>CM060441.1:89371245-94371245 GCA_030545235.1 Helianthus tuberosus | reverse complement strand
TTCATCAAGATATGAGTATGAGGGAGAAGGTTCATACCTTGGCTCTTCATAGTATGTGTATGAAGTGGATGGCTCGTACCTGGACACGGCCCCGTGGCCATCCTCTTTCTCTTCCTTCATTAATTGCAGTTGTCTGTATTAGGCTCCACACGGCCCCGTGTTCGCTGGGCACGGCCCTGTGTGCAGAAGCGTATCTGTACTACCAAGATTTGCTAGATTCTGCGAATCTTAACATTGACCATGCCCCGTGCTCAGTGGGCACGCCCCCGTGGTGGGCAATAGAAGCTTCTACAGCTTTGTCTTTTCTGCAGACATCTGACCACGCCCCCGTGCTCAGTGGGCATGGGGCTATGGTCAGCCTTCTGTTTCTTGTTTTTGCTTGGGAAGATGCTGTCGAGGGGTCGGGCATGCCACATTTATTCCTTTTCTTTGTATTTATGTTAGTTTTTGCTGCATATTTGTTCCTTTTGTTAATTTAAGTTCATTTGGTCCTGAAAATACAAAAGGAAGACAAAAACACACTTTTTCCAATATTAGTACTAAAAAAAGGTTAGTTTTATGCCTCATTTGATGTAATTTATATGTTGCATTTTACACACATCACAATACATAACGACAAAACACCCATGTGAGACACGGACACGTTTATGAGCTAGGCCCAACTCACACCGTGCGAGACACGGAGACGCTTATGGGCTAGGCCCATTCCTACTCATGCGAGGCACGAAGACTCATGAAGGGTGAGGCCCGTTCATTCATGACAAGGATACAAAGACATATATATATATATATAGGATAAGGATTCGTTAGGAACCACCCTTTATTGCGAGAACCATGAGAACCAATGTGAACACAACCAAAAATACCTAAAAAAATCTAAAAAACATACAAAAATTTTAATATATATATTTTTTTAAAAATCGTTATATTTCGTCCCTAAAAAAATTTCGAGTAACAATTATCTATGCACATGTGCATATGCATCATTTCTTTGACAAATTACGTAATATATTACAATTGCACTTTCATTTACACTACCATCCGTAATAAAATATTTTTTACATTACCAATATTAGAAATGCACATATGCATCTATATGTATGAACCTGATATAACGTGTTTTTGGTACACTACTTTGAATGCACTTCTCTTTTCATCTATCATACCAGCCATAATACACTACCATTACCTCCTACTATTCATAATACACTACCATTACCTCTTACTATCCATAATACACTACCATTACCAATATGTATAATATTTTCACTTTATACACGTGTACATTAACACCCTTCATACCATACCAAACAACATATTACATCATAAAGTGACAAATATAACCAAACCATCAACCACAAGATATAACTAACCAAAAACATGTATATGGGTCTACTTCATCATTCGACATCACAAACTTTTTGTACCAAAACACTTTATATCATGTTCATACATATAGATGCACATGTGCTTTTTTAATATTGCTAATGTAAAAAATGTGTATTACAGATGGTAATGTAAATGAAAGTGCAATTGTATAATACTTGTAATGTATTACGGAATTTGTCAAAGAAATGATACATATGCACATGTGCATCCATAATTGTTACCCGGAAATATTTTTATGGACGAAATATAGCGTTTTTAAAAAAAAATATTAAAAAAAATTGTGTGTTTTTTTAGGTATTTTTTTTGTGTTCACATTAGTTCTCGTGGTTCTCGCAATAAGAGTGGTTCTCAAATGAACCCTACCCTATATATATGAAGTATATATATTAACAACGAACATACCAAACAAATGGCAACGTATTAAAAACAAGCAAGGGTTTCCAAATGAACAATAAATACAAACCTAACGACATTCAAGATGAGCAATGTGTACACGGTCTAGTAAAGACCTAAGTGTCTAATGAGTTAGAACACTTATAGGTTGCACTACGTATTTGGATACCCACTTTGCTAGCACTTTTCTTACGGGCACAAAACTGTGAGTTCATGTCCCCCTTTTCTTTTAAACGTTTTTCGGTTTTACAACTCTCGGGGGGGGGGGGGGGATACATGTTATGATGGTATAAGGAATGAAACACCTAGATCATGTGCGAATATGGTGGAACTTGAGCACCATTAATCACATACAGACCGAAGAACGAAAGGGGTAGATCTATTGGGTTTTGGTAAGCCCCACTCATGGGTCCGTGAGGTCGCATGAAGTGCTTTCGTGTCATAGTCAAGGTTAATTGGCACTAAATCGTCAAGGGTTGGATTGCTTCCTATGTCGGCACACATATTATTGTCCTTGCAAAACATTAATGATTAACAATTTCATTGACACTCTACATACCCCACTTTTACATAATGCTTTTCTATACAAAAACTAAATGTTTTTAAGATTCATTTAATACGAGCTTATACACACGAATTCACCAACTTTTGTTGACTTTTAAATTTACATGTATTTCAGGCAATTAAGTGGATCCTTGCTCGGTTCGGTTTCAAGATTACAAGATTGTCAAGGTTGCGATGTAATCCCATTTTGAAGGGTTTGGTTCATATATCTCGTTCTTGAGCGAGATATAGAATGCAAAGCCTTGGTGATTTAAAAATTTATTTTGTACAAGTCTTTTAGTAAAAACAATATAACTCGTGTGGTCTTTTTTATGAACAACTATGGCGTGTAAACTATTATTCGGAAGTGGAATGGATGAAAATCGTATGCATTTTATTCATATAGTTTGTTTAGTTACTTCATATGCAATGAAAACTAATCAAGTTCACACCTTGCGCTTCCGCCTATGAGCGGGAGTGACAGAAGGGGTGCTCCCCACATGGGGAGTGGTAAACTCTTCACCCAGCTAATCACCTCATGTCATGTCAACTCCCATATCCACTCCCCATTTTACACTCAAATACTAGGGGTGCTTCACCCAATCATTTTTTTTCTTAGAAAAAAAGTTAAATTTGTGATTGGTTGGAAGAGGGTGGTGTCGCAACCCCCGACCCCTACCCGGGAGCGGGCGGCCACGAGCTTCAGAGCGGGTGATATCGGTGTTTATTAATTTGGCAAGGAATACATCAGGACCGTAGTTAGAAAATATTTTTATCAGAGTAAAACACCAAACTTTATTAAGAATAATTTATGGGAATAAAACCCAAGTTCATTTGACAATACATTATTAGGGATAAACCCTAATTATTGAAAACAAAAATGTCTTGTTTATTTAGGTAACTTTTATAGCCACTATTCCAAGCCTTCAGTGCTCTCCAGCTGGCTTCTATTGGGCTTTCATATTACGTTACCTGAAACACGTTTTAAAAACATTTTGTCAGCAATAAATACTGGTGAGTGCATTCCAGTTTAATCAAAATAGTTTTAACATTTTAACAGAATTGAGGGCAACCCGCAATTACATTTGTTTATATTTGATCAATTACTCAATTAGTACTGTCAAAACCCTGACTTGTGGGTCATATTATCCATTGACTAACTCTTTGTCCAATAATAACGTTTTTCCATATTTTGTATACAAAACCCCAACATACCGGCAGTAATTGTAGAATCACAAATACTCAATTACTGTTAAGTGTACATTAAAACATTTGAGGTTTTGGTAAACATTTTGACTCACAAAAATTTATAAAAAGAGAATGTACTCCCAAATAGTGAGAAAAAGCAAGATGTACTCACATTGCAAGTTCAGATAATACTAAGGCTTCCTGAGAATCTCCTGGTTATTATCTATTAAATCAAATAATGCACACGTGTTAGTAAAATAACCCAATTCAATTTAATCATACAACTCGAGACAGAATTCCAATGACTGAGTCGGGCAGAGCCGACATGCATTACGGAAATTCTAAATCGATCGTGCAGGGAAATAGTAGGGTTATAGTACTTACAACGAGGCAAAAGCTTTGCTAAATGGTGGTTATTATGCTCGGGCAGAAGTTCTACTACTAGAGAATTTAGAGAGAGAATCGAGATTAAACGACTGAATAAATGAGCTCGAGACCTCCATTTATAGGCTGATTCGGGGGTCTGTCGCGCCCCGCGACAGCCAAGGCTCAAGCCTTCACGGCCTGCGAGAGCCTCTAAGGCGGCTGTAGCCTTGCTGAGTGTCACACCCCAACCGATGGCGGAAACATCGGGGCACTGCACTAAGCGAAACAGATTGTTCAAGAGAATCCATAACAACTATTAAAATTACCAAATATTTAGCGTTCACGTCCTATACTATAAACATATAAGATAAAAACAGTTATTACAGATATTGTTCTAAAAAAACATTGTTCCGACAACTCATAAATTATTTAGTTTGTTTCTAGACTCCCCTAGCTCGATTCCAGCAAATAGAGCAAGGATCCTAAACACCTGTCACATACGTTAAAATAAAAGTCAATACACATAGTGTAAAGGTGAGCATACAAGTTTAATAGTATAATAGTAGCGAAAGCGATTTACGCATAACCAGCATGTAACACGTATAGTTGTGAAGCAGGTAAGTTATCGACAATGAAATATGCACAGACGTGACTGCGAGTTGTAGAATGCGCAACACATATCACCACTGTGACACGTGAAGAAAAGCCCATAACAACCCCTGTCCATGACAGGTGCTGAGTCCAAACTATAGTACTATCGTTGCTAAGGTGTCAGGAAACAATCACTGTGTAAACATAACATACTAGCATTCATCGAATAACACGTATAACATGCAGAGCGGTTAGCGCATAAAAGTGTTTGTGTAGTGTGTCGATTGTGATTTTGATAAAAGTAAAGTATGTAACACCCAAAAGTGCATAAAGCAAAAAGGGATCGAGTATAATCACAGACCGTGTTTAAGGAATAAACACAGTCTTGGATTAAAGGGAGCGCTGAGAGATTAGCTTGAACACAGTACGACAGTATAAGCATTGAACGGTGCGTTAAATAGCGTGTCAGAGTGGAGTGAGGACGGATGGTGATCCGATCGGATGACCGTCCGGACGGAGGGTCATCCGGACGGATGACCATTCGGTCGGATGGTCATTCGTCTGGGATGGATGTGTTTGTGTATGATGGAACTTTGAAGCTTTCGTTGTGGCATTTTAAAATTGAAGAACTGTTCCTACAATTCAGGTCATCCGGCCGGATGGTTATCCGGACGAATGACCGTTCGGTCGGATGGTGATTCGCTGGAACTGATCCTCTTTGAAGGTTTGAAATTGTTTAAGTGTTTTGAAAGATCACAAGTCGTCTGCTCAGATCGTCGTTCGATCAGATGGTGATCCGATTGGACGGCAATCCGTTCGGCGATCTGTTCGTTTTGAAAACTTGTAAAATTTGTTAAGTTTAGAAAGTTAAGCGAGACGGTATGACAACGTGTTATTCAAAGGAGACCACAGCAAGCCTAGTCATCCGTTCGGATGGGAATCACCCCGTTCGTTCGGTGACTGTTCTTGACGGGATTTCATGTTCAACCCGTGAATCGGTCGTCTCTTCGTTAGGAATCCATTCTCAGTCCGGGTCTACACTAGAGAATGAGTAGTGAACCTGAACTAGTCCAGATTCTAACGATTTTGAGAAAAAAGTTAAGAAAATTTGAAGAAAAGTTTGAAACATTAGAAAAATGTTTAGATTTAGGTGAAATCAGTGTTTAAACCTTGTAGAAATCCTTTAGATTTGAGTTGTTCTTGGTGGAATGAGGTCACCCTTTGGTGTTCATGAACACCCATGATGACATCATCCTAGAACAGCTCGAATCAGACGGAATTCATGGTGAAAAGTTGAGATTTGTTGGTGAAAATGATGAAAGTGTGCATAGATCAAAGATGTACAAGATTTGAGATGAAAACTTGCAAGAATCGCGAGCAATCGAGAGAAAATAGCTTGAGAACGAGCTGGGTCGGAGGAGAGCTGTCACATCAGTGAAAAGCTGATGTGACAGGTGGTATTTATAGGCAAGAGGAGAAAAGGCGGTGTAACTGATTCGGTCGGAGGGCCTTCTGATCGGATGGCCATCCGATCAGATGGTCATCCGGACGGATGACCATTCGATCGAATGGTCCTTCGATCGGATGGCTGGTGCGAGTTGGTTTCCGACGTTTTGTTTCGTGCGATGAGCGTTGCGAGTAATCAGTGCGATAGTATTACCCATTAGTTACACAAATAATATAACTACTAATAACCACAAAACTAAACCTTAGATTTCGAGTTCGCGATGGGACTGCGTTGTGATAGAATTGCGATTGCGTTTTCGAATAATCACCTCAAAACAAACATAACATGCACAAGTAACACATAATAGCACACACACGTAAAACAATATCCAGAACCTGTAATTCGAGTTGCGATGCGATAGCGTTAAGTGGGTTAGCGTTTAATTGCGTTTATCGCATTGTTACTTCACATATTAAATAATCGTAAAACAAATAACGTCAAGCGAGTGTCGATTATCGAGTCAAAGTGTGCAAGTAATAATTAAGCAAGGAATGACAGATCCAATTAGCAATCTTTTCTTCCTTTGACTTGACTTTGACTTTGACCTTGACTTCGGAAAGTCGGGTTGTTACACTGAGTCATCGAGTAGGTGTGCTGAGTCAGGTGCCACGTGGCACCATTACTTGTCCGTCACACAATGGCCGTCGCGCCCCGTGACAGACCAAGGGGTCTCCGTCGCGGCCCGCGAGCGACTGCCAAACATGGTTTTTGTTGATTTTTACAAGTATAGGGTCATTCCAGGTTCGTTTCTCGCGTACGGGGTATATTTAGAGACATTTAGGGTGTCCAAAGTATTTTAGGAGGGTTGTTATAGGTGGGACCCACCATTAACCATCTCTCTCTCCTCTTCCCCACCTCGGTGACAACTCCCCACTTCAACCTCAATCACCACACACCGATGGGGCTAGCGGCGTTGTGCCCGCGTGGTGACCTCATTCCCGCACCAAAGTCACCGAAGACACCCCGAGTACCCTTATCTTTTTCTTTTAACAACAAATTTGGATCACTGATGGACCACTAGAGTATAATCGTGACACCAGCAGAACCACTCGGTCATATCCATCTCCATTAGACATAATGTATATACACTAATTCATGAAAAAACCCAATAAATATGGGTTTAGGGATCGAACTCAGTATCTATTGGTCACAAAGATTTATCTCACTGCAAGATGCCACTAGGCTATAAAGCCATGCTTATGACTTATAACTTTTTGTAAAAAAAGTTTTTTATAAAATGATGTTTTTATAATGTGTTGGAAAAAAGAAAATAAGAAGTTGGATGATTGTGGCTTTTCCAAAGAGTAGAAAAAGAAATTAAAATAGAAAAAAAAAAAAAAAAGAGAAGAATCTCACTCTTGAAAAAGGTTTAACAGGCAGTAAAGGACGAAAGGCGCAATGGATAAATACGTTTCCCTATCTAAGAAAGAAAATCTTAAAAAAAAAAAAAAAAAAGAATTGGTGGCGATATCTTGTGCTCCTCTGCAACTACAGGTTTATTATGCTTATGAATGATAAATTGAGGTGTTAGCTGAATAAGGGAAGTTCAGCTCTTCAACCGTCTCGGACAACCTAGCTTTTCAGGTTTTCCTTCTTTTTTTATTTAAATTTTAGCTAAGAACCCTAATCGGCATCTTGCTGATGAGTGAATTGAATTGAACTTTACACGCTTCAATTTCATGCTTTATTAGGGTTCTGTGACATAGCTTAGGTGATCTAAACATGACATCTTTGTTTATCTGATTGAAATATTCAATTTAGGATTAAATTCCCAAATCTTCGGGAGCAGGGATGGTTATGATCACAGTTTTTGTTGGTGGCAGTTTTCTTGTACTATAGTTGTGTATAATGCCGTTCTTTGATTGATGCTGGGCGTCTCCGAAAATCCCAAATTTTTTTTTTTGCCAGATAAAAAATTTGGGCCCTGTTCGCGAATCTTAATTTAACATAAACCCATCAATCATTCAATCAAATATATAAAACTAAAAACCCTAAACATATGAAATCACACAATAAGACTAAAGGTTGAATCTCAAGAATTTTATACCTTAATCTCAAGATCATCCACCCAACAAAACCCTGGAATCGCCCTTTGAAACCCCTCCTGCGTCGATGATGATGATGATATCCTTGCTTCCTCGCTCGATTTCGACCTATCAATCCACTCCTCTGCTGCGATGATGATGAATGAATGAACCGAGCGACCATCATGAATGATTCGGACTTCTTCTATTGCCCAGCAGTGCCCACAATTGGGTTATAATTTTTTAAATACGTTTGTTTATTAGCCACTTGGGGCCTGGGCCTGTTAATTAGGCACAGATTGGCCATTGTGCCTTTTAACTTTTAAGGGTGACCAATCTCATTCTCATATATGATGTACACACTTATAACACAGGCCCATTTAACATTTTTTTTTGTTATACACAGGCCCTTTAAGGATATATTTATAAAAACATACAGATTTTTTTTAAATATATATATTAAAAAAATTTAAAAATTTTTCGGGCCCTATATTGGTTTTAAATCTGTTCTATGTATGGATATTCTAACTTGTTTTGTTAAATTCTGATCATTTAGCGGAGTAGAGTGGAAGTTTTTCATACATCAGATCAGGATGGGAGTATGCTTGTCTAAGGTGAGTTTTCAATTACTTACTAGTAAAATGGTTCCATTTTATTATCATTCCAATTACTGAACCTGTCTCATTTTGTGGAGATAAAAAATATTTTTATCATGATAAGAATACATAGTTGTGGGAAAACATGGATAATCGGAATTGAACGACTCGGGCATTGTAGAGTGAGATTGCATTGCATGATCACCATTCATGAATGATATATTCAAATTAGATTAAGTGTTTTCTTTAAGGCTTACAGCCTTCCTATTCCGGCAGATGGTGTTTTTAATCCTTAATAATATGTGCATGCTCCAACTGTCCCATCATGTGGGTGTTAGTTTGATCTTGGATGTCTGCTGTGTTCCTCACCATCCAATGAATTGCATTTGTTGTCAAGGTGTTTTTCCATTGGTCTGTCAGAGGTTCTACTTAACAAATCAGCATTCAATTAATCTTAAGGGTGGAAGGGGTGCTCCACAAATGGGTAGTGGTAAACTTTTCCCCTAACCAATAATATCATGCCATGTCAACTTCCCCCTTCACTCCCCATTTTGCACTCAAACACGAAATACTAGGGGTGCTCAAACATATGGAGAGTGGTAAGCAATTTTTTTTTAAATAAATTTGTGATTGGTTGAAAGAGGGTGTGGCCCACCATTAACCTCCTCTCTCTCCCTTCTCTCTCCTCTTCCCCACTCGGTGACTACTCACCGTAAAGCTCCTTCACCACTCACCGATATTGTGCCGGCGCCACCTCACCGATCGGTAAACAAGACTCACCGAAGGGGTCACCGATGGTGCCCCTTCCACCCTAAGAGTAAATGTAGGCGTAACATAAATATATCTTTAGAATTTCGAGACATCGATTGTCTCTCCCAATGGGTAAACAAACACTAAATCAGTTTATCATCAAGCATAAAAATAAATTACAGTTGTAAAGCCCTTTGCATATAGACTGACGAAAATCCATATCCCTATATAACTAAAACATTGCTCCTAAATAATAAAATACATGTATCTTATATCAATCATCGTAAACGATTGGGGATTATTGTAGGTGTCCCAAAAATTAGAGTTACGATTCCGGTCTCCGGATGCTGTTTAAGCTGATGCACCACTAGTGTCAATGATCCTTGAACCAAGATTCCAACTGGTGGAGGTTTGGGTCTATTTTTTGATGGAAGATTTGCTTATTTGGTAGCCATTTGTGACGATGATCCATTAAGCCCTAGGCTTGGTTTTAAAATGCGCGCATAATGCGTGATGCGCCCGTTGCGCTAGTAAGAGCGCATCGCAACACCTGATGCGTTGCGTTTACATGATGCGGTGATATTGCGACAATTGCGCGTGATGCGCCCTTCGCAAAATGCGCCATGATGCACGCATCATTGTTTGTTACGTTTTTTTCCCCAGATTTTATGAAATGGGCAATAATTAATATTTTAGCATGCTTGATTTGAACCATTATGGTTCCTAAACACTTTTTATGGTTCTAGAAACATTTTAGGAAGCTTGATTTGAACCAAAAAGCACAATTCTTATCTTATTATGTCGATTGTTTTAGTATAAATAATTTTTTAGTATATTTTTATAAAGAGCGCATCGCATACGTGATGCGTTCGCATCACGCATTACGCATCACGCATCAGATTTTTGGACCAAACGCATCGGAGCGCATCACGCAATTTAAAACCAAGGCCCTAGGTGGTTCAAACATGGTTGTTTTTATAGCCGGAATTATGGCAAAATTTACATATTTATTTTGATTACGAGGGTTAGGGTTGATTTCAGGCTCGATAGAGAAACGGTTTTAGGCTGTAGGCGAGTTAGTGGGTGGTTTATATGAATCATTTAGTCGGGTCAATACTTTAGTCAATTTATGATCTGGGCTATTCTTGACGATGGCAGTTGCTCTCGGTGTTTGACGAGGAAGTTCTGCCATGCTGATGATGGTGGCTACCGACATGCTTGACGAGTGACGCTGGTGTTTGTTGGCAATGTTTTCTGCTTATATGTCTAATTACAATTTGAGTCTATCTAAGGTTTATTTTTAAGAAAAAAGTAAATAAATATTCAAATATACATATATAATAGGTGAATTTGTTCATCTGTTTAGATTGTTTGGGTTGTGGGTCAGATCAAAATCCAGTAGCTAATGGGTCAGATCAGGCTTCCTTTAGTCGGGTCATGGGTCAAGGTCAGATCATATAATCAACTACTAAGCTAACTACTTCCTAGACCAAGAACACACCTAACTATGTATCTTCTAAATCCTAATATCCTATTTCAAGTACAGTGAGAGAACAACTACTACCTCTACAACAATATTGAAAATTATATAATTGGATGTCTGATATCTAGTTCCGTTGGTAACCAATCATATCGGTTACATTTTTCTTGAATGGAGAAGCAGGTTAAGCTGTAAACCTCTGTTTGATTTGGTTACACATAAACCAATAATTTGTATTTTATTGATGAATACATGTCCAGGAATTGATTATACAAAGTAATTAACTAAAGCAAATACTTTCTGACCTAATTCAGTTATCCAAATCCTAAAACAATTCAAATAATTTCCTGACATTGTACATATAAGTAGAAAATATATAAAACTAGATACAGTTTTAGATAATAAGAATCAAACTTTTAGTTCTCCAATTTTTTTATTTATTCAAGAGCTTCCTTTATATCATAAAGAGAGGCTAAAAAAGAAAGGATACTATAATTTTTTTTTTCTTTTTTGTAAATAGACTGAAATTGAGGACCGAAACTGAAGTGGAAAACCGTTCTTCTTCTGGTCCGCTAAAAGCTAACCGCGTAGGTCTAATCAAACAAGCCCTATGATATTATTTGTCCATAAATATCAAGTAAACATAGATATGTTGGCTGCTTGGTCTATCGTGTTTTTATGCGCGAGGCACTCCATTAGGTCCTGAAAGCCGAGGCGCCTCGCCCCAGTATTCATATAATAATTATAAATTAATCGCAGATAATATTTGCTACATTGTTAGAATCCTTGAACACTCAAAATATAGATACTAAAAAAGAATGCGATTCAATATACAAAAAAACGTCTATGTACAATCAAACAAGCTCTATGTACAACGAAAGTAGCTCAAGAAAAAAAAAAAAGCAATAATTATGTACAAACTAAGAAGCCCAGCTATATGTAGTACCTAAAGAAGCTTGAAACCCGTATACAAAATCTGCCTAAAGCAACCCAGCTATAGGTGCTACCTAAGAAGCTATATGTACAACCTAAAGAATCCACAACTGCTCATTCTATTTCACTTGAGAATCAAAATATATACTACTTCTATGTTACACACAGTCAACCAAGTTCCTGAATATTCACATCAACCAAATAAGTAAGAGTCTTATGGTAAAATAAGCTTAGAAGTTGATGAACATGACCGTCAAAGCTGGTGATCAACTTTGACTGTTAGCCTAAAATTCATCTTTTTTTTTGTTGTAAATTAACCGACCTGTAGTTTAATGCAACTAATGTTTACAGTATCATGACGACGATGATGATTCGAATCATCAGGCTGAATTTGCTGGAGGTAATGTGACACTTGTCACTACTAAGGATGCTTGGGATCAAAAGCTATCAGAAGCAAATAGGGAACACAAAATAGTACGCCATTGCTCCCACATTTTGATATTATATGAATTACATAATTTACCTTTCTTGCTATATTATAAAGTAGTGCCTCATGATATATGTTTGTCTGGGTTACAGGTAATTGCCAACTTCAGTGCATCCTGGTGCGGGCCATGTAGAATGATCGCACCATACTTCATCGAGCTCTCTCTGAATCACACTACTCTTATGTTTCTATCAGTGGACGTTGATGAATTACCAGTAAGTTATACATCCTCCTTCTTGGTAACTTGAATTTCACATGTCAATTTTATAACTGAATTATGAATGTTTTAACATCCTAAAACTAATTGTTAGATTTTTTTTTGAACAGCGAAACTTCTATAAAAATATAGAAAAAGGGCCAGCAAGAAACTGGAACCCCAAAGTTACAAAATTATATCCCGGATATTAAAGTCACACCATCTAACCCAAACAAGGCTTACGTATTTAGATCTACTAGAAATCCAATAAAAAGCGTTTTCCTTGATAGTGTCCGCCGTTTTATTAAACTAATTGTTAGATGCAAAGGTACTTTGAGTACCGCAATGCAATATCTTTTCTAGATTGTCCGTAATTAGTATGTTAGGCTATAGGGTGTGAGGGGCATGGTTGGGTCATCAATCGTCACGTAGGATCATTAATGGATTGCTACACCACCCCCTTGTCTCATCCACCATGATTCCCATGGATTAAACCATGACAACCATGAGCCTCCTTTCCTTATTCAATATCTCCTTTCCTTTTCACAAAAATAAATTAAATAAGATAATAATGGTTTGAGTCATGACCACACCCTTAGGGTAGTGGATTTGGATGATGGATTAGAAGTAGGTGACATGACGCTAATGTGGAGGGTCATGGTGATCATGAGGGTCATGACCACACCCTATAGCCTTACTTTAGTTACATATATTCTAATTGTTAAAATTTTGTTGAACTTTATTTCTTTATAGGAGTTTGTTAAATTTTGATTTATAGAAATATATTTTTTTTTTTCCGGGTGTTAATGCAGGAATTCAGTACACAATGGGATATAAAAGCGACTCCAACGTTCATATTCCTTAGAGACGGAGACCAGGTTGATAGGCTTGTGGGAGCCAACAAACCGGAGCTCCTAAAAAAGATAAGCGGTATTGTCAATTCCCAGCCTCCTCCTCCTCCTCCTCCTCCTGCTTGTTCTGACATGTAATGCGACCGTATATAACTTTCCCTATGGTGTTTATGTATTTTCATAACAATCGTTATGAATATGAATGTTGACATATTGTATTGTTAGGTTGGTATTTCTAAAAGAAACTTATAGATCACACACATGCTTAGGCCCTCTATGGCCTAGAAAGCTAACATAGACTCTAAAATGTTTTAACCACACATGAGAATTTGTTTTTTCTCCTTTTAGAAATATAAAAGTTTTATAAAAAATTATGCATACGATAAATAGTAGTAGTAGTAGCATTAGCAGATTGAAAACTTAAGAGTGAATTTCAAATTTTGTCCTTTATCTTTATACCCTTTTAAGCGGTGTCCTTTGTCTTTTAAATTGACAAGTTATGTACTTTATGATTTCAAATGTTGCACGTTATATCCTTTAGACCTAACCCGGTTAATATTTTTGGTTAAATTTTGTCATGTGACTTGCACATGAGGGCATTTTAGTCCTTTTACCATGTTATTTAAAATAATACATCTTAAAGAAAATAAATAATTAATTATATAGCAATATAATTATATCTTTATCTCTCTCTAAGACACTCCATCTCTCTCCCTCTCATCTCTATCCCCTTCTCTGTACATTTTAGCACTGTATATTCACCTTCGTCCACCACACCCCCTTCCAACACCACAGCCTCCTTCCACCACCACCACCACCCCCCACCCCTTCGTCCACCACAGCTCTGCCACACCAGCAGCTCCGCCACACCAAATTTACATCTATAAATCAAAATCTATAACTACCGATCGTCTCCTTCGTCATCTCGGTAACAGATCTAACAAATCTCGCACTAACTTTTGCTTTTTCAAACAACAATTTTATATAATAATGTAAGAATTGATATCAATTTCAACAACCGTTTAAGGTTTCTAATGGAGTCTGCAAATATCAGACACGTATTGACTTCCTTTAGTCCATTGTTGGACTTTCTTGCTATCAGTTCCGGTGACGGCCGAGCACTATTGCGTATGCAACTAGGGTTTTTCAAGGGAGGAGGGTTTTATGATGTGGATTTGTGAGGGTAGCAGTTGCTAAAAACTTGGAGAAGAAAGAGATGGAGTTGGCAGTGGCACTTGGCGATTGCCGGAGATGAAGAAGTTGCAGAGAAGAAAGAGATGGAGTTAGGTTTGAAGTGTTGGAGAAGTTTTTTCTGTAAGATTTTAACTTTTTAAAATGGTTGGTTATTTATATTATCTACATAATTAGTCCCTATAAATATGTATTGACAAAAATGCCCTTATGTGTTTTGAAAATGATCAGATTTAACAGAAAAAATTAACTGAGTTTTGCTTAAAGGACAAAACGTGTATGATTTGAAAACATAAAGTCTAAAACTCGTCAATTTTGAACATAAAGGACAGCGCCTGAAAATTGGTATAAAGATAAATGACGATTCTTGAAATTCACTCAAAACTTAACAAATGAATGTTACTTTTGGTGATATTTGAAGGACTTGATAAATCTCATAATTAGATTTGTGCTTTTTTTTTTTTTTTAACTGAAGTAGCCTTGAAAGAATACATGTTACATGATTAAAAAACAAATATGTTTTACTATATATCTGCTTTTAGAAGATGATTAAAAATATACTTCAAAATGTCAAGAAGAGTCTAAAAGTATTAAAAGATGACCTGTATGTATCCTGTTGTATTTCATTTCACCTTTCTATATTAAGGTGCTGTTTGTTTTTTCTGTAGGAAAATGTCTGCAGTCTGCGGACCACATCTGCAGGCATCTGCAGAAGAAGAGGTGGACCAAAGGTCTGCAGTCTGCAAGGAGAAGAGGGTTTGTTTTTTTCAACAAAAACCCTTCTCTCTTCTCACACACAAACACACACAACAGAGACCTCATCTCTTCTCTCTCTCTCCCTCATCTACCACCACCACCACCACCACAACCACCGTCACCACTACACCACAGCCACCACCGTCACCACCGTCGACCCTTCACCGTCTCTCTCTCCTCGGCCTCTCTCTCCTTGGTCTCTATCTCTCTCGATCTCCCTGTTTCGTCGCCACGCCGCCACCGACGGCGATGGTGGTGGTCGGCGTTCGTCAGTCAGATTAGGGAGAAAGTGGGGGTGGTGGAGGTATAAAACAAGAGAAGTGGGGTGTTTGTCGGTCGGTTACAGGTCATCGGCGCTCCCGAGGGGTGTTTGTCGGTCGGTTACAGGTCATCGGAGATGGAGTCCGGTCAGCGGCTCCCTTGGCCGACGAAGGGAACACGAGGGATAGCAGGGGAGATAAATCTGATTTGTTGTGTTTTTTCATGTTTGTTTGGGGTGTGTAGCAGAGATCGAGAGGGGGTGTGTGTGGGAGATTTGTTTGGATCGGTGGTGGTTGCAGATGAAGATGATGGTTGGTTGGTGGGTGTCGTAGGTGGAGGTGGTGGCGGAGTGGAGGTGGGCGGTGGTGGCAGAGGAGGTGGTTTGCTGGAGGGAGAAGAGGAGAAGAGCTTTGAAGAGGTTTGAAGACATGGGTGAATGTCTGCTTGGGGAAGAGGTGAAGCAGAGGTTAAACGTCTGCAGATCTTCAGGAAAACAAACAAGCTGCAGGACCCTTATGTCTGCGCGCGTCTGCGCGACGCAGACATAAGTGCTCAGAAGAGCTTTTGCTAAAAAAACAAACACCACCTAAGTAGATTTTTAATTAAAAGATGACCTGTATGTATACTGTTGTATTTCATTTCACCTTTCTGTATTAAGTAGATTTTTAATTATTTTTAGAGTTAGTATTGATATATTGATGTTACTGAAAAAATATTAAATTTGCAGAAGATATAATTTTTTTAACCCCGTCAATTTTAGATGCAGAAGATATATAGAACCAATGATCTCTAGATCAAGTGGTGGAGGGCTTGCATTTATCTTGAGAGATGCAGGTTCGATTCTCACTTGGTGCAGAGTGAGGTACTGGTGGACAATGATAGGAGACCCAGAGAAACCTGGGTTGGATCCTTGAGCCAAACGGGTTTTTTTTTTTTGAACGGCAAATTTCTTTAAATCCCCTGTTATTTGTGGTACTTGAACCCAAGACCGTCTCCCACTCCCTAACTCAGGCGTTTAAAGGCTTTATTTTGCCAATGGACCATCACCCCATTGGTCTGAATCGTAAAGTTTTAGCTAAAATAAACATCAATAACTTTTTCAAGAAACAGCCAAAAGTGTGGTTTGTATTCTCAATGTATAAAAATTAGAATTCCCGACACTAAATTTAATCCAAACCACTGATACCTACCGAGAGACAATATCTATACCATTGCAATTTATATAGTATGTGATGTAGTTTTGTGTGCAATCAAATGGCCCAAGAAACTATTGATTGATAATCAAAGACAATAAATTGAACCAAAGGTTCCAAGAACAAAGTTCTTTTTATAATAATCAACTCAAAAACTAACTAAAACAATAACCCTAAACATCCTATTTATAAGATATGAATCATAATTCAAAAGAAAACAAAATAAGATAAAATATTAAATTCAAATAAAGAGATAACTAAAGAGATCGGGTCTATCCGCATCAGTATATATAACGTTATAAAAACTCACAATGTTTTCTAATTTTAGATACACCCTGTTATAACATATAAATCCAAAGTATCACAAAAGTATAACCGACTAACGTCCATTGGGGTTCATAATCTGCGAGAAAACTGCACTTGGTGTCAAGCCATTCGAGTCGACACTCGCGAGACTTTGACTAGTGATGCTTGTCGAGTCCGTCACACTTTCATTGAAATCCTTTGACTTTCCGTTGAGCGGCGTCTCATCGTTTTCCATACCGACCGATCCCTCACCTGCTGCACTCTCTTGAAGCTGCAAAGCAAACTCGAGGTTCCAAAGAACATCTCCCATTGATGGTCTACGTATCCCCTCATCGGCAAGACACTTGACAGCGATTTCTGCCACTTTCGTGAAGCACTCAGGTGAAACTTTTCCCCTCAAATACGGGTCCAGAATCTCATCAAGAATGCCCTTCTTGTGACAGTGCAACGCCCATTCGGCTAAGCTCACTTGCTCTTTTGAAAGTGTCGGGTTCAGGGCAGGCCGAGCAGATAATATCTCAAAAAGTACAACTCCAAAAGAGTACACATCTGACTTCTCGGTCAACTTCTGTCTCCGGTAGTATTCAGGATCCAAATACCCGAAACTACCCTTAACAACTGTGCTTACGTGAGTGTGATCCATGGCAGGGCCCGTCTTTGATAGCCCGAAATCCGACACTTTGGCAACCCAATTTTCGTCCAAGAGGATGTTGGTTGTTTTCACATCCCTATGGATGATGGTGTGTTTGGCACCCGTGTGAAGATAGTGTAGGCCGCGTGCTGCACCTATGCATATATCAAGTCGTTGCTTCCATGTTAACGGTTGATTATGCGTCTTGTAAAGATGCTCTCTTAGTGTTCCGTGAGCCATGTAATCATATACAAGGATCATCTCAGAATTTTCTTCACAGTAACCGATTAAAGAAACAAGGTGACGATGCCGAAGCTTTGAAAGCATTTCGAGTTCCGTTCTAAATTCATTTACACCTTGGCCAGAGAGTGAGTTTCCTCTTTTGATAGCGAGTTTAGTCGTTCCACCATCGATCTCTCCTCTATAAACCTTACCAAATCCACCAACGCCAAGAAGTCGATCCTTGTCAAAGTTATTGGTGGCATCCTTAATCTCTGCAAAAGTAAAATGGCGACCAAGGTTTGAAGGAATAGAAGGAGCATAACTTCCATACGTCTTGGCGGTAGTGACAGAAGCGTCCGAGTTTCCATATAAGGAAAGTGGTAGCCAATTAGAGGTCCGGTCGCTCGAGTTTTGATTCTTTTGTCTTTTTCCTTTATGGGAAAGAAAACAAAAAACAATAAGGCCAACAAAAACTATGCCTGCAAGTCCACCACCGATGGAACCACCAATTATCCCTCCTTTGTGATCTGATTTACGTGGCAACACTCTAGAGGGGTCGATGATGGGTTGGCTTGGTATTGGATTTGGAAGTGATCCCGCAAGATTTCCACCACTCGTGTTTACTTTGAAGATCTCGATACCATTCAAGATGGCATTATAGTCCATTGGTGTCATGTAAGTGTTGGGATGCAATGCTAGCCAGAGATCTTGTCTTGGACTCCCAAGTGGAAGAAACACCCCATAATCTTTATAAACAGGAACCTTACTCTCTGATGCCCAAAGAATAACATCTGCAGCGGGCTCTGCGGTCTGATTGTTTATTAAAATTTCAAACACCCTTTGGTTAGGTTTCGTTTTATCTGGAGCAATTTCACAAAAATGGAGCCTAACCAGGTATGTGAAACCGGTATCAACATCAAAGTACCAACTCAGATTGAACCCAAGGTTGGCTTGTGGGTTTGGAAGCATGGCTCGAGCGGTTTTATACACTTCAACTGGTGCAACATAATCTGGAAACCCTGAAGGATAACTGATTGTAACGTTCTGATCAGCAGCTACAGGAATCCCAATGGCAGAACCGTATAAATAAGGAGTATCATCCCCCCATCGTCTAAAGAGCCCAGTATCCCCGCTAGCTGAAATAGTTTGTCCACCAACATTTAACCGGTATACATTTTCAAGTGCAGTAGTGTTGTCAATGTCGAAAGACCCGGAGGCACCAACCAGCGTAAATCCTTTGGAGGAATAGATATCTGGGTGAGACACAATTTCAATCCCGTTAATAAACGCATATGAATCAGGAGTGTTTGGATCAGGAGTAAATGTGAGATTCAAATCCCCGGATCCAGTATTTACAGAATACTCATTGGAAAAGAAATCATAGTTGAGATTGGTGGCAGTTTCAAATGCACTAAAGTTTCTTAAAAGGGAATACGGTCCAATATCAACAGAGAAGACTCCATGTTTGGCAACATGCTTAGCATAATCCGCAGGGTAGAAGTAAAGGCGGACAAACTTCCTTCCAGATGATACCGGAAAGCTGTAAGTGAATTCAGATTGAAATATCCGGGCGCTCATGTAAGGGGTTGTAGGAACAGAAGGTTTTTGGGTAGCAGCATCAGAAGCTAAGGAGTTTCCCACTGATGATGCATTCATATCAGAGGTCCATTTTCTACCATCATCATCACCCATTTCTCCATTTGCACCACAATTTAGAAAGATCCTATCGGTTGGAACATAATTCGCAGCATGAATCACAGAAACAAGCAGTAGAAAACACGTAAAATGCTCCGGCCTCATTATACTTGCACAGCTGAAAAGGATTCACAATCACATTTCAATGCTACTGAAACATCATTCAAAGCAGAGAATACGAACGACGACATGAACATACATAACAAATAAACTAAGGGAAAAAATAATAATCCATTGGCTGGCTGGCTGATCTGATTGATGTTAACACCTACTGACGACGACGACGACAATTTGACTAATGACACTCTTTATCTTTTACTTTGGTCGCCAAAGGCAATTAATTCCACTGGCATAATTATCAGCTGACGAGGAGCCCATTTCATGAATAATCATCACTGTGAGCGATGAATACAAATGGAAATTACTCATAAATGAAATCTATAATAATTAATCTGCCAGTATCATAATGAACATTCAAAAAAAGCCCTTTCTCGGATTTGAAGCGATGACTTAAGCCTCTTTATAGTTTAAAATGCAATTTGCCATAGATCAAACAATTTGGACCATAATACAGATCAGAGAGAGAGAGAGAGAGAGAGAGAGAGAGAGAGAGGAAAAGTGATGAAATTCAATCAGTTTTAATTAGAAAATCCTCCGGGTATCTATTTCAAAAAGATATGAACCAAAACAACACAAACAAACAAACAGTAAAGCTCCACATACTTACTTACTTACTTACTAACAAGTACCAGAAGAAAGAAATTCAAAACGCGTCATCTATCAAGCTTACTAAAAGTATTAGAAACAGAAATCAGACGCCATTAAATAGACCATCATTTACCTCCGGATCTTCAGTTTTATCGATCAGCTTTCTTTTGAGGCATGGAACCAACAGTAAACTAAAAATATCATGATGACGATGATGATTGATGATCCTTTAAAGAAATAGTCAGTCAAAGAATCGATGATTTAGTCAAAGACGAAACAGGATTTACGTCTAAACTGGCGCTAGACAGCAATACAACACCGGCTTATATTCCTTATTTTGGAAATTTCTGTTTTCTATATAATAAAACATCTTTCTAATTTTAAAATTTAGGATTCTATTGTTTCTAGAACACCGGTTACCTCAAAAGAGTGTTAATATTTACATAACCCTCCCCTCTATCTCTTTTTATATATACATAGACTAGTTTAAGAGGGTGTTCGGGGTTGAGTTTTGAAGGAGATTTTTATATTATTGAGTTTTGAAATCGTAAATAATCAGTTTTGAGTGTTTAGGTAAAAAAATTAAAAAAATGATTATTTGCGTTTAGAAAGTTACAAAACGCAATTTTTCAAAAGCAGCCCCTCCCCCCTTACTGCAACAAAACGCATTTTTCCAAAAATTGATTATTTGCGTTTAGAAAAGGATTTTCACTTGTTTATTTTTTTAAATATATATTTGCCAAACACTCAAATAGTTGATTATCTGATTATTGTGATATCAAGAAACATAATCAAATCCAAACACTATCTTTCAACATCACATTTTGTTACAGTTAATTATCTAATTCTGATTATTCAAAACGCATAATCTATTTTCAAAACTCAACCCCAAACACCCTCTAAGTAGCTGTTAGGGATAAAATTTTATAGCCTATGGATCACGGATCCTCAAGTATAGCATGGATCACGGATCCTCAGTTCAGTTCGAATTAAGGATCCTCAGGAGACGCTGCGAGAATAAGGATCCAGGATCCTCATTGTTATTCTGAACTAACAATTGTTTCCATCACCTTTTGGCTTGTTTTGCAGGTATGTTTTGAAGAAGACTTATTCCATCCGAGATACCAGGGGAATATGCTCTATATTTTCAACATGTGCACGAGCTAATGACCGTTGGTGGTGATCGTGGGTGATGGGCTGATTTTTCGGATAGTTAGGATATTTTTAGCTAAGATTAAAGGGGTGGGGTGGGGGGTTTAGGTTTTTTTTAGGTTTTTGGGGGGTGGGGGGGGGGTTAGGTTTTTTGTGGTTTTTTTTGGTGAGGTATAGTTTTTTTTTTGTTTTTTTTTGGCAGGGGGTGGGGGGTGGGGGGGGGGGGGGTTTAGGGTTTTGGGTGGTGGTGGTGGGGGGGTTAGGTTTTTGGGTGGTGGTGGGGTGGGGTGGGGTGGGGTGGGGGTGGGTGTTTAGGTTTTTGGTGGTGATGTAGTGGGTTTAGTTCACTCTATAAATCCTTCTTACACTTCTTACAATTAGAAGCCTTTGTAGAATAACTTGACCCTATTTTTAGAAACATCTTGCACTCTTGTAAACTGTACAACACCTCTGCTACTCGCTTTCAAACACACACACTAGAATTCATTGTAACAAGCTCAATACTTCCGAAGTTGTAAACTTGTTTACTCAATATACTTGATAGTGATAGTTTTCACTATCCGAGGTTTTTTATGCCGGAGATCATTCGTTGATCAAGGGCTTTTTCCTCGTATAAATCCCCGTGTTCATCACTCATTTCATATATTCATCGTTCATACATTTGATCATTTAACCAAGCATCATACCTCACAAAAATCAGATTTGGTTACATTATCCTTGTGTGATTTTTGACCAAAAAAGTTTGGCGCCCACCGTGGGGCAATTGGTGCTTCAGTCTTACAAAATTCCGTTCATTTCATCCATTTCTATTCGTAACCTTCAACCACATGGCTTCTCAGGCGAAGAACACTTCAAACCCCATGCCGGCGATCACCTCTTCATAGGGCATTCCACCTTTGTCTCCTATTTCTTCTGGATCCCAGAAGAATGCTGAGAATGCTGCGAAGAAGCCAACCCCAGTTTTCTCAAAACCCACTACTACTGCTTCTTCTGGTCCTACTAACAATGATCTTTATTCTTTGATTTTGCAGATGAAGGATTACATGCAGCAGCAGGACAGAACTAATGACAGGATCCTTCGAGAAATTGATGAGATCAAGAAATTGAAAAGATCAGCGGAGGATCACTCTCCATTGGTGCCGAGATCACTGAATTTCGATACTCCGGTCATAACTACCCAACATTCCATAGCATCAGGCGTCCAATACCAGGGTGGATCATCAAGTATGCGCTATGAATCATCGATAATGACACATGCTCTAGGATCCTACTTCCAGCCTTCAGGATCCTCTCTTCAGCCTCAAGGATCTTCCTTCCAGCATCAAGGATCCTTCTCTAGTTTAGGAGGATACATGGGAACGCAGACAGTTCAAGGATCCTACTCTCAGTATCAAGGATCCTCATCTCAGGTTCAAGGATCCTCATCTTAGGCTCACGGATCCATGGACTATCCTCTAAGACCCCCAACGTCGGTGTATCAGGGATCCAACATCTTTCAGGATCAAGGATCCTTAAGGAGTGTACCACCCAGAAGTTCAGAGATTCACTTGGGAGACTTCATACCTATGCAAACTATTGCCTCATCTGGTCCCTCGATCATACCAGAATCACATCAATATGGATTCACATCAGGAATTCCACCCTTGAATCTATCAGGAGGTAACACTTTAAATACTTCTTATAATGCTAACCATGACATTGTGCAGGATACAGGGATCAACCAAGCTATGGCTAGAGAGTTACAAAAACTCAAGGATATGATATCCAGTGTTCCAGGAGTGGTTAAGCCCATTCCTGAAATTCCAGATGGGAGACATAGGATGTCTCGTTTTGCACCACCTATTTATGATGCAGAGATACCAAAGTGGTTTCAAACACCGAACATGAAGTTGTATGACGGCTCAACTGATCCAGAAGAGCATGTGGCTCAATACAGAGAAAGAATGGAGATCAATCCCATTCCTGAAAGGTTGAAAGAAGCATGTCTATGCAAGGGTTTCGGATCCACACTGACAGGATCAGCTCTTAAATGGCTGCTAAGTCTTCCCCCTTACTCCATTACTTCATTTGCTAATCTAGTTAATTTGTTTAATAGCCAATTTTCATGTAGTAGGAGATTTGAACGATTAACTAGTGATCTATATAGGGTAACACAAGGTCAAAATGAATCACTTAGAGATTATATAACTAAATTTAGTAGAGAATCCTTAGAAATTCCTAACTTGGATATTGCTACAGCGGTAGAAGCTTTCAAAATGGGTTTACTTAAGGATTCACAATTCTATGATGATCTTGTCATGACCCCTTGCAGGAATCTTGATGAAGTAAGAACCAGGGCCCTTAGGTTCATCCGTTTAGAGGATGCTAAAAGTATCCAAGAGAGACTGTCAGGATCATCAAAGCAGGAAAAGCAAGGATCCTATTTCAGGAACAATAAGTCCAAATTATACAACAAGTTTGATAATCAAAACGTGCATGCAGTGGATCAAGAAGAGGATGATGAGGATTGTCCACCCATTTCTGAATATTGCTTTGCTGTTGATAATAATGAACTGATCCTTGCAATGCAGAACTTAGGTGAGAAAGCAAGATGGCCCAGAAAGAGTGATAAGCCAACTGCCACAAAAGACAAATCCAAATGGTGTGCCTATCATGAAGATTTCGGTCATCTTACTGATGAATGCATAGCACTCAGGAAAGATATTGGTTACTTGTTGTGCAAAGGGCATTTGAAGGAGCTATTTGGAAGAAAAAAGTCAAGGATCCAGGATCCTGAAAAGATTCCAGAAAGAGCTCCTGCTCCTCCAGCTGATGCACAAATTGTCAATTTCATTTCTGGTGGATCAGACATATGTGGCACTTCCTTTTCGGCAGCCAAAAGGCACTCTAAAGAGACAAAGATGGAGAATGGGGATAGGCCTGTTCGAACCTCAATCCTTACACAGGAGAAAGTTATATCCTTTGATGAGGATGATCATGTAGATATTCAGGATCCTCATCATGATGGTCTTGTTATTACATTGTTTATTTCTAACCATTTTGTTCGCAGGATTCTCATAGATGGAGGAAGTTCAGTGAACATCATTCAACTTGATGTCCTCAAGAAGATGAATATCCCTGAATCAGAAATCATCCCAAGATCATCAGTTCTTGTAGGATTCAGTGGAGAAACCAAGAACACATTGGGGGACATCAAACTTCCCATTTACATAGAGGGAGTTAATTCTTTTAAAAAATTTTGTGTTATAGATTGCTTATCCTGTTGCAATGTTATCCTTGGCAGGCCATGGATACATGACATGAAAGCAGTTCCATCTACGTATCATCAATGTGTGAAACTCCCTACTCCTTGGGGTGTGGTGAAGATAGAGAGTGACCAACAAGAAGCTAAAAATTGTTATACTTCGTCAATGAAGCCAGCCTCGAGACCTAGGGAGCAATAGCAATTAAAGTATCCTCCAAGAGATGTCCTGGAGGCAAGAGAACAAGATGTCAAAGATATCCTGATGGATCCTCAAGATCCTGAATCCAAAGTTTTTATAGGATCCGGGATCCTCGATGATATTTAAGAGGATCTAGTATCCTTCCTAAAGAGGAGAAAAGCTACCTTTGCCTGGAAGCATGAGGACATGACAGGTATTTCTAAAGATATTATTACTCATAAACTTGGCATTGACAGGTCATTTAAACCCATACATCAAAAGAGGAGAAAGTTTGCACCTGAAAGGAATGCCATCATCCAGGAGGAGGTAGATAAACTGCTCAGAGCAGGTGCTACCTACCAAAGGCTAGTTAATATGATGTTTAAAGAATAAATTGGACACACGATGGAAGTCTATATAGATGACATGGTGGTTAAGTCCAAGAGAGCTGAGGATCACCTTAGAGATTTGGAAGAAACATTTGATATCCTTGATAAATTCAACATGTAACTGAATCCTTCCAAGTGCCATTTTGATGTAAAAGCTGGCAAGTTCCCAAGTTACATGGTGACAAAAAGAGGCATAGAGGCAAGTTCAGAGCAAATCAAGGCGATTGTGAATATTAAGTCTCCTGCCAATGCCAAGGATGTACAAAGATTGACAGGAAGGATCGCAGCCTTGAACAGGTTCATCTCAAAGTCATTAGAGAAATGCATGGAATTCTATGACATCTTGAGAAAGAACAAGAAATTTGAATGGACTGAAAAGCATGAGAATGCTCTCAAGGCCCTTAAGGATTACCTTTCCTCAGCTCCAACCTTAATAAAACCAGAAAAGGGGGATATATTATCCTTATACTTGGCAGTTTATTCTAAGGCAGTTAGTGCAGTCCTTGTAAAGGATCATGAAGGTACCCAACATCTTGTATATTATGTAAGTAAAAGTTTGCTTGATGCTGAGTCCAGGTATTCTCATCTAGAAAAACTTATCCTTTCTTTGATCATGGCATCCACTAAATTACGCCATTATTTTGAAACTCATGCTATTATTGTTAAGACTAACTTTCCTATTAAGAATGTCCTCAGAAAACCTGAAATGTCAAGAAGGATGGCAAAGTGGGCAGTCAAACTTAGTGCTTATGATATCAGATATGAACTAAGAACTGCCATCAAATCCCAAGCCTTAGCTGACTTTGTAGCTGATTTCAGTAGTGATCTACAAAGGGAAGCTGAATTGGAAGTTCAACAACTTGAAGAGACTAAGGATCCTTGGATATTCTTCATAGATGGGGCTTCAAATGTCAAAGGAACTGGACTAGGCATACTACTAAAATCGCCACAGGGGACATAATACCCCACTCAATTGCTTGTGAGTTTCAAACTACTAATAATGAGGCTGAGTATGAAGCCTTAATAGCTGGTTTGCAAATTGCCAAACACATGAGGATCAAGTACCCAGGGAAGAAAATACAGAAGCTGATGCTTTAGCTAACCTTGGATCATCATTGAAGATTCCAGAGGATATTAAAATTCACATCATCCACATCTTGGATCCTGCTATTGTGGATCATACATCTATGGAAATAGTGGAGGATTCTGCAATCATACCTAGTGATGGTGCACAGTCAAATTCAGGATCCTGGATCCTTCCAATCATGAGATATATACAACATGGAGAGATTCCTAAAGGAGAAAATCCCAGAGCTTTTAAAGTCAAGGTATCTCAATTTACAATTTTAAATAACATGTTATATAAACGATCTGTTACAGGTCCATATCTAAGGTGCATCGAGGATTAAGAAATCCAAGAAGTCCTGAAGGATTTTCATGAAGGAGATTGTGGAAACCACACTGGGGGCAGAGCACTGTTCTCAAGGATCCTCAGAACAGGATACTATTGGCCTACTATGAAGAAGGATGCTGTGGATTATGCAAAGAAGTGTGATGCTTGTCAAAGATATAGCAATATCCTTCATCAACCGGCGGAGCTCCTGCATCCTATATCCTCCTCTTGGCCATTCATGAGATGGGGAATGGACATAGTTGGCAAACTTCCCAAAACACCAGGAGGGAAAGTGTTCATGCTTGCTATGACTGATTACTTTTCCAAATGGATAGAAGCTGAAGCCTTTGCACAAGTCAGAGAAAAGGAAGTTATATCCTTTATTAAAAGAAACATTATTACCAGATTTGGTATCCCTTCTGAAATTATTTGTGATAATGGATCCCAATTTATTGGGAGTAGAACTACTAACTTCTGTAACAGTTGGGGATTAACATGATAACATCAACACCAGTCCACCCACAAGCTAATGGTCAAGCAGAGTCATCCAACAAGATCATCATCAACAACTTGAAGAAGAAGCTTGGATCCAAAAAGGGAAAATGGGCAGAAGAGCTACCTTATGTGTTATGGGCTGATATAACTACTCCCAAGAATGCTACTGGCCAAACTCCATTTTCTTTAGTGTTTGGAGCTGAATCAGTGATCCCTACAGAGATGGTAGCTCCTACTGCAAGAACAAGCATCCGTGATCCTGAAGGAAATGCTAAAAACTTGGTTCAAGATTTGGATACCATAGAAGAACTCAGGGATTTGGCAAAGATAAGATTGGCTAGTTATCAACAAAGGATGGCTGGAGCTTACAACAAGAATGTCAGGATCAGAAAGTTTCTAGTTGGTGACATGGTGTTGAGGAAAGCATTCCAAAACACCACAAATCCTGCTGATGGCAAGTTAGCACCAAAATGGGAAGGCCCCTATCTTATTGAAGCTGAGGCAGGAAAGGGGGCATACCGTTTATTAACAATGGAAGGTGATCTACTACCAAGAGCTTGGAATGCTATCCATTTAAAGAGATCCTTCATGTAAGAAGGACCCAGGATCCTTGGCCATCCTCATATCTGGTATACATTAAGGATCCTTAGAGGATATATGATCCTCATTCTGAAGTTGATGCATCTTTGACAAAGGATCAAGTATCCATTGGAGTTTCCTAAGTCTTTGGGCTTGTCCCCAGTTCTTTGGGTTTATCCCCAGTTTTTTGGGCTTGTCCCCAGTTTAAGGTATCTATTACCTCCTACGAATCAGGTTCTTACACCTTCGCCAGTTGCGCACGATTATCCTGGTGCAGTTAAAGGCAATGGGAACAGTACCCGCTTTAGGGGCTGACAATTTCATTGTACTGGCTGTATTCAGGATCCTAAGTATAATGGTAGACGTACCATACATCCGTTCCTAAGGTTTCTAACGTTTTCACGTTAGCTAAGGTTTTGGCATCTTCATGTCACTAAGTTTGGATAGTCGCCAGTATGGGCCATACTCCAGTTTATACAAGATCCTTTGGGCTTGTCCCCAGTTTATTGGGCTTGTCCCCAGTTTTGGGCTTGTCCCCAGTTTATTGGGCTTGTCCCCAGATTATTGGGCTTGTCCCCAAAATACTAACTCTTTCTTTCACAGATTGGCTTAGTCCCAAGTTATGTCCCATTTCAGGATTTCAAAGCTAAACAGTTAAGGATCCTGGATCCTAACTTTCTACAAGGGTTTGTCTTATGATTGTTACAGTTGTATGCATTAAGGATATAGGATCCTAACTTGGATTCTCTGGTATGATCCTTATTTACTTTAATTTTACTCTTGGTTTATCAATCATACCCTTATTCTTTGACAACAGGATAGATGATCCTAAAATTGTCCCACTTGTCAAACCTTTCAATTAAAGGATATTTGATCTTTGATCATATCCTAAACTTTTTGACATAAACTAATTTTTATACTTTCACTAATAACTTCTAAGTTCAAAATATTGTATAATAACAATTGAAAGGTAAATATACACAAAATGAACAACACCAAGATAGCCAAAAGTTAAGAGTTTTATTTAGTTATCAAAGTAGAACCCTTTAAAGGTTGTCAAAATTACCTACCCCGAGCATCTACCAGCAATACGTGGCCCGTCCGCTGGGGTAGGCAAAGGGTGTCCATATTAACAAGTTCTAAGTAGTGCAGGAAAGTAAAGACGGCAGGATAATAGTGGTTTCATCCCCCAAACAGAGGATCCCTCCACCAACTATCATCCTACCTATTGTTCCAAGGATCACTGATCCTTAACCCTAATAGCTATTGTTTAGTTATTACAGACCATAATTGTTCAGCATCAAAACACCATCAAATAAAAACCACTAAACCTAAAAAAATGGGCTCCGACTGTGTCTAGAAATGTCCATCATAGCCCATTGATGCAGCCTAAACTTTTGCTGCCTCCACCACCTTTTCACCATCACCTTTGCCATCACCAGCTGCTGCCACCTCAGGATCCTTCAATCCACTGCTCCCGGCTCCATCAGCTGCTGCCCCTTCAGATTCATCCTCATCATCCAGCTCAGCCAACCTCTGCTTCCAAGCCTCCTGGTCCCAGGTAGACCGGTCAAAGGCAGGATCCTCAGCCTCCTTGGCCATTTGCAGCTTGATCTTCAACATGGCAATAGTAGCAGAAAGCTTAGCCCCATCCATGACTTCTGCCTTCTCTTTCAGCTGTGATCTGAGCCAAGACCAGTTCCTTCTGCAGCAGGTTTATATCCTTTTCAAGAGAAGAAATCTTTTTGTCCTTGGCAAGGAACATCTGCTGGAAGTCCAACTTTTGCTGCTCAACTTCTGCCACATGGTGATCAAGGAGCATTTGGATCTCGGCAAATTTCTGCACATGAGAAGTCAATAGTCAGGATCCTTTATCTTCAGGGAAGGAATACAAATTGCAGGATATATTATCCTTACCTCAGAGGCGTATTCGAGGAACTGATGTTGTATTAGAGGGAGGCCTTCAGTGGGCTCAGCAGTCTTTCTCTTCTTGGCACCCTTGCCCCTGGTGCTCATTCCTTTAGGCTCCGAGACGCTTGGGCTAGCTGTTAACTCTTTTTTGATGGAGCGAGAAGATGCATATTCTTGAAGGTCACTCACACTGAACCTGGAAGCGAACTTTGAGGATTTTCCGGCGCCTACAAGCATAACAAACAGATAAGTATTCATTTTTTTTATCAAACGTTTATATATACGTATACATGTATGGGTACTTACTTGACATGGTGTAGGAAGTGGATGAAACTTCTGCTGGGTCCTTTGATTTCGGTGGATAGGTTCTGATTGCAGGGTCAAGCTTCCAAAAAGCTTTAATTCTCTCTTGGGTGGCAGGTGATTCTTGAACATGTGACAAAGTTATAGCTGCAAAGACAAAGATAAAGGGTCAGTTATCCTCAACAAGCAAAAGAAAGATCCTTACCGCTTATCCCTGTCTAAGGATCCTATATCCTACCATCGGTGTTCAACTTTTTGGGAAGTTGGTTCCCATTTGGAACAGAATCCTTCCTCACGAAGAAGAATTGATTCCTCCAGTTAGGATCGTTTTTGGTCACTTTCAAGATTGGGTGTGGCTGTTCAGGTTTGGATTTGAAAAGATAACAATGGGAACCATAGCTAACAAGATTGTATAACTGACTCAATTCAGACATCCCTATTTCAATACCCTCCTGCTCAACTATGTGCTCGAGTGTGTAAAGGATTCTCCACATCATTGGCATGGCTTGTATGTAACATAAGCCAGTGAGTGTGAAGAATCCCTGTGTGAGAATAGGGAAAGGGTAGGTGAATCCGATCAGAAAAGGGGTTGCAGGAAAAGTGATCCATGTATCTGATATACAATCACTTTTGGTGGAAGAGTCGAAGGATCGGAATATAGTGCCGTCAGGGAAACAGGGGCGTATCCGATCGATATCAGGATCGGTGAATCGGCATAGCTCTGTTGAAGGTTTTTGGTTAAACCCTGACTCTTTAGTGGACTTTTATGTTCAGGATTTTTGGCGGGTTAAGAACGAAGGTTCATTTTCGCCATTGATTTTGGAAAACAGAGGATCAGAGAAGAGAAGATCAAAGAAAAGGGAGGAGAAAATACCTGCTTGGATCTTAGGATGAGGATTTAAAGGAGAGAAGTCTCGAATTTAAATGCAATTTCCAACCCTATCTCTAATCCTATTTATAATGATTGTTTGTTGCAGGGATGATTATCGCTGACATCAGCCTCGCAACGGCTATATCCATAAGTAACGGGTAGTTCGGAAATCGTTCAAACATGACTACCTAATTGGATATCAACTAGTCATGTTTGGGGGCAATTGTTAGGGATAGAATTTTATAGCCTATGTATCACGGATCCTCAAGTATAGCATGGATCACGGATCCTCAGTTCAGTTCGAACTAAGGATCCTCAGGAGACCCTGCGAGAATAAGGATCCATGATCCTCATTGTTATTCTGAACTAACAATTGTTTCCATCACCTTTTGGCTTGTTTTGCATGTATGTTTCGATGAAGACTTATTCCATTCGAGATACCAGGGGAATATGCTCTATATTTTCAACATGTGCACGAGCTAATGACCGTTGGTGGTGATCGTGGGTGATGGGCTGATTTTTCGGATAGTTAGTTAGGATATTTTTAGCTAACATTAAAGGGGTATACATCTTGCACTCTTGTAAACTGCACAACACCTCTGCTACTCGCTTTCAAACACACACACTAGAATTCATTGTAACAAGCTCAATACTTCCCAAGTTGTAAACTTGTTTACTCAATATACTTGATAGTGATAGTTTTCACTATCCGAGGTTTTTTATGCCGGAGATCATTCGTTGATCAAGGGCTTTTTCCTCGTATAAATCCCCGTGTTCATCACTCATTTCATATATTCATCGTTCATACATTTGATCATTTAACCAAGCATCATACCTCACAAAAGTCAGATTTGGTTACATTATCCTTGTGTGATTTTTGACCAAAACAGTACCCGTGTATTACACGGGTGGCCTCACAATAATATATGTCATCATTAACAATGTTGACATAAATTTTTTAATGAAAGAAACGTTCCATTCTTTGATGAAGGCGATGCACTTGCTCTTCTTTGCAAGTAGAGGGTGATCAGAAAATAAATGTTATGGGTGGTTTTCTGAACACATATCCTGAATTATATCCTGACTTGATTACTTTTGATTGTGACCAGGATACCGGACCAGGATATTGGTAACATCCTGATACAGTATCCTGGTAGTTACTAATTGTTCACGTGCAGATTAGCATGGCAGGCCTATAACGTTCGAGTGAACTGCTTCTCCTGGAGACTTGGGCTATTCAGTTGAAAAGAAGACGTTGAAGCCGGAAGAAGGGGTCTTCAACGTCTAAGAAGGAATATTCGCAGCATCCCGATTTTATAGGATAGTTTGTTATTTCTATTTTACTATATAAAGGAATGTACGGATCGATAGACACACACAATTTTCACTCACACTTCTGCTTTTTACTAGCTACAATCACCAACACTTACACTCGAAGTTCATTGTAACACGTAGCTGATCCGTATCATATCCTGCACTGTATCCTGAAATTTGAAGTAATAAGAAGAACAAGACAGCTGCGATTGTCAGCCCCCGAGGTTTTGTGCCGGCGATCTAGATTGATTAAGGGCTTTCCTCGTACATCTCGTGTCGTCCTTTACTTTTCTGCTCATTGTTTGATTCTTGATATAGCTCGGTATCCTGAGCTATATCCTGAAACTGTTTTTTGCAAACAACTAAACCAGAACATTTTCGATACACATTGTTAGCACACTACCTCACAAAACTAATTTGATCACTTAATTGCTTAGGTAATTTTTGACTAAAACAATTTGGCGCCCACCGTGGGGCAAGTGGTGCTATTTCTACTAAAAGCTTTCTTAAAATCACTACTTGGTTTTCTATTTTCAAAACTTTTTGCACAACTATTTTCAATGGCCTCAAAATCAAACATGAGCTCTTCTACCATGTCTGCTACAACCTCTGCAACAGTTGGTTCGGTGCTTCCACCAACTCCAAGGATGCAAGCTTCTTCACAGCCTCAAGCTCCTCCGAGGAGGGTTGAAACTCACATATCTCGGGATATTGTGCCTACTCAGAATATCCATGGATCTGCAGCCTCAGGGAGAACTCCTATTATGGCTTCTAATGATGAAATTCTAACTTTGTTTAGTAGTATACATGATCAGATGAAGCAACAGCAGGAGACCAATCAAATGCTGATAAGAGAGATACAACTCTTGAAATCTAGCTCAAGCAGGCCTGCTGAGGATACTGTCACTCCCTTACAGCCCAGAGCATTGAACTTCAGCTCGGCAATATATACTAAGGATAACCGGGGCAATATTGTACCTAGCCATTCCCAGAGCCATACTCCTGAGATACCCTCATCGGTTAGGGTGTCAACTGTGAGAAGTTCAGGATATGCTCCAGGATATGGCCAAAATCCTCAGATCGGTAACGTGTCTAATAATACTAATACTCTTACTTCTAACGGTGTTGGATCTTTGCAGGATACAGGTGTGACGTCGGCACTCTCTAGGGTGCTTCAGAAGTTGAAGGATATGATATCCAGTGTACCTGGGGTGGTCCAGCCGATTCCAGAAGTATCCCAAGATAGCCACATGATATCCCGGTTTGCATATCCCATATGTGATGCTGAAATCCTGAAAAGATTTCAAACCCCCAACATGAAACTCTATGACGGAACTACGGATCCTGAAGAGCAATGTTTTTAAACCCGGACCGGGCCGGCCGGTCAGACCGGTCCGGTCGGGACCCGGAGAGTGTAGCGGGCCGGTTCCTAGTTTTGGGTCGTTTCAACAAAGGGCCGGCGGTCGGGCCGGGATCCGGGCGGTCGGGCCGGGATCCGGGCGGTTGGGCCAGCGGTTCACAACGAGTGGGTCGGGCCGGTCATCGTCTGAAACAGAGGGAATAGATGGAGCGGCTGGTATGGTGGTTCATCGCCTGAAAGGGGAAGAAATGGGGCTGGTATGGTGGTTGTTCATCACCAAAAAGTGACCATATGTTACTTGGAAATCGTGTGTTGACCATCAAACAAAAACAAATCGATTCACCAAGAAAGAGATGAAAGAAGGTAGACTGGATTTGTTATGATGGCTGAAGAAGAGCTCCTGAAAATCTGAAAGTCACCAAGAGGGAGATGATGAGATACACAGAGATGCACGGCCGCAAAGCTATTAGGGATTTAGGTTGTTTGTTTTAAGGCTCCACGGTTTGGGCTCTTTCCAATCCAGCCCATATATGTCCAACCCAGCTGTTACCAATGTGGCCCATAATTGCATCTTACTTTTTAATTAAAAGTTTTATTATTAAGTTTTTTCATTAATGTGACGTAATCTGGGTCTTAAATCCGGTCGGACCGGTCCGACCTTTGACCCCGTAAGGCGACCGGGTCGACCTTCGGTCCGGTTATGAAAACATTGCTGAAGAGCATATTACTCAGTATAGGGAAAGGATGGAGATTAACCCTATCCATTCGGATCTCAAGGAAGCATGCCTCTGTGAGGGTTTTGGCTCTACCCTAACAGGATCAGCCTTAAAATGGCTCTTAAACGTTCCACCTCATTCAATTACTTCATTTGCTCACTTAGTTAACTTATTTAATAGTCAATTTTCTTGCAGTCAAAGTTTTGAAAAACTAACCAGTGATCTCTACAGGATAACTCAAGGCCCTCAAGAATCCTTAAGGGATTATGTGAACAAGTTTAGCAGGGAATCCTTGGACATCCCACATCTTGATGTTGCAACAGCCATACAAGCATTCAAAATGGGGTTGCAAAAGGATTACCAATTTTATCAGGATCTTGTAATGAATCCTTGCATGAACCTGGATGAAGCTCAGAACAGGGCTTTGAGATATATTAGACTGGAAGTCGCCAAAAAGATGCAAGAGAGGATGAATTCATCCTCAACCTATGAATCAACTAACAGGAAGTCAGAATCCTCATACAAACCATATCACTCTAAGCCATATGGCAGGAATGATAGCAAGAAAGTGAATGCTGTTAAGGATGAGGATCCTGAGGAGTATCCTGAATTGTCAGAATATTGTTTTTCTGTTAATATACCCGAACTAATGTATGCTATGCAGGGTTTGGGAGATAAAGCGAGGTGGCCGAGGAAGAACCAACAAAAGGCCGATTGGAAGGATAAATCCAAATGGTGTGCCTTCCATAAGGATTTTGGATGTGTCACGGAAGATTGCATAGCTCTGAGGAATGAAATAAGCTATCTGCTAAGCAAAGGATACCCGAAGGACCTTCTGGGCAGAAAAAAGAATAAGGGTCAGGATACTGAGAAGGATCCTGAACGAGTAGCATCACCTCCTGAGGATGCCAAGATAATTAACTTTATCTCAGGAGGATCAGACATTTGTGGAACCTCTTATTCTGCAGCAAAAAGACATGCGAAGGAGGCTAAGGCAGAACGCGGAGATAAGCCGACCAACATGACAACCCTCACAACCGATTAAGTGATAACGTTTGATAGTGATGATAGGGATAGTGTCCAGGATCCCCATCACGATGGTTTGGTAATAACTTTATATATTGCTAATCACTTTGTGCGCAGGATACTGGTGGATAATGGCAGTTCCGTTAACATTATTCAACTGGAAACACTAAAAAGAATGAATATTTCCCAGATGGAGATCACTTCAAAATCCACTGTACTTGTAGGGTTCAGTGGAGAGGCCAAAAATACTGTGGGAGAAATAAAGCTGCCAGTATATGTTGAGGGAGTGAATTCAATGCAACGTTTCTGTGTCATGGACTCATTATCCTGCTACAACATTATATTGGGCAAACCTTGGATCCATGACATGAAGGCTGTCCCATCAACCTATCATTAGTGTATCAAGATTCCTAACCCTTGGGGGGTTGTCAAGGTGGAAAGTGATCAACAAGAGGCAAAAGAATGTTATTCTTCCTCAATGAAGTCTTCAACAAAGCCTAAAGCAGGATAGCAATTAAAGATACGAGCCCAGGATATTGTGGAGGCCTTAGAGCAAGATGTTAAGAAAATTATCCTGGATCAGGATAATCCAGATATCTCGGTGCTCGTAGGAACCAATATCCCTCAGGATATTGAAAGTCAGTTAACTAACTTTTTGAAATGCAGGATGTCCACATTCGCATGGAAGCATGAGGATATGACAGGTATTTCTAAGGATATTATAACTCACAAGCTTGGAATTGACAGGTCTTTCAAGCCCATTCAGCAAAAGAGAAGGACGTTTGCTCCTGAAAGAAACACAATTATACAGGAAGAGGTTAAAAGATTGCTGAAATCCAAGATGATTAGGGAAGTTAAATTTCCCAAATGGCTAGCAAATGTCGTCGTAGTTCAAAAGAAGAATGGGAAATGTAGAGTTTGTGTAGATTATACAGACTTGAACAAAGAATGTCCTAAAGACCCATTCCCTCTTCCTCATATAGACTCAATGGTGGATGCAACTGCTGGTCATGAGATGTTAACCTTTATGGATTCATCCTCAGGATTCCAGCAGATCCAAATGGAACCTTCGAACCAGGAGGATACTGCTTTCATGACACCAACATGTATTTACTGTTATACTGCTATGCCTTTCGGTTTGAAAAATGCAGGTGCAACATACCAGAGATTGGTGAACATGATGTTTAAAGACAAACTGGGGGACACCATGGAAGTATACATTGATGATATGGTGGTAAAGTCCAAGAAGGCTGAGGATCATCTCCGGGATATTGAAGGAGCATTTGATATGCTGGACCAGTACAATATGAAACTAAATCCTGCCAAGTGCCATTTTGGAGTGGGGACAAGAAAGTTTTTAGGATATATGGTGACTAAAAGGGGGATAGAAGCAAGCCCGGAACAGATCAAAGCTATCCTGGATATCAAGTCACCATCCAACATGAAAGACGTGCAAAGATTAGCAGGACGAGTAGCGGCATTAAACAGGTTTATATCAAGATCCTCAGAGAAATGCAAGGAATTCTACGATATCCTGAAGAAGAAGAATAAGAAATTCGAATGGGGGAGAAAAGCATGAAGCAACCCTACATGAATTAAAGCAATATCTCTCAACTACACCTTTATTGATGAAGCCCGAGGATGGTGAACCATTATCCCTATGTCTTGCAGTATCAGGGAATGCAGTAAGTGCTGTTCTGGTAAATGATCATGAAGGTCAGCAGTATCCTGTCTATTATGTTAGTAAAAGTTTATTAGATGCTGAAACTAGATATTCACACTTAGAGAAATTGATATTAGCCCTAGTTATGGCATCAACTATGCTTAGACATTATTTTGAGACACATAGGATTCATGTTAAAACTAATTATCCTGTTAAAAATGTGCTTAGGAAACCTGAGATGTCGGGTAGAATGGCTAAGTGGTCAGTAAAGTTACGTGCCTATGATCTAGTATATGAACCTAGAAATGCTATAAAGTCCCAGGCTCTAGCGGACTTTGTGGCTGATTTCTGTAATGACATTCAAAATGAAGTAGACCTAGAAGTACAACAATTAGGAGAAACCTTAGAATCCTGGACATTGTATACTGATGGTGCATATAATGTGAGAGGTGTAGGATTAGGTATACTACTAAAATCGCCACAGAGGGACATATTACCCCAGGCTATTAGGTGTGAATTTCCTGCCACTAATAATGAAGCAGAATATGAAGCTTTGATTGCAGGATTATAGTTGGTAAGGGGTATGAATATTAAAAGTTTGCAAGTATATGTTGATTCCTTGTTAATTACTAACCATTTCAATGGGTCCTATGCAGTCAAAGGTGAAAGGTTGATCGAATATCTTGAAATTCTCAAAAAATTAGCAGGATATTTCGATGTTTTTACACTTAAACAGGTACCAAGGGAGGATAATGCTGAGGCTGATGCTTTGACAAACTTGGGATCATCAGTCAGGATACCGAAAGGAACCCAAATACCAATACTACATATCCTGTATCCTGCGATGGAACTCTTCAAGTCTCAGGATAAGGAAATAGAAAGTATCCAGGATCCTGATGATAAGTATCCTGAGGAGGATCCTAAATCCTGGATGGCCCCGATCATGAAATATCTCAGAGAAGGACACATCCCAAAGGATGAGAATCCTAAGGCTTTCAGGATGAAGGTATCTCGATTCACTATTATAAATGATGTTTTGTATAAGAAATCTCTTGCAGGACCATACTTGTGGTGCTTGGAGGATCCTGAAACCAAAGAGGTACTTCAGGATATACACGAAGGAGATTGTGGCAACCATACTGGGGGCAGATCATTATTCTCGAAGGTACTAAGAACAGGATACTATTGGCCGACGATGAGGAAAGATGTGATGCATGTCAAAGGCACAACAATATACTGCATCAACCTGCTGAGCCACTATATCCTATTGTCACACCCCGACCACGTAAAACAACAAAACGTGGTGGAAATGTCGGGGAGTGTTGTAACAGAATCATTGTTTCACAACCATGGATTTAAACAATTTCATTTTATTGAATTTAAATGTACTACATTACATTGGAATTAGAAACAAAACATGAACAAATAGACTTTCATTGTTATTAAGTCACTAAGGCCTCGTCCATTCCTATGTGAGCGAACACAGATATCATCATCAAACATCATCGACTATGGTACCTGAAACACATGTGAAAATACGTCAGCATAAAAAGGCCGGCGAGTACATAGGTTTTATATGAGTGTCAGTTTCATGGCTCGTTTTACATGTTGCAATACTTATTTAAAAACCTTGTTTTGAAAAGTATAATATTGCGACATAATTAACCAACTCAAATCAAGTTGGTTATAATTTGCAAGATCTCGTAGCCATGATTCTTAACTCCAAAACATTTGTTTTATTAAATCAAATTGTAAAATATCTCATAAAAACTCGTTAATAAAACTCGTATGGTTTATATTATTTAGAAAACATCCTCGTGTGACATTGTTTCGAAATCGTTTACCCAAGTGATCTAGATAACGCAACGATATATAATGTGTTAAAAGCACTTATATATAGGAAGTACCAGCGGCGTATCCACCATTCTTTTAACACATTACACCCGCCCCGTTACCCAATCACTTCCCTAACCAAATGGCTCAAACAGTTACAAATGGTTCACATAAATCAAATGGTTACAAACGGTTCACATAAATCCAACGATTTCAAATGGTTCACATACATCCAATGATTTCAAATGGTCCACATACATCCAATGATTTCAAATGGTTCAAAACATAAAACAATTGTGCTAGCGTGTTAAGTAAACAAACATAGCAAGACATAATAAAATCATGTACTAATAGTGTACTAATGAACATAGCAAGTATATGATATGAAAACATGGAAAGCATGAAAATAACAAGTAGGCACATGTGTTTCACCCCAAAACGTTTGGAAAATAGTAAAAGAGGGGTCTATGTACTCACCTGAGGATACTTAGAAGTCTTGAATAACAACCAAGCAAAGCTAGAGGGATCACGGAATCAAACGGCACCTAATATAGGTAACTATGTAAATAAACGGACCTAAATCGGAGGATCAGATAAATTGAGGTTTTGTAAACCAAATGAGTGTAGGGACTCATGTAATATGGTTTAACAAAGTCTACATTCTAAAACGAAACCTAACCTAAGTGCTTACGACCCATTACGACTCGTTAAGGTAGCTTACGCCACTTTAAGGCGTCGTTCGTGTAAAATGCATTCGAACCGCCTAACTAGTCCTATGATAAGTAAAATATGCCTTAACATGTCTAATATTGTTGCCAAATTAGTTTAGATATCAAAAATTATGTTACATATGCTTAAAATGAATTTTGGCGTAAAAAAGGCATTTTAGTCATTTACCTAAGGCATATAAACTACCTATCATACAACTACTTAAACGACGTGACCATAAGGTATAACCTCGGAAGGTTATTCCCTATGCAACTATGGTCACCTAATGTGTTTGGTCGGATCCTAAAGATCGACCAAACGGGTCGGGTTCGAAAGTATAAGCGGTTGTTTAGGCCGCTTACCTTACGACCTACATAAGCACTAAACCTAAAGTGACGAGCTAAACATGTTAAAACATGCTTAAAGAGGTTTGAAAACAGGTTTGGTATCAAAACAAACGGTTTTGATACCTAAAAGTAGTTTGGTTACAAAATACGCAAGAATACGCATTTTGGCCGAAACTACGACTCGCCACTATGCCTAGATAACGTGGTATTCAGTAGGTATAGTCACAAGAGACTAAAACCATCGTGATTACGCTCACGTTATGAAGTTCAAACGAACTTCATGTTGACCATAAACTGGTCAAAGCAGAAAGTCAAACACAGTTTAACTTTCACGCGAAAAAGAACGAAAGAGGACTTACAAAAGGTCCAAGAACGGAAGTTTGACCTGATTATTCTCAGGTATGAAGTGAAAGCACCTCAACTTAGAGAAATATCAGATCAAATGTGAGTTGCAACGATGAGATGGATGGGGTATTTATAGTTTTTGCACAACCGTTAAGATCGTTCATCGTAAAACGAGCTTCGATCTCATCCGTACACATGTGCCCATGGTTTTGTGAAACCATGGGAGCCCCTAGTTTCATTAAAACCATGTGCAAATAAGGGGAACAGCTGGAACAAGCTGGAATTTAGATTTTCCATTTTAGTCCCTTCCTAAGATAACTTTGGCATATTGTCAATTTTGGTCCCTGAATGTGCAAAACATGGTTTTTGATGCATTTTTGACATGTTTAAGCCCCGTTAATCACATTTCAAGGCCCTAAAATGAAGTTAAAGTATAGGGAACATGAAACATGCTCAAAAATATCTCGGATGTCGGTTCGTTTGGTCGTACGGTTGAGTTGTTCGGTTAATTACAACGAAACACGAACGAATGCGAAAAACGATCCAAATTACGCGACGAATGGAATTTTATCATGCCAATCACTAAAATAAAATATTTTAATGATTACATAAAGTTTTGGATGTCCGGATGTATTCAGAACGTAAGATATGCGCGAAAATGCAAACTTATGCACTTTTTGATGCTTTTAGTCCCTGAATGACCAAAAAGTTTATTTTAGCACACCGAACCCCTCAAAGCCTATTTCTAAGCTATGTAAAGGATATTTAGGGTATTTTTAACTTATGGTCATGTTCCGGAATGTTTGTTACAGTACAAATCGGCATACTTTCGAAGTTTGTCGAAATTAGTCCCTGTAAGCGAATAAACTTGATTTCGCCACACCAAACCCTCCAAAACTTATTTCTAAGTTATGTAAAGGTTATTTAAGGTATGTTAAGCCTATTTCACTATTCCGGAGTTTCGTTGCATTAAACTGGTTATATTTATGCATCAGTGCGCGTATAACCTTTCAGAAAGCGATTTAAAGCTTGAAATCGAACAAGAATTGATATGTGCAAAAGATACACATATTTATACAAATCCCAAGTATGAAATACAATATTTCATTGGTTTGGTATTTGTTTGATGGTCGCAGAGGCACAGGTGTCACACCTATTGCTTCCCTTTGGCCATTCATGAAATGGGGTATGGACATAGTGGGAAAATTGCCAAAAGCTCCAGGAGGAAAAGTTTTTATGCTGGCAATGATGGATTATTTCTCCAAGTGGGTTGAAGCCGAGGCATTTGTTCAAGTCAGAGATCAAGAAGTAGTATCCTTCATAAAAAGGAATTTCCTAACTAGGTTTGGGGTACCAGCTAAGATAATCTGTGATAATGGCTCTCAGTTTATCAGTAAGAGGACTACCGATTTTTGCAAAAGTTGGGGGATCAAGATGATTACATCAACTCCGGTACATCCTCAAGCAAATGGACAAGCATAATCTTCAAACAAGATAATTGTCAACAATCTGAAGAAGAGACTAGGAGCTAAAAAAGGAGATGGGCAGAAGAATTACCCTTTGTCTTATGGGCTGATAGAACAACAGTAAAAAGTGCAACTGGGCAAACCCCATTTTCCTTGGTGTTTGGGGCAGAAGCGGTGATCCCGACAGAGATGGTGATACCTACAGCAAGATCGAACCTTCGGGATCTTGAGAAGAATCCTGAAGCTTTATGCCAATAGTTGGATACTGTCGATGAGACAAGGGAGGCTGCAAAGCTAAGGATGGCAGCATACCAACAGAGGATATCCAGAGCATATAACAAAAACCTAAGGACTAGAAGGTTTCAAGTTGGAGATTGGGTATTAAGGAAGGCTTTTCAGAATACTACTAATCCTGCTGATGGAAAGTTAGCTCCAAAGTGGGAAGGACCATATGAAGTTGAATCAGAATCTGGGAAAGGAGCATACCGGCTTAAGAATATGGAAGGGGATATACTACCAAGAACCTGGAATGCTATACAACTCAAAACCTACTTCAATTGAGTTTAGAATTTAATTTCTAACTTAGGATGGTATGAATTCTATTTCTTTTAAATATGTTTAATTTTATTTATTCTTTTGAACCCAATACTAACTTAAGCATCAGAGGGGTGTTAGCCAAGCTAACTGTCACACCCCGACCGTGTAAAACAACAAACCACGGCGAAAACGTCGGGGAGTGGAGTGACAAAATTATTGTTTCACAACCATGGCATTTAAAGTTTAGTTTTATTTATTAACTTGATTACATTGTCTTGGAAATTAAGGAAAACACAACATAAGTTAAACTATGCTTGCTTCTTTTAAGTCACTAAGGTCCGAGTCCGCCTAAGTGTGTCACGATCATCATCAAACATTAGCTCCTGAAACACATATGAAAATAGGTACGTCAGCATAAAAATGCCTGTGAGATACATAGGTTTTGTTAATGAAGGATTCATGACTTGTAAGTTAAAAGAAGTGTTTAACAAAAAGTAGTCATGAACCTTATAAAGATGTTTTCTTTTATAAAATCATGTGAAATTCGATATGAAAATCAGATGATATAAAAGAATGATGAATGGTTAAATAATTAACCAAGTAAAAATGAATTGTATGAATTATATCATTTGTAAAACAGTGTTTTGTAAACAATAAGTCATATTTTTGTATAAAAATGTATCATGTCTTTGTTTCTGTCGAAGTGGTTTAAATAACGCTACGATATGTAATATCTTAAAAGCAGTTATATATAAGAAGTACCAACGGCGTATCCACCATGCTTTTAACATATTACACACGCCTCGTTACTTAAATCACTCTCCAATAACCACCAAAAATGTCTTGTTAAACCAATGTCAAATGTTTATGTACAACAATGTTTAAAGTCTAAATGTCTTGTGTAAACCATGTCTTTTATAGCAAATATCATGTAACAACAATGTCTTGTATGGTGAATACAAAGTATTTACTCAAACCACATGTATATGTCAATGTATAATCAAATGTCATGTGAAACCAAATGTCATGTATGGTGAATAAAGAGTATTTACTCAACCCCGTATGTAAAATGTACAAAACAACGTCTTTGAATAAATCTAAGTTTAAATCAAAAAGTTATGTTTTGCAAAAATTCAATACTTTATTGATACAAACATCTATGCAGTAATGTTTATCGCATACATTTAAGCCGTGCGAGTGTCGGATAAACCCTTAACAAGTTAAAGGTTTATCAATTATGTTTTCGGATTCTGTCATTCCCTACTTCCAAATAAACCTATGAATCCAGGAACGGGATTTGTCAAGTCCTATGGTACCACTATATACTACCGAGCGGCGTGATCAATGTTAATGAATTTATTTTTGTCCCGTTAAACATACCAAATGTCATAACCAATGTAGGCATGCGCCCATATGCTGAGTAAACATATGCAGCAAAAATGTAATGTAAATCAATGTGCCAATATGCTGAGTAAACATATGCAGTAGAAACGTAATGTAAATCAATGTGCCCATATGCTGAGTAAACTTATGCAGCAGAAATGTAATGTAAATCAATGTGCCCATATGCTGAGTAAACATATGCAGTAGAAATGTAATGTAAATCAATGTGTCCATATGCTGAGTAAACATATGCAACAAATGTGTTTATGAAATCAATGTGCTAGCATGCTCAGTCAACATACATAGCAAAGCATAATTGAAATCATGTACTATATGTGTACTAATTGAACATAGCAAGCATATGTCATAAAAGCATGAAAAGCATGAAAGTAACAAGTAGGCACTTGTATTTCACCCCTAAATATTTGAAAGCGGCAAAAGAGGGGACTATGTACTAACTTGATATTGCTTAATAGTCTTGAAATAAGGATCAAATAACGCTCGAGGGATCACGGAATCAAATGACACCTAATATAGGTAACTATGTTAATAATCGGATCCTAATTCGGAAGATCGGATAGAATGAGGTCTCGTAAACCAAATGAGTATTGGAACTCATATGATATGGTTTAACAAAGCCTACATTCTAAATCGGAGCCTATCCTAAGTGCTTATGACCCGTTACGACTCGTTAAGGTAGTTTACGCTGCTTTAACGTGTCGTTCGCGCAAAAGAGCGTTCGGATGGTCTAACTAGCCCTATGACAAGTACTATATGCCTTAACATGTTTAATAACATTGCATAATCAGTTTAAGTGTCAAAAATTAAGTTACATATGCTTAAAATAAAATTATGCGCAAAAAGGGCATTTTGGTCATTTTTACTAAGGCATATAAACTACCTATCATACAACTAATTAAACTAAATGACCATAAGGTATAACCTCGGAAGGTTATTCCCTATACAACTATGGTCACAAAATATGTTTTGTCGGATCCTAATGATCGACCAAACCGGGCTGGGTTCGAAAGTCTAAGCGGTTTAGACCGCTTAACTTACGATCCTATATAAGCACTAAACTAAAAGTGACGAGTTAAACATGTTAAAACATGTTTAACTAAGTTAGAAAACATGTTTGATATCAAAACAAAGTGTTTTGATACCCGAAAATAATTTCGTCGCAAAATGCACATAATCGGCATTTTGACCGAAATATGACTCGTCACTATGCCCAATAAACGTGGTAATTAGTAGGTATAGTCACAAGGGACTATAACCATCGTGATTACGCTCACGTTGCAAAGTTCAAACGAACTTTGTCTTGACAAATTCATGGTCAAAGTTGAAAGTCAAACACTGTTTGACTTTCATGCTTGAAATACATAACCAAGCATGAAAGAAACTTTCAAGAGGTCTAAGCTTGGAAAAAGAACAAAGAAAATTGAAGTTTGAAGCCTTCAACCAAGTGGGATAGCTTCAAGAGAGAAGGTGAAGAAGAAAAGGATGAATGAGCAAGTTGGAATGAAAATTTCATGGGTATTTATAGAGAATCAAGCACCATTAGGATCATTGCAAGTGTTTTTGGGTGAATCAAAGCATGATCCTAGCCCTACACATGTTACACACCGATTTGGGGGCTTGGGGAACACTTAAACAAGCCCAAGGTATTGAAAAACTAAGGTTAAAAACAATGGCAGCAGGCTGATTTGAAGAAAACAGTTTTTTTGCATAGAGGCATCTTAGACGACACACGAAGCTGTCACCTGATTCTGCCGCGACACTCCTGGCTGAACCAACTGAAACTTTGAGTTTTTTTGGCAGAAACAGTCCCTGCACTTGATTTAAGGCATTTTCGATGCGTTTAACCCCTGTTAACCCAATTGCAAGGCTCTATAATGATGTCAAAGTATAGGGAACTTGAAACATGCTTGAGAATATCTCGGATGTCGGTTCGTTTGATCGTACGGTCACCTTATTCGGTTAATTACGACGAAACTCAAACGGACGCGAAAAACGATCCAAATTACGCGACGAATGGTATTTTAGCATTCTAATCACTAAAATAAAGTATTTTAATGATTAAAAAATTTTTGGATGTCCGGATATGTTCAGAACGTAAGATATGCCCGTAAATGCAAACTTATGCACTTTTTGGCGCTTTTAGTCCCTGTTGATCAAATAAGTTTATTTTCTCGCACCGAACCCCTCAAAACTTATTTCTAAGTTATGTAAAGGATATTTATGGTATGTTTAGCTTATGATCATGTTCCGGAGTGTACGTTACTATACGAATCGGAAGACTTTCACAGTTTGACGCAAATAGTCCCTGTAGTCGAATAAACTTGTTTTTGCCATACCAAACCCTTCAAAACTTATTTCTAAGTTATGCAAAGGTTATTTAAGGTATGTTAAGCATATGTTGCTATTCCGGAGTGTATGTCACATTAAACTGATTACGTTTACGCATCAGTTTGCGTATACCTTTCTAGAAAGCGATTTAGAGTTTATAATCGAACAAAACCAAAATGTGCAAAATGTCAAACATAAATAAACCAATATTGGGATCAAAACACATTGTTTTATTGATAATTGAACTATCCAGAGTTTGTACAATGATTACACAAGCACAGATGTCATAGTCTCCCCTACTTTAGGAAATTTCGTCCCGAAATTTATTTAGAGGACACTTGTGAGAATAGATGTGGATATTTCACCTTCATTTGATCTTCACGTTCCCAAGTAAATTCTGGACCATGTTTATATTCCCAGCAAACTTTAACAATTGACATGTGCTTGCGTTTGAGCTTTTTGACTTCACGGTCCATGATTTCCACAGGTTTCTCAACGAAGTGCATCGTGTCATCAACACGAATTTCATCAAGTGGTATATGGAGGTTTTCATCAGTTAAACACTTTTTAAGATTGGACACATGGAAGGTTGGATGAACATTTCCAAGTTCAGGAGGTAACTCTAGTCTGTAGGCCACTTTTTCGATTCTTTCGACGATCTTGAATGGTCCAACATATCTTGGTGCAAGTTTTCATTTCTTTCCAAATCTGATTACACCTTTCCAAGGTGAAACCTTGAGTAAGACGCGATCACCGACTTGAAATTCTAAGGGCTTGCGTCGTTTATCCGCGTAACTCTTTTGACAGCTTCTAGCTGTCTGAAGGTTATCGCGAATTTTCTTGACTTTATCTGTAGTCTCTAGAATGAGTTCAGGTCCAGTAAGCTGAGTTTCACCTATCTCATTCCAGAAGACCGGTGAACGACATTTTCGACCGTATAAAGCTTCGAAAGGAGCCATGTTGATGCTGGAGTGATAACTATTGTTGTAGGAGAATTCAATCAACGGAAGATACGAATCCCAACTACCACCAAAATCGATCACACAAGCTCTAAGCATATCCTCCAATGTCTGGATTGTTCTTTCAGATTGACCACCTGTTTGCGGATGATAAGCTGTGCTCAAATTAAGTTGGGTTCCCATGGCAGATTGCATGGTTCTCAATAAATGTGACGAGAATCGAGCATCTCTGTCAGATATAATGTTCAAAGGAACACCATGTCGGGATACAATCTCATCCACATAGATTTTAGCAAGTTTGTCAGCAGATAAATCCTCACGGATTGGCAAGAAATGTGCTGACTTTGTAAGACGATCAACAACTACCCAAATGGCGTCATGACCTATTTTAGTGCGTGGCAGCTTGGTAATGAGATCCATAGCAATGATTTCCCATTTCCAAAATGGAATCTCTTGTTGCTCCAATAATCCAGAGGGATGTTGATGTTCAGCCTTAACCTTAAGACAAGTAAGGCATTTGGATACATATAAGGCAATGTTGATGCTGGAGTGATAACTATTGTTGTAGGAGAATTCAATCAACGGAAGATACGAATCCCAACTACCACCAAAATCGATCACACAAGCTCTAAGCATATCCTCCAATGTATGGATTGTTCTTTCAGATTGACCACCTGTTTGCGGATGATAAGCTGTGCTCAAATTAAGTTGGGTTCCCATGGCAGATTGCATGGTTCTCAATAAATGTGACGAGAATCGAGCATCTCTGTCAGATATAATGTTCAAAGGAACACCATGTTGGGATACAATCTCATCCACATAGATTTTAGCAAGTTTGTCAGCAGATAAATCCTCACGGATTGGCAAGAAATGTGCTGACTTTGTAAGACGATCAACAACTACCCAAATGGCGTCATGACCTATTTTAGTGCGTGGCAGCTTGGTAATGAGATCCATAGCAATGATTTCCCATTTCCAAAATGGAATCTCTTGTTGCTCTAATAATCCAGAGGGATGTTGATGTTCAGCCTTAACCTTAAGACAAGTAAGGCATTTGGATACATATAAGGCAATGTATTTCTTCATACCCGACCACCAGTACTGGGTTCAAAGATCCTTATACATTTTGTCTGCACCAGGATGAATAGAATAACGAGACTTGTGAGCTTCATCCATTAACAAGGTGCGAAGATTGTCTTGACTTGGGACCCATAAACGGTCCATGAAGTAATACAATCCATTGTCTTTTAGTTCAAGATCAGGCTTAATGTGATATGGTAATTCCTTACCCATCAAGTCTTGTGTAACACAAGTATGTTGAGCCTGAGAAATGCGGGTTTGAATATCAGATCGAACTTGTACACAATGAAGCTTGACATGCTCTTTACAACTCAATGCGTCAGCCACAGCATTCGCCTTACCAGGATGGTAGTGAATTTCACAATCGTAGTCGTTCAGAAGTTCAACCCATCGTCGTTGCCTCATGTTTAGTTATTTCTGATTGAAAATGTGCTGGAGACTTTTATGGTCAGTAAACACTACACATTTTGTGCCGTACAGGTAGTGTCTCTAGATTTTGAGAGCAAAAACTACAGCACGTAACTCAAGATCATGAGTCGTGTAGTTCTTCTCGTGTATCTTCAACTATCTTGATGCATAAGCTATGACTTTGTTTCTTTGCATGAGAACACAGCCAAGACCTAAGTTGGATGCATCACAATATACGACAAAATCGTCATTGCCCTCAGGTAAAGATAAGATAGGTGCATCACAGAGTTTCTGTTTCAAGGTCTGAAAAGCTTCTTCCTGTTTGGATCCCCACTCAAAAGGTTTATTCTTCTGAGTTAAAGCAGTGAGAGGAACCGCAATCTTGGAGAAGTTTTCAATGAAACGGCGGTAATAACCCATAAGACGAAAAAATGAACGAACTTTGGTAGGAGTAGTAGGTGTATCCCAATCCTTAATTGCACTGATTTTGGCGGGATCTACGTGTATACCTTGTTCGTTGACAATGTGTCCCAAAAATGAACTTCTTTAAGCCAAAATTTCACACTTAGAGAATTTAGCGAAAAGTTGTTCTTTCTTCAGGAGTTCCATAGTGAGACGGAGATGTTGTTCATGTCACACCCCGACCACGTGTAACATACAAAACGTGGCGGAAAACGTCGGGGAGTGTTGTAACAGAATTAATTGTTTCATAACCATGGCATACAAAGTTGTATTTATTTATCAACATAAGAGTTACATTATTTTAAACAGGAATCAAAAGAGTTTATAACATAATTAAACAAGTCTATCTCCATTTTTAGTCTCTAAGGCACAGGTCCGCCCTAGTGTCCTGATCAACATCCTACGGAAAAGCTCCTGAAAACACATGTGAAAATAGGTACGTCAGCATAAAAATGCCTGTGAGTTACATAGGATTTGTGAAAATAGGATTCATAACTTATGTTTAAGAAAATGTTTAGTCATGAACCTTGTAATTTGCTTTGTCTTGTAAATCATTTGAAAAACGATAAGATCAGTTGATATGTATAAATAAATGTAAGGTTAAATAAATAACCATTTAAATTGAGTTGTATAAAATAAACTATTTTGTAAAACAATGTCTTGAGAAAAGTATGTTATTTGTATAAAATGTAATATGTCTATACTGAAATGATTTAAATAACGTTACGATATGAAATATTATACAAACACTTATATATAGGAAGTACCAGCGGCGTATCCACCATGCTTGTATCATATTACACACGCACCGTTACTCAAATCACTTACCCAAACAACTACCAATGTAACTTGTTCATGTACAAATCAATTGTCAAGTGTTATTGTGTAAACCATATCAAAATGTCTATGTCCAATGTAAACCACCAAATGTGTATATCAATGTCAAAATGTTTATGTTCAATGTAGATCATGTAATGTGTAACCAAAAATGTCATGTATGGTAAGTGAAATATCAACTAAACCATATGTAAAATGCACAAAAACAAGGTATTGAAGTAAAACATAGTTTAAATCAAAGTTATGTTTTGTGTAACAAATGCATGCTATACTGATACAAACATCTATGCGGTATTGTGAAAATGCATACATCCAAGCCTTGAGACTGTGGCGATAAACCCTTAAACAAATTAAAGGTTTATCTAAGTTATGTATATCGAATTCGGTCATTCCTTCCAATCCAAACAAACCCAGGATTTCAGGAACGGGATTTGTCAATTCCTATGGTACCACTACCTACTAACGAATGGCGTGATCAATGTTAATGAATGTATTGTTCCATGTTAAACAAACCAAATGTCATACCAAAATGTAAACATGTTATGAAAACAACTGTACTAAGTATGCACACAATGGGCGTACCTAGTATGAAATGTAATGTGAAACGATGTACTAAGTATTTACACAATGGACATACATAGCATGAAATGTAATGAAATCATGCACTATAATGTACTAACGAACATAGCAGGTATATGATGTTAAAGCAGGAAAGCATGAAAGTAACAAGTAGGCACATGTGTTTCACCCCAAAACAGTTTGGAAAACAGTAAAAGAGGGGTCTATGTACTCACTTGAGATTACTCAGTAGTCCTGGAGTGACAATCAAATAATGATAGAGATCTCGGAATCAAACGGCACCTAATATAGGTAACTATGTTAATAAACCGGACCTAAATCGGAAGATCGGGTAGCATGAGGGTTCGTAAACCAAACGAGTATGGAGACTCGTGTAATATGGTTTAACAAAGCCTACATACTAATTGAAACCTAACATAATTGTTTACGACCCATTACGACCCGTTTTAGGTAGCTTATGCTACTTTAACGCGTCGTTCGCGTGAAACGCGTTCGGAACGTCTAACTAGTCCTATGACAAGTGTTATATGCCTAAACATGTTACATAATTAGTTATGTGACAAAAGTTTAGGTTACATATGCTTAATTACCAATTATACACGAAAAGGGTATTCTGGTAATTTACCTAAGGCATATAAACTACCTATCATACAACTATTCAAACGAAGCGACCATAGGGTATAACCTCGGAAGGTTATTCCCTACCTACTATGGTCACCTAATGTGTTTGGTCGGATCCTAATGATCGACCAAAAGGGTCGGGTTCGAAGGTATAAGCGATTTATTAGATCGCTTACCCTACGACCCTAGACAACGTGGAAATCAGTAGGCATAGTCCCAAGGGACTATAACCAACGTGATTACACTCACGTTGCGAAGTTCAAATGAACTTCGCATTGACCATAAACTGGTCAACGCAGAAAGTCAAACAAAGTTTGACTTTCAGACTCGAAAAGACTCGAAAAGCAATAAAAGAACGAAAGAATACTTACGAAGGGTCCCCGAATGCTAATCTCGATCCAAGAATCTCAGGTATGAAACAATGGTTTCAACTTAGAGTTTCTCAAATCAAAATTCTTGTAAGTTTTGCAATGGGGTGGATGGGTATTTATAGGAATACCCGAACCGTTAGGATCGTTTCTTGGAAAATGTGATCGAATCTCGTGCGTACACTTGTTGGTAAGTTGTGGTGACTAAAAATGGGTTCTTATCAGCTGGCTAAGCAAGTGTGAGTGTGTGGTTGTGGATTAAACAGCTGGAATCTGCTGTTAAATGCAGTTAACCTGGTCAGAAGGGGCCTCGCGTGACGCTAAGACCCCTCGCGTCACGCCTAGGCCTACTTTTGGCAGAATTTGCAGATTAGGTCCCTGCGCATTGTTTCGTTGCGTAACGTCACTTCTAAGGCCCGTCAAGCCAACTTTAAGGCCCTAAAATGATGCCTAAACATTGTGGACATGAAAAATCCTCAAAAATATGTTGGATGTTGGTTCGTTTGGTCGTATGATCGCGATGTTCGCTTAATTACGACGGAATGCGCATAAGCGCGAAAAACGATCCAAATGACGCGACGAATGGATTTTTCTCAAGCCAAACACTAAAATAAAATATTTTAGTGCTTACATAAATTTTTGGATGTCCGGATGTATTCAGAACGTAAGTTATGCGCAAAAGTGCAAACTTGTGCACTTTTTGACACTTTTAGTCCCTGAATGACCCAAAAGTTTATTTTAGCATACCGAACCCCTCAAAGCCTATTTCTAAGCTATGTAAAGGATATTTATGGTATGTTTAACTTATGGTCATGTTCCGGAATGTCTGTTACAGTTCAAATTGGCATACTTTCGCAGTTTGTCAAGTTTAGTCCCTGTAGACGAATTAACTTGTTTTTGCCATACCAAAGCCTTCAAAACTTATTTCTAAGTTATGTAATGGTTATTTAAGGTATGTTAAGTATATGTAGATGTTCCGGAGTATTTTTCGCGTTAAACTGAGTATGTTTACGCACCAGTTTGCGTATAACTCTCTAGAAAGTGATATAGAGTTTGAAATTACATAAAAGTCAAAACATGAAAAATGTAAAACACAACCAAACAAACATTGAGATCAAATAACATTGTTTTATTGATAACAGAACTGTTCACAATGATAACAAGCACAGATGTTACAGTCTCCCCTACTTGTGGAAATTTCGTCCCGAAATTTATTTAGAGGAAACTCGTGGGAAAAGATGTGGATATTTCGCCTTCATTTGATCTTCGCGTTCCCAAGTAAACTCAGGTCCACGTTTAGCTTCGCAGCGAACTTTGACCAAAGGAATGCGCTTGCGTTTAAGCCACTTGACTTCACGTTCCATGATTTCCACTGGCTTCTCAACAAATTTCAGTGTTTTACCAACACGAATTTCGTCAAGCGGTATGTGGAGGTTCTCATAAGCTAAACATCTCTTGAGATTGGACACGTGAAAAGTTGGATGAACATTTCCAAGTTCAGGAGGTAACTCAAGTCTATAGGCTACCTTATCGATTCTTTCGACGATCTTGAATGGTCCAACGTATCTTGGTGCAAGTTTTCCTTTCTTTCCAAATCTGATCACACCTTTCCAAGGTGAGACCTTAAGTAATACTCGATCACCGACTTGAAATTCCAAGGGCTTGCGTTTTGGATCCGCGTAACTCTTTTGACGGCTTCTAGCTGTTTGAAGGTTATCACGAACTTTCTTGAGCTTATCAGTTGTCTCTAAAATGAGGGCAGGTCTAGTAAGTTGAGCCTCGCCAATCTCATTCCAGCAGACTGGTGAACGACATTTTCGACCATAGAGAGCCTCAAAAGGAGCCATTTTGATGCTGGTGTGGTAACTGTTGTTGTAGGAGAATTCAATCAACTGAAGATGTGAATCCCAACTACCACCAAAATCGATCACACAAGCTTTAAGCATATCCTCCAGAGTCTGGATTGTTCTTTCAGATTAACCATCCGTTTGCGGATGATAAGCTGTGCTCAGATTAAGTTGGGTCCCCATAGCAGATTGCATGGTTCTCCAAAAATGAGAAGTGAAACGAGCATCTCTGTCAGAAATGATGTTCAAAGGAACACCATGTCGAGCTACAACTTCATCCACATAGATTTTAGCAAGTCTGTCAGCAGGAAAATCCTCACGGATTGGCAAGAAATGTGCTGACTTAGTAAGACGATCAACAACTACCCAGATGGCATAATGACCTTTCTTTGTGCGTGGAAGTTTGGTAACAAGATCCATAGTAATGTTTTCCCATTTCCAAACCGGGATCTCTGGTTGCTCCAATAAACCAGAAGGACGCTGATGTTCAGCCTTAACCTTAAGACAAGTAAGGCATTTTGATACGTATAAGGCAATGTCTTTCTTCATACCAGGCCACCAATAGTGAATACGAAGATCCTTATACATCTTATCTGAGCCCGGATGAATAGAATAACGAGACTTATGGGCTTCATCCATAAGCAAGGTACGAAGATCATCCTGGCTTGGGACCCACAAACGGTCCATGAAGTAATACGATCCATTGTCCTTCAGTTCCAGAGCAGGTGTTATGTGATAGGGAAATTCCTTATCCATCAAACCTTGTGAAACACAAGATTGTTGAGCCTGAGAAATGCGTGCTTGGATATCAGATCGAGCTTGAATAACAGATTGAACACGTACACAATGAAGCTTAATATGTTCCTTACGACTCAATGCATCGGCTACGACATTCGCCTTACCCGGATGGTAGCGAATTTCGCAGTCATAGTCGTTTAAAAGCTCAACCCAACGTCGTTGCCTCATGTTGAGTTCTTTCTGGTTGAAGATATGCTGAAGACTTCTGTGGTCAGTGAAAACCACACATTTTGTACCGTACAAATAGTGTCTCCAGATCTTTAGAGCGAAGACAACTGCACCCAACTCAAGATCATGAGTGGTGTAGTTCTTCTCATGTATCTTCAACTGCCTCGATGCGTATGCTATGACTTTGTTCCTTTGCATCAGAACACAGCCAAGACCCAGTTTCGATGCATCACAATATACGACAAAATCATCATTACCCTCAGGCAATGATAGAACAGGCGCATCGCAAAGCTTCTGCTTCAAGTGTTGAAAAGCTTCCTCTTGTTTGAATCCCCAATCAAAGGGTTTGTTCTTCTGAGTTAGAGCAGTTAGAGGAACTGCGATCTTTGAGAAGTTTTCAATGAAGCGGCGATAATAACCCGCTAGACCAAGAAAAGAACAAACTTCAGTAGGAGTAGTAGGCGTATCCCAATCCTTAATCGCACTGATCTTGGAGGGATCTACATGAATACCCCGTTCGTTGATAATATGCCCCAAAAATTGAACTTCTTTAAGCCAAAATTCGCACTTGGAGAATTTGGCGAAAAGTTGCTCTTTCTTTAGGAGTTCCAGAGTAAGACGAAGATGTTGCTCGTGATCAGCTCGCGTCTTAGAGTAAATCAAGATGTCGTCAATAAAAACAATGACGAACTGATCCAAATAAGGTTTGCAGACCCTATTCATTAAGTCCATGAAAATAGCAGGAGCATTAGTCAAACCGAATGGCATGACTGTGAATTCATAGTGCCCATACCGAGTGCGGAACGCTGTCTTGGGAATGTCTTCTTCATGCACCCGAAGTCGATGATATCCGGAACGTAGATCAATCTTCGAAAAATAAGAAGCGCCCTGTAGCTGATCAAAGAGATCATCAATGCGAGGTAGGGGATATCGATTCTTGATGGTAAGCTTGTTAAGCTCACGATAATCGATACACATCCTAAAAGATCCATCCTTCTTCTTGACAAAAAGAATGGGAGCACCCCAGGGTGAAAAGCTAGGACGGATAAAACCTTTGTCAGAGAGCTCCTGCAGCTGCTTAGACAACTCTTGCATCTCCGACGGTGCAAGACGATATGGAGCTCTCGCAATGGGATTTGCACCAGGTACAAGATCAATACAGAACTCGACTTGGCGTGCTGGGGGTAGACCAGGTAACTCTTCAGGGAATACTTCAGAATAATCCCGAACGACAGGAATATCTGAAATAGACTTACCCTTGCCTTTATCTGCTGTGACATGTGCTAAGAAGGCCACATAGTTCTTCCGCAGATATTTCCGAGCTTTAAAACAAGACATGAGCTTGAAACCACCAGACGGTTTCTCACCTTGAACCTGTAGAATCTCGCCTGTCGTAAGCGGCACACGAACAATCTTCTCAAAACAAACTACCTCTGCTCGATGCTTGGATAACCAATCCATACCCACTATAACGTCGAAGCTTCCAAGTTGCATAGACGTGAGGTCGATAGGAAAAAGATGGTCGTTAAGGTTTAACTGGCAGTTGCGAAGAACAGAATCAAGAACAATTGGTTCACCATTAGCAACTTCTACTGTCAAAGATTTGCCTAGTTTTGTTCTAGACACGCGAAGCATTGGCTCAAAAGACAATGACACAAAACTCTTGTCGGCACCCGAATCAAAGAGAACAGATGCAGACTGATTATTAATAAAGAACGTACCGTTCACCACATTATCGTCTGCCTGCGCCTCTTGGGCATTCATGTTAAAAGCTCGTCCACGAGCCTGAGCCTGAGCCTGATTCTGATTTTGATTCTGGTTCTGGTTGGCTAGCCTTGGGCACCGGTTCCTGTAGTGGGTCAGATCCCCACAGTTATAACAAGCACCAGGTGGGTACTGTGGTCGTGCAGCTTGACCCCGTTGCGGAGCAGGATGCTGAGCAACTTGTTGAGCCGGGTTCTGAACTGCGCGATTATGAGCAAACCGACAAACATCGGCAAGATGACCTGACTTCCCACAGTTAGTACAGAAACGGCACTGATGTTGCGGCTGATGGTGACTGTTGCATCTATTGCACAAAGGTTCATTCCCTGAATACGGTTTCTTTGCCGGAGTCTGTGCGGGTTGGTTGGGAGCTGCCTGGTTAGCTTGGGCAGTGACAGCAAAATTTTGGGAAGCCTTACGCTTCCTTGACCCTCTTGAAGAACCAGAATTCTTTCCACTCTTGTTTTGACCTTTCTTGCTATCTTCCTTGTCAGCCGACTGTTTCTTGCCCTTGTCACCCTTCCTGTGTAGCTTATTCTTCCGAATCTGCGACTCAGTCAATGTCGCCGATAACTCGATCGCCTGACGAAGTGTGGTAGGGTCACTACCAGTAATGATATCTTGTACTGAGTCAGGTAGGCCGTCGATGTATCTTTCGATAGCCTTGTCAAGTGGGGTAACCATTGTTGGGCAAAGCAGACTCAACTCCTCAAATCTATCAGTATATGCCCTGTGCTCACCACTATCTTGCTTCAAATCATCAAATTCCTTCTCCAAAGCTCGCTGCTCATGACGAGGACAGAATTCCCTCATCATAAGGTCTCTAAGTTCAGCCCATGTCTGTGCTAGAGCAACTTCTGCACCCCGGTCTCTCATAACCCCATTCCACCATGTGAGAGCCCTCTTCTAAAACACGCTCGAAGAAAACTCGACCTTGCGATTATCCGGACACTGCACGTGGCAGAAAGTATTCTCAATGCTCTCGAACCATTGAAGAAGCCCAGTCGCTCCCTCAGAACCACTAAACTTGAGTGGTTTAGCCGAGTTAAAATCCTTGTATTTGCATGGAGCATTGTTATTGTTGTTGGCTTGGTGCCATTGAGCAAAGAGATTTGGAAATTGAGCAGCCATCTGCTGCGCAATGATTTCTGCCAGTTCGGCAGTCGCTATCTGGTTTTCGCATCGAGGAGGCATTCTAAAAGAGGAAAACATGAAAGGAAACGAGTGAGATGATTGGATGAAGAGAATGAGATGAAACAAAATCAACAAAAGCAAAGATGGTGGTCATTCGTCCGCATTACCAAGCAAACAAATGACACACAGTGACTAATCAAAGTAAATGGGTCAAAATAATGTATCGTGAAGACATGCTCGCCTATAAGTGAACACTCATCCCAAGAATTCCCAAGTAAGCACAACTTGTCTCGCGTCTGATGAGATATATACGAAGTGCTTGCCTAGACAGAAAACCCAGAATACAGGCATTCACTCTTCCAGTTTGCACGTATTCACATTATTTAAAACCTAAAACTTTGACGAGATTTTGAAAATTTGAAGGCACAAGGCCAAAAATTTAATCAAACTGGAAGGGTTCAAAACCTTACAAAAGAGGGTTCAAAACCTTGTAATAAATCATCCAGAAACAGATGATTATTTTTCAAAAATCGTTTCGGAAAATTTGGTTTCTGTTTTGATAATCACCTAAGGATAGGTGATGTACATGTTTTAAGATCTAAACACAAGATAACTTGTGTTAGGGTCCTAGAAAGGTTATAGTCTAGGTCAAAGCATTACTAATAACCTAATTCCCTATAACCATTGGCTCTGATACCAACTCTTCTGTCACACCCCGACCACGTGTAACATACAAAACGTGGCGGAAAACGTCGGGGAGTATTGTAACAGAATTAATTGTTTCATAACCATGGCATACAAAGTTGTATTTATTTATCAACATAAGAGTTACATTATTTTAAACAGGAATCAAAAGAGTTTATAACATAATTAAACAAGTCTATCTCCATTTTTAGTCTCTAAGGCACAGGTCCGCCCTAGTGTCCTGATCAACATCCTACGGAAAAGCTCCTGAAAACACATGTGAAAATAGGTACGTCAGCATAAAAATGCCTGTGAGTTACATAGGATTTGTGAAAATAGGATTCATAACTTATGTTTAAGAAAATGTTTAGTCATGAACCTTGTAATTTGCTTTGTCTTGTAAATCATTTGAAAAACGATAAGATCAGTTGATATGTATAAATAAATGTAAGGTTAAATAAATAACCATTTAAATTGAGTTGTATAAAATAAACTATTTTGTAAAACAATGTCTTGAGAAAAGTATGTTATTTGTATAAAATGTAATATGTCTATACTGAAATGATTTAAATAACGTTACGATATGAAATATTATACAAACACTTATATATAGGAAGTACCAGCGGCGTATCCACCATGCTTGTATCATATTACACACGCACTGTTACTCAAATCACTTACCCAAACAACTACCAATGTAACTTGTTCATGTACAAATCAATTGTCAAGTGTTATTGTGTAAACCATATCAAAATGTCTATGTCCAATGTAAACCACCAAATGTGTATATCAATGTCAAAATGTTTATGTTCAATGTAGATCATGTAATGTGTAACCAAAAATGTCATGTATGGTAAGTGAAATATCAACTAAACCATATGTAAAATGCACAAAAACAAGGTATTGAAGTAAAACATAGTTTAAATCAAAGTTATGTTTTGTGTAACAAATGCATGCTATACTGATACAAACATCTATGCGGTATTGTGAAAATGCATACATCCAAGCCTTGAGACTGTGGCGATAAACCCTTAAACAAATTAAAGGTTTATCTAAGTTATGTATATCGAATTCGGTCATTCCTTCCAATCCAAACAAACCCAGGATTTCAGGAACGGGATTTGTCAATTCCTATGGTACCACTACCTACTAACGAATGGCGTGATCAATGTTAATGAATGTATTGTTCCATGTTAAACAAACCAAATGTCATACCAAAATGTAAACATGTTATGAAAACAACTGTACTAAGTATGCACACAATGGGCGTACCTAGTATGAAATGTAATGTGAAACGATGTACTAAGTATGTACACAATGGACATACATAGCATGAAATGTAATGAAATCATGCACTATAATGTACTAACGAACATAGCAGGTATATGATGTTAAAGCAGGAAAGCATGAAAGTAACAAGTAGGCACATGTGTTTCACCCCAAAACAGTTTGGAAAACAGTAAAAGAGGGGTCTATGTACTCACTTGAGATTACTCAGTAGTCCTGGAGTGACAATCAAATAATGATAGAGATCTCGGAATCAAACGGCACCTAATATAGGTAACTATGTTAATAAACCGGACCTAAATCGGAAGATCGGGTTGTCACACCCCGACCGCGTAAAACAACAAATCGCGGCGGAAACATCGGGGCGTGTTGCGACAGAATTAATTGTCTCATAACCATGGCATACAAAGTTTTATTTATATATTAAACAAGGGTGTTTCATTGTTTCAAACAGGTAATTTAAGAGTTCAGAACGTAATTAAACATAGTCTATCTTCTTTTAAAGTTTCTAAGGCACAGGTCCGCCCTAGTATCGTGATCAACATCCTATGGAAAAGCACCTGAAAACACATGTGAAAATAGGTACGTCAGCATAAAAATGCCTGTGAGATACATAGGTTTTGTGAAAATAAGATTCATGACTTATGTTTGAGAAAATGTTTAGTCATGAACCTTGTTATTTGCTTTGTCTTGTAAATCATTTGAAAACAATAAGATCAGATGATATGTATAAGTAAATGTCAGGTTAAATAGATAACCATGTAAAAAATGTGTTTGTATAAGATAAGTTGTTTATAAATAAATGTCTTGTGAAAAGTGTATTATTTGTATAAAATGTTCTATGTCTCAAACTGAAATGATTCAAATAACGTTACGCCATGTAATACCATACAAACACTTATATATAGGAAGTACCAGCGGCGTATCCACCATGCTTGTATCATATTACACACGCATCGTTACTTAATCACTTAATCAAACCAAACCAACCAATGTAAGAAGTCTATGTTTAAACCATTTGTCAAATGTATTGAATAATATGTCAAAGTGTTCATGTCAAGATGTAAATCATGTAGTATGTAAAACCAATGTCAAAAGTGTTTGTGTCAATTGTAAATCATGTCAAAATGTTTATGTCCAATATCCATGTCAAATGTCTATGTCAAATATCCATGTCAAATGTCTATGTCAAATATCCATGTCAAATGTCTATGTCAAAATGTCATGTATGGCAAGTGAAATGTCTCAAACTAAACCATATGCACAAAAACAAAGTATTGAAGTAAAACTTGGTTTAAATCAAAGCTATGTTTTGTGTAAATGCATGCAACTATTTAATATGAACATTTATGTGGTATTGTGAATATGCATACATCCAAGCCTGGCGACTGTGGTGATAAACCCTTTAAACAAATTAAAGGTCTATCTGTCTTAATGTCAACGAATTCGGTCATTCCTTTCTGTCCCCTTACCCTGGGATGTCCGGAACGGGAGTTGTCAATTCCTATGGTACCACTACCTACTAACGAACGGCGTAGCTAATGTTAATGGATATATTGTCCCATGTAAACAAACCAAATGTCATAATGTGAAAACAATGCACTAAGTATGTAATCAAATGAACATACATAGCGTGAAATGTCATGTAAAACGATGTACTAAGTAATGCACACAATGGGCATACCTAGCATGAAATGTCATATAAAACGATGTACTAAGTAATGCACACAATGGGCATACCTAGCATGAAATGTCATGTAAAACGATGTACTAAGTAATGCACACAATGGGCATACCTAGCATGAAATGTCATGTAAAACGATGTACTAAGTAATGCACACAATGGGCATACCTAGCATGAAATGTCATATAAAACGAGGTACTAAGTAATGCACGCAATGGGCATACCTAGCATGAAATGTAATGTAAAACAATGTACCAAGTAATGCACACAATGGGCACACCTAGCATAAGATGTAATGAAATCATGTACTATAATGTACTAACGAACATAGCAGTATATGATGTGAAAACTGGAAAGCAGGAAAGTAACAAGTAGGCACATGTGTTCCACCCCAAAACAGTTTGGAAAACAGTAAAAGAGGGGTCTATGTACTCACCTGAGATTGCTCAGATGTATTGAGATAACCACCAAGCAATGCTAGAGATCACGGAATCAAACGGCACCTAATATAGGTAACTATGTTAATAAACCGGACCTAAATCGGAAGATCGGATAGAATGAGGTTTCGTAAACCAAACGAGTATAGGAACTCGTGTGATATGGTTTAACAAACCCTACATACTAAGACGAAACTTAACCTAAGTGCTTGTGACCCATTACGACCCGTTTAGGTAGCTTATGCTACCTTAACGCGTCGTTCGCGTAAAACGCGTTTGGAACGCCTAACATTTGTGACCACAAGGTATAACCTCGGAAGGTTACAACTATGGTCACCTAATGTGTTTGGTCGGATCCTAATGATCGACCAAATGGGTCGGGTTCGAAAGTATAAGCGATCGTTTAGATCGCTTACCTTACGACCCTATCTAAGCACTATACTAAAAGTGACGAGCTAAGCATGTTAGAACATGCTTAACTAAGTTTAGAAAACAGGTTTGGCATCAAAACAAACGGTTTTGATGCTCACGAGTAGTTTGGTTACAAAATACGCAAGAATACGTATTCTGCCCGAAACTACGGCTCGTCACTGAGCCTAGATAACGTGGTAATCAGTAGGTATAGTCACTAGGGACTATAACCATCGTGATCACGCTCACGTTATGAAGTTCAAACGAACTTCGCATCGACCATAAACTGGTCAATGCAGAAAGTCAAACATAGTTCGACTTTCGGGCTATAAAAGCGATAAAAGAACGAAGGAACACTTACAAAGGGTCCCCGCTAATAAATCTTGATCGAGTAGCTCAGGTATGAAGTGATTTGCTTCAACTTAGAGCACTTTTAATCAGATTTGTGAGGAATGAGGTGAAAATGTGATGGGTATTTATAGGAAAAGTAGAGCCGTTAGGATCGTTTCTTGAATATCGTGCCACGATCCGAGCCGTACACTTGTCACAAAGTTGTGGTGGCTAAAAAATGGACACCATAGGAGTTTAACAAGTGTCATTTGGCCTTTGGGAGGTGTTAAGGGCTGAATAAATGAGTTTATGCATTTTTTTATATATTTTTTTTTCTATTTTTTTTATTATTTTAGCAGTTTTGCAGTTTTGGTTCCTGTGTGCGTATCGTCGTGTTTTGGCACTTCTAACACCCGTCAAGCCCATTTTTAAGCTTCACAAGGATGTTAAAGTATAGGAAACATGAAACATGCTAAAAAATATCTCGGATGTCGGTTCGTTTGGTCGTACGATCGCGATGTTCGCTTAATTACGACGGTATGCGCATAAGCGCGAAAAACGATCCAAATGACGCGACGAATGGATTTTTCTTATGCCAAACACTAAAATAAAATATTTTAGTGCTTACATAAATTTTTGGATGTCCGGATGTATTCAGAACGTAAGTTATGCGCGAAAATGCAAACTTGTGCACTTTTTGACACTTTTAGTCCCTGAATGATCCAAAAGTTTATTTTAGCACACCGAACCCCTCAAAGCCTATTTCTAAGCTATGTAAAGGATATTTAAGGTGTGTTTAACTTATGGTCATGTTCCGGAATGTTCGTTACAGTTCAAATTGACAGACTTTCGCAGTTTGTCATATTTAGTCCCTGTAAGCGAATTAACTTGTTTTTGCCATACCAAAGCCTTCAAAACTTATTTCTAAGTTATGTAAAGGTTATTTAAGGTATGTTGAGTATATGTTGATGTTCCGGAGTATTTCTCGCATTAAACTGAGTACGTTTACGCACTAGTTTGCGTATAACTCTCCAGAAAGTGATGTAGAGTTTGAAATTACATAAAAGTCAAAACATGAAAAATGTATAACATAACAAAACAAACATTGTGATCAAATAACGTTGTTTTATTGATAACGGAACTGTTCATAGTGATTACAAGCACAGTTGTTACAGTCTCCCCTACTTGTGGAAATTTCGTCCCGAAATTTATTTAGAGGAAACTCGTGGAAAAAGATGCGGATATTTCGCTTTCATTTGATCTTCGCGTTCCCAAGTAAACTCGGGTCCACGTTTTGCTTCCCAGCGAACTTTGACCAAAGGAATGCGCTTGCGTTTAAGCCACTTGACTTCACGTTCCATGATTTCCACTGGTCTCTCAACAAATTTCAGTGTTTTGCCAACACGAATTTCGTCAAGCGGTATGGAGAAGTTTTCATCAGCTGTACACTTCTTGAGATTGGATACGTGAAAAGTTGGATGAACATTTCCCAGTTCAGGAGGTAACTCAAGTCTGTAGGCTACCTTTCCGATTCTTTCGACGATCTTGAATGGTCCAACGTATCTAGGTGCAAGTTTTCCTTTCTTTCCAAATCTGATCACACCTTTCCAAGGTGAGACCTTAAGTAATACTCGATCACCGACTTGAAATTCAAAGGCTTTGCGTTTTGGGTCCGCGTAAATCTTCTGACGGTTTCTAGCTGCCTGAAGGTTATCACGAACCTTCTTGACCTTGTCAGTTGTCTCTAAAATGAGGGCAGGTCCAGTAAGTTGAGCCTCGCCAATCTCATTCCAGCAGACTGGGGAACGACATTTTCGACCATAGAGAGCTTCGAAAGGAGCCATTTTGATGCTAGTGTGATAACTGTTGTTGTAGGAGAATTCAATCAATTTAAGATGTGAATCCCAGCTACCACCAAAATCGATCACACAAGCTCTTAGCATATCCTCCAGTGTCTGGATTGTTCTCTCAGATTGACCATCCGTTTGCGGATGATAAGCTGTGCTCAGATTAAGTTGGGTCCCCATAGCAGATTGCATGGTTCTCCAAAAATGAGAAGTGAAACGAGCATCTCTGTCAGAAATGATGTTCAACGGAACACCATGTCGAGCTACAATTTCATCTACATAGATTTGAGCAAGTCTGTCAGTAGGAAAATCCTCGCGGATTGGCAAGAAATGCGCTGACTTTGTAAGACGATCAACGACTACCCAGATGGCATCATGACCTTTCTTTGTGCGCGGGAGTTTGGTAACAAGATCCATAGTAATGTTTTCCCATTTCCAAACTGGGATCTCTGGTTGCTCCAATAAACCCGAAGGACGCTGATGTTCAGCCTTAACCTTAAGACAAGTAAGGCATTTTGATACGTATAAGGCAATGTCTTTCTTCATACCAGGCCACCAATAGTGAATACGAAGATCCTTATACATCTTATCTGAGCCCGGATGAATAGAATAACGAGACTTATGGGCTTCATCCATAAGCAAGGTACGAAGATCATCCTGGCTTGGGACCCACAAACGGTCCATGAAGTAATATGATCCATTGTCCTTCAGTTCCAGAGCAGGTGTTATGTGATAAGGAAATTCCTTATCCATCAAACCTTGTGCAACACAAGATTGTTGAGCCTGAGAAATGCGTGCTTGAATATCGGATCGAGCTTGAATAACAGATTGAACACGTACACAATGAAGCTTAGTACGTTCCTTACGACTCAATGCATCAGCTACGACATTCGCCTTACCAGGATGGTAGCGAATTTCGCAGTCATAATCGTTTAAAAGCTCAACCCAACGTCGCTGTCTCATGTTGAGTTCTTTCTGGTTGAAGATATGCTGAAGACTTTTGTGGTCAGTGAAAACCACACATTTTGTACCGTACAAATAGTGTCTCCAGATTTTGAGAGCAAAGACAACTGCACCCAACTCAAGATCATGAGTGGTGTAGTTCTTCTCATGTATCTTCAACTGCCTCGATGCATAGGCTATGACTTTGTCCCTTTGCATCAGAACACAGCCAAGACCTAATTTAGATGCATCGCAATACACGACAAAATCATCATCACCCTCAGGCAATGATAGAACAGGCGCATCGCAAAGCTTCTGCTTCAGGTGTTGAAAAGCTTCCTCTTGTTTGAATCCCCAGTAAAATGGCATTTTCTTCTGAGTTAGAGCAGTCAGAGGAACTGCAATCTTAGAGAAGTTTTCAATGAAGCGGCGATAATAACCCGCTAGACCAAGAAAAGAACGAACTTCAGTAGGAGTAGTAGGTGTATCCCAATCCTTAATCGCACTGATCTTGGAGGGATCTACATGAACACCTCGTTCGTTGATAACATGCCCCAAAAATTGAACTTCTTCAAGCCAAAATTCGCACTTGGAGAATTTGGCGAAAAGTTGCTCTTTCTTCAGGAGTTCCAGAGTAAGACGAAGATGCTGCTCGTGATCAGCTCGTGTCTTAGAGTATATCAAGATGTCGTCAATAAAAACAATGACGAACTGATCCAAATAAGGTTTGCAGACTCTATTCATTAAGTCCATGAAAACAGCAGGAGCATTAGTCAAACCGAATGGCATGACTGTGAATTCATAATGCCCATAACGAGTACGGAATGCTGTCTTCGGAATGTCTTCTTCTTGCACCCGAAGTTGATGATATCCGGAACGCAGATCAATCTTCGAAAAATAAGAAGCACCTTGTAACTGATCAAAGAGATCGTCTATGCGAGGTAGAGGATATCGATTCTTGATGGTAAGCTTGTTAAGCTCACGATAATCGATACACATTCTAAAGGATCCATCCTTCTTCTTGACAAAAAGAACGGGAGCACCCCACGGTGAAAAACTAGGACGTATAAAACCTTTGTCAGAGAGCTCCTGAAGCTGTTTAGACAACTCTTGCATCTCAGACGGTGCAAGACGATATGGAGCTCTTGCTATGGGATTTGCACCAGGTACGAGATCAGTGCGGAACTCGACTTGGCGTGCTGGAGGTAGACCAGGTAAATCTTCAGGGAACACTTCAGAATAATCCCGAATGACAGGAATATCTGAAATAGACTTACCCTTGCCTTTATCTTCTGTAACATGTGCTAAGAAAGCCACATAGTTCTTCTGCAGATACTTCCGAGCTTTAAAACAAGACATGAGTCTGAGACCACCGATAGGCTTCTCACCTTGAACCTGCAGGATCTCGCCTGTCGAAAGTGGCACACGAACAATCTTCTTAGAACAAACTATCTCTGCGTGATGCTTGGATAACCAATCCATTCCCACAATGACGTCGAAGCTTCCAAGTTGCATAGGCGCGAGGTCAATAGGAAAAATATGGTCGTTAAGATTCAACTGGCAGTTGTGAAGAACAGAATCAAGAATAATGGGTTCACCACTAGCAACCTCTACTGTCAAAGATTTGCCTAGTTTCGTTCTAGACACGCGAAGCATTTGCTCAAAAGACAAAGACACGAAACTCTTATCGGCACCGGAATCGAAAAGAACAGATGCAGGCTGATTATTAATAAAGAACGTACCGTTCACCACATTATCGTCAGCCTGTGCCTCTTGGGCATTCATGTTAAAAACTCGGCCTCGAGCCGGAGCCGGATTCTGGTTCTGGTTCTGGTTCTGGTTGGCTAGCCTTGGGCACCGGTTTCTATAGTGGGTCAGATCCCCACAATTGTAACAAGCACCTGGTGGGTATTGTGGTCGAGCAGCTTGACCCTGTTGCGGAGCAGGAGGCTGAGCAACTTGTTGAGCCGGGTTCTGAACCGCGGTATTCTGAGCAGATCGACAAAAATTGGCGAGATGGCCTGATTTCCCACAGTTAGTACAGAAACGGCATGGAAGTTGCGGCTGGTGGTGACTGTTGCATCTATTGCACAAAGGTGCATTCCCTGAATAGGGTTTCTTTGCTGGAGGCTGTGCAGGTTGGTTGGGAGCTGCCTGATTAGCTTGGGCAGTGATAGCAAAATTTTGAGAAGCCTTACGCTTCTTTGACCTCTTCGAAGAACCAGAGTTCTTTCCATTCAAGTTTTGACCTTTCTTGCTATCTTCCTTGTCAGCCGACTGCTTCTTGCCCTTGTCACCCTTCCGGTGTAACTTGTTCTTCCTGATCTGCGACTCAGTCAATGTCGCAGATAACTCGATCGCCTGACGAAGTGTGGCAGGGTTACTACCAGTAAGAATGTCTTGTACCGAGTCAGGTAGGCCATCGATGTATCTCTCAATAGCCTTGTCGAGTGGGGTGACCATTGTTGGGCAAAGCAGACTCAATTCTTCAAACCGATCAGTATAAGCCCTGTGCTCACCACTATCTTGCTTCAATACATCAAACTCTTTCTCCAACGCTCGCTGTTCATGGCGAGGACAGAATTCCCTCATCATAAGGGCTCTAAGTTCAGCCCATGTCTGTGCGAGAGCAACTTCTGCACCCCGGTCTCTCATAACCCCGTTCCACCATGTCAAAGCCCTCTTCTGAAATACGCTCGAGGAGAACTCGACCTTGCGATTATCCGGACACTGCACATGGCGAAAAGTATTCTCTATACTCTCGAACCACTGAAGAAGCCCAGTCGCTCCCTCAGAACCACTAAACTTGAGTGGTTTGGCCTGGTTAAAATCCTTGTATTTGCATGGAACATTGTTGTTGTTGTTGGCCTGGTTCCATTGAGCAAAGAGATTTGGAAACTGAGCAGCCATCTGCTGCGCAATAATTTCTGCCAGTTCGGCAGTTGCTATCTGATTCTCGCGTCGAGGAGGCATTCTAAAAGAGGAAAACATGAAAAGAAACGAGTGAGATGATTGGATGAAAAGAATGAGATGAAACTAAATCAACAAAAGCAAAGATGGTGGTCATTCGTCCGTATCACAAAGCAAACAAACGACACACAGTGACTAATCAAAGTAAATGGGTCAAAAATAATGTATAATGAAGACATGCTCGCCTATAAGTGAACACTCACTCCAAGAATTCCCAGGTAAGCACAACTGGTCTCGCGTCTGGTTGAGATGTATACGAAGTGCTTGCCTAGACAGAAAACCCAGAATACAGGCATTCACCCTTCCAGTTTGCACATGTTCACATTATTTAAAACCCAAAACGTTTGACGGGATTTTGAAAATTAGAAGGCACAAGGCCAAAAACCAATACTGAAAAGGGTTCAAAACCATAAAACAGAGGGTTCAAAACCTTACAATTGAGGGTTCAAAACCTTGTAAAAATTTATTCAAAAACAGATGATTGTTTTTCAAAAATCGTTTCGGAAAAATTTTGGTTCCTTGTTTTGTTAATCACCTAAGGATAGGTGATGTACATGTTTTAAGATCTAAACACAAGATAACTTGTGTTAGGTTCCTAAAAAAGTTATAGTCTAGGTCAAAGCATTACTAATAACCTAATTCCCTATAACCATTGGCTCTGATACCAACTCTTCTGTCACACTCCGACCGCGTAAAACAACAAATCGCGGCGGAAACATCGGGGCGTGTTGCGATAGAATTAATTGTCTCATAACCATGGCATACAAAGTTTTATTTATATATTAAACAAGGGTGTTTCATTGTTTCAAACAGGTAATTTAAGAGTTCAGAACGTAATTAAACATAGTCTATCTTCTTTTAAAGTTTCTAAGGCACAGGTCCGCCCTAGTATCGTGATCAACATCCTATGGAAAAGCACCTGAAAACACATGTGAAAATAGGTACGTCAGCATAAAAATGCCTGTGAGATACATAGGTTTTGTGAAAATAAGATTCATGACTTATGTTTGAGAAAATGTTTAATCATGAACCTTGTTATTTGCTTTGTCTTGTAAATCATTTGAAAACAATAAGATCAGATGATATGTATAAGTAAATGTCAGGTTAAATAGATAACCATGTAAAAAATGTGTTTGTATAAGATAAGTTGTTTATAAATAAATGTCTTGTGAAAAGTGTATTATTTGTATAAAATGTTCTATGTCTCAAACTGAAATGATTCAAATAACGTTACGCCATGTAATACCATACAAACACTTATATATAGGAAGTACCAGCGGCGTATCCACCATGCTTGTATCATATTACACACGCATCGTTACTTAATCACTTAATCAAACCAAACCAACCAATGTAAGAAGTCTATGTTTAAACCATTTGTCAAATGTATTGAATAATATGTCAAAGTGTTCATGTCAAGATGTAAATCATGTAGTATGTAAAACCAATGTCAAAAGTGTTTGTGTCAATTGTAAATCATGTCAAAATGTCTATGTCCAATATCCATGTCAAATGTCTATGTCAAATATCCATGTCAAATGTCTATGTCAAATATCCATGTCAAATGTCTATGTCAAAATGTCATGTATGGCAAGTGAAATGTCTCAAACTAAACCATATGCACAAAAACAAAGTATTGAAGTAAAACTTGGTTTAAATCAAAGCTATGTTTTGTGTAAATGCATGCAACTATTTAATATGAACATTTATGTGGTATTGTGAATATGCATACATCCAAGCCTGGCGACTGTGGTGATAAACCCTTTAAACAAATTAAAGGTCTATCTGTCTTAATGTCAACGAATTCGGTCATTCCTTTCTGTCCCCTTACCCTGGGATGTCCGGAACGGGAGTTGTCAATTCCTATGGTACCACTACCTACTAACGAACGGCGTAGCTAATGTTAATGGATATATTGTCCCATGTAAACAAACCAAATGTCATAACAAAATGTGAGCATGTGAAAACAATGCACTAAGTATGTAATCAAATGAACATACATAGCGTGAAATGTCATGTAAAACGATGTACTAAGTAATGCACACAATGGGCATACCTAGCATGAAATGTCATATAAAACGATGTACTAAGTAATGCACACAATGGGCATACCTAGCATGAAATGTCATGTAAAACGATGTACTAAGTAATGCACACAATGGGCATACCTAGCATGAAATGTCATGTAAAACGATGTACTAAGTAATGCACACAATGGGCATACCTAGCATGAAATGTCATATAAAACGAGGTACTAAGTAATGCACGCAATGGGCATACCTAGCATGAAATGTAATGTAAAACAATGTACCAAGTAATGCACACAATGGGCACACCTAGCATAAGATGTAATGAAATCATGTACTATAATGTACTAACGAACATAGCAGTATATGATGTGAAAACTGGAAAGCAGGAAAGTAACAAGTAGGCACATGTGTTCCACCCCAAAACAGTTTGGAAAACAGTAAAAGAGGGGTCTATGTACTCACCTGAGATTGCTCAGATGTATTGAGATAACCACCAAGCAATGCTAGAGATCACGGAATCAAACGGCACCTAATATAGGTAACTATGTTAATAAACCGGACCTAAATCGGAAGATCGGATAGAATGAGGTTTCGTAAACCAAACGAGTATAGGAACTCGTGTGATATGGTTTAACAACCCCTACATACTAAGACGAAACTTAACCTAAGTGCTTGTGACCCATTACGACCCGTTTAGGTAGCTTATGCTACCTTAACGCGTCGTTCGCGTAAAACGCGTTTGGAACGCCTAACATTTGTGACCACAAGGTATAACCTCGGAAGGTTACAACTATGGTCACCTAATGTGTTTGGTCGGATCCTAATGATCGACCAAATGGGTCGGGTTCGAAAGTATAAGCGATCGTTTAGATCGCTTACCTTACGACCCTATCTAAGCACTATACTAAAAGTGACGAGCTAAGCATGTTAGAACATGCTTAACTAAGTTTAGAAAACAGGTTTGGCATCAAAACAAACGGTTTTGATGCTCACGAGTAGTTTGGTTACAAAATACGCAAGAATACGTATTCTGCCCGAAACTACGGCTCGTCACTGAGCCTAGATAACGTGGTAATCAGTAGGTATAGTCACTAGGGACTATAACCATCGTGATCACGCTCACGTTATGAAGTTCAAACGAACTTCGCATCGACCATAAACTGGTCAATGCAGAAAGTCAAACATAGTTCGACTTTCGGGCTATAAAAGCGATAAAAGAACGAAGGAACACTTACAAAGGGTCCCCGCTAATAAATCTTGATCGAGTAGCTCAGGTATGAAGTGATTTGCTTCAACTTAGAGCACTTTTAATCAGATTTGTGAGGAATGAGGTGAAAATGTGATGGGTATTTATAGGAAAAGTAGAGCCGTTAGGATCGTTTCTTGAATATCGTGCCACGATCCGAGCCGTACACTTGTCACAAAGTTGTGGTGGCTAAAAAATGGACACCATAGGAGTTTAACAAGTGTCATTTGGCCTTTGGGAGGTGTTAAGGGCTGAATAAATGAGTTTATGCATTTTTTTATATATTTTTTTTTCTATTTTTTTTATTATTTTAGCAGTTTTGCAGTTTTGGTTCCTGTGTGCGTATCGTCGTGTTTTGGCACTTCTAACACCCGTCAAGCCCATTTTTAAGCTTCACAAGGATGTTAAAGTATAGGAAACATGAAACATGCTAAAAAATATCTCGGATGTCGGTTCGTTTGGTCGTACGATCGCGATGTTCGCTTAATTACGACGGTATGCGCATAAGCGCGAAAAACGATCCAAATGACGCGAAGAATGGATTTTTCTTATGCCAAACACTAAAATAAAATATTTTAGTGCTTACATAAATTTTTGGATGTCCGGATGTATTCAGAACGTAAGTTATGCGCGAAAATGCAAACTTGTGCACTTTTTGACACTTTTAGTCCCTGAATGATCCAAAAGTTTATTTTAGCACACCGAACCCCTCAAAGCCTATTTCTAAGCTATGTAAAGGATATTTAAGGTGTGTTTAACTTATGGTCATGTTCCGGAATGTTCGTTACAGTTCAAATTGACAGACTTTCGCAGTTTGTCATATTTAGTCCCTGTAAGCGAATTAACTTGTTTTTGCCATACCAAAGCCTTCAAAACTTATTTCTAAGTTATGTAAAGGTTATTTAAGGTATGTTGAGTATATGTTGATGTTCCGGAGTATTTCTCGCATTAAACTGAGTACGTTTACGCACTAGTTTGCGTATAACTCTCCAGAAAGTGATGTAGAGTTTGAAATTACATAAAAGTCAAAACATGAAAAATGTATAACATAACAAAACAAACATTGTGATCAAATAACGTTGTTTTATTGATAACGGAACTGTTCATAGTGATTACAAGCACAGTTGTTACACGGGTAGCATGAGGGTTCGTAAACCCAACGAGTATGGAGACTCGTGTAATATGGTTTAACAAAGCCTACATACTAATTGAAACCTAACATAATTGTTTACGACCCATTACGACCCGTTTTAGGTAGCTTATGCTACTTTAACGCGTCGTTCGCGTGAAACGCGTTCGGAACGTCTAACTAGTCCTATGACAAGTGTTATATGCCTAAACATGTTACATAATTAGTTATGTGACAAAAGTTTAGGTTACATATGCTTAATTACCAATTATACATGAAAAGGGTATTCTGGTAATTTACCTAAGGCATATAAACTACCTATCATACAACTATTCAAACGAAGCGACCATAGGGTATAACCTCGGAAGGTTATTCCCTACCTACTATGGTCACCTAATGTGTTTGGTCGGATCCTAATGATCGACCAAAAGGGTCGGGTTCGAAGGTATAAGCGATTTATTAGATCGCTTACCCTACGACCCTAGACAACGTGGAAATCAGTAGGCATAGTCCCAAGGGACTATAACCAACGTGATTACACTCACGTTGCGAAGTTCAAACGAACTTCGCATTGACCATAAACTGGTCAACGCAGAAAGTCAAACAAAGTTTGACTTTCAGACTCGAAAAGACTCGAAAAGCAATAAAAGAACGAAAGAATACTTACGAAGGGTCCCCGAATGCTAATCTCGATCCAAGAATCTCAGGTATGAAACAATGGTTTCAACTTAGAGTTTCTCAAATCAAAATTCTTGTAAGTTTTGCAATGGGGTGGATGGGTATTTATAGGAATACCCGAACCGTTAGGATCGTTTCTTGGAAAATGTGATCGAATCTCGTGCGTACACTTGTTGGTAAGTTGTGGTGACTAAAAATGGGTTCTTATCAGCTGACTAAGCAAGTGTGAGTGTGTGGTTGTGGATTAAACAGCTGGAATCTGCTGTTAAATGCAGTTAACCTGGTCAGAAGGGGTCTCGCGTGACGCTAAGACCCCTCGCGTCACGCCTAGGCCTACTTTTGGCAGAATTTGCAGATTAGGTCCCTGCGCATTGTTTCGTTGCGTAACGTCATTTCTAAGCCCCGTCAAGCCAACTTTAAGGCCCTAAAATGATGCCTAAACATTGTGGACATGAAACATCCTCAAAAATATGTTGGATGTTGGTTCGTTTGGTCGTATGATCGCGATGTTCGCTTAATTACGACGGAATGCGCATAAGCGCGAAAAACGATCCAAATGACGCGACGAATGGATTTTTCTCAAGCCAAACACTAAAATAAAATATTTTAGTGCTTACATAAATTTTTGGATGTCCGGATGTATTCAGAACGTAAGTTATGCGCAAAAGTGCAAACTTGTGCACTTTTTGACACTTTTAGTCCCTGAATGACCCAAAAGTTTATTTTAGCATACCGAACCCCTCAAAGCCTATTTCTAAGCTATGTAAAGGATATTTATGGTATGTTTAACTTATGGTCATGTTCCGGAATGTCTGTTACAGTTCAAATTGGCATACTTTCGCAGTTTGTCAAGTTTAGTCCCTGTAGACGAATTAACTTGTTTTTGCCATACCAAAGCCTTCAAAACTTATTTCTAAGTTATGTAAAGGTTATTTAAGGTATGTTAAGTATATGTAGATGTTCCGGAGTATTTGTCGCGTTAAACTTAGTACGTTTACGCACCAGTTTGCGTATAACTCTCCAGAAAGTGATATAGAGTTTGAAATTACATAAAAGTCAAAACATGAAAAATGTAAAACACAACCAAACAAACATTGAGATCAAATAACATTGTTTTATTGATAACAGAACTGTTCACAATGATAACAAGCACAGATGTTACAGTTCATGATCGGCTCGTGTCTTTGAATAAATCAAAATGTCATCAATGAAAACAATGATGAACTTGTCCAAATAAGGCTTGCAAACCCTATTCATCAAGTCCATGAAAACAACAGGAGCATTCGTTAAACTGAAGGGCATAACAGTGAACTCATAATGACCATATCTTGTGCAAAAATGCTGTCTTGGGAATATCTTCTTCGAGTACTCATAGCTGATGATACCCAGAACGTAGATCAATTTTTGAAAAACAAGTAGCACCCTGTAATTGTTCAAAGAGATCATCAATGCGAGGTAGGGGATATTGATTCTTGATGGTGAGTTTATTAAGCTCACGATAATCAATACACATCATGAAAGATCCATCTTTCTTTTTAACAAAAAGAACGGGAGCACCCCATGGTGTAAAGCTCGGACGAATGAATCCTTTGTCAGAAAGCTCCTGTAGTTGTTTAGACAATTCTTGCATCTCAGACGGTGTAAGGCGATACGGAGATTTAGCAATATGGAACATGAAATATGCTCAAAAATATCTCGGATGTCGGTTCGTTTGGTCGTACGGTTGAGTTGTTCGATTAATTACGACGAAACACGAACGAATGCGAAAAACGATCCAAATTACGCGACGAATGGAATTTTATCATGACAATCACTAAAATAAAATATTTTAATGATTACATAAAGTTTTGGATGTCCGGATGTATTCAGAATGTAAGATATGCGCGAAAATGCAAACTTATGCACTTTTTGACGCTTTTAGTCCCTGAATGACCAAAAAGTTTATTTTAGCACACCAAACCCCTCAAAGCCTATTTCTAAGCTATGTAAAGGATATTTAGGTCATGTTTTGGAATGTTTGTTACAGTACAAATCGGCATACTTTCAAAGTTTGTCGAAATTAGTCCCTGTAAGCGAATAAACTTGATTTCGCCACACCAAACCCTCCAAAACTTATTTCTAAGTTATGTAAAGGTTATTTAAGGTATGTTAAGCCTATTTCACTATTCCGGAGTTTCGTTGTATTAAACTGGTTATATTTACGCATCAGTGCGCGTATAACCTTCCAGAAAGCGATTTAAAGCTTGAAATCGAACAAGAATTGATATGTGCAAAAGATACACATATTTATACAAATCCCAAGTATGAAATAAAATATTTCATTGGTTTGGTATTTGTTTGATGGTCGCAGAGGCACAAGTGTCACACCTATTGCTTCCCCTTGGCCATTCATGAAATGGGGTATGGACATAGTGGGAAAATTGCGAAAAGCTCCAGGAGGAAAAGTTTTTATGCTGGCAATGACAGATTATTTCTCCAAGTGTGTTGAAGCCGAGGCATTTGTTCAAGTCAGAGATCAAGAAGTAGTATCCTTCATAAAGAGGAATTTCCTAACTAGGTTTGGGGTACCAGCTAAGATAATATGTGATAATGGCTCTCAGTTTATCAGTAAGAGGACTACCGATTTTTGCAAAAGTTGGGGGATCAAGATGATTACATCAACTCCGGTACATCCTCAAGCAAATGGACAAGCATAATCTTCAAACAAGATAATTGTCAACAATCTGAAGAAGAGACTAGGAGCTAAAAAACGAGATGGGCAGAAGAATTAACCTTTGTCTTATGGGCTGATAGAACAACAGTAAAAAGTGCAACTGGGCAAACCCCATTTTCCTTGGTGTTTGGGGCAGAAGTGGTGATCCAGTCAGAGATGGTGATACCTACAGCAAGATCGAACCTTCGGGATCTTGAGAAGAATCCTGAAGCTTTATGCCAATAGTTGGATACTGTCGATGAGACAAGGGACGCTGCAAAGCTAAGGATGGCAGCATACCAACATAGGATATCCAGAGCATATAACAAAAACCTAAGGACTAGAAGGTTTCAAGTTGGAGATTAGGTATTAAGGAAGGCTTTTCAGAATACTACTAATCCTGCTGATGGAAAGTTAGCTCCAAAGTGGGAAGTACCATATGAAGTTGAATCAGAATCTTGGAAAGGAGCATACCGGCTTAAGAATATGGAAGGGGATATACTACCAAGATCCTGGAATGCTATACACCTCAAAACCTACTTCAATTGAGTTTAGAATTTAATTTCTAACTTAGGATGGTATAAATTCTATTTCTTTTAAATATGTTTAATTTTATTTATTCTTTCGAACCCAATACTAACTTAAGCATCAGAGGGGTGTTAGCCAAGCTAACTATCACACCCCGACCGTGTAAAACAACAAACCACGGCGGAAACGTCAGGGAGTGGAGCGACAGAATTATTGTTTCACAACCATGGCATTTAAAGTTTAGTTTTATTTATTAACTTGATTACATTGTCTTGGAAATTAAGGAAAACACAACATAAGTTAAACTATGCTTGCTTCTTTTAAGTCACTAAGGTCCGAGTCCGCCTAAGTGTGTCACGATCATCATCAAACATTAGCTCCTGAAACACATATGAAAATAGGTACGTCAGCATAAAAATGCCTGTGAGATACATAGGTTTTGTTAATGAAGGATTCATGACTTGTAAGTTAAAAGAAGTGTTTAACAAAAAGTATTCATGAACCTTATAAAGATGTTTTCTTTTATAAAATCATGTGAAATTCGATATGAAAATCAGATGATATAAAAGAATGATGAATGGTTAAATAATTAACCAAGTAAAAATGAATTGTATGAATTATATCATTTGTAAAACAGTGTTTTGTAAACAATAAGTCATACTTTTGTATAAAAATGTATCATGTCTTTGTTTCTGTCGAAGTGGTTTAAATAACGCTACCATATGTAATATCTTAAAAGCACTTATATATAGGAAGTACCAACGGCGTATCCACCATGCTTTTAACATATTACACACGCCTCGTTACTTAAATCACATACCAATAACCACCAAAAATGTCTTGTCAAATCAATGTCAAATGTTTATGTATAACAATGTTTAATGTCTAAATGTCTTGTGTAAACCATGTCTTTTATAGCAAATATCATGTAACAACAATGTCTTGTATGGTGAATAAAAAGTATTTACTCAAACCACATGTATATGTTAATGTATAATCAAATGTCATGTGAAACCAAATGTCATGTATGGTGAATAAAGAGTATTTACTCAACCCCGCATGTAAAATGTACAAAACAACGTCTTTGAATAAATCTAAGTTTAAATCAAAAAGTTATGTTTTGCAAAAATTCAATACTTTATTGATACAAACATCTATGCAGTAATGTTTATCGTATACATTCAAGCCGTGCGACTGTCGGATAAACCCTTAACAAGTTAAAGGTTTATCAATTATGTTTTCGGATTCTGTCATTCCCTACTTCCAAATAAACCTATGAAGCTGGGAACGGGATTTGTCAAGTCCTATGGTACCACTATGTACTACCGAGCAGCGTGATCAATGTTAATGAATGTATTTTTGTCCCGTTAAACATACCAAATGTCATAACCAATGTAAGCATGCGCCCATATGCTGAGTAAACATATGCAGCAAAAATGTAATGTAAATCAATGTGCCCATATGCCGAGTAAACATATGCAGCAGAAATGTAATGTAAATCAATGTGCCCATATGCTGAGTAAACATATGCAGCAGAAGTGTAATGTAAATCAATGTGCCCATATGCTGAGTAAACATATGCAGCAGAAATGTAATGTAAATCAATGTGTCCATATGCTGAGTAAACATATGCAACAAATGTGTTTATGAAATCAATGTGCTAGCATACTCAGTCAACATACGTAGCAAAACATAATTGAAATCATGTACTATATGTGTACTAATTGAACATAGCAAGCAAATGTCATAAAAGCATGAAAAGCATGAAAGTAACAAGTAGGCACATGTGTTTCACCCCAAAATATTTGAAAGCGACAAAAGAGGGGACTATGTACTCAGTTGATATTGCTTAATAGTCTTGAAATAAGGATCAAATAACGCTCGAGGGATCACGGAAATAAATGACACCTAATATAGGTAGTTATGTTAATAATCGGATCCTAATTCGTAAGATCGGATAGAATGAGGTCTCGTAAACCAAATGAGTATTGAAACTCATATGATATGGTTTAACAAAGCCTACATTCTAAATCGGAGCCTATCCTAATTGCTTATGACCCGTTACGACTCGTTAAGGTAGTTTACGCTGCTTTAACGTGTCGTTCGCGCAAAAGCGCGTTTGGATGGTCTAACTAGCCCTATGACAAGTATTATATGCCTTAACATGTTTAATAACATTGCATAATCAGTTTAAGTGTCAAAAATTAAGTTACATATGCTTAAAATAAAATTATGCGCAAAAAGGGCATTTTGGTCATTTTTACTAAGGCATATAAACTACCTATCATACAACTAATTAAACTAAATGACCATAAGGTATAACCTCGGAAGGTTATTCCCTATACAACTATGGTCACAAAATATGTTTGGTCGGATCCTAATGATCGACCAAACCGGGTCGGGTTCGAAAGTCTAAGCGGTTGTTTAGACCGCTTAACTTACGACCCTATATAAGCACTAAACTAAAAGTGACGACTTAAACATGTTAAAACATGTTTAACTAAGTTAGAAAACAGGTTTGATATCAAAACAAAGTGTTTTGATACCCGAAAATAGTTTCGTCGCAAAATGCACATAATCGGCATTTTGACCGAAATATGACTTGTCACTATGCCTAATAAACGTGGTAATTAGTAGGTATAGTCACAAGGGACTATAACCATCGTGATTACGCTCACGTTTCAAAGTTCAAATGAACTTTGTCTTGACCAATTCATGGTCAAAGTTGAAAGTCAAACACTGTTTGACTTTCATGCTTGAAATACATAACCAAGCATGAAAGAAACTTTTAAGAGGTCTAAGCTTGGAAAAAGAACAAAGAAAACTGAAGTTTGAAGCCTTCAACCAAGTGGGATAGCTTCAAGAGAGCAGGTGAAGAAGAAAAGGATGAATGAGTAAGTTGGAATGAAAATTTCATGGGTATTTATAGAGAATCAAGCACCATTAGGATCATTGCAAGTGTTTTTGGGTGAATCAAAGCATGATCCAAGCCCTACACATGTTACCCACTGATTTGGGGGCTTGGGGAACACTTAAACAAGCCCAAGGTATTGAAAAACTAAGGTTAAAAACAGTGGCAGTAGGCTGATTTGAAGAAAACAGTTTTTTGCATAGAGGCATCTCAGGTGACACGCGGAGCTGTCACCTGATTCTGCCGCGACACTCCTGGCTGAACCAATTGAAACTTTGAGTTTTTTTGGCAGAAACAGTCCCTGCACTTGATTTAAGGCATTTTCGATGCGTTTAACCCCCGTTAACCCAATTGCAAGGCTCTATAATGATGTCAAAGTATAGGGAACTTGAAACATGCTTGAAAATATCTCGGATGTCGGTTTGCTTGATCGTACGGTCACCTTATTTGGTTAATTACGACGAAACTCAAACGTACGCGAAAAACCATTCTTTAAAATCTTTTTAGTCTTGTAAGTTAAGTACATTGTTTACAAACCATCAAATGAAAATAAGTTGTTATTGTTTCATACATCAAATGTAAGTCTAAAAATGTCAAGGCTTTGACCACTATATCACTGCAAAGAGGCGGTATATAACTGGCAAACCCTTCAATAGTTGGCTTGGAGTATTGATACTTGTTTTCCTTGAACTGAAATCTTTGCATTGGTCCACTAATTCCCTGAAATACATGTAAGTTTGAAAACATCAACAAAAGTTGAGCGAGTTCATGCAGTTTAGCTGTATAAGATGTATCTGTATCAAAACAGCATGTAAGTTATATTTGTCTCAATTGTAATTGCATCCAAACTGGATATAAGATGTATCTATAAAATGTGATATGTATTTGTATTTGTATCAAATGAAGTATGAAAAGCGTCAATGAAATCGTGATCATTAATGTTTTGCAAGGACATTAATATGTGTGACGAAATAGGAAGCAAACCAACCCTAGACGATTTTTGTGTCGACTATCCTCGATTGGGACACAAACGCACTCTTCTGTATGGGTCCATGACCAAGAGTGGGGCTCGCCAAAACCCATTAGATCTAACCCTTTGTTCCTTGGTCCAAACTGGATTAATGGTGCTTTAGTTATGGCCCTAATTTCACACATGATCTAAGGTGTTTCAATCCTTGACTTATCATACTATTGTACATGTATTTTCCCCGATAGTTGTAAAGCTTGAAAAGCATTTAAGATGAAAAGGGGACATGAACTCACATAATTGCATTCCATAAACTGTATGTAATTGTAACCTCACTTGCAGTTGTCCTGAATTGTATCACGACCTACAAAGGTTCTAGATTTTTTAGACACTTTGGTCTTTGTAATGACTCGTGTACAAGTCTTTGTTATTCGTTGAACTTTGTATTAGATGTATGAATTGTTAAACTGTTATATATATATTTCACCAAATATATATATGTAATCTTGTATCTTGTAAGTTGTATCATCGGATCTAGACCTCTTGATTTCGTGTCTTGTATGAATCAATTATATACTTGAATTTTTACCAATTATGTCATTGGGCCGAGCCCATGTTTTAATGTCATTGGGCCGAGCCCATGTCTTAATGTTATTGGGCCTAGCCCAAGAATTTATGTTATTGCGCCCAAATGTTATTGGGCCTAAATAGTGTTGGGCCTTAATAGTATTGGGCCTAAATAGTATTGGGCCTTTGATGTTATTGGGCTTAATGTTATTGGGCCTTAGCCTATATGTTTGATATTGGGCTTAGCCCATGTATTTATGTTAAGCCCATTTAGGAAGATAAGCCCATTTATATAATATAAGCCCATTTGTTTAAAATAAGCCCTTTTGTATAAAACAAGCCCATTTGTGAAGATATAAGCCCATTTAGTAAAAATAAGCCCATTTTGTGAATATAAGCCCATTTAGTAAAATCTTGTAATTTATATAAAAATCACCAAGTTTTAGTTAATAAAAACATAATAGTTTTTATAAGTTTCAAAACATCCGGATATTGTTGTAGGTGATTTATATGTATTCGCGTCGAATGATCACCTAAGCGTCGTAGTAACTTCTCGGATTGGCGTTATGTTATAGCTTCGTCCGTCCTCCGTTTTGACCATAATTTGTGTCCGATCATTCGGATCGTCCGTAACTTGTTTTTAAGACATATTTCTATGTAGTCTTGTAAGACTTTGATTGTAATGTATCTTATGTTTATTTGTTACATTGAATTCAAGTTCCTAGTTTTGATATGTATAACTAATACACCAAGTATCATATTGCACATAAGTTGTTAAATTGACCAAATATATATTTTCTCAAAAATATATATTTATCTAACTTTGTTTTTATAAAAAACCATTCTTTAAAATCTTTTTAGTCTTGTAAAGATTTAGCCAAAAATAATGGTTTTGTTAACATATGATTTTTAATAAAAATCGGCCATATAACCTTTGTAATATGCACTTTAACATGTTTAAATAAACATATAATTTTCTTTTCGAATTCACCAATCAATTTACTCATAACATTCTTAAAGAATAACACATGAGATTTATAACATAACCTCATTAAGATGATCTCAAAATCATGTAGGATTTTTGGTATGATCATAACAATGTTAACTAGTTCAAATCCATGCTTTAATTCTAGTTTTAACCACTTTTACAAAAATCCCATCTTGTATGTTTGTTTTCATAATCTTGTAAAAGTGTTGGTGCACTGAATGTCTGCTGATTACGTCTTATCAAGTCTTATGTCTAGATAGAATGAATGAGCACACAATAGATTAGAAATTAGGGTTTTACATGTTTATCTAGGGTGTTTCTCTTGAAGGGGTTTCAAGGCAAGTTCAATAGAAACCTATTGATCAGCTTTCTATTGAACTGATATTGTGCATATTCAATAGAAACCTATTGATCAGCTTTCTATTGAACTGGTAGTGTGTCATTTTCAATAGAAACCTAGGGCCTATATATAGGAGAGTGTGTCATTTGAATAGAAACCAGATGGTGTTTGTGTGTTAGTCAAGGTGCTGTCGAAATTTTGTTAGAAATTGATTGTAAAGACTCAGAATCGATTAATAGAAGAAGAATTGAAAGGAACAAAGCTGTTATGACTTTATATATGTTGATTCCGCCTTCATATTTGAAGATGAACTGCCTTAACTGACTTTTAGGGTCACGCAAACGGTCCAACAAGTGGTATCAGAGCTCAGGACGAGGAGTTCATACCATAGCAGCTTGATTCTACCAGATTTTCTTATTTCTACTCACTTCTTCTCATATTTTTCTGATTTGAACGAGTTCTAACGGTTGAAATGGCCTGATTTTTCCATATGTCGTGTAAAACATAGAATTAACAAATCCTACAAAGTATCAGATCAAAATTCAGATTAAAATTGAAAAAAATGGCTTAAAACTAGGTTTCGTTTGAATTGATCTTCGAACTTTCTCTTAAAGAAACCAGCTTTCTCTTGAAAAACTCAATAGAAACCAACTTTCTCTTGAAAAACTCAATAGAAACCAGCTTTCTCTTGAAAGGTTCATATAATCAGGTTTCTATTGAAAATAATCAGGGCTTTCTATTGAACTTGGCTTTCTCTTGAACTGTTTCAAGAGGTTTCGTTTGAATTTGAGTTTTTCAAAAATCAAGAATTGTTTAAGTGTTAGCTGATTTTTGCAGGTGATTCTAGGTGATTTACAAGGCGCAAATACCAAGAAATCAAAATGTTTGACGAAAAGGAAAATAAGAATCTTGAAAATTTAAATGATTGGCGTTGTGAATCTTGGTGTGGGAGATTAGGTGATAAGGATGTTTATGTTAAAAGGTTCGAAAATTTGTTGTGTATGAAGAATGAATCAGTGGAGAAGTTGGTAAAACGATTTGATGAGTTAGTTTACAAGTTAGAAAGACATGGGATACATTTTTCAAAGGATGAACAAATTTCAAGATTTGTTAATGCTTTACCATTGGAATGGGATAAATTCGTGAATGAACTGAAACGGGATTCTAGTTTTTCACGCCTTGATTTAAGAAGTTTTATCAATACAATAACAAATCATAGGCATCATGAAGATTCAAGAAAAAGGAAGTTATTGGATGAAATAAAAGAAGAATCAGAAAAGATAAATTTGGATGTAATCATTGAAATTAGAAAACGAATCACTGTGTGTCTTGCAGCAAAAAATGTTATGAGATACGATATTAAGAGGGGTTGTTATATTGATGAAAATATGAATCCTCTTGATTTTGTTAAAATTTTCTGTGCAGGAACATACAAGATGGAAACAAAGAAAGAAGCTGATGATGGAGAGATGAATGGAAAATGCTTGAAATGCGAAAAATCAGAAACAGACAATGTCAAACTTCTGAAGAATGTAGAGAGTTTAACATTGGAAATCAAAAGCTTGAAGGATGAGAAAGAATTTGATAATAAACAGATTCTTGAAATGAGAGAAAATTGTGAGAAATTGATTTCAGAAAATGTCAAACTGTTGAGTAGTTTGGACAGTTTGACATTGGAAATTAACAATTTGAAAGAAAAAGAAAAAGATTTTGGAAAAATCAAAATTGAAAATGAAAACTTTTCTTGGATAAAATTGGAAAATGAAGCGTTAAAAGAAAAAGAAAAAGATTTTCAAAGTCAAATGAAGGTTTTAGATGATGAAAAGTCTGTTATTTTTAACAATAATCTTGAAAAACAGATTGAAATAAATTCTCATCTTCAGAAAATCATTCGACTTGAAAATGAAGCTGAAATTGCTCGAAACAAAATTGCTGAGCTTGAGAATAATTTGAAAGGTTTTGTGACTTCTGCACCATATGTGTGTCCAAAACCAATCAATTCTGTTCCAATAAGTGACAATGTCACAAATTTTGACAAAGTCAAAATTGAAGATTGTGATGAAATATCTGATGATGAAAAAGAAAAGAAAAGAAAAATATTTTTAGATTTACAAGAAAAATTTAAAAATACTGTTTTGCAATCTACTGAAACAGGTGAATGTTCTAAACAAAAACCTGTTAAGAAGAGTGTAGAACAGAAACAAAAATTTAAAAATTTGAAAAATTTTAAAAATGAAAATAAAAGCTCATCAGATAAGTCATCCAATCATTATCAAAAATCACAAAAATCTAAAAATGAAAACTCACAAAATGTTGGTAATAAGTGGTGCAGGTTTGACCACAGTGCTTCAAAGCCAAAACCAATTTTAAAGAAGAGTGATGATTACCACAAAGCCAGACAATGTTATGATCTAAGCATATGGTGTGAAAGTGGTGAATGGTACGATAACAGAGTGTGTTACACCTGTGGTGTGAGAGGACACATTGCTGTTAATTGTCAGAATTGGAGTTATGAGACAAGAAGATGCCATAATTGTCAAATCAGAGGTCATATTGCCAGAGATTGCCCAAGGAGATCAAATGAAAGATTGAGGGTTAATTCTCAGAAATTGACAAAGAAACCAGTCAACGTCAAGCCCCATGAACAGAAGGTTCTAAAACCTAAAGTTCAAGATCAGACAATTCAAGAAAAGAAAGTTAAACTTTCACAGGGGCAGAAAGACAGACTGCGAAAGAAAAGGAAGAAGGCGAGAGAGTATCTGGAGAAGATTTTGTCCTCGGGTTCACCGGACAGATTGAATAAGAGTTCTGATGAATCAACTAACTTGATTGCAAAGTCAAGAAAGATGAATTCATCGAATACAAATCTGAGGACTAAAGAAGAAAAGAAGAAGAAGAAAATGGTCGGCGATGAATCTGATGTGTCAAAGTCAGACAAGCCACCATCAGGCAATGAATCTGACAGGTCAAAGTCAGACAAGCCATGTGCAGGCAATGATTCTGGTTCGTCAAAGCCAGAGGAGCCTAGTGTTGAGGTAAAATCTGAGAATTCAGGTTTAACAATGGATGATGCAAATTTTCCATCATTGTTGAACAAGAATTCAAAATCACCCAAGGCTAGTCAGGCTTGGGTGAATCTTTTCAAATAGAAAAACCTGACTTGCCGGAGTTCCCAGGTTGGTAAGCGTGGAACATGAATCGGCACATTTCTTGAGAAACTTCACTCTGGTGATTTTTCGTCTTACATGTGGTAAATCAGGGATATTAAGTTGTACTTGATTTCCTACAAGTGTTTGTGTTGATAGAATCTTGAACTGTTAAATCTTTCAAAATGGTTAAAGGAGAACAAAGTGATGAAGTAATCCCCTAATCAACAAGTGGTTTGTTAATTCAACAAAACTAATTTTCCGGAAAAACCATTTGATTAAAACAAACTTAAGTGTTTTGAAATCTAAATGGGAAAATAGTTTGTTGTCAGGGGGAGTTCTGATTGTTAAGCCGAGTGAATGGCGAATTGAAGTGATTCGATATCAGTTTGTCACTTTATTTGTAAAGTTTGTTTTCAAATTTTCTCAGAAAATCAAAATTGAAACATATTTTGATTTTAGGGGGAGAAAAATTAAAAAAAAAATTAGAAAATTTGAAAATGTCAAAAACATTGAAAAAGCAAAAAATGAGTTTTGGTGTATAAAAGAGGAAATGATAGTACATCAGTAGACGATCACAGCATGCTAAAGATATGAAATGTCAAATGTGATAAACGGTCTCACTGATGATGTGTCAGTAGGTTTTTGCACATTTAGTAGATTGTGACGAGATATAAACCTAAATTTCAAACTTGCTTATATCGTGGGTAACATCTCTCGGATATATGGGTAACCCCCGAAATCTTGTTTGAAAGATTCCTTTTTCTGATATACTAGGTTTTTTATACTCAGTGATATCTGGGGTATTATTCCGGGACTTCTGCTGAATGGAAGTTCTGACCTAGTCCTCGAATAATACTTTCCGCAAATGCTTGAAACATAGCATCACCCTCAGCATAAATGATAAGACAATAAAATTGCTTAGCAATGTTGTTGTAAAAAAGATCCTCTAAAGGGGACACACCCACAAGTTGAGTCATGATCTCTCTGCTGAACGATGGTTCTGACCTGAGCTCTCATGATTCTTCATAATTTATTAACCCCTTACAGATATCATTTGTGTTATAATTGCCTGTAAGACTAAATATTGGGATCTGGATACGGGAGTATATTCTGAGGTGGGATACGCGATTAAGTTTAAGTATCTAAGACATTAAACTCGTATCTCGAAGCAGTTGAACTTTGTGTGAAAATTTAAGTGGACCAGTATATTGACAATCAAGGTGAATCATTTAGAAACTTAAAATGTCAAAAGCTTAACGGTGCTAGTGATTTGTCTCATAAACTGATATGATCCTCTTACACAAACTCACAAAAATATTGTTTGTATATATTTGTTTACTGCATTTCTTTAAAATCAAAATCCAAAAAGATTTTCGACAACTGATGTTGAAGAGTTGATATTCAAAATTCCAAGTGCTAAACAAGATGAATTGATTTGGGAGAATATGTTGAAAACTTTGAATGTCATATAAAAATGTTTTGAAAGATTGTGTGCTTAGTTATTCAAGGTCATTCATTTGAACTTGATGTAACTAGTATGTTTGTTGTTTAAATGATGTCTACCAGTAAGTTTCTTAAATCTAAGTGTTATAAATTTGTGAAACTTATGTTGTGGTAGAGAATATGCAGGTTTCAGGAATTCCCACGGAAGCTAAATGTCAAAGCTTGAACCAGATATATCAGATTTTAGCATATTGAGAGGGGGAGTCTGTGAAAGGGGGAGTCTGGATCAACAGTCAAAGGGAAGTTTGAAGATGGAGCTAGTTTGAGTTTCTGAACCTGTGAAGAAAGAGTTTTTGCAATGAGAAGACAAAGTTGATAAAGGCAAAGACTAAAGACTTGAAGCCAAAGACTTCAACAACATCCAAGGGGGAGTCTGTTGGTGCACTGAATGTCTGCTGATTACGTCTTATCAAGTCTTATGTCTAGATAGAATGAATGAGCACACAATAGATTAGAAATTAGGGTTTTACATGTTTATCTAGGGTGTTTCTCTTGAAGGGGTTTCAAGGCAAGTTCAATAGAAACCTATTGATCAGCTTTCTACTGAACTGATATTGTGCATATTCAATAGAAACCTATTGATCAGCTTTCTATTGAACTGGTAGTGTGTCATTTTCAATAGAAACCTAGGGCCTATATATAGGAGAGTGTGTCATTTGAATAGAAACTAGATGGTGTTTGTGTGTGAGTCAAGGTGCTGTCGAAATTTTGTTAGAAATTGATTGTAAAGACTCAGAATCGATTAATAGAAGAAGAATTGAAAGGAACAAAGCTGTTATGACTTTATATATGTTGATTCCGCCTTCATATTTGAAGATGACCTGCCTTAACTGACTTTTAGGGTCACGCAAACGGTCCAACAAAAAGTATTGTTTTTAATGAAAAACACTAAATACTTTAACAACACCATAGATTATGATCATCCATATAAACTTTATGTTTAACAAAAACCCTTTTAACATAAACATGTATACTTGTTAAATCATGTATTTAAACATCATCTAACAATTTATTCATATGCTAATCATCATGACAAGATCAAATATGCAAGTAATAAGTCTCAAATCACCACATAAACAAACATATATATCATGATTATTATTTTGCTTCTTTGTATTTTCATATTATTATGTATGATTCTTTGAGTTATATCATGTTCTTAAATCATCATATACATAAATAAGTATAGAACTAAGAGATTTAGAAGCTCACTTCTAGCACTTGTGGCTAGGGATGATTTATAGGATGATAAAGAACAAAAGAAGTTGATGATCTTGATGGTATAAGACTCTTGAATGGATGAAAAAGCTTTCTTTAATTTGTAAATGCTTTAGATCATCTTATGCTCCATTAAACTCCATGTTGATCATCAAAGAAATGATAAAATGAAATGGGTTTTTAGATGGTGTTCTTGGTGAGAAGATGATGATTGAAAGTATTCTTATGTGTGTGTAAAGTAAGGTGAAAAGTGGTAGTAAAATGCTAGTAATTTGTGAGATTAAGTGTTATAATCATCCACCAATTTCATCCACTTGCAATAATCAAAATATCTAGATATTTTTAACACAAAATTAAGGGTGTGGGACCCCTTAAAAACGTTCATAATATGGGGGGAAGGGTCTTGTATTTGTTTCAAAGTGTTAAGGGTTTTAAACTTGATAAAATGTGGTAAAAATATTAGTATGCTTAAGTGTTTAAGGTTTACAATTTTTCAAGATGTTTCAAGGTGTTTAAGTGATCATACTAGACCAACATGATCCATATAATATTAGATGGTCTCTAAAAAAAGATCCGATATCGTTCGGATATTCGTTTGGCGTTGTTTCCGTTAATCGTTATTCGAACGCTAAGCTTGTGTAAGTTGCGTGAATTGATGTGGTTATAGTTCGGATGGTACCCGAAGGTATCCTCATATGAATTCTATGTTAAACACTACTTTTACATGTTGCAAAAATATTAAATTTCTGAATTCTGCAGAATTTCTGCGGAAAAGTGTGGAAATTGTCGCTTTTAGTGCTTTTCGGCAGTTTTTAGTGTTATCGGACATCGGGAAAGTATTAGACCAAACCCTTGCATTCCTAGCTAGGGTTTAATGTATATTTGATGTTAGAATTTCGTCTGAGTCCTAAAGATATCATTAAGATGGTTTCTGTGGATCCTGCGTTTTCGTCAGAATACTAGTTCGCTAAGTGCTTTTCTAGTTGTTTTGATGCATTGTTTATACTGTTTCAAATGTAATCAATAAAAATGAATCATGTGCATCAAAAATAAGTATTCCATGAGTATTCTAAGTGTATGTCATGTAATAATGCAGTTCGAATATTCAAAACACGAAACTGTATAATGTAAATGACTGTTTTAAGTGTACATAAATTACCAGAAAGTGGCAGTTGTCACATTCTCCCCTTGTTATTGAGAATTTCGTCCCGAAATTCAAGCTGAGTCATCCTTTGCTGGAGACTTCTCGAACAGGTGAGAGTATTTGGCTTTGATTTAATTTTCACGTTCCCAGGTATACTCGGGTCCGTGTCGAGAGTTCCAACGTACATTTAATAATTTGATATGACTCCTCCATGATTTCTGGACTTTACAGTCCATGACTTCAACAGGTTCTTCAATGAATTGGAGTTTGTCATCAATATGAATCTCATCCACAGGGATGATAACCGTTTCTTGTGTTGGACTCTTTTTAAGATTCGATACATAAAATGTGTCGTGTATACTGCTAAGTTCGTCTAGTAATTTCAGCTTGTAGGCCATAATGCCAATCTTCTCTAAAATTTCAAATGATCTAATGTAACGTGGGTTAAGCTTTCCACGTTTACCGAACTTCGCTACACCCTTCCAAGGCGATACTTTCAACAAGACTTTGTCTCCGACCTCGAAAGATAACGGTTTCTGTCTCTTGTCTGCATAGCTCTTTTGTCGATCGCGAGCCGCCTTGATACGGTCTCTGATCTGAAAATTTTTATCCGTAGTCTCTTGGAATAATTCCGGGACAATTAACTGTTCATCGCCAGTTTCCGCCCAACATAGCCGAGAGCGACATTTTCGACCATAAAGAGCTTCAAATGGTGCAGCTTGTATACTTGTATGGTAGCTGTTATTGTAGGAAAACTCAACCAAAGGTAAATGAGTATCCCAATTGCCGCCTAAATCCATAACACACGCACGAAGCATATCTTCGAGTGTTTGGATTGGCCGTTCGCTCTGGCTGTCAGTTTGTGGATGTAAGGCCATACTTAGATTTAAATGAGATCCAAAGGCCTATTGAAATGATTTCCAAATTCTTAATACAAAGCGACCGTCTCAGTCTGAGATGATTGAAATAGGCACTCCATGACGAGCCACTATTTCCTTGAGATAGGGTTCCGCTAGTTTCTCTGTACTATCCTTCTCCCAAATCGGTAAGAAGTGTGCGGACTTTGTTAGTCTATCGACGATTACCCAAATCATGTCGTGAACTCTTGAGGTACTGGGTAACTTCGTAATGAAGTCCATCGATATTTGTTCCCATATCCAAACGGGAATCTCGGGTTGTTGTAGCAAACTCGAGGGTTTCTGATAATCGGCTTTGACTTTCGCGCAAGTCAAGCATTCTCCAACATAAGTCACGATATCACTTTTGAGGTTAGGCCACCAATAGTATTCTTTCAATACTTAGGCCTATTTACTTCCTCAAAAATATCATCCCGAAGGCCGCCAAAGAATGGAACCTAATTTCAACCAATAAGGTATAAAGTTCCATCTTCTTTCGGCACTAATTGTTCCTTCATGCCTCGAAGTGTTTCTGCTTGAATATGCTCTTCCTTGAGCGCATGTGAATCATCTTCTCTAGTGCTTGAACTCTCAATGTTCGAACTCATTCCTTGCGGCTCAAGGCGCCTGCTACAACGTTCTCCTTGCTTGGATGGTACTTTATTTCATAATCATAGTCGTTCAGCAATTCAACCCTACGTCGTTGACACATAGTTTGGTTGAATATGCGTTGAAGGCTTTTATGATCCGTAAAAATTGTACATTGAGTACCATATAAATAATGTCGCCATATTTTCAAAGCGAATACCACCGCGCCTAATTCAAGGTCGTGAGTGGTATAGTTCTTCTCATGAACTTTTAATTGGCGCGACGCGTATGCGATAACTTTTTTTTTTCATTGCATGAGTACGCAACCCAATACTTGATGCGAAGCATCACAGTATACAACAAAGTCATCGGTACCGTCGGGTAGTGATAAGATTTTGAAATGCTATGCACCAATCTTAAGGATAAGTTGTAATGCTACTTCTTGTTTTTCGCTTGGGGTGAATTTCTTGCCTTTTTTTGTGTGAGGGAGGTTAGCGGTTGAGCAATCTTGGAAAAAAAAATTCTCAATAAATCTCTGATAATATCCCGCCAATCCCACAAATTGTCGGACTTTGGTTGGAGTCTTGGGCACTTCCCAATTCTCAATTGCTTCAATCCTCGATGGGTCTACTTGAATGCCTTTCTCGTTCACTACATGCCCGATAAATTGTACTTTGCGAATCCAAAATTCGCACTTGGAAAATTTCGTGTATAGTTTCTCCATCTTTAGTAGCTCGAAAATGGTTCTCAAATGTTTTTCGTGCTCATCTGTCAATAGTGAGTATAAAAAAATGTGGTCAATGAATATTATGACGAATTTGTCGAGATATGGCCTGCGCACACAATTCATTAAATCCATAAAGACCGCTAGTGCGTTCGTTAAACCAAAAAGGCATAACGAGAAACTTGTAATAACTATAACGAGTTTTAAAAGCCGTTTTCGGTATGCTTTCCTCTTGAATTCGTAATTGGTGATACCCAGATTGCAAGTCTAACTTGAAATAGAAGCTCGAACCTTTCATAAACCATTTGAGTTAGTTGGAAATTCATTTGTAACATGGTTTAGAAATATGAATTTTCGTTCATCGAAATGTTGTGCACTTTTGCAAAACTTGCATGTCTTTCCACCCCCAAAACCTTTATAAAGATGTATAATGGTAAAAAGTGGGGGTTATGAACTCACAACGTCCTTATTCGGTCAACTACAAGGTTCAGAAGGTGCTAATCGATATGGAGATTTGGCTACGGGTGCAGCTCCCGTTACCAAGTCGATGTGAAACTCGACTTGTCGATATGGTGGTAGTCCTGGCAAGTCTTCAGGAAATTATTTTATCACAAGAATATCTGTCAGCTGTGGCCCAACGGCCTTCTTGTCTACAACAAATGCTAGAAAGGCAATACAACCTTTCCGTAAGCACTTTTGTGCCTTCATGCAATTAATGATCCGCGATGGTGTGTCGTGCTTCTCTCCATGAATAACAAATGTCTCTTCGTTCGGCAGTGGTAGGCGAATGATCTTCTCATGACAGAAGACTTCGGCTAGGTTATCGGATAACCAATCCATGCCAACCACTACTACGAAACTACCCAACTGAACGGGTAAGAGATCGATATTGAATTTCAGCTCCAGACACTACTAGTTTACCGTTTGCCAATTCTATAGAATGAGGAGACGTCTAGCTTACTTGACTCTAGGACAAGTAAATTTTGAATTCTATGTAGTAAGGACTTCACTGTACAAATGTAGAGGACAACCCAATCCCTATGTTTAGATGTAGGATAACCCAATCCCTATTTGTAGCTAGGACAATCCCATCACTAGCCATGAAACTCATTTCACATGCATGAATTTGGTTGATAGAAAACGTGTCGGTGACTCTTAATGATTTGACAAGAGTCAGCTAATTCCCCATTAGCTAAGTTGATATAGTAATGTGTGTCTAACTAACATGAATCTAGTTCGAGTATATGTATAACACCTAAAGACACTAGTTAAGCTCGGTGCTGGTATCAAAAGAATTGATACATAATGATGGTAGAGTACAATGTACTCATGATATCATTGGGATTTTGTGGAGTATTCATAGTTCTAACCATACACACACTTATACACTAGCTTGATTCATTCTTAAGTATTACCGTCTTACTAGTCTTTGTTTTGTGCCCGATCTCAGCACACTGCTACTCTTGGTACTTTTGCAAGTGTTCTCCTGAAGAACGTCTCACTTGTCGCATTAAGGATTTCAGCACGTTACCTGCATACCTCGTGGTGTCAAAATCATTTATGGCAGCAAATGCCTTTGTTTTTCTCATCGCGAGAGTTTCCTTCCATTTGTTACTCGTTCTTGAACCTTTCCTAAGATGTGAGAACTTTCGCCTCCCGTAGAATCCTTGGTGAGACTAACTGCGAGAGTTATTGTTTAAGTGTTCAAGGTAGGGTGAGAAGATGTGACCATACTTTGAATTTCAGGGGCTAAACTTAAATTGTAACGCTCAATGCGTTTGAATTCAGGCGTTACCAAGTATGGAACAACCCCTGAGAAACCGTGAAAGCATCGAATGTAACCAACAACATTGGCTCTAGTCGTGATCGAGTTCTTTTATAAAATCATATGAAAATCAGATGATATAAAATAATGATGTATGGTTAAATAAATAACCAAATGAAATGAAATGTAGTGTATACTATATATCATGCCTTGAGATCGAATATGTGACAACCGGTGATTTACAGCTCTTAATTACATGATTAACAGGCGATTAACGCAATAATGAATAGTATTTGAGACGCAAATAAACATAATTAGGCCTTTGGAGTGCCAAGGAACGTCTGTACGACTTTACAGTGCGCGAACGGTGGTTTACGGAAAAATCTATGGAATATTACGCGACAACGAACTGATACCGTTCAAAATACTGACAACGCCGACGAATATTAAATTTTTACGATATATTCTAGCTTCGTAAGTAAATTTTAGCAATCGTAGTTGAAACCGGCTCAAAAAACGGATTAACGACGGCAACGATGTAATTTTTCGCGATTATTATCGTAATCGACAAACGAACGCGTCACACGACAAACTGTAGGATCGTGTTTCGACCCGAACGAGTCGTTCAGAGGAATTTTCGTCAATTACAGGTGCGGAAAACAAGTAATCAACGTAGAAACAACTAGCAAATCTCTTTAAACACTTTTCTGTATTGATTTATAACAGTTTACATCTAAATCTCGATCCGGCAGCACTTCGGTACGAGTTCCATGGTCTCTTCTTCTGTGGTTCGCTTATGTGCACCTATTTATAGGTGATGAGGTTCCCTCCAAGGTACATGTACATATAAGCGGACCTGACATATAAGCGGACCTGATATATAAGCGGACCTACATGTTCACATAAGCGGACCTACCAGGTTAAACCTATATGCTATCGTATTTTCTCGTAAAACGTGCCCTGATCTAACACTCTAAGACTAAGACTCGATCCAAGATGAAGTCGACAGATGTAGTGCACCAACAAACTCCCACTCAGATGTTGACGAGTCGATCATCGAGTCTTTGACAATATTGTGTCTTCGCACCTTCAGTCTTGATCAGTCTCTGGGCTTCTCTCTCTCTATCTTCATTTCTTTCTCTTTTATGTTGACATCTTTAAGTTCATCATTATCAACATGCACTCTCCCTCAAATGTTGACATTTCCTGCATAACACTCTACCACAAACATAAGTTTTATAATAAACATTTAAGCATATATACACCACTTGAAGATCACGAACAAATCAAATAATTTCATACTGATGAACCACTTGAAACAGTTTCATTTTTCTTATCAAAACAAACACAATCTCCCAAACCAACTGTTCATCATGTTTAGCACTTGGAATTTTGAAAATCAGCTCTCCTACACCAGTTGTCAAAAATCTTTTTGTATTTTTTTAAAAAATTATGCTAAAACACACTTAAAATCTTTTTGGATTTTTGAATGGAAAGAAATATAGAGAAGAAATATTTACAGACAATATTTTTGTGAGTTTGCGTAAGAGGATCATATCAGTTAATGAGAGACAAAACACCAACACCGTTAAGCTTCATTTCATTTTAAGTTCTAAACGATTCACTTAGATTGTCAGTATACTGATCCACTTAAATTCTCACACAAAATTCAACTGTTTCGAGATACGATATTAATGTCTTAATCACTTAAACTCAATCGCGTGTCCCACCTCAGAATATACTCCCGTATCCAGATCCTAATATTCAGTCTTACAGGTGAGTATACCACAGATGATATCTGTAAGGGGTTATAAATTATGAAGAATCATGAGAGCTCAGGTCAGAACTACCGTTCAGCAGAGAGATCATGACTCAACTTTTGGGTGTGTCCCCTTTAGAGGATCTTTTGATTACAACAGCAATGACTATCAATTTTATTGTTTCATCAATTTGCTGAGGGCGGCGCTGTATTTCAAGCATGCATAAAGTATTATTCGAGGACTAGGTCAGAACTTCCATTCAGCAGAAGTCCCGGAATAATACCCCAGATATCACTGAGTATAAAGACCTAGTATCTCAGAAAGAGGGACCTTTCAAACAAGATTTCGGGGGTTACCCATATATCCGAGAGATGTTCCCCACGATATAAGCAAGTTTGAATTTAGATTTATATCTCGTCACAATCTACTAAATGTGCAAAAACCTACCGGCACATCATCAGTGAGACCGTTTATCACTTTTTATCTTACCAATTCTTTAGCATGTTGTGATAGTCCACTGATGTACTATCATTTCCTCTATTATACAACAAAACCCATTTTTCATTTTATCATGTTTTTGTCTTTTTCAAATTTTCAAATGTTTTTGGATTTTCTAAAATTTTATTTTCTTACTCCCCCTAAAATGCAAACACATTTTAGGAAATTTGAAAGTAAACTGTACAATAAAGTTGACAACTGATATCAAATCGCCATTCACTTGGCATAAACCATCAGAACTCCCCCTTTCAACAAACTATTTTCTCATTTAGATTTCAAAACACTTAAGTTTGTTTTAATCAAAATGATTTTTCCGGAAAATAAGATTTGTTGGTTTACCACTTGTAAAATTAGGGGTTTGGTTCATCACATTTTCCTCAATCATTTTTAGAAAATCAGATACAACTTAATGTCCCTGATTTACCACTTGGAAGTGAAAATTTCCATCAACCACTTGTAGGAATAAAACCTCTGCACAAACCATTTTACCAATCAAGATGCCGATTCCTGCTTCGCACTTACCAACCTGGAAGCTCCGGCATAGTCATTCAACCTGTAAAATTTTAACAATTTTAACGACTTTCATACAAACACTTTAAAATATGAGTGATGCCGATTCCTGATCCACGATATAAAGTTGGGATCTCCGGCAAGTCCACGGACTTACTGTTCATAGTAAGAACCATCCCAGTCACAAACCAGGGATGGTTCAACTTTATCTTTCTTCGTCTTCTTCTCATAGAACTCTTTAACCCCTTTGACTCTTCGATCAATCATTTTACCAAAAATATGTTTCACAGTGGGGTTAAAGGCCTTTTCAACATCGAAAACCTTTTTATCATCATAAAATTGGTTTGAAATCTCAACTTTACCAATTTTCTTTTTATAGTTTCAGTCCGAAGTGATGGAAAATTTTCATCATCCACAATCAGAACTGATTTTTCTCCATTTACCTCAACCTGTGGCTCATCTGATTTTGTGGAATCAGATTCATCGCCAGAAGATAGCTCCTCTGATTTTGACCTATCAGAATCATCGCTAGAGCTACCAACAGACTTCTTAACAACCCATTTCTGGTTGTCAGATTTAGCTCTTTTGTTGTAAAAATTGTTTGAACATTCACCAATTTCAAATGTAGAATTTTTGAAAAATTTGGTTCTGTCAATTAGTGGTTCAAACACAATTTCCTTGTCTTTCAAGTTACGAGAAACTCCCTGTTTTGACTGTATTGCCTTTGAACAATCTTTGGCAATATGTCCAACATTGTTGCATTTGAAACAAGTTCTCGTTTCTTTCATCTCTTCTTGCTTCTTTGCAAGGAATTCTTTGTTCGATTGCCTCCAGAATTCTTTCTTTTCTTCTTCTTCTGATGAAGTACATGAAACAAATATCATCTTTGCTTTAAAATCACGAACATATTTTTCATTTTTCTGTTTTTCTGTTGGAGTAAAACCAAGACCTTTCTTTTTGAAATTACGGTTTTGGTTTGATTTCTTTTGAAAACCAGAACCAGAACTGTAACCCTTTTTCTTGTTTAAACGTTGTTGAACTCTTGAGGTGTAAGGTTTAGGTTTACCATTAAGATTTAAATCTTTTATTTCAGAAATATTAATTTCTGTTAGTTTGAAAACCTTTTTGATCAATTCAGTTTTGACACCTCTTATTGGAAATTCCTTATCAGAATATAATTTGTCAGAATCATTCAAAGTATATGCAACTTTAAACGTTTCATCATTCAAATTAGATTTTGATAACAGGAATTCTTTGTTATAAACTCTTTTAACCGAAGAATTTTGACTGTTGACTGTCGAACTCGAACTTTCAGAACCAGACTTTGACTCTGACTCTGACTTTGACTCTGAGTTTGACTCCAACTTTGACTCCTCAGTTTCATCTTTATCCAACACCTGATTGACAACTTTCTTTATTAACTCGGACTCATGATCAGTGTCAGATGATGTAAACGTGACATCTATATTTTCTGGCAAATTGACTGAGGACTCCGATTCCCACTGTAAATTTGTTGCTTTTTCGACTCTTTCCTGATTTGGATTCCTGGGCAAATATCCATTTTCTAATGGGGGTGGACACTTGTTGTAACCGACATCATGTTTCTTACCAGAATCCTTCTTGTCAATCTTTTTCTTTGAGTCACTCTTCTTCTTGTTCTTCTTTTCTGAAGTCTTTTCTTCAGTCACTTTTCCATCATCCTTCTTTTCTTCAGTTACTTCATCCTTTTCAAATGCCTTCATACATTCAACAGTCGGATAAATCTTGTCAATGACATAAGAAGTACATGAGTAACTTTTCAACAAACGATTAACTCTTTCAGTTTCAATTCTTTGAGTTTCAAGTTTCTGTTCAAGCACAGCACACTTCTCGATATAGTTGTTCACCACTTTTTGTTTCGTCATAAAAGCACCCTGAAGTGTCTTCATTGCTGTAGCTTGTTCTTCACTTGTTTGATTATACTGATTCATTGCTTTGTTCAGTACATCGTAAGATTCCTTCAAACTATTCAAGTTATAGATCAGTGTACTGTTCTGTTTCTTCACAGCTTCACAGTTTTCACATTTCACTGGAATCTTCTTTGCATCAACTTCTTCATCAACCTTGAATTTTGCAACTTCAACCTTTACTTTCCTTTTGATCACTGGAATTTCTTCGTCATCACTGCTCACTGGAGTCTTGACCTTTTTCTTCTTCTTTTTAACCTTTTCATCTTCACTGTCACTTTCAGCAATCAGTTTCATATCAGCTTCAAATTTTCTCGCCCAATATTCACGATCATCATCACTATCTTCTTCAACTCGGGCTACATAAGCTTTGTAAGCTGTGTCTTGATCAGGAATATAGTTATCCCAAGTAAAATTCTCCCAGCTAAAACCCTCGGGTAGTTTTTCATCATCTTGATCTATTATCAAGGCACTACCATCAGCTTTCTTTGAAGAATCTTGATTAACCGCACAAGCTCTCTTTCCAGAGTCTTCAATAATGTGTCTTCCATGTGCAGTTTGTGCTTGATGTTGATGTTGTTGAGATGGTTGTTGAGCAACTTGATGGTAGATGGCTTTTCGGTAGTAATCATTGTTGTTGTTGAACGGATTTTGAGCTCCACTTGCTTCGCGGTTTTTGCACTCCCTCTTGAAGTGTCCTTTTTCCCTGCAACGAAAACAAGTGACTTTAGATTTGTCAAAACCTAAAGTAGAAGTACCAGCCTCACGAAGATCATCTTTTCCAGTGATTTGCTTGAATTTTTCAGCTCTCCTCAACACGCTTGCCAAACACCATTTTATGTCCATCAGTTCCATCTCTTCAGCATCAATCTGGTCGTAATCTTCCTTTGTCAACATTGGATTCCCGATTCGACCTGCAACAAAACTACCATAAGATTCAAGAACAGTTCCCAATAAAGACATATGACTCTTAGCAATTTCTACTGAATAGTCTTCATCATTCTCCAAATTCAGTACAATGTTGCACTGAATCTTCTTGCCATTCTTTGTTGCTGAAATGTTTGAATCGAAAGACGGAAATGATGTGAAACTTGTTTTGCTGTTTGATCCTGATGATGAACTTCCAGAAGAATTCTTGGCATCGTAAGCAGTTTCTATTTTTGGAGATAAATTTGTAGACTTCTCATTCACCCCTGCTTTGTAATACAACCCAATATCCTGTTCACCATCGAAGTCTTTCATTCGAATAATCTTTCGTTGCTCCATCTCTTAAGCTTCCAACTTCTCAATGAATTTGCTTAGTGTCAAACTGCTAAAACCTTTCTTGTTTCTAAGCATCATGAGATATGTTCCCCAAGTCTCGTGTGGCAATGAATCAGCAAGCTTTTCAATCAACTCTTCATTGTCTTTCTCGATGCTCAATCTCTTCATGTTTGCTAGCAGATTGCAATATCTTTCAATAATCTGCCTTGTGCTTTCATTCTTCAAACCACGAAACAGATCGAACTCTTTCTTCAGAAGTGACTTCTTGTTTTTTTATCATTTCTTGACTACCAACAAACTTTGATCTTAAAGCTTTCCAAATCGAGTAGGAAGTTCCATTATGTTGCAATAGAACCAAAATATCTTCTTTCACAGCTTGTTGCAATAAACTCAGCATCATTTTCTCATCTTTGTACTTCTTTCTAGCATCGGTACTCAGATCTTTAATCGGAACCACTTCTTTATCATCATTCATTGGTCGAATGTATTTTGTCTCGACACATTCCCACGCATCCAAGTAGTTGGCTTGCACCCAATTCTCGAAACGACCTTCCCAACCCTTATATTCTTCGATGTTCATTAGTTTGGGCGGTTTTTGCATCGTTCTAGTTTCGTTTTCAAGCATTGTGGTTTGAGCAACAGTGATCGGGGTAATCGGAGTAGCGAATGCGTTGTAAAATTCCTCGTCCATGTTCAAATTTTAAGAATTTTTAACATACCGTAAAAGTGAAACTATTTGAAGTTGTTCACTGGAGCGAAACTTGTATGTATGAATAAGCGGAAGTCCTGATGTTCAGATAAGCGGACTTGATTGTTCAGATAAGCGAACTTGATTGTTCAGATAAGCGGACTTGATTGATCTTTGGAGCGGATCTTCTCAAAATATGTCCAAATAAGCGAACCTGATTGGTCAAATAAGCGGACTTGAATGTTGTCTGTATAAGCGAACCACAAGAGCGAACCAGACTATGTCACAACAAACGAACCACACAAGCGAACCTGTACAAAGTCACAATGAGCGAACCACAAAAGCGAAGCTCAAATAACTGTAACTACGAGTGGACCTCTTGAGCGGAATTCCAACAAATGTGTAACTAGGAGCGGATCTCTAGAGCGAACCTACTACAATTATGTCCCTATGAGCGGACCTCTAGAGCGGATCTACAACAAACATGACCTAATAAGCGGACCTAAAAAGCGAACCTCCAATAATGACAGAAAAGCGGAACCTATTCACGAGCATTTTTAGGTCACTTTTAATCCGATTTTAAGCCTGAACTTCTCAAGGGTTTATCTATGATCAATTATCTACAATCTGTGAAATTTTGAGCGGATTCCGACCGTTAAATCTCGTTTTGATGAAGAAAGAAGATGTAGAAGTAAGAATTTTAGATGAAATCCTGCAAATCTCTACAGAACTCCTCCTCCTGAAGCTCTGATACCACTTGTAGGATCGTGTTTCGACCCGAACGAGTCGTTCAGAGGAATTTTCGTCAATTACCGGTGCGGAAAACAAGTAATCAACGTAGAAACAGCTAGCAAATCTCTTTAAACACTTTTCTGTATTGATTTATAACAGTTTACATCTAAATCTCGATCCGGCAGCACTTCGGTACGAGTTCCAAGGTCTCTTCTTCTGTGGTTCGCTTATGTGCACCTATTTATAGGTGATGAGGTTCCCTCCAAGGTACATGTACATATAAGCGGACCTGACATATAAGCGGACCTGACATATAAGAGGACCTACATGTTCACATAAGCGGACCTACCAGGTTAAACCTATATGCTATCCTATTTTCTCGTAAAACGTGCCCTGATCTAACACTCTAAGACTAAGACTCGATCCAAGATGAAGTCGACAGATGTAGTGCACCAACACAAACGCCACTATTATACACCTTTTAATTTTAGAATTTTATTCTTTCGACACTTATGGAGTTTGGGCTGCGATATCCGTTCTCGTAGAAATTACGGGCCGCTTAAACACGGGGATTGAGCTTGTGGGCCTTGAGCCCAAGCCCAAAACCCACAAACTAAACCTACAAACTAAATCTTACCAAAATATGTTAAAATCTCTACAGGATCTAAGCAAGATTTATAAAATATTCACAAAATACACAAGATCTTACAAGATCTTACAAGATCTCAAACATCCTCTATAAAACACCCTCATCCTCACTTGTCTGCAACTAAGATCCATATACACACATATTTACTCTCACTCTCTCTCGTTCCCTCCCTCATCTCAAAACACAGAACCTAAAACAAAACACATATTCACTTGCCCTCATCTCTCCCCTCTCGATCGAACACAGGAGACCAGAGAGCCTTGTTCCGGCTCCCCTCCTTATTCGGCACCGATTATGACCTGCCACGCACACAACACCCCCTCCCTTCTGTGACCTGTGTGACGTCCGACGCCACCACCATCGTCTGGTGGTGGCACGATGATGAATCAGGAGGAAGAGAGAGAGAGGGAAGCACGGAGAGAGAGAGAGATGAGACGAGAGGAACGGCGGGGCAGAAGCAGCGCCGCCGCTCACGGCGGCGGCAGTGGTGCTTGGCGACGGCGCCGTCAGCCGTCTGCGGTGGAGCGACGGTGGCGTCAACGAGGTCCGATGATGAAGATGGTGGTACTGATTCTATTTGTTTTGGTTTGGTTTGAGTTGCGGCACGAATCCGGCTTCAGATCCATCTCGGGTCAGTTACAGGAACACTAGCACAAAGATTTTGATGGAACTGGTCCGACTGATTTTTCCGGTAGGTGCATCTCTTCCACTTTGCAGATTCAGACTTGTTTAGATCTCGTTCAGTCAAGCTCCTTTTGTTTTCTTTTCTTTTAGCGGGTGTTGACGAAAATAACGACAGTGGTAGGGGTCAGTCTCGAGACGAGCATTTTGGTTTGATTCACACAATCCACGTTTGGTTCGGGTCAGATTTAGCGCGGGTCAAAGTTTCGGTTGGTCAAACCTGGTCAAAGCTCAGCCAAATCTGGTCAAAGGCGGTCAACAGCAGCTTCGGTTCGAGTCTGTGTTCGGTTCGGATTATAAGTCAGCGGGTCAACTCGGTCAGATCCGGGAGCGACTCGGTTGACTTGGTCAACCGGTCAACTCAGTCCACGTTTCGACGACTCGACGATAGTTTTGGTAATAGCTTAAGTCGAGATTTCGTTAAGTTATCTTTATAGGTTTTTTTTTTATTATTTCCGTGAAAACGAGGTTGAACCGTCTCGATTAAAAATTAGTTACATTATAGTTAAATTCGACAAGAGTTTTTATATATTGATTGCTTGGTGAAAATTATTGAATTTTGATAAAAATAGCGACAACTTGTGTTGTCGGGGCGTCCAAAAACAGAGGAAACTCTGCCCGTTTTTCAAGAAAAACCGTAAATACAAATGTGTTTTATTGAAAAATGACAACTAACGACATCAAGCGACTTTCATGTCAATCAATATAAATGCATGTATTTCTTCAACGACACTTTATAACGTACAAGGAACAACGATAACCCGGATTCTTCTTATAAAAAGAATAAATATAGTTGATATATATTTATTTCAAACGCCTACACGGCATATACCTATATTTTGTTAAGTCATCATAGAAGAATCGTTACATAAATACGAGTTGGTTATACATTGTTTTATTTTCATGTAACTATTCTTTACATACAACTAAGATTTCTCGAGACGATTAACGCGATTATAACGATATATTTATTTGTTTTTATATAAATATTCATATATTTTAAACCTCTCGAGAAGCTAAGTCTTTTCAAGACTTATTAACTATTACCGACAATAAACGAAACTTAACGAGTATAACTTCCTCATTTCCTTCAAGATAATAACTTACCGTCGAATCGTTCGATTAACGATTCAGTAGAGCTCGATGACATGTAGTGTAGTTACTGCGTTTACTTAGAAACTTATAAGATATTCCGTGTTAGGAATATTGTAGAATGCACGCTAGCAAGTCAAGTCTTGGAAACGACATCACGAAGTCGTAATTAGCTAGCTTCGGACAAGGCAATTCAGGTGAGTTCATAACCCCACCTTTTTACGGTTTTACATTTTGATAAATGTTTTCGGGGTGGAAAGACATGCACGTTTTGCAAGAACATACAAAGTTTTGAACGAACGAAAACTCATATTTCTAAATTATGTTACGAATGGAGTTCGAGGAACTCAAATGGTTTACGAATGGATAATACTAAATACACCGGTTTTTACAAAACAAAAGCGTATTATCGAAATGTGAATGATTTTCATGACTAGGGATGGGATCATCTGGTGATAATATTGGGACTGGGTTGGTCTGAGAGACTGGGGAGTTAGTCTGAGAGGCTAGCTGGGTAATTTGGTCTGAGAGACTAGGGAGTTAGTCTGAGAGGCCAGCTGGGTAATTTGGTCTGAGAGACTGGGGAGTTAGTCTGAGAGACTAGCTGGGTAATTTGGTCTGAGAGACTGGGGAGTTAGTCTGAGAGACTAGCTGGGTAATTCAGTCTGAGAGACTGTGGAGTTAGTCCGAGAGGCTAGCTGGGTAATTCAGTCTGAGAGATTGGGGAGTTGGTTTGAGAGACTAACTTGGTAGTTCAGTCTGAGAGACTGGGTAGTCTGAGAGACTAGTTGGGGCAGTTTGAGAAATGGGACACCCAGTGAGTACATGTTACTAAATGTTTACAGAAAATTACAAATGGTATGGTTAGCTAAGGAAGGGTACACTTAGATCATGTGAGTGGTGGGTACAACACTTAAGGCCATTAATCCTCGTTGTAGGACCGAGGGACATGAGTGATAGATCTATTTGGGTGTAGCGAGCCCCACCCATGAGTTCGGTGAGTGGACCATGTGGTGACTATGTCTTACATCCGGAAGCCCGGTACAAGTCTGCTAGGTTTGAGTTTTCCTACATTACTTCACACATACCATTGGCCTTGCAAACCATTGGTGATCTCTTTTTCCTTGTTGCTTTTATACCGGGGTTTTACAAATTACATACCATGTTTTATACAAATTCAAAGCATAGGATTATGCGGGCATGGAGTCAAAGTCAGGGTGGGCATTGACGGTTATACGAACATTACAAATATGAGAGTTTACAAATACATGGTTTTACGAACATAATGCGTTACAAATACAAAGTTTCCATATAACTTGGCAAGAAAATGATTTCTAAATTCGTTTTCTCAATATTATTTCACAAACCGGATATTCAAAAGATTTATTTCAAATCTTTTACAAACAAACTATGAACTCGCTCAACTTTATGTTGACTTTTTCGCATGTTTCTTTCTCAGGTTACTTTTCAAAGTTATGACACGGTTGGAATAGGGGAACCATGTGGAGTCGAGTACTTAGTGGGCGTTCGTTTTCTAGAAGTCTTAGCTTTTTGCTTCCGCTGTGCAATGAAGATACCAGTCCAGTCACGCCAGCTCTGATAAATTCGATCAGTAACGAAGCTTACCATAAATTCGATCAACGTGGTGGTGGTGCTTAACAGATTTGTTACAACTCCAACGAATTGCAAGCGAGATGGACCGGCGAGATAGTTTCAAACCGGTGGTCGGCTGCGTTGTTTTTTGTCAGCGCACTTAAAGGTTTACAGAAGGGATGAATGAAGATGATGGACAAAATTTTGAAAGGGTGTTGTAAGGAAGGAAACGGCTTGAATGATATAAATTAAAAGGAATATTTAATCATTGGAAAGGATGCGAAATCCCTCAATTTACGTCTATGAAATTTTAGAAAGAATGAAGGCCGCTCATAATAGATCGGAAGTTTCGAAAAAATAACAAATTATGATTCAATGATTGAAAATAAAAAGGAATGCCGCGTCAGTTTGAATCAAGATTAGGAAAGGTGATGAAAATGGTGGCTTGACTCCTTCCTTATATTTTGTTTAAAAATCTTTTTCTATAATTCGATCATTTTGGAGCAATCCTATTCTTTTGCAAAACAAACTATTTTAATTTCATTTAAGTTTAAGATATAGATGGTTATGCATTTATATATACTATATGTTATGACATGTTTTTTTTTCTATTGTAATCATTATATTTTAACTATCAAGATTTTAGATGTATAAATATGGACCAACGTTCGAAATACTAATTATGCGACATAGTAATATGCCATACTACTTATGACATTTATTTCATTAGGGTTTTAGGGTTTTTTTTTTAAAGTTTCGTATATTACAATTCGACCTCCCTTAAAAGAAATTTCGTCCTCGAAATTAACGTTATATTACACTACACAGTACGGTTATTTCAACTCCCTACCCCTTAAAAATAATTTTGTCCACGAAATTAGCGATGACGAATATGGTATACTATTCATGTTACACATTAACGATGCGAATAACGATAATGAAGTTGCAAACACAATTAGCAAAAGAGTCGAAAAGACACACAAGTGAGTTTGATACACGAAAATTTAACCATTAGGAACACTAACCTTAAGTTTCGAATAGATATGGATATTGAGAACGGATCACTTCCTCCGATTCCCAAGTGGCTTCACGTTCTGGATGATTTTTCCACAAGATTTTGATGAACGGAGAAGATTTCTTACGCATCACGCGTTCTTGTCGGTCCAAGATAGCCTCTGGTTCCTCTTCGTATGATAAGTCCTCACGAATCTTGTGTAGAGAATAGTTCACAACATGGAGTGGATGATAATTATACCCGCGTAACAATGAAATATGGAATACATTATGCACGTGCGACAATTGTGGCGGTAGAGCTAACCGATAAGAAACTTCGCCGACTCTTTCCAAAATTTCAAATGGTCCTATAAAGCGAGGACTCAGCTTTCCCTTTATGCCAAAACGTCGGATACCCCTCCATGGTGAGACTTTTAAGAACACTTCTTCACCAACATTAAATTCCAAAGCCCTCCGATGGCGATCAACATAACTCTTCTGTCTACTTTGGGCTTCCTTAAGTTTCTCACGAGCAATAGCAACCTTTTCATTTGTGATCTGTACCAGTTCAGGACCCTCAATCATCTTTTCTCCGACCTCGTCCCAACATGTGGGAGCTCGACATTTACGCCCGTATAACAATTCAAAAGGTGCCATGTTGAAACTAGCTTGCCAACTATTGTTGTAGGCAAACTCCACCAAGCACAAGTATTCATCCCAGTTTCCCGTCCACTCAAGTGCACACGATCTAAGCATATCCTCCAGAGTCTGAATAGTACGTTCAGACTGTCCATCAGTTTGAGGATGGAAAGTAGTGCTAAATCTTATCTTTGTATCCCAAGCATTTTAGAAACCCTTCCAGAACCGTGATGTGAAACGTGGATCTCTATCACACACTATAGAAGATGGAGTACCATGCAATCGAACAATCTCACAAAGGAATATCTCTGATAGCTTACTCACCAAGTACCCTTTTTGAATGGGTAAGAAATGAGCAGATTTTGTAAGTCTATCTACCACAACCCAAATTGCATCGTTCTTCATACTGGTTCTTGGTAGACCAGTTACAAAGTCCATAGAAATATCATCCCACTTCCAGACAGGAATATCTAAAGGCTGTAATAATCCACTAGCCCGTTGATGTTCAATCTTCACTTGCTGACAGATCAAACACTGGCTCACATGTCTAGCTACATCTTCTTTCATACCGCTACACCAAAAATGTTGCCTCAAATCCCTGTACATCTTTGTGGATCCAGGGTGTATAGAATAAGGTGAACTGTGTGTCACACCCCGACCACGTATAACATACAAAACGTGGCGGAAACGTCGGGGAGTGTTGTAACAGAATTAATTGTTTCATAACCATGGCATACAAAGTTGTATTTTATTTATCAACATAAGAGTTACATTGTTTTAAACAGGAAATAAAGAGTTCAGAACATAATTAAACTAAGTCTATCTTCATTTTATGTCTCTAAGGCACAAGTCCGCCCTAGTGTCACGATCATCATCCTACGCAAAAGCTCCTGAAAACACATGTGAAAATTGGTACGTCAGCATAAAAATGCCTGTGAGATACATAGGTTTGTGAAAATAGGATTCATGACTTATAAGTTTAGAAAAAAGTTGTTTATCAAAAGTCAGTCATGAACCTTGTAAATTGTTTTGTTTTGTAAATCATTTAAAAAGCGATAAGATCAAATGATATGTATAAATAAAAGAATAATGTATGATTAAATGTATAACCAAGTAAAATTTGTTGTATAAAGTAAATTGTTTGTAAACCAAAGTCTTGTGAAAATCGTGTTACTTGTGTAAAATGTATAAGTCCAAATTGTATGATTTAAATAACGCTATGATATGTAATATAATACAAACACTTATATATAGGTAGTACCAGCGGCGTATCCACCATGCTTGTATCATATTACTCACATCTCGTTACTTAAGTCACTTAAACAAACCACCAATGTAATAAGTATATGTTTTAACCAATTTTCAAAAGTCCTTGTATAAATCATATCAAATGTTAATAGTCCAAAAGTAGTCAAGTAATGTGTAACAAATATTATGTATTGTAAGTAAAGTATTGTCACATAATCCAAATGTAGAAATGTACAAAACAAAGTATTTTGAATATATCAAAATGTTATGTTTTGCAAAGTAATGCATGTTACATTGATACAAACATTTATGTGGTAAGTTAACGCATACATTCAAGCCTTGAGACAGTCGGATAACCCTTTCAGTCAAGGTTATCAAAAGAAATGTTTTCGGATTCAGTCATTCCTTACATCCAAACAAACCCGGGATGTCAGGAATGGGATTTGTCAAGTCCTATGGTACCAGTACTTACTACCGAGCGGCGTAGCTAATGTTAATGAACGTATAAAAGTCTCGTTTGTGCAAACCAAATGTTATAGCAGTTGTATACATGTCATATGAAAACAATGTACTAAGTATGCTAAGTTAACATACAAAGCAGAAAAGTCATGTAAATCAATGTGCTAGCAAGCTATCAGTCAACATACATAGCAGAAATGTAATGTAAAACAATGTACTAAATATGCACACAATGGACATACATAGCATGAAATGTAATGTAAAAAGATGTACTAAGTACGCACACAATGGGCATACATAGCATGAAATGTAATTAAATCACGTACTATAATGTACTAACAAACATAGCAGGTATATGATGTGAAAACAGGAAAGCATGAAAGTAACAAGTAGGCACATGTGTTTCACCCCAAAACAGTTTGAAAACAGTAAAAGAGGGGTCTATGTACTCACTTGAGATTGCTCAGAAGTCCTAAGATAACCACCAAGCAATGCTAGAGATCACGGAATCAAACGGCACCTAATATAGGTAACTATGTTAATAAACCGGACCTATATCGGAGGATCGGATAGAATGAGGGCTCGTAAACCAAATGAGTATGGGAACTCATGTAGTATGGTTTAACAAAGCCTACATACTAAATGAAACCTAGCCTAAGTGTTTACGACCCATTACGACCCGTTTAGGTAGCTTATGCTACTTTAACGCGTCGTTCGCGTAAAACGCGTTTGGACCGCCTAACTAGTCCTATGACAAGTAACATATGACTTAACATGTCTAATATTGTTTTCAAATCAGTTTAGATGTCAAAAGTTATGTTACATATGTTTAAAATGAATTTTGGCATCAAAGGGGTATTTTGGTAATTTACCTAAGGCATATAAACTACCTATCATACAACTACTTAAACGAAGCGACCATAAGGTATAACCTCGGAAGGTTATTCCCTATATACTATGGTCACCTAATGTGTTTGGTCGGATCCTAATGATCGACCAAATGGGTCGGGTTCGAAGGTATAAGCGATTTATCAGATCGCTTACCCTTACGACCCTAGACAACGTGGTAATCAGTAGGCATAGTCACAAAGGACTATAACCATCGTGATTACAATCACGTTGCGAAGTTCAAACGAACTTCGCATTGACCATAAACTGGTCAATGCAGAAAGTCAAACAAAGTTTGACTTTCGGACTCGAAAAGCAATAAAAGAACGAAGGAACACTTACAAAGGGTCCCCGAATGCTAATCTAGATCAAAATAGCTCAGGTATGAAACAAAGGTTTCAACTTAGAGCACATTAGATCAGATTCTTGTGAGGAAAAGTGAAGGGTGGAGGTGGGTATTTATAGTTTTCGGTTCACCGTTAGGATCATTTCTTGGAGAAGAGGGAATGATCACATCCCTACACTTGTTGGAATGTTGTGGTAACTGATTTTGGCCACCATAAGAGATTAACATGTGGCACGTGACCTTTGGAGGGTGTTAGGGGCTGTTAATCATGTGTTTAAATGACCTTTTCTGATCAGAAGAGGCCTAGCGTGACGCCAAGGGGGCTAGGTGTCACGCTAGGGTCCCCCTGATCAGCAAACACTTTCAAATGTTCATCTTTCAGTCCCCGTTTCGTATTCAGGCCATTTCCAACATGTTTAAGGCTCGTTAAATCATTTTCAAGGCACCACAAGGATGACTAAACATTGTGGGCATGAAACATGCTCAAAAATATGCCGGATGTCAGTTCGTTTGGTCGTACGATCGCGATGTTCGCTTAATTACGACGGAATGCGCATAAGCGCGAAAAGTGATCTAAATTGCGTGACGAATGGATTTTTCTTATGCCAAACACTAAAATAAAATATTTTAGTGCTTGCATAAATTTTTGGATGTCCGGATGTATTCAGAACGTATGTTATGCGCGAAAATGCAAACTTGTGCACTTTTTGACGCTTTTAGTCCGTGAATGACCCAAAAGTTTATTTTAGCACACCGAACCCCTCAAAGCCTATTTCTAAGCTATATAAAGGATATTTAAGGTGTGTTTAACTTATGGTCATGTTCCGGAATGTTCGTTATAGTTCAAATTGGCATACTTTCGCAGTTTGTCAAATTTAGTCCCTGTAAGCGAATTAACTTGTTTTTGCCATACCAAAGCCTTTAAAACTTATTTCTAAGTTATGTAAAGGTTATTTAAGGTATGTTAATTATATGTTGATGTTACGGAGTATTTGTCACATTAAACTGGTTACGTTTACGCACCAGTTTGCGTATAACTCTCCAGAAAGCGATATAGAGTTTGGAATTGAATAAAAGTCAAAACATGAAAAATGTAAAACACAACCAAACAAACATTGGGATCAAATAACATTGTTTTATTGATAATAGAACTGTTCACAATGATTACAAGCACAGATGTTACACTGTGTGCCTCCGTCAGTAATGATTCACGAAGAGAGGAATCATCTGGCACACATAAACGCTTCCCACATCATATTGTTCCATGTTCATCCACTCGAAACTCAGATTGCTTTCCTACTCCCATATTTTGTAAGACCGCCCAAAGCTCACCATCTTCTTTTTGAGCTTCCTTTATCTGAGTGATGAGGTTCGGTTCGATCTTCAGTCTAGCCAAATAACCACCAGACTCACCAACTTGTATACCAATATCCATGCGTCTCAGGTCTGATTGAATTTGAGGTTGCACAGTCAAGCATGCCAAACCCTAGAATTCTTCCTACTCAGTGCATCTGCAACATTTGCTTTACCAGGGTGGTACTGAATGTTGGCATCATAATCCTTGAGTAGCTCTAACCATCTCCTCTGCCTCATGTTAAGCTCATTCTGAGTGAAAATATACTTGAGGCTCTTATGGTTGGTGAATATGTTACATGTCTCCCCATACAAATAATGCCTCCAAATCTTAAGTTCAAAAAGAACTTTCGCTAACTCTAGATCATGCGTTGGATAATTCACCTCGTAGGGTTTAAGCTGACGTGAGGCATACGCAATAACATTTCCATGTTACATGAGAACACAACCAAGCCCTTTCTTCGATGCATCACTGTATATATCGAATCCGCCTGTGCCAGAAGGTAGAGTAAGAATAGGAGCGAATACTAGCTTCTGCTTCAGTGCCTCAAAACTCTTTTCTCGATCATCGTTCCAAGTAAATTTTACCCCTTTCCTCAAGAGTTGAGTAAGAGGTAAGGCCAAAATAGAAATCCCTCTACGAAACGTCGGTAATAACCCGCTAGACCAAGAAAACTTCGAACTTCGGTAACTGAAGTGGGTCTGGGCCATTTAGTGATAGCTTCCACCTTTGATGGATCCATTGTGATACCTTCCGTTGATACAATGTGGCCTAGAAACGCCACTAGTTCAAGCCAAAAGTCGCACTTAGGAAATTTTGCGTATAACTTCTCCTGGCGTAAAGTTCCTAGAACAGTGCGAAGATGGTCCTCATGCTCTTCTCTAGTTTTAGAAAACACCAAGATGTCATCGATGAATACAATCACGAACCGATCCAAGTACTCATGAAATACTCGGTTCATAAGATCCATGAAAACAGCAGGAGCATTTGTCAAACCAAAAGGCATGACTAGAAACTCATAGTGACCGTACCGGGTACGAAATGTTGTCTTATGAACATCTTGATCTCTGACCCTCAACTGATGGTACCCTGATCTGAGATCAATCTTTGAGAAAAACTTCGCTCCTTGGAGTTGGTCAAAAAGGTCATCAATACGTGGTAAGGAGTAGCGATTACGAATGGTGATCTTATTCAACTCCCGGTAGTCGATGCATAAATGCATGCTACCATCTTTCTTCTTCACAAACAAAACCGGTGCTCCCCAAGGTGAAACACTAGGTCTAATGAATCCAAGTTCCAAAAGTTCTTGCAGCTGTTCTTTTAATTTCTTCAACTCCAATAGGGCCACACGATAGGGCGCTTTAGAAATGGGTTCATCTCTGGGAATCAAATCAATAGTGAGCTCTACTTCACGTTCAGGTGGTATCCCTGGCAATTCTTCTGGAAAGACATCAGAGAAGTCTCGAACAATAGGAACGTCTTCGACACGTGGTGTATCCACTAAGGTATCTTTAATAGCAGCTAAGAATCACTCACATCCATGGGATATAAGTTTTTGAGCTTTGAGAGCAGAGATGATTTTAATGGATTTTCGAGGTTGAGATCCTTGATAAATACATTCAGGATTCAGAATATCACCAAAAATGACTCGTTTGGAGTGACAATCGATGGTAGCTCGATGCATGGATAACCAATCCATGCCTAGCATGACATCAAAATCTCCCATTTGCATGGGATAAAGATTCGCTATACGAATAACATTTCCGACCACGAGCGGACAATCTTTATAGATGTGAGTAATAGCCGAAGGATTTCCCATTGGTGTAGAAATAACTAAAGCTTGATCCAATGGGGAAGGCGAAATTTTAAGATGTCGGGCAATTAGTTGCGAGACTATCGAGTGGGTTGCCCCAGTATCAAATAACACATACAAGTTACGCTCACCCAAATAAATACTACCCGAAACGGTACCTAATAAATTGATAAACAATAAGACACAAACGATTGTATGAAAACCATAAACAACTAAGCAAGCAAAAATAATAATACTAAAAGGAACATTTATCGGAGACGGTACCTGGAGCATTAGCAGCTTCCCCTGCAGTTAATGAGAAAACACGCCCTCCAGTAGTAGGTGGCACAGTAGCTCCCCTAGTGGCATGTCACACCCCCAAAATCCACATGCGGAGTATCACCGCTTGGAGGCGTGACTGACCAGGATCAAACCACTAATCATATCGAACAGGTACATAATTAATTGTAAAAGTCCAACCAACATGATTAGTGTCCAAAACAAACATAGTTAAGTTATGAGCGGAAGCATAATGTTTAAAACCAAATCAAGAGTTCAAATATCCAAATGTTTAACATGGCGCTCAGCTGTCCATGTCCCACAACGACTCTCCCTTGTGCAAGCTCCAGCTAAGTACCTATAGACCTGCAAAGCATGTAGTAACGAGTCAACAACAAGTTGAGTGAGTTCACGGTTGGGTGTTCGTTTTAAGTTGTTCCAAAAACAGTTTCCTTTAACTGGCGTTCCTGCCGTGGGGGTTACCCCATAGTTGAAAACGTGATTTGTTTAACCCTTTGTTTAACCCATTTACTCTGGCAATCCTGCCATGGGGGCTACCCCATGATAGTTATCTGGCATTTCGGCCGTGGGGGCTACCCCATGTATCCACTAGACTCGTTACCATATCGACTACTGACTGAAGTCATGTTTAAGTGCCCTGAAACTGTCAATGTCTATCAGCATTGACGTGCCCCAGATCCATTAGTTCACGCCCGTCCTCTACGGCACGGTGTGAGTCTTGTCAGACCTAAATAGCGCTATCTAACTAATGACCCGCTCGCCATTGGCCCGGCGATTAAGTCGATATAAAAAGGAGGGACTTCGTGATAGAGAGTTTTGGTCTAGTATAGTTATCTGTCCGTGAGGACGAGGAATTACATTCCTGAACCATTACTGTCCTACCCAAGAAAGGACGAGGAATCCATATTCCTTAACCCCATTCCCAACCCCTGGGAATCCCATGCTTTGTAGAGTGTGAACTCACCTTGGTTTGCTCGGCAGATTACACAGAAAGTCAAACCTAGCAGCTAGTGGTCAACCACGTCCTAACAGGGTTATCATACAAGTCAGGTTTTGGTTTCACAGAGTGCACACAAGTATCACGTAAGATAGCATGTAAGAACATACACACGGTTCATGGCAATCATAGATCGTTACGTTCAACATAATCAAGGTTGGGCTCGCACAAGCTTAATGGCCTTGTGCGAGTCGTCCATTAGAACCCAAATAAAAACTCAGCCCGTAATTAAGGAAGCCCAATACCTCTTCATGTATATACCCGGCCCAACATATAACAATTAATTCATCTTGTGCGATCAGTCTTGATTCCCAGCCCAATACATATAACATACGGCCCAATGACAAATAACCAAATACTCTTGTGCGACCCAAATGAGTTGTGCGATCAGGCCTGGCCCAACACGTATACCCGGCCCAACCAGTTTACTTAACATACAGCTTGTGCGACTATAACAGCCTTGTGCGACTGTGTGTGTCTTGTGCGAAGGGACTCTTTGTGCGACTAGGAGGTCTTGTGCGACTGAAGTCTCTTGTACGATCAAGATACTTGTGTGGTCAACAATTTTTCCTACTTTCATGGAATAGTTTACCAATCCCAATTAAATTCACTTGACCCAAAATAACAGTTTCCATACTTGTAGAAAATCAATCAACAACAAACAGTATCAAACTTAGCAATTATTCGATCAAACCAATTAATCCTCACTAATTCATATGAACTCTAATCCAAATTAAAACATGAACAATAATCATACTCATCATAACATTCAATCCGATTTACATGATCATACAACCGATTATAAACATCATCCTTCAACATGCAACCAAATCCGATAACAAGACCTGATAATCGATTAACATCATAAATTCAAAGCATAGAACATCGCAGCCGATTTAAACGAGTATTCGGTTCTCATTCATCATCTTAAATTCCAAATCATAATACACAACACTAAACTATTCAGATCCAAACATGTACATGGTCGATTGCATACATTCATATTAACATAACAATGCATTATTATGAAATCATCAAATCTCATACAGGTGAGCCGATTAACAAGAACACTTATCATTCAACATCATAATCTATCATGTTAACCGAAACCCTAGATCATCATGCAACTATATTAGCACACGCATCAAAACATCATCAAACAGGTATTCGATAAATCCAAACACTAACCGGATTAGAGATGATTGAGGGTTAATCCGAATGATAGACTTCGAGTGAGAGACTCTTTGTTGCCGTCGAGTTCAAGAGGAGAGAAAGAGAGCACTAGGGTTTGGTGTGTAATATGAAATTGCAACAAATGATTAACAAGCTCTCTAAGGGTGTGTGTGTGTAAGCGTATGAGGGAGTGGGCCGAACCCCACCTCGGGCTGCCCTTGGATCGGATGTAAGGAGTGTAGCCCAAATGGCTTGTGCGGCCGAGTGTGTGTGTTGTGCGTTTATCATACATACATTCACGAGCACGTAATAACATAACATTCACGTAACTATTCACTTTCATAAAAGTCACATATCGTACACATACGTTACATCAAAGTACAAAGATCGGTTTGGAAATACGAGTTGTCACATTATCCCCAAGTTGAAAGAAATTTCGTCCCGAAGTTTAGTACGTACTCACTGAGGAAGCTAGTTAAGTTGCATGATTTTCCTGGTTTTCCTGGGGTGTCACATCCTCCCCCCGTTGATCTGGAATTTCGTCCCGAAATTCCGTAGCTTCAGTCTCAGTAGTGGTTGTACCGTTTGCGAACAGTTGGGGATATTTTTGTTTCATCTGATCTTCGCGTTCCCAGGTGAACTCTGGGCCGCGACGTGAGTTCCAACGAACTCGAACGAGAGGTATCCTAGTACGCTTGAGGACCTTAACATCCCGGTCCGTGATTTCAACAGGTTCCTCGACGAACTGTAACTGTTCGTCGATCGTGAGCTCCTTTAAAGGAACTACGTGGGTCTCATCTGACAGACACTTCTTCAGATTTGACACATGGAAAACGTCGTGGACTGCACTGAGTTCTGCTGGTAAGTTCAGTCTGTAGGCCACCTTGCCTATTTTCTCGATGACTTCGAAAGGTCCAACGTATCGTGGGTTAAGTTTGCCCCGTTTCCCAAAACGAACCACACCCTTCCAGGGTGAAACTTTAAGTAGTACACGCTCCCCAACCTGGAGCTCTAGTGGTTTCCTGCCCTTATAGGCGTAGACTTTCTGACGGTCATGAGCTGCCGCCATTCGTTGTCGTATCTGAGCAATTTTCTCTGTTGTGTCCACCACATGTTCTGGACCTGTAATCTGACTATCCCCCACCTCTGCCCAACAAAGAGGTGACCGGCATTTACGCCCGTACAATGCCTCAAACGGAGCAGCTTTAATGCTGGTGTGGTAGCTGTTATTGTATGAAAATTCCACAAGTGGCAGATGCTTTTCCCAACCATTGCCAAAATCAATTACACATGCCCTAAACATGTCTTCGAGAGTCTGGATGGTACGTTCCGACTGCCCATCCGTTTGCGGGTGATAAGCTGTGCTCATATCTAGCCTTGAGCCAAAGGACTTGTGCATTGCTTGCCACAGTTCTGATGTAAAACGTGCATCTCGATCCGAGATGATAGAGGTGGGCACCCCGTGCCTCGAGACAACTTCCCTGAGGTATACTTCTGCTAGGGTGGAGAACTTATCTGTTTCTTTGATGGCCAAGAAGTGAGCAGACTTCGTGAGTCGATCCACTATCACCCAAATAGTATCGTTACCACGTTGTGATCTAGGTAGGCCAGTAACAAAATCCATGGAAATTTGCTCCCATTTCCATTGTGGTATCTCTGGTTGTTGAAGGGGGCCTGAAGGTTTCTGGTATTCCGCCTTGACTCTCGCACAAGTCAAGCACTTGCTAACGTATGTTGCTATGTAGGCCTTCATGCTAGGCCACCAATATGTGGTCTTGATGTCGTGGTACATTTTGTCCGAACCAGGGTGTACCGAGTAGCGAGACTTGTGTGCTCCATCCATCACAAGCTCTCGTAGGCTGCCATAAAGTGGGACCCAAATGCGTCCTGTTACGTAGTAAGCACCGTCCTCCTTCTGTTCTAAGCGTTGCCTTGAACCGCGTAGGGCTTCAGCCCTGACGTTCTCTGGTTTCAATGCTTCTACTTGAGCATTTCGTATTTGAGAAGGAAGGTTAGACTGTATAGTAAGTTGTAAAGCTCGTACGCGCTTAGGCGCAGTGTCCTTTCGACTGAGGGCGTCGGCCACAACATTGGCTTTGCCCGGGTGGTACCTGATTGAGCATTCGTAGTCATTCAGCAGTTCGACCCATCGTCGCTGTCGCATATTGAGTTCCTTCTGTTTGAAGATGTGCTCGAGGCTTCTGTGATCAGTGTAGATAGCACACTTGGTGCCATACAAGTAGTGTCGCCATATCTTAAGTGCAAAAATAACCGCTCCCAGCTCTAGATCGTGTGTAGTGTAGTTCTTTTCATGAACTTTGAGTTGACGTGAGGCGTAAGCTATAACCTTATCCCGCTGCATCAATACACAGCCAAGACCCTGAATGGATGCGTCGCAGTAAACCACGAAGTCGTCTGTGCCCTCTGGCAATGAAAGAATAGGTGCACTGCAAAGTCTATCCTTTAAGTGTTGAAACGCTAACTCCTGTGCGTCTCCCCAACGATAAACAGCTCCCTTCTGCGTTAGTGAAGTAAGAGGCTGAGCGATCTTAGAAAAATCCTTGATAAATCTCCTGTAGTAACCTGCCAATCCCAAGAATTGGCGAATTTCCGTTGGCGTACGAGGTGCAGGCCAGCTCTTGATTGACTCTACCTTGGATGGATCAACGTGAATCCCATCCTTGTTCACTACATGGCCTAAGAAATGGACTTCACGAAGCCAGAAGTCACATTTTGAAAACTTGGCGTACAGCTGTTCCTTTCGAAGGAGTTCCAAAATAAGTCGTAAATGTGGTTCGTGTTCCTCCTGACTCTTAGAATAGATCAGGATGTCGTCTATGAATACAATAACGAACTTGTCTAGGTACGGCTTGCACACTCGATTCATCAAATCCATGAAGACCGCAGGTGCGTTTGTCAGCCCAAAAGGCATGACCAAGAACTCATAGTGGCCATATCGAGTTCTAAAGGCTGTTTTAGAGACGTCCTCCTCTCGGACTCTCAGCTGGTGGTATCCTGATCTCAAATCAATCTTTGAATAGTAGCTCGACCCTTGCAGCTGGTCGAACAAGTCGTCGATGCGTGGAAGAGGATAGCGATTCTTCACAGTCACCTTGTTCAGTTCACGGTAGTCGATGCACATTCTGAACGTACCGTCTTTCTTCTTCACAAACAGCACTGGAGCTCCCTAGGGCGATGAGCTAGGGCGAATAAAACCCTTATCCAAGAGTTTTTGTAGTTGCGTAGAGAGTTCTTCCAACTCTGATGGGGCTAAGCGATAAGGTGCACGAGTTATAGGTGCTGCTCCAGGAGCTAGTTCGATCTGGAACTCGACCTGGCGATGAGGCGGGAGGCCAGGTAGTTCCTCAGGAAATACCTCAGGATAAACACGTACAATCGAAAAGTCTTCTATCTTTTTCTCTTTCTTCGAGGTGTCGGTAACGAGAGCCAAAATGGCAGTGTGGCCCTTTCTCCAACATTCCTGGGCCTTAAGGAAAGAGATGATGCTCACCACAGCACCACTCTTGTCGCCACGAATCGTAAGAGGTTCATCACCTGTTCGAGAAACACGAACGACCTTCTCATTGCAGAGAACCTCTGCTCGATATTGAGGTAGCCAATCCATACCAATAATGATGTCGAAACCATCACAACGTTGGGGTCATTCCTAGCATTACCCTGACCAATCACGAACATTCGACCCCTGGCACCATTGCCGTCGTCATTACTCCCGTTGCTGCCTCCATTATTATTCCCGTTTCCTTGGTTGTGGTTCTGATTCTGATTCTGGTTCAGTCATGGATAGCGTCTCATGAAATGATTCTTTAGCACCGCACTGATAACATCCCTTGTTATCCTGCTGTTGCTGCTGATTCTGTGGAGCTTGTGGTTGCTATTGTCGGTTCTTGTTTGCAGGATGTGAGATTCTAAAATCTTTGGCTCCATGACCAAGCTCGTTGCATCTCTGACAACGATCTCTGTTGCATTGCCCGCTGTGGTGCAAATTACATCGATTGCACTTAGGGTGGTTTCCCCTGTATCTACCCTGACTTCGATTACCAAAAGACTGCTGACTGAGGCTCCTATGCTGCGACTGAGACTGAACCGAAGTGGGACCCTTGCTCGAATTTCCATTCCACTTGCGTTTATTGTCACGGGGAGCATCCGAAGTAGTTGTAGCAGCATTAATATGCTTCGGCAGTTTGTTCTGTCCTATCGCCTGATCTGAGAGACGTTGAGCAAGACGAGTAATATCCTGAATGGTTGCAAGGTTGGCCTATGTCACATGACTTTGAATCTCTGGTACTAAGCCTTTGAGGTACAGCTCAATGCGCTTGATGAGAGGATCCACCATTGTTGGACATAACACTGTCAGTTCGTTGGATCGTTTCGTGTACGCTTCTATCTCTGACCTTGTCATCTTTAGGTTTAAGAACTCCACTTCCAGTTTGCGGATGTCATCACGACTATGGCATTCACGTTTGGATCAGTTCCTTAAGAATCATTCCATGGGGTGGCATTAGCAGCCGCTAGCCCCAGTATCTGAACTTGCGCGTTCCACCAAGTTAGCGCAGTGCCTTCGAGAGTACCAGTGGCGTACTTCACCCTACGAGCCTCAGGGCATTCACACATCTCTAAGACAAACTTGAGCTTTTCAAACCAATGGAGGAGTCCAACAGATCCTTTAGTGCGACTGAAAGTATTAGGACGACAGTCCATGTACGTCTTGAATGTGCATACAGGCGGCTGAGCGTTCTAACCTTGTTACGCGAGGAATAAAGACCGGGTTAAGCGCGAGAGCTGGATCATGAGAGTAGGATCTAACATCCTAGGGTAGGTTCGTAATAGCAGGTTATACCTCCTGCCTGAGCGGCCATGAGTGCTGCCGTAACTTGTTCGTTAATAAGAGCCGTCAGCTGGCTTGAGTTAGGTTCACACGTTCCCTCATGATCTCACATCGAAGGAAACACAAGTAGGAAAGGTGTCGCGAATGTGTGTAAGTGTGGAGTGACAGTAGGGAGCAAGCACAAATGTGTTTTCAAACTATAGTTGCTACGTTTATCTAAGCATACCATGAGCAAAGTTCTATGCAATCTAGCAAGTAGGCAATATAAACATAATTCATACCACCTAGAATGTCGAGCCTTGCACGTGGAGTGAAGCGTCGTTGTGGATCGTAGAGCACTGTACAGGTTATAGTCTGGTTTTAACAAAAACGTTTTCCTTTATTAAAACCAAGTTCTCTATAACCAATGGCTCTGATACCAATCTGTCACACCCCCAAAATCCACATGCGGAGTATCACCGCTTAGAGGCGTGACTGACCAGGATAAAACCACTAATCATATCGAACAGGTACATAATTAATTGTAAAAGTCCAACCAACATGATTAGTGTCCAAAACAAACATAGTTAAGTTATGAGCGGAAGCATAATGTTTAAAACCAAATCAAGAGTTCAAATATCCAAATGTTTAACATGGCACTCAGCTGTCCATGTCCCACAACGACTCTCCCTTGTGCAAGCTCCAGCTAAGTACCTATAGACCTGCAAAGCATGTAGTAACGAGTCAACAACAAGTTGAGTGAGTTCACGGTTGGGTGTTCGTTTTAAGTTGTTCCAAAAACAGTTTCCTTTAACTGGCGTTCCTGCCGTGGGGGTTACCCCATAGTTGAAAACGTGATTTGTTTAACCCTTTTTTTAACCCATTTACTCTGGCAATCCTGCCGTGGGGGCTACCCCATGATAGTTATCTGGCATTTCGGCCGTGGGGGCTACCCCATGTATCCACTAGACTCGTTACCATATCGACTACTGACTGAAGTCATGTTTAAGTGCCCTGAAACTGTCAATGTCTATCAGCATTGACGTACCCCAGATCCATTAGTTCACGCCCGTCCTCTACGGCACGGTGTGAGGCTTGTCAGACCTAAATAGCGCTATCTAACTAATGACCCGCTCGCCATTGGCCCGGCGATTAAGTCGATATAAAAAGGAGGGACTTCGTGATAGAGAGTTTTGGTCTAGTATAGTTATCTGTCCGTGAGGACGAGGAATTACATTCCTGAACCATTACTGTCCTACCCAAGAAAGGACGAGGAATCCATATTCCTTAACCCCATTCCCAACCCCTGGGAATCCCATGCTTTGTAGAGTGTGAACTCACCTTGGTTTGCTCGGCAGATTACACAGAAAGTCAAACCTAGCAGCTAGTGGTCAACCACGTCCTAACAGGGTTATCATACAAGTCAGGTTTTGGTTTCACAGAGTGCACACAAGTATCACGTAAGATAGCATGTAAGAACATACACACGGTTCATGGCAATCATAGATCGTTACGTTCAACATAATCAAGGTTGGGCTCGCACAAGCTTAATGGCCTTGTGCGAGTCGTCCATTAGAACCCAAATAAAAACTCAGCCCGTAATTAAGGAAGCCCAATACCTCTTCATGTATATACCCGGCCCAACATATAACAATTAATTCATCTTGTGCGATCAGTCTTGATTCCCAGCCCAATACATATAACATACGGCCCAATGACAAATAACCAAATACTCTTGTGCGACCCAAATGAGTTGTGCGATCAGGCCTAGCCCAACACGTATACCCGGCCCAACCAGTTTACTTAACATACAGCTTGTGCGACTATAACAGCCTTGTGCGACTGTGTGTGTCTTGTGCGAAGGGACTCTTTGTGCGACTAGGAGGTCTTGTGCGACTGAAGTCTCTTGTACGATCAAGATACTTGTGTGGTCAACAATTTTTCCTACTTTCATGCAATAGTTTACCAATCCCAATTAAATTCATTTGACCCAAAATAACAGTTTCCATACTTGTAGAAAATCAATCAACAACAAACAGTATCAAACTTAGCAATTATTCGATCAAACCAATTAATCCTCACTAATTCATATGAACTCTAATCCAAATTAAAACATGAACAATAATCATACTCATCATAACATTCAATCCGATTTACATGATCATACAACCGATTATAAACATCATCCTTCAACATGCAACCAAATCCGATAACTAGACCTGATAATCGATTAACATCATAAATTCAAAGCATAGAACATCGCAGCCGATTTAAACGAGTATTCGGTTCTCATTCATCATCTTAAATTCCAAATCATAATACACAACACTAAACTATTCAGATCCAAACATGTACATGGTCGATTGCATACATTCATATTAACATAACAATGCATTATTATGAAATCATCAAATCTCATACAGGTGAGCCGATTAACAAGAACACTTATCATTCAACATCATAATCTATCATGTTAACCGAAACCCTAGATCATCATGCAACTATATTAGCACACGCATCAAAACATCATCAAACAGGTATTCGATAAATCCAAACACTAACCGGATTAGAGATGATTGAGGGTTAATCCGAATGATAGACTTCGAGTGAGAGACTCTTTGTTGCCGTCGAGTTCAAGAGGAGAGAAAGAGAGCACTAGGGTTTGGTGTGTAATATGAAATTGCAACAAATGATTAACAAGCTCTCTAAGGGTGTGTGTGTGTAAGCGTATGAGGGAGTGGGCCGAACCCCACCTCGGGCTGCCCTTGGATCGGATGTAAGGAGTGTAGCCCAAATGGCTTGTGCGGCCGAGTGTGTGTGTTGTGCGTTTATCATACATACATTCACGAGCACGTAATAACATAACATTCACGTAACTATTCACTTTCATAAAAGTCACATATCGTACACATACGTTACATCAAAGTACAAAGATCGGTTTGGAAATACGAGTTGTCACATGGCATCAGTTTGTCGGTTACCAGCCTTTGGGCACTCACTAATCTTATGCCCCATACACTTAAGGCAAACCCCAGTAAGTCGACGACACATGCCTGGGTGACGCTTGTTGCAATGGTTACACACTGGAGGCTGGGTAGGGTTCGGGTTACCTTTCTGGTTTATAGGTTGACCTTGGGTTGGTGGCTGGTAGGGTTTGATCTGACCCTGATTTTGGCTCCTTCCATGCCATGGTCTATTATTCCTTCCCGATGACCTATTCCCCATATTGTTTTGAGTATTTCGAGTACGTGCTTGAGACGACTCACTAGTGAACGGAGTGCGGTAGTCGTCTCTATTTCTCTTCCTATTATTATTGGAACCACCCAAAAATTCTTTGTTCTCCATATCAACCTTTTTGGTAGCCTTATCTGCCTCTGCAACAGTGGGGAACGTTGACTGGATGATTGCTCTATGAATCCGATCAAAAACTGCCCATTGATATTTCTCTGCTTGTTCCTCTGGTGTTCCAGCAGCTGACCCAAGAAATCCAACTAGTCGATAAAACCGATCAGTGAAGTCAGAAAGTGGTTTGTCATTCTTCTGACGGATATTGTGATACTCTCATGTGTAAGAACTCTTATCCACGCTGTTAAAATATTTCTCGAAGAAAATAGTACGAAATCTACCCAAGGTAAATTCTCCACAAATGGGTCTCCTCCTCTTTCCTCTAATACACCTTCCCAGCAAGTTTGCGCATCTTCTTCTAGTTTATATGATGCTAGTCTCGATTTAAATTCATCGCCAACTCCTAACGCCCGAAATATTTTCTCGATATGAGCAATCCAATCCCTTGCTACAATTGTAGTGGTTGCCTTTGTGAAAGATCTTGGTTTCTGTTTTATGAACTTATCTAGCCAATCCCCAATTACACCATTTGGGTTTGGGTTTAGATCAGGGTTCTGATTTGGATTGGGATTAGGGTTCAAATTAGGATTGGGATTAGGATTAGGGTTCAGATTAGGATTGGGGTTAGGTTTTGGATTAGGATTCGGATTCGGATCAGGACCACGTACGGCCTGAACAAGTGCATGCAACATAGCAGTAAAGGCCTGAGTGATAGCAACTACGATATTTGGATCAGGCTCATTTGGTCCACCACCATTACGACGACGAGAGTTGCGTGTCTCATGACGAGGAGGCATCTAAAAAACACACTAAGAATTTTGTTGGGATTGAACCCTATCAAAGGAACAGATAATTAAAGCCAAAACTGGATCAGGGCAGTGGATCCAGAATAAGCAGATGTTATGTATTCAAGTCTCTCCCCTTGAAAGTGGTTTCAACATCTGATGACATCCAATCCACTGATCGGTACAACTGCTGACCTACAACTGCTGATCAAGCCAAAGACTAATGAAGACTAAAGTCCTGCTGTTCAATCTGCTGCTATGGGTCAAGCACTGCTGGATATATCAAGTGCTGCTGGGTTCACATCAGTGGAAGGATTCAGCAGTAGTTAGTTTGTCTTTATGTAATGTATTGTATAACAGTTGTTAGCATAGCAGTACTTGTATAGATCAGTTGTTAGAGTTTGTTAGGAGGTTAGATGTCACTTTCATGGTGACGTCAGCAAAGATGCCTCAGTGGTTTGTCCGTGCCTATAAATAGAACAGTACCCTGTACTGTTCTATTAGCTCTTCACCATCTTTCTTCCTGTACGAACAAATCACTGTGAGCTCAGGCTGAGGGGGAGTTTGTTACATGCATGCAATTGTAATCGTTGATGAAATAAATTCAATCATTCGGTTCATTGTTGAAAATGTGTGTTCAAAGCAATTCTCCTGTTTGATTGTGAAAAGTTTGTTACCATTTTATTCCGCTGCATTACTTGTTCATTGTTCATCTTAATTCAAACGTAAAACACAATCAAAACCAAACTCAGATCCTAACAATTGGTATCAGAGCTCAGACAGTCAAATTTGATTTAACAATCATTTTGACATAAATAGTTCAGCTCACAATCGTTGATACTGATAGTTTGTTCGTTTTGTTGAAAAACAGAGCAAGGTTTAATCACCATCAAAGTTGATTAATCAGTGTCTGTAAAACAACCAGGATGACGTCACAATCACAAGATGATAAGAATAACATTGGTTCTCTTTTCAAACCACCCATGCTTAAACGTAATGAATACAACATCTGGGAGAGAAGGATGGGTCACATCCTTGCTCAATAGAACACTGGATGTTGGAGATCTGTTGTTTTTGGGCCCCATGTTCCTATGGTGCCAAGTGCTGAGGATACAAAGAAGTTCGAACCTAAAAAACCTGAAAACCATACTGAAACTGACTATCAAAAGTTCGAACTCGATGCCAAAGCATTTAGCATCATAGCATCTGCATTACCCAATGAAATCTATGCTGGACTGTTACATTGTAACAGTGCCAAAGAGCTATGGGATGCACTGAAGGAACAATTTGGGGGAATGGAAGAAGTTATTGAAAACAATAGGGAAATTCTGAATCAGCAGTATGAAACCTTCTGTCACATCAGGGGTGAATCATTGACTCAGCAGTTTGAGCGATTCAGTTGTCTCATTAGTGAGCTAAGACTTGTTAAAGTTACATTTCCAAATTCTACACAAAATAGCAGGTTTCTTAGATCATTACCAGAAAAATGGGATACCATTGCATTTGTTACTAGAAATTCTGCTGAGTTCAAAGATCTGACCCTGACCCAACTTCATGGTAGACTCCTGACCTATGAAAGAGAGTTAAACCAGAAATAGAAGTTGCAAGAGTCTGGAAAAGTTGCTGATGATTATTCATTTGGCAGCACAGCTCTTCTTGGTCAGGAAGAATCTGGTAGCAGTAGTAAGAACAAGCAAATTCTACAAAAGAATAGGGAGAAAATTCCCAGGGTTACATGGGAATTTAAGAGTGGGGTTGGATAAATCAAAACTGAAGTGTTATAAGTGCAATAGGCTATGTCATTTTGCTTAGGAATGCAGGATTCAAACCACTGGTCCAATAATAACTCATCCCAGCTCAAACCCTAGACCACAACATCAAAGCACTGTGCACTATACCCAATATACCCCTGCAGCACATGTTAACACTGCTCACTATGCTGCAACCCCTGTGCTTGTGCATTATGTTCAAACCACTGTTCCACAAATTCAGTATGTTCAAGCCCCTATCCCTCAGGCACAAGTGCAACCTGTTGCACCTCAACAAGCTGCTCCAACAGTGGTACAACCAGATCAGCAAAGCTTTTTCACCTAAGGCTTTGTTGACTGGAGCAGCATGCCTGATGAGCTTGGTGATGAAAATTTTGCACTCTATGCTTCTAATGATACTTTTAATGATGAATTTTGTTTGATGGCATTAGAGTCAATACCAGAAGGGGTAGAAACTGAAGGTGAACAGCTAAGTGCTGAAACAGTGGATGAAGTGGCTGAGGCAGTGGTTACTGCAGTTGCTGGTGAACTACTGCTGGGAGAAAATTCAGAAACCCTGATTGAACCACTGTCTGACCCCTGGTCCAAAGAAGACAAAGAAGAAAAGGAAGAGAAGAAAGCAGGTGAGAAAGAAGTTAGAGCTGATGAAGAATGTGATCATCAATGTGATTGTGCCATGATGGCTGCTGCTAAGGGAGCTTCTGCATGCTTAGATAGCCTTTGGTATGTAGATAGTGGAGGCTCTTGGCATATGATAGGATGTAAAGCCCTACTCAAAGATTTCAAAATCCATGGAGGGGGTGATATATCCTTTGGTAATAATAGTAAAGGGAAAGTTATGGGGTCTGGTACAGTACAGTTTGGTAATGTAAAATTTGAAAATGTCAATCTGATAGACAATCTAAAATTCAACCTCCTAAGTTTTTCACAAATGAGTGATAAGGGGTATGGATCATTCTTCACAAAGGAGTGTTGTAGGATTGTTGGACCAGAAATGGTTGAAAAGATTGAAGCAATAATAAAAACTGGAAAAAACCAAACTTGTTGCTCAAAGAAGTGGCAATGTTTATGTGGTGGATATGTTAAAAGAGAGCCCCAGAACTGATGCCTGTCTGTTCTCAGCTGCATCAAACAAAGAGAAAAAATTATGGCACAGGAGATTGGGGCACACAAATCTCAAGACAATCACTGCCATTTCAAAACAGGGGTTAGTAAGAGGTTTACCTCAAAAACTGTTCACCTGTCCTGAGCATTGTGTTTCCTGCCTAAAAGGAAAGCAACATAAAAGCTCCTACAAATCCATTGATGAGTCCAAAACAACCAAATGTTTGCAAATGCTTCATATGGATTTGTTTGGCCCAGTTAAAGTCATGAGTCTTAAGAAAAAGAGGTATTGTTTGGTTATTGTTGATGACTTTTCTAGGTTTACATGGACTTACTTTTTACACTCAAAAGATGAGACTGCAGGCATTCTGCAAGACTTTGTAAAACAGGTTGAAAAGCAGTTTGACCTTCCAGTAAAAATCTTCAGAAGTGACAATGGCACGGGGTTCAGGAACAAGGAGTTAGATGATTTCTGTGTGTCAAAAGGAATTGGGAGGCAATATAGCATTCCAAGAACACCAGAACAAAATGGGGTTGTTGAAAGAAAGAACAGAACTTTGATTGAGGCTGCCAGAACCATGCTTGCTGATTCAGGTTTGCCATTAACTTTTTGGGCAGAGGCAGTAAACACTGCTTGCTATGTCCAAAACAGAGTTTTAATCAACCCCAGGCATCAAAAGACTGCCTATGAACTGCTGTATAAAATAAAGCCATTGATTTCATATTTCAAGGTTTTTGGCTGCCCATGCTTCATTTTAAACTTAAAAGATTCTATCTCAAAGTTTGCAGCCAAAATTGATTGTGGTTATCATTATCATCTGGGATACTTAACCACTGCTAAGGCCAACAAAGTGTTTAACACAAGGACCAAAACAGTGGAAGAGACTTTGAATGTAAAGTTCAATGAACTTTCATCAATGAAAATCCCAGCAAACCCTGCAGAATTGTTTGATCTTGATAAATTCACTTTTGAAAATACTGCTGTTAAGACTAACAGTGCAGGTCCATCAGAGGATTCATCACCAGACTATGGGTATGAAATCATCATTCCTTAATAAAAGTCTGTCACAATGGGAAGAGCAGCAAATGTTCAAAACAACTGTCAAAGCTCAACCACTGCTACCTCAACAGTTGTTGATCAAAGTAGCCCATTAACCCCTGCTTCCACATCATCAAACACTGTTGATAAAAGTCCTCAAACAATGGATAAAAGTCAGCATGTGTCCACACCATTACCACCTATTCCACCACCTTTTGAAGCCACTGCTGGATCATCAAAGTCACCAGCAGTGGTTAGCTCAGATGATTCACATCTGCAGCCCTCCCTACTTAATGCCATTGTTCCATACCAAGGAGAGCTCATCTTCTTGAAATCTCATCCACCAGACCAAATCATTGGCAACATCAATGAAGGGGTGCTCACAAGAAGTCAATCCCAAAACATTTGTCTTTTTGCTGGTTTTCTATCTATCCATCAGCGAGTTAAGTACCAAGAGGCACTAAAAGACAACAGCTGGGTAGAAGCCATGCAAGAGGAGCTCCAACAGTTTAGAAGACAACAAGTTTGGGAGCTTGTACCATTGCCAGAGGGTGTAAGTCCTATTGGCACAAAATGGGTCTTCAAAAATAAAACTGATGAAAGGGGTATTGTTGTCAAGAATAAAGCCAGGCTTGTGGTTCAAGTGTTCAGACAAGAAGAGGGCATTGATTATAATGAAACATTTGCCCTGTAGCAAGACTTGAAGCAATCAGACTATTTCTGGCCTTTGCTGTCAACCACAACATCAAGGTGTACCAAATGGATATCAAATGTGCATTCCTCTATGGTAAGATTCAAGAGGAGGTTTATGTTTGTTAACCTCTAGGATTTGAGGATCCATTTAATCCAAATCATGTCTACGAGCTGAATAAAGCTTTGTATGGCCTGAAACAAGCACCAAGGGCCTGGTATGAAACTCTTTCCACCTTTCTACTTTCCATTGGTTTCACAAGAGGTAAAATAGATAAAACACTGTTTTTAAAATGGAGAGGAAATGATTTGATGATTGTCCAGATTTATGTGGATCACATCATCTTTGGAAGCACATGTAATAAAATGTGCGAAGAGTTTAGGCAACTCATGACAGCTGAGTTTGAAATGAGTGCAATGGGTTAACTCCAGTGCTTTCTTGGTCTCCAAGTAAGGCAATTGCAAAATGGCACTTTTATCCATCAAGGCAAATATGCCAAAGAACTTTTAAAGAAATTTGAGATGGATGATTATAAGCTATGTAATACACCCATTGCAACCAATAAAGTAGTCCTGTCTGATGAGAAGGATGAATTGGTTGATCAAACTTTGTATAGAAGCATGATTGGGTCTTTACTGTACCTAACTGCATCCAGGCCAGACATCATGTTTGCAACATGTGTTTGTGCAAGATCCCAATCAGCCCCTAGAAAGTCAAACCTTATTGCTGTAAAAAGGATATTCAGATACCTAAAAGGTGCTCCTACACTTGGTATCTGGTATCCAGCTGATGGTAAAATTGAGCTTTCAGGTTTTTCAGATAGTGACTTTGCTGGATGTGACAAGACAAGGAAGTCCACTTCAGGAGGGTGCCAGTTCCTAGGTAATTGCTTAGTGTCACACCCCGACCACGTATAACATACAAAACGTGGCGGAAAACGTCGGGGAGTGTTGTAACAGAATTAATTGTTTCATAACCATGGCATACAACGTTGTATTTTATTTATCAACATAAGAGTTACATTGTTTTAAACAGGAATCAAAGAGTTTATAACATAATTAAACTAAGTCTATCTTCATTTTAAGTCTCTAAGGCACAGGTCCGCCCTAGTGTCACGATCATCGTCTTACGCAAAAGCTCCTGAAAACACATGTGAAAATAGGTACGTCAGCATAAAAATGCCTGTGAGATACATAGGTTTTGTAAAAATAGGATTCATGACTCAAGTTTAAGAAAATGTTGTTTAGTAAAAGTCAGTCATGAACCTTGTAAATTGTTTTGTTTTGTAAATCATTTAAAAAGCGATAAGATCAAATGATATGTATAAAAGTATAATGTATGGTTAAATGTATAACCAAGTAAAATGAGTTGTATAAAGTAAATTGTTTGTAAACCAAAGTCTTGTGAAAATCGTGTTACTTGTGTAAACTGTATAAGTCCGAATTTGAATGATTTAAATAACGCTATGATATGTAATATAATACAAACACTTATATATAGGAAGTACCAGCGGCGTATCCACCATGCTTGTATCATATTACTCACATCTCGTTACTTAAGTCACTTAAACAAACCACCAAAGTAATAAGTCTATGTTTAGACCAATTGTCAAAAAGTCCTTGTATAATCCATGTCAAATGTTAAGAAGTCCAAAAGTAGTCAAGTAATGTGTAACAAATGTTATGTATTGTAAGTAAAGTATTGTCACGTATTCCATATGTAGAAATGTACAAAACAAAGTATTTTGAATATATCAAAAAGTTATGTTTTGCAAAGTAATGCATGTTACGTTGATACAAACATTTATGTGGTAAGTTAACGCATACATTCAAGCCTTGAGATAGTCGGATAACCCTTTCAGTCAAGGTTATCAAAAGAAATGTTTTCGGATTCAGTCATTCCTTACATCCAAACAAACCCGGGATGTCAGGAATGGGATTTGTTAAGTCCTATGGTACCAGTACTTACTACCGAGCGGCGTAGCTAATGTTAATGAACATATATAAGTCTCGTTTGTGTAAACCAAATGTTATAGCAGTTGTATACATGTCATATGAAAACATTGTACTAAGTATGCTAAGTTAACATACAAAGCAGAAAAGTCATGTAAATCAATGTGCTAGCATGCTATCAGTCAACATACATAGCAGAAATGTAATGTAAAACGATGTACTAAGTATGCACACAATGGACATACATAGCATGAAATGTAATGAAATCATGTACTATAATGTACTAACGAACATAGCAGGTATATGATGTGAAAACATGGAAAGCATGAAAGTAACAAGTAGGCACATGTGTTTCACCCCAAAACAGTTTGGAAAATAGTAAAAGAGGGGTCTATGTACTCACTTGAGATTGCTCAGAAGTCCTAAGATAACGACCAAGCAATGCTAGAGATCACGGATATCAAACGGCACCTAATATAGGTAACTACATTAATAAACCGGACCTAAATCGGAAGATCGGATAGAATGTGATTTAGACCCGACAAGTTTGAAGACTTGTTTAATATGGGTATTTCATACACACTCTGAATTTCTAGATAAAACCGATAAGGTTTGACCCGCTTCGGCTAATTTATGTAAACTAGTTATATAAACCGAACCGAACACGTAATAAGCGTAACGGGTATCCGTAAGAGCCATATACAGGTTTCCTAAGTTAATATGCTTCAAATATGTTGTGACATCAGTAAGATGTCTTTTATTATGCCCGAAACGAATTTAAACACAAACTATGCACCGTAGGGGCATTTTGGTAATTTCACATAAGCCGTGAAGCTCAAAACTGAAGTCTGAGTTAAACAACTTTTGCTTACTGTTAAAACATTATAATTTACCTAAAATATCAGTAAGTATCAACCCTTGTATGTCTAAAATAGTTCTAGTACATACTATGCGTTAAAACGCTTAGAAAGGCGATTAGGAGCCGTTTCCGGGTTATATACATAAAGCTGATATTTTTATTATTCCAGAAGGCTTAAAATAATTTATTTATCATTTAAGATCAGTAGCAAAAGGTTTGGAGTCATTTAGATATGTAAAACTCATTTTATAGCCCGTAAGGGCAAAACCGACAATTACCGGATTAAGCCTACGACTATAAGTTATGCTCAGCCTAAAATTAATTAAAAATCTTCAAAAATCCCAAAATAATATATGACATCAGTGGGTAATAATTTTGATATCAAAAAGTAGGCTTAACTACGCTATACGCTAATTACGCCATTTAATTAACATAAAGCTTTCATTTTGCGCTAATGAGCATAACTCTCAATCTACACCACCAATTGATCTCAAATTTTGGGTACAAGTCTATATATCAGTAACAAAGGTTTCTACTCTTTTACATTTTCAAAAATCACGTTTTAAGGTAAAAAGGGCATAATGGTCAACATATGAGCAATTAACGGAAACATGCATATTAATTGGATAACTAATGAACCAAGGTGTATAATCACAGAGGGTTATACTAGTATGTAATCTAGTCCAATTAAAGCTCTGAGGCATTTCTAAAACATGCCTAAATGGGTCAGAACTGAAAGTTAAAGCAAAAGTCAAACTATGCGACTTTCGGTTCCGAACCGGGTCTAAACAGGAAATTGTCGGGTTGAACATGTTTAGACATGTTCTTAAACTAATTACCAAGTTATAATAATGATCAAACAGGTTGTATATGTTTTACATTGCTAATTATGCATAAATTAGAATTTAAGTATCCTGTTGACTTTTTATTAGCAAGTTTGACCCGACTTTTGACCTAGTTAGAGTGGGAATCAGGGGGAACCCTTTTAAGGGTTTATTACCCACATAATTACCAACTTATAACTTCTTTTGATTCGACTAATCACTGGACCATTAGTGATTAATCTTAAAGTCAACCGTTAATTACGACGGTTTGACTTTTAAGCTAAAACTAAGCAAAAACTAAACTAAGGAAGGTTAGGCAAACTTACAGGAGTCCTATGAACGACCAGAGATCACTTGAGAGGAGTCTTGTGCTCCAGAAATGCTCCAGAAATGCAGGAGTGAGGTGTGTTCAATGTTTGCAACTCATTGGCCTTTTATAGTGATTTCAACACCACAAAATGTTGACACACAAGCCTACAACTGACCACAACATTCCCACAAGTGTCCCTAGTGCTCTAGGGGTCGTTTAGGGGCCATCCAAGATGAGGAAAATCGTTTAAAGGTCGAATATGCGTGAAAACAGGCAGCTGTCAAAAGTTTCTGCATCTGATGGTCTGACGCGGCCCGCGTAAAGTCATGTTAACCTTTACGCGGCCCGCCTCAGTCTTGTAATCAGGCAAAAACGTTTTCAAGTTGTTGCATCTCGTCTCTTGGCCCTTCCGAAAGGTCAACTAACTTATTTCTTGCAATTTGAACCCCCTAATTTGACATATAAGGGCTTCAAGATATTTACCCACTTTGTTAAGTCCTCGGTTAACTTTATTGTTACCCGAAAGGTCCTAAACTTCAACGTTGACGCTTTAACCCCTTGTACACGAATTTGATCATAACTTTCTCGTACGATAACGAAACTTTATGAAATTTATATCGTGCATTCTAGTGAGCAAAATTAACCGTTACAAAGCTTCGGTTTTGTCAAGTTTAGTCCCTGTAAGCGAATTAACTTGGTTTTGCCATACCAAAGCCTTCAAAACTTATTTCTAAGTTATGTAAGGTTTATTTAAGGTATGTTAAGTATATATTGAAGTTCTGGAGTATTTGTTGCATTAAACTGATTACGTTTACGCACCAGTTTGCGTATAAATCTCCAGAAAGCGATGTAGAGTTTGAAATTGAACAAAAGTCAAAACATGAAAAATGTAAAACATAACCAAACAAACATTGGGATCAAATAACATTGTTTTATTGATAAACGAACTGTTCACAATGATAACAAGCACAGATGTTACAGTCTCCCCTACTTGTGGAAATTTCGTCCCGAAATTTATTTAGAGGAAACTCGTGGGAAAAGATGCGGATACTCTGCCTTCATTTGATCTTCGCGTTCCCAAGTAAACTCGGGTCCACGTTTAGCTTCCCAGCGAACTTTGACCAAAGGAATGCGCTTGCGTTTGAGCCACTTGACTTCACGTTCCATGATTTCCACTAGCTTCTCAACAAATTTCAGTGTTTTATCAACACGAATTTTGTCAAGCGGTATGCGTGACACCTGGGTCACTGCGACCATCAAACAAATACCAAGCCAATGAAATATTGTATTTCATACTTGGGATCTGTATAAATATGTGTATCTTTTGCACATATCAACTCTTGTTCGATTTCAAGCTCTAAATCGCTTTCTAGAAGGTTATACGCGCACTGATGCGTAAATATAACCAGTTTAATGAAACGAACACTCCGGAATAGTGAAATAGGCTTAACATACCTTAAATAACCTTTACATAACTTAGAAATAAGTTTTGAAGGCTTTGGTATGGCAAAATAAAGTTAATTCGTCTACAGGGACTAAATTTGACAAACTGCGAAAGTATGCCAATTTGAACTGTAACAGACATTCCGGAACATGACCATAAGTTAAACATACCATAAATATCCTTCACATAGCTTATAAATAGGCTTTGAGGGGTTCGGTGTGCTAAAATAAACTTTTGGGTCATTCAGGGACTAAAAGTGCCAAAAAGTGCATAAGTTTGCATTTTCGCGCATAGCATACGTTCTGAATACACCCGGATATCCAAAAATTTATGTAAGCACTAAAACATTTTATTTTAGTGTTTGGCATAAGAAAAATCCATTCGTCACGCCATTTGGATCGTTTTTCGCGCTTATGCGCATTCCGTCGTAATTAAGCGAACATCGCGATCGTACGACCAAACGAACCGACATCCTAGATATTTTTGAGCATGTTTTGAGTTCCCTATACTTTAACTTCATTTTAGAGCCTTGAAATGAGGTTAACGGGGTTCAAACGCATCGAAAATAGCTTAAACGGGATGCAGGGACCATTTCTGCCATTTTTGAAACTTTTCTGGATATGGCACATGCTAGCGTAGCGCGAGCACTTCATGCCTTTCCAGTAGCGCTACGCGAGCACCTCATCTGGGCAGAAACTTGGCAGAAACATCGAATCGGGTCCATTTCACTTGAGCACATGGTATTGGGCAATACTACGGGCTCTAATGGTTTTCAAAAACCAGGGTTTTGAGGTGGAGGGTTGAGATTGAAGCACGTTTAACGAGGAACGATCTTAACGGCTCTACGAATCCTATAAATACCCCTTGCCTTCATTTTCCAAAACCCACAAGAATCTTGATTTGAGAAGCTCTAAGTTGAAACCTTTGTTTCATACCTGAGCTACTTGGATCGAGATTAGCATTCGGGGACCCTTTGTAAGTGTTCCTTCGTTCTTTTATTGCTTTCCGAGTCCGAAAGTCAAACTTTGTTTGACTTTCTGCATTGACCAGTTTATGGTCAATGCGAAGTTCGTTTGAACTTTGCAACGTGAGCGTAATCACGATGGTTATAGTCCCTTGTGACTATGCCTACTGATTACCACGTTGTCTAGGCTCAGTGACGAGCCGTAGTTTCGGTCAAAATGCGCATTCGTGCGTATTTTGTAACCAAACTACTCTTAGGTATCAAAACCGTTTGTTTTGATACCAAACTTGTTTTCTAACTTAGTTAAGCATGTTTCAACATGCTTAGCTCGTTCCTTTTAGTTTTGTGCTTGTCTAGGGTCGTATGGGTAAGCGATCTAATCAATCGCTTATTCTTTCGAACCCGACCCATTTGGTCGATCATTAGGATCCGACCAAACACCTTAGGTGACCATAGCATATAGGGAATAACCTTCCGAGGTTATACCCTATGGTCACATCGTTTGAGTAGTTGTATGATAGGTAGTTTATATGCCTTAGGTAAATTACCAGAATACCCTTTTCATGTATAATTGATAATTAAGCATATGTAACCTAAACTTTTGTCACATAACTGATTATGTAACATGTTAAGGCATATTCTACTTGTCATAGGACTAGTTAGGCGGTCCGAACGCGTTTCACGCGAACGACGCGTTAAAGTAGCATAAGCTACCTAAACGGGTCGTAATGGGTCGTAAGCACTTATGTTAGGTTTCATTTAGTATGTAGGCTTTGTTAAACCATATTACACGAGTCTCCATACTCGTTTGGTTTACGAACCCTCATTCTATCCGATCCTCCGATTTAGGTCCGGTTTATTAACATAGTTACCTATATTAGGTGCCGTTTGATTCCGAGATCTTTAGCATTGCTTGGTGGTTATCTTAGGACTTCTGAGCAATCTCAAGTGAGTACATAGACCCCTCTTTTACTGTTTTCCAACCATTTTGGGGTGAAACACATGTGCCTACTTGTTACTTTCATGATTTTCTATGTTTTCATATCATATGCTTGTTATGTTCAATAGTACACTTATAGTACATGATTTCATTGTGTTCATGCTATGTATGCCCATTGTGTGCATATTTAGTACATTGTTTTACATTACATTTCATGCTATGTATGCCCATTGTGTGCATATTTTGTACATTGTTTTACATTACATTTCATGCTATGTATGTCCATTGTGTGCATACTTAGTACATTGTTTTACATTACATTTCATGCTATGTATGACCATTGTGTTCATACTTAGTACATTGTTTTACATTACATTTCATGCTATGTATGTCCATTGTGTGCATACTTAGTACATTGTTCTACATTGCATTTCTGTTGCATACGCTCATCCAGCATATGAAAACATTATATTACATTTTGAACCGTTGTAACCATTTGACTATGTGAACCGTCGTAACCATTTGATTATATGAACTGTTTGTAACTGTTGAACCCTGTGAACCTTTTGTATCTGTTGACATGATTTACATTTGACAATAGACATTGGACTATACATAAACATTTCTACAATTGTTAAACATTACATCTTGGTGGTTTGGTTTGAGTAAGTGATTTAAGTAACGAGGCGTGTGTAATATGATACAAGCATGGTGGATACGCCGCTGGTACTTCCTATATATAAGTGCTTGTATGGTATTACATATTGTAGCGTTATTTGAATCATTTCAATTTGAGACATATAACATTTTATACAAATAACTTACTTTTCACAAGACATTGATTTACAAACAACTTATCTTATACAAACTCATTTTACATGGATATTCATTTCACCATACATTATTATCTTAATTATACATATCATCTGATCTTATCGTTTTTCAAATGATTTACAAGACAAATCAAATTACAAGGTTCATGACTAAACATTTTCTCAAACATAAGTCATGAATTCTGTTTTCACAAAACCTATGTATCTCATAGGCATTTTTATGCTGACGTACATATTTTCACATGTGTTTTCAGGAGATGATGCATAGGACTTATCAAGACATACTTAGGCAGACCTGTGCCTTAGTGACTTAAAACGAGACAAGAACTAGTTAATTTATGTTATGTACTCTTTGGTTCTTGTTTAAAACAATGTAAAGTTTCATGTTTGATTAATAAAACGAAACTTCAATTGCCATGGATTTGAAACAATTAATTCTGTTACAACACTCCCCGACGTTTCCGCCACGTTTTGTATGTTCTACGTGGTCGGGGTGTGACAGAAAAGTTGGTATCAGAGCCAATGGTTATAGGGAATTAGGTTATTAGTAATACTTTGACCTAGTCTATATCTTTCTAGGACCCTAACGCGAGTTCACTTGCGTTTAGTCATAAAACAATACCGTCACCTATCCTTAGGCGACGACCACAACAAGAACATAAATTTCAAAACCGCTTTGAAAACTAATCATTTGTTCTAGGATGATTGATTACTAGGTTTTGAACCCTCTATTGTAAGGTTTTGAACCCTCTGTTATAAGGTTTTGAACCCCTTTGAATTTTCAAAACTCTCGTCAAAGTTTTGGGTCCTAAATAGTGTGAAAACGTGCAAACTGGAAGAGTGAATGCCTGTACCCTGGGTTTTCTGTCTAAGGCTAGAGTGTTCTTACAAATCCACATAATCGGACCAGTCACTCTTACCTGGGAACTCTTGGGGTGAGTGTCCACTTATAGGCGAGCATGTCTTCGCGATACACTATGAGGATCTATTTGCTTTGATTCAGCCTTTGTGTTGTTTGTTTGATTCGTGGTTCAAACAAATGACCATCAACCATGATTATGGTCGGTAATTGTAACATCCTATTCTTACCCAATGCCATTTCATTTGTTTTCTTTCTTGTTTCTCTTTTAGAATGCCTCCTCGATGCGAAAACCAGATAGCGACTGCCGAACTGGCAGAAATCATTGAGCAGCAAATGGCTGCTCAATTCCCAAACCTCTTTGCTCAATGGAACCAAGCCAACAACAACAACAATGGTCCATGCAATTTCAAGAGTTTTAACTCGGCTAAACCACTCAAGTTTAGTGGTTCTGAGGGAGCGACTGGGCTTCTTCAATGGTTCGAGAGCATTGAGAATACTTTCCGCCACGTGCAGTGTCCTGACAATCGCAAGGTCGAGTTTTCTTCGAGTGTGTTCCAGAAGAGGGCCCTTACGTGGTGGAACGGGGTTATGAGAGATCGTGGTGCAGAAGTTGCTCTAGCACAGACATGGGCTGAACTTAGGGCCCTTATGATGAGGGAATTCTGTCCTCGTCACGAGATCAGGGCCTTGGAAAGGGAATTTGACAATCTTACGCAAGATAGCGGTGAGCATCGAGCCTACACGGACCGTTATGAGGAGTTAAGTCTGTTATGCCCAAACATGGTCACGCCTTTGGATAAGGAAATCGAAAAGTACATTGATGGCCTCCCTGACTCAATACAAGACATTGTGACTGGTAGCAACCCTACTACAGTTAGACATGCCATTGAGCTATCTGCAACCTTGACTGAATCAAAGATCAGGAAAGGTAAACTTTTCCGAAAAGGTGACAAGAAACCGGTCGAGGAATCGAACCCAATCGAGGAATCAAAGACCATGGATGAACAGACTGGATCCCCTAAGAAGTCAAAGAAGCGAAAGGCTTCTCAGAACTTCGCCATGGTTACTCACAATGATCAAGCCGTCCCCAACCAACCAGCTCAACCCCCTGCTAGGAAGCCATGCAATGGAACTGCACCCTTGTGCAACCAATGTAGCCTCCATCATCATGCCAATGTAAAGTGCCGCAAATGCCAAACTTGTGGACTTATAGGCCATACAACAAGAGTTTGCCCAGCTGCAGCTGCACCAAACCAAGCTGGCAACAATCCTGCTCAAGGTCGTTTTCTACCAGGGTCTTGCTTCAACTGTGGCGAGATGGGTCATTTCCGAAGAAATTGCCCAAAGCTTGCTAATGCAAATCCAGCACAGGGATGAGCATCTGACTGACCAGAAGACAGCATCGTTTAGAAATAATCACGTCTTATGTATTATGTTCTTTTGTTGTCAAGGTCCATGAAACAGTTGTTATCATTGTTTATAAATAAATCTTTTATTTACATTGCAATGTATTTATGTGGTTGTATGTATAAAGAACATATCCCCTACAATACCAACAAGCAAGGAATCGTATTCCTTGAAAAGCAAACTACCCCCAAAATTTTTCCATCTTATGATCTCTTGCGTTTCCACGAAATTCCTAAGTACCCGTTTATTCTAAGGAAACGAAGTACAAGGCGCAAGTTACAACACGAGACGAATACCCAAAGTACCACTATAAATCCTTAATAAGGGTACCTAAGGATATTTCCGTAAATCCTAAAATTGTTGTGTTCCTAAATTCGAATATTTCGTTTCTTTGAAAACAAAATTGAATTTTAGGAGATTATCCTATCTTTTCAGATAGATCCCAGAGGACATTGAAGTCCAGCGACTGGTTTCCTGGTGTACTTTGAATATCCATATTCAATCACTAACAAGTTAATAACAAATTAATAACTGAGTTAAGCAACTATGTGATTATGTGCTTATGTGTTCCCTTTTATGTTTTTGGTGTAATCCAAGTTTTTGTTATCTAAAATCCTTAATGGACTTCTACGTTGTAGTTAAGTCCCTTGGGTTATAAAGTACTACTCCATAATTAGACCCCTTAAGTGGTCTAGTTAAACAGATTGATCCAAAAATCTGGTTAGGAACATCATGTGATGATATAGCTGAAAGGACTCCTTGGTGGCCTAATTAATAAGATCATCTGTCGATCTAATTAAAAGGACCCTATGGTAGTCTAGTCACCCTCATCACAGGTTTGATTTTCTTCCCCTAAAACATTACAAGACAAACTGTGCGGACTGTGCAAGGAATTACGTAATTATGGATGCATACATAATTATGGAATTTAGTGCACAGAAACCACAGCGAGTTTTGTCATGTGTCTAGAATTAGCCCTATTCATTTCCATTTCTGAGGAAGCACCCGTTGAAAATGACTCCGTTTGTTCATTTTCGTTTCTGAAGATTTGTCCGTTGAGGAAATGAATATTCGTTTGAATATCCTTTTTCATTTCCGTTTCTGAGGAAGCACCCGTTGAAAATGACTCCGTCAGTTCATTTTTCGTTTCTGAAGAATGTCCGTTGAGGAAATGAATATCCGTTTGTCTATCATTTTCATTTCCATTTATGATGAAGCACCCGTTGAAAATGACTCCGTTTGTTCATTTTCGTTTCTGAAGATTGTCCGTTGAGGAAATGAATATCCGTTTGATTATCCTTTTCATTTCCATTTCTGATGAAGCACCCATTGAAAATGACTCCGTAAGTTCATTTTACGTTTCTGAAGATTATCCGTTGAGGAAATGAATCCCCGTTTGTTTTTTCCTTCATTTCCGTTTCTGAAGAATACTCGTTGAGGAAAATGACTCCGTCTGTTCATTTTCGTTTCTGAAGATTGTCCGTTGAGGAAATGAATATCCGTTTGATTATCCTTTTCATTTCCATTTCTGATGAAGCACCCGTTGAAAATGACTCTATAAGTTCATTTTACGTTTCTGAAGATTGTCAGTTGAGGAAATGAATCCCCGTTTGTTTATTCCTTCATTTCCGTTTCTGAAGAATACTCGTTGAGGAAAATGACTCCGTCTGTTCATTTTCGTTTCTGAAGATTGTCCGTTAAGGAAATGAAAGGATTATGCCTTGTATACCTGGTGGTTACTTGACACAAAGTTACAGATGGACTCCTACGAATAAATTTCGGGACGAAATTTCCTAAAGTAGGGGAGACTGTGACACCTGGGTCACTGCGACTATCAAACAAATACCAAGCCAATGAAATATTGTATTTCATACTTGGGATCTGTATAAATATGTGTATCTTTTGCACATATCAACTCTTGTTCGATTTCAAGCTCTAAATCGCTTTCTGGAAGGTTATACGCGCACTGATGCGTAAATATAACCAGTTTAATGCAACGAACACTCCGGAATAGTGAAATAGACTTAACATACCTTAAATAACCTTTACATAACTTAGAAATAAGTTTTGAAGGCTTTGGTATGGCAAAATCAAGTTAATTCGTCTACAGGGACTAAATTTGACAAACTGCGAAAGTATGCCAATTTGAACTGTAACAGACATTTCGGAACATGACCATAAGTTAAACATACCATAAATATCCTTCACATAGCTTAGAAATAGGCTTTGAGGGGTTCGGTGTGCTAAAATAAACTTTTGGGTCATTCAGGGACTAAAAGTGCCAAAAAGTGCATAAGTTTGCATTTTCGAGCATAGCATACGTTCTGAATACATCCGGACATCCAAACATTTATGTAAGCACTAAAACATTTTATTTTAGTGTTTGGCATAAGAAAAATCCATTCGTCACGCCATTTGGATCGTTTTTCGCGCTTATGCGCATTCCGTCGTAATTAAGCGAACATCGCGATCGTACGACCAAACGAACCGACATCCTAGATATTTTTGAGCATGTTTTGAGTTCCCTATACTTTAACTTTATTTTAGAGCCTTGAAATGAGGTTAACGGGGTTCAAACGCATCGAAAATAGCTTAAACGGGCTGCAGGGACCATTTCTGCCATTTTTGAAACTTTTCTGAATATGGCACATGCTAGCGTAGCGCGAGCACTTCATGCCTTTCCAGTAGCGCTACGCGAGCACCTCATCTGGGCAGAAACTTGGCAGAAACATCGAATCGGGTCCATTTCACTTGAGCACATGGTATTGGGCAATACTAGGGGCTCTAATTGTTTTCAAAAACCAGGGTTTTGAGGTGGAGGGTTGAGATTGAAGCACGTTTAACGAGGAATGATCTTAATGGCTCTACAAATCCTATAAATACCCCTTGACTTCATTTTCCAAAACCCACAAGAATCTTGATTTGAGAAGCTCTAAGTTGAAACCTTTGTTTCATACCTGAGCTACTTGGATCGAGATTAGCATTCGGGGACCCTTTGTAAGTGTTCCTTCGTTCTTTTATTGCTTTCCGAGTCCAAAAGTCAAAATTTGTTTGACTTTCTACATTGACCAGTTTATGGTCAATGCGAAGTTCGTTTGAACTTCGCAACGTGAGCGTAATCACGATGGTTATAGTCCCTTGTGACTATGCCTACTGATTACCACGTTGTCTAGGCTCAGTGACGAGCCGTAGTTTCGGTCAAAATGCGCATTCGTGCGTATTTTGTAACCAAACTACTCTTAGGTATCAAAACCGTTTGTTTTGATACCAAACTTGTTTTCTAACTTAGTTAAGCATGTTTCAACATGCTTAGCTCGTCACTTTTAGTTTTGTGCTTGTCTAGGGTCGTATGGGTAAGCGATCTAATCAATCGCTTATGCTTTCGAACCCGACCCATTTGGTCGATCATTAGGATCCGACCAAACACCTTAGGTGACCATAGCATATAGGGAATAACCTTCCGAGGTTATACCCTATGGTCACATCGTTTGAGTAGTTGTATGATAGGTAGTTTATATGCCTTAGGTAAATTACCAGAATACCCTTTTCATGTATAATTGATAATTAAGCATATGTAACCTAAACTTTTGTCACATAACTGATTATGTAACAAGTTAAGGCATATTCTACTTGTCATAGGACTAGTTAGGCGGCCCGAACGCGTTTCACGCGAACGACGCGTTAAAGTAGCATAAGCTACCTAAACGGGTCGTAATGGGTCGTAAGCACTTATGTTAGGTTTCATTTAGTATGTAGGATTTGTTAAACCATATTACACGAGTCTCCATACTCGTTTGGTTTACGAACCCTCATTCTATCCGATCCTCCGATTTAGGTCCGGTTTATTAACATAGTTACCTATATTAGGTGCCGTTTGATTCCGAGATCTTTAGCATTGCTTGGTGGTTATCTTAGGACTTCTGAGCAATCTCAAGTGAGTACATAGACCCCTCTTTTACTGTTTTCCAACCATTTTGGGGTGAAACACATGTGCCTACTTGTTACTTTCATGCTTTTCCATGTTTTCATATCATATGCTTGTTATGTTCAATAGTACACTTATAGTACATGATTTCATTGTGTTCATGCTATGTATGCCCATTGTGTGCATATTTAGTACATTGTTTTACATTACATTTCATGCTATGTATGCCCATTGTGTGCCTATTTAGCACATTGTTTTACATTACATTTCATGCTATGTATGTCCATTGTGTGCATACTTAGTACATTGTTTTACATTACATTTCATGCTATGTATGACCATTGTGTGCATACTTAGTACATTGTTTTACATTACATTTCATGCTATGTATGTCCATTGTGTGCATACTTAGTACATTGTTCTACATTGCATTTCTGTTGCATACGCTCATCCAGCATATGAAAACATTATATTACATTTTGAACTGTTGTAACCATTTGACTATGTGAAGCGTCGTAACCGTTTGATTATATGAACTGTTTGTAACTGTTGAAACGTGTGAACCTTTTGTATCTGTTGACATGATTTACATTTGATAATAGACATTGGACTATACATAAACATTTCTACAATTGTTAAACATTACATCTTGGTGGTTTGGTTTGAGTAAGTCATTTAAGTAACAAGGCGTGTGTAATATGATACAAGCATGGTGGATACGCCGCTGGTACTTCCTATATATAAGTGCTTGTATGGTATTACATATTGTAGCGTTATTTGAATCATTTCAATTTGAGACATATAACATTTTATACAAATAACATACTTTTCACAAGACATTGATTTACAAACAACTTATCTTATACAAACTCATTTTACATGGTTATTCATTTAACCATACATTATTATCTTAATTATACATATCATCTGATCTTATCGTTTTTCAAATGATTTACAAGACAAATCAAATTACAAGGTTCATGACTAAACATTTTCTCAAACATAATTCATGAATTCTGTTTTCACAAAACCTGTGTATCTCACAGGCATTTTTATGCTGACGTACCTATTTTCACATGTGTTTTCAGGAGATGATGCATAGGACTTATCAAGACATACTTAGGCAGACATGTGCCTTAGTGACTTAAAACGAGACAAGAACTAGTTAATTTATGTTATGTACTCTTTGGTTCTTGTTTAAAACAATGTAAACTTTCATGTTTGATTAATAAAACGAAACTTCAATTGCCATGGATTTGAAACAATTAATTCTGTTACAACACTCCCCGACGTTTCCGCCACGTTTTGTATGTTCTACGTGGTCGGGGTGTGACAGTATGTGGAGGTTCTCATCAGCTAAACACCTCTTGATATTGGACACGTGAAAGGTTGGATGAACATTTCCCAGTTCAGGAGGTAACTCAAGTCTGTAGGCTACCTTACCGATTCTTTCGACGATCTTGAATGGTCCAACGTATCTAGGTGCAAGTTTTCCTTTCTTTCCAAATCTGATCACACCTTTCCAAGGTGAGACCTTAAGTAATACTCGATCACCGACTTGAAATTCCAAGGGCTTGCGTTTTGGGTCCGCGTAACTCTTTTGATGGCTTCTAGCTGTCTGAAGGTTATCACGAACTTTCTTAATCTTGTCAGTTGTCTCTAAAATGAGAGCAGGTCCAGTAAGCTGAGCCTCACCGATCTCATTCCAGCAGACTGGTGAATGACATTTTCGACCATAGAGAGCCTCGAAAGGAGCCATTTTGATGCTGGTGTGATAACTGTTGTTGTAGGAGAATTCAATTAACGGAAGATGTGAATCCCAACTACCACCAAAGTCGATCACACAAGCTCTAAGCATATCCTCCAGAGTCTGGATTGTTCTTTCAGATTGACCATCCGTTTGCGGATGATAAGCTGTGCTCAGATTAAGTTGGGTCCCCATAGCAGATTGCATGGTTCTCCAAAAATGAGAAGTGAAACGAGCATCTCTGTCAGAAATGATGTTCAAAGGAACACCATGTCGAGCTACAATTTCATCCACATAGATTTTAGCAAGTTTGTCAGCAGAAAAATCCTCACGGATTGGCAAGAAATGCGCTGACTTAGTAAGACGATCAACGACTACCCAGATGGCATCATGACCTTTCTTTGTGCGTGGAAGTTTGGTAACAAGATCCATAGTAATGTTTTCCCATTTCCAAACCGGGATCTCTGGTTGCACCAATAAACCCGAAGGACGTTGATGTTCAGCCTTAACCTTAAGACAAGTATGGCATTTTGATACGTATAAGGCAATGTCTTTCTTCATACCAGGCCACCAATAGTGAATACGAAGATCCTTATACATCTTATCCGAGCCAGGATGAATAGAATAGCGAGACTTATGGGCTTCATCCATAAGCAAGGTACGAAGATTATCTTGGCTTGGGACCCACAAACGATCCATGAAGTAATACGATCCATTGTCCTTCAGTTCCAAATCAGGTGTTATGTGATAGGGAAATTCCTTATCCATCAAACCTTGTGAAACACAAGATTGTTGAGCCTGAGAAATGCGGGCTTGGATATCAGATCGAGCTTGAATAACAGATTGAACATGAACACAATGAAGCTTAGTACGTTCCTTACGACTCAATGCATCAGCTACGACATTCGCCTTACCAGGATGGTAGCGAATTTCACAGTCATAGTCGTTTAGAAGCTCGACCCAACGTCGTTGCCTCATGTTGAGTTCTTTCTGGTTGAAGATATGCTGAAGACTTTTGTGGTCCGTGAAAACCACAAATTTTGTACTGTACAAATAGTGTCTCCAGATCTTTAGAGCGAAAACAACTGCACCCAACTCAAGATCATGAGTGGTGTAGTTCTTCTCATGTATCTTCAACTGCCTCGATGCATATGCTATAACTTTGTTCCTTTGCATCAGGACGCAGCCAAGACCCAATTTAGATGCATCACAATAAACGACGAAATCATCATTGCCCTCAGGCAAGGTCAGAACAGGCGCGTCGCAAAGTTTTTGTTTCAAAGTCAGAAACGCTTCCTCTTGCTTGAATCCCCAATCAAAGGGTTTGTTCTTCTGGGTTAGAGCAGTTAGAGGAACTGCAATCTTTGAGAAGTTTTCAATGAAGCGGCGGTAATAACCCGCCAGACCAAGAAAAGAACGAACTTCAGTAGGAGTAGTAGGCGTATCCCAATCCTTAATCGCACTGATCTTGGAGGGATCTACATGGATACCTTGTTCGTTGATGATATGCCCCAAAAATTGAACTTCTTTAAGCCAAAATTCGCACTTGGAGAATTTGGCGAAAAGTTGCTCTTTCTTTAGGAGCTCCAAAGTAAGACGAAGATGTTGCTCGTGATCAGCTCGCGTCTTACAATAAATCAAGATGTCATCAATAAAAACAATGACGAACTAATCCAAATAAGGCTTGTAGACCCTATTCATTAAGTCCATGAAAACAGCAGGAGCATTAGTCAAACCGAATGGCATGACTGTTGACGTGTGCGTATATATACATAAAATTGCAATGAAATTACACACGATTTGGTTTTAAATTTATAAAAGTGATTATTACTTTTACATCAAAACACACACGAAAGAGGCAAGTGTACCCCGTCACATATGTAATAAAGTATCGGTAAGAACCAAGTATCGATCCAAGGAAATGGGCGGAGAAATAGTACTAGACCTTTGTCACTAAACTACCGGTAAAAACATATGTTTTGTTTGATTTTAATTAAACTAAAGTAAGCGTAAACAAATACATAATAAAAACATAATAGATAATAGATAAAAAGCCTTACTTAATACACAACCACAACATGTCAACTAAGTCGGTTTTGGCACTAGAAGCATTCGGTCAATATTCCAATTTAAGACAATTAGTATCCCTTTCGGGAATCCTAACATGACAATCATTCGGAAAGTTAAAACGATAAACACACTTTAACCACCTAAAATTGTTCTTTAACGTGCAATTGATAAATGTCTATGAAAATATCTTAAAAATAAGTTAGTCATCCGTTAGGAGTTTTCTAACCGCACTTAATCAAGGAAAGAGACACCGATAAACACAATGCAACCACCGAGACAAGCATAAACTAGATTAAATCACAACCGAGTTCATTTTACAAATCTTGCACAATAATTCACTAAGATAGCAATTTTGGCCTAAACTACTAACTAAGCTAACAAATCATGGCAAGAATTTATAACGACACCATCTAACCCGTTAAGGTCCTTACGTGACGGCAAGCTCTCTTGATTAACAATAATTACGTTTTATTAAATCACTTACCATTTCTAGTATCATGATGCATACATTTAAACCAAGCTAAACTAGTTAACTAAGTTCAAAGTTTACTAATACAAGATTAATTAAGCTTCATTTTTCAACTATCTTAACTAACCAAGCACCAATCATCCAACACAATTACTTATAATCAAGAAATCAATATCAATAACAAGGTTGCAAACTAATCATCAAAGATTAACATAGAAAATACTTCCAAATGTCATTAGAAACAAATATTAACACACTAATGGTTATAATCAAGCAAGGGATTGTTGTGTTTTTGCCCAAAGGCTACAATAATACATAAATATTAATCTAAATGCTTGAAAGATTAACAAAATCATGGAAAGATTAGAAAACCAAACCATAAACAAGCATAAGATTAAGAATCTGGAAGATAACGAAGCTAATCGGCACAATGTGGCTTGAATCCGGGTGAAAGCAGAAGCCTCCGGAGCCTGAAAATCGCCGGAATTGCGTCCAAAATGTCCAGAATGTCGAACATAATGTTTCTGTTCTGTTTTTATATTTTTTCGCTGTGGCACGGTCGTTCTTCATATGGCACGACCGTGCACTTTAAGCAATTATTGGGGATGGGTCGCCATGCTGCATACGTCATCAGATCTTTGACCAGATTCGAAATCGCACGACCGTTCTTCATATGGAACGGTCGTTCATCACCGGGATTCTGTTGCACGAGTTGTTGCACTGGTGGTGCAATTCCGAGTGTTTGGCTGATCTTCGGAGTCACACGGTCATTCTTCGGATGGCACGTCCGTGCGTCATCGGTCTTGCCTTGTTTGCCTTGCACGCCTAGTCGCAATGCTCGTTCATTGCCGGACTAATCAGCATCTGTCGGAGATGCACGGTCGTGCATCTGGTCGCACGACCGTTCCACAGGCCCAGGTCAGTTTCCTTAACAGAATGTCCGCAGCTTCGTCGTTTTGTCCGGAAAGTCCTCGTTTTTGCTATCATCTTGTCTTGTATGCTGTTTTAGGCCTGTAAACAAAAGTGTAGATATTTAAGTATCCGAATGACGGTTTTACGGCCAAAAACGCATAAAATAGGGGTAAAACGGGGGACTAAAATATGTGTAAATTAACGAATATCAAATCTCCCCACACTTGAACCTTGCTTGTCCTCAAGCAAGCTGAACTAAAAAGCAATAAAAGACATAAACAAACAAGAACGATAATTTACACACTATTTTATTTAAAACTACTATAAACGGTTAGCCGGTTTGTCGAAAGACAACATCAAAAGACTCAAACCCAACAAGCATATGCAATTATAAAGCGACAACCAAAAAGCCGTGACTTCACATTTAATTGACTCACATGTTAATCTTCACACGACTCACAATGTTCACACACTCGGTTTTATTTATGAAACATACATAAAATGTGTATGTGTAAACACTCAATGCCTAGTCAATGAAATGTGCAATATCATAAGCTTGTCATAAGATCTCGTCTCCACCAACTAACATGCGAACAAGTGTAAATTAAGAGGTCTTTACGGGTTGTAACGTTAGGCTTGGGCGAAGGGTATGGAAGTGGACATTTAAAGTGGCGAAAATGGTTAAAACTCGGTAGTAGCGTTTAACTAGCAAGAAAATAATACGACTATACATACAAACGCCTTAAAAAGGCGACTAAAGCGCAATCGAGCTTATCAACGAAATTTTAACATTTAAGCATTCAAAATTGCTCGATTTCTATCAACTTCACCCTATTTTAGGGTGTTTTATTTTCTGTTTTTTTTTTTTTTTTTTTTTACCAACTTACAAAATTATACAATGAAATATAAACAATAACAAGCTAGTTAAACTATTATTTTGACCGAGTTTCAACACTAAAAAGGTTTAAAACATAAAAAGGCTAAATTTGGTTAAGTGGGTGATAATGTGGGTAAACAAAGGTGAACGGGAAGGCTCGACATGGTTAATCCTAAAGGGTAATATAAGGTGAACGGGAAGCACAACACAAAGAACAAGTACACAACAAAGGGGTAATCTAAGTGCCTCTATCACTTTTACACAAATTCACAAGTTCATGGTCTTAACAAGCATACTAGTGACAAGTTCTAAATTGCACATAACATCCGGCTCACTCCTATATCCGAAATGAACAAATATATAACAATCAAGGCTCAAATATGCTCACGTAACGGAAGGAATGGGTAAAAGTGTGAAAACTATCATGTAAGTCTTTCTTTGTTTGTCACGCTTTCCGGTTTCCTTTTTCAAAAATATTTTGCTTGTCGAGTTTTTATCAAGTCCAACGCTTTCTAAAACACAACCAACCGGTTTATTTACCAACATATACACAAAACACAAGTATTTTTGAATGATTTTTCTGATTTTCTGATTTGTTTTTTTTTTTTTAAAGGACAAACAAAGTTAACAAAGTTAACCCCTTCCCCACACTTGAACTTCGCATTGTCCCCAATGCGAGACCCGAAATATAGAGAAAGGGATAAAAATACTCCCCTAAAGATGATGATGATGCCACGAGACTTCCGAAGCTGATTCTGGTACGTGCTCCGGTCCAAGATCCGATAGCTAAAACCTGCGAGTATGTCACATGTGCACCCAAAACATAACAGAAACAGAAAAATCACAAATCAACCATAATATACATAAATGTAAATACTACAATCCAAACAAAACACAAAGTAAATTGTCTGAAATACATAACCGGGGTGTTTGAAATAACAGTCAAAATAAACACCCAATAATAAAATAAAGTACTGAAATAGTAAACACCACCAACTGCTATCACCACCGCCAACTACTCATCTCCATCATCATCGTGTCTCGTATAGGACGGGCCGGCATCGCCATAACCAGGGGGTTCCACGGTGGGAACTCCGGAGGGTGCTGAAAGTAGTCGGGGTATGCGTGATGCATCTCCCCGAAAAGATATGAGAATCCCGCACTGACCCCCTGATATAAAGTATCCTGGCTCTGCCGAAGCTGGTCATGTGTGGCCCGAATCTGAGCCTGACTGGCCCGAATCTCGTCCTGGTTAGCCCGGATCTGGTCCTGGCTAGATCTAATCTCGACAAAGTAGGTACCATGCTGCTCCTGAGTCACTCGCATATCCTGGAACTGCTGGTAGAACCCAGGCCAGTCCTGATGGAATGCATGGTGCTGCGGCGAGTGTGGTGGTGTCGGTGGCTGGTGCTGCTGCTCCAGAATATGCTCTCCCATCTCAACATCCTCATCGTCCTCCTCATGTTCCTCCTCAGCTGGAGGCAACGGGTCCCAGACCTCGTTGTTCAACCCTCTCAACCTATCCCCCCTATCAAGCTCAACAATCACCCCCATGAACTTCAGCGACCTGATATCGACATGAACCCCCTCAGTAATCAAAGTGAGACCGTCAAGCACTTCCTCAGTCATATAGCCTTCATTGTAGGCTATTTCGGTCACATACTGACCGCCATGTATCTCAGTGTTCGCAGTTCTCCCCGAGCTTTTGATGAAGTACTCAGCCATTCGAGCGGCTAGGTTGATTGGTGCTTTGTCAACCAACGCATATAAAAAGAGAAAATCAGGTGTTGGACAGTTACCGAGACTGTCCATGCGACCGCATATCGTATGGCTAAAAACATGGTGCATCACTCGCACCAAAGGGTCTCTAAGTCGCGAGGCCTTCGACATCCTCGGGTTGTAGGGGTCCCCAACTGCATTTGCTGCCCAAAATGCATCCCGTGCTGCATCAGAAGGGAAGGTGAACTGATTAATGAAGACATCAGGATCATCCATGTCATCCCTTGTATAGATCCCTAGCCTCCTTCCCAAATGACCAACCGACCACGTATGCCATCGCCCACATAACCTGAAAGTTACACGATTCTTGTAGCGAAATTTGGGGCGTCTATTAGCAGCCGGTTTTTCGTAGGCGTAGGATGCAAAGAACTCTATAGTCAGCTCCCGGTAAACGGGTCGGTTGCAACCGACCAGATTTGCAAGCGGGCGACTCATCATATCGTCGAGTCTGTCATACTGATTGAGTTCACGCATGACTTCCCAATCCAACCATCGGGGGACTCCAAACTGCCCCCGTCTCGCCCACAATGCGTCTCGCTTCGGGATGCACAAAGCCTCTTTCTCAATGTCGGGGTCAAACTGAAGGAAGGGATGGTTCATCTGTATGAGAAAAAATGTTAGAAAGACAGAAACAGGAGAAATTTGAATCACAAACAGGCGAGCAGCCAATTATGAAGAAACTGTCTAACTGATCTGGGCATATGGCACGGTCGTGCGACGAGACGCACGGTCGTGCGTCGCCGATGACAATGACCATCTGCCCAGAAATGTCGGAACTGCACGGCGTGCGACCAACGGCACCACCGTGCAACTCCGACCAACAACCAACTATCGTGAAACATAGGCGAGGCACGACCGTTCCATACAGGAACGCCCGTGCGACAATGTTTTCTGCAGATTCTGACCCAGGCTCTAAGTAGCCCGATTTTTTTTTCACAAATCTTCAAGTTTTTACATAACAGGGGTCAGAAAAATGCACCAGATGTTCACGATACTACGATTCAACAAGGGTTAGGGTTTCGATTTGTTTATGAAGAGAACCCTAAAAATTTCCTTGAAGAATTGGAAGAAATCTACCCTAGAAAGCAAGGAAACAAGAAATCTACAACTAGGAACGTACCGTGCGAAGAAGGGTGTGAGATCGTGCGAAAAATCATGCGATTTGATGAAGTATCGCTCTGGAACGGCCTGCAGCGACTAGGGTTTCGCGAGTTATGAATGGGGGCTGCAGATGAGGGTATTTATAGTGCCAAATGACAAAACTGCCCTCAGCCTGACGCACGGTCGTTCTCCGTGCGGCACGGTCGTGCGTCACCGACAGCTCCCAAACCCTAGCAACTTTGCTCGGAAATGCACCGAGGGTGCGATCCACCGTGCCGGCCCTCGGAAACGCACGGTCGTGCGACCCGAGGAACGGTCGTGCATCAGGTGCAGATCAGAATTTTTCCGCAGAAGCTATTTCCAGCAACTGTTTCGGCCGTTTTTCGCCATTTTTTCGACACACCAACTGTTCTAACAATATTGCAATACAGAACCTTCGCTCGGCACGTACGAAAACTAAACAAACAAACGTAAGCTACCTAACTTACCTAAATTACGCTAAAACTACAAAAACAAAAAAGTGGACTAATTTACCCTTATAGCGCCAAAGACGCTCCTGCTACATTTTTGTCGGCGAGTCAGTAGCGTAGACTCATGCTAAATTTTTTTCGACGAGCCGATAGCAAGACTCAAAGCTAAAACTAGAAAAACTACTAAAAAGACGTAACTACCCGTAAAGCGTAAAATACGCTCTTGCTACATTTTTGATCCGCGAGTCAGTAGCGTAGACTCTCTCCTCCCCACACTTATGAAGTGTGCGGGGTTTGGAGTTCAATCCTGGTGTCCGCCCGGGTTTGGTTCGGTATTACCCGGAAGACCACCCTGGGGTCTCTTTGACATCATCTGTGCCAGCTGACCAACCTGATTCTCTATATTCTGAATCGAGGCCTTATGACTCCTCATTTCTCCCTCATGAGAGAGAAAACGATCCTCGCTCTGCTGGTAGCGTTTTTCAGCCAACTGATTCGCACTCGAGGAGCTAGTAAGAAGCTGAGACATCATATCCTCCAGCGTAGAACTAGACTGAGGGGCCTGCTGCTGGGAACTATTCCTAGTGCCCTGATTCTGATATGAAAATGGACGCTGCTGGTAAGGTTGGTTGAATTGCTGGAACTGCTGACCCTGACCTTGCTGTGGCGCTGGATAAATCCCAAAGGATTTTGATTGCCTGTATTCGCACGCCACCCAAAATTTGGATGATTTCTCCAACCGGGATTATAGGTGTTACTGTAAGGGTTGTTCTGCGGCCTCACTTAATTACTCACGAAATCTACCTCTTCGTGGCCCTCGTATACGACTCCCTGAAAACATGCCCCAGGCTTGTGTGACACTCCACACTGGTCACAACCCGAGCCCGTATGCGCAATCATCTGGGACCTGTCGAATCTCGATGCGAGAGCCGTGATTTGTGCAGTAATGGCCGTATAGTCGTCTACAGCATGGAGTCCTGCGCGAGATGATGATGATGATGCCCGGCCTCTGTCTCCTTCCCGACGCGAGCTGGATTTCAACGCGGCTTTCTCAATAATATCATACGCTTCATTCGGCGTCTTAGTTCCGAGATCGCCTCCCGCGTTCACGTCTAACCGCTCCTGTGTGTTGTAACTGAGCCCCTTATAGAACGTTAAAACCAGCTGTCTCTTGGAGTAGCCATGATGTGGCACATCAATCAACAAATACTTGAATCTCTCCCACGCCGCATGCAACGACTCACCCTCGTCCTGGTGAAAAGATACAATTCGGTTCCGTAGCTTGTTCGTTTTCTCAGGTGGGAAATATTTCTGCATAAACTGCTCCGCCAACTGATTCCAGGTCCTGATGGACCCGGCTGGAAGTGACATAAGCCAAGCTCTAGCTTTGTCACGTAACGAAAACGGAAACAACCTCAACCGAATTGCATCCTCCGAAACACCTGTAATCTTAAAAGTAGAACAAACATGGAGAAAAGCAGCAATATGCCTCCCGGGATCCTCGTGCTCACGTCCGTCAAACTGTACTGAATTTTGTACCATATTAATAATACTAGATCTAATTTCAAAAGTAGGTACATCAATAGTAGGTTGAAGGATACTCGGCTCCAGGCCTGCCCTTCCAGGCTGATTCGTCTCATTCAACGGTCGCTCATCGTCTGCCATGATTACGTCTCCTCCTGAGCCCTCGGCTTCAGCAGGTACCACCGGCTCCGGCTCCCACTGGCGAGCAGTAGCCCAACCGCCCGACTTCTCTCGCGTAGACGTCTCCTAAGATCACGTTCGGGCTCGTCTGACGATTCAACAACTTCTGGAGCGGGGGTCGAGAACATTAACCTGCAAACGAAAATTTGACACAGTGAATAATTTATTAATAAAATAATAATATATATTTTTTTTCAGCTGAATAGAAGCAGAATATTATTATAAATGGGCTGAAAATTTTATAAAAATCCGAAAATGGGCCCGAAATTTTATAAAAATCAGCGCAATAAAAATAAATGAATCGGCTAACACAAAAATGGTTTCCCGAAGCCAAAAAATCAAAGAATAAATAAATAATAAATCCGGATTAAATAAATAAATGGAATAAAAATTTACAAGTGTACCAAAAATGACTTGGAAAACGAATAAATGAAATAAAGACAAGAAATATTAACAAATAAATAAACAAATAAATAATCAAGAAATTATACACAAATATTAACAAGTATATACACCGATAAGACAATGATTCGGGTCGTTCCTAAAACTCGCCATTTCCCCGGCAACGGCGCCAAAAACTTGACGTGGTGGTTATATATACATAATTTTGCAATGAAATTACACACGATTTGGTTTTAAATTTATAAAAGTGATTATTACTTTTACATCAAAACACACACGAAAGAGGCAAGTGTACCCCGTCACATATGTAATAAAGTATCGGTAAGAACCAAGTATCGATCCAAGGAAATGGGCGGAGAAATAGTACTAGACCTTTGTCACTAAACTACCGGTAAAAACATAGGTTTTGTTTGATTTTAATTAAACTAAAGTAAGCGTAAACAAATACATAATAAAAACATAATAGATAATAGATAAAAAGCCTTGCTTAATACACAACCACAGCATGTCAACTAAGTCGGTTTTGGCACTAGAAGCATTCGGTCAATATTCCAATTTAAGACAATTAGTATCCCTTTCGGGAATCCTAACATGACAATCATTCGGAAAGTTAAAATGATAAACACACTTTAACCACCTAAAATTGTTCTTTAACGTGCAATTGATAAATGTCTATGAAAATATCTTAAAAATAAGTTAGTCATCCGTTAGGAGTTTTCTAACCGCACTTAATCAAGGAAAGAGACACCGATAAACACAATGCAACCACCGAGACAAGCATAAACTAGATTAAATCACAACCGAGTTCATTTTACAAATCTTGCACAATAATTCACTAAGATAGCAATTTTGGCCTAAACTACTAACTAAGCTAACAAATCATGGCAAGAATTTATAACGACACCATCTAACCCGTTAAGGTCCTTACGTGACGGCAAGCTCTCTTGATTAACAATAATTACGTTTTATTAAAACACTAACCATTTCTAGTATCATGATGCATACATTTAAACCAAGCTAAACTAGTTAACTAAGTTCAAAGTTTACTAATACAAGATTAATTAAGCTTCATTTTTCAACTATCTTAACTAACCAAGCACCAATCATCCAACACAATTACCTATAATCAAGAAATCAATATCAATAACAAGGTTGCAAACTAATCATCAAAGATTAACATAGAAAATACTTCCAAATGTCATTACAAACAAAGATTAACACACTAATGGTTATAATCAAGCAAGGGATTGTTGTGTTTTTGCCCAAAGGCTACAATAATACATAAATATTAATCTAAATGCTTGAAAGATTAACAAAATCATGGAAAGATTAGAAAACCAAACCATAAACAAGCATAAGATTAAGAATCTGGAAGATAACGAAGCTAATCGGCACAATGTGGCTTGAATCCGGGTGAAAGCAGAAGCCTCCGGAGCCTGAAAATCGCCTGAATTGCTTCCAAAATGTCCAGAATGTCGAACAGAATGTTTCTGTTCTGTTTTTATATTTTTTCGCTGTGGCACGGTCGTTCTTCATATGGCACGACTGTGCACTTTAAGCAATTATTGGGGATGGGTCGCCATGCTGCATACGTCATCAGATCTTTGACTAGATTCGAAATCGCACGACCGTTCTTCATATGGAACGGTCGTTCATCACCGGGATTCTGTTGCACGAGTTGTTGCACTGGTGGTGCAATTCCGAGAGTTTGGCTGATCTTCGGAGTCGCACGGTCATTCTTCAGATGGCACGTCCGTGCGTCACCAGTCTGGCCTTGTTTGCCTTGCACTCCTAGTCGCAGTGCTCGTTCATTGCCGGACTAATCAGCATCTGTCGGAGATGCACGGTCGTGCATCTGGTCGCACGACCGTTCCACAGGCCCAGGTCAGTTTCCTTAACAGAATGTCCGCAGCTTCGTCGTTTTGTCCGGAAAGTCCTCATTTTTGCTATCATCTTGTCTGGTATGCTGTTTTAGGCCTGTAAACAAAAGTGTAGATATTTAAGTATCCGAATGACGGTTTTACGGCCAAAAACGCATAAAATAGGGGTAAAACGGGGGACTAAAATATGTGTAAATTAACAAATATCAACTGTGAACTCATAATGCCCATAACGAGTACGGAACGCTGTCTTGGGAATATCTTCTTCATGCACACGAAGTTGATGATATCCCGATCGTAGATCAATCTTTGAAAAATAAGAAGCGCCCTGTAACTGATCAAAGAGATCATCGATACGAGGTAGGGGATATCGATTCTTGATGGTAAGCTTGTTAAGCTCACGATAATCGATACACATCCTAAAAGATCCATCCTTCTTCTTAACAAAAAGAACGGGAGCACCCCAGGGTGAAAAGCTAGGACGTATAAAACCTTTGTCAGAGAGTTCCTGAAGCTGCTTAGCCAACTCTTGCATCTCAGACGGTGCAAGACGATATGGAGCTCTGGCAATGGGATTTGCACCAGGTACGAGATCAATACGGAACTCGACTTGGCGTGCTGGAGGTAGACCAGGTAAATCTTCAAGGAATACTTCAGAATAATCCCGAACAACAGGGATATCTTGGATAGACTTACCTTTGCCTTTATCTGCTGTGACATGTGCCAAGAAGGCCACATAATTCTTTCGCAGATACTTCCGAGCTTTAAAACAAGACATGAGTTTGAGACCACCGGCAGGTTTCTCACCACGAACCTGTAGGATCTCGCCTGTCGAAAGCGGCACACGAACAATCTTCTCAAAACAGACTACCTCTGCGCGATGCTTGGATAACCAATCCATACCCACTATAACGTCGAAGCTTCCAAGTTGCATAGGCGTGAGGTCAATAGGAAAAAGATGGTCGTTAGGGTTCAACTGGCAGTTACGAAGAACAGAATCAAGAACAATGGGTTCACCACTAGCAACCTCTACTGTCAAAGGTTTACCTAGTTTCGTTCTAGACACGCGAAGTAATGGCTCAAAAGATAAAGACACAAAACTCTTATCAGCACCCGAATCAAAGAGAACAGATGCAGGCTGATTATTAATAAAGAACGTACCATTCACCACTTCATTGTCTGCTTGTGCCTCTTGTGCATTCATGTTGAAGACTCGACCTCGAGCCTAAGCTTGATTCTGATTTGGATTCTGATTCTAGTTGGCTAGCCTTGGGCACCGGTTCCTGTAGTGGGTCAGATCCCCACAATTGTAGCACGAACCAGGAGGAAAATGAGGTCGTGCAGCTTGACCTTGTTGCTGAGCAAGAGGTTGTGCAACTTGTTGGGCTTGGTTTTGAACTGCCTGATTCTGGTTAACAGGAATGCGACAAGTAGCGGCAAGATGACCAATTCTCCCACAGTTAGTGCAATGACGACATTGGAGATGTGGTAGGTGTGGCCGTTACACCTGTTGCACAAAGGTGCAGTACCAAGATACCGCTTCTTGGCTAGTGGTTGCGCAGGCTGATTTGGTGCAGCTTGAGCCTGTGCAGTAACGTCATAGTTTTGGGAAGCCTTTCGCTTCCTTGAACCCTTTGAGGAACCAAAATTCTTCCCATTCTTGTTTTGACCTTTCTTGCTATCCCCCTTGTCAGATGCCTGTTTCTTACCCTTGTCACCCTTTTTATGCAGCTTTCCCTTTCGAACCTGCGACTCAGTCAATGTCGCTGCTAACTCGATCGCCTGACGGAGTGTGGCAGGGTTACTACCAGTAATGATGTCTTGCACTGAGTCAGGTAGGGCCATCAATGTATCTTTCGATAGCCTTGTCGAGTGGGGTAACCATAGTTGGGCAAAGTAGACTCAACTCCTCAAACCTATCAGTATATGCCCTGTGCTCGCCACTGTCTTGTTTCAAGTCATCAAACTCTTTCTCCAACGTTCGCTGTTCATGACGAGGACAGAACACCCTCATCATAAGGGCCCTAAGTTCGGCCCATGTTTGTGCTAGAGCAACTTCTGCACCACGGTCTCTCATAACCCCATTCCACCATGTGAGAGCCCTCTTCTGAAACACACTCGAAGAAAACTCGACCTTGCGATTGTCAGGACACTGCACGTGGTGGAAAGTATTCTCAATGCTCTCGAACCATTGAAGAAGCCCAGTCGCTCCCTCAGAACCACTAAACTTGAGTGGTTTAGCCGAGTTAAAATCCTTGAATTTGCATGGAGCATTGTTGTTGTTGTTGGCTTGGTGCCATTGAGCAAAGAGATTTGGGAATTGAGCAGCCATCTGCTGCGCAATGATTTCTGCCAGTTCGGCAGTCGCTATCTGGTTTTCGCGTCGAGGAGGCATTCTAAAAGAGGAAACATGAAAGGAAACGAGTGAGATGATTGGATGAAAAGAATGAGATGAAACAAAAATTGACAACAACAAAGATGGCGGTCATTTGTTCGCATCACAAAGCAAACAAACGACACACAGTGACTAATCAAAGTAAATGGGTCAAAAATAATGTATCGCGAAGGCATGCTCGCCTATAAGTGAACACTCACCCCAAGAGTTCCCAGGTAAGAGTGACTGGTCCAATTATGTGGATTTGTACGAACACTCTAGCCTTAGACAGAAAACCCAGGGTACATGCATTCACTCTTCCAGTTTGCACGTGTTCACACTATTTAGAACCCAAAACTTTGACGAGATTTTGAAAATTTTGAAAGGCACAAAGCCAAAAATCAAACTGGAAGGGTTCAAAACCTTACAACAGAGGGTTCAAAACCTAGTAATCAATCATCCAAAAACAGATGATTAATTTTCAAAGCGGATTTGAACTTGATGTTCTCGTTGTGGTTATCACCTAAGGATAGGTGAAGTGCAGGTTTTAAATTCTAAACACAAGACAACTTGTGTTAGGGTCCTAGAAAGGTTATAGTCTAGGTCAAAGAATTACTAATAACCTAATTCCCTATAACCATTGGCTCTGATACCAACTCTTCTGTCACACCCCGACCACGTATAACATACAAAACGTGGCGGAAAACGTCGGGGAGTGTTGTAACAGAATTAATTGTTTCATAACCATGACATACAACGTTGTATTTTATTTATCAACATAAGAGTTACATTGTTTTAAACAGGAATCAAAGAGTTTATAACATAATTAAACTAAGTCTATCTTCATTTTAAGTCTCTAAGGCACAGGTCCGCCCTAGTGTCACGATCATCGTCTTACGCAAAAGCTCCTGAAAACACATGTGAAAATAGGTACGTCAGCATAAAAATGCCTGTGAGATACATAGGTTTTGTAAAAATAGGATTCATGACTCAAGTTTAAGAAAATGTTGTTTAGTAAAAGTCAGTCATGAACCTTGTAAATTGTTTTGTTTTGTAAATCATTTAAAAAGCGATAAGATCAAATGATATGTATAAAAGTATAATGTATGGTTAAATGTATAACCAAGTAAAATGAGTTGTATAAAGTAAATTGTTTGTAAACCAAAGTCTTGTGAAAATCGTGTTACTTGTGTAAACTGTATAAGTCCGAATTTGAATGATTTAAATAACGCTATGATATGTAATATAATACAAACACTTATATATAGGAAGTACCAGCGGCGTATCCACCATGCTTGTATCATATTACTCACATCTCGTTACTTAAGTCACTTAAACAAACCACCAAAGTAATAAGTCTATGTTTAGACCAATTGTCAAAAAGTCCTTGTATAATCCATGTCAAATGTTAAGAAGTCCAAAAGTAGTCAAGTAATGTGTAACAAATGTTATGTATTGTAAGTAAAGTATTGTCACGTATTCCATATGTAGAAATGTACAAAACAAAGTATTTTGAATATATCAAAAAGTTATGTATTGCAAAGTAATGCATGTTACGTTGATACAAACATTTATGTGGTAAGTTAACGCATACATTCAAGCCTTGAGACAGTCGGATAACCCTTTCAGTCAAGGTTATCAAAAGAAATGTTTTCGGATTCAGTCATTCCTTACATCCAAACAAACCCGGGATGTCAGGAATGGGATTTGTCAAGTCCTATGGTACCAGTACTTACTACCGAGCGGCGTAGCTAATGTTAATGAACGTATATAAGTCTCGTTTGTGCAAACCAAATGTTATAGCAGTTGTATACATGTCATATGAAAACATTGTACTAAGTATGCTAAGTTAACATACAAAGCAGAAAAGTCATGTAAATCAATGTGCTAGCATGCTATCAGTCAACATACATAGCAGAAATGTAATGTAAAACGATGTACTAAGTATGCACACAATGGACATACATAGCATGAAATGTAATGAAATCATGTACTATAATGTACTAACGAACATAGCAGGTATATGATGTGAAAACATGGAAAGCATGAAAGTAACAAGTAGGCACATGTGTTTCACCCCAAAACAGTTTGGAAAAAAGTAAAAGAGGGGTCTATGTACTCACTTGAGATTGCTCAGAAGTCCTAAGATAAACACCAAGCAATGCTAGAGATCACGAATATCAAACGACACCTAATATAGGTAACTACATTAATAAACCGGACCTAAATCGGAAGATCGGATAGAATGTGATTTAGACCCGACAAGTTTGAAGACTTGTTTAATATGGGTATTTCATACACACTCTGAATTTCTAGATAAAACCGATAAGGTTTGACCCGCTTCGGCTAATTTATGTAAACTAGTTATATAAACCAAACCGAACACGTAATAAGCGTAACGGGTATCCGTAAGAGCCATATACAGGTTCCTAAGTTAATATGCTTCAAATATGTTGTGACATCAGTAAGATGTCTTTTATTATGCCCGAAACGAATTTAAACACAAACTATGCACCGTAGGGGCATTTTGGTAATTTCACATAAGCCGTGAAGCTCAAAACTGAAGTCTGAGTTAAACAACTTTTGCTTACTGTTAAAACATTATAATTTACCTAAAATATCAGTAGGTATCAACCCTTGTATGTCTAAAATAGTTCTAGTACATACTATGCGTTAAAACGCTTAGAAAGGTAAGAGTTTCTGGAGTTGTACGGTTCCTAGCAATTGCTGCTGGTCTTGGCGTAAATTATTACAACTTAGACCGTTAATGCGAACACATGTTTGGATCGAGGTTGGTAATGGTGTCACAACTTCAGCGTGGTATGATTTTTGGTGCTCCTTGGGGCCGCTGGGGAATATTCTGTCACCAAGAATGATTTCGAATGCGGGTTTTACTTTGGAGGCTACGGTTGCTGATGTTAGAAATAATGGGGATTGGAGGTGGCCTACAGCTTGGAGGGATCTTTTTCCGGTTCTTATTCAGCTTGATAATGTCATTTTAGACCCGAATAAAACAGATCGGATTTTATGGCGTGATGGTGATCATATTAGAGATTTTTCGGCTTCAGGTGTGTGGAATTCTATTCGATATACAGAACCAGAAGTTCATTGGAGCTCTATTGTGTGGTTTTCTCAAGGTATTCCGAAGCATGCTTTCTTAATGTGGTTAATTATGAGAGGTAAGTTACTTACTCAGGATAAAATTTTGGGATGGGATTTCTCTCGAAGGAAAAATATGAACATGATGTGTTGCCTGCTTTGTTATGAGAACTTTGATTCACATAATCATTTATTTTTTGAGTGCAAATTCTCGTCACAAGTATGGAACATGGTTAGACAAAAGGTGGGTATGGATTTGGTTCAGCCGGTTTTGGGGGATATTGTGGAGTGGCTTCTTATTCGTGCCCGGTCGAAGACAGCGTCTAATTTGGTTGCTAGAATTTTAGTTGCGGCTTCGTGTTACATGATTTGGCAAGAGCGGAATGCTAGGTTATTTAAAAGCCAATTAAGACCTCCAGAAAATATAAGTGCTTCCATTGTTCAAATGGTTCGGTATAAGCTGATGGGAGTGAAGCTGAAGAATACTGTTAGAGTTCAGAAGCTTCTTGAAGATTGGGAGATTCAAGGTCTTTCGAATGAGTTTGATGGTGGTTGAGTAGTTATTAGTGGTTTGTGTTTTTTTCTAGATTAGAGTCTAGTTGGTTCCTTTTTTGTGGTTTGTTCTTGTTGTTTTTTATTACACTTTTGGGGCATGTCTCATGAGTGAACTAGTGTAGGTTTTCTACACTACTTGTTTTATTTGGTTGTGAATATATAGAATCACCGGGGTAACCCTTTACCCAAAAAAAAAAAAAAAAAACGCTTAGAAAGGCGATTAGGAGCCGTTTCCGGGTTATATACATAAAGCTGATATTTTTATTATTCCAGAAGGCTTAAAATAATTTATTTATCATTTAATATCAGTAGCAAAAGGTTTGGAGTCGTTTAGATATGTAAAACTCATTTTATAGCCCGTAAGGGCAAAACCGACAATTACCGGATTAAGCCTACGACTATAAGTTATGCTCAGCCTAAAATTAATTAAAAATCTTCAAAAATCCCAAAATAATATATGACATCAGTGGGTAATAAGTTTGATATCAAAAAGTAGGCTTAACTAGGCTATACGCTAATTACGCCATTTAATTAACATAAAGCTTTCATTTTGCGCTAATGAGCATAACTCTCAATCTACACCACCAATTGATCTCAAATTTTGGGTACAAGTCTATATATCAGTAACAAAGGTTTCTACTCTTTTACATTTTCAAAAATCACGTTTTAAGGTAAAAAGGGCATAATGGTCAACATATGAGCAATTAACGGAAACATGCATATTAATTGGATAACTAATGAACCAAGGTGTATAATCACAGAGGGTTATACTAGTATGTAATCTAGTCCAATTAAAGCTCTGAGGCATTTCTAAAACATGCCTAAACGGGTCAGAACTGAAAGTCAAAGCAAAAGTCAAACTATGCGACTTTCGGTTCCGAACCGGGTCTAAACAGGAAATTGTCGGGTTGAACATGTTTAGACATGTTCTTACACTAATTACCAAGTTATAATAATGATCAAACAGGTTGTATATGTTTTACATTGCTAATTATGCATAAATTAGAATTTAAGTATCCTGTTGACTTTTTATTAGCAAGTTTGACCCGACTTTTGACCTAGTTAGAGTGGGAATCAGGGGGAACCCTTTTAAGGGTTTATTACCCACATAATTACCAACTTATAACTACTTTTGATTCGACTAATCACTGGACCATTAGTGATTAATCTTAAAGTCAACCGTTAATTACGACGGTTTGACTTTTAAGCTAAAACTAAGCAAAAACTAAACTAAGGAAGGTTAGGCAAACTTACAGGAGTCCTATGAACGACCAGAGATCACTTGAGAGGAGTCTTGTGCTCCAGAAATGCTCCATAAATGCAGGAGTGAGGTGTGTTCAATGTTTGCAACTCATTGGCCTTTTATAGTGATTTCAACAACACAAAATGTTGACACACAAGCCTACAACTGCCCACAACATTCCCACAAGTGTCCCTAGTGCTCTAGGGGTCGTTTAGGGGCCATCCAAGATGAGGAAAATCGTTTAAAGGTCGAATATGCGTGAAAACAGGCAGCTGTCAAAAGTTTCTGCATCTGATGGTCTGACGCGGCCCGCGTAAAGTCATGTTAACCTTTACGTGGCCCGCCTCAGTCTTGTAATCAGGCAAAAACGTTTTCAAGTTGTTGCATCTCGTCTCTTGGCCCTTCCGAAAGGTCAACTAACTTATTTCTTGCAATTTGAACCCCCTAATTTGACATATAAGGGCTTCAAGATATTTACCCACTTTGTTAAGTCCTCGGTTAACTTTATTGTTACCCGAAAGGTCCTAAACTTCAACGTTGACGCTTTAACCCCTTGTACACGGATTTGATCATAACTTTCTCGTACGATAACGAAACTTTATGAAATTTATATCATGCATTCTAGTGAGCAAAATTAACCGTTATAAAGCTTCAGTTTTGTCAAGTTTAGTCCCTGTAAGCGAATTAACTTGTTTTTGCCATACCAAAGCCTTCAAAACTTATTTCTAAGTTATGTAAGGGTTATTTAAGGTATGTTAAGTATATGTTGAAGTTCCAGAGTATTTGTTGCATTAAACTGATTACGTTTACGCACCAGTTTGCGTATAAATCTCCAGAAAGCGATGTAGAGTTTGAAATTGAACAAAAGTCAAAACATGAAAAATGTAAAACATAACCAAACAAACATTGGGATCAAATAACATTGTTTTATTGATAAACGAACTGTTCACAATGATAACAAGCACAGATGTTACACTTAGTGTCTTGGCAAAGCAAAAAGCAAGCAGCTGTTTCCACATCCACTGCTGAGGCAGAATATATAGCTGCTGCAAGCTGTACAGCCCAACTGCTCTGGCTTCAAAATCAGTTGCTGGATTTTGGTATCACTGCCTTAAAGACACCACTAATGTTAGATAGCCAGGCAGCAGAAAATATCATCAAAAATCCAGTTTCCCACTCAGGCATCACTTTATGAGGGATTGCTATGAAAAAAGGTTTGATTTCTCTGCACCATGTTCCAACTAAGGATCAGCTGGCAGATGTGCTAACCAAAGCATTAGACACATCCATCTTTGAAAGCTTGATCTCTAGGATTGGCATGCTAAACATGGAATAACAGGCAAAATCCTGTTTTTCTATGAATAAAAGCATTAAAATATTTTCAGAAAATCAAAAATCCATCCTTAAAAATAGCTAAAAATGAATTTTTCATTAAAATCCTTAAAAGTCTGCCATAACCACTGCTTTGTTCAAAAGTTTGTTCTACTTAAAAGTCTGTCCACTGCTGAAAGTCAACCCTTGTTCTCTCATTTTCTTGATAAGCACTGTTGTTCAAAATCAGTGTTTTATCCACTGATGTGCTATCCACTGATAGTAAAAATCACCCACTACTTTCATTCTTACCATTACAACCATTGGTCTTGTTCCATCAGTGGTTTTCATAAAAACACTTGTCCTTCATCTCGTCAGGGGTTGGCACGTGGACAGTACATAGCGGTCAGATCTTTTGTAACCGCTGCCACGTCAGCATTCACCTTTTCTTTTATAAAACCCTTTTCCAAACCCCAAACAGGGTTTTACTGTCGAATCGAATTCACAAAAATTCCTTTCTCAAACCAGTTTCCATTTCCCTCTCTCAAATCCTTCAAAACCTTCATCGATCTTCTTCTCCAAAATGACAAAATCAAAGTCATCTGCAAAATCCACTTCAAAATCATCTCCTAAAAAGGCCACTCAAAAGGCTACACCCATCGAAATACCATACAAATCTCCTCACAATTATCTGGGTCTCCTTACAAAACCCGGCACCACCGATGCTTTTGATTCCATCATTGACATCATGTCTGCATCAAAGTACAAAACTTTGTTAACAGCAGATGCTCCAATTTACTTTGAAACCCAAAGAGAGTTTTGGAAAAATATTACCCTTGACAAACAAGGCGAGGATGTCATAGCCATTAAGTCTTCTCTAATGGGTAAAGCTGTCAAAATCACACCACAATCCATCTCGGAAGTCTTTGAACTCAATGATCAGCAAGGTAAAACTTCTTTTCCCAAAAATGAGTTAAAAACTGATTTCCTTGAAAGGGGTTATGCAGAACAAATAAAAAAGGATACCTTACAAAAAGGTAATTTTCCACCAGCAACAAGATTTTTGTTCCATACCCTGCTTATGTTTGTTTCAAACAAAACCACTTCTTTTAATGAGATACCATTAAAGATTCAAAACCTGGGATATGCTATTCTTCAAGATGAAAATTTCAATTACTCCCAGGAAATCTTTAATGATTTGGATAAAAATGTTGATAAAAAGTCATTCTTACTTTTTCCAATATTTCTAAGTTATTATTTTGAAAAGAAATTTGGTAAAGATGATGCTTCTATAATAAAACAAGGTGACTCTTTTCAAATAAACAGCTTAACTGCTGAAACTTTTACAAGAATGTCAACACCTTGCAAAACACAAGCAGAGGTGCCTTAGCAGAATTTAGCAGCTACCACTGCTCCTCAGGTATCTGCTGCTGAGCCCACTGCTCAAGGTGATCAAAGCAGCAAAACAACTGCTTTGAAACCCACACCTAAAATTACCAAAAAGCCAAAACAAAAGAAAACTCAAACCCCCCCAAACCTACCAAAAAGGCAATTCTGGAGGATGAGATACCAGAGCAACTGCCAGTGACAGCACAAACATCACAAGAAACCACTGCTGCTACTTCCTCACAGCAGTTGGTAGAAATATCTCAACCCATGGCTGAAACTCCTCTTGCTTCTTCTCAAAAAGAACAGGTTGTACAAATAGGGACACCACAATATGATGCTTTGGAATCACTTGCTTCCATCATCCACAGCCCAATGCCCGGGGCCAATTCTCTTTCTACACCAAACTCACCTCCACAATTCCCCCACAAACAAAAATATTGTTGGATGCTCTTGATTTGAACCAGGCACAAACCAGCCCTTCTCAATCACCTGTCAATGAGAATATACCTCCACAAGTAACTGGGCCAGATGTATCAATCATTGCTAACCCACCAACAAGACCTGAGGAGGTTACACCCCTTGAGTTACAAGTAACTCTTGGTGGTAGTCCAAGTGAAGCAGCCACTACAAGTGTTGAACCCACTGGTTTGCATTTGGACAGTGGTTACATCTATAAGACTTCCTTGGAGGCAATTTCTTCTCTGGGAACACTTGTGTATCCAGTTTATACTGGGTCACCAAAAAGTGTCTGCCTTTTTGAAGAAAGAAGTCCCAGTACCAAGAAAAAGGGGCAACAGTGGATGACTTTTGGAATACTTTCCCTGAGTCAACCACTGTTACAACCACTGTTAGTGGGAAATCAGATGATCCCATTAAATTGGGTGATGGTTTAAAGTACCTAGAATTGACGGATAGAATTGACAAACTGGATACCTCTGTTGCAGATATCAAAGAAATGCTGCAACAGTTGTTGAAAGTTCAAAAGGCACCATCAACTGCTGTTCCAGCTCAAGCACCTGCTCCACCACAAGCACCTGCTGTAAATGAGTTATGGAATTTATTCCAACCCCTACTCCAACAACAAAGACAAATGGCTGATCAGCAACATGCAATACATGTTCAAATGCTGAGAAACATGATGCAGTCAAGGTTTAAAGACACCCAAGCTGACATCAAGGCTATAAAAGCCCACATCCTGAAAACCTCTGGCACTACTCCTCCCACTGTTCTCTTCATTGATAACCCCCCTCCAGATAATGCCAAAAAGGGGGAGAAAATCAAGCAGTGGAAGAAGAAGGGATTTGAAGATGGTCTCTATATTGAACCAGAAAAAGAAATAATGACTAAAGACATTCCTTTGCCAGATGGTAGTAAAAAGATTGATGCTACAACAAATGCACTTGCTGAAGCAAAAGCAAGTGTAAAAAGGGATAGAGAGGCTAAGGATATGGGAACAGGAGAAAATAGCTTATATGGAGCTGAATGCACAGGGTACTTCTGAGCCAAAGGATGATGAAAATCCTAATGATGAAAAGAAGAAGCCCACTAGACAAGTGAGGCAACCCAAATCCACACCATCCAGACCCACAAAGCATGCTTCCAAACCACCTACTAAAGGCTCCAAACCTCAAACTTCCACCCAAACAGCTGTTGTATCAACAACTGCTGGTACTTCAGTAGTTTCAACATCTGCCACCACTTCAACACACACCACAACCACTGCCTTACCACCACCGCCACCAAAAATCATCTCACCACCAAAACCACCATCACCACCAAAAACAACCTCACCACCATCACCTCCTGCTAAAAAGCAGAAGACATCAGATGTTACAACAACTGTTAGTCAGCCACCTTCTACCACTCAAATCACCACCACTGATCCACCCAAAACATCATCAGCCTCTCCTACAATAAAAATGAGAAGGATTTTTATACCTGATGATGATTCTCCATCACCACCACCAACATCCTCACAATCTCTTTCACTTGTTAATATCCCAAACCCTGTTCCTCTCTCATCAGCTCAAGTACAACAACCAATCACTACCATCACTCCTGCAGGTTTCCAGTATCGTCTTGAACTTATAGCAGTCAGAGAAGAGATCAAATCCTTTTACTTTGAGGATGATCCTGCTAAAAGGAGGTTGCCATCAGTTGAAGGATATCCTAGGCCTAACAACATTGAAGAGTACTTGAAAATTAAGGCTCAACAGGCAGAGGATAACTCCAAAAGAAACTCTCAAGGAAAAATTGACAAAGAAATTCAAAGGCATTATCAATTTCTGCTCACACAAGTCAGATCTTTGGAGCAGTTTGCGAAGAATGTTTGTAAGCAAATATCAGAAAGAGCAGATGAAACCCTGAGAAAAGACTACATTGAAAATATCATGACTTTTAAGAAGTATAAGGGTGAAAAACATATGTACAAGGAGTGGACCATTCCTGAGCTTGAAAAAGAAGCAGCCAGGATTAAAGAAATGATAAAAAATAAGGTCAAACACACTCCTCCTGATTGGTCAAAGTACAAAAAGAATGTGCATGAAAAGACACTGGAGCTGAAGAGAATGAAAGAGGAATTAGTTGCTGCTGATTATGGGTCCAAAAATCAAGTGATGAGATGGAAAGAAGACAAAGTCAGGACCACCTACAAAAGGTTGCAGGAATTAAGGAAGAAAGATCCTAAAGTTCCACAAAAACCTGACTACCCTGAAGTAGAGGTTTCAACAAGACCACCAAAGCTGCAAATCAGGAGATCCACTGCTCCAGCTGGTACTGCCATCTACAAAAGAAGACAACAAAAACAGCTGGATGTTGAAACAGTGGAAGAATTAATGGCAGGAGATGACCTTGTAAAAGAAGGCATTAAGAAGATGATAGCTGAAACTCTTGGCCTAAATCAACCTGCAAGCACTGCTCAGTCAGTCATCACAAGGCCAGCATCACCAAACATCTCATCTAATAAAAATCTCCCAAGAAACCCACCAGACTCAAAAGTACTAAAGTGGAAAACTGACAAACAGACCCATTTACAGACACTGATCAAGTCTAGTGGAGAAGTGAAGAAAATAACAAGGGAACAAGCACTTGGCCTAAGTCTTGAAGATTTGCAGGATCTCCTTGATCTTCCACTGTGTAGGGATGAAGAAGACACAGATGCCTTAGGCTTTGAGTTCCAACTCAAAGGGCAAATAAGGGAACTGTTGATGAGGCAATAAAGATCTACCAATAATGAAGGGTTTTGGCATTATCTGTTCCAGGGGGAGATTGTTGGGATTGAACCCTATCAGATGAACAGATAATTAAAGCCAAAACTGGATCAGGGCAGTGGATCCAGAATAAGCAGATGTTATGTATTCAAGTCTCTCCCCTTGAAAGTGGTTTCAACATCAGATGACCTCCAATCCACTGATCGGTACAACTGCTGACCTACAACTGCTGGTCAAGTCAAAGACTAATGAAGACTAAAGTCCTGCTGTTCAATCTGCTGCTATGGGTCAAGCACTGCTGGATATATCAAGTGCTGCTGGGTTCACATCAGTGGAAGGATTCAGCAGTAGTTAGTTTGTCTTTATGTAATATATTGTATAACAGTTGTTAGCATAACAGTACTTGTATAGATCAGTTGTTAGAGTTTGTTAGGAGGTTAGATATCACTTTCATGGTGACGTCAGCAAAGATGCCTCAGTGGTTTGTCCGTGCCTATAAATAGAACAGTACCCTGTACTGTTCTATTAGCTCTTCACCATCTTTCTTCCTGTATGAACAAATCACTGTGAGCTCAGGCTGAGGGGGAGTTTGTTACATGCATGCAATTGTAATCGTTGATGAAATAAATTCAATCATTCGGTTCATTGTTGAAAATGTGTGTTGAAAGCAATTCTCCTGTTTGATTGTTAAAAGTTTGTTACCATTTTATTCCGTTGCATTACTTGTTCATTGTTCATCTTAATTCAAACATAAAACACAATCAAAACCAAACTCAGATCCTAACAAATTTAGATAAAACAAATAATAAGGACTTATTGCATAACGAAATACCTAACCCAATGTCTACCCAATCCTCACATGTCTTAATTATTTAGTTAAAGTTTTCTATAGGATAGAGCCTAAGCTCTGATACCATAATTGTAACACCTACCCCGATTAGGGCTGACGTGTTACACAATTCGGTAATCAGAGATAATTAATAACTTAATTAAAACATAAATTCCATAGGTTTAAAACAAAAATCCCCAAATGACATAACGGTCTCAACAGAAAAACATAAGTGTCTAAATTTATTGAATATAAGGTTTTATTAAACTCCTTGTTCCAACTCTAGCTTTTTATTATCACTCTTCACACATTTCCCCGATTTCCCTGAGTACCTGTTTAAGACATAATAAAATAAAACAACAAAAAGAAACGGTTGAGCCAAAAATTGCCCAGTAAGTAACAGTAACGGAGAAACAATAGCACTAACACATAAATGATAGAAGCAATACACTAAGCACTTTAACGACGCAAACAATACAATACACTGAATGATCACTGATGAATACCATAAAGGTATATTAGAAATACCCATGTGAGCCACTAACAATAAACACTAACACTTTGTACATTAGCTGCAGTTCCAATGCACCATTATGTAGAGGGGATGTGGGCACTCACACCTATCCCACTACCACTGTTGGTGCATTGAATGTCTGCTGATTTCGTCATTATCAAGTCTTGTGTCTAGGATTGTTTGAATGATCACATTATAAGGTTTAAATTAGGGTTTATATGTTTTAATCATGAGATTTCGCTTGAAAGGTTATGTGAATGCTTGAAGCGAAATCAAGATGTGATGATTTCGCTTCAGACTTCCTCAAGCGAAATCTTATGTTCTATAAATAGGTGGCTGGTCATTTGAAGCGTAGAGACTTAGTCATTGTATGTGAGACGAAGTGCTGACGGATTTGTATCAGAAAACCTTGTACAAGCACTCAAATCAATCAGAAAAGAAAGATTAAAAGGATTAGAGCTGTTATGACTTAGTTTACTTTGATTCCGCCTCTGTAAACTAAGATGAATTGCCTTGACTGACATTTTAGGGTCATACAACGGTCCAACAAGTGGTATCAGAGCTCAGGACGAGGAGTTCATACCATAGCAGCGGATTATCTTCTTTCTACTCATTTCTTTTTACATTTTTCAGAACTGAACTATTTCCAACGGTCAAAATGGTCTAATTTTCGAGTATAACGTGTAAAACAGTGTTTTAACAAAGCCTACAAAGATTCGGACTAAAATTCAGCTTAAAACATGTTAAAATTGACCTAAAACTAGATTTCGCTTGAAGTTGTTCGTAGGTTATAATTGATTTCGCTTCAGATCTGAATGTTTGGACTGTTTCGCTTGAACTGCTGAAGCGAAATAGATTGTGCTGAATTTCGCTTGAAGATTTCCTGAAGCGAAATAGTTGTTTTCGCTTGAAGGTTCTGTTTTGGTTGAAGCGAAATAGTTGGTTTCGCTTGAGAATCTGATTTTGTGTGGTTTCGCTTGAAGCTGAAGCGAAATAGTTTGTAGTAGATTTCGCTTGAACAGTATTATTGTATTGATTTCGTTTGAAGCTGATAACTTCAAGTATTTCGCTTGAGCTGATAATTTTTCAAAACCTAAAAAAAAATAAAAATTTCTAAGTGTTTGACTGATTTTTCAGGTACGTTCACAATGGATGATATTTTCTTGAACCCGTTTGGCGATATGTACGCATTCGCAGGAAACTCGGGAGATGATACTTCTACAAACAACAACAATACGAATGAGAACGAGAATACACCGAAAGAAAGAAAGAAGGAAGCTTGGGAGTCCGAAAGCGCATTTGGAACTTTTAACAAACCTCCTAAGCTGATGGCTATAGAAGATTATAGCAGGTGGGCAACAAAGTTCGAAGATTGGTTGATGGCTTTTGCTTTTCCTTGTTGGAAAAGTATGAAAAATGGTTTTGCCCAAGGAAAGAAGAATGGTGAAGCATTAAGATCAGTTGAAGAGATTGATAATTTTGTGGCTGAGCAAAAATGTGTAGCATTATTGTTTCAATCGGTGCGTGAAGACATCATTTCACTGATAGATTACTCAAATTCTAAAGACTTATGGGAAAAACTCGAAAAGAAGTGTCTTGGAAGCAAAGAGATTATAAAAAACAAAAAGAAACTTCTTAGGAAAGAATTTGATATGTTTAGTTGTATGAAAAATGAATCGGTGTGTAAAATGATTGAAAGGTTCGGTCATCTGAAGCTGGAATTAGCAAGACATGATATCAGATATTCAGATGATGAGCAAGTAGACAAGTTGTTCGACTCATTGCCAGACGAGATGGAGTGGAGATATTATGCTCTCATGCTTAAAAATACTATTCCTTCTGAATTATTGACTCCAGATGTGTTGATTGAAAGACTGGAAAGTCATGAGCTAGAGCTGAAGAAAACATTTAAAGTCAATAATTCATCTTATCAGCAGAATCTGGATTTATACTATCCAAAGAGTATGATGCAGAAAGCTACTTCTCCAAAAACTGCATTTTCTGCTAATAATGTTTCTACAGTTGGAAAAGAAAGTCAAAGTGGTCAAAGCAGTGGAAGCCATAGTGGTTATCACAGTGGATCTACATCTTCTGCAAATCATTCTGATGCGAAGTTTTCTTGCAATATCGCGATAGATCTGAAGAACGCACAGAATTTTGATGCGGAGTCGGCCAAGCAACAAATGGTCTTTCTGGCGTCTGTTCTGGAATCCTATGAAGGATTGGTGGCTGGAAAAATCGGGAATACAAATCTGACGAAAGAAGACTACGATCAGATAGATCCTGAAGAAATGGAGCTAATTGACATTCGTTGGGCAATGGCAAGTGCAGTTCGACGTGCACAACGCTTCATGGAGATTACAGGGAGAAAAACGATTGGTGGTTCATCTACAAAACTGGGGTTTGACAAGTCAAAAGTAACATGTTTCAAATGTAAGCAGAAGGGTCACTTCAAACGAGAATGCCGAAATGCTTATGCTGATGAGTCGGAGAACCCTTTCAGAGATGATTATTACAAAAAGGCAATTTACCATCAGAATAAATCTGAGCCGCCTAGATTGAAGCAGGTTGAAGATAACAGAGACAAATCAAGGGCTCTTGCTGTGATTTATGATGATGAGGGGTATGATTGGAGTAAAGAAGTTCTACCGGAAGAAGATGCGGTAGGTTACGCATTCATGGCAAGCAATGATGAACCTAAGCCATGGAAAGATGATCGTACTGAGGAAGAAAAGTATCACTACCGGAAGATGACTGCTGAAACCAAGATTATCAGACTTTCTGGTATCTTTCTGGAAGCTAGAAGAGCAAACAGATGGGATCCAGATAGAGAGTGCTATCTTGATAGATATGGCAACATTGCGATTGATGACAAAACGTTAGATATCGAAGCCATTATCAAGGAGTACAAAGAAGAAGATGAATATTGGCAGCACAAATGGTGGGGAACTCCAACTTCGAAAATGATTGAAGAAGAGAAAGAGAAAGAGAGAAAGGAGAAAGAAGAGAATGAGAAGAAAGAAAAGCAAGTTGATACAGGCATAATTGATACTACGCAAGAGTTGACAGCTGAGAACCTGGGAGTGATGGCTGACAAAGTGCTAGCTGCAAAAGCACTTGAGGTAGATCCTAATTCTGTTACTGAGTCAAAGGAGTCGGTCAGTCAAAGTGTGTCAACAAATGCGTCAGGTAACAAGAATGTGTCAGGTAAAAAGTTTGATGGGAATGCTGACTGCAAAAATTGTACCAAACAATGCAATTTTTGTAGCACTGTCACGTATCTTAACAATGAGAAAATCAAGAATCTGACAACAAAGGTTAGAAATGTTGAAAATCAGATTCTCGATCGTGACAAAAGTGTAAGAGCTTCAACTGAACGGAACAAAGAATTAACAACTCAAATTGAAAATGATAAAATTGAATGTGAGAAAATAAAATCTGAAAATGAAAAGTTAATTCTTGAAAACCGTCAAATTTCTGAAAAATTTGAGAAATTGAAAAGCATTGTCAAAGATAGTGATGATCGTAATGGCAAAACATTTAAGGAAAATGAACATCTAAGAGCTGTTTTGAGATTAAAAGAAGAATCGATTAATGAACAACTGGATCAAATTGCTAAACTAAAACTTAAAGTTCAAGAAGCTGAAATTGAGAATGAACGAATCCAGTTGAAGCTTAACAGCTATAAATCAGCAAGCTTTGTTTTGCAGTATATTGTTCCTAAACCTATAGGGAAAAACAAAGATGGCGAGGATGTGTTTTCTGATGGAACGGGTGTAGGTTTTCACAAAGTTCCACCGCCAATTTTAGACAACTACACGAAAAAGCAGTCTAGTTTGTTGGAAATTGAGGAAGAAAGTGAAGTTAAACTTCCTGAAAACATTGATGTCACGTTTACATCTTCCAATGACGAGGGTGTCCAAAATGATGTGGTGAAAAGTGTGGTAGACAAAGTGCTTAAACAGGATTGTGACACTTCTGAGGAGGATGGGGGTTTCTTGGACAAATACATTCAGAAATCAAAGTCCAAAAACAACTTAAGTGATGAACCGGGTCTTGTGATGTACAAGATGGCTGGATCTGATAAGTTGTTTTCGGATTCTGAATTTCCCATTGAGAATGTTAACATGAACAAGCTGACAAATGTTTTCAAATTGGTTGAAGTTGAGTTGTCAGAAGTGAACAGTTTGAAACAAACAAAAAGGCAAATGAATTTTGATAAAGATAAAGCTTATTACAAAAAGCCTATTGTTCCACCACGTTTTTATAATAACAATAGAAACAATTGGTCGGGTGGTTATCGAGGTGGTAAAAGTTATCAGAAAAAGAGTTTTCAAAACAAGAGGTTTACAGAAAAGAAGGTTTTTGTGAATGGTTCAAGTTCACTTTCTGATGAGGAAAATGAAATTTTTTCAAAATCAAATGAAGAGTTCTTTAAGAAAAGAGCTTCACAGTATCAGTCTGAAGGCACGAGTCGAGTAGTTGATACTCGTACTTGTTTTAGATGTAATCAAGTGGGTCACATTGCACGAAAGTGTACCAATGTGAAGCCTAAGACTGAAAATGTGAAGTATCAAAAGAAGAAAGTTGATGTGAAGGGTAAAGCACCAATCGTTGTTGAGAAAAAGAATGTGAAAAATGACAATATCAAATTGAAAAATGAACCCGTAAAGAAAGTGGTAACTAAAAATGACAAATTTTACAAGAGGGTTGCATTATCTCAACAAGTTTGGAAACCAAAAACTGAAATGAAAATTTCAACTTCTGAAGTGAAAAAGGCTGAAGAATCAATTTCGGTTGATTATGATGCAAGTTTTCCACCTTTGAAGGCTGAAAATTTCAAAATTCAAGTTGCTAGAGTCAAGGTTACACCTAAGGCTGATGAAGCCTGGGTGGACACCATGTTCGAATAAGCAGTTTGAATTGCCGGAGCTTCCTGGATCGCGAAGCATGAATCGGCATCTTTCTTGAAGTTGTTTAAGTTGTAGTTTGTGGTATATGCAGGATCTTCCAAGAGCCATTTCAAGATGGATCATGGATAGTGGGGCATCTCGACATATGACAGGAAAAACTGCATTGCTGTATGATGTGAGAAACATTAATGGTGGTTATGTGGGATTTGCTGGTCATGAAGGTGGTAGAATTGTTGGTGAAGGAACGTTATCTAATGGGATTGTAACGTTTGAGAGAGTTAACTACATCACTGAGCTGGAGAACAATCTGCTTAGTATCTCGCAGATTTGTGACAATCAGTACACTACTTACTTCACTGATAAAGAATGTTTGATTCTGAAACCTGGTTTTGTTATCCCTGAAGAATGGATTATTATGAGGGCACCTAGAGTGAATGATTTATATGTGTTAGATATGTCTGTAGCAACTACAACTACTGGTCAAGCACATTGTTTCGTGTCTAGAGCAACTGAGAAAGAATCCAGATTGTGGCACCGCAAAATGGGGAATATTCACCTAAGGAAGATGAATCACTTGGTGCACAATGATTTGGTATTGGGAGTTAATATCAAAGGTTTTCATCTGGAAGGGGAGTGCATTAGCTGCATCAAAGGCAAGCAGAAGAAAAAGTCACACCCTACAAAGCAAGTCAATTCAGTTTCGAGACCTCTGGAAAGACTTCACATGGATTTGTTTGGTCCGGTGAATGTCAAGAGCATTACAGGAGATTACTATTGTTTGGTTGTTACTGATGATTATTCCAGATTTTCGTGGGTATCTTTCTTGAAGACGAAAGATGAAACATTTGACAGTTTGATGGGTCTGTTCAGGAAGATTGAGAATTTGTACCAAAGGCGTATCAAGAAAATTCGAAGTGATAATGGTACTGAATTCAAGAACAGCAAGATGGAAGAATTTTGTGATGAAAGAGGTATTTTGCATGAGTTTAGTGCTCCGTACACTCCGCAGCAGAATGGAGTTGCAGAACGCAAAAACCGGACACTAATCGAGACGGCTAGAACTATGCTCGCAGATTCAAAGTTACCGATAAATTTTTGGGCTGAAGCTATTTCTGCCGCATGCTATACACTCAACAGGGTTCTTACTGTCAAAAAGTTCAACAAAACATGCTTTGAGCTTATCAATAACCGCAAACCGAATTTGAAGTATCTAGAACCGTTCGGGTCACCTTGTACGGTTATAGAGCCTTTTGGAAAGTTTGGTCCGAAGTGCATTGAGGGTATATTTGTTGGTTATTCAAATCCATTGCGACGTGTCTTCGTTCCAAGTGAGAAGCGGATTATTGAAGCTGCAAATGTTGAATGTCAAGGTTATACTATGCCGCCTCAGAATCCTGGTGATTCATGGCGTTATCATTATGACAAACTTTGGGATTCGTTTGACATGAGAGAAGAATCAGAGGATGATGAAGATTTCTTTGATGAGTTGGATATTTTGCGTGAATATGAGTCGCAGTTAAAGTTCCCAGCCGAGTATTCATGGAGACCACGGGAAACTTCAAATGATGATGAAGCAGGTCCAAGTAATGCTGGTGAACATGATGATGTCCAACAGAATGAAGTTGCTCAGGATAATCAGTCGGCTCAGAATGAAAATTTAGAAGCTGAAAACATGCCAGTTTTTGATCACGGTGATTCAGATTCAAATTCTGAGGGGGAGCAGATTCAGAGTTCAGGTCAAACAAACAAAGTTGGTGAACAAGATGCAGAGCAGAATGTTACTAATCTGGAGGGAAATGTAGATGTTCCGAGTGAAGTGATGCCGCGAACTCTTTCATATCATCCAGAGGAGTTGATTATAGGAGAATTACAAGCTGGTGTTCGCACTCGAAATCAGATTAATAAAGGGCTTACTTGTTTTTATACAAAAGTTGCTCCTTTGCAAACTGAATTTTCATTAAGTTGTTTTATCTCGCAGATTGAACCAAGAACTTACAAAGAGGCGCTTACTGAAGACTCTTGGGTCAATGCTATGCAGGAGGAACTTAGTCAATTCGAGAAATTGGGAGTGTGGAAGTTAGTTGATTTGCCGGATGGTTATAGGAAAATTAACACTAAGTGGGTGTTTAAGTGCAAGAGGGACGATAGAGGAGTTGTCGTAAGGAACAAAGCTCGACTTGTTGTTCAGGGATTTAGTCAACAGGAGGGAATTGATTTTACCGAAGTCTATGCTCCTGTCGCACGACTAGAGGCAATCAGAATTTTCCTAGCATTTGCGTCTTGGAAGAACTTCAAAGTTTATCAGTTGGATGTTAAATCGGCGTTTCTTTATGGGAAGGTTAAAGAGGAGGTTTATGTCGGTCAGCCGCCGGGCTTTACCGATCCAATCCACAAAAACAAGGTCTACTTATTGGACAAAGCGCTGTATGGTTTACACCAAGCCCCGAGAGCTTGGTACGAGACTTTGTCTCAACACCTACTAGCTAACAAGTTCATTCGTGGAAAAGTGGATGCCACTCTCTTCACTAAAGTCGTTGATGGTCATCTTCTGATTGTTCAGATTTATGTGGATGATATAATCTTTGGGTCAACAAATGAAAATCTATGCAAAGATTTTGAATCAGTGATGAAGCAGAAGTTCGAAATGTCATCAATGGGGGAGATGAAATTCTTTTTGGGATTACAAGTTGAACAACTTCCTGAAGGAATTTTCATTCATCAGTCAAAGTACGTTCATGATATTCTAGAGAAATTTGGGATGTCAGGTTCTACTCCAGCTGCTACCCCACTTGCAACAAATCATGGGATTCACCCAGATCTCACCGGAGACAGGGCTGATGAGACGTTTTACAGATCCATGATAGGTTCTTTAATGTACCTAACTGCTTCACGTCCTGATATCATGTACCCAACGTGCCTCGCAGCAAGATTTCAGTCTAACCCGAGAGCATCGCACATGATTATTGTGAAGAGGATATTGCGCTACCTGAAAGGAACTCCTTCATTGGGGTTGTGGTATCCTAGAAAAGGCGACTTTACGCTCGAAGGGTATTCCGATTCGGATTTCGGATGCTGCAAAGTCAATTCAAAATCAACAACTGCAGGATGCCAGTTCTTTGGTACTAGATTGGTTACATGGCAGTGTAAGAAACAAACGTCTGTGGCGTTATCTACTTGTGAAGCGGAGTATGTTTCTGCTAGCAGTTGCTGCTCTCAGATCTTGTGGATACAACAACAGATGCGCGACTACGGTTTGCAGTTTCTTAACACACCTCTTTTTGTTGATAATGAGGCCGCGATAAATATAACTAAAAATCTAGTACATCACGCTAAAACTAAACACATAGAAATTCGTCATCACTTTATTCGAGATTGCTTTGAGAAAAAGTTGATGCGAATTGAGAAAATCCACACTGATGAACAAAAAACTGATTTACATACCAAAGCTTTTGATAAAAATCGGTTTAAATATTTGTTAAAACTGAATGGTATGAAGCTTCTGTCGGTGTCGGATGGCATACTTGGCGTTGATGAGAGTACTGTTGCGGATGAAGACGAGAAACAATCTGCAATGGTTTGTCGAATTTTTACTTGTTTTGGTATTTAGGGGGAGTAGATGTTTGTACATAGTTTATTTTCAGAAAATACAAAAACAGTAAAAAATGTAAAAATACAAAAACATGATAAAATGAAAAAGAGCTTGTGTATATAGGGAAAATGATAGTACATCAGCTAGACGATCACAGTATGCTAAAGATTTGAAAAGTATAAAAGAGTTAAACAATCTTACTGATGATGTGTCGATAGGTTTTCGTACATTTAGTAGATTTATTCGGGATATAAACCTAAATTCAAACTTGTGAATTCGTGGGGAACACTATTTGGATATATAGGTAACCCCTGAAATCTCGTTTGAAAGGTCTCGTAATCTGATATACTAGGTCTTTATACTCTATGATGTCTGGGGTATTATTCCGGGACTTCTGCTGAACGGTAGTTCTGACCTAGTCCCTGGCTAATACTTGCTGCAATGCTTGAAACACAGCATTAAACCCTCAGCATGCTGAAACAATTAAATTGATAAATGCTGCTGTTGTAAGCAAAAAGATCCTCTAAAGGGGACACACCGAGAAGTCGAAGCTGATATCTCTCTGCGTATACGGAAGTATCGATCTGAGATCCCTCGGCCCTCACATACCTAAATTATATACAGATATCATTGTAGTATTCTCACCTGTAAGACTGATTATTGAGATTCTGGATACGGGAGTATATTCAAGAGGTGGGACACATGAATGATCTAAGTTCTTAATTCATCTAAATCGTATCCTGAATAAATTGAACTTTGTATGAGAATTTAAGATGGATCAGTATATCGACAATCGAGGTAAATTGTTTAAGTCTGAGTATGAAATGTAGCTTAACGGTACTTGTGATTTGTCTGAAAAGCTGATATGATTCCCTGACACGCTCACAAAAAATATGTTTGTAAATAGTTTACTTTGTTTACTTTCTGCAATTTAAGTTTTCTGTATTTCATTTCTTAGTTTAGAATACTTTGATAAAATCCAAAAAGATTTTATTTCTGCTTTATTTTAGACAAACCAAAGTGGAGAGTTGATTGTTGAATTCTCAGATGTTTGAAGCAGATGCAGGAAATTCTGGACTGAAGAATGAGGAGAGCTTACTTTGAAGAAGTTTGAATTGTTTGATATGTCAAAAACAAGTTCATTAACTTGATACTTGTTATTTTCAGAAAATGTTTGAAAATGTTGTTTTAAAATCAGTGTGTTTCGTCAAAAGATCAACCAAGGTCATTAAATTGGACTTGGTAGATTAATTGAGTAATCAGGGTCATTAACTTGGACCTGAATACTTAAGTGGATTGTTAAAGCTGATTGAGTTTGTGTTTTATTGTTGAAAAGATAGAATGGTTATGTTTGTTTGTTGAGTAACAGGATTGGACTTCATTATTCCCAACGGAAGCTATTTGTTAAAGCTTGAACCAGATTTCTCAGATCCTAGCATATCGAGAGGGGGAGTCTGTGAAAGGGGGAGTCTAGATCAACAGTCAAAGGGAAGATTGAAGTTTAAAGTTTAAAGCTTGAAGATAAAGATTGATGAGAGTTTTTACAATGTTTGAAGATTGATAAAGACAAAGACTTGAAGCCAAAGACTTCATCAACATCCAAGGGGGAGTCTGTTGGTGCATTGAATGTCTGCTGATTTCGTCATTATCAAGTCTTGTGTCTAGGATTGTTTGAATGATCACATTATAAGGTTTAAATTAGGGTTTATATGTTTTAATCATGAGATTTCGCTTGAAAGGTTATGTGAATGCTTGAAGCGAAATCAAGATGTGATGATTTCGCTTCAGACTTCCTCAAGCGAAATCTTATGTTCTATAAATAGGTGGCTGGTCATTTGAAGCGTAGAGACTTAGTCATTGTATGTGAGACGAAGTGCTGACGGATTTGTATCAGAAAACCTTGTACAAGCACTCAAATCAATCAGAAAAGAAAGATTAAAAGGATTAGAGCTGTTATGACTTAGTTTACTTTGATTCCGCCTCTGTAAACTAAGATGAATTGCCTTGACTGACATTTTAGGGTCATACAACGGTCCAACAACCACTAACACTTACACTTACACTCCTAGGATCGATCCATACGCCTCTCAATAATCAATAAGTGCAATCACTTAGCACACAATACAATATAGAGACGCTGTGGGCCTTTCGCACCGCCACGGATGATGCACGTCAACTATGCCTATGATGACGCCCTATGTCCCCATAGGTGGATATGCTCGGGTACTGAGGTCAATAAAACGATTCATTCAAGTCAAGGCAAATACACTAAGGATACACTAAGGCTATATCACATCTAGCCAATGATCAATAATAAATAATAAAAACTTTTGGGAACATGCGACAATGAGTAAAAAAAAATGTAACCTATCGCATGCGTATTAAAGGCAATAATTCAATACGAGATGTGTAACAATAAATCATAGAACGGTGACGATGGATACTACAATATTATGAAGCGAGTAAACACTTTACGCTACCAGTGACGGACCGAATATCCGTGCACTATGAGAACAAAAAAAAACAATATTATGCTAAAAGCAAGAGACCACAAAATCCGTACCTTAATTTGCAAATAACAATAATCGTAGCTTCCAACTAATCACTAGCGTCGCTCTTGAATAATCTGGTGACCTAAAATATATGAGTTGGGATTAAAGTTGTGTTTCGAAACCGTTATGATTTGCTTAAACTTTCTACATATAATTATATATTGATAGGTATTGGTATAAAAGTACTTTACAAACTTGCCAAGATACGTAATTAATGGCCTTTTGTTTTACAATATACATATGGATCAATTACGATAAATTGTTTGGTTCAAAAGAACCCCTCTGCCTTTTTTTTAATTTAAAAGAACCCCTCTCCTTATTTTCATTCAATTGAGGTTCTAGACTTGAAGTCTAACCTACATTATTATAATTATTATTATTATTATTATTATCATTATTATTTTATTTAAAAGAAGCATATTATTATGGTTAAACAATAAAAGAAAGAAACCCTCACAGTGTAACCATTATCATTCCAGTGAACCGAAAAATTGTTCAAAATCATGTTCAGTTCAAAACTCAATTTAGTTCTATATTTAATTGTTAGTTTCAATAATTAAAAAAAGAAGTGAACTTGCTGACCAAAATCAAAATGAACAGACAACTTTCTTATCTTTTGCGAACATTTGTGTGTTATGTTTAGTTCCACCATTTTGATTGCCAAAAGGAAATTAATAGTTATAGACACGTTATTTTAGATAACTTAGGGACAGAAAACAACTACAATTAGCAAGGTTTTAACTTTGTTACCTTGGTCGCCAAGCGAGATACGAAAAAAAATGGGCCGCGGCTTGACGACGAACGAACAATGCGAGTGCGTGATGGGGCTCGGAGTTTATTGGCTGTCGGTATGAGCGGGAGCGGCTGACAGAACCTAAGAGTGGTTCATGAAACGAAGTGGGTCAGTCTGAAGCTACTAAACAAAGGACAAACGAATCAGTAACGAAGCTTACCATAAAGTCGATCAACGTGGTGGTGGTGCTTAACAGATTTGTTACAACTCCAATGAATTGCAAGCGAGATGGACCGACGAGATAGTTTCAAACCGGTGGTCGGCTGCGTTGTTTTTTTCAGCGCACTTGAAGGTTTACAGAAGGGATGAATGAAGATGATGGACAAAATTTTGAAAGGGTGTTGTAAGGAAGGAAACGGCTTGAATGATATAAATTAAAAGGAATATTTAATCATTGGAAAGGATGCGAAATCCCTCAATTTACGTCTATGAAATTTTAGAAAGAATGAAGGCCGCTCATAATAGATCGGAAGTTTCGAAAAAATAACAAATTATGATTCAATGATTGAAAATAAAAAGGAATGCCGCGTCAGTTTGAATCAGATTAGGAAAGGTGATGACAATGGTGGCTTGACTCCTTCCTTATATTTTGTTTTATTCAATTTTGTTTAAAAATCTTTTTCTATAATTCGGTCATTTTGGAGCAATCCTTTTCTTTTGCAAAACAAACTATTTTAATTTCATTTAAGTTTAAGATATAGATGGTTATGCATTTATATATACTATATGTTATGACATGTTTTTTTTTTTCTATTGTAATCAATATATTTTAACTATCAAGATTTTAGATGTATAAATATGGACCAACGTTCGAAATACTAATTATCCGACATAGTAATATGCCATACTACTTATGACATTTATTTCATTAGGGTTTTAGGGTTTTTTTTTAAAGTTTCGTATATTACATTCAAGATGAGTACTTCATTTTCCTTGTCTGGACAGGAGTGTATCAATCTTGATTAGTATGAGTCGCAGGGACCTCGTCTTACTAATGGAGTTGTTGTCCAAGGTTACCACCTCCGCCTCGTCGTCACTATCATGGTCAGGCATCTCAGCATTCGCGAGAAAGCAACCATATTTTACGAAATAAAGTTTAAATTTCACTTAGGAATCATGTTCGCCAAAAGCTCCGCAGTAGACGTGAGGTCGATATTTTCATTGTGCGAGTTAAGAATAATTATAGAGTTTGAAGTCGAAGGTATTTTGTTCTTGGCAAATTATTTTGTACAACACATATATAAATAAATCATATATATATATATAGTTACATGAAATCCTATCTAACAAGGATTTCTATCTTGTATAACTTGAATTTGTATATGCTGAACTTGTAAACTGTTTATGATGTGTAAACTGATAATGTAATGTGTCTATCTTGTATAAGCACTAATAATGTAATGTGTTGTAGGTACATAGTCTGTTAATGTAATGTGTCTATCTCTCATAGACTTCACCCATGGAAATGTCCTTGCTTGATTTTTATGAAATGAATTTTTGTTTGTAGTGGACCTTGAAAAATGTTTATGCAATGAAAACTTCTCGTTCTTGTATAAATTGTTTTCGTGAGAGGTTCCCTAGTGATTGTAGACTAGACTCGAGAAATAATCTTGGTTCACTACAATCGAAGCTCTGATACCAAACTGTCACACCCGCTCGTAGCGGAAGCGCAAGGTGTGATCTGTTCGGTTCTTATTGCATAACGATATAAGTAAACATACTAAATGAATAAAACATAAGTTAAGTACATTGTTTACAAACCATCAAATGAAAATAAGTTGTCATTGTTTCATACATCAAATGTAAGTCTAAAAATGTCAAGGCTTTGACCACTATATCACCGCAAAGAGGCGGTATATAACAGGCAAACCCTTCAATAGTTGGCATGGAGTATTGATACTTGTTTTCCTTGAACTGAAATCTTTGCATTGGTCCACTAATTCCCTGAAATACATGTAAGTTTGAAAACATCAACAAAAGTTGAGCGAATTCATGCAGTTTAGCTGTATAAGATGTATCTGTATCAAAACAGTATGTAAGATGTATTTGTCTCAATTGTAATTGCATCCAAACTGGATATAAGATGTATCTGTAAAATGTGAGATGTATTTGTATTTGTATCAAATGAAGTATGAAAAGCGTCAATGAAATCGTGATCATTAATGTTTTTCAAGGACATTAATATGTGTGACGAAATAGGAAGCAAACCAACCCTAGACGATTTTTGTGTCGACTATCCTCGACTGGGACACAAATGCACTCTTCTGTATGGGTCCATGACCAAGAGTGGGGCTCGCCAAAATGTAACACCTGTGCCTCCACGGCCATCAAACAAATACCAAACCAATGAAATATTATATTTCATACTTGGGATTTGTAAAATTATGTGTATCTTTTACACATATCAACTCTTGTTTGATTTTAAGCTTTAAATCGCTTTCTGGAGGGTTATACGCGCTCTGATGCGTAAATATAACCAGTTTAATCCAACGAACACTCCGGAATAGTGAAATAGGCTTAACATACCTTAAATAACCTTTACATAACTTAGATATAAGTTTTGGAAGGTTTGGTGTGGTGAAATCAAAGTTTAATCGCTTACAGGGACTAAAGTTGACAAACTGCGAAAGTATGCCAATTCGAACTGTAACAGACATTCCGGAGCATGACCATAAGTTAAACATACCATAAATACCCTTCACATAGCTTAGAAATAGGCTTTGAGGTGTTCGGTATGCTAAAATAAACTTTTGTGTCATTCAGGGACTAAAAGTGTCAAAAAGTGCACAAGTTTGCATTTTCGCGCATAACTTACGTTCTGAATACATCCGGACATCCAAAAATTTATGTAAGCATGACTATATTATATTTTAGTGTTCGCCATAAGAAAAATCCATTCGTTTCGTCATTTGGATCGTTTTTCGCGCTTGTGCGCATTCCGTCGTAATTAAGCGAACATCGCGTTCGTACGACCAAACGAACCAACCTCCGGCATATTTTTGAGCATGTTTTGAGTTCCCTATACTTTAACTTCATTTTAGAGCCTTGAAATGAGGTTAACGGGGTTCAAACGCATCGAAAATCGCTTAAACGGGCTGCAGGGACCATTTCTGCCAATTTTGAAAGTTTGCTGAAACAAGGGGGCAGTGGCGTAGCGCCACTGCATGTAGCCTTACCAGTCGCGCTACGCGACTGCCTATGCTGGACAGAAAACATGCAGAAACTCAGTTTTTCGCATTCGGGACCAGATTCGATGTATTAGCCGTTGTTTAATTCACAACCACACATTCTAAAGTTGCTTAGTCAGCGGATAAGGATGGAATTTAGTCACCATAACATCTCGACAAGTGTACGGGTGAGATCTAGGCACGGTTTCCATGAAACGATCTTAGCGGTTCGGGTATTCCTATAAATACCCCAACACCCCTATTGCTAAACTTACAAGAAACTTGATTTGAGAAACTCTAAGTTGAAACATTTGTTTCATACCTGAGATTTTTGAATCGGGTTTAGCATTCGGGGACCCTTCGTAAGTATTCTTTCGTTCTTTTCCTTATTTTATTGCTTTTCGAGTCAGAAAGTCAAACTTTGTTTGACTTTCAGCGTTGACCAGTAATGGTCAATGCGAAGTTCGTTTGAACTTCGCAACGTGAGTGTAATCACGTTGGTTATAGTCCCTTGGGACTATGCCCACTGATTACCACGTTGTCTAGGGTCGTAGGGTAGGCGATCTAATAAATCGCCTATACCTTCGAACCCGACCCAGTTTGGTCGATCATTAGGATCCGACCAAATACATTAGGTGACCATAGTAGGTAGGGAATAACCTTCCGAGGTTATACCCTATGGTCACATCGTTTAAGTAGTTGTATGATAGGTAGTTTATATGCCTTAGGTAAATTACCATAATACCCTTTTCATGTATAATTGGTGATTAAGCATATGTAACCTAAACTTTTGTCACATAACTGATTATGTAACATGTTTAGGCATATAACACTTGTCATAGGACTAGTTAGACGGTCCGAACGCGTTTCACGCGCACGACACGTTAAAGTAGCATATGTTACCTTAATGGGTCGCGATGGGTCGAAAGCACTTAGGTTTGGTTTCATTGTAGTATGTAGGCCTTGTTAAACCATATCATATGAGTTCCAACACTCATTTGGTTTACCAAGCCTCATCCTATCCGATCTCCCGATTTAAGTCCGGTTTATTTATATAGTTTTAGATTGCCGACTGATTCCGTGCTCTCTCTAGCTTTGTTTGGTTGTTGTTCAAGACCTCCAAGCATTCTCAGGCGAGTACATTATTCCCCTCTTTTACTGTTTTCAACTGTTTTGGGGTGACTCATATGTGCTAAATGTTTTCGATGTTATAACGATGGTTTCAAAAACGATTAAGACGATTTATACAAAACTAATAACGATTTCATAAAGTGAACAAACTTGTTGGTTGTAGTTACATAACAAATGACATTCATTAGCAATGATCAAGCCTACCAGTATTAGGTTATGGTACCATAGGATCTGACAAATCCCGTTATTTACTACACCCGTGGTTATGTGTGGGTATGGTAGGTAGCGACTGAATCTGTAATTGTTAACTTACCCTATGGAGGTTTGTTAATACGAAAACGAGAAGCGACGAAAACGAGAAGCGACGAAAACGAGAAGCGACGAAAGTCAAGAAGGTTTGAATGTTATTAGCGAGACGATCATTTAAGTAGTTTCACGACCTAAAACGAATTAAATGATTGGGTAAACGATAGGTTTTCACACGATGTTTTTAACGATTGGGTAAACGATTGGCTTCAAAGCGATATACGATATTATTTTGGTTACATATTACATGGTTTACATTTGACACAAAAACACTTTTGACATTGGTTATACATATTACACGATTTACATTTGGGCATGAACATTACTTTGGTGGTTTGGTTTGGATTAAGTGATTAAGTAACAATGCGTGTGGAATATGATACAAGCATGGTGGATACACCGCTGGTACTTCCTATATATAAGTGTTTGTATGGTATTACATATTGTAGCGTTATTTGAATCATTTCAGTTTGAGACATAGAACATTTTATACAAGTAACATACTTTTCACAAGACATTTATTTACAAACAACTTATCTTATACAAACTCATTTTACATGGTTATTCATTTAATCATGCATTATTCTCTTATTTATACATATCACCTAAACTTATTATTTTTCAAATGATTTACAAAGACAAAGCAAATTACAAGGTACATGACTAAACCTTTTCTTAAACAGAAGTCATGAATCTTATTTTCACAAAACCTATGTACTCGCCAGCATTTCTTTGCTGACCTCGTTTTCACATATGTTTCAGGTATTGTTGAATGATATCGATTGATAAGATGCATGCTCACATAGGACTGGACAAGGCCTTAGTGACTCAATAACAATGATAGATTATGTTTAAATTGTATATTTAGATTTCCAGACGATGTAATTATTCAATGTTTAATAAAACGAAACACTTTTGATATCCATGGTTATGAAACATTAATTCTGTTGCACCACACCCCGATGTTTCCGCCGCGATTTGTTGTTTTACGCGGTCGGGGTGTGACAGAAAAGATGGTATCAGAGCCAATGGTTATAGGGAATTAGGTTATTAGTAATGCTTTGACCTAGTCTATAACCTTTCTAGGACCCTAACGCGAGTTTATTTGCGTTTAGTCATAAAACAATACCGTCACATATCCTTAGGCGACGATCACAACAAGAATATAAATTTCAAAACCGCTTTGAAAACTAATCATCTGTTCTAGGATGATTGATTTCTAGGTTTTGAACTCTCTATTTTAAGGTTTTGAACCCTCTGTTATATGGTTTTGAACCCCTTTGAGTTTTCAAAAATCTCGTCAAGGTTTTGGGTCTTAAATAATGTGAACACGTGCAAACTGGAAGGGTGAATGCCTGTATTCTGGGTTTTCTGTCTAGGCAAGCACTTCGTATACATCTCATCAGACGCGAGACCAGTTGTGCTTACCTGGGAATTCTTGGGATGAGTGTTCACTTATAGGCGAGCATGTCTTCGCGATACATTATTTTTGACCTATTTACTTTGATTAAATCACCGAGGTCGTTTGTTGCTTTGTAGTAACAAACAAATGACCACTATCCTTGCTTTCATCAGATTTGTTTCATCTCATTCTTTTCGTCTAATTCTCTCACTCGTTTCCTTGTCAGACAATGCCTCCTCGACGCGATACCCGAACCGATACTCGGACTTTTACTATGGAAGAACTCGCAGCCCTGATCTCTCAACAGGTGGCTGCTGTGGTTCCCGGTGTTGTAACCCAAGTCCACGAGATGTACAACAACGGCAACAACAACAACAATAATGCACCGTGTAATTTCAAGAACTTCAATTCTGCGAAGCCACTTAAGTTTTCTGGGTCTCAAGGAGCAACTGCGCTCCTGCAGTGGTTTGAGAGTATCGAGAGCACATTCAGACATGTGCAGTGTCAGGATGCGCGTAAGGTGGAATTTGCTTCAAGTGTGTTTGAAAAGCGAGCGCTTACTTGGTGGAATGGTGTTATGCGAGATAGGGGTGCCGAAGTGGCGTTGGCACAAACATGGGCAGAGCTTCGGGCTCTCATGATGAAGGAGTTTTGTCCCCGTCACGAGATTCGAGTTTTGGAACGAGAGTTTGACGACTTAAAGCAAGATGGGGCTGAACACCGTGCGTATACGGATCGTTTTGAAGAACTCAGTCTATTGTGTCCCACCATGGTTACCCCTCTGGAGAAAGCGATCGAGAGATACATAGATGGTTTACCCGATTCTATTATGGATATTTTGATCGGTGTTAATCCTACCACCCTTCGTCAAGCAATCGAGTTGTCAGCTACCCTGACTGAGTCTCAAGTCAGAAAGGGTAAACTCACCCGCAAGGGTGATAAAAAGAAGGCAACCGATTCTGGAAAGGACAAGAAGAAGGATAAGGGGAAGGGTAAGGAAGGTGAGACGTCGAAGAAATCGAAGAAGCGGAAGGGTGCCCAAAATTTTGCTGTTACAGCACAGACTGCTCAGAACCTGCAGAATCCACCGGCTCAGCCACATGCAAAGAAGGCATATGCTGGTACCGCACCACATTGTGCCCGTTGCAACGGTCATCACGTTGCACAACAAGATTGCAAGAAATGCACAACGTGTGGTAGACTTGGGCATTTGGCCAATACTTGTCGTCTGAGACAAAATCAGGCTGCTCAGGTTCAAGCTCCGGTTCAAGGGAATGCTGCGAGATTCCCACTGGGTTCATGTTTCAACTGCGGAGAGTTTGGTCATTTCCGCCCCAACTGTCCGAGACTGGTGAATGTAAATGCTAACGCAAACCCGAATGCGAACGTTCACGTCAATGTGAATCCAGCACGTGGTCGAGTGTTTAACATCAATGAGGCAATCGATGATGAAGAAGTGAACTTTTAGTATTTTGTATTTCCTCTGGTTGTTATCTTGTAACATTTAAAGACAATGCGGTTGCTATATAAATAAAAATTTGTGGTTTTTATTTCTAACTAATGCAATTGTATGAATGTTTGATCCAACCTTATGATGTTAACACAAAGACAAAACTACTCGTGTGGTTCTGTCATTTTTATGATCACTTGTGATCTCCCTAAGAACCTCAAACACTTGTTTCTTTTAAATCTAAAGTATCTTATCGTCTTGTACCGTTCGAGATGCAAGAATTATCAAAACAGCTTCAAGAGTTGTCTGATAAAGGATTCATCCGTCCGAACTTTTCACCTTGGAGAAACTCCTGTTCTCTTTGTGAAAAGAAAAATGGATCTTTTCAAATGTATATCGATTAACGTAAGCCTAGTAAGCTTACCATCAAGAATCGATATTCCCTACCTTAAATCAATGATCCGATCATCTGCAGGGTACTTCATGCTTTTCCAAGATCGAATTGCGTTCTTGGTATCATCAACTTCGTATTCTCGAAGAAGATGTTCCCAAAACGGTTTTCTGCACGAAGTATGGCCATTACGAGTTTACAGTCATACCTTTTGGTTTGACAAATGCTCCAGCCATCTTCATGGACTTAATAAATAGGGTCTGCAAGCCTTATTTGGATCAGTTTGTCATTGTTTTTATTGATGACATCTTGATCTATTCAAAGTCCCGAGCCGACCACGATCAACACCTTCGTTGATTTCGGAGCCTGATTGGATTCCTTGTACACCTTAATATGTACATTACAACTCAATTAGGATAAGCTGAATTCCTTTTTAGATCTTCCTATTTTCATAGTTAGATTCTTGAAAATATTTAAAGTGCCAAGTGAAATCCACGGATTGGATTCCTAGTATGCTTTAAATACCCATGTCCAAAGATAACAAATTAAACGATTTTGCGATTTAACGATTTTGCGATTAAACGATTTTGCAATTAAACGATTATACAATTATGCAATTATGTGTTTATTTGTTATGTGTTCTCCTCTATGTTTTTGTGTGATCCAATTTTCAAATCCTCATAGAATCTTTCGTATCTTTATATGAGGGATTCATAGTAGGATATTCAAAAAGGTACTACCTTAAATCCTTAATGGGCTTCTACGTTGTAGTTAAAGACCCTTGGGATTATATGGTACCATTCCATGATTCGATGAGAGACCCTTGAGTGGTCTAGTTAAAGATTGATTCAAGATCTGGTTAAGAATAGCATGTGATGATACAGCTGAAAGGACCCTATGGTGGTCCAGTCACGCTCATCACAGGTTCATTCATATTGGTTTTCCCCTACACACTATAAAATAGACTGTGTGAACTGTGCAAGGAATTGTCTGATTATGGACGCGTACATAATTATGAAATTTAGTGCACAGAAACCCAGTAAGATTTATTATGTGTAAGAACCGATAGTGACAAAAATAACGAAATGAGAACGATGTAATGGAGGTACGGTGGACGCACCAATGACGCTTCATATACTTGTATATAAGTGTCCCTCTTACATTGCAAACATAATGTTATTAAGGTTACTAGAAGTTCAAGAACCCTAACCAATGTTGTTCGATCTTTTCAACTTCATATTTCCAAGCTCTCACAAGTTTCCTCTAAATAAATTTCGGGACGAAATTTCCTAAAGTAGGGGAGACTGTAACACCTGTGCCTCCACGGCCATCAAACAAATACCAAACCAATGAAATATTATATTTCATACTTGGGATTTGTAAAATTATGTGTATCTTTTACACATATCAACTCTTGTTTGATTTTAAGCTTTAAATCGCTTTCTGGAGGGTTATACGCGCTCTGATGCGTAAATATAACCAGTTTAATCCAACGAACACTCCGGAATAGTGAAATAGGCTTAACATACCTTAAATAACCTTTACATAACTTAGATATAAGTTTTGGAAGGTTTGGTGTGGTGAAATCAAAGTTTAATCGCTTACAGGGACTAAAGTTGACAAACTGCGAAAGTATGCCAATTCGAACTGTAACAGACATTCCGGAGCATGACCATAAGTTAAACATACCATAAATACCCTTCACATAGCTTTGAAATAGGCTTTGAGGTGTTCGGTATGCTAAAATAAACTTTTGTGTCATTCAGGGACTAAAAGTGTCAAAAAGTGCACAAGTTTGCATTTTCGCGCATAACTTACGTTCTGAATACATCCGGACATCCAAAAATTTATGTAAGCATGACTATATTATATTTTAGTGTTCTCCATAAGAAAAATCCATTCGTTTCGTCATTTGGATCGTTTTTCGCGCTTGTGCGCATTCCGTCGTAATTAAGCGAACATCGCGTTCGTACGACCAAACGAACCAACCTCCGGCATATTTTTGAGCATGTTTTGAGTTCCCTATACTTTAACTTCATTTTAGAGCCTTGAAATGAGGTTAACGGGGTTCAAACGCATCGAAAATCGCTTAAACGGGCTGCAGGGACCATTTCTGCCAATTTTGAAAGTTTGCTGAAACAAGGGGGCAGTGGCGTAGCGCCACTGCATGTAGCCTTACCAGTCGCGCTACGCGACTGCCTATGCTGGACAGAAAACATGCAGAAACTCAGTTTTTCGCATTCGGGACCAGATTCGATGTATTAGCCGTTGTTTAATTCACAACCACACATTCTAAACTTGCTTAGTCAGCGGATAAGGATGGAATTTAGTCACCATAACATCTCGACAAGTGTACGGGTGAGATCTAGGCACGGTTTCCATGAAACGATCTTAGCGGTTCGGGTATTCCTATAAATACCCCAACACCCCCATTGCTAAACTTACAAGAAACTTGATTTGAGAAACTCTAAGTTGAAACATTTGTTTCATACCTGAGATTTTTGAATCGGGTTTAGCATTCGGGGACCCTTCGTAAGTATTCTTTCGTTCTTTTCCTTATTTTATTGCTTTTCGAGTCAGAAAGTCAAACTTTGTTTGACTTTCAGCGTTGACCAGTAATGGTCAATGCGAAGTTCGTTTGAACTTCGCAACGTGAGTGTAATCACGTTGGTTATAGTCCCTTGGGACTATGCCCACTGATTACCACGTTGTCTAGGGTCGTAGGGTAGGCAATCTAATAAATCGCCTATACCTTCGAACCCGACCCAGTTTGGTCGATCATTAGGATCCGACCAAATACATTAGGTGACCATAGTAGGTAGGGAATAACCTTCCGAGGTTATACCCTATGGTCACATCGTTTAAGTAGTTGTATGATAGGTAGTTTATATGCCTTAGGTAAATTACCATAATACCCTTTTCATGTATAATTGGTGATTAAGCATATGTAACCTAAACTTTTGTCACATAACTGATTATGTAACATGTTTAGGCATATAACACTTGTCATAGGACTAGTTAGACGGTCTGAACGCGTTTCACGCGCACGACACGTTAAAGTAGCATATGTTACCTTAATGGGTCGCGATGGGTCGAAAGCACTTAGGTTTGGTTTCATTGTAGTATGTAGGCCTTGTTAAACCATATCATATGAGTTCCAACACTCATTTGGTTTACCAAGCCTCATCCTATCCGATCTCCCGGTTTAAGTCCGGTTTATTTATATAGTTTTAGATTGCCGACTGATTCCGTGCTCTCTCTAGCTTTGTTTGGTTGTTGTTCAAGACCTCCAAGCATTCTCAAGCGAGTACATTATTCCCCTCTTTTACTGTTTTCAACTGTTTTGGGGTGACTCATATGTGCTAAATGTTTTCGATGTTATAACGATGGTTTCAAAAACGATTAAGACGATTTATACAAAACTAATAACGATTTCATAAAGTGAACAAACTTGTTGGTTGTAGTTACATAACAAATGACATTCATTAGCAATGATCAAGCCGACCAGTATTAGGTTATGGTACCATAGGATCTGACAAATCCCGTTATTTACTACACCCGTGGTTATGTGTGGGTATGGTAGGTAGCGACTGAATCTGTAATTGTTAACTTACCCTATGGAGGTTTGTTAATACGAAAACGAGAAGCGACGAAAATGAGAAGCGACGAAAACGAGAAGCGACGAAAGTCAAGAAGGTTTGAATGTTATTAGCGAGACGATCATTTAAGTAGTTTCACGACCTAAAACGAATTAAACGATTGGGTAAACGATAGGTTTTCACACGATGTTTTTAACGATTGGGTAAACGATTGGCTTCAAAGCGATATACGATATTATTTTGGTTACATATTACATGATTTACATTTGACACAAAAACACTTTTGACATTGGTTATACATATTACATGATTTACATTTGGGCATGAACATTACTTTGGTGGTTTGGTTTGGATTAAGTGATTAAGTAACAATGCGTGTGGAATATGATACAAGCATGGTGGATACGCCGCTGGTACTTCCTATATATAAGTGTTTGTATGGTATTACATATTGTAGCGTTATTTGAATCATTTCAGTTTGAGACATAGAACATTTTATACAAGTAACATACTTTTCACAAGACATTTATTTACAAACAACTTATCTTATACAAACTCATTTTACATGGTTATTCATTTAATCATGCATTATTCTCTTATTTATACATATCACCTAAACTTATTATTTTTCAAATGATTTACAAAGACAAAGCAAATTACAAGGTACATGACTAAACCTTTTCTTAAACAGAAGTCATGAATCTTATTTTCACAAAACCTATGTACTCGCCAGCATTTCTTTGCTGACCTCGTTTTCACATATGTTTCAGGTATTGTTGAATGATATCGATTGATAAGATGCATGCTCACATAGGACTGGACAAGGCCTTAGTGACTCAATAACAATGATAGATTATGTTTAAATTGTATATTTAGATTTCCAGACGATGTAATTATTCAATGTTTAATAAAACGAAACACTTTTGATATCCATGGTTATGAAACATTAATTCTGTTGCACCACGCCCCGATGTTTCCGCCGCGATTTGTTGTTTTACGCGGTCGGGGTGTGACACAAAACCCATTAGATCTAACCCTTTGTTCCTTGGTCCAAACTGGATTAATGATGCTTTAGCTATGGCCCTAATTTCGCACATGATCTAAGGTGTTTCATTCCTTGACTTATCATACTATTGTACATGTATTTTCCCCGATAGTTGTAAAGCTTGAAAAGCATTTAAGATGAAAAGGGGACATGAACTTACAGAATTGCATTCCGTAAAATGTATGTAATTGTAACCTCACTTGCAGTTGTCCTGAATTGTATCACGACCTACAAAGGTTCTAGATTTGTTAGACACTTCGGTCTTTGTAATGACTCGTGTACAAGTCTTTGTTATTCGTTGAACTTTGTATTAGATGTATGAATTTTTAAACTGTTATATATATATTTCACCAAATATATATATATATGTAATCTTGTATCTTGTAAGTTGTATCATCGGATCTAGTCCTCTTGATTTCGTGTCTTGTATGAATCAATTATATACTTGTATTTTTACCAATTATGTCATTGGGCCGAGCCCATGTTTTCATGTCATTGGGCCGAGCCCATGTCTTAATGTTATTGGGCCTAGCCCAAGAATTTATGTTATTGGGCCTAAATAGTGTTGGGCCTTAATATTATTGGGCCAAAATAGTATTGGGCCTAAATAGTATTGGGCCTAAATAGTATTGGGCCTTTGATGTTATTGGGCTTAATGTTATTGGGCCTTAGCCCATATGTTTGATATTGGGCTTAGCCCATGAGTTTTGATATTGGGCTTAGCCCATGTATTTATGTTAAGCCCATTTAGGAAGATAAGCCCATTTATATAATATAAGCCCATTTGTATAAAACAAGCCCATTTGTAAAGATATAAGCCCATTTAGTAAAAATAAGTCCATTTTGTGAATATAAGCCCATTTAGTAAAATCTTGTAATTTATATAAAAATCACCAAGTTTTAGTTAATAAAAACATAATAGTTTTTATAAGTTTCAAAACATCCGGATATTGTTGTCGGTGATTTATATGTATTCGTGTCGAATGATCGCCTAAGCGTCGTAGTAACTTCTCGGATTGGCGTTATGTTATAGCTTCGTCCGTCGTCCGTTTTGACCATAATTTGTGTCCGATCATTAGGATCGTCCTTAACTTGTTTTAAGACATATTTCTATGTAGTCTTGTAAGACTTTTATTTTAATGTATCTTATGTTTATATGTTACATTGAATTCAAATTCCTAGTTTTGATATGTATAACTAATACACCAAGTATCATATTGCACATAAGTTGTTAAAGTGACCAAATATATATTTTCTCAAAAATATATATATTTATCTAACTTTGTTTTTGTAAAAAAACATTCTTTAAAATCTATTTAGTCTTGTAAAGATTTAGCCAAAAATAATGGTTTTGTTAACATCTGATTTTTAATAAAAATCGGCCATATAACCTTTGTAATATGCACTTTACCATGTTTAAATAAACATATCATTTTCTTTTTGAATTCACCAATCAATTTACTCATAACATTCTTAAAGAATAACACATGAGATTTATAACATAACCTCATTAAGATGATCTCAAAATCATGTAGGATTTTTGGTATAATCATAACATATGTTAACTAGTTCAAATCCATGCTTTAATTCTAGTTTTAACGACTTTTACAAAAATCCCATCTTGTATGTTTGTTTTCATAATCTTGTAGAACTATTGTTTTTAATGAAAAACACTAAATACTTTAACAACACCATAGATTATGATCATCCATATAAACTTTATGTTTAACAAAAACCCTTTTAACATAAACATGTATACTTGTTAAATCATGTATTTAAACATCATCTAACAATTTATTCATATGCTAATCATCATGACAAGATCAAATATGCAAGTAATAAGTCTCAAATCACCACATAAACAAACATATATATCATGACTATTATTTTGCTTCTTTGTATTTTCATATTATTATGTATGATTCTTTTAGTTATATCATGTTCTTAAATCATCATATACATAAATAAGTATAGAACTAAGAGATTTAGAAGCTCACTTCTAGCACTTGTGGCCAGGGATGATTTATAGGATGATAAAGAACAAAAGAAGATGATGATCTTGATGGTATAAGACTCATGAATGGATGAAAAAGCTTCCTTTAACTTGTAAATGCTTTAGATCATCTTATGCTCCATTAAACTCCATGTTGATCATCAAAGAAATGATAAAATGAAATGGGTTTTTAGATGGTGTTCTTGGAGAAAAGATGATGATTTAGAGTATTCTTATGTGTGTGTAAAGTAAGGTGAAAGTGGTAGTAAAATGCTAGTAATTTGTGAGATTAAGTGTTATAATCATCCACCAATTTCATCCACTTGCAATAATCAAAATATCTAGATATTTTTAACACAAAATTAAGGGTGTGGAATATGAATGGAAACCTTTACGGTGTTCTTTGTGTTGTGTTTTCGGACATAATGACCAAAATTGTAGTAAGAATGCTCAGAGTAAGAAGAAACAGGTGGTTGTTGATGATGAGGGTTTTATTACAGATAAGAGGAAGACGATTAGACTGGGACCAGTGCAGAAAAAACAAAAGGCGAAATTTATCTACAAGCCGAAGATAAACAAACCAGGGCCGAGTACTTCAGGTACAAAGGATGAGAAGCTGAAAAATGATAAAGCTGGTGATGTTCATTTAAAGAATTCTTTTGAGGCACTTACTAAGAATGATGAATATGCGGATGCGGATGTGTTTGATTTCGAAGATGGGTATGAGACAAGACCGGTAGTTAACAATGTAAGCAAGGGCCAAGTGAACATTGTAGATGGGGTGGTGCATATTGATGATGAGGTTGTGGATTCGGTTCCTACGGAAATGGCCAACTTTATGAGAAATGATAAAAGAAAAGATAATTCTGAGGGGGCAAGCACTCCCGTTTTGGCGGGTTTGAATGGATAGCATCGCCGCTTGGAACATAAGGGGTTTGAACCGACCCCTGAAACAAAGTGAGGTTCGGATTCTTTTGTCTGAAAATAAATTAGCGGTTTGTGCCATCCTTGAGTCGCATGTTGATATCAGGAAGCTTGATAAAGTTTGTAAAGGTGTCTTCAGAAATTGGAGTTGGACGTCTAATGGTAACTTGTGTGAACGGGGCACTAGAATAATTTTGGGGTGGAATTCGGATGATGTTGATGTCATGGTTTTGTCTCAAACGGACCAGGTTATTCATGTCCAACTTAGATACAAGTCATGCATGAAAGTTATTTTCTGTTCGTTTGTGTATGCGAAGAATAAATATCAGGAAAGACGAGAGCTTTGGGATAATCTTTGTAAGCATAAGGCCTTATGTTATGATAAACCATGGGTAGTCATGGGAGATTTTAATTCAGCTTTGCACCATGAAGATTCTATTTGCGGATCGTCCACTCAAACTATTGGCATGAGAGAATTTTATGATTGTGTTCAGGTTACGGAATTGCTTGACATTATGGGCCATGGGTTGCACTATACTTGGAATTAGAAGCCGAAAGAGGGAATTGGGTTGCTGAAAAAGATTGATCGGGTGATGGGTAATATGAAGTTCTTAGAGACATGTCCGGATGCCTTTGTTCTTTATCATCCTTTCCGTGTGTCCGATCACACTCCTTGTATTTTAAAGATGGGAGTCTCGACTAAGGCTAAGCCTAAACCTTTTAAATTTGCAAACTTTATCACTTCTAAACCAGAGTTTAGGTCTTCGGTTGAGCAGGAGTGGAGAAAAACGATTAACGGGGTGGCTATGTACTCGGTTACTAAGAAGCTCAAGAACTTGAAGCCGTCTTTGAGGAGAATTCTATTTAGACAAGGTAATTTGCATGATAGAGTATCTGAGCTGAGAAGTAAATTGGATGATATTCAAAAAAAGATTGATGCTAATCCGCTTAATAGAGAGCTGAGAAACATGGAAGCTGAATTCTTAAAAGAGTTCAAGTCAGCGGCTTATGATGAGGAATGCTTTTTAAAGCAAAAGTCTAAAGTGGAATGGTTATGTGCGGGGGATTCTAATACAACTTTCTTCCATAACAGTGTGAAATGCAGGAATGCGAGATCAAAAATTCAATCTATTAAGGATGTTGCTGGGAACCGATTTGAGGGTGAAGATGTGTCGATTGCTTTAGTCAACCATTATGCAAATTTTCTGGGCAAGGAGGATCAAGTTATTCAACTTAATCAGGAAGATATTTTTGTTAATGTGCTTAGTCCTGCTGTTGCGGATAATATGGTTAGACAGGTTACGCGTGAAGAGATCAAGAATGCTATGTTTTCTATTGGCGAGAATAAAGCTCCGGGTCCTGATGGTTATACGTCGGCGTTTTTTAAACATACATGGGACATTGTGGGTGATGAAATCACAAAGGCCATGTTAGAGTTTTTTGATAATGGTAAGATCCTGAAACAACTTAATCATACTATTCTGGCTCTTATTCCAAAAGTGGAGACTCCGGATTCGGTTCTTGATTATCGGCCTATCTCTTGCTGTAATGTCTTGTACAAATGTATTAGCAAGATCATCACTGATAGATTGAAGGGGAGTCTGGGTGATTTGGTGAGTATTAATCAGTCTGCCTTTGTTCCGGGTAGGAAAATATCAGATAACATCCTTCTTACTCAAGAATTGATGCACAATTATCATTTGAATCGGGGGCCGGCTAGATGTGCGTTCAAAATAGATATCCAAAAAGCTTATGATACAGTTAGTTGGGCGTTTTTGGAGGATGTTTTGCATGGATTTGGGTTTCATCAAAAGATGGTTGCGTGGATTATGGCTTGTGTAACCACAACCACTTATTCTCTTAGCATTAATGGTAATTTGCATGGTTTTTTCGGGGGTAAGAGGGGCCTGCGGCAAGGTGATCCTATGTCGCCATACTTATTCACATTGATTATGGAGGTTCTCTCAATGCTTCTTCAAAAAGCTGTTCATTCTAGCACTATGTTTAAGTTTCACGCAAACTGTGTTAAGCAGAAGATTATAAACGTTTCATTTGATGATGATTTATTCATTTTTGTGCATGGGGATATTGTTTCGGTGAAAAAGGTTAGAGATGCGCTTGAGAAGTTTACAAATCTTTCTGGATTAGTGCCGAGTTCAGCTAAGAGCACGGCTTATTTCTGTAATGTGCCGAATAATGTCAAGCAAGATATACTTCGGATCATGCCTTTCCAGGAAGGTTCGTTGCCGGTGAGGTATCTGGGGGTGCCGTTAATTTCCACTAAGTTGGGATTTAAGGATTGCAAACTCTTCTAGATCGGATGGAAAAGAGAATTAATAGCTGGCTGAATAAGTCTCTTTCTTTTGCTGGTAGACTACAACTTATTAACTCTGTTTTATCGGCCATGCATATCTATTGGGCTTCCGTGTTTATTATTCCTTCTCGGGTCATCAATGATCTTGAGAAGCAGATGCGAAGGTTCTTGTGGAATGGCAATAAGCTGAGTAGAGTTAAGGCGAAAGTTCCTTGGGCCGATGTTTGCTTGCCGAAGAGTGAGGGTGGTTTAGGCATAAAATGTATTTCGGATGTGAATAAGGCACTTATGACTAATCATATTTGGAGCATTTTGGTTAATAGGAAATCTCTTTGGGTCCAATGGATATATACACACAAATTGAAGGGTAGGAGTTTTTGGGATGTTAACAGCAAAGGTAGTATGAGTTGGGGATGGAGGAAGCTCTTGTCTCTTCGCAGTGTTGTTAGGCCTTTTATATGGAAGGTTGTTCGAAGTGGGGCTCAAACGAATGCCTGGTGGGATAATTGGTGTCATTTAAGTCCTCTAAGTTCATTCATTACGCCTAGGAGAATAACTAATGCGGGATTTAACTTCTCTTCTTCTATTTCGGATCTTGTGGATGAAAACGGAAACTGGAGGTGGCCTCAAGCTTGGTATGATTTATATCCGGTTTTGATTGGGTTAAATGTTCCTCAGTTGACGCAAAATATGCTGGAACGTACGGTTTGGAAAGATGTGGATGGGAACTCTTGCTCGTTTCGGTCTTCGGAAGTGTGGCATACTATTCGGTGTAGGCAGAGTACAGTCTCGTGGGTTGATGGGGTATGGTTTTCTCAATGTATTCCAAGACATTCGTTTCACTTATGGTTAGTCATAAAGAATAAACTTAAAACCCAAGACCGGCTTGCTGCTTGGGAGGTGGGAAGTGTAACAAATTTAAACCTCATGTGCTGTCCGCTTTGTAGAATTAATCGGGACTCTAGAGATCATTTATTTTTTCAGTGTTCGTTTGCTTCTAAAGTGTGGAATGAAATTAAGAGTTTGGTTCAAATGGGTAATGTTGATAGCACGTGGTAATCGATTATGATCTGGATGGAACAAAATTCAAGCTCGAAGAAGACGGAGCATATTATATGTAAGATGGTTATTGCGGCTTCGACGTATTTCATATGGCAAGAGAGAAATAACTGTCTATTTTCAAATGCTTTGGCTGATCAGAATGCGGTGAGTCAGAGGATCAAGGAAGTTGTCCGGTTACGTTTAATGGGGTTCAAGTTTAGAAGACAATCGGGTATCGAGAGTCTTCTGAGGACGTGGAAGATATGTTCGGAAGATGAGGCTAATGATCCGGGCTAGCTGATGTTATTTGTTTTCTCGGTTTTTGTTTAGAGCTGGTCGTTTTGTTATAGTTTGTTTTTGATTGGTTGTGTTTGGGGGTTGTGTTGTCTTGTGTTCCTAGGCGTTGGTAAGTCAAGCCTAGTTGGTGTGTCCGATTTGGGCATGCCCTTGTTCTTATTTTCATTTATAAAATTTACCTGGGGTAAACCCTTTACCCAAAAAAAAAAAATTAAGGGTGTGGGACCCCTTAAAAACTTTCATAACATGGGGGGAAGAGTCTTGTATTTGTTTCAAAGTGTTAAGGGTTTTAAACTTGATAAAATGTGGTAAAAATATTAGTATGCTTAAGTGTTTAAGGTTTACAATTTTTCAAGATGTCTCAAGGTGTTTAAGTGATCATACTAGACCAACATGATTCAAATAATATTAGATGGTCACTAAAAAAAGATCCGATATCATTCGGATATTCGTTTGGCGTTGTTTCCGTTAATCGTTATTCGAACACTAAGCTTGTGTAAGTTGTGTGAATTGATGTGGTTATGGTTCGGATGGTACCCGAAGGTATCCTCATATGAATTCTATGTTAAACACTACTTTTACATGTTGCAAAAATATTAAATTGCTGAATTCTGCAGAATTTCTGCGGAAAAGTGTTGAAATTGTCGCTTTTAGTGCTTTTCGGCAGTTTTTAGTGTTATCGGACATCGGGAAAGTATTAGACCAAACCCTTGCATTCCTAGCTAGGGTTTAATGTATATTTGATGTTAGACTTTCGTCTGAGTCCTAAAGATATCATTAAGATGGTTTCTGCGGATCCTGCGTTTTCGTCAGAATACTAGTTCGCTAAGTGCTTTTCTAGTTGTTTTGATGCATTGTTTATACTGTTTCAAATGTAATCAATAAAAATGAATCATGTGCATCAAAAATAAGTATTCCATGAGTATTCTAAGTGTATGTCATGTAATAATGCAGTTCGGATATTCAAAACACGAAACTGTATAATGTAAATGACTGTTTTAAGTGTACGTAAATTACCAGAAAGTGGCAGTTGTCACAGGTATATGGACAATCTTCTCAAAACAAACTACCTTTGTGTGGTTCTTGGCTAACCAATCCATTCCTACTATAACATCGAAGCTTCCTAGTTGCATCGGTGTGAGGTCGATAGGAAAAAGATGGTTATTAAGGTTCAACTGGCAATTTCGAAGAATAGAATCGAGTACAATGGGTTCACCACTAGCTACTTCTATTGTCAAGGGCTTTCCTAGTTTTGTTCTAGTCATGGAAAGCAACGGCTTAAAAGCTAAGGACACAAAACTTTTATCGGCACCCGAATAAAAAAGAACAGAAGCAGGCTGATTGTTAACAAAGAACGTACCATTCACCACCTCGTTGTCAGCACGCGACTCGTTAGCATTCATGTTGAAGACTCATCCATCATCGCCCACTTTGCTGCTTTCAAGGGGTAGCACCCTCTTCAACCATGGCTTCATCAGCACCCGCACCAGGATCACCAGAAGCATCCTTCCCAGCATTATCACCAGCATCGACTACCTCCTCAGCCACCTTAGCAGATTCCTCAGCCGCAGGCTTTACAGGATGCTCCATGGGATTGCCACCAAGGTCCCTCAACTTTGCCTCCCAAGCATCAACATTCCAAGAAGGGTATTCAAAGCCCATGGCCTTGGCTTCATAAGCCATTTTTAACCTAGCTTGGAGGAGAGAGATGGCAACATAGCTCTTTAGGCCTTGCCAGTAAGAAGCCATATCATGTTCATACTGGACCTGGGCGGCGTCGAATTTGGCTTGAGCCTCGTGAGTAGCCTTCTTGATGGAAGCCTGGTGTTCCTGGGTTATTGCCTTGAACTTGTCCTTGTAATGCTGAGATTTGGCAGCAGCAATCATCCCTTGGTCAGCAATGGTGACCTCTGCTTTCTTCAACTTGGACTCCAGCATCTTGTTGAGCCCACAGGATTCCTCATACAAATGAACTAAACGTTCGAGGCCCTACAATGAAAAACATCACATATATTAATATATACTGACCAGGATATTGGTTCAGCATATATGTGCAGGATACGGAATAAGGATCTGTACCTTGTTAAGAAAGGAGGTCATAAACCCGCTTGCCTCGGCAAACCCGTGATTCTCGTAAGGGAATGTTTCGGAAGTGGCAGGGGACTCAGTTTCCTTCCTCTTTCGGGCACTAGAGGCCCGAGTCTTGGTAGCTGGTGAAGGCTTCAGAATGGCGGCGGCTTTGGAGCTGGTAGGCTTGGATGGAGGAGCTGGCTTGGGATTTGGCTCTTTTTTGACCTGAACAGGACCAGAGTAACTGTCCAGCTACTCAAGATCGAAAACTTCTGGGGTTTTGACCGGTGCTGCACAAAGGGAGAAATTCTAAACTTTTTCTACTCTTTCATTATATTGAACTAATTAAGCACATATCAGATGAAGAGTATTGACTGGAACTTGGAAGGTGTGTTGAAATGCTTCTATCACTCTCCGGCAACCGGTAGACTGCTTGGATTCTTCCTTCGGATTCTTCAGTGGGAGGAGCTAACTCTTTGAAGTTTGCTGCACAAAATAAAGAAGGGGTGTTAGTACAGGATACGTCATTAGGATACATCACTAGGATATATTTGGGGATAACTTAAAACCCTAAACCCTACCGGAGGTCAACCATTTCACCGGAAGGCTATCACCTTTGGCAATGGAGTCCCGCCTAACAAAGAAAAATTTACGTTGCCACCCATCCTCATTCTTTGTTACTTTGCGGATGAGAGGATTGCTGGAGGTTGAAAAAAGCAAGAAATGGCTGTTGCCATGTGAACGGAGATGGTAAGCAATCGGGATATCCTCAATACAAAGGTCAGGGACATGAAGCTCTTTGATCTAGTTAAGCATGATTAGTACTCTCCAAACCATGGGCATTGTTTGGGAAAAACTAAGACCGGTGGTACGGAAGAATTGCATGATGAATTCAGGAAAAGGATAGTGAAGGCCAATAGAGAAAGGGTATGCTGAAAAGCAGATCTATTCTTCGGATGATACATCGGATCGAATACTCCGGTCAAACGGACGTATCACCGCCCTATCAGAGAAAGCGCCGGAGGCTCTTAGTGCGGCGATGTCGGCGTTATCGAAAGAGCACACCTCCTTCTCGGGACGTTTGAGCAGATTCTGGTTAGTAAACGACGAGGTCGATTCACCGGAATGAGATCGAGTTCTGGTGGCCATCAAGGAAGTTAAGCAGAGAGAATCTTGAGAGAAAGGAGGAGAGAAAATACCTAAGAATTCTGAGGAAGGTGGCTGATTATCAACAAGAAAGTGAGAAGATATAGGGGTGAAATAGATAGGCATTGAGTATAAGCCGCGTGGGAAGTTGCACACTGTCACTTCAAGCGTCTCTTCACCTTAATTACCTTGATATAAGCGATAAGTTTTAAAATATATCCGTTAGAATTTAGAATTCCAACAGATATATTTTGGGGACAATTGTTATGGGTGGTTTTCTGAACACGTATCCTGAATTATATCCTGAATTGATTACTTTTGATTGTGACCAGGATACCGGATCAGGATATTGGTAACATCCTGATACAGTATCTGGTAGTTACTAATTGTTCACGTGCAGATTAGCATGGCAGGCCTATAACATTTGAGTGGACTGCTACTACTGGAGACTCGGGTTATTCAGTTGAAAAGAAGATGGTGAAGCCGGAAGAAGGGGTCTTCAACGTCTAGGAAGGAATATTTGTAGCATCCCGATTTTATAGGATAGTTTGTTATTTCTATTTTACTATATAAAGGAATGTATGTGTTATGGGTGGTTTTCTGAACATATATCCTGGATTATATTCTGACTGTGTTATTTTTTATTGTGATTAGGATACCAGATCAGGATATTGGTAACATCCTGATGCAGTATCCTGATAATAACTAATTAGTTCACGTGCAGATTAACAAGGCAAGCTTATAACGTTCGAGTGGACCAGTTCTCCCAAAGACTCGGACTAATCAGTTGAAAAGGGGACGTTGAAGCCGGAAGAAGTGGTCTACAACGTTCACACAGGGAATATTCGCCGTATCCCGGTTTTATAGGCTAGTTTGTTATTTCCTTTGCTATATATAGGAATGATTGGATCAATAGGAACACACAATCTTTTCACACACTCTCACTTTCTACTAGCTGCAACCACTCTCAAACACTTACACGTGTACTCGAATCTTATTGTAACACTTAGTTGATCCGCATCGTATCCTGCACTGTATCCTGCCATTTGAAGTAATAAGAAGAACAAGGCAGTTGCGATTGTCAGCTCCCTAGGTTTTGTGCCCGACGATCTAGATTGATCAAGGGCTTTCCTCGTACATCTTGTGTCACCCTTTACTTTTCTGCACATTGTTTGATTATAGATATAGCTCGATATCCCGAGCGATATCCTGAAAACTGTTTTTGTTAACAACTTGATCAGCATATTTTTCATGAATACTTCTAGCACACTCCCTCACTTAACTAATTTGATCACTTAATTACTTAGGTAATTTTTGACCAAAACAATTTGGCGCCCACCGTGGGGCAAGTGGTGATATTTCTACTAAAAGCTTTCGTAAAATCATTACTAGGTTTTTTGTTTTCAAAACTTTTTGCTACATTATTTTCAATGGCCTCAAAATCAAACATGAGCTATTCTACCATGTCTGCTACAACCTCTGAAACAGTTGGTTCGGTGTTTCCACCACCTCCAAGGATACAAGCCTCTTCACAGCCTCAGGATCTTCCAAGAAGGACTGAAACTCATGTGGCTCAGGATATTATCCCCACTCAGAATGTTCAAGGATCTGCTGCCTCAAGGAGAACTCCTATTATGGCTTCTAATGATAAAATTCTAACTTTGTTTGGTAGTATACAGGATCAGATGAAGCAACAGCTGGAGACCAACCAAATGCTGATAAGAGAGATACAACTCTTGAAATCCAGCTCAAGCAGGCCTGCTGAGGATACTATCACTCCCTTGCAGCCCAGGGCTTTGAACTTCAGTTCGGCAGTATATACTGAGGACCACAAGGGCAATATTGTGCCTAGCCATTCCCAGAGTCATACTCCTGAGATACCCTCTTCAGTTAGGGTGTCAATTGTGAGAAGTTCAGGATATGCTCAAGGATATGGCCAGAATCCTCAGACTGGTAACGTGTCTAATAATACTAATATTCTTGCTACTAATGGTATTGGATCTTTGCAGGATGCAGGTATGACATCAGCGTTTTCTAGGGAGCTTCATAAATTAAAGGATATGATATCCAGTGTACCTGGGGTGGTCCAGCCAATTCCAGAAGTGTCCCAGGACAGCCACAGGGAATCCCGCTTTGCATATCCTATTTGTGATGCTGAAATCCCGAAAAGATTTCAAACCCCCAACATGAAGCTCTATGACGGAACCACGGATCCTGAAGAGCATATTGCTCAGTATAGGGAAAGGATGGAAATTAACCCTATCCCTCCGGATCTCAAGGAAGCATGCCTCTACAAGGGTTTTGGCTCTACTCTGACATGATCAGCCTTAAAATAGCTCCTAAACGTTCCACCTCATTCAATTACATCATTTACTCACTTAGTCAATTTATTTAACAGACAATTTTCTTGTAGTCGAAGTTTTGAGAAACTAACCAGTGATCTCTACAGGATAACTCAAGGGCCTCAGGAATCCTTAAGGGATTATGAGAACAAGTTTAGCAGGGAATCTCTGGATATCCCACATCTTGATGTTGCAACAACTATGTAGGCATTCAAAATGGGGTTGCAAAAAGATTCCCAATTTTATCAGGATCTTGTAACGAATCCTTGCAGGAACTTGGATGAGGCTCGGAACAGGGCCTTAAGATACATTCGACTGGAAGATGATAAAAAGATGCAAGAGAGGATGAATTCATCCTCAACTTATGAATCAACCAACAGGAAGTCTGAATCCTCATACAAACCATATCGCTCTAAGCCATATGGTAGAAATGACAGCAAGAAAGTGAATGTTGTTGAAGATGAGGATCCTGAGGAGTATCCTGAATTGTCAGAATATTGTTTTTTCTGTTAATATACCTGAACTAATGTATGCTATGCAGGGTTTAGGAGACAAAGCGAGGTGGCCTAGGAAGAACCAACAAAAAGCTGATTGGAAGGATAAATCCAAGTGGTATGCCTTCCATGAGGATTTTGGACATGTTACGGAAGATTGCATTGCCCTGAGGAAGGAAATAAGCTATCTGTTAAGCAAAGGATATCCGAAGGATCTTCTGGGAAGAAAGAAGAATAAGGGTCAGGATACTGAGAAGGATCCTGAACGAGCAACATCACCTCCTACAGATGCCAAGATAATTAACTTTATTTCAGGAGGATCCGACATCCGTGGAACCTCTTATTTTGCAGCAAAAAGACATGCAAAGGAGGCTAATGTAGAAAGGGGAGATAAGCCAACCAGGATGACAACCCTCACAACCGATAAAGTGATAACGTTTGACGGTGATGACTGGGATACTGTCCAGGATCCCCATCACGATGGTTTGGTAATAACTTTATATGTTGCTAATCACTTTGTGCGCTGGATACTGGTGGATAATGGCAGCTCTGTCAACATTATTCAGCTAGAAACGCTGAAAAGGATGAATGTTTCCCCGATGGACATCACTTCAAAATCCACTGTACTTGTGGGGTTCAGTGGAGAGGCCAAGAATACAGTGGGAGAAATAAAGCTGCCAGTATATGTTGAAGGAGTCAACTCAATACAACGCTTCTGTGTCATGGACTCCTTATCCTACTACAATATTATATTGGGTAGGCCATGGATCCATGATATGAAAGTTGTGCCATCAACCTATCATCAGTGTATCACGATCCCTACCCCTTGGGGGTTGTCAAGGTGGAAACTGATCAACAAGAAGCGAAGGAGTGTTATTCTTCTTCGATGAAATCCTCAACAAAGCCCAAAGCAGGATAGCAATTAAAGATGTGAGCCCAGGTGTTTTGGTCAAAAATCTGACTAGGATAATGCAACCAAATCTTATTTTGTGAGGTATGATGCTTGAATGAGTGAACGAATGTATGAACAACTTGTAATTGAAATGAACAAGAGACACAAGGATTTATATGAGGAAAAAGCCCTTGATCAATATATGATCTCCGGCATAAAAAACCTCGGGTGATGGAAACTACCGATCACCAACTATATTAAACAAGTAAAGATTACAAATCGGGATGATAACAAGCTTGTTACAAGGATCACTAGTGTGCAAAAAACGTGAAATCGCCAATATGTTGCAGAGAGTTATCGAGTGTGCGTGTTTGCTAACTTGTTCTCACTATTCAAGCTTGTTATCCCCTTATAAAAATGGGAATAATCTAACTAACTAACAATCCGCAAATTGTGTTAGCTTCCCACGACTTCCATAACGGTCATACAAGCCATGCACGTGCAGAATAATGGAGCATATTCTCCTGGAATCTCGGCTAGACTAAGTCCCATGCGAATACCCCTGTAAAACAAGTTCAAATATAGTGGAAACAACCGTTAGTGTGAGGATAGTAATGAGGATCCTGGATCCTTAAACCTGCAACGTCTTCTGAGGATCCTTAATTCAAACAGAACTGAGGATCCGTGATCCTGGCTGCACTTGAGGATCCGTGATCCATACATTGGAAAATCCATCCCTAATAATTGCCCCCAAAATATGAGGAATTAATTGTAACTAGATGAGTCATATTTTCTGCCTTATCGCTAGCAAACTTGTTAACGTAAATATAGTCGTTATCTTCTGACTAGCCGTTGCAATCCTGACGTCAGCGACAAGACTACCTGCAAATTCATCATTATAAATCCTGGGCTAGAGATAAGGACCAAGGGGCATTTAAATTCGAGCATTCCATCCCTTTAAATCCTCATTCGGAGATAAATTAGGTATACTCTCCTTCCTTCTCTCTAAATCCTTCTATTCCGATCTTCTTTTCTCTTAGCATCCATGGTGAAAATGGTTCTTCGATCCTCACCAGCCAAGGATCCCAAGAAGGATAGTCCTTTGAGGAGTCAAGGCATTATCAAAAACCCTTCGGCAGAACTCTGCCGTTTAACCAATCCCGAAATCGATCGAATCCGTCATTGCTTCCCGGCGGAGGCTGTCTTCAAATCTTTTGACTCTTCACAAAAGAGTGACTGTGTTTCTGACACCTGGGTCACTTTTCCGGCCACCCCCTTTTTGATAGGATTCTCTTATCCTTTCCCTGCTTTTACCCAATCCTTCTTTGCACTCACCGGCATGTGCTACATACAGGCCATGCCGATGATGTGGAGGGTTCTGTATACCCTGGAAAACATCATTGAGCAGGAAGGTATAGAAATAGGAATGTCGGAGTTGGCTGAGTTATACAATCTTGTTAGCCATGGTTCACACCGTTTCTTGTTTAAGCATAAACCTGGTCAGCGCCATCCAATCCTTAAGACCACAAAAAATGATACCCACTGGAAAAACCATTTCTTTTTTGTATGGAGGGACTCTATTCCAGACGGGAAAGACCTTTCCAAAAAGTGGACCACCCATGGTAGGATATAGGATCCTTATACAAGGATCATAGGAGGACTCTGTCTATTTTAAGGATAACTAATCCTTTTTTTTTGTTTCTATTGTGCAGCTATCTCAGTCTCTCATCTTCAAGATTCCCCTTCAACAAAAGAAAGACCCGCTGCCTTCTGGAGGCTTGACCCTGCTGTGAGGACATTTCAAGCTAAAACCAAGGATTCAGAAGAAGCATCATCTGGTTCCTTCACAATGTCTAGTAAGTATTTGAATATATGTATAAATGAATGAATGTTAAAATGAATGAAAAATATGAACACTTATCTGTTGTTTGGCATTTGTAGGCGCTGGAAAATCTTCAAAATCGGCTTCCCGGTTCAGTGTCAGTGATCTTGACACATATGTTTCCTCCAAGTCTGCCAAGAAACAATTTGCTGCCAGCCCCAGCATCCCAAATCCTAAGGGTGCCAGCACAAAGGGCAAGGGTGGAAAGAAAAGGAAAACTGTTGAGACTCTTGAACGCCTCCCTCTCATCCAACCCTAGTTCGAGGAGTATGTCTCTGAGGTAAGGATGCCGGATCCTTAAGTCTTATCTTCACATACTGAGGATAACAGATTCTGATCATATGCTTGTTTATGCAGAAATTTGCTGAGATCCAGATGCTCCTGGATTCATATGCTGATGTCACACCCTGTCTTTTGCGGAAGCGTATGATGTGTGACTAGTTTGTTATCATTGCATTCAATCGTAATAAACAACTACATGATCAAAACGATGTTCATCCATTTATGAAAATTTAAGTATTACAAACACTTGTTATTTAAGTTTTCAAAACACGACCTTTGACAAGGTTACAATTCAACAAAAGTGGATGACATCTAAACTTGTAGTCTACTTTTAGTTACGACACTTGCGCCCAAGATCCATCCTGTCACCTGAAATACATGTAATTTTGGAAAACATCAACATAAAGTTGAGCGAGTTCATGCATTTTGCATATCTTGTATGAAAACATTGTATGTATCTTGTATAAATCAAGTTTTCTTGTGTACACCATGTACTAATTGAATGTTTGTACAAGGACCTTAAGGCATTTGAGGACATATGGAGCATTAGTGTTGGCTCCTTTAAGGCATGTGAGCATATGGAGCATTAGTGTTGGCTCCTTTACTGTGTCGATTACCCTCGACTGTGTCAATTTCCCTTGACTGTGTCGATTACCCTCGACTGTGTCAATTAACCTTGACTGTGTCGATTTCCCTCGACTGGGACACCGAAGCACTCAAGAGGTCACTTAAGGACCATGAGTGGGGCTCGGCCGTACCCGTTAGATCTAACCCTCGTCCCTAATTTAGTATTAATGGCATCTCAATATCTAGTTTAAGCTCACATGATCTAGTATTGTCTAGGCTTTTCTTAAGGCTCATCATATTGCACTCACCACGAGTGCTTCTCGTATTCTTTTGTATTCTCAAATCATATTGCACTCGGTACTCGTTTTCACCAAGAGTGCTTCTCGTATTTTTACCATTTGTAAAAATTGTAATATTTGTAACATGTATTTCACCCCCGAGAGTTATAAAACCAAAAACAGTTAGAGAAAAGGGGGAGCATGAACTCACAACTTTGCGTTCCTGCGTCGTAAACTTCACCGGATTAGCTTATCTAGCATCGTGACCTATACGTGTTTTCTTAACGTTAGTCACTAGACTTGTATCGCACAAGTACAGTCACTATCTCTTGTGTACGTATTCTTGTGTTAAAAATATTCTATATTTTTAACTACGTATCTTACTTATATTATTTTCTCTAAAATTAATATAAGTATCTCGTGTTTTGCACTTTGCACCCGAATTATGTATCTTGTATGTTGTATGTGTATTTTTATGTTTATACTTCTCATGAGTATTTAGTGTATTTTTAAGTCTTAATATACTAGCACGTATAACACATACTATACACACTTAGCACAAAAGTTGGTGATAAAATAATATATATATATTTTTCTCAAAAATATACATACTTAATATCCATTTTTATTCTTGAGGAAATCACCATTTCTTAACACCAAAAATTAGGGAAACCTTGGTAATGTTTTTAGGTATATTTTTAGGGAATAAGTTTCTCAAAAACTTATATTTTTCTAAGTGTCAAAATTTATAAAAATTTTGACAGAGTTTCCCCTAAAAATGGAGGTTTCCCATGTTTTCAAAACATGTGTTTATTTTCTTTTAAATTGTCAACAATCATCAACAACAATTATCAACAATAATTATCAACAATAATCATCAACAATAATCACTAATTTCTCCATTTCATGAACTTGAATATTTACAAAAATGTGTAGTAACTTACTAGCACATTTAGTAAGTCTTGTTATCTTTAAAAATAAGTTTAGTTTCTTAAAAACTTTATTTTTAAAGAATATGAAGTTTCACAGCTTCTAGTTGGTTTTTACAAAAATTATTTCTTTGTTAAAACTTTTGTTACACAAGTGTCCACACACTTGTTTGTTCATAAAAACACCTCTACTTCATGAAAGATCCGGTTTTAAAACATGGTTTTGTCTTACAGTTGGTCTTTCGAAAATACCACTTGTAGATCTTTAGATCTACTAGTTTAGAACTCCATTTCATAAGATAAATTGTTTTTACACAAGTTCATGTTTAATAGTAGTAGTGTTCATCATCTAGTCCTTTTTATACTTTAACATACACTAGCTCATGTTCTAAGAACATAACCTAGCCGGGTTAGATGACGATCCGAACTACTACTAGCATTAAGCAACACAAAATAATCATCACAAAACAAGTTTAACAAGTTTTACACAATTATCCATCTATTAACCAACATATTCATCACTTTGATAGACTTTTAGTTGGTGATTTAGTATGTTCATGATTTTCAACCGACAAATCTCTTATTAACCACTCTAGACAAGATTAAGAAGGTGTTTTAGAACACTTACTACTAGCTCAAGGCTAGGGAAGTTCAAGAGTGCAAATGAGGTGGATAAAAGCAAATGGTGAAGGTCCTTCAAGTTCCGTTGCTTGCAACCTTCCTAATTAAGCTCGAGACACCTTAGAATCACCATAGATTGCTTGGAAATGAGTTGAAAAGTGAAGGGTGGAAGAGGGGTGTTTGGGCCGTAGCCATGGAGGGAGGAAGGGAGAGAAGAGTGTTGTGATGAAAAGGTGGTATTTATAGACCTTCCATATAGCATATTCCTAGCATATTCCTGGCATATTCCTGGCATATTCCTGACATATTCCTAGCATATTTCTGGCATATTCCTGGTATATTCCTGGTATATTCCTGGCATATTCCTGGTATATTCCTGGTATATTCCTGGTATATTCCTGGCATATTCCTGGTATATTCCTGGTATATTCCTGGCATATTCCTGGCATATTCCTGGCATATTCCTGGTATATTCCTGGGTTTGCTGCGTTGTCTGCGTTTTGCAGTGTAAGCATTGTGTCGCGTAGGAACACACGGTACGCGCTTAAACTTGAAAAATAACGTTTTTAAGCGTTTTAATTTATTTTTCAACACGAACCTGATTAAAATAAAATTTTAATCATAACAGAATATTTGTGGGATTAAATATTATCCGGGCGGTATATATGTAACCCTTGTATGTATCCTTGGGTTTTAATGTATTTTTGACGTTGGACCTACACCTAGGCCCTAATTCTAATGTCTGACTGCTTTCTGCAGTTCTGTTGACACGATGTGTCTTACCAGTGAGTTTACTAATTTTTGACGCAACGCTATCATAACGTAATTCTTGTAGCATATATCATGCATGAATTCACTTGCATGGAATTCAGGAATTTATTTGTCTGGTAAACTAGATCATGTACAGTCATTAAAGCACAAATTACTGTTCATCTAGTGTACGGAATGTACGGAAAAGTGACGGTTGTCACAGTCTCCCCCCGTTAAAAGAATTTCGTCCCGAAATTCAAGCGATGCCATCGGTCGCAGGGGAGTTGTGAAACCAATATGGTCACTTAGATTCATGATTTGTCTTTATGTTCCCATGAAATCTCTGGGTCATGTCATGAATTCTATCGTACTCCAGTAAGTCGATCATGACTTTTCTGTATCTCGTGGACTCTTGGTCCATAACCTCAACAGGTTTCTATAGTATTTCTTGTCGTTTGTCATTGACGTGAATCTTATTTGTGGGAACAACGACTGTTCCTTAAGTCAGACTCCTCTACAGACTAGACACATGAATGTGTCGCGATCACTACTGATCTTTTTCTGGGAGCTTCATCTTGTGAGCAATGGTTCTGATCCCTACACCGGGGATTCAACCTTTTCGTTTTCCAAAACACACTACGCCTTCTCTAGGCGAGGCTCTCATTTTAGTCACACTTCTTGTCTCAAATTCATACGATTTCTGCCGCTCATCGGCGTAATCTTTTTGTATTCTGCGGGCTGTCCTGATATGATCACATATCTGAAGGATCTGGCCTCTAGTTTTCCTGGGCCATCTCGGGCCAGTTGATTGTTTATTTCTGGTCTCCGTTCAACATGACGGGAATTGACTCATTATGTTCCGTCTGAAGCTTTACACGAAGCGGTCTAGACGGCGGTGTGATAGATACCGTTGTAGGAAAACTCCACTAAGGGCAAGTGAGTGTTCCGACTTTTCATCAAAGTTTATCACACAAGCACATATTGTGTCCATCCAGTCTGCATCGTTCAGTTGCTCAGTCCGTCTACGTTAACGTTCAAGTTCTTACGATCGACGGTGTGCTGCAACCCTTGTGTTCAGTAAAGGTCGTGCAGCGTTTTCCGTTAGGTAGTGACGTCAGGTTTGCGGCGTGCAATCACTGTATCTAGCTCAAGGTTTCTTCTCATGATTCCTTGATCAATGTGCCGTGTATGCAATGTTGTGGTCTCGTTGCATCGACGTACAATTGAGACTTTGTCGAGAAGCGTCACTTAATTGCAATTCTAGCTCCTTAGCTCTGGGTTGCAGGGTCGGCATGAATCTCGTTCTTATGCACCATGCATCTTAAAGTTCTCATTTCGCGAATTCGAAATCCGCTTTTCGTCATCATTGCACATAACTGTGCTTTCTCTAAGAGTTGCAAGGTAATTGCAGCTGTTGCTCACAACCTCCCTTGGACGTTGGCCATATAAGAATGTAGTCAATAAGCATATGACTTATCCAGGTATGGCTCACACGTTCGATTCATGAGGTCCATGAATATTGTCGATGCATGTGTTAAGCCAAATGGTACGACAAGGAAATCGTAATGCTCGAAGCGAGTCCTAAAGGTCGTTTTAGGGATATTTCCTCTTGTATTCACAGTGGAGGACCTCTTGTCCTCAAGTTGATCCCTGGGCAAAGGATTCTGATTCTCAATTTTCTGAAGTTTATGTAAAGTGGAGACTACCAACTTTCTCCTTGTCTCCTTAATTAAGGATGTCATGTCTTTAGTTTCCCCTGTCTGGCAGCTCTTGCCGTTATATCAGAGGTTCATGCTTCGCTGGTGAAGCTAGTCGGTATGGCGTCATTCATTACTGGTGCTGCTCCTGGTACGCGATTTATCCTGAACTCCTCTCGTCGCTACGGAGAGGCGTTCCTGGCAAGTCTTCCGAAAAGGCTACTGGGACTTCTTCCATCACGGGGATGTTCTCAGGCTCTGCAGTCTACTCGGAGGCGTTTCTATGCCTTTTCGACCAATGAGGGATGTCGTAGATCTGCCGCCTTGTGGGGTCTAGCATCCTTGCACCTATTGCAGGAAAGTTAGTTTTCGTCATCCACAAGAGGGATGCGTCTGATTTTCTCATATCAATGACGTCATCTGTATACTTGGATTTCCGATCCATGTTGACTTATCATATTATGACTTCGCGAGTCAATGGTGACAGAAGGTTCCGGCCTTCTGAATCCCTAAATACAAACCTTAATCGCTTCGACTGTTTAAACTAGCCTCCTATATGCCCATTTCTAAAGAATACGAGGTGTCTATTTTACTCGAAACTAGGCCAAGTAGTTTCTTATGTTCTAAGTATGCAAGGTTACAGTTGATGCCAGTATCAATCAGAAAAAGATGCATAAGGTTGGTTAATAGGGAACGTACCCGTAACCGCATCTGGATCCTGGCGCGCTTCACGAGCTTCGATCGTGAAAACCCTTCCTTGCTTGCTTCTTCCTAGGGCAATCTTTCCTAAAGTGCCCTGTTTCACCACACTTGTAGCAACCTGGTATTCTCTTATTTGTTCCATCTGGGTCCTTCGCCCAACAGGCCTCCTTGCTGTGCCCTTCTTTTCCACACTTTCCGCACGTAGGCCTTAGACATCGACCTTCATGGTGAAAAGTGCATTCCCCGCATCTCGGCTTAGTCCCCGAGTATATTTTACCACCAGCCTTATTAGTGGCTCCATCAGTTTTCCTTCCAGGCGGCGGGTTCACTTTCTTTCTTTTGCCTCTTTTAGAGCTTCCATAGTTGACTTGGGTGCTCATTTTTATATTTGAAGACTTCCTTTTCTTATTGCCTGATGACTCCACATGAGTCTCTTTCTTGTTATCCTCAGATTCCGAAAATTTTCCCGCGCGTAGAGCTTCTTCAGTAAGGGTGACACTCATATCGATAGCCTCTGCAATGGTTGAGGGCTTTGAGGTAGTAACCATGCTCCTGATCTGAGGTGTAAGTCCCCAAATGAATCGTTCAACCCTTTTGAATTCCGGTTTGACCAAGTAGGGGACGACCCTAGACAAGTCGTGAAATCGTTGGATGTATTCAGGAATCTTCGGTCCGTCCATTTTCAAGTTCCAGAACTCCACCTCAATCTTCTGGATTTCGGCCCTAGAACAGTATTTCTTTTCCATCATTCCCTTGAGCTCGTCCCAGCTTAGTGCATAAGCAGTGTCCGCACCAAGGGTTTGAACCTGAAGGTTCCACCAGGAGAGTGCGCCATCTACGAATAACCCTGAGATATATGTAACACTCTGTCGGGGCGAACAGTTACTCATTCTTAGAATGGAGTCAGTCTTTTCTGCCCAATGAACAAATGCAACGGCACCTCCTGTGCCATCAAAATTTAATGGCTTGCAGTCTAGGAACTGTTTATAGGTGCAGCCAGTTGGAGGGTTATTTCCAGTAGTGCCATCGCTGTGCTTAGATCGGAGGGCTTCATGTCGAGCAATCGCCTGTGAGATTAGCTCTTGAAGCTCGGCTTCTGTCCTTGGCAACGTACTGGTGTTTGAGTCTTGCCTGGGCAGCATTCTCTTCTGTCAAAATAGTATGAAGTAGGTTAGACAACATTTCAATTGTCTATGACATACATAGCACCATAAGCCACCCAATTTCACACGTATACATAATCAGTGTATAAGCGAGGAAACAATTATTGAGCCTTCACACAGGCTTGCCAACTTGGCTTATTGTTTGAAATGAACTCGAGACTACATCGCCTTGGTCATTCAAGTTTCAGTTATTTCCTGCTATATTAGCTTTACTGGTGCGTATATTTCCCCTTTGATGGAGTTGTTTGTGTAGAGGTGATAGGGAGTGTATCGTCGCTGATTCTTTTTGAATGTTATTCCACCTCTCTTGCTTAAATATCGTTTTCTCAAACGTCTCGTATGCAGGTAGAAGTGTCAGTCACGAAGTAGGCTAAGACAGGTCTCCTACTTTCTAACGTGCTAAAGCACTGATCTATGTGTTGTTCTACCAGATGAAGGTGAGGACACCTATAGATAAATTTTGTGTGGTTTTCATTAGCTCGACCCGCAGAGTCCACCAGGATTTCTGTACACTATAAGTCGTTATTACGTGGGCCCCCGTAATAATAAATTGTCTTGCACAGTTACCCCAAATTTTCTCTCGTCCAAGCAGGTGATCAATCAAGGAGGGGACACTACTGTCCTTATACCTCTGTCATGGAAAGGACCATTGCAGTGGTCCACGCGCTAACACTCGTTGTTGTTACACGCGAATAGGCACGATGATTAGATGAAGTAGGAATAAAGAGGATTCCCAGTAGTTGGAGGGGCACCTTCGTGATGAATACTTCATCTTCCTTCTCTGGTCAAGTATGTCGTCAATCTTGCTTCACATAAGTCGCATGGATCTCGTCCCGTTGATTAAGAATTTGTTCAAGGTTTCCGCCTCTGCCTCGTCATCATCACCGTAGTTAGGCACCTTCACGATCGAGAGGGAAGAGCAGCCATCTCCTACGGAAGCAAGCTCAGCATCTTGTTTGGTAATCACTCCCAGCCATGAGCTTTGCAGAGGATGCGAGGTCGGTAGCTTCATCGTGCGAGTCACGTACAGTAATAGGAGTCAGAGTCGAAAGTATCTCATTCACGTCAATAATCATTCCGTACACTTATTTGTATGTATGTATATCAATAACATATATGCTACTTAGCATAATCAAGCAATTTAATGCATTATATTACGTATAACTCTCGTTTTTGGGGGGTCATTTTGTTTTTGGCAAGTCTAACTCGTGTAGACTATGCTTTGGTTGGCACCTTATTTTAAAGGTATTCCTCACTAATGTCCTTGCCTTGTCACTTTTTGAAAAGTGTCTGACTTGTGGATCTTGGCGCTTTCGTGAATGCAATGAAAATCTTTTTCTAAAATGTTTTCGTGAGAGAACTCTAGTGATTGTAGTCTAGACTCGAGAAAGAATCCTAGTTCACTACAATCGAAGCTCTGATACCAAACTGTCACACCCTGTCTTTTGCGGAAGCGTATGATGTGTGACTAGCTTGTTATCATTGCATTCAATCGTAATAAACAACTACATGATCAAAACGATGTTCATCCATTTATGAAAATTTAAGTATTACAAACACTTGTTATTTAAGTTTTCAAAACACGACCTTTGACAAGGTTACAATTCAACAAAAGTGGATGACATCTAAACTTGTAGTCTACTTTTAGTTACGACACTTGCGCCCAAGATCCATCCTGTCACCTGAAATACATGTAATTTTGGAAAACATCAACATAAAGTTGAGCGAGTTCATGCATTTTACATATCTTGTATGAAAACATTGTATGTATCTTGTATAAATCAAGTTTTCTTGTGTACACCACGTACTAATTGAATGTTTGTACAAGGACATTAAGGCATGTGAGGACATATGGAGCATTAGTGTTGGCTCCTTTAAGGCATGTGAGCATATGGAGCATTAGTGTTGGCTCCTTTACTGTGTCGATTACCCTCGACTGTGTCAATTTCCCTTGACTGTGTCGATTACCCTCGACTGTGTCAATTAACCTTGACTGTGTCGATTTCCTTCGACTGGGACACCGAAGCACTCAAGAGGTCACTTAAGGACCATGAGTGGGGCTCGGCCGTACCCGTTAGATCTAACCCTCGTCCCTAATTTAGTATTAATGGCATCTCAATATCTAGTTTAAGCTCACATGATCTAGTATTGTCTAGGCTTTTCTTAAGGCTCATCATATTGCACTCACCACGAGTGCTTCTCGTATTCTTTTGTATTCTCAAATCATATTGCACTCGGTACTCGTTTTCACCAAGAGTGCTTCTCGTATTTTTACCATTTGTAAAACTTGTAGTATTTGTAACATGTATTTCACCCCCGAGAGTTATAAAACCAAAAACAGTTAGAGAAAAGGGGGAGCATGAACTCACAACTTTGCGTTCCTGCGTCGTAAACTTCACCGGATTAGCTTATCTAGCATCGTGATCTATACGTGTTTTCTTAACGTTAGTCACTAGACTTGTATCGCACAAGTACAGTCACTATCTCTTGTGTACGTATTCTTGTGTTAAAAATATTCTATATTTTTAACTACGTATCTTACTTATATTATTTTCTCTAAAATTAATATAAGTATCTCGTGTTTTGCACTTTGCACCCGAATTATGTATCTTGTATGTTGTATGTGTATTTTTATGTTTATACTTCTCATGAGTATTTAGTGTATTTTTAAGTCTTAATATACTAGCACGTATAACACATACTATACACACTTAGCACAAAAGTTGGTGATAAAATAATATATATATATATTTTTCTAAAAAATATACATACTTAATATCCATTTTTATTCTTGAGGAAATCACCATTTCTTATCACCAAAAATTAGGGTAACCTTGGTAATGTTTTTAGGTATATTTTTAGGGAATAAGTTTCTCAAAAACTTATATTTTTCGAAGTGTCAAAATTTATAAAAATTTTGACAGAGTTTCCCCTAAAAATGGAGGTTTCCCATGTTTTCAAAACATGTGTTTATTTTCTTTTAAATTGTCAACAATCACCAACAACAATTATCAACAATAATCATCAACAATAATCACTAATTTCTCCATTTCATGAACTTGAATATTTACAAAAATGTGTAGTAACTTACTAGCACATTTAGTAAGTCTTGTTATCTTTAAAAATAAGTTTAGTTTCTTAAAAACTTTATTTTTAAAGAATATTAAGTTTCACAACTTCTAGTTGGTTTTTACGAAAATTATTTCTTTGTTAAAACTTTTGTTACACAAGTGTCCACACACTTGTTTGTTCATAAAAACACCTCTACTTCATGAAAGATCCGGTTTTAAAACATGGTTTTGTCTTACAGTTGGTCTTTCGAAAATACCACTTTTAGATCTTTAGATCTACTAGTTTAGAACTCCATTTCATAAGATAAATTGTTTTTACACAAGTTCATGTTTAATAGTAGTAGTGTTCATCATCTAGTCCTTTTTATACTTTAACATACACTAGCTCATGTTCTAAGAACATAACCTAGCCGGGTTAGATGACGATCCGAACTACTACTAGCATTAAGCAACACAAAATAATCATCACAAAACAAGTTTAACAAGTTTTACACAATTATCCATCTATTAACCAACATATTCATCACTTTGATAGACTTTTAGTTGGTGATTTAGTATGTTCATGATTTTCAACCGACAAATCTCTTATTAACCACTCTAGACAAGATTAAGAAGGTGTTTTAGAACACTTACTACTAGCTCAAGGCTAGGGAAGTTCAAGAGTGCAAATGAGGTGGATAAAAGCAAATGGTGAAGGTCCTTCAAGTTCCGTTGCTTGCAACCTTCCTAATTAAGCTCGAGACACCTTAGAATCACCATAGATTGCTTGGAAAGGAGTTGAAAAGTGAAGGGTGGAAGAGGGGTGTTTGGGCCGTAGCCATGGAGGGAGGAAGGGAGAGAAGAGTGTTGTGATGAAATGGTGGTATTTATAGACCTTCCATATAGCATATTCCTAGCATATTCCTGGCATATTCCTGGCATATTCCTGGCATATTCCTGGCATATTCCTGGCATATTCCTGGTATATTCCTGGTATATTCCTGGCATATTCCTGGTATATTCCTGGTATATTCCTGGTATATTCCTGGCATATTCCTGGTATATTCCTGGTATATTCCTGGCATATTCCTGGCATATTCCTGGCATATTCCTGGTATATTCCTGGGTTTGCTGCGTTGTCTGCGTTTTGCAGTGTAAGCATTGTGTCGCGTAGGAACACACGGTACGCGCTTAAACTTGAAAAATAACGTTTTTAAGCGTTTTAATTTATTTTTCAACACGAACCTGATTAAAATAAAATTTTAATCATAACAGAATATTTGTGGGATTAAATATTATCCGGGCGGTATATATGTAACCCTTGTATGTATCCTTGGGTTTTATTGTATTTTTGACGTTGGACCTACACCTAGGCCCTAATTCTAATGTCTGACTGCTTTCTGCAGTTCTGTTGACACGATGTGTCGTACCGGTGAGTTTACTAATTTTTGACGCAACGCTATCATAACGTAATTCTTGTAGCATATATCATGCATGAATTCACTTGCATGGAATTCAGGAATTTATTTGTCTGGTAAACTAGATCATGTATAGTCATTAAAGCACAAATTACTGTTCATCTAGTGTACGGAATGTACGGAAAAATGACGGTTGTCACAGCTGAAGAGGCTGAGCAAAAGAGCTTGGATTTCCAGAAGATCTTCCTGGCTAAGGACAAGACCATCTCCTCCCTTGAGAAGGACCTCACTCTGGCGAAGAAAGAGCTGGTTATGACACAAATCACGGCTCAACAGGAGAAGGAGGAGGTGATGGAAGGAGCCAAATTCTCTGCCATAATAGCCATGCTCAAGATCAAACTTCAAATGGCAAAGGAGGCTAAGGATCCTTCTTTCGACAGGTCTGCTTGGGATCAAGAAGGCTGGAAGATCAAGCTGGCGGAGCTAGATGATGAAGAGGAGGCTGAGGAGGTTCTGGCGATTGAAGCTGGCAGCAGCGGGTTGAAGGATCAGGTTGAGGAGGCAGCGGCTGGTGGTGATGCAGCGAAGGTGTAGGCTGTAACAATGGGCGATGATGGATATTTCTAGACGTGCTCAGAGCCCATTTTTTATGGCTTGGTAGTTTTTTTGTTGTTGATGTTTTGATGGTGAACAATGTTGGTCTGTACTTAAATAGTAGTATTTAGGTTTAAGGATCATGGATCCTTCAGACAATAGGTAGGATAATAGATGGTGGATGGATCCTCTGTTTGGGGGATGAAACCACTGTTATCCTGCCACCCTTTTATTCCTGCACTTTAAGAACTGTTAACTATGGTCACCCTTTGCCTACCCCAGCGGACGGGCCACGTTTTGCTGGTAGATGCTTGGGGTAGGCAATTTTGACAACCTTTGAAGGGTTTAACTTTTGATAAATAAATAAAACCTTAATCTTTTGGCTATTCTGTGTTGTTAATATTGTGTATCTTTACCTTTCAACTGTTATGATACAATTTTTTTGAATTCACAAGTTAAGAATGAAAATATATATTAAATTATGTCAAATAGTTTAGGATATGATCAAGGATCAAATATCCTATAATCGAAAAGTTCAAAAAAGTGGTGTAATTTTAGGATCATGTATCCTGTTGTCAAAGAATAAGGGTAAATTAAATAAATCAAGAATAACATAAAGGTAAATAAGGATCATACCTGAGAATCCAAGTTTGGATCCTAAATCTTTGATACTTACAATCTAGATAACCAAAAGACGAACCCTAGATAACAGGTTAGGATCAAGGATCCTTAACTGTTTAGCTTTGGAAACCTGAAATGGAACATAACTTGGGACTAAGCCAATATAAGAGAAGAGTTAGTAACTGGGGACAAGCCCAACAATCTGGGGACAAGCCCAATAAACTGGGGACAAGCCCAAAGGATCTTGTGTAAACTGGAGTATGGCCCTCATTGGCGACTATCCAAACTTGGTGACATGAAAATGCCAAAACCTTAGCTAACGTGAAAACGTTAGAAACCTTAGGAACGGATGTATGGTATGTCTACCATTATACGTTGGATCCTAAATATAGCCAGTACAATGAAATTGTCAGCCCCTGAAGCGGGTACTGGTCCCATTGCCTTGAACTGCACCAGGATCATCGTGCGCTACTGGCGAAGGTAGTGGATACCTTAAACTGGGGACAAGCCCAAAACTGGGGATAAACCCAAAAACTGGGGACAAGCCCATAAAACTTAGGAGACTTCTGTGGATACTTGATTCTTTGTCAAGGATACATCAATCCTCTGCAAAACTCAGAATTTAGTGAAAAAAGGATAAAGGATCCTTCTCCTTACAATAAAATAAGTCAAAGAACTGGACAAATTAGAATCAAATCATTTCCAGAATGTGGATCATTTATCCTCTAAGGATCCTTATGGATATATGACGTAAGAGCGGCCAAGGATCCGTGATCCTTCTTACATGAAGTATTTCTTCAAATGGACATCATTCCAAGCCCTTTGTAGTAAATCACCTTCCGTTATCAATAAACGATATACCCCCTTTCCTGCCTCAGCTTCAATAAGATAGGGGCCTTCCCACTTTGGTGCTAACTTGCCATCAGCAGGATTTGTGGTGTTTTGGAATGCTTTCCTCAACACTATGTCACCAACTTGGAACTTTATGATCCTAACATTCTTGTTGTAAGCTCCAGCCATCATTTGTTGATAGCTCGCCAATCTTATCCTTGCCAAATCCCTGAGTTCTTCTATGGTATCCAAGTCTTGAACCAAGTTTTCAACATTTCCTTCAGGATCACGGATGCTTGTTCTAGCAGTAGGAACCACCATCTCTGTAGGGATCACTGATTCTGCTCCAAACACTAGAGAGAATGGAGACTGACCGGTGGCATTCTTGGGAGTTGTTCTATCAGCCCATAACACATAAGGTAGCTCTTCTGCCCACTTTCCTTTCTTGGATCCAAGCTTATCTTCAAGTTGTTGATGATGATCTTGTTGGATGATTCTGCTTGACCATTAGCTTGTGGATGGACTGGTGTTGATGTTATCATCTTAATCCCCCAGCTGTCACACAAGTTAGTAGTTCTACTCCCAATAAATTAGGATCAATTATCACAAACAATTTCAGAAGGAATACCAAATCTGGTGATAATGTTTCTTTTAATAAAGGATATCACTTCTTTTTCTCTGACTTAAGCAAAGGCTTCAGCTTCTATCCACTTGGAGAAGTAATCAGTCATAGCAAGCATGAACACTTTTCCTCCAGGTTCCTTGGGAAGTTTACCAACTATATCCATTCACCATCTCATGAATGGCCAAGAAGAGGATATAGGATGCAGGAGCTCTGCTGGTTGATGAAGGATATTGCTATGTCTCTGACAAGCATCACATCTCTTGGCATAATCCACAACATCCTTCTTCATAGTAGGCCAATAGTATCCTGTCCTAAGGATCCTTGAGAACAGTGCTCTGCCCCCAGTGTGGTTTCCTCAATCTCCTTCATGAAAATCCTTTAGCACTTCTTGAATTTCAGGATCCTCAATGCACCTTAGATATGGTCCTGCAAGAGATCGTTTATATAACATGTTATTTAATATTGTAAATTGAGATACCTTGACTTTGAAAGATCTAGGATTTTCTCCTGTAGGAATCTCTCTATGTTGTATATATCTCATGATTGGAAGGATCCAGGATCCAGAATGTGATTGTGCATCATCACTAGGTATGATTGCAGAATCCTCTACTATTTCCATAGTTGTGTGATCCTCAATAGTAGGAGTCAAAATGTGGATGATGGGAATTTTGATATCCTTTGGAATCTTCAATGATGATCCAAGATTGGCCAATGCATCAGCTTCTACATTTTCTTCTCTGGGTACCTGTGTCAAAGTAAAAGAAGCAAAAGAGTCTGCCAATTTCTTGACTATCTCTAGATATTTGATTAGTCTTTCACCTTTAACAGCATAGGATCCATTAAAGTGGCTAGTAATTAACAATGAATCTACATGTACCTCAAGATACCTGATCCTCATGTGCTTGGCAATTTACAAACCAACTATCAAGGCCTCATATTCAACCTCATTATTAGTAGTTTGAAACTCATAAGCTATTGAGTGGGGTATTATGTCCCCCTGTGGCGGTTTTAGTAGTATTCCTAGTCCAGTTCCCTTGATGTTTGAAGCCCCATCTGTGAAGAGTATCCAAGGATCCTTAGTCTCTTTAAGCTGTTGAACTTCTAACTCAGCTTCTCTTTGTAGATCACTACTGAAATTAGCCACAAAGTCAGTTCTCGGCTCATATCTTATATCATAAGCACTAAGCTTCACTGCCCATTTATCCATCCTTCCTGACATCTCAGGTTTCCTGAGAACACTCTTAATTGGAAAATTAGTTTTAACAATAATAGCATGTGTTTCGAAATAATGACACAATTTAGTTGATGCCATAATCAAAGCAAGGATAAGTTTTTCTAGATGTGAGTACCTGGATTCAGCATCAAGCAAACTTTTACTTATATAATATACATGATGTTGTGTACCTTGGTGATCCTTAACAAGGACTGCACTTACTGCCTTGGAAGAGACTGCCAAATATAAGGATAATATATTCCCTTTTTCTGGTTTCATCAAGGTTGGAGCTGAGGATAGGTAATCCTTAAGGGCTTTGAGAGCATTCTCATGCTTTTCAGTCCATTCAAATTTCTTGTTCTTTCTCAGGATGTCATAGAATTCTTTGCATTTCTCTGATGACTTTGAGATGAACTTGTTCAAGGCCGCGATCCTCCTTGTCAATTTCTGCACATCCTTGGCATTGGCAGGAGATTTAATATTCACGATTGCCTTGATTTGCTCTGGACTTGCCTCTATGCCTCTCTTAGTCACCATGTAACCTAGAAACTTGCCTGCTTTGACACCAAAATGACACTTGGAAGGATTCAATTTCATATTGAATTTATCAAGGATATCAAATGCTTCCTCCAAATCTCTTAGGTGATCCTCAGCTCTCTTGGACTTAACCACCATGTCATCTATATAGACTTCCATAGTGTGTCCAATTTGCTCTTTAAACATCATATTGACTAGCCTTTGGTATGTAGCACCTGCATTTCTTAGTCCAAATGGCATAGCAATATAACAATAGATACCTATTGGGGTCATAAAGGCTGTATCCTCCTGATCAGATGGTTCCATCTGAATTTGCTGAAATCCAGATGAAGCATCCATGAAAGTCAACAACTCATGACCCGCGGTAGCATCCACCATGGAGTCAATGTGGTGTAATGGGAAAGGAACCTTGGGACATGCCTTGTTTAAATCAGTAAAATCGACACATACCCTCCACTTTCCTTTTTTCTTTTGAACAACAACCACATTGGCTAACCACCTTGGATATTTAACCTCTCTAATCATACCTGCTCTGAGCTGCTTGTCTACCTCTTCCTGGATAATGGCATTCCTCTTTTGATGTATGGGTTTGAATGACCTGTCACTACCAAGCTTTTGAGTAATAATATCCTTAGAGATACCTGTCATATCTTCGCACTTCCAGGCAAAGGTAGTTTTTCTCCTTTTGAGGAAGGATACTAGATCCTCTTCAATATTGTTGAGGATCCCGGATCCTATAAAAACTTTGGATTCAGGATCCTGAGGATCCATCTGGATATCCTTAACATCCTGTTCTCTAGCCTCCAGGACATTTCTTGGAGGATGCTTTAATTTCTTGAGACTGGCTTCATGGATGAAGTATAGCAATTCTTAGCTTCTTGTTGGTCACTTTCAATCTTCACCACCCCCCATGGAGTTGGCAGTTTCACACATTGGTGGTACGCAGATGGAACTGCTTTCATGTCATGTATCCATGGCCTGCCAAGGATAACATTGCAACAGGATAAGCAATCTATAACACAAAATTTTTGAAAAGAATTAACTCCCTCAATGTAGATGGGAAGCTTAATGTCCCCCAATGTGTTCTTGGTTTCCCCACTGAATCCCACTAGAACAGATGATCTTGGAATAATTTCTGATTCAGGGATGTTTATCTTCTTGAGGACGTCAAGTTGAATGATGTTTACTGAGCTTCCTCCGTCTATGAGAATCCTGCGAACAAAATGATTAGATATAAACAAAGTAATAACCAGACCGTCATAATGAGGATCCTGAACATCTACACGATCATCCTCATCAAAAGTTATGACTTTCTCCTGTGTAAGGGTCGAGGTTCGAATGGGTCTTTCCCCATTATCCATCTTGGTTTCTTTGGCATGCCTCTTGGCCCCTGAAAAGGAAGTGCCACATTTGTCTGATCCACCGGATATGAAGTTGATGATTTGTGCATCGGCAGGAGGAGCAGGAGCTCTTTCTGGAACCTTTTCAGGATCCTGGATCCTTGACTTTTTTCTTCCCAACAGCTCCTTCAAGTGCCCCTTGCTTAACAAATAACCAATTTCTTTTCTAAGTGCAATACATTCTTCAGTGAGATGACCGAAATCTTCATGATATGCACACCATTTGGATTTGTCTTTTGTTGTAGCTGGCTTATCACTCTTTCTGGGCCATCTTGCTTTCTCACCTAGATTCTGCATTGCAAGGATTAGTTCATTGTTATCAACAGAAAAACAATATTCAGAAATGGGAGGATAATCCTCATCATCCTCTTCTTGTTCTACTGCATGCACGTTCTGGTTATCAGACTTGTTGTAAGATTTGGACTTGTTGTTCCTGAAGTAGGATCCTTGTTTTTCCTGCTTCGAGGATCCTGCCAGTATTTCTTGGATCCTTTTATCATCCTCTAATCGGATGAATCTAAGGGCCCTGGTTCTCACTTCATCAAGATTCCTGCAAGGGGTCATGACAAGATCATCATAGAATAGTGAATCCCTGAGTAAACCCATTTTGAAGGCCTCTACAGCCATAGCAATATCCAAATTACGAATATCTAAGGAATCTTTGCTGAACTTAGTGATATAATCCCTAAGTGATTCATTTTGACCTTGTGTTACCCTATATAGATCACTAGTTAAACGTTTAAATTTCCTACTGCATGAGAATTGGTTATTAAACAGGTTAACTAGATTAGCAAATGAAGTAATAGAGTAAGGGGGAAGACTTAGCAGCCATTTAAGAGCTGATCCTGTAAGCGTGGATCCAAAACCCTTGCATAGACATGCTTCTTTTAACCTCTCCGGGATGGGATTGATCTCCATCCTTTCTCTATATTGAGCTACATGCTCTTCTGGATCCATTGAGCCATCATATAGCTTCATGGTTGGTATTTGGAACCTCTTTGGAATTTCTGCATCACAAATAGGTGGTGCAAAAAGAGATATCCTCTGGCTTCCATCTGTAATTTCAGGAATGGGCTTAACCACTCCTGGAACGCTGGATATCATATCCTTCAGTTTCTGTAATTCCCTAGCCATAGCTTGGTTGATACCTGTATCCTGCACAAAGCCATGGTTAGTATTATAAGAATTATTCAAAGCGTTACCTTCTGAAGGATTCAAGTTTGGAATTCTAGATGTGAATCCATATTGGCAGGATTCTGGTATAACTGAGGGACCAGATGAAGCAATAGTCTTCATAGGGATGAAGTCTCCTAGATGAACATCTGAACTTCCAGGTTGTACACTCCTTAAGAATCCTTGATCCTGAAAGATATTGGATCCTTGGTGTGCTGTGACTGGGGGTCTTGTAGAATAATCCATGGATCCGTAAACCTGAGATGAGGATCCCTGAACCTGAGAGAAGAATCCTTGAACCTGAGAGGATCCCTGAACCTGAGAGGAGGATCCTTGAACCTGAGAGGATCCTTGAACCTGAGAGGATCCCTGAACCTGAGAGGAGGATCCTTGAACCTGAGAGGATCCTTGAACCTAAGAGGATCCTACATACCCTCCAGAACTGAAGAAGGATCCTTGAGCCTGAGGCATTTCCAGCGATCCATAGCATATACTTGACAATCCACCTTGGTACTGAGAGCCTGATGCTGTGGAGTGCTGGGCTGTTATTGCTGGTGAATCAAAATTCAGTGATCTGGGTGTTAGTGCACTACATCTGTCGACTTTGTCTTGTATCGAGTCTTAGTTTTAGATTGTTAGATCAGGGCATGTTTTATGAGAAAATAGGATAGTATATAGGTTTAACCTGGTAGGTCCGCTTATATGGACATAGGAGGTCCGCTTATTTGTCAGGTTAGCTTATGTGTCAGGTCCGCTTATTTGTCAGGTCCGCTTATTCGGACATGTCCCTTGAAGGGAACCTCAACACCTATAAATAGGTGCACATAAGCGAACCATATAGACCAGGCCTTGTAACTCGTACCGAAGTGCTGCCGGATCGATATTTGGATGTAAACTGTTATAAATCAATACAGAAAGGTGTTTAAAGAGATTTGAAAGTTGTTTCTACGTTGATTACTTGTTTTCCGCACCTGTAATTGACGAAAACTCCTCTGAACGACTCGTTCGGGTCGAGACACGATCCTACAATTGGTATCAGAGCTTCAGGAGGAGGAGTTCTGCAGAGAATAGCTAGAATTCATCAAGTTTTCTTAATTCTACACCTTCTTTCTTCAGTTCAGATAGTTTCACCGGTCAAAATCAGCTCAAAATCTCACGGATTGTGCATAATAGAATATAGACAAACCCTTGAAAGTTTGATGTTAAAATTCACATTAAAAATGGGTCAAAAATGCTCGTGAATAGGTTCCGCTTATACTGACACTCCATAGGTTCGCTTGTTAGATCCGCTTTTAAGATCAGTTTTGTTGTAGTTCCGCTCAAGAGGTCCGCTCATAGGGACTTGATTGTTGAAGGTTCGCTCTAGAGATCCGCTTTTAGGGACATATTTTGATCAGGACCGCTCCAAACCTCATCAGGTTTCTCCCGAAATATCTTCTGATTACTGAAGCATGGAAGAGGAATTCTACAATGCGTTTGCCACACCAGTCGCTCCGGTTACTGCTGCTGAAAATTTATACAGTGAGAATGAAACGGGAACGCATCAGAAACCACCAAAGTTGATGTATATCAAAGATTTTCAGGGTTGGAAAAACCGGTTTGAGAATTGGGTTCAGGCTTACAGATTCGATGCTTGGTGTTCTTTACTGAAAGATTACGAGAAACCAAAGAATGAACGTGGTTTGGAAAAGGGTTTCAATGATTTTACTGAAGTTGATAAGTTGAAATACACTAGTGAGAAGATGATGATCAGCATTTTACAGCAAGCAGTTAAAGAAGACATCTTTGTCTTACTTCAACATAATGGAACTGCTAGATCAATTTGGGAAGCTTTACTTCAGAAATTCCGAGGAAGTGCTGATATGATCAAAAACAAAAAGGCCTTATTGAAGAAGTCGTTTGACATATTTACTGCATTTGATCATGAAACCATAAAGGAAACGATAGATAGATACTGTCATCTGGTTCTAGAAATGAAAAGATTGGATATTCAGAAAGATGATGATGAGTGGGTTGATAAGTTAGCAGAGGCATTACCCCAACAGAAGTGGGGAACTTATTTGATGATTGTGAAACTCATGAGGAAGACTGAGAGTATGAACTTGGCACAGTTTATCCAGAAGATTGAGGAACAAGAGCTGGATATTCAAAAGACTGCTATAATGACGAATCCAAATGCAAAACAAGATGTCAGTTTGTATTACAGAGGTAACAAGTTTGAGGCCACTCCAAGCCATAGTCCAAAGATTCAAACTGGTTTTAGTGCTGACAGCTTATCTGGAACAAAGATTAGTAATGCGACTCAAAGTGGTGGATTTTCTTCGTCATTTTCAAGTGTTGATCCAAATAGCGCAACATCAACATCTCAACGACAAAATTCAACACATCTTCAGTGCAATGTTACATTAAACATTCAAAATGGTCAGAATCTGTCTCCAGAAGTTGCCAAGCAGCACATGGCATCACTGGTTACTATGTTAGAATCTTACGAAAGTTTGATCGATGGGAAGATTGGCAATCTGATGCTTACCAAAGAAGATTACGATCAAATTGATGCTGAAGAACTTGAAGTGATGGATATCAAATGGTGCTTAGCAAGTTCTTGGAGGAGAGCTGAAAATTTTCAAGAGATTACTGGTAGGGATGAATTTCGAGGAATGGCTACTTCTCCATTGGGATTTGATAAATCAAAGGTTACCTGTTTCCGTTGTAAAGGAAAAGGTCATTTTAAACGAGAGTGCAAAAGTAAAGAAGCTACCGGGAATCAAGATAGAAACAATTATTATCAGAATCAATCTTCCATCAGACTGCTCAACAACCTCAAATTACACATGCTCATGCTACTGATGATGGAAAGAAGAAAGCTTTACTGATTCATCAAGATGATGAAAAAGTTGCAGAGGGATTTAGTTGGGATAAATACATTCCATCTGATTCAGGCTTTGTTGCTAGAATACTAGGTGAAGAGGCTAGTGAGAAAAGAATCCCGATATTTCCTGATCTTGGAAGCGATGTGGATACCGATGATGAGGAAGAACATCTCAACAAAGCTAGAAAAGGCATTGATCTAACTAGTTTTAATTTGTTTTTTGCAGATAAAATGGAGATGTTGTACCAGAAGAAGATGGCTAGATTGAGGAAAGAACTGGAAACAGCAAAAATGCAAGCTGCTGAAAAGACAAAAGCAGGAGAAGAAATTGTCGAAGTAGAGAAAGTTGTTGATAAGATTATTGAGGTCGAAAAGATTGTTGAAATTGAAAAACTTGTCGAAGTTGAAAAGATTGTCGAGATTGAGAAAATCGTTGAAATTGAAAAGATCGTTGAAGTTGAAAAGTTAGTTGAAAAACTTGTTGAAGTCGAAAAGATTGTTGAAGTCGAAAAGATTGTTGAAAAGGTGGTTGAGATCACTAAACCTTGCGAGAAATGTTCTAAATTCTGCAGAGTTTGTGAAGAAAAAGATAAGAAGATTGCTGAATTAGAGAAGATTAAAGAAGATTTACTGTCTGATGTAAAGTATGTGAAGGAATCTTATGATGTGCTGAACAAAACGGTTGATAGTCTGAAAAGGAAAAATGCAGAAATCGAAAAAGCAAATGACAAAATGAGTGCAACTTTAATGACAAAGCAAAGTGTCATCAATGATTATATTGAAGACTGTGCTAATTTGAAGAAGGAGTTGGAACTTGAGAAAATTGAGAGTGAAAGGATTAAACGATTACTGTTGAGTTATACAACATGTGATTATCTGATTGATCGTGTTTATCCTACTGTTGCAGGTCTGGAAGCATTCATGGATAAAAAGATTGAAGATACTGATATTGGTAAGAAACCAAGTGTCAAGTACAACAGATGTCCGCCCCCGATCCATGAAACTTATTCTCCCAGGAATCCTAATGAGGAGCGTCTAAAAAAGGCAGTCAACATCAAGTTAAAGTCTGAAATCATTGATGAATTACCAGACAATATTGATGTTACATTCACAACGTCTGACACTGATCATGAGTCTGAGTTATTAAAGAAAGTTGTCGATCAGGTGTTGGATACGGATGAAGAGTCAAAACCGGAGTCTGAGTCTGAAAGTCCGAGTTCGTCAGAAAAGAGTCCGAGTTCACCAGTTAACAAGGTTTACAATAGAGAATTCCTGTTATCAAAATGTAATTTGAATGACGGATCAATCAAAGTGGCTTATACTTTGTATGATTCAGACAAATTATATTCTGATGAAAAATTTCCAATAAGAAGTGTTAAAACTGAAATGATCAAAAAGGTTTTCAAATTAACAGAAATTAATATTTCTGAAATAAAAGATTTAAATCTTTCTGAAAAACCTAAAAAATACACTTCAAGAGTTCAACAGAGATTAAACAAGAAAAAGAGTTACAGTTCTGGTTCAGGTTATCGAAAAAAACCGAACCATAACCGTAATTACAAAAAGAATGGATTAGGCTTCAATTCTTCAGAAAATTATAAAAATCAGAAAACTTATAAACCAAAAACAAAATTTGTTTCAGGAGGAAGTTCAGAGGATGAACAGAAGAAACCGTTCTGGAAGCAGTCGAATCAAGAGTTTCTTGCTGAAGTGAAGAAGAATGTGAGAAGGTTTGCTGAAAGAGTTGACAGAAGAACCTGTTTCAAATGCCAAGAAGTTGGACACATAGCTTGGAATTGCCCCAAGACCAACTATCAAAAACAGGAAGTTTATTCTAACTCTGTTCTAAGAAAGACTTGTGTTGATAAGAAAGAACAACCTGTGAAAAATGTTAAAAAGTATGAAAATTCTACTTCTGAGGAAGGAGAAAGTTCAAAACGGTTTTACAAAAGAAGAGGTGATTTGAGTAAACAAAAGTGGGTTGTTAAAACAGATAGTTGTTTTGACAATGAATCTGATTCCATAAAATCAGAGGAGTCTTTGATTGAGAAAAAGGTTGTGAATTCCGTTCCAGAGGTGAACGATGAGGATTTTCCTCCATTGTCAAAGGAAAATTTGATGAAGAAAGTGGGAAAGGTAGAGATCTCAAATCAATTCTTCGCTGATAAGGGAGAATTTGATGTTGAGAAGGCTTTCAATGGAAAAGTAAAACATATTTTTGGGAGGATGGTTGATGGGAAGGTAAAGGATGCTAAAGAGTTTTACAAATCAAAATGTTGGTGGGACAGATGTTTGCCGCCGAAATCACCCAAGGCTGGTCAGGCTTGGGTGACAACATTTTCACCATAAATTCCTGACTTGCCGGAGATCCCAAGTTTGTAATCGTGGATCAGGAATCGGCATCTTTCATGTTTAATTAGGTTGTCTTGAAAATGCTTGAAATTGTTAAAATTTTACAGGATAAGTGTGAATTGTCGGAGCTTCCAGGTTGGTAAGTGCGAAGCAGGAATCGGCATTTTGTTTGGTAAAATGGTTTGTGTAGATGTTTTATTCCTACATGTGATTATATGGTTTGGATATTCTTACAAGTGGTAAGAGGTTGCTTAATTGCAAACAGTGAATCAAGGACATTAAGTTGTACTTGATTTACTACAGTTGATAAAACTGACAAGATGATGAACCATATCCCCGTACTTAAACAAGTAGTAAACTTAAAAGTGGTAAAAACAAACTCATTTTCCGGAAAAATCATTTTGATTAAAACAAACTTAAGTGTTTTGAGATCTAAATGAGAAAATGGTTTGTGATAGGGGGAGTTCTGATTGTTTATGCCAAGTGGATGGCGAATTGAAGTGATTCGATGTCAGTTGTCAAGTTTTTGTACAGGTCATGTTATGTTTCAAGTGGGTCAAGAGTCTAGTAGTTTTCAAATTTCATAAAATGTGTTTGTATTTTAGGGGGAGTAGAAGTTTTCAGAATATCCAAAAACATTAGAAAATTTGAAAAAGACAAAAACAAGATAAATTCAAAAATGAGTTTTAGTGTCAAAGAAGAGGAAATGATAGTACATCAGTAGACAGTCACAGTATGCTAAAGAAATGAAATGTTTAAATAGCGTTAAACAGTCTCACTGATGATATGCCGATAGGTTTTTACACATTTTGTAAACTTTTTCGGGATATAAACATAAATTCAAACTTGCTTATTTCGTGGGGAACACTACTTGGATATATAGGTAACCCCTGAAATCTCGTTTAAAAGGTCCCTTTTTCTGAGATACTAGGTCTTTATGCTCAGTGATATCTGGGGTATTATCCCGGGACTTCTGATTTTGCGGAAGCAATGGCCTAGTCCCCGGAGAATACTTTCTGCTTGCTTGAAATATAGCGCCGCCCTCAGCAAATTGATGAAACAATAAAATTGATAGTCATTGCTGTTGTATTCAAAAGATCATCTAAAGGGGACCCACCAAAAGTCGAAGCCGTCATCTCTCTGCGTATCGAAAGATCGACCTGAGCTCTCACGGCCCTCGCAATTTAACCCCTTACAGATATCATCTGTGGTATACTCACCTGTAAGACTGAATATTGGGATCTGGATACGGGAGTATATTCAAGAGGTGGGACACATGAATGAGTTTAAGTTCTTAAAACACCTAACTCATATCCTGAATCAGTTGAAATTTGTGTGAGAATTTAAGTGGATCAGTATATTGGCAATCTAAGTGAATTGTTTAATTCTTAATGTGTAACTAAGCTCAACGGTACTTGTGACTTGTCAAAAACTGATATGATCCTCTTGCACGAACTCACAAAAATATTGTCTGTAAATATTTCTTTACTGCATTTCTTTAAATTCAAAAATACAAAAAGAATTTCGGTGTATTTTAGCATAAACTTTTGAAAAAATCAAAAAGATTTTCGGCAACTAATGTTGGAAAGCTGATTTTCAAAGTTCCGAGTGCAAAACATGATGACATTGTTGTGAGGGGGAGTGTGTTTTAAAATGTCAAAATGCATTTTCTAAATCAACATGTGGTTCATCATGAGTTTGTGATCTGAGGGAGAATGGTTGTTGATGCTTATGTTTATGAGAGGGAGTCATCTGATTATATCAGAATGTTGGTGCATTTAAATTGTTAAATTTAGAAATTCATTTCTGGGTTAAGAATGTGGAGGAATAGCCAAGTTTCGATCCTGGAAATGAATTGCTGTGAAAGTCAGACAAAGATCCTGAAGTAGATGTTGCTGAAGAACAAAGAAATGCCAGCAAATCGAGAGGGGAAGTCTGATGATATTCAAGCTGATACTGTTAAAAAGGAGTCTGTTGATGAAGATAAAGAGAGAGAAAAGCCCAGAGACTGATCAAGACTGAAGAAGTGAAGACACAGCATTGTTGTGACTCGATAGTCGACTCGTCAACATCTGAGGGGGAGTCTGTTAGTGCACTACATCTGTCGACTTTGTCTTGTATCGAGTCTTAGTTTTAGATTGTTAGATCAGGGCATGTTTTATGAGAAAATAGGATAGTATATAGGTTTAACCTGGTAGGTCCGCTTATATGGACATAGGAGGTCCGCTTATTTGTCAGGTTAGCTTATGTGTCAGGTCCGCTTATTTGTCAGGTCCGCTTATTCGGACATGTCCCTTGAAGGGAACCTCAACACCTATAAATAGGTGCACATAAGCGAACCATATAGACCAGACCTTGTAACTCGTACCGAAGTGCTGCCGGATCGAGATTTGGATGTAAACTGTTATAAATCAATACAGAAAGGTGTTTAAAGAGATTTGAAAGCTGTTTCTATGTTGATTACTTGTTTTCCGCACCTGTAATTGACGAAAACTCCTCTGAGCGACTCGTTCGGGTCGATACACGATCCTACACTAGGCACCAATGGAGAGTGATCCTCCGCTGATCTCTTCAATTTCTTGATTTCATCAATTTCTCAAAGGATCCTGTCATTAGTTTTGTCCTGCTGCTGCATGTAATCCCTCATCTGCAAAATCAAAGAATAAAGATCATTGTTAGTAGGGCCAGAAGTAACAGTAGAAGTTGGTGGTTTTTAGAAAACGGGGCTTTGTTTCTTCGCAGCATTTCAGCATTCTTCTGGGATCCAAAAGGTGCTGGAGGCAAAGGTGGGATGCCCTGTGAAGAAATGACCACCGGCATGGAGCTTGAAGTGTTCTTCGCTTCAGAAGCCATGTGGTTGAAGGTAATGAACCGAAATGACCGAAATGAACAAAATTTCTTAGAAATGAGGCACCAATTGCCCCACGGTGGGCACCAAACTATTTTGGTAAAAAATCAGACTAGGATAATGCAACCAAATCTTATTTCGTGAGGTATGATGCTTGAATGAGTGAACGAATGTATGAACAACTTGTAAATGAAATGAACAAGAGACACAAGGATTTATACGAGGAAAAAGCCTTTGATCAATATATGATCTCCGGCATAAAAAACCTCGGGTGATGGAAACTACCGATCACCAACTATATTAAACAAGTAAAGGTTACAAATCGGGATGATAACAAGCTTGTTACAAGGATCACTAGTGTGCAAAAAACGTGAAATCGCCAATATGTTGCAGAGAGTTATCGAGTGTGTGTGTTTGCTAACTTATTCTCACTATTCAAGCTTGTGATCCCCTTATAAAAATGGAAATAATCTAACTAACTAACAATCCGCAAATTGTGCTAGCTTCCCACGACTTCCATAACGGTCATACAAGCCATGCACGTGCAGAATAATGGAGCATATTCTCCTGGAATCTCGGCAAGAGTAAGTCCCATGCGAATACCCCTGTAAAACAAGTTCAAATATAGTGGAAACAACCGTTAGTGTGAGGATAATAATGAGGATCCTGGATCCTTAAACCTGCAACGTCTTCTGAGGATCATTAATTCAAACAGAACTGAGGATCCGTGATCCTGGCTGCACTTGAGGATCCGTGATCCATACATTGGAAAATCCATCCCTAACACCAGGATATCGCGGAGGCTTTATAGCAGGATGTTAAGAAAATTATCTTAGATCAGGATAATCCAGATATCTCGGTGCTCGTAGGAACCAATATCCCTCAGGATATTGAAAATCAATTGACTAACTTTTTGAAATGCAGGATGCCAACATTCGCATGGAAGCATGAGGATATGACAGGTATTTCCAAGGATATTATAACTCACAAGCTTGGAATTGACAGGACTTTCAAGCCGATCCAGCAAAAACGAAGGAAGTTTGCTCCTGAATGAAACGCAATTATTCAGGAAGAGGTGGAAAGATTATTGAAGTCCAAGATGATTAGGGAAGTCAATTTCCCAAATGGCTAGCAAATGTAGTTGTGGTTCAAAAGAAAAATGGGAAATGGAGAGTTTGTGTAGATTACACAGAATTGAACAAAGCATGTCCTAAAGACCCACTCCCTCTACCTCATACCGACTCAATGGTGGATGCTACTGCTTGTCATGAAATGTTAACTTTCATGGATTCATCCTTAGCATTCCAGCAGATATAAATGGAACCTTTGGATCAGGAGGATACTGCTTTTATGAAACCATCAGGTATTTATTGTTATACTGCTATGCCTTTTGGTCTAAAGAATGCAGGTGCAACATATCAAAGATTGGTGAACATGATGTTTAAAGACAATCTGGGGGACACCATGGAGGTATACATCAATGATATGGTGGTAAAATCCAAGAAGGCTGAGGATCATCTCCGGGATATTGAAGGAGCATTTGATATCCTGGACCAGTACAACATGAAACTAAATCCTGCTAAATGCCATTTTGGAGTGGGGACAGGAAAGTTTTTGGGATATATGGTGACTAAAAGGGGGATAGAAGCAAGCCCAGAACAGATTAAAGCTATCCTGGATCTCAAATCACCATCCAACATGAAGGATGTACAAAGGCTAACTGGAAGAGTTGCAGCATTGAACAGGTTCATATAAAGATCCTCAGAGAAATGCAATGAATTTTATGATATCCTGAAGAAGAACAAAAAGTTTGAATGGGGAGAAAGACATGAAGTTTCCCTACTAGAATTAAAGCAATATCTTTCAAGTGCACCTCTACTCATGAAGCCCGAGGATGGTGAACCTCTGTCACTATATCTTGCAGTATCAGGGGATGCAGTAAGTGCTATTCTGGTAAAGGATCATGAAGGTCAGCAGTATCCTGTTTATTATGTCAGGAAAAGTTTGTTAGATGCTGAACCTAGATACTCACACTTAGAGAAATTGATATTAGCTCTGGTCATGGCATCAACAAAGCTTAGGCATTATTTTGAAACACATAGGATTCATATAAAAACCAATTATCCTGTTAAAAATGTGCTTAGGAAACCTGAAATGTCTGGTAGGATGGCTAAGTGGTCCGTGAAACTAAGTGCATATGATTTGGTATATGAACCTAGGAATGCTATAAAGTCTCAGGCTTTAGCAGACTTTGTGGCTGATTTTAGTAGTGTATTCAAGATAAAGCCGACCTAGAAGTACAACTAGGTGAAAGTTCAGAATTTTGGATATTACATACTGATGGTGCATCCAACTTAAGAGGTGTAGGATTAGGGATACTACTAAAATCGCCACAGGGGGACATATTACCCCAGGCTATTAAATATGAATTTTCTGCTACCAATAATGAAGCTGAGTATGAAGCTCTGATTGCAGGATTAGAATTGGCTAAAAATATGAATATTAGATTTTTACAAGTATATGTTGATTCCCTGTTGATTACTAACCATTTCAATGGATCTTATGCAGTAAAAGGTGAAATGTTAGCTGAACATCTTTGTTATGGCTCATTTTCTAAGCATACATATCTTGAACTATATCCTGCTTTTAATTGTTTATCTGTGATCATGATACTGGACGGGGACATTCCTAGGATCCTGGGTGATATCCTGAGGTATATTGAATTAATCACGTGCAGGTTAAAGACTGGGACTTGCCAACGGTCAAGTGGACTTCATCTCCTCAAGACTCGGGCGTATTTGTTAAAGGAGAGACGTTGAGCCCGAAAGACCAGGTCTCCAACGTTCGACTAAGGAATATTCGTTGGATCCCGGTTATGTAGGATAGTTAGTTACATTTGTTTTACTATAAATAGATGGGGGCGGATCAGATTAAGGCACTCAACTTACACATTTTCAAACACTTTCTCTCTAGCTCATCGCAAACACTACACACAACACTTGTATTCGAATCATTTTGTAACACATAGTCGATCCGCACCACATCCTGCACTGTATCCTGATATTTGAAGCAATAGAAGAACAAGGCAGCTGCGATTGTCAGCTCCCGAGGTTTTATACCGGCGATCTAGATTGATCAAGGGCTTTCCTCGTACATCACGTGTCCACCTTTACATTTTTGCTCATTGTTTGATCATAGATACAGCTCTATATCCTGAGCCGTATCCTGAAACTGTTTTCATATCTAATTTTGTTAACACATTTTTCACACATATTTCTAGCACACTACCTCACTTAACTAATTTGATCACTTAATTGCTTAGGTAATTTTTGACCAAAACAATTTGGCGCCCACCGTGGGGCAAGTGGTGCTACTTTTACTAAAAATATTTGTAAAATCGTTAATCGGTTTTCTATTTTCAAAACTTTTTGCCACATTGTTTACAATGGCCTCAAGATCAAACATGAGCTCCTCTACTATGTCTGCTACAACTTCTGCTACTACTGGTTCGGTGCTTCCACCACCTCCTCCAAGGATGCCATTTTCTTCACAATCTCAAGATGTTATCCCTACTCGGAGTGTTCAGGGATCTGCTCCCGTTTTAGCCTCTAATGATGAAATTTTGACTTTATTTGGAAGTGTGCAGGAACAAATGAGGCAGCAACAGGAGACTAACCAAATGCTATTAAGAGAAATACAACTCTTAAAAGCTAGCTCGAGCAGACCTGTTGAAGAAACTGTCACTCCTATACAGCCCAGGGCTTTGAACTTCAGTTCCGCAGTTTACACTGAGGATAATAGGGGGAATATCTTCCCAAGCCATTCTCAGAATCATACCCCTGAGATACCCTCTTCGGTCAGGATATCGACTGTGAGAAGTTCAGGATATGCTTCAGGATATGGCCAAAATCCTCAAAACGGTAATGTGTCAAATAATAATATTCTTGCTACTAACAACAATGGCTCTTTGCAGGATGCAGGTTTGACGTCAACATTTACCAGGGAGCTCCAGAAATTAAAGGACATGATATCCAGTGTACCTGGAGTGGTCCAGCCAATTCCAGAAGTATCCCAAGACAGCCACAGGATATCCCGCTTTGCATATCCCATCTGTGATGCTGAAATCCTGAAAAGATTTCAGACTCCCAACATGAAGCTGTATGATGGGACTACGGATCCTGAAGAGCATATTGCCCAGTATAGGGAAAGAATGGAGATTAACCCTATCCCTCCGGAGCTCAAGGAAGCATGCTTGTGCAAGGGATTTGGTTCTACCCTGACAGGATCAGCCTTAAAATGGCTGTTAAACGTCCCTCCTCACTCAATTACTTCGTTTGCTCATTTGGTTAATTTATTTAACAGTCAATTTTCTTGTAGTCGGAATTTTGAGAAACTAACCAGTGATCTTTACAGGATAACTCAAGGGCCTCAGGAATCCTTGAGGGATTATGTGAACAAATTCAGTAGAGAATCCTTGGATATCCCACATCTTGATGTTGCAACAGCTGTGCAAGCTTTTAAGATGGGGTTGCAAAAGGATTCTCAGTTTTATCAGGATCTTGTAATGAATCCCTGCAGGAATCTCGACGAAGCTCGTAACAGGGCTTTGAGATATATCCGTCTGGAAGATGACAAGAAGATGCAGGAGAGGATGAATTCCACCTCAACCTATGAATCAACTAACAGGAAATCAGAAACCTCATATAAGTCGTATCGCTCCAGGCCATATGGCAGAAATGATAACAAGAAAGTGAATGCTGTTGAAGACGAGGATCCTGAAGAATATCCTGACTTATCTGAATACTGCTTTTCTGTTAATATACCTGAATTAATGTATGCTATGCAGGGCTTAGGGGACAAAGCTAGGTGGCCTCGAAAGAACCAGCAGAAAGCTGATTGGAAGGATAAATCCAAATGGTGTGCCTTCCATGAAGACTTCGGACATATGACCGAGGATTGCATTGCTTTAAGGAAAGAGATAAGTTACCTGTTAAGCAAGGGCTATCTGAAGGACTTGCTGGGAAAAAAGAAGAATAAAGGGCAGGATCCCGAGAAGGATCCTGAACGAGCAGCATCACCCCCAACAGATGCCAAGATAATTAACTTTATTTCAGGAGGATCCGACATTTGTGGGACTTCGTATTCGGCGGCCAAGAGACATGCAAAGGAAGCTAAGAGCGAGAGGGGAGACAGACCAGTCAAGATGACTACCCTCACAACTGATAAAGCAATCACTTTCGATAGTGATGACAGGGATACCGTTCAGGATCCTCACCATGATGCTTTAGTAATAACGTTATATGTGGCTAACCATTTTGTACGCAGGATACTGGTAGACAATGGTAGTTCCGTCAATATAATTCAGCTGGAAACATTGAAGAGGATGAATGTATCTCCGATGGATATCACTTCAAAGTCCACTGTGCTCGTTGGTTTCAGTGGAGAAGCTAGGAATACCGTAGGGGAGATAAAGTTACCAGTATATGTTGAAGGGGTCAACTCAATACAACGCTTCTGTGTGATGGACTCCTTATCCTGCTATAACATCATACTGGGAAGACCATGGATTCACGATATGAAGGTTGTGCCATCAACATATCACCAATGCATCAAGATCCCTACCCCTTGGGGAGTTGTCAAGGTTGAAAGTGATCAGCAGGAAGCGAAGGAATGCTACTCATCCTCAATGAAATCCTCAACTAAGCCTAGTACAGCATAGCAATTAAAGATGCGGGCCCAGGATATCGAGAAGGATTCGGAGCAGGATGTGAAGAAAATTATCCTGGATCAGGATAATCCTGATATCTCGGTGCTCGTAGGATCCAATATCCCTCAGGATATTGAAGAGCAATTAACTAACTTTTTGAAATGCAGGATGTCAACGTTTGCATGGAAGCATGAGGATATGACAGGAATATCCAAAGACATTATCACTCACAAGCTTGGAATTGACAAATCATTCAAGCCTGTTCAGCAAAAAAGAAGAAAATTCGCTCCTGAACGGAATGCGATTATCCAAGAGGAAGTTGAAAGATTGTTGAAGTCCAGGATGATCAGAGAAGTCAAGTTTCCAAGATGGCTAGCAAACGTAGTTGTGACAACCCGAGTTTTCAAGGTCTCTATTTGGCTTAACTTTGTATTTATTTGCGAAGTATGTTTATATATTGAGGTGCAATATAAGCATGTATGTTAATGATATGTTTTGAATTAGAAATTTTATTGTGTAACTCTTGTTATCTTTGGACCAATTCCGCAAGCCCAAGACATGTAAAGCCCATCCCCCTAATTCATATTACGTAGAGTGTATATGAATTCATGAGTAGTTGCAAACCCTAGGTGCCCTCTAGTTTATCAAACGGCAGTAGTGAATCGTGGGAGCATATCATTATCGAGCACCACTCCTTGTGTTTCTTCATTCAATCGGTACGTGATCTAAAAGTTTAGGATTATCTTTGATTGTTTGTTGGTCTAATATTCTTGTTAGTCGAGGTATGATTATATTTGATTGTGATTACTTTTGACCTTATACAAACTAGTCGAATTGATCTTTTGTTACCTTGGGGCGATGTTTGACATTCCTGGCCGAAGGGCATGCTTATTGATTCATGTTATGGATATAGTAATCGATTAATAAGATGCAATATGGTTAATTTATGTGATTTATAATTAAAGTGAATGTGATAGTGGTTTAAAGGTCTAATGGGATTGAGGGTTCATGGTTGCACAAAATTTGATAATCTGAATATGTATATGGCGGCTCATGTGCAACCAAACCAAGTCATGTGAACATTTAATGATGTTATCAGTGGAAGTATTAAATGCATGAATGATGATATTGATAAGATTTGATGTCCTTGTATTTGACTCACACGTGTGATACGTAGATGGAGTTTGATAATCGTATGGTGCTAAGGAGGGTCTAGGATCGAATACGTGTTAGTCGGCTGAGGTGTAATTGGGTTCGGGTGATTAGTGTGTATTGTCAGAAGTGGTTGCATGTTGACTTAAGAATGTGGTGCTAACCTTATTGTTAAATTTGATGAAGATGATGATGGGTTGTTATGCACTAGAGTTCTTACTAATTAAATAACAAATTGTTGGTTTGATCGATTATTAGTTTGATGGAAACGGTTGAATGTATTGATTGATAAATTGTAAATATGGAAATTGTCTAGAATAGATTAACCGATTGGCATGATTGGCGGAGAATAAAACAAATCGCACAAGATCAAATCTTATCACATAAGCTTTCTGATCGCACAAGATTGTCCAGTCGTACAAGCTTGGCTGGATCGCACAAGATTAAAACAAACTGTTTTGGGTCGCACAAGCTTTGGGCTTCTTCACATGTTGGGCCGGGTTATTTAGTGGGTTATGTTAGTGAGTCGCACAAGATATATTGTAATCGTACATGATGTATTGGATCGCACAAGTTGTTTATCTGTTTATTAATTTGATCCGTGTGTGTTTTTACATGCTATCTTACGTGATACTTATGTGCACTACTTGAACCTAAACCTGACTTGTATGATAACCATGTTAGGACGTGGTTGACCACTAGCTGCTAGACTTAACTTTTCTGTGTAATCTGCCGAGCAAACAAAGGTGAGTTCACACTTCTCTACAAAGCATGGGATTCCCAGGGGTTGGGAATGGGTTAAGGAATAGGGATTCCTCGTCCTGTTGAGACGTATTCAGGAACATAGATTCCTCGTCCTGTTGAGACGTAATCAGGGACATAGATTCCTCGTCCTGTTGAGACGTATTTAACTATACCAGACTAGAACTCTATCAACGAAGTCCCTCCTTTTGTATCGACTTAATCGCCGAGGCCAATGGCGAGCGGGTCATTAGTTAAATAGCGCTATTAGGTTTAACAAACCTCACACCGTGCCGCAGAGGACGGGCGTGGACTAATGGACTATGGCACGTCAGTGATGATAGACACAGACGTTAGGGCACTTAAACATGACGAACGTTAGTAGTCGATATGGTAACGAGTCTGGTGAACTAAACATGGGGTAGCCCCCACGGCCATAGAGCCGGGCTGGAATAGCCAACGTAAGAACGGGTAACTAATAAACGCTTTTCGAACTATGGGGTAACCCCCACGGCTGGATAGCTGGTAAAGAGCAAACTGGGTTTTTGGAACAACTATAAACTGGACAACCAAACGTGAACTCACTCAACTTGTTGTTGACTCGTTACTACATGCTTTGCAGGTCAATAGGTACTTAGCTGGAGCTTGCACAAGGAAGAGTCGTTGTGGGACATGGACAGCTGTGTGCCATGTGAGACCTTTGGATATTTAAACTTAAGTGTTGGTTTTAAACATTATGCTTCCGCTCATAACCTAAACTATGTTTGTTTTGGACACTAATCGTGTTGGTTGGACTTTTACAATTAATTACTCACTTGTTCAATATGATTAGTGGTTTGATCCTGGTCAGTCACGCCTCCAAGCGGTGATACTCCGCGCGTGGATTTTTGGGGGTGTGACAGTAGTTGTGGTACAGAAGAAAAACGGGAAATGGAGAGTCTGTGTAGACTACACGGACTTGAACAAGGCTTGTCCTAAAGATCCATTTCCTCTCCCTCATATCGATGCAATGGTAGATGCTACTGCTGTACATGAAATGTAAACATTCATGGACGCATCCTCAGGATTTCAGCAGATTCAAATGGAGCCTTCGGATCAGGAGGATACTGCTTTCATGACACCAACAGGTATATATTGCTATACTACTATGCCTTTCGGTTTGAAAAATGCAGGTGCAACATACCAGAGATTGGTAAACATGATGTTCAAAGATAAGCTGGGGGACACCATGGAGGTATATATTGACGATATGGTGGTAAAATCTAAAAGAGCTAAGGATCACCTCCAGGATATCAAGGGAGCATTTGATATCCTGGATCAATACAACATAAAGCTGAATCCTGCTAAGTGCCATTTCGGAGTGGGGGCAGGAAAGTTTCTTGGATATATGGTGACAAAAAGGGGGATAGAAGTAAGCCCGGAGCAGATTAAAGCTATCCTGGATATAAAATCACCCTCAAATATGAAAGACGTACAAAGGTTGACAGGCCGAGTGGCAGCTTTGAATAGATTTATTTCAAGATCCTCAGAAAAATGCAAGGAATTCTATGATATCCTCAAGAAGAATAAGAAATTTGAATGGGGAGCAAAGCATGAAGCAGCCTTGCAGGATTTGAAGCAATATCTCTCAACCGCACCTCTATTGATGAAACCTGAAAATGGCGAACCACTATCCCTATACCTCGCTGTATCAGGGAATGCTGTAAGTGCCGTTCTTATTAAAGACCATGAAGGTCAGCAATATCCTGTATATTATGTTAGTAAAAGTTTGTTAGATGCTGAAACTAGGTATTCTCATTTAGAAAAATTGATATTAGCTCTAGTCATGGCATCGACAAAGCTTAGACATTATTTTGAGACACATAGGATCCATGTTAAAACAAATTATCCTGTCAAAAATGTGCTTAGGAAACCAGAGATGTCAGGCAGGATGGCCAAGTGGTCAGTAAAGTTAAGTGCTTATGATTTAGTATATGAACCTAGAAATGCCATAAAGTCTCAGGCTTTAGCTGACTTTGTGGCTGATTTCAGTAGTGATATTCAGGATGAGGTAGACCTGGAAGTTCAACAGTTAGGAGAATCTTCAGGATCCTGGACATTATATACTGATGGTGCATCCAATATAAGAGGTGTAGGTTTAGGTATACTACTAAAATCGCCACAGGGGGACATATAACCCCAGGCCATTAGGTGTGAATTTCCTGCTACTAATAATGAGGCAGAATATGAAGCTTTAATTGCAGGATTAGAATTGGCTAAGAGTATGAGTATCAAGAATTTGCGAGTATATGTTGACTCCTTGTTAATTACTAACCATTTTAATGGATCCTATGCAGTTAAGGGTGAGAAATTAATCGAATACCTCGATATTCTCAAAAAATTAGCAGAATATTTCGATGTTTTTACACTTGAACAGGTACCAAGAGAAGATAATGCTGAAGCAGATGCCTTAGCAAATATGGGATCATCGATCAGAATACCAGAAGGAACCCAAATACCAATATTACATGTCTTGTATCCTGCAACGAATCCTCGGGATAAAGAAGTAGCGGGTATTCAGGATCCTGGAGCAGAATATTTTGAAGAGGATCCTAAATCTTGGACGGCTCCAATCATGAGATATCTCAAGGAAGGACACATCCCTGAAAATGAAAATCCTAAGGCATTTAGAATGAAGGTATCACGATTCACTATTATAAATAATGTTTTATACAAGAAATCTCTTGCAGGACCGTATTTGAGGTGCTTGGAGGATCCTGAAGCCAAAGAAGTACTTCAGGATATACATGAAGGGGATTGTGGTAACCATACTGGGGGCAGGTCATTATTCTCAAAAGTATTAAGGACAAGATATTATTGGCCGACAATGAGAAAAGATGCCGCAGAATATGCTCGAAGATGTGACGCATGTCAAAGACATAGTAACATATTACATCAGCCTGCTGAACCGCTGTATCCTATTGTTTCCCCTTGGCCGTTTATGAAGTGGGGTATGGATATAGTGGGAAAGCTTCCAAAAGCTCCAGGAGGAAAGGTTTTCATGTTGGCAATGACGGATTATTTCTCCAAGTGGGTTGAAGCAGAAGCATTTGTTCAAGTTAGAGATCAAGAAGTAGTATCCTTCATAAAGAGAAATATCCTGACCAGGTTTGGAGTACCAGCCGAAATAATCTGTGACAATGGTTCTCAGTTTATAAGCAAGAGAACTACTGACTTTTGCAAAAGTTGGGGAATCAAAATGATAACATCTACTCCGGTACATCCTCAAGCGAATGGACAAGCAGAATCCTCAAACAAGATAATTGTCAATAACTTAAAGAAGAGGCTTGGAGCCAAAAAAGGAAGATGGGCAGAAGAATTACCCTTTGTTTTGTGGGCTGATAGGACAACGGTAAAGAATGCAACAGGCCAAACCCCATTTTCCTTGGTATTTGGAGCCGAAGCAATGATTCCAATAGAAATGACAATACCTACTGCAAGATCTACCCTAAGTGATCCTGAACAGAATCCTGAAGCCTTGAGTCAGGATTTGGATACTATAGATGAAAAGAGGGATGCAGCAAGGCTAAGGATGGCAGCATATCAACAAAGAATATCCAGAGCATATAACAAGAATATTAGGACCAGAAGATTTAAGGTTGGAGATTGGGTGTTAAGAAAGGCTTTTCAGAATACTACTAATCCTACCGATGGCAAGTTAGCTCCAAAATGGGTAGGACCATATGAAGTTGAATCAGAAGCAGGGAAAGGAGCATATAGACTCAAGAATATGGAAGGGGATATGCTACCGAGATCTTGGAATGCTATACACCTTAAGCTCTATTTCAAGTGAGTTTAGAATTTAATTTCTAACTCAGGATGGTATGAATTCTATCTTTGTTAAATATGTTTGGTTTAATTTATTCTTTGAAACCCAATACTAACTTAAGCATCGGAGGGGTGTTAGCCAAGCTAACACCCACCTTAGTGTAAGGATGTTTTGCAGTATATGCTTCAGGATATAGCTCCAGGATGCTCACTCACGATACTTCGGAAGATTAGAGGATTGGCCCCCTCTCTCACGTATAAGGGATCCTGATCCCTTCACAGGTTTAAAGGTATTCACCTTTCTTCCGAATTGGGTTTAAACACCCCGCCTGGAGCGCAAGTTATTCGGGGATAGTTCAAGGTGGCGGGACCAGTCCATGTAAAAGTGGTTGACAATTTCGTTACTGTTGGCTATATCCTGAATCCTAAAGGTATATGAGGATTGATCACCCTCTCTCACGAAAGGGTATTTTCATACTCCCTAAGGATTAAAGGTTTTCACCTTTCTAAGTCTTGGAGGTTATACACTCCCGCCTGTAGCGCATGAAAATTTGGGATTTTCCCCAGGATACAAGGAATTTATCTCCAGTACATTCTTGGGTTTTACCCCTGTGACATGAAAAATTGCCTATACAATGGAAACTGACATTCAGAAGATTTCTAAGTATTTGAAGACATTGTACACAGGGGACATTCCTACCAAGGCAATGATGTAAAGTTCAAAGGATAAGGCTCGGAACTAATGCACAAAGTGTCTCAGACAGGGGACATCTTCATTGGGAGAGTTGCAAAGGGATTGAAGTTTGGTAATAGGTTTATACCCTATTCCTGGTATGATCTTCCTTTGAAAATATCGTTTAAGTTTTTAATAATACTATGTTTGGTAAAAGGTTAAATATCCTGATAGATTCTCAAAATTTGTTTTTAAATACTTCTCAGAATATTTGATGAAAATATTTGAAACTAATACTAGTTTGAAACTTTGATCATTTAAGTATTATCAAAACATGTTTTGGAAAGATAGATTGTTTTTCACTCTTTAAAGAACTTTCTACAAAGTTGAACAAATGTTTGGAAGTCCTCTCCAATAAAAAGTTTTTATAATATATCGTTGAGCATATTGATCAGCATATTTTTGAAAGATAATTGTACGAAATTTTGTAAAACTAAGATCTGTACTAAGAAAGACGGAAGATAATAGCGAGAAATATGAAAGATAAAATTACTTGCAACAATCAGTACTAGTTGATAACCGAAGGTTTCATCCTGTAACCCAGGACCCATCCACCTTCGGATATCAAATTGTTTTAATGCAGAAATAAAAATTGTTCATAGGACATAAAATTGTTCAAACGATTTGAAGGAAATAAGTTCTAGGGGGTAGTGCCTTCTTCGTCCATAGTGATTTCAGCAGCATCCGTCTTGGGATCCGCCTCAGCATCCTTCTCAGCATCGGTTGCTTTTTCAACTGCTTTGGAAGATTCTTCGACAGCTGATTTGGAAGAAGTGCCGCCGAGGTTCTTTAGCTTGGTCTCCCAAGCACCAACATCCCAAGAAGGGCATTCAAAACCTAATGTTTTGGCTTCATGGGCCATCTTCAATCTGGCTTGGAGGAGAGAAATGACGACGGAACTCTTGAGGCTTTCCCGATAGCTGACCATATCCCGTTCATATTGCACATGGGCAGCTTCAAGATCGGCCTGGGCTTGAAGAGTAGCTTTGTTGAGAGCAGTTTGGTGTTCTTGAGTCATAGCTTTAAATTTCTGCTCATAATGACGAGATTTGGCGGCTGCAATCATGCCTTGATCGGAGATTGTGATTTCAGCTTCCTTTAGCTTGGTTTCAAGCGTCTTGTTAAGTTTGCAGGATTCTTGATATAGATGAACCAGACGCTCAAGACCCTACAAAGGTAAGAGGACAGGTATTAATATTGATAAATCTTTATAAATAATGTAAGCCGCAGGATGTGATATGAGAATACTAACCTGGTTAAGAAAGGAAGTCATAAACCCGCTAGCTTCAATGAACCCGTGCTTCTCATAAGGAAATGTGTCAGAAATGACAGGGGAATCAGGCTCTTTCCTTTTGCGTGAACTTGAACTTCGGGGCTTGGTAGCCGGTGAAGGTTTGGGAATAATGATGGCTTTGGAACTGCTGGGTTTGGATGAGGCTGTGGCCTTGGGACTAGGTTCCTTCTTGACCTAAATCTGATCAGAATAACTGTCCAACTCGTCGAGGTCAAAGACTTCAGGGATCTTGGCCGGTGCTGCATAAAGGGAAAAGTTTCACATCATTATTACTCTTTATTTTATTATTATGCTGTGTTAGCTAATTATATTATAAAGAAATCCTTACCAGACATTTCAGATGACGAGTATTGACTGGAACTCGGAACGTGTGTGGTGAAAGTCCTGTCTATTGCAGGTAATCGGTAAACAGTGCTGATTCTTTCTTTAGATTCAGCGGTAGGGGGAGCTACTTCCTTGAAGTTCACTGCATAAGGATCAGAAAGAAGGATATTAGTAGGAGATAAAAACCAAACGGTCTATGAGAATATTTATGACCCTACCGGTGGTTAACCACTCCACCGGAAGGTTGGCACCCTCAGCAATGGAGTCTCATTTAACAAAGAAAAACTTGCGTTGCCATCCATCTTCGTTTTTGGTGGCTTTAAGAATAAGGGGTTTGCTAGAGGTCGAGAAAAGCAAGAACCGGCTAGAGCCATGGGATCGGAGGCGATAAGCAATAGGCAAATCCTCGATGCAGAGATCGGGGCAATGGAGGTTTTTGATTTGGTTAAGTATAATTAATACTCTCCAAACCATGGGCATGGTTTGAGCAAAAGAGATGCCGGTGGTTCAGAAGAATTGCATCATGAATTCGGGAAAAGGGTATCGAAGACCTAGCGAAAAAGGATATGCTGGGAAGCAAACCCATTCAGTGGAAGAAACGTCCGATCGAATTGACCGATCGAACGGTCTAAAGACCGTGTTATCAGGGAAAGCGCCGGAAGCTCTCAAAGCCGCAATGTCTGCGTTGTCAAAAGCACAGACCTCCTTTTCGGGATTTTTGAGGAGATTCTGCTGGGTGAATGTCTCAGCATCCATTACGAATAAGGCGAGGGAAATTGATAGAAAGTAAATGAGAAATGGAGAATTACCTGAAGGCTCTGTTGAAGATATTTGCTTTTCAAACAAGAAGAGAGAAGATATAGGGGCATTATGGATCTCCATTGAGCAAAAAGCGTGTTGGAGGTTACGATGTGATCTCGACCGTCGCTTCGTTTTAAATGCCTAGAATTATGGGATAAGACTTTTGAAATATATCCGTTGGATTGGTATACCAACAGATATATTTGGGGACAATTGTTATGGCTCATTTTCTAAGCATACATATCTTGAACTATATCCTGCTTTTAATTGTTTATCTGTGATCAGGATACCGGATGGGGACATTCCTAGGATCCTGGGTGATATCCTGAGGTATATTGAATTAATCACGTGCAGGTTAAAGACTGGGACTTGCCAACGGTCAAGTGGACTTCATCTCCTCAAGACTCGGGCGTATTTGTTAAAGGAGAGACGTTGAGCCCGAAAGACCAGGTCTCCAACGTTTGACTAAGGAACATTCGTTGGATCCCGGTTATGTAGGATAGTTAGTTACATTTGTTTTACTATAAATAGATGGGGGCGGATCAGATTAAGGCACTCAACTTACACATTTTCAAACACTTTCTCTCTAGCTCATCGCAAACACTACACAACACTTGTATTCGAATCATTTTGTAACACATAGTCGATCCGCACCACATCCTGCACTGTATCCTGATATTTGAAGCAATAGAAGAACAAGGCAGCTGCGATTGTCAGCTCCCGAGGTTTTATGCCGGCGATCTAGATTGATCAAGGGCTTTCCTCGTACATCACGTGTCCACCTTTACATTTTTGCTCATTGTTTGATCATAGATACAGCTCTATATCCTGAGCCGTATCCTGAAACTGTTTTCATATCTAATTTTGTTAACACATTTTTCACACATATTTCTAGCACACTACCTCACTTAACTAATTTGATCACTTAATTGCTTAGGTAATTTTTGACCAAAACAATCTTGAAATTGTTAAAAAATTAGCAGGATATTTCAAAATTTTTACACTTGAACATGTACAAAGAGAAAAGAATGCTGAAGCTGACGCTCTAGCAAACTTAGGATCTACTGTCAGGATACCGGAGGGAACTCAGATACAAATAGTGCACATCTTATATCATGCGATAGAACATTTCAAATCTCAGGATAAAGAAGTAGCAAGTATCCAGGATCCTGGTGATGGATATCCTGAGAAGGATCCTGAATCCTGGATGGCCCCAATTTTGAAGTATCTTCAAAAAGAAAATATCCCAAAGGATGCAAATTCTAGGGCTTTCAGGATGAAGGTATCTCGTTTTACTGTTATAAATAATATTTTGTATAAGAAACCTCTTGCAGGTCCATACCTAAGATGCTTGAAGGATCCTGAGACCAAGGAGGTACTTCAGGATATACACGAAGGAGACTGTGGCAACCATGCTGGGGGCAGATCTTTGTTCTCGAAGGTGTTGAGAACAAGATATTATTGGCCGACCATGAGGAAGGATGTGACAACCCGTAACTTCGAGGTCCAAGTGTCGGATAGCACTTTGTTTGATCGTCGGATCACCATCCGATCCAAATATCTCATTCGATCCATATTACATAATAACATTCAGATTCCATGTGACTATTAAGTGTTATCAGCCCATTTAATGTTCACGTGATGCCTTGCTCGTATACACATTTGTCTGTTATCAAGCCCATGTGACAACATGATCAGCCCAATCACATTATATGTTGCAATAGTTTTGTCGGATCATTTATAACCTGCAGTCCAATTAAGTCAACAATAATAAACAACCAAGGTATTCGGTCCAACAGGAATTGATTTTGAGCTTTTGTAGTATAAAGTAATGGTATGCATGCATTACTTTATGTAAAAAAATATAACAATACTAATATAACACACAAACGAGTGGTGTGTGGCCCAATATAGAAGCACCAATTATTATTATAAAATTCATTCAACTAATGACCCTCAAAATGGTTTCGATCCAATTAAACAAGCCGATAATCCAACCCAACATCACCATTCGGCCCACCCTTCCAAACCGCCATATTTACATGTATATGATTATGCGTACCATTCATGCAATCAGATATCAAACCCTAACCTCCCACTCCTAAGCTTACGGCAGCCATCATCAGACCTCCCCACTTCAAACTTGAGGCAGCCATTATCATCACCACTCTCTTTACCAGCCAAGACGCAGCCTCCAATCGCCGGTAAGACTCTCTTCCCCGTCCGTAACTCGTTAAATCAACAATTTTGTCGCAGTTTCTTCGTCGCGGTTTCGGTTCAAATCGTAGTTCATGCTGACGTAATGCCATGTTCAATTGTTTATTTGTGTGATGCTATATGTATGTATTTGAACAACAGTAAAGTTGAAGGTGATGAAACTATGTGTGGAACTATATGTATGTGTACGTATATAAACAACAATGGACTTGAAAGTTATGAAACTATGTCTGTGTGGCCATGTATGAACGTAACCGCTTGAATGTGTATCGTTATGAATACCGGAAACTTGCTAATCTGAATATGTATGTATATGTACCTGTTGACTACGTGAGGTTGTGTAGACACGAACCGGGTTAACTATGTCGAATCGAAAACCATAGGTCCAGTCATAGGAATTAAGTCCATGAAGTACGATTTTTGTAATATGTGGTAGTTGGTACATGATTTACATGTTGATGGTTGCATTAATATATGTGATATGATGATGACTTATACGAGTTCAAGTGTGGTTAATAATCTGGTTGGGGTGCTAGGGTTCATATTAATCAGCGTCGTTAAGGTGATTATATAGTGTTGGGTTGATGTTGATGGTCCTAATCAGGGGTACGGGTTATGTAGATTGTATCGTTAATCCTAGGGTTTCATGTTGTTAGGAAGTCCATGATGTGGGTACACAAAAGATTGTATAACAAAATTATGATATAAAGAAACGGTGTTGTGCGAGTAATTATGGATGTGAAACAAGAATTTAGTTACAATTCTTGAGTCACTTGTTAATAATTATGTATTCGTGATCAAACCGATTGTTGAGTTGAATATGTAGATCGATGTCAGAATGGAAACAATAATTTGGACTCATAAATTGGGATTATTGGGCCTGCAACTTATTTGGACTTCACACAAATGGAATGGGCTGGACAGGGACATGTTTGGGCTTAGGACTCGGCCTGTTACCCACTCATCAGCATGGGCCGAGTTGTGTTAAGGACCATGTTATGTTTGGGCCTTTCACAAATAGTGGGCCGCACAACACTTGTAACAAACCTGTTTAGATCATCGGGCCATACATGTTTAGTAATTGGGCTTGATGTGTATTCTAGTAAATTATGTAAGTATGTATGGGGTATGTTTGGGCGATTACATGTCAAGCGATCGTTCGATGGCACTGGATGAATGAATTAATTGTCATGACTTGAATTACATGTGTGCGTTACATGTGCAATAAATGTGCTTTATGTGAACAATGAATACGTGAATTAATGGTACGTGAAAGATGTGGTTCATGTGCATGTAGAACTGACTGTTATCAGTAACCCTTTTAGGACATGTTTGATCGACTGTTAAACAAGTAACTAGTCATACCGAGCAAACCAAGGTGAGTTCACACTCTTTCTAAGGCATGGGATTCCCAGTGGTTGGGAATGGGTTAAAGAACTAAAACGGAACCTGCATATCCTCCTTGGGCCGGATATGTACTGCCATCCTCCATGGGTAGGATGCCAATCTTAATCCTGCGTATTCTCCTTGGATAGAATGCATACGTTCATCCTCCTTGGGTAGGACAACAACCTTAAACTTACTAGACAAAAATCTATCATGAAGTCCCTCATTTTTATATCGACTTAATCGCCGGGCCAATGGCGAGCGGGTCATTAGTGGATAGCGCTATTAGGGTTGACAAGCCTCACACCATGCCGGTCGGACGGGCTTGTACTAATGGATCTGTGCACTTAGTCAATGATGACATACATTGACGTAGGGCACAACTATTGTTCGTCAGTTGTCGATATGGTAACGATCTAGTGGTTCACATGGGGAAGCCCCCACTGGTTATGGTTTGGGAAAGAAGTAATCGGTTAATCATATTTTCAACTATGGGGTAACCCCCACGGCAAGTAAGCCAGCTAAAGAAAAACTATGTTTTTGAAACAACTTAAAACTAACAACCAACTGTGAACTCACTCAACTTTGTTGTTGACTTGTTGTTACATGCTTTGCAAGCCTTTAGGTGCATATTGTTGGAACTTGCTGTCTGGGTGGCTGGAGTGGTCATGGGTCGAGATACATGGAATCGCAACACAAGACTAATGGTTTTTACATGTGGTTTATATACACTTAACGAATGAATTATGCTTCCGCTGTATACTGTGAAATATTTGTAACGTTGTAACACTTCATGTTAATAAATGAAAGTTTTATTTAATTTTACCTATGAGTTCAATGTGATTGGTGGCTAGATCCTGGTCAGTCACGCCTCCTGCGGTGATACTCCGCTTGTGGATTTTGGGGGTGTGACAGATTGGTATCAGAGCCAGGGCCGGACCGGTGGTGCCGGGTCCTGCGAGGACGCTGGACCCCTTAAGGGGGTGGATTGTGACATCCCACATCGGTTGTGAAGGGGAACAAAGGCTTCCTTATAAGGGTCTGGATACCTTCACCATCATGACGCGTTTTGAAAACCGTGAGGGGCGGACGCCGGGGGCGTGCTGGCCGCCAAAGCGGACAATATCATGGTGTGGTTATGCTGGGCTGTGACAGATGGTATCGGAGCCATTGGTTATAGTGAACTTGGTTTTAAAAAGGGGAAAAACGTTTTTGGTAAAACCAGACTATAACCGAACAGTTCTGAAAACGTGAATACGACCATGACACTCAGCTCCAGATTGCAAGGTTCGTCTTTCTTACTTGTTGCATACATTACGTGACTAGTACACATTTGTTTATGACGAAACATACGAACACACACTCGTCACTATAGCATGATGGCATGGATTGCTTGCTTACCTTATGATGCGTTGATAGTATGCCATATTCCTTGAATTTTTGTGATCTTATTACTTTGACGACCTCCGTTTGACATCTGAGTTTGAGGAACCATTTGACATGAGTTAGGAGGAACTGAGATGAGCATGCAAATCGCAATATTATTGTGGGTGCACACATAATAATAATGTGGGGTGCATGCGAGTCCCAGTGAGTCTTAACAAGTGGAAAAGGGGTTTCGTTCCGTTATTTGACCAATGTGAAACATAATAAACCTATAGGGGTCATAGCAGTGATTGTCCCCTACTCGAACGTGAACTTTTCATTCATCTTTGGATCCTTTCGAATCTCGATGCTATCGAGTATTACCTGAACACCCATCTGAACACCTAGCGAACCGGGTAGAATGTTAGGTGCTTATATAAATGTCCCTGAGTTGGATGTCGCAGCGTCAAATGATTGATCGATACCTTTCTTACTCCTCTTCGTTTACTGGAACTCATGTATTGACATCTTAGATCCCGAAGTGTGATCACTTCTGCAATACCCTCGTAACAGACCGTGTATTACTCAAGCAACTTGCAACATCGATGGACAAGAGAAAGAGCATAGTACTATACTGACCTCACTACTTTGGCGACCCTGATTACCGGCAACGAGCACCAACGAATTGGCTTCAATCGAATCCTTAACCCTTGTCAGTGACTCATGGGAGTCAACTCCTACGAATCAATCGGGACATAAGCAATGACAATCAATTATAACGTGGAATGTGTAATTGCCAGCAGTGAGTAGCGCTTTATGATGTGGCTCGGAAGGGGAAAAGATGGACTTTGATGGTGAAGAATCGTAGAGCTTCGTTTCGAGCAACGACATTGGGAGCAGCAGGCACATCAACAACAAGGTATTCGTAACCCTAGCCAACAGCATGGAAATAAAGGTTGCCTACAACATAGATTGGCCGTGGTTAAGTTAAGAAGACAACGACCAAAGGAACAACGACAGTACTTGAAATCCTTGTAATGAAAACAACAACACTAGAAATGATGCTCATGGGAGGGCATTTAGAGTTGGCATGGGCGACGCCAGGACTTTAGCAACATGGTAGTTAGTATGAGTTGCTAATCGCTTCGTTTCTGTTCCGTTTAACCCTGATGCTCCTTGAATTTGAACCTGTTGTGGTATCGGCTGACGGCAGGACAATTGAAATTTCATATGTTAGTTGGGATGCAAACTCGACCTTGTGGGACAAGCGTTCGACATCGATCTTCTTTCTGCTATCCTCGATGGTTTGAAGCAGTTGTTAGAATGGATTGATAATCCATACATTGCGCAGATATACCCTGTGAGAAGAAAACTTTGCATATCCCTCTCCTTAGTGGAGAATCGTCATCTGTTTCAAAGTATCGGAATTGTGCAAAAGGTTAGTGTCAATTCTGCAATGAAAGCCCGGAAGTGTCCACGGAAGGATTACCCCGCTATGTTAGCACTTATTATCGATGTTAAGGCTAAGGAAAAGAGGATCGAGGATCCACCCTTTGTTCGTGATTTTCTACCTATGTGCTACCAGAAGAACTATCAGGTGTACCTTCACATCGTCCGGTGGAATATCAGATCAGTATCATATCAGAGGCAGCCCTGATTACTCGTACTGTTACCATCCTGCACCAGGAGGGTTGCAAGAGCTGTTTAATCAACTACAGGGATTATTGAACAGGAGTTTTGTTGAACCTAGCTTTTCGCTTTGGGGAGCCCCAGTTAGACCCATGAAGAAATATCTTGGGCGACATTTGTAGCTTATTTGAGAACTCCTGAGGGAAGAGTCACTTCGCGCGAAGTCTTGTTGAGAGTAACTTCTAGATTCGAGAGGTACCTTTTTGGCGTTATAGTCAACGAAGAAGGAATACACATGGATCTCGCTAAGGTCCGTTTTGGTTAGAAACTGATCGACTTCGAAGATTCCTGCAGGGATACAGCAATTCCTTGGTCTCGTTAGATGCTATAGCAGATTCATCGCGAAAATTTCAAAGATCGCACAGCTTTCGTCTCTTAGCACAGCAGGGTGCTGTGTATTCGTGGGAGACCAAAACAGGAGAATGTATTTTTTTTCAACTTTTGAAACCCAACTCTGCAATGCATGGAGCATCGCTTCTATTCGAGAGTACTAATAATCTAGTGGTATGCCATGATGGTCCGAATCAGAGTCCCAGTTACACACCGATACAACATGGGAAGATGATGGCTTACATAGCGGAATTATAAGAAGAGTTGCAAGAATCACAACCTGCGATGGAAACCCTGGTCTTTGGATTTTAGATGGAGGCATCCCTTGGACGGTACCAGATGCGTTATTTAGACCGATCACAAGGGCCTCTCGTGTACCTTGGCTTCGACAGAGCTAAATCAGTTAATGGCATTGCTGGAGGGAGCTTTAGGATGATTACAACTATGAAACTTGAACGTGCATGAGCTTTGCAGCTAACTATCGACTCTAACTTACCTGATCAGACTCGCTCTGTTCAAACTAGAGAACTGAAGGAAGAGGATTTTCAAATAGAACCCATGCGGGACATGGAGAAGCAACCTTTGACATGTCGGACGATACTCGTTACCTCATGGAACGAATGTGGGTCTCATTATACAGCAACTGTAGGGAACTTGTGTTGAGCAAAGCACACCGGCTTCGATATTCTAGCCGTCTAGGTTTTGATGAGAGGCATTAGGATTTATAAATCTTGTACTGATAATCGGGCATGAAGGCCCACCTAGCTAGGTATGGGAATGATGTTTGACTTGTGGGGAAAGTCAAGGTGAAGTGTTAGCAACCAGAAACACCTATATGGAAAGCGAAAATAGACTGCCATGGATTTGGTCGTTAGTCTACTTACAACTCGAAGCGGAAACAATATCACTTGGATGATCGTTGATTGTTTCACGTAACCAGCACACTTTCTAGCCATCAAAGAAACGGATAAGTTCTCTACTCTAGCAGGCGTCTACCTGAAAGAAGTGGTTGCCAGGCACGGGGTGCCAACCTCCATTGTCTCCGATCGTGACGTGAGTTTTACATTTGAATTGTGGCAAGCTATGCACAAGTCTTTTGGCTCTCGGTTAGACATGAGCACAGCGTATCACCCGCAGACGGATGGGCAGTCTGAACGCACCATCCAGACCCTTGAAGACATGCTTCGAGCATGTGCTATCGACTTTGGTAACGGTTGGGAAAGGCATTTGCCGTTGGTGGAGTTTTCATATAACAACAGTTACCACACCAGCATCCAGGCCACTCCGTTCGAGGCTTTGTACGGACGGAAATGTCGATCACCTCTTTGTTGGGCAGAGGTTGGCGACAGTCAAATCACTGGCCCAGAACATGTAGTAGATACAACAGAGAAGATTGCTCAGATACGACACGGATGGCGGCAGCTCGTGACCGTCAGAAAAGCTACGCTGATAAACGTAGGAAACCACTCGAGTTCCAGGTTGGGGATCGAGTGCTACTTAAAGTCTCACCTTGGAAGGGTGTAGTCCGTTTTGGTAAACGAGGCAAACTCAACCCGCGATATGTTGGACCCTTCGAAATCATTGAGAAAATTGGCAAGGTTGCCTACAAGCTGAATCTACCTGCAGAACTCAGCGGAGTTCACAACGTATTGCATGTGTTGAATCTGAATAAATGTCTGTCAGATGAGTCCCTCATAGTTCCTCTCAAGGAACTCACTATCGACGATCAGTTTCGATTCGTCGAGGAACCGGTAGAGATTACAGACCGAGACGTTAAGATTCTCAAGCATACCAGAATACCTCTTGTTCGAGTTCGTTGGAACTCCCGACGTGGCCCAGAGTTTACCTGGGAACGAGAAGACCGAATGAAACACAAGTATCCCAAGTTGTTCGAGAAACGTGAAACCACTACTGAGGCTGAAGCTACTGCGGAATTTCGAGACGAAATTCCAAACCAACGGGGGGATGATGTGACACCCCAGGAAAACCAGGAAACCACGCAACTTAACTATCTTCCTCAGTAACCACGTGCTAAATTTCGGGACGAAATTTCTTTCAACTTGGGAATGATTTGACAACCCGTAACTTCGAGGTCCAAGTGTCGGATAGCACTTTGTTTGATCGTCGGATCACCATCTGATCCAAATATATCATTCGATCCATATTACATAATAACATTCAGATTCCATGTGACTATTAAGTCTTGTCAGCCCTTTTGATGTTCACGTGATGCCTTGCTTGTATATACATTTGTCTGTTATCAAGCCCATGTGACAACATGATCAGCCCAATCACATTATATGTTGCAATAGTTTTGTCGGATCATTTATAACCTGCAGTCCAATTAAGTCAACAATAATAAACATTCAAGGTATTCGGTCCAACAGGAATTGAATTTGAGCTTTTGTAGTATAAAGTAATGGTATACATGCATTACTTTATGTAAAAAAATATAACAATACTAATATAACACACAAACGAGTGGTGTGTGGCCCAATATAGAAGCACCAATTATTATTATAAAATTCATTCAACTAATGACCCTCAAAATGGTTTCGATCCAATTAAACAAGCCGATAATACAACCCAACATCACCATTCGGCCCACCCTTCCAAACCGCCATATTTACATGTATATGATTATGTGTACCATTCATGCAATCAGATATCAAACTCTAACCTCCCACTCCTAAGCTTACGGCAGCCATCATCAGACCTCCCCACTTTAAACTTGAGGCAGCCATTATCATCACCACTCTCTTTACCAGCCAAGACGCAGCCTCCGATCGCCGGTAAGACTCTCTTCCCCGTCCGTAACTCGTTAAATCAACACTTTTGTCGCAGTTTCTTTGTCGCGGTTTCGGTTCAAATCGTAGTTCATGCTGATGTAATGCCATGTTCAACTGTTTATTTGTGTGATGCTATATGTATGTGTATGTATTTAAACAACAGTAAAGTTGAAGGTGATGAAACTATGTGTGGAACTATATGTATGTGTACGTATATAAACAACAATGGACTTGAAAGTTATGAAACTATGTCTATGGTGCCATGTATGAACGTAACCGCTTGAATGTGTATCGTTATGAATACCAAAAACTTGCTAATCTGAATATGTATGTATATGTACCTGTTGACTACATGAGGTTGTGTAGACACGAACCGGGTTGACTATGTCGAATCGAAAACCATAGGTCCAGTCGTAGGAATTAAGTCCATGAAGTATGATTTTTGTAATATGTGGTAGTTGGTACATGATTTACATGTTGATGGTTGCGTTAATATATGTGATATGATGATGACTTATACGAGTTCATGTGTAGTTAACAATCTGGTTGGGGTGCTAGGGTTCATATTAATCAGCGTAGTTAAGGTGATTATATAGTGTTGGGTTGGTGTTGATGGTCCTAATCAGGGGTACGGGTTATGTAGATTGTATCGTTAATCCTAGGGTTGCATGTTGTTAGGAAGTCCATGATGTGGGTACACAAAAGATTGTATAACAAAATTGTGATATAAAGAAACGGTGTTGTGCGAGTAATTATGGATGTGAAACAAGAGTTTAGTTACAATTCTAGAGTCACTTGTTAATAATTATGTATTCGTGATCAAACCGATTGTTGAGTTGAATATGTAGATAGATGTCAAAATGGAAACAATAATTTGGATTCATAAATTGGGATTATTGGGCCTGCAACTTATTTGGACTTCACACGAATGGAATGGACTGGACAGGGACACGTTTGGGCTTGGGACTCGGCCTGTTACCCACTCATAAGCATGGTTCGAGTAGTGTTAAGGACCATGTTATGTTTGGGCCTTTCACGAATAGTGGGCCGCACAACACTTGTAACAAACCTGTTTAGATCATCGGGCCATACATGTTTAATAATTGGGCTTGATGTGTATGCTAGTAAATTATGTAAGTATGTATGGGGTATGTTTGGGCGATTACATGTCAAGCGATCGTTCGATGGCCCTGGATGAATGAATTAATTGTCATGACTTGAATTACATGTGTGCGTTACATGTGCAATAAATGTGTTTTATGTGAACAATGAATACATGAATTAATGGTACGTGAAAGATGTGGTTCATGTGCATGTAGAACTGACTGTTATTGGTAACCCTTTTAGGACATGTTTGATCGACTGTTAAACAAGTAACTAGTCATACCGAGCAAACCAAGGTGAGTTCACACTCTTTCTAAGGCATGGGATTCCCGGTGGTTGGGAATGGGTTAAAGAACTAAAACGGAACCTGCATATCCTCCTTGGGTAGGATATGTACCGCCATCGTCCATGGGTAGGATGCCCATCTTAATCCTGCGTATTCTCCTCGGGTAGAATGCGTACGTTCATCCTCCTTGGGTAGGACAACAACCTTAAACTTACTAGACAAAAATCTATCATGAAGTCCCTCATTTTTATATCGACTTAATCGCCGGGCCAATGGCGAGCGTGTCATTAGTTGATAGCGCTATTAGGGTTGACAGGCCTCACACCGTGCCGGTCGGACAGGCGTGTACTAATGGATCTGGGCACTTAGTCAATGATGATAGACATTGACGTAGGGCACAACTATTTTTCGTCAGTTGTTGATATGGTAACGGTCTAGTGGTTCACATGGGGAAGCCCCCACTGGTTATGGTTTGGGAAAGAAGGAATCGGTTAATCATATTTTCAACTTTGGGGTAACCCCCACGACAAGTAAGCCAGCTAAAGAAAAACTATGTTTTTGAAAAACTTAAAACGAACAACCAACTGTGAACTCGCTCAACTTTGTTGTTGAGTCGTTGTTACATGCCTTGCAGGCCTTTAGGTGCATATTGTTGGAACTTGCTGTCTGGGTGGCTGGAGTGGTCATGGGTCGAGATACATGGAATCGCAACACAAGACTAATGGTCTTTACATGTGGTTTATATACACTTAACAAATGAATTATGCTTCCGCTGTATACTGTGAAATATTTGTAACGTTGTAACACTTCATGTTAATAAATGAAAGTTTTATTTAACTATACCTATGAGTTCAATGTGATTGGTGGCTAGATCCTGGTCAGTCACGCCTCCTGCGGTGTACTCCGCTTGTGGATTTTGGGGGTGTGACAAAGGATGCTATTGAGTATGCTCAGAAATGTGATGCATGTCAGAGACACAGCAATATACTACATCAGCCTGCAGAGCCATTATATCCTATCGTATCCCCTTGGTCGTTTATGAAATGGGGGATGGACATAGTGGCAAAACTTCCAAAGGCTCCAGGAGGAAAGGTTTTCATGTTAGCAATGACGGATTATTTCTCCAAGTGGATTGAAGCAGAAGCCTTTGTCCAAGTTAGAGATCAAGAAGTGGTATCCTTCATAAAGAGGAATATCCTGACTAGATTTAGGGTACCAGCTGAGATAATTTGTGATAATGGCTCTCAGTTCACCAGCAAGAAAACTACTGATTTTTGCAAAAGTTGGGGGATCAAGATGATTACATCAACTCCGGTACATCCTCAAGCAAATGGACAGGCAGAATCCTCAAACAAGATAATTGTCAACAATTTGAAGAAAAGACTAGGTGCTAAAAAAGGAAGATGGGCAGAATAGTTACCCTTTGTTTTATGGGCTGATAGGACAACAGTGAAAAGTGCAACCGGGCAAACCCCATTTTCCTTAGTATTTAGAGTAGAAGCAGTAATCCCAAAAGAGATGGTGATACCTATAGCAAGATCCAACCTCCGGGATCCTGAGAAGAATCCTGAAGCCTTATGCCAAGAATTGGATACTATCGATGAGACGAGGGATGCGGAAAAGTTGAGAATGGCAGCATACTAACAGAGGTTATCTAGAGCATATAACAAGAACATGAGGACTAGAAGGTTTCAATTTGGAGATTGGGTATTAAGGAAGGCTTTTCAGAACACTACTAATCCTGCTGATGGGAAATTAGCTCCATATGGGAAGGACCTTATGAGATTGAATCAGAATCTAGGAAAGGAGCATACCGGCTTAAGAATATGGAGGGGGATATACTACCAAGATCCTGGAATGCTATACACCTCAAAGCCTATTTCATGTGAGTTTAGAATTTAGTTTCTAACTCAAGATGGTATGAATTCTGTCACTTTTTAAATATAATTTTATTTTATTCCTATTGAACCCAATACTGACTTAGGCATCGGAGGGGTGTTAGCCAAGCTAACACCCACCTTAGTTTAAGGTTGTTTTCCAGAATATGCTTCGGGATGTCACTCCAAGATATATATTCAGGATGAATCGAAAGATTAGAGGATTGGCCCCCTCTCTCACGTTTAAGGGATCCTGATCCCTTCACAGTTTTAAAGGTATTCACCTTTCTCTCGAATTGGGTTTAAACACCCCGCCTGGAGCGCAAGTTATCCAGGGATAATTCATGATAGCGGGACCAGTCCATGTAAAAGTGGCTGACAATTTCGTTATTGTTGGCTATATCCTGGATCCTAAAGGTATATGAGGATTGATCACCCTCTCTCACGAAAAGGTATTTTCATACTCTCTAAGGTTTAAAGGTTTTCACCTTTCTAAGTCTTGGAGTTTATACACTCTCGCCTATAGCGCACGAAAATTTGGGATTTTCCCAAGTATACTTAGGGTCTATCCCCAGAATATAGAGGATCTATCTCCAGGATATTTAGGGTTTATCCCCTGTGTAAGTCCCGAAATCGAGATCACAATGATATCGCACAACTCGTAAGGTGGCGGAATCACACAAACAAGTTGTAAAGGAAACAAGAAATGAAGAAGAAGGATGATTGATATTCAAATGATTTACAAATATTGCATACAAGTGATTGTCTAATACAAGATTCTCCAAAACCACCAACCATGCACCTATTATATCACTTTCTATTTATAGAAGGAGATTAGGGAGTGTGCTCCCTAAAGCCTAAGCCCATGACTACCCTAATAGGCCCAAAACCCATAGTTAATCCAACACTCCTACTAATCCACTAATAAACTTATCCATAAACCTTAAAGGGCCTAACAATCTCCCCCTAGGTTTATTGGATAAGCAGATGCATCAGACACTTGGATCATGAGGACCTGGTGGAGGATCAGCAAAGAGATAATGTCTCAAGATGTTAGCAGCAGCACTTGTCCATGATTTAGCACACTCTTCATATTTTCGTTAGTTCTGATTTGATGATGAGTGAGAACCAAGATGTCTTCTTAATGAAAACTCATCAGGTCGTAAGAATTTAGGATTCTGATGGACTGTTCCTCAGTAACAATAACAGCCTCTGCCAGAACAGGATCATAAGCCCAGAACTTGAAATTTCTCAATATCCCTTTCTCAAACTTTCTTGTGAGTGGAATGATCTTCTCTTTATCGGTGGGAGGCCAGATGATGGATTTGACAGTCCTTTTGGTGAAAGAATCACGAACACCAGGATTTCTTCTCACTATCGGCTCAACAGTTTTCATAGTTGCAAAGTTTGTTCTTACTTCCCTTTCAAGACGTGAGTGAAAAGCCCATCATCTACCTTTCTTGCTTAAATCTGGATCATAGTAGGGAGCACGTAACAGTGACTTCAAGTCAATCTGGGTCCAAGACTCAAATTGGCTTTCCTTACCATAGTATTCTCTATGTCCGCTCTTTCGAGTAACCAACCACATCCTTTTGTCTGGCTCATATCTCCAGTAAGCCGCCTCTGATTTCTTTCCCACTTTATCATAATGAGTAGATCCTAATTCCATCACAAGTCTGTCGGGCCTTGTCGAGGGATTCTTCAACTGAAAGTTCTCATCTAGAGGATTCATGTCTTGATTCTTCATCACCAGCAGTTGTTTCTTTCTTTGCGTCTCTTGTTCTTTCTCTCGCTCTTTCTCCTCTCTTCTCTTCTTGGACTTGCTACTTTGTTTCTTTGGTTTTGCTGTGAGATAAGCTTCTAGAGCCGTTGCACGCTCAACTTCAGCTGCTGCATGAGCTGCTGCTCTTTGTTCTTGTGACTACTCAGGTCTTCCAACATAAAATTGCTCATCCTCTTTATCAGCACCATTTCCAAACTTCTTTTCAAGTTTCGCCTTCAGATCATAGACATTTGACATCAACATCCCCACATCTCCTTGAAGTTGATCTATAGTGTGATCTCTGTTTGTGAGTTGAGATTGCAGAGACGAGATCTGGGCTTCTTTTAATGCAGCGTCTTGTTGTATAGAAACAATCTGAGCACTTTTCAGTTCACCATCTTGTTCCAATATCACCACACGCCTTTTCAAACTCTTAACATATTCTTCTTCATCACTATCGCTTTCATAGACTTGTCTCTTCTCGCTTGCATATCGAAATACAGCTTCATCATGCTCTGTTGCATGAGCCCCACTAGAGCTTCTAGCTTCAAAATGAATACCACCACTTGAACTACTTGGACGTGAGGGGGTGTTTTCAAAGTCGAAGTTGAAATCATACAAGTCTGTGTCTTCCAGGTCTGTTCTCTTCAGTGCAACAGTTGATGGATCAGTGATGCGTGTGAAGTGTTATATATATTAGGTGTATATTTTAAGCCCCTTTAACACTTATTTTTAGCCAAGTTTTAAATTTATAAAACACGATATTTTACTAACACTAAACACACATATGGGCAAGTGCACCCATCGTGAGCGAGTATAGTGTTGGTAAGATACCAAGGTCGTCCAAGGACACAAGAGCTTTTAACACCGGTTTATCCTCAACGTCTAATCAAAATAAAAAGTTAGAAAAATGTTTTAAACTAAGAAAAATAAAAACTAACTAAAATGCTGAAAAAAAAAAAAAAAAAAAGAAAAACAGATAGACAAGATGAATCACTTGGTTCCGACTCGTATCTAGTGTAACCTTTGATTATTTCCGCACTTTTGCACATATTTAAGAGATTATCTTAATTATTGTAGTAGGCCCCTCTTTTGAAGGTGGCGTTACCCTCACCCCAGTAGTTTGAGTCAGCAAGGATACAATCCTAAAAGGGTGGATTATTATAAGATAATTAATTAAGTTATTAATGCAAATTATGGTAGGCCCCTCTTTTGGAGGTGACGTTACCCTCGACTAAGTAGTCTGAGTCAGCAGGGATACAGTCCTAAATAGCCGGGTTATAGTATTAATAGTAGTTAACTTATGAGGGGATCAAAGAGTTTGGACCCCCGCCATCCAATACCGTGAAGTATTGAAGGAGGCCTACTAAATTTGACCCAGGTCCATTGCAGGACCTCTAAACGCTGAACAATGGCAAGACCTTTACCAAACCGTTCCCTTAACCCCCGACCAGGTAGCCAACATACCTCCATATAGACCGTGGAGATATGAATGGTGAAAATCTTTTATTTTATATAGACAGTAAAATAATGCCAAGACACCACGGACAAATGATAAGGAAAGATCACCTTCAACATAAGCAACTAGTTATTAAAGTCATTAATACAAAACCAAATAAAAAGTGCAAAAGATTAGAAATAAAAAGTATTACACTAGACACTTTGTCTTCACCAAGTGATGTAAGAGACTTAGGCAAACATGGCCTTGATTGTCAAGAACTCTTACGATCAATCTTGGATCCCGAGACGACTCACACACTCTACGATGGACAATGGATGATGGTGGTGGATGATGGTGTTATGGTGGTGGTGGGTGGTGGGTGAAGTGTGAGAGAGGTGGTGTGCCAAGGGATGGTTTGAGCTTGAGCCAAGCACTTCTATTTATAGGCTGAACAGAAGCTCGGGCACGGCCCCGTGTCCAGTGGACACGGCCCCGTGTCCACATCCTTCTCTTTCTTCATTTAATGCAGTTTTGTCTTTTTAGTTGACCACGCCCCCGTGTCCGCTGAGCACGACCCCGTGGTGCAGAAGAATCTTTGTACTATGCAGATTTGCTGGATTGTGCGAATCTTATAGTTGACCACGGCCCCGTGTCCGCTGAGTACGGCCCCGTGGTGGGTAATAGAAGCATCTACTACTTTGTCTTTTCTGCTGACACTTGGGCACGCCCCCGTGCTGGCTGAGCACGGGGCGTGTTCAGGCTTCTGATCTCTTGTTTTGCTTGGGAAGATGCTGTCGTGGGGTCGGGCATGTCACCTCTTGTTCCTTTTCTTGTATTTATGTTAGATTTTGATGTCTTTTTGCTTCTTTTGTTAATTTGAGCTCATTTAATCCTGAAAATACAAAAGGAAGACAAAAGCACACTTTTTCCAACATTAGTACTAAAAAAGGGTTAGTTTTATGCCTCATTTGATGAAATTTATATGTTGCATTTTTAACACATCAAATACCCCCACACTTGAATCTTTGCTTGTCCTCAAGCAAAACTCTTTAATATGCGGCTATTACACTCCCAAATGGAATGGAATGGAATGGGTAGAGAAGAAGGTTTTTGGGCTTGTCGTAGAGTGTCGGGATTTCCAAGATTCTTTATTTAATTTAATTTTTATTTATTTACAATCCTATTCGTCATGATTTATTTAAAACTTTTCATAAGATAAATTACTTATTAGGGCATAACATGCCTCTTTAAAATTCTATTTATATACAAGTTCACATACCTCACGGGGATCACTCAACACTCGGCCGAAAATGTATTTTTGTGGATCACTCGAGAGCGGCATGGAACTTACTCCTACCATAGGCTTGCCAAGCAATCAATCCTCCTCCTTTTTAACTTATATACCTTTGTAAATATCAAGAGGACTTTGTGGGTGGAGGGTTAGGCTCGGGTTAAAGGTAGGTGGTTGGGTTGGTGGTTAGTGGTTAGTAGAAAAAGGCGAAAAGCGTAACAAGTTTCGGTTTTCGTAAGACTTTTTATTTTATTTTTTGTAACTTTTATTTTGATGAAGCTATTTATGTCAAACAAAGTTATTTTTGATGAACTTGTTTGTTTATTTTCTTTTGCTTCATCATCAACACAAATATATATATATATATATATATATATATATATATATATATATATATATTTTTGAAAAGTCATACGAAAAATCGAACTTGTTACTAAAACAAAGGGGTAAAAATGAAAAAGGTTTTGGTGGGTAAAAAGGGTGTTTGGTTTGGGTTATGAAATGAAAAGGTTTAGGCTCAAAGGGGCTAACTAGGGGGATTTTGGGTAGGTGGTAAAAAAAAATAATAATGGTGTAGAAATAAAAAGGGTTAGTCCTAATGCCTCCATCATTTACTTACTCGGGTTTAAGTTGGTAAGGACCGGGAATGTATCGTCATGGCAAGTTCTAGAGTCGTAAGAACCAAGCGGCTATTCACACAAGAAACGAAAATGAGCATTTAGTCAAATGATATGTAAGTGTTTGCTCAATAAAGGCTCAAAACTCACTTTCGTGGGAATGGGTTTTTATGTAATCAAGTATATATAATTAAATTTTAAGTAAGCTTGTCATGCCTTTTCATAATTTTCTTATGTTGGTTCTTTTTTATCACGACGCTATCGGTTGTAAATTTGTAAAAATATAACCTTTTTAAAAACTTGAATTTCCCGAGTTAAACCTAGACAAGTAAAAAAAATGAAAATTTTTGAAAAAATTTAGGGTGATTAGCGGTTCCAATAGAGTTTTGTGTAAGGCTTGTATTTAGGACTTGCAAGATTCAAGGTTTTAGCATCCCCCCCACACTTAAATTACACATTGTCCTCAATGTGTCCAAAAAATAAGTCTTTAGGTTGATTGAATGTGTAAAAAGGTGTAAAAAGCAAAAATTTTGTGTTACTGGGCGCTGAACACGGCCCCGTGTTGTCCGGGCACGGCCCCGTGTTCAAGTGCCAGTAACAAAATTAAAACAGGAGAAACAGAAGCCTGGACACGGGGGCGTGTTGGGTGAACACGGCCCGTGTCCAGTTACCTGAACTGGGTCTTTTTCTGCAGACTGTGCAGCACGGGGCCGTGTTGGGCGGACACGGCCCGTGCCGAACTTACTGTAAACGAAGAAATTTGTCGGACGGTTCTGTTTTCCTGCATGGAGTGCTGGTTCAAGTTTCCCTTGCATCCTTTGCCATCTCAAGTGTGTTTTATTCCTGAAAATTAAAACTAACTAGAAAACAAGAAAATTAATCTAAACTAAACTAAGGATAGTTCCGCAGAATACCTCCGTGGTGCGCCACGTTTATAAGGGTCCTTGGCTAGACCCAAAGCCTGGTCATATGTTACCCAAGTGGGATGTATTGCATCCCATGTTACACCGTCGGAGAGCGTCATCCAAGCTTGAGTCTATGACCTTCATGTAGTTGACCGGGTCTTCTTCCTCTATCTTCTTTCCACATTCAAACTTTACTTCCTCGTCCCCAAACTTCAATGTTAACGTTCCGTCATTCATATCCACCACTGCTTGGGCGGTGGCTAGAAATGGCCTCCCGAGGATGAGAGGGACATCGGTGTCTTCTTCCATGTCTAGGATGACAAAGTCGGTTGGAAAAACGAAGTTGTCAACCTTGACCAGTAGATTTTCAGCGACACCTTGTGGAAATTTGACGGACCTGTCGGCGAGTTGTATGCTCATCTTTGTAGGGCTTGTTGTTCCTAGGCCGAGTCGTTTGAACATTGACGTGGGCATGAGGTTAATGCTAGCCCCAAGATCGGCTAATGCATTACGAACGGGGGACTTCCCAATCGAGCAAGGAATTGTGAAGCTCCCGGGATCGATTTTCTTTTGTGGAAGTTTGTTGAGTACTAAAGCGGAGCATTCTTCGCCTAAGTTAACTAATTGCAATGATTCAATTTTCCTTTTGTGAGTGAGGAAATCCCTCATGAATTTTGCATATTTAGGCATTTGGGTTAGGACCTCAATAAAAGGAATATTGACATTCAATTGTTTTAGTAAACTTTCAAACTTTGCGAATTGCTCATCGGTCTTTTGACGATTTAACCTACCGGGGTACGGAATTGGAGGAGTCTTGGTGGGCTCTTGATTTGGTGAAGAAGCCTTTTCTGGTTGAGGTGTAGGTGAAGTCGTGTTTTGGCGTTGACCTCCTTCAACTGGTGGTAATGGGGCATCCTCGGGACCTACGGTTCGGTTTCTCAATGTGATGAGGTGTACTTGTGCCTTTGGGTTGGTTTCGGTATTACTTGGTAACGCGCCTTGTGGTCTCTCGGAGAAATTTTGAGCTAGTTGATTTAATTGTTTTTCAACGTTTTGAATTCTAGCTTGTTGATTTCTAAAATTCGATTCCAATTGTTGAAAACGATCCGAGTTTTTCTTTTCGGTGTCAGAGATGAGGCGAGATATGGTATCTTCAAGCCTTTCTCTTCCACCTTGTTGTTGAGAGAAATTTTGTGGTTGTTGAAAATTAGTTCGTTGGTTTTGTTGGTTACTAATATTGCTGGGATCTCTCCAACCAGGATTTGGGTGGTTACGCCATCCTTGGTTGTAGGTACCCGTTGGAGGACCCGACGGCCTAGGTCTATTATCAATGTAGTTTACCGTTTTGGTTTGTTCATCTAATTCTTTCATACAACTCCAATTTTCATGTGGCCCACCACACCCTTCACAAGCCATAACCGAGGTCGTTTTTGCCATTTCTAGCCTTTTGATTTTCGAAGAGAGGGCCTCGATTTGGGCTTGTAAAGAGGTGCTTTCATCAACCTTATGGGCGCCCGGGGCAATAGATTTATTACCTCGGGGAGTGTGCCATTGAAAATTGGTTTGAGCAATTTCCTCAATTTGATTATATATTTCATTTGGGCGACGATTACCTAAAAGTCCCCCGGAGCTAGAATCGAGTGTTTGTCTCGTGTGTGGCAACAACCCATTGTAGAAAGTGGATACTTGTTGCCACACCGCTAGACCGTGATGAGGACACTTTCTTAGTAGCTTCTTGAACCTTTCCCAAGTTTCATATAAGGATTCCCCATCCTCTTGTGAGTATGTATTAATTTCAGTCATTAATTTAGCCGTTTTAGCAGGAGGGAAATACTTATATAGAAACTTTTGGGCTAGTTCATCCCAGGTGTTTACCGAGCCAACAGGGAGGGTGTTAAGCCAAGCCTTAGCTCAGTCTTTTAGTGAAAATGGAAACATTCGAAGGCGGATGGCGTCATTTGATGCTCCATTGATCCGAAAGGTGTCACATATTTCTAAGAAATTAGTAATATGTAGATGGGGATCCTCGTCCGCAAGCCCATGAAAGGTTGCGGAGTTTTGAAGCATCTGTATCAAATGTGGCCGAAGTTCGAAGTTATTGGCTTCGACATTCGGTGCATTGATAGCGGCGCCGAGATTACCTACGGTGGGCCGTAGGTAATCCATGAGAGTACGTTGGTCCGCCATTGGGAGTGGGTCCCCCGAAACTTTCTCTTGAGTTTTAGCTTTAAGTCTTTTTCTGAGAAAGCGTTCGGGTTCTTCTAGTGGTTCTTTTATGTCTCTACTAGAACTGGAGCTCATGCATTATGTAGGAGGTTCAAATGTGGCACCTGGGTTCCAAGTCCTGCAATAAAAACAGAAAAGAACGTTGGTTAGAAGGTTCACCATGGCCCCGTGCTCAGTGAACACGGCCCGTGGTCAGAGGTACTGTAATTGTTTCCCGGATCCCTGTTACTGGGAGTTGGACACGGCCCCGTGTTGCACCGACACGGCCCCGTGCTCAGCTCTTTGTAACTCAGAAAATAAAAACTGCCAGTGATGATGCTGGGCACGGCCCGTGTCCGACCAGGCACGGCCCGTGTCCGACCAGGCACGGCCCGTGTCCGACCAGGCACAGCCCGTGCTGAGCTCTTCAGAAACAGAAAAACTAAAAAAAATCGTAAAAAAAATGAAAAATAAGAAAAACGATTAGGCCGTTGATTCCTAACTTTCTTAAAATCCTTGTGTCCCCTGCAACGGCGCCAAAAACTTGATGCGTGTGAAGTGTTATATATATTAGGTGTATATTTTAAGCCCCTTTAACACTTATTTTTAGCCAAGTTTTAAATTTATAAAACACGATATTTTACTAACACTAAACACACATATGGGCAAGTGCACCCATCGTGAGCGTAGTATAGTGTTGGTAAGATACCGAGGTCGTCCAAGGACACAAGAGCTTTTAATACCGGTTTATCCTCAACGTCTAATCAAAATAAAAAGTTAGAAAAATGTTTTAAACTAAGAAAAATAAAAACTAACTAAAATGCTGAAAATAAAATAAAAAAAAAGAAAAACAGATAGACAAGATGAATCACTTGGTTCCGACTCGTATCTAGTGTAACCTTTGATTATTTCCGCACTTTTGCACATATTTAAGAGATTATCTTAATTATTGTAGTAGGCCCCTCTTTTGAAGGTGACGTTACCCTCACCCCAGTAGTTTAAGTCAGCAAGGATACAATCCTAAAAGGGTGGATTATTGGAAAATAATTAATTAAGTTATTAATGAAAATTATGGTAGGCCCCTCTTTTGGAGGTGACGTTACCCTCGACTAAGTAGTCTGAGTCAGCAGGGATACAGTCCTAAATAGCCGGGTTATAGTATTAATAGTAGTTAACTTATGAGGGGATTAAAGAGTTTGGACCCCCGCCATCCAATACCGTGAAGTATTGAAGGAGGTCCTACTAAATTTGACCCAGGTCCATTGCAGGACCTCTAAACGCTGAACAATGGCAAGACCTTTTCCAAACCGTTCCCTTAACCCCCGACCAGGTAGCCAACATACCTCCATATAGACCGTGGAGATATGAATGGTGAAAATCTTTTATTTTATATAGACAGTAAAATAATGCCAATACACCATGGACAAACGATAAGGAAAGATCACCTTCAACATAAGCAACTAGTTATTAAAGTCATTAATACAAAACCAAATAAAAAGTGCAAAAGATTAGAAATAAAAAGTATTACACTAGACACTTTGTCTTCACCAAGTGATGTAAGAGACTTAGGCAAACATGGACTTGATTGTCAAGAACTCTTACGATCAATCTTGGATCCCGAGACGACTCACACACTCTACGATGGACAATGGATGATGGTGGTGGATGATGGTGTTATGGTGGTGGTGGGTGGTGGGTGAAGTGTGAGAGAGGTGGTGTGCCAAGGGATGGTTTGAGCTTGAGCCAAGCACTTCTATTTATAGGCTGAACAGAAGCTCGGGCACGGCCCCGTGTCCACATCCTTCTCTTTCTTCATTTAATGCAGTTTTGTCTTTTTAGTTGACCACGCCCCCGTGTCCGCTGAGCACGACCCCGTGGTGCAGAAGAATCTTTGTACTATGCAGATTTGCTGGATTGTGCGAATCTTATAGTTGACCACGGCCCCGTGTCCGCTGAGTACGGCCCCATGGTGGGCAATAGAAGCTTCTACCACTTTGTCTTTTCTGCTGACACTTGGGCACGCCCCCGTGCTGGCTGAGCACGGGGCGTGTTCAGGCTTCTGATCTCTTGTTTTCCTTGGGAAGATGCTGTCGTGGGGTCGGGCATGTCACGTCTTGTTCCTTTTCTTGTATTTATGTTAGATTTTGATGTCTTTTTGCTTCTTTTGTTAATTTGAGCTCATTTAATCCTGAAAATACAAAAGGAAGACAAAAGCACACTTTTTCCAACATTAGTACTAAAAAAGGGTTAGTTTTATGCCTCATTTGATGAAATTTATATGTTGCATTTTTAACACATCAATCAGGTTGAGGGTTAATTGTAGGAGTAGGCTCAAAGGCATTCTAGGGCTCAGAAATAGTGTTGTTTGGTGTAGGGTCGGTTCTTTGTCTCTTTGGTGCTGATTCTTCAGTAATATCACCTTTTTCTTGAATATCAGCAGTGGAAATTAATGGAGGGTCTTCATCGCCACCCTGTAAACTTCGAATCAAGGCTGCAAGATTATCAGATGTCATTGGCACTGGCTCACGAACAGTATCCTCTTCCTTATCAGATGTCACTATCTCTATTTCTCTTTCGGAATCAGTTTCTTCACTGGAATCTAATTCTGATTCAGTATCAACAACAAGAACTTCATCTTCATCATCACCTGCCTGCTGTACTTGCTGCATGAGCTGTACATCATGCTCTTCCGCTATATGTGCATTAATTGGAGGCGGAACTGGAGCAACAGGGTTGACTGGAGGAGCTGGTGCAACAGGTGCTCCTTGTACAACGTCAGCAAACCTCCCATGCTTCTCAAGAGCATATCTTCCTTCAAAATTATGATGTTTGGCTCTTTTGTTTCTGCATGAATTCTCAAAACATCATGGCCCCATTGGCTTCAAATTGATGTAGTTTGGCCCCTTGACCAATGCTGGGTATCTCTCGTCGAGAATCATCTGCATAAACCTCGGGTATAACATGAATATCTTCTTCTTTGGATCATCCAACATCTTCTTCATGTTATCAAAGATGAAGGCAGAGAAGTTGTAATCCCATTCATTTACAAGTGCTACAACTGCTGAAGTTTGCGTCTTGTTTAGTTGATCCCATCCACCCTTGTTTTCAGCAACACATTGGAGGAAAAAGTGAACTAACAGCCTCCAGTATGGTGGAAATAGCTTCTTCAGCACAGTAGGATATCCTCATTCATAGCTCATCCTTCTCAAGGCAGCTTGAACTCTAGCTTGATCGTATAATGTAGGATGATGCGGCTGATCTCCCAGTCTTAAGACCTCTCGAATCACTACTTCAGATACTATAATCTTTGTCTTCTGCACAGTAGCTTCAATAGATCCTGCACCTTGCCTGTTAATCTTTACAGTGTTCCAAAAAGCATTGATGCAGCTGCTGCAAATCACAGGATTTGTTCTTAAAGCATGCGTGAGAGGACAATTGTTTAGACCCCTAATTAGCGATCCAAACAACTCTGCTTGATCTACCGGAGGATCTGACAAAAAGCCTGCTTGATTATGGAATTAATTGACCTCTAATTGCCGTTGATTTCCTTCTTGCAACATTGTGCCTGCTATTTTCTGCACTTAAAAATTGTCGTTAGATTATTTTGAAGGTTTACTTACATTTTGAGTTAACGACGAGTCAACAAAATCAACACGTCGAAAACTTAAACATAAGCAACCTTTCACAGTAAGCAGTCCAAAGGTCCATTAGAAAAAGGGTTCAAATTATCAGGTCAATAGTCAAAGGTCACAATAATGGGTTCATTTCGGATGAACTTCTTCATCCGGAATGATATTCCATCTGAAGTCATCCGTAATTAGCCACTTTGGTCTGGAATCATCCGGAATCATTTGGAATCATTTGTGATGCTGATTTTCTTGTCTGAAATGATCCAGAATCATCTGTAATCCACTTTGATGATCCGTAATCAGTCCGAAATGAAGTGAGTTGAGAGAGAAATAATCAGTTGCGTCCGTGATGGTCCGAAATTGTGATACGAACACTTGTCTGTTTTTCATTAAATACTCCGAAATGATTATGGGCCAGGCCCATTTCGGATGATCCAACATGATGGGCCTATTCAGGAATGACCAAGTCAATTCCTGATGGGCCCCATCTAGAACAGTGGGTCATCCAGATTCAAAGATTTTATCATTATTTTATTCAGCTTTTCAAGATAGCAAAATACCCCCCCCCCTCAAAATCAACGAAACACCCCACTGAGCAATCATTAAAAAATATTAAAATAATAGTAATAATAATAAAAAAAATATGTACAAAATACCAACATAGGGGTGATTTTGGGAAGACTGTCACGGGATCAAATCGTTCTCGAACTGATTAAGGGACACTTTTCAGCTCTTCGTTTACTTGGGCTGGTCCATGCAATTGTTGATATGTTTGTCCTCTCAATTCCACCGCTCAAACTTCAATTTTTGCTTTGTGATATGCTTTTAGGTAGAATTATACTGTAACATCTGTGTGTCCCATTCCAAGGCATACCCCCGCGATCAAGGTAAGCACAACAGTTCATCGTAGCAGGTGAGTATACTGAGATCATCCTTAAATTTTTTTCAACGCCAGACTTCCTGGTGAACAGGTCAGTACTTCCTTACAGCAGAGAGACCAAGGAAGTTCTGACGAGGGCGAGACAGATACCTTAAATGGTACGAATTTGGCTATGACAGCTCATGGAATTCACTTTTTTTTAGATTTCTTCCGTTTTCAGGTTTTGGCCCTTTTTGCGGCTCTTTTAGCAAGATATCCTGACTGTGCCCAAGTCTGCATATAGTCTGGATGCAACAGAGGGACAGCCCTGATATCCCGGATGATTTATCAATATAAAGACCCGAAACCTCAGATGTTGGCTATCTATCAACGTAGGATTTAAGACCATGAAATCATACACCGTTGATCTGTTACCTATGAGATGTTCAGTCCATTATGTTTATATCACTTTGCTTCTTTTGCTTTTCGAGCAGCAGACCTATCAACACATCGCAGTGGAGCCTAACCTGTTTAACATTGAAACCTTACGTGTGTTAATCAAGTTCTTTAACACGAAAGCTCATTTCATTTCCCAGCAACTTTTCTCCCCTGAAATTTGTGCAAAATAAGAATACTTTATGCCCAAATTTACCAGATGGAACACATAAAAACCTTTTATTATTATTTACAAGAGTTTTTTTTTTTTTTGAAGCTCAGTCGGTGAAGCGAATCATTTTCAAGAGGTCTACAAGCACATTGAACCTAGAGATGCACACAGGTTTGGTAAAAAGATCCACTGTGTTATCATCAGTATGGATATGTTCAAGTTTAATAAGACCTCTGTCAAAGCAATCTCTTATAAAGTGAATTTTAATGTCAATGTGCTTGGTTTTGGAGTGAAAAACAGGGTTTTTAGTGATCTGGATAGCGGCATCATTATCACAATAAATGGTTGTATCAAGATAAGTCAAACCGTAATCCTCCAGCTGATGTTGCATCCAAAGAACCTGGGAGCAACATGCAGATGCTGCAACGTACTCCGCTTCCGCTGTGGAGAGAGATACTGTCTGTTGCTTCTTGCATTGCCAAGAAATGAGTCTGTCTCCCTAGAACTGGCATCCAGCTGATTTAGACTTCCTATCCCTGTCAGATCCTCCAAAATTTCTATCTGAAAAAGCAAACAGATTAAAGTTTGAATCTCTGGGATACCAGAGTCCGAGTTTAGGAGCTGTCACACCCCGACCACGTGGAACATACAAAACGTGGCGGAAACATCGGGGAGTGTTGTAACATAATTAATTGTCTCAAATCCATGGCAATTGAAGTTTTGTTTTATTGATTGAAAGTGTTACAATGTCTAAATAAACAAAGAAGTACAACACAATTAACTAGTCTTGCATCTTTTAATGTCACTAAGGCACAGGTCCGCCTAAGTATGTCTTGATAAGTCCTATGCTTCATCTCCTGAAAACACATGTGAAAATAGGTACGTCAGCATAAAAATGCCTGTGAGATACATAGGTTTTGTGAAAATAAGATTCATGACTTATGTTTGAGAAAAATGTTTAGTCATGAACCTTGTAATTTGCTTTGTCTTGTAAATCATTTGAAAAATAATAAGTTCGGATGATAAGTATAAATAAGAGAATAATGCATGATTAAATGAATAACCATGTAAAAATGAGTTTGTGTAAGATAAGTTGTTTGTAAATAAATGTCTTGTGAAAAGTATGTTACTTGTATAAAATGTTCTATGTCTCAAACTGAAATGATTCAAATAACGCTACAATATGTAATACCATACAAACACTTATATATAGGAAGTACCAGCGGCGTATCCACCATGTTTGTATCATATTACACACGCATCGTTACTTAATCACTTAATCAAACCAAACCAAACAATGTAAAATGTTTAACAATTGTAGAAATGTTTATGTATTGTAAGTAATGTAAAGTTAAATGAATAACCTTATAGTAGCATATCAAAAGTATACTTTGGATTTGTAAGTAACATATTAAACTATGTTTTGGTTTCATAAGTAACATATCAAAATATGCTTTGGATGTGATAAATAACATATTAAACTATGTTTTGGTTTTGTAAATAACATATTAAAATATGCTTTAGATGTTTAACAAAATATATGTTGGTTTGTACAATACCACACATGAGAGTATATCAAATTATACTTTAATAGTGTGATTTAAGAATTCATTCAGACCTGGTGCATCAAAATACACCTTTGAGACTATAGAAATACCACAAAGGCAATCCCTATTTGGTTGGAGCAACAAATTGGTTTCAGACATTCCATGACAACAGGAATGGGGTGTCAAATCCTATAGCGCTATATCATACTAACAATCGGTCTGGTGAACATAAAATAAGTACAATTCAACAGTTTATTTTATGTTCTTTGAGAAATTTATGTTTAAACCATAGATAGTCATTTAGTTTGTCAAATGATAAGTAATAACATGTATAATCAATTATACTTTGAAATCAAGAAAATATAAGCATATGATGAAATCAACTGTACTAAGTATGCTCACAATGGACATACATAGCATAAAATGTAATGTAAAACGATGTACTAAGTACGCACTCAATGGGCATACATAGCATAAACTGTAATGAAATCATGTACTATAAATGTACTAATGAACATAGGAAGTATATGATTGAAAGCAGGAAAGCATGAAAGTAACAAGTAGGCACATGTGTTCCACCCCAAAACAGTTTGGAAAACAGTAAAAGAGGGGTCTATGTACTCACTTGAGATTGCTCGGTAGTCCTTGAGTAACAACCAAACAATACTAGAGATCGCGGATATCAAACGGCACCTAGTATAGGTAGCTACATTAAATAACCGGACCTAAATCGGAAGATCGGGTAGCATTAGGGTTTGTAAACCAAACGAGTGTAGAGACTCGTGTCTTTTGGTTTAACAAAGCCTACATACTAAATGAAACTTAACCTAAGTGTCTACGACCCATTACGACCCGTTTAGGTAGCTTATGCTACTTTAACGCGTCGTTCGCGTGAAACGCGTTCGGACCGCCTAACTAGCCCTATGACAAGTGTTATATGCCTAAACATGTTACATAATCAGTTACGTGACAAAAGTTTAGGTTACATATGCTTAATTACCAATTATACATGAAAAGGGTATTCTGGTAATTTACCTAAGGCATATAAACTACCTATCATACAACTACTTAAACGATGTGACCATAGGGTATAACCTCGGAAGGTTATTCCCTACCTACTATGGTCACCTGCTGTGTTTGGTCGGATCCTAATGATCGACCAAACTGGGTCGGGTGCGAGGTATAAGCGATTTATTAGATCGCTTACCCTACGACCCTAGACAACGTGGAAATCAGTAGGCATAGTCCCAAGGGACTATAACCATCGTGATTACAATCACGTTGCGAAGTTCAAACGAACTTCGCATTGACCATTACTGGTCAATGCTGAAAGTCAAACAAAGTTTGACTTTCTGACTCGAAAAGCAGTAAAAATAAGGAAAAGAACGAAAGAATACTTACGAAGGGTCCCCGAATGCTAACCCAGATCAAAATAGCTCAGGTATGAAACGAAGGTTCCAACTTAGAGCTTTCTTAATCAGATTTGTGGGTTTTGGGGTTGAGGGTGGATGGGTATTTATAGTAAAAGTAGAGCCGCTAGGATCGTTTCTTGTAAAACGTGCCATGATCCAAGCCGTACATGTGTTGGAAGCTTATGGTGGCTAAATATGTGTTCTTATCTGCTGACTAGACGATAGGAAATGTGTGGACACGAATCGATCAGCTACAACTTGCAAAACAAAACATTGAATCTGGTCAGGTTAGGCAGTCGCGTAGCGCGACGGTGAAGCCCTTAGGGCTCGCGCTACGCTAGCACCCCCCCTGATCAGAAAAGTTTCATAATTGGCAGAAATGGTCCCTGCACGTGTTTAAGGCCTTTTTCGATGCGTTTGAACCCCGTTAACCTCATTTCAAGGCTCTAAAATGAAGTTAAAGTATAGGGAACTCAAAACATGTTCAAAAATATCTCGGATGTCGGTTCGTTTGGCCGTACGAATGCGATGTTCGCTTAATTACGACGGAATGCGCATAAGCGCGAAAAACGATCCAAATGACGAAACGAATGGATTTTTCTTAAGGAGAACACTAAAATATAATGTAGTCATGCTTACATAAATTTTTGGATGTCCAGATGTATTCAGAACGTAAGTTATGCGCGAAAATGCAAACTTGTGCACTTTTTGACACTTTTAGTCCCTGAATGACCCAAAAGTTTATTTTAGCACACTAAACCCCTCAAAGCCTATTTCTAAGCTATGTAAAGGATATTTAAGGTGTGTTTAACTTATGGTCATGTTCCGGAATGTTCGTTACAGTTCAAATTGACATACTTTCGCAGTTTGTCATATTTAGTCCCTGTAAGCGAATTAACTTGTTTTTGCCATACCAAAGCCTTTAAAACTTATTTCTAAGTTATGTAAAGGTTATTTAAGGTATGTTAAGCCTATTTCACTATTCCGGAGTGTTTGTTGGATTAAACTGGTTATATTTACGCATCAGAGCGCGTATAACCCTCCAGAAAGCGATTTAAAGCTTAAAATCGAACAAGAGTTGATATGTGCAAATGATACACATATTTTACAAATCCCAAGTATGAAATACAATATTTCATTGGTTTGGTCTTTGTTTGATGGTTGAAATGACACAGGTGTTACAGTCTCCCCTACTTTAGGAAATTTCGTCCCGAAATTTAATTCTAGAGGAAACTTGTGAAAACAGTTGTGACGGTTTCGCCTTCCAATAGATCCATTGAACCCTTAAGTAAAACTCTGGGCCCTGTTAGGATCCTTAGCGAATTTGTTAACCCTCAAAGTGAATTCCTTGTAGTAGTAAAACGTGGAATTTTTTGAACTACCAACAGAATAACGTTTCTTATGAAGACTTATCATAGGAAATTTGGTGTGTGATTGATATCAGAATTGAGGAGTGTGAGAATAAATGACATTGGTCGAGGTCCGAGACTTCTCCCGTATCATTATTCTTATCACTATAGGTTTTAACACATGACAAAACTTCTTGTGGTTTCTGTGCACTGAATTTCCATAATTATGTAGGCCTCCATAATTACGTAATCCCTTGCACAGTCCGCACAGTTCATTTCATAATGCGTAGAGGAAAAATCAATTGAATAAACATGAAGCGACCTGACTAGACCACCAAAGGATCTTTTCAATTAGATCAACGAACAATCTTTTTAATTAGACCAACGCATGATCTTCTTAACTAGACCGTCGTACGATCTCCTTAAATAGACCACTTAAGGGATCTTTTTAATTATATCATCACATGATATTTCTAATCAGATTTTCAAATCAATCTGTTTAACTAGACCACCCAAGGGTCCAATTATAAAATAGTACTTTTAAATCCATGGGATTTGACTACAACGTAGAAGTCCATTAAGGATTTAAGATAGTAACTTTGGATATCCTACTATGAATCCCTTATATGAGATATGAAAGATTCTACGAGGATTTGGATGGATCACATACAACCATAAACATGTAAGAAAACACATAAGCACAAAATTAGTTAACTTGATTCTTTAATTTGTTATCTTTAGGTATAGATAATTAAAGCACTCTAGGAATCCAATCCATGGATTTCATTTGGCACTTTAATCATTTCCAAGGATCCACCTATAAAGATAGAAGGATTTTCAATAAGAGTTTGGCTTTGTTTCTTAAAAGAAACTAATGTTTAAGGTTCTTGGGGAGATCACAAGTGATCATAAAATGACAGAACCATACGAGTAGTTTGTATTTGGGTTGACATCATAAGGTTGTATCAAACATTCACACAATCGTATCAGTTTTGCAAAAATAAAAACGACGAATTTTTATTTATATAACAACTGACTTGTCTTTAAACGTCATAGATAACAACCAAGGGAAATAACAAAACACTTGTTGTTCACTGCCGCATCATTGTTTCTGTTTGCCTTGTTGATGTTAAATGCTCATCCTCGCGCTAGAGGTGCGTTAACAAGCCTTGGGCAATTGTTTCTGTAGTGAGTAAGGTCACCACAGTTATAACATGACCCCGGAGGGAACCGTGCTTGAACAGCAGCAGGGTTTGCAGCAGCTTGATTTGCATATCGACAAACATTGATCAGATGTCCTAACCGCCCACATTGGGTACATTTGTGACATTGCTCTTGCGCTAGATGATGACGGTTGCACTTGTTGCACAAAGGTGCGGTACCAACATAGTTTTGCCTTTTGCGAGGTTGTGCTGGTTGGTTTGGTGCAACCTGTTTGTCTTGAGCAGTTATCGCGCATTTTTGAGAGGCCTTGCGTTTCTTCTTCTTGGATACCTCATCCTGTTTTTCCTTTGGCTCAGCTGGAGCAGTCTTGTCAGATGGTCTTGGGTCGCCTTTTCGAAAAAGCTTTTTCTTCCTGATGTGGGATTCAGTTAGGGTGGCAGACAGTTCAATGGCTTGTCTGACAGTAGTAGGGTTGCTGCCAGTAACAATATCCTGAACTAGGTCAGGAAGACCATCAGTGTATTTCTCGATCGCCTTATCCACAGGAGTAACCATAGCCGGACACAACAGGCTCAATTCTTCAAAACGGTCAGTATAGGCTCGATGCTCGCCACTGTCTTGCTTCAAATCATCAAACTCCCTCTCCAAAGCTCGTAGTTCATGACGAGGGCAAAACTCCTTCATCATAAGAGCCCTAAGCTCAGCCCAAGTCTGTGCTAATGCAACCTCAGCACCGCGGTCTCTCATCACTCCGTTCCACCATGTGAGAGCCCTCTTCTGAAACACACTTGAAGAAAACTCAACCTTACGATTTTCAGGACACAGAACATGACGGAAGGTATTCTCAATGCTTTCAAACCATTGAAGAAGCCCAGTCGCTCCCTCAGAACCACTAAATTTGAGTGGTTTAGCCGAGTTAAAAGTTTTGAAATTGCATGGGGCATTGTTGTTGTTGATGGCTTGCATCATTTGAGCATAAAGATTTGGGAAGGCAATGGCCATTTGCTGTGCGATGATTCCCGCCAGTTCGTCATTTGCCATCTGATTGTCGCGTCGAGGAGGCATTCTAAAAGAGGAAACATGAAAGGAAACGAGTGAGAGATTTAGACGAAAAGAATGAGATGAAACAAATCTGATGAAAGCAAGGGTAGTGGTCATTTGTTTGTTATTACAAGGCAACAAACGACACACAATGACTAATCAAAGTAAATGGATTAAAATAATGTATCGCGAAGACATGCTCGCCTATAAGTGAACACTCATCCCAAGAATTCCCAGGTAAGCACAACTGGTCTCGCGTCTGATGAGATGTATACGAAGTGCTTGCCTAGACAGAAATCCCAGAATACAGGCATTCACCCTTCCAGTTTGCACGTGTTCACATTATTTAAAACCCAAAACCTTGACGAGATTTTGAAAATTCAAAGGGGTTCAAAATCTTATAACAGAGGGTTCAAAACCTTGTAATAAATCATCCTTGAACAGATGATTAGTTTTCAAAGCGGTTTTGAAATTTATGTTCTAGTTGTGGTCGTCGCCTAAGGATTTGTTTTATGACTAAACGCAAGTAAACTCGCGTTAGGATCCTAGAAAGGTTATAGACTAGGTCAAAGCATTACTAATAACCTAATTCCCTATAACCATTGGCTCTGATACCAACTTTTCTGTCACACCCCGACCACGTGGAACATACAAAACGTGGCGGAAACATCGGGGAGTGTTGTAACAGAATTAATTGTCTCAAATCCATGGCAATTGAAGTTTTGTTTTATTGATTGAAAGTGTTACAATGTCTAAATAAACAAAGAAGTACAACACAATTAACTAGTCTTGCATCTTTTAATGTCACTAAGGCACATGTCCGCCTAAGTATGTCTTGATAAGTCCTATGCTTCATCTCCTGAAAACACATGTGAAAATAGGTACGTCAGCATAAAAATGCCTGTGAGATACATAGGTTTTGTGAAAATAAGATTCATGACTTATGTTTGAGAAAAATGTTTAGTCATGAACCTTGTAATTTGCTTTGTCTTGTAAATCATTTGAAAAATAATAAGTTCGGATGATAAGTATAAATAAGAGAATAATGCATGATTAAATGAATAACCATGTAAAAATGAGTTTGTGTAAGATAAGTTGTTTGTAAATAAATGTCTTGTGAAAAGTATGTTACTTGTATAAAATGTTCTATGTCTCAAACTGAAATGATTCAAATAACGCTACAATATGTAATACCATACAAACACTTATATATAGGAAGTACCAGCGGCGTATCCACCATGTTTGTATCATATTACACACGCATCGTTACTTAATCACTTAATCAAACCAAACCAAACAATGTAAAATGTTTAACAATTGTAGAAATGTTTATGTATTGTAAGTAATGTAAAGTTAAATGAATAACCTTATAGTAGCATATCAAAAGTATACTTTGGATTTGTAAGTAACATATTAAACTATGTTTTGGTTTCATAAGTAACATATCAAAATATGCTTTGGATGTGATAAATAACATATTAAACTATGTTTTGGTTTTGTAAATAACATATTAAAATATGCTTTAGATGTTTAACAAAATATATGTTGGTTTGTACAATACCACACATGAGAGTATATCAAATTATACTTTAATAGTGTGATTTAAGAATTCATTCAGACCTGGTGCATCAAAATACACCTTTGAGACTATAGAAATACCACAAAGGCAATCCCTATTTGGTTGGAGCAACAAATTGGTTTCAGACATTCCATGACAACAGGAATGGGGTGTCAAATCCTATAGCGCTATATCATACTAACAATCGGTCTGGTGAACATAAAATAAGTACAATTCAACAGTTTATTTTATGTTCTTTGAGAAATTTATGTTTAAACCATAGATAGTCATTTAGTTTGTCAAATGATAAGTAATAACATGTATAATCAATTATACTTTGAAATCAAGAAAATATAAGCATATGATGAAATCAACTGTACTAAGTATGCTCACAATGGACATACATAGCATAAAATGTAATGTAAAACGATGTACTAAGTACGCACTCAATGGGCATACATAGCATAAACTGTAATGAAATCATGTACTATAAATGTACTAATGAACATAGGAAGTATATGATTGAAAGCAGGAAAGCATGAAAGTAACAAGTAGGCACATGTGTTCCACCCCAAAACAGTTTGGAAAACAGTAAAAGAGGGGTCTATGTACTCACTTGAGATTGCTCGGTAGTCCTTGAGTAACAACCAAACAATACTAGAGATCGCGGATATCAAACGGCACCTAGTATAGGTAGCTACATTAAATAACCGGACCTAAATCGGAAGATCGGGTAGCATTAGGGTTTGTAAACCAAACGAGTGTAGAGACTCGTGTCTTTTGGTTTAACAAAGCCTACATACTAAATGAAACTTAACCTAAGTGTCTACGACCCATTACGACCCGTTCGCGTGAAACGCGTTCGGACCGCCTAACTAGCCCTATGACAAGTGTTATATGCCTAAACATGTTACATAATCAGTTACGTGACAAAAGTTTAGGTTACATATGCTTAATTACCAATTATACATGAAAAGGGTATTCTGGTAATTTACCTAAGGCATATAAACTACCTATCATACAACTACTTAAACGATGTGACCATAGGGTATAACCTCGGAAGGTTATTCCCTACCTACTATGGTCACCTACTGTGTTTGGTCGGATCCTAATGATCGACCAAACTGGGTCGGGTGCGAGGTATAAGCGATTTATTAGATCGCTTACCCTACGACCCTAGACAACGTGGAAATCAGTAGGCATAGTCCCAAGGGACTATAACCATCGTGATTACAATCACGTTGCGAAGTTCAAACGAACTTCGCATTGACCATTACTGGTCAATGCTGAAAGTCAAACAAAGTTTGACTTTCTGACTCGAAAAGCAGTAAAAATAAGGAAAAGAACGAAAGAATACTTACGAAGGGTCCCCGAATGCTAACCCAGATCAAAATAGCTCAGGTATGAAACGAAGGTTCCAACTTAGAGCTTTCTTAATCAGATTTGTGGGTTTTGGGGTTGAGGGTGGATGGGTATTTATAGTAAAAGTAGAGCCGCTAGGATCGTTTCTTGTAAAACGTGCCATGATCCAAGCCGTACATGTGTTGGAAGCTTATGGTGGCTAAATATGTGTTCTTATCTGCTGACTAGACGATAGGAAATGTGTGGACACGAATCGATCAGCTACAACTTGCAAAACAAAACATTGAATCTGGTCAGGTTAGGCAGTCGCGTAGCGCAACGGTGAAGCCCTTAGGGCTCGCGCTACGCTAGCACCCCCCTGATCAGAAAAGTTTCATAATTGGCAGAAATGGTCCCTGCACGTGTTTAAGGCCTTTTTCGATGCGTTTGAACCCCGTTAACCTCATTTCAAGGCTCTAAAATGAAGTTAAAGTATAGGGAACTCAAAACATGTTCAAAAATATCTCGGATGTCGGTTCGTTTGGCCGTACGAATGCGATGTTCGCTTAATTACGACGGAATGCGCATAAGCGCGAAAAACGATCCAAATGACGAAACGAATGGATTTTTCTTAAGGCGAACACTAAAATATAATGTAGTCATGCTTACATAAATTTTTGGATGTCCAGATGTATTCAGAACGTAAGTTATGCGCGAAAATGCAAACTTGTGCACTTTTTGACACTTTTAGTCCCTGAATGACCCAAAAGTTTATTTTAGCACACTAAACCCCTCAAAGCCTATTTCTAAGCTATGTAAAGGATATTTAAGGTGTGTTTAACTTATGGTCATGTTCCGGAATGTTCGTTATAGTTCAAATTGACATACTTTCGCAGTTTGTCATATTTAGTCCCTGTAAGCGAATTAACTTGTTTTTGCCATACCAAAGCCTTTAAAACTTATTTCTAAGTTATGTAAAGGTTATTTAAGGTATGTTAAGCCTATTTCACTATTCCGGAGTGTTTGTTGGATTAAACTGGTTATATTTACGCATCAGAGCGCGTATAACCCTCCAGAAAGCGATTTAAAGCTTAAAATCGAACAAGAGTTGATATGTGCAAATGATACACATATTTTACAAATCCCAAGTATGAAATACAATATTTCATTGGTTTGGTCTTTGTTTGATGGTTGAAATGACACAAGTGTTACAGGAGCTCCCTTCAAATATCTGAAAATTCTTTTAACAGCAGTTAGATGAGTGAGTTTTGGGTTAGCCTGATAACAATCACACTGACACACGGCGTACAGAATGTCTGGCCTACTTGCAGTCAGATACATTCGTGAGCCGATCATCGAGCGATACAACGTCTGATTGACAGGACTTCCCTCTGGGTCCTCAGTCAACAAGGGCCGTTCTGCAATTGGGGAGTCACTTGGCTTCGAGTCTGTCATGCTAAACTTTGCAAGAACGTCAGTTACATATTTACTTCGGTGAATTAAGATACCTTGATTGTTCTGACAGACTAGCAGGCCCAAAAACATCGTCATTTCTCCTAAAGAACTCATCTCAAACCTTTTCTTCATGACTTCTTCAAATTCCTTGCAAAGTGCATCATTAGTCAATCCGAAGATGATGTCGTCAACGTATATTTGAACAAGGATAATGTCCTTGTCAACATGTTTGATGAACAATGTCTGATCAATCATCCCTCGGATATATCCATGAGCGAGCAAATGTTCTATTAGGGTAGCATACCATGCACGAGGTGCTTGATGCAATCCATACAAAGCCTTGTCCAGCTTGTAAGCATACCCTTCCTTTTCTTGATCAATGAAGCCCGGTGGTTGAGCAACATAAATTTCTTCCTTGACCTTCCCATAAAGAAATGCCTTCTTAACGTCCATTTGATAGACATTAAAGCCCATAAAGGATGTGTATGCCAAGAAGATACGGATGGCTTCTAGACGAGCAACTGGGGCATACACTTCATCATAATCTAGACCTTCTACTTGACTGAAACCTTGGACCACTAATCTGGCTTTATTTCTCACAATCACACCAGAATCATCTTGCTTGTTACGGAATACCCATCGTGTGCCAAGGGCTCGTTTTCCTTGAGGCAGGTTCTCAAGTTTCCATACTCTGAGCCGTTCAAACTGATTGAGCTCTTCATGCATTGCATCAACCCATCCAGGTTCCTGCAAGGCAACATTAATATTTTTAGGCTCAATCTGTGATATGAAGCAAGAGTACAAGCATGTGTTGATGTCTCCAGATTTGCTGCGGGTTTGAATGCCAGTAGATACTGGGCCGATGACATTTGTGATTGGGTGACTTTTCTGAACACGCTGTGGAATTGTCGTTGAAGGAGCTTGCAGATTGGATTGCAAATTTGAAAAACTTCTGGAAGCTATTATAGACGGCTCCCCCTCACTTGGTGCAGTGGGGTTGATCACATGCGTATCTACAGTGCAATCAGACGGAATTGATTCTTGGAACAAAGAAGCTCCTTGAACATTTGATGGTCCAACAGAGTCTTCAGTGTTGTTGGCTTCACCATTGGGGTTATCTGTTGAAGGTACAGGAATCGACTCTTGAGTAGTTGAGGAATGGCTTGGTGCTGTATTTTCTTTGTCAAATCCTGATGGATTCACAGTGAGTTTTCTGATTAAATTCTGCAATGGCACATTCTCATCTTCATCTTTAACGGGAATAGGCATTTCTTCTGCTATATTTCCTGCAACAACAGCTTCATCAGACAAAATAGAAAAAAGATTTGAGCAAGGAGGAATAATCATATAGCCAATCAGGGCTAATGCGAGCATCTTTTGGATTTTCTTCCAGCCAATCTACATGATATGCTTCCACAACCTGCTTCTTGACCTTGTTGTACACACGATAAGAAGTATTCCTAGCATAACCAATGAAATATCATGGATCTCCTCTAGCTTCAAATTTTCCTTTGGAATCCATGAGAAGAAGGATGCGTGGGCAACCGAAAGTGCGAAAGTGTTGTACCGATGGTTTTTGACCTTCAACTATCTCATATGGAGTTTTCATGTGACGCTTGTTAATCAAGGCATGATTCTGAATGTAGCAACCTGTATTTACTGCTTTTGCCCAAAATATAAGTGGAAGCCCTGAATCTATCAGCATTGTGCGAGCAGCTTCAATGAGAGTACGATTGCGTCTTTTTACAACCCCATTATGTTGAGGAGATCTTGTTGTACTGTACTGATGATCAATTCCTTTGAGAGCACAAAATTCGTTCAGCTCAGCATTCTTGAATTATGTCCCATTGTCACAGCGAATAATCTTCACACGTTCATTTGACTGATTCTCCATGAGTATTACAAATTTCTTAATTAAACAAGTTGTCTCGCTTTTCTGCTCCAAAAAGAATACCCAAGTGAAATGTGAAAAATCATCTGTGATGACCAAGCAGTAAGCCTTTCCCCCGATGTTGAGTACATTCACCAGACCAAATAAATCCATATGCAGCAGTTCCAAGACCTTTGAGGTGGTGTGAACAGGTTTGGACTTATGAGGCCTACGATGCTGCTTTCCTCGAGCACATGCCTCACATTTCTCTATCTGCATGAAATCCTTGATTGGCAAGTTCCTGACGAGACCTCCTTTTGCTAATCGATTCAAATTTTTCATGTTCAGGTGACCCAACCGACGGTGCCACAACATAGCATCATGTTTAGCAATTTCTGAAAACAAACAAGTGACTTGATCATTAGGAGCTTTATTCATATCAATAACATAGTCATTTCCTCTTCGTTCAGCTTCTATCAGAAACCAGTCTTCAGGTATGAGGATTCTTTGTTTCAAGATAACACATCCACTCTTAGTGAAGAGAACTTCCATTCCTTTGTCACACATCTGCGATACACTCAGCAGACTGTGCTTAAGCTCAGGGACATAGTTAACATCTGAAAAGGTGAGGACGCCATTCTTAACAGTGCCTTTCATTGTGATTCTTCCTGATTCTCCTCCCGCGAAGTTGACACATCCACTGTCGAATATCTTGATATCATTCAACTGGGATATGTCTCCCATCATGTGTCTAGAACAACCACTATCGATAAAGCGGAGTCTAAAGATAGCCCTCCATGTCGTTCCTGCACATAAAACGGAATCAGTTAGAGACTGGAACCCAGGCCATAGAAGACCTGAGTTTACCATCGCTATCTGTGTAGGTAACTTCGCGAAAGATCATATGGTTTTTATCGTTGTTTGTGACATTGGGCGGCGCGGTAGAAGTTGATGGTTGCGAAAACGGAGACTGGGATCTAACAGGACCTTTTGGCCTACAATCTTTGGAGTCCGAGACACTTCTGTTTGATGAAAAGGATTTTGTCTTTTCTTGAAGCCTGTTTGTTTTAAAAAACTTTTGCTTTTCCTGTTTAGCAAGATTCTAGTCTATATCAGAAGGCCTTGCTTTGGGATGTCGATTTTTGATAAAACTTGAGTGCATGGCCTTCTGATGGTACATGTTCCTAGAGTAGTAGGGACGATGAACACAATTTCTGGCGATGTGTCCCAGAATTCCACAGTTAAAACATGTCTGCCTTTTTGAGAAAAAGACATCTAGTTCGGCTTGCGTTATTCTCGAGAACTGGTCACGTTTTTTCCATTCATTTGACATTGAGTGCTTTGGAGTGTGCTTGTTCTTGGAGGAACCCGCCTTACAGCTGTTAGCACAAGAGTAAGTATCTACAACCTTACCCTTGAGCTTGGGTTCAGTTTGCCTGAGATTTGCGTTTTCCCTATTTGCATTCTTTCTTTTCGGCCTTCTGTTTCTACGTGACCGCTTTCTTTTAGGGGGAACAGATTTAGTTGACTTTATTCTGTTAAGGTCACTTTTGGGATCAAAGGATGAACTGTCTGCAGAAGTGACTTTCACATCTTCCCTTTCTTTAGAGACCATGTCCTCAGGAGAATCTGTAGAGAAGGTTTCCATAATAATTTCTTCTATAGTATCATCATCTGATTCAATTGTGGAATCGATTTCTATGAATTCCTTCTCCATATTTTCCATGTTTCCATGAGTTTCTACAGAATTGGATTCTATGGATGTCTCTTCTTCAGTCAGATCGGCTTCTGAGTTCTCGACATTGGATGATTCTGGTAACTCAGATGATGAGCAGTCTGTGTCTAAGATAGCTTGACTGTCTTCTTTCGCAATGCTGCTAGAATCTGATTGATCATCACAATCGGAAACGCTTGAAGATTTGAGCTCATTATCTGGGATCCCTGAATCCTCTGTTTGATTGCCAACATCGTCAGATGATCCCTGCTCAACAGTAAATTCTTCATTATCACAATCAGTCACGTCAAAATCATCATTGCTGCAGGGAGCATCTGATGTGTCATTCAATGCTTTAGACATACAGGTGTAGTATTCCAAATTATTAGAATTGTTTTCTGAGTTGTTTGAAACAAATGTCTCAAATTCCTCAGATGACACATCAGGCTCTCCTGCCACATCATTCTCAACATTTACAACATTTTCAGCATTTTCAACACAGTCATTTTTATCACATGCATAATCTAAAATAATAGCACCAGATTCATCAGTCTTAGTGGGAACACCCCAAGTCTCAGCAAACGAAGAAAAAACACAGTTCCAAGCATAAATGCCATTTTTATCAGAAATAACATTATCAGCAGCACTTCGATGTGATTCATCATCCCCTTTAGACTTCTCTTCAGTTCTTACTGACTCTGCACACAAACTAGAATAGTTAGTATTTTCAACAGAATCAGAATTTGACGAACTTTCCTTCATCTCCTCTGCGGTTTTGTTAACTGGTTCCGTTTTCGTTTCAGTTTCGGCTTCTGCATTTATCACGGTTTCATCTATCTGATCGGACTTATTATCTGCTGATTTATTTTGAACATTTTCATTTTTAACAAAACTTGGTTTTTTTGAAATCAGCATGTGGATTCCTTTTAGACTTAGATGGATCATATTCAACATAATCACCAGGTTTGCCATACATCATAGTATCATAATTTTCCATTTCCTGCTCAGTGATTGGTAATCTGGAATAATTATGATTGTATGGTGGCGGGACTTGTTTATACCCCAAACCCTTTCCTTTGTTTTCTTGATAAGCAAGTTGCACATTACACAGATTTTGAACTGTGGCACTGGAAGTATCAAACTTCTTAATGTTTAACTCATTCTGTTTGTACATTCCAGTGAGGAGCTCTAGCTCACCCTTCACAGAGTCGCATTCAAGAGTTTTGACTATGAGTCTATGTTTATAGTCATGAACCCAACATTGCTGTTGATTCACGTCTCTGTGAAGTTGAGCTATGTCCTTTTTAAGTTCTTCAATCTTTTCATAGAGAATTTTATTATTCTCTCAAAGACTGATGTACTTTCCCATCACAGTATTGTAATCGGTAATTAATGCTGAATTTTGAGATCTCAGTAAAGCAACTTTCTTCCTACAATGTTCCGTAAAAAAATGGAGTTTACCGTCTCAGCGAGTGACTTTGGTTCCTCGGTCATGGCCATCAAGCACTGATGAACCTTGTCCATAACAGCAGATTCAGACAGCTTCATAGATTCCACTTGAGCAACAGCATCAGCCCAGTTGAAACCATTCTTCTCTTGAGGGATCAAGCTCTTCCAGCCCCATAATTACCCTGTCCACTTGAGGTTGCAGTTTCAGCGGGTGTGACGGGAACCATAGACCTTTCCTTGTTCCTTGCTGCAGCTGCCTGAGTAGCTTCATACCCTGTAAGAACCTTCTTGCAATCCCTAGAAAAATGCCCTGGCTCATAGCACCTGTAGCATCTCAGCCTGTTTTTCAGAAATCCTGGACTAGCAGACATAGGATGACGTCCATATCTTTTTGCAAACTTATCAACTTTAAAGGCTGACATAGCCATGTTCCAAGCCACATCCAGCTCATCCAAGTCCTCTTCCACGACTTGATTCACTTCTGGTGTTATTTCTGTTGAAGGCATGAGATCTCCTGCGAAGAACGCATTGAAACTGTTGATCATAGAGGCTGCAAGAGCAAGTTTTTCTTCATTCTGTTTGGTTAAGAAAGCCATGTGATCCACTGACAGGGTGTTCTGAGGAGCAGACTAAGTGTTTGAACTGAAAATAGCATTTGCATGTTGTGGCTGAGGCTGAGATTGAGATTGTGGCTGGGTGTTTGTGGTGTTAATAGAAGGTGCTTGAGAGGTAGGAGCAGCCATCCCATACACAAAGTTTGGCTTTGGTGCAGCAATGGGACTGAAGACAATGTTTGGGTTGTGATTCATAACTCCATGAATAGGACTGAAAATCAGATTTGGATGAGCTTGAGACATTAGTGCAGCGTTGTTAGGGCTAGTTACTCCAGCAGCCATCAGTGAGTTCTTGTGATTGATTTCTCTTTGCTGATTGTTAATCTCGCAAGACTTAATAGTAGCAATCAGCTATGTTAGTGTCATTTCATTCAGATCCTTGGTACGCTTGATCATAGAAACCTCGGCATCCCATCCTTTAGGTAGAGAGTAAAGCAGTTGACGATTCATTCCACTGTTTGAGATGCTGATTCCAGCACTCACCATTTGAGATATAAGTTTAACAAACCTTCTAATCTGATTTTCAACAGTTTCTCCATAGATGTGATTGAAAGAACTAAACTGTTGATTCATCATGTTGATCCTGCTAGCCTTCATATCAGCATTTCCTTCGAACAGATGTGTCAGTTGATCCCAAATTTCTTTAGCACTTTTGCAGTTTCTGACTCCAATCGAAATGTCTGGACCCAGTGCCATTGATAGAGTTACATAAGCAACTTCATCATCTGTAACGACCTTTCTGTCATCATCAGTGTAAATGTTTTCGGGTTTCGGAATTTGAGTTTGAGGGTCATCTTCAGTAGCGTACATGATAGTACGTGGCCCATTCTTGATGCTTCTCCAAACATGAGGCTCTTTTGCCTTGCAGTATTGTTCAAAACGAAACTTCCACTCGTAGTAGTCATCCCCGTACACGAACCTTGGAACTTTTGTGGACGTGTCGATAACTTGGTCAAGTTCTTGATGGAAGGCCAAAGAATGAGTCTGTATTGCCGCAAGAGTGGCATTAGCGAGATCGGCTGCAGTCACAACACCGTTCATAACACCAGTTTGGTTCATCATGATTGAAATGTGGTACGAAATGAGGTCCGAAATGATCAATGATCCGAAATGAAACAGGTTCGAAATGAACAGTGGTCCGAAATGGCTTTAATCTGAAATGGGATTTAATCTGAGATGATGAGTCCGGAATGAAACAAGCAAACTTCAAACAGTGAGATCCGTAATGACTAACTTCTATCCGAAATGAATAACTTTAATCCGAAATCTGATGATTGTGATCCGAAATCTGATGATGTTTGTCCGTAATCTGATGATAGTTGTCCGTAATCAGATGATTGTTGTCCGTAATCTGATGATTGCGATCTGTAATCTGATGATTGCAATCTGTAATCTGATAATGTGATTCGTAATCTGATGATGTGATCCGTAATCTGATGAAGACAATCCGGAATCTGATGATTATGATCCGGAATCAGGCAAACTTCAAATCTGTGATGACAAATCATGATCCGAAAAGGTCCGAAATCCTCTGAATATGGTCTGAGATCAGTAGAAATAGTCCGAAATGCAGCAGAAACTCCAGAAACCGGAACAGTAGCGAAACGAAACAGTAACAGCGAAATGAAACAACGCGATATCAGATCCGAGCCTGGAAATTAGGTTCGACAGGCTCTGATACCAATTGTAAGTCCCGAAATGAAGATCACAATGATATCGCACAACTCGTAAGGTGGCGGAATCACACAAACAAGTTGTAAAGGAAACAAGAGATGAAGAAGAAGGATGATTGATATTCAAATGATTCACAAATCTTGCATACAAGTGATTGTCTAATACAAGATTCTCCAAAACCACCAACCATGCACCTATTACATCACTTTCTATTTATAGAAGGAGATTAGGGAGTGTGCTCCCTAAACCCTAAGCCCATGACTACCCTAATAGGCCCAAAACCCATAGTTAATCCAACACTCCTACTAATCCACTAATAAACTTATCCATAAACCTTAAAGGGCCTAACACCCTGTAATACTAAAGTTATACACAAGTGTACAATCAGTTGCAATTGATGCCCAAAAATTCCTAAATATTTAAAGACACTATGCACAGGGACATTCCTACTAAGGCGCTGCGAAAAGCTTAAAGGGTCAAGTTTAGACTTGGTTCACTAAGTTTCCCAGACCGGGGACATCTTCGATGGAATGGTTGCAAAAGAACTAAAAGTTAAGAATTGAGATATATTCTATCTCTGGTATGGTCTCTCCTTTTTATTCTTTTAGAAACCTTATCTAAATTTTTGAAACTATGAAAAGTTTTGGTAGAATATTTATGAGTATCCTGACCAGGATATCTTCTCAGGATATTTGGTTAGAATATCTGAAACATTACACTAAGATTGAAAAATTGAAATTGCATTCAAATCAAACAACACATCACGAGATTTGCAAAAATGAACAACAATGGATAAGGCCAAAATAAGTTACTTTATTAACATAGCAAAAGATTGTACTTTTGGTTTCATCTCAAACTGAGATCCATCCACCTAAAGCACAATAAGTCTTAACCATATTTACTTAACAATTGAAGGCTTCGTCTTGAAACTCAAGATACCTCCACCTAAAATTGTTAAACTGTTCAAAATAGAGCATACTAATTGATGACCAAGGGCTTCGTCCTGAAACTCAGGATCCCTCCACCTTTGGCCATCATATTGTCTAAGTGCAGGAAAGTAAATTGTTTAACAGACAGGAAATTAAAATTGTTCAACAACCACTAACCATCAAATTTAAAAAGTGGGCTCCGGCCTCGGCATCAACATCCATCATTTCCCACTTTGTTGCCTTCAAGGGGCAGCACCCTCTTCAACCATAGCTTCATCAGCATCCGCGCCAGCACCCGGTCCAGGATCAGCCTCAGCATCCTTCTCAGCATCTCTGCCGGCATCAGTCATCTTTTCAGCCGCCTTGGAAGGCTCCTCAACCACAGGTTTAGCAGGGTGTTCCACATGATTAGCGCCAAGATCTCTAAGTTTTTCCTCCCAAGCATCAACATTCCAAGAAGGGCACTCAAAGCCCTTGCCTTTGGCCTCATAAGCCATTTTTAGCCTAGCATGGAGGAGGGAGATGACTACAGAGCTCTTGAGGCCTTCCTTGTAAGAGGCCATATCCTGCTCGTGCTGGGTCTGAGCGGCGTCGAGCTTCGCCTGAGCTTCATGGGCAGCCTTCTTCATAGCAGCTTGATGCTCTTAGGTCATCGCCTTGAATTCATCCTCGTAGTGCTGGGATTTAGCAGCGACAATCATTCCCTGATCGGTGATGGTGACTTCAGCCTTCTTCAGTTTGACCTCCAGCATTTTGTTGAGCCCGCAGGATTCCTCATATAGATGCACCAGACGCTCAAGTCCCTACAACAAAAACACAGGTATTAGTCTATACAAACTGATCAGGATATTAGTTCAACATGCATGTGCAGGATACAAGATTCATACCTAGTTGAGAAAGGAAGTCATGAAGCCGCTGGCTTCAACGAATCGATGATTCTCGTAAGGAAATATCTCGGAAGTGGCAGGAGAATCAGTTTCCTTCCTCTTTCGGGTACTGGAAGCACGAGTCTTGGTAGCCGGAGAGGGCTTTGGGATGGCGGTAGGTTTTGAGCCGGTGGGCTTGGATGAAGTGGCTGCTTTGGGGCTTGGATCTTTTTTAACTTGGACAGGACCAGAGTAACTGTCCAACTCATCGAGATCAAAAACTTCGGGGGTTTTGATTGGTGTTGAACAAAGGGAGGAACTCTAAACTCTTTTTATTCTTCCATTATAATAAACTAATCAAATACATGCAGAATTAGATAACCCTTACCAGACATGTCAGATGAAGAGTATTGACTAGAAGTTAGAAGGTGTGAGGAAAAGCTTCTATCACTTTCCGGCAACCGGTAGACCACTTGGATTCTTCCTTCGGATTCTTCGGTAGGGGGAGCTAGCTCTCTGAAGTTCGCTGCAGGATAAATAATAAAATGTTAGTGTAGGATATAAGCTCAAGATACGTTTGGGGATATTCCTAGAACCCTAAACCCTACCGGTGGTTAACCATTTAACCGGAAGACAGTTACCCTCGACGATGGAATCTAGCCTGACAAAGAAAAACTTTCTTTGCCATCCGTCCTCGTTTTTGGTCGCCTTGAGGATGAGAGGATTACTGGATGTGGAAAACAGTAAAAATCGGCTAGAACCGTGAGATCGAAGACGATAAGCGATTGGGATATCTTCAATGCAAAGGTCAGGAACATGAAGGGCCTTGATCTGATTAAGAACGATCAACACCCTCCATACCATAGGCATTGTTTGAGAGAAGCTAAGGCCGGTTTTTTGAAAGAACTACATCATAAATTCAGGGAAGGGGTACCGAAGGCCTAGAGAAAAGGGGTATGACGGAAAACAAATCCATTCCGTGGATGATACGTCTGATCAGACTGACCGATCGAACGGCCTGATGATTGCCTTATCAAGAAGGGCACCAGAAGCTCTCAATGCTGCGATGTCTGCATTATCAGAAGCACAGACCTCCTTCTCAGGATTCTTGAGAAGATTCTGTTGGGCAAAGGTCTCGCTCGATTCGCCGGTGTGGGAACGAGTTCTGGTAGCCATTGACAGAGAGACGAGGACAGTCACAAGAAAAGGAGAAGAGATAAACGATTACCTGGAAATTCTGTTGAAGATGGTTGAATTTCAAACAAGAAGAGAGAAGATATAGCGGCCTCATAGATAGCCATCGAGTAATTATCGCGTTGGAAGTTGCAGCTTGTCATTCCAGCCGTCTAATCAACTTAATTGCCTCGATTCAAGAGATAAGATTTAAAATATATCCGTTTGAATCTGGGATTCCAATAGATATATTTTGGGGACAATTGTTATGGGTGGTTTTCTGAACATATATACTGGATTATATTCTGACTGTGTTATTTTTTATTGTGATCAGGATACCGGATCAGGATATTGGTAACATCCTGATGCAGTATCCTGATAATAACTAATTAGTTCACGTGCAGATTAACAAGGCAAGCTTATAACGTTCGAGTGGACCAGTTGTGACAACTGGCCCAAACCGGTAATTTCCGTACGCATTAATTATTGCTTAATGACTGCAATTATGAGTTTAAGTGTCAGCAATGTCTGAACACATGATTAAACAAGTGAATTCATGCATGTTGTATACTACAAAATATTGCTTTATGCATAAACGAGAGCGTTGCGTCAGAATAATAGTAAACTCACCGGTAAGACACAATGTGTCAACAGAACTGCAGAAAGCAGTTAGACATCAGAATTGAGGCCTAGGTGTAGGTCCGACGACAAAAATACATTAAAACCCTAGAGTATGTGTAAGGGTTTAATTTATGGACATTGCGAAAGCAAAAATATGCACTAAAAAGCACCCGAAACGCACTTTAAGTGCAGAATTTATAAAAATTCAGCAATAATCAGCATTTAAGCATGTAAATATTATGCAGAAATGTCGTTTTATTATCCAGAATATTTCCCTAAGTGTTGGGAATTGAAAGGGTACAAGAAAGGTACTTAAAAGACACTAAAAAGTGTAATTTAGCACTTTAACGAATCAGTGTCTAACCGAACAACCGGACAATACCCGGAACATGAAAATATTGTTAATAACATTATTTATCTTTTCTGAGCTAGTTAGGGTCCCTGATTACCCTAACACCCGTCATAACACGCTTCACATTAGTAACGGGGTTAAACACTTAACTAACCTACTTAACCTAACCTTTATCCTAATTATCTAGTTACAAACCAACCAAGGACCCCCCCCCCCTCTCAACCGAAACCATCCCCTTAGGGGGACATACCTTGTCCTTGTGTAATTATTTTAATCATGTGTATAAGATCTAGCCTACACATGAACCTTTGGTTAATGCACACTAAGATTGCCTATAAGATCAAAGGTTAGCACACTTAACACTTACACTTCACAACACTCAACAAGAACTCTCTCTCTTGCTCTCTCAAGCTCACGGCCACACACACACATCCATCCATCAATTTTTCAAGTTTGATTCTTGCCATTCCAAGATCATTCAAGCAACAAGGATCACGTATTAGGAAGCTTGGAGCAAGCGGAACGCGAAGGACCTCTCTACTTTGCTTTTATCCACCTCTTTTGCGCATAGATCCTTCCCTAGCCTTGAGCTAGAGGTATAACACTTAGAACTCGTATTTAAACTATTCTAAAGTGGTTAAAAGGATTTTTATCGGATAAAACTCGTTAACATGCAAGATGATGCACAAAAGTCTACTAAAAACACATAAAATGGTGGTTAATAGCATATATGTTGTGTAAATGTTGTAGTATTCGAAATGTATGATTGTTTGGACCCGATCTATGTTATGGTAGCTCGAATCATCGTTTAACCCGGTTTGGTAAGATCATGGATCTTAACATAAAGCTATTTTAGAAGTAACAAGGGTTAAAAGGTGAAACCCTACCACACATAAACCATGAACTTGTGGAAAAATGTTTTAACTTGTACAAAGGTGTTTAAAACTAGTAGATCTATGTATCTGCAAGTGGTATTTTTGAAGAACCACACTTTAAAGAAATCACATGTTCTAAACCGGGTGTTACACAAACAAAAGTGGTTTTTGTGAACAAATAAATATATGGATACTTGAGTAACAAAAGTGTTAACGAAGAAATAGTTTTCGTAAAAACCGACTAGAAGTTGTAAAACTTCATATTCTTTAAAAATAAAGTTTTTAAGAAATTAAACTTATTTTTAAGGATAACAAGACTTACTAAATGTGCTAGTAAGTTACTACACATTTTTGTAAATATGCAAGTTCATGAAATTAGTGATTATTGTTGACGATTATTGTTGATAATTGTTGTTGCTGATTGTTGATGATTGATGATGATTTAAAAGAAAATAAACACACGTTTTGAAAACGTGGGAAACCTCCATTTTTAGGGGAAACTCTGTCAAAATTTTTATAAATTTTGACACTTAGAAAAATGTAAGTTTTGAGAAACTTATTCCCTAAAAATGTGTTTAAAAGCATTAACAAGGTTTCCCTAACTTTTGATGATAAGAAATGGTGATTTCTTGAAGAATAAAAATGGATAATAAGTATATATTTTTGAGAGAAAAATATATATTATTTTATCACCAAATTTTGTGCTAAGTGTATATAGTATGTGTTATACGTGCTAGTGTATTAAGACTTAAAAATACACTAAATACTCATGAGGAGTAGAAATATAGAAATACACATACAAAACACAAGATACATGATTCGGGTGCAAAGTGCAAAACATAAAAGACTTATATTTATTTTTGAAGAAAATAATATAAGTAAGATACATAGTTAAAAATATGGAATATTTTTAACACAAGGATATACACAAAAGAGAGTGACTGTACTTGTGCGACACAAGTCTAGTGACTAACGTTAAGAAAACGCGTATAGGTTACGACGTTAATTAAGCAAATCCGGTGGAGTTTACGACGCTAGGAACGCAAAGTTGTGAGTTCATGCTCCCCCTTTTCTCTTTAACTGTTTTCAGTTTTTATAACTTCGGGGGTGAAATACATGTACAAAAGTACAATATTTATAAATGGTATGATATAAATACAAGAAGCGCATTTGGTGAGACGAGAACCAAGTGTAAGGCGCTATGAGAAATGATAACAAGAAACGCGCTTGGTGAGAACGAGAACCAAGTAGGAGGCGTTATGAGAAATGGTGTCACGAATAGGGTACAGAAGCACCATTAATCAACGTATACATTCAGACCGCAGAACAAAAGGTTAGATCTAACGGGTGCCTGGCAGCCACACTCCTGGTCGGGGCGAGAATCGAGGAGTGCTTTTGTGTCTCAGAATATACCAATTAAATGCCTTAGGTTTGGTGACTTCCTATGACGTGCCACAGGTTAATGGCTTTGCAACCCATTAACAATCTGATAATTACAGAAATACTGTATTTACATACCATACAAGAATTGATAAATAACTTGAAGTACGTGGGGTACTCAAGAGAATTGATATATAACTTGAAGTACGTGGGGTACTCAAGAAGATTGATAAATAACTTGAAGTACGTGGGGTACTCAAGAAGAAATTGAATTATACATAGGTACGTGATGTACACATGAAACTGGATTTACGAAAACTTGATTTACTCACAAACTATGTTTTCATACAAAGTATACAAACATGAAATACAAAACTGCATGAATTCACACCAACATTATGTTGACGTTTTTCCAAAAACTCACATGTATTTCAGGTAACTAGGATGGATGTGCGCGTGGTCTTGCTTATGCGCGTGGATGTCGCTTGTGTTTAACTTTAAATAAAGTTGTAAACTTTTGAGACAATGTCTTTATGCTGTCTTGCGGTGTAAACGCTAACGTATGTTTTCAAATTATGGTATTTGAATGTTATTTTACGAGCATGTAGCATGTTTACTCTTCGTATGCAATGAGAACCTTTCATAATCACACCTCGTGCTTCCGCCGCAGAAAGGGGTGTGACACCAGTTCTCCCAAAGACTCGGACTAATCAGTTGAAAAGGGGACGTTGAAGCCGGAAGAAGTGGTCTACAACGTTCACAAAGGGAATATTCGCCGTATCCCGGTTTTATAGGCTAGTTTGTTATTTCCTTTGCTATATATAGGAATGAACGGATCAATAGGAACACACAATCTTTTCACACACTCTCGCTTTCTACTAGCTGCAACCACTCTCAAACACTTACACTTGTACTCGAATCTTATTGTAACACTTAGTTGATCTGCATCGTATCCAGCACTGTATCCTGACATTTGAAGTAATAAGAAGAACAAGGCAGCTGCGATTGTCAGCTCCCGAGGTTTTGTGCCGGCGATCTAGATTGATCAAGGACTTTCCTCGTACATCTCGTGTCACCCTTTACTTTCTGCTCATTGTTTGATTATAGATATAGCTCGATATCCTGAGCCATATCCTGAAAACTGTTTTTGTTAACAACTTGATCAGCATATTTTTCACGAATACTTCTAGCACACTACCTCACTTAACTAATTTGATCACTTAATTATTTAGGTAATTTTTTACCAAAACAGTACGGATCGATAGACACACACAATTTTCACTCACACTTCTGCTTTCTACTAGCTACAATCACTCGCAATCACCAACACTTACACTCGAAATTCATTGTAACACCTAGCTGATCCGTGTCATATCCTGCACTGTATCCTGAAATTTGAAGTAATAAGAAGAACAAAGCAGCTGCGATTGTCAGCTCCCGAGGTTTTGTGCTGGCGATCTAGATTGATCAAGGGCTTTCCTCGTACATCTCGTGTCGTCCTTTACTTTTCTGCTCATTGTTTGTGTCACACCCCCAAAATCCACACGCGGAGTACCACCGCTTGGAGGCGTGACATGACCAGGATCAAGCCACCAATCATATTGAACATAAGTATGTAACAAAAGTCATTCATCAATAAGATAGGTGTTTACAAAACCAAATATAAACAAGTGTGTAGCGGAAGCATTTAAAGTAAAACCCAACATAAGTTTTAGTACAAAATGTTATAATGTTTAACATCACATTCACGATCCATGTCCACAACGACTGTGCCTCCCGTGCAAGCTCCAAAAGTACCTATGGTCCTGCAAGGCATGCAACAGAGAGTCAACAACTAGTTGAGCGAGTTCACAATATGCTTATTTAGTTATAATGTTCATTTCGTAAATCGTATATTCGACTAGTAATCATGTATCGTATGTAACAGCATCGCGGCCCTCAAGGCATGTTTGCGAAGATTAGTGGGGGTTTCCCATGTTTTCTAGACTGGTTACGTTTGTATCGCGGCCCTCCAGGCATGTTTGCGAAGATTAAAGTATAGTTCGCGGCCATTCCAGGCATGTTTGCGAAGATCGTTTTAGTATAGTTCGCGGCCATTCTAGGCATGTTTGCGAAGAGGAGTATATGTATCACTAGTCTAGTAGTATCTACCATTGACCTTCCTCATCCGAGGCCAATGGTATGAAGTTCCGATAACTCTTAAGCATAAACAATCAATCAACCCATTCCCAACCCCGGGAATCCCATGCCTTGGTAGGAGTGTGAACTCACCTTGTTTCGCTCGGTATGCTAGGTATGTGCTCAAAGTAAGTCAATCACGTCCTAAAGTATGCACGTATGTGAAATCAGTTTGTGTCCAAGTTATGCACATATAAACATGTAGCACGTAATCACAACCATATACAAGATGGCTACACTTAACAGCGGTTAAATATTCCAGTTAACACTTAACAGAATTAACTCAAGTTACTGCACAGATCAGCTATTCGGCGAAACACGCATGTTGGCGAAACACAGATAACGACGAATCACAATATTGACGAAACACATTCTGTTTCGTCGAGGTGTCCCCTGGCGAAACAGAACTTCTGATTCGTCGACTACTTTTGGCGAAACACATTCTGTTTCGCCGAGAGTTTTGTTTCGTCGAACAGTTCAGTTTCGCTGACATCAGTTACAGCAGATGCGAAAAACACATAAACCCAACAGCCGTAAAACAGCAATTCCTCAATCATACAGAAATCATACAACACAGAAACATCGTAACATCATCATAACATAAACATCACAGTTCTTAACGTCTAGCACGAACCCTAGGTTATGTGCACAACATATAGACTAACATACAACATCATATCATCGATTCCTATCAAGATACTAATGTGTATTCAAAATCAGGCCATATAAACAACATTCTGAACCGAGTATCATCAACATACCCTCCTATAATCCAGAAATCAAGCATAAACACAACATGTATAAAGAAATCAAGGGACAAAGAAACCGATTTAGACAAGCACGCACTAACCGAGATATTCGGGATGAACAAGGGAGGATTCGGGAGAGAAGATGATGGTTGATGATGGGTATCGCCCTTTTCAAAAGAGAGTGTTCTAGGGTTTCTATTTTTGTTAAAAGTGTGAAACAGGAAGTCGGTTTCACTTAATATCCACGAATTACCGTTTTGGGCCCTTAATGGGCTTTGCGAATCAATGGGCCGACGAAACACATTCTGTTTCGTCGTGAAGTGCTATGGCGAAACACACTGTTTCGTCGAGATGCTTAATGGCGAAACATATCAGTTTCGTCGGGATGATTATGGCGAAACAGTCTGTTTCGTCGGGTCCTTTTATGTTTTAAACAGTTTAAGTTTTCAACAAGGTGTTTCATGATATACAGCCAAACACAAAATCATGCAACCACAATTGTTCATTATAAAATAACGTATACAGTTACAAGTTACACAAGTCAAACAACTACACAGTCAAAGTCAACGTGCACTAAATGCGAAAAAGAAAGTCTGAAACTCGAGTTGTCACATTATCCCCAACTTGAAAGAAATTTCGTCCCGAAATTTAGCATGCGGTTACTGAGGAAGCTAGGTAAGTTATCGTTTACTGGTTTTCCTGGGGTGTCACCTCATCCCCCCGTTGAGTTGGGATTTCATCCCGAGCTTCTGTAGTAGCTTCAGCCTCAGTAGTAGTTGCATTGTTTTCGAACAACTGGGGATATTTGAGTTCCATTTGATCTTCGCGCTCCCAGGTGAACTCTGGGCCGCGACGGGAGTTCCAACGAACTCGTACAAGAGGTATTCTAGTGTTCTTGAGGACCTTAACATCCCGGTCCGTGATTTCAACTGGTTCCTCGACGAAATGCAATTGTTCGTCGATAGTGAGCTCCTTCAGAGGAACTATGTGGGTCTCATCTGACTGAAACTTCTTTAGATTCGACACGTGAAAGACGTTGTGAACTGCACTGAGTTCAGCTGGTAAGTTCAGTCTGTAGGCCACTTTGCCTATTTTCTCTATGACTTCAAATGGTCCAACATATCGTGGATTGAGTTTGCCTCGTTTGCCAAAACGAACAACACCCTTCCAGGGTGAAACTTTGAGTAGTGCTCGATCCCCAACTTGAAATTCGAGTATTTTCCTGTCCTTATCGGCGTATACTTTCTGACGGTCACGTGCTGCCGCCATGCGTTGTCGTATTTGAGCAATCTTTTCAGTAGTATCAACTACCATTTCTGGACCTGTGATCTGACTGTCACCCACCTCTGCCCAACAGAGAGGTGATCGGCATTTACGCCCGTACAATGCCTCAAATGGAGCAGCTTTAATGCTGGTGTGGTAACTGTTGTTGTATGAAAATTCCACAAGTGGCAAATGTTTTTCCCAGCCTTTGCCAAAGTCAATTACGCACGCCCGAAGCATGTCTTCTAGAGTTTGAATAGTGCGCTCAGATTGCCCATCTGTCTGAGGATGATAAGCTGTGCTCATGTCTAATCGAGAGCCAAAAGATTTGTGCATTGCTTGCCACAGTTCTGAAGTAAAACGTGCATCACGATCAGAGATAATAGATGTGGGCACCCCGTGCCTCGAGACAACTTCCTTAAGGTATATGTCTGCTAGAGTGGAGAACTTATCCGTTTCCTTGATAGCCAAGAAGTGAGCAGACTTTGTGAGTCGATCCACGATCACCCAAATAGTATCATTCCCACGTTGAGATCTGGGTAGACCAGTAACAAAATCCATGGAAATTTGCTCCCATTTCCATTGTGGTATCTCAGGTTGCTGGAGTGGGCCTGATGGTTTCTGATATTCTGCTTTGACTCTCGCACAAGTCAAACACTTTCTAACGTAAGTTGCTATGTGGGCCTTCATGCTAGGCCACCAATATGTAGTTCTGAGGTCGTGGTACATCTTATCTGAACCAGGATGTACTGAGTAGCGAGACTTATGAGCTTCATCCATTACAAGCTCGCGTAGGTTGCCATAGAGTGGGACCCAGATGCGTCCGGTTACATAATAGGCGCCGTCTGCCCTTTGTTCTAACCGTTGTCTTGAGCCGCGTAGAGCTTCAGCCCTGACGTTTTCCGGTTTCAATGCTTCCACCTGAGCATCTCGTATCTGCGAAGGAAGACTAGACTGAATAGTGAGTTGCAACGCTCGCACACGCCTAGGTATAGTATCCTTTCGACTGAGGGCATCGGCCACCACATTGGCCTTGCCTGGATGGTACTTTATAGCACATTCGTAATCGTTCAGTAGCTCGACCCATCGACGCTGTCGCATGTTCAGGTCTTTCTGCTTGAAAATATACTCAAGACTTCTGTGATCGGTGTAGATGGTGCACTTGGTGCCATACAGATAATGTCTCCATATCTTGAGTGCAAAGACAACAGCTCCAAGCTCTAAATCGTGCGTAGTGTAATTTCGTTCGTGAATCTTAAGTTGGCGCGAAGCATAAGCAATAACTTTATCCCGTTGCATCAACACACATCCAAGACCTTGGATAGATGCATCGCAGTAGACTACAAAGTCGTCCGTGCCTTCAGGCAATGAGAGGATAGGTGCGCTACAAAGTCTATCCTTTAAGTGCTGAAACGCTGTATCCTGTGTATCACTCCAACGGTAGGCAATACCTTTCTGTGTCAGTAATGTAAGCGGCTGTGCAATCTTTGAGAAGTCTTTGATAAACCGTCTGTAATAGCCCGCCAAACCCAAGAATTGGCGTATTTCTGTTGGTGTGCTAGGTGCAGGCCAGTTCTTGATCGAATCTACCTTGGATGGATCAACATGTATCCCATCCTTGTTTACCACGTGGCCTAGAAAGTGGACTTCACGAAGCCAGAAGTCGCATTTTGAAAACTTAGCGTACAGTTGTTCCGTTCGAAGGAGTTCCAAAATAAGTCGTAAATGCTGTTCGTGTTCCTCCCGATTCTTCGAGTAAATCAGGATGTCATCAATAAAAACAATAACAAACTTGTCAAGATAAGGTTTGCACACCCTGTTCATAAGATCCATGAAAACCGCAGGCGCGTTCGTTAGCCCGAATGGCATGACTAAAAACTCGTAATGGCCGTAGCGAGTTCTGAATGCTGTCTTGGAGACGTCCTCATCCCGGACTCTCAGTTGATGGTAACCCGACCTTAGATCAATCTTTGAGTAATAGCTCGACCCTTGCAACTGGTCGAATAAGTCGTCGATACGTGGAAGTGGATAACGGTTCTTCACCGTCACCTTGTTCAGTTCACGGTAATCTATGCACATACGAAAGGTACCGTCTTTCTTCTTTACAAATAATACTGGAGCTCCCCAGGGCGAAGAGCTAGGACGTATGAAACCCTTTTCCAAGAGTTCTTGCAATTGCTTAGACAGTTCTTCCAGTTCACTTGGAGCTAAACGATAAGGTGCTCGAGCTATAGGTGCTGCTCCTGGAGCTAGCTCGATCTGAAATTCGACCTGGCGATGAGGCGGTAACCCAGGTAACTCTTCAGGAAATACTTGAGGAAAGTCGCGTACTACAGGAATATCCCCAATCTTTTTCTCCGTCGTCGATGTATCAGTAACGAGGGCTAAAATAGCTATGTGGCCCTTTCGCAGACACTTCTGAGCCTTCAAGAAGGAGATGATGCCACTCACGACACCACTCTTGTCGCCTTGAACTTCAAGAGGTTCTTTGCCAGAACGAGGAATACGAATGATCTTCTCCTTGCATAGGATCTCTGCTTGCTGTTGGGATAACCAATCCATACCGATGACAATGTCGAAACTACTCAGAGTTATAGGAATAAGATCGATAGAGAAAGTCTGACCGGCGAGGATAAGATTACAACCCTGAACTATGTGTGTGGCCTCTAGACTTTTACCGTTAGCTAACTCTACGACATGTTTGGTGCTTAACAGTGTTGGTGCGCGTTTAAGCATTTTACTAACTTTCAGAGACATATAACTGGTATCCGCACCCGAATCAAATAATACGGTAACATAAAAGTCGTCGAGAAGAAACTTACCCGAAACCACGTTAGGATCGTTCCTTGCGTCACTCTGACCAATCACAAACATACGACCCTTTGCACCATTGTTGTTGTTGTTTCCCCCATTGTTGTTCCCACTGCCCTGATTATTGTTGTTGTTATTCTGATTCTGATTTAACTGGGGGCAGTCCCGCTTGAAGTGACCTTCAGCCCCACACTGAAAGCATACCTTATTTCCTTGCTGTTGTTGCTGTGACTGGTTTCGTGGAACGGGTGACTGTTGTTGCTGGTTCTGATTCGCAGGCCTTGAGCTCCTGCAATCTTTAGCTTCATGACCTACCCTTAGACATCTCTGACAGCGGCCTTTACGACACTGACCACTGTGGTGTTTGTTGCACCTGTTACACAGTGGATGAGTTCCCCGATATCCACTCTGCCCCTGACCACCAGACGATTGCTGACTCGGACTCTGGTAATCACTAGTCTTGCGCTGTTGTTGTGCTTGAGACTGTACAGTAGCTGAACCTCTGCTAGAATCCCCTTCCCATTTCCGCTTGTTGTCACTGGGAATAGCAGGAGTAACTGGAGTGGTAACGGTAGTAGCGCTGATACGTTTAGGCAGCCTGTTCTGTTCCACCGCCTGATCGGTGAGGCGATGAGCTAGCTTGACGATCTGTTGAATAGTGTTAAGATTCGCTGAGGTTACGTGGCTTTGAATCTCCGGTACCAGGCCATTGAGATACAGTTCGATACGCTTAATGGGAGGGTCCACCATAGTAGGACACAGAATAGCCAACTCATTCGATCTTCTGGTGTACGCTTCAATTTCTGACCCAGTCATTTTCAAGTGATAAAACTCTACCTCCAGCTTATGAATATCATCACGGCTACAGTATTCCTCTTTAATCAAATCCTTGAAATCATTCCAGGGTGTGGCGTTAGCAACCGCCAATCCTAACATCTGCACTTGCGCATTCCACCAAGTCAGCGCAATGCCTTCTAGTGTACCAGTGGCGTACTTCACCCTGCGAGCCTCAGGGCATTCGCACATTTCGAATACGGACTCGAGCTTTTCAAACCAATGGAGGAGTCCAACCGCTCCTTCCGTGCCACTAAAAGTAGTAGGACGACAGTCCATGAAAGTTTTGAAGGTACAAACAGGTGGCTGAGCGTGCTGACCTGTTGTATATAAGAATCCAGTACGAGATTAAAACACAAGAGTTGGTTCAAGAGTGTAGGATCTAAAGACCCTAGTGTGAGTTACAACTGCAGGGTATACCTCCTGCTTGTGCGGCTGCAAGTGCCTCAGCAACTCGCTCGTTAATAAGAGCCGTCAGTTGGGCTTGCGTCATGTTGATACGTCCAGACATGATCTTCATAGTAAATATGACATAAGTGAGAGAGGTTCGCGAGTAGTGCGATAACAAAAGGGAATAATCACACTAGTGTTCTCATGCAATAGTGTCAAGTTAACCTAAGCATACCCGGAGCAAAGTTCTATGCAATTCTAGCAAGTAGGCAATAAGACATGTACCATATTACCTAGAGTGATGAGTCTTGCACGTGGAGCGAGGCGTCGTTGTGGATCGTTGAGCACTGTTCTGGTTATAGTCTGGTTTTAATAAAAACGTTTTCCCCTTATTAAAACCGAGTTCTCTATAACCAATGGCTCTGATACCAATCTGTCACACCCCCAAAATCCACACGCGGAGTACCACCGCTTGGAGGCGTGACATGACCAGGATCAAGCCACCAATCATATTGAACATAAGTATGTAACAAAAGTCATTCATCAATAAGATAGGTGTTTACAAAACCAAATATAAGCAAGTGTGTAGCGGAAGCATTTAAAGTAAAACCCAACATAAGTTTTAGTACAAAATGTTATAATGTTTAACATCACATTCACGATCCATGTCCACAACGACTGTGCCTCCCGTGCAAGCTCCAAAAGTACCTATGGTCCTGCAAGGCATGCAACAGAGAGTCAACAACTAGTTGAGCGAGTTCACAATATGCTTATTTAGTTATAATGTTCATTTCGTAAATCGTATATTCGACTAGTAATCATGTATCGTATGTAACAGCATCGCGGCCCTCAAGGCATGTTTGCGAAGATTAGTGGGGGTTTCCCATGTTTTCTAGACTGGTTACGTTTGTATCGCGGCCCTCCAGGCATGTTTGCGAAGATTAAAGTATAGTTCGCGGCCATTCCAGGCATGTTTGCGAAGATCGTTTTAGTATAGTTCGCGGCCATTCTAGGCATGTTTGCGAAGAGGAGTATATGTATCACTAGTCTAGTAGTATCTACCATTGACCTTCCTCATCCGAGGCCAATGGTATGAAGTTCCGATAACTCTTAAGCATAAACAATCAATCAACCCATTCCCAACCCCGGGAATCCCATGCCTTGGTAGGAGTGTGAACTCACCTTGTTTCGCTCGGTATGCTAGGTATGTGCTCAAAGTAAGTCAATCACGTCCTAAAGTATGCACGTATGTGAAATCAGTTTGTGTCCAAGTTATGCACATATAAACATGTAGCACGTAATCACAACCATATACAAGATGGCTACACTTAACAGCGGTTAAATATTCCAGTTAACACTTAACAGAATTAACTCAAGTTACTGCACAGATCAGCTATTCGGCGAAACACGCATGTTGGCGAAACACAGATAACGACGAATCACAATATTGACGAAACACATTCTGTTTCGTCGAGGTGTCCCCTGGCGAAACAGAACTTCTGATTCGTCGACTACTTTTGGCGAAACACATTCTGTTTCGCCGAGAGTTCTGTTTCGTCGAACAGTTCAGTTTCGCTGACATCAGTTACAGCAGATGCGAAAAACACATAAACCCAACAGCCGTAAAACAGCAATTCCTCAATCTTACAGAAATCATACAACACAGAAACATCGTAACATCATCATAACATAAACATCACAGTTCTTAACGTCTAGCACGAACCCTAGGTTATGTGCACAACATATAGACTAACATACAACATCATATCATCGATTCCTATCAAGATACTAATGTGTATTCAAAATCAGGCCATATAAACAACATTCTGAACCGAGTATCATCAACATACCCTCCTATAATCCAGAAATCAAGCATAAACACAACATGTATAAAGAAATCAAGGGACAAAGAAACCGATTTAGACAAGCACGCACTAACCGAGATATTCGGGATGAACAAGGGAGGATTCGGGAGAGAAGATGATGGTTGATGATGGGTATCGCCCTTTTCAAAAGAGAGTGTTCTAGGGTTTCTATTTTTGTTAAAAGTGTGAAACAGGAAGTCGGTTTCACTTAATATCCACGAATTACCGTTTTGGGCCCTTAATGGGCTTTGCGAATCAATGGGCCGACGAAACACATTCTGTTTCGTCGTGAAGTGCTATGGCGAAACACACTGTTTCGTCGAGATGCTTAATGGCGAAACATATCAGTTTCGTCGGGATGATTATGGCGAAACAGTCTGTTTCGTCGGGTCCTTTTATGTTTTAAACAGTTTAAGTTTTCAACAAGGTCTTTCATGATATACAGCCAAACACAAAATCATGCAACCACAATTGTTCATTATAAAATAACGTATACAGTTACAAGTTACACAAGTCAAACAACTACACAGTCAAAGTCAACGTGCACTAAATGCGAAAAAGAAAGTCTGAAACTCGAGTTGTCACAGTTTGATTCTTGATATAGCTCGGTATCCTAAGCTATATCCTGAAACTGTTTTTTGCAAGCAACTAAACCAGAACATTTTCGATATACATTGTTAGCACACTACCTCACAAAACCAATTTGATCACTTAATTGCTTAGGTAATTTTTGACCAAAACAATAAAGATGCCATGTGCGCATCCGGTCTGGTTTATTTAACAGTGTTGACATAAACTTTGAATGAAAACTTATGTAAAGATTAAATTACAACGAACCGAAAATAATGAAAATATTCTAACAACGCGTTGTTACGAAAACCATTTTGACATGTTTGTTGTTGTCCGACCAACATATACCTTTTTATTTTGAAACTTTAACTTAGTAATTTATTAAATCTTTCTTGCTTTTATACAGGTGGTTCCGAGCCATTAGTCAAAGAAAAAAATAGTTTTAAATGGAATCGAGTAAAATGGGTAAAAAGGAGTCCGTCTTATTTTGTTCAAAAGTTGGATTATTACCAAAAACATTTAATAGTCAACTCGACATTTGCCAAACTTAACCATCTAACCCATTTTCAAAACCATATAATTGTTTGTTAATTTAAATGCTCAAAATTTATATTATAATATAACAAAATTATGTTGTAAATGATTAGGAATTACTAATTTAAAAAAGGAAACGAATTTTTAACACAGTAGGAAAATTTTGAATTGATAATAAGTATATAAGCAATAAAAAACACGATACTAATGATAAGGGAATAGTCTAATGGAAACATTAGTTTGCTTAACACAATTTTAAGAAGATAACAAATGTTTTGGAGCTTTCGCAACAAAAAACTTTTGTACGCTTCTTGACCATTTAAAAACACACATCTCACCCAAATACAATTCTCCCATCTTTCATCTCCAATCTTTCATCTCCAATCTTTCAAATCACTACAACCGATGACATTATACCTAAAACAAACAACATATTATAAATTATAAATATAAATATAAATACAACAAATTGTCGTATAATATAAATCAATTAAAAACCTTGTAGAAATAAAAGCTTCTTCTATAGAGGAGATGACCGGCGTTAAGATCAAAATACTGGTTGTCGCACCAAGAATGAGAATCCTCTAAATGCCTTTTAACGTTAATTCATCACATGATGCCATAAACTCATTTCTCAATGTTTGGTAGTAGTTTCATGTTTAATCCACAGTTCCACACCAGGGTACTAAGTAAAATGTCAACTGTTTCAATCTTCATATACATATATACCAAAACTGTAAATAATAGACATTGACTTTGATTTTTTATTCATTTCAACTAAGAGCATAGCAATAAATTATACACTTGAGAATTTAATAAATATATATATATATATATATATATATATATATATATATATTAGGTTAAAACCCGTGTGGTACACAGAGTTGGGTAACAAAAAAACTGAAATAAAAGGTTATAACAAATAAATACATATCATATTTGTAAATTCTTTATTTATAATTACATATCATATATACAATCACAACTAAGAAATCTATAGATACAAATACAAATTACAAATCTCTAAAAACTTCTTTATATACAACATTAAATGTCGTATTCGTAAGTTTACCATCTTTATCAACAATTACGAGTTTGAGTCCATCTTTGTTTTTTACTCTGGACAAAGCGACGTAAAGCTAACCATGGAAAAGACTTGTTGTCTGAGAAACAGACCGACTTTGGATAACGATTGACCTTGACTTTTATTTATCGTCATGGCTAAGCATATAACAATAGGGAACTGTCTTATTTTAAACTTAAATGAAATCTTCTTGTCTGATGGTGTTAAAGCAATTCTTGAAATGAAAGTACGATCGCCTATATTACTTCCAGATATTACTTCAGCTTCTATAACATGCGATCCTAGCATTAAGACTTTTCATCGAGTCCCATTACATAATCCATTTTTGGTTTATTTATTTGTTCTCAAATCTTCTTAAAAATAAGTGCACTTTACATCAATATCGCAGGTAAGCGAGCAACAAGCTGCGCCGCTACCCCTTTCTGAATAGCAAACCCTAGCCTATTAAAGACAAACCCCTGCCCCCCTGTTGATGAGCAACTGTTATGGACAACCTTTTGGACCCTAGTCAACAAACGGATAGCTTCTGGAGCTAGGGAGCCAAAGGTGTCGAAGGCGAAGGGGACAAATGCATGTTGGTTATCAGCACATGCTTTAGCGTGTTTATCCACCTTTTTTGATTCTGCTCTCCTTATAGCTTGTCCTGCTACAAACCCGCTTTCCCTTAAACCAGCTAAGGGGGAGACTCCTGTGAGATCCACACAAGCATGTTTCCCTCCCGCCCAGCCAAAGACGAGCAGATCCGCTGGTCTCAGTGTAGATCTCCCTTCCATGGGGTCTGTAAGGAAATTCACAGGGGCCTCCTTCTTCGCAGAAATCCCCGCTCTCCTCAAGATGTCCCCCAAAACATCCCTCACCCAGTCATGCCGATATTTGAAACCAGGGAGCTCCTTACAATGAACAGCATGCTCCCCGTATTTATCCATGCAGGCTTTACGGCAGATTGGGCAGGTTTCGTCTTCTGGATACATAGGGATCATCAGCCGGTATTTGAGGATAGCCCTATACTCAACAGCCGACATGCATTGCCCCAGCCCCTCGATCGGGATAACAGTCAAAAAGTCTTGCGCATGGGGGCCTTTCAAGCACTCAATCACCGCCTTCTGGCGGGGAGACAGATCAAATGTTTCTCCCAGACTCTGAGCGATTTTCTCAAATTAAATTATTTTCTTATAAATTTATAAAATCTCAATATACGCTGTATTAAGGTATTTCTAGATTTAATTCCATCGTTTGACTTTCTTTTTTTCTCTTATTGACAGAAATAAAACGACCCTCACATACCCTCCTCTCTTCGTCAGTTCGGTTCAGAACTACCACTGCACGAGCTGTTCATAACCACGCGGGACACCCATCACCTCAAAGCACACCAAACGCCGCCGCAGGTTCGTCGTTTTCGGACACGGTCCAGCCCCCGTCACACGTCCACCACCCACGCTCCTTGTGGCGTTCAGTTGTGGTCTACTTCTAAGGTGATATTTTTGTTCCCTTGTTAGATTTACGCGTCCGAATTCTGATTTTGTCGGCCACTATTACTATAGTAATAATGGGTTGATTAGTCTGAAGATGAACATACTAAAAGTTGCGATACAATAATTCATGTTCGTATCTAGTTTCAGTTAATATGTATATGGAAATAGTTAGCTTTAAGGAATGTGAAAACTTACTTCATTTTGACATCCAGTTGATGAAGGTGAGTGCATGGATTAAGACTCAAAAGCTTTTATGCATATATTCTAATGAAGTATCATAAGTTTATTTTTATTTAAATTATATAGTGATTCACACTAGTAAATTGTTATATCCCGGTATATTTAAGCTGTCATAAAAAAATTTTGTAAACTTTTATATATTGTTTGCTTATGATAAGTTACGAGTTACTGAAAATTCTATAAAATAATTTTTTAAAAAATGAAACAAAATAAATCATGTTTTCAATATTCTAAATCAACTTCATCACATTATAAACTTGTATATACCAGAATCCTTCAACTAGTTGACTATATTTTGTAACATAGGGAATCTATAAAGTAAAGTTTTTATTGTTATCTCTTAACCTTAATAATTCATAGGCAACTTTAATAAACAATAAGCCAGTCATGGTTATGTATTCGTTTTGTTATATATATATTTTTGTGGTTAGCTTGTTTATTTTATTATATATTTTTAAGGTGATTTGGTTCGTTTGGATTTATCTCTTTATTCTCATACGGTGTATCTCTCATGGAATCAATCTTCGCAAACTGTGAGTAATCTCTTCCACTTTCCCCTTTTTAACTTTTCAAATTTTGGGATGCATCATGTTACACTTTTTGATTTACTTAACATGCTATGATCAAGTGTTATTATGTGAACGTCTTATGTGTATTTTATTATTCTATATGCTATCTGATGTCAAGTCTATTACATGCTATTGTGTCTAGTGGATCCAAACCTATTACAATTCGTGCATAGGCGGCATGGTGTATGGATGGGATGATGGTATAAACATGTATTACACTTGGGGTGAGTCCCAGTGTAATTGCAATTTGTGCATAGGCGGCATGGTGTATGGATGGGATGATGGTATAAACATGTATTACACTTGGGGTGAGTCCTAGTGTAGGCTTTCTTGGTTGGCTCGGGATTGGTTTGAGCAACTTGTTGGATGGGTTGAGGGTTTAGCGGAGTGACTACCGCACGGTTTTGACTTGAAGCCTTCCGCTTCTTGCCTTTGTTGTTGTTCTTGGATGACTTGGTGGGTGTGGGTTCAACAGTGGTATTGGTGGTGGCTTTGTATGCATTCTTGGATGAACCTTTGTCGAAGGTTCCATGTTGAATGCAGTTGTGGTTAAGTTTGGCGGCTAAACAGAACGTGTCTTCGAGGGTTTTGGGTGAGGCGGATTCAACAAGGTTCATAGTTGAATGGGGAAGGCATTGAATGTACTTCGTGATGGCTTTGGCGACGGTGTCGATCTGACCAGGGCAAAGCACACTTAGTTGCTTGAACTGAGCTGTGAGGCCAGCGTTGTCGTTTCCCACTTGCTTTAGATTCAAGAATTCATTTTCTAGTTTCTAGAGCTCGTGAGGAGTACAAAACTCGTCCTTCATCAGCTTCTTGAGATCGGCCTAAGGGAGGGCATGGGCTACATCATTACCACGAGCGTTATGCTCGAAGGTCCACCAATCGAGAGCCCTCGATTGGAAAACTTCTGTTGCGTTGATAGTTCACAAATGATCGAGGCAACCACTCTGGAGGAACGTCACCTCAATGGCATCAAAACAATGGAGCATCTTAGTGGAACCCTCTTCGCCAGTGAAGGGTAAAGGGTTACAGGACATGAACTGCTTGAAAGTGAAAGTCGACTTAGGTGTTTCCACCTTGGAGTCAACTAATACGTGGGGTGATTCGGTGTTTGGTGGGGGCTGGATTTTGCTGACGATATCAGGGATGACCTTAGCCATTTGTTTTGTCATGAACTTCATGAGGTCCTTCTTTGACTTCGACTAACCCATTTTGGAGCCAAATCCTGATTTGGACTTCTTGTTAAGGGTGTTGGAGATACGTTGAGAAGACATCTAAAGAATCGAAAGAGGAGTAAAGGATGAGACTTGATCATAATATAAAAATAATGTTGCATGTATGAGCATGTAAGTATTCACATAGCACGTATGATTCACATAGTTTGCATGAGTATAACAAGTATTGCAAAGCAAAATCACGTATAATTGAGAAAAGGAGTATAAATTTCGTTTGTTCACGAGGATTATTAATGTTTTTGATTGCGAGAGACATGCGAACTGTGCATTGGTTTCGAAATGAATGAGGTGACAAGTATAAAACACATTAAAATTGAGATAACATAAAAGAGAGGTAACATAAAACATGGAATGTCACGGAACGTAACTAAGACTTTCCAAAGTAAATCAAAGATCCTTTCAAATAAGGGAAACGTGTTTTGGCCTATAGGTAAAATACTCTCGTCAAGAAGCGATTAACGGTATTGTACCCTTCCAGTTACTATATGTCCCTAATCGATTGAAAATCGAAACTTTGGCAGGATTGAAAATCGAGGAATTGGACTAGTTGAAAGATGCGGGTTTCACCCGTAACTTGACAACATTATACCCTACATGTAAGATAAAATTGATTAGGCCGTTAATTTTAAGCTTTCTCAAAATCCTTGTGTCCCCGGCAATGGCGCCAAAAACTTGACATGAGTGAGTGTGGGTATATTTTTTTAGATTATTTTAAGAACTTTTTATTCGTGATCAAGCTTTAAATTTATAAAACACGATACAATACTATCACTCTACACGTGTTAGGGTAAGCGCACCCATCGTAGACGTAGTATAGTGATGGTAAGATATCGAGGTCGTCCAAGGACATAAGAGATTTTAATACCGGCTTATCGTTAACGTCTAATCTAACCAAATTTTGATAAAAGTTTTGAAAGTTTTAAAAGATAAAAATAAAAATAAAAACGTAAATGGAACGAAAAACAAATAGACAAGAAGGAATCGTTTTGTCCTAACTCCTCTTTTTTGTATCCTTTGATGATTTCCGCACTTTGGACTTCTTAAGAGATTATCTTAGTTATAGTGGTAGGCCCCTCTTGTGAAGGCGACGTTACCCTCAACCTATTGGTCTGATTTATCATGGATACAGTCCCGCAAGGTCGGATTATTGAAAGATAATTAGATAAGTTATTAATGCGAAAAGTGGTAGGCCCTTTTTGTGAAGGCGACGTTAACCTCGGACATATTGGTCTGAGTTAGCAGGGATACAGTCCCGCAAGTCTGGATAAAGTTTTAATAGTAGTTAAGTTAAAAGTAGGGGTGTAAATGATGCGTAACGGCTCGAGAGCTACCCGGGATCGGATCGCTAAAAAGCTAGAACGAGTCCGAGCCCGAGCTCGAGCCTGAAATACGACTCGTTTAGCTATCGAGCCCGAGCTCGAGGTTTGCATACAAAGATCGTTTAGGCTCGCGAGCCTAAATGAGCCTAAACATAATTTTATATTAATTTTATATATTTATTATATAACATTGGTGGGCCGAGCTCGAGCCGAGCTTTGACTCGTTTAAACTATATTGAAGCGAGCTCTAGCCAAGCTTGGAACTCGTTTAAAATTGTTCTGAAATAATCTCAAGCCGAGCCGAGCTAGACTCGAGCTTTGGATTTTACTTACGAGCCGAGCTCGAGCTCAACATTTTAGGCTTGAACCGGGCCGAGCTCTAGTTTGAGCTTCACAAAAACATCACTAGCCGAGCTCGAGTAGTGGAAGGCTCGGGCTCCGCCCGGCTCGTTTACACCCCTAGTTATAAGGAATTACAAGCCGTTCTTACTTCCTCCGATTTAATGCTATCTGCCTCAAGTGAAGTCCTAATAAGCTTGAATCAGGTCCTCGCAGGATCTATACACTGAACGAGGCAAGAACTATATCCAAACACCCGTCTAACCCCCTTCTAGGTAGTTAATGCGCTTTATACAGACCGTAAAGACATGAATGAGTGAATCAACAAAACATGAAGAAATGATTAAATAAAGTTCACCTTCAATATAAAAAAAACTAGTTATTAAAGTCACTAATACATAAAAGATTTGTCTTCACCAAGTGGTGTAAGTGATTTAGCCAAGCATGGCCTTTGATTGACAAGAACTCTTACAATCGATCTTGGATCCCAAGACTACTACACACTCTAAAAGATGAAAGATGGATGATGGTGGTGGGTGTTGGTGTTGTAGTGGTGGTGGACTGATCGCAAGTGTGACAGAAGTGGTTTGCTTAGGGATGCCTTTTACTTGAACCAAGATCCTCTATTTATAGTTGAAAACAGAGGTTTGGCACGGCCCTGTGCCTTCCTGGCACGACCCCGTGGTCTTCTATTTCTCTCCCTTCAGTAACTGCAGATGTCAGTTCTTGTACTAACACGCCCCGTGGTTACAGAACACGACCCCGTGGTGAGTGTACTTGTTATACTATCTCAGATTCTGCCAATCCTAGAGTTAACCACGGCCCATGTTGACTTAGCACGGCCCCGTGTTGGTTTTTCTTTTGATGTTGTCTTTTTCTACAAGGAATCTTGATTGGGTATGGCCCCATGCCTGGTGGCACGGCCCCATGCCTGGTGGCACGGCCCCATGCCTGGTGGCACGGCCCCATGCCTGGTGGGCACGACCCCGTGCCTAAGCTTCTGTTTTTTGTTTTTTTTTGTTTTGGATGTGGATGGGGGTTCGGCGGGTCGTATCAATCCTTCTTCTTTGTATTTGTGTTGATTTTTGCTGTTAATTTGTTCCTTTTATCGGTTTAAGCTCTTTTGATCCTGTAAACTAAAAGTAAACAAAGAAACATGTTTTTTTTCCAACATTAGTAACGAAAAAGGTTTGATTTTATGCCTTGTTTGACGTAATTTATATGTTGCATTTTACACACATCAACCCCGCGAGACCAAGAAATTGTCGCACCTCTGTAGGAGTCTTAGGTGTAACCCTTGTGTAAAATTTTGGGCTTTCAAAAACTTTTTCTTTGAAAGCAATTCGATAACCGATGCTTAAACATAATCCGTTTAATGCGACGTACATACCAGGATGAGGACACAAGCTACACGTACTCTAAATACCCTTTACATAACTTAGAAATAAGTTTCGAAGGGTTAGGAACAACGAAAACATGTTTATACAAGTACAAGGACTATTTCCGACAAACTACGAATGTCTGCCAATTCTCGTAGCAACGTACACTCTAGAGCGATGACATAAGCTTAACATACGCTAAATACCCTTAACATAACTGATAAATAAGTTTTGGAAGGTTCGATATGTGAAAATATGCTTATCTGATCACAGGGACTAAAAGCGTCAAAACTGTGAAAGTATGCCAATTCACGCATATTCTGCATTCAGACCATATACGCACATCTAAATATTTTTGTAATCATTAAAATCTTGTATTTTAGTTACTGGAATGCAAAAATACCATTCGTTTCGCAATTTGGATCGTTTTCGCGTTCGTTACAACTTCCGTCATAATTAAACAAAAAACGCAACCGTACAGCCAAACGAACCGACATCCATGATATTTCCAAGCATATTTCAAGTCCCTTATACTTTAATATCCTAATAAGGCCTTAAAATTGGGTTAACGGGGGTTAGATGCGTCGAAAAAACAAGTTTAGAGGCTGCAAGGACCTGTTTTGCCAAATTCTGAAAGTCTGCCTTATCTGGCTCACGTGGCATGACAGAAGACCCACTCTGGGTCGGGGCGTGAGAACCTGCAGATGGCAAAATCTTCCAGCCAGCTTCTGGACTGTTGCAGCCTGTTTTCCAACCTAGTTTTTGGATCTTGTGAGCTATTTTAAGTATACTCCAAGGCTCTCATTCCTGTCCACACACGTGGAATGATCATATGCTTCCTTGGGCATTACACAAACACTTGGCATGATATTGTTAATCCATGAACACTATAAATAGCTAACTCCATTTCACTTCCAACTTGCTCATTCATTATTTTCTTCCTCATCTGCTCTACTTGGAGGCTACCACTTTGTTGGAGGCTTCCTAATTGAGTTTTCTTCATCCTAGAACACAAGTGAGTGTTCTAACTTGTGACACTTGGCAAAATACTATTAATTCCGTACAACCTGAACAACTATTACATTATTTATTTTCGCATATTTGACTAGATTTTAGTTAATTAAGTCTTAAAAGTCTACGATTGGACAAAAATTATATCGTGAAAAGATATCGAGTTCGCTGCTTTGCGAAACGATATAAACTATTTCCTAGACAAACTAGTAGAAATGCGAACACACTATTCATGCCAGGACTAGTCGCGGTACAACCGGACATGGCAAAAAAACGAGACATGAAGATATGTCCACTTCAAACATTACATAAAAACACTAGTTAATGAATTTTGGAACTTCAAAAATATCACAAAGATGAATATATAAACAATTCTATAAAAGTAGTATAAATTGCCGGTATTTGACCCAGTACGAAACATGATCCGAATCTATCATCCAAATAACACAACGACTAGTCTAGTGAATTAGTTAAACAATTTTTAAGATCACTTTAATGTGTTGGGTTGTTAGTTTTTATAAAAACTAACAATTTAGATCATCTAAATTTATAAAAGTTATATAAGTATAACTAAGTTTTAAAAAAAAATTATGAAACCCAAACCACCCCCATGTCCATGGTTTTGGTGGGTCCCTCACCAACTCATCTTCCTTTGATGTTTTGTAAGATTATCATCTTCCTTTGATGTGTTGTAAGATTGTCATCCTCCTTTGATGTGTTGTAAAACTTAGAGGGTGATTAGTGTTATGGTGATTTGTAAGAGGAGATGATCATAACACTTAACACTACATCTCACTAACCATTTCATTCTAAACTTTCATAAGCAAACAACACACAAGCTCTCTCCTTCTCTCTCTCCAAAAATAGGCCAAACCAAACATTCATCATCTTCATCTTTTTAAAATTCAAACTCTAGAAAATCATACTAACATGGAGGTCCAAGGATGATTCACAGCAATTGCAAGAATTGAAGATTCGCGAGAAGCACCTTGGTAGCACTAGGAGTTCTTGGATCATCATCATATTCATATTTACATCTATTCATCCTCTTTTCTACTTGTTCATCCCTAGCCAAGTGCTAGTAGTAAGCTTCAAATTCTCGTACTTACATTTTTGTGATTTATGTTTAAACACAAATGTACAAGTATTCATCTTGAAGATTATTTAAAAATCACAAAAATCACTATCAAAAACTAAATAAAATAATATGATCATATGTTATTTTAAAGTTGTAGAAAACTTGATTTTGTATCTTCATGTATAAAAATATGATCTAAACACATGCATGTTTAGATCTAACAAGATTTATCAACAAAAAGTTATGAACATGGATTTTTATTCTTAAAATAGTTACATGCATGTTGGGGAAACATGAGTAATTATTTAAAGTCCAAGAACTTAATTTTTTTGTTAAAATGAAAGAATAAAGTTTCTATTTCTAGAAAGAATCATAGACATGAAACTTGTTTATGGAAGAGTTTTGAACACATGTTTATACTTAAAATGACTTCACATGTGACCTAAAATATGGGTTTTTAAGTATAATTATGATCTACAAATTTTTGGCAAAAATCATAAATAAAGTTTCCTTTTTGAGAAAGATGGAGACTACAACATGTTCATAACACTTTCGTTGACAAAATATGATGATTCTTGGTACTTGATGATATCTTGAGTTGAAGAAGATTTGAAAACAAGTTTGTTTAAACTTGGGAAAAGTCCATAGTTTAAAGGAAACTATGGCAAAAAAATTTTTATAAAATTTAATCATGATTAGACGAGTTATCTAGTCATCTAGGTTATCAGTCCTAACCCATACAAGTTATCTGGTCATCTAGGTTATCGTCATAACCCAGAAAAGTTATCTGGTCATCTAGGTTCAGTCATAACCCAGACAAGTTACCTGGTCATCTAGGTTATCAGTCATAACCCAGACAAGTTATCTGGTCATCTAGGTTCAGTCATAACCCAGACAAGTTACCTGGTCATCTAGGTTCAGGCATAACACAGATAACTTACCTGGTCATCTAGGTTATCAGGCATAACCTAGACAAGTTACATGGTCATCTAGGTTATCAGTCATAACCCAGACGAGTTGCCTTGTCATCTAGGTTCTTAGGCATAACCCAGATAAAATAAAAGTAATCTTTAAACATGGATCCAGCCCATTAAGATAAATCCACTTTTATAAGAACACATTGAGCTAAGCCCACTTTTGTAAACTATTTTGGGCTAGGCCCACCCTTACATATTTTATTTGGGCTAGGCCCATACTAATCAAAGTCAATTGGGCTAGGCCCATAAACACTAAACAATTGAATTGGACTTTCATATCTAGCTCATGGACTAGGCCCATTCAAACATAAACTAAATAGAATATATATGTGGAAGACATATATCTGAAAACATAAACAAAGAAAGCAAACGAATACAAGTATAATAGATTCAAGATGAGATACTTGTACGATGAATGAATATAAACCTAAGTGTGTAATGAGATTAGAACACTTGTAGGTTGAGAAACAAACGAAGAACCTGAAATCTAATAGAGATTTGCTTGGAACGCAAATTTGTGAGTTCATGTTTCCCCTTTTATTTAAATGTTTTATAGTTTAAACTTTCGGGGATGTATACATGTTACAATTGGTATGACGATAAAAATGAGACTATTTAGATCACATGTGGATAGGTGTTTTAAATGAAGGGGCCATTAATGAATAAACAAGTACCGAGGAACAAAAGTGATAGATCTATCAGGTGTGACGAGCCCCACTCTTATTGGCAACAATAACAGATCGTTAAGAGTGCTTTTGTGTCTAAAACTAGTGTCATTGACACACACGATAAATCATCAAGGTTTGGTTGCCTCCTATTCGACATTCAAATTAGTGTCCTTGAAAAACACTAATGATCTTACAAGTTTCATTTATACCAATTTCAAATCTATCAAATATTTTGAAGAATGATTTGACACAAACTAATACATGAATTCACCAACCTTTGTTGACGTTTTCAAAACTAACATGTATTACAGGAAATTAGTGGATGGCCTCGGGAAAGTGTGTCCGTGGGAATGTCAAGTCAAGCTGTGGGATGTTACCTTGTGTTTAGTCCTTATGTTTGAAAGAATGTATTTGGAAACTTGTATTTTGGTACAATGATGTCTAGTATGGTACTTTTTCGAACAAACGTATGGTTGTAAATTTGCTTTAAATAAATGTATGGATGAACAACTCGTTATGTTTTACATATATTGTTTACTTGGTTGAACGCTACGGTTATCGCTCTGGCCACACCTCACGACGCTTCCGCAATAGCGAAAAATCAGGGTGTGACAGACCTCGTATTAGAGCTTCAATTGTAGTGAACTAAGATTCTTTTGGAGTCTAGTCTACAATTTCAAAATGGTCTTTTTATAAAAAGTCAATTGTGAGTCGTTTATGAAGTGGTAACAAGAGTTATTCCCATGGCACCGATACAAAGATCCTCCACTAATACCAAACGATAAATTCAAAACGAATAATGCGAGGACATTATACAAACTAGTCATTGGGGATTAGACACAGGTTGAACTTGAAACGATATACGATATAACCTACTGTTGGTGCATGCGTCTGTCGACTTCATCTTGTATCGAGTCTTGCATTGTTCAGCGCACGAAGATCGAGAAATTAAGTCAAATGGGTGATTTCGCTTGAAGATGACAACATATGATTTCGCTTGGATTTTCAATGTTATTTCGCTTGAGTGATTAATTCTTGTTATTTCGCTTGTAATGGTATTTTGCTTGAAGCATGTTCAAGCGAAATCAGGAGTCTATAAATAGCATTCAAGCGATATCAGATGGGATGTTCTTGTTTCCGACGGCGAAGCTCTGTCGAAGTGTCTTCAGGATTGTAAACGTATCAGAATCAATATAAAAGATAGTTTAAAGTGATATCTTGCTGAATTCAACTCATTATGTCTGTTTCCGCCTTTCGTTCTGAGTAGAACGCCTCTGATTGACTCATCTCAGGTCCGACAACGATCCTACAATTGGTATCAGAGCTCAGGAGGAGGAGTTCTGCAGTTTTCAGCTTGATTTCATCTCGATTTCTTACTTCTACACCTTCTTTTATCAATTGAACAACTTTTCACGGTTAAAATGGCCTGAATTTTTCACAACATAAGCGAAACAGTGTTTTAACAAACCCTTGAGAAAATCAGAACAAAATTCGGCTTAAAAATGTCTAAAATGGACAAACGTTCTTATTTTGCTTGAGCGAGTCTTGTAATTCCGCTTGATAAGTTGTTACAATTTCAAGCGAAATAACCTATTCCGCTTGAAAAGTGTTATTCCGTTTGAAATTCAAACGAAATCAGGTGATTTTGTTTGAAATAATAATCCCGTTTGAAATCTTAATCTCGCTTGAAGTTGTTTGCAGGTGATTTCGTTTGAAAGTTGGAGATCCCGTTTGAAGGTGTTATCTCGCTTGAAAGTTCCTGTTATTGTGAAAAGTTTACGGAATCATGAGTGAAGAATTTTACAACGCGTTTGCGACATCCCCGACTACTCCAGCTACCATTGCTCAAAACATGAACTTAGAAAACGAAACTGGAACTACACAAAAACCCCCCGAAGCTAATGAGCATTGAGGAGTATTACGGTTGGAAAGATCGATTTGAAAATTGGGTTCAAGCCAATCACTTGAGATCTTGGGAGTGTATTTTGAAGAGATATGTGCTACCACGTACTGATCTGCAAGTTGAGAAAGAAATTTCTGAATTCACTGACAAAGAACGAGACATGTACAGAGCTGAAAAAATGATAATTAGTTTGCTTCAGTAAGCTATTAAAGAAGACATCTTTGTATTGCTCCAACATGACAAAACTTCAAAATCAATTTGGGATGCTCTTAAAATCAAGTTTGAGGGAAGTGAAAATATGATCAAAAGTAAAAGGTCATTACTTAAGAAAGAATTTGATCTATTCACAAGTCTTCCAGGGGAAGATACAAAGAAACTGATTGAAAGATATTGCCATTTAGTGCGTTCTATGTCGTTGTTAAGCATAACCAAAGACCGAGAGGAATGGGTCGACAAACTAGCTGATGCTTTACCTCAAAAAGAATGGGGTACATTTTTGATGATCTTAAAGAATACTGGAGTTTATGATGATTTGACGATTTCTCAGTTCATCGAGAAAATTGAAAGTCAAGATCTTGAACAACAGAAGATTGTGAGGATGAGTAATCCGAGTGGTCAACAAGATGTGAAAATGTATTACAAAGGCAATGTTCAAGAGACTGAAAAGAGTCCGAAAATTCAAACTGCTTTTAGTGTTGGAAACTCATCAGAAAATGTTGAACAAAGTCCAAACAGCAGCAGTGGATTTTCTTCATATCCAAGTGTTAATCCAAAGAGTTCAACTTCAAGTTTTCATTCTCAAAGTTCAAAAGGTGGAAATGGTTGTGTGATACAATGCAACATTGCATTGAATCTTCCAGATGGTCAAAGTTTTTCTGAAGAAATTGCAAAAGATCACATGGCGTTACTTGCAACTGTGCTACAATCCTATGAAGGTTTGGTTGCAGGGAGAATCGGAAATCCTATGCTGACAAAAGAGGATTATGATCAGATAGACGCTGAAGAGATGGAGCTTATGGACATAAAATGGTGTCTAGCTAGTGTTTTGAGAAGGGCAGAAAAGTTTAAAATGGTCACAGGGAGAAATGATTTTCTGGATGCACATGTGTCTACTTTAGGTTTTGATAAATCTAAAGTTACGTGTTTTCGATGCAGGGAGAAAAGTCATTTCAAGAGAGAATGCAAGAATCAAGAGGCTAGTGGAGCAAAGAATCCTTTTGGAAAAGATGATTACTATCGGAAAGCCATATATCAACAAGTTGCTCATCAACCACATTAACAAAAAGAAATACCAACTGCTCATGGGAAAATGATCGAAGATGAAAATAAGAGAGCTTATTATGGTATCATTGATCAAGATGATGAAAAAGTGGCAGAAGGTTTCAGTTGGGATAAATATATTCCACCCAATTCAAAAATTGTAGCTATGATCGCAGAAATAGTTCAAAAGTCTGATTTGTTTACAGAATGGATGAAAATATTTGAAAGAAATGATTTGAGCCAAGAAGAAGAATCTGTTTCATCCAATGAAAGTTCAGAAAGAGAAACTGTTTTTGATCAAACACCATCTGATTCTAGTTTCTCAGATGATAGCTCTGGAAAGACAATAGATTTTGATCAATCACCAACTGATGACAGTGGTGATGATGAGGAAGAAAGACATATTAATGTTGCAAAAACTCATTTATCTCCTGAAAGTTTTCAATTTTATTTTGCAGATCGCTTGGAGAAGCTGAAGGAGAGACGAGCAGCAGAAGAACAAAAGAAAATGAAGAGTAAAAGTGTTGATAAAAAAGAAAAGACTGTTCAAAATGAAGAAGTTAATGTATCTGAGAAGGTGATTGAAGCTGAGAAAGTTATTGAGGTTGAGAAAGTCATCGAAGTTGAAAAGATTGTGGAAGTCATCAAACCTTGCTTGAAGTGTTTAGAATCATGCAAGCAATGTGAAGAAAAAGATGAGAAATTGATTGAGCTTGAAAAGATGAAAGAACAATTATTGTTCAATCTCAATTATGTGAAAGAGTCGTATGATATTTTGAATAGAACAGTAACTAGTCTACAAAAGACTAATTCAGAAAGAGAAGATGCATTGACTATGATGAATGCTGTGATGATGACAAAGCAGAAGGCGATAAATCACTACTTTGACGAATGTGCCAAGTTGCAGCAGGAGTTGGAGACAGAAAAGATTGAAAATGAGAGAATCAGACGTTTATTACAGAGTTATTCTAGTTCTGATTATCTCATTGATCGAATATATCCTACTGTTGCAGGTTTTGAAGCATTTAAAGATGAGAAGCCAAAAAAGAAGGATACTGGTAAGAAACAGAGTGTTAGTTATAACAAGTGTCCACCTCCGATTTGGGAAGGATATTCTCCTAGAAAACCGAACGAGGAGCAAGTCGAAAAAGCAGTCAATATAAAGTTAAAGTCCGATATAACCGATGAATTACCAGAAAACATTGACGTCATTTTTACATCATCTGAAACTGATCATGAGTCCGAGTTAATAAAAAAGGTGGTAGATCAGGTGTTGGATACAGATGAGGAGTCGGAGTTAAAGTCTAAGTCAAAGTCTGAGTCTGGGTGTTCAAGTTTGTCACACCCCCAAAATCCACCATGCGGAGTATCACCGCTTGGAGGCATGACATGACCAGGATCGAGCCACCAATCATATTGAACAACGTAATTAAGTAAATAAACCAACCACAATACAATTGGTGACCAAAAGACAGTAACTGACTTTAAGTTAACAGCGGAAGCATAAGACATAAGTCCAAAACATAAATTCAGAGTTCATAAGTTTAAGGCTCAAAACATTAGTTCATTAAGTTCATAAAGATTAAGTGTTTAGCACGGGATATAACAGTCCATATCACACAACGACCTCCTCCTCCTCCTCGCGCAAGCTCCATAAGTACCTAACGACCTGCAAGGCATGTAACAACAAATCAACAACAAAGTTGAGCGAGTTCACAGTAGGTGTTCGTTATAAAGTAGTTTTCAAGAACTATGAGTTTGTTTGCAATTGCAGGATTAAATCAACTTTCCTTATTTCCCAAACCATAAACGGTGGGGGCTACCCCATGTTGTACACCACTAGACTAGATGTATATATATGTGTCCTTCCCAATCCGAGGACAGTGGTACATATTGATTATGTAGGTTTAGCGCTGGTGTCCTTCCCAATCCGAGGACAGTGGTACGTAGTGAGTACGTAGGTTTAGCGCTGGTGCCCTTCCCAATCCGAGGACAGTGGTACGTAGTGAGTACGTAGGTTTAGCGCTGGTGCCCTTCCCAATCTGAGGACAGTAGTACGTAGCGAGTACGTAGGTTTAGCGCTGGCGTCCTTCCCAATCCGAGGACGGAGGTAAGTAGTCTAGTAGTGGTGAAAGTACAAGTTCCGTTTCAGCTATTTAATCCCATTCCCAACCACCGGGAATCCCATGCCTTAGTAAGGGTGTGAACTCACCTTTGGTTGCTCGGTTTGACTCTCAAAAATAGCTAACAGTCAAGGTCGGTCAATCACATCCTAGTATGATTACCACTTAGTTTATTAGTGACTTCAAATAGAACACAAAATTCCTACACGTATCTATCACATAACATGCATCACTTTAACGGTTCATGCCCATATAAACTTCCCATCCATTCCCCACTCATAAACAAACACACGATATTTCACATAACCCATATAACATGTTAGATCATTCTCAGATAACCTACCCGACATTTAGACACGCAAATTACTACTTATGTCGTTTCAGCTTTTATATTCAAAACTGAGCTGTTTTCGGGGATTTTAATAAAATAGTTAACTTATTCCAAAAATTCCCAACTTTTTACGGAAGGTCTTAAACGATCCAAATATTATTGTGTAAAAATATCGGGATCCAATTCATCACCAATATTTTATAAAAATTCATTTTCCGGACTGCAATCAGATTCGTCTTTTTCTGATTGCAGTCCACGGAATAATTTATTAAAAATTAATCGTAAGTTAGATTTACGAAATTCCAGTGGGAGGATTACAAATACATCAGTGGTCATCTACAGTTCAAATTTCATGACCTAGTTCTATTCAGGTTTCAAGTTATGATGAAGAATATAACGCGTATTTTCAGCAGCAAAAATGCAGCTTTTGCTGCTGTTACAAATCGGGTCTTTAAAAATAGTAAACGAAGTCCAAAAATTATGATTCCAGTGCCATTAGAACCGTATTTCATAATACATAAATCTAGACTTCAGAAAATGCATTTTTCATTTTATTAATGTCCGGTTACAGCCAACTGAAGTTGGCTGAAATCACTAAATAGCTTTCTGTTTTCAGTTCCCTACTTTCTAACGCATGTTCGATTGATTCCGTTAACATGTTTAGTGAACAACAACGACCTTTAACATCAATATTAGCAAGTAAATCATCAAGTAATCAACAACATGTTCACTACAACATCCCACTACAATATTTTCATCATGTAAGCCTTCATGTAACTTTTATGTTCATCTTTTTAGTGTTCTAGTAAGATACAACATATTTACACTTTTTAATCTACTCAAAATGTAAGTAAACTAAGGTAGATCAAGACTTACAACTAGCACAAGGCTAGGGGAGAATCTATAGTGAAAAGATGATGAGAATGATGATGAACAAGCAAGAACAAGTCCTTTTGAAGCACCACAAGATGCAAGCTCCTATAACCCTTCTTCTACACTTGAATGAGACTTGAAAATTGGATGAAGGTGGTGGTTTAGTGGTGGTGATGGTGGCGGTTTAAGGTGAGCCGAAAGAGGGAGAGGGAGAGGGAGAGAAAGTGAGGAGTGAGAGAGTGGGGTGTGATCTTTGAGAGGATATGCAAAGATATGTGATATCTTGGAATCATACTTATAAGGATTCTATAATATTTTGGCAAGGTTCTCAAGTAACATATCTAAATAAAATATGGAAATCAAATCTTGGGGTGGGGTCCTTTTCTTTGAACCGTAAATGGGACATGGGGGGGGGGGGGTTATTTGTAATATTTGATGGCTAGTTGGTAAATATAAGTTCAAATCCAAGTATGTGGTTTCATATGTTAGTTAGTGGGTATTTTAGTGGGTGTTATGGTGTACGGGGATCATGACTAGCCAAGAATAATAAAACAATGTGTTTGACAAATATTTGGTGTCCCGGGAAATGTCCGGTTGTTCGGTTAGATACCGTTCCGTTAAAGTGTTTAATTATTCCGTAAGGTGTCTTATATATATATTTTTGTAACACAATTAATTCCTAACACTTAGGAAAATATTCAGGACCATTTAGTCAATTTTCTGCACATGACTAGTATGTTAACAAGCACATGTAAATATGACACAGTAATCAGAAAGCAGTTAAGTAATTCAACACAGTCACTAAGCACTTTAATTATCATTAAATAATCGTACGGATACATGTAATTACGAGGGTTGTCACATTCTCCCCCTGTTAAGAAAATTTCATCCCGAAATTTAGTGCGTGGTTACTGAGGAAGCTAGTTAAGTTGCGTGGTTTATTGGTTTTCCTGGGGTGTCACATCATCCCCCCGTTGATTTGGAATTTCGTCCCGAAATTCTGCGGTAGCTTCAGCCTCAGTAGTGGTTGCACTTTTCTTAAACAACTGGGGATACTTGGGTTTCATTTGGTCTTCTCGTTCCCAGGTATACTCTGGGCCACGACGGGAATCCCAACGGACTCGGACGAGAGGTATCCTGGTGCGCTTGAGAATTTTAACATCTCGATCCGTAATCTCTACTGGTTCTTCGACGAATCGCAGCTGGTCGTCGATAGTGAGCTCCTTTAAGGGAACTATGAGGGTCTCATCTGACAGACACTTCTTCAGATTCGACACATGGAAAACATTGTGAACTCCGCTGAGTTCTTCAGGTAGATTCAACCTGTAGGCCACCTTGCCAATTTTCTCAATGATTTCGAACGGTCTGACATAACGCGGATTGAGTTTTCCTCGTTTACCAAAACGGACTACACCTTTCCAAGGTGAGACTTTGAGTAGCACCCGGTCCCCAACCTGGAACTCGAGTGGCTTTCTTCGCTTATCAGCATAGCTTTTCTAACGGTCACGAGCTGCCGCCATTCGTTGCCGCATCTGAGCAATTCTCTCGGTTGTATCTACTACAAGTTCTGGGCCAGTGATTTGACTGTCACCAACCTCTGCCCAACAAAGAGGTGATCGGCATTTCCGTCCGTACAACGCCTCGAACGGAGCGGCCTGGATGCTGGTGTGGTAGCTGTTGTTATACGAAAACTCCACTAGCGGGAGGTGCTTTTCCCAGCCATTACCAAAATCGATTACACATGCCCTGAGCATGTCTTCAAGGGTCTGGATGGTGCGTTCAGATTGCCCATCCGTCTGTGGGTGATAAGCGGTGCTCATATCTATGCGTGATCCAAAAGACCTATGCATGGCTTGCCACAGTTCAGAAGTAAAACGCGCGTCACGATCAGAAATGATGGAGGTTGGCACTCCTTGCCTTGATACCACTTCCTTTAGGTAAATGTCTGCTAGAGTAGAAAACTTATCCGTTTCCATGATAGCCAGAAAATGTGCAGACTTGGTCATTCGATCCACGATCACCCAAATGGTATCATACCAGGCCACCAATACATAGTCTTGAGATCGTGGTACATCTTATCCGAACCAGGATGTACTGAATAACGAGACTTGTGTGCTTCATCCATCACAAGTTTGCGTAAGTTTCCGTAAAGTGGAACCCAGATGCGCCCTGTTACGTAGTAAGCGTCGTCTTCCTTTTGTTCTAGCCACTGCCTCGATCCTCGTAAGGACTCAACCCTGATGTTTTCTGCTTTCAATGCTTCGACCTGAGCATCATGAATTTGAGCAGGAAGACTAGATTGGATGGTAAGTTGTAACGTTCACACACGTTTAGGTATAGTGTCTTTTCGACTGAGGGCGTCGGCCACAACATTGGCTTTGCTCGGATGGTATTTGATCGCACATTCGTAATCATTCAAGAGCTCGACCCATCGACGTTGTCGCATGTTTAATTCCTTTTGCTTGAAGATATGCTCGAGACTCATGTGATCGGTGTAAATGGTGCACTTGGTACTGTACAGGTAATGTCTCCATATCTTAAGTGCGAAAACAACTGCTCCCAATTCCAAGTCGTGCATAGTGTAGTTCCTTTCGTGAACTTTTTTGTTGGCGTGATGCATAGGCAATGACCTTGTCACGTTGCATCAATACGCATCCAAGTCCTTGTATGGAAGCGTCGCAATAAACCACAAAGTCATCTGTGCCTTCAGGCAATGAGAGGATAGAGGCGCTACAAAGTCTATCTTTTAAGTGCTGAAAAGCAGATTCCTGTGCATCACCCCAACGATAGGTGACACCCTTCTGAGTTAGTGAAGTGAGAGGTTGCGCAATCTTAGAGAAATCCTTGATAAACCTTCTATAATAACCTGCCAAACCCAAGAATTGGCGGATTTCTGTTGGTGTACGTGGTGCAGAGTAGTTCTTGATCGATTCTACCTTGGATGGATCTACATGAATCCCATCCTTGTTTACCACATGGCCTAGAAAGTGGACTTCGCGAAGCCAGAAGTCACATTTCGAGAATTTGGCATACAACTGCTCTGCTCGAAGAAGTTCCAGAATGAGTCTCAGGTGCCGTTCGTGTTCTTCCTGACTCTTTGAATAGATCAGGATGTCGTCGATGAATACAATAACGAACTTATCCAGGTAAGGCTTGCACACTCTGTTCATGAGATCCATGAAAACTGCAGGTTCATTTGTCAATCCGAAAGGCATAACCAGAAACTCGTAATGGCCGTAACGAGTTCTAAATGCTGTTTTGGAGACGTCCTCATCTTGGACTCTCAGCTGATGGTATCCCGATCTCAAATCAATCTTAGAGTAGAAGCTCGACCCTTGCAGCTGGTCGAATAGGTCATCAATACGTGGGAGAGGATAACGATTCTTCACGGTCACCTTGTTGAGTTCACGGTAGTCAATACACATCCTGAAAGTACCGTCTTTCTTCTTCACAAACAAGACTGGAGCTCCCCAGGGCGAAGAGCTAGGACGTATGAATCCCTTTTCCAAGAGTTCTTGTAGTTGCGTGGACAATTCCTCTAGTTCTGATGGGGCTAAGCGATAAGGTGCACGGGCTATGGGTGTTGCCCCAGGAGTTACCTCGATTTGAAATTCGACTTGTCGATGAGGCGGAAGACCAGGTAGTTCCTCAGGAAATACCTCAGGAAAATCGCGCACAATAGGAATATCTTCAATTCTCTTCTCTTCCATTGATGCGTCAGTAACGAGTGCAAGAATGGCAGTGTGGCCCTTTCGCAACCACTTCTGGGCCTTAAGGAAAGAGATAATGCCTACGACAGCACCACTCTTGTCGCCATGAATCACGAGGGGTTCTTCACCAGAACGAGGGATGCGGACAATCTTCTTGTTGCAAAGAATTTCCGCTTGATGTTGAGATAACCAATCCATCCCAATAACAACGTCGAAACTACCCAGAACGATAGGGATGAGGTCGATAGAGAAGGTCTGACCAGCTAAGACGAGGTTACAACCCTTAAATATGTGTGTGGCCTCGAGACTTTTACCGTTTGCTAACTCTACCGTGTGTTTGGTGTTCAAAAGTGTTGGGGTGCGCTTAAGCATTTGACTAACTTTTAAGGACACATAAGTAGTATCGGCACCCGAATCGAATAAAACAGTAACAAAGAAATCATCCAGAAGAAACTTACCCATCACCACGTTGGGATCGTTCCTTGCATCGCCCTGACCTAGCACGTAAACACGTCCCCTGGCACCATTGCCATTATTGTTACCCCCGTTGTTGCCTCCATTGTTGCCTCCATTGTTGTTCCTGTTTCCTTGGTTGTTGTTCTGATTCTGATTCTGATTCAGCTGTGGACAGTGCCTCTTGAAGTGACCCTCAGCACCGCACTGGAAGAATCCCTTATTACCCTGCTGGTCTTGATGTTGGTTCTGGGGAGCTTGTGGCTGCTGTTATCGATTCTGATTCGCAGGACGTGAGCTCCTGTAATCTTTGGCTTCATCCCCAGGCTTGTTACATCTCTGACAACGACCCTTGTTTCACGCCCCGCTATGGTGCAAATTACATCGATTGCACTTAGGGTGATTTCCCCTGTATCCACCCTGACCTTGATTCCCAGAAGAATGTTGACTGGGGCTCCTGTACTCATCAGTCTTTCGCTGCTGAGACTGAACTGAAGTAGAACCTCTGCCCGAATTTCCATCCCACTTGCGCTTGTTATCACTGGGAGCATCAGTAGTAGTAGCGCTAATACGCTTGGGCAGCTTGTTCTGCTCAACTGTCTGATCAGTGAGACGATGAGCCAACTTGATGATTTGTTGAATGGTACCCAGGTTAGCTGAAGTCACGTGACTCTGAATCTCTGGTACAAGACCCTTGAGGTACAGCTCAATACGTTTAATGGGAGGGTCCACCATAGTAGGACACAAGATGGCCAACTCGTTTGACCTCTTCGTATACGCCTCAATCTCAGACCCCGTCATCTTCAGATTGAAAAATTCCACCTCTAGCTTGTGGATGTCATCACGACTACAGTACTCTTCTTTGATCAGTTCTTTGAAATCGTTCCATGGGGTGGCATTAGCAACCGCCAGCCCTAGCAGTTGAACCTGTGCTTTCCACCAGGTTAACGCAGCACCTTCGAGTGTTCCAGTAGCAAATTTCACCCTACGATCTTCAGGGCATTCACACATCTCGAAAACAGATTCGAGCTTCTCGAACCAGTGAAGAAGGCCTACAGCTCCTTCTGTGCCGCTGAAAGTACTAGGTCGGCAATCCATGAATGTTTTGAACGTGCACACAGGAGGTTGAGCATGTTGACCTCCTGCTGGAACTTCTGCGAGTGCCTCAGCCACTCGTTCGTTGATTAGAGCCGTCAGCTGGGCTTGAGTCAAGTTCAGGCGTCCACTCATGATCTTCACATCGAAGGAAACACAAGTAAGGAGTGGTGTTGCGAAAGTGCGTAAGTGTGGAGTGACAGAAGAGAGCAAACACACAGGGTTTCAAGCAATAGTTGTTACGCTAACTAAGCATATCATGATCAAATGCACTACTAGCAGGTAGGCAATACAAACATAACCTATATTACCTATAGTGTTGAGTCTTGCACGTGGAGCAAAGCGTTGTTGTGGATCGTTGAGCACTGTACAGGTTATAGTCTGGTTTTGTCAAAAAGCTTTTCCCTTTTTAAAACCAAGTTCACTATAACCAATGGCTCTGATACCAATCTGTCACACCCCCAAAATCCACCATGCGGAGTATCACCGCTTGGAGGCGTGACAGGACCAGGATCGAGCCACCAATCATAATGAACAACGTAATTAAGTAAATAAACCAACCACAATACAATTGGTGACCAAAAGACAGTAACCGACATTAAGTTAACAGCGGAAGCATAAGACATAAGTCCAAAACATAAATTCATAGTTCATAAGTTTAAGGCTCAAAACATTAGTTCATTAAGTTCATAAAGATTAAGTGTTTAGCACGGGACATAACATTCCATATCCCACAATGACCTCCTCCTCCTCGCGCAAGCTCCATAAGCACCTAACGACCTGCAAGGCATGTAACAACAAATCAACAACAAAGTTGAGCGAGTTCACAGTAGGTGTTCGTTATAAAGTTGTTTTCAAGAACTATGAGTTTGTTTGCAATTGCAGGATTAAATCAACTTTCCTTATTTCCCAAACCATAAACGGTGGGGGCTACCCCATGTTGTACACCACTAGACTAGATGTATATATATGTGTCCTTCCCAATCCGAGGACAGTGGTACATATTAATTATGTAGGTTTAGCGCTGGTGTTCTTCCCAATCTGAGGACAGTGGTACGTAGTGAGGACGTAGGTTTAGCGCTGGTGCCCTTCTCAATCTGAGGACAGTAGTACGTAGCGAGTACGTAGGTTTAGCGCTGGCGTCCTTCCCAATCCGAGGACGGAGGTAAGTAGTCTAGTAGTGGTGAAAGTACAAGTTCCGTTTCAGCTATTTAATCCCATTCCCAACCACCGGGAATCCCATGCGTTAGTAAGGGTGTGAACTCACCTTTGGTTTCTCGGTTTGACTCTCAAAAATAGCTAACAGTCAAGGTCGGTCAATCACATCCTAGTATGATTACCACTTAGTTTATTAGTGACTTCAAATAGAACACAAAATTCCTACACGTATCTATCACATAACATGCATCACTTTAACGGTTCATGCCCATATAAACTTTCCATCCATTCCCCACTCATAAACAAACATACGATATTGCACATAACACATATAACATGTTAGATCATTCTCAGATAACCTACCCGACATTTAGACACGCAAATTACTACTTATGTCGTTTCAGCTTTTATATTCAAAACTGGGCTGTTTTCGGGGATTTTAATAAAATAGTTAACTTATTCCAAAAATTCCCAACTTTTTACAAAAGGTCTTAAACGATCTAAATATTATTGTGTAAAAATATCGGGATCCAATTCATCACCAATATTTTATAAAAATTCATTTTCCGGACTGCAATCGGATTCATCTTTTTCTGATTGCAGTCCACGGAATAATTTATTACAAATTCATCGTAAGTTCGATTTATGAAATTCCAGTGGGAGGATTACAAATACATCAGTGGTCATATACAGTACAAATTTCATGACATATTTCTATTCAGGTTTCAAGTTATGATGAAGAATATAACGCGTATTTTCAGCAGCAAAAATGCAGCTTTTGCTGCTGTTACAAATCGGGTCTTTAAAAATAGTAAACGAAGTCCAAAAATTATGATTCCAGTGCCATTAGAACCGTATTTCATAATACATAAATCTAGACTTCAGAAAATGCATTTTTCATTTTATTAATGTCCGGTTACAGCCAACTGAAGTTGGCTGAAATCACTAAATAGCTTTCTGTTTTCAGTTCCCTACTTTCTAACGCATGTTCGATTGATTCCGTTAACATGTTTAGTGAACAACAACGACCTTTAACATCAATATTAGCAAGTAAATCATCAAGTAATCAACAACATGTTCACTACAACATCCCACTACAATATTTTCATCATGTAAGCCTTCATGTAACTTTTATGTTCATCTTTTTAGTGTTCTAGTAAGATACAACATATTTACACTTTTTAATCTACTCAAAATGTAAGTAAACTAAGGTAGATCAAGACTTACAACTAGCACAAGGCTAGGGGAGAATCTATAGTGAAAAGATGATGAGAATGATGATGAACAAGCAAGAACAAGTCCTTTTGAAGCACCACAAGATGCAAGCTCCTATAACCCTTCTTCTACACTTGAATGAGACTTGAAAATTGGATGAAGGTGGTGGTTTAGTGGTGGTGATGGTGGCAGTTTAAGGTGAGCTGAAAGAGGGAGAGAGAGTGAGGAGTGAGAGAGTGGGGTGTGATCTTTGAGAGGATATGCAAAGATATGTGATATCTTGGAATCATACTTATAAGGATTCTATAATATTTTGGCAAGGACCTCTTTTTTTTTTTGGGTAAAGGGTTACCCCGGTGATTCTATTGAAACAAACCACAATTAAGTACAAGTAGTGAGGATGTGTTCCACACTAGTTCATATACAGGACATGCCCCATATATGTAAAACAAACAAAACAAAACACCTGTGACACCCCATAACCTAGCCTACTATACATCAGTAGACAAAACAAAACAACACAAAATAAGCCCTCATCCGCCATCATCAAAAATGAAATTGCCACAAACCGGCAACCCCTTCACACGAACCAATAAGAGTCTATCCATTGGAGAACTTTGTGGAAGAGGTGCCTGCCTTTGCTCTCGAAGATAAAGAATGGGTACCCGAAGTCATAAATTCACTAGTTTCATTATAAACTTCAACGACCTCCTCCTCATCCGATTCCTGCTTGTCACTAGACGACTGCGTAGCCTTCTTTTCCACTCGACCCACAGTGATACCTCCTTGATTTCCATCATCGTCCTTGAGAATGTTAAACGGGTTAGATGTTGAAACCTGGTTATTCATCGTACTCCTCAAGGACGATTTTGGTTTAGGCTTGACAACTGGTCTGTAAACTAACTTAGGCTTCTGATTTTTCATATGGAGGCCCTGGTTATTAACTTTCTTCTTCTTGGCACCCACAATCTGAAAATCATCAATATCCTTTTCAGAATCCCCACTTGAAGTTACCTGAGGGTTCTTTGGGCACGAGCTATCATCATGACCAAAGACACAGCAAGAGGAGCACCTTAAAGGCTCCCAATCATATTCAATTTTGACCTCCACCATTGAGTGACCATTACCATCCAAAGATGGGATTGCCAACAGTAACACTTTTCTTTAACTCGGTCCCCGCCTGAACTTCAATAAGCGCTCTAGCATAGCTGCTTCTTCCCCAAGACTCAGCACACATCGTGGCAGTATACGAATCCAACATCTTAGGGATCCCAATCTTAGAAGCAACCAAGCTAAGACCATCATCAGTAAATGCCGCTAACGGCACATCATGCAATTTGACCCATACTGGAACAACTTTAATGTCCTCTTTTTCCATTTTGATAGAGGCCGACCACTCCTTTAAAATAATCGGTACACTTCTGATCATCCAAGGCCCATCCTCTAACATTTGATTCATCCCTTCCTTAGTTTTAAACTTAAAGAAAAAGAACCCGTTTGCATTCATCATTAGCCGTGAAAGACCATATTTAACCCAGTTGTTTTTTGCAAAGTAATCGACCACAGGAAATGCCAGACGTTTACCCAGAAAATATCCATACAAAGTGTTAGCATACCTGTCCGTAACTTGTTTAACCGATGACAGTGGAATAACAACATCTGCTCCATCAACAGCCTCATTAGATTCCATCGCCCTAAAGTTCACCTTAACATCCGCCTTAGTGTTCTTCACTACTTTAGCAAATGAAATAGGTTCCGCATCCCCATACGATCCTGTTTTCCTTTGACCAGCCGACAAATTCTCTTGATCCAAACCTGAAGATGGCGTGAATCCCATACTCGGATAATCCCAGAAGTTTACCGATTGTTCTCCATCTAATTTCTCCAATCGAACTAGCATCGTAACCTTGGACAGTTCATCAATGATGTTCATACGCTTAGGCTAGTCCTGATTTGTAATATTTGTTCCACGTCTAGGCTGAAACGTATTCCCCTCAACATCGATAACCCGATCTGCTATATCCTTGAATGCCAATGGAGGCATCCCACGAAAATCATGAGATTTACCATCAGACTTTGTTCGGTCATCCATTCAGACTTGTAAACTCTCTTTAACCCTATGAACAATCAGCCGCAAGGATCTCAAGTAACATATCTAAATAAAATATGGAAATCAAATCTTGGGGTGGGGTCCTTTTCTTTGAACCGTAAATGGGACATGGGGGGGGGGGTTATTTGTAATATTTGATGGCTAGTTGGTAAATATAAGTTCAAATCCAAGTATGTGGTTTCATATGTTAGTTAGTGGGTATTTTAGTGGGTGTTATGGTGTACGGGGATCATGACTAGCCAAGAATAATAAAACAATGTGTTTGACAAATATTTGGTGTCCCGGGAAATGTCCGGTTGTTCGGTTGGATACCGTTCCGTTAAAGTGTTTAATTATTCCGTAAGGTGTCTTATATATATATTTTTGTAACACAATTAATTCCTAACACTTAGGAAAATATTCAGGACCATTTAGTCAATTTTCTGCACATGACTTGTATGTTAACAAGCACATGTAAGTATGACACAGTAATCAGAAAGCAGTTAAGTAATTCAACACAGTCACCAAGCACTTTAATTATCATTAAATAATCGTACGGATACATGTAATTACGAGTGTTGTCACAAAGTTCGTCCGTCAAAAGTTCGAGTTCATCAGTCAACAGTTCAAAGTTGTTGGTTAAACGGGTGTACAATAAAGAATTCTTGTTATCAAAATCTAATTTGAATGACGAAGCAATCAAAGTGGCATATACATTGATTGATTCTGACAAATTATATTCTGATGAGGAATTTCCAATAAGAAGTGTTAATTTGGAAAAGATCAAAAAGGTTTTCAGACTAACAGAAATCAATATTTCTGAAATAAAAGATGTAAATCTTACTGAAAAACCTAAAAAGTACACTTCAAGAGTTCAACAACGTTTAAACAAGAAGAAAGGTTACGGTTCTGGTTCTGGTTTTCAAAAGAAACCAAACCATAAGGGTAATTACAAAAAGAAAGGATTAGGTTTTATTCCACCAGAAAATTATAAAAATGAAAAATATGTTAGAGATTTTAAATCAAAAATAAAATTTGTTTCAGGAGGAAGTGCTGAAGAAGAACAGAAGAAACCTTTCTGGAGACAGTCAAACCAGGAGTTTCTTGCTGAGAAGAAGAGAATGGGAACTGGAGTTTTTCATAGAAAAGAGACTAGAATCTGTTTTAGATGCAATGAAGCTGGCCACATTGCATGGAATTGTCCGTTGGATACAAAGAAAAAACAGGGAGTTTCTAAAAAACTTAAAGAAAAAGTTGTTGAGAAAAATGAACCTCCAACTGAAAAATTCAAAGTTTTTAAAAATTCAATATATGAAGTTGGTGAATGTTCAAAGACTCATTTTTATCAAAAGAGAGCTAAACATGACAACCAAATGTGGGTTGTTAAGAAGTTTTATGAGAAACTTGGCGATGAATCTAATTCCACAAAGTTAGACGAGCCACAAGTTGAGTTAAAAGAGGAAAACTCAGTGCCACCAATGGATGATGTTCATTTTCCACCATTGAGGGCTGAGAATTTTAAATCAAAAGTTGGAAAAGTTGAAATCTCAAATCAATTTTATTCTGAAAAGAATGAATTTGATATTGAAAAGGTTTTTAATGGAAATGTTAAAAAGATGTTTGGGAAAATGGTCGAGGGAAAGGCAAAAGGGGTAAAAGACTTTTATGAAACAAAGAAGGCATCTTAGTACCCAAGTGAAGTTGAGGAGGAAACATCCAAGTTTGGTGAAGCTTGGATGTCTGTTTTTCATAAGTGATAAGTATGACTTGCCGGAGCTCCCAAGTTTGTAATCATGGAGCAGGAATCGGCATCATTCTTGATAAAGTTTGTTTTAGTGAATGAATCTTAAAAATTGTGAAATTTTTACAGGTTGTGGAAGTGCCGGAACTCCCAGGTTGGTAAGTGAGGAGTAGGTATCGGCATATTTCTTGATATTTGAGTTTGAGATTTTTTTTCTTACATGTGGTAAATCAAGGACATTAAGTTGTACTTGTTTTTCCTACGATGATTGGAGAATAATATAATGAACCCCTAACCTACAAGTGGTGAAATCAACAAAACTTATTTTCCGGAAAAATCATTTTGGTTAAAACAAACTTAAGTGTTTTGAAATCATTATGAGAAAATGGTTTGTTGAAAAGGGGAGTTCTGATTGTTTATGCCAAGTGGATGGCGAATTGAAGTGATTCGATATCAGTTGTCAATTTTCTTGTATAGTTTGTTTTCAAATTTTCTTTAACGTGTTTGCATTTTAGGGGGAGTAGAGAATTTTCAGAAAATCCAAAAACATTAGAAAATTTGAAAAAGGCAAAAACATGATAAAATTAAAAAATGAGTTTTGGTGTCAAAGAAGAGAAAATGATAGTACATCAGTAGACAGTTACAGTATGCTAAAGAAATGTAATGTTTAAATAGAATTAAACGGTCTCACTGATGATATGCCGATAGGTTTTTACACATTTAGTAAGCTTTTTCGGGATATAAACTTAAATTCAAACTTGCTTATTTCGTGGGGAACACTACTTGGATATATAGGTAACCCCTGAAATCTCGTTTGAAAGGTCCCTCTTTCTGAGATACTAGGTCTTTATGCTCAGTGATATCTGGGGTATTATCCCGGGACTTCTGATTTTGCGAAAGCAATGGCCTAGTCCTCGGAGAATACTTTACTACTTGCTTGAAATATAGCGCCGCCCTCAGCATAAAATGATAAGACAATAAAATTGCTAATCAATGCTGTTGTAAAAAAGATCCTCTAACAAAAGTCGAGCCGTCATCTCTCTGCTGAACGGAAGTTCTGACCTGAGCTCTCACGGTTTCGCATTTAACCCCTTACAGATATCATCTGTGGTATACTCACCTGTAAGACTGAATATTGGGATCTGGATACGGGAGTATATTCAAGAGGTGGGACACATGAATGAGTTTAAGTTCTTAATACACCTAACTCGTATCCTGAATCAGTTGAAATTTGTGTGAAAATTTAAGTGGATCAGTATATCGGCAATCTAAGTGAATTGTTTAATTCTTAATGTGTAACTAAGCTCAACGGTACTTGTGACTTGTCAAAATCTGATATGATCCTCTTACACAAACTCACAAAAAATACTGTCTGTAAATATTTCTTTACTGCATTTCTTTTCATTCAAAAATCCAAAAAGATTTTAGTGTGTTTTAGCATAAATTTTGAAAAATGCAAAAAGATTTTCGACGACTGATGTTGGAGAGCTGATTTTCAAAATTCCAAGTACTAAACATGATGAGAATGTGGTGAGGGGGATTGTGTGTCTAAATGAGAAAATACTTTGAACATTTATCTACATGTGGTTCATCTGAAATTTTAATTGATAAATCATTTTGGTTAAAATTTGAAAGAGAGATTGGATAGATAAATTTATAGATTGTTAAATCTGTGAAATTTATTTCTGGGTAAAGAATGTGCAGGTTTAGTCAGGTTTCGATCCTGAACCTGAAGAAAGTGACAGATAGCCAGGTTCAGATACCTGAAGACTCTGTGAATTCAACAAGCCAGACTGCGATCCCAGCAAATCGAAAGGGGGAGTCTGAAGACATCCAAGTAGATAAGTTTGTTCAAGGAGAGTTTGTTGATGCTGAAGAGGAGAAAGAGATAAAGTTTGAGGATGCTTACACTTCAGAGAGCAATCAGACTGATAAAGACTGAAGACGTTGAAGACTCGACACTTAAGACTCGTCAACATTCGAGGGGGAGTCTGTTGGTGCATGCGTCTGTCGACTTCGTCTTGTATCGAGACTTGCATTGTTCAGAGCACGAAGATCGAGAAATTAAGTCAAATGGGTGATTTCGCTTGAAGATGACAACATATGATTTCGCTTGGATTTTCAATGTTATTTCGCTTGAGTGATTAATTCTTGTTATTTCGCTTGTAATGGTATTTCGCTTGAAGCATGTTCAAGCGAAATCAGGAGTCTATAAATAGCATTCAAGCGATATCAGATGGGATGTTCTTGTTTCCGACGGCGAAGCTCTGTCGAAGTGTCTTCAAGATTGTAAACGTATCAGAATCAATATAAAAGACAGTTTAAAGTGATATCTTGTTGAATTCAACTCATTATGTCTGTTTCCGCCTTTCATTCTGAGTAGAATGCCTCTGATTGACTCATCTCAGGTCCGACAACGATCCTACAACAATGAAAACAAAGTACAATTGCCCAAAAATTATTATTTATAAGTTGTTCACATGCATACGTTGTACGGATTATTTTGCCACGAACGTAATATCTTAGTATTCAAATTCTATTATTATTATGGATTTGCATAACAAGTGTTTTGACCTCGCGTCTATGGATGAACTTATGGTAGGGCGTAGTCCCTAAGTGAAAACCCTAAGCTTGACATTCCATAGAAGATGGTTGTTTTCACTCGGATACAGAGATGCCTGACTTCGATCATGACAACTAGACGGAGGTGGTAGCTTTGGATGAATACTCTATTAGTGAGAACGTGGTCTCTAATCACGATTGGTGATATTCTTGTCAAGATAAGGTAGATGAAACACTCATCTTGAAGGTGCCCATCCAGCTATTATTGTTATGAATCCTCTTTACTTCTATTTCTTAACGCTGTGCCATTCCGCGAGCGATGGCTACAAGCATTAACGTGTGGACCATCACGAAGGTCCATTCTATGTTAAAGGTAAATAGACACTCGTGTCCCCCTCTCCGACTGATCGTCTGTTTTGAATGAGGGAACGCTAGGGTGACCATACAAGGCAATTTATTATTACGGGGGCCCACTTAATAATAACTTGCAGTGGATGGAAATCCTGGTGGGCTCTGCGTGTTAGACTAATGATCACTACCTGTTCAAAATTCTTGAGTTGTTACTTGAGATTCAATTTTTCCATCCTTAGAACGCTAACTAAGGTGATTACTATAACTCCCCACAATACATTAAAACCTACACTTGTTGATTTCATGCCTAGCATCCGATCTATATCACAAGTCAGTTGAGACTAGTCATCTAAGCAAACAAATTAGGATAACCATCCAAGAAGGATTTTCCTTAAGCATTCTAGAATTCCAACATTTGGGTTAATCTCACGATTCCTGTAACACCTTATCTTATTCATTGGTGTTGTTGCGATAAAACCCGTCATTTGACATTCGTTATGTCTCAAAGGGTGGTATGACACGAGCCATAGCGCAACTCTCTTACCGCGGTCTATTCGACATCTATGGAAATCATAACAATCTTCTTGGAACTTGTTGAGATCAAACAATACCAATGTATTCGTCACATAAGTGAATGCGACGAAGGATTTTCCTTACTTTGGACGACTAAGGTCCATGGAGTATGGAATACATATTCTAAGGATAGAGGTGACCGCTTGGTTTTCCTCTCCTGAACAGATGGTTGTTCCACTTAGGCATATGGACAACACATACATCCTATCACCCACTACTCTCCACCTTACTATTCCGATGCGCATTCTCAACCTCCATCACCGGGCATGAGCCCATCTAATCCATATCATCCATGCCATTTTCCGCTCACTACTATAAATTATAGAGTTTTATCTTCCAAGATTCAGTCTGATATTCCTTTCTGACAAGTCCATGATCTTGAGACTTAGATTTCTATTACTCGACCACCCCTGGAATGCTCCATTACCATCATTTTCACCCCATCAGTACCTCCACACTCTCCATTCCACAATGTGCTTCCATCATTTGAGGAACGCATTCGTACCCTTGATAACCACCCTACTGCCGCCATTAGGCACATTTTTGGTCTCGAGGAGGTTACGTACCTTCACGGTCTAATTTCTATGTCTTCACTTTCATATCCCACACCACAGTAGTTATGTTCAATTACTATCTTTTGGGAAGTATATCTGATTTTGTGAAAGACTAAAGACTATTCAAGACTTGGAGACTTGAAAATCAAGTAAGGAACAATGTGAAGAAAAGACCTCACTTTATTTTGTATATTACTATATGTCTTGTATCGACCGGAGTGATGTAACTTCAAGATTATTTTTGTTTTCTTCACAAAAATAATTGTAACAAGTCAACATGGTATATATATAAAAGCTGGTATTTTCTTAGTGACACATTGTTGTAATTTATTCTACATCCCTACAAGGATGTGATAAATATGGTGTGAAAGATTTGCATAAGCATCATTATACTCTATCTTGCCCTTATGCTCGTAGTACGTGACAATGTGTTTTTATTTTCGTTCATATCTAATCTCTTTGATATATTATATATATATATATATCTAAAGATCATGGCACCAGAACGAACACTTTTTTAGCCCAAACAGAACCTTTACCTACAACACGAGTTGAGCTCGATGCTCTACTGAACCAGCGAGTCGCAGAAGCAATCGTACAACACGAAGTAAACCACACTGCAAACAATGGAGGAACTAGAGGAACCATATTGAGAATTGCTCAGGCTATAACTCTTACCTTAAGTCTTAACGAGGATGTAGTAAGGATGGGAAAACTGAATAAAGGTGCGGTGAAAAAGGAGACGCGTGTGGAGTCTTCTTCGGGTAACAGTAAGAGAAAGTATTCGTATTACAAGAAAGGTTCTATATCGAACAACAGACACAAGAAAACCCCCACGACTAAGAAAACCAAGGCATTCATTTCCACAACTGAAACGAGTGGTAAGAAATGTAATGGAAATGCACCTAAGTGTAGCAAGTGTGGATATCGCCACCATGGTGGATGCCGAACCACCAAGTGTGATAAATGCTAGAAGATGGGTCATCGCACTGAAAATTGTTGGAGTAACAACTAAGGAAATAAAAACAAAGGCAAGAAAGATAAAGGCAATGGTAATGGAAACGGACGAGGAAAAAACCAAGGTTGTTATAGCTGTGGTGAAATGGGACACTTTAGGAAGGACTGTCCCAAGGAGAACAAAGGCCATGGACGAGCCTTTGTAATTGGAGCTCAAGAGGCATGACAAGATCCTAATGTGATCATGGGTACGTTCCCTATCAATGATCATTTTGCATCTATTTTATTTGATACTGGCGCAGACTATAGTTTTATATCTTTAGAGATTAAAGATATGCTTAAACTATATTCAAATAAATTACACACTCCTTTCGCTATCGAACTAGCGAATGGAAAAGTAATCGAGTCTGGTGAGATTATTAGAGGATGCTCTTTAGAGCTGGGCAAACGAAAGTTCAAAATCGACCTGATACCCGTTCAATTAGACAGTTTTGATATTGAAATTGGAATGGATTAGCTATCCAACAACCAAGCCGAAGTCGTGTGTTGCGACAAAATCATTCGAATTCCCCTTCCTAATAACGAAACACTTCTTATTCACGGTGAGAAAAACAAAATGCCCTTACGAATTATTTCTTGTATGAAAGCCCAAAAGTGTTCACGGCAAGGATGCGTGGCATTCTTAGCACATGTCGTTGACAAGAAATCCAAGGAACCGAAGCTTGAGGAGATCTCTGTTGTGAAGGAATTCCCTGAAGTTTTTCCTGAAGATTTGCCGGGAGTACCACCACAACGACAAGTCAAATTACGTATAGACTTAATTCTGAGAGCTGCACCCGTAGCAAAATCTTCTTGCCAATTAGCCCTTCAGAAATGCAAGAATTGTCCACACAACTTCAAGAGTTGTTGGACAAGGGTTTCATTAAACCAAGCTTCTCAACTTGGGGAGCTCCAGTTCTATTTGAAAAGAAGAAGGATGGAAGCTTCAGAATGTGTATAGACGACCGGGAACTAAACAAACTCACGATCAAGAATAGGTATCCATTACCGAGGATCGATGACTAAAGTGATCAACTTCAAGGATTGAGTTTTTATTCGAAAATTGACTTAAGGTCAGGATACCATCAGCTTAGGGCCCAGGAAATAAGTATTGCAAAAATGACATTCCGAACTTGTTATGGTCATTACGAGTTCCTTGATACACCTTTTGGCTTAACTAATGCACCAACAGTGTTCATGGACTTAATGAACCGTGTGTGCAATCCGTACCTTGATAAATTCGTGATAGTGTTTATGTGACATCTGTGCTTGTGTAATCATTGTATAAACTCTGAATTGTTCAATTATCAATTAAACAATGTGATTTGATCCCAATATTTGTTTATTTATGTTTGACATTTTGCACGTTTTGATTTTTGTTCAATTTCAAACTCTATATCGCTTTCTGGAAAGTTATACGCAAACCGATACGTAAACGTAATTAGTTTAACACGAAAAACACTCAGTAACATCAACATATGCTTAAGATACCTTAAATAAACTTTACATAACTTATAAATAAGTTTTGAAGTGTTTGGTATGGCAAAAACAAGTTTATTCGCTTACAGGGACTATTTTCGACAAACTGCGAAAGTATGCCGGTTCGTATAGTAACGAACATTCCGGAACTTGATCATAAGCTAAAAATACTCTAAATATCCTTTACATAGCTTAGAAATAGGCTTTGAGGGGTTCGGTATGCGAAAATAAACTTATTGGTCAATCAGGGACTAAAAGCGTCAAAAGATGCATAAGTTTGCATTTCCGCTCATATCTTACGTTCTGAACATATCCGGACATCCAAAAATTTTTGTAATCATTAAAATATTTTATTTTAGTGATTGGAATGCTAAAATTTCATTCGTCGCGTAATTTGGATCGTTTTTCCCGTCCGTTCGTGTTTCGTCGTAATTAACCGAACAACGCAACCGTACGACAAAACGAACCGACATCCATGATATTTTCAAGCATATTTCATGTCCCCTATTCTTAAACTTCATTATTGATGTTGGTGCATATGTCTGTCGACTTCGTCTTGTATCGAGTCTTGTATTAGTTTAGATAGAAGAGCGCACGAAATACGAGAAATCTGTGTTGGTAGCTATTTCGCACGAAATAGCATGTTGGTCATTTCGTACGTATGTCATTTCGTGCGAAATAGGCTTGTCTATAAATACTGGTGCTTTGGTTCTCATTTGGTACGAAATAACTTTCCGGTTTCAGAGTCGAACTGTTGCCGAAGTGTCTACTCACTGTAAAACGTTTTTATATCAATCAAAAGACAGTTTAAATTGAATTGCAAGCTGAATCACCTCAATATGTTTGTTTCCGCCTCTCGTATTGAGCAAAAACTCTTCTGAACGACTCGTTTGGTCGTGAAAACGATCCTACAAGTGGTATCAGAGCTCAGGAGGAAGAGTTCTTACCATTTCAGCTGCAAAATCTGATTTCTACACCTTCTTTTTCAAAATTAACAACTTTTCACGGTTAAAATGGCTTCATTTTCTCACATTATCTGCGAAACTGTGTTTTAACAAAGCCTTGAAAGAATTGGATCTAAAATCGGACTAAAACCTGATCAATTGGACAAAAATCAGATCGAAAAGATGACATCAGCAGTATTTCGCACGAAATAGAGTTTTCATTTCGCACGAAATCACATTTGTGATTCATTTCTCTTGAAAAGTGAGTTCATTTCGTACGAAATAAGCATTTCGTTTGAGATCTAGTTGATTCCGCACGAAATCATCATTTCGTGTGAGCTATTTCGTACGAAATCTCTATTTCGTACAAAGTTGTCGTCATTTCGCTTGAAACGTAATTTCATTTCGTGCGAAATCACTTATTTCGCACCAAAGGTATTCATTTCGTACGAAAGCATCTCTTTCGTATCAGAAGGATTGATTTCGCTTGAAAGTGTCTAATTTTGTGAAACTTGTTACCGAAACATGGAAGAGGAATTTTATAACGCATTTGCTACTGCCCCGACTACTCCGGTTACTATTACTCATAACTTGAACATGGAAAATGAAACCGGAACCATGCAAAAACTGCCAAAGCTCATGAATATTGAGGAATATAAAGGATGGGATGAGCGATTCGAAAATTGGGTTCAAGCAAATTATTTGGATGCTTGGGAGTGTGTTGAAACAAAATATACAGACCATTGAATGATGATGAAGAGGAGATTGCTATTAAAGATCTAAGTGTTGATGATAGAAAGAAATACAAAAATGAAAAGATGATGATTAGTCTATTGCATCAAGCAGTTAAAGAAGATATCTTGGTCATACTGCAACACAATGGAAGTGCATATTCAATTTGGAAAGCATTAAAATCGAAGTTTGTTGGAAGTCAAGAGATGATTAAAAACAAAAAATTGCTTTTAAAAAAAGAATTCGATTTATTTCGTGGTTTAAAAACTGAAAACACAAAGCAGATCATTGAAAGATATTGCAATTTGATAGTTAACATGAAAAGGTTGAGCTTCACAAAAGATAATGAAGAGTTGATTGAAAAGTTGGCTGATGCATTGGCACATGAAATATGGGGCACATACCTTATGATGTTAAGGAATAAGAAAGGGTTTAGCAGCTTAACACTTAGCAAGTTTATTGAAAAACTTGAAGCTCAAGAAATGGAACAACGGAAGATTTCAAGAATGAAGGATTTTAATGGTGAACAAGATATTGGTCTTTATTACAAAGGGGGCATAAGTGATAAGACTAACATGTCACCAAAGATCGAAACTGCATTCAATGCTAAAAGTTCATCTGGTGGATCATCTCAAGGATCAAACAGCAAAACAGGATTTTCCTCATATCCATCATTTGATCCAAATTTTTCCGCAACCAAGAATGGCAAGAGGTTACAATGCAACATTGTTTTAAACCTTGAGAATGGTGAGAATTTCTTGGAAGAGGTTGCAAAAGGTCATATGTCTTTGTTGGGAACTGTGTTAGAATCATATGAAAGCTTAGTTGCAGGAAGGATTGGGAATCCAATGTTGACAAAAGAGGATTATGATCAGATCGATGCTGAGGAGATGGAGTTAATGGATATAAAGTGGTGTTTGGCTAGTGTGTTGAGGAGAGCTGAAAAATTCAAACAAATCACAGGAAGAGATGATTTCCATGATGCTAATGTTTCTACTTTGGGTTTTGATAAATCTAAAGTTACTTGTTTTCGTTGTAGGGAAAAAGGACACTTCAAGAGAGTGCACAAATCGCGAAGCAAGTGGAGCTCAAAATCCGTTCAACAACAATGATTATTATCGGAAAGCGATCTATCATCAAGTTGCTCAACAATCGCATCAACAACAAGAACCACAAACTGCACATGCTAAGAAGGCGATCGAAGAGTCATCAAAGAAAGCATATTTGATGAGCAAATTGATTGATCAAGATGATGAAAAATTACCAGAAGGGTTTAGCTGGAAAAAATTTAGTTGGGATGACTATGATCCTAACAAAACTTCAAATAATAAAGCTTTTGTTGCTCGAGTTGCTGAAGATAGTGATAATGATGATTATTATGCAAAAAGAATGAAAGAGCATTTAAGAATGTTAGAAGAGAGTGATAGTGATGATGGAAAAGTTCGAAAGAAAAAGAAGAAAGTTAAAAAACAAGTTAGCAGTGATGATGAAGAAGTCCGTGTGATAAAGAAAAAGGCAAAAGAAGTTCCAACTTTCACAATTGAAGCAGAAGCTGATGCACGAAAGATTCCTGTGAAATGTGAAAACTGTGAGACAGTGAAAAAGCAAAACAGTACTTTGATCTATAACATGAACAGATTGAAAGAATCCTATGATGTTCTAAATAAAGCCATGAATCAATATAATGAATCCAGCAGTGAACAAGCAACAGCCATGAAAACACTTCAAGGAGCTTTCATGACAAAGCAGAAAATCGTCAATAATTACATTGAAAAGTGTGTTGTGCTGGAACAGAAACTGGAAACTCAGAGGATTGAAACAGAAAGGGTAAATAGGTTGTTAAAAAGTTACTCATGTACTTCTTACTTTATTGACAGGATTTATCCAACCGTTGAAGGCATGAAAGCGTTTGAAGAAGAGGAAGCATCTAAGGAAAAGAATTCTGAAATGAAGAAAGATACTGAAGAAAAGATTTCTGGAATATCATCTGAAGAAGAAAAAGAGCAATTGTTCAGAAAGCAGACAAACAAAGAATTCCTTGCTAAGAAGCAAGAAGAAATGAAGAAGGAAATTGTTCAGAAGACGGAGACAAGAACCTGTTTTCAATGCAAAACAATTGGTCATATTGCCAGGAATTGTCCAAAGGCAATCCAAATAAAATAGGGAGTTTCTGATAAACTGAAAGGAAAGATGGTTGAGAATGAATCACCAACCAAACAATTTAAAGTTTTCAAAAATTCAAAGTTTGAGGTTGGTGAGTGTTCAAAAAGTTTTTACAGAAGAAAAGTGAATCTTGTCAAACACAAGTGGGTTGTTAAGAAATCTGAGGATAGTTCTAGCAATGATTCTGATTCGTCAAAATCAGAGGAGCTATTTTCTGGCGATGAGTCTGATTCCATAAAATCAGAGGAGCCACAAGTTGTTATAAAAGAAGAAAATTCAGTGCCGCCATTGGATGAGGCAAATTTTCCACCATTGCGAGCTGAAACTTTAAAATCAAAAGTTGGAAAAGTCGAGATTTCAAATCAATTCTTTTCTGAAAAGAAAGAATTTGATGTTGAAAAAGCTTTTAGCCCCAAAGTTCAAAACATTTTTGGAAAAATGGTTGACGGGAAGGTCAAAGGGGTAAAGGAAGTTTATGAGAAGAAAACGAAGAAACCAGGAAAAGATGGGTCATCCCAGGTTTGTGACTGGGATAGAACCTATTATAACTAAACTCTGGACTTGCCGGAGCTCCCAAGTTGGTAACCGTGGAGCAGGAATCGGCATCATTCTTGTTTATGTTCGTTTGGTAAATCTACAGGTGGTATTTTTATACTGTTATATTTTTTTACAAGTGGTATTAGTGATGAGAACCTACATGTGGTTGGAAAAGAGGTTTTCACCTTCAAGTGGTTAATCAAGGTCATTAAGTTGAACTTGATTTAACTTTCATTAAAAGTGGTTGATTTGGAAAACAAAGTGATGAATTGATCCCCATTTTTACAAATGGTAAAATCAACAAAAACTTATTTTCCGAAAAAAACATTTTGATTAAAACAAACTTAAGTGTTTTGAAATCATAATGGGAAAATAGTTTGTTGTAAGGGGGAGTTCTGATTGTTTATGCCAAGTGGATGACGATTTGAAGTAATTCACATCATGTTGTCAATTTCTTGTACAGTTTGTTTTCAAATTTTTCCAGAAAATCAAAATTGAAACATATTTTGATTTTAGGGGGAGTAAAAATTTAGAAAATTTCGAAAATTTGAAAAATTCAAAAACATTTAAAAATTTGAAAAAGGCAAAAACATTGAAAATTTAAAAAAGAGTTTTGTTGTGAAAAAAAGGAAATGATAGTACATCAGTAGACGATCACAACATGCGAAAGAATTGGAAAGTTAAAATGTGATAAACGGTCTTACTGATGATATGCCAGTAGGTTTTTGCACATTTAGTAGATTGTGTCGAGATATGAACCTAAATATCAAACTTACTTATCTCGTGGGGAACATCTCTCGGGATATATGGGTAACCCCCGAAATCTTGTTTGAAAGGTTCCTCTTTCTGAGACTAGGTCTTTATGCTTGGTGATATCTGGGGTATTATCCCAGGACTTCGTATTTTGCGGAAGCAATGGCCTAGTCCCCGTATAATACTTTTCGCTTACTTGAAATATAACATCACCCTCAGCATAAAAAATGATGAAACATTGCAAAATGCTAATCATGTGCTGTTGAAGAAAAGATTCTCTAAAGGGAACACACCTAAAGTCGAAGCCATCATCTCTCTGATTTTGTGGAAGCAATAGCCTGAGCTCTCATGGCCCTCGCATTTAACCCTTTACAGATATCATCTAGGTATATTCACCTGTAAGACTGAATATTGGGATCTGGATACGGGAGTATATTCTGAGGTGGGACACCCGAATGAGTTTATGTCACACCCCGACCGCGTAAAACAACAAATCGCGGCGGAAACATCGGGGCGTGTTGCGACAGAATTAATTGTCTCATAACCATGGTATACAAAGTTTTATTTATTTATTAAACAAGGGTGTTTCATTGTTTCAAACAGGTAATTAAAGAGTTCAGAACATAATTAAACATAGTCTATCTTCTTTTAAAGTTTCTAAGGCACAGGTCCGCCCTAGTATCATGATCAACATCCTATGGAAAAGCACCTGAAAACACATGTGAAAATAGGTACGTCAGCATAAAAATGCCTGTGAGATACATAGGTTTGTGAAAATAGGATTCATGACTTATGTTTAAGAAAAATGTTTAGTCATGAACCTTGTAATTTGCTTTGTCTTGTAAATCATTTGAAAACAATTAGATCAGATGATATGTATAAGTAAATGTCAGGTTAAATAAATAACCAGGTAAAAATGTGTTTGTATAAGATAAGTTGTTTGTAAATCAATGTCTTGTGAAAAGTATGTTATTTGTATAAAATGTTCTATGTCTCAATATTGAAATGATTCAAATAACGTTACGACATGTAATACCATACAAACACTTATATATAGGAAGTACCAGCGGCGTATCCACCATGCTTGTATCATATTACACACGCATCGTTAACTTAATCACTTAATCAAACCAAACCAACCAATGTAAGAAGTCTATGTTTAAACCATTTGTCAAATGTATTGAATAATATGTCAAAGTGTTCATGTCAAGATGTAAATCATGTAGTATGTAAAACCAATGTCAAAAGTGTTTGTGTCAAATGTAAACCATGTCAAAATGTCTATGTCCAATATCCATGTCAAATGTCTATGTCAAATATCCATGTCAAATGTCTATGTCAAATATCCATGTCAAATGTCTATGTCAAAATGTCATGTATGGCAAGTGAAATGTCTCAACTAAACCATATGCACAAAAACAAAGTATTGAAGTAAAACTTGGTTTAAATCAAAGCTATGTTTTGTGTAAATGCATGCAACTATTTAATATGAACATTTATGCGGTATTGTAAAAATGCATACATCCAAGCCTGGCGACTGTGGTGATAAACCCTTTAAACAAATTAAAGGTCTATCTGTCTTAATGTCAACGAATTCGGTCATTCCTTTCTGTCCCCTTACCCTGGGATGTCCGGAACGGGAGTTGTCAATTCCTATGGTACCACTACCTACTAACGAACGGCGTAGCTAATGTTAATGGATATATTGTCCCATGTAAACAAACCAAATGTCATAACAAAATGTGAGCATGTGAAAACAATGCACTAAGTATGTAAATCAAATGAACATACATAGCGTGAAATGTCATGTAAAACAATGTACTAAGTAATGCACACAATGGGCATACCTAGCATGAAATTGTCATGTAAAACGATGTACTAAGTAATGCACACAATGGCACACCTAGCATGAAATGTCATGTAAAACGATGTACTAAGTAATGCACACAATGGGCATACCTAGCATAAGATGTAATGAAATCATGTACTATAATGTACTATCGAACATAGCAGTATATGATGTGAAAACTGGAAAGCAGGAAAGTAACAAGTAGGCACATGTGTTCCACCCCAAAACAGTTTGGAAAAACAGTAAAAGAGGGGTCTATGTACTCACCTGAGATTGCTTAGATGTATTGAGATAACCACCAAGCAATGCTAGAGATCACGGAATCAAACGGCACCTAATATAGGTAACTATGTTAATAAACCGGACCTAAATCGGAAGATCGGATAGAATGAGGTTTCGTAAACCAAACGAGTATAGGAACTCGTGTGATATGGTTTAACAAACCCTACATACTAAGACGAAACTTAACCTAAGTGCGTGTGACCCATTACGACCCGTTTAGGTAGCTTATGCTACCTTAACGCGTCGTTCGCGTAAAACGCGTTTGGAACGCCTAACATTTGTGACCACAAGGTATAACCTCGGAAGGTTACAACTATGGTCACCTAATGTGTTTGGTCGGATCCTAATGATCGACCAAATGGGTCGGGTTCGAAAGTATAAGCGATCGTTTAGATCGCTTACCTTACGACCCTATCTAAGCACTATACTAACAGTGACGAGCTAAGCATGTTAGAACATGCTTAACTGAGTTTAGAAAACAGGTTTGGCATCAAAACAAACGGTTTTGATGCTCACGAGTAGTTTGGTTACAAAATACGCAAGAATACGTATTCTGCCCGAAACTACGGCTCGTCACTGAGCCTAGATAACGTGGTAATCAGTAGGTATAGTCACTAGGGACTATAACCATCGTGATCACGCTCACGTTATGAAGTTCAAACGAACTTCGCATCGACCATAAACTGGTCAATGCAGAAAGTCAAACATAGTTCGACTTTCGGGCTATAAAAGCGATAAAAGAACGAAGGAACACTTACAAAGGGTCCCCGCTAGTAAATCTTGATCGAGTAGCTCAGGTATGAAGTGATTTGCTTCAACTTAGAGCACTTTTAATCAGATTTGTGAGGAATGAGGTGAAAATGTGATGGGTATTTATAGGAAAAGTAGAGCCGTTAGGATCGTTTCTTGAATATCGTGCCACGATCCGAGCCGTACACTTGTCACAAAGTTGTGGTGGCTAAAAAATGGACACCATAGGAGTTTAACAAGTGTCATTTGGCCTTTGGGAGGTGTTAAGGGCTGAACAAAAGAGTTTATGCATTTTTTTTTCTATATATTTTTTTTCTATTTTTTTTTATTATTTTAGCAGTTTTGCAGTTTTGGTTCCTGTGCGCGTATCGTCGTGTTTTGGCACTTCCAACACCCGTCAAGCCCATTTTTAAGCTTCACAAGGATGTTAAAGTATAGGAAACATGAAAAATGCTCAAAAATATCTCGGATGTCGGTTCGTTTGGTCGTACGATCGCGATGTTCGCTTAATTACGACGGTATGCGCATAAGCGCGAAAAACGATCCAAATGACGCGACGAATGGATTTTTCTTATGCCAAACACTAAAATAAAATATTTTAGTGCTTACATAAATTTTTGGATGTCCGGATGTATTCAGAACGTAAGATATGCGCGAAAGTGCAAACGTGTGCACTTTTTGACACTTTTAGTCCCTGAATGAGCATAAAGTTTATTTTAGCATACCGTACCCCTCAAAGCATATTTCTAAGCTATGTAAAGGATATTTAGGGTATGTTTAACTTATGATCAAGTTCCGGAATGTCTGTTCCAGTACGAATCGTCATACTTTCGCAGTTTGTCAAGTTTAGTCCCTGTAAGCGAACTAACTTGTTTTTGACATACCAAAGCCTTCAAAACTCATTTCTAAGTTATGTAAGGGTTATTTAAGGTATGTTAAGTATATGTTGATGTTCCGGAGTATTTGTCGCATTAAACTGAGTACGTTTACGCACTAGTTTGCGTATAACTCTCCAGAAAGCGATGTAGAGTTTGAAATTACATAAAAGTCAAAACATGAAAAATGTAAAACATAACAAAACAAACATTGTGATCAAATAACATTGTTTTATTGATAACAGAACTGTTCATAGTGATTACAAGCACAGTTGTTACAGTCTCCCCTACTTGTGGAAATTTCGTCCCGAAATTTATTTAGAGGAAACTCGTGGAAAAAGATGTGGATATTTCGTCTTCATTTGATCTTCGCGTTCCCAAGTAAACTCAGGTCCACGTTTAGCTTCCCAGCGAACTTTGACCAAAGGAATGCGCTTGCGTTTAAGCCACTTGACTTCACGTTCCATGATTTCCACTGGTCTCTCAACAAATTTCAGTGTTTTGCCAACACGAATTTCGTCAAGCGGTATGGAGAAGTTCTCATCAGCTGTACACTTCTTGAGATTGGACACGTGAAAAGTTGGATGAACATTTCCTAGTTCAGGAGGTAACTCAAGTCTGTAGGCTACCTTTCCGATTCTTTCGACGATCTTGAATGGTCCAACGTATCTAGGTGCAAGTTTTCCTTTCTTTCCAAATCTGATCACACCTTTCCAAGGTGAGACCTTAAGTAATACTCGATCACCGATTTGAAATTCCAAGGCTTTGCGTTTTGGGTCCGCGTAAATCTTCTGACGGCTTCTAGCTGCCTGAAGGTTATCACGAACTTTCTTGACCTTGTCAGTTGTCTCTAAAATGAGGGCAGGTCCAGTAAGTTGAGCCTCGCCAATCTCATTCCAGCAGACTGGTGAACGACATTTTCGACCATAGAGAGCCTCGAAAGGAGCCATTTTGATGCTAGTGTGATAACTGTTGTTGTAGGAGAATTCAATCAATTTAAGATGTGAATCCCAGCTACCACCAAAATCGATCACACAAGCTCTTAGCATATCCTCCAGAGTCTGGATTGTTCTCTCAGATTGACCATCCGTTTGCGGATGATAAGCTGTGCTCAGATTAAGTTGGGTCCCCATAGCAGATTGCATGGTTCTCCAAAAATGAGAAGTGAAACGAGCATCTCTGTCAGAAATGATGTTCAAAGGAACACCATGTCGAGCCACAATTTCATCTACATATATTTGAGCAAGTCTGTCAGTAGGAAAATCCTCGCGGATTGGCAAGAAATGCGCTGACTTTGTAAGACGATCAACGACTACCCAGATGGCATCATGACCTTTCCTTGTGCGCGGGAGTTTGGTAACAAGATCCATAGTAATGTTTTCCCATTTCCAAACTGGGATCTCTGGTTGCTCCAATAAACCCGAAGGACGCTGATGTTCAGCCTTAACCTTAAGACAAGTAAGGCATTTGGATACGTATAAGGCAATGTCTTTCTTCATACCCGGCCACCAATAGTGAATACGAAGATCCTTATACATTTTATCTGAGCCCGGATGAATAGAATAACGCGACTTATGGGCTTCATCCATAAGCAAGGTACGAAGATCATCTAGGCTTGGGACCCACAAACGGTCCATGAAGTAATATGATCCATTGTCCTTCAGTTCCAGAGCAGGTGTTATGTGATAGGGAAATTCCTTATCCATTAGACCTTGTGAAACACAAGATTGTTGAGCTTGAGCAATGCGTGCTTGAATATCGGATCGAGCTTGAATAACAGATTGAACACGTACACAATGAAGCTTAGTACGTTCCTTACGACTCAATGCATCAGCCACGACATTCGCCTTACCAGGATGGTAGCGAATTTCGCAATCATAGTCGTTTAAAAGCTCAACCCAACGTCGCTGTCTCATGTTGAGTTCTTTCTGGTTGAAGATATGCTGAAGACTTTTGTGGTCAGTGAAAACCACACATTTTGTACCGTACAAATAGTGTCTCCAGATCTTGAGAGCAAAGACAACTGCACCCAACTCAAGATCATGAGTAGTGTAGTTTTTCTCATGTATCTTCAACTGCCTCGATGCATAGGCTATGACTTTGTTCCTTTGCATAAGAACACAGCCAAGACCCAATTTCGATGCATCACAATACACGACAAAATCATCATCACCCTCAGGCAATGATAGAACAGGCGCATCGCAAAGCTTCTGCTTCAGGTGTTGGAAAGCTTCCTCTTGTTTGTACCCCCAATAAAAGGGCATTTTCTTCTGAGTTAGAGCAGTTAGAGGAACTGCAATCTTAGAGAAGTTTTCAATGAAGCGGCGATAATAACCCGCTAGACCAAGAAATGAACGAACTTCAGTAGGAGTAGTAGGTGTATCCCAATCCTTAATCGCACTGATCTTGGAGGGATCTACATGAATACCTTGTTCGTTGATAATGTGCCCCAAAAATTGAACTTCTTTAAGCCAAAATTCGCACTTGGAGAATTTGGCGAAAAGTTGCTCTTTCTTCAGGAGTTCCAAAGTAAGACGAAGATGCTGCTCGTGATCAGCTCGTGTCTTAGAGTATATCAAGATGTCGTCAATAAAAACAATGACGAACTGATCCAAATAAGGTTTGCAGACTCTATTCATTAGGTCCATGAAAACAGCATGAGCATTAGTCAAACCGAATGGCATGACTGTGAATTCATAATGCCCATAACGAGTACGGAACGCTGTCTTCGGAATGTCTTCTTCTTGCACCCGAAGTTGATGATATCCAGATCGCAGATCAATCTTCGAAAAATAAGAAGCACCTTGTAACTGATCAAAGAGGTCGTCTATGCGAGGTAGAGGATATCGATTCTTGATGGTAAGCTTGTTAAGCTCATGATAATCGATACACATCCTAAAGGATCCATCCTTCTTCTTGACAAAAAGAACGGGAGCACCCCAAGGTGAAAAACTAGGACGTATAAAACCTTTGTCAGAGAGCTCCTGAAGCTGCTTAGACAACTCTTGCATCTCAGACGGTGCAAGACGATATGGAGCTCTGGCAATGGGATTTGCACCAGGTACGAGATCAATGCGGAACTCGACTTGGCGTGCTGGAGGCAGACCAGGTAAATCTTCAGGGAACACTTCAGAATAATCCCGAACGACAGGAATATCTGAAATAGACTTACCCTTGCCTTTATCTTCTGTAACATGTGCTAAGAAAGCCACATAGTTCTTCTGCAGATACTTCCGAGCTTTAAAACAAGACATGAGTCTGAGACCACCGATAGGCTTCTCACCTTGAACCTGCAGGATCTCGCCTGTCGAAAGCGGCACACGAACAATCTTCTCAGAACAAACTATCTCTGCGTGATGCTTGGATAACCAATCCATTCCCACAATAACGTCGAAGCTTCCGAGTTGCATAGGCGTGAGGTCGATAGGAAAAAGATGGTCGTTAAGATTCAACTGGCAGTTGCGAAGAACAGAATTAAGAATAATGGGTTCACCACTAGCAACCTCTACTGTCAAAGATTTGCCTAGTTTCGTTCTAGACACTCGAAGCATTGGTTCAAAGGACAAAGACACGAAACTCTTATCGGCACCGGAATCGAAAAGAACAGATGCAGGCTGATTATTAATAAAGAACGTACCGTTCACCACATTATCGTCAGCCTGTGCCTCTTGGGCATTCATGTTAAATACTCGGCCTCGAGCCGGAGCCGGATTCTGGTTCTGGTTCTGGTTCTGGTTGGCTAGCCTTGGGCACCGGTTTCTATAGTGGGTCAGATCCCCACAATTGTAACAAGCACCTGGTGGGTATTGTGGTCGTGCAGCTTGACCCTGTTGCGGAGCAGCTTGTTGAGCCGGGTTCTGAACCGCGGGATTCTGAGCAGATCGACAAAAATTGGCGAGATGGCCTGATTTCCCACAGTTAGTACAGAAACGGCATGGAAGTTGCGGCTGGTGGTGACTGTTGCATCTATTGCACAAAGGTGCATTCCCTGAATAGGGTTTCTTTGCTGGAGGCTGTGCGGGTTGGTTGAGAGCTGCCTGATTAGCTTGGGCAGTGATAGCAAAATTTTGAGAAGCCTTACGCTTCTTTGACCTCTTCGAAGAACCAGAGTTCTTTCCATTCAAGTTTTGACCTTTCTTGCTATCTTCCTTGTCAGCCGACTGCTTCTTGCCCTTGTCACCCTTCCTGTGTAGCTTTCCCTTTCTAATCTGCGACTCAGTCAATGTCGCAGATAGCTCGATCGCCTGACGAAGTGTGGCAGGGTTACTACCAGTAAGAATGTCTTGTACCGAGTCGGGTAGGCCATCGATGTATCTCTCGATAGCCTTGTCGAGTGGGGTGACCATTGTTGGGCAAAGCAGACTCAATTCTTCAAACCGATCAGTATAAGCCCTGTGCTCACCACTATCTTGCTTCAATACATCAAACTCTTTCTCCAACGCTCGCTGTTCATGGCGAGGACAGAATTCCCTCATCATAAGGGCTCTAAGTTCAGCCCATGTCTGTGCGAGAGCAACTTCTGCACCCCGGTCTCTCATAACCCCGTTCCACCATGTCAAAGCCCTCTTCTGAAATACACTCGAGGAGAACTCGACCTTGCGATTATCCGGACACTGCACATGGCGAAAAGTATTCTCTATGCTCTCGAACCACTGAAGAAGCCCAGTCGCTCCCTCAGAACCACTAAACTTGAGTGGTTTAGCCTGGTTAAAATCCTTGTATTTGCATGGAACATTGTTGTTGTTGTTGGCCTGGTTCCATTGAGCAAAGAGATTTGGAAATTGAGCAGCCATCTGCTGCGCAATAATTTCTGCCAGCTCGGCAGTAGCTATCTGATTCTCGCGTCGAGGAGGCATTCTAAAAGAGGAAAACATGAAAGGAAACGAGTGAGATGATTGGATGAAAAGAATGAGATGAAACAAAATCAACAAAAGCAAAGATGGTGGTCATTCGTCCGTATCACAAAGCAAACAAACGACTCACAGTGACTAATCAAAGTAAATGGATCAAAAATAATGTATAATGAAGACATGCTCGCCTATAAGTGAACACTCATCCCAAGAATTCCCAGGTAAGCACAACTGGTCTCGCGTCTGGTTGAGATGTATACGAAGTGCTTGCCTAGACAGAAAACCCAGAATACAGGCATTCACCCTTCCAGTTTGCACATGTTCACATTATTTAAAACCCAAAACGTTTGACGGGATTTTGAAAATTAGAAGGCACAAGGCCAAAAACCAATACTGAAAAGGGTTCAAAACCATAAAACAGAGGGTTCAAAACCTTACAATTGAGGGTTCAAAACCTTGTAAAAATTTATTCAAAAACAGATGATTGTTTTTCAAAAATCGTTTCGGAAAAATTTTGGTTCCTTGTTTTGTTAATCACCTAAGGATAGGTGATGTGCATGTTTTAAGATCTAAACACAAGATAACTTGTGTTAGGTTCCTAGAAAAGTTATAGTCTAGGTCAAAGCATTACTAATAACCTAATTCCCTATAACCATCGGCTCTGATACCAACTCTTCTGTCACACCCCGACCGCGTAAAACAACAAATCGCGGCGGAAACATCGGGGCGTGTTGCGACAGAATTAATTGTCTCATAACCATGGTATACAAAGTTTTATTTATTTATTAAACAAGGGTGTTTCATTGTTTCAAACAGGTAATTAAAGAGTTCAGAACATAATTAAACATAGTCTATCTTCTTTTAAAGTTTCTAAGGCACAGGTCCGCCCTAGTATCATGATCAACATCCTATGGAAAAGCACCTGAAAACACATGTGAAAATAGGTACGTCAGCATAAAAATGCCTGTGAGATACATAGGTTTGTGAAAATAGGATTCATGACTTATGTTTAAGAAAAATGTTTAGTCATGAACCTTGTAATTTGCTTTGTCTTGTAAATCATTTGAAAACAATTAGATCAGATGATATGTATAAGTAAATGTCAGGTTAAATAAATAACCAGGTAAAAATGTGTTTGTATAAGATAAGTTGTTTGTAAATCAATGTCTTGTGAAAAGTATGTTATTTGTATAAAATGTTCTATGTCTCAATATTGAAATGATTCAAATAACGTTACGACATGTAATACCATACAAACACTTATATATAGGAAGTACCAGCGGCGTATCCACCATGCTTGTATCATATTACACACGCATCGTTAACTTAATCACTTAATCAAACCAAACCAACCAATGTAAGAAGTCTATGTTTAAACCATTTGTCAAATGTATTGAATAATATGTCAAAGTGTTCATGTCAAGATGTAAATCATGTAGTATGTAAAACCAATGTCAAAAGTGTTTGTGTCAAATGTAAACCATGTCAAAATGTCTATGTCCAATATCCATGTCAAATGTCTATGTCAAATATCCATGTCAAATGTCTATGTCAAATATCCATGTCAAATGTCTATGTCAAAATGTCATGTATGGCAAGTGAAATGTCTCAACTAAACCATATGCACAAAAACAAAGTATTGAAGTAAAACTTGGTTTAAATCAAAGCTATGTTTTGTGTAAATGCATGCAACTATTTAATATGAACATTTATGCGGTATTGTAAAAATGCATACATCCAAGCCTGGCGACTGTGGTGATAAACCCTTTAAACAAATTAAAGGTCTATCTGTCTTAATGTCAACGAATTCGGTCATTCCTTTCTGTCCCCTTACCCTGGGATGTCCGGAACGGGAGTTGTCAATTCCTATGGTACCACTACCTACTAACGAACGGCGTAGCTAATGTTAATGGATATATTGTCCCATGTAAACAAACCAAATGTCATAACAAAATGTGAGCATGTGAAAACAATGCACTAAGTATGTAAATCAAATGAACATACATAGCGTGAAATGTCATGTAAAACAATGTACTAAGTAATGCACACAATGGGCATACCTAGCATGAAATTGTCATGTAAAACGATGTACTAAGTAATGCACACAATGGCACACCTAGCATGAAATGTCATGTAAAACGATGTACTAAGTAATGCACACAATGGGCATACCTAGCATAAGATGTAATGAAATCATGTACTATAATGTACTATCGAACATAGCAGTATATGATGTGAAAACTGGAAAGCAGGAAAGTAACAAGTAGGCACATGTGTTCCACCCCAAAACAGTTTGGAAAAACAGTAAAAGAGGGGTCTATGTACTCACCTGAGATTGCTTAGATGTATTGAGATAACCACCAAGCAATGCTAGAGATCACGGAATCAAACGGCACCTAATATAGGTAACTATGTTAATAAACCGGACCTAAATCGGAAGATCGGATAGAATGAGGTTTCGTAAACCAAACGAGTATAGGAACTCGTGTGATATGGTTTAACAAACCCTACATACTAAGACGAAACTTAACCTAAGTGCTTGTGACCCATTACGACCCGTTTAGGTAGCTTATGCTACCTTAACGCGTCGTTCGCGTAAAACGCGTTTGGAACGCCTAACATTTGTGACCACAAGGTATAACCTCGGAAGGTTACAACTATGGTCACCTAATGTGTTTGGTCGGATCCTAATGATCGACCAAATGGGTCGGGTTCGAAAGTATAAGCGATCGTTTAGATCGCTTACCTTACGACCCTATCTAAGCACTATACTAACAGTGACGAGCTAAGCATGTTAGAACATGCTTAACTGAGTTTAGAAAACAGGTTTGGCATCAAAACAAACGGTTTTGATGCTCACGAGTAGTTTGGTTACAAAATACGCAAGAATACGTATTCTGCCCGAAACTACGGCTCGTCACTGAGCCTAGATAACGTGGTAATCAGTAGGTATAGTCACTAGGGACTATAACCATCGTGATCACGCTCACGTTATGAAGTTCAAACGAACTTCGCATCGACCATAAACTGGTCAATGCAGAAAGTCAAACATAGTTCGACTTTCGGGCTATAAAAGCGATAAAAGAACGAAGGAACACTTACAAAGGGTCCCCGCTAGTAAATCTTGATCGAGTAGCTCAGGTATGAAGTGATTTGCTTCAACTTAGAGCACTTTTAATCAGATTTGTGAGGAATGAGGTGAAAATGTGATGGGTATTTATAGGAAAAGTAGAGCCGTTAGGATCGTTTCTTGAATATCGTGCCACGATCCGAGCCGTACACTTGTCACAAAGTTGTGGTGGCTAAAAAATGGACACCATAGGAGTTTAACAAGTGTCATTTGGCCTTTGGGAGGTGTTAAGGGCTGAACAAAAGAGTTTATGCATTTTTTTTTCTATATATTTTTTTTCTATTTTTTTTTATTATTTTAGCAGTTTTGCAGTTTTGGTTCCTGTGCGCGTATCGTCGTGTTTTGGCACTTCCAACACCCGTCAAGCCCATTTTTAAGCTTCACAAGGATGTTAAAGTATAGGAAACATGAAAAATGCTCAAAAATATCTCGGATGTCGGTTCGTTTGGTCGTACGATCGCGATGTTCGCTTAATTACGACGGTATGCGCATAAGCGCGAAAAACGATCCAAATGACGCGACGAATGGATTTTTCTTATGCCAAACACTAAAATAAAATATTTTAGTGCTTACATAAATTTTTGGATGTCCGGATGTATTCAGAACGTAAGATATGCGCGAAAGTGCAAACGTGTGCACTTTTTGACACTTTTAGTCCCTGAATGAGCATAAAGTTTATTTTAGCATACCGTACCCCTCAAAGCATATTTCTAAGCTATGTAAAGGATATTTAGGGTATGTTTAACTTATGATCAAGTTCCGGAATGTCTGTTCCAGTACGAATCGTCATACTTTCGCAGTTTGTCAAGTTTAGTCCCTGTAAGCGAACTAACTTGTTTTTGACATACCAAAGCCTTCAAAACTCATTTCTAAGTTATGTAAGGGTTATTTAAGGTATGTTAAGTATATGTTGATGTTCCGGAGTATTTGTCGCATTAAACTGAGTACGTTTACGCACTAGTTTGCGTATAACTCTCCAGAAAGCGATGTAGAGTTTGAAATTACATAAAAGTCAAAACATGAAAAATGTAAAACATAACAAAACAAACATTGTGATCAAATAACATTGTTTTATTGATAACAGAACTGTTCATAGTGATTACAAGCACAGTTGTTACAGTTTAAGTTCCTAAAACATTAATCTCGTATCTCGAAACTGTTGAAATTTGTGTGAAAATTTAAGTGGATCAGTATACTGATAATCTAAGTGAATCGTTTAGAACTTAAAATGTTTAAAGCTTAATGGTGTTGGTGATTTGTCTCATAAACTGATATGATCCTCTTACACAAGCTCGCAAAAATATTGTTTGTAAATACTTCTTTACTGCATTTGATTAAAAACAAAATCCAAAAAGATTTTTAGTGTGTTTTAGCATAAAATTTTGAAAATACAAAAAGATTTTCGACAACCGATGTTGAAATGCTGATTTTCAAAGTTGTAAGTGCTAAACATGATGAACAGGTTTGGGAGAGTGTTTTTGAAATGAAAAATGTAGTTCCTACAAGTGGTTCATCAGAGATTGACGTTGTAAAATCATTTATTGATTGATTAATACCTGCAAGTGGTATATAAATTTGTCAAATTTTAAATTTGTGAAATTTATTGTGAGGTAGAGATTTGTGCAGGTTAGCCAGGTTTCTGATCCTGGGGAGAATGGAACCAGGTTACGATCTTCATACTGACGATGCTGATGAACTTAAGGAATCAAGAGATCTGATCAAGAGAATTAGAATGATTGAAAGCCAGGTTGCGATTCTGGAATTAAAGATTAGATTAACATTCAAGGGGGAGATTAGCCGATAGATAAATGATAGAGGATTGAGGATGTTTTACACTGTTAGATATTTGGAAGAGAATGAGAAGACTGATAAAGATTGAAGATTGAAGACTCGACACTGAAGACTTCGTCAACATCCAAGGGGGAGTCTGTTGGTGCATATGTCTGTCGACTTCGTCTTGTATCGAGTCTTGTATTAGTTTAGATAGAACAGGGCACGAAATACGAGAAATCTGTGTTGGTAGCTATTTCGCACGAAATGACATAGTCATTTCATACGAAATAGCTTGGCTATTTCGTTTGAACCATTTCGTGCGAAATAGGCTTGCCTATAAATACTGGTGCCTTGGTTCTCATTTGGTACGAAATAACTTTCCGGTTTCAGAGTCGAACTGCTGCCAAAGTGTTTACTCGCTGTAAAACGTTGTTATATCAATTAAAAGACAGTTTAAAGTGAATTGCAAGCTGAATCACCTCAATACGTTTGTTTCCGCCTCTCGTATTGAGAAAAAACTCTTCTGAACGACTCGTTTGGTCATGAAAACGATCTTACAATTGAACCTTGAAAATGGGTTAACGGGGTTTAAACGCGTTGAAAATGGCTTAAACATGCTGCAGGGACCATTTCTTCCATTTTTTTAAAGTTTCTGCATATAGGAGGGGGTGGCGTCACGCCACAGCTACATGGTGGTGGTGTGGCGGCACGCGACGGCCCTATCTGGGTAGATTTTCCATTTTCAGCAACCAGCTTGATTTCTAGGGTCTTTTAGGCAACCTTTGCAATACATGGAGTTGGTTTTCAAGTTCCCTTGGTATTAGAAACCATGTTCCACACATGTAGGGTCAAGATTTCACCTTCTAAACACTTGGAATGATCTCCTTGATCCATACTTTCTATAAATACCCACTTGATTCATTTGCATTCTTCACACATTTTCTCTCAATATTGCTCTAAGTTGAAGCTCTCCCTTGTGAAGCTTCATACCTGAGTATTTTGAGTTCAAATCTTCAAGGCTTGGACCTTTTGTAAGTCTCCTTCATGCTTGTTCATGTATCTCAAACATGAAAGTCAAACAGTGTTTGACTTTCTGCTTTGACCAGTTTATGGTCAACACAAAGTTCGTTTGAACTTTGCAACGTGAGCGTAATCACGATGGTTATAGTCCCTTGTGACTATACCTACTGATTACCACGTTGATTGGGCGTAGTGACGAGTCAAAGTTTCGGTCAAAATACGTGTTTATACGTATTTTGCAACGAAGCTATCATTGGGTATCAAAACACTTTGTCTTGATACCAAACTTGTTTTTTAACTTAGTTAAACATGTTTAACTCGTCACTTTTAGTTTAGTGCTTATATAGGGTCGTAAGATAAGCGGTCTAAACAACCGCTTAGACTTTCAAACCCGACCCGTTTGGTCGATCATTAGGATCTGACCAAACACATTTTGTGACCATAGTTGTATAGGGAATAACCTTCCGAGGTTATACCTTATGGTCACTTCGTTTAGTTAGTTGTATGATAGGTAGTTTATATGCCTTAGGAAAATGACCAAAATGCCCTTTTTGCGTATAATTTCATTTAAAGCATATGTGTCACACCCCCAAATTCCCACCTAGGGTATGTCCCTACTAGGAGTGCGACGATCCAACAATGAGCCACTAATTATATCAAACGCATTCAATTAAATGATAAAGTACTTAATTGTAAATGAAATACTGTATGTGAGTTTAAATGAAAACCAAAGTATCAGCGGAAGCAAAGTTAACCAGTTTTAAAACCAAAGTAATGTATCATTAAACCAATAAAATAAATACGTCCAGCAAGACCATGCCCACTCCAGCTGCTCCAGATAGCAAGTCCCAAAATATCTCAGCTAACGACCTACAAGCATGCAAACAAGTGTGTCAGACTACGCTGGTGAGTTCAAAGTTTTGTTACCGAGTTTAGTTACCAGTCACATGTGTAAAACAGTTAACAAGATGATATGATGTTTCGTAGTTTTGATGATTTGATGTTGTTATTACTCGATTACCGTATGTGGCGACTAGATGTGAATGCCCAACCCCAATGCCTCCATTTAGGCATTGGTCATGATGTCAAGGTATCAAACAACCTTGAATAGATGTAAGGGGTCTTATATGTACACGATGTGAATGCCCAACCCCAATGCCTCTAACTAGGCATTGGTCATGAAGTCCAGGTAATTAGTTCACGCCCGTCCTTTCGGCCCGGTGTGAGGGTGCCAAACCTAATAGCGCTATCAACTAAATACCTCGTTGCTTCTTCAGCAACACGGTAGATGTATGGGGTCTTACATGATTTATACTGTGTTCAATAACCAACATCCCAAATAAACAGTTTACCCAGTATTCCCTTTAGAAACGTTTACCAGATGTCCCAAACCACCGGGACGCATGCTTAGAAAAGTGCAGTGAACTCACCTTAGATTTGCTCGGTAAGATTAATTACGCGTTTAACAGAAATGATCAATCGAATCCTATGATAGTTGCACATAACAGTCAGTTTACATACAAGCTTAGTGCATATTGTTTCGCATGTATTCATCAGATAGTGCACTAGTATTAAACAGGTTGTGCAAGTGGTATCAGTAAATCAACAGTGTCCATGCCCCACGAAAACATTTATCAATTCATGACATCTAAACTGTTACACACATTAGATCACAAGCATTACCCAACACATTACAACTACTCACAAAACAATTCGGCCCAACCATTTAATCCAAACCCAAACCAATTTACCGTGGCCCATACTAACATATAATACATTAACCTGTAGCCTAACACCCGTTACTAAATATATTACCCTACCTAGTAACCCGAGGCCCAACCCACCTTGTCCTATGTGCGGCCCATCAGGAATCCTTATTTCTTATACTTTCAATTAGTTGGTGCCTGTATTTGTCATACATGTTTCAATTAGTGGTTGTACAAAAGAAAGCATGTGAGGAGGGGGCCTATACATGTGCGCCGCCCTTGATTAGGATCACATGGTCCAATCCTCATGACACTCCACAATTCATCAGCCTACCTACAATTCTGTCCCATCTCATCATTATCATCCTTAGTTATTGTGCACTAAAATTATAATTATAATATTATTCAAGAATAGAGCCGCCATTTTCATAGATCACAATTTCAAATAGCACATCATCTCATCATTATGGCACATGGTATGATTACTTGACTAACTTCACGTGGGCCACCAACTTTGAATTCAAGATTAGCAATTATTATTATTAGATAACATCATCAACAGTAACCGTACAACAAGGCACAACATCAATTATCAATACTGAATACAAGACTAACATACGATCACATTAATTACATTGACTAATAGGAATCCTAGAACAACAATCCGATTACATATCATTCGAAATTCCATAAACATCAAACATCTAGCAAAGTGTCGAGAATGTCCATCATCACTTAAGCACCAAGATTAATCCAATCGTGTATACGAAGTTATTAACATCAGATGACAACTATCAAAGGGAACCAATTCATGTCACAAAACTAGTCATGTAAACACAAGTCACAATTAATGCATCGATTTGTCTAATACTTTGCACGACTATAGGTTAATACCCTATTATCGATTACATATCACCAAGTATTAACATGATCAATCAGATTCAATATCCCATATAAACAATATCATGTAGTCAATCAGATTCAACATCACAGATAATCAGATTCACTACCGCATATAAATGATAACACATATAATATCATGCAATCGATCAGGTTCAATACCACATATAATCAATATCATGAAATTATAAAAAAAACAACAGCCAAGAATCACTAACCCACAAGATTTGATCGACCAGCTGATGTATTCGAAAAGGGGGGGGGGGTCTGCTACTGGAATCGTGCGATCAGGGAAGGGGAAGGATAGAGTTTGTTGTAGTTTTGAGATTGATTATGATTGTTACATGGATGGCTTAATAAAAGGGTAACAATAATTAAAGTGGGCCGTTAATTACAATTAGAGTGGGCTGCTTATTAATTTATTTCGGCTACAATCTTGGGCCTACAATCTTGGACCAAATTTTCGAAGCATAATAGGAAGTCAAAGCACACAAGAATTAATTTGGGCCTTGGGTCAATATGGTGAGTGTTTGCAAGGTATAGTTATAAAACCCAAAGTGTACGCGACCCAACAGTTTCCGATAAGTTAGTTAACCGCGAAATCAAACGTTTAAGTTTAACGAAGTTTAAATCACAACCTTGAACGTTTAGGTTGTCACAGCATCCCCAACTTGAAAGAAATTTCGTCCCGAAATTTGACAAGCAAGCACAAAGAAGTGAAGTAATAATCAAGATTGTTGCGGATTTTCCTCTGGTGCCACAATATGTAACCTAATTTTTGCCATATAAACTGAATATTAAACATGTTAGGGCATATAATACTTGTCATAGGACTAGTTAGACTACTCATTTGCGCTTTTGCGCAAATGACGCGTTAAAGTAGCATAAGCTACCTAAACGGGTCGTAAGCACTTAGGATAGGTTCCGATTTAGAATGTAGGCTTCGTCAAACCATATCACTTGAGTTCCAATACTCCTTTGGTTTACGAGACCTCATCCTATCTGATCTTCCGATTTAGGTCCGGTGTATTAACGTACTTACCTATGTTAGGTGCCGATTGATTCCGTGATCCTTCTGGCGTTGTTTGATTGTTATTACAAGACTTCTAAGCATTATCAAGTGAGTACATAGTCCCCTCTTTTACTGTTTTCAAATATTTTGGGGTGATTCACATGTGCCTACTTGTTACTTTCATGCTTTTCGTACTTTCATAACATATACTTGCTATGTTCACTAGTACGCATTTAGTACATGATTTCATTTATGCTTTGCTATGTATGTTCATTTTGCATACTTAGTACATTGTTTACACATAACATGCTTACATTTGGTATGACATTTGGTTTGTTTAACGGGACAAAAATACGTTCATTAACACTGATCACGCCGCTCGGTAGTAAGTAGTGGTACCATAGGAATTGACAACTCCTGTTTCTGGCTTCCTAGGTTTGTTTGGAAGTAGGAAATGACTGAATCCAATATACATAAATTTTGATAAATCTTTAATTTGTTTAAGGGTTTCTCTCCACAGTCGCAAGGCGTGAATGTTTGCGTTTTAACATTTCCACATAAGTGTTTGTATCAGTAAAGCATGGATTTTGCAAAACATAACTTTTGACTTAAATTATGATTTATATCAAATACATTGTTTTGTACATTTTACCTATGGGGTTGAGTAATTCTATTATTCACCATACATTTTCATTTGATTATACATAAAAATTATACATATGGTTTGAGTAGTCACTTTTTACTTACTATACATAGCATTTAATTATACAAGACATAGTTTACATTTAACAATTAAACATTTGATTATACATGAACATTTTGACATTTGTATAAACAATACATTTTGGTGGTTTATTTTGGTAAGTGATTTACATAACGAGGTGACGTGTAATATGATAAAAGCATGGTGGATACGCCGCTGGTACTTCCTATATATAAGTGCTTTTATGATATTACAAATCGTAGCGTTATTTAAATCATTTAGACAAAGACATGATATATCTTATTCAAATAACATATTTTCACAAAATTTCACAGTTTGCGCAGTGCAAAGCTTCCCAAAATTTCGCAGTTACTGCACAAGCCAACCGGGCAGCTCCCAACCAGCCCGCACAACCACCCGCAAAGAAACGATAAGTTGGTAATGCACCTCTGTGCAACAGGTGTAACAGTCACCATCAACCACAGGTTCAGTGTCGTTTTTGTGCTAACTGTGGAAAGTCATGTCATCTTGCCAATGTTTGTCATTTTGCTCCTAATCAAACCGCATAAACCCCAGCTCAGCAAGCTGCTCAACCGCCTGCTCAACCGCCTGCTCAACAACAAGCACAGGCTGCATGACCTCACTATCCTCCTGGATCTTGCTATAATTGTGGGGATCTGACTCATTATCGAAATCAGTGTCCGAGGCTAGCTAACGTGAATCAGGCTCAGGCTCGTGGTCGAGTCTTTAACATGAACGCAAATCAGGCGCGTGCGGACAATGAGGTGGTCAATGGTATGTTCTTTGTTAACAATCAACCTGCATCTGTTCTTTTTTATTCGGGTGCCGATAAGAGTTTTGTGTCATTATATTTTGAGCCTTTGCTTTGCATGACTAGAACAAAACTAGGAAAGCCTTTGACAGTAGAGGTTGCTAGTGGTGAACCCGTTGTTCTCGATTCTGTTCTTTGAAACTACCAGTTAAACCTTAATAACCATCTTTTTCCTATCGACCTCACGCCAATGCAACTTGGAAGCTTCGACATTATAGTAGGAATGGATTGGTTAGCCAAGTATCACGCAAAGGTAGTTTGTTTTGAGAAGATTGTTCGTGTACTGCTTTTGACTGGTAAAATCTTAGAGGTTCATGGTGAGAAACCTGCTAGTGGTCTCAAACTCATGTCCTGTACTCAAGCTCAAAAGTATCCACGAAAGAACTATGTGGCATTTTTTGCACATGTCGTAGAGGAGAAAGTCAAAGGTAAGTCTATTCAAGATATCCCTGTTGTTCGGGATTATCCTGAAGTGTTTCCTGAAGAATTACCTGGTTTACCCCCAGCACGCCAAGTTGAGTTTCGTATTGATCTTGTACCTGGTGCAAATCCTATTGCTAAATCTCCGTATCGTCTTGCACCATCTGATATGCAAGAGTTATCTAAACAGATTCAGGAGCTTTCTGACAAAGGTTTCATTCGTCCTAGCTTTTCACCTTTGGGTGCTCCCGTTCTTTTTGTTAAGAAGAAAGATGGCTCTTTCATGATGTGCATCGATTATCATGAGCTGAACAAGCTTACCATCAAGAATCGATTTCCCCTACCTCGCATTGATGATCTCTTTGATCAGTTACAGGGTGCTACTTGTTTTTCGAAGATTGATCTACGTTCTGGGTATCATCAGCTTCGAGTGCTTGAGGAAGATATTCCCAAGACTGCATTCCGCACACGATATGGGCATTATGAGTTCACTGTTATGCCATTTGGTTTGACTAATGCTCCTGCCGTTTTCATGGACTTAATGAATAGGGTTTGTAAGCCTTATTTGGACAAGTTCATCATCGTTTTCATTGATGACATTTTAATTTATTCTAAGACACGAGCTGATCATGAACAACATCTCCGTCTTACTATGGAACTCCTAAAGAAAGAACAGCTTTTCGCCAAGTTCTCTAAATGTGAATTTTGGCTTAAGGAAGTTCAGTTTTTGGGACACATCATCAACGAACAAGGTATTCATGTAGATCCCACCAAGATCAGTGCGATTAAGGATTGGGATACACCGACTACTCCTACTGAAGTTCGTTCACTTCTTGGTCTCACGTGTTATTAACGCCGCTTCATTAAAAACTTCTCCAAGATTGCAGTTCCTCTCACTGCTCTAACTCAGAAGAATAAACCTTTCAAATGGGGATCCAAACAGGAAGAAGCTTTCCAGACCTTGAAACATAAACTTTGTGATGCACCTATTCTATCTTTACCTGAGGGCAACGATGATTTTGTTGTGTATTGTGATGCATCCAAATTAGGTCTTGGCTGTGTTCTCATGTAAAGGAACAAAGTCATAGCTTATGCATCAAGACAATTGAAGGTTCACGAGAAAAACTACACCACTCATGATCTTGAGTTAGGTGCAGTAGTCTTCGCTGTTAAAATCTGGAGACACTATATGTATGGTACTAAATGTGTGGTTTTCACTGACCACAAAAGTCTTCAGCATATTTTCAATCAGAAAGAACTTAATATGAGGCAACGACGTTGGCTTGAACTTCTAAACGACTATGACTGCGAAATTCGCTACCATCCTGGTAAGGCGAATGTTATAGCTGATGCATTGAGTCGTAAAGAGCATGTCAAGCTTCACTGTGTTCAGGTTCGATCTGATATTCAAACCCTCATTTCTCAGGCTCAACATACTTTTGTTTCACAAGATTTGATGGGTAAGAAATTACCATATCATATTAAGCCTGATCTTGAACTGAAAGACAATGGATTATATTATTTCATGGATCGTTTATGGGTCCCAAGTCAAGACAATCTCCGCACCTTGCTAATGGATGAAGCTCATAAGTCTCGTTATTCTATTCATCCTGGTGCAGATTGTCACACCCCGACCACGTAAAACATCAAAACATGGCGGAAATATCGGGGAGTGTTGTAACAGAATTATTGTTTCACAACCATGGTAATTAAAGTTTTGTTTTATTTATAAACAAAGGTGGAATACATTGTCTTTAAACAAAGGAAACAAGAGTTCATAACATTATTTAACTAATCTTGCTTCTTTTCTGTCACTAAGGCCCGAGTCCACCCTAGTGTATCTTGATCAAACCTATGCAATAGCTCCTGAAACACATGTGAAAATAGGTACGTCAGCATAAAAATGCATGTGAGATACATAGGTTTTGTGAAAATAGGATTCATGACTTGAGTTTTAAAAGAAAGGTTTAATAAAAATTAGTCATGAATCTTGTTATGTGTTTTCTTTTATAAATCATATGAAAACTCGATTAGAAATCAGATTATATAAAAGAAAGGTGTATGGTTAATAAAATAACCAAGTAAAAAGAGTTGTATAAAATAAACTGTTTTGTAAAACAATGTCTTGTGGAAAATATGTTATTTGTGTAAAATGTTATATGTCTAAATTGAAATGATTTAAATAACGCTACGATATGTAATATCATACAAGCACTTATATATAGGAAGTACCAGCGGCGTATCCACCATGCTTGTATCATATTACACACGTCTCGTTACTTAAAGCACCTACCCAAACAAACCACCAATGTAAAATGTTTATGTTTAAACCAATTGTCAAAATGTTTATGTCAAAATGTAAACCATGTAATGTATAATCAATGTCAAATGTTCATGTGTCAAATGCGAATCATGTAATGTGTATCCAAAATATCATGTATAGCTAGTGAAAATATATCAACTAAACCATAGGTAAAATGCACAAAACAAGATATTGAAGTAAAACGTAGTTTAAATCAAAGTTTTGTTTTGTGGAAAATGCATGCTATACTGGTACAAACATCTATGCGGTATTGTGAAAATGCATACATTCAAGCCTTGAGACTGTGTCGATAAACCCTTAAACAAATTAAAGGTTTATCTAAGTTATGTGTATCGAATTCGGTCATTCCTTCCATCCAAACGTACCTAGGATGTCAGGAACGGGAGTTGTCAATTCCTATGGTAACACTACCTACTAATGAACGACATGGCCAATGTTAATGAACGTATTTTTGTCCCATTTAAACAAACCAAATGTCATACCAAAATGTGAGCATGTGATGAAAAAAAAATGTACTAAGTATGCAACAAATGAACATACATAGCATGTGATGTGATGTAAAATAATGCACTAAGTATGCACTAAATGGATATACATAGCGTGAAATGTAATGCAAAACAATGTACTAAGTATGAACTAAATGGACATACATAGCATAAAATGTAATGTAAAACGATGTACTAAGTATGCAACAAATGGACATATATAGCAAAAACACAATGAAATCATGTACTATAAGTGTACTAATGAACATAGCAAGCATATGATATGAAAATATGGAAAGCACGAAAGTAACAAGTAGGCACATGTGTTTCACCCCAAAATGTTTGAAAACAGTAAAAGAGGGGTCTATGTACTCACTTGAGATTGCTTAATAGTCCTTAGATAACCACCAAGCAACGCTAGAAAGATCACGGAATCAAACGGCACCTAATATAGGTAACTATGTTAATAAACCGGACCTAATCGGAGGATCGGATAAAATGAGGTTTCGTAAACCAAATGAGTATAGGAACTCATGTAATATGGTTGAACAAAGCCTATATTCTAAAGCGGAACCTATCCTAAGTGCTTACGACCCATTACGACCCGTTTAGGTAGCTTATGCTACTTTAACGTGTCGTTCGCGTAAAACGCGTTCGGACCGCCTAACTAGTCCTATGACAAGTAAAATATGCCTTAATGTCACACCCCGACCACGTAGAACATACCAAACGTGGCGGAAACATCGGGGAGTGTTGTAACAGAATTAATGTTTCAAATCCATGGCAATTGAAGTTTCGTTTTATTGATTAAAAGTGTTACAATATCTTAATAAACAAATAAATACAACATAATTAACTAGTCTTGCATCTTTTATTGTTACTAAAGCCCAGGTCTGTCTATGTGTATCTTGACCATCTTATGCAACAGTTCCTGAAAAACACATGTGAAAATAGGTACGTCAGCATAAAAATGCCTGTGAGATACATAGGTTTTGTGAAAATAAGATTCATGACTTATGTTTGAGAAAATGTTTAGTCATGAACCTTGTTATTTGCTTTGTCTTTTAAATCATTTGTAAAACGATAAGATCAGATGATAAGTATAAATAAATGTAAGGTTAAATGAATAACCAAGTAAAATGTGTTTGCATAAGATAAGTTGTTTATAAATCAATGTCTTGTGAAAAGTATGTTATTTGTATGAAATGTTCTATGTTCTCAAACTGAAATGATTCAAATAACGTTACGACATGTAATACCATACAAACACTTATATATAGGAAGTACCAGCGGCGTATCCACCATGCTTGTATCATATTACACACGCATCGTTACTTAATCACTTAATCAAACCAAACCAAACAATGTAAAATGTTCATGTCAAGATGTAAATCATGTCAAAATGTCTATGTCAAATATCCATGTCAAATGTCTATGTCAAGTATCCATGTCAAATGTCTATAGTCCAAGAGTAGTCAAGTAATGTATAACCAAAATGATATGTATGGTAAGTAAAATTTAGACTACTTAAACCATAAGTAAAAATGTACAAAACAAAGTATTGAAGTAAAACTTGGTTTAAATCAAAGTTATGTTTTGTAAGATATATGCATGCTATACTGAATATGAACATTTATGCGGTATTGTGAAAATTCATACATCCAAGCCTTGAGACAGACGGATAACTATGTAAAAGTGAGTTATCAAGAGAATATGTATTCGGATTCGGTCATTCCTTTCATCCCCTTTCCCTGGGATGTCCGGAACGGGATTTGTCAAGTCCTATGGTACCACTACCTACTACCGAGCGGCATGATCGGTGTTAATGAATGTATAGTATAGTTTAAACAAACCAAATGTCATACCAAAATGTAAGCATGTTTTATGAAGATAATGTACCTAGTATGCTAGAGTAAACATACAGGGTAGAGCTATAAAACCATGTGTCCATATGTTACTGGAACATATGCAACAGAGATGCAGTATAAAACAATGTACTAAGTATGCAAAGTCATCATACAAAGTAGAAAAGTCATGTAAAACAATGTACTAAGCATGTTATCAGTCAACATACATAGCAGAAAAGTCATGTAAATCAATGTGCTTAGCATGTTATCAGTCAACATACATAGCAGAAAAGTAATGAAATCATGTACTATAATGTACTAACAAACATAGTCGGTATATGATGTGAAAACAGGAAAGCATGAAAGTAACAAGTAGGCACATGTGTTCCACCCCAAAACAGTTTGGAAAACAGTAAAAGAGGGGTCTATGTACTCACCTGAGATTGCTCGGTAGTCCTTGAGTAACAACCAAACAATGCTAGAGATCGCGGATATCAAACGGCACCTAGTATAGTTAACTACATTAATAAACCGGACCTAAATCAGAAGACTGGGTAGTATGAGGGTTTGTAAACCAAATGAGTGTAGGAACTCATATGATATGGTTAATCAAAGCCTACATACTAAATGAAACTTAACCTAACTGCTTACGACCCATTACGACCCGTTTAGGTAGCTTATGCTACTTTAACGCGTCGTTCGCGTGAAACGCGTTCGGACCGCCTAACTAGCCCTATGACAAGTGTTATATGCCTAAACATATTACATAATCAGTTATGTGACAAAGGTTTAGGTTACATATGCTTAATTACCAATTATACATGAAAAGGGTATTCTGGTAATTTACCTAAAGCATATAAACTACCTATCATACAACTACTTAAACGATGTGACCATAGGGTATAACCTCGGAAGGTTATTCCCTACCTACTATGGTCACCTAATGTATTTGGTCGGATCCTAATGATCGACCAAACTGGGTCGGGTTCGAGGTATAAGCGATTTATCAGATCGCTTACCCTACGACCCTAGACAACGTGGTAATCAGTAGGCATAGTCCCAAGGGACTATGACCATCGTGATTACAATCACGTTGCGAAGTTCTAACGAACTTCGCATTGACCATTACTGGTCAACGCTGAAAGTCAAACAAAGTTTGACTTTCTGACTCGAAAAGCAGTAAAAATAAGGAAAAGAACGAAAGAATACTTACGAAGGGTCCCCGAATGCTAACCCAGATCAAAATAGCTCAGGTATGAAACGAAGGTTCCAACTTAGAGCTTTCTTAATCAGATTTGTGGGTTTTGGGGTTGAGGGTGGATGGGTATTTATAGTATTCGGTCCACCGTTAGGATCGTTTGTCGATTATCGTGCCTTAATCTCGTGCGTACACTTGTCACAAAGGTTATGGAGCCACATATGCTCCTTAACTTTGTGACACATCAACTTAAAACATGTGGTTAAGGATCATTTAGTTGCAACTTGTAATTAAAACATTGAATCTGGTCAGAACACTCACTCGCGTAGCACGACGGTTAGAGCCTTAGGGTGTCACACCCCGACCACGTGGAACATACTAAACGTGGCGGAAACATCGGGGAGTGTTGTAACAGAATTAATTGTCTCAAATCCATGGCCAATAAAGTTTCGTTTTATTGATTAAAGGTGTTACAATGTCTAATCAAACAAGGAAATACAACATAATTAACTAGTCTTGCATCTTTTATTGTCACTAAAGCCCAAGTCTGCCTATATGTATCTTGATCATCTTATGCAACAGTTCCTGAAAAACACATGTGAAAATAGGTACGTCAGCATAAAAATGCCTGTGAGATACATAGGTTTTGTAAAAATAGGTTTCATGACTTATGTTTGAGAAAATGTTTAGTCATGAACCTTGTTATTTGCTTTGTTTTGTAAATCATTTGAAAATCGATAAGTTCAGATGATAAGTATAAATAAGTGAATAATGTATGGTTAAATGAATAACCATAGTAAAATGAGTTTGTAAAAGATAAGTTGTTTTGTAAAACAATGTCTTGTAAAAAGTATGTTATTTGTATAAAATGTTCTATGTCTCAAACTGAAATGATTCAAATAACGCTACGATATGTAATACCATACAAACATTTATATATAGGAAGTACCAGCGGCGTATCCACCATGCTTGTATCATATTACACACGCCTCGTTACTTAATCACTTACTCAAACCAAACTATCAAAATGAAATGTTTAACAAGTATAGAAATGTTCATGTATAGTCAAATACGGTTCACACGGTTCACAGATACAAACGGTTCACAGATACAAACGGTTCACAGATACAAACGGTTCACAGATACAAACGGTTCACAGATACAAACGGTTCCCAGATATAAACGGTTCACAGATACAAACGGTTCACAGATACAAACGGTTCACAGATACAAACGGTTCACAGATACAAACGGTTCACAGATACAAACGGTTCACAGATACAAACGGTTCACAGATATCAACGGATCACATAGTCAGATGATTACAACGGTTCAATATGTAGTATAATTACAACGGTTCAATATGTAGTATAATGTGTTCATATGCTGGATAAGCATATGCAACAGAAAAGCAATGTAAAACAATGTACTAAGTATGCACATAATGGACATACATAGCATAAAATGTATTGAAATCATGTACTATAATGTACTAACGAACATAGCAGTATATGATGTGAAAACAGGAAAGCAGGAAAGTAACAAGTAGGCACATGTGTTCCACCCCAAAACAGTTTGGAAAACAGTAAAAGAGGGGTCTATGTACTCACCTGGGATTGCTCAGTAGTTCTGGAGTGACAACTAAACAATGCTAGAGATCGCGGATATCAAACGGCACCTAGTATAGGTAGCTACATTAATAAACCGGACCTAAATCGGAAGATCGGGTAGCATTAGGGTTTGTAAACCAAACGAGTGTAGAGACTCGTGTCTTTTGATTTTAACAAAGCCTACATACTAAATGAAACTTAACCTAAGTGTCTACGACCCATTACGACCCGTTTAGGTAGCTTTATGCTACTTTAACGCGTCGTTCGCGTGAAACGCGTTCGGACCGCCCAACTAGCCCTATGACAAGTGTTATATGCCTAAACATATTACATAATCAGTTATGTGACAAAGGTTTAGGTTACATATGCTTAATTACCAATTATATATGAAAAGGGTATTCTGGTAATTTACCTAAGGCATATAAACTACCTATCATACAACTACTTAAACGATGTGACCATAGGGTATAACCTCGGAAGGTTATTCCCTACCTACTATGGTCACCTAATGTGTTTGGTCGGATCCTAATGATCGACCAAACTGGGTCGGGTTCGAGGTATAAGCGATTCATTAGATCGCATACCCTACGACCCTAGACAACGTGGTAATCAGTAGGCATAGTCCCAAGGGACTATGACCATCGTGATTACAATCACGTTGCGAAGTTCAAACGAACTTCGCATTGACCATTACTGGTCAACGCTGAAAGTCAAACAAAGTTTGACTTTCTGACTCGAAAAGCAGTAAAAATAAGGAAAAGAACGAAAGAATACTTACCCAGGGTCCAAGAATGGAAGGTTTGGATCCGAACACTCTCAGGTATGAAGTGTTAAACACGACAACTTAGAGAGCAAGTTCAGATTCAAAGGTGTGAGTTTTTGGGTGTGATGTTGGTGGGTATTTATAGGAAATGGTCCACCGCTAGGATCGTTTCTTGGAGAAGGAGGCAACGATCAAGGCCGTACACTTGTCGGAATGTTATGGTGCCTAAAATGCCACTAACCATAAGGATTTGACATGTGGAAGGGTGTTGGAAGGTGCTAAACAGCTGCAACCAGCTGTTAAATGCAGTTAATCTGGTCTGATAGTGGGAAGCGGCCCGCTTCAGGATCAGCCAAAGACAATGCGGGCCGCATGGCCCTTCTGATCTGCACATATGTTTGAAAAATGACAGTTTCAGTCCCTGCACGTGTTTAAGGCCTTTTTCGATGCGTTTGAACCTCGTTAACCTCATTTCAAGGCTCTAAAATGAAGTTAAAGTATAGGGAACTCAAAACATGCTCAAAAATATGTCGGATGTCGGTTCGTTTGGTCGTACGATCGCGATGTTCGCTTAATTACGACGGAATGCGCATAAGCGCGAAAAACGATCCAAATGACGCGACGAATGGATTTTTCTTAAGGCGAACACTAAAATATAATGTAGTCATGCTTACATAAATTTTTGGATGTCCAGATGTATTCAGAACGTAAGTTATGCGCGAAAATGCAAACTTGTGCACTTTTTGACACTTTTAGTCCCTGAATGACCCAAAAGTTTATTTTAGCATACCGAACCCCTCAAAGCCTATTTCTAAGCTATGTAAAGGATATTTATGGTATGTTTAACTTATGGTCATGTTCCGGAATGTCTGTTACAGTTCAAATTGGCATACTTTCGCAGTTTGTCAACTTTAGTCCCTGTAAGCGATTAAACTTTGATTTCACCACACCGAACCTTCCAAAACTTATATCTAAGTTATGTAAAGTTTATTTAGGGTATGTTAAGCCTATTTCACTATTCCGGAGTGTTTGTTGCATTAAACTGGTTATATTTACGCATTAGTGCGCGTATAACCTTCCAGAAAGCGATATAGTGTTTGAAATCGAACAAGAATTGATATGTGTAAACGATACACCTATTTTTACAAATCCCAAGTATGAAATACAATATTTCACTGGTTGGGCATTTGTTTGATGGTTGAAATGACACAGGTGTTACAGTCTCCCCTACTTTAGGAAATTTCGTCCCGAAATTAATTCGTAGGAGTCTATTTGTGACGTTGTGTCAGATAACCACCAGAGGTATGTGAAGCATAATCCTGTCATTTCCTTAACGGACATTCTTCAGAATGAAAATGAACAAACGGAGTCATTTTCCTCAACGAGTATTCTTCAGAGGCGGAAATGAAGGAATAAACAAACGGGGATTCACTTCCTTAACGGAAAATCTTCAGAAACGAAAATGATCAAACGGAGTCATTTTCAACGGTTTGTTCCCTCAGAAATGGAAATGAAAATGATAGACAAACGGATATTCATTTCCTTAACGGAAAATCTTCAGAAACGAAAATGAACAAACGGAGTCATTTTCTACGGTTGCTTCCTCAGAAACGGAAATGAAAAGGATGGACAAACGGATATTCATTTCCTAAACGGAAAATCTTCAGAAACGAAAATGATCAAACGGAGTCATTTTCTACGGTTGCTTCCTCAGAAACGGAAAGGAAAAGGATGGACAAACGGATATTCATTTCCTTAACGGAAAATCTTCAGAAACGAAAATGAACAAACGGAGTCATTTTCTACGGTTGTTTCCTCAGAAACGGAAATGAATGGAGTTAACTCCTAGGCACATTACAAGGCTTACTGTGGTTTCTGTGCACTAAATTCCATAATTATGTATGCATCCATAATTACGTAATTCCTTGCATAGTCCGCACAGTTTGTCTTGTAATGTTCATAAGCACATAATCACATAGTTGTTTAACTTGGTTATTAATTTGTTATCTTCGGACGCGGATACTTAAAGCACACCAGGAATCCAATTCGTGGATTTCATTTGGCACTTTAATCTTTTCAAGAATCTATCTATGAAGATAGGAAAATCTTAATAGGAATTCGGCTTCGTCCTTATTGAATTGTGATGTACGTATTGAATCATACAAAGAATTCAATTAAGGACTCCGATGAATGATATCCATCCACAAGGATCTAATTATGAAGATAGAAAGATCCTACATGGATTTTGGAGTTTGTGTAACGAGAGGTGTTCCGACACCTTGCACTAGGCGTGCTTACGTCGATACACAAGGTAGAAAGTTCATGAGGTTGAGGCGCCAGATATGCCAAGGCGACATATGAAGCAGAAATTGAAGGTTGAGCAGCAGCAGGATTTGTAACAGCTTTGCTTTGGATTGCAAAGCGGCACATGTTAACCAAATGTCTCCATCGTCCACCGTGGGTACATTTGAAACAAGGTATTTGATTTGAATAATGACGATGGCATTGATTGCACCAAGGAGCAGTTCCCTTATACAGCTTCACCCCTGAGGCGAGTCATGGTGATAGCTAAGTCAACGGTCCTCTGGAGTACGACGCCTATTCGCTGGGTAATTGCAGCACCTGGTTCGGACATTGTTGTTGCGATGAAGAGGCACCATGAAGAAAATAGAAGACATGGGAGGAAACAAGGGAAAGATAGTCGAGAGAAAATGACAACGCATGAAGATTGTGACCATTTGTTTGTTACCAAAGGCAAACAAATGAGAGAGTGACTAATCAAAGTAAGCGGGTCAATATAATGTATCGCGAAGACATGCTCGCCTATAAGTGAACACTCATCCCAAGAATTTCCAGGTAAGCACAACTGGTCTCGCGTCTGGTTGAGATGTATACGAAGTGCTTGCCTAGACAGAAAACCCAGAATACAGGCATTCACCCTTCCAGTTTGCACGTGTTCACATTATTTAAAACCCAAAACCATGACGAGATTTTGAAAATTAAAAGGGGTTCAAAACCTTATAATAAATCATCCTAGAACAGATGATTAATTTTCAAAGCGGTTTTGAAATTTATGTTCTTGTTGTGTTAGTCGCCTAAGGATAGGTGACGGTATTGTTTTATGACTAAACGCAAGTAAACTCGCGTTAGGGTCCTAAGAAAGTTATAGACTAGGTCAAAGCATTACTAATAACCTAATTCCCTATAACCATTGGCTCTGATACCATCTTTTCTGTCACACCCCGACCACGTGGAACATACTAAACGTGGCGGAAACATCGGGGAGTGTTGTAACAGAATTAATTGTCTCAAATCCATGGCCAATAAAGTTTCGTTTTATTGATTAAAGGTGTTACAATGTCTAATCAAACAAGGAAATACAACATAATTAACTAGTCTTGCATCTTTTATTGTCACTAAAGCCCAAGTCTGCCTATATGTATCTTGATCATCTTATGCAACAGTTCCTGAAAAACACATGTGAAAATAGGTACGTCAGCATAAAAATGCCTGTGAGATACATAGGTTTTGTAAAAATAGGTTTCATGACTTATGTTTGAGAAAATGTTTAGTCATGAACCTTGTTATTTGCTTTGTTTTGTAAATCATTTGAAAATCGATAAGTTCAGATGATAAGTATAAATAAGTGAATAATGTATGGTTAAATGAATAACCATAGTAAAATGAGTTTGTAAAAGATAAGTTGTTTTGTAAAACAATGTCTTGTAAAAAGTATGTTATTTGTATAAAATGTTCTATGTCTCAAACTGAAATGATTCAAATAACGCTACGATATGTAATACCATACAAACATTTATATATAGGAAGTACCAGCGGCGTATCCACCATGCTTGTATCATATTACACACGCCTCGTTACTTAATCACTTACTCAAACCAAACTATCAAAATGAAATGTTTAACAAGTATAGAAATGTTCATGTATAGTCAAATACGGTTCACACGGTTCACAGATACAAACGGTTCACAGATACAAACGGTTCACAGATACAAACGGTTCACAGATACAAACGGTTCACAGATACAAACGGTTCCCAGATACAAACGGTTCACAGATACAAACGGTTCACAGATACAAACGGTTCACAGATACAAACGGTTCACAGATACAAACGGTTCACAGATACAAACGGTTCACAGATATCAACGGATCACATAGTCAGATGATTACAACGGTTCAATATGTAGTATAATTACAACGGTTCAATATGTAGTATAATGTGTTCATATGCTGGATAAGCATATGCAACAGAAAAGCAATGTAAAACAATGTACTAAGTATGCACATAATGGACATACATAGCATAAAATGTATTGAAATCATGTACTATAATGTACTAACGAACATAGCAGTATATGATGTGAAAACAGGAAAGCAGGAAAGTAACAAGTAGGCACATGTGTTCCACCCCAAAACAGTTTGGAAAACAGTAAAAGAGGGGTCTATGTACTCACCTGGGATTGCTCAGTAGTTCTGGAGTGACAACTAAACAATGCTAGAGATCGCGGATATCAAACGGCACCTAGTATAGGTAGCTACATTAATAAACCGGACCTAAATCGGAAGATCGGGTAGCATTAGGGTTTGTAAACCAAACGAGTGTAGAGACTCGTGTCTTTTGATTTTAACAAAGCCTACATACTAAATGAAACTTAACCTAAGTGTCTACGACCCATTACGACCCGTTTAGGTAGCTTTATGCTACTTTAACGCGTCGTTCGCGTGAAACGCGTTCGGACCGCCCAACTAGCCCTATGACAAGTGTTATATGCCTAAACATATTACATAATCAGTTATGTGACAAAGGTTTAGGTTACATATGCTTAATTACCAATTATATATGAAAAGGGTATTCTGGTAATTTACCTAAGGCATATAAACTACCTATCATACAACTACTTAAACGATGTGACCATAGGGTATAACCTCGGAAGGTTATTCCCTACCTACTATGGTCACCTAATGTGTTTGGTCGGATCCTAATGATCGACCAAACTGGGTCGGGTTCGAGGTATAAGCGATTCATTAGATCGCTTACCCTACGACCCTAGACAACGTGGTAATCAGTAGGCATAGTCCCAAGGGACTATGACCATCGTGATTACAATCACGTTGCGAAGTTCAAACGAACTTCGCATTGACCATTACTGGTCAACGCTGAAAGTCAAACAAAGTTTGACTTTCTGACTCGAAAAGCAGTAAAAATAAGGAAAAGAACGAAAGAATACTTACCCAGGGTCCAAGAATGGAAGGTTTGGATCCGAACACTCTCAGGTATGAAGTGTTAAACACGACAACTTAGAGAGCAAGTTCAGATTCAAAGGTGTGAGTTTTTGGGTGTGATGTTGGTGGGTATTTATAGGAAATGGTCCACCGCTAGGATCGTTTCTTGGAGAAGGAGGCAACGATCAAGGCCGTACACTTGTCGGAATGTTATGGTGCCTAAAATGCCACTAACCATAAGGATTTGACATGTGGAAGGGTGTTGGAAGGTGCTAAACAGCTGCAACCAGCTGTTAAATGCAGTTAATCTGGTCTGATAGTGGGAAGCGGCCCGCTTCAGGATCAGCCAAAGACAATGCGGGCCGCATGGCCCTTCTGATCTGCACATATGTTTGAAAAATGACAGTTTCAGTCCCTGCACGTGTTTAAGGCCTTTTTCGATGCGTTTGAACCTCGTTAACCTCATTTCAAGGCTCTAAAATGAAGTTAAAGTATAGGGAACTCAAAACATGCTCAAAAATATGTCGGATGTCGGTTCGTTTGGTCGTACGATCGCGATGTTCGCTTAATTACGACGGAATGCGCATAAGCGCGAAAAACGATCCAAATGACGCGACGAATGGATTTTTCTTAAGGCGAACACTAAAATATAATGTAGTCATGCTTACATAAATTTTTGGATGTCCAGATGTATTCAGAACGTAAGTTATGCGCGAAAATGCAAACTTGTGCACTTTTTGACACTTTTAGTCCCTGAATGACCCAAAAGTTTATTTTAGCATACCGAACCCCTCAAAGCCTATTTCTAAGCTATGTAAAGGATATTTATGGTATGTTTAACTTATGGTCATGTTCCGGAATGTCTGTTACAGTTCAAATTGGCATACTTTCGCAGTTTGTCAACTTTAGTCCCTGTAAGCGATTAAACTTTGATTTCACCACACCGAACCTTCCAAAACTTATATCTAAGTTATGTAAAGTTTATTTAGGGTATGTTAAGCCTATTTCACTATTCCGGAGTGTTTGTTGCATTAAACTGGTTATATTTACGCATTAGTGCGCGTATAACCTTCCAGAAAGCGATATAGTGTTTGAAATCGAACAAGAATTTATATGTGTAAACGATACACCTATTTTTACAAATCCCAAGTATGAAATACAATATTTCACTGGTTGGGCATTTGTTTGATGGTTGAAATGACACAGGTGTTACATAGGGCTCGCGCTACGCTAGTGCCTATCTGATTCAGAATTGTTTCAAAAGTGACAGGTTTAGTCCCTGCAGTCCTTTTAAGCGATTTTCGATGCGTTTGAACCCCGTTAACCTCATTTTAAGGCTCTAAAATGAAGTTAAAGTATAGGGAACTCAAAACATGTTCAAAAATATCTCAGATGTCGGTTCGTTTGGCCGTACGATCGCGATGTTCGCTTAATTACGACGGAATGCGCACAAGCGCGAAAAACGATCCAAATGACGCAACGAATGGATTTTTCTTAAGGCGAACACTAAAATATAATGTAGTCATGCTTTCATAAATTTTTGGATGTCCGGATGTATTCAGAACGTAAGTTATGCGCGAAAATGCAAACTTGTGCACTTTTTGACACTTTTAGTCCCTGAATGACCCAAAAGTTTATTTTAGCACACCGAACCCCTCAAAGCCTATTTCTAAGCTATATAAAGGATATTTAAGGTGTGTTTAACTTATGGTTATGTTCCGGAAGGTCTGTTACAGTTCAAATTGGCATACTTTCGCAGTTTGTCAACTTTAGTCCCTGTAAGCGATTTAACTTTGATTTCACCACACCAAACCTTCCAAAACTTATATCTAAGTTATGTAAAGGTTATTTTAGGTATGTTAAACCTATTTCACTATTCCGGAGTGTTTGTTGCATTAAACTGGTTATATTTACGCATTAGTGCGCGTATAACCTTCCAGAAAGCAATTTAGAGTTTGAAATTGAACAGAAATTGATATGTGCAAATGATACACATATTTTTACAAATCCCAAGTATGAAATAAAATATTTCATTGGTTTGGTATTTGTTTGATGGCCGTGGAGGCACAGGTGTTACAGTCTCCCCTACTTTAGGAAATTTCGTCCCGAAATTTATTTAGAGGAAACTTGTGAGAGTCTAAAACATGAAGTTGAAAAGATCGAACAACTTTGGTTAGGGTCCTGAACTTCTAGTAACTTTAATAACATCATGCTTGCAATGTAAGAGGGACACTTATATACAAGTATATAAAGCGTCATTGGTGCGTCCACCGTACCTCCATTACATCGTTATCATTTTGTTATTGTTGTCGCTATCGGTTCTTACACATAATAAATCTTACTGGGTTTCTGTGCATTGGATTCCATAATTATGTAGGCCTCCATAATTACGTAGTTCCTTGTACAGTCCGCACAGTCTATTTTATAATGTGTAGTGTAAAACCAAATGAATAATCCTGTGATGAGTGTAACTAGACTGCCATAGAGTCCTTTAGACTAAATCAATAAATGATTTAAATAGACTATCAAGGAGTCTGTTCAGTTACATCACTAGATGTCATTCTTTAACCAAATTGTGAATCAATCTTTTTGACTAGACCACTAAAGGGTCCCTTATGAATCATGGAGTAGTACTATATCAATCCAAGGGTCTTAACTATTACATAGAAGCCCATTAAGGATTTAAAGCAGTACCTTTTTGAATATCCTACTACGAATCCCTCATATGAAGATATGAAAAATTCTACGAGGATTTGGATAACAAATTATCCAGAGTATAAAAACACAAAAATGCATAAAAGAAAACATAAGATGCATAAACACATAGTCACATAACCTCGAAATTGTTTGTTAACTTGCCTTGTAAATTGCGTACATGCATTTAAAGCACACTAGAAATCCATTCCGTGGATTTCATTTGGTTCTTTAAACGTTATCAAGAATCCAACTATAAAGATAGAAAGATTCAAAAAGAAAATTCGATTTCGATTATTAGGAACCGAAATGTTCGAATTTAGGTATATGAGGAATCCAATTTAAGGACTCTGATTTGAATGATGATCATCCACAAGGATCTAATTGTGAAGATAAAAAGATCCCTTATGGATTTTAGAAGTTGAAGATGTTTTGATACCTTGCACTGGACGTGCTTATGTCAAAACATGAAGTAAAAATGCTTATGAAATTGAGATGCTAGATATGCCAAGGCGACATATGAAGCAGAATTTTGAAGGTTAAGTCAATGTATGAGGAAAATATTTTTGAAAACTATGCATGGGGTTCTTTTAAGAAAAAGGTGTTTAACGTTTTTGAAACCTTATATATAATACTTTTTGAAATCATAAAGTAGGTGTATTAGGTAGATATATTTACTAAAATGTTTTAAAATCATGCGAGATGAATTTTGAAATTATGTATAAGGTTTTTGAAAGATATGAATGATGCTTTTCGAAATCATGCACTTGATCAGAAAATGTATTGTGTTAATATTGTCTTCAGACTATATGAAATATTTTGAAATTAGAAAGGTTGGTTTTGATAACATGGCCAATGTTTTTGAAATAACATAGACAATGCATCTAGAAAAATTGTTTTCAAACTATATGAAATGTTTTGAGATCATGAAGATTGTTTTGAAATACTGGTACTGTGTATGTTGAAAAATCAAAACGTAATGGGTATGAGATTTGAAAATACCCTTAGTTATCTAACCAAGGATTTAAAGGCACAGATGTGCGAAAAGCACGATTACTCATAATGTCACTTAGTTTTCTGTACTTTGTTTCTTAGAGTTAAACGAGTACTTAAAATTTTTGAGGGAATCATGAGCAATCATTTGAAAGAGAGAATCACAAGAGTAGTTTGTAAGGTACATAGTTCCTTGATGTAGGTATCATAGGAAAATCATACACACATGTAACTATACTTGTATATCAGAATTTGTGAACAACGATTTTTATTTATGAACAAGACATATTGTTTCACAATACACGAAAACAAAAGAAACAAAGGCATGAGACAGCAACATCCTTTGTTCAGCCGAATGCTCATCCAAGGGTTGGATTTGCATTAACAAGCTTTGAGCAATCCCTTTGGAAATGGCCCATCTCGCCACAGTTGTAGCAAGATCCTCGTGAGAAACGAGCTTGAGCAGGATTGTCGCCAGCTTGATTTGGTACAGCTGCAGTTGGGCAAACCCTTGCTGTATGACCTATAAGTCCACAAATCTGGCATTTGCGGCACCTCACACTAGCATGATGATGAAGGCTACATTGGTTGCACAAGGGTGCAGTTCCATCGTATGGCTTCCTTGTAGGGGGTTGAGCTGGTTGGTTAGGGATTGTTTTACCATTGTGAGCGACCATGGCGAAGTTCTGAGAAGCCTTTCGCTTCTTTGACTTCTTAGGGGATCGTTCATCCATGGTCTTTGATTCCTCGATTGGTTTATTGGCTGATGGTGTTGTCGCCTGACTAGGTCCTACCTGTCTTGGTGACTCTCGAGTGGCTTCATCCTAGAGATGATACATGGCAGTAGCTAATTCTACAGTCTTTAGGACTACTTCGCCTATTCGCTGAGTGAATTTGGCTGCTTGCTCAGATATCTGAGCGTCATCGTGATGAAGAGACATTCTTGAAGAAAAAGAAAGGCATAGGGAGAAACAGGTGAAAGATTATTGGACAATCAAAACAGAAAGATAACGCATGAAAATTGCGATCATTTGTTTGTTACCTAAGGCAAACAAATGAGACGGTGACTGATCAAAGTAAATGGGTCAAAAATAATGTATCGCGAAGACATGCTCGCCTATAAGTGAACACTCATCCCAAGAATTCCCAGGTAAGCACAACTGGTCTCGCGTCTGATGAGATGTATACGAAGTGCTTGCCTAGCCAGAAAACCCAGAATACAGGCATTCACCCTTCCAGTTTGCACGTGTTCACATTATTTAAAACCCAAAACCTTGACGAAGTTTTGAAAACTCAAAGAGGTTCAAAACCATATAATAGAGAGTTCAAAACCTTACTATAGAGGGTTCAAAACCTAGTAATCAATCATCCTAGAACAGATGATTAGTTTTCAAAGCGGTTTTGAAATTTATGTTCTTGTTGTGGTCGTCGCCTAAGGATAGGTGACGGTATTGTTTTATGACTAAACGCAAGTAAACTCGCGTTAGGGTCCTAAGAAGGTTATAGACTAGGTCAAAGCATTACTAATTACTAATAACCTAATTCCCTATAACCATTGGCTCTGATACCATCTTTTCTGTCACACCCCGACCACGTAGAACATACCAAACGTGGCGGAAACATCGGGGAGTGTTGTAACAGAATTAATGTTTCAAATCCATGGCAATTGAAGTTTCGTTTTATTGATTAAAAGTGTTACAATATCTTAATAAACAAATAAATACAACATAATTAACTAGTCTTGCATCTTTTATTGTTACTAAAGCCCAGGTCTGTCTATGTGTATCTTGACCATCTTATGCAACAGTTCCTGAAAAACACATGTGAAAATAGGTACGTCAGCATAAAAATGCCTGTGAGATACATAGGTTTTGTGAAAATAAGATTCATGACTTATGTTTGAGAAAATGTTTAGTCATGAACCTTGTTATTTGCTTTGTCTTTTAAATCATTTGTAAAACGATAAGATCAGATGATAAGTATAAATAAATGTAAGGTTAAATGAATAACCAAGTAAAATGTGTTTGCATAAGATAAGTTGTTTATAAATCAATGTCTTGTGAAAAGTATGTTATTTGTATGAAATGTTCTATGTTCTCAAACTGAAATGATTCAAATAACGTTACGACATGTAATACCATACAAACACTTATATATAGGAAGTACCAGCGGCGTATCCACCATGCTTGTATCATATTACACACGCATCGTTACTTAATCACTTAATCAAACCAAACCAAACAATGTAAAATGTTCATGTCAAGATGTAAATCATGTCAAAATGTCTATGTCAAATATCCATGTCAAATGTCTATGTCAAGTATCCATGTCAAATGTCTATAGTCCAAGAGTAGTCAAGTAATGTATAACCAAAATGATATGTATGGTAAGTAAAATTTAGACTACTTAAACCATAAGTAAAAATGTACAAAACAAAGTATTGAAGTAAAACTTGGTTTAAATCAAAGTTATGTTTTGTAAGATATATGCATGCTATACTGAATATGAACATTTATGCGGTATTGTGAAAATTCATACATCCAAGCCTTGAGACAGACGGATAACTATGTAAAAGTGAGTTATCAAGAGAATATGTATTCGGATTCGGTCATTCCTTTCATCCCCTTTCCCTGGGATGTCCGGAACGGGATTTGTCAAGTCCTATGGTACCACTACCTACTACCGAGCGGCATGATCGGTGTTAATGAATGTATAGTATAGTTTAAACAAACCAAATGTCATACCAAAATGTAAGCATGTTTTATGAAGATAATGTACCTAGTATGCTAGAGTAAACATACAGGGTAGAGCTATAAAACCATGTGTCCATATGTTACTGGAACATATGCAACAGAGATGCAGTATAAAACAATGTACTAAGTATGCAAAGTCATCATACAAAGTAGAAAAGTCATGTAAAACAATGTACTAAGCATGTTATCAGTCAACATACATAGCAGAAAAGTCATGTAAATCAATGTGCTTAGCATGTTATCAGTCAACATACATAGTAGAAAAGTAATGAAATCATGTACTATAATGTACTAACAAACATAGTCGGTATATGATGTGAAAACAGGAAAGCATGAAAGTAACAAGTAGGCACATGTGTTCCACCCCAAAACAGTTTGGAAAACAGTAAAAGAGGGGTCTATGTACTCACCTGAGATTGCTCAGTAGTCCTTGAGTAACAACCAAACAATGCTAGAGATCGCGGATATCAAACGGCACCTAGTATAGTTAACTACATTAATAAACCGGACCTAAATCGGAAGACTGGGTAGCATGAGGGTTTGTAAACCAAATGAGTGTAGGAACTCATATGATATGGTTAATCAAAGCCTACATACTAAATGAAACTTAACCTAACTGCTTACGACCCATTACGACCCGTTTAGGTAGCTTATGCTACTTTAACGCGTCGTTCGCGTGAAACGCGTTCGGACCGCCTAACTAGCCCTATGACAAGTGTTATATGCCTAAACATATTACATAATCAGTTATGTGACAAAGGTTTAGGTTACATATGCTTAATTACCAATTATACATGAAAAGGGTATTCTGGTAATTTACCTAAAGCATATAAACTACCTATCATACAACTACTTAAACGATGTGACCATAGGGTATAACCTCGGAAGGTTATTCCCTACCTACTATGGTCACCTAATGTATTTGGTCGGATCCTAATGATCGACCAAACTGGGTCGGGTTCGAGGTATAAGCGATTTATCAGATCGCTTACCCTACGACCCTAGACAACGTGGTAATCAGTAGGCATAGTCCCAAGGGACTATGACCATCGTGATTACAATCACGTTGCGAAGTTCTAACGAACTTCGCATTGACCATTACTGGTCAACGCTAAAAGTCAAACAAAGTTTGACTTTCTGACTCGAAAAGCAGTAAAAATAAGGAAAAGAACGAAAGAATACTTACGAAGGGTCCCCGAATGCTAACCCATATCAAAATAGCTCAGGTATGAAACGAAGGTTCCAACTTAGAGCTTTCTTAATCAGATTTGTGGGTTTTGGGGTTGAGGGTGGATGGGTATTTATAGTATTCGGTCCACCGTTAGGATCGTTTGTCGATTATCGTGCCTTAATCTCGTGCGTACACTTGTCACAAAGGTTATGGAGCCACATATGCTCCTTAACTTTGTGACACATCAACTTAAAACATGTGGTTAAGGATCATTTAGTTGCAACTTGTAATTAAAACATTGAATCTGGTCAGAACACTCACTCGCGTAGCGCGACGGTTAGAGCCTTAGGGCTCGCGCTACGCTAGTGCCTATCTGATTCAGAATTGTTTCAAAAGTGACAGGTTTAGTCCCTGCAGTCCTTTTAAGCGATTTTCGATGCGTTTGAACCCCGTTAACCTCATTTTAAGGCTCTAAAATGAAGTTAAAGTATAGGGAACTCAAAACATGTTCAAAAATATCTCAGATGCCGGTTCGTTTGGCCGTACGATCGCGATGTTCGCTTAATTACGACGGAATGCGCACAAGCGCGAAAAACGATCCAAATGACGCAACGAATGGATTTTTCTTAAGGCGAACACTAAAATATAATGTAGTCATGCTTTCATAAATTTTTGGATGTCCGGATGTATTCAGAACGTAAGTTATGCGCGAAAATGCAAACTTGTGCACTTTTTGACACTTTTAGTCCCTGAATGACCCAAAAGTTTATTTTAGCACACCGAACCCCTCAAAGCCTATTTCTAAGCTATGTAAAGGATATTTAAGGTGTGTTTAACTTATGGTTATGTTCCGGAAGGTCTGTTACAGTTCAAATTGGCATACTTTCGCAGTTTGTCAACTTTAGTCCCTGTAAGCGATTTAACTTTGATTTCACCACACCAAACCTTCCAAAACTTATATCTAAGTTATGTAAAGGTTATTTTAGGTATGTTAAACCTATTTCACTATTCCGGAGTGTTTGTTGCATTAAACTGGTTATATTTACGCATTAGTGCGCGTATAACCTTCCAGAAAGCGATTTAGAGTTTGAAATTGAACAGAAATTGATATGTGCAAATGATACACATATTTTTACAAATCCCAAGTATGAAATAAAATATTTCATTGGTTTGGTATTTGTTTGATGGCCGTGGAGGCACAGGTGTTACACTTAACATGTCTAATATTGTTGCTAAATCAATTTAGATGTCAAAAATTATGTTACATACGCTTAAAATGAATTTTGGCGTAAAAACGGCATTTTGGTCATTTTCCTAAGGCATATAACCTACCTATCATACAACAAACTAAACGAAGTGACCATAAGCTATAACCTCGGAAGGTTATTCCCTATGCAACTATGGTCACCTAATGTGTTTGGTCGGATCCTAATGATCGACCAAACGGGTCGGGTTCGAAAGTATAAGCGGTTGTTTTTACCTTACGACCCTATATAAGCACTAAACCTAAAGTGACGAGCTAAACATGTTAAAACATGTTTAACGAGGTTTAAAAACAAGTTTGGTATCAAAACAAAGGGTCTTGATACCTAAAAGTAGTTTGGTTACAAAATACGCAAGAATCCGCATTTTGGCCGAAACTACGACTCGCCACTATGCCTAGATAACGTGGTAATCAGTAGGTATAGTCATAAGAGACTAAAACCATCGTGATTACGCTCATGTTATGAAGTTCAAACGAACTTCGTGTTGACCATAAACTGTTCAATGCAGAAAGTCAAACAAAGTTTGACTTTCACGCTAAAACGCGTAAAAGAACGAAAGAGGACTTACAACGGGTCCAAGCTATGGAGTTTTGATCCGATTACTCTCAGGTATGAAGTGTATAACTTCAACTTAGAGAGCCAAATCAGATGAAAGTGTGAGTTTTGAAGCAGGAGGGTGGGGGTATTTATAGGAAAACCAAGACCGTTAGGATTGTTCATCGGAAACCGAGCTTCGATCTAGACCTTACATGTGTGCCCATGGTTTTAGAATACCATGGGTACCCCAAAACAAGCCCCTATTTTCATTAAAAACATGTGAAAATGAGGGGAACAGCTGGAACAAGCTGGAAATCAGATTTTCAACTTTGGTCCCTTCCTAAGATAACTATGGCAAATTGTCAACTTTGGTCCCTGAATGTGCAAAACATGGTTTTTGATGCATTTTTGACACGTTTAAGCCCCGTTAATCCCATTTCAAGGCTCTAAAATGAAGTTAAAGTATAGGGAACATGAAACATGCTTAAAAATATCTTGGATGTCGGTTCGTTTGGTCGTACGGTTGCGTTGTTCGGTTAATTACGACGAAACACGAATGAATGCGAAAAACGATCCAAATTATGTGACGAATGGAATTTTATCATGCAAATCACTAAAATAAAATATTTTAATGATTACATAAATTTTTGGATGCCGGGATGTATTCAGAACGTAAGATATGCGCGAAAATGCAAACTTATGCACTTTTTGATGCTTTTAGTCCCTAAATGACCAAAAAGTTTATTTTAGCACACCGAACCCCTCAAAGCCTGTTTCTAAGCTATGTAAAGGATATTTAGGGTATGTTTAACTTATGTTCATGTTCCGGATTGTCCGTTAGAGTACGAATCGACATACTTTCGTAGTTTGTCGAATTTAGTCTCTGTAAGCGAATAAACTTGATTTTGCCATACCAAAGCCTTCAAAACTTATTTCTAAGTTATGCAAAGGTTATTTAAGGTATGTTAAGAATATATTGATGTTCCTGAGTGTTTGTCATGTTAAACTGATTAGGTTTATGCATCGATTTGCTTATAACTCTCCAGAAAGCGATATAGAGTTTGAAATTGAACAAAAACCAAAACATGCAAAATGTAAACATAAACAAACAAACATTGGGATCAAATAATATTATTTTATTAATAGCTGAATTGTTTACAATGATTACAAGCACAGGTGTCACAGTCTCCCCTACTTGTGGAAATTTCTTCCCGAAATTTATTTAGAGGAAACTTGTGAGAAAAGATGTGGATACTTCGCCTTCATTTGATCTTCACGTTCCCAAGTAAATTCTGGTCCACGTTTAGATTCCCAGCGAAGTTTGACCAATGGAATGTGCTTGCGTTTAAGCCACTTGACTGCACGGTCCATGATTTCCACAGGTTTCTTAACAAAATGCATCGTGTTATCAACACGAATCTCATCAAGTGGTATGTGGAGGTTCTCATCAGCTAAACAGTTCTTGAGATTGGACACGTGAAAGGTTGGATGAACATTTCAAAGTTCAGGAGGTAACTCAAGTCTGTAGGCTACCTTACCGATTCTTTCGACGATCTTGAATGGTCCAACGTATCTAGGTGCAAGTTTTCCTGTCTTTCCAAATCTGATCACACCTTTCCAAGGTGAGACCTTAAGTAATACACGATCGCCAACTTGAAATTCCAAGGGCTTGCACCGTCGGTCCGCGTAACTCTTTTGACGGCTTTGAGCTGTCTGAAGGTTATCACAAACTTTCTTAACCTTATCTGTTGTCTCTAGAATGAGGTCAGGTCCAGTAAGCTGAGCCTTACCGATCTCATTCCAGCAGACTGGTGAATGACATTTTCGACCATAGAGAGCCTCGAAAGGAGCCATGTTGATGCTGGAGTGATAACTGTTGTTGTAGGAGAATTCAATCAATGGAAGATGTGAATCCCAGCTACCACCAAAATCGATCACACAAGCTCTAAGCATATCCTCCAAAGTCTGGATTGTTCTTTCAGTTTGGCCATCAGATTGCGGATGATAAGCAGTGCTCAAATTAAGTTGGGTCCCCATAGCAGATTGCATGGTTCTCTAAAAACGAGATGAGAATCGAGCATCTCTGTCAGAAATAATGTTCAAAGGAACACCATGCCTAGATACAATTTCATCCACATAGATTTTAGCAAGCTTGTCAGCAGATAGATCCTCACGGATCGGCAAGAAATGCGCTGATTTTGTAAGTCAATCAACAACTACCTAGATGGCGTCATGACCTCTCTTTGTGCACGGAAGTTTGGTAATAAGATCCATAGCAATGTTTTCCCATTTCCAAACTGGAATCTATGGTTGCTCCAATAAACCAGAAGGATGTTGATGTTCAGTTTTAACCTTAAGACAAGTACGGCATTTTGATACGTATAAGGCAATGTCTTTCTTCAAACCAGGCCACCAATACTGAGGACGAAGATCCTTATACATGTTGTATGAGCCAGGATGAATAGAGTAACGAGACTTATGAGCTTCATCTATAAGCAAGGTGCGAAGATCATCTTGGCTTGGGACCCATAAACGGTCCATGAAATAATATGATTCATTGCCCTTTAATTCAAGATCAGGCTTAATGTGATAGGGTAATTCCTTACCCATCAAACCTTGTGAAACACAAGCATGTTGAGCCTGAGAAATGCGGGTTTGGATATCAGATCGAGCTTGAATATCAGATTGAACACGAACACAATGAAGCTTGACACGTTCTTTACGACTCAAAGCGTCAGCCACGACATTCGCCTTACCAGGATGGTAGCGAATTTCGCAGTCATAGTCATTTAGAAGTTCAACCCAACGTCGTTGCCTCATGTTGAGTTCTTTCAGATTAAAGATGTGCTGAAGACTTTTGTGGTTATTGAAAACCACACATTTTGTACCATACAAATAGTGTCTCCAGATTTTGAGAGCGAAGACAACTGCACCCAACTCAAGATCATGAGTGGTGTAGTTCTTCTCATGTATCTTCAACTGCCTCGATGCATATGCTATGACTTTGTTACTTTGCATGAGAACACAGCCAAGACCCAAGTTTGATGCATCACAATACACGACAAAATCATCATTGCCCTCAGGCAAAGATAGAATAGGCGCATCACAAAGCTTCTGTTTCAAGGTCTGAAACGCTTCTTCTTATTTGGTTCCCCAATCAAAGGGTTTGTTCTTCTGAGTTAGAGCAGTTAGGGGAACTGCAATCTTCGAGAAATTTTCGATGAAGCGGCGGTAATAACCCGCGAGACCAAGAAAAGAACGAACTTCAGTAGGAGTAGTAGGCGAATCCCAATCCTTAATCGCACTGATCTTGGAGGGATCTACATGAATACCTTGTCCGTTGACAATATGTCCCAAAAATTGAACTTCTTTAAGCCAAAATTCGCACTTGGAGAATTTGGCAAAAAGTTGCTCTTTCTTCAGGAGTTCCAGAGTAAGACGAAGATGTTGCTCATGATCAGCTTGCATCTTAGAATATATCAAAATGTCGTTAATGAAAACGATCATGAACTTATCTAAATAAGGCTTGCAGACCCTATTCATCAAGTCCATGAAAACAGCAGGAGCATTAGTCAAACCGAATGGCATAACTGTGAACTCATAATGCCCATAACGAGTGCGGAAAGCTGTCTTGGGAATATCTTCTTCATGCACACAAAGCTGATGATACCCAGAACGTAGATCAATCTTCGAAAAAACAAGTAGCACCTTGTAACTGATCAAAGAGATCATCAATGCGAGATAGGGGATACCGATTCTTGATGGTAAGCTTGTTAAGCTCACGGTAATCGATATACATTCTGAAAGATCCATCATTCTTCTTGAAAAAAAAACGGGAGCACCCCAAGGTGAAAAGCTAGGGCGAATAAAACCCTTGTCAGAAAGCTCTTGAAGCTGCTTAGACAACTCTTGCATCTCTGACGGTGCAAGACGATATGGAGATATAGCAATAGGATTTGCACCAGGTACAAGATCAATACAGAACTCGACCTGGCGCGCTGGGGGTAAACCAGGTAACTCTTCAGGAAACAACTAAGGATAATCCCGAACAACAGGGATATCTTGAATAGACTTACCTTTGCCTTTATCTGCTATGACATGTGCCAAGAAGGCCACATAATTCTTTCGCAGATACTTCCGAGCCTGAGTACAAGACATGAGCTTGAGGCTATTAGCAGGTTTCTCACCACGAACCTGTAGGATCTCACCTGTCACGAGCGGAACACGAACAATCTTCTCTAAACAAACTACCTCTACGTGATGCTTGGCTAACCAATCCATACCCACTATAATGTCGAAACTCCCAAGTCGCATTAGCGTGAGGTCGATAGGAAAAAGATGGTTGTTAAGGTTCAATTGACAATTTCGAAGAACAGAATCAAGAACAATTGGATCACCACTAGCAACTTCTACTGTCAAAGGCTTTCCTAGTTTCGTTCTAGACATGCGAAGCAATGGCTCAAAGGACAATGACACAAAACTCTTATCGGCACCCGAATAAAAAAGAACAGATGCAGACTGATTGTTAACAAAGAACGTACCGTTCACCACCTCGTTGTCTGCTTGCGCCTCCTGAGCATTCATGTTAAAGACTCGTCCACGAGCCTGAGCTTGGTTTGCATTTACCAATCTTGGACACTGATTACGGTAATGGGCCAGATCCCCACAGTTATAGCACGAACCAGGAGGGAAATGAGGTCGTGCAGCTTGTGCTTGCTGTTGAGCAGGTGGTTGAGCAGCCTGCTGAGCTGGATTACGAGCTGCTTGATTGGGAGCGAAGCGACAAACATCAGAAAGATGATCTGACTTCCCACAGTTGGTACAGAAATGGCATGGAACTTGCGGTTGATGGTGACTATTGCATATGTTGCACAACGGTGCATTCCCCGCATACCGGTTTTTAGCTGGTGGTTGTGCGGGTTGGTTGGAGGCTGCCTGGTTAACTTGGGCAGTGATGGAAAAATTATGGGAAGCCTTACGCTTCCTAGACCCCTTCGAGGAACCAGTTTCCTTGCCCTTCTTGTTCTTACCCTTCTTGTTCTCACCTTTATCAGATGACTGTTTCTTACCCTTGTCACCTTTCCTGTGTAGTTTACCCTTTCGAACTTGCGACTCAGTCAAAGTCGCAACTAACTCGATTGCCTGACGAACTGTGGTAGGGTTACTACCAGTGACGATGTCTTGTACTGAGTCAGGTAAGCCATCGATATACCTCCCCATAGCTTTCTCGAGTGGGGTAACCATGGTAGGGCAAAGTAAACTCAACTCCTCATACCTGTCAGTGTATGCCCGGTGCTCACCACTATCCTGTTTTAAGTCATCAAATTCCCTTTCTAAAGCCCTCAATTCATGACGAGGACAAAATTCTCTCATCATAAGAGCCCTGAGCTCAGCCCATGTTTGTGCTAAAGCAACCTCAGCACCACGGTCTCTCATAACCCCGTTCCACCATGTAAGAGCCCTCTTCTGAAATACACTGGAAGCAAACTCAACTTTCCGATTTTCAGGACAATGAATGTGACGAAACGTACTCTCAATGCTCTCGAACCATTGTAGGAGCCCAGTTGCTCCTTCAGAACCACTAAACTTGAGTGGTTTAGCCGAATTGAAATTTTTGAAATTGCATGGAGCATTCTGGTTATTGTTGGCTTGGTTCACTTGAGCAATAATGTCGGGGAGTACAGCAGCCATATGCTGCGCCATGATATCTGCCATTTCGGCATTAGATAGCGGATTTTCGCGTCGAGGAGGCATTCTAAAAGAGGAAACATGAAGGAAAACGAGTGAGATGATTAGATGAAAAGAATGAGATGAAACAAAAATCGACAAAAGCAAAGATGGTGGTCATTTTTTTGTTACCACAAAGCAAACAAACGACACACAGTGACTAATCAAAGTAAATGGGTCAAAAATAATGTTTCGCGAAGACATGCTCACCTATAAGTGAAGACTCACCCCAAGAGTTCACAGGTAAGAGTGACTGGTCCGATTATGTTGATTTGTACGAACACTCTAGCCTTAGACAGAAAACCCAGGGTACAGGCATTCACTCTTCCAGTTTGCACGTGTTCACACTATTTAGAACCGAAAACTTTGACGAGATTTTGAAAACTTGGAAGGCACAAGGCCAAAAGAATCATTCAAAAGCGGATTATAAATTTTCAAAATCATTTTGAAAAATCAAAGGGTTCAAAACCTTGTAATAAATCATTTAAAAACAGAAGATTGATTTTCAAAAATCGTTTCGGAAAATTGAGTTCTTGTTTTGGCAATCACCTAAGGATAGGTGAAGTGCATGTTTTAAGATCTAAACACAAGATAACTTGTGTTGGGGTCCTAGAAAGGTTATAGTCTAGGTCAAAGCATTACTAATAACCTAATTCCCCATAACCATTGGAACTGATACCAACTCTTCTGTCACACCCCGACAACGTAAAACATCAAAACGTGGCGGAAACGTCGGGGAGTGTTGTAACAGAATTATTGTTTCACAACCATGGTAATTAAAGTTTTGTTTTATTTATAAACAAAGGTGGAATACATTGTCTTTAAACAAAGGAAACAATAGTTCATAACATTATTTAACTAATCTTGCTTCTTTTATGTCACTAAGGCCCGAGTCCACCCTAGTGTATCTTGATCAAACCTATGCAATAGCTCCTGAAACACATGTGAAAATAGGTACGTCAGCATAAAAATGCATGTGAGATACATAGGTTTTGTGAAAATAGGATTCATGACTTGAGTTTTAAAAGAAAGGTTTAATAAAAATTAGTCATGAATCTTGTTATGTGTTTTCTTTTATAAATCATATGAAAACTCGATAAGAAATCAGATTATATAAAAGAAAGGTGTATGGTTAATAAAATAACCAAGTAAAATGAGTTGTATAAAATAAACTGTTTTGTAAAACAATGTCTTGTGAAAAATATGTTATTTGTGTAAAATGTTATATGTCTAAATTGAAATGATTTAACTAACGCTACGATATGTAATATCATACAAGCACTTATATATAGGAAGTACCAATGGCGTATCCACCATGCTTGTATCATATTACACATGCCTCGTTACTTAAATCACTTACCCAAACAAACCACCAATGTAAAATGTTTATGTTTAAACCAACTGTCAAAATGTTTATGTCAAAATGTAAACCATGTAATGTATAATCAATGTCAAATGTTCATGTGTCAAATGTGAATCATGTAATGTGTATCCAAAATATCATGTATGGCAAGTGAAAATATATCAACTAAACCATAGGTAAAATGCACAAAACAAGATATTGAAGTAAAACGTAGTTTAAATCAAAGTTATGTTTTGTGGAAATGCATGCTATACTGGTACAAACATCTATGCGGTATTGTGAAAATGCATACATTCAAGCCGTGAGACTGTGGCGATAAACCCTTAAACAAATTAAAGGTTTATCTGAGTTATGTGTATCGAATTCGGTCATTCCTTCCATCCAAACATACCTAGGATGTCAGGAACGGGAGTTGTTAATTCCTATGGTACCACTACCTACTAACGAACGGCATGGCTAATGTTAATGAACGTATTTTTGTCCCATTTAAACATACCAAATGTCATACCAAAATGTGAGCATGTGATGAAAAACAAATGTACTAAGTATGCAACAAATGAACATACATAGCATGTGATGTGATGTAAAATAATGCACTAAGTATGCACTAAATGGACATACATAGCGTGAAATGTAATGTAAAACAATGTACTAAGTATGAACTAAATGGACATACATAGCATAAAATGTAATGTAAAACGATGTACTAAGTATGCAACAAATGGACATACATAGCAAAAACACAATGAAATCATGTACTATAAGTGTACTAATGAACATAGTAAGCAAATGATATGAAAACATGGAAAGCACGAAAGTAAGAAGTAGGCACATGTGTTTCACCCCAAAATTTTTGAAAATAGTAAAAGAGGGGTCTATGTACTCACTTCAGATTGCTTAATAGTCTTTAGATAACCACCAAGCAACGCTAGAAAGATCACGGAATCAAACGGCACCTAATATAGGTAACTATGTTAATAAACCGGACCTAATCGGAGGATCGGATAAAATGAGGTTTCGTAAACCAAATGAGTATAGGAACTCATGTAATATGGTTGAACAAAGCCTATATTCTAAAGAGGAACCTATCCTAAGTGCTTACGACCCATTACGACCCGTTTAGGTAGCTTATGCTACTTTAACGTGTCGTTCGTGTAAAACGCGTTCGGACCGCCTAACTAGTCCTATGACAAGTAAAATATGCCTTAACATGTCTAATATTGTTGCTAAATCAGTTTAGAGGTCAAAAATTATGTTACATATGCTTAAAATGAATTTTGGCGTAAAAACGGCATTTTGGTCATTTTCCTAAGGCATATAAACTACCTATCATACAACTAACTAAACGAAGTGACCATAAGGTATAACCTCGGAAGGTTATTCCCTATGCAACTATGGTCACCTAATGTGTTTGGTCGGATCCTAATGATCGACCAAACGGGTCGAGTTCGAAAGTATAAGCGATTGTTTAGACCGCTTACCTTACGACCCTATATAAGCACTAAACCTAAAGTGACGAGCTAAACATGTTAAAACATGTTTAACGAGGTTTAAAAACAGGTTTGGTATAAAAAAGGGTCTTGATACCTAAAAGTAGTTTGGTTACAAAATACGCAAGAATACGCATTTTTGCCGAAACTACGACTCGCCACTATGCCTAGATAACGTGGTAATCAGTAGGTATAGTCATAAGAGACTAAAACCATCATGATTACGCTCACGTTATGAAGTTCAAACGAACTTTGTGTTGACCATAAACTGGTCAATGCAGAAAGTCAAAAAAAGTTTGACTTTCACGCTAAAACGTGTAAAAGAACGAAAGAGGACTTACAACGGGTCCAAGCTATGGAGTTTTGATCCGATTACTCTCAGGTATGAAGTGTATAACTTCAACTTAGAGATCCAAATCAGATCAAAATGTGAGTTTTGAAGCAAGAGGGTGGGGGTATTTATAGGAAAACCAAGACCGTTAGGATCGTTCATCGAAAACCGAGCTTCGATCTGGACCTTACATGTGTGCCCATGGTTTTAGAATACCATGGGTACCCCAAAACAAGCCCCTAGTTTCATTAAAACCATGTGCAAATGAGGGGAACAGCTGGAACAAGCTGGAAATCAGATTTTCAACTTTGGTCCATTCCTAAGATAACTATGGCAGATTGTCAACTTTGGTCCCTCGATGTGCAAAACATGGTTTTTGATGCATTTTTGACACGTTTAAGCCCCGTTAATCCCATTTCAAGGCTCTAAAATGAAGTTAAAGTATAGGGAACATGAAACATGCTCAAAAATATCTCGGATGTCGGTCCGTTTAGTCGTACGGTTGCGTTGTTCGGTTAATTACGACGAAACACGAACGAATGCGAAAAACGATCCAAATTACGCGACGAATGGAATTTTATCATGTGAATCACTAAAATAAAATATTTTAATGATTACATAAATTTTTGGATGTCCGGATGTATTCCGAACGTAAGATATGCGCGAAAATGCAAACTTATGCACTTTTTGACACTTTTAGTCCCTGAATGACCAAAAAGTTTATTTTAGCACACCGAACCACTCAAAGCCTATTTCTAAGCTATGTAAAGGATATTTAGGGTATGTTTAACTTATGGTCATGTTCCGGATTGTCTGTTACAGTACGAATCGGCATACTTTCACAGTTTGTCGAATTTAGTCCCTATAAGCGAATAAACTTGATTTTGCCATACCAAAGCCTTCAAAACTTATTTCTAAGTTATATAAAGGTTATTTAAGGTATGTTAAGCATATATTGATGGTCCGGAGTGTTTGTCTTGTTAAACTGATTATGTTTATGCATCGGTTTGCGTATAACTCTCCAGAAAGCGATATAGAGTTTGAAATTAAACAAAAACCAAAATATGCAAAATGTTGGATCGTGTATGTGACCCTGAAAGTCAGTTAAGGTAGTTCAGCATCGATTACTAAGGCGGAATCAAAGTAAACAACGTCCAATACAACTTGTATCCTTTAATCTTTCTTTTCTTTATCAACCGTGAGCTTTTACAATGTTTTCTAACAAAATTTTGGCAGGACCTTCGCTCACATTCACAACCATTCAACTGTTCCGTACCGTTCCGTTTGAAATTTGACAAACACACTCCTATATATAGACAATGAGACCCTTCCGTTTGAACTTAACATAATGGTTCAAACGGAACCCTATATCTCAAACGATCGTTTCAAACGGAACCCTCTAATCTCTTTCTAAATCAAAACTAAACCCTAAATTGACTTTTAAGATCCAATCTTGACTTTCTTGATATAAGACTTGATGAAGATGCAGTCAACAAACATTCTTGTGCATCAACAGACTCCCCCTTGGATGTTGACGTAGTCTTCAGATCCTGAGTCTTCAGTCTTAGTCTTTTCATCATAAGCACTCTATCTTCACACTCCCATATACTGTTGATCCAGACTCCCCCTTTCACAGACTCCCCCTCTCGATATGCTGAATCTGAGATATCTGGTTCAAGCTTTGACAATATAGCTTCCATTGGGAATAATGAAGACCAAATCTGTTACTCAACCAACAAACATTACAATTCTATCTTTCAAACATAACCCACAAACTTAATCAGTTTTAGAAATCCACTCAAGTATTCAGGTCCAAGTTAATGACCCTGATTACTTGATTAATCTACCAAGTCCAAATTAATGACCTTGGTTGATCATTAGACGAAACAAACTGATTTTAAAACAATAATTTCAAACATTTTCTGAAAATAACAAGTATCAAATTAATGAACTTGTTTTTAACTTTTCAAACAATTTAAACTTCTTCAAAGATAAGCTCTCCTCATTCTTCAGTCCAGAATCTCCTGCATCTGCTTCAAACAACTAAGAATCCAACAATCAACTCTCCACTTTGGTTTGTCGGAAAATAAAGCAGAAATAAAATCTTTTTGGATTTTAACAAAGTGATCTAAACTAAGAAATGAAATACATAAAACTTAAATTTTAGAAAGTAAACAAAGTAAACTATTTACAAACATATTTTTGGCGAGAGTGTCAGGGAATCATATCAGCTTTTCAGACAAATTACAAGTACCGTTAAGCTACATTACATACTCAGACTTAAACAATTCACCTCGATTGTCGATATACTGATCCATCTTAAATTCTCACATAAATTTCAATTTACTCAGGATATGATTTAGATGAATTAAGAACTTAGCTCATTCATGTGTCCCACCTCTTGAATATACTCCCGTATCCAGAATCCCAATAATCAGTCTTACAGGTGAGTATACTACAATGATATCTGTATATAAATTAGGTATGCGAGGGCCGAGAGATCTCAGATCGATACTTCCGTATACGCAGAGAGATATCAGCTTCGACTTTTCGGTGTGTCCCCTTTAGAGGATCTTTTTGCTTACAACAGCAGCATTTATCAATTTTATTGTTTCAGCATGCTGAGGGTTTAATGGTGTGTTTCAAGCATTGCAGCAAGTATTAGCCAAGGACTAGGTCAGAACTACCGTTCAGCAGAAGTCCCGGAATAATACCCCAGACATCATTGAGTATAAAGACCTAGTATATCAGATTAAGAGACCTTTCAAACGAGATTTCAGGGGTTACCTATATATCCAAGTAGTGTTCCCCACGAATTCACAAGTTTGAATTTAGGTTTATATCCCGAATAAATCTACTAAATGTGCGAAAACCTATCGACACATCATCAGTGAGATTGTTTAACTCTTTTATACTTTCCAAATCTTTAGCATACTGTAATCGTCTAGCTGATGTACTATCATTTTCCCTATATACACAAGCTCTTTTTCATTTTATCATGTTTTTGTATTTTTGCATTTTTTACTGTTTTTGTATTTTCTCAAAAATAAACTATGTACAAATATCTACTCCCCCTAAATACCAAAACAAGTAAAAATTCGACAAACCATTGCGGATTGTTTCTCGTCTTCATCCGCAACAGTACTCTCATCAACGCCAATTATGCCATCCGACCCCGACAGAAGCTTCATACCATTCAGTTTTAACAAATATTTAAACCGATTTTTATCAAAAGCTTTGGTATGTAAATCAACTTTCTGTTCGTCTGTGTGGATTTTCTCAATTCGTATCAACTTTTTCTCAAAGCAATCACGAATAAAGTGATGACGAATTTCTATGTGTTTAGTTTTAGCGTGATGTACTGGATTTTTAGTTATATTTATAGCGGCCTCATTATCAACAAAAAGAGGTGTGTTAAGAAACTGCAAACCGTAGTCGCGCATCTGTTGCTGTATCCACAAGATCTGAGAGCAGCAACTGCTAGCAGAAACATACTCCGCTTCACATGTAGATAACGCCACAGACGTTTGTTTCTTACACTGCCAGGTAACCAATCTAGGACCAAAGAACTGGCATCCTGCAGTTGTTGATTTTGAATTGACTTTGCAGCATCCGAAATCCGAATCGGAATACCCTTCGAGCGTAAAGTCGCCTTTCCTAGGATACCACAACCCCAATGAAGGAGTTCCTTTCAGGTAGCGCAATATCCTCTTCACAATGATCATATGCGATGCTCTCGGGTTAGACTGAAATCTTGCTGCGAGGCACGTTGGGTACATGATATCAGGACGTGAAGCAGTTAGGTACATTAAAGAACCTATCATGGAACGGTAAAACGTTTCATCAGCCCTGTCTCCGGTGAGATCTGGGTGAATCCCATGATTTGTTGCAAGTGGGGTAGCAGCTGGAGTAGAACTTAACATCCCAAATTTCTCTAGAATATCATGAACATACTTTGACTGATGAATGAAAATTCCCTCAGGAAGTTGTTCAACTTGTAATCCCAGAAAGAATTTCATCTCCCCCATTGATGACATTTCAAACTTCTGCTTCATCACTGATTCAAAATCTTTGCATAGATTTTCATTTTTCGACCCAAATATTATATCGTCCATATAAATCTGAACTATTAGAAGATGACCATCGACCTCTTTAGTGAAGAGAGTGGCATCCACTTTTCCACGAATGAACTTGTTGGCTAGTAGGTGTTGAGACAAAGTCTCGTACCAGGCTCTCGGGGCCTGGTGTAAACCATACAGCGCTTTGTCCAATAAGTAGACCTTGTTTTTGTGGATTGGATCGGTGAAGCCCGGTGGCTGACCGACATAAACCTCCTCTTTAACCTTCCCATAGAGAAAAGCCGATTTAACATCTAACTGATAAACTTTGAAGTTCTTCCAAGACGCAAATGCTAGGAAAATTCTGATAGCCTCTAGTCGAGCTACAGGAGCATAGACTTCGGTAAAATCAATTCCCTCCTGTTGACTAAATCCCTGAACAACGAGTCGAGCTTTGTTCCTTACAACAATTCCTCTATCGTCCCTCTTGCACTTAAACACCCACTTAGTGTTAATCTTTCTCTGACCATCCGGCAAATCAACTAACTTCCACACTCCCAATTTCTCGAATTGACTAAGTTCCTCCTGCATAGCATTGACCCAAGAGTCTTCAGTAAGCGCCTCTTTGTAAGTTCTTGGCTCAACCTGCGAGATAAAACAACTTAATGAGAATTCAGTTTGCAAAGGAGCAACTTTTGTATAAAAACATGTAAGCCCTTTATCAATCTGATTTCGAGTGCGAACTCCTGTCTGCAATTCTCCTATGATCAACTCCTCTGGATGATATGAAAAAGTTCGCGGCATTACTTCACTTGGAACATCTACATTTCCCTCCAGATTAGTAACATTCTTCTCTGCATCTTGTTCACCAACTTGGTTTGTTTGACTTGAAATCTGAATTTGCTCCCCCTCAGAATTTGAATCTGAATCACCATGATCAAATACTGGCATGTTTTCAGCTTCTAGATTATCATTCTGAACCGACTGATTATCTTGAGCAACTTCATTCTGTTGAACATCATCATGTTCACCAGCATTACTTGAACCTGCTTCGTCATCATTTGAAGTTTCCCGTGGTCTCCTCGAATACTCAGCTGGGAACCTTAACTGTGACTCATATTCACGCAAAATATCCAACTCATCAAAGAAATCTTCATCATCTTCCGATTCTTCTCTCATGTCAAACGAATCCCACAGTTTTTCATAATGATAACGCCATGAATCACCAGGATTCTGCGGCGGCATAGTATAACCTTGACATTCAACATTTGCAGCTTCAATAATCCGCTTCTCACTTGGAACGAAGACACGTCGCAATGGATTTGCATATCCAACAAATATTCCCTCAATGCACTTCGGACCAAACTTTCCAAAAGGCTCTATAACCGTACAGGGTGACCCGAATGGTTCTAGATACTTCAAATTCGGTTTGCGGTTATTGATTAGCTCAAAGCATGTTTTGTTGAACTTCTTGACAGTGAGAACCCTGTTGAGCGTATAGCATGCGGCAGAAACAGCTTCAGCCCAAAAATTTATCGGTAACTTTGAATCTGCAAGCATAGTTCTAGCCGTCTCGATTAGCGTCCGGTTTTTGCGTTCTGCGACTCCATTCTGCTGCGGAGTGTACGGAGCACTAAACTCATGCAATATACCTCTTTCATCACAAAATTCTTCCATCTTGCTGTTCTTGAATTCAGTACCATTATCACTACGAATTCTCTTGATACGCCTTTGGTACAAATTCTCAATCTTTCTGAACAGCCCCATCAAACTGTCAAATGTTTCGTCTTTCGTCTTCAAGAAAGAAACCCACGAAAATCTGGAATAATCATCAGTAACGAGCAAACAATAGTAATCTCCTGTAATACTTTTGACATTCACCGGACCAAACAAATCCATGTGAAGTCTTTCCAGCGGTCTCGAAACTGAATTGACTTGCTTTGTAGGGTGTGACTTTTTCTTCTGCTTGCCTTTGATGCAGCTAATGCACTCCCCTTCCAGATGAAAACCTTTGATATTAACTCCCAATACCAAATCATTGTGCACCAAGTGATTCATCTTCCTTAGGTGAATATGCCCCATCTTTCGGTGCCACAATCTTGATTCTTTCTCAGTTGCTCTAGACACGAAACAATGTGCTTGACCAGTAGTTGTAGTTGCTACAGACATATCTAACACATATAAATCATTCACTCTAGGTGCCCTCATGATAATCCATTCTTCAGGAATAACAAAACCAGGTTTCAAAATCAAACATTCTTTATCAGTGAAGTGAGTAGTATACTGATTGTCACAAATCTGCGAGATACTAAGCAGATTGTTCTCCAGCTCAGTGATGTAGTTAACTCTCTCAAACGTCACAATCCCATTGGATAACGTTCCTTCACCAACAATTCTACCACCTTCATGACCTGCAAATCCCACATAACCACCATTGATATTCTTCACATCATATAGCAATGCAGTTTTTCCTGTCATATGTCGAGATGCGCCACTATCCATGATCCATCTTGAAATGGCTCTTGGAAGATCCTGCACATACCAAACTTCAAATTAACCAACTTTTAAGAAAGATGCCGATTCATGCTTCGCGATCCAGGAAGCTCCGGCAATTCAAACTGCTTATTCGAACATGGTATCCACCCAGGCCTCATCAGCCTTAGGTGTAACCTTGACTCTCGCAATTTGAATTTTGAAATTTTCAGCCTTCAAAGGTGGAAAATTTTCATCATAATCAACCGAAATTGATTCTTCAGCCTTTTTCACTTCAGAAGTTGAAATTTTCATTTCAGTTTTTGGTTTCCAAACTTGTTGAGATAATGCAACCTGTTTATAAAACTTGTCATTTTTAGTTACCACTTTCTTAACAGGTTCATTTTTCACTTTGATGTTGTCATTTTTCACATTCTTTTTCTCAACAATGATTGGTGCTTTACCCTTCACATCAACTTTCTTCTGTTGAATCTTTACATTTTCAGTCTTAGGCTTCACATTAGTACACTTTCGTGCAATGTGACCAACTTTGTTACATCTAAAACATGTACGAGTATCATCAACTCGACTTGTGCCTTTAGACTGATAATGTGAAGCTCTTTTCTCAAAGAACTCTTTATTTGATTTTGAAAAAATTTCATTTTCCTCATCAGAACGTGAACTGTTCACAAACACCTTCTTTTCAGCAAACCTTTTGTTTTGAAAACTCTTTTTCTGATAACTATTACCACCCCGATAACCACCCGACCAATTGTTTCGATTGTTATTATAAAAACGTGATGGAACAACAGGCTTTTTGTAGTATGATTTATCTTTCTCAAAACTCATTTTTCTGTTTGTTTGACTGAACTTGTTCACTTCTGACAACTCAACTTCAACCAACTTAAAAACATTTGTCAATTTGTTCACATTAACATTCTCAATCGGAAACTCAGAATCCGAATACAACTTATCAGATCCAGCCATCTTGTACATCACAAGACCCGGTTCATCACTTAAGTTGTTTTTGGATTTTGATTTCTGAATATATTTGTCCAAGAAACATCCATCATCTTCAGCTGAATCACTATTCAAAACACTTTCAGCTGTACTTTTAACAATCTCTGTCTGAACACTATCATCATTGGAAGTTGTGAACGTGACATCAATGTTCTCTGGAAGTTTAACTTCACTTTCTTCTTCAATTTCAACCAACCCAGACTGTTTTTTAGTGTAATTATGAAGAACAGGTGGTGGAACTTGATGAAACCCCACCCCAGTTCCATCACAATACACATCTTCGCCCGCTTTGTCTTTCCCGATGGGTTTGGGAATGATATGTTGCAAAACAAAGCTTGCGGAGCTGTAACTGTTAAGCTTCAACTGGATTCGCTCGTTTTCGATTACAACCTCTTGAACTTTAAGTTTCAATTTAGCGATTTCATCCAGTTGTTTATTGATTGATTCTTCTTTAACTCTAAGCACTGCTTTTAAATGTTCATTTTCTTTAAAAGTTTTACCATTTCGATCATCACAATCTTTCATTGTGCTTTTGAGTTTTTCAAATTTTTCAGAAATCTGACGGTTTTCAAGAATCAACTTTTCATTTTCTTGTTTAACTTTGTCATGATCAATTTTATCATTTTCCATTTGTTTAGTTAATTCTTTTATCCGTTCAGTTGAAGCTTTAACTGTTTTGTCACGACCAAGAATCTGATTCTCAACGCTTCTGACCTTCGCTGTCAGATCTTTAATTTTCTCACCGTTGAGATACGTGACAGTATTACAAAATTTGCACTCTTTGTTGCAATTTTTGCAATCAGGATTTCCTTCGATCTTTTTACCTGACGCATTTGTTGACGAGTTTGGACTGACCTGGCTTTTTGACTCAGACACGGAGTTAGAATCTACCTCAAGTGCTTTGGCAGCCAGCACTTTGTCAGCCATTTTTCCCAGGTTCTCTGCAGTCAACTCCTGCATAGTATCGATAACTCCAGTATCAATCTTCTTGGATTCTTTTCCTTCTATTTCTTTTCTCTCTTTCTCCTCTTCAATCATTTTCGAAGTTGGAGTTCCCCACCATTTATGTTGCCAATACTCATCATTTTCTTTCATTTCCTTGATTAAGACTTCCAGATCAAGAGTTTTGTGATCGATTGCAATATTTCCATACTCATCAAGATAACACTCTCTGTCTGGATCCCATCTGTTGGCTCTCTTTGCTTCCAAAAAGATACTAGAAAGTCTAGTAATTTTGTTTTCCGAAATCATTTTTCTGTATTTATAATTATGCTCTTCAGTTCTCTCATCTTTCCATGGAATAGGTTCATTTTTCGCCATAAATGCGTAACCAACCGCATCTTCTTCTGGTAGAACCTCTTGACTCCAATCATACCCCTCATCATCGTAAATCACTGCAAGAGCTCTAGATTTTTCTTTGTTGTCTTCAACCTGCTTCAATCTAGGCGGCTCGTATTTATTTTGATGATAAATTGCCTTCTTGTAGTAATCATCTCTGAAAGGATTCTCCGATTCATCAGCATAAGCGTTTCGGCATTCTCGCTTGAAATGACCCTTCTGCTTACACTTGAAGCAAGTCACCTTCGATTTATCGAATCCCAACTTAGTAGATGCACCACCAATTGTCTTTCTACCAGTGATTTCCATGAATCTTTGTGCACGACGAACAGCACTCGCCATAGCCCAACGAATATCGATCAGTTCCATTTCCTCCGGATCAATCTGATCGTAATCTTCTTTCGTCAGATTTTTGTTGCCTATCTTCCCAGCTACTAATCCTTCATACGATTCCAACACTGATGCTAGGAAGATCATCTGCTGCTTGGCCGATTCCTCATCAAAGTTCTGAGCATTCTTCAAGTCTATTGCAATGTTGCATTGAAAACGATTCTTTGCATCAGAATGACTTCCAGAAGATGAAGATCCACTGTGATAACCACTATGACTTCCACTGCTTTGACCACTTTGACTTTCTTTGCCAGCTGTAGACACATTTTCAGCAGAAAATGCAGTCTTTGGAGAAGTAGCTTTCGGCATCATGCTTTTTGGATAATAAAAATCCAAATTCTGCTGGTAGGATGAGTGATTAACTTTGTATGTCTTCTTCAACTCCAGCTCAGAAGGAATAGTGTTCTTAAGCATGAGAGCATAATATCTCCACTCCATCTCGTCTGGCAATGAATCGAACAACTTGTCTACTTGCTCATCATCAGAATACTTGATATCATGTCTTGCTAATTCCAGCTTCAGATGACCGAACCTCTCTATCATTTTACACACTGACTCATTCTTAAGACAACCAAACATATCAAACTCTTTCCTAAGAAGTTTCTTTTTGTTTTTCACTATCTCTGTACTTCCTAAACATTTCTGTTTTAACTTTGCCCAGAGGTCTTTAGCGTTTGTATAGTCTATCAATGAGATGATATCCTCCCGAACAGACTGAAATAACAACGCCACACACTTTTGTTCGGCTACAAATGAATCAATCTCATCAGATGCTGTTAAGACTTCACCATTCTTGTTTCCTTGATCATAACCGTTCTTCAGACTTTTCCAACTTGGAAATGCGAATGCCATCATCCAATCTTCAAACTTTCTGGACCACCGACTATACTCCTCAATAGCCATAAGTTTTGGAGGTTTATTAAACGTTCCGAAAGCACTTTCCGATTCCCAAGCTTCCTTTTTCTTCTCTTTTGGTGGATTCTCATTCACATTGCTTGATGAAGTATCTTTGTTTCCGGAATCTCCAGCGAACGCGTACATGTCGCTAAACGGATTTAAGAAAATATCATCCATCGTGAATGTACCTGTAAAATCAGACAACACTTAGAAAAATTTTGATTTTGGAAAATATCAGATTCAAAAGAAACTTGTTCAAACGGAATGGTTCAAATAATTGTTCAAACGAACTGGTTGTTTTCAAACGGAATGGGCTGTTCCGTTTGAAATAACAATAGTTTCAAACGATAAAGATTCAAACGATGGACTATTCCGTTTGAATCAATAGTTTCAAACGACAAAGATTCAAACGATGGACTGTTCCGTTTGAATCGATAGTTTCAAACGACAAAGATTTTAAACGATCAATTCAAACGATTGGTTAGTTTTCAAACGATACGATCAATTTCAAACAATTGTTCATTTCAAACGATATGACGTCATCAACTCTCGAACAATTTCAAACGGTATGAATGATTTCGATCAGTTTTAGGTCGAATTTTGGTTTCAAAATTTCAAGGATTAGTTAATAGTGAATTTCGTTTGCTATGTGATCATTTAAAGCTATTTTAACCGCGACAACAAGTTCAAATCAGAAAAGAAAGGTAGAAGTGAGATAATCCGATGATTTCAAACTGTATTTGGTAAGAACTCCTCGTCCTGAGCTCTGATACCACTTGTTGGATCGTGTATGTGACCCTGAAAGTCAGTTAAGGTAGTTCAGCATCGATTACTAAGGCGGAATCAAAGTAAACAACGTCCAAAACAACTTGTATCCTTTAATCTTTCTTTTCTTTATCAACCGTGAGCTTTTACAATGTTTTCTAATGAAATTTTGGCAGCACCTTTGTGACACCCCAGGAAAATCAGGAAAACCATGCAACTTAACTAGCTTCCTCAGTGAGTACGTGCTAAATTTCGGGACGAAATTTCTTTCAACTTGGGGATAATGTGACAACTCGTATTTCCGAACTTATTTATGTGCTTAGTGTAACGTACGTGAACACTTTGTGATTATGTGAACTTGATAATTAATGGAATGATATCTGTTTATGTGCAATGTATGTATGTATCGAATGAACCGATCGCACAACACAAGCCCATTCGGGCCATACTTTGGGTTCGGCCCACAACTCCCATATATCGCATAACAATTAGGAGATAGAGTATACTCCTCATATTTTGCAAATCACCTTACACACAAAAACCCTAGCTCTCTTTCTTTTCTCTTGAACCCGACGGCTGTACCCCAAGATCGTGAAGCCTCTTCGATTTCATCTGATGTTCGGTTAGTAGGTTCCTCCTTGTTATACGTGATCTCTTGAATATATGTTAGTATATAATGATTTCTTTGAGTTTTGATTAGACCGATTTAATACTCTTTCACATGATGGTTGGAATCTAAATTGTTTGAATCAAATCTATTTGTCTTACATGTCTAGTGGTACCGAATATTGACTAGGTTACTGATCACGTTGGCATTTGATGACTAAGGGGATTAATGGTTTGCATGTTACTACTAGATATTTATGCTTTGATAAGCGGGATGTGATGAATATAAAATTCATATAATCATAATCGATTTCTAGGATAACAATATATACTTGTCGGCTATTATGTGGTATGATTGGTATGTGGATTGTATCGAAAGTGCAGCCAAGTTAATCATGTGATGGCATAGGAAATTGTCAGCAAACATGTGATCCATTCTTGATTTAGGTGATAATGTACATGTGTTGACTTTTTTACAATTACAAACTGAAAATCAAACGTGATGCATAGAGTATCGAGTTTAGAAGTGGTATGATTAGTGATCACGTTATTATATATTAATTGTTTGTTCGGTGGTGGCATGTAAAAGTGTAACTGTGTGATAATGATTATGTCTCTGGTGATGATCTTGATATGTTGGGGAATATACAAAATAGAGTTCATAAATATTTGATGTTAAAACACTTATTTGATCGATAAAATGCATGGTTGGAAATTGTTAATTGTGTTGATTGATTATCGGGTAAAGATAGAAGCTGTTGGTTGATTATCTTAAATTTGGAAACTGGTAAATGGGTGTAACCGAATGGCAAGATATGCGGATGTCTAATTCACTCGCACAAGACACCCTGGTCGCACAAGTCTTGTCAGTCGCACAAGGCGTTTCTAGTCGCACAAGTTGATATGTTAATTAACTGTTGGGCCGGGTGTATGTTGGGCCGGATTAGCCGATCGCACAAGGGATCCATATTTACATTGTTTGGGCCGGTTACGCATGGAACGATTTATGTTAATTGGGCTTCTTGTTATTTTGGGCCGGGTGACCAACGGAGTCGCACAACATGTTGTGGATCGCACAAGGCTGTGCTGAACGCACAACATGTTGGGCCGACTATTATTGGGCTATATCTTTCGGATCATACAAGTATGAATATGCTATGCACCTTGACTGTTATGTGAGGCCAAGATTAGTAAATGTTTGACTTGTGCGAGAGTCAAGGCAGAATATCAGAAACCGTCAGGACCACTTCAACAACCTGAGATACCACAATGGAAATGGGAACAAATTTCCATGGATTTTGTTACTGGCTTACCTAGATCTCAGCGTGGAAACGATACTATTTGGGTGATCGTGGATCGACTCACAAAATCTGCTCATTTCCTGGCCATTAAAGAAACAGACAAGTTCTCTACACTAGCAGACATCTACTTGAAAGAAGTGGTCTCCAGGCACGGGGTGCCAACCTCTATTATCTCTGATCGGGACGCACGTTTTACTTCAGAACTGTGGCAAGCAATGCATAAATCTTTTGGCTCTCGTTTAGACATGAGCACAGCTTATCACCCTCAGACGGATGGGCAGTCTGAGCGCACTATTCAAACTCTAGAAAACATGCTTCGGGCGTGCGTAATTGACTTTGGCAATGGTTGGGAAAAACATCTGCCACTGGTGGAATTTTCGTATAACAACAGCTACCACACCAGCATTAAAGCTGCACCATTCGAGGCATTGTACGGGCGTAAATGCCGGTCACCTCTCTGTTGGGCAGAGGTGGGAGATAGTCAAATCACAGGTCCAGAAATGGTAGTTGATACTACTGAAAAGATTGCTCAAATACGACAACGCATGGCGGCAGCTCGTGACCGTCAGAAAGCATACGCTGATAAAGACAGGAAACTACTCGAATTCCAGGTTGGGGATCGAGCGCTACTTAAAGTTTCACTCTGGAAGGGTGTGGTTCGTTTTGGCAAACGCGGCAAACTCAATCCACGATACGCCGGACCTTTTGAAGTTATTGAGAAGATAGGCAGGGTAGCCTACAAATTGAACTTACCAGCTGAACTCAGTGCAGGTCACAACGTCTTTCACGTGTCGAATCTGAAGAAGTGTATGTCAGATGAGACCCACATAGTTCCCTTGAAGGAACTCACTATCGACGAGCGGTTGCACTTCGTCGAGGAACCTGTTGAAATCACGGACCGGGATGTTAAGGTCCTCAAGCGTACTAGAATACCTCTCGCTCGAGTTCGTTGGAACTCACGTCGTGGCCCAGAGTTCACCTGGGAACGCGAAGATCAGATGAAACAAAAGTATCCCCAACTATTCGCAAACAGTACAACCACTACTGAGACTGAAGCTACGGAATTTCAGGACGAAATTCCAGATCAACGGGGGGAGGATGTGACACCCCAGGAAAATCAGGAAAACCATGCAACTTAACTAGCTTCCTCAGTGAGTACGTGCTAAATTTCGGGACGAAATTTCTTTCAACTTGGGGATAATGTGACAACTCGTATTTCCGAACTTATTTATGTGCTTAGTGTAACGTACGTGAACACTTTGTGATTATGTGAACTTGATAATTAATGGAATGATATCTGTTTATGTGCAATGTATGTATGTATCGAATGAACCGATCGCACAACACAAGCCCATTCGGGCCATACTTTGGGTTCGGCCCACAACTCCCATATATCGCATAACAATTAGGAGATAGAGTATACTCCTCATATTTTGCAAATCACCTTACACACAAAAACCCTAGCTCTCTTTCTTTTCTCTTGAACCCGACGGCTGTACCCCAAGATCGTGAAGCCTCTTCGATTTCATCTGATGTTCGGTTAGTAGGTTCCTCCTTGTTATACGTGATCTCTTGAATATATGTTAGTATATAATGATTTCTTTGAGTTTTGATTGGACCGATTTAATACTCTTTCACATGATGGTTGGAATCTAAATTGTTTGAATCAAATCTATTTGTCTTAAATGTCTAGTGGTACCGAATATTGACTAGGTTACTGATCACGTTGGCATTTGATGACTAAGGGGATTAATGGTTTGCATGTTACTACTAGATATTTATGCTTTGATAAGTGGGATGTGATGAATATAAAATTCATATAATCATAATCGATTTCTAGGATAACAATATATACTTGTCGGCTATTATGTGGTATGATTGGTATGTGGATTGTATCGAAAGTGCAGCCAAGTTAATCATGTGATGGCATAGGAAATTGTCAGCAAACATGTGATCCATTCTTGATTTAGGTGATAATGTACATGTGTTGACTTTTTTACAATTACAAACTGAAAATCAAACGTGATGCATAGAGTATCGAGTTTAGAAGTGGTATGATTAGTGATCACGTTATTATATATTAATTGTTTGTTCGGTGGTGGCATGTAAAAGTGTAACTGTGTGATAATGATTATGTCTCTGGTGATGATCTTGATATGTTGAGGAATATACAAAATAGAGTTCATAAATACTTGATGTTAAAACACTTATTTGATCGATAAAATGCATGGTTGGAAATTGTTAATTGTGTTGATTGATTATCGGGTAAAGATAGAAGCTGTTGGTTGATTATCTTAAATTTGGAAACTGGTAAATGGGTGTAACCGAATGGCAAGATATGCGGATGTCTAATTCACTCGCACAAGACACCCTGGTCGCACAAGTCTTGTCAGTCGCACAAGGCGTTTCTAGTCGCACAAGTTGATATGTTAATTAACTGTTGGGCCGGGTGTATGTTGGGCCAGATTAGCCGATCGCACAAGGGATCCATATTTACATTGTTTGGGCCGGTTACGCATGGAACGATTTATGTTAATTGGGCTTCTTGTTATTTTGGGCCGGGTGACCAACGGAGTCGCACAACATGTTGTGGATCGCACAAGGCTGTGCTGAACGCACAACATGTTGGGCCGACTATTATTGGGCTATATCTTTCGGATCATACAAGTATGAATATGCTATGCACCTTGACTGTTATGTGAGGCCAAGATTAGTATGTGTTCGTGACTTTGTTATCTCTGTGTAAACTTATGTGTGCTTTACTTGAACTTAAACCTGACTTGTATGGTAACCATGTTAGGACGTGGTTGACCACTAGCTGCTAGACTTGACCTTTCTGTGTAATCTTCCGAGCAAACCAAGGTGAGTTCACACTCCGTTACAAAGCATGGGGTTCCCAGGGGTTGGGAATGGGTTAAGGAATAGGGATTCCTCGTCCTGTTGAGACGTAACCAGGAACATAGATTCCTCGTCCGGTTGAGACGTATTAAACTATACTAGACTAGAACTCTATCAACGAAGTCCCTCCATTTTATATCGACTTAATCGCCGAGGCCAATGGCGAACGGGTCATTAGTTAAATAGCGCTATTAGGTTTAACAAACCTCACACCGTGCCGCAGAGGACGGGCGTGGACTAATGGACTATGGCACGTCAGTGATGATAGACACAGACGTTAGGGCACTTAAACATGACGAACGTTAGTAGTCGATATGGTAACGAGTCTGGTGAATTAAACATGGGGTAGCCCCCACGGCCATAGAGCCGGGCTGGAGTAGCCAACGTAAGAACGGGTAACTAATAAACGTTTTTCAAACTATGGGGTAACCCCCACGGCTGGATAGCTGGTAAAGAACAAACTGTGTTTTCGGAATAACTATAAACTGGACAACCAAAACGTGAACTCACTCAACTAGTTGTTGACTCGTTACTACATGCTTTGCAGGTCTATAGGTACTTAGCTGGAGCTTGCACAAGGAAGAGTCGTTGTGGGACATGGACAGCTGTGTGCCATGTTAAACCTTTGAATATCTAAACTTATGATTTGGTTTTAAAACATTATGCTTCCGCTCATAACTTAACTATGGTTGTTTTGGACACTAATCGTGTTGGTTGGACTTTTACACTTAATTATTTACTTGTTCAATATGATTAGTGGTTTGATCCTGGTCAGTCACGCCTCCAAGCGGTGATACTCCGCATGTGGATTTTGGGGGTGTGACAACCTTCGCTCACATTCACAACCATTCAACTGTTCCGTACCGTTCCGTTTGAAATTTGACAAACACACTCCTATATATAGACAATGAGACCCTTCCGTTTGAACTTAACATAATGGTTCAAACGGAACCCTATATCTCAAACGATCGTTTCAAACGGAACCCTCTAATCTCTTTCTAAATCAAAACTAAACCCTAAATTGACTTTTAAGATCCAATCTTGACTTTCTTGATATAAGACTTGATGAAGATGCAGTCAACAAACATTCTTGTGCATCAACACAAAATGTCAAACATAAACAAACAAACATTGGGATCAAATAACATTATTTTATTGATAACTGAATTTTTTACAATGATTACAAGCACAGGTGTCACACAGATAAAATGTATAAGGATCTTCGAACCCAGTTTTGGTTGCCCGGTATGAAGAAAGACATTGCCTTGTACGTTTCTAAATGCCTTACTTGTCTTAAGGTTAAGGCTGAACATCAACATCCCTCTGGATTATTGGAGCAACCAGAGATTCCAGTTTGGAAATGGGAAAACATTGCTATGGATCTTATTACCAAACTTCCACGCACAAAGAAAGGTCATGATGCCATTTGGGTAGTTGTTGATCGTCTTACCAAGTCAGCGCATTTCTTGCCGATCCGTGAGGATCTATCTACCGACAAGCTTGCTAAGATTTATGTGGATGAGATTGTATCCCATCATGGCGTTCCTTTGAAGATTATATCTGATAGAGATGCTCGATTCTCATCTCGGTTTTGGAGAACCATACAATCTGCAATGGGAACCCAACTCAATTTGAGCACAGCTTATCATCCGCAATCAGATGGCCAATCTGAAAGAACAATCCAGAATTTGGAGGATATGATTAGAGCTTGTGTGATCGATTTTGGTGGTAGTTGGGATTTGTATCTACCGTTGATTGAATTATCCTACAACAATAGTTATCACTCCAGCATCAACATGGCTCCTTTCGAAGCTCTCTATGGTCGAAAATGTCGTTCACCAGTCTGCTGGAATGAGATCAGTGAAGCTCAGCTTACTAGACCTGAACTCATTCTAGAGACTACAGATAAGGTTAAGAAAGTTCGCGATAACCTTCAGACAGCTAGAAGCCATCAAAAGAGTTACGCGGATAGACGACGCAAGCCCTTGGAATTTCAAGTCGGTGATCGCGTTTTACTTAAGGTTTCACCTTGGAAAGGTGTGATCAGATTTGTAAAGACAGGAAAACTTGCACCTAGATATGTTGGACCATTCAAGATCGTTGAAAGAATCGGAAAAGTAGCCTATAGACTTGAGTTACCTCCTGAACTTGGAAATGTTCATCCAACCTTCCACGTGTCCAATCTCAAAAAGTGTTATCTTAACGCTGATGAGGTGTGACGTTTAATATTGTTATCTTAACGCCCTTAAACTTAGACGTTTGTGATAACTCGATTAAATAACATATGTTGGGCCGCATACTTACATATGAAATCACATCAGACTTATGCTTGGGCCTAGAGCCCAACTGAACCTTAGAATTGAGCCCACTCCTCATGGGCTTTGAATGTGTTTAACTAGGATCTTGTAGCTATAGTAAACCGAGCCCATCTTCTTAAATTCTTGTTTACGTAAAGTTGTATAAGAATACTTGATTATTTGCAAACCCTAATAAACCCCACTCCTCTCTTGGATCATGACAACAGTGGACGCACCCCTAGCACCCCCCCCTCGAGACATCATCTTATTCAATCAAACTTTGGTTAGTAGATTTATATTTATGCTAATTCTTAATTGGTGATTGTGGTTATGTGTAATCCTGATTGACCGAAAGTATATGTGTGTTTTATAATCGTGAGAAACTTGATGTTATGTTATTTACATGTTAAACGATGCTTAGGGATGCATGTAATTAGAGACGCTAATAAATTTGCGGTAAAAGATGGTCCGATGTGTTAGTCTTGATATAGAATATATATTAGGGATGATATGTGATTCATAATTAATTGTGATGTAACAGTAGCAGGAACGGTCCAATAGCTTTGCATATAATTGTTTGATAAAAAGGATAACTTTGTATAATGAAACTGGCGGCTCATGTGCGTGTGTTGGTAGCATTGATCAAACAAAGCCATGTGCATATCATAATAAGGTTGTTAGATTAGTCACGAGTATTAATATTATGTGCACATGATTGTTAATATTTATATTATGTGAATTAAATGATGATATATGATCACATATTGTAACTGTGTTTTACTTAATGAAAGTGATGATATATGATCACATATATATAACGAATTATATTTATAAACTCAATGTTTAGTATTAATCAATCGATGAAACATGCTGGTTAGTTATGTCTTGGGTTTGAACAAATTGATTTTATGATTGCATGATAATTGTGATGATGAACAGTTGGATTACTCCATTGAGTCCGAGTTTAAAAGAGGGTTTCACAGTCCGAGTTTACTAAACGTTTTGATGTCCGAGTTAGTTAATACATGTTTCCATATAAGCACGTCGGGTCCGAGTTTAATTGAGTCCGGGTTTCTCAAATAAAACAAGGTGTGCCGAGTTTTGATTCTAGTCCGAGGTTTTATCAGGAGTATACATATATAGTGGTCCGAGTTTGGGGAGGTTGTTGTGTCCGGGTTTACACATATATATGGTCCGGGTTATGAAGGAATATGGTCCGAGTTTTATATGCATGAACAGGAGTTCAGGATTTAAACATGGGTCAGAGTTTATTATATAAGAAGTTTCAAGGTTTTAAAAAAAAATGTATGGTGGCCGAATACAAGTTGTGCGAAGCCATGTCCCTTTTGTTTACCCTTTTCATATCACGGCCCAAATACAAGCCACACCCAATTTCGTTGACTTTGGTTCCTTCTCAGCCCAATTAGCTTATAAGATTCATTCAATTAGTTAAATAAATGGCAATCGATGTAGCTGTACAATGTCAAAACAAAATTTTCATTTGAATTAATTACAACTACCATACTACATGTAATATTACATTAATAGTGTTCGAATTGTTATATGTTATGAGATGTCAGGATTAGATTACTTCACATGGGCCTGTTATGTAAGTTGGACCACTTACACTTTGCCATTTATAGAGTGGATCACACACGCACATGGATGAATAATGGTTTTAATAATGGTATGATAACGACCGGTGATTTTGTAAACTAACTGGTGTGAGATTCACTCACCCACTCTGTGATGATATGATGTATGGTATCTACTGTTACATTGCATGATCAACTATTACACTTTGCATGATATTATGTGTGGGTTTCATGTGTAATATGTGTAAGGAATGTATGAATGAGTGCCATAAAACTGATTGTTATTGGAAATTATATTAGGATTTGGTTGACCAACTGGGAACTGGTAAAGTAAATTAACAATCCGAGCAAACCAAGGTGAGTTCACACACTTTCTAAGGCATGGGATTCCCGGTGGTTGGGAATGGGTTAAAGAATTAAAACGGAACCTACATATTCTCCTTGGGTAGGATATGTACCTCCATCCTCCATGGGTAGGATGCCAATATTAATCATGTGTATTCTCCTTGGGTAGAATACGTACGTTCGTCCTCCTTGGGTGGGACAACAACCTTAAACTTACTAGACAAAACTCTATCATTAAGTCCCTCATTTTTATATCGACTTAATCGTCGGGCCAATGGAGAGCGGGTCTTTAGTTAATAGCGCTATTAGGGTTGACAAGCCTCACACCGTGCCGGTAGGACGGGCGTGTACTAATGGATCTGGGCACTCATTCAATGATGATAGGCATTGACTTAGGGCACAACTTTCTTTCGTCAGTTGTCGATATGGTAACGGTCTAGTGGTTACATAGGGTAGCCCCCACTGGTTATGGTTTGGGAAAAAATGTATAGGATAACTCATGGTTTTTGAATGAACTCGTGGTTTTTGGAACAACTATAAAATGGGCAACCAACTGTGAACTCGCTCAACTTTGTTGTTGATTCGTTGTTACATGCCTTGCAGGCCTTTAGGTGCATATTGTTGGAACTTGCTGTCTGGGAGGCTGGAGTGGTCATGGGTCGAGATACATAAAATCGCAACACAAGACTAATGGTTTATAAACACTTAACGAGTGAATTATGCTTCCGTTGTCTACTGTGAAATATTTGTAACGTTGTAACACTTAATGTTAATAAGTGAAAGTTTTATTTAATCATATTATGCGAAGTTCAATGTGATTGGTGGCTTGGATCCTGGTACGTCACACTCCCCGTGGTAATTCCGCATGTGGTATTTTGGGGGTGTGACAGATTGGTATCAGAGCCAGGTTATAGTGAACTTGGTTTTAAAAAGGACGTTTTTATAAAACCAGACTATAACCGAACAGTTTTGACGACAAGAATACGACCATGACACTCAGCTCCAGATAGCAAGGTTCGTCTCTTGTTTATGTTGGTGCATGCGTCTGTCGACTTCGTCTTGTATCGAGTCTTACATCATTCATGGCACGAAAATCGAGAAAACAAGTCAACGGGCTTATTCCGCTTGAAGAGGATATGTCAGGTTCAAGCGAAATAGCTGATTTCGCTTGAACAGGTGATTTAGCTTGAACAGGTGTTTTAGCTTGAGTGGTGATTTCGCTTGAGATGGCATTCCGCTTGAGCATGTTCAAGCAGAATCTCGAAGTCTATATATAGGTTTCAAGCGGTTTCATTTGGAACAGTTCTTGAATTTCATACCGAGGTGCTGACGGTGTGTTTTCTGATTGTACTAGTTGTTATATCAATCTACAGGGTGTTTAAAGTGAATTGCTTGTTGTCTCGAAGTCTGTTTCTTAGTTTCCGCATCTGAAACAGATAACAGCTCCTCTGAACGACTCGTTTGGGTCACAAATCGATCCTACAAGTGGTATCAGAGCTCAGGAGGAGGAGTTCTTTCCGATTCAGCTCGAAATTTCTGTTTTCTACACCTTCTTTTCAAAATTAACTAGTTTTTATGGTTAAAATCGGCTAAATTTTTCATATAACGTGTAAAACTGCTTTTTAACAAACCCTTGAGAGTTTCAGGCCTTAAATCAGTTTAAAAATGGTAAAAATGGACCTAAGTTGTGATCCCGCTTGAACGAATATTTGTGGGTCCGCTCGAGATTGCCATAGTCCGCTTGAAAAGTTTCAAGCAAAACCTGTTATTTCGCTTCAAAGTGCGCTGATTTCGCTCCATATTGGTTATTCCGCTTGAAACAAGTTACTGGGGTATTCCGCTTGGAACAGTCAGTTAGTTATTTCGCTTGAAATTGCAAAATTGAAGACTTCGCTTGAACTGGTTGTGTGTTTAAGAGTTGATTTCGCTTGAGAAGGGTCCGCTTGAAAGGATTATTTGATTTCGCTCGAGAGGTATTTCGCTTGAAAGTAAAAGTTATTTGAAAAATTGTTTTCATCATGAGTGAAGAGTTTTACAACGCGTTTGCCACATCCCCGACTACTCCAGCCATCATTGCTCAAAACATGAATTTGGAAAATGAGACTGGAACTACACAAAAACCCCCGAAGCTAATGAGCATTGAGGAGTATTACGGATGGAAAGATAGGTTTGAAAACTGGGTTCAAGCTAACCATCTAAGATCATGGGAGTGTATTTTGAAGAAGTATGTTTTACCACGTACTGATCTGCAAGTTGAGAAAGAAATATCTGAATTTTTCGATCAAGAACGAGACATGTACAGAGCTGAAAAGATGATGATTAGTCTGCTTCAGCAAGCTATTAAAGAAGACATCTTTATTCTGCTTCAACATGACAAAACTTCAAAATCAATTTGGGATGCACTTAAAATTAAATTTGAGGGCAGTGAGAAGATGATAAAAAGCAAAAAGGGGTTTCTTAAGAAAGAATTTGATCTATTCACAAGTCTGCCAGGGGAAGACACAAAGAAGCTGATTGAAAGATACTGCCACTTAGTGCGTTCTATGTCTTTATTGAGTATAACTAAAGATCGAGAAGAATGGGTCGATAAATTAGCTGATGCTTTACCTCAATTAGAATGGGGTACATTTTTGATGATATTAAAGAACACTGGGGTATATGATGGGTTGACGATTTCTCAGTTTATTGAGAAGATTGAGGGTCAAGATCTGGAACAACAAAATATTGCGAGGATGAATAATCCGAGTGGTCAACAAGATGTGAAAATGTATTACAAAGGCAGTGTTCCAGAAGCTGAAAGAAGTCCAAAGATTCAAACTGCTTTTAGTGCTGGAAATTCATCAGAAAATGTTGATCAGGGTTCTAACAAAAGCAGTGGGTTCTCTTCATATCCGAGTGTTAATCCAAAAGATACAACATTAAGCTTTCAACATCAAAGTTCTAAAAGTGGAAATGGTTATGTGATACAATGCAACATTGCTTTGAATCTTCCTGATGGTCAAAGTTTCTCTGAAGAAGTTGCAAAAGATCACATGGCATTACTTGGTTCTGTGCTACTATCCTATGAAAGTTTGGTTGCAGGGCGGATCGGGAATCCTATGCTAACAAAGGAGGATTACGATCAGATAGACGCTGAAGAAATGGAGCTTATGGACATCAAATGGTGTTTAGCTAGTGTCCTAAGAAGAGCAGAAAAGTTCAAATTTATTACTGGAAGAAATGATTTTCTTGATGCACACGTTTCTACTTTAGGTTTTGATAAATCTAAAGTTACTTGTTTTCGATGCAGGGAGAAAGGTCATTTTAAGAGAGAATGCAACAATAGGGAAGCAAATGAAGCAAAGAATCCATTCGGAAAAGATGACTACTACCGGAAAGCCATATATCAACAAGTTGGTCAACAACAACAATAAGAACCACAAGTGGCTCATGGTAGAAAAGTGATAGAGGATTCAAAGAGAGCATGTTTAGTGAATCAAGAAGATTTTAGCTGGAACAAATACATTTCTTCTGATAGCAAAGCATGTTTAATAAATCAAGATGATGAAAAGTTACCTGAAGGGTTCAGCTGGGATCAGTTTGCGGATGAAAATGGGAATTTTAAAGTTTTCATTGCAAAGATAGTTCAAGAACCTGATTTGTTTACAAGTTGGATGAAAACAATCGGTGTTCATGTGAAGAATCAAGAAGAAGAATCTATTTCATCCGATGAAAGTTCAGAAGAATTAACTGTTGTTGATCAAACATCAACTGATTCTGGTTCTTCAGATGATAGTTCTGAGATGACTGTACATTTTGATCAAACACCATCTGATTCTGGTTCTTCAGATGGAAATTCTGAAAAAGAGGTAGATTTTGATCAATCACAAACTGATGATAGTGGTGATGATGAGGAAGAAAGACATATTAATGTTGCAAAAGCTCATCTTTCTCCTGAAAGTTTTCATTTTTATTTTGCAGACCGCTTGAAGAAGTTGAAGGAGAAATGAGCAGCAAAAGAACAAAAGCAAATGATTAAAATTGTTGCTGATGAGGTTGTTGAAACAGAAAAGGTAACTGAAGCAGAAAAAGTGGTTGAGGTAGTGAAAACAATTGAAGTAGAAAAGATTGTGGAAGTCATCAAGCCTTGCTCAAAGTGTTTAGAACCATGCAAGGAATGTGCAGCAAAAGACAAGAAGCTAGCTGAGTTTGAGAAGATGAAAGAACAATTACTGTTCAATCTCAACTATGTAAAGGAGTCTTATAATGTTTTGAACAGAACAGTAACTGGTCTTCAAAAGACAAACTCTGAAAGAGAAAATGCTTTGACGATGATGAATGCAACGATGATGACGAAGCAGAAAGCTATTAACTTCTACATCGAAGAAAGTGCAAAGTGGAAGCAAGAGTTGGAGACCGAGAAAATTGAGAATGAGAGGATCAGACGTTTATTACAAAGTTATTCGAGTTCTGATTATCTTATTGATCGAATTTATCCAACTGTTGCAGGTTTCGAAGCATTTCAGGATGACAAGCCAGAGAAGGAAGATACTGGTAAGAAACCGACTGTTAGCTATAACAAGTGTCCGCCTCCGATTTGGGAAGGATATTCTCCTAGAAAACCGAATGAGGAGCAAGTCGAAAAAGCAGTCAATATAAATTTAAAGTCCGATATAACCGATGAATTACCAGAAAACACTGACGTCGTTTTTACATCGTCTGACACTGATCATGAGTCTGAGTTAATCAAAAAGGTGGTCGATCAGGTGTTGGATACTGATGAGGAGTCTGAGTCAAAGTCTGAGTCTGGAGGGTCAAGTTCGTCAGTCAACAGTTCAAAACCGATGGTTAAAAGGGCTTATAGTAAAGAGTTTTTATTATCAAAAGCAAATTTGAATGATGAAACATTCGAAGTAGCATATACTTTGAATGATTCTGAAAAATTATATTCCGACAAAGAGTTTCCAATAAGAAGTGTTAGATTTGAAATGATCAAAAAGGTTTTCAAAATGACATAAATAAATATTTCTGAAATAAAAGATTTAAATTTTACTGGAAAACCTAAAAAATACACTTCTAGAGTTCAACAGCGACTAAACAAGAAAAAGGGTTACAATTCTGGTTCTGGTTTTCAAAAGAAACCAAACCATAATGGTAATTTTAAAAAGAAAGGTTTAGGTTTTATTCCATCTGAAAATTATAAAAATGAGAAAAATTCTAAAACAAAAACATAATTTGTTTCAGGAGGAAGTGCTGAAGAAGAACAGAAGAAACCTTTCAGGAGACAATCAAACCAGGAGTTTCTTGCTGAAAAGAAGAGAACAGGAACTGGAGTTTTTCACAGAAAGGATACTCGAACCTGTTTCAAGTGCAATGAAACTGGTCACATTGCTTGGAATTGTCCGACGAATACTAAGACAAAACAGGGAGTATCTGAAAAACTTAAAGAAAAAGTTGTCGATGTAGAACCACCAACTGAAAAGTTCAAAATTTTTGAAAATTCAACTTATGAAGTTGGTGAGTGTTCAAAGAAAAATTTTTACAAGAAGAGAGCCAAAGATAACCAAACATGGGTTGCTAAAAGGTTATTTGAGAAACTTGGCGATGAATCTAACTCCACAAAGTTGGACGAGCCACAGGTTGAGTTAAAAGAGAAAAAATCAGTACCTCCGATGGATGATGTTCATTTTCCACCATTGAGGTCTGAGAATTTTAAATCAAAGGTTGGGAAAGTTGAGATCTCAAATCAATTCTATCCTGAGGAGAAAGAATTTGATGTTGAGAAAGCATTTAATGGGAATGTGAAAAAGATTTTTGGGAAAATGGTTGAGGGTAAAGCTAAAGGAGTAAAGAAATTTTATGAAACTAAAAAGGCAACCTATAGCCCAACCCCAAGTGAAGTTGAGAGGGAAACATCCAGGTTTGGAGAAGCTTGGATGTCTGTATTTCACAAGTAAAAATCTGGACTTGCCGGAGATCCCAAGTTTGTAATCGTGGATCAGGAATCGGCATTTTTCTTGATAATTGATTTTGTGAATGAATCTTATAATGGTTAAATTTTTACAGGTTAAGTGTGACTTGCCGGAGCTTCCAGATTGGTAAGTGTGAAGCAGGAATCGGCATCTTTATTGGTAAAATGATTTTGTGTAGATGCGGTTTATTCTACAAGTGGTAAATCAAGGACATTAAGTTGTACTTGAATTTTCCTACAAGTGGTTGAAAGACAATGTGTTGAACCAAATCACTAACCTCCAAGTGATAAAATCAACAAAACTTATTTTCCGGAAAAATCATTTTGATTAAAACAAACTTAAGTGTTTTGAAATCATAATGAGAAAATAGTTTTGTGTAAGGGGGAGTTCTGATTGTTTATGCCAAGTGGATGGCGATTTGAAGTGATTCGATATCAGTTGCCAGTTATTTGTACAGTTTGTTTTTAAATTTCCTTTAAATGTGTTTGAATTTTAGGGGGAGTAAGAATTTCTGAAAATCCAAAAACATTAGAAAATTTGAAAAAGTCAAAAACATGATAAAATTCAAAAATGAGTTTTTGTGTCAAAGAAGAGGAAATGATAGTACATCAATAGACAGTTACAAGATGCTAAAGAAATGTAATATTTAAATAGCGTTAAATGGTCTCACTGATGATATGCCGATAGGTTTTTACACATCTAGTAAGCTTTTTCGGGATATAAACTTAAATTCAAACTTGCTTAATTCGTGGGGAACACTACTTGGATATATAGGTAACCCCTGAAATCTCGTTTGAAAGGTCCCTCTTTCTGAGATACTAGGTCTTTATGCTCAGTGATATCTAGGGTATTATCCCGGGACTTCTGATTTTGCGGAAGCAATGGCCTAGTCCCCGGAGAATACTTTCTGCTTGCTTGAAAAATAGAGCCGCCCTCAGCAAAAATGATGAAACAATAAAATTGATAATCATTGCTGTTGTAAAAAAGATCCTCTAAAGGGGACCCACCAAAAGTCGAGCCGTCATCTCTCTGCTGAACGGATGTTCTGACCTGAGCTCTCACGGTTTCGCAATTAACCCCTTACAGATATCATCTGTGGTATACTCACCTGTAAGACTGAATATTGGGATCTGGATACGGGAGTATATTCAAGAGGTGGGACACATGAATGAGTTTAAGTTCTTAAAACATCTAACTCATATCCTGAATCAGTTAAAATTTGTGTAAGAATTTAAGTGGATCAGTATATCGGCAATCTAAGTGAATTCTTTAATTCTTAATGTGTAACTAAGCTCAATGGTACTTGTGACTTGTCAAAAACTGATATGATCCTCTTGCACGAACTCACAAAAATATTGTATGTAAATATTTCTTTACTGCATTTCATTTCTTTAAAAATCCAAAAAGATTTTCAAAGTGTTTAGCATAAATTTTTGAGAAATCCAAAAAGATTTTCGACAACTGATGTTGGAGAACTGATTTTCAAAATTCCAAGTGCTAAACATGATGAGCATGTGGTAAGGGAGAGCTTGTGTTTAAATAAAGGAAAGTTTTTAAAAAAAAATTCGGTACTAGTGGTTATCTGAGGTTTCTTTCATTGATAAATCATCCTGATTTTATATTGAGAGGGAGTCTGTATAGATAAATTTGTCAAATGTTAAATTTGTGAGATTTATTTCTGGGTTAAGAATGTGCCAGGTTTCGATTCTGAATCTGAAGATAGAGTGCCAGGTTCCGATACCTGAGGACTATGTGATTTCAACAAGCCAGACTGCGATCCCAGCATATCAAAAGGGGGAGTCTGAAGACACTTGTGGAAAGAGCTAAGAGCTAGGTTGTGATTCTGGAAGAAAGAGAAGAAAGAGATAAAGTTTGAGGATGCTTACATGTTCAGACTGATAAAGACTGAAGACGTTGAAGACTCGACATTTTAAGACTCGTCAACAATCGACGGGGAGTCTGTTGGTGCATGCGTCTGTCAACTTCGTCTTGTATCGAGTCTTACATCATTCATGGCATGAAGATCGAGAAAACAAGTCAAAGGGCTTATTCCGCTTGAAGAGGATATGTCAGGTTCAAGCGAAATAGCTGATTTCGCTTGAACAGGTGATTTAGCTTGAACAAGTGTTTTAGCTTGAGTGGTGATTTCGCTTGAGATGGCATTCCGCTTGAGCATGTTCAAGCGGAATCTCGAAGTCTATATATAGGTTTCAAGCGGTTTCATTTGGAACAGTTCTTGAATTTCATACCGAGGTGCTGCCGGTGTGTTTTCTGATTGTACTAGCTGTTATATCAATCTACAGGGTGTTTAAAGTGAATTGCTTGCTGTCTCGAAGTCTGTTTCTTAGTTTTGGCATCTGAAACAGATAAAAGCTCCTCTGAACGACTCGTTTGGGTCACAAATCGATCCTACAGTTTACTCATTGAACACTTTCATATGATATTGCATATGATTGCACGTTTAGCACAACGGTATGAATTCATGCGTTACTTGCATGTGTTATGTAACTGATAGGGTGGTATTTCCCTAAACATTCATGACTTACGCTTCGTGATGCTCTTTGTTTGCTACTCGAGTTTGAGGAACCATTTGACATGAGTTAGGAGGAGCTGAGATGAGCATGCAAATCACAATATTATTGTGGGTGCACACATAATAATAATGTGGGGTGCATGCGAGTCCCAGTGAGCCTTAACAAGTGGAAAAGGGGTTCCGTTCCATTACTTTATCGATGTGAAACATAACAAACCTATAGGGGTCATAGCAGTGATTGTCCCCTACTCGAACGTAAACTTTTCATTCCTCTCTGGATCCTTTCGAATCTCGATGCTATCGAGTATTACTTGAACACCCATCTGAACGCCTAGCGAACTGTGTAGAATGTTAGGTGCTTATACGAACATCCCCAAGTTGGATGTTGCGACGACAAAGATTGGTCTATATCTTTCCCACTTTTCTTCGTTTGCTGGAACTTAACGTATTGACGCCTTAGATCTCGAAGTGCGATCACTTCTGCAACACTCCCATAACATACCGTGTATTACTCAGTCAACTTGCAAGAACGATGGACTTCAGCATTTGAACGACCCTAGTTTCCAGCAACGAACATCAGCGATTTAACTCCAATCGAATCCTTAACCCCAGCCAGCGACTCATGGGAATCAACTTTTACGAATTAATCGGGACATAAAACGATGACAATCGACCATGGTATGGAACGTGAACCTGCCAGCACAGTGAGTAGCGCTTTAGGACGTGACTCAGAATGTGAAAAGATGGACTTTGATGGTGAAGAATCGTAGGGCTTCGTTTCGAGCAACGACATTGGGAGCAGCAGTCACAGCGACAACAAGGTATTCGTAACCCTAGCCTACAGTATGGAAATAAAGGTGCCTACAACATGGATTGGCCGTGGTTAAGTTAAGAAGACAATGACCAAAGGAACAATGACAGAACTTGAAATCCTTGTAATGAAAACAGCAACACTGGAAATGATGCTCATGGAAGGGCATTTAGGGTTGACGTGGGCGACGCCAGGATGGTGGCAACTTGGGAGCTTGTACGGGTAGCTAATCGCTTCGTCCCTGTCCTGATGCTTCTCGAAAGGCTGATGGAAAGTCAATTGAAGCATCTTATATCTTTAGGGATGCAAATTCAACCGTGTGGGACAAGTTTTCGACATCGATCTTCCTTCTACTACCCACGATGGTGTTAATAAAGTAGTCAGTATGGGTTGGTTAACCAGACATCGCGCAGATATACCCTGTGAGGGGAAAGTTGTCGTCTGTCATAAAGTATCCGAGTGGTGTAGGGGTTAGCATCATTCCAGCAGTGAAGGCCAGAAGTGTCCACGGAAGGATTACCCCGCCATGATAGCCCTCGTTACTGATGTCAAAACTAAGGAAAAGAGGATTGAGGATCCACCAATTGTTCGTGATTTCTCCCTATGTGCTACCAGAAGAACTATCAGGTTTACCTTCACATCGTCAGGTGGAATATCAGATCGGCATCATGTTGGAAGCAGCCCTTGTTACTAGTATTCCTTATTGTCTTACACCAGGAAGGTTGCAGGAACTGCCTAATCAACTTCAGGAACTATTGAACATGAGTTTTATCGGATTTAGTTTTTCTCTTTGGGGAGCCCCGGTTATACCAGTGAAGATAAGCCTTTTCTTATGTGTACCGATTATCGAGAATGTAACAAGGTGACAGTTAGGAACCGCTTGTCTCGACCATGTATTGGCCACCTGTTGACCAGTTGCGAGGAACAAGCTTCCATTTAAGGATTGGCTAGCGAACGAACTATCATCAGATGGAAGTCCAAGAGGAGAATGCTCTTAGAACAGCATGTCGAACGCAATGCAGACATTCCAACTTTGTACACCATGATCGTTGAGTTGATCAACACACCAGCAGCTTCAGGGATCACATGAATCAATCGTATTTGTAGACGACGTTCTGAATCAGGACCAGGAGAAAGGAACACCATGGGTGGCATATGTATCCTATTTCAGCGCTTCTGTGGGAGGAGCCGTTGCGTGCGAAGTCTTGTTAAATGTCACATCAATGTCACATCTAGATTCGAGAGATGCATTTAGATCATGTAACCAACGAAGTAGGAATCCCAACTCTGCAATGCACTGATCATTGTCCTTACCCGAGGGTGCGGTTGAATCAGTGGTATATCATTATGGTTTGAATTAGAGTCCTAGTTACACGTCGACGCAACACGAGAGAGAGTGATGACGTACATAATGGAGTTACAAAGAGGAACTGCACGACACACAACCAGTAGTGGAAACTGTGGTCTTTGGATTTACGTGGAGGCATTACTTGGACGGTACCGAATGTGTTACTTAGACAGATCACAAGGGCCTCCCATGTACCCTGGTCTCGGAAGACCTAAATCAGTTAACGGCGTCACTGGATAGAACTTTTAGAGGATTGCAACTAGGAAACGTGAATGTACACGAGCTTTGTAGCTCACTATCGACTCTAACTTACCTGATCCGACTCGCCCCGTTCAAACTGGAGAACTGAAGGAAGAGGAATTTCAAGTTGAACTCATGCGGGGCATGGAGAAGCAACCTAGGCAGGTCAGACGATATTCGCTACCTCATGGAACGGGTGTGGATCTCATTATACAGTGACTGTAGGAAATTTATGTTGAGCAAAGCACCGGCCTCGATATTCTAGTCGTCTGGATTTTGATGAGAGACATTAGGATTTATGAGCCTTGTACTAGTAATCGGGTATGAAGGCCAACCTAACTAGGTATGTGAATAATGTGGGACACCGAGAAACATTCATAAGGAAATAAGAACAGACTACCATGGACTTTGTCACTGGGCTACCTAGAACTTGAAACGGGAACAATAGCACCTGGATGATCATTGATCGTCTCACGCAACCAGCATACTCTCGTGCAATCAAGGAAAACTGTTGAACCTTCGCAAGTTGTGAATATCCCTCTGGGAGAGGCGGCTTTTAAGCACGAGGTGCCAACTCCTGTTATCTCTGATTTTGATCTATACCTGATTTATGACAGACAACTCACAACCCTCTTGGCTTATGCATAAAAAGGAGTATACTCATCATCATAGGACAAACGGTTAGAGTAAACGAACCATCCTGACACTTGAAGACATGTTTCGAGCATGTGTAATCGACATTGGCATCGACGGAGAAGACACCTCCCTTTAGTGGAGTTTTCGTACAACAACAGTTACCACACCCGCATCCAGGCTGCTCCGTTCGAGGCATTGTACGGACGGAAGTGCCGATCACCTCTTTTTTGGGCAGCAGTTGGAAACAGCCAAATCACTAGCCCAGAACTCGTCGTAGTCACAACAGAAAAGATTGCTCAGATACGACGATGAATGGTGGCAACTCGTGACAGTCAGAAAAACTACGCTGATAAACACATGAAACCACTTGAGTTCCAGATTGGGGATCGAGTGCTACTTAAACTCTTACCTTGCAAAGGTGTAGTTCATTTTGGATAAACGAGGCAAAATCAACCCGCGATATGTTGGACCTTTCGAAATCACTGAGAGAATTGGCAAGATGGCCTACATGTTGAACATACCCGAAGAACTCAGTGGAGTTCACAACGTATCCATGTGTCGAATCTGAATAAGTGTCCGTCAGATGAAACCCTCATAGTTCCTTTCAAGGAGCTCACCATCGACGATCAGTTGCGATTTGTTGAAGAACCAATGGAAATCTTGAACCGGGCGGTCAAGATTCTCAAACGCACCAATGAAACACAAAGATCCCCAGTTGTTCGAGAACAATGAAACCACTGCTGAGGCTGAAGCTACTGCGGAATTTCGGGACGAAATTCCAAACTAATGGGGGGATGATGTGACACCCCAGGAAAACCAGGAAAAACTACGCAACCTAACTAGCTTCCTCAGTAACTACGTGCTAAATTTCGGGACGAAATCTCTTTCAAGTTGGGGATGATGTGACAACCCGAACTCTCAAGGTTAGTGACATTTAATATTGTGATCTTAACTCTGTTAAACTCTGTTAAACTTAGACGTTTGTGATAACTCGGTTAAATAACATATGTTGGGCCGCATACTTACATATGAAATCACATCAGACTTATGCTTAGGCCTAGAGCCCAACTGAACCTTAGAATTGAGCCCACTACTCATGGGCTTTGAATGTGTTTAACTAGGATCTTGTAGCTATAGTAAACCGAGCCCATCTTCTTAAATTCTTGTTTACGTAGAGTTGTATAAGAATACTTGAGTATTTGAAAACCCTAATAAACCCCACTCCTCTCTTGGATCGTGACAACAGTGGACGGACGCACCCCTAGCCCCCCCTCGAGACATCATCTTATTCAATCAAACTTTGGTTAGTAGATTTATATTTATGCTAATTCTTAATTGGTTATTGTGGTTATGTGTAATCCTGATTGACCGAAAGTATATGTGTGTTTTATAATCGTGAGAAACTTGATGTTATGTTATTTACATGTTAAACGATGCTTAGGGATGCACGTCATTAGAGACGCTAATAAATCCGCGGTAAAAGATGGTCCGATGTGTTAGTCTTGATATAGAATATATATTAGGGATGATATGTGATTCATAATTAATTGTGATGTGACAGTAGCAGGAACGGTCCAATAGCTTTGCATATAATGGTTTGATAAAAAGGATAACTTTGTATAATGAAACTGGCGGCTCATGTGCGTGTGTTGGTAGCATTGATCAAACAAAGCCATGTGCATATCATTATAAGGTTGTCAGATTAGTCACGAGTATTAATATTATGTCACATGATTGTTAATATTTATATTATGTGAATTAAATGATGATATATGATCACATATTGTAACTGTGTTTTACTTGATGAAAGTGATGATATATGATCACATATATATAACGAATTATATTCATAAACTCAATGTTTAGTATTAATCAATCCATGAAACATGCTGGTTAGTTATGTGTTGGGTTTGAACAAATTGATTTTATGATTGCATGATAATTGTGATGATGAACAGTTGGATTACTCCATTGAGTCCGAGTTTAGAAGAGGGTTTCATAGTCCGAGTTTACTAAACGTTTTGATGTCCGAGTTAGTTAATACATGTTTCCAAGTTTCCATATAAGCACGTCGGGTCCGAGTTTAATTGAGTCCGGGTTTCTCAAATAAAACAAGGTGTGTCGAGTTTTGATTCTAGTCCGAGGTTTTGTCAGGAGTATACATATCTAGTGGTCCGAGTTTTGGGAGGTTGTTGTGTCCGGGTTTACACATATATATGGTTCGGGTTGTGAAAGAACATGGTCCAGAGTTTTATATGCATGAACAGGAGTTCAGGATTTAAACATGGGTCAGAGTTTATTATATAAGAAGTTTCAGGGTTTTAAAAAAAATGTATGGTGGCCGAATACAAGTTGTGCGATGCCATGTCCCTTTTGTTTACCCTTTTCAAATCACGGCCCAAATACAAGCCACACCCAATTTAGTTGACTTTGGTTCCTTCTCAGCCCAATTAGCTTATAAGATTCATTCAATTAATTAAATAAATGGCAATCGATGTAGCTGCACAATGTCAAAACAAAATTTTCATTTGAATTAATTACAACTACCATACTACATATAATATTACATTAATAGTGTTCGAATTGTTATATGTTATGAGATGTCAGGATTAGATTATTTCACCTGGGCCTGTTATGTAAGTTGGACCACTTACACTTTGCCATTTATAGAGTGGATCACACACGCACATGGATGAATAATGGTGTTAATAGTGGTATGATAACGACCGGTGATTTTGTAAACTAACTGGTGTGAGATTCACTCACCCACTCTGTGATGATATGATGTATGGTATCTACTGTTACATTGCATGATCAACTATTACACTTTGCATGATATTATGTGTGGGTTTCATGTGTAATATGTGTAAGGAATTTACGAATGAGTGCCATAAAACTGATTGTTATTGGAAATGATATTAGGATTTGGTTGACCAACTGGGAACTGGTAAAGTAAATTAACAATCCGAGCAAACCAAGGTGAGTTCACACACTTTCTAAGGCATGGGATTCCCGGTGGTTGGGAATGGGTTAAAGAATTAAAACGGAACCTACATATTCTCCTTGGGTAGGATATGTACCTCCATCCTCCATGGGTAGGATGCCAATATTAATCATGCGTATTCTCCTTGGGTAGAATACGTACGTTCGTCCTCCTTGGGTAGGACAACAACCTTAAACTTACTAGACAAAACTCTATCATTAAGTCCCTCATTTTTATATCGACTTAATCGCCGGGCCAATGGCGAGCGGGTCATTAGTTAATAGCGCTATTAGGGTTGACAAGCCTCACACCGTGCCAGTAGGACGGGCGTGTACTAATGGATCTGGGCACTCAGTCAATGATGATAGACATTGACTTAGTGCATAACTTTCTTTCGTCAGTTGTCGATATGGTAACGGTCTAGGGGTTACATGGGGTAGCCCCCACTGGTTATGGTTTGGGAAACATTGGATAGGATAACTCATGGTTTTTGAAAGAACTCGTGGTTTTTGGAACAACTATAAAATGGACAACCAACTGTGAAGTCGCTCAACTTTGTTGTTGATTCGTTGTTACATCCCTTGCAGGCCTTTAGGTGCATATTGTTGGAACTTGCTGTCTGGGAGGCTGGAGTGGTCATGGGTCGAGATACATGGAATCGCAACACAAGACTAATGGTTTATAAACACTTAACGAATGAATTATGCTTCCGCTGTCTACTGTGAAATATTTGTAACGTTGTAACACTTAATGTTGTTAATAAGTGAAAGTTTTATTTAATCATATTATGCGAAGTTCAATGTGATTGGTGGCTTGGATCCTGGTACGTCACACGCCCCGCGGTAATTCCGCATGTGGTATTTTGGGGGTGTGACATGAGGACCTCCACATACCACTTGATGAGATTCGTGTTGATGACACGATGCACTTCGTTGAGAAACCTGTGGAAATAATGGACCGTGAAGTCAAATAGCTCAAACGCAAGCGCATTCCACTTGTCAATGTTCGTTGGGAATCTAAACGTGGTCCAGAATTTACTTGGGAACGCGAAGATCAAATGAAGGCGAAATATCCACATCTATTCTCACAAGTTTCCTCTAAATAAATTTCAGGACGAAATTTTCACAAGTAGGGGAGACTGTGACATCTGTGCTTGTGTAATCATTGTATAAACTCTGAATAGTTCAATTATCAATTAAACAATGTGATTTGATCCCATTATTTGTTTATTTATGTTTGACATTTTGCAAGTTTTGATTTTTGTTCGATTTCAAACTCTATATCGCTTTCTTGAAAGTTATACGCAAACCGATATGCAAACGTAATCAGTTTAACACGAAAAACACTCCAGAACATCAAAATATGCTTAACATACCTTAAATAACCTTTACGTAACTTAGAAAGAAGTTTTGAAGGGTTTGGTATGGCAAAAACAAGTTTATTCGCTTATAGGGACTATTTTCGACAAACTGCGAAAGTATGCCGATTCGCATAGTAGCGAACATTCCGAAACTTGATCATAAGCTAAACATACCCTAAATATCCTTTACATAGCTTAGAAATAGGCTTTGAGGGGTTCGGTATGCGAAAATAAACTTATTGGTCAATCAGGGACTAAAAGCGTCAAAAAGTGCATAAGTTTGCATTTCCGCGCATATCTTACGTTCTGAACATATCCGAAAATCCAATTTTTGTAATCATTAAAATATTTTATTTTAGTGATTGGAAAGCTAAAATTTCATTCGTCGCGTAATTTGGATCGTTTTTCGCGTCCGTTCGTGTTTTGTCGTAATTAACCGAACAACGCAACCGTACGGCCAAACGAACCGACATCCATGATATTTTCAAGCATATTTCATGTCCCCTATTCTTAAACTTCATTATTGAGCCTTGAAAATGGGTTAACGGGGTTTAAACGCGTCGAAAATGGCTTAAACATGCTGTATGGACCATTTCTGCCATTTTTTGAAAGTTTCTACATATAGGAGGGGGTGGCGTCATGCCACAGCTACATGGTGGTGGTGTGGCGGCACGCGACAGCCCTACCTGGGCAGATTTTCCATTTTCTGCAACCAGCTTGATTTCTAGGGTCTTTTATGCAACTTTTGCAATACATGGAGCTGGTTTTCAAGTTCCCTGGGTATTAGAAACCATGTTCCACACATGTAGGGTCAAGATTTCACCTTCTAAACACTTGGAATGGTCTCCTTGATCCATACTTTCTATAAATACCCACTTGATTCATTTTCATTCTTCACACATTTGCTCTCAATATTGCTCTAAGTTGAAGCTCTCCCTTGTGAAGCTTCATACCTGAGTATTTTGAGTTCAAATCTTCAAGGCTTGGACCTTTTGTAAGTCTCCTTCATGCTTGTTCATCTATTTCAAACATGAAAGTCAAACAGTGTTTGACTTTCTGTTTGACCAGTTTATGTTCAACACAAAGTTCGTTTGAACTTTGCAACGTGAGCGTAATCACGATGGTTATAGTCCCTTGTGACTATACCTACTGATTACCACGTTGATTAGGCGTAGTGACGAGTCATAGTTTCGGTCAAAATACGTGTTTATGCGTATTTTGCAACGAAGCTATCTTTGGGTATCAAAACACTTTGTCTTGATACCAAACTTGTTTTTTAACTTAGTTAAACATGTTTTAACATGTTTAACTCGTCACTTTTAGTTTAGTGCTTATATAGGTTCGTAAGATAAGCGGTCTAAACAACCGCTTAGACTTTCAAACCCGACCCGTTTGGTCGATCATTAGGATCCGACCAAACACATTTTGTGACCATAGTTGTATAGGGAATAACCTTCCGAGGTTATACCTTATGGTCACTTCGTTTAGTTAGTTTGGTTCGTTTTCGCGTCCGTTTGAGTTTCATCGTAATTTAACGAATAACGCGACCATACGACCATACGACCAAACGAGCCGACATCCGAGAGTTTTCCGAGCACATTTTGAGTCCTCTAAACTTTATTGACCTTGTAGAGCCTTGAAAATGGCTTAACGGGGGTCATAAGGGGCTGAAATGAGCTTAAACCAAGTGCAGGGACCTGAACTGTAAATTTGTCAAACTGTTGCTGATCTGGGAAGGCCAGGCGGGCCGCGTAAGCCCAGCTTACAGCCTACGTGGGCCGTGTGAGTTACCTAGCGACCAGAAATCAATTTTCAGCTGTTGTTTAATAAATCAGGGGCCAATCTTGCAAGTTCTTGGTGTGATGAGCAAGTTAACACCTCCCCAAGGCTTTGTACATGCTTGTGACAATTGTAGGGCCATGATTCTTGCTTGGAGGTTACACAAACATGTGTAATGATCTTGTAACTTTGCAACAAGTATAAATAGCAAGGCCCTCACTTGTTTCACTTGCTCATTCCTCTTTTATCTCTTCTCTAATCTGATTTGGGAGCTCTCTCAAGTGATTGGAACTTCCTCTCTGGTTTTCTTATATTATTTCTTCAAGCTTTGGACTCTTGTATGTTTTCTTTCATGCTTTTTCTTTATGTTAGTGCAGAAAGTCAAACAGTTTGGCCAACAGTTTGACTTTCGGTTTTGACCATCAATTGGTCAAGTCAAAGTTCAATTGAACTTTGTAACGTGATTGTAATCACGATGGTTATAATCCTTAGTGATTATGCCTACTGATTACCACGTTAACTAGGTGTAGTGACGAGTCAAAGTTTCGGTCAAAATGCGTTTTAGCATGCATTTTGCAACGGAACTACTTTTAGGTATCAACACACCTTGTTTTGATACCAAATCAGTTTTCTAAGTAGGTTAAACATGTTTTGACATGTTTAACTCGTCACTACTAGTTTAATGCTTGTTTAGGGTCGTAAGTTAAGCGGTCTAGACAACCGCTTAAACTTTTGAACCCGACCTGTTTGGTCGATCATATGAGTTCAATTACTCATTTGATTTATAGAACATCATTCTATCCTATCTCTCGGTTTAGGAGCCGTTTAATAACATAGTTACCTATCTCTTGGTTGTTGTTCAAGACTTCTAAGCACCCTCAAGTGAGTACATAGTCCCCTCTTTTACTATTTTCAATGTTTTGGGGTGAAGCATGTGTACCTATTTGTTATGTTCATGATTTCAAAGCATAATTGATTATACATATCTTTTGACAAACTGAATGATTATTTATGGTTTAAACACTGATTTTTCAAAGATTATAAAACTAATTGTTGAATTGTACTTATTTATTGTTCACCAGACCGGTTGATAGTATGATATAGCGCTATAGGATTTGACACCCCATTCCTGTTGTCATGGAATGTCTGAAACCAATTTGTTTCTCCATCCAAATAGGGATTGCCTTTGTGGTATTCCTATAGTCTCAAAGGTGTATTTTGATGCACTAGGTCTGATTGAATTCTTAAATCACACTTTTATTGTATATTTTATTATACTCCCAAAGGTATAGTTTGATATGCTCTCATGTGTGATATTGTACAAAGCAACATATATTTTGTTAACTACCAAAACATATTTTAAATATGTTATTTATTCAACCAAAACATAGTTTAATATGTTATACATAAATCTAAAGTATACTTTTCATATACTATTTAAAACGATTATTTTGACAACCAAAGTATATTTAATATACTATCTGTTTAACGATTTTGGAACCAAAATATATTTTGATATATTACCTAATGGACTTTCTTAAAACCAAAGTATATTTTTATATATACTACAAACATTTATTCAAAACATTATTTTATAAACTCATTTTACTTGATTATTTATTTATGCATCCTTCTTTTATATCATCAAATTTCTCATAAATTTTCACATGATTTTATAAAGAAAACATTTTTTAGGTTCATGACTACTTTTGTTAAAACATTCTTTTAAACTTATAAGTCATGAATCATGCATAAACAAAACCTATGTATCTCACAGCCATTTTTATGCTGGCGTACCTATTTTTACACATGTTTCAGGTACTGCTTGTGATGATTGTTGATACATGCTATACATAGGATGGACTCGTGCCTTAGCGACTTTAAAACTTGAAAGATAATAATTGTATTTATTTGAATTGTAATAAACAATGAGTTCAATAATTCAATAAAACGAAATTATTTAATCCATGGTTGTGAAACAATGATTCTGTTACAACACTCCCCGACGTTTCCGCCACGTTTTGTTGTTTTACGTGGTCGGGGTGTGACACCTATAGCTATAGTATCGGACGACGAGATTATCCCAGAGGACGAGGTTTATACATCTGACACCACGAGTACCAACGAGGATGATTTCCAGCCCTTCGCCCTACCGGACTTTGGAGACGACATGCCTTTAGCTGATGGTCTTTTTGACGGGGATCTACCTCTTGTTCAGATCCCTGCTCCTCTTACTCTCGCTGCAGTTCCTGTTGAGGGTCTGCCACTTGACGCGATATCTGATGACGACATCGATCTATTCATCCAGGGTCCCCCAGAGGATGACCAGGATGGCGGGGCTGTCACACCCCCAAAATCCACCTGCGGAGTACTACCGCTTGGAGGCGTGACTGACCAGGATCCAGCCACCAATCATATTGAACAAGCGTATAAGTAGTTATAAAAATCCAACCAATACAATTGGTGTTCAAACAAAACATAGTTAAGTTGCAAGCGGAAGCATAAGCCTTAAATCAAAAACATAAGTTTCATTGTTTCATAGTTTAACGTGGACACACAGTCGTCCATGTCCCACAACGATCCTCCTCCATGCAAGCTCCAGCTAAGAAACCTAAGGACCTGCAAAGCATGTAGTAACGAGTCAACAACAAGTTGAGTGAGTTCACGGTTGGGTGTTCGTTTTAAGTTGTTTCTAAAACAGTTTCCTTTAGCTGGCATCCTGCCGTGGGGGTTACCCCATAGTTAAAAACGTGTCTTGTTTATTCCCGGTTACTCTGGCTATCCAGCCGTGGGGGCTACCCCGTGTTAGTTATCTGGCATTTCGGCCGTGGGGGCTACCCCATGTATCTACTAGACTCGTTACCATATCGACTGCTGACTGTAGTCATGTTTATGTGCCCTGAAACTGTCAATGTCTATCATCATTGACGTGCCCCAGATCCATTAGTTCACGCCCGTCCTCTGCGGCACGGTGTGAGGTTTGTCAGACCTAAATAGCGCTATCTAACTAATGACCCGCTCGCCATTGGCCCGGCGATTAAGTCGATATAAAAGTGAGGGACTTCGTGATAGAGTTTTGGTCTAGTACGAGTTATCTGTCCGTGAGGACGAGGAATTACATTCCTGAACCTTTGCTGTCCTACCCAAGGAGGACGAGGAACCCATGTTCCTTAACCCCAATTCCCGACCCCTGGGAATCCCATGCTTTGTAGAGGGTGTGAACTCACCTTGGTTTGCTCGGTGGAAAACACAGAAAAGTCAAACAAGCAACGTTGTGGCTACTCACGTCCTATCATAGTTGTATCATACAAGTCAGGTTCGTAACCAAGTAGCACACGGATGTTTCTAGCACATTGCATTCAAGTATTATCTAAGGCATTCACGTTTAATCATGGCAGATCAACAATGTTCACGTTCAACAGTAACATATAAGGTCTGTGCATTAGGCCCAAGAGTTCGGCCCAAACAATTAAGTCTGAAACGAGGTGCAAGCCCAAACAGCGTGTATCTGTGTATAATCCCGAGTCGCAACTAGGCGTTTGCGACTCGCAACCTGAGTCGCAACTACGGTCTCGGTTCATGCTGTTTTGATTACGAGTCGCAACCGGACTCGCAACTGTGGTTTCGAGTCACAAGTTTGGTGTGCTGATCATGTGTGGTTTCGAGTCGCAACCAGGTGTTTGCGACTCGCAACCGATGTCGCAACTGGGGGATTTCGACTCATCATGCATGGTTTCGAGTCGCAACCGATGGTTTCGGTTGGACAGGAGCTGATTTGGTACAGTGTACTACCCACTAACATTCTGATTTCTTGCAACAGTTTGTACTATCCAACCAAAAACCTTAAACATGTTTCTTGTCTAGCAAATTACTAAAAATGGATCAAACATATCAGATTTCAAATTTTCAACATGTTCATATGATATTCAACAAGTTCTTCATGTGTTCATCATGTTCATCTTTAGGGTTTTCATCCTTTGAACAAACAAGCTCCCTAAACCGATTTATGTCAACATAATCTACTTAGTTTAATGCACCAATGATCCTTATCATTCACATATTCAATCCGAGAACATAATAGCACCATATTCAACCATTTTTCTACTTATTCATATGTTAAGTGATCATGAATCATTAGCAACCACTCTAATCATGTTAAGTTATTCAAGGAGGATATATATATCTATCATGTATGAACCTTAACAAGCAAACATGTTATCAAATCATCATCATCAACCGAAAATCATACATCATTATCGACTCAAAACACAATACACATCCGGTTCACAAACATCATCAAGCATACACTACACTAGTTAGGTTCTATCATTCATACCATTATTAAATAACAACAAACATCATAAATTCACTAACCGGTTCAAGTGTGGGTTCAAAGGTGTGAGTGGAGCTTCCAACCGGTGTGTGTGAGAGGCGATCCGAGAGCTTCTTACGGTTGTCGATTGGATCCGAGAATGAAGGAGAGACAATGTTGTGACTTAGGGTTTTAGTGAGAGGATGAGGAGTGTGTGTGTAGAGGAGAGTATGAGTGTTGTCCAAAATGACAAGTGTGGGTCTCATGAGGATTATATGCTTGTTTCACTTGTGCACCCTAATGGGCTTCGAAATAGACTAAGGGGTGTGTGTGGCCCAACCGGCCCGTATGTTATACTAGTTCACTCGAGGCCACATGGTCTCGAGTCGGGTTCTTGTGTCTCGGTTCATATATACATACATCGCATACTCACAAGCACACACAAATAACACATAATCACATAAAGGTTCATTTGTCATTAATCACATAAGTTATATAGCCACACGTTTAAGCATACATGAAAGGTTCTAAATTTCGAGTTGTCACATCATCCCCAAGTTGAAAGAAATTTCGTCCCGAAATTTGGTAGGCACTCACTGAGGAAGCTAGTTAAGTTGTATGGTTTTCCCGGTTTTCCTGGGGTGTCACATCCACCCCCCGTTGATCTGGAATTTCGTCCCGAAATTCCGTAGCTTTAGCCTCAGTAGTGGGTGTATTGTTTGCGAACAGTTGGGGATACTTTTGTTTCATCTGATCTTCACGCTCCCAGGTGAACTCTGGGCCGCGACGTGAGTTCCAACGAACTCGAACGAGAGGTATTCTAGTGCTCTTGAGGACCTTAACATCCCGGTCCGTGATTTCGACTGGTTCCTCGACGAATCGTAACTGCTCGTCGATAGTGAGTTCCTTCAAAGGAACTACGTGGGTCTCATCTGATGGACACTTCTTCAGATTCGACACGTGAAAAACGTTGTGAACTGCACCGAGTTCTGCTGGTAAGTTTAGTCTGTAGGCCACCCTGCCTATTTTCTCAATGACCTCGAAGGGTCCAACGTATCGTGGGTTAAGTTTACCGCGTTTACCAAAACGAACCACACCCTTCCAGGGTGAAACTTTGAGTAGTACCCGCTCCCCAACCTGGAGCTCAAGTGGTTTCCTGCCCATGTCGGCGTAAACTTTCTGACGTTCGCGAGCGGCCGTCATGCGTTTTCGGATCTGAGCGATCTGCTCGGTTGTATCTACCACATATTCTGGACCAGTGATCTGACTTTCTCCCACCTCTGCCTAGCAAAGAGGAGACCGGCATTTACGTCCGTACAATGCCTCAAACGGAGCAGCTCCAATGCTGGTGTGGTAGCTGTTATTGTACGAGAATTCCACAAGTGGCAGGTGCTTTTCCCAGCGGTTGCCAAAGTCGATTACACATGCACGAAGCATGTCTTCTAAGGTTTGAATAGTGCGCTCGGACTGCCCGTCCGTCTGAGGATGATACGCTGTGCTCATGTCTAATCGTGAGCCAAAGGATTTGTGCATTGCTTGCCACAGTTCGGAAGTAAATCGTGCATCTCGATCTGAGATAATGGAGGTGGGCACCCCGTGCCTCGAAACAACTTCCTTGAGGTAAATTTCTGCGAGAGTGGAGAACTTATCCGTCTCCTTGATAGCCAAGAAGTGTGCAGATTTTGTGAGTCGATCCACGATCACCCAAATTGTATCGTTCCCGCGCTGGGATCTAGGTAGGCCAGTAACAAAATCCATGGAAATTTGCTCCCATTTCCATTGAGGTATCTCTGGTTGTTGGAGCAGGCCTGATGGTTTCTGGTATTCCGACTTGACTCTCGCACAAGTCAAACACTTGCTGACATAGGTTGCTATGTGGGCCTTCATACTAGGCCACCAATACGTAGTTTTGATGTCGTGATACATCTTATCTGATCCAGGGTGTACTGAGTAGCGAGACTTGTGTGCTTCATCCATCACAAGCTCTCGTAGGTTGCCATAAAGTGGGACCCAAACGCGCCCCGTTACGTAGTAAGCACCGTCTTCCTTCTGTTCTAAGCGTTGCCTCGATCCGCGTAGGGCTTCAGCCCTGACGTTTTCTGGTTTCAGTGCTTCTATCTGAGCTGCTCGTATCTGGGAGGGAAGACTAGAATGGATCGTGAGTTGTAAAGCTCGCACGCGCCTTGGTGCAGTGTCCTTTCGACTAAGGGCGTCAGCCACAACATTGGCTTTGCCCGGGTGATATCTGATTGAGCACTCGTAGTCATTCAGTAGTTCGACCCATTATCGTTGCCGCATATTCAGTTCCTTCTGCTTGAAGATATGCTCGAGACTCCTGTGGTCGGTGTAGATCGCGCACTTCGTACCATACAGGTAATGCCGCCATAACTTAAGTGCAAAAACAACAGCTCCCAGCTCTAAGTCGTGCGTAGTGTAGTTCTTTTCATGAACCTTGAGTTGGCGTGAGGCGTAGGCTATAACTTTATCTCGTTGCATCAACACGCAACCAAGACCCTGAATTGATGCGTCGCAGTAAACCACAAAGTCGTCTGTGCCTTCCGGCAAGGAAAGGATAGGTGCGCTACAAAGTCTATCCTTTAGGTGCTGAAATGCCAACTCTTGTGCATTTCCCCAGCGATAAACAACGCCCTTCTGCGTTAGTGAGGTGAGAGGCTGTGCAATCTTAGAAAAATCCTTTATGAATCTCCGGTAGTATCCCGCCAAACCCAAGAATTGGCGAATTTCCTTTGGTGTACGAGGTGCAGGCCAGTTCTTAATCGAGTCTATCTTGGATGGATCAACATGAATCCCATCCCTGTTCACCACGTGGCCTAGGAAATCGACTTCTCGAAGCCAGAAGTCGCATTTCGAGAACTTTGCATAAAGCTGTTCTGCTCGAAGGAGTTCCAGAATAAGTCGCAGATGCTGCTCGTGCTCCTCCCGACTTTTAGAGTAGATCAGGATGTCGTCGATGAAGACTATAACAAACTTGTCCAGGTAAGGCTTGCACACTCGGTTCATCAAGTCCATGAAAACCGCAGGTGCATTTGTCATCCCAAAAGGCATGACCAAAAACTCATAGTGCCCGTATCGAGTTCTGAAGGCTGTTTTGGAGACGTCCTCTTCCCGGACTCTCAGCTGGTGATAACCCGATCTCAAATCTATCTTCGAATAGTAGCTCGACCCTTGCAACTGGTCGAACAAGTCGTCGATACGCGGTAGAGGATAACGATTCTTCACCGTCACCTTGTTGAGTTCTCGGTAGTCGATGCACATTCTGAAAGTACCGTCTTTCTTCTTCACAAATAATACTGGAGCTCCCCAGGGCGATGAGCTTGGGCGAATGAAGCCCTTATCTAAGAGTTCTTGTAGTTGCGTGGAGAGTTCCTTCAACTCTGATGGAGCTAAACGATAAGGTGCACGAGCTATAGGCGCAGCTCCAGGAGCTAGTTCGATCTGAAACTCGACTTGGCGATGAGGTGGAAGACCAGGTAATTCCTCAGGAAATACCTCTGGATAATCGCGTACAACCGGAAAATCTTCTATCTTCTTATCTTTTCCTGAGGTGTCAGTAACGAGAGCCAAAATAGCAGTGTGGCCCTTTCGCAAGCACTTTTGGGCCTTAAGGAGAGAAATGACGTTCTCAACAGCACTCCTCTTGTCGCCCTGAATCATGAGAGGTTCACCACCGGGACCTGGAATACGGACAACCTTCTCGTTGCAAAGAATCTCTGCGCGGTGTTGGGATAACCAATCCATCCCAATGACAACGTCGAAACTACCCAAGACAATAGGAATGAGGTTGATAGAGAAGGTCTGGTCAGCGAGAACGAGTTTACAACCCTTGACTACGTGTGTGGCTTCTAAACTCTTACCATTCGCTAGCTCTACGGTGTGCTTGTTGTTCAAAGGGGTTGGAACACGCTTAAGCATTCGACTAACTTCTAGTGACATGTAGCTAGTATCGGCACCCGAATCAAATAAAACTGAAACATAAAAGTCGTCGAGAAGGAATTTACCCGCCACAACATTGGGGTCGTTCCTTGCTTCACCTTGGCCAATCACAAACATCCGCCCCCTGGTGCCATTGTTGTTGTTGTTCCCATTGTTACCATTCCCCTGATTGTTGTTATTGTTGTTGTTGTTGTTGTTCTGGTTCCTGTTCAGTTGGGGACAATCTCTCTTGAAGTGGCCCTCAGCTCCACACTGAAAGCACCCTTTGTTATCACCTTGCTGCTGCTGCTGGCGCTGGTTCTGTTGAGCTTGCTGACGATTCTGGTTAGCGGGGTATAAGCTCCTGCAATCCCTTGCAGCGTGACCAGGCTTGTTTCACCGGTGACAGTTGCCCCTGGTGCATGGTCCGCTGTGGTGCAGGCTGCAGCGATTGCATTTGGGGTGATTTCCTTTGTATCCGCCACCAGACGATTGCTGATTAGGGCACTTGTAGTCCTCAGTCTTTCTCTGCTGAGACTGGGACTGAACAGAAGCCGAACCCTTACTCGAAGTTCCATCCCACTTCCGTTTGTTGTCACTAGAGGTACCAGAAGTAGTTGCAGCACCTATGCGTTTTGGTAACTTGTTCTGCTCCACCGCCTGATCCGTGAGACGGTGAGCCAACCGAACAGTTTGCTGGTAGGTAGCGAGGTTCGCTGAAGTCACATGACTTTGGATTTCTGGCACTAAGCCCTAAAGAAATAGTTCGATGCGTTTGATGGGAGGATCCACCATAGTAGGGCACAGAATTGCCAGTTCGTTCGACCTTTTCACATAAGCTTCAATTTCGGACCCCGTCATCTTGAGGTTGAAGAACTCCACTTCCAGTTTGTGAATCTCATCACGACTGCAGTATTCTTCTTTGATCATTTCCTTAAAAGTTTCCCAAGGGGTGGCGTTGGCAGCAACCAACCCTAGCATCTGAACTTGAGCGTTCCACCATGTGAGGGCTAAACCCTCTAGAGTTCCCGTAGCATACTTCACCCTGCGCGCCTCAGGGCATTCGCACATTTCGAACACAGATTCTAGCTTCTCAAACCAGTGTAGGAGACCTACTGCTCCTTCAGTGCCGCTAAAAGTAGTTGGCCAGCAGTCCATGAAAGTCTTAAAAGTGCACACAGGTGGCTGAACGTGCTGACCTATCGTAGGTGAAAGAAAAGACAGAGTTTAACACAAAGGTTGGTTCACGAGAGTAGGATCCTAAAGATCCTAGAATGAGTTCGGACTGCAGGATATACCTCCTGCGTGTGCAGCTGCAAGTGCTGCGGCAACTCGTTCGTTGATCAAAGCCGTCAACTGGGCTTGTGTTAGGTTAACGCGTCCAGACATGATCTTCATATCAAGAAGAACGTGAGTGAGAGAGGTTCGCGAAAGTACAACGATAGGATAGAGTAAGCACGCATGTGTTCAAGCAACAGTAGTTATACCAACCAAGCATACCATAAGCAATGTACTATGTAACTAACAAGTAGGCAATATTTACACAGATCATATCACCTAGAATGTCGAGCCTTGCATGTGGAGTGAAGCATCGTTGTGGACCGTTGAGCACTGTACAGGTTATAGTCTGGTTTTAACAAAAAACGTTTTCCCCTTTATTAAAACCAAGTTCTCTATAACCAATGGCTCTGATACCAATCTGTCACACCCCCAAAATCCACCTGCGGAGTACTACCGCTTGGAGGCGTGACTGACCAGGATCCAGCCACCAATCATATTGAACAAGCGTATAAGTAGTTATAAAAATCCAACCAATACAATTGGTGTTCAAACAAAACATAGTTAAGTTGCAAGCGGAAGCATAAGCCTTAAATCAAAAACATAAGTTTCATTGTTTCATAGTTTAACGTGGACACACAGTCGTCCATGTCCCACAACGATCCTCCTCCATGCAAGCTCCAGCTAAGAAACCTAAGGACCTGCAAAGCATGTAGTAATGAGTCAACAACAAGTTGAGTGAGTTCACGGTTGGGTGTTCGTTTTAAGTTGTTTCTAAAACAGTTTCCTTTAGCTGGCATCCTGCCGTGGGGGTTACCCCATAGTTAAAAACGTGTCTTGTTTATTCCCGGTTACTCTGGCTATCCAGCCGTGGGGGCTACCCCGTGTTAGTTATCTGGCATTTCGGCCGTGGGGGCTACCCCATGTATCTACTAGACTCGTTACCATATCGACTGCTGACTGTAGTCATGTTTATGTGCCCTGAAACTGTCAATGTCTATCATCATTGACGTGCCCCAGATCCATTAGTTCACGCCCGTCCTCTGCGGCACGGTGTGAGGTTTGTCAGACCTAAATAGCGCTATCTAACTAATGACCCGCTCGCCATTGGCCCGGCGATTAAGTCGATATAAAAATGAGGGACTTCGTGATAGAGTTTTGGTCTAGTACGAGTTATCTGTCCGTGAGGACGAGGAATTACATTCCTGAACCTTTGCTGTCCTACCCAAGGAGGACGAGGAACCCATGTTCCTTAACCCCAATTCCCGACCCCTGGGAATCCCATGCTTTGTAGAGGGTGTGAACTCACCTTGGTTTGCTCGGTGGAAAACACAGAAAAGTCAAACAAGCAACGTTGTGGCTACTCACGTCCTATCATAGTTGTATCATACAAGTCAGGTTCGTAACCAAGTAGCACACGGATGTTTCTAGCACATTGCATTCAAGTATTATCTAAGGCATTCACGTTTAATCATGGCAGATCAACAATGTTCACGTTCAACAGTAACATATAAGGTCTGTGCATTAGGCCCAAGAGTTCGGCCCAAACAATTAAGTCCGAAACGAGGTGCAAGCCCAAACAGCGTGTATCTGTGTATAATCCCGAGTCGCAACTAGGCGTTTGCGACTCGCAACCTGAGTCGCAACTACGGTCTCGGTTCATGCTGTTTTGATTACGAGTCGCAACCGGACTCGCAACTGTGGTTTCGAGTCACAAGTTTGGTGTGCTGATCATGTGTGGTTTCGAGTCGCAACCAGGTGTTTGCGACTCGCAACCGATGTCGCAACTGGGGGATTTCGACTCATCATGCATGGTTTCGAGTCGCAACCGATGGTTTCGGTTGGACAGGAGCTGATTTGGTACAGTGTACTACCCACTAACATTCTGATTTCTTGCAACAGTTTGTACTATCCAACCAAAAACCTTAAACATGTTTCTTGTCTAGCAAATTACTAAAAATGGATCAAACATATCAGATTTCAAATTTTCAACATGTTCATATGATATTCAACAAGTTCTTCATGTGTTCATCATGTTCATCTTTAGGGTTTTCATCCTTTGAACAAACAAGCTCCCTAAACCGATTTATGTCAACATAATCTACTTAGTTTAATGCACCAATGATCCTTATCATTCACATATTCAATCCGAGAACATAATAGCACCATATTCAACCATTTTTCTACTTATTCATATGTTAAGTGATCATGAATCATTAGCAACCACTCTAATCATGTTAAGTTATTCAAGGAGGATATATATATCTATCATGTATGAACCTTAACAAGCAAACATGTTATCAAATCATCATCATCAACCGAAAATCATACATCATTATCGACTCAAAACACAATACACATCCGGTTCACAAACATCATCAAGCATACACTACACTAGTTAGGTTCTATCATTCATACCATTATTAAATAACAACAAACATCATAAATTCACTAACCGGTTCAAGTGTGGGTTCAAAGGTGTGAGTGGAGCTTCCAACCGGTGTGTGTGAGAGGCGATCCGAGAGCTTCTTACGGTTGTCGATTGGATCCGAGAATGAAGGAGAGACAATGTTGTGACTTAGGGTTTTAGTGAGAGGATGAGGAGTGTGTGTGTAGAGGAGAGTATGAGTGTTGTCCAAAATGACAAGTGTGGGTCTCATGAGGATTATATGCTTGTTTCACTTGTGCACCCTAATGGGCTTCGAAATAGACTAAGGGGTGTGTGTGGCCCAACCGGCCCATATGTTATACTAATTCACTCGAGGCCACATGGTCTCGAGTCGGGTTCTTGTGTCTCGGTTCATATATACATACATCGCATACTCACAAGCACACACAAATAACACATAATCACATAAAGGTTCATTTGTCATTAATCACATAAGTTATCTAGCCACACGTTTAAGCATACATGAAAGGTTCTAAATTTCGAGTTGTCACAGGGGCCCCGATGGATGACGATATTCCACTTGCTGATATTCCGGTTGATGACCTTGTTGTTCCTGTGGTTGAGGTTCCTGCTGTTGATGCCATTGTTTTGCCACATGTCGAGGCTCCGGTTGTGGAGGCCTTATTCGATCCGTTTGGTCCCGACTCGTTTGAGTCTGTATCATCCGCTACTCTTCACGTCCAGGGCGTGCAGCACTACTCCACCGACACTGATTCAGACATGGCGATGTCTGCTGCACCCGTTGTTCCCCATGACTTTGACCCGGATCCTGAGGTTGAGTTTGTACCTGCTGAGCCACCCGTTGAGGCACCTATTTTTCCGGTCGATCAGCTCCTTGATATGCCCGCTGATCAGGAGCCTGCTCCAGCTGATCCAGAGCTTGGAGTTGCACCAGAGCCTGTTTTCGCTCACGACCCTTTACCAGCGCACGACCCTATTCCTGCTGATGCTCCAGTCGTTGCACCACCAGTTGTTGATGTTCCAGTTGTGGCACCTCTTCCTGACCCTATGCTTTTGTTTGTTGACCGTGCACCTTTTGCTACACACGTTGATCCTAGATATGCTGACACCCGCAATGGGTGGATTGAGGATGACGATTATCCCCCTTTTGTTTGTCCAGTTACTCCCCCTGCTACACCTGTTTATGCACCCGTTGATGTCCCACAGTTTCACCCTCACGTGTCAGACGTTCACCGCATGGATTTACCCGTCACTTTTCTTCATGACATACCTCCTCCCCGTCCAGGGGAAGGACCTTCTACTCAGCAGCATGATCACATACCACCTATGACAGCAGCCTTTCCATTTATGCCCCCTCTTGCACCTGCTGCACACACTGCTTTTTCTTCTTCAGCACCCACGGGCGAGCCATTTATGTGGTCTTCGCCCAACGTCATGCCTTTGTCAGATCCATACCATCCTTTTCATGTTGGGTATACGACGGATGATATACTTTTATCCTTGCAGTTACAGCAGGATATGTTGAGCCGTCGAGTCTAGGAGCTGGAGAGGATCCCGCGTCCTCCCCCTTGTCATTGCCAGTCCCCATTCGCGACACCACCTACTCCTCTCCTACCGTACCCTGATTCTGATGTCCGTTTCCTCACTACGGAGCAGCAGATTGTTTACCTGCTGCGTGTTGTCCATGCACTTGAGGAGGATTTGGCGCATTTACGCAGATTGATTTTCATTCCTCCACCTCCTCCTCCTCCTCCTCCCCCATCAGCTTGAGGTTTTTGGTTTGTTGCAGATATCATGCTTTTGATGAGAACGCAGCTATTGAGCCTGATTGCACAGCATTTTGGAGACTACATGATGACTTATGACTTTTGACATTTGACTTTTGGTTGTTGTATATTGTTAGACGATTCAGACAAGGGTGATGTGACCCTTAGTCTCTTTTGATGTACGATACAATTGTGAAACTTGTAAACTTTATTCGTAGTCTTGTTATATGATAGCTCAATCGCAACGTTCTCATTACATGCGTTGTTGGATTATTTGTTTTGTGTTATAACATGGGATGTTATGTGTTATTGTGTTGATGAATGTTATTACATACGTGTACTATATACTTATATGCATAAGACCTGACCTATACAATCTTCTTATAGAAGATGCCGCCACGAAGGGAAAACCGTTTGCCCACTACAGAGGCAGAATTGCAAGCAAGAATCTCCCAAGCAATAGCGGATTACGAGGCCTCTCGCGCCGAAACTAGCAGGGGTACCTCAAGGAACAACCAACCACATGGTAATTTTTTAGTCATTTGAGACACATTACGTTACATTTGGACATTCCATGTGCAATTTCTAATACTTCCTGTGAATGACGTTACTTGTACAGGCTGTACTTTTAAGCAATTTCTAGATTGTAAACCGCTTAACTTTGACGGCACCGGGGGTGCTGTGGGTTTTGTCCGATTAGCAGAGAAGACCGATTAGGTGTTAAGAATGAGCAAATGCGCACCAGATCAGCAAGTTACCTACATCTCCGGTTTGTTCATAGATGGAGCGCTCTCATGGTGGAATCTCCAAGTCCAAACACTGGGAGAGGCAGCAGCTTACGCATTGACTTGGAACGAATTAAAGGAGCTTATGAGTAAAAAGTATTGCTCCAGGGCCGAAATTCAGAAGCTGGAAACTGAATTTTGGAACCTTAAGATGGACGGCCCGAAGATCGCCGAGTATGTTCAGAGATTTCATGATTTGTCTCACGTGGTACCATATATGGTTACTCCAGAATTCAAGCGAGTTGAGCGTTTCATCTGGGGGTTGGTACCCCAGATCATGAGCATGGTAACATCTTCAAAGCCTGCAACAATTACTGAAGCTATAGATCTGAGCGTGTCACTGACTGAGGAGGCTATTCGGTTAAACGAGTTTTCAATTTCTGATCCGAAGAAAAAGGAGACACATGTTGAATCCTCGGGAGAGAACAAAAGGAAGTTCTCTAACTTTAAGAAAGGCACCAGTAGTTCGAACAAGAAAGATGAGACGAGCGCACCGGCCAGGACCAAAGGAAAAGGGTATATGGGCACCTTGCCCAAGTGTAACGCGTGTCAGTTGCATCACGAGGGATGACGCCGATCTGGAAAGTGTGAATCTTGTGGAAGAACTGGTCACTCGAAAGAAACTTGTTGGGTTGGTACTGGCCGTGGCGGCCAAAGGGGTTTTGGTAACAACAACCGTGGAGGTAATGGGAATGGGAACCGTCCGCAAGGAGGGAATGGCGGAAACGAAAATCGTGGTAACTTTGCAAATCAAGCTGGGAATCGCAACCAAAACAACGCTCATGGTGGTAATGGAAATGGTAACGATCGAGGACCGGGATGTTTTAACTACGGAGACATCGGGCACTTCAAGCGTGAATGCCCAAAACTCAATCAAGCGCAAGGAAGAGTTTTCAATATTGGAGCGAGGGAAGCTCGCCAAGATCCTAACGTTGTCACTGGTACGTTCCCTATAAATCAACGCTTTGCATCTGTGCTATTTGATAGTGGTGCCGATTATAGTTTCGTATCGCTAGAATTTAAGAAAATGCTTGGGTTAACTGCTAGTAAGTTAGACATTCCATACTCAATTAAACTGGCTAATGGAAAGCTAGTTGAAACGAATGAAGTCATCAGAGGATGTGTAATAGAGCTGGGAGAGCACGAGTTTACACTGGATCTACTGCCAGTCGAGTTGGGAAGCTTCGACGTGGTAGTAGGAATGGATTGGTTGTCAAACAACAGGGCCGAAATTGTATGTCACGAGAAGACCATCCGCATCCCAATGGTGGATGGAGAAACGATTGTGGTACACGGAGGGAAGCGCGATACGCCCTGAGGATCATTAGCTGTTTGAAGGGTAGGAAATGTTTGAAGAAGGGATGTGTTGCCTTCTTGGCACACATCATTGATAAAGAAGCCGCTGAGCCAAAACTAGAAGATATTCCAGTCGTGAAGGAGTATCCTGAAGTCTTTCCAGAAGATTTGCCAGGATTGCCGCCGCAAAGGCAAGTCGAGTTCCATATTGACTTAGTTTCAGGCGCCGCGCCTGTGGCTAAGGCACCTTATCGACTTGCGCCTTCTGAAATGCAGGAGTTGTCGACACAACTTCAGGAGTTGTTAGACAAGGGATTTATCAGACCAAGCTTCTCACCTTGGGGAGCTCCAGTTTTGTTTGTTAAGAAGAAGGATGGTAGTTTTCGCATGTGTATTGACTACCGGGAGCTGAACAAGTTGACAATCAAGAACAGATATCCTTTGCCAAGGATAGATGACCTGTTTGATCAATTGCAAGGTTCAAGTTTTTACTCAAAGATCGACCTTTGATCAGGATATCATCAGCTGAGAATACAAGAGGAAAGTATTCCAAAGACTGCTTTTAGGACTCGCTATGGAAATTACAAGTTCCTGGTTATGCCGTTTGGTTTGAAAAACGTGCCGGCTGTATTCATGGATTTGATGAACAGAGTTTGCAAGTCGTACCTCGATAAGTTTGTGATCGTGTTTATTGATGACATTTTGATCTACTCGAAGACGAAAGAAGAACATGAGCAACACTTAAGGGCTATTTTAGAGCTGCTTAAAAAGGAGAAGTTGTACGCTAAGTTCTCGAAGTGCGAGTTCTGGTTACAAGAATTTCAGCTTCTTGGTCATGTGGTTAATGGAAATGGAATTCACGTGGATCCCACAAAGATCGAGGCGATCAAGAACTGGGAGACTCCGAAGACGCCAACCGAGATTCGACAGTTTCCAGGTTTGGCAGGATATTACCACAGGTTCATTGAGGACTTCTCGAAAATCGCTCAACCTTTGACCTCTGTCACCCAGAAAGACAAGAAGTTTGATTGGGGAGACAAACAAGAAGAAGCATTTCAGTTGTTGAAGAACAAACTTTGCGACGCACCAATCTTATCTCTACCCGAAGGCACGAACGACTTCGTAGTATATTACGACGCCTCGCGTCAAGGTTTGGGATGTGTACTAATGCAGCGTCAGAAGGTTATAGCATACGCTTCTCGCCAGTTGAAGGTCCACGAGAAAAATTATACCACGCATGATTTGGAATTGGGCGCGGTGGTATTTGCATTGAAGATCTGGCGACACTACTTATATGGCACGCGATGCACAATCTATACTGATCACAAGAGCCTGCAACATATCTTCGATCAGAAAGAGCTTAACATGAGACAGAGACGCTAGGTTGAGTTATTGAACGACTACGATTGTGAGATCAAGTATCACCCGGGAAGGCGAATGTGGTCGCCGATGCCCTGAGTCGAAAGGAAAGAATCAAGCCCATAAGGGTTAGGGCTTTGGAAATGATTGTTCAAATAGACCTCTCGTAGCTCATTCGTGCTGCGCAGAGAGAAGCTCTTAAAGAAAGGAATCTTGAGAATGAGTATCTCCATGGGATGGAGAAGCAGTTGGTACCAAACGGGGAAGGAACGTTGTGCTTCATGAAACGAATTTGGGTTCCCTTGTTTGGTCGTTTGAGAAATGTTATTTTTTATGAAGCTCACAAATCTCGGTACTCGATCCATCCAGGATCGGATAAGATGTACCAAGATCTAAAGGATTTTTATTGGTGGCCGAGAATGAAAGGCGACGTTGCGATATATGTTGGCAAATGTTTAACTTGCGCCAAGGTAAAGGTTGAATACCAGAAGCCTTCAGGTCTCTTGCAACAACCTGAAATACCTCAATGGAAATGGGAACAGACTTCGATGGACTTCATAACGAAATTGCCAAGGACGCCCAAGGGCCATGATACGATTTGGGTAATAGTAGACCGTTTAACGAAATCTGCACACTTTTTCCCAATCAAGGAAAAAGACAACACGAGTAAACTTGCTGAGATATACCTGAGAGAGATTGTTGCACGACATGGAGTGCCTCTCTCGATTATCTCTGATAGAGATGGAAGATTCGTGTCAAGGATTTGGCAATCCTTTCAAGAAGCTTTTGGTTCTCAGTTGAATCTGAGTATGCTTTTCATCTGCAGACAGACGGACAGAGTGAACGAACGATTCAAACATTAGAAGACATGCTGCGAGCTTGCGTAATGGATTTAGGTGGAAGTTGGGACACTCACCTACCATTGGTTGAATTTTCATACAACAATAGTTACCATGCAAGCATTCAGGCGGTACCGTTCGAAGCTCTCTATGGACGCAAGTGTCGATCACCATTATGCTGGGCTGACGCGGGTGATAGAGAGCTTGTTGGCCCGGAATTGGTCCAGGAAACGACTGACAAGATTATACAGATCCTAGAGCGCATCAAAGCGGCTCGTGATCGGCAAAAGAGTTATGCGAACCGAAGAAGGAAACCTCTGGAATTTGAGGTGGGAGATATGGTTTTGTTAAAGGTTTCACCCTGGAAGGGTGTGGCACGCTTTGGGAAGCGTGGGAAGTTGAACCCCAGATACATTGGACCCTTCAGAATCCTGGAAAGGATTGGTCTTGTAGCTTACAAGTTGGATCTACCCGCAGAACTGAATGGCGTTCATGATACATTTCATGTATCCAATCTGAAAAAGAGTCCAACTCAAGAGACAGTGGTCATTCCTACCGACGAAGTTCATATTGACGACACACTCCACTTAAAGAACCCGTTGAGGTTACTGATTGGAAGGTTAACAAAACACGCTGGAGTAGTGTCAAATTCGTCAAGGTCCGATGGAATGCACGACATGGCCCAGAATTCACGTGGGAGCGTGTGGATCGCATGAAGGAAAAATACCCACATTTGTTCCCCCAGACCCCTGCATCTAGTAGCAGAGCTTAAATTTCGGGACAAAATTTTCTTAACAGGGGGAGAATGTGACAACCCTCATAATTACAGGTATCCATACAATTAATTAATATTAAATTTGTGCTTAATGACTGTGCTTGATTACAACTGATAATACAAACTGCTTTATGATTTCTGTATGATACATACATGTGCATCACATTTCATACTGTCACACCATTCATTACATACACACTTTAGTGACATACTTGATGCACGAAGCACAGTTAGCACAGTTAGCGGATAACTCAGAAATATACTGACAGTGCCAGTACATAGACAGACAATATTTTGAGGCCCAGTATGAGCCAGAGACAAGGTACTACACTAGTATGGAGTGTAGGGAAGTAAGGACCATAAAACTGCGTCACTAGGTGATAGTTTAAGTGCCGGAAAGTGCCTAAAACCCACTCAAAGTGCAGAATTCTACATTTATCATCAAAATTCAGCATTGTAACATGCTAGTAACATGCAAAAATATGGCAAAATGGTCCTGTATGCTTTCCTAAGTGTCAGGAATTAAAAGTGTAACAAAAGTTACATAAAGGACACTATACGGAATAACTTAGCACTTTAACGGAACGTTATCTAACCGAACAACCGGACATTACCCGGGACACCAAAATATTGTTAAAAACATTGCTTCACTTTTTCTGAGCTAGTCATGGTCCCCGAGCACTATAACATATTACTTAATTCAAATAATACATAAACACAAGACTTTCACCTAGCACCCTCCACTAAAATCACCTACTTATCATTTTAATTTACATTTACCCCCCCCCCCCTATGGTGATTTACGGTCATGATGCATGGTTCCACAATAAGATTTTCATAAATCTCCTAAATCCTTCCTAAATCCCTTCTTGGAATTTGCTAGATCTTAATTGGATATGGTTGTACTTTGGGGAGCACATGGACTAGTGGATAATAACACTAATTTGGTTATAAGAATCATCACTTAACATATTCACCAAACTCACTCTCTCCTCTTCTACAAAGCTTCGACCGAGCATCCCCATCTTCACCACCATTATTTTCATTTTTTATCATCCATTCCAAGACCTTCTCAAGGTGCTACAAGGTGAATAACGAAGCGTGGAACACTCGGAACTTGAAGGACCTCTCTTGTGCGCTATTATCCACTCATTTTTCTCCATTGATCTTCCCTAGCTTTAAGCTAGTTGTAAGACTTCTTTGATCCTTGTTTACTTCATTTTTTTAGTGGTTAAAGATTATATTATGATGAAATCATATGAACACTAAAAGAACCTACACTTGATTCTTGAAACACAAAGTTGAAACATGTTGAAATAATGTTAAAATGTGGTTGTTTTGAATATGTTGATGTTGCTTGATGATTACTAGTAATATGATGATTGATCATCATATGGAACTTGTTAGAGTATGATTAAAAACATGGTTTAACAAGTTAGAGGTGATTATGTGCTTTCATGAAATAATCCTCTTCTAGACTAAACATGAACTTGAAAGAAAAAAATGATTTTTCTTACAAAGTAATAAACCTAGTGAACTAGTAAACTTGTAAATCCAAGGCATGTGAATGATTTTTCTAAACAAACCAAGTTTAAAAGACGGTTTTTGAAAGATCATGATTCGTACATATACTTACATTATTTTTGGAAATAAAATAAGTGTAGGAAGGCTAGTAAAACATGAAGATGTTATAAATAAATATTTTTGTAAAATGAGTTCACAAGTTGTGAACATCTAGAAACCCCGAAAATGGGATTTTAACAAAAGTAAACACACTTTGAAGGGTAACTAAACCCACTAAACACCCCATGTCACACCCCCAAAATCCACCCTGCGGAGTATCACCGCTTGGAGGCGTGACTTGACCAGGATCGAGCCACCAATCATATTGAACAACGTAATTAAGTAATTTAAACCAACTTAAGTTAACAGCGGAAGTATAATACGTAAAACATGAGTTCCATAGTTCATAAGTTTAAAGTCCAAAACGTAGGTTTAATAAGTTCATAAGGATTAAATGTTTAGCACGGAACATAACAATCCATATTGCACAACAACCTCCTCCTCGTGCAAGCTCCATAAGCATCTAGCGACCTGTAAGGCATGTAACAACGAGTCAACAACAAAGTTGAGTGAGTTCACGTTTGATTGATTAGTTTTAAGTTGTTTCTGAAAAACGTGGTTTGACTTTCGTTGGCTTATTTGCCGTGGGGGTTACCCCATAGTTGAAAGTATGTTTAACCAGTTCCTTCTTTATTACCCAAACCATATCCATAATCAGTGGGGGCTTCCCCATGTAAACCACTAGAACATACATATCGACAACTGACGAACAATAGTTGTGCCCTACATCAGTGTCTATCATCACTGACAGTTTGCCATAGTTCATTAGTACACGCCCGTCCGAACGGCACGGTGTGAGGTTTGTTAAACCTAATAGTGCTATTAACTAATGACCCGCTCGCCATTGGCCTCGGCGATTAAGTCGATATAAATTGAGGGACTTCATGATAGAGTTTTGTCTAGTAAGTTTTAAGGTTTTTGTCCAACCCAAGGAGGACGAACGTACGTATTGTACCCAAGGAGAATACGCAGGATTAATATTGGCATCCTACCTATGGAGGATGGCCGTACATATCCTACCCAAGGAGGATATGTAGATTCCGTTTTAAATTCTTTAACCCATTCCCAACCACCGGGAATCCCATGCCTTAGAAAGTGTGTGAACTCACCTAATATGATTACCAATTAGTCATTTAGTGGTTTCAAATAGAGCACAAAGTTCCTACACGTATCTACTACATAACATGCATTCACTTTAATAGTTCACGCTCATATAAACGTTCCACCTATAGCTACTCAAGAACAAGCATACGATATTGCACATATTACTTTCATTGACATATAACATGTTAGATCATCCTCATATAACATACTCGACATTTAGACACACAAATTACTACCTATGTCGTTTCAGCTTTAATATTCAAAACCAGGCTGTTTTCGGGCATTTTAATAAAATTGTTAACTTATTCCAAAAATTCCCAAATTTTTACAGAATGTCTTAAACGATCCAAATATTATTGTGTAAAAATATTGGGATCCAAATCATCACCAATATTTTATAAAAAAATCATTTTCCCGTCTGCACTCAGATTTATCTTTTTCTGACTGCAGTCCACGGAATAATTTATTTAAAATTCATCGTAGGTCCGATTTACGAAATTCCAATGGGAGGATAACAAATACATCAGTGGTCATTTACAGTACAAGTTTCATGACCTAGTTCTACTCAGTTTTAAGTTATGACTAAAAATATAACACCCATTTACTACTGTAAAAACTCAGCTTTAGCTGTTGTTACAAATCGACCCTTTAAAAATAGCAAACGAAGTCCAAAAATTATGATTCTAGTGCCATTAGAACCGCATTTCATAATACATTAATCTAGACTTCAGAAAATACATTTTTCATTTTATTAAGGTCCTGTTATAGCCAACTGAAGTTGGCTGTAATCACCAAACAGCCTTCTGTTTTCAGTTTTTAACATTCTAAAGCGCGCTCGATTGATTCCGTTAACATGTTTAGCGATAAACAACGATACTTACAGCAGATTATAAGTCCTTCATATCAGCACATAATCATCATACACCAAACAACATCATTCTAACATCATTTCTTCATGTATCATCTTGTTTAAGCTTATGTTCAAGTTTTAAGTGCAAGATCTTATGGTGTTCATATGTTTTCTTCATAATACATCTATTAACCACTAAAACAATATGTAAAATGCAAGGATCTAAGTTCTTACCACTAGTTCAAGACTAGGGAAGTTCAAGTGAAGAAATGTGGTGGATAAAAGAAGATGAGAGTGGTCCTTCAACTTCCGAGAGTTCCTAGCTTCCTTATAGTGCTTCTTACACCTTAATATTGCTAGAGAATGGTTGAATGTTGGATGAAAATGGATGGGTTGTGTGTGTGGGTTTAGGCCGAGACTAGAGGGAGGAAGAATGAGAGAAATGGTGTTGGTGAAATATGTTGAGAATGATGGTTATGGTCTTGAAGTTAAGTTTATAACACACCACCACATGAAGATCTAATGGTCCATATGTCTAGTAAAGTTAGGGACATGATCCAATAAAATAATAAAACAAAATCACAAGTGGGCCATGCATGTTGGCCGGTTATAGGTTGGGGGGGGGGGGGTAGTAGACTAGGTTTTAACCTTAAAGTTAGTTATCTAGTTGAATGGTAAGTATTTAGTTGGATGTTTAGTTACTAGATATTTATATAAGGTGTTATGATGTTCAGGGATCATAACTAGCTTAGAAAAATAAAAACAATGCTTCTTGCATTATTTTGGTGTTCCGGGTAATGTCCGGTTGTTCGGTTTGATACTGTTCCGTTAAAGTGCTTAATTAATCCGTAAAGTGTCCTATATATATATTTTTGTAACATTTTTAATTCTCAATACTCAGGAAAGCATGCCGGACTATTTAGTAACTTTTTTGTACACTACTACTATGTTAACAAGCACATGTAAGTATAACACAGAAATCAGAAAGCAGTTAAATGATTCAGCACAGTCATCAAGCACTTTATTTATCATTAATAAATTGTACGGATACAAGGAATTATGAGGGTTGTCACATTCTCCCCCTGTTAAGAAAATTTCGCCCCAAAATTTAGCTCGTGGTTACTGAGGAAGCTAGTTAAGTTGCGTTGGTTTCCTGGTTTTCCTGGGGTGTCACATCATCCCCCCGTTGATTTGGAATTTCGTCCCGAAATTCTGCAGTAGCTTCAGCCTCAGTAGTGGTTGCGTTTTTCTTAAACAGCTGGGGATACTTGAGTTTCATTTGGTCTTCTCGTTCCCAGGTATACTCTGGGCCACAACGGGAATCCCAACGGACTCGGACGAGAGGTATCCTCGTGCGCTTGAGAATTTTAACATCTCGATCCATAATCTCTACTGGTTCTTCGACGAATCGCAGCTGGTCGTCGATAGTGAGCTCCTTTAAGGGAACTATGAGGGTCTCATCTGACAGACACTTCTTCAGATTTGACACGTGGAATACGTTGTGAACTCCACTGAGTTTTTCAGGTAGATTCAACCTGTAAGCGACTTTGCCAATTTTCTCAATGATCTCGAATGGTCCGACATAACGCGGATTGAGCTTGCCTCGTTTGCCAAAACGAACTACACCTTTCCAAGGTGAGACTTTGAGCAGCACTCGATCCCCAACCTGGAACTCGAGTGGCTTTCTTCGCTTATCAGCATAGCTTTTCTGACGGTCACGAGCTACCGCCAATCGCTGTCGTATCTGAGCAATCCTCTCAGTCATGTCTACTAAAAGTTCCGGGCCTGTGATTTCGCTGTCGCCAACCTCTGCCCAACAAAGAGGCGATCGGCACTTCCGTCCGTACAATGCCTCGAACGGAGCGGCCTGGATGCTGGTGTGGTAACTGTTGTTATACGAAAACTCCACTAATGGGAGGTGTTTTTCCCAGCCATTACCAAAGTCGATTACACATGCCCTAAGCATGTCTTCAAGGGTTTGGATGGTGCGTTCGGACTGCCCATCCGTCTGTGGATGATAAGCGGTGCTTATATCTAAACGTGAGCCGAAATACTTGTGCATTGCTTGCCACAGTTCAGAAGTAAAACGTGCGTCACGATCAGAAATGATGGAGGTTGGCACTCCGTGCCTTGATACTACTTCCTTTAGGTAAATGTCTGCTAGAGTAGAAAACTTATCCGTTTCCTTGAGAGCCAGAAAATGTGCAGACTTGGTTAGTCGATCCACGATCACCCAAATGGTATCATTTCCGCGTTGAGATCTAGGCAGGCCAGTAACGAAATCCATGGAAATTTGCTCTCATTTCCATTTAGGTATCTCTGGTTGTTGAAGTAGGCCTGATGGTTTCTGATATTCAGTCTTGACTCTCGCACAAGTCAAACATTTACTGACGTAGGTTGCTATGTTGGCTTTCATACCAGGCCACCAATACGTAGTCTTGAGGTCGTGGTACATCTTATCCGAACCAAGATGTACCGAATAACGAGACTTGTGTGTTTCATCCATCAGAAGCTTGCGTAAGTTTCCGTAAAGTGGATCCCAGATGCGCCCGGTTACATAGTAGGCACCGTCTTCCTTTTGTTCTAGCCGCTGCCTCGATCCTCGTAAGGACTCAGCCCTGATGTTCTCTGCTTTCAACCCTGGGCATCTCGTATCTGAGCGGGAAGGCTAGAGTGAATGGTAAGCTGTAACGCACGTACACGCCTAGGTATAGTATTCTTTCGATTGAGGGCGTCGGCCACAACATTGGCTTTGCCCGGATGATACTTGATCGCACATTCGTAATCATTCAAGAGTTCGACCCATCGGCGTTGTCGCATGTTTAATTCCTTTTGCTTGAATATATGCTCGAGACTCCTGTGATCGGTGTAAATGGTGCACTTGGTACCGTACAGGTAATGTCTCCATATCTTAAGTGTGAAAACAACTGCTCCCAGCTCCAAGTCATGCGTAGTGTAGTTCCTTTCGTGAACTTTAAGTTGGCGTGATGCATAGGCAATGACCTTGTCACGTTGCATCAACACGCAACCAAGCCCTTGGATGGAAGCGTCGCAATAAACCACAAAATCATCTGTGCCTTCAGGAAATGAGAGAATAGGTGCGCTACAAAGTCTATCCTTCAAGTACTGAAATGCAAATTCTTGTGCATCACCCCAACGATAGGTGACACCCTTCTGAGTCAGTGAAGTGAGAGGTTGCGCAATCTTTGAGAAATCCTTTATAAACCTTCTGTAATATCCTGCCAATCCCAAGAATTGGCGGATTTCTGTTGGTGTACGGGGTGCAGGCCAGTTCTTGATCGAGTCAACCTTGGATGGATCAACATAAATCCCATCCTTGTTTACCACATGGCCTAGAAAGTGGACTTCGCGAAGCCAGAAGTCACATTTTGAAAACTTGGCATACAGTTGCTCTGCTCGAAGAAGTTCCAGCATAAGTCGTAGATGCTGCTCGTGTTCCTCCTGACTTTTAGAATAGATCAGGATGTCGTCGATGAAAACAATAACGAACTTATCCAGGTAAGGTTTGCATACTCGGTTCATGAGATCCATGAAGACTGCAGGTACATTCGTTAATCCGAAAGGCATAACTAGAAACTCGTAATGGTCGTAACGAGTTATGAATGCTGTTTTGGAGACGTCCTCCTCTCGGACTCTCAGCTGATGGTATCCCAATCTCAAATCAATCTTAGAGTAATAGCTCGACCCTTGCAACTGGTCGAACAAGTCGTCAATACGTGGAAGAGGATAACGATTCTTCACGGTCACCTTGTTAAGTTTGCGATAGTCAATACACATTCTGAAAGTACCATCTTTCTTCTTCACGAATAGTACTGGAGCTCCCCAGGGCGAAGAGCTAGGACGTATAAAACCCTTTTCCAAGAGTTCTTGTAATTGTGTGGACAGTTCTTCTAGTTCTGTTGGAGCTAGACGATAAGGTGCTCGAGCTATGGGCGCTGCTCCAGGAGCGAGCTCGATTTGAAACTCGACTTGACGATGAGGCGGAAGGCCAGGCAATTCCTCAGGAAATACCTCGGGAAAGTCACGTACAATAGGAATGTATTCAATTCTTTTCTCTTCCATTGATGTGTCAGTAACGAGTGCTAGAATGGTAGTGTGGCCCTTTCGCAAACACTTCTGGGCCTTAAGGAAAGAGATAATGCCTACGACAGCACCACTCTTGTCGCCACGAATCACGAGGGGTTCTTTACCAGAACGAGGGATATGGACGATTTTCTCCTTGCAAATAATCTCCGCTTGGTGTTGAGATAACCAATCCATCCCAATGACGACGTCAAAACTACCCAGAACGATAGGAATGAGGTCGATAGAAAAGATCTTATCGACAAGGACAAGCTCGCAACCCTTAACTACATGTGTAGCCTCTAAACTTTTACCATTCGCTAACTCTACGATGTGCTTGGTGTTCAAAAGTGTTGGAGTACGCTTAAGCATTTGACTAACTTTTAAGGACACATAACTAGTATCGGCACCCGAATCAAATAAAATAGTAGCAAAGAAGTCATCCAGAAGAAACTTACCCATCACAACGTTGGGATCGTTCCTTGCATCACCCTGACCCAGCACGAAGACACGTCCCCTGGCACCATTGCCGTTATTGTTACCCCCGTTGTTGCCTCCATTGTTGCCTCCATTGTTGTTCCCATTGTGGTTACCATTTCCTTGGTTTTTGTGGTTCTGATTCTGGCTCAGTTGAGGACAGTTCCTCTTAAAGTGGCCTTCAGCACCACACTGAAAGCAACCTTTATTGCCCTGCTGTTGTTGCTGCTGGTGGTTCTATGGAGCTTGTTGTTGTTGTTGGCGATTCTGATTTGTTGGTCGTGCGCTCCTGCAATCCTTTGCTTCATGACCAAACTTGTTACACCTCAGACAACGACCCTTGTTGCACTGCCCGTTGTGATGCTTGTTGCACCGGTTGCACTTGGGGTGGTTCCCTCGGTATCCACCCTGTCCTTGATTACCAGAAGGTTGCTGACCAGGACTCTGGTAGTCATCAGTCTTTCACTGCTGAGACTGAACTGAAGTAGAACCCTTACTGGAATTCCCATCCCATTTTCGCTTGTTATCATTGGGAGCGTCAGTAGTAGTAGCACTAATACGCTTGGGCAGTCTGTTTTGTTCAACTGCTTGATCGGTGAGACGATGGGCCAACTTAATGATTTGCTGAATGGTACCCAGGTTAGCTGAAGTCACGTGACTCTGAATCTCTGGTACCAGACCCTTGAGGTACAGCTCAATACGTTTGATGGGAGGGTCTACCATAGTAGGGCACAAGATGGCCAACTCGTTTGACCTCTTCGTATATGCCTCAATCTCAGACCCCCTCATCTTCAGGTTGAAAAAATCCACCTCTAGCTTGTGGATGTCGTCATGACTACAGTACTCTTCTTTGATCAGTTCTTTGAAACCGTTCCATGGGGTGGCGTTAGCAACCGCCAGCCCTAGTAGTTGAACCTGTGCTTTCCACCAGTTTAACGCAGCACCTTCGAGTGTTCCAGTAGCATATTTCACCCTACGATCTTCAGGGCATTCACACATCTCAAAAACAGACTCCAGCTTCTCGAACCAGTGAAGAAGGCCTACAGCTCCTTCAGTGCCACTGAAAGTAGTAGGTCGGCAGTCCATGAACGTTTTGAACGTGCACACAGGAGGCTGAGCATGTTGACCTGTGGTGCGGGAATAAAAGACAAGGTTAGGCACGAGGGTTGGTTTGCGAGAGTAGGATCTAAACATCCTAAAGTGGGTTGATATAGCAGGTTATACCTCCTGCAGGGACAGCTGCGAGTGCCTCAGCAACTCGTTCGTTGATCAAAGCCGTCAGCTGGGCTTGAGTTAGGTTGATACGTCCTCCGCGTCCGCTCATGATCTTCACAACGAAGCAACGTAAGTGAGAAAAGTGTCGCGAAAGTGCGTAAGTGTGGGACGACAGTAGAGAGTAAGCACACAAGGTTCAAATAGCAGTTATCACGTTAACTAGTGCACAGTGTGAACTATCTAACCGACAATATAAACATAAATCATACCACCTATTGTGTCGAGTCTTGCACGTGGAGCGAAGCGTCGTTGTGGATCGTTGAGCACTGTACAGGTTATAGTCTGGTTTTTATCAAAAAGCTTTTCCCTTTTAAAACCAAGTTCACTATAACCAATGGCTCTGATACCAATCTGTCACACCCCCAAAATCCACCCTGCGGAGTATCACCGCTTGGAGGCGTGACATGACCAGGATCGAGCCACCAATCATATTGAACAACGTAATTAAGTAATTTAAACCAACCACAATATAATTGGTGACCTAAAGGTAACCAACTTAAGTTAACAGCGGAAGCATAATACGTAAAACATGAGTTCCATAGTTCATAAGTTTAAAGTCCAAAACGTTGGTTTAATAAGTTCATAAGGATTAAATGTTTAGCACGGAACATAACAATCCATATTCCACAACAACCTCCTCCTCGTGCAAGCTCCATAAGCATCTAGCGACCTATAAGGCATGTAACAACGAGTCAACAACAAAGTTGAGTGAGTTCACATTTGGTTGATTAGTTTTAAGTTGTTTCTGAAAAAACGTGGTTTGACTTTCGTTGGCTTATTTGCCGTGGGCGTTACCCCATAGTTGAAAGTATGTTTAACCAGTTCCTTTTTATTACCCAAACCATATCCATAATCAGTGGGGGCTTCCCCATGTAAACCACTAGACCATACATATCGACAACTGACGAACAATAGTTGTGCCCTACATCAGTGTCTATCATCACTGACAGTTTGCCATAGTCCATTAGTACACGCCCGTCCGAACGGCACGGTGTGAGGTTTATTAAACCTAATAGCGCTATTAACTAATGACCCGCTCGCCATTGGCCTCGGCGATTAAGTTGATATAAATTGAGGGACTTCATGATAGAGTTTTGTCTAGTAAGTTTTAAGGTTGTTGTCCTACCCAAGGAGGATGAACGTACGTATTCTACCCAAGGAGAATATGCAGGATTAATATTGGCATCCTACCTATGGAGGATGGCCGTACATATCCTACCCAAGGAGGATATGTAGATTCCGTTTTAAATTCTTTAACCCATTCCCAACCACCGGGAATCCCATGCCTTAGAAAGTGTGTGAACTCACCTCGGTTGCTCGGTTTGACTCTCAAAAATAGCTAACAGTCAAGGTTGGTCAATCACGTCCTAATATGATTACCAATTAGTCATTTAGTGGTTTCAAATAGAGCACAAAGTTCCTACACGTATCTACTACATAACATGCATTCACTTTAATAGTTCACGCTCATATAAACGTTCCACCTATAGCTACTCAAGAACAAGCATACGATATTGCACATATTACTTTCATTGACATATAACATGTTAGATCATCCTCATATAACATACTCGACATTTAGACACGCAAATTACTACTTATGTCGTTTCAGCTTTAATATTCAAAACCGGGCTGTTTTCGGGCATTTTAATAAAATAGTTAACTTATTCCAAAATTTCCTAAATTTTTACAGAATGTCTTAAACGATCCAAATATTATTGTGTGAAAATCTCGGGATCCAGCTCATCACCAATATTTTATAAAAAATCAATTTCCCGACTGCACTCATATTTATCTTTTTCTGACTGCAGTCCACGGAATAATTTATTTAAAATTCATCGTAAGTCCGATTTACGAAATTCCAGTGGGAGGATTACAAATACATCGGTGGTCATTTACAGTACAAGTTTCATGACCTAGTTCTACTCAGGTTTCAAGTGATGACTAAAAATATAACACCCATTTACTGCTGTAAAAAACTCAGCTTTAGCTGTTGTTACAAATCGACCCTTTAAAAATAGCAAACGAAGTCCAAAAATTATGATTCCAGTGCCATTAGAACCGTATTTCATAATACATAAATCTAGACTTCAGAAAATACATTTTTCATTTTATTAAGGTCCTGTTACAGCCAACTGAAGTTGGCTGTAATCACCAAACAGCCTTCTGTTTTCAGTTTTTAACATTCTAAAGCGCGCTCGATTGATTCCGTTAACATGTTTAGCGATAAACAACGATACTTACAGCAGATTATAAGTCCTTCATATCAGCACATAATCATCATACGCCAAACAACATCATTCTAACATCATTTCTTCATGTATCATCTTGTTTAAGCTTATGTTCAAGTTTTAAGTGCAAGATCTTATGGTGTTCATATGTTTTCTTCATAATACATCTATTAACCACTAAAACAATATGTAAAATGCAAGGATCTAAGTTCTTACCACTAGTTCAAGACTAGGGAAGTTCAAGTGAAGAAATGTGGTGGATAAAAGAAGATGAGAGTGGTCCTTCAACTTCCGAGAGTTCCTAGCTTCCTTATAGTGCTTCTTACACCTTAATATTGCTAGAGAATGGTTGAATGTTGGATGAAAATGGATGGGTTCTGTGTGTGGGTTTAGGCTGAGACTAGAGGGAGGAAGAAGGAGAGAAATGGTGTTGGTGAAATATGTTGAGAATGATGATTATGGTCTTGATGTTAAGCTTATAACACACCACCACACGAAGATCTAATGGTCCATATGTCTAGTAAAGTTAGGGACATGATCCAATAAAATAATAAAACAAAATCACAAGTGGGCCATGCATGTTGGCCGATTATAGGTTGGGGGGGGGTAGTAGACTAGGTTTTAACCTTAAAGTTAGTTATCTAGTTGAATGGTAAGTATTTAGTTGGATGTTTAGTTACTAGATATTTATATAAGGTGTTATGATGTTCGGGGATCATAACTAGCTTAGAAAAATAAAAACAATGCTTCTTGCATTATTTTGGTGTTCCGTGTAATGTCCGGTTGTTCGGTTTGATACTGTTCCGTTAAAGTGCTTAATTAATCCGTAAAGTATCCTATATATATATATATATATATTTTTTTTTGTAACATTTTTAATTCTCTATACTCAGGAAAGCATGCCGGACTATTTAGTAACTTTTCTGTACACTACTACTATGTTAACAAGCACATGTAAGTATAACACAGAAATCAGAAAGCAGTTAAATGATTCAGCACAGTCATCAAGCACTTTATTTATCATTAATAAATTGTACGGATACAAGGAATTATGAGGGTTGTCACACCCCACTAAGTTACTACGCGCCTTTATGAAACATCAAGTTCATGTTGTATATTAAATGGGAATAGTTTTGCACTTGGTAAGTGTAATATTGTTTAGTGATTTGCTGATGATTGAATTTTTTAAAAGAAAATGATATGCTAAATACCATGGACACCTCCATTTACAAAGGAAACTATGGCGAAATTTTCTAAAAATTCCAACACTTAGAAAATATTTTCTAACAAGTGTTTACAAATATATTTTAACTTTGTTTTTCAAATATAAACTTCCCCATAATTTTTGTTACAAAAAAATACAAAGCATCGGAGGTTGGTTTTTATAAATAAAAATGGACAAATATATATTTAGTAATAAGACGCTTGTGTGAATAATTGTTTACTTGGTGAACTAGTTATAAATATAACTTAACAAATACCATGAAAATTTCCACTCCAAAATAATACCAAATATCACAAGGCATAAAATATTTAAGTTACACACTTGGTATTGTAAAAATGAACGCTAAAACGTAACTTAGGAAGCATTCCGGAAAATACTTTTACAAATAAATTTTTGGTAAATATTGTTTTGGATACAAGAAGTGAAAATATATTATTTTTGAGAAAAATATATATATTTTGGAATACATTATTTTTGACAAATAAGTTATATATATTTTCTAAGTGGGACTTAAAAATATATTTTCGGAACTACGAATATACATGTATAAATACCCCCATCCTTGGGAAGGAAATACGGAAATTAAAATACTTGTGAAGTATTAATAAAAGAATATTGTTTACACAATTATTCCAAAATTTAACATAATTTAAAGTTAAAATAATTATTATTTTAACAAATAATTATAACTTGGAATAATATTCGGAGACATAAGAAACGCAACTCAAAACATTAAACTCTAAGCCAAGGCACGACCCATTCGTCTAATAGACATTAGTACGTTGTAGGTTGTCGTGTAGCTGACAGAGCTTGAGTTGCCGGTTCGAGACGCACTACTGTGAGTTCATGTCCCCCTTTTCCTTAAACTGTTTTGTTTACTTACTTCGGGGGTGAAATACATGTTACAAATGGAATACTTACAATACTATTGGTATGATTAGCCTAGGAAAGAACCATAGATCATGTGATAGGGTAGGCGGATACTTGGGACCATCAATCCTCTTGTAGGACCGTGGGGCATGAGTGATAGATCTATTTGGGTGTAGCGAGCCCACACCCCTGTGGCCAGGGTGGCCCATTGTGGTGACTATGTCTTCCAGCCGGGAGCCCGGTACAACTTTGCTAGGTTTGAGTCTTCCTACACCGTCACACATATCAGTGGCCTTGCAAACCATTGGTGATATTTTCCTTGTTTGCAATCATACCGGGACATACATACATACACTGGTTACAAAGGTTTATACATACTCACATACACATGAACTCGCTCAACTTTTGTTGATTTTTCAAACTACATGTATTTCAGGGAACTAGTGGATCTGGCGGGGTATGCATGTGTCAAGCTACGTTTGAATAAAAGATGTTATCCAGGGTTATTGAGTTTAGAGGGTGTATTCCTTTCCTGGACGGGATACATAATTCTAAACTCAGGTTTATTTAAGTGCTTTTGTTGAGTCTTTATGAACTCGTTTAAACACGTCATGGGTTGTAATTTAATTTGGTATTCATGTTTTCAAACAATGGTATTGTGTTAGTTTCTAAACTTTATTAATGGGTAAACATCTCGTGTTTTTATCATATAGCATTGTTGTGATTGTTGCTATGGTATTAAGAGGTCACACCAAATAACCACGCTTCCGCAAAAGTCAGGGTGTGACAATGAAACATATATTAATGTTTGTACTAGAATGAAATACCCACTACTAATTTTGTTGTATGCAAAACAAGTAGTGCTATCATTGCTAGTATGAAACACGATTTGATTTGACAGATGTTGTGTTATAATGATGCTTATTTGATTTAGATGTTAGTTCGACCTTATTATTTGTTTTCCCTCACTTTACAAGAGGAGCTATGTGGACCTTGCGACGAAACGAATAATTATGGGTGCACACTTAATTATGAGGTTCGACGCACGGGAATCAGAGTAAGCCTTGTTAAGTATGGTGGCATAAAATCTAGAGTGATTAGGTAACGGGAGGGGTATGATGCGATAAGAACATGGTGGATATGCCGATGGTACTTCCTATATATAAGTATTCTTATTGTGTTATTCTTCAGAACGTTACTAGGATCACTTGAAGATTTTATGTTATCTTGGACCATTATTGTCACACCCGCTCATAGCGAAAGCGCGAGGTGTGATCTGATCGGTTTTCATTGCATAATATCGAAATACGTGAACATACTATATGAATAAAACATACTCCAATGCCATTACATAGTTGTTTCAAAAGAACACACAAGTTTAAGTGTATCGGTTACAAACCATAAACTGAAAAGTAAAGTGTTATTGTTTCATGCAACATAATAAAAGTTTTAAACTACCAAGGTTTTGACCAATATATCGCTGGAAAGAGGCTGTATATAATAGGCAAACCCTCCAAAAGATGTCATGGAGTCCTGATACTTGTATCCTTGTCTGACATGGTCCATTAACTCCATGAAATACATGTAAAGTTGAAAACATCAACAAAAGTTGGCGAGTTCATGCAGATTAGTTGTAAAAGATGTATTTAAAATGTAAGTTGTAGTATGTAAAGCGTCAATGAAATCGTTGATCACTAATTTTTTGCAAGGACATTAATATGTGTGACGAAAAAGGAAGCAATCCAAACCTAGACGATTTTGTGTCGACTACTATCGACCAGGACACAAACGCACTCTTCTGTATGGGTCCACGACCAAGAGTGGGGCTCGCCAAACCAATTAGATCTAACCCCTTGTACCTAGGTCCAAACTGGATTAATGGTGCTTAGTTGTATAACCCTATTCGCACATGATCTATGGTGTTTCATTCCTTGACTTATCATACTATGAACATGTATTTTCCCCGATAGTTGTGTGACATCTGTGCTTGTGTAATCATTGTACAACTCAAAATAATTCAAATATCAATAAAACAATGTGTTTTGATCCCAATATTTGTTATATTTGACATTTTGCGTGTTTTGATTTTTGACCGATTTTGAACTCTATATCGCTTTTTAGAAAGTTATACGCAAACTGATGCATAACATAATCAGTTTAACGTGACAAACACTCTAGAACAACAACATAAGCTTAACATAACTTAAATAACCTTTACATAACTTGGAAATAAGTTTTAAAGGGTTTGGTTTGACAAAAACAAGTTTATTCGCTCACAGGGACTAAAAGCGTGAAAACTGCGAAAGTATGCATTTACGTGTATATTTTACGTTCTGACCATATCCGGACATCCAAAAATTTTTGTAGTCACTAAAATATTGTACTTTAGGTATTGGAATGCAAAAACTTCATTCGTTTCGCAATTTGGATCGTTTTCGCGTCCGTTACGATTTCCGTCGTAATTAACCAAACAACACAACCGTACAACCAAAAGAATCGACATCCGTAACATTTTTTAGCATAATTCAAGTTAAATATAATTTAACTTCATTATGGAGCTTGAAAATGGGCTTGACGGGTGTTAGAGGTGCCAAAACGCGACGAAACAAACTCAGGGGCCAAAACTGTCAACTTCTGAAAGTCACTGCCAGCAACACATGTCCTTACGGACCATATGGAGATGCTTACGGTCCGTAAGCCACTCCCATATCAGCAGAAAAACAGAATGCTCAATTTTCAGGGACTTTCATGCTATTTCCTTGTTTTGGGCTCCAAGTTAACACTTCTCCAAGCAAAGATAGCTGTCCTTAACACTTGTAGGGCCACGATTTATTCCATAGAGGACACATAAACACATGGAATGATCTTAGAACTTCACCACATGTGACACCCGTGTCACTGCGACCATCAAACAAATGCCAAACCAATGAAATATTGTATTTCATACTTGGGATTTGTAAAAATATGTGTATCGATTGCACATATCAACTCTTGTTTCGATTTCAAGCTCTAAATCGCTTTCTGGAAGGTTATACACGCACTGATGCGTAAATATAACCAGTTTAATGCAACGAACACTCCGGAATACTGAAATAGGCTTAACATACCTTAAATAACCTTTACATAACTTAGATATAAGTTTTGGAAGGTTTGGTGTGGTGAAATCAAAGTTTAATCGCTTACAGGGACTAAATTTGACAAACTGTGAAAGTATGCCAATTTGAACTATAACAGACATTCCGGAACATGACCATAAGTTAAACACACCATAAATATCCTTTACATAGCTTAGAAATAGGCTTTAATGGGTTCGGTGTGCTAAAATAAACTTTTGGGTCATTCAGGGACTAAAAGTGTCAAAAAGTGCACAAGTTTGCATTTTCGCGCATAACTTACGTTCTGAATACATCCGGACATCCAAAAATTTATGTAAGCACTAAAATATTTTATTTTAGTGTTCGCCATATGAAAAATCCATTCGTCACGTCATTTGGATCGTTTTTCGCGCTTATGCGCATTCCGTCGTAATTAAGCGAACATCGCGTTCATACGACCAAACGAACCAACATCCGGCATATTTTTGAGCATGTTTTGAGTTCCCTATACTTAAACTTCATTTTAGAGCCTTGAAATGAGGTTAACGGGGTTCGAACGCATCGAAAAAGGCCTTAAACACGTGCATGGACCATTTCTGCCAACTTTGAAACATTTCTGAATCAGAGGGGTGCTAGCGTAGCGCGAGCCCTATAGGCTTTACCAGTCGCGCTACGCGACTGCCTAACCAGACCAGATTCAATGTTTTAACAACAAGTTGCAACTGATTGATCCTCCACCACACATTCTCACATGTCTAGTCAGCGGATAAGAACCATTTTTAGCTACCATGAGTTTCCGACAAGTGTACGGGTTGGATCATGGCACGTTTTCCATGAAACGATCCTAACGGTGGACCGAAAACTATATATACCCCATACCCCCCATTGCTAAAATCACTAGAATTCTGATTTGAGAACCTCTAAGTTGAAACCATTGTTTCATACCTGAGATTCTTGAATTAGGATTAGCATTCGGGGACCCTTCGTAAGTATTCTTTCGTTCTTTTCCTTATTTTATTGCTTTTCGAGTCTTTCGAGTCTGAAAGTCAAACTTTGTTTGACTTTCTACATTGACCAGTTATGGTCAATGCGAAGTTCGTTTGAACTTCGCAACGTGAGTGTAATCACGTTGGTTATAGTCCCTTGGGACTATGCCTACTGATTACCACGTTGTCTAGGGTCGTAGGGTAAGCGATCTAATAAATCTCTTATACCTCGAACCCGACCCATTTGGTCGATCATTAGGATCCGACCAAACACATTAGGTGACCATAGTAGGTAGGGAATAACCTTCCGAGGTTATACCCTATGGTCACATCGTTTAAGTAGTTGTATGATAGGTAGTTTATATGCCTTAGGTAAATTACCAGAATACCCTTTTCATGTATAATTGGTAATTAAGCATATGTAACCTAAACTTTTGTCACATAACTGATTATGTAACATGTTTAGGCATATAACACTTGTCATAGGACTAGTTAGGCGGTCCGAACGCGTTTCACGCGAACGACGCGTTAAAGTAGCATAAGCTACCTAAACGGGTCGTAATGGGTCGTAAACAATTATGTTAGGTTTCATTTAGTATGTGGGCTTTGTTAAACCAAATGACACGAGTATCTACACTCGTTTGGTTTACAAACCCTAATGCTACCCAATCTTCCGATCTAGGTCCGGTTAATTAACATAGTTACCTATATTAGGTGCCGTTTGATATCCGCGATCTCTAGCATTGTTTGGTTGTTACTCAAGGACTACTGAGCAATCTCAAGTGAGTACATAGACCCCTCTTTTACTGTTTTTCCAAACTGTTTTGGGGTGGAACACATGTGCCTACTTGTTACTTTCCTGCTTTCCTGTTTTCACATCATATACTGCTATGTTCGTTAGTACATTATAGTACATGATTTCATTACATTTCATGCTATGTATTGCCATTGTGTGCATTACTTAGTACATCGTTTTACATGACATTTTGACATAGACATTTGACATAGACATTTCGACATAGACATTTTAACATGATTGACATTTGATCATGTATTTCCCACAAAACATAACTTTGATTTAAACCAAGTTTTACTTCAATACTTTGTTTTTGTGCATATGGTTTAGTTGAGACATTTCACTTGCCATACATGGATATTTGACATAGACATTTGACATGGATATTTGACATAGACATTTGACATGGATATTTGACATAGACATTTGACATGGATATTTGACATAGACATTTTGACATGATTTACATCTTGACATGAATACTTTGACATATTATTCAATACATTTGACAATTGATTTAAACATAGACATTTTACATTGTTTGGTTTGGTTTGATTAAGTGATTAAGTAACGATGTGTGTGTAATATGATACAAGCATGGTGGATACGCCGCTGGTACTTCCTATATATAAGTGTTTGTATGGTATTACATATTGTAGCGTTATTTGAATCATTTCAGTTTGAGACATAGAACATTTTATACAAATAACATACTTTTCACAAGACATTGTTTTACAAACAACTTATCTTATACAAACTCATCTTACATGGTTATTTATTTAACCATACATTATTCACTTATTTATACATATCATCTGAACTCATTGTTTTTCAAATGATTTACAAAACAAAGCAAATAACAAGGTTCATGACTAAACATTTTCTCAAACATAAGTCATGAAACCTATTTTCACAAAACCTATGTATCTCACAGGCATTTTTATGCTGACGTACCTATTTTCACATGTGTTTTTCAGGAGCTGTTGCATAAGATGATCAAGATACACATAGGCAGACTTGGGCTTTAGTGACAATAAAAGATGCAAGACTAGTTAATTATGTTGTATTTCCTTGTTTGTTAAGACATTGTAACACTTTTAATCAATAAAAGGAAACTTCAATTGCCATGGATTTGAAACAATTAATTCTGTTACAACACTCCCCGACATTTCCGCCACGTTTTGTATGTTCCACGTGGTCGGGGTGTGACAGAAAAGATGGTATCAGAGCCAATGGTTATAGGGAATTAGGTTATTATTAATGCTTTGACCTAGTCTATAACCTTCTTAGGACCTTAACGCGAGTTTACTTGCGTTTAGTCATAAAACCATACCGTCACCTATCCTTAGGCGACGACCACAACAAGAACATAAATTTCAAAACCGCTTTGAAAACTAATCATCTGTTCTAGGATGATTGATTACTAGGTTTTGAACCCTCTATTGTAAGGTTTTGAACCCTCTGTTATATGGTTTTGAACCTCTTTGAATTTTCAAATTCTCGTCAAGGTTTTGGGTTTTTAATAATGTGAACACGTGCAAACTGGAAGGGTGAATGCCTGTATTCTGGGTTTTCTGTCTAGGCAAGCACTTCGTATACATCTCATCAGACGCGAGACCAGTTGTGCTTACCTGGGAATTATTGGGATGAGTGTTCACTTATAGGCGAGCATGTCTTCGCGATACATTATGAGGACCTATTTGCTTTGATTCAGCCTTTGTGTGTCGTTTGTTTGCTTCATGGTTCAAACAAATGACCATCACCCGTGATTTTGGTCGGTAATTGTAACATCCTATTCTTACCCACTGCCATTTCATTTGTTTTCTCTCTTGTTCTTCTCTTTTAGAATGCCTCCACGACGCGAAAATCCAGTATCTGTTGACGAGCTGGCAGCTGTCATTACACAGCAAATGACTGCTGCAATCCCGATCATCGTTGCCCAATGTCACCAAGCTATCAACAACAATAATGCCCCATGCAACTTCAAGACGTTCAACTCGGCTAAGCCATCAAAGTTTTCTTGGTCTCAAGGAGCGACTGCACTTCTGCAATGGTTCGAGAGTCTAGAGAGCACCTTCAGGCATGTTCAATGTCCAAACGAGCGAAAGGTAGATTTTGCATCTAGTGTCTTCGAGAAACGAGCTTTGACATGGTGGAACGGTGTGGTGAGAGATAGGGGTGCCGAAGTGGCACTGGCCCAAACTTGGGAAGAACTTCGAGCACTGATGATGAAGGAATTTTGTCCTCGTCACGAGATCAGGGCATTGGAAAGGGAATTCGATGACCTTAAGCAAGACAGCGGCGAACATCGAGCATACACTGATCGATATGAGGAGCTGAGCCTGTTGTGTCCTACCATGGTTACGCCTTTGGATAAGGCGATCGAAAAGTACATTGATGGTCTCCCTGACTCAGTTCAAGACATTGTTACTGGTAGTAATCCCACTACGGTTAGGCAGGCCATTGAGCTATCTGCAACTCTGACTGAATCTCAGATCAGGAAACGTAAGCTTTTCCGGAAGGGTGACAAGAAACCAATCGAGGAATCAAAGACAATGGATGAGCAGACTGGATCCCTTGAGCGGTCAAAGAAGCAAAAGGCTTCTCAGAACTTCGCCATGGTCGCTCACAATGGTCAAGCCGTCCCCAACCAACCAGCTCAACCCCGTACTAGGAAGCCATACAATGGAACTTCACCCTTGTGCAACCGATGTGGCCTACATCATCATGCTAATGTGAAGTGCCGCGAATGCCAAATTTGTGGACTTAAAGGTCATATGGCAAAAGTTTGCGTTGCAGCAGTTGCACCGAATCAAGCCGACAACAAACCTATTCGAGCTCGCTTTCCACCAGGTTCTTGCAACAAGTGTGGTGAGATGGGACATTTCCGAAGAAATTGCCCAAAGCTTGCTAATGCTAATCCAGCACAGAGATGAGCATCTGATCGACTAGAAGACAACACTCTTTAGAAATAATCATATCTTATGTATTATTTTCTTTTGTTGTCAAGGTCCATGAAACAGTTGTTATCATTGTTAATAAATAAATCTTTTTATTTACATTACAATGTATATTATGTGGTGGTATGCATAAACAACATATCCCCTATAATACCGACAATCAAGGAATCGTATTACTTGAAAAGAAAACTACCCCCAAAATTCTTCCATATTACAATCTCTTGCGTAAAGATCCTAAGTACCCGTCTCTTGCAAAGAAACGAAGTACAAGATAAAAGTTATAATTCTGTACGAATACCCCAAGTACCACTATAAATTTTTATAGGGTACCCAAGGGTATTTCCGTATGTCCTAAATTATTGTGTACCTTAACTCGAATATTGCGTTTTCCTGAAAAACGAAAATCGAATTTTTGGTAGATCATCCTATCTTCATGGATGGATTCTTGAAATGATTAAAGTATCAAATGAAATCCACGAATTGGATTCCTGGTGTACTTTAAGTATCCGCGTCCAAAGATAACAAATTAATAAACAAATTAAACAACTATGTGATTATGTGTTTATGTGTTCCCTTTTAAGTTTTTGTGTGATCCAAATTCTTGTCATTCAAATCCTCGTAGAATCTTCCATATCTTTGGGTGCTATACTAAATCCTCAACGGGCTTGTACGTAATAGTAAAGACCCTTGGATTATATTGTACCATTCCATAATTAGATCCTGAGAGGTCTAGGTAAACAGATTTATCCAAAAATCTGGTTAGGAATATCATGTGATGATATAGCTGAAAGGACTCCTTGGTGGCCTAATTTAAAAGGATCCTTTGTCGATCTAATTAAAAGGACCCTATGGTAGTTTAGTCACACTCATCATCAGGTTTGATTTTTCCTCCCCTTCACATTTCAGACAAATTGTGCGGACTATGCAAGGAATTGCGTAATTATGGATGCATACATAATTATGAAATTCAGTGCACAGAAACCACAGCGAATTTTGTCATGTGTCTAGAGTCTATTCCGTTCATTTTTGTTTCTGAAGATGTAAAATGACTATTCTGTTCATTTTTGTTTCTGAAGATGTAAAATGACTATTCTGTTCATTTTTGTTTCTGAAGATGTAAAATGACTATTCCGTTCATTTTTGTTTCTGAAGATGTAAAATGACTATTCTGTTCATTTTTGTTTCTGAAGATGTAAAATGACTATTCTGTTCATTTTTGTTTCTGAAGATGTAAAATGACTATTCCGTTCATTTTTGTTTCTGAAGATGTAAAATGACTATTCCGTTCATTTTTGTTTCTGAAGATGTAAAATGACTATTCTGTTCATTTTTGTTTCTGAAGATGTAAAATGACTATTCTGTTCATTTTTGTTTCTGAAGATGTAAAATGACTATTCTATTCATTTTTGTTTCTGAAGATGTAAAATGACTATTCTGTTCATTTTTGTTTCTGAAGATGTTGTGGAAAATGACTATTCTGTTCATTTTTGTTTCTAAAGAATGCCTGTTGAAAATAACTCGGTTCATTTTTCATTTCTGAAAAATGTTCGTTAAAGAGAAATTACAGGATTACGTCTTGTTCATCTTTGATGGTTATTTAACACAAAGTCACAAATAGACTCCTACGAATTAATTTCGGGACGAAATTTCCTAAAGTAGGGGAGACTGTGACACCCGTGTCACTGCGACCATCAAACAAATTCCAAACCAATGAAATATTGTATTTCATACTTGGGATTTGTAAAAATATGTGTATCGATTGCACATATCAACTCTTGTTTCGATTTCAAGCTCTAAATCGCTTTCTGGAAGGTTATACACGCACTGATGCGTAAATATAACCAGTTTAATGCAACGAACACTCCGGAATAGTGAAATAGGCTTAACATACCTTAAATAACCTTTACATAACTTAGATATATGTCACACCCCGACCACGTAGAACATACCAAACATGGCGGAAACATCGGGGAGTGTTGTAACAGAATTAATGTTTCAAATCCATGGCAATTGAAGTTTCGTTTTATTCATTAAAAGTGTTACAATGTTTTAACAAACAAAGAAATACAACTTAATTAACTAGTCTTGCATCTTTTATTGTCACTAAAGCCCAAGTCTGTCTATGTGTAACTTGATCATCTTATGCAACAGCGCCTGAAAAACACATGTGAAAATAGGTACGTCAGCATAAAAATGCCTGTGAGATACATAGGTTTTGTGAAAATAAGATTCATGACTTATGTTTGAGAAAATGTTTAGTCATGAACCTTGTTATTTGCTTTGTCTTTTAAATCATTTGAAAAACGATAAGATCAGATGATAAGTATAAATAAATGTAAGGTTAAATGAATAACCAAGTAAAATGTGTTTGCATAAGATAAGTTGTTTATAAATCAATGTCTTGTGAAAAGTATGTTATTTGTATGAAATGTTCTATGTCTCAAACTGAAATGATTCAAATAACGTTACGACATGTAATACCATACAAACACTTATATATAGGAAGTACCAGCGGCGTATCCACCATGCTTGTATCATATTACACACGCATCGTTACATAATCACTTAATCAAACCAAACCAAACAATGTAAAATGTTCATGTCAAGATGTAAATCATGTCAAAATGTCTATGTCAAATATCCATGTCAAATGTCTATGTCAAATATCCATGTCAAATGTCTATGTCAAATATCCATGTCAAATGTCTATGTCAAATATCCATGTCAAATGTCTATGTCAAAATATCATGTATGGCAAGTGAAATGTCTCAACTAAACCATATGCACAACAACAAAGTATTGAAGTAAAACTTGGTTTAAATCAAAGCTATGTTTTGTGTAAATGCATGCAACTATTTAATATGAACATTTATGCGGTATTGTGAATATGCATACATCCAAGCCTGGCGACTGTGGTGATAAACCCTTTAAACAAATTAAAGGTCTATCTGTCTTTATAACAACGAATTCGGTCATTCCTTTCATCCCCTTTCCCTGGGACGTCCGGAACGGGAGTTGTCAATTCCTATGGTACCACTACCTACTAACGAACGGCATGATCGGTGTTAATGAATGTATTGTCCCATGTAAACAAACCAAATGTCATACCAAAATGTAAGCATGTGATGAAAAACAATGTACTAAGTATGCACGCAATGGACATAAATAGCATAAAATGTAAATGTAAAACGATGTACTAAGTATGAACGCAATGGACATACATAGCATAAAATGTAATGAAATCATGTACTATAATGTACTAACGAACATAGCAGTATATGATGCGAAAACAGGAAAGCATGAAAGTAACAAGTAGGCACATGTGTTTCACCCCAAAACAGTTTGGAAAACAGTAAAAGAGGGGTCTATGTACTCACTTGAGAATGCTCAGTAGTCCTTGAGTGACAACCAAACAATGCTAGAGATCACGGATATCAAACGGCACCTAATATAGGTAACTATGTTAATAAACCGGACCTAAATCGGAAGATCGGATAGAATGCGGGTTCGTAAACCAAACGAGTATTGAGACTCGTGTAATATGGTTTAACAAAGCCTACATACTTAAATGAAACCTAACATAACTGCTTACGACCCATTACGACCCGTTTAGGTAGCTTATGCTACTTTAACGCGTCGTTCGCGTAAAACGCGTTCGGAACGCATAACTAGTCCTATGATAAGTAAAATATGCCTTAACATGTCTAATATTGTTGCCATATCAGTTTAGATACCAAAATTTATGTTACATATGCTTAAAATGAATTTTGGCGTAAAAAGGGCATTTTGGTAATTTACCTAAGGCATATAAACTACCTATCATACAACTACTTAAACGGAGCGACCATAAGGTATAACCTCGGAAGGTTATTCCCTATATACTATGGTCACCTAATATGTTTGGTCGGATCCTAATGATCGACCAAATGGGTCGGGTTCGAAAGCATAAGCGACTGATTAAGTCGCTTACCCTTACGACCCTAGACAACGTGGTAATCAGTAGGCATAGTCACAAGGACTATAACCATCGTGATTACAATCACGTTGTGAAGTTCTAACGAACTTCGCATTGACCATAAACTGGTCAATGCAGAAAGTCAAACAAGGTTTGACTTTCGAACTCGAAAAACAATAAAAGAACGAAAGAATACTTACGAAGGGTCCCCGAATGCTAACCCAGATCGAAATAGCTCAGGTATGAAACGAAGGTTCCAACTTAGAGCTCTCAAAATCAGAATTCTTGTGAGGAAAAGTGAAGGGTGGAGGTGGGTATTTATAGTAAATGGTCCACCGTTAGGATCGTTTGTCGAATATCGTGCCTTAATCACATCCGTACATGTGTCGGAACCTTATGGTACCCAAAATGGCCACTCACCATAAGAGATCAACATGTGGCAAGGGGTTAGGGAGTGGTTAACAGCTGTTAACAGCTGTAAAAACCCCATTTTGCTGCATTTAGCCCCTACTTAGGGACCTAGTTTGGCAGATTTACAGTTTCAGTCCCTGCAACCTCAAAACTTGGTTTTCGATGCATTTTTTTGACACGTTTTAGCCCTGTTAACCCCATTTCAAAGCTCTAAAATGAAGTTAAAGTATAGGGAACTTAAAGTGTGTTAAAAAATATCTCGGGTGTCGGTTCGTTTAGCCGTACGGTTACGTTGTTCGGTTAATTACGACGGAATGCGCATAAGCGCGAAAAATGATCCAAATGGCGTGACGAATGGATTTTTCTTATGCCAAACACTAAAATAAAATATTTTAGTGCTTACATAAATTTTTGGATGTCCGGATGTATTCAGAACGTAAGTTATGCACGAAAATGCAAACTTGTGCACTTTTTTTTGACGCTTTTCGTACCTGAATGAGCCAAAAGTTTATTTTAGCACACCGAACCCCTCAAAGCCTATTTCTAAGCTATATAAAAGATATTTAAGGTGTGTTTAACTTATGGTCATGTTCCGGAATGTCTGTTACAGTTCAAATTGGCATACTTTCACAGTTTGTCAAGTTTAGTCCCTGTAAGCGAATTAACTTGTTTTTGCCATACCAAAGCCTTCAAAACTTATTTCTAAGTTATGTAAAGGTTATTTAAGGTATGTTAAGCCTATGTCACTATTCCGGAGTGTTCGTTGCATTAAACTGGTTATATTTACGCATCAGTGCGCGTATAACCTTCCAGAAAGCGATTTTAAAGCTTGAAATTGAACAAGAGTTGATATGTGTAAACGATACACATATTTTTACAAATCCCAAGTATGAAATACAATATTTCATCGGTTTGGCATTTGTTTGACGGCCGTGGAGGCACAGGTGTTACAGTCTCCCCTACTTTAGGAAATTTCGTCCCGAAATTTATTTAGAGGAAACTTGTAAGAGTTTAAAACATGAAGTTGAAAAGATCGAACAACATTGGCTAGGTTTCTGAACTTTTAGTAACTTTAATAATCATCATGATTGCAACGTAAGAGGGATACTTATATACAAGTATATAAAGCATCATTGGTGCGTCCACCGTACCTCCATTACATCGTCCTCCTTTTGTTATTGTTGTCGCTATCGGTTCTTTCACATAATAAATCTTACTGGATTTCTGTGCACTAAATTTCATAATTATGTGCGCATCCATAATTAGAGAATTCCTTGCACAGTTCACACAGTCTATTTTATAATGTGTAGGGTAAAACCAAATGAACAATCCTGTGATAAGCGTGACTTAGACCGCCATAGAGTCCTTTAGACTAAATCAATAAATGATTTAAATAGACTATCAAGGAGTCTGTTCAGCTACATCACTAGATGTCATTTTTTTTTTTTTTTTTTTACCAAATTGTGAATCAATCTTTTTGACTAGACCACTAAAGGGTCTCTTATAAAACATGGAGTGGTACTATATAATCCAAGGGTCTTAACTATTACATAGAAGCCCATTTAAGGATTAAAGGTAGTACCTTTTGAATATCCTGCTACGAATCCCTCATATGAAGATATGAAAGATCCTGCAAGGATTTGGATAAAGAATATCCAGAGTATTAAAAACACCAAAAATGCATAAAAGAAAACATAAGATGAGTAAACACATAGTCACATAACCACAAAATTGTTTGTTAATTTGTCTTGTAAATTGCGTACATGCATTTAAAGCACACTAGGAATCCATTCCGTGGATTTCATTTGGTACTTTAAACGTTATCTAGAATCCAACTATAAAGATAGAAAGATTCAAAAAGAAAATTCGATTTCGATTATTAGGAACCGAAGTGTTCGAGTTAAGGTACATAAGGAATCCAATTAAGGACTCTGATTTGAATGATGATTATCCACAAGGGTCTAAATATGAAGATAAAAAGATCCCATATGGATTTTTTTTTTGAAGTTGAAGATGTTTTGAAACCTTGCACTGGATGTGCTTAGGTCAAAACATGTTGTAAAATGCTTATGAAGTTGAGATGCTTGATATGTCAAGGCGACATATGAAGCAGAATTTTGAAGGTTAAGTCAATGTATGAGGAAAATATTTTTGAAAACTATGCATGGGGTTCTTTTAAGAAAAAGGTGTTTAACGTTTTTGAAACCTTATATATAATATTTTTGAAATAAAGTAGGTGTATTAGGTAGATATATTTACAAAAATGTTTTTAAAATCAGCGAGATGAATTTTGAAATTATGTATAAGGTTTTTGAAAGACATGAATGATGCTTTTCGAAATCATGCACTTGATAAGAAAATGTATTGTGTTAATATTGTCTTCAGACTATATGAAATATTTTGAAATTAGAAAGGTTGGTTTTGATAACATGGCCAATGTTTTTGAAATAACATAGACAATGCATCTAGAAAATTTGTTTTCAAACTATTTGAAATGTTTTGAGATCATGAAGATTGTTTTGAAATACTGGTACTGTGTATGTTGAAAAATCAAAACGTAATGGATATGAGATTTGAAAATACCCTTAGTTATCTAACCAAGGATTCCAAGGCACAGATGTGCGAAAAGCACGATTACTCATAATGTCACTTTATTTTCTGTACTTCGTATCTTAGAATGAAACGAGTACTTAAAATTTTCGAAGGAATCATGAGCGATCATTTGAAAGAGAGAATCACAAGAGTAGTTTGTAAGGAACATAGTTCCTTGATGTAGGTATCATAGGAAAATCATACACACATGTAACTATACTTGTATATCAGAATTTGTGAACAACGATTTATTTATAAACAAAACAAATTGTTTCACATTACAAGGCAACAAAAGAACAAAAGCATAAGACAGCAACATCTTCTAGTCAGCCAACTGCTCATCCGTGGGTGGGATTTGCATTTGCAAGCTTTGGGCATTTGTTCCTGAAATGGCTCGTATCGCCACAGTTGTAGCAAGTACCACGCGGGAAACGAGCTTGAGTAGGGTTGACTTGGAGTTGATTTAGACCACCTTGGTTCGGGTTACATCGACAAGTACTTGCCAGGTGACCAACTCTTCCACATGATACACACCGATGACACTGTAAGTGAGCTTGGTGATGCCCCTTACATTTGTTGCATAATGGTGCCGTTCCCTTGTATTGCTTCTTAGCAGGTGGTGTTGACACCCGGATGGGTCCTGCTTGATTTGATACTGCTGCAGTTGGACAAACCCTTGCCGTATGACCTATAAGTCCACAAGTTTGGCATTTGCGGCACTTCACACTAGCCTGATGATGAAGGCTACATTGTTTGCACAAAGGTGAAGTTCCAAGGTACGGCTTCCTAGCTGGTGGCCTTGCCACTTGGCTAGGTCCCGCTTGATTAGGTGTAACCGCTGCGGGTTTCCTTGAAGCCTTACGCTTCCTTGATGTTGTTGCAAGTCTGACTACTGCTTCCTTTGGTGTCTCTTGAGTGGCTTCATTGTCGAGACGAGAGGCTTCATTGTTAAGACGAGCCATGGCAATACCTAAATCCACAGTCCTCTGAATCACTTCGCCAATTTGCTGGACAAATTTGGCTGTTCGCTCGGGCATTTGATCAGTGCCAAGAGGAATAGACATTCTAGAAGAAAATGAAAGACAGAGAAAGAAACGAGTGAAAAGTTATTGGATAATCAATACAGAATGGTAACGAATGAAAATTGTGATCATTTGTTTGTTACCTAAGGCAAACAAATGAGATGGTGATAAATCAAAGTAAATAGGTCAAAAATAATGTATCGCGAAGACATGCTCGCCTATAAGTGAACACTCATTCTAAGAATTCCCAGGTAAGCACAACTGGTCTCGCGTCTGATGAGATGTATACGAAGTGCTTGCCTAGCCAGAAAACCCAGAATACAGGCATTCACCCTTCCAGTTTGCACGTGTTCACATTATTTAAAACCCAAAACCTTGACGAGAGTTTTGAAAACTCAAAGGGGTTCAAAACCATATAATAGAGAGTTCAAAACCTTACAATAGAGGGTTCAAAACCTAGTAATCAATCATCCTAGAACAGATGATTAGTTTTCAAAGCGGTTTTGAAATTCATGTTCTTGTTGCGGTTGTCGCCTAAGGATAGGCGACAGTATTGTTTTATGACTAAGCGCAAGTAAACTCGCGTTAGGGTCCTAAGAAGGTTATAGACTAGGTCAAAGCATTACTAATTACTAATAACCTAATTCCCTATAACCATTGGCTCTGATACCATCTTTTCTGTCACACCCCGACCACGTAGAACATACCAAACATGGCGGAAACATCGGGGAGTGTTGTAACAGAATTAATGTTTCAAATCCATGGCAATTGAAGTTTCGTTTTATTCATTAAAAGTGTTACAATGTTTTAACAAACAAAGAAATACAACTTAATTAACTAGTCTTGCATCTTTTATTGTCACTAAAGCCCAAGTCTGTCTATGTGTAACTTGATCATCTTATGCAACAGCGCCTGAAAAACACATGTGAAAATAGGTACGTCAGCATAAAAATGCCTGTGAGATACATAGGTTTTGTGAAAATAAGATTCATGACTTATGTTTGAGAAAATGTTTAGTCATGAACCTTGTTATTTGCTTTGTCTTTTAAATCATTTGAAAAACGATAAGATCAGATGATAAGTATAAATAAATGTAAGGTTAAATGAATAACCAAGTAAAATGTGTTTGCATAAGATAAGTTGTTTATAAATCAATGTCTTGTGAAAAGTATGTTATTTGTATGAAATGTTCTATGTCTCAAACTGAAATGATTCAAATAACGTTACGACATGTAATACCATACAAACACTTATATATAGGAAGTACCAGCGGCGTATCCACCATGCTTGTATCATATTACACACGCATCGTTACATAATCACTTAATCAAACCAAACCAAACAATGTAAAATGTTCATGTCAAGATGTAAATCATGTCAAAATGTCTATGTCAAATATCCATGTCAAATGTCTATGTCAAATATCCATGTCAAATGTCTATGTCAAATATCCATGTCAAATGTCTATGTCAAATATCCATGTCAAATGTCTATGTCAAAATATCATGTATGGCAAGTGAAATGTCTCAACTAAACCATATGCACAACAACAAAGTATTGAAGTAAAACTTGGTTTAAATCAAAGCTATGTTTTGTGTAAATGCATGCAACTATTTAATATGAACATTTATGCGGTATTGTGAATATGCATACATCCAAGCCTGGCGACTGTGGTGATAAACCCTTTAAACAAATTAAAGGTCTATCTGTCTTTATAACAACGAATTCGGTCATTCCTTTCATCCCCTTTCCCTGGGACGTCCGGAACGGGAGTTGTCAATTCCTATGGTACCACTACCTACTAACGAACGGCATGATCGGTGTTAATGAATGTATTGTCCCATGTAAACAAACCAAATGTCATACCAAAATGTAAGCATGTGATGAAAAACAATGTACTAAGTATGCACGCAATGGACATAAATAGCATAAAATGTAAATGTAAAACGATGTACTAAGTATGAACGCAATGGACATACATAGCATAAAATGTAATGAAATCATGTACTATAATGTACTAACGAACATAGCAGTATATGATGCGAAAACAGGAAAGCATGAAAGTAACAAGTAGGCACATGTGTTTCACCCCAAAACAGTTTGGAAAACAGTAAAAGAGGGGTCTATGTACTCACTTGAGAATGCTCAGTAGTCCTTGAGTGACAACCAAACAATGCTAGAGATCACGGATATCAAACGGCACCTAATATAGGTAACTATGTTAATAAACCGGACCTAAATCGGAAGATCGGATAGAATGCGGGTTCGTAAACCAAACGAGTATTGAGACTCGTGTAATATGGTTTAACAAAGCCTACATACTTAAATGAAACCTAACATAACTGCTTACGACCCATTACGACCCGTTTAGGTAGCTTATGCTACTTTAACGCGTCGTTCGCGTAAAACGCGTTCGGAACGCATAACTAGTCCTATGATAAGTAAAATATGCCTTAACATGTCTAATATTGTTGCCATATCAGTTTAGATACCAAAATTTATGTTACATATGCTTAAAATGAATTTTGGCGTAAAAAGGGCATTTTGGTAATTTACCTAAGGCATATAAACTACCTATCATACAACTACTTAAACGGAGCGACCATAAGGTATAACCTCGGAAGGTTATTCCCTATATACTATGGTCACCTAATATGTTTGGTCGGATCCTAATGATCGACCAAATGGGTCGGGTTCGAAAGCATAAGCGACTGATTAAGTCGCTTACCCTTACGACCCTAGACAACGTGGTAATCAGTAGGCATAGTCACAAGGACTATAACCATCGTGATTACAATCACGTTGTGAAGTTCTAACGAACTTCGCATTGACCATAAACTGGTCAATGCAGAAAGTCAAACAAGGTTTGACTTTCGAACTCGAAAAACAATAAAAGAACGAAAGAATACTTACGAAGGGTCCCCGAATGCTAACCCAGATCGAAATAGCTCAGGTATGAAACGAAGGTTCCAACTTAGAGCTCTCAAAATCAGAATTCTTGTGAGGAAAAGTGAAGGGTGGAGGTGGGTATTTATAGTAAATGGTCCACCGTTAGGATCGTTTGTCGAATATCGTGCCTTAATCACATCCGTACATGTGTCGGAACCTTATGGTACCCAAAATGGCCACTCACCATAAGAGATCAACATGTGGCAAGGGGTTAGGGAGTGGTTAACAGCTGTTAACAGCTGTAAAAACCCCATTTTGCTGCATTTAGCCCCTACTTAGGGACCTAGTTTGGCAGATTTACAGTTTCAGTCCCTGCAACCTCAAAACTTGGTTTTCGATGCATTTTTTTGACACGTTTTAGCCCTGTTAACCCCATTTCAAAGCTCTAAAATGAAGTTAAAGTATAGGGAACTTAAAGTGTGTTAAAAAATATCTCGGGTGTCGGTTCGTTTAGCCGTACGGTTACGTTGTTCGGTTAATTACGACGGAATGCGCATAAGCGCGAAAAATGATCCAAATGGCGTGACGAATGGATTTTTCTTATGCCAAACACTAAAATAAAATATTTTAGTGCTTACATAAATTTTTGGATGTCCGGATGTATTCAGAACGTAAGTTATGCACGAAAATGCAAACTTGTGCACTTTTTTTTGACGCTTTTCGTACCTGAATGAGCCAAAAGTTTATTTTAGCACACCGAACCCCTCAAAGCCTATTTCTAAGCTATATAAAAGATATTTAAGGTGTGTTTAACTTATGGTCATGTTCCGGAATGTCTGTTACAGTTCAAATTGGCATACTTTCACAGTTTGTCAAGTTTAGTCCCTGTAAGCGAATTAACTTGTTTTTGCCATACCAAAGCCTTCAAAACTTATTTCTAAGTTATGTAAAGGTTATTTAAGGTATGTTAAGCCTATGTCACTATTCCGGAGTGTTCGTTGCATTAAACTGGTTATATTTACGCATCAGTGCGCGTATAACCTTCCAGAAAGCGATTTTAAAGCTTGAAATTGAACAAGAGTTGATATGTGTAAACGATACACATATTTTTACAAATCCCAAGTATGAAATACAATATTTCATCGGTTTGGCATTTGTTTGACGGCCGTGGAGGCACAGGTGTTACAATATAAGTTTTGGAAGGTTTGGTGTGGTGAAATCAAAGTTTAATCGCTTACAGGGACTAAATTTGACAAACTGCGAAAGTATGCCAATTTGAACTATAACAGACATTCCGGAACATGACCATAAGTTAAACACACCATAAATATCCTTTACATAGCTTAGAAATAGGCTTTAATGGGTTTGGTGTGCTAAAATAAACTTTTGGGTCATTCAGGGACTAAAAGTGTCAAAAAGTGCACAAGTTTGCATTTTCGCGCATAACTTACGTTCTGAATACATCCGGACATCCAAAAATTTATGTAAGCACTAAAATATTTTATTTTAGTGTTCGCCATAAGAAAAATCCATTCGTCACGTCATTTGGATCGTTTTTCGCGCTTATGCGCATTCCGTCGTAATTAAGCGAACATCGCGTTTGTACGACCAAACAAACCAACATCCGGCATATTTTTGAGCATGTTTTGAGTTCCCTATACTTTAACTTCATTTTAGAGCCTTGAAATGAGGTTAACGGGGTTCAAACGCATCGAAAAAGGCCTTAAACACGTGCAGGGACCATTTCTGCCAACTTTGAAACATTTCTGAATCAGAGGGGTGCTAGCGTAGCGCGAGCCCTATAGGCTTTACCAGTCGCGCTACGCGACTGCCTAACCAGACCAGATTCAATGTTTTAACAACAAATTGCAACTGATTGATCCTCCACCACACATTCTCACATGTCTAGTCAGCGGATAAGAACCATTTTTAGCTACCATGAGTTTCCGACAAGTGTACGGGTTGGATCATGGCACGTTTTCCATGAAACGATCCTAACGGTGGACCGAAAACTATATATACCCCATACCCACCATTGCTAAAATCACTAGAATTCTGATTTGAGAACCTCTAAGTTGAAACCATTGTTTCATACCTGAGATTCTTGAATCGGGATTAGCATTCGGGGACCCTTCGTAAGTATTCTTTCGTTCTTTTCCTTATTTTATTGCTTTTCGAGTCTTTCGAGTCTGAAAGTCAAACTTTGTTTGACTTTCTACATTGACCAGTTATGGTCAATGCGAAGTTCGTTTGAACTTCGCAACGTGAGTGTAATCACGTTGGTTATAGTCCCTTGGGACTATGCCTACTGATTACCACGTTGTCTAGGGTCGTAGGGTAAGCGATCTAATAAATCGCTTATACCTCGAACCCGACCCATTTGGTCGATCATTAGGATCCGACCAAACACATTAGGTGACCATAGTTGGTAGGGAATAACCTTCCGAGGTTATACCCTATGGTCACATCGTTTGAGTAGTTGTATGATAGGTAGTTTATATGCCTTAGGTAAATTACCAGAATACCCTTTTCATGTATAATTGGTAATTAAGCATATGTAACCTAAACTTTTGTCACATAACTGATTATGTAACATGTTTAGGCATATAACACTTGTCATAGGACTAGTTAGGCGGTCCGAACGCGTTTCACGTGAACGACGCATTAAAGTAGCATAAGCTACCTAAACGGGTCGTAATGGGTCGTAAACAATTATGTTAGGTTTCATTTAGTATGTGGGCTTTGTTAAACCAAATGACACGAGTATCTACACTCGTTTGGTTTACAAACCCTAATGCTACCCAATCTTCCGATCTAGGTCCGGTTAATTAACATAGTTACCTATATTAGGTGCCGTTTGATATCCGCGATCTCTAGCATTGTTTGGTTGTTACTCACGGACTACTGAGCAATCTCAAGTGAGTACATAGACCCCTCTTTTACTGTTTTTCCAAACTGTTTTGGGGTGGAACACATGTGCCTACTTGTTACTTTCCTGCTTTCCTGTTTTCACATCATATACTGCTATGTTCGTTAGTACATTATAGTACATGATTTCATTACATTTCATGCTATGTATTGCCATTGTGTGCATTACTTAGTACATCGTTTTACATGACATTTTGACATAGACATTTGACATAGACATTTCGACATAGACATTTTAACATGATTGACATTTGATCATGTATTTCCCACAAAACATAACTTTGATTTAAACCAAGTTTTACTTCAATACTTTGTTTTTGTGCATATGGTTTAGTTGAGACATTTCACTTGCCATACATGGATATTTGACATAGACTTTTGACATGGATATTTGACATAGACATTTGACATGGATATTTGACATAGACATTTTGACATGATTTACATCTTGACATGAATACTTTGACATATTATTCAATACATTTGACAATTGATTTAAACATAGACATTTTACATTGTTTGGTTTGGTTTGATTAAGTGATTAAGTAACGATGTGTGTGTAATATGATACAAGCATGGTGGATACGCCGCTGGTACTTCCTATATATAAGTGTTTGTATGGTATTACATATTGTAGCGTTATTTGAATCATTTCAGTTTGAGACATAGAACATTTTATACAAATAACATACTTTTCACAAGACATTGTTTTACAAACAACTTATCTTATACAAACTCATCTTACATGGTTATTTATTTAACCATACATTATTCACTTATTTATACATATCATCTGAACTCATTGTTTTTCAAATGATTTACAAAACAAAGCAAATAACAAGGTTCATGACTAAACATTTTCTCAAACATAAGTCATGAAACCTATTTTCACAAAACCTATGTATCTCACAGGCATTTTTATGCTGACGTACCTATTTTCACATGTGTTTTTCAGGAGCTGTTGCATAAGATGATCAAGATACACATAGGCAGACTTGGGCTTTAGTGACAATAAAAGATGCAAGACTAGTTAATTATGTTGTATTTCCTTGTTTGTTAAGACATTGTAACACTTTTAATCAATAAAACGAAACTTCAATTGCCATGGATTTGAAACAATTAATTCTGTTACAACACTCCCCGACATTTCCGCCACGTTTTGTATGTTCCACGTGGTCGGGGTGTGACACCACAAGTATAAATACCCATCCATTCTTCCTCATTCTTTGCTCATTTCATACTTGAAACTCTAAGTGGATGATTTCCTGCTTAAGTGTATGATCGAGAATCGATCTAAACGAGTCCATCAGAAGAGTTCAATCCATATCAAAGGCAGAATTCAATGATACAGACTTGATTATAGCTTGATATTCACTCTAATTGTCTTGTTTATTGATAAAACAACTTTTTACAACCTGGAGACACTTCGGCAGCACCTCGGCACCAGAAACAGAATCGTTACAAATGAAATGACAAGGCACCTATATATAGGAAGATCATTTCATGCGAAATGGGCAAGACCCATTTCGTACGAAATGGACAGTGTTCATTTCGTGCGAAATGGCCTTGTTCCATTTCGTGCGAAATGGTCACAAACACACTTTTCTCGAATTTCGTGCGCTGGTCTTTCTAATCTAATACAAGACTTGATACAAGACGAAGTCAACAGACATATGCAACAACAGACTCCCCATTGGATGTCGACGAGTCCTCAGTACAAATCTTTAGAAAGTCGAATCTTCAATCTTTATCAGTCTTTGTGCTCTTTCCAAAGTATCTGACAGTGTAAGTATCCTCAATCTTTAACTCTTCCAGAATCTCATCTTGACTCTATCTTCTCTTGATCAGATCTTTTGATTCCTTAAGCTCATCAGTATCAGCAGCTTGCAAGAATCTCAAGATCCGAATCTAGCTCTTTTGAATGTTATCCCAAGATCTGTAGCTGGCTCTTACGTCTTCAAACTCCCCTTTGCTAGCAGACTCCCCCTTAAGTTGTGCTGGGATCGCAATCTGACATAGCTTTTATTCTAGAATCGAAACCTGACTCACACTCTGCTCAGGCTCGATGCTTGGGGTCCTGCACAAATCTCTACCCAACAATAAATTTCTCAAATTTAACAATTTGACAAATTTATTAAGTCTTTTGCAGGTATTGTTCAAAATGATTTAACATTTAAAGAATTTATGATAACCACTTGTAATAATAACATTCAAATTTGGCATTTTATTTCAAAAACTTTTCTCATTTCACACAAACTCTCCCAACCTGTTGTTCATCTTGTTTAGCGCTTGGAATTTTGAAAAGCAGCTCTCCAACATCAGTTGTCGAAAATCAGATAAAATAAAATCTTTTTGGTTTTTCAAAATTTTAAGCTAAAACACATTCTTTTTGGATTTTTGTTTTAAAGAAAAAACAGTAAAGAAATATATACAGACAATCTTTTTGTGAGTTTGTGTAAGAGGATCATATCAGTTTATCACAAATCACTAGCACCGTTGAGCTTTAAACACTTTAAGTTCTAAACGATTCACTTAGATCGTCAGTATACTGATCCACTTAAATTTTCACACAAAGTTCAACTGCTTCGAGATACGAGAATAATGTTTTAAGGACTTGAACTTATTTGCATGTCCCACCTTAGAATATACTCCCGTATCCATATCCTAATACTCAGTCTTACATGTGAGTATACCTAGATAATATCTGTAAGGGGTTAAATGCGAGACCATGAGAGCTCAGGCTATTGCTTCCGCAAAATCAGAGAGATCATGGTTCGAATTTTGGTGTGTTCCCTTTAGAGAATATTTTCTTCAACAGCACATGATTAGCATTTTTCAATGTTTCATCATTTTTTATGCTGAGGGCGGTGCTATTATTTCAAGCAAGCAAAAAGTATTATACGGGGACTAGGCCATTGCTTCCGCAAAATCAGAAGTCCTGGGATAATACCCCAGATATCACTAAGTATAATGACCTAGTATCTCAGAAAGAGGGGTCTTTCAAACAAGATTTCGGGGGTTACCCATATATCCGAGAGATGTTCCCCACGAGATAAGTAAGTTTGAATTTAGGTTTATATCTCGAAAACAATCTACTAAATGTATAAAAACCTACTGGCATATCATCAGTGAGACCGTTTATCACATTTTAACTTTCCATTTCTTTAGCGTACTGTGATAGTCCACTGATGTACTATCATTTCCTCTTTTTCACAACAAAACTCGTTTTCATTTTTATCATGTTTTTTACTTTTTCAAATTTTCTTATGTTTTTTGATTTTTCTGAAAAATTTTACTCCCCCTAAAATTCAAAACCAAATAAAGAAAATTTGAAAACAAACTGTACAAATAAAATGACAACTGTTGTGAATTGCTTCGATTCGCCATCCACTTGGCATAAACAATCAGAACTCCCCCTGACAACAAACTATTTTCCCATTGTGATTTCAAAACACTTAAGTTTGTTTTTATCAAAATGATTTTTCTGGAAAATTAGTTTTGTTGAATTCACTATGAAAGATCGGGGTTTTCATCACATTTTTTTTCTCAACCACTTTTATGAAAATTAAATCAAGTTCAATTTAATGACCTTGATTAACCACTTGTAAGTTCACTTATCAACAATACCATTTGTAAATTGAAATATGACAATTTTCAATTTTGAGAAAGATGCCGATTCATGCTCCACGATTACCAACTTGGGAGCTCTGGCAAGTCCAGAGTTTTAATCATGATAGGTTCTATCCCAGTTACTAACCTGGGATGACCCATCTCCATTTGGTTTCTTCGTTTTCTTTTCATAAAATTCCTTTACCCCTTTGACCTTACCGTCAACCATTTTTCCAAAAATATTTTGAACTTTGGGGCTAAAGGCTTTTTCAACATCAAATTCTTTCTTTTCAGAAAAGAATTGGTTTGAAATCTCAACTTTTCCAAGTTTTGATTTTAAATTTTCAGCCCGCAATGGTGGAAAATTTGCATCAACAAATGGCGGAACTGACTTTTCTTCTTTTATCACAACTTGTGGCTCCTCTGAATTTGACAAGTCAGATTCGTCGCCAGAAAATAGCTCCTCTGATTTTGATGAATCAGAATCATTTCTAGAACTTGCATCTGAATTCTTAACAACCCACTTTTGGTTGTTAAGTTTCGCTTTTCTTCTGTAAAAGCTCTTTGAACATTCACCAACCTCAAACTTTGAATTTTTGAACACTTTAAATTGTTTGGTTGGTGGTTCATTTTCAACCATCTTTCCTTTCAGTTTTTCAAAGACTCCCTGTTTTGTTTGGATTGCCTTTGGACAATTCCTGGCAATATGACCACCTGTTTTGCATTGAAAACAGGTTCTTGTCTCTTTCTTTTGTTGAGCAACATCTTTTTTCATTTCCTCTTGCTTCTTTGCAATGAATTCTTTGTTCGTCTGCTTTCTGAACAATTGCTCTATTTCTTCTCCAGATGATGTTCCTGAAACAAAAACAGTTTTTGGTTTATAAATTTTCTTATTTTTATGATTTTTCGGTGGTATAAACCCAAGACCTTTTTTTTCTTGTTTAACCTCTGTTGATCTCTTGAGGTGTATTTTTTAGATTTTCAGAAAGATTTACATCTTTTATTTCAGAAATATTAATTTCTGTTAGTTTGAAAACCTTTTTGATCTGTTCAGTTTGAACACTTCTTATTGGAAATTCCTCATCAGAATATAATTTGTCTGAATCACTCAAAGTATATGCTACTTTGATTGGTTCGTCATTCAAATTAGATTTTGATAACAGAAATTCTTTATTGTAAACCCTTTTGTCCTTTTTGACTGTTGGACTTGACATTGCAGACTTTGACTCTGAATTTGACTCCGACTTTGACTCTGAATTTGACTCCGACTTTGACTCCTCGGTTTCATCTTTATCCAACACCTGATCGATCACTTTCTTTATTAACTCTGACTCATGATCAGTATCAGATGAAGTGAAAGTGACATCAATATTGTCTGGCAAATTATCTGAAGACTCAGATTCCCACTGCAAATTGGTTGCCTTTTTTATTCTCTCTGAATTAGGATTTCGTGGAGAATATCCATTTTCAAGCGGAGGCGGACACTTGGTATAACTGGCACTAGGTTTCTTACCAGAATGCTTTTCTTCAGTATCCTCTTCTTCAAACGCTTTCATGCCTTCAACGGTTGGATAAATCCTGTCAATAACATAAGAAGTACATGAGTAACTTTTTAACAACCTGTTTACCCTTTCTGTTTCAATCCTCTGGGTTTCCAGTTTCTGTTCCAGCACAGCACACTTTTCAATATAATTATTGACAATTTTTTGCTTTGTCATGAAAGCGCCTTGAAGTGTTTTCATAGCTGTTGCTTGTTCACTGCTTGATTGATTGTATTGATTCATGGCTTTGTTTAGAACATCATAGGATTCTTTCAATCTGTTCATGTTATGAATCAAAGTATTGTTTTGCTTTTTTACTATCTCACAGGTTTCACATTTCACAGGAATCTTTCGTGCATCAGCTTCTGCTTCAACCGTGAAAGCTGGAATTTCTTTTACCTTTTTCTTTATCACATGAACTTCTTCATCATCACTGTTAACTTGTTTTTTCACTTTCTTCTTTTTCACTCGAACTTTTCCATCATCACTGTCATCACTCTCCTCTAGCATTCTTAAGTGCTCTTTCATTCTGTTTGCATAATAATCATCATTATCACTATCTTCAACAACTTGAGCAACAAAAGTTTTAGCTTTTAAGATCTCTTTATCTGGACAATATTTCTCCCAGCTAAAACCTTCTGCCAATTTTTCATCTTCTTGATCTATTGTACCATAACAAGCTTTTCTTTCTTCGATTGTCATCTTAGCATGAGCAGTTTGTGGTTGTTGTTGATACGGCTGTTGAGCAACTTGATGATAAATCGCTTTTCGATAATAATCATTGTTGTTGAAAGGATTTTGAGCTCCACTTGCTTTGCGGTTTGTGCATTCTCGCTTGAAATGCCCTTTTTCCCAGCAACGAAAACATGTAACTTTAGATTTATCAAATCCTAAAGTAGAAACATTTGCATCACGGAAATCATCCCTTCCCGTAATCTGTTTAAACTTCTCAGCCCTTCTCAACACGCTCGCCAAACACCACTTTATATCCATTAACTCCATCTCCTCAACATCAATCTGATCGTAATCCTCTTTTGTCAACATTGGATTTCCGATCCTTCCAGCAACTAAACTCTCATATGACTCTAATACAGTCACCAACAAAGACATGTGACCTCTTGCAACCTCTTCTGAGAAATTCTGACCATTCTCAAGGTTTAATGCAATGTTGCATTGTAACATCTTTCCATTCATGGTTGCTGAAAAGTTTGGATCAAATGATGGATATGAAGAAAATCATGTTTTGCTGTTTGATCCTTGAGATGACCCTCCAGAAGAACTTTTCGGGTTGAATGCAGTTTCGATCTTTGGTGACATGTTGGTCTTATCACTGATACCTCCTTTGTAATATAAACCAATATCTTGTTCACCATCAAAATCTTTCATTCTTGAGATCTTCCGTTGTTCCATCTCTTGAGCTTCAAGTTTTTCAATAAACTTTCCCATTGTTAGACTTCCAAAATCTTTCTTATTTCTCAACATCATAAGGTAAGTGCCCCAAACATCATGTGGCAACGCATCAGCCAACTTTTCAATCAATTCTTCATTATCTTTTGTGATGCTCAACCTCTTCATGTTAACTATCAGATTGCAATATCTTTCTAAGATCTGCTTGGTGTTTTCAGTTCTTAAACCACGAAATAGATCGAACTCCTTTTTCAAAAGTGATTTTTTGTTCTTGATCATCTCTTTACTTCCAACAAATTTCGATTTTAATGCTTTCCAAATTGAATATGCACTTCCATTGTGTTGCAGTAAAACCAAGATATCTTCTTTAACAACTTGATGCAATAGACTAGTCATCATCTTTTCATCTTTGTATTTCTTTTTTTTCCTCAACACTCAGTTCATTTCCGTTTCTGAAGAATACCCATTGAGGAAAATGACTCATTCCGTTCATTTTCATTTCTGAAGAATATCCATCGAGGGAAATGAATATTCTTGATTTTTCCTTCATTTCTGTTTCTGAAGAATACCCGTTGAGGAAAATGACTCATTCCGTTCATTTTCGTTTCTGAAGAATATCCATCGAGGGAAATGAATATTCTTGATTTTTCCTTCATTTCCATTTCTGAAGAATACCCATTGAGGAAAATGACTCATTCCATTCATTTTCGTTTCTGAAGAATATCCATCGAGGGAAATGAATATTCTTGATTTTTCCTTCATTTCCGTTTCTGAAGAATACCCATTGAGGAAAATGACTCATTCCGTTCATTTTCGTTTCTGAAGAATATCCATCGAGGGAAATGAATATTCTTGATTATTCGTTCATTTTCGTTTCTGAAGAATACCCATTGAGGAAAATGACTCATTCCGTTCATTTTCGTTTCTGAAGAATATCCATCGAGGGAAATGAATATCCTTGATTTTTCCTTCATTTTCATTTTTAAAGATTGTCCGTTGAGAGAAATGATAGGATTATGCCATGCATAATATTTGATGGGTTATTCTATGAAAATAGATAAACACCCTAGATTCCATGCAAGGCAATTATTTAACACAGCGTCACAGACAGACTCCTACGAATAAATTTCGGGACGAAATTTCCTAAAGTAGGGGAGACTGTGACACTTGTGCCTCTGCGACCATCAAACAAATACCAAATTTATGAAATATTGTTTTTCATACTTGGGATTTGTAAAAATACGTGTATTGTTTGCACATATCAATTCATGTTCGATTTCAAGCTTTAAATCGCTTTCTGGAAGGTTATACGCGCACTGATGCATAAATATAACCATTTTAATGCAACGAACACTCCGTAAAAGTTAAATAGGCTTAACATACCTTAAATAAACTTTAAATAACTAAGAAATAAGTTTTGGAGGGTTTGGTGTGGCGAAATCAAGTTTATTCGCTTACAGGGACTAATTTCGACAATCTGCGAAAGTATGCCGATTTGTACTGTAACGAACATTCCAGAACATGACCATAAGTTAAACATACCCTAAATATCCTTTACATAGCTTAGAAATAGGCTTTGAGGGGTTCGGTGTGCTAAAATAAACTTTTTGGTCATTCAGGGACTAAAAGTGTCAAAAAGTGCATAAGTTTGCATTTTCGCGCATATCTTACGTTCTGAATACATCCGGACATCCAAAACTTTATGTAATCATTAAAATATTTTATTTTAGTGATTGGCATGATAAAATTCCATTCGTCGCGTAATTTGGATCGTTTTTCGCATTCGTTCGTGTTTCGTCGTAATTAATCGAACAACGCAACCGTACGACCAAACGAACTGACATCCGAGATATTTTTGAGCATGTTTCATGTTCCCTATACTTTACCTTCATTTTAGAGCCTTGAAATGGGATTAACGGAGCTTAAACATGTCAAAAATGCATCAAAAACCATGTTTTGCACATTCAGGGACCAAAATTGACAATCTGCCATAGATATCTTAGGAAGGGACCAAATTGGAAAATCTAAATTACAGCTTGTTTCAGCTGTTCCCCTCATTTGTACATGGTTTTAACAAAACTAGGGGCTCCCATGGTTTCACAAAACCATGGGCACATGTGTACGGATGAGATTGAAGCTCGTTTTACGATGAACGATCTTAAGGGTTGTGCAAAAACTACAAATACCCACCTTCCTCATTTCCATTCTTCACACCTTGATCTGATTGCTCTCTAAGCTGAAGTGCTTTCACTTCATACCTGAGAATAATCGGGTCAAACTTCTGTTCTTGGACCTTTTGTAAGTCCTCTTTCGTTCTTTTTCGCGTGAAAGTCAAACTGTGTTTGACTTTCTGCTTTGACCAGTTTATGGTCAACATGAAGTTCGTTTAAACTTCATAACGTGAGCGTAATCACGATGGTTTTAGTCTCTTGTGACTATACCTACTGATTACCACGTTATCTAGGCATAGTGGCGAGTCGTAGTTTCGGCCAAAACCGTTTGTTTTGATACCAAACCTATTTTCAAACCACGTTAAGCATGTTTTAACATGTTTAGCTCGTCACATTAGGTTTAGTGCTTATGTAGGGTCGTAAGGTAAGCGGTCTAAACAACCGCTTATACTTTCGAACCCGACCCGTTTGGTCGATCTTTAGGATCCGACCAAACACATTAGGTGACCATAGTTGCATAGGGAATAACCTTCCAAGGTTATACTTTATGGTCACGTCGTTTAAGTAGTTGTATGATAGATAGTTTATATGCCTTAGGTAAATGACCAAAATGCCATTTTTACGCCAAAATTCATTTTAAGCATATGTAACATAATTTTTGATATCTAAACTGATTTGGCAACAATATTAGACATGTTAAGGCATATTTTACTTTTCAAAGGACTAGTTAGGCGGTCCGAACGCGTTTTACGCGAACGACGCGTTAAAGTGGCGTAAGCTACCTAAACGGGTCATAATGGGTCGTAAGCACTTAGGTTAGGTTTCATTTTAGTATGAAGGCTTTGTTAAACCATATCACATGAGTTCCTATACTCATTTGGTTTACGAAACCTCATTCTATCTGATCTTCCGATTTAGGTCCGTTTATTTACATAATTACCTATATTAGGTGCCGTTTGATTCAGTGATCCCTCTAGCTTTGCTTGGTTGTTATTCAAGACTTCTAAGCATCCTCAAGTGAGTACATAGACCCCTCTTTTACTGTTTTCCAAACGTTTTGGGGTGAAACACATGTGCCTACTTGTTATTTTCATGCTTTCCATGTTTTCATATCATATACTTGCTATGTTCATTAGTACACTATTAGTACATGATTTCATTATGTCTTGCTATGTATGTTCACTTAACACGCTAGAACAATTGTTTTACGTTTTTAACCAATTGAAATCATTGGATGTATGTGAACCATTTGAAATCGTTGGATTTATGTTAACCGTTTGTAACCATTTTATTTATGTGAACCATTTGTAACTGTTTGAGCCATTGGGTTAGGGAAGTGATTAGGTAACGGGGCGGGTGTAATGTGTTAACAGCATGGTGGATACGCCGCTCGTACTTCCTATATATAAGTGCTTTTAACACATTATATATCGTTGCGTTATCTAGATCACTTGGGTAAACGATTTCGAAACAATGTCACACAAGGATGTTTTCTGAATAATATAAACCATACGAGTTTTATTAACGAGTTTTTATGAGATATTTTACAATTTGATTTAATAAAACAAATGTTTTGGAGTTAAGAATCATGGCTACGATATTTTTCAAATTATAACCAACTTGATTTGAGTTGGTTAATTATGTCGCAATATTATACTTTTCAAAACAAGGTTTTTAAATAAGTATTGCAACATGTAAAACGAGCCATGAAACTGACACTCATATAAAACCTATGTACTCGCCGGCATTTTTATGCTGACGTATTTTCACATGTGTTTCAGGTACCATAGTCGATGATGTTTGATGATGATATCTGTGTTCGCTCACATAGGAATGGATGAGGCCTTAGTGACTTAATAACAATGAAAGTCTATTTGTTCATGTTTTGTTTCTAATTCCAATGTAATGTAATACATTTAAATTCAATAAAACGAAATTGTTTAAATCCATGGTTGTGAAACAATGATTCTGTTACAACACTCCCCGACGTTTCCGTCACGTTTTGTTGTTTTACGTGGTCGGGGTGTGACAATAGATGAGCCAAAACCCAAGATAGAAGATATTCCCGTCATTTCTGAATACTCAGACGTTTTTCCTGAAGAACTACCTGGTTTACCTCCCAACAGATAAGTGGAATTCAGAATCGATATTATTCCAGGAGCAGCACAAGTCGCCCGAGCTCCTTATCGTTTGGCACCAACTGAAATGAAAGAATTAAGGACGCAATTGGATGATCTATTGGAGAAGGGTTTTATTCAACCTAGCTCATCTCCTTGGGGAGCGCATATTCTGTTTGTGAAGAAGAAAGATGTCTCAATGCGTCTATGCATTGATTATCGTGAACTGAACAAAGTTACAATCAAGAACCGATATCCATTGCCCAGGATCGACGATCTGTTCGATCAACTGCAAGGGGCAAGTTACTTCTCAAAGATCGATCTGAGGTCGGGGTATCATCAGTTGAAGGTCAGAACTGAAGATGTACACAAGACCGCGTTTAGAACAAGATATGGCCATTACGAGTTCTTAGTAATGCCTTCCGGGCACACTAATGCACCTGCAGCATTCATGGATCTCATGAATCGTGTCTGTAAGCCACATCTAGATAAGTTTGTCATTGTCTTCATTGATGACATACTTATTTATTCAAAAAGTCAAGCCGATCATGAAAAACATCTTCGATGCATCCTTAAACTTCTGCAACAAGAGAAACTCTACGCAAGTTCTCTAAATGTGAATTCTGGCTTCGAGAAGTCCAATTTCTTGGACACGTGGTAAGTGAACTTGGTATCCAGGTGGATCCCGCTAAGATTGAAGCCACTATGAATTGGCAAGCACCTAAGACACCCATAGAAATTCAAAGCTTCTTAGGTTTGGCAGGCTACTACAGGCGTTTCATCGAAAACCTTTCAAGAATTGCCGCACCTTTAACTTCGCTAACTCGCAAGAATGTAAAGTTTGATTGGGGTCCCAAACAACAAGAATCTTTTAAGATTCTTAAACATAAATTAAGCAATGCTCCTGTGTTGACATTGCCAGAAGGGATAGAAGAGTTTGTGGTTTATTGTGACGCATCGCACACTCATATGGGTTGTGTGCTTATGCAGAAAGGAAAGGTGATTGCATATGCATCACGTCAACTAAAGGTGCACGAAAAGAATTACACCACCCATGATTTGGAATTGGGTGCCGTTGTGTTTGCACTCAAACTTTGGAGGCATTATCTATATGGAACCAAGTGTGTGATTTATTCAGATCATAAAAGCCTTTAACATTTGTTTAACCAGAAAGATCTCAATATGAGGCAACGTCGTTGGATGGAAACATTGAACGATTATGATTGTGAAATTCGCTATCACCCGGGCAAAGCGAATGTGGTCGCAGACGCACTAAGCAGGAAAGAAAGGATCAAACCTATTAGAATCAATGCTAAGAGCATCGAACTAAAGAACAGTTTAAACGAAAAGTTGTTATCAGCACAGAAAGAAGCCGTAATGGAAGGAAACTTTCCAGCAGAAAGATTAGGTGCAAATGTTGACCAGTTGTCACCTTGTAACGATGGAATCCTTAGATTGAATGGTCGAATCTGGGTTCCAATTCATGGAGGACTTAGAAATGAAATCCTCCGAGAAGCCCATAATTCTAAATATTCAGTACATCCGGGCAGTAATAAAATGTACCAAGATCTGGAGGCAAATTACTGGTGGATGGGTTTGAAGAAATCCATAGCCACTTATGTGGCTAAATGTCTGACGTGCGCACTAGTTAAAGCCGAGCATCAAAAGCCGTCAGGTTTGCTGCAACAGCCTGAACTTCCCACTTGGAAGTGGGAAATGGTAACTATGGATTTTATCACTAAGTTACCAAGGACGAAACATGGGAATGATACAATATGGGTTATAGTCGACAGACTGGCGAAGTCAGCTCATTTTATACCCATCAAGGAGACACATAGCTCCGATAAACTAGCCCAGCTATACGTGGATGAGATTGTATCTCTACACGGAGTGCCAGTATCCATATCTCAGATAGGGATACTAGATACACATCTCGTTTTTGGAAAAGCTTCCAGCAATCTCTAGGCACTCGTTTGAATTTCAGTACTGCTTATCATCCTCAGACGGATGGGCAAAGTGAGCGTATGATTCAAATATTGGAAGACATGCTCTGGGCTTGTGTTATTGGCTTGGGTGGAAGTTGGGATGACCATCTTCCTTTGATTGAATTTTCATACAACAACAGTTATCATTCGTGCATCCAAGCCGCACCTTTTGAGACCTTATATGGAAGGAAATGTAGAACGCCCGTTTGTTGGGCGGAAGTTGGAGAAACCCAACTATCATGACCTGAGATAGTCCTCCAGACGACGGATAAGATTGTTCAGATCCGTGATCGTCTAAAAGATGCCAGGGATAGGAAGAAAAGCTACGCAGACAAGAGGCGCAAACCTCTAAAATTCGAGGTAGGTGATAAAGTATTGCTCAAGGTGTCACCCTGGAAAGGAATGATGTGATTTGGTAAAAAGGGCAAGCTGAGCCCAAGATATATCGAACCATTTGAAATCAATGATTGTGTCGGGAGCGTGGCATATAAGCTGAATTTACCTTAAGAGCTTAGTGGAATTCACAACGTGTTCCACATCTGCAATTTAAAGAAATGTCTAGCCGATGATCAATGTTAATGAACGTATTTTAGTCTCGTTAAACATACCAAATGTCATACCAAATGTAAGCATGTTATGTAAAAACCATGTACTAAGTATGCTAAATAAACATACATAGCAGAAATGTTCATGAAATCAATGTGCTAGCATGCTCAGTAAACACACATAGAAGAAATGTAATGCAAATCAATGTGCCCATATGCTGAGTAAACATATGAAGCAAAAGTGTGTATGAAATCAATGTGCTAGCATGCTCAGTCAACATACATAGCAAAGCATAAATAAAATCATGTACTATATGCGTACTAAATGAACATAGCAAGTATATGTCATGAAAAGCATGAAAGTAACAAGTAGGCACATGTGTTTCACCCCAAAATATTTGAAAGAAGTAAAAGAGGGGACTATGTACTCACTTGATATTGCTTAGTAGTCTTGAAATTAACAACCAAGTAACGCTCGAAGGATCACGGAATCAAACGGCACCTAATATAGGTAACTATGTTAATAAACCGAACCTAAATCGGAAGATCGGATAGAATGAGGTCTCGTAAACCAAATGAGTATTGGAACTCATATGATATGGTTTAACAAAGCCTAAATTCTAAATCGGAACCTATCCTAAGTGCTTATGACCCGTTATGACTCGTTTAGGTAGCTTACGCTACTTTAATGCGTCATTTGCGCAAAAGCACAAACGAGTAGCCTAACTAGTCCTATGACAAGTATTATATGCCCTAACATGTTTAATAATCAGTTTATGTGGCAAAATTTAAGTTACATATGCTTAAAATGAAATTATACGCAAAAAGGGCATTTTGGTCATTTTCCTAAGGCATATAAACTACCTATCATACAACTAACTAAACGAAGTGATCATAAGGTATAACCTCATAAGGTTATTCCCTATATAACTATGGTCACAAAATATGTTTGGTTGGATCCTAATGATCGATCAAATAGGTTGGGTTCGAAAGTCTAAGCGGTTGTTTAGACCGCTTTACTTACGACCCTAAATAAGCACTAAACTAAAAGTGATGAGTTAAACATGTTAAAACATGTTTAACTAAGTTAGAAAACAGGTTTGATATCAAAACAAAGTGTTTTGATACCCGAAAATAGCTTCGTTGCAAAATGCGCATAAATACGCATTTTGACCAAAGTTCAAACGCATAAATACGCATTTTAATCAACGTGGTAATCAGTAGGTATAGTCACAAGGGACTATAACCATCGTGATTACACTCACGTTGCAAAGTTCAAACGAACTTTGTGTTGACCAATCATGTCAAAGCAGAAAGTCAAACATTGTTTGACTTTCATGCTTGAAAAGCATAACCAAGCATGAAGGAGACTTACAAAGGGTCCAAGCTTGGAATAAGAACAAAGAAAACTCAGGTATGAAGCCTTCAACAAGTGAGAGCTTCAACTTAGAGCTGATTTGAGATGAATGAGCAAATGAAAATGGCAAATGTGATGAGTATTTATAGGAAATCATGCCACCACAAGATCATTCCAAGTGTTATTGATTTGTTCAAGGCTTAATCCTAACCATACACATGTTTCCCACTGATTAAACAAGCCCAAGGTATCCAAAAACTAGGATTAAAACCAAGGAATCAGCAGCTGATTGAAGAAAACTGGTTTCTGCCTAGCTCCAGCTGTCGCGGGTGTGACACCTGGGTCACTGCGACCATCAAACAAATACCAAGCCATTGAAATATTGTATTTCATACTTGGGATCTGTATAAATATGTGTATCTTTTTCACATATCAATTCTTGTTCGATTTCAAGCTCTAAATCGCTTTCTGGAAGGTTATACGCGCACTGATGCGTAAATATAACCAGTTTAATGCAACGAACACTCCGGAATAGTGAAATAGGCTTAACATACCTTAAATAACCTTTACATAACTTAGAAATAAGTTTTGAAGTCTTTGGTATGGCAAAATCAAGTTAAATCGCTTACAGGGACTAAACTTGACAAACTACGAAAGTATGCCAATTTGAACTGTAACAGACATTCCGGAACATGAACATAAGTTAAAAATACCATAAATATCCTTCACATAGCTTAGAAATAGGCTTTGAGGGGTTCGGTGTGCTAAAATAAACTTTTGGGTCATTTAGGGACTAAAAGTGTCAAAAAGTGCATAAGTTTGCACTTTCGCGTATAACTTACGTTCTGAATACATCCGGACATTCAAAAATTTATGTAAGCACTAAAATATTTTATTTTAGTGTTTGGAATGAGAAAAATCCATTCGTCGCGCAATTTGGATCGTTTTTCGCGCTTATGCGCATTCCGTCGTAATTAAGCGAACATCGCGATTGTACGGCCAAACGAACCGACATCCGAGATATTTTTTAGCACATTTTAAGTTCCCTATACTTTAACTTCATTTTAGAGCTTTGAAATGGGGTTAACGGGGCTTAAATGTGTCAAAAATGCATCAAATAGCAAGTTTGGAGCTTCAGGGGCCTGTTCTGCCATTTTTGAAAGTGTCAGACCTGCAAGGTCCTTGCGCACCTCAACACTCTGAGTGTTACAGTGCGCAAGCATGGGTCAGATGCAGAAAATCATTTTTGACTGCTGATTAACAGATTTAAACACTCCCCAAAGGCCAAATGCCACATGTCAATCTCTTGTGGTGGGCAAAATGATGCACCATAACATTCCAACACTTGTACGGATGGGATGGGATTCGATCACGTTATTCGAGAAACGATCTTAACGAATCTCTGAAAAATATAAATACCCATCCATCCCCATTGCAAAACCCACTTGAAATCTGAGAATTCTCTAAGTTGGGGTGTTTCATCACCTCATACCTGAGAATACTTGGATTATCAATCTTGCGGGGACCCTTTGTAAGTGTTCCTTCGTTCTTTTATCGCTTTTCTAGTCCGAATGTCGAACTATGTTTGACTTTCTGCATTGACCAGTTTATGGTCGATGCGAAGTTCGTTTGAACTTCATAACGTGAGCGTGATCACAATGGTTATAGTCCCTAGTGACTATACCTACTGATTACCACGTTATCTAGGCTCAGTGACGAGTCGTAGTTTCGGCCAAAGTGCGTGTTATTGCGTATTTTGTAACCAAACTACTTTTAGGTATCAAAACCGTTTGTTTTGATACCAAACCTGTTTTCTAAACTTAGTTAAGCATGTTTTAACATGCTTAGCTCGTCACTTTTAGTTTAGTGCTTATATAGGGTCGTAAGGTAAGCGATCTAAACAATCGCTTATGTTTTCGAACCCGACCCGTTTGGTCGATCATTAGGATCCGACCAAACACATTAGGTGACCATAGTATATAGGGAATAACCTTCCGAGGTTATACCTTATTGTCACGGCGTTTAGTTAGTTGTATAATAGGTAGTTTATATGCCTTAGGTAAATTACCAAAATGCCCTTTTTACGCCAAAATTCATTTTAAGCATATGTAACATAACTTTTGGTATCTAAACTGATTTGGTAACAATATTAGACATGTTAAGGCATATTTTACTTGTCATAGGACTAGTTAGGCGTTCCGAACGCGTTTTACGCGAACGACGCGTTAAAGTAGCATAAGCTACCTAAACGGGTCGTGATGGGTCGTAAGCACTTAGGTTAGGTTTCATTTAGTATGTAGGCTTTGTTTGTCACACCCCGAAATTATCAGAGCATCGGCGTGACTGGACTGGTATCGTCATTGCACAGCGGAAGCAAATAAGAAAAGACTTTCTAGAAATTGAACGCCCGCTAAGTACTCGACTCCACATGGTTCTCCTATTCCAACCGTGCCTTGTCTTAGAAATGCAACCTGAGAAAGAACATGCGAGAGAAATCAACAAAAAGTTGAGCGAGTTCATAGTTTGTTTGTAAAAGATTTGAAATAAATCTTTTGAATAACCGGTTTGCGAAGTAATATTGAGAAAACGAATTTAGAAATCATTTTCTTGTCAAGTTATATGGAAACTTTGTATTTGTAATGTTCGTATAACCGTCAATGCCCACCCTGACTTTGACTCCATCGCATAATCCTATGCCTTGAATTTGTATAAAACATGCTGTTTAATTTGTATAAATCAAGTACTTCTGTAAGTATGTATGTATAAACCTTTGAAATATGATTTGTATGTATAAATGTCCCTGGTATGTAGCAATAAGGAAAAAGAGATCACCATTGGGTTGCAAAGCCAATGATATGTGTGAAGTGCTGTAGGAAGACTCAAACCTAGCAAATTTGTGCGTCGGGCTCAAAGTTACCCCATGGTCCGTACTGTGGACTCAGGAGTTGGGCTCGCTACACCCAGATAGATCTACCGCTCATGACCCTCGGTCCTACAATGAGGATTAATGGCCTCAAGTTCCAGCCTACCCACTCACATGATCTAAGTAGTAAACCCTCCTTAAGCTAATCATACCATGTATAAAATGTCTGAAATAGTTGTAACATGTATTTTACCCCAGCCTCTAAGGCTGAACCTCCCCAGCCTCTAAGGCTAACTCCCCAACCTCTAAGGCTGACCTCCCCAGCCTCTAAGACTGAACCTCCCCAAGTCATGAAAATCAATCACATTTTGATAATACGCATTTGTTTTGTAAAAACCGGTATATTTAGTATAAATCGTTTGTAAACCATTTGAGTTCCTTGAAATCCATTTGTAACATGCTTTAGAAGTATGAGTTTTTGTTCGTTCAGAAACTTTGTATGTTCTTGTAAAACGTGCATGTCTTTCCACCCCGAAAACATTTATAAAAATGTAAAACCGTAAAAAGGTGGGGTTATGAACTCACCTGAATTGTCTTGTGCAAAGCTAGCTAATTACGACTTCGTGATGTCGTTTCCAAGATGAGACTCGCTAGCGTGCATTCTACAATATTCCTAACACGGAATATCTTATAAGTTTCTAAATAAATACGGTAACTAAACTACGTGTCACAGAGCTTTACCGAATCGTTAACCGAATGATCCGTTGATATGTTGTTAACTTAATAAAAATGATTAAGTTAAACTTGTTAAGTTCCGAGAAGTCGTTTGTGTATATAGGAATATTCGTATGAAAGAAATATATAATAAACTTGTATTATATATGTTGCGTCTTGTATATATTTACCAAAATATACGTATATGCCGTTTCGGCGCTTGAAATAAATATAAAAGTTATATTTATTTTATAAGAAAATCCTCTAAGTGTTGTGTTTGAAAATAAATATGACTATATTTATTTTATAAAAGAATTCGACTTGTTTGTGTCGGAAATAAATATATAGCTATATTTATTTATAAAGGATTCGTTTTGTACGATATTGAAAATAAATATATAAACTATATTTATTTTGGTAAAACGAATTCATGTTGTGCTATATTTGAAATAAATATAAAAACTATATTTATTTTTATAAAACGGATTCGTGTCGTTTTGATATTCGAAATAAATATATATTCTATATCTATTTATATTATAAAAAGATTCGAGTTTTAGATAATAATAACTATATTTTACTTTGTATAATTGTTTGCGTGATCATCGTTTTTGTAAGGTTTAAGGTGTTGTCACAAGTGATTGTATAGTTGTACTCGTCTTTTATAAAAGATTACTAAAATCCGATAGTTTGTTTCATAGCAAAGCGCAATCATTTTACGATTTTTCTCGAAAAACGGGCAGAGTTTCCTCTGTTTTTGGGCGCCCCCGACAACTAAAGTGTCATTATTTTGTCAAAATTCAACAAGAATCAACCGCTTTAACAATATATATGTAAGTTATTAATTATATCAAACGTAAACTATAATTAGTCGGTTCGAGCTCGTTAGTCACGTACGATTAAAACTATAAAAATAACAAAATTAATCTCGATGTTAATTCTTTACCAAATCTTCGTGTCAAAACACCGAACGTGCTGACTGAGTTGACCGGGTCGACTCGCTGAGTTGACCAGGTTTGACCAAAGTTTGACTGGACCCGAGACGTCACCCGAGGATCCCGAACATGAATCTGAGCTTGACCCGCTTTGACTGAGCTCCTAACTGACCCGAAATATAATGACCCGCAACCTGAAAGTCCCGAACTGAAATCTGAAATAAATAGCAGGTCGAGTTGTTGACTGAACCAAGCCAAACGCATAACCTCTACCACTGTCGCCGACCGCCACCCACCATGCCACCGCCACCTGCGGTGATCGGACCTCCACCCCGTCGTGGCTGTGTCTAACCCGAGCCCGAAGCAACTAGATAAAACTCGAATCTGGTCAGACCATGAGTCAAAATATAAACCGAGCTCACAAACAACCATACCTGAACTCGTCACCGGCGCCGCCTCTTCTGCCGATCGCCGCCTCTCACCTCTGCCGTATCTCTCTCTCTCGTCAGTCTCTCTCTCTTTCTCTCCGTCTTGATTCTCTCTCTCTTTCTCGGTCTTCGTCGGATCCTATCGCCGGCACCACCACGGTGGTCGGCCTGACATTCAGAAAGGGGGGGGGGGGTGCTGTGTAGTGTGTGGAGTAGATATATTGTAGATGAGAGCTTTGTGATCTATTCCCTGTGTTTGTTGCCTGGTTTCATAACCGAGAGAGAAAGGGAGAGGATCCAATGTGATGAAATAATTTTTGGAATGTGGGTTTGTTTGTGTGTTGTATGTTTATAAGTTAGAGGGGAAAACAAAAAGGTGAGAAAGTCAAGATAAGGGGGTGTCGGCAGATTAAAAAAAAATGAGGGTTTGTTTTTAATTAAAGGTAACTAGTTTAAGAACCCGCGAGGTTCGCGGGTGGACTAAAACACAAATGAATAAGTTTAATTTATTGAACTTATCGTTTGAATTAAATGACCGTTCAAGTAATAATAAATTAGTAAACTACAATGAGACAAATAATTTAATCTCTCGAGATACATGATGATGCAAATTTGTGTAATATTGTGTTTATGGAAGATAATGGATAGCGAATTATAAGTCAACGTACTGTTTATTTATGTAGAATTTTAGGTTAATATTTAAGTATGTGTATGAGTATACATGTTTTGTATTACGTTAACAAAATTCATTAAAAAACAACAAAAAATAAACATTAAATGACTTCAAAAAAATGTTATGGATCATTTTAGAGAACAGTTACATGGAATGAATGATCGAACGATGAATGAGTACATGGAGATCACAAGTCACGAAATACTTCTTTGTAAACTACATTTGTCGTTTTATTAGTAGGTTTGCCGTCATTGTCCAAAATCAGAAGTTTAACTCCTTGTCTGGTTTTAACTCTCGATAAAGCAACATACAGCTGACCATGGGTGAAAACTGGCTGTTTCAGATACAGACCAACTCTAGACAGTGATTGTCCCTGGCTCTTGTTAATAGTCATTGCGAAACAAACAGCCAACGGAAATTGTCTCCTTTGAAACTCAAAAGGAATTTTTTTATGAGAAGGTATCAAACTAATCCTTGACATAGAAAACTAACCGTTACTGGTGACAAAGATGACACGGGCATATAAACTGTTTATTGTAGGAAACATTTTTCCACCTACCACATTTATAAAGCCAAAAAAATAACCGCCATTAACATATACACATCCAATACTACACCAAAACAATGCTAGTTTTAAAATTAAAATAAAAATCATATCAAAACTACCAGAAGCGAGTAGATATTTAACTGGTAATAAAAAAAATGATAATCAATGTTTGACTTATCACTTAGAAGCGAACCCAGTATGACCCGTTACCCCAACTTACCAGTATTGCCAGATTTAATTTTCATTACCTTAACCAACCCGTATTGCCATAGTTGTTTTCATAGACAAAAAAGAATACAATGAAAACCCAAAGCATATGCATACATCATAAGTTTCTACAAAACTATTTTAGTCACTTATGAGAGTGTTTGGATATTAGTACTCAAACAGACTATTGCTAGTTAAAAAATAGATTGCCCTATTTGTCTGAATCTCATCCCTTAATATCCATCAAACTGAAACCATAATCAGTTACTTTATGCCAAACAACCCCAAATCAAATTATAACATTCACCCCTTAATTTATACAGATTCAAAGCAACATAATCTAATAATCTAGCTTTGACTTCTAGATATGAATAACTAAATAAACAATAGTCAAAACTAAAGATCATAAAAAGGAGAAAAACTAACACCTTTCTTTACCAAATTGTTCGAAGCCCATCAAACATCCTTAGGATATTCCAAGTTGATGCATTCAACGGTTCTCTAGACACATCCATCGCTGAAGACAACATGTACAGAGATAACAGAGTAAGTGGATAAAAAACAAAGGAGAAAAAACCTTAAGCACTCTACTTACAGGTTATGCATATGAACAATGAATGATAGGCTCTTGCTGATTCAATACGGACTTTCATACGATAAACCGAGTCCCACCATTGTAAATCAAAACCTTACACATCAATACAAAAAAATAATTTATTAAAATAGCATGAAAAGACCTAAAAATGAGAGAAGATCAGTTTAGGTCATGTTGACCATAAAACAATTAATCAATAATATAGAAATCTATTGAAATAATATACTTTTTATAGTCATATTTAAGACACCGAATAAATACTTTAAAAGAGCTAAAAATGAGAGAAGATCAGTTTAGGTCGACCCAACCCATTTTAATCGGTAACAAATTACTAATGTTGACCCGCTACAGTGTTACCAAACTCATTGACCTGCCCGTTTCGCCGCCTTTAGTTATTTGATGTGCAGAATCTAAGAGAACTGGGCAACATAAAAAACTTACCTTGTATGCACCTTGGTATTCTCCTACCTACACATTATAAAATATTAAGCATCAATTAGAAATAAGAAAAAAAGAGAGCTCCCAACACCCTTTCAAAGATATATTTTTACCTTTTCGCCAACAACATAAACATTAAGGATCTACAGTCAAGAGCAGAGTTCAGTGCATCTCGTATTGTCATCTGTAAATCTCGAAAAGTAAATCAAAAAACCAAATTTCTTAAGATCTATTCGTAAGACACTACACCAAACAAAACGTTTACATAAAAAACCATACTGCTTGACGTTAATAAAAGTTTTTTTTTCTTGAATGAGCTTTCAAACTTGGGTACATTATTTATCTTTAATAAGCTCTCACAATTTCTTAGATTTCAGTCACCAAATCAGATAATAATCATTACATAGATATATACAATACATACATGACTAAAACCTGGTTACTTTAAAGATGAAATCAATGAAAGCACCATGGTAGAAAGCGCCACTTACCTCCATTTCATCCGCATCGCCAGCCACCTTGTAACGGTTCCAGCAAACCTCCATCGTGTGCTAATCGATTTCACTGAACTCTAAAGTTGAAACCCGAGATATAAAGATACACATTCAACATAAAATTGAACAATAACAACCGGTTGGTTTAGGGTAAATTCAATCACTATGATGAATACACAATCGATAACCATTAATAGATAAAAAAAAAGGTTTTAAAAACCCTTTGAATTCAACACTGAATGGTTAAATCCAATAACTATGATAAATACACAATAAAAATAATAAAAATACCCTAAGGAGGCAACATACGAAAGTGAACATAGTCATTGCAAAATCAAAAAAATAAAAATTACAAATCTGACACAAGAGTGAATAAGAAGCACTTACTAACCTTGAATCGTGGCGTCCGCTAGAGAAGGAGAGATTAGGGTTTATGATTAGAAAACGGTAGAGGAAAGATTCTTTTGAACAATAACTCTAATTTAAACGCGTGTGTTAATTTCCTGATCAGAAATTTGGGCGGCATTACCTTGAGGGGAATTAGGGTTTGTGAATGGAACGGCTGAAGGAACAAATGGAAGAATCAAAAAAGGAAACTCCAAATCAATAGCGATTGATTGATGCAGCGCGTGAAGAAAAAAAGAGGAGGCCGCTTCTGTGGCTTTGGCGCTCATTTTTTTTCATTAAGCAGTATTAAGTTTCCAGGTGGCATCAAGTGCTTTAAATTTATGCCAAGTGGCACCAAAATGTATTGTTTTAATATAGATAATAGATGATAATGTTTCAAACTTTGAAGACAATTATAGAGATTTTAAAATCGTGTGAATCTCTTTATGGATTTTATGGAATTTTAAAAGATTGAGTAAATCTTGTGGATTTGTCAAGATTTGTAAAAAAAAAAAAATCTTTTGTAGCGATTTTGCCTATTATGAGTAGGCTTAGGCTTGTGGGTTTCGGGCTTGGGCCCAGGGCTCACAAGCCCATCTCATGTGTAAGTGACCCGCTTTCGCAACCCAAACTCCATAAGCATAAATTATTCGTGTAACATCCATATTTGTCGGCGTTGTCAGTATTTCGTACGGTTTCCGTTCGTTGTCGCGTAATATTTAGCAGGTTTCTCTGTAAACCACCGTTCGTGCACTGTACAGTCGAATAAACGTTCTTGGGCACTCCAAAGGCCTAATTAAGTTAATTTGTGCTGTAAACACCATTTATTATCGCGTTAATCACCTATTAATCACGTAATTAAAAGCCGTAAATCACCGGTTGTCACATTGTTAAACCATATGAGACGAGTCTCCATACTCGTTTGGTTTACGAACCCTCATTCTATCTAATCCTCCGACTTAGGTCCGGTTTATTAACATAGTTACCTATATTAGGTGCCGTTTAATATCCGTGATCTTTAGCATTGTTTGGTTGTCACTCAAGGACTACTGAGCAATCTCAAGTGAGTACATATACCCCTCTTTTACTATTTTCCAAACTGTTTTGGGGTGAAACACATGTGCCTACTTGTTACTTTCATGCTTTCCTGTTTTCACATCATATACTTGCTATGTTTATTAGTACATTTATAGTACATGATTTCGATACATTTTATGCTATGTATGCCCATTGTGTGCATATTTAGTACATCACTTTACAATACATTTCATGCTATGTACGCCCATTGTGTGCATACTTAGTACATTGTTTTACATTACACTTATGCTATGTATGTCCATTACGTGCATACTTAGTACATTGTTTTACATTGCATTTCTGTTGCATATGCTCATCCAGCATATGAACACATTATACTACATTTTGAACCGTTGTAACCATTTGACTATGTGAACCGTCGTAACCCTTTGATTATATGAACCGTTTGTAACTATTAAACCGTGTGAACCAGTTGTATCTGTTGACATGATTTACATTTGACAATAGACATTTGACTATACATAAACATTTCTACAATTGTTAAACATTTCATCTTGATGGTTTGGTTTGAGTAAGTGATTTAAGTAACGAGGCGTATGTAATATGATACAAGCACGGTGGATACGCCGCTGGTACTTCCTATATATAAGTGTTTGTATGGTATCACATATTGTAGCGTTATTTGAATCATTTCAATTTGAGACATATAACATTTTATACAAATAACATACTTTTCACAAGACATTGATTTACAAACAACTTATCTTATACAAACTCATTTTACATGGTTATTCATTTAACCATACATTATTCTCTTATTTATACATATCATCTGATCTTATCATTTTTCAAATGATTTACAAGACAAAGCAAATTACAAGGTTCATGACTAAACATTTTCTCAAACATAAGTCATGAATTCTGTTTTTCACAAAACCTATGTATCTCACAGGCATTTTTATGCTGACGTACCTATTTTCACATGTGTTTTCAGGAGATGATGCATAGGACTTATCAAGACATACTTAGGCGGACCTGTGCCTTAGTGACTTAAAACGAGACAAGAACTAGTTAATTTATGTTATGTACTCTTTAGTCCTTGTTTAAAACAATGTAAACTTTCATGTTTGATTAATAAAACGAAACTTCAATTGCCATGGATTTGAAACAATTAATTCTGTTACAACACTCCCCGACGTTTCCGCCACGTTTTGTATGTTCTACGTGGTTGGGGTGTGACAGCGGGCCGCGAAGACAGAAGCTCTGGGCTTCACCCCAGGTGAGAGCTTTCATACAGAAACTTTCCCAAAATGGCAGAATAGGCCCCTGTGACTCAAAACTTGATTTTCGACACGTTTTGTCACACCCCTTTCTTAGGCGGAAGCACGAGGTGTGATCATGAAAGGTTCTCATTGCATACGAATGGTAAACATACTACATGCTCGTAAAAATAACTTCAAATGCCAAACATTACATAACTGGAAACATGGTTTAAGTGTTTACATCACAAGACAGCATATTGTCTGAAAAGTTTACAACTTTATTCAACGTTAAACATAAACGACATCCAAGAGCAAGAGTATGACCGCGCGCACATCCACTTTAGTTACCTGTAATACATGTGAGTTTTTGGAAATCGTCAACATAATGTTGGTGTGAATTCTTGCAGTTTTTGTATTGAACGTTTGTATACTTTGTATGAAAACATGGTATGTAAGTTGTATAAATCAAGTATTTCTGTAAGTATCGAGATTGTTAATGGGTTGCAAGGCCATTAACATGTGACACGACATAGGAAGCATCCAAACCATAGGCATTTTTCTAGTTGTCGATTCACGACTGAGACACAAAAGCACTACTTGTGTCACACCCCGACCACGTAAAACATCAAATCGTGGCGGAAACGTCGGGGAGTGTTGTAACAGAATTATTGTTCCCCAACCATGGTAATTAAAATTTGCATTTTTATTCATAAACCAAAGGTGGAATACATTGTTTTAAACAAGAACCAAAGAGTACATCACATAATTAAACTAAGTCTACCTTTATTTTAAGTCTCTAAGGCACAGGTCCGCCCTAGTGTCACGAACATCATCCTAAGCGACAGCTCCTGAAAACACATGTGAAAATAGGTACGTCAGCATAAAAATGCCTGTGAGATACATAGGTTTTATGAAAATAGGATTCATGACTTGAGTTTAAGAAATGTTTAATAAAAATTCAGTCATGAACCTTGTTAATTGTTTTGTTTTATAAATCATTTGAAAAACGATAGCAAAATAGATGATATGTATATATAAAAGAATAGTGTATGGTTAAAAGAATAACCAAGTAAAAAGAATTTGTATAAACCAAGTTATTTGTAAAACAATGTTTAAGTGAAAATATGTTGTAAATGTAATATGTCTAAACTGAAGTGGTTTAAATGACGCTACGATATGTAATATCATACAAACACTTATATATAGGAAGTACTAGCGGCGTATCCACCATTCTTGTATCATATTACACACGCCTCGTTATTTAAGTCACTCAAACCAACCAACATTGTAAAATATCCATGTTTAGTCCAATAGTCAAATGTCATAGTATAATCCAAGTTGAATATAAGTCATGTAATGTGTAAACAAAAGTTATGTATGGTAAGTAAAATGAGACTACTTAAACCACAAGTAAAAATGTACAAAACAAAGTATTTTGAATAATTCAAAAGTTATGTTTTGTAAAAATAAATGCATGTTTTACTGATACAGACACTTATGCGGTAACTTAACGCATACATTCAAGCCTTGAGACAGCAGGATAACCTTAGAGTAAAGATTATCAAAGTAAAATGTTTTCGGATTCAGTCATTCCTTACACCCAAACAAACCTAGGATGTCAGGAATGGGATTTGTCAAGTCCTATGGTACCATTACTTACTACCGAGCGGCGTAGCTAATGTTAATGAATGTAGTTTAGTCCCATTGTACAAACCAAATGTCATACCAAAAACAAACATGTAATGAAAGTAATGTACTAAGTATGCTAAGTTAACATACAAAGCAGAAAAGTCATGTAAATCAATGTGCTAAATATGCTAAGTTAACATACAAAGCAGAAAAAGTCATGTAAATCAATGTGCTATCATGTCAAGTAAACATACATAGCAAAAGAAGATGTAATGTAAAAAAATGTGCTAAATATGCTAAGTAAACATACATAGCAAAACAAAATGAAATCATGTACTAATAGTGTACTAATGAACATAACAAGTGTATGATATGAAAACATGGAAAGCACGAAAGTAACAAGTAGGCACATGTGTTTCACCCCAAAATGTTTGGAAAACAGTAAAAGAGGGGTCTATGTACTCACTTGAGATTGCTTAGAAGTCCTAGGATAACCACCAAGCAAAGCTAGAAGACCACGGAACCAAACGGCACCTAATATAGGTAACTATGTTAATAAACGGACCTATTCGGAGGATCGGGTAGCATTAGGGTTCGTAAACCAAATGAGTGTAGGAACTCATGTAATATGGTTTAACAAAGCCTACATACTAAAACGAAACTTATCCTAAGTGCTTTTGACCCGTTACGACCCGTTTAGGTAGCTTATGCTACTTTAACGCGTCGTCCGTGTAAAACGCGTTCGGAACGCCTAACTAGTCCTATGACAAGTAATATATGCCTTAACATGTCTAATATTGTTGTTAAATCAGTTTAGATGTCAAAAATTATGTTACATATGCTTAGAATGAATTTTGGAGTAAAAAGGGCATTTTGGTAAATTACCTAAGGCATATATACTACCTATCATACAACTACTTAAACGACGTGACCATAAGGTATAACCTCGGAAGGTTATTCCCTATACAACTATGGTCACCTAAAGTGTTTGGTCGGATCCTAATGATCGACCAAATGGGTTGGGTTCGAAAGCATAAGAGATTGATTAGATCGCTTACCCTTACGACCCTAGACAAGCACAAATCTAAAAGTGACGAGCTAAGCATGTTAAAACATGCTTAACGACTTTAGAAAATAGGTTTGGTATCAAAACAAACGGTTTTGATACCTAAGAGTAGTTTGGTTACAAAATACGCAAGAATACGCATTTTGGCCGAAACTACGACTCGTCACTGAGCCTAGATAATGTGGTAATCAGTAGGTATAGTCACTAGGGACTATAACCGTCGTGATTACGCTCACGTTATGAAGTTCAAACAAACTTCGCATTGACCATAAACTGGTCAATGCAGAAAGTCAAAAAAAAGTTTGACTTTCATGCTAAAAACGTATAAAAGAACGAAGGAATACTTACAGAGGGTCCCCGCAAGCTCTTGATTCGATTTACCTTCAGGTATGAAGTATAAACTTGAACTTAGAAGGCCAAAATCAGATCAAGTTGTGGGTTTTGCAAGTGAACTATGGAGGGGTATTTATAGTTTTCGTAGAACCGTTAGGATCGTTTCTTGAAAACCGAGATTCAATCACAGCCGTACACATCAAGCCCATAGTTTTACAAAACTAGGGGAGCCTCCAAACCAGCCCATAGATACATCAAAACCATGTGCAAAGGTGGGTAGCAGCTGGAAGAAGCTGGAAAACACTTCTGCTGATCTGGGCAAGCTTTACGGACCGTATGGTCCTCCCCTTACGGACCGTATACTGGTCTGCAGACCAGCAACTTTCAAAGTTGACTGTTTTGGTCCCTGTGCGCGTATGGTCATGTTTTGGCACTTCTAACACCCGTCAAACCCATTTTTAAGCTCCCTAAGGATGTTAAAGCATGGGGAACATGAAACATGCTCAAAAATATGCCGGATGTCAGTTCGTTTGGTCGTACGATCGCGGTTTTCGCTTATTTACGACGAAATGCGCACAAGCGCGAAAAACGATCCAAATTGCGCGACGAATGAATTTTTGACAAGCCAATCACTAAAACATAATATTTTAATGATTACAAAAATTTTTGGATGTCCGGATGTATTCAGAACGTAAGTTATGCGCGAAAATGCAAACTTATGCACTTTTTGACGCTTTTAGTCCCTGAATGAGCATAAAGTTTATTTTAGCACACCGAACCCCTCAAAGCCTATTTCTAAGCTATGTAAAGGGTATTTAAGGTGTGTTTAACTTATGATCATGTTCTGGAATGTTCGTTACAGTTCACTTTAGCATACTTTCACAGTTTGTCAATTTTAGTCCCTGTAAGCGAATTAACTTGATTTTGCCATACCAAAGCCTTCAAAACTTATTTCTAAGTTATGTAAAGGTTATTTAAGGTATGTTAAGCATATGTTGATGTTCTAGAGTGTTTGTCGCGTTAAACTGATTACGTTTACGCACCAGTTTGCGTATAATTCTCCAGAAAGCGATATAGAGTTTGAAATTGGATAAAAGTCAAAACATGAAAAATGTCAAACATAAACAAACAAACATTGGGATCAAATAACTTTAATAACTGAACTGTTTACAATGATTACAAGCACAGATGTCACAACTTGGTACTAGTTTTCACCAAGTGTGTGGCTGCCCGAAAACTAGGGGTGCAAACGAGCCGAACCGAGCCCGAGGTCGACCAGGCTCGAGCTCGAGCTCGTTTAACATATAAAAGCTCGAGCTCCAGCTTGGCTCGATTCGAGCTTTATTTCTGAAGCTCGAGCTCGGCTCGAAGGTAATTTTTCAAACTCGAGCTCGGCTCGGGCTCGACTCGTTTAGTATTTTTTAATTAATTTTTATTAATTATAATTATTATTATAAATATAATTTAGTTATTTTTTATATTTATATAAATGGTAATTATTATTATATAAATATATGTTTAATATATTAATAAAAAATATATAAATAGAAAGCTCGATTAGGCTCGCGAGCCGGCTCGAGCTCGATAGGCGAAGCTCGGGCTCGGGCTCGTTTACTAAACGAGCTTGTTTTTAGGCTCGGACTCGAGCTCGAGCTCGTTTAAGCTCGGCTCGTTCGAGCTTTTTTTCGAGCCGAGCTCGAGTAGCTCGCGAGTAGCTCGGCTCGTTTGCACCCCTACCGAAAACCCATTAGATCTAACCTTTTGTTCTGGGGTCTAGGTATATTGTTGATTAATGATGCTTCTGGTACCCTATTCGTGACACGATTTAAAGTATCATTCCTTAGTCTTTGTATCCAGCATACCATAACACATGTATTTTCCCCAAGTTTAAAAAGTATGTAAAAGTTTAAAAGTGGGGACATGAACTCACTTGTCTGTAAACATTTATTAACATGTACTTCACCCCCGAAGTTATAAAACTGAAAACAGTTAAAAGAAAAGGGGGAGCATGAACTCACAACTTTGGGTTTCTTGCATCGTGAACTTCACCGGGTTTGCTTATATAGCGTTGTGACCAAAACGAGTTTTATTAACGTTAGTCACTAGACTTGTATTGCACAAGTACAAGTCACCATCTTTTATATATGTGTTCTTGTGTTAAAAATAATTTATATTTTTAACTATGTATCTTACTTATATTATTTTCTCAAAAATAAATATAAGTATCTTGTATTTTTCACCCGAATTATGTATTTTGTCCAAAACTTCATTTCATGTTCATAACTTTTCCAAGTTATATAATCTATCAAGTAATATATTTTCATAAATATATTCTCTTGTATTTGTCTATGCATGTTGTATGTGTATTTTTGTATTTTCACTCCTCAGGAGTATTTAGTGTATTTTCAAGTCCTAATACACTATTTACGTATAATACATACTACATACATTTAGCACAGACTTTGGTGATAAATAAATATATATATTTTCCTCAAAAATATACATACTTAATATCAATTTTTATCTTGAAGAAATCATCATTTCTTATTTTGAAGTTTACATAAAAATTAGGGAAACCTTGGTAAATACTTTTTAGGTAAATTTTTAGGGAATAAGTTTCACCAAAACTTATATTTTTCTAAGTGTCAAAATTCTATAGAAATTTTCACATGGTTTCCCCTAAAAATGGAGGTTTCCCATGTATTCAAAACATGTGTTTATTTTCTTTTAAAATCATCACAAACAATCCTCAACTCATTCAACACTTACCGAGTGTCAAATTCAAGTAACTTATACTACATCATGAACTGGAAGTTCTTGTAAAAACTTGTAGTAACTTACCATGTTATTTAGTAGGTTTAGTTACCCTTAAAAACATATTTATTCGTTTCTAAATCACATTCTTGAAAGATTTAGTCATTTACAACTTGTAAGATGATTTTTCTAAAAACATTTCTTTTGTATTTTTCTTGTTACAAACATGTTTCTAGTCTTGTATAAACATTAAAAATATATCTAGTTTACTCAGAAACCACGACTTTTAAATCTTATAAATAAACTTGGTTTCTTGAGAAAATTATTTTTGTAATCATCTATTTACAAGATTTGTATTTTGTTTAAATCATCTTTACATATGAAAATCAATTTCATCATTCAAGTTCATGAAGACATAAAGCATGATGATCTTGGTCTTTCACAAGATCACCACTTTAACTTACTAGATCATGTGTTTAATCATAATCTAGTAGGTTTCTTATGATGTCTAACATCACTAACACAAATCATCATTCCTCAAGAAGCAACTCATCATCATTTATATGCATTCTTATGTATTTAAGCTTATGTTAAAGTATCATGATCATGTTCTTTGTGTTCTTCAAGATTAACATTGTTTATCATCTTTTAACCAACAATATATGAAGTAACAAGTTACTAGGAGCTTACTACTAGCACAAGGGCTAGGGAAGAACACTTGATGTTGAAGATGATAAATGGGTTGGATAAAAGCAAAGGAAGAAGGTCCTTCAAGATCCACAAGCTCTAAACCTCCTTAAACACCTTCTTGCACCTTGTGACTAACTTGGAATGGATGATCAAAGGATGAAAAGGGTGGTGGTGTGGTTGTTGATTTTCGGCCGTAGGTGGGGGGCCAAGGGGAAGAAGATAAAGTGTGGTATGTGTGAAGTGAGATGTAGTGTGCTCATGTCTTCTTATAGTACTTGCATATCTTCTTACAAATCTTTTGAGATCTTAAAAGATCTTATGATATCTTGGCAAGATCATAAGCAATCTAATGAGATCAAGCAAGATCATACAAGATCAAAGGAGATCTATGGTGGGGTCACCCATGACCGTCCACTCTTCAGGGGGGGGGGGGTAAAGTGTAACTTCCAAGTTCTAATTTCATAAACTAGTTAAGTTTCAAGTAAAAAGTTTAGGGATTTAATGTGTTATTATGTTATAAGGGGTGTTAGGGTGTTCGGTGATCATAACTAGCTCATAAATAAATAAACAATGCTTCTTGTAATATTTTGATGTTTCGGGTAATGTCCGGTTGTTCGGTTAGATACCGGTTCATTAAAGTGCTAAATTACACCGATTAGTGTCCTTTAAGTACCCTCTTGTGACGCTTTTAATTCTCGGCACTTAGGAAAGCATTCAGGACCATTTAGTCGTATTTTTACATGTTACAATCTTGTTATAATGATGAATTTAGCTGAAATATGTGAAATTCAACATTTAAAGTGTGTTTCGGGTGCTTTTCATTGCATATTCTAGCTTCCAGAAAGTCTATATGTTAACCCTTGTATACATTATTGGGTTTTAATGTATTCTTGACGTTGGACCTACACCTAGGCCCCAATTCTATTGTCTGACTGCTTTCTGCAGAATTGTTGACACAGTGTGTCTTACCGGTGAGTTTACTAGTATTTCTGACGCAACGCTATCATTAATGTATAAAGCAATATTTGTAGTATAAAACATGCATGAATTCACAAGTATAGCATGTAATCAAACAATGTTGACATTTAAGCACATAATTACAGTTATTAAGTATTAATTAATTTGTACATAAATTACCGGTTTTGTGCCAGTTGTCACAGTCTCCCCCTGTTAAAAGAATTTCGTCCCGAAATTCAGGCTGAACTAATTCTCGCAGGAGTTTTCTTGAACGGGTGGGGGTACTTTTCTTTAAACTGGTCGTCACGTTCCCACGTGTACTCGGGTCCGTGCTTAGAATTCTAACATACTTTGACGAGTTTGACACTACTCCTTCGGGTCTTGTTGACTTTACAGCCTGTAACCTCAACGGGTTGTTCTGTAAATCGGAGGGTGTTATCAATATGCACTTCATCCTCAGGGATGATCACTGTTTCTTGGGTTAGACTCTTCTTGAGGTTGGATACATGAAACGTATCATGTATTCCATTAAGTTCCTCTGGTAATTCCAACTTGTATGCCACGGTACCAATTCTTTCTAAGATCTTGAATGGTCCGATGTATCGTGGATTCAGCTTTCCACATTTTCCGAATCTTACTACGTGTAACACCTGTGTCATTTCAACCATCAAACAAATGCCCAACCAGTGAAATATTGTATTTCATACTTGGGATTTGTAAAAATATGTGTATCGTTTACACATATCAATTCTTGTTCGATTTCAAACACTATATCGCTTTCTAGAAGGTTATACGCGCACTGATGCGTAAATATAACCAGTTTAATCCAACGAACACTCCGGAATAGTGAAATAGGCTTAACATACCTTAAATAACCTTTACATAACTTAGAAATAAGTTTTGAAGGCTTTGGTATGGCAAAAACATGTTAATTCGCTTACAGGGACTAAAGTTGACAAACTGCGAAAGTATGCCAATTTGAACTATAACAGACATTCTGGAACATGAACATAAGTTAAACATACCATAAATATCCTTTACATAGCTTAGAAATAGGCTTTGAGGGGTTCGGTGTGCTAAAATAAACTTTTGTGTCATTCAGGGACTAAAAGTGTCAAAAAGTGCACAAGTTTGCATTTTCGCGCATAACTTACGTTCTGAATACATCTGGACATCCAAAAATTTATGTAAGCATGACTATATTATATTTTAGTGTTCGCCTTAAGAAAAATTCATTCGTCGCGTCATTTGGATCGTTTTTCGCGCTTATGCGCATTCCGTCGTAATTAAGCGAACATCGCGTTCGTACGACCAAACGAACCAACATCCGGCATATTTTTGAGCATGTTTTGAGTTCCCTATACTTTAACTTCATTTTAGAGCCTTGAAATGAGGTTAACGGGGTTCAAACGCATCGAAAAAGGGCTTAAAACACAACAGGGACCATTTCTGCCATTTTAGAAACATTTCTGAATCAGATGGGTCAGTGGCGTAGCGCGACGCCTAAAGCCTTACCAGTCGCGCTACGCGACTGCCTATTCTGGACCAGATTCCATGTTTTTAACACAAGTTGCAGCTGATTGATTCTTAACCACATGTTTTAAGTTGCTTAATCACTAAGATTAGGAGCATATGTGGCTCTATAACCTTTGTGACAAGTGTACGGCTCGGATCGTGGCACGATATTCAAGAAACGATCCTAGCGGCTCTACTTTTTCTATAAATACCCACCCCCCTTTGGCTTAAAAACCCACAAATCTGATCATTTGGGCTCTAAGTTGGAACCTTCGTTTCATACCTGAGCTATTTTGATCTGGGTTAGCATTCGGGGACCCTTCGTAAGTATTCTTTCGTTCTTTTCCTTATTTTTACTGCTTTTCGAGTCAGAAAATCAAACTTTGTTTGACTTTCAGCGTTGACCAGTAATGGTCAATGCGAAGTTCGTTTGAACTTCGCAACGTGAGTGTAATCACGTTGGTCATAGTCCCTTGGGACTATGCCCACTGACTACCACGTTGTCTAGGGTCGTAGGGTAGGCGATCTAATAAATCGCCTATACCTTCGAACCCGACCCAGTTTGGTCGATCATTAGGATCCGACCAAACACATTAGGTGACCATAGTAGGTATGGAATAACCTTCCGAGGTTATACCCTATGGTCACATCGTTTAAGTAGTTGTATGATAGGTAGTTTATATGCCTTAGGTAAATTACCAGAATACCCTTTTCATTTATAATTGGTAATTAAGCATATGTAACCTAAACTATTGTCACATAACTGATTATGTAACATGTTTAGGCATATAACACTTGTCATAGGACTAGTTAGGCGGTCCGAACGCGTTTCACGCGAACGACGCGTTAAAGTAGCATAAGCTACCTAAACGGGTGGTAATGGGTCTTAAACAATTATGTTAGGTTTCATTTAGTATGTGGGCTTTGTTAAACCAAATGACACGAGTATCTACACTCGTTTGGTTTACAAACCCTAATGCTACCCAATCTTCCGATCTAGGTCCGGTTAATTAACATAGTTATCTATATAAGGTGCCGTTTGATATCCGCGATCTCTAGCATTGTTTGGTTGTTACTCAAGGACTTCTGAGCAATCTCAAGTGAGTACATAGACCCCTCTTTTACTGTTTTCCAAACTGTTTTGGGGTGGAACACATGTGCCTACTTGTTACTTTCATGCTTTCCTGTTTTCACATCATATACATGCTATGTTCGTTAGTACATTATAGTACATGATTTCATATCATCTTATGCTAGGTGTGCCCATTGTGTGCATTACTTAGTACATTGTTTTACATGACATTTCCTGCTAGGTGTGCCCATTGTGTGCATTACTTAGTACATTGTTTTACATGACATTTCCTGCTAGGTGTGCCCATTGTGTGCATTACTTAGTACATTGTTTTACATGACATTTCCTGCTAGGTGTGCCCATTGTGTGCATTACTTAGTACATTGTTTTATATGACATTTCCTGCTAGGTGTGCCCATTGTGTGCATTACTTAGTACATTGTTTTACATTGCATTTTGTTGCATATGCTCATCCAGCATGTGAACACATTATACTACATTTTGAACCGTCGTATCTATGAACCGTTTGTATCTGGGAACCGTTGTACCTGTGAACCGTTTGTATCTGTGAACCGTTGTATCTGTGAACCGTTTGTAACTGTGAACCGTATTTGACCATACATAAACATTTCTACTATTGTTAAACATTACTTTGGTGGTTTGGTTTGATTAAATGATTAAGTAACGATGCGTGTGTAACATGATACAAGCATGGTGGATACGCCGCTGGTACTTCCTATATATAAGTGTTTGTATGGTATTACATATTGTAGCGTTATTTGAATCATTTCAGTTTGAGACATAGAACATTTTATACAAATAACATACTTTTCACAAAGACATTGTTTTACAAACAACTTATCTTATACAAACTCATCTTACATGGTTATTTATTTAACCATACATTATTCACTTATTTATACATATCATCTGAACTCATTGTTTTTCAAATGATTTACAAAACAAAGCAAATTACAAGGTTCATGACTAAACATTTTCTCAAACATAAGTCATGGAACCTATTTTCACAAAACCTATGTATCTCACAGGCATTTTTATGCTGACGTACCTATTTTCACATGTGTTTTTCAGGAGCTGTTGCATAAGATGATCAAGATACATATAGGCAGACTTGGGCTTTAGTGACAATAAAAGATGCAAGACTAGTTAATTATGTTGTTTTTCCTTGTTTGATTAGACATTGTAACACTTTTAATCAATAAAACGAAACTTCAATTGCCATGGATTTGAAACAATTAATTCTGTTACAACACTCCCCGATGTTTCCGCCACGTTTCGTATGTTCTACGTGGTCGGGGTGTGACAGAAAAGATGGTATCAGAGCCAATGGTTATAGGGAATTAGGTTATTAGTAATTAGTAATGCTTTGACCTAGTCTATAACCTTCTTAGGACCCTAACGCGAGTTTACTTGCGTTTAGTCATAAAACAATACTGTCACCTATCCTTAGGCGACGACCACAACAAGAACATAAATTTCAAAACCGCTTTGAAAACTAATCATCTGTTCTAGGATGATTGATTACTAGGTTTTGAACCCTCTGTTATATGGTTTTGAACCCCTTTGAGTTTTCAAAATCTAGTCAAGGTTTTGGGTTTTAAATAATGTGAACACGTGCAAACTGGAAGGGTGAATGCCTGTATTCTGGGTTTTCTGTCTAGGCAAGCACTTCGTATACATCTCATCAGACGCGAGACCAGTTGTGCTTACCTGGGAATTCTTGGGATGAGTGTTCACTTATAGGCGAGCATATCTTCGCAATACATTATTTTTGACCTATTTACTTTTCACCGGGTCGTTTGTTGCTTTGTAGTAACAAACAAATGACCACTATCCTTGCTTTCATCAGATTTGTTTCATCTCATTCTTTTCGTCTAATCCTCTCACTCGTTTCATTTCATGTTTCCTCTTTTAGAATGCCTCCTCGACGCGAAAGCCAGATAGCGACTACCGAATTGGCAGAAATCATTGCGCAGCAAATGGCTGCTCAATTCCCAAACCTCTTTGCTCAATGGAATCAAGCCAACAACAACAACAATGGTCCATGCAATTTCAAGAGTTTTAACTCGGCGAAACCACTCAAGTTTAGTGGTTCTGAGGGAGCGACTGGGCTTCTTCAATGGTTCGAGAGCATTGAGAATACTTTCCGCCATGTGCAGTGTCCTGACAATCGCAAGGTCGAGTTTGCTTCGAGTGTGTTCCAGAAGAGAGCCCTTACGTGGTGGAATGGGGTGATGAGAGATCGTGGTGCAGAAGTTGCTCTAGCACAGACATGGGCCGAACTTAGGGCTCTCATGATGAAGGAGTTTTGTCCTCGTCACGAGATCAGGGCTTTGGAAAGGGAATTTGATGATCTTAAGCAAGACAGTGGTGAGCATCGAGCCTACACGGACCGTTATGAGGAGTTAAGTCTGTTATGCCCAAACATGGTCACGCCTTTGGATAAGGCGATCGAAAAGTACATTGATGGCCTTCCCGACTCAATACAAGACATTTTGACTGGTAGCAACCCTACTACTGTTAGGCAGGCCATTGAGTTATCTACAACCTTGACTGAATCGCAGATCAGGAAACGTAAGCTTTTCCGAAAGGGTGACAAGAAACTGGTCGAGGAATCGAAACCAATCGAGGAATCAAAGACCATGGATGAACAGACTGGATCCTCTAAGAAGTCAAAGAAGCGAAAGGCTTCTCAGAACTTCGCCGTGGTCGCTCACAATGATCAAGCCGTCCCCAACCAACCAGCTCAACCCCCTGCCAGGAAACCCTACAAAGGAACTGCACCCTTGTGCAACCAATGTGGCCTACATCATCATGCTGGTGTGAAGTGCCGCACATGCCAAGTTTGCGGACTTATAGGTCATACAGCGAGGGTTTGCCCAACAGCAGCAGCACCAAATCAGATTAACAACAATCCTGCTCAAGCTCGTTTCCCACTGGGATCTTGCTACAACTGTGGCGAGATGGGCCATTTTAGTAGAAATTGCCCAAGACTTGCTGATGCAAATCCAGCGCAGGGATGAGTATCTGACCGACAGAAGATAACGCTGTTTAGAAAATAATCGAGCCTTGTGTATTATTTTCTTTTATCACAATCTATGAAACAGTTGTTGTTATTGTTGTTTATAAATAAATCTTTCATTTACATTTCAATATGTTTATGTGGTTGCATGTATAAACATATCCCATACAATACCGACAATCAAGGAACCGCATTCCTTGAAGAACAGACTACTTCCAAATTTCTTCCCTTGTATAATCTCTTGCGTTTCCACGAAAATCCTAAGTACCCGTTTCTTCCAAGAGAAACGATGTACGAGGCGCCAAGTTAATAGCAATCAATAACAAGAAAATAACAATTAAACAATTATGTGGTTATGTGCTTATGTGTTATCCTTTATGTGTCATGTGATCCAATTTATGTTATTCAAATCCTCGTAAAATCTTACATATCTTTGTGCAAGAGATTTGTAACACCCGTGTCATTTCAACCATCAAACAAATGCCAAACCAATGAAATATTGTATTTCATACTTTGGACTTTTATAAATATGTGTATCTTTTGCACATATCAACTCTTGTTCGATTTCAAGCTCTAAATCGCTTTCTGGAAGGTTATACGCGCACTGATGCGTACATATAACCAGTTTAATGCAACGAACACTCCAGAATAGTGGAATAGGCTTAACATACCTTAAATAACCTTTACATAACTTAGATATAAGTTTTGGAAGGTTTGGTGTGGTGAAATCAAAGTTTAATCGCTTACAGGGACTAAAGTTGACAAACTGCGAAAGTATGCCAATTTGAACTGTAACAGACCTTCCGGGACATGAACATAAGTTAAACATACCATAAATATCCTTTACATAGCTTAGAAATAGGCTTTGAGGTGTTCGGTATGCTAAAATAAACTTTTGTGTCATTCAGGGACTAAAAGTGTCAAAAAGTGCACAAGTTTGCATTTTCGCGCATAACTTACGTTCTGAATACATCCGGACATCCAAAAATTTATGTAAGCATGACTACATTATATTTTAGTGTTCGCCTTAAGAAAAATCCATTCGTCGCGTCATTTGGTTCGTTTTTCGCGCTTATGCGCATTCCGTCGTAATTAAGCGAACATCGCGTTCGTACGACCAAACGAACCATCATCCGGCATATTTTTGAGCATGTATTGAGTTCCCTATACTTTAACTTCATTTTAGAGCCTTGAAATGAGGTTAACGGGGTCCAAACGCATCGAAAATCGCTTAAACGGGCTGCAGGGACTAAACCTGCCATTTTTGAAACTTTTCTGATCAGGTGAGGTGCTAGCGTAGCGCGAGCCCTAAGGCTCTCCCCGTCGCGCTACGCGACTGCCTAGTCTGGGGCAGAAACATGCAGAAACTCATTTTTCGCATTTTCGGGACCGGATTCGACGTATCTACAGCTGTTAACAGCTGCAATCCACTCCCTAATCCCTTGCCAAGTGTTGATACCCTATGGTGAGTGGCCATTTAGTCACCACAACCTTGCAACAAGTGTTCGGACGAGATCATTTCCCCTTTCCCAAGAAACGATCTCAACGGTGCACCTAAATCTATAAATACCCACCCCCCATTGCTTCAAAACCCACCAAATCTGATCCCAAAGCTCTAAGTTGGAACCTTCGTTTCATACCTGAGCTATTTCGATCTGGGTTAGCATTCGGGGACCCTTCGTAAGTATTCTTTCGTTCTCTTCTTTATTTTTACTGCTTTTCGAGTCAGAAAGTCAAACTTTGTTTGACTTTCAGCATTGACCAGTAACGGTCAATGCGAAGTTCGTTTGAACTTCGCAACGTGATTGTAATCACGATGGTCATAGTCCCTTGGGACTATGCCTACTGATTACCACGTTGTCTAGGGTCGAAGGGTAAGCGATCTAATAAATCGCTTATACCTCGAACCCGACCCATGTTTGGTCGATCATTAGGATCCGACCAAACACATTAGGTGACCATAGTGTAGGGAATAACCTTCCGAGGTTATACCTTATGGTCACGACGTTTAAGTAGTTGTATGATAGGTAGTTTATATGCCTTAGGTAAATTACCAGAATACCCTTTTCATGTATAATTGGTAATTAAGCATATGTAACCTAAACCTTTTTCACATAACTGATTATGTAATATGTGTTGGCATATAACACTTGTCATAGGGCTAGTTAGGCGGTCCGAACGCGTTTCACGCGAACGACGCGTTAAAGTAGCATAAGCTACCTAAACGGGTCGTGATGGGTCGTAGACAATTAGGTTAAGTTTCATCTAGTATGTAGGCTTTGTTAAACCAAAGGACACGAGTCTCTACACTCGTTTGGTTTACAAACCCTAATGCTACCCGATCTTCCGATTTAGGTCCGGTTTATTAATGTAGCTACCTATACTAGGTGCCGTTTGATATCCGCGATCTCTAGCATTGTTTAGTTGTCACTCCAGAACTACTGAGCAATCCCAGGTGAGTACATAGACCCCTCTTTTACTGTTTTCCAAACTGTTTTGGGGTGGAACACATGTGCCTACTTGTTACTTTCCTGCTTTCCTGTTTTCACATCATATACTGCTATGTTCGTTAGTACATTATAGTACATGATTTCATTACATTTCATGCTATGTATTGCCATTGCGTGCATTACTTAGTACATCGTTTTACATGACATTTCGACATAGACATTTTAACATGATTGACATTTGATCATGCATTTTTCCACAAGACATAACTTTGATTTAAGCCAAGTTTTACTTCAATACTTTGTTTTTGTGCATATGGTTTAGTTGAGACATTTCACTTGCCATACATGGATATTTGACATAAACATTTGACATGGATATTTGACATAGACATTTTGACATGATTTACATCTTGACATGGATATTTGACATAGACATTTTGACATGATTTACATCTTGACATGGATATTTGACATAGACATTTGACATGGATATTTGACATAGACATTTTGACATGATTTACATCTTGACATGGATACTTTGGCATAGACATTTTACATTGTTTGGTTTGGTTTGATTAAGTGATTAAGTAACGATGCGTGTGTAATATGATACAAGCATGGTGGATACGCCGCTGGTACTTCCTATATATAAGTGTTTGTATGGTATTACATATGGTAGCGTTATTTGAATCATTTCAGTTTGATACATATAACATTTTATACAATTAACATACTTTTCACAAGACATTGTTTTACAAACAACTTATCTTATACAAATCCATTTTTACTATGGTTATTCATTTAACCATACATTATTCACTTATTTATACATATCATCTGAACTCATTGTTTTTCAAATGATTTACAAAACAAAGCAAATAACAAGGTTCATGACTAAACATTTTCTCAAACATAAGTCATGAAACCTATTTTCACAAAACCTATGTATCTCACAGGCATTTTTATGCTGACGTACCATATTTTCACATGTGTTTTTCAGGAGCTGTTGCATAAGATGATCAAGATATACATAGGCAGACTTGGGCTTTAGTGACAATAAAAGATGCAAGACTAGTTAATTATGTTGTATTTCTTTGTTTGTTAAGACATTGTAACACCTTTATTCAATAAAACGAAACTTCAATTGCCATGGATTTGAAACAATTAATTCTGTTACAACACTCCCCGATGTTTCCGCCACGTTTCGTATGTTCTACGTGGTCGGGGTGTGACAGAAAAGATGGTATCAGAGCCAATGGTTATAGGGAATTAGGTTATTAGTAATGCTTTGACCTAGTCTATAACCTTTCTAGGACCCTAACGCGAGTTTACTTGCGTTTAGTCATAAAACAATACCGTCACCTATCCTTAGGCGACGACCACAACAAGAACATAAATTTCAAAACCGCTTTGAAAACTAATCATCTGTTCTAGGATGATTTATTACAAGGTTTTGAACCCTCTATTGTAAGGTTTTGAACCCCTTTGAGTTTTCAAAAATCTCGTCAAGGTTTTGGGTTTTAAATAATGTGAACACGTGCAAACTGGAAGGGTGAATGCCTGTATTCTGAGTTTTCTGTCTAGGCAAGCACTTCGTATACATCCCAACCAGACGCGAGACCAGTTGTGCTTACCTGGGAATTCTTGGAATGAGTGTTCACTTATAGGCGAGCATGTCTTCGCGATACGTTATTTTTGACCTATTTACTTTGATTTTTCACCGAGGTCGTTTGTTGCTTTGTAGTGACAAACAAATGACCACTATCCTTGCTTTCATCAAATTTGTTTCATCTCATTCTTTTCGTCTAATTCTCTCACTCGTTTCATTTCATGTTTCCTCTTTTAGAATGCCTCCTCGACGCGAAAATCAGATGACGCCTGCCGAGCTGGCGGAAATCATCGCGCAGCAAATGGCTGCTGCCTTCCCAAATCTTTGTGCTCAAATAATACAAGCCATCAACAACAATAATGCCCTCTGCAGCTTCAAGACGTTCAACTCGGCCAAGCCATCAAAGTTCTCTGGGTCTCAAGGAGCGACAGCACTTCTGCAATGGTTCGAGAGTCTAGAGAGCACCTTCAGGCATGTACAATGTCCAAATGAGCGAAAGGTAGATTTTGCATCTAGTGTCTTTGAGAAACGAGCTTTGACGTGGTGGAACGGTGTGGTGAGAGATAGGGGTGCCGAAGTGGCACTAGCCCAAACTTGGGAAGAACTTCGAGCACTGATGATGAAGGAATTCTGTCCTCGTCACGAGATCAGGGCATTGGAAAGGGAATTCGACGATCTTAAGCAAGACAGCGGTGAACATCGAGCATACACTGATCGATATGAGGAGCTGAGCCTGTTGTGTCCTACCATGGTTACGCCTTTGGATAAGGCGATCGAAAAATACATTGATGGTCTCCCTGACTTAGTTCAGGACATTGTTACCGGTAGTAACCCCACTACGGTTAGGCAGGCCATTGAGCTATCTGCAACGTTGACTGAATCTCAGATCAGAAAACGTAAGCTTTTTCGAAAGGGTGACAAGAAACCAGTTGAGGAATCAAAGACCATGGATGTACAGACTGAATTCCCTGAGAAGTCAAAGAAGCAAAAGGCTTCTCAGAACTTCGCCATGGTTACTTACAGTAATCAAGCTATCCCCAACCAACCAGCTCAACCCTGTACTAGGAAGCCATACAATGGAACTTCACCCTTGTGTAACCAATGTGGCTTACATCATCATGCTAATGTGAAGTGCCGCGAATGCGAAATTTGTGGACTTAAAGGTCATGTGGCAAAAGTTTGCGTTGCAGCAGTTGCACCGAATCAAGCCGACAACAAACCTGCTCGAGCTCGCTTTCCACCAGGTTCTTGCAACAAGTGTGGTGAGATGGGTCATTTCCGAAGAAATTGCCCAAAGCTTGCTAATGCTAATCCAGCACAGAGATGAGCATCTGATCGACTAGAAGACAACACTCTTTAGAAATAATCATATCTTATGTATTATTTTCTTTTGTTGTCAAGGTTCATGAAACAGTTGTTATCATTGTTAATAAATAAATCTTTTTATTTACATTACAATGTATTTATGTAGTCGTATGCATAAACAACATATCCCCTAAAATACCGACAATCGAGGAATCGTATTCCTTGAAAAGCAAACTACCCCCAAAATTCTTCCATTTTACAATCTCTTACGTTTTCCACAAAGATCCTAAGTACCTGTCTCTTGTAAAGAGACGAAGTACAAGGTGCATGTTATAATTCTGTACGAATACCCCAAGTACCACTATAAATTCTTAAAAGGGTACCCAAGGGTATTTCCGTATGTCATAAATTATTGTGTACCTTAATTCGAAAATTGCGTTTTCCTGAAAACGAAAATCGAATTTTGGTAGATCATCCTATCTTTATAGATAGATTCTTGAAATGATTAAAGTGCCAAATGAAATCCACGAATTGGATTCCTGGTGTGCTTTAAGTATCCGCGTCCAAAGATAACAAATTAATGACCAAGTTAAAAAAAAAACTATGTGATTATGTGCTTATGTGTTTTCTTTTATGTTTTTGTGTAAATCCAAGTTTTGTTATCCAAATCCTCGTAGAATCTTCCATATCTTTGTATAAGGAAATTCATAGTAGGATATCCAAAGGTACTATATTAAATCCTAAATGGGCTTCTACGTTGTAGTTAAGTCCCTCGGATTATATTGTACTATTCCATAATTAGACCCCTGAGTGGTCTAGTTAAACAGATTGATCCAAAAATCTGGTTAGGAATATCATGTGATGATATAGCTGAAAGGACTCCTTGGTGGTCTAATTAAAAAGATCATGTGTTGATCTGATTAAGAGGACCCTAGGGTGGTCTAGTCACACTCATCACAGATTTGATATTTTTCCCCTACACATCATGAAATGCACTGTGCGGACTGTGCAAGGAATTACGTAATTATGGACGCGTACATAATTATAAAATTTAGTGCACAGAAACCACAGCAAGTTTTGTCATGTATCTAGAGTTTACTCTGTTCATTTTTGTTTCTTAAGATGTAAAACGACTATTCCGTTCGTTTTTGTTTCTGAAGATGTAAAATGACTATTCCGTTCATTTTTGTTTCTTAAGATGTAAAATGACTATTCCGTTCATTTTTGTTTCTGAAGATGTAAAATGACTATTCCGTTCATTTTTGTTTCTGAAGATGTAAAATGACTATTCATTTTTGTTTCTGAAGATGTAAAATGACTATTCCAATCATTTTTGTTTCTGAAGATGTAAAATGACTATTCCGTTCATTTTTGTTTCTGAAGATGTAAAATGACTATTCATTTTTGTTTCTGAAGATGTAAAATGACTATTCCGTTCATTTTTGTTTCTGAAGATGTAAAATGACTATTCCGTTCATTTTTGTTTCTGAAGATGTAAAATGACTATTCATTTTTGTTTCTGAAGATGTAAAATGACTATTCCAATCATTTTTGTTTCTGAAGATGTAAAATGACTATTCTGTTTTGTTTCTGAAGATGTAAAATGACTATTCTGTTCATTTTTGTTTCTGAAGATGTAAAATGACTATTCTGTTCATTTTTGTTTCTAAAGATGGAAAATGACTATTCTGTTCATTTTCATTTCTAAATAATTCCTGTTGAAAATAACTCCGTTCATTTTTCATTTCAGAAAAATGTTCGTTAAAGAGAAATTACAGGATTATGTCCTGTTTATCTTTGATGGTTATTTAACACAAAGTCACATATAGACTCCTACGAATTAATTTCGGGACGAAATTTCCTAAAGTAGGGGAGACTGTAACACCCGTGTCATTTCAACCATCAAACAAATGCCAAACCAATGAAATATTGTATTTCATACTTTGGACTTTTATAAATATGTGTATCTTTTGCACATATCAACTCTTGTTCGATTTCAAGCTCTAAATCGCTTTCTGGAAGGTTATACGCGCACTGATGCGTACATATAACCAGTTTAATGCAACGAACACTCCAGAATAGTGGAATAGGCTTAACATACCTTAAATAACCTTTACATAACTTAGATATAAGTTTTGGAAGGTTTGGTGTGGTGAAATCAAAGTTTAATCGCTTACAGGGACTAAAGTTGACAAACTGCGAAAGTATGCCAATTTGAACTGTAACAGACCTTCCGGGACATGAACATAAGTTAAACATACCATAAATATCCTTTACATAGCTTAGAAATAGGCTTTGAGGTGTTCGGTATGCTAAAATAAACTTTTGTGTCATTCAGGGACTAAAAGTGTCAAAAAGTGCACAAGTTTGCATTTTCGCGCATAACTTACGTTCTGAATACATCCGGACATCCAAAAATTTATGTAAGCATGACTACATTATATTTTAGTGTTCGCCTTAAGAAAAATCCATTCGTCGCGTCATTTGGTTCGTTTTTCGCGCTTATGCGCATTCCGTCGTAATTAAGCGAACATCGCGTTCGTACGACCAAACGAACCATCATCCGGCATATTTTTGAGCATGTATTGAGTTCCCTATACTTTAACTTCATTTTAGAGCCTTGAAATGAGGTTAACGGGGTCCAAACGCATCGAAAATCGCTTAAACGGGCTGCAGGGACTAAACCTGCCATTTTTGAAACTTTTCTGATCAGGTGAGGTGCTAGCGTAGCGCGAGCCCTAAGGCTCTCACCGTCGCGCTACGCGACTGCCTAGTCTGGGGCAGAAACATGCAGAAACTCATTTTTCGCATTTTCGGGACCGGATTCGACGTATCTACAGCTGTTAACAGCTGCAATCCACTCCCTAATCCCTTGCCAAGTGTTGATACCCTATGGTGAGTGGCCATTTAGTCACCACAACCTTGCAACAAGTGTTCGGACGAGATCATTTCCCCTTTCCCAAGAAACGATCTCAACGGTGCACCTAAATCTATAAATACCCACCCCCCATTGCTTCAAAACCCACCAAATCTGATCCCAAAGCTCTAAGTTGGAACCTTCGTTTCATACCTGAGCTATTTCGATCTGGGTTAGCATTCGGGGACCCTTCGTAAGTATTCTTTCGTTCTCTTCTTTATTTTTACTGCTTTTCGAGTCAGAAAGTCAAACTTTGTTTGACTTTCAGCATTGACCAGTAACGGTCAATGCGAAGTTCGTTTGAACTTCGCAACGTGATTGTAATCACGATGGTCATAGTCCCTTGGGACTATGCCTACTGATTACCACGTTGTCTAGGGTCGAAGGGTAAGCGATCTAATAAATCGCTTATACCTCGAACCCGACCCATGTTTGGTCGATCATTAGGATCCGACCAAACACATTAGGTGACCATAGTGTAGGGAATAACCTTCCGAGGTTATACCTTATGGTCACGACGTTTAAGTAGTTGTATGATAGGTAGTTTATATGCCTTAGGTAAATTACCAGAATACCCTTTTCATGTATAATTGGTAATTAAGCATATGTAACCTAAACCTTTTTCACATAACTGATTATGTAATATGTGTAGGCATATAACACTTGTCATAGGGCTAGTTAGGCGGTCCGAACGCGTTTCACGCGAACGACGCGTTAAAGTAGCATAAGCTACCTAAACGGGTCGTGATGGGTCGTAGACAATTAGGTTAAGTTTCATCTAGTATGTAGGCTTTGTTAAACCAAAGGACACGAGTCTCTACACTCGTTTGGTTTACAAACCCTAATGCTACCCGATCTTCCGATTTAGGTCCGGTTTATTAATGTAGCTACCTATACTAGGTGCCGTTTGATATCCGCGATCTCTAGCATTGTTTAGTTGTCACTCCAGAACTACTGAGCAATCCCAGGTGAGTACATAGACCCCTCTTTTACTGTTTTCCAAACTGTTTTGGGGTGGAACACATGTGCCTACTTGTTACTTTCCTGCTTTCCTGTTTTCACATCATATACTGCTATGTTCGTTAGTACATTATAGTACATGATTTCATTACATTTCATGCTATGTATTGCCATTGCGTGCATTACTTAGTACATCGTTTTACATGACATTTCGACATAGACATTTTAACATGATTGACATTTGATCATGCATTTTTCCACAAGACATAACTTTGATTTAAGCCAAGTTTTACTTCAATACTTTGTTTTTGTGCATATGGTTTAGTTGAGACATTTCACTTGCCATACATGGATATTTGACATAAACATTTGACATGGATATTTGACATAGACATTTTGACATGATTTACATCTTGACATGGATATTTGACATAGACATTTTGACATGATTTACATCTTGACATGGATATTTGACATAGACATTTGACATGGATATTTGACATAGACATTTTGACATGATTTACATCTTGACATGGATACTTTGGCATAGACATTTTACATTGTTTGGTTTGGTTTGATTAAGTGATTAAGTAACGATGCGTGTGTAATATGATACAAGCATGGTGGATACGCCGCTGGTACTTCCTATATATAAGTGTTTGTATGGTATTACATATGGTAGCGTTATTTGAATCATTTCAGTTTGATACATATAACATTTTATACAATTAACATACTTTTCACAAGACATTGTTTTACAAACAACTTATCTTATACAAATCCATTTTTACTATGGTTATTCATTTAACCATACATTATTCACTTATTTATACATATCATCTGAACTCATTGTTTTTCAAATGATTTACAAAACAAAGCAAATAACAAGGTTCATGACTAAACATTTTCTCAAACATAAGTCATGAAACCTATTTTCACAAAACCTATGTATCTCACAGGCATTTTTATGCTGACGTACCATATTTTCACATGTGTTTTTCAGGAGCTGTTGCATAAGATGATCAAGATATACATAGGCAGACTTGGGCTTTAGTGACAATAAAAGATGCAAGACTAGTTAATTATGTTGTATTTCTTTGTTTGTTAAGACATTGTAACACCTTTATTCAATAAAACGAAACTTCAATTGCCATGGATTTGAAACAATTAATTCTGTTACAACACTCCCCGATGTTTCCGCCACGTTTCGTATGTTCTACGTGGTCGGGGTGTGACAAGATTCATAGTAGGATACCCAAAGGTACTACTTAAATCCTTAATGGACTTCTACGTTGTAGTTAAAGTCCCTTGGATTATAATGTACTACATCATAATTAGACCCCTTTAGTGGTCTAGTTAAACAGATTGATCCAAAAATCTGGTTAGGGATATCATGTGATGATATAGCTGAAAGGACTCCTTAGTGGCCTAATTAAGAAGATCCTCTGTTGATCTAATTAAAAGGACCCTATGGTAGTCTAGTCACTCTCATCTCAGGTTTGATATCTTTCCCCACAACATTTCAAAACAAACTGTGCGGACTGTGCAAGGAATTACGTAATTATGGATGCATACATAATTATGGAATTTAGTGCACAGAAATCACAGCAAGTTCTATCATGTATCAAGAGTTAACCCTATTCATTTCCAATTCTGATGAAGCATCCGTTGAGGAAAAATGAACTAGCTATTCATTTTTCACTTCTGAAGAATATCCGTTGAGGAAATGAATATCCGTTGTTTATCTTTTCATTTCCATTCTGAAGAATAACCGTTGAGGAAAATGAATTATCCATTCATTTTCGTTCTAAAGAATATCCGTTGAGGAAATGAATATCCGTTGTGAAATCCTTCATTTCCAACTCTGAGGAAGCAACCGTTGAAAATGACTCCGTTAGTTCATTTTCGTTTCTGAAGATTTATCCGTTGAGGAAATGAATATCCGTTGTGTAATCCTTCATTTCCAACTCTGAGGAAGCAACCGTTGAAAATGACTCCGTTAGTTCATTTTTGTTTCTGAAGATTTATCCGTTGAGGAAATGAATATCCGTTGTGTAATCCTTCATTTCCAACTCTGAGGAAGTAACCGTTGAAAATGACTCCGTTAGTTCATTTTCGTTTCTGAAGATTTATCCGTTGAAGAAATGAATATCCGTTGTGTAATCCTTCATTTCCAACTCTGAGGAAATAACCGTTGAAAATGACTCCGTTAGTTCATTTTCGTTTCTGAAGATTTATCCGTTGAGGAAATGAATATCCGTTGATTTTTCTTTCATTTCAAATTCTGAAGAACAAACCGTTGAGGAAAATGACCCCGTTTGTTCATTTTCGTTCTGAAGAATATCCGTTGAGAGAAATGAATATCCGTTGATTTTTCTTTCATTTCAAATTCTGAAGAACAAACCGTTGAGGAAAATGACCCCGTTTGTTCATTTTCGTTCTGAAGAATATCCGTTGAGAGAAATGAATATCCGTGGATTATTCCTTCATTCCCATTTCTGGCAAAGAATCCGTTGAGAAAGAATGAATCATCCATTCATTTTCACTTCTGAAGAATATCCGTTGAGGGAAATGTATATCCGTTTAGTTAATTCCTTTATTCTCCATTTCCGAAGAACCCGTTGAAGAAAATGACTCTGCTCGTTCATTTTCGCTTCTGAAAAATATCCGTTGAGGAAAATAATCAGATTATGCTTTACATATCTTTGATGACTATTTGAAACAAAGTCATAGACAGACTCCTACGAATTAATTTCGGGACGAAATTTCCTAAAGTAGGGGAGACTGTAACACCTGTGTCATTTCAACCATCAAACAAATGCCCAACCAGTGAAATATTGTATTTCATACTTGGGATTTGTAAAAATATGTGTATCGTTTACACATATCAATTCTTGTTCGATTTCAAACACTATATCGCTTTCTAGAAGGTTATACGCGCACTGATGCGTAAATATAACCAGTTTAATCCAACGAACACTCCGGAATAGTGAAATAGGCTTAACATACCTTAAATAACCTTTACATAACTTAGAAATAAGTTTTGAAGGCTTTGGTATGGCAAAAACATGTTAATTCGCTTACAGGGACTAAAGTTGACAAACTGCGAAAGTATGCCAATTTGAACTATAACAGACATTCTGGAACATGAACATAAGTTAAACATACCATAAATATCCTTTACATAGCTTAGAAATAGGCTTTGAGGGGTTCGGTGTGCTAAAATAAACTTTTGTGTCATTCAGGGACTAAAAGTGTCAAAAAGTGCACAAGTTTGCATTTTCGCGCATAACTTACGTTCTGAATACATCTGGACATCCAAAAATTTATGTAAGCATGACTATATTATATTTTAGTGTTCGCCTTAAGAAAAATTCATTCGTCGCGTCATTTGGATCGTTTTTCGCGCTTATGCGCATTCCGTCGTAATTAAGCGAACATCGCGTTCGTACGACCAAACGAACCAACATCCGGCATATTTTTGAGCATGTTTTGAGTTCCCTATACTTTAACTTCATTTTAGAGCCTTGAAATGAGGTTAACGGGGTTCAAACGCATCGAAAAAGGGCTTAAAACACAACAGGGACCATTTCTGCCATTTTAGAAACATTTCTGAATCAGATGGGTCAGTGGCGTAGCGCGACGCCTAAAGCCTTACCAGTCGCGCTACGCGACTGCCTATTCTGGACCAGATTCCATGTTTTTAACACAAGTTGCAGCTGATTGATTCTTAACCACATGTTTTAAGTTGCTTAATCACTAAGATTAGGAGCATATGTGGCTCCATAACCTTTGTGACAAGTGTACGGCTCGGATCGTGGCACGATATTCAAGAAACGATCCTAGCGGCTCTACTTTTTCTATAAATACCCACCCCCCTTTGGCTTAAAAACCCACAAATCTGATCATTTGGGCTCTAAGTTGGAACCTTCGTTTCATACCTGAGCTATTTTGATCTGGGTTAGCATTCGGGGACCCTTCGTAAGTATTCTTTCGTTCTTTTCCTTATTTTTACTGCTTTTCGAGTCAGAAAATCAAACTTTGTTTGACTTTCAGCGTTGACCAGTAATGGTCAATGCGAAGTTCGTTTGAACTTCGCAACGTGAGTGTAATCACGTTGGTCATAGTCCCTTGGGACTATGCCCACTGACTACCACGTTGTCTAGGGTCGTAGGGTAGGCGATCTAATAAATCGCCTATACCTTCGAACCCGACCCAGTTTGGTCGATCATTAGGATCCGACCAAACACATTAGGTGACCATAGTAGGTATGGAATAACCTTCCGAGGTTATACCCTATGGTCACATCGTTTAAGTAGTTGTATGATAGGTAGTTTATATGCCTTAGGTAAATTACCAGAATACCCTTTTCATTTATAATTGGTAATTAAGCATATGTAACCTAAACTATTGTCACATAACTGATTATGTAACATGTTTAGGCATATAACACTTGTCATAGGACTAGTTAGGCGGTCCGAACGCGTTTCACGCGAACGACGCGTTAAAGTAGCATAAGCTACCTAAACGGGTGGTAATGGGTCTTAAACAATTATGTTAGGTTTCATTTAGTATGTGGGCTTTGTTAAACCAAATGACACGAGTATCTACACTCGTTTGGTTTACAAACCCTAATGCTACCCAATCTTCCGATCTAGGTCCGGTTAATTAACATAGTTATCTATATAAGGTGTCGTTTGATATCCGCGATCTCTAGCATTGTTTGGTTGTTACTCAAGGACTTCTGAGCAATCTCAAGTGAGTACATAGACCCCTCTTTTACTGTTTTCCAAACTGTTTTGGGGTGGAACACATGTGCCTACTTGTTACTTTCATGCTTTCCTGTTTTCACATCATATACATGCTATGTTCGTTAGTACATTATAGTACATGATTTCATATCATCTTATGCTAGGTGTGCCCATTGTGTGCATTACTTAGTACATTGTTTTACATGACATTTCCTGCTAGGTGTGCCCATTGTGTGCATTACTTAGTACATTGTTTTACATGACATTTCCTGCTAGGTGTGCCCATTGTGTGCATTACTTAGTACATTGTTTTACATGACATTTCCTGCTAGGTGTGCCCATTGTGTGCATTACTTAGTACATTGTTTTACATGACATTTCCTGCTAGGTGTGCCCATTGTGTGCATTACTTAGTACATTGTTTTACATGACATTTCCTGCTAGGTGTGCCCATTGTGTGCATTACTTAGTACATTGTTTTACATTGCATTTTGTTGCATATGCTCATCCAGCATGTGAACACATTATACTACATTTTGAACCGTCGTATCTATGAACCGTTTGTATCTGGGAACCGTTGTACCTGTGAACCGTTTGTATCTGTGAACCGTTGTATCTGTGAACCGTTTGTAACTGTGAACCGTATTTGACCATACATAAACATTTCTACTATTGTTAAACATTACTTTGGTGGTTTGGTTTGATTAAATGATTAAGTAACGATGCGTGTGTAACATGATACAAGCATGGTGGATACGCCGCTGGTACTTCCTATATATAAGTGTTTGTATGGTATTACATATTGTAGCGTTATTTGAATCATTTCAGTTTGAGACATAGAACATTTTATACAAATAACATACTTTTCACAAAGACATTGTTTTACAAACAACTTATCTTATACAAACTCATCTTACATGGTTATTTATTTAACCATACATTATTCACTTATTTATACATATCATCTGAACTCATTGTTTTTCAAATGATTTACAAAACAAAGCAAATTACAAGGTTCATGACTAAACATTTTCTCAAACATAAGTCATGGAACCTATTTTCACAAAACCTATGTATCTCACAGGCATTTTTATGCTGACGTACCTATTTTCACATGTGTTTTTCAGGAGCTGTTGCATAAGATGATCAAGATACATATAGGCAGACTTGGGCTTTAGTGACAATAAAAGATGCAAGACTAGTTAATTATGTTGTTTTTCCTTGTTTGATTAGACATTGTAACACTTTTAATCAATAAAACGAAACTTCAATTGCCATGGATTTGAAACAATTAATTCTGTTACAACACTCCCCGATGTTTCCGCCACGTTTCGTATGTTCTACGTGGTCGGGGTGTGACACTACGCCCTTCCAAGGTGAGACCTTCAACAAAACTTTGTCTCCCACCGGGAATTCTAATGGTTTTCGTCCTCATTCAGCGTAGCTCTTTTGTCGATCTCGAGCCGCCTTAATGAGCTCTCGGATCTGCATGATTTTGTCGGTTGTCTCTTGCATAAGTTCAGGACCAACCATACGTTTGTCTCCAGCGTCTCCCCAACATAAAGGCGAGCGACATTTGCGGCCATACAGAGCTTCGAACGGTGCGGCTTTTATGCTCGTATGATAACTGTTATTGTAGGAAAACTCAACTAAAGGTAGATGAGTATCCCAACTGCCGCCTAGGTCCATAACACATGCGCGAAGCATATCTTCCAGCGTTTGTATGGTCTGTTCGCTCTGGCCGTCTGTTTGCGGATGGAAGGTCGTGCTTAGATCTAGTTGATTTCCAAAGGCTTCCTAAAAGGATTGCCAGATCCTTGAGACAAAACGTCTATCTCTGCCTGAAATAATTAAGATAGGCACTCCATGACGTGCCACGATTTCTTTTAAGTACAACTCAGCAAGCTCTCCAGTGCTGTCTTTCTCTCGGATCGGAAGGAAATGTGCAGATTTCGTCAATCGATCAACTATCACCCATATCATATCGTGCCCTCTAGGGGTCCTGGGTAATTTCGTTATGAAGTCCATCGAGATTTGCTCCCACTTCCACATGGGTATCTCTGGTTGTTGCAGTAGCCCAGATGGTTTTTGATATTCAGCTTTAACCTTGGCACAGGTTAGGCACTTTCCAACATATATAGCAACATCACTTTTAAGTCTCGGCCACCAATAGTAGTCCTTCAAGTCTTGATACATTTTGTCCGATCCTGGATGGATCGAGTATCGCGACTTGTGAGCTTCATTAAGGATGATTTCTCGATTACCGCCATAGAGCGGAACCCAAATACGCCCCTTAAAGTATAAGGTTCCCTCTTTGTTTGGCACCAAATTCTTCAGCATACCTCGGAGGTATTCAGCTTTACGATTCTCCCCTTTCAGGGCTTCTTGTTGTACGTCACGAATGTGTGCAGTGAGGTTCGTTTGAATAGTCATTTCCAGTGCTCGAACCCTTAGGGTCTTAACCCTTTCTTTTCGACTTAGCACGTCTACTACAAAGTTTGCCTTTACAGGATGGTACTTAATCTCACAATCATAATCATTCAGCAGCTCGACCCAACGTCGTTGAAGCATATTTAATTCCTTCTGATCAAATATGTGTTGTAGGCTTTTGTGATCTGTGAAGATTGTACATCGTGTACCATATAAATAATGTCGCCAGATCTTCAAGGCGAATACCACTACGCCTAGCTCTAGGTCATGGGTGGTATTGTTTCTTTCGTGCACCTTCAACTGCCTTGAAGCGTAAGCGATGACTTTTTGGCGTTGCATAAGCACGCAACCCAAACCTTGACGTGAAGTGTTGAAGTATACCACGAAGTCTTCTGTGCCTTCGGGTAAGGATAGTATTTGTGCATCGCATAGCTTATTTTTGAGCAGTTAGAAGGCTTCTTCCTGCTTATCACCCCAGTCGTACTTCTTGTCTTTCTGCGTAAGGGTAGTTAGCGGTTGAGCTATCTTGGAGAAATTCTCGATAAATCGTCGGTAATAGCCCGCTAAGCCCAAAAATTGTCGACTTCAGTTGGGGTTTTGGGGGCTTCCCAATTCTTTATCGCTTCTATCTTTGATGGGTCTACATGAATGCCCTTCTCATTCACTACGTGACCAAGAAACTGTACTTCACGAATCCAGAATTCGCACTTTGAAAACTTTCATAAGGTTTCTCTTTCTTCAGTAGTTCCAAAATGGTTCTGAGATGTTGCTCGTGCTCTTCTCTCATTCGTGAGTAAATCAGGATATCATCGATAAATACAATCACGAATTTATCGAGATATGGTTTGCATACGCTGTTCATCAGATCCATAAATACCGCTGGCGCGTTCGTCAGTCCGAATGGCATCACAAGGAACTCGTAATGCCCATAGTGTGTTCTGAACGCAGTCTTTGGTACGCTTTCCTCTTGGATCCTTAACTGATGGTATCCATATCGAAGGTCGATCTTGGAATAGTATCTCGATCCTTGCAACTGATCAAATAAGTCATCAATCCTCGGTAGTGGTACCGATTCTTGATAGTGAGCTTGTTCAACTCTCTATAGTCGATACACATCCGCAGTGTTCCATCATTCTTCTTTACGAACAATACTGGAGATCCCCAAGGAGAGAAGCTTGGCCTTATGAATCCTTTATCCAACAACTCCTGGAGTTGTGTAGATAAATCTTGCATCTCGGATGGTGCAAGTCGATAGGGTGCCTTGGCTACAGGAGCGGCTCCTGGAACCAAGTCTATATGGAATTCGACTTGTCGTTGCAGAGGTAGTCCTGGCAGATCTTCGGGAAAGACATAAGGGAATTCCTTCACCACAGGAATGTCTTCGAGTTTCGGCTCCTCAGCCTTCTTATCTACAACGTGCGCCAGGAAAGCAACACATCCTTTCCTTAAGCACTTCTGTGCCTTCATACAACTGATGATTCGTAGAGGTGCGTCTCATTTTTCTCCATGCACGATGAGAGTTTCATCATTCGCTAAAGGGATGTGAATGATTTTCTCGTGACAAATAACTTCAGCCTTGTTCTTGGACAACCAGTCCATTCCGACCACTACATCGAAGCTACCCAATTGAATAGGTAAGAGGTCGATGCTAAATCTTTGCTCACCAAGTTCTAATGTGCAACCCCTAACAACTTCGCCCGACTCAACAAGCTTACCATTGGCTAGTTCTATGTAATAAGGAATACTTAATCTACTAGATTCTACTCCAAGCATATGTTTAAATTCCACAGACATGAAGCTATAATCGGAACCAGTGTCAAATAATATGGATGCAAAATGATTGTTAACGAGAAAAGTACCGGTGACCACATTAGGGTCCTCGCGTGCGTTCCTTGCTCCAATCACAAATGCTTGAGCATGAGCATTGTTTCCCCTTGGGCAGTCTTTTATGAAATGATACTTGCTTCCACAACCAAAGCATCCTTGGTTCTGCCCAGCATCATTACCATGTCGATTACCATTGCCATTGCCATTTCCACCATTGTTTCTATTACCAGTGCCGTTGCGGTTTCCATTCCTGTTTCTATTTCCTTTTCCCCAACAGTCTTCTGTTTGATGACCCAACCTACCACATTTGTTGCATCTTGGAATGCGACAAGCTCCTTCATGTTGATACCTACATTTTTGGCATTTAGGCAGGGTGCCTTGGTATCCTTTGGCTACAGTATCATTTGCCGCTGCAAAGGTTCTCGCCTCCTTAGGTGGGTTAGGGTCTCGTTTCTTATTGTTGGAACCCTTGTTATTACGAGTCGCTTGATTCAGGTTCGCATGCTTCCTTTTCTTGTCACCAGACGACTCAGCATGCGTCTCGGTCTTCTTAGTAGGGTTCAGCGATAACTTCTTCATACGAACAGCATCTTCAGTAAGGCTGACAGCCAGAGTTACAGCCTGTGTGATCGTTTCAGGTTTGGCCGAAGTTACCATGGTGCGAAACTCCAGAGCCAATCCCCAGATGTAGCGATCGACACGCTTAAATTCAGGAGTCACCATGTAGGGGATCACTCTAGACAAATCGTGGAACCTTCGAGTATAACCAGTAATGTCAGCACCTTCCATGGTCAAGTGCCAGAACTCAGTCTCCAACCTTTGGAGTTCAGCACGTGAGCAATACTTTTCTCTCATACGTTCCTTTAGCTCATCCCACGTCATGCCGTACGCAGCATCATAACCCAGAGTCTGGACTTGCAAATTCCACCAAGTCAAAGCTTCATCAACAAACAATCCCATAGCAAAAGTGACTTGCTGATCCGCGGTACACTTGCTCATACGGATAGTGGCATCAGTCTTCTCCATCCAGTGTACAAACGCCACTACACCTCCAGTGCCGTCGTAGTTTAGTGGCTTGCAGTCGAGAAACTGCTTAAAGGTGCAGCCTTGAGTTGTGTTTCCTCCAGATGTATCTCCCTGCCCATTACGTCTAGCATTGCTTGGTCCTCCACTTTGTTCGGTGCGGTTCGCCTCGTATTGAGCGATAGCTGCGGAGATCCTTTCTTCCAGTAGGGCATTCAGTTCTTCAGCGGTCCTCGGCAGAAGAGGAGGAGGGGGTTGATCAGAATCTTGATTGTTCACAGTTCTCCTAGGTGTCATGTTCTGAAAGAACACAACACAGCAGGGTTAGACATTTGTTTGATATCGTCATACGAGACAGTAGTAGTATATATACACAGACATATACCCACATAAGTGACATCAAACAATCCGCCAAGCGTATAAATCAATTTATACAGTAACAAGCATGCATAAATAGATAAATACGGGTGTGTCATAAGATGTTCACCGAGTCTTTACACATATCAGAACAACTTGTTACATCATTATTTGTGAAGTAAACAAAATGCATAAGGGTTACATCTCCCCAAAGTACAAGTTTAATATATGTAAAGGACAAAATATCTTACTTCACATTGGCGGTTCTTGTCTTTATACCCTAAATTATTACTCCAAAAGAGTATTTAATAGGCTGGGGGAGGGGTGTTCATGTTTGACCTTCTCTTGTATTTGAAGGAATCTCTTATGATACGTGACAAGACTTGCTGTGGTTTCTGTGCACTGAATTCCATAATTATGTATGCATCTATAATTACGTAAGTCCTTGCACAGTCCGCACAGTTCGTTTCATCGTCGGATCACTTCCTTTAGATAGGCCACTGTTTTCAGGTAAAGTCACGAGTACCTGAGATATTCTATTTCTAGTATATGTATATATCAATTATCACACATAGTTGCAAGTAATTTCTAGTCAAAGACAAGTGCTACTCCAGTGCACCCTAAGTCTCGTAGTGTTTTTTTTTCTTGACTCCTTGTAAACAGTTTCAGGTAGTGGATGTCGCGGAAAGTTTTATGCAATGAAAACTTTTTGAAAAATTGTTTTCGTGAAAGGATCTTAGAGATTGTAGACTAGACTCGAGAAGGAATCCTGGTTCACTACAATCGCAGCTCTGATACCAATCTGTCACACCCCTTTCATAGGCGGAAGCACGAGGTGTGATCATGAAAGGTTCTCATTGCATACGAATGGTAAACATACTACATGCTCGTAAAAATAACTTCAAATGCCAAACATTACATAACTGAAAACATGGTTTAAGTGTTTACATCACAAGACAGCATATTGTCTGAAAAGTTTACAACTTTATTCAACGTTAAACATAAACGACATCCAAGAGCAAGAGTATGACCACGCGCACATCCACATTAGTTACCTGAAATACATATGAGTTTTTGGAAAATCGTTAACATAATGTTGGTGTGAATTCATGCAGTTTTTGTATTGAACGTTTGTATACTTTGTATGAAAACATGGTATGTAAGTTGTATAAATCAAGTATTTCTGTAAGTATCGAGATTGTTAATGGGTTGCAAGGCCATTAACATGTGACACGACATAGGAAGCATCCAAACCATAGGCATTTTTCTAGTTGTCGATTCACGACTGAGACACAAAAGCACTACTTGGTACTAGTTTTCACCAAGAGTGTGGCTGCCCGAAAACCCATTAGATCTAACATTTTGTTCTGCGGTCTAGGTATATTGTTGATTAATGGTGCTTCTGGTACCCTATTCGTGACACGATTTAAAGTATCATTCCTTAGTCTTTGTATCCAGCATACCATAACACATGTATTTTCCCTAAGTTTAAAAAGTATGTAAAAGTTTAAAAGTGGGGACATAAACTCACTTGTCTGTAAACATTTATTAATATGTACTTCACCCCCGAAGTTATAAAACTGAAAACAGTTAAAAGAAAAGGGGGAGCATGAACTCACAACTTTGCGTTTCTTGCGCCGTAAACTTCACCGGGTTTGCTTATATAGCGTCGTGACCTAAATGTGTTTTATTAACGTTAGTCACTAGACTTGTATTGCACAAGTACAAGTCACCATATTTTATGTATGTGTTCTTGTGTTAAAAATAATTTATATTTTTAACTATATATCTTACTTATATTATTTTCTCAAAAATAAATATAAGTATCTTGTATTTTTCACCCGAATTATGTATTTTGTCCAAAACTTCATTTCATGTTCATAACTTGTCCAAGTTATATAATCTATCAAGTAATATATTTTCATAAATATATTCTCTTGTATTTGTCTATGCATATTGTATGTGTATTTTTGTATTTTCACTCCTCAGGAGTATTTAGTGTATTTTCAAGTCCTAATACACTATTTACGTATAATACATACTACATACATTTAGCACAAACTTTGGTGATAAATAAATATATATTTTTTCCTCAAAAATATACATATTTAATATCAATTTTTATCTTGAAGAAATCATCATTTCTTATTTTGAAGTTTACATAAAAATTAGGGAAACCTTGGTAAATACTTTTTAGGTAAATTTTTAGGGAATAAGTTTCACCAAAACTTATGTTTTTCTAAGTGTCAAAATTCTATAGAAATTTTGACATGGTTTCCCCTAAAAATGGAGGTTTCCCATGTTTTCAAAACATGTGTTTATTTTCTTTTAAAATCATCACAAACAATCCTCAACTCATTCAACACTTACCGAGTGTCAAATTCAAGTAACTTATACTACATCATGAACTGGAAGTTTTTGTAAAAACTTGTAGTAACTTACCATGTTATTTAGTAGGTTTAGTTACCCTTAAAAACATATTTATTCATTTCTAAATCACATTCTTGAAAGATTTAGTCATTTACAACTTGTAAGATGATTTTTCTAAAAATATTTCTTTTGTATTTTTCTTGTTACAAACATGTTTCTAGTCTTGTTTAAACATTAAAAATATAATTAGTTTACTCAGAAACCATGACTTGTAAATCTTATAAATAAACTTGGTTTCTTGAGAAAATTATTTTTGTAATCATCTATTTACAAGATTTGTATTTTGTTTAAATCATCTTTACATATGAAAATCAATTTCATCATTCAAGTTCATGAAGACATAAAGCATGATGATCTTGGTCTTTCACAAGATCACCACTTTAACTTACTAGATCATGTGTTTAATCACAATCTAGTAGGTTTCTTATGATGTCTAACATCACTAACACAAATCAACATTCCTCAAGAAGCAACTCATCATCATTTACATGTATTCTTATGTATTTAAGCTTATGTTAAAGTATCATGATCATGTTCTTTTGTGTTCTACAAGATTAACATTGTTTATCATCTTTTAACCAACAATATATGAAGTAACAAGTTACAAGGAGCTTACTACTAGCACAAGGGCTAAGGAAGAATACTTGATGTTGAAGATGATAAATGGGTTGGATAGAAGCAAAGGAAGAAGGTCCTTCAAGATCCACAAGCTCTAAACCTCCTTAAACACCTTCTTGCACCTTGTGACTAACTTGGAATGGTTGATCAAAGGATGAAAAGGATGGTGGTGTGGTTGTTGATTTTCGGCCGTAGGTGGGGGGCAAGGGGAAGAAGATGAAGTGTGGTGTGTGTGAAGTGAGATGTAGTATGCTCATGTCTTCTTATAGTACTTGCATATCTTCTTACAAATCCTTTGAGATCTTATAAGATCTTATGATATCTTGGCAAGATCATAAGCAATCTAATGAGATCAAGCAAGATCATACAAGATCAAAGGAGATCTATGGTGGGGTCACCCATGACCGTCCACTCTTCAGGGGGGGGGGGGTAAAGTGTAACTTCCAAGTTCTTATTTCATAAACTAGTTAAGTTTGAAGTATAAAGTTTAGGGATTTAATGTGTTATTATGTTATAAGGGGTGTTAGGGTGTTCGGTGATCATAACTAGCTCAGAAATAAATAAACAATGCTTCTAGTAATATTTTGATGTTTCGGGTAATGTCCGGTTGTTCGGTTAGATACCGGTTCGTTAAAGTGCTAAATTACACCGATTAGTGTCCTTTAAGTACCCTCTTGTGACGCTTTTAATTCCCGGCACTTAGGAAAGCATTCAGGACCATTTAGTCGTATTTTTACATGTTACAATCTTGTTATAATGCTGAATTTTGCTGAAATATGTGAAATTCAGCATTTAAAGTGTGTTTCGGGTGCTTTTCAGTGCATATTCTAGCTTCCAGAAAGGCTATATGTTAACCCTTGTATACATTCTTGGGTTTTAATGTATTCTTGACGTTGGACCTACACCTAGGCCCCAATTCTATTGTCTGACTGCTTTCTGCATAATTGTTGACACAGTGTGTCTTACCAGTGAGTTTACTAGTATTTCTGACGCAACGCTATCATTAATGCATAAAACAATATTTGTAGTATAAAACGTGCATGAATTCACAAGTATAGCATGTAATCAAACAATGTTGACATTTAAGCACATAATTACAGTTATTAAGTATTAATTAATTTGTACGGAAATTACCGTTTTGTGCCAGTTGTCACACGTTTAAGCCCTGTTAACCCAATTTCAAGGCTCTACAATGAAGTTAAAGTATAGGGGGCATGAAATATGCTTGAAAGTATCGTGGATGTCGGTTTGTTTGGTCATACGAACACGTTGTTCGGTTAATTACGATGAAACACGAACGGACGCGAAAAACGATCTAAATTACGCGACGACTGGTATTTTGGCATTCCAATCAATAGAATAAAATATTTTAATGATTAAAATTTTTTTTGGATGTCCGGATATGTTCAGAATGTAAGATATGCGCGTAAATGCAAACTTATGCACTTTTTGACGCTTTTAGTCCCTGTTGATCAAATAAGCATATTTTGCATACCGAACCCCTCAAAGCTTATTTCTAAGCTATATAAAGGATATTTAAAGTATGTTTAGCTTATGATCATGTTCCAGAATGTATGTTGCTATACGAATTTGGCAGACTTTCGCAGTTTGTCACAATTAGTCCCTGTAGTCGAATAAACTTGTTTTTGCCATACCAAACCCTTCAAAACTTATTTCTAAGTTATGTAAAGGTTATTTAAGGTAAGTTAAGCATATGTTGATGTTCTAGAGTGTTTGTCACGTTAAATTGATTACGTTTACGCATCAGTTTGCGTATAACTTTCCAGAAAGCGATATAGAGTTTGAAATCGGACAAAAATCAAAACGTGCAAAATGTCAAACATAAATAAACAATTATTGGGATCAAAATACATTGGTTTATTGATAATTGAACTGTTCAAAGTTGTACAATGATTACACAATCACAAATGTCACATGTTAGGTGGTAAAAGTCCGTATGAAGTTGTTTTTGGTTTTAAACCTTCTGTGTCCCATTTGAGAAACTTGGGGTGTCTTTGTTTTAGCACAATTTTAAATGAATCAGATAAATTCGCTTATCATGCTGATAAGTGTGTGTTAATAGGATACTCAGATGTTAAAAAAGGATACAAAATTTGGAGTTTGGATGAAAAAAGGGTTTTTTATTCAAGAGATGTTAAGTTTTATGAGGATGTCTATCTTTTAAAACAAAACAATTAATGAATCAAGAAAATTCTACTGATAAAAGGTTAAATCATGTTAATTTTTTTTATTTTGTTGAAATAAGTGTGCCTAAAGTTTCTATACTTCCGATGATGAAGAGAGGGTTATTGGATCTCATGAGTATCCTAGTGATGATCAGCAGCTAGATCATTATTCTACATCTGCCTCCTCTAGTCAGGATGGTCATGAAAAAGAACATTTAGGAACTAGGGTTGAGAGTAGTAGTAGTGAGGATAATAGCAGGGTTGAGGACACTGGGATCTCAAATGAAGAGACCAACCTATCTGAGGGAGTCCAAATTAGTTCTAGATGGTCTACTAGAGCTGTGTCCGTGCCAAAAAAAAAATGGACGGTTTTGTACTTGATGGTAAAGTTAAGTATGGAATAGATAGAGTCGTTAATTACTCATGTTTGTCTGTGGAAAACTACTGTTTTGTTAGTTCTTTAAATAAAGTTGTTGAACCAATTAGTTATAATGAGGCTTCCAACGACATTAGGTGGGTTGAGGCTATGAATGCTGAAATGGAGGCCTTGTTTAAAAATAATACAATGGTTTTGGTTGATTTGCCACCCAATAGAAAATCTATTGGGTGCAAATGGGTATATAAGGTCAAATATAAGGCCAATGGTGAAATTGAACGCTTTAAAGCAAGATTAATAGCTAAAGGCTACAATCAAAGAGAAGGAATAGACTTTAGTGAAACCTTTTCTCATGTTGTTAAAATGGTAACCATTAGATGTGTTATTTGTCTTGCTGTGAAAAATAATTGGTCTATATTTCAACTTGATATTAATAATGCGTTTTTGTATGGTTCCTTAACTGAGGATGTATATATGTCATTACCCCCAGGTTATTACTCTAAGAATGAAACCAAGGTTTGCAAGCTTGTTAAGTCCTTATATGGACTTAAACAAGCACCACGAAAATGGAATGAATAATTGACTGAGGTTTTAGGAAAAATCAGGTTTAAGCAAAGCTTATGTGATCATTCTTTGTTTATTTTGTGCAATGATTCTGTGTTTGTTGTTCTACTTGTGTATGTGGATGATATAATCTTAACTAGGAATAGTGTTGATGAAATAAATAAAGTACAAAAGCTGTTAAGCGATAGTTTTAAGATAAAAGATCTAGGTAAGCTAAATTATTTTCTTGTGATAGAAGTTTTGTATGATAAAAATGGTGTTTGTTTGAACCAACGAAAAATATTGTATGGAGTTATTAAATGAATGGTCTGTTAGGATGTAAACCAGTTACGACTCCCATTGAACAAAGTTATATAGTGTCTTCTAAAACTAAGAAAATCCAGTATTGCTAAAAGATGTTACTGGTTTTAAAAAATTAACAGGAAAATTGAAATATCTTTCTTTGACTAAACCTGATATATCGTATGTTGTCCAGTTTCTGAGTTAGTTTATGCATAGCCCAATTGAGTCACATTTACAAGTTGCTCTAAGGTTACTTAGGTACTTGAACTCTTGTCTGGGTAAAGGGTTGAAGTTTAAATCAGAAAATGTGTTAGAATTGTTGGGTTATGATGATTCGGACTGGGGGAAATGTTTAGTAACTCGAAAGTCCGTAACTGGTTATTGCATTTTTTTGGGTCGTCTTTGGTTTCATGGAAGAGTAAAAAGCAGAGTGTTATGTCGAGGTCAACTGCTGAGGCAGAATACAGGGCTATGTGCTCTGCTACGTGTGAAATAATGTGGATTTTGAACTTGTTGAAAGAACTTAAAGTTGATAGCTGCAAATTTATTTTGTGATAGTAAAGCGGCCATGTCTGTAGCTGCAAATCCCGTATTTCATGAACGGACAAAACATTTTGAACTAGACTTGCATTTTTTGAGGGAGAAAGTTGCCTGCGGTTTGATATATCCTGAGAAAGTTGACACAGAATACCAACTTGCAGATGTGTTTACTAAAGGGTTGTCAGTGTCACAGCATGAGATATTCTATAACAAATTGGGTCTGGTTAGTATGTTCAAACATATGAATGAAGGGGATGTTGAAAGATGAGAATTAATTCTCATTCGTATGTTTTATTTATCTGGGCCTGTTACATTCTGGTTGTATTTGGGTCAGTTACAATGTTGGGCTTATGTGATATGTTATAATGTTGGGCTTATGTGATATCCATTCATATTGGCATCTTGTTTGTTATAACCGTCTTATGGTTGTTGTGAGTTGTTTAATACAGCTGGAAGTCTAAGGGGGTATTATGAAAATTTGGAGGGACCCCGATCATCTTGTGGCATGGTTTTGGACTTATGTGTAATTTTGTGTCCTGAGAATATAAAAGGCCAGTGATGTGCACATTAGGGTTTCATCTCTCCCCAAATTCACTTTTACGCTCTTGTGTGGTGTTTCGTATACCAGTTGTTCTGCATACCTGTTCTCCTTCAAGATCATCAGGAGCTGGTGTGTATATCAGTCTTTCTTCAAGATCTTCAGGAGCTTCAATTCTTTCTTCATTTTTCTTTGATTATATCCTTTGTATTGTTGTGTCGGTTGTTAGATCTTTGATAGGTCTAGTGATCGTGTGTGATCACTGTTTCTGATCATCTGATTATTTATATCAGTTGATCGTTATTTTGTATTTGTTCTTAGATCTTACTATTTGTAAGATCTAGGGTATTAGGGGGAATTTATTGGTTTGGGTAAATAATAAAAGTTTTGTCGCTTGTTTTGTCGCTATTTTATGTGTTCGTCTGTTTTATCCATACCATTTGACAAGCTTACTCTTGAAAACGGTCATCAATATCAGCAAGCAGTGACTTCATGTCCATATACAAAATCATCACCCAATACTATCCGAATTAAGATGTTGATATACTTGTGTTTCAAGTCATTGGTTTAAAAACATATTTATTATCAACAAATTGAACCCATGATATTCGCTAATTTACACATGTTTTAGTCCCCCATTTTATCCCCATTTTATGCGTTTTTGGCCGTAAAACCGTCATTCGGATACTTAATTATATATACTTTTGTTTACAGGCCTAAAACAGCATACCAGACAAGATGATAGTGAAAATGAGGACTTTCCGTACGAAACGACAAAGCTACGAACATTCTGTTGGAATTCTGACCTGGGCAAATGGAACGGTCGTGCGACCATATGAACGACCATGCATCTTCGACAAAACCAACCCTGCCCGGCAATGAACGAGGGTGCGACTCAGCGTGCAAGCATATGCCGGTAATGCACGGGCGTGCGTCTGATTGCACCCCGTGTGGATTCGATGATCAGCCAAAGCCCGGCAATGCACCACCAGTGCAGCAGTCCGTGCAACAAGAACCCGGAAACGCATGATCATGCGATCTGAAGAACGGTCGTGCGAGACCGAAGACCGGTCAAGATCTGATGACGTCATGCAGTATGGTGCACCATACCTCCAATAATTTATAAAGTGAACGGTCGTGCGACAGGACGCACGACCGTGCGAGATCGAAATTATATAAAAACTTGCAGAAACATTCTGCTCCTAACTCTGGACATTTTGGAAGCGATTCTGGCGATTTTTAGGCTCCGGAGGCTTCTGCTTTCACCCGGATTCAAGCCACATTGTGCCGATTAGCTTCGTTATCTTCCAGATTCTTAATCTTATGCTTGTTTATGGTTTGGTTTTCTAATCTTTCCATGATTTTGTTAATCTTTCAAGTATTTAGATTAATGTTTATGTATTATTGTAGCCTTTGGGCTTAAACACAACAATCCCTTGCTTGATTATAATCATTAGTATGTTAATATTTGTTTGTAATGACATTTGGAAGTATTTTCTATGTTAATCTTTGATGATTAGTTTGCAACCTTGTTATTGATATTGATTTCTTGATTATAAGTAATTGTGTTGGATGATTGGTATTTGGTTAGTTAAGATAGTTGAAAAATGAAGCTTAATTAATCTTGTATTAGTAAACTTTAAACTTGGTTAACTAGTTTAGCTTGGTTAAAATGTGTGCACCATGATACTAGAAATGGTTAGTGGTTTAATAAAATGTAATTATTGTTAATCAAGAAAGCTTGTCGTCACGTAAGGACCTTAACGGGTTAAATGGTGTCGTTATAAATTCTTGCCATGATTTGTTAGCTTAGTTAGTAGTTTAGGCCAAAATTGCTATCTTGGTGAATTTATGTGCAAGATTTGTAAAATGAACTCGGTTGTGATTTAATCTAGTTTATGCTTGTCTCGGTGGTTGCATTGTGTTTATCGGTGTCGTTTTCCTTGTTTAAGTGAGGTTAGAAAACTCCTAACGGATGACTAACTTATTTTTAAGAGATTTTCATAGACATTTATCAATTGCACGTTAAAGAACAATTTTAGGTGGTTAAAGTGTGTTTATCGTTTTTGTCACACCCCGACCGCGTAAAACAACAAATCGCGGCGGAAACATCGGGGCGTGTTGCAACAGAATTAATGTTTCATAACCATGGATATCAAAAGTGTTTCGTTTTATTAAACATTGAGTAATTACATCGTCTGGAAATCTAAATACACTATTTAAACATAGTCTATCATTGTTATTGAGTCACTAAGGCCTTGTCCAGTCCTATGTGAGCATGCATCTTATCAATCGATATCATCCAACAATACCTGAAACATATGTGAAAACGAGGTCAGCAAAGAAATGCTGGCGAATACATTAGTTTTGTTGAAAATAAGTTTCATGACTTCTGTTTGAGAAAATGTTTAGTCATGAACCTTGTAATTTGCTTTGTCTTTGTAAATCATTTGAAAAATAATAAGTTCGGATGATAAGTATAAATAAGAGAATAATGCATGATTAAATGAATAACCATGTAAAAATGAGTTTGTGTAAGATAAGTTGTTTGTAAATAAATGTCTTGTGAAAAGTATGTTACTTGTATAAAATGTTCTATGTCTCAAACTGAAATGATTCAAATAACGCTACAATATGTAATACCATACAAACACTTATATATAGGAAGTACCAGCGGCGTATCCACCATGTTTGTATCATATTACACACGCATCGTTACTTAATCACTTAATCAAACCAAACCAAACAATGTAAAATGTCTATGTTTAAATCAATTGTCAAATGTATTGAATAATATGTCAAAGTATTCATGTCAAGATGTAATTCATGTCAAAATGTCTATGTCAAATATCCATGTCAAATGTCTATGTCAAATATCCATGTATGGCAAGTGAAATGTCTCAACTAAACCATATGCACAACAACAAAGTATTGAAGTAAAACTTGGTTTAAACCAACACTATGTTTCGTGTAGATGCATGATCAAATGTAAATCATGTACAAATGTTTACCCAATCGTTACCCATTCGTTCAAATCGTTCTTGTTTTAATCGTTCTAATCGTTCTTGTTTTAATCGTTCTAATCGTTCTTGTTTTAATCATGAACTACTTTATGATCGATTCTCTAATAACATTCAAACCTTCTTGACGCGTTCCTCGTTCCAACTCGCTCTCGCTCTCGTTCTTAACAAACCCTTACCAAAGGATAAGTTAATAATTACAGATTCAGTCGCTACCCACAACACCCACACATAACAATGGGTGCAGTAAATAACGGGATTTGTCAGATCCTATGGTACCATAACCTAATACTGGTCGGCTTGATCATAGCTAATGAATGTCATCGGTCATGTAAACTACAACCAACAAGTTTGTTCACTTCTTGAAATTTGTTATTAGTTTTTGAAATCATTGTATTCGTTCTTGAAATCATTGTTAGCGTTCTTGAAATAATTGTAATTGTTCTTGAAACCACATTGTAATTGTTCTTGAAACCATTGATAAAACATTTAGCACATATGAGTCACCCCAAAACAGTTGAAAACAGTAAAAGAGGGGAATAATGTACTCGCCTGGGAGTGCTTAGGAGTCTTGAACAACTACCAAGAAAGCTAGAGGAGTCCCGGAAATCAAACGGTACCTAATATAGGTAATTACATAATTAACCCGGACCTAAATCGGAAGACTGGGTAGCAGGAGGGTTTGTAAACCAAATGAGTGTAGGAACTCATATGATATGGTTTAACAAAGCCTACATACTAAATGAAACTTAACCTAAGTATTATCGACCCATCGCGACCCATTAAGGTAACTTATGCTACTTTAACGCGTCGTGTGCGTGAAACGCGTTCGGACCGTCTAACTAGTCCTATGACAAGTGTTATATGCCTAAACATGTTACATAATCAGTTATGTGACAAAAGTTTAGGTTACATATGCTTAATTACCAATTATACATGAAAAGGGTATTCTGGTAATTTACCTAAGGCATATAAACTACCTATCATACAACTACTTAAACGATGTGACCATAGGGTATAACCTCGGAAGGTTATGCCCTATACTAGGGTCACCTAATGTATTTGGTCGGATCCTAATGATCGACCAAACTGGGTCGGGCTCGAAGGTATAGGCGATTTATTAGATCGCCTACCCTACGACCCTAGACAACGTGGTAATCAGTGGGCATAGTCTCAAGGGACTATGACCAACGTGATTACACTCACGTTGCGAAGTTCAAACGAACTTCGCATTGACCATTACTGGTCAACGCTGAAAGTCAAACAAAGTTTGACTTTCTGACTCGAAAAGCAATAAAATAAGGAAAAGAACGAAAGAATACTTACGAAGGGTCCCCGAATGCTAACCTCGATTCAAAAATCTCAGGTATGAAACAATAGTTTCAACTTAGAGTTTCTCAAATCAAAGTTCTAGTGATTTTAGCAATGGGGGTGGATGGGTATTTATAGGAATACCCGAACCGTTAAGATCGTTTCATGGAAAACGTGCCTTAATCCCATCCGTACATGTGTTGAAATGTCATGGTGTTTAGGTGTTTAAATTCCATCCATACATGTGTTGAAATGTCATGGTGTTTAGGTGTTTAAATTCCATCCATACATGTGTTGAAATGTCATGGTGTTTAGGTCTTTAAATTCCATCCATACATGTGTTGAAATGTCATGGTGTTTAGGTGTTTAAATTCCATCCATACATGTGTTGAAAGGTCATGGTGTTTAGGTGTTTAAATTCCATCCATACATGTGTTGAAATGTCATGGTGCCTAAATTTCATCCTTATCCGCTGACTAAGCAAGTTAGAATGTGTGGTTGTGAATTAAACAACGGCTAATACATCGAATCTGGTCCTGAATGTGAAAAACGATCCAAATGACGTGACGAATGGATTTTTCTTATGGCGAACACTAAAATAAAATATTTTTGTGCTAACATAATTTTTTTGATGTCCGGATGTATTCAGAACGTAAGTTATGCGCGAAAATGCAAACTTGTGCACTTTTTGACACTTTTAGTCCCTGAATGACCCAAAAGTTTATTTTAGCACACCGAACCCCTCAAAGCCTATTTATAAGCTATGTAAAGGATATTTATGGTATGTTTAACTTATGGTCATGTCCCGGAAGTTCTGTTACAGTTCAAATTGGCATACTTTCGCAGTTTGTCAAATTTAGTCCCTGTAAGCGATTAAACTTTGATTTCACCACACCAAACCTTCCAAAACTTATATCTAAGTTATGTAAAGGTTATTTAAGGTATGTTAAGCCTATGTCACTATTCCGGAGTGTTTGTTGCATTAAACTGGTTATATTTACGCATCAGTGCGCGTATAACCTTCCAGAAAGCGATTTAGAGTTTGAAATCGAACAAAAATTGATATGTGCAAATGATACACATATTTTTACAAATCCCAAGTATGAAATACAATATTTCATTGGTTTGGTATTTGTTTGATGGCCGTGGAGGCACAAGTGTTACAGTTTTAACTTTCCAAATGATTGTCATGTTAGGATTCCCGAAAGGGATACTAATTGTCTTAAATTGGAAAATTGACCGAATGCTTCTAGTGCCAAAACCAACTTAGTTGACATACTTTGGTTGTGTATTCAGCAAGGCTATTTATTTATTTCCTACTATGTTTTATAAGTATTTGTTTATGCTTACCTTAGTTTATTAAAAATCAAACAACTTATGTTTTTACCGGTAGTTTAGTGACAAAGGTCTAGTATTATTTCTCCGCCCATTTCCTTGGATCGATACTTGGTTCTTACCGATACTTTACTACATATATGACGGGGTACACTTGCCTCTTTCGTGTGTGTTTTGATGTAAAAGTAATACTCACTTTTATAAATTTAAAACCAAATCGTGTGTAATTTCATTGAGAAAATATGTGTAGTCGAGCACACATCAAGTTTTTGGCGCCGTTGCCGTGGATATGGCGAGCTTTAGGAACGACCCGAGTCATTGTGTTATCGGTGTATACACTTGTTAATATTTGTGTATACTTTCTTGATTATTTATTTGTTTATTTATTTGTTAATATTTCTTGCTTTTAATTCGATTTATTCATTTTCGTGAATATTTTGTACGCTTGTAAATTTTTGTTCCATTTATTTATTTAATCCGGATTTATTATTTATTTATTCTTTGAGTTTTCGGCTCCTAAAAATCATTTTTATACTAGCCGATTCGATTTTTTTATTGTGTTGATTTTTATAAAATTTCGGGCCCATTTTCGGATTTTTATAAAATTTTCAGCCCATTTTAAATAATATTCTGTTTCTTTTCAGCAAAAAAAAATATATATATAATAGCATTATTATATTAATAAAATATTCATTGTGTCAATTTTTCGTTTGCAGGTTGATGTTCTCGACCCCCGCTCCAGAAGTTGTTGAACCCTCAGACGAGCCTGAACGCGATCTGAGGAGACGTCTTCGCGCGAGATCTCGTGCGGTTGGGCTACTGCTCGCAGGAGGCGAGCCTGAGCCGGTAGTACCCACTGAAGCCGAGGGCTCAGGGGCAGCAGGAGACAGAACCATGGCGGACGATGAGCGACCTTTGAATGAGACGAATCAGCCCGGAAGGGCAGGCCTGGAATCTAGTATCATACGACCTACTATAGATGCACCTGTTTTTGAAATTAAATCTAGTATTATTAATATGGTGCAGAATTCGGTGCAGTTTGACGGGCGTGAGCATGAGGATCCCGGACGACATATAGCGGCTTTTCTCGAAGTTTGTTCCATATTCAAGATCAGAGATGTTTCGGAGGATGCAATTCGGTTGAGATTGTTTCCTTTCTCGTTGCGTGACAAAGCTAGAGCTTGGCTTATGTCACTTCCAGCCGGGTCCATCAAGACCTGGAATCAGTTGGCGGAACAGTTTATGCAGAAATATTTTCCACCTGAGAAAACAAACAAGCTACGGAACCGGATTGTTTCCTTTCGCCAGGACGAGGGAGAGTCGTTGCACGCGGCCTGGGAGAGATTTAAAGATTTGTTGATAGATATGCCACATCATGGCTTCTCCAAGAGACAACTGGTCTTGACGTTTTATCAGGGGCTCAGTTACCACACGCAGGAACGATTAGACGTGAACTCAGGAGGCGATCTAGGAACTAAGACGCCGACAGAAGCGTATGATATCATAGAAAAAGCTGCGTTGAAATCCAGCTCGCGTCGGGAGGGAGATAGAGGCCGGGCAACATCATCATCATCATCTCGCGCAGGAGTACACGCGGTGGACGACTACAGGGTCATTACTGCACAAATCTCTGCTCTTGCAGCGAAATTTGATAAGTCCCAGATGATCGCACAAGCTGGTTCGGGATGTGACCAGTGTGGAGTGTCACATGAGCCTGGTGCGTGCTTTCAGGGAGTCGTATATGAGGGCCACGAAGAAGTAGATTTCGTGAGTAATCAGGTGAGGCCGCATAACAACCCGTACAGCAACACATATAATCCCGGATGGAGAAATCACCCAAATTTTAGGTGGCGAGCGAATACAGGCAATCAAAGCCCATTGGGGTTCACTCAGCGTGCTCCAGCGCCGCAGCGGGGTCAGGGTCAGCAGTTCCAGCAATACAACCAACCTTACCAGCAGCGTCCATATTCATATCAGAATCAGGGCACTGGGAGTAGCTCCCAGCAGCAGGCCCCTCAGTCTAGTTCCAAGCTGGAGGATATGATGGCTCAGCTTCTTACTAGCTCCTCGAGGGCGAATCAGTTGGCTGAAAAACGCTACCAACAGAGCGAGGATCGTTTTCTTTCCCACGAGGGAGAAATGAGGAGTCACAAAGCCTCGATTCAAAATATCGAGAATCAGGTTGGTCAGCTGGCACAGATGATGTCTAAAAGGACCCCAGGTGGTCTTCCGGGCAATACAGAACCAAACCCGGGTGGGCACAGGGATGTGAATGCTGTCATGACCAGGAGTGGAAAGACTACCGGACCCGTCATATCGGACTCATCACCGATCACTGAAGCGGTCCCGACTGACACACCGGACGAGGTGCAAGCCAGGCTACGCCCAGCAAGTACAGCACAAGTCCAGGAGCCGGTCAAAGATTACACTCCTCCAGTACCTTATCCAGGCAGGCTGAAGAAGCAGAAGAACAAAGAACAATACGGTAAGTTCCTTGAGTTGTTCAAGCAACTACATATTTATATACCGTTTGTTGAAGCCTTGGCCCAGATGCCAAAGTATGCGAAATTCCTTAAGGATATCCTCTCGAATAAACAGAAGCTCGAGGATGTATCATGTGTGGTGATGAATGAAACTTGTTCTGTCGTCCTACAAAACCGTCTGCCGACGAAAATGGGAGATCCGGGTAGTTTTACGCTCCCGTGTTTGATTGGAAACATGTCTGTTAGCCATGCATTGGCTGACTTGGGAGTTAGTATCAACCTTATGCCATATAAGGTTTTTACTAAACTGGATCTGGGTGAGCCGTCACCTACTAGAATGAGCATTCGGTTGGCAGACCGTTCAATCAAGTATCCGCGTGGATTTGTGGAAAACATGCTTGTAAAAATCGATAAATTTGTTTTCCCCGTGGATTTTGTTATTCTTGACATGGACGAAGATTCAAGAGTACCTTTAATACTTGGACGCCCTTTCCTCAATACAGCGAGGACGATTGTTGATGTGGCAGCTGGCCAAATCACACTCCGAGTGAATGATGAACACGTGACATTCGATATCAAAAGATCGATGCAGCATCCGCAAAGTCACGATGACATGCTTTATTATGTCGACATTGTCGATGCATGTGTAAGCTCTCATTTTCAAGGCACTGTTGACGAGATTGATTCGGACACACGTCTGTCGTCTGGGGACCTGATTGGCATTACGCAGGAGGGCCACGATTTCGAGCAGCCATTCTATCAGATTAGTGACGATGGTTCCCAGAGTCCGGAGAGATTTCTTGAAATTGTCCATGTAGAAGAAGAGAAAGCAAAACCGTCGGTTGAAGATCCGCCATCTTTGGAGTTGAAAGAACTCCCACCACATCTCGAGTATGCATTTCTGGATGAGGAGCGTCGCTTACCGGTCATAATTTTGGCATCATTGGAAAAAGATGAGAAAAATCAGCTTCTCGAGGTTCTGAGACTTCATAAGAGAGCTATTGCATGGAAAATCATGGATATCAATGGCATCAATCCTTCTTTTTGTACTCACAAGATTCTGATGGAAGACGAGTACAAACCGTGTACACAGCATCAGAGGCGTTTAAATCCGAATATGCAAGACGTGGTGAAGAAAGAAGTGATTAAGTTATTAGATGCCGGGATGATTTATCCTATATCCGACTCTGTGTGGGTGAGTCCAGTGCAGGTTGTACCTAAGAAAGGTGGTATGACTGTAGTTTCAAATGATAGGAATGAGCTAATTCCTACCCGTACCGTCACTGGGTGGCGAGTTTTCATTGATTACCGCAAACTCAACGATGCTACTCGTAAGGATCACTTCCCGCTTCCATTCATCGACCAGATGTTGGAACGTCTGTCGGGGAAGTTGTATTACTGTTTCTTGGACGGGTTCTCTGGGTATTTCCAAATTCCTATTGCTCCTGAGGATCAGGAGAATACTACCTTTACCTGCCCCTTCGGCACATTCGCCTACCGGCGGATGCCTTTTGGGTTGTGTAATACACCAGCGACCTTCCAGAGATGCATGGTTGCTATTTTCCATGATATGATCGAGGATTCTATGGAGGTTTTCATGGATGACTTTTCGGTATTTGGGGATTCCTTCGATCATTGTTTGGAAAATTTGAGAAAGATGTTGAAGAGGTGCGAGGAGACGAATCTGGTCCTAAACTGGGAGAAATGCCACTTCATGGTGAAGGAGGGCATAGTTCTGGGACATAAGATTTCTCGTGCGGGTATGGAAGTCGATCCAGCTAAAGTTGACGTTATTTCACGACTTCTGCCCCCACCTCTATGAGAGCGATGCGGAGCTTTCTTGGTCATGCAGGGTTCTACAGGCGATTCATAAAGGACTTTTCAAAAATCACTAGGCCCATGACCCATTTATTGGAGAAATACGCTCCGTTCATATTTGGAGATGATTGCTTGAGGGTTTTTGACCTTCTCAAGCAAAAGTTGATTGAGGCCCCTATTTTAGTTGCACCGGACTGGAGTCTGCCGTTTGAAATTATGTGCGACGCGAGTGATTACGCTATAGGGGCCGTTTAAGACAGAAGAAAGAAAAGCACTTTCACTCGATCTATTATGCGAGCAAGACTCTTCACGACGCTCAAGAGAACTACACCATGACTAAAAAAGAGCTCTTGGCAGTTGTTTTCGCATTTGATAAATTTAGATCGTATTTGGTGCTTTCGAAAACCGTTGTGTATACTGATCACGCAGCCATCAGATACCTCTTCAGCAAACAGGACTCAAAACCGCGTCTCATCAGATGGATCTTGTTGCTGCATTAGTTTGATATTGAAATTCAAGATAAAAAGGGTGCGTTGAATGTAGCGGCTGACCATCTATCTCGGTTAGAGCATGGAGACATCGAGGACGCGCGTTGGGATTCAATCTATGACAATTTCCCACACGAGTCTTTGATGGGTATAGAGATATGCGATGAGTCGCCTTGGTTCGCCGACTTTGCGAACTACCTTGCTTGCAGAATTCTGATTAAAGGGTTGACTCACCAACAAAAGAGGAAATTCTTTTCGGATATCAAGCACTACATTTGGGACGATCCTTTCTTATTCAAGGTGGGTGCTGATCAGGTGATCAGAAGATGTGTATCAGGGAAAGAGGCGACCGATATTCTGTGCCATTGTCACAAGGGACCTACCGGAGGCCACCATGGAGCCAATTTCACCGCAAAGAAGTGTTGGATTCCAGGTTTTATTGACCGACTATTTTTCATGACGCGCAGAGTTAGGTAAAAGCGTGCGATGCCTGTCAGAGGGCGACGAATATATCGGCACGCGATGAAATGCCCCAAAACTGGATACAAGTTTGTGAAGTCTTTGACATTTGGGGGATAGACTTCATGGGACCGTTTCCCCCCTCACGAGGTAACAAGTACATCCTGGTCGCAATTGACTATGTATCAAAGTGGGCGGAGGCGCAGGCCTTACCCACAAATGACGCCAGGGTGGTCGTGAGATTCTTGAAAAGTTTGTTCGCCCGATTTGGCGCTCCGAAAGCGCTTATTAGTGACAGAGGGACTCATTTCTGTAATACACAGCTTGAAAAGGCTTTGTCCCGTTACGGTGTGCATCACCGTTTGTCCACGCCTTATCATCCGCAGACAAGCGGGCAGGTGGAAGTTACTAACCGAGGGCTAAAGCGCATCCTTGAGCGGTCTGTTGGTGCAAACTGCAAGGAGTGGTCGGACAAACTTGATGAGGCATTGTGGGCATTCCGTACAGCTTATAAGACCCCTATTGGGACCACTACCTTTAGGTTGGTATACGGAAAAGCATGCCATTTACCGGTAGAGTTGGAGCATAAAGCTATGTGGGCTTTGAAAACCGTGAATCTGGACTTGAAAACCGAAGGTGAAGCCCGGTTTCTCCAGATTCATGAATTGGAGGAACTGCGACAACAAGCTTATGAGAGCTCCGTCCTCTACAAAGAGCGCACGAAGAAATTTCATGACAAACGCTTGAAGGACCACAAAGAATTCCAAGCGGGTGATCTTGTTCTTCTTTACAATTCACGACTGCGCTTATTTCCAGGGAAGCTTCATTCACGTTGGACAGGACCATACACAGTTAAGGAGGTATTTCTGTATGGTACTGTTGCAATAGAGAACGCAGATGGCGTTACATTCAAAGTAAATGGACATCGATTGAAGTTCTATGTTGTCGGGCCGATTGAGTCGACGGTGGAGGTCATCGAGCTCCAAACCCCGCACACATCATAAGTGTGGGGAGGAGAGAGTCTACGCTACTGACTCGCGGACTAAAAATGTAGCAAGAGAGTCTTTGACTCTTTAGGGGTAATATCGTCTTTTTATGTGTTTTGCTAGTTTTAGCGTAATTTAGATGCGTTTGTTAGTTTCCATTAGTTTGTACAATTTTTAGACGTGTCGGGCGAAGGTTCTATGTTACGATATTGATTAGACAGTTTGCGTGTTGAAAAAATGGCGAAAAACGGCCAAAACAGTTGCTGGAAATAGCTTCTGCAGAAAAAAAACTGATCTGCAGCTGTTGCACGACCGTGCCGTCTGTCGCACGACCGTGCGTTTGCGGGCTGGCTTGCACGACGAGTCACACCCCCGGTGCATCTCCGAGAACAGCTTGCAGGTTTGAAAAATGTCGGTGATGCACGACCGTGCGAGCTGTCGCACGACCGTGCGAGAGGCAGGGGCAATTTGGTCATTTGCACATTATAAAAACCCCCATCTGCTGCCTTTTCCCTCATTCGCAAACCCTAACTGTAGACGGCCGTTCCAGAGCGATTTCGCCTCAAATCGCACGGTTTCACACACTTCTTCGCACGGTACGTTCCTTCTTGCAGATTTCCTGTTTCTTCGCTTTCTAGGTTAGATTCTTCCGATTCTTCAAGGTTTTTAGGGATCCCTTCATAAATACAAGCGAAACCCTAACCCTTGTTTGAATCATACGTATCATGAACATCCGGTGGATTTTCTGGCCCCTGTTTGTGTAAAAACTTGTTGAAATTTGTAAAAATCTGGCTGTTAAAAGTTCAGGGGTCGGATTCTGCAAAAACAAGGTCGCACGGACGTTCCTTGGACGGAACGGTCATGCAACTCCGGCTGTTCACGATAAATTGTTGTGGTCTCGATGACGCACGGTTGTGCCATTGGTTGCACGCCGTGCAGATCCGACATATTCTGGCCACCTTTGTTCGTTCTCGGCGACGCACGACCGTGCGTCTCATCGCACGTCCGTGCGACAGGCCCAGATCAGCATAACAGAATCTTCATAACTATGTGTTCTGCTGTTTTTGAGTGAAATTTTTCCTGTTCCCACTTTTCTAACGATATTCCTCTTACAGATGGATCATCCTTTCTTGCAATTTAACCCCGATGATGAGAGATAAGCTCTTTGTATTCCAAGACGTGACGCCTTATGGAGAAGGCGAGGGGCAATTCGGCGTCCCTAGGAGGCTGGATTGGGATGTTATGAGGGATCTCAATCAGCGTGAGCGACTTGAACACATGCTCACTATCCCACTTTCGCGTCTTATCGATATCAACCGCCCCATCTATCTTGAACTAACGATAGAGTTTTTCTCCACATATGCCTACGAAAAACCAATTGCTCATAGAAGGCCAAAATTCCGCTACAAGGAGCGGATAACTTTCAGGTTGGGTGGACAATGGCACACTTGGTCAGTGGGTCGATTGGGTAGGAGGCTTGGAATTTACACAAGAGAAGACATGGATTCCGAATTCTTCACGGAGCAGTTTACCTTTCCAAATGATGCAGCACGGGCCGCGTTTTGGGCTGAAAATGCAATTGGTGACCCTTACGACCCGAGAATGTCTAAAGCTTCACGATTGAGAGACCCTTTGGTTCGAGTGATGCATCATGTATTCAGCCACACCATTTACGGCCGCATGGACAGTTTAGGGAACTGTCCAACACCCGATCTGATTTTTCTGTATGCGCTGGTTGATGGAGTACACATCAACCTAGCCGCAAGGATGGCTGAATATTTTGTGAAGTGCTCAGGGAGGACACCCAACAGTCAGATTCATGGCGGTTAATATGTGACCGAAATTGCCTACAACTTAGGCTTGATGACTGCTGAGGTGCTTGCGAGTCTCACTCTGGTAACCGAAGGGGTATATGTTGATATTCGGTCATTGAAAGCCATGGGGTTGATTGCTGAGTTGGATTGCGGGGATAGATTGAAGGGTTTAAACAATGAGGTCTGGGACCCGTTGCCTCCTGCTGAGGAGGAAGATAAGGATGAAGAAATGGGGGAGCAGCATGCAGAGCAGCACCAGCCACAGACACCACCACATTCACCGAAGCATCACGCATACCACCAGCACCAGGACTGGCCTGAGTTTTACCAGCAGTTCCAATAAATGCGAGTTACGCAGGAGCAGCATGGGATTTATATTGACCAGATTAGGACTAGTCAGGACCAGATCAGGGCTAGTCAGGACCAGATCAGGGCTACTCAGGATCAGATCAGGACGAACCAGGACAGCTTGTACCAGGGGGTGAGTGCTGGGTTCTCATACCTGTTCTGTAACAGCCGTCTTAATTACTACTTGAAATTAATAATAATTCACAAGAGTTTATATAAAAGATGTATAGGTTAGAACTTAAGTTCCAAAAACAAAGTTCTAAGGTAACAAACATTAGTCAACTACTGACTAATTTAAACATTCAAAGTTATTTAGCAAACTGATTACATCATAACATTGTCTAAACAGAATTAATCGACGCGGAAGCTTCAAAAGTTTGTGTTCAGTTCTTCAAAAGCTTGCTTGACCATCATCTGTAAGCCTTGAATACCTAGAAACTGAAATGTTTACATTAAACATTAGTATTAAAGTACTTAGAAATAATACATAATCAAAACTACGTTTAAAACGGATTCGATTTAACGAGGAAATGCAAAATTTATCATAGATGTCAAATGTAAGGACTCTCAAAATTCTCCTAAAAATACCTGTAAGTATAATCCTGGACCCCTGAAACCATACTGTGCATGATAAACTAAGAAAACAAGAAATATGGTCCTCAGGCGGGCCGCGTAAAAGACAAGACATGTCTTACGCGGGTCGCGTCAATGCATGTTTGACCGGATAAGTGTTCCGGATCCACGTGGTGTCCAGCTGGCTAACCTACTTGTGACTGGTCAAAGCTACTCGTAGACTGGGCGGACACGCGGGCCGCGTAAAGGTAAGCCGAAGGCTTACGCGGGCGTGAGGCCTCAATTTCAGCTATAAATAGCTTGTTGCATGCACAGTCCACTGGTGTCGATCAAAACTCTCAAAAACGAATTTCTACTGTCCTAAAGTCGAATTTACTTTCAATATTAGCGAGGTACTGCTCCGATACCGGGTATTAACTCGATCGCTGATACGATTCAATGTCCGATCGATTAAAACTATCCAATGGATGTTTAAGTGCTGCCCACATTAGGGTTATGCTTTGTCATTCGTCGTGAATTCGATGGATGTTTAAGTATCGCACTTTGTCATTCGTTGTGAAGGTTTAATCTCGTGAGTTATCGTAAATGCTGTATTAGTTACTAACCCAGTTCGTGTGCATGTTATTTAATTTAGGTCAAAAAGGCTAATCAGTAGGCTAAGCTCTGTCCAATTAAACTTGCAATGTGAGTCATTTTTTTATCAATTGTTTTACAATACCTCAAATTATTTTCAAATGTTATAATTACAGGGAGTAAGTTGTGGTTATCTTAATCACTGGCTAGTGGGGTATTGTGCACATTACTATTTTCACTGGTTAGGCTAATATATCCTAACAGTGATCGTCACTACTTGGGGAAAGACCCAATAGTGATATGACCATCGTCACGCAATGTGACACGGCGCCAAATAAAAATAAGATAGAAGCCATTGTAATCGCGCTTATGCTGTAATTGATAACTATGTGTCTTTTTATTAAATTGAGTGACTCGCCAGCATTTCCCCGCTGATAAAATATTTTTAAAACATGTTTCAGGCGACCTGCTGTAAATCAAGGAAACGTGCTACGGAGCACTAACAAGCTTGAACAGGTGGCTCAGTTAAAATAAATAAACATGTTTTTAATAAATCAGGGAATTTCCTAGTTAAATTCCTCTATTGTAAATTACGGGGTTTTATCCTAAATAATAGAATAAAATAATTGGGCATTTTGAGTTTTAAAAGATCCTGTTAAAATTCTTCCGCTGTCGCATCATAGATACCACAGGTTCCTGTCCCACGGCTCCTGGCCGGGTCAAACCGGGGCTGGGGCCGTGACATCAAATCTCTACCGTAACTTACGGTAGTTACCGTAAGTTACGGTAGCTTCTGGGAAACTTTGGTTCCACCGTAACACAGGAGGAATCCACAGTAACTTTTTGGTCTCTACCGTAAATTACGGTATATACCGTAATTTACGGTAGACTCTGGAATGTTATGTTTTGTTTGATTTGTTTGTTTACTTGTGCCAAGTTCTCGGATTTCATTCCTACAAACCAACATGTTAAATCCTCATATTTCTAATATGTCATTTGTCAATGATAACTGTCACACCCCGAAATTATCAGAGCATCGGCGTGACTGGACTGGTATCGTCATTGCACAGCGGAAGCAAATAAGCTAAGTCTTTTAGAAAATGAACGCCCGCTAAGTACTCGAGTCTCCAATGGTTCTCCTATTCCAACCGTGCCTTGTATTAGAAATGCAACCTGAGAAAGAAACATGCGGAAAATCAACATAAAGTTGAGCGAGTTCATAGTTTGTTCGTAAAAGATTTGAAATAAATCTTTTGAGTTGTGAAAGGTTTGAGATAAATCCTTTGAGTTGTGAAAGATTTGGAATAAATCTTTGGAATAACCGGTTTTTGAAGTAATATTGAGAAAATGAATTTAAAAACCATTTTCTTGCAAAGTTATATGGAAACGTTGTGTTTGTAACACGTTATGTTCATAAAACCATGTTTTTGTAATGTTCGTATAATCATCAATGCCCACCCAGACTTTGACCCGCATAATCCTATGCCTTAAATTTTGTATAAAACATGGTATTTAATTTGTATGAACAAGTATGTTTCGTAAGTATAAAGTTCCTGGTATGTAGCAAATAAGGGGACTTGTGATCACCAATGGTTTGCAAGGCCACTGACATATGTGAAGTGCAAATAGGGAGACTCAAACCTAGCAGATTTCGCCACGGCATTTGTATGTGGACAAAGTCACCCCACGGTCCGTTTCTAGTTTGGCCGGGGGCTGGGCTCGCTACACCCAGATAGATCTACCGCTCCTGTCCCTCGGTCCCTCCATGAGGACTAATGGCCCCATGTTGTTCCTATCCACTCACATGATCGAAATAACACCTCCTTACGCTAACCATACCGTGTATAAAAATGTCTGTAATCATTGTACATGTACTTTACCCCAGTCTCTATGACTGATCCTCCCCAGCCACTAAGGCTGATCCTCCCCAGCCACAAAGGCTGGCTCCTCATTCTATATATATTATCACCAATTGATCCGTCCTTAGTCATGAAAATCATTCACATTTTGATAATACTCATTTGTTTTGTAAAAACCGGTATGTTTAGTATAAACCTTTCGTAAATCATTTGAGTTCCTCGAAATCCCTTCGTAATATGATTTAGAAATACGAGTTTTGCATTTGTTCTAAACTTTGTTTGCTTTTGCAAAACGTGCATGTCTTTCCACCCCGAAAACATTTATAAAAATGTAAAGCCGTAAAAAGTGGGGTTATGAACTCACCTGAACATTCTTGTGCAAAGCGAGCTAATTACGACTTCGTGATGTCGTTTCCAAGATGAGACTCGCTAGCGTGCATTCTACAATATTCCTAACACGGAATATCTAATAAGTTTCTAAAAGTGGTAACTAGTCTACGTGTCACCGAGCTCTACCGAATCGCTAATCGAACGATTCGAGTAAGTTATTAACTTAATGAAAATAATTAAGTTATACTTGTTAAGTCTCGTTTAATGTCAGTAGCAGTTTAATAAGTCTTGAAAAAGACTTAGTTTTCGAGAGACTTAAAATGAATAAATATTTATATAAAAATATAAATATATCGTCGTAAGTGTGTTAGCCGTCCCGAGTAGTCGTACGTGTACAAAAAGATTATTTGTGTGAAAATACCATATAACAAACTCGTATCGTATATTGCGTTTCGTATGAAAATAATATATAATAACTTGTATTATATATATCACGTCTTGTGTATATTTGCCGAAAATACACGTATATGCCGTCTAGGCGTATAAAATAAATATGAAGAGTTATATTTATTTTATAAAGAAATCGTCGAGTTGTTATGTTTGAAAATAAATATAAACCATATTTATTTTTGTAAAAGATTTCGCGTTGTACGACATCTAGAATAAATATATAACTATATTTATTTTGTAAAAGTATACGAGTTGACGACGTTCGAAATAAATATAACATTATATTTATTTGTAAAAGCGTTTAGGATTATCATGGTTTGAAATATTATAAAATCGAATTCCTTTAAGCGTCGTTTTTGAAATATAATACGTGTCGTGTTTAAGGGTTTTTCTCGAAAAACGGGCAGAGTTTCCTCTATTTTTGGACGGCCCCGACAACACGGTTGTCGTTTTATTTCAAAACTCAATCAATATTCTATCAACATTTACGTATAATCAAATTCATATAAACCAGATAATAAATCAATGTATACTTTAACTATCGGTTCACCATTTGTTTCGGTTCGAGCTCGTTTTTACGTAATGAGTTAAAAGTATTAAACACGAAATAGTAACGCCGTAAAATCTTTACCACTTCTTCGAGTCGAAAGTCGAGCTGACCGAGTCAACTCGCTGAGTTGACTGAGTTTGACTGAGTTGGCTCGGTTTGACCGAGTCAACTGAAACCGAAACTGAGCCGTCTGAACGAACCGCTTGACCCGGACCGAACCATCTGAGCTGACTCGCTGCTGTTGACCGAGTTGACTCGGTTGAGTTGACCGAGTCAACTTGCTGAGATAACCGAGTCAACTGAGTTGACTCGCTGAGTTGACTGAATCGTATACAAAACTGACCCGGACCTTCCTGTTGACTGAGCCGGATGAGCTGAACCAAAACTCGAACCCGCTGACCCGGAACCCATCTGAGCCGCGACCGACCTTGACCCGTAACCTGACCCGAAGCTAACCCGTATCAAAACTCGAACCAAATCAGAATTCGCATATGAATCGAACAAAACTTAACCTGGGTCTCAAACCTGCTGAACCTTTGCTGCTGTCTTTGTCGAGCTCCGACGGCCGGAGCTTGTCTCCGACGTCGAGATCTTCATCATCAATATCTTAAGCCAAAGCAACATCATCATCTTCAATCGGGGTACACTTGTTTACGGAGATTGGCTCCGCCGTTGACAGAGCCGGCACCGGAACCACCACCTGAGTCGGAGCTCGCCGGATAAAAGCATTGATCACCGGATAACAGAACCGACCGGCGGTCCGAACCTCCGACCGCCGGTTTCTTTCTCTCTCTCTCGGTCTCTCTCCTCCTCCGTGTTACCTGCTTTTGTCGAGACGCCGCCATAGACCACCGGAGGTCTCAGTTGTGCTCGGACCAGAGGATGAAGGGTGAGGGGTGTCTGAGGTGTTGGAGTAACAGGATCGGAGAAAGGGGGCTGTTTCACCAGAGAAAGGAAGGAGGAAAGGGGGTGTTTGGCCGGACCTGCTCGCCGGACCACCGCCGCCTACGGCGGCTCCGCCGCCGCCCAGTTCGCCGGAGAGGAAGTCGGGTGTGTGTGTGAGTGTTTGAGAGGAATCTGCATATTGATTTGTGTTGTGTGTTATAAATGGGTGCAACACCCTTTATATAGAGGGAGGAGTGTTTTATTGTCTTTTGAGCAAATACATGACATTCAGGTCAATTGTTTTAGTTTTAGGGTTAAAATCTTTTATGTATTACATTTAGGTTAGACCCTTTAACCTTTGATTCAAAATCTTTTGAAGAGATTTGTTGATATTATGTAAATCTTGTGCAGATTATATAAATCTTGTCTAGATCTTGTATGTTATTTGTAGGTTTAGGCTTGTGGGTTTTGGGCTTGGGCCTAGGGCCCACAAGCTCAATCCCCGTGTGTAAGTGCCCCGTAATTCCTACGAGACCCGTTGTCAAAACCGAAATCACCGTAGCCTAGTAAAATAATATTTCGTGCAAAAATAATGTTGGTATCCGTTGTAGTCGCGTTCGCGCGTTGCTAACGGTAAAAATCTCGCGTAAAAGGCGCCGTTCGCCGTCTCCTACCATCGCGTTTTTAATCCACGTTTGCATTTGTGTCGCACGGGAGCCCAAATAAATTTAGAAAATTAATTTCGTACACATAAAATATTCGTGTAACATCCATACTTGTCGGCGTTGTCAGTATCCTGTTTGGTTTCAATCCGTTGCCGTTTAACGTTTCACAGGTTTCTCTGTAAACCACCGTTCGCGCACTGTAAAGACGGATAGACGTTCCCAGGCACTCCAAAGGCCTAATTAAGCTAATTCGCGCTGTAGACACTATTTATTATCGCGTTAATCATCTGTTAATCACGTAATTAGGAGCCGTAAATCACGGGTTGTCACATTCTCCCCCTGTTATAGAAATTTCGTCCTCGAAATTTAGACTATGTTATCCCCTCAGAATTGTGTTATTCGCAGGTAAGTCCGAATAATAACCAAGTGAGTGACCGCGTAATCGAAAAAGACTTATTCGAATCATGTGAATTCAAGGGCATTCCTTCACAATAGGAATCCCAACAGTTTAAAAGAAATGTGTCTTAGTAATTGATGTCAAAGGAAACGAGACGTATAGGTACAGTCACTAATGTGACTAAGTTAACAGGGATCCAACAGGAACTTCGACCAATCGAATTCCATATGAACGTATAAATGAGTTCTAGAAGCAATAACATCCACTGGATGAACTTAGAATCAACAATCTCAAACGTAATAGTTTGCATGAAACGTTCGATCGTGATCAGCGCAAGCTGCAAGTCAAACCGACGCCACAAGGTGTCGCAATGAATGAAACCATTTAATAATAGAGGTGATCGAACAAGAATCACCTGTGTTTTGCATAAAACGCTCAATCATAATTAGCACAAGCTACAAGTTTGTACTGACACCACAAGGTGTCGTAATGATTCAAATGATTCAATAATAGCGGTGATCAAACAAATTCACCGTGTTTGAAGTCAAATGAAAGCGCAATAAAGTGAATCTTGAAAGTTTGTTTTAAATGACATCACAGGATTTTCAATTGAAAATGGAGCATCAATGAAACAATGTTTTCGATCGAAGGTGAAGAAACAATGGATGTCGCAAAGCATTCGATCGATGTTGAAAGAACCGTTATAAGGTACACCGGAATATGAAATGAATTTGTGTACCATTGTCTTAACACACAATTGTGTTAAGACTGTTGTAATGTGATAATTCAGAGCGGATTTAATCTGAATCAATACATGAATAATTAAATCCGTGCATAAGGTACGTAAACGAGTTTAACGCAAGGTTCAAATAAGTGAAAACACCACCACAAGGTGTCGAAATCAACAATTTAATGGAGTCGAATACCAAACAAGTTTATCACGACTCGGAACAAATGAAGTGTTCGTTAAAAATTGATTTGAATATGATGCTCCCAATACATCATATGGTGTCTTGAATCGAATAAGTGTAATGAGCAAGTTCAAACAATTGAACTTGGTTTTAGCGCAATCCAACAATAGATATATGTATCGATAAGAAAACTTTTGGCATGGTCACAACGAAAAAAACCATGTATGTAACTTGTGATACAATGACCATTAAGAGGAGTAGAGGTACGAAAATCTACTCAGTAAGTGTGAAATTCGAAATTTCAATAAAAGAAATTTGAGGACTTTACCTGGGGTTTCGTGTGACGACCAATTGTTAGGTGACATTACCATGGAATGTCGACCATAGCATATTCGTCGTTAGTTAGGTGGGGGGGGATTGCGGAGACAATAGTCTTCTCCCTGGCGTGACTCGTGTCGTTGCAGGATCGTGTGACAAGTTGTCGTTCCCTGATCGTTAGTTCTCCTGCTGACAGGAATCTAGTGTCGTCATTAAATTTGCGTCATCGTTCCTTCCCAAAGGCCTCGCCTCAATAGTCGTATGTATTGTACTTCAACCTCCAGTGATGTATAGCTTAAGTTTCACGTATACATGTGCACTACCGTTGTGTGCCGCGTAGAAGGTGATGTACCCCGACATCCGTCGACGTAGAAATTGAGTTCCATGTATTCTCGTGCGCTAGTGTTTTGTTTTGCGTAGAATGTGATGTACTCCGACATCCGTTGACGTAAAAATTGAGTTGCATATATTCTTGTGCACTCGTTTTGTTATGCGTAGGCTGCCTGCTCGGGAAGTTAAAATATCACAGACAATATGGGTAATGTGTGCCCGAGTTAATATTCGCGGTTCCTACGTGATGACCTTTAATAAACACATGCACAAATAATCAATCATATAACCGAATGCGCATGTTAGTCACCAATCAGCAATCAAGTAATTCTCCTAGTTTCACTAGCCAATTTCTCCCAGTCTTTAAGACTGCTCCATCCTCCACCTCGACCTCTTAGATCGAGCCTCGGTCCCCTTGACCGAGCCTCAGCCTTCATGACTGAGCCTACTCTTCCTAGCCTCACTAGCCAACTACCTCGGTCACCTAGACCGAGCCTCAATCCTCCAGACCGAGCCTATAATAAATCAACGTGCTCAACTACCTCGGTCACCTAGACCGAGCCTCGATCCTCCAGACCGAGCCTCAGCCCTCCAGGCTGAGCCTATAAATAGTAAAATGTGCTCAACATTTATTTGGAAGAAAAATTTTGACAGTTTGCTTGTCGGCAACGGTTGGAGACCATATTTGAGTATTGGGCGTTCTGTATGTATTCAACGTCTTGATAGTCTAAGTTCCCAGAGGAAAGTGAGGTTAGAGCCTAGGTATCACAACAGGAACCTAATTCGCTGTAACCTATAGCTCTGATACCAATCTGTCACACCCCGAAATTATCAGAGCATCGGCGTGACTGGACTGGTATCGTCATTGCACAGCGGAAGCAAATAAGCTAAGTCTTTTAGAAAATAAACGCCCGCTAAGTACTCGAGTCTCCAATGGTTCTCCTATTCCAACCGTGCCTTGTATTAGAAATGCAACCTGAGAAAGAAACATGCGGAAAATCAACATAAAGTTGAGCGAGTTCATAGTTTGTTCGTAAAAGATTTGAAATAAATCTTTTGAGTTGTGAAAGGTTTGAGATAAATCCTTTGAGTTATGAAAGATTTGGAATAAATCTTTGGAATAACCGGTTTTTGAAGTAATATTGAGAAAATGAATTTAAAAACCATTTTCTTGCAAAGTTATATGGAAACGTTGTGTTTGTAACACGTTATGTTCATAAAACCATGTTTTTGTAATGTTCGTATAATCATCAATGCCCACCCAGACTTTGACCCGCATAATCCTATGCCTTAAATTTTGTATAAAACATGGTATTTAATTTGTATGAACAAGTATGTTTCGTAAGTATAAAGTTCCTGGTATGTAGCAAATAAGGGGACTTGTGATCACCAATGGTTTGCAAGGCCACTGACATATGTGAAGTGCAAATAGGGAGACTCAAACCTAGCAGATTTCGCCACGGCATTTGTATGTGGACAAAGTCACCCCACGGTCCGTTTCTAGTTTGGCCGGGGGCTGGGCTCGCTACACCCAGATAGATCTACCGCTCCTGTCCCTCGGTCCCTCCATGAGGACTAATGGCCCCATGTTGTTCCTATCCACTCACATGATCGAAATAACACCTCCTTACGCTAACCATACCGTGTATAAAAATGTCTGTAATCATTGTACATGTACTTTACCCCAGTCTCTATGACTGATCCTCCCCAGCCACTAAGGCTGATCCTCCCCAGCCACAAAGGCTGGCTCCTCATTCTATATATATTATCACCAATTGATCCGTCCTTAGTCATGAAAATCATTCACATTTTGATAATACTCATTTGTTTTGTAAAAACCGGTATGTTTAGTATAAACCTTTCGTAAATCATTTGAGTTCCTCGAAATCCCTTCGTAATATGATTTAGAAATACGAGTTTTGCATTTGTTCTAAACTTTGTTTGCTTTTGCAAAACGTGCATGTCTTTCCACCCCGAAAACATTTATAAAAATGTAAAGCCGTAAAAAGTGGGGTTATGAACTCACCTGAACATTCTTGTGCAAAGCGAGCTAATTACGACTTCGTGATGTCGTTTCCAAGATGAGACTCGCTAGCGTGCATTCTACAATATTCCTAACACGGAATATCTAATAAGTTTCTAAAAGTGGTAACTAGTCTACGTGTCACCGAGCTCTACCGAATCGCTAATCGAACGATTCGAGTAAGTTATTAACTTAATGAAAATAATTAAGTTATACTTGTTAAGTCTCGTTTAATGTCAGTAGCAGTTTAATAAGTCTTGAAAAAGACTTAGTTTTCGAGAGACTTAAAATGAATAAATATTTATATAAAAATATAAATATATCGTCGTAAGTGTGTTAGCCGTCCCGAGTAGTCGTACGTGTACAAAAAGATTATTTGTGTGAAAATACCATATAACAAACTCGTATCGTATATTGCGTTTCGTATGAAAATAATATATAATAACTTGTATTATATATATCACGTCTTGTGTATATTTGCCGAAAATACACGTATATGCCGTCTAGGCGTATAAAATAAATATGAAGAGTTATATTTATTTTATAAAGAAATTGTCGAGTTGTTATGTTTGAAAATAAATATAAACCATATTTATTTTTGTAAAAGATTTCGCGTTGTACGACATCTAGAATAAATATATAACTATATTTATTTTGTAAAAGTATACGAGTTGACGACGTTCGAAATAAATATAACATTATATTTATTTGTAAAAGCGTTTAGGATTATCATGGTTTGAAATATTATAAAATCGAATTCCTTTAAGCGTCGTTTTTGAAATATAATACATGTCGTGTTTAAGGGTTTTTCTCGAAAAACGGGCAGAGTTTCCTCTATTTTTGGACGGCCCCGACAACACGGTTGTCGTTTTATTTCAAAACTCAATCAATATTCTATCAACATTTACGTATAATCAAATTCATATAAACCAGATAATAAATCAATGTATACTTTAACTATCGGTTCACCATTTGTTTCGGTTCGAGCTCGTTTTTACGTAATGAGTTAAAAGTATTAAACACGAAATAGTAACGCCGTAAAATCTTTACCACTTCTTCGAGTCGAAAGTCGAGCTGACCGAGTCAACTCGCTGAGTTGACTGAGTTTGACTGAGTTGGCTCGGTTTGACCGAGTCAACTGAAACCGAAACTGAGCCGTCTGAACGAACCGCTTGACCCGGACCGAACCATCTGAGCTGACTCGCTGCTGTTGACCGAGTTGACTCGGTTGAGTTGACCGAGTCAACTTGCTGAGTTAACCGAGTCAACTGAGTTGACTCGCTGAGTTGACTGAATCGTATACAAAACTGACCCGGACCTTCCTGTTGACTGAGCCGGATGAGCTGAACCAAAACTCGAACCCGCTGACCCGGAACCCATCTGAGCCGCGACCGACCTTGACCCGTAACCTGACCCGAAGCTAACCCGTATCAAAACTCGAACCAAATCAGAATTCGCATATGAATCGAACAAAACTTAACCTGGGTCTCAAACCTGCTGAACCTTTGCTGCTGTCTTTGTCGAGCTCCGACGGCCGGAGCTTGTCTCCGACGTCGAGATCTTCATCATCAATATGTTAAGCCAAAGCAACATCATCATCTTCAATCGGGGTACACTTGTTTACGGAGATTGGCTCCGCCGTTGACAGAGCCGGCACCGGAACCACCACCTGAGTCGGAGCTCGCCGGATAAAAGCATTGATCACCGGATAACAGAACCGACCGGCGGTCCGAACCTCCGACCGCCGGTTTCTTTCTCTCTCTCTCGGTCTCTCTCCTCCTCCGTGTTACCTGCTTTTGTCGAGACGCCGCCATAGACCACCGGAGGTCTCAGTTGTGCTCGGACCAGAGGATGAAGGGTGAGGGGTGTCTGAGGTGTTGGAGTAACAGGATCGGAGAAAGGGGGGCTGTTTCACCAGAGAAAGGAAGGAGGAAAGGGGGTGTTTGGCCGGACCTGCTCGCCGGACCACCGCCGCCTACGGCGGCTCCGCCGCCGCCCAGTTCGCCGGAGAGGAAGTCGGGTGTGTGTGTGAGTGTTTGAGAGGAATCTGCATATTGATTTGTGTTGTGTGTTATAAATGGGTGCAACACCCTTTATATAGAGGGAGGAGTGTTTTATTGTCTTTTGAGCAAATACATGACATTCAGGTCAATTGTTTTAGTTTTAGGGTTAAAATCTTTTATGTATTACATTTAGGTTAGACCCTTTAACCTTTGATTCAAAATCTTTTGAAGAGATTTGTTGATATTATGTAAATCTTGTGCAGATTATATAAATCTTGTCTAGATCTTGTATGTTATTTGTAGGTTTAGGCTTGTGGGTTTTGGGCTTGGGCCTAGGGCCCACAAGCTCAATCCCCGTGTGTAAGTGGCCCGTAATTCCTACGAGACCCGTTGTCAAAACCGAAATCACCGTAGCCTAGTAAAATAATATTTCGTGCAAAAATAATGTTGGTATCCGTTGTAGTCGCGTTCGCGCGTTGCTAACGGTAAAAATCTCGCGTAAAAGGCGCCGTTCGCCGTCTCCTACCATCGCGTTTTTAATCCACGTTTGCATTTGTGTCGCACGGGAGCCCAAATAAATTTAGAAAATTAATTTCGTACACATAAAATCTTCGTGTAACATCCATACTTGTCGGCGTTGTCAGTATCCTGTTTGGTTTCAATCCGTTGCCGTTTAACGTTTCACAGGTTTCTCTGTAAACCACCGTTCGCGCACTGTAAAGACGGATAGACGTTCCCAGGCACTCCAAAGGCCTAATTAAGCTAATTCGCGCTGTAGACACTATTTATTATCGCGTTAATCATCTGTTAATCACGTAATTAGGAGCCGTAAATCACGGGTTGTCACAATAACAAAAGACCAATCATTCATATTACGAAGCAATATCCATGCTTTAATTGATTATTCGACCCGTTTGGTTCATCTACGGAATCTTCCAATATAATGACTACCAACGAGATCTTATCCATCCTTGATCCATTATTCAATTTAGCGAACATCAACTCTTTTAAAATTTACACAACTTCTATTCTACAATACGACTATACGTAATTTAACAAAATTTCACTTAAGTAACGGTCAAGTTACATACCTTCAAAGTAAGCCTTTCAAACGCGATTCGCCGCCCGCTTGTCCACTTGACGCTCCTGCGTCCTTTCCTATAGAGTTCATTTATAACATGTTTAGAACTCCCTTTAAAGCATATATCGCGTAGTAAGCCGAAACATCAAACATCAAAATTATGTGTTTCATCTTTGAATTTCAGTTTTAAGCCTTATTTGAGGCATTTTCACAAACACTTTAAGGGCAGATTTTCACATGATTGTATAGCAAGTCCCTAACCTATCATTTAGCCCGAATTTCACATCAATCAACCCATTTTACATAATTGTTAGCTTCTAAAATTCTGAAGTCACTTCACAATTGTCAAATTACACTAGATCAACATTCGATTTCCTAGTGTTTGTCAAATTCTACATAACCCACTAATCACCTACAAGGGTGTTCATGGATTTTACAAAAATTACACATGATTTCAACTTGTATTTGTCTAGGGTTACTCCTAGACACTACAATGCTCTTAATCCATCTATATATCACACATGCATGACCATATTTCAGATTCTCTATGTTCATGAGAATTTCAAGTAGAGGATTTTTACCAAATTTTACATACCTTATAACCCTCTTGCGATGAGGATCACAAATCTCAGCTCGGATTACGTTTTGGACTTGATTTAAACCTTCAATTTCTGAGATTTGTGAAGTTTTAGGGTTTGAAGAAACCTGGTCGCCTGGTTCGATCTCAAACACACGCCCACCTTTGTTTTTGAGTTTTAATTTTTATGTTTTAATTATATTAGTTTCAATTTATGCACTTTCAGCCCCTCAACTATCATTTGGTTCTAACTTTTAGTGTTTTAACCCATTGTAAGTCACTACAAGGCTTTTACCTAACTAGGGTATTTTAATCCTAGTTAGTTCACTGGTTTATTTAGCAGCATTATATTTAAAATAAATGATTTGAAATTTTCAGGGTGTTACAAGTCCACCCTCCTTAAAAAGGGTTTCGTCCCTGAAACCGAAGTACATACCGAATAGTGTGGGGTAGAGACGTCGCATCTCTTCTTCGGACTCCCATGTAGTGTCCGAACCTTTCCTATGCTCCCACTTGATCTTGACTTGATCGATTTGTTTATTTCGCAAGTGCTTAGTCTTTCGATCTAAAACTTCTATGGGCCTTACGATATAATTCAAGCGATCATCCACTTCGATATCATCGTAGTGAATATAAGTTGTCTCGTCCGCTAGACACTTCCGAAGGTGTGACACATGAAATGTGCTATGAATTCCGCTTAGTTCCTCCGGTAGTTCAAGGCGGTAAGCTACCTTTCCTACCCATTCTATAATCGCAAACGGCCCGATAAACCTCGGGCTTAATTTTCCTCTTTTTCTAAACCTGATAACACCCTTCCATGGAGATACTTTGAGCATGACTTTGTCACCAACCTGGAATTCGATTGGCCTCTTCCTTTTGTCTATCTTGAGCCGCTTTCAAGTGTGCCCGGACCACATCAATCTTTTCATTAGTGGCTCGTACTATATCTTGGTGGGCAAGTTAACGTGGGCCCACTTCACCCCAACATACCGGGGTTCGGCATTTCCTACCATAGAGCATTTCGTACGGTCCCATCTTAATACTAGCATGGTAGCTGTTGTTATACGAAAACTCGACCAATGGTAGGTAAACATCCCAACTTCCTCCAAGGTCGATTATACACGGCCGTAGCATGTCCTCCAATGTTTGTATTGTTCTTTCACTCTGTCCATCTGTTTGAGGATGGTACGCAGTGCTAATGAACAATTTGGTTCCCATTTGCTCTTGGAAATCTCGCCAGAAATTTGAAGTGAACCGGGTATCCCTATCAGACACGATGGATACCGGTACTCCATGACGTGCTATTATCTCATTAGTGTAAACTTCTGACATCTTTTCTGGCGTATAAGTCTCACAAATTGGAATGAAGTGAGCACTTTTCGTCAATCTATCCACCACTACCCATATGGCATCGAAACCGCGGTTTGTCTTTGGTAGTTTGGTTAATAGGTCCATCGTAATATGTTCCCATTTCCAAACCGGAATTTCCAACGGCTGAAGTTTACCGTATGGTTTTTGGTGCTCCGCCTTGACTTGTAAACATGTCAAGCATTTTTCCACGTACTTCACCACATCTCTTTTCATTCCGGGCCACCAATAGGTTTGCTTTAAGTCGTTATACATTTTGGTCGCTCCCGGATGGATGGAATAACGGGACTTATGAGCTTCATCGAGTAGAAGCTTTTTAACTCCACATGTGTTAGGAACCCAAATTCTGTTGAAACGTGTTTTCAAACCGTGGTTGCCTACTTCGAGATCTTTAACTTGGCCAACAATCCTTTCCTTTCTCCAGTTTTCCGTCTTTACTGCTTCATCTTGTGCTTCTCGGATTCGTTCAAGTAAACCTGAGGTCACAATGAGTTGTAATGATCGTACTCGTATCGGGACATAATCTGCCTTTCTGCTTAGGGCATCTGCCACCACCTTTTCCCTTCCGGGGTGATAGTGTATTTCACAGTCGAAATCTTTCACCGTTTCTAACCATCGCCTTTGTCGCATATTTAACTCCTTCTGATCGAAGAAGTATTTTAAGCTTTTGTGATCGGTGAATATGGTGCACTTTACTACATATAAATAGTGCCTCCATATTTTTAATGCAAATACCACCGCAGCCAACTCAAGATCGTGCGTGGGATATTTCTTCTCGTGTATCTTCAATTGCCTCGAGGCATAAGCTATAACTTTGCCCCGTTGCATCAAAACGCATCCGAGCCCCGATAGTGAAGCATCCGAATATACCACCAAGTCTTCGACCCCGTCCGGCAAGGTTAGTACCAGAGCTTGAGTTAATTTCTCTTTTAGCGTTTGAAACGCTCTTTCTTGATCGACACCCCAAATGAACTTTTCTTCCTTCCGGGTCAGCTTTGTTAGCGGTGACGCAATCTTGGAGAAATCTTGGATGAATCTCCTATAGTATCCCGCAAGCCCCAAAAAGCTTCTAATTTCCAAAGGGTTCCTCGGGGGATTCCATTTCGACACAGCCTCGATCTTTGACGAATCTACCGATACTCCTTCGGCACTTATGATGTGGCCGAGAAATTGCACTTCTCGTAGCCAAAAGGCACACTTAGAGAATTTCGCATACAACCTCTCTCGTCTAAGTGTCTCTAACACCTCTTGTAAGTGGTGCGCATGCTCAGCTTCACTTTTCGAATACACCAAAATATCATCGATAAACACGATGACTGATTTATCTAGCATTGGCTTGCAAACCCGGTTCATGAGGTCCATGAAAGCCGCGGGTGCATTTGTCAGCCCAAATGACATCACGAGAAATTCGTAATGCCCGTATCGCGTTCGGAAAGCCGTCTTCGGCACATCTTCCTCCTTGACTTTTAGTTGGTGATACCCCGATCTAAGGTCAATTTTTGAAAACCAGTTTGCACCTTGCAGTTGGTCGAATAGATCATCTATTCTCGGAAGCGGGTATCGATTCTTTATAGTGAGTTTATTTAACTCCCGATAATCGATACACATACGCATGCTTCCGTCTTTCTTTTTCACGAACAGTACCGGTGCGCCCCAAGGAGACACACTCGGCCTTATGAATCCTTTGTTAAGAAGGTCTTGAATCTGGGACATCAACTCTTGTAATTCTGACGGTGCGAGTCGGTACGGTGCTCTAGCTACTGGTTTTGCACCTGGAATCAATTCGATCCCAAACTCTACTTCCCGTTCAGGCGGTATTCCCGGTAGATCTTCCGGAAACACATCTTCGTAGTTTCGTACTACTGGTACATCTCCAATCTTCAATGATTCTTTCTCGGGCTCATTCGCGTATATCATAAACGCCTTACATCCTTGCTTCATAAGCTTGTGTGCTTTCAACATCGAGCATATTATGGGGTTACCTCCTTTTTCGCCATAGATAGTGACGTGTTTCCCGCTCGGAGATGTTAGCTTTATCTCCTTACGAAAACACACGACCTTCGCGTGGTGTTGAGATAGCCAATCCATCCCAACGACTACTTGAAATTCCCCCATTGACATCGGGATTAGGTCTATCAAGTATTCTTCATCGTCAATGCTTAATTTGCAGCCTTGAAAAACATCACAAACTATAAAACTTTTGTTGTCCCCTATTTCAACTTCTAAGGGCACATATAATTTCGTCAATACAAATGAAGGATGTCGAATAAATCCATGCGAAATGAAGGATTTATTCGCACCCGTATCAAACAATACACGTGCAGGAATTGAGTTAATAGTGAATATACCTAAGACCACATCGGGTTCTATCTTTGTTTCAACCGTGGTAAGTTGGAAGGACCTAGCCTTCACCTTTGGAGCTTCCGTTGGGGACTCTGTGTCTCTCTTTCCAACCAACTCGGGGCATTCAGACTTTTTGTGGCCGGGTTGATAACATTTGTAACAAACGGAAACTTTTCCGGGACATAGCGATGCAGTGTGCCCCGTCTTCCCACATACCGGACACGGCTTGTCTTTGAAGCGGCACTCACCTTTGTGCCCCTTTCCACATACTTTGCAACTTGGCGACCCGCCTTTAGTCTCCACTTTCTTCCCTGATTCAGCAGTTCTAGCTTTCTTTGTGGGGCTTGGATTCACATCCTGTGCCCTTCGCTCACCCCTTTCAACTTGTTTCTTTAACTCAATTTCCCGCTCCCGGGCGGTGTTGATGATTTCTGTGAGAGTTTCATATTTTGAGGGAGTCATAAACTCCCGGTATTCAGCACTCAGCATGTTGTAATAGTAGTATATCTTCTGCTCTTCCGTGGTGACCAACTCGTCACAGAATCTCAGCTTATCCATGAAGATACCCGTGATTTTATCAATTGATTCTCCCTTTTGTCTTAACTGGATAAATTCCTCTTTGATCCTATTGATAACTGCTTTGGGACTATGGTGTTTAAGGAACGGTACCTTAAACTCGTCCCAAGTCATGACCCTTGCCGCTTCGGCTCCTATTTCCTTCTTTTTATTGTCCCACCAATCTTTGGCTTGACCCCTCAATTGACCCGTTCCGTAAGCAACAAAGTCACCCACGTCACAATGGGTCCGTTCAAACACTCCTTCGACGTCACTTATTCATCTTTGGCAGATTATCGGGTCAACTTCCCCGTTATAGATTGGCGGTTTGCACGCCATAAATTCTTTATATGAGCACCCTTTACGATCTCCCGTTTTCTCCTTCATAAGGTTGATACTATCCTCCAACCTTTTAACTCGCTCTTCAACAAGCGACAACACCGTGCTTTGAATTTTGTCTATAAACCCGGATAGACTACCTTCAATTGCCTTCCCTACTTCTTCGGCAATTATTTCTTTCATTTGTTCGGTGCTTGTTTGCACCGGATTATCATCGTTTCCATCAGACATCTTGAAACTGAAATGTTTACATTTAAACGTTAAACATTTCATTTATAACATTACTTCATTTGTTTCGGTTTAGCCAAGTTCCCAACTTGCTTTAACCGTTCACATTCGGTGCACTTTCCGGGTTTGAGTGTGTTAACACGCTCTTCCCATGCACATCAATTCATTTCTCATTTCTTACATAAATATAATCTGTAAAAATAATAAGTTAATTCTTACCGGACGATCGATCAAGCTTGAACCGAACACTTGTTGACAACCTTAAGCTCTGATTACCAACTTGTAACACACGTCATAATTACTACTTGAAATTAATAATAATTCACAAGAGTTTATATAAAAGATGTCTAGGTTAGAACTTAAGTTCCAAAAACAAAGTTCTAAGGTAATAAACATTAGTCAACTACTGACTAATTTAAACATTCAAAGTTATTTAGAAAACTGATTACATCATAACATTGTCTAAACAGAATTAATCGACGCGGAAGCTTCAAAAGTTTGTGTTCGGTTCTTCAAAAGCTTGCTTGACCGTCATCTGTAAGCCTTGAATACCTAGAAACTGAAATGTTTACATTAAACATTAGTATTAAAGTACTTAGAAATAATACATAATCGAAACTACGTTTAAAACGGATTCGATTTAACGAGGAAATGCAAAATTTATCATAGATGTCAAATGTAAGGACTCTCAAAATTGTCCTAAAAATACCCGTAAGTATAATCCTGGACCCCTGAAACCATACTGTGCATGATAAACTAAGAAAACAAGAAATATGGTCCTCAGGCGGGCCGCGTAAAAGACAAGACATGTCTTACGCGGGCCGCGTCAATGCATGTTTGACCGGATAAGTGTTCTGGATCCACGTGGTCTCCAGCTGGCTAACCTACTTGTGACTGGTCAAAGCTACTCGTAGACTGGGCGGCCACGCGGGCCGCGTAAAGGTAAGCCGAAGGCTTACGCGGGCCGCGTGAGGCCTCAATTTCAGCTATAAATAGCTTGTTGCATGCACAGTCCATTGGTGTCGATCAAAACTCTCAAAAACGAATTTCTACTGTCTAAAGTCGAATTTACTTTCAATATTAGCGAGGTACTGCTCCGATACCGGGTATTAACTCGATCGCTGATACGATTCAATGTTCGATCGATTAAAACTATCCAATGGATGTTTAAGTGATGCCCACATTAGGGTTATGCTTTGTCATTCATCGTGAATTCGATGGATGTTTAAGTATCGCACTTTGTCATTCGTTGTGAAGGTTTAATCTCGTGAGTTATCGTAAATGCTGTATTAGTTACTAACCCAGTTCGTGTGCATGTTATTTAATTTAGGTCAAAAAGACTAATCAGTAGGCTAAGCTATGTCCAATTAAACTTGCAATGTGAGTCATTTTTTTTATCAATTGTTTTACAATACCTCAAATTATTTTCAAATGTTATAATTACAGGGAGTAAGTTGTGGTTATCTTAATCACTGGCTAGTGGGGTATTGTGCACATTACTATTTTCACTGGTTAGGCTAATATATCCTAACAGTGATCGTCACTACTTGGGGAAAGACCCAATAGTGATATGACCATTGTCACGCAATGTGACACGACGCCAGATAAAAATAAGATAGAAGCCATTGTAATCGCCCTTATGCTGTAATTGATAACTATGTGTCATTTTTATTAAATTGAGTGACTCGCCAGCATTTCCCCGCTGATAAAATATTTTTAAAACATGTTTCAGGCGACCTGCTGTAAATCAAGGAAACGTGCTACGGAGCACTAACAAGCTTGAAGAGGTGGCTCAGTTAAAATAAATAAACATTTTTTAATAAATCAGGGAATTTCCTAGTTAAATTCCTCTATTGTAAATTACGGGGTTTTATCCTAAATAATGGAATAAAATAATTGGGCATTTTGAGTTTTAAAAGATCCTGTTAAAATTCTTCCGCTGTCGCATCATAGATACCACAGGTTCATGTCCCGCGGCTCCTGACCGGGTCAAACCGGGGCTGGGGCCGTGACAGGAAAAGGTGGTATCAGAGCCACTGAACAAGCCACTGATTTAAGCCTATTAAGTATTTAAATACTTAATTTTCTTGATTTTCATTTTGTAAATTATGTGTTTTATTAATTAACTATTTGTTAGTTACAGTATGGGTAAGCAAAAGCTTTCAAACATCTATCTTAAATTAGATAGGTCCTCGAAAGATAAGGGAAGTTCATCCCGATCAAATTCCTCAAGATACTCAGTAGATCCTGAGGAAGGAATATTTGTTCGAAAAGCACAATATGCGGAACCACTTTCTCCTAAGAAAAGAAACCTTATTATTAGAAAAAGTCAGGAGAAAAGAAAGAAGTCACAACCAAAAGAAATGAGGGTTAATCAAGAAACCCAGGAACTAGGCAATAACCCACCATGGGAAGATAAATTAGATGAAAAATGGGCGGATCTTTATATGCTAGCCACTGTAGCAGTAAATACAAATCTTTAAATATCCTAATTCAGTTCTAGCAAACCTTATCATTTCTAAACCATAAACTTTACCTAGTAAATAAATAAATTACAATAAACCCTAGTATGTTTTAATTATTAGCTGTCCTTTGTATTAAATTAGTCACACGGTATGCAATAATACTTAAAAGTTATCTGTGAAATGTTGTTGTAAAATTAATATTTTTACATATATGTTAAACAGCATGAATGAATTATCTAGAGCCCTAGAGAATCTCAACCTCTACCCTGTAAACATAGAAGTTTCTAAAGAATTTACTGGTTATTTTGCTGAGGTGGAAAAACCTATAGAATTTCAAGCTCCACCTTTGGAGAAAGCAAAACCTAAGAAAAGAAGAAGATTTGTAGGTTGGAGACGTGTCCGCAGAAGAAAACCAGCAACTAGAAGAATTCCTAAGATAGAGAATCCCATGGATAAAGGAAAAGGGATAGAAATTGAGGAAGATTCAAGGCAAGCAGGGATGGAAATTGGGGAAGATTCTAAGCAAGAGATTGGAGAAAGCTCTAAGCCAACCCAGGAAATGACATTACAAGAAGAGCTAGATTTCATACTGGCAAGCTGTGATACCATTAAGCCTGTCAATGAAAATATTTTTACCTATCCTGCTGAAACTCAAATCCCAATAAACCTAGAACCAGCTATTCCAGACCCTTTGATCCACACCCAACCTTTAGGACAAATGGATGAGTGGTGGACTAACGACTGGCAGTTTCAAAACCTTCTCAACAGCCCCAATACCTTTTTCCCTCAGTTCGACCCAGAACCTATACCAAATCCACCAATGAGTAATGAGAATTTAGCTGAACTCCGCCACTTTGGTGAACAGTTGATGGATGCAGGGAATAGGATCCAGGAAATAGGAGGACAAATCTCCTGGAAATATGATGAAAGGGAACATCGTTTTTAATATGTTAGCTGACAAGGGAAAAAAGGGATTATGAAACTGTGTTTGTATAAATAATAAAAACCAGTATGTGTAAAATAAACAATAAAACGGTTGTAAAATAACAGTTTGTATTAAAATATATTATATTATATAAACATAGAAGTTAAGAAATTGACAATTTAGATGTGTATTTGTTTATATGATTATGCGCGATTAAATTGTTATATTTGGTTGTTTCTTATTGATACTAATTAATTATATAAAATTTATTACCAGATGGCAAACGCTGGTAATGAACAAGTTAACGAGGGTAATCAGTCCGAGCACAACAATGAGGATCAATTTCTAAATAGGCAAGTTATAGAAAATATCGTTGCTCAGGGAATAGCCAATGCTATTCCAGCAATTCTTGCTGCTGCTCGAAATCCAATCGAACCTCAACAAATTGTTCCTAGTAAACGAACTCAGGAAGATAATTTCAGTAATAGTGTAAATGGAGGCGGCAATCATATTAATAAATGGTTACACTTACAAAGAATTTCTTGCCTGTAAACCGGCTAAGTTTGCAGGTAATGAAGGGGGAACTGCTGCACTGCGTTGGTTAGAGAAAACCGAAGCGGTAATTACAATAAGTAAATGTGCCGAGGACGACAAAGTCATGTACGCGTCACATCTTTTCAAAGAAGGGGCGCTAGAATGGTGGAATACAGTACTACAAGCCAAAGGAAGAAATGTGGCCTATGCCATGAACTGGGAAGAATTTAAAAGTCTTGTGGAAAGAAAATTCTGTCCCGAATATGAAAAAGAGCAAATGGCAAATAAAATCTTGAACCATCGGATGGTGGATATAGACTGTCGAGGGTATACTTATACATTCTTCGAATATGCGAGAGTTGTACCTACCCTGGCTTCGCCAGAACCAGTACTTATTTCCCGTTATATTTGGGGATTAATTGGCGAAATCCGTGACATTGTCAAAGCTGCGAGACCCCGCACTATTGATGATGCTGTGGAATTAGCTAACACCCTAACTGACGGACCGGTACGTACACGAGAAGAAACCCGGAAAAAGGAAGTAGCCCAAAAGATTACCCAAGGATTCCGTATGGGTAACCGTAACAATTTCAAAAGAAGGGGGACTGGGCAATCTTCCACTGGTCCATTTTGCAATACTTGCAAAAGGAAGCATTCTGGAATATGCAAAGGATATTGCAATTTTTGCAAAATTCCGGGGCATCAAGAAGAAGACTGCAGAAAGAAGAAATTCACAGTTTGCTACAACTATGGAGAAGCTGGACATATTAAGCCAGACTGCCCTAAACTGGTTAAACCAGCTGATAACAAAGCCAAACCTGCAGAAGGAACTACCACGAAGAATGTAAGAGCCTTCCAACTGACTACTCAGGAAGCAGAGCTAATCCCGGATGTGATAGCTGGTACGTTCCTAGTTCACAACGTTTATGCAAAAGTATTATTTGACTCTGGTGCAAACCAAAGTTTTATAAATACTTCATTCTGCCAAGCACTTAATTTACCCTTAACCCAACTTAGGCAGATTTTTACAGTCGAAACGGCAGATGGGAATTCTGTTAACATAGATAAGGTTTTGCAAGAAGCAAAGATAGAACTTTCAGGTCATAAATTTTCTGCAAACTTGTTACCTATGAAATTAGCCGGATTCGATGTAGTGTTAGGAATGGATTGGTTAGTAACCAACCATGCTCGAATTCTTTGTGATAAGAATTCCATAGAAATTCATACACCTACCAGAGAATTAGTAGTGATTACAGGAGATAAGCCACGAAAGCCAATGAAGTTCATTTCAGAAATGAAAGTGGCTAGTTATTCCAGAAAACAAGAAATGGTGTATATGATTTCAGTAATCATTAACACTAAAGGAAAAGAACTTAAGGACATTCCAGTAGTATCAGAATACTCGGAAGTATTCCCAGAAGAACTACCTGGATTACCACCTGATAGGGAGGTAGAATTTAGAATTCATTTAATTCCGGGAACTACACTGATAGCCAAGGAACCATATCGGTTAGCACCCACTGAAATGCTAGAATTGAAAAAGCAATTAGATGAATTACTACGCAAAGGATTTATACAACCTAGTTCATCCCCTTGGGGAGCGCCAGTGTTGTTTGTAAAGAAAAAGGATGGTTCGATGCGAATGTGTATCGATTATAGAGAATTGAATAAGGTTACAATTAAGAATCGATACCCATTACCTAGGATTGATGATCTCTTTGATCAACTCCAGGGAGCTAGATACTTTTCTAAGATAGATTTACGCTCCGGATATCATCAATTAAAGGTACAAGAAGAAGACATACCTAAAACTGCTTTCAGAACTAGGTATGGTCATTACGAGTTTACAGTCATGCCCTTCGGATTAACCAATGCACCTACAGCATTTATGGACATGATGAATAGAATCTGTAAACCGTACTTGGATAAATTTGTAATTGTCTTTATTGACGATATACTTATTTATTCCAAAAATCAGGACGAGCATTGTCAACATTTGCATGTACTCTTAACTTTGTTAAGAAAGGAGAAGTTGTATGCCAAATTCTCGAAGTGTGAATTTTGGCTACAAGAAGTGCAATTCTTAGGACATATGGTAAATCACGAAGGTATTCACGTAGATCCTGCTAAGATAGAAGCAATCACCAAATGGAAGGTTCCGCAATCAGCAATTGAAATTAGAAGTTTTATAGGTTTAGCTGGATATTATAGATGGTTTATTAAGGATTTTTCTAAGATAGCCGTACCATTAACTAAGCTAACCTGTAAATCAGTTAAGTTTGAATGGGGAACTAAACAAGAAGAATCCTTTAGGATTTTGAAGCAAAAGTTAACAAATGCTCCAATTCTAGCCTTACCAGAAGGAACAGAAGATTTTGAAGTATATTGTGATGCTTCAAAGCTAGGATTAGGATGTGTGTTAATGCAACGCAAGAAGGTAATTGCGTATGCATCAAGGCAATTGAAAAAGCACGAAGAAAACTATACGACTCATGACTTAGAGTTAGGAGCCATAATTTTTGCCCTTAAAATTTGGAGACATTATCTGTATGGAAGTAAGTTTACTGTCTATACAGATCATAAAAGTTTAAGATATATCTTTGGGCAAAGAGAATTAAACATGAGGCAAAGAAGATGGATGGAAATCTTAAGTGACTACGACTGTGATATTCAATATCACGAAGGAAAGGCAAATGTAGTTGCAGATGCCCTACGTCGTAAGTATCATGAGAAACAACGACGGGTTCGTGCTCTTAGATTAAATCTACAGTTAGATTTAATGGAACAACTGAAAAATGTTCAAGAAACAGCAATCAAGGACGATGCTGAAGGAATGAAAGGACGAATAAAAGATTTAGAACAAGGTAGTGATGGAATTTGGAGATTCCATAAGAAACGAATTTGGGTACCTAAGCAGGGAGAATTAAGGAATCCAATTCTAGAGGAAGCCCATAAATCTAGATATACCATGCATCCTGGTAACAACAAAATGTACCAAGATTTAAGAAATAATTTCTGGTGGATAGGTATGAAAAAGGATATAGCTAGATATGTTTCTAAGTGTCTTACTTGTTCACAAGTTAAGGCAGAACACCAGAAACCTTCAGGGTTACTTCAACAACTAGAGATGCCTGTATGGAAATGGGAACTCATAACAATGGATTTTGTTACTAAGTTACCCAAAACCAGAAAAGGTAATGATGCGATTTGGGTAATTGTGGATCGATTAACAAAATCAGCTCATTTTCTACCCATGAAAGAAACCTTTAGCATGGAAAAGTTGGCAAAGTTGTATGTAGATGAAGTAGTATCCTTACATGGAGTTCCACTCTCCATTGTTTCGGATAGGGATAATCGTTTCACTTCCCATTTCTGGACTAGTTTCCAAGAAGCAATGGGAACTCGATTAAATTTAAGCACTGCATATCATCCTCAGACAGACGGACAAAGTGAAAGGACAATCCAAACTCTGGAAGACATGCTTAGAGCATGTGTGATAGATTTTGGTGGAAATTGGGATGATCACTTACCTTTGATTGAGTTCTCCTATAACAATAGTTATCATTCAAGCATCGAAACTGCCCCATTCGAAGCACTGTATGGACGAAAGTGCAGAACTCCAGTTTGTTGGGCAGAAATAGGAGAAAGTCAATTGTCAGGTCCTGAAATAGTGCAAGAGACAACCGACAAAATTCTCAAATCAAGGAAAGACTAAAGACGGCTCGAGATCGTCAAAAGAGTTATGCCGATAATCGACGCAAGCCACTGGAATTTCAAGTTGAAGATAAAGTACTTTTGAAAGTAGCTCCTTGGAAAGGAGTAGTTCGATTCGGTAAGAAAGGAAAGCTAAGTCCAAGATACGTAGGACCATTCCCAGTGATCCAACATATAGGACCAGTTGCTTATCATTTACAACTACCAGAAGAGTTAGCTGGAGTACATGACGTGTTTCATGTATCCAACCTCAAGAAATGCCTATCAGACGAATCTTTGGTAGTGCCTCTCCAAAATATAGAGGTAAACGAAAAATTAAAATTTTTTGAGAAACCTCTTCAGATAGAGGACAGAAAGGTGAAATTTCTCAAACATAAACGGTTAGTACTCGTCAAAGTCAAGTGGGATTCAAGGAGAGGATCTGAATACACTTGGGAGCTGGAATCAGAAATGAAGCGAAAGTATCCTCACTTATTTCAATAAATCTCGAGGACGAGATTTTAAATAAGGTGGGGAGGATGTAAGGACTCTCAAAATTGTCCTAAAAATACCCGTAAGTACAATCCTGGACCCCTGAAACCATACTGTGCATGATAAACTAAGAAAACAAGAAATATGGTCCTCAGGCGGGCCGCGTAAAAGACAAGACATGTCTTACGCGGGCCGCGTCAATGCATGTTTGACCGGATAAGTGTTCCGGATCCACGTGGTGTCCAGCTGGCTAACCTACTTGTGACTGGTCAAAGCTACTCGTAGACAGGGCGGCCACGCGGGCCGCGTAAAGGTAAGCCGAAGGCTTACGCGGGCCGCGTGAGGCCTCAATTTCAGCAATAAATAGCTTGTTGCATGCACAGTCCACTGGTGTCGATCAAAACTCTCAAAAACGAATTTCTACTGTCCTAAAGTCGAATTTACTTTCAATATTAGCGAGGTACTGCTCCGATACCGGGTATTAACTCGATCGCTGATACGATTCAATGTCCGATCGATTAAAACTATCCAATGGATGTTTAAGTGCTGCCCACATTAGGGTTATGCTTTGTCATTCATCGTGAATTCGATGGATGTTTAAGTATCGCACTTTGTCATTCGTTGTGAAGGTTTAATCTCGTGAGTTATCGTAAATGCTGTATTAGTTACTAACCCAGTTCGTGTGCATGTTATTTAATTAAGGTCAAAAAGGCTAATCAGTAGGCTAAGCTCTGTCCAATTAAACTTGCAATGTGAGTCATTTTTTTTATCAATTGTTTTACAATACCTCAAATTATTTTCAAATGTTATAATTACAGGGAGTAAGTTGTGGTTATCTTAATCACTGGCTAGTGGGGTATTGTGCACATTACTATTTTCACTGGTTAGGCTAATATATCCTAACAGTGATCGTCACTACTTAGGGAAAGACCCAATAGCGATATGACCATCGTCACGCAATGTGACACGGCGCCAGATAAAAATAAGATAGAAGCCATTGTAATCGCCCTTATGCTGTAATTGATAACTATGTGTCATTTTATTAAATTGAGTGACTCGCCAGCATTTCCCCGCTCATAAAATATTTTTAAAACATGTTTCAGGCGACCTGCTGTAAATCAAGGAAACGTGCTACGGAGCACTAACAAGCTTGAACAGGTGGCTCAGTTAAAATAAATAAACATGTTTTTAATAAATCAGGGAATTTCCTAGTTAAATTCCTCTATTGTAAATTACGGGGTTTTATCCTAAATAATAGAATAAAATAATTGGGCATTTTGAGTTTTAAAAGATCCTGTTAAAATTCTTCCGCTGTCGCATCATAGATACCACAGGTTCCTGTCCCGCGGCTCCTGACCGGGTCAAACCGGGGCTGGGGCCGTGACATCAAAGCTCTACCGTAACTTACGATAGTTACCGTAAGTTACGGTAGCTTCTGGGAAACTTTGGTTCCACCGTAACACAGGAGGAATCCACCGTAACTTTTTGGTCTCTACCGTAAATTACGTTATATACCATAATTTACGGTAGACTCTGGAATGTTATGTTTTGTTTGATTTGTTTGTTTACTTGTGCCAAGTTCTCGGATTTCATTCCTACAAACCAACATGTTAAATCCTTGGATTTCTAATATGTCATTTGTCAATGATAACAAAAGACCAATCAATCATATTTCGAAGCAATATCCATGCTTTAATTGATTATTCGACCCGTTGGGTTCATCTACGGAATCTTCCAATATGATGACTACCAACGAGATCTTATCCATCCTTGATCCATTATTCAATTTAGCGAACATCATCGCTTTTAAAATTTACACAACTTCTATTCTACAATACGACTATACGTAATTTAACAAAATTTCACTTAAGTAACGGTCAAGTTACATACCTTCAAAGTAAGCCTTTCAAACGCGATTCGCTGCCCGCTTGTCCACTTGACGCTCCTGCGTCCTTTCCTATTGAGTTCATTTATAACATGTTTAGAACTCCCTTTAAAGCATATATCGCGTAGTAAGCCGAAACATCAAACATCAAAATTATGTGTTTCAACTTTGAATTTCAGTTTTAAGCCTTCTTTGAGGCATTTTCACAAACACTTTAAGGGCAGATTTTCACATGATTGTATAGCAAGTCCCTAACCTATCATTTAGCCCGAATTTCACATCAATCAACCCATTTTACATAATTGTTAGCTTCTAAAATTCTGAAGCCACTTCACAATTGTCAAATTACACTAGATCAACATTCGATTTCCTAGTGTTTGTCAAATTCTACATAACCCACTAATCACCTACACGGGTGTTCATGGATTTTACAAAAATTACACATGATTTCAACTTGTATTTGTCTAGGGTTTACTCCTAGACACTACAATGCTCTTAATCCATCTATATATCACACATGCATGACCATATTTCAGATTCTCTATGTTCATGAGAATTTCAAGTAGAGGATTTTTACCAAATTTTACATACCTTATAACCCTCTTGCGATGAGGATCACAAATCTCAGCTCGGATTACGTTTTGGACTTGATTTAAACCTTCAATTTATGAGATTTGTGAAGTTTTAGGGTTTGAAGAACCCTGGTCGCCTGGTTCGATCTCAAACACACGCCCACCTGTGTTTTTGAGTTTTAATTTTTATGTTTTAATTATATTAGTTTCAATTTATGCACTTTCAGCCCCTCAACTATCATTTGGTTCTAACTTTTAGTGTTTTAACCCATTGTAAGTCACTACAAGGCTTTTACCTAACTAGGGTATTTTAATCCTAGTGAGTTCACTGGTTTATTTAGCAGCATTATATTTAAAATAAATGATTTGAAATTTTCGGGGTGTTACATGTTCGGGGAGATGCATCATGCCTATCCCGACTACTTTCAGCATCCTCCGCAGTTCCCACCCTGGAACCCACCTGGTTATGGAGATGCGGGCCCGTCCTTCACGAGAGATGATGCTGGTGACGACGAGTAGGAGACGGTGGAGTCGATCGTTTGTGGTTTTATTATTTCCGTACTTTGTTTATTTCGGGTGTTTATTTTGGTTGTTATGTCAAACACCCTCGGTTATGTACTTTATTTTCAGACACTTTACTTTGTTTGTCATGTCTTTGTTTCGATTTTTAGTATTTCTATTTATGTACATTATGGTTTATTTGTGTTTATTTTATTTCTGTTCTGTTTTGTTGTACCTTGTGACGTACATGCAGATTTTGGCTATCAAGTCTTTGACCGGAGCACACAACAGATACAGCTTGGAAGTCTCGTTTCATCAGAAATCATCTTGAGGGGAGTACTATTATCCTTTTTCTCTATATTTCAAGTTTCGCATTGGGGACAATGCGAAGTTCAAGTGTGGGGAGGGGGTTAACTTTGTTAACTTTGTTTGTCCTCTATATATAAAAAAAAATCAGAAAAATCATTCAAAAATATCTGTTTTCAGTATATATTTTAGTAAATAAACCGGTTAGTTGTGTTTTAGAAAACTTCGGACTTGATAAAAATTCGACAAGCAAAATAAATTTTGAAAAGAAAACCGGAAAGCGTGACAAACAAAGAAAGACTTGCATGATAGTTTTCACACTTTTACCCATTCCTTCCGTTACGTGAGCATATTTGAGCCTTGAAGTTGCTATATATTTGTTCATTTCGGAGTAGGAGTGAGCCGGATGTCATGTGTAATTTAGAACTTGTCACTAGTATGCTTGTTAAGACCATGAACTTGCGGAATTGTGTAGAAGTGATAGAGGCACTTAGATTACCCCTTTGTTGTTAACCTTGTTCTTTGTGTTGTGTTTTCCCGTAAACCTTACATTACCCTTTAGGATTAACCACGTCGAGCCTTCCCGTTTACCTTTGTCTACCCAACATAATCGCCCACTTAGCCAAATTTTGCCTTTTTATGTTTTAAACCTTTTAGTGTTGAAACTCGGTCAAAATAATCGTTTAACTAGCGCTTGTTATAGTTTATTATCCATTGTAATTAGATACTTAAAAAAAACACCCTAAAATAGGGTGAAGTCGACAAAAATCGAGCTATTTTGAATGCTAAGTTGTTTAAATCTTGTTGATGAGTTCGATGTTACAAAAGTCGCCTTTTTAAGGCATTTATATGTATAGTTTTGTTGTATTGCGCTTATTAAATGTAACTACCGAGTTTTAACCGTTTCGCTACTTTAAATATCCATTTCCATACCCTTCGCCCAAGCCTAACGTTAAAACCCGTAAAGACCTCTTGATTTACACTTTTTCGCATTTTAGTTGGTGGAGATGAGATCTTATGACAAGCTTATGATATTACACATTTCATTGACGAGGCATTGAGTGTTTGCACATACACATTTTATGTATGTTTCGTAAATAAAACCGAGTGTGTGTGAACATTGTGAGTTGTGTGAAGATTAGCATGTTAAGTCAATTGAAAGTGAAGTCACGGCTTTTTGGTTATCGCCATATATTTGCATATGCTTGTTTGGTTTGATTCATTTGATGTTGTCCTTCGAAAAACCGGCTAACCGTTTGTAGTTGTTTCATTAAATAGTGTGTAAATTATCGTTCTTGTTTGATTCTATCTTTTATTGCATTTTAGTTTAGCTTGCTGAGGACAAGCAAGGTTCAAGTGTGGGGAGATTTGATATTCGCTAATTTACACATGTTTTAGTCCCCCATTTTATCCCCATTTTATGCGTTTTCGACCGTAAAACCGTCATTCGGATACTTAATTATGTATACTTTTGTTTACAGGCCTAAAACAGTATACCAGACAAGATGATAGTGAAAACGAGGACTTTCCGGATGAAACGACAAAGCTGCGAACATTCTGTTGGAATTCTGACCTGGGCAAATGGAACGGTCGTGCGACCATATGAATGACCGTGCATCTCCGACAAAACCAACCCAGCCCGGCAATGAACGAGGGTGCGACTCAGCGTGCAAGCATATGCCGGTAATGCACGGGCATGCGTCTGATTGCACCCAGTGCGGATTCGATGATCAGCCAAAGCCCGGCAATGCACCACCAGTGCAGCAGTCCGTGCAACAAGAACCCGGAAACGCACGATCGTGCGATCTGAAGAACGGACGTGCGAGACCGAAGACCGGTCAAGATCTGATGACGTCATGCAGTATGGTGCACCATACCTCCAATAATTCATAAAGTGAACGGTCGTGCGACAGGACGCACGACCGTGCGAGATCGAAATTATATAAAAACTTGCAGAAACATTCTGCTCGTAACTCTGGACATTTTGGAAGCGATTCTGGCGATTTTCAGGCTCCGGAGGCTTCTGCTTTCACCCGGATTCAAGCCACATTGTGCCGATTAGCTTCGTTATCTTCCAGATTCTTAATCTTATGCTTGTTTATGGTTTGGTTTTCTAATCTTTCTATGATTTTGTTAATCTTTCAAGTATTTAGATTAATGTTTATGTATTATTGTAGCCTTTGGGCAAAAACACAACAATCCCTTGCTTGAGTATAATCATTAGTATGTTAATCTTTGTATGTAATGACATTTGGAAGTATTTTCTATGTTAATCTTTGATGATTAGTTTGCAACCATGTTATTGATATTGATTTCTTGATTATAACTAATTGTGTTGGATGATTGGTATTTGGTTAGTTAAGATAGTTGAAAAATGAAGCTTAATTAATCTTGTATTAGTAAACTTTAAACTTGGTTAACTAGTTTAGCTTGGTTAAAATGTGTGCACCATGATACTAGAAATGGTTAGTGGTTTAATAAAATGTAATTATTGTTAATCAAGAAAGCTTGCCGTCACGTAAGGACCTTAACGGGTTAAATGGTGTCGTTATAAATTCTTGCCATGATTTGTTAGCTTAGTTAGTAGTTTAGGCCAAAATTGCTATCTTGGTGAATTTATGTGCAAGATTTGTAAAATGAACTCGGTTGTGATTTAATCTAGTTTATGCTTGTCTCGGTGGTTGCATTGTGTTTATCGGTGTCGCTTTCCTTGTTTAAGTGAGGTTAGAAAACTCCTAACGGATGACTAACTTATTTTTAAGAGATTTTCATAGACATTTATCAATTGCACGTTAAAGAACAATTTTAGGTGGTTAAAGTGTGTTTATCGTTTTAACTTTCCGAATGATTGTCATGTTAGGATTCCCGAAAGGGATACTAATTGTCTTAAATTGGAAAATTGACCGAATGCTTCTAGTGCCAAAACCAACTTAGTTGACATACTTTGGTTGTGTATTAAGCAAGGCTATTTATCTGTTTCCTACTATGTTTTATAAGTATTTGTTTATGCTTACCTTAGTTTATTAAAAATCAAACAACTTATGTTTTTACCGATAGTTTAGTGACAAAGGTCTAGTAATATTTCTCCGCCCATTTCCTTGGATCGATACTTGGTTCTTACCGATACTTTACTACATATATGACGGGGTACACTTGCCTCTTTCGTGTGTGTTTTGATGTAAAAGTAATAATCACTTTTATAAATTTATAACCAAATCGTGTGTAATTTCATTGATAAAATATGTGTAGTCGCGCACACGTCAACCCACTTTTTAAACCAAGCCCACCATCAAAACTCACCTCACATGTAATTCATTTGCTATAAGTACCCTTTAGTAAACGAATAGGTGCTAACTTATCAGGTCTTCTTTTCTGCCTCACAGGTTTGCTGTTAACAATGACATATTTAATGTTTTGTGAGTGTGAAAATAAACAAGTGGTTACCACCGAGTTTGTGAGAGGATGTTCCAAGGCAGTTGACACAATAACTTTCGTGCTTCTCTAAATTTCAATAAGTTTGCAGTAAAAACATAACAACAACAACAATAACAATAATGTAGATATTACTTACTTTGTTGGGTGGTAGCAGTGAACGTGAAGTCGGAGTTTAGAGCTTTCAAACAGGTCAATTAGCCAAGTTTTTCACCTCCGCCTTGGCATTGTTAGGAGGCTTACCAAGGAAGGTGTTTGTGTGAATCCAGGTTACTTCTACCCATGAAATTTTGCACAAGGGATTTTGTTAACTCATAAGTTTGGAGGGAAATAAGCCCAAATTTTTCTTCCAAATGATTTGAATCAGTAATAATATGCTTTAGCAAAGTAGACGGATGGTAGTGTACTTTGTAACGCATTTAATCCCTAGCTAACAAATTTAAGGTTTCAGCAGGTCTAAGTTAGGGACTAAATGTGTTACAAAGTGCAAACCACGAGGACCAACCATGTGACTTTTGGTAAAGTTGAGGATTAAATGTGTTACAAAATGTAAACCACCTGGACCATCCATTTATTTTTGGTAAGCTGAGGACCAAATCCAAAATTCTGATAAAACACAAAGTTCAATACTTTACTCATATGCTTATTGTTATTATTCTAAAATAGAATAATTGGTAGTCAAAGTGTCCATAGTGACGGGTTGTTAAGTATTGTGACGTCTTGTGTTTTTGTTTGTGTCAAGAATATCAATCAAATTATGCACGCACTTAGAATTGTATAACTCAAATGCGACTAGTTTAGCTCACATATCTAAACATTAAAAAGGTGGGTGGATAATGATCAATTTGTTAAATTGTGAACTTAGTAGGTGGGTTGCAAGAAAATTAGTTAAACAGATCGTTTATGGATTGACCTATCTAATTAAACAAGTTTATGGGTTATCTTTTGTCGCAACCCCCGCCCCTATCTTTCCCGGGAACGGGCGGCCGCGAGACCTGTATCGGTGGTATCGGTGTTTATCAATTTGGCAGCGGAAAATACATCAGGACCGTAGTTAGGAAATATTTTATCAGAGTAAAATACCACACTTTCATAATTTTAAACATATTGGGATAAAACCCAAGTTTTCATTACAAACTGATTTATAGAGAAAATCTCTATTTTATTGAATAAAACATCTTCTTTTATTTAGGTAACTTTTATAGACAGATTTCCAAGCCTTCAGTGATGTCCAGCTGGCTTCTAGTTGGCTCTTACATTTTGTTACCTGAAACGCGTTTAAAAACATTTGTCAGTGGGAAATACTGGTGAGTGAATCCCAGTTTAATCAAGAAGAGTTTTATCTTTTAACAGTATTGAGAGCGATTACAATGTTTACATCTACACAATTACTCATTTAGTACTGTCAATCCTGACTGGTGGGTCATATTACCCATTGGCTATCTCTTTGTCCAATGGTAACGTGTTCCACATTTTGTATACGAAACCCCAACATACCGACACTAATTGAAGAATTAAAAAGTCTCAATCACTGCTTAATCACATTGTAAAATATTTAAGGTTTTGTAAAAACAGTTTATAAAAAGGAGATTACTCACATTGCTGTCTTAGGGTTTTCCTTAAGGATTTCCTGGTGATTATCTATTAAATACACAAATGCACACGCGTTAGTATAATAACCCAATATTTACATTACTAATACTCTCCCCGAAACGGCATTCCAACGACTACGTCGGGCAGAACCACGACAGCCGTTACGGAACCCTGGATCAATAGGGCAGCGTATCTAATACGTAACCGGGGTTATGATACTTACAACGAAGCAGAACTTCGTTAATTAGGGGGTATAATACCCGAAAATAGATTATACTATGTGAGAATTCGAGAGAAAAGAAAGAGAATGAGCGAGTTCGACTGAAGACTAAAGGCCTCTATATATAGGTGACCTTTCGGCTTCCCTCGCGGCCCGCGTAGACTACACAGGGGTCCTTCGCGGCCCGCGTAGTAGGTGTGTAGGGCTTAGCTTCGTCGATTCAACAAACTAGCTTCTCCGGGTGGCCTGCCACGTGACGGGCTAGGGTTTCGCCTGGTGGCACTAGGTCGCGGCCCGCGTAGGAAGTAGCCAAAGGCTACACGCCCCGCGACAACCCTTTGAAATTTGTTTTTAATTAAATTTAATAAAATTAAAGGTATTCGGGGTCCGTTTTCTCATACGGGGTATATTTTAGGTTATATTGAGGCACTCTAAATATTTAGGGTGTCGAAATTATTATGGAGGGTTGTTATATCCTTCCCACCTTATTTTAGAGCTCGTCCTCGAGATCTACTGAAATAGGTGCGGGTATTTCCTTTGCATCTCTGATTCAAGCTCCCAAGTGTATTCTGGTCCTCTCTTGGAGTCCCATTTCACTTTGACCAGAACTAATCTCTTGTGTTTGAGGTTCTTAATTTTCCTGTCTTCAATCTGTAGAGGCTTCTCTACAAACTTTAACTGCTCATTTACCTCTATATCCTTAAGAGGTACTATTAGTGATTCATCAGCTAAGCATTTCTTGAGATTAGATACATGTAATACATCATGTATTCCTGCCATTTCCTCTGGCAGTTGTAGCTGATAGGCTACAGGTCCTACTCTTCTAAGAATCTCAAAAGGTCCAACATACTTGGGACTTAGCTTTCCCCTCTTGATGAATCTGACTACTCCTTTCCAATGAGAGACTTTCAATAACACTTTATCACCTACCTGAAATTCCAACGGTTTTTATCTGTTATCAGCACAACTCTTTTGTCTGTCACGTGCTGCTTTCAGTCGTTCCTTGACTTGAATGATCTTATCGGTTGTTTCTTGCACTAATTCGGGTCCAGATAATTGCTTTTCTCCAATTTATGCCCAACATCTTGGGGTTCGGCATTTTCGTCCATACAGTGCTTCGAATGGTGCAGCATTGATACTTGTGTGATAACTGGTATTGTAAGAAAATTATATTAATGGTAAGTGATCGTCCCAATTACCTCTGAAATCAATTACACAAGCTCTAAGCATATCTTCCATTGTCTGAATTGTCCTTTCGCTTTGTCCGTCCGTTTGAGGATGATAAGTTGTGCTTAGATTCAACTTGTTTCCCATTGCTTTTTGGAAACTTGTCCAAAAATGAGAGGTAAACGACTATCTCTATCAGAAACAATTGATAAAGGAATTCCATGTAATGAAACTATTTCATTTACATATAACTTAGCTAATTGTTCCATACTGTAAGTTTCCTTCATTGGTAGGAAATGAGTTGACTTAGTTAGTCTGTCTACAATCACCCAGATTGTATCATTACCTTTCCTTGTTTTGGGTAGTTTGGTAACAAAATCCATTGTTATCAGTTCCCATTTCCAAACTAGCATTTCTAAGGGTTGCAATAAACCTGAGGGTTTCTTATATTCAGCTTTGACTTGTGAACAGGTCAAACACTTAGAAACGTATGCGGCTATGTCCTTTTTCATTCCTATCCGCCAGAAATTCTTTCTTAAATTCTGGTACATCTTATCATTTCCAGGATGCATCGTATACTTAGACTTATGGGCTTCTTCTAATATACGATGACGTAGGTTTCCTAATTTAGGTATCCACATTCTTTTCTTATGGAATCTCCAAATTCCATCTGTTCCTTGTTCTAATTCTTTAATCATGCTTTTCAATTTCTCAGTATCATCCTTGATTATTGATTCTTGTGCTTCTCTAATATGTTCGTTTAAATCTACTTGCAGATTTAAGTTAAGAGAACGTACTCTTTTTGGCCCTTCATGATACTTTCGACTTAAAGCATCAGCCAACACATTTGCCTTTCCTGCATGATACTGGATATTACAATCATAATCACTGAGTATCTCCATCCATCGTCTTTGTCTCATATTCAGCTCCTTTTGCCCGAAAACATACCTTAAACTCTTATGATCTGTGAAAATAGTAAACTTACTATCGTAAAGGTAATGTCTCCAAATTTTTAGGGCAAAAATTATAACTCCTAACTCTAAATCATGGGTTGAATAATTCTCTTCATGATTCTTAAGTTGCCTAGATGCGTAAGCTATAACCTTTTGACGTTGTATCAACACACATCCATAACCTAACTTAGAAGCGTCACAATAGACTACAAAGTCTTCAGTTCCTTCTCGTAACGCTAGTATGGGTGCATTGGTTAATTTTTGCTTAAGAATTCTAAAGGTTTCTTCTTGTTTTGGTCCCCATTAAAACTTAACAGATTTACAGGTTAGCTTAGTTAAAGGAATGGCTATTCTAGAAAAATCTCGAATAAATCTTCTATAATAACCGGCCAATCCTAAGAAACTTCTAACCTCGGTTGGTGACTCAGGGGTTTTCCATTTGGTAATTGCCTCGATCTTAGTGGGATCCACATGAATTCCTTCATGATTGACTAAATGTCCAAGAAACTGTACCTGTTCTAACCAAAACTCGCACTTCAAAAACTTAGCATAAAGCTTTTCTTTTCTCAATAAACTTAAGAGTGTGTGCAAATGCTTTGCATGTTCCTCTTTACTCTTAGAGTAAATGAGAATATCATCTATAAAGACAATTATGAATTTATCCAAATATGGCTTACATATTCGGTTCATCATTTCCATAAATGCAGCTGGGGCATTGGTTAAACCAAATGGCATGACAGTAAATTCATAATGGCCATACCTTGTTCTGAAAGTGGTCTTAGAAATGTCCTCTTCCTGTACCTTTAATTGATGATATCCTTATCGTAAATCGATTTTAGAGAAAAATTGAGCTCCTTGCACCTGATGGAACAGATCATCGATTCTCGGTAATGGATACCGATTTTTAATCGTGACTTTGTTCAATTCACGGTAGTCATTGCACATACGCATCGATCCGTCTTTCTTCTTAACAAATAAGATCGGCGCTCCCCATGGCGATGAACATGGCTGTATGAATCCTTTCTCCAGCAATTCGTCTAATTGTTTCTTCAGTTCCTGCATTTCTGCGGGTGCCAAACGGTAAGGTGCCTTGGCAATTGGTGTTGTCCCTGGTAGTAGATGAATCCTGAATTCCACTTCCCAGTCTGGCGGTAATCCTGGTAATTCTTCTGGAAACACATCTGAAAACTGAGACACTACTGGAATGTCTTTCAGTTCTTTTCCTTTAGTGTTAGTGATTATAGAAATCAAATACACTAATGATCCTTTTCTTATACAACTTGTTGTTTTCATCACAGAGATGAATTTTCTGAATCTAGAGGGCTTATCTCCTTTAGTTGTGATCTTTTCACCCTTGGTGAATTTACTTGGATTGACTTTTGATCACATAAAATACTGGCTTTATTGGCTATTAGCCAATCCATTCCTAACACAACATCAAATCCTGCCAGGTTCATTGGATAAAGGTTTGCAATAAACTTTTGGTTTAAAAATTATATTCTTGCTCCCTGCAAGATTTCAGAAATCTTAATGGTTTCTCCATTTGCTGTCTCTACTAGACATTCTTGTGGAAGTTTAGTTAATGATTGTTTAAGAAGTTTGCAAAATGAAGTATTAATAAAACTTTGGTTCGCACCAGAGTCAAAAAATACTTTAGCAAAAACATCATTAACTAAAAACGTGCCGGCAATCACATCCGGGATCATCTTAGCTTCTTCTGTAGTGAGAACAAATGCTCTAGCATTTTTAGTGTTCTTGTTGTTTTTAGCTGGAGCTATTTTCGAACAGTTTGGCTTGATGTGACCTTGTTCTCCATAGTTGTAACATATCCTGTTGTTAGTTTTCTTCCTGCAGTCTTCTTCCTTGTGTCCAGATATTTTGCAGAAGTTGCAATATATGGAGCATCTTCCATAATGCTTCCTTTTGCAATACTTGGAATAAGGTGCAGAGGTAGAACCTACATTTTTTCCCACGGTTGGAATTTCCAGAGCGAAATTCTTGTGTAAGCCTTTGAGCTAGGTTTCTTCTCTGATCCTCTTCTCGTGTACGCACTAACTCATCTGTCAAGGTATTTGCTAGTTCTACAGCTTCTTCTATAGGTTGAGGTCTAGCTGCCTTGACTACATGCCTAATCTCACTGATTAATCCCCAAATGTAACGGGAGATTAATACAGGTTCAGGTGATGCAAGGGTTGGCACTATTCTAGCATATTCAAAGAATAATGTAGTGTATCCCTTACTATCTACTCCAGTCATTCTAAGGTTTAAGAACTTGTTTGCTATTTGTTCTTTTTCATTGGGAGCGCAGAATTTCCTTTCTACTATACTCTTAAATTCCTCCCATTCCATACTGTAAATCCTGTCACTTCCCCTAGACTGGAGGATAGTGTTCCACCATTCTAAGGCTGAGTTCTTAAACAGATTGGAAGCAAACATTATCTTATCCTCTTCCGCACACTTGCTTATTTTTAACACAGCCTCAATCTTTTCTATCCAGCGTAGAGCTGCAACGGCTCCTTCATTGCCCGAGAATTCCATTGGTTTACAAGACCAGAATTCTTTATAAGAACAACCATAAGGCATGGTTCTTCTTCTTTTGGGAATGGGTGCTTGAAGTATAGGTCCATTGTTTACGTTGTTTTCTAGTTAAGTGGGTCGTTTACTATCACGGTTACTTTTATTATCAGCTTCCCTAACTTTTTGAATAATATATGGCATCGCATCTATTATTCCTTGTGCCACTATGTGTTGGATGGCACTGTTATCCACTTGGTTTCCATTATTATCATTGTTCGGGTTATCGTTATTCTGGTTTTCCGGGTTATTATCCGGATTCTCTCGATTCACTTGGTCAGCCATCTGAATTTTAAACATTTATCACGTATTAATATCACAAGATAATATTTAACACAACCAATCATATGACAAGCATATTGATCAAAAGCGTCGAACATTACGACTTACTCTTTCTTATATTATGCATCTAATACAAACTAGAACTGGAATATAAAATTACAATACTAGTAGGCATCTATAGCTATTGTCTAGATTTTTTTTTCAAACATACACACATAATATAGATATATTATTATTATTACTACTACCTCTACCATCACCTTTACTGATATGGGTTCATCCAGAACTCCATATTGCGCTCGTCATACTTCCAGACGAGTCGCTCTCCGACCTGACTCATTCTCTCGCTACTTTCTAAAATTTCCTCTCCAAAGGTTCGGAGCTCTTGCACATTTTCTGCACTCATTGGGGGTGTAGGTGCTGGGACTGGGTTTGGAAACTGGGGTATGGGTTCCTGGTACGGGTATGGATTCTCTAAAATTTCTCTGATGTACCTATCATAGTAGGGATCTAGAGGGTCCAAACCTGGGTAGGCTGCTAGGTTCGGCATAGGTGTGTCTTCTGGTGTTGGGTAACGTTGCACATAATCCCTATGGTCGTCTAACCACGGGTCGTAGTTTGGGTCTAAGGGATTGGGTGCTGGTACCCTAGGTATCTCTTCAGGGTTAAAATCATGCATTTGGATTTGATTTTCTGGGTTGTTTTCGATTTCCATTGGTTGTGTGGGGAATAGTGGTAATGGTTGGGGTGCTACTAGTTGCTCCAGGTTAGGGTCAGCAGCTGTGGTTGCTAGGATATGAAAGTTTGCTAAACTCCTATTGAGCATATCCTGTGTGTGAGCATCTGTTTCTCTTTTAATGGCTGCTAAAGCTCGCTGGTTTTGCAACTTTCCATCCTCTTCCTACGTTCATGTGCTCCCCTACTGAACCATCCTCTCTTTTTAGGAGGGAATGGCTCTTCAGACTGAGCCTTAAACACGAATATCCCATCTTCATTGTCAGCTGAATACCCTGAGAGGGCAGGCTGTGAAGAGGTGCCTTTACTCCTACGTGAGCTGGACAACTGACGGTAAGCGTCGGAAGGTCCTTGGTCGCTCATACAATTATGCAATTATGCACGTATTGTCACACCCTGGCTTTGCAGAAGCGTGGGTTTATTTTGGTGTGACTTCTTAATACCATAGCATAATCACAACAATGCTATATGAAAATAAAACCATGATGTTCATCCAATTAACAAGTTTTAAAAGTTAACACGACAACATTGTTTTTAAAAGTCGATACGTGAAACAAAATACAACCACAACATACTTAGAACTTGTTCACAAGACACAACTAAAAGACTTGAATAGAAACACAGTTTAAGACTTGTGACCCGTCCAGGCAAAGATCACATTTCCTAAACTCGGATGACATCATTACTCCTACGCAGCTTAATACCCTTGCATACTTGGCCAGATCCATTAATTTCCTGAAATATATGTAAGTTGAAATATCAACATAAAGTTGAGCGAGTTCATGTAAAAGTGAGCATGTAAACCTTTGTAATATGTTTGTATGTATGAAAAATCTCTGGTATGTAGCAAATAAGGAAAAAGAGATTACCATTGGGTTGCAAAGCCAATGATATGTGTGAAGTGCTGTAGGAAGACTCAAACCTAGCAGATTTTTGCGTCGGGCTCAAAGTCACCCCGAGGTCCGTACAGTGGGCCTGGAGTTGGGCTCGCTACACCCAGATAGATCTACCGCTAATGACCCTCGGTCCTACAATGAGGATTAATGGCCTCTAGTTCCTGCCTACCCACTCACATGATCTAAGTAGTAAACCCTCCTTAAGCTAACCATACCATGTATAATAGTGTCTGTAAATATTGTAACATGTATTCCACCCCCGAAGTATAAAAACTGATAACAGTTAAGAGAAAAGGGGGACATGAACTCACTGAAGTGCGTCTCGAAATAGTCAATCCCAATCAACCTGCTGCGTGACGACCTACACGTACTAACTTCTATTAGACGGACGGCCGTGCATTGGCTTAAGGTTTAACGTTTTTGGGAAATAGTTAGACAACTATTTCGTGTTTACACTTCTTAATTATTTAATAAATATATTCCTTCCCAAGGATGGGGGTTTTAATACATGTGTGTTTTATAATTCCGAAAATATATTTTTAAGTCTCACTTGAAAATATATTTTAATCACTTGTCTAAAATATTCTAACTCCAAAATATACATATTTTTCCCAAAAATATTATATTTTACTTCATACCATTTCCAAAATAATACTTTATCAAAATACACATTTAAGAGTATTTTCCGAAAATACATAAGTTACATTTTAAAGTTCGCGTTGTAATAATAATACCGGTGTAACTTAAATATTTATTTGTGATAGCGTTGGTATTATTTTGGAGTCGTGATTTCAATATATTCCCAGGTTATATTATTTTTATCCTAAAAATAATATATGTAGTTCACAAAATAATCACATAATCACACAAGCGTTTTATTATGAAATATATATTCTAAATATATATTTAACAAGTTTTATTTATGAAAACCCACCTCCGATACTTTGTAATTTTTGAAATAAAAATCATGGCGAAGTTTATTTTGAAAACAAGGTTAAAAATATATTTGTAAACATTTGTTTAGAAAAATATTTCTAAGTGTTATATTTCTGGAAAAATTTCGCCAGAGTTTCCTCTGTAACTGGAGGTGTCCACGCTTACAAGCGTATCATTTTCTTTTCAAAACTCAATCAAACAATTTATCAATCATCAATCAACAATATCTAAGCATCAAACTAGACAAAATATGAATAATCATAAACTCATGAACTTGAATGTTTTGTAAAAATATGTAGTAACTTTCTAACGTATTTAATAGATCTTGTTATCTTTAAAAATAAAATTAGTTTCTCAAAAACTTTATTTTTAAAGATCTTGAAGTTTCACAACTTCTAGTCATGATTTACCAAACATATTTCTTGTTAAATTTTTCTTGTGACACAAATGTTTACACACTTGTTTATTTACTAAAATGCCTTTAGTTTATGTAAGATCCGGGTTTTAAACAAGACTTGCATCTTTCACTTGGTCTTTCCGAAAAACCACTTGTAGATCTTTAGATCTACATGTTTAGAAGCTTATTTTGCAAGAAAAATTATATTTACCCAAGTTCATGTTTCATGAGTGGAAGGGTTCATCATCTTTTTATAATTTTAACACTAACATTGTTGATGCATGGAATGTCTGTTGACTACGTCTACGTCAAGTTTTAGATCAAGTTTAGTCAACATAGAGTCTTGAAAGTCAAATTAGGGTTTAGTCTTGTAATTTCGCTTGAATGTACATAGGTTAGAAGTTTCGCTCCAAGGTTCCAAGGTGGTTTCGCTTATGTGTACCTAGAGGGTTTCGCTTATAAGGTAATATAATGGTTTCGCTTATAAGGACACTTGGAGGTTTCGCTTTTATGGTCTTGTCATAAGAGCGAACCACAGGCACTATATATAGTCGACATAAGCGGAACCTGTTCATTATTCATGTACATTGGAGCGAGACCTGACCATTGCTTTTGTAACCAAACTCTGTCAAAATCAACTCAGAAAGCAATAAAAGAGAAGGAATTGAATAGGAAAAGCTGTGTAACTTCGTGTATACTGATTCCGCCTTTATACGTGAAGATGAACGTCCTTAACTGACTTTTCAGGGTCGCAAAACGGTCCAACAAGTGGTATCAGAGCTTCAGGACGAGGAGTTCATACTACTACAGCTGATTCGACAAAATTCTCTCATTTCTACTCACTTTCTCTCATACTTTTTCTGTTTGAACTAGTTCCTACGGTTAAAATGGCCTGAAATTTGAGTATAACGTGTAAAACATACGATTAACAAACCCTAGAAAGTTTCAGGTTAAAACACGGCTTAAAAATGGTAAAAATCAGGTAAAAACTAGGTTCCGCTTATTCGGTAATCGAAAGTTCCGCTCATTTGAACATTAAAGGTTTCACTTTTACGGACATCCTGATATTTCGCTTTTACGGACATCGTAGGTTCCGCTTATTCGTACATTGAGTAGTTACGCTTATTCGGACATTATCACTTTCGCTCATTTGGTCAAAACTGATTTCGCTTATCTGGTCAAAACTGATTTCGCTTATCTGGTCAAAAACTGATTTCGCTTATTTGGTCAAGACAGATTTCGCTTATCAGTCACATATATTGATTTTGCTTATAAAGACACATTAAAGCTGATTTCGTTTGTGTGTCACTGTTTGTCAAAATTTCGAAAATTTTTCTAAGTGATTGTTGATTTTGCAGGTACACTCAAGATGGATGATATTTTCTTGTACCCGTTTAGCGACATGTACGCATTCGCTGGAAATTCCGGAAACGATGATTCTTCGTCTAGCAATACGAATGAGAATCCGCCTAAAGAGAAGAAAAAGGAAGCTTGGGAATCGGAAAGTGCCTTCGGAACATTCAATAAACCTCCAAAGCTAATGGCTATCGAGGAATACAGTCGGTGGTCAAGAAAGTTTGAAGACTGGTTGATGGCATTTGCATTTCCCAGCTGGAAAAGTCTGAAAAACGGTTATGCCAATGGAAACAAAAATGGTGAAACTTTAAGAGCAGCTGAGGAGATTGATTCGTTTGTAGCTGAACAAAAGTGTGTGGCATTGTTATTTCAATCCGTCCGGGAAGACATTATTGCTTTGATCGATTATTCAAATGCAAAAGATCTTTGGGAAAAGCTAGAAAAGAAATGTATAGGTAGTGAAGAAATTAAGAAAAACAAAAAGAAACTACTTAGGAAAGAGTTTGATATGTTTGGATGTTTAAAGAATGAGTCAGTTTGTAAAATGATAGAAAGGTTTGGTCATCTGAAGCTGGAATTAGTAAGACATGATATCAGATATCCTGAAGAAGATCTTATTGACAAATTGTTCGATTCGTTGCCTGACGAGATGGATTGGAGATATTATGCGCTGATGCTGAAGAATACCATTAAGGCACCAGAAAAGTTGACATTAGATTTGCTGATTGAGAAACTCGGGAGTCACGAGTTGGAATTGAAGAAGACGTACAAAGTCAATCACTCATCTTACCAGCAGAATTTGGATTTGTATTATCCAAAGAGCATGATGCCAAAAGCAACTTCTCCCAAGACTGCATTTTCTGCTGAAAATGTGTCCACAGCAAGCAAAGAAAGTCAAAGTGGTCAAAGTAGTGGAAATCATAGTGGTTATCACAGTGGATCTTCATCATCTTCAAGTCATTCTGATGCAAAGAATCGTTTTCAATGCAACATCGCAATAGACTTAAAGAATGCTCAGAATTTTGATGAGGAGTCGGCCAAACATCAGATGATCTTCCTAGCATCGGTGTTGGAATCGTATGAAGGGTTAGTAGCTGGGAAGATAGGCAACACCAATCTAACGAAAGAAGATTATGATCAGATTGATCCGGAGGAAATGGAGCTGATCGATATTCGTTGGGCTATGGCCAGTGCTGTTCATCGAGCACAGCGTTTCATGGAAATTACCGGCAGGAAGACAATTGGTGGTCCATCTACCAAGCTGGGGTTCGATAAATCCAAAGTGACATGCTTCAAGTGTAAGCAGAAAGGTCACTTCAAACGAGAATGCAGAAACGCTTATGCTGATGAGTCGGAGAACCCTTTCAGAGATGATTACTACAAGAAGGCAATATATCATCAGAATAAATCCGAGCCGCCTAGATTGAAGCAGGTTGAAGACAACAAAGAGAAATCTAGAGCTCTTGCGGTGATTTATGATGATGAAGGGTATGATTGGAGTCAAGAGGTTCTACCGGAGGAAGATGCAGTTGGTTACGCATTCATGGCAAAAAATGATGAACCTATTCCGTGGAAAGACGATCGAACTGAAGAGCAGAAGTATAGATACAGAAAAATGATTGCTGAAAACAAAATAATTAGAATATCTCGTATCTTTCTGGAAGCAAGGAGAGCAAATAGATGGGATCCGGATAGAGAGTGTTATCTTGATGAATATGGAAATATTGCGATCGATGACAAAACGCTTGATATCGAAGCCATAATCAAGGAGTACAAAGAAGAGGATGATTATTGGCAGAATAAATGGTGGGGAACTGGAGACGAGAAAGAGAAAGAAGAGAAAGAGAAAAAGGAGAAAGAAGAGCAGGAAAAATCAAAGAAGATTGATACTGGAGTTATTGACACAACGCAGGAGTTGACTGCAGAGAACCTGGGAAAAATGGCTGACAAAGTGCTGGCTGCTAAGGCACTTGAGGTAGACTCTAACTCCGTGTCTGAGTCAAAAAGCCAGGTCAGTTCAAACTTGTCAACAAATGCGTCAGGTAAGAAAATTGATGGAAATGCTGATTGCAAAAATTGCAACAAAGAGTGCAAATTTTGTAACACGGTCACGTATCTCAACGGGAAGAAAGTTGATGATCTGACAGCAAAAGTCAGAAGCGTTGAGAATCAGATTCTTGATTGTGACAAAACAGTTAAAGCTTCAACTGAACGGATAAGAGAATTAACTAGCCAAATTGAAAATGATAAAATTGATCATGACAAAATTAAACAAGAAAATGAAAAGTTAATTCTTGAAAACCGTCAGATTTCTGAGAAGTTTGAAAAACTCAAAAGCATAATGAAAGATAGTGATGATCGAAATGGTAAAACTTTTAAAGAAAATGAACATCTAATGTAACACCTGTGTCATTTCAACCATCAAACAAATGCCCAACCAGTGAAATATTGTATTTCATACTTGGGATTTGTAAAAATATGTGTATCGTTTACACATATCAATTCTTGTTCGATTTCAATCACTATATCGCTTTCTGGAAGGTTATACGCGCACTGATGCGTAAATATAACCAGTTTAATCCAACGAACACTCCGGAATAGTGAAATAGGCTTAACATACCTTAAATAACCTTTACATAACTTAGAAATAAGTTTTGAAGGCTTTGGTATGGCAAAAACATGTTAAATCGCTTACAGGGACTAAAGTTGACAAACTGCGAAAGTATGCCAATTTGAACTGTAACAGACCTTCCGGAACATGACCATAAGTTAAACATACCATAAATATCCTTTACATAGCTTAGAAATAGGCTTTGAGGTGTTCGGTGTGCTAAAATAAACTTTTGGGTCATTCAGGGACTAAAAGTGTCAAAAAGTGCACAAGTTTGCATTTTCGCGCATAACTTACGTTCTGAATACATCCGGACATCCAAAAATTTATGTAAGCATGACTATATTATATTTTAGTGTTCGCCATAAGAAAAATCCATTCGTCGCGTCATTTGGATCGTTTTTCGCGCTTATGCGCATTCCGTCGTAATTAAGCGAACATCGCGATCGTACGACCAAACGAACCGACATCCGACATATTTTGGAGCATGTTTTGAGTTCCCTATACTTTAACTTCATTTTAGAGCCTTGAAATGAGGTTAACGGGGTTCAAACGCATCGAAAAAGGCCTTAAACACGTGCAGGGACCATTTCTGCCACTTTTGAAACATTTCTGAAACAGGGAGGTGCTAGCGTAGCGCGACTGCATAGTGCCTTTGCACTAGCGCTACGCGACTGCCTAACCTGACCAGATTAAGTGTATTTGCAATCAGATTTCAGCTGATTAACCACAACCACATGTTTGCAACTTGCTTAATCACTAAGATTAGGAGCATATGTGGCTCCATAACCTTTGTGACAAATGTACGGCTCGGATCGTGGCACGATATTCAAGAAACGATCCTAGCGGCTCTACTTTTTCTATAAATACCCACCCCCCTTTGGCTTAAAAACCCACAAATCTGATCATTTGGGCTCTAAGTTGGAACCTTCGTTTCATACCTGAGCTATTTTGATCTGGGTTAGCATTCGGGGACCCTTCGTAAGTATTCTTTCGTTCTTTTCCTTATTTTTACTGCTTTTCGAGTCAGAAAGTCAAACTTTGTTTGACTTTCAGCATAGACCAGTAATGGTCAATGCGAAGTTCGTTTGAACTTCGCAACGTGATTGTAATCACGATGGTCATAGTCCCTTGGGACTATGCCTACTGATTACCACGTTGTCTAGGGTCGTAGGGTAAGCGATCTAATAAATCGCTTATACCTCGAACCCGACCCAGTTTGGTCGATCATTAGGATCCGACCAAACACATTAGGTGACCATAGTAGGTAGGGAATAACCTTCCGAGGTTATACCCTATGGTCACATCGTTTAAGTAGTTGTATGATAGGTAGTTTATATGCCTTAGGTAAATTACCAGAATACCCTTTTCATGTATAATTGGTAATTAAGCCTATGTAACCTAAACTTTTGTCACATAACTGATTATGTAATATGTTTAGGCATATAACACTTGTCATAGGGCTAGTTAGGCGGTCCGAACGCGTTTCACGCGAACGACGCGTTAAAGTAGCATAAGCTACCTAAACGGGTCGTAATGGGTCGTAGACACTTAGGTTAAGTTTCATTTAGTATGTAGGATTTGTTAAACCAAAAGACACGAGTCTCTAAACTCGTTTGGTTTACAAACCCTAATGCTACCCGATCTTCCGATTTAGGTCCGGTTTATTAATGTAGCTACCTATACTAGGTGCCGTTTGATATCCGCGATCTCTAGTATTGTTTGGTTGTTACTCAAGGACTACCGAGCAATCTCAAGTGAGTACATAGACCCCTCTTTTACTGTTTTCCAAACTGTTTTGGGGTGGAACACATGTGCCTACTTGTTACTTTCATGCTTTCCGGTTTTGACATCATATACTTGCTATGTTCATTAGTACATTATAGTACATGATTTCATTACATTTCATGCTATGTATGCCCATTGTGTGCGTACTTAGTACATTGTTTTACATTACATTTTATGCTATGTATGCCCATTGTGTGCGTACTTAGTACATTGTTTTACATTACATCTCATGCTATGTATGCCCATTGTGTGCGTACTTAGTACATTGTGTTACATTGCTTTTTCTGTTGCATATGCTTATCCAGCATATGAACACATTATACTACATATTGAACCGTTGTAATCATTTGACTGTGATCCGTTGATATCTGTGAACCGTTTGTATCTGTGAACCGTGTGAACCGTATTTGACATAGACATTTCCGCATAGACATTTTAACATGATTGACATTTGATCATGCATTTCCCACAAAACATAACTTTGATTTAAACCAAGTTTTACTTCAATACTTTGTTCTTGTGTAAATGGTTTAGTTGAGACATTTCACTTGCCATACATGATATTTTGACATAGACATTTGACATGGATATTTGACATAGACATTTGACATGGATATTTGACATAGACATTTTGACATTAGTTTGGTTTGATTAAGTGATTAAGTAACGATGCGTGTGTAATATGATACAAGCATGGTGGATACGCCGCTGGTACTTCCTATATATAAGTGTTTGTATGGTATTACATATTGTAGCGTTATTTGAATCATTTCAGTTTGAGACATAGAACATTTTATACAAATAACATACTTTTCACAAGACATTGTTTTACAAACAACTTATCTTATACAAACTCATCTTACATAGTTATTTATTTAACCATACATTATTTACTTATTTATACATATCATCTGATCTTATCGATTTTCAAATGATTTACAAAGCAAAGCAAATAACAAGGTTCATGACTAAACATTTTCTCAAACATAAGTCATGAAACCTATTTTCACAAAACCTATGTATCTCACAGGCATTTTTATGCTGACGTACCTATTTTCACATGTGTTTTTCAGGAACTGTTGCATAAGATGATCAAGATACATATAGGCAGACTTGGGCTTTAGTGACAATAAAAGATGCAAGACTAGTTAATTATGTTGTTTTTCCTTGATTGATTAGACATTGTAACACTTTTAATCAATAAAACGAAACTTCAATTGCCATGGATTTGAAACAATTAATTCTGTTACAACACTCCCCGATGTTTCCGCCACGTTTCGTATGTTCTACGTGGTCGGGGTGTGACAGAAAAGATGGTATCAGAGCCAATGGTTATAGGGAATTAGGTTATTAGTAATTAGTAATGCTTTGACCTAGTCTATAACCTTCTTAGGACCCTAACGCGAGTTTACTTGCGTTTAGTCATAAAACAATACTGTCACCTATCCTTAGGCGACGACCACAACAAGAACATAAATTTCAAAACCGCTTTGAAAACTAATCATCTGTTCTAGGATGATTAATTACTAGGTTTTGAACCCTCTGTTATAAGGTTTTGAACCCCTTTGAGTTTTCAAAAATCTCGTCAAGGTTTTGGGTTTTAAATAATGTGAACACGTGCAAACTGGAAGGATGAATGCCTGTATTCTGGGTTTTCTGTCTAGGCAAGCACTTCGTATACATCTCATCAGACGCGAGACCAGTTGTGCTTACCTGGGAATTCTTGGGATGAGTGTTCACTTATAGGCGAGCATGTCTTCGCGATACATTATTTTTGATCCATTTACTTTAATTCAGTCACTGTGTGTCGTTTTTTGCTTTGTAGTAACAAACAAATGACCACTATCCTTGCTTTCATCATATTTGTTTCATCTCATTCTTTTCGTCTAATCCTCTCACTCGTTTCATTTCATGTTTCCTCTTTTAGAATGCCTCCTCGACGCGAAAGCCAGATAGCGACTGTCGAATTGGCAGAAATCATTGCGCAGCAAATGGCTGCTCAATTCCCAAACCTCTTTGCTCTATGGAATCAAGCCAACAACAACAACAATGGTCCGTGCAATTTCAAGAGTTTTAACTCGGCGAAACCACTCAAGTTTAGTGGTTCTGAGGGAGCGACTGGGCTTCTTCAATGGTTCGAGAGCATTGAGAATACTTTCCGCCATGTGCAGTGTCCTGACAATCGCAAGGTCGAGTTTGCTTCGAGTGTGTTCCAGAAGAGAGCCCTTACGTGGTGGAATGGGGTTATGAGAGATCGTGGTGCAGAAGTTGCTCTAGCACAGACATGGGCCGAACTTAGGGCTCTCATGATGAAGGAGTTTTGTCATCGTCACGAGATCAGGGCTTTGGAAAGGGAATTTGATGATCTTAAGCAAGACAGCGGTGAGCATCGAGCCTACACGGACCGTTATGAGGAGTTAAGTCTGTTATGCCCAAACATGGTCACGCCTTTGGATAAGGCGATCGAAAAGTACATTGATGGCCTTCCCGACTCAATACAAGACATTTTGACTGGTAGCAACCCTACTACTGTTAGGCAGGCCATTGAGTTATCTGCAACCTTGACTGAATCGCAGATCAGGAAACGTAAGCTTTTCCGAAAGGGTGACAAGAAACTGGTCGAGGAATCGAAACCAATCGAGGAATCAAAGACCATGGATGAACAGACTGGATCCTCTAAGAAGTCAAAGAAGCGAAAGGCTTCTCAGAACTTCGCCGTGGTCGCTCACAATGATCAAGCCGTCCCCAACCAACCAGCTCAACCCCCTGCCAGGAAACCCTACAAAGGAACTGCACCCTTGTGCAACCAATGTGGCCTACATCATCATGCTGGTGTGAAGTGCCGCACATGCCAAGTTTGCGGACTTATAGGTCATACAGCGAGGGTTTGCCCAACAGCAGCAGCACCAAATCAGATTAACAACAATCCTGCTCAAGCTCGTTTCCCACTGGGATCTTGCTACAACTGTGGCGAGATGGGCCATTTTAGTAGAAATTGCCCAAGACTTGCTGATGCAAATCCAGCGCAGGGATGAGTATCTGACCGACAGAAGATAACGCTGTTTAGAAAATAATCGAGCCTTGTGTATTATTTTCTTTTATCACAATCTATGAAACAGTTGTTGTTATTGTTGTTTAGAAATAAATCTTTCTTTTACATTTCAATATGTTTATGTGGTTGCATGTATAAACATATCCCATACAATACCGACAATCAAGGAACCGCATTCCTTGAAGAACAGACTACTTCCAAATTTCTTCCCTTGTATAATCTCTTGCGTTTCCACGAAAATCCTAAGTACCCGTTTCTTCCAAGAGAAACGATGTACGAGGCGCCAAGTTAATAGCAATCAATAACAAGAAAATACCAATTAAACAATTATGTGGTTATGTGCTTATGTGTTATCCTTTATGTGTCATGTGATCCAATTTATGTTATTCAAATCCTCGTAAAATCTTACATATCTTTGTGCAAGAGATTCATAGTAGGATACCCAAAGGTACTACTTAAATCCTTAATGGACTTCTACGTTGTAGTTAAAGTCCCTTAGATTATAATGTACTACTTCATAATTAGACCCCTTTAGTGGTCTAGTTAAACAGATTGATCCAAAAATCTGATTAGGGATATCATGTGATGATATAGCTGAAAGGACTCCTTAGTGGCCTAATTAAGAAGATCCTCTGTTGATCTAATTAAAAGGACCCTATGGTAGTCTAGTCACTCTCATCTCAGGTTTGATATCTTTCCCCACAACATTTCAAAACAAACTGTGCGGACTGTGCAAGGAATTACGTAATTATGGATGCATACATAATTATGGAATTTAGTGCACAGAAATCACAGCAAGTTCTATCATGTATCAAGAGTTAACCCTATTCATTTCCAATTCTGATGAAGCATCCGTTGAGGAAAAATGAACTAGCTATTCATTTTTCACTTCTGAAGAATATCCGTTGAGGAAATGAATATCCGTTGTTTATCTTTTCATTTCCATTCTGAAGAATAACCGTTGAGGAAAATGAATTATCCATTCATTTTTCGTTCTAAAGAATATCCGTTGAGGAAATGAATATCCGTTGTGAAATCCTTCATTTCCAACTCTGAGGAAGCAACCGTTGAAAATAACTCCGTTAGTTCATTTTCGTTTCTGAAGATTTATCCGTTGAGGAAATGAATATCCGTTGTGTAATCCTTCATTTCCAACTCTAAGGAAGCAACCGTTGAAAATGACTCTGTTCGTTCATTTTCGTTTCTGAAGATTTATTCGTTGAGGAAATGAATATCCGTTGCGTAATCCTTCATTTCCAACTCTGAGGAAACAACCGTTGAAAATGACTCTGTTCGTTCATTTTCGTTTCTGAAGATTTATCCGTTGAGGAAATGAATATCCGTTGTGTAATCCTTCATTTCCAACTCTGAGGAAATAACCGTTGAAAATGACTCCGTTAGTTCATTTTCGTTTCTGAAGATTTATCCGTTGAGGAAATGAATATCCGTTGATTTTTCTTTCATTTCAAATTCTGAAGAACAAACCGTTGAGGAAAATGACCCCGTTTGTTCATTTTCGTTCTGAAGAATATCCGTTGAGAGAAATGAATATCCGTTGATTTTTCTTTCATTTCAAATTCTGAAGAACAAACCGTTGAGGAAAATGACCCCGTTTGTTCATTTTCGTTCTGAAGAATATCCGTTGAGGGAAATGTATATCCGTTTAGTTAATTCCTTTATTTTCCATTTCCGAAGAACCCGTTGAAGAAAATGACTCTGTTCGTTCATTTTCGCTTCTGAAAAATATCCGTTGAGGAAAATAATCAGATTATGCTTTACATATCTTTGATGACTATTTGAAACAAAGTCATAGACAGACTCCTACGAATTAATTTCGGGACGAAATTTCCTAAAGTAGGGGAGACTGTAACACCTGTGTCATTTCAACCATCAAACAAATGCCCAACCAGTGAAATATTGTATTTCATACTTGGGATTTGTAAAAATATGTGTATCGTTTACACATATCAATTCTTGTTCGATTTCAATCACTATATCGCTTTCTGGAAGGTTATACGCGCACTGATGCGTAAATATAACCAGTTTAATCCAACGAACACTCCGGAATAGTGAAATAGGCTTAACATACCTTAAATAACCTTTACATAACTTAGAAATAAGTTTTGAAGGCTTTGGTATGGCAAAAACATGTTAAATCGCTTACAGGGACTAAAGTTGACAAACTGCGAAAGTATGCCAATTTGAACTGTAACAGACCTTCCGGAACATGACCATAAGTTAAACATACCATAAATATCCTTTACATAGCTTAGAAATAGGCTTTGAGGTGTTCGGTGTGCTAAAATAAACTTTTGGGTCATTCAGGGACTAAAAGTGTCAAAAAGTGCACAAGTTTGCATTTTCGCGCATAACTTACGTTCTGAATACATCCGGACATCCAAAAATTTATGTAAGCATGACTATATTATATTTTAGTGTTCGCCATAATAAAAATCCATTCGTCGCGTCATTTGGATCGTTTTTCGCGCTTATGCGCATTCCGTCGTAATTAAGCGAACATCGCGATCGTACGACCAAACGAACCGACATCCGACATATTTTGGAGCATGTTTTGAGTTCCCTATACTTTAACTTCATTTTAGAGCCTTGAAATGAGGTTAACGGGGTTCAAACGCATCGAAAAAGGCCTTAAACACGTGCAGGGACCATTTCTGCCACTTTTGAAACATTTCTGAAACAGGGAGGTGCTAGCGTAGCGCGACTGCATAGTGCCTTTGCACTAGCGCTACGCGACTGCCTAACCTGACCAGATTAAGTGTATTTGCAATCAGATTTCAGCTGATTAACCACAACCACATGTTTGCAACTTGCTTAATCACTAAGATTAGGAGCATATGTGGCTCCATAACCTTTGTGACAAATGTACGGCTCGGATCGTGGCACGATATTCAAGAAACGATCCTAGCGGCTCTACTTTTTCTATAAATACCCACCCCCCTTTGGCTTAAAAACCCACAAATCTGATCATTTGGGCTCTAAGTTGGAACCTTCGTTTCATACCTGAGCTATTTTGATCTGGGTTAGCATTCGGGGACCCTTCGTAAGTATTCTTTCGTTCTTTTCCTTATTTTTACTGCTTTTCGAGTCAGAAAGTCAAACTTTGTTTGACTTTCAGCATAGACCAGTAATGGTCAATGCGAAGTTCGTTTGAACTTCGCAACGTGATTGTAATCACGATGGTCATAGTCCCTTGGGACTATGCCTACTGATTACCACGTTGTCTAGGGTCGTAGGGTAAGCGATCTAATAAATCGCTTATACCTCGAACCCGACCCAGTTTGGTCGATCATTAGGATCCGACCAAACACATTAGGTGACCATAGTAGGTAGGGAATAACCTTCCGAGGTTATACCCTATGGTCACATCGTTTAAGTAGTTGTATGATAGGTAGTTTATATGCCTTAGGTAAATTACCAGAATACCCTTTTCATGTATAATTGGTAATTAAGCCTATGTAACCTAAACTTTTGTCACATAACTGATTATGTAATATGTTTAGGCATATAACACTTGTCATAGGGCTAGTTAGGCGGTCCGAACGCGTTTCACGCGAACGACGCGTTAAAGTAGCATAAGCTACCTAAACGGGTCGTAATGGGTCGTAGACACTTAGGTTAAGTTTCATTTAGTATGTAGGCTTTGTTAAACCAAAAGACACGAGTCTCTAAACTCGTTTGGTTTACAAACCCTAATGCTACCCGATCTTCCGATTTAGGTCCGGTTTATTAATGTAGCTACCTATTGTGACAACTCGTACTTTAGAGCGTATCTTTGTGTAACATTATGTGACTATGTGAACTTTAGTATTCGATTGAATGTTATGTTGTTTTGATTATGTGAATTTATGAGGCGAATGTACATTTATAAACAAACCGATCGCACAACACTACTTGATCACACAAGCCCGGTTGGGCCGCACAACTTGTATTCGGACCAATGGGCAGCCCAAGTGAGGGTTCGGCCCACTCCCCCATATCCCATAACATTAAGGAGTTAGGGTAAACTTCTCATTTGTTGCAACTCTCATAACACACAAACCCTAGTACTCTCCTCTCTCTCTCTAACTTGACGGCAGCCACAACTCTCCTTCCCATCGAAGATCTATTGAATTCGGACCATTCTTGTGTATATCGGTTAGTGTTCTAATCGTTTAATTGCATAGTAGATGATGTGTAAACTTACATGATGATCTAGGGATGTTACGTGTTTGATTATGATTGAAGTTCATGAACTCGACTCACATGTGTAATTGATAATGTTCATATAACTTGGAATTTGCATGTTAATGATCAAGAACCGATTGTATATTAACTGGCTGTGATGTATTGTTATTTGGATGATGAGGTGTTGTCATGATAATATGAATGAAAACCGAATGCTTGTGATGTCGGCTGTGATATGTTTACATGAGGATGATGATTATATGATAACATATTGTTATGTTATGTTAGTATGAATAATATGTTAATGGATTTGTCAACCACTATACATAAATTGGTCCAATCAAAAAAATCATCCTCTGAATGTTAAATCCAATTTGTCGGCCATTGTTATGTTTCTAGATATGACAAATTGTTAACATATGATGGATTTGGAAGTCTAGTATATATTAATGATTTTGTGTCAGACCCACTAAAGAAGGGAAGGTCCAATAAGCATTAGAGTTTTCATAGCATTGCTAAACTTACATGTGATGGTCTGATGACCATGTGAATTGCTTAATTAGATAAGGATGATGATGAGTTGTTATGCATTTGATTGTTTTTATTAATTAAATAACAAATGATCGATTATTATTGATATGGAAACTGTTGGAAATTACTAATTGATATGTTCACAAAAAGGAAATAATAACTGCTATGCATGAAATCCGAGATTTTAAATTAATCGCATAAGACATCTTGGTCGCACAAGATGTCCATACGCACTAGATGATCAGTCGCACAAGCAGAACTGGTCGCACAAGAGGCTCTGATCGCACACAGGGTCTCCAGTCGCACAAGGGTGTTGGCTGTTTGTTTGTTAATTGGGCCGTAAGTATATATATGGGCTGGGTAACTGGACTGGTCGCACAAGGTGTATTGGAGTCGCACAAGACCACTTATCAATTGTCATTTGGGCCGTATGTTGGGCTGGGTAACAAGATTGATTGCATAAGCTGTTTAGATGGACTGTTATGATATGATGGGCCGTGTGTTGTACATCAATGTAATTGGGCTTTCTGATTTTGGGCCGGGTGCTGTTGGGCTTCAACGAGTGGATCGCACAAGTTGTTAGACTTGTGCGAGCCCAATATTTAATACGTTGAACTTAATAATATATGTTGCCATGATCCGTGCGTGTTCTTACATGCTATCTTACGTGATACTTGTGTGCACTACTTGACACCAAAACCTGACTTGTATGATAACCATGTTAGGACGTGGTTGACCACTAGCTGCTAGACCTGATCTTTCTGTGTAATCTGCCGAGCAAACCAAGGTGAGTTCACACTCCGTTACAAAGCATGGGATTCCCAGGGGTTGGGAATGGGTTAAGGAATAGGGATTCCTCGTCCTGTTGAGACGTAACCAGGAACATAGATTCCTCGTCCTGTTGTGACGTATCCAGGAACATAGATTCCTCGTCCGGTTGAGACGTATTAAACTATACTAGACTAGAACTCTATCAACGAAGTCCCTCCATTTTATATCGACTTAATCGCCGAGGCCAATGGCGAACGGGTCATTAGTTAAATAGCGCTATTAGGTTTAACAAACCTCACACCGTGCCGCAGAGGAGGGGCGTGGACTAATGGACTATGGCACGTCAGTGATGATAGACACAGACGTTAGGGCACTTAAACATGACGAACGTTAGTAGTCGATATGGTAACGAGTCTGGTGAACAAAACATGGGGTAGCCCCCACGGCCATAGAGCCGGGCTGGAATAGCCAACGTAAGAATGGGTAACTAATAAACGTTTTTCGAACTATGGGGTAACCCCCACGGCTGGATAGCTGGTAAAGAACAAACTGTGTTTTCGGAATAACTATAAACTGGACAACCAAACGTGAACTCACTCAACTAGTTGTTGACTCGTTACTACATGCTTTGCAGGTCTATAGGTACTTAGCTGGAGCTTGCACAAGGAAGAGTCGTTGTGGGACATGGACAGCTGTGTGCCATGTTAAACCTTTGAATATCTAAACTTATGATTTGGTTTTAAAACATTATGCTTCCGCTCATAACTTAACTATGTTTGTTTTGGATATTAATCGTGTTGGTTGAACTTTTACATTAAATATTTACTTGTTCAATATGATTAGTGGTTTGATCCTGGTCAGTCACGCCTCCAAGCGGTGATACTCCGCAGGTGGATTTTGGGGGTGTGACAGATTGGTATCAGAGCCATTGGTTATAGAGAACTTGGTTTTAATAAAGGAAAACGTTTTTGTTAAAACCAGACTATAACCTGTACAGTGCTCTACGATCCACAACGACGCTTCACTCCACGTGCAAGGCTCGACATTCTAGGTGATATGGTTTACGTTTTATATTGCCTACTTGCTGGATTGCATAGAACTTTGCTCATGGTATGCCTAGATAAACGTAGTAACTATGGTTTGAAAAACACAATTGTGCTTGCTCCCTACTGTCACTCCACACTTACACACATCCGCGACACCTTTCCCTATTTGTGTTTCCTTCGATGTGAGATCATGAGGGAACGTGTGAACCTAACTCAAGCCAGCTGACGGCTCTTATCAACGAACAAGTTACGGCAACACTCGCAGCCGCCCAGGCAGGAGGTATAACCTGCTATTCTGAACCTAACCTAGGATGATAGATCCTACTCTCATGATCCAACTCTCGCGCTTAACCCTGTCTTTTCTTCCTCGCGCAACAAGGTCAGAACGCTCAGCCGCCTGTATGCACATTTAAGACGTTCATGGACTGTTGTCCTAGTACTTTCAGTGGCACTAAAGGAGCTGTTGGACTCCTCCATTGGTTTAAACAGCTCGAGACTGTCTTAGAGACGTGTGAATGCCCTGAGACGCATAGGGTGAAGTACGCCACCGGTACTCTCGAAGGCACTAAGCTAACTTGGTAGAACTCGCAGGTTCAGGTGCTGGGGCTGGCGGCAGCTAATGCCACCCCATAAAAGGATTTTGAGGAACTGATCAAACGTGAATACTGTAGTCATGATGACATCCACAAACTGGATATGGAGTTCTTTAATCTGATGATGACGGGGTCAGAGATAGAAGCTTACACGAAACGATTCAAAGTCATGTGACTTCTGCTAACCTTGCAACCATCCAGGATATTACTCGTCTTGCTCAACGTCTCTTAGATCAGGCGGTAGGACAGAATAAACTGCCGAAACGTATTTATGCTGCTACAACTACTTCGGATGCTCCCAGTGACAACAAACGCAAGTGGGATGGAAAGTTAAGCAAGGGTTTCACTTCGGTGCAACCTCAGTCAAGTACAGGAGCCCCAGTCAGCAGTCTTTTGGTAATCGAAGTCGGGATGGACACGAGGGAAACCATCCTAAGTGCAATCGATGTAATTTGCACCACAGCGGGCAGTGCAACAAAGATCGTCGTTAGAAATGCAACAAGCTTAGTCATGGAGCCAAAGATTGTAGAAGTTCACGTCCTAACAGCAGCCACAAGCTCCACAAAATCAGCAGCAACAGCAGGATAACAAGGGATGTTATCAGTGTGGTGCTGGAGATCATTTCATGAGACGCTACCCACGGCTGAACCAGAATCAGAATCAGAACCACAACCAAGAAAACGGGAACAACAATGGGACAACAACGGGGGTAATAATGACGGCAATGGTGCCAGGGGTCGAGTGTTCGTGATTAGACAGGGTGATATTAGGAATGACCCCAACGTTGTGATGACTTCGACACCGTTATTGGTATGAATTGGCTACCTCAACATCGAACAGAGATTCTTTGTAACGAAAAGATTGTTCGTATTCCTCGCCCAGGTGATGAACCTCTCATGATTCGTGGCGACAAGAGTGGTGCTGTGGTGAGCATCATCTCTTCCCTTAAGGCCCAAAAGTGTTTGCGTAAGGGCCACACTGCTTCTCTGGCTCTCGTTACTGACACCTCGAAGAAAGAGAAGAAGATAGAAGATTTTCTAATCGTATGTGACTTCCCTGAAGTATTTCCTGAGGAACTACCTGGCCTCCCGCCTCATCGTCAGGTCGAGTTTCAAATCGAGTTAGCCCCTGGAGTGGCACCTATAGCCCGCGCACCGTATCGTTTAGCTCCATCAAAGTTAAAAGAGCTATCTACGCAACTACAAGAACTCTTAGATAAGGGTTTTATTCGTCCTAGTTCTTCGCCCTGGGGAGCTCCAGTGCTTTTTGGGAAGAAGAAAGACGGTACGTTCAGAATGTGCATCGATTACCGTGAACTGATCAAGGTGACTGCGAAGAATCGCTATCCTCTTCCACGCATTGACGACCTATTCGATCAACTGCAAGGGTCGAGCTACTACTCAAAGATTGATTTGAGATCAGGGTATCACCAGCTGAGAGTCCGAGAAGAGGACGTCTCCAAAACAGCCTTCAGAACTCGATATGGCCACTATGAGTTTTTGGTCATGCCTTTTGGGATGACCAACGCACCTGCGGTCTTCATGGACTTGATGAATCGAGTGTGCAAGCCGTACCTAGACCAGTTCGTTATTGTATTCATTGACGACATCCTGATCTATTCGAAGAGTCAGGAGGAACATGAGCAACACTTACGGCTTATTTTGGAACTCCTTCGAAAGGAACAGTTGTACGCTAAGTTTTCAAAATGTGACTTCTGGCTTCGCGAAGTCCATTTCTTGGGCCACGTAGTGAACAAGGATGGGATTCACGTTGATCCATCCAAGGTGGAGTCAATCAAGAGCTGGCTTGCACCTCGTACGCCAACGGAAATTCGCCAATTCTTGGGATTGGCAGGTTACTACAGGAGGTTTATTAAGGATTCTTCTAAGATTGCTCAGCCTCTTACTTCACTAACGCAGAAGGGCGTTGTTTATCGTTGGGGAAACGCACAGGAGATAGCGTTTCAGCACTTAAAGGGTAGACCTTGCAGTGCACCTATTCTTTCATTGCCAGAGGGCACAGACGACTTCGTGGTTTACCGCGACGCATCCATTCAGGGTCTTGGTTGCGTACTGATGCAACGGGATAAGGTTATAGCCTACGCCTCATGCCAACTCAAGTTCATGAAAGGAACTACACTATACACGACTTAGAGTGGGGAGCGGTTGTTTTTGCGCTTAAGATATGGCGACACTACTTGTATGGCACCAAGTGTGCTATCTACACTGACCACAGAAGCCTCGAGCACATCTTCAAACAGAAGGAACTCAACATGAGACAGCGACGATGGGTCGAACTGCTGAATGATTACGAATGCTCGATCATGTATCACCCGGGCAAGGCCAATGTTGTGGCTGACGCCCTCAGTCGAAAGGACACCGCGCCCAAGCGCGTGCGAGCCTTACAACTCACTATACAGTCTAGTCTTCCTTCTCAGATACGAAATGCTCAGGTAGAAGCATTGAAACCAGAAAACGTCAGGGCTGAAGCCCTACGCGGCTCAAGACAACGATTAGAACAGAAGGAAGATGGTGCTTACTACGTCACAGGACGCATTTGGGTTCCACTTTATGGCAACTTACGCGAGCTGGTAATGGATGAAGCTCACAAGTCTCGCTACTCGGTACACCCTGGTTCGGATAAAATGTACCACGATATTAAGACTACATACTGGTGGCCTAGCATGAAGGCCCACATAGCAACATACGTTAGCAAGTGCTTGACTTGTGCGAGAGTCAAGACGGAATACCAGAAACCTTCAGGCCGACTCCGACAACCAGAGATACCACAATGGAAATGGGAGCAAATTTCCATGGATTTTGTTACTGGCCTACCTAGATCTCAACGTGGTAACGATACTATTTGGGTGATCGTGGATCGACTCACAAAGTCTGCTCACTTCCTGACTATCAAGGAAACGAATAAGTTCTCCACCCTAGCAGACGTATATCTCAAGGAAGTTGTCTCGAGGCACGGGGTGCCCACCTCTATTATCTCGGATCGAGATGCACGTTTTACATCAGAACTGTGGCAAGCAATGCACAAGTCATTTGGCTCACGGCTAGATATGAGCACAGCTTATCACCCGCAAACGGATGGGCGGTCGAAACGTACCATTCAGACCCTATAAGACATGCTTAGGGCATGTGTAATTGATTTTGGTAATGGCTGGGAAAAGCACCTGCCACTTGTGGAATTTTCGTACAATAATAGCTACCACACCAGCATTAAAGCTGCTCCGTTCGAGGCATTGTACGGGCGTAAATGCCGGTCACCTCTTTGTTGGGCAGATGTGGGGGATAGTCAGATTACTGGTCCAGAACTTGTGGCAGACACTACAGAGCGGATTGCTCAGATACGACAACGAATGGCGGCAGCTCATGACCGTCCGAAAGTCTACGTCGATAAGGGCAGAAAACCACTAGAGCTCCAGGTTGGGGAGCGTGTACTACTCAAAGTTTCACCCTGGAAGGGTGTGGTGCGTTTTGGTAAACGAGGCAAACTTAACCCACGATATGTTGGACCTTTCGAAGTCATCGAGAAAATAGGCAAAGTGGCCTACAGACTGAACTTACCAGCAGAACTCAGTGCAGTTCACGACGTTTTCCATGTGTCAAGTCTGAAGAAGTGTCTGTCAGATGAGACCCACGTAGTTCCTTTGAAGGAGCTCACGATCGACGAGCAGTTACGATTCGTCGAGGAACCTGTTGAAATCACGGACCGGGATGTTAAGGTCCCCAAGCGTACTAGAATACCTCTCGTTCGAGTTCGTTGGAACTCACGTCGCGGCCCAGAGTTCACCTGGGAACGCGAAGATCAAATGGAACAAAAGTATCCCCAACTATTCGCAAACAGTACAACCACTACTGAGGCTGAAGCTACGGAATTTCGGGACGAAATTCCAGATAACGGGGGGAGGATGTGACACCCCAGGAAAACCAGGGAAACCACGCAACTTAACTAGCTTCCTCAGTGAGTACGTGCTAAATTTCGGGACGAAATTTCTTTCAACTTGGGGATAATGTGACAACTCGTACTTTAGAGCGTATCTTTGTGTAACATTATGTGACTATGTGAACTTTAGTATTCGATTGAATGTTATGTTGTTTTGATTATGTGAATTTATGAGGCGAATGTACATTTATAAACAAACCGATCGCACAACACTACTTGATCACACAAGCCCGGTTGGGCCGCACAACTTGTATTCGGACCAATGGGCAGCCCAAGTGAGGGTTCGGCCCACTCCCCCATATCCCATAACATTAAGGAGTTAGGGTAAACTTCTCATTTGTTGCAACTCTCATAACACACAAACCCTAGTACTCTCCTCTCTCTCTCTAACTTGACGGCAGCCACAACTCTCCTTCCCATCGAAGATCTATTGAATTCGGACCATTCTTGTGTATATCGGTTAGTGTTCTAATCGTTTAATTGCATAGTAGATGATGTGTAAACTTACATGATGATCTAGGGATGTTACGTGTTTGATTATGATTGAAGTTCATGAACTCGACTCACATGTGTAATTGATAATGTTCATATAACTTGGAATTTGCATGTTAATGATCAAGAACCGATTGTATATTAACTGGCTGTGATGTATTGTTATTTGGATGATGAGGTGTTGTCATGATAATATGAATGAAAACCGAATGCTTGTGATGTCGGCTGTGATATGTTTACATGAGGATGATGATTATATGATAACATATTGTTATGTTATGTTAGTATGAATAATATGTTAATGGATTTGTCAACCACTATACATAAATTGGTCCAATCAAAAAAATCATCCTCTGAATGTTAAATCCAATTTGTCGGCCATTGTTATGTTTCTAGATATGACAAATTGTTAACATATGATGGATTTGGAAGTCTAGTATATATTAATGATTTTGTGTCAGACCCACTAAAGAAGGGAAGGTCCAATAAGCATTAGAGTTTTCATAGCATTGCTAAACTTACATGTGATGGTCTGATGACCATGTGAATTGCTTAATTAGATAAGGATGATGATGAGTTGTTATGCATTTGATTGTTTTTATTAATTAAATAACAAATGATCGATTATTATTGATATGGAAACTGTTGGAAATTACTAATTGATATGTTCACAAAAAGGAAATAATAACTGCTATGCATGAAATCCGAGATTTTAAATTAATCGCATAAGACATCTTGGTCGCACAAGATGTCCATACGCACTAGATGATCAGTCGCACAAGCAGAACTGGTCGCACAAGAGGCTCTGATCGCACACAGGGTCTCCAGTCGCACAAGGGTGTTGGCTGTTTGTTTGTTAATTGGGCCGTAAGTATATATATGGGCTGGGTAACTGGACTGGTCGCACAAGGTGTATTGGAGTCGCACAAGACCACTTATCAATTGTCATTTGGGCCGTATGTTGGGCTGGGTAACAAGATTGATTGCATAAGCTGTTTAGATGGACTGTTATGATATGATGGGCCGTGTGTTGTACATCAATGTAATTGGGCTTTCTGATTTTGGGCCGGGTGCTGTTGGGCTTCAACGAGTGGATCGCACAAGTTGTTAGACTTGTGCGAGCCCAATATTTAATACGTTGAACTTAATAATATATGTTGCCATGATCCGTGCGTGTTCTTACATGCTATCTTACGTGATACTTGTGTGCACTACTTGACACCAAAACCTGACTTGTATGATAACCATGTTAGGACGTGGTTGACCACTAGCTGCTAGACCTGATCTTTCTGTGTAATCTGCCGAGCAAACCAAGGTGAGTTCACACTCCGTTACAAAGCATGGGATTCCCAGGGGTTGGGAATGGGTTAAGGAATAGGGATTCCTCGTCCTGTTGAGACGTAACCAGGAACATAGATTCCTCGTCCTGTTGTGACGTATCCAGGAACATAGATTCCTCGTCCGGTTGAGACGTATTAAACTATACTAGACTAGAACTCTATCAACGAAGTCCCTCCATTTTATATCGACTTAATCGCCGAGGCCAATGGCGAACGGGTCATTAGTTAAATAGCGCTATTAGGTTTAACAAACCTCACACCGTGCCGCAGAGGACGGGCGTGGACTAATGGACTATGGCACGTCAGTGATGATAGACACAGACGTTAGGGCACTTAAACATGACGAACGTTAGTAGTCGATATGGTAACGAGTCTGGTGAACAAAACATGGGGTAGCCCCCACGGCCATAGAGCCGGGCTGGAATAGCCAACGTAAGAATGGGTAACTAATAAACGTTTTTCGAACTATGGGGTAACCCCCACGGCTGGATAGCTGGTAAAGAACAAACTGTGTTTTCGGAATAACTATAAACTGGACAACCAAACGTGAACTCACTCAACTAGTTGTTGACTCGTTACTACATGCTTTGCAGGTCTATAGGTACTTAGCTGGAGCTTGCACAAGGAAGAGTCGTTGTGGGACATGGACAGCTGTGTGCCATGTTAAACCTTTGAATATCTAAACTTATGATTTGGTTTTAAAACATTATGCTTCCGCTCATAACTTAACTATGTTTGTTTTGGATATTAATCGTGTTGGTTGAACTTTTACATTAAATATTTACTTGTTCAATATGATTAGTGGTTTGATCCTGGTCAGTCACGCCTCCAAGCGGTGATACTCCGCAGGTGGATTTTGGGGGTGTGACACCTATACTAGGTGCCGTTTGATATCCGCGATCTCTAGTATTGTTTGGTTGTTACTCAAGGACTACCGAGCAATCTCAAGTGAGTACATAGACCCCTCTTTTACTGTTTTCCAAACTGTTTTGGGGTGGAACACATGTGCCTACTTGTTACTTTCATGCTTTCCGGTTTTGACATTATATACTTGCTATGTTCATTAGTACATTATAGTACATGATTTCATTACATTTCATGCTATGTATGCCCATTGTGTGCGTACTTAGTACATTGTTTTACATTACATTTTATGCTATGTATGCCCATTGTGTGCGTACTTAGTACATTGTTTTACATTACATCTCATGCTATGTATGCCCATTGTGTGCATACTTAGTACATTGTGTTACATTGCTTTTTCTGTTGCATATGCTTATCCAGCATATGAACACATTATACTACATATTGAACTGTTGTAATCATTTGACTGTGATCCGTTGATATCTGTGAACCGTTTGTATCTGTGAACCGTGTGAACCGTATTTGACATAGACATTTCCGCATAGACATTTTAACATGATTGACATTTGATCATGCATTTCCCACAAAACATAACTTTGATTTAAACCAAGTTTTACTTCAATACTTTGTTCTTGTGTATATGGTTTAGTTGAGACATTTCACTTGCCATACATGATATTTTGACATAGACATTTGACATGGATATTTGACATAGACATTTGACATGGATATTTGACATAGACATTTTGACATTAGTTTGGTTTGATTAAGTGATTAAGTAACGATGCGTGTGTAATATGATACAAGCATGGTGGATACGCCGCTGGTACTTCCTATATATAAGTGTTTGTATGGTATTACATATTGTAGCGTTATTTGAATCATTTCAGTTTGAGACATAGAACATTTTATACAAATAACATACTTTTCACAAGACATTGTTTTACAAACAACTTATCTTATACAAACTCATCTTACATGGTTATTTATTTAACCATACATTATTTACTTATTTATACATATCATCTGATCTTATCGATTTTCAAATGATTTACAAAGCAAAGCAAATAACAAGGTTCATGACTAAACATTTTCTCAAACATAAGTCATGAAACCTATTTTCACAAAACCTATGTATCTCACAGGCATTTTTATGCTGACGTACCTATTTTCACAAGTGTTTTTCAGGAACTGTTGCATAAGATGATCAAGATACATATAGGCAGACTTGGGCTTTAGTGACAATAAAAGATGCAAGACTAGTTAATTATGTTGTTTTTCCTTGATTGATTAGACATTGTAACACTTTTAATCAATAAAACGAAACTTCAATTGCCATGGATTTGAAACAATTAATTCTGTTACAACACTCCCCGATGTTTCCGCCACGTTTCGTATGTTCTACGTGGTCGGGGTGTGACATCTAAAAGCAGTGCTTAGAGTAAAAGAATAATCAATCAACCAACAACTGGATGAAATTGCTAAACTGAAACTTAAGTTTCAAGAGGCTGAAATTGAAAATGAGCGAATCCAGTTGAAGCTTAACAGTTACAGCTCCGCAAGCTTTGTTTTGCAACACATTATTCCCAAACCCATCGGGAAAGACAAAGCGGGCGAAGATGTGTATTCTGATGGAACTGGGGTGGGTTTTCATCAAGTTCCACCACCTGTTCTTGATAACTACACAAAAAAGCAATCAGGGTTGGTTGAAATTGAAGAAGAAAGTGAAATGAATCTTCCAGATTCAATTGATGTCACATTCACATCTTCCAATGACGATAGTGTCCAAAATGATATTGTAAAAGATGTTGTTGAAAATGTGCTAAAAATGGATAGTGACACTACTGAGGAAGATGGGTGTTTCTTGGATAAGTACATTCAGAAACCAAAATCCAAAAACAACTTAAGTGATGAACCGGGTCTTGTGATGTACAAGATGGCTGGATCTGATAAGTTGTATTCGGATTCTGAGTTTCCTATTGAGAATGTTAATGTGAAAAAGTTGACAAATGTTTTCAAATTGGTTGAAGTTGAGTTGTCAGAAGTGAACAGGTTGAAACAAACAAAAAGGCAAATGAATTTTGAGAAAGATAAAGCTTACTACAAAAAGCCTGATGTACCACCATGTTTTTATAATAACAATCGAAACAATTGGTCGGGTGGTTATCGGGGTGGTAAGAGTTATCAGAAAAAGAGTTTTCAAAACAAAAGGGTTGCTGAAAAGAAGGTGTTTGTGAAGTTCAAGTTCACTTTCTGATGAGGAAAATAAGATTTTTTCAAAATCGAATGAAGAGTTCTTTAAGAAAAGAGCTTCACAGTATCAGTCTGAAGGCACAAGTCGAGTTGTTGATACTCGAACATGTTTCAGATGTAATCAAGTTGGTCACATTGCACGAAAGTGTACCAATGAGAAGCCTAAGACTGAAACTGTGAAGATTCAACAGAAGAAAGTTGACGAAAAGGGTAAAGCACCAATCGTTGTTGAGAAAAAGAATGTGAAAAATGACAACATCAAAGTGAAAAATGAACCCGTAAAGAAAGTGGTAACTAAAAATGACAAATTTTACAAGCGGGTTGCATTATCTCAACAAGTTTGGAAACCAAAAACAGAAATGAAAATTTCAACTTCTGAAGTGAAAAAGGCTGAAGAATCAATTTCGGTTGATTATGATGCAAATTTTCCACCTCTTAAGGCTGAAAACTTCAAAATTCAAATTGCGAGAGTCAAGGTTACACCTAAGGCTGATGAGGCCTGGGTGGACTCCATGTTTGACTAAACAGTTTGAATTGCCGGAGCTTCCTTGATCGCGAAGCATGAATCGGCATTTTTATTGAAGTTGGTTAATTTGAAGTTTGTTATGTGCAGGATCTTCCAAAACTTGTATCCAGATGGATCATGGATAGTGGGGCTTCAAGACATATGACAGGGAAGACTGCATTGCTGTATGATGTGAGAAATATCAATGGTGGTTATGTGGGATTTGCTGGTCATGAAGGTGGTAGAATTATTGGTGAAGGAACGTTATCCAACGGGATTGTGACGTTTGAAAGAGTTAACTACATTACTGAGCTGGAGAACAATCTGCTGAGTATCTCACAGATTTGTGACAATATGTATACTACTCACTTCACTGATAAAGAATGTTTGATCTTGAAACCAGGATTTGTTGTTCCTGAAGAATGGATTATCATGCGGGCACCTAGAGTGAATGATTTATATGTGTTAGATATGAGTGTAGCAACTACAACTACTGGTCAAGAACATTGTTTTGTTTCTAGAGCAACAGAGAAAGAATCGAGATTGTGGCACCGCAAGATGGGGCATATTCACCTAAGGAAGATGAATCACTTGGTGCACAATGATTTAGTTTTGGGTGTTAATATCAAAGGTTTTCATCTGGAAGGGGAGTGCATTAGCTGTGTTAAAGGCAAGCAGAAGAAAAAGTCACACCCTACAAAGCAAGTCAATTCAGTTTCGAGACCTCTGGAAAGACTTCACATGGATTTGTTTGGTCCTGTGAATGTCAAAAGTATTACAGGAGATTACTACTGTTTGGTCGTTACTGATGATTATTCCAGATTTTCGTGGGTTTCTTTCTTGAAGACGAAAGATGAAACTTATGACAGTTTGATGGCGTTGTTCAGAAAAATTGAGAATCTGTACCAAAGGCGTATCAAAAGAATTCGAAGTGATAATGGTACTGAATTCAAGAACAGCAAGATGGAAGAATTTTGTGATGAAAGAGGTATATTGCATGAGTTTAGTGCTCCGTACACTCCGCAGCAAAATGGAGTCGCAGAACGCAAAAACCGGACACTAATCGAGACGGCTAGAACTATGCTCGCAGATTCAAAGTTACCGATAAATTTTTGGGCTGAAGCTGTTTCCGCCACATGCTATACGCTCAACAGGGTTCTTACTCTCAAGAAGTTCAACAAAACATGCTTTGAGCTAATCAATAATCATAAACCGAATTTGAAGTATCTAGAACCGTTCGGGTCACCCTGTACAGTTATAGAGCCTCATGGAAAGTTTGGTCCGAAGAGCATTGAGGGAATATTTGTTGGTTATGCAAATCCAATGCGACGTGTCTTCGTTCCAAGTGAGAAGCGGATTATTGAAGCTGCAAATGTTGAATGTCAAGGTTATACTATGCCGCCACAGAATCCTGGAGATTCTTGGTTTTATCATTATGACAAACTTTGGGATTCGTTTGACATGAGAGAAGAATCAGAGGATGATGAAGATTTCTTTGATGAGTTGGATATTTTGCGTGAATGTGAGTCGCAGCTAAGGTTCCCAGCTGAGTATTCAAGACGACCATGGGAAACTTCAAATGATGATGAAGCAGGTCCAAGTAATGCTGGTGAACATGATGATGTCCAACAGAATGAAGTTGCTCAGGATAATCAGTCGGTTCAGAATGATAATCAAGAAGCTGAAAACATGCCAGTCTTTGATCATGGTGATTCAGATTCTGAGGGGGAGCAAATTCAGATTTCAAGTCAAACAAACCAAGTTGGTGAACAAGATGCAGATCAGAATGTTACTAATCTGGAGGGCAATGTAGATGTTCCAAGCGAAGTAATGCCGCGAACTTTTTCATATCATCCAGAGGAGTTGATCATAGGAGAATTGCAGACAGGCGTTCGCACTCGAAGACAGATTGATAAAGGGCTTACATGTTTTTATACAAAAGTTGCTCCTTTGCAAACTGAATTTTCATTGAGTTGTTTTATCTCGCAGGTTGAACCAAAAACTTACAAAGAGGGGCTTACAGAAGATTCTTGGGTCAATGCAATGCAGGAGGAACTTAGTCAATTCAAGAAATTAGGAGTGTGGAAGCTAGTGGATTTACCGGATGGTCAGAGGAAGATTAACACCAAGTGGGTATTCAAGTGTAAGAGAGACGACAGAGGAGTTGTTGTACAAAACAAGGCTCGACTCGTTGTTCAGGGCTTTAGTCAACTGGAGGGAATTGATTTTACAGAAGTCTATGCTCATGTAGCACGACTAGAGGCAATCAGAATTTTCCTTGCATTTGCGTCTTGGAAGAACTTCAAAGTATATCAGTTAGATGTAAAATCGGCGTTTCTTTATGGGAAGGTCAAAGAGGAGGTTTATGTCGGACAGCCGCCCGGCTTCACCGATCAAATCCACAAAAACAAGGTCTACTTATTGGACAAAGCGCTGTATGGTTTACACCAGGCCCCGAGAGCTTGGTACGAGACTTTGTCTCAACACCTACTAGCCAACAAGTTCATTCGTGGAAAAGTGGATGCCACTCTCTTCACTAAAGAGGTCGACGGTCATCTTCTGATAGTTCAGATTTATGTGGACGATATAATCTTTGGGTCAACAAATGAAAATCTATGCAAAGATTTTGAATCAGTGATGAAGCAAAAATTCGAAATGTCATCAATGGGGGAGATGAAATTCTTTCTGGGTCTACAAGTTGAACAACTTCCTGAGGGAATTTTCATTCACCAGACGAAGTATGTTCATGATATTCTAGAGAAATTTGGGATGTCAAGTTCTACTCCAGCTGCTACCCCACTTGCAACAAATCATGGGATTCACCCAGATCTCACCGGAGACAGGGCTGATGAAACATTTTACCGATCCATGATAGGTTCTTTGATGTACTTAACTGCTTCACGTCCTGATATCATGTACCCAACGTGCCTCGCAGCAAGATATCAATCTAATCCGAGAGCTTCGCATATGATCATTGTAAAGAGGATTTTACGCTACCTGAAAGGAACTCCTTCATTGGGGTTGTGGTATCCTAGAAAAGGCGATTTTACGCTCGAAGGGTATTCCGGTTCGGATTTCGGATGCTGCAAAGTCAATTCAAAATCAACAACTGCAGGATGCCAGTTCTTTGGTTCTAGATTGGTTACTTGGCAGTGTAAGAAACAAACGTCTGTGGCGTTATCTACATGTGAAGCGGAGTATGTTTCTGCTAGCAGTTGCTGCTCTCAGATCCTGTGGATACAGCAACAGATGCGCGACTACGGTTTGCAGTTTCTTAACACACCTCTTTTTGTTGATAATGAGGCCGCTATAAATATAACAAAGAATCCAGTACATCACGCTAAAACTAAACACATAGAAATTCGTCATCACTTTATTCGTGATTGTTTTGAGAAAAAGTTGATACGAATTGAGAAAATCCACACTGACGAACAAAAAGCTGATTTACATACCAAAGCTTTTGATAAAAATCGGTTTAAATATTTGTTAAAACTGAACGATATGAAACTTCTTTCAGTGTCGAGTGGCATAATTGGCATTGATGAGAGTACTGTTGCGGATGAAGACGAGAAACAATCTGCAATGGTTTGTCGATTTTTTACCTGTTTTGGTATTTAGGGGGAGTAGATAGTTGTATATAGTTTATTTTTTTCTGAAAATACAAAAACAGTAAAAAATGCAAAAATACAAAAACATGATAAAATTTCAAAATACAAAAACATGATAAAATCTGAAAAAGAGCTTGTGTATATAGGGAAAATGATAGTACATCGGCTAGACAATTATAGTATGCTAAAGATTTGTAAAGTTTAAATGAGTTAAACAGTCTCACTAATGATGTGTCGATAGGTTTTTGCACATTTAGTAGATTTATTCGGGATATAAACCTAAAATTTCAAACTTGTGAAATTCGTGGGGAACACTACTTGGATATATAGGTAACCCCTGAAATCTCGTTTGAAAGGTCTCATAATCTGATATACTAGGATTTTATACTCAATGATGTCTGGGGTATTATTCCGGGACTTCTGCTGAACGGTAGTTCTGACCTAGTCCTTGGATAATACTTTCCGCAAATGCTTGAAACATAGCATAAACCCTCAGCATGCAGATGAAACAATTAAATTGATAGTCGCTGCTGTTGTAGCTAAAAGATCCTCTAAAGGGGACATACCGTAAAGTCGAAGCTGATATCTCTCTGCGTATACGGAAGTATCGACCTGAGATCCCTCGGCCCTCGCATACCTAATTTATGTACAGATATCATTGTAGTATACTCACCTGTAAGACTGAATATTGGGATTCTGGATACGGGAGTATATTCAAGAGGTGGGACACATGAATGAGCTAAGTTCATAAGACATCTAAATTGTATCCTGAGTAAATTGAAATTTGTGTGGGAATTTAAGATGGATCATTATATCGACAATCGAGGTGAATTGTTTAAGTCTGAGTATGAAATGAAGCTTAACGGTACTTGTAATTTGTCTGATAGCTGATATGATTTCCTGACACGCTCGCCAAAAATATGTTTGTAAATAGTTTACTTTGTTTACTTTCTACAATATAAGTTTTCTGTATTTCATTTCTTAGTTTAGAACACTTTATAAAATCCAAAAAGATTTTATTTCTGCTTTATTTTAGACAAACCAAAGTGGAGAGTTGATTGTTGGATTCTCAGATGTTTGAAGCAGATGCAGGAGATTCTGAGCTGAAGAATGAGGAGAGCTTATCTTGATGGAGTTTGTTTTATTGGAAAGTTAAAAACAAGTTCATTAACTTGATACTTGTTATTTTCAGAAAATGTGTAAATTGATGTTTTTCAAAATCAGTTTGATTCGTCAAATGATCAACCATGTTCATTAAGTTGAACGTGGTAGGTTAATTGAGTAATCAGGGTCATTAACTTGGACCTGAATACTTGAGTGGATTTCTAAAACTGATTGAGTCTGTGATTTATTGTTGAAAAGATAGTTTGTAATGATTGATGTTTGAGAAACAGGTTTTGGACTTCATCATTCCCACGGAAGCTAAATGTAAAATCTTGAACCAGATAAAGACCTCAGATTCTAGCATATTGAGAGGGGGAGTCTGTGAAAGGGGGAGTCTGGATCAACAGTCAAAGGGGAGTTTGAAGATGAAGCTAGGACAAGATTCTGAACTTGTGAAGATAGAATGCTTATGATGTGAAGACAGAGAGTTGGAGAAAAGACCAAGACTGAAGACTCGGAGCTGAAGACTTCGTCAACATCCAAGGGGGAGTCTGTTGATGCATGGAATGTCTGATGACTACGTCTACGTCAAGTTTTAGATCAAGTTTAGTCAACATAGAGTCTTGAAAGTCAAATTAGGGTTTAGTCTTGTAATTTCACTTGAATGTACATAGGTTAGAAGTTTCGCTCCAAGGTTCCAAGGTGGTTTCGCTTATGTGTACCTAGAGGGTTTCGCTTATAAGGTAACATGATGGTTTCGCTTATAAGGACACTTGGAGGTTTCGCTTTTATGGTCTTGTCATAAGAGCGAACCACAGGCACTATATATAGTCGACATAAGCGGAACCTGTTCATTATTCATGTACATTGGAGCGAGACCTGACCATTGCTTTTGTAACCAAACTCTGTCAAAATCAACTCAGAAAGCAATAAAAGAGAAGGAATTGAATAGGAAAAGCTGTGTAACTTCGTGTATACTGATTCCGCCTTTATACGTGAAGATGAACGTCCATAACTGACTTTTCAGGGTCGCAAAACGGTCCAACAAACATACTACTAGTTCATGTTCTTGAACATGATCTAGTATGGTTAGATGATGATCCATCCCACTTCTAGTAACAAATAACATCAAATAATCACAACTAGACAAGTTTCACAAGATTTACACAACTAGTTTCTCTTTATCCACCATTAATCATCTTATGTTCAAGCTTTATGTCATGTTCTTGTGTGTTTTTTATTTTTAACCATTAAATCACTTATTAACCACCATAGACAATATCAAGATGATGTCTAGAGGCACTTATGTTAGGATTGAACCCTACCATAGGAACAGATAATTAAAGCCAAAACTGGATCAGAGCAGTGGATCCAGAATAAACAGATGTTACATACAAGTCTCTCCCCTTGAAAGTGATTTCAACATCTGCTGACCTCCTATCTACTGATCGTGCAAACTGCTGACCTCTAAACTGCTGATCAAGTAAAGGCCTGATGAAAGACTAAAGCTCTGCTGATTCAATCTACTGCCTTGAGTCAAGCACTGCTGATCCGGACAAGTACTGCTGGGTTCACAGCAGTGGAAGGATGCAGCAGTTATTTATATGTCTTTTATGTAATGAAATGTAATAGCAGTAGTTAGCATAGAAGTGTTTGTATTGATCAGAGGTTAGAGTTTGTTAGGAGGTTAGATGTCACTTTCATGGTGACGTCAGCTTAGATGCTCAGTAGTTTGCTAGTGCCTATAAATAGAACAGTACCATGCACTGTTCTATTTAGCTCTTTGCAAATCGTCTTCTCTGCACGAACAAACACTTTTCACAAAGAACCGAAAGATTGAATTTAATTTCAACGAACACTGAGCTCTGGCTGAGGGGGAGTTTGTATTGAGCATTGCATTGTAATCGTTGTTGAAATTAAATTCAATCTTTCGGTTCTTTGTGAAAAGTGTTTGATAAAAGCAATACTCTCGTTTGATTGTATGCAAAGTTTGTTTCCATCTTAATTCCGCTGCACAACTCATCCATCTTCATTCTAATTCAAACGAAAAATACAATCAAAACCAAACTCAGATCCAACAACTTACTACTAGCTCAAGGCTATGGAAGAAACAAGACGTAAATGAGGTGGATAAAAGAAATCTAGAGTGGTCCTTGCACTTCCGAGAGCACCGAGCTTGATTGTATGATCCTTAACACCTTTGGGTATGTGTGGTTTGCTTGTAGGAGGCTTGATGGTGGTGGTAGGGTGGTGTGGTGGTGGCGGACGGACAAGAGAGGGAGAGGAGAGAAGAGAACTTGTGTTGTTATGTTTTGTGAAATGAAATGCATAATCCCATGAGTTTACTTATAATCCCATTCACCTATTACCCTCCATGTAATATGTATCCTAGATACTCAACACCTAACCATTATAATAATCAAGAACAAGGGTGTGTCCCCACCCATGGGGGACCGTCGCAAGTGAGGGGGGGTAAGGGTTGGTTTGTGATGATATAGTTAGTGATTAGTTGAAATCAAATGGCACTTTGTTAGGATATTTGTGTGTTATGAAATATAAAGGGTGTTAGGGTATTCGGGGACCCTAACTAGCTCAGAAAAGTATAAACAATGTCTTTGGCAATATTTTATGTTCCGGGTAAAGTCCGGTTGTTCGGTTGGATGTTGATCCGTTAAAGTGTCGAATAAGCTTTAAAGTGTCTTTTATAGTGTTTTTAGTAACACATAAAATTCCCAACACTTTGGAAAAGGTCTAGGACTATTTTACCAAGTTTTTGCACTTTACTAGTTATGTTAAATGCTGAATTTTTGTATAAAGTGCAGTATATCGTAATTAAAGTATGTTTTAGGCACTTCCGGCACTATAACTATCACCTAGTGACGCAGTTTAATGATTCTCACCTCCCTACACTCCCTACTAGTGTAGAAATCTACTCCCGGCTCATACTGGCCTCAGAACAATGTTTGTTTTGGTGCTGGTAATGTCAGCATGTTTACTGGGTTATCCGTTTAGTGTGCTAACTGTGCTTTTGTGCATCAAAGTTGTCACTAATGTTTGTGTGTAAATAATAGAGTGACAGTATAAATGTGATGCATGAGTATGTATGAATCAGAAATCAAGAAACAGTTTAACCACAATTGTAAGCAAGCACAGTAATTAAGCATTAATTAAATATTAATTAATTGTACGGATACCTGGTTTTGTGAGGGTTGTCACATTCTCCCCCCGTTAAATAAATTTCGTCCCGAAATTTTAGGCTCTGCTTCTAGTTGCAGGGGTCTTAGGAAATAAATGGGGGTATTTCTCTTTCATACGATCCTCACGTTCCCACGTGAATTCCGGCCCATGCCTTGCATTCCATCGAACTTTGACGAGTTTGACACTGCTCCTGCGCGTTTTGTTAACTTTCCAATCCGTAACCTCAACGGGTTCTTCGGTAAAGTGGAGTGTGTCATCGATATGAACCTCGTCAGCAGGAATGATTATTGTCTCCTGTGTTGGACTCTTCCTCAGATTTGATACATGGAATGTATCGTGAACACCATTAAGTTCAGCAGGTAGGTCCAACTTGTAGGCTACAAGCCCAATCCTTTGCAGTATTCTGAAAGGGCCAATGTAACGCGGATTCAACTTCCCACGCTTTCCGAAGCATGCCACACCCTTCCAGGGTGAAACTTTCAATAAAACCATATCCCCAACTTGAAACTCCAAAGGTTTCCTCTTTGGGTTTGCATAGGCTTTCTGTCTGTCGCGAGCCGCCTCGATACGCTTTCGAATTTGCGCGATCTTGTCTGTCGTCTCTTGTACTATTTCGGGACCAACAAGCTGTCTATCACCCGCGTCAGCCCAGCATAGTGGTGATCGACACTTGCGTCCGTAAAGAGCTTCAAATGGTGCGGCTCCAATGCTTGTGTGGTAGCTGTTGTTGTACGAAAACTCGACCAATGGTAAATGATTATCCCAGCTATCACCTAAGTCCATTGCACATGCTCTCAGCATATCTTCCAACGTTTGAATAGTTCGTTCACTTTGGCCATCAGTTTGTGGGTGAAACGTTGTACTCAGATTCAACTGTGAGCCAAAAGCTTCTTGGAAGGATTGCCAAATCCTTGATATGAAGCGTCCATCTCTATCAGAGATGATCGAGAGAGGCACTCCGTGACGTGCAACAATCTCTCGCATGTATATTTCCGCAAGTTTACTAGTGTTATCCTTCTCTTTGATCGGCAAGAAGTGCGCGGATTTTGTTAGACGATCTACTATCACCCAAATTGTATCATGGCCTCTAGGCGTCTTCGGCAATTTTGTTATGAAATCCATTGAGATCTGTTCCCATTTCCATTTGGGAATTTCAGGTTGCTGCAGAAGTCCTGAAGGCTTTTGGTATTCGGCCTTTACCTTGGCGCACGTCAAACACTTGCTAACATATACTGCAACATCGTCCTTCATCCTAGGCCACCAGTAGAAATCCTTAAGGTCTTGGTATATCTTATCCGCTCCGGGATGAATTGAGTACCGCGACTTGTGGGCTTCATCAAAAATAACCTTTCTCAAACCACCAAACAGAGGAACCCAAATCCGTTTTATGAAGCATAAAGTCCTTTCCTCGTTTGGTATCAACTGCTTTTCCATCCCACGGAGATACTCGTCCTCAATATTCCTTTCTTTCAAAGCTTCTCTTTGTGCGGCACGAATGCGCAAATAGAGGTCTGTCTGGACAATCATCTCCAAAGCCCTAACCCTTATGGGCTTGATCCTCTCTTTTCGACTCAGGGCATCAGCGACCACATTTGCTTTCCCTGGGTGGTATTTGATCTCGCAATCATAATCATTCAACAGTTCTTCCCAGCGTCTTTGTCTCATGTTGAGTTCCTTCTGATCGAATATGTGCTGTAAGCTTTTGTGATCAGTATAAATTGTACATCGCGTACCATACAAATAGTGTCGCCAAATCTTCAACGCAAATACCACTACGCCTAACTCCAAGTCGTGCGTGGTATAGTTTCTCTCGTGAATCTTCAATTGGCGTGACGCATAAGCTATAACTTTCTGGCGCTGCATCAGCACGCAACCCAAACCTTGACGCGAAGCGTCACAATATACCACGAAGTCATCTGTTCCTTCGGGTAGCGATAGTATCAGTGCGTCACAAAGTTTGTTCTTCAATAACTGAAACGCTTCTTCTTGCTTGTCACTCCAATCAAACTTTTTGTCTTTCTGTGTGAGAGCGGTCAAAGGTTGAGCAATTTTAGAGAAATCCTCGATGAACCTTCGGTAATAACCAGCCAAACCTAAGAATTGTCGGATCTCGGTTGGCGTCTTTGGAGTCTACCAATTCTTTATTGCCTCGATCTTGGTTGGATCCACATGGATTCCATTTCCATTAACCGCGTGTCCAAGAAATTGGACTTCACGCAGCCAGAACTCGCACTTTGAGAACTTAGTGTATAGTTTCTCCTTCTTGAGTAGTTCTAGAATGGCTCTTAAGTGCTGTTCGTGCTCGTCCTTCGTCTTTGAATAAATCAAAATGTCGTCGATGAACACAATTACGAACTTGTCCAAGTATGGCTTGTAGACTCTATTCATTAAATCCATAAAAACTGCTGGCGCGTTCGTCAGCCCAAACGGCATAACTAGGAACTCGTAATGTCCGTAACGAGTCCAAAAGGTCGTTTTCGGGATGCTTTTCTCTTGTATCCTTAGTTGATGATATCCTGATTGAAGGTCTATCTTTGAATAAAAGCTCGAACCTTGCAGCTGATCAAATAGGTCATCGATTCTCGGCAGGGGATATCTATTCTTGATAGTCAACTTATTAAGCTCGCGGTAGTCTATGCACATCCGAAAACTACCATCCTTCTTTTTAACAAACAGAACCGGAGCTCCCCAAGGTGAGAAGCTTGGCCTGATGAATCCTTTATCCAACAGCTCCTGGAGTTGTGTCGACAACTCCTACATTTCCGAGGGCGCAAGTCTATAGGGTGCCTTGGCTACAGGCGCGGCGCCTGGAACCAAGTCAATGTGGAACTCGACTTGTCGCTGTGGCGGTAACCCCGGCAAGTCTTCTGGAAAGACTTCAGGGTATTCTTTCACAACTGGAATGTCTTCGATCTTCGGTTCTGCAGCTTCCTTGTCCACGATGTGTGCCAAGAATGCAACACATCCCTTCTGCAAACACTTTCGAGCTTTCAGACAGCTAATAATCCTCAGCGGCGTATCATGCTTCTCTCCGTGCACTATGATTGTTTCTTCATCCAACACAGGGATGCAGATGGTCTTCTCGTGGCAAACAATCTCGGCCTTATTGCTGGACAACCAATCCATTCCCACTACCACATCAAAGCTTCCCAACTCGACAGGTAGCAGGTCTAGCATAAATTCGTGTCCTCCCAATTCTATCGCGCATCCTCTTATAACTTCACCCATTTCAACTAGTTTCCCATTCTCCAATTCGATCGAGTACGGAACATCTAACTTACTAGGTGTCAACCCAAGTATATTCTTAAATTCTAACGACATGAAACTATAATCGGCACCAGTATCGAAAAGAACAGATGCAAAACGTTGGTTTACAGGGAACGTACCGATGACAACGTTTGGATCTTGGCGCGCTTCCCTTGCGCCGATGTTAAACACTCTTCCACGGGCTTGATTCAACTTTGGGCATTCCTTCTTAAAGTGCCCAACTTCTCCATAATTAAAGCATCCTGGCCCTTGGCCATTTCTGTTCCCAGCTTGAGTGTTGTTTTGGTTGCGATTTCCATTACCAGCTTGATTCGCAACGTTCCCACGGTTTCCATTTCCGCCATTATTCCCTTGCGGACGGTTCCTATTACCACCCCGGTTGTTGTTTCTATTACCAAAACCTCCTTGGCCTCCCCGGCCAGCGCTAACCCAGCAAGTTTCCTTCATGTGACCAATTTTCCCACAAGCTTCACATGTCTTTGGTCCGCACCGGCCAGTATGATGGCGCTGGCATGTGTTACACTTGGGCAGTGTGCCCATATAACCTTTTTCCCTTGTTTGCAGCACCGGTTGCAGCTCTAGCCGGTGTGCTCGATTCACCCTTCTTGCTCACACTTGAGGTACCTTGCTTGAAATTGGAAAACTTTCACTTGTTTTCTCCCAACGACTCAGCATGTGTTTCTTTCTTCTTTGGTTCAACATTTGGAAACTTGTTCAACCGAATGGCCTCCTCAGTAAGCGCCACACTAAGATCGATCGCTTCCGTGATCGTCGCGGGCTTGGACGTGGTAACCATACTCATTATTTGGGGAGCCAATCCCCAGATGAACCTCTTAACTCGTTTAAACTCTGGTGTGACCATGTACGGCACAACGTGGGATAAATCATGAAATCTTTGAACATATTCTGCTATCTTGGGACCATCCATCCTTAAATGCCAGAACTCAGTCTCTAACCTTTGTATCTCAGCACGAGAACAATACTTCCTTCACATCAACTCTTTTAACTCGGCCCATGTCAACGCGTAAGCAGCAGCTTCTCCCAAAGTCTGCACTTGTAAGTTCCACCACGATAGGGCTCCATCCAGAAACAGCCCTGAGATGTAAGTCACTTGTTGATCGGGAGCGCATTTGCTCATTCTTAAGACAGAGTCTGTCTTTTCAGCCCACCTAACAAACGCAACAGCACCTCCGGTGCCGTCGAAGTTAACGGGCTTGCAATCGAGGAACTGCTGGTAAGTGCACCCTGCACATACGTTTGAATATACAAATGGTATTAGCAGACATGCTACAAATATCCAAATGTATCGTAATAAGTCTTAAACGACTTAACATTACCATGTGGTGGATTGTTATTGCCGTTATTGTTCGAATTGCTCCCGGTGGTTCCTCCTTGTGAGGCTGCATACTGCGCTATGGCGGCAGCAATGATTCCTTGGAGTTCTGCCTCCGAAGTGGGCATGCGCATCTCGCATCTTGGTGGCATCTTCTAAAAGATGATCATGTGGGTCAGGTCATAGTGAGTAAATAACATACGCGTACGTAATAACATTCATTCATCACATGTTATAAATAAATCAAGCACATAAAATCTCATGTTACAAAATTGAAACAATCAATCCAACATCACATATAGTGAGAATACTGCGATTGCGCTATCATAAATTGAGACCACAATACAATGTTTTACAAGTTTCATAACTATATCGTACAACACAAGTGGCTAAGGGCTACATCGCCCTTGTCTGAACTAGCTAGTCATATGCAACAACCAAAAACTAACTATCAAAAGTCATGACATCAAAATGCGGTCTCCAAAATACTGTATAGCCGGCACAATCGTAATCTTCTCACCAAAAGTCTACCTGCATAAAACCAAAAATATGCCTATGCTGATGGCGGCGGAGGAGGGGGAAAATGAGAATAGAGTAGGCAACGCATATATAACCAGTCCTCCTCCATAGCGCGATAGGCGCGCAACAAGTATGCTATCTGCTGCTCAGGAGTCCAAAAGCGAGCGGCAGAATCGGGGGATAGTGGGCGTGGAGGGTGCGGTGCTGCAAATGGGGGTCGACAATGACAAGGTGAGTGTGGAGCTGACTCCAAAACCTGAATACGACGCGTCAATGCGTCCTGCTGTACCATCAAAGAAACGAGGATATCCTCCGTAGAGTGCCCAACATAGTACGGCTGGTAAGGATCAGACAGTGGCATAATAGGGGGCGTAGTCCATAAAAATGGCTCGCTAGATGGTGCAGTGGATGGTGCAACAGAAGAAAACTGTGACGTGAACGGTAAGGATGATGGCAGCACAGGGGGAACAAAAGTAGGATGAGAAATCTGGGGTATGAACTGGCTGCCTCCTGCCATGAAAAGTGTATGACTAAACGGCTGTCGTGATCCCAGGACGTGGTGGAGGGATGTCCTGGAGATAGGTGATCGGGAGATCTGTGCGGTGAGCATCTGTGGTATGTGGGGGAATCAGGGGAATATTAGTGTGTGCCGAAACAGGTGTGACGGGTACCACGTGTGGTGGGTAATCGTCATCGTCATCAATCCACCCATTATGGGTGTCGGCATAACGTGGATCTACATAAGCAGCAAAAGGTGCACGGTCAAGCAGTACCGGCATAGGATCAGGAAAGGGTGCAACAACAGGATCCTCTATCAAGAGTGGAGCGTCAACAGCAGTGTCAGCAACATGATCATCCTCCAACGGTGGAGCAACAACAGGATGATCGGCAATAGGTATGTCATCAACAAAAGGGGCAACATCGGGTGCATCGTCATGAACAGGGTCATGCTCTAATGCAGGATCAGGAGCGACGGCTGGCTCAGGGGCCACAACAAGCTCCGGGTCAACCAAATCCATGTCAAAGTCAGCGGGATCATCAAACAAAGGATCGATAGGGGCTACAGGCTCCTCTAGGGGCTGGTCTAAGTAAATGAACTCAATATCCTGGTCAGGATCAAAACCCGGGGGAAAGATGGGGTCTAAATCATCGTCAATATCGTGATCAAACTCGAAGTCGTGTGTGGGAGCAGGTGCAGCTGATAATGCCATGTCTGGGTCGGCGTCGTGAGGGTGATGCTGCACTCCCTGAGTGTGCAAAGATGCGGACGCCACAGACTCAAAGGAATCTGGGACAGGTGAATCAGCAGGTGCCTCCTCAAAAGGGGCCTCAGCGATGGGAAGAATATCATTAGCAGCAATAGTGGCCCCGCCCTCATAGTCAGCCTCCGGCGGAACCTCCTCAAACAGATCGATGTCGTCGTCAGAAACGACATCGAGGGGCATGTCAACGACTGGATAAACAGCAAGTGGTATAGGAGCAGGGATCATCGCAAGTGGTAAGTCCCCATCAGGAAGGCCATCAGCAGTCTCTACTCCAACGTCTGGCAGCGCAAACGGCTGGAAATCGTCGTCATCGGTGCTGGTGGTATTTGAGGTATACACCTCTCGTTCAGATGGAACCTCGTCATCTGAAACAACTGCCATAGGATCTAAGGTATCTGAAACTCCCGTGTCTGATAAGGATTGCATGATATCTGTAACACAATCACACATATGCACAAATAATCAACATATGATCACATAAACATGTTAGTCACCAATAAGCAAACAAGTAATCATCCTAGTCTTACTTGACTACCCTCCCAGTCTCTCAGACTGACTTCCTAGCCTCTTAGACTAACTCCCTGGTCTCTAAGACCAACTCCCCCAGTCTCTCTGACTGGACTCCCTCAGCCTCTAAGACTGAACTCCCTCAGTCTCCCCGACTGAACTCCCTCAGTCTCTAAGACTGAACTCCCTCAGTCTCCCCGACTGAACTCCCTCAGTCTCCCCGACTGAATTATAAACCTTTGAAAAGTGTACGTGTGCCCTTTTGTAAAATATATATAAATATATATATATATATATATATATATATGTTTGTGCCCTGGATCTGGACGTTTAGTGTATGCAATGTAAAAATGTTTTCGTGAGAGCCCTAGTGATCATAGTCTAGACTCAAGAAGGAATCCTAGTTCGCTATGATCGATGCTCTGATACCAAGCTGTCACACCCTGGCTTTGCGGAAGCGTGGGTTTATTTTGGTGTGACTTCTTAATACCATAGCATAATCACAACAATGCTATATGAAAATAAAACCTTGATGTTCATCCAATTAACAAGTTTTAAAAGTTAACACGACAACATTGTTTTTAATAGTCGATACGTGAAACAAAATACAACCACAACATACTTAGAACTTGTTCACAAGACACAACTAAAAGACTTGAATAGAAACACAGTTTAAGACTTGTGACCCGTCCAGGCAAAGATCACATTTCCTAAACTCGGATGACATTATTACTCCTACGCAGCTTAATACCCTTGCATACTTGGCCAGATCCATTAATTTCCTGAAATACATGTAAGTTGAAAAATCAACATAAAGTTGAGCGAGTTCATGTAAAAGTGAGCATGTAAACCTTTGTAATATGTTTGTATGTATGAAAAATCCCTGGTATGTAGCAAATAAGGAAAAAGAGATCACCATTGGGTTGCAAAGCCAATGATATGTGTGAAGTGCTGTAGGAAGACTCAAACCTAGCAGATTTTTGCGTCGGGCTCAAAGTCACCCCGAGGTCCGTACAGTAGGCCTGGAGTTGGGCTCGCTACACCCAGATAGATCTACCGCTAATGACCTTCGGTCCTACAATGAGGATTAATGGCCTCTAGTTCCCGCCTACCCACTCACATGATCTAAGTAGTAAACCCTCCTTAAGCTAACCATACCATGTATAATAGTGTTTGTAAATATTGTAACATGTATTCCACCCCCGAAGTATAAAAACTGAAAACAGTTAAGAGAAAAGGAGGACATGAACTCACTGAAGTGCGTCTCGAAATAGTCAATCCCAATCAACCTGCTGTTTGACGACCTACACGTACTAACTTCTATTAGACAGACGGTCGTGCCTTGGCTTAAGGTTTAACGTTTTTGGGAAATAGTTAGACAACTATTTCGTGTTTACACTTCTTAATTATTTAATAAATATATTCCTTCCTAAGGATGGGGGTTTTAATACATGTGTGTTTTATAATTCCGAAAATATATTTTTAAGTCTCACTTGAAAATATATTTTAATCACTTGTCTAAAATATTCTAACTCCAAAATATACATATTTTTCCCAAAAATATTATATTTTACTTCATACCATTTCCAAAATAATACTTTATCAAAATACACATTTAAGAGTATTTTCCGAAAATACATAAGTTACATTTTAAAGTTCGCGTTGTAATAATAATACTGGTGTAACTTAAATATTTATTTGTGATAGCGTTGGTATTATTTTGGAGTCGTGATTTCAATATATTCCCATGTTATATTATTTTTATCCTAAAAATAATATATGTAGTTCACAAAATAATCACATAATCACACAAGCGTTTTATTATGAAATATATATTCTAAATATATATTTAACAAGTTTTATTTACGAAAACCCACCTCCGATACTTTGTAATTTTTGAAATAAAAATCATGGCGAAGTTTATTTTGAAAACAAGGTTAAAAATATATTTGTAAACATTTGTTTAGAAAAATATTTCTAAGTGTTATATTTCTGGAAAAATTTCGCCAGAGTTTCCTCTGTAACTGGAGGTGTCCACGCTTACAAGCGTATCATTTTCTTTTCAAAACTCAATCAAACAATTTATCAATCATCAATCAACAATATCTAAGCATCAAACTAGACAAAATATGAATAATCATAAACTCATGAACTTGAATGTTTTGTAAAAATATGTAGTAACTTTCTAACGTATTTAATAGATCTTGTTATCTTTAAAAATAAAATTAGTTTCTCAAAAACTTTATTTTTAAAGATCTTGAAGTTTCACAACTTCTAGTCATGATTTACCAAACTTATTTCTTGTTAAATTTTTCTTGTGACACAAATGTTTACACACTTGTTTATTTACTAAAATGTCTTTAGTTTATGTAAGATCCGGGTTTTAAACAAGACTTGCATCTTTCACTTGGTCTTTCCGAAAAACCACTTGTAGATCTTTAGATCTACATGTTTAGAAGCTTATTTTGCAAGAAAAATTATTTTTACCCAAGTTCATGTTTCATGAGTGGAAGGGTTCATCATCTTTTATAATTTTAACACTAACATACGACTAGTTCATGTTCTTGAACATGATCTAGTATGGTTAGATGATGATCCATCCCACTTCTAGTAACAAATAACATCAAATAATCACAACTAGACAAGTTTCACAAGATTTACACAACTAGTTTCTCTTTATCCACCATTAATCATCTTATGTTCAAGCTTTATGTCATGTTCTTGTGTGTTTTTTTATTTTTAACCATTAAATCACTTATTAACCACCATAGACAAGATCAAGATGATGTTTAGAGGCACTTACTACTAGCTCAAGGCTAGGGAAGAAACAAGACGTAAACGAGGTGGATAAAAGAAATCTAGAGTGGTCCTTGCACTTCCGAGAGCACCGAGCTTGATTGTATGATCCTTAACACCTTTGGGTATGTGTGGTTTGCTTGTAGGAGGCTTGATGGTGGTGGTAGGGTGGTGTGGTGGTGGCGGACGGACAAGAGAGGGAGAGGAGAGAAGAGAACTTGTGTTGTTATGTTTTGTGAAATGTAATATGTATCCTATGTAATATGTATCCTAGATACTCAACACCTAACCATTATAATAATCAAGAACAAGGGTGTGTCCCCACCCATGGGGGACCGTCGCAAGTGAGGGGGGGGGGGTAAGGGTTGGTTTGTGATGATATAGTTAGTGATTAGTTAAAATCAAATGGCACTTTGTTAGGATATTTGTGGGTTATGAAATATAAAGGGTGTTAGGGCATTCGGGGACCCTAACTAGCTCAGAAAAGTATAAACAATGTCTTTGGCAATATTTTATGTTCCGGGTAAAGTCCGGATGTTCGGTTGGATGTTGATCCGTTAAAGTGTCGAATAAGCTTTAAAGTGTCTTTTATAGTGTTTTTAGTAACACATAAAATTCCCAACACTTTGGAAAAGGTCTAGGACTATTTTACCAAGTTTTTGCACTTTACTAGTTATGTTAAATGCTGAATTTTTGTATAAAGTGCAGTATTTCGTAATTAAAGTATGTTTTAGGCACTTCCGGCACTATAACTATCACCTAGTGACGCAGTTTAATGATTATCACCTCCCTACACTCCCTACTAGTGTAGAAATCTACTCCCGGCTCATACTGGCCTCAGAACAATGTTTGTTTTGGTGCTGGTAATGTCAGCATGTTTACTGGGTTATCCGTTTAGTGTGTTAACTGTGCTTTTGTGCATCAAAGTTGTCACTAATGTTTGTGTGTAAATAATAGAGTGACAGTATAAATGTGATGCATGAGTATGTATGTATCAGAAATCAAGAAACAGTTTAACCACAATTGTAAGCAAGCACAGTAATTAAGCATTAATTAAATATTAATTAATTGTACGGATACCTGGTTTTGTGAGGGTTGTCACACGTATTTCCCTAATTTATTTCCTAACACTTGGAATAATATTTTGGTGTCAGCAGAACACTTCTGTGGCTGAATCAGTGGCTTAGCTCTGATACCACCTTCTGTCGCAACCCCCGCCCCCTATCTGTCCCGGGAACGGGCGGCCGCGAGACCAGTATCGGTGGTATCGGTGTTTATCAATTTGGCAGCGGAAAATACATCAGGACCGTAGTTAGGAAATATTTTATCAGAGTAAAATACCACACTTTTATAATTATAAACATATTGGGATAAAACCCAAGTTTTCATTACAAACTGATTTATAGAGAAAATCTCTATTTTATTGAATAAAACATCTTCTTTTATTTAGGTAACTTTTATAGCCACTTTTCCAAGCCTTCAGTGCTGTCCAGCTGGCTTCTAGTTGGCTCTTACATTTTGTTACCTGAAACGCGTTTAAAAACGTTTGTCAGTGGGAAATACTGGTGAGTGAATCTCAGTTTAATCAAGATGAGTTTTATCTTTTAATAGTATTGAGAGCGATTACAATGTTTACATCTACACAATTACTCATTCAATACTGTCAATCCTGACTGGTGGGTCATATTACCCATTGGCTATCTCTTTGTCCAATGGTAACGTGTTCCACATTTTGTATACAAAACCCCAACATACCGGCAGTAATTGAAGAATTACAAAGACTCAATCACTGCTTAATCACATTGTAAAATATTTAAGGTTTTGTAAAAATAGTTTATAAAAAGGAGATTACTCACATTGCTGTCTTAGGGTTTTCCTTAAGGATTTCCTGGTGATTATCTATTAGATACACAAATGCACACACGTTAGTATAATAACCCAATATTTACATTAGTAATACTCTCCCCGAGACGGCATTCCAACGACTACGTCAGGCAGAACCACGACAGCCGTTACGGAACCCTGGATCAATCGGGCAGCGTATCTAATACGTAACCGGGGTTATGATACTTACAACAGAGCAGAACTTCATTAATTAGGGGGTATAATACCCGAAAATAGCTTATACTATGTGAGAATTTGAGAGAAAAGAAAGAGAATGAGCGAGTTCGACTGAAGACTGAAGGCCTCTATATATAGGTGACCTTTTGGCTTCCCTCGCAGCCCGCGTAGACTACACAGGGGTCCTTCGTGGCCCGCGTAGTAGGTGTGTAGGGCTTAGCTTCGTCGATTCAACAAACTATCTTCTCTGGGTGGCCTGCCACGTGGCGGGCTAGGGTTTCGCCTGGTGGCACTTGGTCGCGGCCCGCGTAGGAAGTAGCCAAAGGCTACGCGCCCCGCGACAGCCCTTTGAAATTTGTTTTTAATTATATTTAATAAAATTAAAGGTATTCGGGGTCCATTTTCCCATACGGGGTATATTTTAGGTTATATTGGGGCATTCTAAATATTAAGGGTGTCGGAATTATTATGGAGGAATGTTATATCTTTCTTAACTAAACGACTTAAACATGTTACCCAAACATATGCTAGATAAGGTCATATGATAATAAAAAAACTAAGTATTTTCAAGCCATCGTTACATCATGTCAAATTAACACCAAAAACTCATCTATGGACAAGATCAAATAAAATGTTGCGTTTGTCTAAGTAGGATAAGATGGATTCAGAACTCTTCAATCGAAGGGTCACAATAGATTCTTTTGCACTTTTGTTAATTATATCAATAAACTCTTTTTACCAATCAATGTATAAAGCATTCACATTTAACCCCTCATTTCCATCTCGATAATTTTATTAAAAAAACATTTTTTTTCTAAATTTTGTTTAGTTTTTTAAAAGCTCTCTCATCCAACTCTTTATGTTTATCTTTATCTTACTCACAACCACTTATATTATTTTTTTCTCCTTTTTATATAAAGAATTGAATATGAGTCCTAATTATAAAGGTGTAGGCCGGGCTTGGGCCGAGTATTGGTAATCCCAGGCCCGTACCCGGTTGTAATTCTTTGTCCCATACCCGGCCCGTTACCCGTCGGGTATTTTTCGGGTAATTACCCATCGGGTATCGGGCATACCTGCGGGTATCAGGTATACCCGTTAATTTCTTAAAAATACCCGTTGGGACAAATGCGTAATTTTTACTTTGATGTTTATATAATTTACTATTTTAATGACTGTAACAAATAACAATATGATTAATAACTTACATATCATATTCAGACCACATATACTAAACTAAATTAAAATGATTACTTAATTAAGTAATTGTATCAGGACCACCTAATTGCATAAAACATCCACATAATAAAGGGTGATAACGTCCATATCCAATATACATGCTCAAAAATAAGTTATATGTTCACTAAACACTTGCCAAATACATATCCACATATGACTATAGAGAAGGTAACAAGTACATGTGCTAAATTTATATATATGGAAATCTATAATATGATACTTTCGGGTATTATTCGGGTAAATGGGCCAGGTATCGGGTGGGTATCACTAAATCCCATACCCGTACCCATACCCGAATTTTTTCTATTTTTAAGCCCGTACCCGGCCCATACCCATTGGGCTTCGGGTATACCCGGCCCGTATGTTTCGGGTTTCGGATATACCCGTCGGGCTTGGGCTTTTTTGCCATCCCTAGGTGTATGTGTATGTTAGAGCATTCACATCTCATTCTGCATTTTTGTGTGAGTGAGTTCTACATATTGTAAAAAGTGGTTGTAAGTGAAGGAGATAAAATATTACTCTCCATCTTTATATTTGAGGGAACATTGTTCACCCCTATTGATTTTTTGATATTTATTAAAGTGGTTGTGAATAGAGAAGAAAGAAAATATAATGATAAAGGTATAAAATATTATTTAATTGAAGAAAGGGAGAGAAATTGTGATGATTTTTAGTTTAATTATAGAAATAAAGATAGAAACAGACGTGAATATACTTAGTTTTCTATAAAAATCTTCTCTATTATAGAGAATCCAATACTACAGTAATGTTTTAGAGCATTCAAAGCAAGCTCCCTATCCCCAGCCCCATAATTCAATTAACAATCAACTTTTTTAAAATTTAACTCTAATTTTCAAAAACCTCTCACATCTAATTCCCTATCCATATATTTATTTTATATTTTTATTATTACTTTTTCTTTTATCCAATTACAATCTTAATTACTAATTATTTTATCATATTATGTTTTTCTACTAACTATAAAATATTTTATCAATTACTTTGATTTAATATTTTAATTTTTAATATTTAATATTTAATATTCATTTTTCTTTTTATAATATGTTTGGTATGTAATAATACGAGTTATTGAGCTGGGCAGCATGTCGGGTCAAAACAAGACACATAGAAAGGGTTATTTTAGTTTGAGTCAAAATGGGCTAGGGTCATTAATTAGTTGAATTTATTATCTTAATTTTATTTTTTATTCATTTTTTGTAACAGTCCAGCGTAACCGCACCATGATATTGTCCGCTTTGGCGGCCAACACGCCCCCGGCGTCCGCCCCTCACGGTTTTCAAAACGTGTCATGATGGTGAAGGTATCCAGCCCCTTATAAGGAAGCCTTTGTTCCCCTTCACAACCGATGTGGGATGTCACAATCCACCCCCTTAAGGGGTCCAGCGTCCTCGCAGGACCTGGCACCACCGGTCCGGCCCTGGCTCTGATACCATCTGTAACAGCCCAGCGTAACCGCACCATGATATTATCCGCTTTGGCGGCCAGCAAGCCCCCGGCGTCCGCCCCTCACGGTTTTCACAACGCGTCATGATGGTGAAGGTATCCAGCCCCTTATAAGGAAGCCTTTGTTCCCCTTCCCAACCAATGTGGGATGTCACATTTTTCCTTTAATTACAAGTTTGGTATTTAATAATAAGTTTGTAGTAAAAACATAACAACAACAACAATAATGTAAATATTACTTACCTTGTTGGGTGGTAGCAGTGAACGTGAAGTCGGAGTTTAGAGCTTTCAAACAGGTCAATTAGCCACGTTTTTCACCTCAGCCTTGGCATTGTTAGGAGGCTTACCAAGGAAGGTGTTTGTGTGAATCCAGGTTACTTCTACCCATGAAATTTTGCACAAGGGCTTTTGTCAACTCAAAAGTTTGGAGGGAAATTAGCCCAAATTTTTCTTCCAAATGATTTGAATCAGGAATAATATGCTTTAGCAAAGTAGACGGATGGTTGTGTACTTTGTAACGCATTTAATCCTCAGCTAACAAATTTAAGGTTTCAGCAGGTCTAAGTTAGGGATTAAATGTGTTACAAAGTGCAAACCACGAGTACCATCCATGTGACTTTTGGTAAAGTTGAGGATTAAATGTGTTACAAAGTGCAAACCACCAGGACCATCCATGTATTTTTGGTAAGCTGAGGACCAAATCCAAAATTTCGATAAAACACAAAGTTCAATACTTTACTCATATGCTTATTGTTATTATTCTAAAATAGAATGATTGGTAGTCAAAGTGTCCATAGTGACGGGTTGATAAGTATTGTGACGTCTCGTGTTTTTGTTTGTGTCAAGAATATCAACCAAATTATGCACACACTTAGAATTGTATAACTCAAATGCGACTAATTTAACTCACATATCTAAACATTAAAAAGGTTGGTGGATAAGGATCAAATTGTTAAACTGTGAACTTAGTAAGTGGGTTGTAAGAAAATTAGTTAAACAGATCGTTTATGAATTGACCTATCTAATTAAACAAGTTTATGGGTTATCTTTCTTAATTAAACGACTTAAACATGTTACCAAACATATGCTAGATTAGGTCCTATGATAATAAAAAAAACTAAGTATTTTCAAGCCATTGTTACATCATGTCAAATTAACACCAAAAACTCATCTAGGGACAAGATCAAATAAAATGTTGCGTTTGTCTAAGTAGGATAAGATGAAATCAGAACTCTTCAATCGAAGGGTCACAATAGATTCTTTTGCACTTTTGTTAATTATATCAATAAATTCTTTTTACCAATAAATGTATAAAGCATTCACATTTAACCCCTCATTTCCATCTCTATAATTTTATTAAAAAACATTTTTTTCTAAATTTTGTTTAGTTTTTTAAAAGCGAGTTAATTACTATTTTAGTTTTTTTTGGTTTGTCAAAAATCAATATTTCAGTCCATTAGTTTAAAAATTGTGATTTTTGTCCTTGTGGTTTCACTTTCGTAACCATTTCAGTCCACCTCCGTTAACCCCATCTATTTATTCTGTTAAGCACACGTGAATTGATCATAATGCCCTTATTAATAAAAACCAAAAGAGTTGATTACTCTTTTCATCCCCGTGTTTTGTCAAAAATCACTATTTCAGTCCATTAGTTTAAAAATTATGATTTCAGTCCCTGTGGTTTCACTTTCGTAACCATTTTAGTCCATGTGGTTTCACTTTCGTACCATTTCAATCCATTTATTCTGTAAGTACATTTATCAGAAGATGACCGTCGACCTCTTTGGTGAAGAGAGTGGCATCCACTTTTCCACGAATGAAGCTGTTGGCTAGTAGGTGTTGAGACAATGTCTCGTACCAAGCTCTCGGGTCCTGGTGTAAACCATACAGCGCTTTGTCTAGCAAATAGACCTTGTCTTTGTGAAGTGGATCGGTGAAGCCCGGTGGCTGACCGACATAAACCTCCTCTTTTACCTTCCCGTAAAGAAACGCCGATTTTACATCTAACTGATAAACTTTGAAGTTTTTCCATGATGCAAATGCTAGGAAAATTCTGATAGCTTCTAGTCTAGCTACAGGAGCATACACTTCTGTAAAATCTATTCCCTCCTGTTGACTGAAACCCTGGACTACGAGTCGAGCTTTGTTGCGAACCACAACTCCTCTATCGTCTCTCTTACACTTGAACACCCACTTGGTGTTTATTTTCCTTTGACCATCTGGCAAATCCACTAACTTCCACACTCCCAGCTTTTCAAATTGGCTCAGTTCCTCCTGCATTGCATTGACCCAAGAATCTTCAGTAAGCGCCTCTTTGTAAGTCCTTGGTTCAACCTGCGAGATAAAACAACTCAATGAGAATTCAGTTTGCAAAGGAGCAACTGTTGTATAAAAACATGTAAGCCCTTTATCAATCTGTCTTCGAGTGCGAACGCCAGTCTGCAGTTCTCCAATGATCAATTGTTCCGGATGATATGAAAGAGTTCGTGGCATCACTTCGCCTGGAACATCTACATTACCCTCCAGATTAGTAACATTCTGATTTGCATCTTGTTCACTGACTGGGTTTGTTTGACTTGAAATCTGAATTTGCTCCCCCTCAAAATCTGAATCACCATGATCAAATACTGGCATGTTCTCAGATTCTTGATTATCATTCTGTGCCGACTAATTATCTTGAGCAACTTCATTTTGTTGGACATCATCATGTTCACCAGCATTGCTTGGACCTGCTTCATCATCAGTTGAAGTTTGTCGAGGTCTTCTTGAATACTCAGCTGGAAACCTTTCCTGCGATTCTTCATACTCTCTTAGAATATCCAACTCATCAAAGAAATCTTCTTCTTCTTCCTGTTTTTCTTCCATGTCAAACGAATCCCACAATTTATCGTAATTAAAACGCCATGAGTCACCGGGATTTTGAGGCGGCATAGAATACCCCTGACACTCAACATGATGTGCTTCGATGATCTGCTTCATGCTTGGAACAAAAACACGTCTTTGCGGATTTGAGTAACCCACAAATATTCCTTCAATACTCTTTGGACCAAACTTACCAAAAGGTTCTAGAACTGTACAAGGAGACCCAAACGGTTCTAAAAACTTCAGGTTCGGTTTACAGTTATTGATCAACTCAAAGTATGTCTTGTTGAATTTCTTTACAGTGAGAACCCGGTTGAGTGTATAGCATGCGGCTGAAACTGCTTCTGCCCAAAAATTTATCGGTAGCTTTGAATCAGCAAGCATCGTTCTAGCCGTTTCGATTAGCGTCCTGTTTTTGCGTTCTGCGACTCCATTCTGCTGCGGAGTGTACGGAGCACTAAACTCATGCAATATACCTCTTTCATCCCAATATTCTTCCATCTTGTTGTTCTTGAACTCAGTACCATTATCACTTCTAATTCTTCTGATACGCCTTTGGTACAGATTTTCAATCTTTCTGAACAACGCCATCAAACTATCAAATGTTTCATCTTTCGACTTCAAGAATGATACCCACAAAAATCTGGAATAATCATCAGTAACCACAATACAGTAGAGATCCCCTGTAATACTTTTGACTTTTACTGGACCAAACAAATCCATATGTAGTCTCTCTAATGGTCTGGAAACTGAATTGACTTGTTTTTTAGGGTGTGACTTTTTCTTCTGCTTGCCTTTGATGCAACTAATGCACTCCCCTTCCAGATGAAAACCTTTGATATTAACTCCAAGAATCAAATCATTGTGCACCAAATGATTCATTTTTCTAAGATGTATATGCCCCATCTTTCGGTGCCACAACTTCGATTCTTTCTCCGTTGCTCTAGACACAAAACAATGAGCCTGACCCGTGGTTGTAGTAGCTACTCTCATATCCAACACGTACAGATCATTGACTCTTGGTGCCCTCATGATAATCCATTCTTCAGGGATAACAAATCCTGGCTTCAAGATCAAACATTCTTTATCAGTGAAGTGAGTGGTATACATCCTGTCACAAATCTGCGAAATGCTCAGCAGATTATTCTCCAGCTCAGCAATGTAGTTAACTCTTTCAAACGTAACAATCCCATTGGATAACGTTCCTTCACCAACAATTCTACCACCTTGATTTCCTGCAAATCCCACATAACCTCCATTGAAATTTCTAACATCATACAACAAAGCAGTCTTCCCTGTCATATGTCGAGACGCTCCACTATCCATAATCCATCGTGAAATAGCTCTTGGAAGTTCCTGCACATATCACAAACAATTCAATAAAGATGCCGATTCATGCTTCACGATTACCAACTAGGAAGCTCCGGCAAGTCCAAAATCTTTAATGAGATTTTGATGCTACCCAAGCCTCTTTTGACTCGGGTAACTTGACTTTAATGTGAGTTTTAGCAGTGTAAAGTGGCGGAAAATTTTTATCATTCATTTTCAAGCTTTCATCTGATCCAACCTCAACCTTTTTGTATAAGAAAAACTCATCTATCTTAAGTTGACCAGTTGATTGATTTTTCTTTTGAACATTCTTCTTCTCTGGTGGAGTAGAAGATTGTTTCTCCAGCTTTTCATAATAATCCAAAGGAACATTCATCTTTACCGGTGTGGTAGAAGACAATTGTTTTTCCGACACTGAAACCTTTGGTTTATCAACAACTTTTGGCTTCCATGTTTGTTGAGATGATGCAACCCGTTTGTAAAATTTGTCATTTTTAGTTACCAAGTTCTTAACAGGTTCAATTTTGACTTTTGATTTTTCATTTTTCAAAACTTTCTCAACAACCACTTGAGCTTTGCCTTTTGCATCAACCTTCTTTTGTCGATTCTCAACAACTTCAGTCTTAGGCTTGGAGTTGGTGCAATTTCTTGCAATGTGACCAACTTTGTTGCATCTAAAACATGTACGAGTATCAACTACCCGACTTGTGCCTTCAGACTGAGGTTGTGAAGCCCTCTTCGCAAAAAATTCTTCATTTGATTTCAAAAAGATTTCATTTTCCTCATCATAAAGTGAACTTGAACCGTTCACAAACACCTTCTTTTCAGCAAACCTTTTGTTTTGAAAACTCCTTTTCTGATAACTCTTACCACCCTGATATCCACCCGACCAATTGTTTCGATTGTTGTTATAAAAACGCGGTGGAACTACAGGTTTCTTGTAGTAAGCTTTATCTTTCTCAAAATTCATTTGCCTTTTTGTTTGTTTTAAACTCTTTACTTCAGACAAATCGATTTCAACCATTTTGAACACATTTGTCAATTTTGAAACATTTACATTCTCCAGAGGAAACTCAGAATCCGAATACAACTTATCAGATCCAGCCATCTTGTACATCACAAGACCCGGTTCATCACCTAAGTTGTTTTTGGACTTTTGTTTCGGAATGTATTTGTTCAAGAAACATTCATCATCTCCAGCTGAATCACTATTCAAAACACTTTCAGCTGTGCTTTTAACAATCTCTGTCTGAATACTATCATCAGATAATGAAGAAAATGTCACATCAATTGAATCAGGAAGTTTCACTTCATTTTCTTCCTCAAGATTAACCAATCCAGATTGTTTTTTTTGAATAATTTTCAAGAACTGGTGGTGGAACTTGATGAAACCCGACCCCAGTTCCATCACAGTATACATCTTCGCCTGCTTTGTCTTTCCCGATTGGTTTGGGAATAATGTGTTGCAAAACAAAGCTTGCAGAGCTGTAACTGTTCAATTTCAAATTGATCCTTTCATTCTCTATCTTAGCCTCTTCAAACTGAAGTTTCAATTTAGCAATCTCATCCAATTGTTTGTTTATTAATTCTTCTTTGATCCTCAAAACACATTGCAATTGGCAATTTTCTTTATAAGTTTTACCATTTCGATCATCATTATCTTTAATCGTGCTTTTAAGCTTCTCAAAATTTTCAGTGATCTGACGATTTTCAAGAACTAACCTTTCGTTTTCTTTCCTAACCTTTTCCTGATCAATTTTATCAGTTTCAATTTTGTTAGTTAATTCTTTTAACCGTTCAGTTGAAGCTTTCACCATTTTATCACGATCAAGGATTTGATCCTCAACACTTCTGACTTTAGCAGTCAGATCCTCAATCTTCTTACCTTTGAGATAAGTGTTTGTACTACAAACCTTGCATTCTTTGATTCAATTTTTGCAGTCAACATCACCACTGACCTTCTTACCTGACTCAGTCGTTGACGCGTTTGAACTGACTTGGCTTTTAGACTCAGAAACGGATTTAGAATCTACCTCAAGTGCATTAGCAGCCAGCACCTTGTCAGCCATCTTTCCCATGTTTTTAGCATTCAACTCCTGTGTCGTGTCAATGATCCCAGTGTCAATCTTCTTTGACTTCTCTTTCTCTTCTTTCTCCTTCTTTTCTTTCTCTTCATCTTCTCCACTTCCCCACCATTTCTTCTGCCAATAATCATCTTTAACTTTATACTCTTGGATTATGGTTTCCATATCAAGAGTTTTATGATCAATAGCAATATTTCCATAAGGATCAAGATAACATTCTCTGTCTGGATCCCATCTATTTGCTCTTTTTGCTTCAGAAAAGATACCAGATATTCTGATCATTTTGTTCTGAGCTAAACATTTTCTGTGTTTATACTTCTGTTCTTCAGTTCTATCGTCTTTCCAAGGAACAGGTTCAGATTTTGCCATAAATGCATATCCAACCGCATCCTCCTCAGGTAACAACTCGCTCCAGTCATAACCTTCATCGTCGTGAATCACAGCAAGAGCTCTAGATTTTTCTTTGTTATCCTCAAGCTGCTTCATCCTTGGCGGTTCTGATTTATTCTGATGATAAATCGCCTTCTTGTAGTAATCTTCTCTGAATGGGTTTTCAGATTCATCAGCATACGCGTTTCTGCATTCACGCTTAAAGTGACCTTTCTGTTTGCACTTGAAGCATGTCACCTTAGACTTGTCAAAACCCAACTTGGTAGATGGTCCACCAATTGACTTCCTCCCGGTTATCTCCATGAAACGCTGTGCTCGACGAACTGCACTAGCCATACACCACCTTATGTCGATTAGTTCTATCTCCTCAGGATCTATCTGATCATAATCTTCTTTCGTCAGGTTGGTGTTGCCTATCTTCCCTGCTACAAGACTTTCATAAGATTCTAGCACAGATGCTAGGAAAACCATCTGTTGTTTCGCAGACTCCTCGCTGAAATTCTGAGCGTTCTTTAAGTCTATAGCGATGTTGCATTGAAATAAGTTCTTTGCATCAGACTGGTTTGAATTTGATGAAGACCCACTGTGATATCCACTGCTTTGACTCTCTTTGCTTGTTTTGGAAACATTTTCAGCAGAAAACGCAGTCTTGGGAGATGTACTCTTTGGCATCATGCTCTTTGGGTAATACAAATCCAAGTTCTGCTGGTATGATGAGTGATTGACTTTGTACGTCTTCTTCAATTCCAACTCGTGACTCTCTAGTCTCTCAATCAGCAAGTCTACTGTCAAATTTTCTGGTGGCTTGATATTATTCTTTAGCATCAACGCATAATATTGCCAATCCATCTCATCTGGTAATGCATCAAACAATTTGTCTACTAGCTCTTCTCGAGAATAGACAATATCATGTCTCGCCAGTTCTAGTTTCAGATGCCCAAACCTCTCTATCATTTTACAAACTGATTCATTCTTTAAACACCCAAACAAATCAAACTCTTTTCTAAGTAGTTTCTTTTTGTTTTCACAATTTCTTCGCTTCCTATACATTTGTTTTTCAATTTGTTCCAGAGATCTGTAGCACTAGAATATTCGATCAAAGATATTATATCTTCTCTGACGGACTGAAACAGCAACGCAATACATTTCTGCTCAGCAACAAACAAATCTATCTCCTCATTTGTTGTTAAGATTTCACCCTTTTTGTTTTCATTATGGTATCCATTTTTTAGACTCTTCCAACTAGGAAAAGCAAAGGCCATCAACCAATCTTCAAACTTCTTGGCCCACCGACTATATTCTTCGATAGCCATCAACTTCGGGGGTTTGTTGTAAGTTCCGAAAGCACTTTCAACCTCCAATGCATCCGATAACTTTTTCTTTGGATTCTGCATGTTCTCATTGGTGTTACTTGAAGATGTATCATTTCCACCGTCTCCAACAAACACAAATACATCATAAAAAGGATTGAAATCATCCATCTTGTACGTACCTGAAAACAATCAGCAACACACTTAGAAAAATTTTCGAAATTTTGAAACACAGCAAGTTCGAGCGAAATCAGCTTAAGTCTGATTTCGAGCGGAATTAGAAAGTAACTCTCGAGCGAAATCAGAATTGATTTTCAGGCGAAATCAGACTTTAACTTTCTGAGCGAAATCAGAAAATAAGTTTCGGGCGGAATCAGACTTTAACTGATTACGAGCGAAATCAACAACTAAATTTCGAGCGGAATCTGATTTTCAAGTCTTTAAGAGCGGAATCAATTTTTAGGGCGAAATCAGCGAAGAACGTTACGAGCGGAATCAGATTCTTAGGTCATTTTTTACCATTTTTAATCCGAGTTTTAAACTGATTCTTTGTAGGCTTTGTTAAAACTATGTTTTACACAATATACTCGAAATTCACATCATTCCGACCGTTGGAACTTGTTCAGATCAGAAAAGTATAAGAAGAAGTGAGTAGAAGTGAGAAATTCTGGTAGAATCAAGCTGCTATGGTATGAACTCCTCATCCTGAGCTCTGATACCACTTGTTGGACCGTTTGCGTGACCCTAAATGTCAGTAAAAGTAGTTCATCTCTGAATACGAAGGCGGAATCAATGTATACAAAGTCACAACAGCTCAAATCCTTTTAACTTCTTTCTATTATCAATTTCGAATCTTTACACGTGTTTCTGATGTAATTTTGACAGAGGTTCGACACCGTACACAAGACCTGTTTCCGCTCCAACTCTGATTAAATGACAACAGTTGAACCCTATATATAGGCCACCTGATTCCGCTCCAAACTACCTGATACATCAGGAGCGGAATCATCAAGATGATCAGGAGCGGAATTAACAAGTTATCTCAGGAGCGGAATTACAATCTAACATATTATCCTGATTTCGCTCCAAATGGGGCGGAATTACACTCTAATATCTACTTTCATTATCCGAGCTCCAATCTAACCTATCTAGACCTAAGACTCAACTTAGACGTAGTAAACAGACATTTAGTGCACCAACACTGTGGTTTCACTTTCGTAACCATTTCAGTCAAGTTTCCTAACACCGTTTGTTTTACCGTTAAGTTTTTAATGAAATACCTAAGTTACCCTTGTGTTAATTAAATAAAAAAAAACATGCAAATTTAAAAGATTGTATTCTAGGACCCACTTGTTAAAACACAACCCCACGCTACCCCACCCCACTCCATCCCTGTTCTCATTTCCGGCAAAATTTCCGGTCATCTTCTCCGGCATCACAACCTCACCCTCTTAATATCCGACGACCCATTAACCCACCCCAATTAATATTTTCCTAGCAGCATCAATTAACATAATAACTTTGAAAAATAATGCTTACCTAGACATTTTCTCATTCTAAAATCCAAAATTAAAATTTTGGAACCATATATGTAAAAATAATGCCAGACATCTACTTCTACTGAAGCCATGATGGGTCGAACCCTACAATCCAATTTAAGTCATTATGTTATACAACAATAAAATCATATAAATCCAATAATAAAATCATATAAGTCCATATTTAATTAACACAAGGGTAATTTAGGTATTTCATTAAAAACTTAACGGTAAAATAGACGGTGTTAGGAGACTGGACTGAAATGCTTATGAAAGTGAAACCATAGGGACTGAAATCGTAATTTTTAAACTAATGGACTGAAATAGTGATTTTTGACAAACCACATGGACGAAAACAGTAATTAACTTCTTTAGATATCTTGTATGTTTTTTATTAATAAGGGCATTATGGTCAATTCACGTGTACTTAACAAAATTAATGGATGGGGTTAACAGAGGTGGACTGAAATGGTTACGAAAGTGAAACCACAGGGACTGAAGTCGCAATTTTTAAACTAATGGTCTGAAATAGTATTTTTGACAAACCACATGGATGAAAACAGTAATTAACTCTTTACCTTTATCTTTATCTTACTCACAACCACTTATATTATTTTTTTCTCCTTTTTATATAAAGAATTGAATATGAGTCTCTAGTTATAAAGGTGTATGTGTATGTTAGAGCATTCACATCTCATTCTGCATTTTTATGTGAGTGAGTTCTGCATATTGTAAAAAGTGGTTGTAAGTGAAGGAGATAAAATATTACTCTCCATCTTTATATTTGATAGAACATTGTTCACCCCTATTGGTTTTTTGACATTTATTAAAGTGGTTGTGAGTAGAGAAGGAAAAATATAATGATAAAGGTATAAAATATTATTTAATTGAAGAAAGATAGAGAAATTGTGATGATTTTTAGTTTAGTTATAGAAATGAAGATGGAAAGAGATGTGAATGTATTTAGTTTTCTATAAATTTTCTCTATTATAGAGAATCCAATACTACATTAGTAATTTAGAGCATTCAGAGCAAGCTCCCCGTCTCCATACCCATAATTCAATTAAAAATCAACTTTTTCAAAATTTAACTCTAATTTTCAAAAACCTCTCACATCTTATTCCCTATCCATATATTTATTTTATATTTTTATTATTACTTTTTCTTTTATCCAATTACAATCTTAATTACTAATTGTTTTATCATATTATTTTTTTCTACTAACTATAAAATATTTTATCAATTACTTTGATTTAATATTTTAATTTTTAATATTTAATATTTTATATTCATTTTTCTTTTAATAATATGTTTGGTATGTAATAATACGAGTTAGTCAGCTCGGCAGCATGTCGAGTCAAAACAAGACACATAGAAAGGGTTATTTTAGTTTGAGTCAAAATTGGCTAGTGTCATTAATTAGTTGAATTTAATATCTTAATTTAAATTTTTATTCATTTTTCCTTTAAGTACAAGTTTGGTATTTAATAATATGTATTAGTCAGGTGGGGTAAATGTCATGTCAGAACAGGTCTATAAAAGGGTTATTTTGATTAGAGTCAAAACGGGTTCGAGTCAAAACAATTATGGGCCAGAATAGTGCAACACCCTGGTTTGACGGAAAATGCACAGCATTATTACGAATAGTGGCTCGATTCACATGTTTTATTGTTTTATTTATTATAAATAGTTATAACCGAAAAAACTAATTTTTACAATCATAAAACGACAAATTAAAGTGTTTTAATTTGGAAAGGTAATTTAATAAAAGGGGTTTATTAAAAGATAAAAACATTGATTTTAATTAAATTGTTAATTTATACACTATAATTTATAAAAGAGTTTATTATATCTAAAACAAGTTTACGATCCAAACGACCTACGTAGATTTAAATAGGGTATTTAAAATTGGTTCGTATTAAGAGATGTGAGACATTTCAAGTTGTCACAAACGGAAAAATTGGTTTTACTGAAATTGCATGACTTACCTCATGCTACAAGTTGTCCAAAATATTTTGACCTTACACGATAACTAAAATATTAACGCAAATCCCAAATTAAAATTAATATTGCTATGTCATCCTAAAGTGGAGATACTTGTGACACCTGTGTCACTTCAGCCATCAAACAAATGCCAAACCAATGAAATATTGTATTTCATACTTGGGATTTGTAAAAATATGTGTATCGTTTACACATATCAACTCTTGTTCGATTTCATGCTTTAAACCGCTTTCTGGAGGGTTATACGCGCACTGATGCGTAAATACAATCAGTTTAATGCAACAAACACTCCGGAATAGTGAAATAGGCTTAACATACCTTAAGTAACCTCTACATAACTTAGAAATAAGTTTTGGAAGGTTTGGTATGCCGAAATCAAGTTATATCGCTTACAGGGACTAAACTTGACAAACTGCGAAAGTATGCCAATTTGAACTGTAACAGACATTCCGGAACATGACCATAAGTTAAACATACCATAAATATCCTTTACATAGCTTAGAAATAGGCTTTGAGGTGTTCGGTGTGCTAAAATAAACTTTTGGGCCATTCAGGGACTAAAAGTGTCAAAAAAATGCACAAGTTTGCATTTTCGCGTATAACTTACGGTCTGAATACATCCGGACATCCAAAAATTTATGTAAGAACTAAAATATTTTATTTTAGTGTTTGGCATGAGAAAAATCCATTCGTCACGCAATTTGGATCGTTTTTCACGCTTATGCGCATTCCGTCGTAATTAACCGAACAACGCGATTGTACGGCTAAACGAACCGACATCCGGCATATTTTTGAGCATGTTTCATGTTCCGTATACTTTAACATCCTTGTGAAGCTTAAAAATGGGCTTGACGGGTGTTAGAAGTGCCAAAACACGACGATACGCGCTCAGGAACCAAAACTGCAAAACTGCAAAACTGCAAAAAAATAAAATAAAATAAATAAATAAATAAAAAAAATGCAGCAAAAAGCCATTTTAAACATAAGTTAGCAGCCCCTAACACTTCCCAAAGGTCAAGTGCCACATGTTAATCTCCTATGGTGGCCAAAATTAGTTACCACAACATTTTGACAAGTGTACGGCCTAGATCGTGCCCCCTTTTCCAAGAAACGATCCTAACGGTTGTGGGTATACTATAAATACCCAACCCATTTTCACTCATTCCTCACTAGAATCTGATCTAAAAGACTCTAAGTTGAAACCATTGTTTCATACCTGAGTTATTTGGATCTAGATTAGCATTCGGGGACCCTTCGTAAGTATTCTTTCGTTCTTTTATTGCTTTTCGAGTCCGAAAGTCAAACTTTGTTTGACTTTCTGCATTGACTAGTTTATGGTCGATGCGAAGTTCATTTGAACTTCATAACGTGAACGTGATCACGATGGTTATAGTCCTTAGTGACTATACCTACTGATTACCACGTTATCTAGGCTCAGTGACGAGTCGTAGTTTCGGCCAAAATGCGCATTCTTGCGTATTTTGTAACCAAACTACTCTAGGGTATCAAAACCTTTTGTTTTGATACCAAACCTGTTTCTAAACTTAGTTAAGCATGTTTTAACATGCTTAGCTCGTCACTTTTAGTTTAATGCTTATATAGGGTCGTAAGGTAAGCGATCTAAACAATCGCTTATACTTTCGAACCCGACCCGTTTGGTCGATCATTAGGATCCGACCAAGCACTTTAGGTGACCATAGTATATAGGGAATAACCTTATGAGGTTATACCTTATGGTCGCTTCGTTTAAGTAGTTGTATGATTGGTAGTTTATATGCCTTAGGTAAATTACCAAAATACCCCTTTTATGCCAAAATTCATTTTTTACATATGTAACATAACTTTTGACATCTAAACTGATTTGACAACAATATTAGACATGTTAAGGCATATTTTACTTATCATAGGACTGGTTAGGCATTCCAAACGCGTTTTACGCGAACGACGCGTTAAAGTAGCATAAGCTACCTAAACGGGTCGTAATGGGTCGTAAGCACTTAGGTTAGGTTTCATTTAGTATGTAGGCTTTGTTAAACCATACTACATGAGTTTCCATACTCATTTGGTTTACGAGCCCTCATTCTATCCGATCTTCCGATTTAGGTCCGGTTTATTAATGTAGTTACCTATATTAGGTGCCGTTTGATTCCGAGATCTCTAGCATTGCTTGGTGGTTATCTTAGGACTTCTGAGCAATCTCATGTGAGTACATAGACCCCTCTTTTACCGTTTTCAAACTGTTTTGGGGTGAAACACATGTGCCTACTTGTTACTTTCATGCTTTCCATGTTTTCACATCATATACTTTCTATGTTCATTAGTACATTTATAGTACATGATTTCAATTCATTTTATGCTATGTATGTCCATATAGTGCATACTTAGTACATTACTTTACAATTCATTTTATGCTATGTATGTCCATTTAGTGCATACTTAGTACATTACTTTACAATTCATTTTATGCTATGTATGTCCATTTAGTGCATACTTAGTACATTACTTTACAATTCATTTTATGCTATGTATGTCCATTTAGTGCATACTTAATACATTACTTTACATTTCTGCTATGTATGTTTACTTAGCACACTAGACATTGTTTTACATTGCATTTCTGTTGCAAATGCTCATCCAGCATATGAACATATTATATTACATTTTGAACCGTTGTAACCATTTGACTATGTGAACCATCGTAGCCATTTGATTATATGAACTGTTTGTAACTGTTGAACCGTGTGAACCTTTTGTATCTTTTGACATGATTTACATTTGACAATAGACATTAGACTATACATAAACATTTCTACAATTGTTAAACATTACATCTTGGTGGTTTGGTTTGAGTAAGTGACTTAGGTAACGAGGCGTGTGTAATATGATACAAGCATGGTGGATACGCCGCTGGTACTTCCTATATATAAGTGCTTGTATGGTATTACATATCGTAGCGTTATTTGAATCATTTCAATTTAATACATATAACATTTTATACAAATAACATACTTTTCACAAGGCATTGTTTTACAAACAAACTAATCTTACATGGTTATTCATTTAACCTTACATTTATTTATACATATCATCTAAACTTATTGTTTTTCAAATGATTTACAAGACAAAGCAAATTACAAGGTTCATGACTAAACATTTTCTTAAACATAAGTCATGAATCTTATTTTCACAAAACCTATGTATCTCACAGGCATTTTTATGCTGACGTACCTATTTTCACATGTGTTTTCAGGATATGATGCATAGGACTTATCAAGACATACTTAGGCGGACCTGTGCCTTAGTGACTTAAAACGAGACAAGAACTAGTTAATTTATGTTATGTACTCTTTGTTTCTTGTTTAAAACAATGTAAACTTGTATGTTTGATTAATAAAATGAAACTTCAATTGTCATGGATTTGAAACAATTAATTCTGTTACAACACTCCCCGATGTTTCCGCCACGTTTTGTATGTTCTACGTGGTCGGGGTGTGACAATACTCAAACCAATTTATTCGAACCCCCTATGTTAGTGATTACTCTGCATTGAGACTACAGTTTTGGGGAGAGGTTGAATCGTGATTCCTTCACTTAGGCTGTTTTCACGCATTTCCATTAGATGACAAATATCACTTGAAAGAGTTTCAAGTGGGCATAGTTGGGGTCAAACGTACAAATGCTTGACAACACTCGTCATGCGACCCCGAGCCACGAGAGTTGTGTAGAGACGCAACCGGAAATTGTTGTCCACCCAAACAAGTGGTGCATATGAACATAGCTTAGCCATTTTCTATGTACCATGGAAACGGGATCTCAAATTCCTAAACGATAAATTTTGTCCATTGGATCATAAAATTAGTTAGGAAATCACGCATGAAAATACTATATATATATATTGTTCTGAATTTTATAGATGTCTAACAACAGCGTTCTGAACTCTCCTTTTTCAATTAAGTCCATTATTGAGAAAGAGAAACTTGACAACACCAACTTCATGAATTGGTATCAAAATCTGAAAAATAGTTTTGAGAGTTGAATCCAAAGAATATGTCCTGGAACAACAAATTCCTGATGAACCTGCCCAACAAGCTGGCCTTGCTCAAAGAAACTAGGAAAAACATGTTGATGATTCTCTAAAAGTTTCTTGTCTCATGCTATATGATTCTTGAACTCCAACAAATGTTGGTTAACTTACCAGCTTAGGACATGAGGGCGCAACTTGAAGCTATTAGTGCTTGAGCTTTTGGGAGATCCGAACGGACCTACAAGTGGTATCAGAGCAGGAAAGCCTGATATGAAGACATTTGATCAAGATTCTACTTCCCTTCTTCTCATTTTTCATTTTTTTATCATTTCCCGGACATTGAACGGACAAAAATGACCGTTTTTTCCCAGGATTGTTTAAAATTGACTAGTAACAAACCCTTGAGAAAATCAGATCTAAAATCAACAGAATTCATGATCAAAATGGCAAAAAAAAGTGAAATCTTGAACTTCACTTCGCACGAACATAACTTCACTTCGCACGAAGATAAAGTTATCTTCGCATGAAGAGAACATTTATCTTCGCACGAAGTTAAATCTTAATTCGCACAAAGTGAATTTCTCGAAATTGCTGGATTCTATCTTCTCACAAAGATAAACCTAAAATTGGCATTCTCACTTTGCACGAATTTGAAATTTAATTGTCTTTGTGCGTTACTTCATTCCAGGATTAAACTTTGTCAAAATGGATAATGAGTTTTATAATTCCTTCGCCGCATCGTCTACTTCAACCAACACGAGGATTACTCAAAATCTAAAGAGTTAATAACTATTTTCGTCCCTATGGTTTGTCAAAAATTTCTATTTCAGTCCATTAGTTTAAAAATTGCGATTTCAGTCCCTGTGGTTTCACTTTCGTAACCATTTCAGTCCACCTCCGTTAACCCCATCCATTTATTCTGTTAAGTACACGTGATTTAACCATAATGCCCTTATTAATAAAAAACAAAAAGATATCTAAATGAGTTAATTACTGTTTTCGTCCCTGTGGTTTGTAAAAAATCACTATTTCAGTCCCTGTGGTTTGACTTTGGTAACCATTTCAGTCCAGTCTCCTAACACCGTCTATTTTACCGTTAAGTTTTTAATGAAATACCAAAATTACTCCTGTGTTAATTAAATAAAAAACCATAGAAATTTAAAAGATTGTATTCTAGGACCCACTTGTTAAAATACAACCCCACGCTACCCCACCCCACTCCATCCCTGCTCTCATTTCTGGAAAAAGTTTCCGGTCATCTTCTCCGGCATCACAACCCCACCCTCTTAATGTCCGGCGACCCATTACCCCACCCCAATTAATATATTCCTAGCAGCATCAATTAACATAATAACTTTGAAAAATAATGCTCATCTGGACATTTTTTCATTCTAAAATCCAAAATTAAAATTTTGGAACCGTATATGTAAAATTAGTGCCAGACTTCTACTTCTACTAAAGTCATGGTGGGTCGAACCCTACAATCCAATTTAAGTCCATATGTCATACAACAATAAAATCATATAAATCCAATAATAAAATCATATAGGTCCATATTTAATTAACACAAGGGTAATTTAGGTATTTCATTGAAAACTTAACGGTAAAACAGATGGTGTTAGGAGACTGGACTGAAATGGTTACTAAAGTGAAACCACAGGGACTGAAATCGTAATTTTTAAACTAATGGACTGAAATAGTGATTTTTGACAAACCACAGGGACGAAAACAGTAATTAACTCATTTAGATATCTTTTTGTTTTGAGTTAATTATTGTTTTTGTCCCTGTGGTTTGTCAAAAATCACTATTTTAGTCAATTAGTTTAAAAATTGCGATTTCAGTCCTTGTGGTTTCACTTTCGTAACTATTTCAGTCCACCTTGTAACCATTTCAGTCCCTGTACTTACAGAATAAATGGATTGAAATGGTTACGAAAGTGAAACCACAGGGACTGAAATGGTTACGAAAGTGAAACCACAGGGACTGAAATCACAATTTTTAAACTAATGGACTGAAATAGTTATTTTTAACAAACCACGGGGACGAAAACAGTAATTAACTCTTTTGTTTTTTATTAATAAGGGCATTATGGTTAATTCACGTGTACTTAACAGAATAAATGGATGGGGTTAACGGAGGTGGACTGAAATGGTTACGAAAGTGAAACCACAAGGACTAAAATCGCAATTTTTAAACTAATGGACGGAAATAGTGATTTTTAACAAACCACAGGGACGAAAACAGTAATTAACTCAAATCTAAACTTAGATAATCTAATGGGGACGATGCAGAAACTGCCAAAGTTGATGAACCTTGAAGATTATGAAGGTTAGAATGAAAGATTTGTGAACTGGGTACAAGCAAACTATTTCGAGTGTTAGTATGCAATAGAAGGAAAATACATTGCACCGGTTGGTGAAAATGGGCTTGAGAAAATGATAACTTAGTTTACTCCCAAAGAGAATGATAAATTTATGAATGAAAAGAAAATGATGAACATCTTACAGCAAGCCATCAAAGAAGACATATTGACGTTACTACAACATGATGGTGATGCTCAATCAATCTGGAATGTGCTAAAAGTTATATTTTAGGGTAGCACACAGATGATGAAAAGTAAAGCAACGCTACTCAAGAAAGAGGTTGACATCTTCATGGCTTTCAGAGGAGAGACAATGAAACAAGTTATAGAAAGATATTGTCATCTGGTAGTGAAAATGAAGCGTTTGGGAATACGAAAAGAGAATGAAGAACTGGTTGACAAGTTGGCCAACACATTGCCTCAGGGGGAGTGGTCGACTTATTTAACAATTTTGAAAAATAGTTCAGAATACAGTACGCTGAGTTTGAGTAAATTCATCAAGAAACTCGAAGAGCATGAATTAGAAATGCAGACAATGGCTAAGAATAAATGTGTTAATTCACAACAAGATGTTAATCTTTACTATAAAGGAAGTCCAGCAGCCAGCATTCAAGGCCTAAAGATTCAAACCGCATTTAGTACTGAAAGTTCACCTGGTTATTCTACAATTACTTCCAACAGTGGTAGTGGATTTACATCTTATTCAAGTTTTGAACCCAAATACTCCGACACATAGCCTTCAGTCATCTCAAATCTCGAACAATTATAATAGCTAGCACAGTCAAAGCAACTCCAATCCTCGTATCCTGCATTGCAACATGGCTATAAATCTACAGAACTGTAACACCTGTGTCATTTCAACCATCAAACAAATGCCAAACCAATGAAATATTGTATTTCATACTTTGGATTTGTAAAAATATGTGTATCGTTTACACATATCAATTCTCGTTCGATTTCAAGCTCTAAATCGCTTTCTGGAAGGTTATACGCGCACTAATGCGTAAATATAACCAGTTTAATGCAACGAACACTCCGGAATAGTGAAATAGGCTTAACATACCTTAAATAACCTTTACATAACTTAGATATAAGTTTTGGAAGGTTTGGTGTGGTGAAATCAAAGTTTAATCGCTTACAGGGACTAAAATTGACAAACTGCGAAAGTATGCTAATTTGAACTGTAACAGACATTCCGGAACATGACCATAAGTTAAACATACCATAAATATCCTTTACATAGCTTAGAAATAGGCTTTGAGGTGTTCGGTATGCTAAAATAAACTTTTGTGTCATTCAAGGACTAAAAGCGTCAAAAAGTGCACAAGTTTGCATTTTCGCGCATAACTTACGTTCTGAATACATCTGGACATCCAAAAATTTATGTAAGCATGACTACATCATATTTTAGTGTTCGCCTTAAGAAAAATCCATTCGTTTCGTCATTTGGATCGTTTTTCGCGCTTATGCGCATTCCGTCGTAATTAAGCGAACATCGCGTTCGTACGACCAAACGAACCATCACCCGGCATATTTTTGAGCATGTTTCATGTCCACAATGTTTAGGCAACATTTTAGGGCCTTAAAGTTGGCTTTACGGGCCTTAGAAGTGTCGGAAATGGCCTTAAACACGTGCAGGGACTGAAACTGCCATTTTTGAAAGTTTTGTGCGGATCAGAAGGCCCAAGCGGCCCGCATTGTCTTTGGCTGATCCTGAAGCGGGCCGCTTCCCACTATCAGACCAGATTAAATGTATTTAACAGCTGGTTGCAGCTGTTTTGCACTTCTAATCCCACTTCCACATGTCAATTCCTTATGGTGGTGAGCATTTTGAGGCACCATAACATTCCGACAAGTGTACGGCCTTGATCGTGCCCTCTTTTCCAAGAAACGATCTTAACGGTGGACCGAATACTATAAATACCCACCCCCCATTTGTTCAAAACCCACCAAATCTGATCAAGAAAGCTCTAAGTTGGAACCTTCGTTTCATACCTGAGCTATTTCGATCCGGGTTAGCATTCGGGGACCCTGGGTAAGTATTCTTTCGTTCTTTTCCTTATTTTACTGCTTTTCGAGTCAGAAAGTCAAACTTTGTTTGACTTTCAGCGTTGACCAGTAATGGTCAATGCGAAGTTCGTTTGAACTTCGCAACGTGATTGTAATCACGATGGTCATAGTTCCTTGGGACTATGCCTACTGATTACCACGTTGTCTAGGGTCGTAGGGTAGGCGATCTAATAAATCGCCTATACCTTCGAACCCGACCCAGTTTGGTCGATCTTTAGGATCCGACCAAACACATTAGGTGACCATAGTAGGTAGGGAATAACCTTCCGAGGTTATATCCTATGGTCACATCGTTTAAGTAGTTGTATGATAGGTAGTTTATATGCCTTAGGTAAATTACCAGAATACCCTTTTCATGTATAATTGGTAATTAAGCATATGTAACCTAAACTTTTGTCACATAACTGATTATGTAACATGTTTAGGCATATAACACTTGTCATAGGGCTAGTTAGGCGGTCCGAACGCGTTTCACGCAAACGACGCGTTAAAGTAGCATAAGCTACCTAAACGGGTCGTAATGGGTCGTAGACACTTAGGTTAAGTTTCATTTAGTATGTAGGCTTTGTTAAACCAAAAGACACGAGTCTCTACACTCGTTTGGTTTACAAACCCTAATGCTACCCGATCCTCCGTTTTAGGTCCGGTTTATTAATATAGCTACCTATACTAGGTGCCGTTTGATATCCGCGATCTCTAGCATTGTTTAGTTGTTACTCAAGGACTACTGAGCAATCTCAGGTGAGTACATAGACCCCTCTTTTACTGTTTTCCAAACTGTTTTGGGGTGGAACACATGTGCCTACTTGTTACTTTCATGCTTTCCTGTTTTGACATCATATACTTACTATGTTCATTAGTACATTATAGTACATGATTTCATTGTGTTTATGCTAGGTGTGCCCATTGTGTGCATTACTTAGTACATCGTTTTACATTACATTTCATGCTAGGTGTGCCCATTGTGTGCATTACTTAGTACATCGTTTTACATGACATTTTGACATAGACATTTGACATAGACATTTCGACATAGACATTTTAACATGATTGACATTTGATCATGCATTTCCCACAAAACATAACTTTGATTTAAACTAAGTTTTACTTCAATACTTTGTTTTGTGCATTTCACCTATGGTTTAGTTGATGCATTTTCACTAGCCATACATATCATTTTGGTTACACATTACATGGTTTACATTTGACACATAAACACTCTCGACATTTGTTATACATTATATGATTTACATTTTGACATAAACATTTTAACATATTATTGCAATACATTTTGGCAATTGGTTTAAACATAGACATATTACATTGTTGGTTTGGTTTGATTAAATGATTAAGTAACGATGCGTGTGTAATATGATACAAGCATGGTGGATACGCCGCTGGTACTTCCTATATATAAGTGTTTGTATGGTATCACATATTGTAACGTTATTTGAGTCATTTCAGTTTGATACATATAACATTTTATACAAATAACATCTTTTTCACAATACATTGTTTTACAAGCAACTTATCTTATACAAACTCAGTTTACATGGTTATTTATTTAACCATACATTATTTACTTATTTATACATATCATCTGAACTCATTGTTTTTCAAATGATTTACAAGACAAAGCAAATTACAAGGTTCATGACTAAACATTTTCTCAAACATAAGTCATGAAACCTATTTTCAGAAAACCTATGTATCTCACAGGCATTTTTATGCTGACGTACCTATTTTCACATGTGTTTTTCAGGAGCTGTTGCATAAGATGAACAAGATACACATAGGCAGACTTGGGCTTTAGTGACAATAAAAGATGCAAGACTAGTTAATTATGTTGTATTTCCTTGTTTGTTAAGACATTGTAACACTTTTAATCAATAAAACGAAACTTCAATTGCCATGGATTTGAAACAATTAATTCTGTTGCAACACTCCCCGACGTTTCCGCCACGTTTTGTATGTTCCACGTGGTCGGGGTGTGACAGAAAAGATGGTATCAGAGCCAATGGTTATAGGGAATTAGGTTATTAGTAATGCTTTGACCTAGTCTATAACTTTCTTAGGACCCTAACGCGAGTTTGCTTGCGTTTAGTCATAAAACAATACCGTCACCTATCCTTAGGCGACTACCACAACAAGAACATAAATTTCAAAACCGCTTTGAAAACTAATCATCTGTTCTAGGATGATTTATTACAAGGTTTTGAACCCTCTGTTATAAGATTTTGAACCCCTTTGAGTTTTCAAAATCTCGTCAAGGTTCTGGGTTTTAAATAATGTGAACACGTGCAAACTGGAAGGGTGAATGCCTGTATTCTGGGTTTTCTGTCTAGGCAAGCACTTCGTATACATCTCATCAGACGCGAGACCAGTTGTGCTTACCTGGGAATTCTTGGGATGAGTGTTCACTTATAGGCGAGCATGTCTTCGCGATACATTATTTTTGACCCATTTACTTTAATTCAATCACTGTGTGTCGTTTGTTGCTTTGTAGTAACAATCAAATGACCACTATCCTTGCTTTCATCAAATTTGTTTCATCTCATTCTTTTCGTCTAATTCTCTCACTCGTTTCATTTCATGTTTCCTCTTTTAGAATGCCTCCTCGACGCGAAAATCAGATGACGCCTGCCGAGCTGGCGGAAATCATCGCGCAGCAAATGGCTGCTGCCTTCCCAAATCTTTGTGCTCAAATAATACAAGCCATCAACAACAATAATGCCCTCTGCAGCTTCAAGACGTTCAACTCGGCCAAGCCATCAAAGTTCTCTGGGTCTCAAGGAGCGACAGCACTTCTGCAATGGTTTGAGAGTCTAGAGAGCACCTTCAGGCATGTACAATGTCCAAATGAGCGAAAGGTAGATTTTGCATCTAGTGTCTTTGAGAAACGAGCTTTGACATGGTGGAACGGTGTGGTGAGAGATAGGGGTGCCGATGTGGCACTGGCCCAAACTTGGGAAGAACTTCGAACACTGATGATGAAGGAATTCTGTCCTCGTCACGAGATCAGGGCATTGGAAAGGGAATTCGACGATCTTAAGCAAGACAGCGGTGAACATCGAGCATACACTGATCGATATGAGGAGCTGAGCCTGTTGTGTCCTACCATGGTTACGCCTTTGGATAAGGCGATCGAAAAATACATTGATGGTCTCCCTGACTTAGTTCAGGACATTGTTACCGGTAGTAACCCCACTACGGTTAGGCAGGCCATTGAGCTATCTGCAACGTTGACTGAATCTCAGATCAGGAAACGTAAGCTTTTTCGAAAGGGTGACAAGAAACCAATCGAGGAATCAAAGACCATGGATGAGCAGATTGGATCCCTTGAGCGGTCAAAGAAGCAAAAGGCTTCTCAGAACTTCGCCATGATCGCTCACAATGATCAAGCTATCCCCAACCAACCAGCTCAACCCCGTACTAGGAAGCCATACAATGGAACTTCACCCTTGTGTAACCGATGTGGCCTACATCATCATGCTAATGTGAAGTGCCGCGAATGCCAAATTTGTGGACTTAAAGGTCATGTGGCAAAAGTTTGCGTTGCAGCAGTTGCACCAAATCAAGCCGACAACAAACCCGCTCGAGCTCGCTTTCCACCAGGTTCTTGCAACAAGTGTGGTGAGATGGGACATTTCCGAAGAAATTGCCCAAAGCTTGCTAATGCTAATCCAGCACAGAGATGAGCATCTGATCGACTAGGGGACAACACTCTTTAGAAATAATCATATCTTATGTATTATTTTCTTTTGTTGTCAAGGTTCATGAAACAGTTGTTATCATTGTTAATAAATAAATCTTTTTATTTACATTACAATGTATTTACATAGTTGTATGCATAAACAACATATCCCCTATAATACCGACAATCGAGGAATCGTATTCCTTGAAAAGCAAACTATCCCCAAAATTCTTCCATGTTACAATCTCTTGCGTTTTCCACAAGGATCCTAAGTACCCGTCTCTTGCAAAGAAACGAAGTACAAGGTGCAAGTTATAATTCCGTACGAATACCCAAGTACCACTATAAATTCTTAATAGGGTACCTAAGGGTATTTCCGTATGTCCTAAATTTTTGTGTACCTTAATTCGAATATTGCGTTTTCCTGAAAACGAAAATCGAATTTTGGTAGATCATCCTATCTTCATGGATGGATTCTTGAAAGGATTAAAGTGCCAAATGAAAGCCACGAGTTGGATTCCTGGTGTGCTTTAAGTGTCCGCGTCCAAAGATAACAAATTAATAAACAAGTTAAACAACTATGTGATTATGTGCTTATGTGTTTCCTTTTATGTTTTTGTGTAATCCAAGTTTTTGTTATCCAAATCCTCGAAGAATCTTCCATATCTTTGTATAAGGAATTCGTAGTAGGATATCCAAAGGTACTATATTAAATCCTCAATGGGCTTTTACGTTGTAGTTAAGTCCCTTGGATTATATTGTACCATTCCATAATTAGACCCCTGAGTGGTCTAGGTACAGATTGATCCAAAAATCTGGTTAGGAATATCATGTGATGATATAGCTGAAAGGACTCCTTGGTGGTCTAATTAAAAGGATCCTTTGTTGATCTAATTAAAAGGACCCTATGGTAGTCTAGTCACACTCATCACAGGTTTGATTATCCTCCCCACAAACATTTCAAGACAAGTTGTGCGGACTATGCAAGGAATTGCATAATTATGGATGCATACATAATTATGGAATTCAGTGCACAGAAACCACAGCGAATTTTGTCATGTGTCTAGAGACTATTCCGTTCATTTTTGTTTCTGAAGATGTAAAATGACTATTTCCGTTCATTTTTGTTTCTGAAGATGTAAAATGACTATTCCGTTCATTTTTGTTTCTGAAGATGTAAAATGACTATTCCGTTCATTTTTGTTTCTGAAGATGTAAAATGACTATTCCGTTCATTTTTGTTTCTGAAGATGTAAAATGACTATTCCGTTCATTTTTGTTTCTGAAGATGTAAAATGACTATTCTGTTCATTTTTGTTTCTGAAGATGTAAAATGACTATTCCGTTCATTTTTGTTTCTGAAGATGTAAAATGACTATTCCGTTCATTTTTGTTTCTGAAGATGTAAAATGACTATTCTGTTCATTTTTGTTTCTGAAGATGTAAAATGACTATTCCGATTCATTTTTGGTTTCTGAAGATGTAAAATGACTATTCTGTTCATTTTTGTTTCTGAAGATGTAAAATGACTATCCTGTTCTTTTTTATTTCTAAAGAATGCCTGTTGAAAATAACTCGGTTCATTTTTCATTTCTGAAAAATGTTCGTTAAAGAGAAATTACAGGATTTCTTCTTGTTCATCTTTGATGGTTATTTAACACAAAGTCACAAATGGACTCCTACGAATTAATTTCGGGACGAAATTTCCTAAAGTAGGGGAGACTGTAACACCTGTGTCATTTCAACCATCAAACAAATGCCAAACCAATGAAATATTGTATTTCATACTTTGGATTTGTAAAAATATGTGTATCGTTTACACATATCAATTCTCGTTCGATTTCAAGCTCTAAATCGCTTTCTGGAAGGTTATACGCGCACTAATGCGTAAATATAACCAGTTTAATGCAACGAACACTCCGGAATAGTGAAATAGGCTTAACATACCTTAAATAACCTTTACATAACTTAGATATAAGTTTTGGAAGGTTTGGTGTGGTGAAATCAAAGTTTAATCGCTTACAGGGACTAAAATTGACAAACTGCGAAAGTATGCTAATTTGAACTGTAACAGACATTCCGGAACATGACCATAAGTTAAACATACCATAAATATCCTTTACATAGCTTAGAAATAGGCTTTGAGGTGTTCGGTATGCTAAAATAAACTTTTGTGTCATTCAAGGACTAAAAGCGTCAAAAAGTGCACAAGTTTGCATTTTCGCGCATAACTTACGTTCTGAATACATCTGGACATCCAAAAATTTATGTAAGCATGACTACATCATATTTTAGTGTTCGCCTTAAGAAAAATCCATTCGTTTCGTCATTTGGATCGTTTTTCGCGCTTATGCGCATTCCGTCGTAATTAAGCGAACATCGCGTTCGTACGACCAAACGAACCATCACCCGGCATATTTTTGAGCATGTTTCATGTCCACAATGTTTAGGCAACATTTTAGGGCCTTAAAGTTGGCTTTACGGGCCTTAGAAGTGTCGGAAATGGCCTTAAACACGTGCAGGGACTGAAACTGCCATTTTTGAAAGTTTTGTGCGGATCAGAAGGCCCAAGCGGCCCGCATTGTCTTTGGCTGATCCTGAAGCGGGCCGCTTCCCACTATCAGACCAGATTAAATGTATTTAACAGCTGGTTGCAGCTGTTTTGCACTTCTAATCCCACTTCCACATGTCAATTCCTTATGGTGGTGAGCATTTTGAGGCACCATAACATTCCGACAAGTGTACGGCCTTGATCGTGCCCTCTTTTCCAAGAAACGATCTTAACGGTGGACCGAATACTATAAATACCCACCCCCCATTTGTTCAAAACCCACCAAATCTGATCAAGAAAGCTCTAAGTTGGAACCTTCGTTTCATACCTGAGCTATTTCGATCCGGGTTAGCATTCGGGGACCCTGGGTAAGTATTCTTTCGTTCTTTTCCTTATTTTACTGCTTTTCGAGTCAGAAAGTCAAACTTTGTTTGACTTTCAGCGTTGACCAGTAATGGTCAATGCGAAGTTCGTTTGAACTTCGCAACGTGATTGTAATCACGATGGTCATAGTTCCTTGGGACTATGCCTACTGATTACCACGTTGTCTAGGGTCGTAGGGTAGGCGATCTAATAAATCGCCTATACCTTCGAACCCGACCCAGTTTGGTCGATCTTTAGGATCCGACCAAACACATTAGGTGACCATAGTAGGTAGGGAATAACCTTCCGAGGTTATATCCTATGGTCACATCGTTTAAGTAGTTGTATGATAGGTAGTTTATATGCCTTAGGTAAATTACCAGAATACCCTTTTCATGTATAATTGGTAATTAAGCATATGTAACCTAAACTTTTGTCACATAACTGATTATGTAACATGTTTAGGCATATAACACTTGTCATAGGGCTAGTTAGGCGGTCCGAACGCGTTTCACGCAAACGACGCGTTAAAGTAGCATAAGCTACCTAAACGGGTCGTAATGGGTCGTAGACACTTAGGTTAAGTTTCATTTAGTATGTAGGCTTTGTTAAACCAAAAGACACGAGTCTCTACACTCGTTTGGTTTACAAACCCTAATGCTACCCGATCCTCCGTTTTAGGTCCGGTTTATTAATATAGCTACCTATACTAGGTGCCGTTTGATATCCGCGATCTCTAGCATTGTTTAGTTGTTACTCAAGGACTACTGAGCAATCTCAGGTGAGTACATAGACCCCTCTTTTACTGTTTTCCAAACTGTTTTGGGGTGGAACACATGTGCCTACTTGTTACTTTCATGCTTTCCTGTTTTGACATCATATACTTACTATGTTCATTAGTACATTATAGTACATGATTTCATTGTGTTTATGCTAGGTGTGCCCATTGTGTGCATTACTTAGTACATCGTTTTACATTACATTTCATGCTAGGTGTGCCCATTGTGTGCATTACTTAGTACATCGTTTTACATGACATTTTGACATAGACATTTGACATAGACATTTCGACATAGACATTTTAACATGATTGACATTTGATCATGCATTTCCCACAAAACATAACTTTGATTTAAACTAAGTTTTACTTCAATACTTTGTTTTGTGCATTTCACCTATGGTTTAGTTGATGCATTTTCACTAGCCATACATATCATTTTGGTTACACATTACATGGTTTACATTTGACACATAAACACTCTCGACATTTGTTATACATTATATGATTTACATTTTGACATAAACATTTTAACATATTATTGCAATACATTTTGGCAATTGGTTTAAACATAGACATATTACATTGTTGGTTTGGTTTGATTAAATGATTAAGTAACGATGCGTGTGTAATATGATACAAGCATGGTGGATACGCCGCTGGTACTTCCTATATATAAGTGTTTGTATGGTATCACATATTGTAACGTTATTTGAGTCATTTCAGTTTGATACATATAACATTTTATACAAATAACATCTTTTTCACAATACATTGTTTTACAAGCAACTTATCTTATACAAACTCAGTTTACATGGTTATTTATTTAACCATACATTATTTACTTATTTATACATATCATCTGAACTCATTGTTTTTCAAATGATTTACAAGACAAAGCAAATTACAAGGTTCATGACTAAACATTTTCTCAAACATAAGTCATGAAACCTATTTTCAGAAAACCTATGTATCTCACAGGCATTTTTATGCTGACGTACCTATTTTCACATGTGTTTTTCAGGAGCTGTTGCATAAGATGAACAAGATACACATAGGCAGACTTGGGCTTTAGTGACAATAAAAGATGCAAGACTAGTTAATTATGTTGTATTTCCTTGTTTGTTAAGACATTGTAACACTTTTAATCAATAAAACGAAACTTCAATTGCCATGGATTTGAAACAATTAATTCTGTTGCAACACTCCCCGACGTTTCCGCCACGTTTTGTATGTTCCACGTGGTCGGGGTGTGACAAGAACGCTCAAGATTTCACCGAAAACACAGCTAAACAACACATTAGTTTACTTGCTTCAGTGTTGGAATCTTATGAGAGCCTGGTTGCAGGAAGAATCAAAAATCCTGAAATGACAAAAGAGGATTATGATCAAATTGATCCGGAGGAGCTAGAGCTGATGGATATCAAATGGTGTTTGGTTAGTGTACTTTGTAGAGCTAAAAAATATTCAGAAATTACTGGGAGAATATGTCTCGCTGGTCCTGACTCAAAACTGGGATTTGATAAATCCAAAGTGACTTGTTTCAAGTGTAGAAAAAAGGGTCACTTCAAAAGAGAGTGTGCGAACAGAGAAGTTCAAGGGAGTCATCAAAATCCTTTTGATGACTATTATAAACGAGCAATATATCACAGAACTTCTCAACCTCAGAATCAATTAGAAGAGGGTTCGTCAAGATCAAAGAATATGGCGTTAGTCGCTACACAAGAAGATGAAGGTTTCAACTGGGATAAATATCTTTCGAAAACCAAAGGTCATGCATTGTTGGCAGAGATTATTGAAGAACCAGAACCTGAGATTATTTATGATGAAGTTCCCGAAGAATCAGATCATTGTTATTTTTCTGAAAGAGAATTTTTACAAAATGCTTGTCAAGCATTTATGACTTCTGATGTTTATCAATCTTTTGCATGATTCTTTGGTGAACAAAGAGATAATCAGAACACACGGAGTGAAGAAGACATGCTTGCTGAGAAAGTAATGATGGATCGATTGAATGAGGAAGAAGAAATTTGTAAGGTTGATCGAAATGAAAAGGTTAAGTGAGTCGAGGAATAGAAAAAAAAGTGAGAAGATTGAGATAGAAAGACAGTGCACAAAATGTTTAGAACCGTGCAGGTCTTGTCTGGAAAAGGATGAGAAGTATAAAGAGATTAAACGTCATTCTGAAAATTTGTTAAGTGATCTCAAAGGGACGAAAGAAGCTTATGATACACTAAGTAGAACAATCAACCTACATCGTGATGAAAGCAGGGAATACAACGCTACTATCTCAATGTTAAAAGCAACTATCATGGACAAATAGATGGCGATCCACATTCACATTGACATGATTGCTAAATTGAAGAGTGAGCGGGAAGCAATGAAAATAGAGACATAAAGGGTTGATCAAAAGTTAATCAGTTATTCAATAGCTTCCTACGTCTTGGATCACATTCTTCCGAAGCCAACAGGAAAAGATAAAAACGAAGAAAATATCTTATCAAGATAGAGGTCTAGGTTACAATCGTTGTCCACCCCCGATGTGGAATGGTTATGCCAGGAAAAATCCTAAGGGGGAGGATGTGAGCTCGTTTTCGGATCGAATACGTAACACCGATGACTGCGAAGATCACGTATCACGTGCAGAATCCGTGTACGTGAGTGGATCAAACACAAGAATGTAATATAATGCTGATTCTATTGATGATTTGACAGATTACAACACATTGAATCAACTTGGAGATAGTTTCTCTCTCTAGCTTCTCCAAATGAGCAAAAGTCTTAAATGTTCAACGCTAACTCCCTATTTATAGCCCTTGTCCATACTCTCGAACTAGCATGTCCATTTTGAGAGGATGGACTTTCGTGGGGATGGACTAATATCTAAAGATAGACACATAATCAAGCTTAGACTCCTTAACAAAGTATGTTCCTTATCTAAAGATCTACAATCCTAAACCATGTCTTGAACATTTTCCGACTATGATACGTGATTGACAGAAGCGATAGACATACTGCACTCACAGAGGAAATGGCACTGAACTTGATGCTAAAGACAGTAAAAACGAAACAGAAAGATCAGTTTCCTGATAGCATCGATGTTACCTATTCTAAATTTGATGGAGATAATGGATTAGATGTGGTTAAGCAAGTGGTCGAGAATGTTTTGGGTCAAGAAAAGGATAAAAATGTTTCTGAAAACACTCAATCGAAATATGAAAAAGAAAGTTTGAGTTCACAGTCTGAAGATGACGAAATTTCCGTGATGCTTATCTTAAATCATCAGGAAGTAGTTAAAATGATGATCCAACAATTTTAATGTATAAAATGTGTGGATCTGATCAACTGCATTCTGATTCTGAATTTCCGATTCAGAATGTGAACTTAGACATAGTCGAAAAAGTTTCAAAGTTGTTGAAATCGAGATTTCTGAAATTGAAAGTTTAACAACAGAAAAAGAAGTTTCAAACATTAAAAGAAATAAATCTTATTATTCCAACCCAAAAGTTCTTATTCAAACAACCAACAGAGAGAATTATAATGGTTGGAAGAGGTCTGGGAATGGTAAGAGGAATAATAACAAGTTTGGAAATTCAAAATTTTTAAGAAAATGACTTTTGTGCCTGCAAGTTCAGAAAATATAAAAGAAAATCAAATTTTCAAACAATCTAATGAAGAATTTTACAAGCAGCAACAACGTAAACAGGTTGAGGAATCTTCTGTCATTGACAGTAGGACATGTTTTAAATGTAATAAAATTGGACACATTGCAAGAATATGTCCACAAAATAATCCTAAACCTGTTCATGATGGCAAGAAAAATTTTGAAGATTTGAAACAAAAATCATCACTAATGTTTGTACCAACACAGGTTTGGAAACAATGTACAGAATCTACCAAGAAAGTGAAACCAGTGAGTACTAAAGTTTCAAATTACAAAACTGGTGAATCTTCAAAAAAAACAATGAACAAAAAGATTCGACATTGTATTTCAAGAAAGCTTTAAAGAAAAATAAAACATGGTTGATGAAAGAAAAAGAAGTTTTTGAAAATACTAGGCAATCGGTGAAAATCGAAAGTTTAGAAGATTTTCCTAAACTTGAAAACGAAGAAATTACACCCGAGACTGAAAAGACTTGGGTATCTCTATTCAACTGATTGTGTTATGTTTGTGTGCAGGAATTTCCGAGGTCAAAGTTAATCACGGAGAGTGAAGTTCCTTGGCACATGATGAGGAGTTTGGCCGGTTTTATATGAAAATTTTCAGAGGGCCATGATTGGTTTGATAAAAATGTTTACTTTAAATATTTTTGTAACTTTTGAACAGACAAAACTGATTGAAAAGACAGATTTATAAATGTTTTAAAATCAAAATTGTCAAAGTTTTGTCGTCATGAGGGGGAGAGAGCTTAAAAGTATAATTGTGAGTAATGGATGGTGAATTGAAGTAATTCTCATCGGTAGGTTAATGTTTCTTTATTAAACAAAAATACAAAAATATGTTTTTGAATTTTAGGGGGGAAAATGTTGGTGCACAATGTCTATAGCCTACGTCTTAGGGTCATGTCGAGTATGTAATAGGGCTTAAATATTAGATTTGTTAAAGTTTTGTATGTATCTAGGCCACTTCGTACAAAGTGTTGTTCACCTCGTACGAAGTGATGCAGGTCACTTTGTACGAAATGCATTTTGGACGAAATGGCAGGATACCCCTAGTGCGAAGCTGTCATGTCTATAAATAGCTGAGCAGGGGTCTTGAGTCAACAGCTGTTTTTCTGATTGTAAGGAGAAGCCCTGTCAGTTTTGTCTCTGATTTGTACACGTTTATCAAGATTAATGAAGCAGAGCATTGAAACAATATATTTGATTTTGTCAACTAGTTAATGATGAATTCCGCGCACGTTAATTAACTAACAATTCAGGTCCTGTGCTTTTGAAGGAGAGCCGATCCTCCCACAAGTGGTATAAGAGCCTGGAGGCCTGATTTGTCGACAATTGATCAAGTTTCAGCCATTGAAGACTTCTTATTCTACTTCTTCTTCAAATTTTTATCAGATCTGAACAATTTCATGGACAAATTGGACTAATTTTCAAGTATAACATGTTAAAACTAGTTTAAACAAACCCTTGAAAGTTTCAGACCTAAAATCAACTGAATTCATGTCAAAAATTGTAAAAAACGCGAAACTGTGAATACACTTCATCCGAATTAACAATATCACTTCGCACGAGGTGACAAACCGCTTCGTACGAAGTGACAACTCACACTAAGTCTTTTAAAATTGTCTTGTCACGTCGCACGAAGTGTGTACCAGTTCGCGTAGAAATAACCAAAAATTGTTTTGGGAAAATTTTGTGCCCACTTCGCACGAAGTGTCACATCGTACTTAACTCGCTTCACACTAAACAAGTGTTAATCAATTTTTTTGACAAAATGGAAAACGAGTTTTACAATGCATTCGTTACTTCAGCCATCACAACTGCAACACAAAACTTGAATCTCAAAAACAAAATTGGGGCCATGACGAAACCCCCGAAATTGATGAACCTAGAAGAATATGACGGTTGGAATGAAAGGTTCGTAAATTGGGTACAAGCCAATCATCTAAATTGTTGGTTAGCTATTGAAGAAAAATATGTAACACCAATCTGCGAAAACGGGCTTGAGAAGACATTAACCGAGTTTACACCAGCAGAGGGAGAAAAGTTTACAAATGAAAAGAAAATGAAGAATATATTACAGCAACCTGTTAAAGAAGATATCTTGACTCTTTTGCAACATGAAGATGATGCTCTATCTCTTTGGCACGCTTTGAGAATTCAGTTTCAAGGAAGTACTGAAATGAGAAAAAATAAGAAAGCACTGCTGAGAAAAGAGTTCGATATTTTCAATCTGCTGAAAGGTGAAAGTATGAAACAGCTGATAGAGAGGTATTATCATTTGGTGGTTCAGCTGAAGAGGTTAGGTATTCAGAAGACCAATGAAGAGTTAGTAGACAATCTGGCTGATGCCCTGCCAGAAGGTGAATTGGACTACTTATTTGACAATATTGAAAAATGGTGCAGATTATGGAGCACTTAGCTTGTCAAGATTCATAGAAAAGCTAGAAGGTCATGAGTTGGAAATGCAAAAAATGGCAAAATCCAAAGGTGCTCAAATCCAACAAGACGTGAACCTGTATTTTAAAGGAAGTTCTGTTTCTAGCACACAAAGTCCAAAGATACAGACCGCCTTCAGTGCAAACAATTCTGCAAGTCAATCTTCAAACCAACCTAGTGGTTTTCAATCTTTCCCAAGCTATGAACCGAACTCCCCTCAGACACCGCAATCCTCACAGAGTTCGAACAACCAAAATAGTCAAAGCTAAACAAATCCAAATCAGAGGATTCTACAATGCAACATTGCTGTGAATCTTGGAAATGCACAAGACTTCAATGAGCACACTGCTCAACAACATATGGTAATGCTTGCATCGGTACTTAAATCTTATGAAAGCCTGGTGGCCGGTAAGATCGGAAATCCGAACATAACCAAAGAAGACTACGATCAGATCGACCCAGAGGAATTAGAATTAATCGATATAAAATGGCGTATGGCTTCAATAGTTCGAAGAGCCTAGAGATTCATGGAGATAACGGGGAGAAGTAGTTTGGGAGGACCTGACGGTAAACTTGGTTTTGATAAGTCAAAGGTGACTTGTTTTAAATGCTGAGAGCGGGGGCATTTCAAGAGAGAATGTCCTAACCGAGAAGTGAATGGTAATCAAAATCCTTTCAGGGATGACTACTATAAGAAGGCTATTTACCATCGACCGACGCCACCTCAAAATTCATCAAGGATGATTTAGATCAAGGATGGATCATCAAGCTCGAATTCAAAAGATAAATCCTTAGTGGTTGCTCAAGAAGATGAGGGATTCAATTGGAATAAATACATCTCGGAGAATGAAAGCCTCGCATTACTAGACGAGATAATTGAAGAGCCAGAACCAGCTGAGGAGGAAGATATCGAGGCCTTGTTTGATGAAGTTCCAGAAGAATATTATAACACTTCGTCTGAGGAAGAAGAACTCTTACATAGTGCATTCAGACATTTATTACCTCCTGATATGCTTAAATCTTTTGCAGGTTATTTTGATTCAAGCTACAACATGCAGTGTGAAGAAGAGCCGAAGACAGAACTTGTGGAGCTGATTAATGTGAATAAAGAGATGAATGCTGAGAACCTCACAGAAATAGCCAACAAAGCCATGATGGCTAATTTAAAAGAGGTAGTTTCCAAGGAAGTCAAAGAAGATAAAGTCGAGTCAGTAAACGAGTCGGTAAAGGAAGTGGTAAAGATTGTTGAGGTTGAAAAACCTTGCAAGAGGTGTGAAGAACCGTGCAATGAATGTGTCGAAAAAATTAAAAATAAAATACACTGAACTAAAAAAATTGTCTGATAGTTTGTCAAGTGCCTATAATGTTACTAAAGAAGCTTATGGCAAATTAAGTAAAACTATCAGACAATTTGAACAAGTCAATATGGAAGATAGTGCCACATTACTAATGCTCGAAGCAACCGTTATGGACAAGCAAGTGGCCATAAATATTCATTTAAATACGATTGCTGAGCCTAAAAACGAATTAGAAAAAATGAAAATTGAAACTGAAAGGGTTAACAAATTGTTAATTAGTTATTCCACCAGTTCATATGTCATCTATATTCTTCCAAAAATCAAAAGGGAAGAAAATGATAAAAAAAAGGTAAGACAAAAGTGTAGGTTACGATCGAGTTCCACCACCCATGTGGGAAAGTTATGCAAGAAAGAAACCATCTGGGGTTGAAAAGGTGCTCAACTTAAAATTGAAAACCGAAAAGAATAACGAGCTGCCTGATGTAACATACACTAAATCAGAAAATGGCTGTGATGTGATTCTGATGTAAAAACTGTTGTCGAAAATGTGTTGGGAAATGAGTCGGATAGCACTAATTTTGAAAGTGCTGAATCAAATTGAAAATTCTTAGTCAGGTTCACGTTCTGAAAACGAAGATAGTTTTCAAAAGAATTACATTTCTTCATCAGAAAACAGTCTGAATGATGATCCAACTATGGTTGTTTACAAAATGAATGGATCAGACAAACTGTATTCTGATGAGGAATTTCCATTTCAGAACATAAATCTTGATCGAGTTGATAAATTGTTCAAGTTGGTTGAAGTCAGTCTTTCTGATCTTGAAAAACAAGACGCTTCATTCCATTCCAAACCAAAAAGAGTTTACAATAATTACTATTAGAAGGGTAGGGATTATCCTGAGAACAAGAGGAAAGGTTTGGGGTACGAAAAGAAGAAAAATGAGAAAAGGTTTCAAAAACCAAACTATAAAAGGAAATGTGATTTTGTTTTTGGAACAAGTACTAATAATGAGAAAGAAACTATTGGTAAACAATCAAATGATGAATTTAAAAAGGAAAAGGAACACCGTGAATAGGCTTTGGATTTCTCTGTTGGAAACGACAGTAGAACATGCTACAACTGCAACAAAGTCGGGAATATTGCACGACAATGTTCTCAATACAATCCAAAACCTGCTTATATTGTGGGAAAGTCTACAGAAGATGTGAAACAAAAGGCCCCTGAGTTTGTGCCAACCCAAATCCTAAAAAGAAACAATGAATCCAACAAAAATGTGAAACCAACTACTTTAAATGTTTCACAATTTGAAATTGGTGAATCATCAACTAAAAACGAACACAAGGATTCAAAAGTTTATATCAAAAAGGCATTTCTGAAAACACAAACTTGGGTGGTTAAATCTAAACCATCTTCTGAGACAGTCAAATCATCTGTTACAACCGAGTCAAAGGTTGAACAAGATGTTAAAGTCAAAGTTAAGAATGTTTCTGTTCCAAAGTTAGACATCCCAAACCCACCCACGACCAAGATGGCTTGGGTTTCACTGTTTAAGTAATTGCTTAATTACATGTGCAGGGGCTCCCGAGGTCAATAATTTCTAAGTGGATAATGGATAGTGGAGCTTCTCGACACAGGACAGTGGAGCTTCTGATGCTGGCCTTACTTTATGATGTTAAATCAATAGGTGGAGGCTATGTAGGGTTTGCGGGTACTCAAGGAGGAAGGATAGTCGAAGAAGGAACTCTAACGAACGGCGTGGTATCTTTTGATAAGGTCAATTACATCGCAGAATTAGAGATCATTTACCGAGCATTTTGCATATTTTTGATAAGAAGTTCACAACTCACTTCAATGATAAAGAATGACTTATTCTAAAGCCGGGATTCAAAATTCCTGAGGAATGGATCCTCATGCGCGCTCCACGAGAAAATGATCTTTATGTCCTTGACATGAGTGTTGCATCCACTACATCTAAAACCATTCAATGTTTTGTATCAAAGGCGACAGAAAAGGAATCGATCTTATGGCATCAAAAGATGGGTCATATCCATTTAAGAAAGATGAATTATCTGGTGCACAACAACAACAATCTGGTGGAGGGTGTGAATCTTAAAAGTTTTCCCTTGAATGATGATTGTATCAGCTGTAAGAAGGGGAAGCAGCACAAGAAATCTCATCCAAGAAAACTCTTGAACTCTATTAAACTGCCACTGGAAAGGTTACATATAGATCTGTTTGGGCCAGTTAATGTTTGAAGTATATCTGGTGATCTGTACTGCCTTGTTGTGACTGACGACTACTCGAGATTCTCATGGGTTCTATTTCTTGAAAGTAAAGACGAGACGTTTGAAAATCTGATGATTCTATTCAAGAAGTTGGAGAACTTGTACCATTTGCCAATCAGAAGAATACGTAGTGACAATGGTACGAAATTCAAAAACAATAAGATGCTCCAATTTTGAAATGCTAAAGGAATTCTTCACAAATTCAGTGCCCCTATACCCCGCAACAAAATCGAGTAGCTAAACGTAAGAATTGTACTCTCATCGAAACAACACGCACGATACTCGTTGATTCGAAATTACCAATGAGTTTCTGAAGCAAAGCCGTTGCCTCTGCTTGTTATTGTCACACCCCGACCACGTAAAACAACAAAACATGGCGGAATCGTCGGGGAGTGTTGTAATAGAATCATTGTTTCATAACACATGGACAATTGAAATTTTGTTTTATTGATTAAATGAGTTACAACGTCTTAACAAACAAAGAAGTATAACAAAATTAACTAGTCTTGCATCTTTTAATGTCACTAAGGCCCAAGGTCCGCCTAAGTGTATCTTGATAAGTCCTATGCATCATTTCCTGAAACACATGTGAAAATAGGTACGTCAGCATAAAAATGCCTATGAGATACATAGGTTTTATGAAAATAGGATTCATGACTTATAAGTTTAGAAAAAGTTGTTTAACAAAAGTCAGTCATGATCCTTGTAAAATGTTTTGTTTTATAAATCATTAGAAAAGCGATGATAAAGTAGATGATATGTAAAAGAGAAATGTGAGGTTAAATGAATAACCAAGTAAGATGAGTTTTGTATAAAATGAGTTATTTGTAAAACAATGTCTTGTGAAAAATATGTTATTTGTATAAAATGTTATATGTCTAAACTAAAATGATTCAAATAACGCTACGATATGTAATACCATACAAGCACTTATATATAGGAAGTACCAGCGGCGTATCCACCATGCTTGTATCATATTACACACGCCTCGTTACTTAAATAACTTACCCAAACAAACCACCAATGTAAATTGCCTATGTCTAAACCATTTGTCAAATGTCTTTGTGTAAATCATGTCAAAATGTTTATGTCAAAATGTAGTCTAAGAAATATGTATATCAATATCAAAATGTCTATGTCAAATGTCAATTATGTAATGGGTAAACAAAATGTCATGTATGGCAAGTGAAATATATATATATATATATATATATATATTTATATATATCTACTGAGCCATAGATAAAAATGCACAAAACAATGTATTGAAGTAAAACATGGTTTAAATCAACGTTATGTCTTGTGGAAATGCATGCTATACTGAATATAAACATTTATGCGGTAATGTGAAAATGCATACATCCAAGCCTTGTGACTGTGGTGATAAAACCCTTAAACAAATTAAAGGCCTATCTGTGTTATGTTTTAATCGAATTCGGTCATTCCTTCCATCCAAACATACCTAGGATGTCAGGAACGGGAGTTGTCAATTCCTATGGTACCATTACCTACTAACGAGCGGCGTAGCTAATGTTAATGAATGTATATGGTCCCATTTAAACAAACCAAATGTCATATCAAAATGTAAGCATGTGATGAAAATAATGTACCTAGTATGCTAAGTAAACATACAAGGTAGAGAAGTAAAACAATGTGTCCATATGTTACTGGAACATATGCAATAGAGATGCAATGTAAAGCAAATGTACCAAGTATGATGGACATACATAGCATAAAAAGGTAATGAAAACAATGTACTAAGTATGCGCTAAATGAACATACATAGAATAAAATGTCATGTAAAACGATGTACTAAGTATGCTACAAAGGACATACATAGCAAAAACACAATAAAATCATGTACTAATAATGTACTAACGAACATAGCAAGTATATGATATGGAAACATGGAAAGCATGAAATTAACAAGTAGGCACATGTGTTTCACCCCAAAATGTTTGGAAAACAGTAAAAGAGGGGTCTATGTACTCACTTGAGATTGCTCAATAGACTTTAGATATCCACCAAGCAAAGCTAGAAGATCACGGATTCAAACAGCACCTAATATAGGTATCTATATTAATAAACGGACCTATCGGAGGATCGGGTAGTACGAGGGTTTGTAAACCAAATAAGTGTGGGAACTTATGTAATATGGTTTAACAAAGCCTATATACTAAAACGAAACCTATCCTAAGTGCTTTTGACCCGTTACGACCCGTTTAGGTAGCTTATGCTACTTTAACGCGTCGTTCGTGTAAAACGCGTTCGGACCACCTAACTAGCCGTATGACAAGTAAGATATGCCTTAACATGTTTAATATTGTTTCCAAATCAGTTTAGATGTCAAAAGTTATGTTACTTATGCTTAAAATGAATTTTGGCGCAAAAAGGGTATTTTGGTAATTTTCCTAAGGCATATAAACTACCTATCATACAACTACTTAAACGAAGTGTCCATAAGGTATAACCTCGGAAGATTATTCCCTATACAACTATGGTCACCTAAAGTGTTTGGTCGGATCCCAATGATCGACCAAATGGGTCGGGTTCGAAAGCATAAGCGATTGTTTAGATCGCTTACCTTTACGACCCTAGACAAGCACAATTCTAAAAGTGACGAGTTAAACATGTTAAAACATGTTTAACAAAGTTTAAAAACAGTTTTGGTATCAAGACAAAGGGTCTTGATACCCAAAAGTAGTTTGGTTACAAAATACGCAAGAATACGCATTTTGGCCGAAACTACGACTCATCACTGAGCCTAGATAACGTGGTAATCAGTAGGTATAGTCACTAGGGACTATAACCATCGTGATTACGCTCACGTTATGAAGTTCAAACGAACTTCGCATTGACCATAAACCGGTCAATGCAGAAAGTCAAACACAGTTTGACTTTAACGTTGAAAGAAAAGCATGAAAGAATACTTACAGAAGGTCCCCGCAAGATTTGATCCGATTTACCCTCAGGTATGAAGTATGAACTCCAACTTAGAGGGCCAAAATCAGATTCAAATGTGGGTTTTGTAAATGAGAATGGAGGGGTATTTATAGATTTCATGGAACCGTTAAGATCGTTCGTCGAATAACGTGCTTTAATCTTAACCGTACACATGTGGCCATGGTTTTGTAAAACCATGGGAGCCCCTAGAATGAGTCCATGGTATAATAAAAACCATTGAATATTAGCCCATGGTATTGCAAAACCATGGGTTAAAACCATCAAATCTCAAAAGTGGACAAAATTCAATGTATCTGCCAAAAATTTCAAAAATGGTCCCTACACTTGTAAAACTTGATTATTTTTGCACTTTTAAGCCCCGTTAACCCCATTTCAAGGCTCTAAAATAAACTTAAAGTATAGGGAACTTAAAATATGCTCAAAAACATCTCGGATGTCGGTTCATTTGGTCGTACGGTTGTGTTATTCGGTTAATTACGACGGAAATCGTAATGAACACAAAAACGATCCAAATTACGCGACGAATGGAATTTTTCTTATGCCAAACACTAAAATATAATATTTTAATTCTTACATAAATTTTTGTATGTCCGGATGTATTCAGGATGTAAGATATGTGCTAAAATGCAAACTTATGAACTTTTGACGCTTTTAGTCTCTATTTATCAAATAAGTTTATTTAACATACCGAACCCCTCAAAGCCTATTTCTAAGCTATGTAAAGGATATTTAGGGTATGTTTAACTTATGATCAAGTTCCGGAATGTTTGTTACAGTATGAATCGGCATACTTTCGCAGTTTGTCAATTTTAGTCCCTGTAAGCGAATTAACTTGATTTCGACACACCAAACCTTCCAAAACTTATTTCTAAGTTGTGTAAAGGTTATTTGAGGTATGTTAAGCCTATGTCACTATTTCGAAGTGTTTGTTGCATTAAACTGGTTATGTTTACGCATCAGTGCGCGTATAACCTTCCAGAAAGCGATTTCGAGCCCGAAATCGAACAAGAATTGATATGTGCAAATGATACACATATTTATACAAATACCAAGTATGAAACACAATATTTCATTGGTTTGGTATTTGTTTGATGGTTGAAGTGACACAGGTGTCACAGTCTCCCCTACTTCAGGAAATTTCGTCCCGAAATTTATCTTAGAGGAAACTTGTGAAAGCTTGAAATATGAGGTTGAAAAGATCGAACAACACTGGTTAGAGTCCTGAACTTCTAGTAACTTTAAATAACATCATGCTTGAAATGTGAGAAGGACACTTATATACAAGTATATAAAGTGTTATTGGTGCGTCCACCGTACCTCTATTACATTGTTCACATTTTGTTATGGTTGTCACTATCGGTTCTTACACATAATAAGTCTTACCGTGGTTTCTGTGCACTGAATTTCATAATTATGTACGCGTCCATAATTACGTAATTCCTTGCATAGTTTGCACAGTGTATTTTATAATGTGTAGGGGAAACCAAATGAACAAACCTGTGATGAGTGTGACTAGACCATACTGGGGTCCTTTTTAATTGAGTCAATAAATGTCTCTAGACCACCAAGGAGTCTTTTCAGCTTATATCATCACATGTCATTCTCAACCAGATTCTGAATCAATCTTTTGACTAGACCACTCAAAGGGTCTCTTTTGAATCATGGAATGGTACTATATAATCCAAGGGTCTTGACTATCACGTAGAAGCCCAATAAGGATTTAAGGTAGTACCTTTTTGAATATCCTACTACGAATCCCACATATAAAGATATGAAAGGTTCTATGAGGATTTGGATAACGAATATCCAGAGTATACAAAAACACAAAATGCATAAAAGAAAACACAAAATGCATAAACATATAATCACATAATTGTTTAACTTGATTTTAAATTTGTTATCATTTTGCTAATTGCGCACAAGTATTTAAAGCACACTAGGAATCCATTCCATGGATTTCATTTGGTACTTTAAACATTATCAAGAATCTAACTATGAAGATAGAAAGATCTTAAAGAGGAAATTCGGTTTCGATTGTAAGGAACCGAAATGTTCTAATTAAGGTACACAAGGAATCCAATTAAGGATTCTGATTTGAATGACAATTATCCACAAGGATCTAATTGTGAAGATAAAAAGATCCCATATGGATTTTGGGAATTGAAGATGTTTTGAAACCTTGCACTGGATGTGCTTAAGTCAAAACATGAAGTAAAAATGCTTATGAAGTTGAGATGCTAGATATGCCAAGGCGACATATGAAGCGGAATTTGAAGGTTAAGTCAATGTATGAGGAAAATATTTTGAAAACTATGCATGGGGTTTCTTTTAAAAATGTGTTTAATGTTTTTGAAACCTTATATATAATACTTTTAAAATCATAAAGTAGGTGTATTAGGTAAGTATATTTATAAAAAAATGTTTTAAAATCATGCGAGATGAATTTTGAAATTATGTATAAGGTTTTTGAAAACATGATTGATGCTTTTGAAATCATGCACTTGATATAAGTAATTATACTGTATTAATAACATTTTGAAATCATGAAGGTTGTTTTTGAAAACATAGACAATGTTTTTTAAATCATGGAGGTTGTTTTTGAAAACATAGACAATGCTTTTGAAATCATGCATTTGATATGTTAAGTAAATACACTATATTAAGAACGTTTTCGAACTATATACAAAATGTTTTTGAAATCATGAAGGTTGTTTTTGAAATACTCATACTATGTATGTTGAAAAATCAAAACGTAATGGGTATGAGATTTGAAAATACCCTTAGTTATCTAACCAAGGATTCAAAGGCACAGATGTGCAGAAGCATGATTACTCATAATGTCACTTTATTTTCTGTACTTCGTATCTTAGAATGAAACGAGTACTTAGAATTTTCTAAGGGAATCATGAGTAAACACAAGAATGGGAAATATTCACAAGAGTAGTTTGTAAGGAACATAGTTCCTTAATGTAGGTATTATAGGGAAATGCCATACACACATGTAACTACACTTGTATATCAGAACTTGTGATCAACGATTTATTTATAAACAAAACTGATTGTTTCACATTACAAGAAAAACAAAGAAACAAAAGCATAAGATTAAAACAACAACATCTTATACTCAGCCAAATGCTTATCCGTGGGTCAGATTTGCATTGACAATCTTTGTTCACTTGTTCCTGAAATAGCTCGTCTCGCCGTAGTTGTACCAAGTACCAGATGGTAAACGAGCTGGAGCAGGGTTGACTTGGGGTTGGTCTGGACCACCTTGGATTGGGTTGAAAAGACAAGCATTTGCCAGGTGACCGAGTCGTCCACATGAAGCACACAGACGACACTGCAGGTAAGCTCGGTGAGGTGCATTACACTTGTTGCACATCAGTGCAGTACCGGCATAAGGTTTCCTAGCAGGAGGTTGAACAGCAGCAAGGTTTATAACAGCTTTGTTTTGGATAGCAAAGCGGCATATGTTAACCAAATGTCCCCGCCGTCCACAGTAGGTACATTTGAAGCAGGGTATGAGGTTTGAATGATGATGGTTGCATTGTTTGCACCATGGGGCAGTTCCAAAGTACGGCTTCCTAGCTGGTAGCCTTGCCACTTGGCTAGGTCCCGCTTGATTAGGTGTAACTGCTGCAGGTTTCCTTGAAGCCTTATGCTTCCTTGATTTTGGTGCAGGCTTGACTTCTGCTTCCTTTGGTGACTCTTGAGTGGCTTCATTGTTGAGACGAGACATGACAATGCCTAAATCCACAGTCTTCAGAATCACTTCACCTATTTGCTGAGCAAATTTGGCTGTTTGCTCAGACATTTGACCGTTGCTGAGAGAAAAAGACATTCTAGAAGAAAATGAAAGGCATAGGAAGAAACAAGTGAAAGGTTATCGGATAATCAAAACAGAATGGTAACGCATAAAAATTGCGATCATTTGTTTGTTACCTAAGGCAAACAAATGATACGGTGACAAATCAAAGTAAGCGGGTCATAATAATGTATAGCTGAAGACATGCTTTCCTATAAGTGAACACTCACCCCAAGAGTTCCCAGGTAAGAGTGACTGGTCCGATACTGCGGATTTGTACGAACACTCTAGCCTTAGATAGAAAACTCAAAGTACAGGCATTCACTCTTCCAGTTTGCACGTGTTCACATTAATTAGAACCCAAAACCTTGACGAGATTTTGAAAACTTAGAGGGTTCAAAACCAAGTAATTAATCATCCAAGAACAGATGATTGCTTTTCAAAGCGGTTTTGAAATTTATGTTCTTGTTGTGGTCGTCGCCTAAGGATAGGTGACGGTATTGTTTTATGACTAAACGCAAGTAAACTCGCGTTAGGGTCCTAGGAAGGTTATAGACTAGGTCAAAGCATTACTAATAACCTAATTCCCTATAACCATGAGCTCTGATACCAACTTTTCTGTCACACCCCGACCACGTAAAACAACAAAACATGGCGGAATCGTCGGGGAGTGTTGTAACAGAATCATTGTTTCATAACACATGGACAATTGAGATTTTGTTTTATTGATTAAATGAGTTACAACGTCTTAACAAACAAAGAAGTGTAACAAAATTAACTAGTCTTGCATCTTTTAATGTCACTAAGGCCCAAGGTCCGCCTAAGTGTATCTTGATAAGTCCTATGCATCATTTCCTTAAACACATGTGAAAATAGGTACGTCAGCATAAAAATGCCTGTGAGATACATAGGTTTTATGAAAATAGGATTCATGACTTATAAGTTTAGAAAAAGTTGTTTAACAAAAGTCAGTCATGATCCTTGTAAAATGTTTTGTTTTATAAATCATTTGAAAAGCGATGATAAAGTAGATGATATGTAAAAGAGAAATGTGAGGTTAAATGAATAACTAAGTAAGATGAGTTTTGTATAAAATGAGTTATTTGTAAAACAATGTCTTGTGAAAAATATGTTATTTATATAAAATGTTATATGTCTAAACTAAAATGATTCAAATAACGCTACGATATGTAATAACATACAAGCACTTATATATAGGAAGTACCAGCGGCGTATCCACCATGCTTGTATCATATTACACACGCCTCGTTACTTAAATAACTTACCCAAACAAACCACCAATGTAAATTGCCTATGTCTAAACCATTTGTCAAATGTCTTTGTGTAAATCATGTCAAAATGTTTATGTCAAAATGTAGTCTAAGAAATATGTATATCAATATCAAAATGTCTATGTCAAATGTCAATTATGTAATGGGTAAACAAAATGTCATGTATGGCAAGTGAAATATATATATATATATATACTAGTCACTTACCCGCGCGATGCGGCGGGAGTGGCGATTTACAATAGGATACTCGTTTACCGTTAGTTTATCCGTCGTCTCGTGATATATCGTATAGTACTTAAGTTAGTTTTCTTATTCGTGATCTTCTACAAGAATAGTACAAAACAAGGAAGTAGATGTAATTAAAAACAAGAAGAGTTCAAAACAGTCAAGTAGCTAGACAAAACAATAAAAACAAAATGCGGGGAGTCTCTTGTATCTCTTCCTGTTTTACCAATACATCCGTTCGCTTATGACTTTCTTGTATCTTCTCCTCTCCTGTACCAGATTTCGACACATAACAAAATGTTACACGCTTACAGGTGCTTTAAAATAGTAATTAAAAAGTAATTTCAGGAAGCAAATAAGGCACATAATCTACTAACTTACCTTCGTTTTGATACGGATGCGATTAATTAATCACGCAACACTTCCTGGTAGACAACATTTGATGTGTAAACTCCGCGTTGTTTGAATTCTTTGGCGAGATGTACCAACACCTTTGTACTTTGTCTTGAAATCCCTCTTGATAACGCGACATAAAGTTGTCCATGTGAAAATACAGAATCCGGTAGATAAATACCAACGTTCGGAATTGTTTGACCTTGAGCTTTATTAATCGTCATGGAAAAGCTAAGTCGAATTGGAAATTGTTTTCTTTTCAGCTTAAATGGGAACATGTCATCTTCAGAAAGGGTTAGAGGGTTTGAGGTCTCCTGTCATGCTTCAATTCTATAATGGAAGGGACCAATGGATATAAAGAAGCACCCCTTGGAATCGTAAGCATAAGTGAAGAAAGCTTTGTATATTCGTTGATGACAATTTTCTTCTCGGACCAAACTAACACGTAATTCTGGTACTTTGGGCACTCAAGATAGTTGAGATTCTCAATTTGGAAATGATTCAACGAAAAAAAACCACCCATCAATGACGCGTCATTATATTTGTGTATCAAATTTTGTGGGACGAACACAACAATTTTTTGTCTCTAAAATGAAAAGAAATTTAGTGGTGGAAAAACGCTTATATAACACAAAGTAAATTAAAATAATGTTCTTACGTGTTGATCAAGAAATATAACCACTAATCTCTTTCCATCGACGTCATGCCAAATAAACTCCACCTTAACAAAGATTATATTATACCATGCTCTATCATTTGTCAATGATGAAAATTCTTCAACGGAAAAATGATCAGACATATCCTATTAAGTGTTCAATATTAGTTAACTAAAAAAATAAAAACTCCAGAAATAAAATTTAAACTAAAACATGATTAAAATTAAACAGCAACAAATTTAAATTTAAACTAATACATAATTAAAAGTTACATAATTAAGATTCAAACTAATTCGAGAAAAAAAAAAACTACAGTCATCATAAAAGTTGTTCTAAGGTTCCCAAACCATTTTTTCATCCAATGGTGGTTCGTAAACCACCCCAGGGTCAGTTTCGTACCCTTCAGCCCAGGTCGGTAGTTCTTGTGTTTGACTGTAGTTTTCCACATAAGGGGGTTTGAAGGTGGAGGATGCATAGGAAGTATAGGAGTGTTTGGCACCGGACGATGGCACCCCTCAATTTGTAGTCCACCAAATTGTAGTTGAGCGAAGGTATAGTCATACGCCCAATTCAACTCTTCATCCGTCCAACCAAATGGATCATCATATTCAGGGTTTGCCAATGGAGGTGGGGTTGAAACCGAAGGTGGGGTTAAAACCGGAGGTGGGGTTGACACCGGAGGTGGGTTTGAAGTTAGAGGGTTTGAATCAGGAAGGTTTAAATGGTTTGTTGATCCTAGTGATTCAACGGGAATTGGATAACCACCGCCCATACCTCTCAATTGATATGTGTTTGGAGTGATTTGTAAACTGAAAAATACAAAAAGAGAAATAGATAATACTTGAATTTAGAGTATCCAATTTATTTGACTACTTACTTTTTAGACTTATATGGTTAGAAACTAATGTTGTTAACGGAAGATTATGTTGTACCACTGGTCATGGTTAATTTGTATTACGAAATATCCCTATTTTTTTCTCTTTATTGAAATATTCTATGCAAGTTTCATCTCATGTATATAATCAAAACGGCGTTTTATTTTTACCACGTGTTTTAAACGTTAAAAGAAAACATATAAAATAAGAAATCCACATACATGAACACATACACATAATTACTATAACAATCAGCTTTGTGAATACAGTATTGTTTTAAATACAGTATTGTTTTGAATACAGTATTGTTTTGAACACAGTATTGTTTTGAATACAGTATTGTTTTGAATACAGTATTGTTTTGAATACAGCTTTGTGAATACAGTATTGTTTTGTGAATACGGCGTTTTATTTTGTTTTGAATACAGTATTGTTTTAAAAAAAATTCCTGTAATGATGAAGGAAAAGATCAAAATATAACAGAACAAAGTAAATGAATGAAAAGATCATAATTATCACAAAACCATGACACATATCAGTCCCAAAAATGAAGGAAAAGATCAAAATATAACAGAACAAAGTAAAATCAAAACTACAAAAACAATTTACTATAATTTACACATACACATAATTACTATAACAATCAGCTTTGTGAATACAGTATTGTTTTAAATACAGTATTGTTTTGAATACAGTATTGTTTTGAATACAGTATTGTTTTGAATACAGTATTGTTTTGAATACAGCTTTGTGAATACAGTATTGTTTTGTGAATACGGCGTTTTATTTTGTTTTGAATACAGTACTGTTTTAAAAAAAATTCCTGTAATGATGAAGGAAAAGATCAAAATATAACAGAACAAAGTAAATGAACCTAAATATCATAATTATCACAAAACCATGACACATATCAGTCCCAAAAATGAAGGAAAAGATCAAAATATAACAGAACAAAGTAAAATCAAAACTACAAAAACAATTTATCCTTTCACTATCCCGAAAAATGAAAAAATATATCAAAACATCCCACAGAACAAAGTAAAATAAAAAGTACATAACAATTTATCTTTTCACTATTCCATATCTAAAATTGACCTAACTATCATAATTTTCATTGAACTACAACACTTATCATCCCCAAAAATGACCTAAATATCATAATTATCACAAAACCATGACACATATCAGTCCCAAAAATGAAGGAAAAGATCAAAATATAACAGAACAAAGTAAAATCAAAACTACAAAAACAATTTATCCTTTCACTATCCCGAAAAATGAAAAAATATATCAAAACATCCCACAGAACAAAGTAAAATAAAAAGTACATAACAATTTATCTTTTCACTATTCCATATCTAAAATTGACCTAACTATCATAATTTTCATTGAACTACAACACTTATCATCCCCAAAAATGACCTAAATATCATAATTATCACAAAACCATGACACATATCAGTCCCAAAAATGAAGGAAAAGATCAAAATATAACAGAACAAAGTAAAATCAAAACTACAAAAACAATTTATCCTTTCACTATCCCGAAAAATGAAAAAATATATCAAAACATCCCACAGAACAAACTAAAATAAAAAGTACATAACAATCTATCTTTTCACTATTCCATATCTAAAATTGACCTAACTATCATAATTTTCATTGAACTACAACACTTATCATCCCCAAAAATGACCTAAATATCATAATTATCACAAAACCATGACACATATCAGTCCCAAAAATGAAGGAAAAGATCAAAATATAACAGAACAAAGTAAAATCAAAACTACAAAAACAATTTATCCTTTCACTATGTCATATTTGAAAGAACTTACAACAATGCAAGAGGGAGATGTGAAAAGCCGACAAAAATTTTAAAACCTTGATGTGAGAGCCGAGAAACAACGCAAGATCCGAATGCAAAGAGTTGATATATTCTGAAATCGAAGTAAATAGAAGTTGTTAAGTTGATGTTTTGAAAGTAGGATTATTCAACTGAGATAAACTTACAATTTCAGTTGAGTGTAGTTGAGAGTTTGTAAAGTGTGAGTAGAGTGTAGATATCTCTGGATTATTTATAGAGACTGAAGGAAGCAGTGCTGTCTTTCAAACAGTGTATGGAAGAGTGTTGATATATTATAGAGACTGCAGCAAGCAAGCTGTCTTTCACACAAAAGTAAAGTGTTGCTTTTTCCTGTAGATTGTACTTCCCTGCTTTTGGCATCCCTTTTTGTCAGATGTGTGAGCATTGAGAGAGAAAGCATATGGTGATCCGTGTGAAGTCAAATGGACGGTCTCGATCTTGATCCCTTTTTGTCTGTAGCATAAGTCAAATGGGTTAAGATCAGTTAAAAAACAAAAAGCATAAAAATAACAAAACACATCAAAAAACAGAGAATATAGTCAAGTTTATATTCTCTCAGTAGCATAGCATGTTAAAAATTAATATTCAAGGCTTAGAAATTACCAAAAAAGAGCGAAAAACCGACTGAATTCGAATCTCAGCCCATTCTTGACACTAATGCTCTGTTAGTTCTCGCAAAGTCAACCATCATAAAAAGAAATCAAGTATTAGTAAAGATTTGATATTAGTTATAACCAGTACACTATTAACTTAAAATAAATTTAATATAAATCACATTTTGTGAAGTTGCAAATATAAAAAGCTTTATTATAAACAAAAAAGAAAAGAAAATTGATGAATGATGATAAACTTTACTTTACCTCTGCTTGAGTGAGCATGAGACCACTAAGTGAGGGAACATTCTGCATATGAAGCCCCCATCGATTCGAATGAAGCAGCGTTCAGCGTCGCCAAAGCCAATTCCGAGACTCTCCAAGCAGATACACTTTCTCCGGCAGCCAGAAGATCGGAGTGAGCTTGTTCTGTAATAATAGTGATCGTGACAGTCGTTAACCAAAGGTATAACTAATTAAATTCAGATCCTAAAAAAAGGTTTCCTTGCGAGTTGCGAGTGACATACCTGAGTCGATTCATCACAAAACACATGCGAAAATCCTTCGTAAACCTCAGATTTCGTCCTTCGAACATCCGTCAACCGCTTCACCTGAAAAGTAAGAATCGCAAAAGAACATGGTAAGATATATAACACTCATTGCAACTTATCAGAACATCAAACGGATCCCTTGTTCAAATCTGTGGATCCCTTGCCAGATAAAGCTTGTGATACATCTCATGAAACCCTAGATCTGCTCATCGAGCATCCCACAGAACAAACTAAAATCAAAAATACATAACAATCTATCTTTTCACAATTCCATATCTAAATGACCTAAATATCATAATTATCACACAACCATGACACATATCAGTCCCAAAAATGAAGGAAAAGATCAAAATATAACAGAACAAAGTAAAATCAAAACTACAAAAACAATTTATCCTTTCACTATGTCATATCTGAAATTAATCTAACTATCATCACCAAAAATACAAATTCAAATATCACAAAACTTTCAACCTAATTTGAAATAACCGCATCTACTAACAAATCTACATCAAGATTAAAGATAAGAATCACAAAAGAACATGGTAAGATATATAACACTCATTGCAACTTATCAGAACATCAAACGGATCCCTTGTTCAAATCTGTGGATCCCTTGCCAGATAAAGCTTGTGATACATCTCATGAAACCCTAGATCTGCTCATCGAGCATCCCACAGAACAAACTAAAATCAAAAATACATAACAATCTATCTTTTCACAATTCCATATCTAAATGACCTAAATATCATAATTATCACACAACCATGACACTTATCAGTCCCAAAAATGAAGGAAAAGATCAAAATATAACAGAACAAAGTAAAATCAAAACTACAAAAACAATTTATCCTTTCACTATTTCATATCTGAAATTAATCTAACTATCATCACCAAAAATACAAATTCAAATATCACAAAACTTTCAACCTAATTTGAAATAACCGCATCTACTAACAAATCTACATCAAGATTAAAGATAAGAATCACAAAAGAACATGGTAAGATATATAACACTCATTGCAACTTATCAGAACATCAAACGGATCCCTTGTTCAAATCTGTGGATCCCTTGCCAGATAAAGCTTGTGATACATCTCATGAAACCCTAGATCTGCTCATCGAGCATCCCACAGAACAAACTAAAATCAAAAATACATAACAATCTATCTTTTCACTATTCCATATCTAAATGACCTAAATATCATAATTATCACACAACCATGACACTTATCAGTCCCAAAAATGAAGGAAAAGATCAAAATATAACAGAACAAAGTAAAATCAAAACTACAAAAACAATTTATCCTTTCACTATGTCATATCTGAAATTAATCTAACTATCATCACCAAAAATACAAATTCAAATATCACAAAACTTTCAACCTAATTTGAAATAACCGCATCTACTAACAAATCTACATCAAGATTAAAGATAAATCAACATTTAGAACCTAACCTGAGTCGATTCATCACAAAACACATGCGAAACTCCTTCGTAAACCTCAGATTTCGTCCTTCGAACATCCGTCAACCGCTTCACCTGAAAAGTAAGAATCACAAAAGAACATGGTAAGATATCTACTAACAAATCTACATCAAGATTAAAGATAAATCAACATTTAGAACCTAACCTGAGTCGATTCATCACAAAACACATGAGAAAATCCTTCGTAAACCTCAGATTTCGTCCTTCGAACATCCGTCAACCGCTTCACCTGAAAAGTAAGAATCACAAAAGAACATGGTAAGATATCTACTAACAAATCTACATCAAGATTAAAGATAAAGCAACTTATCAGAACATCAAACGGATCCCTTGTTCAAATCTGTGGATCCCTTGCCAGATAAAACGGATCCCTTGTTCAAATCTGTGGATCCCTTGCCAGAACATCTCATGAAACCCTTGATCTGCTCATCAAACGGATCTGGTGATAGATTCAAACGGATCTGGTGATAGATCTCATGAAACCCTAGATCGCCGAGAAGAGAGAGAAGAGAGAGAGAAGAGAGACAGAAGATCTGATGTTGTTTTGTGAGATGTCTGAGCATTGAGAGAGAAAGCATATGGTGATCCGTGTGAAGTCAAATGGACGGTCCCGATCTTGATCCGTGTGAGAAAGTTAAACAATTGGACGGCAGATGTATAACCTTGTAAAGGGTAAATGGTTTTTTGTTTTCTTGTGCCTTAACAGTTGTACATTGTGCATTAAGTGTTTTTTCAACACCTTGTTCAATTACCATCTTGTCCTTCACATATCCTTATTAAAGTAGTATAGATTTATATATATCTACTGAGCCATAGATAAAAATGCACAAAACAATGTATTGAAGTAAAACATGGTTTAAATCAACGTTATGTCTTGTGGAAATGCATGCTATACTGAATATAAACATTTATGCGGTAATGTGAAAATGCATACATCCAAGCCTTGTGACTGTGGTGATAAAACCCTTAAACAAATTAAAGGCCTATCTGTGTTATGTTTTAATCGAATTCGGTCATTCCTTCCATCCAAACATACCTAGGATGTCAGGAACGAGAGTTGTCAATTCCTATGGTACCATTACCTACTAACGAGCGGCGTAGCTAATGTTAATGAATGTATATGGTCCCATTTAAACAAACCAAATGTCATATCAAAATGTAAGCATGTGATGAAAATAATGTACCTAGTATGCTAAGTAAAAATACAAGGTAGAGAAGTAAAACAATGTGTCCATATGTTACTGGAACACATGCAATAGAGATGCAATGTAAAGCAAATGTACCAAGTATGATGGACATACATAGCATAAAAAGGTAATGAAAACAATGTACTAAGTATGAGCGAAATGAACATACATAGCATAAAATGTCATGTAAAACGATGTACTAAGTATGCTACAAAGGACATACATAGCAAAAACACAATAAAATCATGTACTAATAATGTACTAACGAACATAGCAAGTATATGATATGGAAACATGGAAAGCATGAAATTAACAAGTAGGCACATGTGTTTCACCCCAAAATGTTTGGAAAACAGTAAAAGAGGGGTCTATGTACTCACTTGAGATTGCTCAATAGACTTTATATACCAAGCAAAGCTAGAAGATCACGGATTCAAACGGCACCTAATATAGGTATCTATATTAATAAACGGACCTATCAGAGGATCAGGTAGTACGAGGGTTTGTAAACCAAATAAGTGTGGGAACTTATGTAATATGGTTTAACAAAGCCTATATACTAAAACGAAACCTATCCTAAGTGCTTTTGACCCGTTACGACCCGTTTAGGTAGCTTATGCTACTTTAACGCGTCGTTCGCGTAAAACGCGTTCGGACCGCCTAACTAGCCCTATGACAAGTAAGATATGCCTTAACATGTTTAATATTGTTTCCAAATCAGTTTAGATGTCAAAAGTTATGTTACTTATGCTTAAAATGAATTTTGGCGCAAAAAGGGTATTTTGGTAATTTTCCTAAGGCATATAAACTACCTATCATACAACTACTTAAACGAAGTGTCCATAAGGTATAACCTCGGAAGGTTATTCCCTATACAACTATGGTCACCTAAAGTGTTTGGTCGGATCCCAATGATCGACCAAATGGGTCGGGTTCGAAAGCATAAGCGATTGTTTAGATCGCTTACCTTTACGACCCTAGACAAGCACAATTCTAAAAGTGACGAGTTAAACATGTTAAAACATGTTTAACAAAGTTTAAAAACAGTTTTGGTATCAAGACAAAGGGTCTTGATACCCAAAAGTAGTTTGGTTACAAAATACGCAAGAATACGCATTTTGGCCGAAACTACGACTCATCACTGAGCCTAGATAACGTGGTAATCAGTAGGTATAGTCACTAGGGACTATAACCATCGTGATTACGCTCACGTTATGAAGTTCAAACGAACTTCGCATTGACCATAAACTGGTCAATGCAGAAAGTCAAACACAGTTTGACTTTAACGTTGAAAGAAAAGCATGAAAGAATACTTACAGAAGGTCCCCGCAAGATTTGATCCGATTTACCCTCAGGTATGAAGTATGAACTCCAACTTAGAGGGCCAAAATCAGATTCAAATGTGGGTTTTGTAAATGAGAATGGAGGGGTATTTATAGATTTCATGGAACCGTTAAGATCGTTCGTCGAATAACGTGCTTTAATCTTAACCGTACACATGTGGCCATGGTTTTGTAAAACCATGGGAGCCCCTAGAATGAGTCCATGGTATAATAAAAACCATTGAATATTAGCCCATGGTATTGCAAAACCATGGGTTAAAACCATCAAATCTCAAAAGTGGACCAAGTTCAATGTATCTGCCAGAAATTTCAAAAATGGTCCCTGCAATTGTAAAACTTGATTTTTTTTTGCACTTTTAAGCCCCGTTAACCCCATTTCAAGGCTCTAAAATAAACTTAAAGTATATGGAACTTAAAATATGCTCAAAAACATCTCGGATGTCGGTTCATTTGGTCGTACGGTTGTGTTATTCGGTTAATTACGACGGAAATCGTAATGAACACAAAAACGATCCAAATTACGCGACGAATGGAATTTTTCTTATGCCAAACAATAAAATAAAATATTTTAATGCTTACATAAATTTTGTATGTCCGGATGTATTCAGGATGTAAGATATGTGCTAAAATGCAAACTTATGCACTTTTGACGCTTTTAGTCTCTATTTATCAAATAAGTTTATTTTAGCATACCGAACCCCTCAAAGCCTATTTCTAAGCTATGTAAAGGATATTTAGGGTATCTTTAACTTATGATCAAGTTCCGGAATGTTCGTTACAGTATGAATCGGCATACTTTCGCAGTTTGTCAATTTTAGTCCCTGTAAGCGAATTAACTTGATTTCGGCACACCAAACCTTCCAAAACTTATTTCTAAGCTGTGTAAAGGTTATTTGAGGTATGTTAAGCCTATGTCACTATTTCTAAGTGTTTGTTGCATTAAACTGGTTATGTTTACGCATCAGTGCGCGTATAACCTTCCAGAAAGCGATTTAGAGCCCGAAATCGAACAAGAATTGATATGTGCAAATGATACACATATTTATACAAATCCCAAGTATGAAACACAATATTTCATTGTTTTGGTATTTGTTTGATGGTTGAAATGACACAGGTGTCACAGTTATACGCTGAATAGAGTTTTAACAGTCAAGGCTCATCAGAAGACATACTTCGAGCTGCTTAATCAATGAAAACCGAATTTGGAGTTTTTGGAGCCGTTTGGATCGCCGTATACGATTATCAACCCGGATGGTAAATTCAGAGCCAGATCTCTTGAGGGATTTTTCGTGGTATAAGCTAGTCCTCAGAAGAGAGTTTATCTGCCTAGCTTAAACCTGGTTATTCTAGCTTAACATGTTGACTGCCAAAGATACATGTCTCCTACACAGAATGTCACACCCCCAAAATCCACCATGCGGGGTATCACCGCTTGGAGGCGTGACGTGACCAGGATCGAGCCACCAATCATATTGAACAACGAAATCTTAGTAAGTAAAACCAATCACAATACGATTGGTGACCATAAGTCAGTGACCAGTTTTTAAGTTAACAGCGGAAGCATAAAACGGAAGTTCAAAACATAAGTTTATAGTTCATAAGTTTAATGTCCAAAACATAGTTTATAAAATTCAATTATTAAGTACGGGACATAACAGTCCGCATCCCACAACAACCTCCTCCTCGTGCAAGCTCCATAAGCATCTAGCGACCTGTAAGGCATGTAACAACGAGTCAACAACAAAGTTGAGTGAATTCACAGTTGGTTGTTTAGTTATAGCATTCGTTTCGTAAATCTTATGTTCGTTTTGAAAACCCTGTATCGTATAATTTCGTATCGCGGTCTTTCTGACATGTTTGCGAAGATTAGTGGGGGTTTCCCTTGTGTTACTAGACCACGCGTATCGACTGCTACGAAAATGTAAGAGGTGCCCTAAGTCAATGTCTATCAGCATTGACCCTTTGCCCATAGTCCATTAGTACACGCCCGTCCGACTAGCACGGTGTGAGGTTTGTTAAACCTAATAGCGCTATTAACTAATGACCCGCTCGCCATAGGCCTCGGCGATTAAGTCGATAATTGAGGGACTTAAAGTGATAGAGTTGATGGTCTTATGATCGTGTACGTAGGTTTTACGTACGTGCCCTTCAATCCGAGGACAGTAGTAAGTATGAGTGTACGTAGGTTTTACGTACGTGCCCTTCAATCCGAGGACAGTAAAAAGTAGTTTAATAGTAATGATAGTACAAGTAGTTATTCAATCCCATTCCCAATCCCTGGGAATCCCATGCCTTAGAAAGAGTGTGAACTCACCTTGGTTGCTCGGTTTGACTCTCAAATATAGCTAATAGTCGAGGTCGGTCAATCACGTCCTAGTATGATTACCACTTAGTTTATTAGTGATTTCAAATAGGACACAAAGTTCCTACACGTATCTATCACATAACATGCATCACTTTAACGGTTCATGCCCATATAACCTTCCCATCTATTCCCCACTCATAGACAAACGTACAACATTGCACATAACACTTTTATTGACATATAACATGTTCTATCATTCTCGGATAACCTACTCGACATTTAGACACGCAAATCACTCCTTATGTCGTTTCAGCTTTATTAATCAAAACTGGACTGTTTTCGAGCATTTTAATAAAATAGTTAACCTTTTCCAAAAATTCTCAAATTTTTACAGGATGTCATATATAATCCAAAATTTATTGTGTAAAAATTTCGGATCTCAGTTCATTACCAATTTTATATAAAAATTCTTTTACTCGACTGAAATCAGATTTGGTACTTTCTGATTGCAGTTCTACGGAAAAATTCACTAAAAATCAATCGTAAGTCGGATCGTCGAAATTCCAGTTGGAGGGTCACGGGAACAACAGTGACCATATTCAGTAAAAATCCCACGAGCCGATTCTGCTCGGGTTTTATGTTTTGACTCCGACTACGATACACTTTTTCAGCAGGAAAATTTCAGCTTGAGCTGCTTTCTTAAAATAATTCTTTAAAAATAGCAAACGACCTCGAAAAATTACGATTCCAGTTCCATTTGTTCAGATATTCAAAATTACACAATTTAGACTCCAAAAATTCAATTTTTCGATTAAAAATGAACCAGTTACAGCCTGTTGAAGTTGGCTGGAAATTCAACTCAGCAAGCTGTTTACATTGTAGAAGTGACTAAAAGTGCATAAACAAAGACCCTAACCATGGTTTATCGATGAACAAATGTTAGAACCTCAATCATGATTTAACCAACCCTAAACCATCCAGATTTCAACTTCATACAACCTTTTTTATATATGGTTTTTATGCAGAATTTTAAGTTCAATATTTTAGTGTTTTAGCTTTTTGTGATTTGAACATTATCATCCTACTACATATCATAACAATGAACAAAATGAAACAATGGTGTAAGACTTACTACTAGCACAAAGCTAGGGTAGAAATTCTAGTGTGAAGATGATGGGAAGCTTGAATCACTTGAGAACACCTTGAGAACACCTTAGTATCTTCACACCACTTGAAGGTTGCTAGAAGGGACTTGAAGGTGATGAACAAAGCTTGAAGTTATGAAGAAGATGAAGATGGAGGAGAGAGAGGGTTGGGGACGGTTGGGTGAGGGAGAGAGAGAGAGTGAGGTTGAGTGTTCTTGTGGGATTATGTAGAGATTTGAGGAGATGTGAGGCTAGCATGCATGGACACTTGTCAACAAAGTTCTAATGAAATATTTTTGCAAGATACACCAAATATTTGGTGGGTCCCCATGATACTTGAACCGAAAATATATATGGGGAGGGGGTCCATGTGTGAATTTTTGTATAAATAGGCTACATGTAGGCTAAAACGGGTGTTTAACTGGATACCGTGTATTTTCTAGAATAGTGGGTGTAGGTCATGTTCACATGGCGTATGGGAATTTTTGTGACCGAAATTAATTAAGAAAGATAAAATAATATTTCTGACAATATTTTCGTGTCTCGGGTATTGTCTGGTTGTTCGGTTACGTATCGTTTCGTTAAAGCGTTTAATTGTTCCGTAAGGCGTCTTATACATATATTTCTGTAACGAAATTTATTCCTAACACACAGGAAAATATACCGGACTATTTAGTAACTTTTCTGTATACTACTAGTATGCTAACACGCACATGTAAGTGTAACACAGTAATCAGAGAGCAGTTAAATGATTCAGCACAGTCATCAAGTACTTTTGTTATCATTAATAAATTGTATGGTTACATGCAAATTTGAGGGTTGTCACATTCTCCCCCTGTTAAGAGAATTTCGTCCCGAAATTTAGTGCGTAGTTACTGAGGAAGCTAGTTAAGTTGCGGTGTTTTACTGGTTTTCCTGGGGTGTCACATCATCCCCCCGTTGATTTGGAATTTCGTCCCGAAATTCTGCAGTAGCTTCAGCCTCAGTAGTGGTTGCACTGTTTCCGAACAACTGGGGATATCTGAGTTTCATTTGGTCTTCTCGTTCCCAGGTATACTCTGGGCCACGACGAGCATTCCAACGAACTCGGACCAGAGGTATCCTGGTATGCTTGAGGATCTTAACATCTCGATCCGTAATCTCTACTGGTTCCTCGACGAATCGCAGCTGGTCGTCGATTGTGAGTTCCTTGAGAGGAACTATGAGGGTCTCATCTGACAGGCACTTCTTCAGATTTGACACGTGGAATACGTTGTGAACTCCGCTGAGTTCATCCGGTAGATTCAACCTGTAGGCGACTTTGCCAATTTTCTCGGTGACTTCGAATGGTCCGACATAACGCGGATTGAGTTTGCCTCGTTTGCCAAAGCGGACTACACCTTTCCAAGGTGAGACTTTGAGTAGCACTCGATCCCCAACCTGGAGCTCGAGTGGTTTTCTTCCCTTATCAGCATAACTTTTCTGACGGTCACGAGCTGCCGCTATTCGCTGTCGTATCTGAGCAATTTTCTCGGTGGTGTCTACCACATGTTCTGGGCCAGTGATTTGGCTGTCACCAACTTCTGCCCAACAGAGAGGTGATCGGCATTTGCGTCCGTATAATGCCTCAAACGGAGCGGCTTGGATGCTGGTGTGGTAGCTGTTGTTGTACGAAAACTCCACTAGCGGGAGGTGCTTTTCCCAGCCATTACCAAAGTCGATTACACATGCCCTAAGCATGTCTTCAAGGGTTTGGATGGTGCGTTCAGATTGCCCATCCGTCTGCGGGTGATAAGCGGTGCTCATATCTAAACGTGAGCCAAAGGACTTGTGCATTGCTTGCCACAGTTCAGAAGTAAAACATGCATCACGATCAGAGATAATAGAGGTTGGCACTTCGTGCTTCGATACCACTTCCTTTAGGTAAATGTCTGCAAGAGTAGAAAACTTATCCGTTTCTTTGATAGCCAGAAAATGTGCAGACTTGGTTAGTCGATCTACGATCACCCAAATAGTATCGTTTCCGCGTTGAGATCTGGGCAGACCAGTAACGAAATCCATGGAAATTTTCTCCCATTTCCATTTCGGGATCTCCGGTTGTTGAAGTAAGCCTGATGGTTTCTGATATTCAGACTTGACTCTCGCACAAGTCAAGCACTTGCTGACGTAGGTTGCTATGTGGGCTTTCATGCCAGGCCACCAGTATGTGGTCTTGAGGTCGTGGTACATCTTGTCCGAACCAGGGTGTACCGAATAACGAGACTTATATGCTTCATCCATCACAAGCTCGCGTAAGTTTCCATACAGTGGGACCCAGATGCGCTCTGTTACATAGTAAGCGTCGTCTTCCTTTTGTTCTAGCCGCTGCCTCGATCCTCGTAGGGACTCAGCCATGATGTTCTCTGCTTTCAATGCTTCAACCTGAGCATCGCGAATCTGAGCGGGAAGGTTAGATTGGATGGTAAGCTGTAGAGCACGTACACGCCTAGGTATGGTATCCTTTCGACTTAGGGCATCGGCCACAACATTGGCTTTGCCCGGATGATACTTGATTGCGCATTCATAATCGTTCAAGAGCTCAATCCATCGGCGTTGACGCATGTTTAACTCCTTTTGTTTGAAGATATGCTCGAGACTCCTGTGATCGGTGTAAATGGTGCACTTGGTACCGTACAGGTAATGTCTCCATATCTTAAGTGCGAAAACAATTGCTCCCAGTTCCAGATCGTGAGTAGTGTAATTTCTTTCATGAACCTTGAGTTGGCGTGATGCGTAGGAAATGACCTTGTCACGTTGCATCAACACGCAACCAAGTCCTTGGATGGAAGCGTCGCAATAAACCACGAAATCATCGGTGCCTTCGGGCAATGAGAGGATAGGCGCGCTACAAAGTCTATCCTTTAGGTGTTGAAATGCGGACTCTTGTGCATCACCCCAACGATAGATGACACCCTTCTGCATCAGTGAAGTGAGAGGTTGCGCAATCTTGGAGAAGTCTTTGATAAACCTTCTGTAATATCCTGCCAAACCCAAGAATTGGCGGATTTCTTTTGGTGTGCGGGGTGCAGGCCAGTTCTTGATTGAGTCAACCTTGGATGGATCAACATGAATCCCATCCTTGTTTACCACATGGCCTAGGAAGTGGACTTCGCGAAGCCAGAAGTCACATTTTGAAAACTTGGCATACAATTGCTCTTTTCGAAGAAGTTCCAACATAAGTCGTAGATGCTGCTCGTGTTCCTCCTGACTCTTAGAATAGATCAGGATATCGTCGATGAACACAATAACGAACTTATCCAGGTAAGGCTTGCACACTCGGTTCATGAGATCCATGAAGACCGCTGGTGCATTCGTCAGCCCGAATGGCATAACCAGAAACTCGTAATGGCCGTAACGAGTTCTGAATGCTGTTTTGGAGACATCCTCATCTCGGCCCCTCAGCTGATGGTATCCCGATCTCAAGTCAATCTTGGAGTAATAGCTCGACCCTTGTAACTGGTCGAACAAGTCGTCATTACGTGGAAGAGGGTAACGATTCTTCACAGTCACCTTGTTGAGTTCGCGGTAGTCAATACACATTCTGAAGGTACCATCTTTCTTCTTTACGAACAAGACTGGAGCTCCCCAGGGCGAAGAGCTAGGACGAATAAAACCCCTTTCCAAGAGTTCTTGTAATTGCGTGGACAGTTCTTCAAGTTCTGATGGAGCTAGACGATAAGGTGCTCGAACTATGGGCGCTGCTCCAGGAGCTAGCTCGATTTGAAATTCAACTTGACGATGAGGCGGAAGACCAGGCAATTCCTCAGGAAATACCTCAGGAAAATCGCGCACAATAGGAATGTCTTCAATTCTCTTCTCTTCCATTGACGTGTCAGTAACGAGTGCCAGGATGGCAGTGTGGCCCTTTCGCAAACACTTCTGGGCCTTAAGGAAAGAGATGATGCCTTCGACAGCACCACTCTTGTCGCCACGAATCATGAGGGGTTCTTTACTAGAACGAGGAATGCGGACGATTTTCTCCTTACAAACAATCTCCGCTTGATGATGGGATAGCCAATCCATCCCAATAACGACGTCGAAGCTACCAAGTGTGATAGGAACAAGATCGATAGGGAAAGTCTGACCAGCTAAGACGAGGTTACAACCTTTAACTACGTGTGTGGCTTCAAGACTTTTACCATTTGCTAGCTCTACCGCGTGTTTGGTGTTCAAAAGTGTTGGAGTGCGCTTAAGCATTTGGCTAACTTTTAAGGACACATAACTAGTATCGGCACCCGAATCGAATAAAACAGTAACAAAGAAGTCATCCAGAAGAAACTTACCCATCACAACGTTAGGATCGTTCCTTGCATCACCCTGACCAATCACGAAAGCACGACCTCTTGCTCCATTACCATTGTTGTTACCCCCGTTGTTACCTCCATTGTTGTTCCCGTTTCCCTGGTTGTTGTTGTTGTTCTGGTTCTGGTTAAGCTGGGGACAGTTCTTCTTAAAGTGGCCTTCAGCGCCACACTGAAAGCATCCCCTGTTGCTGTTGCTGATTCTGTGGTGCTTGCTGTTGCTGCTGGCGATACTGATTTGCAGGCCGTGAGCTCCTGCAATCCTTGGCTTCATGACCCATCTTGAGACACCTCTGACAACGTCCTTTGTTGCATTGACCACTATGGTGTCTGTTACATTTGTTGCACTTCGGGTGGTTTCCTCGATACCCACCCCGTCCTTGATTACCGGAGGGTTGCTGACCAGGACTCTGGTAGCCATCAGTCTTTCTCTGCTGAGACTGAACCGAAGTAGAACCCTTACTGGAGTTTCCATCCCATTTTCGCTTGTTGTCGGTAGGTGCATCAGAAGTAGCTGTGGCACTGATACGTTTGGGTAGCCTGTTTTGCTCCACCGCCTGGTCGGTGAGACGATGAGCCAACTTGATAATTTGCTGAATGGTACCCAGATTGGTTGAAGTCACGTGACTTTGAATCTCTGGTACAAGGCCATTGAGGTACAGCTCGATTCGTTTGATGGGAGGGTCCACCATAGTTGGACACAGGATGGCCAGTTCGTTTGACCTCTTAGTATACGCTTCAATCTCAGACCCCGTCATCTTTAGATGGTAAAATTCCACTTCTAGCTTGTGGATGTCATCCCGACTACAGTACTCCTCCTTGATCAGCTCTTTAAAACCATTCCAGGGTGTGGCATTAGCAACTGCCAGTCCTAGTAGTTGAACCTGCGCCTTCCACCAGGTTAACGCAGCCCCTTCAAGTGTTCCGGTAGCATATTTCACCCTACGGTCTTCGGGGCATTCGCACATCTCGAAAACTGACTCAAGCTTTTCAAACCAGTGAAGAAGGCCCACTGCTCCTTCGGTGCCACTGAAAGTAGTAGGTCGGCAGTCCATAAACGTTTTGAACGTGCACACAGGAGTTTGAGCATGTTGACCTCCTGCAGGGACAGCTGCGAGTGCCTCAGCAACTCGTTCGTTGATCAAAGCCGTCAGCTGGGCTTGAGTTAGGTTCAAACATCCACCCATGATCTTCACAACCAAATAACGTAGGTGAGAAAAGTGTCGCGAAAGTGCGTAAGTGTGGGACGATAGTGGAGAGTAAGCACGCAAGGTTCAAATAGCAATTACCACATTATCTAATGCACAAGGAGAACTATCTAACCGACAATATAACATAAATCATACCACTTATGGTGTCGAGTCTTGCACGTGGAGCGAAGCGTCGTTGTGGATCGTTGAGCACTGTACAGGTTATAGTCTGGTTTTATCAAAAAGCTTTTCCCTTTTTAAAACCAAGTTCACTATAACCAATGGCTCTGATACCAATCTGTCACACCCCCAAAATCCACCATGCGGGGTATCACCGCTTGGAGGCGTGACGTGACCAGGATCGAGCCACCAATCATATTGAACAACGAAATTATAGTAAGTAAAACCAATCACAATACGATTGGTGACCATAAGTCAGTGACCAGTTTTTAAGTTAACAGCGGAAGCATAAAACGGAAGTTCAAAACATAAGTTTATAGTTCATAAGTTTAATGTCCAAAACATAGTTTATAAAATTCAATTATTAAGTACGGGACATAACAGTCCGCATCCCACAACAACCTCCTCCTCGTGCAAGCTCCATAAGCATCTAGCGACCTGTAAGGCATGTAACAACGAGTCAACAACAAAGTTGAGTGAATTCACAGTTGGTTGTTTAGTTATAGCATTCGTTTCGTAAATCTTATGTTCGTTTTGAAAACCCTGTATCGTATAATTTCGTATCGCGGTCTTTCTGACATGTTTGCGAAGATTAGTGGGGGTTTCCCTTGTGTTACTAGACCACGCGTATCGACTGCTACGAAAATGTAAGAGGTGCCCTAAGTCAATGTCTATCAGCATTGACCCTTTGCCCATAGTCCTTTAGTACACGCCCGTCCGACTGGCACGGTGTGAGGATTGTTAAACCTAATAGCGCTATTAACTAATGACCCGCTCGCCATAGGCCTCGGCGATTAAGTCGATAATTGAGGGACTTAAAGTGAAAGAGTTGATGGTCTTATGATCGTGTACGTAGGTTTTACGTACGTGCCCTTCAATCCGAGGACAGTAGTAAGTATGAGTGTACGTAGGTTTTACGTACGTGCCCTTCAATCCGAGGACAGTAAAAAGTAGTTTAATAGTAATGATAGTACAAGTAGTTATTCAATCTCATTCCCAATCCCTGGGAATCCCATGCCTTAGAAAGAGTGTGAACTCACCTTGGTTGCTCGGTTTGACTCTCAAATATAGCTAATAGTCGAGGTCGGTCAATCACGTCCTAGTATGATTACCACTTAGTTTATTAGTGATTTCAAATAGGACACAAAGTTCCTACACGTATCTATCACATAACATGCATCACTTTAACGGTTCATGCCCATATAACCTTCCCATCTATTCCCCACTCATAGACAAACATACAACATTGCACATAACACTTTTATTGACATATAACATGTTCTATCATTCTCCGATAACCTACTCGACATTTAGACACGCAAATCACTCCTTATGTCGTTTCAGCTTTATTAATCAAAACTGGACTGTTTTCGAGCATTTTAATAAAATAGTTAACATTTTCCAAAAATTCTCAAATTTTTACAGGATGTCATATATAGTCCAAAATTTATTGTGTAAAAATTTCGGATCTCAGTTCATTACCAATTTTATATAAAAATTCTTTTACTCGACTGAAATCAGATTTGGTACTTTCTGATTGCAGTTCTACGGAAAAATTCACTAAAAATCAATCGTAAGTCGGATCGTCGAAATTCCAGTTGGAGGGTCACGGGAACAACAGTGACCATATTCAGTAAAAATCCCACGAGCCGATTCTGCTCGGGTTTTATGTTTTGACTCCGACTACGATACACTTTTTCAGCAGGAAAATTTCAGCTTGAGCTGCTGTCTTAAAATAATTCTTTAAAAATAGCAATCGACCTCGAAAAATTACGATTCCAGTTCCATTTGTTCAGATATTCAAAATTACACAATTTAGACTCCAGAAATTCAATTTTTCGATTAAAAATGAACCAGTTACAGCCTGTTGAAGTTGGCTGGAAATTCAACTCAGCAAGCTGTTTACATTGTAGAAGTGACTAAAAGTGCATAAACAAAGACCCTAACCATGGTTTATCGATGAACAAATGTTAGAACTTCAATCATGATTTAACCAACCCTAAACCATCCAGATTTCAACTTCATACAACCTTTTTTTATATATGGTTTTTATGCAGAATTTTAAGTTCAATATTTTAGTGTTTTAGCTTTTTGTGATTTGAACATTATCATCCTACTACATATCATAACAATGAACAAAATGAAACAATGGTGTAAGACTTACTACTAGCACAAAGCTAGGGTAGAAATTCTAGTGTGAAGATGATGGGAAGCTTGAATCACTTGAGAACACCTTAGTATCTTCACACCACTTGAAGGTTGCTAGAAGGGACTTGAAGGTGATGAACAAAACTTGAAGTTATGAAGAAGATGAAGATGGAGGAGAGAGAGGGTTGGGGACGGTTGGGTGAGGGAGAGAGAGAGTGAGGTTGAGTGTTCTTGTGGGATTATGTAGAGATTTGAGGAGATGTGAGGCTAGCATGCATGGACACTTGTCAACAAAGTTCTAATGAAATATTTTTGCAAGATACACCAAATATTTGGTGGGTCCCCATGATACTTGAACCGAAAATATATATGGGGAGGGGGTCCATGTGTGAATTTTTGTATAAATAGGCTACATGTAGGCTAAAACGGGTGTTTAACTGGATACCGGGTATTTTCTAGAATAGTGGGTGTAGGTCATGTTCACATGGCGTATGGGAATTTTTGTGACCGAAATTAATTAAGAAAGATAAAATAATATTTCTGACAATATTTTCGTGTATCGGGTATTGTCTGGTTGTTCGGTTACGTATCGTTTCGTTAAAGCGTTTAATTGTTCCGTAAGGCGTCTTATACATATATTTCTGTAACGAAATTTATTCCTAACACACAGGAAAATATACCGGACTATTTAGTAACTTTTCTGTATACTACTAGTATGCTAACACGCACATGTAAGTGTAACACAGTAATCAGAGAGCAGTTAAATGATTCAGCACAGTCATCAAGTACTTTTGTTATCATTAATAAATTGTATGGTTACATGCAAATTTGAGGGTTGTCACATTCTCCCCCTGTTAAGAGAATTTCGTCCCGAAATTTAGTGCGTAGTTACTGAGGAAGCTAGTTAAGTTGCGGTGTTTTACTGGTTTTCCTGGGGTGTCACACAGAAGCCTGGTGATCCTTGGTTGTTTAACTAAGAGACTCTGTGGAATTCGTTTGATTTGCCAGATGAACCTATAGATGAAGAACTTGTGTTGTTATATCAACATCATCAATCGTCTAATCAAGAGCAAGTTCCTAGACCGATAGTGATTTCACAATCACAAGTTGGCACAAATGAATCTGAAGCAGGTCCGAGCAATACTGAACAAGAACCCATAGTCGAACCAGTTGTAAACAACAAAACTGTAACGCCTCGTATTTCCATGTTTTTAGAAAATACGAGTTCGTTTCCTATTTTTAGAAACGCAGTTGAAATCTAGTCGAAAAACGGTTTAAAAAAGGAAAACTACGCATTTTACACGCTTTTACACAACCGTCGATTAGAACGCGACAAAAACGACTACCGACACCATTTTCCATATTTTTTAAATCCAAACTTTTATTTTATGATGTTACGAAGTGTCGGGTTTTGAAAACGGGTCTTGTAGAAGATTACGGGCCACCCTAAATACGGAATTATGCTTGTAGGCCTTGGGCCCAAGCCCAAAGCCCACTAACTAAACCAAGCTATAAATAAGATGTAAAACCCTAATCTTATCTCATTCTTTCAGCCGCATGATATCATTCTCCTTTTCAAAATTCTCTGATGAGTTTCTTCTCATCTAAACACCCATAAATAAAAATAAAAACCAAAACCTTATCCTACACACATGACAAAGAGATGATGAACCCTTCATCTCCTGCTCTCTCATTTCAAAACTAGACAACACCCTATCCCTTCTACCCTCACCCCCTCCCACTCGAAATCCACTGCAAACTTGTAAAAGCAGTTCATCAACAACCCTGGTCCTCTCTCTCTCTCTTATTTACATCCGACGAGACCACCGACGGAGCCGGTGACCCTCCGACGTCTCCCTTCCTGCCGCTTCCTCACACACAGCCAAACACCCCCTCTCGTCTCTACGGTAATTGTGGTGGCGGCGCACGGCGGTGGCAGTAGAGCCCTGACGGCTCGAGGCGGTGGTGGTGAGCTTGCTGTTGATGACGATGGTGGACCCGTGAGCGACAGACAGAGGGAGAAAGAGCACAGTCCATCGACAGAGATGGCGGCGGTGCAAGCGGTGACGACGGCGACGGAGGTATCTCGGCGTCAGGTTTTGTTTCGGAGCACGAGTAGTTCAGGTCCGTTTCCAGGTTTCGTTTCGGAGCACGTGTAGTTCAGGTACGGTTTGATTTTTCTGTTCAGTTTGGGTTCGAGTTTGAATCGGGTTCATTTTGATCCATGTCCGATTGTTTTTTTTTTGTATTCCAGTGACTCGGGTCTATTTGGTTTGGCCCTTTGTTTCAGTTTTGGTTTCGGGATCGGTCAAAACTGATCAAATCGGTTCAACAGGTTCAGTTTCAGGCGGTTCAGTTCCATTCTGTTTTCTTTCGGTTCAGTCAACGAAGTCGCACCAGTCAACACAACCGGTGGACTGGTCAATGCCGGTCAACAAAAGTCAATGGTCAGATCTGGTGTTTCGGGCCAGATTCAGACGGGTTACGGATCAATGGTTACGGGTTCGGGTCATTGGGTTAACCACGAGACGTGATACCTTAGCGACGTGAATGTTTAAAAAAATTATCATTTTGTATTTGATTATCACGTAACCGTATTAAATTTAAATTGTTCTAAAAATACACAGAAATGCATATAAATACTCATTGTTTTATTACTGTTGAATTTTGACAAAAACATTGACGACTTGTATTGTCGGGATCGTCCAAAAACAGAGGAAACTATGCCCGTTTTTCGTAAAAAAAATCCACGAAACAATACGTGTTTAATTTCAAAACGATTATTATTTTGATTCGTTTTCTTTTATAACCAAATCTCTAAATTTATAACATAGATGAATAATTCTTTTTATAACAATAACTAGTTGTAGGACCCGTGTGAACACACGGGTAGGTTTAATAACGATCGAAATCAAACAATAATCAACAGAAGGAACAAAATCTAATACCCACAAAACAATAAATGCCAAAAACTAATGAAATCTCACATATCAGCAGAAAAATAGCCCAACTGCAAGGCTCCATTGGTGCAAAATGTTTGAAGAGATGTTTAGCATGAAAATCTTTAGAATTTTCACTCCATAAAAGTGTTTGGTTTCGTTGTTTTGTATATCAAGATTATAGCTTCGAATCAAATACTTATTTCAGCACCTCTTTTAGTAAATATCTGTCACGAGCTTTTGTAAATCGGATGTTGGTATAACCACCATACGTAACCACATTGAAGGAACTCTAGATGGTGCATATCTACCAGCAATTAGAATTACAATTTACCACAAATACAATTGTGTCCCATAAATTTTACTAAAGAAAACTGGCTTAAAAAGATGATCACATTGAAAAGGCACCAAAAGGGATGTCTATCAACAACAGTTCAAGAATCAGATGTAACTTGTCATTTTACATAACAAAAACCTTGGATGCAAATGCAGATATAGCAGGTAACTCAAGCTTCACTGGTTGTACCTTTGCAATACGATCAAAATACGGATTAAAACTGATAAAAAATGGCATAAAACGGTGTTTCGCTTGAAATTGTCCTTCGTAGTTTCGCTTGAAAATCACACTTTCGCTTGAAAAACTCAAGCGAAACATCTTTAAAATACATCTTTCGCTTGAAAATACATCTTTCGCTTGAAAATACACCTTTCGCTTGAAATTTCAAGCGAACCAGGACGTTTCGCTTCAGAAGGCCTTGTTTCGCTTGAATTACTTGATCTTGTTGCTTTCGCTTAAAGTCATCTTGCTTCAAGTGGTTTCGCTTGAATTTGATAATTTTCAAAATCAAGAAAGTTCTAAGTGTTTGTTGATTTTTCAGGTACGTACGAGATGGATGATCTATTCATGAATCCATTCAGTGATTTATTTGCCTTTGCTGGAAATTCTGGAGACGATACTTCTTCAAGTAACACCAATGAGAACACGCCGAATACGAAGAAAAGTTTATCGGATGCTTTAGGTGTTGAAAGTGCATACGGAACCTATAACAAACCCCCAAAATTGATGGCTATTGAAGAATACAGTCGGTGGGCCAAAAAGTTTGAAGAATGGTTGAAAGCTTTTGCTTATCCCAGCTGGAAGAGTCTAAAAAATGGATACAATGATGAAGGCAAAAATGGTGAAAGCTTAACATCAGCTGAGGAAATAGAATCGTTTGTTGCAGAGCAAAAATGCATCGCATTGCTGTTTCAGTCTGTTCGAGAAGATATAATATCATTAATCGAGTACAAGAATTCTACAGATCTCTGGAAAAAGTTATAAGCTAAATGTTTGGGAAGTGCAGAAATTGTGAAAAACAAAAAGAAATTTCTCAGAAAAGAATTTGATTTATTTGGTTGTTTAAAAAATGAATAAGTTTGTTAAATGATTGAGAGGTTTGGTCACTTAAAGCTGGAGCTGGCGAGACATGAAATTTTCTATTCTCAAGAAGAGCTAGTCGACAAATTGTTTGATTCATTGCCAGATGAGATGGATTGGCAATATTATTCCTTAATGTTAAAGAATACTATCAAGCCGCCATAAGTGTTGACTGTAGATTTGCTTATCAAAAGACTAGAAAGTCACGAGCTGGAGTTAAGGAAAACACACAAAGTCAATCACTCATCTTATCAACAGAACTTGGATTTGTATTATCCAAAAAGCATGATGCCAAAGAATACACCTCCCAAGACAGCTTTTTCCGCTGAGAATTCCAACACTTCTAATAAAGAAAGTCAAAGCAATGGATTTCACAGTGGTTCTTCGTCATATTCAAGACAATCAGATGCAAAGAATCTATTTCAATGTAATATCGCTGTAGACTTAAAGAACGCTCAAAACTTCAGCGAGGAGTCGGCAAAACAGCAGATGGTTTTCTTAGCATCTGTGCTAGAATCGTATGAAAGTCTTGTAGCAGGGAAAATAGGCAACACTAACCTAAAAAAAGAAGACTACGATCAGATTGATCCTGAGGAGATGGAATTGATCGACATAAGGTGGTGTATGGCCAGTGCAGTTCGTCGAGCACAGTGTTTCATGGAGATAACTGGAAGAAAGTCTATTGGTGGACCATCTACCAAGTTGGGCTTTGATAAGTCTAAAGTGACGTGTTTCAAATGTAAACAAAAAGGACACTTTAAACGTGAATGCCGAAATACGTATGCTGATGAGTCTGAAAACCCGTTCAGAGAAGACTACTACAAGAAAGCGATCTATCATCAGAACAGATCGGAGCCACCAAGAATGAAGCAACTTGAGGATAACAAAGAGAAATCTAGAGCTCTTGCTGTAATTCACGACGATGAAGGTTTTGACTGGAGTGAGTTGTTACCTGAGGAGGATGCGGTTGGATATGCTTTCATGGCAAAAACTGAGCCTAAACCTTGGAAAGACAACAGAATTGAAGAATAGAAATATAATTACAGAAAGATGATAGCTCAGAACAGAATGATCAGAATATCTGGTATCTATCTTGAAGCAAAAAGAGCGAGGAGATGGGATCCAGACAGAGAATGTTATCTTGACCCCATGGGAAACATTGCTATTGATGATAAGACTCTCGATCTTGAAACCATAATTAAAGAATTGGCTGAAGAAGATGAGTATTGGCAAAGAAAATGGTGGGGAAGCGAAGAAGAGAAAGAGAAAGAAGAAAAAGAGAAGTCAAAGAAGGTTGATACTGGAATCATTGACACGACTCAAGAATTGAATGCTGAAAACATGGGAAAGATGGCTGACAAGGTGCTGGCTGCTAAAGCACTAGAGGTAGACTCTAAATCCATTTCTGAGTCTAAAAGCCAGGTCAGTTCAAAAGCGTCAACGACTGAGTCAGGTAAGAAAGACAATGGTGAATGGTGATGTTGACTGCAAAAATTGCATCAACGAGTGCAAAGTTTGTAGTACAAACACTTATCTCAAAGGTAAGAAGATTGATGATCTGACTGCAAAAGTCAGAAGCGTTGAGGATCAAATCCTTAACCGTGATAAAATGTTGAAAGCTTCAACAAAACGATTAAAAGAATTAACTAACAAAATTGAAAATGATAAAATTGACCAAGAAAAGGTTAGGAAAGAGAATGAAAGGTTAGTTCTTGAGAATCGTCAGATCACTGAAAAATTTGAGAAGCTCAAAAGCATGGTTAAAGACAATGATGATAGAAACGGTAAAACATACAAAGAAAATTGTCATTTGCAAAGTGTTTTGAGAATTAAAGAAGAATTAATCAACAAACAATTGGATGAGATTGCTAAATTGAAGCTTCAATTTGAAGAAGCTAAGATTGAGAATGAGCGAATCAATTTGAAATTGAACAGTTACAATTCTGCAAGCTTTGTTTTGCAACACATTGTTCCCAAACCCATCGGGAAAAACAAAGCAGGCGAAGATGTATACTGTGATGGAACTGGGGTTGGGTTTCATCAAGTTCCACCACCGGTTTTAGACAATTATTCGAAAAAGCAATATGGGTTGGTTAATCTTGAAGATGATAATGAAGTGAAACTTCCAGACACGTTTGATGTTACATTCACTTCATCTTTCGATGACAATAGTATCCAAACTGAAGTAGTAAATAGTGTAGTTGAGAATGTTCTAAAATCTGAAAGTGACACTATTGAGGAAGATGAATGTTTTCTGGACAAATACATTTCGAAACAAAAGTCCAAAAACAACTTAAATGATGAACCTAATCTTGTCATGTACAAGATGTCGGGATCTGATAAGTTGTATTCGGATTCTGAGTTTCCTCTGGAGAATGTAAATGTATCAAAATTGACAAATGTGTTCAAAATGATTGAGATCAATTTGTCTGAAGTAAAGAGTTTAAAACAAACAAAAAGGCAAATGAATTTTGAGAAAGATAAAGCTTACTACAAGAAACCTGTAGTTCCACCGCGTTTTTATAACAACAATCGAAACAATTGGTCGGGAGGTTATCAGGGTGGTAAGAACTATCAAAGAAACAATTTTCAAAACAAAAGGTTTGCTGAGAAGAAAGTGTTTGTGAACAATTCAAGTTCACTTTCTGATGAAGAGAAAAATATTTTTTCGAAATCAAATGCAGAGTTCTTTAAAAAGAGGGCTTTACAACCTCAGTCTGAAGGCACAAGTCGAGTAGTTGATACTCGTACATGCTTTAGATGCAACAAAGTTGGTCATATTGCAAGAAATTGCAACACCAACTTCAAGCATAAGACTGAAGTTGTTGAGAGTCAAAAGAAGAAGGTTGATGCAAAAGGAAAAGCTCCATTAGTTGTTGAGAAAATTTTGAAAAATGAGAAATCAAAAGTCAAAATTGAACCTGTTAAGAATGTGGTAACTAAAAATGACAAATTCTATAAACGGGTTGCATCATCTCAACAAACAGGGAAGCCAAAAGTGGTTGACAAGAAAGAAAGTTCATCTAAACGAAAGGTTTCAGAGAAAGTAAAACAATCGTCTTCTACCACTCCGGTAAAGATGGATGTTGTCACACCCCGACCACGTAGAACATACTAAACGTGGCGGAAACATCGGGGAGTGTTGTAACAGAATTAATTGTTTCAAATCCATGGCAATTGAAGTTTCGTTTTATTAATTAAAAGTGTTACAATGTCTAATCAAACAAGGAAAAACAACATAATTAACTAGTCTTGCATCTTTTATTGTCACTAAAGCCCAAGTCTGCCTATATGTATCTTGATCATCTTATGCAACAGCTCCTGAAAAACACATGTGAAAATAGGTACGTCAGCATAAAAATGCCTGTGAGATACATAGGTTTTGTGAAAAGAGGTTCCATGACTTATGTTTGAGAAAATGTTTAGTCATGAACCTTTTAGTTTGCTTTGTTTTGTAAATCATTTGAAAAACAATGAGTTCGGATGATATGTATAAATAAGTAAATAATGTATGGTTAAATGAATAACCATAGTAAAACGGATTTGTATAAGATAAGTTGTTTGTAAAACAATGTCTTGTGAAAAGTATGTTATTTGTATAAAATGTTATATGTATCAAACTGAAATGATTCAAATAACGCTACAATATGTAATACCATACAAACACTTATATATAGGAAGTACCAGCGGCGTATCCACCATGCTTGTATCATATTACACACGCATCGTTACTTAATCACTTAATCAAACCAAACAAATGTCAAAATGTCTATGTCAAATATCCATGTCAAATGTCTATGTCAAATATCCATGTCAAATGTCTATGTCAAAATATCATGTATGGCAAGTGAAATGTCTCAACTAAACCATATACACAAAAACAAAGTATTGAAGTAAAACTTGTTTTAAATCAAAGTTATGTTTTGTGGGAAATGCATGATCAAATGTCAATCATGTTAAAATGTCTATGCCGAAATGTCTATGTCAAATACGGTTCACACGGTTCACAGATACAAACGGTTCACAGATATAAACGGATCACAGTCAAATGATTACAACGGTTCAATATGTAGTATAATGTGTTCATATGCTGGATAAGCATATGCAACAGAAAAGCAATGAAAAACGATGTACTAAGTACGCACACAATGGGCATACATAGCATAAAATGTAAGGAAATCATGTACTATAATGTACTAATGAACATAGCAAGTATATGATGTCAAAACAGGAAAGCATGAAAGTAACAAGTAGGCACATGTGTTCCACCCCAAAACAGTTTGGAAAACAGTAAAAGAGGGGTCTATGTACTCACTTGAGATTGCTCAGTTGTCAAAAGATAACCACCAAGTAATGCTATAGATCTCGGAATCAAACGACACCTAATATAGGTAACTATGTTAATAAACCGGACCTATATCGGAAGATCGGGTAGAATGAGGGCTCGTAAACCAAATGAGTATGGGTACTCATGTAGTATGGTTTAATAAAGCCTACATACTAAATGAAACCTAACCTAAGTGCTTACGACCCATTACGACCCGTTTAGGTAGCTTATGCTACTTTAACGCGTCGTTCGCTTAAAACGCGTTCGGAACGCCTAACTAGCCCTATGATAAGTAAAATATGCCTTAACATGTCTAATATTGTTGCCAAATCAGTTTAGATACCAAAAGTTATGTTACATATGCTTAAAATAAATTTTGGCGTAAAAAGGGCATTTTGGTAATTTACCTAAGGCATATAAACTACCTATCATACAACTACTTAAACGAAGCGACCAAAAGGTATAACCTTGGAAGGTTATTCCCTATATACTATGGTCACCTAATGTGTTTGGTCGGATCCTAGTGATCGACCAAACTGGGTCGGGTTCGAAGGTATAGGCGATTTATTAGATCGCCTACCCTACGACCCTAGACAACGTGGTAATCAGTAGGCATAGTCCCAAGGGACTATGACCATCGTGATTACAATCACGTTGCGAAGTTCAAACGAACTTCGCATTGACCATTACTGGTCAATGCTGAAAGTCAAACAAAGTTTGACTTTCTGACTCGAAAAGCAGTAAAAATAAGGAAAGAAACGAAAGAATACTTACGAAGGGTCCCCGAATGCTAACCCAGATCGAAATAGCTCAGGTATGAAACGAAGGTTCCAACTTAGAGCTTTCTTAATCAGATTTGTGGGTTTTGGGGTTGTGGGTGGATGGGTATTTATAGAAAAGGTAGAGCCGTTAGGATCGTTTCTTGAATATCGTGCCTTAATCTCGTGCGTACACTTGTCACAAAGATTATGGAGCCACTCATGCTCCTTAACTTTGTGACACATCACCTTAAAACATGTGGTTAAGGATTGATTAGTTGCAACTTGCATTTAAATGCATTTTTTTATATATTTTTTTTTCTATTTTTTTTTTATTATTTTAGCAGTTTTGCAGTTTTGGTTCCTGTGCGCGTATCGTCGTGTTTTGGCACTTCTAACACCCGTCAAGCCCATTTTTAAGCTTCATAAGGATGTTAAAGTATAGGAAACATGAAACATGCTCAAAAATATCTCGGATGTCGGTTCGTTTGGTCGTACGAACGCGATGTTCGCTTAATTACGACGGAATGCGCATAAGCGCGAAAAACGATCCAAATGACGAAACGAATGGATTTTTCTTATGGCGAACACTAAAATATAATATAGTCATGCTTATATAAATTTTTGGATGTCCAGATGTATTCAGAACGTAAGTTATGCGCGAAAATGCAAACTTGTGCACTTTTTGACACTTTTAGTCCCTGAATGACCCAAAAGTTTATTTTAGCATACCGAACCCCTCAAAGCCTATTTCTAAGCTATGTAAAGGATATTTATGGTATGTTTAACTTATGGTCATGTTCCGGAATGTCTGTTACAGTTCAAATTGGCATACTTTCGCAGTTTGTCAACTTTAGTTCCTGTAAGCGATTTAACTTTGATTTCACCACACCAAACCTTCCAAAACTTATATCTAAGTTATGTAAAGATTATTTAAGGTATGTTAAGCCTATTTCACTATTCCGGAGTGTTCGTTGCATTAAACTGGTTATATTTACGCATTAGTGCGCGTATAACCTTCCAGAAAGCGATTTAGAGCTTGAAATTGAACAAGAATTGATATGTGTAAACGATACACATATTTTTACAAATCCCAAGTATGAAATACAATATTTCATTGGTTGGGCATTTGTTTGATGGTTGAAATGACACAGGTGTTACAGTCTCCCCTACTTTAGGAAATTTCGTCCCGAAATTAATTCGTAGGAGTCTGTCTATGACTTTGTTTCAAATAGTCATCAAAGATATGTAAAGCATAATCTGATCATTTCCCTCAACGGATATTCTTCAGAAGTGAAAATGAATGGATGATTCATTCTTTCTCAACGGATTCTTTGTCAGAAATGGGAATGAAGGAATAATCCACGGATATTCAATTCCCTCAACGGATATTCTTCAGAACGAAAATGAACAAACGGGGTCATTTTCCTCAACGGTTTGTTCTTCAGAATTTGAAATGAAAGAAAAATCAACGGATATTCATTTCCTCAACGGATAAATCTTCAGAAACGAAAATGAACTAACGGAGTCATTTTCAACGGTTATTTCCTCAGAGTTGGAAATGAAGGATTACACAACGGATATTCATTTCCTCAACGGATAAATCTTCAGAAACGAAAATGAACTAACGGAGTCATTTTCAACGGTTGCTTCCTCAGAGTTGGAAATGAAGGATTACACAACGGATATTCATTTCCTCAACGGATAAATCTTCAGAAACGAAAATGAACTAACGGAGTCATTTTCAACGGTTGCTTCCTCAGAGTTGGAAATGAAGGATTTCACAACGGATATTCATTTCCTCAACGGATATTCTTTAGAACGAAAATGAATGGATAATTCATTTTCCTCAACGGTTATTCTTCAGAATGGAAATGAAAAGATAAACAACGGATATTCATTTCCTCAACGGATATTCTTTAGAACGAAAATGAATGGATAATTCATTTTCCTCAACGGTTATTCTTCAGAATGGAAATGAAAAGATAAACAACGGATATTCATTTCCTCAACGGATATTCTTCAGAAGTGAAAAATGAATAGCTAGTTCATTTTTCCTCAACGGATGCTTCATCAGAATTGGAAATGAATAGGGTTAACTCTTGATACATGATAGAACTTGCTGTGATTTCTGTGCACTAAATTCCATAATTATGTATGCATCCATAATTACGTAATTCCTTGCACAGTCCGCACAGTTTGTTTTGGAATGTTGTGGGGAAAGATATCAAACCTGAGATGAGAGTGACTAGACTACCATAGGGTCCTTTTAATTAGATCAACAGAGGATCTTCTTAATTAGGCCACTAAGGAGTCCTTTCAGCTATATCATCACATGATATCCCTAACCAGATTTTTGGATCAATCTGTTTAACTAGACCACTAAAGGGGTCGAATTTTGAGGTAGTACATTATAATCCAAGGGACTTTAACTACAACGTAGAAGTCCATTAAGGATTTAAGTAGTACCTTTGGGTATCCTACTATGAATCTCTTGCACAAAGATATGTAAGATTTTACGAGGATTTGAATAACATAAATTGGATCACATGACACATAAAGGATAACACATAAGCACATAACCACATAATTGTTTAAATTGTTATTTTCTTTTTATTGACTGCTATTAACTTGGCGCCTCGTACATCGTTTCTCTTGGAAGAAACGGGTACTTAGGATTTTCGTGAATAACGCAAGAGATCATATAATGGAAGAAATTTGGGAGGTAGTCTGTTCTTCAAGGAATGCGGTTCCTTGATTGTCGGTATTGTAGGGGATATGTTTATACATGCAACCACATAAACATATTGAAATGTAAATGAAAGATTTATTTATAAACAACGATAACAACTGTTTCTTGGATCTTGACAACAAAAGAAAATAATACATAAGACGTGATTATTTCTAAATGATGTTGTCTTCTGGTTGATCATATTCTCATCCCTGCGCTGGATTTGCATTAGCAAGCCTTGGGCAATTTCTACTAAAATGGCCCATCTCGCCACAGTTGTAGCAAGATCCCAGTGGGAAACGAGCTTGAGCAGGATTGTTGTTAATCTGATTTGGTGCTGCTGCTGTTGGGCAAACCCTCGCTGTATGACCTATAAGTCCGCAAACTTGGCATGTGCGGCACTTCACACCAGCATGATGATGTAGGCCACATTGGTTGCACAAGGGTGCAGTTCCTTTGTAGGGTTTCCTGGCAGGGGGTTGAGCTGGTTGGTTGGGGACGGCTTGATCATTGTGAGCGACCACGGCGAAGTTCTGAGAAGCCTTTCGCTTCTTTGACCTCTTAGGGGATCCAGTCTGTTCATCCATGATCTTTGATTCTTCGATTGGTTCCGATTCTTCGACCGGCTTCGTGTCACCTTTTCGGAAAAGTTTACCTTTCCTGATCTTTGATTCAGTCAAGGTTGCAGATAGCTCAATGGCCTGTCTAACTGTAGTAGGGTTGCTACCAGTCAAAATGTCTTGTATTGAATCAGGGAGGCCATCAATGTACTTTTCGATTGCCTTATCCAAAGGCGTGACCATGTTTGGGCATAACAGACTTAACTCCTCATAACGGTCCGTGTAGGCTCGATGCTCACCGCTGTCTTGCTTAAGATCATCAAATTCCCTTTCCAAAGCCCTGATCTCGTGACGAGGACAAAACTCCTTCATCATGAGAGCCCTAAGTTCGGCCCATGTCTGTGCTAGAGCAACTTCTGCACCACGATCCCTCATAACCCCGTTCCACCACGTAAGGGCTCTCTTCTGGAACACACTCGAAGCAAACTCGACCTTGCGATTGTCAGGACACTGCACGTGGCGGAAAGTATTCTCGATGCTCTCGAACCATTGAAGAAGCCCAGTCGCTCCCTCAGAACCACTAAACTTGAGTGGTTTCGCCGAATTAAAACTCTTGAAATTGCATGGACCATTGTTGTTGTTGTTGTTGGCTTGATTCCATAGAGCAAAGAGGTTTGGGAATTGAGCAGCCATTTGCTGCGCAATGATTTCTGCCAATTCGGCAGTCGCTATCTGGCTTTCGCGTCGAGGAGGCATTCTAAAAGAGGAAACATGAAATGAAACGAGTGAGAGGGTTAGACGAAAAGAATGAGATGAAACAAATCTGATGAAAGCAATGGATAGTGGTCATTTGTTTGTTACTACAAAGCAACAAACGACCTCGGTGAATAATCAAAGTAAATAGGTCAAAAATAATGTATCGCGAAGACATGCTCGCCTATAAGTGAACACTCATCCCAAGAGTTCCCAGGTAAGCACAACTGGTCTCGCGTCTGGTTGAGATGTATACGAAGTGCTTGCCTAGACAGAAAACTCAGAATACAGGCATTCACCCTTCCAGTTTGCACGTGTTCACATTATTTAAAACCCAAAACCTTGACGAGATTTTTGAAAACTCAAAGGGGTTCAAAACCTTATAACAGAGGGTTCAAAACCTAGTAATCAATCATCCTAGAACAGATGATTAGTTTTCAAAGCGGTTTTGAAATTTATGTTCTTGTTGTGGTCGTCGCCTAAGGATAGGTGACAGTATTGTTTTATGACTAAACGCAAGTAAACTCGCGTTAGGGTCCTAAGAAGGTTATAGACTAGGTCAAAGCATTACTAATTACTAATAACCTAATTCCCTATAACCATTGGCTCTGATACCATCTTTTCTGTCACACCCCGACCACGTAGAACATACTAAACGTGGCGGAAACATCGGGGAGTGTTGTAACAGAATTAATTGTTTCAAATCCATGGCAATTGAAGTTTCGTTTTATTAATTAAAAGTGTTACAATGTCTAATCAAACAAGGAAAAACAACATAATTAACTAGTCTTGCATCTTTTATTGTCACTAAAGCCCAAGTCTGCCTATATGTATCTTGATCATCTTATGCAACAGCTCCTGAAAAACACATGTGAAAATAGGTACGTCAGCATAAAAATGCCTGTGAGATACATAGGTTTTGTGAAAAGAGGTTCCATGACTTATGTTTGAGAAAATGTTTAGTCATGAACCTTTTAGTTTGCTTTGTTTTGTAAATCATTTGAAAAACAATGAGTTCGGATGATATGTATAAATAAGTAAATAATGTATGGTTAAATGAATAACCATAGTAAAACGGATTTGTATAAGATAAGTTGTTTGTAAAACAATGTCTTGTGAAAAGTATGTTATTTGTATAAAATGTTATATGTATCAAACTGAAATGATTCAAATAACGCTACAATATGTAATACCATACAAACACTTATATATAGGAAGTACCAGCGGCGTATCCACCATGCTTGTATCATATTACACACGCATCGTTACTTAATCACTTAATCAAACCAAACAAATGTCAAAATGTCTATGTCAAATATCCATGTCAAATGTCTATGTCAAATATCCATGTCAAATGTCTATGTCAAAATATCATGTATGGCAAGTGAAATGTCTCAACTAAACCATATACACAAAAACAAAGTATTGAAGTAAAACTTGTTTTAAATCAAAGTTATGTTTTGTGGGAAATGCATGATCAAATGTCAATCATGTTAAAATGTCTATGCCGAAATGTCTATGTCAAATACGGTTCACACGGTTCACAGATACAAACGGTTCACAGATATAAACGGATCACAGTCAAATGATTACAACGGTTCAATATGTAGTATAATGTGTTCATATGCTGGATAAGCATATGCAACAGAAAAGCAATGAAAAACGATGTACTAAGTACGCACACAATGGGCATACATAGCATAAAATGTAAGGAAATCATGTACTATAATGTACTAATGAACATAGCAAGTATATGATGTCAAAACAGGAAAGCATGAAAGTAACAAGTAGGCACATGTGTTCCACCCCAAAACAGTTTGGAAAACAGTAAAAGAGGGGTCTATGTACTCACTTGAGATTGCTCAGTTGTCAAAAGATAACCACCAAGTAATGCTATAGATCTCGGAATCAAACGACACCTAATATAGGTAACTATGTTAATAAACCGGACCTATATCGGAAGATCGGGTAGAATGAGGGCTCGTAAACCAAATGAGTATGGGTACTCATGTAGTATGGTTTAATAAAGCCTACATACTAAATGAAACCTAACCTAAGTGCTTACGACCCATTACGACCCGTTTAGGTAGCTTATGCTACTTTAACGCGTCGTTCGCTTAAAACGCGTTCGGAACGCCTAACTAGCCCTATGATAAGTAAAATATGCCTTAACATGTCTAATATTGTTGCCAAATCAGTTTAGATACCAAAAGTTATGTTACATATGCTTAAAATAAATTTTGGCGTAAAAAGGGCATTTTGGTAATTTACCTAAGGCATATAAACTACCTATCATACAACTACTTAAACGAAGCGACCAAAAGGTATAACCTTGGAAGGTTATTCCCTATATACTATGGTCACCTAATGTGTTTGGTCGGATCCTAGTGATCGACCAAACTGGGTCGGGTTCGAAGGTATAGGCGATTTATTAGATCGCCTACCCTACGACCCTAGACAACGTGGTAATCAGTAGGCATAGTCCCAAGGGACTATGACCATCGTGATTACAATCACGTTGCGAAGTTCAAACGAACTTCGCATTGACCATTACTGGTCAATGCTGAAAGTCAAACAAAGTTTGACTTTCTGACTCGAAAAGCAGTAAAAATAAGGAAAGAAACGAAAGAATACTTACGAAGGGTCCCCGAATGCTAACCCAGATCGAAATAGCTCAGGTATGAAACGAAGGTTCCAACTTAGAGCTTTCTTAATCAGATTTGTGGGTTTTGGGGTTGTGGGTGGATGGGTATTTATAGAAAAGGTAGAGCCGTTAGGATCGTTTCTTGAATATCGTGCCTTAATCTCGTGCGTACACTTGTCACAAAGATTATGGAGCCACTCATGCTCCTTAACTTTGTGACACATCACCTTAAAACATGTGGTTAAGGATTGATTAGTTGCAACTTGCATTTAAATGCATTTTTTTATATATTTTTTTTTTATTATTTTAGCAGTTTTGCAGTTTTGGTTCCTGTGCGCGTATCGTCGTGTTTTGGCACTTCTAACACCCGTCAAGCCCATTTTTAAGCTTCATAAGGATGTTAAAGTATAGGAAACATGAAACATGCTCAAAAATATCTCGGATGTCGGTTCGTTTGGTCGTACGAACGCGATGTTCGCTTAATTACGACGGAATGCGCATAAGCGCGAAAAACGATCCAAATGACGAAACGAATGGATTTTTCTTATGGAGAACACTAAAATATAATATAGTCATGCTTATATAAATTTTTGGATGTCCAGATGTATTCAGAACGTAAGTTATGCGCGAAAATGCAAACTTGTGCACTTTTTGACACTTTTAGTCCCTGAATGACCCAAAAGTTTATTTTAGCATACCGAACCCCTCAAAGCCTATTTCTAAGCTATGTAAAGGATATTTATGGTATGTTTAACTTATGGTCATGTTCCGGAATGTCTGTTACAGTTCAAATTGGCATACTTTCGCAGTTTGTCAACTTTAGTTCCTGTAAGCGATTTAACTTTGATTTCACCACACCAAACCTTCCAAAACTTATATCTAAGTTATGTAAAGATTATTTAAGGTATGTTAAGCCTATTTCACTATTCCGGAGTGTTCGTTGCATTAAACTGGTTATATTTACGCATTAGTGCGCGTATAACCTTCCAGAAAGCGATTTAGAGCTTGAAATTGAACAAGAATTGATATGTGTAAACGATACACATATTTTTACAAATCCCAAGTATGAAATACAATATTTCATTGGTTGGGCATTTGTTTGATGGTTGAAATGACACAGGTGTTACAGATGTTCCTTTGGATTATTATGAAAAATTGGAGAAACAATCTTCTACTCCACCAGAGAAGAAGAATGTTCAAAAGAAAAATCAACCAACCGGTCAACTTAAGATAGATGAGTTTTTCTTATACAAAAAGGTTGAGGTTGGATCTGAGGAAAGTTTAAAAATGAATGATAAAAATTTTCCGCCACTTTACACTGCTAAAACTCACATTAAAGTCAAGTTACCCGAGTCAAAAGAGGCTTGGGTGGCATCAAAATCTCACTAAGATTTTGGAATTGCCGGAGCTTCCTAGTTGGTAATTGTGAAGCATGAATCGGCATCTTTATTGAATTGTTTATGATATGTGCAGGATCTTTCGAGAGCTGTTTCACGATGGATTATGGACAGTGGAGCGTCTCGACATATGACAGGGAAGACTGCATTGTTGTACGATGTTAGAAATATCAATGGAGGTTAGGTTGGTGTGACACCTGTGTCACTTCAACCATCAAACAAATGCCAAACCAATGAAATATTGTATTTCATACTTGGGATTTGTAAAAATATGTGTATCGTTTGCACATATCAACTCTTGTTCGATTTTAAGCTTTAAATCGCTTTCTAGAGGGTTATACGCGCTCTGATGCGTAAATATAACCAGTTTAATCCAACGAACACTCCGGAATAGTGAAATAGGCTTAACATACCTTAAATAACCTTTACATAACTTAGAAATAAGTTTTAAAGGCTTTGGTATGGCAAAAACAACTTAATTCGCTTACAGGGACTAAACTTGACAAACTGCGAAAGTATGCCAATTTGAACCGTAACGAACATTCCGGAACATGACCATAAGTTAAACATACCATAAATATCCTTTACATAGCTTAGAAATAGGCTTTGAGGGGTTCGGTATGCTAAAATAATCTTTTGGGTCATTCAGGGACTAAAAGTGTCAAAAAGTGCATAAGTTTGCATTTTCGCGCATAGCTTACGTTCTGAATACATCCGGACATCCAAAAATTTATGTAAGCACTAAAATATTTTATTTTAGTGTTTGGCATAAGAAAAATCCATTCGTCACGCCATTTGGATCGTTTTTCGCGCTTATGCGCATTCCGTCGTAATTAACCGAACAACGCAATTGTACGGCCAAACGAACCGACGTCTGAGATATTTTTGAGCACATTTTAAGTTCCCTATACTTAAAATTCATTTTAGAGCTTTGAAATGGGGTTAACGGGGCTTAAACGTGTCAAAAATGCATCAAATAGCAAGTTTGGAGCTTCAGGGGCCTGTTCTGCCATTTTCCAAACATTCTGGTCTGCAGGTCCTTGCGCACCTCAACACAAATTGTGTTACGGTGCGCAAGCAGGGGTCAGATATGCAGAAACTTGTTTTTCTCAGCTGTTCCCAGCCTTTAACCCCTCCAAAGGCCAATGCCATGTGTCAAACTCTTATGGTGGGAGCAATATGAGTTACCACAACATTCCGACAAGTGTACGACTTAGATCGTGCCCCCTTTTCCAAGAAACGATCCTAACGGTGAACCGAAAACTATAAATACCCATCCATCCCCATTGCAAAACCCACATTTGATCTGAGTTTTTCTCTAAGTGGTTGTGATTTCTCACTTCCTACCTGAGATTACTTGGAATCAAATCTTGCGGGGACCCTTTGTAAGTGTTCCTTCGTTCTTTTATTGCTTTTCGAGTCCGAAAGTCAAACTTTGTTTGACTTTCTGCATTGACCAGTTTATGGTCAATGCGAAGTTCGTTTGAACTTCATAACGTGAGCGTAATCACGATGGTTATAGTCCCTAGTGACTATACCAACTGATTACCACGTTATCTCGTCAAGGTTTTGGGTTTAAATAATGTGAACACGTGCAAACTGGAAGGGTGAATGCCTGTATTCTGGGTTTTCTGTCTAGGCAAGCACTTCGTATACATCTCATCAGACGCGAGACCAGTTGTGCTTACCTGGGAATTCTTGGGATGAGTGTTCACTTATAGGCGAGCATGTCTTCGCGATACATTATTTTTAACCTATTTACTTTGACTAATCACCAAGGTCGTTTGTTGCTTTGTAGTAACAAACAAATGACCACTATCCTTGCTTTCATCAGATTTGTTTCATCTCATTCTTTTCGTCTAAATTCTCTCACTCGTTTCCTTTCATGTTTCCTCTTTTAGACAATGCCTCCTCGACGCGAAAGCCAGATAGAGACTGCCGAGCTGGCAGAAATCATTGCGCAGCAAATGGCTGCTCAATTCCCAAACCTCTTTGCTCAATGGAACCAAGCCAACAACAACAACAATGTGCTATGCAAATACAAGGATTTCAACCAGGCTAAACCACTCAAGTTTAGTGGTTCTGAAGGAGCAACTGGGCTTCTTCAGTGGTTCGAAAGCATTGAGAATACTTTTCGCCACGTGCAGTGCCCGGATAATCGCAAGGTCGAGTTCTCCTCGAGCGTGTTTCAGAAGAGGGCTCTTACATGGTGGAATGGGGTAATGAGAGACCGAGGTGCGGAAGTTGCTCTCGCACAGACCTGGGCTGAACTTAGGGCTCTGATGATGAGGGAATTCTGTCCTCGTCATGAGCAGCGAGCTTTGGAGAAGGAATTTGATGAGTTGAAGCAAGATAGTGGTGAGCACAGGGCGTATACTGATAGGTTTGAGGAGCTGAGTCTGCTTTGCCCCACAATGGTTACCCCACTTGACATAGCTATCGAAAGGTACATCGACGGCCTACCTGACTCGGTACAAGACATCCTTACTGGTAGTAACCCTGCCACACTCCGTCAGGCGATCGAGTTATCAGCGACATTGACTGAGTCGCAGATTCGGAAGAACAAGTTACACAGGAAGGGTGACAAGGGCAAGAAACAGTCAGCTGACAAGGAGGATAGCAAGAAAGGCCAAAACAAGAAGGGTAAGGAAGGTGAGACGTCAAAGAAATCAAAGAAGCGAAAGGGTGCCCAAAATTTTGCTGTTACAGCACAGACTGCTCAGAACCCGCGGAACCCACCAGCTCAGCCACCTGCAAAGAAAGCATATGCCGGTACCGCACCTTATTGTGCACGCTGCAACGGTCATCACGCAGTACAACAAGCTTGCTGGCAATGCACGACGTGTGGTAAACTTGGGCATTTGGCCAAGATTTGTCGTTTGGGACAAAATCAGGCTGCTCAGGTTCAAGCTCCGGTTCAAGGGAATGCTGCGAGATTTCCACTAGGTTCATGTTTCAACTGCGGAGAGATTGGTCACTCCGCCACAACTGCCCAAGACTGGTGAATGCAAATGCTAACGCAAACCCAAATGCGAATGTCAACGTCAATGTGAATCCAGCACGTGGTCGAGTGTTTAACATCAATGAGGCACTCAATGTTGAAGGAGTGAACAATTAGTATTCTGTTTTTCCTCTGGTTGGTATCTTGTAACATTTAAAGACAATGCGGTTGTTATATAAATAAAAATTTGTGGTTTTATTTTCTAACTAATGCAATTGTATGAATGTTTGATTCAACCTTGTGATGTCAACACAAAGACAAAACTACTCGTGTGGTTCTGCCATTTTTACGATCACTTGAGATCTCCCTAAGAACCTCAAACACTGGTTTCTTTTAAATCTAAAGTATTTTATCGTCTTGCACCGTTTGAGATGCAAGAATTATTAAAACAGCTTCAAGAGTTGTCTGATAAAGGATTCATCCGTCCGAACTTTTCACCTTGGAGAAACTCCTGTTCTCCTTGTGAAAAGAAAAATGGATCTTTTCGAATGTATATCGATTAACGTAAGCCTAGTAAGCTTACCATCAAGAATCGATATCCCCCTACCTTAAATCAACGATTTCTCCGATCAACTGCATAGCGTTCATGCTTTTCCAAGATCGATTTGCGTTTTGGGTATCATCAACTTTGTATTCTCGAAGAAGATATTCCCAAAACGGTTTTCTGCATGAAGGATGGCCATTACGAGTTTACAGTCATGCCTTTTAGGTTGACAAATACTCCAGCCATCTTCAAGAACTTAATAAATAGAGTCTGCAAGCCTTATTTGGATCAGATCGTCATTGTTATTATTGATGACACCTTGATCTATTCATGTCCTGAGCCGATCACGATCAACACCTTCGTTGACATCGGAGCCCTGATTGAATTCCTTGTACACTTTAAAATGTACAAAACAACTCAATTAGGACAAACCGAATGCCTTTTAAGATCTTCCTATCTTCATAGTTAGATTCTTGAAAATATTTAAAGTGCCAAAGGAAATCCACGGATTGGGTTTCTGGTATGCTTTAAATACCCGTGTCCAAAGATAACAAATTATAGGTCAAATTGAACGATTATGCGATTGAACGAGTATACAATTATGTGACTATGTGTTTATTCATCTTATGTTTTCTTTTATGCATTTTTGTGTTTTTAATACTCTGGATATTCGTTATCCAAATCCTCGCAGAATCTTTCATATCGTCATATGAGGGATTCGTAGCAGGATATTCAAAAAGTACTACCTTCAATCCTTAATGGGCTTCTATGTAATAGTTAAGACCCTTGGGTTATATAGTACCATTCCATGATTCGATGAGAGACCCTTTAGTGGTCTAGTAAAAAAGATTGATTCACGATTTGGTTAAAGAACGACATCTAGTGATGTAGCTGGACAGACTCCTTGATAGTCTATTTAGATCATTTATTGATTTAATTAAAAGGATTCTAAGGTGGTCTAGTCACACTCATCACAGGATTGTTCATTTGGTTTTCCCCTACACACTATAAAATAGACTGTGTGAACTGTGCAAGGAATTTTCTGATTATGGACGCGTACATAATTATGAAATTTAGTGCACAGAAACCCAGTAAGATTTATTATGTGTAAGAGCCGATAGTGACAACAATAACGAAATGAGAACGATGTAATGGAGGTACGGTGGTCGCACCAATGACGCTTCATATACTTGTATATAAGTATCCCTCTTACATTGTAATCATGATGTTATTAAAGGTTACTAGAAGTTCAGAACCCTAACCAATGTTATTCGATCTTTTCAATTTCATGTTTTCAAGCTCTCACAAGTTTCCTCTAAATAAATTTCGGGACGAAATTTCCTAAAGTAGGGGAGACTGTAACACCTGTGCCTCCACGGCCATCAAACAAATACCAAACCAATGAAATATTGTATTTCATACTTGGGATTTGTAAAAATATGTGTATCATTTGCACATATCAATTTTTGTTCGATTTCAAACTCTAAATCGCTTTCTGGAAGGTTATACGCGCACTGATGCGTAAATATAGCCAGTTTAATGCAACAAACACTCCGGAATAGTGACATAGGCTTAACATACCTTAAATAACCTTTACATAACTTAGATATAAGTTTTGGAAGGTTTGGTGTGGTGAAATCAAAGTTTAATCGCTTACAGGGACTAAATTTGACAAACTGCGAAAGTATGCCAATTTGAACTGTAACAGACCTTCCGGAACATGATCATAAGTTAAACATACCATAAATATCCTTTACATAGCTTAGAAATAGGCTTTGAGGGGTTCGGTGTGCTAAAATAAACTTTTGGGTCATTCAGGGACTAAAAGTGTCAAAAAGTGCACAAGTTTGCATTTTCGCGCATAACTTACGTTCTGAATACATCCGGACATCAAAAAATTATGTTAGCACTAAAATATTTTATTTTAGTGTTCGCCATAAGAAAAATCCATTCGTCACGTCATTTGGATCGTTTTTCGCATTCAGGACCAGATTCGATGTATTAGCCGTTGTTTAATTCACAACCACACATTCTAACTTGCTTAGTCAGCGGATAAGGATGGAATTTAGGCACCATGACATTTCAACACATGTATGGATGGAATTTAAACACCTAAACACCATGACCTTTCAACACATGTATGGATGGAATTTAAACACCTAAACACCATGACATTTCAACACATGTATGGATGGAATTTAAACACCTAAACACCATGACATTTCAACACATGTATGGATGGAATTTAAACACCTAAACACCATGACATTTCAACACATGTACGGATGGAATTTAAACACCTAAACACCATGACATTTCAACACATGTACGGATGGGATTAAGGCACGTTTTCCATGAAACGATCTTAACGGTTCGGGTATTCCTATAAATACCCATCCACCCCCATTGCTAAAATCACTAGAACTTTGATTTGAGAAACTCTAAGTTGAAACTATTGTTTCATACCTGAGATTTTTGAATCGAGGTTAGCATTCGGGGACCCTTCGTAAGTATTCTTTCGTTCTTTTCCTTATTTTATTGCTTTTCGAGTCAGAAAGTCAAACTTTGTTTGACTTTCAGCGTTGACCAGTAATGGTCAATGCGAAGTTCGTTTGAACTTCGCAACGTGAGTGTAATCACGTTGGTCATAGTCCCTTGGGACTATGCCCACTGATTACCACGTTGTCTAGGGTCGTAGGGTAGGCGATCTAATAAATCGCCTATACCTTCGAGCCCGACCCAGTTTGGTTGATCATTAGGATCCGACCAAATACATTAGGTGACCCTAGTATAGGGCATAACCTTCCGAGGTTATACCCTATGGTCACATCGTTTAAGTAGTTGTATGATAGGTAGTTTATATGCCTTAGGTAAATTACCAGAATACCCTTTTCATGTATAATTGGTAATTAAGCATATGTAACCTAAACTTTTGTCACATAACTGATTATGTAACATGTTTAGGCATATAACACTTGTCATAGGACTAGTTAGACGGTCCGAACGCGTTTCACGCACACGACGCGTTAAAGTAGCATAAGTTACCTTAATGGGTCGCGATGGGTCGATAATACTTAGGTTAAGTTTCATTTAGTATGTAGGCTTTGTTAAACCATATCATATGAGTTCCTACACTCATTTGGTTTACAAACCCTCCTGCTACCCAGTCTTCCGATTTAGGTCCGGGTTAATTATGTAATTACCTATATTAGGTACCGTTTGATTTCCGGGACTCCTCTAGCTTTCTTGGTAGTTGTTCAAGACTCCTAAGCACTCCCAGGCGAGTACATTATTCCCCTCTTTTACTGTTTTCAACTGTTTTGGGGTGACTCATATGTGCTAAATGTTTTATCAATGGTTTCAAGAACAATTACAATATGGTTTCAAGAACAATTACAATGTGGTTTCAAGAACAATTACAATTATTTCAAGAACGCTAACAATGATTTCAAGAACGAATACAATGATTTCAAAAACTAATAACAAATTTCAAGAAGTGAACAAACTTGTTGGTTGTAGTTTACATGACCGATGACATTCATTAGCTATGATCAAGCCGACCAGTATTAGGTTATGGTACCATAGGATCTGACAAATCCCGTTATTTACTGCACCCATTGTTATGTGTGGGTGTTGTGGGTAGCGACTGAATCTGTAATTATTAACTTATCCTTTGGTAAGGGTTTGTTAAGAACGAGAGCGAGAGCGAGTTGGAACGAGGAACGCGTCAAGAAGGTTTGAATGTTATTAGAGAATCGATCATAAAGTAGTTCACGATTAAAACAAGAACGATTAGAACGATTAAAACAAGAACGATTTGAACGAATGGGTAACGATTGGGTAAACATTTGTACATGATTTACATTTGATCATGCATTTACACGAAACATAGTATTGGTTTAAACCAAGTTTTACTTCAATACTTTGTTGTTGTGCATATGGTTTAGTTGAGACATTTCACTTGCCATACATGGATATTTGACATAGACATTTGACATGGATATTTGACATAGACATTTTGACATGAATTACATCTTGACATGAATACTTTGACATATTATTCAATACATTTGACAATTGATTTAAACATAGACATTTTACATTGTTTGGTTTGGTTTGATTAAGTGATTAAGTAACGATGCGTGTGTAATATGATACAAACATGGTGGATACGCCGCTGGTACTTCCTATATATAAGTGTTTGTATGGTATTACATATTGTAGCGTTATTTGAATCATTTCAGTTTGAGACATAGAACATTTTATACAAGTAACATACTTTTCACAAGACATTTATTTACAAACAACTTATCTTACACAAACTCATTTTTACATGGTTATTCATTTAATCATGCATTATTCTCTTATTTATACTTATCATCCGAACTTATTATTTTTCAAATGATTTACAAAGACAAAGCAAATTACAAGGTTCATGACTAAACATTTTCTCAAACAGAAGTCATGAAACTTATTTTCAACAAAACTAATGTATTCGCCAGCATTTCTTTGCTGACCTCGTTTTCACATATGTTTCAGGTATTGTTGGATGATATCGATTGATAAGATGCATGCTCACATAGGACTGGACAAGGCCTTAGTGACTCAATAACAATGATAGACTATGTTTAAATAGTGTATTTAGATTTCCAGACGATGTAATTACTCAATGTTTAATAAAACGAAACACTTTTGATATCCATGGTTATGAAACATTAATTCTGTTGCAACACGCCCCGATGTTTCCGCCGCGATTTGTTGTTTTACGCGGTCGGGGTGTGACAGAAAAGATGGTATCAGAGCCAATGGTTATAGGGAATTAGGTTATTAGTAATTAGTAATGCTTTGACCTAGTCTATAACCTTCTTAGGACCCTAACGCGAGTTTACTTGCGTTTAGTTATAAAACAATACCGTCACCTATCCTTAGGTGACGACCACAACAAGAACATAAATTTCAAAACCGCTTTGAAAACTAATCATCTGTTCTAGGATGATTAATTTCTAGGTTTTGAACCCTCTATTGTAAGGTTTTGAACCCTCTGTTATATGGTTTTGAACCCCTTTGAATTTTCAAAATCTCGTCAAGGTTTTGGGTTTAAATAATGTGAACACGTGCAAACTGGAAGGGTGAATGCCTGTATTCTGGGTTTTCTGTCTAGGCAAGCACTTCGTATACATCTCATCAGACGCGAGACCAGTTGTGCTTACCTGGGAATTCTTGGGATGAGTGTTCACTTATAGGCGAGCATGTCTTCGCGATACATTATTTTTAACCTATTTACTTTGACTAATCACCAAGGTCGTTTGTTGCTTTGTAGTAACAAACAAATGACCACTATCCTTGCTTTCATCAGATTTGTTTCATCTCATTCTTTTCATCTAAATTCTCTCACTCGTTTCCTTTCATGTTTCCTCTTTTAGACAATGCCTCCTCGACGCGAAAGCCAGATAGAGACTGCCGAGCTGGCAGAAATCATTGCGCAGCAAATGGCTGCTCAATTCCCAAACCTCTTTGCTCAATGGAACCAAGCCAACAACAACAACAATGTGCTATGCAAATACAAGGATTTCAACCAGGCTAAACCACTCAAGTTTAGTGGTTCTGAAGGAGCAACTGGGCTTCTTCAGTGGTTCGAAAGCATTGAGAATACTTTTCGCCACGTGCAGTGCCCGGATAATCGCAAGGTCGAGTTCTCCTCAAGCGTGTTTCAGAAGAGGGCTCTTACATGGTGGAATGGGGTAATGAGAGACCGAGGTGCGGAAGTTGCTCTCGCACAGACCTGGGCTGAACTTAGGGCTCTGATGATGAGGGAATTCTGTCCTCGTCATGAGCAGCGAGCTTTGGAGAAGGAATTTGATGAGTTGAAGCAAGATAGTGGTGAGCACAGGGCGTATACTGATAGGTTTGAGGAGCTGAGTCTGCTTTGCCCCACAATGGTTACCCCACTTGACATAGCTATCGAAAGGTACATCGACGGCCTACCTGACTCGGTACAAGACATCCTTACTGGTAGTAACCCTGCCACACTCCGTCAGGCGATCGAGTTATCAGCGACATTGACTGAGTCGCAGATTCGGAAGAACAAGTTACACAGGAAGGGTGACAAGGGCAAGAAACAGTCAGCTGACAAGGAGGATAGCAAGAAAGGCCAAAACAAGAAGGGTAAGGAAGGTGAGACGTCAAAGAAATCAAAGAAGCGAAAGGGTGCCCAAAATTTTGCTGTTACAGCACAGACTGCTCAGAACCCGCGGAACCCACCAGCTCAGCCACCTGCAAAGAAAGCATATGCCGGTACCGCACCTTATTGTGCACGCTGCAACGGTCATCACGCAGTACAACAAGCTTGCTGGCAATGCACGACGTGTGGTAAACTTGGGCATTTGGCCAAGATTTGTCGTTTGGGACAAAATCAGGCTGCTCAGGTTCAAGCTCCGGTTCAAGGGAATGCTGCGAGATTTCCACTGGGTTCATGTTTCAACTGCGGAGAGATTGGTCACTCCGCCACAACTGCCCAAGACTGGTGAATGCAAATGCTAACGCAAACCCAAATGCGAATGTCAACGTCAATGTGAATCCAGCACGTGGTCGAGTGTTTAACATCAATGAGGCACTCAATGTTGAAGGAGTGAACAATTAGTATTCTGTTTTTCCTCTGGTTGGTATCTTGTAACATTTAAAGACAATGCGGTTGTTATATAAATAAAAATTTGTGGTTTTATTTTCTAACTAATGCAATTGTATGAATGTTTGATTCAACCTTGTGATGTCAACACAAAGACAAAACTACTCGTGTGGTTCTGCCATTTTTACGATCACTTGAGATCTCCCTAAGAACCTCAAACACTGGTTTCTTTTAAATCTAAAGTATTTTATCGTCTTGCACCGTTTGAGATGCAAGAATTATTAAAACAGCTTCAAGAGTTGTCTGATAAAGGATTCATCCGTCCGAACTTTTCACCTTGGAGAAACTCCTGTTCTCCTTGTGAAAAGAAAAATGGATCTTTTCGAATGTATATCGATTAACGTAAGCCTAGTAAGCTTACCATCAAGAATCGATATCCCCCTACCTTAAATCAATGATTTCTCCGATCAACTGCATAGCGTTCATGCTTTTCCAAGATCGATTTGCGTTTTGGGTATCATCAACTTTGTATTCTCGAAGAAGATATTCCCAAAACGGTTTTCTGCATGAAGGATGGCCATTACGAGTTTACAGTCATGCCTTTTAGGTTGACAAATACTCCAGCCATCTTCAAGAACTTAATAAATAGAGTCTGCAAGCCTTATTTGGATCAGATCGTCATTGTTATTATTGATGACACCTTGATCTATTCATGTCCTGAGCCGATCACGATCAACACCTTCGTTGACATCGGAGCCCTGATTGAATTCCTTGTACACTTTAAAATGTACAAAACAACTCAATTAGGACAAACCGAATGCCTTTTAAGATCTTCCTATCTTCATAGTTAGATTCTTGAAAATATTTAAAGTGCCAAAGGAAATCCACGGATTGGGTTTCTGGTATGCTTTAAATACCCGTGTCCAAAGATAACAAATTATAGGTCAAATTGAACGATTATGCGATTGAACGAGTATACAATTATGTGACTATGTGTTTATTCATCTTATGTTTTCTTTTATGCATTTTTGTGTTTTTAATACTCTGGATATTCGTTATCCAAATCCTCGCAGAATCTTTCATATCGTCATATGAGGGATTCGTAGCAGGATATTCAAAAAGTACTACCTTCAATCCTTAATGGGCTTCTATGTAATAGTTAAGACCCTTGGGTTATATAGTACCATTCCATGATTCGATGAGAGACCCTTTAGTGGTCTAGTCAAAAAGATTGATTCACGATTTGGTTAAAGAACGACATCTAGTGATGTAGCTGGACAGACTCCTTGATAGTCTATTTAGATCATTTATTGATTTAATTAAAAGGATTCTAAGGCGGTCTAGTCACACTCATCACAGGATTGTTCATTTGGTTTTCCCCTACACACTATAAAATAGACTGTGTGAACTGTGCAAGGAATTGTCTGATTATGGACGCGTACATAATTATGAAATTTAGTGCACAGAAACCCAGTAAGATTTATTATGTGTAAGAGCCGATAGTGACAACAATAACGAAATGAGAACGATGTAATGGAGGTACGGTGGACGCACCAATGACGCTTCATATACTTGTATATAAGTATCCCTCTTACATTGTAATCATGATGTTATTAAAGGTTACTAGAAGTTCAGAACCCTAACCAATGTTATTCGATCTTTTCAATTTCATGTTTTCAAGCTCTCACAAGTTTCCTCTAAATAAATTTCGGGACGAAATTTCCTAAAGTAGGGGAGACTGTAACACCTGTGCCTCCACGGCCATCAAACAAATACCAAACCAATGAAATATTGTATTTCATACTTGGGATTTGTAAAAATATGTGTATCATTTGCACATATCAATTTTTGTTCGATTTCAAACTCTAAATCGCTTTCTGGAAGGTTATACGCGCACTGATGCGTAAATATAACCAGTTTAATGCAACAAACACTCCGGAATAGTGACATAGGCTTAACATACCTTAAATAACCTTTACATAACTTAGATATAAGTTTTGGAAGGTTTGGTGTGGTGAAATCAAAGTTTAATCGCTTACAGGGACTAAATTTGACAAACTGCGAAAGTATGCCAATTTGAACTGTAACAGACCTTCCGGAACATGATCATAAGTTAAACATACCATAAATATCCTTTACATAGCTTAGAAATAGGCTTTGAGGGGTTCGGTGTGCTAAAATAAACTTTTGGGTCATTCAGGGACTAAAAGTGTCAAAAAGTGCACAAGTTTGCATTTTCGCGCATAACTTACGTTCTGAATACATCCGGACATCAAAAAAATTATGTTAGCACTAAAATATTTTATTTTAGTGTTCGCCATAAGAAAAATCCATTCGTCACGTCATTTGGATCGTTTTTCGCATTCAGGACCAGATTCGATGTATTAGCCGTTGTTTAATTCACAACCACACATTCTAACTTGCTTAGTCAGCGGATAAGGATGGAATTTAGGCACCATGACATTTCAACACATGTATGGATGGAATTTAAACACCTAAACACCATGACCTTTCAACACATGTATGGATGGAATTTAAACACCTAAACACCATGACATTTCAACACATGTATGGATGGAATTTAAACACCTAAACACCATGACATTTCAACACATGTATGGATGGAATTTAAACACCTAAACACCATGACATTTCAACACATGTATGGATGGAATTTAAACACCTAAACACCATGACATTTCAACACATGTACGGATGGGATTAAGGCACGTTTTCCATGAAACGATCTTAACGGTTCGGGTATTCCTATAAATACCCATCCACCCCCATTGCTAAAATCACTAGAACTTTGATTTGAGAAACTCTAAGTTGAAACTATTGTTTCATACCTGAGATTTTTGAATCGAGGTTAGCATTCGGGGACCCTTCGTAAGTATTCTTTCGTTCTTTTCCTTATTTTATTGCTTTTCGAGTCAGAAAGTCAAACTTTGTTTGACTTTCAGCGTTGACCAGTAATGGTCAATGCGAAGTTCGTTTGAACTTCGCAACGTGAGTGTAATCACGTTGGTCATAGTCCCTTGGGACTATGCCCACTGATTACCACGTTGTCTAGGGTCGTAGGGTAGGCGATCTAATAAATCGCCTATACCTTCGAGCCCGACCCAGTTTGGTCGATCATTAGGATCCGACCAAATACATTAGGTGACCCTAGTATAGGGCATAACCTTCCGAGGTTATACCCTATGGTCACATCGTTTAAGTAGTTGTATGATAGGTAGTTTATATGCCTTAGGTAAATTACCAGAATACCCTTTTCATGTATAATTGGTAATTAAGCATATGTAACCTAAACTTTTGTCACATAACTGATTATGTAACATATTTAGGCATATAACACTTGTCATAGGACTAGTTAGACGGTCCGAATGCGTTTCACGCACACGACGCGTTAAAGTAGCATAAGTTACCTTAATGGGTCGCGATGGGTCGATAATACTTAGGTTAAGTTTCATTTAGTATGTAGGCTTTGTTAAACCATATCATATGAGTTCCTACACTCATTTGGTTTACAAACCCTCCTGCTACCCAGTCTTCCGATTTAGGTCCGGGTTAATTATGTAATTACCTATATTAGGTACCGTTTGATTTCCGGGACTCCTCTAGCTTTCTTGGTAGTTGTTCAAGACTCCTAAGCACTCCCAGGCGAGTACATTATTCCCCTCTTTTACTGTTTTCAACTGTTTTGGGGTGACTCATATGTGCTAAATGTTTTATCAATGGTTTCAAGAACAATTACAATATGGTTTCAAGAACAATTACAATGTGGTTTCAAGAACAATTACAATTATTTCAAGAACGCTAACAATGATTTCAAGAACGAATACAATGATTTCAAAAACTAATAACAAATTTCAAGAAGTGAACAAACTTGTTGGTTGTAGTTTACATGACCGATGACATTCATTAGCTATGATCAAGCCGACCAGTATTAGGTTATGGTACCATAGGATCTGACAAATCCCGTTATTTACTGCACCCATTGTTATGTGTGGGTGTTGTGGGTAGCGACTGAATCTGTAATTATTAACTTATCCTTTGGTAAGGGTTTGTTAAGAACGAGAGCGAGAGCGAGTTGGAACGAGGAACGCGTCAAGAAGGTTTGAATGTTATTAGAGAATCGATCATAAAGTAGTTCACGATTAAAACAAGAACGATTAGAACGATTAAAACAAGAACGATTTGAACGAATGGGTAACGATTGGGTAAACATTTGTACATGATTTACATTTGATCATGCATTTACACGAAACATAGTATTGGTTTAAACCAAGTTTTACTTCAATACTTTGTTGTTGTGCATATGGTTTAGTTGAGACATTTCACTTGCCATACATGGATATTTGACATAGACATTTGACATGGATATTTGACATAGACATTTTGACATGAATTACATCTTGACATGAATACTTTGACATATTATTCAATACATTTGACAATTGATTTAAACATAGACATTTTACATTGTTTGGTTTGGTTTGATTAAGTGATTAAGTAACGATGCGTGTGTAATATGATACAAACATGGTGGATACGCCGCTGGTACTTCCTATATATAAGTGTTTGTATGGTATTACATATTGTAGCGTTATTTGAATCATTTCAGTTTGAGACATAGAACATTTTATACAAGTAACATACTTTTCACAAGACATTTATTTACAAACAACTTATCTTACACAAACTCATTTTTACATGGTTATTCATTTAATCATGCATTATTCTCTTATTTATACTTATCATCCGAACTTATTATTTTTCAAATGATTTACAAAGACAAAGCAAATTACAAGGTTCATGACTAAACATTTTCTCAAACAGAAGTCATGAAACTTATTTTCAACAAAACTAATGTATTCGCCAGCATTTCTTTGCTGACCTCGTTTTCACATATGTTTCAGGTATTGTTGGATGATATCGATTGATAAGATGCATGCTCACATAGGACTGGACAAGGCCTTAGTGACTCAATAACAATGATAGACTATGTTTAAATAGTGTATTTAGATTTCCAGACGATGTAATTACTCAATGTTTAATAAAACGAAACACTTTTGATATCCATGGTTATGAAACATTAATTCTGTTGCAACACGCCCCGATGTTTCCGCCGCGATTTGTTGTTTTACGCGGTCGGGGTGTGACAGAATAACCTTCCGAGGTTATACCTTATGGTCGTTTCGTTTAAGTAGTTGTATGATAGGTAGTTTATATGCCTTAGGTAAATTACCAAAATACCCCTTTGATGCCAAAATTCATTTTAAACTTATGTAACATAACCTATGACCTCTAAACTGATTTATCAACAATATTAAACATGTTAAGGCATATTCTACTTGTTATAGGACTAGTTAGGCGGTCCGAACGCGTTTCACGCAAACGACGCGTTAAAGTAGCATAAGCTACCTAAACGGGTCGTAATGGGTCGTAAGCACTTAGGTTAGGTTCCGATTTAGTATGTAGGCTTTGTTAAACCATATTACATGAGTTCCCATACTCATTTGGTTTACAAGCCCTCATTCTATCCGATCCTTCGATTTAGGTCCGGTTAATTAACATAGTAACCTATACTAGGTGCCGTTTGATTCCGTGATCTCTAGCATTGCTTGGTGGTTATCTTAGGACTTCTGAGCAATCTCAAGTGAGTACATAGTCCCCTCTTTTACTGTTTTCAAACTGTTTTGGGGTGAAGCATGTGTACCTATCTGTTATTTTCCTGTTTTCCAAAAGTATAATTGATTATACATGTTAGTACTTATCTGTTGACAAACTGAATGACTATCTATGGTTTAAACACTGATTTTTCAAAGACTATAACATAAATTGTTGAATTGTACTTATTTTGTTCACCAGACCGGTTGTTAGTATGATATAGCGTATAGGATTTGACACCCCATTCCTGTTGTCATGGAATGTCTGAAACCAATTTGTTTCTCCATCCAAATAGGGATTGCCTTTGTGGTATCCCTATAGTCTCAAAGGTGTATTTTGATGCACTAGGTCTGAATGAATTCATAAGTCACACTTTTATTTGTATATTTTGATATACTCCCAAAGGTATAGTCTGATATACTCCCATGTGTGATATTGTACAAAACCAACATATATTTTGTTAATCACATCTAAAGTATATTTTGATATGTTATTTACAAACCAAAACATAGTTTACTATGTTATTTATCACATCCAAAGCATATTTTGATATGTTATTTACAAAAACCAAATCATAGTTTAATATGTTATTTATCACATCCAAAGTATATTTTGATATGCTACTTACAAAACCAAAACATAGTTTAATGTGTTATTTATAAATCCAAAGTATACTTGTAATATACTACTGAAAACTATTATTTTAAACAACTAAAGTATATTTAATATACTATCTATCAAACGATTGGGTTTTGGGTTAGTGTTTAGATAACGGGACGGGTGTAATGTGATGAAAACATGGTAGATACGCCGCTGGTACTTCTTATATATAAGTGTTTTCATTGCATTACATACCGTGGCGATATTTAGTACACTTGGGTTAACGATATTGGAACTGAAATATATCTTAATATATTACTCATTCGACTTTCTTAAAAACCAAAGTATATTTTCATATATACTATAAATCTTTTTATCAAAATATTGTTTGTCGAACAATACATTTTATACAAACTCATTTTATATGGTTATTCATTAACCATACATTATCCTCTTAATTATACATATCATCTTAACTTATTGTTTTTCAAATGATTTACAAAACAAAACAATCTACAAGGATCATGACTACTTTTCGTAAAACATTCTTTTTCTTTAAACTTAAGTCATGAATCCTATTTTCACAAAACCTATGTATCTCACTGGCATTTTTATGCTGACGTACCTATTTTTACACATGTTTCAGGTACTGCTTGTGATGATTGATGATATATGCTACACTTAGGATGGACTCGTGCCTTAGCAACTTTAAAACTTGGAAGATCATAGTTGTACTTATTTGATTGTATTAAAACAATGAGTTCATTTATTCAATAAAACAAAATTTATTTATTCCATGGTTACGAAACAATGATTCTGTTACAACACTCCCCGACATTTCTGCCACGTCTTGTTGCTTTACGTGGTCGGGGTGTGACAGAAAAGTTGGTATCAGAGCCAATGGTTATAGGGAATTAGGTTATTAGTAATGCTTTGACCTAGACTATAACCTTCTTAGGACCCTAACACAAGTTTTCTTGTGTTTAGTTTTAAAACAATACCGTCACTTATTCTTAGGTGACAACCACAATAAGAACACAAATTTCAATCCTGCTTTGAAAACTAATCATCTGTTCTAGGATGATTGATTGTAAGGTTTTGAACCCTCTAAGTTTTCAAAATCCCGTCAAAGTTTGGTCTAAATAATGTGAACACGTGCAAACTGGAAGGGTGGGTGCCTGTACCCTGGGTCTTCTGTCTAAGGCTAGAGTGTTCGTACAAATCCACAGTATCGGACCAGTCACTCTTACCTGGGAACTCTTGGGGTGAGTGTCCACTTATAGGCAAGCATGTCTTCGCGATACATTATATTGACCTATTTACTTTGATTAGTCACCGTCTCATTTGTTTGCCTTAGGTAACAAACAAATGATCGCAATTTTATGCATTTTTATTCTGTTTTCATTTCCCTTGTTTCCTCCCATGTCTCCCATTTTCTTCATGGTGCCTCTTCATCGCAACAACAATGTCCGAACTAGGTGCTGCAATTGTCCATCAATTAGGCGTCGTACTACCAGAAGGTCGTTGATTTAGCTATCACCATGACTCGTCTCAGGGATGAAGCCATACAAGGGAACCGCTCCTTAGAGCAATCAATGCCACTGTCATCATCCGAATCAGATACTCTATTTCAAATGTACCCACGGTGGACGATGGGGATATTTGATTATCAGGTACCGCTTTGCAATCCAAAGCAAAGCTGTTACAAATCCTGCTACTGCTCAACCTCTTGCAAGGAAACCTAATGCTGGTCAAATCAACCCAAACCAAAGTGGTCTAAACCAAACCTAAGTCAACCCTGCTCGTATGATCGACTTAACATACATAGTACCCAACTTTCAAAATCTGCTTCATATGTCGCTTGGCATATCTAGCACCTCAACCTCATGAACTTTCTACCTTGTGTATCGACTTAAGCACGCCTAGTGCAAGGTGTCGAAACACCTCTCGTTACACAAATTCCAAAATTCATATAGGATCTTTTTATCTTCATAATTAGATCTTTATGGATGATTATCAATCAAATCGGAGCCCTTACTTGAATTATTCGTATGCCTTAATACGTAAATTACGATTCAATAAGGACAAATCCGAATTCCTATTAAAGATCTTTCTATCTCCATAGTTAGATTCTTATGTTTAAAGTGCCAAATAAAATCCACGAATTGGATTCCTGGTGTGCTTTAAATATCCATACCTAAAGATAACAAATTAAAGAATCAAGTTAACTAATTATGTGCTTATGTGTTTTCTTATATGTTTTGTGTTTGTATGTGATTCATCCAAATCCTCGTAGAATCTTCCATATCTCATATGAGGGATTCATAGTAGGATATCCAAAGTTACTATCTTAATTCCTTAATGGACTTCTACGTTGTAGTCAAGTCCCTTGGGTTTTAAAGTACTATTCTATAATTGGACCCCTTGAGTGGTCTAATTAAGCAGATTGATTTGAAAATCTAGTTAGAAATATCATGTGATGATATAATTAAAAAGATCCCTTAAGTGGTCTATTTAAGGAGATCGTACGACGGTCTAGTTAAGAAGATCATGTGTTGATCTAATTAAAAAGATCGTTCGTTGATCTAGTTGAAAAGATCCTTTGGTGGTCTAGTCAGGTCGTTTCATGTTTATTCAAGTGATTTTTTTTCTACGCATTATGAAATGAACTGTGCGGACTGTGCAAGGAATTACGTAATTATGGAGGCCTACATAATTATGGAATTCAGTGCACAGAAACCACAGGAAGCTTTGTCATGTGTTAAGACCTATAGTGACAAGAATAATGATACGGGAGAAGTCTTGGACCTCGACCAATGTCATTTATTCTCACACTCCCCAATTCTGATCTCAATCACACACCAAGTTTCCTATGATAAGCCTTCATAAGAAACGTTCTTCTGTCCGTAGTTAAAAAATTCCATGTTTTACTACTACAAGGAATTCACTTTGAGGGTTAACAAATTCGCTAAGAATCCTAACATGGCTAAGAGTTTTACTTAAGGGTTCAATGGATTTATTTGAAAGCGAAACCATCACAGCTGTCTTCACAAGTTTCCTCTAGGATTAAATTTCGGGACGAAATTTCCTAAAGTAGGGGAGACTGTGACACCTGTGTCACTTCAACCATCAAACAAATGCCAAACCAATGAAATATTGTATTTCATACTTGGGATTTGTAAAAATATGTGTATCGTTTGCAAATATCAACTCTTGTTCGATTTTAAGCTTTAAATCGCTTTCTGGAGGGTTATACGCGCTCTGATGCGTAAATATAACCAGTTTAATCCAACGAACACTCCGGAATAGTGAAACAGGCTTAACATACCTTAAATAACCTTTACATAACTTAGAAATAAGTTTTGAAGGCTTTGGTATGGCAAAAACAAGTTAATTCGCTTACTGGGACTAAACTTGACAAACTGTGAAAGTATGCCAATTTGAACCGTAACGAACATTCCGGAACATGACCATAAGTTAAACATACCATAAATATCCTTTAAATAGCTTAGAAATAGGCTTTGAGGGGTTCGGTATGCTAAAATAAACTTTTGGGTCATTCAGGGACTAAAAGTGTTAAAAAGTGCATAAGTTTGCATTTTCGCGCATAACTTACGTTCTGAATACATCCGGACATCCAAAAATTTATGTAAGCACTAAAATATTTTATTTTAGTGTTTGGCATAAGAAAAATCCATTCGTCACGCCATTTGGATCGTTTTTCGCGCTTATGCGCATTTCGTCGTAATTAACCGAACAACGCAATTGTACGGCCAAACGAACTGACATCTGAGATATTTTTGAGCACATTTTAAGTTCCCTATACTTTAACTTCATTTTAGAGCTTTGAAATGGGGTTAACGGGGCTTAAACGTGTCAAAAATGCATCAAATAGCAAGTTTGGAGCTTCAGGGGCCTGTTCTGCCATTTTCCAAACATTCTGGTCTGTAGGTCCTTGCGCACCTCAACACAAATTGTGTTACGGTGCACAAGCAGGGGTCAGATATGCAGAAACTTGTTTTTCTCAGCTGTTCCCAGCCTTTAACCCCTCCAAAGGCCAATGCCATGTGTCAGACTCTTGTGGTGGGAGCAATATGAGTTACCACAACATTCCGACAAGTGTACGGCTTAGATCGTGCCCCCTTTTCCAAGAAACGATCCTAACGGTGAACCGAAAACTATAAATACCCATCCATCCCCATTGTAAAACCCACATTTGATCTGAGTTTTTCTCTAAGTGGTTGTGATTTCTCACTTCCTACCTGAGATTACGTGGAATCAAATCTTGCGGGGACCCTTTGTAAGTGTTCCTTCGTTCTTTTATTGCTTTTCGAGTCCGAAAGTCAAACTTTGTTTGACTTTCTGCATTGACCAGTTTATGGTCAATGCGAAGTTCGTTTGAACTTCATAACGTGAGCGTAATCACGATGGTTATAGTCCCTAGTGACTATACCAACTGATTACCACGTTATCTAGGCTCAGTGACGATTAGTAGTTTCGGCCAAAATGCGCTTTCTTGCGTATTTTGTAACCAAACTACTCTTGGGTATCAAAACCGTTTGTTTTGATACCAAACCTGTTTTCTAAACTTAGTTAAGCATGTTTTAGCATGCTTAGATCGTCACTTTTAGTTTAGTGCTTATATAGGGTCATAAGGTAAGCGATCTAAACAATCGCTTATACTTTCAAACCCGACCCATTTGGTCGATCATTAGAATCCGACCAAATACCTTAGGTGACCATAGTGTATAGGGAATAACCTTCCGAGGTTATACCTTATGGTCGTTTCGTTTAAGTAGTTGTATGATAGGTAGTTTATATGCCTTAGGTAAATTACCAAAATACCCCTTTGATGCCAAAATTCATTTTAAACTTATGTAACATAACCTATGACCTCTAAACTGATTTATCAACAATATTAAACATGTTAAGGCATATTCTACTTGTTATATGACTAGTTAGGCGGTCTGAACACTTTTCACGCAAACGACGCGTTAAAGTAGCATAAGCTACCTAAACGGGTCGTAATGGGTCGTAAGCACTTAGGTTAGGTTCCGATTTAGTATGTAGGCTTTGTTAAACCATATTACATGAGTTCCCATACTCATTTGGTTTACAAGCCCTCATTCTATCCGATCCTCCGATTTAGGTCCGGTTAATTAACATAGTTACCTATACTAGGTGCCGTTTGATTCCGTGATCTCTAGCATTGCTTGGTGGTTATCTTAGGACTTCTGAGCAATCTCAAGTGAGTACATAGTCCCCTCTTTTACTGTTTTCAAACTGTTTTGGGGTGAAGCATGTGTACCTATCTGTTATTTTCATGTTTTCCAAAAGTATAATTGATTATACATGTTAGTACTTATCTGTTGACAAACTGAATGACTATCTATGGTTTAAACACTGATTTTTCAAAGACTATAACATAAATTGTTGAATTGTACTTATTTTGTTCACCAGACCGGTTGTTAGTATGATATAGCGCTATAGGATTTGACACCCCATTCCTGTTGTCATGGAATGTCTGAAACCAATTTGTTTCTCCATCCAAATAGGGATTGCCTTTGTGGTATCCCTATAGTCTCAAAGGTGTATTTTGATGCACTAGGTCTGAATGAATTCATAAGTCACACTTTTATTTGTATATTTTGATATACTCACAAAGGTATAGTCTGATATACTCCCATGTGTGATATTGTACAAAACCAACATATATTTTGTTAATCACATCTAAAGCATATTTTGATATGTTATTTACAAACCAAAACATAGTTTACTATGTTATTTATCACATCCAAAGCATATTTTGATATGTTATTTACAAAAACCAAATCATAGTTTAATATGTTATTTATCACATCCAAAGCATATTTTGATATGCTACTTACAAAACCAAAACATAGTTTAATGTGTTATTTATAAATCCAAAGTATACTTGTAATATACTACTGAAAACTATTATTTTAAACAACTAAAGTATATTTAATATACTATCTATCAAACGATTGGGTTTTGGGTTAGTGTTTAGATAACGGGACGGGTGTAATGTGATGAAAACATGGTAGATACGCCGCTGGTACTTCTTATATATAAGTGTTTTCATTGCATTACATACCGTGGCGATATTTAGTACACTTGGGTTAACGATATTGGAACTGAAATATATCTTAATATATTACTCATTCGACTTTCTTAAAAACCAAAGTATATTTTCATATATACTATAAATCTTTTTATCAAAATATTGTTTGTCGAACAATACATTTTATACAAACTCATTTTATATGGTTATTCATTAAACATACATTATCCTCTTAATTATACATATCATCTTAACTTATTGTTTTTCAAACGATTTACAAAACAAAACAATCTACAAGGATCATGACTACTTTTCGTAAAACATTCTTTTTCTTTAAACTTAAGTCATGAATCCTATTTTCACAAAACCTATGTATCTCACAGGCATTTTTATGCTGACGTACCTATTTTTACACATGTTTCAGGTACTGCTTGTGATGATTGATGATATATGCTACACTTAGGATGGACTCGTGCCTTAGCAACTTTAAAACTTGGAAGATCATAGTTGTACTTATTTGATTGTATTAAAACAATGAGTTCATTTATTCAATAAAACAAAATTTATTTATTCCATGGTTACGAAACAATGATTCTGTTACAACACTCCCCGACATTTCCGCCACGTTTTGTTGCTTTACGTGATCGGGGTGTGACAGTTAGGTTTGCTGGAAATCAAGGTGGTCGAATTGTTGGTGAAGGAACATTATCCAATGGGATTGTTACGTTTGAAAGTGTTAACTACATTGCTGAGCTGGAGAATAATCTGCTGAGTATTTCGCAGATTTGTGACAGGATGTATACCACTCACTTCACATACAAAGAATGTTTGATTTTGAAGCCAGGATTTGTTATTCCTGAAGAATGGATTATTATGAGGGCACCAAGAGTCAATGATCTGTACGTGTTGGAGATGAGCGTAGCTACTACAACCACGGGTCAGGCTCATTGTTTTGTGTCTAGAGCAACAGAGAAAGAATCAAAGTTGTGGCACCGGAAGATGGGGCATATACATCTTAGAAAAATGAATCACTTGGTGCACAATGATTTAGTTCTGGGTGTTAATATCAAAGGTTTTCATCTGGAAGGGGAGTGCATTAGTTGCATCAAAGGCAAGCAGAAGAAAAAGTCACATCCTAAAAAGCAAGTCAATTCAGTTTCCAGACCGTTAGAGAGACTACATATGGATTTGTTTGGTCCAGTAAACGTCAAAAGTATTACAAGGGATCTCTACTGTCTTGTGGTTACTGATGATTATTCCAGATTTTCATGGGTATCATTCTTGAAGACGAAAGATGAAACGTTTGATAGTTTGATGGCGTTATTCAGAAAGATTGAAAATTTGTACCAAAGGTGTATAAGAAGAATTAGAAGTGATAATGGTTCTGAGTTCAAGAACAACAAGATGGAAGAATATTGTGATGAAAGAGGTATATTGCATGAGTTTAGTGCTCCGTACACTTCGCAGCAGAATGGAGTTGCAGAACGCAAAAACAGGACGCTAATCGAAACGGCCAGAACAATGCTTGCTGATTCAAAGCTACCGATAATTTTTTGGTCAGAAGCAGTTTCCACCGCATGCTATACGCTCAACCGGGTTCTCACTGTCAAGAAATTCAACAAGACATGCTTTGAGTTGATCAATAATCGCAAACCGAACATGAAGTTTTTAGAACCGTTTGGGTCTCCTTGTACAGTTCTAGAGCCTTTTGGTAAATTTGGTCCGAAGAGTATTGAACGGATATTCATAGGTTATGCAAGTCCATTACGACGTGTCTTCGTTCCAAGTCTGAAGCGGATTATTGAAGCTCCTAATGTTGAGTGTCATGGGTATACTATGCCGCCTCAGAATCCCGGTGACTCATGGCGTTTTAATTATGACAAGTTGTGGGATTCGTTTGACATGATGGAAGAACAACAAGAAGAAGAAGATTTCTTTGATGAGTTGGATATTTTGCGAGAGTATGAGGAATCGCAGGAAAGGTTTCCAGCTGAGTATTCAAGAAGACCGCAACGAGCTTCAAATGATGATGAAGCAGGTCCAAGCAATGCTGGTGAACATGATGATGTCCAACAAAATGAAGTTGCTCAAGATAATCAGTCGACACAGAATGGTAATCAAGAATCTGAGAACATGCCAGTATTTGATCGTGGTGATTCAGATTCTGAGGGGGAGCAAATTCAAATCTCAAGTCAAACAAACCCAGTCAGTGAACAAGGTGCAAATCAGAATGTTACTAATCTGGAAGGTGATGTAGATGTTCCAGGCGAAGTAATGCCACGAACTCTTTTATATCATCCAGAGGAATTGATTATTGGAGAACTACAGATAGGCGTTCGCACTCGAAGACAGCTTGATAAAGGGCTTACCTGTTTTTATACTAAAGTTGCTCCTTTGCAAACTGAATTCTCATTGAGTTGTTTTATCTCGCAGGTTGAACCAAGGACTTATAAAGAGGCGCTTACTGAAGATTCTTGGGTCAATGCAATGCAGGAGGAACTGAGCCAATTCGAAAAGTTGGGAGTGTGGAAGTTAGTGGATTTACCTGATGGTCAGAGGAAGATAAACACCAAGTGGGTGTTCAAGTGCAAGAGAGACGATAGAGGAGTTGTGGTTCGCAACAAAGCTCGACTCGTAGTTCAGGGTTTCAGTCAGCAGGAGGGTATAGATTTCACTGAAGTATATGCTCCGGTAGCTCGACTAGAAGCGATCAGAATTTTCCTAGCATTTGCATCGTGGAAAAACTTCAAAGTATATCAGTTACATGTAAAATCGGCTTTTCTCTACGGGAAGGTAAAAGAGGAGGTATATGCCGGTCAGCCACCGGGCTTCACCGATCCACTTCACAAAGACAAGGTCTACTTGCTAGACAAAGCGCTGTATGGTTTACACCAGGCCCCGAGAGCTTGGTACGAGACATTGTCTCAACACCTACTAGCTAACAGTTTCAGTCGTGGAAAAGTGGATGCCACTCTCTTCACCAAAGTAGTCGATGGTCATCTTCTGATAGTTCAAATATATGTGGACGACATCATATTTGGGTCAACAAATGAAAATTTGTGCAAAGATTTCGAAAGAGTTATGAAGCAGAAATTTGAAATGTCATCGATGGGTGAGATGAAATTCTTTTTGGGACTGCATGTTGATCAACTACCCAAAGGAATTTTCATACATCAAACGAAGTACGTTCATGATATCTTGGAGAAATTTGGGATGTCAGCTTCTACTCCAGCTTCCACCCCATTAGCAACGAATCATGGGATAAACCCTGATCTCACCGGAGAGAAGGTAGATGAAACGATGTATCGTTCCATGATCGGTTCGCTGATGTATTTGATAGCTTCAAGACCCGATATCATGTACCCAACCTGCCTCGCAGCACGGTTTCAGTCTAGTCCTAGAGCTTCGCATATGGTGATTGTAAAAAGGATATTACGCTACCTGAAAGGAACTCCATCGTTGGGGTTGTGGTATCCAAGAAAAGGCGATTTCATGCTCGAAGGATATTCCGATTCTGATTTCGGATGCTGCAAAGTTAATGCTAAATCAACAACAGCAGGGTGCCAGTTTTTCGGACCAAGATTGGTTTCCTGGCAATGCAAAAAGCAAACCTCTGTGGCTTTATCCACATGTGAAGCGGAGTATGTATCTGCTAGCAGTTGCTGCTCTCAGATCTTGTGGATCCAACAATAGATGCGCGACTACGGTTTGCAATTTCTAAACACCCCTATCTTTGTTGATAATGAGGCAGCAATTAACATTACTAAAAATCCAGTACATCACGCTAAAACGAAACATATTGAGATTCGTCATCACTTCATTCGAGATTGTTTTGAGAAGAAGTTGATACGAATTGAGAAAATCCACACTGATGAACAAAAAGCTGATTTACATACCAAAGCATTTGACAAAACACGTTTTCAATATTTGCTAAAATTGAATGGTATGAAGCTTTTATCGGTGTTGGAGGAGATTCTTGGCGTTGATGAAGGAGACATTGTAGATGATGTTGAGAAGCAATCTGCAACGGTTTGTCGATTTTTTACTTGTTTTGGTATTTAGGGGGAGGTATAGGGTAAATATTTCAGAAAATACAAAAACAATAAAAAAATGACAAAAATTCAAAAACATGAGATATTTTTAAAAATCCAAAAACAATAGAAAACCAGAAAAGAGCTTGTGTAAAAAGGGAAAATGATAGTACATCGGCTTGACAGTCACGGTATGCTAAAGAAATGGAATGTTTAAATGAGTTAAACAGTCTCGCTGATGATGTGCCGATAGGTTTTTACACATTTAGTAGGTTTTGTTCGGGATATAAATCTAAATCTTACTTGCTTATTTCGTGGGGAACACTACTTGGATGTATAGGTAACCCCTGAAATCTTGTTTGAAAGATTCCTTTTTATGATATACTAGGTCTTTATACTCAGTGATATCTGGGGTATTATTCCGGGACTTCTGCTGAATGGAAGTTCTGACCTAGTCCCCGAATAATACTTTCCGCAATGCTTGAAACATAGCATCACCCTCAGCATATATGATAAGGCAATAAAATTGCTTAGCAATGCTGTTGTAAAAAAGATCCTCTAAAGGGGACACACCCAAGTCGATTCGTGATCTCTCTGCTGAACGATAGTTCTGACCTGAGCTCTCACGGATTCGATCATAATTTATTCCCTTACAGATATCATTTGTGTTATAATTACCTGTAAGACTGAATATTGGGATCTAGATATGGGAGTATATTCAAGAGGTGGGACACACGTATAAGTTTAAGTTTCTAAAACACCTAATCTGTATCCTAGACTGATTGAAAATTGTGTGAAAATTTAAGTGGATCAGTATATCGACAATCTACGCGAATTGTTTAATTCTGAATATGTAATCAAAGCTTAACGGTACTTGCGACTTGTCGAATAGCTGATATGATTCCCTAACACGCTCATCAAAAATATGTTTGTAAATAGTTTATTTTTACTGCATTTTAGTTCTGTATTTCATTTCTTGCATAGAAACTTTATTAAAAATCCAAAAAGATTTTTCATTTTTGTTTTATTTTTCCGACAAACCAAAGTGGAGAGTTGATCTTCGGATTCGAAAACTGAAAGCAGATGCAAGAAGTTTCTGGGCTGGATAATGAGTTTGGAGCTAAACATGTTGAGTTTGTGAAATTGGAAAGTTAAAGCAAGTTCATTAACTTGAAACTTGTAAATTTTCAGATCAAATTGACCAGAAGTCAGTGTGAATTATCTCTGATAAACCAAGGTCATTAAGTTGGACTTGGTAGATTAATTGAGTAATCAGGGTCATTAACTTGAACCTGAGTACTTAAGTGGATTTCTAAACACTGAAGGTTAAAAGGTAAATTTGGATTGAAACTGTTATTGTCATATATCTTATATTTAGGTAGAGATTGTGCAGGTAACAGGAATCCCCATGGAAATGAAAATGACAGAGTTTGAACCAGAATTAAAACCCTAGCTTATTGAGAGGGGGAGTCTGTGAAAGGGGGAGTTCACATTCTGGATCATTAGTTAATGGGGAGACTAAAGATGGAGTCAGGATGAGTTCCTGAACCTGTGAAGAGAGAGTTTTTACAATGATAAATTAATTTGGAGAAAGACAAAGACTGAAGACTCGATGCCGAAGACTTCGTCAACATCTAAGGAGGAGTCTGTTGGTGCACTTAGTGTCTGTTAACTTCGTCTTTAACGAGTCTTTTATCTTGATAGAATGAACGAGCACACAATAGGATTGAATTTAGGGTTAGATTGTATGTTAGTAGGGTGTTTCGCTTGAAAGGATATCATGTGTAGTTCAAGCGAAACCAAGTGATCAGAGTTCGCTTGAATTGATGTTGTACATGTTCAAGCGAAACCCCTTGAGTCTATAAATAGGTGTGTTGGTCATTTGAAGCGAGAGGTCATTGGTGTTTGTGTGTGAGTCGAGGTGCTGCCGAATTTTTGTCAGAATTGATTGTAAAGACTCAGGATTGATTAATAGAGGAAGAATTGAAAAGGAACAAGCTGTTTGACGTTGTTTACTTTGATTCCGCCTTAGTAAATAATGATGAACTGCTCAACTTGACTGTTTAGGGTCACAAAACCGATCCAACAATAACAGCATCCCTAAAACCTTTTCTGCTAAGGATCTTGAGTTTAGCAAAAGAAGATACTACATAGAGCATATGCTCTTTAAAAAACATGAGAATCATCTTTTTCCTCCCTGAAATTAAAACACGATCAAGTATATGCATCAGATCGTCACACAACAGAAATCAATCAACAATATATATTGACTGTCTGAAGCCCTAGAATCATTTACCTTGTGAGGTGGAGTTCTGGGTCTCAACATATTGTTGCCAAAGTCAAACCTTCCTTTCTTTTCAGAAGCCTTGAGAATTTGAAATGAACAGGTCAACGTATCATCCACGCTCATCATTGCACCGGCATTATCAAACTCACCACAGTAATTTGGTACAGAAAATATGGTCACAAACTGGAAGTTTGCAAAAAAAACTCATACCCATCTTCCACAACCTTCAAAGCATCAAAAGAATGAGTGAAAGAACTAAGAACGTATATCATGTTCGCTAATAGAACGAACCCATAAAAATAAAACATGTACCTGGTGAGCTCGGCAGATAAGATCAAGAACCTGGTGAGCTCGGTAGATAAGATCAAGATCATGATTTTCAAGAAACTTTGAAACCTTATCAACACCAAACGTATAGGAAACACCCCTGTCATTCTCGCCCCATCCTTTTGTATCTCTATCAGGGTCATAGCTGGCCACCCCATGCCTACAAGAATCTACGGACAACAAAATAACAATACTCCTATCATATAGTTTAATTAGTTGACAATGCACCTAATCGTCTTAAAAAACAAAAAGGCATCCTTCACTTCAAAATAGAGCGTCAGATTACACAAAAATAATACGGACAACTTGATAAACAAAGCTAACATATATTCTTTAATTTCAATCCAGAAATTGAAATTATCAAACATGAAATTTAGTCATTTGAACAACATACAAAGCCTTCAATTCTATATATGCAACCAAAAAAAAAAAAACAAAGCAAAGACAAGTTAACCAAATGAAAATCAGATAGATGGAATACCGATCATATAAACGATGAGTCAAAACCACTTATAGAACTTCTCTAGCTATTTAAAAAGAAAGTTTATTGTTTGGGTAATCTCATGAGTCGGTTGTATCCGCGTTGGCTAGGGTTGAGCTTAGTACTACCGGTACCGGTACCGAAAATCGTCAAATGTAGGTACCGGTACAGAAAATGTTCGGTACGGTACGGGACCAATATTTTTGTGTAAAATTCCATAAATTACCGGTACCGTACCAAAAATACCGGTACCGAAAACTCCAAAAAGTGGGTACTGAATCGTTAGCGAAAAAAGTATTAGGTATCGTTCCAAGTCCCAAATGCTCATCCCTAGCGTTGGCGTTACCTTTGAGTACAACTACCCTTTATGTTGTATAAGTCTTCACGAAGTATAAAACGGAAAATGGACAGGTTAACATAGGATCAAAAAAGTCCCTATTCATAGATTGTTGATACATTGTCATCTGACAATAGCATGTAGGCCATCCCTTCGGCAACGATTGGTTCATCACCGGCTGATGAGACATATGACAACGGGATAAAAATTCAATATGAACACGTTGATCATTTAGCCCAAAATTTTAGTAGCTACTGTCCCACTATTTTTTATGTAACTGCAACATGAATATCACTTTAACCGACTGGAATTGAAGTACAGGCTAATTTGACGTCATAAACATATGGTTACACTGAATAGGTGACTTGAAAAAATGAGGATAAAATGTGAAAACCACTAATCAATACACGTTAGATCTACTAATCTACTATTCTACTTCATTTTTCAACATAGAGACTAAAAGAACTCATTAACTTAAAATCATACCTTATCATACGAAAATGCATTCCCACAAAGAATATATCAGGAGACAATAGGATCCGCTACAACTACACATGTTGATGGACCAACGACAATATTATAAATTGTTCCATACTGTTCAAAAAACCATCATTGAGATACAAAATCAGCAAAATCAATAAATGCAAAACTATACACTACACTACACAAAATAACAAATTTTAATAAGTCAAATTCCAACCCCCGTTTATTATTTGTGCTTCTTATAAACACTATGCTATAGTAAAGGGGTCCGTGTTTGTGGAAGACAAACCAAAACCACAGGTTAACACCAATCCTTCTACCACTTTAAAGCCATCAGAAAGTGATGCACTTTATATCAGCGCTTATCAGAGTAGCAACAACTGTTCTGATCTCCCATGAGGGGAAAATAGTGCAAAAACACTTGAGATCTCATCTGACGCTACTTTTATAGAATGGCCGATTACAACTTACCATGGGTAGAAGAACTCGAGCACCTGCAAGTTTGTTGTGCAGCTGAATATATCCGTCGAATCATGAGCACCTAATGAATCAAGAAAGTTTCAGTATGATGCATGCATCTTTCGTTGCCCTTAGCTACCATGGAGCTCCCTCGTCCCCACAACAATTATTCTTGATATTTAAAATAATAAATTTTAGTTAGAATAAAAGATTTTCAAGAACTCAAATTTAAAGGTGGCTCGAGTGCTCGCTGTCCTAGGTCCCCTTCCATAGGAAAAATATAATTTAAAATAGATAAATCAACAAAAGGATATATGATACATGTAATCCCATATGTTAAAAAAGTCCAAAATCATCAATTTAATAACAAAAAAAATGAAATACAAGAATAAGTTTGCATACACTTCTTGACGTAAATTGATAGAAAAGAGCACCTCTGAATAAATATCCTCGAGCTCCATAGCCTGCACCCAAAGCACCATATGTACCTCCAACCAAACCCTAACCAATATGCAGAGGGTGGCTCGGAAATATAATAGCAGCCTTCTGTGCGCAAAAACCAACTCAAGTTAAAGCCTATGTGATATTGCAAAAAAACTAACATAAGTCGTATGAAGTAATGAACCTACAAGATATTTGAACAAAACTCAATGTTTAAATATTAAAAAAAAAAATCATATTCAAACAACCCTACAATGATAACTTTCATTGTACATATACGGAAAGTGAATGCGTCGATAAATTCCGTATACCTAGTAAGGTCATGGTGGATAGAACTGTGCCTTCTTTAGCCATAGAGCCTCTCTCCTTCTTCGATTTCTTCAAGAAACATGCCAACGTGAATCATATAATCTTAACATTCAAATAATCATTAGAGAATCAATTAATTCAACCACAACTTAGGCTAAAAAGGTTAAAAACCATACCTAAAATCAAATGAAACTACTAATGTTCGCTACCAACAATAATCTAGATTTTAGATAAGAAACAAATTTGGAATTTAAGTTGTAAAAAGGTACTAAATTACATAGTTTTATGAATCTAGAATTAGTTCAAGGGCTGATAGAAAGCATGCAAACCTTCAAATCCGCCGAAAACTGGTTATAGCCAGAGCTACTATCCGTGGCTGCAATTCCGACACCATTACTTGTGCCAAATGATGTCCCTGAACAATCATTTGGATGGCGTATCTTCTGAAGTAATTCAAGTTCATCCCTAAAAGCCCTCCTGTTAACAATAATAACCCGGGAATTAGAAAAGTAAACAATGTATCATATTTAGAAAAATATACGATAGCATATTGTTGGGAATCAAACAAACACTTTTTCCTTATCGGTAAAAAACTCATCTCCGAGTTTTTTAACTGCGACTTTAATTCCATGCCATTAAGCTATGGTGAAGGTACCCTGCAACGTTCCAACAAAAATACAGAAATTTCTTTATCATCAGTTATAAAAATGTTTAAATATTTGTAGATGTTTTACCTTAGTAATGTCCACACTGTCTGTAAAATCAAGTTCTTTAGCATCAATTTCGTATTCTGGAACTTCACGCGCATTTTTTGACATGCATGGGAGCCATCTAAATACATATAAAATAACAATTGAAACCATTGAAACAACAACCTAAAGTAAGAATAGTGTTTGCGTTATGGTATCACAATTTCATAAGTTACTTTTTATTTCATTTTCATCCTACCCCAACTATTTAAAGGCGGTCCTTTTTTTTGTCTAGAAACGTAAAATACAAACAAATTCAGTAAATAAGACCAACATATAGATCAACATGATTTATAGCCAAGCAATGCACTTTAAACATAAAAACTTACCAGAGGTTTGGCCCCATGCTTCTCCAATAGCTTGATCATATCATGATTCTTGTAATGTATTGCATCTGCAAGAGGCTGTTCAAAAAGATTAACTTATAATATAATCAAAATCATATAAACCCCATAACCGGAAACATATATCACCAACGGAAAAGGCACAATAAGCTTATAAGTTCAAATAACTCAAAGGCTCATCAAGTACAAAAAAATATTTCAAGATAATTAAACAACTAATAACCTGATCAATCAGACACCCTAAAAAATGGGAAATCTTTTAAATAACATAAAAAAGCAGCAAGAAAAAAATTACAGTATCAAGAACATCCTAATAACACCCATACCAGAAATCATACTATCACATTATGACTTGCAAATCTTTTTCTAAAATACAAACACAAACACACAATAAACTTTTATTTCAAGAAAATCAAACAACTAATAAAAAAATTAAAGATTCATCAATTACTAAACTTTTATTTCAAATCTTTGAATAAAACACAAATGAGCCTCCATTTGAACATCCCAAAAACCAAGATGAAACCAAAAAAACTGGTAAGAAACTTACTGAATCATGTTGGGAATCCCTGTAGCTGAATCATCCGGGATGTTTCCGGTGAGGAGAATTCTGACAAATTTACTTAACTTGATTAAATTAAAACAATATTTAAACACATGGTGAAAACGAAACACTCAAATATCAATCAATCTGGCAACATTGGGAATCTAATAATCATAAAACTTACTCGGTAGGAGGTGAAGTGGTGGAGCCATCTTCTTCAATTTCTACCTGAATGGCGGCTTTTTCATCTCCCTGCGGTGCTGATCCACCTAGTTGCAGGTTTGGGTTTAGAGCAGCTAAAGACCTATAGAGAAAAAAAAGAAAAAGATGTTAACTAAATAATGAAATTAAACCAGAAGGAAAGCGTAAAAAACGTAATTGAGGGTTTACTTGGGACGGATTCCATCATCGGGGTGTTGTTGTCGGAGGGAAATGAATCCAGATGGTGTGGTAAGAATGCTTGAGATATCTTCTCTCTTCTCCATGTTATGTTTCATAAACCCTATCTCCTCAACACTTATTGCAATAATCTTCACTTTCATCCTCAAAATTTCATATAAACCCTATATCGGAATCTTCACTTATCGCAATAATCTTCACCTTAAATGTTTTTCTTCTTTGATTTAAGTTGAATAGAGAGAAAGGGGCAAATAAACCCTAGAATCGGCTGGAATTTTGAAATGTGAAGAAAGTGTGAAGAAGAAAGAGATAGAGAGATAGAGATTAAAGAGAGAAGAAGAAATAGAGAGTTGAGATATGATTACTTCTCTCACAGGTGCAATAAATGCCCATTTCTTCTCCCCATACAATTCAAAATTCCCTCCTAAAAAAACCAATTAATCATAATAATAAAATCCTATTATATACAAAATTAGATTATTTAGATTAATTTTTTTATATAAATATACAAAACGTATTTATGACATAAGCATGTACACGTGGCATATCTGAATGGTTGACACGTAGGCAGATTTACATCAGCCTCTCATCTCTTATTATAGATAGTATAGATTTTTTATATATCGAGATAAAATATAAAATATAAAATATAAAATACGAAATCCAAATTATGCAAAACCTAAATATTAGGATTATTCTTTTTCAAAACCAATAAATAATAACGAAATCGTGATATTTTAAATATTTAGGATAAACACTCGCGTTCGTTCTCTTGAAATTTCGTTTACTCATGCACCATCGTTTGCCCTTATAGGGTGACCTCGGTGTTCCGTCCTCCTAAACTTGTACACTCGTCAACACTTGGATAATCGGAAGACTTAGCAATTATGTGAGTATACTCGCAAACCCCCTTTTTATGTTTACCACTTTTGGGGTGTAACATGTTAATTTATAAAACCACACTTAACTTATTCTTTATGCAATGCATGAAAACAATCCTTATACATGAATACTATGTTTTTATACTTGATGCTTATACGTGGACCATACTTATGTGATATACTATAGTCATTAGCTTTGTACGAGCCTTCATTTAACATGTAGAGCGCTATAGGAGTAACGCACCACCCGTAGACTAGTGGTCATGTTGAATTATATCATTTTGCGTAAACAGAGGGTTGAATAGAAATATTGCATGCCATGTTATGTTGATCTTGTATAAACTAAGTTGCCATGTGGATTCGTTTTAAACTTTTATACTTATACTTATTCACAAACTTGTATACTGTTGGACCGTGTGCATGACCCTAAACAGTCAGTAAAGGCAGTTCATCATTGATTACTAAGGCGAAATCAAAGTAAATAACGTCAAAACAACTTGTTTCCTCTTAATCTCTTCTCTATTACTGAAATCAAAGCTTTTTACAATGTTTTTCTGACAGAATTTTGACAGCACCTCGGCTCTGATTTCGCTCCAAAAGTTACAAATGAGATCATCACACACATATATATATGAGTCTGATTCCGCTCGAAACGGTTTCAAGCGGAACCCCATGATGATCACTCGAGCGGAATCACCTAGTTACACTTTGGAGCGGAATCGCACAATTAAGTCACGTTTTTCAATTTCAAACTCCAATCTAACCTATCTAGACCTAAGACTCAATTAAGACGTAGTCAGCAGACATTCAGTGCACCAACAGACTCCCCCTTGGATGTTGACGAAGTCTTCAGCATCGAGTCTTCAGTCTTGGTCTTTTTCCAAACTTGTCTTCGCATTGTAAAAACTCTTTCTTCATAGGTTCATGATCTCAACCTAGCTCCATCTTCAATCTCCCCTTTGACTGTTGATCCAGAATTCTGACTCCCCCTTTCACAGACTCCCCCTCTCGATCAGCTAGGGCTTTAATTCCGGTTCAAACTTTTATCATTTTCATTACCATGGGGATTCTTGTTTCCTGCATATACTCTACCCAAACATAAGATATATGACAAGAACAGTTTCAATCCAAACTTACCTTATGACTTTCAGTGTTAGAAATCCACTTAAGTATTCAGGTCCAAATCAATGACCCTGATTACTCAATTAATCTACCAAGTCCAATTTAATGACCTTGGTTGATCTGAGATAATTCACACTGACTTCTGTTCAACTTTTTTTTAAAAAAATTTACAAGTTTCAAGTTAATGAACTTGCTTAAACTTTTCAATTTCTCAACCTTATCATGTTTAGCTCACGACTCATCATCCAGTCCAGAAACTTCCTGCATCTGCTTCAAATTGTGAATCTGAAGATCAACTCTCCACTTTGGTTTGTCAAAAATAAAGCAGAAATGTAAAATCTTTTTGGATTTCTAATAAAGTTTCTAAACTAGAAATGAAATACAGAACTAAAATGCAGTAAAAATAAACTATTTACAAACATATTTTTGGTTGAGCGTGTTAGGGAATCATATCAGCTATTCGACAAGTCACAAGTACCGTTAAGCTTCAATTACATACTCAGAATTAAACAATTCGCTTAGATTGTCGATATGCTGATCCACTTAAATTTTCACACACATTTCAATCTGTCCAGGATACGGATTTAGTGTTTTAGAGACTTAAACTTATACGTGTGTCCCACCTCTTGAATATACTCCCGTATCCAGATCCCAATATTCAGTCTTACAGGTGAGTATACCACAAATGATATCTGTAAGGGAATAAATTATAGTACAAAAACGTGATAGCTCAGGTCAGAACTACCGTTCAGCAGAGAGATCACGAATCGACTTGGGTGTGTCCCCTTTAGAGGATCTTTTGTTACAACAGCATTGATTAGCAATTTTATTGTCTTATCATTTATGCTGAGGGTGATGCTATGTTTCAAGCATTGTGGAAAGTATTATTCAAGTAGTGTTCCCCACGAAATAAGTAAGTAAGATTTTAAGTTTATATCCCGAACAAACCTACTAAATGTGTAAAAACCTATCGACACATCATCAGCGAGACTGTTTAACGCATTTAAACATTCCATTTCTTTAGCATACTGTAACTGTCAAGCCGATGTACTATCATTTTCCCTTTTTACACAAACTCTTTTATGGTTTTCTATTGTTTTTGGATTTTACAAATATCTCATGTTTTTGTATTTTTGTCATTTTTAATGTTTTTGTATTTTCTGAAAATATTAACCTATACCTCCCCCTAAATACCAAAACAAGTAAAAAATCGACAAACCATTGCAGATTGCTTCTCAACATCATCTACAATGTCTCCTTCATCAACGCCAATAATCTCCTCCAACACCGATAAAAGCTTCATACCATTCAGTTTTAGCAAATATTGAAAACGTGTTTTGTCAAATGCTTTGGTATGTAAATCAGCTTTTTGCTCGTCAGTGTGGATTTTCTCAATTCGTATCAACTTCTTCTCGAAACAATCTCGAATGAAGTGATGACGAATTTCAATGTGTTTCATTTTAGCGTGATGAACAGGATTTTTAGTAATGTTAATCGCTGCCTCATTATCAACAAAGATAGGGGTGTTTAGAAATTGCAAACCGTAGTCGCGCATCTGTTGCTGTATCCACAAGATCTGAGAGCAGCTGCTGCTAGCAGATACATACTCCGCTTCACATGTGGATAAAGCCACAGAGGTTTGCTTTTTGCATTGCCAGGTAACCAATCGTGATCCAAAAAACTGGCACCCCGTTGTTGTTGATTTAGCGTTAACTTTACAGCATCCGAAATCGGAATCGGAATACCCTTCGAGCGTGAAATCGCCTTCTCTTGGATACCACAACCCCGATGATGGAGTTCCCTTCAGGTAGCGTAATATCCTTTTCACAATCACCATATGCGAAGCTCTTGGGTTAGACTGAAATCTTGCTGCGAGGCAGGTTGGGTACATAATATCGGGTCTTGAAGCTGTCAAATACATCAGCGATCCAATCATGGAACGATACATCGTTTCATCTACCTTCTCTCCGGTGAGATCAGGGTTTATCCCATGATTCGTTGCTAATGGGGTGGAAGCTGGAGTAGAACCTGACATCCCGAATTTCTCCAAGATATCATGAACGTACTTCGTTTGATGTATGAAAATTCCTTTGGGTAGTTGATCAACCTGCAGTCCCAAAAAGAATTTCATCTCACCCATCGATGACATTTCAAATTTCTGCTTCATTACTCTTTCAAAATCTTTGCATAGATTCTCATTTGTTGACCCAAATATGATGTCGTCCACATAAATTTGAACTATCAGAAGATGTCCGTCGACCTCTTTTGTGAAGAGAGTGGCATCCACTTTTCCACGGATAAAGCTGTTGGCTAGTAAGTGTTGAGACAATGTCTCGTACCAAGCTCTCGGGCCCTGGTGTAAACCATACAGCGCTTTGTCTAGCAAGTAGACCTTGTCTTTGTGGTTTGGATCGGTGAAGCCTGGTGGCTGTCCGACATATACCTCCTCTTTTACCTTCCCATAGAGAAACGCCGATTTCACATCTAACTGACATACTTTGAAATTTTTCCAAGACGCAAATGCTAGGAAGATTCTGATCGCTTCTAGTCGAGCTACAGGAGCATACACTTCGGTAAAATCTATACCCTCTTGCTGACTGAAACCCTGGACTATGAGTCGAGCTTTGTTACGAACCACACTTCTGACTCTAGCAGTCAGATCATCAATCTTCTTACCTTTGAGATAAGTGTTTGTACTACAAACCTTGCATTCTTTGATGCAATTTTTGCAGTCAACATCACCACTGACTTTCTTACCTGACTCAGTTGTTGACGCGTTTGAACTGACCTGGCTTTTAGACTCAGAGACGGATTTAGAGTCTACCTCAAGTGCCTTAGCAGCCAGCACCTTGTCATCCATCTTTCCCATATTTTCAGCATTCAACTCTTGAGTCATGTCAATGATTCCAGTATCAACCTTCTTTGACTTCTCTTTTTATTTCTCTTTCTCTTTCTCTTCTTTCTCTTCTCCACTTCCCCACCATTTTCTTTGCCAATAATCATCTTCTTCTTTCATTTCTTTAATTATGGTTTCCATATCAAGAGTGTTATGATCAATGGCTATATTTCCATCAGGGTCAAGATAACATTCTCTGTCTGGATCCCATCTCCTCGCTCTTTTTGCTTCAAGATAGATACCAGATATTCTAATCATTCTATCTTGAGCTATCATCTTCCTGTAATCATACTTCTGTTCTTCAGGTCTGGTGTCTTTCCAAGGAACAGGTTCAGATTTTGCCATGAATGCATATCCAACCGCATCCTCCTCAGGTAACAACTCGCTCCAGTCAAAACCTTCATCGTCATGAATCACTGCAAGAGCTCTAGATTTCTCTTTGTTATCCTCAAGCTGCTTCATCCTTGGCGGTTCTGATTTATTCTGATGATAAATCGCCTTCTTGTAGTAATCTTCTCTGAACGGGTTTTCAGACTCATCAGCATAAGCATTTCGGCTTAAAGTGACCTTTCTGTTTACACTTGAAGCATGTCACTTTAGACTTGTCAAAGCCCAACTTGGTAGATGGTCCACCAATCGACTTTCTCCCGGTTATCTCCATGAAACGCTGTGCCCGACGAACTGCACTGGCCATACACCACCTTATGTCGATCAATTCCATCTCCTCAGGATCAATCTGATCGTAGTCTTCTTTCGTCGAAGTCTGTCGCGGTCTTCTTGAATACTCAGCTGGGAACCTTTCCTGCGATTCTTCATACTCTCTTAGAATATCCAACTCGTCAAAGAAATCTTCTTCTTCTTCTGGTTCTTCCATCATGTCAAACGAATCCCATAATTTATCATAATTAAAACGCCATGAGTCACCAGGATTCTGAGGCGGCATAGTATACCCCTGACACTCAACATGTTGTGCTTCAATGATCTGCTTCAAACTTGGAACAAAGACCCGTCTTTGTGGACTTGAGTAACCCACAAATATTCCTTCAATACTCTTTGGACCAAACTTACCAAAAGGTTCTAGAACTGTACAAGGAGACCCAAACGGTTCTAAAAACTTCAGGTTCGGTTTGCGGTTATTGATCAACTCAAAGCATGTCTTGTTGAATTTCTTCACAGTGAGAACCCGGTTGAGTGTATAGCATGCGGCGGAAACTGCTTCTGCCCAAAAATTTATAGGTAGCTTTGAATCAGCAAGAATTGTTCTGGCCGTTTCAATTAGCGTCCTGTTCTTTCTTTCAGCTACTCCATTCTGCTGCGGAGTGTAAGGCGTGCTAAATTCATGCAATATACCTCTTTCATCACAATATTCTTCCATCTTGTTGTTCTTGAACTCAGTACCATTATCACTTCTGATTCTTTTGATACGCCTTTGGTACAGATTTTCAATCTTTCTGAACAACGCCATCAAACTATCAAACGTTTCATCTTTCGACTTCAAGAATGATACCCACGAAAATCTGGAATAATCATCAGTAACCACAAGACAGTAGAGATCCCCTGTAATACTTTTGACGTTTACTGGACCAAACAGATCCATATGTAGTCTCTCTAAAGGTCTGGAAACTGAATTGACTTGCTTTTTAGGGTGTGACTTTTTCTTCTGCTTGCCTTTGATGCAACTAATGCACTCCCTTCCAGATGAAAACCTTTGATATTAACTCCAAGAACTAAATCGTTGTGTACCAAGTGATTCATTTTTCTAAGATGTATATGACCCATCTTGCGGTGCCACAACTTCGATTCTTTCTCTGTTGCTCTAGACACAAAACAATGAGCCTGACCCGTGGTTGTAGTAGCTACGCTCATGTCTAACACGTACAGATCATTGACTCTTGATGCCCTCATGATAATCCATTCTTCAGGGATAACAAATCCTGGTTTCAAGATCAAACATTCTTTGTCTGTGAAGTGAGTGGTATACATCCTGTCACAAATCTGCGAGATGCTCAGCAGATTATTCTCCAGCTCAGCAATGTAGTTAACTCTTTCAAACGTAACAATCCCATTGGATAACGTTCCTTCACCAACAATTCTACCACCTTGATTTCCTGCGAATCCCACATAACCACCATTGAAATTTCTAACATCATACAACAATGCAGTCTTCCCTGTCATATGTCGAGAAGCTCCACTATCCATAATCCATCGTGAAATAGCTCTCGGAAGTTCCTGCACATATCACAAATTGATTTTAAAAACACATTTCAATAAAGATGCTGATTCATGCTTCACAATTACCAACTAGGAAGCTCCGGCAAGTCCAAAACTTTTTAGTGAGATTTTGATGCCACCCAAGCCTCTTTTGACTCGGGTAACTTTACTTTAATGTAAGTTTTAGCAGTGTAAAGTGGCGGAAAATTTTTATCGTTCATTTTTAAACTTTCCTCAGATCCAACCTCAACCTTTTTGTATAAGAAAAACTCATCTATCTTAAGTTGACCGGTTGGTTTATCTTTCTTTTGAACATTCTTCTTCTCTGTTGGAATAGAAGATTGTTTCTCCAATTGTTCATAATAATTCAAAGGAACATCCATCTTTACCGGAGTGGTAGAAGACCATTGTTTTTCTTTCACTAAAACCTTTGGTTTAGATGAACTTTCTTTCTTATCAAGCACTTTTGGCTTCCATGTTTGTTGAGATGAAGCAACCCGTTTATAAAATTTTTCATTTTTAGTTACCACATTCTTAACAGGTTCAATTTTGACTTTTGTTTTCTCATTTTTCAAAATTTTCTCAACAACCATTGGAGCTTTTCCTTTTGCATCAACCTTCTTCTTTCGATTTTCAACAACTTCAGTCTTAGGCTTGGAGTTGGTGCAATTTCTTGCAATGTGACCAACTTTGTTACATCTAAAACATGTACAAGTATCAACTACCCGACTTGTGCCTTCAGACTGAGGTTGTGAAGCCCTCTTCTCAAAATATTCTTCATTTGATTTTGAAAAAATTTCATTTTCCTCATCAGAAAGTGAACTTGAACCGTTCAGAAACACCTTCTTTTCAGCAAACCTTTTGTTTTGAACATTCTTTCTTTGATAATTCTTACCGCCCAGATATCCTCCCGACCAATTGTTTCGATTGTTGTTATAAAAACATGGTGGAACAACAGGTTTCTTGTAGTAAGCTTTATCTTTCTCAAAATTCATTTGCCTTTTTGTTTGTTTTAAATTTTTTACTTCAGACAAATCGATTTCAATCATTTTGAACACATTTGTCAATTTTGAAACATTTACATTCTCCAGAGGAAAATCAGAATCCGAATACAACTTATCAGATCCAGCCATCTTGTACATCACAAGACCCGGTTCATCACCTAAGTTGTTTTTGGATTTTGGTTTCAGAATGTAATTATCCAGAAAACACTCTTCATCCTCAGCTGAATCACTATCCAAAACACTTTCAGCCATGCCTTTAACAATCTCAGTTTGAACACTATCATCAGATGATGATGAAGAAAATGTAACATCAATGGAATCAGGAAGTTTTACTTCATTTTCATCTTCAAGATTAACCAACCCAGATTGCTTTTTCGAATAATTGTCTAGAACTGGTGGTGGAACTTGATGAAACCCGACCCCAGTTCCATCACAGTATACATCTTCGCCTGCTTTGTTTTTCCCGATGGGTTTGGGAACAATGTGTTGCAAAATAAAGCTTGCAGAGCTGTAACTGTTCAATTTCAAATTGATACGCTCATTCTCAATCTTAGCTTCTTCAAACTGAAGTTTCAATTTAGAAATCTCATCCAATTGTTTGTTGATTAATTCTTCTTTAACCCTCAAAACACTTTGCAAGTGACAATTTTCTTTATATGTTTTACCGTTTCTATCATCATTATCTTTAACCGTGCTTTTAAGCTTCTCAAAATTTTCAGTAATCTGACGATTTTCAAGAACTAACCTCTCATTTTCTTTCCTAACCTTTTCTTGATCAATTTTATCATTTTCAATTTTGTTAGTTAACTTGTAGGACCGGTTTTGACTCCGAACGATTGCGTAACAACACGTTCGACGTGCGGAATCCGTGAACGTGCGTGACCGAACACACAAGAACGTACTATAACCGTGATTCAATTGATTATCACGAGTACAAAGTGCCGAGAATCACGTGAGAGAACTTTCTCTCTCTAGACTTTCTCTCTCTAAGCTTAGATCTCCTAAAAGTCAAATGAGCAAAAAGTCTTCTTTTGTCAGGTTGGTGTTGCCTATCTTCCCTGCTACAAGGATTTCATACGATTCTAGCACAGACGCTAAGATAACCATCTGTTGCTTTGCCGACTCCTCGCTGAAGTTTTGAGCGTTCTTTAAGTCTACAGCGATGTTGCATTGAAATAAATTCTTTGCATCAGATTGACTTGAATGTAACGAAGAACCACTGTGAAATCCACTGCTTTGACTTTCTTTGTTTGAAATGTTGGAATTCTCAGCAGAAAAAGTTGTCTTGGGAGATGTATTCTTTGGCATCATGCTTTTTGGATAATACAAATCCAAGTTCTGCTGGTATGATGAGTGATTGATTTTGTGTGTTTTCTTTAACTCCAGCTCATGACTTTCTAGTCTCTTAATCAGCAAATCTACAGTCAACACTTCGGGCGGTTTGATTGTATTCTTCGGCATCAATGCATAGTATTGCCAATCCATCTCATCTGGCAATGAATCAAACAATTTGTCGACCACTTCGTCTTGAGAATAGAAAATTTCATGTCTCGCCAGTTCCAGCTTTAGATGCCCAAACCTCTCAATCATTTTACAAACTGATTCATTCTTTAAACTACCAAATAAATCAAATTCTTTTCTAAGCAGTTTCTTTTTGTTTTTCACTATTTCTGCACTTCCCAAACATTTAGCTTTCAATTTTTCCCAAAGATCTTTAGAACTTTTGTACTCGATCAAAGATATTATATCTTCTCGAACAGATTGAAATAGCAGTGCGATGCATTTTTGCTCAGCAACAAACGATTCTATTTCTTCAGTTGATGTCAAGCTTTCACCAGTTTTGCCTCCATCAGCATATCCGTTCTTTAGACTTTTCCACCTAGGATAAGCAAAGGCTTTCAACCATTCTTCAAACTTCTTGGCCCACCGACTGTACTCTTCGATAGCCATCAACTTCGGGGGTTTGTTATACGTTCCGAAAGTACTCTCCACACCCAAGGCATCCGATATGCTTTTCTTCGTACTAGGCGTGTTCTCATTGGTGTTGTTCGAAGAAGTATCGTCTCCAGAATTTCCAGCAAAAGCATACATATCGCTAAACGGATTCATGAATAGATCATCCATCTTGTACGTACCTGAAAAATCAGTAAACACTTAGAAAAATTTTAAGTTTTGAAAAATTGCAAATTCAAGTGAAATCATTTGAAGCGGAATCAACTTCAAGCGAAATCAGCACAGTGAATTTCAAGCGGAATCTGATTCAAGCGAAATCAGATTTCACTTTCAAGCTGAATAAGAACTATTCTGATTTCGAGCGGAATCAGAAATGTATTTCAAGCGGAATCTGAATTTTATCTTTCGAGCGAAATCAGATTACAATCTCAAGCGGGATCAACTTTTAAGGGGGTTTTGCTTGAAATTACACCAATATTTCAAGCGGAATCTATCGTTTTCAAGTGGAATCTGCGAAGAACCTTTCAAGCGGAATCAGGTTTATAGGTCATTTTTACCAGTTTTAATTCGAGTTTTAATCTGATTCTTTGTAGGGTTTGTTAATACTATGTTTTACACAACAGATGTGAAAATCAGGCCATTTCAACCGCTAGAACTAGTTCAAATCAGAAAAATATGAGAAGAAGAGAGTAGAAATGAGAAAATCCGGTAGAATCAAGTTGTAATGGTATGAACTCCTCGTCCTGAGCTCTGATACCACTTGTTGGACCGTGTGCGTGACCCTAAACAGTCAGTAAAGGCAGTTCATCATTGATTACTAAGGCGGAATCAAAGTAAACAACGTCAAAACAACTTGTTTCCTCTTAATCTCTTCTCTATTACTGAAATCAAAGCTTTTTACAATGTTTTTCTGACAGAATTTTGACAGCACCTCGGCTCTGATTTCGCTCCAAAAGTTACAAATGAGATCATCACACACATATATATAGGAGTCTGATTCCGCTCGAGCGGAATCACCTAGCTACACTTTGGAGCGGAATCACACAATTAAGTCACTTTTTCAATTTCAAACTCCAATCTAACCTATCTAGACCTAAGACTCAATTAAGACGTAGTCAGCAGACATTCAGTGCACCAACATATACTCGCCTTTGCTTTTGCATTGAATTGTATTTTAAACATGTTACAGGTTGAGGATTTATGATGCTTTGAAAATGGACTAGCAAAGATGCCTAGATACTCACTCGGACGTTTAGGTTTAAAGTGTTGTATCGATTTTGTTATTGTCATTTTGGACAATGTTGTTATTTGAGTTTCTTTGTAATATTTGACAATTTTGCTATGAAATGAAATCGGTTGAATTAAATATTGTCACAAATAGTGTTATGAAGTCTCTTACAATCTCGAACTAGTCCCACTCCGATGTTTCCGCCATTGGTTGGGGTGTGACAGATTGGTATCAGAGCCATAACTATAGGGAATTAGGAAAAGTAGGAATGCTTTAACCTAGCCGATAGTCTTAGAGCTTTATTCTTATGTTTTGCTTGAAACTACTTGCACGTTACTTTATTTGCTTTTATTTATTCTCTTTTTACATCTTGAGCATGATTTGTCATTTATGTGTTAACACTTGACATGCTATACTTGTCTTATTATGTGTTAATATTTGTTTCATTGTTCTATCTTTTATGTGTTGTTGTTGACATACTTTTTATGTGTTGATAATTGTTTCATTATTCCATTCTTTATGTGCTATTCTTGACATGTTTATACTTGTTCGTCTAATCCTTAACATACACTTTTTCTCATACATTTTACTCGACTATTCTAAATTCGACAACACTCATATTATACAAACAAGACGAGTTTACCAAAATAGGCGTGAAACCCACAATTTGGTAAACGACTTTCATTCCGTTTGATTCTATTTTTGCACGAAATTCACCATTAAGTTAGGAGTGAAATCCACATCTTAATGGAAATTTCAAATTTAAATTCGTCAAGTTAGGGTACGAAGTCGTCAAGTTAGGGGTGAAACCCGCACCTTGTCGACTAGTTCCACTCCTTGATTTTACAAATCCCGCCAGGTCTCGAATTTTCGATTGAATTGGAACGTGTAGTAACCGGAAGGATAAATACCGTTAACCGACACGTCGGCGAGAGTATTTCACCTATTAGGCCAAAGCATGTTGTTAATTTCAAAAGACCTTTCGACCACTTTGGTGAGTCAACGTTCCGTTTAGGAACCATCCAAATTCTTCTTATCAAGCTTACGCTTTATTATTTTCGATCTTTTATGATGAAACTCACTCTTGTCAATTTTGAACCATTTTTGAGATTTCACTTTTGCGCATACATTATACTAATACTTTTCATACGATTATACATTATTAGCATGCATAATTTCACGAAATTTTATTTACACTTTTGTGACAACGAATGGAGACATATCATCGAGATAGGAGTGATTTCCTTACCTTGCCGATTAACTCCGCTTCTTTCCTCATCTTACAACGACCTCACCAACGGATTAGGGGTGATTCCCTTACCTAGGTGATCGTTACCAACGCTTTCTTTTAATAGACTATATTATGTAAATACGATCATGTTTATATCTAAATCATTCATCATTAGTCAAATCCCTAATTATTTCTAAATGCATTGTTTATATAAACGAACTTCCTATCCTACAATTTATTTTCATCTAGCTCACACGCATGAAATTTTTAACTTTTCCGTAGACGCTTGTTCCTCAAAATTCAAAATTTCACGAAATGCTACTCGTCAACTTAGTCGACCTAACAAATCCATTGCCCGTGAAATTTTGTATTCAACGTAACTATTGAAACAAGCTCATCACATATCATTAAACTAGGGATTTTCTATTTTAATTGGGAATCATACCAACTTTTCGCACACACCTATAAAATATTACAACTATTATTCAACGTTTATGAAAACTTCTCTCAAAAGAAATAAAACATTTTATTAAAAGACGCTTTTCAACAATCACTAAGTTCATATACCAAATTCCTTTTTCTAAGGATCAACTTTTCACAAGAATCGGTAAGTTTCAAAATTTTCTAATACAAGGTTACTTAAAACGATGCAAACTTATTAATCTCTAGAACTTTTCAAAACCTCACTCGATACGTCAGTTAAATTCAAAACACGTGGGCAAGGAAACTTCATGGGAACCAATAATTTTCAACTATATCAATTCTCCAGAAACCATAGTCACATTTCCACTCTTTTACAAAGTACCTTTTCGCATAACCAATAAACGTTTTATACTCTCTTTACATTTACAAACTAGAGTTTATATTTCGTGACAACTCAATCCATTTTAACTTCACATTTTGCGCAAACAACTACATATGCATATCATTTTACACGTTTTAGTCAATATCTCCCAACAATCTCACGCGCGTCACTCGTCCCCTTTCTCTTTCATACTCAAAACTTTTAATCTTTTACGCGCATAAACTCGTGTATTTCGATTTATACTATAAACAAAATCATTATTTCCTACATCCATACTTATACATTCTATGCCTTTACTTATGTTCACACTTACACATGTATGTTATACTCATGATTCAAAATTCATACGTTTTAAGTTTATACATACACTCACAATTATACACTTACGTTTTCCTTACATTCATGTCTATAATACATTCGTATTCGTATTCGTATTCATATTCATATTCATACGATTTATGTTTTCATTTGCATTTATACAACTTTGTTACACTTATATTCATACACCTATATTTTATTCATACTTAACCTTCATGTTTTACACCTATATTCACATTCATATTCATATTCATATTCATATCTATGCTCATGCATCTTATGTTCACACTTATACTCGTATTCATACTCATATGCTTGTGTTTAACTTATACTCATGTTTGTACTCGCGTTTATGCTCGTTTTTCATACACGTTATGCTTATGCTTTTACTCATACTCTTGACATACGTTTTGTGTTTATGTTCACGTGTGTGGCCATATTTAAACTTATACCATGCTGATGCTTTTTACCCAAATTTTATACTTTCGCACCTATACGCGGGCGAAACCCGAGGGATTCGCTCACGTTGGTCTTATACTATTTGGAATGCAAACATGCTTATATGCTACATTTCTATACACACGCAATCTTATTTTCAGAATTTATGAATACCTTAAATTCATACGCAACTAGTACAAGCTATGCGGATCATGCGACGATCGGTATAATCGCGGGTGCACACGGGATTATAGCGATGGGCGTATGAGAGCCATGGAGTGTACTACTGCGAATGGTAAGACACGGAACGTAACATGATACTGAATACGAAACAGACGTAATATGGTCAAAACATGGTGGATACGCCGCTGGTACATCCTATATATATAAGTGTTTTCACCATGTTACCAAACTTTCGTAAAACGTGCCGTGAGAAATTTAGTGTTTTGCAGACCTTTTGGATCTAATTCAAACTTTAAACAACTCACAAACGCATTATATCCGATTATCCACGACGAGACCTCATTCTTAGCACACTACTTTTGTTTATCAGATACTTATGCTATTCTTATACTCATAATCATTTATTAGATCAATCGTTCACCCTTATACCTCAATTATTCTCCGTTGTCTCAAACTCCAAAGCCTCAATTTTAAACAATCTTCTTTAGTTTACATAAACCCTTTCGAGTCTTCCTTCTGAACAAATTTCAGGACGAAATTTCCTAAAGGAGGGGAGACTGTAATGCCTCGTATTTCCATGTTTTTAGAAATTACGAGTTCGTTTCCTATTTTTAGAAACACAGTTGAAATCTGGTCGAAAAACGGTTTAGAAATGAAAAACTACGCAATTTACGCGCTTTTACACAACTGTCGATTAGAACGCGACAAAAACGACTACCGACACCATTTTCCATATTTTTTTAAATCCAAACTTTTATTTTATGACGTTACGAAGTGTCGGGTTTTGAAAACGGGTCTTGTAGAAGATTACGGGCCACCCAAAATACGGAATTGGGCTTGTAGGCTGTGGGCCCAAGCCCAAAACCAACTAACTAAACCAAGCTATAAATAAGATGTAAAACCCTAATCTTATCTCATTCTTTCAGCCGCATGATATCATTCTCCTTTTCAAAATTCTCTGATGAGTTTCATCTCATCTAAACACCCAAAAATAAAAATAAAAACCAAAACCTTATCCTACACACATGACATAGAGATGATGAACCCTTCATCTCCTGCTCTCTCATTTCAAAACTAGACAACACCCTATCCCTTCTACCCTCACCCCCTCCCACTCGAAATCCACTGCAAACTTGTAAAAGCAGTTCATCAACAACCCTGGTCCTCTCTCTCCCTTTTATTTACATCCGGCTAGACCACCGGCGGAGCCGGTGACCCTCCGACGTCTCCCTTCCTGCCGACTCCTCACACACAGCCAAACACCCCCTCTCGTCTCTACGGTAATCGTGGTGGCGGCGCACGGCGGTGGTAGCAGAGCCCCGACGGCTCGAGGCAGTGGTGGTGAGCTTGCTGTTGATGACTATGGTGGACCCGTGAGCAACAGACAGAGGGAGAAAGAGCACAGTCCGCCGGCGGAGATGGCGGCGGTGCAAGCGGTGACGACGGCGGTGGAGGTATCTCGGCATCAGGTTTTGTTTCAGAGCACGAGTATTTCAGGTCTGTTTCCAGGTTTCGTTTCGGAGCACGTGTAGTTCAGGTACGGTTTGATTTTTCTGTTCAGTTTCGGTTCTAGTTTGAATCGGGTTCATTTTGATCCATGTCCGATTGTTTTTTTTTTTGTATTCCAGTGACTCGGGTCAATTTGGTTTGGCACTTTGTTTCAGTTTTGGTTTCGGGATCGGTCAAAACTGATCAAATCAGTTCAACAGGTTCAGTTTCGGGCGGTTCAGTTCCATTCTGTTTTGTTTCGGTTTAGTCAACGAAGTCGCACCAGTCAACACAACTGGTGGACTCGTCAATGCTGGTCAACGAAAGTCAATGGTCAGATCTGGTGTTTCGGGCCAGATCCAGACGGGTTACGGATCAATGGTTACGGGTTCAGGTCATCGGGTTAACCACGAGACGTGATAACTTAGCGACGCGAATGTTTAAAAAAATTTTCGTTTTGTATTTGATTATCACGTAACCGTATTAAATTTAAATTGTTATAAATATACACAGAAATGCATATAAATACTCATTGTTTTATTACTGTTGAATTTTGACAAAAACATTGACGACTTGTATTGTCGGGATCGTCTAAAAACAGAGGAAACTCTGCCCGTTTTTCGTAAAAAAAAAATCCATGAAACAATACGTGTTTAATTTCAAAACGATTATTATTTTGATTCGTTTTCTTTTATAACCAAATCTTTAAATTTAAAACATAGATGAATAATTCTTTTTATAACATTAATTTTTTTATATCGAGATAAAATATAAAATATGAAATCCAAATTATGCAAAACCTAAATATTAAGATTATTCTTTTTCAAAACCAATAAATAATAACGAATTCGTGATATTTTAAATATTTAGGATAAACACTCGCGTTCGTTCTCTTGAAATTCCGTTTACTCATGCACCATCGTTTGCCCTTATAAGGTGACCTCGGTGTTCCGTCCTCCTAAACTCGTACACTCATCAACACTTGGATAATCGGAAGACTTAGCAATTATGTGAGTATACTCGCAAACCCCCTTTTTATGTTTACCACTTTTGGGGTGTAACAGGTTAATTTATAAAACCACACTTAACTTATTCTTTATGCAATGCACGAAAACAATCCTTATACATGAATACTATGTTGTTATACTTTATGCTTATACGTGGACCATACTTATGTGATATACTATAGTCATTAGCTTTATACGAGCCTCCATTTGACATGTATAGCGCTATAGGAGTAACGCACCGCCCGTAGACTAGTGGTCATGTTGAATTATATCATTTTGCGTAAACAGAGGGTTGACTAGAAATATTGCATGCCATGTTATGTTGATCTTTTATAAACTAAGTTGCCATGTGGATTCGTTTTAAACTTTTATACTTATACTTATTCACAAACTTGTATACTCGCCTTTGCTTTTGCATTGAATTGTATTTTAAACATGTTACAGGATGAGGATTGATGATGCTATGACAATGGACTAGAAAAGATGCCTAGATACTGACTTAGACGTTTAGGTTTAAAGTGTTATATCAATTTTGTTATTGTCATGTTTGAACAATGTTGTTATTTGAGTTTCTTTGTAATATTTGACAATTTTGCTATGAAATGAAATCGGTTGAATTAAATATTGTCACAAATAGTGTTATGAAGTCTCTTACAATCTCGAACTAGTCCCACTCCGATGTTTCCGCCATTGGTTGGGATGTGACAAAAACACCTTCTTTCGATCAATCAAATGATTCGGATGGAGAGCCTACTTATGACAATGCGGGATCCAACTCCGATGAAGGAATAGAACAGATCCAAAGTATACTGAACAGTCAAGCTGGTGAATCAAGTGCTAGGAATAATGTTGCTGCTACAGAACAGGTTGTTGAACAGAATATTACGAATCTGGAAAGTGAAGTGAGTGTTTCTAATGAAGTGATGCCAAGGACGTATTCATACCTTCCTTCAGAAAATATCATCGAAGATTTGCAGACTGGAGTAAAAACACGACATCAGATCAATAAGGATCTAAGTTGCTTTTACACTAAAATTGCACCACTTCAAGATACTTTTTCTTATAGTTGTTTTATTTCACAGGTTGAACCAAAGACATATAAGGAAGCTCTTTAAGAGGAAAGCTGGGTTGAAGTGATGCAGGAAGAGTTGCTATAATTCGAAAAGCTTGGATTCTGGAAGCTTGTCGATCTACCCAATAATCACAAGAAAATTAGTACCCGGTGGGTCTTCAAGTGCAAACGAGATGATAGAGGGATAATAGTCAGAAACAAAGCTCGGCTCGTAGTCCAAGGTTTTCATCAGCAAGAGGGGATAGAATACACTAAGGTCTATGCTCCCGTCGCACGTTTAGAAGCTATCCACATAATCCTGGCCTTTGCGACATGGAAAGGGTTTAAGGTGTACCGGTTGGATGTGAAATCTGCCTTTCTGTACGAAAAAGTTAAAAGAGGAAGTGTATGTCAATCAAGCACCGGGATTTGTCGATCCGATACACAAAGATAAGGTTTACCTACTGAATAAGGTGCTTTACGGTTTACACCAAGCCCCAAGAGCCTGGTACAAGATGCTTTCTCAACACCTTCTGGAAAACAGTTTCACCAGAGGAATAATAGACAGTACCCTCTTTACCAGAGAAGTGGATGGGCATCTGATTATCGTACAAATCTATGTGGACGATATCATCTTTGGTTCGACAAATGAATCGCTGTGTAAAGACTTTGAAGAAGTCATGAAAAAGAAATTCAAGATGAGTGCAATGGGGGAGATGAAATTCTTCTTGGGACATCAGGTCGATCAGTTGCCTGATGGTATCTTTATCCATCAGACAAAGTATGTTCACGATGTATTGGAGAAATTCCACATGTCAGGGACATCACCAGCATCCACCCCATTTACCATCAATCATGGCATTTGTCCTGATACTCATGGAGTGAAAGTCGACGAAACATTATATCGCTCTATGATCGGATCACTGATGTATCTTACAGCTTCGAGGCCGGATATTATGTATCCAACATGCCTTTGTGCCCGATATCAGTCAAATCCCAGAGACTCACATTTGCTGATCGCTAAAAGGATAATGCGCTATCTGAAGGGTTGCCCAAGCACCGGCTTATGGTATCTATGAAACGACGATTTCAGTCTTACGGGATACTCTGATTCTGATTTCGATTGCTGCAAACTAAACGCCAAATCTACAACGACTGATTGCCAATTCTTTGGAATATGATTAGTAACATGGCAATGCAAGAAACAGACCGTGGTCGCTCTCTCTACTTGTGAAGCTGAATACGTTTCAGTATCCAGTTGTTCCCAATTTTTGTGGATACAACAACAGATGAGAGACTTCGAACTGCAATTTCTTGATACGCCTATATACATAGATAACAAGGCAACCATTGATATAACAAAGAATCTGGTTCAACACTCAGAAACAAAACACATCGAAATTTGACACCATTTTATCCGTGACTGCTACGAGAAAAAGTTGGTTAGAATTGAAAACATCCATATTGATGACCAAAAGGCAGATTTTTACACTAAAGCTTTTGATAGAGCCAAATTCAAAAGGCTTTTGAAACTAAACATTTTAAAAATCTGACATCAGGGGATGAAAATGAGGTTGAATTCGAGATCGATGACAATGACTTGACGTGATCCTCATCGGTATGTCTTTTTTAGTGTTAAAAATTTCTTTCTTTAAAAACAAAAAATCCAAAAATATGTTTTTGATTTTAGGGGGAGAAAAGTTATGGAAAATACAAAAACATATAAAAAATCCAAAAAGTACAATAATATGAAAAAGACAAAAAGAGTTTTCGTGTGAAAAGAGGAAATGATAGTACATCAATGGACTATCACAGTATGCTAAAGAAATGTAATGTCAAAAAGTGTTTAAAAAGATCTTGCTGATGATGTGCTAGTAGGCTTCGCACATTCAATAAATTGTTTTCAAGATATAAACTTAAAATAAAAACTGATTAATCTGTGGATTAACATCTCTCGGATATATGGACTTAGTACTTCGAAATATCGTTGGAGAGAGTGCCAGATTCTGAGATACTAGGTCTTTATAGATAATTGATATCTGGGGTATTATATAGTTCTTCTGATTTTGCGTCGGCAATGGCCTAGAACTTGTATAATATTTTTGAATTAAAACCCTAAAGTTGCATCAAAATTGAAAATATCGAAAGATGCGACAACTGCAGTACAAAAGATTCCAAATTTGGAACACCGCTTATAAGTCAAGCCTTCATCTCTTTATCTGTACAGTGGTACTAACCTGAGCTCTCAAGGTCTCGCATTACCCAGATACAGATATCAGTTAGATATATTCACCTGTAAGATGAAATCTAGGGAATCTCGATACGGGAGTATATTCTGAGGTGGGAAACACAGTTAAGTCAACTTCCTAAAATTACCTAACGTATCTTGAAACAATTGAGAATGTGTTGAGGAATAAGTTGATCAGTATACTGACAATCTAAGTAAATCTGTTTAGAACTTAAATTTTTATCAAAGATCAATGGTACTAGTGATATGTCTCAAAAACTGATATGATCCTCTAACACAAACTCATAAAAATATGTCTGAAAATATGTTTGTACATAGTTTACATTTCATTTCAGAAAAACCCAAAAATATTTTCAGTGTGTTTTAGCATAAACTTTGGAAAATATAAAAAGATTTTATTTCTATCTTAGTTTCGACTACCGATGATGGAAAACAGATCTTCAAAGTCCGAAGCGACAGTTGCTGGATGAAAACTGAAGTACTACGGGTTGGGAGCTAATCTGGAATGAGAAAATGTTTTGAAACGATAAAAAGTTCATTAATTTGAAACTTAAAATTGACGAAAAATACCAGTTTGGTCATAAAGTGTTCAACCAAAGTCATTAACTTGGACTTGGTAGACAAATCAGTTAACCAGGGTCATTAATTGGACTTGGTTAACTGAGTGAGTCGCTAAAACTAAAAAAATTTCAAAAAAATAAAATTTAAAAGTTTGAAAAAATTGGAAAACCGCACGAAGCGGATCACCTTGTACGAAGTGGATTCGTACGAAGTGATCTGGCCCTTTAAATAGAATCCAACTCGTACGAAGCGAATAACTGTTTTGTGCGATCTGAGAAACCCTTTGTGCAATTTGGAGATTTTGAGTGTTTTAAGTAGAACTACTACCAAAATATACATTGGGGAGGTTGATTTACACACCTCTTACAATGGTGAAGGTAATGGACCGTAAATTGAACGATTAATTGTTGTTTTCGGCACTTCGGACTTTTAAACTCAGATCTAGGAAAAGCTAACCGACCAAAATTAAAATTGAACATATATTTGTGTAAATCGGCGCTTATTCTATCAATTAGAACCATCAATTTGATAAAAATCACAAGTTTTAAATTTGGTGTTCAAATTGCTGTTGGTACGAAGTGAAATAATAGAATTGTCAAGAACCACTTCGTACGAAGTGGAAATGGTAAAAATGATTAACTGTTATGACACACTTCGCACAAAGTGCAAAATACCACTTCGCACCAAAAGCCACTTCGCATGAATGTTATGTAATTTTGTCGCAAATTTTTCTAAGTGTTGAATTCTTTGTGTATGTGCAGGTTAAGAAATCGCTTTTCGAGCCAACTCATAATGTTTGCTGTATTATTGACGACAAGATACCGGAAATGGCTCCATTCCAAGATATTCTTGAATTTATGGAAGAATTTCGGTGAAGAAAGCTTTGACGCACCAACATAAGGCTTATCATTCTCATATTGAATGTTTTTGGAAAGCTGTTGAGTTTGTTGAAGAGCCAAGAGCGATACATTCTGTAGTAAAGATTGGCGAGGAGGAATTTTAGGTTAAAATTACAGAGGAGTTGATTCGAAGGGTTCTAGATCTGAAAGAAAAAGATAGTGATCCTACGGGATATCCAGAAAGAATGGTTAAAGGTTGTTTCTACCGTATGGGCTATAAAGGTCATGTTAACGGCTCGAATTTCAAGAAAGCAAACCTTGGGAGGCCTTACAAGTTTTTTCCTCATTCAGTTATTCACGCATTCAGACATAGAAAAGGAGGATACGGTGATATTCTTGACTATCAGTTGTGCATGATCGCAACGTTATCACTGAATTTGCCTTACAACTTCATGAAGGTTATATTTGATCACATGGCATTAAACACTACACGAGAGAAATTCTTCCAGTATCCAAGATTTTTCCAAATGATGTTAGATGATCTATTCCCAAATTTGGCAAAGGAAGAAGACGATGAGCTTGTATTACGTCACATGGATAAGGAAACTCTTATCAGATTGAACATGTATTTGAAAAAGGATGAAGAACCAGCTGCAAAGCCTATTCTTGGAGCGATAAAAGACAAAGATTACGTGGCACCTCCGAAAGGCAAATGGAGAAAGGATACTAACGGATCCGAACATGATGAAACAGAATGTTTAGATGGTTTTGTTGCGAGAAGGAGCAGTTGGTACGAGAAAGAAGAAACTAAGAAAAGAAGACGAGGAACACCAAAGAAACATGTTGCTACTTCGTCAAAGCCAACTAAAACTAGCACACGTGCAGCAGTATAAACTGTATTAGTTGATGAACCAGAAGAGATGCCGATAAATGAGCCAGTTAATGAACCGGTGGCTGAAACTGCACATGATGATGTTTATTCTGCTACTTTTGATAACGATGAGGTAAATGTGGTTAAGATTGCTGCAGAGACTGAGAAAGAAGCAGTTGAAGTTGATAGTGATGAAAGTTCTGGAGACAGCTTTGATAAAGCAATAGCTGCTGCTAAAAGAAAAGAAAGAGAGAGAATGGAACAAAGAAAAAGAAAAGAGGTGAGAAACGATGATGATGTATATGTTCCGTCTGAGCTAGAGTCTGAAGAAAATGTTGATAGACCAATGAAGAAGGCTAAGCGAGTTAAGAGTAAGCCAGAAGCTAAAAAGAAAACTACAGGGTCTCCGGCAGCTAAGAAATCTCGTCCAAAGTTCAAGAAGGGTAGGAAGACAAGTGATGTGGTCATTACTACAGAAAACGTTAAGGCTGTTATTCCACCACCATCACAACAACCACCACAACAACCACCATCACCACCACCCATTGTACCACCCCCACAACCATCACCGCAATGACCCTTATCGCCAATACATCATGCAACTCCACCACAATCACCACCACATCCTCCATCACCACAACATATCACACCTCCACAACCATCACCACAAAAGCAGCAAACACCTCCTATTCCATCACAATCTACACCTCAATCTGGTCCAAGACGATCTTTGTAACACCTCGCAAAATCATGTCCAATATTATAAAGACACGTGTCATGGACTTTAAACGTATAACGAATTGATTCCGAGGGACTAAAAGTGACAAACAATGTAAATAGTTATGTAAAAGGATCCGGAGTGTCAACATGCCAAACTTGAGCCTTTGAATGACCTCACATGACGTTCGTAATCTTTGGTAAATAAATTATCGAACGTGGGAAGCCGTTTGTGCTTAAAGATCAAAAGTTTACAAAGCACAGGGGTTAAACGTGTCAACATGTTAAATGTTACCTCTGAGTGACCTTTTAACGATCCCAAAAGCATTGTAATATTTTATTTATGCTCTCGCGAATATCGGATATCAATATTATGAAGTTTCGAAGAAAACAAGACTTTTCGGGTGATCTTATAACTAACCTGGAGCTTAACGGAGTTAAATTATTAGTGCAATAAAAGAAAGTTATATAAACTTATTTTGGACCAGGGACTGAAAATGCAAAGATTTCAAACTTTTTACCGGATTTACAGGTCCTCGCGGGCCGCGTAGACATCCTCTAAGGTCTACGCAGGCCGCGACAGTAGTGCCAGCGACAGTTCCCTGCACAGGTGCATGTTGCAGCCTGTTCCACCGCCATTGCATGGTTGTTTTTTATACCAGGGACTGAGCAACTGGTTTTCACTGCCCTAGGGACACTTGGGATCATCTGGTTACTCATAGGAACAACTGGATTGATCTTGGGAGCCTTGAATTTCCTATATAAAGGCCATGCCTTGTGTTCTTCATTTGTACACTTCAAAAATTTCACTCCCAATTGATCTCTAAAGAATCTTGGTCTTCTAGGAAGCTTTCTCTAGTTCAATTTTTGTGCTAAGGACTATTGTAACTGTTCTTAGCTTCCATTGTTAAGTTTTCATTAGCTTAATGACCAAAGTCAAAGTTATCGTAATGATGCTTTGACTTTGTGATTAATCACTAATGGTCCAGCCATTATTCGAATTGAAAATGGCTATGAATTGGTAATTATGTAGGGAACAAACTCTTAAAAGGGCACCTACTAATTATCACTTTTACTTTGTCAATTGTCGGGTCAAACTATTTAATAAAAAGTCAAACGAGTCAATTTTTACAAAATAATTCATGACTGATAATGTAGAAGTTATGGAACACGTTTTAACACTAAAGTAACTTGGTAAATAATATAAGAACATGTTTAGGCATGTTCAACCCGACAATTCTGAGTTTAGGCTCGGTTCGCAACCTAAAGTCGCAAAAGTAGACTTTTGCTTCGACTTTCAGTTCTGACCCGATTTAACTTAATTTAGTTATTCCTTAGGGTTCCTTTGGGACCATATTATATGTTAGTATAACTCTCTGAAGTTATACTATATGGTTCCTTAGAAATCATAGATTACATGCATGTTCCGTTAAATGCTTAAAATTGACCATTTTGCCCTTTTGATATAAAAATGAAATTTTTGGAAATCTGAGTGGACAAAAATCTTCATTACTGATTTATAAGTATGTCCTAAAAATTTGACATCCGTTTCTGGTCTAAAACGAAAGATATGCAAGATATCGTAAAACAAAAGCTTTTTATTAATTAAATGGCATTTTTGGTATAAATCATATTTAAACCCAATTTTTGGCACCAAACCTACTACCCACTGATTAAATATAATATTTAGGGATTTTTGGAAATTTTTGTCAAATTTTATACTAATTATAACATAGAGTTCTAGTGTAAATTCGGTATTGACGATAATGTCCTTTTCGCTAATAAAATGAGTTTTACATATCATTTTGATACCAAACCTTTTTCAACTGATATCATATGATAAATAAAATATTTTTAACATTGAAGAGTGACCAAAACTCCAGAATTTTATAAACATCTCATATATCGTTAATTACAGACTTTTACGCTTATTAAGCGCATCGTATGGTTTAAAACCATATTTAACGCTTAAGACTTGTTACCTATTGATTTTAAAATAAATTTTTATACCTTAACAGTAAGTATAAGTCTTGAACTCAGATTTCCAAATTTAACCTTAAAAGCATATGTAAAATGACCAAAATGCCCCTACGGTGCATAGTTTGGCCATAAATGATTAAAAACACATATGTATGATATCTTGCTGATATAACAACATAAAATAAATATTCTTACAGAATGTTTTAGATCAGAACCTCAGTTTATTATTTAACCTCTTTTATAAACTTTAAAAATGACCAAAATACCCTTACGGGGCTTAATTTGGTTTTAAATTCGTTTTGGGCATAATGGAAGATATCCTACGGATATCATAACATAATTTAAGCATAATAACTTATGGAACATGTTCATGACTCATTCGGTTACCGTTATGCATATACACGTTCGGTACGGTTTATGTAACTAGTTTGCATGAATTGGCCGAAACGGGTCAAACCTTATCATTTTTACTTCAAAATCCAGAATGTGTTTATTTTACCCCTTTTATACAAGTCTTCATACTTGTCGGGTCTAAATCACAGTCCAATCCGGTCATCGCTTAATCTCGCGTTTTGAGCCGTAAACCTTTCTTTAAAACTAACCGGTCTAAGTTATAACTTAAATAAGACCCGTTAGGAATCTAATAGGTTAATAAAACCTTCATTCCAGATTGAGAGCCCCGGTAGAGTACTTGCACTTGCTGATTAGAATATACGACTGATAATAAATTACATTTAGCTCAGGTAAATACTTTTAACTTATTTTCCCTTATACGGGCTTGGGATACGGTAAATTATTACCGCTTGGTCGGGTGTAGAAACCTTTTAATCGAATATGTTTAAATTGTATAAACCCGTTTTAATCAGTGTTGCTTGATAAGAAATAACATTGGGGGTTAACGACCGTGTCCTGGATATCCTTGGCTCATTCAAAAAGCGTGAATGGACACGACTTAAGCACGGGGTGTAGGCATACACCTATCTATTGTGTATGTAAAAGATATACTCACTCGTGAGGAAACTTCTTGTGAATCTATATTTGTGGTGTGTCGATTAATCTTGTTCGGCTTTTATACCGGCCCTAAATGTTGGACAAACATATAAATCTGATACAAGATTGTTATTAATATAATTGTCTCAAGTTATAAAATGTTTGTGCCTTGTGCATTTAAACCAATTTTCAAAATTGTTTACAAAAGAGTCGGTTAATTGTATTTACCAGTGTAAACTGACATATTTTTCCAAAAGACTAAGTGACAGGTACCGTACGAAATTGGCTGGGAGCTTGGGGCGTTAATAGGGAATCTTGCAAGTTCTAAACGTCTAAAGTATGTTGAACAATACTTATATTTCTGTTATAAGATCCGCCTGTGGATCCATATACAACCGTCTGTATAATATTTAATTATACTTTAAATTTCGGTTTTGTGATATTATTTTCATCCAAGACTTCCGCTGTGCATTAAACTGTATACATTTGACTATGACGATATCAACTACGTCACGATACTCCCCACCAGGCCCACCGGTAATACGTGGAAATATCGGGGTGCGACAGGTTGGTATCAGAGCCAACATTGAGTGAATTAAACACTAGCCTTTAGTGCTTAATCTCAATGACACAGTTGCACATTCCTTGACTTCCGAGTCTAGGCAAATAACTTAGGATTAATCCTAATCTTATTGGTTTTTGTCTTTCGTTGTTTCTTTTATTTTAACATGATCAAAGACAAAATGCCGCCAAGAATTAGAGGAAGAGGTGGAAGAGGAAAGGCCCCAATGACTGCTAGAAATGATCATGAAGCCGGACCATCACACCGGCGTACTCCATCAGCCACTTTTAGCTCTAGTCCTCACGAAGACTGGAGGACTTACTTGGAGCCGGCGAGATGCTCAGTCTCACTCAGTTCCTCACCGTCATACCACCATTCGTTTGGGCCACATCAAGACGAGGAGCCCCCATGATTCGTATCATTCTTTTATCCCGTTGCAATGGTCGAGTTCACACCGTGCCTTCCAGGACCTGACCCCATACTTTCAGAGCCGGTTCAACCCGGCAAACCAGGTACAAGAACCAGAGGGTCCAAACCCTTTGGGACCGACTGACCACTATCCTATGATGCAGGATATGGATGTGGACGAAGATCCAGATCTAGAAATGCCACCATCTGGGACGCCCACGCATCCCATTGAGATATCTAGTGGATCATCCTTCCATGGTTCGCCTTAGAGGGGCCCCAGACATTTTGCTAAAAGATGGGCTACATACAAGTGGGAGTATACTCCCCCTCACCGTTACTCACCACCACACCAACAGGTCCCCTTTAAGGACCCACATTTTGAGGCGGTCATGCCACCGCTAGAACAAAAACTGCCTCCAGAACCACCGAGGTGAAGAAGAGGTGCACAGATGTCCGTGCGTGGGGGTTTTCACTTCAGCACCCCCCAACACTCCAGCAACAGCAGCTACCCACCGCTGTATGAAGACCCACAAATGGGTGGGCCTTCAAATCCAGTTTCTGAAGTCGACTCTGCACCAGTCGCACCAGCACCATATATGGGTTATGATAACCCAATCCCATCATACCCAGGTGCAGCCGGGTACAACCCGTTTGAGCCACAAGCTTACTCGGGTTATAATTATAATAATGCCCCTACCGTTGACCCGTACCTTGAAGCGGCAAACTACAATGCTCTTTACCCTGGACCTTATCCAGCTACGTACCCAACTGGGTACCCTACTTATGGGTATCAATACCCACCACCTCCTCAACCACAGCAGCAACAGCCGCCGCAGCTACCACAAATCCAACCACCGCAACAGCAGGAGATCCTTCAGCGGTTGCACGAGGTGGAGCAACAGGTAAACGAGGAGCGTAGGAGCCGCCGGGGTCTACTAAAGGGTTTGGCAAACCTAATAAAGGGGAAGAAGAAGAAGAAGAAGAAGAATGATTATTAAAAATCCTATTTGTTGTTTTGTAATTTTTATTTTCAATTAAGTCCCTGCGTGGACATCTTATTTATGTATTTGGTCCTTGCATGGACTTGTATTTCTTATTTAGTCCCTGTGTGGACAAGTTATTTTATTAAAAGTCCCGTTTAGGGCAAGTTATTGTACTTCTTTCAATTTATGGAATGTTTTATTTTAAAATTTAATTGTTATTAAATATATGCATATACTATATGAAACAAATCAAAATATCATTCCAATTTACATGTGATCTGCCATTATATATTGAAAGAAGAATCTTAAAGGTATAACCTAGCCTATGTGTCATTTTATACATGGCCTTTATGGTAAAAACCTTTTTAAGGTTCAAATCCTTGTTAACAACTGAAAACATGTTAACACTCCTGGCAAATGTGATTTGATAAAATCACACATGCCATCCTTAAACTGGATTCTTCCAAATCCCTTATCTAGCCTAATGATTCAAAAATCATGGGTTCAAATCATCAATTAAAATGATCATATATTAAACATCCATTAGTGATGGAGTGCCTACGGGCCACACTTATTGTCCTATAAGACAAATGGCAGTTGTAGTCTATGACTCCCTGTCAAGAAAGCTGATGAACTACGTTCAAACCTAAATGCCTCGATTCTATAAAATCATGGCTTTAAAACTGTCCTCGTGACTAGGCCTTTGTGCCATTTAAATATCCTTGAAAATTTATAGCTGGGATTAATTATAATGAAAATTTTAAAATAAAGGCTTGATTATCAAATTAACCAAATGTGGTTTATATTACCATGGTTAATGAATCATCAAAAATGTTGATTCCATAATAAACCTCTGAATAAATTATTGACAATTGTTTTATAGAAATCAAGCTTCAGCATGTGCGAATCAGACGAGGTTAACAGTTATCCCAACATAAGGAATGACAACGCAATAATGAATGTAACGGGTGCAGACTTACAAGCAATGATAGATAATGCTGTCACTCGAGCCATTGACCGGCAATTTAAAGATCCAAGTAATACTCGCTCAAAGACTCTATTTGTGGCTCATAGTAAGCCCCCTTCTAAAACTCATGAATCAAAGAAGGATGATTCTCATCATTCATCAAATCAAAGGAGTCTCCCATCCAAGCAGATTGTGCTTAATCAGGAACCACGTATTAAGACTTGTTCCTACAAATACTTTGTCTCTTGCAAGCCAAGGGACTTCACAGGAGAAAAAGGAGCCATTGACTGTATGACATGGCTTGATGAGATGGATACCATGGTTGATATCAGTGGTTGTGCGGAACAAGATATTGTGAAGTTTGTTTCGCAATCGTTTATAGGAGAAGCATTGGCTTGGTGGAGATCATTGGTTCAAGCCACAGGGAAAGTTCCACTTTATAACATGTCTTGGGAACAATTTGTGGCTTTGATCAAGGATAACTTCTGTCCTCAGCATGAGGTGGAAAGAATTGAAACCGACTTCTTGACTTTGGTCATGAAGAACTTGGATTGTCAGGCATACCTTACAAGCTTTAATACCATGTCCCGATTGGTTCCTTATTTGGTCAAACCGGAACCGAAGCGCATAGCACGTTTTATTGGAGGTCTAGCTCCAGAAATCAAGGGAAATGTGAAAGCATCCAGACCCACCACCTTTAGGTCAGTGGTTGATCTGTCCTTATCCCTCACACTCGATGCAATAAGGAATAAGTCTGTAAAGACTTTTGATGAGGGAAAGAGGAAGCGGGAGGATGAGAATTCATGCCGCTTTGACAAGAAAAAGAAAGGGAATTACGAACACAAAAAGGGATATGAGTTTAAGAAAAACTCGAATCAGACTGATGACAGACCCAGGTGCAAGAACTGCAGAAAGCGCCATTCAGGAAAGTGCACGATTGACCCACATGCTAAACTTTGTGGAAATTGTAAGACCAAGGGTCACAAGACTTTAGAATGCAAGGAACTGAAGAATGCAACTTGTTACAACTGTAATGAGAGAGGGCATATCAAGACCAATTGCCCCAAATTTGCCAAGAAGCCCGAAGAGGCTAAGAAGACCAATGCTCGGGTCTTTCAGATGAATGCTCAGGAGGCGGTACAGAACGACAATGTGATAACAGGTACATTCCTTATCAATGATGTATATGCCAGAGTTTTGTTTGATTCGGGTGCAGATAAGCCTTTTGTAGACAATAAATTTTGTAGATTATTAAATCTGCTTGTTAAGACTCTAAGCATAAAATATGAAGTAGAATTGGCCGATGGTACCATAGAGACTGCTTCAACAATATTAGATGGATGTTTTATATCCATTAGGAATCACTCCTTTCCACTGTCCTTGCTTCCGTTGAAATTGGCAGGGTTCAATATAGTGATAGGCATGGATTGGTTATCTTCTAACTGTCACACCCCGACCGCGTTAAAACAACAAACTGCGGCGGAAACGTCGGGGAGTGATGCGACATAATTATTGTTTCAACAACCATGGTAATTAAAGTTTTGTATTATTGATTAATGAGTTTACATTGTCTTGGAAATTAACGAAAACATAACATAATTAACTGTCTTTTAAGTCACTAAGGCCCAAGTCCACCTAAGTGTAGCACAAACATCATCATGCATTAGCACCTGAAACACATGTAAAAATAGGTACGTCAACATAAAAATGCCTGTGAGATACATAGGTTTTGTTTATGCAGGATTCATGACTTGTAGTTAAAAGAAAGGTTTAACAAAAGTGTAGTCATGAACCTTATAAAATGTTTTTCCTTTATAAAATCATATGAAAATCAAATAATAAATAAAGGATAATGCATGGTTAAATGAATAACCAAGTAAAAGTGAATTTGTATAAAACATGTAATTTGTAAAACAATGTCATGTTCTTGTATAAAATATTTCATGTCTTGTCAAAGTAGTTTAGATAACGCAACAATGTATAATATTATAAAAGCACTTATATATAGGAAGTACCAGCGGCGTATCCACCATGCTTTTATCATATAACACATAGCCCCGTTACATAAGTCACTTATCAATAACCAACCAAAAGGTCTTGTTCAATGTCAAAATGTTTATGTCTAAACCATGTTCATTGTCATGTGTGAAATGTATCATGTATAACCAAATGTAATGCATAGCAAGTAGAAAGTATCTACTCAAACTATGTGATAATGTCAATGTGAAACAAATGTCATGTACGGTGAATAAAAGAATTTACTCAACCCCTTAGGAAAATGTACAAAACAATGTTTTTGAGTAAACCTAAGTTTAAATCAAATGTCATGTTTTGCAGAAAAACAATGCTTTATGATTACAAACACTTATGCAGTAATGTTAATCGCATACATTCAAGCCTTGCGACTGTGGCGACAAACCCTTAAACGAATTAAAGGTTTATCTAAGTTATGTATATCAGATTATTTCATTCCCAACTTCCAAACAAACCTAGGAAGTCGGAAACGGGATTTGTCAAGTCCTGTGGTACCATTACATACTACCGAGCGGCGTAGCTAATGTTAATGAATGTATTATTGTCCCGTTTAAACATACCAAATGTCATAACCAATGTCGCACGTGAAAACCATGTACTAGGTATGCTAAGTAAACATACATAGTAGAAATGTCATGTAAAACAATTGTGCTAGCATGCTCAGTAAACATACATAGCAGAAATGTCATGTAAAACAATGTGTCCATATGTTGAGTAAACATATGCAACAAAGGTGTCTTATGAAATCAATGTGCTTGCATGCTAAGTCAACATACATAGCAAAACATAGTTGAAATCATGTACTATATGTGTACTAGATGAAACTAGCATGTTTATGTCATAAAAGCAATGAAAGCATGAAAGTAACAATTATGCACATGTGTATCACCCCAAAGTATTTGAAAGCGGTAAAAGAGGGGAACTATGTACTCACTTGGGATTGCTTATTAGTCTTGAGAATAAGACCAATTTAAGCTCCAAGGATCACGGAATCAGCAAGGTACCTAATATAGGTAACTATGTTATAATCGGATCCTAAATCGGGAGATAGGATAGAATGAGGTTCTATAAATCAAATGAGTAATTGAACTCATATGGCATGATTTAATAGACCCTACATTCTGATTTGGAAATCTACCTAAGTGCTTTTGACCCGTTTTGACCCATTATGGTAGTATAAGCTACTATAATGCGTCGTTTGTGCAAAACTATTGTCAGATGGTTAACTTATGTGCTATGTCAAGTCTTACATGCCCAGTTATCCCTAAACATGTTACTAAATCATATTATATGTCAAAAACATGTTCACATATGCAAAAAAACGGATTTATGCTTCAAAAGGGCATTTTGGTCATTTTCTATGGGCATGTAAACTACTTAACGAATGACTAACCAATCCTATGTGATCATAAGGTATAACCTCTGTGGTTATTCCCTATGCAACTATGATCACTAAATAAGCTTGGTCGGATCCTAATGATCGACCAAACGGGTCGGGTTTCAAAGTCTAAGCGGTTGTCTAGATCGCTTATCTTACGACCATAAACAAGCACTAAACTAATAGTGACGAGTTAAACATGTCAAAACATGTTTAACTAACTTAGAAAACTGATTTGGTATCAAAACAAAGTGTTTTGATACCTAAAAGTAGTTATGTTGCAAAATGCGCACTAAAACACATTTTGACCGAAACTTTGACTCGTCACTACACCTAGTTAATGTGGTAATCAGTAGGTATAATCGCTAAGGATTATAACCATCGTGATTACAATCACATTGCAAAGTTCAAATGAACTTTGTGTTGACCATTGACTGGTTAAAGCAGAAAGTCAAACACTGTTTGACTTTCACGCTAGAAAAGCGATAAAAGAACGAAAGAAGCTTACAAAGGGTACAAGCTAGGGAGAACTTGATCTATAAATTCTCAGGTATGAAGTTATAAACCTCAACTTAGAGAAAATTAGATCAAGGGTGAGTGAAAACAAATGAATGGCATGGCTATTTATACTTGAGGGAAGTTCACAAGATCAAGCCATGTGTTTGTGTAACCTCCAAGCATTAGATCACCGCCATACATGTGTTTATGACAGATTTCCTTTGCTTGGAGAAGGCTTAACTTGCTGATTAAGGTGTTAAAACAATTAAACAAAACCAAGGACTTAAGCTGAATTGCCAAAACAACATTCTGCCCAGATGTGATGGTGGCGTGGCGCCACAGCACAGCCTCCTGGCTGTGGTGCGACGCGACGGGGTAGGGCTGCAGTTTTAAATTTGGCAGAAATGGTCCCTGCATGTGTTTAAACTCGTTTTCGACGTTTTTAACCTCCGTTAAGCCATTTCCAAGGCTCTACAAAGTCATCAAAGTGTAGGGGACCTGAAATATGCTCGGAAATGCAAACTTACGCCGTTTTTGACACTTTTAGTCCCTATAAGATCAAATAAGCATGTTTTCGCACACCTAACCACTCAAAGCTTATTTCTAAGCTATGTTTAGGTTATATATGGTATGTTTAGCTTATGATCAAGTTCCGGACTGTACGTTGCCTTACGAAATGACAGACTTTTGCAAGTTGACGCAAATAGTCCCTGTGAGCGAATAAACTTGTTTTTGCCATACCAAACCCTTTAGAACTTATTTCTATGTTATGTGAAGGTTATTTAAGGTATGTTAAGGTTATGTTGCTGTTCTGGAGTGTTTGTCGCATTAAACTGATTACGTTTACGCATCAGTTTGCGTATAACTTTCCAGAAAGCGATATAGAGTTTAAAATCAATCAAAAATCAAAACGTGCATAATGTCATACATAAATAACAAACATTGGGATCAAAACACATTGTTTTATTGATATTGGATTGTTCAGAGTTTATACAATGATTGCAAAAGCACAGATGTTACAGTCTCCCCTACTTTAGGAAATTTCGTCCCGAAATTTATTTAGAGGAAACTTGTGAGAATAGATGTGGATACTTCGCTTTCATTTGATCTTCACGTTCCCAAGTAAACTCTGGGCCACGTTTAGATTCCCAGTGAACTTTGACAATAGGTATGCGCTTGTGTTTGAGCCTTTTGACTTCACGGTCCATGATTTCCACAGGTGTCTCAACGAAGTGCATCGTGTTATCAACACGAATTTCATCAAGTGGTATGTGGAGGTTCTCATTAGCTAAACACTTTTTGAGATTGGACACGTGGAATGTTGGATGAACATTTCCAAGTTCAGGAGGTAGCTCTAGTCTGTAGGCTACTTTTTCGATTCTTTCAACGATCTTGAATGGTCCAGCATAGCGTGGTGCAAGTTTTCCTTTCTTTCCAAACCTAATCACACCTTTCCAAGGGGATACCTTGAGTAGGACGTGATCACCGACTTGAAATTCTAACGGCTTGCGTCGTCGATCCGCATAACTCTTTTGATGGCTTCTAGCTGTTTGAAGGTTATCATGAATCTTTTTGACCTTATCTGTAGTCTCTAGAATGAGTTCAGGTCCAGTAAGCTGAGCTTCACCTATCTCATTCCAGCAGACCGGTGAACGACATTTTTGACCGTATAAAGCTTCGAAAGGAGCCATGTTGATGCTAGAGTGATAACTATTGTTGTAGGAGAATTCGATCAACGGTAGATGCGAATCCCAACTACCACCAAAATCAATTACACAAGCTCTAAACATATCCTCTAGTGTCTGGATTGTTCTTTCAGACTAACCATCCGATTGAGGATGATATGCTGTGCTCAAATTGAGTTGGGTTCCCATGGCAGATTGCATGGTTCTCCAAAAGCGAGACGAGAATCGAGCATCTCTGTCAGATATAATGTTCAAAGGAACACCATGTCGAGATACAATCTCATCAACGTAGATTTTAGCAAGCTTGTCAGGAGATAGATCCTCACGGATCGGCAAGAAATGTGCTGACTTTGTAAGACGATCAACAACTACCCAAATGGCGTCAAGACCTCTTTTAGTGCGCGGCAGCTTGGTAATGAGATCCATAGCAGTGTTTTTCCATTTCCAAACCGGTATCTCTGGTTGTTCCAATAATCCAGAGGGATGTTGGTGTTCTGCCTTAACCTTAAGACAAGTAAGGCATTTGGAAACATATAAGGCAATGTCTTTCTTCATGCCCGGCCACCAATACTGGGTTCGAAGATCCTTATACATTTAGTCTGCACCAGGATGAATAGAATAAGGAGACTTGTGAGCTTCATCCATTAACAAGGTGCGAAGATTGTCTATACTTGGGATCCACAAACGGCCTATGAAATAGAATATCCCAAAGTCTTTCAGTTCAAGCTCAAGTTTAATGTGACATGGTAATTCTTTACCCATCAAGCCTTGTGTAACACAAGTATGCTGAGCCTGCGAAATGCGGGTTTGAATGTCAGATCGAACCTGAACACAATGAAGCTTGACACGTTCCTTACGACTCAATGCGTCAGCCACGACATTCGCCTTACCAGGATGGTAGCGAATTTCGCAATCATAGTCGTTTAGAAGTTCAACCCAACGTCGTTGCCTCATGTTAAGTTCTTTCTGATTGAAAATATGCTGGAGACTCTTGTGGTCAGTAAACACTACACACTTTGTACCGTAAAGGTAGTGTCTCCAGATTTTGAGAGCGAAAACTACTGCACCTAACTCAAGATCATGAGTCGTGTAGTTCTTCTCGTGTACTTTCAGCTGTCTTGATGCATAATCTATGACTTTGATTCTTTGCATAAGAATGCAGCGAAGGCATAAATTGGATGCATCACAATACACGACAAAGTCGTCGTTGCCCTCAGGTAAAGATAGAATAGGTGCATCACAGAGCTTCTGTTTCAAGGTTTGAAAAGCTTCCTCCTGTTTGGGTCCCCACTCAAAAGGTTTGTTCTTCTGAGTTAAAGCAGTGAGAGGAACCGCAATCTTGGAGAAGTTTTCAATGAAACGGCGGTAATAACCCACTAGACCAAGAAACGAACGAACCTCGGTAGTAGTACTAGGTGTATCCTAATCCTTAATCGCATTGATTTTGGCGGGATCTACATGTATACCTTGTTCGTTAACGATGTGCCCCAAAAATTGAACTTCCTTAAGCCAAAATTCGCACTTGGAGAACTTGGCGAAAAGTTGTTCTTTCTTTAGGAGCTCCATTGTAAGACGAAGATGCTGCTCATGATCAGCTCGAGTCTTAGAATAGATGAGAATGTCATCAATGAAAACGATGATGAACTTGTCTAAATAAGGCTTGCAGACCCTATTCATCAAGTCCATGAAGACAGCAGGAGCATTAGTTAAACCGGAAGGCATAACAGTGAACTCATAATGACCATATCTCGTACGAAAAGCTATCTTTGGAATGTCTTCTTCGATCACTCAAAGTTGATGATACCCAGAACGTAGATCAATCTTTGAAAAGCAAGTAGCACCCTGTAGCTGATCAAAGAGGTCATCAATGCGAGGTAGGGGATATCAATTCTTGATGGTAAGCTTGTTGAGCTCACGGTAATCGATACACATCCTAAAAGACCCATCTTTCTTTTTCACGAATAGGACAGGAGCGCCCCAAGGTGAAAAGCTCGGACGAATGAATCCTTTGTCAGAAAGTTCCTGAAGCTGCTTGAATAACTCTTGCATCTCAGACGGTGCAAGACGATAAGGTGACCTAGCAATAGGATTTGCACCAGGTACAAGTGTCACACCCCGACCACGTAGAACATACGAAACGTGGCGGAAACATCGGGGAGTGTTGTAACAGAATTAATTGTTTCAAATCCATGGCAATTGAAGTTTCGTTTTATTGATTAAAAGTGTTACAATTTCTAATCAAACAAGGAAAAACAACATAATTAACTAGTCTTGCATCTTTTATTGTCACTAAAGCCCAAGTCTGCCTATATGTATCTTGATCATCTTATGCAACAGCTCCTGAAAAACACATGTGAAAATAGGTACGTCAGCATAAAAATGCCTGTGAGATACATAGGTTTTGTGAAAATGAGATTCATGACTTATGTTTGAGAAAATGTTTAGTCATAAACCTTGTAATTTGCTTTGTTTTGTAAATCATTTGAAAAACAATGAGTTCAGATGATATGTATAAATAAGTAAATAATGTATGGTTAAATAAATAACCATGTAAGATGAGTTTGTATAAGATAAGTTGTTTGTAAAACAATGTCTTGTGAAAAGTATGTTATTTGTATAAAATGTTCTATGTCTCAAACTGAAATGATTCAAATAACGCTACAATATGTAATACCATACAAACACTTATACATAGGAAGTACCAGCGGCGTATCCACCATGCTTGTATCATATTACACACGTATCGTTACTTAATCATTTAATCAAACCAAACCACCAAAGTAATGTTTAACAATAGTAGAAATGTTTATGTATGGTCAAATACGGTTCACAGTTACAAACGGTTCACAGATACAACGGTTCACAGATACAACGATTCACAGATACAAACGGTTCACAGGTACAACCGGTTCACAGGTACAACGGTTCACAGATACAAACGGTTCATAGATACAACGGTTCAAAATGTAGTATAATGTGTTCACATGCTGGATGAGCATATGCAACAAAATGCAATGTAAAACAATGTACTAAGTAATGCACACAATGGGCACACCTAGCAGGAAATGTCATGTAAAACAATGTACTAAGTAATGCACACAATGGGCACACCTAGCAGGAAATGTCATGTAAAACAATGTACTAAGTAATGCACACAATGGGCACACCTAGCAGGAAATGTCATGTAAAACAATGTACTAAGTAATGCACACAATGGGCACACCTAGCATAAGATGATATGAAATCATGTACTATAATGTACTAATGAACATAGTAAGTATATGATGTCAAAACAGGAAAACATGAAAGTAACAAGTAGGCACATGTGTTCCACCCCAAAACAGTTTGGAAAACAGTAAAAGAGGGGTCTATGTACTCACCTGAGATTGCTCAGTAGTCCTTGAGTAACAACTAAACAATGCTAGAGATCGCGGATATCAAACGGCACCTAGTATAGGTAGCTACATTAATAAACCGGACCTAAATCGGAAGATCGGGTAGCATTAGGGTTTGTAAACCAAACGAGTGTAGAGACTCGTGTCTTTTGGTTTAACAAAGCCTACATACTAAATGAAACTTAACCTAAGTGTCTACGACCCATTACGACCCGTTTAGGTAGCTTATGCTACTTTAACGCGTCGTTCGCGTGAAACGCGTTCGGACCGCCTAACTAGCCCTATGACAAGTGTTATATGCCTAAACATATTACATAATCAGTTATGTGACAAAGGTTTAGGTTACATATGCTTAATTACCAATTATACATGAAAAGGGTATTCTGGTAATTTACCTAAGGCATATAAACTACCTATCATACAACTACTTAAACGATGTGACCATAGGGTATAACCTTGGAAGGTTATTCCCTACCTACTATGGTCACCTAATGTGTTTGGTCGGATCCTAATGATCGACCAAACTGGGTCGGGTTCGAAGGTATAGGCGATTTATTAGATCGCCTACCCTACGACCCTAGACAACGTGGTAGTCAGTGGGCATAGTCCCAAGGGACTATGACCAACGTGATTACACTCACGTTGCGAAGTTCAAACGAACTTCGCATTGACCATTACTGGTCAACGCTGAAAGTCAAACAAAGTTTGATTTTCTGACTCGAAAAGCAGTAAAAATAAGGAAAAGAACGAAAGAATACTTACGAAGGGTCCCCGAATGCTAACCCAGATCAAAATAGCTCAGGTATGAAACGAAGGTTCCAACTTAGAGCCCAAATGATCAGATTTGTGGGTTTTTAAGCCAAAGGGGGGTGGGTATTTATAGAAAAAGTAGAGCCGCTAGGATCGTTTCTTGAATATCGTGCCACGATCCGAGCCGTACACTTGTCACAAAGGTTATGGAGCCACATATGCTCCTAATCTTAGTGATTAAGCAACTTAAAACATGTGGTTAAGAATCAATTGGTTGCAACTTGTGTTTAGAACATGGAATCTGGTCCAGAATAGGCAGTCGCGTAGCGCGACTGGTAAGGCTTTAGGCGTCGCGCTACGCCACTGACCCATCTGATTCAGAAATGTTTCTAAATTGGTAGAAATGGTCCCTGTTGTGTTTTAAGCCCTTTTTCGATGCGTTTGAACCCCGTTAACCTCATTTCAAGGCTCTAAAATGAAGTTAAAGTATAGGGAACTCAAAACATGCTAAAAAATATGCCGGAGGTTGGTTCGTTTGGCCGTACGAACGCGATGTTCGCTTAATTACGACGGAATGCGCACAAGCGCGAAAAACGATCCAAATGACGCGACGAATGGATTTTTCTTAAGGCGAACACTAAAATATAATATAGTCATGCTTACATAAATTTTTGGATGTCCAGATGTATTCAGAACGTAAGTTATGCGCGAAAATGCAAACTTGTGCACTTTTTGACACTTTTAGTCCCTGAATGACACAAAAGTTTATTTTAGCACACCGAACCCCTCAAAGCCTATTTCTAAGCTATGTAAAGGATATTTATGGTATGTTTAACTTATGGTCATGTTCCGGAATGTCTGTTACAGTTCAAATTGGCATACTTTCGCAGTTTGTCAACTTTAGTCCCTGTAAGCGATTTAACATGTTTTTTTGCCATACCAAAGCCTTCAAAACTTATTTCTAAGTTATGTAAAGGTTATTTAAGGTATGTTAAGCCTATTTCACTATTCCGGAGTGTTCGTTGGATTAAACTGGTTATATTTACGCATCAGTGTGCGTATAACCTTCCAGAAAGCGATATAGTGTTTGAAATCGAACAAGAATTGATATGTGTAAACGATACACATATTTTTACAAATCCCAAGTATGAAATACAATATTTCACTGGTTGGGCATTTGTTTGATGGTTGAAATGACACAGGTGTTACAGTCTCCCCTACTTTAGGAAATTTCGTCCCGAAATTAATTCGTAGGAGTCTGTCTATGACTTTGTTTCAAATAGTCATCAAAGATATGTAAAGCATAATCTGATTATTTTCCTCAACGGATATTTTTCAGAAGCGAAAATGAACGAACAGAGTCATTTTCTTCAACGGGTTCTTCGGAAATGGAAAATAAAGGAATTAACTAAACGGATATACATTTCCCTCAACGGATATTCTTCAGAAGTGAAAATGAATGGATGATTCATTCTTTCTCAATGGATTCTTTGTCAGAAATGGGAATGAAGGAATAATCCACGGATATTCATTTCTCTCAACGGATATTCTTCAGAACGAAAATGAACAAACGGGGTCATTTTCCTCAACGGTTTGTTCTTCAGAATTTGAAATGAAAGAAAAATCAACGGATATTCATTTCTCTCAACGGATATTCTTCAGAACGAAAATGAACAAACGGGGTCATTTTCCTCAACGGTTTGTTCTTCAGAATTTGAAATGAAAGAAAAATCAACGGATATTCATTTCCTCAACGGATAAATCTTCAGAAACGAAAATGAACTAACGGAGTCATTTTCAACGGTTATTTCCTCAGAGTTGGAAATGAAGGATTACACAACGGATATTCATTTCTTCAACGGATAAATCTTCAGAACGAAAATGAACAAACGGGGTCATTTTCCTCAACGGTTTGTTCTTCAGAATTTGAAATGAAAGAAAAATCAACGGATATTCATTTCCTCAACGGATATTCTTTAGAACGAAAATGAATGGATAATTCATTTTCCTCAACGGTTATTCTTCAGAATGGAAATGAGAAGATAAACAACGGATATTCATTTCCTCAACGGATATTCTTCAGAAGTGAAAAATGAATAGCTAGTTCATTTTTCCTCAACGGATGCTTCATCAGAATTGGAAATGAATAGGGTTAACTCTTGATACATGATAGAACTTGCTGTGATTTCTGTGCACTAAATTCCATAATTATGTATGCATCCATAATTACGTAATTCCTTGCACAGTCCGCACAGTTTGTTTTGAAATGTTGTGGGGAAAGATATCAAACCTGAGATGAGAGTGACTAGACTACCATAGGGTCCTTTTAATTAGATCAACAGAGGATCTTCTTAATTAGGCCACTAAGGAGTCCTTTCAGCTATATCATCACATGATATCCCTAACCAGATTTTTGGATCAATCTGTTTAACTAGACCACTAAAGGGGTCTAATTATGAAGTAGTACATTATAATCCAAGGGACTTTAACTACAACGTAGAAGTCCATTAAGGATTTAAGTAGTACCTTTGGGTATCCTACTATGAATCTCTTGCACAAAGATATGTAAGATTTTACGAGGATTTGAATAACATAAATTGGATCACATGACACATAAAGGATAACACATAAGCACATAACCACATAATTGTTTAATTGTTATTTTCTTGTTATTGATTGCTATTAACTTGGCGCCTCGTACATCGTTTCTCTTGGAAGAAACGGGTACTTAGGATTTTCGTGGAAACGCAAGAGATTATACAAGGGAAGAAATTTGGAAGTAGTCTGTTCTTCAAGGAATGCGGTTCCTTGATTGTCGGTATTGTATGGGATATGTTTATACATGCAACCACATAAACATATTGAAATGTAAATGAAAGATTTATTTATAAACAACAATAACAACAACTGTTTCATAGATTGTGATAAAAGAAAATAATACACAAGGCTCGATTATTTTCTAAACAGCGTTATCTTCTGTCGGTCAGATACTCATCCCTGCGCTGGATTTGCATCAGCAAGTCTTGGGCAATTTCTACTAAAATGGCCCATCTCGCCACAGTTGTAGCAAGATCCCAGTGGGAAACGAGCTTGAGCAGGATTGTTGTTAATCTGATTTGGTGTTGCTGCTGTTGGGCAAACCCTCGCTGTATGACCTATAAGTCCGCAAACTTGGCATGTGCGGCACTTCACACCAGCATGATGATGTAGGCCACATTGGTTGCACAAGGGTGCAGTTCCTTTGTAGGGTTTCCTGGCAGGGGGTTGAGCTGGTTGGTTGGGGACGGCTTGATCATTGTGAGCGACCACGGCGAAGTTCTGAGAAGCCTTTCGCTTCTTTGACTTCTTAGAGGATCCAGTCTGTTCATCCATGGTCTTTGATTCCTCGATTGGTTTCGATTCCTCGACCAGTTTCTTGTCACCCTTTCGGAAAAGCTTACGTTTCCTGATCTGCGATTCAGTCAAGGTTGCAGATAACTCAATGGCCTGCCTAACAGTAGTAGGGTTGCTACCAGTCAAAATGTCTTGTATTGAGTCGGGAAGGCCATCAATGTACTTTTCGATCGCCTTATCCAAAGGCGTGACCATGTTTGGGCATAACAGACTTAACTCCTCATAACGGTCCGTGTAGGCTCGATGCTCACTGCTGTCTTGCTTAAGATCATCAAATTCCCTTTCCAAAGCCCTGATCTCGTGACGAGGACAAAACTCCTTCATCATGAGAGCCCTAAGTTCGGCCCATGTCTGTGCTAGAGCAACTTCTGCACCACGATCTCTCATAACCCCATTCCACCACGTAAGGGCTCTCTTCTGGAACACACTCGAAGCAAAATCGACCTTGCGATTGTCAGGACACTGCACATGGCGGAAAGTATTCTCAATGCTCTCGAACCATTGAAGAAGCCCAGTCGCTCCCTCAGAACCACTAAACTTGAGTGGTTTCACCGAGTTAAAACTCTTGAAATTGCATGGACCATTGTTGTTGTTGTTGGCTTGATTCCATTGAGCAAAGAGGTTTGGGAATTGAGCAGCCATTTGCTGCGCAATGATTTCTGCCAATTCGGCAGTCGCTATCTGGCTTTCGCGTCGAGGAGGCATTCTAAAAGAGGAAACATGAAAGGAAACGAGTGAGAGAAGTAGACGAAAAAATGAGATGAAACAAATCTGATGAAAGCAAGGATAGTGGTCATTTGTTTGTTACTACAAAGCAACAAACGACCCGGTGAAAAGTAAATAGGTCAAAAATAATGTATTGCGAAGACATGCTCGCCTATAAGTGAACACTCATCCCAAGAATTCCCAGGTAAGCACAACTGGTCTCGCGTCTGATGAGATGTATACGAAGTGCTTGCCTAGACAGAAAACCCAGAATACAGGCATTCACCCTTCCAGTTTGTACGTGTTCACATTATTTAAAACCCAAAACCTTGACGAGATTTTTGAAAACTCAAAGGGTTCAAAACCTTATAACAAAGGGTTCAAAACCTAGTAATCAATCATCCTAGAACAGATGATTAGTTTTCAAAGCGGTTTTGAAATTTATGTTCTTGTTGTGGTCGTCGCCTAAGGATAGGTGACAGTATTGTTTTATGACTAAACGCAAGTAAACTCGCGTTAGGGTCCTAAGAAGGTTATAGACTAGGTCAAAGCATTACTAATTACTAATAACCTAATTCCCTATAACCATTGGCTCTGATACCATCTTTTCTGTCACACCCCGACCACGTAGAACATACGAAACGTGGCGGAAACATCGGGGAGTGTTGTAACAGAATTAATTGTTTCAAATCCATGGCAATTGAAGTTTCGTTTTATTGATTAAAAGTGTTACAATGTCTAATCAAACAAGGAAAAACAACATAATTAACTAGTCTTGCATCTTTTATTGTCACTAAAGCCCAAGTCTGCCTATATGTATCTTGATCATCTTATGCAACAGCTCCTGAAAAACACATGTGAAAATAGGTACGTCAGCATAAAAATGCCTGTGAGATACATAGGTTTTGTGAAAATGAGATTCATGACTTATGTTTGAGAAAATGTTTAGTCATAAACCTTGTAATTTGCTTTGTTTTGTAAATCATTTGAAAAACAATGAGTTCAGATGATATGTATAAATAAGTAAATAATGTATGGTTAAATAAATAACCGTGTAAGATGAGTTTGTATAAGATAAGTTGTTTGTAAAACAATGTCTTGTGAAAAGTATGTTATTTGTATAAAATGTTCTATGTCTCAAACTGAAATGATTCAAATAACGCTACAATATGTAATACCATACAAACACTTATATATAGGAAGTACCAGCGGCGTATCCACCATGCTTGTATCATATTACACACGTATCATTACTTAATCATTTAATCAAACCAAACCACCAAAGTAATGTTTAACAATAGTAGAAATGTTTATGTATGGTCAAATACGGTTCACAGTTACAAACGGTTCACAGATACAACGGTTCACAGATACAACGGTTCACAGATACAAACGGTTCACAGGTACAACCGGTTCACAGGTACAACGGTTCACAGATACAAACGGTTCATAGATACAACGGTTCAAAATGTAGTATAATGTGTTCACATGCTGGATGAGCATATGCAACAAAATGCAATGTAAAACAATGTACTAAGTAATGCACACAATGGGCACACCTAGCAGGAAATGTCATGTAAAACAATGTACTAAGTAATGCACACAATGGGCACACCTAGCAGGAAATGTCATGTAAAACAATGTACTAAGTAATGCACACAATGGGCACACCTAGCAGGAAATGTCATGTAAAACAATGTACTAAGTAATGCACACAATGGGCACACCTAGCATAAGATGATATGAAATTATGTACTATAATGTACTAATGAACATAGTAAGTATATGATGTCAAAACAGGAAAACATGAAAGTAACAAGTAGGCACATGTGTTCCACCCCAAAACAGTTTGGAAAACAGTAAAAGAGGGGTCTATGTACTCACCTGAGATTGCTCAGTAGTCCTTGAGTAACAACTAAACAATGCTAGAGATCGCGGATATCAAACGGCACCTAGTATAGGTAGCTACATTAATAAACCGGACCTAAATCGGAAGATCGGGTAGCATTAGGGTTTGTAAACCAAACGAGTGTAGAGACTCGTGTCTTTTGGTTTAACAAAGCCTACATACTAAATGAAACTTAACCTAAGTGTCTACGACCCATTACGACCCGTTTAGGTAGCTTATGCTACTTTAACGCGTCGTTCGCGTGAAACGCGTTCGGACCGCCTAACTAGCCCTATGACAAGTGTTATATGCCTAAACATATTACATAATCAGTTATGTGACAAAGGTTTAGGTTACATATGCTTAATTACCAATTATACATGAAAAGGGTATTCTGGTAATTTACCTAAGGCATATAAACTACCTATCATACAACTACTTAAACGATGTGACCATAGGGTATAACCTTGGAAGGTTATTCCCTACCTACTATGGTCACCTAATGTGTTTGGTCGGATCCTAATGATCGACCAAACTGGGTCGGGTTCGAAGGTATAGGCGATTTATTAGATCGCCTACCCTACGACCCTAGACAACGTGGTAGTCAGTGGGCATAGTCCCAAGGGACTATGACCAACGTGATTACACTCACGTTGCGAAGTTCAAACGAACTTCGCATTGACCATTACTGGTCAACGCTGAAAGTCAAACAAAGTTTGATTTTCTGACTCGAAAAGCAGTAAAAATAAGGAAAAGAACGAAAGAATACTTACGAAGGGTCCCCGAATGCTAACCCAGATCAAAATAGCTCAGGTATGAAACGAAGGTTCCAACTTAGAGCCCAAATGATCAGATTTGTGGGTTTTTAAGCCAAAGGGGGGTGGGTATTTATAGAAAAAGTAGAGCCGCTAGGATCGTTTCTTGAATATCGTGCCACGATCCGAGCCGTACACTTGTCACAAAGGTTATGGAGCCACATATGCTCCTAATCTTAGTGATTAAGCAACTTAAAACATGTGGTTAAGAATCAATTGGTTGCAACTTGTGTTTAGAACATGGAATCTGGTCCAGAATAGGCAGTCGCGTAGCGCGACTGGTAAGGCTTTAGGCGTCGCGCTACGCCACTGACCCATCTGATTCAGAAATGTTTCTAAATTGGCAGAAATGGTCCCTGTTGTGTTTTAAGCCCTTTTTCGATGCGTTTGAACCCCGTTAACCTCATTTCAAGGCTCTAAAATGAAGTTAAAGTATAGGGAACTCAAAACATGCTCAAAAATATGCCGGAGGTTGGTTCGTTTGGCCGTACGAACGCGATGTTCGCTTAATTACGACGGAATGCGCACAAGCGCGAAAAACGATCCAAATGACGCGACGAATGGATTTTTCTTAAGGCGAACACTAAAATATAATATAGTCATGCTTACATAAATTTTTGGATGTCCAGATGTATTCAGAACGTAAGTTATGCGCGAAAATGCAAACTTGTGCACTTTTTGACACTTTTAGTCCCTGAATGACACAAAAGTTTATTTTAGCACACCGAACCCCTCAAAGCCTATTTCTAAGCTATGTAAAGGATATTTATGGTATGTTTAACTTATGGTCATGTTCCAGAATGTCTGTTACAGTTCAAATTGGCATACTTTCGCAGTTTGTCAACTTTAGTCCCTGTAAGCGATTTAACATGTTTTTTTGCCATACCAAAGCCTTCAAAACTTATTTCTAAGTTATGTAAAGGTTATTTAAGGTATGTTAAGCCTATTTCACTATTCCGGAGTGTTCTTTGGATTAAACTGGTTATATTTACGCATCAGTGCGCGTATAACCTTCCAGAAAGCGATATAGTGTTTGAAATCGAACAAGAATTGATATGTGTAAACGATACACATATTTTTACAAATCCCAAGTATGAAATACAATATTTCACTGGTTGGGCATTTGTTTGATGGTTGAAATGACACAGGTGTTACAACAAGATCAATACGAAACTCAACTTGGCGTGCTAGGGGTAAACCAGGTAATTCTTCAGGAAATACCTCTGGATAATCCTGAACAACAGGGATATCTAGGATAGTCTTACCCTTGCCTTTCTCCTCTACGACATGTGCCAAGAAAGCAACATAGTTCTTTCGTAGGTATTTTTGGGCTTGGGTACTGTCACAACCCAAAAACGTCACAGCAGAATATTTAACGTAGTGGAGACGGAAGTTGTGACAACTCGAGTTTCCAAGATTTCCATCTTCGCATTAATTGCACGTTAATTGTTTATGTTGTTTGTTTACACGACTCGTTGTTTCGCAACGGTACACGTTTGTAATATGTTAAATCGTATTTTGAATGATATGTTATATTTGTTGTGCGACATAAGTGTGTTTGAGGATATATGGTTGTATGTTTGCTAGTATATGGTTGTATGAGCAATATATTAGTATGTTTATTATTAAACATGGAAATATAGTCGAAATCACCCCAACCCAAATGCCCCACCTGAAAACACCCTGTGGCGAAAACACTTTGGTGTTTTCGTCCACTGCTAACAACAAATGGACTTTGGCCCAGTAGCGATTAGATATAGGGTCTTGTTCATAACCTTTATGCGAAGTCGGTAACTGGCAACCCTAAATCATCTCTCACATTCTCTCTCGCTACCCTTGAACCTGACGGCAAACTTGTGTTCCCCGGATCTTCAAGATCAATCAAGTTGTTGTCTCGACTCGTCGCGGTTAGTGTTAACCTTTAACCGATTGTTTGATTTAAAGCAATTGTATGAACGATTTGTTTATTATCATAACTGTGATTGTTTTAAGAATGTAAGACTGGATGATCGTTATGTATGTATATATATGTCACACCCCCAAAATCCACTCGCGGAGTATCACCGCTTGGAGGCGTGACTGACCAGGATCAAGCCACCAATCATATTGAACATGTAATTAATATATAAAAGTGAATGCCATTCAACCATCAATATGAAAGGTGTTCAAAATAAACGTAGGTTTAATTCAATGTTTAGCGGAAGCATAAAAGTAAACCCAATCATAAGTATAAGTATGAAATGTCATAACGTCTAATCAAGCGTTCATGATCCATGTCCACAACGATTACGCCTCCCGTGCAAGCTCCATAAGTACCTAAGGTCCTGCAAGGCATGTAACAGAGGATCAACAACTAGTTGAGCGAGTTCACAGAAAGTAAATGCGTAATAGTAAGTTCGTATGTAACATGCGGCTCTACTGGGCCGATAGTACGTTCTATTGGTGGGGGCTTCCCATGTTGTATATCCACGAGACTATTCGTAACCATAAGTATCCTTCCCAATCCGAGGATAGTAGTAAGTATAATTTTTACGTAGGTTTTACGTAAGTGCCCTTCCCAACCGAGGACAGTACGTAGCGAGTACGTAGGTTTAGCGCTGGCGTCCTTCCCAATCTGAGGACGGTAGTACGTAGGTTTTACGTAGATTTAGTGCTGGTGTCCTTCCCAATCCGAGGACGGTAGTACGTAGGATTTACGTAGGTTTAAACACTAGTGTCCTTCCCAAACCGAGGACAGTACGTAGGCTTTACGTAGAGTTTGGCACAGGCATCCTTCCCAATCCGAGGACCGTGGTAAGTAGTCTAGTAGTGATGTAAGTACAAGTAATCGTTCAATCCCATTCACAACCCACCGGGAATCCCATGCCTTAGGAGTGTGAACTCACCTTGGTTTGCTCGGTATGCTAGGTTATTTGCTCACAAGAGATCAATCACGTCCTATAGTGCACGTATACTAGATCAGTTCATGTTCGTAATGTTTCACATGTAACTAGTATCACAGTAATATCACAGAGTGTGCTTGGCAGTTAGCATCTTGTATCATGTAAATAGTTAATCAAACTCATGCAACTTCATGTTTCACATAATAGCTTTCTCAGTTAATTCTAACATATTTAACCATCGGCATACCTAACCGAGTTATCAAGTTTAATAAAATCAGCATACTATTAGAGTTGATAAACTAATAGAGTTAACATTATTGACTTAACAGAGTTAATAACTTTAAATCATCAGTTGGGCCGAAAACCCTTTTTTTTTCCGTTGGACTTGAGTGGGACGAAATCACTAAGTGTTTTCAACTGTAGTGATTTCGTCTAGGTCATCATCACATTAGTTATATACCATATCAGCCCTAATCATCAATGAAATCCAAATCATATACTATGTGTCATGCATACATCACCAACCACATAGAGAGTCATATGGCTACCTATTAAAATCTGGTGGCCGACAATTGGCTTATCAACTTAATGCTCATTGGACCTATATTCAATCACGTGAAATCTCTAGTCAATCTGACAAAACTTTGATATGTTCTCATGCAACTGATTTCACCTTTAATGAGTCAATACTTTCAAACTCTCGATGTCCGCTCATTATCAATTTAAAATCATCATTCAGTTCAGCAATTTAACATATTAACATGTATCATCCACAAATAAAAACCTCATCACAGTTATATCGAAGAATCACGATTAAACAATTATATGTGACGAATCAATCAGAACAATATTACACCACTCTAACTACACAAAATATAGAAACCATAGATTGATACTCGGGTTTGCAATAAGTCAAGAAATCAAACGATCGCATGCATCACAGTCAAGAATATGTCTGATCATCATAATCATATGCTAAGTATTTCATTCAACTGAACGTATAGGTCACTAACCGAAGATTAGACAAGCGAGATTTGGCCACAACCGAGAGGGCCTGCCGTCGTGTTCCAATGGTAGCGAGAGAGAGAGCGAATGTGTGATTAGGGTTTGCTAGATATCGATTATATGTGCGTAGGTTAAACCAAGCGTATAATAATTCACTTCTGGGCCGAAGCCCAGTTGTTATTTTCGGTTGTGGAGTGGACGAAAACACTTGAGTGTTTTCGAACACTAGGTGTTTTCGTGGGTGATGATTTCAGCTAGTGTTCCACTATATAGTTTCACTTATTCAATCACATACCCCATGCAATATGTACTGCCCCTATACACATAATATATACACTCCAAAATAAAGTCAATACATGTAACCACTTCATGTAATTATAAAACACACTTATAATACACCACATATAACATATCAATCATAATAAGACTTAACGTATTACAAACGTGTCCAGTCGTAAAACAAACAAGTCGCGTAAACAAACAACCTAAATTATTAACGTGAAATAAATGCAAGGGTGGAAGTCTTGGGAACTCGAGTTGTCACATTATCCCCAACTTGAAAGAAATTTCGTCCCGAAATTTAGCATGCGGTTACTGAGGAAGCTAGTTGTGTTGTATCGTTTACTGGTTTTCCTGGGGTGTCACAATATAGGTTGTTGTTCACAAACTGTTATGTATATTGGATGATATGATCGATCGTGTGTGTCTGTTATTGATGATCTGAATGATATTAATGTGATCAGGAATCCGGTTATGTGATATGTCATGCTAATCGACTGGTTGATGTATGCATATATGTTTGATTGTGAACTGATTAATTTAGGTGACTGTATGAATAGATCAGATTGATCAAAAGGCTGTTACTATCGATGTAAATGTTAGGCGATGATTAGGGTTGTTGTAGTTTGCAACTGATATTGATGATGATGATGTATCTGACGAAAACACCAGGATCAACGAAATCACAGGATCCAGACGAAAACATAAGTGATTTCGTCACACCCCACACCCGACGAAAACCCTTGGATTTCGTCGCCTAGGGTTTTCGTCCATAAGTGATTTCGCCATGCATGTGATTTCGTCCACTGTTAGTTTGTAACTCTGCCAAGTTGAAAATGCTATTAAGTTTATTAACTCCTGTTAAGTCCATAACTCTGTTTAGTCTATTAACTGAGTTAAGTTATTAACTCTATTAACTTGATTAACTATGTTAAGTGGGTAACTCTACTAGTTTGTTAACTCTGTTATGTTAACTATGTTATGTAACTGTGATATGTTTCTGATTAACTCTGTTATGCATGTGAACTATGCAAAGTGTATTAATCCAGTTAAGTGCGGTAACCTCGTTAAACCCATTAACACTGTTAGTTATGTTAGTGGATGATATTGTTAGATTAAATTGCGAAAGACACTTATGTGAAGCATGAAGTGCATGAGATTGATTAATTGCTTACGTGATACATGATGTTAACTGCCACGCACTACGCGATGTTGGATTTGCATGCGAGTCATTACGAACTTAACTGATTTAAGTATACGTGCATATTATAGGACTTGACTGATTATGTAACACCCCAACCCGGAAGGGCTGACGTGTCACAATAACAGTATCATAAACAAAAGTCATAATTCCATTTATTTATTTATTTGACAAGGATACAACCACATGACAATTTAACTTAAGGTTAATATACAAGCAGACACATTCAATTTTATTAACTAACATCTTCAGATTTATTCCTAAGCTTTATTCTTCTCTCTTTCCCCCGCCCAAGATAACCTGCTGACCTGTAAATACAAAATTTATACGGAATGAGCCAAATGCTCAGTACGGAATTATAGGCTCAAAGAACAAATAATGCTTTATGCAAAACTTATACAATACAAGAACATAATTTCATAATCATATCTTACGGATGTACCCATGAGCAAACTGAAAACGTGACAATACACAGGTAGCTACTCCTGCATACTTATCACACGAGATGGCCAGTTGGCATACCTGTTATCCATCTCATTAACTTAAATTCTAGGATCGATCCATACGCCTCCTAGTAGCTTTGTACCACACTTGTACCTAGGGACGCCGTGAACTAATCTCTCCGTCACAGATGGAGCACATGCTGTTGATGCCGCAACAACATGCTCGTGGGACACTCCACGAGAAGCGATACTCAGGGTAACAGAGTACAAATGGTCTTATTCACATAACTTATAAAACTTATTTTCATAACAAAACGGAACATATATTGGAACATGCGATAATGAGTACAACTAACATAATACTATCGCATGACATGAAAACTTAAATCAAATGATTAGAATAGAATTCGAACGGACTGTCAAATGAATCAATAATCAAAGACGTGAGGAGTTTTAAAAGATATATTAATTTAGTGGTTTATAACAATTTGAATATGAAGCAATAAGGAGTGGGGTAAGGATCCGTACCTTAACAATTCCAAAGTTATGCTACCTTGTGATAATATTTCAGATTTATACGGGCAGAGTTTAGACTACTGATTAGTCTTTTAACCTAATTTAAATAACATGCACACAACTAGGTTAGTAACTTAATACAGCCTTTACGATAACTCACGAGATCAAATTCTCACAACGAATGACAAAGTGTGATACTTCATCCATCGAATTAACGATGATCCGTCAAATTAATGACGAACGACAAAGTACAATACTTTATCCATCGAATTAACGATGATCCGTCAAATTAATGACGAACGACAAAGTATAACCCTAATGTGGGCAGCACTTAAACATCCATTGGATATATTGATCGATCGGACAATGAATCGTAATAGCGATCGAGTTATTACCCTGTTCTGCAGCACCCCGCTACTCTTAATTAGTGTTTTGTGTGTTTTTGGAGAGTAATTGGACGATAAATCAGAGTGAATTTGAAGTTTGAATGTCGTTTTTGTGCCCAGAATCAAGTGCCAATGTTCTGTATTTATAGCTATAATTTGGACATGCTTGCCTACCTGCTTGACATGCCTACCTACCTGCTTGACATGCCTACCTACCTGCTTGACATGCCTACCTACCTGCTTGACATGCCTACCTACCTGCTTGACATGCCTACCTACCTGTTTGACATGCCTACCTACCTGCTTGACATGCCTAGATGAGTCAACACTTTCGAAAATTTAGATTTTGACAACGTTTAATAAGGATAATCGTTAACTAGGGTTTACTCCCCCTGAGTTTTAGGGGCCCTGATCCTGATTCCGATTGTTCTGAAATTTTTAGGGATTGTACAGAATTACTTGGGTGTCTTAATTAGGGTTTCCTATTAGACTAATTTAAATAATAATTAGGACTTTTGGTTGATATACAGAAGAATGGATTATACGATTATTATTATTATTCTTTTATTTCTAGAATAATGATTTTAAATTTATGGTTATTACAACTTATTACCCCCTTAAAAGAAATTTCGTCCTCGAAATTTTTCAAATAAGAATATAGCATATAAGTACCGGAAACGGAACTTTCATAGCAGAGTTACTATTGGTACTGATATCACCTACATAAACATGCTTAATCATAGCTAATATATATTCACATACGGTAAAGCATAAATGACCGTAAACAGAAACAATTGAACATATATCAAAGAGCAAGTTTTACCGTTACTCGACTAAAATTCTATTGCGAGAATAGATTAGGGTATAGAGAACGAATTGATTCTTCAGATTCCCATGTTGCTTCGCGTTCAGAGTGATTTTTCCAGAGGATTTTAACAAATGAAATTACTTTCCTACGCAAAACCCTTTCTTGTCGATCTAAAATGGCTTCTGGCTCCTCTTCGTAGGACAAATCCTCGTGAATTGTAAGTAACGGATAACTAATGACATGAAGTGGATGATAATTATATCCTCTTAACGAGGAGACATGAAAAACGTTATGAACGTGAGAGAGCTGAGGAGGTAGAGCCAGTCGATATGACACTTCTCCAATTCTTTCAAGGATTTCAAACGGACCGATGAAACGGGGACTAAGCTTCCCTTTAATTCCAAATCTACGAACGCCACGCCAAGGTGATACCTTTAAGAAAACGTGATCACCAATTTTAAATTCGAGTGGTCGTCTATCTTGATCTGCATAGCTCTTTTGTCTGCTCTGAGCTTCTTTCAGTTTTTCTCGGGCCATAGTGACTTTTTCGTTTGTAATCTGAACTAGTTCTGGCCCTTCAATAATCTTTTCTCCAACTTCATCCCAGCAGATCGGTGCACGACATTTTCGACCGTATAAAACCTCAAAAGGTGCCATGCCAATACTTGCTTGCCAACTATTGTTGTAAGCGAACTCAACAAGACATAGATATTCATCCCAGTTTCCAGACCATTCAAGTGCACATGCTCGGAGCATGTCTTCCAAGGTCTGAATCGTGCGTTCCGACTGCCCATCTGTTTGTGGATGGAAAGTCGTACTAAACTTCAGTCGTGTACCCCAAGCTGCCTGAAAACCTTTCCAAAATCGTGAGGTGAAACGTGGGTCTCTATCAGAAACAATGGAAGATGGTGTGCCATGGAGTCGAATAATTTCTTGAAGAAATATTTCGGATAACTTATTAACCGAAAATCCTTGCTGAATCGGTAGAAAATGTGCTGACTTCGACAATCTATCGACAACAACCCATACAACATCATTTTTCTTGAAAGTCTTAGGCAAACCGGTAACAAAATCCATTGTGATCTCATCCCACTTCCATATGGGAATATCCAATGGCTGCAACAGACCGCTTGCTCGTTTGTGTTCAATTTTCACTTGTTGGCAAGTGAGGCATTTACTTACGTATCGAGCAACGTCTTCCTTCATGCCATTCCACCAGAAGTTCTATCTTAAGTCTCTATACATCTTAGTAGATCCTGGGTGAATTGAAAATGGTGAGCTATGAGCTTCGGCTAACAATGACTCACGAAGGCTGGAGTCATCGGGTACACAAAGTCTTTTGCCGCACCAAATCACCCCCTGATAGTCTATATGAAATTCAGATTGCTTACCCACCTCAAGATTTTGCACAATTGCCCAAAGTTCTCCATCTTGCTTTTGTGCATCTTTGATCCGTGATATGAGATTGGGTTCAATCTGCATTCTAGATAGATATCCATCCGATTTACTAACCTGAAGCCAAATGTTCATCCTTTCGAGATCCCTCCTAATACGAGGCTGAATTTGTAAGCAAGATATAGTCCCGGAATTCTTTCGACTCAATGCGTCAGCTACAACATTGGCTTTGCCTGGATGGTATTGAATATTTGCGTCGTAATCTTTTAAAAGTTCTAACCACCTTCTTTGCCTCATATTTAGCTCTTTCTGCGTAAATATGTACTTGAGGCTCTTGTGGTCGGTAAAGATGTTACAACTCTCACCATACAGATAGTGTCGCCAAATCTTAAGTGCAAAGACGACTGCGGCTAGTTCTAAATCATGTGTAGGGTAGTTAACTTCATACGGCTTCAACTGACGAGAGGCATAAGCGATAACCTTCCCATGTTGCATTAGCACACAACCTAATCCTTTCTTTGAGGCATCACTATAGACTTGGTAACCTCCTGATCCAGAAGGGAGAGCGAGTATTGGAGAGGATACGAGTCGTTTCTTCAATTCTTCAAAGCTTTTCTCTTGTTCCTCATTCCATGAGTACTTCACCCCTTTCCTTAGGAGTTTTGTGAGTGGTAAAGCGATTACCGAGAATCTTTCAACGAATCTTCGGTAATAGCCAGCAAGACCCAAGAAACTTCGTATTTCGGTAACAGAAGTGGGTCTTGGCCATTTTGTAATAGCTTCAACTTTTGTTGGGTCTACCATAATTCCCTCTGCTGATATGACATGCCCTAGAAATGCCACTTGGCTAAGCCAAAAGTCACATTTGGAAAACTTCGCGTACAGCTTCTCATGCCGCAAGGTTCCAAGTACCGCATGTAGATGTGCTTCATGCTCTTTGTGACTCTTAGAATACACTAGAATGTCATCGATAAAAACAATAACGAATTTGTCTAGGAATTTGTGAAATACGCGATTCATCAAATCCATGAAGACTGCGGGTGCATTAGTTAGCCCAAAGGGCATAACTAAAAATTCGTAATGACCATATCGAGTACGAAAGGCGGTCTTGGGAACATCATCATTCTTGATCTTTAGCTGATGATACCTGGACCTTAGGTCGATTTTTGAAAAGAACTGAGCCCCCTGAAGTTGATCAAAGAGATCATCAATGCGAGGCAGAGGATACTGATTACGAATAGTAATCTTGTTCAGCTCTCGGTAGTCAATACATAAACGCATACTACCGTCTTTCTTCTTCACAAATAAGACCGGAGCACCCCAAGGTGAAACACTAGGTCTTATGAATCCTAGATCTAACAATTCTTGCAATTGTTCCTTCAACTCCTTCAGTTCCATTGGAGCCATACGATATGGAGCTTTAGAAATAGGTTCGGCACCAGGGATCAAGTCGATGGTGAATTCTACCTGACGGTCGGGTGGTAATCCTGGTAGTTCATCCGGAAATACATCAGGATATTCACGAACAACGGAATGGCTATCGATACTCTTAACACTAGCAGAAGTATCCCTAATCGATGCTAGGAATCCAGCACAACCGTTTGATATGAATTTTCGAGCCTTAAGCGCAGAGATAATTTTAAGGGATTTATGAGCTTGAGTTCCCTGATATATAATATCAGGATGATGAAGATCACCGAAAATAACACGGCGAGAATGACAATCTATAGTTACGCGATGTCTAGATAACCAATCTATTCCTAGAATAACATCAAAGTCACACATATGTATTGGAAATAGGTCTGCCTTACACACAATAGATTCAATACGGATCGGACAATCTTTATATACAGAAGTGATTACGGATGAATTTTCCACGGGAGTGGAAATGGTTAAAGTATGATTTAAGAGAGTTGGTCTTATCGGAAGGTACTTAGTAAATGAGTGGGATACTAAAGAATGGGTCGCTCCTGTATCGAACAATACATAGATACTACGTTCACCAAGCTGAAGAGTTCCAGATACAGTACCTGGGACATTAGCAGCGTCATTAGCAGAAAGTGCGAAAACTCTTCCTCCAACATTGGGTTGGTTATTCTTCTTAGTATCTTTCTTAGTACATTCCTTAATCATGTGTCCAGTTTGGCCACATCTAAAGCATGCTCCTGTACTTCGGTGACATACGCCCTGATGTTTCTTACCACAAGTATTACATAGAGGATATGTAATCTGATTCAGTGGTTGAGTTCTAATAGGTTCTGTAGACAACTGAATCTGGTTTTGAGCAGGTCTCGGGTTTTGCAGTCTCGGTTGCCATGGACGTGCCTGATTTCCAGAATTTTGATTTCCTTGCACTTTGCGATCTTGATGCTGTGGCGTAGTGGATGATTGGCCGTTTTCTTGCTTAATTTGTCCTTCCCTATTTCTCTTCTTATTATCCCCAGTTCGAGATAAGAATTCTTTCCTTTCGAATTCAAAAGTTTTGATTGCATCAGCAACTTCGGTGATGTCCTTAAATTTCATGTACATGATCGACTTCCGAATTCGATCATTGACTGCCCACTTGCATTTCTCTGCCTGGGCTTCTGCCGATCCTGCAACTTCTCCTACAATACTAGCCAACCTTGCAAATCTAGTAATGAACTCAGAGGCTGGTTCATCACTCCCCTGTCGAATCACTGCATACTCCCTGATATAAGCTTCTTTATCAGCGGTCGAAAAATACTTGTCGTAAAAGATATTACGAAAGTCGACCCATGAAAGATTAGCGTCAAAATCATCCCCTCCTTTGACTTGCCTATATCCTTCCCACCAAGTTTGTGCGTCATCTTCAAGTTTGTAGGTAGCCAATCTAACTTTGTATTGATCCGGAACTCCAAGATCTCCGAAGATCTTTTCAACATGAGCTATCCAGTTTCTTGCTTCGACTGGATTAGTAGCGTGACTAAAGGATTTCGGCTTTTGTTTTTGGAATTTACTAATCCATATGTCTATACTATAAGTAGTATTGTTTGTGGTATTCTCACGAGTTTCACCACCAGAGGTTGGATTAGTGTTAGTGCCTTCTGGATGACGAGTTTGTTGAATAACGGCCTCAGCTGTTTGAGCAACCAGGTTTGGAAGCAACCCGGCAACAGCCTGGTTGATAGCATTAATTATGCTTGGATCGACTGGAGTCTCATTCGAAGAAGTGTTGTTACGTACAGGGTTAGTACGAGTATTCCTACGTAACGGACGACGAGGAGGCATCTATACGAATAAACATAGGAGTTAAACCAAATAAGAGATCAAGTTGAATCCTAACATAGATATCTACCCATTCCTCACAGGTTTTAATTACTATCTTCAAGTTTTCTACAGGAAAGAGCCTTTGCTCTGATACCATAGCTGTAACACCCCAACCCGGAAGGGCTGACGTGTCACAATAACAGTATCATAAACAAAAGTCATAATTCCATTTATTTATTTATTTGACAAGGATACAACCACATGACAATTTAACTTAAGGTTAATATACAAGCAGACACATTCAATTTTATTAACTAACATCTTCAGATTTATTCCTAAGCTTTATTCTTCTCTCTTTCCCCCGCCCAAGATAACCTGCTGACCTGTAAATACAAAATTTATACGGAATGAGCCAAATGCTCAGTACGGAATTATAGGCTCAAAGAACAAATAATGCTTTATGCAAAACTTATACAATACAAGAACATAATTTCATAATCATATCTTACGGATGTACCCATGAGCAAACTGAAAACGTGACAATACACAGGTAGCTACTCCTGCATACTTATCACACGAGATGGCCAGTTGGCATACCTGTTATCCATCTCATTAACTTAAATTCTAGGATCGATCCATACGCCTCCTAGTAGCTTTGTACCACACTTGTACCTAGGGACGCCGTGAACTAATCTCTCCGTCACAGATGGAGCACATGCTGTTGATGCCGCAACAACATGCTCGTGGGACACTCCACGAGAAGCGATACTCAGGGTAACAGAGTACAAATGGTCTTATTCACATAACTTATAAAACTTATTTTCATAACAAAACGGAACATATATTGGAACATGCGATAATGAGTACAACTAACATAATACTATCGCATGACATGAAAACTTAAATCAAATGATTAGAATAGAATTCGAACGGACTGTCAAATGAATCAATAATCAAAGACGTGAGGAGTTTTAAAAGATATATTAATTTAGTGGTTTATAACAATTTGAATATGAAGCAATAAGGAGTGGGGTAAGGATCCGTACCTTAACAATTCCAAAGTTATGCTACCTTGTGATAATATTTCAGATTTATACGGGCAGAGTTTAGACTACTGATTAGTCTTTTAACCTAATTTAAATAACATGCACACAACTAGGTTAGTAACTTAATACAGCCTTTACGATAACTCACGAGATCAAATTCTCACAACGAATGACAAAGTGTGATACTTCATCCATCGAATTAACGATGATCCGTCAAATTAATGACGAACGACAAAGTACAATACTTTATCCATCGAATTAACGATGATCCGTCAAATTAATGACGAACGACAAAGTATAACCCTAATGTGGGCAGCACTTAAACATCCATTGGATATATTGATCGATCGGACAATGAATCGTAATAGCGATCGAGTTATTACCCTGTTCTGCAGCACCCCGCTACTCTTAATTAGTGTTTTGTGTGTTTTTGGAGAGTAATTGGACGATAACTCAGAGTGAATTTGAAGTTTGAATGTCGTTTTTGTGCCCAGAATCAAGTGCCAATGTTCTGTATTTATAGCTGTAATTTGGACATGCTTGCCTACCTGCTTGACATGCCTACCTACCTGCTTGACATGCCTACCTACCTGCTTGACATGCCTACCTACCTGCTTGACATGCCTACCTACCTGCTTGACATGCCTACCTACCTGCTTGACATGCCTACCTACCTGTTTGACATGCCTCCCTACCTGCTTGACATGCCTACCTACCTGTTTGACATGCCTACCTACCTGCTTGACATGCCTAGATGAGTCAACACTTTCGAAAATTTAGATTTTGACAACGTTTAATAAGGATAATCGTTAACTAGGGTTTACTCCCCCTGAGTTTTAGGGGCCCTGATCCTGATTCCGATTGTTCTGAAATTTTTAGGGATTGTACAGAATTACTTGGGTGTCTTAATTAGGGTTTCCTATTAGACTAATTTAAATAATAATTAGGACTTTTGGTTGATATACAGAAGAATGGATCATACGATTATTATTATTATTCTTTTATTTCTAGAATAATGATTTTAAATTTATGGTTATTACAGATTACTTGCGAATACATACTTTACCATACCGAGCAAACCAAGGTGAGTTCACACTCTATCCAAGGCATGGGATTCCCAAGGGTTGGGAATGGGTTAAAGAACTGAACGGTAACTACAAACTTGCGTATTCCCCATACAACAGGATACGTACGATCATAAGACCATCACTCTATCACTTTAAGTCCCTCATTTATCGACTTAATCGCCGAGGCCTATGGCGAGCGGGTCATTAGTAGATAGCGCTATTAGGTTTAACAAACCTCACACCGTGTCGTCCGAACGGGCGTGTACTAATGGTCTATGGGCAAAGGGTCAATGCTGATAGACATTGACTTAGGGCACCTCTTACATTTTCATAGCAGTCGATACGCGTGGTCTAGTAACACATGGGAAGCCCCCACCAATCTTCGCAAACATGTCTGGGAGACCGCGATACGAATTAATATGATACATGGTTTATAAAACGAACATACGATTTACGAAACGAATACTATAGCTGAACAACCAACTGTGAACTCGCTCAACTTTGTTGTTGATTCGTTGCTACATGCCTTGCAGGTCGTTAGGTACTCTCGAAGCTTGAACAGGGAGGCGCGGTCGTTGTGGGACATGGCAGTGTGTGCCATGCTAATAACATTACTTTATTTCATACTTAATACTTACTTTGGGTTTTACAATTATGCTTCCGCTAATCACTTAACTACGTTTTGGTTTGAAACACCTTTCATATTGTGTGGTTGAAATTTACTCATTACTTGTTATGTTCTATATGATTGGTGGCTTGATCCTGGTCAGTCACACCTCCAAGCGGTGATACTCCGCGTGTGGATTTTGGGGGTGTGACAGATTGGTATCAGAGCCATTGGTTATAGTGAACTTGGTTTTAATAAGGGAAAACGTTTTTATTAAAATCAGACTATAACCTGTACAGTGCTCAATGATCCACAACGACGCTTCGCTCCACATGCAAGACTCAACATTCTAGGTGATATGATTTATGTTTACATTTCCTACTTGCTAGTTACATAGAACTTTGCTCATGGTATGCTTAGATAAACGTAACAACTGTTGTTTGAGAACACGTGTGTGCTTACTCTCTTCTGTCATCGCACTTTCGCGAACCTTTCTCACTCATGTTTCCTTTGATATGAAGATCATGAGTGGACGCGTTAACTTAACTCGGTTTTAGTTGGCGGCTTTGATCACTGAACAAGTTACTGCAGCACTCGCAGCTGCCCAGGCAGGAGGTATAGCCTGCCATCACAACTTACTCTAGGATCTTTAGATCCTACTCTCGTAACCCAACACTTGTGCTTAATTTTGTTTACTCTTACGCACGCAACAGGTCAGCACGCTCAGCCACCTGTATGCACATTCAAGACGTTCATGGACTGTTGTCACACCCCGACCACGTAGAACATACCAAACGTGGCGGAAACATCGGGGAGTGTTGTAACAGAATTAATGTTTCAAATCCATGGCAATTGAAGTTTCGTTTTATTCATTAAAAGTGTTACAATGTCTTAACAAACAAGGAAATACAACATAATTAACTAGTCTTGCATCTTTTATTGTCACTAAAGCCCAAGTCTGTCTATGTGTATCTTGAACATCTTACGCAACAGCTCCTGAAAACACATGTGAAAATAGGTACGTCAGCATAAAAATGCCTGTGAGATACATAGGTTTTGTGAAAATAAGATTCATGACTTATGTTTGAGAAAATGTTTAGTCATGAACCTTGTTATTTGCCTTGTCTTTTAAATCATTTGAAAAACGATAAGATCAGATGATAAGTATAAATAAATGTAAGGTTAAATGAATAACCAAGAAAAATGTGTTTGCATAAGATAAGTTGTTTATAAATCAGTGTCTTGTGAAAAGTATGTTATTTGTATGAAATGTTCTATGTCTCAAACTGAAATGATTCAAATAACGTTACGACATGTAATACCATACAAACACTTATATATAGGAAGTACCAGCGGCGTATCCACCATGCTTGTATCATATTACACACGCATCGTTACTTAATCACTTAATCAAACCAAACCAAACAATGTAAAATGTTCATGTCAAGATGTATATCATGTCAAAATGTCTATGTCAAATACCCATGTCAAATGTCTATGTCAAATATCCATGTCAAATGTCTATGTCAAAATGTCATGTATGGCAAGTGAAAGGTCTCAACTAAACCATATGCACAAAAACAAAGTATTGAAGTAAAACTTGGTTTAAATCAAAGCTATGTTTTGTGTAAATGCATGATTAAATGTCAATCATGTTAAAATGTCTATGCCGAAATGTCTATGTCTAATGTCTATGTCAAAATGTCATGTATGGCAAGTGAAAGGTCTCAACTAAACCATATGCACAAAAACAAAGTATTGAAGTAAAACTTGGTTTAAATCAAAGCTATGTTTTGTGTAAATGCATGCAAATATTTAATATGAACATTTATGTGGTATTGTGAATATGCATACATCCAAGCCTGGCGACTGTGGTGATAAACCCTTTAAACAAATTAAAGGTCTATCTGTCTTAATGTCAACGAATTCGGTCATTCCTTTCTGTCCCCTTTCCCTGGGATGTCCGGAACGGGAGTTGTCAATTCCTATGGTACCACTACCTACTAACGAACGGCGTAGCTAATGTTAATGGATATATTGTACCATGTAAACAAACCAAATGTCATAACAAAATGTGAGCATGTGAAAACAATGCACTAAGTATGTAATCAAATGAACATACATAGCGTGAAATGTCATGTAAAACAATGTACTAAGTAATGCACACAATGGGCACACCTAGCAGGAAATGTCATGTAAAACAATGTACTAAGTAATGCACACAATGGGCACACCTAGCAGGAAATGTCATGTAAAACAATGTACTAAGTAATGCACACAATGGGCACACCTAGCAGGAAATGATATGAAATCATGTACTATAATGTACTAACGAACATAGCATGTATATGATGTGAAAACAGGAAAGCATGAAAGTAACAAGTAGGCACATGTGTTCCACCCCAAAACAGTTTGGAAAAACAGTAAAAGAGGGGTCTATGTACTCACATGAGATTGCTCAGAAGTCCTAGGATAACCACCAAGCAAAGCTAGAGATCACGGAATCAAACGGCACCTAATATAGGTAACTATGTTAAATAACCGGACCTAAATCGGAAGATTGGATAGAATGAGGTTTCGTAAACCAAACGAGTGTAGAGACTCGTGTCATTTGGTTTAACAAAGCCTACATACTAAATGAAACTTAACATAATTGTTTACGACCCATTACGACCCGTTTAGGAAGCTTATGCTACTTTAACGCGTCGTTTGCGTGAAACGCGTTCGGACCGCCTAACTAGTCCTATGACAAGTGTTATATGCCTAAACATGTTACATAATCAGTTATGTGACAAAAGTTTAGGTTACATATGCTTAATTACCAATTATACATGAAAAGGGTATTCTGGTAATTTACCTAAGGCATATAAACTACCTATCATACAACTACTTAAACGATGTGACCATAGGGTATAACCTCGGAAGGTTATTCCCTACCTACTATGGTCACCTACTGTGTTTGGTCAGATCCTAATGATCGACCAAACTGGGTCGGGTTTGAGGTATAAGCGATTTACTAGATCGCTTACCCTACGACCCTAGACAACGTGGTAATCAGTAGGCATAGTCCCAAGGGACTATTACCATCGTGATTACAATCACGTTGCGAAGTTCAAACGAACTTCGCATTGACCATTACTGGTCAATGCTGAAAGTCAAACAAAGTTTGACTTTCGGACTCGAAAAGCAATAAAATAAGGAAAAGAACGAAAGAATACTTACGAAGGGTCCCCGAATGCTAACCCAGATCAAAATAGCTCAGGTATGAAACGAAGGTTCCAACTTAGAGCCCAAATGATCAGATTTGTGAGAAATGAAGTAAAGGGGGTGGGGTATTTATAGGAAATGGTCCACCGCTAGGATCGTTTCTTGGATAACGTGCCTTGATCTCACCCGTACACTTGTCGGGACCTTATGGTGACTAAAAATCCATCCTTATCATCTGACTAGACTCATGGGAATGTGTGGTTGTGAACGAAACAGCTGGAATCAGATGTTAAAACACTGAATCTGGTCTGGTTAGGCAGTCGCGTAGCGCTACTGCCAAGGCATAAGGCAGTCGCGCTACGCTAGCACTCCCCTGATTCAGAAATGTTTCAAAAGTGGCAAGAATGGTCCCTGCACGTGTTTAAGGCCTTTTTCGATGCGTTTGAACCCCGTTAACCTCATTTAAAGGCTCTAAAATGAAGTTAAAGTATAGGGAACTCAAAACATACTCAAAAATATGCCGGATGATGGTTCGTTTGGTCGTACGAACGCGATGTTCGCTTAATTACGACGGAATGCGCATAAGCGCGAAAAACGATCCAAATGACGCGACGAATGGATTTTTCTTATGGCGAACACTAAAATATAATGTAGTCATGCTTACATAAATTTTTGGATGTCCAGATGTATTCAGAACGTAAGTTATGCGCGAAAATGCAAACTTGTGCACGTTTTGACACTTTTAGTCCCTGAATGACACAAAAGTTTATTTTAGCATACCGAACACCTCAAAGCCTATTTCTAAGCTATGTGAAGGGTATTTATGGTATGTTTAACTTATGGTCATGCTCCGGAATGTCTGTTACAGTTCAAATTGGCATACTTTCGCAGTTTGTCAAGTTTAGTCCCTGTAAGCGAATTAGCTTGTTTTTGCCATACCAAAGCCTTCAAAACTTATTTCTAAGTTATGTAAAGGTTATTTAAGGTATGTTAAGCCTATTTCACTATTCCGGAGTGTTCGTTGCATTAAACTGGTTATATTTACGCATCAGTGCGCGTATAACCTTCCAGAAAGCGATTTAGAGTTTGAAATTGAACAGAAAATGATATGTGCAAATGATAAACATATTTTTACAAATCCCAAGTATGAAATACAATATTTCATTGGTTTGGTATTTGTTTGATGGCCGTGGAGGCACAGGTGTTACAGTCTCCCCTACTTTAGGAAATTTCGTCCCGAAATTTATTTAGAGGAAACTTGTGAGAGTTTAAAACATGAAGTTGAAAAGATCAAATAACATTGGTTAGGGTTCTTGAACTTCTAGTAACCTTAATAACATTATGTTTGCAATGTAAGAGGGACACTTATATACAAGTATATGAAGCGTCATTGGTGCGTCCACCATGCCTCCGTTACATCGTTCTCATTTTGTTATTGTTGTCACTATCGGTTCTTTCACATAATAAACCTTACTAGATTTCTGTGCACTAAATTTCATAATTATGTGCGCATCCATAATTAGAGAATTCCTTGCACAGTTCACACAGTCTATTTTATAATGTGTAGGGTAAAACCAAATGAACAATCCTGTGATGAGCGTGACTTAGACCGCCATAGAGTCCTTTAGACTAAATCAATAAATGATTTAAATAGACTATCAAGGAGTCTGTCCAGCTACATCACTAGATGTCGTTCTTTAACCAAATTGTGAATCAATCTTTTTGATTAGACCACTAAAGGGTCTCTAATGAATCATGGAGCAGTACTATATAATCCAAGGGTCTTAACTATTACATAGAAGCCCATTAAGGATTTAAGGTAGTACCTTTTGAATATCCTGCTACGAATCTCTCATATGAAGATATGAAAAGATCCTGCGAGGATTTGGATAACGAATATCCAGAGTATACAAAAACACAAAAATCATAGAGGAGAACACATAAACACATATCATATAACCACAAAATTGTTTAACTAGAAGTTTGTTCTGCTAACAGAGTACATGTATTTAAAGCACACTAGGAATCCATCTCGTGGATTTCATTTGGTACTTTAAACATTATCAAGAATCTAACTATAAAGATAGAAAGATCTTTAAAAGAAAGAATTCGATTTCGATTTTAAGGAACCGAAATGTTCGAATTTAGGTATATGAGGAATCCAATTAAGGACTCTGATTTGAATGATGATCATCCACAAGGATCTAATTGTGAAGATAAAAAGATCCCTTATGGATTTTAGAAGTTGAAGATGTTTTGATACCTTGCACTGGACGTGCTTATGTCAAAACATGAAGTAAAAATGCTTATGAAATTGAGATGCTAGATATGCCAAGGCGACATATGAAGCAGAATTTTGAAGGTTAAGTCAATGTATGAGGAAAATATTTTTGAAAACTATGCATGGGGTTCTTTTAAGAAAAAGGTGTTTAACGTTTTTGAAACCTTATATATAATACTTTTGAAATAAAGTAGGTGTATTAGGTAGATATATTTACAAAAAATGTTTTTAAAATCATGCGAGATGAATTTTGAAATTATGTATAAGGTTTTTGAAAGACATGAATGATGCTTTTCGAAATCATGCACTTGATCAGAAAATGTATTGTGTTAATATTGTCTTCAGACTATATGAAATATTTTGAAATTAGAAAGGTTGGTTTTGATAACATGGCCAATGTTTTTGAAATAACACAGACAATGCATCTAGAAAAATTGTTTTCAAACTATATGAAATGTTTTGAGATCATGAAGATTGTTTTGAAATACTGGTACTGTGTATGTTGAAAAATCAAAACGTAATGGGTATGAGATTTGAAAATACCCTTAGTTATCTAACCAAGGATTTAAAGGCACAGATGTGCGAAAAGCACGATTACTCATAATGTCACTAAATTTTCTGTACTTTGTTTCTTAGAGTGAAACGAGTACTTAAAATTTTCGAGGGAATCATGAGCAATCATTTGAGAGAGAGAAATCACAAGAGTAGGTTGTAAGGTACATAGTTCCTTGATGTAGGTATCATAGGAAAATCATACACACATGTAACTATACTTGTATATCAGAATTTGTGAACAACGATTTTTATTTATGAACAAGACATATTGTTTCACAATACACGAAAACAAAAGAAACAAAGGCATGAGACAGCAACATCCTTTGTTCAGCCGAATGCTCATCCAAGGGTTGGATTTGCATTAACAAGCTTTGAGCAATCCCTTTGGAAATGGCCCATCTCGCCACAGTTGTAGCAAGATCCTCGTGAGAAACGAGCTTGAGCAGGATTGTCGCCAGCTTGATTTGGTACAGCTGCAGTTGGGCAAACCCTTGCTGTATGACCTATAAGTCCACAAATCTTGGCATTTGCGGCACCTCACACTAGCATGATGATGAAGGCTACATTGGTTGCACAAGGGTGCAGTTCCATTGTATGGCTTCCTTGTAGGGGGTTGAGCTGGTTGGTTAGGGACTGTTTTACCATTGTGAGCGACCATGGCGAAGTTCTGAGAAGCCATTCGCTTCTTTGACTTCTTAGGGGATCGTTCATCCATGGTCTTTGATTCCTCGATTGGTTTATTGGCTGATGGTGTTGTCGCCTGACTAGGTCCTGCCTGTCTTGGTGACTCTCGAGTGGCTTCATCCTAGAGATGATACATGGCAGTAACTAATTCAACAGTCTTCAGGACTACTTCGCCTATTCGCTGAGTGAATTTGGCTGCTTGCTCAGATATCTGAGCGTCATCGTGATGAAGAGACATTCTTGAAGAAAAAGAAAGGCATAGGGAGAAACAGGTGAAAGATTATTGGACAATCAAAACAGAAAGATAACGCATGAAAATTGCGATCATTTGTTTGTTACCTAAGGCAAACAAATGAGATGGTGACTGATCAAAGTAAATGGGTCAAAAATAATGTATCGCGAAGACATGCTCGCCTATAAGTGAACACTCATCCCAAGAATTCCCAGGTAAGCACAACTGGTCTCGCGTCTGATGAGATGTATACGAAGTGCTTGCCTAGCCAGAAAACCCAGAATACAGGCATTCACCCTTCCAGTTTGCACGTGTTCACATTATTAAAAACCCAAAACCTTGACGAGAGTTTTGAAAACTCAAAGGGGTTCAAAACCATATAACAGAGAGTTCAAAACCTTACAATAGAGGGTTCAAAACCTAGTAATCAATCATCCTAGAACAGATGATTAGTTTTCAAAGCGGTTTTGAAATTTATGTTCTTGTTGTGGTCGTCGCCTAAGGATAGGTGACGGTATTGTTTTATGACTAAACGCAAGTAAACTCGCGTTAGGGTCCTAAGAAGGTTATAGACTAGGTCAAAGCATTACTAATTACTAATAACCTAATTCCCTATAACCATTGGCTCTGATACCATCTTTTCTGTCACACCCCGACCACGTAGAACATACCAAACGTGGCGGAAACATCGGGGAGTGTTGTAACAGAATTAATGTTTCAAATCCATGGCAATTGAAGTTTCGTTTTATTCATTAAAAGTGTTACAATGTCTTAACAAACAAGGAAATACAACATAATTAACTAGTCTTGCATCTTTTATTGTCACTAAAGCCCAAGTCTGTCTATGTGTATCTTGAACATCTTACGCAACAGCTCCTGAAAACACATGTGAAAATAGGTACGTCAGCATAAAAATGCCTGTGAGATACATAGGTTTTGTGAAAATAAGATTCATGACTTATGTTTGAGAAAATGTTTAGTCATGAACCTTGTTATTTGCCTTGTCTTTTAAATCATTTGAAAAACGATAAGATCAGATGATAAGTATAAATAAATGTAAGGTTAAATGAATAACCAAGAAAAATGTGTTTGCATAAGATAAGTTGTTTATAAATCAGTGTCTTGTGAAAAGTATGTTTTTTGTATGAAATGTTCTATGTCTCAAACTGAAATGATTCAAATAACGTTACGACATGTAATACCATACAAACACTTATATATAGGAAGTACCAGTGGCGTATCCACCATGCTTGTATCATATTACACACGCATCGTTACTTAATCACTTAATCAAACCAAACCAAACAATGTAAAATGTTCATGTCAAGATGTATATCATGTCAAAATGTCTATGTCAAATACCCATGTCAAATGTCTATGTCAAATATCCATGTCAAATGTCTATGTCAAAATGTCATGTATGGCAAGTGAAAGGTCTCAACTAAACCATATGCACAAAAACAAAGTATTGAAGTAAAACTTGGTTTAAATCAAAGCTATGTTTTGTGTAAATGCATGATTAAATGTCAATCATGTTAAAATGTCTATGCCGAAATGTCTATGTCTAATGTCTATGTCAAAATGTCATGTATGGCAAGTGAAAGGTCTCAACTAAACCATATGCACAAAAACAAAGTATTGAAGTAAAACTTGGTTTAAATCAAAGCTATGTTTTGTGTAAATGCATGCAAATATTTAATATGAACATTTATGTGGTATTGTGAATATGCATACATCCAAGCCTGGCGACTGTGGTGATAAACCCTTTAAACAAATTAAAGGTCTATCTGTCTTAATGTCAACGAATTCGGTCATTCCTTTCTGTCCCCTTTCCCTGGGATGTCCGGAACGGGAGTTGTCAATTCCTATGGTACCACTACCTACTAACGAACGGCGTAGCTAATGTTAATGGATATATTGTACCATGTAAACAAACCAAATGTCATAACAAAATGTGAGCATGTGAAAACAATGCACTAAGTATGTAATCAAATGAACATACATAGCGTGAAATGTCATGTAAAACAATGTACTAAGTAATGCACACAATGGGCACACCTAGCAGGAAATGTCATGTAAAACAATGTACTAAGTAATGCACACAATGGGCACACCTAGCAGGAAATGTCATGTAAAACAATGTACTAAGTAATGCACACAATGGGCACACCTAGCAGGAAATGATATGAAATCATGTACTATAATGTACTAACGAACATAGCATGTATATGATGTGAAAACAGGAAAGCATGAAAGTAACAAGTAGGCACATGTGTTCCACCCCAAAACAGTTTGGAAAAACAGTAAAAGAGGGGTCTATGTACTCACATGAGATTGCTCAGAAGTCCTAGGATAACCACCAAGCAAAGCTAGAGATCACGGAATCAAACGGCACCTAATATAGGTAACTATGTTAAATAACCGGACCTAAATCGGAAGATTGGATAGAATGAGGTTTCGTAAACCAAACGAGTGTAGAGACTCGTGTCATTTGGTTTAACAAAGCCTACATACTAAATGAAACTTAACATAATTGTTTACGACCCATTACGACCCGTTTAGGTAGCTTATGCTACTTTAACGCGTCGTTTGCGTGAAACGCGTTCGGACCGCCTAACTAGTCCTATGACAAGTGTTATATGCCTAAACATGTTACATAATCAGTTATGTGACAAAAGTTTAGGTTACATATGCTTAATTACCAATTATACATGAAAAGGGTATTCTGGTAATTTACCTAAGGCATATAAACTACCTATCATACAACTACTTAAACGATGTGACCATAGGGTATAACCTCGGAAGGTTATTCCCTACCTACTATGGTCACCTACTGTGTTTGGTCGGATCCTAATGATCGACCAAACTGGGTCAGGTTCGAGGTATAAGCGATTTATTAGATCGCTTACCCTACGACCCTAGACAACGTAGTAATCAGTAGGCATAGTCCCAAGGGACTATTACCATCGTGATTACAATCACGTTGCGAAGTTCAAACGAACTTCGCATTGACCATTACTGGTCAATGCTGAAAGTCAAACAAAGTTTGACTTTCGGACTCGAAAAGCAATAAAATAAGGAAAAGAACGAAAGAATACTTACGAAGGGTCCCCGAATGCTAACCCAGATCAAAATAGCTCAGGTATGAAACGAAGGTTCCAACTTAGAGCCCAAATGATCAGATTTGTGAGAAATGAAGTAAAGGGGGTGGGGTATTTATAGGAAATGGTCCACCGCTAGGATCGTTTCTTGGATAACGTGCCTTGATCTCACCCGTACACTTGTCGGGACCTTATGGTGACTAAAAATCCATCCTTATCATCTGACTAGACTCATGGGAATGTGTGGTTGTGAACGAAACAGCTGGAATCAGATGTTAAAACACTGAATCTGGTCAGGTTAGGCAGTCGCGTAGCGCTACTGCCAAGGCATGAGGCAGTCGCGCTACGCTAGCACTCCCCTGATTCAGAAATGTTTCAAAAGTGGCAAGAATGGTCCATGCACGTGTTTAAGGCCTTTTTCGATGCGTTTGAACCCCGTTAACCTCATTTCAAGGCTCTAAAATGAAGTTAAAGTATAGGGAACTCAAAACATACTCAAAAATATGCCGGATGATGGTTCGTTTGGTCGTACGAACGCGATGTTCGCTTAATTACGACGGAATGCGCATAAGCGCGAAAAACGATCCAAATGACGCGACGAATGGATTTTTCTTATGGCGAACACTAAAATATAATGTAGTCATGCTTACATAAATTTTTGGATGTCCAGATGTATTCAGAACGTAAGTTATGCGCGAAAATGCAAACTTGTGCACGTTTTGACACTTTTAGTCCCTGAATGACACAAAAGTTTATTTTAGCATACCGAACACCTCAAAGCCTATTTCTAAGCTATGTGAAGGGTATTTATGGTATGTTTAACTTATGGTCATGCTCCGGAATGTCTGTTACAGTTCAAATTGGCATACTTTCGCAGTTTGTCAAGTTTAGTCCCTGTAAGCGAATTAGCTTGTTTTTGCCATACCAAAGCCTTCAAAACTTATTTCTAAGTTATGTAAAGGTTATTTAAGGTATGTTAAGCCTATTTCACTATTCCGGAGTGTTCGTTGCATTAAACTGGTTATATTTACGCATCAGTGCGCGTATAACCTTCCAGAAAGCGATTTAGAGTTTGAAATTGAACAGAAAATGATATGTGCAAATGATACACATATTTTTACAAATCCCAAGTATGAAATACAATATTTCATTGGTTTGGTATTTGTTTGATGGCCGTGGAGGCACAGGTGTTACAACTGTCGTCCTAGTACTTTCAGTGGCACTGAAGGAGCCGTTGGACTCCTCCATTGGTTTGAAAAGCTCGAGTCTGTCTTCGAGATGTGTGAATGCCCTGAGGCTCGTAGGGTGAAGTACGCCACTGGTACTCTCGAAGGCACTGCGCTAACTTGATGGAACGCGCAAGTTCAGATGATGGGGCTGGCGGCTACTAATGCCACCCCATGGAATGATTTAAAGGAACTGATCAAACGTGAATACTGTAACCGTGATGACATCCACAAACTGGAAGTGGAGTTCTTTAACTTGAAGATGACGTGGTCAGAGATAGAGGCGTATACGAAGCGATCTAACGAACTGGCAATTTTGTGACCAACTATGGTGGATCCTCCCATCAAACGCATTGAGCTGTACCTCAAAGGTTTAGTACCAGAGATTCAAATCCATGTGACTGCTGCTAACCTTGCTACTATTCAGGATGTTACTCGTCTTGCTCATCGTCTCACAGACCAAGCAGTGGAACAGAACAAGCTGCCTAAACGTATTGGTGCTACTACTACTACTACTTCTGCTACTCCCAGTGAAAACAAACGAAAATGGGATGGAACCTCCAGCAAGGGTTCAACTACAGTTCAATCCTAGGCACAACAGAGAAAAATCGATGACTACCAGAGTCCTGGTCAGCAATCTTCTGGTAGTCAAGGGCAGGGTGGATATCGAGGAAACCTCCCGAAGTGCAACAAATGCAACAGACACCACAATGGTCAGTGCAACAAGGGTCGTTGTCAGCGGTGTCTCAAGATGGGTCATGAAGCCAAGGATTACAGAAGCTCATGACCTGCGAATCAGAACCATCAACAACAACCACCAGCTCCACAAAACCAGCAGCAGCAACAGCGAGGCAACAGGGGATGCTTTCAGTGTGGTGCTGAAGGCCATTTCAAGCGGGACTGCCCCCAGTTAAATCAAAATCCGAACAACAACAACAACAATAATCAGGGCAACGGGAATAACAACGGGGGTAATAACGACGGCAATGGTGCCAGGGGTCGAGTGTTCGTGCTTGGTCAGGGTGATGCTAGGAATGACCCCAACGTCGTGATGGGTAAGTTTCTACTGGATGACTTTTATGTTACTGTTTTATTTGATTCGGGTGCCGATATCAATTACGTGTCTCTAAAAGTTAGTCAAATGTTAAAGCGCACGCCAACACTTTTGAACACCAAGCATGTTGTAGAGTTAGCAAATGGTAAAAGTTTAGAGGCCACACACATAGTTAAGGGTTGTAATCTTATCCTCGCTGGTCAGACTTTCTCTATCGATCTCATTCCTATAGTTTTGGGTAGTTTCGACATCGTCATTGGGATGGATTGGTTATCCCAACAGCAAGCAGAGATCCTTTGCAAAGAGAAGATTGTTCGTATTCCCCGTTCTGGCAAAGAACCTCTCGAAATTCAGGGCGACAAGAGTGGTGCTGTAGTGGGCATCATCTCCTTCCTTAAGGCCCAGAAGTGTTTGCGAAAGGGTCACACCGCTATCTTAGCACTTATTACTGACACATCAATGAAAGAGAAGAAGATTGAGGATATTCCAGTAGTACGCGACTTTCCTCAAGTGTTTCCTGAAGATTTACCTGGGCTACCGCCTCATCGCCCGGTCGAATTTCAGATCGAACTAGCTCCTGGAGCAGCACCCATAGCTCGAGCACCTTATCGCTTAGCTCTAACCGAACTGGAAGAACTATCCAAGCAATTAAAAGAACTCTTGGATAAGGGTTTCATTCGTCCTAGCTCTTCGCCCTGGGGAGCTCCCGTATTGTTTGTGAAGAAGAAAGACGGTACCTTCCGTATGTGCATAGATTACCGCGAACTAAACAAGGTGACCGTAAAGAATCGTTATCCTCTTCCACACATTGACGACTTGTTCGACCAGCTGCAAGGGTCGACCTACTATTCAAAGATTGATCTGGGGTCAGGCTACCATCAACTGAGAGTCCGGGACGAGGACGTATCCAAAACTGCATTCAGAACACGCTACGGCCATTACGAGTTTCTAGTCATGCCATTCGGGCTAACAAACGCGCCTGCAGTCTTCATGGATCTTATGAACAGAGTATGCAAGCCCTACCTAGACAAATTTGTTATTGTCTTCATCGACGACATCCTGATCTATTCTAAGAGTCGGGAGGAACACGAGCAGCATTTACGACTCATTCTAGAACTCCTCCGAACAGAACAGTTGTACGCTAAGTTTTCGAAATGCGACTTTTGGCTTCATGAAGTCCATTTTCTAGGCCACGTGGTAAACAAGGATGGGATTCACGTTGATCCATCCAAGGTAGACTCGATTAAGAACTGTCCTGCACCCCGTACACCAACTGAAATCTGCCAATTCTTGGGTTTGGCGGGCTACTACAGAAGGTTCATCAAAGACTTCTCCAAGATTGCACAACCCCTCACCTCACTGACTCAGAAAGGCGTTATCTACCGTTGGGGTAATACACAGGAATCATCATTCCAGCACTTAAAGGATAGGCTCTGCAGCGCACCTATTCTCTCATTGCCTGAGGGCACAGACGATTTTGTGGTCTATTGTGATGCATCAATTCAGGGTCTGGGTTGTGTTTTGATGTAGCGGGATAAAGTCATCGCTTACGCCTCGCGCCAACTTAAGATTCACGAAAGGAATTACACTACACACGATTTGGAGCTGGGAGCTGTTGTATTCGCGCTCAAGATATGGAGGCATTACCTGTATGGTACCAAATGCACCATTTACACCGATCACAGGAGTCTCGAGCATATCTTCAAGCAAAAGGAGTTGAACATGCGATAACGTCGATGGGTCGAACTACTGAATGATTACGAATGTGCTATAAAGTACCATCCGGGCAAAGCCAATGTTGTGGCCGACGCCCTCAGTCGAAAGGATACTACACCTAGGCGTGTACGAGCGTTGCAACTCACTATTCAGTCTAGTCTTCCTTCACAGATACGAGATGCTCAGGTAGAAGCATTGAAACCAGAAAACGTCAGGGCTGAAGCTCTACGCAGCTCAAGGCAGCGATTAGAACAAAAGGAAGACGGCGCTTACTACGTTACAGGGTGCATTTGGGTCCCACACTATGGAAATTTACGCGAACTTGTAATGGATGAAGCACATAAGTCTCGTTACTCGGTACATCCTGGTTCAGATAAGATGTACCACGATCTCAGAACTACGTATTGGTGGCCTAGCATGAAAGCTCACATAGCAACTTACGTTAGCAAATGTTTGACTTATGCGAGAGTCAAGACTGAATATCAGAAACCATCGGGCCTACTCCAACAACCAGAGATACCACAATGGAAATGGGAGCAAATTTCCATGGATTTTGTTACTGGCCTGCCTAGATCTCAACGTGGGAATGATACTATTTGGGTGATCGTGGATCGACTCACAAAGTCTGCACATTTTTGGCTATCAAGGAAACGGATAAGTTTTCCACTCTAGCAGACGTCTATCTTAAGGAAGTGGTTTCGAGGCACGGGGTGCCAACCTCTATTATTTCCGATCGTGATGCACGTTTTACTTCTGAACTGTGGCAAGAAATGCACAAATCTTTTGGCTCTCGATTAGACATGAGCACAGCTTATCACCCTTAGACGGATGGGCAGTCTGAGCGCACTATTCAAACTCTAGAAGACATGCTTCGGGCATGTGTAATCGATTTCGGCAACGGCTGGGAAAAACATCTCCCGCTAGTGGAGTTTTTGTATAACAACAGTTACCACACCAGCATTCAAGCCGCTCCATTCGAGGCATTGTACGGGCGTAAATGCCGATCACCTCTTTGTTGGGCAGAGGTGGGTGACAGTCAGATCACGGGTCCAGAACTGGTGGTAGACGCAACGGAAAGAATTGCTCAGATACGACAACGCATGGCGGCAGCTCGCGACCGTCAGAAAGCCTACGCAAACAAGCGCCGGAAACCTCTAGAATTCCAGGTCGGGGACCGGGTTCTACTCAAAGTCTCCCCTGGAAGGGTGTGGTTCGTTTTGGCAAGAGGGGCAAACTTAATCCACGTTACGTCGGACCATTTGAAATCATAGAGAAAATAGGCAAAGTGGCCTACAAACTAAACCTGCCCGCAGAACTCAATGCAGTTCACAACGTTTTCCACGTGTCAAATCTGAAGAAGTGTCTGTCAGATGAGACCCTTATAGTTCCTTTGAAGCAGCTCACTATCGACGATCAGTTGCGATTCATCGAGGAACCAGTCGAAATCACAGACCGGGACGTTAAGGTCCTCAAGCACACCAGAATACCTCTTGTTCGAGTTCGTTGGAACTCCCGTCGTGGCCCAGAGTTCACCTGGGAACGAGAAGATCAAATGAAACTCAAGTATCCCCAGTTGTTCGGAAACAGTGCAACCACTACTGAGGCTGAAGCTACTACAGAATTTCGGGACGAAATTCCAAATTAACGGGGGGATGATGTGACACCCCAGGAAAACCAGGAAACAACACAACACAACTAGCTTCCTCAGTAACCGCATGCTAAATTTCGGGATGAAATTTCTTTCAAGTTAGGGATAATGTGACAACTCGAGTTTCCAAGATTTCCATCTTCGCATTAATTGCACGTTAATTGTTTATGTTGTTTGTTTACACGACTCGTTGTTTTGCAACGGTACACGTTTGTAATATGTTAAATCGTATTGTGAATGATATGTTATATTTGTTGTGCGACATAAGTGTGTTTGAGGATATATGGTTGTATGTTTGTTAGTATATGGTTGTATGAGCAATATATTAGTATGTTTATTATTAAACATGGAAATATAGTCGAAATCACCCCAACCCAAATGCCCCACCCGAAAACACCCTGTGGCGAAAACACTTTGGTGTTTTCGTCCACTGCTAACAGCCGAAAACAACAAATGGCCTTTGGCCCAGTAGCGATTAGATATAGGGTCTTGTTCATAACCTTTACGCGAAGTCGGTAACTGGCAACCCTAAATCATCTCTCACATTCTCTCTCGCTACCCTTGAACCTGACGGTAAACTTGTGTTCCCCGGATCTTCAAGATTAATCAAGTTGTTGTCTCGACTCGTCTTGGTTAGTGTTAACCTTTAACCGATTGTTTGATTTAAAGCAATTGTATGAACGATTTGTTTATTATCATAACTATGATTGTTTTAAGAACGTAAGACTGGATGATCGTTATGTATGTATATATAGGTTGTTGTTCACAAACTGTTATGTATATTGGATGATATGATCGATCGTGTGTGTCTGTTATTGATGATCTGAATGATATTAATGTGATCAGGAATCCGGTTATGTGATATGTCATGCTAATCGACTGGTTGATGTATGCATATATGTTTGATTGTGAACTGATTAATTTAGGTGATTGTATGAATAGATCAGATTGATCAAAAGGCTGTTACTATCGATGTAAATGTTAGGCGATGATTAGGGTTGTTGTAGTTTGCAACTGATATTGATGATGATGATGTATCTGACGAAAACACCAGGATCAACGAAATCACAGGATCCAGACGAAAACATAAGTGATTTCGTCACACCCCACACCCGACGAAAACCCTTGGATTTCGTCGCCTAGGGTTTTCGTCCATAAGTGATTTCGCCATGCATGTGATTTCGTCCACTGTTAGTTTGTAACTCTGCCAAGTTGAAAATGCTATTAAGTTTATTAACTCCTGTTAAGTCCATAACTATGTTTAGTCTATTAACTGAGTTAAGTTATTAACTCTATTAAGTGGGTAACTCTACTAGTTTGTTAACTCTGTTATGTTAACTATGTTATGTAACTGTGATATGTTTCTGATTAACTCTGTTATGCATGTGAACTATGCAAAGTGTATTAATCTAGTTAAGTGCGGTAACCTCGTTAAACCCATTAACACTGTTAGTTATGTTAGTGGATGATATTGTTAGATTAAACTGCGAAAGACACTTATGTGAAGCATGAAGTGCATGAGATTGATTAATTGCTTATGTGATACATGATGTTAACTGCCACGCACTACGTGATGTTTGATTTGCATGCGAGTCATTACGAACTTAACTGATTTAAGTATACGTGCATATTATAGACTTGACTGATTACTTGCGAATACATACTTTAGCATACCGAGCAAACCAAGGTGAGTTCACACTCTATCCAAGGCATGGGATTCCCAAGGGTTGGGAATGGGTTAAAGAACTGAACGGTAACTACAAACTTGCGTATTCCCCATACAACAGGATACGTACGATCATAAGACCATCACTCTATCACTTTAAGTCCCTCATTTATCGACTTAATCGCCGAGGCCTATGGCGAGCGGGTCATTAGTAGATAGCGCTATTAGGTTTAACAAACCTCCACCGTGTCGTCCGAACGGGCGTGTACTAATGGACTATGGGCAAAGGGTCAATGCTGATAGACATTGACTTAGGGCACCTCTTACATTTTCGTAGCAGTCGATACGCGTGGTCTAGTAACACATGGGAAGCCCCCACCAATCTTCGCAAACATGTCTGGGAGACCGCGATACGAATTAATATGTGACAACTGGCATAAACCGGTAATCTCCGTACACTTTAATTATTATTTAATGACTGCAATTATATGCTTAATTGTCAGCAATGTCTGAACACATGATTAAACAAGTGAATTCATGCACGTTGTATACTACAAAATATTGCTTTAGGCATAAACGAGAGCGTTGCGTCAAAAATACTAAGTAAACTCACCGGTAAGACACTATGTGTCAACGGAACTGCAGAAAGCAGTCAGACAATAAAAATTGGAGCCTAGGTGTAGGTCCGACAACAAGAGTACACATAAGGGTTTAATTTATGGTCGTTGCGAAAGCTAAAGCACGCACTAAAAGGCACCCGAAACACACTTTAAGTGCAGAACTTTATTAAATTCAGCACAATTCAGCTTTTAACAACATAAATATTGTGCAGAGATGTCATTTTATCATCCAGAATATTTCCCTAAGTGACGGGAATTCTTTGTGTCACTAAAAATAACACTAACGACACTTTAAATGCTTATTAAGCACTTTAACGAATCGGTATCTAACCGAACAACCGAACGATTTGATTCGATACCGATTTCAAGCTTTAAATCACTTTCTGGAAGGTTATACGCAAACTGGTGCTTAAACGCAATCAGTTTAACGCGACAGAACTGTGACGTAAGCCAAATATACCCTAAATATCCCTTTCATAACTTAGAAATAAGTTTCGAAGGATTTGGTATGGCGAAAACATGTTTATTTGAACTAAAGAACTAATTACGACAAAACTGCGAAACGAACGTTGGCGGCCGCCCAGATAATATTTAATCCCACAAATATTCTGTTATGATTAAAATTTTATTTTAATCAGGTTCGTGTTGAAAAATAAATTAAAACGCTTAAAAACATTATTTTTCAAGTTTAAGCGCGTACCGTGTGTTCCTACGCGACACAATGCTTACACTGCAAAACGCAGACAACGCAGCAAACCCAGGAATATGCCAGGAATATACCAGGAATATACCAGGAATATGCCAGGAATATGCCAGGAATATACCAGGAATATACCAGGAATATGCCAGGAATATGCCAGGAATATGTCAGGAATATGCCAGGAATATGCCAGGAATATGCCAGGAATATGCTATATGGAAGGTCTATAAATACCACCATTTCATCACTCCATCTTCACTTCCCTCTCTCCCTCCCTTGTTCTCGGCCCAACCAAGCACCACCGCCACCCTCATTTTCCAACTCATCCATCCATTCCAAGGTGATATTGAGGAGTAAGAAGGCCACTAACGAAGCTCGGTGCAAGCGGATCTTGAAGGACCTTCTTCATTTGCTTTTATCCACCTCTTTTGTCCTCTTGAACTCCCCTAGCCTTGTGCTAGTAGTAAGTGCTTCTAAACATCTTCTTGTTCTCGTTTATGATGGTTAACAAATGATTTAATGGCTAAAAATCATAAACACTAAAGATCACCAACTAAAAGTCTTGTAAAATGATGAACTTAATGGATAAAAGGAAAGTAATGGTGTAAAACTTGTTAAACTTGTTTTGTGATGATTATTTTGTGTTGTTTAATGCTAGTAGTAGTTCGGATCGTCATCTAACCCGGCTAGGTTATGTTCATAGAGCATGGACTAGTGTATGTTAAAGTACAAAAAGGGCAAGATGATGAACACTACTACATAATAACATGAACTTGCGTAAAAGGAATTTTCCTTGTAAAATGAAGTTCTAAACTAGTAGATCTAAAGATCTACAAGTGGTATTTTCGAAAAACCAACTGTAAGACGAAACCATGTTTTAAAACCGGATCTTTCATGAAATAGAGGTGTTTTTGTGAACAAACAAGAGTGTGGACACTAGTGTAACAAAAGTTTTAACAAAGAAATAATTTTCGCAAAAACCGACTAGAAGTTGTAAAACTTCATATTCTTTAAAAATAAGATTTCCAAGAAACCGACTTTATTTTTAGAGATGGAAAAACCTACTAAATGTGTTGAAGAGTTACTACATAATTTTACACAACTTGCAAGTTCATGTGTATGCGATTTGTGTTTATTTTGACTAGTTTGATATTTGAAGATGGTATTTTGATGATGGAAAAATTGATTGGTTGAATTTTAAAAGAAAATGATACGCTAGTAAGCGTGGCCACCTCCAGTTACAGAGGAAACTCTGGCGAAATTTTTCCAGAAAATAACACTTACAATATTTTTGGTGACAAGTGTTATGAATATATTTTTGACTTGTTTTCCAAACAAACTCCGCCATGATTTTTATTACAAAATTTCCAAACATCGGAGGTGGATTTTCATAAAAAAAACTTGTTAAATATATATTTAGAATATATATTTATCGCTTGTGTGATTATGTGATTATTTTGTGAACTAGGTATATATTATTTTTAGAGTAAAAATAATATGACTTGGAGATACTCGTAACGAGTAAAAATACAAAAATACACTTACAGTATACAAGACACATAATTCAGGTGCAAAGTGCAAAATACAAAAAGCTTATATTTATTTTTGAGAAAATAATATAAGTAAGACATTTAGTTAAAAATAAAAAATATTTTTAACACAAGTAAATATACACAAAAGAGAGTGACTGTACTCGTGCTTTACGAAGCAAGACTAGCGACTGACGTTAAGAAAACACGTTTAGGTCACGACGTTCTATAAGCAAAATCCGGTGAAGTTTACGACGCACAGGAACGCAAAGTTGTGAGTTCATGCTCCCCCTTTTCTTTTAACTGTTTCTGTTTTTATAACTTCGGGGGTGAAATACATGTTACAAATGTTACAACGTTTACAAATGGTATGATGGAGTACAAAAACATTCAAGTGAAACATTCTAGATCATGTCTCGAATAGGGTACCATAAGCACCATTAATCAACGTATACATTCAGACCGCGGAACAAAAGGTTAGATCTAATGGGTTTCAGGCAACCCCACTCTTGGCCTACTTCTACCAATGAGTGCTTCTGTGTCTCAGTCAAAGTCGACAAAAATGCCTAGGTTTGGTGGCTTCCTATGTCGTGACATATGTTAGTGGCCTTGCAAACCACTAGCGATCTCACACAGTCAAACATTCATAATAAGGAGATTACAGATATGTGTTATCAATACATTCAAACATTCATAGTACTCAGTTTATAGATGCGTTTTACAAGTTACATACTATGTTTCCATTCAAGTATTTAAAACATTCAAAACAATCACTGCATGAATTCACACCAACTTTATGTTGACGTTTTTTCCAAAACTCACATGTATTTCAGGTAACTAGGATGGATGTGCGCGCGGTCTCGCTTATGCTTGTGGATGTCGCTTATGTTTATCTTTAAATAAAGTTGTAAACTTTTTAAGACAATGTTTTATGCGACTTAGCGATGTAAACGCTAAACTTATGTTTTCAAATTATGGTATTTGATGTTTTTACGAGCATATAGCATGTTTACCTTTCGTATGCAATGAGAACCTTTCATGATCACACCTCGTGCTTCCGCCGCAGAAAGGGGTGTGACAGATTGGTATCAGAGCTGCGATTGTAGTGAACCAGGATTCCTTCTCGAGTCTAGTCTACAATCTCTAGGATCCATTCACGAAAACAATTTTCAAAGAGTTTTCATTGCATAAAACGTCCCGCGACATCCACTGCCTGAAACTGTCTACATGAGTCTAGAAAAGACACTACGAGACTTAGAGTGCACTTGAGTAGCACTTGTCGTTGACTAGAAATTACTTGCAATTATGTGTGATAATTAGCATGTACTAGAAGTAGAATGTCACAAGTATACGTGACTTTATCTGAAAGCAATGGCCCATCTGAAGGAAGAAATACGAGGATGAAACGAACTGTGCGGACTGTGCAAGGAGTTACGTAATTATGGATGCATACATAATTATGGAATTCAGTGCACAAAAATCACAGCAAGTCTTGTCACGTATAGATTCCCTCAGTACAAGCCTACTAAGTACTCAGCTAGAGTAATAATTGTTTGATGTCACTTATGTGGTATATATACCTGTGAATATATATGATACTACTGTCTAGTGTGACGATATCAAACAAATGTCTAACCCTGTTGTGTTATGTTCTGTCAGAACATGGCACCCAGGAGAGCTGTAAATGCTCGCAATAATGATCAACCTCCACCTCCCCCACTGCCAAGAACTGCTGAAGAGCTGAACGCTCTGCTGGAGGAAAGGATCTCCGCTGCTATCGCCCAGTACGAGGCGAACCGAACTCAAGACAGTGGAGGACCAAGCAACGCTAGGCGTAATGGGAATGGAGATTCGTCTGGAGGAAACGCAGCTCAAGGTAACCTTAAAACAATTTACTAAGCATGAAGGAATTTATGAACGGTTCTTGTTTCATTATTTCTTCGATTGCTCATAAGTGAATTGGTTGGGTTAATTCCAGGCTGCACTTTCAAGCAGTTCCTCGACTGCAAGCCGATGAACTATGATGGCACAGGAGGTGCAGTAGCATTTGTGCGCTGGACGGAGAAGACCGAGGCTACTATCCGCATGAGCAAGTGTACCGCGGATCAACAAGTCACCTTTGCTACTGGGTTGTTTGTCGATGAAGCTCTGACTTGGTGGAACCTGCAAGTCCAAACCTTGGGCGATGATGCCGCTTATGGCCTAACTTGGGATGAAGTAAAGGAAAGAATGAGAGAGAAGTACTGCTCACGTGCTGAACTCCAACGGCTGGAGACGGAGTTCTGGCACTTGACCATGGAAGGTGCTGACATCAATGGCTATACTCGAAGGTTCCACGATCTGTCTAGAGTGCTTCCCTACATGGTGACTCCCGAATTCAAGCGCGTTGAACGCTACATTTGGGGACTGGCCTCAGAGTTTCGTGGCATGGTGACGTCGGCCAAACCACAAACAATCACTGAGGCTGTAACTCTGGCTGTCAGCCTTACTAAAGACTGTGTTCGGATGAAGAAGCTATCACTGAACCCAACAGAAAACACCGAGACGCATGCTGAGTCGTCCGGTGACAAGAAAAGGAAACATGCAAACCTGAATCAAGCAATTCGTAACAACAAGGGTTTGAACAACAAGAAGCGTGACACTAACCCACCTAGGGAGGCAAAAGCCTTCGCAGCTGCAAATGAGTCTGGGGCTAAGAAATATCAGGGCACTCTGCCCAAATGCAACCGCTGTGACTTTCACCATGTGGGAAACTGTCGCGTTGGAAAATGCGAGAACTGCGGGAAGCCAGGCCACCGTACCGAAGATTGCTGGGGAAAAGGTATTGGAGGCCGCAATGGTAATGGTAACGGAAACAATGGTGGTAATGGTAATGGAAACCATGGTGGGAATGGCAACGGTAACCGGAATGGTAATAGAGCTGGACGGAACCAAGGATGCTTCAGTTGTGGAAGCAATGATCATTTCATGAAAGACTGCCCGAAGAAAAACAAAGCTCCGGCTCGAGCATTTGTGATTGGAGCAAGAGACGCACGTGAGGACCCTAACGTGGTCACCGGTACGTTTCTCATTAACAATCACTTTGCATCCATATTATTTGACACTGGCGCCGATTATAGCTTCATGTCTGTGGAATTTAAACGTATACTCGGAATAGAATCTAGTAGATTAGAAATTCCTTATTCCATAGAACTAGCCAATGGTAAACTTGTTGAATCGGGCGAAGTTGTTAGAGGCTGCACGCTAGAACTTGGTGAATGAAAATTTAGCATCGACCTCTTACCTATCCAATTAGGTAGCTTCGATGTAGTAGTCGGCATGGATTGGTTGTCCAAGAACAAAGCTGAAGTCATTTGTCATGAGAAAATCATTCGCATCCCTCTGGCGAATGATGAAACTCTCATCGTACATGGAGAAAGATGAAACGCGCCTCTACGAATCATCAGTTGTATGAAGGCACAGAAGTGCTTAAGGAAAGGATGTGTTGCTTTCCTAGCACACGTTGTAGATAAGAAGGCTGTGGAGCCAAAACTCGAAGACATTCCTGTGGTGAAGGAATTTCCTGATGTGTTCCCTGAAGATCTGCCAGGACTACCTCCGCAACGACAAGTCGAATTCCATATAGACTTGGTTCCGGGAGCTGCTCCTGTAGCCAAGGCACCCTATCGACTTGCGCCATCCGAAATGCAAGAATTATCTACACAGCTTCAGGAGTTGTTGGATAAAGGATTCATAAGGCCAAGCTTCTCGCCCTGGGGAGCTCCAGTATTATTCGTGAAGAAGAAGGATGGATCACTGCGGATGTGTATCGATTACAGGGAACTGAACAAGCTCACGATCAAGAATCGGTATCCGCTACCGAGGATTGATGACTTATTTGATCAATTGCAAGGATCAAGCTACTATTCCAAGATCGACCTTCGATCTGGATACCATCAGCTGAGAATCCAAGAGGAAAGCGTACCAAAGACTGCATTCAGAACATGCTATGGGCACTATGAATTTCTTGTGATGCCATTTGGAATGACGAACGCGCCAGCGGTCTTTATGGATCTGATAAACCGCGTATGCAAACCATATCTCGATAAATTCGTGATTGTATTTATCGATGATATCCTGATTTATTCACGAACGAAAGAAGAGCACGAGCAACATCTCAGAATCATCTTGGAACTACTGAAGAAAGAGAAACTTTATGCAAAGTTCTCGAAATGCGAATTCTGGATTCGCGAAGTACAATTTCTTGGTCACGTTGTGAGTGAGAAGGGCATTCATGTAGACCCGTCCAAGATAGAAGCAATAAAGAATTGGGAAGCTCCCAAGACCCCAACCGAAGTTCGACAATTTTTGGGCTTAGCGGGCTATTACCGACGATTCATCGAGAATTTCTCAAAGATAGCTCAACCGCTAACGACCCTTACACAGAAAGACAAGAAATACAACTGGGGTCACAAACAAGAAGAAGCCTTCCAGCTACTTAAAAACAAGCTATGCGATGCACCGATACTATCATTACCCGAAGGCACGGAAGACTTCCTGGTATACTGTGACGCTTCACGACAAGGCTTGGGTTGCGTGCTCATGCAACGCCAAAAAGTCATCGCTTACGCTTCAAGACAATTGAAGGTACATGAAAGAAACTATACTACTCACGACCTGGAGCTGGGAGCAGTGGTATTCGCCTTGAAGATCTGGCGACACTATTTATATGGTACTCGATGTACAATCTTCACAGATCACAAAAGTTTACAACACATATTTGATCAGAAGGAACTGAATATGCGCCAATGACGATGGGTCGAGCTGCTGAATGACTATGACTGTGAGATTAAGTACCATCCTGGAAAGGCAAACGTTGTAGCAGACGCTCTAAGCCGAAAAGAAAGGGTTAAGACCCTAAGGATTCGAGCATTGGAAATGACGATTCGAACGAACCTCACTGCACGCATTCGTGACGCACAACAAGAAGCCCTTAAGGTGGAAAATCGCAAAGCTGAATACCTCCGGGGTGCATGGAAGTACATGGCGCCAAATGAAGAGGGAGCCTTATACTTTAAAAAGCGCATTTGGGTTCCGCTCTATGGTGGCCTACTCCTTGATGAAGCGCACAAGTCAAGATACTCGATCCACCCAGGGTCGGACAAGATGTATCAAGACTTGAAAGAATATTATTGGTGGCCGAGACTCAAGAGCGACGTTGCTGTCTATGTTGGAAAATGCCTAACCTGTGCTAAGGTTAAGGCCGAATATCAGAAACCGTCCGGTCTACTACAACAACCAGAGATTCCCGTGTGGAAGTGGGAACAAATCTCGATGGACTTCATAACAAAATTACCCAGGACCCCGAGAGGGCACGATATGATATTGGTAATAGTTGATCGATTGACGAAGTCTGCGCATTTCCTACCAATCCGAGAGAAGGATAGCACTGGAAAGCTTGCAGAGATATACTTAAGGGAAATTGTGGCACGACATGGAGTGCCAATCTCAATCATTTCAGACAGAGATGGACGCTTTGTCTCAAGAATCTGGCAATCATTTCAGGAAGCCTTTGGATCTCAGTTAGATCTGAGCACGTCATTCCATCCGCAAACAGACGGCCAGAGCGAACGGACTATACAAACGTTAGAAGATATGCTTCGCGCTTGTGTCATGGATCTGGGCGGCAGCTGGGATACTCATCTACCTCTAGTTGAGTTTTCCTACAATAACAGTTACCATACGAGCATAAAAGCCGCACCGTTCGAAGCTCTGTATGGCCGCAAATGCCGATCGCCCTTATGTTGGGCAGATGCCGGAGATAAACGTATGGTTGGTCCTGAACTTGTACAAGAGACAACCGACAAGATTGCGCAGATCCGAGAGCGCATTAAGGCGGCTCGAGATCGACAAAAGAGCTACGCTGATCCGAAAAGAAAATCAGTAGAATTCAAGGTGGGAGACAAAGTATTGTTAAAAGTCTCACCATGGAAGGGCGTAGTTAGATTTGGAAAGCGTGGAAAGCTGAATCCACGATATATCGGACCATTCAGAATATTGAAGAGAATTGGTACCGTGGCATACAAGTTGGAGTTACCGGAAGAACTTAATGGAGTACATGATACGTTTCATGTATCCAACCTGAAGAAGAGTCCAACACAAGAAAACGTGATCATCCCGATGGATGAAGTGCATATTGATGAAGCCCTCCGATTTATAGAACAACCCGTTGAGGTTACCGACTGGAAAGTCAACAAGACCAGGAGGAGCAGCGTAAAACTTGTCAAAGTACGTTGGAGCTCTAAGCACGGACCCGAGTACACATGGGAACTTGAAAACCAGTTCAAGAAAAAGTATCCCCACCTATTCAAGAAGACTCCAGCGAGAGTTAGTTCAGCCTGAATTTCGGGACGAAATTCTTTTAACGGGGGGAGACTGTGACAACTGGCATAAACCGGTAATCTCCGTACACTTTAATTATTATTTAATGACTGCAATTATATGCTTAATTGTCAGCAATGTCTGAACACATGATTAAACAAGTGAATTCATGCACGTTGTATACTACAAAATATTGCTTTAGGCATAAACGAGAGCGTTGCGTCAAAAATACTAAGTAAACTCACCGGTAAGACACTATGTGTCAACGGAACTGCAGAAAGCAGTCAGACAATAAAAATTGGAGCCTAGGTGTAGGTCCGACAACAAGAGTACACATAAGGGTTTAATTTATGGTCGTTGCGAAAGCTAAAGCACGCACTAAAAGGCACCCGAAACACACTTTAAGTGCAGAACTTTATTAAATTCTGCACAATTCAGCTTTTAACAACATAAATATTGTGCAGAGATGTCATTTTATCATCCAGAATATTTCCCTAAGTGACGGGAATTCTTTGTGTCACTAAAAATAACACTAACGACACTTTAAATGCATATTAAGCACTTTAACGAATCGGTATCTAACCGAACAACCGAACGATTTGATTCGATACCGATTTCAAGCTTTAAATCACTTTCTGGAAGGTTATACGCAAACTGGTGCTTAAACGCAATCAGTTTAACGTGACAGAACTGTGACGTAAGCCAAATATACCCTAAATATCCCTTTCATAACTTAGAAATAAGTTTCGAAGGATTCGGTATGGCGAAAACATGTTTATTTGAACTAAAGAACTAATTACGATAAAACTGCGAAACGAACGTTGGCGGCCGCCCGGATATTATTAAATCCCACAAATATTATGTTATGATTAAAATTTTATTTTAATCAGGTTCGTGTTGAAAAATAAATTAAAACGCTTAAAAACGTTATTTTTCAAGTTTAAGCGCGTACCGTGTGTTCCTACGCGACACAATGCTTACACTGCAAAACGCAGACAACGCAGCAAACCCAGGAATATGCCAGGAATATGCCAGGAATATGCCAGGAATATGCCAGGAATATGCCAGGAATATGCCAGGAATATGCCAGGAATATCCTAGGAATATGCTATATGGAAGGTCTATAAATACCACCATTTCATCACTCCATCTTCACTTCCCTCTCTCCCTCCCTTGTTCTCGGCCCAACCAAGCACCACCGCCACCCTCATTTTCCAACTCATCCATCCATTCCCAGGTGATATTGAGGAGTAAGAAGGCCACTAACGAAGCTCGGTGCAAGCGGATCTTGAAGGACCTTCTTCATTTGCTTTTATCCACCTCTTTTGTCCTCTTGAACTCCCCTAGCCTTGTGCTAGTAGTAAGTGCTTCTAAACATCTTCTTGTTCTCGTTTATGATGGTTAACAGATGATTTAATGGCTAAAAATCATAAACACTAAAGATCACCAACTAAAAGTCTTGTAAAATGATGAACTTAATGGATAAAAGGAAAGTAATGGTGTAAAACTTGTTAAACTTGTTTTGTGATGATTATTTTGTGTTGTTTAATGCTAGTAGTAGTTCGGATCGTCATCTAACCCGGCTAGGTTATGTTCATAGAGCATGGACTAGTGTATGTTAAAGTACAAAAAGGGCAAGATGATGAACACTACTACATAATAACATGAACTTGCGTAAAAGGAATTTTCCTTGTAAAATGAAGTTCTAAACTAGTAGATCTAAAGATCTACAAGTGGTATTTTCGAAAAACCAACTGTAAGACGAAACCATGTTTTAAAACCGGATCTTTCATGAAATAGAGGTGTTTTTGTGAACAAACAAGAGTGTGGACACTAGTGTAACAAAAGTTTTAACAAAGAAATAATTTTCGCAAAAACCGACTAGAAGTTGTAAAACTTCATATTCTTTAAAAATAAGATTTCCAAGAAACCGACTTTATTTTTAGAGATGGAAAAACCTACTAAATGTGTTGAAGAGTTACTACATAATTTTACACAACTTGCAAGTTCATGTGTATGCGATTTGTGTTTATTTTGACTAGTTTGATATTTGAAGATGGTATTTTGATGATGGAAAAATTGATTGGTTGAATTTTAAAAGAAAATGATACGCTAGTAAGCGTGGCCACCTCCAGTTACAGAGGAAACTCTGGCGAAATTTTTCCAGAAAATAACACTTACAATATTTTTGGTGACAAGTGTTATGAATATATTTTTGACTTGTTTTCCAAACAAACTCCGCCATGATTTTTATTACAAAATTTCCAAACATCGGAGGTGGATTTTCATAAAAAAAAAAACTTGTTAAATATATATTTAGAATATATATTTATCGCTTGTGTGATTATGTGATTATTTTGTGAACTAGGTATATATTATTTTTAGAGTAAAAATAATATGACTTGGAGATACTCGTAACGAGTAAAAATACAAAAAAACACTTACAGTATACAAGACACATAATTCGGGTGCAAAGTGCAAAATACAAAAAGCTTATATTTATTTTTGTGAAAATAATATAAGTAAGACATTTAGTTAAAAATAAAAAATATTTTTAACACAAGAAAATATACACAAAAGAGAGTGACTGTACTCGTGCTTTACGAAGCAAGACTAGCGACTGACGTTAAGAAAACACGTTTAGGTCACGACGTTCTATAAGCAAAATCCGGTGAAGTTTATGACGCACAGGAACGCAAAGTTGTGAGTTCATGCTCCCCCTTTTCTTTTAACTGTTTCTGTTTTTATAACTTCGGGGGTGAAATACATGTTACAACGTTTACAAATGGTATGATGGAGTACAAAAACATTCAAGTGAAACATTCTAGATCATGTCTCGAATAGGGTACCATAAGCACCATTAATCAACGTATACATTCAGACCGCGGAACAAAAGGTTAGATCTAATGGGTTTCAGGCAACCCCACTCTTGGCCTACTTCTACCAATGAGTGCTTCTGTGTCTCAGTCAAAGTCGACAAAAATGCCTAGGTTTGGTGGTTTCCTATGTCGTGTCATATGTTAGTGGCCTTGCAAACCACTAGCGATCTCACACAGTCAAACATTCATAATAAGGAGATTACAGATATGTGTTATTAATACATTCAAACATTAATAGTACTCAGTTTATAGATGTGTTTTACAAGTTACATACTATGTTTCCATTCAAGTATTTAAAACATTCAAAACAATCACTGCATGAATTCACACCAACTTTATGTTGACGTTTTTTCCAAAACTCACATGTATTTCAGGTAACTAGGATGGATGTGCGCGCGGTCTCGCTTATGCTTGTGGATGTCGCTTATGTTTATCTTTAAATAAAGTTGTAAACTTTTTAAGACAATGTTTTATGCGACTTAGCGATGTAAACGCTAAACTTATGTTTTCAAATTATGGTATTTGATGTTTTTACGAGCATATAGCATGTTTACCTTTCGTATGCAATGAGAACCTTTCATGATCACACCTCGTGCTTCCGCCGCAGAAAGGGGTGTGACATAATATGATACATGGTTTACAAAATGAACATACGATTTACGAAACGAATACTATAACTGAACAACCAACTGTGAACTCGCTCAACTTTGTTGTTGATTCGTTGCTACATGCCTTGCAGGTCGTTAGGTACTCTCAGAGCTTGAACAGGGAGGCGCGGTCGTTGTGGGACATGGCAGTGTGTGCCATGCTAATAACATTACTTTATTTCATACTTAATACTTACTTTGGGTTTTACAATTATGCTTCCGCTAATCACTTAACTACGTTTTGGTTTGAAACACCTTTCATATTGTGTGGTTGAAATTTACTCATTACTTGTTATGTTCTATATGATTGGTGGCTTGATCCTGGTCAGTCACGCCTCCAAGCGGTGATACTCCGCGTGTGGATTTAGGGGGTGTGACAGATTGGTGCCCATTTATATCTTGTCGAGTGATGCATTTTATTGTTGGACATATTAGTTTATTTTAAACATAAGTTGTTAAACATTACATTTTAAGTCACGACACAGTCACATAGTTAAGATGTCTTTGATCCTCGCGGATCTTATTACAAAAGTCCCAGAAAGTTTTAAAAGATGTCCAACATATTTAAAAGAAACAACATGCACCATTCACCACAAGATACGCCATGATTTTTCCGAAGCCGATTTCAAGTACCTGTAGAACACATTAAAATCAAGTGTCAACACAAAGGAAGGTGAGTTCAATTAACTGTTCACTAACAGATTTTATTCAACGAAAACTTTCTAATTAGGTGTTTATTTAAAAACAATTCAGGAAATTTTTAGAAAGTCCATTTTACTTCCTTAAGAAAATCCATGGGCTTCCATCGGTTCATTACTCCGACGATTGCAGTACAAGCCCAGGTTTTGTGTATTAAATTCTAGTGTCTATTTTCAGACTCGTATGTTAGCTAGACGATACGAACTATATATTAACCATGCAGAGATAATCAAATGCTAGACAATAAAAGAATCTCAATTCATCGTTTGACATTGACTCGGGGCGACCGGTCACGACGGAGTTGTCAACCCGATAGATCTACCAACAATTCCTCGCGTACCATACTTAACTGATTAAACGACATCATGGGCGCAGGGTTCTTTCTCAAAGAACAAGATGATGTCTGCCTCGCGTACAATATATATATCCTACTAATATGACAATTTAATATACAACGACTTACGAATTCCCCTGTCACTCAAATATTGAGACTGAGTCCGGAATTCATTCCCATTTCGTACGGTCTCGTTTCTCTTAAGAAATACCGCACTTACAATATTCATTCTTCAAAATCGTTTTACTTCGAAACGTATGACTTATCAAATTCATATATTTTCAGCGAAAATATATATTTTATATTAGAATGTATGTTTTATTTCGAAAACATTATTAAACTCTTTTAACAACGTGTTCCACCCCCAAAATATATATATATAAAAACAGTAAAAAGTGGGGTTTAGTGACACTCACCTTTGGGTGCGTATTTTAATACCGCAATCCCAGAAATTGATTATATACGTCCTAATACGGGAACAATGCTAAATCAAAATAACATATAATCACAAAAATCCTAAGTTTCTCCGTTTCTTAGAATTATCACATAACTATGAGATTTTTCTCGAAAAGTTGTCATTTTTTATTATGTTGGCACGTTAAGATGTATATATATACATGAGTCCATATATATTTATATATATTATGATTTTGTGTTTTGAACGATTTTATTGGTGACCATTATTGTGAAATCCCCTTAACTCTCCCGTTTATACGTGATATACCTACGATTTACGCGTCATAGTATTTATACACGAACGTTCATATAATTTAACACCGAAACTCACGTAATCTCATTAATTTATATAATGTGTCATTTTTTTAAAGCCAATATACATAAAACATTTCATATGTATCAAATTTCATGCTCGACAAACAAGTTACACATTTAACGCAATTTCTACCGTTTCTACCGCACAAAACGCACTAATATATACAAGCATAATCCAATCTTTAAAATCATGTTAAAACTAAACATATTTTCACATTCTCATGTTAGAATCACATAATCACATTTTAACACATAAGGTTTACCCAAAAATTTACCCATACTAATGTACTTAGAAAAATGCGTATTTTAGCGATTCGGTAACGTTTTCAGGCGTCGGAAGTCACGTATGACCAACCAAACACCAAGTAACTTAAAATTAGTTAAAATACTTATTTTTAAACTAAAAATATTAGTTTATTTACTGATCTAAATCGGTTTTATAAAAATCATCCGAAAAAGCCGATTTTTGACCGTTTTAACGCATAGTTTTGCGTTAAACGTTACCGTTACCATCCCAACTCGAAATGACTTGATATTTTAACACAATATATGTTATTTACTTATTAATATAGTGGTTATACTCAGATTAGTGCAGTTTTTGTTTAAGTCACATAAATCATGCGATTTCACGTATTTTACAACTTCTAATGCACCAAGTACAACATGCAAAGCTATCAAACATTATGAAAAAGTTACAAATCTTTAAACACTTCAAAATAACTTTATTTTAAGGTTTATAATCTGATATAAAACTATTTTTATCATAACATCATTTATCCATCATTTTATGTACATACACCCACATGCATGACTATGTACAAGCACTTAATGCATATATATCATATCATCATCGTCTAACATAATCTTAAATGCATCAAAGACCATATTTGTGTCATGTTTATGTAAATCAAGACATGTATATTCCATCATCATCTAATCATATTCACATAAATACAAACATTCTTTCATTTATTTACATGTGACAAAACTTTATACATGCACACATATATACATATATATACGACACATATACACACATATATGAACTTCCAAAAGTTCACTTTACATCACATTCATCTCAAATCACAAGACCCTTTTAGAACCTTCTTTTATGACATCTTTTCAAACCATGCATGAATCCATCTTTCAAGAATCAAGTCATCCGTAAATCATTTAACAAAGATCAAAACACAACTAAACACACACATACCCATATCTTTCGGCCATACATACACACATATATACACTCATTTTCATTTTGTTTGAAATCTTATTTTTGTTTGTTACAAGTTTGTGATTTATTCCAAGTTCAAGAGAAACCATCTAACATCTCCATTAACACTAAAAATCAAGGATGTGGTTTTAAAAATAAGTTTATACCTTCAATATTTCTAAGTGGGTTTTTGAGAAAAGATGGTGATATGAGGCTTGTTCTTGCTTGAATCTTCTTGAAATCACCTCCAAACCTCCATACAAGCTTGAAATCACCATGAAAGGCCTTTGAATCTTCATGAATAGGTTTGAAATTTTTGGATGTGGGTGTTTAGAGGGGTGTTCGGCCGAGATATGAGAGAGAGGGAATGGAGAAATGATTTTGTAAAGTTTGATTTTGTATTGGTTAGTTCTTTGAGTATGAAATAAGCTTAATCATCAACTCTAGTTTCAAGGTTCAACAAGTGGCAAAACCAAGAGAAAGGTGGCCTCCCAAGCCACCACCTTGCCCCTTCTCTCTCCTAGATACACACGAAAATATATATATACATATGTAAATTGGTGATAAAACAGGTATTTTACTGGATACCGGGTATTTTATCTAGCGTTTTAAGCTCGTTTTAGTGCGTTCTAAATTATTTTTAGCTCTCTATAAAAATAAACTCACCAAAATATTACTGAACAATATTTTGTTTGTCTAGACTGGCGACGTTGTCGGTATTTGACAGTATGCGCGCTGTGATGCGCGGTATACGTTAAAAATCGCAAAAATAGGAATTTAAGCGTTTTTAATTATTTTCGTCATTCTATAAGAATAAACTTATCAAATTATTTCTAAAATGATTTTCAGTTGTCTTGACGGGCTGCGTTGACCGTATTTTGTCGGTATACGTGCTGCTTCGCGCGGTACGCGCTTAAACTCGAAAAATAGGGCTTCTTAGCGTTTTAATTTCTTTTCCTCATGAATAGGATTAAAATTATTATTTTAATCATAACAGACTATTTTTAGGATTTTAACACTGTCCGGGTGGTCACCGAGGTTCGTTTTGCATTTTAATCGTTATGTGATAAGCGTTTATCTTACCGTTGCCTACATAATTTTTATCAAAGTTTAATTTTATCAATACACTAAAGTTCACATATAAACACCATAATTAGTCAAATATAGTCCTGTTACCTATTCACAATACGTGCTATAATTGTACGGTACGGCCTGAAAAGCCGGGTGTCACAGTCTCCCCCTGTTTAGGAAATTTCGTCCCCGAAATTTTTACTTTACAGGTTTTGTTTCCGCACTAAATAAAATAACAAAACGAATCTATTGAATATAGTCTCATAGTTTCCGCGAGAAACTTGGACTATTCCGAAGAATCCTTATAGATCTATATTACGCACGTTCTCGATTTCCTATACCCTCATCCTAACACTCTCCACCCCTTCCAGGGTCCGACATTCGTAACCTTACATCAAGGAAATTCAAATCAAGGTTTCGTCACGGCAGATGCATCTCGTGGTAATAAACTTGATCGAATGAATTCCTTGTTCATAGACTCTGAAAACTTTCTCGTCATTTCTATCACTTCAGGCAGTGTTTGTTCTGTATGAAGATTGTGCAATCAGGCGTAGCACCGTGAATTAGATCAATACGAAGTTCGATCCATCTTGTAGGGAAGATCCAGGTAAGTCTTTTTAGGAAGGCCTCCGGATAGTTGCGTTTTGATAGAAATTTCTCCGACGTTCCTACATTCAGTTTCCGTATCCATTGCGTTCACTACAACGCTAGATAACCCATTTCCCAACAACTCAGCATCCTCACAATACTGACTGCTCTCGACTATCAACACTCAACATCCGATTCTATCACTTCTCACGAACAGCTCTCGACTTTCCGTTATTATCAGGACGAAAGGTTCCAACTAGCTTCTCCGAGCAACAGTCCTAATTTCTTCCTCTGAAAGTAAATTCATCCTTGGATTTTCATCAAAGTTTCTTAATTTCCACCGATACAAATTCAATCTCTAAAACTATAATTACCTTACTAACTGCTATAACCACGAACGACCTCGTTAGTTTCTATCAATTTACCAATTATTAATTATTAATTCTAACGGACAATTTATACTTGGCTTACTTATAGGTGAACACAACAATGGTTCATAGTTTCTAGAATGAAACTCAGTCAGCTTTAGTATCATAAGTATGAACATAAATTGGCATTTGATTCGAAACATACCGGTAACAGTAGCAGGGCTCTCGTTTGCCTTCCTGACACTTGTCCCAGCGGAATTACTCTTAACATCCTGTCCTTTCGAATTCGGGCATTCTCTTTTGTAGTGTCCTTGTCCACCGCATGTAAAGCATCCTTCAAGCACAGCTCCATCCAATGTACTCTTAGCGTAACACTGGGAAGTCACATGTCCGGTTCGGCTACATCTAGCGCACTTCTCTTGTCCATCGCCGTCCTTACCTTTTCCTGACTCTTGAGGGTTAGCTGCACTTGCTTTCTCCATTTTGCGTTTCTTCCTACTTCCAATTTCAGGAGTCTTCTTGGATCTCTCAGGTTTGCGCTTCTTCGAATTTCCACTTCCAGGTTCAGACCGTTGAAATACTCGGATAACTGACTCATTCTGACAGCCTGATATCACGCATATCGAGGTCACGTCATTGCATAGAACACCAGTAAATGATCTTGGGCTACAACCCTGGATTGTTTTGTGTACGCTTCGGTGCACTGTTCATATATTTATTTAGAAATCAGGAATACGTTCCAATGAGATCATGACAAATGAACAACCAAAACTTTCCGATCATTATTTTACCTGAAGGGTTTACAAACTGTGTCCCACCAAGATCCTGCCCAGGAGTATTACAATCACGTTTCTGACCGTCATTTTGGTTAGCATCACGTTGTTCCAAAGCAGTATTAACGTGTTGAGTTATGAGTCGTGCCAACTCCTCTGGGGTGGCAGGTAGTCCAGTATCCGGTTTTGCTTTTGGCGGCATTTTCGTCGTTTCTATTATTTACAACAATAATAATCACATGAAACGATGACCAAAATAAAAATAATTCAATCATTAAATATTAGTGGACCAATATAGCGCATGCATAATATCCACATATTAATGAGAACAATTTTAAACCAAAAGTTAGCTATCTGATATTATCATAGAAATTTAACAACTTGTTTCCCAGTACATCATGTCTAATCATCGGTATGTCTACATCGACATCCATAACAAGTTTTTCACAAGATTTCTACCTAATATCACAAAATATAATCGGCACGCAGGCCCCCAAAAGAAAAGGAAATATCAAAAGAGTATCCAGACACGACAACCAAAACAAACAACCACCAACAAACATAAATAACATCTAACGCTTCATCCCTATGAGGTCTAGCATCCTCCTAACCAACTCTTCCAAATCTACGATCCTCCAATGCATCTGATCCATCGCGCTGTCATCTAACTCCTTCAACTCATTATACCAGTTGATTTGTCCCTCGAGGTCCTTCAGCTTTCCCTTATTCGTTTCCAGCTCTTCACGCATGGCAGTGAACTGTCGGTCACAATGGCAACATCGATCCACCCAAACTCCTTTCTGCCTCTTAGAAGCAGATGTAGTCTCAGCTTGTGACATAGAAGCTACCTCTCCAGCCGGCCTAACTCTCTTTCTGCGGTGATAATACACTAATAGAGGCGTAGGAGATGCGCGTGTCTCAATAACAGGTAAAGGTGTCTTTGGTAAAACAGGTGGAGGGACCTCAGGAACAGGCTCGATCACAGTAGCAGGTGGAGCAACAGACGGCTCTAATGGTAGAGCAGTAACAATAGTGGCATCCACTGCTGGTGCAATACTGAAAGGTCCTCCAAACACAGGGACATCTCTGATCACGTCATCGATAACTGGTATTGTGCCAGATGATTGTCCTGTCTCATGGATCGAGAGAGGAGCGTCATCGTCGTCATCAATCAACCCGTTGCTCATGAAAGCATATCGGGGGTCTACCTGACTAGCGAAAGCAGGGTCGACACAGAATGATGAAGCAAACTCAGCCATACCAACCATCTGTGGGGTCGTGATTGGTGTGACAACTCGAGTTTCCAAGATTTCCATCTTCGCATTTAGTGCACGTTAATTTTTTTTTATTTATTGTTTATGTTGTTTGTTACACGACTCGTTGTTTCACAACGCTTACATTTGTAATACGTTATATCGTATTTCGATTGACATTTTATACTTGGGATCCATAATATTTATTATATGTGATTGTATGTTAATAAGGTTTGTATTAATTAACATGTTAAATAAAGTTGGAACTCACTGAAATCAAGTACTCATGTAATCACCCAAGTGGTGAAAACACTTTAAGTGTTTTCGTCCACTGATGGCTGACGAAATCAGTGATGGGCCTTGGCCCAGTGTGGGTTGAGATATTTTATATATAATCATTTTATAAACAATCTTCTCAGAGAAGTTTCACATTTACCAAACCATATCTTATCACAATTGTTTCTCTCTCTATCTCTGAAACCCACTGAGAGAATTCCTCACTTGAAGCAAAACCTCTGTTTAATCTTTGGTTAGTGATTTCATGATTCAGCTGTTTTAAGTTGCATATCGTATGATTATTGATGTTTAATCATGATGTATGTATATATTGATATATTTGATTATGTGATTGATCATTGTGTGATTGTTAGATAATTATTATCTATGAACTGTCTGAATATTGGATGTTTGGATCAACAGTGGGTATATGTTATGAATGATAAACTGATGGGATTATGTTCTAGATTTCACAAAGCTTTGGTAGAGTAATTGTTTCATATCAATGGTTGATTAATGACTTATAAATGATTCATCATGTAACTGTAATGAGATTTAGTTGCTGGGTTTTTCTTTTTAAGTTACAGTGAGTGTTGGTGAAGATGATGAAGCTCACGAAAACACCCCCCACAATAATCAACTGGACGAAATCACATTAAGTGATTTCGGCCCAAACATTTCTGGCCTAAAAGGGGATTTCGGCCCAACCTAGATTTCGGCTCTTATGTGTTTTCGGCACTAGGGTGTGTTAGACAACATGTATACTGTTAATAATTAATGTCATTAAATATGTTATTCAATTAAACTAATCACTTGAATAACTCAGTTAGTTTATTTAACTCTGTTTAATAGGTAAACCTCTGTTAAGTTGAAAGTTGTTAACTTTATTTGTTTGAGTAACTCTGTTAGTTGTAAATTCTATTTAACATGATACTGTTCAATACGTTACATTAACCAGGTTTTATATGTTAAGGCTGTTTAGTTTATTAACTTGGTTAGATATACTAACCTTAATAAACTAGTTAACCCTGTTAAGTTGATAACTTTATTATGTCTATTACTTCTGTTTTCTGTTAATGGATAACATTGTCATAATGGACTGTGAAAGCCTTTATGTGTAACATGGATTGTTAAAGCATGATTAACTGTTGTGTGTTATATGATATTACTGTGACACTAGTTTCATGTGAAACATTACGAACGTAAACTGACTGAACATACGTGCACTATAGGACTTGACTGATTAATTGTGAGCACTTAACTTAGCATACCGAGCAAACAAGGTGAGTTCACACTTCTACCAAGGCATGGGATTCCCGGGGTTGGGAATGGGTTGATTGATTGATTATTTATGGTTAAGAGTTATCGGAATTACATACCATAGGCCTCGGGAGAGGAAGGTCAATGGTAGATACTACTAGACTAGTGATACATATACTTCTCTTCGCAAACATGCCGGGACCGGCCGCGATACTAGAACAATCTTCGCAAACATGCCTGGAATGGCCGCGAACTATACTTTAATCTTCGCAAACATGCCTGTAGGGCCGCGATACAAATATACCTAGTCTAGAAAACTTGGGAAATCCCCACTAAACTTCGCAAACATGCCTTGAGGGCCGCGATGCTATTAAATACGATTCATGATTGCTAAACGAACATACGATTTACGATACGAACAATATAACTAAGTAACCAACTGTGAACTCGCTCAACTAGTTGTTGACTCTCTGTTACATGCCTTGCAGGACCTTAGGTACTTTTGGAGCTTGCACGGGAGGCACGGTCGTTGTGGACATGGATCGTGAATGTGTTGTTAAACATTATGACATTTGGTACTTAAACTTATGTTGGGTTTTACATTAATGCTTCCGTTACACACTTGTTTATATTTGGTTTTGGAAACACCTATCGTATTGATGAAGGACTTTTGATATATACTTATGTTCAATATGATTGGTGGCTTGATCCTGGTCATGTCACGCCTCCAAGCGGTGGTACTCCGCGTGTGGATTTTGGGGGTGTGACAGATTGGTATCAGAGCCATTGGTTATAGAGAACTCAGTTTTAATAAGGGGAAAACGTTTTTATTAAAACCAGACTATAACCAGAACAGTGCTCAACGATCCACAACGACGCCTCGCTCCACGTGCAAGACTCAACATCCTAGGTAATATGATACATGTTTTGTTGCCTACTTGCTAGAATTGCATAGAACTTTGCTCCGGGTATGCTTAGATTAACGTAACACTATTGCATGAGAACACTTGTGTGCTTACTCTCTACTGTTATCGCACTACTCGCGAACCTCTCTCACTTATGTCATATTTGCTATGAAGATCATGTCTGGACGCATTAACATGACGCAAGCCCAACTGACGGCTCTCATTAACGAACAAGTTGCTGCGGCAGTTGCAGCCACACAAGCAGGAGGTCAACCACCTGTTTGCACCTTCAAAACTTTCATGGACTGTCGTCCTACTACTTTTAGTGGCACGGAAGGAGCGGTTGGACTCCTCCATTGGTTTGAAAAGCTTGAGTCAGTATTTGAAATGTGTGAATGCCCTGAGGCTCGCAGGGTGAAGTATGCCACTGGTACTCTAGAAGGCATTGCGCTGACTTGGTGGAATGCGCAAGTTCAGATGTTAGGGTTGGCTGTTGCTAACGCCACACCTTGGAATGGTTTCAAGGAATTGATCAAAGAGGAATACTGTAGCCGTGATGATATTCATAAGCTGGAGGTAGAGTTTTACCATTTGAAAATGACGGGGTCAGAAATTGAAGCGTACACCAGAAGATCGAATGAGTTGGCTATTTTGTGTCCTACTATGGTAGACCCTCCCATTAAGCGTATTGAACTGTATCTCAATGGTCTGGTGCCGGAGATTCAAAGTCACGTAACCTCAGCGAATCTTGGCACTATTCAACAGATCGTCAAGCTAGCTCATCGCCTCACCGATCAGGCAGTGGAACAGAACAGGCTGCCTAAACGTATCAACGCTACTACTACCGCTACCACTCCAGTTACTCCTGCTATTCCCAGTGACAACAAGCGGAAATGGGAAGGGGATTCCAGCAGGGGTTCAGCTACTGTACAGTCTCAAGCACAGCAGCAGCGCAAGACTAGTGATTACCAGAGTCCGAGTCAGCAATCGTCTGGTGGTCAGGGGCAGAGTGGATATCGGGGAAATCATCCACTATGTAACAGGTGCCATAGTCCATAGTCCATTAGTACACGCCCGTCCGACTGGCATCACTGACAATCTGCCATAGTCCATTAGTACACGCCCGTCCGACTGGCACGGTGTGAGGTTTGTTAAACCTAATAGCGCTATTAACTAATGACCCGCTCGCCATTGGCCTCGGCGATTAAGTCGATATAAATTGAGGGACTTCATGATAGAGTTTTGTCTAGCTAGTTTTAAGGTTGTTGTCCTGCACCAGGAGGACCACAACGTACGTATTCTGCACCAGGAGAATTCGTAGGATTAATAATGGCATCCAATCTTTGGAGGATGGCCGTACATATCCTACCCAAGGAGGATATGTAGATTTAGTTTTAATTCTTTAACCCATTCCCAAACCACCGGGAATCCCATGCCTTAGAAAGTGTGTGAACTCACCTCGGTTTGCTCGGTTAGATTCTCAATATGGCTAACAGTCAAGGTCGGTCAATCACGTCCTAGTATGATTTACCAGTTAGTCATTTAGTGGCTTTCAAATAGAACACAAAGTTCCTACACGTATCTATCACACAACATGCATCGTTTTAACGGTTTATGCCCATCTAAGTTTCCCGTCCATTCCCCACTCAAAAATCAAACATACGATAATTCACATAACATATATAACATGTTAGATCATTCACGTATAGCATACTCGACATTTAGACACGCAAGTCACAACTTATGTCATTTCAGCATTTATATTCAAAACCGGCTGTTTTCGGACATTTTAATAAAATAGTTAAATTATTCCAAAAATTCCCAAATTTTTACAGGATGTCTTAAACGTTCCATATTTTATTGTGTAAAAATATCGGGGTCCGGTTCTTTACCCATATTTTATAAAAATTCATATTCGGGACTGAGCTCAGATTTATGTATTTCTGACCACAGTCCACGGAACAATTTATTAAAACTTCACCGAGTGTCCGATTTAAAAAATTCCAGTGGGGTAATTACAAATACATCGGTTGTCATCTACTGTACAAATTTCATGGTCCGATTCATCACAAAACTCCGGTTATGACTGAAAGTACGACACCCATTTATTGCTGTCAAAATTCAGCTTAAGTTGCTGTTACAAATTAACACTTTAAAAATAGTAAACGGAGGCCAAAAATTACGATTCCGGTGCCATTAGAACCGTATTTCATAATAACATATTTTAGATTCAAAAAATCGATTTTTCGTTGAGTTTAAGACCTGTTTACAGCCAACTGAAGTTGGCTATAAAACCAGGACAGATTCTGATTTTTAGTGTTTATCCTTCTAAATCGTGTTCGATTGATTCCGTTTACAAGTTTAGTGTTGATGCATTAATGTCTATCGCCTTCGTCAACTCGAGCCGTAGCGAGAAACCGAAGAAATCAAGTTTTTATTGTAATATTTAGATAGTTTTAGCAAGGTGGCATTTTGGTAATTAATGAGAAATCTCATTAATTCCAAGGCCTATAAATAGGAGCCTTAGGTTTAAAGTTTAAGACTTTTGGCTCATTTGTGACTTTGGGGAAAATCGTGTAGAGAGAGAAAGTCTAGAGAGAGAAAACTCTCTCAAGTGATTGTACACGTCATTTTTCAATAGAATCAAGGTTCTAGTACGTTATTGTGTGTTCGGTCACGTACGTTCACGGATTCCGCACGTCGAACGTTCGTTACGCAATCGAACGGTGTCAAAACCGGTCCTACAAGTGGTATCAGAGCTAGGAGCTCGATTGCACTGATCAAACGCATTGATTCGTACCAGATTTCAGCGATTCAGATCCAAATTTCATCTATTTCTTCATTTTTTTCACGTTTATCACGTTCGTACTGTTTTTCGTCAAATTGAAGGGGATTTTACGGTCCGAATCGGCTGATTTTTAGTATGTTGTGCGAAATTACTTGAATTACAATCCTACAAAGTTTCAGAATCTAATTCCTAGCCGTTTAAGAGAAATCGAATATTTTCGGTTCGTTTTTGCATTAAAATTCAGGTCCGCTTTTACGGACAGTCAAAGGTCCGCTTGTGATATCAGGTAGATCCGCTCGTGAGGTCCGCTTATTGTGACACATTAGAGGTTCGCTCGTGAGGTCCGCTTATTGTGACACATTAGAGGTTCGCTCGTGAGGTCCGCTTATTGTGACATATTAGAGGTTCGCTCGTGAGGTCCGCTTATTGTGACACATTAGAGGTTCGCTCGTGAGGTCCGCTTATTGTGACATATTAGAGGTCCGCTTATCAGTCAGTTGTGAATTCTCTCTCGTGACAGTACTGATTTCACGTGAAAGTACATGGATTAGTGTGAAACTTTACGAGGTTGTCAGTTGTTGAGAAAAGGAGATCATGTGATATTGTGTCAGGTTGCATCAATTAAATGAATGTGCTTTATTCGGTTTGAAAGTGCCTGCCAACATAATCGATAAGTCATCAGATTCATTAATTGATATTTCAGAGTGCATGTGATCCTTTACTGTGCGGCCCAATCATAGTCATAAGCCCATGTGACTTCATATTTTGGTCCAATCACATTCATATTAAGAAAATTTGTTGGTCACTTGATAAATCTAATCGATTAATTCAAAGTTATCGGTTCATAAAATTCAACATATAAGTTTGTCGGAAATTGTGTTGTTAAAATCAATTTGATCTCGGTTATTTCATGTGAAGTATTAGTGCGGCCCAATCACAAAGTTCCAATCGTTTAGTGGGTTTGTTAATCCAATTAAATCAAGTGTTAGTATTGTTGGCCCAATCAATCATTAAACATATTCATTAATATCATCGGCTCGATCAGTGAAGGCCAAATTGTGTTCCGAACAAGTTCATTCATTCAGTAGTGATTTCACTAAAACAACAGTAAACAAATTCGAGAATCTTTGACACGGGTCTTAGATTGATTTCACAAACACGCACGTTTACATATTCAGTTCGTTTTAAACTGATTGTGTATTTGTTTGATTGCATGTAATTCGAGGTGATTTACAAGGCGCAAATATCAAGAAGTTAAAAATTGTGGACTTTGAACTAAAAACAATTTTTGAACCATGTCATTTAACGAAGAAAGGGTGGTTAAAATGTTTGACGAAGAGGAAAACAATAGTCTTGAAAGTTTAAATAATTGGTTTGAAGAGGTTTGGCGTTTGAAGTATGAAGATCAAAAAAATATTTACGTTAAGAGATTTGAATATTTTTTGTGTAAGAAAGATGAAACAGTTAATGAGTTGGAAAAGCGGTATGAAAGCTTACTTGAAAATTTAAAAGGGTACGAGATAAGAATGTCAAATGCTGAAAAAATATCAAAATTTGCAGACGCGTTACCTTCAGAGTGGGATGAATTTTTGAGTGAATTGAAAAAGGATTCTAGGTTCTCAGATTTTTATCCAAATGAATTTATCAATAAGCTCAAAAGACACCAGTATGAAAATGAAATGAAAAAGAAAGAGTTGATGAATGGAATAGAAAAGGAATTGGAAAAATTAAGTTTGGATGTGATTATTGAAATGAGAAGAAGAGTCAATATGTGTCTTGTAGCAAAAAATGTTATGAAATATGATATTAAGAGGGGTTGTTATATTGATGAATATATGAATCCTCTTGATTTTGTTAAAATTTTTTGTGCAGGCACATACAAGACAGAGACACAGGACATTTCAAAAAATGAAGAATCCAAGAAAGATGGAACTTTAAAATGTGAAGTTGTGTGCTCAAAATGCGAAAAATTCGAAGTAGACAACATTAAACTCTTGAAGGATGTGGAGAGTTTAACATTGGAAATCAATCGTGTGAAGGATGAGAAAAGATCTGATGATAAACAGATTCTTGAAATGACAGAAAATTTTGAGAATTTGAAATCTGAAAATGTCAAACTGTTGAGTGGTTTGAACAGTTTGACATTGGAAAACAAAATTTTGAAAGAAAAGAAAAAAGATTTTGAAAATGAAAAATTAAAAATGGAAAAAGAATTTCAAAGTCAAATAAAAATTCTTGAAGATGGGAGAGATGTGTTTAGCAAAAACAACATCGAAAAGCAAAAAATGATAAATTCTCATCTTCAGAAGCTTATTCAACTTGAAAAAGAAGGTGAGCAAGCTCGAAAGAAAATCAACGAGCTTGAAACGAAATTGAAAGGTTTTGTGACTTCTTCAGAGTATTTGAATATTCCATGTCCAAAACCGATCAATGTTGTTCCAATAAGTGACAATGTCACAAATTTTGACAAAATCAAAATTGAAGATTGCGATGATAAAGCTGATGATGAAATAGAAAAAGAAAAGAAAAGAAAAATATTTTTAGAATTACAAGAAAAATTTCTAAATAATGTTTTGCAATCTACTGAAATAGGTGAATGCTCAAAGCAAAAACCTGTTAAAAAGAAAGTAGAACAAAAACAAAATGTTAAAAATTTGAAAAATTTTCAAAACAACAATAAAAGCTCATCAGTTCGATCATCCAATCGCTATGAAAAATTACAAAAATTTGAAAATCAAAACTCACAAAAAGTTGGTAATAAGTGGTGCAGGTTTGACCACAGTGCTCAAGCGTCAAATCAAGCTTATAGGAGAAGTCGTGAGTACTACAAATCAAATCAGTGTTATGATTTGAATGTTTGGATTGATAGTGGAGAATGGTACGATAACAGAATGTGCTACAATTGTGGTTTTAGAGGACACATTGCTGTTAACTGCCAAAGTTGGAGGTTTGAGACGAGAAGATGTTTTGAATGTCAAATCAAAGGTCACATTGCCAGAGATTGCCCAATGAGATCAATGGAAAGATCGAGGGCTGAATCTCATAAAAAGATGAAGAAATCAGTCAAGGTCGAAGAAAAGCCCAAAGAACAGAAGGTGAATGAACAGAAAGTGAAGCTTTCACAAGGGCAGAAAGACCGACTGAGAAAGAAAAGAAAGAAAGCTCGGGAGTATCTTGAAAGGATTTTGTCCTCGGGTACAACAAATAAGAGTGCTGATGAATCGCTTCACTCGACAACAAAGTCAAGTAAACCGAATTCGTCAGATGCAAATCTGAGGACAAAAGAGGAGATAAAGAAGGTTGAAGTGGTTAGCAATGAATTTGTTTCTTCGGAAACAAAGGAGCTACGTGTTGGCGATGAATCTGACTCGTCAAAGTCAGAAAAGCCACAAGTTGAGCTAAAAATTGAAACGTCAGTTCCGCCAATGGATGACATAAACTTTCCACCATTGCGAGCTGAAAATTATAAACAAAAATTTGACGAAGTTGAAATTTCAAATCAATTTTTTTTCTGAAAAGAAAGATTTTGATGTTGAAAAAGCCTTTAACCCCAATGTTCTAAACATTTTTGGAAAAATGGTTGATGGAAAAGTAAAAGGGGTAAAGGAATTTTATGAATCAAAGAGGAAAACTGATACACCGAGTAAAAATAACTCGGATGCACCCAAGGCTGGTCAGGCTTGGGTGCCTACATTCTTTGCTTAAAATCCTGACTTGCCGGAACTCCCAGGTTGGTAATTGGGGAGTAGGAATCGGCATCTTTCTTGAGAAATTCACAGGTTGGTAACTGTGATATTTCGACTTACAAGTGGTTAATCAAGGACATTAAGTTGTACTTGATTTAACTATCTTACAAGTGGTTTGATTGTTGAAAATTGTTTTTGTGATATACTTACAAGTGATTGAAAACAGTGTGATGAAACCCCATGTTTGTGAAACGACACACAAAACTAATTTTCTGAAAAAACATTTTGATTAAAACAAACTTAAGTGTTTTGAAATCATAATGGGAAAATAGTTTGTTGTCAGGGGGAGTTCTGATTGTTTACGCCAAGTGGATGGCGAATTGATGCGATTTGATATCAGTTGTCAACTTTCTTGTACAGTTTGTTTTCAAATTTTCCTAAAATGTGTTTGCATTTTAGGGGGAGTAAAATTTTAGAAAATCCAAAAACATTTGAAAATTTGAAAATGTCAAAAACATTGGAAAATTCAAAATGAGTTTTGTTGTGAAAAAGAGGAAATGATAGTAAATCAGTTGGATTATCACAGCATGCTAAAGAAATGAAATGTTAAAATGTGATAAACGGTCTCACTAAAGATGTGACGATAGGCTCAGCTAGACTAGTAGATTTGCGATAACGATACAAACTTAAATGAAAAAGCCTAGTTCTAGTGGGAAACATGATTGAAAGCATAGTACTTAGTTTTGTCCTTCTTGATTGTGTGCCTACTCAGTAATCGCTGAATGCCAAAAAGCATAAAACTGGTTAAGTTTGTGAACTTTCACTACTTTGCTGAAAAGTCGCTGTGATTGTGCATTTTATTTTGCAAAGATTTAAACTTGTTTGATTTCTTTATTTTGTTTAAGCATTGGACATCCTCTGCGTATACGTGAGTATCGACCTGGATGTTATTGCCTAAACGTTCTGCTTTATTTTCTTTGGTGTTTCGTTTAAGCTTTGGACCTCCTCTGCGTATACGGAAGTATCGACCTGGTGGTTAAAGCCTAAACAACTTCAACTTGTTTTTAATTTCTTATTTTGTTTAAACATTGGACTTTCTCTGCGTATACGGAAGTATCGACCTGATTGTTAATGTTTAAACATTCTGCTTTGTTTTCGCACAAATCACAGTTGATAAAAGTTTAAAGGCATTACTTGAGTCAGTGTATTGCATGATGAGGGGATATGCTGAGATCGTGGGGTCCATAAGAACTTAGTGCTATCTAAATGTACCTAATCGTATCGGTAAGCATTTCGAAAGTTTTTAGATTGAGTTTAAGTGGACAACAATATCGTCAATCAATGTGAATCGTTTAGAACTTAAAATGAAATCAAGCTTAACGGTGTTAGTGATTTGTCTCAAAACTGATATGATCCTCTTTCGCAAACTCACAAAAATATGTTTGTACATATTTCATTTCTGCATTACATTTCTCTTATTAAAAATCCAAAAGGATTTTAGTGTGTTTTAGCCTAATTTTTGAAAAATCCAAAAAGATTTTTGACAACTGACGATGAAAAGCTGATATTCAAAATCTCAAAGGCTAAACAAGATGAACAATTGGTTTGGTTAAGATGATGAGAAGTTGGAAGATAATCCTCAAATGTTTAGATGATTCATTAATTTGAATCACAATATTGTGTGTTATATGTTTGAGAATTTTGAGTGAATTCTTTTAGAGTCAAAATTATTTTGTCTTACGAGAGGTTGAGATGTGTAGGTTTCTGATTCTGTTGCTACGGAAAGCCAGGCGTCGATCCTAAAAGCACGGAAGCTTGACGAAAGGGGGAGCCTGAAGAGACTACCGAAAGGGGGAGCTGAAGTTGAAGACAGATCCACCGGGATTCTGTTCGAGCAAGAGGGAGTCTGTGTTTGCTGAAGACGTTAAATCTTAAAGAAGACTCAAGAGAGAGAGAAAGGCAAGTCGCTACGAGTTTAACTACGGATTGACTGCGGCAATATCCAAGGGGGAGTTTGTTGATGCATTAATGTCTATCGCCTTCGTCAATTCGAGCCGTAGCGAGAAACCGAAGAAATCAAGTTTTTATTGTAATATTTAGATAGTTTTAGCAAGGTGGCATTTTGGTAATTAATGAGAAATCTCATTAATTCCAAGGCCTATAAATAGGAGCCTTAGGTTTAAAGTTTAAGACTTTTGGCTCATTTGTGACTTTGGGGAAAATCTTGTAGAGAGAGAAAGTCTAGAGAGAGAAAACTCTCTCAAGTGATTGTACACGTCATTTTTCAATAGAATCAAGGTTCTAGTACGTTATTGTGTGTTCGGTCACGTACGTTCACGGATTCCGCACGTCGAACGTTCGTTACGCAATCGAACGGTGTCAAAACCGGTCCTACATTTAGTGACCGCAATAACATCACATATTAATATTAATCAGCAAATCATCAAATAATCAACCAATAAGCATAATCACACAAGATCTACATGATTTACACTAATATTTATCCATTAACCACCTTGTACATCACTTTAGTAGACTTTTAGTTGGTGATCTTATATGTTAGTGATTTTCAACCGACGAAACTCTCATTAACCACTTTAGGATAGATCAAGAAGGCGTTTAGAGCAACTTACTACTAGCTCGAGGCTAGGGAAGATTCTAGTCGAAAATCGAGTGGATAAAAGCAATGGGGTGAGGTTCTTCGCGTTCCGAATGCACCAAGCTTCCTTGTAGGTGATCCTTAACACTTGAATGATCTTGGAATGGCTTGAACAAGATTCGAAAAATTGATGGATGTTTAAGGGTGTTTGGCCGTGAGTTATTTAGAGAGAGAGAGGGTGTTTTTGTTGAGTGTTGTGTGATGAATGATATGGAGGTTCTAATCTTGTTCTTATAGGCAAATGGTATGAATATTATCCAAAGGTTTCTATGCTTTCTTGATATGGGACAAGTGAAATAAAATAATCACAAGAAGGACAAAGGGTGTCCCCCTCTTGGGGACGGTTTGGTTAGGGGGGGGGGGTATCCGGTTCCAAATCAACGATCTAGTTAGTTTATAGTTAGGGTAAGTTAAGTTAGTTTAGGAATTAATCCGGTTACTAGTGTGTAGTGCGTTAAAGCGGGTGTTAGGGTATTCGGGGGCCCTAACTGGCTCAGAAAAAAGATAAACAATGCTAATGGCAATATTTTTGGGTTCCGGGTGAAGTCCGGTTGTTCGGTTCGATCCTGTTCCGTTAAACCGCTAAATGAATCCATAAAGCGTCCTACTTGTATATTTTTGCAGCGTTTTTACTTTCTAACACTTAGGAAAGTATAACGGACTATTTAGTGACCTTTCTGTACATTATTAGCATATTAACAAATACGTGTAAGCATAACACAGATATCAGAAAGCAGTTAAGTAATTCCACACAGTCGTCAGACACTTTAATTATCATTAATAAATTGTACGGAATACATGGAATTATGAGGGTTGTCACATTCTCCCCCTGTTAAGAGAATTTCGTCCCGAAATTTAGCGCGTGGTTACTGAGGAAGCTAGTTAAGTTGCGTTGTTTTCCAGAAGCATATTAACAAATACGTGTAAGCATAACACAGATATCAGAAAGCAGTTAAGTAATTCCACACAGTCGTCAGACACTTTAATTATCATTAATAAATTGTACGGAATACATGGAATTATGAGGGTTGTCACATTCTCCCCCTGTTAAGAGAATTTCGTCCCGAAATTTAGCGCGTGGTTACTGAGGAAGCTAGTTAAGTTGCGTTGTTTTCCAGATTTTCCTGGGGTGTCACATCATCCCCCCGTTGATTTGGAATTTCGTCCCGAAATTCTGCAGTAGCTTCAGCCTCAGTAGTGGTTGCGTTTTTCTTAAACAGTTGGGGATACTTGAGTTTCATCTGGTCTTCTCGTTCCCAGGTATACTCTGGGCCACGACGAGCATTTCAACGAACTCGGACCAGAGGTATCCTGGTATGCTTGAGGATCTTAACATCTCGATCAGTAATCTCTACAGGTTCCTCAACGAATCGGAGCTGGTCGTCGATAGTGAGTTCCTTGAGGGGAACTATGAGGGTCTCATCTGACAGACACTTCTTCAGATTCGACACATGGAAAACATTGTGAACTCCGCTGAGTTCTTCAGGTAGATCCAACCTGTAGGCGACTTGGCCAATTTTCTCAATGACTTTGAATGGTCCGACATAACGCGGATTGAGTTTGCCTCGTTTGCCAAAGCGGACTACACCTTTCCAAGGTGAGACTTTGAGTAGCACTCGATCCCCAACCTGGAGTTCGAGTGGTTTTCTTCCCTTATCAGCATAGCTTTTCTGACGGTCACGAGCTGCCGCCATTCGCTGTCGTATCTGAGCAATTTTCTCGGTGGTATCTACCACATGTTCTGGGCCAGTGATTTATCCACTAGCGGGAGGTGCTTCTCCCAGCCATTACCAAAATCGATTACACATGCCCTAAGCATGTCTTCAAGGGTTTGGATGGTGCGTTCAGATTGCCCATCCGTCTGCGGGTGATAAGCGGTGCTCATATCTAAACGTGAGCCAAAGGACTTGTGCATTGCTTGCCACAGTTCTGAAGTAAAACGTGCGTCACGATCAGATATAATAGAGATTGGCACTCCGTGCCTTGATACCACTTCCTTTAGGTAAATGTCTGCAAGAGTAGAGAACTTGTCCGTTTCCTTGATAGCCAGAAAATGTGCAGACTTGGTTAGTCGATCTACGATCACCCAAATGGTATCGTTTCCGCGTTGAGATCTGGGCAGGCCAGTAACGAAATCCATGGAAATTTGCTCCCATTTCCATTTAGGTATCTCTGGTTGTTGAAGTAGGACTGATGGTTTCTGATATTCAGACTTGACTCTCGCACAAGTCAAGCACTTACTGACGTAAGTTGCTATGTGGGCTTTCATGCCAGGCCACCAATACGTAGTCTTGAGGTCGTGGTACATCTTGTCCGAACCAGGATGTACCGAATAACGAGACTTGTGCGCTTCGTCCATCACAAGCTCGCGTATGATTCCATAAAATGGAACCCAGATGCGTCCGTTTACATAGTAAGCGCCGTCTACCTTTTGTTCTAGCCGCTGCCTCGATCCTCGTAGGGATTCAGCCCTGATGTTTTCTACCTTCAATGCTTCGACCTGAGCATCACGAATCTGAGAGGGAAGGTTAGATTGGATGGTAAGCTGTAGAGCACGTACACGCCTAGGTATAGTATCCTTTCGACTGAGGGCGTTGGCCACAACATTGGCTTTGCCCGGATGATACTTGATAGCGCATTCGTAATCATTCAAGAGTTCGACCCATCGGCGTTGTCGCATGTTTAATTCCTTTTGCTTGAAGATATGCTCGAGACTCCTGTGATCGGTGTAAATGGTGCACTTGGTACCGTACAGGTAATGTCTCCATATCTTAAGCGCGAATACAACTGCTCCCAGCTCCAGATCATGAGTAGTGTAGTTTCTTTCGTGAACTTTAAGTTGGCGCGATGCGTAGGCAATGACCTTGTCACGTTGCATCAATACGCAACCAAGTCCTTGGATGGAAGCGTCGCAATAAACCACGAAATCATCGGTGCCTTCTGGCAATGAGAGGATAGGTGCGCTACAAAGTCTATCTTTTAGGTGTTGAAATGCGGACTCTTGTGCATCACCCCAACGATAGATGACACCCTTCTGAGTCAGTGAAGTGAGAGGTTGCGCAATCTTGGAGAAGTCTTTGATAAATCTTCTGTAATATCCTGCCAAACCCAAGAATTGGCGGATTTCTTTTGGTGTGCGGGGTGCAGGCCAGTTCTTGATTGAGTCAACCTTGGATGGATCAACATGAATCCCATCCTTGTTTACCACATGGCCTAGAAAGTGGACTTCACGAAGCCAGAAGTCACATTTCGAAAACTTGGCATACAACTGCTCTTTTCGAAGAAGTTCCAGCATAAGTCGTAGATGCTGCTCGTGTTCCTCCTGACTCTTAGAATAGATCAGGATATCGTCGATGAACACAATAACGAACTTATCCAGGTAAGGCTTGCACACTCGGTTCATGAGATCCATGAAGACCACTGGTGCATTCGTCAGCCCGAATGGCATGACCAGAAACTCGTAATGGCCGTAACGAGTTCTGAATGATGTTTTGGAGACGTCCTCATCTCGGACTCTCAGCTGATGGTATCCCGATCTCAAGTCAATCTTGGAGTAATAGCTCGACCCTTGCAGCTGGTCGAATAAGTCTTCAATACGTGGAAGAGGATAACGATTCTTCACAGTCACCTTGTTAAGCTCGCGATAGTCAATACACATTCTGAAAGTACCATCTTTCTTCTTCACGAACAAGACTGGAGCTCCCCAGGGCGAAGAGCTAGGACGTATGAAACCCTTTTCCAAGAGTTCTTGTAGTTGTGTAGACAGTTCTTCGAGTTCTGATGGGGCTAGACGATATGGTGCTCGAGCTACTGGCGCTGCTCCAGGAGCTAGCTCGATTTGAAACTCAACTTGGCGATGAGGCGGAAGACCAGGTAATTCCTCAGGAAATACCTCGAGAAAATCGCGCACAATAGGGATGTCTTCAATTCTCTTCCCTTCCGTTGATGTGTCAGTAACGAGTGCTAAAATGGCAGTGTGGCCCTTTCGCAAACACTTCTGGGCCTTAAGGAAAGAGATGATGCCTTCGACAGCACCACTCTTGTCGCCACGAATCATGAGAGGTTCTTCACCAGAACGAGGAATGCGGACGATTTTCTCCTTGCAAACAATCTCCGCTTGGTGATGAGATAGCCAATCCATCCCAATAACAACGTCGAAACTACCCAGTGTGATAGGAATAAGATCGATAGAGAAAGTCTGACCAGCTAAGACGAGGTTACAACCTTTAACTACGTGTGTGGCTTCAAGACTTTTACCATTTGCTAGTTCTACCGCGTGTTTGGTGTTCAAAAGTGTTGGAGTGCGCTTAAGCATTTGGCTAACTTTTAAGGACACATAACTAGTATCGGCACCCGAATCGAATAAAACAGTAACAAAGAAGTCGTCCAGAAGAAACTTACCCATCACAACGTTGGGATCGTTCCTTGCGTCACCCTGACCAATCACGAAAGCACGACCTCTTGCCCCATTGCCATTGTTGTTTCCCCCATTGCCGCCTCCATTGTTGCCTCCATTGTTATTCCCATTGTGGTTCCCATTTCCTTGGTTATTGTTCTGGTTTTGGTTCAGCTGGGGGCAGTTCCTCTTAAAGTGGCCTTCAGCGCCACACTGAAAGCATCCTTTGTTGCCCTGCTGATGCTGCTGCTGGTGATTCTGTGGAGCTTGTTGTTGTTGTTGGCGATTCTGATTTGCAGGACGTGGGCTCCTGCAATCCTTAGCTTCATGACCCAGCTTTTGACATCTCTGACAGCGACCTTTGTTGCACTGCCCGCTGTGATGTTTGTTGCACCGGTTGCACTTGGGGTGGTTCCCTCGGTATCCACCCTGTCCTTGGTTACCGGAAGATTGCTGACCAGGACTCTGGTAGTCATTAGTCTTTCGCTGCTGAGACTGAACTGAAGTAGACCCCTTTCCGGAGTTCCCATCCCATTTTCGCTTGTTGTCGGTAGGTGCATCAGAAGTAGCTGTGGCACTGATACGTTTGGGTAGCCTGTTTTGCTCCACCGCCTGGTCGGTGAGACGATGAGCCAACTTGATAATTTGCTGAATGGTACCCAGGTTGGCTGAAGTTACGTGACTTTGAATCGCTGGTGCAAGGCCCTTGAGGTAAAGCTCAATACGTTTGATGGGATGGTCCACCATAGTTGGGATCAGGATGTCCAGTTCATTCGACCTCTTGGTATACGCCTCAATCTCAGATCCCGTCATCTTCAGATTGAAAAATTCCACCTCTAGTTTGTGGATGTCATCCCGACTGCAGTACTCCTCCTTGATCAGCTCTTTGAAACCATTCCAGGGTGTGGCATTAGCAACTGCCAGTCCTAGTAGTTGAACCTGTGCCTTCCACCAGGTTAACGCAGCTCCTTCAAGTGTTCCGGTAGCATATTTCACCCTACGGTCTTCGGGGCATTCGCACATCTCGAAAACAGACTCAAGCTTTTCAAACCAGTGAAGAAGGCCCACTGCTCCTTCGGTGCCACTGAAAGTGGTAGGTCGGCAGTCCATGAACGTCTTGAACGTGCACACCGGAGGTTGAGCATGTTGACCTGTAGTGCGGGAATAATAGGCATGGTTAAGCACGAGGGTTGGTTTGTGAAGGTAGGATCTAAACGTCCTAAGGTGAGTTGGTATGGCAGGTTATACCTCCTGCAGGGTTAGCTGCGAGTGCCTCCGCAACTCGTTCGTTGATCAAAGCCGTCAACTGGGCTTGAGTGAGGTTTATACGTCCTTCGCGTCCGCTCATGATCTTCATAATGAAGCAACGTAAGTGAGGAAAGTGTCTCGAAAGTGCGTAAGTGTGGGACGATAGTAGAGCGTAAGCACACAAGGTTCAAATAGCAATTATCACATTATCTAATGCACAGTGAGAACTATCTAACCGACAATGTAACATAAATCATACCACTTATGGTGTCGAGTCTTGCACGTGGAGCGAAGCGTCGTTGTGGAGCGTTGAGCACTGTACAGGTTATAGTCTGGTTTTATCAAAAACTTTTCCCCTTTTAAAACCAAGTTCACTATAACCAATGGCTCTGATACCAATCTGTCACACCCCCAAAATCCACCATGCGGAGTACCACCGCTTGGAGGCGTGACGTGACCAGGATCGAGCCACCAATCATATTGAACATCGTAATTAAGTAAATAAGACCAACCACAATACGATTGGTGACCAAAGCTAGTTAACCATGTTTAGTTTAAAACCGCGGAAGCATAAAAGTAAATCCAAAAGCATAAGTTCGCAGTTCATAAGTTTAAAGTCCAACACTTAGGTTTAATAAGTTCATAATGTTTTAAATATCAAACACTGGACATAACCGTCCGTACACCACAACGACTCCTTCCTCGTGCAAGCTCCAAACATTTAGCGACCTGTAAGGCATGTAACAACTAGTCAACAACAAAGTTGAGTGAGTTCACGTTTGGTTGTTTGGTTTTAAGTTGTTTCTGAAAAACGTGGTTTGACTTTCGTTGGCTTATTTGCCGTGGGGGTTACCCCGAAGTTGAAAGTATGTTTAACCATTTCCTTTTCTTTACCCAAACCGTATCCATAATTAGTGGGGGGCTTTCCCCGTTTGAACTACTAGACGGTATGATATCGACTGCTACGCAAATAAGTTGTGCCCTATATCAGTGTCTATCATCACTGACAATCTTCCATAGTCCATTAGTACACGCCCGTCCGACTGGCACGGTGTGAGGTTTGTTAAACCTAATAGCGCTATTAACTAATGACCCGCTCGCCATTGGCCTCGGCGATTAAGTCGATATAAATTGAGGGACTTCATGATAGAGTTTTGTCTAGCTAGTTTTAAGGTTGTTGTCCTGCACCAGGAGGACCACAACATATGTATTCTGCACCAGGAGAATTCGTAGGATTAATAATGGCATCCAATCTTTGGAGGATGGCCGTACATATCCTACCCAAGGAGGATATGTAGATTTAGTTTTAATTCTTTAACCCATTCCCAAACCACCGGGAATCCCATGCCTTAGAAAGTGTGTGAACTCACCTCGGTTTGCTCGGTTAGATTCTCAATATGGCTAACAGTCAAGGTCGGTCAATCACGTCCTAGTATGATTTACCAGTTAGTCATTTAGTGGCTTTCAAATAGAACACAAAGTTCCTACACGTATCTATCACACAACATGCATCGTTTTAACGGTTTATGCCCATCTAAGTTTCCCGTCCATTCCCCACTCAAAAATCAAACATACGATAATTCACATAACATATATAACATGTTAGATCATTCACGTATAGCATACTCGACATTTAGACACGCAAGTCACAACTTATGTCATTTCAGCATTTATATTCAAAACCGGCTGTTTTCGGACATTTTAATAAAATAGTTAAATTATTCCAAAAATTCCCAAATTTTTACAGGATATCTTAAACGTTCCATATTTTATTGTGTAAAAATATCGGGGTCTGGTTCTTTACCCATATTTTATAAAAATTCATATTCGGGACTGAGCTCAGATTTATGTATTTCTGACCACAGTCCACGGAACAATTTATTAAAAATTCACCGAGTGTCCAATTTACAAAATTCCAGTGGGGTAATTACAAATATATCGGTTGTCATCTACTGTACAAATTTCATGGTCCGATTCATCATAAAACTCCGGTTATGACTGAAAGTACGACACCCATTTATTGCTGTCAAAATTCAGCTTAAGTTGCTGTTACAAATTAACACTTTAAAAATAGTAAACGGAGTCCAAAAATTACGATTCCGGTGCCATTAGAACCGTATTTTATAATAACATATTTTAGATTCAAAATATCGATTTTTCGTTGAGTTTAAGACCTGTTTACAGCCAACTGAAGTTGGCTGTAAAACCAGGACAGGTTCTGATTTTTAGTGTTTATCCTTCTAAATCGTGTTCGATTGATTCCGTTTACAAGTTTAGTGACCGCAATAACATCACATATTAATATTAATCAGCAAATCATCAAATAATCAACCAATAAGCATAATCACACAAGATCTACATGATTTACACTAATATTTATCCATTAACCACCTTGTACATCACTTTAGTAGACTTTTAGTTGGTGATCTTATATGTTAGTGATTTTCAACCGACGAAACTCTCATTAACCACTTTAGGATAGATCAAGAAGGCGTTTAGAGCAACTTACTGCTAGCTCGAGGCTAGGGAAGATTCTAGTCGAAAATCGAGTGGATAAAAGCAATGGGGTGAGGTCCTTCGCTTTCTGAATGCACCAAGCTTCCTTGTAGGTGATCCTTAACACTTGAATGATCTTGGAATGGCTTGAACAAGACTCGAAAAATTGATGGATGTTTAAGGGTGTTTGGCCGTGAGTTATTTAGAGAGAGAGAGGGTGTTTTTGTTGAGTGTTGTGTGATGAATGATATGGAGGTTCTAATCTTGTTCTTATAGGCAAATGGTATGAATATTATCCAAAGGTTTCTATGCTTTCTTGATATGGGACAAGTGAAATAAAATAATCACAAGAAGGACAAAGGGTGTCCCCCTCTTGGGGACGGTTTGGTTAGGGGGGGGTATCCGGTTCCAAATCAACCATCTAGTTAGTTTATAGTTAGGGTAAGTTAAGTTAGTTTAGGGATTAATCCGGTTACTAGTGTGTAGTGCGTTAAAGCGGGTGTTAGGGTATTCGGGGGCCCTAACTGGCTCAGAAAAAAGACAAACAATGCTAATGGCAATATTTTTGGGTTCCGGGTGAAGCCCGGTTGTTCGGTTCGATCCTGTTCCGTTAAACCGCTAAATGAATCCGTAAAGCGTCCTACTTATATATTTTTGCAGCGTTTTTACTTTCTAACACTTAGGAAAGTATAACGGACTATTTAATGACCTTTCTGTACATTATTAGCATATTAACAAATACGTGTAAGCATAACACAGATATCAGAAAGCAGTTTAGTAATTCCACACTGTCGTCAGACACTTTAATTATCATTAATAAATTGTACGGAATACATGGAATTATGAGGGTTGTCACATTCTCCCCCTGTTAAGAGAATTTCGTCCCGAAATTTAGCGCGTGGTTACTGAGGAAGCTAGTTAAGTTGCGTTGTTTTCCAGAAGCATATTAACAAATACGTGTAAGCATAACTCAGATATCAGAAAGCAGTTAAGTAATTCCACACTGTCGTCAGACACTTTAATTATCATTAATAAATTGTACGGAATACATGGAATTATGAGGGTTGTCACAGAAGTCTCGAAATCTGGCTCACTACTAGAGTCGTTGATCTCGATGACCTCGTGCTCGTGCGACATCTGTGAGACATATATAATCGTACAAGTGTGTGATCAACATAAATAGTAACACATAAGGCTCAAATAAGCAGAAAATCACGTATGCACATAAAACACATAATGCTTTTCACACAAGATAAAATATTTTCTATATCTATTTAGAAATCTTGGCTTCGAGAATTTTGGACTTTATATCTGAAAATTCTTCGGTTGAAGTCTAGTGTTTTTCACGAAAACATCTAGTTCGCTAACAACCAATGGCTCTGATACCAACTTCTGTCACACCCCAAAAACGTCGCAGCGGAATATTTAACGTATTGGAGACGGAAGTTGGAGCCCATTTATATCTTGTCGAGTGATGCATTTTATTGTTGGACATATTAGTTTATTTTAAACATGAGTTGTTAAACATTACATTTTAAGTCACGACACAGTCACATAGTTAAGATGTCTTTGATCCTCGCGGATCTTATTACAAAAGTCCCAGAAAGTTTTAAAAGATATCCAACATATTTAAAAGAAACAACATGCACCATTCACCACAAGATACGCCATGATTTTCCCGAAGCCGATTTTACGTACCTGTAGAACACGTTAAAATCAAGTGTCAACACAAAGGAAGGTGAGTTCACTTAACTGTTTACTAACAGATTTTATTCAAGGAAAACTTTCTAATTAGGTGTTTATTTAAAAACAATTCAGTAAATTTTTAGAAAGTCCATTTTACTTCCTTAAGAAAATCCATGGGCTTCCATCGGTTCATTACTCCGACGATTGCAGTACAAGCCCAGGTTTTGTATATTAAATTCTAGTGTCTATTTTTAGACTCGTATGTTAGCTAGACGATGCGAACTATATATTGACCATGCAGGGATAATCAAATGCTAGACAATAAAAGAATCTCAATTCGTCGTTTGACATTGACTCGGGGCGACCGGTCACGACGGGGTTGTCAACCTGATAGATCTACCAACAATTCCTCGCGTACCATACTTAAATGATTAAACGAAATCATGGGCGCAGGGTTCTTTCTCGAAGAACAAGATGATGTCTGCCTCGCGTACAATATATATATATCCTACTAATATGACAATTTAATATACTACGACTTACGAATTCCCCTGTCACTCAAATGTTGAGACTCAGTCCGGAATTCATTCCCATTTCGTACGGTCTCGTTTCTCTTAAGAAATACCGCACTTACAATATTCATTCTTCAAAATCATTTTACTTCGAAATGTATGACTTATCAACTTCATATATTTTCAGCGAAAATATATATTTTATATTAAAACGTATGTTTTATTTCGAAAACATTATTAAACCCTTTTAACAACGTGTTCCACCCCCAAAATATATATATAAAACTGTAAAAAGAGGGGTTTAGTGACACTCACCTTTGGGTGCGTATTTTACTACAGCAATCCCAGAAATTGATTATATACGTCCTAATATGGGAACAATTCTAAATCAAAATAACATATAATCAGAAAAATCCTAAGTTTCTCCGTTTCTTAGAATTATCACATAACTTTGAGATTTTCTCGAAAAGTTGTCATTTTTTTTTATGTTGGCACGTTAAGATGTATATATATACATGAGTCCATATATATTTATATATATTATGATTTTGCGTTTTGAACGATTTTATTGGTGACCATTATTGTGAAATCCCCTTAACTCTCCCGTTTATACGTGATATACCTACGATTTACGCGTCATAGTATTTATACACGAACGTTCATATAATTTAACACCGAAACTCACGTAATCTCATTAATTTATCTATTGTGTCATTTTTTTAAAGCCAATATACATAAAACATTTCATATGTATCAAATTTCATGCTCGACAAACAAGTTACACATTTAACGCAATTTCTACCGTTTCTACCGCACAAAACGCACTAATATTTACAAGCATAATCCAATCTTTAAAATCATGTTAAAACTTAACATATTTTCACATTCTCATGTTAGAATCACATAATCACATTTTAACACATAAGGTTTACCCAAAAATTTACCCATACTAATGTACTTAGAAAAATGCGTATTTTAGCGATTCGGTAACGTTTTCGGGCGTCGGAAGTCACGTATGACCAACCAAACACCAAGTAACTTAAAATTAGTTAAAATACTTATTTTTAAACTAAAAATATTAGTTTATTTACTGATCTAAATCGGTTTTATAAAAATCATCCGAAAAAGCCGATTTTTGACCGTTGTAACGCATAGTTTTGCGTTAAACGTTACCGTTACCATCCCAACTCGAAATGACTTGATATTTTAACACGATATATGTTATTTACTGATTAATATAGTGGTTATAATCAGGTTAGTGCAGTTTTTGTTTAAGTCACATAAATCATGTGATTTCACGTATTTTACAACTTCTAATGCACCAAGTACAACATGCAAAGCTATCAAACATTATGACAAAGTTACAAATCTTTAAACACTTCAAAATAACTTTATTTTAACGTTTATAATCTGATCTAAAACTATTTTTATCATAACATCATTTATCCATCATTTTATGTACATACACCCACATGCATGACTATGTACAAGCACTTAATGCATATATATCATATCATCATCGTCTAACATAATCTTAAATGCATCAAAGACCATATTTGTGTCATGTTTATGTAAATCAAGACATGTATATTCCATCATCATCTAATCATATTCACATAAATACAAACATTCTTTCATTTATTTACATGTGACAAAACTTTATACATGCACACATATATACATATATATACGACACATATACACACATATATGAACTTCCAAAAGTTCACTTTACATCACATTCATCTCAAATCACAAGACCATTTTAGAACCTTCTTTTATGACATCTTTTCAAACCATGCATGAATCCATCTTTCAAGAATCAAGTCATCCGTAAATCATTTAACAAAGATCAAAACACAACTAAACACACACATACCCATATCTTTCGGCCATACATACACACATATATACACTCATTTTCATTTTGTTTGAAATCTTATTCTTTGTTTGTTACAAGTTTGTGATTTATTCCAAGTTCAAGAGAAACCATCTAACATCTCCATTAACACTAAAAATCAAGGATGTGGTTTTAAAAATAAGTTTATACCTTCAATATTTCTAAGTGGGTTTTTGAGAAAAGATGGTGATATGAGGCTTGTTCTTGCTTGAATCTTCTTGAAATCACCTCCAAACCTCCATACAAGCTTGAAATCACCATGAAAGGCCTTTGAATTTTCATGAATAGGTTTGAAATTTTTGGATGTGGGTGTTTAGAGGGGTGTTCGGCCGAGATATGAGAGAGAGGGAATGAAGAAATGATTTTGTAAAGTTTGATTTTGTATTGGTTAGTTCTTTGAGTATGAAATAAGCTTAATCATCAACTCTAGTTTCAAGGTTCAACAAGTGGCAAAACCAAGAGAAAGGTGGCCTCCCAAGCCACCACCTTGCCCCTTCTCCCTCCTAGATACACACGAAAATATATATATATATATATATATATATACATATATACATATGTAAATTGGTGATAAAACAGGTATTTTACTAGATACCGGGTATTTTATCTAGCGTTTTAAGCTCGTTTTAGTGCATTCTAAATTATTTTTAGCGCTCTATAAAAATAAACTCACCAAAATATTACTGAACAATATTTTGTTTGTCTAGACTGGCGACGTTGTCGGTATTTGACAGTATGCGCGCTGTGCTGCGCGGTATACGTTAAAAATCACAAAAATAGGAATTTAAGCGTTTTTATTTATTTTCGTCATTCTATAAGAATAAACTTATCAAATTATTGCTAAAATGATTTTCAGTTGTCTTGACGGGCTGCGTTGACCGTATTTTGTCGGTATACGTGCTGCTTCGCGCGGTACGCGCTTAAACTCGAAAAATAGGGCATCTTAGCGTTTTAATTTCTTTTCCTCATGAATAGGATTAAAATTATTATTTTAATCATAACAGACTATTTTTAGGATTTTAACATTGTCCGGGTGGTCACCGAGGTTCGTTTTGCATTTTAATCGTTATGTGATAAGCGTCTATCTTACCGTTGCCAACATAATTTTTATCAAAGTTTAATTTTATCAATACACTAAATTTCACATATAAACACCATAATTAGTCAAATATAGTCCTGTTACCTATTCACAATACGTGCTATAATTGTACGGTATGGCCTGAAAAGCCGGGTGTCACACTCTCCCCCTGTTTAGGAAATTTCGTCCCCGAAATTTTTACTTTACAGGTTTTGTTTCAGCACTAAATAAAATAACAAAACGAATCTATTGAATATAGTCTCATAGTTTCCGCGAGAAACTTGGACTCTTCCGAAGAATCCTTATAGATCTATATTACGCATGTTCTCGATTTCCTATACCCTCATCTCAACACTCTCCACCCCTTCCAGGGTCCGACATTCGTAACCTTACATCAAGGAAATTTAAATCAAGGTTTCGTCACGGCAGATGCATCTCGTGGTAATAAACTTGATCGAATGAATTCCTTGTTCATAGACTCTGAAAACTTTCTCGTCATTTCTATCACTTCAGGCAGTGTTTGTTCTGTATGAAGATTGTGCAATCAGGCGTAGCACCGTGAATTAGATCAATACGAAGTTCGATCCATCTTGTAGGGAAGATCCAGGTAAGTCTTTTTAGGAAGGCCTCCGGATAGTTGCGTTTTGATAGAAATTTCTCCGACGTTCCTACATTCAGTTTCCGTATCCATTGCGTTCACTACAACGCTAGATAACCCATTTCCCAACAACTCAGCATCCTCACAATACTGACTGCTCTCGACTATCAACACTCAACATCCGATTCTATCACTTCTCACGAACAGCTCTCGACTTTCCGTTATTATCAGGACGAAAGGTTCCAACTAGCTTCTCCGAGCAACAGTCCTAATTTCTTCCTCTGAAAGTAAATTCATCCTTGGATTTTCATCAAAGTTTCTTAATTTCCACCGATACGAATTCAATCTCTAAAACTATAATTACCTTACTAACTGCTATAACCACGAACGACCTCGTTAGTTTCTATCAATTTACCAATTATTAATTATTAATTCTAACGGACAATTTATACTTGGCTTACTTATAGGTGAACACAACAATGGTTCATAGTTTCTAGAATGAAACTCAGTCAGCTTTAGTATCATAAGTATGAACATAAATTGGCATTTGATTCGAAACATACCGGTAACAGTAGCAGGGCTCTCGTTTGCCTTCCTGACACTTGTCCCAGCGGAATTACTCTTAACATCCTGTCCTTTCGAATTCGGGCATTCTCTTTTGTAGTGTCCTTGTCCACCGCATGTAAAGCATCCTTCAAGCACAGCTCCATCCAATGTACTCTTAGCGTAACACTGGGAAGTCACATGTCCGGTTCGGCTACATCTGGCGCACTTCTCTTGTCCATCGCCGTCCTTACCTTTTCCTGACTCTTGAGGGTTAGCTGCACTTGGTTTCTCCATTTTGCGTTTCTTCCTACTTCCAATTTCTGGAGTCTTCTTGGAGCTCTCAGGTTTGCGCTTCTTCGAATTTCCACTTCCAGGTTCAGACCGCTGAAATACTCGGATAACTGACTCATTCTGACAGCCTGATATCACGCATATCGAGGTCACGTCATTGCATAGAACACCAGTAAATGATCTTGGGCTACAACCCTGGATTGTTTTGTGTACGCTTCGGTGCACTGTTCATATATTTATTTAGAAATCAGGAATACGTTCCAATGAGATCATGACAAATGAACAACCAAAACTTTCCGATCATTATTTTACCTGAAGGGTTTACAAACTGTGTCCCACCAAGATCCTGCCCAGGAGTATTACAATCACGTTTCTGACCTTCATTTTGGTTAGCATCACGCTGTTCCAAAGCAGTATTAACGTGTTGAGTTATGAGTCGTGCCAACTCCTCTGGGGTGGCAGGTAGTCCAGTATCCGGTTTTGCTTTTGGCGGCATTTTCGTCGTTTCTATTAATTACAACAATAATAATCACATGAGACGATGACCAAAATAAAAATAATTCAATCATTAAATATTAGTGGACCAATATAGCGCATGCATAATATCCACATATTAATGAGAACAATTTTAAACCAAAAGTTAGCTATCTGATATTATCATAGAAATTTAACAACTTGTTTCCCAGTACATCATGTCTAATCATCGGTATGTCTACATCGACATCCATAACAAGTTTTTCACAAGATTTCTACCTAATATCACAAAATATAATCGGCACGCAGGCCCCCAAAAGAAAAGGAAATATCAAAAGAGTATCCAGACACGACAACCAAAACAAACAACCACCAACAAACATAAATAACATCTAACGCTTCATCCCAATGAGGTCTAGCATCCTCCTAACCAACTCTTCCAAATCTACGATCCTCCAATGCATCTGATCCATCGCGCTGTCATCTAACTCCTTCAACTCATTATACCAGTCGATTTGTCCCTCGAGGTCCTTCAGCTTTCCCTTATTCGTTTCCAGCTCTTCACGCATGGCAGTGAACTGTCGGTCACAATGGCAACATCGATCCACCCAAACTCCTTTCTGCCTCTTAGAAGCAGATGTAGTCTTAGCTTGTGACGTAGAAGCTACCTCTCCAGCCGGCCTAACTCTCTTTCTGCGGTGATTATACAGTAATACAGGCGTAGGAGATGCGCGTGTATCAATAACAGGTAAAGGTGTCTCTGGTAAAACAGGTGGAGGGACCTCAGGAACAGGCTCGATCACAGTAGCAGGTGGAGCAACAGACGGCTCTAATGGTAGAGCAGTAACAATAGTGGCATCCACTGCTGGTGCAATACTGAAAGGTCCTCCAAACACAGGGACATCTCTGATCACGTCATCGATAACTGGTACTGTGCCAGATGATTGTCCTGTCTCATGGATCGAGAGAGGAGCGTCATCGTCGTCATCAATCCACCCGTTGCTCGTGAAAGCATATCGGGGGTCTACCTGACTAGCGAAAGTAGGGTCGACACAGAATGATGAAGCAAACTCAGCCATACCAACCATCTGTGGGGTCGTGATAGGTGCCTCTGGTAAAATAGATCTAGGTGAAGTCTCGAAATCTGGCTCGCTACTAGAGTCGTTGATCTCGATGACCTCGTGCCCGTGCGACATCTGTGAGACATATATAATCGTATAAGTGTGTGATCAACATAAATAGTAACACATAAGGCTCAAATAAGCAGAAAATCACGTATGCACATAAAACACATAATGGTTTTCACACAAGATAAAATATTTTCTATATCTATTTAGAAATCTTGGCTTCGAGAATTTTGGACTTTATATCTCAAAATTCTTCGGTTGAAGTCTAGTGTTTTTCACGAAAACATCTCGTTCGCTAACAACCAATGGCTCTGATACCAACTTCTGTCACACCCCAAAAACATCGCGGCGGAATATTTAACGTAGTGGAGACGGAAGTTGGTGCCCATTTATATCTTGTCGAGTGATGCATTTTATTGTTGGACATATTAGTTTATTTTAAACATAAGTTGTTAAACATTACATTTTAAGTCACGACACAGTCACATAGTTAAGATGTCTTTGATCCTCGCGGATCTTATTACAAAAGTCCCAGAAAGTTTTAAAAGATATCCAACATATTTAAAAGAAACAACATGCACCATTCACCACAAGATACGCCATGATTTTCCCGAAGCCGATTTCAAGTACCTGTAGAACACGTTAAAATCAAGTGTCAACACAAAGGAAGGTGAGTTCACTTAACTGTTTACTAACAGATTTTATTCAAGGAAAACTTTCTAATTAGGTGTTTATTTAAAAACAATTCATTAAATTTTTAGAAAGTCCATTTTACTTCCTTAAGAAAATCTATGGGCTTCCATCGGTTCATTACTCCGACGATTGCAGTACAAGCCCAGGTTTTGTATATTAAATTCTAGTGTCTATTTTCAGACTTGTATGTTAGCTAGACGATACGAACTATATATTAACCATGCAGGGATAATCAAATGCTAGACAATAAAAGAATCTCAATTCGTCGTTTGACATTAACTCGGGGCGACCGGTCACGACGGGGTTGTCAACCCGATAGATCTACCAACAATTCCTCGCGTACCATACTTAACTGATTAAACGACATCATGGGCGCAGGGTTCTTTCTCGAAGAACAAGATGATGTCTGCCTCGCGTACAATATATATATCCTACTAATATGACAATTTAATATACTACGACTTACGAATTCCCCTGTCACTCAAATGTTGAGACTCAGTCCGGAATTCATTCCCATTTCGTACGGTCTCGTTTCTCTTAAGAAATACCGCACTTACAATATTCATTCTTCAAAATCGTTTTACTTCGAAACGTATGACTTATCAAATTCATATATTTTCAGCGAAAATATATATTTTATATTAAAACGTGTGTTTTATTTCGAAAACATTATTAAACCCTTTTAACAACGTGTTCCACCCCCAAAATATATATATATAAAACAGTAAAAAGAGGGGTTTAGTGACACTCACCTTTGGGTGCGTATTTTAATACCGCAATCCCAGAAATTGATTATATACGTCCTAATATGGGAACAATTCGAAATCAAAATAACATATAATCAGAAAAATCCTAAGTTTCTCCGTTTCTTAGAATTATCACATAACTTTGAGATTTTCTCGAAAAGTTGTCATTTTTTTTATGTTGGCACGTTAAGATGTATATATATACATGAGTCCATATATATTTATATATATTATGATTTTGCGTTTTGAACGATTTTATTGGTGACCATTATTGTGAAATCCCCTTAACTCTCCCGTTTATACGTGATATACCTACGATTTACGCGTCTTAGTATTTATACACGAACGTTCATATAATTTAACACCGAAACTCACGTAATCTCATTAATTTATCTATTGTGTCATTTTTTTAAAGCCAATATACATAAAACATTTCATATGTATCAAATTTCATGCTCGACAAACAAGTTACACATTTAACGCAATTTCTACCGTTTCTACCGCACAAAACGCACTAATATATACAAGCATAATCCAATCTTTAAAATCATGTTAAAACTTAACATATTTTCACATTCTCATGTTAGAATCACATAATCACATTTTAACACATAAGGTTTACCCAAAAATTTACCCATACTAATGTACTTAGAAAATTGCGTATTTTAGCGATTTGGTAACGTTTTCGGGCGTCGGAAGTCACGTATGACCAACCAAACACCAAGTAACTTAAAATTAGTTAAAATACTTATTTTTAAACTAAAAATATTAGTTTATTTACTGATCTAAATCGGTTTTATAAAAATCATCCGAAAAAGCCGATTTTTGACCGTTTTAACGCATAGTTTTGCGTTAAACGTTACCGTTACCATCCCAACTCGAAATGACTTGATATTTTAACACAATATATGTTATTTACTGATTAATATAGTGGTTATAATCAGATTAGTGCAGTTTTTGTTTAAGTCACATAAATCATGCGATTTCACGTATTTTACAACTTCTAATGCACCAAGTACAACATGCAAAGCTATCAAACATTATGACAAAGTTACAAATCTTTAAACACTTCAAAATAAATTTATTTTAAGGTTTATAATCTGATCTAAAACTATTTTTATCATGTCACACCCCGACCGCGTAAAACAACAAATCGCGGCGAAAACATCGGGGCGTGTTGCAACAGAATTAATGTTTCATAACCATGGATATCAAAAGTGTTTCGTTTTATTAAACATTGAGTAATTACATCGTCTGGAAATCTAAATACACTATTTAAACATAGTCTATCATTGTTATTGAGTCACTAAGGCCTTGTCCAGTCCTATGTGAGCATGCATCTTATCAATCGATATCATCCAACAATACCTGAAACATATGTGAAAACGAGGTCAGCAAAGAAATGCTGGCGAGATACATAGGTTTTGTGAAAATAAGATTCATGACTTCTGTTTTAAGAAAATGTTTAGTCATGAACCTTGTAATTTGCTTTGTCTTTGTAAATTATTTGAAAAACAATTAGTTCAGATGATATGTATAAATAAGAAAATAATGCATGATTAAATGAATAACCATGTAAAATGAGTTTGTGTAAGATAAGTTGTTTGTAAATCAATGTCTTGTGAAAAGTATGTTACTTGTATAAAATGTTCTATGTCTCAAACTGAAATGATTCAAATAACGCTACAATATGTAATACCATACAAACACTTATATATAGGAAGTACCAGCGGCGTATCCACCATGTTTGTATCATATTACACACGCATCGTTACTTAATCACTTAATCAAACCAAACCAAACAATGTAAAATGTCTATGTTTAAATCAATTGTCAAATGTATTGAATAATATGTCAAAGTATTCATGTCAAGATGTAATTCATGTCAAAATGTCTATGTCAAATATCCATGTCAAATGTCTATGTCAAATATCCATGTATGGCAAGTGAAATGTCTCAACTAAACCATATGCACAACAACAACAAAGTATTGAAGTAAAACTTGGTTTAAACCAATACTATGTTTCGTGTAAATGCATGATCAAATGTAAATCATGTACAAATGTTTACCCAATCGTTACCCATTCGTTCAAATCGTTCTTGTTTTAATCGTTCTAATCGTTCTTGTTTTAATCGTGAACTACTTTATGATCGATTCTCTAATAACATTCAAACCTTCTTGACGCGTTCCTCGTTCCAACTCGCTCTCGCTCTCGTTCTTAACAAACCCTTACCAAAGGGTAAGTTAATAATTACAGATTCAGTCGCTACCCACAACCCCCACACATAACAATGGGTGCAGTAAATAACGGGATTTGTCAGATCCTATGGTACCATAACCTAATACTGGTCGGCTTGATCATTGCTAATGAATGTCATCGGTCATGTAAACTACAACCAACAAGTTTGTTCACTTTTTGAAATTGTTATTAGTTTTTGAAATCATTGTATTCGTTCTTGAAATCATTGTATTCGTCCTTGAAATCATTGTTAGCGTTCTTGAAATAATTGTTATTGTTCTTGAAACCACATTGTAATTGTTATTGAAATTATTGTAAAACATTTAGCACATATGAGTCACCCCAAAACAGTTGAAAACAGTAAAAGAGGGGAATAATGTACTCGCCTGGGAGTGCTTAGGAGTCTTGAACAACTACCAAGAAAGCTAGAGGAGTCCCGGAAATCAAACGGTACCTAATATAGGTAATTACATAATTAACCCGGACCTAAATCGGAAGACTGGGTAGCAGGAGGGTTTGTAAACCAAATGAGTGTAGGAACTCATATGATATGGTTTAACAAAGCCTACATACTAAATGAAACTTAACCTAAGTATTATCGACCCATCGCGACCCATTAAGGTAACTTATGCTACTTTAACGCGTCGTGTGCGTGAAACGCGTTCGGACCATCTAACTAGTCCTATGACAAGTGTTATATGCCTAAACATGTTACATAATCAGTTATGTGACAAAAGTTTAGGTTACATATGCTTAATTACCAATTATACATGAAAAGGGTATTCTGGTAATTTACCTAAGGCATATAAACTACCTATCATACAACTACTTAAACGATGTGACCATAGGGTATAACCTCGGAAGGTTATGCCCTATACTAGGGTCACCTAATGTATTTGGTCGGATCCTAATGATCGACCAAACTGGGTCGGGCTCGAAGGTATAGGCGATTTATTAGATCGCCTACCCTACGACCCTAGACAACGTGGTAATCAGTGGGCATAGTCCCAAGGGACTATGACCAACGTGATTACACTCACGTTGCGAAGTTCAAACGAACTTCGCATTGACCATTACTGGTCAACGCTGAAAGTCAAACAAAGTTTGACTTTCTGACTCGAAAAGCAATAAAATAAGGAAAAGAACGAAAGAATACTTACGAAGGGTCCCCGAATGCTAACCTCGATTCAAAAATCTCAGGTATGAAACAATAGTTTCAACTTAGAGTTTCTCAAATCAAAGTTCTAGTGATTTTAGCAATGGGGGTGGATGGGTATTTATAGGAATACCCGAACCGTTAAGATCGTTTCATGGAAAACGTGCCTTAATCCCATCCGTACATGTGTTGAAATGTCATGGTGTTTAGGTGTTTAAATTCCATCCATACATGTGTTGAAATATCATGGTGTTTAGGTGTTTAAATTCCATCCATACATGTGTTGAAATGTCATGGTGTTTAGGTGTTTAAATTCCATCCATACATGTGTTGAAATGTCATGGTGTTTAGGTGTTTAAATTCCATCCATACATGTGTTGAAAGGTCATGGTGTTTAGGTGTTTAAATTCCATCCATACATGTGTTGAAATGTCATGGTGCCTAAATTCCATCCTTATCCGCTGACTAAGCAAGTTAGAATGTGTGGTTGTGAATTAAACAACGGCTAATACATCGAATCTGGTCCTGAATGCGAAAAACGATCCAAATGACGTGACGAATGGATTTTTCTTATGGCGAACACTAAAATAAAATATTTTAGTGCTAACATAATTTTTTTGATGTCCGGATGTATTCAGAACGTAAGTTATGCGCGAAAATGCAAACTTGTGCACTTTTTGACACTTTTAGTCCCTGAATGACCCAAAAGTTTATTTTAGCACACCGAACCCCTCAAAGCCTATTTCTAAGCTATGTAAAGGATATTTATGGTATGTTTAACTTATGGTCATGTTCCGGAAGGTCTGTTACAGTTCAAATTGGCATACTTTCGCAGTTTGTCAAATTTAGTCCCTGTAAGCGCTTAAACTTTGATTTCACCACACCAAACCTTCCAAAACTTATATCTAAGTTATGTAAAGGTTATTTAAGGTATGTTAAGCCTATGTCACTATTCCGGAGTGTTTGTTGCATTAAACTGGTTATATTTACGCATCAGTGCGCGTATAACCTTCCAGAAAGCGATTTAGAGTTTGAAATCGAACAAAAATTGATATGTGCAAATGATACACATATTTTTACAAATCCCAAGTATGAAATACAATATTTCATTGGTTTGGTATTTGTTTGATGGCCGTGGAGGCACAGGTGTTACAGTCTCCCTTACTTTAGGAAATTTCGTCCCGAAATTTATTTAGAGGAAACTTGTGAGAGCTTGAAAACATGAAATTGAAAAGATCGAATAACATTGGTTAGGGTTCTGAACTTCTAGTAACCTTTAATAACATCATGATTACAATGTAAGAGGGATACTTATATACAAGTATATGAAGCGTCATTGGTGCGTCCACCGTACCTCCATTACATCGTTCTCATTTCGTTATTGTTGTCACTATCGGCTCTTACACATAATAAATCTTACTGGGTTTCTGTGCACTAAATTTCATAATTATGTACGCGTCCATAATCAGACAATTCCTTGCACAGTTCACACAGTCTATTTTATAGTGTGTAGGGGAAAACCAAATGAACAGTCCTGTGATGAGTGTGACTAGACCGCCTTAGAATCCTTTTAATTAAATCAATAAATGATCTAAATAGACTATCAAGGAGTCTGTCCAGCTACATCACTAGATGTCGTTCTTTAACCAAATCGTGAATCAATCTTTTTGACTAGACCACTAAAGGGTCTCTCGTCGAATCATGGAATGGTACTATATAACCCAAGGGTCTTAACTATTACATAGAAGCCCATTAAGGATTGAAGGTAGTACTTTTTGAATATCCTGCTACGAATCCCTCGTATGACGATATGAAAGATTCTGCGAGGATTTGGATAACGAATATCCAGAGTATTAAAAACACAAAAATGCATAAAAGAAAACATAAGATGAATAAACACATAGTCACATAATTGTATACTCGTTCAATCGCATAATCGTTCAATTTGACCTATAATTTGTTATCTTTGGACACGGGTATTTAAAGCATACCAGAAACCCAATCCGTGGATTTCCTTTGGCACTTTAAATATTTTCAAGAATCTAACTATGAAGATAGGAAGATCTTAAAAGGCATTCGGTTTGTCCTAATTGAGTTGTTTTGTACATTTTAAAGTGTACAAGGAATTCAATCAGGGCTCCGATGTCAACGAAGGTGTTGATCGTGATCGGCTCAGGACATGAATAGATCAAGGTGTCATCAATAATAACAATGACGATCTGATCCAAATAAGGCTTGCAGACTCTATTTATTAAGTTCTTGAAGATGGCTGGAGTATTTGTCAACCTAAAAGGCATGACTGTAAACTCGTAATGGCCATCCTTCATGCAGAAAACCGTTTTGGGAATATCTTCTTCGAGAATACAAAGTTGATGATACCCAAAACGCAAATCGATCTTGGAAAAGCATGAACGCTATGCAGTTGATCGGAGAAATCGTTGATTTAAGGTAGGGGGATATCGATTCTTGATGGTAAGCTTACTAGGCTTACGTTAATCGATACACATTCGAAAATATCCATTTTTTTTCTTTTCGCAAGGAGAACAGGAGTTTCTCCAAGGTGAAAAGTTCGGACGGATGAATCCTTTATCAGACAACTCTTGAAGCTGTTTTGATAATTCTTGCATCTCGAACGGTGCAAGACGATAAAATACTTTAGATTTAAAAGAAACCAGTGTTTGAGGTTCTTAGGGAGATCTCAAGTAATCGTAAAAAATGACAGAACCACACGAGTAGTTTTGTCTTTGTGTTGACATCACAAGGTTGAATCAAACATTCATACAATTGCATTAGTTAGAAAATAAAACCACAAATTTTTATTTATATAACAACCGCATTGTCTTTAAATGTTACAAGATACCAACCAGAGGAAAAACAAAATACTAATTGTTCACTCCTTCAACATTGAGTGCCTCATTGATGTTAAACACTCGACCACGTGCTGGATTCACATTGACGTTGACATTCGCATTTGGGTTTGCGTTAGCATTTGCATTTACCAGTCTTGGGCAGTTGTGGCGGAAGTGACCAATCTCTCCGCAGTTGAAACATGAACCCAGTGGAAATCTCGCAGCATTCCCTTGAACCGGAGCTTGAACCTGAGCAGCCTGATTTTGTCCCAAACGACAAATCTTGGCCAAATGCCCAAGTTTACCACACGTCGTGCATTGCCAGCAAGCTTGTTGTACTGCGTGATGACCGTTGCAGCGTGCACAATAAGGTGCGGTACCGGCATATGCTTTCTTTGCAGGTGGCTGAGCTGGTTGGTTCTGCGGGTTCTGTGCAGTCTGTGCTGTAACAGCAAAATTTTGGGCACCCTTTCGCTTCTTTGATTTCTTTGACGTCTCACCTTCCTTACCCTTCTTGTTTTGGCCTTTCTTGCTATCCTCCTTGTCAGCTGACTGTTTCTTGCCCTTGTCACCCTTCCTGTGTAACTTGTTCTTCCGAATCTGCGACTCAGTCAATGTCGCTGATAACTCGATCGCCTAACGGAGTGTGGCAGGGTTACTACCAGTAAGGATGTCTTGTACCGAGTCAGGTAGGCCGTCGATGTACCTTTCGATAGCTATGTCAAGTGGGGTAACCATTGTAGGGCAAAGCAGACTCAGCTCCTCAAACCTATCAGTATACGCCCTGTGCTCACCACTATCTTGCTTCAACTCATCAAATTCCTTCTCCAAAGCTCGCTGCTCATGACGAGGACAGAATTCCCTCATCATCAGAGCCCTAAGTTCAGCCCATGTCTGTGCGAGAGCAACTTCCGCACCTCGGTCTCTCATTACCCCATTCCACCATGTAAGAGCCCTCTTCTGAAACACGCTCAAGGAGAACTCGACCCTGCGATTATCCGGGCACTGCACGTGGCGAAAAGTATTCTCAATGCTTTCGAACCACTGAAGAAGCCCAGTTGCTCCTTCAGAACCACTAAACTTGAGTGGTTTAGCCTGGTTGAAATCCTTGTATTTGCATAGCACATTGTTGTTGTTGTTGGCTTGGTTCCATTGAGCAAAGAGGTTTGGGAATTGAGCAGCCATTTGCTGCGCAATGATTTCTGCCAGCTCGGCAGTCTCTATCTGGCTTTCGCGTCGAGGAGGCATTGTCTAAAAGAGGAAACATGAAAGGAAACGAGTGAGAGAATTTAGACGAAAATAATGAGATGAAACAAATCTGATGAAAGCAAGGATAGTGGTCATTTGTTTGTTACTACAAAGCAACAAACGACCTTGGTGATTAGTCAAAGTAAATAGGTTAAGAATAATGTATCGCGAAGACATGCTCGCCTATAAGTGAACACTCATCCCAAGAATTCCCAGGTAAGCACAACTGGTCTCGCGTCTGATGAGATGTATACGAAGTGCTTGCCTAGACAGAAAACCCAGAATACAGGCATTCACCCTTCCAGTTTGCACGTGTTCACATTATTTAAAACCCAAAACCTTGACGAGATTTTGAAAATTCAAAGGGGTTCAAAACCTTACAATAGAGGGTTCAAAACCTAGAAATTAATCATCCTAGAACAGATGATTAGTTTTCAAAGTGGTTTTGAAATTTATGTTCTTGTTGTGGTTGTCGCCTAAGGATAGGTGACAGTAGTGTTTTATGACTAAACGCAAGTAAACTCGCGTTAGGGTCCTAAGAAGGTTATAGACTAGGTCAAAGCATTACTAATTACTAATAACCTAATTCCCTATAACCATTGGCTCTGATACCATCTTTTCTGTCACAACCCGACCGCGTAAAACAACAAATCGCGGCGGAAACATCGGGGCGTGTTGCAACAGAATTAATGTTTCATAACCATGGATATCAAAAGTGTTTCGTTTTATTAAACATTGAGTAATTACATCGTCTGGAAATCTAAATACACTATTTAAACATAGTCTATCATTGTTATTGAGTCACTAAGGCCTTGTCCAGTCCTATGTGAGCATGCATCTTATCAATCGATATCATCCAACAATACCTGAAACATATGTGAAAACGAGGTCAGCAAAGAAATGCTGGCGAGATACATAGGTTTTGTGAAAATAAGATTCATGACTTCTGTTTTAAGAAAATGTTTAGTCATGAACCTTGTAATTTGCTTTGTCTTTGTAAATTATTTGAAAAACAATTAGTTCAGATGATATGTATAAATAAGAAAATAATGCATGATTAAATGAATAACCATGTAAAATGAGTTTGTGTAAGATAAGTTGTTTGTAAATCAATGTCTTGTGAAAAGTATGTTACTTGTATAAAATGTTCTATGTCTCAAACTGAAATGATTCAAATAACGCTACAATATGTAATACCATACAAACACTTATATATAGGAAGTACCAGCGGCGTATCCACCATGTTTGTATCATATTACACACGCATCGTTACTTAATCACTTAATCAAACCAAACCAAACAATGTAAAATGTCTATGTTTAAATCAATTGTCAAATGTATTGAATAATATGTCAAAGTATTCATGTCAAGATGTAATTCATGTCAAAATGTCTATGTCAAATATCCATGTCAAATGTCTATGTCAAATATCCATGTATGGCAAGTGAAATGTCTCAACTAAACCATATGCACAACAACAACAAAGTATTGAAGTAAAACTTGGTTTAAACCAATACTATGTTTCGTGTAAATGCATGATCAAATGTAAATCATGTACAAATGTTTACCCAATCGTTACCCATTCGTTCAAATCGTTCTTGTTTTAATCGTTCTAATCGTTCTTGTTTTAATCGTGAACTACTTTATGATCGATTCTCTAATAACATTCAAACCTTCTTGACGCGTTCCTCGTTCCAACTCGCTCTCGCTCTCGTTCTTAACAAACCCTTACCAAAGGGTAAGTTAATAATTACAGATTCAGTCGCTACCCACAACCCCCACACATAACAATGGGTGCAGTAAATAACGGGATTTGTCAGATCCTATGGTACCATAACCTAATACTGGTCGGCTTGATCATTGCTAATGAATGTCATCGGTCATGTAAACTACAACCAACAAGTTTGTTCACTTTTTGAAATTGTTATTAGTTTTTGAAATCATTGTATTCGTTCTTGAAATCATTGTATTCGTCCTTGAAATCATTGTTAGCGTTCTTGAAATAATTGTTATTGTTCTTGAAACCACATTGTAATTGTTATTGAAATTATTGTAAAACATTTAGCACATATGAGTCACCCCAAAACAGTTGAAAACAGTAAAAGAGGGGAATAATGTACTCGCCTGGGAGTGCTTAGGAGTCTTGAACAACTACCAAGAAAGCTAGAGGAGTCCCGGAAATCAAACGGTACCTAATATAGGTAATTACATAATTAACCCGGACCTAAATCGGAAGACTGGGTAGCAGGAGGGTTTGTAAACCAAATGAGTGTAGGAACTCATATGATATGGTTTAACAAAGCCTACATACTAAATGAAACTTAACCTAAGTATTATCGACCCATCGCGACCCATTAAGGTAACTTATGCTACTTTAACGCGTCGTGTGCGTGAAACGCGTTCGGACCGTCTAACTAGTCCTATGACAAGTGTTATATGCCTAAACATGTTACATAATCAGTTATGTGACAAAAGTTTAGGTTACATATGCTTAATTACCAATTATACATGAAAAGGGTATTCTGGTAATTTACCTAAGGCATATAAACTACCTATCATACAACTACTTAAACGATGTGACCATAGGGTATAACCTCGGAAGGTTATGCCCTATACTAGGGTCACCTAATGTATTTGGTCGGATCCTAATGATCGACCAAACTGGGTCGGGCTCGAAGGTATAGGCGATTTATTAGATCGCCTACCCTACGACCCTAGACAACGTGGTAATCAGTGGGCATAGTCCCAAGGGACTATGACCAACGTGATTACACTCACGTTGCGAAGTTCAAACGAACTTCGCATTGACCATTACTGGTCAACGCTGAAAGTCAAACAAAGTTTGACTTTCTGACTCGAAAAGTAATAAAATAAGGAAAAGAACGAAAGAATACTTACGAAGGGTCCCCGAATGCTAACCTCGATTCAAAAATCTCAGGTATGAAACAATAGTTTCAACTTAGAGTTTCTCAAATCAAAGTTCTAGTGATTTTAGCAATGGGGGTGGATGGGTATTTATAGGAATACCCGAACCGTTAAGATCGTTTCATGGAAAACGTGCCTTAATCCCATCCGTACATGTGTTGAAATGTCATGGTGTTTAGGTGTTTAAATTCCATCCATACATGTGTTGAAATGTCATGGTGTTTAGGTGTTTAAATTCCATCCATACATGTGTTGAAATGTCATGGTGTTTAGGTGTTTAAATTCCATCCATACATGTGTTGAAAGGTCATGGTGTTTAGGTGTTTAAATTCCATCCATACATGTGTTGAAATGTCATGGTGCCTAAATTCCATCCTTATCCGCTGACTAAGCAAGTTAGAATGTGTGGTTGTGAATTAAACAACGGCTAATACATCGAATCTGGTCCTGAATGCGAAAAACGATCCAAATGACGTGACGAATGGATTTTTCTTATGGAGAACACTAAAATAAAATATTTTAGTGCTAACATAATTTTTTTGATGTCCGGATGTATTCAGAACGTAAGTTATGCGCGAAAATGCAAACTTGTGCACTTTTTGACACTTTTAGTCCCTGAATGACCCAAAAGTTTATTTTAGCACACCGAACCCCTCAAAGCGTATTTCTAAGCTATGTAAAGGATATTTATGGTATGTTTAACTTATGGTCATGATCCGGAAGGTCTGTTACAGTTCAAATTGGCATACTTTCGCAGTTTGTCAAATTTAGTCCCTGTAAGCGCTTAAACTTTGATTTCACCACACCAAACCTTCCAAAACTTATATCTAAGTTATGTAAAGGTTATTTAAGGTATGTTAAGCCTATGTCACTATTCCGGAGTGTTTGTTGCATTAAACTGGTTATATTTACGCATCAGTGCGCGTATAACCTTCCAGAAAGCGATTTAGAGTTTGAAATCGAACAAAAATTGATATGTGCAAATGATACACATATTTTTACAAATCCCAAGTATGAAATACAATATTTCATTGGTTTGGTATTTGTTTGATGGCCGTGGAGGCACAGGTGTTACATATCATAACATCATTTATCCATCATTTTATGTACATACACCCACATGCATGACTATGTACAAGCACTTAATGCATATATATCATATCATCATCATCTAACATAATCTTAAATGCATCAAAGACCATATTTGTGTCATGTTTATGTAAATCAAGACATGTATATTCCATCATCATCTAATCATATTCACATAAATACAAACATTCTTTCATTTATTTACATGTGACAAAACTTTATACATGCACACATATATACATATATATACGACACATATACACACATATATGAACTTCCAAAAGTTCACTTTACATCACATTCATCTCAAATCACAAGACCCTTTTAGAACCTTCTTTTATGACATCTTTTCAAACCATGCATGAATCCATCTTTCAAGAATCAAGTCATCCGTAAATCATTTAACAAAGATCAAAACACAACTAAACACACACATACCCATATCTTTCGGCCATACATACACACATATATACACTCATTTTCATTTTGTTTGAAATCTTATTCTTTGTTTGTTACAAGTTTGTGATTTATTCCAAGTTCAAGAGAAACCATCTAACATCTCCATTAACACTAAAAATCAAGGATGTGGTTTTAAAAATAAGTTTATACCTTCAATATTTCTAAGTGGGTTTTTGAGAAAAGATGGTGATATGAGGCTTGTTCTTGCTTGAATCTTCTTGAAATCACCTCCAAACCTCCATACAAGCTTGAAATCACCATGAAAGGCCTTTGAATCTTCATGAATAGGTTTGAAATTTTTGGATGTGGGTGTTTAGAGGGGTGTTCGGCTGAGATATGAGAGAGAGGGAATGAAGAAATGATTTTGTAAAGTTTGATTTTGTATTGGTTAGTTCTTTGAGTATGAAATAAGCTTAATCATCAACTCTAGTTTCAAGGTTCAACAAGTGGCAAAACCAAGAGAAAGGTGGCCTCCCAAGCCACCACCTTGCCCCTTCTCCCTCCTAGATACACACGAAAATATATATATATATATATATATATATATATATACATATATACATATGTAAATTGGTGATAAAACAGGTATTTTACTAGATACCGGGTATTTTATCTAGCGTTTTAAGCTCGTTTTAGTGCGTTCTAAATTATTTTTAGCGCTATATAAAAATAAACTCACCAAAATATTACTGAACAATATTTTGTTTGTCTAGACTGGCGACGTTGTCGGTATTTGACAGTATGCGCGCTGTGTTGCGCGGTATACGTTAAAAATCGCAAAAATAGGAATTTAAGCGTTTTTATTTATTTTCGTCATTCTATAAGAATAAACTTATCAAATTATTGCTAAAATGATTTTCAGTTGTCTTGACGGGCTGCGTTGACCGTATTTTGTCGGTATACGTGCCGCTTCGCGCGGTACGCGTTTAAACTCGAAAAATAGGGCTTCTTAGCGTTTTAATTTGTTTTTCCTCATGAATAGGATAAAAATTATTATTTTAATCATAACAGACTATTTTTAGGATTTTAACACTGTCTGGGTGGTCACCGAGGTTCGTTTTGCATTTTAATCGTTATGTGATAAGCGTCTATCTTACCGTTGCCAACATAATTTTTATCAAAGTTTAATTTTATCAATACACTAAATTTCACATATAAACACCATAATTAGTCAAATATAGTCCTGTTACCTATTCACAATACGTGCTATAATTGTACGGTACGGCCTGAAAAGCCGGGTGTCAGAGGTACAAGACATGAGTTGAAGGCTACTAACAGGTTTCTCCCCATGAACTTCTAAGGTCTCACCAGTCGAAAGCGGTATACGGACAATCTTCTCAAAACAAACCACCTCCGCATGGTACTTGGCTAACCAATCCATTCCTACAATAACATCAAAGCTCCCGAGTTGCATCGGTGTGAGGTCGATTGGAAAAATATGGTTATTAAGGTTCAACTGGCAATTTCGAAGAATAGAGTGAAGTACAACGGGTTCACCACTAGCTACTTCTACTGTCAAGGGCTTTCCTAGTTTTGTTCTAGTCATCGAAAGCATATGCTCAAAATCTAAGGACACAAAACTCTTATCGGCACCCGAATCAAATAGAACAGAAGCAGGATGGTTGTTAACAAGGAACGTACCGTTCACCACTTCGTTATCTGCGTGTGCCTCATTAGCATTCAGATTGAAAGCTCTACCATGAGCCGGTTCCTGATTTGCGTAGCCAACCTCGGGCAGTTGTTCCTGTAGTGGGTCAGATCCCCACAGTTGAAACATGAACTAGGCGGATAGTGAGGTCGTGCAGGATTCCGGGCAGGGTTTTGTACTGCTTGGTTTTGAGCTGCCTGATTTTGGTTTGGAGCAAAGCGGCAGGTGTTAGCAAGATGACCTGACTTGCCACAGTTTGTGCAGATGCGACATTGCACTTGTGGTTAATGGTGGCTATTACATCTGTTGCACAGGGGTGTGTTGCCAGCATACTGCCTCTTGGCAGCAGGTTGTGCAGGCTGATTAGGAGCAGCCTGTTGTGCCACCACAGCGAAATTCTTGGAAGCCTTATGCTTCCTTGATTTCTTTGAAGACTCAGCAGCCTTCTTACCCTTCTGCTCCTTGGTGCTATCAGACTGTTTATGTTTCTTGTCTGCCTTCCTGTGGAGTTTACCCTTCTTGACTTGCGATTCAGTAAGGGTTGCAGCTAGCTCAATGGCATGTCGGACGGTAGTAGGGTTGCTGCCAGTAATGATATCCTGAACAGGATCTGGCAAACCGTCTATGTACTTTTCAATAGCCTTATCCAAAGGCGTGACCATTGTTGGACAGAGCAAGCTTAACTCCTCATATCTATTAGTGTAAGCCCGGTGTTCACCACTGTTTTGTTTCAGATCATGGAACTCATTTTCTAAGGCCCTCTGCTCGTGACGAGGGCAGAACTCTCTCATCATAAGAGCTCTAAGTTCCTCCCATGTCTGACCCAATGCAACATCAGCACCTCGATCTCTCATTACCCCATTCCACCATGTGAGAGCACTCTTTTGGAATACACTTGAAGCAAACTCGACCTTACGATTGTTCGGACACTGAACATGGTGAAAGGTGCTCTCAAGACTCTCAAACCACTGTAGGAGCCCAGTTGCTCCTTCAGAACCACTAAACTTGAGCGGTTTAGCCAAGTTAAAACTTTGAAGTCGCACGGAGCAGGTGCATTATTGTTATTGTTGGCTTGGTTTATTTGAGTTATGAGATTCGGTAGTATAGCAGCCATCTGCTGTGCTATAATAGCTTCTAGTTCGGCATCAGGTTGCTGAACGTTACGTCGAGGAGGGATTCTAAAAGAGGAAACATGAATGAAAATGAGTGAGATGATGTGATGAAAGAAATGAGATATCAATAAAATCAACAAAATGAAAGGATGGTGGTCATTTGTTTGTTACCACAATGCAAACAAACGACACACAGTGACAAATCAAAGTAAATAGGTCATAATAATGTATCACCGAAGACATGCTCGCCTATAAGTGGACACTCACCCCAAGAGTTCCCAGGTAAGAGTGACTGGTCCGATACTGCGGATTTGTACGAACACTCTAGCCTTAGACAGAAAACTCAGGGTACAGGCATCCACTCTTCCAGTTTTCACGTGTTCACATTATTTAGACCCAAACTTTGACGAGATTTTGAAAATTTGGAAGGCACATGGCCAAAAGAAATCATCTAAGGATAAATGATTGATTTCAAAAATCATTTTGGAATTTTGGAGGGTTCAAAACCTTATAACAAATCATCTAAGAGTAGATGATTGATTTTCAAAAATCATTTCGGAAAATTGTGTTCATGTTTTGGTAATCACCTAAGGATAGGTGACGTGTATTGTTTTAAGATCTAAACACAAGAAAACTTGTGTTAGGGTCCTAGAAAGTTATAGTCTAGGTCAAAGCATTACTAATAACCTAATTCCCTATAACCATTGGCTCTGATACCAACTCTTCTGCCACACCCCGACGGCGTTAAAACAACAAACCGCGGTGGAAACGTCGGGGAGTGATGCGACAGAATTATTGTTTCAACAACCATGGTAATTAAAGTTTTGTATTATTGATTAACGAGTTTACATTGTCTTGGAAATTAACGAAAACATAACATAATTAACTGTCTTTTAAGTCACTAAGGCCCAAGTCCGCCTAAGTGTAGCACAAACATCATCATGCATTAGCACCTGAAACACATATAAAAATAGGTACGTCAGCATAAAAATGCCTGTGAGATACATAGGTTTTGTTTATGCAGGATTCATGACTTGTAGTTAAAAGAAAGGTTTAACAAAAGTGTAGTCATGAACCTTATAAAATGTTTTTCCTTTATAAAATCATATGAAAATCAAATAATAAATAAAGGATAATGCATGGTTAAATGAATAACCAAGTAAAAGTGAATTTGTATAGAATATGTAATTTGTAAAACAATGTCATGTTCTTGTATAAAATGTTTCATGTCTTGTCAAAGTGGTTTAGATAACGCAACAATGTATAATATAATAAAAGCATTTATATATAGGAAGTACCAGCGGCGTATCCACCATGCTTTTATCATATAACACATAGCCCCGTTACATAAGTCACTTATCAATAACCAACCAAAAGGTCTTGTTCAATGTCAAAATGTTTATGTGGAAACCATGTTCATTGTCATGTGTGAAATGTATCATGTATAACCAAATGTAATGCATAGCAAGTAGAAAGTATCTACTCAAACTATGTGATAATATCAATGTGAAACAAATGTCATGTACGGTGAATAAAAGAATTTACTCAACCCTGTAGGAAAATGTACAAAACAATGTTTTTGAGTAAACCTAAGTTTAAATCAAATGTCATGTTTTGCAGAAAAACAATGCTTTATGATTACAAACACTTATGCAGTAATGTTAATCGCATACATTCAAGCCTTGCGACTGTGGCGACAAACCCTTAAACGGATTAAAGGTTTATCTAAGTTATGTATATCGGATTCTATCATTCCCAACTTCCAAACAAACCTAGGAATTCGGAAACGGGGTTTGTCAAGTCCTATGGTACCATTACATACTACCGAGCGGCGTAGCTAATGTTAATGAATGTATTATTGTCCCGATTAAACATACCAAATGTCATAACCAATGTCGCATGTGAAAACCGTGTACTAGGTATGCTAAGTAAACATACATAGTAGAAATGTCATGTAAAACAATTGTGCTAGCATGCTCAGTAAACATACATGAAGAAATGTCATGTAAAACAATGTGTCCATATGTTGAGTAAGCATATGCAACAAAGGTGTCTTATGAAATCAATGTGCTAGCATGCTAAGTCAACATACATAGCAAAACATAGTTGAAATCATGTACTATATGTGTACTTGATGAAACTAGCATGTTTATGTCATAAAAGCAATGAAAGCATGAAAGTAACAATTATGCACATGTGTATCACCCCAGAGTATTTGAAAGCGGTAAAATAGGGGAACTATGTACTCACTTGGGATTGCTTATTAGTCTTGAGAATAAGACCAATTTAAGCTCTAAGGATCATGGAATCAGCAAGGTACCTAATATAGGTAACTATGTTATAATCGGATCCTAAATCGGGAGATAGGATAGAATGAGGTTCTATAAATCAAATGAGTAATTGAACTCATATGGCATGATTTAATAGACCCTACATTCTGATTTGGAAATCTACCTAAGTGCTTTTGACCCGTTTCGACCCATTATGGTAGTATAAGCTACTATAATGCGTCGTTTGCGTAAAACTGTGGTCGGATGGTTAACTTATGTGCTATGTCAAGTCTTACATGCCCAATTATCCCTAAACATGTTACTAAATCAGATTATATGTCAAAAACATGTTCACATATGCAAAATACGGATTTATGCTTCAAAAGGGCATTTTGGTCATTTTCTATGGTCATGTAAACTACTTAACGAATGACTAACCAATCCTATGTGATCATAAGGTATAACCTCAGTGGTTATTCCCTATGCAACTATGATCACTAAATAAGCTTGGTCGGATCCTAATGATCGACCAAACAGGTCGGGTTCGAAAGTCTAAGCGGTTGTCTAGACCGCTTATCTTACGACCCTAAACAAGCACTAAACTAATAGTGACGAGTTAAACATGTCAAAACATGTTTAACTAACTTAGAAAACTGATTTGATACCTAAAAATAGTTCCGTTGCAAAATGCGCACTAAAACGCATTTTGATCGAAACTTTGACTCGTCACTACACCTAGTTAATGTGGTAATCAGTAGGTATAATCGCTAAGGATTATAACCATCATGATTACAATCACATTGAAAAGTTCAAACGAACTTTGTGTTGACCATTAACTGGTCAAAGCAGAAAGTCAAACACTGTTTGACTTTCACGCTAGAAAAGCGATAAAAGAACGAAAGAAGCTTACAAAGGGTCCAAGCTAGGGAGAACTTGATCTATAAATTCTCAGGTATGAAGTTATAAACCTCCACTTAGAGAAAATTAGATCAAGGGTGAGTGAAAACAAATGAATGGCATGGCTATTTATACTTGAGGGAAGTTCACAATATCAAGCCATGTGTTTGTGTAACCTCCAAGCATTAGATCAAAGCCATACATGTGTTTATGACAGATTTCCTTTGCTTGGAGAAGGCTTAACTTGGTGATTAAGGTGTTAAAACAATTAAACAAAACCAAGGACTTAAGCTGAATTGCCAAAACAACATTCTGCCCCGATGTGATGGTGGCGTGGCGCCACAGCACAGCCTCAAGGCTGTGGCGCGACGCGACGGGGTAGGGCTGCAGATTCAAATTTGGCAGAAATGGTCCCTGCACGTGTTTAAACTTGTTTTCGAAGTTTTTAACCTCCGTTAAGCCATTTTCAAGGCTCTACAAAGTCATCAAAGTGTAGGGGACCTGAAATATGCTCGGAAAAGTCCCGGATGTCGGCTCGTTTGGTCGTACGGTCACGTTTTTCGTTTACTTACGACGAAACTCGAACGGACGCGAAAACGATCCAAATTAAGAGACGAATGGTATTTTTGCATGCCGATCACTAAAATAAAAATATTTTAGTGTCTACAAAAATTTTGGATGTCCAGATGTGGTCAGAACGTAAGATATGCGCGTAAATGCAAACTTAAGCCGTTTTTGACACTTTTAGTCCTTGTAAGATCAAGTAAGCATGTTTTCGCACACCGAACCACTCAAAGCTTATTTCTAAGCTATGTTTAGGTTATATATGGTATGTTTAGATTATGATCAAGTTTCGGACTTTACGTTGTCTTACGAAACGGCAGACTTTTGCAAGTTGAAGAAAATAGTCCCTGTGAGCGAATAAACTTGTTTTTGCCATACCAAACCCTTTAGAACTTATTTCTAAGTTATGTGAAGGTTATTTAAGGTATGTTAAGCTTATGTTGCTATTCCGGAGTGTTTGTCGCGTTAAACTGATTACGTTTACACATCAGTTTGCGTATAACTTTCCAGAAAGCGATATAGAGTTTAAAATCAATCAAAAATCAAAATGTGCATAATGTCAGACATAAATAACAAACATTGGGATCAAAACACATTGTTTTATTGATATTGGATTGTTCAGAGTTTATACAGTGATTGCACAAGCATAAATATTACAGTCTCCCCTACTTTAGGAAATTTCGTCCCGAAATTTATTTAGAGGAAACTTGTGAGAATAGATGTGGATACTTCGCTTTCATTTGATCTTCACGTTCCCAAGTAAACTCTGGGCCACGTTTAGATTCCCAGCGAACTTTGAAAATAGGTATGCGCTTGTGTTTGAGCCTTTTGACTTCACGGTCCATGATTTCCACAGGTTTCTCAACGAAGTGCATCGTGTTATCAACACGAATTTCATCAAGTGGTATGTGGAGGTTCTCATCAGCTAAACATTTTTTCAGATTGGACACGTGGAATGTTGGATGAACATTTCCAAGTTCAGGAGGTAGCTCTAGTCTGTAGGCTACTTTTCTGATTCTTTCAACGATCTTGAATGGTCCAACATAGCGTGGTGCAAGTTTTCCTTTCTTTCCAAACCTAATCACACCTTTCCAAGGGGATACCTTGAGTAGGACGTGATCACCGACTTGGAATTCTAAGGGCTTGTTGTCACACCCCGACCACGTAAAACAACAAAACGTGGCGGAAACGTCGGGGAGTGTTGTAACAGAATCATTGTTTCACAACCATGGATTAAACAGTTTCGTTTTATTGAATTAAATGTATTACATTACATTGGAATTAGAAACAAAACATGAACAAAAAGACTTTCATTGGTATTAATGTGACAACCCTCACTAAACCAGGTATCCGTACAACTTGATTAATAATTAATTATTGCTTAATTACTGTGCTTGCTTGAACTTGTGAATAAACTGCTACTTGAACACTGATACATGTACTTACTTGCATCATACTTTACTTGCTGTCACTACATTATTTACATGACTGAACCTTAGTGACAAACATGATGCACAAAAAGCACAGTAGCACTATAACGGATAACCTATTGAACATGCTGATAAAGCCAGCATCAGGCAAACACTGCCTCTAAGGCCTGTATGAGCCAGAAATATTTTGCTACACTAGTGGTGAGTGTAGGGATATAAGGGTTGTAGAACTGCGTCTCTAGGAATAAGTCACAATGACTGGATGTGCCTAAAACGTGCTCTAAGCACAAAACTCAGCACTTTACAAAATAATTCAGCTTTTAGCTAACTAATAAAGTGCCAAAACATGAGAAAAATATTACTAGACACTTTCCAAAGTGTCAGAAATAAGTTGTGTCACTAAAAAGGGTATTAACGACACTTTAAGCTTTGTTAAGCACTTTAACGGATTACTATCCAACCGAACAACCGGACTATACCCGAAACATGAAAATATTGTTATTTTCATTATCTATCTTTTTATGAGCCAGTTAGGGTCCCTGAATACCCTAACACCCGTCATAACACACGAGACACAACTAACCAGGTTAAGCACTTAACTAACTTACTTAACCTAACTATTATCCTAACTATCTAGTTAGAATTGGACTAGTACCCCCCCCCCCTCTCTAACCGTCCCCAACTAAGGGGGGACACACTTGGTACAATTTTGATTAATTTAATCCTAGTGTTTAATATCTAGGAGGCATATGAACCATTGGTTAAACATGTTGAAAATTATCTATAAGATGCAAGGTTAACCCAACATAACACACACTCACACAACTCACAACTAAACTCTCTCTCCCTCTCCTTGCTCCTCACGGCCGAGAACAACAACAACCATCCATCCATCCTTCGATCTTGTTCAAGCCATTCCAACATCATACAAGCTTCAAGGATCACGTATTAGGAGGCTTGGTGCACTCGGAGTTTGAAGGACCTCTCTACTTTGCTTTTATCCACGCGTTTTTCGCATAGATTCTTCCCTAGCCTTGAGCTAGTGGTATGTTGCTAAAATCACCTTCTTAAACTATTTTAAAGTGGTTAATACGATATATGATGATTAAAACTCGAAATCTTACAAGATGATACTTTAAAGTCTACTAAAAATGCTATAAGTGTTGGATAATAGCTCATATGTTGTGTAAATGTTGTAGTAATTGAAATTTGTGATTATTTAGACCCGATCTATGTTGTGGTAGCTCGGATCATCACTTAACCCGGTTTGGTCATGATCACGAATCATGACATAAGGTTGTTTTGAATAGAACAAGGGTTAAAGGGTGAAACTCTACCACACACGAATCATGAACTTGTGTAAAAAAATGTTTTACTTGTGGAATAGTGTTTAAAACTAGCAGATATACGTATCTGCAAGTGGTATTTTCAAAGGACCAAGCGTTAAAGAAATCATGCTTTCTAAAAATGGATCTTACACTAACAAGAATGGTTTTTAGAACGCACAGGTGTGTGAACACTTGTGTAACACAAGTTTCGACGAAATAACTATTTTTGTAAAAGTGGACGAGAAGTTGTAAAGACGGAACTTCCATAAAAACGAGGTTTTTACAAGATCGGATTGTTTTATATAAAGATCCACTAAAAGTAATGAGATTTACTTCACAGTTTGGATAAACCACAAGTTCATGAAGTTTATGCGATTTATATACATATTTTGACTAGTTTGTGATTTGAACATGGTTTTGATTGAATAAGAAGATTGTTGGGTTGATTTATAAAAGAAAATGATACGCTTGAAAGCGTGGCCACCTCCAGTTACAGAGGAAACTCTGGCGAAATTTTTCTAAAAACCTAACACTTGGAATTATTTTCACTATAAGTGTTAGAGATACTTGTCGACTTGTTTTCAAACTATGAATTTCGCCACGGCTTTATTTATAAAATATCAGAGGTGGGATTTCACAAAATAAAACGTGATACATAAATATATTTAGTATATATTTTTCACAACATCACTTGTATAAGTGTTTATGATTATTTTGTGAACTACGTAAATATTATTTTTAGAGTAAAAATAATATTACTAAGTATTATTTTGGGGAAAATCACATGTATGAAAATATAATATTTTTGAGAAGAATATTCATATTTTGAAGTGGAAATAAAATATATTAAGTGAGACTTAATAGTGAAATCTGAATGTTACGAACACACATGTATTAAATCCCCCATCCTTGGGAAGGAAAATAACTACCAAGTATACAGAATGTAAACACGAAATAGTTGCCTAACTATTTCCCAAAAACTTAAACCATAAAGCTAAGGCACGGCCGTCCGTCTAATAGAGTTAGCACGTGTAGGTCGTCATACAGCTGATTGATTTGGAGGCATACTTGGTAGAGACGCACCACTGTGAGTTCATGTCCCCCTTTTCTCTAACTGTTATCAGTTTTCTTAACTGCGGGGGTGAAATACATGTTACTTTGATTATAAGTACATTATACATGGTATGGTTAGCGTAAGGAGGTTTACTACTTAGATCATGTGAGTGGGTAGGCAGAAACTGGAGGCCATTAATCCTCATTGTAGGACCGAGGGACGTAAGCGGTAGATCTATCTGGGTGTAGTGAGCCCAACTCTAGGCCCAACAGAACGGACCTCTGGAAGGCCCAACAGAACGGACCTTGGAGTGACTTTGTACCCAACGCTAAATCTGCTAGGTTTGAGTCTTCCTACTTGCACTTCACATATATCAATGGCCTTGCAAACCATTGGTGATCTCTTTTTCCTTATTTGCTACATACCAAGACTATTTTTATACTCACGAAGGTTTACTTACTCACTTACACATGAACTCGCTCAACATTATTGTTGATTTTTCAACTTACATGTATTTCAGGAAATTAAAGATCTGGCGCGGTATGTTATGTTTTCCCGCTGCATAAGGTTTCCAAGGTCATCCCAGTTTAGGAAATGTGACTCTTTCCTGGACAAGTCACAAATCTTAAACTGCGTTTATTTCATGTCGGTGTTTATGTTATTCAAGACAATGTTTTATGTTATGAGGTTGTAAGTCTCTAAGACAATGTTGTGTTACTCTGGTTTTAAAACTTAATCAAATGGATGATCTTGCATGATTTTATTTCATATAGCTTTGTTATGGTTAAGCTATGGTATTAAGAAGTCACACCAAAATAACCACGCTTCCGCAAAGCCAGGGTGTGACAGCTTGGTATCAGAGCTCTGATCATAGCGAACTAGGATTCCTTCTCGAGTCTAGACTATGATCACTAGGGCTCTCACGAAAACATTTTTACTGCATACCACTTAAGTCCAGATCCAAAACTTTTTACAAACAAATGTTGAGCACATTTTATTATTTATAGGCTCAGTCTAGAAGGGCTGAGGCTCGGTCTGAGAGGCCGAGGCTCGGTCTGAGAGATCGAGGTAGTTGGCTAGTTGGACTAGGAAGAGTAGGCTCAGTCTTGGAGGCTGAGGCTCGGTATTGGAGACCGAGGCTCGGTCTGAGAGATCGAGGTAGTTGGCTAGTTGGACTAGGAAGAGTAGGCTCAGTCTTGGAAGCTGAGGCTCGGTATTGGAGACCGAGGCTCGATCTGAGAGGTCGAGGTAGATGATAGAGCAGTCTTAGAGACTGGGAGAAATTGGCTAGTGGGACTAGGAGAATGATTTGAATGCTTACTTGGTGACTTATGTGATTATTTGATTGTATGATTGACTGTTTGTGCATGTTGTGTTTATGTTACAGACATTATGGACACCTCTGGCACTGGTGATTCAGACACCACAGGACCTAGACCTATAGTATCGGACGACCTAGAGTCTTCTGAGCGTGAGGTCCACACATCCGACGTTACTAGCACAGACGAGGACGATTTTCAGCCCTTTGCTTTACCTGATGGTGCTGATGAGCTCACTGATGGCCCTTTGGCCGGGGACCTACCGTTAGTGGAGATCCCTGCTCCCATACCACTTGCTTCATATCCTGCTTACAATTTGCTTCTCGACGCCGACGATGATGACGACGTCGATCTGTATGATGATGAGCCCTTAGAGGACGAGGTTCAGGGCGAGGCCCTTCTTGCTGCTGGTGATCTTTTGATGATCGCAGATGCTCCCGCCGAGGAGTCTCCTGCTCACTCTCCGGTCCCAGACTCTTTCGAGTCTGTGGCCTCCGCACCTTCACACACCCAGAGTGCGCAGCACTTCTCACATGGATCAGATCCCGACCAGGCATCCTCTGTTGCCCCTATTCCTAGTTTTACTTTCGACCACGATGATGTGGAGGATTTCGATCCTGTCTTTCCCCCAGGATTCGACTCAGATCAGGATATAGAGTTTATACCCATGGATCAGCCTATGGAGGATCCAGTCGACCTAGTTGATCCCATCGACCCTGAGTTTGATTTTGAGATGGCCTTTGATGAGCCCGAGCAGCCACTAGACCCTGCTCCTGACCCAGTACTTGAGCATGACCCAGTTCATGCTGACGCACCTATTATTGAGCCTGTCTTTGCTGACCCACCTATTGATGATCACCCTATAGATGCTCCCTTATTGGAGGGCGATCATGTCCTTGTTGCTGATCACGTTGATCCCCCACTTTTTGCTGATGCACCAGTTGACCCCCTTGTTGTACCTCACCATGATCCTATGCCAGCCCAGTTTGATCGTGCACTTTTTGAGGCACAGATTGACCCACGAGATGAGCACGCCCAGCATGGGTGGATTCCTGCTGATAATGAGGTTCCACCTATTCCCCCTCAGATCACTGATACCCGTCACGTTGATTTCTCTTTTGCTCAGTACCTTCTCCAGGTCGGCATCGCGTCACGGGAGCTAGAAGGTTCTTCGGCTCACCCTTTTGGACATGTACCGGTATCTATCCCTGCTATACCACCGTCTGCTACTTTTCCCTCTGTTTCTCCATTTCATGTGGCACCTTTTGATCCCACCAGTGAGCCGTTCCTTTGGGCACCACACTCTGCTATGCCACCGACTGACCCCTACCATTCTTTCTACATGGGGTATACTATTGAGGACGTTTGATGTCTTTTGTCGCCCAGCACGAGGCACACACGCAGCGCATACAGGAGCTTGAGAGAGCCCGGCCGCCGCCGTGTCAGTGCCAGGGCCAGACCCACTCTCCGTTGCAGCCCTCTCGACCTGTTCCACCAGACTATGATGCACGCCTTTTTGCCCTGGAGCAGCAGGTTGCTTCATTCTTACGCACCCAGAGAGCCATGGAGGAGGACTGGCTCCATTTGCGCCGCTTGTTTTACACTCACTTTCCCCCTCCTCCACCGCCATCCGTGTAGAGCTCTTCAGTACCGTATAGGTAGACATTGGTGAGAAGACGGCGAATGCTTTTGACTGCACAGCATTTTTGGAGACTACATTTTGATTCTGACTTTTGTTGACATGTATTTGATGTATTGACACAGATTTGATATAGTTTTTGGACTAGGGTGATGTAGCCCGTAGTCGACTGATTTTGTATGACACTCTGATGTACTTGTACGCTTACTATGTGGTCTCGATATATGGCAATCGCAGTATTCTCATCATATTTGATGCTTGACTTGGTTATTTGTATTTTAGGACATGGGATGTTGTGTGATTGATGTTTGTGACATGGGACGTTGTGTGATTGATATGATTATAACATGAGATGTTATGTACTATTACTATCGTTATATACATACGCTAAATTATGACCTGACTTATGTAATATAACTATGGCTTGACCGACGTAAACACATCTTTTAGAAGATGCCGCCGAGACGTGAGACACGCATGCCTACCAATGAGGCAGAACTCCAGCAAATTATCGCTGCTGCCATTGCACAATACGCCGCCTCTCAAGGAGGGACTAGTGGAAGCAACTCTGGCAACACTGGCAACAACAATAATCCACCTCATGGATGCACCTACAAGCAGTTTCTAGACTGCAAACCGGTCAACTTTGATGGCACAGGAGGTGCTGTCGCCTTTGTTCGTTGGGCCGAGAAAACTGAATCTGTTCTACGCATGAGCAAATGCGCACTGGATCAGCAAGTCACCTATATCTCAGGGCTATTCTTGGATGGAGCCCTCTCTTGGTGGAATCTGCAAGTACAGACACTTGGTGAAGCTGCTGCCTACGCGCTAACCTGGACCGATCTGAAGGAACTTATGCGCAAAAAGTACTGCTCTCGCGCGGAAATCCAGAGATTGGAAACCGAGTTCTGGCATTTGAAAATGGACGGTCCAAAGATCGCAGAATACGTTCAAAGGTTCCATGACTTATCACATGTGGTACCCTACATGGTCACTCCGGAGTTCAAGCGGATTGAACGTTTCATTTGGGGATTAGCTCCTCAAATCATAAGCATGGTAACCTCATCCAAGCCTGCGACCATTACTGAGGCGATCGATTTGAGCGTAGCTCTCACTGAGGAGGCTATTCGCCTGAACAAGTTTGATGAGATCAAGACGAAGAAGGCAGAGACTCACGTCGAGTCATCAGGAGGTAACAAACGGAAGTTCTCGAACTTCAAGCAGGGCGCCAATGTGGTGGTTAAGAAAGGAGGATCAGACACGCCAGCTCAGGTTACAGCTGGTAGAGGGAAGAAAGGAAAGGGATACATGGGCACCCAACCTAAGTGCAACGACTGCCAACGCCACCATTCTGGTCGTTGCGGGCCAAAAGTATGCGAAGCATGTGGGAAACGTGGCCACTTGAAGGACACTTGTTGGGCCACTGCTGGTCAGGGAGGCCAGGGAGGATTCGGAAACAGAAATTACAACCGGGGTGGGAATGGAAATCGCCCACAAGGAAACTATGGAGGTAACGAGAATCGAGGCAACAATACTAACCAAGCGGGCGCCGTGAATCGTAATCAGAGGAATGATCAAGCTGGTGGAAACGGGCAAAGACTTGGATGCTTTAACTGCGGTGATATCGGGCATTTTAAGAAGAACTGCCCAGAGTTGAACCAAGCCCGTGGAAGAGTGTTCCAAATCGAAGCAAGGGAAGCGCGCCAGGACCCCAATGTCGTCACCGGTACGTTCCCTGTAAATCAACGCTATGCATCCGTTTTATTTGATACTGGTGCCGATTATAGCTTCGTGTCGCTAGAATTTAAGAATATGCTTGGGATAGCCGCTAATAAGTTAGATATTCCCTACTCGATCGAATTGGCTAATGGGAAGTTAGTAGAAGCCAACGAAGTCATCAGAGGTTGTGTGATCGAATTAGGAGAGCGTGAGTTTGCTTTGGACCTACTACCAGTTCAGTTGGGAAGCTTTGACGTAGTAGTAGGAATGGATTGGTTATCAGGCAACAAGGCTGAGATAGTTTGTCACGAAAAGATCGTTCGTATCCCAACCGAAGATGGCGAAACAATTGTGGTTCACGGAGAGAAGCGTGATACGCCGTTAAGAATTATCAGCTGCCTGAAAGCGCGAAAGTGTTTGCAGAAGGGATGTGTTGCCTTCCTGGCACACATTGTGGATAAGAAGGCTGCTGAGCCAAGAATCGAAGACATCCCTATCGTGAGGGAATACCCAGAAGTCTTCCCAGAAGACTTACCTGGACTGCCACCTCAGAGGCAAGTAGAGTTCCGCATCGATTTAGTTCCAGGCGCCGCGCCTGTGGCTAAGGCACCTTATAGACTTGCTCCGTCTGAGATGCAGGAACTGTCGACACAGCTTCAAGAGCTGTTAGACAAGGGTTTTATCCGACCAAGCTTCTCGCCTTGGGGAGCTCCGGTCCTGTTTGTCAAGAAGAAGGACGGTAGTTTTCGTATGTGCATCGACTACCGGGAGCTGAACAAGCTGACGATCAAGAATAGATATCCTCTGCCAAGAATCGATGATCTGTTTGATCAACTGCAAGGCTCAAGCTTTTATTCAAAGATCGATCTTCGATCTGGATACCATCAGTTAAGGATACAAGAGGAGAGTATCCCGAAGACAGCCTTCAGAACTCGTTATGGACACTACGAGTTCCTTGTTATGCCGTTTGGTTTGACAAACGCACCTGCAGTCTTTATGGATTTGATGAATAGAGTTTGCAAGCCGTACTTGGACAAGTTCGTGATTGTGTTTATCGACGACATCTTGATCTATTCAAGAACAAAGGCCGAGCACGAACAGCATCTAAGAGCTATTTTGGAGCTGCTGAAGAAGGAACTGTTGTATGCCAAATTCTCCAAGTGCGAATTTTGGCTACGTGAAGTCCAATTCCTTGGACACGTGGTAAATGGAGATGGAATCCACGTGGATCCAACAAAGATCGAAGCGATCAAGAATTGGGAAACGCCAAAGACGCCAACCGAGATTCGACAATTCTTGGGTTTGGCTGGCTACTATCGAAGGTTCATTGAGGATTTCTCAAAAATCGCTCAACCATTGACGCTCCTCACCCAGAAAGATAAGAAGTTTGATTGGGGAATCAAACAGGAAGAAGCGTTCCAGATACTGAAGGATAAGCTCTGCAATGCGCCAATCTTAGCACTACCGGAAGGTACAGATGATTTTGTGGTATACTGTGACGCTTCGCGTCAAGGATTAGGTTGTGTGTTGATGCAACGCCAAAAGGTTATTGCTTACGCATCGCGTCAACTGAAAGTGCACGAAAAGAACTATACCACACATGATTTGGAACTTGGCGCAGTGGTATTTGCACTAAAGATCTGGAGACACTACCTTTATGGTACAAAGTGTACAATCTTTACAGATCACAAGAGCCTACAGCACATATTCAACCAGAAGGAGCTGAATATGAGGCAAAGACGATGGGTTGAGTTGCTGAACGATTACGACTGCGAGATAAAGTATCATCCAGGGAAGGCGAATGTGGTCGCCGATGCCCTAAGTCGGAAGGAGAGGATCAAGCCCATAAGGGTTAGAGCTTTAGAAATGATTATTCAAACCGATCTTTCCTTGCGCATTCGTGCCGCGCAGAAAGAAGCTCTCAAGGAAGGAAACCTTGAAGAAGAATATCTCCGTGGGATGGAGAAGCTACTGGTACCAAATGAGGAAGGAACGTTATGCTTCGAGAAAAGGATTTGGGTTCCTTTGTTTGGAGATTTAAGGAAGGTTATTTTCGATGAAGCTCACAAGTCACGGTACTCTATCCATCCGGGATCGGATAAGATGTACCAAGATCTCAAAGATTATTATTGGTGGCCTAGGATGAAAGGCGATGTTGCTGTTTATGTGAGCAAATGTTTAACATGCGCTAAGGTTAAAGCGGAATACCAGAAACCTTCAGGACTTCTGCAACAACCAGAGATTCCCAAGTGGAAATGGGAACAAATCTCCATGGATTTTATTACGAAATTGCCAAGAACGCCAAGAGGCCATGACACTATTTGGGTAATAGTGGATCGATTAACAAAGTCAGCACACTTCTTACCTATCAGAGAGAAGGATAATACGAGCAAATTGGCTGAAATTTACATGAGAGAGATCGTCGCGCGCCATGGAGTACCTCTCTCAATCATCTCTGATAGAGACGGAAGGTTTGTGTCAAGGATATGGCAATCCTTCCAAGAAGCCTTTGGCTCACAATTGAATCTGAGCACTGCGTTTCATCCGCAAACTGACGGTCAGAGCGAGCGAACGATGCAGACTTTGGAAGACATGCTGAGAGCGTGTGTTATGGATTTGGGCGGTAGCTGGGACAAGCATTTGCCTTTGGTCGAATTTTCGTACAACAACAGCTACCACACCAGTAATGGTGTCGCGCCATTTGAAGCCCTTTACAGACGCAAGTGCCGATCACCCTTATGTTGGGCTGACGCAGGTGATAGGCAGCTTGCTGGTCCCGAAATCGTCCAAGAGACGACAGACAAGATTGCGCAGATTCTTAAACGCATCGAAGCAGCTCGCCACAGACAGAAGGCCTATGCGGATCCAAACCGGAAACATGTGGAATTCCAAGTTGGAGAAATGGTGTTATTGAAAGTTTCACCCTGGAAGGGTGTGGCACGCTTCGGAAAGCGTGGGAAGTTAAATCCGCGCTACATTGGTCCTTTCAGAGTTTTGGAAAGAATAGGACTAGTAGCATGCAAGTTGGACCTACCTGCTAAACTCCATTCAGTCCACGATACATTTCATGTATCCAACCTGAAGAAAAGTCCAACTCAAGATGACATTGCCATTCCCATCGACGAGATCCACGCTGACGATACGCTCCATTTCGTTGAAGAACCGGTGGAGGTTACGGATTGGAAAATAAACAAGACCCGCCGGAGCAGTGTCAAGCTCATCAAAGTTCGTTGGAATGCCAGACACGGTCCTGAGTACACCTGGGAGCATGAGGACCGGATGAAAGAGAAATACCCCCACCTTTTTCCTAAGAACCCTGCATTTACAAGCAGAACTTAAATTTCGGGACGAAATTTATTTAACGGGGGGAGAATGTGACAACCCTCACTAAACCAGGTATCCGTACAACTTGATTAATAATTAATTATTGCTTAATTACTGTGCTTGCTTGAACTTGTGAATAAACTGCTACTTGAACACTGATACATGTACTTACTTGCATCATACTTTACTTGCTGTCACTACATTATTTACATGATTGAACCTTAGTGACAAACATGATGCACAAAAAGCACAGTAGCACTATAACGGATAACCTATTGAACATGCTGATAAAGCCAGCATCAGGCAAACACTGCCTCTAAGGCCTGTATGAGCCAGAAATATTTTGCTACACTAGTGGTGAGTGTAGGGATATAAGGGTTGTAGAACTGCGTCTCTAGGAATAAGTCACAATGACTGGATGTGCCTAAAACGTGCTCTAAGCACAAAACTCGGCACTTTACAAAATAATTCAGCTTTTAGCTAACTAATAAAGTGCCAAAACATGAGAAAAATATTACTAGACACTTTCCAAAGTGTCAGAAATAAGTTGTGTCACTAAAAAGGGTATTAACGACACTTTAAGCTTTGTTAAGCACTTTAACGGATTACTATCCAACCGAACAACCGGACTATACCCGAAACATGAAAATATTGTTATTTTCATTATCTATCTTTTTATGAGCTAGTTAGGGTCCCTGAATACCCTAACACCCGTCATAACACACGAGACACAACTAACCAGGTTAAGCACTTAACTAACTTACTTAACCTAACTATTATCCTAACTATCTAGTTAGAATTGGACTAGTACCCCCCCCCCCCCTCTCTAACCGTCCCCAACTAAGGGGGGACACACTTGGTACAATTTTGATTAATTTAATCCTAGTGTTTAATATCTAGGAGGCATATGAACCATTGGTTAAACATGTTGAAAATTATCTATAAGATGCAAGGTTAACCCAACATAACACACACTCACACAACTCACAACTAAACTCTCTCTCCCTCTCCTTGCTCCTCACGGCCGAGAACAACAACAACCATCCATCCATCCTTCGATCTTGTTCAAGCCATTCCAACATCATACAAGCTTCAAGGATCACGTATTAGGAGGCTTGGTGCACTCGGAGTTTGAAGGACCTCTCTACTTTGCTTTTATCCACGCGTTTTTCGCATAGATTCTTCCCTAGCCTTGAGCTAGTGGTATGTTGCTAAAATCACCTTCTTAAACTATTTTAAAGTGGTTAATACGATATATGATGATTAAAACTCGAAATCTTACAAGATGATACTTTAAAGTCTACTAAAAATGCTATAAGTGTTGGATAATAGCTCATATGTTGTGTAAATGTTGTAGTAATTGAAATTTGTGATTATTTAGACCCGATCTATGTTGTGGTAGCTCGGATCATCACTTAACCCGGTTTGGTCATGATCACGAATCATGACATAAGGTTGTTTTGAATAGAACAAGGGTTAAAGGGTGAAACTCTACCACACACGAATCATGAACTTGTGTAAAAAAATGTTTTACTTGTGGAATAGTGTTTAAAACTAGCAGATATACGTATCTGCAAGTGGTATTTTCAAAGGACCAAGCGTTAAAGAAATCATGCTTTCTAAAAATGGATCTTACACTAACAAGAATGGTTTTTAGAACGCACAGGTGTGTGAACACTTGTGTAACACAAGTTTCGACGAAATAACTATTTTTGTAAAAGTGGACGAGAAGTTGTAAAGACGGAACTTCCATAAAAACGAGGTTTTTACAAGATCGGATTGTTTTATATAAAGATCCACTAAAAGTAATGAGATTTACTTCACAGTTTGGATAAACCACAAGTTCATGAAGTTTATGCGATTTATATACATATTTTGACTAGTTTGTGATTTGAACATGGTTTTGATTGAATAAGAAGATTGTTGGGTTGATTTATAAAAGAAAATGATACGCTTGAAAGCGTGGCCACCTCCAGTTACAGAGGAAACTCTGGCGAAATTTTTCTAAAAACCTAACACTTGGAATTATTTTCACTATAAGTGTTAGAGATACTTGTCGACTTGTTTTCAAACTATGAATTTCGCCACGGCTTTATTTATAAAATATCAGAGGTGGGATTTCACAAAATAAAACGTGATACATAAATATATTTAGTATATATTTTTCACTACATCACTTGTATAAGTGTTTATGATTATTTTGTGAACTACGTAAATATTATTTTTAGAGTAAAAATAATATTACTAAGTATTATTTTGGGGAAAATCACATGTATGAAAATATAATATTTTTGAGAAGAATATTCATATTTTGAAGTGGAAATAAAATATATTAAGTGAGACTTAATAGTGAAATCTGAATGTTACGAACACACATGTATTAAATCCCCCATCCTTGGGAAGGAAAATAACTACCAAGTATACAGAATGTAAACACGAAATAGTTGCCTAACTATTTCCCAAAAACTTAAACCATAAAGCTAAGGCACGGCCGTCCGTCTAATAGAGTTAGCACGTGTAGGTCGTCATACAGCTGATTGATTTGGAGGCATACTTGGTAGAGACGCACCACTGTGAGTTCATGTCCCCCTTTTCTCTAACTGTTTTCAGTTTTCTTAACTGCGGGGGTGAAATACATGTTACTTTGATTATAAGTACATTATACATGGTATGGTTAGCGTAAGGAGGTTTACTACTTAGATCATGTGAGTGGGTAGGCAGAAACTGGAGGCCATTAATCCTCATTGTAGGACCGAGGGACGTAAGCGGTAGATCTATCTGGGTGTAGCGAGCCCAACTCTAGGCCCAACAGAACGGACCTCTGGAAGGCCCAACAGAACGGACCTTGGAGTGACTTTGTACCCAACGCTAAATCTGCTAGGTTTGAGTCTTCCTACTTGCACTTCACATATATCAATGGCCTTGCAAACCATTGGTGATCTCTTTTTCCTTATTTGCTACATACCAAGACTATTTTTATACTCACGAAGGTTTACTTACTCACTTACACATGAACTCGCTCAACATTATTGTTGATTTTTCAACTTACATGTATTTCAGGAAATTAAAGATCTGGCGCGGTATGTTATGTTTTCCCGCTGCATAAGGTTTCCAAGGTCATCCCAGTTTAGGAAATGTGACTCTTTCCTGGACAAGTCACAAATCTTAAACTGCGTTTATTTCATGTCGGTGTTTATGTTATTCAAGACAATGTTTTATGTTATGAGGTTGTAAGTCTCTAAGACAATGTTGTGTTACTCTGGTTTTAAAACTTAATCAAATGGATGATCTTGCATGATTTTATTTCATATAGCTTTGTTATGGTTAAGCTATGGTATTAAGAAGTCACACCAAAATAACCACGCTTCCGCAAAGCCAGGTTGTGACAATTAAGTCACTAAGGTCTCGTCCATTCCTATGTGAGCATACACCAATATCATCATCAATTATTGTACCTGAAACACATGTGAAAATACGTCAGCATAAAAATGCCGGCGAGTACATAGGTTTTATATGAGTGTTGGATCCATGGCTAGTTTACATGTTGCAACACCTAATTAAAAACCTTGTTTTGAAAAGTATAGTATTGCGATATAATTAACCAACTCAAATCAAGTTGATTATACTTTATAAAAATCTCATAGCCATGATTCTTAACCCAAAATGTTTGTTTAAGAAAAACCAAAATTTGTAAAACATCTCGTAAAAACTGTGTCAATAAAACTCGTATGGTTTATATTATTAGAAAAACCTTGTAATATAACTTTGTTTTGATAACCTTGCCCAAGTGATCTAGATAACGCAACGATATATAATGTGTTAAAAGCACTTATATATAGGAAGTACCAGCGGCGTATCCACCATGCTTTTAACATATTACACCTGCCCCGTTACCTAATCACTTCCCTAATCCCAATGGTTCCAACAGTTACAAATGGTTCACATAAATCAAAAGGTTACAAATGGTTCACATAAATCAACAGGTTACAAATGGTTCACATAAATCAACAGGTTACAAATGGTTTACATAAATCAAAAGGTTACAAATGGTTCACATAAATCAACAGGTTACAAATGGTTCACATAAATCAATCAGCTTCAAATGGTTTAAAAAGATATAAAACAATGTGTCCATATACTGGATAAGCATATGCAACAATTGAACATACATAGCGTGAAATATAATGTAAAACGATGTACTAAGTATGCACTAAAAGGACATACATAGCAAAAACATAATGAAATCATGTACTAATAGTGTACTAATGAACATAGCAAGTATATGATATGAAAACATGGAAAGCATGAAAGTAACAAGTAGGCACATGTGTTTCACCCCAAAACGTTTGGAAAACAGTAAAAGAGGGGACTATGTACTCACCTGAGGGTGCTTAGAAGTCTTGAACAACAACCAAGCAAAGCTAGAGGGATCACGGAATCAAACGGCACCTAATATAGATAACTATGTAAATAAACGGACCTAAATCAGGGGATCGGATAAAATGAGGTTTCGTAAACCAAATGAGTGTAGGGACTCATGTAATATGGTTTAACAAAGCCTACATTCTAAGACGAAACCTAACCTAAGTGCTTACGACCCATTACGACTCGTTAAGGTAGCTTACGCCACTTGAACGCGTCATTCGCGTAAAACGCGTTCGGAACGCCTAACTAGTCATATGACAAGTATTATATGTCTTAATATGTCTAATAATGTTATCTAATCAGTTTATATGTAAAAATTTAGGTTACATATGCTTAAAATGAATTTATGCGTAAAAGGGGCATTTTGGTCATTTACCTAAGGCATATAAACTACCTATCATACAACTACTTAAACGAAGTAACCATAAGGTATAACCTCGGAAGGTTATTCCCTATGCAACTATGGTCACCTAATGTGTTTGGTCGGATCCTAAAGATCGACCAAACGAGTCGGGTTCGAAAGTATAAGCGGTTGTTTAGACCGCTTACCTTACGACCCTATATAAGCACTAAACCTAAAGTGACGAGCTAAACATGTTAAAACATGCTTAACGAGGTTTGAAAACGGGTTTGGTATCAAAACAAACGGTTTTGATAACTAAAAGTAGTTTGGTTACAAAATACGCAAGAATACGCATTTTGGCCGAAACTACGACTCGCCACTATGCCTAGATAACGTGGTAATCAGTAGGTATAGTCACAAGAGACTAAAACCATCGTGATTACACTTACGTTATGAAGTTCAAACGAACTTTATGTTGACCATAAACTGGTCAAAGCAGAAAGTCAAACACAGTTTGACTTTCACGCGAAAAAGAACGAAAGAGGACTTACAAAAGGTCCAAGAAAGGAAGTTTGACCCGATTATTCTCAGGTATGAAGTGGAAGCACTTCAAATTAGAGAGCAATCAGATCAAGGTGTGAAGAATGCAAATGAGGAAGGTGGGTATTTATAGTTTTTGCACAACCGTTAAGATCGTTCATCGTAAAACGAGCTTCGATCTCATCCGTACACATGTGCCCATGGTTTTGTGAAACCATGGGAGCCCCTAGTTTCATTAAAACCATGTGCAAATGAGGGTAACAGCTGGAACAAGCTGGAATTTAGATTTTTCATTTTAGTCCCTTCCTAAGATAACTATGGCAGATTGTCAATTTTGGTCCCTGAATGTGCAAAACATGGTTTTTGATGCATTTTTGACACGTTTAAGCCCCGTTAATCCCATTTCAAGGCTCTAAAATGAAGTTAAAGTATAGGGAACATGAAACATGCTCAAAAAAATCTCGGATGTCGGTTTGTTTGGTCGTACGGTTGCGTTGTTCGGTTAATTACGACGAAACACGAACGAATGCGAAAAACGATCCAAATTACGCGACGAATTTTATTTTATCATGCCAATCACTAAAATAAAATATTTTAATGATTACATAAAGTTTTTGGATGTCCGGATGTATTCAGAACGTAAGATATGCGCGAAAATGCAAACTTATGCACTTTTTGACGCTTTTAGTCCCTGAATGACCAAAGAGTTTATTTTAGCACACCGAACCCCTCAAAGCCTATTTCTAAGCTATGTAAAGGATATTTAGGGTATGTTTAACTTATGGTCATGTTCCGGAATGTTCGTTACAGTACAAATCGGCATACTTTCACAGTTTGTCGAAATTAGTCCCTCTAAGTGAATAAACTTGATTTCGCCACACCAAACCCTCCAAAACTTATTTCTAAGTTATGTAAAGGTTATTTAAGGTATGTTAAGCCTATTTCACTATTCCGGAGTGTTCGTTGCATTAAACTGGTTATATTTACGCATCAGTGCGCGTATAACCTTCCAGAAAGCGATTTAAAGCTTGAAATCGAACAAGAATTGATATGTGCAAAAGATACACATATTTATACAAATCCCAAGTATGAAATACAATATTTCATTGGTTTGGTATTTTTTTGATGGTCGCATAGGCACAGGTGTCACAGTCTCCGCTACTTTAGGAAATTCCGTCCCGAAATTTATTCGTAGGAGTCTGTCTGTGACGCTGTGTTAAATAATTGCCTTGCATGGAATCTAGGGTTTTTATCTATTTGCGTAGAATAACCCATCAAAGATTATGCAAGGCATAATCCTGTCATTTCTCTCAACGGACAATCTTTAAAAAATGAAAATGAAGGAAAAATCAACGATATTCATTTCCCTCGATGGATATTCTTCAGAAACGAAAATGAACGAATAATCAAGAATATTCATTTCCCTCGATGGATATTCTTCAGAAACAAAAATGAACGGAATGAGTCATTTTTCTCAATGGGTATTCTTCAGAAACGAAAATGAACGAATAATCAAGAATATTCATTTCCCTCGATGGATATTCTTCAGAAACGAAAATTAACGGAATGAGCCATTTTCCTCAATGGGTATTCTTCAGAAACGAAAATGAACGAATAATCAAGAATATTCATTTCCCTCGATGGATATTCTTCATAAACAAAAATGAACGGAATGAGTCATTTTCCTCAATGGGTATTCTTTAGAAACGGAAATGAACGAATAATCAAGAATATTCATTTCCCTCGATGGATATTCTTCAGAAACGAAAATGAACGGAATGAGTCATTTTCCTCAATGGGTATTCTTCAGAAACGAAAATGAACGAATAATCAAAAATATTCATTTCCCTCGATGGATATTCTTCAGAAACGAAAATGAACGGAATGAGTCATTTTCCTCAATGTGTATTCTTCAGAAACGGAAATGAACGAATAATCAAGAATATGCATTTCCCTCGATGGATATTCTTTAGAAACGAAAATGAACGGAATGAGTCATTTTCCTCAATGGGTATTCTTTAGAAACGGAAATGAAGGAAAAATCAAGAATATTCATTTCCCTCGATGGATATTCTTTAGAAACAAAAATGAACGGAATGAGTCATTTTCCTCAATGAGTATTTTTTAGAAATGGAAATGAAGGAAAAATCAAGAATATCCATTTCCCTCGATGGATATTCTTCAGAAACGAAAATGAACGGAATGAGTCATTTTCCTCATTTGGTATTCTTCAGAAACGGAAATGAACTGAGTCAACTCTAGACACATGACAAAACTTGCTGTGGTTTCTGTGCACTGAATTCCATAATTATGTATGCATCCATAATTACGTAATTCCTTGCACAGTCCGCACAGTTTGTTTTGTAATGTGAAGGGTAAGAAAATCAAACCTGTGATGAGTGTGACTAGACTATCATAGGGTCCTTTTAATTAGATCGACAAATGATCTCTTTAATTAGACCACCAAGGAGTCTTTTCAGCTATATCATCACATGATATTCCTAACCAGATTTTTGGATCAATCTGTTTATCTAGACCACTCAAGGGGTCTAATTATGGAATAGTACATTATAATCCAAGGGTCTTTACTATTACGTAGAAGCTCATTAAGGATTTAAGGTAGTACCTTTGGATATCCTACTATGAATCCCTTATACGAAGATATGAAAGATTCTACGAGGATTTGGATAACAAAAACTTGGATCACATAAAAACATAAAAAGGAACACATAAGCACATAATCACATATTTGTTTAATTTGACCTTTAATTTGTTATCTTTGGACACGGATATTTAAAGGACACCAGGAATCCAATCCGTGGATTTTATTTGGCACTTTAATCATTTTCAAGAATCTATCTATGAAGATAGGATGATCTTCCGAAAATTCGATTTTGTTTTCAAAGAAACGTAATATTCGAATTAAGGCACACAACAATTTTAGGATTTACGGAAATACCGTAGGTACCCTATTAAGGATTTATAGTGGTACTTTGGGTATTCGTCAAGAGTTGTAACTTGCACCGTGTACTTCGTTTCTTTGGAAGAAACGGGTACTTAGGATTTTCGTGGAAAACGCAAGAGATCATAAAATGGAAGAATTTTGGGGGTAGTCTGTTCTTCAAGGAATACGATTCCCTGATTGTCGGTATTGAAGGGGATATGTTGTTTATACATGCAACCACATAAATACATTGCAATGTAAATAAAAGATTTATTTATAAACAACGATAACAACTGTTTCATGGACCTTGATAACAAAAGAAAATAATACATAAGACGTGATTATTTCTAAACGGTGTTGTCTTCTAGTCGGTCAGATGCTCATCCTTGTGCTGGATTTGCATTAGCAAGCTTTGGGCAATTTCTTCGGAAATGACCCATCTCGCCACAGTTGTAGCAAGAACCTGGTGGAAAACGAGCCTGAGCAGGATTGTTGTCAGCTTGATTGGGGGCAACTGCAGCTCGACAAAGTCTTGCTGTATGACCTATAAGTCCACAAATTTGGCATTTGCGGCACTTCACACTAGCATGATGATGAAGGTTACATTGGTTGCACAAGGGTGCAGTTCCGTTGTATGGCTTCCTAGCAGGGGGTTGAGCTGGTTGGTTGGGGGCAGCTTGATCATTGTGAGGAACCACGGCGAAGTTCTGGGAAGCTTTTCGCTTCTTTGACTTCTTGGAGGATCCAGTCTGTTCATCTTTGGGTTTCGATTCCTCGACTAGTTTCTTATCACCTTTTCGGAAAAGTTTACCTTTCCTGATTTGAGATTCAGTCAAGGTAGCAGATAGCTCAATGGCCTGCCTAACTGTAGTGGGGTTGCTACCAGTCACAATGTCTTGCACTGGGTCAGGGAGGCCATCAATGTACTTTTCAATTGCCTTATCCAAAGGCGTAACCATATTCGGGCATAACAGACTTAATTCCTCATAACGATCCATGTAGGCTCGATGCTCACCGCTATCTTGCTTAAGATCGTCGAATTCCCTTTCCAAGGCCCTGATCTCGTGACGAGGACAGAATTCCTTCATCATCAGAGCTCGAAGCTCTTCCCACGTTTGAGCCAGTGCCACATCGGCACCCCTATCTCTCATCACACCATTCCACCATGTCAAAGCTCGTTTCTCAAAGACACTAGATGCGAATTCTACCTTTCGCTCATTTGGGCATTGAACATGTCTGAAGGTGCTCTCTAGACTCTCGAACCATTGCAGAAGTTGTGACACCCCAGGAAAACCAGGAAAACCATACAACTTAACTAGCTTCCTCAGTGAGTGCCTACCAAATTTCGGGACGAAATTTCTTTCAACTTGGGGATGATGTGACAACTCGAAATTTAGAACCTTTCGTTGTACGCTTGAACGCTAAGTGACTAACTAATATGATGATTGAATGAATGATATATGTGAACTTATATGTTTATGTGTGTACTTGTATGTATGCGTGTATGTATGTCACCCGAGACACAAGAACCCGACTCGAGACCATGCGGTCTCGAGTGACTAAGTGTAATAGTTGGGCCGGTTGGGCCACACCTCATTTAATCCACCCGAGACCCACTAGGGTGCACCAACCCGGTCCGGGTATAAAACCCACAAGAGTGACCAACTTTGCCTATTTGCACCATTGCAACACTTTCACACACACTCTCCATTCTCTCACAAAAACCCTAGACACCAAGCATCACACTCCTTCTCCTTCTCCTTGGATCAAACCGGTGGCACTAGGACTCTCGGATCGAGCTCAGGATCATCATTCGGAAGTTCACTCATCACTCTTCATACCCTCACACTTAGAGAACCCATTCGGTTAGTACTTTACTATGTATTAAGGATTATGTGTGCTTGATGTTTGAATGCTTGTCTTCATGTATTAATAAGTGGAAAAATGTATGATTATGGCTTTATCATATTCTCGGGTGTGTATGTTAATGATAATCGGTTAAACATGCCTTGATTTTTATATATATTGCATGATGATTTAATGAGATCTTGTGATTAAATGTGGTTTAACCATTAGGTTGTTGATGTTCATATAATCGGATTGTATACTCTTGTGTTAAGAACCGAATACTCGCTATTAGGGTGATTCATTGCGTTAATATCATAGGGTGCATGTTGGTGTTGATGAGTTGTTGATTTTGTTTGGTTAAAGTTTATATGAATGAGGATGATGAATCACTTGAATACATGAAGAACAACTTGAATGTGATATGAACATGCTTGAATATTTGAAAACTGATATGTTTTATCCAAATTGGCAAATTGCTAGACAAGAAAACATGTTTAAGTGGATGGTACAACTGTTACATGAAATCGGTTTTCCATTGGATAGTACACTGTGCCGAATCAGCAGTTGTCCAACCGAAACCTCCAGTTGCGACTCGAGACCACCACATGATGAGTCGAAATCCCCCGGTTTCGACATCGGTTGCGAGTCGCAAACACCTGGTTGCGACTCGAAACCACACGTGCTCAGCACACAAACCTCATGACTCGAAATCTCAGTTACGAGTCCGGTTGCGACTCGAGACCAAAACAGCATGAACCGAGACCACGGTTACGAGTCCTGTTGCGACTCGAGACCGTGACCATGATAACTCGAGACCGCCGATTGCGACGCAGGTTGCGAGCCGAGAAAGCCTGGTTGCGACTCGAGACTATACGCAGGAACACGCTGTTCGGACTTGCACCTCATTTCGGACTTAAGTAATTGGGCCGGACCTTTGGGCCTAATACATGGACCTTATACGTGCTGTTGTATATGAATAATTATTTGGGCTGCCATGGATGAAACTTGCATGCAATGTGCTAACGTACGTGTAGAACATACGTGCAATACGTGATTTGAACCTGACTTGTATGATACAACTATGATAGGACGCGAGTGACCACAATATTGCTTGTTTGACTTTTTTTGTGTATCTACCGAGCAAACCAAGGTGAGTTCACACCCTTTACAAAGCATGGGATTCCCAGGGGTCGGGAATTGGGGTTAAGGAACATGGGTTCCTCGTCCTCCTTGGGTAGGACAGCAATGGTTCAGGAATGTAATTCCTCGTCCTCACGGACAGATAACTCGTACTAGACCAAAACTCTATCACGAAGTCCCTCATTTTTATATCGACTTAATCGCCGGGCCAATGGCGAGCGGGTCATTAGTTAGATAGCGCTATTTAGGTCTGACAAACCTCACACCGTGCCGCAGAGGACGGGCGTGAACTAATGGATCTGGGGCACGTCAATGATGATAGACATTGACAGTTTCAGGGCACATAAACATGACTACAGTCAGCAGTCGATATGGTAACGAGTCTAGTGTATACATGGGGTAGCCCCCACGGCCGAAATGCCAGATAACTAACACGGGGTAGCCCCCACGGCTGGATTGCCAGAGTAACCGGGAATAAACAAGTCACGTTTTTAACTATGGGGTAACCCCCACGGCAGGATGCCAGCTAAAGGAAACTGTTTTCGAAACAACTTAAAACGAACACCCAACCGTGAACTCACTCAACTTGTTGTTGACTCGTTACTACATGCTTTGCAGGTCCTTAGGTTCTTAGCTGGAGCTTGTGTCACACCCCGACCACGTGGAACATACGAAACGTGGCGGAAACATCGGGGAGTGTTGTAACAGAATTAATTGTCTCAAATCCATGGCAATTGAAGTTTTGTTTTATTGATTAAAAGTGTTACCATGTCTAATCAAACAAGGAAATACAACAAAATTAACTAGTCTTGCATCTTTTATTGTCACTAAAGCCCAAGTCTGCCTATATGTATCTTGATCATCTTATGCAACAGTTCCTGAAAAACACATGTGAAAATAGGTACGTCAGCATAAAAATGCCTGTGAGATACATAGGTTTTGTGAAAATAGGTTCCATGACTTATGTTTGAGAAAATGTTTAATCATGAACCTTGTAATTTGCTTTGTTTTGTAAATCATTTGAAAAACAATGAGTTCAGATGATATGTATAAATAAGTGAATAATGTATGGTTAAATGAATAACCATAGAAAAATGGATTTGTATAAGATAAGTTGTTTGTAAAACAATGTCTTGTGAAAAGTATGTTATTTGTATAAAATGTTATATGTATCAAACTGAAATGATTCAAATAACGCTACAATATGTAATACCATACAAACACTTATATATAGGAAGTACCAGCGGCGTATCCACCATGCTTGTATCATATTACACACGCATCGTTACTTAATCACTTAATCAAACCAAACAAATGTCAAAATGTCTATGTCAAATATCCATGTCAAATGTCTATGTCAAATATCCATGTCAAATGTCTATGTCAAAATATCATGTATGGCAAGTGAAATGTCTCAACTAAATCATATACACAAAAACAAAGTATTGAAGTAAAACTTGGTTTAAATCAAAGTTATGTTTTGTGGGAAATGCATGATCAAATGTCAATCATGTTAAAATGTCTATGCCGAAATGTCTATGTCAAATACGGTTCACACGGTTCACAGATACAAACGGTTCACAGATATCAACGGATCACAGTCAAATGATTACAACGGTTCAATATGTAGTATAATGTGTTCATATGCTGGATAAGCATATGCAACAGAAAAGCAATGTAAAACAATGTACTAAGTACGCACACAATGGGCATACATAGCATGAAATGTAATGAAATCATGTACTATAATGTACTAACGAACATAGTAGTATATGATGTTAAAACAGGAAAGCATGAAAGTAACAAGTAGGCACATGTGTTCCACCCCAAAACAGTTTGGAAAACAGTAAAAGAGGGGTCTATGTACTCACTTGAGATTGCTCGGTAGTCCTTGAGTAACAACCAAACAATACTAGAGATCGCGGATATCAAACGACACCTAGTATAGGTAGCTACATTAATAAACCGGACCTAAATCGGAAGATCGGGTAGCATTAGGGTTTGTAAACCAAACGAGTGTAGAGACTCGTGTCTTTTGGTTTAACAAAGCCTACATACTAAATGAAACTTAACCTAAGTGTCTACGACCCATTACGACCCGTTTAGGTAGCTTGTGCTACTTTAACGCGTCGTTCGCGTGAAACGCGTTCGGACCGCCTAACTAGCCCTATGACAAGTGTTATATGCCTAAACATATTACATAATCAGTTATGTGACAAAGGTTTAGGTTACATATGCTTAATTACCAATTATACATGAAAAGGGTATTCTGGTAATTTACCTAAGGCATATAAACTACCTATCATACAACTACTTAAACGATGTGACCATAGGGTATAACCTCGGAAGGTTATTCCCTACCTACTATGGTCACCTAATGTGTTTGGTCGGATCCTAATGATCGACCAAACTGGGTCGGGTTCGAGGTATAAGCGATTTATCAGATCGCTTACCCTACGACCCTAGACAACGTGGTAATCAGTAGGCATAGTCCCAAAGGACTATAACCATCGTGATTACAATCACGTTGCGAAGTTCAAACGAACTTCGCATTGACCATTACTGGTCAACGCTGAAAGTCAAACAAAGTTTGACTTTCTGACTCGAAAAGCAGTAAAATAAGGAAAAGAACGAAAGAATACTTACCCAGGGTCCCCGAATGCTAACCCAGATCAAAATAGCTCAGGTATGAAACGAAGGTTCCAACTTAGAGTCTTTTCAATCAGATTTGTGGGTTTTTAAGCCAAAGGGGGGTGGGTATTTATAGATAAAGTAGAGCCGCTAGGATCGTTTCTTGAATATCGTGCCACGATCCGAGCCGTACACTTGTCACAAAGGTTATGGAGCCACATATGCTCCTAATCTTAGTGATTAAGCAAGTTGCAAACATGTGGTTGTGGTTAATCAGCTGAAATCTGATTGCAAATACACTTAATCTGGTCAGGTTAGGCAGTCGCGTAGCGCTAGTGCAAAGGCACTATGCAGTCGCGCTACGCTAGCACCTCCCTGTTTCAGAAATGTTTCAAAAGTGGCAGAAATGGTCCCTGCACGTGTTTAAGGCCTTTTTCGATGCGTTTGAACCCCGTTAACCTCATTTCAAGGCTCTAAAATGAAGTTAAAGTATAGGGAACTCAAAACATGCTCAAAAATATGTCGGATGTCGGTTCGTTTGGTCGTACGATCGCGATGTTCGCTTAATTACGACGGAATGCGCATAAGCGCGAAAAACGATCCAAATGACGCGACGAATGGATTTTTCTTATGGCGAACACTAAAATATAATATAGTCATGCTTACATAAATTTTTGGATGTCCAGATGTATTCAGAACGTAAGTTATGCGCGAAAATGCAAACTTGTGCACTTTTTGACACTTTTAGTCCCTGAATGACCCAAAAGTTTATTTTAGCACACCGAACCCCTCAAAGCCTATTTCTAAGCTGTTTAAAGGATATTTAAGGTGTGTTTAACTTATGGTTATGTTCCGGAATGTTCGTTACAGTTCAAATTGACATACTTTCGCAGTTTGTCAAGTTTAGTCCCTGTAAACGAATTAACTTTGATTTCACCACACCAAACCTTCCAAAACTTATATCTAAGTTATGTAAAGGTTATTTAAGGTATGTTAAGCCCATTTCACTATTCCGGAGTGTTCGTTGCATTAAACTGGTTATATTTACGCATCAGTGCGTGTATAACCTTCCAGAAAGCGATTTAGAGCTTGAAATCGAACAAGAGTTGATATGTGTAAACGATACACATATTTTTACAAATCCCAAGTATGAAATACAATATTTCACTGGTTGGGCATTTGTTTGATGGTTGAAATGACACAGGTGTTACAGCTTGCATGGAGGAGGATCGTTGTGGGACATGGACGACTGTGTGCCATGTTAAACTTTGAAACACTTAAATTTATGTTTTGATTTAAGACTTATGCTTCCGCTTGCAACTTGAACGATGTTTTGTTGAACACCAATTGTATTGGTTGAACTTTTTATAACCACTTATATGCTTGTTCAATATGATTGGTGGCTGGATCCTGGTCAGTCACGCCTCCAAGCGGTAGTACTCCGCAGGTGGATTTTGGGGGTGTGACAGAAGTGCAGTCGCTCCTTGAGACCCAGAAAACTTTGATGGCTTAGCCGAGTTGAACGTCTTGAAGTTGCAGGGGGCATTATTGTTGTTGAGAGCTTGGTTACATTGAGCAACGATGTTCGGGATTGCAGCAGTCATTTGTTGCGTAATTACAGCTGCCAGTTCTTCAATAGGTACCTGATTTTCGCGTCGTGGAGGCATTCTAAAAAGGGGAAACAAGAGAGAAAACAAATGAAATGGTATTGGGTAAGAATAGGATGTTACAATTACCGACCAAAATCATGGGTGATGGTCATTTGTTTGAACCACGAAGCAAACAAACGACACACAAAGGCTGAATCAAAGAAAATAGGTCCTCATAATGTATCGCGAAGACATGCTCGCCTATAAGTGGACACTCACCCCAAGAGTTCCCAGGTAAGAGTGACTGGTCCGATATTGCGGATTTGTACGAACACTCTAGCCTTAGACAGAAAGCTCAGGGTACAGGCACCCACCCTTCCAGTTTGCACGTGTTCACATTATGTAGCCCTAAACTTTGACGAGAATTTGAAAACTTTGAAGGTTCGAAACCTTATAATAAATCATCCTGGAATAGATGATTAGTTTTCAAAGCAGATTTGAATTTTGTGTTCTTATTGTGGTTGCTGCCTAAAGATACGCAACGGTATTGTTTTATGACTAAAAACAAGTAAACTCGCGTTAGGGTCTTAGGAAGGTTATAGTCTAGGTTAAAGCATTACTAATAACCTAATTCCCTATAACCATTTGGCTCTGATACCAACTTTTCTGTCACACCCCGACCACGTAAAACAACAAAACGTGGCGGAAACGTCGGGGAGTGTTGTAACAGAATCATTGTTTCACAACCATGGATTAAACAGTTTCGTTTTATTGAATTAAATGTATTACATTACATTGGAATTAGAAACAAAACATGAACAAAAAGACTTTCATTGTTATTAAGTCACTAAGGTCTCGTCCATTCCTATGTGAGCATACACCAATATCATCATCAAACATCATCAATTATTGTACCTGAAACACATGTGAAAATACGTCAGCATAAAAATGCCGGCGAGTACATAGGTTTTATATGAGTGTCGGATCCATGGCTAGTTTACATGTTGCAACACCTAATTAAAAACCTTGTTTTGAAAAGTATAGTATTGCGATATAATTAACCAACTCAAATCAAGTTGATTATACTTTATAAAAATCTCATAGCCATGATTCTTAACCCAAAATGTTTGTTTAAGAAAAACCAAAATTTGTAAAACATCTCGTAAAAACTGTGTCAATAAAACTCGTATGGTTTATATTGTTAGAAAAACCTTGTAATATAACTTTGTTTTGATAACCTTGCCCAAGTGATCTAGATAACGCAACGATATATAATGTGTTAAAAACACTTATATATAGGAAGTACCAGCGGCGTATCCACCATGCTTTTAACATATTACACCCGCACCGTTACCTAATCACTTCCCTAATCCCAATGGTTCCAACAGTTACAAATGGTTCACATAAATCAAAAGGTTACAAATGGTTCACATAAATCAACAGGTTACAAATGGTTCACGTAAATCAATCAGCTTCAAATGGTTTAAAAAGATATAAAACAATGTGTCCATATACTGGATAAGCATATGCAACAATTAAACATACATAGCATGAAATGTAATGTAAAATGATGTACTAAGTATGCACTAAAAGGACATACATAGCAAAAACATAATGAAATCATGTACTAATAGTGTACTAATGAACATAGCAAGTATATGATATCAAAACATGGAAAGCATGAAAGTAACAAGTAGGCACATGTGTTTCACCCCAAAACATTTGGAAAACAGTAAAAGAGGGGACTATGTACTCACCTGAGGGTGCTTAGAAGTCTTGAACAACAACCAAGCAAAGCTAGAGGGATCACGGAATCAAACGGCACCTAATATAGATAACTATGTAAATAAACGGACCTAAATCGGGGGATCGGACAAAATGAGGTTTCGTAAACCAAATGAGTGTAGGGACTGATGTAATATGGTTTAACAAAGCCTACATTCTAAGACGAAACCTAACCTAAGTGCTTACGACCCATTACGAATAGTTAAGGTAGCTTACGCCACTTTAACGCGCCGTTCGCGTAAAACGCGTTCGGAACGCCTAACTAGTCCTATGACAAGTATTATATGCCTTAATACGTCTAATAATGTTACCTAATCAGTTTATATCTAAAAATTTAGGTTACATATGCTTAAAATGAATTTATGCGTAAAAGGGGCATTTTGGTCATTTACCTAAGGCATATAAACTACCTATCATACAACTACTTAAACGAAGTGACCATAAGGTATAACCTTGGAAGGTTATTCCCTATGAAACTATGGTCACCTAATGTGTTTGGTCGGATCCTAAAGATCGACCAAACGAGTCGGGTTCAAAAGTATAAGCGGTTGTTTAGACCGCTTACCTTACGACCCTATATAAGCACTAAACCTAAAGTGACGAGCTAAACATGTTAAAACATGCTTAACGAGGTTTGAAAATAGGTTTGGTATCAAAACATCGTGATTACGCTCACGTTATGAAGTTCAAACGAACTTTATGTTGACCATAAACTGGTCAAAGCAGAAAGTCAAACACAGTTTGACTTTCACGCGAAAAAGAACGAAAGAGGACTTACAAAAGGTCCAAGAATGGAAGTTTGACCCGATTAATCTCAGGTATGAAGTGAAAGCACTTCAAATTAGAGAGCAATAAGATCAAGGTGTGAAGAATGCAAATGAGGAAGGTGGGTATTTATAGTTTTTGCACAACCGTTAAGATCGTTCATCGTAAAACGAGCTTCGATCTCATCCGTACACATGTGCCCATGGTTTTGTGAAACCATGGGAGCCCCTAGTTTCATTAAAACCATGTGAAAATGAGGGGAACAGCTGGAACAAGCTGGAATTTAGATTTTTCATTTTGGTCCCTTCCTAAGATAAGTATGGCAGATTGTCAATTTTGGTCCCTGAATGTGCAAAACATGGTTTTTGATGCATTTTTGACACGTTTAAGCCCCGTTAATCCCATTTCAAGGCTCTAAAATGAAGTTAAAGTATAGGGAAGATGAAACATGTTCAAAAATATCTTGTATGTTGGTTAGTTTGGTCGTACGGTTGCGTTGTTCGGTTAATTACGACGAAACACGAACGAATGCGAAAAACGATCCAAATTACGCGACGAATGGAATTTTATCATGCCAATCACTAAAATAAAATATTTTAATGATTACATAAAGTTTTTGGATGTCCGGATGTATTCAGAACGTAAGATATGCGCGAAAATGCAAACTTATGCACTTTTTGACGCTTTTAGTCCCTGAATGACCAAAAAGTTTATTTTAGCACACCGAACCCCTCAAAGCCTATTTCTAATCTATGTAAAGGATATTTAGGGTATGTTTAACTTATGGTCATGTTCCGGAATGTTCGTTACAGTACAAATCGACATACTTTCACAGTTTGTCAAAATTAGTCCCTCTAAGTGAATAAACTTGATTTCGCCACACCAAACCCTCCAAAACTTATTTCTAAGTTATGTAAAGTTTATTTAGGGTATGTTAAGCCTATTTCACTATTCTGGAGTGTTCGTTGCATTAAACTGGTTATATTTACGCATCAGTGCGCGTATAACCTTCCAGAAAGCGATTTAAAGCTTGAAATCGAACAAGAATTGATATGTGCAAAAGATACACATATTTATACAAATCCCAAGTATGAAATACAATATTTCATTGGTTTGGTATTTGTTTGATGGTCGCAGAGGCACAGGTGTCACACTTGCGTCGTCGATCCGCATAACTCTTTTGACGGCTTCTAGTTGTCTTAAGGTTATCACGAATCTTTTTGATCTTATCTGTAGTCTCTAGAATGAGTTTGGGTCCCGTAAGCTGAGCTTCACCTATCTCATTCCAGCAGACCGGTGAACGACATTTTCGACCGTATAAAGCTTCGAAAGGAGCCATGTTGATGCTAGAGTGATAACTATTGTTGTAGGAGAATTCGATCAACGGCAGATGTGAATCCCAACTACCAACAAAATCAATCACACAAGCTCTAAGCATATCCTCCAGTGTCTGGATTGTTCTTTCAGACTGACCATCCGATTGAGGATGATATGTTATGCTCAAATTGAGTTGGATTCCCATGGAAGATTGCATGGTTCTCCAAAAGCGAGACGTGAATCGAGCATCTCTGTCAGATATAATGTTCAAAGGAACACCATGTCGAGATACAATCTCATCAACATAGATTTTAGCAAGCTTGTCAGCAGATAGATCCTCGCGGATCGGCAAGAAATGTGCTGACTTTGTAAGACGATCAACAACTACCCAAATAGCGTCATGACCTCTTTTAGTGCGCGGCAGCTTGGTAATGAGATCCATAGCAATGTTTTCCCATTTCCAAACCGGTATCTCTGGTTGTTCCAATAATCTAGAGGGATGTTGGTGTTCTGCCTTAACCTTAAGACAAGTAAGGCATTTGGAAACATATAAGGCAATGTCTTTCTTCATACCCGGCCACCAATACTGGGTTCGAAGATCCTTATACATTTTGTCTGCACCAGGATGAATAGAATAACGAGAATTGTGAGCTTCATCCATTAACAAGGTGCGAAGATTGTCTATACTTGGGATCCACAAATGGCCTATGAAATAGAATATCCCAAAGTCTTTCAGTTTAAGCTCAGGCTTAATGTGACATGGTAATTCTTTACCCATCAAGCCTTGTGTAACACAAGTATGCTGAGCCTGAGAAATGCGGGTTTGAATGTCAGATCGAACCTGAACACAATGAAGCTTGACACGTTCCTTACGACTCAATGCGTCAGCCATGACATTCGCCTTACCAGGATGGTAGCGAATTTCTCAATCGTAGTCGTTTAGAAGTTCAACCCAACGTCGTTGCCTCATGTTAAGTTCTTTCTGATTGAAAATATGCTGGAGACTCTTGTGGTCAGTAAACACTACACACTTTGTGCCGTAAAGGTAGTGTCTCCAGATTTTGAGAGCGAAAACTACTGCACCTAACACAAGATCATGGGTCATGTAGTTCTTCTCGTGTACTTTCAGTTGTCTTGATGCATAAGCTATGACTTTGTTTCTTTGCATAAGAACGCAGCCAAGGCCTAAATTGGATGCATCACAATACACGACAAAGTCGTCGTTGCCCTCAGGTAAAGATAGAATAGGTGCATCACAGAGCTTTTGTTTCAAGGTCTGAAAAGCTTCCTCCTGTTTGGGTCCCCACTCAAAAGGTTTGTTCTTCTAAGTTAAAGCAGTGAGAGGAACCGCAATCTTGGATAAGTTTTCAATGAAACGGCGGTAATAACCCGCTAGACCAAGAAACGAACGAACCTCGGTAGGAGTAGTAGGTGTATCCAATCCTTAATCGCACTGATTTTGGTGGGATCTACATGTATACCTTGTTCGTTAACGATGTGCCCCAAAAATTGAACTTACTTAAGCCAAAATTCACACTTGGAGAACTTGGCAAAAATTTGTTCTTTCTTTAGGAGCTCCATTGTAAGACGAAGATGCTGCTCATGATCAACTCGAGTCTTAGAATAGATCAGAATGTCATCAATGAAAATGATGATGTACTTGTCTAAATAAGGCTTGCAGACCCTATTCATCAAGTCCATGAAGACAGCAGGAGCATTACTTAAACCAAAAGGCATAACAGTTAACTCATAATGACCGTATCTCATACGAAAAGCTGTCTTGGGAATGTCTTCTTCGATCACTCGAAGTTGATGATACCCAGAATGTAGATCAATCTTTGAAAAGCAAGTAGCACCCTGTAGCTGATCAAAGAGGTCATCAATATGAGGTAGGGGATATCGATTCTTGATGGTAAGCTTGTTGAGCTCACGGTAATCGATACACATCCTGAAAGACCCATCTTTCTTTTTCACGAATAGGACAGTAGCGCCACAAGGTGAAAAGCTCGGACGAATGAATCCTTTGTTAGAAAGTTCCTGAACCTGCTGGGATAACTCTAGCATCTCAGACGGTGCAAGACGGTAAGGTGGCCTAGCAATAGGATTTGCACTAGGTACAAGATCAATACGAAACTCAACTTGGCGTGCTGGGGGTAAACCAGGTAATTCTTCAGGAAATACCTCAGGATAATCCCGAACAATAGGGATATCTAGGATAGTCTTACCCTTGCCTTTCTCCTCTACGACATGTGTTGGTGCACTGAATGTCTGTTAACTACGTCTTATCGAGTCTTATGTCTAGATAGGTTAAATGAGTGCATAACAGTATTGGAATTAGGGTTTAATCATGTTTTAATGTGCCTGGCCGTTTGAAAATGGCCTGACCGTTTGAACATGGCCTGACCGTTTGAAAATGGCCTGACCGTTTGAACATGGTCTAACCGTTTGAAGAAGGCCTGACCGTTTGAAGAGGGTTTAGTTTGAGGAGTGTCCCGTTTGAAGCAGGCTGTGTCACCTTCAAACGGGAGGGTCACTACTATAAATAGGAGATGTGTATGCTCATTTCAAACGGTCATGTATGTGTGTGTGAGCGAAGGTGCTGCCGGATTTTTGTCAGAATACATTGTAAAAGCTCACAATTAGTAATAGAAAGAAAGTTAAAAGGATACAAGCTGTTTTGACTTCGTTTACGTTGATTCCGCCCTCGTATTTGAAGATGAACTGCCTTAACTGACTTTAGGGTCACCGAACACGATCCAACAAGTGGTATCAGAGCTCAGGACAAGGAGTTCATACCAAATTCAGCTTGATTCTACCGGATTTTCTAACTTCTACTCACTTTCTCTCATATTTTTCTGATTCGGACATATTTCACGGTTGAAATGGCTTGAAAACTTCTCATATTAAACGAAAAACACTATTAACTAATCCTTGAGAATTTGAAATCAAAACTCGACTTAAAACTGATCGAAAATGTCCATACCGTTTGAAACTGTTCGCGAAATGCTGGCATCATCTCGTTTGAACTGAACCATCCCGTTTGAAACTGACACTTCAAGTTTGAAACTGGCTTCAAGTTTGAAAGTGGTTCCCGTTTGAAAGTGTCTAAAAGTTTGAAAGTGGTTCCCGTTTGAAAGTGTCTAAAAGTTTGAAAGTGGTTCCCGTTTGAAAGTGACATCAAGTTTGAAAGTGACATCACGTTTGAAACCAGTTTTCGTTTGAAACTTGATTAGTGTTGTCTCAAACGGAATAACATATTTCATTTGAGAAGAGCCATTTCGTTAGAAAAACTATACCGTTTGAACCATTAAGCTTGAACAGATTCCGTTTGAATCCGTCATTTTTCAAAACCAAGAACTTTCTAAGTGTTTGTTGATTTTTCAGGTACGTACAAGATGGCAAATTCTGAACCTAAACCTTGGAAAGACAACAGAACTGAAGAACAGAAGTATAAACACAGAAAGATGTTGGCCACGAACAAATTGATCAGAATATCTGGTATTTTTTCTGAAGCAAAAAGAGCAAAAAGATGGGATCCAGACAGAGAATGTTATCTTGACCCCTATGGAAATATTGCTATTGATCATAACACTCTTGATATAGAAACCATAATCCAAGAGTATAAAATTGAAGATGATTATTGGCAGAAGAAATGGTGGGGAGATGAAGAAGAGAAAGAGAAAAAGAAAGAGTTAATAAATGAAATAGAAAGAAACTCAGAAAATATAAGTTTGGTTGAGTTTCTTGAATTAATCAAAAGGATTAGAAAAGGAACACAGAAGACGGAGAAAGAAGGAATGACAAAGAATGAAGAATCAAAGAAGGATGAAACTTCAAAATGTGAAGTTGGGTGCTCTAAATGTGATAAATTTGAAGCTGACAATGTCAAACTCTTGAAGGATGCTGAAAGTTTGACATTGGAAGTCAAAAAGATGAAGGATGAGAAACAATTTGACGATAAACAGATTCTTGTGTTGCAAGAAAATTGTGAGAAGCTGAAATCTGAAAATATTAAACTGTCAAGTGATTTGAACAGTTTGACATGAGAAAACAAAGTTTTTCAAGATAAAATCAAAAGTTTTGAAAATGAAAAAGTAAAAATTGAAAAAGATTTTCAAAGTCAAATAAAGATTCTTGAAGATGGGAGATCTGTTTTTAGCAAGAACAATATTGAAAAGCAAAAGGTAATAAATTCCCATCGTCAGACGATTATTCGACTTGAAAAAGAAGCTGAATGTGATAGAAAGAAAATCAAAGAGTTAGATAAGAAATTGAAAGGTTTTGTGAAACCAGATTATCCATGTCCAAAACCGATCAATTCAGTTCCAATAAGTGACAATGTCACAAATTTTGACAAAGTCAAAATTGAAGATTGTGATGATAAATCTGATGATGAAAAAGAAAACGAAGAGAAAAGAAAAACATTTTTGAAATTAAATGAAATGTTTAAAAATACTGTTTTACATTCTACTGAGAAAGGTGAATGCTCAACGCAAAAACATGTAAAGAAGAATGTGGAACAGAAACAAAACGATAAAAAATTGAAAAATTTTCAAAAAGAAAATAAAAGCTCATCAGATCAATCATCCAATCACAATAAAAAATCACAAAAATCTGAAAATAAAAACTCACAAAAAGTTGGTAACCAGTGGTGCAGGTTTGACCACAGTGCTCAAATGCCAAATCATGAATACAAGAGGAGACATGAGTACCACAAGGCGAATCAATGCTTTGATCTAAGTGTGTGGTATGAAGACGGTGTTTGGTATGAAAGTAGTGAGAGGTATGATAACAGAGTGTGTTACACTTGTGGATTTCAAGGACACATTGCTGTTAACTGCTAAAGTCAGAGAATCGAAACAAGAAGGTGCTATGAATGCCACATCAGAGGACACATTGCCAGATATTGCCCAATGAAATCAAAAGGAAGATCGAGGGCTGAATCTCAGAAAATGGGAAAGAAATCAGTCAGTGTCAAGCTCAAAGAACAGAAAGTTCAAGAACCAAAAGTTCAAGAACAGAAAGTTCAAGAAAAGAAAATTAAGCTTTCACAAGGGCAGAAAGACAGACTGAGGAAGAAAAGGAAGAAGGCGAGAGAGTATCTGGAAAGGATTTTGTCCTCGGATAAAAATGGTAATCTGAGAAAAAGTTCTGATGAATTGCTTTCTTCAACTGCAAAGGCAAGCAAAACGAATTCATCAGATACAAATCTGAGGACAAACGGGAAAGAGAAAAGGAAGTTAAAGAAAGAAAAATTAACTAAGCAAGATGATAACCAATCAAAGAAAGTTAATTTTTCAGACAAAATCTTGATCAAGGTTTTTGAATATAAAAGAGACCGTGAAAGTTTATTCATTTCACAGGCTAATAAATTTGGAAAACCTAGATCTAGTAAGAATTGGGTACCAATGAAGGTTGGCGATGAATTTGTTTCTAAGAAAACAAAAGAGCCATCTTCTGGCAATGAATTTGTTTCTTCGGAAATAAAGGAGCCACATGTTGGCAATGAATCTGACTTTTCAAAGTCAGACAAGCCATGTTCAGGCAATGATTCTGGTTTGTCAAAACCAGAAGAGCCATCTGTTGAGGTAAAAACTGTCAAACCCAAGGCTGGTCAGGCTTGGGTAGATCTTTTCAAATGAAAAACCTGACTTGTCGGAGTTCCCAGGTTGGTAAGTGTGGAACAGGAATAGGCATATTTCTTGAGAAATTCACAGGTTGGTAACTGTGATATTTCGAATTACAAAAGACTAATCAAGGACATTAAGTTGTACTTGATTTATCTTTCTGATGAGTGGATAAAGGTGAACAATGTGATGAAAGAACCCCGTGTTTGTGAAAAGACAAACAAAACTAATTTTTCGGAAAAACCATTTCGATTAAAACAAACTTAAGTGTTTTGAAATCTAAATGGGAAAATAGTTTGTTGTCAGGGGGAGTTCTGATTGTTAAGCCGAGTGAATGGCGAATTTGAAGCGATTCGACATCAGTTTGTCACTTTCCTTGTAAAGTTTGTTTTCAAATTTTTTCTTGAAAATCAAAATTGAGACATATTTTGATTTTAGGGGGAGAAAAATTTTAAAAACAAATTTGAAAATGCCAAAAACATTGAAAAAATTCAAAATGAGTTTGTTGTGAAAAAGAGGAAATGATAGTAGATCAGTTGGACTATCACAGCATGCTAAAGAAATGAAATGTCAAATGTGATAAACGATCTCACTAAAGATGTGAGGATAGGCTCAGCTAGACTAGTAGATTTGCGATAACGATACAAACATAAATGAAAAAGCCTAGTTCTAGTGGAAAACATGGTTGAAAGCATAGTACTTAGTTTTGTCCTTCGTGATTGTGTACCTACTCGGTAATCGCTGATTGTCAAAAGACATAAAACCGGTTAAGTCTGTGAGCTTTCACAACTTTGCTGAAAAGTCACTGTGATTGTGTATTTCATTTTGCAAAGATTTAAACTTGTTTTATTTCTTTATTTTGTTTAAGCATTGGACATCCTCTGCGTATACGTGAGTATCGATCTGGATGTTATTGCCTAAACGTTCTGCTTTATTTTCTTTGGTGTTTCGTTTAAGCTTTGGATCACCTCTGCGTATAGACTAGTAGATTTGTGATAACGATACAAACATAAATGAAAAAGCCTAGTTCTAGTGGAAAACATGGTTGAAAGCATAGTACTTAGTTTTGTCCTTCGTGATTGTGTACCTACTCGGTAATCGCTGATTGTCGAAAGACATAAAACCGGTTAAGTCTGTGAGCTTTCACAACTTTGCTGAAAAGTCACTGTGATTGTGTATTTCATTTTGCAAAGATTTAAACTTGTTTTATTTCTTTATTTTGTTTAAGCATTGGACATCCTCTGCGTATACGTGAGTATTGATCTGGATGTTATTGCCTAAACGTTCTGCTTTATTTTCTTTCGTGTTTCGTTTAAGCTTTGGATCACCTCTGCGTATACGGGAGTATCGACCTGGTGGTTAAAGCCTAAACAACTTCAAGTTATTTTTATTTTCTTATTTTGTTTAAACATTGGACTTTCTCTGCGTATACGGAAGTATCGACCTGATTGTTAATGTTTAAACATTCTGAGTTGTTTTCGCACATATCACAGTTGATGAAAGTTTAAAGGCATTACTTGAGTTAGTGTATTGCATGATGAGGGGATATGCTGAGATCGTGGGGTCCATAAGAATTTAGTGCAAAATTAATATACCTTAACGTATCGGTAAGCATTTCGAAAGTTTTTAGATTGAGTTTAAGAGGACAACTATATCGTCAATCTATGTGAATCGTTTAGAACTTAAAATGAATAAAGCTTAACGGTGCTAGTGATTGGTCTCATAAACTGATATGATCCTCTTACACAAACTCACAAAAATATTGTCTGTATATATTTCTTTACTGCATTTCTTTAAAATCAAAATCCAAAAAGATTTTAGTGTGTTTTAGCATAAATTTTTGAAAAATTCAAAAAGATTTTCGACAACTGATGTTGGAAAGCTGATTTTCAAAATTCCAAGTGTTAAACATGATGACTATATTGGGTTGGGAGAGTTTGTTTATAAATTTTGAATGTTATATACAAATGTTTTTAAAGATTGTATGTTTAGTTAATCAAGATCATTTACTTGAACTTGATATAACCATACTGTTTGATGAATGTATAATTTCTACCAGTAAGTTTCTTAAATCTGAGTGTTATAAATTTGTGAAACTTATGTTGTGGTAGAGGATGTGCAGGTGATATTCTAGGACTTAATGGCACAGATTGTGAAAAGTTTGAACCAGGAAATAAATTCCAGCTTATCGAAAGGGGGAGTTTACATTCTGGATCAACAATCAAATTGAAGTTTGAAGAATGAGAATGATAGAAGTTTAAGGGAGCTTTACAGTGTTAAAGCAAAGACTGGTGAAGACTGAAGACTATGAAGACTTGACACTACAAACTTCGTCAACATCCAAGGGGGAGTTTGTTAGTGCAGGAATGTCTGTCAACTTCGTCTGGTATCAAGTCTTGCATTGTTAGACAAAATTTGGAGAAAGACAAAGACTAAAGACTTGACGCCGAAGACTTCGTCAACATCCAAGGGAGAGTCTGTTGGTGCACTGAATGTCTGTTAACTACGTCTTATCGAGTCTTATGTCTAGATAGGTTAAATGAGTGCATAACAGTATTGGAATTAGGGTTTAATCATGTTTTAATGTGCCTGACCGTTTGAAAATGGCCTGACCGTTTGAACATGGTCTGACCGTTTGAAAATGGCCTGACCGTTTGAACATGGTCTGACCGTTTGAAGAAGGCCTGACCGTTTGAAGATGGTTTAGTTTGAGGAGTGTCCCGTTTGAAGCAGGCTGTGTCACCTTCAAATGGGAGGGTCACTACTATAAATAGGAGATGTGTATGCTCATTTCAAACGGTCATGTATGTGTGTGTGAGCGAAGGTGCTGCCGGATTTTTGTCAGAATACATTATAAAAGCTCACAATCAGTAATAAAAAGAAAGTTAAAAGGATACAAGCTGTTTTGACTTCGTTTACGTTGATTCCGCCCTCGTATTTGAAGATGAACTGCCTTAACTGACTTTAGGGTCACCGAACACGATCCAACAACATGTGCCAAGAAAGCAACATAGTTCTTTCGTAGGTATTTTTGGGCTTAGGTACAAGACATGAGTTGAAGGCTACTAATAGGTTTCTCCCCGCGAACTTCTAAGGTCTCACCAGTCGAAAGCGGTATACGGACAATCTTCTCAAAACAAACCACCTCCGCATGGTACTTGGCTAACCAATCCATTCCTACTATAACATCAAAGCTCCCGAGTTGCATCGGTGTGAGGTCGATAGGAAAAAGATGGTTATTAAGGTTCAACTGGCAATTTCGAAGAACAGAGTCAAGTACAACGGGTTCACCACTAGCTACTTCTACTGCCAAGGGCTTTCCTAGTTTTGTTCTAGTCATCGAAAGCATATGCTCAAAAGCTAAGGACACAAAACTCTTATCGGCACCCAAATCAAATAGAACAGAAGCAGGATGGTTGTTAACAAGGAACGTACCATTCACCACTTTGTTATCTGAACGTGCCTCATTAGCATTCAGATTGAAAGCTCTACCACGAGCCGGTGCCTGATTTGCGTAGCCAACCTTGGGCAGTTGTTCCTGTAGTGGGTCAGATCCCCACAGTTGAAACATGAACTAGGCGGATAGTGAGGTCGTGCAGGATTCTGGCCAGGGTTTTATACTGCTTGGTTTTGAGCTGCCTGATTTTGGTTTGGAGCAAAGCGGCAAGTGTTAGCAAGATGAGCAGACTTTCCACAGTTTGTGCAGATGCGACATTGCACTTGTGGTTGATGGTGGCTATTACATCTGTTGCACAGGGGTGCGTTGCCAGCATACTGCCTCTTGGCGGCAAGTTGTGGAGGCTGATTAGGAGCAGCCTGTTGTGCCACCACAGCGAAATTCTTGGAAGCCTTATGCTTCCTTGATTTCTTTGAAGACTCGGCAGCCTTCTTACCCTTCTACTCCTTGGTGCTATCAGACTGTTTCTGTTTCTTGTCTGCCTTCCTGTGGAGATTACCCTTCTTGACTTGCGAGCCAGTAAGGGTTGCAGCTAGCTCAATGGCCTGTCGGACGGTAGTAGGGTTGCTGCCAGTAACGATATCCTGAACAGGATCTGGCAAACCGTCTATGTACTTCTCAATAGCCTTATCCAAAGGCATGACCATTGTAGGATAGAGCAAGCTTAACTCCTCATATCTATCAGTGTAAGCCCGGTGTTCACCACTGTCTTGTTTCAGGTCATGGAACTCATTTTCTAAGGCCCTCTGCTCGTGACGAGGGCAGAACTCTCTCATCATAAGAGCTCTAAGTTCCTCCCATGTCTGACCCAATGCAACATCAGCACCTCGATCTTTCATTACCCCATTCCACCATGTGAGAGCCCTCTTTTGGAATACACTTGAAGCAAACTCGACCTTAAGATTGTTCGGACACTGAACATGGCGAAAGGTGCTCTCAAGACTCTTAAACCACTGTAGGAGCCCAGTTGCTCCTTCAGAACCACTAAACTTGAGCGGTTTAGCCAAGTTAAAACTTTTGAAGTTGCACGGAGCAGGTGCATTATTGTTATTGTTGGCTTGGTTTATTTGAGTTATGAGATTCGGTAGTATAGCAACCATCTGCTGTGCTATAATAGCTTTCAGTTCAGCATCAGGTTGCTGAACGTTACGTCGAGGAGGCGTTCTAAAAGAGGAAACATGAGAGAAAACAAGTGAGATGATGTGATGAAAGAAATGAGATATCAATAAAATCAACAAAATGAAAGGATGGTGGTCATTTGTTTGTTACCACAAAGCAAACAAACGACACACAGTGACAAATCAAAGTAAATAGGTCATAATAATGTATCACCGAAGACATGCTCGCCTCTAAGTGGACACTCACCCAAGAGTTCCCAAGTAAGAGTGACTGGTCCGATACTGCGGATTTGTACGAACACTCTAGCCTTAGACAGAAAACTCAGGGTACAGGCATCCACTCTTCCAGTTTGCACGTGTTCACATTATTTAGACCCAAACTTTGACGAGATTTTGAAAATTTGGAAGGCACATGGCCAAAAGAAATCATCTAAGGATAGATGATTGATTTCAAAAATCATTTTGGAATTTTGGAGGGTTCAAAACCTTATAACAAATCATCTAAGAGTAGATGATTGATTTTCAAAAATCGTTTCGGAAAATTGTGTTCATGTTTTGGTAATCACCTAAGGATAGGTGACGTGTATTGTTTTAAGATCTAAACACAAGAAAACTTGTGTTAGGGTCCTAGAAAGTTATAGTCTAGGTCAAAGCATTACTAATAACCTAATTCCCTATAACCATTGGCTCTGATACCAACTCTTCTGTCACACCCCGACCGCGTTAAAACAACAAACCGCAGCGGAAACGTCGGGGAGTGATGCGACATAATTATTGTTTCAACAACCATGGTAATTAAAGTTTTGTATTATTGATTAACGAGTTTACATTGTCTTGGAAATTAACGAAAACATAACATAATTAACTGTCTTTTAAGTCACTAAGGCCCAAGTCCGCCTAAGTGTAGCACAAACATCATCATACATTAGCACCTGAAACACATGTAAAAATAGGTAAGTCAGCATAAAAATGCCTGTGAGATACATAGGTTTTGTTTATGCAGGATTCATGACTTGTAGTTAAAAGAAAGGTTTAACAAAAGTGTAGTCATGAACCTTATAAAATGTTTTTCCTTTATAAAATCATATGAAAATCAAATAATAAATAAAGGATAATGCATGGTTAAATGAATAACCAAGTAAAAGTGAATTTGTATAAAACATGTAATTTGTAAAACAATGTCATGTTCTTGTATAAAATGTTTCATGTCTTGTCAAAGTTGTTTAGATAACGCAACAATGTATAATATAATAAAAGCACTTATATATAGGAAGTACCAGCGCCGTATCCACCATTCTTTTATCATATAACACAGGGCCCCGTTACATAAGTCACTTATCAATAACCAACCAAAAGGTCTTGTTCAATGTCAAAATGTTTATGTGTAAACCATGTTCATTGTCATGTGTGAAATGTATCATGTATAACCAAATGTAATGCATATCAAGTAGAAAGCATCTACTCAAACTATGTGATAATGTCAATGTGAAACAAATGTCATGTACGATGAATAAAAGAATTTACTCAACCCCATAGGAAAATGTACAAAACAATGTTTTTTAGTAAACCTAAGTTTAAATCAAATGTCATGTTTTGCAGAAAAACAATGCTTTATGATTACAAACACTTATGCAGTAATGTTAATCGCATACATTCAAGCCTTGCGACTGTGGCGACAAACCCTTAAACGAATTAAAGGTTTATCTAAGTTATGTATATTGGATTCTGTCATTCCCAACTTCCAAACAAACCTAGGAAGTCGGAAACGGGATGTGACAACTCGAGTTTCCGACATTCTTTATTCGCATTTATTGCACGTTGACTTTGACTGTCTAGTTGTTTGACTCGTCTGATTTGTAACGATACACTTTGTGTGATAATAAAAGTATTATGTTTGCTTGGTTATGTGTTGATATTATAGCATGAGACTTAGTGTAATTGAAATAACATAAACTACTGAACATATGAAACAACTCGACGAAACAGAGTTGTGATTCGCCATGAACATACTCGACGAAACAAGCATGTTTCGCCAAACCGAACTCGACGAAACAGACTGTTTCGCCGGCCTAGTTTCGCCAAAAGCCCATTACGGGCCCAGAACGTTAAATCGCAAATATTAACGTGAACCGACTTTTGTTTTCATATCTTTGGCAAAAGTTGAAACCCTAGAACTCTCTCCCCATTGACGGCAGCTCTGTGTACTCTCGAACCCTCCCAAACGATTAAATCATTGTTTCCTTCATCCCGGTTAGTTGTGTGTTTGTTAATCGGTTTCTTGATTCTGTATCATCTCGCTTCATGTTTGTTTGAATAACTGATGCGTGTACTGCTGTGATTATAAGTATGATGATGATATAGATTTTTATATGTATGTTGTAGTGGGATGTATACAATTCTATGCGAAACTGAATATGATCGAATGCTCGGTTCTGAATGTTGTTAATATGATTTGATTCTGAATGCATGTTAGCATCTTGATAGGGTTTGATGATGTGATGTTGTAATCGATATGTTGATACGTTTAAACTAGGGTTCATGCTAGACGTTAAAACGATGATGCTGATGTTAGGATTATGTGATAATGGATTCTGTAAATGAATGTTCCTGCAAGATTGCTGATGTTGATGACGGCTGTTAGCTTGATTAGGGTTTTCATACGTGACTGATTATGCGACGTAACTGACTGTTCGACGAAACAGGTCTCTTGACGAAACAGAAGTGTTTCGCCAAGAGCAAATCGACGAATCAGAATCCTGTTTCGCCAAACAAGGCCACGACGAAACCGAGTGTGTTTCGTCAATATTGTGTTTCGCCAACTATTGTGTTTCGCCAACTTATGTGTTTCGCCAACTTATGTGTTTCGCCGAGCTGTGCTGTAACTTGAGTTAATTCTGTATTGTGTTAACTGGAATATTTAACTGCTGTTAGACGTTAAACATGACTTGTATGATTGTGATTACGTGTTACATACTTATACGTGAACAACTTAAACACAAACTGATTATGTATACGTGCATACCTTAGGACGTGATTGATTATTTGCGAGCACATACATACTTAGCATACCGAGCAAAACCAAGGTGAGTTCACACTCTTACCAAGGCATGGGATTCCCCGGTGGGTTGGGAATGGGATTGAATGATTACTTGCACTTACATCAACACTAGACTACTTACCACGGTCCTCGGTTGGGAAGGATGCCTGTGCAAAATTCTACGCAAAGCCACGTACTGTCCTCGGATTGGGAAGGACACCAGCACTAAACCTACGTAAAACCTACGTACTACCGTCCTCGGATTGGGAAGGACGCCAGTGCTAAACCTACGTACTACCGTCCTCGGATTGGGAAGGACGCCAGCGCTAAACCTACGTACTCGCTACGTACTGTCCTCGGTTGGGAAGGGCACTTACGTAAAACCTACGTAACATTATACTTACTACTATCCTCGGATTGGGAAGGATACTTATGGTTACGAATAGTCTAGTGGGTATACAACATGGGAAGCCCCCACCAATAGAACGCACTATCGGCCCAGTAGAGCCACATGTTACATACGAACTTACTATTACGCATTTACTTTCTGTGAACTCGCTCAACTAGTTGTTGATCCTCTGTTACATGCCTTGCAGGACCTTAGGTACTTATGGAGCTTGCACGGGAGGCGCGGTCGTTGTGGACATGGATCATGAATGCTTGATTAGACGTTATGCCATTTCATACTATACTTATGATTGGGTTTACTTTTATGCTTCCGCTAAACATTGAATTATACTTATGTTTTGAACACCTTTCATATTGGTTTGTTTGAAATACATTACTATTTACATTTGTTCGATATGATTGGTGGCTTGATCATGGTCAGTCACGCTCCCAAGCGGTGATACTCCGCAGGTGGATTTTGGGGGTGTGACACGGGATTTGTCAAGTCCTATTGTACTATTACATACTACCGAGAGGCGTAGCTAATGTTAATGAATGTATTATTGTCCCAATTAAACAATGTCATAACCAATGTCGCATGTGAAAACCATGTACTAGGTATGCTAAGTAAACATACATAGTAGAAATGTCATGTAAAACAATTGTGCTAGCATGCTCAGTAAACATACATAGCAGAAATGTCATGTAAAACAATGTGTCCATATGTTGAGTAAACATGTGCAACAAAGGTGTCTTATGAAATCAATGTGCTAGCATGCTAATTCAACATACATAGCAAAACATAGTTGAAATCATGTACTATATGTGTACTAGATGAAACTAGCATGTTTATGTCATAAAAGCAATGAAAGCATGAAAGTAACAATTATGCACATATGTATCACCCCAAAGTATTTGAAAGAGGTAAAAGAGGGGAACTATGTACTCACTTAGGATTGCTTATTAGTCTTGAGAATAAGACCAATTTAAGCTCCAAGGATCACGGAATCAGCAAGGTACCTAATATAGATAACTATGTTATAATCGGATCCTAAATCAGGAGATAGGATAGAATGAGGTTCTATAAATCAAATGAGTAATTGAACTCATATGGCATGATTTAATAGACCCTACATTCTGATTTGGAAATCTACCTAAGTGCTTTTGACCCATTTCGACCCATTATGGTAGTATAAGCTACTATAATGCGTCGTTTGCGCAAAACTATGGTCGGATGGTTAACTTATGTGCTATGTCAAGTCTTACATGCCCAATTATCCCTAAACATGTTACTAAATCAGATTATATGTCAAAAACATGTTCACATATGCAAAATACGGATTTATGCTTCAAAAGGGCATTTTGGTCATTTTCTATGGGCATGTAAACTACTTAACGAATGACTAACCAATCCTATGTGATCATAAGGTATAACCTCAGTGGTTATTCCCTATGCAACTATGATCACTAAATAAGCTTGGTCGGGTCCTAATGATCGACCAAACAGGTCGGGTTCGAAAGTCTAAGCGGTTGTCTAGACCGCTTATCTTACGACCCTAAACAAGCACTAAACTAATAGTGACGAGTTAAACATGTCAAAACATGTTTAACTAACTTAGAAAACTGATTTGGTATCAAAACAAAGTGTTTTGATACCTAAAAGTAGTTCCATTGCAAAATGCGCGCTAAAACGCATTTTGACCGAAACTTTGACTCGTCACTACACCTAGTCAATGTGGTAATCAGTAGGTATAATCGCTAAGGATTATAACCATCGTGATTACAATCACATTGCAAAGTTCAAACGAACTTTGTGTTGACCATTGATTGGTCAAAGCAGAAAGTCAAACACTGTTTGACTTTCACGCTAGAAAAACGATAAAAGAACGAAAGAAGCTTACAAAGGGTCCAAGCTAGGGAGAACTTGATCTATAAATTCTCAGGTATGAAGTTATAAACCTCAACTTAGAGAAATTAGATCAAGGGTGAGTGAAAACAAATGAATGGCATGGCTATTTATATTTGAGGGAAGTTCACAAGATCAAGCCATGTGTTTGTGTAACCTCCAAGCATTAGATCACAGCCATACATGTGTTTATGACAGATTTCCTTTGCTTGGAGAAGGCTTAACTTGGTGATTAAGCTGTTAAAACAATTAAACAAAACCAAGGACTTAAGCTGAATTGCCAAAACAACATTCTACCCAGATGTGAGGGTGACGTGGTGCCACAGCACAGCCTCCAGGCTGTAGCGCGACGCGACGGGGTAGGGCTGCAGTTTCAAATTTGGCAAAAATGGTCCCTGCACGTGTTTAAACTTGTTTTCGATGTTTTTAACCTGCGTTAAGCCATTTTCAAGGCTCTACAAATTCATCAAAGTGTAGGGGACCTAAAATATGCTCGGAAAAGTCCCAGATGTCGGCTCGTTTGGTCGTACGGTCAAGTTATTCGTTTAATTACGACGAAACTCGAACGGACGCGAAAACGATCCAAATTAAGCGACGAATGGTATTTTTGCATGCCGATCACTAAAATAAAAATATTTTAGTGTCTATAAAAATTTTGGATGTCCAGATGTGGTCAAAACGTAAGATATGCGCGTAAATGCAAACTTACGCCGTTTTTGACACTTTTAGTCCCTGTAAGATCAAATAAGCATGTTTTCGCACACCGAACCACTCAAAGCTTATTTCTAAGCTATGTTTAGGTTATATATGGTATGTTTAGCTTATGATCAAGTTCCGGACTGTACGTTGCCTTATGAAACAGCAGACTTTTGCAAGTTGACGCAAATAGTCCCTTTGAGCGAATAAACTTGTTTTTGCCATACCAAACCCTTTAGAACTTATTTCTAAGTTATGTGAAGGTTATTTAAGGTATGTTAAGCTTATGTTGCTGTTCCAGAGTGTTTGTCGCATTAAACTGATTACGTTTACGCATCAGTTTGCGTATAACTTTTCAGAAAGCGATATAGAGTTTAAAATCTATCAAAAATCAAAACGTGCATAATGTCAGACATAAATAACAGACATTGGGATCAAAACACATTGTTTTATTGATATTGGATTGTTCAGAGTTTATATAATGATTGCACAAGCACAGATGTTACACTAACCAAGCCTGAATTGTGTGTGACAAGAAGCAAGTAATTATCAAGACTCCTTATGGTGAACCGCTTACTATTCAAGGAGATACGCAGTACGGATTGCCTAAGCAGGTTTCTATGCTTAAGGAATCAAAGTGCTTAAAGAAAGGTTGTGTCATCTACATGGCACAGGTGACCATTGATGAATCGAAACCCTAGATTGAAGACATCCCTGTTATTTCAGAATATGTAGACGTATTCCCTGAAGAATTACTTGGTTTGCCTCAAGACAGGCAAGTGGAATTCAGGATCGATATTATTCCTGGAGCAGCACCTATTGCAAGAGCACCTTATCGGTTGGCACTAACGTAAATGGAGGAATTAAGAACACAGTTGGATGATTTGTTAAAAAAGGTTTTATTCAACCAAGCTCATCTCCTTGGGGAGCGCCTATTCTATTTGTGAAGAAGAAAGATGGCTTGATGCGCTTATGCATCGATTACCGTGAGCTGAACAAAGTTACAATCAAGAACAGATATCCATTGCCCATGATCGACGATTTGTTCGATCAACTGCAAGGAGCGAGTTACTTTTCAAAGATCGATTTGAGATCAGGTTACCATCAGCTGAAGGTCAGAGACGAAGATATGCACAAAACTGCATTCAGAACTCGATATGGCCACTACGAGTTCTTAGTGATGCCTTTCGGGCTCACTAATGCACCTGCAGCATTCATGGATCTCATGAATCGCGTTTGCAAGCCATATCTTGACAAGTTTTTCATTGTCTTTATCGATGACATACTTCTTTATTCAAAGAGTCAAGCTGATCATGAAAAATATCTCAGGTGTATCCTTAAATTTCTGCAACAAGAGAAGCTCTACGCCAAGTTTTCCAAATGTGAGTTTTGGCTTCGGGAAGTCCAATTTCTTGGACATGTAGTAAGTGAGCGTGGTATCCAGGTGGATCCCGCTAAGATTGAAACAATTATGAATTGGCAAGCACCTAAGACACCAACAGAGATTCGCAGCTTCTTAGGTTTAGCAGGTTACTACAGACGCTTCATTGAAAACTTTTTAAGAATTGCTGCACCTCTAACTTCGTTAACTCGCAAGAATGTCAAGTTTGACTGGGGTCCCAAGCAACAAGAATCTTTTGAGATTCTTAAACAGAAATTAAGCAATGCTCATGTGTTGACATTGCCAGAAGGAATCGAAGAGTTTGTGGTTTATTGCGACGCATCACACATAGGTTTGGGTTGTGTGCTTATGCAGAGAGGCAAGGTTATTACCTATGCTTCACGTCAACTAAAAGTGCACGAGAAGAATTACACCACCCATGATTTGGAATTGGTTGTCGTTGTATTTGCACTAAAGCTTTGGAGGCATTATTTATACGGAACCAAATTTATAATTTATTCAGACCATAAAAGCCTTCAACACTTGTTTAACCAGAAGGATCTTAACATGAGACAGCGTCGTTGGATGGAAACACTAAATGATTATGATTGTGAAATCTGTTATCATCCAGGCAAAGAAACTGTTGTTGTTGACGCTTTAAGCAGGAAGGAAAGGGTAAAACCTATACGGATCAATGCTAAGAGCATTGAACTTAGGAACAGCTTGAATGAAAGGTTGTTAGCTGCTCAGAAGGAAGCTATATTGGAAACTAATTATCCGAATGAGGAGTTAGGCGTAACTGCTGATCAGTTATCATATAGTAAGGATGGAATCCTTAGATTAAATGGTCGAATCTGGGTTCCGATCCACGGAGGACGTAGAGATGTGATCCTCCAAGAAGCTCATAGTTCCAAATACTCAGTCCATCCAGGCAGTGATAAGATGTACCAGGATCTAAAGGCAAATTTTTGGTGGATAGGTTTGAAGAAATATATAGCCACTTATGTGGCTAAATGTCTGACGTGCGCACAGGTTAAAGCCGAGCATCAAAAGCCGCCAGGTTTACTGCAACAGCCTGAACTTCCTACTTGGAAGTGGGAAATGGTAACTATGGATTTTATCACTAAGTTACCAAGGACAAAGCACGGGAATGATACTATTTGGGTTATAGTCGACAGGCTGACCAAGTCAACTCATTTTATACCCATTAAGGAGACGCACAACTCCGATAAGCTAGCCCAGCTATACGTGGATGAGATAGTATCTCTCCACGGAGTGCCAGTGTCTATTATCTCCGATAGGGATACTAGATACACATCTCATTTTTGGAAAAGCTTTCAGCAATCCTTAGGCACTCATCTAAATTTCAGCACTGCTTATTATCCTCAGACAGATGGGCAAAGCGAGCGTACAATTCAAACACTTGAAGATATGTTACGAGCTTGTGTTATTGACTTGGGTGGAAGTTGGGATGACCATCTTCCTTTGATTGAATTTTTGTACAATAATAGTTATCATTCGAGCATCCAAGCCGCGCCCTTTGAGGCCTTGTACGGAAGGAAGTGTAGAACGCCGGTTTGTTGGGAGGAAGTTGGAGAAACCCAACTATCAGGACCTGATATAGTCCTCGAGACGACGGATAAGATTGTTCAAATCTGTGATTGTCTCAAAGCTGCCAGGGATAGGCAGAAAAGTTATGCTGATAAGAGGCGCAAACCTCTAAAATTTGAAGTTGGTGACAAAGTGCTACTCAAGGTGTCACCCTGGAAAGGGGTGATGCGTTTTGGCAAAAAGGGCAAGCTGAGCCCAAGGTACATAGGACCATTCGATATCATCGAATGTGTCGGAACAGTAGCTTATAAGCTAAATCTACCCGAAGAGCTCAGTGGGATACATAATGTGTTCCACATCTGCAATTTAAAGAAATGTCTAGCCGATGAATCGCTAGCAATGTTGCATAAGGACGTGCAGATTGATGAGAGCTTGAAGTTCGTTGAAAAACCTTTGTTGATCGAGGATCGACAGGTTAAGAAGCTTCGGAGGAAGTACGTGCCAATCGTAAAAGTAAAATGGGATGCCCGTAGAGGCCCAGAATACACAAGGGAGGTTGAGTCCACAATGAAGCAGAAATACCCTCATTTGTTTCAGTAAATCTCGAGGTTGAGATTTCTTTTAAGGGGGTGAGGATGTAACACCTCGCAAAATCATGTCCAATATTATAAAGACACGTGTCATGGACTTTAAACGTATAACGAATTGATTCCGAGGGACTAAAAGTGACAAACAATGTAAATAGTTATGTAAAAGGATCCGGAGTGTCAACATGCCAAACTTGAGCCTCTGAATGACCTCACACGACGTTCGTATTCTTTTGTAAATAAATTATCGAATGTGGGAAGCCGTTTGTGCTTAAAGATCAAAAGTTTACAAAGCACAGGGGTTAAACGTGTCAACATGTTAAATGTTACCTCTGAGTGACCTTTTAACGATCCCAAAAGCATTATAATATTTTATTTATGCTCTCGCGAATATCGGATATCAATATTATGAAGTTTCGATGAAAACAAGACTTTTCGGGTGATCTTACAACTAACCGGGAGCTTAACGGAGTTAAATTATGACCCAAGGCACTTGAAAGTTAACTATGGGGTTCATTAGTGCAATAAAAGAAAGTTTAAAAACTTATTTTAGACCAGGGACTGAAAATGCAAAGATTTCAAACTTTTTACCGGATTTACAGGTCCTCACGGGCCGCGTAGACATCCTCTAAGGTCTACGCGGGCCGCGACAGCAGTGCCAGCGACAGTTCCCTGCACAGCTGCGTGTTGCAGCCTGTTCCACCGCCATTGCATGGTTGTTTTTTATACCAGGGATTGAGCAACTGGTTTTCACTGCCCTAGGGACACTTGGGATCATCTGGTTACTCATAGGAACAGCTGGATTGATCTTGGGAGCCTTGAATTTCCTATATAAAGGCCATGCCTTGTGTTCTTCATTTGCACACTTCAAAAATTTCACTCCCAATTGATCTCTGAAGCATCCTGGTCTTCTAGGAAGCTTTCTCTCAGTTCAATTTTCGTGCAAAGGACTATTGTAAGTGTTCTAAGCTTCCATAGTTAAGTTTTCATTAGCTTAATGACCGAAAGTCAAAGTTATCGTAATGATGCTTTGACTTTGTGATTAATCACTAATGGTCCAGCCATTATTCGAATTGAAAATGGCTATGAGTTGGTAATTATGTAGGGAACAAACCCTTAAAAGGGCACCTACTGATTATCACTTTTACTTGGTCAATTGTCGAGTCAAACTATTTAATAAAAAGTCAAACGAGTCAATTTTTACAAAATAATTCATAACTGATGATGTAGAAATTATGGAACACATTTTAACACTAAAGTAACTTAGTAAATAATATAACAACATGTTTAGGCATGTTCAACCCGACAATTCTGAGTTTAGGCTCGGTTCGCAACCGAAAGTCGCAAAAGTAGACTTTTGCTTTGACTTTCAGTTCTGACCCGATTTAGCTTAGTTTAGTTATGCCTTAGGGTTCCATTGGGACCATATTATTTGTTAGTATAACTCTCTGAAGTTATACTACATGGTTCCTTAGAAATCATAGATTACATGCATGTTCTGTTAAATGCTTAAAATTGACCAATTTGCCCTTTTGATATAAAAACGAAATTTTTGGAAATGTGAGTGGACAAAAATCTTCATTACTGATTTATAAGTATGTCCTAAAAAATTGACATCCTTTTCTGGTCTAAAACGAAAGATATGCAAGATATCGTAAAACAAAAGCTTTTTATTAATTAAATGGCATTTTTGGTATAAATCATATTTAAACCCAATTTTTGGCACCAAACCTGCTACCCACTGATTAAATATAATATTTAGGGATTTTTGGAAATTTTTGTCAAATTTTATACTAATTATAACATAGAGTTCTAGTGTAAATTCGGTATTGACGATAATGTCCTTTTCGCTAATAAAATGAGTTTTACTTATCATTTTGATACCAAACCTTTTCCTACTGATATCATATGATAAATAAAATATTTTTAACATTGAAGACTGACCAAAACTCCAGAATTTTATAAGCATCTCATATATCGTTAATTACCGACTTTTACGCTTATTAAGCGCGTAGTATGGTTTAAAACCATATTTAACGCTTAACACTTGTTACCTACTGATTTTAAAATAATTTTTTATACCTTAACAGTAATTATAAGTCTTGAACTCAGATTTCCAAATTTAACCATAAAAGCATATGTAAAATGACCAAAATGCCCCTACGGTGCATAGTTTGGCCATAAATGATTAAAAACACATATGTATCATATCTTGATGATATAACAACATAAAATAAATATTCTTACAGAATGTTTTAGACCAGAACCTTAGTTTATTATTTAACCTCTTTTATAAACTTTAAAAATGACCAAAATACCCTTACGGGGCTTAATTTGGTTTTAAATTCGTTTTGGGCATAATGGAAGATATCCTACGGATATCATAACATAATTTAAGCATAATAACTTATGGAACATGTTCATGACTCATTCGGTTACCGTTATGCATATACGCGTTCGGTACGGTTTATGTAACTAGTTTGCATGAATTGGCCGAAACGAGTCAAACCTTATCATTTTTACTTCAAAATCCATAATGTGTTTAGTTTACCCCTTTTATACAAGTCTTCATACTTATCGGGTCTAAATCACAGTCCAATCCGGTCATCGCTTAATCTCGCGTTTTGAGCCATAAACCTTTCTTTAAAACTAACCGGTCTAAGTTATAACTTAAATAAGACCCGTTAGGAATCTAATAGGTTAATAAAACCTTCATTCCAGATTGAGAGCCCCGGTAGAGTACTTGCACTTGCTGATTAGAATATACGACTGAGAATAAATTACATTTAGCTCAGGTAAATACTTTTAACTTATTTTTCCTTATACAGGCTTGGGATACGGTAAATTATTACCGCTTGGTCGGGTGTAGAAACCTTTTAATCAAATATGTTTAAATTGTATAAACCCGTTTTAATCAGTGTTGCTTGATAACAAATAACTTTGGGGGTTAACGACCGTGTTCTGGATATCCTTGGCTCGTTCAAAATGCGTGAATGGCCACGACTTAAGCACGGGGTGTAGGCATACACCTGTCTGTTGCGTATGTAAAAGATATACTCACTCGTGAGGAAACTTCTTGTGAGTCTATATATGTGGTGTGTCAATTAATCTTGTTCGGCTTTTATACCGGCCCTAAATGTTGGACAAACATGTAAATCTGATACAAGATTGTTATTAATATAATTGTCTCAAGTTATAAAATGTTTGTGCCTTGTGCATTTAAACCAATTTTCATAAATATTTACAAAAGGGTCGGTTAATTGTATTTACCAGTGTAAACTGACGTATTTTTCCAAAAGACTAAGGTGGTGTTTGTTTTTTGGCCAGAAGCACTTCTGGCCACTTATGTCTGCATCGCGCAGACGCGCGTTGACGTTACAAGTCTGCAGCTTGTTTGTTTTCCGGAAGCACTTCTCACCAAAAAGGTCTTCCCCACCTCTTCCCCACACAGACATGTTCTTATGTCTGCAAACCTCTTCTTAGACTCTTCTCTCTACCCCCACATCTCTGCATCACCTCCACCACATCTTCGCCACCACCTCCACCCCCACATCTCCGCCACCACCTCCACCTCCACCACCACACCACCGACACCCATCACCTCCACCTTCAACAATCACCACCTCCATCTTCACAAAGCATCAAATCGAAACAAGAGATGTGCGGTGGTGGTTGAGAAACAAGAACCGGCCGGAGAAACCCCCAAATCGATATATATCCCTCTCTCTCTCTCTCTTCAGAAACTCCCTCGATCTCTCTCTCTCTCTCTTCAGAAACCCCCAAATCGAAGATGGTGAAATTAGGGTTTCGGTGCAGGTGGTTGTTTTTTGGCTGAAGTGGTGGTGGTGCTTGGTGGTTCCGACGGGGTGGGTGGGGGAGGCAGAGAGAAGATGGTGGTGGTGGTGGTTGCGACGGGGTGGTGGTGGTTGCGACGGGGTGGGCGGTGGCTGAAGTGGTGGTGGTTGGTTGTGGTGGTGGCAGGTGGACGGTGGTTGTTGGTTGTGGTGGTAGAGGAAGGCTGAGAGAGAGAGTCAGAGGTGTATGTGTGTGTGTGTGTGTTTGTGTGTGTTATGTGTGAGAAGAGGTTTTTATAGATATAAAAAAAACAAACCCTCTTCTCCTTGCAGACTGCAGACATTTGTTCCACCTCTTCTCATACAGATGCCTGCAGATGTGGTCCGCAGACTGCAGACCTTTTCTTGCAGAAAAAACAAACAGCACCTAAGTGACAGGTATCGTACGAAATTGGCTGGGAGCTCGGGGCGTTAATAGGGAATCTTGCAAGTTCTAAACGTCTAAAGTCTGTTGAACAATACTTATATTTCTGTTTTAAGATCCGCCTGTGGATCCATATACAACCGTGTGTATAATATTTAATTATACTTTAAATTTCGGTTTTGTGATATTATTTTCATCCAAGACTTCCGCTGTGCATTAAACTGTATACATTTAACTATGATGATATCAACTACGTCACGATACTCCCCACCGGGCCCACCGGTAATACGTGGAAATATCGGTGTGTGACAATCTTTAAATGACAAATTTTCTGACGATTTTGGTGATAATTCGTTGACAGAAAGGTTTGATTCAGATATGTTCAACGATAACAAGATTAATGAGATAGAGACCAAGATGAAGGAGTTTGAAAGTTGAAGCAAGTTTCTCGAAGATGATAAGAAGAGGTTGGAAGCTCTATTAACAGTGTTGGTTGATGGCAATGAAAAAGCCCATGAATTAGCAAAGAAAGTCAAAGAGAATGAAGAAGGAATCAAGCAGCTTGAGTATGAAAATATGCAGCTTATCTCATCTCACACCAGCGTTACTGCAGAAAATGAAAGGTTGCATATGGTGGTGAAAGACTTGGAAACTGAGAAGATAGAGAATGCTAAAAGGTTTGATATGTTGTTTAAAGTGCTTCACATGAGATTTTACATCAATTTCATTACTGAACATGATGAAATTGAAATTGAAGAAGCAAAGTTAAAAGCTGCCAAAAGGGCAAAGAAAGCAGAGGAAGATGCTGCAGCGGCTGGTAAAGGAAAGAATCTGATTGATAGAGTTCCTCTCATTGAATCTAATGTATCTGTTGCTGAATCAGGGCCGCTTGTTAACTATGTATTTGTTTGTGAGCCCATTGATGGTACTGACATGTCTCTGAGACAAAAATATTTGGATAAAAAGAGAATGTACGCAGAAATTGATGCTGAGATTGATGCATATGATGAGAATGATGATGATAATATTAATAATGTGGATGATACGAACGATGACAAAAAGGATGATGATGATAAAGGCAACGGTGATGATAATATGCAAGGGGGTACAGGGTTGACTATTCAAGATTCAAAGATTAATGAATCTTTCGACTATAATGCATTCTTAGATGATTCAGTTAAGCAAGAAGATGACGTTCAAGGACAGGGGGAGATGAAGGACCCTGTGAATGAAGCTGAGCAGTCAGGAATCCTCACAGCTGTTCCTATATTGGTTGTTCCTGATGTGCAAAAACCAAGGGTTTTCTATCTTGAGCATGATGTGGAAGAAGGTGAATTCGTTCATAATTACACCAAGGAAGAAATTGCCAAAATGTTAGGTGTAGACAAAGAATCCTTTGTATTTGATTTTGAAAATGAATTAAACAACATTAGTGCTTCACAACCTAATGATTATCTGTATAAGTATGTGTCAAGAGCTGATGAGTATGATCGGGTTGTCGTGGAGGATGATTCTAACGAAGACGATACTTCTAAATATTCTGGTGAAGGAACAGATGACTTCCCAACCTTTGAAGAGTTATTTTCTGAGGCTACTGATGATTTGTTGAAGCGTAAAGTAGAGGAAACTATGAAAGAAGGAAATGTTCCTAAACGTTTATCCAAGGAAGAGATAGCTAAGGTGAAGAAATCATGGTTTAAAGAAATGCTTGTAGAAAGAAAGTTCAAACGACCTCTAGCTTTCTTTACTCGTGATCCTGACAAGTCCTTGGGGGATATGATAAGCTGGGGATGGATAGAGGAGCTGAATGTTTATGCTATTAAAAGGGAGTTTGGAGTTCAGTACTTTAGGTACTTGTTAAAAATTTTCTTCGCAGATCCTTCCACGACTCGATCTGTCCTGTTGGCAGATTATCAAACCAGATTCGCGCTGGGCCAGTTAGTGTTTGCACAAACAAATGACACCACAGCGGAAGGGTCCAACCACCGACCAACCCTGCGCTGGTGAATACTCTTAGATGATCATCAGGGTCAGTTAACCCATTGAATTTTCCAACGTTAGATGGTAACTTGGCCCTTTCCAATGGAGCCAGAGCTATCTCTAATATGAACTTCGAGTTTTCTGCCGCTTCGTCCGGGCGATAAACTAAATCATAGTTATGCTCGGCCTCAGGGTTATAAACCGCTCGAGGCCTGCATTTGTTATACTTTGGCTGTAGTCTATTGAATACGCTGGTGTTTTCACTCAAGCGATATGTTCGATCAGATTCATCGGTATGAATGTCGTGTTGGGAACCCAACCTGTCATAGACCGATTGTCTTTGACGGGGGTGTAGTTCATCATGATGTTGTCTTCGGTAACTGCTTGTATCGTCATAAGTTGATTCTTCCCGTTGAGAGGCATGAGCTCTTGATCCCGGCCTCCGGGATTGGGTTATAGGAGCAGTTTGAGCACATAACTGTGAGTATACTGCGTTTAATGCTCCTTGGGACCGGACATACCATGATATCGGGGTTTCCCCTGGTGGTAAAATTGATTGTGCAGGATTTGCTGGTAACATTCCTGGGGTTACAGGATCATTCGCTCGATTGGATTGGACCTCATTATCGTCCGAGGCTTCCTCTACGATCCCTTCTATTGGTAAATTGTTTCCGATGTTTGGTCGAGGACCAGGTTGTCGGTGAGATGACGAATTTTCTGCCATGTGCAAAAACAGAAAACGGAATGAACTGAATCGAACGAGATAGAAACTAGAAAAACTGAGAAAACGGTGGGCGCCAATGAAGAAACACTAACTAACTGGTCGGAACCGAGATAGTTAGGGGGTTTGAATCCGCATAAAGGGTTAGCTCTCTCTCGGTTGATTCAGTTGTAACGGAATTCCTTCTCCGGTGATTCTGCAAAAAAGAAACACCGTTAGCCTCGCCAAGGGGAGAAGTGGGTTCTCTCCTTGACCCGACTCCGGCGTGAGAATAAGTATTGGTATCGGAGAAGATAAGTATTTGAAGAGTGAGAGTAATCTGCCTTTATACCTGAACAGTTCTCTTATTTATAACCGGGAGTTTAGGAGGGAAAACCTGTTATTGAAAAGATAACGGAAAATGCTTAACGCCGTAGCGGTTATTTTTCTTCCGTTTGAGTTCTTTGATCTGACGTCAATTAGCCTCGATCCGATGTGAATGCACACGGATCGTGGTTTGATCTGTGGCTGGGGAATCGCCACGTGGAAAGTGATTAATTGGAGATTACTCTCCAATTGCATGCCTTTGTTGTGATTTCAGAATTGCTTATAGTGATGACACGTGTCCAGACGGTTATAACCGTCTGGGCGGTGCACGATTGTATTTCCTTCTAGATTATTGTTGTAATCCGGTGTGACACCTTACTGTGTGGACGCAGATGAATAACTCCCAGGTTTGGGTAGAATAATATCCAAGTCTGGATATTTAGGTGGGGTTATCTGTACAAAAGGTTTTGATCCTTTGTTAATTTGGGGAAGGCGCAAGGATTCATGTTATCCTTTGGGCGCGCGATTATAAGTTACTGATTGTTCTCTTCCTTTAATAAGACCCATGCGCGGCCGCGCAAGGTTAAAAAGGTTGAAAAACCCAGTTTGTGGTATGGTCTCAAATCCTTTTTATGAGGTTTTTGGGACCTTACCCCTTCAGTACTTGAATTACATCAAGACGTTACCATACTGGGATATTGAAGAGTTAGTACAAACGAAAAGTATCAATCTCAAGATGAAGTTTCATGATCAACGTCTGTGGAAATTGATAAAGTTTGAAGCTGCACACGGCTTTAAATACTAGAAGCCACATATTCCACGAAGAATTGTTAAGTTTGATCTAGTAACGAAACAGAAGGATATTACTCTGATTGTGAAACAGCCACATGCCATGAAGAACATGCCGTTGTTGAAGATTGAACAAGATTTTCATAAAATCTTCAAGTGGTTGCATTATGATTCTGAAACAGGAGAAGAAGTGATCGTGGTACAAAATGATGACTCCTGGAAAATCACAGAAGAATTTAATGAAGCAGTGATCGGGCACAAAAGAATATGGCTTATGGAGGGGAATTAGAATACTTGACCCGATGTGGTTAGTAAACTGCTCAAAGAAGGATATAGAATGTCTGTTCTATAGCAAGATCAGTTATGATGTGAAAGAAAAAGAGCAGGCATTGCAGTTCCAGCAGGTAATCAATGTATGTTATGCTAATGATATAAATTTTGAAAAGATATGGAACTCAAACTGGAGAAAGCTTGAAGGCAAAGAACAGCGAAAAAAAGAGAGAAAAGAAGCAAGAATTTCTGAAGTTGTTAAAAGGCATCTTTGAGAAGGTTTCAGTTCGCAAACACCTACAACATACCTACTCCCATAGATCAAACGCCTATTTCATCTGAGGTGCGTCGAAGATCGAGAAAGTATTTCTTTGGGTGTTAACTGTTATAGCTTTTGAAGATTTTTTAAAGACTGACCAAGACTGCGGCAATATCCAAGGGGGAGTTTGTTGGTGCAGAATGTCTATAGCCTACGTCTTAGGGTCATGTCGAGTATGTAACAGGGCTTAAATGTTAGATTTGTTAAAGTTTTGTATGTCTCTAGGCCACTTCGTACGAAGTGTTATTCACCTCGAGGTCACTTCGTACAAAGTGTACTTCGGACGAAGTGGCAGGACTCCCCCGTGCGAAGCTGTCATGTCTATAAATAGCTGAGCAGGGGTCTTAAGTCAACAGTTGTTTTTCTGATTATAAGGCGAAGCCCTATCAGTTTTGTCTCTGATCTGTACACGTTTATCAAGACTAATGAAGCAGAGCATAGAAACAGTATATTTGATTTTGTCAACTAGTTAATGATGAATTCCGCGCACGTTAATTAGCTAACAATTCAGGTCCTGTGCTTTCGGGGGAGAGCCGATCCTCCCACAATTTTTTTTGAGAAAATACAAAAAAAAATTGAAAATGTACAAAAGCATGAAAAAGACAAACGGAGTTTTCGTGTAAAAAGAGGAAATGATAGTACATCAGTGGACTATCACATTATGCTAAGGAAATGTAATGTTAAAAAGTTTAAACGGATCTCACTGATGATGTGTCAATAGGCTTCTCACATTTAGTAAGTTGTCTTTGAGATACAAACATAAAGAAAAACTTCTTAATTAGTGGCTTAACATCTCTCAGATATATGGTCTTAGTACACCGAAATTTTGTTTAAGAGATTGTTGGATTCTGAAATACTAGGTCTTTATTGATAATTGATATCTGGGGTATTATATAAGTTCTTCTGATTTTGCATCAACAATGGCCTAGAACTTGTAGAATACTTTTGTTTAAAAACCCTAAAACTGCAGCAAATTGAAAGTATCGAAAGATCTAACAATTGCAGTACAAAATATTCCAAAATTGGAACACCGCTTTTAAGTCGAGCCTTCATCTCTTTGTCTGTATGGTGGTACTAACCTGAGCTCTCAAGGTCCTGCACAACCCAGATACAGATATTTGTTAAAGATATATTCACATGTAAGATGAAATCCAGGGAATCTTGATACGGGATTATATTCTGAGGTAGGGAACGCTATTAAGTCAAGTTCCTAAGACATCTAATTAGTGTATCTCGAAGCAATTGAAAAATGTGTAGAAGTTTAAGTGGACCAGTATACTGACAATCTAAATGAATCTGTTTAGAACTTAAAGTTTAATCAAGATCAACGGTACTATTGATATGTCTCAAAAACTAATATGATCCTCTAACACAAACTCATAAAAATGTCTGTAAATATGTTTGTACATAGTTATTGTTGTTCATTTCAGAAAGATAAAAAGATTTTATATTCATCTTAGTTTCGACTACCGATGATCGAAAGTTGATTTTCAAAATCTAAAGCTGCTGAACAAAACCTGAAATGAAAAATTGTTCTAAAATATTAAAAGTTCATTAATTTGAAACTTACATTTGATTAATACATCAGTTTGTTCACAAAAAGGTTTCGATCAAGGTCATTGATTTGAACTTGGTAGATAAATCAGATAATCAAGTTCATTAACTTGGACTTGATTAAATGAGAGGGTTTAGAACTGATATGATGATTAAAGTTTGAAACTTTGAAAATCTGATAGATGTTTAATTTGATAATTTTAAAAAGTTTGTTTCTGAAATGTTTATTTGAATGCTTAGAAGAATGGACAGGAAGTTGAAAGAAATGGGGAACTGGATAAACATGTTGAATGATGATAAAGAATGCTCAAAGAAAGGGGGAGTATGCTGATACACGGGAGTATGCTGATACACAACGTTTCCTGTTCAAGATTGAAGTAAAGAGGAGATTGTTGAAGAGAATGTCTGAAGATCAAGAATGTTAAAGTTATTAAAGTTTTGAAGAAACTTGAAGAAGTTTAAAGACTCTGAAGCTTAAAGATATTTGACGTGTTGTCGTAGTCTCACGCAAATTTAAACCAATTACAACTAATAGCTAGCAGTAAGTGGGTATCGAACACATGGAGTCTGTGGAATGTATGTTAATTATGCATCTTTGTAAATTAACTAAAATTAAACTAAATTGCATAAATGAAAATTCAGCAATTTGATTGTTTGGTTCTGAGAACTAAAATTAACTAAACTAATTGCAAATCAAAGGTTGGTTGTTAAAACAGATTAGGAGAAAGCAACCATCCTAGGTTTCTGGTTTCAAATGACAATCGTGCTTAAATCCAACTAGAAAGAATCACATAGACATGATCCATACATAATTATTTGTTTGTGATGAAAGGGAACTAAGTACTTGGATTATGAAAATGCGAGGTTGTTACCCGATGACCAATTGACTAATATACAACCCTAACCCCTCCCGTGATATCTTGATTATCAACGACACCAAGAACATACGGTTTAGATTATGATCAAAATATCAATCAACAATTTACAAACAATCATTCATGCATCATAATAAACTAAACAAACATTGCAAGTTCATTATTCTAGAAATACGAATAAAAGCACAAAAGTCTTAGAGAAACCTTCAACCTAGGATAATCACCGAAAGTTTAGCCACACATCGCTTGGTGAATCATCATTCCAACAAGTTTAACGTTCATACGAATCAAAAACACAAACCAAATGTTTAGAAATGTTCACAAGCACTAGCACAAGCCAAAATTCGCCCTAGAACTGCTGCCAAACGTCTCCAATGATGAGATAGATGAAAAGGCACTTGAAAACGGACTTTTATGAGGCAGTTACACATTCAGCGTCAGAGGCTACCGTAAGCTATGGTAGCTACCGTAGCTTACGGTAGTAATAAAATCCTTACAGCCCTTCTCTACTGTCTTACGGTGGGAAATTATGGATTCAGGGGCTACCGTAACTTACGGTAGCCACCGTAAGTTATGGTAGGGTCCTGGCCTTTTCTCTTTGTTCTTTGTTCAACTCCTTGGAAAACTCTCTTTAATCCTTTTACATCCAAAGCTGCGTTTCCACTCCTTTTTAGCCCCGGACACACCTAAAACACAAGCAACTGTAGTTATCTAATTCAAGACAATTACACGATCAAATGGGGGATTAACTTATTTTTTAACACACTTAAGGGTTGTCCCGTGGACCACCCGTCAATATTCAAAGACTGCGACAATAGCCAAGGGGGAGACTGTTGATGCATATGTCTGTCGCCTATGCCATCGAATCATATCGAGTCTGTAATATGAACGAACATGTTAGATTTATGTTTTGTAAAGGTTAACCTCGCACGAAGGTAGGATATTACCTTCATACGAAGGTAACTTATCTTCGTACGAAGGTAACGTATCTTTGTATGAAGATAACATATAGCTTCACATGAAGGTAAACCATGTCCTATATATAGGTGAGTGTGTGCGAAGTTAGATAGTTAGAACTGATTATGTAAAGCAGATGGCGGAGCTCTGTCCGACTGGTTCTAAAATCTGTAACGTTGAGCCTTTTAATGAAACAGTGATTAAAAGCGAATCAATCTTGTTAATAATGTCACCTAAATATAAAACGGATTCCGCATGTTTAATACTAGGTTAACAAATTAGTGCCTGAGCTTTTAGGAGATCCGAACGGACCTACAGTTTCAGATACAGGCTAGGCATGGATTTTCTTCTTCCCACTCATCTATCCTTTACGGTGGCCTCAACCGCACTTTATGCCCCAGAACCTCTGGCTTACTCTCACCTTCCTCTCTACGATCACCCCTTCAATATTGTCACACCCCGACCGTGTAAAACAACAAACCACGGGGGAAACGTCGGGGAGTGTAGTAACAGAATTATTGTTTCACAACACATAGTATTTAAAGTTCGGTTTTATTAGAATTAATGTTTACATTGTCTTGGAAATAAGGGAAACATAACATGAATTAAACTGTCTTTCATAGTTTTAAGTCACTAAGGCCTGAGTCCGCCTAAGTGTAGCACGATCATCATCATACATTAGCTCCTGAAACACATGTGAAAATAGGTACGTCAGCATAAAAATGTCTGTGAGATACATAGGTTTTATTGATGAAGGATTCATGACTTGTAAGTTAAAAGAAGTGTTTAACAAAAGGTAGTCAAGAATCTTGTAAAATGTTTTCTTTTATAAAATCATGTGAAAATCAATTCAAAAATCAAATGATATAAAAGAATAATGCATGGTTAAATTGTATAAAATATATCATTTGTAAAAACAATGTCTTGTGAAAATATGTCATTTGTATAAAATGTGTCATATCTTTGTCTTTGTCGATGTGGTTTAGATAACGCTACGATATGTAATATCATAAAAGCACTTATATATATGAAGTACCAGCAGCATATCCACCATGCTTTTACCATATTACACACGCCTCGTTATTTAAATCACTTACCAATAATCACCAAAAAATGTCTTGTTTAAACCAATGTCAAATGTCATGTGTAACAATGTCCGATGTCAAGTATAAACCATGTCTTGTATAATCAAATGTCAGATATCAACCAATGTCTTGTATGGTGAATAAAAAATCTTTACTTAAACCATATGTATAATGTCATGTATAATCAAATGTCATGTACAAAACAATGTCTTTGAATAAACCAAAGTTTAAATCAAAAGTTATGTTTTGCAAAACCAATGCTTTATTTGATATGAACATTTATGTGGTTGTGTTGATCGCATACATTCAAGCCTTGAGATTGTCGGATAAACCCTTAACAAGTCAAAGGTTTATCAAAAATGTATTCGGATTCTGTCATTCCCTACTTCCAAACGAACCTTGGAAACGGGAAACGGGATTTGTCAAGTCCTATAGTACCATTACATACTACCGAGCGGCATGATCAATGTTAATTAATGTATTCTTGTCCCGTTAAACATACCAATGTCATAACCAATGTAAGCATGTCATATAAAACCATGTACTAAGTATGCTAAGTAAACATACGAAGTAGAAATGTCCATGAAATCAATGTGCTAGCATGCTCAGTCAACATACATTGCAAAATGCAATGTAAATCAGTGTGCTCATATACTGAGTAAACATATGCCGCAAAAAGTATCTTTGAAATCAATGTGCTAGCATGCTCAGTCAACATACATAGCAAAGCATAATTGAAATCATGTACTATATGTGTACTAGATGAACATAGCAAGTATATGTCATGAAAAGCATGAAAGTAACAAGTAGGCACATGTGCTTCACCCCAAAACATTTGAAAGCGGTAAAAGAGGGGACTATGTACTCACTTGAGATTGCTTAATAGTCTTGGAATTAAGACCAAATAAAGCTCGAAGGATCACGGAATCAAACGGCACCTAATATAGATAACTATGTTAATAATCGGATCCTAAATCGGAGGATAGGATAGAATGAAGTCTTGTAAACCAACTGAGTGTTGGAACTCATATGATATGGTTTTAACAAAGCCTACATTCTGATTTGAAAGCAATCCTAAGTGCTTATGACCCGTTACGACACGTTAAGGTAGTTTACGCTACATTAACGTGTCGTTTGGCAAAAGCGCATTTGGATAGTCTAACTATGGTCACAATATATGTTTGGTCGGATCCTAATGATCGACCAAACGGGTCGGGTTCGAAAGTCTAAGCAGTTGTCAAGACCGCTTGACTTACGACCCTAAATAAGCACTAAACTAGTAGTGATGAGTTAAACATGTTAAAACATGTTTAACTAAGTTAGAAAATTAATTTGGTATCAAAACAAAATTTTTGATACCGAAAATAATTCTGTCGTAAAATGCACATAAACGTGCATTTTGACCGAAACTTTGACTCATCACCACGACTATTCAATGTGGTAATCAGTAGTTATAATCACTAGGGATTATAACCATCGTGATTACGATCACGTTGCAAAGTTCGATTGAACTTTGACTTGACCAATTCATGGTCAAAACCTAAAGTCAAATGGTAGTCAAACTGTTTGACATTCAGCTTAAATTGCTAAAATAAATGAACAAGACTGGATAGAACACTTACTTTTGTTCTTAGGATGCAAGATTAACTAGAAAACTCAGATGGGAGGCCTCCTAACAAGGTAGCAACTCCAACTTTGAGTTATAGAGAGAAGAATGATGGAATGAGCAAAGAATTGGGCAGAAATTGGGGGTATTTATACTTGAATTGAAGCCACAAGATCATGTCACTTGTATTGTGTATTGCCCAAGTAAGATTAGGATCATTACAAGTGTCTGGACAGGATTAAAGGCCTTGATTATCACTCAAAACACCCACAATATTGAAAAACTAGCTTAGAAAACATGTGCAGCAGCTGTTTAAGAACATTCTATCAAAATTGAGGAGTCATGTCACGTGACAGTAAGAGCCTTCTGTCATCGCGCCCCGTGAGCACCCCATCAGAAGTTTCAAAGTTGGCAGAAATGGTCCCTGCAGCATGTTTTGATGATTTTTGACGCATTTAACCCATGTTAACCCATTTTCAAGGCTTTACAAGGATGTTGAAGCATAGGGTACTTGAGATATGCTTGGAAATATCATAGATGTTGGTTCGTTTGGTCGTACGATCGCTTTTTTTTGGTTAATTACGACGAAACTCGAACGGACGCGAAAAACGATCCAAATTACGCGACGAATGCTATTTTTGCATTCCCATCACTAAATAAAATATTTTAATGATTACAAAATTTTTTGGATGTCCGGATATGGTCAGAACGCAAGATATGCACGAATTTGCATACTTTCGCAGTTTTGACGCTTTTAGTCCCTATGATCAAATGAGCATATTTTCACATACTGAACCCCTCAAAACTTATGTCTAAGCTATGTAAAGGTTATTTAAGGTATGTTTAGCTTATGACCTTGTTCCGGAGTGTACGTTGCTACGTGAATCGATAAACTTTTGCAGTTTGTCGCAAATAGTCCCTGTGATTGAATAACCTTGTTTTTGCCATACCAAACCCTTCAAAAATTATTTCTAAGTTATCTAAAGGTTATTTAAGGTATGTTAAGCTTATGTTGCTGTTCCGGAGTGTATGTTGCATTAAACTGATTACGTTTACTTAACACTTTGTGTATAACTTTCCAGAAAGTGTTTAAGGGTTTGAAATCGGACAAAGATCAAAACGTGCAAATGTTTTTTTTTTGGGGTAAAGGGTTACCCTAGTGATTTTATATATTCACAAAAACCATAAAAACACATGTAGCGTGGATGTGTTCCACACTAGATCATAATTGGTACATGCCCAAAAAATGTAAACCAAGGAAAACAAGAAAAAAACCAAATACAGCACAACCACTAGCCTACCAGCTAGGAAACCAATCAACAACTATCTATTCATAAGACATGTCAGATCGTTAGTTGTAAAGAGTGCATCCCCATGAATGTTCCACTTATCCAACATCCTTGTGACTTGAGCTGATGTCTTGTATTTCATTCCCATGAGCTTCTAACGAATAGTAGCTATTATTTCTTGTGCTAACAATTCAGGTGTAACACCCTGCGTTTAAAAGGTACAAGTCAAAGTCAAAGGAAGAAAAGATTGCTAATTGCGATCATTCACTCCTTGCTTAACTATTGATTGTACACCCTGACATGTAATCAATTTTATTATTTGTTTGCTTTAGTTGTATTATGTGGAGTATCTATTAATAATAACAGTTTAATCGATGTTTATCGCTTCATCGCTATTCGCATCACTATCGCATCGCGACTCAAATTACAGATTCTGGATATTGTTTTACGTGTGCGTGCTATTATGTGTTACTTGTGCATGTTTATATTAGTTTTGAGGTGATTATTCAAAAACGCAATCACATCGCATCACAATCGCAATACAAAACGCGGTAGCGTTATGTTAGGTTTATGACTGTTATTGTGTGACCTTATGTGCTTATTTGAAACGCAATCGCAACTCTATCGCATCGCAATCTAATCGCAAACGCTAAACGCAAGTTATTTATGTTGATTGTATGTTAGATATAGTATTTGTATGACTATTAATTAAAATCCATCGCATCGCCTACTCGCAACGCTCAACACGCAGAACGAAACGCCGAAACCTAACTCGCCGGACCACTTCGATCGAATGACCATTCAATCGAATGGTCATCCGTTCGGATGACCATCTGATCGGATGGCCATCCGATCAATGTGCCGTCCGATCCAACACTTGAGCTCCCCTTTCCACTTTTGGTAATCTATAAATACCCCTTGTCACATCACAACAATGATGTGACAGCTCTCTCGCTCGACCAAGCGCCTCCAGCCCTCCTTTCCTTCGATTACTCGCGATTCTTATAAGTTTTCAACTCAAATCTTGTACATCTTTGATCTCTACACACTTCTTCATCATTTTCTCCTTTGAATCTTAACTTTTAACCGAGAAATCCGCAGATTTGGGGTGTTCTAGGGTGATATCATCATGGAGTTTTATGAACTTTAAGTTTTGGCCTCATTCCACCAAGAACAACTCAGATCTAAAGGATTTCAACATGTCTAAGCACTGATTTCGCAAAGATCTAAACATTTTCCAAGTTAAAAGGATTGAAAGGTGGTTTCATAACTTTCTTTCAACTCTTTTACACTCAATGCACTCAAAACCAATGGGATCGGAGCTTGTCCAGACCTTCTACTCGTTTCTAGTGAAGTGTCGGTTGAATATCTGATTCCTATCAAGGAGACGACCGATTCCAGGTTGAACATGCACAAACCATCACAAACAGTTAACTGATCGGACTGGGGTGATTCCCATCCAATCAGATAGTCTGGACTTGGTGGGTTTTCCTGTTGTTTAACACGTGGTCATACCGTCTCGATCAAACCGCAAACTTTCAAACTTAACGAATTTCAAAACGAACCAGTCACCCAAACGGACTGTCGTCCGATCAGATTGCCATCGGATTGAACGACAATCCGATCAGATTGACATATGGTTCCAACACTTAAATACTTTTCACAATTTTCAAAGATCATTAGTTCCAACGGAATGAGATCCGATTGGTAGACCATCCGATCGAATGACAATCCTGCTGTGAACTTGTTCTCTGAGAAATACCTCGCCGGACGGATCGCCATCCGATCGAACGACCGCTCGACCAGACGACCTGAAAGGTAGATATACTTCTCTGTTTTCAAAATGCTACAATGAAAACTTCAAAGCCATCATACACAAACACATCCATCCCAAACGAGTGGCCATCCGACCGAATGGCCATCCGACCGGATGACCATCCGAACGGATTGTCATCCGATCGAATGACCCTCCGTTCGGATTGTCATCCGACCGGATGACCACTCGTCACTTGGTTCACTTGCACCGTTTTACGCACCGCCCTTCGCTTATGCTACCGTTAACTGTTCAAGCTTACTGTAAGCGCTCCCTTCAATCCAACACATATCGTGTTTAGTAGCCACCATCATCTGTGAGTATACTCGATCCCTTTTTGCTTTACGCACTTTTGGTGTTACATACGTTACCTATATTAATCACATCGATCACACAACGCAAACACTTTTATACGCTAACCGCTCTCGCATGTTATACGTGTTATTCGATGAATGCTTGTTTGTTATGTTTACACAGTGATTGTTGCCTGACACCTTAGCAAGGATAGTACTATAGTTTGGACTCAGCACCTGTCGTGGACGAGGGGTTGCTAAGGGTATTTCTTCACATGTCACAGTGGTGATATGTATTGCGCACTCTACAACTCGCAGTCACGTCTGTGCATATTTCATTGTCGATAGCTTACTAGCTTCACAATTCTACGTGTTACATACTGGTTATGCGTAAACCGTTTTCGCTACTATATTATACTACTAAATTTGTATGCTCACCTTTACACTATGTGTATTGACCGCTATTTTAACATATGTGACAGGTGCTTAAGATACTAGGAATGTTGTGCTTGGGTGAATCAAGCTAGGGGTCTAGTTATGTCACGCTAAATCTGAGTTGTCGGAACAGTGCTTGTTTTTGTTACAATTATTTGTAATAACTGTTTTATTTGGATATGTTATGGTATGGGACATGACATTTAAATATCTGGTAATTAATAGTTGTTATGGATACTCATGGACAATTTGTTTCGCTCAGTGCCATACCCCGATGTTTCCGCCATCGATTAGGGTGTGACAGATTGGTATCAGAGCCATAACTATAGGGAATTAGGCAAGACTCGACCTAGTCCGGGTCGATGTCTTAGAAACGACCTAGTCTATAGTCTAAGTACCAACCGACCGACTTGTGCAAAACCGACTTGTGCAAACCCTGTAGGGGTTTTGCACGAACTTACTCGCTATACTCGCTCGCACTCGCTACGCTCTGCCACTCTTCCTTTCCTAGGGCAGACACACCGCACGCTAAGTTTTCAAAAATGAACAAGCGATTAGGTCAAGATTAGGTGTGAAAACCGCAAACTCTCGATCAGATCACTTGCTCGACGCGACCCTTACTATATACATGAGAAATTGCATTGAATTAGGAGTGAAATCCACACTTCGACGTAAATTTCTCCCCTCTATCTTGTGATATTATCAAACCAACAGGAATAGAGTTGTTAAGTTAGGGGTGAAACTCGCATCTTAATGACTTGTTCCGCTCTATATTTTGGCTTTTACAAAACTCTCACCAAAGTCTCGATGGATTCCAATGACTTGAGGCATGTGCTGGCCGAAGGGATGCGTGCCATTCACCATATGCCGGTGATAGAGCACAGTCTACTAGGCCAAAGGGCTTCGAGTACATCCTTGTGAATAGTCGAACCACTTTGGATAGTCAACGTCTATCAAGCCAAGACAATTTATTCTTGATTTTATGTGTTTCGATTCTGGATTTTATGGGGAATTTTATGTGCTTTATATGGTTTTACCTGTTTATGTGTTTTGATTTTGCTGATTTATTCGCTTCTCGCTTTGATCGACACACACAACTCGCACTACACATTTACCTCAATACGCTAACAAATCGCAAGCTATGTTACTCGCTATTCGCAATCGCAACACTCGAACGATGTACGCAGCTGTGAAAGATAGGAGAATACGTGCAATATATGTAGGTGAATACGTGCAAAATATAGTGCTTACGTGGATTATGTGCTTCTGTGCTTTTGTGCTCTACGTGCTTATGTGATTCTGTGGTTTATGTGCCTACATGATTACGTACTTGATGTGTTCCTGAGTTTTATCTAGTAGTAGTATGTGAGAGGTGAGATACGATTATATAGTATTTGAGTCCTATGGCGATGTCTGGTGTAGACAATGTCGTCATTTGGATAGCATGCCTCTCGCACAACCCGAAGAAACTTCGAGGACAAACGTATCACTGCTCTCGTTGCTAAGCAGATGGCTAAAGTTATCCCGTAAATCGTCAGCGAGCTGAATGAAAACGCTAGTAAGTCCTCTGAGGAATCAAAGACTGGCTCACCTAAGGGAACTTTTAGCTTCAAGCAGTTCAAAGCCTGCGGTCCTAAAGAATTCATCGGAGAAGATTGACCTAAGGCCATGTTTCAATGGTTTGATTCTATTGAAGTCACCCTGAGCCAAAGCAACTGTCCTGGTAATCTCCACACTGTTAACGCCATTGGCATCTTCCAGTCCAGGGCTCTGGACTAGTGGACTGCCGAGAGAAACAAGCGTGGAAACGATGCAGCATATGGGCTTGCGTGGGATGAGTTGAAGGACATCATGATGAAAGAGTTCTGCCCTCCCCACGAGCTTCAGAAGCTGGAGAATGAGTTCTGGCATATCAAGCAAGAGGGTGGCAACAACGCTGGTTTAACTGCCCGCTTCAAGCAACTGAGTATCATTTGTCCGGGTCAAGTTACTACTCCCAAAATCACCATCAAGAAATACATCTATGCTCTACCGGATTGTGTGGATGATTTCATACAAGCCGCGAAGACGACAACTATCGAGGAAACTTTCCTGCTCGATGCCGAGATCAACAACAAGCGAGTCAGGGCTGGTTACTTTGATAAAGCCTCCAAGAATCTTCACCAAGTTACCGCTGCTCCCACCGCTGAAACCGCCACCGCACCGCAAGCTTCCAAGATCTCCCACCGCAAGAGAAAGAACAACAACAAGAACTGTACCATTACCGCCGCTCCGCTCCAAGCTATCACTGCTCAACCGCAACCCCAGAACCGCCAAGTAGTGGCACCAGCGACAAGTGCACCTCCGGCTAAGCGTGCATATACTGGCCCTCACCCACTATGCCCTACCTGTACTTATCATCATCCTACTGGGATTGCTTGCAGATTCTGTGTTCACTGCAACCTGTATGGCCATTTCACTGCTAATTGTCATACCGGTCCTCGACAAGCTCCAGCTCCAGCTCATGGTCAAGCTCTTGCACCACAAGCTCTCCTTCCTGCTCCCCAGGCCCAACAAGCAGCTCCTGCACCCGCTGCTCATGCTAGAGCTTGCTTTGCATGTGGTGACCCCAACCACTTGGCAAACATGTGCCCCAACAGGGTGGTGAAGCAAGAGCCCCAGCAGCAGCCGTAACAACACCAACAGCAGCAGCCTCAGCAGCAGCAGCCAGCAGCCCGCGGACGTGCTTTCAACATCAACGCCCGCCAGGCTCAGGCAGACAACAACGTTGTTAACGATACGTTTCTTGTGAATGGTATATATGTTTCGTGTTTGTTTTATACTGGAGCAGATAACTGTTTTGTATCGATTGAATTTGAAAAGCTCCTTAATCGTAAGCGCGCCCATCACCCCTCGACGTTCGATGTTGAAGTTGCCACTGGAAGAACCGTCACAGTTAATTCTATGCTACGTGATTGTACGCTTGAACTCAACAATCACGTCTTCCCTATCGATCTTATCCCGATGTAGCTCGGTAGTTTTGTCATCATAGTAGGCATGGATTTTCTTCGCGATAACCGTGCTGAAGTTGTTTGCTTTGATAAGATGATTCGATTCTCGCTCGCTAATGGTGATCAATTGTGTGTTTATGGCGAAACTCTTTCAAAGGATCTCAAACTCATGTCGTGTGTACAGGCTGGCAAGTATCTCCGCAAGGAATACCAAGCTTTCTTGGCACACATTGTAGTAGCGGAGAAAAAGGAAGTTAAGGCAATAGACAAGGTGCCTGTAGTTTGTGATTTCCCTAACGTTTTTCCTGATGATTTACCTGGCTTACCTCCAAGTCGTGATATCGACTTTCGCATCGACCTCATTCCTGGAGCAAATCCTATCGCTAAAGCTCCTTACCGACTCGCTCCGTCTGAAATGCGCGAACTCTCCAGTCAGCTCCAGGAATTGCTTGATAAAGGCTTCATTTACCCTAGCACCTCTCCTTGGGGTGCGCCTGTCCTTTTTGTCAAAAAGAAGGATGGATCGTTCCGGATGTGCATCGATTACAGGGAATTGAATAAGCTTACAATCAAGAATTGATATCCCCTGCCCCGAATCGATGATTTGTTTGATCAATTACAAGGTGCTACGTGTTTTTCGAAAATCGATCTACGCTCAAGCTATCACCAATTACGAATCCAGGAAGAAGATATACCTAAAACCGCTTTTCGCACTCGATACGGTCACTACGAATTTGTCATTATGCCCTTTGGTTTTACCAACGCACCCGCAGTATTTATGGATCTGATGAATCGCGTGTGTAGACCCTATCTAGACCGCTTTGTCATCGTGTTCATCGATGATATCCTGATCTATTCCAAGTCGAAAGCCGAACACGCGCATCATCTACGTTTGGTTCTCGAATTGCTCCAAGGGAATCGACTCTATGCCAAGTTCTCCAAGTGTGAATTCTGGCTAGAGGAGGTTCAGTTCCTCGGTCACATTGTCAATAGTCAAGGTATTCACGTCGACCCCGCGAATATCGAAGCTGTTAAGAGTTGGGTTACACCCAAGAACCCGTCTGAAGTCCGTTCTTTTCTCGGACTAGCGGGCTATTATCGCCGATTTATTGAAGGATTCTCGAAAATTGTTGTGCCCCTTACCTTCCTCACGCATAAAGACAAGCCTTTTGTTTGGGGAACCGAACAAGAGCTTGCTTTCCAAACTCTGAAGCATATGCTCTGCAATGCTCTAGTACTCGCTTTACCCAACGACAACGATGACTTTATAGTCTATTGTGATGCCTCTAACCTCGGTCTCGGTTGTGTTCTCATGGAACGAGACAAGGTTATCGCTTACGCGTCTCGTCAGCTCAAGATCCACGAGAAGAACTACACAACCCACGATCTCGAGCTTAGTGCAGTTGTTTTTGCGCTAAAGATTTGGCGACACTACCTGTATGGTACCAAGTGTACGGTCTTCACAGACCATAAGAGCCTACAACATATCTTTAGTCAGAAGGAACTGAACATGCGCCAACGCCGATGGGTTGAACTTCTTAACGATTACGACTGTGAGATCCGCTATCACCCTGGCAAGGCAAATGTCGTTGCCGATGCTCTAAGTAGACGAAGTTATTTGCATAGCATTCTAAATACTCAAGCCCAGCACAATCTCGAAGCTCTTATACGTGACGCACAACATGCCTGTTTCACCGAACCCACATTAAAGAAAGAAAGAATCATTAGAGACGGAGAACAACTAGTGAATAAGTCGAATGGTATTTTTCACTATCTCGATCGCATCTAGGTCCCCAAATGCAACAATCTCCGCGAGATTATATTTGAGGAAGCTCACAAATCTCGATATTCCATTCATCCCGGTGCTGACAAGATGTACCAGGACTTGCGTGCCAAGTATTGGTGGCCTGGAATGAAGAGGGATATCGCTATCTATGTTTCGAAATGCCTGACTTGTTCCAAGGTCAAGGTTGAGCATCAACGACCCTCTGGCTTACTCGAACAACCCGAGATCCCTATGTGGAAATGGGAGAGTATAGCTATGGATTTTATAACCAAACTACCACGCACGCCATCAAGTCACGATAGCATTTGGGTTATCGTTGATCATCTTACTAAATCTGCCCATTTTCTACCAATACGAGAGGACTTTAAGGTAGAACAATTAGCACGAATCTACACCGACGAAATTATATGTCGACACGGGACACCTCGTGACATCATTTCTGACCACGATGGTCGGTTTACCTCGCGCCTTTGGGAAACGTTTCAATCTGCCCTCAGTACTACTCTCAATCTAAGTACCGCTTTCCATCCCCAAACTGACAGTCAGACTGAACGAACGATACGTACCCTTGAAGATATGCTTCGCTCGTGTGTTATAGATTTCGGTGGTAATTGGGATGCGTACTTACATTTAGTCGAATTCTCGTACAATAACAGTTATCATTCTAGCATTCAAATGGCACAGTTTGAGGCATTATACGGAAGAAAATGTCGATCGCCGATTGTATGGCAAGAGATCGGAGACGCACAAATTACCGGTCCTGAGCTGTTGCAAGAAACGACTGACAAAATCCTCCAAATACGAGACAACCTGCTAAAAGCTCGGAGTCGTCAAAAGAGTTACGCCGATAGACGCCGCAAGCCCCTTGAATTTGACGTTGGCGATCACGTACTCCTAAAGGTTTCACCCTGGAAGGGTGTGATCAGATTCGGCAAAAAAGGAAAGCTCGCGCCTCGGTATGTTGGACCCTTTAAGATTCTACAAAGGATCGGCAAGGTGGCCTACAGACTCGAACTACCAGAGGAACTCAGCAACGTCCATCCGACTTTCCACGTCTCAAACCTCAGGAAGTGCCTAACTGAAGAAAACCTGCATGTCCCTCTCGAGGACTTGCAGGTAAGTGAGACGTTACACTTCGTGGAAAAGCTTGTCGAGATCATGGACCGAGAAACCAAGAAGCTCAGGCGCTCACGCATACCTATTGTGAAGGTCCGCTGGTAAGGCAAACGCGGCGCAGAGTTCACCTGGGAACTCGAAAGTGATATGAAGGCGAAGTACCCACAGCTTCTTGTTACGCCTGCGCCTTAATTTCGAGACGAAATTCCCTAAATTAGGGGAGGCTATAACACCCCGTGTTTAAAAGTCAAGGTACAAGTCAAAGTCAAAGTCAAAGTCAAAGGAAGAAAAGATTGCTAATTGCGATCTGTCACTCCTTGCTTAACTATTGATTGTACACCCTGACATGTAATCAATTTTATTATTTGTTTGCTTTAGTTGTATTATGTGGAGTGTCTATTAGTAATCGCAGTTTAATCGATGTTTATCGCTTTATCGCTAATCGCATCACTATAGCATCGCGACTCAAATTACAGATTCTGGATATTGTTTTACGTGTGCGTGCTATTATGTGATACTTGCGCATGTTTATATTAGTTTTGAGGTGATTATTCAAAAACGCAGTCACATCGCATCACAATCGCAATACAAAACGCGGTGGGGTTATGTTAGGTTTATGACTGCTATTGTGTGACCTTATGTGCATATTTGAAACGCAATCGCAACTCTATCGCATCGTAATCTAATCGCAAACGCTAAACGCAAGTTATTTATGTTGATTGTATGTTAGATATAGTATTTGTTTGACTATTAATTAAAATCCATCGCATCGCCTACTCGCAACGCTCAACACGCAGAACGAAACCCCGAAACCTAACTCGCCGGACCACTTCGATCGAGTGACCATTCGATCGAATGGTCATCCGTTCGCATGACCATCCGATCGGATGGCCATCTGATCGATGTGCCGTCCGATTCGACACTTGTGCTCCCTTTTCCTCTTTTGGCAATCTATAAATACCCCCTATCACATCACAACAGTGATGTGACAGCTCTCTCGCTCGACCAAGCGCCTCCAGCCCTCTTTTCCTTTGATTACTAGCGATTCTTGTAAGTTTTCAACTCAAATCTTGTACATCTTTGATCTCTACACACTTCTTCATCATTTTCTCCTTTGAATCTTAACTTTTAACCGAGAAATCCGCAAATTTGGGGTGTTCTAGGGTGATGTCATCATGGAGTTCTTATGAACTTCAAGTTTTGGCCTCATTCCACCAAGAACAACTCAGATCTAAAGGATTTCAACATGTCTAAGCACTGATTTCGCATAGATCTAAACATTTTCAAAGTTAAAAGGATTGAAAGGTGGTTTCATAACTTTCTTTCAACTCTTTTACACTCAATGCACTCAAAACCGATGGGATCGGAGCTCGTCCAGACCTTCTACTCGTTTCTATTGAAGTGGCGGTTGAAGATCTAATTCCTATCAAGGAGACGACCGATTCCGGGTTGAACATGAACAAACCGTCACGAACAGTTAACTGATCGGACTGGGGTGATTCCCATCCAATCAGATAGTCTGGACTTGGTGGGTTTTCCTGTTGTTTAACACGTGGTCATACCGTCTCGATCAAACCGCAAACTTTCAAACTTAATGAATTTCAATACGAACCAGTCACCCCAAATGGACTGCCGTCCGATCGTATTGACATATGGTTCCAACACTTAAATACTTTTCACAATTTTCAATGATCATTAGTTCCAACGGATTGCCATCCGATCGGTAGATCATCCGATCGAATGACAATCCTGCTGTGAACTTGTTCTCTGAGAAATACCTCGCCGGACGGATCGCCATCCGATCGAACGACCGCTCGACCGAACGACCTGAAAGGTAGAGATACTTCTCTGTTTTCAAAATGCTACAACGAAAACTTCAAAGCCATCATACACAAACACATCCATCTCAAACGAGTGGCAATCCGACCGAATGGCCATCCGACCGGATGACCACTCGTCACTTGGTTCACTTGCATCGTTTTATGCGCCGCCCTTCGCTTATGCTATCGTTAACTGTTCAGTCTTACTTTAAGCGTTCCCTTCAATCCAACACAGATCGTGTTTAGTAGCAACCATCATCTGTGAGTATACTCGATCCTTTTTTGCTTTACGCACTTTTGGGTGTTACATACGTTACCTATATCAATCACATCGATCACACAACGCAAACACTTTTATACGGTAACCGCTCTCGCATGTTATACGTGTTATTCGATGAATGCTTGTTTGTTATGTTTACACAGTGATTGTTGCCTGACACCTTAGCAACGATAGTACTATAGTTTGGACTCAACACCTGTCGTGGACGGGGGTTGCTAAGGGTATTTCTTCACATGTCACAGTGGTGATATGTGTTGCGCACTCTACAACTCGCAGTCACGTCTATGCATATTTCATTGTCGATAGCTTACTAGCTTCACAATTCTACGTGTTACATGCTGGTTATCCGTAAACCGTTTTCGCTACTATATTATACTACTAAACTTGTATGCTCACCTTTACACTATGTGTATTGACCGCTATTTTAACGTATGTGACAGGTGCTTAAGATGCTAGGAATGCTGTGCTTGGGTGAATCAAGCTTGGGGTCTAGTTATGTCACGCTAAATCTGAGTTGTCGGAACAATGCTTGTTTTTTAGACAATTATTTGTAATAACTATTTTATTTGGATATGTTATGGTATGTGACATGACGTTTAAATATCTGGTAATTAATAGTTGTTATGGATACTCATGGACAATCTGTTTCGCTCAGTGCCATACCCCGATGTTTCCGCTATCGGTTGGGGTGTGACATCAGGGGGCCTAGCATGATTGTGAAAACATAAATAAACAATATTGGGATCAAAACTCATTGTTTCATTGATAATTGAATTGTTCAGAGTTATACAGTGATTACACAAGCACAAATGTCACAGTCTCCCCTATTTTAAGAAATTTCGTTCCGACCTAAGCAAGTCACACATAATCACGCTTCCGCAAAAGTCAGGGTGTGACACCATTAGCTCAAATTCATAATATAAACGATGAAACGAAGCAAAGAGATTAAAAATCAGATAAGAAGGCCAGGAAATGTATCCAACCTAAGTATGGAATAAATGCCCATGTTTTATCAAATAATCGATAAAACCACAAAAAAAAATCACCCTTATCAAAAGCTCCTTGGAGACACGAAACAGAACAGTACATCAACAAAAGATACATATATGGTAACAAAAGGAGTTCAAAGAGCATCACCTATTGTTTCAACTATATGCAGTTATTTATTCTAAAATGACTTGAAAAGACAGAGACTGACCAGATAAGTCAGATGCAAAATAGCAACAATTTTCTAACTATGCAATCCTCCAGCTAGGACCGTCGATTTTACCCGCCCGGAGCGATCTCACCCATACCCGAAGAACCCTTACCTGAACAAACTCGTTACCCGGAAACTGATTAAACCGATAGTTATTAGGGTCAAGTGTCGGTTAGACTTTCAAACATCAAAAACACGAATAACCCGATAAACATCACTAACTCCAGCATATTCAATATTAGGCAAAACAGCAATACCTAAAATATATACTCCTAATTATACACACACCTTTCTTCGCCCTGCCTAACATTCCAGAATGCATGCGACGAGTATGCCTCACAGCAATCCCACCGTTTAGCGCCCTCTCTCCAGCCGGAGCTTTAATTGACTGCTCAGACATCAACCATGACGGCGATTTCGGCGACGATGACAAAATCTCCGTACTCTGAGTTGCTATTTTCAACATTTCCCTTTGTTCATTAGTCAGAAACCCCTCACGTGGTGACACCATTTCCACTCACAAATACTACAATAATTCATAATAAAAACTTTAAGTGCAACAACCAATTTCAACTTCAAATTCATACTCAAATCGGTCGATTAGCAAGTCCTACAATAATCTATATAAAGAAAAAACTAATATCAGCATCAATATAACTTAACCAATACCTCAGCCTCTTTTTCATTTGATTATGACAAAACCAATACCTCTCAGCCTCTTGTTCATTTGATTGTAGCCCCCTAAAAGTGATTTCAGATCAAAAATCCTTCAAGATCTGACTAATTTTGCGTTTTAGGGTTTCTCAGTAGATGAAAGAATAGTGAAAGAAAAGTTGACAATGAGAAAACAGGTAATGGGTGTCTTGGGATAGTAAAGGGAATTCAAAAATTGAACGCACAGAGGCCACTCAAAAATTCTTTGGCCGTCCAAAAGTCTATTGATAAAGGTCTGTTGGCTTGTAAAGGTGACACGTGTCATGGCAATGTTTTGCTTTATTATAGTAGAGATGGTTCATTTTGATGAGAAATAAGCAAATAGTTGACCCAAATAGATTTTGGTGATGACCCATTTTTCCATGGTTAGAACTTAGAATCCAAATCCAAATATGAAGGAAAGAGGTTGGGCTTTGAAGGAGGGTTTTGGGCCAGTAAAGGAGTTTCCATGAATAGAGAGAGAGACCAAGGTCAGCAGTGCATCACAGCCGAAGCAAGCAAGGTGAGAAAACCTAGGGCTTGGGCTTTTTTTGTCTCTCTCTCTCTGGAGAGATCACTAGAGTATTTACCAAGCCATCTCTCTCTCTCCACTTAGTCGTAGGGCTGTTCAAAAAAATCCGAATCCGAAACCGAATTATCCGAAAATCCGTATCCGAATTATCCGAATTTTCGGATATCCGAAATTTCAGATATCCGAATTTCGGACAATCCGAAAATTCGGATTCGGATAGTGATATTGAATTTTTTCGGATATTTCGGATATCCGATATCCGAAATTTTAAATTCTTTTTTTTATTAGTTTTTAATTATATAGCAATAATAAATCAAATAAAACCCTAACTTTGATATATACACAACACGTTTTCCACTTACCTACCTTACGAAGTCAAGAAGCCTCTTCCACAAAGGGTTTCCAATTTCCATCGATGTCAACTGATTCGAAGTGAATGAAGGTTGAAGGGCTTCCATCATCAAAGGGTTTCTATTCTGTTTTGTTCCATTCGAAGCCACCTCTCTCTGCCTGCCTCTGCCTGCCTGTATTTCTTCTTTATACATAATAATAATAATAATATATTCTGGATTTAATCCGCTCTCAATTTGGATCTCAGGTTTCAGACAAACAGGTGTTCTGATTTCATTTCTCTTTTGTTGGCCCAAATGCTTATGCTTTTTGTTAGCCTGATTTTTTTGTGATCTCAATCAATCTAGTGGTTTGAGACCTCAGCTAGCTAGCTAGCTAGCTGATGACAGCTAATTTTGTTGGTGGTCATTGTCTTTCTTTTTACAGGCAGGATTATTATTATTATTATTGTTGCCGTAGCAAGGATTGATTGGTGGATGGACTTCTTTCCATATGTATTTTTCCCTTTTCTTTTTCACCTCTCACATGTAATAGGAATCATTCATTAGTTTCATCATCATCAGAGATGCTTTCTTTCTTGTATGATCAACAATGTAATATCTATGTGTTATGATACCTGGTGATATTTGCTTCTACAGTCACTGTTGCTCTTTCTGTTGATACACGTCAGTCAGTCAGTCAATCTTTGATCTACTACGTGAGTCAGTCAGTCAGTCGATTTGTATGATACATGACCTCTTCTTATCATATATTTTGTAGACCTAAATTGGATAAGTTCCTTCTTCAATCAAGAATGGAGAGCTTAGCCCAGCTAGAAGCTTTGTGTGAACGACTCTACAACTCTCAGGACTCCGTTGAACGCGCTCACGCTGAAAACACTTTAAAATGTTTTTCTGCCAATACCGATTACATTTCCCAGTGTCAATACATATTGGACAATGCTTCTACTCCTTATGCATTGATGCTCGCTAGTTCAAGTCTGCTGAAGCAAGTCACTGAGCATACACTATCCTTGCAACTCCGTCTTGATATACGTAATTCTTTTATGCCTGATGTCGAACCTTGTGTTAGTCATGTTATCCAACTTCTTCCTTACTACTTTTCTTTTGTGAACAAATAACTTACTATTATTATATAACCAAAACACTTCTTTCTTTCTCACCTAACACGTTATCAATTTATTTGTGTTGACATCCGATGAAGGGAACTACATTATATCCTATTTGGCGAAAAGGGGACATGAACTACAACAATATGTGATTGGATCTTTAGTCCAGCTTTTGTGCCGGGTCACCAAGTTTGGTTGGTTCGATGATGATAGGTTCAGAGATGTAGTCAAAGAGTCCACAAATTTTTTGATCCAGGTATCATAGCTATTTTTGTATAGAATTGTCTTGCATATCACCCAAAAATGAAAGACAAGGCACTAAATGAAAGAACTTATGTATATTTCACATCATACATGGCTAATGGCAGTTGAATAGTTGATTACTAGTTAATTTTTAAAATCAAATCCACCACTTGTGGCCTAGTGGTACTGTGGTAGGAAGCTTGGATTCTCCAGTGGAGATCCAAGTTCGATCCCCACTTGTGCCACTTTGGTGGATCAAGGCAATGAAGGATTTGAACTAGGCCTTGTGCGAGGTTGTCAGTTCGAGCCCACTTGGGTTTTCGTCCCACTGTGTGTTACGCCAGAGAGTTCTGCTCTTGTGGTGGCACAACGACTATCAAGTGGCAGCCGGCGGTATGGTTACCCGGGGGAACGCCCAAACCAAACTCTGAAGCCAGCATGGGCCCAGTTAAGACAACATAGCTTGGCCGGAGTGGGGCAACGGGGCTCTCCAATTTGGGGAGTGCGGTGGCCTAACGCAAGAGAGTCGCGGTTCCAAAAAAAAGTTAATTTTTATCAAAAGTCAAAGCTACATAATCTTCTGTTGTATTTTTTTGATTAGCAGCTGGCAAATCCTTACTATATGGTATTGTTCTTCTTTATAGAACTTATATGCTGTGTTGAAGCAAGCTAGTGTGCTATTGTAATAAAATATTTACTATTTGCTGTGGAGAACTGGCTGTTGTTTGACTTACACGGTTGCAATTTTTTTAGGCATCACCGGAGCATTGTTCTATTGGCTTAAAGATACTAAATCAGCTTGTTAGTGAGATGAATCAGGTTGATTAATAGGTTCCTGTCCCTTGATTGATTACTTGCTGTATAACTGTATATGTAGGCAATGCATTAAATATGTTGATTACCGTTATTTTGCTATTTTTTTGTTGCTGATTATCATTATTTTGTCTTTACATCCTAAATGTTTCCTTGCTCACTATACAGCCAAACCCGGGGTTGCCTTCTACACATCATCGGAGAGTTGCATGCAATTTTAGAGACCAATCTCTTTTTCAGATTTTCCAAATATCTCTTACTTCCCTGCAACAGCTGAAAAGTGATGGTAATGTGACAGCGATTTCACATCAGTTTTTGTGGAAAGGTTAAATTTTGTATACTGCTGTCTTTCTGAAAAATGAATATCTGCATGCAGTTGGGAGCCGTTTGCAAGAGTTGGCACTTTCTCTGGCATTAAAATGTCTTTCTTTTGACTTTGTTGGAACATCAATTGATGAAAGCTCAGATGAATTTGGGACTGTTCAGGTATTAGTTTACAGTTAATTCAAAAGCAAACTTATTGCTTTCACACTTGAACATAATGAACCTTTTTGGCGAATTTGTAGATCCCATCTGGGTGGAAGCCTGTTTTAGAAGATCCTTCGACACTACAAATATTTTTTGATTACTATGCAATCACGAAGCCTCCTTTATCAAAAGAAGTGAGTCATACATCTCCTTTATTATGTATTTTCAAAGTACCTTTTGTGTCTTGGGCTTGCTAAATTAGTACTCTTGGTTTTATGTTGTAGGCCCTGGAATGCTTAGTGAGATTGGCTTCAGTAAGGCGATCTTTGTTCTCAAATGATGTCAATCGTTCCAAGTTTTTGGCCCATTTAATGACTGGAACCAAAGAGATCTTACAAGCAGGCCAAGGTACGTATATCAATTTGCTTAATTACGTTGTTTGCTTGGCTGTGTGAGAGGGTAATCTGTAGCTGCAGTGTATCTATTATTTTTCTTTTGCTGTATTATTTTGACTTGTAGATTCTATTAATCCTTGAACCAGGTCTTGCTGATCATGATAATTACCACGAATATTGTCGTCTTCTTGGACGGTTTAGAGTAAACTATCAGGTGATTTGAGGCAATCTGTTATTTCTATTGTAGTTTGATGGTATCTTTCAATGTCTAATCATAGCTCTCTTGATGATTTGACATGTGGTGATGGTTGCAGCTATCAGAACTTGTTAATGTGGAAGGATACAGTGATTGGATACGTTTGGTTGCTGAGTTTACTTTAAAGTCATTGCAGTCTTGGCAGGTTTGCTTTGCATGGTGTTTACAGTTTTCAGATTTCAGATAATATGATACAACAATCTTCTTCGCAACAAATATGAATTCTTCTGAACTTATACTAAAATGAACAACATATTTGTTTTTAGAACCTTTACAGCTCTCAGTTATTTAATTGGAATTTTCATGTGCAGTGGGCTAGTAGCAGTGTGTACTATCTTTTGGGGCTTTGGTCTCGGTTGGTAACATCTGTGCCCTACTTGAAAGCTGATGCACCTAGCTTGCTTGATGAGTTTGTGCCCAAGATTAGTGAAGGTTTTATTACATCAAGATTTGATTCTGTGCAGGCATGTCCATGGACTTTAATGTTTTGAAAAACTACTAGTCTTAATCAGCAGCATAAGTTCCAATCTCTTGTGTTTGAAATGTAGGCTCCTCCCCAAGACGACCTTTCAGAGAATCCTCTTGACAATGTTGACCTTCTTCAAGACCAGCTAGATTGTTTTCCATATCTTTGCAGATTTCAGGTATAAATCTATATTTTCAAATTACCATATAATTACTCATACTTGCTATTTAAAATCATTTTTTATATCTCAGTATGAAAGAAGTAGCTTGTTTATTATAAACATTTTGGAGCCCATCCTACAACTCTATACGGTATGATTTTGCTCAAATCACATTCTTTTCATATATAGGCAGGTTGTTGATATGATATTGATATTTCTGAATTCTGATATAATATTTAATTTGCAATTTCTGAATGTATCCGTTAATAGGAAAAGGCACAACATCAGATTAGTGATAAGAATGAATTATCTGTCATTGAAGCCAAATTAGCCTGGATTGTCCATATAGTTGCTGCTATATTGAAGATCAAACAATGTAGCGGTTGCAGGTATACTAAGTTAAATTCTGAACTAATTGTTTTATTTACATGGACCACACATAATTTGTTTTTTATTCACTTGATTCAGCACGGATTCTCAAGAAGCCATTGATGCAGAGCTATCAGCTCGTGTTTTGCGTATCATAAGTGCCACTGATAGTGGACTACATAGTCAGGTAAAATAGTGAAGAGCGCATTCTGATTTATTACGGACCTTGATACTTTATTATTTTTCGTCCACTAATAATATGTTTTGTATATATCTTTCGTAATGGGATTGGTTCCCTTACTAGAGTCTTGTAGCTCGTGTTAAAGCTTGTAGATTCATAATTTAACGGTTACATATTAATCTATAACTCATGGCAGAGATATGGTGAACTAAGCAAGCAGAGACTTGATCAGGCCATTTTGACATTCTTCCAAAACTTTAGAAAGTCTTATGTTGGTGATCAAGCCATGCATTCTTCTAAGGTAAAATCATATTTTTATTTATTATAATTATAGTCAGCATTTTATTAAAAAAAACTTGTATTTGTATTGCAGCAGCTTTATGGGCGACTATCTGAGCTGCTTGGACTGCAGGATCATCTTCAGGCATTAAATGTGATAGTTGGAAAAATTGCAACAAACCTCAAGTGTTACACTGAGGTACATCATCATCTTTCTCATTGCTTGCATCACTGAGAAGTTTTTCTGCCATCTCTCTCTCATTTGACATTGCTTGCAGAGTGAGGAAGTTATTGATCACACATTAAGTCTGTTTTTGGAACTTGCATCTGGGTTAGTTTGATTTTATTCGGACATTTATGATGATTTTGGGTAGGAAGTTGTTTTATTCTTTTTCCTTATAGGTATATGACAGGAAAGCTACTGATGAAGTTGGACACTGTCAAATTCATTGTTGCAAATCATACAGTAATTCTCTTTGTATTTTTTTACGAGGCCCTTTTAAGCGCCATTTCAAATTCCTTCACATCTTCACTGAATTAAGTGATGTCATTATTTTCAAAATGATTTTTCAACATTAAAGTAATTCAAAACATTTATTTTTCATATATAAATAAAGCGTCGTTGAGAGTGAAGCCAGCCTAACTTTTATCCATGTTTACTTGTAGAGGGAACACTTTCCTTTCCTACATGAATACAGATGCTCTCGCAGTAGAACAACATTTTATTACACCATTGGGTGGTTGATTTTCATGGAGGATAGCCCTGTTAAATTCAAGTCTTCTATGGATCCACTACTACAGGTATGTATGTTCCTTCCTTTCGTCACCATGTTGCAAGGGAAAAAGTATATAATCCATAGTAAACATACTGGGTTTGTTTCAAATGACACATGGATGTATCTATGTGCAAGTAAATTTAAATTTTTAATGGAAGTTCAACTATGTTTCAAATGACACATGGATGTATCTATGTGCAAGTAAATTTAAATTTTTAATGGAAGTTCAACTAATTCATCTATGCAAGCTGATGTTAATCTTTTTTATATTCTATCCCTTTTCTAATGCTGCAATCTGTCATGTTACTTTTGATTATTATTCTAGGTTTTTATCAGTTTGGAGTCGATTCCTGATGCTATGTTCCGTACTGATGCGGTAAAATATGCATTAGTTGGATTGATGAGGGATCTAAGAGGAATTGCAATGGCCACTAATAGGTTAAATTCTTCTTTTACCAGATCCAGATGTCGTGTTTTGTTATATTATAAATGACAGTGTATTTATTATATAATAATTTCAGCCGAAGAACCTATGGACTTCTATTTGACTGGTTATATCCCTCTCACATGCCAATCCTCTTAAAAGGCATATCACATTGGGCAGACACACCTGAGGTAAGTGTACAAATAGTGTTTGCTATATCAAATCAATATCTTGCACGAGAAGTCGACATTTAGAGAAAAAATGCACTGTATTAGGATGGATAGTGTAACAATAAGAACTGGTATAGACTTAATAATAGAATCATATCTCGATGACAAATGATGGGTATTAAGGATGCACTGTGTGATTATTTGTATATGCGGATATGACTTGAAGTAAGCTTGTGGTTATGCAGGTTACAACCCCATTGCTGAAGTTTATGGCTGAATTTGTTTTGAACAAGGCTCAACGTTTAACTTTTGATTCATCATCTCCAAACGGGATACTTCTATTCCGCGAAGTCAGCAAACTACTTGTGGCATATGGATCAAGGATCTTATCTATGCCTAATGTTGCTGATATCTATGCCTTCAAATACAAGGGAATATGGATTGCATTGACTGTTCTTTCAAGGGGTAAATAATATTTATCTGTTTACCAGACATTGTAGATTGCTAAATGTTCAATCCTGTCTTGCACCATTTAAAGATGACATTTTGTATGTAAAATTTTAGGTGTAACAAACAAACATGCCATAGTGTGGACATGGAACCTTTTGGTTAATAGTTCTGAGATGATTTTAATGAATTTTTCTTTTTTACCCCAATGGATTTTGGCCATCTGTTGCTCACGTTTGATTGTGTTTTTTTACTAAGAGCTTCATGTTTGTACGAACGACAGCCCTTGCTGGAAACTATGTAAACTTTGGGGTGTTTGAATTGTATGGGGATAGAGCTCTTGCAGACGCACTTGACATTGCTCTGAAGATGACACTTTCGGTTCCTTTGGCAGATATTTTGGCTTACAGGAAGGTATGATGAAATAGCTTATTATTGTGTTTTAATTGGGAAACTTGTACGTCAGATATCTGGTCAAATTGTTATGTTCAGATTTAGTCTGTCTGAAGTTTGTTACTCATACAATGTAAATAATATTATGTAGCTCACCAAGGCATATTATGCATTTTTGGAGGTGTTATTCAACAGCCACATTGTTTACATGTTGAACCTGGATATGAACACCTTCATGCATATTGTTGGCTCCCTAGAATCTGGATTAAAGGGACTTGATACAAGCATCTCAACTCAGGTATTTATTATTCTTAGTTTCCAATGCCCTATGAAAGCACCCACATAGTGTGAGTAGAAATATTTATTTCAGTCATATTTACTTTAGCATGATCGAATACCATATTATCTAGTTACCCTAAACAACTCACAAGTATTTTAACTTGACTATAAATGATGACCTCATGCAAGTGTAATCCGGAAAAAGTATGAAGTGTTAGAAGCATGATATGTTTTAACTTGATACTTTAAGTTATGACGCATGCACTAGGGAAAAGTATCAGAAGAATGATAGGTTTTAGGATCAATATACTACCTCCGTCCCATTAAAAGTGTCCTGTTTTGAATTTTCAAAGTCTTTACCTATAAACTTTGACTTTAATTATATATTTTTTGTGTTATATAAAACTTGATGAAAATTAACCCTATAAAAACATTTGTAAAACACACTCAAATCATATAACTTTCATCAAGTATTATCTAACACAAACAAAATTCTTTAAGGTCAAAGTTTATAAATAAAGACTTTGAAAATTCAAAGTAGGACACTTTTAGTGGGACGGAGCATAGTTATCGATGGCGAAGATAGCGTTCGCTATCACGCTCTTCGTAGCGAATCGACCATATCTCACAATATGTTAGTGACTCCATAGCGTGAATAAAGCGGGATTCTGACCCATGTTGTCAAAGACGTAAGGCGCAGGCGAGGCGCATCAGCCTCGCCCGGAGCCTAGGCGCAAGGCCCAAAAAAAGCGTGGGCTTTTTTAAGAAAAGCGCACATAGAGAAAAAAAATATAAAAAATATGTTATGCTTTGAAAATAAATAAGATTCCACATATAAAATAAAAAAACTATTATATATGCCATTTAAGATCATGTAGCTAATAGTTAGTAGCAAAAGTTTAGGACTTACATGTTGGAAGTTTTGGGTGTGTGAATGAAAGTCTCAAAAGGTGGTAAATAGTACTTTGTCCCAGTGGCGGAACTAGTCCATTAAATCAGGGGTATCCCAATTTTTTTTACCTTCCAATCATACAATATTAAAAAAACGACAATAAATAAATAAAGTAAAACATATACCTATGTGTTCCCGTTTCAACCATAAGACGCGCAATATCACTTATTCCATTCATCTTCCCTACTCCCTAATTTAACAACAAAATTAAAGTCTTAATTATGAAAGATCATCATAAAAGAAATCAAACTATAAGTCTAAAACTAAAACAACATATCTATTATCTAATCTATACAACTTACAAGTCCACCTAACACCAAGTTTGACAATGTTATAACTTATATAGCTTGCTGGGAAAATAAAATAAATAGAGATAAAGAAAGAAAAAACAACAAGAAAAAAAAAACTGTTGCATAAATCGAGCAACAGCAGAACCCAGAAGGTGTGGTTATACACTTATACTCTTTTTTTCTCACTCCATTCGATTGAAGAATAACAATACAATATAATATGAATCATCATAAAAGATTCAGAGGACAATAAAACTCACACAATATCAAATCGCCCGAAGCCCTGCTGAGTGCCGAACCGCTGATCAGATTGCCGCCTGCCGGACCGGCATCGCTGATTCGCTGATCAGATTGCCGACTATGTGAGAATGCAGATTCTGCGCTTGTGTTGTTGCTGTTGTTGTGCGACCGACGTTTGTTTTCGCATTGACAATACGGGGTTGAGCCGTAGCCCGTGCTACGGCTCGTTCTACATTGGTTCCGCCCCTACTTTGTCCCACATTGGTGTGGGAACAAAGTGGGTGTGGAAACAAAGTGAGTGGTTGTTTATAAGGCAAAGCCTTTATTACTTCATTGTAGCTTTATGACATGTTTTACCACAAGTCCTACCCGCGCGCAGGGGGGTGCAAAAAATGAGTTTCTGAACTGGAATTTGGTTGAACTCGTGCGTGCCCGCATGTCCCGTGGACACGAATGCAGCTCCGAAAACCCGGGCCCGCGTGAGGCAGTTTTTGCACTTGGATTAGTGCTGTAAACTTAAAAATCACCGCGCCTGAACACCGTTTTTAAAAAAAAAAAAAAACATTTTTTCGCTGCGCCCTTTCGACAACTATGATTCCGACGACGATTTCCGGCTCCGGTGCTGTAATTTCTGCCGGAAAACACAGGAAGAAGAGAAGAAAAGCCGCTGCGTGTTTTGTGTTTTAGCTTTTTAGGGTTAACTGGTTAAGTAACTTTATGGATTTTAACCTTTAACCATCTTTTCACTAGTTAACATATAGTCCCTAAAACTTGTAAAAATTTACATAAAAGTGTAAAATTAGTTTTGTGTATTTTAACATTTAACCTCCTCTATTTTCACTAGTTCACATTTGGTCCTTAAAACTTAAAAATTTATGCATAAAAAGTTTAAAATTAACATTATATATATATGAAAAAGTTATAAATAGCTGTTTTTTATTTCTTAAAATTTTAAGCCCGCTATTTCGTCGCTATTGCTACGTAGCATATAGGTACGTTGTCACTATTCGCTATCGATAACTATGGTTAATAGGATGTATCAACTACATGAACAATTTGCTTCCTCTTATTTGTAATTAAATGACAATTCAATGCTCTGCTGCTCAACATGCTTGATAAATACGAATTAATGTAAGGGTGTTTTGTCTAAGTTTTAAGCGAGGAAGGGTGATTTATGTAGATCAACATCCTAATGTTATGTTTGGGGAAAGAGATATGTATGGCTAATATGTTTCTGTCTATATGTATGTATGTGCACACTGGTGCGTTTAGTGTTAATCTAAAATCTTATTTTTGTTGGCGAAAGGCTGCATCAGCAGTTGATAATTTGGCTGCTTTTTATTTCAACAACATCACCATCGCGGAGGCGCCAACTTCGCCTGCTGCTGTCAATCTTGCTCACCATATCGCAGAGTGTCCAACATTGTTCCCAGAAGTAAGCTAGCTTCTCTGACCATACGCCTTTTAGTGTTGACCTTGATTATTACAGTGTCTTTATTCCTTTTAACTTTAAGTTCTGTTCAACATGGACCCCTTTTGATATAAGATGAAACATTGCATGTTTAATGATATGATGTGATGGTTATTACATTTTATAGAAACTCAATGATTACGACTATTATGCTATTGTTATCTAGCATTTGTATAATAAAGTATCCTTGATGTGGAATTTTCTTTTTAATCACTGTAAGTCATGCATATCCTTATTTTAATTTGATCAGATACTGAAGACCTTGTTTGAGATTGTTTTGTTTGAGGATTGTGGGAATCAGTGGAGCCTTAGCAGACCAATGCTGAGTTTGATACTAATCAATGAGCAGGTCACATGCTGCTTGCTGTCCTATGATTATCACTTTCATTATTTTGATACACTATTTTTCTACGTGTTTTGACTGAAGTAACCACCGTTAATCGCTGCAGATATTTTCGGATCTGAAAGCTCATATCTTAGGGTCACAGGTATGTGCTTATGGGTCTGCATTGCTTATTTGCTAACATTAATTATTTATAAAATTCTGTGTCCTTGTCATGTTTTCCATCCTACAAAACAAAATGAGCTCTGCGGGTTTTAGTGGCCATGGTCACACTACTAAAGTTAATGAATTATAATTGGGTTGATCTGGGTCAGTTTATATGTGAAATTGGTCAGGGTTTTAAAAGATTAGCAAGAGTAGTAGTGGGTCAAAGTGCATGTGACTTGAGTTTTTTTATATAAGTTGTATTTTTGTGATATTGCAGCCAGCAGATCAGCATCAGCGGCTTTCCTTATGCTTTGACAAACTAATGGGTGATGTCTCCAGAAGCTTGGATTCGAAGAACCGAGACAAGTTCACTCAGAATCTGACAATATTCAGACATGATTTCCGTGTGAAGTAAGCAGCGTAGCCCTGGGATTGTTGTTTGCAAGGTGGTTTTTGTTTGTACAGCTCCTCCTCCTATGGGAGAATAGTGTTTGATTGTCTCATCTTAACTCATCTCTTATGGTTAAGATTACAACGTTACTTGATGAATAGCTGTGCTCGTCTTATAACATTAAACCATTTCCCATGTAGCAAAAAAGCAAGATATCTATTCCATCGATCAAGGGCATCGACTGGATTTGATTTGGGATATGATTCATTCTGCATATTGTAAAGCATTTTTGCACATGTTTGTTTTGATGACCGGCATCAGACGAACATGTTTTTAATTCTTGGGTGATTATTCAAACATTAGTGGTTGTATGATTCGGCTGCTTCATTAATCACCATCATGATATCCTCCTATAGAGGTGGTAGAACTTGTTATGTCATTATTGATCTATATTAGTAAAAGTTGTTCATGAATGGTTGGCTTTGGTCAACATTCATAGGTATTTCTTTTAACTAGTATGATTACACGCCCGTTTAAAGTATGTTCGGCGTTCTTTGGTCTGTATTGATTTGGTTTGGTTTCATTGTGGTACCGGGTACTTGGTATAATTTATGATAAAAAAAAATAGTTTGTTTTATATACAACTTTGTTATTAATTAATGATATAATATAATTAGCAAAAGATAATGATTTTAATTATTAATATAAATAATAGAGGTCATATTTTCAATTTCAAACGAGTCTTGATCCTGTTGTATTTGTTAATCTATCTCTCTTTATAAACTCTTTGATTACTTTACACCACTGTAACACTGATGGAAACCTGCAAACACCACGGTATCTCCACCACATCCATTGCGGTCTTCTTCTTGTCTATTCTTACCGGTGTCTACTCTAGGATGCCACACTGGTTGGCGTCTTTTGTACATGATAACTGTCATACAATGACGCAAAGAAAGAAGAGGGTAGCAACGAGTTCTGTCGAATGACCATGGTTGGTGCTCCGTCACTTCATTGTCTTTCGTCGTTGATGCTGATGGTTGTTTTTAAATATTGAGTGATGAAGCTTGTGGTGGTGAAAGCTTGGTATTAAGTGGAGGTTGTGAGGGAAATAAGGTATACGTGGGGTGAATTGTAGGATGAGTATACACGGCTTGAAAGTTGATTTTAATATATATATATATATATATATATATATATATATATATATAGGGAGGGGCTCATGCGAGAACTCCATTTATTGCGAGAACCGCGAGAACCAATGTGAACACAACCTAAAATAGCTAAAAAAACCTAAAAATGCACATGTGCATATGTATCATTAATTCGACAAATTCGGTAATACGTTATCAGGAATAGACAATTGCACTTTAATTTACAATACTATTCGTAATACACTACTTTTTACATTACCAATATTCAAAATGCACATGTGCATCATTAGGTATAACCATGATATAACGTGTTTTGGTACAAAAAGTTTATGATTTTGAATGGAGAAGTAGGCCCATATACATGTTTTTTGGTTAGTTATATCTAGTGGTTGATGGTTTGGTTATAGTTGTCAATTTATGATGTAATATGTTGATTGTATGGTATAAATGGTGTTTACATACATGTAATAAAGTGAAAATATTGGTAATGGTATTGTATTATGGATGGTAGGAGGTAATGGTAGTGTATTATGGATGGTATGATAGATGAAAGGGAAAGTGTATTCAAAGTAGTGTACCAAAACATCTTATTTCATGTTGATACATATAAATGCACATGTGCATTTCTAATATTGGTAATGTAAAAAGTAGTGTATTACATATGGTAGAGTAAATGAAAGTGCAATTGTCTAATATGTGTAATGAATTACGGAATTTGTCAAAGAAATGACAAAAATGCACATGTGCATGCTTGTGTATTATGGATGGAATGATAGATGAAAGGGAAAGTAGTGTACAAACACACCTTATTTCATGTTGATACATATAGATGCACATGTGCATTTCTAATATTGGTAACATAAAAAGTAGTGTATTACACGTGGTAGTGTAAAAGAAAGTGCAATTGTCTAATATTTGTAATGCATTACGGAATTTGTCAAAGAAATGATACAAATGCACATGTGCATGGACAACTTTGACTCGAAAAAATTTTTTTAGTTTTTTTTTATGAACAAAATATAGCGATTTTTACAAAAAAAAAAAAAAAAAAAATAGTAAAAATTTTTTTTTTTTTGGTGTTTTTTAGATTTTTAGGTATTACTGTTTGTGTTCACACTGGTTCTCGCGGTTATCGCAATAAAGGGTGGTTCCTAACGGATCTTTGTCCTATATATATATATATATATATATAGTGTGAGGTTCATTGGTGAACACTAGAAAAGCGAGGAACAGTGGGGAACCGACTCAAACGAACTCCGATTGGACTAATTCCAGCGGCGTTGGAACCGGCTCGTCGAACCCTAACTAGGATCTCTTAACCATAAACCCTAAATCATAACCCCTAAACCCTAAATATATTAGGGTTTGGCTTTTAGGGTTTAGCTTTAGGGTATAACTTTAGGGTTTAGCTTTTGATTTTAGCTTTAAATTTAGCCTTTAGGGTTTAGCTTTTAGGGTTTATAGTTTAGATTTTACGGTTTAGCTTAGGTTTTAGCCTTATTTTTTAGCTTTAGGGTTTAGAGTTTAGGAGTTAGGATTTCGGGTTTAGGGTTAAGAGATCCTAATTAGGGTTCGACGAGCCGGTTCCAACGCCGCTGGAATGGGTCCAATCGGAGTTCGTTTGAGTCGGTTCCCCGCTGTTCTCCACTTTTTAGTGATCCCCAATGAACCTTCCTCTATATATATATATATAGGATTAGGTTCAAACATGAACAAAATCCCAAGAGTGAACTGCGTGAACTGATCTGGGCCCTTATTTTTATGATCTTGAGATTTTAAGTGGATGGCATGATGGTAATTATCTGGTTATTTGTTACTATTTAATTAAGTTAATAAGGGTATATGTGTAATTTCCATATCATCTTGATTGCATAAATCCCGTTTACATCTACATTTAGGTTTCAAAATCTCACACATATCTTTCTCTCTTACATATCAAAGCCGACATCAACAAAATCCCACACCACACAGTCTGTCGCCCAAAACACCCAAAACACCCAAAACCACCACCGATTGATCTATTTTTCTTGTCTCTCAATCTCAATGATGAAACAGAGTTTCGCCGATGATGAAGTAGACGATGAAATCAGGCTTCGACAGTGGTTTTTCAGATCCGAATCGAAGAAAAAACGGATCGTTTTTCGGATCCGAATCAAAGAAAAAATGGATCGTTTTCTAGGTAAACTCTCCTAATCTCCTCTTATTATTATCAATTTCATTCAACATATTTTAGATCTTGATTGTAATCGTTGATTTCTATTGTTTAATTTGTGTATTTTGATGCTCTGTAGCGAATTTAGATCTTGATTGTAGTCTAGGTTTTCGCAGTCGCAATCTATGGTGGCGGTGGTGTCGAATCATGTGGATCGGTATTCGAATTCGAATTCGCATCGGTTGGATGTTAATCCTGCTGTTGTTGTAGTTTAAGATGTGGTTTTGGATGGTAATAGGGATAGGGATGGGGATGGGGATGGGGATAGCGATAGCGATAGGGGTTCTTCGTCGGATTCGGTGGTGGAGAGTCATGGGAATACGGATAGGGAGGATGCTGAGGCGGTTGCTAGTACTACTGGTTATGGAATGGGAAATGGAAATGTGGTGGGGATTGGGATGCCGGCTACTAGTATGGCGTATTTGCCGCATAATGTTGTGTTGTTGGAGTTGAGACATGATGGGTCATGTAACACCCCAAAAACGGGTTTGGTAAGCAAACCACGTTAATGTTACTGACGGGTAAAATACCGTTAGTGGTAAAAAAATTTACCCGGTAAATATTAGGATTTAAATAATTAATCCTAATAATAAACAAAAAGTGAATAAAAAGCTTTTAAGAAATAAAGTGATAGAAGGCCCGAGTTAACGGGACCTGAAATAAACTTGGTTATAGATTTCCCGAACCCACTAATTTAACTAGGAATGTTTAACCTAGTTAATAAGTGGGGAATATTGTTAGAAATAAGTAGGTTGTGCCCTACTTAATTAACTAACCAAATTAGAGGGGCCAATATTGTTAAAATTGAAACTTATATTATTGATTTTAATTAAAAACAAAAACAAAACACCCCATTTGGGGGTTCTGGTCGATCAAGAATGAGCAGGGGCGCGACACCCCACTCTCAAACCCTAGAAAAGTTCACTAAAACTCTCAATTGGAGGTGCAAATATGGTCCAAAACGAAATTCGAGCATAGATTATTGATCCTCATCACAAGAGGATTACAAGGTATGTAAAATTTGATGAAAACTCTCAACTTGAAAATCTCATGAAATTGGGAAATCTGAAAATTGATGATGCATGTTTGTTAATTGCATGGAATAGGAACAATATAGTGTCTAGGAGTAAGCCCTAGACAAGTATATGTTGAAATCATGCTTAGCTCAAGTTTTTGTTGATACTAAATTCATGTATGAGATGTTTTTATGGTTTGATTGCAAAAAAAATAGTGTTATGATGTCAAGAACAAGCTTAAATTGAAAGCTGAATTCAAACGATTCTTGATCAGAATTTACAGCCAATTTGTATTGGCTGTAACCTGGACAAAAAGTGATAAAATAATGTGTTTCTTGAGTCTAGAATGTAACTCCATGAAATATCTTTAAAACCCCACTGGAATCGCATTTTTTCGACGAAAATCGAGCGTTTTATGAATTTTTCCGTATCAAAGGTTCAAGCTGCGTTTTCTGACAGAAATTACAGCCCATCACGAATGTCATAACTCAATTTAGGAATTGAGTTATAATCTAAAATTCTTACTGTAGAAAGTTTTAAGCGATTAAAAGAATCGCCAATTGGAATTTCGTCAATCGGATAAACGAGGAATTTTTAATGAATTTTTCCGTAAACTGCAGTCAGAAGTGACGAATCTGATTGCAGCTTAGTAAATGAATTTTCACGAATTTTTGGTAAAGAGTTAGATCTTGAAATTTTAACTCAAGGGCTAACCCTCCGAGAGGTACGCCACATAAAAAAATCATAATTTTTGAAGACTTGTAAACAGGTTAAACAAGTCACCAAAAACAGCCAATTTTCATTGATATGAAATGCCTAAATGAAATCGCGGCTTACTAAGTTAGTATGTAAAAATTTGATTTTGTTAAGAGTTCGGATGAAATATGCCTAAGTGAGTTCAATGAACCAAATGTGCATATGAATATGTTGGTAAGTCAATTGACTTTTAAAAAGTCAAACTAACCAATGATAAAGTCAAATAGTAGTTTCGACATAGAAAATACGTGAGGTGGAATAGTCGTGAATTGAAATGACTAATCTAACCACCTTGTGAATGATGATAGTTTGTCGCCTAACGAGCTAGGTGGAGGCTTGAGAAAGAAGCGGTCAAACGAATCAAGCACGAGAAGAAAAGCATATTCGGATGCGAGGTAAGTGGAGCTTACGCCCCTTTACATTGCTTGCAAAATTACTTAATTTCAAGTATTGCATATGAATGCTACTAAGGGTTTTTAAGTAAAACAAGTTAAAGGAAAACCGGGTTAGGTTTAAAGGGATGAAATGGTAACTAAGTACCATCTCATATGGATAAATGGCAAATTAGACTAAATGGGTCAAATGGTGTTGTTAGCACCATTTGACAATTACATTTGACAATCGCTTGTTGAGTTTTGTAATCACAGGAAATAACATAAGTATGCGTTGCTTTAACTAGAAAGATTTAAAGCAAAAGTTATGTAAACGGGTCAATACCTTGACCCGAGCCAGGTACGTTTAAATAAGCTTTTGGTTAAATATTTAGCGAAAGTCCTTCGTCGTATAGTGAGGGACTAAAGTTGACCAAAACACCCTTGAAGGGTATATCGAGCAAACGACCCATAAGGGGGTTGATTAGGAACTTACATAAAGATTATGGAATCATTAAATATGAATAAAAGTCATAGGAATTCATATTCGTGGGTCAAATGCTCAAAAACGGTCATTTGCGTAAAATGATCAACCAATGGGTAAATTTGGGAAAAAGGGATTCATTATGTTAAATCCGCCACAAAATAGTTGTGGTGGAATATTTGTAGTTAATTAGACATGGACTTTTGTGGCGTCAAAAGAAAAGCACAAGTTCTAGACTAAAATGCGTAAATACCTCAAACGGGTCAAAATAAGCATATGGGTGAAATGGATTAAAGAAGGTATATAATTCTATAATCGGAACCTAATATGTTAGACATTATGAAATTTAATAGGTTTGTGAGAAATAAGGGTCGAACAAACTTGTATGTTTGATAAAATCACAAACGGGTCAAATTTTGGTAAAAGAGTATTAAGCCGAGGACTTAAAAGTCTTAAATTTTATCAAGCCGGATATCAGATTTTAACACCATATGATGTAGAATCAAATTTTAAACATGCAGGAAGAAACGGTAAGTCAAACGGATAAGCGGTTTGAAAGATACGAAAGATTTCGTGTCAAATTACGGCAAAAATGGAAAAGCTGCATACAGGGTCCACCGTAACTTACGGTGCCACCGTAAGTTACGGTGGAGCTGATATGGTTACGGTGGTAACCTACTGTTGTACGGTAGAAGAGTATGAACTCAGGGGCTACCGTAACTTACGGTGCCACCGTAAGTTACGGTGGAGATTATTTTCAAGTCCTTGTTTTCTTTTGAACATCAATTGTTTCCCGTACTCGTTTGGACATGATTTAAACCCCGTAAGACTAAAGCATTTCATGTTTATGAAATGTAGGTACACTTTGGATGCCGGAAGACGATCAAGCTCAACGAAGAACCGAACACTATATAGATACACGCTTCCGCACTTTGCTACGTTGTAAATTTTAAACGACGAATTCAACCACGTGATGTAGAATAACTTATGATTTGTAAAAGTTTTAGTAAACCCGTATTTCCGATGTATATGTAATTGAAATTACATGATTGTTTTCGTAAAAGATTCATTAAACTTTAAATTAACTTAACGGGTGTACCAAGTTGGTAATCAGAGCCCAAGGTTAAAGGGTAAAGTGTTCGGTTCGAGGCTTTATCGCAAATCCGGTAAGTACAAGTATGTTAATAGATTAGCATGCTAAAGTGTTGTGAACAACACATTGGGATATCGTGTGATACACGTTACCCCAATTAAAAGGATTGATATACTTGAAGAAAATACGCGCGCTGACGCGTATAGTAGAAAAAGCCTTGTATTATAATACGGGCAATTATTGAAGTTGACGTTACTAACTTTTGTGAATGTTTTAATTGAAGGACACTCGCGTTTGAAGACGACGAGAGTCAAACAAATTGTGGATATGATAATGGAACGGTCCGAAGTATGACAAGAAGAGCATGCTCACCGAGGACTAAATCGTGTAACGACCGCGAACAAGGATAATGGCAAGGAACACCCGTCGGGGCAAACTTTACCAGGTGCACATTATAAATAATCGCACAAATAGGAATATGCAACAAATAAGTAGAAATTGAAAGTTGCATATGTTGACTAAAAACTTGGAAAAACCCGAATAGAAAATGTATTCGGGATATTGTTTCCAAGAGAAACAAATAGAGGCGTTACTTACATAGGGCGTGATGTGAAAACTATAAAAAGGTCATGTGTGTCATGTGTTAATCGCTTACTCTGGCCAAGTAAGTAGTGGCATATGATACCATGAACTTCTTATGGCGGACACGTTTACATCCGATGTAGTAAGGGCGGGGTGAATGGGACTAATTAAAAAGTACCCAAATGAAGCAGATAAGCAAAATATTTGATAACAATGTAAACGCACAACCGAGTGACGGAAGCGTATTACATTAGGATAATGAGCCCGAGTGAAGGGACAAAAAGCATGTAAAATGATTTAGACAAGTATTGGGAGGGAGTGTACTTACACTCGAACCCAGAAAACGCAAGCATGTAAAATGATTTAGACAAGTATTGGGAGGGAGTGTACTTACACTCGAACCCAGAAAACGCAAGCATGTAAAATGATTTAGACAAGTATTGGGAGGGGGTGTACTTACACCCGAACCCAAAGAATGCAAAACATGTGAAATGATTAAGATATGCATTGGGAGGGGGTGTACTTACACTCGAACCCGGAAAATGCAAATATGTCCCTTAACGGGTCGTTTTTGTAAAACGTCAAACTTAAGGACAAATTCGGAATATAAAAATGAAGCGAGGGCCTAATGCATACCAGGAGGGTTGCAATAATAACGACTTCGGTAAAACACCCGGTTGATGGGTAAGAATTAAACACATGCGTAAACCAAGAGACGTGAACGCGGGTTGAAAAATCAAAGGACTTGGATTACGAGTTATGACTATAAAATCTTGTATATAGAAAATGTTAGTAAATATGTTCAACTATTCGAAGTCGAATGGGTTGAATAAAGAATAAAGTTGATTGTTTATAAGTGATGGATTTCACATTAATAGGTCAAACAGGTTGAATACAATATAACGCCGAATGGCACAAATTAGGCCTGTAAACGAACCGAACGTTCATGAACTGTTCATGAACTTGTTTGGCGGGAAGTTCGTTTATGTTCGTTTATTTAATAAACGAACGAACACGAACAAAAAAATTTGTTCGTTTAATTAAATGAACGAACATGAACACACCTTGTGTTCGTTCATTTATGTTCGTGAACATTCTTTTATGTTCGTTCATTTATGTTCGTGAACGTTCGTTTGTTTATGTTCGTTTAAATTTTAATAAATACATAAATAGCTATATTTATATAAATATTAGGTTTTCTAACTAGGCATATATAACTAATTAGTATATCTATGAACCCTTATTTAGATGTGTTTTCGGATGAAATGTAATATATAGACTTGTTTCTTAAATCTTGTTAATTTATGTTTATTCAAATATGTTCAGTTAATTTTTTTATGTTCGTTTGTGTTCGTTTATGTTCGTGAACTGTTCATTTAGGCTTTAAACGAACGAACATGAACATGCCCGATTTCTTAATGAACGAACATGAACAAAAAAATGTGTTCGATTATATGTTCGTGTCCGTGTTCGTGTTCGGTTAAAGTTAAATGAACGAACACGAACATGCCTATGTTCGTGTTCGTTCAGTTCGTTTACAAGCCTAGCACAAATGAGCGCTAGCCAGATAAATGTAGCGTTAAATGCAAGAGAATAATGAGCCCGGTAATGGGATATAACCAAATAAGAATATATGCAAATCAAATAACAGTAAGCATAAGAAGAACTGACGCATAAATGACGTGAGAAGTCATAAAATCGGAAAATTGTCCGAAAGAAAACAATTATAGCCATGAAACTACAATTAAGGTTAACGGGACCTAAGCTTGAAACCAAACGATTCTTCGAACAAAAACAGGGTGCCTTGACACCAAACATGTATTTTAAGAATGACATGAGTAAGGAGTGATCTACGGGATCGACATAACCTTTAGGGTTATAAACAAATGAAAGATCTACGGGACTAAAACGACCCACGGGTCATGATTAGAAAGAAGTTATAAGGACTTCGCCCTAAAGAGGTGAAAGTCTAATCAAAATAGCCCATAAGGTTAAGTGATAAAAACCTACGGGTTAATTAGATAAAGCGAGGGAATCGGTTGAGAATCCCCGCATAAAACTAAGACTGTAAAAGAATAAATCATGGACTGTCAATATCCTGGTATGGATAATTGACAAAAGTTAAGAGAAGATCCTAAAACTAAAACTTCGGTTTTAGTAAGAAATAACGTTTTTACAAACATAAATTCTGATAGGAATTTAAATAGTAAGCATGAAAGATACAAGTCTTGACACTGATAGGCGCAAGACGATATATTCGAAAAGTGATATTTTCGAAAATGAAAGGTTGATACAAACTAAACACGATGTGACACGATCATGGTTAGGAAATGTAATGTGAAGTAAAATCACATTATAACCAAGCGAGCGGTGAAGAGTGACGGGACTAATAAGTCTAGTTAGTAAGACCGGTTAAGGCCAGTAATACAAATCAATAAAAATTGGTTTGCTTGTTAGCGGTGGATTCGGTATAACTGAACCGAATAAATAAATCTGAAAACAAAAGAAATTATTTCACTAAAGACCTTTAAACGGGTCAAGGTAACAGATTCACCAAGAGTTCGATAATATATAAAAGCGATGGAAATCGCTAAGTTAACTAAACTAGTAGAAATAACAAGAATTACGTTATTTCGAGTTGCACTATGTCGTAGGAGGTATGTAGACGAATAATAACCAAAAGGATGTTACCATATTTCCTGGTAATACTAACAATTGGATAAAAGTATAAATAATGTTTAAAAGAACTCTCGGCTCAAATACATTGAGTTAAAACTCAATGAATTATGTAAGAAAAGGTTCGAGGACGAAACCTCTTTAAGGGGGATAGACTTGTAACACCCCAAAAACGGGTTTGGTAAGCAAACCACGTTAATGTTACTGACGGGTAAAATACCGTTAGTGGTAAAAAAATTTACCCGGTAAATATTAGGATTTAAATAATTAATCCTAATAATAAACAAAAAGTGAATAAAAAGCTTTTAAGAAATAAAGTGATAGAAGGCCCGAGTTAACGGGACCTGAAATAAACTTGGTTATAGATTTCCCGAACCCACTAATTTAACTAGGAATGTTTAACCTAGTTAATAAGTGGGGAATATTGTTAGAAATAAGTAGGTTGTGCCCTACTTAATTAACTAACCAAATTAGAGGGGCCAATATTGTTAAAATTGAAACTTATATTATTGATTTTAATTAAAAACAAAAACAAAACACCCCATTTGGGGGTTCTGGTCGATCAAGAATGAGCAGGGGCGACACCCCACTCTCAAACCCTAGAAAAGTTCACTAAAACTCTCAATTGGAGGTGCAAATATGGTCCAAAACGAAATTCGAGCATAGATTATTGATCCTCATCACAAGAGGATTACAAGGTATGTAAAATTTGATGAAAACTCTCAACTTGAAAATCTCATGAAATTGGGAAATCTGAAAATTGATGATGCATGTTTGTTAATTGCATGGAATAGGAACAATATAGTGTCTAGGAGTAAGCCCTAGACAAGTATATGTTGAAATCATGCTTAGCTCAAGTTTTTGTTGATACTAAATTCATGTATGAGATGTTTTTATGGTTTGATTGCAAAAAAAAATAGTGTTATGATGTCAAGAACAAGCTTAAATTGAAAGCTGAATTCAAACGATTCTTGATCAGAATTTACAGCCAATTTGTATTGGCTGTAACCTGGACAAAAAGTGATAAAATAATGTGTTTCTTGAGTCTAGAATGTAATTCCAGGAAATATCTTTAAAACCCCACTGGAATCGCATTTTTTCGACGAAAATCGAGCGTTTTATGAATTTTTCCGTATCAAAGGTTCAAGCTGCGTTTTCTGACAGAAATTACAGCCCATCACGAATGTCATAACTCAATTTAGGAATTGAGTTATGATCTCAAATTCTTACTGTAGAAATTTTTAAGCGATTAAAAGAATCGCCAATTGGAATTTCGTCAATCGGATAAACGAGGAATTTTTAATGAATTTTTCCGTAAGCTGCAGTCAGAAGTGACGAATCTGATTACAGCTTAGTAAATGAATTTTCACGAATTTTTGGTAAAGAGTTAGATCTTGAAATTTTAACTCAAGGGCTAACCCTCCGAGAGGTACGCCACATAAAAAAATCATAATTTTTGAAGACTTGTAAACAGGTTAAACAAGTCACCAAAAACAACCAATTTTCATTGATATGAAATGCCTAAATGAAATCGCGGCTTACTAAGTTAGTATGTAAAAATTTGATTTTGTTAAGAGTTCGGATGAAATATGCCTAAGTGAGTTCAATGAACCAAATGTGCATATGAATATGTTGGTAAGTCAATTGACTTTTAAAAAGTCAAACTAACCAATGATAAAGTCAAATAGTAGTTTCGACATAGAAAATACGTGAGGTGGAATAGTCGTGAATTGAAATGACTAATCTAACCACCTTGTGAATGATGATAGTTTGTCGCCTAACGAGCTAGGTGGAGGCTTGGGAAAGAAGCGGTCAAACGAATCAAGCACGAGAAGAAAAGCATATTCGGATGCGAGGTAAGTGGAGCTTACGCCCCTTTACATTGCTTGCAAAATTACTTAATTTCAAGTATTGCATATGAATGCTACTAAGGGTTTTTAAGTAAAACAAGTTAAAGGAAAACCGGGTTAGGTTTAAAGGGATGAAATGGTAACTAAGTACCATCTCATATGGATAAATGGCAAATTAGACTAAATGGGTCAAATGGTGTTGTTAGCACCATTTGACAATTACATTTGACAATCGCTTGTTGAGTTTTGTAATCACAGGAAATAACATAAGTATGCGTTGCTTTAACTAGAAAGATTTAAAGCAAAAGTTATGTAAACGGGTCAATACCTTGACCCGAGCCAGGTACGTTTAAATAAGCTTTTGGTTAAACATACAATTTTTGGTCAAATATTTAGCGAAAGTCCTTCGTCGTATAGTGAGGGACTAAAGTTGACCAAAACACCCTTGAAGGGTATATCGAGCAAACGACCCATAAGGGGGTTGATTAGGAACTTACATAAAGATTATGGAATCATTAAATATGAATAAAAGTCATAGGAATTCATATTCGTGGGTCAAATGCTCAAAAACGGTCATTTGCGTAAAATGATCAACCAATGGGTAAATTTGGGAAAAAGGGATTCATTATGTTAAATCCGCCACAAAATAGTTGTGGTGGAATATTTGTAGTTAATTAGACATGGACTTTTGTGGCGTCAAAAGAAAAGCACAAGTTCTAGACTAAAATGCGTAAATACCTCAAACGGGTCAAAATAAGCATATGGGTGAAATGGATTAAAGAAGGTATATAATTCTATAATCGGAACCTAATATGTTAGACATTATGAAATTTAATAGGTTTGTGAGAAATAAGGGTCGAACAAACTTGTATGTTTGATAAAATCACAAACGGGTCAAATTTTGGTAAAAGAGTATTAAGCCAAGGACTTAAAAGTCTTAAATTTTATCAAGCCGGATATCGGATTTTAACACCATATGATGTAGAATCAAATTTTAAACATGCAGGAAGAAACGGTAAGTCAAACGGATAAGCAGTTTGAAAGATACGAAAGATTTCGTGTCAAATTACGGCAAAAATGGAAAAGCTGCATACAGGGTCCACCGTAACTTACGGTGCCACCGTAAGTTACGGTGGAGCTGATATGGTTACGGTGGTAACCTACTGTTGTACGGTAGAAGAGTATGAACTCAGGGGCCACCGTAACTTACGGTGCCACCGTAAGTTACGGTGGAGATTATTTTCAAGTCCTTGTTTTCTTTTGAACATCAATTGTTTCCCGTACTCGTTTGGACATGATTTAAACCCCGTAAGACTAAAGCATTTCATGTTTATGAAATGTAGGTACACTTTGGATGCCGGAAGACGATCAAGCTCAACGAAGAACCGAACACTATATAGATACACGCTTCCGCACTTTGCTACGTTGTAAATTTTAAACGACGAATTCAACCACGTGATGTAGAATAACTTATGATTTGTAAAAGTTTTAGTAAACCCGTATTTCCGATGTATATGTAATTGAAATTACATGATTGTTTTCGTAAAAGATTCATTAAACTTTAAATTAACTTAACGGGTGTTACAGGTCAGAGGCTTGTACACCTTCTGGTCCTGCTGAAAGTGGGCTGGTTTCGAAGTGGCGGCCAAAGGACCGGGTAATTTCCGTAATTTGCTGTTTTTGTTTTGAGTTTTGTATAATTTGGAGTTAATTTGCTAGTTAAATAAGGTGTATGATTGTTTGTGTTGAACATAACGTATGGTAATTTGGATACATGCTTGTTTGCCACTAGCTACATAGGTTGTAGGGGTGAGCATATAACCAAATTAACCGAAAAAACCGAACCGAAATAACCGATAACCGAAGGGTTGGTTATTTATATTTTTAATAACCGATTTTTGCGGTTCGGTTATGGTTATTCTTATTTTCATAACCGCAAATAACCGAACCGAACCGAATATTTTAAACATAGCCAAATCCGTAGCACCATAAGTCTTTAAGTTTGTATTTAAATGCTTAACCATGGCCTAATCTATATGTATCTTTGGTGAAGTATTTGAATATTTTAACTTTTAACCATGACCCAACCTTATTGGCCCATTACATTTTACACTAACCATGACCCAACCTTATTGGCCCATTATAGTTTACACTAATAATAACCGACCTATAACCAAACCGAAACCGCATTAACCGCAATAACCGCAATAACCGATTAACCGAAACCGCATTAACCGAAACCGAACGGTTATGATTTTTTGATAACCGCAGTGTGCGGTTATGGTTTCGGTTATAGGTAATAACCGAACCGAACCGCACCATGCTCACCCCTAATAGGTTGTATAATTTGGAGTTAATTTGCTAGTTAAATAAGGTGTATAATGTTTTCCAACTTGAATGTCAGTTTGATAAGTTATTCTAGTTCTTTTATGTTGTAGAGATGTTTAGATTGAAGTTAATGCGATGTACACATGTGTATTATGATTTTGCTCTGTTTTTAATGCAATGTACACATGTGTATAACGTTTGTTTTTGTGATATCTCATATTTTTTTTGTGTATTGAATGTGTAAAGTTGTTGATGTACAGTTGTGAATATTGCAAAGTATTAGCTGCTGAGCTTTTTGTTCAATTTTTTCATTTTGCTCTGTTTTTAATTCGAAGTACACATGTGTATTCTGATTTTCCTCTGTTTTTTATGTGATGTACACATGTGTATAGCATCTGTTTTTGTGATATCTCAGAATTTTTTGTGTATTGAATGTGTAAAATTGTTAATGTACACTTGTGAATTATGCAAAGTATTAGTTGCTGAGTTTTTTTTTATACTATTATAGGAGATGTCGCTAACGAGAAAAGTGGAGATGGAAGGTCGAAAAGGATGATTCACGTATGAGGTCGATAAGGATGATTCATATATGTTTATTTGCTTGGTCGATAAGGATGATTCAGCATACAACGTGGCGAATAGTTGTAAAAGATTATGTTTTTTTGTTTTTTTGATTATGTTGGGTTTATTGTTTTTACGAAACTGGAACTTGTAATTATATGTTTTTTTGTTTGGTTTGGAAAACATTATGGAACTTGTAATTTGTTAAATATAAAATAGTTTTACAGGTATTGTTTCTACGTATGTATTATGTAGCTAATTACACATATGTACGATGCTGAGTACACATGTGTACTGTTCTATTTATATCCAAGTACACATGTGTATACCGTTGAAATACGAAGGTTACGTGGATCTTAAAAATCAAAATTTGAATTCTGGTGATAAAATCTGAAATTAAAATTAAAATTGAAATATGGTGATTTGTTGTTTGTTTTGATAATTATCTTATTAATAAATAAAACATAATGTGGATAATGAATTTAAAATAGGAAAGATGTAACTTAATTCAATTATTAAAATAATGATTTAAATCTAATTTTTTATCTAATTACAATCCTACCCTTAACAACTAAAAAGGAAATCAAGGGTCCAGATTTGTTCACGCAGTTCACTCTTGGGAGGTTGTTCACGCTGGAACCCTACCCTATATATATATATATAGGTAGAGGATCCTGTAAAAAGTGCTCAAAGTGTGAGAAGTGTATTATAACACTATATATAATACCATATAACACCATATAAACACCGTATAACAATATGTAACACCATATAATACCATATAACACTATGTAACACTATATATCATTATATAACAAATATAACACTATAGGTTGTCTGATAGCATGTCTATGATAGATGTATAGTGTTATATTTGTTATATAATGTTATATAGTGTTACATAGTGTTATATGGTATTATATGGTGTTACATATTGTTATACGGTGTTTATATGGTGTTATATATAGTGTTATAATACACTTCTCACACTTTAGGCCCTTTTTACACTATCCTTACCATATATATATATAGGATTAGGTTCAAGAGTGAACACTAGTGTAGTTTGCGAACTGAGCGAACTAATCCTGGCCATACATGTGTGTAGATCAATGACCAGGATTTGATGATGAAATACACTAGTGTATTTTACGATTTGATGATGACATCCTAGCCATCCACGTGTGTAAATCAATGGCCAAGATTTGTTCACTCAGTTCGCAAATACATTAGTGTTCACTCTAGAACCCCACCCTATATATATGTATATATATATATATATATATATATATATATATATATAGGGCCATGATCATTTCAGAACCATAAATATTTACAGAACTCGCAGAACTCCTAATAAACAATATTTTTATTTATATATTTTTATGTTTAAGATAATTTTATCATTTATTATGTGTATTTTTACGATTACATACATGTTAAGAGTAATTTTATCATTTTTTATATGTAATTTTATAATTATACATATGTAAACTAGTTCTTTACATATATGTAATTAGTTATGACACATATATATATAATTTTGGCAATTAAATATATGTAAACTACTTTTAACATGTATGTAATCAAAGAAATACATATAATAGATGATAAAAAGATCCTAAATACAAAAATTTATATATAAAATGATTGTTTATTAGGAGTTTTGAAAGTTCTGTAGTTATTTAGAGTTCTGAAATGAACTCAACCATATATATATATATATATAAAACATAATCACATTGGTGAGAATTATTGCTCTTATGTATTCATACACTCCACAAAAGTTATATCTATTTAGTGTAACAAACCGATATCACACACAAACACACTCAAAAGGAGTAAAACCTCTCGATTCAAACTAAGGAGAAATGTTTGTATGACATATAGAAACTATTTATGAGGATAATAACTTAATAAGCAACTTGTCTATCCACTTGAACATAGCAATTTGTCTGCTTAGCTGGAAGTAATTAATATTATTATCTAACACTTCCTCTCAAGTTGGAGCATATGTATTTATCATGTCCAACTTGTTACCAAATATGGGAAATTCTACTTTCGGGAAACAGTGTAACGCTTGCGTCCCTAGACTTTCACCTATTTGACACTTTTAGCCCCTATACTATGTGACATGTGATACTTTTGATACTTGGTGAATCTAATGCTATGAATCTTATGAGACTTGAATCTAGAAACTATGATTCTTGATACTTGGAAACTATGATTCTTGATACTTGATACATGGAAACTATGATTCTTGATACTTGGAATCTAGATTCTTGACTCTTGATACTTTGGTGCTTGACTCTTGAGGCTCGTGAAACTTGAGACTTGGTTGAACGAGGGACTGGAGTCTTGTCACTGGCAGAAACTATGGAAACTATGGAAACTTTTGTGTTAATGATATAATCTAGTTCTGTGATACTATTACCCAATAATACGCAACGCAACGTTTAATCTAACTCGCAAATCGAATCAAAGATGGGAACACGGAAAGGATGGGATTGGCCGAGTGGCAATCCGATCGGATGACCAACCGATCGGGTGACCAACCGATCGGATGGCCACTCGATCGAAGCGCCACCCAACCCGCTGCCCACCGCCTTCACTCACTCTGACACTATAAATAGGCCTGTCACATCATCATTCTCACTGATGTGACAGCCTCACTCGACCAAATGCACGCACTCCTACTTTTCTTCATTTCTCGACGATTTCGGTACGTTTCACACTAGATTCTTGTACATCTTTGATCTACACGTCATTCTCTACATGATTCTTCTTTGAAATCTCACTTTTCACCGTGAAATCTCTAAGATTTGAGCTCTTGAAGGTGACGTCATCATGGCGGTTTGTACAAACTGTTGAGTGATGTCATTCCGTTCAAGATCTAGCTCAGATCTAAGGAATTTCATGTGTTTTGACACTGAATCTTAACTATATCTAGACTTTTCAACTAAAACTTATACTTTTCCTTCATCTTTTCTTGAAACTTTACTTGAAACGGTGGAATCCAGATCTAAACGGACTTTAGGCTTGATGATTAGTCTGGAGTCGGTTTGGAAATGGATTGTTGCTGGAGAAGATGATCGGGGTGCGGATTCTGACATGAACACGTCAAGAACAGACATCTGAACGGATTGGGATGATTCCCAGCCGAACAGACAGGATGTGTTTTGATGTGTTTACTGTGACAACCGGTGATTTACGGCACCTAATTATGTGACTAACATATGATTAACGCGATAATAAATAGTGTTTACAGCGCAAATTAACTTAATTAGGCCTTTGGAGTGCCTAGGAACGTTTATCTGACTTTACAGTACGCATATGAAGATTCGCGTGGAATATGCGGAACATCAAACGAAAACGAACTGACACCGTACGAAATACTGACCATGCTGACGAATACGGATTTTCTACGAATATTTTATATTCATGATGTTAATGTTGTGAATTTATTTCGCTTCCGTACATCGCAAAAAGCAAACAGGAACGAGAAATGCAACTGCAGGAAACGCACCGGTAACGAAACAGAAGCATCGGAGGTGCGTATTATTTTTAAAGACTTAATTTTATGACACATTTAGTTTCGTAATTAAATTCTAGTACTCGCCGACAAAACTGGATTGAAAAACGCGTCAGCAACGACCAAATAAATATTTACGCGATTTTAAACGCAAAGGCAACCGTACGCGTCGAACACTAAATTTTTGAAGTCACTCTATGCATTTTTGACCATAATAGTCTATCCTACGACATTTTTAGGATGCCCGGGTGTTGAAAACGAGATCGTAGGAACTTTCGGGCCAACTTATAACGCTAGATTGGGCTTGCGGGCCTTGGGCCCAAGCCCAAAACCCACAAAACCAAACCTGCTTATAAATAAGAACACATAGTTCTTTTTCTTCTCATTCCACAAAATCAAACAGACAACACACATACACCAACGTATTTTTCTATCTCTCTCCGGCAAACAGTTCCTGCCGACCATGACCGACGACGGCGAAGGTGGTGGCCGCTACGGCGGCGATGGAGGAGTCTTCTTCACGGGGAACCAGCAACCCCCCCTTTTACTGCTCGCTCTCTCTCCCCGTTTTCTTTTCCGATCGGACCAGCTCCGATCGTCATTTCCGGCGACGATGATGAAGAACGACGACGGTCTGTGTATCGGACCGGCGGTTGGTACAATTATCCGGCGGTCCTTGTCTCGGACCGACGGTTCTTGCTTCGGTCCGTCGCATTTCGCGTTGATGATGATGATGATGTTTTTTTTCGAGTTGGTTCGGGTCTCGTCTCGGGTTTCGGGTGGTCGCCGGCAGCGGCGGAGCCGGCCGGACGTCGACGGATCTCGGCGGTGATGGGGATGATGACAGTGGTAACTTTCTTTTTTTTCGGATGATGACAACAACCTGATGTTAAAGATGATAATGGAGGTGGTTCAGTTCGAGTACGGGTTATATTTCACGGTTCAAGCTCGGGTCCTGGTCAGATTCAAGTTTGGGATTCAGTTCTAGGTTCGGTCAACAGAAGTCAAACAGGGTCAGACTCCCTTCCGGGTCAGCGGGTTCGAGTCTCGGGTCAGTTTCGGATGTCGGTCAGCCGCGGTCAGGTCGGTCAGATTTGAGGTTCGGTACAGTTTGGATCGACTCGGTCAAACCGAGTCAACTCGGTCAACACAGTCAAAGCGAGTCAACTCAGTTGACTCGGTCAACCCAGTCAACATCTTTCAGCTTTTCGACACGAAGAAATTGGTAAAGATTTAGCGGCGCGTGTTAATTTTGTTTATATAGATTTCCGTTATTTACATAAGCACGAGCTCGAACCGAATTACTTAACAACTACTTACGTTTTCTTAGTTCGATTAACGTAATTTATTATTTGGTTATTGAATCCTGATTGAATTTTGAAAATATAACGACAACTTGTGTTGTCAGGGCGTCCAAAAAACAGAGGAAACTCTGCCCGTTTTTCGAGAAAATCCGTAAAATAAGACGCGTGTTATTATAAAACAACTTTCGGATTCAAATGATATTTTAGAAAGACAAATACAAGTATATAATTACTTTCGACAACACTTCACAATTTACGAAAACGACGATTCAGAAAGTATTTACAACAATAAATATAGTATTTATATTTATTCTAAACTTTGAAATTTTGACAATTCTTTTATAAAAATAAATATAGTTGGTATATTTATTTCGAATAACAAACCATACGACTTCTTTTATAAAATAAATATAACTCATATATTTATTTCGGATGTCAAACAATACGACGAACCTTTTACTAAAATAAATAATAGTATATATATTTGAAATATTAAACGACATGCATTCATTTTATAAAAATAAATATGGTTTACATATTTATTTCAAATACCGTACAACACGAATCCTTTTATAAAAATAAATATAGTTATGTATTTATTTTCAAACACAACGACTCGATGATTCTTTTGTAAAATAAATATAACTTTTTATATTTATTTCGAACGCCTAAACGGCATATATACATATACGTTGATAATCATCTTATAAGACGCAATATTTGATACGAGTTTATTTTATAACTTTCGTATGAATTTGTATACGTTATATTTATGTAAATATACTTTACATACACGCATGACTTCTTGAGGCGACTAACGCGGAATTAAGTCCTACAAGACTTATTAATTATTACCGACGAATAGACGCACTAAACAAAGTATAACTTTATTATTTTCAACAAGTTAACAACTTACCGTTGAATCGTTCGATTAACGATTCGGTAGAGCTCGATGACACGTAGTTTAGTTACTGCGTTTATTTAGAAACTTATAAGATATTCCGTGTTAGGAATATTGTAGAATGCATGCTAGCGAGTCTCGTCTTGGAAACGACATCACGAAGTCGTAATTAGCTAGCTTTGCACAAGGCAATTCAGGTGAGTTCATAACCCCCACTTTTTACGGTTTTACACTCTTATAAATGTTTTCGGGGGTGTAAAGACATGCAAGTTTTGCAAAAGTAAACAATTTCTCGATAAACGAAAACTTATTTCTAAATCACGTTGCGAATAGATTTCAAGGAACTCAAATGGTTTACGAATGTTTCATACTAAATATACCGGTTTACAAAACAAATGGGTATTTTTGAAATGTGAATGATTTTCATGAGTAAGGACGGGATCGTCCTGGTTATAATACGGGGCTGGGTTGGCCTGCGTACGTAAAACGAGACAACCTAGTGAGTTCATGTCTCCCTTTTCTCTTAACTGTTTTTGGTTTTATAACTCTCGGGGGTGGAATACATGTTGCGAATGTTTAAACGGTATGAAATGAGTTAATTAGATTATGTGAGCATAGATTGAATTTGAAATACCATTAATTCTTAATTAGGTACGAAGGTTAGATCTAACGGGTACGGCCGAACCCCACTCATGGTACTTGTGATCACTTGAGTGCTTCGGTGTCCCAGTCGAGGTGAATCGACATCAGTCAAGGTGAATCGACATCAGTCGAGGTGAATCGACAATAGTCAAGGTGAATTGACATGGTCAAGGTGAATTGACATAGTAAAGGTAAATTGACATAGTCGAAGGGGAATTCGACATAGTCGAGGGAATCGAAAAGGGTATAAGCCTACTCATTTCGAGTGCTCCCTATGTCCTCACATGCTTTAATGTCCTTGCAAAACTTTAATTGATCTGTTCATATTCTCTTACAAACATACATACATATTTTCAATGATTACAAAGATTATTTGGAGCTCACAGTGTTTATATATCAGGCCGAGAAAAAATGATTTTTTATGTATTTACACGGCAACTTTAAAACCGGTTATCAAAAAGATTTGTTTTAAATCTTTTCTAAAACAAACTATGAACTTGCTCAACTTTATGTTGATTTTTCGCATGTTTCTTTCTCAGGTTACTTTCTCAAATTGTGGCACGGTTGGAATAGGAGAACCATCGGAGATTCGAGTACTTAGTGGGCGTTCGTTTCCTAGAAGTCTTAGCTTATTTGCTTCCGCTGTGCAATGAAGATACCAGTCCATTCACGCCAAGCTCTGATATTTCAGGGTGTGACAGATTGGTATCAGAGCTATAGGTTACATCGAACAAGGTTTTCTGTAGGAATACCTAGGCTCTAACCTCAATTTTCTCTGGGACTTAGACTATTGAGACGTTGAATACATATAGAACGCCTAAGACTCGAATATGGTCTCCAATCGTTGCCGAAAAACAGTCAAAATTTTGTTTTCAAACATACGCTATTGTGGTGTTTTATACACGGTACACAAAATAGTTACATACAATAAACAAAACTCTGAGAGTTTAGAAAACATGCATTTAGAACCTTTGGAAACTTATGTCTAAGTTCATTAAAGGTCATCACGTAGGAACCGCGAATATTAAATCGGGCACACATTATTATCCATGTTTTCTATGATATTCTAACTCCCCGAGCAGGCAACCTACGCATAACGAAACACTAGTGCACGAGAATACATGAAACTCAAATTTTACGTCAACGGATGTCGGAGTACATCACATTCTACGCGGAACGAAACGCTAGTGCACAGGTATACGAGAAACTCAATCTATACATCAACGGAGGCTGAAGTATGTCACATACGACTATTGAGGCGAGGACTTTGAGAAGACGTAATGAAACATTTCAGCAACAATGCTAATCCTACCAGCAGGAGGACTATCGATCAGGAAGCGGCGGTTTGACACGCGGTCCTGCAATCACACGAATCACACCAAGGATAAGACGTATGTCTCCGTGTTCCCCCTTTCTCATTTATGACGAATACGCTATGTTCGACATTCCATGGTAATGTCACCTAACAACTTGTAACACCTCGTAAAATCACGACCAATACAACGAAGACACGTGTCATGAGCTTTAAACGTATAATGGATTAAATATGAGGGACTAAAGTTGACATGTCACACCCCGACCACGTAAAACATCAAATCGTGGCGGAAACATCGGGGAGTGTTGTAACAGAATTTATTGTTTCACAACCATGGCATACAAGGTTATATTTATTTATCAAACAAGAGTGTTACATTGTCTCAAAACAAGAAATAAAGAGTTCAGAACATAATTAAACTAGTTCTATCTTTATTTTAAGTCTCTAAGGCACAGGTCCGCCCTAGTGTCACGATCATCATCCTAAGCGACTGCTCCTGAAAACACATGTGAAAATAGGTACGTCAGCATAAAAATGCCTATGAGATACATAGGTTTTGTGAAAATAGGATTCATGACTTGGGTTTTAGAAGAAAGGTTTAATAAAAATTAGTCATGAATCTTGTTAAGTGTTTTCTTTTATAAATCATATGAAAACTCGATAAGAAATCAGATTATGTAAAAGAAAGGTGTATGGTTAATGAAATAACCACGTAGAAAAAGTTGTTATAAAATAAACTGTTTTGTAAAACAATGTCTTGTGAAACATATGTTATTTGTGTAAAATATAATATGTCTATACTGAAATGATTTAGATAACGCTACGATATGTAATATTATACAAACACTTATATATAGGAAGTACCAGCGGCGTATCCACCATGTTTGTATCATATGACACACGCCTCGTTACTCAAATCACTTACCCAAACCAACCACCAATGTAAATTGTTCATGTATAAATCAATCGTCAAGTGTTATCGTGTAAACCATATCAAAATGTCCATGTCTAATGTAAATCACCAAATGTGTATATCAATGTCAAAATGTTTATGTTTAATGTAAATCATATAATGTGTATCCAAAAATATCATGTATGGCATGTGAAATATATAAACTAAACCATAGGTAGGATGCACAAAAACAGGGTATTGAATTAAACATAGTTTAAGTCAAAGTTATGTTTTGTGGAACAAATGCATGCTATACTGATACAAACATCTATGCGGTATTGTGAAAATGCATACATCGAAGCCTTGTGACTGTGGTGATAGACCTTTAAACAAATTAAAGGTTTATCTGTGTTATGTTTATCGAATTCGGTCATTCCTTCCACCCAAACAAACCTAGGGTTCAGGAACGGGAGTTATCAAGTCTTATGGTACCACTACCTACTAACGAACGGCGTGATCAATGTTAATGAATGTATATTGTCCCATTTGAACAAACCAAATGTCATACCAAAAATGTAAGCATGTGAAAACAATGCACTAAGTATGTAATCAAATGAACATACATAGCGTGAAATGTAATGTAAAACAATGTACTAAGTATGCACACAATGGACATACATAGCATGAAATGTAATGTAAAACGATGTACTAAGTATGCACACAATGGACATACATAGCATAAAATGTAATGAAATCATGTACTATAATGTACTAATGAACATAACAAGCATATGATATGAAAGCATGAAAGGCACGAAAGTAACAAGTAGGCACATGTGTTTCACCCCAAAATGTTTGGAAAACAGTAAAAGAGGGGTCTATGTACTCACTTGAGATTGCTTAGTAGTCCTTGAGTAACAACCAAACAATGCTAGAGATCACGGATATCAAACGACACCTAATATAGGTAACTATGTTAATATACCGGACCTAAATCGGAGGATTGGATAGAATGAGGGTTCATAAACCAAACGAGTATGGAGACTCGTGTAATATGGTTTAACAAATCCTACATACTAAAATGAAACCTAACCTAAGTGCTTACGACCCATAACGACCCGTTTAGGTAGCTTATGCTACTTTAACGCGTCGTTCGCGTAAAACGCGTTCGGACTGCCTAACTAGTCCCATGACAAGTAAAATATGCCTTAACATGTCTAATATTGTTACCAAATCAGTTTAGATGTTAAAAGTTATGTTACATATGCTTAAAATGAATTTTGGCGTCAAAAGGGCATTTTGGTAATTTACCTAAGGCATATATACTACCTATCATACAACTACTCAAACGATGTGACCATAAGGTATAACCTCGGAAGGTTATTCCCTATATACTATGGTCACCTAATGTGTTTGGTCGGATCCTAATGATCGACCAAACGGGTCGGGTTCGAAAGTATAAGCGATTGTTTAGATCGCTTACCTTACGACCCTATATAAGCACTAAACTAAAAGTGACGAGCTAAGCATGTTAAAACATGCTTAACTAAGTTTAGAAAACAGGTTTGGTATCAAAACAAACGGTTTTGATACCTAAGAGTAGTTTGGTTACAAAACACGCAAGAATACGTATTTTGGCCGAAACTACGACTCGTTACTGAGCCTTGATAACGTGGTAATCAATAGGTATAGTCACTAGGGACTATAACCATCGTGATTACGCTCACGTTATGAAGTTCAAACGAACTTCGCGTTGACCATAAACTGGTCAATGCCGGAAGTCAAACAAAGTTTGACTTTAACGCTAAAAGAATAAAAGAACGAAGGAACACTTACAAAAGGTCCAAAAATGGAAGGTTTGATTCCAAATACTCTCAGGTATGAAGTGTTAAACACAATAACTTAGAGAGCAAATTCAGATTTCAAAGGTGTGGGTTTTTGGGGTTGAAAGGGTTGGGTATTTATAGGATATGCAAGACCGTTAGGATCGTTTCTCGAATAACGTGCTTTGATCTCAACCCTACATTTGTTGAAACCTTATGGTAACTCAAAATGGCCCCTCATGAGCAGGAAAGGGCAAGTGTGGGTGAGTTTTGAGTGATTAACAGCTGTAAACAGCTGTTAAACTGATCTTATCTGATCTGGGAAGCTGACACGGGCCACGTAAGGGGACTCACTAAACTCACGCGGGCCGCCTGGCCCTTCTGGTCAGAAATAAACTTTCAAAAATGACAGTTTTGGTCCCTGTTGTGTTTTAAAGCCATTTCCGACACGTTTAAGGCCCGTTAAGCCAACGTTAAGGCCCGTTAAGCCAACGTTAAGGCCCTAAAATGATTCCTAAACATTGTGGACATGAAACATGCTCAAAAATATGCCGGATCTTGGCTCGTTTGGTCGTACGATCGTGATGTTCGCTTAATTACGATGGAATGCGCATAAGCGCGAAAAACGATCCAAATTGCGTGACGAATGGATTTTTCTTATGCCAAACACTAAAATAAAATATTTCAGTGCTTACATAAATTTTTGTATGTCCGGATGTATTCAGAACGTAAGTTATGCGCGAAAATGCAAACTTGTGCACTTTTTGACGCTTTTAGTCCCTGAATGACCCAAACGTTTATTTTAGCACACCGAACCCCTCAAAGCCTATTTCTAAGCTATGTAAAGGATATTTATGGTATGTTTAACTTATGGTCATGTTCCATAATGTCTGTTATAGTTCAAATTGGCATACTTTCGCAGTTTGTCAAATTTAGTCCCTGTAGGCGAATTAACTTGTTTTTGCCATACCAAAGCCTTCAAAACTTATTTCTAAGTTATGTAAAGGTTATTTAAGGTATGTTAAGTATATTTTGAAGTTCCGGAGTGTTCGTTGCATTAAACTGGTTATATTTACGCATCAGTGCGCGTATAACCTTCCAGAAAGCGATATAGAGTTTGAAATTGAACAAAAGTCAAAACATGAAAAATGTAAAACATAACCAAACAAACATTGGGATCAAATAACATTGTTTTATTGATAATTGAACTGTTCATAGTGATTACAAGCACATATGTTACAGTCTCCCCTACTTGTGGAAATTTCGTCCCGAAATTTATTTAGAGGACACTTGTGGGAATAGATGCGGATACTTCGCCTTCATTTGATCTTCGTGTTCCCAAGTAAACTCAGGTCCACGTTTAGATTCCCAGTGAAATTTGACCAAAGGAATGCGCTTGCGTTTAAGCCACTTGACTTCACGTTCCATGATTTCCACTGGCTTCTCAACAAATTTCAGTGTTTTATCAACACGAATTTCGTCAAGCCGTATGTGGAGGTTCTCATCAGCTAAACACCTCTTGAGATTGGACACGTGAAAGGTTGGATGAACATTTCCAAGTTCAGGAGGTAACTCAAGTCTGTAGGCTACCTTACCGATTCTTTCGACGATCTTGAATGGTCCAACGTATCTAGGTGCAAGTTTTCCTTTCTTTCCAAATCTGATCACACCTTTCCAAGGTGAGACCTTAAGTAATACACGATCACCGACTTGAAAATCCATGGGCTTGCGTTTTGGGTCCGCGTAACTCTTTTGACGGCTTCTAGCTGTCTGAAGGTTATCACGAACTTTCTTAATCTTATCAGTTGTCTCTAAAATGAGGGCAGGTCCAGTAAGCTGAGCCTCACCGATCTCATTCCAGCAGACTAGTGAACGACATTTTCGACCATAGAGAGCCTCGAAAGGAGCCATGTTGATGCTGGAGTGATAACTGTTGTTGTAGGAGAATTCAATCAACGGAAGATGTGAATCCCAACTACCACCAAAATCGATCACACAAGCTCTAAGCATATCCTCCAGAGTCTGGATTGTTCTTTCAGATTGACCATCCGTTTGCGGATGATAAGCTGTGCTCAGATTAAGTTGGGTCCCCATAGCAGATTGCATGGTTCTCCAAAAATGAGAAGTGAAACGAGCATCTCTGTCTGAAATGATGTTCAAAGGAACACCATGTCGAGCTACAATTTCATCCACATAGATTTTAGCAAGTTTGTCAGCAGAAAAATCCTCACGGATTGGCAAGAAATGCGCTGACTTAGTAAGATGATCAACAACTACCCAAATGGCATCATGACCTTTCTTTGTGCGCGGAAGTTTAGTAATGAGATCCATAGTAATGTTTTCCCATTTCCAAACTGGGATCTCTGGTTGCACCAATAAACCAGAAGGACGCTGATGTTCAGCCTTAACCTTAAGAGGCATTTTGATACATATAAGGCAATGTCTTTCTTCATACCAGGCCACCAATACTGAATACGAAGATCCTTATACATCTTATCTGAACCAGGATGAACAGAATAACGAGACTTATGGGCTTCATCCATAAGCAAGGTGCGAAGGTTATCTTGGCTTGGGACCCACAAACGGTCCATGAAGTAGTACGATCCATTGTCCTTCAGTTCCAGATCAGGGGTTATGTGATAGGGAAATTCCTTATCCATCAAACCTTGTGAAACACAAGATTGTTGAGCCTGAGAAATGTGGGCTTGGATATCGGATCGAGCTTGAATATCAGATTGAACACGAACACAATGAAGCTTAGTACGTTCCTTACGACTCAATGCATCGGCTACGACATTCGCCTTACCAGGATGGTAGCGAATTTCGCAGTCATAGTCGTTTAGAAGCTCGACCCAACGTCGTTGCCTCATGTTGAGTTCTTTCTGATTGAAGATATGCTGAAGACTTTTGTGGTCCGTGAAAACCACACATTTTGTTCCGTACAAATAGTGTCTCCAGATCTTAAGAGCGAAGACAACTGCACCCAACTCAAGATCATGAGTGGTGTAGTTTTTCTCATGTATCTTCAACTGCCTCGATGCATATGCTATGAGTTTGTTCCTTTGCATCAGAACACAGCCAAGACCTAATTTAGATGCATCGCAATAAACGACGAAATCATCATTGCCCTCAGGCAAAGTCAGAACAGGCGCGTCACAAAGCTTCTGTTTCAAGTTTTGAAAATCTTCCTCTTGTTTGAATCCCCAATCAAATGGCTTGTTCTTCTGAGTTAGAGCAGTTAGAGGAACTGCAATCTTTGAGAAGTTCTCAATGAAGCGGCGGTAATAACCCGCCAGACCAAGAAAAGAACGAACCTCAGTAGGAGTAGTAGGCGTATCCCAATCCTTAATCGCACTGATCTTGGAGGGATCTACATGAATACCTTGTTCATTGATAATATGTCCTAAGAATTGAACTTCTTTAAGCCAAAATTCACACTTGGAGAATTTGGCGAAGAGTTGCTCTTTCTTTAGGAGTTCCAGAGTAAGACGAAGATGTTGCTCGTGATCAGCTCGCGTCTTAGAGTATATTCATTAAGTCCATGAAAATAGCAGGAGCATTAGTCAAACCGAATGGCATGACTGTGAACTCATAATGCCCATAACGAGTGCGGAACGCTGTCTTGGGAATGTCTTCTTCATGCACACGAAGCTGATGATATCCAGATCGCAGATCAATCTTTGAAAAATAAGAAGCACCTTGTAACTGATCAAAGAGATCATCGATGCGAGGTAGGGGATATCGATTCTTGATGGTAAGCTTGTTAAGCTCACGATAATCGATACACATCCTAAAAGATCCATCCTTCTTTTTGACAAAAAGAACGGGAGCACCCCAAGGTGAAAAGCTAGGACGGATAAAACCTTTGTCAGAGAGCTCCTGCAGCTGCTTAGACAACTCTTGCATCTCAGACGGTGCAAGACGATATGGAGCTCTGGCAATGGGATTTGCACCAGGTACGAGATCAATACGGAACTCGACTTGGCGTGCTGGGGGTAGACCAGGTAAATCTTCAAGAAATACTTCAGGATAATCCCGAAAAACAGGGATATCTTGAATAGATTTACCTTTGCCCTTATCTGCTACAACATGTGCCAAAAAGGCCACATAGTTCTTTCGTAGATACTTCTGAGCTTTAAAATAAGACATTAGTTTGAGACCACCAGCAGGTTTCTCACCACGAACCTGTAGGATCTCGCCTGTCGAAAGCAGCACACGAACAATCTTCTCAAAACAAACTACCTCTGCGTGATGCTTGGCTAACCAATCCATACCCACAATAACGTCGAAGCTTCCAAGTTGCATAGGCGTGAGGTCAAAAGGAAAAAGATGGTCGTTAAGGTTCAACTGGCAGTTGCGAAGAACAGAATCAAGAACAATGGGTTCACCGCTAGCAACCTCTACTGTCAAGGGTTTTCCTAGTTTCGTTCTAGACACGCGAAGCAAAGGCTCAAAAGATAATGACACAAAACTCTTATCGGCACCCGTATCAAAAAGAACAGATGTAGGCTGATTATTAATAAAGAACGTACCGTTCACCACTTCATTGTCCGCCTGTGCCTCTTGTGCCTTCATGTTGAAGACTCGCCCTCGAGCCTGAGCCTGATTCTGATTTGGATTAGCATTCACCAATCTTGGACACTGATTACGGTAGTGGGTCAAATCCCCACAGTTGTAACAAGAACCTGGTGGGTAGTGTGGTCGTGCAGCTTGACCCTGTTGCTGAGCAGGAGGCTGAGCAACTTGTCGAGCCGGGTTCTGAATTGCCTGATTCTGAGCAAAACGACAAACGTCAGCAAGATGTCCTGACTTCCCACAGTTAGTACAGAAGCGGCACGGAAATTGCGGCTGATGGTGCCTGTTGCATCTATTGCACAAAGGTGCATTTCCTGCATAAGGTTTCTTCGCTGGAGGCTGTGCGGGTTGGTTGGGAGCTGCCTGGTTAGCTTGAGCAGTGACAACAAAATTTTGGGAAGCCTTACGCTTCCTTGACCCCCTTGAGGAACCAGAATCCTTTCCCTTCTTGTTTTGACCTTTCTTGCTATCTTCTTTGTCAGACGCCTGCTTCTTACCCTTGTCACCCTTTTTGTGCAGCTTTCCCTTTCGAACCTGCGACTCAGTCAATGTCGCTGCTAACTCGATCGCCTGACGGAGTGTGGTAGGGTTACTACCAGTAATGATGTCTTGTACTGAGTCAGGTAGACCATCGATGTACCTTTCGATAGCCTTGTCGAGTGGGGTAACCATTGTTGGGCAGAGCAGACTCAGCTCCTCAAACCTATTAGTATACGCCCGATGTTCGCCACTATCCTGTTTCAGGTCATCAAACTCTCTCTCCAAAGCTCGCTGTTCATGACGAGGACAAAACTCCCTCATCATAAGAGCTCTAAGTTCAGCCCAAGTCTGTGCTAGAGCAACTTCTGCACCCCGGTCTCTCATAACCCCGTTCCACCACGTAAGAGCCCTCTTCTGAAACACACTCGAGGAAAACTCGACCTTGCGATTATCAGGACACTGCACGTGACGGAAAGTATTCTCAATGCTCTCGAACCATTGAAGAAGCCCAGTTGCTCCTTCAGTACCGCTAAACTTGAGCGGTTTTGCCGAGCTAAAACTCTTGAAATTGCATGGAGCATGATTGTTGGTGTTGGCTTGGTTCCATTGAGCAAAGAGGTTTGGGAAAGCAGCAGCCATTTGCTGCGCAATAATTTCTGCCAGTTCAGCAGTCGCTATCTGATTCTCGCGTCGAGGAGGCATTCTAAAAGAGGACACATGGAAGGAAATGAGTGAGATAATTGAATGAAAAGGATGAGATGAAACAAAATCAACAAAAGCAAAGATGGTGGTCATTCGTCCGCATCACAAAGCAAGCAAACGACACACAGTGACTAATCAAAGTAAATGGGTCAAAAATAATGTATCGCGAAGACATGCTCGCCTATAAGTGAACACTCACCCAAAGAGTTCCCAGGTAAGAGTGACTGGTTCGATTATGTGGATTTGTACGAACACTCTAGCCTTAGACAGAAAACCCAGGGTACAGGCATTCACTCTTCCAGTTTGCACGTGTTCACACTATTAAAAACCCAAAACTTTGACGAGATTTTGAAAATTCAAAGGGTTTCAAAACCTTACAACAGAGGGTTCAAAACCTTGTAATAAATCATCCTAGAACAGATGATTAATTTTCAAGGCGGATTTGAACTTGATGTTCCCGTTGTGGTTATCACCTAAAGATAGGTGATGTGCATGTTTTAAAATCTAAACACAAGATAACTTGTGTTGGGGTCCTAGAAAGTTATAGTCTAGGTCAAAGCATTACTAATAACGTAATTCCCTATAACCATTGGCTCTGATACCAACTTTTCTGTCACACCCCGACCACGTAAAACATCAAATCGTGGCGGAAACGTCGGGGAGTGTTGTAACAGAATTTATTGTTTCACAACCATGGCATACAAGGTTATATTTATTTATCAAACAAGAGTGTTACATTGTCTCAAAACAAGAAATAAAGAGTTCAGAACATAATTAAACTAGTGCTATCTTTATTTTAAGTCTCTAAGGCACAGGTCCGCCCTAGTGTCACGATCATCATCCTAAGCGACTGCTCCTGAAAACACATGTGAAAATAGGTACGTCAGCATAAAAATGCCTGTGAGATACATAGGTTTTGTGAAAATAGGATTCATGACTTGGGTTTTAGAAGAAAGGTTTAATAAAAATTAGTCATGAATCTTGTTAAGTGTTTTCTTTTATAAATCATATGAAAACTCGATAAGAAATCAGATTATGTAAAAGAAAGGTGTATGGTTAATGAAATAACCACGTAGAAAGAGTTGTTATAAAATAAACTGTTTTGTAAAACAATGTCTTGTGAAACATATGTTATTTGTGTAAAATGTAATATGTCTATACTGAAATGATTTAATTAACGCTACGATATGTAATATTATACAAACACTTATATATACGAAGTACCAGCGGCGTATCCACCATGTTTGTATCATATGACACACGCCTCGTTACTCAAATCACTTACCCAAACCAACCACCAATGTAAATTGTTCATGTATAAATCAATCGTCAAGTGTTATCGTGTAAACCATATCAAAATGTCCATGTCTAATGTAAATCACCAAATGTGTATATCAATGTCAAAATGTTTATGTTTAATGTAAATCATATAATGTGTATCCAAAAATATCATGTATGGCATGTGAAATATATCAACTAAACCATAGGTAGGATGCACAAAAACAGGGTATTGAATTAAACATAGTTTAAGTCAAAGTTATGTTTTGTGGAACAAATGCATGCTATACTGATACAAACATCTATGCGGTATTGTGAAAATGCATACATCCAAGCCTTGTGACTGTGGTGATAGACCTTTAAACAAATTAAAGGTTTATCTGTGTTATGTTTATCGAATTCGGTCATTCCTTCCACCCAAACAAACCTAGGGTTCAGGAACGGGAGTTGTCAAGTCCTATGGTACCACTACCTACTAACGAATGGCGTGATCAATGTTAATGAATGTATATTGTCCCATTTGAACAAACCAAATGTCATACCAAAAATGTAAGCATGTGAAAACAATGCACTAAGTATGTAATCAAATGAACATACATAGCGTGAAATGTAATGTAAAACAATGTAATAAGTATGCACACAATGGACATACATAGCATGAAATGTAATGTAAAACGATGTACTAAGTATGCACACAATGGACATACATAGCATAAAATGTAATGAAATCATGTACTATAATGTACTAATGAACATAACAAGCATATGATATGAAAGCATGAACGGCACGAAAGTAACAAGTAGGCACTTGTGTTTCACCCCAAAATGTTTGGAAAACAGTAAAATAGGGGTCTATGTACTCACTTGAGATTGTTTAGTAGTCCTTGAGTAACAACCAAACAATGCTAGAGATCACGGATATCAAACGGCACCTAATATAGGTAACTATGTTAATATACCGGACCTAAATCGGAGGATTGGATAGAATGAGGGTTCGTAAACCAAACGAGTATGGAGACTCGTGTAATATGGTTTAACAAAGCCTACGTACTAAAATGAAACCTAACCTAAGTGCTTACGACCCGTAACGACCCGTTTAGGTAGCTTATGCTACTTTAACGCGTCGTTCGCGTAAAACGCGTTCGGACTGCCTAACTAGTCCTATGACAAGTAAAATATGCCTTAACATGTCTAATATTGTTACCAAATCAGTTTAGATGTTAAAAGTTATGTTACATATGCTTAAAATGAATTTTGGCGTCAAAAGGGCATTTTGGTAATTTACCTAAGGCATATATACTACCTATCATACAACTACTCAAACGATGTGACCATAATGTATAACCTCGGAAGGTTATTCCCGATATACTATGGACACCTAATGTGTTTGGTCGGATCCTAATGATCGACCAAACGGGTCATGTTCGAAAGTATAAGCGATTGTTTAGATCGCTTACCTTACGACCCTATATAAGCACTAAACTAAAAGTGACGAGCTAAGCATGTTAAAACATGCTTAACTAAGTTTAGAAAACAGGTTTGGTTACAAAACACGCAAGAATACGTATTTTGGCCGAAACTACGACTCGTCACTGAGCCTTGATAACGTGGTAATCAGTAGGTATAGTCACTAGGGACTATAACCATCGTGATTACGCTCATGTTATGAAGTTCAAACGAACTTCGCGTTGACCATAAACTGGTCAATGCCGAAAGTCAAACAAAGTTTGACTTTAACGCTAAAAGAATAAAAGAACGAAGGAACACTTACAAAAGGTCCAAGAATGGAAGGTTTGAATCCAAATACTCTCTGGTATGAAGTGTTAAACACAACAACTTAGAGAGCAAATTCAGATTTCAAAGGTGTGGGTTTTTGGGGTTGAAAGTGTTAAACACAACAAATTAGAGAGCAAATAACGTGCTTTGATCTCAACCCTACATTTGTTGAAACCTTATGGTAACTCAAAATGGCCCCTCATGAGCTGGAAATGGCAAGTGTGGGTGAGTTTTGAGTGATTAACAGCTGTAAACAGCTGTTAAACTGATCTTATCTGATATGGGAAGCTGACACGGGCCGCGTAAGGGGACTCACTAAACTCACGCGGGCCGCCTGGCCCTTCTGGCCAGAAACAAACTTTCAAAAATGAAAGTTTTGGTCCCTGTTGTGTTTTAAAGCCATTTCCGACACGTTTAAGGCCCGTTAAGCCAACGTTAAGGCCCTAAAATGATGCCTAAACATTGTGGACATGAAACATGCTAAAAAAATATGCCGTATTTTGGCTCGTTTGGTCGTACGATCGCGATGTTCGCTTAATTACGACGGAATGCGCATAAGCGCGAAAAACGATCCAAATTGCGTGACGAATGGATTTTTCTTATGCCAAACACTAAAATAAAATTTTTCAGTGCTTACATAAATTTTTGGATGTCCGGATGTATTCAGAACGTAAGTTATGCGCGAAAATGCAAACTTGTGCACTTTTTGACGCTTTTAGTCCCTGAATGACCCAAAAGTTTATTTTAGCACACCGAACCCCTCAAAGCCTATTTCTAAGATATGTAAAGGATATTTATGGTATGTTTAACTTATGGTCATGTTCCGGAATGTCTGTTATAGTTCAAATTGGCATACTTTCGCAGTTTGTCAAATTTAGTCCCTGTAGGCGAATTAACTTGTTTTTGCCATACCAAAGCCTTCAAAACTTATTTCTAAGTTATGTAAAGGTTATTTAAGGTATGTTAAGTATATTTTGATGTTCCGTAGTGTTCGTTGCATTAAACTGGTTATATTTACGCATCAGTGCGCGTATAACCTTCTAGAAAGCGATATAGAGTTTGAAATTGAACAAAAGTCAAAACATGAAAAATGTAAAACATAACCAAACAAACATCGGGATCAAATAACATTGTTTTATTGATAATTGAACTGTTCACAGTGATTACAAGCACATATGTTACATGACAAACAAAGAAAGTATATGTGTCAAAAGATTCAAAGTTTCAACATTGGATAATTATACCTTTCAACAACCCTACACGATGCTTATACCCTTAAACGAATGAATCATGAATCATATGAAGCCGTTTGTGGAAGAAAGTGAAAGTTTACAAACCGCAAGGGTTAAATGTGTCAACATGTTTAATTTATACCTCTGAGTGATCTTTTATCAAACTTGAAGCTTTGTAACGATTAATTATACTCCCAAGAATAAGTGATAAAAATTTCACAAGGTTTTGATATCGTATGAGGAAGATACGTTAACTTTCGTAATTAAGGGGTTAAAAGTGTCAACAAGGCAAAACTTATGTTTTCGGTTATCATTTAACGAAACCGGACCTAACGGTGTCTGGTTATATCTCATGGATCACAAAAACAAAAGTTAAATGGATTAAAAATGCTTAAAATGAAAGAAATTACGCTTTAGAAGGTCTAGGGGTGAAAATGTCATTAATTGAAACTTGCTGATCTGGTTAGCCACATGCTGGCGTCGCGCCACCACCATCACCTTCTGCCGTCGTGCGACGCGATGGCTTGACCAGGGCAGATTCTCTGCATAGCTGCGAGTAAAGCCAGTTCCACCGCCTTAAAAGCCTGGTTTTCGAATTCTGGAACTGCACCAGTGGTTTTTCATGCATATGGGGCACTTGGACTCATCTGGGATCAATCCTAGACCTTGTTGGCATCATCTTGTTAAATCAAAATCATTATATAAGCATCCTTGGTTGCAACATTTTTGCATGCACTTGGGAAATTATTCAAAATGAATTTCTTGTCACACCCCTTTCTGCGGCGGAAGCACGAGGTGTGATCATGAATGGTTCTCATTGCATACGAAAGGTAAACATACTACATGCTTATAAAAATAACTTCAAATGTCATTACCATTACATAATGGAAAACATGGTTAAGAGTTTACATCACGAAACGACACATTGTCTGAAAGTTTACAACTTATTTAAGACAAACATAAACGACATCCACGAGCATGAGTAAGACCGCGCGCACATCCACTTAGTTACCTGAAATACATGTGAGTTTTGGAAAAAACGTCAACATAATGTTGGTGTGAATTCATGCAGTTTTGTGTTGAACACGTTTGTATACTTTGTATGAAAACATGATAAATATCTTGTGAGAATAAAGTATTCTTGTGGTATGAACCAAATAAAGTATTCTTGTGTACGAACTTCGTACAAATAAAGTATTCTTGTATAGTTAATGGGTTGCAAGGCCATTAACATGTGACACGACATAGGAAGTCACCAAACTATAGGCATTTTTCTAGTTGTCGATTCACGACTGAGACACAAAAGCACTACTCGGTACTAGTGTTCACCGAGAGTGTGGCTGCCCGGTCACCCGTTAGATCTAACCTTTTGTTCTGCGGTCTAAGTATGTACACGATTAATGGTGCTTATGGTACCCTATTCGTGACACGATTTCTCGTATCATTCCTCAAAATGCATCATACTTGGTACTAGTGATCACCAAGAGTGCTTCTTGTTTATGTATTCATCATGTCAAGTATCAATTCTTGTTTATTATATCAAGTATCAATTCTCGTTTATTATATCATGTATCAATTCTCGTTTATTATATCAAGTATCAATTTTTATGTGTTCGCCCCAAGTTTAAAAGTATGTAAAAGATTTAAAAGTGGGGACACGAACTTTCCTGTAAACATTCAGGATCATGTATTTCACCCCCGAAGTTATAAAACTGAAAACAATTAAAGAAAAGGGGGAGCATGAACTCACAACTTTGCGTTCCTTGCGTCGTAAACTTCACCGGATTTTGCTTATATAGCGTCGTGACCTAAACGTGTTTTATTTTCGTTAGTCACTAGACTTGTACCGCACAAGCACAAGTCACTATCTTTTGTATATGTATTCTTGTGTTAAAAATAATTTATATTTTTAACTATGTGTCTTACTTATATTATTTTCTCAAAAATAACAATAAGTTTCTTGTATTTTGCACCCGAGTTATGTATCTTGTATGTTGTATGTGTATTTTTGTGTTTTTATTTCTCAAGAGTATTTAGTGTATTTTCAAGTCCTAATACACTATCAAGTATAATACATACTACATACACTTAGCACAAAAATGTGGTGATAAATATATATATATTTTTCTCACAAATATACATACTTAATATAAATTTTAATCTTGAAGAAATCATCATTTCTTATCACCAAAAATTAGGGAAACTTGGTAATATTTTTAAATACATTTTTAGGGAATAAGTTTTCTCAAAAACTTATATTTTTCTAAGTGTCAAAATTTATAGAAATTTTGTCAGAGTTTCCCCTAAAAATGGAGGTTTCCCATGTTTTCAAAACATGTGTTTATTTTCTTTTAAATCATCAACAATCAATTTCTACAACAATCATCAACATCATATACAAATTTCTCTATCTCATGAACTTGAATGTTTATAAAAATGTGTAGTAACTTACTAGTGTATTTAGTGAGTCTTGTTACCCTTAAAAACATGGTTATTTGTTTATAAATCACCTTCTTGTAAAATTTAGTTCTTAACAACTTGTGTTTATATTTTCTAAAAATACTTCTTCATGTATTTTTCTTGTTTCATAAGTGTTCATACACTTGTTTTTCTACTAAAAATAGTGTAGGTTTAAGTAAAAACCAAGATCTTTCTAAAATCACATTTTAAACTTGCTTCTTTTAGAAAACCACTCATAAATCTTAGGTTCACAAGATTTCTAGCTTGCTTTATTTAATATATTTCCAAGAAATCATTCATTCATCAAGTTCATGTCTTAACAAGAGGATGATCATCTTATGTTAGCACATAATCAACCCCTAACTTGCTAGATCATGTGTTTAATCACAATCTAGCAAGCTTTATGTAATGATCAACATCAATATTTCTAGTAACAACTATCAAATATCATTCATGTATTAAATAACATCATTCCATCCATGTATCATCATATGCAAAGTTTATGTTCAAGTTTCAAGTTCATGTTCTTTAGTGTTCATAAGATTTTCAACTTAATAAGTCTTTTAACCACTAAAAGTAGAAGTAAATAAGCGTGTTCAAGAACTTACAACTAGCTTAAAGCTAGGGAAGTAACAAGATGAAGATGAAGTGGTTAAAAGCACTAGAGGGAGGTCCTTCCAATTCCGTTGCTTACAACCTTCCTAGATAGGCTCCATACACCTTAGAATATGCTTAGAATGGATGGAGATGGATTGAAAATGGTGGTAGCTTGAGGGACCCTTGTGGCCGTGAGCTAGAGGGGGAAAGATGAGAGAGTTTTGTTGGTGTTGAATGATGAAGATGATAAGAAGAATGAAGAACTAGAGGGTTATAAAGAGATCTCTCCAACATTTCATTATCCATTAGATACAATGTCCCCTAAGTACATTGCATATAACATAAACTATTCAAGAAAATCAAGTGGGTGTTTCCCACTTCTCAACCGGTTTGGGGGGGGGGGGGGGTTGGTTTCTAGTTGAGTTGTAATGGTGGATAACTAAACTAGTTAGATTATAAGTGAAATAATTAGTGGTTTATGTGTGTTATGGAATATATAGTGTGTTAGGGTGTTCGGGGACCCTAACTGGCTTGGAAAAATAAAAACAAGGTGTTTGACAATATCTTTGTGTTCCGGGTAAAGTCCGGTTGTTCGGTTAATTACCGGTTCGTTAAAGTGCCAAATTGCACCGTTCAGTGTCCTTTATGTCCCCTTTTGTAATACTTTCAATTCCCGACACTTAGGGAAGTATTCTGGATGATAAATCATAATTTCTGCATAATATTTCAGTGTCTTAATGCTGATTATAGCTGAATTTAAATAAATTCTGCACTTAAAGTGCGTTTCGGGTGCTTTTTAGTGCTTACTTTTGCTTCCGGAATGTTTATATGTAAACCCTTGTATGTACTCTTGGGTTTTAATGTATTCTTGTCATTGGACCTACACCTAGGCTCCAATTTTACTGTCTAACTGCTTTCTGCAGAATTGTTGACATATTGTATCTTACCGGTGAGTTTACTAGTATTTCTGACGCAACGCTCTCGTTTATGCATAAAGCAATATTTTGTAGTATAAAACGTGCATGAATTCACTTGTATATTATGTATTCAGGCAATGTTGACATTTAAGCACATAATTGCAGTCATTAAATAATAATTAAAGTGTACGGAAATTACCGGTTTGGTGCCAGTTGTCACAGTCTCCCCCCGTTAAAAGAATTTCGTCCCGAAATTCAGGCTGAACTAACTCTCGCAGGAATCTTCTTGAATAGGTGGGGATACTTTTCTTTGAACTGGTCTTCACGTTCCCACGTGTACTCGGGTCCGTGCTTAGAGTTCCAACGTACTTTGACAAGTTTAACAGTGCTCCTCCTGGTCTTATTGACTTTCCAGTCGGTAACCTCAACGGGTTGTTCTGTAAATCGGAGGGCATCATCAATGTGCACTTCATCGGCAGGGATGATCACATCTTCTTGTGTTGGACTCTTCTTGAGGTTGGATACATGAAACGTATCATGTACTCCATTAAGTTCTTCCGGTAACTCCAACTTGTATGCCACGGTACCAATTCTTTCCAAGATTCTGAATGGTCTGATGTTTCGTGGATTCAGCTTTCCACGCTTTCCAAACCTTACTACTCCCTTCCAAGGTGAGACCTTCAGCAAAACTTTGTCTCCCACCTCGAATTCTAATGGTTTTCGTCTTCGATCAGCGTAGCACTTTTGTCGATCTCGAGCCGCCTTAATGCGTTCTCGGATCTGCATAATCCTGTCGGTTGTCTCCTGTACAAGTTCAGGACCAACCATACGTTTATCTCCAGCGTCTGCCCAACATAAGGGCGATCGGCACTTGCGGCTATACAGAGCTTCGAACGGTGCGACTTTTATGCTCGTATGATAACTGTTATTGTAAGAAAACTCAACTAAAGGTAGATGAGTATCCCAGTTGCCGCCTAGATCCATGACACATGCGCGAAGCATATCTTCTAACGTTTGTATAGTCCGTTAGCTCTGGCCGTCTGTTTGTGGATGGAATGCCATGCTTAGATCTAGCTGAGATCCAAAAGCTTCCTAAAAGGATTGCCAGATTCTTGAGACAAAGCGTCCATCTCTGTCTGAAATAATTGAGATTGGCACTCCATGACGTGCCACGATTTCCTTTAAGTATATCTCAGCAAGCTTTCCAGTGCTGTCTTTTTCTCGGATGGGTAGGAAATGCGCAGATTTCGTCAATCGATCAACTATCACCCATATCATATCGTGACCTCTCGGGGTCCTGGGTAATTTCGTTATAAAGTCCATCGAGATTTGCTCCCACTTCCACATGGGTATCTTTGGTTGTTGTAGTAGGCCGGACGGTTTCTGATATTCAGCCTTAACCTTAGCACATGTTAGGCATTTTCAAACAAAAACAGCAACATCGCTCTTGAGTCTCGGCCACCAATAGTATTCTTTTAAGTCTTGATACATCTTGTCCGATCCGGGATGGATTGAGTATCTCGATTTATGTGCTTCATCAAGGATGACTTTTCGAATACCGCCATAGAGTGGAACCCAAATACGCTTCTTAAAGTATAAGGCCCCCTCTTCATTTGGCACCATATACTTCAACATGCCCCGTAGGTATTCAGCTTTATGGTTTTCCATTTTAAGGGCTTCTTGTTGTGCATCACGAATGCGTGCAGTGAGGTTCGTTCGAATAGTCATTTCCAATGCTCGAACCCTTAGGGTCTTAACCCTTTCTTTTCGACTTAGTGCGTCTGCTACAACGTTTGCCTTTCCAGGATGGTACTTAATCTCACAGTCATAATCGTTCAACAGCTCGACCCAACGTCGCTGTCGCATGTTTAGTTCTTTCTGATCAAATATGTGCTGTAAGCTTTTGTGATCTGTGAAGATTGTGCATCGAGTACCAAATAAATAATGTCGCCAGATCTTCAAGGCGAATACCATCGCACCTAGTTCTAAGTCGTGCGTGGTGTAGTTTCTTTCATGAACCTTCAATTGTCTTGAAGCGTAAGCGATGACTTTTTGGCGCTGCATAAGCACGCAACCCAACCCTTGTCGTGAGGCGTCGCAGTATACCACGAAGTCTTCAGTTCCTTTGGGTAATGATAGTATTGGTGCATTGCATAGCCTGTTTTTAAGTAGCTGGAAGGCTTCTTCCTGTTTGTAACCCCAGTCGTATTTCTTGTCTTTCTGTGTAAGGGTCGTTAGCGGCTGAGCTATCTTTGAGAAATTCTCGATGAATCGCCGATAATAGCCCGCTAAGCCCATAAATTGTCGAACTTCAGTTGGGGTTTTGGGGGCTTCCTAATTCTTTATTGCTTCTATTTTGGACGGGTCTACATGAATGCCCTTCTCATTCACCATGTGACCAAGAAATTGTACTTCGTGAATCCAGAATTCGCATTTCGAGAGCTTTGCATAAAGCTTCTCTTTCTTCAGTAGTTCCAGAATAGTTCTGAGATGTTGCTCATGTTCTTCTTTCATTCGCGAGTAAATCAGGATATCATCGATAAACACAATCACGAATTTATCGAGATATGGTTTGCACACGCGGTTCATCAGATCCATAAATACCGCTGGCGCATTTGTTAGTCCGAATGGCATCACAAGAAACTCGTAGTGCCCATATCGTGTTCTGAATGCAGTCTTTGGCACGCTTTCTTCTTGGATTCTTAACTGATGGTATCCAGATCGAAGATCAATCTTGGAATAGTAGCTTGATCCTTGCAACTGTTCAAATAAGTCATCAATCCTCGGTAGTGGATACCGATTCTTGATTGTGAGCTTGTTCAGTTCTCTGTAATCGATACACATCCGCAGTGTTCCATCCTTCTTCTTCACGAATAATACTGGAGCTCCCCAGGGTGAGAAGCTTGGCCTTATGAATCCTTTATCCAACAACTCCTGGAGTTGTGTAGATAATTCTTGCATCTCGGATGGTGCAAGTCGATAGGGAGCCTTGGCTACAGGAGCGGCTCCTGGAATCAAGTCTATGCGGAATTTGACTTGTCGTTGCGGAGGTAGTCCTGGCAGATCTTCGGGAAAAACATCAGGAAATTCCTTCACCACAGGAATGTCTTCGAGTTTCGGCTCCTCAGCCTTCTTATCTACAACGTGTGCTAGGAAGGCAACACATCCTTTCCTTAAGAACTTCTGTGCCTTCATGCAACTGATGATTCGAAGAGGCGCGTCTCGCTTTTCTCCATGCACGACGAGAGTTTCACCATTCACTAAAGGGATGCGAATGATTTTCTCATGACAAATAACTTCAACTTTATTCTTGGACAACCAGTCCATTCCGACTACTACATCGAAGCTACCCAATTGAATAGGTAAGAGGTCGATGCTAAAATTTCGTTCACCAAGTTCTAATGAGCAGCCTCTAACGACTTCGCCCGATTCAACAAGTTTACCATTGGCTAGTTCTATGGAATAAGGAATTTCTAATCTACTTGATTCTATTCCAAGCATGCGTTTAAATTCCACAGACATGAAGCTATAATCGGCGCCAGTGTCAAATAATATAGATGCAAAGTGATTGTTAATGAGAAACGTACCGGTGACCACATTAGGGTCCTCGCGTGCGTTCTTTGCTCCAATCACAAATGCTCGAGCCTGAGCATTGTTTCCCTCTGGGCAGTCCTTCATGAAATGATCATTGCTTCCACAACTGAAGCATCCTTGGTTCCGCCCCTTCCCGTTACCATTCTTGTTACCAACACCATTTCCATTCCGGTTCTTTCCTTTTCCCCAACAGTCTTCTGTTTGATGACCCAACCTACCACATTTGTCGCACCTTGGAATGCGACAAGCTCCTTCATGATGATACTTACATTTTTGGCATTTAGGCATGGTGCCTCGGTATCCTTTGGTTGCAAGGGTTTTCGTCTCCTGAGGCGGTTAGTGTCGCGCTTCTTGCTAAAACCCTTGTTGTTGCGAGTTGCTTGATTCAGGTTTGCATGTTTCCTTTTCTTGTCGCCGGATGACTCAGCATGCGTCTCGGTATTTTCTGTTGGGTTCAGTGATAGCTTCTTCATACGAACACAATCTTCAGTAAGGCTGATAGCCAGAGTTACAGCCTTGGTGATTGTTTGAGGTTTGGCCGAAGTTACCATGCCACGGAACTCTGAGGCCAATCCCCAAATGTAGCGTTCAACGCGCTTGAATTCGGGAGTCACTATGTAGGGAAGCACTCTAGACAGATCGTGGAACCTTCGAGTATAACCATTAATGTCAGCACCTTCCATGGTCAAGTGCCAGAACTCCGTTTCCAGTCTTTGGAGTTCAGCACGAGAGCAGTACTTCTCTCTCATTCTTTCCTTCAGTTCATCCCAAGTTAGGCCATAAGCGGCATCATCGCCCAAAGTTTGGACTTGCAAGTTCCACCAAGTCAGAGCTTCATCGACAAACAACCCAGTAGTAAAAGTGACTTGCTGATCCGCGGTACACTTGCTCATGCGGATAGTAGCTTCAGTCTTCTCCGTCCAGCGTACAAAAGCTACTGCACCTCCTGTGCCGTCGTAGTTCATCGGCTTGCAGTCGAGAAACTGCTTGAAAGTGCAGCCTGGAATTGATTCAACCAATTCACACGTGAGCAATCGAAGAAATAATGAAACAAAGACCGTTCATAAATTTCTCCATGCTTAGAAAATCGTCTTAAGGTTACCTGGAGCTGCATTGCCTCCAGATGAATCTCCGTTCCCATTACGTCTAGCGTTGCTTGGGCCGCCACTGTCTTGAGTTCGGTTTGCCTCGTATTGGGTGATAGCAGCGGAGATCCTTTCTTCCAGTAGAGCATTCAGCTCTTCAGCAGTTCTTGGCAGTGGGGGAGGAGGAGGTTGATCATCATTGCGAGCATTCACAGCTTTCCTGGGTGCCATGTTCTGACAGAACATAACACAACAGGGTTAAACATTTGTTTGATATCGTCATACTGGACAGTAGTAGCATATATATTCACAGGTATATACGACATAAGTGGCATCAAACAATTATTACTCTAGCAGAGTACTTAGTAGGCTTGCACTGAGGGAATCTACACGTGACAAGACTTGCTGTGGTTTCTGTGCACTGAATTCCATAATTATGTATGCATCCATAATTACCTAACTCCTTGCACAGTCCTCACAGTTTGTTTCATCCTCGTATCTCTTCCCTCAGATGGGCCATCGCTTTCAGGTAAAGTCACGTATACTTGTGACATTCTACTTCTAGTATGTGTATATAGGCTAATTATCACACATAATTGCGAGTAATTTCTAGTCAACGACAAGTGCTACTCAAGTGCACCCTAAGTCTCATTGTGTCTTTTCTTAACTCTTGTAAACAGTTTCAGGTAGTGGATGTCGCGGGACGTTTTATGCAATGAAAACTCTTTGAAAAATTATTTTCGTGAAAGGATCCTAGAGATTGTAGACTAGACTCGAGAAGGAATCCTGGTTCACTACAATCGCAGCTCTGATACCAATCTGTCACACCCCTTTCTGCGGCGGAAGCACGAGGTGTGATCATGAATGGTTCTCATTGCATACGAAAGGTAAACATACTACATGCTCATAAAAATAACTTCAAATGTCATTACCATTACATAACGGAAAACATGGTTAAGAGTTTACATCACGAAACGACACATTGTCTGAAAGTTTACAACTTATTTAAGACAAACATAAACGACATCCACGAGCATGAGTAAGACCGCGCGCACATCCACTTAGTTACCTGAAATACATGTTAGTTTTGGAAAAACGTCAACATAATGTTGGTGTGAATTCATGCAGTTTTGTGTTGAACACGTTTGTATACTTTGTATGAAAACATGATAAATATCTTGTGAGAATAAAGTATTCTTGTGGTATGAACCAAATAAAGTATTCTTATGTACGAACTTCATACAAATAAAGTATTCTTGTATAGTTAATGGGTTGCAAGGCCATTAACATGTGACACGACATAGGAAGTCACCAAACCATAGGCATTTTTCTAGTTGTCGATTCACGACTGAGACACAAAAGCACTACTCGGTACTAGTGTTCACCGAGAGTGTGGCTGCCCGGTCACCCGTTAGATCTAACCTTTTGTTCTGCGGTCTAAGTATGTACACGGTTAATGGTGCTTATGGTACCCTATTCGTGACACGATTTCTCGTATCATTCCTCAAAACGCATCATACTTGGTACTAGTGATCACCAAGAGTGCTTCTTGTTTATGTATTCATCATGTCAAGTATCAATTCTCGTTTATTATATCAAGTATCAATTCTCGTTTATTATATCATGTATCAATTCTCGTTTATTATATCAAGTATCAATTTTTATGTGTTCGCCCCAAGTTTAAAAGTATGTAAAAGATTTAAAAGTGGGGACACGAACTTTCCTGTAAACATTCAGGATCATGTATTTCACCCCCGAAGTTATAAAACTGAAAACAGTTAAAGAAAAGGGGGAGCATGAACTTACAACTTTGCGTTCCCTGCGTCGTAAACCTCACCGGATTTTGCTTATATAGCGTCGTGACCTAAACGTGTTTTATTTTCGTTAGTTACTAGACTTGTATCGCGCAAGCACAAGTCACTATCTTTTGTATATGTATTCTTGTGTTAAAAATAATTTATATTTTTAACTATGTGTCTTACTTATATTATTTTCTCAAAAATAACTATAAGTTTCTTGTATTTTGCACCCGAGTTATGTATCTTGTATGTTGTATGTGTATTTTTGTGTTTTTACTTCTCAAGAGTATTTAGTGTATTTTCAAGTCCTAATACACTATCAAGTATAATACATACTACATACACTTAGCACAGAAATGTGGTGATAAATATATATATATTTTTCTCACAAATATACATACTTAATATAAATTTTAATCTTGAAGAAATCATCATTTCTTATCACCAAAAATTAGGGAAACCTTGGTAATATTTTAGATACATTTTTAGGGAATAAGTTTTCTCAAAAACTTATATTTTTCTAAGTGTCAAAATTTATAGAAATTTTGACAGAGTTTCCCCTAAAAATGGAGGTTTCCCATGTTTTCAAAACATGTGTTTATTTTCTTTTAAATCATCAACAATCAATTTCTACAACAATCATCAACATCATATACAAATTTCTCTATCTCATGAACTTGAATGTTTATAAAAATGTGTAGTAACTTACTAGTGTATTTAGTGAGTCTTGTTACCCTTAAAAACATGGTTATTTGTTTATAAATCACCTTCTTGTAAAATTTAGTTCTTAACAACTTGTGTTCATATTTTCTAAAAATACTTCTTCATTTATTTTTCTTGTTTCATAAGTGTTCATACACTTGTTTTTCTACTAAAAATAGTGTAGGTTTAAGTAAAAACCAAGATCTTTCTAAAATCACATTTTAAACTTGCTTCTTTTAGAAAACCACTCATAAATCTTAGGTTCACAAGATTACTAGCTTGCTTTATTTAATATTTTTACAAGAAATCATTCATTCATCAAGTTCATGTCTTAACAAGAGGATGATCATCTTATGTTAGCACATAATCAACCCCTCACTTGCTAGATCATGTGTTTAATCACAATCTAGCAAGCTTTATGTAATGGTCAACATCAATATTTCTAGTAACAACTATCAAATATCATTCATGTATTGAATTAACATCATTCCATCCATGTATCATCATATGCAAAGTTTATGTTCAAGTTTCAAGTTCATGTTCTTTAGTGTTCATAAGATTTTCAACTTAATAAGTCTTTTAACCACTAAAAGTAGAAGTAAATAAGAGTGTTCAAGAACTTACAACTAGCTTAAAGCTAGGGAAGTAACAAGATGAAGATGAAGTGGTTAAAAGCACTAGAGGGAGGTCCTTCCAATTCCGTTGCTTACAACCTTCCTAGATAGGCTTCATACACCTTAGAATATGCTTAGAATGGATGGAGATGGATTGAAAATGGTGGTAGCTTGAGGGACCCTTGTGGCCGTGAGCTAGAGGGGGAAAGATGAGAGAGTTTTGTTGGTGTTGAATGATGAAGATGATAAGAAGAATGAAGAACTAGAGGGTTTATAAAGAGATCTCTCCAACATTTCATTATCCATTAGATACAATGCCCCCTAAGTACATTGCATATAACATAAACTATTCAAGAAAATCAAGTGGGTGTTTCCCACTTCTCAACCGGTTTGGGGGGGGGGGGGGGGTTGGTTTCTAGTTGAGTTGTAATGGTGGATAACTAAACTAGTTAGATTATAAGTGAAATAATTAGTGGTTTATGTGTGTTATGGAATATATAGTGTGTTAGGGTGTTCGGGGACCCTAACTGGCTTGGAAAAATAAAAACAAGGTGTTTGACAATATCTTTGTGTTCCGGGTAAAGTCCGGTTGTTCGGTTAATTACCGGTTCGTTAAAGTGCCAAATTGCACCGTTTAGTGTCCTCTATGTCCCCTTTTGTAATACTTTCAATTCCCGACACTTAGGGAAGTATTCTGGATGATAAATCATAATTTCTGCATAATATTTCAGTGTCTTAATGCTGATTATAGCTGAATTTAAATAAATTCTGCACTTAAAGTGCGTTTCGGGTGCTTTTTAGTGCTTACTTTTGCTTCCGGAATGTTTATATGTAAACCCTTGTATGTACTCTTGGGTTTTAATGTATTCTTGTCATTGGACCTACACCTAGGCTCCAATTTTACTGTCTAACTGCTTTCTGCAGAATTGTTGACATATTGTATCTTACCGGTGAGTTTACTAGTATTTCTGACGCAACGCTCTCGTTTATGCATAAAGCAATATTTTGTAGTATAAAACGTGCATGAATTCACTTGTATATTATGTATTCAGGCAATGTTGACATTTAAGCACATAATTGCAGTCATTAAATAATAATTAAAGTGTATGGAAATTACCTGTTTGTGCCAGTTGTCACATTTCTGGAGCTCTCTGGACCTCACACAAGATTCCATTAGCTTCTAAATCATGCTAAGTACTTTAGTAAGCTTCCTTAACCTCTCTAATTAGTGTTTTATTAGTTTAATGACCAAAAGTCAAAGCCGTCGTAATCAAGCTTTGACTTAGTGATTAATCACTAATGGTCCAGTCAATTCTCGAATTGAAAGTAGCTTTGAGTTGATAATTATGTGGGTAATAAACCCCTAAAAGGGCACCCACTGATTTCCACTCTAACTAGGTCAATTTTCGGGTCAAACTTAATTATAAAAAGTCAACAGAAAGCTAATTTTCAAATAAACACATAATTAACAATGTAGAAGCCATGAAACCTATTTTATCACTTGTATAACTTGGTAATTAATGTAAGAACATGTCTAAGCATGATCAACCAGACAATTTTGAGTTTAGGCTCGGTTCGGAACCGAAAGTCGCAAAAGTAGACTTTTGCTTTGACTTTCAGTTCTGAGCCGATTTAGATTGTTTTAGAAATGCCTTAAGCTTCCATTAGGTCGATGTTCCATATTAGTATAACTCTCTGAGATTATACAACTTGGATCCTAATTTATCCGATTCATTTGCATGTTTCCATTATATACCTAAATGTTGACCATTATGCCCTTTTGACCTTAAAACGAGATTTTTGAAAATGTGAGAGGACAAAAACCTTTATTACTGATTTATAAACTTGTCCTAAAAATTTGACATCAGTTTGAGGTCTAGATTAAGAGTTATGCTCAATAGCGTAAATTGAAAGCTTTTTATTAATTAAACGACATATTTGGCATAAAGCCTATTTAAACCCGAATTTTGACACCAAACCTTTTTCCTACTGATATAATATAATATTTTGGGATTCTTGAAGATTTTTATTTATTTTTAAGCTGAGCATAACATAGGGTTCTTGCTTTAATTCGGTAATGGTCGGTTATACCCTTTTTGCTAATAAAATGAGTTTTACATAACATTTTTATACCAAACCTTTTGCTACTAATTTTTTTTTATGATAAATAAAATATTTTAAGCCTTCTGGAATGATAAAAATATCAGCTTTTCTTATATAACCCGAAAATCGCTTAAAAGCGACTTTTTACGCGTTTTAAACGCATAGTATGAGTTAAAACTATTTTAAACATATAAGACTTAATACCTACTGATGTTTTAAGTAAATTTTTATACTTTGACAGTAAGCAAAAGTTTTGAACTCAGATTTCTAAATTTGACCTTTAAAGCTTATGTGAAATTACCAAAATGCCCCTACGGTGCATAGTTTGGTTAAAATTGATAAATTTCACATATATGCAATACCTTAGTGATATGACCTTCAAAAATAACTATTTTTACTAATTATATCAGACCTGAACCTCAGATTAATATTTAACCTCTTTTATAAGTTTTAAAATGACCAAAATACCCCTACGGGACATAATTTGAGTTTAAATCCATTTTGGGCATAATGGAAGGTATCCTACTGATATCACAACATATTTAAGGCATATTAACATAGGAAACCTGTTCATGACTCACTTGGTCACCCGTTATGCAATTATCGCGTCCGGTTCGATTTATGTGACTAGTTTGCATAAATTAACCGAAACCGGTCAAACCTTATCATTTTTATCTCAAAATACAGAATGTGTTTAGTTTACCCATATTATACAAGTCTTCAAACTTGTCGGGTCTAAATCACATTCTATTCCGGTATTCGCTAAATCTTGCGTTTTGAACCGTATACCTTCCTTTAAAACTAACCGGTCTAAGTTTAAACTTAATTAAGACCTGTTAGGAATATAATAGGTTATTAAAAACCTTCATTCCAGATTTAGGAGCCGAGTAAAAGATATCTGCATTTGCTTGATTGTATACGGCAGGGATAAATTGTATAATTTGCTCAGGTAAATACTTTTAACTTATTTTCCCTTATACGGGCTTGGGGTACGGTATATAAAATACCGCTTGGTCGGGCATTGAATTTTTAATCATATGAAGGTTAATTTATTGAGATGACCCATTTAAACTGTTTTGTTTGTTTTAAGCCTTTGGGGGGTTAATGACCATGTCCTGGATATCATCGGCTCATTCATTGAAATGGCCACGACTTAAGCACGAGGTGTTGGCATACACCTGCCAGTGCGTTTGTAAAAATAATATAACCGCCTGTTCGAGAATAACTCGCCACGGGATATATTATGTGGTGTGTCTATTAATCTTTAACCCGGTACTCAGCCCGGGCTACTGAACGTATAACGAACAAGTAATTCTTTTACAAGTTTATATATAAATAATTATCCCAAGTTATAAAAGATATTTTGTGCCTTGTGCATTTAAATCAATTTTCTTAAAACGTTTTCAAAATGAGTCAGTTAATTGTATTTATCAGTGAAAACTGACGTATTTTCCGGAAAGGCTAAGTGCAGGTACTCAACGGAATAGGCTGGCTACTCCTAGCATCAATAAAGAGTTTTGCAAGCTTAGATGTTATAAATCTGTTGAACAATGTTCCTTTTAAGTTTTGATCCGCCTGTGGATCCTTTACAACCGTTTTTGTAATAAATGATATTACTTCTATTCGGTTTGTAATATTTTATCTTTCGACTTCCGCTGTGCATTAAACTGTGATAATTTGACTATGATAATTTGACTATGATGATATCAACTACGTCACGATACTCCCCACCGGGCCCACCGGTAATACGTGGAAATATCGGGGTGTGACAGGTTGGTATCAGAGCCAACATTGAGTGAATTAAACACTAGCCTTTTGTGTTTAATCTCAATGACACAGTTTGCACATTCCTTGACTTCTGAGTCTAGACAAAGAACTTAAGACTAATCCTAATTCGTTTTAATTTTGTCCTTTATTTTTCTTTGTTGTTCTCTTGTTTGTTTTGACAGGTTCAACAAAATGCCGCCAAGATTTCGTAGAGGAGGAAGAGGAAGAGGTAAGGGGCCATTCAATGCCCCCAACGACCACGAGGCCGGACCTTCCCACCGGCGAACCCCGTCTATTACCATGAGCACCAGTCCTCAAGAGGACTGGAGGACCTATTTGGAGCCAGCGAGGCGATCTGTCTCACTAAGTTCATCACCCTCATACCTTCACTCTTTCGGGCCGCAATCGGAAAACGAGCCCGAAGATTCGCACCAATCCTTCTTGCTGTTGCGGCGGCCAACCTCGCATCAGGCCTTTCAGGACCCGACACCTTATTTCCAGAGCCGGTTCAACCCGGAAAACCAGGTTAAAGAACCAATGGGTCATAACCCATTGGGCCCTGAAGACCACTTCCCTGAAGCTCAGGGAATGGATATGGATGATGACCCGGACCCCGCCGAGCCACCAACTGGGACACCTACTCACCCCATCGAGATTTTAGATGGGTCATCATATCATGGATCACCTTATCGTGGTCCAGACAGTTATCAGGCAAGGTTTGCCCAATACGACTGGGTGTTTACTCCTAGTTACCACTCACAGCAGCAGCAGTAGGATCCCTCGGAGGATTCGCGTTTTGTAGCAGTTACTCCACCGCCACCACCACCACCAGTGCAGCAGCCGCCTCCGGAGCCACTGAGGCGGAGAAGATCAAACGCACGGATGTCCGTGCGAGGGGGAGTACGTATCAACACCCCTCAACCTTCCAGTGGCAGTCACTACCCGCCACTCTATGAAGACCCACAGATGAGTGAGCCTTCAAACCTTGTTTCAGCGGTGGACTCTGCGCCAGTCGCACCACCACCAATGGGTTATGACAACCCGATTCCTACATACGCCGGTGCAGCGGCGTACAACCCTTTTGAGCAGCCATCCCATACTATCTACAACTACGTCGAAGTTGACCCATACCTCGCAGCGGCGAACTACAATGCTCTCCATCCAGAAGGGCCTTATGGAGCTCCCTGGGGGACTGGATACCCAGCTTATGGGTACCAATACCCGCCACCTCCTCAACCTCCGCAGCAACAACAGCCGCAGCCACCGCAGATCTAGCCACCGCAACAGCTGGAGATTCTACAAAGGTTGAGCCAGGTGGAACGGGAGGTTCGAGAGGAGTGTAGAAGCCACCTGGGATTTCTTAAAGGTTTGGCAAGCTTAATCAAGGGAAAGAGCAAAAGGAATCATTAAATTCCTTATTTGTTTATTTTGTATTTTTAAATTTTCAATCAAGTCCCTGCGTGGACATCTATTTCTGTATTCAGTCCCTGCGAGGACTTGTATTTCCAGTTTAGCCGCTGCATGGGCATGTCTTTTCTGTTAAAAGTCCTGTTTAGGGCATTCATGTACTCTTTTTAAATTTTAGTGGCATGTTATAATTTAAATTTCATTTTGTCATTTTATGCATAAAATGTAATATATATGAAATAAAAAAATCCAAAATATGTCATTCCTTTTATAAGATCTGCCTTTAAATATTAAATAAGAATCTTAAAGGGTACAACCTAGCCTGCATGTCATTATAAGACCTGGTCATGATGGTAAAACCGGTTTAAAAGATTCAAATCCTTGTTAACATCTGAAAACATGTTAACACTCCTGGCAGATGTGATTCGTAAAAATCACACATGTCATCCTTATATTGGACTCTTCCAATTCCTTCTTTATTATTTAAACATCCATTAGTGATGTAATGCCTACGGGCCATGATCATTGTCATATAAGACAAAAGACAGTTGTAGCCTATAACTCCCTGTCAAGAAGAGGTAATGAACTATGATTCAAGCCTCAATACCTCGATCCTATAAGATCATGGTTTAAAATTTAAAACTGTCCTTGTGACTTGGCCTTTTGTGCTATTATTATATTTTAATTATAACTGAGGATTATTATAATGAAAATCCTGAATAAAAATACTTAACAAATTAACCAATATGATTTATTAATACCATGGTTAATAAATTAATAAGATGACAAATATATTATAAACCTCTAAGAAATCATTGTCATCATTTTATGTAGCAATCAAGCTACATGGCAGAGTCTAAAGAAATCAACAGTCACCCAAGGGAAAATCATGATACCACCAGAATCAACATAGCTGGTGCAGAACTGCAGGCATTGATAGACAATGCCGTTACTCGAGCTCTAGATAGACGAGACAATGAATCAAGTGGTACTCGAAGCAAGACCCTATCTGTACCTCATTCTAAATCACACCCTAAGACACACTCTGAGGCTCATAGTAAGCCACCTCCTAAACAGCATGGGTCAAAGAAGGATGATGACCGACACTCATCAAATCAGCATAGTGTTCTATCTAAAAAGATTGTATTTGATCAGGAGCCACGTGCAAAGACATGCTCCTATAAATATTTTGTCTCCTGCAAACCCAGGGACTTCACTGGGGAAAAAGGAGCTATTGACTGCATGACATGGTTAGACGAGATGGGCACCGTGGTTGATATCAACGGTTGCGCTGATAGGGATGTTGTGAAGTTTGTATCTCAGTCGTTTAAAGGAGAAGCACTAGCTTGGTGGAGGTCTCTAATCCAAGCTACTGGGAAAATCCGATTGTACAATCTGTCTTGGGATCAGTTTGTGACTTTGATCAAGGAGAATTTCTGTCCTCAACATGAGGTTGAGAAGATCGAGACCGACTTCCTGACATTGGTTATGAAGAATTTAGATTGTCAGGCGTATCTTACGAGTTTTAATACCATGTCTCGATTGGTTCCATATTTGGTAACACCGGAACCAAAACGGATTGCCCGTTTCATTGGGGGTTTAGCCCCGGGGATCAAAGCAAGCGTGAAAGCCTCCCGACCTACTACCTTTAGGTCTGTAGCTGATTTATCCTTGTCTCTTACCCTTGATGCGGTCAGGCAGAGATCGCTTAGAAATTCCGATTCTCGGAAGAGAAAACGTGAGGATGATATCTCACACCATTCAGACAAGAAGCACAAAGGGAACTCTGATCACAAGAAGAGTTCCGGGTTTAGAAAAGATGATCAGCAGTCGGGTGAAAATCCCAAGTGTAAAGTTTGCAAGAAACGTCATCTAGGAAGATGCAGGTACGAATCGAAGTCCCAACCGCAGCCCAGGGCTTGTGGGACTTGTAAGTCGAATGAGCACAAGACTCTAGACTGCAAGAAGATAAAGGATGCAATGTGCTATAACTGTAACAAGAAGGGGCACATCAAGTCCAACTGCCCAAAGTATGCCAAGAAACCCGAAGAAGACAAAAAGACCAATGCTAGGGTCTTTCAGATGAATGCACGGGAAGCGGTGCAGGATGATAATGTGATAACAGGTACCTTCTTTATTAATGATGTTTATGCAAGGGTATTATTTGATTCGGGTGTGGATAAGTCATTTGTGGATGATAAGTTTTGTAAATTGCTAAATCTGCCTGTTAAAACCCTAAGCATGAAATATGAAGTAGAGTTGGCCGATGGTACCATAGAAACTGCCTCAACTGTGTTAGATGGATGTTTTATATCCATTAGGAACCACTCCTTTCCATTATCTTTACTTCCTTTGAAATTAGCTGGTTTCGACATAGTGATAGGCATGGATTGGTTATCGCATAACCAAGCCCAGATTGTTTGTGACAAGAAACAAGTGGTGATCAAGACTCCGTATGGTGAGCCACTTACCATACAGGGAGACACTCAGTATGGGTTGCCTAAGCAAGTGTCTATGCTTAAGGCATCAAGGTGTATGAAGAAAGGTTGTGTCATCTATATGGCACAAGTGACTATTAATGAAACGAAGCCCAAGATTGATGACATCCCCGTCATTTCCGAATATCCAGAAGTATTCCCTGAAGAGCTACCTGGTTTACCACCAGATAGGCAAGTGGAGTTTAGAATTGACATTATACCTGGAGCAGCACTTATTGCAAGAGCACCTTACAGGTTAGCACCAACAGAGATGAAAGAGTTGAGAACTCAACTGGATGATTTATTGGCAAAGGGATTTATTAGACCTAGCTCATCTCCCTGGGGAGCACCGATCCTGTTTGTAAAGAAGAAGGATGGATTGATGCGTCTATGCATAGATTATCGCGAGCTTAACAAGGTCACAATCAAGAACAGATATCCATTGCCCAGGATCGACGATCTGTTCAACCAACTGCAAGGGGCAAGTTACTTCTCCAAGATTGACTTAAGGTCATGTTATCATCAGCTGAAGGTTAGGGATGAAGATGTGCACAAAACCGCATTTAGAACTCGTTATGGTCACTACGAGTTCTTGGTGATGCCTTTTGGGCTCACTAATGCACCAGCAGCGTTCATGGATCTCATGAACCGTGTCTGCAAGCCATACTTGGACAAGTTTGTCATCGTCTTCATTGATGACATTCTTATTTATTCAAAGAATCAAGCTGACCATGAGAAGCACCTTCGTTGTATTCTTAAACTTCTTCAACATGAGAAGCTCTATGCCAAGTTTTCGAAATGTGAATTTTGGCTTCGTGAAGTCCAATTCCTTGGACATGTGGTTAGGTATCCAGGTGGATCCCGCTAAGATTGAAGCTATCATGAATTGGCAAGAGCCGAAGAAGCCCACAGAGATTCGTAGCTTTTTGGGTCTGGCAGGATATTACAGGCGTTTTATTGAAAATTTCTCAAGGATCGCTGCACCCCTAACTTCACTAACCTGCAAGAATATAAAGTTTGACTGGGGTCCTAAGCAGCAAGAATCCTTTGACATACTCAAGCAGAAGTTGAGCAATGCACCTGTGTTGACGTTGCCTGATGGAATAGAGGAATTTGTAGTATACTGCGACGCATCACACACTGGTATGGGGTGTGTGCTCATGCAGAAAGGCAATGTCATTGCCTATGCTTCCCGACAACTAAAAGTGCACGAGAAGAATTACACCACCCACGATTTGGAGTTGGGTGCCGTTGTGTTTGCACTCAAACTTTGGAGGCATTATTTGTCACACCCCCAAAATCCACATGCGGAGTATCACCGCTTGGAGGCGTGACTGACCAGGATCCAGCCACCATCATATTGAACAAGCATGTAAGTAATTATAAAAATCCAACCAATACAATTGGTGTCCAAACAAAACATAGTTTAAGTTGCAAGCGGAAGCATAACGATTAAAACCAAAACAAAATATAAGTTCAAATGTTTCAATGTTTAACATGGCACACAATTGTCCATGTCCCACAACGACTCTTCCTCATGCAAGCTCCAGCTAAGTACCTATTGACCTGCAAAGCATGTAGTAACGAGTCAACAACAATGTTGAGCGAGTTCACAGTTGGGTGTTTGTTTTAAGTTGTTCCAAAAACAGTTTCCTTTAACTGGCATCCCTGCCGTGGGGGTTACCCCATAGTTAAAAACGTGATTTGTTTATCCCATTTACTCTGGCAATCCAGCCGTGGGGGCTACCCCATGTTTATATATATCTGGCTCTCTGGCCGTGGGGGCTACCCCATGTATATACTACTAGACTCGTTACCATATCGACTGCTGACTGTAGTCATGTTTATGTGCCCTGAACTATCAATGTCTATCATCATTGACGTGCCCAGATCCATTAGTTCACGCCCGTCCTCTACGGCACGGTGTGAGGCTTGTCAGACCTAAATAGCGCTATCTAACTAATGACCCGCTCGCCATTGGCCCGACGATTAAGTCGATATAAAAAGGAGGGACTTCGTGATAGAGTTTTGGTCTAGTGAAGTTAACTGTCCATGAGGACGAGGAATTATATTCCTGAACCCGTACTGTCCTACCCAAGAAAGGACGAGGAATCCATATTCCTTAACCCATTCCCAACCCCAGGGAATCCCATGCTTTGTAGAAAGTGTGAACTCACCTTAGGTTAGCTCGGCAGATAAACAAAAGGTCAATCGAACTGCTAGAGGTCAACCACGTCCTAACATGGTTACCATACAAGTCAGGTCTAGGTTCAAGTAGTGCATGTAAGATTACACAGAGATAGCAAGTTACGAACACATGGTATACACGACATACACGTAAACGATATCAGACAAGTAAATAACAAAGCCCAATAATACCCAGCCCAACATATTGTGCGTTCAGCACAGCCTTGTGCGATCACGACATGTTGTGCGATTCCAACATATATCCGGCCCACACAAACAGAAAGCCCAAACATACATGTACGGCCCAATAATTATCACAGATTGGTCTTGTGCGGTTCGGACAGGATTGTGTGATCCGACCGACTTGTGCGGTCCAGTTGGGTTGTGCGATTTTGTTTTGGGCCAATCGGTCCAATAATATGTTAAGTTCAACAGTGTGTAAGGCCCAAGATCTTGTGCGATCGGCACCATCTTGTGCGATCCACCAGATCTTGTGCGATCATGCATAAATAACCAGTACCATGTGCTTTATGTGTTTGCACCTATCTTGTGCGACCAGTCGCCTTGTGCGATTGAGCTCTTGTGTGAATTCAAAAGCTTGTGTGATGCACTTGTGCAACTGATCTTGTACGATCGGTTGTGAGTTTCCTTAAATCATGCATTCAGTTATATTGTTTCCATTTATGAATCTTATCAATTAACAATTCTAACAGTTCCAATCATGCATAATCTCGATCAAACCAAGCAATCATCGTGTAATTCATATGAACCCTAATTAATCATAGTCATGAGCAATAATCAAACGTTCAATCCGGATCATTAGATTGGCAACTTTTATATCAACATGCAATCCTAATCATCATACAACCACTTCGATTATCATATCACAACAGCCGATTATATATATTCGGTTCTAATCTAGATCATGAAATCTGAATCATATGAATATCATCAAGTGCACATGTGAGCCGATTTTTATAACCACCAAACCCTAACAGGTTACATCATAATCAAACACCTAACATCCCTAAACCATCATGTAAAACATGTAAGCCAACGAATCAATAAACATACAATCAAAGTAATACACTAACCGATTAGAAGGTAACACAAAGGTGATCCAAATCAAGAAGGTCTTCGAGAGAGATAGGATGTGGCTGCCGTCGAGTTTGAGAGGAGAGAAAGAGAGTAAGGTTTGTAAACTTGTGTGATTAGGTAAAGTGTGAGATTTATACCAACACCCTATGTGTTGTGCGAGTTGATGAAGTGGGCTGAACCCTTTCATGGGCTGCCCTTATGGTTCGAGTACAACATGTGGCCCGAGTGGGCTTGTGCGATTGGGTTATGTTGTGCGATCGGTTCGTTAATATACAATACAATCATTACACATAAACACATAATCATAACATTCAATTAATCAACCAAGTTCATATAATCACATCACGTTCACATACGTTACATCAAAGTACAAAGATAGGTTCTGAAATACGAGTTGTCACATTATTTGTATGGTACCAAGTGTGTGATCTATTCTGATCACAAGAGCCTTCAACATCTGTTTAATCAGAAGGACTTAAACATGAGACAGCGTCGATGGATGGAGACTTTAAATGACTATGATTGTGAAATCAGATACCATCCAGGCAAGGCAAATGTGGTCGCCGATGCCTTAAGTAGGAAGAAAAGGGTAAAGCCCATAAGAATCAATGCCAAGAGCATTGAATTAAAGAACAGTTTAAATGAAAGACTGTTAGCCGCGCAAAAGGAAGCCGTATTAGAAGCTAATTACCCCAATGAAAAGTTGGGAGTAACTGCTGAACAGTTATCTTATGGCAAAGATGGAATTCTAAGATTGGGTGGACGAATATGGGTTCCAATCTATGGAGGACTTAGGGAAGTGATCCTTTAGGAAGCCCATAGTTCCAAATATTCTGTTCATCCTGGTTGTGATAAAATGTACCAGGATTTGAAGGAAAATTATTGGTGGATAGGCTTGAAGAAGTCTATAGCTACTTATGTGGCCAAATGTCTGACATGTGCTCAAGTTAAAGCAGAACACCAGAAGCCGTCAGGTTTGCTACAACAGCCTGAACTTCCCACCTGGAAATGGGAAATGGTGACTATGGATTTTATCACCAAGTTACCAAAGACAAAGCGAGGAAATGATACTATTTGGGTCATAGTTTACAGGTTGACTAAGTCAGCCCACTTCTTACCTATTAAGGAAACACACAGCTCAGATAAGTTAGCTCAGCTGTACGTGGATGAAATTGTATCTCTCCACGGAGTGCCAGTGTCTATCATCTCTGATAGGGATACGAGATATACATCACATTTCTGGAAAAGTTTTCAACAATCCCTAGGCACTCGATTAAACTTCAGCACTGCATATCATCCTCAAACGGATGGTCAAAGTGAGCGTACTATACAAACACTCGAGGATATGCTACGAGCTTGTGTTATCGACTTTGGAGGAAGTTGGGATGATCATCTTCCATTGATTGAATTCTCATACAACAATAGCTATCATTCCAGTATTCAAGCTGCACCTTTTGAAGCTTTGTATGGAAGAAAGTGCAGGACGCCCGTTTGTTGGGCAGAAGTTGGAGATGTCCAACTAACAGGACCAGATATAGTCCTGGAGACGACAGGCAAGATTGTGCAGATACGAGATCGTCTCATAGCTACCAGGGATAGGCAGAAAAGCTACGCAGATAAAAGGCGTAAACCTCTAAAATTCGAGGTAGGTGACAAAGTTCTACTTAAAGTATCACCCTGGAAAGGGGTAATGCGATTTAGCAAGAAAGGCAAGTTAAGCCCAAGATACATAGGACCATTCGAGATCATCGAATGTGTCGGAACAGTGGCTTACAAGTTAAACCTGCCTGAAGAGCTCAGAGGAATTCATAATGTATCAACATCTGCAATCTGAAGAAATGTCTAGTTGATGAATCACTAGTCATACCACATACGGATGTGCATATAGATGAAAGCCTGAAGTTTGTAGAAAATCCTTTGTCGATTGAAGATCGGCAGGTTAAGAAGCTTCGAAAGAAGCACGTGCCAATTGTAAAAGTTAAATGGGATGCCCGTAGAGGTCCCGAGTACACGTGGGAGGTTGAGTCCACAATGAAAGAGAAGTACCCTCATTTATTTCAGTAAATATCGAGGTCGAGATTTCTTTTAAGGGGGTGAGGATGTAACACCTCGTAAAATCACGACCAATACAATGAAGACACGTGTCATGAGCTTTAAACGTATAATGGATTAAATATGAGGGACTAAAGTTGACAAACAAAGAAAGTATATGTTTCAAAAGATTCAAAGTGTCAACATTGGATAATTATACCTTTCAACAACCCTACACGATGCTTATACCCTTAAACGAATGAATTATGAATCATATGAAGCCGTTTGTGGAAGAAAGTGAAAGTTTACAAACCGCAAGGGTTAAATGTGTCAACATGTTTAATTTATACCTCTGAGTGACCTTTTATCAAACCCGAAGCTTTGTAACGATTAATTATACTCCCAAGAATAAGTGATAAAAATTTCACAAGGTTTCGATATCGTATGAGGAAGATACGTTAACTTTCGTAATTAAGGGGTTAAAAGCGTCAACAAGGCAAAACTTATGTTTTCGGTTATCATTTAACGAAACTGGACCTAACGGTGTTTGGTTATATCTCATGGATCAAAAGAACAAAAGTTAAATGGATTAAAAATGCTTAAAATGAATGAAATTACGCTTTGGAAGGTCCAGGGGGTGAAAATGACCTAAAGTCAAAGCCGTCGTAATTAAGCTTCGACTTAGTGATTAATCACTAATGGTCCAGTCAATTCTCGAATTGAAAGTAGCATTGAGTTGGTAATTATGTGGGTAATAAACCCCTAAAAGGGCACCCTCTGATTTCCACTCTAACTAGGTCAATTGTCGGGTCAAACTTAATTATAAAAAGTCAACCGAAAGGTAATTTTCAAATAAACACATAATTAACAATGTAGAAGCCATGAAACCTATTTTATCACTTGTATAACTTGGTAATTAATGTAAGAACATGTCTAAGCATGATCAACCGGACAATTTTGAGTTTAGGCTCGGTTCGGAACCGAAAGTCGCAAAAGTAGACTTTTGCTTTGACTTTCAGTTCTGACCCGATTTAGATTGTTTTAGAAATGCCTTAAGCTTCCATTAGATCCATGTTCTATATTAGTATAACTCTCTGAGATTATACAACTTGGATCCTAATTTATCCGATTCATTTGCAATTTTCCGTTACATGCCTAAATGTTGACCATTATGCCCTTTTGACCTTAAAACAAGATTTTTGAAAATGTGAGAGGACAAAAACCTTTATTACTGATTTATAAACTTGTCCTAAAAATTTGACATCAGTTTGAGGTCTAGATTAAGAGTTATGCTCAATAGCGTAAATTGAAAGCTTTTTATTAATTAAACGACATATTTGGCATAAAGCCTATTTAAACCCGAATTTTAACACCAAACCTTTTTCCTACTGATATAATATAATATTTTGGGATTTTTGAAGATTTTTATTTATTTTTAAGCTGAGCATAACATAGGTTTCTTGCTTTAATTCAGTAATGGTCGGTTATACCTTTTTTGCTAATAAAATGAGTTTTACATAACATTTTTATACCAAACCTTTTTCTACTGATTTTTTTATGATAAATAAAATATTTTAAGCTTTCTGGAATGATAAAAATATCAGCTTTTCTTATATAACCCGAAAATCGCTTAAAAGCGACTTTTTACGCGTTTTAAACGCATAGTATGAGTTAAAACTATTTTAAACATATAAGACTTAATACCTACTGATGTTTTAAGTAAATTTTTATACTTTAACAGTAAGCAAAAGTTTTGAACTCAGATTTCTAAATTTGACCATTAAAGCTTATGTGAAATTACCAAAATGCCCCTACGGTGCATAGTTTGGTTAAAATTGATAAATTTCACATATATGCAATACCTTAGTGATATGACCTTCAAAAATAACTATTTTTACTAATTATATCAGACCTGAACCTCAGATTAATATTTAACCTCTTTTATAAGTTTTAAAATGACCAAAATACCCCTACGGGACATAATTTGAGTTTAAATCCATTTTGGGCATAATGGAAGGTATCCTACTGATATCACAACATATTTAAGGCATATTAACATAGGAAACCTGTTCATGACTCACTTGGTCACCCGTTATGCAATTATCACGTCCGGTGCGATTTATGTGACTAGTTTGCATAAATTAACCGAAACGGGTCAAACCTTATCATTTTTATCTCAAAATCCAGAATGTGTTTAGTTTACCCATATTATACAAGTCTTCAAACTTGTCGGGTCTAAATCACATTCTATTCCGGTCTTCGCTTAATCTTGCGTTTTGAACCGTATACCTTCCTTTAAAACTAACCGGTCTAAGTTTAAACTTAATTAAGACCCGTTAGGAATCTAATAGGTTACTAAAAACCTTCATTCCAGATTTAGGAGCCCAGTAAAAGATATCTGCATTTGCTTGATTGCATACGGCTGGGATAAATTGTATAATTTGCTCAGGTAAATACTTTTAACTTATTTTCCCTTATACGGGCTAGGGGTACGGTATATAAAATACCGCTTGGTTGGGCATTGAATTTTTAATCATATGAAGGTTAATTTATTGAGATGACCCATTTAAACTGTTTTGTTTGTTTTAAGCCTTTGGGGGGTTAATGACCATGTCCTGGATATCCTCGGCTCATTCATTGAAATGTCCACGACTTAAGCACGGGGTGTAGGCATACACCTGCCAGTGCGTATGTAAAAATAATATAAACGCCTGTTAGAGAATAACTCGCCGCGGGATATATTATGTGGTGTGTCTATTAATCTTTAACCCGGTACTCAGCCCGGGCAACTGAACGTATGACGAACAAGTAATTCTTTTACAAGTTTATATATAAATAATTATCCCAAGTTATAAAATATATTTTGTGCCTTGTGCATTCAAATCAATTTTCTTAAAACGTTTTCAAAATGAGTCGGTTAATTGTATTTATCAGTGAAAACTGACGTATTTCCCCAGGTAAAGTCCTTAAATTTCTTTCATTGAAATTTCGACTTTTGCATCTAGCGAGTAGATTTTCACATCTCTACTCCTCTTAATGGTCATTGCATCACAATAACTTCTTTCATTAGTGCGAATACTAATCTGCTTCATTTCTTGAAAACTCATATGTTACGCATGCATCGTTTGTTATGCATGTGGTTTTGTTTCGAATAAGCGCTTCATCAAAGTTCAAATATTATTTCGCTAAATCTAATTATTGATTTGTGATTCGAATGACCTGCATTATTGTAATTGTTGGCTCCTTTGTTATCAAGTCAACACATTTTCTTGAATTTTCCTTTCTTTTCAAGCTGCATACATGGTTTTTCGTTGTAACCATGCCGAAGTTTCCTTGTCAATACATATACTTGTTGCTGGATTTCGCCTAAATCAAGTTCAATTGTTTGAACTTGTTCATTACGCTTATTCAATTCAAGACACCATATGATGTATTGAAAGCATCATATTCAAACTCGTATTAACAAGTGTTTCATTTGTTTCGAGTCGTAGTAGACTTGTTTGATCTATGACTCCATTAAGTCGTTTGATGATTTCGACACCTTGTGGTGGCATTTTCATTAATTTGAAGCTTGCGCTAATCTCGTTTACAAATATCATGCACGGATTTAAATTATTTATTTATTGATTTGTTTTAAATCCGCATTGAATTATCATATTAAAGCAGTCTTAACACAATCGTGTGTTAAGACAATGGTACACAAATTCCTTTTTTTTATTTCGGTGTACCTCCTAACGGTTCTTTCAACATCGATCGAATGTTTTGCGACATTCATTGCTTTCTCATCTTCGATCGAAACATTTATTTCTCCGATGTTCCATTTTCAATTGAAAATCATATGATGTTTGTTTGGAACAAGCGTTCAAATTTATTTCGTTGAATCTTCATTTGGTTTCAAACACGGTGATACTTGTTCGGTCACCGCTATTATTGAATTATTTCAGTCACTACGACACCTTGTGGCGTCCGTATAAATTTGTAGCTTGGGCTAATCATGATTGAGCGTTTCATGCAAAACACAGGTGATACTTGATTCGATCACCGCTATATTTGAATTGTTTCATTCAATATGACACCTTATGGCGTCGGTATAACTTGTAGCTTGTGCTGATCACGATCGAGCGCTTCATGCAAAACTATTTCATTTGAGCTTGTTGATTCTAAGTTCATTCAGTGGGTGTTATTGTTTCTAGAACTCATTGGCATATTGTAAACATTCGTTTGGAATACTATTGCTTGAAATTCCTGTCCTTTATTGGACCCCTGTTAACTTAGTCACACTAGTGATTGTCTCTATACATCTTGTTTCCTTTGATATCAACTTTTGAAACACATTTCTTTTAAACCGTTGGGTTCCTATTGTGGAGGAATGTCCTTGAATTCGCATGATTCGAATAAGTCTTGATTCGATTTCGTGGTCATCCACTTTGATACTATTCGTATTTAACTACACATAACGTAACTCTAAGGAGTTAACGTAGTCAAAATTTCGAGGATGAAATTTCATTAACAGGGGAAGAATGTGACAACCGGTGATTTACGGCACCTAATTACGTGATTAACAGATGATTAACGCGATAATAAATAGTGTTTACAACGCAAATTAACTTAATTAGGCATTTGGAGTGCCTAGGAATGTTTATCCGACTTTAAAGTACGCATATGAAGATTCGCGTGGAATCTGCGGAACATCAAACGACAACGAACTGACACCGTACGAAATACTGACCATGCTGACGAAAACGGATTTTCTACGAATATTTTATATTCATGAATTTAATGTTGTGAATTTATTTCTCTTCCGTACATCGCAAAACGCAAACAGGAACGAGAAATGCGACTGCAGGAAACGCACCGGTAACGAAACAGAAGCATCAGAGGTGCATATTATTTTTAAAGACTTAATTTTACGACACATTTAGTTTCGTAATTAAATTCTAGTACTCGTCGACAAAACTAGATTGAAAAACACGTCAGCAACGACCAAATAAATATTTACGCGATTTTAAACGCAACGACAATTGTACGCGTCGAACACTAAATTTTCGGCGTGACTCTACGCATTTTTGACCATAATAGTCTATCCTACGACATTTTTAGGATGCCCGGGTGTTGAAAATGAGATCGAAGGAACTTTCGGGCCAACTTATAACGCGAGATTGGGCTTGTGGGCCTTGGGCCCAAGCCCAAAACCCACAAAACCAAACCTGCTTATAAATAAGAACACATAGTTCTTTTTCTTCTCATTCCACAAAATCAAACAAACAACACACACACACACCAACGTATTTTTCTCTCTCTCTCCGCCAAACAGTTTCGACCGACCATGACCGGCGACGACGAAGGTGGTGGCCGCTACGGCGGCGGTGGAGGAGTCTTCTTCACGGCTAACCAGAAACCCCCCTTTTGCTGCTCGCTCTCTCTCCCTGTTTTCTTTTACGATCGGACCAGCTACGATCGTCGTTTCCAGCGACGATGATGAAGAACGACGACGGTCTGTGTATCGGACCGGCGGTCGGTACAGTTATCAGGCGGTCCTTGTCTCGGACTGACGGCTCTTGCTTCGGTCCGTCGCGTTTCGCGTTGATGATGATGATGATGTTTTGGTTCGAGTTGGTTCGGGTCTCGTCTCGGGTTTCGGGTGGTCGCCGGCAGCGGCGGAGCCGGCCGGACGTCGGCGGATCTTGGCGGTGATGGGGGTGATGACTGTGGTAACTTTTTTTTTTTCGGATGATGACAACAACCCGATGTTAAAGATGATAATGGAGGTGGTTCAGTTGGAGTACGGGTTATATTTCACGGTTCAAGCTCGGGTTCCGGTCAGATTCAATTTTGGGATTCAGTTCTAGGTACGGTCAACAGAAGTCAAACAGGGTCAGACTCCCTTCCGGGTCAGCGGGTTCGAGTCTCGGGTCAGTTTCGGATGTCGGTCAGCCGCGGTCAAGTCGGTCAGATTTGAGGTTCGGTACAGTTTGGATCGACTCGGTCAACCCGAGTCAACTCAGTCAACACAGTCAAAGCGAGTCAACTCAGTTGACTCGGTCAACTCAGTCAACATCTTTAAGCTTTTCGACACAAAGAAATTGGTAAAGATTTAGCGGCGCGTGTTAATTTTGTTTATATAGATTTCCGTTATTTACATAAGCACGAGCTCGAACCGAATTACTTAACAACTACTTACATTCTCTTAGTTCGATTAACGTAATTTATTATTTGGTTATTGAATCCTGATTGAATTTTGAAAATATAACGACAACTTGTGTTGTCGGGGCGTCCATAAACAGAGGAAACTCTGCCCGTTTTTCGAGAAAATCCGTAAAATAAGACGCGTGTTATTATAAAACAACTTTCGGATTCAAATGATATTTTAGAAAGACAAATACAAGTATATAATTACTTTCGACAACACTTCACAATTTACGAAAACGACGATTCAGAAAGTATTTACAGCAATAAATATAGTATTTATATTTATTCTAAACTTTGAAATTTTGACAATTCTTTTATAAAAATAAATATAGTTGGTATATTTATTTCGAATAACAAACCATACGACTTCTTTATAAAATAAATATAACTCATATATTTATTTCGGATGTCAAACAATACGACGAACCTTTTACTAAAATAAATAATAGTATATATATTTGAAATATTAAACGACATGCATTCGTTTTATAAAAATAAATATGGTTTACATATTTATTTCAAATACCGTACAACACGAATCCTTTTATAAAAATAAATATAGTTATGTATTTATTTTCAAACACAACGACTTGACGATTCTTTTGTAAAATAAATATAACTTTTTATATTTATTTCGAACGCCTAAACGGCATATATACATATACGTTGATAATCATCTTATAAGACGCAATATTTGATACGAGTTTATTTTATAACTTTCGTATGAATTTGTATACATTATATTTATGTAAATATACTTTACATACACGTATGACTTCTTGAGGCGACTAACGTGGAACTAAGTCCTACAAGACTTATTAATTATTACCGACGAATAGACGAACTAAACAAAGTATAACTTTATTATTTTCATCAAGTTAACAACTTACCGTTGAATCGTTCGATTAACGATTCGGTAGAGCTCGATGACACGTAGTTTAGTTACTGCGTTTATTTAGAAACTTATAAGATATTCCGTGTTAGGAATATTGTAGAATGCACGCTAGCGAGTCTCGTCTTGGAAACGACATCACGAAGTCGTAATTAGCTAGCTTTGCACAAGGCAATTCAGGTGAGTTCATAACCCCCACTTTTTATGGTTTTACACTCTTATAAATGTTTTCGGGGGTGGAAAGACATGCAAGTTTTGCAAAAGTAAACAATTTCTCGATAAACGAAAACTTATTTCTAAATCACGTTTCATACTAAATATACCGGTTTACAAAATAAATGAATATTTTTGAAATGTGAATGATTTTCATGAGTAAGGACGGGATCGTCCTGGTTATAATACGGGGCTGGGTTGGCCTGCGTACGTAAAACGAGACAACCCAGTGAGTTCATGTCCCCCTTTTCTCTTAACTGTTTTTGGTTTTATAACTCTCGGGGGTGGAATACATGTTGCGAATGTTTAAACGGTATGAAATGAGTTAATTAGATCATGTGAGCATAGATTGAATTTGAAATACCATTAATTCTTAATTAGGGATGAAGGTTAGATCTAACGGGTACGGCCGAACCCCACTCATGGTACTTGTGACCACTTGAGTGCTTCGGTGTCCCAGTCGAGGTGAATCGACATTAGTCGAGGTGAATCGACAATAGTCGAGGTGAATTGACATGGTCAAGGTGAATTGACATAGTCAAGGTAAATTGACATAGTCGAAGGGGAATTCGACATAGTCGAGGGAATCGACAAAGGGTATAAGCCTACTCATTTCGAGTGCTCCCTATGTCCTCACATGCTTTAATGTCCTTGCAAAACTTTAATTGATCTGTTCATATTCTCTTATAAACATACATACATATTTTCAATGATTACAAAGATTATTTGGAGCTCATAGTGTTTATATATCAGGCCGAGAAAAAATGATTTTTTCTGTATTTACACGGCAACTTTAAAAGCGGTTATCAAAAAGATTTGTTTTAAATCTTTTCTAAAACAAACTATGAACTCGCTCAACTTTATGTTGATTTTTCGCATGTTTCTTTCTCAGGTTATTTTCTCAAATTATGGCACGGTTGGAATAGGAGAACCATCGGAGATTCAAGTACTTAGTGGGCGTTCGTTTCGTAGAAGTCTTAGTGTCACACCCCTTTCTGCGGCGGAAGCACGAGGTGTGATCATGAAAGGTTATCATTGCATATGAAAGGTAAACATACTACATGCTCATAAAAATAACTTCAAACGTTATTACCATTACATAACGGAAACATAGATTAAGTGTTTACATCACGAAACAACATATTGTCTGAAAGTTTACAACTTATTTAAGACAAACATAAACGACATCCACGAGCATGAGTAAGACCGCGCACACATCCACTTTTAGTTACCTGAAATACATGTGAGTTTTGGAAAAACGTCAACATAATGTTGGTGTGAATTCATGCAGTTTTTGTGTTTGTATACTTTGTATGAAAACATCGCTTGTATCTTGTATAAATCAAGTATCTTTGTATAAATCCAGTATTCATGTATAAATCAAGTGTTCTTGTGTACACCACGTACTCATGTATAAAATCAAGTATCCTTGTGTAACTCAAATATTCATGTATAAGTCAAGTAATCTTTGTGGTATGAATCTTGTATAAATAAGGTGTTCTTGTATGTATTAGGGTTATTAATGGGTTGCAAGGCCATTAACATGTGGCACGACATAGGAAGTCACCAAACCATAGGCATTTATTAAGTTTTTCTGAGACACAAAAGCACTACTTGGTACTCGTTCTCACCAAGAGTGTGGCTGCCCGAAACCCGTTAGATCTAACCCTTTGTTCTGCGGTCTAGGTATATTGTTGATTAATGGTGCTTGTGGTACCCTATTCGTGACACGATTTCTCGTATCATTCCTCAAAACGCATCATACTTGGTACTCATTCTCACCAAGAGTGCTTCTTGTATTCTTGTATTCTCATACGCATCATACTTGGTACTCATTCTCACCAAGAGTGCTTCTTGTATTCTTGTATTCTCATACGCATCATACTTGGTACTCGTTCTCACCAAGAGTGCTTCTTGTATTCTTGTATTCTCATACGCATCATACTTGGTACTCGTTCTCACCAAGAGTGCTTCTTGTTTTTGTATCATACCATTTATAAACATTGTAATATTGGTAACATGTATTTCACCCCCGCAGTTATAAAACTGAAAACAGTTAAAAGAAAAGGGGGAGCATGAACTCACAACTTTGCATTCCTGCGTCGTAAACTTCACCGGATTTGCTTATCTAGCGTTGTGACCTAAACGTGTTTTATTAACGTTAGTCACTAGACTTGTATCACACAAGTACAAGTCACTATCTTTTGTGTATGTATTCTTGTGTTAAAAATAATTTATATTTTTAACTATGTGTCTTACTTATATTATTTTCTCAAAAATAACTATAAGTATCTTGTATTTTGTATGTGTATTTTTGTGTTTTTACTTCTCAAGAGTATTCAGTGTATTTTCAAGTCCTAATACACTATCACGTATAATACATACTACATACACTTAGCACAAAATTTGGTGATCAACATATATATATATTTTTCTCAAAATATACATACTTAATATCAATTTGTATCTTGAAGAAATCATCATTTCTTAACACAAAAACTGGGGAAACCTTGGTAAATATTTTTAGATACATTTTTAGGGAATAAGTTTCCCAAAAACTTATATTTTTCTAAGTGTCAAAATTTGTAAAAATTTTGACAGAGTTTCCCCTAAAAATGTAGGTTTCCCATGTTTTCAAAACATGTGTTTATTTTCTTTTAAAACATCATCAACAATCAAAAACTCATTTCTCATCTAACAAGTGTTAAAATCAAGTAAGTTACATGTCAACATGAACTTGTTCTTTCTCAAAACTTGTAGTAACTTGGCAATGTCTCTAGTAGACTTAGTTACTCTTTAAAGTGTGTTTATTTCATCAAAAATTCCATTCTTGAAAAGATTTGGTGTTTACAACTTGTAAACATAATTTACAAAAATGTTGATTTCATTAACTCTCTTGTTTCACAAGTGTTTATACACTTGTTTTTCCTCCAAAAATAATCTTGGTTTATGTAAGAATCATGATCTTCTAAAAATCATATTTTACACTTGTTTTTCTTGGAAAAATCATTCATAAATCTTGGGTTTATAAGTTTACTAGCTTCTTTTGTTTATTACTTTTCAAGAAATCATTTCATTTATCAAGTTCATGTTCTTACAAGAAGATGATTATTTCATATTGTTACATAATCATCCTTCCACTTGCTAGATCATGTGTTTAATCACAATCTAGCAAGCTTTATGTGATGATTAACATCATCATTTCAACAAACAAGCATCATTCATATACTAAACACATAGTTTCTTCACTATTTCATTAAGATTCATCATACATATAAGCTTTATGTTCAAGTTTCATGAATATGTCTTTAGTGTTCTTAAGATTTTCAACATAACAAGTCTTTTAACCACTAAAAATAGAAGTAAACAAGAGTGTTCAAGGTGCTTACTACTAGCTTCAAGCTAGGGAAGAACTATGATGAAGATCAAGTGGTTAAAAGCAAACGAGTGAGGTCCTTCAAGATCCGAGTGTTCCAAACTTCGTTAACCACCTTCTAACACCTTTGAGAGCACTTGGAATGGATGAACATCAAATGAAAATGATGGTGGCTCTTGGAGGGTGTTCGGCCGAGAGTTGGGGAGGAGGGAGAGGAGAGGTTGAAGTGTGGAAGATGATGAGAAGTCTAGTGTTCTTAACAAGTGTTGAGTCTTTATCCATTGGTCACCATGTCTCCATAAGTACACACATAATCCCACCATATCCCAAGGAAAGATCCAATGTGATCTAGGGAAATCAAAGAAAGATTTGGGGGAAGTGGGGCCACTTCTATGACCGACCACACTAAAAGGGGGGGGGGGGGGGTAAAATGTAACTTGTAATGGTAAAGTGGGTAATTAGTGGAAGGTTTAATGTAAAAGTCTAGTATTTTAGTGTATCATGCACCATGTATGTTTAAGTGTTCGGGAGCCAATACTAGCTCAGAAAGATAGAAACAATGCTTCTAGTAATATTTTAGTGTTCCGGGTAATGTCCGGTTGTTCGGTTAAATACCGGTTCGTTAAAGTGCTAAAGTGCACCATTTAGTGTCTTTTAAGTACCCTTTTGTAACACTTTCAATTCCCGACACTTAGGGAAGTATTCTGGATGATAAATCATGATTTTTGCATAATATTTATTCATTGAAAAGCTGATTATAGCTGAATATAATAAAATTATGCACTTAAAGTGCATTTCGGGTGCTTTTTGCTTTTTAGTGCGTATTTTAGCTTCCGGATGGTCTATATGTTAACCCTTGTATGTACTCTTGGGTTTTAATGTATTCTTGTCATTGGACCTACACCTAGGCCCCAATTCTAGTGTCTGACTGCTTTCTGCAGTTTTGTTGACACAATGTGTCTTACCGGTGAGTTTACTAGTATTTCTGACGCAACGCTCTCGTTAATGCATAAAGCAATATTTTGTAGTATGAAACGTGCATGAATTCACTTGTATATAATGTAATCAATCAATGTTGACATTTAAGCACATAATTGCAGTCATTAAATAATACTTAAAGTGTATGGAAATTTCCGGTTTGGTGCCAGTTGTCACAGTCTCCCCCCGTTAAAAGAATTTCGTCCCGAAATTCAGGCTGAACTAACTCTCGCAGGAGTCTTCTTGAACAGGTGGGGATACTTCTCTTTGAACTGGTCTTCACGTTCCCACGTGTACTCGGGTCCGTGCTTAGAGTTCCAACGTACTTTGACAAGTTTGACAGTGCTCCTCCTGGTCTTGTTGACTTTCCAGTCGGTAACATCAACGGGTTGTTCTGTAAATCGGAGGGCATCATCAAGATACACTTCATCCGCATGGATGATCACGTTTTCTTGTGTTGGACTCTTCTTGAGGTTGGATACATGAAACGTATCATGTACTCCATTTAGTTCTTCCGGTAACTCCAACTTGTACGCCACAGTACCAATTCTTTCCAAGATTCTGAATGGTCTGATGTATCGTGGATTCAGCTTTCCACGTTTTCCAAATCTTACTACGCCCTTCCAAGGTGAGACTTTTAACAACACTTTGTCTCCCACCTCGAATTCTAATGGTTTTCGTCTTCGATCAGCGTAGCTCTTTTGTCGATCTCGAGCCGCCTTAATGCGCTCTCGGATCTGCGTAATCTTATCGGTTGTCTCTTGTACAAGTTCAGGACCAACCATACGTTTATCTCCAGCGTCTTCCCAATATAAGGGCGATCGGCACTTGCAGCCATACAGAGCTTCGAACGGTGCGGCTTTTATACTTGTATGATAACTGTTATTGTAGGAAAACTCAACTAAAGGTAGATGAGTATCCCAGCTGTCGCCTAGGTCCATAACACATGCGCGAAGCATATCTTCTAACGTTTGTATAGTCCGTTCGCTCTGGCCGTCTGTTTGTGGATGGAATGTCGTGCTTAGATCTAACTGAGATCCAAAGGCTTCCTGAAAGGATTGCCAGATTCTTGAGACAAAGCGTCCATCTCTGTCTGAAATAATGGAGATAGGCACTCCATGACGTGCCACAATTTCTTTTAAGTATATTTCAGCAAGCTTCCCAGTGCTGTCTTTTTCTCGGATCGGTAGGAAGTGTGCAGACTTTGTTAACCGATCGACTATCATCCATATCATATCGTGCCCTCTCGGGGTCCTGGGTAATTTCGTTATGAAGTCCATTGAGATTTGCTCCCATTTCCACATGGGTATCTCTGGTTGTTGTAGGAGGCCAGACGGTTTCTGGTATTCAGCCTTAACCTTAGCACAGGTTAGGCACTTTCCAACATGAACAGCAACATCGCTCTTGAGTCTCGGCCACCAATAGTATTCTTTTAAATCTTGATACATCTTGTCCGATCCTGGATGGATCGAGTATCTCGATCTATGCGCTTCATCAAGGATGACTTTTCGAACACCGCCAAAGAGCGGAACCCAAATACGCTTCTTAAAGTGTAAGGCTCCCTCTTCATTTGGCTCCATGTATTTTAACATACCCCGGAGGTATTCAGCTTTACGGTTTTCCATCTTAAGGGCTTCTTGTTGCGCATCACGAATACGTGCAGTGAGGTTCGTTCGAATAGTCATTTCTAACGCCCGAACCCTTAGGGTCTTAACCCTTTCTTTTTGACTTAGTGCGTCCACTACAACGTTTGCCTTTCCAGGATGGTACCTAATCTCACAGTCATAATCGTTCAGTAACTCAACCCATTGTCGCCGACGCATGTTTAATTCTTTCTGATCAAATATGTGTTGTAGGCTTTTGTGATCTGTGAAGATTGTACATCGAGTACCATATAAATAATGTCGCCAGATCTTTAGGGCGAATACCACTGCGCCCAGCTCCAGGTCGTGAGTGGTATAATTTCTTTCATGAATCTTCAATTGTCTTGAAGCATAAGCGATGACTTTTTGGCGCTGCATAAGCACGCAACCCAAACCTTGTCGTGAAGCGTCGCAGTATACCACGAAGTCTTCAGTGCCTTCGGGTAAGGATAGTATTGGTGCATCGCATAGCTTATTTTTTAGTAGCTGGAAAGCTTCTTCCTGCTTATCACCCCAGTCGTACTTCTTGTCTTTCTGTGTAAGGGAAGTTAGCGGTTGAGCTATCTTTGAGAAATTCTCAATAAACCGTCGGTAATAGCCCGCTAAGCCCAAAAATTGTCGAACTTCAGTTGGGGTTTTGGGGGCTTCCCAATTCTTTATGGCTTCTATCTTGGACGGGTCGACATAAATGCCCTTCTCGTTCACAACGTGACCAAGAAATTGTACTTCGCGAATCCAAAATTTGCATTTTGAGAACTTTGCATAAAGTTTCTCCTTCTTCAGTAGTTCCAGAATGGTTCTGAGATGTTGCTCGTATTCTTCTTTCGTTCGCGAGTAAATCAGGATATCATCGATAAATACACTCATGAATTTATCGAGATATGGTTTGCATACGTGGTTCATCAGATCCATAAAGACCGCTGGTGCGTTCGTCAGTCCGAATGGCATTACAAGGAACTCGTAGTGCCCATAACGCGTTCGGAATGCAGTCTTTGGTATGCTTTCTTCTTGGATTCTTAGCTGATGGTATCCAGATCGAAGATCGATCTTGGAATAGTAGTTTGATCCTTGCAACTGATCAAATAAGTCATCAATCCTCGGTAGCGGGTACCGATTCTTGATAGTGAGCTTGTTCAGTTCCCTGTAATCGATACACATCCGCAGAGTTCCATCCTTTTTCTTCACGAACAATACTGGAGCTCCCCAAGGTGAGAAGCTTGGCCTTATGAATCCCTTATCCATCAACTCCTGGAGTTGTGTAGATAATTCTTGCATTTCGGATGGTGCAAGCCGATAGGGTGTGACAACCGGAAATTTACGCCCTTAATTACGTGATTAACAGATGATTAACACGATAATAAATAGTGTTTACAGCGCAAATTAACTTAATCAGGCCCTTGGAGTGCCCAGGAACGTTTATACGACTTTACAGTGCGCGAACGGTGGTTTACAGAGAAACCTGCTGAATATTACGCGACGACGAACTGATACCGTACAAGATACTGACAACGCTGATAGATATGGATGTTACACGAATATTTTATGCTTATGGAGTTTGGGTTATGATATCGGGTCTCGTAGGAATTACGGGCCATTTACACACGAGATGGGCTTGTGGGCCCTGGGCCCAAGCCCAAAACCCACAAGCCTAAACCTACATATAATAATTTGATCATTTCTAGATCTAATGAGATCTTTACTAAATCTACACAAAATCCTGCAAAATCTATACAAGATCGATAAAATCTATAGAAGATTGACAAAATCTATACTAAATCTACATAAAATATTGTCAAGATCTTAGCAAATCTTAATAAATCTTGCAAAATCTCATCAAATCTCATCAAAAGATTTGTCTCAAAAGATTAGAGCATAGGAACGTATGGTTAATAAATTGTTATATGATCCACCAAACAATACCCATTATACAAGTGTATAAAAGGGGCCATGCCCTTATTCCCTTAATTGTGCAGATCAAAAATAACACGCACACCATTCAGATATTTCCACTACTCTCCATTTTCTTCAAGATTTGAAACCCTAAAACCTTATCCCTTTACCTTCCCTGCCATCAAACCTAAACACACAAATAAAGAGCAGGCCCATCATCCCCACAACACCCTCATGCTCTCCCTCTCCCTTCTCGGTGAAACCCACAGCCGGCCGACGACCAGCGGCACCCCCTCCTCTCCTGACTCTGCTCGGAAGGTAAGCCAGAGCCGGAGCCGGTGCTTTTTCTGACGAAATCGGCAACCACCACCACCGTCTGGTGGTGGTGCGGCAGTGACACGCAGGGACGAAGAGGAGAGAGAGAGAGCGGCGGAGATGAACGGCGCCGCCGCTCACGGTAAGATTTCCGGTAAGATTTCCGGTAAACAGACGGTGGGTGGTGGTTGTCTGTTTACCGCCGCTCACGCTCCTAGTCTTACTAGCCAATTTCGACAAGATTGGCGGTGGTTGTCTGTCTTACCGTGAGCGTGGCGGTGGTTGTGCCTCGATCCGACAAGATTTCCGGTAAACAGACGGTGGGTGGTGGTTGTCTCGCTCAGATCTATTCCTAGTCCAAGTGTGGTTTCGGGTTCGGTCGACATCAGGCACGGGTCACAAGTCAGGTTCGGGTCAGATTTCCGTTCGGGTTCAGTACGGCCGATGATTCAACAGATTCGGTTCGAGATATATCAGCTTTGGTCCGGTCAAACACAGTCAACAGCGGCTTCGGTTCGGGTCCGACACGGTCAGATTCGGTTTTGGTGCGGTTCGGGTCGACTCGGTCAAACCGAGTTAACTCGGTCAACTCAGGTCAACACAGCGGGTCAACTCAGTTGACTCGGTCAACTCAGTCAACGTCCGACGTGAAGATGGGTAAATTCTAACGACACGTTTAATATTTACGTAATTTTAATTATTTCGTGAACGAGCTCGACCCGAATTGATTTGATAATAGTTTACTTTTGGTACATTTGGCAAAACTTACATATATAGTGCTTATATTGTTAAAGTTTTGTTGAATTTTGATATAATAATGACAACTGGTGTTGTCGGGGGCGTCCAAAAACAGAGGAAACTCTGCCCGTTTTTCGAGAAAATCCGTAAAAACAACACGCGTTTTATTATATAACGAAAACAAATCAGATTCAAACGACTTTTTACAAATGCATGTTATTTCGATGACACTTTATAACTTACAAAAGACGACGATGACGCAAACTATTTTACAAAATAAATATAATTTCTTATATTTATATTTCAAACGTTGAACTCGAATCCTCTTTATAAATAAATATCGTTACATATTTATTTCCGACGCAAACAAATCGATTCTCTTATAAAAATAAATATAGTTATATATTTATTTTCAAACACGACAAGTCGACGATTCTTTTATAAAATAAATATAACTTTTATATTTATTTCAAACGCCTAAACGGCCTACGACATATAATACGAGTTTATTATATATTCTTTTTATGAAACATTCGTTACATACACGTACGACTCTTCAAGACGACTAACGTGATTCTACCAAAATATTTATATATTTTATATAAATATTTATATATATTTTAAACCTCTCGAGAACTAAGTCTACCCAAGACTCACTAAATAACGACATTAAACGGAACTTAACGAGTATAACTTAGTCATTACTATTAAGTTATCAACAAACCGTTGAATCGTTCAGTTAACGATTCGGTAGAGCTCGGTAACACGTAGATTTGTTACCGCATTAATTAGAAACTTATAAGATATTCCGTGTTAGGAATATTGTAGAATGCACGCTAGCGAGTCTCGTCTTGGAAACGACATCACGAAGTCGTATTTAGCTAGCTTTGCACAGGAATATTCAGGTGAGTTCATAACCCCACCTTTTACAGTTTTACATTTTTCTAAATGTTTTCGGGGTGGAAAGACATGCACTTTTTGCGAAGCATACAAGGTTTTCAATAAACATGAATTACATATTTCTAAACCATTTTACCAACAAGTGTTAACTGACACAAATGGTTTACGAGAAGCTGAGGTTTTATACCGGTTTTTCAAACAAGCGTATTTTTCGAAATATGCATACACACGAATTCTAGTTTTCTAAACTATGGGAAAATAAAAATACAAGAGTTTACAAGATACAAATGTTACAATGTTTATAAATGGTATGATACAAAAACAAGAAGCACTCTTGGTGAGAACGAGTACCAAGAATGATGCGTTTTGAGAATACAAGAATACAAGAAGCACTCTTGGTGAAAACTAGTACCAAGTATGATGTGTTTTGAGGAATGATACGAGAAATCGTGTCACGAATAGGGTACCATAAGCACCATTAATCAACAATATACCTAGACCGTAGAACAAAAGGTTAGATCTAACGGGTGTCGGGCCGCCACACTCTTGGTGAGAACGAGTACCAAGCAATGCTTTTGTGTCTCAGAATATGACAACTAGAAAAATGACTATGGTTTGGTTGTTTCCTATGTCGTGTCACATGTTAATGGCCTTGCAACCCATTAACAACATGATTTATACAAGAATACTTGATTTACACAAGAAAACCTAGATACATACAGAAATACTTGACTTATACATGATACATACAGAAATACTTGACTTATACATGATACATACAGAAATACTTGATTTATACATGATACATACAGAAATACTTGATTTACACATGATACATACAAAAATGCTTGATTGACGGTTATACAACCTTTACAAATACAAAGTTTCCGTATAACATGACAAGAAAATGATTTTAAATTCGTTTTCTCAATAATACTTCAAAAACCGGTTATTCAAAAAGATTTATTCCAAATCTTTTACAAACAAACTATGAACTCGCTCAACTTTATGTTGACTTTTTCGCATGTTTCTTTCTCAGGTTGCATTTCTAAGACAAGGCACAGTTGGAATAGGAGAACCATGTGGAGCCGAGTACTTAGTGGGCGTTCAATTTCTAGAAATTCTTTGCTTTAACTGCTTCCGCTGTGCAATGAAGATACCAGTTCAGTCACGCCAGCTCTGAAAATTTCGGGGTGTGACAGATTGTATCAGAGCGGCGGAGATGAACGACGTGACTGGACCGGTGTCTTCATCTCCACTCTGATACCAATCTGTCACACCCCGAAATATCAGAGCATTGGCGTGACTGGATCGGTATCTTCATTGCACAACGGAAGCAAATAAGCAAAGACTTTTAGAATGTGAACGCCACTAAGTACTCGTATCTCCAATGGTTCTCCTATTCCAACCGTGCCTTGTCTTAGAAATGCAACCTGAGAAAGAAACATGCGAAAAATCAACATAAAGTTGAGCGAGTTCATAGTTTGTTTGTAAAAGATTTGAAATAAATCTTTTTGAATAACCGGTTTTTGAAGTATTGTTGAGAAAACGAATTTAAAATCATTTTCTTGTCAAGTTATATGGAAACTTTGTATGAAAACATGGTATGTATCTTGTATGAATCAAGTATTCTTGTATAAATCAAGTATTCTTGTGTAAATCAAGTATTCTTGTATAAATCAAGTATTCTTGTATCAATCAAGTATTCTTGTATAAATCACGTATTCCTGTATAAATCAAGTGTTCTTGTATAAATCACGTATTCTTGTATGTATCAAGGTTGTTAATGGGTTGCAAGGCCATTAACATGTGACACGACATAGGAAGCAACCAAACCTTAGGCATTTTTCTAGTTGGCATATTCTGAGACACAAAAGCACTGCTTGGTACTCGTTATTTGTCACACCCCGAAATATCAGAGCGTTGGCGTGACTGGACTGTTATCTTCATTGCACAACGGAAGCAAATAAGCTAAGTCTTTTAGAAAATTGAACGCCCACTAAGTACTCGACTCTTCATGGTTCTCCTATTCCAACCGCGCCTTGTCTTAGAAATGCAACCTGAGAAAGAAACATGCGAAAAAGTCAACATAAAGTTGAGCGAATTCATAGTTTGTTTGTAAAAGATTTGAAATAAATCTTTTTGAATAACCGGTTTTTGAAGTATTGTTGAGAAAATGAATTTAAAATCATTTTCTTGTCATGTTATACGGAAACTTTGTATTTGTAACGCATTATGTATGTGAACTCTTGTATTTGTAAAGGTTGTATAACCGTCAATCAAGTATTTCCGTATGTATCATGTGTAAATCAAGTATTTCTGTATGTATCATGTATAAATCAAGTATTTCTGTATGTATCTTGTTGTTAATGGGTTGCAAGGCCAATAACATGTGACACGACATAGGAAGCAACCAAACCTTAGGCATTTTTCTAGTTGGCATATTCTGAGACACAAAAGCACTGCTTGGTACTCGTTCTCACCAAGAGTGTGGCTGCCCGACACCCGTTAGATCTAACCTTTTGTTCTGCGGTCTAGGTATATTGTTGATTAATGGTGCTTATGGTACCCTATTCGTGACACGATTTCTCGTATCATTTCTCATATCACTTCTTGTATCATTTCTCGTATCATTCCTTAAAACGCATCATACTTGGTACTCGTTCTCACCAAGAGTGCTTCTTGTTTTTGTAAAATACCATTTGTAAACATTGTAATATTTGTATCTTGTATTTTCCCGTAGTTTAGAAAACTAGAACTCGTGTGTATGCACATTTCGAAAAATACGCTTATTTGCAAAAACCGGCATAAGCTTTTTGTAAACCATTTGTGTCCGTTAAAACTTGCTTGTAAAATGGTTTAGAAATATGTAATTCTTGTATGCTTTGCAAAAAGTGCATGTCTTTCCACCCCGAAAACATTTACAAAAATGTAAAACCATAAAAGGTGGGGTTATGAACTCACCTGAATATTCCTGTGCAAAGCTAACTATATACGACTTCGTGATGTCGTTTCCAAGACTTGACTTGCTAGCGTGCATTCTACAATATTCCTAACACGGAATATCTTATAAGTTTCTAATCAAAAGCGGTAACTAAACTTCGTGTCACCGAGCTCTACCGAATCGTTGACCGAACGATTCGACGGTAAGTTGTTAACTTAATAAAAATGATTAAGTTATACTTGTTAAGTTTTGTCTATTGTCGGTGATAACTAATGAGTCTTGAAAAGACTTAATTCTCGAGAGATTTAAAAATAAACTAATATTTATATAAAAATATATAAATATATCGTTGTAATTGCGTTAGCCGTCTCGAGTAGTCGTACGTGTATGTGACAAGTGTTTTATGAAAAGAATAAACTCATAATGTGCCGTTTAGGCGTCTTATAATAAATATAACAACTTATATTTATTTAATAGCGTTTTCTTGTTGATGTCGTTTGAAATAAATACGATAGTTTTATTTATTTCATAAAAGAATACGAGTTGTTTGGCGCTTGAAATAAATATATAAAATATATTTATTTTATAAAAGAATTGTCATTTTCGTATGTGATAAAGCTGTCACACCCTGGCTTTGCGGAAGCGTGGTTAATTTTGGTGTGACTTCTTAATACCATAGCTTAACCATAACAAGCTATATGAATTAAAAACCATGCAAGTCATCCATTAAGTTTTGAAAATCAACACAATACCATTGTTTTAACGTACAACCATAACCTTGTTCAGTAGACAATACAACTTATAACATAACATAAACGTGGTTCAAGGGTTGTGTCTTGTCCAGGAAAGAGACACATCCCCTAAACCCTGGATGACCTCGGAAACTAGTGCAGCGGAAAACATGCCATACCGTGCCAGATCTCGTTAATTTCCTGAAATACATGTAAGTTGAAAAATCAACAATAATGTTGAGCGAGTTCATGTGTAAGTGAGTATGTAAAACACTTGTGAGTATAAAAATAGTTGTGGTATGTAGCAGTGTAAGAGGACTTGTGATCACCAATGGTTTGCAAGGCCACTGACATATGTGAAGTGCAAATAGGGAGACTCAAACCTAGCAGATTTCGCCACGGCAAAGTATGTGGACAAAGTCACCCCACGGTCCGTTTCTAGTTTGGCCGGGGGCTGGGCTCGCTACACCCAGATAGATCTACCGCTCCTGTCCCTCGGTCCCTCCATGAGGACTAATGGCCCCATGTTGTTCCTATCCACTCACATGATCGTATAACACCTCCTTACGTTAAACATACCGTTGTAAAGTACTCGTAAATCATAGTAACATGTATTTCACCCCCGCAGTTAAGTAAACTGAAAACAGTTAGAGAAAAGGGGGACATGAACTCACAGTGAATGCGCGTCTCTACCAAGTGTCTCCAATACAGTAAGCTGTGCAACGACCTACAAGTGCTAATTCTATTAGACGGACGGCCGTGCCTTAGCTTTATAGTTTATGTCTTTGGGAAATAGTTAGACAACTATTTCGTGTTTCTGTTCCATATACACTTGGTAGTTATACTTCTTCCCAAGGATGGGGGATACAATACATGTGCGTAGGTTACGTTTTATCAATCTTGTGGTAATGTAATTACCGGTGTAACTTATATGTTAATGTGGAAGCGTTCGTACAGTTTTGGAATCATTAACGCTTGTAAATATTATTTTTACTCTAAAATAATATTTATGTATTTTCACAAAATAATCATAAACAGTGTTGTGACAAATATACTTATCGCGTTAATCTTTGTGGAAATTCCACCTCCGAATATTTAGTAAAATATAGTGCTGGCGAAATTTATGTTTCGAAAGTATGTCCAAAAATAGTTCTAACACTTGTTGTGTAAATAATTCTAAGTGTTAGGTTTTTAGAAAATTTCGCCAGAGTTTCCTCTGTAACTGGAGGTGGCCACGCTTTCAAGCGTATCATTTTCTTTTAACAAATCAATTCAACAATCTTCTTTATTCAATCAAACAATTTCCGACACAACAAACTAGTCGACAAGTATGTAAATTTGCATAATCGCATGAACTTGTAGTTTTTCCGATTCTATAGTGTAAATCCCCTTATTTCTTGTAGATCTTTATATAAGGTAACTTTAATCTTGTAAAAACCTTGTGACTAGCGAAATCCGTCTTTACAACTTCTAGTCATTTTTCCCAAAAATAGTTATTTGTCGGATCTTTTCATTTCACAAGTGTCTACGCACTTGTGGTTCATAAAATCATGTTTACTAGTGTAAGACCCACTTTTTAAAGTACATGATTTCTTTATTGTGTGGTTCTTCAAAAATACCACTTGCGGATACGTAGATCCGCTAGTTTTAAACACCATTGTACCGGTTAAATCACTTTTACACAAGTAAAATATTTTTACACAAGTTCATGTATCTTGTGTGGTAGAGTTTCACCTTTAACCCTTGTATTTAGTCAAAAACGAGCTTATGTGAAGATACATGATCTTACAAAGTCGGGTTAAACGGTGATCCGAGCTACCACATCATAGATCGGGTCTAGATAAACACAAATTCCAATTACTACAACTTTTACACAAGTTGTAAGCTATTAACCACCACTTTAAGTATTTTTAGTAGGCTTTTTCGTATCTTTTTGCATGTTCATAAATTTTAACCGTCATATATCGTTTTAACCACTTTAAAATAGATCGAGAGTGTGTTTAAAGCAACTTACTACTAGCTCGAGGCTAGGGAAGAAACTAGTCGAAAAACGAGTGGTTAATAGCGTTGAGGTGAGGTCCTTGACGATCCGTAAGCTCCACAATTCGTGACTCACCTTGGTGCACCTAGGGATAAGCTTGGAACACTAGAACAAAAATTGAAAATTTGATGGTGGTAGCAAAGAGGGTTCGGCCGAGCCTTGTTTAGAGGGAGGAAAAAGTGAGGATGTTGTAGTGAAATTATGAAGTTGATAGGTTTTCTTATAGTCCCACTAAACTCATAACCCATTGGTTAAAATGTCATGGAAAGTACGAACACAAGATCAATTCATATTTTAAACAAGATTGCATGGGGAAAGAAAGCTTATTCCATTCTTGTGGTTGAGAAGTCGTATGATAGGGGGGGCCACTTAATGACCGATTTCATGCAATGGGGAAGTTAAGTGTAAGATCTCAAATGTGTAGTTAAGTTCTAGTTAGATTAGTTAGGTCTTTTAATTAGGTAATTAGTGTGTAGAGTAACATAAAGGGTGTTAGGGTATTCGGGGACCCTAACTGGCTCAGAAAAGAAAACTATGTCATGTCAATATTTTTATGTCCCGGGTTAAGTCCGGTTGTTCGGTTGGATACTAGTCCGTTAAAGTGCTAAATAATTATTTAAAGTGTCGTTAATTTTTATTTTTAGTGACACAATTTGTTTCCCCGACACTCTAGAAAGTGTCTAGTGTTATTTTCTCATTTTCTGGCACTTTACAAGTCAGCTAGAAGCTGGATTTATTTATTAAAGTGCTGTGTTTGGTACTTAAAGTACGTTTTAGGCACATCCGAATCAGTGTATCTTATTCCTAGAGACGCGGTAACACAACCCTTATATCCCTACACTCACTACCAGTGTAGCCAAAATATATGAGGCTCTTAACAGGCCTTAGAGGCAGTATCTGCCTGATGCTGGTTATATCAGCATGTTCACTGTGTATCCGTTTAGTGCTACTGTGCTTTTTGTGCATCATGTTTGTCACTAAGGTGCCGTATGTAAATAATGTAGTGACAGCATATAAAGTATGATGCAAGTAGGTGCATGTATCCGTATGCAGGTAGCAGTTTATCAGCTAGTTCAAACAAGCACAGTAATCAAGTAGTAATTAATCATTAATTAAGTTGTACGGATACCTGGTTTAGTGCGGGTTGTCACATTCTCCCCCCGTTAAATAAATTTCGTCCCGAAATTTAAGTTCTGCTTGTAGAAGCAGGGTTCCTAGGAAATAAGTGGGGGTATTTCTCTTTCATCCGGTCCTCACGTTCCCATGTGAATTCAGGACCATGTCTGGCATTCCAACGAACTTTGACGAGTTTGACACTGCCCCGGCGGGTCTTGTTAACTTTCCAATCTGTGACCTCGACAGGTTCTTCTACGAAGTGGAGCGTGTCGTCAATATGAATCTCGTCGGTAGGAATGGCAACGTCAACTTGAGTTGGACTTTTCTTTAAATTGGATACATGAAACGTATCGTGAACACCATTCAGTCCAGTAGGTAGGTCCAACTTGTATGCTACTGTCCCAATTCTTTCCAGAATTCTGAAGGGACCAATGTAGCGCGGATTTAACTTTCCATGCTTACCAAAGCGTGCCACCCCTTTCCAGGGTGATACCTTCAGTAAAACCATTTCTCCAACTTGAAAATCCGCATGTTTTCGGTTTGGATCCGCATAGGCCTTTTGTCTGTGGCGAGCTGCTTTGATGCGTTTAAGTATTTGCGCAATCTTGTCTGTCGTCTCTTGGACGATCTCGGGACCAGCAAGCTGCCTATCACCCGCGTCAGACCAACATAGTGGTGATCGGCACTTGCGTCCGTATAGGGCCTCAAATGGCGCGACACCAATACTGGTGTGGTAGCTGTTGTTGTATGAAAATTCGACCAAAGGTAAGTGTTTATCCCAGCTACCGCCTAAATCCATAACACATGCCCTCAGCATGTCTTCCAAAGTTTGTATCGTTCGCTCGCTCTGGCCGTCAGTTTGCGGATGGAACGCAGTGCTCAGATTTAATTGTGAGCCAAAAGATTCTTGGAAGGATTGCCATATCCTTGACACAAACCTTCCGTCTCTATCAGAGATGATCGAGAGAGGTACTCCATGACGTGCTACGATCTCTCTCAAGTAAATTTCCGCAAGTTTACTAGTACTGTCTTTCTCCTTGATTGGCAGAAAGTGTGCGGACTTTGTTAGGCGGTCAACAATCACCCAAATCATATCATGGCCTCTTGGCGTTCTTGGCAGTTTTGTAACAAAATCCATTGAGATTTGTTCCCATTTCCACTTGGGAATCTCAGGTTGTTGCAGAAGTCCCGAAGGCTTCTGGTATTCCGCCTTGACCTTAGCGCACGTTAAACATTTGCTCACGTAGACAGCAACGTCGCCTTTCATCCTAGGCCACCAATAGTAATCCTTGAGATCCTGGTACATCTTATCCGATCCAGGGTGGATAGAGTACCGTGACTTGTGCGCTTCGTCGAAAATAATTTCCCTTAATCCACCAAACAGAGGAACCCAAATCCTCTTCTCAAAACATAACGTCCCTTCCTCGTTTGGTACCAAAAGCTTCTCCATTCCACGGAGATATTCTTCCTCATGGTTTCCCTCCTTGAGAGCTTCCTTTTGTGCAGCACGAATGCGCAAGGAAAGGTCGGTTCGTATAATCATTTCCAAAGCTCTAACCCTTATGGGCTTGATTCTTTCTTTACGACTTAGGGCATCGGCGACTACATTCGCCTTCCCTGGATGATATTTTATCTCGCAGTCGTAGTCGTTTAACAATTCAACCCATCGTCTTTGCCTCATATTCAACTCCTTCTGGTTGAATATATGCTGTAGGCTTTTGTGATCTGTGAAGATTGTGCACTTCGTACCATACAGGTAGTGTCTCCAGATCTTTAAAGCAAAAACCACTGCGCCAAGCTCTAAATCGTGTGTGGTATAATTCTTTTCGTGCACTTTCAGTTGGCGTGATGCGTAAGCAATGACCTTTTGGCGTTGCATTAACACACAACCCAATCCTTGACGCGATGCGTCGCAGTATACCACAAAATCGTCAGTACCTTCTGGTAGAGCTAAGATTGGTGCGTTACAAAGCTTATCCTTTAATATCTGAAACGCTTCATCCTGTTTGATTCCCCAATCAAACGTCTTGTCCTTCTGCGTGAGGAGCGTCAAAGGTTGAGCGATTTTCGAGAAATCCTCGATGAACCTTCGATAGTAGCCAGCCAAACCCAAGAATTGTCGAATCTCGGTTGGCGTTGTAGGCGTTTCCCAATTCTTGATTGCCTCGATCTTTGTGGGATCAACATGAATTCCATCCCCATTAACCACATGTCCAAGAAACTGGACTTCGCGTAGCCAAAACTCGCACTTAGAGAACTCGGCATGCAGTTTCGTTCTTTAGCAGCTCCAGAATAGTTCTTAGTTGCTGTTCGTGTTCAGCCTTTGTCCTTGAATAAATCAAGATGTCGTCGATAAACACAATCACGAACTTGTCCAAGTATGGCTTGCAAACTCTATTCATTAGATCCATGAATACCGCAGGTGCGTTTGTCAAACCAATTGGCATAACGAGGAACTCGTAGTGTCCATAACGAGTTCGGAAGGCTGTTTTCGGGATACTTTCCTCCTGTATCCTTAATTGATGGTATCCAGATCGAAGATCGATCTTTGAATAATAGTTCGAGCCTTGCCGTTGATCAATCAGATCGTCGATTCTTGGCAGAGGATACCTGTTCTTGATCGCCAGCTTGTTCAATTCTCTGTAGTTGATGTTTATTTGAAAATCATCATCCTCCTTTTTGATGGGTAACAATGGGATTACCCCAAAAAGGAATTTTTGGTCTGTTATCTTCCTTCTCCATCCGTTGCCAACACTTTTCTGTCGATTGTTGCACCCCCGAAAATGTAAGTTGCTATGATGCATTGACTACGGGTGCAGTGCCTGGAATTGAATCGTCGTGAAACTCTACTTGCCTTAGAGGCGGTAATCCAGGCAAGTCTTCTGGGAAGACTTCTGGATACTCCCTTACGACAGGGATGTCTTCGATTCTTGGCTCAGCAGCCTTTTTACCCACGATGTGTGCTAGAAAAGCAACACATCTTTTCTGTAAACACTTCCTTGCTTTCAAGCAGCTGATAAATCTTAGCGGTGTGTCACGCTTCTCTCCGTGAACCACAATTGTCTCACCATCATCAGTTGGAATACGAACGGCTTTCTCGTGACATACTATCTCAGCCTTGTTTCCGGATAACCAATCCATTCCTACCACCACGTCGAAGCTTCCCAATTCGACTGGTAGTAGATCCAAAGTAAACTCACGTTCTCCCAGTTCTATCACACAACCTCTGATTACTTCGTTGGCTTCAACTAACTTTCCATTGGCCAATTCGATCGAGTAGGGGATATCTAACTTACTAGCGGTTAAACCAAGTATATTCTTAAATTCTAATGACATGAAGCCATAACCAGCACCAGCATCAAACAAAATAGGTGCAAAAGTTTTGGTTGATAGAGAACGTACCAGAAATCACACCTGGATCCTGGCATGCCTCACAAGCTCTGATGTTGGATTTTCTCTCACGGTCTTGTTTCAACTTCAGGCATTCCCTCTTAAAATGTCCAACTTCCTTACAATGGTAGCATCCTATCATTCGGCCATTTCCTTTCCCATTTCCACCTAGAGCGTTGTTACTGTTTTCTCCTTGTATGGAACTCTTCATCCCACAACCTTCCCTGTTGTGTCCTTTCCTCCCGTACCAAGGCTTCTGACATCCACCATCACGGTGACACTTGCACTCAGCACATCTTGGTTTGGTTTCTAAGTAAATCTTATCATTGGCCTGTTTGTGGTTAGGGCAATCTTTCTTGAAATGCCCTTTGTCCCCGCAGTCAAAGCAACCTCGAATAGATCTTTGTTCATCGTTATTCATTTGGGTATCTTCGGTAAGCTTCCTTTTGTTCTTTCCAGACGACTCTACCTGAGTTTTCTTGTCAGGGTTTGCAAGTTTTTCTAGTCTATTTGCTTCCGTAACGAGTGCCAAACCCATCTTACTTGCAACAATGGTTGTTGGTGGCGTAGATGCTGTCATCAAGCTCAAGACTTGAGGCGCCAGTTCCCAAATGAATTGTTCCAATTTCTTCAGTTCTGGTTTTACCAGGTATGGAACAATTTGTGACAGATCATGGAGTCGTTGCACGTACTCCAACACCTTCGGACCTTCCATCATTAGGCTCCGAAATTCATCTTCCCACTTCTGGGTTTCCGTGTGGGGGCAATACTTCTTATGCATCATTCCTTTCAACTCATCCCAAGTTAACGCGTATGCTGTAGTTAGGCCCATTATTCGAACCTGAAGATTCCACCATAATCGAGCTCCATCTTGAAACAACTCAGAAACGTATGGGACCTGTTGTTCTGGCGTACAGCCACTCATTCGAAAGATGGATTCCATACTTTCAATCCATTTTACAAAAGTTATGGCACCCCCAGTGCCGTCGAACTTCGGAGGCTTGTAGTTGAGGAAGTGCCAGTAGGAACAACCGTTATTTTCTGAGGTACCTATGATTGGTTCGGAGCGTAGGGCCTCGTGCTGCGCTATAGCTGCAGCAATTATCTCTTTAAGTTCTGCCTCAGAGGTGGGCATGCGCATTTCGCGTCTTGGCGGCATCTTCTAAAAGATGTTTCACATAGGTTAGGTCATAGCAAGTGAAGTGTACGTATGCATTCAACAATACCAACACATAACATCTCATGTTATCAACAAGTCAATCACATAACCTCTTATGCTATAGGACATAAACAATTGATTGAACATCGCATGTGATGAGAATACTGCGATTGTATTGCCACAATTCGAGACCACAATGTAAAGCTCACAAGTACACCACTATATCATACTACATCAATGACTTAGTAGGGGACGACCCTAGACAAGTCGTGCGATCGCTGGTCATGTTCAGGAGTCTCTGGTTCGTCCTTTCTCAAATTTCAGGACTCCACGTCAAGTTTCTGAATTTCTGTCCTAAAACAACATTTCTTCTCAATCGTTTCCTTGAGCTCGTCCCAGCTCAGTGTATAAGCAGCGTCTGTGCCAAGGGTCTGAACCTGGAGGTTCCATTAAGAGAGTGTGCCATCTAGAAATATCCCTGAGATGTAGGTAACACTCTGTTGGGGCGAACAGTTACTCATTCTTAGAGTGGAGTCGATCTTTTGGACCAACGAACAAATGCAACGGTGCCTCCGGTTCTGACAAAGTTCAAAGGCTTGCAGTTCAGGAACTGTTTATAGGTGCAGCCAGTTGGAGGGTTATCTCCAGTAATGCCATCGTTGTACTTAGAGTGGAGGGCTTCATGTCGTGCATTTATTTGTGAGATGCGTTCTTGCAGCTCGGCTTCTGTCCTTGGCAATGTACTGGTGTTTGTGTCACGCCTGGGTGACATTCCCTTTTTGTCGAAATAGCGTGAAGCGGGTTGGACAATGTTTCAATTGTCTATGGGGTATATATATAGCAACGTAAGCCATCATGTAATCACCCCATTTCACACGCAAATATACTCACTGTATAAGTGGGGAAATAAATTCCTGAGCCTTCACATAGGCTTGTCAATTTGGCTTGTTGCTTGTAATAGAATGAACTTGAGGCTACATCGCCTAGGTCATTTGTGTTTAGGTTATTTCCTGCTGCATCGGTTATCATTAGCTTGGCCTGCAGAGTCCACCAGGATTCCTGTGCACTACAAATCGTTATTACGTGGGCCCCCGTAATAATAAATTGTCTTGCACAGTTACCCCAAATTTTCTCTCATCCAAGCAGATGATCATTCAAGGAGCAACAGCCGGTGCATTGGCATGAACAGGGTCATACTCCAATGCGGGGTCAGGAGCAACGCCTGGCTCAGGGGCCACGGCTAGCTTCGAATCAAAAACTCCATCTCCAAAATCAGCTGGATCAACAATCACAGGGGTTACAGGATCCCCCAAGGGCTGGTCTAAGTGCATGAACTCAATGTCATGGTCTGGATCATCACCAGGTGGAAAAACAGAATTGTCCTCATTATCGTGATCAAACTCGAATCTGTGTGCGGGATCCGGTGCAGCTGATGATGCCATGTCAAGGTCGGCGTCGTGTAAGTGGTGCTGCATTCCCTGTATGTGCGAAGATGCGGATGTCAGAGACTCAAATGAGTCTGGGATAGGGAAATGAGTTTTCTCCTACAGGAGTGTCCGCATGCAGTAGTCTTATGCCAGCAGCAATAGGGCCTTGCCCTCAAGTGGGTCCTCCTCTTAATAGTTCGACATCGTCTTCAGAGACAACGTCGGGGGGGCATATCAACAACGGGATAAGCGGCAAGGGGCACAGGAGCAGGGATCACCGCCAGTGGTAAATTCCCAACAAGATGGCCATCAGTAGGCTCTGCTACGACTTCAGGCAGTGCACAAAGGGCTGAAAGTCGTCATTGTCTGTGCCGGTAGTATCAGAAATGCACACCTCGTGCCCTGTTGAACTATGTCGTCTGATACTATGGTCATGGGGTTCGTAGTGCCCATCTTTCTAGTACTTGATGAAAGCATAACGTTTGTAACACAAACACATATACGTATAATAATCAATCATATAATCAGTTAATCACATAAGTCACCAAGTAAGGTATGACATACTTCTCCTAGTCTTACTAGCCAATTTCGTCCAGTCTACAAGACTGCTCTGTCCTTCACTTAAACCAAACCTCGATCCTCCAGATCGATCCTATAATAAACCAACGTGCTCGACTACCTTGATCACCTCGATCCTCCAGATCGATCCTATAACAAACCAACGTGCTCAACTACCTTGTTCACCTCGATCCTCCAGACCGATCCTCAGCCCTCCAAGCTGAGCCTATAAAATGTGCTCAACATTTGTTTGTAAAAAGTTTTGGATCTGGACTTAAGTGGTATGCAGAAAATGTTTTCGTGAGAGCCCTAGTGATCATAGTCTAGACTCGAGAAAGAATCCTAGTTCGCTATGATCAGAGCTCTGATACCAAGCTGTCACACCCTGGCTTTGCGGAAGCGTGGTTAATTTTGGTGTGACTTCTTAATACCATAGCTTAACCATAACAAGCTATATGAATTAAAAACCATGCAAGTCATCCATTAAGTTTTGAAAATCAACACAATACCATTGTTTTAACGTACAACCATAACCTTGTTCAGTAGACAATACAACTTATAACATAACATAAACGTGGTTCAAGGGTTGTGTCTTGTCCAGGAAAGAGACACATCCCCTAAACCGTGGATGACCTCGGAAACTAGTGCAGCGGAAAACATGCCATACCGTGCCAGATCTCGTTAATTTCCTGAAATACATGTAAGTTGAAAAATCAACAATAATGTTGAGCGAGTTCATGTGTAAGTGAGTATGTAAAACACTTGTGAGTATAAAAATAGTTGTGGTATGTAGCAGTGTAAGAGGACTTGTGATCACCAATGGTTTGCAAGGCCACTGACATATGTGAAGTGCAAATAGGGAGACTCAAACCTAGCAGATTTCGCCACGGCAAAGTATGTGGACAAAGTCACCCCACGGTCCGTTTCTAGTTTGGCCGGGGGCTGGGCTCGCTACACCCAGATAGATCTACCGCTCCTGTCCCTCGGTCCCTCCATGAGGACTAATGGCCCCATGTTGTTCCTATCCACTCACATGATCGTATAACACCTCCTTACGTTAAACATACCGTTGTAAAGTACTCGTAAATCATAGTAACATGTATTTCACCCCCGCAGTTAAGTAAACTGAAAACAGTTAGAGAAAAGGGGGACATGAACTCACAGTGAATGCGCGTCTCTACCAAGTGTCTCCAATACAGTAAGCTGTGCAACGACCTACAAGTGCTAATTCTATTAGACGGACGGCCGTGCCTTAGCTTTATAGTTTATGTCTTTGGGAAATAGTTAGACAACTATTTCGTGTTTCTGTTCCATATACACTTGGTAGTTATACTTCTTCCCAAGGATGGGGGATACAATACATGTGCGTAGGTTACGTTTTATCAATCTTGTGGTAATGTAATTACCGGTGTAACTTATATGTTAATGTGGAAGCGTTCGTACAGTTTTGGAATCATTAACGCTTGTAAATATTATTTTTACTCTAAAATAATATTTATGTATTTTCACAAAATAATCATAAACAGTGTTGTGACAAATATACTTATCGCGTTAATCTTTGTGGAAATTCCACCTCCGAATATTTAGTAAAATATAGTGCTGGCGAAATTTATGTTTCGAAAGTATGTCCAAAAATAGTTCTAACACTTGTTGTGTAAATAATTCTAAGTGTTAGGTTTTTAGAAAATTTCGCCAGAGTTTCCTCTGTAACTGGAGGTGGCCACGCTTTCAAGCGTATCATTTTCTTTTAACAAATCAATTCAACAATCTTCTTTATTCAATCAAACAATTTCCGACACAACAAACTAGTCGACAAGTATGTAAATTTGCATAATCGCATGAACTTGTAGTTTTTCCGATTCTATAGTGTAAATCCCCTTATTTCTTGTAGATCTTTATATAAGGTAACTTTAATCTTGTAAAAACCTTGTGACTAGCGAAATCCGTCTTTACAACTTCTAGTCATTTTTCCCAAAAATAGTTATTTGTCGGATCTTTTCATTTCACAAGTGTCTACGCACTTGTGGTTCATAAAATCATGTTTACTAGTGTAAGACCCACTTTTTAAAGTACATGATTTCTTTATTGTGTGGTTCTTCAAAAATACCACTTGCGGATACGTAGATCCGCTAGTTTTAAACACCATTGTACCGGTTAAATCACTTTTACACAAGTAAAATATTTTTACACAAGTTCATGTATCTTGTGTGGTAGAGTTTCACCTTTAACCCTTGTATTTAGTCAAAAACGAGCTTATGTGAAGATACATGATCTTACAAAGTCGGGTTAAACGGTGATCCGAGCTACCACATCATAGATCGGGTCTAGATAAACACAAATTCCAATTACTACAACTTTTACACAAGTTGTAAGCTATTAACCACCACTTTAAGTATTTTTAGTAGGCTTTTTCGTATCTTTTTGCATGTTCATAAATTTTAACCGTCATATATCGTTTTAACCACTTTAAAATAGATCGAGAGTGTGTTTAAAGCAACTTACTACTAGCTCGAGGCTAGGGAAGAAACTAGTCGAAAAACGAGTGGTTAATAGCGTTGAGGTGAGGTCCTTGACGATCCGTAAGCTCCACAATTCGTGACTCACCTTGGTGCACCTAGGGATAAGCTTGGAACACTAGAACAAAAATTGAAAATTTGATGGTGGTAGCAAAGAGGGTTCGGCCGAGCCTTGTTTAGAGGGAGGAAAAAGTGAGGATGTTGTAGTGAAATTATGAAGTTGATAGGTTTTCTTATAGTCCCACTAAACTCATAACCCATTGGTTAAAATGTCATGGAAAGTACGAACACAAGATCAATTCATATTTTAAACAAGATTGCATGGGGAAAGAAAGCTTATTCCATTCTTGTGGTTGAGAAGTCGTATGATAGGGGGGGCCACTTAATGACCGATTTCATGCAATGGGGAAGTTAAGTGTAAGATCTCAAATGTGTAGTTAAGTTCTAGTTAGATTAGTTAGGTCTTTTAATTAGGTAATTAGTGTGTAGAGTAACATAAAGGGTGTTAGGGTATTCGGGGACCCTAACTGGCTCAGAAAAGAAAACTATGTCATGTCAATATTTTTATGTCCCGGGTTAAGTCCGGTTGTTCGGTTGGATACTAGTCCGTTAAAGTGCTAAATAATTATTTAAAGTGTCGTTAATTTTTATTTTTAGTGACACAAGTTGTTTCCCCGACACTCTAGAAAGTGTCTAGTGTTATTTTCTCATTTTCTGGCACTTTACAAGTCAGCTAGAAGCTGGATTTATTTATTAAAGTGCTGTGTTTGGTACTTAAAGTACGTTTTAGGCACATCCGAATCAGTGTATCTTATTCCTAGAGACGCGGTAACACAACCCTTATATCCCTACACTCACTACCAGTGTAGCCAAAATATATGAGGCTCTTAACAGGCCTTAGAGGCAGTATCTGCCTGATGCTGGTTATATCAGCATGTTCACTGTGTATCCGTTTAGTGCTACTGTGCTTTTTGTGCATCATGTTTGTCACTAAGGTGCCGTATGTAAATAATGTAGTGACAGCATATAAAGTATGATGCAAGTAGGTGCATGTATCCGTATGCAGGTAGCAGTTTATCAGCTAGTTCAAACAAGCACAGTAATCAAGTAGTAATTAATCATTAATTAAGTTGTACGGATACCTGGTTTAGTGCGGGTTGTCACAAAAGTGTCGTCGAAAGTGATATACACATTTATATTAGTTCTCATAAATGTCGTTTTCAATAAAACATGTTTTGCTTTTACGGGTTTTCTCGAAAAACGGGCAGAGTTTCTTCTGTTTTTTGACGCCCCGACAACACAAGTTGTCGTTATATTATCAAAATTCAACAATTTATATGACAATATATGTGTAAACTCGAGTTAGACGAACAAGATAATAAACTAATCCAACTAAATTTCAAACGGATTCACTTATGTGTGCGATCCAAGAGCTCGTTTCCACGAAAAATAAATAGATATATAAAATAACGAATTAATTCACGCTGTTAAAACTTTACCGCTCTTCGCGTCGAACCGTGTGACACCAGTGTCACTTCAACCATCAAACAAATGCCAAACCAATGAAATATTGTATTTCGTATTTGGGATTTGTAAAAATATGTGTATCGTTTGCACATATCAACTCTTGTTCGATTTTAAGCTTTAAATCGCTTTCTGGAGGGTTATACGCGCTCTGATGCGTAAATATAACCAGTTTAATCCAACGAACACTCCGGAATAGTGAAATAGGCTTAACATACCTTAAATAACCTTTACATAACTTAGAAATAAGTTTTAAAGGCTTTCGTATGGCAAAAACAAGTTAATTCGCTTACAGGGACTAAACTTGACAAACTGCGAAAGTATGCCAATTTGAACTGTAACAGACATTCTGGAACATGACCATAAGTTAAACACACCTTAAATATCCTTTATATAGCTTTTGGGTCATTCAGGGACTAAAAGTGTCAAAAAGTGCATAAGTTTGCATTTTCGCGCATAACTTACGTTCTGAATACATCCGGACATCCAAAAATTTATGTAAGCACTAAAATATTTTATTTTAGTGTTTGGCATAAGAAAAATCCATTCGTCACGCCATTTGGATCGTTTTTCGCGCTTATGCGCATTCTGTCGTACTTAACCGAACAACGCAATCGTACGGCCAAACGAACCGAAATCCGAGATATTTTTGAGCACATTTTAAGTTCCCTATACTTTAACTTCATTTTAGAGCTTTGAAATGGGGTTAACGGGGCTTAAACGTGTCAAAAATGCATCAAATAGCAAGTTTGGAGCTTCAGGGGCCTGTTCTGCCATTTTTCAAACTTTCTGGTCTGCAGGTCCTTGCGCACCTCAACACTCTGAGTGTTACGGTGCGCAAGCATGGGTCAGATGCAGAAAATCGTTTTTGACTGCTGATTAACAGATTTAAACACTCCCCAAAGGCCAAATGCCACATGTCAATCTCTTGTGGTGGGCAAAATGAGCTACCATAACATTCCAACACTTGTACGGATGAGATTCGATCACGTTATTCGAGGAACGATCCTAACGGTTGTCCATTTACTATAAATACCCACCTCAACTTCACTCAAACCCACAAGAATCTGATCTTAGAAGCTCTAAGTTGAAACCATTGTTTCATACCTGAGCTACTTGGATCAAGATTAGCTTTCGGGGACCCTTTGTAAGTGTTCCTTCGTTCTTTTATTGCTTTTCGAGTCCGAAAGTCAAACTTTGTTTGACTTTCTGCATTGACCAGTTTATGGTCAATGCGAAGTTCGTTTGAACTTCATTACGTGAGCGTAATCACGATGGTTATAGTCCCTAGTGACTATACCTACTGATTACCACGTTATCTAGGCTCAGTGACGAGTCGTAGTTTCGGCCAAAATGCGCATTCTTGCGTATTTTGTAACCAAACTACTCTTGGGTATCAAAACCGTTTGTTTTGATACCAAACCTATTTTCTAAACTTAGTTAATCATGTTTTAGCATGCTTAGCTCGTCACTTTTAGTTTAGTGCTTATATAGGGTCGTAAGGTAAGCGATCTAAACAATCGCTTATACTTTCGAACCCGACCCATTTGGTCGATCATTAGGATCCGACCAAATACCTTAGGTGACCATAGTGTATAGGGAATAACCTTCCGAGGTTATACCTTATGGTCGATTCGTTTAAGTAGTTGTATGATAGGTAGTTTATATGCCTTAGGTAAATTACCAAAATACCCCCTTGATGCCAAAATTCATTTTAAACTTATGTAACATAACCTATGACCTCTAAACTGATTTATCAACAATATTAAACATGTTAAGGCATATTCTACTTGTCATAGGACTAGTTAGGCGGTCCGAACGCGTTTCACGTGAACGATGCGTTAAAGTAGCATAAGCTACCTAAACGGGTCGTAATGGGTTGTAAGCACTTAGGTTAGGTTTCATTTAGTATGTAGGCTTTGTTAAACCATATGACATGAGTCTCCATACTCGTTTGGTTTACGAACCCTCATTCTATCTAAATCCTCCGGTTTAGGTCCGGTTTAGTAACATAGTTACCTATATTAGGTGCCGTTTGATTTCCGGGATCTCTAGCATTGCTTGGTGGTTATCCTAGGACTTCTAAGCAATCTCAGGTGAGTACATAGTCCCCCCTTTTACTGTTTTGAAACTGTTTTGGGGTGAAGCATGTGTACCTATTTGTTATTTTCATGATTTCAAAGTATAATTGATTATACATGTTATTACTTATCATTTGACAAACTAAATGACTATCTGTGGTTTAAACACTGATTTCTCAAAGAACATAAAATAAAAATGTTGAATTGTACTTATGTTCACCAGACCGATTGTTAGTATGATATAGCGCTATAGGATTAGACACCCCATTCCTGTTGTCATGGAATGTCTGAAACCAATTTGTTTCTCCATCCAAATAGGGATTTCCTTTGTGGTATCCCTATAGTCTCAAAGGTGTATTTTGATGCACTAGGTCTGAATGAATTCTTAAATCACATTATTTTTGTATATTTAGTTATACTCCCAAAAGTATAGTTTGATATGCTCCCATGTGTGATATTGTACAAAACCAACATATATTTTGTTAATCATCCAAAGCATATTTTGATATGTTATTTACAAAACCAAAACATAGTTTAATATGTTATTTATCACATCCAAAGCATATTTTGATATGTTATTTATAAAACCAAAACATAGTTTAATATGTTATTTATAAATCCGAAGTATACTTGTAATATACTACTTAAAACTATTATTTTAAATAACGAAGGTATATTTAATGTACTATCTATCTATCGATTGGGTTTTGGTTAGTGTTTAGATAACGGGACGGGTGTAATGTGATGAAAACATGGTAGATACGCCGCTGGTACTTCTTATATATAAGTGTTTTCATTGCATTACATACCGTGGCGTTATTTAGTACACTTGGGTTAACGATATTGGAACTGAAATATACTTTAATATATTACTCATTCGATTCTCTTAAAATCCAAAGTATATTTTCAAATATACTATAAGCCTTTTTATCAAAATATTATTTTACGAGCAACTTATCTTATACAAACTCATTTTACATGGTTATTCATTTAACCTTACATTTATTTATACATATCATCTGATCTTATTGTTTTTCAAACGATTTACAAAACAAATCAATTTACAAGGTTCATGACTAAACTTTATTAAACATTTTTTAAACTTACAAGTCATGAATCCTATTTTCACAAAACTTATGTATCTCACAGGCATTTTTATGCTGACGTACCTATTTTTCACATGTTTCAGGTACTGCTTTGCAATGAGTTGTTGATACATGCTACATTTAGGATGGACTCGTGCCTTAGCAACTTTAAAACTTGGAAGATCATAGTTGTACTTATTTGATTGTATTAAAACAATGAGTTCATTTATTCAATAAAACAGAATTTATTTATTCCATGGTTATGAAACAATGATTCTGTTACAACACTCCCCGACGTTTCCGCCACGTCTAGTTGCTTTACGTGGTCGGGGTGTGACAATCCGTTGACTGAGTTGACCGAGTCAACTGAACCGCACCATAATCTGACCCGAACTGACTCGACCACTGCTGATCCGAAGCTCGAGACTCGACCCGTTACCGTCTTTGACCCGAATCTGAACTGTTGACTGTTGACCATGCTTGACCTGTTGTTGACCCGAGTTGGCTGAGTTGACTCGGTTTGACCGAGTCAAACCGAGTTGAACCAACCTTGACCCGAAACGATACGCGACCCGAACCGAACCCAACCCGCTGACTTGTTAACCTGAATAATAAGCTGACCCAAACATCATGTGACAACCCTCAAATTTACATGTAACCGTACAATCAATTATTGCTAATTAAAGTGCTTAATGACTGTGCTGAATCATTTAACTGCTTTCTGATATCTGTGTTATACTTACATGTATTTGTTAACATACTAGTAATATACAGAAAAGTTACTAAATAGTCCTGTATGATTTCCTAAGTGTTAGAAATTAAAAACGTTACAAAAATATATATGTAGGACGCGTTACGGATTAATTTAGCACTTTAACGGAGTAATATCCAACCGTACAACCGGACTTTACCCGGAACCTAAAAATATTGTCATTGACACTGTTTTTCTTTTTCTGAGCCAGCTAGGGTCCCCGAATACCCTAACACCCGTTATAAATTACAACACACAAACTACACTAAATTAAATTAAATAAACTTAACATAACTAGAGCACTAACTTAACTAGTTGAAATTCAACCATTTTGCACCCCCCCTTGAACCGAAATTGTCCCATGTGGGACACACTCTCACCAATTTGATTATTATAATCTTGTTGGTCTCATATCTTGAAGGCACTTGATCCAATGGTTAAAAACATTAGTAAAGTCTATAAGTATACATTGTGGTTAAGAGTCCCATACATACTAATCACTTCACCACAAAAATTTCTCTTCCTTTCCCCTTGACTCTCGGCCGAGAGCTTTCACAACCATCCATCCACTTTCAAAGTTTAATCTTGCATTTCCATGTTTACCCAAGGGTGAAGGATCACGTGTAAGGAAGCTCGGTGCACTCGGGAACACAAGGACCTCTTCACATCGCTATTAACCACCTATTTTTCGTCTAGTTTCTTCCCTAGCCACAAGCTAGTAGTAAGTGACTCTAAACACCCTATTGTTCATATCTAAAGTGGCTAATAAGAAATTTGTCGGATGAAAATTATAAACACTAAAGATCACAAACTAAAAGTCTTGTAAGAAGATGAACATGGTGGATAAAGAGTAGATGTGTGTGTAAATCATGTAGATCTTGTGTGATTATGATTCTTGGTTGATTATCTGATGTTTTGCTGGTTAGTATTGATGTTTGATGTTGTTGTGATCAATAAACTTGCTAACGGAATCAATCGAACACGAACTAGGAAGTTAAAGACTGAAAACAGAATCTGTCCAAGTTTTACAGCCAACTTCAGTTGGCTGTAAACAGGTCATAAACTCTGCGAAAAACTGATATTTTGAGTCTAAAACGTGTTATTATGAAATACGGTTCTAATGGCACCGGAATCGTAATTTTTGGACTTCGTTTACTATTTTTAAAGCGTCATTTCGTAACAGCAGCTAGAGCTGCATTTTTCTGCTGAAAATATGTGTTTTGTTTTCTGTCATAACTTGGGTTCTGTGTAGAGTTGGATCATGAAACTTGTACTGTAGATGACCACCGATGTATTTGTAATTTGTGACAACCCTCGAATTTACATGTAACCGTACAGTTTATTAATAATAATTAATGTGCTTGACGACTGTGTGGAATTACTTAACTGCTTTCTGATATCTGTGTTATGCTTACACGTATTTGTTAATATACTAATAGTGTACAGATAGGTCACTATATAGTCCGTTATATTTTCCCTAAGTGTTAGAAAGTGAAAACGTTACAAAATATATAAATAGGACACTTTACGGATTAATTAAGCACTTTAACGGATCTCTATCGAACCGAACAACCGGACTTCACCCGGAACCCAAAAATATTGCCATTAGCATTGTTTATCTTTTTCTGAGCCAGTTAGGGCCCCCGAATACCCTAACACCCGCTTTAACGCACTACACACTAGTAACCGGATTAATCCCTAAACTAACTTAACTTACCCTAACTATAAACTAACTAGATGGTTGATTTGGAACCGGATACCCCCCCCCCCCCTAACCAAACCGTCCCCAAGAGGGGGACACCCTTTATCCTTCTTGTGATTATTTTATTTCACTTGTCCCATATCAAGAAAGCATAGAAACCTTTGGATAATATTCATACCATTTGCCTATAAGAACAAGATTAGAACCTCCATATCATTCATCACACAACACTCAACAAAAACACCCTCTCTCTCTCTAAATAACTCACGGCCAAACACCCTTAAACATCCATCAATTTTTCGAGTCTTGTTCAAGCCATTCCAAGATCATTCAAGTGTTAAGGATCACCTACAAGGAAGCTTGGTGCATTCGGAACGCGAAGGACCTCACCCCATTGCTTTTATCCACTCGATTTTCGACTAGAATCTTCCCTAGCCTCGAGCTAGTAGTAAGTTGCTCTAAACGCCTTCTTGATCTATCCTAAAGTGGTTAATGAGAGTTTCGTCGGTTGAAAATCACTAACATATAAGATCACCAACTAAAAGTCTACTAAAGTGATGTACAAGGTGGTTAATGGATAAATATTAGTGTAAATCATGTAGATCTTGTGTGATTATGCTTATTGGTTGATGATTTGATGATTTGCTGATTAATATTAATATGTGATGTTATTGCGGTCACTAAACTTGTAAACGGAATCAATCGAACACGATTTAGAAGGTTAAACACTGAAAAACAGAATCTGTCCCGATTTTACAGCCAACTTCAGTTGGCTGTAAACAGGTCTTAATCTCAACGAAAAACCGATATTTTGAATCTAAAATATGTCATTATGAAATACGGTTCTAATGGCACCGGAATCGTAATTTTTGGACTTCGTTTACTATTTTTAAAGTGTTAATTTGTAACAGCAACTTAAGCTGAATTTTGACAGCAATAAATGGGTGTCGTACTTTCAGTCATAACCTGAGTTTTGTGATGAATCGGACCATGAAATTTGTACAGTAGATGAAAAACGATGTATTTGTAATTACCCCACTGGAATTTCGTAAATCGGACACTCGATGAATTTTTAATAAATTTTTCCGTGGACTGTGGTCAGAAATACATAAATCTGAGTTCAGCCCGGAATATGAATTTTTATAAAATATTAGTAATGAACCGGACCCCGATATTTTTACATAATAAAATATGGAACGTTTAAGACATCCTGTAAAAATTTGGGAATTTTTGGAATAGTTTAACTATTTTATTAAAATGTCCGAAAACAGCCGGTTTTGAATATTAATGCTGAAATAACATAAGTTGTGATTTGCGCGTCTAAATGTCGAGTATGCTATCTGTGAATGATCTAACATGTTATATGTGTTATATGCATTATTGTATGTTTGCTTATGAGTGGGGAATGGATGGGAAGTATATATGGGCATAAATCGTTAAAGTGTGTGCCTGTTATGTGGTAGAAGTAATGTGCAAATAAACCGTACGTAGGATACGTGTTATGCATGAGAAACTGATTGTTATCCGTACCTTATTAGGACGCGATTGACCGACCTTGACTGTTAACTATATTGAGAATCTAACCGAGCAAACCGAGGTGAGTTCACACACTTTCTAAGGCATGGGATTCCCGGTGGTTTGGGAATGGGTTAAAGAATTAAAACTAAATCTACATATCCTCCTTGGGTAGGATATGTACGGCCATCCTCCAAAGATTGGATGCCATTATTAATCCTATGAATTCTCCTGGTGCAGAATACGTACATTGTGGTCCTCCTGGTGCCGGACAACAACCTTAAAACTAGCTAGACAAAACTCTATCATGAAGTCCCTCAATTTATATCGACTTAATCGCCGAGGCCAATGGCGAGCGGGTCATTAGTTAATAGCGCTATTAGGTTTAACAAACCTCACACCGTGCCAGTAGGACGGGCGTGTACTAATGGACTATGGTAGATTGTCAGTGATGATAGACACTGATATAGGGCACAACTTATTTGCGTAGCAGTCGATATCATACCGTCTAGTAGTTCACACGGGGAAAACCCCCACTGATCATGGTTATGGATTGGGTAAAGAAAAAGGAAATGGTTAAACATACTTTCAACTACGGGGTAACCCCCACGGCAATCACGCCAACGAAAGTCAAACCACGTTTTTCAGAAAACAACTTAAAACTAAACAACCAAACGTGAACTCACTCAACTTTGTTGTTGACTAGTTGTTACATGCCTTACAGGTCGCTAAATGCTTGGAGCTTGCACGGGGAAGGAGTCGTTGTGGTGTACGGACTGTTATGTTCCGTGCTTAATATTTAAATCCTTATGAACTTACTAAACTTGCGTTTTGAAACTTTAACTTATGAACTATGGACTTATGCTTTTGAACACACGTTTAAGCTTCCACTGTTTAAACTAAACAAGGTTAACTAGCTTTGGTCACCAATCGTATTATGTTTGGTTTTATTTACTTAACTGAGTTGTTCAATATGATTGGTGGCTCGATCCTGGTCACGTCACGCCTCCAAGCGGTGGTACTCCGCATGGTGGATTTTGGTGGTGTGACAGATTGGTATCAGAGCCATTGGTTATAGTGAACTTGGTTTTAAAAGGGAAAAGTTTTTGATAAAACCAGACTATAACCTGTACAGTGCTCAACGATCCACAACGACGCTTCGCTCCACGTGCAAGACTCGACACCATAAGTGGTATGATTTATGTTACATTGTCGGTTAGATAGTTCTCACTGTGCATTAAATAATGTGATAATTTCTATTTGAACCTTGTGTGCTTACTCTCTAATGTCGTCCCACACTTACGCACTTTCGCGACACTTTCCTCACTTACGTTGCTTCGTTATGAAGATCATGAGCGGACGCGGAGGGCGTATCAACCTCACTCAAGCCCAGTTGACGGCTTTGATCAACGAACGAGTCGCTGAGGCACTCGCAGCTAACCCAGCAGGAGGTATAACCTGCCATATCAACCCACCTTAGGACGTTTAGATCCTACCTTCACAAACCAACCCTCGTGCTTAACCATGCCTATTATTCTCTCACTACAGGTCAACATGCTCAACCTCCGGTGTGCACGTTCAAGACGTTCATGGACTGCCGACCTACCACTTTCAGTGGCACCGAAGGAGCAGTGGGCCTTCTTCACTGGTTTGAAAAGCTTGAGACAGTTTTCGAGATGTGCGAATGCCCCGAAGACCGTAGGGTGAAATATGCTACCGGAACACTTGAAGGAGCTGCGTTAACCTGGTGGAAGGCACAGGTTCAACTACTAGGAGTGGCAGTTGCTAATGCCACACCCTGGAATGGTTTCAAAGAGCTGATCAAGGAGGAGTACTGCAGTCGGGATGACATCCACAAACTAGAGGTGGAATTTTTCAATCTGAAGATGACGGGATCTGAGATTGAGGCGTATACCAAGAGGTCGAATGAACTGGCCATCCTGTGCCCAACTATGGTGGACCCTCCCATCAAACGTATTGAGCTTTACCTCAAGGGCCTTGCACCAGCGATTCAAAGTCACGTAACTTCAGCCAACCTGGGTACCATTCAGCAAATTATCAAGTTGGCTCATCGTCTCACCGACCAGGCGGTGGAGCAAAACAGGCTACCCAAACGTATCAGTGCCACAACTACTTCTGATGCACCTACCGACAACAAGCGAAAATGGGATGGGAACTCCGGAAAGGGTTCTACTTCAGTTCAGTCTCAGCAGCGAAAGACTGATGACTACCAGAGTCCTGGTCAGCAATCTTCTGGTAACCAAGGGCAGGGTGGATACCGAGGGAACCACCCCAAGTGCAACCGGTGCAACAAACATCACAGTGGGCAGTGCAACAAAGGTCGCTGTCAGAGATGTCAAAAGCTGGGTCATGAAGCTAAGGATTGCAGGAGCCCGCGTCCTGCAAATCAGAATCGCCAACAGCAACAAGCTCCACAGAACCACCAGCAGCAGCATCAGCAGGGAAATAAAGGATGCTTCCAGTGTGGCGCTGAAGGCCACTTTAAGAGAAACTGCCCCCAGCTGAACCAAAACCAGAACAATAACCAAGGAAATGGGAACCACAATGAGAATAACAATGGAGGCAACAATGGAGGCGGCAATGGGGGAAACAACAATGGCAATGGGGCAAGAGGTCGTGCTTTCGTGATTGGTCAGGGTGATGCAAGGAACGATCCCAACGTTGTGATGGGTAAGTTTCTTCTGGACGACTTCTTTGTTACTGTTTTATTCGATTCGGGTGCCGATACTAGTTATGTGTCCTTAAAAGTTAGCCAAATGCTTAAGCGCACTCCAACACTTTTGAACACCAAACACGCGGTAGAACAAGCAAATGGTAAAAGTCTTGAAGCCACACACGTAGTTAAAGGTTGTAACCTCGTCTTAGCTGGTCAGACTTTCTCTATCGATCTTATTCCTATCACACTGGGTAGTTTCGACGTTGTTATTGGGATGGATTGGCTATCTCATCACCAAGCGGAGATTGTTTGCAAGGAGAAAATCGTCCGCATTCCTCGTTCTGGTGAAGAACCTCTCATGATTCGTGGCGACAAGAGTGGTGCTGTCGAAGGCATCATCTCTTTCCTTAAGGCCCAGAAGTGTTTGCGAAAGGGCCACACTGCCATTTTAGCACTCGTTACTGACACATCAACGGAAGGGAAGAGAATTGAAGACATCCCTATTGTGCGCGATTTTCCTGAGGTATTTCCTGAGGAATTACCTGGTCTTCCGCCTCATCGCCAAGTTGAATTTCAAATCGAGGTAGCTCCTGGAGCAGGGCTAGTAGCTCGAGCACCATATCGTCTAGCTCCATCAGAACTCGAAGAACTGTCCACACAACTACAAGAACTCTTGGAAAAGGGTTTTATACGTCCTAGCTCTTCGCCCTGGGGAGCTCCAGTCTTGTTCGTGAAGAAGAAAGACGGTACCTTCAGGATGTGTATTGACTATCGCGAACTTAACAAGGTGACTGTGAAGAATCGTTATCCTCTTCCACGTATTGACGACTTGTTCGACCAGTTGCAAGGGTTGAGCTATTACTCCAAGATTGATTTGAGATCTGGATACCATCAGCTGAGAGTCCGAGATGAGGACGTCTCCAAAACAGCATTCAGAACTCGTTACGGCCATTACGAGTTTCTAGTTATGCCATTCGGGCTGACGAATGCACCAGCGGTCTTCATGGATCTCATGAACCGAGTGTGCAAGCCTTACTTGGATAAGTTCGTTATTGTGTTCATCGACAATATCCTGATCTATTCCAAGAGTCAGGAGGAACACGAGCAGCATCTACGACTTATGCTGGAACTTCTTCGAAAAGAGCAGTTGTATGCCAAGTTTTCAAAATGTGACTTCTGGCTTCGCGAAGTCCACTTTCAAGGCCATGTGGTAAACAAGGATGGGATTCATGTTGATCCATCCAAGGTTGACTCAATCAAGAACTGGCCTGCACCCCGCACACCAAAAGAAATCCGCCAATTCTTGGGTTTGGCAGGATATTACAGAAGATTTATCAAAGACTTCTCCAAGATTGCGCAACCTCTCACTTCACTGACTCAGAAGGGTGTCATCTATCGTTGGGGTGATGCACAAGAGTCCGCATTTCAACATCTAAAAGATAGACTTTGTAGCGCGCCTATCCTCTCATTGCCAGAAGGCACCGATGATTTCGTGGTTTATTGCGACGCTTCCATCCAAGGACTTGGTTGCGTATTGATGCAACGTGACAAGGTCATTGCCTACGCATCGCGCCAACTTAAAGTTCACGAAAGAAACTACACTACTCACAATCTGGAGCTGGGAGCAGTTGTATTCGCGCTTAAGATATGGAGACATTACCTGTACGGTACCAAGTGCACCATTTACACCGATCACAGGAGTCTCGAGCATATCTTCAAGCAAAAGGAGTTAAACATGCGACAACGCCGATGGGTCGAACTCTTGAATGATTACGAATGCGCTATCAAGTATCATCCGGGCAAAGCCAATGTTGTGGCCGACGCCCTCAGTCGAAAGGATACTATACCTAGGCGTGTACGTGCTCTACAGCTTACCATCCAATCTAACCTTCCCTCTCAGATTCGTGAGGCTCAGGTCGAAGCATTGAAGGTAGAAAACATCAGGGCTGAATCCCTACGAGGATCGAGGCAGCGGCTAGAACAAAAGGAAGACGGCGCTTACTATGTAAACGGACGCATCTGGGTTCCATTTTATGGAAACTTACGCGAACTTGTGATGGACGAAGCGCACAAGTCTCGTTATTCGGTACATCCTGGTTCGGATAAAATGTACCACGACCTCAAGACTACGTATTGGTGGCCTGGCATGAAAGCCCACGTAGCAACCTACGTCAGCAAGTGCTTGACTTGTGCGAGAGTCAAGTCTGAATATCAGAAACCATCAGGCCTACTTCAACAACCGGAGATCCCGAAATGGAAATGGGAGCAAATTTCCATGGATTTCGTTACTGGCCTGCCCAGATCTCAACGCGGAAACGATACCATTTGGGTGATCGTAGATCGACTAACCAAGTCTGCACATTTTCTGGCTATCAAAGAAACGGACAAGTTCTCTACTCTTGTAGACATTTACCTAAAGGAAGTGGTATCAAGGCACGGAGTGCCAATCTCTATTATATCTGATCGTGACGCACGTTTTACTTCAGAACTGTGGCAAGCAATGCACAAGTCCTTTGGCTCACGTTTAGATATGAGCACCGCTTATCACCCGCAGACGGATGGGCAATCTGAACGCACCATCCAAACCCTTGAAGACATGCTTAGGGCATGTGTAATCGATTTTGGTAATGGCTGGGAGAAGCACCTCCCGCTAGTGGAGTTCTCATATAACAACAGCTACCACACCAGCATCCAAGCCGCTCCGTTTGAGGCATTGTACGGACGCAAATGCCGATCACCTCTCTGTTGGGCAGAAGTTGGTGACAGTCAAATCACTGGCCCAGAACTTGTGGTAGATACCACCGAGAGAATTGCTCAGATACGACAGCGAATGGCGGCAGCTCGTGACCGTCAGAAAAGCTATGCTGATAAGGGAAGAAAACCACTCGAGCTCCAGGTTGGGGACCGAGTGCTACTCAAAGTCTCACCTTGGAAAGGTGTAGTCCGCTTTGGCAAACGAGGCAAACTCAATCCGCGTTATGTCGGACCATTCGAAGTCACCGAGAAAATTGGCAAAGTCGCCTACAGGTTGAATCTACCTGAAGAACTCAGCGGAGTTCACTATGTTTTCCATGTGTCAAATCTGAAGAAGTGTCTGTCAGATGAGACCCTCATAGTTCCTCGTAAGGAACTCACAATCGACGACCAACTGCGATTCGTCGAGGAACCAGTAGAGATTACAGATCGAGATGTTAAGATCCTCAAGCATACCAGGATACCTCTGGTTCGAGTTCGTTGGAATGCTCGTCGTGGCCCAGAGTATACCTGGGAACGAGAAGACCAAATGAAACTCAAGTATCCCCAATTGTTTAAGAAAAACGCAACCACTACTGAGGCTGAAGCTACTACAGAATTTCGGGACGAAATTCCAAATCAACGGGGGGATGATGTGACACCCCAGGAAAATCTAGAAAACAACGCAACTTAACTAGCTTCCTCAGTAACCACGCGCTAAATTTCGGGATGAAATTCTCTTAACAGGGGGAGAATGTGACAACCCTCGAATTTACATGTAACCGTACAGTTTATTAATAATAATTAATGTGCTTGACGACTGTGTGGAATTACTTAACTGCTTTCTGATATCTGTGTTATGCTTACACGTATTTGTTAATATACTAATAGTGTACAGATAGGTCACTATATAGTCCGTTATATTTTCCCTAAGTGTTAGAAAGTGAAAACGTTACAAAATATATAAATAGGACACTTTACGGATTAATTAAGCACTTTAACGGATCTCTATCGAACCGAACAACCGGACTTCACCCAGAACCCAAAAATATTGCCATTAGCATTGTTTATCTTTTTCTGAGCCAGTTAGGGCCCCCGAATACCCTAACACCCGCTTTAACGCACTACACACTAGTAACCGGATTAATCCCTAAACTAACTTAACTTACCCTAACTATAAACTAACTAGATGGTTGATTTGGAACCGGATACCCCCCCCCCCCCCTAACCAAACCGTCCCCAAGAGGGGGACACCCTTTGTCCTTCTTGTGATTATTTTATTTCACTTGTCCCATATCAAGAAAGCATAGAAACCTTTGGATAATATTCATACCATTTGCCTATAAGAACAAGATTAGAACCTCCATATCATTCATCACACAACACTCAACAAAAACACCCTCTCTCTCTCTAAATAACTCACGGCCAAACACCCTTAAACATCCATCAATTTTTCGAGTCTTGTTCAAGCCATTCCAAGATCATTCAAGTGTTAAGGATCACCTACAAGGAAGCTTGGTGCATTCGGAACGCGAAGGACCTCACCCCATTGCTTTTATCCACTCGATTTTCGACTAGAATCTTCCCTAGCCTCGAGCTAGTAGTAAGTTGCTCTAAACTCCTTCTTGATCTATCCTAAAGTGGTTAATGAGAGTTTCGTCGGTTGAAAATCACTAACATATAAGATCACCAACTAAAAGTCTACTAAAGTGATGTACAAGGTGGTTAATGGATAAATATTAGTGTAAATCATGTAGATCTTGTGTGATTATGCTTATTGGTTGATGATTTGATGATTTGCTGATTAATATTAATATGTGATGTTATTGCGGTCACTAAACTTGTAAACGGAATCAATCGAACACGATTTAGAAGGTTAAACACTGAAAAACAGAATCTGTCCCGGTTTTACAGCCAACTTCAGTTGGCTGTAAACAGGTCTTAAACTCAACGAAAAACTGATATTTTGAATCTAAAATATGTCATTATGAAATACGGTTCTAATGGCACCGGAATCGTAATTTTTGGACTTCGTTTACTATTTTTAAAGTGTTAATTTGTAACAGCAACTTAAGCTGAATTTTGACAGCAATAAATGGGTGTCGTACTTTCAGTCATAACCTGAGTTTTGTGATGAATCGGACCATGAAATTTGTACAGTAGATGAAAACCGATGTATTTGTAATTACCCCACTGGAATTTCGTAAATCGGACACTCGATGAATTTTTAATAAATTTTTCCGTGGACTGTGGTCAGAAATACATAAATCTGAGTTCAGCCCGGAATATGAATTTTTATAAAATATTGGTAATGAACCGGACCCCGATATTTTTACACAATAAAATATGGAACGTTTAAGACATCCTGTAAAAATTTGGGAATTTTTGGAATAGATTAACTATTTTATTAAAATGTCCGAAAACAGCCGGTTTTGAATATTAATGCTGAAATAACATAAGTTGTGATTTGCGCGTCTAAATGTCGAGTATGCTATATGTGAATGATCTAACATGTTATATGTGTTATATGCATTATTGTATGTTTGCTTATGAGTGGGGAATGGATGGGAAGTATATATGGGCGTAAATCGTTAAAGTGTGTGCCTGTTATGTGGTAGAAGTAATGTGCAAATAAACCGTACGTAGGATACGTGTTATGCATGAGAAACTGATTGTTATCCGTACCTTATTAGGACGCGATTGACCGACCTTGACTGTTAACTATATTGAGAATCTAACCGAGCAAACCGAGGTGAGTTCACACACTTTCTAAGGCATGGGATTCCCGGTGGTTTGGGAATGGGTTAAATAATTAAAACTAAATCTACATATCCTCCTTGGGTAGGATATGTACGGCCATCCTCCAAAGATTGGATGCTATTATTAATCCTACGAATTCTCCTGGTGCAGAATACGTACGTTGTGGTCCTCCTGGTGCAGGACAACAACCTTAAAACTAGCTAGACAAAACTCTATCATGAAGTCCCTCAATTTATATCGACTTAATCGCCGAGGCCAATGGCGAGCGGGTCATTAGTTAATAGCGCTATTAGGTTTAACAAACCTCACACCGTGCCAGTCGGACGGGCGTGTACTAATGGACTATGGCAGATTGTCAGTGATGATAGACACTGATATAGGGCACAACTTATTTGCGTAGCAGTCGATATCATACCGTCTAGTAGTTCACATGGGAAAAACCCCCACTGATCATGGTTATGGATTGGGTAAAGAAAAAGGAAATGGTTAAACATACTTTCAACTACGGGGTAACCCCCACGGCAATCACGCCAACGAAAGTCAAACCACGTTTTTCAGAAAACAACTTAAAACTAAACAACCAAACGTGAACTCACTCAACTTTGTTGTTGACTAGTTGTTACATGCCTTACAGGTCGCTAAATGCTTGGAGCTTGCACGGGGAAGGAGTCGTTGTGGTGTACGGACTGTTATGTTCCGTGCTTAATATTTAAATCCTTATGAACTTACTAAACTTGCGTTTTGAAACTTTAACTTATGAACTATGGACTTATGCTTTTGAACTCACGTTTATGCTTCCGCTGTTTAAACTAAACAAGGTTAACTAGCTTTGGTCACCAATCGTATTATGTTTGGTTTTATTTACTTAATTGAGTTGTTCAATATGATTGGTGGCTCGATCCTGGTCACGTCACGCCTCCAAGCGGTGGTACTCCGCATGGTGGATTTTGGGGGTGTGACATAATTACCCCACTGGAATTTCGTAAATTGGACGCTCGATGAATTTTAAATAAATGATCTCGTGGACTGTGGTCAGAAAAATATAAATCTGAGTTCAGTCCGGAAAATGAATTTTTATAAAATATTGGTAATGAACCGGACCCCGATATTTTTACACAATAAAATTTGGAACGTTTAAGACATTCTATAAAAATTTGGGAATTTTTGGAATAATTTAACTATTTTATTTAAATGTCCGAAAACAGCCGGTTTTGAATATTTATGCTGAAATGACATAAGCTGTAATTTGCGTGTCTAAATGTCGAGTGTGCTATCTGTAAATGATCTAACGTGTTATACGTGTTATGTGCATTATCGTATGTTTGTTTGTGAGTGGGAAATGGATGGGAAACTTATATGGGCATAAACCGTCAAAGTGACGCATGTTGTGTGATAGATACGTGTAGGAACTTTGTGCTCTATTTGAAAAGCCACTAAATGACTAACTGGTAAATCATACTAGGACGTGATTGACCGACCTTGATTGTTAGCTATTTGTGAGAGTCAAACCGAGCAACCGAGGTGAGTTCACACTTTTCTACAAAGCATGGTAAATTCCCGGTGGGAATGGGAATGGGTTCAGGAATAGGGATTCCTCGTCCTTTGGGACGTGTTCAGGAATGTAAATTCCTCGTCCTGTTGGGACGAATTAGACTTACTGGACTAGAACTCTATCAGCGAAGTCCCTCCCTTTTTGTATCGACTTAATCGCCGAGGCTATGGCGAGCGGGTCATTAGTTAATAGCGCTATTAGGTTTAACAAACCTCACACCGTGCCAGTCGGACGGGCGTGTACTAATGGACTATGGCACGTCGGTGGTGATAGAACACCGATGCTAGGGCACAATTGATTTCTTTTGTTAGTAGTCGATATGATAAACGAGTCTGGTAGTTTAAAATAAAGGGGTAGCTCCCCACGGCCAAAGTGCCGGGCTAGATAGCCAGGGAAGGTGGACATGGGATGGTTAATTAATAAACGTTTTCGAACTATGGGGTAACCCCCACGGCTGGATAGTCGAATGAGATTAAACTACGCTTTTGGAAACAACTCTAAAATGGACAACCAACCGTGAACTCACTCAACTTTGTTGTTGACTCGTTATTACATGCTTTGCAGGTCGTTAGAAGCTATGGAGCTTGCATATGGAGGTGGTCGTTGTGGGATGCGAACCGATATGTCCCGTACTTAATAAATAAACTTTATGAACTTATTAAACCTACGTTTTGGACGTTAAACTTATGAACTATGGACTTATGTTTTGAACTTATGTTTTATGCTTCCGCTGTTAACCTAAAATCGGTTTACTTCCTTTTGGTCACCAATCGTATTGTGTTTGGTTTTATTTACTTAATTATGTTGTTCAATATGATTGGTGGCTCGATCCTGGTCACGTCACGCCTCCAAGCGGTGGTACTCCGCATGGTGGATTTTGGGGGTGTGACACATCATCCATGAACCGAACCGGAGCTCTGTTGGAATCCCACCGCCGTCAGCAACAGTCGCCGGAAAAGTGCCATCTCCGCCGTTGACTGGTCAACCTTCATCATCTTCCTCCTTGGGGTTTGAAACCCGTTGGTTAATAACAAGGACCACCGGTCCGAGACACCATCCGCCAGACCCGAACCGCACCAAAACCGAATCTGAACGTGTCGGACCCGAACCGAAGCCGCTGTTGACTGTGTTTGACCGGACCAAAGCTGATATATCTCGAACCGAATTTGTTGAATCATCGGCCGTACTGAACCCGAACGAAAATCTGACCCGAACCTGACTTGTGACCCGTGCCTGATGTCGACTGAACCCGAAACCACTCTTGGACTAAGAATAGATCTGAGCGAGACAACCACCACCCACCGTCTGTTTACCGGAAATCTTGTCGGATCGAGGCACAACCACCGCCACGCTGCTACTGCCGCCGCCGTGAGCGGCGGCGCCGTTCATCTCCGCCGCTCTCTCTCTCTCTCTTGTAGGAATATTGTAGATTTGCCGATTATTTTTACACATTTTCAACTCTGAAATATTATTTCAGCTCTGATAATTTCAGGGTGTGACAGATTTGCCGAGTTGGACTGAGTCGAACCGACGTGTTTTACGCGATTTAGCGCAACCGACGGTCAAACGCGACAACGACGAATACCGACATTATTTTTACACGTTTTTAACTCTAAAATATTATTTTACTAGGCTACGGTGATTTCGGTTTTAAAAACGTGTCTCGTAGGAATTACGGGCCACTTACACATGAGATGGACTTGTGGGCCCTGGGCCCAAGCCCAAAACCCACAAGCCTAAACCTGCACATGATATAATATATCTTCTCCTTAAAAGATCTTATAAAATTTCTAAAATCTCTTCAAATCTATACAAAGGATTTTTGTCTGGCACATAAGATCTCACAAGATTTCTTCAAGATTTCATCTACCATCTATAAGATCCATCCCCATCTTCACAAACAAAAACACAGGCAAGCATCTTCCTCTCTCCCTCTCGAAATCTACTGCACACAAAAGAAAAGATATTGCACCTTCCTTCTTCATGTATCTCTAACAAACACACACATGAATCCACTCTCAGCCGCTCTTCAATGTGCAACAAACACACACAGACTTGAAGCCTGTCTCTTTCCCCCTCTTGATCTTCATACACAAACAAAACACACACACATAAATAAAAACCCTTCAACTCTCTATTACGTATACAAACATAGAGAACTCAAGCTCCTCACATAAACCCACTGCCAAACACTCCCCTACCTCCCGGTCTCCTCTCCCTCTCTGGTGCTTATTATTTTCGTGTGTGTGTTTTGGGTAATAGTTTAAGCCGCGATTATTTTCGTTAACTATTCCTTATTTTAATTATACGTGGTAACGAGCTTGAACCGACATGATTATATTTTACATTTTATGAAATATTTGGCAAGTTGATATATTGGTAATTGAATCTTGGATTGAATTTTGTTAAAATAACGACAGATTGGTATCAGAGCTATAGGTTACAGAGAATTAGGTTTCTATAGAGATACCTAGGCTCTAACCTCACTTTCCTCTGGGAACTTAGAATATTAAAACTTGAATACATACAGAACGCCTAGTACTCGAATATGGTCTCCAACCGTTGCTGAAAAACAAACAGTCAAGATTTTGTTTTCAAACATACGCTATTGTGGTGTTTTACACACGGTACACAAAACAGTTACATACAGTACACAAAACTCTGAGAGTTTAGGAAACATGCATTTAAGACCTTCGGAAACTCATGTTGAAGTTCATTAAAGGTCGTCACGTAGGAACTGCGAATATTAACTCGGGCACACACCATTACCCATATTGTCTGTGATATTTTGACTTCCCGAGCAGGCAGCCTACGCATAACAAAACGCTAGTGCACAGGTATACATGAAACTTAAGCTATACATCAACGGAGGTTGAAGTACGTTACATACGACTTTCGAGGAAGCGGCGGTTTGGCACGCGGTCCTGCAAACGACACGAGTCATGCTAAGGAGAAGATGTATGTCTCCGCATTCCCCCTAACTCAATAATGACGAATACGCTATGTTTGACATCCCATGGTAATGTCACCTAACAACTGGTCGTCACATGCAACCCCAGGTAAAGTCCTTAAATTTCTTTTATTGAAATTTCGACTTTCACATTTACTGAGTAGATTTTCGTATCTCTACTCCTCTTAATGGTTATTGCATCACGATAATTTCATTCGTTATAGCGAACACTCATTGCTTCATTTCTTGAAAATTCATATGTTACGCATGCATCGTTTGTTACGCATGTGGTTTCGTTTCGAATAAAGCGTTTCATTAAAGTTCAAATATTATTTCGCTAAATCTAATTATTGATTTGTGATTCGAATGACCCGCGTTATTGTAATTGTTGGCTCCTTTGTAATCAAGTCAACACATTTTCTTGAAATCCCTTTCTTTTCAAGCTACATACATGGTTTTCGTTGTGACCATGCCGAAAGTTTTCTTGTCGATACATGTAATTATTGTCGGCTTGTGCTGAAGTCAAATGCAATTGTTTGAACTTGTTCATTACACATATTCAATTCAAGACACCATATGATGTATTGAAAACATCATATTCGAATTCGTTTTAACAAGCGTTTCATTGTTCTGAGTCGTAGTAGATTTGTTTGGTCTACGACTCCACTAAGTCGTTTGTTGATTTCGACACCTTGTGGTGTCAGTATAAACTTGTAGCTTGGGCTAATCATGATTGAGCGTTTTATGCAAAACACAGGTGATACTTGTTCGATCACCGCTATATTTGAATTGTTTCATTCATTGCGACACCTTGTGGCGTCGGTAGAACTTGCAGCTTGGGCTGATCATGATCGAGCGTTTCATGCAAACTATTACATTTGAGCTTGTTGAAATCTAAATTCATTTATTGGATGCAATCATTTCTAGAATTCATTTGCATATTGTGATACGTCCTTGAATTCACATCATTCGAAAAAGTCTTGATTCGACTTCATGATCGTTCACTTTGGTACTAATCGTATTTTCTACGCATAACGTAACTCTAAGGAGTTAACGTAGTCTAAATTTCGAGGATGAAATTTTATTAACAGGGGGAGAATGTGACAACCGGAAATTTACGCCCTTAATTACGTGATTAATAGATGATTAACATGATAATAAATAGTGTTTACAATGCAAATTAACTTAATCAGGCCCTTGGAGTGCCCAGGAACGTTTATACGACTTTACAGTGCGCGAACGGTGGTTTACAGAGAAACCTGCTGAATATTACGCGACGACGAACTGATACCGTACAAGATACTAACAACGCTGACAGATATGCATGTTACACGAATATTTTATGCTTATGGAGTTTGGGTTACGATATCGGGTCTCGTAGGAATTACGGGCCATTTACACACGAGATGGGCTTGTGGGCCCTGGGCCCAAGCCCAAAACCCACAAGCCTAAACCTACATATAATAATTAGATCATTTCAAGATCTAATGAGATCTTTACTAAATCTACACAAAATCCTGCAAAATCTATACAAGATCGATAAAATCTATAGAAGATTGACAAAATCTATACTAAATCTACATAAAATATTGTCAAGATCTTAGCAAATCTTAATAAATCTTGCAAAATCTCATCAAATCTCATCAAAAGATTTGTCTCTAAAGATTAGAGCATAAGGACATATGGTTAATAAATTGTTATATGATCCACCAAACAATACCCATTATACAGGTGTATAAAAGGGGCCATGCCCTTATTCCCTTAATTGTGCAGATAAAAAATAACACACACACCATTCAGATATTTCCACTACTCTCCATTTTCTTCAAGATTTGAAACCCTAAAACGTTATCCCTTTACCTTCCCTGCCATCAAACCTAAACACACAAATAAAAAGCAGGCCCATCATCCCCACAACACCCTCATGCTCTCCCTCTCCCTTCTCGGTGAAACCCACAGCCGGCCGACGAGCAGCGGCACCCCCCTCTCCTGACTCTACTCGGAAGGTAAGCCGGAGCCGGAGCCGGCGCTTTTTCTGACAAAATTGGCAACCACCACCACCGTCTGGTGGTGGTGCGGTGGTGACACGCAGGGACGAAGAGGAGAGAGAGAGAGAGAGAGAGACGAAGAGGAGAGAGAGAGCGGCGGAGATGAACGGCGTCGCCGCTCACGGCAGCGGCAGTGGCAGCATGGCGGTGGTTGTGCCTCGATCCGACAAGATTTCCGGTAAACAGACGGTGGGTGGTGGTTGTCTCGCTCAGATCTATTCTTAGTCCAAGTGTGGTTTCGGGTTCGGTCGACATCAGGCACGGGTCACAAGTCAGGTTCGGGTCAGATTTCCGTTCGGGTTCAGTACGACCGATGATTCAACAGATTCGGTTCAAGATATATCAGCTTTGGTCCGGTCAAACACAGTCAACAGCGGCTTCGGTTCGGGTCCGACACGGTCAGATTCGGTTTTGGTGCGGTTCGGGTCGACTCGGTCAAACCGAGTCAACTCGGTCAACTCAGGTCAACACAGCGGGTCAATTCAGTTGACTCGGTCAACTCAGTCAACGTCCGACGCGAAGATGGGTAAAGTCTAACGACACGTTTAATATTTACGTAATTTTAATTATTTCGTGAACGAGCTCGACCCGAATTGATTTGATAATAGTTTACTTTTGGTATATTTGGCAAAAATTACATATATAGTGCTTATATTGTTAAAGTTTTGTTGAATTTTGATATAATAACGACAACTAGTGTTGTCGGGGGCGTCCAAAAACAGAGGAAACTCTGCCCGTTTTTCGAGAAAATCCGTAAAAACAACACGCGTTTTATTATATAACGAAAACAAATCAGATTCAAATGACTTTTTACAAATGCATGTTATTTCGACGACACTTTATAACTTACAAAAGACGACGATGACGCAAACTATTTTACAAAATAAATATAATTTCTTATATTTATATTTCAAACGTTGAACTTGAATCCTCTTTATAAATAAATATCGTTACATATTTATTTCCGACGCAAACAAATCGATTCTCTTATAAAAATAAATATAGTTATATATTTATTTTCAAACACGACAAGTCGACGATTCTTTTATAAAATAAATATAACTTTTATATTTATTTCAAACGCCTAAACGGCCTACGACATATAACACGAGTTTATTATATATTCTTTTTATGAAACATTCGTTACATACACGTACGACTCTTCAAGACGACTAACATGATTCTACCAAAATATTTATATATTTTATATAAATATTTATATATATTTTAAACCTCTCGAGAACTAAGTCTTCCCAAGACTTACTAAATAACGACATTAAACGGAACTTAACGAGTATAACTTAGTCATTACTATTAAGTTATCAACAAACCATTGAATCGTTCAGTTAACGATTCGGTAGAGCTCGGTAACACGTAGATTAGTTACCGCATTAATTAGAAACTTATAAAATATTCCGTGTTAGGAATATTGTAGAATGCACGCTAGCGAGTCTCGTCTTGGAAATGACATCACGAAGTCGTATTTAGCTAGCTTTGCACAGGAATATTCAGGTGAGTTCATAACCCCACCTTTTATAGTTTTACATTTTTCTAAATGTTTTCGGGGTGGAAAGACATGCACTTTTTGCGAAGCATACAAGGTTTTCAATAAACATGAATTACATATTTCTAAACCATTTTACCAACAAGTGTTAACTGACACAAATGGTTTACGAGAAGCTGAGGTTTTATACCGGTTTTTCAAACAAGCGTATTTTTCGAAATATGCATACACACGAATTCTAGTTTTCTAAACTATGGGAAAATAAAAATACAAGAGTTTACAAGATACAAATGTTACAATGTTTATAAATGGTATGATACAAAAACAAGAAGCACTCTTGGTGAGAACGAGTACCAAGAATGATGCGTTTTGAGAATACAAGAATACAAGAAGCACTCTTGGTGAAAACTAGTACCAAGTATGATGTGTTTTGAGGAATGATACGAGAAATCGTGTCACGAATAGGGTACCATAAGCACCATTAATCAACAATATACCTAGACCGTAGAACAAAAGGTTAGATCTAACGGGTGTCGGGCCGCCACACTCTTGGTGAGAACGAGTACCAAGCAATGCTTTTGTGTCTCAGAATATGACAACTAGAAAAATGCCTATGGTTTGGTTGTTTCCTATGTCGTGTCACATGTTAATGGCCTTGCAACCCATTAACAACATGATTTATACAAGAATACTTGATTTACACAAGAAAACCTAGATACATACAGAAATACTTGACTTATACATGATACATACAGAAATACTTGACTTATACATGATACATACAGAAATATTTGATTTATACATGATACATACAGAAATACTTGATTTACACATGATACATATAGAAATGCTTGATTGACGGTTATACAACCTTTACAAATACAAAGTTTCCGTATAACATGACAAGAAAATGATTTTAAATTCGTTTTCTCAACAATACTTCAAAAACCGGTTATTCAAAAAGATTTATTCCAAATCTTTTACAAACAAACTATGAACTCGCTCACCTTTATGTTGACTTTTTCGCATGTTTCTTTCTCAGGTTGCATTTCTAAGACAAGGCACGGTTGGAATAGGAGAACCATGTGGAATCGAGTACTTAGTGGGCGTTCAATTTCTAGAAATTCTTTGCTTTAACTGCTTCCGCTGTGCAATGAAGATACCAGTCCAGTCACGCCAGCTCTGATAATTTCGGGGTGTGACAGATTGGTATCAGAGCGGCGGAGATGAACGTCGTGACTGGACCGGTATCTTCATCTCCACTCTGATACCAATCTGTCACACCCCGAAATATCAGAGCATTGGCGTGACTGGACCGGTATCTTCATTGCACAGCGGAAGCAAATAAGCAAAGACTTTTAGAATGTGAATGCCTCTAAGTACTCGTAACTCCAATGGTTCTCCTATTCCAACCGTGCCTTGTCTTAGAAATGCAACCTGAGAAAGAAACATGCGAAAAATCAACATAAAGTTGAACGAGTTCATAGTTTGTTTGTAAAAGATTTGAAATAAATCTTTTTGAATAACCGGTTTTTGAAGTATTGTTGAGAAAACGAATTTAAAATCATTTTCTTGTCAAGTTATATGGAAACTTTGTATGAAAACATGGTATGTATCTTGTATGAATCAAGTATTCTTGTATAAATCAAGTATTCTTGTGTAAATCAAGTATTCTTGTATAAATCAAGTATTCTTGTATAAATCAAGTATTCTTGTATAAATCACGTATTCCTGTATAAATCAAGTGTTCTTGTATAAATCACGTATTCTTGTATGTATCAAGGTTGTTAATGGGTTTCAAGGCCATTAACATGTGACACGACATAGGAAGCAACCAAACCTTAGGCATTTTTCTAGTTGGCATATTCTGAGACACAAAAGCACTGCTTGGTACTCGTTATTTGTCACACCCCGAAATATCAGAGCGTTGGCGTGACTGGACTGGTATCTTCATTGCACAGCGGAAGCAAATAAGCTAAGTCTTTTAGAAAATTGAACGCCCACTAAGTACTCGACTCTTCATGGTTCTCCTATTCCAACCATGCCTTGTCTTAGAAATGTAACCTGAGAAAGAAACATGCGAAAAAGTCAACATAAAGTTGAGCGAGTTCCTAGTTTGTTTGTAAAAGATTTGAAATAAATCTTTTTGAATAACCGGTTTTTGAAGTATTGTTGAGAAAACGAATTTAAAATCATTTTCTTGTCATGTTATACGGAAACTTTGTATTTGTAACGCATTATGTATGTGAACTCTTGTATTTGTAAAGGTTGTATAACCGTCAATCAAGTATTTCCGTATGTATCATGTGTAAATCAAGTATTTCTATATGTATCATGTATAAATCAAGTATTTCTGTATGTATCTTGTATAAATCGAGTATTTCTGTATGTATCTTGTTGTTAATGGGTTGCAAGGCCATTAACATGTGACACGACATAGGAAGCAACCAAACCTTAGGCATTTTTCTAGTTGGCATATTCTGAGACACAAAAGCACTGCTTGGTACTCGTTCTCACCAAGAGTGTGGCTGCCCGACACCCGTTAGATCTAACATTTTGTTTTGCGGTCTAGGTATATTGTTGATTAATGGTGCTTATGGTACCCTATTCGTGACACGATTTCTCGTATCATTTCTCATATCACTTCTTGTATCATTTCTCGTATCATTCCTTAAAACGCATCATACTTGGTACTCGTTCTCACCAAGAGTGCTTCTTGTTTTTGTATCATACCATTTGTAAACATTGTAATATTTGTATCTTGTATTTTCCCGTAGTTTAGAAAACTAGAACTCGTGTGTATGCACATTTCGAAAAATACGCTTATTTGCAAAAACCGGTATAAGTTTTTCGTAAACCATTTTTGTCCGTTAAAACTTGCTTGTAAAATGGTTTAGAAATATGTAATTCTTGTATGCTTTGCAAAAAGTGCATGTCTTTCCACCCCGAAAACATTTACAAAAATGTAAAACCATAAAAGGTGGGGTTATGAACTCACCTGAATATTCCTGTGCAAAGCTAACTATATACGACTTCGTGATGTCGTTTCCAAGACTTGTCTTGCTAGCGTGCATTCTACAATATTCCTAACACGGAATATCTTATAAGTTTCTAATCAAAAGCGGTAACTAAACTTCGTGTGACCGAGCTCTACCGAATCGTTGACCGAACGATTCGATGGTAAGTTGTTAACTTAATAAAAATGATTAAGTTATACTTGTTAAGTTTTGTCTATTGTCGGTGATAACTAATGAGTCTTGAAAAGACTTAATTCTCGAGAGATTTAAAAATAAACAAATATTTATATAAAAATATATAAATATATCGTTGTAATTGCGTTAGCCGTCTCGAGTAGTCGTACGTGTATGTGACGAGTGTTTTATGAAAAGAATAAACTCATAATGTGCCGTCTAGGCGTCTTGTAATAAATATAACAACTTATATTTATTTAATAGCGTTTTCGTGTTGATGTCGTTTGAAATAAATATGATAGTTTTATTTATTTCATAAAAGAATACGAGTTGTTTGGCGCTTGAAATAAATATATAAAATATATTTATTTTATAAAAGAATTGTCATTTTCGTATGTGATAAAGCGTCGTCGAAAGTGATATACACATTTATATTAGTTCTCATAAATGTCGCTTTTCAATAAAACATGTTTTCCTTTTACGGGTTTTCTCGAAAAACGGGCAGAGTTTCTTCTGTTTTTGGACGCCCCGACAACACAAGTTGTCGTTATATTATCAAAATTCAACAATTTATATGACAATATATGTGTAAACTCGAGTTAGACGAACAAGATAATAAACTAATCCAACTAAATTTCAAACGGATTCACTTATGTGTTGTAACACCTCGAAAATTTACGTCCAATAATGTATTGACACGTGTCATAAGCTTTGAACTTGTGAAAAAGTACTTTAGAGGGACTAAAGTTGACAAACAGAGAAACTATGTGAATATAAGGGTCCAAAGTGTCAACAATGGATAAATATATTTTAAAATAGCCCTACAAGATGTTTATACCTTCAAACGAATAAATCATGGATCATACGAAGCTGAAAATGAAAGAAAGTGAGGAATTACAAACTACAGGGGTTAAATGTGTCAACATGTTGAAAGTGTACCTCTGAGTGCCCTTTTAGCAAACCCGAAGCATTGTAACGGTAAAATATGCTTACTAGAATGTGTGGTAAAAATTTCATAAAGTTTCGTTATCGTATGAGAATGTTATGATCAAATCCGTGTACGAAGGGTTAAAAGCGTCAACGTTGAAATTTGTGACTTTTCGGGTAAGCACAAAGTTAACCAAGGACTTAACCAAGTTTGTAAAAGTCTTAAGGTCCTTAAAAATCAAGTTAGAGGGCCTAAAGTGCAAGAAAAACAATCAAAACCACGTTACAAAGGACCATGGACTGAAATGTAATAAATGAAACATTTTTAACCTGTTGCGCCGGTTTTAGGCGCCCCGCGAGGGGCTTCTCGCGGCTCGCGAACAAGCAGCAGCGACAGCAACAGTGAACAGCTGCCAGTTACAGCCCTGAAACCGACTTTACACTCTTGTTTTACATACCAGGGGCTGCCCCAATGGTTTAACATGCATAGGGGGCACTTGTACTGATCTGGTAACATGTGTAGACCTCTTTGGCATCATCCTAGAAGATCAAAATTGATATATAAGGGACTTGAAGTTGTAGCAACTTTGTTCATTCAATTGCAAAGTTCACAAGACTCACCTCTGGAGCTCTCTGGTCAGCAACAAGGATTCATTAGGCTCCCTAGTCGTGATTAGGACTCTTGTAAGTGCCCTTACCTCTTTCTAATTCAGTTTAGCTTAATTAATTAGCTAAAAGTCAAACCGTCGTAATTAACGTTTGACTTTGAGATTAAATAAAATCTGTTCAGTCAATTCTCGAATTGAAAGTACCTATAAGTAGGTAATTATGTGGGTAATAAACCCTTAAAAGGGTACTCTCTGATTCCCACTCTAACTAGGTCAATTGTCGGGTCAAACTTGTTATTAAAAAGTCAACAGAATGCTTATTTTCAAATTAATGCATAATTAGCAATGTAGGAGGCATGCAACCTGTTTTATCATTAATATAACTTGGTAATTAATGTAAGAACATGTCTAACCATGTTCAACTCGACAATTTTCAGTTTAAACCCGGATCGGAACCGAAAGTCGCATAATTTGACTTTTGCTTTGACTTTCAGTTCTGACCCGTTTAAGCATGTTTTATATTGGCCTTAGAGCTTTATTTGGACCAGGTTTCATATAAGTATAACTCTCTGAGATTATACAACTTGGTTCATTAGTTATCCGATTCATATGCATGTTTCCGTTAAGTGCTTAAATGTTGACTATTATGCCCTTTTGACTATAAAACATGATTTTTGAAAAAGTAAAAGAGTAGAAACCTTAGTTACTGATTTATAAACTTGCACCTAAAATTTGACATCAGTTTGAGGTCTAGATTAAGAGTTATGCTCATTAGCGTAATTTGAAAGCTTTTTATTAAATAAACGGCGTAATTAGCATATAACCTATTTAAACCCACTTTTTGATATCAAAATTTTTACCCACTGATGTAATATAATATTTTGGGATTTTTGAAGATTTTTATTTAATTTTTGGCGGAGCATAACATAGGTCTCTAAGTTTGATTCGATTAATGCCGGTTTTGCCCTTTTAAGCCATAAAATGAGTTTTACAAATCCTTTTGACCCCAAACCTTTTTCTACTGATTTTATTTGATAAATAAAATATTTTGAGCTTTCTGGAATTATAAAAATATCAGCTTTCCTTAAAAAACCCGGAAATGGCTCCAAATCGCCTTTTTAAGCGTTTTTAACGCATAGTATGTACTAAAACTATATTAAACATATAAGGTTGATACCTACTGATATTTTTAGTATATTCTTATAAATTAACAGTAAGTAAAAGTTTTTAAACTCAGGTTTCCAGTTTTGACCTTTTAAGCCTAAGTGAAATTACCAAAATACCCCTAAGATGCATAGTTTGGTTTTAAATGATAAATTTCACATATAGGTCATACCCTACTGTTATAACTTATTAAATTAAGTGTATTTACTGAATAAATCAGACCTGTAACTCAGATTTCTAATTAAACTCTTTTATAACCTTTTAAATGACCAAAATGCCCTTACAAGGAATAGTTTGAGTTTAAATCCATTTCGGGCATAATAGAAGATATCTTATTGATGTCACAACATATTTAAGGCATATTAACTTAGGAAACTTGCATATGACTCATTTGGTTACCCGTTACGCACTTTTCGCGTTCGGAACGGCTTATGTAACTAATTTGCATATATTAGCCGAAACGGGTCAAACCTTATCATCTTTGTCTCAAAATCCAGAATGTGTTTAGTATACCCATATTATACAAGTCTTCAAAATTGTCGGATCTAAATCACATTCTGTCCGGTCTTCGCTTAATCGTGCGTTTGAACCGTATCTTCCTTTAACACTGACCGGTCTAAGCTTAAGCTTAATTAAAGACCCGTTAGGATTCTAATAGGATAATAAAAACCTTTGTTCCAGATTAGGAGCCCAGTAAAAGCCATCTGTACTTGCTGTATTTGACTTATACATTGCTCAGGTAAATACTCTTAACTTATTTTCCCTATACGGGCTTGGGATACGGTATTATAATAATACCGCTTGGTCGGGTGTGTAATCATTTAAATCGGATTGTGATTAATGCAATTACATACTTGTTTAATATGTATTACTTGGTGTATGGCCTTTGGGGGTTAAATGACCATGTCCCGGATATCCTTGGCATCATTTTACGAAATGGCCACGACCTAAGCACGGGGTGTAGGCGTACACCTGACAGTTGCATATGTAAAAACTGGTAGCCCATTTAAAGGAATTAACCTTGTGGGTATTATACCTGTGGCGTGTCAGTTAATCTTGTCTGGCCCTACCAACCGGCCCTGATGGACGACAAATAAGTAAAACTGTATACATGATTATTTAATAATTGTCCCAAGTTATAAAATATATTTTTGCCGAAGTGCATTCAAATCAATTTTCAAACTCTTTTCAAAATGAGTCAGTTAAGTTGTATTTACCAGTGTAAACTGACGTATTTTCCAAAAAGGTTAAGTGCAGGTGCTACACGTAATAGGCTGGATACTCCAGACATCAATAATCAAGTCTCGCAAAGCTTTAGGTGTCAAAGTCTGTTGAACAGTTTTCCTCTTCATTTTGATCCGCCTATGGATCTGTTTCAACTACATTGTGATACTTTATATTGCAATTTATTTGGTTGAAATAAATCTATCTTTTGCTTCCGCTGTGCATTTAAATATTGTGTTGTTTGACTATGATGATATCAACTACGTCACGATACTCCCCACCGGGCCCACCGGCAATACGTGGAAATATCGGGGTGTGACATGTGTGCGATCCAAGAGCTCGTTTCCACGAAAAATAAATAGATATATAAAATAACGAATTAATTCACGCCGTTAAAACTTTACCGCTCTTCGCGTCGATCTGTTGACTGAGTTGACTGAGTTGACTCGGTTTGACCGAGTCAACTGAACCGCACCATAATCTGACCCGAACTGACTCGACCACTGCTGATCCGAAGCTCGAGACTCGACCCGTTGACCGTCTTTGACCCGAATCTGAACTGTTGACTGTTGACCATGCTTGACCTGTTGTTGACCCGAGTTGGCTGATGTGACACCAGTGTCACCCCAACCATCAAACAAATGCCAAACCAATGAAATATTGTATTTCATACTTGGGATTTGTAAAAATATGTGTATCGTTTGCACATATCAACTCTCGTTCGATTTCAAGCTCTAAATCGCTTTCTGGAAGGTTATACGCGCACCGATGCGTAAATATAACCAGTTTAATGCAACGAACACTCTGGAATAGTGAAATAGGCTTAACATACCTTAGATAACCTTTACATAACTTAGAAATAAGTTCTGGAGGCTTTGGTATAGCAAAATCAAGTTAATTCGTCTACAGGGACTAAAGTTGACAAACTGCGAAAGTATGCCAATTTGAACTGTAACAGACATTCCGGAACATGACCATAAGTTAAACATACCATAAATATCCTTTACATAGCTTAGAAATAAGTTTTGAGGTGTTCGGTGTGCTAAAATAAACTTTTGGGTCATTCAGGGACTAAAAGTGTCAAAAAGTGCACAAGTTTGCACTTTCGCGCATAACTTACGTTCTGAATACATCCGGACATCCAAAAATTTATGTAAGCATGACTATATTATGCTTTAGAGTTTGGCTTAAGAAAAATCCATTCGTCGCGTCATTTGGATCGTTTTTCGCGCTTATGCGCATTCCGTCGTAATTAGCCGAACAACGCAACTGTACGGCTAAACGAACCGACATCCGAGATATTTTTGAGAACATTTTAAGTTCCCTTTACTTTAACTTCATTTTAGAGCTTTGAAATGGGGTTAACGGGCCTTAAACGCGTCGGAAAAGGTCTTATTACACTACAGGGACCAAATCTGCCATTTTTGAAACTTTATGTGAAGAAACATTGAATCTGGTCTATACCACCTTTGCACATGGTTTTGGGCAATACTAGGGGTTGTTTTGATGTGCACATGGTTTTGGGAAATACCATGGGCTCACATGGTTTTGTAAAACCATTATCTTGAGGTGTAAGGCCAAGATCAAAGCACGGTTTCCAAGAAACGATCTTAACGGTGGACCTTTTACTATAAATACCCCACCCCCCATGCTTCAAAATCATAAGAACTTTGATTTGAGAAACTCTAAGTTGAAACTATTGTTTCATACCTGAGATTTTTGAATCAAGGTTAGCATTCGGGGACCCTTCGTAAGTATTCTTTCGTTCTTTTCCTTATTTTATTGCTTTTCGAGTCAGAAAGTCAAACTTTGTTTGACTTTCAGCGTTGACCAGCTTATGGTCAATGCGAAGTTCGTTCGAACTTCACAACGTGAGTGTAATCACGTTGGTCATAGTCCCTTGGGACTATGCCCACTGATTACCACGTTGTCTAGGGTCGTAGGGTAGGCGATCTGATAAATCGCCTATACCTTCGAACCCGACCCAGTTTGGTCGATCATTAGGATCCGACCAAACACATTAGGTGACCATAGTGGGTAGGGAATAACCTTCCGAGGTTATACCCTATGGTCACATCGTTTAAGTAGTTGTATGATAGGTAGTTTATATGCCTTAGGTAAATTACCAGAATACCCTTTTCAAGTATAATTGGTAATTTAGCATATGTAACCTAAACTTTTGTCACATAACTGATTATGTAACATGTTTAGGCATATAACACTTGTCATAGGGCTAGTTAGGCGGTCCGAACGCGTTTCACGCGAACGACGCGTTAAAGTAGCATAAGCTACCTAAACGGGTCGTAATGGGTCATAAACACTTAGGTTAAGTTTCATTTAGTATGTAGGCCTTGTTAAACCATATCACATGAGTTCCTACACTCATTTGGTTTACAAACCCTCATGCTACCCAATCTTCCGATTTAGGTCCGGTTTATTAACATAGTTACCTATATTAGGTGCCGTTTGATATTCGTGATCTCTAGCTTTGTTTGGTTGTTACTCAAGGACTACTGAGCAATCTCAAGTGAGTATATAGACCCCTCTTTTACTGTTTTCCAAACTGTTTTGGGGTGAAACACATGTGCCTACTTGTTACTTTCAAGCTTTCCTGTTTTCACATCATATACATGCTATGTTCGTTAGTACATTATAGTACATGATTTCATTACATTTCATGCTAGGTGTGCCCATTGTGTGCATTACTTAGTACATCGTTTTACATTACATTACATGCTACGTATGTCTATTGTTGTATACGTAGTACAGGTCACATGCTACGTATGTCTATTGTTGCATACTTAGTACAGGTCACATGCTACGTATGTCTATTATTGTATACGTAGTACAGGTCACATGCTACGTATGTCTATTGTTGTATACGTAGTACAGGTCACATGCTACGTATGTCTATTGTTGTATACGTAGTACAGGTCACATGCTACGTATGTCTATTGTTGCATACTTAGTACAGGTCACATGCTACGTATGTCTATTGTCGCGTACTTAGTACATTTGTTATTCATCACAGGCTTACATTTTGGATACATATTACATGATTTACATTAGACATGAACATTTTACATCTTGATGGTTTGGTTTGATTAAGTGATTAAGTAACGATGCGTGTGTAATATGATACAAGCATGGTGGATACGCCGCTGGTACTTCCTATATATAAGTGTTTGTATGGTATCACATATCGTAGCGTTATTTGAATCATTTCAGTTTGATACATATAACATTTTATACAAATAACATACTTTTCACAATACATTGTTTTACAAGCAACTTATCTTATACAAACTCAGTTTACATGGTTATTCATTTAACCATACATTATTCACTTATTTATACATATCATCTGAACTCATTGTTTTTCAAATGATTTACAAGACAAAGCAAATTACAAGGTTCATGACTAAACATTTTCTCAAACATAAGTCATGAAACCTATTTTCAGAAAACCTATGTATCTCACAGGCATTTTTATGCTGACGTACCTATTTTCACATGTGTTTTTCAGGAGCTGTTGCATAAGATGATCAAGATACACATAGGCAGACTTGGGCTTTAGTGACAATAAAAGATGCAAGACTAGTTAATTATGTTGTATTTCTTTGTTTGTTAAGACATTGTAACACTTTTAATCAATAAAACGAAACTTCAATTGCCATGGATTTGAAACAATTAATTCTGTTACAACACTCCCCGATATTTCCGCCACGTTTTGTATGTTCCACGTGGTCGGGGTGTGATAGAAAAGATGGTATCAGAGCCAATGGTTATAGGGAATTAGGTTATTAGTAATGCTTTGACCTAGTCTATAACCTTCTTAGGACCCTAACGCGAGTTTACTTGCGTTTAGTCATAAAACAATACCGTCACCTATCCTTAGGCGACTACCACAACAAGAACATAAATTTCAAAACCGCTTTGAAAACTAATCATCTGTTCTAGGATGATTTATTACAAGGTTTTGAACCCTCTATTGTAAGGTTTTGAACCCTCTGTTATATGGTTTTGAACCCCTTTGAATTTTCAAAATCTTGTCAAAGTTTTGGGTTTTAAATAATGTGAACACGTGCAAACTGGAAGGGTGAATGCCTGTATTCTGGGTTTTCTGTCTAGGCAAGCACTTCGTATACATCTCATCAGACGCGAGACCAGTTGTGCTTACCTGGGAATTCTTGGGATGAGTGTTCACTTATAGGCGAGCATGTCTTCGCGATACATTATTTTTGACCTAATTACTTTGATTAATCACCGAGGTCGTTTGTTGCTTTGTAGTAACAAACAAATTACCACTATCCTGGCTTTCATCAGATTTGTTCATCTCATTCTTTTCGTATAAATCTCTCACTCGTTTCCTTTCATGTTCTTCTCTTTTAGAATGCCTCCACGACGCGAAAATCCAGTATCTGTTGACGAGCTGGCAGCTGTCATTACACAGCAAATGACTGCTACAATCCCGATCATCGTTGCCCAATGTCACCAAGCTATCAACAACAATAATGCTCTCTGCAACTTCAAGACGTTCAACTCGGCTAAGCCATCAAAGTTTTCTGGGTCTCAAGGAGCGACTACACTTCTGCAATGGTTCGAGAGTCTAGAGAGCACCTTCAGGCATGTTCAATGTCCAAACGAGCGAAAGGTAGACTTCGCATCTAGTGTCTTTGAGAAACGAGCTTTGACATGGTGGAACGGTGTGGTGAGAGATAGGGGTGCCGAAGAGGCACTGGCGCAAACATGGGAAGAACTTCGAGCACTGATGATGAAGGAATTCTGTCCTCGTCACGAGATCAGGGCATTGGAAAGAGAATTCGACGATCTTAAGCAAGACAGCGGCGAACATCGAGCATACACTGATCGATATGAGGAGCTGAGCCTATTGTGCCCTACTATGGTTACGCCTTTGGATAAGGCAATCGAGAAATACATTGATGGCCTCCCTGACTCAGTACAAGACATTGTGACTGGCAGTAACCCCACTACGGTTAGGCAGGCCATTGAGCTATCTGCAACTTTGACTGAATCTCAGATCAGGAAGCGTAAGCTTTTCCGAAAGGGTGACAAGAAATCGGTCGAGGAATCGAAACCAATCGAGGAATCAAAGACCATGGATGAACAGACTGGATCCCCTGAGCAGTCAAAGAAGCGAAAGGCTTCTCAGAACTTCGCCATGGTCGCTCACAATGGTCAAGCCGTCCCCAAACAACCAGCTCAACCCCGTGCTAGGAAACCATACAATGGAACTTCACCTTTGTGCAACCAATGTGGCCTCCATCATCATGCTAATGTGGGGTGCCGCGAATGGCAACTTTGTGGACTTAAAGGTCATACAGCAAAAGTTTGCGTAGCAGCAGTTGCACCAAATCAAGCTAACAACAAACCTGCTCGAGCTCGTTTTCCACCAGGTTCTTGCTACAAGTGTGGCGAGATGGGTCATTTCCGAAGAAATTGCCCAAAGCTTGCCAATGCTAATCCAGCACAGAGATGAGCATCTGACCGACTAAAAGACAACACCGTTTAGAAATAATCATGTCTTATGTATTATTTTCTTTTGTTGTCAAGGTCCATGAAACAGTTGTTATCATTGTTAATAAATAAATCATTTTATTTACATTGAAATGTATTTATGTGATTGTATGTATAAACAACATATCCCCTACAATACCGACAATCAAGGAATCGTATTCCTTGAAAAGCAAACTACCCCCAAAATTCTTCCATTTTACAATCTCTTGCGTTTTACACAAAGATCCTAAGTACCCGTCTCTTGCAAAGAGACGAAGTGCAAGGTGCAAGTTATAATTCTGTACGAATACCCCAAGTACCACTATAAATTCTTAATAGGGTACCCAAGGGTATTTCCGTATGTCCTAAATTATTGTGTACCTTAATTCGCATATTGCGTTTTCCTGAAAACGAAAATCGAATTTTTGGTAGATCATCCTATCTTCATGAATGTATTCTTGAAATGATTAAAGTGCCAAATGAAATCCACGAATTGGATTCCTGGTGTACTTTAAGTATCCGCGTCCAAAGATAACAAGTTAATAACAAGTTAAACAACTATGTGATTATGTGCTTATGTGTTTCCTTTTATGATTTTGGTGTAATCCAAGTTTTGTTATCCAAATTCTCGTAGAATCTTCCATATCTTTGTATAAGGAAATTCATAGTAGGATATCCAAAAGTACTATATTAAATCCTCAATGGGCTTTTACGTAATAGTAAAGATCCTTGGATTATATTGTACTATTCCATAATTAGACCCCTGAGTGGTCTAGTTAAACAGATTGATCCAAAAATCTGGTTAGGAATATCATGTGATGAGATAGCTGAAAGGACTCCTTGGTGGCCTAAATAAAAGGATCAATTGTCGATCTAATTAAAAGGACTCTATGGTAGTCTAGTCACACTCATCACAGGTTTGATTTTCCTCCCCTAAAACATTTCACGACAAACTGTGCGGACTATGCAAGGAATTACGTAATTATGGATGCATACATAATTATGAAATTCAGTGCACAGAAACCACAGCAAGTTCTGTCGTGTATCTGAAGTTAACCATGTTCATTTTTGTTTCTGAAGAAATGGTGAAAAATGACTCATTCTGTTCATTTTTGTTTCTGAAGAAATGGTGAAAAATGACTCATTCTGTTCATTTTTGTTTCTGAAGAAATGGTGAAAAATGACTCATTCTGTTCATTTTTGTTTCTGAAGAAATGGTGAAAAATGACTCATTCTGTTCATTTTTGTTTCTGAAGAAATGGTGAAAAATGACTTATTCTGTTCATTTTTGTTTCTGAAGATGTTGTGGAAAAATGACTCATTCTGTTCATTTTTGTTTCTAAAGATGTTGTGGAAAAATGACTCATTCTGTTCATTTTTGTTTCTGAAGATGTTGTGGAAAAATGACTCATTCTGTTCATTTTTGTTTCTGAAGATGTTGTGGAAAAATGACTCATTCTGTTCATTTTTGTTTCTGAAGAGGTTGTGGAAAAATGACTCATTCTGTTCATTTTTTTTGTTTCTGAAGATGTTGTGGAAAATGACTTATTCTGTTCATTTTTGTTTCTGAATAATGCCTGTTGAAAATAACTCCGTTCATTTTTCATTTCTGGAAAATGTTCATTAAAGAGAAATTACAGGATTATGTCTTGTTCATCTTTGATAGTTATTTAACACAAAGTCACAAATAGACTCCTACGAATAAATTTCGGGACGAAATTTCCTAAAGTATGGGAGACTGTGACACCAGTGTCACCCCAACCATCAAACAAATGCCAAACCAATGAAATATTGTATTTCATACTTGGGATTTGTAAAAATATGTGTATCGTTTGCACATATCAACTCTCGTTCGATTTCAAGCTCTAAATCGCTTTCTGGAAGGTTATACGCGCACCGATGCGTAAATATAACCAGTTTAATGCAACGAACACTCTGGAATAGTGAAATAGGCTTAACATACCTTAGATAACCTTTACATAACTTAGAAATAAGTTCTGGAGGCTTTGGTATAGCAAAATCAAGTTAATTCGTCTACAGGGACTAAAGTTGACAAACTGCGAAAGTATGCCAATTTGAACTGTAACAGACATTCCGGAACATGACCATAAGTTAAACATACCATAAATATCCTTTACATAGCTTAGAAATAAGTTTTGAGGTGTTCGGTGTGCTAAAATAAACTTTTGGGTCATTCAGGGACTAAAAGTGTCAAAAAGTGCACAAGTTTGCACTTTCGCGCATAACTTACGTTCTGAATACATCCGGACATCCAAAAATTTATGTAAGCATGACTATATTATGCTTTAGAGTTTGGCTTAAGAAAAATCCATTCGTCGCGTCATTTGGATCGTTTTTCGCGCTTATGCGCATTCCGTCGTAATTAGCCGAACAACGCAACTGTACGGCTAAACGAACCGACATCCGAGATATTTTTGAGAACATTTTAAGTTCCCTTTACTTTAACTTCATTTTAGAGCTTTGAAATGGGGTTAAAGGGACTTAAACGCGTCGGAAAAGGCCTTATTACACTACAGGGACCAAATCTGCCATTTTTGAAACTTTCTGTGAAGAAACATTGAATCTGGTCTATACCACCTTTGCACATGGTTTTGGGCAATACTAGGGGTTGTTTTGATGTGCACATGGTTTTGGGAAATACCATGGGCTCACATGGTTTTGTAAAACCATTATCTTGAGGTGTAAGGCCAAGATCAAAGCACGGTTTCCAAGAAACGATCTTAACGGTGGACCTTTTACTATAAATACCCCACCCCCCATGCTTCAAAATCATAAGAACTTTGATTTGAGAAACTCTAAGTTGAAACTATTGTTTCATACCTGAGATTTTTGAATCAAGGTTAGCATTCGGGGACCCTTCGTAAGTATTCTTTCGTTCTTTTCCTTATTTTATTGCTTTTCGAGTCAGAAAGTCAAACTTTGTTTGACTTTCAGCGTTGACCAGCTTATGGTCAATGCGAAGTTCGTTCAAACTTCACAACGTGAGTGTAATCACGTTGGTCATAGTCCCTTGGGACTATGCCCACTGATTACCACGTTGTCTAGGGTCGTAGGGTAGGCGATCTGATAAATCGCCTATACCTTCGAACCCGACCCAGTTTGGTCGATCATTAGGATCCGACCAAACACATTAGGTGACCATAGTAGGTAGGGAATAACCTTCCGAGGTTATACCCTATGGTCACATCGTTTAAGTAGTTGTATGATAGGTAGTTTATATGCCTTAGGTAAATTACCAGAATACCCTTTTCAAGTATAATTGGTAATTTAGCATATGTAACCTAAACTTTTGTCACATAACTGATTATGTAACATGTTTAGGCATATAACACTTGTCATAGGGCTAGTTAGGCGGTCCGAACGCGTTTCACGCGAACGACGCGTTAAAGTAGCATAAGCTACCTAAACGGGTCGTAATGGGTCGTAAACACTTAGGTTAAGTTTCATTTAGTATGTAGGCCTTGTTAAACCATATCACATGAGTTCCTACACTCATTTGGTTTACAAACCCTCATGCTACCCAATCTTCCGATTTAGGTCCGGTTTATTAACATAGTTACCTATATTAGGTGCCGTTTGATATCCGTGATCTCTAGCTTTGTTTGGTTGTTACTCAAGGACTACTGAGCAATCTCAAGTGAGTACATAGACCCCTCTTTTACTGTTTTCCAAACTGTTTTGGGGTGAAACACATGTGCCTACTTGTTACTTTCAAGCTTTCCTGTTTTCACATCATATACATGCTATGTTCGTTAGTACATTATAGTACATGATTTCATTACATTTCATGCTAGGTGTGCCCATTGTGTGCATTACTTAGTACATCGTTTTACATTACATTACATGCTACGTATGTCTATTGTTGTATACGTAGTACAGGTCACATGCTACGTATGTCTATTGTTGCATACTTAGTACAGGTCACATGCTACGTATGTCTATTATTGTATACGTAGTACAGGTCACATGCTACGTATGTCTATTGTTGTATACGTAGTACAGGTCACATGCTACGTATGTCTATTGTTGTATACGTAGTACAGGTCACATGCTACGTATGTCTATTGTTGCATACTTAGTACAGGTCACATGCTACGTATGTCTATTGTCGCGTACTTAGTACATTTGTTATTCATCACAGGCTTACATTTTGGATACATATTACATGATTTACATTAGACATGAACATTTTACATCTTGATGGTTTGGTTTGATTAAGTGATTAAGTAACGATGCGTGTGTAATATGATACAAGCATGGTGGATACGCCCTGGTACTTCCTATATATAAGTGTTTGTATGGTATCACATATCGTAGCGTTATTTGAATCATTTCAGTTTGATACATATAACATTTTATACAAATAACATACTTTTCACAATACATTGTTTTACAAATCTTATACAAACTCAGTTTACATGGTTATTCATTTAACCATACATTATTCACTTATTTATACATATTATCTGAACTCATTGTTTTTCAAATGATTTACAAGACAAAGCAAATTACAAGGTTCATGACTAAACATTTTCTCAAACATAAGTCATGAAACCTATTTTCAGAAAACCTATGTATCTCACAGGCATTTTTATGCTGACGTACCTATTTTCACATGTGTTTTTCAGGAGCTGTTGCATAAGATGATCAAGATACACATAGGCAGACTTGGGCTTTAGTGACAATAAAAGATGCAAGACTAGTTAATTATGTTGTATTTCTTTGTTTGTTAAGACATTGTAACACTTTTAATCAATAAAACGAAACTTCAATTGCCATGGATTTGAAACAATTAATTCTGTTACAACACTCCCCGATATTTCCGCCACGTTTTGTATGTTCCACGTGGTCGGGGTGTGACAGCTGAGTTGACTCGGTTTGACCGAGTCAAACCGAGTTGAACCAACCTTGACCCAAAACGATACGCGACCCGAACCCAACCCAACCCGCTGACTTGTTAACCTGAATAATAAGCTGACCCAAACATCATCCTTGAACCGAACCGGAGCACTGCTGGAATCCCACCGCCGTCAGCAACAGTCGCCGGAAAAGTGCCGTCTCCGCCGTTGACTGGTCAACCTTCATCATCTTCCTCCTTGGGGTTTGAAACCCATTGGTTAATAACAAGGACCACCGGTCCGAGACACCATCTACCAGACCCGAACCGCACCAAAACCGAATCTGAACGTGTCGGACCCGAACCGAAGCCGCTGTCGACTGTGTTTGACCGGACCAAAGCTGATATATCTCGAACCGAATCTATTGAATCATCGGCCGTACTGAACCCGAACGGAAATCTGAACCGAACCTGACTTGTGACCCGTGCCTGATGTCGACCGAACCCGAAACCACAATTGGACTAAGAATAGATCTGAGCGAGACAACCACCACCCACCTTCTGTTTATCGGAAATCTTGTCGGATCGAGGCACAACCACCGCCACGCTGCCACTGCCGCCGCCGTGAGCGGCGGCGCCGTTCATCTCCGCCGCTCTCTCTCTCTCCTCTTCGTCTCTCTCTCTCTCTCTCTTTCTTGTAGGAATATTGTAGATTTGCCGATTATTTTTACACGTTTTCAACTCTGAAATATTATTTCAGCTCTGATAATTTCGAGGTGTGACAGATTTGCCGAGTTGTACTGAGTCGAACCGACGTGTTTTATGCGATTTAGCGCAACCGACGGTCAAACGCGACAACGACGAACACCGACATTATTTTTACACGTTTTCAACTCTGAAATATTATTTTACTAGGCTACGGTGATTTCGGTTTTAAAAACGTGTCTCGTAGGAATTACGGGCCACTTACACATGAGATGGACTTGTGGGCCCTGGGCCCAAGCCCAAAACCCACAAGCCTAAACCTGCGCATGATATAATATATCTTCTCCTTAAAAGATCTTATAAAATCTCTAAAATCTCTTCAAATCTATACAAAGGATTTTTGTTTGGCACATAAGATCTCACAAGATTTCTTCAAGATTTCATCTACCATCTATAAGATCCATCCCCATCTTCACAAACAAAAACACAGGCAAGCATCTTCTGTAACACCTGTGTCATTTCAACCATCAAACAAATGTCCAACCAGTGAAATATTGTATTTCATACTTGGGATTTGTAAAAATATGTGTATCGTTTACACATATCAATTCTTGTTCGATTTCAAACACTATATCGCTTTCTGGAAGGTTATACGCGCACTGATGCGTAAATATAACCAGTTTAATCCAACGAACACTCCGGAATAGTGAAATAGGCTTAACATACCTTAAATAACCTTTACATAACTTAGAAATAAGTTTTGAAGGCTTTGGTATGGCAAAAACATGTTAAATCGCTTACAAGGACTAAAGTTGACAAACTGCGAAAGTATGCCAATTTGAACTGTAACAGACATTCCGGAACATGACCATAAGTTAAACATACCATAAATATCCTTTACATAGCTTAGAAATAGGCTTTGAGGGGTTCGGTATGCTAAAATAAACTTTTGGGTCATTCAGGGACTAAAAGTGTCAAAAAGTGCACAAGTTTGCATTTTCGCGCATAACTTACGTTCTGAATACACCTGGACATCCAAAAATTTATGTAAGCATGACTATATTATATTCTAGTGTTCGCCATAAGAAAAATCCATTCGTCGCGTCATTTGGATCGTTTTTCGCGCTTATGCGCATTCCGCCGTAATTAAGCGAACATCGCGTTCGTACGGCCAAACGAACCAACCTCCGGCATATTTTTGAGCATATTTTGAGTTCCCTATACTTTAACTTCATTTTAGAGCCTTGAAATGAGGTTAACGGGGTTCAAACGCATCGAAAAAGGGCTTAAAACACAACAGGGACCATTTCTGCCATTTTAGAAACATTTCTGAATCAGATGGGTCAGTGGCGTAGCGCGACGCCTAAAGCCTTACCAGTCGCGCTACGCGACTGCCTATTCTGGACCAGATTCCATGTTTTTAACACAAGTTGCAGCTGATTGATTCTTAACCACATGTTTTAAGTTGCTTAATCACTAAGATTAGGAGCATATGTGGCTCCATAACCTTTGTGACAAGTGTACGGCTCGGATCGTGGCACGATATTCAAGAAACGATCCTAGCGGCTCTACTTTTTCTATAAATACCCACCCCCCATTGCTTCAAAACCCACAAATCTGATCATTTGAGCTCTAAGTTGGAACCTTCGTTTCATACCTGAGTTACTTGGATCGGGATTAGCATTCGGGGACCCCGAGTAAGTATTCTTTCGTTCTTTTATCGCTTTCGAGTCTGAAAGTCAAACTTTGTTTGACTTTCTGCATTGACCAGTTTATGGTCGATGCGAAGTTCGTTTGAACTTCATAACGTGAGCGTGATCACGATGGTTATAGTCCCTAGTGACTATACCTACTGATTACCACGTTATCTAGGCTCAGTGACGAGCCGTAGTTTCGGTCAGAATACGTATTCTAGCGTATTTTGTAACCAAACTACTTATGGGTATCAAAACCGTTTGTTTTGATACCAAACCTGTTTTCTAAACTTAGTTAAGCATGTTTTAACATGCTTAGCTCGTCACTTTTAGTTTAGTGCTTAGATAGGGTCGTAAGGTAAGCGATCTAAACAATCGCTTATACTTTCGAACCCGACCCGTTTGGTCGATCATTAGGATCCGACCAAGCACATTAGGTGACCATAGTATATAGGGAATAACCTTACGAGGTTATACCCTATGGTCACATCGTTTAAGTAGTTGTATGATAGGTAGTTTATATGCCTTAGGTAAATTACCAGAATACCCTTTTCATGTATAATTGGTAATTAAGCATATGTAACCTAAACTTTTGTCACATAACTAATTATGTAACATGTTTAGGCATATAACACTTGTCGTAGGACTAGTTAGGCGGTCCGAACGCGTTTCACGCGAACGACGCGTTAAAGTAGCATAAGCTACCTAAACGGGTCGTAATGGGTCGTAAACACTTAGGTTAAGTTTCATTTAGTATGTAGGCTTTGTTAAACCAAATGACACGAGTCTCTAAACTCGTTTGGTTTACAAACCCTAATACTACCCAATCTTCCGATCTAGGTCCGGTTTATTAACATAGTTACCTATACTAGGTGCCGTTTGATATCCGCGATCTCTAGCATTGTTTAGTTGTCACTCAAGGACTACTGAGCAATCTCAAGTGAGTACATAGACCCCTCTTTTACTGTTTTCCAAACTGTTTTGGGGTGGAACACATGTGCCTACTTGTTACTTTCATGCTTTCCTGTTTTAACATCATATACTGCTATGTTCGTTAGTACATTATAGTACATGATTTTATGACATTTCATGCTAGGTGTGCCCAATTGTGTGCATTACTTAGTACATCGTTTTACATGACATTTTGACATAGACATTTGACATAGACATTTCGGCATAGACATTTTAACATGATTGACATTTGATCATGCATTTCCCATAAAACATAACTTTGATTTAAACCAAGTTTTACTTCAATACTTTGTTTTTGTTGCATATGCTCATCCAGTATATGAACACATTATATTACATTTTGAACCGTTGTATCTATGAACCGTTTGTATCTGTGAACCGTTGTACCTGTGAACCGTTTGTATCTGTGAACCGTTGAATCTGTGAACCGTTGTACCTGTGAACCGTTTGTATCTGTGAACCGTTGTATCTGTGAACCGTTTGTATCTATGAACCGTGTGAACCATATTTTACCATACATAAACATTTCTACTATTGTTAAACATTACTTTGGTGGTTTGGTTTGATTAAGTGATTAAGTAACGATACGTGTGTAATATGATACAAGCATGGTGGATACGCCGCTGGTACTTCCTATATATAAGTGTTTGTATGGTATTACATATCGTAGCGTTATTTGAATCATTTCAGTTTGAGAAATAGAACATTTTATACAAATAACATACTTTTCACAAGACATTGTTTTACAAACAACTTATCTTATACATACCCATTTTACTATGGTTATTCATTTAACCATACATTATTCACTTATTTTATACATATCATCTGAACTCATTGTTTTTCAAATGATTTACAAAACAAAGCAAATTACAAGGTTCATGACTAAACATTTTCTCAAACATAAGTCATGAAACCTATTTTCACAAAACCTATGTATCTCACAGGCATTTTTATGCTGACGTACCTATTTTCACATGTGTTTTTCAGGAACTGTTGCATAAGATGATCAAGATACATATAGGCAGACTTGGGCTTTAGTGACAATAAAAGATGCAAGACTAGTTAATTATGTTGTATTTCCTAGTTTGATAAGACGCTGTAACACTTTAATCAATAAAACGAAACTTCAATTGCCATGGATTTGAAACAATTAATTCTGTTACAACACTCCCCGATGTTTCCGCCACGATTTGTATGTTCTACGTGGTCGGGGTGTGACAGAAAAGATGGTATTAGAGCCAATGGTTATAGGGAATTAGGTTATTAGTAATTAGTAATGCTTTGACCTAGTCTATAACCTTCTTAGGACCCTAACGCGAGTTTACTTGCGTTTAGTCATAAAACAATACTGTCACCTATCCTTAGGCGACGACCACAACAAGAACATAAATTTCAAAACCGCTTTGAAAACTAATCATCTGTTCTAGGATGATTGATTACTAGGTTTTGAACCCTCTGTTATATGGTTTTGAACCCCTTTGAGTTTTCAAAATCTCGTCAAGGTTTTGGGTTTTAAATAATGTGAACACGTGCAAACTGGAAGGGTGAATGCCTGTATTCTGGGTTTTCTGTCTAGGCAAGCACTTCGTATACATCTCATCAGACGCGAGACCAGTTGTGCTTACCTGGGAATTCTTGGGATGAGTGTTCACTTATAGGCGAGCATATCTTCGCAATACATTATTTTTGACCTATTTACTTTTCACCGGGTCGTTTGTTGCTTTGTAGTAACAAACAAATGACCACTATCCTTGCTTTCATCAGATTTGTTTCATCTCATTCTTTTCGTCTACTTCTCTCACTCGTTTCCTTTCATGTTTCCTCTTTTAGAATGCCTCCTCGACGCGAAAGCCAGATAGCGACTGCCGAATTGGCAGAAATCATTGCGCAGCAAATGGCTGCTCAATTCCCAAACCTCTTTGCTCAATGGAATCAAGCCAACAACAACAACAATGGTCCATGCAATTTCAAGAGTTTTAACTCGGCGAAACCACTCAAGTTTAGTGGTTCTGAGGGAGCGACTGGGCTTCTTCAATGGTTCGAGAGCATTGAGAATACTTTCCGCCATGTGCAGTGTCCTGACAATCGCAAGGTCGAGTTTGCTTCGAGTGTGTTCCAGAAGAGAGCCCTTACGTGGTGGAATGGGGTTATGAGAGATCGTGGTGCAGAAGTTGCTCTAGCACAGACATGGGCCGAACTTAGGGCTCTCATGATGAAGGAGTTTTGTCCTCGTCACGAGATCAGGGCTTTGGAAAGGGAATTTGATGATCTTAAGCAAGACAGCGGTGAGCATCGAGCCTACACGGACCGTTATGAGGAGTTAAGTCTGTTATGCCCAAACATGGTCACGCCTTTGGATAAGGCGATCGAAAAGTACATTGATGGCCTTCCCGACTCAATACAAGACATTTTGACTGGTAGCAACCCTACTACTGTTAGGCAGGCCATTGAGTTATCTGCAACCTTGACTGAATCGCAGATCAGGAAACGTAAGCTTTTCCGAAAGGGTGACAAGAAACTGGTCGAGGAATCGAAACCAATCGAGGAATCAAAGACCATGGATGAACAGACTGGATCCTCTAAGAAGTCAAAGAAGCGAAAGGCTTCTCAGAACTTCGCCGTGGTCGCTCACAATGATCAAGCCATCCCCAACCAACCAGCTCAACCCCCTGCCAGGAAACCCTACAAAGGAACTGCACCCTTGTGCAACCAATGTGGCCTACATCATTATGCTGGTGTGAAGTGCCGCACATGCCAAGTTTGCGGACTTATAGGTCATACAGCGAGGGTTTGCCCAACAGCAGCAGCACCAAATCAGATTAACAACAATCCTGCTCAAGCTCGTTTCCCACTAGGACCTTGCTACAACTGTGGCGAGATGGGCCATTTTAGTAGAAATTGCCCAAGACTTGCTGATGCAAATCCAGCGCAGGGATGAGTATCTGACCGACAGAAGATAACGCTGTTTAGAAAATAATCGAGCCTTGTGTATTATTTTCTTTTATCACAATCTATGAAACAGTTGTTGTTATTGTTGTTTATAAATAAATCTTTCATTTACATTTCAATATGTTTATGTGGTTGCATGTATAAACATATCCCATACAATACCGACAATCAAGGAACCGCATTCCTTGAAGAACAGACTACTTCCAAATTTCTTCCCTTGTATAATCTCTTGCGTTTCCACGAAAATCCTAAGTACCCGTTTCTTCCAAGAGAAACGATGTACGAGGCGCCAAGTTAATAGCAATCAATAACAAGAAAATAACAATTAAACAATTATGTGCTTATGTGCTTATGTGTTATCCTTTATGTGTCATGTGATCCAATTTATGTTATTCAAATCCTCGTAAAATCTTACATATCTTTGTGCAAGAGATTCATAGTAGGATACCCAAAGGTACTACTTAAATCCTTAATGGACTTCTACGTTGTAGTTAAAGTCCCTTGGATTATAATGTACTACTTCATAATTAGACCCCTTTAGTGGTCTAGTTAAACAGATTGATCCAAAAATCTGGTTAGGGATATCATGTGATGATATAGCTGAAAGGACTCCTTAGTGGCCTAATTAAGAAGATCCTCTGTTGATCTAATTAAAAGGACCCTATGGTAGTCTAGTCACTCTCATCTCAGGTTTGATATCTTTCCCCACAACATTTCAAAACAAACTGTGCGGACTGTGCAAGGAATTACGTAATTATGGATGCATACATAATTATGGAATTTAGTGCACAGAAATCACAGCAAGTTCTATCATGTATCAAGAGTTAACCCTATTCATTTCCAATTCTGATGAAGCATCCGTTGAGGAAAAATGAACTAGCTATTCATTTTTCACTTCTGAAGAATATCCGTTGAGGAAATGAATATCCGTTGTTTATCTTTTCATTTCCATTCTGAAGAATAACCGTTGAGGAAAATGAATTATCCATTCATTTTCGTTCTAAAGAATATTCGTTGAGGAAATGAATATCCGTTGTTTATCTTTTCATTTCCGTTCTGAAGAATATCCGTTGAGGAAATGAATATCCGTTGTGAAATCCTTCATTTCCAACTCTGAGGAAGCAACCGTTGAAAATGACTCCGTTAGTTCATTTTCGTTTCTGAAGATTTATCCGTTGAGGAAATGAATATCCGTTGTGTAATCCTTCATTTCCAACTCTGAGGAAGCAACCGTTGAAAATGTCTCCGTTAGTTCATTTTCGTTTCTGAAGATTTATCCGTTGAGGAAATGAATATCCGTTGTGTAATCCTTCATTTCCAACTCTGAGGAAGCAACCGTTGAAAATGACTCCGTTAGTTCATTTTCGTTTCTGAAGATTTATCCGTTGAAGAAATGAATATCCGTTGTGTAATCCTTCATTTCCAACTCTGAGGAAATAACCGTTGAAAATGACTCCGTTAGTTCATTTTCGTTTCTGAAGATTTATCCGTTGAGGAAATGAATATCCGTTGATTTTTCTTTCATTTCAAATTCTGAAGAACAAACCGTTGAGGAAAATGACCCCGTTTGTTCATTTTCGTTCTGAAGAATATCCGTTGAGAGAAATGAATATCCGTTGATTTTTCTTTCATTTCAAATTCTGAAGAACAAACCGTTGAGGAAAATGACCCCGTTTGTTCATTTTCGTTCTGAAGAATATCCGTTGAGAGAAATGAATATCCGTGGATTATTCCTTCATTCCCATTTCTGGCAAAGAATCCGTTGAGAAAGAATGAATCATCCATTCATTTTCACTTCTGAAGAATATCCGTTGAGGGAAATGTATATCCGTTTAGTTAATTCCTTTATTCTCCATTTCCGAAGAACCCGTTGAAGAAAATGACTCTGCTCGTTCATTTTCGCTTCTGAAAAATATCCGTTGAGGAAAATAATCAGATTATGCTTTACATATCTTTGATGACTATTTGAAACAAAGTCATAGACAGACTCCTACGAATTAATTTCGGGACGAAATTTCCTAAAGTAGGGGAGACTGTAACACCTGTGTCATTTCAACCATCAAACAAATGCCCAACCAGTGAAATATTGTATTTCATACTTGGGATTTGTAAAAATATGTGTATCGTTTACACATATCAATTCTTGTTCGATTTCAAACACTATATCGCTTTCTGGAAGGTTATACGCGCACTGATGCGTAAATATAACCAGTTTAATCCAACGAACACTCCGTAATAGTGAAATAGGCTTAACATACCTTAAATAACCTTTACATAACTTAGAAATAAGTTTTGAAGGCTTTGGTATGGCAAAAACATGTTAAATCGCTTACAGGGACTAAAGTTGACAAACTGCGAAAGTATGCCAATTTGAACTGTAACAGACATTCCGGAACATGACCATAAGTTAAACATACCATAAATATCCTTTACATAGCTTAGAAATAGGCTTTGAGGGGTTCGGTATGCTAAAATAAACTTTTGGGTCATTCAGGGACTAAAAGTGTCAAAAAGTGCACAAGTTTGCATTTTCGCGCATAACTTACGTTCTGAATACACCTGGACATCCAAAAATTTATGTAAGCATGACTATATTATATTCTAGTGTTCTCCATAAGAAAAATCCATTCGTCGCGTCATTTGGATCGTTTTTCGCGCTTATGCGCTTTCCGCCGTAATTAAGCGAACATCGCGTTCGTACGGCCAAACGAACCAACCTCCGGCATATTTTTGAGCATATTTTGAGTTCCCTATACTTTAACTTCATTTTAGAGCCTTGAAATGAGGTTAACGGGGTTCAAACGCATCGAAAAAGGGCTTAAAACACAACAGGGACCATTTCTGCCATTTTAGAAACATTTCTGAATCAGATGGGTCAGTGGCGTAGCGCGACGCCTAAAGCCTTACCAGTCGCGCTACGCGACTGCCTATTCTGGACCAGATTCCATGTTTTTAACACAAGTTGCAGCTGATTGATTCTTAACCACATGTTTTAAGTTGCTTAATCACTAAGATTAGGAGCATATGTGGCTCCATAACCTTTGTGACAAGTGTACGGCTCGGATCGTGGCACGATATTCAAGAAACGATCCTAGCGGCTCTACTTTTTCTATAAATACCCACCCCCCATTGCTTCAAAACCCACAAATCTGATCATTTGAGCTCTAAGTTGGAACCTTCGTTTCATACCTGAGTTACTTGGATCGGGATTAGCATTCGGGGACCCCGAGTAAGTATTCTTTCGTTCTTTTATCGCTTTCGAGTCCGAAAGTCAAACTTTGTTTGACTTTCTGCATTGACCAGTTTATGGTCGATGCGAAGTTCGTTTGAACTTCATAACGTGAGCGTGATCACGATGGTTATAGTCCCTAGTGACTATACCTACTGATTACCACGTTATCTAGGCTCAGTGACGAGCCGTAGTTTCGGTCAGAATACGTATTCTAGCGTATTTTGTAACCAAACTACTTATGGGTATCAAAACCGTTTGTTTTGATACCAAACCTGTTTTCTAAACTTAGTTAAGCATGTTTTAACATGCTTAGCTCGTCACTTTTAGTTTAGTGCTTAGATAGGGTCGTAAGGTAAGCGATCTAAACAATCGCTTATACTTTCGAACCCGACCCGTTTGGTCGATCATTAGGATCCGACCAAGCACATTAGGTGACCATAGTATATAGGGAATAACCTTACGAGGTTATACCCTATGGTCACATCGTTTAAGTAGTTGTATGATAGGTAGTTTATATGCCTTAGGTAAATTACCAGAATACCCTTTTCATGTATAATTGGTAATTAAGCATATGTAACCTAAACTTTTGTCACATAACTAATTATGTAACATGTTTAGGCATATAACACTTGTCGTAGGACTAGTTAGGCGGTCCGAACGCGTTTCACGCGAACGACGCGTTAAAGTAGCATAAGCTACCTAAACGGGTCGTAATGGGTCGTAAACACGTAGGTTAAGTTTCATTTAGTATGTAGGCTTTGTTAAACCAAATGACACGAGTCTCTAAACTCGTTTGGTTTACAAACCCTAATACTACCCAATCTTCCGATCTAGGTCCGGTTTATTAACATAGTTACCTATACTAGGTGCCGTTTGATATCCGCGATCTCTAGCATTGTTTAGTTGTCACTCAAGGACTACTGAGCAATCTCAAGTGAGTACATAGACCCCTCTTTTACTGTTTTCCAAACTGTTTTGGGGTGGAACACATGTGCCTACTTGTTACTTTCATGCTTTCCTGTTTTAACATCATATACTGCTATGTTCGTTAGTACATTATAGTACATGATTTTATGACATTTCATGCTAGGTGTGCCCAATTGTGTGCATTACTTAGTACATCGTTTTACATGACATTTTGACATAGACATTTGACATAGACATTTCGGCATAGACATTTTAACATGATTGACATTTGATCATGCATTTCCCATAAAACATAACTTTGATTTAAACCAAGTTTTACTTCAATACTTTGTTTTTGTTGCATATGCTCATCCAGTATATGAACACATTATATTACATTTTGAACCGTTCTATCTATGAACCGTTTGTATCTGTGAACCGTTGTACCTGTGAACCGTTTGTATCTGTGAACCGTTGAATCTGTGAACCGTTGTACCTGTGAACCGTTTGTATCTGTGAACCGTTGTATCTGTGAACCGTTTGTATCTATGAACCGTGTGAACCATATTTTACCATACATAAACATTTCTACTATTGTTAAACATTACTTTGGTGGTTTGGTTTGATTAAGTGATTAAGTAACGATACGTGTGTAATATGATACAAGCATGGTGGATACGCCGCTGGTACTTCCTATATATAAGTGTTTGTATGGTATTACATATCGTAGCGTTATTTGAATCATTTCAGTTTGAGACATAGAACATTTTATACAAATAACATACTTTTCACAAGACATTGTTTTACAAACAACTTATCTTATACATACCCATTTTACTATGGTTATTCATTTAACCATACATTATTCACTTATTTTATACATATCATCTGAACTCATTGTTTTTCAAATGATTTACAAAACAAAGCAAATTACAAGGTTCATGACTAAACATTTTCTCAAACATAAGTCATGAAACCTATTTTCACAAAACCTATGTATCTCACAGGCATTTTTATGCTGACGTACCTATTTTCACATGTGTTTTTCAGGAACTGTTGCATAAGATGATCAAGATACATATAGGCAGACTTGGACTTTAGTGACAATAAAAGATGCAAGACTAGTTAATTATGTTGTATTTCCTAGTTTGATAAGACGCTGTAACACTTTAATCAATAAAATGAAACTTCAATTGCCATGGATTTGAAACAATTAATTCTGTTACAACACTCCCCGATGTTTCCGCCACGATTTGTATGTTCTACGTGGTCGGGGTGTGACATCTTCCTCTCTCCCTCTCGAAATCTACTGCACACAAAAGAAAAGATAGTGCACCTTCCTTCTTCATGTATCTCTAACAAACACACACATGAATCCACTCTCAGCCGCTCTTCAACGTGCAACAAACACACACAGACTTGAAGTCTGTCTCTTTCCCCCTCTTGATCTTCATACACAAACAAAAGACACACACATAAATAAAAACCCTTCAACTCTCTATTACGTATACAAACACAGAGAAGTTAAGCTCTTCATATAAACCCACTGCCAAACACTCCCCTACCTCCCGGTCTCCTCTCCCTCTCCGGTGCTTATTATTTTCGTGTGTGTGTTTTGGGTAATAGTTTAAGCCGCGATTATTTTCGTTAACTATTCCTTATTTTAATTATACGTGGTAACGAGCTTGAACCGACATGATTATATTTTACATTTTATGAAATATTTGGCAAGTTGATATATTGGTAATTGAATCTTGGATTGAATTTTGTTAAAATAACGACAGATTGGTATCAGAGCTATAGGTTACAGCGAATTAGGTTTCTGTAGAGATACATAGGCTCTAACCTCACTTTCCTCTGGGAACTTAGAATATTAAAACTTGAATACATACAGAACGCCTTGTGACACCTGTGTCACTTCAACCACCATACAAATACCAAATCAATGAAATATTGTATTTCATACTTGGGATTTGTATAAATATGTGCATCGTTTGCACATATCAAATCTTGTTCGATTTCAAGCTTTAAATCGCTTTCTGGAAGGTTATACGCGATCTGATGCGTAAATATAACCAGTTTAATGCACCAAACACTCTAGAATGGTGACATAGGCTTAACATACCTTAAATAACCTTTACATAACTTAGAAATAAGTTTTGGAAGGTTCGGTATGCCGAAATCAAGTTTAATCACTCATAGGGACTATTTGCGTCAAACTACAAAAGTCTACCATTTCGTAAGGCAATGAACTTGATCATAAGCTAAACATACCATAAATAACCTAAACATAGCTTAGAAATAAGCTTTGATAGGTTCGGTGTGCGAAAATATGCTTATATGATCTTACAGGGACTAAAAGTGTCAAAAACAGCGTAAATTTGCATTTTCGCGCATATCTTACGTTCTGACCACATCTAGACATCCAAAATTTTTGTACACACAAAAATATTTTTATTTTAGTGATCGGCATGCAAAAATACCATTCGTCGCTTAATTTGGTTCGTTTTCGCGTCCGTTTGAGTTTCGTCGTAATTTAACGAACAATGCGACCGTACGACCAAACGAGCTGACATCCGAGAGTTCTCCGAGCACATTTTGAGTCCTCTAAACTTTATTGACCTTGTAGAGCCTTGAAAATGGCTTAACGGGGGTCAAAAGGGCCTGAAATGGACTTAAAATCATGCAGGGACCAAAGCTGTAATTATATCAAACTTATGCTGATCTGGGGAGCCCAAGCGGGCCGCGTAACCCCCTCCCCATTACTTACGCGGGCCGTATGAAGTGCCCAGCGACCAGAAATGTGTTTTCAGCAATCTGTTGCTAAATCAGGTCCTGTTTATGCAATTTCTTGGTGTGTTGAGCAAGTTTAAGTGTTCTCCAATGTCCCTAATCAGTTCCTAACATATGTATGGCTATGATTTAATCCTTGATGGCCACACAAACACATGGATTGATCTTGTTAATCCACAACAAGTATAAATAGCCATCACATTCACTTGATTCCTTGCTCATTCCTCTCATTTCTCCTCTACAATCTGAATTGGGAGCTCTCTCATCTGATAAGGAACTTGTTCTTTGTAGAAAAGATAGCAAGGACATTTAGTGAGCATTCTTTCATTCTTTTATTTATGTTAGTGCAGAAAGTCAAACACTTTGGCCAACAGTTTGACTTTCGGTTTTGACCATCAATTGGTCAAGTCAAAGTTCAATTGAACTTTGTAACATGATTGTAATCACGATGGTTATAATCTTTAGTGATTATGCCTACTGATTACCACGTTAACTAGGTGTAGTGACGAGTCAAAGTTTCGGTCAAAATGCGTTTAAGCACGCATTTTGCAACGGAACTATTTTCGGGTATCAAAACCCATTATTTTGATACCAAATCAGTTTTCTAAGTAGGTTAAACATGTTTTGACATGTTTAACTCGTCACTACTAGTTTAGTGCTTGTTTAGGGTCATAAATTAAGCGGTCTAAATAACCGCTTAGACTTTCGAACCTGACCCGTTTGGTCGATCATTAGGATCCGACCAAGATTGCTTAGTGATCATAGTTGCATAGGGAATAACCCCTGAGGTTATACCTTATGATCACATAGGATTGGTTAGCTATTCGTTAATTGGCTTACATGCCCATATGAAATGACCAAAATGCCCTTTTATAGCATAAATCCGTAATGTGCATATGTGAACATATTTTTGACATCTAATCTGAATTAGTAACATATTAGGGTATAATTGGGCATGTAAGACTTGACATAGCTCATAGATAACCATCCAAACATAGTTTTACGCAACCGACACGTTGTAGTAGCTTATGCTACCATAATGGGTCGAAACGGGTCAAAAGCACTTAGGTAGACTTTCAAATCAGAATGTTAGCTCTATTAAATTATACCATATGAGTTCAATTACTCATTTGATTTATAGAACATCATTCTATCCTATCTCCCGGTTTAGGAGCCGTTTATTAACATAGTTACCTATATTAGGTGCCGTTTGATTCCGTACTCCCTCTAGCTCTTGTTGGTTGTTACTCAAGACTTCTAAGCACCCTCAAGTGAGTACATAGTCCCCTCTTTTACTGTTTTCAATATTTTCGGGTGAAGCATGTGTACCTATTTGTTATGTTCACGATTTCAAAGTATAATTGATTATACATATTAGTACCTATCTTTTGACAAACCAAATGATTATTTATGATCTAAACACTGATTTCTGAAAGATTATAAAATTAATTGTTGGATAGTACATATTTTGTTCACCAGACCGATTGGTAGTATGATATAGCGCTATAGGATTTGACACCCCATTCCTGTTGTCATGGAATGTCTGAAACCAATTTGTTTCTCCATCCAAATAGGATTGCCTTTGTGGTATCCCTATAGTCTCAAAGGTGTATTTTGATGCACTAGGTCTGATTGAATTCTTAAATCACATTTTTATTGTATATTTTATTATACTTCCAAAAAGTATAGTTTGATATACTCTCATGTGTGATATTGTACAAAACAACATATATTTTGATTAACTACCAAAACATATTTTTAATATGTTATTTATTCAACCAAAACATAGTTAAATATGTTATACATAAATCCAAAGTATACTTTTGATATACTATCAAAAACGACTATTTTGACAACTAAAGTATATTTAATATACAATCTGTCTAACGATGTTGGAACCGAAATATATTTTGATATATTACCTAATCGACTTTCTTAAAACCAAGGTATATTTTTATATATACTACAAACATTTTATTCAAAACATTATTTTATAAACTCATTTTACTTGATTATTTATTATGCATCATTCTTTTATATCATCAAATTTCTCATAAGTTTTCACATGATTTTATAAAGAAAACATTTTTAGGTTCATGACTACTTTTTGTTAAAAACATTCTTTTAAACTTATAAGTCATGAATCATGCATAAACAAAACCTATGTATCTCACAGGCATTTTTATGCTGACGTACCTATTTTTACACATGTTTCAGGTGCTGCTTTGTGATGATTGTTGATACATGCTACACTTAGGATGGACTCGTGCCTTAGCGACTTTAAAACTTGAAAGATAATATTTTTATTTATCTGATTTGTAATAGAACAAAGATTTCAATGATTCAATAAAACAAAATTATTTAATCCATGGTTGTGAAACAATGATTCTGTTACAACACTCCCCGACGTTTCCGCCACGTTTTGTTGTTTTACGTGGTCGGGGTGTGACAGAAAAGTTGGTATCAGAGCCAATGGTTATAGGGAATTAGGTTATTAGTAATGCTTTGACCTAGACTATAACCTTCCTAGGACCCTAACACAAGTTATCTTGTGTTTAGTTTTAAAACAACACCGTCACCTATCCTTAGGTGACACCCATAACAAGAATACAAAATTCGAATCCGCTTTGAAAATCAATCATCTGTTCTAGGATGATTTATTGTAAGGTTTTGAACCTTCAAAGTTTTCAAAATCTCGTCAAAGTTTGGATCTAAATAATGTGAACACATGCAAACTGGAAGAGTGAATGCCTGTACCCTGAGTTTTCTGTCTAAGGCTAGAGTGTTCGTACAAATCCGCAGTATCGGACCAGTCACTCTTACCTGGGAACTCTTGGGGTGAGTGTTCACTTATAGGCGAGCATGTCTTCGGTAATACATTATAATGATCCATTTACTTTGATTAGTCATTGCGTGTCATTTGTTTGTTCGAGGTAACGAACAAATGATTGCCTTCCTTATGTTTTGTCGATGTTTTCAATACCTCTTTTATTTTCAAATCATCGACCTCACTCGTTTCCCATGTTCCCTTTAGACAATGCCTCCTCGACGTGATACTCAAACTTTTACTGCTGAGGAAGTCGCAGCCCTTGTTGCCCAACTAACGGCTGCAGTGCTTCCAGGCGTAGTAACTCAGATTCATGAGTTATATAACAACAATAACAACAACACCCAGTGTAATTTCAAGACCTTCAACTCTGCCAAACCTTCGAAGTTTTCTGGATCTCAAGGAGCAACCGCGCTCCTGCAATGGTTCGAAAGTTTGGAGAGCACATTCAGGCACCTGCAATGCCCGAATGAGCGTAAGGTTGAGTTTGCATCCAGTGCATTCGAGAAGCGTGCTCTTACATGGTGGAACGGTGTGATGCGTGATAGAGGTGCCGATGTGGCAATGGCACAAACCTGGGAAGAGCTTCGGGCTCTAATGATGAAGGAATTCTGTCCTCGTCATGAGCTCAGGGCTTTGGAACTGGAGTTTGACGATCTTAAACAAGACAGCGGTGAATGTCACACCCCGACCACGTAAAACAACAAAGCGTGGCAGAAACGTCGGGGAGTGTTGTAACAGAATTATCGTTTCATAACCATGGATACAAAAAGTGTTTCGTTTTATTGATAATATTAAGCATTAACATTGTTTTAACACACAACAAACACGTTTTATATCAACTATCATCGTTTTATGTCACTAAGGCCTCTTCCAGATCCTATGTGACACATGCATCCTAGAACGTCAATCAAGCAACAACACCTGAAACATATGTAAAAACAAAGTCAGCAAAGAAATGCTGGAGAGTACATAGGTTTTATAAGAGTATCGGAATCGTGGCTTCGTTTACATGTTGCAGTACTTTATTAGACTTCAAGAGTCAAAATACAAACCTCGTTTTGAAAAGCGTATTGCAACACAATTAACCAACTCAAAACAAATGGGTTATCGTTTATAAAATCTCGTAGCCATGATTCTTAACCCAAAAACACTTTTGTTTTAGAAAAACCATTTTGTAAAACATCTCGTAAAAACTCGTTAATAAAACTCGTATATTATTTCGAAAACATCGTTGAGTGACATCGTTTCAATATCGTTTACCCAAGTGAACTAAATAACGCCACGGTATGTAATATGTTGAAAACACTTATATATAAGAAGTACCAGTGGCGTATCTACCATGTTTTCACCACATTACACCCGTCCCGTTATCTAAACACTGGCCAAAAACCAATCGTTTACCCAAATTGTTTAACATCGTTTCCAAATCGTTTACTCGTTTAAATCGTTTAAATCATCCTCGTTTTAATTGTGAAAACTTATACATAGTCGTCTCGCTAATAACATTCAAACCTTCGTGACTCGACTACCTCGTTCCTCGCTTCTTGTATTAACAAACCCCCAAAGGATAAGTTAATAATTACAGATTCAGTCGTTACCCACAACACCCACACATAACCATGGGTATAGTGAAATAACGGGATTGGTCAGATCCTTTGGTACCATAACCTAATACTAGTCGGTTCGGCCAAAATTAATGAATGCCGTTCGTTATGTAACTACAACCAATAAGTTCGTTCACATTATCGAAATCGTTATTAGTTTAGTATAAATCGTTCTATTCGTTTTTGAAATCATCGTTTAAACCTTGAAAACATTTTGTACATATGAATCACCCCAAAACAATTGAAAACAGTAAAATAGGGGAACTATGTACTCACATGCAGTGCAAGGTATCCTTAATCAATAGTACTTCAACAAACTTGATTAAACCAGAGAAATCAAGCAGCACCTAGTAATCGAACCACTAGTCAAACAATAGACGCCTAAATCGGAAGATCGGACCGAATGAGGTCTTGCAACCCAAATGAGTGTTGGAACTCATGTGATATGGTTTAACAAAGCCTACATCGTAAATCAGAACCTAACCTAAGTGCTTTCGACCCATCGCGACCCATTAAGGTAGCTTATGCTACTTTAACGCGTCGTGCGCGCAAACGCGCGTTCGAGACGTCTAACTAGTCCTATGACAAGTATTATATGCCTATACAAGTTTAATCATGTTGTATAATCAGTTATGTGACAAAAGTTTAGGTTACATATGCTTAATTACCAATTATGCATGAAAAGTGTCACACCCCGACCGCGTAAAACAACAAATCGCGGCGGAAACATCGGGGCGTGTTGCAACAGAATTAATGTTTCATAACCATGGATATCAAAAGTGTTTCGTTTTATTAAACATTGAATAATTACATCATCTGGAAATCTAAATATACAATTTAAACATAATCTATCATTGTTATTGAGTCACTAAGGCCCTGTCCAGTCCTATGTGAGCATGCATCTTATCAATCGATATCATTCAACAATACCTGAAACATATGTGAAAACGAGGTCAGCAAAGAAATGCTGGCGAGTACATAGGTTTTGTGAAAATAAGATTCATGACTTCTGTTTTAAGAAAATGTTTAGTCATGAACCTTGTAATTTGCTTTGTCTTTGTAAATCGTTTGAAAAACGATAAGTTCAGGTGATATGTATAAATAAGAGAATAATGCATGATTAAATGAATAACCATGTAAAAATGAGTTTGTATAAGATAAGTTGTTTGTAAATAAATGTCTTGTGAAAAGTATGTTACTTGTATAAAATGTTCTATGTCTCAAACTGAAATGATTCAAATAACGCTACAATATGTAATACCATACAAACACTTATATATAGGAAGTACCAGCGGCGTATCCACCATGCTTGTATCATATTCCACACGCATTGTTACTTAATCACTTAATCCAAACCAAACCACCAAAGTGATGTTCATGCCCAAATGTAAATCATGTAATATGTATAACCAAGATAATATGTATGGCTAGTGAAATGCATCAACTAAACCATAGGTGAAACGCACAAAACAAAGTATTGAAGTAAAACTTGGTTTAAACCAATACTATGTTTCGTGTAAATGCATGATCAAATGTAAATCATGTACAAATGTTTACCCAATCGTTAAAACATCGTGTGAAACCCAATCGTTACCCAATCGTTAAAACATCGTGTGAAACCCAATCGTTAAAACATCGTGTGAAACCCAATCGTAAATCGTTTAATTCGTTTTAGGTCGTGAAACTACTTAAATGATCGTCTCGCTAATAACATTCAAACCTTCGTGACTCTCGTCGCTTCTCGTTTTCGTCGCTTCTCGTTTTCGTATTAACAAACCTCCATAGGGTAAGTTAACAATTACAGATTCAGTCGCTACCTACCATACCCACACATAACCACGGGTGTAGTAAATAACGGGATTTGTCAGATCCTATGGTACCATAACCTAATACTGGTCGGCTTGATCATTGCTAATGAATGTCATTTGTTATGTAACTACAACCAACAAGTTTGTTTACTTTATGAAATCGTTATTAGTTTTGTATAAATCGTCTTAATCGTTTTTGAAACCATCGTTATAACATCGAAAACATTTAGCACATATGAGTCACCCCAAAACAGTTGAAAACAGTAAAAGAGGGGAATAATGTACTCGCCTGAGAATGCTTAGAGGTCTTGAACAACAACCAAACAAAGCTAGAGGGAGCACGGAATCAGTCGGCAATCTAAAACTATATAAATAAACCGGACTTAAATCGGGAGATCGGATAGGATGAGGCTTGGCAAACCAAATGAGTATTGGAACTCATATGATATGGTTTAACAAGGCCTACATACTACAATGAGACTAACCTAAGTGCTTTCGACCCATCGCGACCCATTAAGGTAACATATGCTACTTTAACGCGTCGTGCGCGTGAAACGCGTTCAGACCGTCTAACTAGTCCTATGACAAGTGTTATATGCCTAAACATATTACATAATCAGTTATGTGACAAAGGTTTAGGTTACATATGCTTAGTTACCAATTATACATGAAAAGGGTATTATGGTAATTTACCTAAGGCATATAAACTACCTATCATTCAACTACTTAAACGATGTGACCATAGGGTATAACCTCGGAAGCTTATGCCCTATACTAGGGTCACCTAATGTATTTGGTCGGATCCTAATGATCGACCAAACTGGGTCGAGTTCGAAGGTATAAGCGATTTATTAGATCGCTTACCCTACGACCCTAAACAACGTGGTAATCAGTAGGCATAATCCCAAGGGACTATGACCATCGTGATTACAATTACGTTGCGAAGTTCAAACGAACTTCGCATTGACCATTACTGGTCAACGCTGAAAGTCAAACAAAGTTTGACTTTCTGACTCGAAAAGCAATAAAATAAGGAAAAGAACGAAAGAATACTTACGAAGGGTCCCCGAATGCTAATCCCGATCCAAGAACTCAGGTATGAAACAATGGTTTCAACTTAGAGCTCTCAAAATCAGAATTCTTGTAAGAAATGAGGTTGAATGGGTTGGGTATTTATAGGAATACCCGAACCGTTAAGATCGTTTGTCGAAACTCGTGCCTTAATCATGTCCGTACAAGTGTCGGAAGGTTATGGTGACTAAATTGGCACTAACCATAGGCTATCAACATGTGGCAAAGGATTTGGGAGTGCAAAACAGCTGTAAACAGCTGTCGATACATCGAATCTGGTCCCGAAAATGCGAAAAATGAGTTTTCTGCATGTTTCTGCCCAGAATAGGCAGTCGCGTAGCGCGACTGGTAAGACCACATGCAGTGGCGCTACGCCACTGCCCCCCCTTGTTTCAGCAACTTTCAAAATTGGCAGAAATGGTCCCTGCAGCCCGTTTAAGCGATTTTCGATGCGTTTGAACCCCGTTAACCTCATTTCAAGGCTCTAAAATGAAGTTAAAGTATAGGGAAATCAAAACATGCTCAAAAATATGCTGGATGATGGTTCGTTTGGTCGTACGAACGCGATGTTCGCTTAATTACGACGGAATGCGCACAAGCGCGAAAAACGATCCAAATGACGCGACGAATGGATTTTTCTTATGGCGAACACTAAAATATAATATAGTCATGCTTACATAAATTTTTGGATGTCCGGATGTATTCAGAACGTAAGTTATGCGCGAAAATGCAAACTTGTGCACTTTTTGACACTTTTAGTCCCTGAATGACCCAAAAGTTTATTTTAGCACACCGAACCCCTCAAAGCCTATTTCTAAGCTATGTAAAGGATATTTATGGTATGTTTAACTTATGGTCATGTTCCGGAAGGTCTGTTACAGTTCAAATTGGCATACTTTCGCAGTTTGTCAACTTTAGTCCCTGTAAGCGATTAAACTTTGATTTCACCACACCAAACCTTCCAAAACTTATATCTAAGTTATGTAAAGGTTATTTAAGGTATGTTAAGCCTATTTCACTATTCCGGAGTGTTCGTTGGATTAAACTGGTTATATTTACGCATCAGAGCGCGTATAACCCTCCAGAAAGCGATTTAAAGCTTAAAATCAAACAAGAGTTGATATGTGTAAAAGATACACATAATTTTACAAATCCCAAGTATGAAATATAATATTTCATTGGTTTGGTATTTGTTTGATGGCCGTGGAGGCACAGGTGTTACAGTCTCCCCTACTTTAGGAAATTTCGTCCCGAAATTTATTTAGAGGAAACTTGTGAGAGCTTGGAAATATGAAGTTGAAAAGATCGAACAATATTGGTTAGGGTTCTTGAACTTCTAGTAACCTTAATAACATTATGTTTGCAATGTAAGAGGGATACTTATATACAAGTATATGAAGCGTCATTGGTGCGTCCACCGTACCTCCATTACATCGTTCCCATTTCGTTATTGTTGTCACTATCGATTCTTACACATAATAAATCTTACTGGGTTTCTGTGCACTAAATTTCATAATTATGTACGCGTCCATAATTAGACAATTCCTTGCACAGTTCACACAGTCTATTTTATAATGTGTAGTGTGAAACCAAATGAACAATCCTGTGATGAGTGTGACTAGACCGCCATAGAATCCTTTTAATTAAATCATTAAATGATCTAAATAGACTATCAAGGAGTCTGTTCAGCTACATCACTAGATGTCGTTCTTTAACCAAATTGTGAATCAATCTTTTTGACTAGACCACTAAAGGGTCTCTTATGAATCATGGAGTAGTACTATATAATCCAAGGGTCTTAACTCTTACATAGAAGCCCATTAAGGATTTAAGGTAGTACCTTTTTGAATATCCTACTACGAATCCATCATATGAAGATATGAAAGATTCTACGAGGATTTGGATAACGAATATCCAGAGTATACAAAAACACAAAAATCATAGAGGAGAACACATAAACATATATCACATAACCACAAAATTGTTTGTTAATTTGTCTTGTAAATTGCGTACATGCATTTAAAGCACACTAGGAATCCATTCCGTGGATTTCATTTGGTACTTTAAACGTTACCAAGAATCCAACTATAAAGATAGAAAGATTCAAAAAGAAAATTCGATTTCGATTATTAGGAACCGAAATGTTCGAATTAAGGTACATAAGGAATCCAATTAAGGACTCTGATTTGAATGATAATCATCCACAAGGATCTAATTGTGAAGATAAAAAGATCCCATATGAATTTTTGAAGTTGAAGATGTTTTGAAACCTTGCACTGGATGTGCTTAGGTCAAAACATGATGTAAAATGCTTATGAAGTTGAGATGCTTGATATGTCAAGGCGACATATGAAGCAGAATTTTGAAGGTTAAGTCAATGTATGAGGAAAGTATTTTTGAAAACTATGCATGGGGTTCTTTTAAGAAAAATGTGTTTAACGTTTTTGAAACCTTATATATAATACTTTTTGAAATCATAAAGTAGGTGTATTAGGTAGATATATTTACTAAAATGTTTTAAAATCATGCGAGATGAATTTTGAAATTATGTATAAGGTTTTTGAAAGATATGAATGATGCTTTTCGAAATCATGCACTTGATCAGAAAATGTATTGTGTTAATATTGTCTTCAGACTATATGAAATATTTTGAAATTAGAAAGGTTGGTTTTGATAACATGGCCAATGTTTTTGAAATAACATAGACAATGCATCTAGAAAAATTGTTTTCAAACTATATGAAATGTTTTGAGATCATGAAGATTGTTTTGAAATACTGGTACTGTGTATGTTGAAAAATCAAAACGTAATGGGTATGAGATTTGAAAATACCCTTAGTTATCTAACCAAGGATTTAAAGGCACAGATGTGCGAAAAGCACGATTACTCATAATGTCACTTAATTTTCTGTACTTTGTTTCTTAGAGTGAAACGAGTACTTAAAATTTTTGAGGGAATCATGAGCAATCATTTGAAAGAGAGAAATCACAAGAGTAGTTTTGTAAGGTACATAGTTCCTTGATGTAGGTATCATAGGAAAAGCCATACACACCTAGCAAGGGGTTGAGCTGGTTGGTTGGGGACTGCTTTACCATTGTGAGCGACCATGGCGAAGTTCTGAGAAGCCTTTCGCTTCTTTGACTTCTTAGGGGATCGTTCATCCATGGTCTTTGATTCCTCGATTGGTTGATTGGCTGATGGTGTTGTCGCCTGACTAGGTCCTGCCTGTCTTGGTGACTCTTGAGTGGCTTCACCCTGGAGATGATACATAGCAGTAGCTAATTCAACAGTCTTCAGGACTACTTCGCCTATTCGCTGAGCGAATTTTGGCTGCTTGCTCAGATATCTGGGCGTCATCGTGATGAAGAGACATTCTTGAAGAAAAAGAAAGGCATAGGGAGAAACAGGTGAAAGATTATTGGACAATCAAAACAGAATGATAACGCATGAAGATTGCGATCATTTGTTTGTTACCTAAGGCAAACAAATGAGACGGTGACTGATCAAAGTAAATGGGTCAAAAAATAATGTATCGCGAAGACATGCTCGCCTATAAGTGAACACTCATCCCAAGAATTCCCAGGTAAGCACAACTGGTCTCGCGTCTGATGAGATGTATACGAAGTGCTTGCCTAGACAGAAAACCCAGAATACAGGCATTCACCCTTCCAGTTTGCACGTGTTCACATTATTTAAAACCCAAAACCTTGACGAAGTTTTGAAAACTCAAAGAGGTTCAAAACCATATAATAGAGAGTTCAAAACCTTACAATAGAGGGTTCAAAACCTAGTAATCAATCATCCTAGAACAGATGATTAGTTTTCAAAGCGGTTTTGAAATTTATGTTCTTGTTGTGGTTGTCACCTAAGGATAGGTGACAGTATTGTTTTATGACTAAACGCAAGTAATCTCGCGTTAGGGTCCTAAGAAGGTTATAGACTAGGTCAAAGCATTACTAATTACTAATAACCTAATTCCCTATAACCATTGGCTCTGATACCATCTTTTCTGTCACACCCCGACCGCGTAAAACAACAAATCGCGGCGGAAACATCGGGGCGTGTTGCAACAGAATTAATGTTTCATAACCATGGATATCAAAAGTGTTTCGTTTTATTAAACATTGAATAATTACATCGTCTGGAAATCTAAATATACAATTTAAATATAATCTATCATTGTTATTGAGTCACTAAGGCCCTGTCCAGTCCTATGTGAGCATGCATCTTATCAATCGATATCATTCAACAATACCTGAAACATATGTGAAAACGAGGTCAGCAAAGAAATGCTGGCGAGTACATAGGTTTTGTGAAAATAAGATTCATGACTTCTGTTTTAAGAAAATGTTTAGTCATGAACCTTGTAATTTGCTTTGTCTTTGTAAATCGTTTGAAAAACGATAAGTTCAGGTGATATGTATAAATAAGAGAATAATGCATGATTAAATGAATAACCATGTAAAAATGAGTTTGTATAAGATAAGTTGTTTGTAAATAAATGTCTTGTGAAAAGTATGTTACTTGTATAAAATGTTCTATGTCTCAAACTGAAATGATTCAAATAACGCTACAATATGTAATACCATACAAACACTTATATATAGGAAGTACCAGCGGCGTATCCACCATGCTTGTATCATATTCCACACGCATTGTTACTTAATCACTTAATCCAAACCAAACCACCAAAGTGATGTTCATGCCCAAATGTAAATCATGTAATATGTATAACCAAGATAATATGTATGGCTAGTGAAATGCATCAACTAAACCATAGGTGAAACGCACAAAACAAAGTATTGAAGTAAAACTTGGTTTAAACCAATACTATGTTTCGTGTAAATGCATGATCAAATGTAAATCATGTACAAATGTTTACCCAATCGTTAAAACATCGTGTGAAACCCAATCGTTACCCAATCGTTAAAACATCGTGTGAAACCCAATCGTTACCCAATCGTTAAAACATCGTGTGAAACCCAATCGTAAATCGTTTAATTCGTTTTAGGTCCTGAAACTACTTAAATGATCGTCTCGCTAATAACATTCAAACCTTCGTGACTCTCGTCGCTTCTCGTTTTCGTCGCTTCTCGTTTTCGTATTAACAAACCTCCATAGGGTAAGTTAACAATTACAGATTCAGTCGCTACCTACCATACCCACACATAACCACGGGTGTAGTAAATAACGGGATTTGTCAGATCCTATGGTACCATAACCTAATACTGGTCGGCTTGATCATTGCTAATGAATGTCATTTGTTATGTAACTACAACCAACAAGTTTGTTCACTTTATGAAATCGTTATTAGTTTTGTATAAATCGTCTTAATCGTTTTTGAAACCATCGTTATAACATCGAAAACATTTAGCACATATGAGTCACCCCAAAACAGTTGAAAACAGTAAAAGAGGGGAATAATGTACTCGCCTGAGAATGCTTAGAGGTCTTGAACAACAACCAAACAAAGCTAGAGGGAGCACGGAATCAGTCGGCAATCTAAAACTATATAAATAAACCGGACTTAAATCGGGAGATCGGATAGGATGAGGCTTGGCAAACCAAATGAGTATTGGAACTCATATGATATGGTTTAACAAGGCCTACATACTACAATGAGACTAACCTAAGTGCTTTCGACCCATCGCGACCCATTAAGGTAACATATGCTACTTTAACGCGTCGTGCGCGTGAAACGCGTTCAGACCGTCTAACTAGTCCTATGACAAGTGTTATATGCCTAAACATATTACATAATCAGTTATGTGACAAAGGTTTAGGTTACATATGCTTAGTTACCAATTATACATGAAAAGGGTATTATGGTAATTTACCTAAGGCATATAAACTACCTATCATTCAACTACTTAAACGATGTGACCATAGGGTATAACCTCGGAAGGTTATGCCCTATACTTGGGTCACCTAATGTATTTGGTCGGATCCTAATGATCGACCAAACTGGGTCGAGTTCGAAGGTATAAGCGATTTATTAGATCGCTTACCCTACGACCCTAAACAACGTGGTAATCAGTAGGCATAATCCCAAGGGACTATGACCATCGTGATTACAATCACGTTGTGAAGTTCAAACGAACTTCGCATTGACCATTACTGGTCAACGCTGAAAGTCAAACAAAGTTTGACTTTCTGACTCGAAAAGCAATAAAATAAGGAAAAGAACGAAAGAATACTTACGAAGGGTCCCCGAATGCTAATCCCGATCCAAGAACTCAGGTATGAAACAATGGTTTCAACTTAGAGCTCTCAAAATCAGAATTCTTGTAAGAAATGAGGTTGAATGGGTTGGGTATTTATAGGAATACCCGAACCGTTAAGATCGTTTGTCGAAACTCGTGCCTTAATCATGTCCGTACAAGTGTCGGAAGGTTATGGTGACTAAATTGGCACTAACCATAGGCTATCAACATGTGGCAAAGGATTTGGGAGTGCAAAACAGCTGTAAACAGCTGTCGATACATCGAATCTGGTCCCGAAAATGCGAAAAATGAGTTTTCTGCATGTTTCTGCCCAGAATAGGCAGTCGCGTAGCGCGACTGGTAAGACCACATGCAGTGGCGCTACGCCACTGCCCCCCCTTGTTTCAGCAACTTTCAAAATTGGCAGAAATGGTCCCTGCAGCCCGTTTAAGCGATTTTCGATGCGTTTGAACCCCGTTAACCTCATTTCAAGGCTCTAAAATGAAGTTAAAGTATAGGGAAATCAAAACATGCTCAAAAATATGCCGGATGATGGTTCGTTTGGTCGTACGAACGCGATGTTCGCTTAATTACGACGGAATGCGCACAAGCGCGAAAAACGATCCAAATGACGCGACGAATGGATTTTTCTTATGGCGAACACTAAAATATAATATAGTCATGCTTACATAAATTTTTGGATGTCCGGATGTATTCAGAACGTAAGTTATGCGCGAAAATGCAAACTTGTGCACTTTTTGACACTTTTAGTCCCTGAATGACCCAAAAGTTTATTTTAGCACACCGAACCCCTCAAAGCCTATTTCTAAGCTATGTAAAGGATATTTATGGTATGTTTAACTTATGGTCATGTTCCGGAAGGTCTGTTACAGTTCAAATTGGCATACTTTCGCAGTTTGTCAACTTTAGTCCCTGTAAGCGATTAAACTTTGATTTCACCACACCAAACCTTCCAAAACTTATATCTAAGTTATGTAAAGGTTATTTAAGGTATGTTAAGCCTATTTCACTATTCCGGAGTGTTCGTTGGATTAAACTGGTTATATTTACGCATCAGAGCGCGTATAACCCTCCAGAAAGCGATTTAAAGCTTAAAATCAAACAAGAGTTGATATGTGTAAAAGATACACATAATTTTACAAATCCCAAGTATGAAATATAATATTTCATTGGTTTGGTATTTGTTTGATGGCCGTGGAGGCACAGGTGTTACAAAAAGGGCATTTTGGTCATTTACCTAAGGCATATAAACTACTTATCATACAACCATCTAAACTAGGTGACCATAAGGTATAACCTTGGAAGGTTATTCCCTATGCTACTATGGTCACCTAATGTGTTTGGTCGGATCCTAATGATCGACCAAACGGGTCGGGTTCGAAAGTATAAGCGATTGATTAGATCGCTTACCTTTACGACCCTATATATGTCACACCCTGGCTTTGCGGAAGCGTGGTTATTTTGGTGTGACTTCTTAATACCATAGCTTAACCATAACAAGCTATATGAAATAAAAACCATGCAAGATCATCCATTTAATTAAGTTTTAAAAACCAAATACAATAACATTGTCTTAACGGAAACACATCCTAACGACATAAACATTGTTCAACAAACGTAAATTTCAACATAAGCATAGTTTAAGGACTGTGACTTGTCCAGGAAAAAGTCACATTCCCCAAACCCGGATGACCTCGTAACTAGTGCAGCGGGAAAACGTGTCATACCGCGCCAGATCCTTTAATTCCCTGAAATACATGTAAGTTGAAAAATCAACAATAATGTTGAGCGAGTTCATGTGTAAGTGAGTAAATAAACCTTTGTATATATAAAAATCCTGGTATGTAGCAAATAAGGAAAAAGAGATCACCAATGGTTTGCAAGGCCATTGATATGTGTGAAGTGCAAGTAGGAAGACTCAAACCTAGCAGATTTCGCGTTGGGCACAAAGTCACCCCAAGGTCCGTACTGTTGGACCTGGAGTTGGGCTCGCTACACCCAGATAGATCTACTGCTTACGTCCCTCGGTCCTACAATGAGGATTAATGGCCTCCAGTTCCCGCCTACCCACTCACATGATCTAAGTAGTAACCCTCCTTACGCTAACCATACCATGTAAAAGTACTCGTAATCATAGTAACATGTATTTCACCCCCGCAGTTTAGAAAAACTGAAAACAGTTAAGAGAAAAGGGGGACATGAACTCACAGTGGTGCGTCTCTACCAAGTATGTCTCCTGATCAAGCAGCTGTGTGACGACCTACACGTACTAATTCTATTAGACGGACGGCCGTGCCTTAGCTTTAAGGAAATAGTTAGGCAACTATTTCGTGTTTAAATTCTGTATATACTTGGTAGTTATTTTCCTTCCCAAGGATGGGGGATTTAATACATGTGCGTTCGTATAATTTCGAAATATATTATTAAGTCTCACTTAAAAATATATTTTATTTCTAACTCCAAAATATAAATATTCTTCTCAAAAATATTATATTTTTCTATTAAACAAATTTTTCCCAAAATAATATCTTGACAAAAATACGCGTTAGGTCATATTTTCTTAGAATGCGTAAGTTACATTTTAACGATCGAGTGGTAATAATAATTACCGGTGTAACTTATATATTTATCGTAGAGACGTTCGTATTATTTTGGATCCGTTAACATTCGATAGTATTATTTTTACCCTAAAAATAATACTAGTATTTTCACAAAATAATCATAAACACACATCGAGTGACTTTATGAAAAATATATACTAAATATATATTTACCAAGTTTTATTTTGTGAAATCCCACCTCCGAGGTTTTCTAAATATAGTCGTGGCGAAATTTATAATTTGAAAACAAGTCGAAAAGTATTTCTAACACTTATAGTGAAAATAATTCTAAGTGTTAGGTTTTAGAAAAATTTCGCCAGAGTTTCCTCTGTAACTGGAGGTGGCCACGCTTTCAAGCGTATCATTTTCTTTTATAATCAAATCAACCATTTTTCTTATTTAACCAAAACAATATTCAACGCATCAAACTAGTTAACAAACATGTACTTCGCAAGAATCTCATGAACTTGTAGTTTTTCCAACACTATTATGTAACTCCCATTACTTTTAGCGGATCTTTATATAAAGCAATCCGACTTCGTAAAAACCTCGTTTTTAGAGAAATTCCGTTTTTACAACTTCTCGTCAGCTTTTACAAAAATGGTTATTTTGTCGAAAGTGTGTGCTACACAAGTGTTTACACACTTGTGTGTTCTAAAAAATCTCTCGTGTTAGTGTACGATCCGTCTTTAGAAAACATGATTTCTTTGATACTTGGTTCTTTGAAAATACCGCTTGTAGATACGTAGATCTACTAGTTTTAAACACTATTTCGTAAGCAAAATTGCTTTTACACAAGTTCATGATTCGTGTGTGGTAGAGTTTCATCCTTTAACCCTTGTTACTTCTAAAGCAACCTTATGTCATGATCCAAGGTCATGACCAACCCGGGTTAAATGACGATCCGAGCTACCACAACATAGATCGGGTTCAAATAATCACACAAATCAAATACTACATGATTTACACAACATATGAGCTTTTAACCATCACTTAAAGCATTTTTAGAAGACTTTTAAGCTTCAACTTGTATGTTCATGACTTTTAATCGTTACAAATCATTTTAACCACTTTAAAATAGTTCGAGAAGGTGATTTAAGCAACTTACTACTAGCTCGAGGCTAGGGAAGAATCTAAGCGCAAAAAGAGTGGATAAAAGCAAGAGAGTGAGGTCCTTCGCCTTCCGTTTGCACCAAGCTTCCTTATACGAGATCCTTAACACTTGTATGAACTTGGAATGTGATGATCAAAACTCGAAAATGGTTGGGTGTTTGTGGGTGTGTTCGGCCGAAGCCTTTGAGAGAGAGAGAGGAAGTGTTGAGTTGTGAGATGTGATGAATGGTTATGTTGTATTAAACCTTGATCTTATAGACAAACCTCAAGTTAATTGTCCAAGGGATTTTATGTCTTCTAGATATTAGGCAACAAAGATTAAACAAATCAACAAAGGACATGAGGTGTCCCCTAAGGGGACAGTTCGGTTAGGGGGGGGGGGTAATCCGGTTCAAATCCAACTAAACACCAATTACTAGTTAGTTAAGTTAATTGTTAACTCGGTTACTAGTGTGTAGTGTGTTATGACGGGTGTTAGGGTATTCAGGGACCCTAACTGGCTCAGAAAAAGATAAACTATGAAAATGACATTATTTTCATGTTCCGGGTAAAGTCCGGTTGTTCGGTTGGATAGTAATCCGTTAAAGCGTTTAACAAAGCTTTAAAGTGTCGTTATTATTATTTTTAGTGACACAACTTATTCCTCCAAAGTGTCAGGAATATTTTCCTCATGTTTTGGCACTTTATTAGTTAGCTAAAAGCTGAATTACTATATAAAGTGCTGAATTTTGTGCTTAGAGCACGTTTTAGGCACATCCAGTCATTGTAACTTATTCCTAGAGACGCGGTTCTACAACCCTTGTATCCCTACACTCACCACTAGTGTAGTAAAATATTCCTGGCTCATACAGGCCTTAGAGGCAGTGTCTTCCTGATGCTGGCTTTGTCAGCATGTTCAATAGGTTATCCGTTTATAGTGCTACTGTGCTTTTTGTGCATCATGTTTGTCACTAAGGTTCAGCATGTAAATAATGTAGTGACGGTAAGTAAAGTATGATGCAAGTAAGTACATGTATCAGTAATCAAGTAGCAGTTCATCAGTAATTTCAAACAAGCACAGTAATTAAGCAGTAATTAACTATTAATTAAGTCGTACGGATACCTGGTTTAGTGAGGGTTGTCACATTCTCCCCCCGTTAGAAAATTTTCGTCCCGAAATTTTAAGTTCTGCTTGTAGATGCAGGGTTCTTAGGAAATAGGTGGGGGTATTTCTCTTTCATCCGGTCCTCACGCTCCCAGGTGTATTCAGGACCATGTTTGGCATTCCAACGAACTTTGACGAGCTTGACACTGCTCCGGCGGGTCTTGTTTACTTTCCAATCCGTAACCTCAACCGGTTCTTCAACGAAATGGAGCGTGTCGTCAACATGAATCTCGTCGATGGGAATGGCAATGGTATCTTGAGTTGGACTTTTCTTCAGGTTGGATACATGAAATGTATCGTGAACTGAATGGAGTTCGGCAGGTAAGTCCAGCTTGTATGCTACTAGCCCTATTCTTTTCAAAACTCTGAAAGGACCAATGTAGCGTGCCACACCCTTCCAGGGTGAAACTTTCCGAAGCGTGCCACACCCTTCCAGGGTGAAACTTTCAACAAAACCATATCTCCAACTTGAAATTCCAAGTGTTTCCGGTTTGGATCTGCATAGGCTTTCTGTCTGTGGCGAGCTGCTTCGATGCGTTTTCGGATCTGCGCAATCTTGTCTGTCGTCTCTTGGACGATTTCGGGACCAACAAGCTGTCTATCACCTGCGTCAGCCCAACATATGGGGTGATCGACACTTGCGTCCGTAAAGAGCTTCGAATGGCGCGGCACCAATACTGGTATGGTAGCTGTTGTTGTATGAAAATTCGACCAAAGGCAAATGCTTATCCCAGCTACCGTCCAAATCCATAACACACGCTCTCAGCATGTCTTCCAAAGTCTGAATCGTTCGCTCGCTTTGACCGTCAGTTGCGGATGAAACGCAGTGCTCAGATTCAATTGCGAGCCAAAGGCTTCTTGGAAGGATTGCCAAATCCTTGATATGAACCTTCCGTCTCTATCAGAGATGATCGAGAGAGGCACTCCATGACGTGCGACGATCTCTCTCATGTAAATTTCAGCCAACTTGCTCGTATTATCCTTCTCTCTGATAGGTAAGAAGTGTGCTGACTTTGTTAATCGATCCACTATTACCCAAATAGTGTCATGGCCTCTTGGCGTTCTTGGCAACTTTGTAATAAAATCCATGGAGATTTGTTCCCATTTCCACTTGGGAATCTCAGGTTGTTGCAGAAGTCCTGAAGGCTTCTGGTATTCCACTTTCACCTTAGCACACGTTAAACATTTGCTCACATAAACAGCAACATCGCCTTTCATCCTAGGCCACCAATAATAATCCTTGAGATCTTGGTACATCTTATCCGCTCCTGGATGGATAGAGTACCGCGATTTGTGAGCTTCATCAAAAATAACTTTTCTCAAACCACCAAACAGAGGAACCCAAATCCTTTTCTCAAATCATAACGTTCCTTCCTCGTTTGGTACCAGTAGCTTCTCCATCCCACGGAGATATTCTTCTTCAAGGTTTCCTTCCTTGAGAGCGTCTTTCTGCGCGGCACGAATGCGCAAGGAAAGATCGGTTCCGATAATCATTTCTAAAGCCCTAACCCTTATGGGCTTGATCCTCTCCTTTCGACTTAGGGCATCGGCGACCACATTCGCCTTCCCTGGATGATACTTTATCTCGCAGTCGTAATCATTCAGCAACTCAACCCATCGTCTTTGCCTCATATTCAACTCCTTCTGGTTGAATATGTGTTGTAGGCTCTTGTGATCTGTGAAGATTGTACATTTCGTACCATAAAGGTAGTGTCTCCAGATCTTTAATGCAAATACCACTGCGCCAAGTTCCAAATCCTGTGTGGTATAGTTCTTTTCGTGCACTTTCAATTGACGTGATGCGTAAGCAATAACCTTTTGGCGTTGCATCAACACACAACCCAATCCTTGACGTGAGGCGTCACAGTATACCACAAAATCATCTGTACCTTCCGGTAGTGCTAAGATTGGCGCATTGCAGAGCTTACCCTTCAATATCTGGAACGCTTCTTCCAGTTTGATTCCCCAATCAAACTTCTTATCTTTCTGCGTGAGGAGTGTTAATGGTTGAGCGATTTTTGAAAAATCCTCAATGAACCTTCGATAGTAGCCAGCCAAACCCAAGAATTGTCGAATCTCGGTTGGCGTCTTTGGCGTTTCCCAATTCTTGATCGCTTCGATCTTGGTTGGATCCACATGGATTCCATCTCCATTTACCACATGTCCAAGAAATTGGACTTCACATAGCCAAAATTCGCACTTAGAGGGTTTGGCATATAGCTGTTCTTTCCTTAACAGCTCCAAAATAGCTCTTAAATGCTGTTCGTACTCAGCCTTTGTTCTTGAATAAATCAAGATGTCGTCGATAAACACAATCACGAACTTGTCCAAGTACGGCTTGCAAACTCTATTCATCAAGTCCATAAAGACTGCAGGTGCGTTTGTCAAACCAAACGGCATAACAAGGAACTCGTAGTGTCCATAACGAGTTCTGAAGGCTGTCTTCGGGATACTTTCCTCTTGTATCCTTAACTGATGGTATCCAGATCGAAGATCGATCTTTGAATAAAAGCTTGAGCCTTGCAGTTGGTCAAACAGATCATCAATTCTTGGCAGAGGATATCTATTCTTGATCGTCAGCTTGTTCAGCTCCCGGTAGTCGATGCACATTCGAAAACTACCGTCCTTTTTCTTGACAAACAAGACCGGAGCTCCCCAAGGCGAGAAGCTTCGTCGGATAAATCCCTTGTCTAACAACTCTTGAAGTTGTGTCGACAGTTCTTGCATCTCAGACGGGGCAAGTCTATAAGGTGCCTTAGCCACAGGCGCGGCGCCTGGAACTAAGTCAATGCGGAACTCTACTTGTCTCTGAGGTGGCAGTCCAGGTAAGTCCTCTGGGAAGACTTCTGGATATTCCCTCACGACAGGGATGTCTTCTATTCTTGGCTCAGCAGCCTACTTATCCACAATGTGTGCCAGGAAGGCAACACATCCCTTCTGCAAACACTTTCGCGCTTTCAGGCAGCTGATAATTCTTAACGGCATATCACGCTTCTCCCCGTGAACCACAATTGTTTCGTCGTCTTCGGTTGGGATACGAACGACCTTTTCGTGACAAACTATTTCAGCCTTGTTGCCTGATAACCAATCCATTCCTACCACCACGTCAAAGCTTCCCAACTGGACTGGTAGTAGATCCAAAGCAAACTCACGCTCTCCCAATTCGATCACACAACCTCTGATAACTTCATTGGCTTCTACTAACTTCCCATTAGCCAATTCGATTGAGTACGGGATATCTAATTTACTAGCGGCTAAACCAAGCATGTTCTTAAATTCTAACGATACGAAGCTATAATCGGCACCAGTATCAAATAAAACGGATGCATAGCGTTGGTTTACAGGGAACGTACCAGTAACGACATTGGGATCCTGGCGCGCTTCCCTCGCTTCGATATGGAACACTCTTCCACGGGCTTGGTTTAACTCTGGGCAGTTCCTCTTGTAATGCCCAAGATCACCACAGTTGAAGCATCCAGGTCTTTGCCCGTTTCCACCTCCATTTCCAGCTTGGTTGTTGTTTTGGTTCGCATTGTTGCCTCGATTCCCGTTTCCTCCATTGTTCCCCTGTGGGCGATTCCCAATACCACCACGATTATTATTTCTATTCCCAAATCCTCCTTGGCCTCCCCGGCCAGCACTAGCCCAGCAAGAATCCTTCAAGTGACCAGTCTTTCCACAAGCTTCACATACTTTTGGCCCGCATCGGCCAGAATGGTGACGCTGGCAGGTGTTGCACTTGGGCTGGGTGCCCATATATCCCTTTCCTTTCTTCCCACCACCAGCTGTAACCTGAGCTGGCGCGTTTGGATCTCCTTTCTTAACAACACCACTAGTGCCTTGTTTGAAGTTCGAGAACTTTCGTTTGTTACCTCCGGATGACTCGACGTGAGTCTCTTTCTTCTTTGTCTCGATATCAGAAAACTTGTTTAGGCGGATCGCCTCCTCGGTGAGAGCTACGCTCAAATCAATTGCCTCAGAAATTGTCGCAGGCTTGGATGAGGTCACCATGCTTATGATTTGAGGAGCTAATCCCCAAATGAAACGTTCAATCCGCTTGAACTCCGGAGTGACCATGTAGGGTACCACATGCGATAAGTCATGGAACCTTCGAACGTATTCTGCGATCTTTGGGCCTTCCATTTTCAAATTCCAGAACTCGGTTTCCAATCTTTGGATTTCCGCGCGAGAGCAGTACTTTTTGCGCATAAGTTCCTTCAGCTCGGTCCAGGTTAGCGCGTAGGCAGCAGCTTCACCAAGTGTTTGCACTTGCAAATTCCACCAAGATAGGGCTCCATCCAAAAATAGCCCAGAAATGTAGGTGACTTGCTGGTCTGGTGCACTTTTGCTCATGCGAAGAACATATTCAGTTTTCTCAGCCCAACGAACAAAGGCGACAGCACCTCCAGTGCCATCAAAGTTGACAGGCTTGCAGTCTAGAAACTGCTTGTAGGTGCACCCATGAGGTGGATTGTTGTTGCCATTGTTGTTTGAGCTGCTTCCGCTGGGTCCTCCTTGCGAGGCGGCGTATTGCGCGATGGCGGCAGCGATGACTTGTTGGAGTTCTGCCTCATTGGTAGGCATCGGCGTTTGACGTCTCGGCGGCATCTTCTAAAAGATGTGTTTACGTCGGTCAGGCCATAGTAAAGATCCCATGTTATAATACATAAGTCAGGTCATAATGTAGCGTACGTATATAATGATAGTAATAGTACATAACATCTCATGTTATAATCATATCAATCACACAACATCCCATGTTACAAACATCAATCACACAACATCCCATGTCACATAATACAAATAACCAAATCAAGCATCAAGTATGATGAGAATACTGCGATTGCCATATATTGAGACCACATAGTAAGCGTACAAGTACATCACAGTGTCACACACAACATCAGTCGACTAAGGGCTACATCACCCTAGTCCAAAAACTATATCAAATCAGTGTCAGTACATCAAATACATGTCAACAAAAGTCAAAATCATAATGTAGTCTCCAAAAATGCTGTGCAGTCAAAAGCATTCACCGTCTTCTCACCAGCGTCTACCCATACGGTACTGAAGAGCTCTACACGGATGGCGGTGGAGGAGGGGGAAAGTGAGTGTATAACAAGCGACGCAAATGGAGCCAGTCCTCCTCCATGGCTCTCTGGGTACGCAACCAAGAAGCAACCTGCTGCTCAAGTGCCAAAAGGCGTGCAGCATAGTCTGGTGGTAAAGGTCGAGGGTGCTACGAAGAAACAGGGTGGGTCTGACCCTGACACTGGCACGGCGGTGGCTGAGCTCTCTCGAGCTCCTGAATGCGCTGCGTGTGTGCCTCGTGCTGGGCGACAAAAGACATCAGAACGTCCTCAATAGTATACCCCATATGGAAAGAATGGTAGGGGTCGGTTGGTGGCATGGCAGAAGGTGACGACCAGAGAAACGGCTCACTGGTGGGATCAAAAGGTGCCACATGAAATGGAGAAACAGGGGGAAAAGTAGCAGACGGTGGTATAGCAGGGATAGATACCGATACATGTCCAAAAGGGTGAGCCGAAGAACCTTCTCCAGGTCGTGCTGGAGGTGTGTACCGAGGAAATGAAAAGGAGGTATCAATGTGATGGGTATCAGTGATCTGAGGGGGAATAGGTGGAACCTCATCATCAGCAGGAATCCACCCATGCTGGGCGTGCTCATCTCGTGGGTCAATCTGTGCCTCAAAAAGTGCTCGATCAAACTGTACGGGCATAGGGTCAAGGTGAGGTGCAACAAGAGGGTCAACTGGTGCATCAGCAATAAGTGGGGGATCAACATGATCAGCAGCAATGACATGATCGCCCTCCAACAACGGAGCATCTATAGGGTGATCATCAATAGGTGGGTCAGCAATGACAGGCTCAATAATAGGTGCGTCAGCATGAACTGGGTCATGCTCAAGCACTGGGACAGGAGCAGGGTCTAGTGGATGCTCGGGATCATCGAAGGCCATCTCAAAATCAAACTCAGGGTCGATGGGATCAACTGGGTCAACTGGGTCGACTGGATCCTCCATAGGCTGATCCATGGGTATAAACTCTATATCCTCATATGTGTCGAATCCTGGGGGAAAGACAGGATCGGAATCCTCCACATCCTCGTGGTCGAAAGCAAAACTAGGAATAGGGGCAACAGAGGATCCCTGGTCGGGATCAGATCCATGTGAGAAGTGCTGCGCACTCTGGGTGTGTGAAGGTGCAGAGGCCACAGACTCGAAAGAGTCTGGGACCGGAGAGTGAGCAGGTGACTCCTCGGCGGGAGCATCTGCGATTATCAAGAGATCACCAGCAGCAAGAAGGGCCTTGCCCTGAACATCCTCCTCTAAGGGCTCATCATCAAACAGATCGACGTCGTCATCATCGTCGGCGTCGAGAAGCAAATCGTAAGCGGGATAAACAGCTAAGGGTATGGGAGTAGGGATCTCCACTAACAGTAGGTCCCCGGCCAAAGGGCCATCAGCGAGCTCAGCAGCACCATCAGGTAAAGCAAAAGGGCTGAAAGTCATCCTCGTCTGTGCTAGTAACGTCGGATGTGTGGACCTCGTGCTCTGAAGGCTCTAGGTCATCTGATACTATAGGTCTAGGTCCTGTGGTGTCTGAGTCACCTGTGCCAGAGGTGTCCATGGTGTCTGTAACATAAACACAAACATGCACAAACAGTCAATCATACAGTCAAATAATCACATAAGTCACCAAGTAAGCATTCAAATAATTCTCCTAGTCCCACTAGCCTCCCAGCCTCTCAGACTGCTCTTCCTAGTCCCACTAGCCAAATTCTCCCAGCCTCTCAGACTGCTCTTCCTAGTCCCACTAGCCAATTCTCCTAGTCCCACTAGCCAATTCTCCTAGTCCCACTAGCCAACTACCTCGATCTCTCAGATCGAGCCTCGGCCTCCAAGACCGAGCCTCAGCCTTCAAGACTGAGCCTAAAAACAATAAATAAAATGTGCTCAACATTTGTTTATAAATTTTTTTGGATCTGGACTTAAGTGGTATGCAGTAAAAATGTTTTCGTGAGAGCCCTAGTGATCATAGTCTAGACTCGAGAAAGAATCCTAGTTCGCTATGATCAGAGCTCTGATACCAAGCTGTCACACCCTGGCTTTGCGGAAGCGTGGTTATTTTGGTATGACTTCTTAATACCATAGCTTAACCATAACAAGCTATATGAAATAAAAACCATGCAAGATTATCCATTTAATTAAGTTTTAAAAACCAAATACAATAACATTGTCTTAACGGAAACACATCCTAACGACATAAACATTGTTCAACAAACGTAAATTTCAACATAAGCATAGTTTAAGGACTGTGACTTGTCCAGGAAAGAGTCACATTCCCCAAACCCGGATGACCTCGTAACTAGTGCAGCGGGAAAACGTGTCATACCGCGCCAGATCCTTTAATTCCCTGAAATACATGTAAGTTGAAAAATCAACAATAATGTTGAGCGAGTTCATGTGTAAGTGAGTAAATAAACCTTTGTATATATAAAAATCCTGGTATGTAGCAAATAAGGAAAAAGAGATCACCAATGGTTTGCAAGGCCATTGATATGTGTGAAGTGCAAGTAGGAAGACTCAAACCTAGCAGATTTTGGGTTGGGCACAAAGTCACCCCAAGGTCCGTACTGTTGGACCTGGAGTTGGGCTCGCTACACCCAGATAGATCTACCGCTTACGTCCCTCGGTCCTACAATGAGGATTAATGGCCTCCAGTTCCCGCCTACCCACTCACATGATCTAAGTAGTAACCCTCCTTACGCTAACCATACCATGTAAAAGTACTCGTAATCATAGTAACATGTATTTCACCCCCGCAGTTTAGAAAAACTGAAAACAGTTAAGAGAAAAGGGGGACATGAACTCACAGTGGTGCGTCTCTACCAAGTATGTCTCTTGATCAAGCAGCTGTGTGACGACCTACACGTACTAATTCTATTAGACGGACGGCCGTGCCTTAGCTTTAAGGTTTAAGTTTTCGGGAAATAGTTAGGCAACTATTTCGTGTTTAAATTCTGTATATACTTGGTAGTTATTTTCCTTCCCAAGGATGGGGGATTTAATACATGTGCGTTCGTATAATTTCGAAATATATTATTAAGTCTCACTTAAAATATATTTTATTTCTAACTCCAAAATATAAATATTCTTCTCAAAAATATTATATTTTTCTATTACACAAATTTTTCCCAAAATAATATCTTGACAAAAATACGCGTTAGGTCATATTTTCTTAGAATGCGTAAGTTACGTTTTAACGATCGAGTGGTAATAATAATTACTGGTGTAACTTATATATTTATCGTAGAGACGTTCGTATTATTTTGGATCCGTTAACATTCGATAGTATTATTTTTACCCTAAAAATAATACTAGTATTTTCACAAAATAATCATAAACACACATCGAGTGACTTTATGAAAAATATATACTAAATATATATTTACCAAGTTTTATTTTGTGAAATACCACCTCCGAGGTTTTGTAAATAAAGTCGTGGCGAAATTTATAATTTGAAAACAAGTCGAAAAGTATTTCTAACACTTATAGTGAAAATAATTCTAAGTGTTGGGTTTTAGAAAAATTTCGCCAGAGTTTCCTCTGTAACTGGAGGTGGCCACGCTTTCAAGCGTATCATTTTCTTTTATAATCAAATCAACCATTTTTCTTATTTAACCAAAACAATATTCAACGCATCAAACTAGTTAACAAACATGTACTTCGCAAGAATCTCATGAACTTGTAGTTTTTCCAACACTATTATGTAACTCCCATTACTTTTAGCGGATCTTTATATAAAGCAATCCGACTTCGTAAAAACCTCGTTTTTAGAGAAATTCCGTTTTTACAACTTCTCGTCAGCTTTTACAAAAATGGTTATTTTTTCAAAAGTGTGTGCTACACAAGTGTTTACACACTTGTGTGTTCTAAAAAAATCTCTCGTGTTAGTGTACGATCCGTCTTTAGAAAACATGATTTCTTTGATACTTGGTTCTTTGAAAATACCGCTTGTAGATACGTAGATCTACTAGTTTTAAACACTATTTCGTAAGCAAAATTGCTTTTACACAAGTTCATGATTCGTGTGTGGTAGAGTTTCATCCTTTAACCCTTGTTACTTCTAAAGCAACCTTATGTCATGATCCAAGGTCATGACCAACCCGGGTTAAATGACGATCCGAGCTACCACAACATAGATCGGGTTCAAATAATCACACAAATCAAATACTACATGATTTACACAACATATGAGCTTTTAACCATCACTTAAAGCATTTTTAGAAGACTTTTAAGCTTCAACTTGTATGTTCATGACTTTTAATCGTTACAAATCATTTTAACCACTTTAAAATAGTTCGAGAAGGTGATTTAAGCAACTTACTACTTGCTCGAGGCTAGGGAAGAATCTAAGCGCAAAAAGAGTGGATAAAAGCAAGAGAGTGAGGTCCTTCGCCTTCCGTTTGCACCAAGCTTCCTTATACGAGATCCTTAACACTTGTATGAACTTGGAATGTGATGATCAAAACTCGAAAATGGTTGGGTGTTTGTGGGTGTGTTCGGCCGAAGCCTTTGAGAGAGAGAGAGGAAGTGTTGAGTTGTGAGATGTGATGAATGGTTATGTTATATTAAACCTTGATCTTATAGACAAACCTCAAGTTAATTGTCCAAGGGATTTTATGTCTTCTAGATATTAGGCAACAAAGATTAAACAAATCAACAAAGGACATGAGGTGTCCCCTAAGGGGACGGTTCGGTTAGGGGGGGGGGGGGTAATCCGGTTCAAATCCAACTAAACACCAATTACTAGTTAGTTAAGTTAATTGTTAACTCGGTTACTAGTGTGTAGTGTGTTATGACGGGTGTTAGGGTATTCAGGGACCCTAACTGGCTCAGAAAAAGATAAACTATGAAAATGACATTATTTTCATGTTCCGGGTAAAGTCCGGTTGTTCGGTTGGATAGTAATCCGTTAAAGCGTTTAACAAAGCTTTAAAGTGTCGTTATTATTATTTTAAGTGACACAACTTATTCCTCCAAAGTGTCAGGAATATTTTCCTCATGTTTTGGCACTTTATTAGTTAGCTAAAAGCTGAATTATTATATAAAGTGCTGAATTTTGTGCTTAGAGCACGTTTTAGGCACATCCAGTCATTGTAACTTATTCCTAGAGACGCAGTTCTACAACCCTTGTATCCCTACACTCACCACTAGTGTAGTAAAATATTTCTGGCTCATACAGGCCTTAGAGGCAGTGTCTGCCTGATGCTGGCTTTGTCAGCATGTTCAATAGGTTATCCGTTTATAGTGCTACTGTGCTTTTTGTGCATCATGTTTGTCACTAAGGTTCAGCATGTAAATAATGTAGTGACGGTAAGTAAAGTATGATGCAAGTAAGTACATGTATCAGTAATCAAGTAGCAGTTCATCAGTAATTTCAAACAAGCACAGTAATTAAGCAGTAATTAACTATTAATTAAGTCGTACGGATACCTGGTTTAGTGAGGGTTGTCACAATATAAGCACTAAACTAAAAGTAACGAGCTAAGCATGTTAAAACATGCTTAACTAAGTTAGAAAACAGGTTTTGATATCAAAACAAACGGTTTTGATATCCTAAAGTATTTTGGTTACAAAATACGCGTAAATGCGCATTTTGGCTGAAACTTCGACTCGCCACTGAGCCTAGATAACGTGGTAATCAGTAGGTATAGTCACTAGGGGCTATAACCATCGTGATTACACTCACGTTAAGAAGTTCAAACGAACTTCACATTGACCATAAACTGGTCAATGCAGAAAGTCAAACGCAGTTTGACTTTAACGCTAAAACGAATGAAAAGAACGAAAGAACACTTACAAAGGGTCCCCGCAAGTTTGATTTCCAAGTATTTCTCAGGTATGAAGTGTTTCAAACACATCAACTTAGAGAAATTTTCAGAAATCAAGTGGGTTTTGCAAGTGAAGGGTGGGGGTATTTATAGGATTTTTAGGACCGTTAGGATCGTTTCTCGAAAATCGTGCTTCAATCTCACCCCTACACTTGTTGTAATTCCATGGTATACCAAAATGGCCCCCCATTATCAGGAAGAGACATGTGCAATTGGGTTTGGAGTGCATAACAACTGTAAACAGGCTGGAAAGAAGCTTCTGATCATCTGGGACATGCTTACGGACCGTAAGCCAAGGTCCTTACGGTCCGTAAGGACCTACTTTCACAGTTTGGCAGTTTTAGTCCCTGCAGCCCCAAAACTTGGTTTTCGATGCATTTTTGACACGTTTAAGCCCCGTTAACCCCATCTCAAAGCTCTAAAATGAAGTTAAAGTATAGGGAACTTAAAATGTGCTCAAAAGTGTCTCGGATGTCGATTCGTTTGGTCGCACGGTTGCGTTGTTCGGTTAATTACGACGGGAGTCGTAACGAACGCAAAAACGATCCAAATTAAGCTACGAATGGATTTTTCTTATGCCAAACACTAAAATAAAATATTTTAATGCTTACATAAATTTTTGGATGTCCGGATGTATTCAAAACGTAAGTTATGCGCGAAAATGCAAACTTATGCACTTTTTGACGCTTTTAGTCCCTGAATGACCATAAAGTTTATTTTAGCATACCGAACCCCTCAAAGCCTATTTCTAAGCTATGTAAACGTTATTTAGGGTATGTTTAACTTATGATCGAGTTCCGGATTGTTCGTTACTATACAAATCGGCATAGTTTCGCAGTTTGACACATATAGTCCCTGCGATCGATAAAAGTTGATTTCGACACACCAAACCATTCAAAACTTATTTCTAAGTTATGTGGAGGTTATTTAAGGTATGTTAAGCCTATGTCACTATTCCGGAGGGTTTGTCGCGTTATACTAACTGCGTTTACGCACCAGTTTGCGTATAACCTTCCAGAACGCGATTTAAAGCTTGCAATCGGAATCGAATTGAAAAATCACCAAACACAAATACACACATAGAAACACCAAAACACATATAATAACACCAAAGCACATTGTTTTATTAATAAACATCATTGTTTTACATCATAAATCGATTACAGAACACAGTTGTCACAGTCTCCCCTACTTCAGGAAATTTGTCCCGAAATTTTAATTAGAGGAAGCTTGTGAAAACAAATGCGGATATTTCGCCTTCATCTGGTCCTCACGTTCCCAAGTAAACTCTGGGCCACGTTTGGATTCCCAGCGAACTTTGACCAAATGAATCCGTTTGTTCTTCAACTGTTTGTATGTACGTTCCACTATCTCCACAGGTTTCTCGACAAAGTGCATCGTTTCATCAATTCGAATCTCGTCGAGAGGAATGTGTAGATCAGCGTCAGCTAAACATTTTCGCAGATTGGACACGTGAAAAGTCGGATGAATATTTCCAAGCTCTGGAGGTAGCTCTAGACGATAGGCAACCTTTCCAATTCTTTCCACAATCTTAAATGGTCCCACATATCGAGGTGCAAGTTTTCCTTTCTTTCCAAATCTCACGACTCCCTTCCAAGGTGAAACCTTGAGTAGGACACGATCTCCGACTTGAAATTCTAAGGGCTTGCGTCCCAAATCCGCATATCTCTTTTGACGGTTTCGAGCTATCACAAGATTATCGCGGATTTTCTTGATTTTGTCTGTTGTTTCCAGAACGAGCTCAGGTCAAGTAAGCTGAGCTTCACCGGTCTCGTTCCAACAGACAGGTGAACGACATTTTCGACCGTAGAGAGCTTCGAATGGTGCCATATTAATGCTAGTATGATAACTATTGTTGTAAGAGAACTCGATCAGCGGCAGATGAGAATCCCAATTACCACCAAAGTCTATTACGCATGCTCTAAGCATATCCTCCAAAGTTTGAATCGTTCTCTCCGATTGGCCATCTGTTTGGGGATGATAAGCTGTGCTTAGATTCAGTTGGGTTCCCAAAGCAGATTGCATGGCCTTCCAGAAATGAGATGAAAATCGAGCATCACGATCAGAGATGATATCCAAGGGCACACCATGTTGTGATACAATCTCGTCTACATAGATCTTGGCAAGCTTCTCATCAGAGAAATCCTCACAGATTGGTAAGAAGTGAGCAGATTTTGTCAAACGATCAACTACAACCCAAATAGCATCGTGACCTTTAGACGTACGCGGTAACTTAGTAATGAGATCCACGGCAATGTTCTCCAACTTCCAAACCGGTATCTCTGGTTGTACAAGCAAACCAGAAGGTCGCTGATGTTCAGCCTTGACTTTGAGACAAGTTAGGCATTTCGATACATACAAGGCAACATCCTTCTTCATACCAGGCCACCAACACCGAGTACGAAGATCCTTGTACATTTTATCAGCACCAGGATGGATAGAATATCGATGTCACACCCCGACCACGTGTAACATACAAAACGTGGCGGAAAACGTCGGGGAGTGTTGTAACAGAATTAATTGTTTCATAACCATGGCATTCAAAGTTGTATTTTATTTATCAACAAGCGTATTACATTGTCTTAAACTGGAAATAACGAGTTTATAACATAATTAAACTAGTGCTATCTTCATTTTTAGTCTCTAAGGCACAGGTCCGCCCTAGTGTCACGATCATCATCCTACGGAAAAGCTCCTGAAAACACATGTGAAAGTAGGTACGTCAGCATAAAAATGCCTGTGAGATACATAGGTTTGTGAAAATAAGATTCATGACTTAAGTTTAAGAAAATGTTTAGTCATGAACCTTGTACTTTGATTTGTTTTGTAAATCACTTGAAAAACAATAAGTTCAGATGATATGTATAAATAAGAGAATAATGTATGGTTAAATTAATAACCAAGTAAAATGAATTTGTATAAGATAAGTTGTTTTGTAAAACAATGTCTTGTGAAAAGTATGTTATTTGTATAAAATGTTATATGTCTCAAACTGAAATGATTCAAATAACGCTACGATATGTAATATCATACAAACACTTATTTATAGGAAGTACTAGCGGCGTATCCACCATGCTTGTATCATATTACACACGCCTCGTTACTTAAATCACTTAAACAAACCACCAATGTATAAAGTCTATGTTTAAACAAATAGTCAAAAGTCCTTGTATAAACCATGTCAAATGTTTATAAGTCCAACAGTAGTCAAGTAATGTGTATCAAATGTTATGTATTGTAAGTAAAGTATTGTCACATAGTCCAAATGTAGAAAATGTACAAAACAAAGTATTTTGAATATATCAAAAAGTTACGTTTTGCAAAGTAATGCATGTTACATTGATACAAACATTTATGTGGTAAGTTAACGCATACATTCAATCCTTGAGACAGTCGGATAACCCTTTCAGTCAAGGTTATCAAAAGAAAATGTTTTCGGATTCAGTCATTCCTTACATCCAAACAAACCCGGGATGTCAGGAATTGGATTTGTCAAGTCCTATGGTACCAGTACTTACTACCGAGCGGCGTAGCTAATGTTAATGAACGTATGATAGTCTCGTTTGTGCAAACCAAATGTCATAGAAAAAGTGAACATGTTATATAAAAACAATGTACTAAGTATGCTGAGTTAACATATAAAGCAGAAAAGTCATGTAAATCAATGTGCTAGCATGCTATCAGTTAACATACATAGCATAAATGTAATGTAAAACAATGTACTAAGTATGCACACAATGGACATACATAGCATGAAATCTAATGAAATCATGTACTATAATGTACTAACAAACATAGCCGGTATATGATGTGAAAACAGGAAAGCATGAAAGTAACAAGTAGGCACATGTGTTTCACCCCAAAACAGTTTGGAAAACAGTAAAAGAGGGGTCTATGTACTCACTTGAGATTGCTCAGAAGTCCTAAGATAACCACCAAGCAATGCTAGAGATCACGGAATCAAACGGCACCTAATATAGGTAACTATGTTAATAAACCGGACCTATGTCGGAAGATCGGGTAGCATGAGGGTTTGTAAACCAAATGAGTGTAGGAACTCATGTAATATGGTTTAACAAAGCCCACATACTAAAACGAAACTTAACCTAAGTGCTTGTGACCCATTACGACCCGTTTAGGTAGCTTATGCTACTTTAACGCGTCGTTCGCGTAAAACGCGTTTGGAACGCCTAACTAGTCCTATGACAAGTAAAATATGCCTTAACATGTCTAATATGGTTGTCAAATCAGTTTAGATGCCAAAAGTTATGTTACATATGTTTAAAACGAATTTTGGCATCAAAGGGGTATTTTGGTAATTTACCTAAGGCATATAAACTACCTATCATACAACTACTCAAACGAAGTGACCATAAGGTATAACCTCGGAAGGTTATTCCCTATATACTATGGTCACCTAATGTGTTTGGTCGGATCCTAATGATCGACCAAATGGGTCGGGTTCGAAAGTATAAGCGATTTATTAGATCGCTTACCTTACGACCCTAGACAACGTGGTAATCAGTAGGCATAGTCCCAAGGGACTATAACCATCGTGATTACAATCACGTTGCGAAGTTCATACGAACTTCGCATTGACCATAAACTGGTCAACGCAGAAAGTCAAACAAATTTTGACTTTCAGACTCGAAAAGACTCGAAAAGCAATAAAAGAACGAAAGAATACTTACGAAGGGTCCCCGAATGCTAATCTGGATCCAAATAACTCAAGTATGAAACAATGGTTCCAACTTAGAGTCTTTTAGATCAGATTCTAGTGAGTTTGAAGTAAATGGGGGTGGGTATTTATAGTTTTCGGGTAACCGTTAAGATCGTTTCATGGAAACCGTGCTCAAATCTCATGCGTACACTTGTTGGAAATTCATGGTAACTAAAAATGGCCCATAATCAGCTGAAAGGTCAAGTGTGGATGTGTGGTTGTGGATTAAACAGCTGTAATCGGCTGACTGTTCATTCTTATCTGATCAGAGAGGCTGACGCGGCCCGCGTGGGCATGTGCAGAAACTGAGGCGGGCCGCCTGGGCTGTACAGATCAGAATAAAGTTTGAAGAATTACAGTTTCAGTCCCTGTTGGTGTTTTAAGCCATTTTTGACACTTCTAAGGCCCGTAAAGCCAACTTTAAGGCCCTAAAATGTTGCCTAAACATTGTGGACATGAAACATGCTCAAAAATATGCCGGGTGTTGGTTCGTTTGGTCGTACGAACGCGATGTTCGCTTAATTACGACGGAATGCGCACAAGCGTGTAAAACGATCCAAATGACGCAACGAATGAATTTCTCTTATGCCAAACACTAAAACAAAATATTTTAGTGCTTACATAAATTTTTGGATGTCCAGATGTATTCAGAACGTAAGTTATGCGCGAAAGTGCAAACTTGTGCACTTTTTGACACTTTTAGCCCCTGAATGACCCAAAAGTTTATTTTAGCACACCGAACCCCTCTAAGCCTATTTCTAAGCTATGTAAAGGATATTTAAGGTGTGTTTAACTTATGGTCATGTTCCGGGATGTTCGTTACAGTTCAAATTGGCATACTTTCGCAGTTTGTCAAGTTTAGTCCCTGTAGACGAATAAATTTGTTTTTGCCATACCAATGCCTTCAAAACTTATTTCTAAGTTATGTAAAGGTTATTTAAGGTATGTTAAGTATATGTTGATGTTCCGGAGTATTTGTCGTATTAAACTGATTACGTTTATGCATCAGTTTGCGTAAAACTCTCCAGAAAGCGATGTAGAGTTTGAAATTACATAAAAGTCAAAACATGAAAAATGTAAAACACAACCAAACAAACATTGGGATTGAATAACATTGTTTTATTGATAATAGAACTGTTCACAATGATTACAAGCACGGATGTTACAGTCTCCCCTACTTGTGGAAATTTCGTCCCGAAATTTATTTAGAGGAAACTTATGGGAAAAGATGAGGATATTTCGCCTTCATTTGATCTTCGCGTTCCCAAGTAAACTCGGGTCCTCGTTTAGCTTCCCAGCGAACTTTGACCAAAGGAATGCGCTTGCGTTTGAGCCACTTGACTTCACATTCCATGATTTCCACTGGCTTCTCAACAAATTTCAGTGTTTTGCCAACACGAATTTCATCAAGCGGTATGTGGAGGTTCTCATCAGCTAAACACCTCTTGAGATTGGACACGTGAAAAGTTGGATGAACATTTCCAAGTTCAGGAGGTAACTCAAGTCTGTAGGCTACCTTTCCGATTCTTTCGACGATCTTGAATGGTCCAACGTATCTTGGTGCAAGTTTTCCTTTCTTTCCAAATCTGATCACACCTTTCCAAGGTGAGACCTTAAGTAATACTCGATCACCGACTTGAAATTCCAAGGGCTTGCGTTTTGGATCCGCGTAACTCTTTTGACGGCTTCTAGCTGTCTGAAGGTTATCAAGAACTTTCTTTATCTTGTCAGTTGTCTCTAAAATGAGAGCAGGTCCAGTAAGTTGAGCCTCGCCGATCTCATTCCAGCAGACTGGTGAACGACATTTTCGACCATAGAGAGCCTCGAAAGGAGCCATTTTGATGCTGGTGTGATAACTGTTGTTGTAGGAGAATTCAATCAACTTAAGATGTGAATCCCAACTACCACCAAAATCGATCACACAAGCTCTTAGCATATCCTCCAAAGTCTGGATTGTTCTTTCAGATTGACCATCCGTTTGCGGATGATAAGCCGTGCTCAGATTAAGTTGGGTCCCCATAGCAGATTGCATGGTTCTCCAAAAATGAGAAGTGAAACGAGCATCTCTGTCAGAAATGATGTTCAAAGGAACACCATGTCGAGCCACAATTTCATCCACATAGATTTTTGCAAGTCTGTCAGCAGGAAAATCCTCGCGGATTGGCAAGAAATGCGCTGATTTAGTAAGACGATCAACAACTACCCAGATGGCATCATGACCTTTCTTTGTGCGTGGAAGTTTGGTGATGAGATCCATAGTAATGTTTTCCCATTTCCAAACCGGGATCTCTGGTTGCTCCAATAAACAAGAAGGACGCTGATGTTCAGCCTTAACCTTAAGACAAGTAAGGCATTTTGATACGTATAAGGCAATGTCTTTCTTCATACCAGGCCACCAATAATGAATACGAAGATCCTTATACATCTTATCTGAGCCCGGATGAATAGAATAACGCGACTTATGGGCTTTATCCATAAGCAAGGTACGAAGATCATCCTGGCTTGGGACCTACAAACGGTCCATGAAGTAATATGATCCATTGTCCTTCAGTTCCAGATCAGGTGTTATGTGATAGGGAAATTCATTATCCATCAAACCTTGTGAAACACAAGATTGTTGAGCCTGAGAAATGCGTGCTTGGATATCGGATCGAGCTTGAATAATAGATTGGACACATACACAATGAAGCTTAGTACGTTCCTTACGACTCAATGCATCAGCTACGACATTCGCCTTACCAGGATGGTAGCGAATTTCGCAGTCATAGTCATTCAAAAGCTCAACCCAACGTCGTTGCCTCATGTTGAGTTCTTTCTGGTTGAAGATATGCTGAAGACTTTTGTGGTCCGTGAAAACCACACATTTTGTACCGTACAAATAGTGTCTCCAGATCTTTAGAGCGAAAACAACTGCACCCAACTCAAGATCATGAGTGGTGTAGTTCTTCTCATGTATCTTCAACTGCCTCGATGCATATGCTATGACTTTGTTCCTTTGCATAAGAACACAGCCAAGACCCAGTTTAGATGCATCGCAATAAACAACGAAATCATCATTGCCCTCAGGCAAAGTCAGAACAGGCGCGTCGCAAAGCTTCTGCTTCAAGTTTTGAAAAGCTTCCTCTTGTTTGAATCCCCAATCAAAGGGCTTGTTCTTCTGAGTTAAAGCAGTTAGAGGAACTGCAATCTTTGAGAAGTTCTCAATGAAGCGGTGGTAATAACCCGCCAGACCAAGAAAAGAACGAACTTCAGTAAGAGTAGTAGGCGTATCCCAATCCTTGATCACACTGATCTTGGAGGGATCTACATGAATACCTTATTTGTTGATAATATGTCCTAAGAATTGAACTTCCTTAAGCCAAAATTCGCACTTGGAGAATTTGGCGAAAAGTTGCTCTTTCTTTAGGAGTTCCAAAGTAAGACGAAGATGTTGCTCGTGATCAGCTCGCGTCTTAGAATAAATCAAGATGTCGTCAATAAAAACAATGACGAACTGATCCAAATAAGGTTTGCAGACCCTATTCATTAAGTCCATGAAAACAGCAGGAGCATTGGTCAAACCGAATGGCATGACCGTGAACTCATAATGCCCATAACGAGTACGGAACGCTGTCTTGGGAATATCTTCTTCATGCACCCGAAGTTGATGATATCCGGAACGTAGATCAATCTTCGAAAAATAAGAAGCGCCCTGTAACTGATCAAAGAGATCATCTATGCGAGGTAGGGGATATCTATTCTTGATGGTAAGCTTGTTAAGCTCATGATAATCGATACACATCCTAAAGGATCCATCCTTCTTCTTGACAAAAAGAACGGGAGCACCCCAGGGTTAAAAGCTAGGACGGATAAAACCTTTGTCAGAGAGCTCCTGAAGCTGCTTAGACAACTCTTGCATCTCAGATGGTGCAAGACGATATAGAGCTCTGGCAATAGGATTTGCACCAGGTACGAGATCAATGCGGAACTCGACTTGGCGTGCTGGGGGTAGACCAGGTAACTCTTCAGGGAAAACTTCATAATAATCCCGAACAACAGGAATATCTGAAATAGACTTACCCTTGCCTTTATCTGCTGTAACATGTGCTAAGAAAGCCACATAGTTCTTCCGCAGATACTTCCGAGCTTTAAAACAAGACATGAGCTTGAGGCCACCAGACGGTTTCTCACCTTGAACCTGTAGGATCTCACCTGTCGAAAGCGGCACACGAACAATCTTCTCAGAACAAACTATCTCTGCGTGATGCTTAGATAACCAATCCATACCCACAATAACGTCGAAGCTTCCAAGTTGCATAGGCGTGAGGTCGATAGGAAAAAGATGGTCGTTAAGGTTTAACTGGCAGTTGCGTAGAACAGAATCAAGAACAATGGGTTCACCCCTAGCAACTTCTACTGTCAAGGGTTTTCCTAGTTTCGTTCTAGACACGCGAAGCATTGGCTCAAAAGACAATGACACAAAACTCTTGTCGGCACCCGAATCAAAAAGAACAGATGCAGGCTGATTATTAATAAAGAACGTACCGTTCACCACATTATCGTCCGCCTGTGCCTCTTGGGCATTCAAGTTAAAGGCTCGGCCTCGAGCCGGAGCCTGATTCTGGTTTGCATTCTGATTCTGGTTAGCCAGTCTTGGGCACCGATTCCTGTAGTGGGTCAGATCCCCACAATTGTAGCACAAACCAGGAAGAAAATGAGGTCGTGCAGCTTGACCTTGTTGCTGAGCAAGAGGCTGAGCAACTTGTTGGGCTTGGTTCTGAACTGCCTGGTTCTGGTTAACAGGAATGCGGCAGGTGGCAGTAAGATGACCAGGCCTTCCGCAGTTGGTGCACTGACGACACTGGAGGCGTGGTTGATGATGGCCGTTACACCTGTTGCACAAAGGTGCATTGCCAAGATAAGGCTTCTTGGCTAGTGGTTGCCCAGGCTGATTTGGTGCAGCTTGAGCCTGTGCAGTAACAGCATAGTTTTGGGAAGCCTTCCGCTTCCTAGACCCTCCAGAATTCTTTCCCTTCTTGTTTTGACCTTTCTTGCTATCTTCCTTATCAGACACCTGCTTCTTACCCTTGTCACCCTTTTTGTGCAGCTTCCCCTTTCGAATCTGCGACTCAGTCAATGTCGCTGATAACTCGATCGCCTGACGGAGTGTGGCAGGGTTACTACCAGTAATGATGTCTTGTACTGAGTCAGGTAGGCCGTCGATGTACCTTTCGATAGCCTTGTCGAGTGGGGTAACCATAGTTGGGCAAAGCAGACTCAACTCTTCAAACCTATCAGTATAAGCCATGTGCTCGCCACTGTCTTGTTTCAAGTCCTCAAACTCTTTCTCCAACGCTCGCTGTTCATGACGAGGATAGAATTCCCTCATCATAAGGGCCCTAAGTTCAGCCCAAGTTTGCGCTAGAGCAACTTCTGCACCCCGATCTCTCATAACCCCGTTCCACCATGTGAGAGCCCTCTTCTGAAACACGCTCGAAGAAAACTCGACCTTGCGATTATCCGGACACTGCACGTGGCGGAAAGAATTCTCAATGCTCTCAAACCATTGGAGAAGCCCAGTCGCTCCCTCAGAACCACTAAACTTGAGTGGTTTAGCCGAGTTAAAATCCTTGTATTTGCATGGAGCATTGTTGTTGTTGTTGGCTTGTTGCCATTGAGCAAAGAGATTTGGGAATTGAGCAGCCATCTGCTGCGCAATAATTTCTGCCAGTTCGGCAGTCGCTATTTGGTTTTCGCCTCGAGGAGGCATTCTAAAAGAGGAAAACATGAAAGGAAACGAGTGAGATGATTGGATGAAAAGAATGAGATGAAACAAAATTAACAAAAGCAAAGATGGTGGTCATTTGTCCGCATTACCAAGCAAACAAACGACGCACAGTGACTAATCAAAGTAAATGGATCAAAAATAATGTATCACGAAGACATGCTCGCCTATAAGTGAACACTCATCGCAAGAATTCCCAGGTAAGCACAACCGGTCTCGCGTCTGATGAGATGTATACGAAGTGCTTGCCTAGACAGAAAACCCAGAATACAGGCATTCACTCTTCCAGTTTGCACGTGTTCACATTATTTGAAACCCAAAACGTTGACGAGATTTTGAAAATTTGAAGGCACAAGGCCAAAAATTTTAGTTAAACTGGAAGGGTTCAAAACCTTACAAAAGAGGGTTCAAAACCTTGTAATAAATCATTCAAAAACAGAAGATTGTTTTTCAAAAATCGTTTCGGAAAATTTGGTTTTTTTTTTGTTTTTTTTTTGTTTTGATAATCACCTAAGGATAGGCGATGTACATGTTTTAAGATCTAAACACAAGATAACTTGTGTTAGGGTCCTAGAAAGGTTATAGTCTAGGTCAAAGCATTACTAATAACCTAATTCCCTATAACCATTGGCTCTGATACCAACTCTTCTGTCACACCCCGACCACGTGTAACATACAAAACATGGCGGAAAACGTCGGGGAGTGTTGTAACAGAATTAATTGTTTCATAACCATGGCATTCAAAGTTGTATTTTATTTATCAACAAGCGTATTACATTGTCTTAAACTGGAAATAACGAGTTTATAACATAATTAAACTAGTGCTATCTTCATTTTTAGTCTCTAAGGCACAGGTCCGCCCTAGTGTCACGATCATCATCCTACGGAAAAGCTCCTGAAAACACATGTGAAAGTAGGTACGTCAGCATAAAAATGCCTGTGAGATACATAGGTTTGTGAAAATAAGATTCATGACTTAAGTTTAAGAAAATGTTTAGTCATGAACCTTGTACTTTGATTTGTTTTGTAAATCACTTGAAAAACAATAAGTTCAGATGATATGTATAAATAAGAGAATAATGTATGGTTAAATTAATAACCAAGTAAAATGAATTTGTATAAGATAAGTTGTTTTGTAAAACAATGTCTTGTGAAAAGTATGTTATTTGTATAAAATGTTATATGTCTCAAACTGAAATGATTCAAATAACGCTACGATATGTAATATCATACAAACACTTATTTATAGGAAGTACTAGCGGCGTATCCACCATGCTTGTATCATATTACACACGCCTCGTTACTTAAATCACTTAAACAAACCACCAATGTATAAAGTCTATGTTTAAACCAATAGTCAAAAGTCCTTGTATAAACCATGTCAAATGTTTATAAGTCCAACAGTAGTCAAGTAATGTGTATCAAATGTTATGTATTGTAAGTAAAGTATTGTCACATAGTCCAAATGTAGAAAATGTACAAAACAAAGTATTTTGAATATATCAAAAAGTTACGTTTTGCAAAGTAATGCATGTTACATTGATACAAACATTTATGTGGTAAGTTAACGCATACATTCAAGCCTTGAGACAGTCGGATAACCCTTTCAGTCAAGGTTATCAAAAGAAAATGTTTTCGGATTCAGTCATTCCTTACATCCAAACAAACCCGGGATGTCAGGAATGGGATTTGTCAAGTCCTATGGTACCAGTACTTACTACCGAGCGGCGTAGCTAATGTTAACGAACGTATGATAGTCTCGTTTGTGCAAACCAAATGTCATAGCAAAAGTGAACATGTTATATAAAAACAATGTACTAAGTATGTTGAGTTAACATACAAAGCAGAAAAGTCATGTAAATCAATGTGCTAGCATGCTATCAGTTAACATACATAGCAGAAATGTAATGTAAAACAATGTACTAAGTATGCACACAATGGACATACATAGCATGAAATGTAATGAAATTATGTACTATAATGTACTAACAAACATAGCCGGTATATGATGTGAAAACAGGAAAGCATGAAAGTAACAAGTAGGCACATGTGTTTCACCCCAAAACAGTTTGGAAAACAGTAAAAGAGGGGTCTATGTACTCACTTGAGATTGCTCAGAAGTCCTAAGATAACCACCAAGCAATGCTAGAGATCACGGAATCAAACGGCACCTAATATAGGTAACTATGTTAATAAACCGGACCTATGTCGGAAGATCGGGTAGCATGAGGGTTTGTAAACCAAATGAGTGTAGGAACTCATGTAATATGGTTTAACAAAGCCCACATACTAAAACGAAACTTAACCTAAGTGCTTGTGACCCATTACGACCCGTTTAGGTAGCTTATGCTACTTTAACGCGTCGTTCACGTAAAACGCGTTTGGAACGCCTAACTAGTCCTATGACAAGTAAAATATGCCTTAACATGTCTAATATGGTTGTCAAATCAGTTTAGATGTCAAAAGTTATGTTACATATGTTTAAAACGAATTTTGGCATCAAAGGGGTATTTTGGTAATTTACCTAAGGCATATAAACTACCTATCATACAACTACTCAAACGAAGTGACCATAAGGTATAACCTCGGAAGGTTATTCCCTATATACTATGGTCACCTAATGTGTTTGGTCGGATCCTAATGATCGACCAAATGGGTCGGGTTCGAAAGTATAAGCGATTTATTAGATCGCTTACCTTACGACCCTAGACAACGTGGTAATCAGTAGGCATAGTCCCAAGGGACTATAACCATCGTGATTACAATCACGTTGCGAAGTTCATATGAACTTCGCATTGACCATAAACTGGTCAACGCAGAAAGTCAAACAAAGTTTGACTTTCAGACTCGAAAAGCAATAAAAGAACGAAAGAATACTTACGAAGGGTCCCCGAATGCTAATCTGGATCCAAATAACTCAGGTATGAAACAATGGTTCCAACTTAGAGTCTTTTAGATCAGATTCTAGTTAGTTTGAAGTAAATGGGGGTGGGTATTTATAGTTTTCATGTAACCGTTAAGATCGTTTCATGGAAACCGTGCTCAAATCTCATGCGTACACTTGTTGGAAATTCATGGTGACTAAAAATGGCCCATAATCAGCTGAAAGGTCAAGTGTGGATGTGTGGTTGTGGATTAAACAGCTGTAATCGGCTGACTGTTCGTTCTTATCTGATCAGAGAGGCTGACGCGGCCCGCGTGGGCATGTGCAGAAACTGAGGCGGGCCGCCTGGGCTGTACAAATCAGAATAAAGTTTGCAGAATTACAGTTTCAGTCCCTGTTGGTGTTTTAAGCCGGTTTCGACACTTCTAAGGCCCGTAAAGCCAACTTTAAGGCCCTAAAATGTTTCCTAAACATTGTGGACATGAAACATGCTCAAAAATATGCCGGGTGTTGGTTCGATTGGTCGTACGAACGCGATGTTCGCTTAATTACTACGGAATGCGCACAAGCGCGTAAAACGATCCAAATGACGCAACGAATGAATTTCTCTTATGCCAAACACTAAAATAAAATATTTTAGTGCTTACATAAATTTTTGGATGTCCAGATGTATTCAGAACGTAAGTTATGCGCGAAAGTGCAAACTTGTGCACTTTTTGACACTTTTAGCCCCTGAATGACCCAAAAGTTTATTTTAGCACACCGAACCCCTCTAAGACTATTTCTAAGCTATGTAAAGGATATTTAAGGTGTGTTTAACTTATGGTCATGTTCCGGGATGTTCGTTACAGTTCAAATTGGCATACTTTCGCAGTTTGTCAAGTTTAGTCCCGGTAGACGAATAAATTTGTTTTTGCCATACCAATGCCTTCAAAACTTATTTCTAAGTTATGTAAAGGTTATTTAAGGTATGTTAAGTATATGTTGATGTTCCGGAGTATTTGTCGTATTAAACTGATTACGTTTACGCATCAGTTTGCGTAAAACTCTCCAGAAAGCGATGTAGAGTTTGAAATTACATAAAAGTCAAAACATGAAAAATGTAAAACACAACCAAACAAACATTGGGATTGAATAACATTGTTTTATTGATAATAGAACTGTTCACAATGATTACAAGCACGGATGTTACAATCGAGACTTATGAGATTCGTCCATTACCAAGGTGCGAAGATCGTCTTGTTTCGGAATCCACAATCGATCCTTAAAATAGAGCAAACCATCGTCTTTCGCTTCGAGCATAAGCTCAAGTTGACGTGGTAATTCCGTACCCATCAAATTTTGTGAAACACAAAATTGCTGAGCTTGAAGGACACGAGATTGAAGATCAGATAGAGTTCGAACAGAATGAAGCTTAACTCATTCTTTTCGACTAAGCGCATCAGCTACGACATTCGCCTTACCAGGATGGTAGCGAATCTCGCAATCATAGTCATTCAAGAGTTCAACCCAACGTCGTTGCCTCATATTCAGCTCTTTCTAATTAAGAATATGCTGGAGACTTTTGTGGTCTGTGAAAACCACACACTTCGTTCCATAGAGGTAGTGTCTCCAGATTTTAAGCGCGAAAACCACAGCTCCTAACTCAAGATCATGAGTGGTGTAGTTCTTCTCGTGAACTTTCAGCTGCCTAGACGCATACGCAATAACTTTACCTCGTTGCATAAGGACGCAACCAAGGCCTAAGTTGGACGCATCACAATAGACAACGAAATCATCGCTTCCCTCAGGCAGAGATAGAATAGGAGCATCACATAACTTCTGCTTCAGCGTTTGGAACGCTTCTTCTTGCTTGGGACCCCACTCAAAAGGCTTATTCTTCTGAGTCAAAGCAGTGAGTGGAACCGCAATCTTCGAGAAATTCGAAATGAATCGACGATAATAACCAGCAAGACCAAGAAAAGATCGAATCTCTGTAGGCGTCGTCGGTGTATTCCAGTCCTTGATAGCAGCAATCTTGGATGGATCCACATGAATACCCTGCTCATTGACTATATGACCCAAGAACTGAACTTCTTTAAGCCAGAATTCACACTTGGAGAATTTAGCAAAAAGTTGTTCCTTCTTCAGGAGTTCCAATGTTGAGCGAAGGTGTTGCTCGTGCTCGGCTCGAGATTTTGAAAAAATGAGAATATCGTCGATGAACACAATAATGAACTTGTCCAAATAAGGTTTGCAGACCCTATTCATTAAGTCCATAAAGATAGCTGGAGCATTTGTCAAACCAAAAGGCATGACAGTGAACTCGTAATGCCCATATCTTGTGCGGAAAGCAGTTTTGGGAATATCTTCTTCGAGAACATGAAGTTGATGATACCCAGATCGTAGATCGATCTTGGAAAAACATGAAGCACCCTGCAGCTGGTCGAAGAGATCATCAATTCGAGGTAGGGGATATCGATTCTTGATGGTGAGCTTATTAAGCTCACGATAATCGATACACATTTGAAAAGATCCATCTTTCTTTTTCACGAAGAGGACAGGAGCTCCCCAAGGTGAAAAGCTCGGTCGGATGAATCCTTTATCAGATAACTCCTGAAGCTGCTTCGATAACTCTTGCATCTCCAACGGTGCAAGACGATAAGGTGCTTTTGCAATCGGGTTGGCATTGGGTACAAGGTCAATATGAAACTCGACTTGACGAACTGGAGGCAAACCAGGTAGTTCATCAGGAAACACCTCCGGATAATCCCGAACAATCGGAATATCCTGAATACTCTTGCTCTTGCTTTTCTCCTCGGTGACATGTGCCAGAAAAGCAACATATCCTTTTCGTAGATACCTTTGGGCTTCCAAACACAACATAAGCTTCAAACCATATGGTGGTTTCTCGCCACGAACTTCCAGAACATCGCTAGACGGAAGAGGAATACGAACAATCTTATCGAAACAAACCACTTCAGCGTGGTGTTTGGTTAACCAGTCCATTCCAATGATAATATCGAAACTCCCAAGTTGCATCGGTGTGAGGTCAATAGGAAAAAGATGGTTATCAAGGTTCAACTGACAATTATGAATAATAGAATCGAGAACAAGAGGTTTACCAGTGGCAACTTCAACAGATAAGGGTTTCCTCAGTTTAGTTCTAGGTATCGCAAGCAAGGGCTCAAATGACAATGAAACAAAACTTCTATCGGCACCAGAATCAAAAAGAATAGATGCAGGTTGATTGTTAACAAGAAACGTACCATTGACAACCTCGTTGTCAGCCCTCGCTTCGTTTACATTCAAATTGTACGCTCGCCCACGAGGGGGATTCACATTAACATTGACGTTCGCATTCGGGTTCGCGTTAGCATTCACGTTTGCATTCACTAGTCTCGGACAGTTGTTGCGGAAGTGACCATACTGTCCACAATTAAAACATGAACCCGGTGGGAATCTCGCAACATTCCCCTGACCCGGAGCTTGAACCTGTGCAGCTTGATTCTGACCCAAACGACAGACGTTGGCCAGATGCCCAAGTTTACCACACGTTGTGCATTGCTTACAAGCTTGCTGTGCAACATGATGACCGTTGCATCGTGCACAATGAGGTGCGGTACCAGCATACGCTTTCTTTGCAGGTGGCTGAGCTGGTGGGTTCTGCGGGTTTTGAGCAGTCTGTGCTGTAACAGCAAAATTCTAGGTACCCTTTTGCTTCCTCGATTTCTTCGTCGACTCACCTTCCTTACCCTTTGATGCGTGCGAAGTGTCGTATATTTTAGGTGTATATTTTAAGCCCTTTTTAACACTTATTTTAGCCAAGTTTTAAATTTATAAAACACGATATTTCACTAACACTAAACACACATATGGGCAAGTGCACCCATCGTTGAGTGTAGTATAGCGTTGGTAAGATACCGAGGTCGTCCAAGGACACAAGAGCTTTTAATATCGGTTTATCCTCAACGTCTAACCAAAATAAAAGTTTAGAAAAATGTTTTAAACTAAGAAAAATAAAAACTAACTAAAATGCTGAAAAAAAAAAAAAAATCAGATAGACAAGATGAATCACTTGGTTCCGACTCGTATCTAGTATAACCTTTGATTATTTCCGCACTTTTGCACATAATTAAGAGATTATCTTAGTTATTGTAGTAGGCCCCTCTTTTGAAGGTGACGTTACCCTCACCCCAGTAGTTTGAGTCAGCAGGGATACAATCCTAAAGGGGTGGATTATTGGAAGATAATGAATTAAGTTATTAATGCAGTATTGTGGTAGGCCCCGCTTTTGGCGGTGACGTTACCCTCGACTAAGTAGTCTGAGTCAGCAGGGATACAGTCCTAAATAGCCGGGTTATAGTATTAATAGTAGTTAACTTATGAGGGGATCAAAGAGTTTGGACCCCCGCCATCCAATACCGTGAAGTATTGAAGGAGGTCCTACTAAATTTGACCCAGGTCCATTGCAGGACCTCTAAACGCTGAACAATGGCAAGACCTTTACCAAACCGTTCCCTTAACCCCCTACCAGGTAGCCAACATACCTCCATATAGACCGTGGAGATATGAATGGTGAAAATCCTTTATTTTATATAGACAGTAAAATAATGCCAAGACACCACGGACAAACGATAAGGAAAGATCACCTTCAACATAAGTAACTAGTTATTAAAGTCATTAATACAAAACCAAATAAAAAGTGCAAAAGATTAGAAATAAAAAGTATTATACTAGACACTTTGTCTTCACCAAGTGATGTAAGAGACTTAGGCAAACATGGCCTTGATTGTCAAGAACTCTTACGATCAATCTTGGATCCCGAGACGACTCACACACTCTATGATGGACAATGGATGATGGTGGTGGATGATGGTGTTGTGATGGTGGTGAGTGGTGGATGAAGTGTGAGAGAGGTGGTGTGCCAAGGGATGAGATGAAATGAATCCAAGCACTCCTATTTATAGGCTGAACAGAGAGCTGGACACGGCCCCGTGTCCGCTGGACACGGCCCCGTGCCCGTCTGACACTCTCTCTCCTCATTAATTGTAATTCGCAATTACAATAAATGCGCCTGCTGTACTTTCGACACGCCCCCGTGTCCGCTGAGCACGGCCCGTGGTGGGAAATAGAAGCTTCTATAGGTTTGTCTTTTCTGCTGCTTCTTGGGCACGGCCCCGTGCTGGCTGAGCACGGGGCGTGTTCAGCCTTCTGTTTTCTCTATTTTGCTTTGGAAGGTGCCGTTGAGGGTTCGGGCAATCCACTAATGTTCCTTTTCTTGTATTTATGTTGGATTTAGCTGTCTTTTTGCTTCTTTTGCGTTTTTGAGCTCATTTAATCCTGAAAATACAAAAGGAAGACAAAAACACTCTTTTTCCAATATTAGTACTAAAAAAGGGTTAGTTTTATGCCTCATTTGATGTAATTTATATGTTGCATTTTACACACATCAAATACCCCCACACTTGAACTTTTGCTTGTCCTCAAGCAAAACTCTTTAATATTTGGCTTACACTCCCAAATGGAATAGGTAGAAGAGAAGGTTTTGGGCTTGTCATAGAGTGTCGGGATTTCCAAGATCTTTTTGGGGTTTTATTTTTATTTATTTACACTCCTATTCGTAATGATTTATTTAGAACTGTTCATAAAAGAAATTACTTAATTGGGCATAACATATTTTTTTAAAATTCTATTTATATACAAGTTCACATACCTCGCGGGGAAATCACTCACACTCGGCCGAAGGTGTATTTTTAGTGAATCACTCAAGAGCGGTCCTGGAACTTATTCCTACCATAGGCTTGCCAAAAAAAAATCAATCCTCCTCCTTTTTAACTTTTATACCTTTGTAGATATCAAGAGGACTTTGTGGGTTAAGGGTTGGCTAGGGTTAAAGGTAGGTGATTGGGTTAGTGGTTAGTAAAAAAAAAGAAAGGGCAAAAAGCGTAACAAGTGTCGGTTTTCGTATATATATATATTTTTTTTAATGAAGCTTTTATTCAAACAAAGTTATTTTTGATTACTTTGTTTGTTTATTTTCTTTTTGCTTCATTAAATTTTTTTTTTTTTTTTTTTTTTTTACGAAGAACCGAACTTGTTACTAAAATAAAGGGTAAAAAAAAAATGAAAAAGGTTTTGGTGGGTGAAAGGGTTTTTGTTTTGGGTGATGAAACGAAAAGGTTTAGGCTCAAAGGGGCTAACTAGGGGGATTTTTGGGTAGGTGGTAAAAGAAAAAGAAAAATAATGGTGTAGAAAAAAAAAATGTTAGTCCTAATGCCTCCATCATTTACTTACTCGGGTTTAAGTTGATAAGGACCGGGAATGTATTGTTTTGGCAAGTTCTAGAGTCGTAAGAACCAAGCGGCTATTCACACAAGAAACGAAAAATGAGCATTTAGTCAAATGATATGGAATTGTGTGCTCAATAAAGGCTCAAAACTCACTTTTGTGGGAATGGGTTTTTATGTGATCAAGTATATATAATCAAATTTTAAATAAGTTTGTCATGCCTTTTCATAATTTTCTTATGTTGGTTCTTTTTATCACTACGCTATCGGTTGTAAATTTGTAAAAATATAACCTTTTTGAGAGCTTGAATTTCCCGAGTTAAACCTAGACAAGTAAAAAAATGAAATTTTTGAAAAAATTTGGGGTGATTAGCGGTTCCAATAGAGTTTTGTGTAAGGCTTGTATTTAGGACTTGCAAAATTCAAGGTTTTAGCATCCCCCCCACACTTAAATTATACATTGTCCTCAATGTGTCCCAAAAATAAATTTTTAGGTTGATTAGATGTGTAAAATAGTGTTTAAAAAGCAAAAATTTGTGTTACTGGGCACTGAACACGGCCCCGTGTAGAGTGGGCACGACCCCGTGTTCAGGTGCCAGTAACAAGAACTTACAGAAGGTGGACACGGCCCCGTGTCCACTGAACACGGCCACGTGTCTGACAAAATTCTGCCGAACAGAAGCCAAACAGCAGGTCAGGGAGGTGAGCACGGGGGCGTGTTGGCTGGACACGTCCCCGTGTGGACAGTCTGGAAGCCTGAAAAACAGGTTTCCTTCTCCGGTTTTTCCATTCTAGCCCTATGAGTGCTGAGGCTTAACACCCTAAGCCTTGGTTTGTACCTGTTTCAACACTTAATACCACACCAAGCAATACAAACATCCTACATTACCAAAGTTAATTGTTCCAAGCATAAAGTAAAAGAAAAATAAAATGCAGAAAAATAGTTAGGAAAAGTAAATTGTCTAACACTTGGCACGCAGGCCATCAATTGTTCAAGATTGCAAAGGGTTAACCTGGGGAGCCACCAATCAACCGCTTCCTCCTATTCTCCCCCCGCCTACTCCATGGCATCATCATCATCATCATCATCGTCATCCCCTCCACGGCGTTCAATGTGGTCTCGTATGTATCCGACATCGTCTTGTATCTCGGATAGGTTTCTCTCGATAGCTCCGACCCGGTGGTAGGTGTTGCTCGCCATGTTATAGGTGTTCCGAGTACACATGAGGTTTTCCTGCAACAAATCATGCAAACTTTGAAAATTAGGAAAACTGCCTCCCGAGGAGGATGATTGGCCCGGATCACCGTGGGGTGGGTATTGGTACTGATGATGTTGTGGTGCTGGGAGGACAAGTGCTTCTTGCGGGTTCCATGCATGACCTTGCATCCTTTGAAAGGTTACCGTCCCGTCTTCTGCCTCATAAACCAGGTTCATTGAGCGGCATATGTGAATATCCACCGTTCCCGACCATGGGCTCCTCTCAAATGACCTTGGAATGCGGGTGAAGTACTTGAAGAGACGGTACACCCATCCCCCGAAGAAAATAGGAGTTGGTGCACTAGCAAGGCGGTTGTGATGCATGTTTCGGAGCATGAGGAACGGAACATCGAGTGGCCTGCGGTTGTGAATGCAATGGAGGACAAGTAAATCTCTTAACCCAACGACGCCACCACTGTCATGCCTTTGGCTAAGAGAGTAGCCGAGGAGCCTATGAATGTATCTGTAAAGCGGATCCCTCAGCTTGGTACTCTTAGTGCTGCTCGGATTGTAGAACCCTTCCCCAATCTGAGCCCACATGGCTTGGCGCTCGTTGTCTTCGATCTCTCTCAATCCCCCTGTATTTTCTTCGTTTCCTGCATCCTCTTCCGCATACAACCCGATAATCGATCCGAATTGTGCCATGGAGGTCGAATACCTCGTTCCGCCACACCTGAATGACACCCCGTCTTCATCGAACGGGTCGCACCTTGAAGTGAATGCAAAGGTGCTATAGAATTCCAAGGTGCATTCATGGACGGAACGGAGTCGGGTTGTTAGCGCGACTCTGAGTGGTCCCGTGACAATGTTGTTGAAACGGTCAATTTGATTCACCATGGTTAGTAGTTTTGTGCATGCCTGCCTCGGGTATTCCTCCGGTCTTGTTTGAAGAAGCTCGTATCGGGCTCTTGCATCTAGCTCATTGGCGTTGAATCTAGTAAACTTCTTGGCCATCTGCAAGAATACTCCAAAAGTTAGCATGAAACAGAAATATTTTCGGAAAAAACTGCAAACAGCGGGCTGGACACGTCCCCGTGCCCAGCGGACACGTCCCCGTGCCCAGCGGACACGGCCTCGTGTCCAGGGGTCTGTTACTCAAAAATCCCATTTTTCGACCCGGCTTCGAAAACTTGAAAATTTTTGAACCGATAGGTGCGGTTTCCCCCGAAAATGAAACCCTAAGTTCCGTTTTTCCCAAAATAACCCGTTTACCCTATCAATTTTATCTTTTTCGGTTCAAGAACAAGGGTTTGGGGTTTTTGTAAGAAATCGGGTGAATCTATGAACAATACAAGTGTATTTACTTCCCTTAACACTAATCTAACTAAATGCAAACAGATTTAGGTAAAAATTTTAGGTTCGATCCGAATGAACATCAAGAACCCTAGATTTTTCCCAAATTTGTGGTGTATTAACTACATGCAAGTGACTAATCTAACTACTACGAGTGACAGAATCATACCTTGACGCTGTTAGATCGGTAAGAGACGTTGGAATTTCGCGAAAAATCGCCTGGAACCAGAGCTTTTGTGGGTAAACGGGGCGTGTGGAATGAAGAAACTGTTTTGAAAAAGGGGTTTTATCCCGTCTGCAGCGCGAACACGGCCCCGTGTCCAGCGGACACGGCCTCGTGCCGAGCCCTTTTTTTTATATATATATTGCGCGTGTGAGTGCCCCTTTCTCCTATAAGCTATGGTTTAGAAAACTTACCGCTTTATTTTGCCGCCTCAATCGTTCATAACTTACCAGGCATGATTTTTTATTCTTCCACGGTTTGAAGCGAGATCTCTTCTTCCTCATCCTCAATAAATCCTTGATAGAGTTTCAGCCGTTGGCCATTGACTTTAAATGGTGACCCATTTCGAGGTTTAATTTCCACTGCACCGTGTGGAAAAATATGGGTGACGGAAAAAGGTCCTGACCACCTAGACTTTAATTTACCAGGAAACAATCGAAGTCGTGAATTAAACAAAAGAACTAAATCTCCTACCCGAAATTCATTAGGTTTAATATGTTTGTCATGCCAATCTTTCATTCTTTCCTTATAAATCTCAGAGTTTGAGTATGCATAATTCCTAAGTTCGTCTAATTCATTTATTTGACAAAATCGATTTTTTACCAGCAAATTCTAGATCTAAGTTTACATTTTTGATTGCCCAGTAGGCTTTGTGTGCAATTTCTACTGGCAAGTGGCAACTTTTTCCATAGACTAGCTTATATGGGGTTGTACCTATCGTTGTTTTATAAGCAGTTCGAAAAGCCCATAAAGCATCATCTAATTTATCAGCCCATTCCTTTCTATTTAACCCTACGGTTTTTTCAAGTATTCGTTTTAGCCCTCTATTGGTCACTTCGGCTTGTCCGTTTGTTTGAGGGTGATAAGCTGTCGAAACCCGGTGATAGACCCCATATCTTGTTAAAAATTTTTCAAGTTGATGATTACAAAAATGGGTACCTCTATCACTTATTAAAGCTTTGGGTGTGCCAAAACGAGAGAATAATTTTTTCAGAAATCTTACCACTACTCTTCCATCATTTGTTGGAAGTGCTTCGGCCTCGGCCCATTTAGACAGGTAATCTACTGCCACAAGTATGTATTTGTTTCCTTTCGATGGTGGAAAAGGTCCCATAAAGTCGAGTCCCCACACATCAAAAATTTCACAAACAAGAATGCCATTTTGTGGCATTTCGTTTTTGGAAGAAATATTACCTGTTCTTTGGCAAGCATCACATGTCTTTACAAGATTTTGGGCATCTTTGTAAATGGTTGGCCAATAAAATCCTGAATCAAATACCTTTCGTGCGGTACTGGCAGCACCATGATGTCCTCCGTATGGACCTTCGTGACAATGGCGAAGAATTCTTCGGGCTTCACTACCATGTACGCATCGTCTGACGAGTTGGTCGGCACACATTTTGAAAAGATATGGATCTTCCCAAAAATAGTGTTTCACATTGGCAAAGAATTTTTTTCTTTGATGATGTGGCCATCCTTTTGCGACTATTCCACTAGCTAAGTAGTTGGCAAAGTCGGCGTACCATGGTTCTTCCTTAAATTCCACCATTTCCAGGGATTCAGTTGGGAATTTTTCGTTGATTTGCTCGCCCCTGGTTGCCTCCAAAGCTGGGTCTTCTAAGCCCGAAAGATGATCTGCTGCGGTATTTTCTGCTCCTCTTTTGTCTTTGATTTCAATGTCGAATTCTTGGAGGAGTAGAATCCACCTAATCAAACGTGGTTTTGCGTCTTGCTTCTTAAAGAGATATCGAATGGCTGCATGGTCTGTGTAGACTATAGTTTTAGAAAGAACAGGATAAGAGCGAAATTTATCAAAAGCAAATACCACAGCTAGTAACTCTTTTTCAGTTGTTGTGTAATTTTCCTGTGCATCGTTAAGTGTTTTACTAGCATAATATATTGGGTGGAAATGCTTTTCTTTTCTCTGTCCCAAGACAGCTCCAACTGCAAAGTCACTAGCATCGCACATGATTTCGAAAGGAAATTTCCAATCAGGTGCTATCATGATAGGTGCATTGACTAACATTTCCTTTAGGGTTAGAAATGCTTGATTGCAATCCTTGTCAAAGATGAAAGGAGCATCTTTTTCAAGTAACTTTGTTAGAGGTCTTGAGATTTTTGAAAAGTCTTTGATAAACCTCCTATAAAATCCGGCATGCCCTAGGAAACTTCTAATAGCTCTTACGGAGGATGGAGGAGGTAACCTAGAAATGGTATCTATTTTGGCTCGATCCACCTCCATTCCTTCGCTTGAGATCTTGTGACCGAGTACTATTCCCTCCGTTACCATGAAATGGCATTTTTCCCAATTAAGGGCGAGGTTAGTTTCCTCACATCGGGATAGCATTCGTTCAAGGTTATCGAGGCATTGGTCGTATGAATCCCCAAAGATAGAAAAGTCGTCCATGAAGACTTCCATTGTCTTTTCTATCATGTCATGGAAAATGGCTACCATGCAACGTTGGAATGTTGCGGGGTCATTACATAGACCAAACGGCATGCGTCGATAAGCAAAAGTTCCATAGGGACATGTGAACGTTGTCTTTTCTTGGTCTTCGGGTGCTATCGGGATTTGAAAGTAACCTGAAAAACCATCCAAGAAACAGTAAAATTTATGACCGGATAATCTTTCTAACATCTGATCAATGAAGGGTAAAGGAAAATGATCCTTTCTTGTTGCTTCATTTAATCGTCTATAATCTATACATACTCTCCATCCTGTGACGGTTCTTGTTGGTATTAATTCATTTTTTTCGTTAGTAATTACCGTCATACCTCCTTTCTTTGGAACTACTTGGACGGGAGTTACCCAAGGACTATCGGAAATAGGATAGATAAGTCCTGCGTCAAGTAATTTGATGACTTCATTTTTAACCACTTCTTGAACATTTGGATTTACTCGACGTTGTGGTTGTATGACAGATTTGTAGTCATCATTCATCAAAATTTTGTGTGTGCACATAGAAGGACTAATTCCTTTTATGTCAACAAGTTTCCAAGCTATTGCATTTTTGTGTTTTTTTAAAAGACTAACTAGTTTTTCTTTCTCTAGGTTATCTAATTTAGACGAAATAATTACAGGTAATTTACCATCTTTGTCTAGAAAAGCATATTCCAAACCTTTTGGAAGTTCTTTGAGCTCAAGTGGTGGGTCTTTAGGAGACTCCTTATTTGGTTGCTCGTTTCGATCAAGAACTTTAAAAGTTTGTTCTATGGCGACCTCTTCTTCAACAAAGTGGTCAGTCTCTTCACTTGTATCGGGTGGCTCATCTTCATCTTCAATTAGGGGGTCATTATTGCCGAATGGATATTTCATTGATCGTTCGAGATCGACACTTCTTTTAAATGCCCCTAATTGAAGAGGTAGATTATTGAACTTCCGGTTTTTCAAAGCTTCGTAAGTTTTTACAAATGGTCGTCCCAACACTAGAGGAGCGTCATCGAGGATGACAAAGTCGGTTGGAATTACCATTTGATTTGTTTGAACCAAGACATCTTCAACTATACCGATTGATTTTATTACTTTCCGATTGGATAGAAAAATGGGTATTTGAAGTGGAGAAAAATCACTAATACTTAATTTTTCGAAAAGGTAGTTAGGCATTATGTTAACACAAAGATCTTTATCGATTGTGACATTACTAATAAACGAATTTTGAAAGAAACATGGAACCGGTGTGATGTTAATTTCAAATGGGTCTTCTTTTATTAGTGAAGTTTGATCATTAGTTAACTTAACACTTACCGTTTCGTCAATTTTAGTGTTAGTGTTTAACTCTTTTAGAAACTTAGCATGAGTGGGTACTAAACAATGATTTTCGAAAGAAGGTGATAAGAGATGAATTTCTTCAAAATTAGACTCTTCTTGGATTTTAACGTTGTCGGACTCACCTTTTTCGTTGTTTAACTCATGTGTCGGTTTTTCACTTATTTGTTCTTCCATTTTTTCATTTTTAGTTATCTCTTCCTTTTTTAATTCTTCTCTTGCGCGGGACTCCTCTTCCCTTGCGCGAGCTTCTTTTATACACCGATCGATAACTCTAATGTGTTCTAATATCCTATCGGTCACTTCGGTTATAGAAAAAGAATCATTATTTTCTAAGCTTGAATCCGGTTGTTCGACCCTTTGTTCCTCATAATACCCATATGAAGTTGATGGTTCACACCATTGCCCTTCATTGTAAGCATATGATGGATAAGGTTCATAATTTTGTTCTTCATAATACTCATATGAGGTGGGTTGTTCACGCCAAGGTTCCTCATAATAAGCATATGAAGGTGGTGGCTCATACCTTGGTTCCTCAAAGTATGAGTAAGAAGGCTCATACCTTGGTTCATCAAAATATGAGTATGAGGGAGGAGGTTCATACCTTTGGTCTTCATAGGATGTGTATGAAGTTGATGGTTCGTACCTGGGCTCCTCATAGTAAGTGTATGAATTGGATGGTTGGTACGAGTGATTATCTTGAATTGAACGTGTATTACGACAATTTGTGCAATAATTACCCCTATAATCATCCTCATCATAGGTGTAGTAGTAACCTCCTGAGTATTGATCCATAAGAATCACTCAGCAGACCACAACCGAGTCTCGAGATCAGAAAACAAAAATAAAAACGGAAACAGAGGCTGGACACGGCCCCGTGTTGAGTGGACACGGCCCCGTGTTCAGAATCTGTATCTGGGCGTTTTAATTAAATTGACTGATCTAGTTGAGCACGGGGCGTGTTCAGTGAGCACGGCCCGTGTTCAAGCTACTGTTACTGGGCGTTTATGAAAAATCTGCAGCACGGCCCCGTGTTCAGTGAACACGGCCCCGTGTACAGGATACTATAAATGCAAAACTAAACTAAATGCAGAAAAATGTGCGCGCGTTTAAAAAGGTTTTGAAAAAAAACTGATTAGGCCGTCGATTTTAAGCTTTCTTAAAATCCTTGTGTCCCCGGCAGCGGCGCCAAAAACTTGATGCGTGCGAAGTGTCGTATATTTTAGGTGTATATTTTAAGCCCTTTTTAACACTTATTTTAGCCAAGTTTTAAATTTATAAAACACGATATTTCACTAACACTAAACACACATATGGGCAAGTGCACCCATCGTTGAGTGTAGTATAGCGTTGGTAAGATACCGAGGTCGTCCAAGGACACAAGAGCTTTTAATACCGGTTTATCCTCAACGTCTAACCAAAATAAAAGTTTAGAAAAATGTTTTAAACTAAGAAAAATAAAAACTAACTAAAATGCTGAAAAATAAAAATAAAATAAAAACAGATAGACAAGATGAATCACTTGGTTCCGACTCGTATCTAGTATAACCTTTGATTATTTCCGCACTTTTGCACATAATTAAGAGATTATCTTAGTTATTGTAGTAGGCCCCTCTTTTGAAGGTGACGTTACCCTCACCCCAGTAGTTTGAGTCAGCAGGGATACAATCCTAAAGGGGTGGATTATTGGAAGATAATGAATTAAGTTATTAATGCAGTATTGTGGTAGGCCCCGCTTTTGGCGGTGACGTTACCCTCGACTAAGTAGTCTGAGTCAGCAGGGATACAGTCCTAAATAGCCGGGTTATAGTATTAATAGTAGTTAACTTATGAGGGGATCAAAGAGTTTGGACCCCCGCCATCCAATACCGTGAAGTATTGAAGGAGGTCCTACTAAATTTGACCCAGGTCCATTGCAGGACCTCTAAACGCTGAACAATGGCAAGACCTTTACCAAACCGTTCCCTTAACCCCCTACCAGGTAGCCAACATACCTCCATATAGACCGTGGAGATATGAATGGTGAAAATCCTTTATTTTATATAGACAGTAAAATAATGCCAAGACACCACGGACAAACGATAAGGAAAGATCACCTTCAACATAAGTAACTAGTTATTAAAGTCATTAATACAAAACCAAATAAAAAGTGCAAAAGATTAGAAATAAAAAGTATTATACTAGACACTTTGTCTTCACCAAGTGATGTAAGAGACTTAGGCAAACATGGCCTTGATTGTCAAGAACTCTTACGATCAATCTTGGATCCCGAGACGACTCACACACTCTATGATGGACAATGGATGATGGTGGTGGATGATGGTGTTGTGATGGTGGTGAGTGGTGGATGAAGTGTGAGAGAGGTGGTGTGCCAAGGGATGAGATGAAATGAATCCAAGCACTCCTATTTATAGGCTGAACAGAGAGCTGGACACGGCCCCGTGTCCGCTGGACACGGCCCCGTGCCCGTCTGACACTCTCTCTCCTCATTAATTGTAATTCGCAATTACAATAAATGCGCCTGCTGTACTTTCGACACGCCCCCGTGTCCGCTGAGCACGGCCCGTGGTGGGAAATAGAAGCTTCTATAGGTTTGTCTTTTCTGCTGCTTCTTGGGCACGGCCCCGTGCTGGCTGAGCACGGGGCGTGTTCAGCCTTCTGTTTTCTCTATTTTGCTTTGGAAGGTGCCGTTGAGGGTTCGGGCAATCCACTAATGTTCCTTTTCTTGTATTTATGTTGGATTTAGCTGTCTTTTTGCTTCTTTTGCGTTTTTGAGCTCATTTAATCCTGAAAATACAAAAGGAAGACAAAAACACTCTTTTTCCAATATTAGTACTAAAAAAGGGTTAGTTTTATGCCTCATTTGATGTAATTTATATGTTGCATTTTACACACATCACCCTTACCCTTTTTCTTGTCCTTCTCTGAATCAGTCGCCTTCTTTTTATCACCCTTGCGGGTGAGTTTACCCTTCCTGACTTGAGTCTCAGTCAGGGTAGCAGACAACTCGATTGCTTGACGAAGGGTAGTAGGATTAACACCGGTCACAATCTCCAGAATAGAATCGGGTAAACCATCGATATATCTCTCGATTGCTTTCTCCAGAGGGGTAACCATGGTGGGACACAATAGACTGAGTTCCTCAAAACGATCCGTGTACGCACGGTGTTCAGCCCCATCTTGTTTTAAATCGTCAAACTCTCACTCTGAAGCTCGAATTTCGTGACGGGGACAAAACTCCTTCATCATGAGAGCCCGAAGCTCTTCCCATGTTTGTGCCAACGCCACTTCGGCACCCCTGTCGTGCATAATACCGTTCCACCAGGTAAGCGCTCGCTTCTCAAACACGCTCGAAGCAAATTCAACCTTATGCGCATTCGGACACTACACATGTCTGAATGTGCTCTCGATACTCTCAAACCACTGTAGGAGCGCAGTTGCTCCTTGCGATCCAGAAAACTTAAGCGGCTTCGCAGTATTGAAGCTCTTGAAGTTACACGGCGCATTGTTGTTGTTGTTATTGTTGAATATCTCGTGGACTTGGGTCACAACGCCGGGAAGCACAGCAGCCACTTGCTGAGAGACCAGGGCTGCGATTTCTTCAATAGTGAAAGATTGTGGTTCACGTCGAGGAGGCATTGTCTAATAAGGAAACAAGAGAAACGAGTGAGGTTGAAAAGCAAAAGAGGTATCAACAAAACACAAGAGAGGCGATCATTTGTTTGTTACCTCGAACAAACAAACGACACGCAGTGACTAATCAAAGTAAATAGGTCAAAATTAATGTATCGCGAAGACATGCTCGCCTATAAGTGAACACTCACCCCAAGAGTTCCCAGGTAAGAGTGACTGGTCTGATTATGTGGATTTGTACGAACACTCTAGCCTTAGACAGAAAACTCAGGGTACAGGCATTCACTCTTCCAGTTTGCACGTGTTCACATTATTTTGACCCAAACTTTGACGAGATTTTGAAAACTTAAAGGGTTCAAAACCTTATAACAAAGGGTTCAAAACCTAGTAATCAATCATCCTAGAATGGATGATTAGTTTTCAAAGCGGATTCAAACTTAGAGTTTTCATTGTGGTTATCACCTAAGGATAGGTGACAGTTTTGTTTTAAAAAAAATCTAAACGCAAATAAACTTGCGTTGGGGTCCTAGAAGTTATAGTCTAGGTCAAAGCATTACTAATAACCTAATTACCTATAACCATTGGCTCTGATACCAACTCTTCTGTCACACCCCGACCACGTAAAACAACAAAGCGTGGAGGAAACGTCGGGGAGTGTTGTAACAGAATTATCGTTTCACAACCATGGATACAAAAAGTGTTTCGTTTTATTGATAATATTAAGCATTAACATTGTTTTAACACATAACAAACAAGTTTTATATCAACTATCATCGTTTTATGTCACTAAGGCCTCTTCCAGATCCTATGTGACGCATGCATCGTAGAACGTCAATCAAGCAACAACACCTGAAACATATGTAAAAACAAAGTCAGCAAAGAAATGCTGGCGAGTACATAGGTTTTATAAGAGTATCGGAATCGTGGCTTCGTTTACATGTTGCAGTACTTTATTAGACTTCAAGAGTCAAAATACAAACCTCGTTTTGAAAAGCGTATTGCAACATAATTAACCAACTCAAACCAAATGGGTTATCGTTTATAAAATCTCGTAGCCATGATTCTTAACCCAAAAACACTTTTGTTTTAGAAAAACCATTTTGTAAAACATCTCGTAAAAACTCGTTAATAAAACTCGTATATTATTTCGAAAACATCGTTGAGTGACATCGTTTCAATATCGTTTACCCAAGTGAACTAAATAACGCCACAGTATGTAATATGTTGAAAACACTTATATATAAGAAGTACCAGCGGCGTATCTACCATGTTTTCACCACATCACACCCGTCCCGTTATCTAAACACTAGCCAAAAACCAATCGTTTACCCAAATCGTTTAACATCGTTTCCAAATCGTTTACTCGTTTAAATCGTTTAAATCATCCTCGTTTTAATTATGAAAACTTATACATAGTCGTCTCGCTAATAACATTCAAACCTTCGTGACTCGACTACCACGTTCCTCGCTTCTCGTATTAACAAACCCCCAAAGGATAAGTTAATAATTACAGATTCAGTCGTTACCCACAACACCCACACATAACCATGGGTATAGTGAAATAACGGGATTGGTCAGATCCTATGGTACCATAACCTAATACTGGTCGGTTCGGCCAAAATTAATGAATGTCGTTCGTTATGTAACTACAACCAACAAGTTCGTTCACATTATCGAAATCGTTATTAGTTTAGTATAAATCGTTCTATTCGTTTTTAAAATCATCGTTTAAACCTTGAAAACATTTTGTACATATGAATCACCCCAAAACAATTGAAAACAGTAAAATAGGGGAACTATGTACTCACATGTAGTGCAAGGTATCCTTAATCAATAGTACTTCAACAAACTCGAGTAAACCAGAGAAATCAAGCAGCACCTAGTAATCGAACCACTAGTCAAACAATATACGCCTAAATCGGAAGATCGGACAAAACGAGGTCTTGCAACCCAAATGAGTGTTGGAACTCATGTGATATGGTTTAACAAAGCCTACATCCTAAATCAGAACCTAACCTAAGTGCTTTCGACCCATCGCGACCCATTAAGGTAGCTTATGCTACTTTAACGCGTCGTGCGCGCAAACGCGCGTTCGAGACGTCTAACTAGTCCTATGACAAGTATTATATGCCTATACAAGTTTAATCATGTTCTATAATCAGTTATGTGACAAAATTTTAGGTTACATATGCTTAATTACCAATTATGCATGAAAAGGGCATTTTGGTCATTTACCTAAGGTATATAAACTACTTATCATACAACCATCTAAACTAGGTGACCACAAGGTATAACCTCGGAAGGTTATTCCCTATGCTACTATGGTCACCTAATGTGTTTGGTCGGATCCTAATGATCGACCAAACGGGTCGGGTTTGAAAGTATAAGCGATTGATTAGATCGCTTACCTTTACGACCCTATATAAGCACTAAACTAAAAGTGACGAGATAAGCATGTTAAAACATGCTTAACTAAGTTAGAAAACAGGTTTTGATATCAAAACAAACGGTTTTGATATCCTAAAGTAGTTTGGTTACAAAATACGCGTAAATGCGCATTTTGGCTGAAACTTCGACTCGTCACTGAGCCTAGATAACGTGGTAATCAGAAGGTATAGTCACTAGGGGCTATAACCATCGTGATTACACTCACGTTATGAAGTTCAAACGAACTTCACATTGACCATAAACTGGTCAATGCAGAAAGTCAAACACAGTTTGAATTTAACGCTAAAACGAATGAAAAGAACGAAAGAACACTTACAAAGGGTCCCCGCAAGTTTGATTTCCAAGTATTTCTCAGGTATGAAGTGTTTCAAACACATCAACTTAGAGAAATTTTCAGAAATCAAGTGGGTTTTGCAAGTGAAGGGTGGGGGTATTTATAGGATTTCTAGGACCGTTAGGATCGTTTCTCGAAAATCGTGCTTCAATCTCACCCCTACACTTGTTGTAATTCCATGGTACACCAAAATGGCCCCCCATTATCAGGAAGAGACATGTGCAATTGGGTTTGGAGTGCATAACAGCTGTAAACAGGCTGGAAAGAAGCTTCTGATCATCTGGGACATGCTTACGGACCGTAAGCCAAGGTCCTTACGGTCCATAAGGACCTACTTTCACAGTTTGGCAGTTTTAGTCCATGCAGCCCCAAAACTTGGTTTTCGATGCATTTTTGACACGTTTAAGCCCCGTTAACCCCATCTCAAAGCTCTAAAATGAAGTTAAAGTATAGAGAACTTAAAATGTGCTCAAAAGTATCTCGGATGTTGGTTTGTTTGGTCGCACGGTTGCGTTGTTCGGTTAATTACGACGGGAGTCGTAACGAACGCAAAAACGATCCAAATTAAGCTACGAATGGATTTTTCTTATGCCAAACACTAAAATAAAATATTTTAATGCCTACATGAATTTTTTGGATGTCCGGATGTATTCAGAACGTAAGTTATGCGCGAAAATGCAAACTTATGCACTTTTTGACGCTTTTAGTCCCTGAATGACCATAAAGTTTATTTTAGCATACCGAACCCCTCAAAGCCTATTTCTAAGCTATGTAAAGGTTATTTAAGGTATGTTTAACTTATGATCAAGTTCTGGATTGTTCGTTACTATACAAATCGGCATAGTTTCGCAGTTTGACACATATAGTCCCTGCGATCGAACAAAGTTGATTTCGACACACCAAACCATTCAAAACTTATTTCTAAGTTATGTGGAGGTTATTTAAGGTATGTTAAGCCTATGTCACTATTCCGGAGGGTTTGTCGCGTTATACTGACTGCGTTTACGCACCAGTTTGCGTATAACCTTCCAGAACGCGATTTAAAGCTTGCAATCGGAATCGAATCGAATTGAAAAATCACCAAACACAAATACACACATAGAAACACCAAAACACATATAATAACACCAAAGCACATTGTTTTATTAATAAACATCATTGTTTTACATCGTAAATCGATTACAGAACACAGTTGTCACAGTGAACATCGAGCCTATACTGACCGTTATTAGGAATTGAGCCTGTTATGTCCTGCCATGGTCACGCCTATGGAAAAGGCGATTGAAAAGTACATTAATGGTCTTCCTGATTTAGTTCAGGATATCGTTACTGGCAGCAACCCTACTACTGTCAGACAGGCCATTGAATTGTCTGCCACCTTGACTGAATCCCATATCAGGAAAGGTAAGCTTTTTCGAAAGGGCGACCCAAGACCATCTGACAAGGCTGCTCAAGTTGAACCGAAGGAAAAACAGGCCGAAGTATCCAAGAAGAAAAAGCGTAAGGCTTCTCAAAACTGCGCCATAACTGCTCAGAATGATCAGGTTGCACCAAACCAACCGGCACAACCTCGTAAGAGGAAAAATTATGTTGGTACCGCACCTTTGTGCAACAAATGAAACCGTCATCATCTGGAGCAAGAGCAGTGTCACAAATGTACCCACTGTGGAGGATTGGGACATTTGGTCAATACCTGCCGTTATGCAAATCCTACTGCTGTTCAAGCACGGTTCCCACCTGGGTCGTGTTATAACTGTGGTGACCTTACTCACTACAGAAACAATTGCCCAAGACTTGTTAACGCAAATCCAGCGCGTGGACGAGTGTTTAACATAAATGAGGCGAACGTGGACAACAATGCAGTTGTGAACAATTAGTCTTTTGTATTTCTTTGTCTGTTATCTTTTGACGTTGGAACAATTCAGTTGTTATATAAATAAAATTGTTGTTTCAATTTTATTTTACGAAACTGTTATGTTTGTACAACCCTACGATACCGACACCAAGGAACGGTGTTCCTTATAAGACAAACTACTCGTGTGGTTCTGTCATTTTTTAGATCACTTGTGATCTCCCCGAAAATCTTAAATACACGTTTCTTTTTAAGAAACAAAGACAAATCTCTATTAAGATCTTCCTATCATCATAGTTAGGTTTTTGAAAATATTTTTAAAGTGCCAAACGGAATTCATGGATTGGATTCCTAGTGTGCTTTGAATACTCGTGTGTTTAATTAACAAGAAAATTAACAAAATGAAGATCAAGATAAACAATTATGTGATTATGTACTTATGTGTTCTCCTCTATGTTTCGTGTTTTTTTTCCAAATCCTCATAGAATCTTCCATATCTCCATATGAGGGATTCATAGTAGGATATCAAAAGGTACTATCTTAAATCCTAAATGGACTTCTACGTTGTAGTTAAGTCCCTTGGGTTATAAAGTACTATTCTATAAATTGGACCCCTTGAGTGGTCTGGTCAAACAGATTGATTTAAAAATCTGGTTAGAAATATCATGTGATGATATAATTGAAAGGATCCCTTAAGTGGTCTATTTAAAGAGATCGTATGATGGTCTAGTTAAGAAGATCATGTGTTGATCTAATTAAAAAGATTGTCTGTCGATCTAATTAAAAAGATCCTTTGGTGGTCCAATCAAGTCACTTTATGTTAATTCGATTGATTTTTCCCCTGCGCATTATGAAATGAACTGTGCGGACTGTGCAAGGAATTACGTAATTATGGATGCATACATAATTATGGAATTCAGTGCACAGAAACCACAACAAATTTTGTCATGTGTTAAGAGCTATAGTGATGAGAAAAACGAAACGGGAACAATGTAAAAAGGGCATGGTGGATACGCCGCTGGTACTTCCTATATATAAGTGTTCCTTATTACATTGCGAACGTAGCGTTATTTAAGTTACTAGAAGTCCTGGACCTTGACCAATGTCATTTTACACCCTCCGACACTGATTTCAAGCACACACCAGTTTCCTATGATAAGTCTTCATAAGAAACGTTCTTCTGTCCGTAGTTCGAAACTCCAAGTTTTGTTATTACAAGGACTTCACTTTGATAGTTAACAATTTCGCTAAGAATCCAGACATGACCCAGAGTTTTACTTAGGGTTTGAGGGATTCATTCGAAGGCGAAACAATCACAGTTATCTTCACAGGTTTCCTCTAAAATTAAATTTCGGGACGAAATTTCCTAAAGTATGGGAGACTGTGACACCTGTGTCACTTCAACAACCATACAAATACCAAAACAATGAAATATTGTATTTCATACTTGGGATTTGTATAAATATGTGCATCGTTTGCACATATCAAATCTTGTTCGATTTCAAGCTTTAAATCGCTTTCTGGAGGTTATACGCGATCTGATGCGTAAATATAACCAGTTTAATGCAACAAACACTCCGGAACGGTGACATAGGCTTAACATACCTTAAATAACCTTTACATAACTTAGAAATATGTCACACCCCTTTCTGCGGCGGAAGCACGAGGTGTGATCATGAAAGGTTCTCATTGCATACGAAGAGTAAACATGCTACATGCTCGTAAAATAACATCAAATACCATAATTTGAAAACATAAGTTTAGCGTTTACATCGCTAGACAGCTTAAAACATTGTCTCAAGAGTTTACAACTTTATTTAAAGTTAAACACAAGCGACATCCACGAGCATAAGCAAGACCACGCGCACATCCATCCTAGTTACCTGAAATACATATGAGTTTTTGGAAAAACGTCAACATAAAGTTGGTGTGAATTCATGCAGTTTTGTATTTCATGTTTGTATACTTTGTATGAAAACATAGTTTGTGAGTAAATCAAGTTTTCATATATAAATCCAGTTTCATGTGTACACCACGTACATCTGTATAATTTAATTTCTTCTTGAGTACCCCACGTACTTCAAGTATAACTCAATCTTTTCTTGAGTACCCCACGTACTCAAGTATTCATCAATTTTAGTATGGTATGAATTTCATGTAATTAAAATATTCCTGTAAATATCAGGATTGTTAATGGGTTGCAAAGCCATTAACCTGTGACACGTCATAGGAAGCCACCAAACCTAAGGCATTTAATTGGTATATTCTGAGACACAAAAGCACTCCTCGATTCTCGCCCTGACCGGGAGTGTGGCTGCCAGGCACCCGTTAGATCTAACCTTTTGTTCTGCGGTCTAGGTATATTGTTGATTAATGGTGCTTCTGTACCCTATTCGTGACACTATTTCTCATAACGCATCCTACTTGGTTCTCGTCCTCACCAAGCGCGTTTCTTGTTATCATTTCTCATAACGCCTCATACTTGGTTCTCATTCTTACCAAGTGCGCTTCTTGTATTTATATCATACCAATTATAAATATTGTACATTTGTACATGTATTCCACCCCCGAAGTTTTAAAAACTGAAAACAGTTAAAGAGAAAAGGGGGAGCATGAACTCACAACTTTGCGTTCCTAGCGTCGTAAACTCTACCGGATTTGCTTAATTAACGCCGTAACCTATACGCGTTTTCTTAACGTTAGTCACTAGACTTGCGTCGCACAAGTACAGTCACTCTCTTTTGTATTTGTATTGTTGTGTTAAAAATATTTCATATTTTTAACTACGTATCTTACTTATATTATTTCCTCTAAAATAAATATAAGTCTTTTGTGTTTTGCACTTCGCACCCGAATTATGTATCTTGTATTTTGTATGTGTATTTTTATGTTTATACTCCTCACGAGTATTTAGTGTATTTTTAAGTCTTAATACACTAGTACGTATAACACATACTATATACACTTAGCACAAAGGTTGGTGATCAAATAATATATATTTTTCCTTCAAAAATATATACTTAATATCCATTTTATTCTCGAAAAATCACCATTTCTTATCACCAAAAATTAGGGAAACCTTGGTAACACTTTTAAATACATTTTTAGGGAATAAGTTTATCAAAAACTTATATTTTTCTAAGTGTCAAAATTTATAAAAATTTTGACAGAGTTTCCCCTAAAAATGGAGGTTTCCCACGTTTTCAAAACGTGTGTTTATTTTCTTTTAAATCATCATCAATCATCAATAATCATCAACAACAATTATCAACAATATCCGTCAACAATAATCACTAATTTCATGAACTTGAATATTTACAAAAATGTGTAGTAACTTACTAGCACATTTAGTAAGTCTTGTTATCTTTAAAAATAAGTTTAGTTTCTTAAAAACTTTATTTTTAAAGAGTATGAAGTTTTACAACTTCTAGTCGGTTTTTACGAAAACTATTTCTTCGTTAAAACTTTTGTTACACAAGTACCCACACTCTTGTTTGTTCACAAAAACCACTTTTGTTTGTGTAAGATCCGGATTAGAACATGTGATTTCTTTTGATGCTTGGTCTTTTGAAAATACCACTTGTAGATACATAGATCTACTAGTTTTAAACACTTTTGCACAAGTTAAAACATTTTTACACAAGTTCATGGTTTATGTGTGGTAGGGTTTCACCTTTTAACCCTTGTTACTTCTAAAATAGCTTTATGTTAAGATCCATGATCTTACCAAACCGGGTTAAACGATGATCCGAGCTACCACATCATAGATCGGGTCTAGATAACCATATATTTCAAATACTACAACTTTTACACCACTTATATGCTATTAACCACCATTTTTCATACTTTTAGTAAACTTTTGTGCATCATCTTGCTTTTTAACGAGATTTAGCCGACATAATTCCTTTTAACCACTTTAGATAAGCTCAAATATGAGATTTAAGTGTTATACCTCTAGCTCAAGGCTAGGGAAGATTCTTGATGAAAAACGTGTGGATAAAAGCCAAAGAAAGAGGTCCTTCGTGTTCCGCTTGCTCCAAGCTTCCTAATACGTGACCCTTAACACTTGTGTGTGCTTGGAATGATGATGATCGAACTCGAAGATGGATGGTTGAGAGAGGGGTGTTTGGCCGTAAGTTCTAGAGGGAGAGAGGAGAGTGTGGTCTTGAGTTGTGAGTGATAAAGATCTTATGTGCAAGTGATGTTACTTATAGGTAAATTAGAGGGTGATTACCCAATGGTTTTAGTGTCCTCTAGATACTAAGCATACCCCAATATAATAATCAACTTAGTACTTTTGTGTTCCCCATGGTTTGGGGCCGGTTAGGATGGGGGGGGGGTACTAGTTCGATCTCAACTAGTAATTAGGTAGTTAGTTAGGTTAAGTTAAGTAATTAACCCGGTTACTAACGTGTAGTGTGTTATAACGGGTGTTAGGGAAATCAGGGACCCTAACTAGCTCAGAAAAAGATAAATAATGTTATTAACAATATTTTTATGTTCTGGGTAAAGTCCGGTTGTTCGGTTGCATACCGATTCGTTAAAGTGCTAAATTACACTTTTTAGGGTCTTTTAAGTACCCTTCTTGTACTCTTTCCATTCCCAACACTTAGGGAAATATTCTGGATAATAAAACGACATTTCTGCACAACATTCATATGTTTAAGTGCTGAATTATTGCTGAATTTTATAAATTCTGCACTTAAAGTGCGTTTCGGGTGCTTTTTAGTGCTTATTTTTGCTTTCGTATTGCATATATATTAACCCTTGTATGTACTCTTGGGTTTTAATGCATTCTTGTTGTCAGACCTACACCTAGGCCTCAGTTCTAACGTCTGACTGCTTTCTGCAGTTCAGTCGACACAGTGTGTCTTACCGGTGAGTTTACTATTATTCTGACGCAACGCTCTCGTTTATGCATAAAGCAATATTTTGTAGTATACAACGTGCATGAATTCACTTGTTTAATCATGTGTTCAGACATTGCTGACACTTAAACTCATAATTGCAGTCATTAAGCAATAATTATAATGTACGGAAATTACCGGTTTGGGCCAGTTGTCACAGTCTCCCCCCGTTAAAAGAATTTCGTCCCGAAATTCAGACTGAACTCACTCTCGCTGGAGTCTTCTTGAATAGGTGGGGATACTTTTTCTTGAACTGGTCTTCACGTTCCCATGTGTACTCGGGTCCGTGCTTAGAGCTCCAACGTACTTTGACAAGCTTCACACTGCTCCTCCTGGTCTTGTTGACTTTCCAGTCGGTAACCTCAACGGGTTGTTCTGTAAATCGGAGGGCTTCATCAATATGTATTTCATCCATCGGGATGATCACGTTTTCTTGCGTTGGACTCTTCTTCAGGTTGGATACATGAAACGTATCATGTACTCCATTAAGTTCTTCCGGTAACTCCAACTTGTATGCCACGGTACCAATTCTCTTCAAAATTCTGAATGGTCCGATGTATCGTGGATTCAGCTTTCCACGCTTTCCAAACCTGACTACGCCCTTCCATGGTGAGACTTTTAACAACACTTTGTCTCCCACCTTGAAATCTACCGATTTTCTATTTGGATCAGCGTAGCTCTTTTGTCGCTCTCGAGCCGCCTTAATGCGCTCTCGGATCTGCGCAATCTTGTCGGTTGTCTCTTGTACAAGTTCAGGACCAACGATACGCTTATCTCCAGCGTCTGCCCAACATAAGGGCGATCGGCATTTGCGGCCATACAGAGCTTCGAACGGCGCGGCTTTTATGCTCGTATGATAACTGTTATTGTAGGAAAACTCAACTAGAGGTAGATGAGTATCCCAGCTGCCGCCTAGGTCCATGACGCATGCGCGAAGCATATCTTCTAACGTTTGTATAGTCCGTTCGCTCTGGCCGTCTGTTTGTGGATGGAATGCCGTGCTTAGATCTAATTGAGATCCAAAGGCTTCCTGAAATGATTGCCAGATTCTCGAGACAAAGCGTCCATCTCTGTCTGAAATGATTGAGATAGGCACTCCATGACGTGCCACAATTTCCCTTAAGTATATCTCTGCAAGCTTTCCAGTGCTATCCTTCTCTCGGATTGGTAGGAAATGCGCAGACTTCGTCAATCGATCAACTATTACCCATATCATATCGTGCCCTCTCGGGGTCCTGGGTAATTTTGTTATGAAGTCCATCGAGATTTGTTCCCACCTCCACACGGGAATCTCTGGTTGTTGTAGTAGGCCGGACGGTTTCTGATATTCTGCCTTAACCTTAGCACAGGTTAGGCATTTTCCAACATAGACAGCAACGTCGCTTTTGAGTCTCGGCCACCAATAGTACTCCTTCAAGTCTTGATACATTTTGTCCGATCCTGGGTGGATCGAATATCTCGATTTGTGGGCTTCATTAAGGATGACTTCTCGTAGGCCACCATAGAGTGGAACCCAAATACGCTTCTTGAAGTATAAGGCTCCCTCTTCGTTTGGCACCATGTATTTCAATGCACCCCGGAGGTATTCAGCTTTACGATTCTCTTCTTTAAGAGCTTCTTGTTGTGCATCTCGAATGCGTGTAGTGAGGTTCGTTCGAATCGTCATTTCCAATGCTCGAACCCTTAGGGTCTTAACCCTTTCTTTTCGGCTCAACGCGTCTGCTACAACGTTCTCCTTTCCAGGATGGTACTTAATCTCACAGTCATAATCATTCAGCAGCTCGACCCAACGTCGCTGGCGCATATTCAATTCCTTCTGATCAAATATGTGTTGCAAGCTTTTGTGATCTGTGAAGATTGTACATCGAGTACCATATAAATAATGTCGCCAAATCTTCAAGGCGAATACCACTGCACCCAGCTCCAGGTCGTGAGTGGTATAATTTCTCTCGTGAACCTTCAGTTGTCTTGAAGCATAAGCGATGACTTTTTGGCGTTGCATGAGCACGCAACCCAAGCCTTGTCGTGAGGCGTCGCAGTATACCACGAAGTCTTCAGTGCCTTCGGGTAATGATAGTATCGGTGCATCGCATAGCTTGCTCTTAAGTAACTGGAAGGCTTCTTCTTGTTTGTGACCCCAGTCGTACTTCTTGTCTTTCTGAGTAAGGGTCGTTAGCGGTTGAGCTATCTTCGAGAAATTCTCAATGAATCGCCGGTAGTAGCCCGCTAAGCCCAAAAATTGTCGAACTTCAGTTGGGGTCTTGGGAGCTTCCCAATTCTTTATCGCTTCAATCTTGGATGGATCTACATGAATGCCCTTCTCATTCACAACGTGACCAAGAAATTGTACTTCGCGAATCCAGAATTCGCATTTCGAGAACTTTGCATAAAGTTTCTCTTTCTTCAGTAGTTCCAGAATAGTTCTGAGATGTTGCTCATGCTCTTCTTTCGTTCGCGAGTAAATCAGGATATCATCGATAAATACAATCACGAATTTATCGAGATATGGTTTGCATACGCGGTTCATTAGGTCCATAAAGACCGCTGGTGCATTCGTCAACCCAAATGGCATCACAAGAAATTCGTAGTGCCCATATCGCGTTCTGAATGCAGTCTTTGGCACGCTTTCTTCTTGGATTCTCAGCTGATGGTATCCAGATCGAAGGTCGATCTTGGAATAGTAGCTTGATCCTTGCAGTTGATCAAATAAGTCATCAATCCTCGGTAGTGGATACCGATTCTTGATAGTGAGCTTGTTCAGTTCCCTGTAATCAATACACATCCGCAGTGTTCCATCCTTCTTTTTCACGAACAATACTGGAGCTCCCCAAGGTGAGAAGCTTGGCCTTATGAATCCTTTATCCAACAACTCCTGGAGTTGTGTAGATAATTCTTGCATTTCGGATGGCGCAAGTCGATATGGAGCCTTGGCTACAGGAGCGGCTCCTGGAACCAAGTCTATGTGGAATTCGACTTGTCGTTGCGGAGGTAGTCCTGGCAAATCTTCAGGGAACACATCAGGAAATTCCTTCACCACAGGAATGTCTTCGAGTTTTGGCTCCACAGCCATCTTGTCTATAACGTGTGCTAGGAAAGCGACACATCCTTTCCTCAAGCACTTCTGTGCCTTCATACAACTGATGATTCGTAGAGGCGCGTTTCGTCTTTCTCCATGTACCATGAGAGTTTCATCATTCGCCAGAGGGATGCGAATGATTTTCTCATGACAAATGACTTCCGCTTTGTTCTTGGACAACCAGTCCATTCCGACTACTACATCGAAGCTACCCAATTGAATAGGTAAGAGGTCGATGCTAAAATTTCGTTCACCAAGTTCTAGTGTGCAGCCTCTAACAACTTCACCCGATTCAACAAGTTTACCATTGGCTAGTTCTATGGAATAAGGAATTTCTAATCTACTAGATTCTACTCCGAGTATGCGTTTAAATTCCACAGACATGAAGCTATAATCGGCGTCAGTGTCGAATAATATGGATGCAAAGTGATTGTTAATGAGAAACGTACCGGTGACCACGTTAGGGTCCTCGCGTGCGTCTCTTGCTCCAATCACAAATGCTCGAGCCGGAGCGTTGTTTCTTTCTGGGCAGTTCTTCATGAAGTGATCATTGCTTCCACACTTGAAGCATCCTTGGTTCTGCCCCTTCCCGTTACCATTCTTGTTACCAGCACCGTTTCCACTTCGGTTCTTTCCTTTTCCCCAACAGTCTTCTGTTTGATGACCCAATTTACCACATTTGTCGCACCTTGGAATGCGACAAGCTCCATCATGATGATACTTACATTTTTGGCATCTAGGCATGGAGCCTTGGTATGCTTTGGTTGCATGGGTTTTCATCTCCTGAGGCAGATTAGTGTCGCGCTTCTTGCTGAAACCCTTGTTGTTGCGAGTTGCTTGGTTCAAACTTGTATGCTTTCTCTTTTTGTCACCGGACGACTCAGCATGTGTCTCGGTCTTTTCTGTTGGGTTCAGTGATAGCTTCTTCATACGAACACAATCTTCAGTCAGGCTGCCAGCCAGAGTTACAGCCTCGGTGATTGTTTGTGGTTTGGCCGACGTCACCATGCCACGAAATTCTGAGGCCAGTCCCCAAATGTAGCGTTCCACACGCTTGAATTCGGGAGTCACCATGTAGGGTAGCACTCTTGACAGATCGTGGAACCTTCGAGTGTAACCATTGATGTCAGCACCTTCCATAGTCAAGTGCCAGAACTCTGTTTCCAGCCTTTGGAGTTCCGCACGAGAGCAGTACTTCTCTCTCATTCTTTCCTTCAGTTCCTCCCAAGTTAAGCCATAAGCGGCATCATCACCCAAAGTTTGGGCTTGCAGGTTCCACCAAGTCAGAGCTTCATCGACGAATAACCCAGTAGCAAAAGTGACTTGTTGATCCGCGGTACACTTGCCCATGCGGAAGGTAGCTTCAGTCTTCTCCGTCCAGCGCACAAATGCTACTGCACCTCCTGTGCCGTCATAGTTCATCGGCTTGCAGTCGAGGAACTGCTTGAAAGTGCAGCCTGGAATTGATTCAACCAATTCACATGTGAGCAATCGAAGAAATAATGAAACAAAGACCGTTCATAAATTTCCTCATGCTTAGCACAGTGTCTTAAGGTTACCTTGAGCTGCATTTCCTCCAGACGAATCTCCATTACGCCTAGCGTTGCTTGGTCCTCCACTGTCTTGAGTTCGGTTCGCCTCGTAGTGGGCGATAGCAGCGGAGATCCTTTCCTCCAGTAGAGCGTTCAGCTCATCAGCAGTTCTTGGCAGTGGGGGAGGAGGAGGTTGATCGTCATTGCGAGCATTCACAGCTTTCCTGGGTGCCATGTTCTGACAGAACATAACACAGCAGGGTTACACGTTTGTTTGATATCGTCACACTAGCCAGTAGTATCATATATATTCACAGGTATATATACCACATAAGTGACATCGAACAATTATTACTCTAGCAGAGTACTTAGTAGGCTTGCACTGAGGGAATCTATACGTGACAAGACTTGCTGTGATTTTTGTGCACTGAATTCCATAATTATGTATGCATCCATAATTACGTAACTCCTTGCACAGTCCGCACAGTTTGTTTCATCCTCGTATTTCTTCCTTCAGATGGGCCATTGCTTTTAGGTAAAGTCACATATACTTGTGACATTCTATTTCTAGTACATGCTAATTATCACCATAATTGCAAGTAATTTCTAGTCAACGACAAGTGCTACTCAAGTGCACTCTAAGTCTCGTAGTGTCTTTTCTAGACTCATGTAGACAGTTTCAGGTAGTGGATGTCGCGGGACGTTTTATGCAATGAAAACTCTTTGAAAATTGTTTTCGTGAAAGGATCCTAGAGATTGTAGACTAGACTCGAGAAGGAATCCTGGTTCACTACAATCGCAGCTCTGATACCAATCTGTCACACCCCTTTCTGCGGCGGAAGCACGAGGTGTGATCATGAAAGGTTCTCATTGCATACGAAGAGTAAACATGCTACATGCTCGTAAAATAACATCAAATACCATAATTTGAAAACATAAGTTTAGCGTTTACATCGCTAGACAGCTTAAAACATTGTCTCAAGAGTTTACAACTTTATTTAAAGTTAAACACAAGCGACATCCACGAGCATAAGCAAGACCACGCGCACATCCATCCTAGTTACCTGAAATACATGTGAGTTTTTGGAAAAACGTCAACATAAAGTTGGTGTGAATTCATGCAGTTTTGTATTTCATGTTTGTATACTTTGTATGAAAACATAGTTTGTGAGTAAATCAAGTTTTCATATATAAATCCAGTTTCATGTGTACACCACGTACATCTGTATAATTTAATTTCTTCTTGAGTACCCCACGTACTTCAAGTATAACTCAATCTTTCTTGAGTACCCCACGTACTCAAGTATTCATCAATTTTAGTATGGTATGAATTTCATGTAATTAAAATATTCCTGTAAATATCAGGATTGTTAATGGGTTGCAAAGCCATTAACCTGTGACACGTCATAGGAAGCCACCAAACCTAAGGCATTTAATTGGTATATTCTGAGACACAAAAGCACTCCTCGATTCTCGCCCTGACCGGGAGTGTGGCTGCCAGGCACCCGTTAGATCTAACCTTTTGTTCTGCGGTCTAGGTATATTGTTGATTAATGGTGCTTCTGTACCCTATTCGTGACACTATTTCTCATAACGCATCCTACTTGGTTCTCGTCCTCACCAAGCGCGTTTCTTGTTATCATTTCTCATAACGCCTCATACTTGGTTCTCATTCTTACCAAGTGCGCTTCTTGTATTTATATCATACCAATTATAAATATTGTACATTTGTACATGTATTCCACCCCCGAAGTTTTAAAAACTGAAAACAGTTAAAGAGAAAAGGGGGAGCATGAACTCACAACTTTGCGTTCCTAGCGTCGTAAACTCCACCGGATTTGCTTAATTAACGCCGTAACCTATACGCGTTTTCTTAACGTTAGTCACTAGACTTGCGTCGCACAAGTACAGTCACTCTCTTTTGTATTTGTATTGTTGTGTTAAAAATATTTCATATTTTTAACTACGTATCTTACTTATATTATTTCCTCTAAAATAAATATAAGTCTTTTGTGTTTTGCACTTCGCACCCGAATTATGTATCTTGTATTTTGTATGTGTATTTTTATGTTTATACTCCTCACGAGTATTTAGTGTATTTTTAAGTCTTAATACACTAGTACGTATAACACATACTATATACACTTAGCACAAAGGTTGGTGATCAAATAATATATATTTTTCCTTCAAAAATTATATACTTAATATCCATTTTATTCTCGAAAAATCACCATTTCTTATCACCAAAAATTAGGGAAACCTTGGTAACACTTTTAAATACATTTTTAGGGAATAAGTTTATCAAAAACTTATATTTTTCTAAGTGTCAAAATTTATAAAAATTTTGACAGAGTTTCCCCTAAAAATGGAGGTTTCCCACGTTTTCAAAACGTGTGTTTATTTTCTTTTAAATCATCATCAATCATCAATAATCATCAACAACAATTATCAACAATATCCGTCAACAATAATCACTAATTTCATGAACTTGAATATTTACAAAAATGTGTAGTAACTTACTAGCACATTTAGTAAGTCTTGTTATCTTTAAAAATAAGTTTAGTTTCTTAAAAACTTTATTTTTAAAGAGTATGAAGTTTTACAACTTCTAGTCGGTTTTTACGAAAACTATTTCTTCGTTAAAACTTTTGTTACACAAGTACCCACACTCTTGTTTGTTCACAAAAACCACTTTTGTTTGTGTAAGATCCGGATTAGAACATGTGATTTCTTTTGATGCTTGGTCTTTTGAAAATACCACTTGTAGATACATAGATCTACTAGTTTTAAACACTTTTGCACAAGTTAAAACATTTTTACACAAGTTCATGGTTTATGTGTGGTAGGGTTTCACCTTTTAACCCTTGTTACTTCTAAAATAGCTTTATGTTAAGATCCATGATCTTACCAAACCGGGTTAAACGATGATCCGAGCTACCACATCATAGATCGGGTCTAGATAACCATATATTTCAAATACTACAACTTTTACACCACTTATATGCTATTAACCACCATTTTTCATACTTTTAGTAAACTTTTGTGCATCATCTTGCTTTTTAACGAGATTTAGCCGACATAATTCCTTTTAACCACTTTAGATAAGCTCAAATATGAGATTTAAGTGTTATACCTCTAGCTCAAGGCTAGGGAAGATTCTTGATGAAAAACGTGTGGATAAAAGCCAAAGAAAGAGGTCCTTCGTGTTCCGCTTGCTCCAAGCTTCCTAATACGTGACCCTTAACACTTGTGTGTGCTTGGAATGATGATGATCGAACTCGAAGATGGATGGTTGAGAGAGGGGTGTTTGGCCGTAAGTTCTAGAGGGAGAGAGGAGAGTGTGGTCTTGAGTTGTGAGTGATAAAGATCTTATGTGCAAGTGATGTTACTTATAGGTAAATTAGAGGGTGATTACCCAATGGTTTTAGTGTCCTCTAGATACTAAGCATACCCCAATATAATAATCAACTTAGTACTTTTGTGTTCCCCATGGTTTGGGGCCGGTTAGGATGGGGGGGGGGTACTAGTTCGATCTCAACTAGTAATTAGGTAGTTAGTTAGGTTAAGTTAAGTAATTAACCCGGTTACTAGCGTGTAGTGTGTTATAACGGGTGTTAGGGAAATCAGGGACCCTAACTAGCTCAGAAAAAGATAAATAATGTTATTAACAATATTTTTATGTTCCGGGTAAAGTCCGGTTGTTCGGTTGCATACCGATTCGTTAAAGTGCTAAATTACACTTTTTAGGGTCTTTTAAGTACCCTTCTTGTACTCTTTCCATTCCCAACACTTAGGGAAATATTCTGGATAATAAAACGACATTTCTGCACAACATTCATATGTTTAAGTGCTGAATTATTGCTGAATTTTATAAATTCTGCACTTAAAGTGCGTTTCGGGTGCTTTTTAGTGCTTATTTTTGCTTTCGTATTGCATATATATTAACCCTTGTATGTACTCTTGGGTTTTAATGCATTCTTGTTGTCAGACCTACACCTAGGCCTCAGTTCTAACGTCTGACTGCTTTCTGCAGTTCAGTCGACACAGTGTGTCTTACCGGTGAGTTTACTATTATTCTGACGCAACGCTCTCGTTTATGCATAAAGCAATATTTTGTAGTATACAACGTGCATGAATTCACTTGTTTAATCATGTGTTCAGACATTGCTGACACTTAAACTCATAATTGCAGTCATTAAGCAATAATTATAATGTACGGAAATTACCGGTTTGGGCCAGTTGTCACAAAATAAGTTTTGGAAGGTTCGGTATGCCGAAATCAAGTTTAATCACTCATAGGGACTATTTGCGTCAAACTGCAAAAGTCTGCCGTTTCGTAAGGCAATGAACTTGATCATAAGCTAAAGATACCATAAATAACCTAAACATAGCTTAGAAATAAGCTTTGATAGGTTCGGTGTGTGAAAATATGCTTATATGATCTTACAAGGACTAAAAGTGTCAAAAACAGCGTAAGTTTGCATTTTCGCGCATATCTTACGTTCTGACCACATCTGGACATCCAAAATTTTTGTACACACTAAAATATTTTTAATTTAGTGATCGGCATGCAAAAATACCATTCGTCGCTTAATTTGGTTCATTTTCGCGTCCGTTTGAGTTTCGTCGTAATTTAACGAACAACGCGACCGTACGACCAAACGAGCCGACATCCGAGAGTTCTCCGAGCACATTTTGAGTCCTCTAAACTTTATTGACCTTGTAGAGCCTTGAAAATGGCTTAACGGGGGTCAAAAGGGCCTGAAATGGACTTAAAATCATGCAGGGACCAAAGCTGTAATTACATCAAACTTATGCTGATCTGGGGAGCCCAAGCGGGCCGCGTAACCCCCTCCCCATTACTTACGCGGGCCGTATGAAGTGCCCAGTGACCAGAAATGTGTTTTCAGCAATCTGTTGCTAAATCAGGGGCTGTTTATGCAATTTCTTGGTGTGTTGAGCAAGTTTAAGTGTTCTCCAAGGTCCCTAATCAGTTCCTAACATATGTATGGGTATGATTTAATCCTTGATGGCCACACAAACACATGGATTGATCTTGTTAATCCACAACAAGTATAAATAGCCATCACATTCACTTGATTCTTTGCTCATTCCTCTCATTTCTCCTCTACAATCTGAATTGGGAGCTCTCTCATCTGATAAGGAACTTGTTCTTTGTAGAAATGATAGCAAGGACCTTTAGTGAGCATTCTTTCATTATTTTATTTATGTTAGTGCAGAAAGTCAAACAGTTTGGCCAACAGTTTGACTTTCGGTTTTGACCATCAATTGGTCAAGTCAAAGTTCAATTGAACTTTGTAACGTGATTGTAATCACGATGGTTATAATCCTTAGTGATTATGCCTACTGATTACCACGTTAACTAGGTGTAGTGACGAGTCAAAGTTTCGGTCAAAATGCGTTTAAGCACGCATTTTGCAACGAAACTATTTTCGGGTATCAAAACCCATTGTTTTGATACCAAATCAGTTTTCTAAGTAGGTTTAACATGTTTTGACATGTTTAACTCGTCACTACTAGTTTAGTGCTTGTTTAGGGTCGTAAATTAAGCGGTCTAAATAACCGCTTAGACTTTCGAGCCCGACCCGTTTGGTCGATCATTAGGATCCGACCAAGCTTGCTTAGTGATCATAGTTGCATAGGGAATAACCCCTGAGGTTATACCTTATGATCACCTAGGATTGGTTAGCTATTCGTTAATTGGCTTACATGCCCATATGAAATGACCAAAATGCCCTTTTATAGCATAAATCCGTAATGTGCATATGTGAACATATTTTTGACATCTAATCTGAATTAGTAACATGTTAGGGTATAATTGGGCATGTAAGACTTGACATAGCTCATAGATAACCATCCGAACATAGTTTTGCGCAACCGACACGTTGTAGTAGCTTATGCTACCATAATGGGTCGAAACGGGTCAAAAGCACTTAGGTAGACTTTCAAATCAGAATGTTAGCTCTATTAAATCATACCATATGAGTTCAATTACTCATTTGATTTATAGAACATCATTCTATCCTATCTCCCGGTTTAGGAGTCGTTTATTAACATAGTTACCTATATTAGGTGCCGTTTGATTCCGTACTCCCTCTAGCTCTGCTTGGTTGTTACTCAAGACTTCTAAGCACCCTCAAGTGAGTACATAGTCCCCTCTTTTACTGTTTTCAATATTTTGGGGTGAAGCATGTGTACCTATTTGTTATGTTCACGATTTCAAAGTATAATTGATTATACATATTAGTACCTATCTTTTGACAAACCAAATGATTATTTATGATCTAAACACTTATTTCTCAAAGATTATAAAATTAATTGTTGGATAGTACATATTTTGTTCACCAGACCGATTGGTAGTATGATATAGCGCTATAGGATTTGACACCCCATTCCTGTTGTCATGGAATGTCTGAAACCAATTTGTTTCTCCATCCAAATAGGGATTGCCTTTGTGGTATCCCTATAGTCTCAAAGGTGTATTTTGATGCACTAGGTCTGATTGAATTCTTAAATCACATTTTTATTGTCTATTTTATTATACTCCCAAAAAGTATAGTTTGATATACTCTCATGTGTGATATTGTACAAAACAACATATATTTTGATTAACTACCAAAACATATTTTTAATATGTTATTTATTCAACCAAAAATAGTTAAATATGTTATACATAAATCCAAAGTATACTTTTGATATACTATAAAAAACGACTATTTTGACAACTAAAGTATATTTAATATACTATCTGTCTAACGATGTTGGAGCCGAAATATATTTTGATATATTACCTAATCGACTTTCTTAAAACCAAGGTATATTTTTATATATACTACAAACATTTTATTCAAAACATTATTTTATAAACTCATTTCACTTGATTATTTATTATGCATCATTCTTTTATATCATCAAATTTCTAATAAGTTTTCACATGATTTTATAAAGAAAACATTTTTAGGTTCATGACTACTTTTTGTTAAAAACATTCTTTTAAACTTATAAGTCATGAATCATGCATAAACAAAACCTAGGTATCTCACAGGCATTTTTATGCTGACATACCTATTTTTACACATGTTTCAGGTGCTGCTTTGTGATGATTGTTGATACATGCTACACTTAGGATGGACTTGTGCCTTAGCGACTTTAAAACTTGAAAGATAATATTTGTATTTATCTGATTTGTAATAGAACAAAGATTTCAATGATTCAATAAAACAAAATTATTTAATCCATGGTTGTGAAACTATGATTCTGTTACAACACTCCCCGACGTTTCCGCCACGTTTTGTTGTTTTACGTGGTCGGGGTGTGACACGCCTAGTACTCGAATATGGTATCCAACCGTTGCCGAAAAACAAACAGTCAAGATTTTGTTTTCAAACATACGCTATTGTGGTGTTTTACACATGGTACACAAAACAGTTACATACAGTACACAAAACTCTAAGAGTTTAGGAAACATGCATTTAAGACCTTCGGAAACTCATGTTGAAGTTCATTAAAGGTCGTCACGTAGGAACTGCGAAAATTAACTCGGGCACACACCATTACCCATATTGTCTATGATATTTTGACTTCCCGAGCAGGCAGCCTACGCATAACGAAACGCTAGTGCACAGGTATACATGAAACTTAAGCTATACATCAACGGAGGTTGAAGTACGTTACATGCGACTTTCGAGGAAGCGGCGGTTTGGCACGCGGTCCTGCAAACGACACGAGTCATGCTAAGGAGAAGATGAATGTCTCCGCATTCCCCCTAACTCAATAATGACTAATACGCTATGTTTGACATCCCATGGTAATGTCACCTAACAACTGGTCGTCACATGCAACCCCAGGTAAAGTCCTTAAATTTCTTTTATTGAAATTTCGACTTTCACATTTACTGAGTAGATTTCCGTATCTCTACTCCTCTTAATGGTCATTGCATCATGATAATTTCATTCGTTATAGCGAACACTCATTGCTTCATTTCTTGAAAATTCGTATGTTACGTATGCATCGTTTGTTACGCATGTGGTTTCGTTTCGAATAAAGCGTTTCATTTAAGTTCAAATATTATTTCGCTAAATCTAATTATTGATTTGTGATTCGAATGACCCACGTTATTGTAATTATTGGCTCCTTTGTAATCAAGTCAACACATTTTCTTGAAATCCCTTTCTTTTCAAGCTACATACATGGTTTTCGTTGTGACCATGCCGAAAGTTTTCTTGTCGATACATGTAATTATTGTCGGCTTGCGCCGAAGTCAAATTCAATTGTTTGAACTTGTTCATTACACATATTCAATTCAAGACACCATATGATGTATTGAAATCATCATATTCGAATTCGTTTTAACAAGCGTTTCATTGTTCTGAGTCGTAGTAGATTTGTTTGGTCTACGACTCCACTAAGTCGTTTGTTGATTTCGACACCTTGTGGTGTCAGTATAAACTTGTAGCTTGGGCTAATCATGATTGAGCATTTTATGCAAAACACAGGTGATACTTGTTCGATCACCGCTATATTTGAATTGTTTCATTCATTGCGACACCTTGTGGCGTCGGTAGAACTTGCAGCTTGGGCTGATCATGATCGAGCGTTTCATGCAAACTATTACATTTGAGCTTGTTGAAATCTAAATTCATTTATTGGATGCAATCATTTCTAGAATTCATTTGCATATTGTGATACGTCCTTGAATTCACATCATTCGAATAAGTCTTGATTCGACTTCATGATCGTTCACTTTGGTACTAATCGTATTTTCTACACATAACGTAACTCTAAGGAGTTAACGTAGTCTAAATTTCGAGGACGAAATTTTATTAACAGGGGGAGAATGTGACAACCAGAAATTTACGCCCTTAATTACGTGATTAACACGATAATAAATAGTGTTTACAGCGCAAATTAACTTAATCAGGCCCTTGGAGTGCCCAGGAACGTTTATACGACTTTACAGTGCGCGAACGGTGGTTTACAGAGAAACCTGTTGAATATTACGCGACGACGAACTGATACCGTACAAGATACTGACAACGCTGACAGATATGGATGTTACACGAATATTTTATGCTTATGGAGTTTGGGTTAAGATATCGGGTCTCGTAGGAATTACGGGCCATTTACACACGAGATGGACTTGTGGGCCCTGGGCCCAAGCCCAAAACCCACAAGCCTAAACCTACATATAATAATTAGATCATTTCAAGATCTAATGAGATCTTTACTAAATCTACACAAAATCCTGCAAAATATATACAAGATCGATAAAATCTATAGAAGATTGACAAAATCTATACTAAATCTACATAAAATATTGTCAAGATTTTAGCAAATCTTAATAAATCTTGCAAAATCTCATCAAATCTCATCAAAAGATTTGTCTCTAAAGATTAGAGCATAAGGACTTATGGTTAATAAATTGTTATATGATCCACCAAACAATACCCATTATACAGGTGTATAAAAGGGGCCATGCCCTTATTCCCTTAATTGTGCATATAAAAAATAACACGCACACCATATTTCCACTACTCTCCATTTTCTTCAAGATTTGAAACCCTAAAACCTTATCCCTTTACCTTCCCTGCCATCAAACCTAAACACACAAATAAAGAGCAGGCCCATCATCCCCACAACACCCTCATGCTCTCCCTCTCCCTTCTCGGTGAAACCCACAGCCGGCCGACGACCAGCGGCACCCCCCCTCTCCTGACTCTGCTCGGAAGGTAAGCCGGAGCCAGAGCCGATGCTTTTTCTGACGAAATCGGCAACCACCACCACCGTCTGGTGGTGGTGCAGCGGTGACACGCAGGGACGAAGAGGAGAAAGAGAGAGAGAGAGAGACGAAGAGGAGAGAGATAGAGCGGCGGAGATGAACAGCGCCGCCGCTTACGGCGGCGGCAGTGGCAGCGTGGCGGTGGTTGTGCCTCGATCCGACAAGATTTCCGGTAAACAGACGGTGGGTGGTCGTTGTCTCACTCAGATCTATTCTTAGTCCAAGTGTGGTTTTGGGTTCGGTCGACATCAGGCACAGGTCACAAGTCAGGTTCGGGTCAGATTTCCGTTCGGGTTCAGTACGGCCGATGATTCAACAGATTCGGTTTGAGATATATCAGCTTTGGTCCGGTCAAACACAGTCAACAGCCTCTTCGGTCCGGGTCCGACACGGTCAGATTCGGTTTTGGTGCGGTTCAGGTCGACTCGGTCAAACCGAGTCAACTCGGTCAACACAGCGGGTCAACTCAGTTGACTCGGTCAACTCAGTTGACTCGGTCAACTCAGTCCACGTCCGACGCGAAGATGGGTAAAGTCTAACGACACGTTTAATATTTACGTAATTTTAATTATTTCGTGAACGAGCTCGACCCGAATTGATTTGATAATAGTTTACTTTTGGTACATTTGGCAAAAATTACATATATAGTGCTTATATTGTTAAAGTTTTGTTGAATTTTGATATAATAACGACAATTGGTGTTGTCGGGGGCGTCCAAAAACAGAGGAAACTCTGCCCGTTTTTCGAGAAAATCTGTAAAAACAACACGCGTTTTATTATATAACGAAAACAAATCAGATTCAAACGACTTTTTACAAATGCATGTTATTTCGACGACACTTTATAACTTACAAAAGACGACGATGACGCAAACTATTTTACAAAATAAATATAATTTCTTATATTTATATTTCAAATGTTGAACTCGAATCCTCTTTATAAATAAATATCGTTACATATTTATTTCCGACGCAAACAAATCGATTCTCTTATAAAAATAAATATAGTTATATAATTATTTTCAAACACGACAAGTCGACGATTCTTTTATAAAATAAATATAACTTTTATATTTATTTCAAACGCCTAAACGGCCTACGACATATAATACGAGTTTATTATATATTCTTTTTATGAAACATTCGTTACATACACGTACGACTCTTCAAGACGACTAACGTGATTCTACCAAAATATTTATATATTTTATATAAATATTTATATATATTTTAAACCTCTCGAGAACTAAGTCTTCCCAAGACTTACTAAATAACGACATTAAAAGGAACTTAACAAGTATAACTTAGTCATTACTATTAAGTTATCAACAAACCGTTGAATTGTTCAATTAACGATTCGGTAGAGCTCGGTAACACGTAGATTTGTTACCTCATTAATTAGAAACTTATAAGATATTCCGTGTTAGGAATATTGTAGAATGCACGCTAGCGAGTCTCGTCTTGGAAACGACATCACAAAGTCGTATTTAGCTAGCTTTGCACAGGAATATTCAGGTGAGTTCATAACCCCACCTTTTACAGTTTTACATTTTTCTAAATGTTTTCGGGGTGGAAAGACATGCACTTTTTTCGAAGCATACAAGGTTTTCAATAAACATGAATTACATATTTCTAAACCATTTTACCAACAAGTGTTAACTGACACAAATGGTTTACGAGAAGCTGATGTTTTATACCGGTTTTTCAAACAAGCGTATTTTTCGAAATATGCATACACACGAATTCTAGTTTTCTAAACTACGGGAAAATACAAATACAAGAGTTTACAAGATACAAATGTTACAATGTTTATAAATGGTATGATACAAAAACAAGAAGCACTCTTGGTGAGAACGAGTACCAAGAATGATGCGTTTTGAGAATACAAGAATACAAGAAGCACTCTTGGTGAAAACTAGTATCAAGTATGATGCGTTTTGAGGAATGATACGAGAAATCGTGTCACGAATAGGGTACCATAAGCACCATTAATCAACAATATACCTAGACCGTAGAACAAAAGGTTAGATCTAACGGGTGTCGGGCAGCCACACTCTTGGTGAGAACGAGTACTAAGCAGTGCTTTTGTGTCTCAGAATATGCCAACTAGAAAAATGCCTATGGTTTGGTTGCTTCCTATGTCGTGTCACATGTTAATGGCCTTGCAACCCATTAACAACATGATTTATACAAGAATACTTGATTTACACAAGAAAACCTAGATACATACAGAAATACTTGACTTATACATGATACATACAAAAATACTTGACTTATACATGATACATACAGAAATACTTGATTTATACATGATACATATAGAAATACTTGATTTACACATGATACATACAGAAATGCTTGATTGACGGTTATACAACCTTTACAAATACAAAGTTTTCGTATAACATGACAAGAAAATGATTTTAAATTCGTTTTCTCAACAATACTTCAAAAACCGGTTATTCAAAAAGATTTATTCCAAATCTTTTAGAAACAAACTATGAACTCGCTCAACTTTAAGTTGACTTTTTCGCATGTTTATTTCTCAGGTTGCATTTCTAAGACAAGGCACGGTTGGAATAGGAGAACCATGTGGAGTCGAGTACTTAGTGGGCGTTCAATTTCTAGAAATTCTTTGCTTTAACTGCTTCCGCTGTGCAATGAAGATACCAGTCCAGTCACGCCAGCTCTGATAATTTCGGGGTGTGACATAGGGAGCCTTGGCTACAGGAGCGGCTCCTGGAAACAAGTCTATACGGAATTTGACTTGTCGTTGCGGAGGTAATCCTGGCAGATCTTCGGGAAAAACATCGGGGAATTCCTTCACCACAGGAATATCTTCGAGTCTTGGCTCCACAGCCTTCTTATCTACAACGTGTGCTAGGAAGGCAACACATCCTTTCCTTAAGCACTTCTGTGCCTTCATACAACTGATTATTCGTGGAGGCGCGTCTCGTTTTTCTCCATGCACGATGAGAGTTTCATCATTCGCCAGAGGGATGCGAATGATTTTCTCATGACAAATAACTTCAGCTTTGTTCTTGGACAACCAATCCATTCCGACCACCACATCGAAGCTACCCAATTGAATAAGTAAGAGGTCGATGCTAAATCTTCGTTCACCAAGTTCTAACGAGCAGCCTCTAACAACTTCGCCCGATTCAACAAGTTTACCATTGGCTAGTTCTATGGAATAAGGAATTTCTAATCTACTAGATTCTATTCCAAGCATGCGTTTAAATTCCACAGACATGAAGCTATAATCGGCGCCAGTGTCAAATAATATGGATGCAAAGTGATTGTTAATGAGAAATGTACCGGTGACCACATTAGGGTCCTCGCGTGCGTTCTTTGCTCCTATCACAAATGCTCGAGCCTGAGCATTGTTTCCCTTTGGGCAGTCTTTCATGAAATGATCATTGCTTCCACAACTGAAGCATCCTTGGTTTTGCCCAGCTCCATTCCCATTCCGATTACCATTACCATTTCCACCATTGTTTCCAGTTCCAGCACCGTTGCGGTTTCCATTCCCGTTCTTTCCTTTACCCCAACAGTCTTCTGTTTGATGACCCAACCTACCACATTTGTCGCACCTTGGAATGCGACAAGCTCCTTCATGATGATGCTTACATTTTTGGCATTTAGGCAGGGTGCCTTGGTATCCTCTAGCTGCAGTATCATTTGCCATTGCAAAGGTTCTTGCCTCCTTAGATGGGTTAGTGTCACGCTTCTTGTTGTATGAACCCTTGTTGTTGCTGCGGGTTGCTTGATTCAGATTCGAATGCTTTCTCTTCTTGTCACCAGACGACTCAGCATGCGTCTCGGTCTTCTCAGTAGGGTTCAGCGATAACTTCTTCATACGAACACAATCTTCAGTAAGGCTGATAGCCAGAGTTACAGCCTCAGTGATTGTTTGAGGTTTGGCCGAAGTTTCCATGCCGCGAAATTCTGAGGCCAATCCCCAAATGTAGCGTTCAACGCGCTTAAATTCAGGAGTCACCATTTAGGGGATCACCCTAGACAGATCATGGAACCTTCGAGTATAACCAGTAATATCAGCACCTTCCATGGTTAAGTGCCAGAATTCAGTCTCCAACCTTTGGAGTTCAGCACGTGAGCAATACTTCTCTCTCATTCTTTCCTTTAGTTCATCCCAAGTCAGGCCATAAGCGGCATCATCACCCAATGTTTGGACTTGCAAGTTCCACCAAGTCAAAGCTTCATCGACAAACAACCTAGTAGCAAAAGTGACTTGCTGATCCGCGGTACACTTGCTCATGCGGATAGTGGCTTCAGTCTTTTCCGTCCAACGTACAAATGCCACTGCACCTCCAGTGCCATCATAGTTCTGTGGTTTGCAGTCGGGAAACTGCTTGAAAGTATAGCCCTGAGCTGCATTTCCTCCAGATGAATCTCAATTCCCATTACGTCTAGCTTTGCTTGGTCCTCCACTGTCTTAAGTACGGTTCGCCTCGTATTGGGCGATAGCAGCGGAGATCCTTTCTTCCAGTAGAGCGTTCAGCTCTTCAGCAGTTCTTGGCAGTGGGGGAGGAGGAGGTTGATCACGAGCATTCACAGCTTTCCTGGGTGCCATGTTCTGACAGAACATAACACAACAGGGTTAGACATTTGTTTGATATCGTCATACTAGACAGTAGTAGTATATATATACGTAGGCATATACCACATAAGTGACATCAAACCATTATTATTCCAGCAGAGTACTTAATAGGCTGGTGTTCACGTTTGCCCTTTTCTTGCACTGAGGGAATCCATACGTGACAAGACTTGCTGTGATTTCTGTGCATTGAATTCCATAATTATGTATGCATCCATAATTACGTAACTCCTTGCACAGTCCGCACAGTTCGTTTCATCCTCGTATCTCTTCCTTCAGGTAGGCCATTGTTTTCAGGTAAAGTCACGTATACTTGTGACATTCTACTTCTAGTATATGTATATGCTAATTATCACACATAATTGCAAGTTATTTCTCAGTTAAAGACAAGTGCTACTTCTGTGCACCCTAAGTCTCGTAGTGTCTTTTCTTGACTCTTTGTAAACAGTTTCAGGTAGTGGATGTCGCGGACAGTTTTATGCAATGAAAACTTTTTGAAAAATTGTTTTCGTGAAAGGATCCTAGAGATTGTAGACTAGACTCGAGAAGGAATCCTGGTTCACTACAATCGCAGCTCTGATACCAATCTGTCACACCCCTTTCTGCGGCGGAAGCACGAGGTGTGATCATGAAAGGTTCTCAATGCATACGAAAGGTAAACATACTACATGCTCATAAAAATAACTTCAAACGTTATTACCATTACATAACGGAAACATAGATTAAGTGTTTACATCACGAAACAACATATTGTCTGAAAGTTTACAACTTATTTAAGACAAACATAAACGACATCCACGAGCATGAGTAAGACCGCGCGCATATCCCCTTTTAGTTACCTGAAATACATGTGAGTTTTGGAAAAACGTCAACATAATGTTGGTGTGAATTCATGCAGTTTTTGTATTTGTCTACTTTGTATGAAAACATCGCTTGTATCTTGTATAAATCAAGTATCTTTGTATAAATCCAGTATTCATGTATAAATCAAGTGTTCTTGTGTACACCACGTACTCATGTATAAAATCAAGTATCCTTGTGTAACTCAAATATTCATGTATAAGTCAAGTAATCTTTGTGGTATGAATCTTGTATAAATAAGGTGTTCTTGTATATATTAGGGTTGTTAATGGGTTGCAAGGCCATTAACATGTGGCACGACATAGGAAGTCACCAAACCATAGGCATTTATTAAGTTTTTCTGAGACACAAAAGCACTACTTGGTACTCGTTCTCACCAAGAGTGTGGCTGCCTGAAACCCGTTAGATCTAACCTTTTGTTCTGCGGTCTAGGTATATTGTTGATTAATGGTGCTTATGGTACCCTATTCGTGACACGATTTCTCGTATCATTCCTCAAAACGCATCATACTTGGTACTCGTTCTCACAAAGAGTGCTTCTTGTATTCTTGTATTCTCATACACATCATACTTGGTACTCGTTCTCACCAAGAGTGCTTCTTGCTTTTATATCATACCATTTATAAACATTGTAATATTGGTAACATGTATTTCACCCCCACAGTTATAAAACTGAAAACAGTTAAAAGAAAAGGGGGAGCATGAACTCACAACTTAGCGTTCCTGCGTCGTAAACTTCACCGGATTTGCTTATCTAGCGTCGTGACCTAAACGTGTTTTATTAACGTTAGTCACTAGACTTGTATCGCACAAGTACAAGTCACTATCTTTTGTGTATGTATTCTTGTGTTAAAAATAATTTATATTTTTAACTATGTGTCTTACTTATATTATTTTCTCAAAAATAACTATAAGTATCTTGTATTTTGTATGTGTATTTTTGTGTTTTTACTTCTCAAGAGTATTCAGTGTATTTTCAAGTCCTAATACACTATCACGTATAATACATACTACATACACTTAGCACAAAATTTGGTGATCAACATATATATATATTTTTCTCAAAATATACATAGTTAATATCAATTTGTATCTTGAAGAAATCATCATTTCTTAACACAAAAATTGGGGAAACCTTGGTAAATATTTTTAGATACATTTTTAGGGAATAAGTTTCCCAAAAACTTATATTTTTCTAAGTGTCAAAATTTGTAAAATTTTTGACAGAGTTTCCCCTAAAAATGGAGGTTTCCCATGTTTTCAAAACATGTGTTTATTTTCTTTTAAAACATCATCAACAATCAACAACTCATTTCTCATCTAACAAGTGTTAAAATCAAGTAAGTTACATGTCAACATGAACTTGTTCTTTCTCAAAACTTGTAGTAACTTGGCAATGTCTCTAGTAGACTTAGTTACTCTTTAAAGTGTGTTTATTTCATCAAAAATTCCATTCTTGAAAAGATTTGGTGTTTACAACTTGTAAACATAATTTACAAAAATGTTGATTTCATTAACTCTCTTGTTTCACAAGTGTTCATACACTTGTTTTTCCTCCAAAAATAATCTTGGTTTATGTAAGAATCATGATCTTCTAAAAATCATATTTTACACTTGTTTTTCTTGGAAAAATCATTCATAAATCTTGGGTTTATAAGTTTACTAGCTTCTTTTGTTTATTACTTTTCAAGAAATCATTTCATTTATCAAGTTCATGTTCTTACAAGAAGATGATTATTTCATATTGTTACATAATCATCCTTCCACTTGCTAGATCATGTGTTTAATCACAATCTAGCAAGCTTTATGTGATGATTAACATCATCATTTCAACAAACAAGCATCATTCATATACTAAACACATAGTTTCTTCACTATTTCATTAAGATTCATCATACATATAAGCTTTATGTTCAAGTTTCATGAATATGTCTTTAGTGTTCTTAAGATTTTCAACATAACAAGTCTTTTAACCACTAAAAATAGAAGTAAACAAGAGTGTTCAAGGTGCTTGCTACTAGCTTCAAGGTAGGGAAGAACTATGATGAAGATCAAGTGGTTAAAAGCAAACAAGTGAGGTCCTTCAAGATCCGAGTGTTACAAACTTTGTTAACCACCTTCTAACAACTTTGAGAGCACTTGGAATGGATGAACATCAAACGAAAATGATGGCGGATCTTGGAGGGTGTTCGGCCGAGAGTTGGGGAGGAGGGAGAGGAGAGGTTGAAGTGTGGAAGATGATGAGAAGTCTAGTGTTCTTAACAAATCTTGAGTCTTTATCCATTGGTCACCATGTCTCCATAAGTACACACATAATCCCACCATATCCCAAGGAAAGATCCAATGTGATCTAGGGAAATCAAAGAAAGATTTGGGGGAAGTGGGGCCACTTCTATGACCGGCCACACTAAAGGGGGGGGGGGGTAAAATGTAACTTGTAATGGTAAAGTGGGTAATTAGTGGAAGGTTTAATGTAAAAGTCTAGTATTTTAGTGTATCATGCACCATGTAGTATATTTAAGTGTTCGGGAGCCAATACTAGCTCAGAAACATAGAAACAATGCTTCTAGTAATATTTTAGTGTTTCGGGTAATGTCCGGTTGTTCGGTTAAATACCGGTTCGTTAAAGTGCTAAAGTGCACCATTTAGTGTCTTTTAAGTACCCTTTTGTAACACTTTCAATTCCCGACACTTAGGGAAGTATTCTGGATGATAAATCATGATTTCTGCATAATATTTATTCGTTGAAAAGCTGATTATAGCTGAATTTAATAAAATTTTGCACTTAAAGTGCATTTCGGGTGCTTTTTAGTGCGTATTTTAGCTTCCGGATGGTCTATATGTTAACCCTTGTATGTACTCTTGGGTTTTAATGTATTCTTGTCGTTGGACCTACACCTAGGCCCCAATTCTAGTGTCTGACTGCTTTCTGCAGTTTTGTTGACACAATGTGTCTTACCGGTGAGTTTACTAGTATTTCTGACGCAACGCTCTCGTTAATAAATAAAGTAATATTTTGTAGTATGAAACGTGCATGAATTCACTTGTATATAATGTAATCAATCAATGTTGACATTTAAGCACATAATTGCAGTCATTAAATAATAATTAAAGTGTATGGAAATTACCGGTTTGGTGCCAGTTGTCACACTTAGCTTACTTGCTTCCGCTGTGCAATGAAGATACCAGTCCAGTCACGCCAAGCTCTGACATTTTGGGGTGTGACATTTACCATTGTCTCAAGACGTACCGTGTCATCACCGTCAAACCAGAAACTTGGAAACCTTACAAATTTTCAAAACGGAACAAGTCATGATGATCGAATGGCATTCCGATCAGACTGCCATTCAATCGAACGGCTATCCGATTGAAGTGACATGTACCTTGAGACCTTTCAACACTTAGAAACTTTTTCGTCTTGAAACTTTTGAAACCAACATGATCGAATGGCAATCTGATCGAACTGTCGTCCGATCGGATGACCATCCGATCAGAGTGACCAGAGTTGAACACTTGGCTTAACTTTTTAGGAATCTTAACACTTGGATCGAATGACCATTCGATCGAATGGCCATCCGTATGGATGACTATCCGATCGGATGGCAGTCCGTCCCCCACTCACCTAAGTCACCTCGATCGAATGGCAATCCGATCGGACTGTCGTCCGATCGAACAACCATCCGATCCAGTGACAGATCTGACACTTTGCGCAATCTCGTTATTCTATCTGACACTTATCTGTTGTAATCTAATCAGGCTAAAACTAAAGAGCTCCATTTGATCCAAAAACAGTTAATCTGTTAAGAAATTACTGTGAGTATACTCGATCCCTTTTTGTTTTAAACTTTGGGATGCAACATGTATTCTATTAAACTATGATACTTGAGACTTTTTGGAAACTAAGCTCTATCCTATGTGTATGCAAAACTTGTGATTCTTGTATTCTAGACTCTTTGTGCTATGTGGACGTTTAATCCAGGGTGTGTAGTTCCGCCTTAACAATAGTAGCGCTATAGGAGATGCACCTCCCCATTATTCTCGGGGGTATTGTTAGGAGGATTCTAGTTTCCTTGAGACTTGGGAAAACACTAAAGCATCGGGATACTTGGGCTATCACTTGTTGGACTGCGAACACTAGCATGGCTGAAACTATTTTTGTATCATTTACACGATGGATATGAGTTGTTTTAATCTATTATGTTATTACTAAAACTTGTATACTCGCCAGTACGTTTTGTACTGACTTTATTTTAATACATGTTGCAGGCTGACAGGATGCTAGGATTCATGAAACTAGCTAGGATGCTGCTTAGAAACACATCATAGCTAAACTAGAAACTTTGAAACTATTTTGATGATGATTTGTATTTGATGTTTGGTGGTTGATACTTTTAGACAATTATTATGCAATGAATCTAATCTATATTGAAATATCTAGTGTTATGGAATCTCATGAGCCATCTGGATGCTTAGTGCCGCACCCCGACGTTTCCGCCATCGGTTGGGGTGTGACATATTGGTATCACAGCCATAACTATAGGGAATTAGGATAAGTAGGAATACTTACCCTAGTCTATAGTTCTAGGAATCTTGATTCTTATCTGTTGTTTAAGACTTATGCATTCTATCGTATCTGCTTCCTAGCAGCACATTCTCCTGCTAATTACATGACTTTCCTAAGGCTGACACAATATACACTTGGATGCTTTGAAAACATTGTTAATCAATGTTTGTATTTTGCACTAGAGTTGCCCTCAAGACAGGAGTGACATCCTAAGCTTGAAGGGAAATCTCCATAACATATTCTAGTAGGTCTTATCTGTTGATGAGCACCGACACCATTAGGGTACAATGTTTTCAAGTTAGAGGTGAAACTCACATCTTGATAACTAGTCCCACTCCTTGATTTTTCTTACTCACCAGAGTCTCGAGTTCCCAATCAATTAGGGATGTGAAGTGATCAAAAGGACAAATATCGTAGGCCTAACATCGATGACGAGTTTGTCTGAGTAAGTCAAGACACCTTGCCTCAATTCGAGAGGGATTCGATCTACTTTGGTTAGTCGACGTTCCTCTACCCGGAACAAACTTATATTTTATGAGCCTATCTTTTATGTTATCTCGATTTTCATGTGGTTTTAAACTTGATTCTTGTTTATTTTGGAAACTTTTTACACGAATCGCACGTTTTTCTGCAATCTAAAACGATAATAATCTCTCAGGATCGAACTAAATTTATGAAGCTTTACTCATTGTGTTGATCTATGTTAAGAAAGTGCTGTCACGAAACACTGCATGACACTGAAGTACGAGATAGAAGCAGTATGGCCGAAACATGGTGGATACGCCACTGGTACTTCCTATATATAAGTGTTTCTGCCATGTTGCCAAGTTTCGTACCACGTGCCATGAAGGATCGGTGTTTTGGTGACACACGGAGGTAGCTGTTTAACATGAAACTTGATTCAAGCTATGCGAGACTTTGGGTATACTATATGAAACTATTTGGTTAATCTATGTGGTATGTGCTATGTGAGTGGCAGAACACGGTGCATGACACCGACGTACGAGGTGGAAGTAATGTGGTCGAAACATGGTGGATACGCCGTTGGTACTTCCTATATATAAGTGTTTCTGCCATGTTACCAAATTTCGTACCACGTGCCATGAGGGATTCGTGTTTTGTTGACTCACAGGGATAGTAGTTGGAAGTTGACTCTTGATTTTATGAGAAACTATAGCTATGCTGTATGAGACTATCTGGTTAATCTATGAGTGATGTGTCTGTGAGGCAAAGCATAGTACATGACACCGAAGTACGGGACGGAGGTGGCGTGATTGAAACATGGTGGATACGCCGTAGGTACTTCCTATATATAAGTGTCTCTGTCATGTTACCGAACTTTCGTATCACGTGCCATGGGAGGTTCTGTGTTTTGTAGCTCACAAAAGTGTTTTGTCTGATTGTGAACGTGTTGAATCTATTAGACTACGAGAGACTATTTGTTTAATCTATGTGTACTCTAGTGCGTATGTGTTGTTCTGAGTAGCAAAAGACGAAACGTAGCCTAGCACCGAAGACGAGACGTACGTGACATGTCCGAAACATGGTGGATACGCCGCTGGTACTTCGTATATATAAATGTTTCTGGCATGTCACCGAATCTTCGTACCACGTGCTAAGTGAAATTCGTGGTTTTGCGGACTTGTGGTAGAAGTGATGAGACTATTTGATTAAATCTATGTGTGGAATCTAAATCTATGGAATCTATGTATGGAATCTAAAGCTATGGAATCTAATGTTGTGGAATCTAAAGTTGTGGTTGGCGAAGCATGACACCGACGACGAGACGGAGGTGGCGTGGTCGAAACATGGTGGATACCCTGTTGGTACTTCGTATATATAAGTGTTTCTATCATGTCGTCAAACTTTCGTAACACGTGCCATGTGGGATTCGTTGATGAGTGGTAATCTATGTAAACTATGGTAATCTAGGTGAATCTATTGGAGTCTATTGGGATCTATTGTAATCTATGTGAATCTATTGGAGTCTATTGGAATCTATTGTAATCTATGTGAATCTATTGGAGTCTATTGGAATCTATGTGAATCTATGATAATGATGATGAGTGTGTTTTGCGACATGTAACATGACACCGAGTACGAGGTGGAAGCGATGTGCCCGAAGCGTGGTGGATACGCCGCTGGTACTTCCTATATATAAGTGTTTCTGACATGTTGCCAAACTTCGTACAACGTGCCATGCGAAGGTCGTGTGTTTGCGGTGTTAAATCTATTGGATATCTATTGGAATCAATATGAATCTATTGGAATCTATTGGAATCTATGCGAATCTATTGGGATCTATGTGAACCTATTGGAATCCAGGTGAATCTATTGGAACAATCTATGTGAATCTATCGGGTTAATCCACGTGTGTATGTTATGCAATTATGACACGTAACATGACACCGAGTACGAGGCAGAAGCGATGTACCTGAAGCGTGGTGGATACGCCGCTGGTACTTCCTATATATAAGCACTTCTGACATGTTGCCAAGCTTCGTACAACGTGCCATGCGAAGGTTGTGGGTTTTGCGGTGTTGAATCTATTGAGTACCTATATGAAACTTGTTGGAAACTTGAATCTTTAATCTATGTGAGTCTTGTTGAATCTTGAGTCTTAATCTATTTTGTGAGAATCTATATTGTAAGGCTTTGTGAATCTAGACTTATACGATCCTCTTATTGGATCTTTAGATGTCTTCTCGTAAGATATCCGACACTCTCAAGAGATCCAGGGAAAAGTCTCAGAAAAAGATGATGTCCTTCATGGTCGACCAGATTGCTCGACTCGTGCCAAAGATCATCTCAGAGATCCAAGGATCAAACACTCCTCCATCCTCTGTGGACTCGAAGGCCGAGAAGCTTAAGCCTACAAAGTTCAACTACAAACATTTCATCTCTTGCAACCTTAAGCCTTTCACGGGCAGTGATGGGGTGAATGCTATGCTCGAGTGGTTTGACAGCATCGAGGTCACCTTCATTAACAGTGAGTGCCCAGATCATCTAAAGACTAGGAGCGCAACGGGAATGTTTCAAGGCAGAGCGTTGGAGTGGTGGGCTAATGAGAGAAACATCCGTTCAAACGAGGAAGCGTATGCTCTTCCATGGACCGAGGTGCATGAACTAATGATGCTTGAGTTTTGCCCTCCCCATGAACAACTGAAGCTTGAAGAAGAGTTCTGGCACTTGAAGCAGATTGGTGATGATAATCTGGCTTATACTACTCATTTCAAGCAGCTCAGCTTGATTGTTCCTCACTTGGTTTCTATTCCTAAATGCATGATAACCAAGTACATCAATGGTCTACCTCCTGCTATGCGTGACTCTATTGAAGCAGCTCAACTCGAATCTATTGAGGAAGTCTACCGTCTAGCAGCTAGTCTCAACAACAACCGCGTTCGTGATAAGCAGTTTGCTAACTCTGCTCCCGCCAAGTCTGCACATCAGATCACCCAACAACCAAGCAGCAACAAGAACAAGAAACGGAAGTCTCGAGGTTCGAGTTGCAATGCTGCGAATGCTAATGCTGCTGGCAATGCTGCTACACCTGCTGCTGTAAACCCTCATGCTCCGGAAAACAAGAAGCAGTACACTGGACCTCACCCTAAGTGTGCTACTTGTAACTTTCACCATCCGGCAAACTCTGCTTGTCGTCTGTGCACCAATTGCAATTGCTATGGTCACATGACTCCTTACTGCCATAAGATCAAACCGATTCAACAGGTGCCACCCGCTCAACCGGATCAACCAGCTCTCCCAACTCTCCCAGCTCCTCAGCAGAACCCGAGGCCAGTCAACGCTGTTCGTGCATGCTACAAGTGTAGAGACACTACTCATCTTCGTAATCAGCGACCTCAGCTGAACCAGGACCAATAGCCAGCCGCTCATGGGCGAGCGTTCAATCTAAATGCTAATCAGGCACGTAACGACAATGACGTCGTTAATGGTACATTTCTTGTGAATAACCTTTACGCTTCGATACTATTTGATACTGGTGCCAACAGAAGCTTTGTGTCCGTAGAATTTGAATCTTTGTTAAACTGTGCACGCTCTATGTTACCTAAGTCTCTTTCGGTGGAGATTGCCAATGGGAAGTCTATTCCAGTTGATTCTATTCTCTGTGGTTGTTCTCTGACTCTTAACGACCACGTGTTTACTATTGATCTAATACCCATGCAATTGGGTAGTTTTGATGTCATTATCGGTATGGATTGGTTGCGTAAGAATCATGCCGAGATTGCTTGTCACGAGATGTTTGTTCGTCTACCTCTGTCGTCCAGTGATATTTTGCATGTCTATGGAGACCGACCTTCGAAAGGACTAAGGCTGATGTCATGCACTCAGGTGAACAGATGCTTACGTAAGCAGAACTTTGCCTTCTTGGCCCACGTGGTGGAACAAAGGGGCAAAGGGAAGTACATAAGTGACATTCCGGTAGTGTGTGATTTCCCTGATGTCTTTCCTGAAGATCTTCCTGGTCTTCCTCCTCATAGATCCGTTGATTTTTGTATTGATATTGTACCTGGCGCAACTCCTGTTGCCAAGGCTCCTTATCGTTTTTCACCCTCTGAGTTGCAAGAATTATCGAGTCAACTTCAGGAACTCCTCGACAAGGGCTTTATTCGTCCGAGTACCTCACTGTGGGGTGCTCCCGTTTTGTTTGTCAAGAAGAAAGATGGTTCGTTTCGTATGTGTATATATTACCGTGAACTTAACAAGCTTACCGTTAAGAATCGTTACCCTCTCCATCGCATCGATGATCTATTTGACCAACTACAAGGCACGTCCTGTTTCTCGAAAATTGATCTACGTTCTGGTTATCATCAGCTTCATGTTCTCAAAGATGATGTACCCAAAACCGCTTTTCGTACTCGTTATGGACACTACGAGTTCATGGTCATGCCTTTTGGATTGACCAATGCACCCGCTGTGTTCATGGATCTTATGAATCGTGTTTGTAAGCCTTATCTTGATCGTTTTGTGATAGTCTTTATTGATGATATCTGTAACATCTGTGCTTGTACTCATTGTGAACAGTTCAGTTATCAATAAAACAATGTTATTTGATCCCAATGTTTGTTTGGTTGTGTTTTACATTTTTCATGTTTTGACTTTTGTCCAATTTCAAACTCTATATCACTTTCTGGAGAGTTATACGCAAACTGGTGCGTAAACGTAACCAGTTTAATGCGAAAAATACTCCGGAACATCAATATATACTTAACATACCTTAAATAACCTTTACATAACTTAGAAATAAGTTTTGAAGGCTTTGGTATGGCAAAAACAAGTTAATTCGCTTACAGGGACTAAACTTGACAAACTGCGAAAGTATGCCAATTTAAACTGTAACAGACATTCCGGAACATGACCATAAGTTAAACATACCATAAATATCCTTTACATAGCTTAGAAATAGGCTTTGAGGGGTTCGGTGTGCTAAAATAAACTTTTGGGTCATTCAGGGACTAAAAGTGTCAAAAAGTGCACAAGTTTGCATTTTCGTGCATAACTTACGTTCTGAATACATCCGGACATCCAAAAATTTATGTAAGCATGACTATATTATGCTTTAGTGTTTGGCTTGCCAAAAATCCATTCGTCGCGTCATTTGGATCGTTTTTCGCGCTTATGCGCATTCCGTCGTAATTAAGCGAACATCGCGTTCGTACGACCAAACGAACCAACACCCGGCATATTTTTGAGCATGTTTCATGTCCAAAATGTTTAGGCATCATTTTAGGGCCTTAAAGTTGGCTTGACGGGCCTTAGAAGTGCCGGAAATGGGCTGAATACACAACAGGGACCAAAACTGCAATTTTGCAAAACATGGCCAGGCGGCCCGCCTACACTTCTGGTGATCCTGAAGCGGGCCGCGTCAGCCTCTGCAGACCAGATTCAATGTTTTACAGCCTATTTGCAGCTGTTTTGCACCCCCAATCCCAATTCCAAGTGTCAATTCCTTATGGTGGGTGGCAAATTTACCTACCATAACATTCCAACAAGTGTACGCATGAGATTCGAGCACGGTTTCCATGAAACGATCTTAACGGTTACCCGGATACTATAAATACCCCATGCCATCCATTGCTAAACTTACAAGAATTTTGATTTGAGAAACTCTAAGTTGAAACTATTGTTTCATACCTGAGATTTTTGAATCGAAATTAGCATTCGGGGACCCTTCGTAAGTATTCTTTTATTCTTTTATTGCTTTTCGAGTCTTTTCGAGTCTGAAAGTCAAACTTTGTTTGACTTTCTGCGTTGACCAGTTTATGGTCAATGCGAAGTTCGTTTGAACTTCTCAACGTGAGTGTAATCACGTTGGTTATAGTCCCTTGGGACTATGCCTACTGATTACCACGTTGTCTAGGGTCGTAGGGTAGGCGATCTGATAAATCGCATATACCTTCGAACTCGACCCATTTGTTCGATCATTAGGATCCGACCAAATACATTAGGTGACCATAGTAGATAGGGAATAACCTTCCGAGGTTATACCTTATGGTCACGACGTTTAAGTAGTTGTATGATAGGTAGTTTATATGCCTTAGGTAAATTACCAGAATACCCTTTTCATGTATAATTGGTAATTAAGCATATGTAACCTAAACTTTTGTCACATAACTGATTATGTAACATGTTTAGGCATATAACACTTGTCATAGGGCTAGTTAGGCGGTCCGAACGCGTTTCACGCGAACGACGTGTTAAAGTAGCATAAGCTACCTAAACGGGTCATAATGGGTCAGAAGCATTTATGATAGGTTTCAATTAGTATGTAGGCTTTGTTAAACCATATTACACGAGTTTTCATACTCGTTTGGTTTACGAACCCTCATTCTATCCGATCTTCCGATTTAGGTCCGGTTTATTAACATAGTTACCTATATTAGGTGCCGTTTGATTCCGAGACCTCTATCATTATTTGATTGTCACTCCAGGACTACTGAGTAATCTCAAGTGAGTACATAGACCCCTCTTTTACTGTTTTCCAAACTGTTTTGGGGTGAAACACATGTGCCTACTTGTTACTTTCATGCTTTCCTGCTTTAACATCATATACCTGCTATGTTCGTTAGTACATTATAGTACTTGATTTCATTACATTTTATGCTATGTATGTCCATTGTGTGCATACTTAGTACATTGTTTTACATTACATTTCATGCTATGTATGTCCATTGTGTACATACTTAGTACATCGTTTCACATTACATTTCATACTAGGTACGCCCATTGTGGGCATACTTAGTACAGTTGTTTTCATAACATGTTTACATTTTGGTATGACATTTGGTTTGTTTAACATGGAACAATACATTCATTAACATTGATCACGCCATTCGTTAGTATGTAGTGGTACCATAGGAATTGACAACTCCCGTTCCTGAAATCCTGGGTTTGTTTGGATTGGAAGGAATGACCGAATTCGATATACATAACTTAGATAAACCTTTAATTTGTTTAAGGGTTTATCGCCACAGTCTCAAGGCTTGGATGTATGCATTATAACAATACCGCATAAATGTTTGTATCAGTATAGCATGCATTTGTTACACAAAACATAACTTTGATTTAAACCATGTTTTACTTCAATACCTTGTTTTTGTGCATTTTACATATGGTTTAGTTGATACATTTCACTTACCATACATGATATTTCAGAGTACACATTACATGATCTACATTAAACATAAACATTTTGACATTGATATACACATTTGGTGGTTTACATTGGACATAGACATTTCAATATGGTTTATACATTAACACATGACAATTCATTTATACATGAACAATTTACATTGGTGGTTGGTTTGAGTAAGTGATTTGAGTAACGAAGCGTGTGTAATATGATACAAGCATGGTGGATACGCCGCTGGTACTTCCTATAAACAAGTGTTTGTATGATATTACATGTCGTAGCGTTACTTAAATCATTTCAATATTTAACATATTACGTTTTACATAAACACTTATTTTCACAAGACATTGATTTACAAAACAACTTATCCTATACAAACCCATTTTACATGGTTATTCATTTAACCTTACATTACTCTCTTATTATACATATCATTGCTTTTTGAATGATTTCTAAAACAAAACAACTTACAAGGTTCATGACTGACTGTTATTAAACATTTTTCTTAAACTTAAGTCATGAATCCTATCTTCACAAATCCTATGTATCTCACAGGCATTTTTATGCTGACGTACCTATTTTCACATGTGTTTTCAGGAGCTTTTCCGTAGGATGATGATCATGACACTAGGGCGGACCTGTGCCTTAGAGACTAAAAATGAAGATAGACTATGTTTAATTATGTTATGAACTCTTTAATTCCTGTTTGAAACAATGAAACTCTTATGTTGATAAATAAAATACAACTTTGAATGCCATGTTTATGAAACAATTAATTCTGTTACAACACTCCCCGACGTTTTCCGCCACGTTTTGTATGTTACACGTGGTCGGGGTGTGACAGAAGAGTTGGTATCAGAGCCAATGGTTATAGGGAATTAGGTTATTAGTAATGCTTTGACCTAGACTATAACTTTTCTAGGACCCTAACACAAGTTATCTTGTGTTTAGATCTTAAAACATGTACATCACCTATCCTTAGGTGATTATCAAAACAGAAACCAAATTTTCCGAAACGATTTTTGAAAAACAATCATCTGTTTCTGGATGATTTATTACAAGGTTTTGAACCCTCTTTTGTAAGGTTTTGAACCCTTCCAGTTTGATTAAATTTTTTGGCCTTGTGCCTTCAAATTTTCAAAATATCGTCAAAGTTTTGGGTCTTAAATAATGTGAACATGTGCAAACTGGAAGAGTGAATGCCTGTATTCCGAGTTTTCTGTCTAGGCAAGCACTTCGTATACATCTCAACCAGACGCGAGACCAGTTGTGCTTACCTGGGAATTCTTGGGATGAGTGTTCACTTATAGGCGAGCATGTCTTCGTAATACATTATTTTTGATCCATTTACTTTGATTAGTCACTGTGTGTCGTTTGTTTGCTTGGTAATGCGGACGAATGACCACCATCTTTGCTTTTGTTGATTTTGTTTCATCTCATTCTCTTCATCCAATCATCTCACTCGTTTCCTTTCATGTTTTCCTCTTTTAGAATGCCTCCTCGACGCGAAAACCAGATAGCGACTGCCGAACTGGCAGAAATCATTGCGCAGCAGATGGCTGCTCAATTTCCAAATCTCTTTGCTCAATGGCAACAAGCCAACAACAATAACAATGCTCCATGCAAATACAAGGATTTTAACTCGGCTAAACCACTCAAGTTTAGTGGTTCTGAGGGAGCGACTGGGCTTTTTCAATGGTTCGAGAGCATTGAGAATACTTTCCGCCACGTGCAGTGTCCGGATAATCGCAAGGTCGAGTTTTCTTCGAGCGTGTTTCAGAAGAGGGCTCTTACATGGTGGAATGGGGTAATGAGAGACCGTGGTGCAGAAGTTGCTCTAGCACAGACATGGGCTGAACTTAGAGCCCTTATGATGAGGGAATTCTGTCCTCGTCATGAGCAGCGAGCTTTGGAGAAGGAATTTGATGATTTGAAGCAAGATAGTGGTGAGCACAGGGCATATACTGATAGATTTGAGGAATTGAGTCTGCTTTGCCCAACAATGGTTACCCCACTTGACAAGGCTATCGAAAGATACATCGACGGCCTACCTGACTCGGTACAAGATATCATTACTGGTAGTGACCCTGCCACACTTCGTCAGGCGATAGAGTTGTCAGCGACATTGACTGAGTCGCAGATTCGGAAGAATAAGTTACACAGGAAGGGTGACAAGGGCAAGAAGCAGTCTGCTGACAAGGAAGATAGCAAGAAAGGTCAAAACAAGAGTGGAAAGAATTCTGGTTCTTCGAGAGGGTCAAGGAAGCGTAAGGCTTCCCAAAATTTTGCTGTCACTGCTCAAGCTAACCAGGCAGCTCCCAACCAACCCGCACAGCCTCCGGCAAAGAAGCCTTATTCAGGAAATGCACCTTTGTGCAATAGGTGCAACAGTCACCATCAGCCGCAACATCAGTGCCGTTTCTGTACTAACTGTGGGAAGTCAGGTCATCTTGCCGATGTTTGTCGGTTTGCTCAAAATCGCGTAGTTCAGAACCCGGCTCAACAGGTCGCTTATCCTCCTGCTAAGCAACAGGGTCAAGCTGCACGACCACAATACCCACCAGGTGCTTGTTATAACTGTGGGGATCTGACCCACTACAGAAACCGGTGCCCAAGGCTAGCCAACCAGAACCAGAATCAAAATCAGAATCAGGCTCCGGCTCGAGGCCGAGCCTTTAACATGAATGCCCAAGAGGCGCAGGCGGACGATAATGTGGTGAACGGTACGTTCTTTATTAATAATCAGCCTGCATCTGTACTTTTCGATTCTGGTGCCGACAAGAGTTTTGTGTCATTGTCTTTTGAGCCAATGCTTCGCGTGTCTAGAACAAAACTAGGTAAATCTTTGACAGTAGAAGTTGCTAGTGGTGAACCCATTGTTCTTGAATCTGTTCTTCGCAACTGCCAGTTGAACCTTAACGACCATCTTTTTCCCATCGACCTCACGCCTATGCAACTTGGAAGCTTCGACGTTATAGTGGGTATGGATTGGTTATCTAAGCATCGCACAGAGATAGTTTGTTCTGAGAAGATTGTTCGTGTGCCGCTGTCGACAGGCAAGATCCTACAGGGTCGTGGTGAGAAGCCTGCCGGTGGTCTCAAACTCATGTCTTGTTTTAAAGCTCGGAAATATCTGCGGAAGAACTATGTGGCCTTCTTAGCACATGTCACAGCAGATAAAGGCAAGGGTAAGTCTATTTCAGATATTCCTGTCGTTCGGGATTATTCTGAAGTATTCCCTGAAGAGTTACCTGGTCTACCTCCAGCACGCCAAGTCGAGTTCCGTATTGATCTCGTACCTGGCGCAAATCCCATTGCGAGAGCTCCATATCGTCTTGCACCGTCGGAGATGCAAGAGTTGTCTAAGCAGCTGCAGGAGCTCTCTGACAAAGGTTTTATACGTCCTAGCTTTTCACCTTGGGGTGCTCCCGTTCTTTTTGTCAAGAAGAAGGATGGATCCTTTAGGATGTGTATCGATTATCGTGAGCTTAACAAGCTTACCATCAAGAATCGATATCCCCTACCTCGCATTGATGATCTCTTTGATCAGCTACAGGGCGCTTCTTATTTTTCGAAGATTGATCTACGTTCCGGATATCATCAGCTTCGGGTGCATGAAGAAGACATTCCCAAGACAGCGTTCCGCACTCGGTATGGGCATTACGAGTTCACAGTCATGCCATTCGGTTTGACTAATGCTCCTGCTGTTTTCATGGACTTAATGAATAGGGTCTGCAAACCCTATTTGGATCAGTTCGTCATTGTTTTTATTGACGACATCTTGATTAACTCTAAGACGCGAGCTGATCACGAGCAACATCTTCATCTTACTTTGGAACTCCTAAAGAAAGAAAAACTTTTTGCCAAATTCTCCAAGTGTGAATTTTGGCTTAAAGAAGTTCAATTTTTAGGACATATCATCAACGAACAAGGTATTCATGTAGATCCCTCCAAGATCAGTGCGATTAAGGATTGGGATACACCTTCTACTCCTACTGAAGTTCGTTCTTTTCTTGGTCTAGCGGGTTATTATCGCCGCTTCATTGAAAACTTCTCAAAGATTGCAGTTCCTCTAACTGCTCTAACTCAGAAGAACAAACCCTTTGATTGGGGATTCAAACAAGAGGAAGCTTTTCAACACTTGAAGCAGAAGCTTTGCGACGCGCCTGTTCTGACTTTGCCTGAGGGCAATGATGATTTCGTTGTTTACTGTGATGCATCTAAATTGGGTCTTGGTTGTGTTCTGATGCAAAGGAACAAAGTCATAGCCTATGCATCGAGGCAGTTGAAGATACATGAGAAAAACTACACCACTCATGATCTTGAGTTGGGTGCAGTTGTCTTCGCTCTTAAGATCTGGAGACACTATTTGTACGGTACAAAATGTGTGGTTTTCACGGACCACAAAAGTCTTCAGCATATCTTCAACCAGAAGGAACTCAACATGAGGCAACGACGTTGGGTTGAGCTTTTAAACGACTATGACTACGAAATTCGCTACCATCCTGGTAAGGCGAATGTCGTAGCCAATGCATTGAGTCGTAAGGAACGTACTAAGCTTCATTGTGTACGTGTTCAAACTGTTATTCAAGCTCGATCCGATATCCAAGCACGCATTTCTCAGGCTCAACAATCTTGTGTTTCACAAGGTTTGATGGATAAGGAATTTCCTTATCACATAACACCTGCTCTGGAACTGAAGGACAATGGATCATATTACTTCATGGACCGTTTGTGGGTCCCAAGCCAGGATGATCTTCATACCTTGCTTATGGATGAAGCCCATAAGTCTCGTTATTCTATTCATCCGGGCTCAGATAAAATGTATAAGGATCTTCGTATTCACTATTGGTGGCCTGGTATGAAGAAAGACATTGCCTTATACGTGTCAAAATGCCTTACTTGTCTAAAGGTTAAGGCTGAACATCAGCGTCCTTCTGGTTTATTGGTACAACCAGAGATCCCAGTTTGGAAATGGGAAAACATTACTATGGATCTCGTTACCAAACTTCCGCGTACAAAGAAAGGTCATGATGCCATCTGGGTAGTCGTTGATCGTCTCACTAAGTCAGCGCATTTCTTGCCAATCCGTGAGGATTTTCCCGCTGACCGACTTGCTAAAATCTATGTGGATGAAATTGTAGCTCGACATGGTGTTCCTTTGAACATCATTTCTGACAGAGATGCTCGTTTCACTTCTCATTTTTGGAGAACCATGCAATCTGCTATGGGGACCCAACTTAATCTGAGCACAGCTTATCATCCGCAAACGGATGGTCAATCTGAGAGAACAATCCAGACTCTGGAGGATATGCTTAGAGCTTGTGTGATCGATTTTGGTGGTAGTTGGGATTCACATCTTCAGTTGATTGAATTCTCCTACAACAACAGTTATCACACCAGCATCAAAATGGCTCCTTTCGAAGCTCTCTATGGTCGAAAATGTCGTTCACCAGTCTGCTGGAATGAGATCGGTGAGGCCCAACTTACTGGACCTGCCCTCATTTTAGAAATAACTGACAAGATCAAGAAAGTTCGTGATAACCTTCAGACAGCTAGAAGCCGTCAGAAGAGTTACGCGGATCCAAAACGCAAACCCTTGGAATTTCAAGTCGGTGATCGAGTATTACTTAAGGTCTCACCTTGGAAAGGTGTGATCAGATTTGGAAAGAAAGGAAAACTTGCACCTAGATACGTTGGACCATTCAAGATCGTCGAAAGAATCGGAAAGGTAGCCTACAGACTTGAGTTACCTCCTGAACTTGGAAATGTACATCCAACTTTTCACGTGTCCAATCTCAAGAGGTGTTTAGCTGATGAGAACCTCCACATACCGCTTGATGAAATTCATGTTGGCAAAACACTGAAATTTGTTGAGAAGCCAGTGGAAATCATGGAACGTGAAGTCAAGTGGCTTAAACGAAAGCGCATTCCTTTGGTCAAAGTTCGCTGGGAAGCTAAACGTGGACCCGAGTTTACTTGGGAACGCGAAGATCAAATGAAGGCAAAATATCCCCACCTTTTCCCACGAGTTTCCTCTAAATAAATTTTGGGACGAAATTTCCACAAGTAGGGGAGACTGTAACATCTGTGCTTGTATTCATTGTGAACAGTTCAGTTGTCAATAAAACAATGTTATTTGATCCCAATGTTTGTTTGGTTGTGTTTTACATTTTTCATGTTTTGACTTTTGTCCAATTTCAAACTCTATATCACTTTCTGGAGAGTTATACGCAAATTGGTGCGTAAACGTAACCAGTTTAATGCAACAAATACTCCGGAACATCAACATATACTTAACATACCTTAAATAACCTTTACATAACTTAGAAATAAGTTTTGAAGGCTTTGGTATGGCAAAAATAAGTTAATTCGCTTATAGGGACTAAACTTGACAAACTGCGAAAGTATGCCAATTTAAACTGTAACAGACATTCCGGAACATGACCATAAGTTAAACATACCATAAATATCCTTTACATAGCTTAGAAATAGGCTTTGAGGGGTTCGGTGTGCTAAAATAAACTTTTGGGTCATTCAGGGACTAAAAGTGTCAAAAAGTGCACAAGTTTGCATTTTCGCGCATAACTTACGTTCTGAATACATCCAGACATCCAAAAATGTATGTAAGCATGACTATATTATGCTTTAGTGTTTGGCTTGCCAAAAATCCATTCGTCGCGTCATTTGGATCATTTTTCGCGCTTATGCGCATTCCGTCATAATTAAGCGAACATGGCGTTCGTACGACCAAACGAACCAACACCCGGCATATTTTTGAGCATGTTTCATGTCCACAATGTTTATGCATCATTTTAGGGCCTTAAAGTTGGCTTGACGGGCCTTAGAAGTGCCGGAAATGGACAGAATACACAACAGGGACCAAAACTGCAATTCTGCAAAACATGGCCAGGCGGCCCGCCTACACTTCTGCTGATCCTGAAGCGGGCCACGTCAGCCTCTGCAGACCAGATTCAATGTTTTACAGCCTATTTGCAGCTGTTTTGCACCCCCAATCCCAATTCCAAGTGTCAATTCCTTATGGTGGGTGGCAAATTTACCTACCATAACATTCCAACAAGTGTACGCATGAGATTCGAGCACGGTTTCCATGAAACGATCTTAACAGTTACCCGAATACTATAAATACCCCATGCCATCCATTGCTAAACTTACAAGAATTTTGATTTGAGAAACTCTAAGTTGAAACTATTGTTTCATACCTGAGATTTTTGAATCGAAATTAGCATTCGGGGACCCTTCGTAAGAATTCTTTCATTCTTTTATTGCTTTTCGAGTCTTTTCGAGTCTGAAAGTCAAACTTTGTTTGACTTTCTGCGTTGACCAGTTTATGGTCAATGCGAAGTTCGTTTGAATTTCGCAACGTGAGTGTAATCACGTTGGTTATAGTCCCTTGGGACTATGCCTACTGATTACCACGTTGTCTAGGGTCGTAGGGTAGGCGATCTGATAAATCGCCTATACCTTCGAACCCGACCCATTTGGTCGATCATTAGGATCCGACCAAATACATTAGGTGATCATAGTAGATAGGGAATAACCTTCCGAGGTTATACCTTATGGTCACGACGTTTAAGTAGTTGTATGATAGGTAGTTTATATGCCTTAGGTAAATTACCAGAATACCCTTTTCATGTATAATTGGTAATTAAGCATATGTAACCTAAACTTTTGTCACATAACTGATTATGTAACATGTTTAGGCATATAACACTTGTCATAGGGCTAGTTATGTTGATGCACAAGAATGTCTGTTGACTTCATCTTCATCAAGTCTTAAATCAAGAAAGTCATTATTGGAGCTTAAATGTCAAATTAGGGTTTAATTAGTGTTTTAGAAAGTGATTTAGAGGGTTCCGTTTGAAATGAAAGTTTGAATGAGGGTTCCGTTTGAAAAAGAGGGTTCCGTTTGAAATGAAAGTTTGAAACATTATGTTAAGTTTCAAACGGAAGGGTCTAGGTCTATAAATAGGAGTGTGTGTGTCACATTTCAAATGGAACGGTTGGAACAGTAGGGAGGTGCTGCCGGATTTTCATCAGAAAACTTTGTATAAGCACGTTTATTAATCAGAAAAGAAAAGTTAAAAGGATTAGAGCTGTTTTGGACGTTATGTGCATTGATTCCGCCTTTACACATAATGTTGAACTACCTTAACTGACTTTCAGGGTCACGTACACGATCCAACAAGTGGTATCAGAGCTCAGGACGAGGAGTTCATACCGAAATCAGCTTGAAATCATCGGATTATCTCACTTCTACCTTTCTTTTCTGTTTTTAACCGCGAGAACTGGTTAAAAGGACTTGAAACGATCACATAGCAAACGAAATACACTAATAATCAATCCTTGAAAGTTTGAAAACGAAATTCGACCTAAAACCGATCTAAATCATGTGTACCGTTTGAAATTTTCGCGAAATTGCTGACGTCACCGTTTGAAAACAAGTCTATCGTTTGAAAAATGTTCCATCGTTTGAAAATATAAGTCTATCGTTTGAAAATTGGCTTCATCGTTTGAAAAATGTCTATCGTTTGAACTGTTCCGTTTGAAGTCTACCGTTTGAAAGTTTGTTGTTTGAAACTGCATCGTTTGAAATGTGTGTCGTTTGAACAGTTCATCGTTTGAGATTAGTTGGTCGTTTGAAACCTTTATCGTTTGAAAATAGTTCATCGTTTGAAACTAGTTGCTCGTTTGAAATTCTTATCGTTTGAAAATATTGTTTCAAACGGAACAGTAGCTCGTTTGATTTCTGTGTCGTTTGAAAACATATTATAGTTTGAAAATTGTTGTCGTTTGAAATTGTTAATATTTCAAACGAAGCATATCATTCAGTTTGAACAAGTTCTTATAGTTTTTCAAAAATCAAAATTTGTCTAAGTGTTGTTTGATTTTACAGGTACACTCACAATGGATGATATTTTCTTAAACCCATTTAGCGACATGTACGCGTTCGCTGGAGATTCCGGAAACAAAGATGCTTCATCAAGCAATGTGAATGAGAATCCACCAAAAGAGAAGAAAAAGGAAGCTTGGGAATCAGAAAGCGCATTTGGAACGTTCAATAGACCTCCAAAGCTAATGGCTGTTGAGGAGTACAGTCGTTGGTCCAGAAAGTTTGAAGATTGGATGATGGCATTCGCGTTTTCAAGTTGGAAAAGTCTGAAAAATGGTTATGATCAAGGAAACAAGAATGGGGAAGTTTTAACAGGATCTGATGAGATTGATTCATTAGTAGCTGAACAAAAATGTGTGGCGTTGTTATTTCAGTCTGTTCGGGAGGATATCATCTCATTGATACAATATAAAAATGCTAAAGACCTCTGGGCAAAGTTAGAAAAGAAATGTGTAGGTAGTCAAGAAATTAAGAAAAACAAAAAGAAACTTCTTAGAAAAGAATTTGATATGTTTGAATGTTTAAAGAATGAGTCAGTGTGTAAAATGATAGAAAGGTTCGGTCATCTGAAGCTGGAATTAGTAAGACATGAGATTGACATTTCTGAAGAAGATTTTATCGACAAATTGTTCGATTCATTACCTGACGAGATGGATTGGAGATATTATGCGCTGATGCTGAAGAATACCATCAAAGAACCAGAAAAGCTGACATTAGATTTGCTGATTGAAAAACTCGAGAGTCATGAGCTGGAGTTGAAGAAGACGTACAAAGTTAATCATTCATCTTATCAGCAGAATCTGGATCTATACTATCCAAAAAGCATGATGCCGAAAGCTACTTCACCAAAAACTGCATTTTCTGTTGAAAATGTGTCGACAGCTGGCAAAGAAAGTCAAAGTGGTCAAAGCAGTGGAAGTCACAGTGGTTTTCACAGTGGATCTTCATTTTCTGGAAATGCTGATGCAAAGAATCGTTTTCAATGTAACATTGCGATAGATTTGAAGAATGCTCAGAATTTTGACGAAGAGTCGGCAAAGCAGCAAATGATCTTTCTAGCATCGGTGTTGGAATCGTATGAAGGATTGGTAGCTGGGAAGATTGGCAATACAAATCTGACGAAAGAAGATTACGATCAGATTGATCCGGAGGAAATGGAACTGATTGATATTCGTTGGGCTATGGCAAGTGTTGTTCGTCGTGCACAAAGATTCATGGAAATTACTGGAAGAAAATCAATTGGTGGTGCTTCAACAAAGCTAGGGTTTGATAAATCAAAAGTGACATGCTTCAAGTGTAAGCAGAAGGGTCATTTCAAGAGAGAATGCCGAAATGCTTATGTTGATGAGTCGGAGAATCCTTTCAGAGATGATTACTACAAGAAAGCGATTTATCACCAGAATAAATCCGAGCCGCCTAGATTGAAGCAGGTTGAAGATAACAGAGAGAAATCTAGAGCTTTTGCAGTGATTTATGATGATGAGGGATATGATTGGAGTCAAGAGGTTCTACCAGAAGAAGATGCGGTTGGTTACGCATTCATGGCAAAAAATGAACCTATTCCATGGAAAGATGAGAGAACTGAAGAGCAGAAGTACAAATACAGAAAGATGATTTCGGAAAACAAAATTACTAGACTTTCTAGAATCTATTTGGAAGCAAAAAGAGCCAACAGATGGGATCCAGACAGAGAATGTTATCTTGATGAGTATGGAAATATTGCAATCGATCACAAAACTCTTGATCTGGAAGTCTTAATCATGGAAATGAAAGAGAGAGATGATTATTGGCAAAAGAAATGGTGGGGAGATGAAGAAGAGAAAAAGAAAAAGAAAGAGTTAATAGATGAAATTGAAAGAAACTCAGAAAATATGAGTTTGGTTGAGTTTAGTGAATTAATCAAAAGGATTAAAGAAGGAATGACAAAGAATGAAGAATCAAAGAAGGATGAAACTTCGAAAAATGAAGTTGTGTGCTCAAAATGCGAAAAATCAGAAGCAGAAAATTTCAATCTCTTGAAAGATGTGGAGAATTTGACGTTGGAAAACAAAGCTTTGAAAGACGAGAAGAAAGCTGATGATGAACAGATTTTGGATTTGCGCTTGAATTGCGAAAAACTAAAATCTGAAAATGACAAACTTTTGAAGAATATTGAGAGTTTGTCATTAGAAAACAAAAATTTTAAAGAAAAAGAAAAGGATTTTAAAAATGAAAAATTAAAGATTGAAAAAGATTTTCAAAGTCAAATAAAGATTCTTGAAGATGGGAGATCTGTTTTTAGCAGGAATAATATTGAAAAGCAAAAGGTAATAAATTCCCATCGTCAGACTATTATTCGACTTGAAAAAGAAGCTGAATGTGATAGAAAGAAAATCAAAGAGTTAGAGAATAAATTGAAAAGTTTTGTGACTTCTGCATCATATGTTTGTCCAAAACCGATCAATTCTGTTCCAATAAGTGACAATGTCACAAATTTTGACAAAGTCAAAATTGAGGATTGTGATGAAATATCTGATGATGAAAAGGAAAAGAAAAGAAAAATATTTTTAGATTTACAAGAAAAATTTAAAAATACTGTTTTGCAATCTACTGAAACAGGTGAATGTTCTAAACAAAAACCTGTTAAGAAGAGTGTAGAACAGAAACAAAAAGATAAAAATTTGAAAAATTCTAAAATTGAAAATAAAAGCTCATCAGATAAGTCATCCAATCATTATCAAAAATTACAAAAATCTAAAAATGAAAACTTACAAAATGTTGGTAATAAGTGGTGCAGGTCGGACCACAGTGCTTCAAAGCCAAATCAAGTTTTCAGGAGGAGTGATAATCACCACAAAGCCAGACAATGCTATGATTTAAGTGTTTGGTGTGAAAGTGGTGAATGGTACGATAACAGAGTGTGTTACTCTTGTGGTATTCGAGGACACATTGCTGTTAACTGCCAGAATCGGAGTTATGAGATGAGAAGATGCTATAACTGCCAAATCAGAGGACATATTGCCAGAGATTGCCCAAGGAGATCAATGGGAAGATCGAGGGTTGAATCTCAAAGAATGGCAAAGAAACCAGTCAATGTCAAGCCCCATGAACAGAAGGTTCTAAAACCTAAAGTTCAGGATCAGACAATTCAAGAAAAGAAAGTTAAACTTTCACAGGGGCAGAAAGACAGACTGCGAAAGAAAAGGAAGAAGGCAAGAGAGTATCTCGAGAAAATTTTGTCTTCGGGTTCACCGGACAGATTGAATAAGAGTTCTGATGAATCAACTCACTCGACTGCAAAGCCGAGTAAATTGAATTCTTCAGATGCAAATCTGAGGACTAAAGAAGAAAAGAAGAAGAAGAAAATGGTTGGCGATGAATCTGATGTGTCAAAGTCAGACAAGCCACCATTAGGCAATGAAACTGACTTGTCAAAGTCAGAAGAGCCATGTGTTGGTAATGATTCTGGTTTGTCAAAACCAGAAGAGCCATCTGTTGAGGTAAAAACTGTCAAACCCAAGGCTGGTCAGGCTTGGGTGAATCTTTTCAAATAGAAAAACCTGACTTGCCGGAGCTTCCAGGTTGGTAAGCGTGAAGCAGGTATCGGCATCATTCTTGAGAAATTCACAGGATGGTAACTGTGATATTTCGTCTTACAAGTGGTTAATCAAGGACATTAAGTTGTACTTGATTTTCTACTAGTGTTTGTTATTGTCAAGGGTCTTAAGTGTTAATTTTTTTAAAATGGTTGAAAAAGAAGAACAATGTGATGAAACCCCGAGTTTGTGAAAAGACAAACAAAACTAATTTTCCGGAAAAACCATTTGATTAAAACAAACTTAAGTGTTTTGAAATCTAAATGGGAAAATAGTTTGTTGTCAGGGGGAGCTCTGATTGTTTATGCCAAGAGAATGGCGTATTGAAGCAATTTGATATCAGTTTGTCACGTTTCTTGTATAGTTTGTTTTCAAATTTTCCTTGAAAATCAAAATTGAAACATATTTTGATTTTAGGGGGAGAAAAATTTTAAAAAAATTAGAAAATTTGAAAATTTCAAAAACATTGAAAAATGAAAATGAGTTTTGTGTTAAATAAGAGGAAATGATAGAAAATCAGTGGACTTTCACAGCATGCTAAAGAATTGGAAAGTTAAATGTGATAAACGGTCTCACTGATGATATGTCAGTAGGTTTTTGCACATTTAGTAAATTGTGACGAGATATAAACCTAAATTTCAAACTTGCTTATATCATGGGTAACATCTCTAGGATATATGGGTAACCCCCGAAATCTCGTTTGAAAGGTTTCGTATTCTGATATACAGGTCTTTATACTCAGTGATGTCTGGGGTATTATTCCGGGACTTCTGCTGAACGGTAGTTCTGACCTAGTCCTCGAATAATACTTTCTGCAAATGCTTAAAACATAGCATCACCCTCAGCATAAATGATAAGACAATAAAATTGCTTAGCAATGCTGTTGTAAAAAAGATCCTCTAAAGGGGACACACCCAAGTTGAGTCATGATCTCTCTGCTGAACGGTAGTTCTGACCTGAGCTCTCATGATTCTTCATAAATTATTAACCCCTTACAGATATCGTTTGTGTTATAATTACCTGTAAGACTGAATATTGGGATCTGGATACGGGAGTATATTCTGAGGTGGGATACGCGATTAAGTTTAAGTATCTAAGACATTAAACTCGTATCTCGAAGCAGTTGAACTTTGTGTGAAAATTTAAGTGGACAAATATACTGACAATCTATGTGAATCGTTTAGAACTTAAAATGTCAAAAGCTTAACGATGCTTGTGATTTGTTTCATAAACTGATATGATCCTCTTACACAAACTCACAAAAATATTGTTTGTATATATTTCTTTACTGCATTTCAGTCAAGATCAAAAATCCAAAAAGATTTTCGGAGTGTTTTAGCATAAAATTTTGAAAATTCAAAAAGATTTTCGACAACTGATGTTGAAGAGCTGATATTCAAAATTCCAAGTGCTAAACATGATGAATTGGATTGGGAGAATTTGTTGAAAACTTTGAAAGTCATATTCAAATGTTTTGAAAAATTGAGAGGTTAGTTAATCAAGGTCATTTATTTGAACTTGATGTAACTAGTTTTGTTGAGTTAATGATTTCTACCAGTAAGTTTCTTAGATCTAAGTGTTATAAATTTGTGAAACTTATGTTGTGGTAGAGGATATGCAGGTTTCAGGAATTCCCACGGAAGCTAAATGTCAAAGCTTGAACCAGATATCTCAGATTCAGCATATCGCAAGGGGGAGTCTGTGAAAGGGGGAGTCTGGATCAACAATAAATGGGAGTGTGAATATAGAGTGCTTATGATGAAAAGACAGAGTTGAAGAAAAGACTAAGACTGAAGACTCAGGAGCTGAAGACTACGTCAACATCCAAGGGGGAGTCTGTTGATGCACAAGAATGTCTGTTGACTTCATCTTCATCAAGTCTTAAATCAAGAAAGTCACTATTGGAGCTTAAATGTCAAATTAGGGTTTAATTAGTGTTTTAGAAAGTGATTTAGAGGGTTCCGTTTGAAATGAAAGTTTGAATGAGGGTTCCGTTTGAAATAGAGGGTTCCGTTTGAAATGAAAGTTTGAAACATTATGTTAAGTTTCAAACGGAAGGGTCTAGGTCTATAAATAGGAGTGTGTGTGTCACATTTCAAATGGAACGGTTGGAACAGTAGGGAGGTGCTGCCGGATTTTCATCAGAAAACTTTGTATAAGCACGTTTATTAATCAGAAAAGAAAAGTTAAAAGGATTAGAGCTGTTTTGGACGTTATGTGCATTGATTCCGCCTTTACACATAATGTTGAACTACCTTAACTGACTTTCAGGGTCACGTACACGATCCAACAAGTTAGGCGGTCCGAACGCGTTTCACGCGAACGACGCGTGAAAGTAGCATAAGCTACCTAAACGGGTCATAATGGGTCGGAAGCACTTATGATAGGTTTCAATTAGTATGTAGGCTTTGTTAAACCATATTACACGAGTTTTCATACTCGTTTGTTTTACGAACCCTCATTCTATCCGATCTTCCGATTTAGGTCCGGTTTATTAACATAGTTACCTATATTAGGTGCCGTTTGATTCCGAGACCTCTATCATTATTTGATTGTCACTCCAGGACTACTGAGTAATCTCAAGTGAGTACATAGACCCCTCTTTTACTGTTTTCCAAACTGTTTTGGGGTGAAACACATGTGCCTACTTGTTACTTTCATGCTTTCCTGCTTTAACATCATATACCTGCTATGTTCGTTAGTACATTATAGTACTTGATTTCATTACATTTTATGCTATGTATGTCCATTGTGTGCATACTTAGTACATTGTTTTACATTACATTTCATGCTATGTATGTCCATTGTGTACATACTTAGTACATCGTTTCACATTACATTTCATACTAGGTACGCCCATTGTGGGCATACTTAGTACAGTTGTTTTCATAACATGTTTACATTTTGGTATGACATTTGGTTTGTTTAACATGGAACAATACATTCATTAACATTGATCACGCCATTCGTTAGTATGTAGTGGTACCATAGGAATTGACAACTCCCGTTCCTGAAATCCTGGGTTTGTTTGGATTGGAAGGAATGACCGAATTCGATATACATAACTTAGATAAACCTTTAATTTGTTTAAGGGTTTATCGCCACAGTCTCAAGGCTTGGATGTATGCATTATAACAATACCGCATAAATGTTTGTATCAGTATAGCATGCATTTGTTACACAAAACATAACTTTGATTTAAACCATGTTTTACTTCAATACCTTGTTTTTGTGCATTTTACATATGGTTTAGTTGATACATTTCACTTACCATACATGATATTTTAGAGTACACATTACATGATCTACATTAAACATAAACATTTTGACATTGATATACACATTTGGTGGTTTACATTGGACATAGACATTTCAATATGGTTTATACATTAACACATGACAATTCATTTATACATGAACAATTTACATTGGTGGTTGGTTTGAGTAAGTGATTTGAGTAACGAAGCGTGTGTAATATGATACAAGCATGGTGGATACGCCGCTGGTACTTCCTATAAACAAGCGTTTGTATGATATTACATGTCGTAGCGTTACTTAAATCATTTCAATATTTAACATATTACGTTTTACATAAACACTTATTTTCACAAGACATTGATTTACAAAACAACTTATCCTATACAAACCCATTTTACATGGTTATTCATTTAACCTTACATTACTCTCTTATTATACATATCATTGCTTTTTGAATGATATCTAAAACAAAACAACTTACAAGGTTCATGACTGACTGTTATTAAACATTTTTCTTAAACTTAAGTCATGAATCCTATCTTCACAAATCCTATGTATCTCACAGGCATTTTTATGCTGACGTACCTATTTTCACATGTGTTTTCAGGAGCTTTTCCGTAGGATGATGATCATGACACTAGGGCGGACCTGTGCCTTAGAGACTAAAAATGAAGATAGACTATGTTTAATTATGTTCTGAACTCTTTAATTCCTGTTTGAAACAATGAAACTCTTATGTTGATAAATAAAATACAACTTTGTATGCCATGGTTATGAAACAATTAATTATGTTACAACACTCCCCGACGTTTTCCGCCACGTTTTGTATGTTACACGTGGTCGGGGTGTGACAATATCCTTATTTATTCTAAAACTAAAGCTGATCATGCTCGTCATTTACGCTTGATGCTTGAACTTCTACGTGGTGAACGTTTGTATGCTAAATTCTCTAAGTGTGAGTTTTGGATTGATGTGGTGCAATTTCTTGGTCACGTCGTTAGTAAGCAGGGTATTCATGTTGACCCTTCTAAAATCGAAGCTGTGAAGAATTGGAGTACACCTAAGTCTGCATCTGAGATTGGTTCCTTTCTAGGATTGGCGGGTTATTACCGCCGATTCATCTCGGACTTTTCTAAGATCGCTGTTCCTCTCACTTCATTGACTCAAAAAGATAGACCTTTTGCTTGGGGTCCCGAGCAAGAGGAATCTTTTCAGATTCTTAAGACTCTTTTGTGTAACGCTCCTTTACTTACTCTCCGCGATGGGAATGACGACTTTGTGGTATATTGTGATGCCTCGAACCATGGATTGGGCTGTGTGCTCATGCAGCGGGACAAGGTTATTGCTTATGCCTCTCGTCAACTCAAAGTACATGAGAAAAACTACACAACCCACGATCTGGAGCTTGGTGCAGTTGTGTTTGCGTTAAAGATCTGGCGACACTACCTGTACGGTACAAAGTGTGTGGTTTTCACCGACCATAAGAGCCTTCAACATATCTTTGACCAAAAAAAAAAACTGAACATGCGACAGAGACGTTGGGTGGAATTGCTTAAAGACTACGACTGCGAAATTCGCTATCATCCTGGCAAGGCGAATGTAGTGGCCGACGCTCTTAGTCGTAAAACTCATGTTAATGCTATTCGAATCTCTAGTGACCTTCATGCTTGAATTCACGACGCTCAATATTCATCAGCAAATGAAGGAAGTATATTTGTTGAAGTACGAGGTGCTTCTATCGATCAACTTGTAACGAAACCTGATGGACTCCAATACTATCTAAATCGCATCTGGGTACCAGATCGCGATAATCTTTGGGAGCTCATTATGAATGAGGCTCACAAATATCGTTACTCTATTCATCCAGGTGCCGATAAGTTATACCATGATCTGCGTATGACTTATTGGTGGCCTGGTATGAAGAAGGACATTGCTGTCTATGTTTCGAAATGCCTTACTTGCACTAAGGTAAAGGCTGAACATCAGCGTCCTTCTGGACTCTTAGAACAACCCGAAATCCCTGTTTGGAAATGGGATAGCATCGCTATTGGCTTTATTACTAAACTACCCCGTACACCTACTGGCCACGATAGTATCTGGGTGATCATTGATCGTTTGACCAAATCAGCCCACTTTCTTCCCATTCGTGAAGATTATAAAGTAGAGAAACTTGCTCGAATCTATACCGATGAGATTATATGCCGTCATGGCATACCTCTTGAAATAATCTCGGACCGTGATGGTCGTCTTACTTCACGTCTTTGGCAAACCTTTCAATCTGCTATGGGTTCTCATTTGAATCTTAGCACGGCCTTTCATCCTCAGACGGATGGACAGACCGAGCGTACTATTCAAACCCTATAGGATATGCTCCGTTCTTGTGTCATCGACTTTGGTGGTAACTAGGATGTACATATACCATTGATTGAGTTCTCGTACAACAACAACTATCATTCCAGCATTCAGATGGCTCCTTTCGAAGCTTTGTATGGCCGCAAGTGCCGATCTCCTCTCAGCTGGCATGAGATTGGTGACAAGCAGTTTACTGGCCCTGAAATCATTCAAGAGACAACGGATAAGATTCTTCAGATCTGTGATAACTTGATCAAGGCTAGGAGCAGACAAAAGAGTTATGTTGATATTAGGCGCAAGCCTCTGGAATTTGATGTTGGTGATCGAGTCCTTCTCAAGGTATCTCCCTGGAAGGGAGTAGTTCTTTTTGTTAAGAAGGGAAAGCTCGCTCCATGTTATGTGGGTCCTTTCAAGATACTAAAAATTATTGGCAAGGTGGCGTACAGACTCGACCTGCCACAAGAACTAAACAATGTGCATCCAGTGTTCCACGTATCTAATCTACGTAAATGCCTAGCTGACGAGGAACTACAGGTTCGCCTTGAAGACTTGCAAATAAACAAAGCTGTACACTTTGTGGAGAAACCGGTCGAAATCATGGATCAAGGTGTCAAGTGATTGAGGTGCAGCAAGATTCCCATAGTCAAGGTTCGATGGGAAGGAAAGCGTGGCGCCGAATTCACATGGGAACTGAAAAGTGAAATGAAGACCAAGTACCCGCAGCTCTTCGAGCAGTCTTCTTCCTAGATTTCGGGGATGAAATCTCCTAAAGGAGGGGAGACTGTAATACCTGCATCCCTAGACTTTTACCTAATTGACACTTTTAGTCCCTAAACTATGTGATACTTTATACTTTTGAAACTTGGTGAATCTTATGCTATGATACTTGCCCTTAATGCTATGATTCTTGATACTTGATACTTGGAAAACTATGATTCTTGATAATTGATACTTGGAAACTATGATTCTTGATACTTGGAATCTAGATTCTTGACTCTTGATACTTTGGTGCTTGACTCTTGAGGCTCGTGAAACTTGAGACTTGGTTGAACGAGGGACTGGAGTCTTGTCACTGGCGGAAACTATGGAAACTATGGAAACTTTTGTGTTAATGATATAGTCTTGTTATGTGATACTATTACCCAATAATACGCAACATAACACTTAATCTAACTCGCAAACGAATCAAAGATGGTTAAACGGAAAAGATGGGATTGGCCGAATGGCAATCTGATCGGATGGCCATTCGACTGAGGTGCCATCCGAACCGCTGCACACCGCCTTCACTCACTCTGACACTATAAATAGGCCTGTCACATCATCATTCTCACTAATATGACAGCCTCACTCGAACCAGACGCACGCACTCCTCTTTTCTTCCATTTCTTGGCAATTTCGGTACGTTTCACACTAGATTCTTGTACAACTTTGATCTACACGTCATTCTCTACATGATTCTCCTTTGAAATCTCACTTTTCACCATGAAATCTCTAAGATTTGGGCTCTTGAAGGTGATGTCATCATGACGGTTTGTACCAAATTGTTGTGTGATGTCATTCTAGCCAAGATCTAGCTCCAATCTAAGGAATTTCATGTGTTTTTACTCTAAATCTTAACTAAATCTAGACTTTTCGGCTAAAAATTATGTTTATCTTCATATTTTCTTAACTTTTCACTTAAAACGGTGGAATCCGGATCTGAACGGACTATAGACTTGATGATTAGTCTGGAGTTGGTTTGGGATTGTTGCCAGAGAAGATGACCGGGGTACGAATTCTGACATAAGCACCGTCACAAACGGACGACTGAACGAACGGGGGTGATTCCCACCCGATCAGATCGGCTGTACATTGATGTGTTTACCGTTGTCTCAATACGTACCATGTCCTTTCCGTTTAATCAGAAACTTAGAATCTTTACAAGTTGGAGACGGGACAAGGATAACCCGATCGAGTGGCAATCCGATCGGATAGCCATCCGATCGAACAGCCATCCGATCAAGTGACACTTGCCTCTTAACCCTAAACACTTTGATACTTTGAATCTTTGATCATCGAATGGCAATCCGATCGGATAGCCATCCGATCGAACTGCCATCCGATCAAAGTAATAATGTGCCTTGAAATCTTTTAACACTTGGAAACTTTTTCAGAAACTTGAAACACTTGGAATCAATTTGGAATCATGACATTTGAATCGAACGACCATTCGATCGAGTGGCCATCCGAACGGTTGACCATCCGGACGGATGGCAATCCGTCTCTCGCTCACAAGTTACATCAATCGAATGGCAATCCGATCGGATGGCCATCCGATCGAACTGCCATCCGATCCAGTGACTGACTCGACACTTTGCGCAATCTCGTTGTTTTGTCCGACTCTTATCTGTTGTAATCTAATCAGGCTAAACCTAAAGAGCTCCCTTTGATCCAATAACAGTTAATCTGTTAAGCAATCACTGTGAGTATACTCGATCCCTTTTTGTTTTAAACTTTGGGATGCAACATGTATTCTATTAAACTATGATACTTGAGAATTTTTGGAAACTAAGCTCTATCCTATGTGTATGTGAAACTTGTGATTCTTGTATTCTAGACTCTTGTGCTATGTGTACGTTTAATCAGGGTGTGTAGTTCTGCCTTAACAATAGTAGTGCTATAGGAGATGCACCTCCCCATTATTCTCGGGGGTATTATTAGGAGGATTCTAGTTTTCCTTGAGACTTGGGAAAACACTAAAGCATCGGGATACTTGGGCTATCACTTGTTGGACTGCGAACACTAGCATGGCTGAAACTATTTTTTGTATCATTTACACGATGGATATGAGTTATTTTAATCTATTATGCTATTACTCAAACTTGTATACTCGCTAGTACGTTTTTGTACTGACTTTATTTTAATACATGTTGCAGGCTGACAGGATGCTAGGATCATGAAACTAGCTAGGATGCTGCTTAGAAACACATCATAGCTAAACTAGAAACTTTGAAACTATTTTGATGATGATTTGTAATTGAGGTTTGGTGGTTGATACTTTTAGACAATTATTATGCAATGAATCTAATCAATATTGAAATATCTAGTGTTATAGAATCTCATGGGCAATCTGAACGCTTAGTGCTCGCACCCCGATGTTTCCGCCATCGGTTGGGGTGTGATGTAGCATGTCTGTTTCTTTGCATATGGAGCGTATCCTGTGTCATCATGTCTTGCAAACAAGGATGAATTAGGATGCTTGTATTTGTTGTTTGCAGACGCTTTATTGTAGTGAACAACTTTCTTTGACTTTCCATCCTGTTTAGAGTTTTCATTCACCTTGTAAAACTCTTTGTTAGAACAGTTAAAGGTATATTTTTCATGTTTTCCTTCACTATCAGGCTTTACAAAAACAGTTTTCGCATTAGATGCATTCACACATCTAGACTTCTGATTTTTAGGATTTTTTAAAATCTTAGGACAAGCATTTAAACAAGGTTCAATGCTCTCAGCAACAGATCCCACATAAGAATCAGTTTTTAAAAGAAGCATTACAAACAGTTGTTAAGTATGAATCACTAAAAACATCACATTCATCATCTTCACTATCCCAGTCCTCAATCTTTACTTTCTCTCACATGAAGTTGAGGCATTAGTATTATTCACACTATTAATTGTTATATCTATTGGTTTGATGGAACATTTTCCAAAAGATGCTTCTTCTACTTTCTTACAATAAACCATGTGCTTCTCATTAGTAACTTCTTCATTTAGTTTTTTCGTTATTTTAGTAATAAAATATACAAATTTATATAATTTCAAATAAACCATTGCAACGTGCTTATTTTTATCCATGGTTTGATAAAATATTCATTCGAACCGGTCAAATATACTTGATTTTTTTCTTTACCATAAGGAACAAAACCAATATCGTTTGAACAACATCTTTACTGGTATCGTATTCAAGTTTATGGTTTTCTCGACGTGGTGGTATATGGTTCGTTGAAACGATGTATTCGCAATATTATATATGTTTTTGATATGGTTAGCTATAACGGGTGCTAGTACGATAGTGGTACTGTGATGAACCGAACTGATACCGGTACCGATATTCATATTTTTGGTTTTTGATCAATGTAAAAAACACACGTGTTGATATTCTTGAGCATATCTCTTTTGGTTGGTATACCGAATACCTGCACGAAACTGAAAGGTTACCAACTGAGAAGTTTTTGCAAAGCACGGGAAATCTTCACTAGTTATGTTTACTAAATACTTCTTGTCAATTAACTGTTTTAGAATCATTAATAAAAATTTTAAATACACAATAATGTTTAATTTAATATTATTTTTATACCTATTTATATTTGAGTGTGACCTCGTACCTGTATCAATTTAACGTGAAATTATTACAAAAAATAAAAAAATAAAATAGTGCTAAAAAAGTTCAATGAACACTTTGTGAACCCTTCAGTGAGAAGTTCGTTTGTGTTCGTTATATGATTTCATTCGTTTAGTTAAATGAATAAACATGACATATAGATTAAGTTCGTTCATTTATATTCGTGAACGCTCAGTAATATGTTCATTTATGTTTGATAATAGTTCATTAGGGTCTTATAACTTTTATATTTTATTTAAATACTTTAAAATTTACATTAATAAAAATATTTAATAATAAATATTAGTGTATTGTATATTAGATTCCTTTTTACAATTTTGGGTTGACAGCCTTCACAAATTGCACTCTTTATAAATTTCTCATCGCCACCTACATCATCGATGTCATCTTCTTCTTGAGGACCACCGACTTCGTCTTTTAGACCAGCATCGACTTAGTATATTTTGGTGGATCTACGTAATATTTGTGACGAAAGATGTCAGTTTTATTCGAAATTTAATATATGTTCATTTGTGTTCATTTCTGTTCACGAAGGCTTGTTTGTGTTCCTTTCTATTCATTTGTGTTCATTAACATTTTTTTTTGTGAACTTACGTTTGTGTTAGTTATCTAAAATTAACGAACAAACAAAAACATATATGAACATGTTCATTTCCTTAATGAACGAAGACAAACTAAAAAGAGGGAATTGCAAGTTTTGTCCTTTATTTTTATTAAAAAGAGTGAATTACAAGTTTTGTCCTTTATTTTTATATCAAATTTAATGTGGTATCCTTTGTCTTTGAAATTGACAGGTTTTGTACTTAATGTTTCAAAATTTTGTATAGTTTGTCCTTTGACCCTTACCTAGTTAATTTTAACTATTAAGTGAAGGACAAATTGGTCCTTTTCACTTATTTATTTAAAAAACCATTAAATATTAAATCAAGATAACTCTAAGTATTTTGAGAACTGTGAGAACAAATGAAAAAACCATGAGAACTTGGTCAAAAACAATTAAAATTCAAAATTTATTTTTACAACTATTGTTATTATTCGAAGACAATATTAGAAATTAAATTTACACGTTTGAATTTACATGTATTCGTCAATAAAGAAAATTTTCACATGTGTAAGTTTGTCATTTACACATGTGTAAAAAACTTATCAAGAGTGATTTGTAAGGAAAGATGAATTATTTAAAGAGTAATTGTAAGTCCCAATAATCCGTATCAAACAAAGATATCAAACACACACCAAGGATGGGTGGAATTCAAACTTGGTGTGATTCAAGAAAAACGAAAAAAGAAAAAATACGAAGAACATTACCGAGATCACTTTAACACCTTGCACACGATTCTATTACTCGAATAAGCAAAACCGTCTGGTACAAGTGTTCTCTCTACCAAATCGCCCCTCTCTAGGAATTCTATATCATGGAGGCTCGAAACCCAAGTTTATGAAACAACTAGCTTAAATACCCTAGGTATGCCCATTCCCTATATGGGCTCCCCTTGGGCTTGCCTAGCCCACATGGCCTTAGGCATGCCCAAATGTAATGCCTCGCTTTTTGTAACTTGCCTTAATTAGAAAGCTTGTCTTGTACTTCTATTTTCGAAAACTTGTAATCTCTTGTAATCGTATTTCGTTTCAAATTGTTGTAAATTCGAGGCCTTGATCATAAAAAATGGATTATTTCATGAGAATTATACGTGTTGTTCATACTTATTCATACACACACACTTGTTACGAGTACATGATTCTTGTAGAACGTGTTTATTTTACAAACGGACAATCATAAATACATGAATCTTACACGCTTTATACATGCAAAGACTTGATTAAACATTTACGACACTTAATACATGTTTAAATATTTGTTAAATACTTGGTCACATGTCCTATTTATATAAAATGCTTGAAATATGCATATTATACCTTAAAACATCACTATTATCAAACCACAAGGATTACAATTGACATAAAACTGAAACCTGCTCAGTGGTCACACGCCGCGACCTGCGCACGGATCAGGCCTCAACTCCACGACCCGCGGTGATACTCGATCCGCAACTGTAACACCCTGATCGTGTAATACAACAAACCACGGGGGAAACATCAGAGAATTACGTTACAGGAATTGTTTCACAATACATGGTATTTAAAGTTTTGTATTATTAGGATAATTGTTTACATTGTCTTGGGATAAACAGATAACAATATACAAGTAAAATTGACTTTCATGTTTTAATGTCACTAAGGCCCGCGTCCATCCTATGTGAAGTAGGCAATTAATCATCAAACAATAGTTCCTGAAACATATGTGAAAAACAGTCAGCAAAGAAAGCTGGTGAGTACATAGGTTTTGTATGTCAAATTCATGGCTTTGAATTCATATTGCAATACCTCATCCGACTTTGAGAGTCGACGAGTATAGTCCTTGAAATCAAAATGTGTTTGATATTGCAATATGTTTTACCAACTTTACAAGTTGATATAAGTAAAACAAAATCTTGTAGCCATGAATCTTGACTGAAAACATTTGTTTTGTAAAACCAAGTAGTAAATCGTCTTGAAAGAAAACTTTGTATGGTTTATATCTTTAAGTGAAAACCAATTCGTGACATTGTTCAAAAACCAGTCGTCCTTGTTATAAACCAATCGTCCATTGTACATGTCATAAACCATTGTACGTGTTATAAACCATTGTATGTGCCATCAAACAATCATCCGTGTCATGAGTAAATCGTTTGTGTTTTAATTGTGAAAACTTTTGGTCGTTCTTTAATGAATACATTCAAACCTGTGTGACTCGACTGTACCACCCATGGGTTATCTTTAATAGACCCTGAAAGGTCTCTTTAACAAGACTAACAAATTAACACATGATTTGTTAATCAGAAAACAATTTCTGTCGTTCCTCAAACTACCCACCAAATCCAGTGAATATCCTAGAACGGGATTGTCAGTCCTATGGTACCATAACATACTACTGGTCGGCTTGATCAAAGCTAACGAATGTTATTCGTGTTATGAATTAACGCACCAACAAGTTTCGTTCACATTATTGAAATCGTCATGTTTTATATAAACCATAAACTTTGTATTTTGAAAAATTGAAAACAATTTAGCACTTATGAGTCACCCCAAAACAATTGAAAGCATAAAAGAGGGGAACTATGTACTCACTTGGGATTGCAAAGTATCCTTGAGTAAGTGAAATAACAAAGCTTCAAACGTGTCCTAATGTGTCAGATACTATGTTAGTGTAACGGTACATATTCGGGGGAATCAGATAGAATGAGGTCTTGTAAACCAAATGAGTGTTGGAACTCATATGAAATGGTTTAACAAACTCAACATTCTGATTTGGAATGAATCCTAAGTGATTTTGACCCGTTATGACCCGTTAAGGTTGTTTACGCTACTTTAACGTGCCATTTTACGCATTAGTCAAGTTTTAAATTTATAAAACACGATATTATACTAACACTAAACACACACTTGGGCAAGTGCACCCATCGTGAGCATACTATAGCGTTGGTAAGATACCGAGTTCGTCCAAGGACACAAGAGCTTTTAATACCGGTTTATCCTCAACGTCTAATCAATCTAATAATTTTTTTTTGAGAAAGGTTTTTGGAACATAAAAAACAAAACTAAAAATGCAAATATAAATAAAATAAAAACAGATAGACAAGATAGAATCACTTGGATCCGACTCATCTTTAATGTATCCTTCAATGATTTTCGCACTTTCGGACATTTTAAGAGATTATCTTAGTTATAGTAGTAGGCCCCTCTTTTTAAGGTGACGTTACCCTCAACCCAGTGGTTTGAGTCACCAGGGATACAATCCCAAAGGGTCAGAATATTGAAAGATAAATAAGTTAGTTATTAATGCGAAAAGTGGTAGGCCCCCTCTTTTGAAGGTGACGTTACCCTCGGCTAAGTGGTTTGTGTCAGCAAGGATACAAACCCAAGAAGCCGGTTTAAAGTATTAATAGTAGTTTACATATGAGGGGTTCAAGCTATTCGCACCCCTGCCATCCAATACCAGTGGGTATTGAAGGAGGTCCTAGTAAGCTTGAACAAGGTCCTTGCAGGATCTATATAACTGAACAAGGCAAGAACCTTACTAAACCATTCCCCTAACCCCCGACCGGGTAGTCAACATGCCTTTATATAGACCGTAAAGACATGAATGATGCAATCTTTTACTTTATATAGACAGTAAAGTAACTTCAAGACACCACAGAAAAATGATAAGAAAAATTCACCTTCAACATAAGAAACTAGGTATTAAAGTCATTAATACAAACCCAAATAAAAAGTGCCGAAAGATTAAAAATCAAAAGTAATACATAAAAGACTTGTCTTCACCAAGTGATGTAAGAGGCTTAACCAAACATGGCCTTTGATTGGCAAGAACCCTTACAATCAATCTTGGATCCCGAGACTACTACACACTCTAAAGATGGATGATGGATGATGGATGATGGTGGTGGGTGTTGGTGTTGTAGTGGTGGTGGAGTGGTGGCAAAGTGGGAGAGTAGTGGTTTGCCAAGGGATGCCTTTAAAGTGAACCAAGCACCCCTATTTATAGCCTGTACAAAACTCTGGTCACGCCTCGTGGCCAGCCTTTTCTCTTCCTTCATTAATTGCTAGTGTTAGCAGAGGGCCCAACACGGCCCCGTGTCTCCTGGGCACTGCCCCGTGGTCAACTTCGTATCTGTACTATCAAGATTTGGCAAGATTCTATGTATCTTTGCGTTGACCACACCCCGTGCTGAGCTGGGCACGCCCCCATGGTGGGCGTGGAAGCTTCCACAGGTTTGTCTTTTGTGCAGGTCCCTGACCACGCCCCATGCCAAGCTGGGCACGGCCCCGTGGTCAGGCTTCTGTTGCCTTGTTTTTGCTTTGGGGATGCTTCCAAGGGGTCGGGCATGTCATGTTTATTCCTTTTCTTTGTATTTATGTTGGTTTTGGCTGCTTATTTGCTCCTTTTGTCCGTTTAAGCTCATTTGGTCCTGTAAATTCAAAAGGAAGAAAGAAACACGCTTTTTCTAACATTAGTACTAAAAAGGGTTAGTTTTATGCCTCTTTTGATGTAATTTATATGTTGCATTTAGCACACATTATCACAATTTGGTGAACGAATCTCACTCCGCTTATTCTATTTTGCACGAAATTACGCCATCAAGTTAGGAGTGAAATCCACATCTTGATGGTGAATTTCCAATTCAAATTCAAGTGGACCCTTGTCAAAGTATTGAAATTAAATTTTGACTCGACGAGTACCAACCACACTTAGGGTACGAAATCACCAAGTTAGGGGTGAAACCCGCATCTTGTCGACTAGTCCCACTCCTCGATTTTCAATCCCGCCAAAGTTCCGATTTCCTAATCGATTAGGGACGTGTAATAACTGGAAGGGTAAGATGTCGTTAATTGCTTCTCGACGAGAGTATCTTACCTATAGGCCAAAGCACGTTTCCCTAATTTGAAAGGAATTTTGATTCACTTTGGAATAGTCGAAGTTTCTAAACCCGAAACAATCCAATGTTTTATTGAGCCTCTCTTTTATGTTATCTCAATTTCTATGTGTTTTAATACTTGTTACCTTGTTTATTTCAAAACCGATGCACGATTTGCATGTTTCTCGCAATAAAAAACAATAATACTTCTCGTGAACAAACTAAATTTATACTCATTTATGCAAACATACTGTTTATACTTGTGAATACTGGTTGAATTCATGCCAACTTATGTGAAGCATACATGATTACGTGATCCTTAAATGCTTATACATGCAAAACAATATTTTTAAATTATGATCAAGTCTCATCCTTACTTCTATTTCGAACCTTTAGATGGCTTCCCCAAACCAAGACTCGTCTAAGAAAACCAAGAAGTCGCGATCAGGCTCGAAGAAAGGTTCCAACCACAGTGACGACATGATTTCCAAGAAAGACCTCGTGGGTCTTATCACTAAACAAATGGCCAAGGTTATACCAGATATTGTGAGCAAAATCCAACCTCTCATTGAAACCCCTCATGCCTCCGTCGACTCAAAGGTGGAAACACCTAAGGTGACGTTCCTTTTCAAATAATTCATGGCCTGCAAACCCCTCGAATTCACTAGGGAAGAAGGCACTACTGCCTTGCTTTGATGGTTCGATGCCATTGAACTGACCTTCCTCCAAAGTGGTTGCCCTAACAACCTTAGAACCCAAAACGCCACGGGATTCTTCCAATCAACAACGCTCGATTAGTGGACTTCTGAGCGTAACACGCAAGGAAACGATGTAGCCCACGCCTTACCTTGGGCTGAATTGAAGAAGCTTATGAGGAATGAGTTTTGTCCTCCCCACGAACTTCGAAAACTAGAAAATGAATTCTTGATTTTAAAGCAGATTGGGGACGATAACGATGGTCTCACCGCACGCTTCAAGCAGCTGAGTATTTTATGCCCTCGCCAAGTTGACACCGTTGACAAAGCCATTACCAAATATATTGATTGTCTTCCCACTTCGATCATGTACCTCGTGGAGTCCACTTCACCTAAAACTCTCGAGGACACCTTCCGTTTGGAAGCCCGCCTTAACAATAACTACGTCATTCGTGGAGCTTCTAAAAAGACTCCGTCGAAAAACGCACACCAAGCTACCACCGACACCACCATTGTTGAACCATCCTCCTCCTAACCATCCAAGAAAAACAAGAACAAGAAGCGGAAGGCTTTGAGTTAAAACTATGCGGTCATCACTCCACAAAACCCCAAACCTTTGCAATCAATTCCTTCTACAACCAACACCGAACCACAACGAAAAGCTAACACTGGGGCTCAGCCTAAGTGTAACAATTGCCTTTACCACCACCCAACCAATGCACCATGCTGTTTGTGCACTAATTGCAATCGGTATGGGCATTTTGCCCCTCAATGCCACAAACCTGCTGTTAACCAAAACCAAGTTGTCGTAGCTCAGAACCCTACACCCAACCAAGCTCAACCACAAGCCGCTCCTGTTCGTGCCTGCTATAAATGTGGCGATCTTAATCACATCGCTAATGCTTGCAACCAACGCGCCAACAACAACCAGCAACAATAACAGCAACAGCAGAAGCCTCAACAAGCTCGAGGTAGAGCATTCTTCATCACCGCCGCTCTGGCGCAGAACGCCAACGATGTTATAAACGGTACATTTCTCGTCAACAATGTCTATGCTTCTTATCTATTTGATACACGCGCATATAAGAGTTTTGTATCTGTTGAATTCGAACCTATGCTTAAGTGTAGACGATCTAAGTTGCCCAAATCATTCGCTGTCGAAGTCGCAAATGATAAATTCGTCACTGTTAATTCCGTTCTTTCTAAATGCTCCTTGAATCTTAACGATCATACGTTCCTGATTGACCTCATACCTATGCAAATGGGTAGTTTCGACATCATAGTAGGCAAGGATTCGCTTAGGTGAGTTCGTGCTGATGTTCTTTGCTCTGATAAATCCATTCGACTCCCTCTTCCTCACGGTGATTCCTTGCACGTCTATGGCGAGAAACCTTCTAAAGGTCTCAAGCTTATGTCGTGTACTCAAGCGAACAAACACTTACGTAAGGGTCCCTTCGCCTTTCTCATCGATGTTGTGGAAAAGATGGATAAAGGCTCGAGCATAAGTGATGTTCCTGTTGTTTGTGACCCGACATTTTTCCTGACGATCTCCCTGGTCCGCCTCCTGCTCGTTCAATTGACTTTCGCATCGATTTACTGCCTGGCGCTACGCCTATCGCTAAGTCTCCCTATCGTCTAGCACCCTCGGAAATGCAAGAGCTATCAAGCCAACTTCAAGAATTTATTGATAAAGGCTTTATACACCCTAGTACTTCTCCTTGGGGAGCTCCCGTTTTATTCGTCAAGAAGAAAGATGGATCATTTCGGATGTACATTGACTATCATGAGCTCAACAAGCTTACAGTAAAAAATCGATATCTTCTTCCTCGTATTGATGATCTCTTCGATCAATTACAAGGTGCGACTTGTTTTTCTAAGATTGATCTTTGTTCTGGTTATCATCAACTTCGAGTCCTCGAAGAAGATATACCAAAAACCGCCTTTTGACATGTAATAGTCATTACGAGTTCGAGACACGTCATCCAAACCTTGGTGTTATTCAATATCTTTTGACGAGTCCTTAATGAACTCATAAACAATTTGTACGGTTTGTAAAACTTGAATTCGAGGTCTGCAATGTTGTTATGTTTTAAACTTATTTAATGGATGACAAACCTATGGTTTTTATCATATAGTTGATGTTATGATTGAATGCAATGATATTAAGAAAGTCACACCATAATCACGCTTCGGCAAAAGTTAGGGTGTGACAGCTTGGTATCAGAGCCTCGATCGTAGCGAACTAGGATTCCTTCTCGAGTCTAGACTACGATCATTAGGGCTCTCACGAAAACATTTTTACGAACATGTTTTCATTGCATACACAAAACGTCCAGATCTAGGGAACAAACATTTTTACAAACAAAAGGCACAATAACACATTTCAAAGGGCTATGTTTAAAATTCAGTCTTAGAGACCAGGGAGGTGTAGTCTTAGAGACTGAGGGAGTTCAGTCTTAGAGACTGAGGGAGTTGAGTCTTAGAGACTGGGGAGGTTGAGTCTTAGAGACTGGGGAGGTTCAGTCTTAGAGACTGGGGAGGTTCAGTCTTAGGGACTGGGGAAATTTAGTCTGAGAGACTGGGTGTTTGGTCTGAGAGACTGAGTGTTTAGTCTGAGAGACCGGGTGTTTTAGTCTGAGAGACTGGGTGTTTGGTCTGAGAGACTGAGTGTTTAGTCTGAGAGACTAGGAAGGATAGAAAGTTTCAGGAAGAATAATGTGAATACGTGACTACATGATAAATTACCTTGTTTGCATACATTAATTGTTAGTGATTACTATGGACATACCTGCTATGACTATTATGTACCGGCACACATGTCACCTTGGTTAGAAAGCAAGTTGTCAGACATTGATAACCCTACGGCCACCGCCACAGATAATGGGATTACATCTGTGCCAGAGATATTTACGTCAGACACTGAGAATGATCCTGATATGCTGACCAAGGACGAGGACGACTTTCAATAGTCCGCGCTCCCAGATTCCGGTGACGATTTACCCTTGCTGATGGCTTCTCCGACAAGAATCCTCCTGTCACTTTTGGTTCAATCCATGACCACTTCATCACTGGTCATCCCGATGGTGAACCCACCATGGCTCCGATCCTCGACAATGCGCCTCCTGTGGACATTCCTTCCGAAGGTTGGCTACTCAACGAATAATTGACGATGACGTTGATATATTATTGATGGTCCTTCTGATAACACCCATGATGATGGAAAGTTAGACGAGAACGTTGCTACTAATTTCACTTCTTGAGACCCCTGTTAACAAGCTATCCTCTGATTCTAACATGCATTCGATTTCAGACTCCTTTGAGTCTGTGACATCTGCAGTCTTACAGACAGCTGGATTACAGCTTCCTACTACTGACGCGGACGACGACGCCGTTACTACTGCTGCACTGTCACCTGCTCGAGGCACCACACCGTTATACGACCCAGAGCCTGCTCCTGAGCTAGTTTCTGCACCTTTTTGGGTCACCCTGATGATACGCCTAATGATCTTGAGCCGATTCCTGATCCTAACCATGTTTCTTTTGGTTTACCTGACAACACACCCCTTATACCTGACCCAATACCTGCACCTGATGATCTTCTCTTTTGTTGAGACATTTGTTTTTGCACCCGCAACCGCTGATGTTGCTCCTCTTCCCCTATGGAGACCAACGTCTGTTGCACTGGCATGCCTATCACTTTCTTTCAAGACACACCCGTAACTCGGGAAGGTACTCCAGGCCAGCACCCGCGTAATGATCCCTTTTGCTACAGTAGCATTTGCTACGACCTCACAGGCCGCACCGTTTGCTACATTCACCTCTACATCGTTGGACGAGCCAGTACGATGGTTCCTATAATACACTATGCTGATTTTAGACCCTTACAATCCCTCACAATATGGAGGCTACACACGGGATGAGTACTCCTCTAACAACAGCTACAATATGAGATTATAAGTCGCAGAATATTGGAGCTTGAGCATGTCACACCCCCAAAATCCACAAGCGGAGTATCACCGCAGGAGGCGTGACTGACCAAGATCCAAGCCAGCAATCATGTTGAACTTATAACAATTATTCCAAATAAAACTTTCATTTATTATTGATAGAAGTGTTACAAAACATTATTTTACGTTCAGCGGAAGCATAATACATTAATTAAGAAATTCATAAACCAAGTGTGTGAAGGCCATTAGATTCGTCTCGCGTTTCCACGTATCTCGACCCATGACCACTCCAGCATACCAGACATCAAGTTCCAACAATATGCACCTAAAGGCCTGCAAGGCATGTAACAACGAATCAACAACAAAGTTGAGCGAGTTCACAGTTGGGTGTTCATTTTAAGTTGTTTCAAAAACATAGTTATTCTTTAGCTGGCTTACTTGCCGTGGGGGTTACCCCATAGTTGAAAATATGAATAACCAATTCCTTCTTTCCCAAACCATAACCAGTGGGGGCTTCCCCATGTGAACCACTAGACCGTTACCATATCGACAACTGACGAAAGTAAGTTGTGCCCTAAGTCAATGTCTATCATCATTGACTGAATGCCCAGATCCATTAGTACACGCCCATCCTACCGGCATTGTGTGAGGCTTGTCAACCCTAATAGCGCTATCAACTAATGACCCACTCGCCATTGGCCCGGCGATTAAGTCGATATAAAAATGAGGGACTTCATGATAGAGTTTTGTCTAGTAAGTTTAAGGTTGTTGTCCTACCCAAGGAAGACAAACGTACATATTCTACCCAAGGAGAATACGCAGGATTAATATTGGCATCCTACCCATGGAGGATGGCGGTACATATCCTACCCAAGGAGGATATACAGGTTCCGTTTTAGTTCTTTAACCCATTCCCAACCACCGGGAATCCCGTGCCTTAGAAAGAGTGTGAACTCACCTCGGTTTGCTCGGTAAGATTAGTTACTTGTTAACAGTTGATCAAACACGTCCTAACATGGTTACCGAAAACAATCAGTTTCATGTGCACATAATCCACGTATTTTACGTACAATCAATTCATGTATTCCTTGTTCACATACACCACATTTAATACACAAGTAGTACACACATGTAGTTCATGTCATAATCAGTTAATACATCAACCTAATGTCATCAAATAGTCACTTAGCATTCATTCGATTCACAAGTAGGTTCACCCTCATAATTCCATGTTTACAATACACATGCACTTAACCGTCCAACACAAAATATATCAATTACTTGAATTAATTATCCAATTAAGTTTGGTGTGACCCGTGATATTAGTATACTTGTTTTACTCGACTCATGGCCTGTTACCCTTGTATTCAAACCAATCGGCCCAACCATAACGAACTGTGCGACCCATGTTATGATGCGGCCCAAAGAAACCTAGGCCCACCGAGTGTGTGTGTGTGACCAGAATAGTCCGTGTGGCCTGATAACGCAGTTCGACCCAATGAGGTGTGCTACTCCTAGGCCCATGATCTATACCCAAAAGTGTCCAACCCATAATCTGTGGTCCATTTGATATTGTGCGGTCCACACTTTAAGGTGTGGCCATAACAGAAGTGTGCGACCAGTAGATTTTGACCAACTACCCTTTTTATTTTAATCAAATCAATTACACAATTAAGTCCACATGCTTTACTTATCTACCAACAGTTTAATCACCCTAATTGTTTAGCCTATTCCAAACCCTTTTTATTTAGAAACATCCCTGTTATAATAACATTTGAACATCATAATTCTCACATTAAACAGTTAACCACACATGATAATTTCTAATACTAGCATGACCTTATATCATCGCTTTAACGTCATAGCCACTACCTCGTAACACTTGTTATTATACTATCATGCTAGGCAACATCCATTACCTTTATTATACTTATGTCGATCTATATTTCAGTGATCATATTCCGCAAAGTCACAAAACACTCATCAAGCAAATCAAGTTCATATTGCACAAGCAAGAGATCATCGTTTATAAATCAAATATATCATACTAACCTAAGATAAATAAACAACTAAAAGAAGACTACAATAATATCAAATAACATGCATGGTTGAATTGCAAACGTGGGTGCATTGAGAAGTGGGGTTGGACCAAGGTAAGACACATAGCACATTATCAACAACTTCCCTTTAACACATCAGCTTATTATCATATTTATTTCTTCCACAATCATTAATGTCGAGCCACACCCCTTGTTTAATAGTACATCAGCCATTGTCCAGGTATTATTATGTTTACATATGAATTCTAAAATCATGCTCGTTTATACAGATCATCACATATCAACATGTCACACAAGAATCAGGTATACCAATTAATATACATCGAGTAAAGAGGGGATATACTAACCGGAGAGGGAAAAGTGGTGTACGAGCACAATAATCTTCGAAGGGGGGGGGGGGGTGCTTGTTGTCTGCCGTTCGTAAGTTTGAGAAAGGGGTAGGGTTTGTTTTTGTTTTGAGATAATAATAATAAGCATGCAACAATTAATAACTGAACATAGAAGGTGGTGGGGGTTTATGTGTGTGGGCCGAGTTAGTAGATCAAGTGGGCTAGGGAATTGGATTTCGTAACAGTTTACACCACCAACAATTTGATTTCACAACTAACAATAAGTATTATTATTATTAACATATATTACTACTTTTATTATTAATATTATTATTAGGGTTAATGTAATCAACAGCCACTAGCATATATAAATTTAACGTATTAAGGTCCGGCCCTCCAAAGTTTCGAGTTACTCGAATCATGCCGTTGTTCAAGTGGTTCGGGTGGGTTAGATCACGATATGGATTGACTCGTTCGTGCAAAATAAATCAGATGAGTGTACACATTTGGTTTCGTAGAAAAGTAAAGCGTAATAAAAATGATTTAAAAGAGAAATGAAACAAACGATGCTAACCTCGGAAACACGGGTTGTCACATCATCCCCAACTTGAAAGAAATTTCGTCCCGAAATTTAGCACGTAGTTACTGAGGAAGCTAGTTAGGTTGTGTGTTTTCCTGGGGTGTCACATCATCCCCCCGTTGGTTTGGAATTTCGTCCCGAAATTCCGCAGTAGCTTCAGCCTCAGTAGTGGTTTCACGTTTCTCGAACAAATGGGGGTACTTGTGTTTCATTTGATCTTCTCGTTCCCATGTAAACTCTGGGCCACAACGGGAGTTCCATCGAACTCGAACAAGAGGTATTCTGGTGAGCTTGAGAACCTTAACATCTCGGTCTGTAATCTCTACTGGTTCCTCGACGAATCGCAACTGATCTTCGATAGTGAGTTCCTTGAGAGGAACTATGGGGGTCTCATCTGACAGACACTTCTTCAGATTCGACACGTGGAATACATTGTGAACTCCGCTGAGTTCTGCAGGTAGATTCAGCTTGTAGGCCACCTTGCCAATTTTCTCAATAATTTCGAAAGGTCCGACATATCGCGGGTTGAGTTTGCCTCGTTTACCAAAACGGACTACACCCTTCCAAGGTGATACTTTAAGTAGCACTCGATCCCCAACCTGGAACTCAAGTGGTTTCCTTCGTTTATCAGCGTAGCTTTTCTGACAGTCACGAGCTGCCGCCATTCATTGTCGTATCTGAGCAATCTTCTCTGTTGTATCTACTACAAGTTCTGGGCCAGTGATTTGACTATCACCAACCTCTGCCCAACAAAGAGGTGATCGGGACTTTTGTCCGTACAATGCCTCAAACGGAGCAGCCTGGAGCAGCCTGGATGCTGGTGTGGTAACTGTTGTTATACGAAAACTCCATTAAAGGTAGATGCCGCTCCCAGCCATTACCAAGGTTGATTACACATGCTCGAAGCATGTCTTCAAGAGTTTGGATGGTACGTTCAGTCTGCCCATCCGTCTGTGGATGATATGCTGTGCTCATGTCTAGACATGAGCCAAAGGATTTGTGCATCGCTTGCCACAAATCAGATGCAAATTTTGGGCCGTGATCAGAGATAATGGAGGTTGGCACCCCGTGCCTAGCAACCACTTCTTTCAGGTAGATGACTGCAAGTGTAGAAAAACTTATCAGTTTCCTTGATGGCTAGAAAGTGTGATGGTTACGTGAGACAATCAATGATCATCAGGTGATATCGTTTCCATTTCAAGTTATAAGTAGACTAGTTACCAAATCCTTGGCAGCCTGCTTTCGCTTTCCATATAGGTGTTTCCAGTTGCTAACACTTCACTTTGACTTTCCCACAAGTCAAACATCATTCCCATACCTATCTAGGTGGGCCTTCATGCCCGATTACCAGCACAAGGTTTATAAATCCTAATCCCTCTCATCAAAAACCCAGACGACTAGAATATCTAAGTCGGTGTGCTTTGCTCAACACGACTTCCCTACAGTTGCCGTATAATGAGACCCACATTAGTTCTATGAGGTAACGAGTATCGTCCGACCTGTCAAAGGTTGCTTCTCCATGTCCCGCATGGGTTCAACTTGAAAATCCTCTTCCCTCAGTTCTCCAGTTTGAACAGAGCGAGTCTAATCAGGTAAGTTAGAGCCGATAGTGAGCTGCAAAGCTTGTGCACGTTCAAATTTCATAGTTGTAATCATCCTAAAGTTTCCTCCAGTGATGCCATTAGCTGCACTAGCTCTGTCAAAGTCAAGGTACACGGAAGGCTCTTGTGATCGGTCTGAATAACGCATCTGGTACCGTCCAAGTAATGCCTCCATCTAAAATCCCAAGGCCACGATTTTCACCGCCAGTTGTGTGTCGTGCAGTTCCTCTTTGTAGCTCCATCACGTAAGTCATCATTCTCTCGTGTTGCGTTGGAGTGTAACTGGGACTCTGATTCGGACCATCATGGTATACCACTATATCACCCGTACCCTTAGGTAAAGACAATGCGCAGCGCGTTGCAGAGTTGGGATTCGAAAGCTGAAAGGACGTCCTCCTGTTTTGTCTCCCATGAACACAACACCCTGCTATCAACCCTAATAGCGCACGGTGTGAATGCCCAGATCCATTAGTACACGCCCGTCCTACCGGCACGGTGTGAGGCTTGTCAACCCTAATAGCGCTATCAACTAATGACCCGCTCGCCATTGGCCCGGCGATTAAGTCGATATAAAAATGAGGGACTTCATGATAGAGTTTTGTCTAGTAAGTTTAAGGTTGTTGTCCTACCCAAGGAGGACAAACGTGCGTATTCTACCCAAGGAGAATACGCAGGATTAATATTGGCATGCTACCCATGGAGGATGGCGGTACATATCCGACCCAAGGAGGATATGCAGGTTCCGTTTTAGTTCTTTAACCCATTCCCAACCACCGGGAATCCCATGCCTTAGAAAGAGTGTGAACTCACCTCGGTTTGCTCGGTAAGATTAGTTACTTGTTAACAGTTGATCAAACACGTCCTAACATGGTTACCGACAACAATCAGTTTCATGTGCACATAATCCACGTATTTTACGTACAATCAATTCATGTATTCCTTGTTCACATACCCCACATTTAATACACAAGTAGTACACACATGTAGTTCATGTCGTAATCAGTTAATACATCAACCTAATGTCATCATATAGTCACTTAGCATACATTCGATTCACAAGCAGGTTCACCCTCATAATTCCATGTTTACAATACACATGCACTTAACCGTCCAACAAAAAATATGTCAATTACTTGAATTAATTATCCAATTAAGTTTGGTGCGACCCGTGATATTAGTATACTTGTTTTACTCGACTCGTGGCCCATTACTGTGACACCTGTGTCACTTCAACCATCAAACAAATGCCAAACCAATGAAAATATAGTATTTCATACTTGGTATTTGTAAAAATATGTGTATCGTTTGCACATATCAACTCTTGTTCGATTTCAAGCTCTAAATCGCTTTCTGGAAGGTTATACGCGCACTAAGGCGTAAATATAACCAGTTTAATGCAACAAACACTCCGGAATAGTGAAATAGTCTTAACATACCTTAAATAACCTCTATATAACTTAGAAATAAGTTTTGGAAGGTTTGGTATGCCGAAATCAAGTTATATCGCTTACAGGGACTAAAGTTGACAAACTGCGAAAGTATGCCAATTTGAACTGTAACAGACATTCTGGAACATGACCATAAGTTAAACATACCATAAATATCCTTTACATAGCTTAGAAATAGGCTTTGAGGTGTTCGGTGTGCTAAAATAAACTTTTGGGTCATTCAGGGACTAAAAGTGTCAAAAAGTGCACAAGTTTGCACTTTTGCGCATAACTTACGTTCTGAATACATCCGGACATCCAAAAATTTATGGAAGCACTAAAACATTTTGTTTTAGTGTTTGGCATAAGAAAAATCCATTCGTCGCGTAATTTGGATCGTTTTTCGCGCTTAGGCGCATTCCGTCGTAATTAACCGAACATCGCGATCGTACGACCAAACGAACCGACATCCGAGATATTTTTGAGCATGTTTTGAGTTCCCTATACCTTAACTTCATTTTAGAGCTTTGAAATGAGGTTAACGGGGTTCAAACGCATCGAAAATAGCTTAAACGGGCTGCAGGGACCAAATCTGACATTCTGCCAAATTAGGTCCTTGCGCACCGCAACAATTATTTGTTACGGTGCGCAAGCAGTCTGCAGATCAGCAGAATTGCAGAAACATTGGATCTGGTCATTTCCACACTTGCACATGGTATTCCTTGAATCTATGGGCTGGTTTGATGTGCCCATGGTATTACAATACCATGGGTGCAAGTGTACGGCTTAGATCATGCCCCCTTTTCCAAGAAACGATCCTAACGGTGAACCGAAAACTATAAATACCCATCCACCCCCATTGCAAAATCCACAAGAATTCTGATTTGAGGAGCTCTAAGTTGAAACCTTTGTTTCATACCTGAGCTACTTGGATCGGGATTAGCATTCGGGGACCCTTCGTAAGTATTCTTTCGTTCTTTTATTGCTTTTCGAGTCTTTTCGAGTCTGAAAGTCAAACTTTGTTTGACTTTCTGCGTTGACCAGTTTATGGTCAATGCGAAGTTCGTTTGAACTTCGCAACGTGAGTGTAATCACGTTGGTTATAGTCCCTTGGGACTATGCCTACTGATTACCACGTTGTCTAGGGTCGTAGGGTAAGCGATCTAATAAATCGCTTATACCTTCGAACCCAACCCATTTGGTCGATCATTAGGATCTGACCAAATACTTTAGGTGACCATAGTAGATAGGGAATAACCTTCCGAGGTTATACCCTATGGTCACATCGTTTTGAGTAGTTGTATGATAGGTAGTTTATATGCCTTAGGTAAATTACCAGAATACCCTGTTCATGTATAATTGGTAATTAAGCATATGTAACCTAAACTTTTGTCACATAATTGATTATATAACATGTTTAGGCATATAACACTTGTCATAGGACTAGTTAGGCGGTCCGAACGCGTTTCACGCGAACGACGCGTTAAAGTAGCATAAGCTACCTAAATGAGTCGTAATGGGTCGTAAGCACTTATGTAAGGTTTCATTTAGTATGTAGGCTTTGTTAAACCATATTATACGAGTCTCCACACTCGTTTGATTTACGAACCCTCATTCTATCCGATCTTCCGATTTAGGTCCGGTTATTAACATAGTTACCTATATTAGGTGCCTTTTGATATCCGCGATCTCTAGCATTGTTTGGTTGTTACTCAAGGACTACTAAGCAATCTCAAGTGAGTACATAGACCCCTCTTTTACTGTTTTCCAAACTGTTTTGGGGTGAAACACATGTGCCTACTTGTTACTTTCATGCTTTCCTGTTTTCACATCATATACTTCCTACGTTCATTAGTACATTATAGTACATGATTTTCATTGTGTTCATGCTATGTATGCCCATTGTGTGCGTACTTAGTACATCCTTTTATATTACATTTTATGCTATGTATGTCCATTTAGTTCATACTTAGTACATTATTTTACATTACACTTATGCTATGTATGTCCATTGTGTGCATGCTTAGTACATTGTTTTACATTACATTTTTGTTACATATGCTCATCCAGCATGTGAACACATTATACTGCATTTTGAACCGTTGTAATCATTTGACTATGTGAACCGTTTGTATCTGTGAACCGTTTGTATCTGTGAACCGTTTGTAATTGTGAACCGTGTGAACCGTATTTGACCATACATAAACATTTTTCTACAATTGTTACACATTACTTTGGTGGTTTGGTTTGATTAAGTGATTAAGTAACGATGCGTGTGTAATATGATACAAGCATGGTGGATACGCCGCTGGCACTTCCTATATATAAGTGTTTGTATGGTATTACATATCGTAGCATTATTTGAATCATTTCAGTTTGAGACATATAACATTTTATACAAATAACATACTTTTCACAAGACATTGATTTACAAACAACTTATCTTATACAAACTCATTTTACAATGGTTATTCATTTAACCATACATTATTCTCTTATTTATACATATCATCTGATCTTATCGTTTTTCAAATGATTTACAAAACAAAGCAAATTACAAGGTTCATGACTAATCATTTTCTCAAACATAAGTCATGAAACCTATTTTCACAAAACCTATGTATCTCACAGGCATTTTTATGCTGACGTACCTATTTTCATATGTGTTTTTCTGGAGCTGTTGCATAAGATGATCAAGATACACAAAGGCAGACTTGGGCTTTAGTGACAATAAAAGATGCAAGACTAGTTAATTATGTTGTATTTCCTTGTTTGTTAAGACATTGTAACACTTTTAATCAATAAAACGAAACTTCAATTGCCATGGATTTGAAACAATTAATTATGTTACAACACTCCCCGACATTTCCGCCACGTTTTGTATGTTCTACGTGGTCGGGGTGTGACAGAAAAGATGGTATCAGAGCCAATGGTTATAGGGAATTAGGTTATTAGTAATGATTTAACCTAGTCTATAACCTTCTTAGGACCCTAACGCGAGTTTACTTGCGTTTAGTCATAAAACAATACCGTCACCTATCCTTAGGCGACTACCACAACAAGAACATAAATTTCAAAACCGCTTTGAAAACTAATCATCTGTTCTAGGATGATTGATTACAAGGTTTTGAACCCTCTGTTATATGGTTTTGAACCCCTTTGAATTTTCAAAATCTCGTCAAGGTTTTGGGTTTTAAATAATGTGAACACGTGCAAACTGGAAGGGTGAATGCCTGTATTCTGGGTTTTCTGTCTAGGCAAGCACTTCGTATACATCTCATCAGACGCGAGACCAGTTGTGCTTACCTGGGAATTCTTGGGATGAGTGTTCACTTATAGGCGAGCATGTCTTCGCGATACATTATTTTTGACTCATTTACTTTGATTAGTCACTGTGTGTCGTTTGTTTACCTGGTGGTAACAAACAAATGACCACTATCCTTGCTTTCATCAAATTTGTTTCATCTCATTCTTTTCGTCTAATTCTCTCACTCGTTTCCTTTCATGTTTCCTCTTTTAGAATGCCTCCTCGACGCGAAAGCCAGATAGCGACTGCCGAATTGGCAGAAATCATTGCGCAGCAAATGGCTGCTCAATTCCCAAACCTCTTTGCTCAATGGAATCAAGCTAACAACAACAACAATGGTCCATGCAATTTCAAGAGTTTTAACTCGGCAAAACCACTCAAGTTTAGTGGTTCTGAGGGAGCGACTGGGCTTCTTCAATGGTTCGAAAGCATTGAGAATACTTTCCGCCACGTGCAGTGTCCTGACAATCGCAAGGTCGAGTTTGCTTCGAGTGTGTTTCAGAAGAGGGCCCTTACGTGGTAGAACGGGGTTATGAGAGATCGGGGTGCAGAAGTTGCTCTAGCACAGACATGGGCTGAACTTAGGGCCCTTATGATGAAGGAATTCTGTCCTCGTCACGAGATCAGGGCCTTGGAAAGGGAATTCGACAATCTTGAGCAAGACAGCGGTGAGCATCGAGCCTACACGGACCGTTATGAGGAGTTGAGTCTGTTATGCCCAAACATGGTCACGCCTTTGGATAAGGCAATAGAAAAGTACATTGATGGCCTCCCTGACTCAATACAAGACATTGTGACTGGCAACAACCCTACTACAGTTAGACAGGCCATTGAGCTATCTGCAACCTTGACTGAATCAAAGATCAGGAAAGGTAACTTTTCTGAAAAGGTGACAAGAAATCGGTCGAGGAATCGAACCCAATCGAGGAATCAAAGACCATGGATGAACAGATTGGATCCCCTAAAAAGTCAAAGAAGCGAAAGGCTTCTCAGAACTTCGCCATGGTTACTCACAATAATCAAGCCGTCCCCAACCAACCAGCTCAACCCCCTGCTAGGAAGCCATATAATGGAACTGCACCCTTGTGCAACCATTGTAGCCTCCATCATCATGCCAATGTAAAGTGCCGCAAATGCCAAACTTGTGGGCTTATAGGCTATACCGCAAGAGTCTGCCCAGCTGCAGCTGCACCAAACCAAGCTGGCAACAATACCGCTCAAGGTGGTTTTCTACCAGGTTCTTGCTTCAACTGTGGCGAGATGGGTCATTTCCGAAGAAATTGCCCAAAACTTGCTAATGCAAATCCAGCACAGGGATGAGCCTCTGACCGAATGGAAGACAACGCTGTTTAGAAATAATCAATCCTTATGTATTATTTTCTTTAGTTGTCAAGGTCCAAGAAACAGTTGTTATCGTTGTTTATAAATAAATCTTTTATATATACATTGCAATGTATTTATGTGGTTGCATGTATAAACAACATATCTCTTACAATATCGACATTCAAGGAACCGTATTCCTTGAAGAACAAACTACCCCCAAAAATTTTCCCATTCTATGATCTCTTGCGTTTCCACAAAATTCCTAAGTACCCGTTTATTCTAAGGAAACGAAGTACAAGGCGCAAGTTACAACATTGGACGAATACCCAAAGTACCACTATAAATCCTTAATAGGGTACCTAAGGGTATTTCCGTGAATCCCAAAATTGTTGTGTTCCTTAATTCGACTATTACGTTTCTTTGAAAACAAAATCGAATTTTTGGGAGATCTTCCTATCTCTTCAGATAGATCCCAGAGGACATTGAAGCCCATCGACTGGTTTCCATATCCTTTCTCTATCGATAACAAATTAATAACCAAGTTAAACAACTATGTGATTATGTGCTTATGAACATTACAAGACAAACTATGCGGACTGTGCAAGGAATTACGTAATTATGGATGCATACATAATTATGGAATTTAGTGCACAGAAACCACAACGAGCCTTGTCATGTGCCTAGAAGTTAACTCTATTCATATCCATTTCTGAGGAAGCACCCGTTGAAAATGACTCCGTTTGTTCATTTTCGTTTCTGAAGATTTGTCCGTTGAGGAAATGAATATCCGTTTGTTTCTCCTTTTCATTTCCATTTCTGATGAAGCACCCGTTGAAAATGACTCCGTTTGTTCATTTTCGTTTCTGAAGATTTGTCCGTTGAGGAAATGAATATCCGTGTGTTTCTCCTTTTCATTTCCATTTCTGATGAAGCACCCGTTGAAAATGACTCCATTTGTTCATTTTCGTTTCTGAAGATTTGTCCGTTGAGGAAATGAATATCCGTTTGTTTCTCCTTTTCATTTCCATTTCTGAGGAAGCACCCGTTGAAAATGACTCCGTTTGTTCATTTTCGTTTCTGAAGATTTGTCCGTTGAGGAAATGAATATCCGTTTGTTTCTCCTTTTCATTTCCATTTCTGATGAAGCACCCGTTGAAAATGACTCCGTTTGTTCATTTTCGTTTCTGAAGATTTGTCCGTTGAGGAAATGAATATCCGTTTGTTTCTCCTTTTCATTTCCATTTCTGATGAAGCACCCGTTGAAAATGACTCCGTTTGTTCATTTTCGTTTCTGAAGATTTGTCCGTTGAGGAAATGAATATCCGTTTGTTTCTCCTTTTCATTTCCATTTCTGATGACACACCCGTTGAAAATGACTCCGTAAGTTCATTTTACGTTTCTGAAGATTACCCGTTGAGGAAATGAATCCCCGTTGTTTATTCCTTCATTTCCGCTTCTGAAGAATACTCGTTGAGGAAAATGACTCCGTCTGTTCATTTTCGTTCTGAAGAATGTCCGTTAAGGAAATGACAGGATTTTGCCTTACATATCTCTGGTGGTTATTTGACACAAAGTCACAAATAGATTCCTACGAATAAATTTCGGGACGAAATTTCCTAAAGTAGGGGAGACTGCGACACCTGTGTCACTTCAACCATCAAACAAATGCCAAACCAATGAAAATATAGTATTTCATACTTGGGATTTGTAAAAATATGTGTATCGTTTGCACATATCAACTCTTGTTCGATTTCAAGCTCTAAATCGCTTTCTGGAAGGTTATACGCGCACTAAGGCGTAAATATAACCAGTTTAATGCAACAAACACTCCGGAATAGTGAAATAGTCTTAACATACCTTAAATAACCTTTATATAACTTAGAAATAAGTTTTGGAAGGTTTGGTATGCCGAAATCAAGTTATATCGCTTACAGGGACTAAAGTTGACAAACTGCGAAAGTATGCCAATTTGAACTGTAACAGACATTCTGGAACTTGACCATAAGTTAAACATACCATAAATATCCTTTACATAGCTTAGAAATAGGCTTTGAGGTGTTCGGTGTGCTAAAATAAACTTTTGGGTCATTCAGGGACTAAAAGTGTCAAAAAGTGCACAAGTTTGCACTTTTGCGCATAACTTACGTTCTGAATACATCCGGACATCCAAAAATTTATGTAAGCACTAAAACATTTTGTTTTAATGTTTGGCATAAGAAAAATCCATTCGTCGCGTCATTTGGATCGTTTTTCGCGCTTATGCGCATTCCGTCGTAATTAACCGAACATCGCGATCGTACGACCAAACGAACCGACATCCGAGATATTTTTGAGCATGTTTTGAGTTCCCTATACTTTAACTTCATTTTAGAGCTTTGAAATGAGGTTAACGGGGTTCAAACGCATCGAAAATAGCTTAAACGGGCTGCAGGGACCAAATCTGACATTCTGCCAAATTAGGTCCTTGCGCACCGCAACAATTATTTGTTACGGTGCGCAAGCAGTCTGCAGATCAGCAGAATTGCAGAAACATTGGATCTGGTCATTTCCACACTTGCACATGGTATTCCTTGAATCTATGGGCTGGTTTGATGTGCCCATGGTATTACAATACCATGGGTGCAAGTGTACGGCTTAGATTGTGCCCCATTTTCCAAGAAACGATCCTAACGGTGAACCGAAAACTATAAATACCCATCCACCCCCATTGCAAAATCCACAAGAATTCTGATTTGAGGAGCTCTAAGTTGAAACCTTTGTTTCATACCTGAGCTACTTGGATCGGGATTAGCATTCGGGGACCCTTCGTAAGTATTCTTTCGTTCTTTTATTGCTTTTCGAGTCTTTTCGAGTCTGAAAGTCAAACTTTGTTTGACTTTCTGCGTTGACCATTTTATGGTCAATGCGAAGTTCGTTTGAACTTCGCAACGTGAGTGTAATCACGTTGGTTATAGTCCCTTGGGACTATGCCTACTGATTACCACGTTGTCTAGGGTCGTAGGGTAAGCGATCTAATAAATCGCTTATACCTTCGAACCCGACCCATTTGGTCGATCATTAGGATCCGACCAAATACTTTAGGTGACCATAGTAGATAGGGAATAACCTTCCGAGGTTATACCCTATGGTCACATCGTTTTGAGTAGTTGTATGATAGGTAGTTTATATGCCTTAGGTAAATTACCAGAATACCCTGTTCATGTATAATTGGTAATTAAGCATATGTAACCTAAACTTTTGTCACATAACTGATTATATAACATGTTTAGGCATATAACACTTGTCATAGGACTAGTTAGGCGGTCCGAACGCGTTTCACGCGAACGACGCGTTAAAGTAGCATAAGCTACCTAAACGAGTCGTAATGGGTCTTAAGCACTTATGTAAGGTTTCATTTAGTATGTAGGCTTTGTTAAACCATATTATACGAGTCTCCACACTCGTTTGATTTACGAACCCTCATTATATCCGATCTTCCGATTTAGGTCCGGTTATTAACATAGTTACCTATATTAGGTGCCTTTTGATATCCGCGATCTCTAGCATTGTTTGGTTGTTACTCAAGGACTACTAAGCAATCTCAAGTGAGTACATAGACCCCTCTTTTACTGTTTTCCAAACTGTTTTGGGGTGAAACACATGTGCCTACTTGTTACTTTCATGCTTTCCTGTTTTCACATCATATACTTCCTACGTTCATTAGTACATTATAGTACATGATTTTCGTTGTGTTCATGCTATGTATGCCCATTGTGTGCGTACTTAGTACATCCTTTTATATTACATTTTATGCTATGTATGTCCATTTAGTTCATACTTAGTACATTGTTTTACATTACACTTATGCTATGTATGTCCATTGTGTGCATGCTTAGTACATTGTTTTACATTACATTTTTGTTGCATATGCTCATCCAGCATGTGAACACATTATACTGCATTTTGAACCATTGTAATCATTTGACTATGTGAACCGTTTGTATCTGTGAACCGTTTGTATATGTGAACCGTTTGTATCTGTGAACCGTTTGTATCTGTGAACCGTTTGTATCTGTGAACCGTTTGTATCTGTGAACCGTTTGTAACTGTGAACCGTGTGAACCGTATTTGACAATACATAAACATTTCTACAATTGTTACACATTACTTTGGTGGTTTGGTTTGATTAAGTGATTAAGTAACGATGCGTGTGTAATATGATACAAGCATGGTGGATACGCCACTGGTACTTCCTATATATAAGTGTTTGTATGGTATTACATATCGTAGCATTATTTGAATCATTTCAGTTTGAGACATATAACATTTTATACAAATAACATAATTTTCACAAGACATTGATTTACAAACAACTTATCTTATACAAACTCATTTTACAATGGTTATTCATTTAAACATACATTATTCTCTTATTTATACATATCATCTGATCTTATCGTTTTTCAAATGATTTACAAAACAAAGCAAATTACAAGGTTCATGACTAATCATTTTCTCAAACATAAGTCATGAAACCTATTTTCACAAAACCTATGTATCTCACAGGCATTTTTATGCTGACATACCTATTTTCATATGTGTTTTTCTGGAGCTGTTGCATAAGATGATCAAGATACACATAGGCAGACTTGGGCTTTAGTGACAATAAAAGATGCAAGACTAGTTAATTATGTTGTATTTCCTTGTTTGTTAAGACATTGTAACACTTTTAATCAATAAAACGAAACTTCAATTGCCATGGATTTGAAACAATTAATTATGTTACAACACTCCCCGACATTTCCGCCACGTTTTGTATGTTCTACGTGGTCGGGGTGTGACAATTACCCATGTATTCAAACCAACCGGCCCAACCACAACAAACTGTGCGGCCCATGTTATGATGCGGCCCAAAGAAACCTAGGCCCACCGAGTGTGTTTGTGACCAGAATAGTCTGTGTGGCCCGATAACGCAGTTCGGCCCAATGAGGTGTGCGACTCCTAGGCCCATGATCTATACCTAAAAGTGGCCAACCCATAATCTGTGGTCCATTTGATATTGTGCGGTCCACACTTTAAGGTGTAGCCATAACAGAAGTGTGCGACCAGTAGATTTTGACCAACTACCGTTTTTATTTTAATCAAATCAATTACATAATTAAGTCCACATGCTTTACTTATCTACCAACAGTTTAATCACCCTAATTGTTTAGCCTATTCCAAACCCTTTTAATTTAGAAACATCCCTGTTATAATAACATTTGAACATCATAATTCTCACATTAAACAGTTAACCACACATGATAATTTCTAATACTAGCATGACCTTATATCGTCGCTTTAACGTCAAAGCCGCTACCTCGTAACACTTGTTGTTATACTATCATGCTAGCAACATCCATTCCCTTTATTATACTTATGTCGATCTATATTTCAGTGATCATATTCCGCAAAGTCACAAAACACTCATCAAGCATAATCAAGTTCATATTGCACAAGCAAGAGATCATCGTTTATTAATCAAATTTATCATACTAACCTAAGATAAATCAAATAACATGCATGGTTGAATTGCAAACGTGGGTGCATTGAGAAGTGGGGTTGGACCAAGGTAAGACACGTAGCACATTATCAACAACTTCCCTTTAACACATCAGCTTATTATCATAATTATTTCTTCCACAATCATTAATGTCGAGCCACACCCCTTGTTTAATAGTACATCAGCCATTGTCCAGGTATCATTATGTTTACATATGAATTCTAAAATCATGCTCGTTTATACAGATCATCACATATCCACATGTCACACAAGAATCAGGTATACCAATTAATATACATCGAGTAAAGAGGGGATATACTAACCGGAGAGGGAAAAGAGGTGTACGAGCACAATAATCTTTGAAGGGGGGGGGGCTTTGTCACACCCCCAAAATCCACACGCGGAGTATCACCGCTTGGAGGCGTGACTGACCAGGATCAAGCCACCAATCATATAGAACAATGTATAAAGTAAAAGTAATTGCAATTTACCCAACCGATCCATATGAAAGGTGTTCCAAAACATAAATATGTTATCACTGTATAGCGGAAGCGTATAATTAAACCCAACATAATAAAGTATGAAATGTCATAATCTCTAATCAAGTATTCACGATCCTTGTCCACAACGACTGCGCCTCCCGTGCAAGCTCCATAAGTGCCTAAGGTCCTGCAAGGCATGTAACAGAGGATCAACAACTAGTTGAGCGAGTTCACAGAAAGTAAATGCGTAATAGTAAGTTCGTATGTAACATGTGGCTCTACTGGGCCGATAGTACGTTCTATTGGTGGGGGCTTCCCATGTTGTATATCCACTAGACTATTCGTAACCATAAGTATCCTTCCCAATCCGGGGATAGTAATAAGTATGAGTACAAGTATAAGTGTCCTTCCCAACCGAGGACAGTACGTATCGAGTACGTAGGTTTAGCGCTGGTGTCCTTCCCCATCCGAGGACATTAGTACCTAGGATTTTTTGTATGTGTTAACACTAGTATCCTTCCCAAACCGAGGATAGTACGTATGTTATACGTAGATTTTGGCACAGGCATCCTTCCCAATCCGAGGACCGTGGTAAGTAGTCTAGTAGTGATGTGAGTACAAACAATCATTCAATCCCATTCCCAACCCGCCTGGGGAATCCCATGCCTTGGTAAGAGTGTGAACTCACCTTGGTTTGCTCGGTATGCTAAGAATGCTCACAATTAATCAATCACGTCCGAGATAAAAGAACAATGAGTTGATCGATAAGGGCTTAGGGAAACACACACAGCTGCCGTCACAGTGGGGAGAGTTCTAGGGTTTCCGTTCTGCCAAAAGTGTGACGAACAAACTGGTTGATTTGCTAAAATACTTGTCTTACGTGTTGGGCCCTTAATGGGCTTCGGCGAAACCGGGCTCGGCGTAACAGATTTCTGTTACGTCGAGATGTATGTGACGAAACACACACCTGTTTCGTCGGGGTTGTGTAATGTGTAACGGTTAAAATGTTCAAGTGTTTACATGCTATCAAGCAATCTAGTCACGTTAAATAGGTAACATACAAACAAACATTCCACTTTATAATTCAATGTGTACTGTTACAATGCAATCATATCAAATAATCAACAGTGAAAGTGCATTTAATGCGGATACAAAACGTAGAAACTCGAGTTGTCACATTATCCCCAACTTGAAAGAAATTTCGTCCCGAAATTTAGCATGCGGTTACTGAGGAAGCTAGGTAAGTTGTATCGTTTACTGGTTTTCCTGGGGTGTCACATCATCCCCCCGTTGATTTGGAATTTCATCCCGAAATTCTGCAGTAGTAGCTTCAGCCTCAGTAGTAGTTGCATTGGTTCCGAATAACTGGGGATACTTGAGTTTCATTTGATCTTCTCGCTCCCAGGTGAACTCTGGGCCGCGACAGGAGTTCCAACGAACTCGTACAAGAGGAATTCTCGTGTTCTTGAGGACCTTAACATCCTGGTCCGTGATTTCAACAGGTTCCTCGACGAAGTGCAACCGCTCGTCGATAGTGAGTTCCTTCAAGGGAACTATGTGGGTCTCATCTGACGTACACTTCTTCAGATTCGACACGTGAAAGACGTTGTGAACTGCACTGAGTTCAGGTGGTAAGTTCAGTCTGTAGGCCACTTTGCCTATTTTCTCTGTGACTTCGAAAGGTCCGACATAACGCGGATTGAGCTTGCCTCGTTTGCCAAAACGAACCACACCCTTCCAGGGTGAAACTTTAAGTAGCGCTCGATCCCCAACCTGGAATTCGAGTAGTTTCCTGTCTTTATCAGCGTATGCTTTCTGACGGTCACGAGCTTCCGCCATGCGTTGTCATATCTGAGCAATCTTTTCTGTAGTATCAACTACCATTTCTAGACCTGTGATTTGACTATCTCCCACCTCTGCCCAACAGAGAGGTGACCGGCATTTACGCCCGTACAATGCCTCGAATGGAGCAGCTTTAATGCTGGTGTGGTAGCTGTTATTGTATGAAAATTCCACAAGTGGCAGATGTTTTTCCCAACCATTGCCAAAGTCAATTACGCACGCCCGAAGCATGTCTTCTAGAGTTTGAATGGTGCGCTCAGGCTGCCCATCTGTCTGAGGATGATAAGCTGTGCTCATGTCTAAACGAGAGCCAAAAGATTTATGCATTGCTTGCCACAGTTCTGAAGTAAAACGTGCGTCACGATCAGAGATAATAGAGGTGGGCACCCCGTGCCTCGAGACCACTTCTTTTAAGTAAACGTCTGCTAAGGTAGAGAACTTGTCTGTTTCTTTGATAGCCAAGAAGTGAGCAGACTTTGTGAGTCGATCCACGATCACCCAAATAGTATCATTTCCGCGCTGAGATCTAGGTAAACCAGTAACAAAATCCATGGAAATTTGTTTCCATTTCCATTGTGGTATCTCAGGTTGTTGGAGCGGACCTGAAGGTTTCTGATATTCCGCCTTGACTCTCGCACAAGTCAAGCACTTGCCAACGTATGTTGCTATGTGGGCCTTCATGCTAGGCCACCAGTATGTAGTTTTGATATCGTGGTACATTTTATCCGCACCAGGATGTACCGAGTAGCGAGACTTATGAGCTTCATCCATTACTAGCTCACGTAAGTTGCCATAAAGTGGAACCCAAATGCGTCCTGTGACGTAGTAAGCACCATCTTCCTTTTGTTCTAAACGTTGTCTTGAGCCACGTAGGGCTTCAGCCCTGACATTTTCTGGTTTCAATGCTTCTACCTGAGCATTTCGTATCTGGGAAGGAAGACTAGACTGTATGGTGAGTTGTAAAGCTCGCACGCGCTTAGGCGCAGTGTCTTTTCGACTGAGGGCGTCAGCCACAACATTGGCTTTGCCTGGGTGGTACCTGATTGAGCATTCGTAGTCATTTAGCAGTTCGACCCATCGTCGTTGTCTCATATTCAGTTCCTTCTGTTTGAAGATATGTTCGAGGCTTCTGTGGTCAGAGTAGATAGCACATTTGGTGCCGTACAGGTAGTGTCGCCAAATCTTAAGTGCAAAAACAACCGCTCCCAGCTCTAAATCGTGTGTTGTGTAATTCCGTTCGTGAATCTTAAGTTGGCGCGAAGCATAAGCAATGACTTTATCCCTTTGCATCAATACACATCCAAGACCTTGGATCGATGCATCGCAGTAGACTACAAAATCATCCGTGCCTTCAGGCAATGAGAGGATAGGTGCGCTGCAAAGTCTATCCTTTAAGTGCTGAAACGCTGTTTCCTGTGCATTACCCCAACGGTAAACAACACCTTTCTGTGTCAGTAGTGTAAGCGGCTGTGCGATCTTTGAGAAGTCTTTGATGAACCGTCTGTAATATCCCGCCAAACCCAAGAATTGGCGTATTTCAGTTGGTGTACGAGGTGCAGGCCAGTTCTTGATCGAATCCACCTTGGATGGATCGACATGAATCCCATCCTTGTTTACCACGTGGCCTAAGAAGTGGACTTCACGGAGCCAGAAGTCGCATTTTGAAAACTTAGCGTATAGTTGTTCCGTTCGAAGAAGTTCCAAAATAAGTCGTAAGTGCTGCTCATGTTCCTCCCGACTCTTCGAATAGATCAGGATGTCGTCGATGAAAACAATGACGAACTTGTCGAGGTAAGGTTTGCAAACCCTGTTCATAAGATCCATGAAAACCGCAGGCGCGTTCGTTAACCCGAAAGGCATGACCAGAAACTCGTAGTGGCCGTAGCGTGTTCTGAACGCTGTCTTGGAGACGTCCTCATCCCGGACTCTCAGTTGATGATACCCTGACCTTAGATCAATCTTCGAGTAATAGCTCAACCCTTGTAACTGGTCGAATAAATCGTCGATGCGTGGAAGAGGATAGCGATTCTTCACAGTCACCTTGTTCAGTTCGCGGTAGTCTATACACATGCGGAAGGTACCGTCTTTCTTCTTTACAAATAGTACTGGAGCTCCCCAAGGCGAAGAGCTAGGACGTATAAAACCCTTTTCCAAGAGTTCTTGGAGTTGCTTAGACAGTTCTTCCAGTTCCGTGGGAGCTAAGCGATAAGGTGCTCGAGCTATAGGTGCTGCTCCTGGAGCGAGCTCGATCTGAAATTCGACCTGGCGATGAGGCGGTAACCCAGGTAACTCTTCAGGAAACACTTGAGGAAATTCGCGTACTACCGGAATATCCTCTATCTTTTTCTCTTTCTTCGATGTATCAGTGACGAGAGCTAAAACAGCTGTGTGGCCCTTACGCAAACACTTCTGAGCCTTCAAGAAGGAAATGATGCCACTCACGACACCACTCTTGTCGCCTTGAACTTCGAGAGGTTCTCTACCAGAACGAGGAATACGAATGATCTTCTCCTTGCATAGGATCTCCGCTTGTTGTTGGGATAACCAATCCATACCGATGACGATGTCGAAACTACTCAGAGTTATAGGAATGAGATCGATGGAGAAAGTCTGACCAGCGAGGATAAGATTACAACCCTGAACTATGTGCGTGGCCTCTAAACTTTTACCGTTAGCTAACTCTACGACATGTTTAGTGTTCAAAAGTGTTGGTGCGCGTTTAAGTATTTGACTAACTTTCAGAGACATATAACTGGTATCCGCACCCGAATCAAATAGTACAGTAACATAAAAGTCGTCGAGAAGAAACTTACCCATAACCACGTTGGGATCATTCCTGGCATCACCCTGCCCAATCACGAATGCTCGTCCCCTAGCGACGTTGTTCCCATCATTGTTGTTTCCCCCGTTGTTGTTCCCATTGCCCTGGTTGTTGTTGTTGTTGTTGTTCTGGTTTCGGTTTAGCTGAGGGCAGTGTCTTTTGTAGTGACCTTCAGCGCCACACTGAAAACATCCCTTATTGCCCTGTTGTTGATTCTGCTGTGCTTGCTGCTGCTGCTGCTGATTTTGATTTACAGGCCGTGGGCTCCTACAATCCTTGGCCTCATGGCCCACCCTGAAACACCTTTGACAACGTACCTTGTTACACTGGCCACTGTGGTGCTTGTTGCAGTTGTTGCACTTTGGGAGGTTCCCTCGATAACCACCCTGCTTGTGACTACCCGAAGATTGCTGGCTAGGGCTCTGATAATTGTCAGTCTTTCGCTGCTGAACTTGGGACTGAACTGAAGCTGAACCTTTACTGGAATCCCCCTCCCATTTTCTCTTGTTGTCACTGGGAGTAGCAGGAGTAACTGAAGTAGTAGCGGTAGTTGTAGCGTTGATGCGTTTAGGCAACCTTTTCTGCTCCACCGCTTGATCAGTGAGACGGTGAGCCAACTGAACAACCTGCTGGTAGGTGGCATGATTGGCGGAAGTCACATGGCTTTGGATCTCTGGCACCAGACCCTTAAGATAAAGTTCGATACGCTTGTCCACCAAAGTAGGACACAGTAATGCAAGCTCATTCGATCTCTTTATATACGCCTCAATTTCAGACCCTGTCATCTTGAGGTTGAAGAACTCAACTTCCAGCTTATGTATGTCATCACGACTGCAGTATTCTTCCTTGATCATCTCTTTGAAATTGTTCCATGGGGTGGCGTTAGCAGCAACCAACCCCAGTATTTGGACCTGTGCTTTCCACCATGTGAGAGCTAAAACCTCGAGAGTACCGGTAGCATATTTCACCCTGCGTGCCTCAGGGCATTCACACATTTCGAACACAGACTCTAGCTTCTCGAACCAATGGAGAAGGCCTACGGCTCCTTCAGTGCCGCTGAAAGTAGTTGGACGACAGTCCATGAAAGTCTTGAAAGTGCAAACAGGTGGTTGACCTGTTGTGCATAAGAGTTAGGATAAGATAAAACACGAGAGTTGGTTTAGGAATGTAGGATCTAAGGATCCTAGTGTGAGTTGTAACTGCAGGGTATACCTCCTGCTTGTGCGGCTGCAACTGCCGCAGTAACTCGTTCGTTAATGAGGGCCGTCAACTGGTCCTGGGTCATGTTGATACGTCCAGACATGATCTTCATAGTAAAGATAACGCAAGTGAGATAGGTTCGCGAATAGTGCGATGACAGAAGAGAGTAAGCACACAAGTGTTCTCATGCAACAACAATTAGTGAGCAATGTAATCTAAGCATACCACGAGCAAAGTTCTATGTAGTTCTAGCATGTAGGCAATAAACATAAACCTTATTACCTAGGATGTTGAGTCTTGCACGTGGAGCGAAGAGTCGTTGTGGATCGTTGAGAGCACTGTTCTGGTTATAGTCTGGTTTTAACAAAACCCGTTTTCCCTTTATTAAAACCGAGTTCTCTATAACCAATGGCTCTGATACCAATCTGTCACACCCCCAAAATCCACACGCGGAGTATCACCGCTTGGAGGCGTGACTGACCAGGATCAAGCCACCAATCATATAGAACAATGTATAAAGTAAAAGTAATTGCAATTTACCCAACCGATCCATATGAAAGGTGTTCCAAAACATAAATATGTTATCACTGTATAGCGGAAGCGTATAATTAAACCCAACATAATAAAGTATGAAATGTCATAATGTCTAATCAAGTATTCACGATCCTTGTCCACAACGACTGCGCCTCCCGTGCAAGCTCCATAAGTGCCTAAGGTCCTGCAAGGCATGTAACAGAGGATCAACAACTAGTTGAGCGAGTTCACAGAAAGTAAATGCGTAATAGTAAGTTCGTATGTAACATGTGGCTCTACTGGGCCGATAGTACGTTCTATCGGTGGGGGCTTCCCATGTTGTATATCCACTAGACTATTCGTAACCATAAGTATCCTTCCCAATCCGAGGATAGTAATTAGTATGAGTACAAGTATAAGTGTCCTTCCCAACCGAGGACAATACGTATCGAGTACGTAGGTTTAGCACTGGTGTCCTTCCCCATCCGAGGACATTAGTACCTAGGATTTTTTGTATGTGTTAACACTAGTATCCTTCCCAAACCGAGGATAGTACGTATGTTATACGTAGATTTTGGCACAGGCATCCTTCCCAATCCGAGGACCGTGGTAAGTAGTCTAGTAGTGATGTGAGTACAAACAATCATTCAATCCCATTCCCAACCCGCCTGGGGAATCCCATGCCTTGGTAAGAGTGTGAACTCACCTTGGTTTGCTCGGTATGCTAAGAATGCTCACAATTAATCAATCACGTCCGAGATAAAAGAACAATGAGTTGATCGATAAGGGCTTAGGGAAACACACACAGCTGCTGTCACAGTGGGGAGAGTTCTAGGGTTTCTGTTCTGCCAAAAGTGTGACGAACAAACTGGTTGATTTGCTAAAATACTTGTCTTACGTGTTGGGCCCTTAATGGGCTTCGGCGAAACCGGGCTCGGCGTAACAGATTTCTGTTACGTCGAGATGTATGTGACGAAACACACACCTGTTTCGTCGGGGTTGTGTAATGTGTAACGGTTAAAATGTTCAAGTGTTTACATGCTATCAAGCAATCTAGTCACGTTAAATAGGTAACATACAAACAAACATTCCACTTTATAATTCAATGTGTACTGTTACAATGCAATCATATCAAATAATCAACAGTGAAAGTGCATTTAATGCGGATACAAAACGTAGAAACTCGAGTTGTCACAGGCTTGTTGTCTGACGTTCGTAAGTTTGAGAGAGGGGTAGGATTTGTTTTTGTTTTGAGATAATAATAATAAGCATGCAACAATTAATAACTGAACATAGAAGGCGGTGGGGGTTTATGTGTGTGGGCCGAGATAGTAGATCAAGTGGGCTAGGGAATTGGATTTCGTAACAGTTTACACCACCAACAATTTGATTTCACAACTAACAATAAGTATTATTATTATTATTAACATATATTACTACTTTTATTATTATTATTATTATTATTATTATTTTTATTATTATTATTATTAGGGTTAATGTAATCAACAACCACTAGCATATATAAATTTAACGTATTATGGTCCGGTCCTCCAAAGTTTCGATTTACTCGAACCATGCCGTTGTTCAAGTGGTTCGGGTGGGTTAGATCACGATATGGATTGACTCGTTCGTGCAAAATAAATCAGATGAGTGTACACATTTGGTTTCACAGAAAAGTAAAGCGTAATAAAAATGATTTAAAAGAGAAATGAAACGAATGATGCTATCCTCGGAAACACGGGTTGTCACAGAGCAGACACCACGTCCTCCACCCTGTCTATTGCCAGTATACTTTGATCCTCCACATTTATCAAGATTCCTTTTGTGCTCACACCTGCTGCTATTACGCCTTTCCCAGGTTTTTGATGCTCGTTTCTTTACTGTCGAGCGGCAGATCAGTTAATTACTTCAGCATATATACAAACTCGAGGAGGAATTCACGCATGTTAACAGTTTACTTTTCTTTCCTCCTCCACCTCAGTCCCCAGCATAGTTGGTTTCTGGATTATACAGATTGCATTACATTTGGGTAAAGACACTAATGATAAGCCGAGATTGTGGAGACTTGTGAAGACCACATCTGACTACATAATTTTGATACACTAATATACTTGTTGGACAAGGGTAGGGTGACCCTGTGTCCCTTTTGATGTGATACATTTTGTAAGACAATGCAATTGTGGTTGGAGAATAATAAGGGTCCAATCATCATTAAACATGCGACGATACTTTGTGGCCAATAAACAATGAAGGCTCAGTCGCTATGTCTTCATTAAGCACGTTGTTGATCTTTATGTATGTGCTATAATTATAACACTACGTGCTCGCTTGCTATGCTCTCGTTAAACGTAATTTCCAAATTACTCGGTTATGCTATGATTATGCTATTGCTGAATTGGTTGATATGATAATGTGTGTGTACATATGACCCCTAAAACAACTATATGCACTCACTGAACAAATAAGACCTGACCTAACCAATCTTCTTCTTAGAAGATGTCGACACAAGGGAACGTCGATACCAATAACCCTCCGCCAACAACAGCGGCAGAACTACAAGAGCGCATCTCACAGGCCATTGCACAGCTCGAGGCCCTTCGCTCCGAACACAGCAAAGGCTGCACCTACAAGCAGTTCTTGGACCACAAACCTCGAGAATTCGACGACACTGGGGGTGCTTTAGCTTTCGTGCGTTGAGAAGACGGATTCTGGCTTACGACTGAGCAAATGTGACCCAGAACATCAAGTCACGTACATAGCTGGACTATTTGTAGATGGGGCTCTGTCATGGTGGAACCTTCGTGTTCAGACAATGGGCGAGACCGCTGCGTATGCTTTGACGTGGGTCGAACTGAAAGAACTGATGCGTAAGAGATATTGCTCGAGGGCAGAAGTCCAGAAGTTGGAGACTGAACTGTGGAACTTGAAAATGGAGGGACCAAAGATAGTTGAGTATGTGCAGAGATTTAACGATTTCTCACAAGTTGCTACGCTCCTGGTGGGACCAGAGTTTAAGAGAGTCGAACGTTTCATAGGGGGATTGGCACCTCAGATTCTAAGCCTGGTAACCACATCTAAACCTTCAACGATCACCGAGGCTATCGACATAAGCGTGGCGCTCACTGAAGAAGCGGTTAGACTAGGAAAATTTTCCATTATGGAAGAGAAAGAGGAGACTCCTGTAGAGTCATCTGGAGATAACAAGAGAAAGCTCACAAATTTCAAGAAGGTTACTCGGGCGAGTAACAAGAAGAAGGCCAAAAAGGGAAAAGACTACATGGGTATCCTACCTAAGTGCGACAATTGTTTACGTTATCATGTCGGACGATGTAAATATGGAAAATGTGATAACTGTGGCAAGAGGGGGCATCCTAAAGAAACTTGTAGGCAAGATACAGAACAAAGTAATGGAGGCCAAGATGGTAGCGAGAATCATGGAGGAAACAACGACAATGTCAATTATTAAGGCAGAACGAGCGACCGACAGAAACGTGCTCAAGGTTGTTTTAATTGTGGAAGCAAAAAGCATTTCAGAAAATATTGCCCTAAAAATGATCAGGCACAAGATTGAAAGCTCAACACCGGAGCTAGGGAGACACGCCAGGAATTCAAGTGTGGATATCGGTACGTCCCATACTACTCAACGTTATGCATCTGTACTACCAGATACTTTTGCAAATTTTAAGCTTCGCATCTCTAGAGTTGAGAATATACTTGGTTTAGTAGCAAGTAAGTTAGATAACCCGTACTCGATGGAACTAGCTAAGGGGAAGCTAGTGGAAGCCAACGCAGTAACTAGAAATGGCAAGATAGAACCCGGAGAGCGTAAGTTTACGCTTGACCTACTGTCAGATGAGTTGGGAAGCTTCGACGTGGTAATTGGGATGGATTAATTGCCGAGTGATCGAGCGGAGATTAATATCCGCATCCCGATGGCAAACGAAGAAACGATCGTGACTCATGAAGCAGGATACGCCTCTACAAATTACCAATTGCTTGAAGGCACGAAAATTGTTGTAAATAGGATGTGTCGTTTCGAAGATACCCCTGTGATAAGGAAATATCCTGAAGTCTTCCCCGAAGACTTACCAGAATTATCTCCTCAACGACTAGTCGAATTTCGCATCAATTTGATTCCAGGCACCGCGCCTATAGTCGATGCACCTTAACGGCTTACACCTTCAGAGATGCAGGGATTGTCAGTGTAACCTCAGAAGTTGATAGAGAAGGAAGATAACAGACCAAGATTCCCTTTTGGGTAACCCCAATTCTGCTCATCAGTAAGAAGGACGATATCTTTCGTATGGACATCAAACTACCAGGAGCCGAACGAGCTAACCCACGAGAGTCGGTGACTCTTGCTAAGGATTAACGAATTACTTATTTACCTAACTGTGAGGATCCAACTACTACTTCACGACTGATCGATGATCGAGTGTCATTAGCTGTGAATTCAGGAATAAAGTATACCGGGGAAATTGTGGGACAATAATTTGTTTTTAAACATACACAAAAATGGTGTTTCCTATACAATGCACAAAACAGATTTACACAGAATACGAAACCCTGAGGATCTAGAAAACATATACTTAGGACCTTTGGGAACCCAGGTCCAAACTCGTAAAGGTTGTTACTTAGGAACCATATTTGTTAACTCAATCAAACACCAATAACCTGACATATATGCCATTTCAGTTAACAAGCAGAAAGTACTTAAATTTCTTTTGTTGAAATCTTCACTTTTGCTTTTAGCAAGTAGATGTTTGCATCTCTACTCCCCTTAATGGTAGTTGCATCGCGTTAATCTTCTTCGCTGAGAGCGAACACACATTTGCATCGAATACTTGGTCGTTTCTCCATTCTAGCAAACACTCATCGTTTCATTACTTGAAAACTTATATGTCACACATGCGCCATTTGCTACGCATGCGGTTTCATTTCAAACGCTTCATTAAAGATCAAATATTATGTTGCTAAATCTAATTACTGATTTGTGATTCGAATGACCTACATTATTGTAATTGTTGGCTCTTTTACTATCAAGTCAACACACATTCTTGAAACTTCTTTTATTTCAAGTTACATTCATGGTTTATTTTTGTAACCATGCTGAGATTCCCCTTGTTGGTACATATGTTTATTGTCGGGCTACGCTGAAACCAGGATCAACTGCTTAAACTTATCCATTTCGCATGTTCGTTTTGAAGACGCTGCATGATGTATTGAGAGCATCATATTCAAATATTTTTGCAAAGTCATAGTAGATTCGGTTGGTCTACAACTCCACTAAATCGTTTGAGTGGTTTCGATACCTTACGGTGATACTTTCACGAAATTGAAGCTTGCGCTAATTTGGTTACTCACTTCATACACGGATTTAATTATCTATTTACTAATTTACTCTAAATCCGTCTTGTTTATCACGATTAAAGCAGTCTCAACACAGTTGTGTGTTAAGGCAATGGTACATAGATTCATTTCATAAGCACAATGTACCTCCTAACGATCCTTTCATTGTCAATCGAATACCTTGCGGTAGTTAATACTTCTTCACCTTCGATCAAAAACAGTGGCTCTTTGATGTTCCATATTTAACTAAAAACTTTATGACATTGTGTAAATCAAATCTACGGATTGTCTCAGTACACTTTCATTTGATTTCAGGTACGGTGAACTTGTTCAGTCACCACTATTATTGAATCTCATCATTACGACACCTTGTGGTGTCATTAGCTTGTGCTAATCATGGTCAACTGTTTCACACAAAACTACATATACTTTTGTTTGACTTGTCATTTAAACATTTCTGATATAACTACGAATTAAGACAATGATACACCAGATTCGCTTGTACTTCATTTGGTGCATTTTCGCAATTCGATAATGTCAACACACTAATCCTTACCATTTACTTATTCGAAAGTTGACAGGTCATTTTCATCTCCAAGTTGTTGATTTTGAGTTCATATAGCGGAGGCTATGGTTTGTGAAAGTTTGCATACTGTGACCGATCGTTTGAGAACCCTATTGGTCAAAAATCCTCTTTTGTGGAACCCATGTAACTAGATTACACTAGACTATACGTCAATACGTCATGTATCTTTGACTGCAAATCCTGAAACACATACTTTTTAACTGCTGGGCTCTGATTTTAGTAAGATATTCTTGGATTCGCCTGAATTGAATAAGTTTTGATTCGGTTTTGGGTTACCTACCTCTGCATTATTCATACACATACACGCACAATGTAACCCTAAGGAGTTAAGGTAGTACAAATTTTGATGACGAAATTTTCTTAACAGGGGGAGAATGTGACAACCGTCAAATTTGCATGCATCCGTACAATTAATTAATATTGATTTATGCTTAATGACTGTGCTTAATTACAACTGATGACTTAAACTGTTTTCTGATTTCTGTATCATACATACATGTGCATCACGTTTCATACTATCACACCATTTATCACATACAGACTTTAGTGACATAAACGATGCACAAAGCACGGTTAGCACAGTGAGCGGATAACTCAGAAAATGCTGACGATGTTCAGTACATAGACAGACAGTGTTTTGAGACCCAGTATGGGCCAGGGACAAGGTACTACACTAGTATGGTGTGTAGGGAAGTAAGGACCATAAACCTGCGTCACTAGGTGATAGTTTGAGTGCCGGAAAGTGCCTAAAACCCACTAAAAGTGCAGAATTCTGCATTTTTCAGCAAAAAATCAGCTCTTTAACATACTAGTATTATGCAGAAAATTGACTAAATGGTCCTGAACACCATAACACCCACTAGAATATCTAGTAACTAACACTTGCAACCATATGCTTGGATTTGAGTTATTAACTAACTAGTTACCATTCAATTTTACAATTACCCCCCCCCCCCCTTGATGATTTACGGCCCAAAGGAGGACCCCACCACCAAGATTTTATTTCTTATTTTATTTAGATTGTTGCTTGATTTGGTTGCCATATTATTGAGGGAAGAAGATTATAAGTATGGTGGTATAGATATTCAAGATCTTCATCATTTCATTTTCATTCCTTCACAACACCACACTTCACCATCTCCCTCATACTCTCTTTCTCCCTCTCAGCTCTACATGGTGCCGCCACCACCACCACCTTGCAACCACCATCCATCCATTTTCAAGCTCATTCCAAGTACTAGAAGGTGTTACATGGAGCTTGGTACTTGAAGAACTTGAAGATCCTTCATCCATTGCTTTCACCCACCATTCTCATCATCTTTTTCTCTAGTGATCTTCCCTAGCCTTTGAGCTAGTTGTAAGCTTCTTGTTACTAGCTTTTACTTCTCATTTTGTTGGTTAAAATTTTAGTATATTGTTTATCACAAGAACACTAAAAGACTTGAACAAGAATCATAAACATGAAGCTTAAAAATGATGAAATCTTGTTGAAATGTGGTTGTTAAATACATGCTTGATACTTGATTATTATTTACTTGAAATTATGATATTGATCATCATAAGGAGCTTGCTAGATTGTGATTAAACACATGATTTAGCAAGTTAGAGGATGATTATGTGTTAACCCAAGAAGATCATCCTCACTTATAAACATGAACTTGAAAATAAAATGATTCCTTGAAAAACAGTAAATAAAGTGAGCTAGTAATCTTATGAACCTAAGATTCATAAATGATTTTCCAAGAAAACCAAGTCCAAAATATGATTTTTAGTAGAACTTGATTCTTACTTAAATGTACACTATTTTTTTGTAATAAAATAAGTGTAAGAACATTTTTATTTACAAGAAGGGTTCAAAAGAATAATTTTTGTAAAATATGTTTACAAGTTGTAAATACCTAGTTTCTTTAAGAATGGGATTTTTAAAGAAGTAAACACACTTTAAGGGGTAACTAAGTCTACTAAACATGCTACCGAGTTACTACAAGTTTTAATAAAAGATCAAATTCATGTTGTTATGTAAAGTGTATAATTTTTGCACTTGGGAAGTGTAGTTTGGTTTTTGATTGTTGTGTTGATTTTTGAAAAGAAAATGATATGCTTCGGTAGTATGGACACCTCCGTTTTTAGGGGAAACTATGGCAAAATTTTCTAAAAATATAAACACTTAGAAAAATATTTTCTAACAAGTATTTACAAGTATGTTTTGATCATAAGTTTTCGATATAAACTTTGCCATGATTCTTGTAACAAAAATACAAATATTGGAGGTTGGTTTTTATAAATAAAAACGAGTAAACATATATATTTAGAATATATATACATATTAAGACACTTGTGTGATTATTTGCATACTCGGTGAAATGGTTATATTATCTTAGGGTAAAATAATGTAACTTAACAAAGTACCATGGAATTTACTATCCGAAATATTACCAAAAATCACAAGGAATAAATATATAAGTTACACACATAATATTGTGGAACTGAACGGTAGAACGTAACTTACAAAATATTCCGGAAAATAAACTCATTTTGGTAAATACTATTTTGGATATGAAAGAATGAAAGTGTGATTTTTACCAAGTTATATCATATTTTTGGACAGGAGAAAATGTATTATCTTTGGGAAAGTAAAAATATATTTACTTGAGTTTATTAAGAAATATAGTATTTTTGGGAAAAATATATATTTTCTTGGGATGTAATGTTTTGAATAAAAATAAGGTTTATATTCTTTTGGATTCATGCCGGAATACGACGCCAATACTTAACAAGAATACGAAAGTACATGTATGAGATACCCCCATCCTTAGGAGGGGAATACAAATACAAAATACTTGAGAAGTATTGATATAAGATATTGTTTAAACAATTATTCCAAAAATTAAAGTTAAAATAAATATTCCTTTAACAAGTGATTATAACTTGGAATAATATTGAAGACTTAAAGGAAACGCAACTCAGAACGTAAATACTAAGACAAGGCACGACCGTTCGTCTAATAGACATTAACACATTGTAGGTAGTCGTGTTTGCTGAAGGGATTTGAGTTACGATACTGAAGACGCAATACTGTGATTTCATGTCCCCCTTTTCTCTTAACTGTTTTCAGTTTTATACTTCGGGGGTGAAATACATGTTACAATTATTACAGACATTTTATACATGGTATGATTAGCTTAAGGAGGGTTTACTACTAGATCATGTGAATGAGTAGGGAGATTAAGGCCATCAATCCTCGTTATAGGACCGAGAGGCATGAGTGATAGATCTATTTGGGTGTAGCGAGCCCCACTCCTGAGTCCGCTGAGTGGACCATGTGGTGACTATGTCTTACAGCCGGAAGTCCGGTGCGAAATCTGCTAGGTTTGAGTCTTCCTGCATCACTTCACACATACCATTGGCTTTGCAACCCAGTGGTGATCTCTTTTTCCTTATTGCTACATACCAGGGACTTACATACATACTTACAATGTTTCAAAGGCTTATACATACACACAAACGAACACATGAACTCGCTCAACTTTTGTTGATGTATTTTCAAACTACATGTATTTCAGGGAATTTATAAGTGGATCTGGCGGGCGTTGGAAATTTTTATGCTGCGTTAAGAATAAAGCTGTCATCCATGGTCTTTGATTTGGTTAATGTGTCTTATTCCTGGAGGAGACACGTCATCCAAACCTTGGTGTTATTAAATATCTTTTGACGAGTCCTTAATGAACTCATAAACAATTTGTACGGTTTGTAAAACTTGAATTCGAGGTCTGCAATGTTGTTATGTTTTAAACTTATTTAATGGATGACAAACCTATGGTTTTTATCATATAGTTGATGTTATGATTGAATGCAATGATATTAAGAAAGTCACACCATAATCACGCTTCCGCAAAAGTCAGGGTGTGACTGCTGGGATATGCACTTGCCTTTGATTGAATTCTCGTACAATAACAATTACCACGTGAGTATTCAAATGGCACCATTCAAGGCATTGTATGGTCATAAGTGGCGTTGTCCGATTTGTTGGCACGAGATCGGAGAAGCTCAAATCACCGGTTTCGAGCTTACACAAGAGACGACAGACAATATTTTATAGATTCGAGACAACCTGCTCAAGCCGGAAACTGACAAAAGAGTTACACTGATAAGCGTCGCAAACCTTTGGAATTTAACGTTGGTGACTTTGTACTTCTCAAGGTATCCCCTTGGAAGGGTGTAGTTCGATTTGGTAAAAAGGGGAAACTTGTTCCTCGCTATGTAGGTCCTTTCAAGATTATCGAAAGGATTGGCAAGGTAGCGTCTTGACTGGACCTACCTCAAGAGCTCAACAATGTTCATCCTACCTTTCACGTCTCCAAATTAAAGAAATGTCTTGCTGAAGAAGGACTTCAAGTTCCACTCGAAGATCTTCAAATCAACGAGACTCTGTACTTCGTGGAGAAACCAGTCAAGATCATGGATCGAGGTGTCAAGCAATTAAGGCGTAGTCGAATTCTTATCGCTAAGGTTCGATGAGAAGGAAAATGTGGCGCTGAGTTTACTTGGGAACTCGCAAGTGATATGAAGACTAAGTATCCGCACCTATTCATTGCATCTTCCTAAATTTCGTGACATAATTTCCTAAAGGAGGGGAGATTGTAATGCCTCGCTTTTTGTAACTTACCTTAATTAGAAAGTTTGTCGTGTACTTCTATTTTCAGAAAGTTGTAATCTCTTGTAATCGTATTTCGTTTCAAATCGTTGTAAATTTGAGGACTTGATCATAATAAAATGGATTATTTGATGAGAATTATATGTGTTGTTCATACTTATTCATACACACACATTTGTTACGTGTACATGATTCTTGTAGAACGTGTTTATTTTACAAATGGACAATCGTAAATACATGAATCTTACATGCTTTATACATGCAAAGACTTGATTAAACATTTACAACACTTAATACATGTTTAAATATTTGTTAAATACTTGGTTACATGTCTTATTTACATAAAATGCTTGACATATGCATATTATACCTTAAAACATCACTATCATCAAACCACAAGGACTGCAATTGACAAAAACTGAAACATGCTCGGTGGTCACACGCCGCGACCCGTGCACGGGTCAAGCCTCAGCTTCGCGACCCGCGGTGATACTCGATTTACAGCCAACAATCTCAGCTGCGCAATTGATCCAATTTTGAGTCCATTTCTCCCCACTAATCACATTTAATACTCCTCTAACACCTAACCCTAATCCCCAACTATAAATACAACATCTCCCACACTCATTTTCACTTTCCAATCTCCCTAAACACTCGCAAATCCTCTCTAAATTCTCTAAAATATCCAGAAGTTTGGCAGAAAGTTTAGGAGCTTCAAAGTGAGTTCTAGCTCACTTCTTCAACTATTTTCTTCTTGTTTCTTCTTCTAAAACACTTGGATAACCTCTAGGAAGGTTTTCACAAGATTACCATGGTAATCTAAGGTGAAACATCACCACATTTGAGGTCCAAAGTGTGTTATACTTTCTGTTTTGATTAATGTTCATGTATCCTCATGTTCTTTGCTAAAACTTGGTGGAATCTTGAATCCACCAAGCTCACAACTTCACCAATAGTTGTGGGTTTGTGTTGAGATTTATTCGTACCAATTTATGAGTTCAACAACTATTTAATTTCAGTTTATACATGTCCTAATCCAAGTGATGAAAACAAGCATGATTCATCATCTTCAATATGATGAACTTGTGACTTGTGAAGTGTGAACCATGGGAGCTTGGGCTTTCCAACTTAGTTCCACTCCTTCACTTGTGAAACTTTGTGTATAAACACTCAAGTGGTTTCCTAGAATCAAAGTAACATAGCCCCGCCTAGCCTCCGACACTTAGGATTACCTTTCCATGTTGTGTTGGCTCACCCGGGTTAAAGACTTACTTGGCCACTTGTGAATGTATTAGCTAGATTTATTTCTTGTAATCATCCTTGTGATGATTTCGTGTAGTGGTGAATCATATAAAGAGCTTTAAACCTCCATGCTTGACTTACATAATACTGCATGATATCTATGATTGGACTTAGTTGTAGGATATTACTATTACCATATAAATATACATATCTATATAAACAAGGCTGAATTTGTGATGATAATCAAACCACGATTATTCATCATAAACATAGGCTATCATATCTACGATCTAAGACTCTCGTTATCGATTCTAATGGGCAAACAAGGACCCATGAAACCACATACAAAATAGTGTAAAAACGAGTACTTAGAACTAGATAATACTTTTGTATACATATTTTTTGGTACTTTAAATTCCAAATCCGAATCTTCCATCTTAAATCCATTACTTACACACCTTCATTTCCTCCATGTAGGGTGACTTTGGTGATTCCATCCTCCAAACCTCCATGCTTGACTTACATGATACTGCATGATATCTATGATTGGACTTAGTTGTAGGATATTACTATTACCATATAAATATACATATCTATATAAACAAGGCTGAATTTGTGATGATAATCAAACCACGATTATTCGTCATAAACATAGGCTATCATATCTACGATCTAAGACTCTCGTTAACGATTCTAATGGGCAAACAAGGACCCATGAAACCACATACAAAATAGTGTAAAAACGAGTACTTAGAACTAGATAATACTTTTGTATACATACTTTTTGGTACTTTAAATTCCAAATCCGAATCTTCCATCTTAAATCCATTACTTACACACCTTTGTTTCCCCCATGTATGGTGACTTTGGTGATTCCATCCTCCAACTTACAACTCTTCACGGGATTCTAAAGTTAAAGCTTTGCAAAACCGTACACTCGACTCATTTTACGTTTTACACATTTTGGGTGCAACATGTTAGCTTATTAAAACCACAAACACTTATACTTTATCTCAATGCACAAACAATCCAATACATGCATGCATACATTATACTTGATTCGTTTTTCTAGGTTTGTTCGTTTTGTGATTAAACTTGCCATTAACTTAGATCAAGCCTACCCTTAACATGTATAACGCTATAGGAGTAACGCACCGCCTGTGAACGTTGGGTTATGTTAAGATTCTTTTACTTGCGTTAAACTTTGGTTTGACTTGATTATTCACATGCTAGATTTACGTTAATCTTGATAACGTAGTTTGCCATATGGATTCGTTTAAACGTTTTATACTTATGATATGTACTTAAAACTTGTGTACTCGTCAATGCTCTTTATGTTGAACTATACTTTTAACATGTTGCAAGATGATGATGATGATGATTATGATGAAATCTAGTAGGGACGACTTAGAAACGCATATTGAAACACTAGATTAGCTTACTTTATTTTTGTTGAACTTTGTTGTATTGTCTTTCGATGTTGTATTTTTATTTTCATGTTATACTTGACAATTATTGTTATGAAATGAAATCGGTTTTGAATTAATTATTGTCACATAGTGTTATGAAGTCTTTGAGCAATCTATTTCGTCTCACTCCGATGTTTCCGCCATCGGTTGGGGTATGACACCAAATTACCTGTTAAAGGTCTAAAACCTTATATAAACTAACTCAGTTAATCCCAGTTCGCTACCATAGCCCGTTGCGTATATTTGATGTGTCAGTCTCACACTTCTAGGACCTAATAGTAATTTTTAATGTTGTATTTTAAATATGATTCGGTTTGTATTAAAAAAAATTGATTTTGATTGGTTTTCTCATTCGTTCTCACGGTTCTCGCAATATTTAGCATTCTCAAGATAACTCTCCCTATACACACACATATATACATATTTCTTACCCCCCATCTATCTCTCTCTCGATCTCTATCTACCACCATCAACATCACCACCCCCACCTTACCGTCTCCACCAGCCATCAACACCACTACCACCCATGAGTTCAGGCTTGATCTAAACCCATTTTCAAAATTTGGGTCCGAATTGCGCAAAACAAATTTGAATTTCATTTCAAAAGAAAAACCTCTACAACACACGCAATGTATCAACAGAGAGAACAACAACAACCTTGAAGCTGGTAATAGAAAAGGTCCCTAGAGCAGGTGAAACTCTAGAATACTCATCAACCTCATTATGAAAATCGGGTGTGTAGTCAGCAACAACACATTCACAATCAAGGATTCTTGAATCCCATCCAAACACATGTACATCTATTTGACAATCAACTGAGCAAATGAACACTTTGGGATCTCGATTCGCCAAACGACACCGTATGCTCCATCTGTTCTCCATGAAGGGGATCAGAATAAGATCAGTGAGCTGAAGTCTTGAATATGCATGTTAAATCGGTTGTTCGACCGAGAGAACACTAGGTGGTAAGGAAAGTTATTAGTTGAATTTGATGATGTTGTTGAGAGTGGAAAGTTAGAACCTAAAATTTTCTAGTTTTTGAGTTATGTCCTAGACGTATCTGTTAGCAATCGGAAACCCTTCCCTCAAGGGTGGTGGTATTGATGGCATTATTAAAATGGTTTTTGTCTCACCCCCAAAATCCACCCGCGGAGTATCACCGCTTGGAGGCGTGACTGACCAGGATCAAGCCACCAATCATATTGAACATAACAAGTAATAAGTAAAATTCAACCACACAATATGAAAGGTGTTTCAAATCCAAAAACGTAGTTAAGTGTTTAGTGGAAGCATAATTGTAAAACCCAATGTAAGTATTAAGTACGAAATAAAGTAATGTTTTTAGCATGGCACACACTGCCATGTCCCACAACGACCGCGCCTCCCTGTGCAAGCTCCATGAGTACCTAACGACCTGCAAGGCATGTAGCAACGAATCAACAACAAAGTTGAGCGAGTTCACAGTTGGTTGTTTGGTTATAGCAATCGTTTCGTAAATCATATGTTCGTTTTGTAAACCATGTATCGTATTATTTCATATCGTGGTCTCCCAGACATGTTTGCGATGATTAGTAGGGGCTTCCCATGTGTTACTAGACCACGCGTATCGACTGCTACGAAAATGTAAGAGGTGCCCTAAGTCAATGTCTATCAGCATTGACCCTTTACCCATAGTCCATTAGTACACGCCCGTTCGGACGACACGGTGTGAGGTTTGTTAAACCTAATAGCGTTATCTACTAATGACCCGCTCGCCATAGGCCTCGGCGATTAAGTCGATAAATTAGTATTACTGAGTGATTTGGCAGTTAACATCAAGTAACACATAAGCAGTTTGTCAATCATACAAGGTTCAAAGTTACTTGTAAGTTCCTTAACTAAGTTATCATGCTCAACAGGGTTAATGTATTTATTAACTGAGTTAACAAGCTTAACAGATTTAACATACTTAACAGAGTTTACTGAACAAAACAAATCAATGAAATCACTTTGGACGAAAACCCCAGGCGACGAAATCCAAGGGTTTTCGTCGGGCTTAGAGTGTGAGGAAAACACTAAGTGTTTTCGTCCAGTTCTGTGTTTTCATTGGTTCCTGTGTTTTCGTTAGATGAGGTAACAGTTAAGCAAGATCAATTGGTAACCCTAATCATCATCATCGACAACAGTTACACAGCCTAAAACTCTAATAATTTATCTAACAGTTACCTAACTACATCAAACAATTGCTCAACAATCAAACCAACAACTATAGCGCCACATCCTAGATTAACAGATTATCATTCAATCATCGATCAATCATTAGCAAGTCATTGAAATCATAAAGTATTCATCGTATCTAATAAACATAAAACCCTAGTCTGTTAGATATCTATACTCATACTATCAACGTATCCGGATCATTAAACATCAATTCGAACATGATTAATACGCATATCGTAATGTAACTGACCATACAATACATTATAAGAATTCCTAACAAACCCATCAATACAATATTCGACCAAATCTGATTTACATGCACACATATATTTAATCATTAATTTCCTGACAATGCACACGCACTAAAGACAATAATGGCCGCCAATTTACATGCATACACTATGAAATCTCATGCAATTTAAAGCACAGTGGCCGACAATGAGGTGATGGCTATCTAAACCTCACATGCAATGATATGGGATATTGGGCCAACAAAGCAAATATTAATAAGTCAATTATATAACTAACCGGAGGTGCTTGGAACGATGGAAAGAGAAACCTCGAGGAAGTCCACTGCCGTCGCGGTTTTGAGAGAGAGAGGGGAGGAGATGTGTTTAGGGTTTTGCCAAATGTTGTTCTCACGTACAGGTTATAACTAAAACTCTATTTAACCGATACTGGGCCAAGCCCACTATTGTTTTCGCCGGCTTCATATTGGACGAAAACACTTTGGTGTTTTCGTGGGGAGGGTGTTTTCGGGTGTAGGGTGTTTGGCACAAGTTCCTTATTTTATTAATCATAACACCATATTATCATAAAACATATTCTTCTATTTAACCGATACTGGGCCAAGCCCACTATTGTTTTCGCCCGCTTCATATTGGACGAAAACACTTTGGTGTTTTCGTGGGGAGGGTGTTTTCGAGTGTAGGGTGTTTGGCACAAGTTCCATATTTTATTAATCATAACACCATATTATCATAAAACATATTATTAATATACACTCAAATGTAATGCACACCATATATATAACACACTTAACACCCACCATATATAATATACCAACCACAATACGATTTAACTTATTACAAACGCGTACAGTTGTGAAACCAACAAGTCATGTAAACAAACAACTAAACAATTAATCGTGCAATTAATGCGAAGATGGAATCTTGGAAACTCGAGTTGTGTTGTGTAGTTTACTGGTTTTCCTGGGGTGTCACATCATCCCCTCGTTGATTTGGAATTTCGTCCCGAAATTCTGTACTAGCTTCAGTCTCAGTAGTGGTTGCATTGTTCTCGAATAACTGGGGATATTTGGGTTTCATTTGGTCTTCTCGTTCCCAGGTGAACTCTGGGCCAGGTCGGGGGTTCCAACGAACTCGAACAAGAGGTATTCTGGTGTGTTTGAGGACCTTAACGTCCCGGTCCGTGATTTCAACTGGTTCCTCGACGAATCGCAACTGATCGTCTATAGTGAGCTCCTTCAAAGGAACTATGAGGGTCTCATCTGACATACACTTCTTCAGATTTGACAAGTGAAAAACGTTGTGAACTGCACTGAGTTCTGCGGGTAAGTTTAGTTTGTAGGCCACTTTGCCTATTTTCTCGATGATTTCGAACGGTCCGACATAACGCGAATTAAGTTTGCCCCTTTTTCCAAAGCGAACCACACCCTTCCAGGGTGAAACTTTGAGTATCACTCGATCCCCAACTTGAAACTCGAGTGGTTTCCTGCGCTTGTCTGCGTAGGCTTTCTGACGGTCGCGAGCTGCCGCCATGCGTTGTCGTATCTGTGCAATCCTTTCCGTTGCGTCTACTACCAGTTCTGGAACTGTGATCTGACTATCACCCATCTCTGCCCAACAAAGAGGTGATCGGTATTTACGCCCGTACAATGCCTCAAATGAAGCGGCTTGAATGCTGGTGTGGTAACTGTTGTTATACAAAAACTTCACTAACGGGAGATGTTTTTCCCAGCCGTTGCCGAAATCGATTACACATGCCCGCAGCATGTCTTCTAGGGTTTGGATGGTGCATTCAGACTGCCCATCCGTTTATGGGTGGTAAGCTGTGCTCATGTCCAATCGTGAGCCAAAGGACTTGTGCATTGCTTGCCACAGTTCAGAAGTAAAACGTGCATCACGATCAGAGATAATAGAGGTTGGCACCCCATGCCTTGAGACAACTTCCCTAAGGTAGACGTCTGCTAGAGTGGAGAACTTATCCATTTCCTTGATAGCCAAGAAGTGTGCAGACTTTGTGAGTCGATCCACGATCACCCAAATAGTATCATTTCCGCGTTGAGATCTAGGTAGGCCAGTGACAAAATCCATAGAAATTTGCTCCCATTTCCATTGCGGTATCTCTGGTTGTTGGAGCAGGCCTGATGGTTTCTGGTATTCAGTCTTGACTCTTGCACAAGTCAAACATTTGCTAACGTAAGTTGCTATGTGAGCTTTCACGCTAGGCCACCAATACGTAGTTCTGAGATCGTGGTACATCTTATCCGAACCAGGATGTACTGAGTAGCGAGACTTATGTGCTTCATCCATCACCAGCTCGCGTAAATTTCCATAATGTGGGATCCAAATGCGCCCTGTAACGTAGTAGGCGCCGTCTTCCTTTTGTTCTAACCGTTGCCTTGAGCCGCGTAGAGCTTCAGTCCTGACGTTTTTTGGTTTCAATGCTTCTACCTGAGCATCTCGTATCTGTGCAGGAAGACTAGACTGGATGGTGAGTTTTAATGCTCGCACATGCCTAGGTGTGGTATCTCTTCGACTGAGGGCGTCAGCCACAACATTGGCTTTGCCTGGATGGTACTTGATGGCACATTCATAATCATTCAATAGCTCGACCCATCGACGTTGTCGCATGTTCAACTCCTTCTGTTTGAAGATATGCTCGAGACTCCTGTGATCGGTGTAGATGGTGCACTTGGTACCGTACAGGTAATGTCTCCATATCTTGAGCGCGAAAACAACAGCTCCCAGCTCCAAATCATGTGTAGTGTAATTCCTTTCATGAACTTTAAGTTGGCGCGAGGCGTAAGCAATGACTTTATCCCGTTGCATCAATACACAACCAAGACCCTGAATTGATGCGTCACAAAAGACCACAAAATCGTCTATGCCCTCTGGAAATGAGAGAATAGGTGCGCTGCAGAGCCTATCCTTTAAGTGCTGAAATGCTGATTCCTGAGCATTACTCCAACGATAGGTGACACCTTTCTGCGTTAGTAAAGTGAGAGGTTGCGCAATCTTGGAAAAATCCTTGATGAACCTCCTGTAGTAACCTGCCAAACCCAAGAATTGGCGAATTTCCGTTGGTGTGCGAGGTGCAGGCCAGTTCTTAATTGAGTCTACCTTAGATGGATCAACATGAATCCCAGCCTTGTTTACCACGTGGCCTAGAAAGTGGACTTCACGAAGCCAGAAGTTGCATTTTGAAAACTTGGCGTACAGCTGTTCTGCTCGAAGTAGTTCCAAAATAAGTCGTAGATGGTGCTCGTGTTCCTCCTGACTCTTCGAATAGATCAGGATGTCGTCGATGAAAACAATAACGAACGTGTCAAGGTAAGGCTTGCACACTCTGTTCATAAGACCCATGAAGACTGCTGGCGCATTTGTTAACCCGAATGGCATGACCAGGAACTCGTAATGGCCGTAGCGTGTTCTGAATGCCGTTTTGGAGACGTCCTCGTCCCGGACTCTCAGTTGATGGTAGCCTGACCTCAGATCAATCTTTGAATAGTAGCTCGACCCTTGCAGCTGATCGAACAAGTCATCAATGCGTGGGAGAGGATAGCGATTCTTTACGGTCACCTTGTTTAGTTCGCGGTAATCTATGCACACACGGAAGGTACCGTCTTTCTTCTTCACAAACAGCACGGGAGCTCCCCAGGGCGAAGAGCTAGGACGAATGAAACCCTTATCCAAGAGTTCTTGCAATTGCTTGGACAGTTCTTCCAGTTCGGTTGGAGCTAAGCGATAAGGTGCTCGAGCTATGGGTGCTGCTCCAGGAGCTAGCTCGATCTGAAATTCGACCTGGCGATGTGGCGGTAGCCTAGGTAAATCTTCAGGAAACATTTGAGGAAAGTCGCGTACAACTGGAATATCCTCTATCTTCTTCTCTTTCGTTGATGCGTCAATAATAAGTGCTAAAATAGCGGTGTGGCCCTTTCGCAAACACTTCTGGGCCTTAAGAAAGGAGATGATGCCTACCACAGCACCACTCTTGTCGCCTTGAATTTCGAGAGGTTCTTTGCCAGAACGGGGAATACGAACAATCTTCTCTTTGCAAAGGATCTCTGCTTGCTGTTAGGATAACCAATTCATCCCAATGATGATGTCGAAACTACCCAGAACTATAGGAATGAGATCGATAGAGAAAGTCTGACCAGCTAAGACGAGATTACAATCCTGAACTTTGTGTGCGGCCCCTAGACTTTTACCATTTGCTAGTTCTACGACATGCTTGGTACCCAAAAGTGTTGGTATACGCTTTAACATTTGACTAACTTTTAGGGACACATAACTGGTATCGGCACCCGAATCAAATAAAACAGTAACATAAAAGTCGTTGAGAAGGAACTTACCCATCACTTCGTTAGGATCATTCCTTGCGTCACCCTGACCAATCTCGAAAGCTCGACTCCTGGCACCGTTGTCACCATTGTTTCCCCCATTATTGCTTCTGTTCCCTTGGTTGTTGTTCTGATCCCGATTCAGCTGTGGACAGTGCCTCTTGTAATGATCTTCCGCACCGCACTGAAAACACCTCTTATTATCCTGTTGTTGCTATCACTGGTTCTGTGGGGCTTGTGGCTGCTGTTGTCGATTCTGGTTTGCAGGACGTGAGCTCCTGCAATCTTTGGCTTTATGGCCAAGCTTGTTACACTTCTGACAACGACCTTTGTTACACGGCCCGCTGTGGTGCAATTTACATCGACTGCACTTAGGGTGGTTTCCCCGGTACCCACCCTGACTTCGATTACCAAAAGATTGCTGAATGGGACTCATGTACTCATCCGTCTTTCGCTGCGGGGATTGAGACTGAACCGAAGTGGGACCCTTGCCCGAATTTCCATCCCACTTACGTTTGTTGTCACTAGGAGTATCCGAAGTGGCCGTAGCAGCATTAACACGTTTTGGCAATTTGTTCTGCTCCACCGCATGATCAGTGAGACGGTGAGCAAGTTGAGTGACTTGCTGGATGGTGCCCAAATTAGCTGCAGTCACATGGCTCTGAATTTCTGGCACAAGACCCTTGAGATACAGCTCGATTCGTTTGATAGGAGGGTCTACCATAGTGGGACACAATATTGCCAGCTCGTTTGATCTTTTCGTATATGCCTCGATTTCTGACCCCATCATCTTTAAGTTGAAAAACTCCACCTCTAGCTTGTGGATGTCGTCGCGGCTACAAAACTCTTCCTTAATCAGTTCCTTAAAGTCGTTCCATGGGGTGGCATTAGCAGCTGCCAACCCTAGCATTTGGACTTGCTCCTTCCACCAAGTTAACGCAATGCCTTCCAGTGTTCCAGTAGCATACTTCACCCTACGAGCCTCAGGGCATTCACACATCTCGAAGTCAGATTCGAGTTTCTCGAACCAGTGGAGGAGGCCTTCAGCTCCCCTAGTGCCGTTGAAAGTAGTAGGTCGGCCGTTCATAAAAGTTTTGGAAGCGCCCGCAGGAGGTTGAACAGGTTGACCTCCTGCCTGAGCGGCTGCGAGTGCTGCAGTAACTTGTTCATTTATTAGAGTCGTCAGCTGGGCTTGAGTTAGGTTAACGCGTCCACTCATGATCTTCATATCAAGGGAAACATGAGTGAGAGATGTTCGCGAAAGTGCGATGACAGAAGAGAGTAAGCACACGTGTGTTTTCAAACAACAGTTATTACGTTCATCTAAGCATACCATGAGCAAAGTTCTATGTAACTAGCAAGTAGGCAATACAAACATAAACCATATTACCTAGAATGTCGAGTCTTGCATGTGGAGTGAAGCGTCGTTGTGGATCGTTGAGCACTGTACAGGTTATAGTCTGGTTTTAATAAAAACCCTTTTTCCCTTATTAAAACCAAGTTCACTATAACCAATGGCTCTGATACCAATCTGTCACACCCCCAAAATCCACCCGCGGAGTATCACCGCTTGGAGGCGTGACTGACTAGGATCAAGCCACCAATCATATTGAACATAACAAGTAATAAGTAAAATTCAACCACACAATATGAAAGGTGTTTCAAATCCAAAAACGTAGTTAAGTGTTTAGTGGAAGCATAATTGTAAAACCCAATGTAAGTATTAAGAACGAAATAAAGTAATGTTTTTAGCATGGCACACACTGCCATGTCCCACAACGATCGCGCCTCCCTGTGCAAGCTCCATGAGTACCTAACGACCTGCAAGGCATGTAGCAACGAATCAACAACAAAGTTGAGCGAGTTCACAGTTGGTTGTTTGGTTATAGAAATCGTTTCGTAAATCATATGTTCGTTTTGTAAACCATGTATCGTATTATTTCGTATCGCGGTCTCCCAGACATGTTTGCGAAGATTAGTGGGGGCTTCCCATGTGTTACTAGACCACGCGTATCGACTGCTACGAAAATGTAAGAGGTGCCCTAAGTCAATGTCTATCAGCATTGACCCTTTGCCCATAGTCCATTAGTACACGCCCGTTCGGACGACACGGTGTGAGGTTTGTTAAACCTAATAGCGCTATCTACTAATGACCCACTCGCCATAGGCCTCGGCGATTAAGTCGATAAATGAGGGACTTAAAGTGATAGAGTGATGGTCTTATGGTCGTACGCATCCTTTTGTATGGGGAATACGCAAGTTTGTAGTTACCGTTCAGTTCTTTAACCGATTCCCAACCCTTGGGAATCCCATGCCTTGGAGAGAGTGTGAACTCACCTTGGTTTGCTCGGTATGCTAAACTACGTGCTCGCAAGTAATCAATCAAGTCCTATAGTATGCACGTATAATAAATCAGTTCAAGTTCGTGAAGTTTCACATACGATTAGTATTACAGAGTGATTTGGCAGTTAACATCAAGTAACACATAAGCAGTTTGTCAATCATACAAGGTTCAAAGTTACTTGCAAGTTCCTTAACTAAGTTATCATGCTCAACAGAGTTAATGTATTTATTAACTGAGTTAACAAGCTTAACAGATTTAACATACTTAACAGAGTTTACTGAACAAAACAAATCAACGAAATCACTTTGGACGAAAACCCCAGGCGACGAAATCCAAGGGTTTTCGTCGGGCTTAGAGTGTGACGAAAACACTTAGTGTTTTCGTCCAGTTCTGTGTTTTCATTGGTTCCTGTGTTTTCGTTAGATGAGGTAACAGTTAAGCAAGATCAATTGGTAACCCTAATCATCATCATCGACAACAGTTACACAGCCTAAAACTCTAATAATTTATCTAATAGTTACCTAACTACATCAAACAATTGCTCAACAATCAAACCAACAACTATAGCGCCACATCCTAGATTAACAGATTATCATTCAATCATTGATCAATCATTAGCAAGTCGTTGAAATCATCAAGTATTCATCGTATCTAATAAACATAAAACCCTAGTTTGTTAGATATCTATACTCATACTATCAACGTATCCGGATCATTAAACATCAATTCGAACATGATTAATACGCATATCGTAATGTAACTGACCATACAATACATTATAAGAATTCCTAACAAACCCATCAATACAATATTCGACCAAATCTGATTTACATGCACACATATATTTAATCATTAATTTCCTGACAATGCACATGCACTAAAGACAATAATGGCCGCCAATTTACATGCATACACTATGAAATCTCATGCAATTTAAAGCACAGTGGCCGACAATGAGGTGATGGCTATCTAAACCTCACATGCAAAGATATCGGATATTGGGCCAACCAAGCAAATATTAATAATTCAATTATATAACTAACCGGAGGTGCTTGGAACGATGGAAAGAGAAACCTCGAGGAAGTCTACTGCCGTCACGGTTTTGAGAGAGGGAGGGGAGGAGATGTGTTTAGGGTTTTGCCAAATGCTGTTCTCATGTACAGGTTATAACTAAAACTCTATTTAACCGATACTGGGCCAAGCCCACTATTGTTTTCGCCGGCTTGATATTGGACGAAAACACTTTGGTGTTTTCGTGGGGAGGGTGTTTTCAGGTGTAGGGTGTTTGGCACAAGTTCCATATTTTATTAATCATAACACCATATTATCATAAAACATATTCTTCTATTTAACCGATACTGGGCCAAGCCCACTATTGTTTTCGCCGGCTTCATATTGGACGAAAACACTTTGGTGTTTTCGTGGGGAAGGTGTTTTCGGGTGTAGGGTGTTTGGCACAAGTTCCATATTTTATTAATCATAACACCATATTATCATAAAACATATTCTTAATATACTCTCAAATGTAATGCACACCATATATATAACACACTTAACACCCACCATATATAATATACCAACCACAATACGATTTAACTTATTACAAATGCGTACAGTTGTGAAACCAACAAGTCGTGTAAACAAACAACTAAACAATTAATCGTGCAATTAATGCGAAGATGGAATCTTGGAAACTCGAGTTGTCACAGTTTTTAACAGCACCTATCTACCCTCTATTTAACAGTTAAAATAAACTGGGTTAGAGTTAAATGACAAAACATGCAAGATTTTAAAACATCAAATATAAACTCGTCAATTTTAAAGGCAAATCTGAATTTGACATAAAGATAAAATACAAAATTTATAATTCACTCAACTAAAAATCTATTCCTTAAGTGTTCATAAATATAGTTATTTCCTTAAGAGTAAATTACAAAGATCGTCCTTCATGTTGACACTGGATTGCAAAGTGTGTCCTTTATCTTCAAAAAGTACAAAAATTCGTACTCGATGTTTGCAAATTCCTTCACGTTATGTCCTTTATCCCTAACTTAGATATTTTTCATTGTTAAATCTGGCCAAATGAACCCAATGCTTGTGAAATTACTAAAGTACCCTTTAATATTATAAACTTAAAATACAAAACTATATTATTATATAATTAAAAGGAAAATAATTAATAATATTCTCTCTCTCTATCTCTCCCCCCTCCCTCCCTCTCTCTATCTCTCTCTCTCTCTCCCTCTTCTACAATTTCATTTACCACCCACAATCTCCCTCTAACCTATATGATCTAACACAAACAATCTTCATCACCACTCCGGCTACCACCACGAGCACCACTAGCCGGCGCAGCAGCCACCACTGTCAACCCCAACCGATGGCGGAAACATCGGGGCGCAGCACTAAGCGAATCAGATTGCTCGAGAGAACCCATAACAATATTTGTTTCAATATAGATTAAACCAAATTTCATATTGTCATACAAAACACCACATAACAAAATTGTATCATGTTTCATCAGAATTCAACATGTCACAAACATTGTTTATCTAAGATGAGTTTCTAAGGTCATCCTAGCTTGATTTCTTGTTTCCTTCGCTTATCAACCTGCAACATGTATTAAAATACAATCAACGAGAATTTTGGCGAGTATACAAGCTTGAATACATAGCATAATAGTTTAATGTATAAAACTCATATCCAACATGAACAACATATCACAAGTTTCAACATGCTAGTTTACGTGGTTGTTATAATTGATAACCCAAGTCTCCAACGTGTTAACATGCCTTTCCTACTTCGACGCATCGAAGAGGAGGTAAAAGAATCAAAACTTAACAAAACTCCCAAGACTAATGGAGAGGTGCGTTACCCCTATAGCACTACAATTGTTAAGGCGAGTTACACATAAGAATCAAACGTTCACATAGCATAAAAGTCTCAAGTTTCACAAGTATCATGTTTTCATGTTTACTGCGGATAGAGCATGTTTCAAGTAATTTTCAAGTGTCAAGTGCTGTTGATATATAATACATGTTGCATCCCAAAAGTGTTAAAGCAAAAAGGGATCGAGTATACTCACAGTGGGTGCTTAGATCCAAACACTGCATAATTGGATCGAAGGGAGCACTGGATCAGCCTTCGTGTGGGGAACAGAGCATAAGTCCTCTAAGTGCTGACCCGGTCGGGAATAGAGTGTCGAATGGTGCGAAAATCGAGTTAAAGTATCAGACAGACTACCTCAGCGGATGGTCATCCAAACGGATGACCATTCGAACGGGTGGGCTCCATCCGATCGGATGGTCATCCGGACGGATGACCATTCGAACTGATGGCCATTCGAACAGTGTGATAGGTATCTGTGAACTTTTTAAGTTCCTGATCATAGTGTCCTGTAAAAGTAAACAGCAAATGCGATCGAAATCAGATCATCTGGACGGATGGTCATCCAATCGGGTGACCATTCGAACAGATTGTCAGTGGGTGTAGTTTCGTGAATTTTCTAAGTTTTGGTTTAACTGAGACGATGTGACGACGTGTCAACAATGGAAACTTATCAAACCCAGCTCGTTTGATTGGATGAGTATCACCCCTCTCGAACCGACGAGCTGTTTCTGATGGAGTTTCATGTTTGGATCCGTCAATCAGCCCGTTTTCAAGTGGAATTCCGTTTTCAAGCCGACTCTTGACTAAGGATCGAGTCGAGAGTCTGTTTGAGTCTGATTTCACCAAGGTTTTGCATAAAAACTGAAGGAAAGTTCGTAAATCAGTTGTAAAATGTGAAGTTCACCAGATCTGAGTCAGAAACATGTGAAATTTCGTCAGGTCTAGTATAAAGGTGTGATAATCCTACAGATTTTGTATAAAAGTTGTGAAAATCCGCTAGATCTGGAGCCAACCTTGGTTAAATGGTGCTCCATAACAATTTGCATAAGCAACTGAGTGGAAACCACCTTCAAGAGGCCCAAATCAGTTGGTTTTCGGGAAAATGTTGAAGTGTTCGTGTGATTTTGATGAAGAATATAGTGTAGAAGTGATAAATGATGAAGGTTGTACAAGATTTGAGGAGAAATACTTACGGAATGGGCTTGAATCTTGATTAAAGTGACTGAGAGTGTGTGTGGTCGAATGGCAGAGTGTGAAGGTGAGAATGAAGAGTTAAGGGTCCTATTTATAGGTGATAGTGACAGGCTAGTTGAATGGGTTAAGCCGGTGCAGGTGATCGGATGGCCATCCGGTCGGAAGGTCATCCGATCGGATGTCCATTCAGACAACCTATTCTCGTTTGCTAATTTTCCGACTTTGGTTCTTTTGCGCGTTAGACTAAGCGTTGCGTATTATTATGTGTAACCATTTCATGGTATTGTTAAATAATACAAAATTTTCCGTGTTACAAGTTTGTGTTTAAGCTGGTTTCTTGTTCAGTAAGTATCGAGCTTAACGAGTGTCAAATTTCAAGAGTTAAGATTTACATCATTCACATATAGTATCACAAGAGTCAAGATTATGTTTGGACATATCGTTCACATATGTAATAAGCATTAGGAATCATCACATCAAGTAAAAGTTTCACGTAGTTTAACATGTTTAAGATTAAATAGTCTTATGATCGTTTGTCTCGAGAGTAAAAGCATCACACGATAGGAAACACCACGAGACCTGCCGAGATGATTAGAGTATCGAAATGCAGGGCGTTACAGTCTCCCCTCCTTTAGGAGATTTCATCCCCGAAATCTGAGAGGAACACTGAGCAAAGAGTTGTGGATACATGGTCTTCATTTCACTCTCGAGTTCCCAAGTGAATTCGGCGCCACGCTTTCCTTCCCATCGAACCTTGACTATGGAATTTTTGTTGCGCCTTAGCCGCCTGGTACCTCGGTCCATGATTTTGACCGATTTCTCCTCAAAATGAAGGGTCTCGTTTATTTGCAAGTCTTCAATGTGAACCTGAAGTTCCTTATCTGCTAAGCACTTCCCGAGATTAGATACATGGAATGTCGGATGTACGTTGCTAAGCTCTTGAGGCTAATCGAGTCGGTAAGCCACCTTGCCAATCCTTTCGAGTATCTTGAAGGGACCCACATAGCGAGGGGCAAGCTTTCCCTTTTTACCAAATCGTATCACTCCTTTCCAGGGAGATACTTTGAGAAGAATGTGATCCCCAACATTGAATTCCAGAGGCTTACGCCTTTTGTCAGCATAGCTCTTTTGTCTGCTTCTAGCCTTGGTCAAGTTATCGCGGATTTAAAGAATTTTATCCATCGTCTCTTGAATGATCTCAGGGACAGTAAGTTGCTTGTCACCAATCTCATGCCAACTGAGAGGAGATCGGCACTTGCGACCATACAAAGCTTCGAAAGGAGCCATATTAACACTGGAATGGTAGCTGTTGTTGATCAATGATAAATGTACATCCCAATTACCACCAAAGTCGATGACACAAGAATGGAGCATATCCTCTAGGGTTTGAATTGTGCATTCAGTCTGTCCATCCGTTTGAGGATGAAAGGCTGTACTAAGATTCAAGTGAGAACCCATAGCAGACTAAAAGGTTTGCCAAAGACGTGAAGTGAAACGACCATCGCGATCAGATATAATGTCAATGGGTATACCATGACGACATATGATTTCACCAGTGTAGATTCGAGAAGTTTCTCTACTTTGAAATCTTCACGAATTGGAAGAAAGTGGGCTGATTTGGTCAAACGGTCAATGATTACCCTTATACTATCATGTCCGGAAGGTGTACATGGCAGTTTAGTTATAAAGTCCATAGCAATGCTATCCCATTTCCAAACAGGGATTTCGGGTTGTTCGAGAAGACCTGAAGGACGTTGATGTTCGGCTTTGACTTTAGAGCAAGTAAGACACTTCGAGACTTACGCGGTGATTTCTTTCTTCATACCAGGCCACCAATAGGTCGTACGCAAGTCATGGTACATCTTATCAGCACCGGGATGAATAAAGTATCGGGATTTGTGAGCCTCATTCATAAGGAGATCATGAAGATTATCGCCATCTGGCACCCAGATGCGATTGAGGTAGCATTGAAGTCCATCAGACTTCATTTCTAGTTGAACAATCGACGCACCTCGTATTTCAACGATTAGACTACCTTTGTTGGCTGACGAGTACTGAGCTTCACGGATATAAGCATGAAGATCACTGGAGATCTGAAAACAACGAATACTACTAACATGAGTCTTACGACTGAGAGCATCGACCACGACATTCGCTTTGCCAGGATGGTAGCGAATCTCGCAGTCGTAGTCGTTAAGTAACTCCACCCATCGGCGTTGACGCATATTCAGTTCCTTTTGGTTAAAGATGTGCTGCAGGCTCTTATGGTCAGTGAAAACCACACACTTAGTACCATATAGGTAGTGTCGCCAAATCTTTAACGCAAAAACAACTGCGCCAAGCTCTAAATCGTGAGTAGTATAGTGTTTCTCATGTATTTTGAGCTGTCGGGAGGCAAAAGCGATGAACTTGTCCCGTTGCATGAGCACACAGCCAAGACCACGGTTCGAGGCATCGCAATATACCACAAAATCATCATTCCCATCAGGGAGAGCACGTACAAAAGCGTTGCAAAGCAGGTTCTTAAGAGTTTGAAAAGATTCCTCTTGCTCAAGACCCCAAGCAAAAGTTTTCTCTTTCTGAGTCAACGATGTAAGGGGAACAACAATCTTTGAAAAATCCGAAATGAATCGACGGTAATAACCCGCCAATCCCAAGAAGGAATGAATCTCAGACGCAGATTTAGGCGTACTCCAGTTCTTCACAGCTTCGATTTTAGAAGGGTCAACATGAATTCCTTGTTTACTAATGATGTGTCCGAGAAATTGTACTTCATTGATCCAGAATTCACACTTAGAAAAATTTGCGTATAAACGTTCACCACTTAAAAGTTCTAACATAAGGCGTAAATGTCGTGCATGATCAGCTTGGTTCTTCGAATAAATAAGAATATCATCAATAAAGACTATCATAAAACGATCCAAATAAGGTTTACAAACACGATTCATAAGGTCCATGAACACAGCGGGTGAGTTAGTCAAGCCAAACGGCATAACCACGAACTCGTAGTGTCCATAAGGAGTGCAAAATGCAGTTTTGGGGATATCTTCTTCAAGAACACGGAGCTGATGATAACCAGATCGCAGGTCGATTTTAGAGAAACAGCTTGCGCCTTATTGTTGGTCAAATAGATCATCAATACGAGGGAGAGGATAACGATTCTTAATGGTGAGTTTGTTAAGTTCACGGTAGTCGATACACATGCGAAATGAACCATCTTTCTTCTTGACGAAAAGCACCGGAGCACCCCAAGGTGAGGTACTTGGACGTATAAAACCTTTTTCGAGTAGCTCTTGCAGTTGACTAGATAATTCTTGCATCTCGGAGGGTGCAAGTCGGTAAGGAGCTTTGGCAACAGGAGTTGATCCAGGTATAAGATCGATACGAAAATCAATGGATCGAGTAGGAGAAAGACCAGGAAGATCTTCAGGAAAGACATCAGGGAAATCACACACTACTGGAACATCACTTACGCTTTTTCCCTTACCCTTTCGTTCCACTACGTGAGCCAAGAAGGCAAACTAGTGTTTACGCAAACATTTATTCGCTTGAGTGCATGACATCAACTTCAGCACTCTAGAAGGTCGGTCTCCATAGACGTGCAAAGTATCAGTAGACGGGAGAGGTAGACAAACGTACTTCTCGTGACAAGCGATTTCAGCATGGTTCTTACGCAACCAATCCATGCTTTTTATGATATCGAAACTACCCAATTGCATGGGTATGAGATCAATAGAGAAAACGTGATCATTAAGAGTTAGGGAACAATCACGGAGAATAGAATCAACTAGAATAGACTTACCATCGGCAATCTCAATAGAGAACGACTTAGGTACTTTAGAGCGTGCACAGTTTAACAAAGATTCAAATTCTACGAACACAAAGCTTCTGTCGGCAACAGTATCAAATAGTATCGAAGCGTAAAGATTATTAACGAGAAACGTACCGTTAACGACATCATTGTCGTTACGAGCCTAATTTGCGTTGATGTTGAATGCTCATCCTCGAGCGGCTTGCTGTTACTCCTGATTCAGCTGGAGACATTGGGGATGGAGGTGAGTGGTGTCCCCACACTTGTAACATGCTCGCACAATGTTTGCTGATTTGGGTTCTGAGGAGCTGTGTAACAACCGGCACGTTCGTGCGTTGTTACTACTCGATACTCTCGTTACGCCTAGCACCAGAGATTCGGATCATAATGATCTATATCGCTTACATCGCTATTTCGTAGTATATTCGCATATTACGCATACTTTATCTCTATCACATCACATTGCACTTGCTGACAGCCACGATGATGTCGAGTGAGGACCAATTCTACCCTTCTTGATAGCCGTGATGTGTCACAATGCAACGCAATACTCGACAGCGCACTCGCGGACACGCGCAACTCGATTATTTCATCGCAAACTCGAAAGTGGTGAATACGTTAATACGACCTTTTGTGGACTAATTATAATAAATATATAAATATAAATGTGTGGTCATGTGTGAACAAACTAATCACAACGCTTAACAATCTAAACGAAACGACGAAACCCAAACGCCGGAGACATCTGATCGAATGACAATTCAATCGGATGGCCATCCGATCGGATTGCCATCCGATCCGTCACCTAGGGCCTCCTTCCTCCTCTCTTTCCTATAAATACCCCTTGTCACATCAAGAACACTTGATGTGACAGCTCTCGTTCGACCAGCACGTTCCAGCCCCTTTTTCTCTCGATTTCTCGCGATTCTTGTAAGTTTCCACTCTAAATCTTGTACTTTATCGATCTACACACACTATCACATCTTTTTCACCGTCAAATCATCCATTTTAACTGTGAAATCGACTGATTTGAGGTGTTCTAGGATGATGTCATCATGGGGTTCATATGAACTTCAAGATCTGGCCTCATTCCGCCAAGAACAACTCAGATCTGAGTGATTTCCACATGATTTTGCACGAATCTTATCTAAATCTATGCAATCTAATCAAGGAGACGTTTGATTTTGGGTTAAACATGGAAAATCGTCAAGAACTTCCAGATCTGATGGAACGGGGTGGTTCCCGGCCGTTAGAACGGGTCGGATTTGATGGAATTTCAGTTGCTTAACATGCCGTCATACCGTCTCGACCAAATCATAAACTTTCAGACTTAAAATGAAATTTTAGAACGATCAGGCCGGTGAACGGATTGCCATCCGATCAAATGACAATCCGATCGGACAACACTTGGTCTTCAACACTTAAACATTTTCCAAATTTCCAAAAATATCAATCAGGATGCCCAGTCGAACGGCCATCCGATCGAATAACCCTTCGACCATGTGACCTGTTCCATTTTTCAAAGCATATCAAATCCAACGAATGGCCATCCGATCAGATAGCCATTCGATCGAATGACCATTCTGTTGTGAATTCATTCATACTGAAATGTCTCACTGATCGGATCGTCATCCGATCGAACGATCATCCGATCGGACGACCGTTCGATCGAATTACCTGAAAGGTAGAGATACTTCTCTATTTTCAAAATGCTTCAATGAAAACTTCAAAGCCATCATACACAAACACATCCATACCAAACGAGTGTCAATCCAACCGAATGGCCATCTGATCGGAAGACCATCCGAACGGATTGACATCCGATCGGATAACCATCCGATCGGATTGCCATCCGATCGGATTACCATTCGTCACTCAGTCAATCATCACTGCCCAACGCACTGTTCCAAACGCTTACAATACTACTGTGAACAGGCTAACTCAACACGCTCGCTACCATACAATCCAGATTCTGTTTATCAAGTTAGACATACACAGTGAGTATAGTCGAACCCTTTTTAACCGCATTTTGGGTGTAACATACGTTTTCTATCAAAATCAATCAAATCAATGTCTTAATAAAACTATCACTTGCGAATAACTGAATTACATATTAACACGTGATGCTAGTTACATATATGCTAGGGCTTATACTTGCGACGTTCCGCTTAACTAGTTTAGATCTAATGAGCCCGACGGGGTCTAGTTAGGAAGCAGCAATTGCATATCGCAGCTCGAGTTCGAAGCTAGTAGTATCTGTCTTGTAGTGTATATGACGTGTATCTCGTTTATGTATGTGGTAATTCGCAGCGTTTTTACGTACTATGCTAGTATCAAACTTGTATACTCGCCAGTACATTTTTGTACTAACTCTATTTTAACATATGTTGCAGGTAATTATATCACGGTCTACATCAAACCAAGTTAGGAAGTCTAGAAACTCTCCTAAAATCTAGGTTGTCGGATTTGTATTGTTCGAGAGGACAAGAAATCTTTGATAACTTATGTGATTGTATTATTTGTTAGTATGGGATAACGAATGTAATAAATATTGTCACAAATAGTTGTTATGGATTCTCTTGAGCAATCTGATTCGCCTAGTGTCGTGCCCTGATGATTCCGCCATCGGTTGGGGTGTAACAGATTGGTATCAGAGCCATAACTATAGGGAATTAGGTAAGACATTCGACCTAGTCCGAGTTGAAGTCTTAGGAATTCAACCTAGTCTGTAGTCTAAGTACCAACAGGCTAGAATTCATGCGAACCCAGTGGGGTTTATACGGGCCTACTTGATGCTCTCATTCGAACTCGCTAAAACTACATCTTTGTGTGAACACCGTATACTACAGCTTCGCACGAGGAAAGCTTTTCCTAAAGCTTAATACTATTTGCCTTTCCTAAGGCTAACACAATACACACGTTTTATGATACTCGCATAACATCAACGAGTGATCGCGTCGGGATGAGGTGTGAAAACCAGGAACTCTCGATGGGTCGCTTATTCAACGCATCATTCTAGCACGAGAACCATTTGTTGAGTCAGGAATGACATCCGTGTCTCGACGGAATTCTCCATTTCTATCTAGTGGAACTTCCGGATTTATTCGGTGAGCACAACCACAGCTAGGAGCGAAGTTGTTAAGTCAGGGGTGAAACCCATACCTTAATTACTCGTTCCACTCCCTAAATGGTTTTCGAAAAGTTCTCACCAAGGACTCAGCTATATCAAGGACTCGAGCCGCGTGAGGAATAGGAGGACGAATGCCATGAGCTGCATCCCAGTGGAAGCATAGTCTACTAGGTCTACGCGCGTGCACGTACTCGCTTAATATAGCTGGATTACTTGGGTAGTCGAACGCCTAAACACCGAGGGCATTCTACCTAATTTATCTAACTTACGATTCGCCGGTTTTACGCTTGTTAAACTTATTTATGCTTACGTGTTTATGATTTAAGTTTTACGCTTTAATGATTTCTCGATTTATCGATTTTCGCCCCCCGCTTTACGAACACACAACTCGCACAGCCGTTGCAATCTAAAACGAAAACCGAATGCTCGCAACAAAGCTAAAGTCTAACAACTCGCCCTCTCTTTCCATCGCGTCCTCGCGCTATCAATACACACTTGTGAATATCACGACTATATATCTATATACAAACAAACAAAATCGCTTAAGTGTCATATGTGAGAACTTAGGACTTTCGTGTTTCCTATGTGGCTCCTATGTGAATACGTACTACAATACTACCTGCAACAAGTTTTGAACGCGCTTAAATCGCATCGCAAAACTCAAAATCATTATGATCGAATCTCACTCCAAGTCTCTCTCTGTCTAGATGCCTTCCAACAACTCTGCTACAAGAATGTCAGCCAGGAGACGAGCCAAACGAAGGGACAAAAAGCGGATTGCTTCACTTGTGGCCAGGGAAGTGGCCAAGGTCATTCCTCATATTGTCACTCAAGTGCACTCTCTTAGCAACTCTCGAACTTCAGAAGACGTTAAGACAGAAGTGCCGCAACCTACTTTCCTCTACAAACACTTCAAAGCCTGTGACCCGATGACCTTCACGGGTGAAGGAGGTGTTTCACAGCTACTCCAGTGGTTCGATTCTGTCGAGGTCACCCTTCGTCAGAGTGGGTGTCCCGAGCATTTTCGTACTGCTTGCGCTACCGGAGTATTTCAATCGCGAGCACTCGACTGGTGGACCGCCGAACGCAACAAACGTGGGATCCACGCAGCTTATGCTCTCTCCTGGAATGAGTTGAATTAACTCATGAAGGAAGAATACTGCCTTCCCCACAAGGTCCAGAAGTTGGAGAACGAATTTTGGGAAATTAAGTAAGTCGAAGGTGACAATGATGGCCTCACAACAAGGTTCAAACAGCTCAGCATCATTTGCCCAAGTCAAGTCGACACCCTAGAAAAGGTTATCAAGAAGTACATTCGTGCCTTACCGGAGTGTGTGGGCGATTTTGTCGAAGCTGCGAGACCTGCTACCATCAACGACAAACAAGTCTTGGAGGGATTTTTCTCCAAGAATCCTACCAAGACGATTAATCAAGTTATTGTAGTGTCATCTGATGGTACTACTGAGTCGTCTGAAGAAGCCATCGACTCCACCGAAGACACTACCGACGCATCTAACGACGATGACACATCATCGCAAGATATCGACCAACCCAGCCGCAAACGAAAGATTTCAAGCTCAAACTCTTCAGCAACTGAACTGCCTCAACCAAAACCTCTCCAAGCAGTTCCTGTTCACTCAAAGCATGCCTATCTCGGACCGCATCCCCTATGATTGAATTGCACCTATCATCACCCAACACAAGCCAATTGTTACTATTGCAACAATTGCAACTGTTACGGTCACTTTACCCTCAACTGTCGTGCAAAACCACGAACTTGAGTACAACAACCGTAGTTCCAGCAACAGTCTTCAATACCAAGCAGGCGTAGAATAATGTTGTAATGAAACAGTTTCGACATTAACTTTCATGTGTTGAACTACTTCTACTAATCGAAGTTGCCACTATGCGCAATGTCAACTCTCGCTTTCGTTTTCTCTCTCGTATTCGCACTTAGTCTAGAATCACACACATGCTATATACTATATCACGATATAATGTGTTTTACCCTCACTACACTCTTAGAATAAGGTAAGATAAATGTGCAAGGGACGAATTAATCACGGGTGCACATGGGATTATTTTGGTCAGTGCACGAAGATCGTAGTGAATTCTAATGGTGCCATAACGTTAAAAGATGGTTAAGCGTGGTGGATACGCCGCTGGTACTTCCTATATATAAGCGTCTTGACCATGTCGACAAAGTGTGACATCTATTCACGAGATGTAAGTAGTAGGGCTCAAGCAAGGTGTACCTTGTCATACTACCGAAGTTTCATGAAGAAGGTGCCACGTGGAGTTGAATGTTATTTAGACCTATACTATTGTGGTTATTTTCGACACACTACAGTCATTCGCAAGGCGTAACAATTAAATCGCATCATCACGAGACTTTTTGTAAGTCTGCAAACGCAATGCAATCGCCTCATCGATGGACTCTGGATAGTATACCCCCGTAGAGAAATTGCATCGACGCAAGACTGGTCGTAAGTCTGTATCGCAACTTAATCGCAATTTCGCTGAAATCTAATGCACATCGCTCTCGCAACGCTTAGACGTTTTAACGCTTAACGCATCTATAAATCTCACTGCTTCGATACTCGCATCGCTTATCGTTTCTAACGCCTATCGCTACCTGTGTTATGTCGGCACACATGACATCGATTCATGAAATGGATCTAGTATGGTCAAAACATGGTGGATACGCCGCTGGTACTTCCTATATATAAGTGTTTTAGCCATATTAGTAAACTTTTGTGGAAAGATGTCATGTGGGGCTCAATGTTGGTTAAATTTGTGAGACTATTGAGACTAATCGAATCGCTTATCGCGTACCGCTTACCGCTTATCGCTTATCGCTCATCGCCTGATACTTATCGCAATCTGTGTTGTTTTAGTATGTATGACATCGCTTCACGGGACAAAACTAATATGGTCAAAACATGGTGGATACGCCGCTGATACTTCCTATATATAAGTGTTTTTGCCATGTTAGCAAACTCTCGTGGAAACATGCCATGTGGAATTTAATGTGGAATCTAGTCGAAATCGCACTATTCATTTATCGCATATCGCTCGTCTCATATCGCTCGTCGCCTATCGCTATCGCTATCGCTTAACGTTATCTGTGTTATCTGTGTTAAGTTAGCACACATGGCCTCACTTCACGAGACGAAACCCATATGAGCATGGTGGATACGACGCTGGTACTTCCTATATATAAGTGTTTTAGCCATATCAGCAGACTTTCGTGGAAAAAGGCCATGTAGGGTCTAATGTTAGTTAAATTTTGTGGTGTTGATCAATCCAATCGAATCACATTAATCGCGCATACCTCCATCGCTTGCAGCGCAACAGTCGTCGCTTATCGCTCGACGGTTGTCGCTATCGCTCATCGCTGATCGTTTTTCGCTTATCGCCGCTGTCATCGCTTGCTGTGTTATGTTTATCTTTGTGTTGTTTTTGTGTTATTGCTTATAGCTTACCGCTATCCCTCTCGCTTGCATCGCTGAACTGAATTCATAAACGACTTCATCACTCTGTCTACCCAAATCCTCTCCAAAACCTGGTCCAACCATTTTTCGCTCGTATCGAGGTATCGAAAATCTATCAGTGCTATATCGACACACATGACACCGCTTCACGGGATAGAAGCCATATGGTTAAAACATGGTGGATACACCGCTGGTACTTCCTATATAAGTGTTTTAGCCATATTGTCGAACTTTCATTAAAATGTGCCATGTGGGGCCGATTTTAAAATTTAAAACTTTGATATTAATAAAACTTTTTATGAAAATAAAATTTTCCTTATAAAACTTTTAGAAAACCAGGGAGAAATCCCTAAAATTTTGATCAAAACCTTTAAGCAAAAACAAAAATTTTCTTTTAACGCGATGTGACAATCGACTCAAGTCAACGCCGCGTGGCGAGGAAATTTTGTAAAATGATTTTATTACTTAGAAATCTTTTATTTCCTTACAAAACTACTCTTACAGCGCTAGGCGGGGACATCGATACAGTCCAACGCCGCACTGTGAGAGAATTTTCAAAACCCCTACACCGAATTGATCAAGGCTTTTCGAAATTTAAAACGTTTCGGGTCGCCTTTTGTGTGTATTATCATCATGTGTTATAGTAATCGCCGTACTTGCCGCTCTCGTATCATCTTTGCAATGCTCTCGCTCGTCAACTCAAAATCGATCGCTCTCTACCTCATCGCTTTTATCGCTTCCACACTCGCATACAATCATCACAACCCTACTGGTGGATTAATTTCGGGAAGAAATTTCCTAAAGCAGGGGAGACTGTAACAACCGGCACGTTCGTGCGTTGTTACTACTCAATACTCTCGTTACGCCAAGCACCAGAGATTCGGATCATAATGTATCTATATCGCTTACACCGCTATTTTGCAGTATATTCACATATTACGCATACTTTATCGCTATCACATCACATTGCACTTGCTGACAGCCACGATGATGTCGAGTGAGGACCAATTCTACCCTCCTTGATAGCTGTGATGCGTCGCAATGCAACGCAATACTCGAAAGCGCACTCGCGGACACGCGCAACTTGATTATCGCATCGCAAAATCGGAAGTGGTGAATACGTAAATACGACCTTTTGTGGACTAATTATAATAAATATATAAATATAAATGTCTGGTTATGTGTGAACAAACTAATCGAAACGCTTAACAATCGAAACGAAACGCCGAAACCCAAACGCCGGAGACATCTGATCGAATGACAATTCGATCGGATGGCCATTCGATCGGATTTCCATCCGATCCGTCACCTGTCTCCTCCTTCCTCCTCTCTTGCCTATAAATACCCCTTGTCACATCAAGAACACTTGATGTGACAGCTGTCGTTCGACCAGCACGTTCTAGCCCCTTTTTCTCTCGATTTCTCGCGATTCTTGTAAGTTTCCACTCTAAATCTTGTACTTTATCGATCTACACACACTATCACATCTTTTTCACCGTCAAATCTTCCATTTTAACTGTGAAATCGTCTGATTTGAGGTGTTCTAAGATGATGTCATTATGGGGTTCTTATGAACTTCAAGATCTGGCCTCATTCCACCAAGAACAACTCAGGTCTGAGTGATTTCCACATGATTTTACATGAATCTTATCTAAATCTATGCTATCTAATCAAGGAGACGTTTGATTTAGGGTTAAACATGGAAAACCGTCAAGAACGGCCAGATCTGATGGAACGGGGTGGTTCCCGGCCGTTAGAACGGGTCGGATTTGATGGAATTTCAGTTGCTTAACACGCCGTCATACCGTCTCATCCAAATCGTAAACTTTCAGACTTAAAACGAGATTTTAGAACGATCAGGCTGCTGAATGGATTGCCATCCGATCGAATGACAATCCGATCGGACAACACTTGGTCTTCAACACTTAAACATTTTCCAAATTTCCAAAAATATCAATCAGGATGCCCAGTCGAACGGCCATCCGATCGAATAACCCTTCGACCATGTGACATGTTCCATTTTTCAAATCATATCAAATCCAATGAATGGCCATCCGATCGGATAGCCATCCGATGGAATGAGCATTCTGTTGTGAGCTCATTCACACTGAAATGTCTCGCTGATCGGATCATCATCCAATCGAACGATCATCCGATCGGACGACCGTTCGATCGAACGGCCTAAAAGGTAGAGATACTTCTCTGTTTTCAAACTGCTACAATGAAAACTTCAAAGCCATCATACACAAACACATCCTTACCAAACGAGTGTCAATCCGACCAAATGGCCATCCGATCGGATGACCATCCGAACGGATTGACATCCGATCGAATGACCATTCGATCGGATTGCCATCCGATCGGATTACCATTCGTCACTCACTCAGTCAATCATCACTGCTCAACGCACTGTTCCAAACGCTTATAATACCACTGTGAACAGGCTAACTCAACGCGCTCGCTACCATACAATCCAGATTGTGTTTATCAAGTTTGACACACACAGTGAGTATACTCGAACCCTTTTTAACCACATTTTGGGTGTAACATACGTTTTCTATCAAAATCAATCAAATCAATGTGTTAATCAAACTATCACTTGCGAATAACTGAGTTACATATTAACACGTGATGCTAGTTACATATATGCTAGGGCTTATACTCGTGACGTTCTGCTTAACTAGTTTAGATCTAATGAGCCCGACGGGGTCTAGTTAGGAAGCAGCAATCGCATATCATAGCTCGAGTTCGAAGCTAGTAGTATCTGTCTTGTAGTGTATATGACGTGTATCTCGTTTATGTATGTGGTAATTCGCAGCGTTTTTACGTACTATGGTAGTATCAAACTTGTATACTCGCCAGAACATTTTTGTACTGACTCTATTTTAACGTATGTTGCAGGTAATTATATCACAGTCTACATTAAACAAAGCTAGGAAGTCTAGAAACTCACCTAAAATCTAGATTGTCGGATTTGTATTGTTTGAGAGGACAAGAAATCTTTGATAACTTATGTGATTGTATTATATTTTAGTATGGGATAACGAATGTAGTAAATATTGTCACAAATAGTTGTTATGGATTCTCTTGAGCAATCTGATTCGCCTAGTGTCGCGCCCCGATGATTCCGCCATCGGTTGGGGTGTGACAAGCTGGTAGGGCTGGTGCTACTTGCTGAACTTAATTGGCTTGACGACAGTAAGGGGCCGTGTGACGATAGTGATTGCAGGTGGTACATAGGCGACAGTTCGAGTTGGCAGGATGGTGATAGTTTCAAGTAGCACACTTGGGATGAACCCAGTGTATAACTTCTTGGTGTTTTCTGGAGCAGGAGTGTTTGGAGTAGCAGCAGGCACAATAGCATTGCCAACAGGGTTTGAACCTGCAGCAGGGACAATTGCATTGCAACAGAGTTTTGAGACTTTCGTTTCTTGTTCTTGTTGCCACTCGGTTGCTGGGTAATCTGGTTAGCTGGTTTCGAGGGAGCAGAGTTTCCAAACTGTTTATCACGAACATGGTTGTTGTTCAAGCTTGCTGCAAGATGGTAAACTTCTTCAATAGAGTTGAGTTGAGCCGCTTCAATGGCGTCACGCATAGCAGGAGGTAACCCATGGATGTACTTGGTGATCATGCGCTTAGGAGTAGATACCAATTGTGGCACGATAATGCTGAGTTGCTTAAAATGGGTAGTATAAGACAGATTGTCATCACCAACTTGTTTCTGATGCTCATGAGGAGGGCAGAATTCGAGCATCATCAATTCCCTAACCTCTGGCCAAGGTAAAGCATATGCTTCATCATTGGAGCAGATGTTTCTCTCGTTGGTCCACAATTCTAGAGCTCTTCCTTGAAACACGCCAGTTGCACTCCTAGTCTTTAGATGCTCAGGGCACTCACTGTTGATGAAAGTAACTTCTATGTTGTCGAACCACTCCAGTATTGCAGTCACCCCATCACTGCCCGTGAAAGGCTTAGGGTTGAGACGAAGTGTTTGTAGTTAAAGCTCACAGGCTTAGGTTTATCTGCTTTAGAGTAAACAGAGGAGGGAGGTGTGTTTGATCCCTGGATTTCAGTGACAATCTTGGGAACAATGCGTGCAATCTGGTCGGCCATAAAAGACATCATCTTTTTCTGAGTGTTGGCCTTTGACCTCTTGTGTGGGTTGGAGAGACGACTTGATGACATCTAAAGAGTCACAGGAAGTATCGGGTGAGACTAGATCATAATGTTTCATTTCATAACATACTTTCACGTATCATAGCACAAAGTTTCACATGTTTGCACAAAAGATTCAAGTTGTTTCACACATCACAAAGCGTTCATCATGTTTCACATAGTTTAAATCAAGTTGTTTCACATAGCATAAGAATGTTCGACATGTTTTGCATAGTTTATTCAAGACCTCGTAGTATAATACGAACGAATAAAGCATCAGAAATTTAGTTCGTTCCTGAGAGATTATTATTATTGTTTTAGATTGCGGAGATAGTGCGATTCGTGTAAAAGTTTCGAAATGAATAAAGTATCAAGTATAAAACCACATGTAAACCAAGATAACATAAATGATAGGCTCATAAAACATAGGATTGTTTCGGGTAGAGAAACGTTGACTAACCAAAGTAAATCGAGCCCCTTTCGAATTAAGGTATCGTGCTTTGGCCTACTTAGACAAATACATTCATCAATGTTAGGCCTACGATATTTGTCCTTTCGGTCACTACACGTCCTTAATTGATTGAGGGATTCGAGACTTTGGCGAGACTGAAAATCAAAGAGTGGGACTAGTTATCAAGATGCGAGTTTCACCTCTAACTTGGAAACCTTGTACCCTATTGTTGGTGGTCATCAAAAGACAAGACCACCAGAATAAGAGATGGAAATTTCCTTCAAGGTTTGGATGTTACTTGTCACACCCCCAAAATCCACAAGCGGAGTATCACCGCAGGAGGCGTGACTGACCAGAATCCAGCCACCAATTATATTGAACAATGTAATTAAGTAAATGAAAATCCAACCACGCAATATAATTGGTGTTCAAAACAAGTTAATCAAATTCAAGTTACCAGCGGAAGCATAAAGTTTAAAACCAAAGTATAAGTTTAATTGTTCATAAAGTTTAACATTGCACACAATGGTCCATGTCCCACAACGACTCCTGCTCCCCTGCAAGCTCCAGCTAAACCTCTAACGACCTGCAAAGCATGTAACAACGAGTCAACAACAAAGTTGAGCGAGTTCACAGTTGGTTGTCCGTTTTAAAGTTATTCCAAAAATCATAAGTTCATTTGAAAATCAGTAGTTGACTAGTTCCTTGTTTCCCAAACCACAAGCAGTAGGGGCTACCCCATGTTATCCACTAGACCCGTTACCATATCGACCACTAACTGAAGTAAGTTGGTGCCCTAACGTCAATGTCTATCATCATTGACTAGTGCCCAGATCCATTAGTTCACGCCCGTCCTATGTGGCACGGTGTGAGGCTTGTCAAACCTAAATAGCGCTATCTAACTAATGACCCGTTCGCCATTGGCCCGGTGATTAAGTTGATATAAAAATGAGGGACTTCATGATAGAGATTTTGGTCTAGTATCAGTGTTATCACCCTTCAATAAAGAGGATGTGGTACGTGTCCCCAAACCAGGAGATCACGCAGGTTCCGACTAAATCCTTAGTACGTGTTATCACCCTTCAATAAAGAGGATGTGGTACGTGTTCCAAACCAGGAGATCACGCAGTTTCTGATTTAATCCTTTACCCATTCCCAACCACCGGGAATCCCATGCCTTATAGAAAGTGTGAACTCACCTCGGTTTGCTCAGTATGTTTAACTACTTGTTCACAAATAATTCAGTCAAAGCCTATAGTATTCATACATACATAATTAGTTTACATTCACAAGGTTCTCACATAAATTGTAATCACATTGTGCATTTAAACATCTTAACAGTTATTCAAGTTCATACAACTCCACAGTACTCATGCATGATTCACAATAGAAATCAATAGTTAAGCGTGCTATTCAACCAACTCAGGTTTCCACAGTCATATCTAACAGACAATAACAGGTAACAACAGAATCAACTTAGCTCACTGTGTCAGTTTATCCTCTTGACGAAACCCCCTGTTTCGTCGTGATCCCCCTTCGGCGAAACTCCCCAAGTTTCGTCGTGATTCCCCATTGACGAAACACTCAGGTTTCGTCCTGATGTGTGTTTCATCGACATAAGTTTCGTCGGATCCATGTGGGACGAAAGTCCACATGGGTTTCGTCGACCTGGGTTCATCTTCAATAACATCAGACAACAAGAACCCTAATGCCGCCGCTCATCTGAACAGCATAACATAGAACGTAAATCAAGAATCATATTACTCAGCAAGATGTCATTACTTCCTTAAATCGTTCATTACCAAGCTTCATGTCAATCATCAACCATCTCATTATTAAATCAATTATATATGTGCACATTAAGATTTGTTTACCATATTAATCCATCTGTGAATATCACGATACATGAACCTACCGAACCTTAATATGCAACCAGGACCAATCATTCAATCATTATTCATCATAAGCAAATCATAAAACCCTAGTCTGTTAGTTTATCGTCATGAGTACAATTCTTATCACACAACCCTATTCTACATCGGACCATTAACACCACACTTCATGCGATTATCATTACAGGTTCGGATCAAACATTCAGACACATAAACCAACAAACATGCAGATCATGCATCCATGGATTATCAAAACGTTGAATATTCATTGATCATCATGTATTTATTATCGATTCACAAACAAATAAACATTAGCAATCAACTAAGCGATTCGAATGTTAATCCAGGGATTATGTACGGTGATAGAGCTTCAAGGAATGGAAGTTGCCGCCGGGTTTCAAAGGAAGAGAGGTTAGGGTTTCGCTATCATACGGTTATGCGAATAAGGAATATATAATTGATCTAACATGGGCCGCACCCTGGACTACAGGCCCATCTTTGGCGAACCATCAATAGGCTACGAAACTTCCCAAGTTTCGTCGATAGGTACATGACGAAACCCCTAGTTTCGTCGGGTGAGGGTTATAGCGAAACTTCTATGTTTCGCCGGGTGGGGGTTAGGGTGCATGTGTACAGTTTTATAACTCCGGTAGTTAAGTTTATAAGTTTATTATTTACCAAACCATAATATAATATACCAAACATATATCAAACATGAACAAGTTATACTCAACGAATTATAAAACACCGTTGTGAAAGCAAGGAAAGCGTCGAGGAAAGACCTTGAAAGCTCGAGTTGTCACATCATCCCCAACTTGAAAGAAATTTCGTCCCAAAATTTAGCATGTAGTCACTGAGGAAGCTGGATAGGTTGAATGGTTTCCTGGTTTTCCTGGGGTGTCACATCATCCCCCCGTTGGTTTGGAATTTCGTCCCGAAATTCCGCAGTAGCTTCAGCCTCAGCAGTGGTTTCGCTTTTCTCGAATAATTGGGGATACTTGTGTTTCATTTGGTCTTCTCATTCCCAGGTAAACTCTAGGCCACGACGGGAGTTCCAACGAACTCGAACAAGAGGGATTTTGATACGCTTGAGAACCTTAACATCTCGGTCAGTAATCTCTACTGGTTCCTCGATGAATCGCAGCTGATCATCGATAGTGAGCTCCTTGAGAGGAACTATGAGGGTCTCATCTGACAGACACTTCTTCAGATTTGACACGTGGAATACGTTGTGAACTCCACTGAGTTCTTCGGGTAGGTTCAGTTTGTAGGCCACCTAGCCTTTTTTCTCTATGATTTCGAAAGGTCCGACATATCGCTGGTTGAGTTTGCCTCGCTTACCAAAATGAACTACACCTTTCCAAGGTGAGACTTTAAGTAGTACTCGATCCCCAACCTGGAACTCGAGTGGTTTCCTTCGCTTATCAGTGTAGCTTTTCTGGCGGTCACGAGCTGCCGCCATTCGTTGTCGTATCTGAGCAATCTTCTCCGTTGTGTCTACGACGATTTCTGGGCCTATTATTTGGTTGTCGCCAACCTCTACCCAACAAAGAGGTGATCGGCACTTACGCCCGTACAATGCCTCAAACGGAGCAGCCTGGATACTGGTGTGGTAACTGTTGTCTTACGAAAACTCCACTAACGGGAGGTGTCTTTCCCAGCCGTTACCAAAATCGATTACACATGCTCGAAGCATGTCTTCAAGGGTTTGAATGGTGCGTTCAGACTGCCCGTCCATCTACGGATGATACGACGTGCTCATGTCTAATCGAGAGCCAAAGGACTTGTGAATCGTTTGCCACAATTCAGATGTAAAACGTGAGTCACGATCAGAAATGATGGAGGTTGTCACCCCGTGCCTCGAAACTACTTCCTTTAGGTAGATGTCTGCTAGAGTAGAGAACTTATCCGTTTCCTTGATAGCCAGAAAATCTGCAGACTTGGTCAGTCGATCCACGATCACCCAAATGGTATCGTTTCCTCGTTGAGATCTAGGTAACCCAGTAACGAAGTCCATGGAAATTTGCTCCCATTTCTATGTCGGTATCTCTGGTTGTTGAAGTAGGCCTGATGGTTTCTGGTACTCGATTTTGACCCTCGCACAAGTCAGACATTTACTAACATAGGTCGCTATGTTAGCTTTCATGTGGGGCCACCAGTACGTAGTCTTGAGATCGTGGTACATCTTATTCGAACCAGGATGTACTGAGTAACGAGACTTGTGTGCTTCATCCATCACAAGATCACGTAGATTTCCATACAATGGAACCCAGATGCGCCCTGTCAGGTAGTAACCGCCGTCATCCTTTTGTTCTAACCGTTTCTTAGATCCTCGCAAGGACTCAGCCCTGAGGTTCTCTGCTACTGAGCATCTCGTATCTGAGCAGGAAGACTAGAGTGGATGGTAAGCTATAACACATGTAAACGCTTGGGTTTAGTTTCCTTCCGACTGAGAGCATCGGCCACAACATTGGCTTTGCCCGGATGGTATTGATCGCGCACTCGTAATCATTCAGAAGTTCAACCCATCGACGCTGTCGCATGTTCAACTTCTTCTGATCGAAGATATGTTAGAGATTCCTAAGATCGGTATAAATGGTGCACTTGGTACCGTACAGGTAATGCCTCCATATCTTGAGTGCAAAAACAACAGCTCCCATCTCCAGATCATGTGTAGTGTAGTTCCTTTCGTGAACCTTAAGTTGGCGCGATGCATAAGCAATGACTTTATCCCATTGCATCAACACACCACCAAGTCCTTGGATTGACGCGTCGCAATAAACCACGAAATCATCGGTGCCTTCAGGTAACGAGAGAATGGGTGTGCTACAGAGTCTCTTCTTTAAGTGCTGAAACGCGGATTCCTGTGCATCACCCCAACGATAGGTGACGCCCTTCTGAGTTAGTGAAGTGAGAGGTTGCGCAATCTTTGAGAAATCCTTGATAAATCTTCTGTAGTAACCTGCCAAGCCCAAGAATTGACGGATCTCAGTTGGTGTACGGGGTGCAGGCCAGTTCTTGATCGAGTCAACCTTGGATGGATCCACATGAATCCCATCCTCGTTTACCACGTGGCCTAGGAAGTTGACTTCACGAAGCTAGAAGTCGCATTTCGAAAACTTAGCATAAAGTTGCTCTGCTCGAAGAAGTTCTAGAATAAGTCGCAGATGATGCTCGTTTTCCTCCTGACTCTTAGAATAGATCAGAATGTCGTCGATAAACACAATAACGAACTTATCCAGGTAAGGTTTGCACACTCGGTTCATGAGATCCATGAAGACCGCAGGTGCGTTTGTCAATCCGAAAGGTATAACCAGAAACTCATAGTACCCGTAACGAATCATGAATGCTGTTTTGGTGATGTCCTCATCTCGGACTCTCAGCTGATGATATCCCGATCTCAGATCAATCTTTGAGTAGAAGCTCGACCCTTGCAACTGGTCGAACAAGTCATCAATACGCGGGAGAGGATAACGGTTCTTCACAGTCACCTTTTTGAGTTCACGGTAGTCAATACACATTCAAAAAGTACCGTCTTTCTTCTTCACAAATAAGACTAGAGCTCCCCAGGGCTAAGAGCTAGTACGAATGAAACCCTTGTCCAAGAGCTCTTGTAGTTGTGCGGACAATTCTTCTAATTCTGATGGAGCCAAACGATAAGGTGCACGAGCTATTGGTGCTGCTCCAGGAGCTAGCTCGATTTGAAATTCGACTTGACGATGAGGCGGAAGACCAGGTAATTCCTCAGGAAAGTTGCGTACAATAGGAATGTCTTCTATCTTCTTCTCTTTCATTGAGGTGTGAGTAACGAGGGCTAGAATAGCTGTGTGGCCCTTTCATAAACACTTCTGAGCCCTAAGGAAGGATATGATGCCTACTACTACACCACTCTTATCACCACGAATCATGAGAGGTTCTTCACCTGAACGAGGGATGCGGACAATTTTCTCCTTGCAAAGAATTTCCGCTTGCTGTTGAGATAACCAATCCATCCCAATGACCATATCGAAGCTACCAAGAACGATAGGAATAAGGTCGATAGAGAAGGTCTGATTAGCAAGAACAAGATTACAACCCTTAACTATGTGTGTGTCCTCAAGATTTTTACCATTTGCTAGTTCTACCATATGCTTGGTGTTCAAAAGTGTTGGGGTACGCTTAAGCATCTGACTAAATTTTAAGGACACGTAACTAGTATCGGCACCCGAATCAAATAAAACAGTAACAAAGAAGTCATCTAGTAGGAACTTACTTGTCACAACGTTGGGATCATTCCTCGCTTCACCCTGACCATTCACAAATACATGTCCCCTGGCACCATTGCCATCATTGTTAGCCCCATTGTTTCCATTTCCCTGATTATTGTTGTTGTTCTGATTCTGGTTCAGCTGGGGACAATCTCTCTTGAAGTGGCCTTCAGCACCACACTGAAAGCATCCTTTGTTGTTACCCCTCTGTTGCTGCTGCTGGTTTTGTGGGGTCTGCTGTTGTTGCTGTCGTCGCTGATTCGCAGGATAGAGGCTCCTGCAATCCTTGGCCACATGGCCATGTTTGTTACATCTCTGACAGTTGCCCTTAGTGCACGGTCCGCTGTGGTGAAAGCCACAACGATTGCATTTGGGGTGATTTCCCTTGTACCCACCCTGGCTTTGATTCCCAGAAGACTGCTGACTGGGGCTCTTGTGAATCAGTCTTTCGCTGCTGAGACTGAGACTGAACAGAAGTAGAACCTTTGCTTGAATTTCCATCCAATTTGCGCTTGTTTTCACCAGGTGCATCTGAAGTAGCTGTAGCACTAATACGCTTGGGCAGCTTGTTTTGCTCAACTGCCTGATCAGTGAGACGGTGGGCTAGCCGTATAACTTGCTGGAGAGTACCAAGGTTAGCCGCAGTCACATGGCTCTGAATCTCGGGCACTAGACCCTTGAGGTACAGCTCGATACACTTGATAGGAGGATCTACCATAGTAGGACACAGTGCAGCCAGTTCGTTCGGTCTCTTCGCATACGCCTCTATTTTCGACCCCATCACCTTCAAGTTATAAAACTCTACTTCCAGCTTGTGATTGTCATCGCAATGACCGTACTCCTCTTTGATCAGATCTTTGAAGTCGTTCCATGGGGTGGCGTTAGCAGCTGCCAACCCTAGCATTTGTACTTGCGCGTTCCACCATGTCAACGCAACACCTTCAAGTGTTCCAGTAGCAAATTTTACCCTACGAGCCTCAGGGCATTCACACATCTCGAAGACAGACTTGATCTTCTGGAACCAATGGAGAAGGCCTACAGCTCCTTCTGTACCACTGAAGGTACTAGGTCGACAGTCCATAAAGGTCTTGAACGTGCATACAGGAGGCTGAGCATGTTGACCTGTCGCACGAGAAAGAAAATACAAGGTTAAACATAAGAGTTGGTTGGCGAGAGTAGGATCTAAACATCCTAAGATAGGTCGGAATGGTAGGTTATACCTCCTGTAGGGGCTGCTGCGAGTGCCTCAGCAACTCGTTCATTGATTAAAGCCGTCAGCTGGGCTTGAGTCAAGTTCAAACGTCCACTCATGATCTTCACATCAAAGAAAGCACAAGTGAGAGAAGTGTTGCGATAGTGCATAAGTGTGGGACAACAGAAGAGAGTAAGCACCCAGGGTTTTAAACAATAATCGTTAGGTTGACTAAGCATTCCATGAACAATGCATTATGCAAACTAATAGACAGGCAATATAAATATAAACCATATCACCTATAGTGTTGAGTCTTGCACGTGGAGCGAAGCGTCGCTGTGGATCGTTGAGCATCGTTGTGGATCGTTGAGCACTGTACAGGTTATAGTTTGGTTTTGTCAAAAAGCTTTTACCTTTTTAAAACCAAGTTCACTATAACCAATGGCTCTGATACCAATCATGTCTAATCGAGAGCCAAAGGACTTGTGCATCGTTTGCCACAATTCAGATGTAAAACATGAGTCACGATCAGAAATGATGGAGGTTGGCACCCCGTGCCTCGAAACTACTTCCTTTAGGTAGATGTCTGCTAGAGTAGAGAACTTATCCGTTTCCTTGGTAGCCAGAAAATGTGCAGACTTGGTCAGTCGATCCACGATCACCCAAATGGTATCGTTTCCTCGTTGAGATCTAGGTAACCCAGTAACGAAGTCCATGGAAATTTGCTCCCATTTCCATGTCGGTATCTCTGGTTGTTGAAGTAGGCCTGATGGTTTCTGGTACTCGATTTTGACTCTCGCACAAGTCAGACATTTACTAACATAGGTCGCTTTGTTAGCTTTCATGTGGGGCCACCAGTACGTAGTCTTGAGATCGTGGTACATCTTATCCGAACCAGGATGTATCGAGTAACGAGACTTGTGTGCTTCATCCATCACAAGCTCACGTAGATTTCCATACAATGGAACCCAGATGCGCCCTGTCACGTAGTAAGTGTCGTCTTCCTTTTGTTCTAACCGTTTCTTAGATCCTTGCAAGGACTCAGCCCTGATGTTCTCTGCTTTCAATGCTTCAATCTAAGCATCTCGTATCTGAGCAGGAAGACTAGAGTGGATGGTAAGCTGTAACGCACGTACACGCTTGGGTTCAGTTTCGTTCCGACTGAGGGAATCGGCCACAACATTGGCTTTGCCTGGATAGTACTTGATCGTGCACTCTTAATCATTCAGAAGTTCGACCCATCGACGCTGTCGCATGTTCAACTCCTTCTGATCAAAGATATGTTGGAGACTCCTGTGATCGGTATAAATGGTGCACTTGGTACCGTACAGGTAATGCCTCCATATCTTGAGTGCAAAAACAACAACTCCCAGCTCCAAATCATGTGTAGTGTAGTTCCTTTCGTGAACCTAAAGTTGGCGCGATGCATAAGCAATGACTTTATCCCGTTGCATCAACACACAATCAAGTCCTTGGATTGACAAGTCGCAATAAACAACGAAATCATCGGCGCCTTCAGGTAACGAGAGAATGGGTGTGCTACAGAGTCTCTTCTTTAAGTGCTGAAACGTGGATTCCTGTGCATCACCCCAACGATAGGTGAAGCCCTTCTGAGTTAGTGAGGTGAGAGGTTGTGCAATCTTTGAGAAATCCTTGATAAATCTTCTGTAGTAACCTGCCAAGCCCAAGAATTGACGGATCTCAGTTGGTGTACGGGGTGCAGGCCAGTTCTTGATCGAGTCAACCTTGGATAGATCCACATGAATCCCATCCTCGTTTACCACGTGGCCTAGGAAGTGGACTTCACGAAGCCAGAAGTCGCATTTCGAAACCTTAGCATAAAGTTGCTCTGCTCGAAGAAGTTCCAGAATAAGTCGCAGGATGCTCGTATTCCTCCTGACTCTTAGAATAGATCAGGATGTCATCGATAAACACAATAACGAACTTATCCAGGAAAGGTTTGCACACTCGGTTCATGAGATCCATGAAGACCGCAGGTGCGCTTGTCAATCCGAAAGGCATAACCAGAAACTCGTAGTGCCCGTAACGAGTCCTGAATGTTGTTTTGGAGATGTCCTCCTCTCAGACTCTCAGCTGATGATATCCTGATCTCAGATCAATCTGTGAGTAGAAGCTCGACCATTGCAACTGGTCGAACAAGTCGTCAATACGCGGGAGAGGATAACGGTTCTTTACAGTCACCTTGTTGAGTTCACGGTAGTCAATACACATTCGGAAAGTACCATCTTTCTTCTTCACAAATAAGACTAGAGCTCCCCAGGGTGAAGAGCTAGGACGAATGAAACCCTTGTCCAAGAGCTCTTGTAGTTGCGCGAATAATTCTTCTAATTCTGATGAAGCCAATCGATAAGGTGCACGAGCTATTGGTGCTGCTCCAGGAGCTAGCTCGATTTGAAATTCGACTTGACGGTGAGGCGGAAGACCAGGTAATTCCTCAGGAAATACCTCAGGAAAGTCGCGTACAATAGGAATGTCTTCTATCTTCTTCTCTTTCGTTGAGGTGTCAGTAACGAGGGCTAGAATAGCTGTGTGGACCTTTCGTAAACACTTCTGAGCCCTAAGGAAGGATATGATGCCTACTACTACACCACTCTTGTCACCACGAATCATGAGAGGTTCTTCACCAGAACGAGGGATGTGGACAATTTTCTCCTTGCAAAGAATTTCCGCTTGCTGTTGAGATAGCCAATCCATCCCAATGACCATGTCGAAGCTACCAAGAACGATAGGAATAAGGTCGATAGAGAAGGTCTGATCAGCAAGAACAAGATTACAACCCTTAACTATGTGTGTGGCCTCAAGATTTTTTCCATTTGCTAGTTCTACCATATGCTTGGTGTTCAAAAGTGTTGGGGTACGCTTAAGCATCTGACTAACTTTTAAGGACACGTAACTAGTATCGGCACCCGAATCAAATAAAAAAGTAACAAAGAAGTCATCCAGTAGGAACTTATCCGTCACAACGTTGGGATCATTCCTCGCTTCACCCTAACCAATCACGAATACACGTCCCCTGACACCATTGCCATCATTGTTACCCCCATTGTTTCCATTTCCCTGATTATTGTTGTTGTTTTGATTCTGGTTCAGCTGGGGACAGTCTCTCTTGAAGTGGCCTTCAGCACCACACTGAAAGCATCCTTTGTTGTTACCCCTCTTTTGCTGCTGCTGCTGCTGGTTCTGTGGGGTCTGCTGCTGTTGCTGTCATCGCTGATTCGCAGGATAGAGGCTCCTGCAATCCATGGCCACATGGCCATGTTTGTTACATCTCTGACAGTTGCACTTAGTGCACGGTCCGCTGTGGTGAAAGCCACAACGATTGCATTTGGGGTGATTTCCCTTGTACCCACCCTGGCTTTGATTCCCAGAAGTCTGCTGACTGGGGCTCTTGTAGTCATCAGTCTTTCGCTGCTAAGACTGAGACTGAAGAGAAGTAGAACCTTTTCTTGAATTTCCATCCCATTTGCCCTTGTTGTCGCCAGGAGCATCTGAAGTAGCTGTAGCACTAATACGCTTGGGCAGCTTGTTTTGCTCAACTTGTGACAACCGGTAATTTACGGCTCTAATTAAGCAATTAACAGATGATTAAAACCGTAATAAATAGTGATTAAGACAAAGATTGACTTAAATAGGCCCTTGGAGTGCCTAGGAACGTCTATACGACTTTATAGTGCGCGAACGGTGGTTTACAGAGAAACCTGTGGAATATTACGCGACAACGAACTGATACCGTACAAGATACTGACAACGCCGACAAATATTAAATTTTTACGATATATTCTAGCTTCGTAATTAAATTTTAGCAATCGTAGTTGTAACCAGATCGAAAAACGGATTAAAGACGACAACGATACAATTTTTCGCGATTATTACCGTAATCGACGAACGGGCATGCAAACAACGACTACCGACCATATTTTATGTATTTTAATACGAAAATTTTATCTTTTGATAATAAACGGAGTTCAGGTTTTGACAACGGGTCTCGTAGGAATTACGGGCCGCTTAACCACGGGGATTGAGCTTGTGGGCCCTGGGCCCAAGCCCAAAACCCACAAGTCTAAACCCGCACATAATATATTAAAATCTATAATAGATTTACTAAATCTACCAAAAATCTTAACAAGATCTGAGAAATCTCATCAAGATCTTATGAAATCCTTCCAAAATCCCTACAAATCTACACTAGATTTATAGAATCCTTATGAAATCTCAACAAAAAATCCACAAGATCTTAATATCTCTATATAAGACACACAACCATCCACTTTTTCTGCAACTTATAATCACTCAAACCACACCTCATCTCTTCTCTCCTAATTCCCTTATGTGCAACATATCAGTATATACACACAAACATAACCCAAATGAAACACAGGAAACAAACACACACGCACCTAGTTCGATCTCTCTCTCTCACCAGTGACCGGTCACGGCGGAGCCGCGGCGGCGCTCCGGTGGCGCTTGTTCTCCGGCCTCACACCTCCGACAACAGACCAGTGGTGCTCTTTTTCTTCACCGGTAAACTCTCACCCCCTCCCCTCCTTGCTTCTCCGACAACCCCACCCCCTGCTCTCGATTAACCGGCCAACAACCACCCTCGGGTGGTGGCTCACGACTGCAATGGCAGACATCAGAGAGAGACGAGAGAGAGAGGCGGAGATAGAACAGCGCCGCCGCTCACGGCGGCGGCTGTAGCAGCGACGGTGGTGGTTCGGACAGGAGCTCCGGTTCGAGGTATGTTCGGTTCAAGGTTATTTTCGGTTCAAGGCTTGATTTTGATTCTGGCTTGGGTCTCGGTTCAGGTTACACAGGAAGCAGGCGAGTCAACCGGGACAGTCGAGTCAACTCGGTTAAACCGAGTTAACTCGGCTCGGGTTCGGGTCAACAGTCAAAGTCAGCCAACGGGTCAGCTTGGTTCAGGTCAGAATATGAAGCGGTTCGGGTCGACTCGGTCGGACCGAGTCAACTCGGTCAAACCTGGTCAACCAGGCCAGTCAACTCAGTCAACGACTCGGTTCGAGTCAGCGGAGGTTCGGGTTCGCGAAACGGGTCGAATCGGTGCAACTCGGCTCGACTCGGTTGACTCATTAATCAACTCAGGTCAACCCAGTGAGTCAACCCGGTCAACTCAGTCAAACTGTCCGATGTTTCGACACGAAAGAAATGGTAAAGATGATGACGTGTTTATAATTTTGATGATTATACTTAACGATTGTTTTATTTTCGTGAACGAGCTCGACCCGAATTGATTTGATAATAGTTTACTTTTGGTACATTCGGAAAAAATTACATATATAGTGCTTATATTGTTAAAGTTTTGTTGAATTTTGATATAATAACGACAACTGGTGTTGTCGGGGGCGTCCAAAAACAAAGGAAACTCTGCCCGTTTTTATCGAGAAAACCCGTAAAAGCAAAACATGTTTTATTGAAAAGCGACTTTTATGAGAACCAATACAAATGTGTATATCACTTTCGACGACGCTTTATCATATACGAAAACGACAATTCTTTTATAAAATAAATATATTTTATATATTTATTTCAAGCGCCAAACAACTCGTATTCGTTTTACAAAATAAATATAGTTTACATATTTATTTCAAATACCATACAACGCGAATTCTTTTATAAAATAAACTAGTGGGAAACTCGCGCGTTGCGGCAAAGTTAACAATACGTCACTTGAAAAAGAGCAAACATGCGAACTTGGGTTGGGATGAGTTAGGTTTGTCAACACCCGAACACATTTATCTATACGTGTAACCTGTTTATCTATATGGTTGCCGGGTCAAAACGGTGGCAGGTTGCAAATGAGTTGTAATCATGGTAAATGGGTTGACGGTTCACTAACTGGTCGATGGGTCAACTTGTTTAATTTTAATACAGCCTGAACACAACATGTTTACCAAACTGGCCAACTCAACAAATGATTATTTTTGCGTCGTGTTCGTGTTAAAATCAAAGCAAGTTCAAAAATACCATCAATTTCAATGGAACGATTATGAAATAAACTGTCAATCCGAAGCATAATCCTAGAATTCTAACATCCTCAGTCATCCACAAAATACTCAATAAACTAAACTGTAATACACAACTTAACAAGTTTCAGTATGATCACCTGACAAAAGTAGAGCTTAACAGTTGTCGTTTAATGTTTTGTCTGTTTTGTTTTGCTTTTCAGTTGTCGTTTTAACGCTTTCTTTTGTATCCAGCTCTTCGCTAGAGTTTTTCTTGGTTTTTATTCAAGTTGCTGCTGTTCAAAAAAAATGTAATCACTTTGTCAGTCCTCCTATGTGACTATGTATCTAAACATTCAGAATTCAAACTGACCTTATAATCAGTGGCGGAGCTTGAACTGGCGGAGCTTAAACGGAAACTCGGAGGGGGCCTGGATGCGCCTGTAAAAAGTTGCCATAATAACTATCTATAATATTAAAAAGTTGGAATATTTAAATAAATTAGTTCATAGTTCATACCTTGATGCAAGCATCCCAAACATAGTCATCTGCAACCACCATATTTCGAGCGTCATCCCATGAAAATCCAACTTGGCCAAGCATACTTTTGATATCGTTAAACTGCTTCCACAGGTTTGTATAGCGACTTTTCAGTACATCCTTGTCATATTATGATCTAAATTTTGCGTTAAAGACAGCAAGCATATCGTTCCAAGCTTGTTTGTTAAATGTATGCGCAACCCTGTTGCCTTTTTGCATATGATCCAACATCAGGTCTACAAAATAGCGCTCCATCGTTGGAGTCCAGTAAGTTCTTGATCGATCAATGCCATTGGGAATTTGACTACCCATTATCTAAAGTAATAATATAATCAAACCATGTATCTGAAAAAAGCTAAGCTCATTATTTCAAGTAGGAAAAACAGCATAATATTCGGTCCCAAAAAACAGCACAAGATCAAAACCATATATAAATGATTCATCAAACATAAGAACATCATTGCATTAAATAATTATTATCATATCCTAGTGTAAATCTCTTTCTTAAATTCAATTTGTCCGCCAATTCGTTTATCATCCCTCTTCACTCTTACCATTCTTACTTTCAAGCTTAAAAGCTTTCTGTTATAAAACTTTCAGTTTTCACTAACTATGTGTGATTAAAAGCCTAAATGTTATTATTTTGCAAGATCTACAATATTCTTCTCATATATTGCAAGATTTATAAACAGATGCATAGCAAAGACTAATCTTAATCTTCAAGTAACCACAAAACACACAGAAGCTGGTGATACGATATCAATTACATAATCAATTAATAAATCAACTTTTCATTCAATTAAACAACTCTATACAGTAATATACTAATATTTCCCACCCTAAATACACATAGATCTACATAATATCAAAAATATCATACCCATATTTTACTCTGCATAGATCCAACAATCCAGTATATCAAAAATCCGGTAGGGATAGATGTAAAAGATCCGAATATGAATCCAGATTTCCTCTTACCAATTCCGGCATCGACATTCACCGCCGTAAAGTAATAAGAGAAAGTAGAAGAGATGGAGACCAAAAAAATCAAACTGCAAAAAACAAGTCGAACCTGTTTGACGGATTCAGCGATCTCTGGACCGATGCCATCGCAGGGAAAGAGAGTGGCGCGAATCAGATCGGAAGAGGTGGAGGAAAAGCTCTGATCAACGGCCGACAAAAGCGCGACGGCAGGGGTTGTGGCGCGGGTGCGGAGGAGGCGTTTGGCGATACGCAGAGCCATCGGAATCAGAAAAAGTGGTCGGATAGATGATGGATGGTTTCACGGCCGATGAAGGTAGGATTTGTCTTATGGTTTTCTTTCATAATGGCCGATGAGGAACCAGAACATGAATCATTAGAAACGGAAGCATTCAATATTTAGGCTGAAATCCCCTAATTAACCTTCTAGTGTCTTAAAACATTGGATTTAAGACACTAATAATCAAATCATCCACTATAATAGATTATCATATAAACGTATAATCAACAATAATAACAAAAATTCAAGTTTACCAGAGATTCTTCAAAATGAGGATGACCTGTAGGCTGTGTATAAGTAATTTTCTCCTATTTCAACACCACACCTGTGTATACACAAACAATTTGTAGTCACTATATCTTCGGTATGATTCTCGCACCGCACCTATTTGAATTTAACATATCAAACTGCAAAAAAGTATAAACGAAACTTACAAAATCCGTCTTCAAAAATTTCTGGTGGTAGATTGATATGTACGAACAAGAAGACCAACTCCAATTCCGACACCGACACCAACACAAATTCCAAGGCCTAACCAACACCAACCCTAACACCGGGAATGGATTTTAATAATTCGTTTTAATTTTTTATGCTTGGAAAATGTGTATTTAACACATGGCAAATCTGATGAAAAAATTAAAACAACTTACTGCATCCATAAGCTGTCTAACTGCTTCCGCAACGCGAAGACAGGGCCGGTTGCTGGAATCACGACACTGGTGTAGGTTGTTCGAAAAATTATGAACTAATTTAGGGCTCAACATCAACATCCTGATCTTAACCTACCCACACACATGCAATTAGCACAGAAAATGATCCATACAAATCATAACCAGATGAACATCAAATAATCACTTACATCTTTCTCTCGTAGTCCAAGCTCTACATTAATCGAACAGCTAGATTACTGGAGAAATAAAGCATGTAGGATGGGGGATTTAGCCCTTTTGTTCACCATATCTTGAAATACAAACAAAACCTACCCCCAAAAAAAACAATAACTTTATGCGAAATTAACCAACAAATTCGTATAAAGAAATGGTGTGGAACCTTAAATCATCAGCAGAAGAGAAGAGCGGAGTTGATCATTGAGAAATCGAGCAGGAACTTTGTGGCTGATTTCATTGATCCTCGGTTTTGTGATAGAGATGATACTCGTAATATAGCCGCCATCCTCTTCCTGGCACCACCATCTTCATCGGAACAGAGAGGGGAAACCTAACAGATGTAATTTGCCTGGTTCGAGTTGTGATCTATTGATTTCAATTGATAATGGGATATTCAATCAGCCGTTTCATTTGATAGTTGGGATTCTGGATCTTAAATGCAGGAGGAGGGTTTGTCGAGTTTACCCCCAGGAGCGTCTTAAAAAACTGTTCAATTTCCTATTCTATCTGCTTGACTTATTTGTACATATTGTATCAAAACTTGTACATATGTCAAACTTACATTTTTGTACATCACTTATCCTTTTTAATATATTATAGATATATTTTATATATTTATTTCAAGCGCCAAACAACTCGTATTCTTTTATGAAATAAATAAAACTATCGTATTTATTTCAAACGACATCAACACTAAAACGCTATTAAATAAATATAAGTTGTTATATTTATTTCAAAACACCTAAATGACACATAGTTTAGTTACATTCGTTCATTTACCGTCATAACTCACAGTCGAATCATTCAATTAGCGATTCGGTAAAGCTCGATGACACGTAGTTAATTACTGCGTTTATTGGAAACTTATAAGAAATTTCGTGTTAGGAATGTTGTAGAATGCACTCTAGCAAGTCACGTCTTGGAAACGACATCACGAAGTCGTATATAGCTAGCTTTGCACAGGAATATTCAGGTGAGTTCATAACCCCACCTTTTTACAGTTCTATATTTTTCTAAATGTTTTCGGGGTGGAAAGACATGCACTTTTTGCAAAGCATACAAGAATTACATATTTCTAGACCATTTTACAAGCAAGTTTTAACGGACACAAATGGTTTACGAAAAGCTTATGTTTTATACCGGTTTTTGCAAACAATCATATTTTTCGAAATGTGCATACACACGAATTCTAGTTTTCTGGACTACGGGAAAATACAAATACATGAGTTATGGTATGATGGATACAAGACTACGGAAAAACATTCAAGTGAAACATTCTAGATCATGTCTCGAATAGGGTACCATAAGCACCATTAATCAACGTATACATTCAGACCGCAGAACAAAAGGTTAGATCTAATGGGTTTCAGGCAACCCCACTCTTGGCCTACTTCTACCAATGAGTGCTTCTGTGTCTCAGTCAAAGTCGACAAAAATGCCTAGGTTTGGTGGCTTCCTATGTCGTGACACATGTTAGTGGCCTTGCAAACCACTAGCGATCTCAAACATTCATAGTACCCAGTTACAGATACATTCTACATGACACATTCAAACATTCATACCAGTTACAGATACATTCTACATGACACATTCAAACATTCATAGTACTCAGTTACAGATACATTCTACATGATACATACAAACATTCATAGTACTCAGTTACATATACGTTTTACAAGTTACATTCAAACATTCATAGTTTTCCATATAACTTGACAAGAAAATGATTTTAAATTCGTTTTCTCAACAATACTTCAAAAACCGGTCATTCAAAAAGATTTATTTCAAATCTTTTACAAACAAAATATGAACTCGCTCAACTTTATGTTGATTTTTCGCATGTTTCTTTCTCAGGTTACATTTCGGAAACTATGGAACGGTTGGAATAGGAGAACCATTAAGGATTCGAGTACTTAGTGGGCGTTCGTTTTCTAGAAGTCTTAGCTTATTTGCTTCCGCTGTGCAATGAAGATACCAGTCCAATCACGCCAATGCTCTGATATTTCGGGGTGTGACAGATTGGTATCAGAGCTATAGGTTACAGCGAATAAGGTTTTCTGTAGAGATACCTAGGCTCTAACCTCACCTTTCCTCTGGGAACTTAGAATATTAAAACCTGAATACATACAGAACGCATAGTACTCGAATATGGTCTCCAACCGTTGTCGAAAAACAAACAATCAAGATTTCGTTTTCAAACATACGCTATAGTGGTGTTTTATACATGGTACACAAAAACAGTCGCACACAGTACACAAAACTCTGAGAGTTTAGGAAACATGCATTTAAGACCTTCGGAAACTCATGTTGAAGTTCATTAAAGGTCATCACGTAGGAACCGCGAATATTAACTCGGGCACACACTATTGAAGTACGTCACATACGACTTTCGAGGAAGCGGCAGTTGGCACGCGGTCCTGCAAACGACACGAGTCATGCTAAGAAGAAGACGCATGTATCCGCATTCCCCCTATCGCATTAACGGCGAATACGCTATGTTCGACATTCCACGGTAATGTCACTTAACAACCGGACGTCACATGCAACCCCAGGTAAAGTCCTCAAATTTCTTTTATTGAAATTTCGACTTTCACATTTACTGAGTAGATTTTCGTATCTCTACTCCTCTTAATGGTCATTGTATCACAATCATTTATTTCATTACAGCGAATACTCATTGCTTGATTCCTTGAAAATTCATATGTTACGCATGCATCGTTGGTTACGCATGTGGTTTCGTTTCGAATAAGCGTTTCATCAAAGTTCAAATATTACTTCGCTAAATCTGATTATTGATTTGTGATTCGAATGACCCGCATTATTGTAATTGATGGCTTCTTTGTTATCAAGTCAACACATTTTCTTGAAAATTCTTTTCTTTTCAAGTTACATACATGGTTTTTCGTTGTGACCATGCCGAAAGTTTCCTTGTCGATACATGTATTTATTGTCGGCTTGCGCCGAAATCAAATTCAATCGTTTGAACTTGTTCATTACACATATTCAATTCAAGACACCATATGATGTATTGAAAACATCATATTTGAATTCGTTTTAACAAGCGTTTCATTGTTCTGAGTCGTAGTAGATTTGTTTGGTCTACGACTCCATTAAGTCGTTTGTTGATTTCGACACCTTGTGGTGTCAGTATAAACTTGTAGCTTGGGCTAATTATGATTGAGCATTTGATGCAAAACACAGGTGATACTTGTTCAATTACCGCTATTATTGAATTGTTTCATTCACTACGACACCTTGTGGCGTCGGTAGAGCTTGCAGCTTGGGCTGATCATGATCGAGCATTTCATGCAAAACTAATTACATTTGAGCTTGTTGAATCTAAGTTCATTATTGGATGCGATCATTTCTAGAATTCATTTGCATCTTATGATACGTCCTTGAATTCACAATCATTCGAATAAGTCCTGATTCGATTTCATGATCGTTCACTTTGGTATTATTCGTATTTACTTACGCGTAACCTAGCTCTAAGGAGTTAACGTAGTCCAAAATTCGAGGACGAAATTTTATTAACAGGGGGAAAATGTGACAACCGGTAATTTACGGCTCTAATTACGCAATTAACAGATGAAATAAAACGATAATAAATAGTGATTAAGACGAAGATTGACTTAAATATGCCCTTGGAGTGCCTAGGAACGTCTATACGACTTTACAGTGCGCGAACGGTGGTTTACAGAGAAACCTGCTGAATATTACGCGACAACGAACTGATACCGTACAAGATACTGACAACGCCGACAAATATTAAAGTTTTACGATATATTCTAGCTTCGTAATTAAATTTTAGCAATCGTAGTTGAAACCAGATCGAAAAACGGATTAAAGACGACAACGATACAATTTTTCGCGATTATTACCGTAATCGACGAACGGGCATGCAAACAACGACTACCGACCATATTTTATGTATTTTAATACGAAAATTTTATCTTTTGATAATAAACGGAGTTCAGGTTTTGACAACGGGTCTCGTAGGAATTACGGGCCGCTTAACCACGGGGATTGAGCTTGTGGGCCCTAGGCCCAAGCCCAAAACCCACAAGTCTAAACCTGCACATAATATATTAAAATCTATAATAGATTTACTAAATCTACCAAAAATCTTAACAAGATCTGAGAAATCTCATTAAGATCTTATGAAATCCTTCCAAAATCCCTACAAAATCTACACTAGATTTATAGAATCCTTATGAAATCTCAACAAAAAAATCCACAAGATCTTAATATCTCTATATAAGACACACAACCATCCACTTTGTCTGCAACTTATAATCACTCAAACCACACCTCATCTCTTCTCTCCTAATTCCCTTATGTGCAACATATCAATATATACACACAAACATAACCCAAATCAAACACAGGAAACAAACACACACGCACCCAGTTCGATCTCTCTCTCTCACCGGTGACCGGTCACGGCGGAGCCGCGGCGGCGCTCCGGCGGCGCTTGTTCTCCGGCCTCACACCTCCGACAACAGACCAGTGGTGCTCTTTTTCTTCACCGGTAAACTCTCACTCCCTCCCCTCCTTGCTTCTCTGACAACCCCACCCCCTGCTCTCGATTAACCGGCCAACCACCACCCTCGGGTGTTGGCTCACGACTGCAATGGCAGACATCAGAGAGAGACGAGAGAGAGAGGCGGAGATAGAGCGGCGCCGCCGCTCACGGCGGCGGCAGTAGCAGCGACGGTGGTGGTTCGGACAGGAGCTCCGGTTCGAGGTATGTTCGGTTCTAGGTTCAAGGTTATTTTTGGTTCAAGGCTTGATTTTGATTCTGGCTTGGGTCTCGGTTCGGGTTACACAGGAAGTAGGCGAGTCAACCGGGACAGTCGAGTCAACTCGGTTAAACCGAGTTAACTCGGCTCGGGTTCGGGTCAACAGTCAAAGTCAGCCAACGGGTCAGCTTGGTTCAGGTCAGAATATGAAACAGTTCGGGTCGACTCGGTCGGACCGAGTCAACTCCGTCAAACCTGGTCAACCAGGCCAGTCAACTCAGTCAATGGCTTGGTTCGAGTCAGCGGAGGTTCGGGTTCGCGAAACGGGTCGACTCGGTGCAACTCGGCTCGACTCGGTTGACTCATTAATCAACTCAGGTCAACCCAGTGAGTCAACCCGGTCAACTCAGTCAAACTGTCCGATGTTTCGACACGAAAGAAATGGTAAAGATGATGACGCGTTTATAATTTTGATGATTATACTTAACGATTGTTTTATTTTCGTGAACGAGCTCGACCCGAATTGATTTGATAATAGTTTACTTTTGGTACATTTGGCAAAAATTACATATATAGTGCTTATATTGTTAAAGTTTTGTTGAATTTTGATATAATAACGACAACTAGTGTTGTCTGGGGCGTCCAAAACCAGAGGAAACTCTGCCCGTTTTTCGAGAAAACCCATAAAAGCAAAACATGTTTTATTGAAAAGCGACTTTTATGAGAACCAATACAAATGTGTATATCACTTTCGACGACGCTTTATCACATACGAAAACGAAAATTCTTTTATAAAATAAATATATTTTATATATTTATTTCAAGCGCCAAACAACTCGTATTCGTTTTACAAAATAAATATAGTTTACATATTTATTTCAAATACCATACAACGCGAATTCTTTTATAAAATAAATATATTTTATATATTTATTTCAAGCGCCAAACAACTCGTATTCTTTTATGAAATAAATAAAACTATCGTATTTATTTCAAACGACATCAACACGAAAACGCTGTTAAATAAATATAAGTTGTTATATTTATTTCAAAATGCCTAAACGCGATGGAAGCTTCTACAACTTTGTCTTTTATGCTGACACTTGGGCACGCCCCCGTGCTCATTGAGCACGGGGCGTGTTCAGCCTTATGTTCTCTTGTTTTGCTTGGGAAGATGCTTTCGGGGAGGTCGGGCATGCCACGTTTGTTCCTTTTCTTGTATTTATGTTAGATTTAGCTGCCTTTTTGCTTCTTTTGTTAATTTGAGCTCATTTAATCCTGAAAATACAAAAGGAAGACAAAAACACACTTTTTCCAACATTAGTACTAAAAAATGGTTAGTTTTACGCCACAATTGATGTAATTTATATGTTGCATTTTGTATATATCAAATACCCCCACACTTGAATCTTTGCTTGTCCTCAAGCAAAACTCTTTATAATATGGCTTTACACTCCTAAATGGAATGGGTAGAAGAGAAGGTTTTTGGGCTTGTCATAGAGTGTCGGGATTTCCAAGATTCTTTATTACGTTTTATTTTTATTTATTTACAATCCTATTCGTCATGATTTATTTAAAACTTTTCATAAGATAAATTACTTATTAGGGCATAACATGCCTTTTTAAAATTCTATTTATATATAAGTTCACATACCTCACGGGGGATCACTCAACACTCGGCCGAAGATGTATTTTAGTGAATCACTCGAGAGCGGCATGGAACATACTCCTACCATAGGCTTGCCAAGCAATCAATCCTCCTCCTTTTTAACTATATACCTTTGTAAATATCAAGAGGACTTTTGGGTGAAGGGTTAGGCTTGTGTTAAAGGTAGGTGGTTGGGTTAGTGGTTAGTAGAAAAGGGCGAAAAAGCGTAAAAAAAACATCGGTTTTCATAAGACTTTCTCTATTTTTCAACTTTTTATTTTGATGAAGCCATAATTCAAACAAAGTTATTTTTGATGAACTTGCTTGTTTATTTCTTTTGCTTCATCATCAACACTTTTTTTTTTTTGAAAATCATACGAAAAACCGAGCTTGTTACTAAAACAAAGGGTTAAAAATAAAAGGTTTTGGTGGGTGAAAGGGTGTTTGGTTTGGGTTAAGAAATGAAAAGGTTTAGGCTCAAAGGGGTTAACTAGGGGGATTTTTGGGTAGGTGGTAAAAAAAAGAAAAATAATGGTGTAGAAATGAAAAGGGTTAGTCCTAATGCCTCAATCATTTACTTACTCGGGTTTAAGTTGGTAAGGACCGGGAATGTATCGTCGTGGCAAGTTCTAGAGTTGTAAGAACCAAGCGGCTATTCACACAAGAAACGAAAAATGAGTATTTAATTTAAAGATATGTATTTGTATGTTCAATAAAGGCTCAAAACTCACTTTTGTGGGAATGGGTTTTTATGTGATCAAGTATATATAATTAAATTTTAACTAAGCTTGTCATGCCTTTTCATAATTTTCTTATGTTGGTTCTTTTTATCACGACGCTATCGGTTGTAAATTTGTAAAAATATAACATTTTTAGAATTTTGAAATTCCCAAATTAAACCTAGACAAGTAAAAAAAATGAATTTGGGGTGATTAGCGGTTCCAATAGAGTTTTGTGTAAGGCTTGTTATTAGGACTTGCAAGATTCAAGGTTTTAGCATCCCCCCCACACTTAAATTACACATTGTCCTCAGTGTGTCCCAAAAATAAGTTTTTAGGTTGATTGAATGTGTAAAAGGTGTGAAAAAGCAAAAAATTGTGTTACTGGGCGTCTGGACACGGCCCCGTGTTGTCCGGGCACGGCCCCGTGTTCTGGTGCCAGTAACAAAAGTTAAACAAAAGAAACAGAAGTCTGGACACGGGGGCGTGTTGGGTGAACACGGCCCGTGTCCAGTTTACCTGAACTGGGCATTTCTGCAGACTGTGCAGCACGGGGCCGTGTTGGGCGAACACGGCCCGTGCTGAACTTGCTGTTATGAAGAAAGCTTGTCGGATGGCCCTGTTTTCCTGCATGGGGTGCTGGTTCAAGTTTCCCTTGTATCCTTTGCCATCCCGAGTGTGTTTTATTTGTTTCAACACCATCCAAACACCAGTTTAACTAAAACCATCATTCATTAAGTCATAGAGAGAATTACATAGTAGTCCTAGAAAATGGAAAACAAAGCAGAAAATAAACGTTAATGGTCCTAAATTAGATAGGTCAAGTGATACGTAAAATCATCCTAAGGAGTTCTACTTCTACAATAAGAACCAAAATTCCGGAAATAGTCTTCCGGTATCTAAAAGTCTTGTAGAACTCCGAGCCGAGGGGCGTTAAAGCCATTCTTCTATCTCTCTTGGGAGGAAGAAGGCAGCGTCATTCTCTTCAACATCTTGTGGAGGAGGAGCGACACTAACCGGAATCCCTTGTAGCACTTCCCGAGGGGGCTCCGGATGCATGGCGTACCACTCGGCCGGTATGATGACTTCAGGAACCACATTCCATGCCCTTTGGGTAATGATTGGTACCAAAGGCGGAGAAGCGAGAATGTTCAACCTTTGGTGCAAAAGGTTGACCTCTCGAAGACATCCTTCTAGTCCCACCGTCAAATGATTAATACGTTCAACCAATGCCTCTTCCACCCCCGTCATTTCATCAAGGGCCTCTCTTAAGGCGTAAACATAGTTTACAAGAGAATCTTCAACCGTTGATGACCTTCTCCCTTGTCGGTTGTTTCTGGAGTGTGATGAAGATGTTCCGCTAGTTCTGCTCGCCATTCTAAGAAAACAAACCGAGAAGAGTTCAATTTTATGAAAACAGTGCTTCGGACACGGCCCCGTGTTCAACGAACACGGCCAGTGTTCAAATGTTTGCAGATTTTTAGGACAAGGGATCTTGGAGTTTTAATTTGTTTTTATGATGTTTAGAACGTTTTTAAGCAGAAACAACTTAAAACATTGTTGTAGAACTTATTTTTAACAAGATCCCATGAATAAAAATCTAACAAACATCTCACTAAAGCTTGAAATTATGGAGATTTCAAGTTCTAATGGAAGCATGAAGAAGATGGAAGTGGATAAAAGAGGAAAGGACAAGAAGGGTGTTGAGAAACTTCTTTTAGAAAATACCTAGGATGGTATGTGAGAATATTCCCCAAATCTCTGTCCCTTGAATGGTTCAAATGTGCAGGATTCTTGGCTGCATTTATAGAAAACAACAGTACGCTGCACACGGCCCCGTGTCGGCTGGACACGGCCCCGTGTTCAGGGGGAATCCTGACACATTTTGTCCGTATTCTGACACGAAATCAGACTGGAAACTTTGAGTGGACACGGGGGCGTGTTGACCTGGACACGGCCCCGTGTCTAGAAGCTGTCTTATAGAGTTTGTCTATTTTTAAGGAACTTTTCTGGATCGGGCGGTTCCTTGCTGGATGGAACAACCCCAAAGTGCCTAAGATACCTTAATTGTTCTAGATTAAGACGAGAACGCAAGAGGTTGTCGGTGAGGGTGATTCCTATGCTATATGTAGGTGGACAAGTCCAACCCTTTTCCGGGCTCTCGTTAAATAAGGTGTATGCCGAATTGCTCAGGTCTATGTATGCATCGAACGAAGTCGATGGGGAGTCCTTCACGGCACAATCGACACAGGGACGACTATCGTTTAAATCCTCACTAGAGTTAGAAGTATCGTTGGGAACAACGAAGTTGTTTGAATGCGATCCCAATGCTTCTTCTTGGTTATTGTCTTGAGATAAATTATTGAAATCTATCCTAAGTTCTTTTAACCAATTAAGAATTAAATCTTCTAATTGAAATAGTTCATCAAGAAGCATTTCTCCTAGAAAATCCGGTTGAGAGCAGTCGAGGGAGAGATAAGGATTATTTTTACTTTCGCCCCTCTTAAGGATATAAGGAAACGATGGGTCTATATAGTGGGGCTTATAAGTTAGAAAATAACATTCTAATTCCTTATGGGAACCACCACATATTTGACACCACACAACATAAGAGTGCCGAAAGTAAAAAGGATCAGTATCACTCATGTTTGTGTCAGAAATTTCCAACCGTCGGGATCTCACGGTTCTGTTTTCAGTAACTGAATCTTGGGCACGGGGCATGTCTGGTGGGTACGGCCCCGTGTTCAGCTTACTGTCTGACTTAAAACAGGATTGCCAGTTCCAATGATTGGGCACGGGGCGTGTTCAGCGGGCACGGCCCGTGCTGAGTTCTGCAGAAGCTGAAAAATTAAGAAAAATCTAAAAAAATAGAAAAATAAGAAAAAACGATTAGGCCGTTGATTCCTAACTTTCTTAAAATCCTTGTGTCCCCGGCAGCGGCGCCAAAAACTTGATGCGTGTGAAGTGTGTATATAAGTTTAAGTATATTTTAAGCCCTTTTACACTTACTTTAGCCAAGTTTTAAATTTATAAAACACGATATTTACTAACACTAAACACACATATGGGCAAGTGCACCCATCGTGAGCGTAGTATAGTGTTGGTAAGATACCGAGGTCGTCCAAGGACACAAGAGCTTTTAGTACCGGTTTATCCTCAACGTCTAATCAAATCAAAAGTTTAGAAAAATGTTTTAAACTAAGAAAAAATAAAAACTAACTAAAATGCTGAAAATAAAAATAAAAGTAAAAACAGATAGACAAGATGAATCACTTGGCTCCGACTCGTGTTTAGTGTAACCTTTGATTATTTCCACACTTTTGCACTAATTAAGAGATTATCTTAGTTATTGTAATAGGCCCCTCTTTTGGAGGTGACGTTACCCTCAACCCAGTAGTTTGAGTCAGCAAGGATACAATCCTAAAGGGTCGGATTATTGAAAGATAATTAATTAAGTTATTAATGCATAATGTGGTAGGCCCCTCTTTTGAAGGCGACGTTACCCTCGGCTAAGTAGTCTGAGTCAGCAGGGATACAGTCCTAAGTAGCCGGGTTAAAATATTAATAGTAGTTTAACTTATGAGGGGATCAAAGAGTTTGGACCCCCGCCATCCAATACCGTTAAGTATTGAAGGAGGTCCTACTAAATTTGACCCAGGTCCTTTGCAGGATCTATACACTGAACAATGGCAAGACTCTTACCAAACCGTTCCCTTAACCCCCGACTAGGTAGCCAACATACCTCCATATAGACCGTGGAGATATGAATGGTGAAAATCTTTTATTTTATATAGACAGTAAAATAATGCCAAGATACCACGGACAAACGATAAGGAAGAATCACCATCAACATAAGAAACTAGTTATTAAAGTCATTAATACATAACCAATTAAAAAGTGCGAAAAGATTAAAAATAAAAAGTATTACACTAGACACTTTGTCTTCACCAAGTGATGTAAGAGACTTAGGCAAACATGGCCTTGATTGTCAAGAACTCTTACGATCAATCTTGGATCCCGAGACGACTCACACACTCTATGATGGACAATGGATGATGGTGGTGGATGATGGTGTTATGGTGGTGGTGGGTGGTGGGTGAAGTGTGAGAGAGGTGGTGTGCCAAGGGATGGTTTGAGCTTGAGCCAAGCACTCCTATTTATAGGCTGAACAGAAGCTCGGGCACGGCCCCGTGTCCATCCTCTTCTATGTCTTCATTAATTGCTTTTGTCTGCATTAGTTGACCAAGGCCCCGTGTCCGCTGGGCACGACCCCGTGTGTAGAAGCATATCTGTTCTATCAAGATTTGCCTGGATTCTGCGAATCTTATAGTTGACCATGGCCCCGTGTCCGCTGAGCACGGCCCCGTGGTGGGCGATGGAAGCTTCTATAACTTTGTCTTTTATGCTGACACTTGGGCACGCCCCCGTGCTCATTGAGCACGGGGCGTGTTCAGCCTTCTGTTCTCTTGTTTTGCTTGGGAAGATGCTTTCGGGGAGGTCGGGCATGCCACGTTTGTTCCTTTTCTTGTATTTATGTTAGATTTAGCTGCCTTTTTGCTTCTTTTGTTAATTTGAGCTCATTTAATCCTGAAAATACAAAAGGAAGACAAAAACACACTTTTTCCAACATTAGTACTAAAAAAGGGTTAGTTTTACGCCACAATTGATGTAATTTATATGTTGCATTTTGTACACATCAAAGTCGTATATAGCTAGCTTTGCACAGGAATATTTAGGTGAGTTCATAACCCCACCTTTTTACAGTTCTACATTTTTCTAAATGTTTTCGGGGTGGAAAGACATGCACTTTTTGCAAAGCATACAAGAATTACATATTTCTAAACCATTTTACAAGCAAGTTTTAACAGACACAAATGGTTTACGAAAAGCTTATGTTTTATACCGGTTTTTGCAAACAAGCGTATTTTTCGAAATGTGCATACACACGAATTCTAGTTTTCTGGACTACGGGAAAATACAAATACATGAGTTATGGTATGATGGATACAAGACTACGGAAAAACATTCAAGTGAAACATTCTAGATCATGTCTCGAATAGGGTACCATAAGCACCATTAATCAACGTATACATTCAGACCGCGGAACAAAAGGTTAGATCTAATGGGTTTCAGGCAACCCCACTCTTGGCCTACTTCTACCAATGAGTGCTTCTGTGTCTCAGTCAAAGTCGACAAAAATGCCTAGGTTTGGTGGCTTCCTATGTCGTGACACATGTTAGTGGCCTTGCAAACCACTAGCGATCTCAAACATTCATAGTACCCAGTTACAGATACATTCTACATGACACATTCAAACATTCAAACCAGTTACAGATACATTCTACATGACACATTCAAACATTCATAGTACTCAGTTACAGATACATTCTACATGATACATACAAGCATTCATAGTACTCAGTTACATATACGTTTTACAAGTTACATTCAAACATTCATAGTTTTCCATATAACTTGACAAGAAAATGATTTTAAATTCGTTTTCTCAACAATACTTCAAAAACCAGTCATTCAAAAAGATTTATTTCAAATGTTTTACAAACAAAATATGAACTCGCTCAACTTTATGTTGATTTTTCGCATGTTTCTTTCTCAGGTTACATTTCAGAAACTATGGAACGGTTGGAATACGAGAACCATTGAGGATTCGAGTACTTAGTGGGCATTCGTTTTCTAGAAGTCTTAGTTTATTTGCTTCCGCTGTGCAATGAAGATACCAGTCCAGTCACGCCAATGCTCTGATATTTCGGGGTGTGACACAACTGCCTGATCAGTGAGGCGGTGGGCTAGCCGTATGACTTGCTGGATAGTACCAAGGTTAGCCGCAATCACATGGCTCTGAATCTCTGGCACTAGACCCTTGAGGTACAGGTCGATACACTTGATAGGAGGATCTACCATAGTAGGACACAGTGCAGCCAGTTCGTTCGATCTCTTCGTATACGCCTCTATTTCCGATCCCGTCATCTTCAAGTTATAAAACTCTACTTCCAGCTTGTGAATGTCATCGCGATGACAGTACTCCTCTTTGATCAGATCTTTGAAGTCGTTCCATGGGGTGGCGTTAGCAGCTGCCAACCCTAGCATTTGTACTTACGCGTTCCACCATGTCAACGCAACACCTTCAAGTGTTCCAGTAGCAAATTTTACCCTACGAGCCTCGGGGCATTCACACATCTCGAAGACAGACTCGATCTTCTCAAACCAATGGAGAAGGCCTACAGCTCCTTCTGTACCACTGAAGGTACTAGGTCGGCAGTCCATAAGGTCTTGAACGTGCATACGGGAGGCTTAGCATGTTGACCTGTCGCGCGAGAAAGAAAAGACAAGGTTAAGCACAAGAGTTGGTTCGCGAGAGTAGGACCTAAACATCCTAAGATAGGTCGGAATGGCAGGTTATACCTCCTGCAGGGGCTGCTGCGAGTGCCTCAGCAACTCGTTCATTGATTAAATCCGTCACCTGGGCTTGAGTCAAGTTCAAACGTCCACTCATGATCTTCACATCAAAGAAAGCACAAGTGAGAGAAGTGTTGCGATAGTGCATAAGTGTGGGACGACAGAAGAGAGTAAACACACAGGGTTTCAAACAATAATCGTTACGTTGACTAAGAATACCATGAACAATGCATTATGCAAACTAATAGACAGGCAATATAAATATAAACCATATCACCCATAGTGTTGAGTCTTGCACGTGGAGCGAAGCGTCGCTGTGGATCGTTGAGCACTGTACAGGTTATAGTCTGGTTTTGTCAAAAAACTTTTCCCTTTTTAAAACCAAGTTCACTATAACCAATGGCTCTGATACCAATCTATCACACCCCCAAAATCCACAAGCGGAGTATCACCGCAGGAGGCGTGACTGACCAGAATCCAACCACCAATTATATTGAACAATGTAATTAAGTAAATGAAAATCCAACCACGCAATATAATTGGTGTTCAAAACAAGTTAATCAAATTCAAGTTACCAGCGGAAGCATGAAGTTTAAAACCAAAGTATAAGTTTAATTGTTCATAAAGTTTAATATGGCACACAACGGTCCATGTCCCACAACAACTCCTGCTCCCCTGCAAGCTCCAGCTAAACCTCTAACGACCTGCAAGGCATGTAACAATGAGTCAACAACAAAGTTGAGCGAGTTCACAGTTGGTTGTCCATTTTAAAGTTATTCCAAAAACCATAAGTTCATTTGAAAATCAGTAGTTGACCAGTTCCTTGTTTCCTAAACCACAAGCAGTGGGGGCTACCCCATGTTATCCACTAGACCCGTTACCATATCGACCACTGACTGAAGTAAGTTGGTGCCCTAACGTCAATGTCTATCATCATTGACTAGTGCCCAGATCCATTAGTTCACGTCCGTCCTCTGCGGCACGGTGTGGGGCTTGTCAAACCTAAATAGCGCTATCTAACTAATGACCCGCTCGCCAATGGCCCGGCGATTAAGTTGATATAAAAATGAGGGACTTCATGATAGAGATTTTGGTCTAGTATCAGTGTTATCACCCTTCAATAAAGAGGATGTGATACGTATCCCCAAACCAGGAGATCACTCAGGTTCCGACTAAATCCTTAGTACATGTTATCACCCTTCAATAAAGAGGATGTAGTACGTGTTCCAAACCAGGAGATCACGCATTTTCCGATTTAATCCTTTACCCCTTCCCAACCACCGGGAATCCCATACCTTATAGAAAGTGTGAACTCACCTCGGTTTGCTCGGTATGTTTAACTACTTGTTCACAAATAATTCAGTCAAAGCCTATAGTATTCATACATACATAATCAGTTTACAATCACAAGGTTCTCACATAAATTGTAATCACAGTGTGCATTTAAACATCTTAACAGTTATTCAAGTTCATACAACTCCACAGTACTCATGCATGATTCACAATAGAAATCAATAGTTAAGCGTGTTATTCAATCAACTCAGGTTTCCACAGTCATATCGAACAGACAATAACAGTCAGTAACAGGTAACAACAGAATCAACTTAGCTCACTGTGTCAGTTTATCCTCTTGACGAAACCCCCTGTTTCATCGAGATCCCCTTCGGTGAAACTCCCCAAGTTTCATCGTGATTCCCCATTGACGAAACACTCAGGTTTCGTCCTGATGTGTGTTTCGTCGACATAAGTTTCGTCGGATCCATGTGTAGGTTTCGTCGACCTGGGTTCTTCTTCAATAACATCAGACAACAAGAACCCTAATGCCGCCGCTCATCTGAACAGCATAACATAGAACATAAATCAAGAATCATATTACTCAGCAAGATGTCATTACTTCCTTAAATCGTTCATTACCAAGTTTCATGTCAATCATCAACCATCTCATTATTAAATAAATTATATATGTGCACATTAAGATTTGTTTACCATATTAATCCATCTGTGAATATCACGATACATGAACCTACTGAACCTTAATATGCAATTAGGACCAATCATTCAATCATTATTCATCATAAGAAAATCATAAAACCCTAGTCTGTTAGTTTATCATCATGAGTACAATTCTTATCACACAACCCTATTCTACATCGGACCATTAACACCACACTTCATGCGATTATCATTACAAGTTCGGATCAAACATTCAGACACATGAACCAACAAACATGCAGATCGTGCATCCATGGATTATCAAAACGTTGAATATTCATTGATCATCATGTATTTATTATCGATTCACAAACAAATAAACATTAGCAATCAACTAACCGATTCAAATGTTAATCCATGGATTATGTGCGGCGATAGAGCTTCAAGGAATGGAAGTTGCCGTCGGGTTTCAAAGGAAGAGAGGTTAGGGTTTCGCTATCATACGGTAATGCGAATAAGGAATATATAATTGATCTTACATGGGCCGCACCCTGGACTACAGGCCCATCTTTGGCGAAACATCAATAGGCTACGAAACTTCCCAAGTTTCATCGATATGTACATGACGAAACCCCTAGTTTCATCGGGTGAGGGTTATGGCGAAACTTCTATGTTTCGTCGGGTGGGGGTTAGGGTGCATGTGTACAGTTTTATAACTCCGGCAGTTAAGTTTATAAGTTTATTATTTACCAAACCATAATATAATATACCAAATGTATATCAAACATGAACAAGTTATACGCAACGAATTATAAAACACCGTTGTGAAAGCAAGTAAAGCGTCGAGGAAAGATCTTGAAAGCTCGAGTTGTCACATTCAAAGTTTTCAAAATCTCGTCAAAGTTTGGGTCTTATTAATGTGAACACGTGCAATCTGGAAGGGTGGGCGCCTGTATCCCGAGTTTTCTGTCTAAGGCTAGTGTGTTCGTACAAATCCACATAATCAGACCAGTCACTCTTACCTGGGAACTCTTGGGGTGAGTGTCCACTTATAGGATAAAGCATGTCTTCGCGATACATTATAAGGACCTATTTACTTTATTCAGCCCTTGTACGTCGTTTGTTTGTTCAAGGTAATAAACGAATGATCGCCTTCCTTATGTTTCGTCGATATCTTCGATACCTCTTTTGTTTATCCAATTGTCAATCTCACTCGCTTCTCATGTTTTCTTATTCTTTTTAGAAAATGCCTCCTAGACGCGATCAAACTAAGAATGCTACCCTCGCAGCCACAATCGTTCAACAGATGGCTGCTGTGATTCAGAACCTCATTACCCAGATAAACCAAGCAAATAACAATAACAACAATAACAATGCTCATTGTAACTTCAAAACATTCAATTCAGCTAAGCCATCGAAATTTTCTGGGTCTCAAGGAGCAACTGCACTCCTATAATGGTTCGAGAGTCTAGAAAGCACATTCAGACATGTTCAGTGTCCAAATGAACGAAACGTTGAATTCACATCTAGTGTTTTTGAGAAACGGGCTTTAACATGGTGGAATAGCGTGATGAGAGATTGGGGTGCCGATGTGGCATTGGCTCAAACTTGGGTAGAACTTTGAGCTCTAATGATGAAGGAATTCTGTCATCGTCATGAAATCAGGGCATTGGAAAAGGAATTTGACGATCTTAAGCAAGATAGTGGTGAGCATCGAGCCTACACAGACCGATATGAGGAGCTAAGTCTGTTAAGTCCAACCATGGTTACGCCTTTGGATAAGGCAATTGAAAAGTATATTGATGGCGTCCCTGACTCAGTTCAATACATTGTTACTGGTAGCAACCCTACCACAGTTAGACAGGCCATTGAGCTATCTGCTACCCTGACTGAATCTCAGATCAGGAAGGGTAAACTTTTCCGAAAAGGCGACAAGAAACCAACCGATGAAACGAAACCGAAGGATAAGCAGACTAAATCCTCCAAGAAGTCAAAGAAGCGTAAGGCTTCTCAGAACTTCTCTGTGGTTACTCAAATCGATCAAGCTATCCCTAACCAACTAGCTCAACCCCCTGCTAAAAAGCCATACAACGGGACTCCACCTTTGTGCAACCAATGTAACCTTCATCATCATGCTAGTGTGAAATGCCGCAAATGACTAAACTGTGGACTTGCTGGTCATACAGCTAGGGTTTGCTGAGCAGTAGCTGCACCAAATCAAGCTGACAACAATCCTGCTCAAGCTCGTTTTCCACCAGGTTCTTGCTACAACTGTGGCGAGATGGGCCATTTCAGAAATAATTGCCCAAAACTTGCTAATGCAAATCCAGCACGTGGATGAGCATTCGACTAACTGGAAGACGATGCTGTTTTGAAATGATCGGACTTTATGTATTATTTTCCTTTTGTAATCCTAGAACAATGAAACAAATGTTTTGGTTTATAAATAAACATTTATTTGCATTACGATGTACGAAAACAAGTGTGGTTACATGTATGAACGACATATTCCTACGATACCGATACCAAGGAACCGTATTCCTTGCCAAACAAACTACTCTCGAAATTCTTCCTTTTTGTGATCGCTTGCGATCACCAACGAAAAATCCTAAGTACTCGTTTCTTCTACAAAACGAACTGCAAGGTACAAATTACAACTTGGGACGAATACCCAAAGTACCGCTTTAAGTCCTTATTTGGATACCCAAGGGTACTTCTGTGAGTCCTTAATTGGTCTTACGCGATGTACACATCATATCTTTTTTCCCAACTTCACGATATTTTACATAGCATATGATTTCAAAAGATTATGCATGTTTTTAAAAACCTCATACATATTTTCAAAATCATCTCACATGGTTTTAAAACATTTCATAAAAATGTTTACCTAATATACTTAGTACATGATTTCAAAAACATTACAAAAGGTTTTCAAAAACATACTTTTAACGACTCCATGCATAGTTTTCAAAAACAAACAGCCCGTATGATTCCTAGCATACGTGGTACGCGATTTTCAAAAACACCCTGCTTTGTATGCTAGCTTAGCATGCTTGGCATAATGATTTCAAGGATCCATATGCTTCATATGTTGTCTTGGCATATCTAGCACCTTGATTCCATAAACACTATACTTCGTGTGTTGTCTTAGCATACTTAGTGCAAGATTCCTAAATATTTTTTTCGCTACGAATTCCCAAATCCTTATAGGATCTTCTTCGTAGTTAGATCCTTGTGGATGTTTAAGGCGCAAAAATCAAAGTCTTTAATTAGATTCTTTGTGTGCTTTAATACGAATGTTACGATTCATTGTGAACGAAATCAAATCCTTATAAGATCATCCTATCTTTATAGATAGATTCTTGAGGATGTTTAAAGTGCTAGTTGTAGTCCATTGATTGGATTCCTAGTATACTTTGAATACACGTGTACAATTCATTGACAAGTTAATAACAAGTTAATAACAGACTAATAATGAATTGATAACCAAGTGGACAATTGTGTGACTATTATGTGCTTACGTGTTATGTGTTCAACCGATTCTATCCCCTTCACATTATAAAAGAAATTGTGCGGACTGTGCAAGGAATTACGTAATTATAGATGCACACATAATTATGGAATTCAGTGCACAGAAACCACATCAAGTTTTGTCATGTATCAACTTAAACAAGAAACAAAAGTTAACTATATTCATTTCCGTTTCTGATGAAGTACCCACTGAGGAAAAATGAACTAGCTATTCATTTTTTTCTTCTGAAAGAGATATCCACTGAGGGAAATGAATAATCTATTCATGAACCATGTTCATTTTCGTTTCTTATGAAGTATCCACTGCGGAAAATGAATTATCCATTCATTTTCGCTTCTAAGAAATATCCACTGAGGAAAATTAACAAATTCATTTTCGTTTCCGATGAAGTATCCACTGAGGAAAATGAACCATCCGTCCATTTTCGCTTCTGAAGAAATATCCACTGAGGAAAATGAATAAATTCATTCCGTTTCTGGTGAAGTATCCACTGAGGAAAATGAATTGATCATCCATTTTCGCTTCTAAAGAAATATCCACTGAGGGGATGAATAATCCTACATTAATTTTGTCATTTTCGTTTCTGATAAAGTATCCACTGAGGAACATGAACTATCCGTTCATTTTCACTTTTGAAGAAATATCCACTGAGGAAAATGAATAGATTCGTTCCACTTCTAAAGAAGTACCCAGTGAGGAAAATGAATTATCCATTCATTTTCGCTTCTAAAGAAACATCCATTGGGGAATGAATAATCCTGTATCAAATCCTTCATTTCCACTTCTGATGAAGTAACCACTGAGGAAAATGAATCATCCATTCATTTTCGCTTCTGAAGAAATATCCATCGGGGAAATGAATAGCTTATTCAGCAATCTTTCATTTCTACTTCTGACGAAGAATCCATTGGAGAAAATGAATCATCCATTCATTTTCGCTTCTGAAGAAATAACCATTGAGAAATGAACAACTTATCCATACCTTCATTTCCATTTCTGATAAAAGTATCCATTAGAGAAAATGAATTATCCATTCATTTCCGTTTTTGAAGAAATACCCATTGGAAATGAATAACCTATTCGTCCTTCATTTCCACATCTGACGAAGAATCCATTGGAGAAAATGAATCATCCATTCATTTTCTCTTCAAAGTATATCCACTGTGGAATGACAAAGTTATTCCTTACATGGAAATCTTTGACGGGTTACTCTATGCCATGCAAGATAATTGTTTAACACAACGTTACAGACAGACTCCTACGAATAAATTTCAGGACAAAATTTCCTAAAGTAGGGGAGACTGTGACACCAGTGTCTCTACGACCATCAAACGAATACAAAACTAATGAAATATTTTGTTTCATACTTGGTATTTGTATAAATATGTGTATCATTTGCACATATCAATTCTTGTTCAATTTTGAGCTCTAAATCGACTCCTGGAAAGTTATACGCGAACCAATACGTAAACATAATTAGTTTAACGCGACAAACACTCCGGAACAGTGACATAAGGCTTAACATACCTTAAATAACCTTTACATAACTTAGAAATAAGTTTTGGATGGTCGGGTGTGTCGAAAACAAGTTTATTCGATCGCAGGGACTAAATGTGTCAAACTGTGAAACTATACCGATTTGTATAGTAACGAACATTCTGGAACATGATCATAAGTTAAACATACCCTAAATATCCTTTACATAACTTAGAAATAGGCTTTGAGGGGTTCGGTATGCGAAAATAAACTTATTTGATCAACAGGGACTAAAAGTGTCAAAAAGTGCACAAGTTTGCATTTCCGCGCATATCTTACGTTCTGAACATATCCGGACATCCAAAAACTTTTGTAATCATTAAAATATTTTATTTTAGTGATTGGAATGCAAAAATACCATTCATCGCGCAATTTGGATCGTTTTCGCGTCCGTTCGAGTTTTCGTCGTAATTAACCGAACAACGCAACCGTACGACCAAACGATCCGACATCCAAGATATTTTCAAGCGTATTTTAAGTTCCCTATACTTTAACTTCATTGTAGAGCCTTGAAATGGGGTTAACGGGGCTCAAATATGTCGAAAATGCATCAAAAACCAAGTTTCAGGCCTGCAGGGACTAAACTTGACATTCTGCCAAACTTGCTTAGGAGGAGCGCGTAAGACTCAGTGTGAGTCTACGCGGCCCATGACATACTGTCAGACATAAGCATTGAATCTGGTCATTTGAGGTGGTTTTGATGGTTTTGATCACTGATTTGGAATACCATTTAATGGTTTTTGATGTCCCCTTGTATTGTAAACCATGGACAACACATGTAAGGTCCAGATTAAAGCCCGAATTACGAGAAACGATCCTAACGGTTCTTGAAATTTTATAAATACCCACTTGATTTCACTTCATTCCTCACACATTTGCTCTAATCTGCTCTAAGTTGAAGGCTTAGCCTCATACCTGAGTATTTAAGATCAAATCCTTCCTTTCTTGGACCTTTTGTAAGCTTCTTTCATGCTTGTTATTGTTTTTCAAGCATGAAAGTCAAACAGTGTTTGACTTTCTGCTTTGACCATGAGTTGGTCAAAACAAAGTTCGTTTGAACTTTGTAACGTGAGCGTTATCACGATGGTTATAGTCCCTTGTGACTATACCTACTGATTACCATGTAGATTAGTTGAAGTGACGAGTCAAAGTTTCGGTCAAAATACGTGTTTATGCGTATTTTGCATCGAAGCTATTTTCGGGTATCAAAGCACTTTGTTTTGATATCAAACCTGTTTTCCAACTTAGTTAAACATGTTTTAACATGTTTAGCTCATCACTTTTAGTCTAGTGCTTGTATAGGGTCGTAAGATGAGCGGTCTTAACAACCGCTTAGACTTTCGAACCCGACCCGTTGGTCGATCCTTAGGATCCGACCAAGCATATATTGTGACCAAAGTTGTATAGGGAATAACCTTCCGAGGTTATACCTTATGGTCACTTAGTTTAATTGGTTGTATGATAGGTAGTTTATATGCCATAGGTAAATGACCAAAATGCCCTTTTCATGCACAATTGGATTTTAAACATATGTAACCTAACTTTTGTCACCTAAACCGATTATGCAACATATTTAAACATGTTAGGGCATATAATACTTGTCATAGGACTTGTTAGGCGTCTCGAATGCGCTTTTGCGCGAACGACGCGTTAAAGTAGCGTAAGCTACCTTAATGGGTCGTAACGGGTCGAAAGCACTTAGGATAGGTTCCAATTTAGAATGTAGGCTTTGTTAAACTATATCACATGAGTTCCAATACTCATTTGGTTTAAAAAACCTCATTCTACCCGATCTTCTGATTTAGGAGTCGATTTATTAACTTAGCGATCCAATTACTAGGTACTACTTGATTCCTTGATTTCCCGAGCTTGTTAGTTAACCTTAATCGAGGATACCTAGCAATCCAATGTGAGTACATAGTTCCCCTCTTTTACTGCCTTCAAATATTTTGGGGTGATTCATATGTGCTAAACGATTTCGAGGTTTCTAAACGAATGCTATGGTTTATGTTAAACACAACGATTTCAATTATTTGAACAAACTTGTTGGGGCGTTAGTCGAAAGACAATTGAATGACATTCATTAACTATTTTAAGCCGACCAGTAGTACGTTATGGTACCATAGGATATTATGATACCATAGGATCTGACAAATCCCATTATCAGACTTTCACCATGGTTATGGGGGTAATGTGGGTAACGACAGAACCTGATGATTGTTAACTTACCCTTTGGTGGTTTGTTAATACGAGTTAAACGAGTAGGATGAGTCACACAGGTTTGAATATATTCAATGAAACGACCTAAAGTTAGTTTTCACAATTCAAACACGAACCACTGGAACTATTGAACTATGTGAATTAGATGAACTATTTGAACCACTAGAACTATTTAATCTATGAAAACTATTTGAACCACTAGAACTTTCTGAAACTATGTGAACGACTTGATCTATTGAATCGTTGGAACTATTTGATCTATGTGAACGATTTGATCTATTGAACCATTGGAACTATTTGATCTATGTGAACTATTTGAACGATTGGAACTATTTGATCTATGTGAACTATTTGAACTATTTGAATGATTGGACTAATTGAACTATTGAACGATTGGGTTATGGTAAGTGATTAGGTAACGGGGCGGGTGTAATGTGATAAAAACATGGTGGATACACCGCTGGTACTTCCTATATATAAGTGCTTTTAACACATTACATGACGTTGCGTTATCTAGATCACTTGGATGAATGTTTTCAAAACGAAGTTACACTACATGGTTTTCCTAACGATATAAACCATACGAGTTTTATTACGAGAACGATTTACAACTTGGTTAACCAAGAAAAATGTTTTCAGCTAAGATTCATGGCTACAATGGTTTTGGTTTATAGATATATCAACTTGTAATAATTGATAGAAACATACTGCAATATCAAACTCTTTTGTTTTCAAGGTACACACTCGACAACTCCCGTAGTTGGACGAGGTATTGCAATATGAACTTAAAGCCATGAATCTAACATACTCACAAAACCTATGTACTCGCTGTGACACCTGTGTCACCTCAACCATCATACAAATACCAAACCAATGAAATATTGTATTTCATACTTGGAATTTGTATAAATATGTGTATCATTTGCACATATCAATTCTTGTTCGATTTCGAGCTCTATATCGCTTTCTGGGAGGTTATACGCGAACTTATGCGTAAACGTAATAAGTTTAATGCGACAAACACTCCGGAATTGTGAAATAGGCTTAACATACCTTAAATAACCTTTACATAACTTAGAAATAAGATTTGGAAGGTTTGGTGTGTTGAAATCAAGTTTATTCGCTTACAGGGACTAATTTCGATAAACTGCAAAAGTATGCCGATTCGTACTATAACGAACATTCCGAAACATGATCATAAGTTAAACATGCCCTAAATATGATCATAAGTTAAACATGATCATAAGTTAACATACCTTTGAGGTGTTTGGTGCGCAAAAATAAACTTATTTGATCAACAGGGACTAAAAGCGTCAAAAAGTGCACAAGTTTGCATTTTCGCACATATCTTACGTTCTGAATAAATCCGGACATCCAAAAATTTATGTAATCATTAAAATATTTTATTTTAGTGATTGGCATAATAAAACTTCATTCGTTCCGCAATTTGGATTGTTTTCGCATCCGTTACGATTTCCGTCGTAATTAACCGAACAACGCAACCGCACGGCCAAACGAACCGACATCCATATCATTTCTGAGCATATTTCAAGTTCCCTATGTTTTAACATCTTTATGGAGCTTAAAAATAGGTTTGACGGGTGTTAGAAGTGCCAAAACGCATCAAAAATCAAGTTTGGAGATGCAGGGGCCTGTTCTGCCAATTTATGAAACCTTCTGCCAACAAACCAAGGCCATACGTACTGTATGGGTGTGCTTACGGTCCATAAGCCACTTCCAGCACAGCAGACTTCATTTTATTAAAACCCAGTTGCTCCCATTGTTTTGCACATAGTTTCCTTGATTCTATGGACTGGTTTTGGATGCCCCTAGGTTTACAAATCAGTGAGCACACATATACGATCAAGATTGAAGCTCGGATTTCAAGAAACGATCCTAACGGTTCTACGAAATCTATAAATACCCCCAAGTTTTTCAATCCAAGCTCACATTTGATCTGGCCATTTCTCTAAGTTGAAGTTTCTTTGCTTCATACCTGAGAAATCTAGATCAAAATCCTCATTGCTTGGACCTTTTGTAAGCTTCTTTCGTTCTTTTATGCGTTTTTAAGCGTAAAAGTCAAACAGTGTTTGACTTTCAGCTTTGACCAGTCTATGGTCAACACGAATTTTGTTTGAACTTCGCAACGTGAGCGTAATCACGATGGTCATAGTCCCTTGTGACTACACCTACTGATTACCACGTTATTTAGGCATAGTGACGAGTCATAGTTTCGGTCAAAATGCGCATTCTTGCGTATTTTGAAACCAAACTATTCTTGGGTATCAAAACCGTTTGTTTTGATATCAAACTTGTTTTCAAACTTCATTAAACATGTTTTAACATGTTTAACTCGTCACTTTTAGTTTAGTGCTTATATAGGGTCGTAAGATAATCGGTCTAAACAACCGCTTAGGCTTTCAAACCCGACCCGTTTGGTCGATCATTAGGATCCGACCAAGCATGTTTAGTGACCATAGATGTATAGGGAATAACCTTCCGAGGTTATACCTTATGGTCACTTAGTTTAATTAGTTGTATGATAGGTAGTTTATATGCCTTAGGTAAATGACCAAAATGCCCTTTTCATGCATAATTGGTATTTAAGCATATGTAACTTAAACTTTTGTCACTTAACTGGTTATGCAACATATTTAAACATGTTTAGGCATATAATACTTGTCATAGGACTAGTTAGGCGTTCCGAACGCGTTTTATGCGAACGACGTGTTAAAGTAGCGTAAGCTACCTAAACTGGTCGTAATGGGTCGTAAGCACTTAGGAGAGGTTCCGTTTTAGGATGTAGGCTTTGTTAAACCATATTACATGAGTTCCTATACTCATTTGGTTTACGAAACCTCATTCTATCCGACCTTCCGATTTAGGTTCGATTTATTTACTTAGTTACCAATATTAGGTGTCGTTTGATTCTGTGATCCCTCTAGCCTTGCTTGGTTGTTATTCAAGACTTCTAAGCATCCTCAAGTGAGTACATAGTCCCCCCTTTTACTGCTTTCAAATGTTTTGGGGTGAAACATATGTACCTAATTATTATTTTCATGATTTCAAAGTATAAATTGATTATACATGCTAGTACTTATCTTTTGATAAATTGATTGATTATCTATTGTTTAAACATTAATTTCTCAAAGATTATAAAATTAATTGTTGGGTTGTACTTATTTTAATACATTCACCAAGCTGATTGGTAGTATGATATAGCGCTATAGGACTAGACGCCCCATTCCTGTTGTATGGAATATCAGAAACCAAATTTATCCAAATAGAAGTTGCCTTCGTAGTATTTCTATAGTCTCTAAGGTGTAGTTTGATACACTAAGGTTTGAATGAATACTAAATCACATTTTCTTTTGTATATTATGATATACTTCCAAAGTATAGTTTGATATGCTCCCATATGTGATATTGTTTACCAAAGTATAATTTGATATACTATGTACAAAACCAACATATATTTTGTTATTTACCAAAGCACAGTTTTGATATTTTATTTACAAAATGAAAGCATAGTTTTGATATGTTATTTACAAAACCAAAGTATACTTACGATATACTACTGAAAACTATTATTTTAACAAACTAAAGTATATATGATATACTATCTGTTAACTGTTCTGAAACAAAAATATATTTTAATATATATTACTTATCCGACTTTCTCAAAACCAAGGTATATTTTTATATATACTACAAACCTTTTTTTATTAAAACGTTGTTTTACAAACAACATATTTTATACAAAACTCATTTTTACTTGATTTTTCATTCCATTATGCATTTTTCTTTTATAACATCTGATTTCTTATCGATTCTTCGTTTGATTTATACAAGAAAATATTTTTACAAGTTCATGACTACTATTTGTTAAACATTCTTTTAAACTTACAAGTCATGAATTTTATTTTAAATAAAACCTATGTATCTCACAGGCATTTTTATGCTGACGTACCTATTTTTACATATGTTTCAGGTGCTGCTATGTGATGATTATTGATGCATACTATACATAGGATGGACTCGTGCCTTAACGACTTTAAAACTTGAAAGACAATATTTGTATTAATCTGATTTGTAATAAAACAACGAGTTCAATAATCCAATAAAACGAAATTATTTAATCCATGATTGTGAAACAATGTTTCTGTTACGACACTCCCCGACGTTTCCGCCACAATTTGTTGTTTTACGTGGTCGGGGTGTGACACTCGCCGGCATTTTTATGCTGACGTATTTTCACATATGTTTCAGGTATCATAGTTTAATGATGTTTGACGATGATTATGATGCATGCTCACATAGGGATGGACAAGGCCTTAGTGACTCAATAACAATGAAAGACAATTTGTTCATGTTTTGCTTTTGATTTCAATGCAATGTAATTAACTTAATTCAATAAAACGAAACTTCAATCCATGTGTTGTGAAACAATGATTCTGTTACGACACTCCCCGACGTTTCCACCGTGGTTTATTATTTTAACGCGGTCGGGGTGTGACATTGATGATCCAACAGTGTCTTGAAATGGAGGTGGAGGGATAGGAGGAAGTGGTGTGGAAACATGTTGATTTTTATCCACTGTTTGAAGATTTTATCAACATTGTTTGAGGATATGGAAGCAGGGGTTTGAGTACTACTTTGGTCAACAAATGTTGATGTAGCAGTGAATGAGCTTTGACAGCTATTTTGAAGATCTGCTGCTCTGGCAATGGATGTGAACTTTTGTTGTGGAATGATCACTTCATATCCATTGTCTGATGGAGGAGGTTGAGATGGACCTGCACTATTATTCTTGACAGAAACATTTCCAAAAGTGAATTTATCAAGATCAAATAACTCAGCAGGATTTGCAGGGATTTTCATTGAAGAAAGTTCATTGAACTTTACATTAAAAGTCTTTTCCACTATCTTAGTCCTAATGTTAAACACTTTGTAGGCCTTAGCAGTGGTTGACTATCCCAAATGATAACCACAGTCTATTTTGGCTGCAAACTTTGAAATTGAGTCTTTTAAGTTTAAAATGAAGCATGGGCAGCCAAATACTTTAAAGTATGAGATCAGTGGTTTGATTTTATACAGAATTTCATAGGCAGTATTTTGATGCCTGGGGTTGATCAAAACTCTGTTTTGGACATAGCAGACAGTGTTTACTGCCTCTGCCCAGAAAGTTAATGGCAAACCTGAATCTGCAAGCATGGTTCTGGCAGCCTCAATCAGTGTCATGTTCTTTCTTTCAACAACCCCATTTTGTTCTGATGTCCTTGGAATGTTGTACTGCCTTACAATTCATTTTGACACATAAAACTGATCCAACTCCCTATTTCTGAATTCTGTGCCATTTTCACTCCTAAAGACTTTTACTGGCAAGTCAAACTGCTTTTCAACCTGTTTGACAAAGTCTTGCAGAATGCCTGCATTCTCATCTTTAGAATGTAAGAAATAAGTCCATGTAAACCTAGAAAAGTCATCTACAATTACCAAACAATATCTTTTCTTTTTAAGACTCATGACTTTTACTGGGCCAAACAGATCCATGTGAAGAATTTGCAAACACTTGGTTATTTTGGACTCTTCAATGGACTTAAATGAGCTTTTATGTTGTTTACCTTTTAAACAGGAAACACAATGCTCAGGACAGGTGAACAATTTTTGTGGAAGACCTCTTACAAGGCCCTGTTTTGACAAAGCAGTGATTGTCTAGAGATTTGTGTGCCCCAATCTTTTGTGCCATAGTTCTGTCTCTATGTTAGAGGCAGTTGAGAACAGACAGGCATCAGTCCTGGGGCTCTCTTTTGATAAATCAACTACATAAACATTGCCACTCCTTTGAGCAACAAGTTGGGTTTTTCCATTTTTTTATTATTTCTTCAATCTTTTTAACCATTTCTGGTCCAACAATCCTACAACACTCCTTAGTAAAGAATGACCCATAACCTTTGTCACTCATTTGTGAGACACTAAGGAGGTTGAATTTTAGATTGTCAATCAGATTGACATTTTCAAACTTAACATTTCCAGACTGAACTTTACCAGAACCCATGACCTTCCCTTTACTATTATTACCAAAAGATATATCACCCCCTCCATGAGTTTTGAATTCTTTGAGTAGGGCTCTACATCCAGTCATGTGCCTGGAGCCTCCACTATCTACATACCAAAGACTATCTAAGCATGCAGAAGCACCCTGCACATCAAGTAAATAATTAGTTCAGGAGAGTCTCCAAAGCCAATAAGGCTTTGGATGGGGTCTCAATAGTGTCTATGTTAAGTTTAGGAACATGGACAGTGGTTAGCTCAGGGGTTTGGGCAGCTTTTGAAACATTTTTCTCTAACCACTGCTGGGGACCATTTCCTATCAGCTGCTGATATCGAAAGGGATGCCTGTTCACTTTTGGTTTAGAAGGCTTTTTGTAAACCTCATAAACATGTGGGACCCTTTGGTATGGAGGTTGACCTTTACCTCTTTGGTATTGGTTGTCAGGGGGTGCATCTATTACTTGAACCTCTCTTTTAACAGAGTTTTGGTTCAGCTATTTTGTAACAGCTATTTGGATAGGCAAAAATGGTGGTTGTTTCTTGACTTGTGAATTTGATGAACTCATGAGTGTTTTTGAAGTGTACTCTCCCTTTCTGACCTCAAAGGTTTTGCGGTACACACACTCCTGAGTGAGATGGTTTGATTTACCACAGATGGTGCAGCTTTTTTAAGGCACAATGATACTTGTTTTGTTAATGTCATAAGCTTTTAAATGAACACAATCCTTTGTCAAATGATTTTTCTTTTCACAAAAGTCACAAAACAAGTTTTTAATATTTTCTCTCTTTTTCTTCTTTTCAGACTCCTTTGCAACAGAGTTTTGAACCACTGTCGGGATGTCCTTAAGAGGAATGACCTTGGCCTTTGGTGCTTTTACACCATCCACTGTGGTGAAGTCCATGGGTTTAAAATTTTCAAGGAGGTCACACTCATCATACCATGTGGGTTTGAATTGGTATTTCTCAATCTCCTCAAAAGTTGAGGACCCCACTGATCTTTTCAGAGTGATTTTGTTACCATTTTTATCAGTTATTTTAACTTCTTGACCATCCTTGTTGGTGGGTATGATTTCAACAGTATTTTGAATAGATTCATTTGAAGCAGTGTTTTCAACTTGGTCATGTTTTCTGAACCCAATGCCAAATTTTACATTGCTTTCAATCTGTTTTTCAATCATAACTTCATAACCTTTGCAGGATTCCACCCATTTTTCACATGTGATTTGGGTGGATTCCAACTCCTTTTTACATGACTGATATTTTTCTATCATTGCCTGAAGTTGGTCCTTAGTTATGCTATGCTCATGTTTGAGGCTGCAAATCTCATTTTCTTTTTCTGAAAATTTGATTTTAAATTCTTTTAAAGATTTTTCAAATTGTATCTCATCATTTAACACTTTATTTCTAAGGTTTTCATTCACCTCCTTGATGTTTGCAAATGCTATGATGCATTTGTCTGAACAAAGGTTTTTAAGAACCTGGGGTGATAACTTAGTTGCAGCCATCATGGCACAATCACAGACATGTTCACATTCTTCTAGCTTTTTCTCCTCACTTTCTTCTTGCTTCTTCTCCTTTTCTTCAGCAGACCAGGGGTCAGACAGTGGTTCCAATAGGGGTTTTGAATTTTCTTCCAATAGTTGTTCACCAACAACAGCAGTAACCACTGCTTCAGCAATTGTATCCACTATTTTTGCACTGGATGTTCCTTCTTCAGTTTCCAGCCGTTCAGGAATTGACTCTAATGCTGCAAAACAGAATTCATCACTAGAAATAACATTCTCAGCATATAGAGCAAAGTTTTCATCACCTAGATCCTCAGGGAAACTACTCCAATCAACAAAGCCTTGGGTGAAAAAGCATTGCTGATCTGTTTGAATAGTTGTTTCTGTAGCTTATTGAGGTGCAACTTGTTGCACCTGAACCTGAGGAGCTGGGGCCTGGACATACTGTATCTGGGGAACAATGGTTTGGACATAGTTCATAGGAACAGGGGTTGGAAGGTTTGCATAATGAGCAGTGTTTACATGAGCAGCAGGGGCATATTGGGAATACTACACAGTAGTTTGGTTAGTTTGTGGTCTAGAGCTAGGGTGTATGATGATTGGTCCACTATTTTGGCTCCTACACTCTCTAGAAAAATGACCTAACCTATTACACTTGTAGCATTTGATCTTTGATTTATCCAACCCTACTTTCAAGTTCCCATGTAACCCTGGAAATTTTCTCCCTGTTCTGTTATAAAACTTGTTGGTTCTAACATTCAGTAGTGGAAGTTGGTGCAAAATATCCATCTCCTCCAGATCAGTTGGATCAAAGTGCTGGAGATCATTGAGTTCAAAAGAGAGATTGTCAGAAACCTGGTTTTCACTACTAGCTGCGAAAGCATAGTTAGCTGAGTAAGAATCAGAGTTGTTAAAAGCTCCACCAGCAGTTATGTCAATGTAATGATCATAACTCTGATCCTTACTATTACCAGGTTCCTCTTGACCAAGAAGTGTTGTGCTACCAAATGTGTAGTCATCAGCAACCTTCCCTGACTCTTGTAACTTCTTTTTCTGGTTCAACTCACTCTTATAGGTGAGGAGTCTACCATGAAATTGAGTCAGTGTTAACTCTTTGAACCCAACAGAATTTCTGGTTACAAAAGCAATTGTGTCCCATTTTTCAGGAAGTGACCTTAGAAACCTATTATTTTGAGTTGATTTAGCAAATTTAACATTAACAAGTTTCAGTTCAATTATGATATAGCTAAAGCGTTCAAACTGTTGTGTTAATGATTCACCCATGACATGACAAAAGGTTTCATACTGTTGATTCAAAACCTCTCTATTGTTTTCAATTACTTCTTCAGTACCACCAAACTATTCCTTAAGTGCATCCCATAATTCCTTGGCACTGTTACAGTGTAACAGCCCAGCATAAATTTCATTTGGAAAGGCAGATGCAACGATGCTAAATGCCTTGACATCCAGTCCAATTTTATGAAAATCCTGGTCAGAATAGTTTTCAATTTTCTTAGGTACAAGAACTTTTAGATCCTCAGCACTCGGCACCATTGGAACATGTGGTCCAAAGATAACCGACCTCCAACACCCTATGTTTTGTTGGGCTAAGATGTAACCCATCCTACGCTGCCAGATGTTGTATTCAGATCTGACCAACATAGGTGGTTTAAAGAGTGAACCAGTGTTAATTGTGTTGTCCTGTGATTGTGACGCCATTCTGGTTGTTTTACAGGTACTGAATAATCAACTTTTGTATGTGATTATACCTTACTCTGTTTTCAACTAAAAACGAACAATCGAAAGTAACAACGAAATTGAGCTGAACTTTTACGTCAAAATGATTGTTAGATCAAGTTTGATTGTCCTAGCTCTAATACCAATTGTTAGGATCTGAGTTTCTTAGATTGTGTTTGTTTAAACAAAATGAAAGTGAAACAGAGATAAATTGCAGTGGAATAGATGAAATAAACTTTTAACACACAATCAATGGAAGAAAAGTTTAAGCACACGTGTATAACATCGAATTGAATGATTGTATTTATTACAAAGATCAATTACAATTGCATGCATGCACAGATCTCCCCCTCAGCCTGAGCTCACTGATTGTTCGTATAGAAATGACTTAGAAGAAAAGAGCTAACATAACAGTACAGGGTACTGTTCTATTTATAGTACAAGACAACCACTGAGCATCTTCGGCTGACGTCACCATGAAAGTGACATCTAACCTCCTAACAAACTACAACTACTGATCTATACAACCACTGATACTTCATTCCACTGTTGTATGCTAAGCAGTGCATTGGTCTTCAGCAGTACTATTGAGCTTCAACACTTTAATCTTCATTAGTCTTTAGATCAGCAGCAGTTGTAATAAGCAGTACTTTGAGTCTATCAGTTGTTTAGAGCCACTATCAAGGGGAAAGATATGTACAAACAACTGGTTATGAAGGATCCACTGTTCTTAACCAGTTTTGGCTTTATCAACTGTTCCTTTGTAGGGTTCAATCCCAACAGTGTGGATGGACATGAGAAGTTCATAGCCACCTAGGAAGCATAATGATTAGAATGTGCGCAAGTGAGTCGAACATCGTAGACCATTTTTTTTTGTCTGCATAATGAACTGGAAAATCCGACATAGATTTGGGAAATGGTAACAATGGATCTAATCTACAAGTTACCTAAGATAAATTGTGGCAACGACGCGATGTGAATTATAGTTGACAGACTTACTAAGTCGACGCTTCTTGTCAATTAAGGAAAATTTATAATTCCGACAAATTAAGTTATATAAAGACAACATCGAGTCTCCTTATGGAGTACTATTGTCTATAGTATCGGATTAAGATACTAAATATACTATTATCTCTGGAAAATTCCAGCAAATTGCTTAGCTGATAAGCACTTGTCATGTTTCGCCATGACGTTTAGACGTGAGCTTAAGGTTTATTGAAAAACCTTGTCCATTATGGACCATAAAATTTTAAAAGCTCCAAGTTTCCCTCGTAAATGAGAAATGGGATTCCCATTGTGGCCCAGGATACTCTTGAGAGGTTGAAACCTACTATAATACAGAACTAACCGTATTACCTTGAACAAATCTTAAGGTCGAGATTTCTTTTAAGGGGATGAGGATGTAACACCTCATAAAATCGTGTCCAATAATGTGTTGACATGTGTCCCTAATCCTAATTATGTCAAACGTTGACTAGGAGGGACTATTTTTGCCAAATTGAAAAGTATGAATGCAGAGGGATTAAAAGTGTCAACATGCTTAAACTAAGTCTCTGAATGACCTTTTACGGTATTCGTATTATTTAATGAGCCACTTTTTGGACGTACGAAACCGTTTGTGATTTAATTCAAGAAATTGTGATATTGAAGGGTTAAAAGCGTCAACATGTTAATTCATACCTCTGAGTGACCTTTAATGAACCCGGAACATTTCATGCTCGGTCATATCCCGGGTATACCTAATATCTTGTATGTTATTGATAAGGATGCAAAAATATCATTCGTTGCGCAATTTGGGTCGTTTTAGCGTTCGTTAAAGCGTTCATCACAATTAAGCAAAAAACGAGACTGTACGACCGAACGAACCGACATCCACGACATTTTCGGGCATAAACCAAGTTACTTATGCCTTAACGCCTTTACGCAACCCAGAAAGTGGGTTAAAAGGGGTTAAAACCGTCAAAACACAACAAATTAAGTACAGGGACTAAATCTGCCAAACTTTGAAACCCATTTGGAGCCGTGACGTCATGCAACGACAAAAGGCTTTCATCGTGGCGTTCGGCGACGACTTGTTTTGCGCAGAAAGTAAATTCTAGCTACCAGTTTCTTCCTTGCAGCTCACACAAACCACCAATGCTCCATTAATTCAAAAATATGAGCTGAAACCTAGTATTGGATACGTCTAAGGACACTTGTATACATCTTAGGAGGGTTCCTAACACCTGTAATCATCCCATGAATCCTCCTAACACTATAAATAGGTGGTTAGTTTCATTTGAAAACTTGCACATCTCCTTCTTCCTTTCTAACTTCTCTTGTGGAGGATCCTGAGCAATTGGGAACTTCCCTTTGAGTTTTGTTCAGTCCCTAGGACCACTTGTAAGTGTTCCTTTCGTGGCTTATTCGTTTATTAGGCTTTTAAGGCCGAAAGTCAAGCGTTTTCGATAAACGCTTTGACTTTCAGTTTAGACCTTAATGCTCCAGCCATTGTTCGCTACGAACATGGCTACGTGATCGTAATTAGGTAGGTGTTAATCCCTCAAAAGGGCACCTCCTAAGAATCACGTTTGCTTGGTCAATTGACGAGTCAACATATTAATGTTTTAAAAAGTCAACGGTGCAAATTTTTGAAATAATTACGATCTGAGTTTATAGGTGTTCTAAAATACGTTTTAACACATAAACATCTTGGTAATAATTATTAGAACATGTGTAAACATGTTCGGCTCATCAATTCCAGTTTTACGGTTGGTTCGCAACCAAAAGTCGTCAAGTTTGACTTCTGCTTTGATTTTCGATTATGAACCGAATTAGACTAGTATGCTACTGATTTAAGGTCCCGTAATGATCGTATTATGATATAGCATAACCCTCTAAGGTTATATTACACGATCGTAATAGTAATATGAGTTTTATGCGAGTTTCCGTAAATATGCCATCCTTTGACTATTTTGCCCTTTATTTAAAAATGAGGTTTTAAAAACCAATGAACTTACAAATAATTTAGGTACTGATATGTTAACATGTTTAACATATTTTGATGTTACAAATCTGATCATAAACCGAGTTTTCGTATAATATCGTAAATTACGCTTTAAAGTGACCAAAATGCCCTTTCGGCGCATAGAACGGTCTTAAACGTAATTTATTATACTAAACTCATTACCTACTGATGTAATATCGTAATTAGACTATTTTGGGATATCAATTCAGTTTATAAACTGAGTTTACGTACGAGTTCTTGTATTACGTCCTTAAATGACGATAACGCCCTTTTGGCACTTAAAATGGTTTTTAATCATGAATGTGATACAAAACCTTTTACCTACTGATATGTTATACTAAATAACATATTTTAACAATATAAACCTGGTCATAACTTTTGTTTTGAGGCAAGATGTGACAACTGTCAAAATTCAGGTATCCGTACAATCAATTAAACCCTGATTAGTGCTTAATGAATTCTAAAAGTGTCACAAAAGGGTACATAAAGCACACTAAACTGCAAGTTTAGCACCTTAACAAACAAGTAACTAATCGAACAACCGGACACTACCCGAAACACCAAATTTACACTAGAAGCACTGTTTTAACATTAACAAGCTACTTATGATCCCCAAACATCATAACACCTCCTAAATATCTAGTAAATAATATAACTTACTAGATACTTACAATTTAACCTTAAACTAACTAACTTGGTTCAAGCCTAATCTACTACCCCCCCCATGTCTACGGCGCCAACAAGGGACCCATTTGGTTGATTTTATTTCAATATTAAAACGGATATGCATGTGCTTTACTAAACATAGTAACCAAGGGTTAACACTTGAATCTGGTTATAAGTAAGACATGTAAGATCATGGTTTCATTTCACACACACTCAAAACACACACAAGCTCTCCTTCTTCCCCTTGGAGCTCTCGGCCGAACATCACCCCACACACATCCACCTTCATTCAATCTTCCTCATACAATCCAAGCTCATACAAAGGTGTTAGTGTTGGAACCTTGAGGTTTATGCATAGAGAAATACAAAAGTTTAGAATGTTTAACTAGTTATTTTGGGTCGCATGTATGTAATGGGTCTTAGGGGATCTCGAGTGGGCTTAGGGATGGTCTCGATCCATCTTAGTTAGTATTTAAGCAAACCCTCATTGTGTTTAGAAGGTTGATCGGTTTGTTGAAGATCATAGGCCACTCGAGATCCTTGTGCTTGTCTTGTATCAGTCATCGTGACAAAGGTGAATGCAAGATTAGTGTTTTGATTTGATAATTCTTGTTTCTATTACTTCATAGTTTTCTTGAATCCGCTTGTGTTTGATTTCCGCACTTACACAAGTTATTGTTGATATCATTGAAAGATCCTCTCGGGTTTTACAATTGGTATCAGAGCCAAGAAACCAATTCTTGGTTCGGTTTTGATATCACTTGGATTCAAGAAGGCATTACTTGTTACTGATCCTGTTTACTAGTGTGTTTTATAGAATTTCAGTATTATTAGTGTGTTCGGATTCAAACTGTTCTTCACAAATCTTGATTAAAGTTGCTGATTTTGGTTTGTGATTCGTTGACAAAGGTGTTTGCTGAATTATCGGAAGTTTGTTAAGGATAAAAATTCAAAGATTTCATATCTTTGAATTTTTGGAAGCTGCTGAAAATCAGGGATCACAGTTACTTTTATCTCACAAATCTGTTTTGCAGGGTCTCGATTCGCAATCAACTCAGTCTCTACTCAAGATCATCAGTCTCGAGTGCTAAATTCTTCCGTCTCGAGTGGAAATCTCGTTCTTGTCTCGACTCGCAACTGCAGTGGTCTCGAGTTGTCATCTTTAACTCGAAACCATTTGTCTCGACCGGCTTCAAGTTTTGATTGTTCCTGATCTCGACTCGCAACATCGGTCTCGACTCAGGATTCAGTTTACTCGCAACACCTGTCTCGACTCAGGATTAAATACACTTGCAAACTCAGTCTCGATTCATAGTCTCGACTCGCAACGACATTTACAACGTCTTTCAGCTTTTGAACTTTGGACTCTTGGAATCTTGGACTTAAATAATTAATTAATCAGTAAATTAATTAAGTAATCGAGTAACCATGACTTCAAGTAACCAAAGTGTTGACCTGGTAGCTATGACTAAGCATCAAGAACTGGATTCCATCATTGGAACCACCACTCGTGTTCCCAGGCTGTTAGATGGAAATGACTTCCCTGAGTGGAAGTGGCGTTTTGAAAAACATGTTAAGGTCAAAGATGCAAAAATTTGGTGAAGTATTTTGAGAGGCCCAAAATAAATCATGGTGGAGAGTGCTACTGAAGCTGGTGTGAAAGTGAAAAAACCTCATGATCAGTATACTGAAGAAGACTTTAAAATTGTTGAGGAAGATGATATGGCATTTTCTTACCTGACCATGGCTTTGGGACCAGACATTGCTATTGGTTTTCGCACTTGCAAATCTGCAAAGGAATTGTGGGAATCATTAATAGATGTCTATGAAGGTAATGAAGATATGAAAGAGAGTCGTAGAAATCTGCTGAGCCAAAATTTCAACAATTTTAACCATATATATGGAGAGCCTGTTGATAATCAAATTCAGAGATTCGTCAAGTTGGTTACTCAAATGCAGATGGAGGAAATGCACACGACTAATGCTTCAACTAATAGACAGCTTCTAAATGCTCTACCTAAAAGTTGGGATCATCACGTTGCAATGATCAAGAAAACCAAGGATCTAGCAAGGTGTAGTTTATCTGAAATGATTTCTCACATTAAAGCATGCGAGCTAGACGATAAACAGAGAGAAACAAATTACAAGAATAGCATGTTGGCCGCTGGATTCACTGCTACACCCTCCGCATCAAGCAATAACACTGCTCTTGTGTCTCACACTGGTTTTCAAATGTTCAGCAACTCTGCTTCTTCTAAAGCTGCTCCTACCTCATCAAATGCTTATTACTCTGGAACTCCAGCACCTACTGCTAATGCTACTGCTGCTGCATCGTCAACTCCCACTGCGAAAAACGAGATGATTGCTTTCTTCTCGCAACAGTCCAAAGAAAATCTTGATATAGCTGCTTCTATCATAAATTGCTTGAATGCTTTTGCTGCAGGTAAATTTGATCCTCCAAAGTTCTCTATGGATGACTTAGATCATATTCATCCCGAAGATGTGGAAGAAATGGATATAACCTGGCAGATGGCTATGGCAGCATTTAGAGCCAAAAATTTTGTGAGAAAAACTGGGAGAAACAAATGGCAAGGTCTTACCTTTTCTGGACCCACAAAAATTCCATTTGAGTTACGTTGCTACAATTGTCATGAACCAGGACATTTGGCAAGAAACTGTACCAAGCCTAAGGTCAATAGAGAACAAACTCCAGCCCAACCTGTTTCACCTAATCGAGAGAGAGCCCTTGTGACCACATCGAGTATATCTGCTGATGCTGCTGCTGGTGGAAGTCCTCAACCCCTGGGATTAGCTCAAGCCTTGGTGGTTCAGCCTAATATCAACTTTGATTGGAATTCGGAAATTGAGCGACTGAACATCTCAGCTCCAGAAAATCAAGCTGATTCAAACAACATTGCTTTCATGACCTCAAATGATCAAGTTTCTGCACCTGAGGAGGAGACTTCAGCTGAAAACCTTGCTTTCATGACCCAGATTCTTTCAGCTCCAGTCAAAGGTCTCACCAAAGAAGAGGTACTTTCTGTTTTTTGTACTCCTGAATGTAGAGAACGAGTTGAAGCCTATAGAATACACAACGCTGAGCTAATCGAGGATTATAATGACATTAAAAGGAAAAATTTCACTTTAGCTAATAATGAAAAACTTTTTAAAGAAAAAATTGAAGCTCAGCGAAAAGACATCATCAAACTTAAGGATGATGTAAGTGTAAAAACAGTCCATTTTTTGGAAGTTCAAGAGAAGGTATGCATTTTGACTAAAGAACTGGAAGATATCAGAGATAGATATCAAATAAATGAACTCGATATTAAAAAATTTGATTCTTCCAGCAAACTAGTCAAAAACTTGTGTGATCAACAGCTCGCATACAAGAAAAAGAAAGGGCTGGGATTGGGTTTTAACCAGGCTCCTCCTCCTTATAATGACAATTATACTTACTTACCTATGACTGAGGAGGAGATGATGAATGAAAGTAAAATGATTTATGGTCCCAAAAACAATAAGTCATCATTTAATAGCAGACCTTGTAACACCTGTGCCTCCACGGCCATCAAACAAATACCAAACCAATGAAATATTGTATTTCATACTTGGGATTTGTAAAAATATGTGTATCGTTTGCACATATCGACTCTTGTTCGATTTCAAGCTTTAAATCGCTTTCTGGAGGGTTATACGCGCTCTGATGCGTAAATATAACCAGTTTAATCCAACGAACACTCCGGAATAGTGAAATAGGCTTAACATACCTTAAATAACCTTTACATAACTTAGTTATAAGTTTTGGAAGGTTTGGTGTGGTGAAATCAAAGTTTAATCTCTTACAGGGACTAAAGTTGACAAACTGCGAAAGTATGCCAATTTGAACTGTAACAGACATTCCGGAACATGACCATAAGTTAAACATACCATAAATATCCTTTACATAGCTTAGAAATAGGCTTTGAGGTGTTCGGTATGCTAAAATAAACTTTTGGGTCATTCAGGGACTAAAAGCGTCAAAAAGTGCACAAGTTTGCATTTTCGCGCATAACTTACGTTCTGAATACATCTGGACATCCAAAAATTTATGTAAGCATGACTACATTATATTTTAGTGTTCTCCATAAGAAAAATCTATTCGTCACGTCATTTGGATCGTTTTTCGCGCTTGTGCGCATTCCGTCGTAATTAACCGAACATCGCGTTCGTACGGCCAAACGAGCCGACATCCAAGATATTTTTGAACACATTTTAAGTTCCCTATACTTTAACTTCATTTTAGAGCTTTGAAATGGGGTTAACGGGCCTTAAACGTGTCAAAAATGGCCTTATTACACAACAGGGACCAAAAGTGTAATTCTGCCAAACTTTGGCCTAGCGGTGCGCTACACTTTTAGTGTAGCGGTGCGCTAGCCAAGTCCAGACCAGATTCAGTGTTTTTAACAGCAGATCACAGCTGTTTACCACTCCTTAATCCCTTGCCATGTGTCTAACTCTTATGGTGAGTGGCCAATTAACCTACCATAACATTCCGACACTTGTACGGGTGAGATCAAGGCACGTTATTCGATAAACGATCCTAACGGTGGACCTTTTACTATAAATACCCATCCACCCTCAACCTCAAAACCCACCAAATCTGATCCCAAAGCTCTAAGTTGGAACCTTCGTTTCATACCTGAGCTATTTCGATCTGGGTTAGCATTCGGGGACCCTTCGTAAGTATTCTTTCGTTCTTTTCCTTATTTTTACTGCTTTTCGAGTCAGAAAGTCAAACAAAGTTTGACTTTCTGCGTTGACCAGTAATGGTCAATGCGAAGTTCGTTTGAACTTCGCAACGTGATTGTAATCACGATGGTCATAGTCCCTTGGGACTATGCCTACTGATTACCACGTTGTCTAGGGTCGTAGGGTAAGCGATCTAATAAATCGCTTATACCTCGAACCCGACCCAGTTTGGTCGATCATTAGGATCCGACCAAACACAGTAGGTGACCATAGTAGATAGGGAATAACCTTCCGAGGTTATACCCTATGGTCACATCGTCTAAGTAGTTCTATGATAGGTAGTTTATATGCCTTAGGTAAATTTCCAAAATACCCTTTTCATACATAATTGGTAATTTAGCATATGTAACCTAAACTTTTGTCACGTAACTGATTATGTAACATGTTTAGGCATATAATACTTGTCATAGGACTAGTTAGGAGGTCCGAACGCGTTTCACGCGCACGACACGTTAAAGTAGCATAAGCTTCCTAAACGGGTCGTAATGGGTCGTAAACAATTATGTTAAGTTTCATTTAGCATGTAGGCTTTGTTAAACCATATCACGTGAGTTCCAACACTCATTTGGTTTACAAACCCTAATGCTACCCAGTCTTCCGAGATAGGTCCGATTTATTAACATAGTTACCTATACTAGGTGCCGTTTGATTTCCGAGATCTCTTGCATTGCTTGGTGGTTATCTTTATACAACTGAGCAATCACAAGTGAGTACATAGACCCCTCTTTTACTGTTTTCCAAACTGTTTTGGGGTGAAACACATGTGCCTACTTGTTACTTTCATGCTTTCCTGTTTTCACATCATATACTGCTATGTTCGTTAGTACATTATAGTACATGATTTCATTACATTTTATGCTATGTATGTCCATTGCGATCATACTTAGTACATCGTTTTACATTTACATTTTATGCTATTTATGTCCATTACGTACATACTTAGTACATTGTTTTTATCACATGCTTACATTTTGGTATGACATTTGGGTTGTTTACATGGGACAATACATTCATTAACACCGATCATGCCGTTCGTTAGTAGGTAGTGGTACCATAGGAATTGACAACTCCCGTTCCGGACGTCCCAGGGAAAGGGGATGAAAGGAATGACCGAATTCGTTGTTATAAAGACAGATAGACCTTTAATTTGTTTAAAGGGTTTATCACCATAGTCGCCAGGCTTGGATGTATGCATATTCACAATACCACATAAATGTTCATATTAATTAGTTGCATGCATTTACACAAAACATAGCTTTGATTTAAACCAAGTTTTACTTCAATACTTTGTTTTTGTGCATATGGTTTAGTTGAGACCTTTCACTTGCCATACATGACATTTTGACATAGACATTTGACTTGGATATTTGACATAGACATTTGACATGGATATTTGACATAGACATTTGACATGGATATTTGACATAGACATTTTGACATGATTTACATCTTGACATGAACATTTTACATTGTTTGGTTTGGTTTGATTAAGTGATTAAGTAACGATGCGTGTGTAATATGATACAAGCATGGTGGATACGCCGCGGGTACTTCCTATATATAAGTGTTTGTATGGTATTACATGTCGTAACGTTGTTTGAATCATTTCAGTTTGAGACATAGAACATTTCATACAAATAACATACTTTTCACAAGACATTGATTTATAAACAACTTATCTTATGCAAACACATTTTTACTTGGTTATTCATTTAACCTTACATTTATTTATACTTATCATCTGATCTTATCGTTTTTCAAATGATCTAAAAGACAAAGCAAATAACAAGGTTCATGACTAAACATTTTCTCAAACATAAGTCATGAATCTTATTTTCACAAAACCTATGTATCTCACAGGCATTTTTATGCTGACGTACCTATTTTCACATGTGTTTCTCAGGAGCTGTTGCATAAGATAATCAAGACACACATAGACAGACTTGGGCTTTAGTGACAATAAAAGATGCAAGACTAGTTAATTATGTTGTATTTCCTTGTTTGTTAAGACATTGTAACACTTATAATGAATAAAACGAAACTTCAATTGCCATGGATTTGAAACATTAATTCTGTTGCAACACGCCCCGATATTTCCGCCACGTTTTGCATGTTCTACGTGGTCGGGGTGTGACAGAAAAGATGGTATCAGAGCCAATGGTTATAGGGAATTAGGTTATTAGTAATTAGTAATGCTTTGACCTAGTCTATAACCTTCTTAGGACCCTAACGCGAGTTTACTTGCGTTTAGTCATAAAACAATACTGTCACCTATCCTTAGGTGACGACCACAACAAGAACATAAATTTCAAAACCGCTTTGAAAACTAATCATCTGTTCTAGGATGATTGATTACTAGGTTTTGAACTCTCTATTGTAAGGTTTTGAACTCTCTATTATATGGTTTTGAACCCCTTTGAGTTTTCAAAACTTCGTCAAGGTTTTGGGTTTTAAATAATGTGAACACGTGCAAACTGGAAGGGTGAATGCCTGTATTCTGGGTTTTCTGGCTAGGCAAGCACTTCGTATACATCTCATCAGACGCGAGACCAGTTGTGCTTACCTGGGAATTCTTGGGATGAGTGTTCACTTATAGGCGAGCATGTCTTCGCGATACATTATTTTTGACCTATTTACTTTGATTTGTCACCATCTCATTTGTTTGCCTTAGGTAACAAACAAATGATCACAATTTTCATTCGTTACCATTCTGTATTGATTATCCAATAACCTTTCACTCGTTTCTTCTTCTGTCTTTCTTTTTTCTTCTAGAATGTCTATTCCTCTTGGCACTGGTCAAATGCCCGAGCGAACAGCCAAATTTGTCCAGCAAATTGGCGAAGTGATTCAGAGGACTGTGGATTTAGGTATTGCCATGGCTCGTCTCAACAATGAAGTCTCTCGTCTCGACAATGAAGCCACTCAAGAACCATCGAAGGCGGCGGAAGTCAAGCCTGCACCAAAATCAAGGAAGCGTAAGGCTTCAATGAAACCCGCAGCGGTTACACCTAATCAAGCGGGACCTAGCCAGGTAGCGATGCCACCAGCTAGGAAGCCGTACTTGGGAGCTGCCCCATGGTGCAAGCGATGTAACCGTCATCATTTAAACCTCATACCCTGCTCCAAATGTACCTACTGTGGACGGTGGGGACATCTGATTAATACATGCCGCTTTGTTGCCCAACACAAAGCTGCTACAAACCTTGCTGCTAACCAACCCCAAGTCAACCCAACTCAAGCTCGTTTTCCGCGTGGTACTTGCTACAACTGTGGCGATACGAGCCATTTCAGGAACCACTGCCCGAAGATAGTCAGTGCAAATCCAAATCTTGGATGAGCATTCGGCTGAACAAAGGATGATGCTGTCTTATGCCTTTGTTTCTTTTGTTTTCGTGTATTGTGAAACAATATGTTTTATTCATAAATAAAAGTTGTTCGCAATTCTGAAATACAAGTATAATTACATGTGTGTATGATTTTCCCTATGATACCTACAGTAAGGAACGATGTTCCTTACAAACTACTCTGGTCATTCTCTCTCAAATGATCGCTCATGATTCCTTCAAAAATTTTAAGTACTCGTTTCACTCTAAGAAACAAAGTACAGAAAATAAAGTGATATTATGAGTGATCATGCTTCTGCACATCAGTGCCTTTGAATCCTTGGTTAGATAACTAAGGGTGTTTTCAAATCTCATACCCATTACGTTTTGATTTTTCAACATACACAGTACCAGTATTTCAAAACAATCTTCATAATCTCAAAACATTTCATATAGTTTGAAAACAATTTTTCTAGATGCATTGTCTGTGTTATTTCAAAAACATTGGCCATGTTATCAAAACCAACCTTTCTAATTTCAAAATATTTCATATAGTCTGAAGACAATATTAACACAATACATTTTCTGATCAAGTGCATGATTTCGAAAAGCATCATTCATGTCTTTCAAAAACCTTATACATAATTTCAAAATTCATTTCGCATGATTTTAAAACATTTTTGTAAATATATCTACCTAATACACCTACTTTATGATTTCAAAAAGTATTATATATAAGGTTTCAAAAACGTTAAACACATTTTTCTTAAAAGAATCCCATGCATAGTTTTCAAAAATATTTTCCTCATACATTGACTTAACCTTCAAATTCCGCTTCATATGTCGCCTTGACATATCAGGCATCTCAACTTCATAAGCATTTTACTTCATGTTTTGACTTAAGCACATCCCGTGCAAGATTTCAAAACATCTTCAATTTCTAAAGTTCATATGGGATCTTTTTATCTTTACAATTAGATCCTTGTGGATGTTTATCATTCAAATCAGAGTCCTTAATTGGATTCCTTATGTACCTTAATTCGAACACTTCGGTTCCTAATAATCGAAATCGAATTTTCTTTTTGAATCTTTCTATCTTTATAGTTGGATTCTTGATAACGTTTAAAGTACCAAATGAAATCCACGGAATGGATTCCTAGTGTGCTTTAAATGCATGTACGCAATTTACAAGACAAATTAACGAACAATTTTGTGGTTATATGATATGTGTTTATGTGTTCTCCTCTATGTTTTTGTGTGTTACGATTTTCAAAATCCTCATAGAATCTTTCGTATCTTTATATGAGGGATTCATAGTAGGATATTCAAAAGGTACTACTTTAAATCCTTAATGGGCTTCTACGTTGTAGTTAAAGACCCTTGGGATTATATGGTACCACTCCATGATTCATAAGAGACCCTCTTAGTAGTCTAGTCAAAAAGATTGATTCACAATTTGGTTAGAGAACGACATCTAGTGATGTAGCTGAACAGACTCCTTGATAGTCTATTTAGATCATTTATTGATTTAATTTAAAGGACTCTATGGCGGTCTAGTGACACTCATCACCGGTTTGTTCATTTGGTTTTCCCCTACACACTATAAAATAGACTGTGTGTACTGTGCAAGGAATTGTCTGATTATGGACGCGTACATAATTATGAAATTTAGTGCATAGGAACCCAGTAAGATTTATTATGTGTAAGAACCGATAGTGACAAAAATAACGAAATGAGAACGATGTAATGGAGGTACGGTGGACGCACCAATGACGCTTCATATACTTGTATATAAGTATCCCTCTTACATTGCAATCATGATGTTATTAAAGATTACTAGAAGTTCAGAACCCTAACCAATATTGTTCGATCTTTTCAACCTCATGTTTTCAAGCTCTCACAAGTTTCCTCTAAATAAATTTCGGGACGAAATTTCCTAAAGTAGGGGAGACTGTAACACCTGTGCCTCCACGGCCATCAAACAAATACCAAACCAATGAAATATTGTATTTCATACTTGGGATTTGTAAAAATATGTGTATCGTTTGCACATATCGACTCTTGTTCGATTTCAAGCTTTAAATCGCTTTCTGGAGGGTTATACGCGCTCTGATGCGTAAATATAACCAGTTTAATCCAACGAACACTCCGGAATAGTGAAATAGGCTTAACATACCTTAAATAACCTTTACATAACTTAGTTATAAGTTTTGGAAGGTTTGGTGTGGTGAAATCAAAGTTTAATCTCTTACAGGGACTAAAGTTGACAAACTGCGAAAGTATGCCAATTTGAACTGTAACAGACATTCCGGAACATGACCATAAGTTAAACATACCATAAATATCCTTTACATAGCTTAGAAATAGGCTTTGAGGTGTTCGGTATGCTAAAATAAACTTTTGGGTCATTCAGGGACTAAAAGCGTCAAAAAGTGCACAAGTTTGCATTTTCGCGCATAACTTACGTTCTGAATACATCTGGACATCCAAAAATTTATGTAAGCATGACTACATTATATTTTAGTGTTCGCCATAAGAAAAATCTATTCGTCACGTCATTTGGATCGTTTTTCGCGCTTGTGCGCATTCCGTCGTAATTAACCGAACATCGCGTTCGTACGGCCAAACGAGCCGACATCCGAGATATTTTTGAACACATTTTAAGTTCCCTATACTTTAACTTCATTTTAGAGCTTTGAAATGGGGTTAACGGGCCTTAAACGTGTCAAAAATGGCCTTATTACACAACAGGGACCAAAAGTGTAATTCTGCCAAACTTTGGCCTAGCGGTGCGCTACACTTTTAGTGTAGCGGTGCGCTAGCCAAGTCCAGACCAGATTCAGTGTTTTTAACAGCAGATCACAGCTGTTTACCACTCCTTAATCCCTTGCCATGTGTCTAACTCTTATGGTGAGTGGCCAATTAACCTACCATAACATTCCGACACTTGTACGGGTGAGATCAAGGCACGTTATTCGATAAACGATCCTAACGGTGGACCTTTTACTATAAATACCCATCCACCCTCAACCTCAAAACCCACCAAATCTGATCCCAAAGCTCTAAGTTGGAACCTTCGTTTCATACCTGAGCTATTTCGATCTGGGTTAGCATTCGGGGACCCTTCGTAAGTATTCTTTCGTTCTTTTCCTTATTTTTACTGCTTTTCGAGTCAGAAAGTCAAACTTTGTTTGACTTTCAGCGTTGACCAGTAATGGTCAATGCGAAGTTCGTTTGAACTTCGCAACGTGATTGTAATCACGATGGTCATAGTCCCTTGGGACTATGCCTACTGATTACCACGTTGTCTAGGGTCGTAGGGTAAGCGATCTAATAAATCGCTTATACCTCAAACCCGACCCAGTTTGGTCGATCATTAGGATCCGACCAAACACAGTAGGTGACCATAGTAGATAGGGAATAACCTTCCGAGGTTATACCCTATGGTCACATCGTCTAAGTAGTTCTATGATAGGTAGTTTATATGCCTTAGGTAAATTTCCAAAATACCCTTTTCATACATAATTGGTAATTTAGCATATGTAACCTAAACTTTTGTCACGTAACTGATTATGTAACATGTTTAGGCATATAATACTTGTCATAGGACTAGTTAGGAGGTCCGAACGCGTTTCACGCGCACGACACGTTAAAGTAGCATAAGCTTCCTAAACGGGTCGTAATGGGTCGTAAACAATTATGTTAAGTTTCATTTAGCATGTAGGCTTTGTTAAACCATATCACGTGAGTTCCAACACTCATTTGGTTTACAAACCCTAATGCTACCCAGTCTTCCGAGATAGGTCCGATTTATTAACATAGTTACCTATACTAGGTGCCGTTTGATTTCCGAGATCTCTTGCATTGCTTGGTGGTTATCTTTATACAACTGAGCAATCACAAGTGAGTACATAGACCCCTCTTTTACTGTTTTCCAAACTGTTTTGGGGTGAAACACATGTGCCTACTTGTTACTTTCATGCTTTCCTGTTTTCACATCATATACTGCTATGTTCGTTAGTACATTATAGTACATGATTTCATTACATTTTATGCTATGTATGTCCATTGCGATCATACTTAGTACATCGTTTTACATTTACATTTTATGCTATTTATGTCCATTACGTACATACTTAGTACATTGTTTTTATCACATGCTTACATTTTGGTATGACATTTGGGTTGTTTACATGGGACAATACATTCATTAACACCGATCATGCCGTTCGTTAGTAGGTAGTGGTACCATAGGAATTGACAACTCCCGTTCCGGACGTCCCAGGGAAAGGGGATGAAAGGAATGACCGAATTCGTTGTTATAAAGACAGATAGACCTTTAATTTGTTTAAAGGGTTTATCACCACAGTCGCCAGGCTTGGATGTATGCATATTCACAATACCACATAAATGTTCATATTAATTAGTTGCATGCATTTACACAAAACATAGCTTTGATTTAAACCAAGTTTTACTTCAATACTTTGTTTTTGTGCATATGGTTTAGTTGAGACCTTTCACTTGCCATACATGACATTTTGACATAGACATTTGACTTGGATATTTGACATAGACATTTGACATGGATATTTGACATAGACATTTGACATGGATATTTGACATAGACATTTTGACATGATTTACATCTTGACATGAACATTTTACATTGTTTGGTTTGGTTTGATTAAGTGATTAAGTAACGATGCGTGTGTAATATGATACAAGCATGGTGGATACGCCGCGGGTACTTCCTATATATAAGTGTTTGTATGGTATTACATGTCGTAACGTTGTTTGAATCATTTCAGTTTGAGACATAGAACATTTCATACAAATAACATACTTTTCACAAGACATTGATTTATAAACAACTTATCTTATGCAAACACATTTTTACTTGGTTATTCATTTAACCTTACATTTATTTATACTTATCATCTGATCTTATCGTTTTTCAAATGATCTAAAAGACAAAGCAAATAACAAGGTTCATGACTAAACATTTTCTCAAACATAAGTCATGAATCTTATTTTCACAAAACCTATGTATCTCACAGGCATTTTTATGCTGACGTACCTATTTTCACATGTGTTTCTCAGGAGCTGTTGCATAAGATAATCAAGACACACATAGACAGACTTGGGCTTTAGTGACAATAAAAGATGCAAGACTAGTTAATTATGTTGTATTTCCTTGTTTGTTAAGACATTGTAACACTTATAATGAATAAAACGAAACTTCAATTGCCATGGATTTGAAACATTAATTCTGTTGCAACACGCCCCGATATTTCCGCCACGTTTTGCATGTTCTACGTGGTCGGGGTGTGACAGACCTGTTGAAAAACAGGTGGTTCAACCAGTTTGTTTTGTGTCCAAGGGTACATTTGATCCTAACGTTTCTTCATCATGTGCAGATGAAGTACCTGAAGTGAGGTGTGAAGATATGTTTGGGAATGAACAACTTTTCAATTCTGATTTTTCTAAATCTACTTTTGATAAAACTGATTCTGGTTGTGTGTTTGGTCAATCGTTTTTTAATTCGTTTCATAGTTATGTTTTGTCTTCTTTTGGGCCTGATGTTTTGGGCAAAACTGTGAATGCTTGTGATGAATCTTTGAATAATGTGTGTGACGATGGATGTTTTTCAGTAGCTGAAAATTGTGATTCTAATGTTTCTAACTCTTCAGCTGATGATAGTGTGACAGGTGAGGTCCCTCAGGACACATTCAGTGAAACCACTGAAACTTCTTCTCAAGAAAATCAACAATGTGTTGATTCTTCTTCTGAATCGGTCTCAGTGGACGTCCCTAATGTTGAACCTAGTGGGACCCCATTGGAAACCGAGGTTGAAAAGGGACCATTATCAAACTCAGATGATACATGTGTTGATGAAATATGTGTTGATAAAGTTTCAACATCTTCTGATATTATAACTGAATCTGATTTTCTAAAAGAAGAGGTGGTTATTATAAATGAAAAATTACAAGAAGAAGTTTTTGAAGAGAAAATTAAAACGGAATCTGAAACATCCTTTCAAAATGAATCTGATAGAATTATAAACAAGGATAAATCTACTCCATCTGAATCTCATACTTGTGCTAGTGCTAGTTCTGATCAGCAGGTACCTAAATGCTCAGAAAAGGCACAAGTTAAACAAGCAAGCAAAATCAAGCAAGCTCAATCTTCTAAACCGAATAGATCCACATCTGCTATGAAGCATCAAAACTTCCACACATTGAAACGACAAACATGTTTCAATTGTGGAATTGCTGGACACATTGCCAGAAACTGTGTTCACCACCCAAGTGTGCAGTCTAAAAACAAGTATGCACAAAATCAGAAAGTTATGCCAAACCGATATCGTTGTTCAGAGTCAGTGACGACTGAAAAGTCTAAGACAATGATGAATAACTATCGTAAGGCTAAGCCTTCTGATCAAGATTGGAATGCAGCCAAACGTAGAAATCAAAATCGACAAAATGATTTTCGAATAAATCAATATAAAGCTTTTGGTAACTACAATTCTCAATGGTCAAATAAACATTGGAAACCTAAAGCTAAGGCTACGCAATCCAATTTGTCTCATACATCTCATCAAAATTCTGCCATTAAAAATCCTTCGAAATTTTAAAAATAAAGAATATTTAGTTTGGCAGAGAGTGGCTTACATTGATGCACAAGGAAAACCCAGATCCGCTATGGGCTGGGTTCCTAAATCTAACTAATCCCGCTAATCGTGCAGGAACAGCTGTGGAGGACTACCGTGCGCCTCTGGTACATGGATAGTGGCTGTTCCAGGCATATGACAGGAGACTTATCTCAACTGGTCAATGTAAAAGAATTTGACGGTGGATATGTCTCTTTTGCGGGAGGATAATCAGGAAGAATCACGTTGAAAGGAACACTGAAAAAGGCGTTTTAAGCTTCGAAAATGTGAATTATGTCCCAGAACTGAAACACAATCTGTTGAGCATTTCACAAATTTGTGATCGAGGAAATTCAGTTCATTTTACAAAGAAAGGATGCTATGTATTGAAGCCAGGGATTGTCATTCCTGAAGATTGGTTTTTGATGACAGCCGAGAGACGGGGAAATGCTTATGTCATTGATATGAACAAGAAGCCGTGTGAAGAAGTTACTTGTGTCACACCCCGACCACGTAGAACATACAAAACGTGGCGGAAACGTCGGGGAGTGTTGTAACAGAATTAATTGTTTCAAATCCATGGCAATTGAAGTTTCGTTTTATTGATTAAAAGTGTTACAATGTCTAATCAAACAAGGAAAAATAACATAATTAACTAGTCTTGCATCTTTTATTGTCACTAAAGCCCAAGTCTGCCTATATGTATCTTGATCATCTTATGCAACAGCTCCTGAAAAACACATGTGAAAATAGGTACGTCAGCATAAAAATGCCTGTGAGATACATAGGTTTTGTGAAAATGAGATTCATGACTTATGTTTGAGAAAATGTTTAGTCATAAACCTTGTAATTTGCTTTGTTTTGTAAATCATTTGAAAAACAATGAGTTCAGATGATATGTATAAATAAGTAAATAATGTATGGTTAAATAAATAACCATGTAAGATGAGTTTGTATAAGATAAGTTGTTTGTAAAACAATGTCTTGTGAAAAGTATGTTATTTGTATAAAATGTTCTATGTCTCAAACTGAAATGATTCAAATAACGCTACAATATGTAATACCATACAAACACTTATATATAGGAAGTACCAGCGGCGTATCCACCATGCTTGTATCATATTACACACGTATCGTTACTTAATCATTTAATCAAACCAAACCACCAAAGTAATGTTTAACAATAGTAGAAATGTTTATGTATGGTCAAATACGGTTCACAGTTACAAACGGTTCACAGATACAACGGTTCACAGATACAAACGGTTCACAGGTACAACCGGTTCACAGGTACAACGGTTCACAGATACAAATGGTTCATAGATACAACGGTTCAAAATGTAGTATAATGTGTTCACATGCTGGATGAGCATATGCAACAAAATGCAATGTAAAACAATGTACTAAGTAATGCACACAATGGGCACACCTAGCAGGAAATGTCATGTAAAACAATGTACTAAGTAATGCACACAATGGGCACACCTAGTAGGAAATGTCATGTAAAACAATGTACTAAGTAATGCACACAATGGGCACACCTAGCATAAGATGATATGAAATCATGTACTATAATGTACTAATGAACATAGTAAGTATATGATGTCAAAACAGGAAAACATGAAAGTAACAAGTAGGCACATGTGTTCCACCCCAAAACAGTTTGGAAAACAGTAAAAGAGGGGTCTATGTACTCACCTGAGATTGCTCAGTAGTCCTTGAGTAACAACTAAACAATGCTAGAGATCGCGGATATCAAACGGCACCTAGTATAGGTAGCTACATTAATAAACCGGACCTAAATCGGAGGATCGGGTAGCATTAGGGTTTGTAAACCAAACGAGTGTAGAGACTCGTGTCTTTTGGTTTAACAAAGCCTACATACTAAATGAAACTTAACCTAAGTGTCTACGACCCATTACGACCCGTTTAGGTAGCTTATGCTACTTTAACGCGTCGTTCGCGTGAAACGCGTTCGGACCGCCTAACTAGCCCTATGACAAGTGTTATATGCCTAAACATATTACATAATCAGTTATGTGACAAAGGTTTAGGTTACATATGCTTAATTACCAATTATACATGAAAAGGGTATTCTGGTAATTTACCTAAGGCATATAAACTACCTATCATACAACTACTTAAACGATGTGACCATAGGGTATAACCTCGGAAGGTTATTCCCTACCTACTATGGTCACCTAATGTATTTGGTCGGATCCTAATGATCGACCAAACTGGGTCGGGTTCGAGGTATAAGCGATTTATTAGATCGCTTACCCTACGACCCTAGACAACGTGGTAATCAGTAGGCATAGTCCCAAGGGACTATGACCGTCGTGATTACAATCACGTTGCGAAGTTCTCGCGAACTTCGCATTGACCATTACTGGTCAACGCTGAAAGTCAGTCAAACAAAGTTTGACTTTCTGACTCGAAAAGCAGTAAAATAAGGAAAAGAACGAAAGAATACTTACGAAGGGTCCCCGAATGCTAACCCAGATCAAAATAGCTCAGGTATGAAACGAAGGTTCCAACTTAGAGCCCAAATGATCAGATTTGTGGGTTTTTAAGCCAAAGGGGGGTGGGTATTTATAGAAAAAGTAGAGCCGCTAGGATCGTTTCTTGAATATCGTGCCACGATCCGAGCCGTACACTTGTCACAAAGTTTATGGAGCCACATATGCTCCTTATCTTAGTGATTAAGCAATTTAAAACATGTGGTTAAGGATCAATTGGTTGCAACTTGTGTTTAAAACATTGAATCTGGTCCAGAATAGGCAGTCGCGTAGCGCGACTGGTAAGGCTTTAGGCGTCGCGCTACGCCACTGACCCATCTGATTCAGAAATGTTTCTAAAATGGCAGAAATGGTCCCTGTTGTGTTTTAAGCCCTTTTTCGATGCGTTTGAACCCCGTTAACCTCATTTCAAGGCTCTAAAATGAAGTTAAAGTATAGGGAACTCAAAACATGCTCAAAAATATGCCGGAGGTTGGTTCGTTTGGCCGTACGAACGCGATGTTCGCTTAATTACGACGGAATGCGCACAAGCGCGAAAAACGATCCAAATGACGCAACGAATGGATTTTTCTTAAGGAGATCAATAAAATATAATGTAGTCATGCTTACATAAATTTTTGGATGTCCAGATGTATTCAGAACGTAAGTTATGCGCGAAAATGCAAACTTGTGCACTTTTTGACACTTTTAGTCCCTGAATGACCCAAAAGTTTATTTTAGCATACCGAACCCCTCAAAGCCTATTTCTAAGCTATGTAAAGGATATTTATGGTATGTTTAAGTTATGGTCATGTTCCGGAATGTCTGTTACAGTTCAAATTGGCATACTTTCGCAGTTTGTCAACTTTAGTCCCTGTAAGCGATTTAACTTGTTTTTGCCATACCAAAGCCTTCAAAACTTATTTCTAAGTTATGTAAAGGTTATTTAAGGTATGTTAAGCCTATTTCACTATTCCGGAGTGTTCGTTGGATTAAACTGGTTATATTTACGCATCAGTGCGCGTATAACCTTCCAGAAAGCGATATAGTGTTTGAAATCGAACAAGAATTGATATGTGTAAACGATACGCATATTTTTACAAATCCCAAGTATGAAATACAATATTTCACTGGTTGGGCATTTGTTTGATGGTTGAAATGACACAGGTGTTACAGTCTCCCCTACTTTAGGAAATTTCGTCCCGAAATTAATTCGTAGGAGTCTGTCTATGACTTTGTTTCAAATAGTCATCAAAGATACGTAAAGCATAATCTGATTATTTTCCTCAACGGATATTTTTCAGAAGCGAAAATGAACGAACAGAGTCATTTTCTTCAACGGGTTCTTCGGAAATGGAAAATAAAGGAATTAACTAAACGGATATACATTTCCCTCAACGGATATTCTTCAGAAGTGAAAATGAATGGATGATTCATTCTTTCTCAACGGATTCTTTGTCAGAAATGGGAATGAAGGAATAATCCACGGATATTCATTTCTCTCAACGGATAAATCTTCAGAACGAAAATGAACAAACGGGGTCATTTTCCTCAACGGTTTGTTCTTCAGAATTTGAAATGAAAGAAAAATCAACGGATATTCATTTCTCTCAACGGATATTCTTCAGAACGAAAATGAACAAACGGGGTCATTTTCCTCAACGGTTTGTTCTTCAGAATTTGAAATGAAAGAAAAATCAACGGATATTCATTTCCTCAACGGATAAATCTTCAGAAACGAAAATGAACTAACGGAGTCATTTTCAACGGTTATTTCCTCAGAGTTGGAAATGAAGGATTACACAACGGATATTCATTTCCTCAACGGATAAATCTTCAGAAACGAAAATGAACTAACGGAGTCATTTTCAACGGTTGCTTCCTCAGAGTTGGAAATGAAGGATTTCTCAACGGATATTCATTTCCTCAACGGATATTCTTCAGAAACGAAAATGAACTAACGGAGTCATTTTCAACGGTTGCTTCCTCAGAGTTGGAAATGAAGGATTACACAACGGATATTCATTTCCTCAACGGATAAATCTTCAGAAACGAAAATGAACTAACGGAGTCATTTTCAACGGTTGCTTCCTCAGAGTTGGAAATGAAGGATTTCACAACAGATATTCATTTCCTCAACGGATATTCTTTAGAACGAAAATGAATGGATAATTCATTTTCCTCAACGGTTATTCTTCAGAATGGAAATGAAAAGATAAACAACGGATATTCATTTCCTCAACGGATATTCTTTAGAACGAAAATGAATGGATAATTCATTTTCTTCAACGGTTATTCTTCAGAATGGAAATGAAAAGATAAACAACGGATATTCATTTCCTCAACGGATATTCTTTAGAACGAAAATGAATGGATAATTCATTTTCCTCAACGGTTATTCTTCAGAATGGAAATGAAAAGATAAACAACGGATATTCATTTCCTCAACGGATATTCTTCAGAAGTGAAAAATGAATAGCTAGTTCATTTTTCCTCAACGGATGCTTCATCAGAATTGGAAATGAATAGGGTTAACTCTCGATACATGATAGAACTTGCTGTGATTTCTGTGCACTAAATTCCATAATTATGTATGCATCCATAATTACGTAATTCCTTGCACAGTCCGCACAGTTTGTTTTGAAATGTTGTGGGGAAAGATATCAAACCTGAGATGAGAGTGACTAGACTACCATAGGGTCCTTTTAATTAGATCAACAGAGGATCTTCTTAATTAGGCCACTAAGGAGTCCTTTCAGCTATATCATCACATGATATCCCTAACCAGATTTTTGGATCAATCTGTTTAACTAGACCACTAAAGGGGTCTAATTATGAAGTAGTACATTATAATCCAAGGGACTTTAACTACAACGTAGAAGTCCATTAAGGATTTAAGTAGTACCTTTGGGTATCCTACTATGAATCTCTTGCACAAAGATATGTAAGATTTTACGAGGATTTGAATAACATAAATTGGATCACATGACACATAAAGGATAACACATAAGCACATAACCACATAATTGTTTAATTGTTATTTTCTTGTTATTGATTGCTATTAACTTGGCGCCTCGTACATCGTTTCTCTTGGAAGAAACGGGTACTTAGGATTTTCGTGGAAACGCAAGAGATTATACAAGGGAAGAAATTTGGAAGTAGTCTGTTCTTCAAGGAATGCGGTTCCTTGATTGTCGGTATTGTATGGGATATGTTTATACATGCAACCACATAAACATATTGAAATGTAAATGAAAGATTTATTTATAAACAACAATAACAACAACTGTTTCATAGATTGTGATAAAAGAAAATAATACACAAGGCTCGATTATTTTCTAAACAGCGTTATCTTCTGTCGGTCAGATACTCATCCCTGCGCTGGATTTGCATCAGCAAGTCTTGGGCAATTTCTACTAAAATGGCCCATCTCGCCACAGTTGTAGCAAGATCCCATTGGGAAACGAGCTTGAGCAGGATTGTTGTTAATCTGATTTGGTGCTGCTGCTGTTGGGCAAACCCTCGCTGTATGACCTATAAGTCCGCAAACTTGGCATGTGCGGCACTTCACACCAGCATGATGATGTAGGCCACATTGGTTGCACAAGGGTGCAGTTCCTTTGTAGGGTTTCCTGGCAGGGGGTTGAGCTGGTTGGTTGGGGATGGCTTGATCATTGTGAGCGACCACGGCGAAGTTCTGAGAAGCCTTTCGCTTCTTTGACTTCTTAGAGGATCCAGTCTGTTCATCCATGGTCTTTGATTCCTCGATTGGTTTCGATTCCTCGACCAGTTTCTTGTCACCCTTTTGGAAAAGCTTACGTTTCCTGATCTGCGATTCAGTCAAGGTTGCAGATAACTCAATGGCCTGCCTAACAGTAGTAGGGTTGCTACCAGTCAAAATGTCTTGTATTGAGTCGGGAAGGCCATCAATGTACTTTTCGATCGCCTTTTCCAAAGGCGTGACCATGTTTGGGCATAACAGACTTAACTCCTCATAACGGTCCGTGTAGGCTCGATGCTCACCGCTGTCTTGCTTAAGATCATCAAATTCCCTTTCCAAAGCCCTGATCTCGTGACGAGGACAAAACTCCTTCATTCATGAGAGCCCTAAGTTCGGCCCATGTCTGTGCTAGAGCAACTTCTGCACCACGATCTCTCATAACCCCATTCCACCACGTAAGGGCTCTCTTCTGGAACACACTCGAAGCAAACTCGACCTTGCGATTGTCAGGACACTGCACATGGCGGAAAGTATTCTCAATGCTCTCGAACCATTGAAGAAGCCCAGTCGCTCCCTCAGAACCACTAAACTTGAGTGGTTTCGCCGAGTTAAAACTCTTGAAATTGCATGGACCATTGTTGTTGTTGTTGGCTTGATTCCATTGAGCAAAGAGGTTTGGGAATTGAGCAGCCATTTGCTGCGCAATGATTTCTGCCAATTCGGCAGTCGCTATCTGGCTTTCGCGTCGAGGAGGCATTCTAAAAGAGGAAACATGAAATGAAACGAGTGAGAGGATTAGACGAAAAGAATGAGATGAAACAAATCTGATGAAAGCAAGGATAGTGGTCATTTGTTTGTTACTACAAAGCAACAAACGACCCGGTGAAAAGTAAATAGGTCAAAAATAATGTATTGCGAAGATATGCTCGCCTATAAGTGAACACTCATCCCAAGGATTCCCAGGTAAGCACAACTGGTCTCGCGTCTGATGAGATGTATACGAAGTGCTTGCCTAGACAGAAAACCCAGAATACAGGCATTCACCCTTCCAGTTTGCACGTGTTCACATTATTTAAAACTCAAAACCTTGACGAGATTTTGAAAACTCAAAGGGGTTCAAAACCATATAACAGAGGGTTCAAAACCTAGTAATCAATCATCCTAGAACAGATGATTAGTTTTCAAAGCGGTTTTGAAATTTATGTTCTTGTTGTGGTCGTCGCCTAAGGATAGGTGACAGTATTGTTTTATGACTAAACGCAAGTAAACTCGCGTTAGGGTCCTAAGTGTGACAACCCGCACAAAACCAGGTATCCGTACAACTTAATTAATGATTGATTACTGTTTAATTACTGTGCTTGATTGAAACTAGCTGATAAACTGCTACCTGCATACTGATACATGCACTTACTTGCATCATACTTGCTTGCTGTCACTACATTATTTACATGCTGAACCCTAGTGACAAACATGATGCACAAAAAGCACAGTAGCACTAAACGGATACACAGTGAACATGCTGATATAACCAGCATCAGGCAAATACTGCCTCTAAGGCCTGTTAAGAGCCTCATATATTTTGACTACACTGGTAGTGAGTGTAGGATATAAGGGTTATGGTACCGCGTCTCTAGGGATAAGATACACTGATTCGGATGTGCCAAGAACGTACTTTAAGTACCAAACACAGCACTTAAAATAATTTAACCAGCTTCTAGCTGACTAGTAAAGTGCCAGAAATGAGAAAATATCACTAGACACTTTCTAAAGTGTCGGGAAAACAAATTGTGTCACTAAAAATGTATTAACGACACTTTAAAGTCTTTTGTAACACTTTAACGGATTACTATCCAACCGGACACCCGGACTTTACCCGGAACATGAAAATTTTACTATTTTCACTATTTTATTTTTCTGAGCCAGTTAGGGTCCCTGATTACCCTAACACCCGTCATAACGCGCAACATACAACTAACGAGGTTAAATGTTTAACTTACCTATTTAACCTAAACTAAACTCCCTAACTACTAATCAAGATCGAACCAACCCCACCCCACCCATCCTAACCGTCCCCTAACTAGGGAGACACAAGGGTACAAGTTAGATTATCTTAATCTTGTTTTGTTTGGTATCTAAGGAACATATTACCCATGGGGTAATATCACATGATTTGGCTTATAAATACTAGAGAATTATCATAACATAATCACCACCACTAAACACCAACTCACTCATCTCTCTCCCTCCCTATCCCACTCTCGGCCGAACCCCATCCTAACCACCATCATACTTTCGGTTCTTGTCTCTTGCATTCCAACATCATACACACATCCAAGATCACGTATAAGAAGCTTTGGTGCACTCGGATCACGAAGGACCACTCCCGTTGGCTTTTATCCACGCGTTTTTCGTCACGATTCTTCCCTAGCCCCGAGCTAGAGGTATATTGTTTAAAACTTGTTTTTACACTCATCTAAAGTGGTTAAAAGGATATTTGTCGGTTGAATCTCGTTATATTGAAAGATGGAACTTTAAAGTCTACTAAAACTATAAAAATGGTGGTTAATAGCATATAACTTGTGTAAAAGTCGTAGGACTTGAAATTTGTGCTTATTGTGACCCGATCTATAATGTGGTAACTCGAATCTTCGTTTAACCCGACTTTGTAAAATCATGTATCACCACATAAGCTTGTTTTTTTAAAGATACAAGGGTTAAAAGTGAAACACTACCACATTTTAGAGACATGAACTTGTAAAGAAATATTTTACTTGTGTAAAAGTGTTTTAACCGGTAAAAGGATGTTTAAAACTAGCGGATCTACGTATCCGCAAGTGGTATTTTTGAAAGACCACACTTTAAAGAAATCATGTTTTTTCTAAAGATGGATCTTACACTAATAAATATGATTTTATAAACCACAAGTGTGTAGACACTTGTGAAATGGAAAGATCCGACAAATAACTATTTTTGGGAAAAATGACTAGAAGTTGTAAAGACGGATTTCTTTAAACACGGGGTTTTTACAAGACTGAAAGTACTTTGTATAAAGATCTACGTATATAAATGGGATTTATAATATAGATTCGGAAAAACTACAAGTTCATGCGACTATGCAAATTTACATATTTATTGACTAGTTTGATGTGTTGGAAATTGTTTGATTGAATAAAGAAGCTGATTGATTTGATTATTAAAAGAAAATGATACACTTGAAAGCGTGGCCACCTCCAGTTACAGAGGAAACTCTGGCGAAATTTTCTAAAAACCTAACACTTAGACTTTTTACACAACAAGTGTTAGAACTATTTTTGGACATACTTTCGAAACATAAATTTCGCCAGCACTATATTTTACTAAATATTCGGAGGTGGGATTTTCACAAAGACTAACGTGATATATATATTTTTCACACACTGTTTATGATTATTTTGTGAAATACATAAATATTATTTTTAGAGTAAAAATAATGTTTACAAATGATAACGACTCCAAAAGTAATACAAACGCTTCGCCATAAATATATAAGTTACACCGGTAATTATATTACCACTTGTATGTCAAAACGTAACTTACACAATTACGGAAATATTTGTGAACGCGTACTTTAACAACGTATTTTGGATAAATACATATATTTTGGAGTTGAATATATATAAAGGTTAAGTGAGACTTAATGATGGAAAATATTACGCACATGTATTAAATCCCCCATCCTTGGGAAGGAAAATAACTATCAAGCATGTACAAAATGTAACACGAAATAGTTGTCTAACTATTTCCCGTAAACATAAACTATAAAGCTAAAGCACGGCCGTCCGTCTAATAGAATTAGCACTTGTAGGTCGTTGCACAGCTTACCGCTTCGGAGACGCTTGATAGAGTTACGCATCCACAGTGAGTTCATGTCCCCCTTTTCTCTAACTGTTTTCAGTTTTCTTAACTGCGGGGGTGAAATACATGTTACTTTGTTTACAAGTACTTTATACACGGTATGAATAACGTAAGGAGGTTTAGATCATGTGAATGGGTAGTTAGAACCCCGAGGGACTCGAGCGGTAGATCTATTTGGGTGTAGCGAGCCCAGCTCCCGGCCCAACAGAACAGGCCTCTTGGAGGACTAACAGAACGGACCCGGAGTGACTTGGTACCCAACGCAAAATCGGCTAGGGTGTGTCTTACTTACTTGCATTTCACGACATGCTAATGGCCTTGCAAACCATTGGTGATCACAAGTCCTCTTACACTGCTACATACCAGGAAACTTTTATACTTACAAGTGTTTTACTTACTCACTTGCACATGAACTCGCTCAACATTATTGTTGATTTTTCAACTCACATGTATTTCAGGAAATTAAACGGATTCTGGCACGGTATGAACGTTTTCCGCTGCAATCTTCATGAAGTCATCAAGGATTAGGGGTTGTGTTCTCTTACCTGGACAAGACACAATCCTTAACCCTCGTTTATGTTTATTACAAGTTGTAATGTTTACCGAACATGGTTATGGTCGTATGTTTAAAACAATGGTATTGTATGTTGATTTCTAAACTTAATGATGACTTGCATGGTTTTTAAATTCATATAGCTTTGTTATGATTACGCTATGGTATTAAGAAGTCACACCAAAATTAACCACGCTTCCGCAAAGCCAGGGTGTGACAGCTTGGTATCAGAGCTCTGATCATAGCGAACTAGGATTCATTCTCGAGTCTAGACTATGATCACTAGGGCTCTCACGAAAACATTTTCTGCATACCACTCAAGTCCAGATCCAAAACTTTTTACAAACAAATGTTGAGCACATTTTATTCATTATTTTAGGCCCAGTCGGGAGGCTGAGGGTTGGTCTAGTGGGACTAGAAGTGTCGACTAGTGGGACTAGGAGTGTTGGTCTAGTGGGACTAGAAGTGTTGACTAGTGGGACTAGAAGTGTTGGCTAGTGGGACTAGAAGTGTTGACTAGTGGGACTAGGAGTGTTGGTCTAGTGGGACTAGAAGTGTTGACTAGTGGGACTAGAAGTGTTGGCTAGTGGGACTAGAAGTGTTGGCTAGTGGGACTAGAAGTGTTGGCTAGTGGGACTAGAAGTGTTGGCTAGTGGGACTAGAAGTGTTGGCTAGTGGGACTAGAAGGATAATTTGAATGTTGCGTGGTGACTACATGTTTATATGGCTATATGATTGATTATTATACGTATATGTGCTTGTGTTACAAACGTCCTGCTTTCATCAAGTACTAGAAGGATGGGCACTACGAACCCCATGACCATAGTATCAGACGACATAGTTCAACGAAGCACGAGGTGTACATTTCTGATACTACCGGCACAGACAATGACGACTTTCAGCCCTTTGTGCACTGCCTGAAGTCGTAGCAGAGCCTACTAATGGCTACCTTGTTGGGAATTTGCCCCTGCCGCTTATCTCGTTGTTGATATGCCCCCGACGTTGTCTCTGAAGACGATGTCGAACTACGAAGAGGAGGACCCACTTGAGGGCGAGGCCCTATTACTACTGGTATTAGACTACTGCACGCGGACGCTCCGTAGGGGAAACTCATGTCCATTCCCCTACCCCAGACTCGTTTGAGTTTCTAACATCCGCACCTTCGCACATACAGGGAATGCAGCACTACTTACACGACGCCAACCCTGATATGGCATCATCAGCTGCACTGGACCCCGCACACAATTTTGTGTATGGCCGCGATATTGAGGACAATCCTGTTTTTTTCCGCCTGGTGTGATCCAGACCATGACATTGAGTTCATGCATTTAGACCAGCCCTTGGGGGATCCTGTAACCCCTGTGATTGTTGATCCAACCGAATTGGAGATGGAGGCTTTGATTCAGAGCTAGCCGTGGCCCCTGAGCCAGGCATTGCTCCCGACCCCGCATTGGAGCATGACCCTGTTCATGCCAATGCACCTGCTGTTGCTCTTTGATTGATCATCTGCTTGGACGAGAGGAAATTTGGGGTAACTGTGCAAGACAATTTATTATTACGGGGGCCCACGTAATAACGACTTGTAGTGCACAGGAATCCTGGTGGACTCTGCGGGCCAAGTTAATGGTAACCCGTACAGCAGGAAATAATCTTAAACGCGAATGACTAAGGCGATGTAGCCTCGAGTTGTTCTATTACGAGCAACAAGCCAAATAGGCAAGCCTGTGTGAAGGCTCAGAAATTTACTTCCCCACTCATACAGTGAGTATATTTGTGGGTGAAACTGGGTGATTACATGATGACATATGTTGCTATATATACACCCCATAGACAATTGAAATATTGTCCAACCCACTTCACACTATTTCGACAAAAAGGGAATGTCACCCAGGTGTGACACAAACACCAGTACATTGCCAAGGACAGAAGCTGAGCTGCAAGAACGCATCTCACCAATAAATGCACGACATGAAGCCCTCCGCTCTAAGCACAACGATGGCATTATTGGGAATAACCATCCAACTGGCTGTACCTATGAACAGTTCCTGAACTGCAAGCCTTTGAACTTTGATAAAAGAGGAGGCACCGTTGCATTTGTTCGTTGGTCCGAAGAGACCAACTCCATTCTAAGAACGAGTAACTGTTCGCCCCAACAAAGTGCTACCTACATCTCAGGGATATTTCTAGATGGCACAATGGAACCCCCAGGTTCAGACCCTTGGCACAGACGCTGCTTATACACTGAGCTGGGACGAGCTCAAGGAAACGATTGAGAAGAAATGTTGTTTTAAGACAGAAATTCAGAAACTTGACGTGGAGTCCTGAAATTTGAGAAAGGACGAACCAGAGACTCCTGAACACGACCAGCGATCGCACGACCTGTCTAGGGTCGTCCCCTACTAAGTCATTGATGTAGTATGATATAGTAGTGTAATTGTGAGCTTTACATTGTGGTCTTGAATTGTGGCAATACAATCGCAGGATTCTCAGCACATGCGATATTCAATCAATTGTTTATGTCCTATAACATAAGGGGTTATGTGATTGACTTGTTGATAACATGAAATGTTATGTGTTGATATTGTTGAATGCATGCGTACACTTCACTAACCTATGTTAAACCATCTTTTAGAAAGATGCCGCCAAGACGTCAACCACAGCCTATGCCTACCACTCAGGAAGAGTTACAACAAATCATTGCTGCCGCCATAGCGCAGTACGCAGCTTCTCAGCCAGGAGGGAGCGGGAGTGTTAACCAGGGCACTAACAATCCACCTCACGGTAATACCACGCCATTCGAACCTACCATGAACTAGTTGGAGATTCTAGCGATGATGCTAATGCCAATCACATGTTTTAACATACGTGCAGGATGCACCTACAAGCAGTTCTTAGACTGCAAACCAGTTAACTTCGATGGCACAGGAGGTGCAGTTGCCTTCACCCGCTGGGCTGAGAAAACCGATTCTGTCTTACGCATGAGCAAATGCGCGGAAGATCAGCAAGTCACGTATATCTCAGGGCTACTCTTGGATGGAGCCCTATCTTGGTGGAACTTACAAGTCCAAACTCTAGGCGAAGCTGCCGCCTACGCCCTGACTTGGGCCGAGTTGAAAGAACTGATGCGCCGAAAGTACTGTTCTCGCGCGGAAATTCAAAAGTTGGAGACTGAATTTTGGCACTTAAAGATGGATGGGCCAAAGGTTGCAGAATACGTCCAAAGGTTTCACGACTTATCTCAAGTGGTTCCTTACATGGTTACGCCGGAATACAAGCGTATTGAGCGCTTCATTTGGGGTTTGGCTCCCCAAATCATTAGCATGGTAACCTCCTCCAAACCAACGACTATCACAGAAGCCATTGATTTGAGCGTGGCTCTCACAGAAGAGGCGATTCGTCTGAACAAGTTTGGTGATGTTAAGGCAAAAGAGAAAGAGACTCATGTTGAGTCGTCAGGAAGTAACAAAAGAAAGTTTTCGAACTTCAAACAAAGTGTTAGCGGTGATGGTAAGAGAGGAGCACCAAACACGCCAGCTCAGGGTACGACTGGCAGTGGAAGGAAAGGAAGGGGCTATATGGGCACCCATCCCAGGTGTAGTGCCTACCAGCGACACCATTCTGGTCATTGAGGGCTAAAAGTATGTGAAGCATGTGGGAAACGTGGTCACTCTAAGGACACCTGTTGGGTTGGTACTGGCCGGGGAAGCCAGGGAGGATATATGAATAGGAATAACAACCGGGGAGGTTTTGGAGGTCGCCAGCAGGGGAATAATCGAAACAACAATGCCAACCAAGCTGGAAATGCTAACCAGAACAACCCGCCAGTTATGGATGGTGCGGGAAGTGGTAAAAGACTTGGATGCTTCAATTGCGGTGATGCTGGGCATTTTAAGAAAGATTGCCCAGAACTGAACCAAGCCCGTGGAAGGGTGTTCCAGATCGGTGCACGGGAAGCGCGCCAGGATCCCAGCGTTGTTACCGGTACGTTCCCTGTAAATCAACGCTATGCATCTGTTTTATTTGATACTGGTGCCGATTATAGCTTCGTATCGTTAGAATTTAAGGATATGCTTGGTTTAGCCACAAATAAGTTAGATATTCCGTATTCGATTGAATTGGCCAATGGGAAATTGGTAGAAGCAAATGAAGTTATCAGGGGATGTGTGATTGAGTTAGGAGAGCATGAGTTTTCTTTGGATCTACTGCCAGTCCAACTGGGAAGTTTCGATGTGGTAGTAGGAATGGATTGGTTATCTGGCAACAAAGCTGAGATAGTTTGCCACGAAAAAGTGATTCGTATCCCAACTGATGATGGTGAGACCATTGTTGTACATGGAGAGAAGCGTGAGACGCCATTGAGAATTATCAGCTGTTTGAAGGCAAGGAAGTGTTTGCAAAAGGGATGTGTTGCCTTCCTGGCACACATTGTGGATAAGAAGGCTGCTGAACCAAGAATCGAAGACATCCCTGTCGTGAGGGAGTATCCAGAAGTCTTTCCAGAAGACTTACCCGGACTGCCACCTCAGAGACAAGTCGAGTTTCACATCGACTTAGTTCCAGGCGCCGCGCCTGTAGCTAAGGCACCTTACAGACTTGCTCCATCTGAGATGCAGGAACTGTCGACACAACTTCAAGAGTTGTTAGACAAGGGCTTTATTCGACCAAGCTTCTCGCCTTGGGGAGCTCCAGTCCTGTTTGTTAAGAAGAAGGACGGTAGTTTTCGAATGTGTATTGACTACAGAGAGTTGAACAAGTTGACAATCAAGAATAGATATCCTCTGCCAAGGATCGATGATCTGTTCGACCAACTACAAGGCTCAAGCTGTTACTCTAAGATCGATCTTCGATCTGGATACCATCAATTAAGGATACAGGAGGAAAGTATCCCGAAAACAGCCTTCCGAACTCGTTATGGACACTACGAGTTCCTCGTCATGCCATTTGGTTTGACAAACGCACCTGCGGTATTCATGGATCTAATGAATAGAGTTTGCAAGCCATACTTAGACAAGTTCGTGATTGTATTCATCGACGACATCCTGATTTACTCAAGGACGAAGGCTGAACACGAACAACATCTTAGAACCATATTGGAGCTGCTAAAGAAAGAGCAACTGTACGCCAAACTCTCCAAGTGCGAGTTTTGGCTACGCGAAGTCCAGTTTCTTGGACATGTGGTTAATGGGGATGGAATTCATGTTGATCCCACAAAGATCGAGGCTATCAAGAATTGGGAAACGCCTACAACGCCAACCGAGATTCGACAATTCTTGGGTTTGGCTGGCTACTATCGAAGGTTCATCGAGGATTTTTCAAAGATCGCTCAACCTTTGACGCTCCTCACCCAGAAGGACAAGAAGTTTGATTGGGGAATCAAACAGGAAGAAGCGTTTCAGTTATTGAAGAACAAACTTTGTGATGCACCAATCTTAGCTCTACCGGAAGGTACTGAAGATTTTGTGGTATACTGCGACGCATCGCGTCAAGGATTGGGTTGCGTGTTGATGCAACGCCAGAAAGTTATTGCTTACGCATCTCGCCAATTGAAAGTGCACGAAAAGAACTATACCACACATGATTTAGAGCTTGGCGCAGTGGTTTTCGCTTTAAAGATCTGGAGACACTACCTGTATGGTACGAAGTGCACAATTTTCACAGATCACAAGAGCCTACAACATATATTTAACCAGAAGGAGTTGAATATGAGACAAAGACGATGGGTTGAATTACTGAACGATTACGACTGCGAGATCAAGTATCATCCAGGGAAGGCGAATGTGGTCGCCGATGCCCTAAGTCGTAAAGAAAGAATCAAGCCCATAAGGGTTAGGGCTTTGAAAATGATCATACGAACCGATCTTCCCTCGCGCATTCGTGCTGCACAAACGGAAGCTCTCAAGGAGGGAAACCTTGAGGAAGAATATCTCCGTGGGATGGAGAAGTTACTGGTACCAAACAATGAAGGAACGTTATGTTTCGAGAAAAGGATTTGGGTTCCTTTGTTTGGAGATTTAAGGAATGTTATTTTCGACGAAGCACACAAGTCACGGTACTCTATTCATCCGGGGGCGGATAAGATGTACCAAGACCTTAAAGATTACTATTGGTGGCCTAGAATGAAAGGCGACGTTGCTGTCTACGTGAGCAAATGTTTAACGTGCGCTAAAGCTAAAGCTGAATACCAGAAGCCTTCGGGGCTGCTGCAGCAACCTGAGATCCCCAAGTGGAAGTGGGAACAAATCTCAATGGATTTTGTTACAAAACTGCCAAAAACGCCAAGAGGCCATGATATGATTTGGGTAATAGTTGACCGCCTAACAAAGACAGCACACTTCTTACCTATCAGAGAAAAGGATAACACAAGCAAATTGGCTGAAATTTACATGAGAGAGATCGTCGCACGGCATGGAGTGCCTCTCTCAATCATTTCTGATAGAGACGGAAGGTTTGTGTCAAGAATATGGCAATCCTTCCAAGAAGCTTTTGGCTCCCAACTGAATCTGAGCACTGCATTTCATCCGCAAACTGATGGCCAGAGCGAGCGAACGATACAAACCTTGGAAGACATGCTGAGAGCATGTGTTATGGATTTGGGCGGTAGCTGGGATAAACACTTACCTTTGGTCGAATTTTCATACAACAACAGCTACCACACCAGTATTGGTGTCGCGCCTTTTGAAGCCCTATACGGACGCAAGTGCCGATCACCACTATGTTGGTCTGACGCGGGTGATAGGCAGCTTGCTGGTCCCGAAATCGTCCAAGAGACGACGGATAAGATTGCGCAGATTCTTAAAAACATCGAAGCCGCTCGCCACAGACAAAAGGCCTACGCGGATCCAAACCGTAAACATGTGGATTTTCAAGTTGGAGAAATGGTGTTATTGAAGGTATCACCCTGGAAAGGGGTAGCACGCTTTGGGAAGCGTGGGAAGCTAAATCCGCGCTACATTGGTCCCTTCAGAATTCTAGAAAGAATCGGGACAGTAGCATACAAGTTGGACCTACCTGCTGAACTAAATGGTGTTCACGATACATTTCATGTATCCAATTTAAAGAAAAGTCCAACTCAAATTGACGTTGCCATTCCTATCGACGAAATTCATGTTGACGACACGCTCCACTTCGTAGAAGAACCCGTCGAGGTCACAGATTGGAAAGTTAACAGGACCCGCCGGAGCAGTGTCAAACTCGTCAAGGTTCGCTGGAATGCCAGACATGGTCCTGAATACACCTGGGAGCGTGAGGACCGGATGAAAGAAAAGTACCCCCACTTATTTCCCAAGAACCCTGCATCTACAAGCAGAACTTAAAATTTCGGGATGAAATTTATTTAACGGGGGGAGTATGTGACAACCCGCACAAAACCAGGTATCCGTACAACTTAATTAATGATTGATTACTGTTTAATTACTGTGCTTGATTGAAACTAGCTGATAAACTGCTACCTGCATACTGATACATGCACTTACTTGCATCATACTTGCTTGCTGTCACTACATTATTTACATGCTGAACCCTAGTGACAAACATGATGCACAAAAAGCACAGTAGCACTAAACGGATACACAGTGAACATGCTGATATAACCAGCATCAGGCAAATACTGCCTCTAAGGCCTGTTAAGAGCCTCATATATTTTGACTACACTGGTAGTGAGTGTAGGATATAAGGGTTATGGTACCGCGTCTCTAGGGATAAGATACACTGATTCGGATGTGCCAAGAACGTACTTTAAGTACCAAACACAGCACTTAAAATAATTTAACCAGCTTCTAGCTGACTAGTAAAGTGCCAGAAATGAGAAAATATCACTAGACACTTTCTAAAGTGTCGAGAAAACAAATTGTGTCACTAAAAATGTATTAACGACACTTTAAAGTCTTTTGTAACACTTTAACGGATTACTATCCAACCGGACACCCGGACTTTACCCGGAACATGAAAATTTTACTATTTTCACTATTTTATTTTTCTGAGCCAGTTAGGGTCCCTGATTACCCTAACACCCGTCATAACGCGCGACATACAACTAACGAGGTTAAATGTTTAACTTACCTATTTAACCTAAACTAAACTCCCTAACTACTAATCAAGATCGAACCAACCCCACCCCACCCATCCTAACCGTCCCCTAACTAGGGAGACACAAGGGTACAAGTTAGATTATCTTAATCTTGTTTTGTTTGGTATCTAAGGAACATATTACCCATGGGGTAATATCACATGATTTGGCTTATAAATACTAGAGAATTATCATAACATAATCACCACCACTAAACACCAACTCACTCATCTCTCTCCCTCCCTATCCCACTCTCGGCCGAACCCCATCCTAACCACCACCATACTTTCGGTTCTTGTCTCTTGCATTCCAACATCATACACACATCCAAGATCACGTATAAGAAGCTTTGGTGCACTCGGATCACGAAGGACCACTCCCGTTGGCTTTTATCCACGCGTTTTTCGTCACGATTCTTCCCTAGCCCCGAGCTAGAGGTATATTGTTTAAAACTTGTTTTTACACTCATCTAAAGTGGTTAAAAGGATATTTGTCGGTTGAATCTCGTTATATTGAAAGATGGAACTTTAAAGTCTACTAAAACTATAAAAATGGTGGTTAATAGCATATAACTTGTGTAAAAGTCGTAGGACTTGAAATTTGTGCTTATTGTGACCCGATCTATAATGTGGTAACTCGAATCTTCGTTTAACCCGACTTTGTAAAATCATGTATCACCACATAAGCTTGTTTTTTAAAGATACAAGGGTTAAAAGTGAAACACTACCACATTTTAGAGACATGAACTTGTAAAGAAATATTTTACTTGTGTAAAAGTGTTTTAACCGGTAAAAGGATGTTTAAAACTAGCGGATCTACGTATCCGCAAGTGGTATTTTTGAAAGACCACACTTTAAAGAAATCATGTTTTTCTAAAGATGGATCTTACACTAATAAATATGATTTTATAAACCACAAGTGTGTAGACACTTGTGAAATGGAAAGATCCGACAAATAACTATTTTTGGGAAAAATGACTAGAAGTTGTAAAGACGGATTTCTTTAAACACGGGGTTTTTACAAGACTGAAAGTACTTTGTATAAAGATCTACGTATATAAATGGGATTTATAATATAGATTCGGAAAAACTACAAGTTCATGCGACTATGCAAATTTACATATTTATTGACTAGTTTGATGTGTTGGAAATTGTTTGATTGAATAAAGAAGCTGATTGATTTGATTATTAAAAGAAAATGATACGCTTGAAAGCGTGGCCACCTCCAGTTACAGAGGAAACTCTGGCGAAATTTTCTAAAAACCTAACACTTAGACTTTTTACACAACAAGTGTTAGAACTATTTTTGGACATACTTTCGAAACATAAATTTCGCCAGCACTATATTTTACTAAATATTCGGAGGTGGGATTTTCACAAAGACTAACGTGATATATATATTTTTCACACACTGTTTATGATTATTTTGTGAAATACATAAATATTATTTTTAGAGTAAAAATAATGTTTACAAATGATAACGACTCCAAAAGTAATACAAACGCTTCGCCATAAATATATAAGTTACACCGGTAATTATATTACCACTTGTATGTCAAAACGTAACTTACACAATTACGGAAATATTTGTGAACGCGTACTTTAACAACGTATTTTGGATAAATACATATATTTTGGAGTTGAATATATATAAAGGTTAAGTGAGACTTAATGATGGAAAATATTACGCACATGTATTAAATCCCCCATCCTTGGGAAGGAAAATAACTATCAAGCATGTACAAAATGTAACACGAAATAGTTGTCTAACTATTTCCCGCAAACATAAACTATAAAGCTAAAGCACGGCCGTCCGTCTAATAGAATTAGCACTTGTAGGTCGTTGCACAGCTTACCGCTTCGGAGACGCTTGATAGAGTTACGCATCCACAGTGAGTTCATGTCCCCCTTTTCTCTAACTGTTTTCAGTTTTCTTAACTGCGGGGGTGAAATACATGTTACTTTGTTTACAAGTACTTTATACACGGTATGAATAACGTAAGGAGGTTTAGATCATGTGAATGGGTAGTTAGAACCCCGAGGGACTCGAGCGGTAGATCTATTTGGGTGTAGCGAGCCCAGCTCCCGGCCCAACAGAACAGGCCTCTTGGAGGACTAACAGAACGGACCCGGAGTGACTTGGTACCCAACGCAAAATCGGCTAGGGTGTGTCTTACTTACTTGCATTTCACGACATGCTAATGGCCTTGCAAACCATTGGTGATCACAAGTCCTCTTACACTGCTACATACCAGGAAACTTTTATACTTACAAGTGTTTTACTTACTCACTTGCACATGAACTCGCTCAACATTATTGTTGATTTTTCAACTCACATGTATTTCAGGAAATTAAACGGATTCTGGCACGGTATGAACGTTTTCCGCTGCAATCTTCATGAAGTCATCAAGGATTAGGGGTTGTGTTCTCTTACCTGGACAAGACACAATCCTTAACCCTCGTTTATGTTTATTACAAGTTGTAATGTTTACCGAACATGGTTATGGTCGTATGTTTAAAACAATGGTATTGTATGTTGATTTCTAAACTTAATGATGACTTGCATGGTTTTTAAATTCATATAGCTTTGTTATGATTACGCTATGGTATTAAGAAGTCACACCAAAATTAACCACGCTTCCGCAAAGCCAGGGTGTGACAGCTAAGAAGGTTATAGACTAGGTCAAAGCATTACTAATTACTAATAACCTAATTCCCTATAACCATTGGCTCTGATACCATCTTTTCTGTCACACCCCGACCACGTAGAACATACAAAACGTGGCGGAAACGTCGGGGAGTGTTGTAACAGAATTAATTGTTTCAAATCCATGGCAATTGAAGTTTCGTTTTATTGATTAAAAGTGTTACAATGTCTAATCAAACAAGGAAAAATAACATAATTAACTAGTCTTGCATCTTTTATTGTCACTAAAGCCCAAGTCTGCCTATATGTATCTTGATCATCTTATGCAACAGCTCCTGAAAAAACACATGTGAAAATAGGTACGTCAGCATAAAAATGCCTGTGAGATACATAGGTTTTGTGAAAATGAGATTCATGACTTATGTTTGAGAAAATGTTTAGTCATAAACCTTGTAATTTGCTTTGTTTTGTAAATCATTTGAAAAACAATGAGTTCAGATGATATGTATAAATAAGTAAATAATGTATGGTTAAATAAATAACCATGTAAGATGAGTTTGTATAAGATAAGTTGTTTGTAAAACAATGTCTTGTGAAAAGTATGTTATTTGTATAAAATGTTCTATGTCTCAAACTGAAATGATTCAAATAACGCTACAATATGTAATACCATACAAACACTTATATATAGGAAGTACCAGCGGCGTATCCACCATGCTTGTATCATATTACACACGTATCGTTACTTAATCATTTAATCAAACCAAACCACCAAAGTAATGTTTAACAATAGTAGAAATGTTTATGTATGGTCAAATACGGTTCACAGTTACAAACGGTTCACAGATACAACGGTTCACAGATACAACGGTTCACAGATACAAACGGTTCACAGGTACAACCGGTTCACAGGTACAACGGTTCACAGATACAAACGGTTCATAGATACAACGGTTCAAAATGTAGTATAATGTGTTCACATGCTGGATGAGCATATGCAACAAAATGCAATGTAAAACAATGTACTAAGTAATGCACACAATGGGCACACCTAGCAGGAAATGTCATGTAAAACAATGTACTAAGTAATGCACACAATGGGCACACCTAGCAGGAAATGTCATGTAAAACAATGTACTAAGTAATGCACACAATGGGCACACCTAGCATAAGATGATATGAAATCATGTACTATAATGTACTAATGAACATAGTAAGTATATGATGTCAAAACAGGAAAACATGAAAGTAACAAGTAGGCACATGTGTTCCACCCCAAAACAGTTTGGAAAACAGTAAAAGAGGGGTCTATGTACTCACCTGAGATTGCTCAGTAGTCCTTGAGTAACAACTAAACAATGCTAGAGATCGCGGATATCAAACGGCACCTAGTATAGGTAGCTACATTAATAAACCGGACCTAAATCGGAGGATCGGGTAGCATTAGGGTTTGTAAACCAAACGAGTGTAGAGACTCGTGTCTTTTGGTTTAACAAAGCCTACATACTAAATGAAACTTAACCTAAGTGTCTACGACCCATTACGACCCGTTTAGGTAGCTTATGCTACTTTAACGCGTCGTTCGCGTGAAACGCGTTCGGACCGCCTAACTAGCCCTATGACAAGTGTTATATGCCTAAACATATTACATAATCAGTTATGTGACAAAGGTTTAGGTTACATATGCTTAATTACCAATTATACATGAAAAGGGTATTCTGGTAATTTACCTAAGGCATATAAACTACCTATCATACAACTACTTAAACGATGTGACCATAGGGTATAACCTCGGAAGGTTATTCCCTACCTACTATGGTCACCTAATGTATTTGGTCGGATCCTAATGATCGACCAAACTGGGTCGGGTTCGAGGTATAAGCGATTTATTAGATCGCTTACCCTACGACCCTAGACAACGTGGTAATCAGTAGGCATAGTCCCAAGGGACTATGACCGTCGTGATTACAATCACGTTGCGAAGTTCTCGCGAACTTCGCATTGACCATTACTGGTCAACGCTGAAAGTCAAACAAAGTTTGACTTTCTGACTCGAAAAGCAGTAAAATAAGGAAAAGAACGAAAGAATACTTACGAAGGGTCCCCGAATGCTAACCCAGATCAAAATAGCTCAGGTATGAAACGAAGGTTCCAACTTAGAGCCCAAATGATCAGATTTGTGGGTTTTTAAGCCAAAGGGGGGTGGGTATTTATAGAAAAAGTAGAGCCGCTAGGATCGTTTCTTGAATATCGTGCCACGATCCGAGCCGTACACTTGTCACAAAGTTTATGGAGCCACATATGCTCCTTATCTTAGTGATTAAGCAATTTAAAACATGTGGTTAAGGATCAATTGGTTGCAACTTGTGTTTAAAACATTGAATCTGGTCCAGAATAGGCAGTCGCGTAGCGCGACTGGTAAGGCTTTAGGCGTCGCGCTACGCCACTGACCCATCTGATTCAGAAATGTTTCTAAAATGGCAGAAATGGTCCCTGTTGTGTTTTAAGCCCTTTTTCGATGCGTTTGAACCCCGTTAACCTCATTTCAAGGCTCTAAAATGAAGTTAAAGTATAGGGAACTCAAAACATGCTCAAAAATATGCCGGAGGTTGGTTCGTTTGGCCGTACGAACGCGATGTTCGCTTAATTACGACGGAATGCGCACAAGCGCGAAAAACGATCCAAATGACGCAACGAATGGATTTTTCTTAAGGAGATCAATAAAATATAATGTAGTCATGCTTACATAAATTTTTGGATGTCCAGATGTATTCAGAACGTAAGTTATGCGCGAAAATGCAAACTTGTGCACTTTTTGACACTTTTAGTCCCTGAATGACCCAAAAGTTTATTTTAGCATACCGAACCCCTCAAAGCCTATTTCTAAGCTATGTAAAGGATATTTATGGTATGTTTAACTTATGGTCATGTTCCGGAATGTCTGTTACAGTTCAAATTGGCATACTTTCGCAGTTTGTCAACTTTAGTCCCTGTAAGCGATTTAACTTGTTTTTGCCATACCAAAGCCTTCAAAACTTATTTCTAAGTTATGTAAAGGTTATTTAAGGTATGTTAAGCCTATTTCACTATTCCGGAGTGTTCGTTGGATTAAACTGGTTATATTTACGCATCAGTGCGCGTATAACCTTCCAGAAAGCGATATAGTGTTTGAAATCGAACAAGAATTGATATGTGTAAACGATACACATATTTTTACAAATCCCAAGTATGAAATACAATATTTCACTGGTTGGGCATTTGTTTGATGGTTGAAATGACACAGGTGTTACAACTTGTCTATTTTCGAAGATTTCAGAACATGATGGTTTATTGTGGCATCGTCGCCTTGGGCATGTGAATATGAAGAACTTGAATCGACTTGCCAAAGGTCAACTGGTCCGTGATCTACCAATCAAAGACTTTATGTTGGTAGAAAAGTGTGTTGCTTGTGCAAAGGGAAAAGCACATCGAAAGCCTCATAAATCCAAGCCTACACCCTCAACCAAAGCTGTGTTTGAATTACTTCACATGGATCTCTTTGGTCCGGTGAATGTGTTAAGTATTGGCAAGAAGGCTTATTGTCTCGTGATAGTCGATGACTACTCACGCTACACCTGGGTGTACTTTCTAAGTCACAAGAATGAGACTGCGGGTTTGATCAAACAATTCATTACTCTGGTGGAAAATCAAGCCAATACGAAAGTGAAGGCTATTCGATCAGACAATGGGAGGGAATTTAAAAATGTCACCATGGATACATTCTGCACTGAAAAGGGAATTGATCAACAGTACAGTGCACCATGAACTCCACAACAAAATGGAGTGGCTGAAAGACGAAATCGTACTCTTATAGAGGCTGCGCGTACCATGCTGGCTGATTCGAAGCTTCCAAGTTTCTTCTGGGCTAAAGCTGTTAGCACGGCTTGTTACATCCAGAATCATGCTTTAGTAAACAAACAACATATGAAAACTCCTTATGAGATTCTGGAAGGACGTAAACCTTCGGTTTCACACATCCACATCTTTGGTTGTCCATGTGTATTATTACTTATGGACGCTAATGGAAAATTTGAAGTCAAAGGGGACGAGTGTTTCTTTGTTGGATACGCTAAAGGTTCAGCCTATAGAGTATACAACAAAGTAACTAAAAAGGTCGTCGAGTCGTGCAACATTGAATGGCTCGAGGAAAATGCTACGGACGCTAGAGTTGGACCAGATTGGTTGTATGATTATGCTGAATTATTTAAATCATTTAACATTTTGTCAACTGTCCCTACAGATGCAGGTGTGTCTACTCCTAAACAACCACTGTCCTTTGGTGATACTGAAGAAGATCAGGCTGAAGGTAGTTCAAGAAATCATACCATTGACCCACCGGGAATGATTTTCACTCAGCACCCTACGCCTCGACAAACGTCCCATCAATCCCCTGAAGGTGTGGTAGTTCAAGAAATCATACCATTGACCCACCGGGAATGATTTTCACTCAGCACCCTACGCCTCGACAAACGTCCCATCAATCCCCTGAAGGTGTTTCATCAAGCGGTGATACTTCTAATGGTTCAGGATCTGCACTATTTCTTGAATCCATTCCTGAAGACTGCATAGTTACAACTCCTTTAGTTCACCATACTGTAACATCTAATGAAGGGGAGACTAGCGACACCATTGATGATAATCAAAATGCTTCTACTGAAGACGAGACCGTACCTGACATGGCAATTCCTACAAGTGTTCAACGAAATCACCCTATAAAGAATGTGATTGGTCCTGTAGATGCAGGAGTTTTAACCAGGAGTCAATCAGGGACCATCAATACATGTTTATACTCTTGCTACATCTCACAAATAGAACCTAAAACTGTTGATATAGCTTTGCAGGAACCAGGCTGGGTAGATGCTATGCATGAAGAGCTGAACCAGTTTGAAAAGCTTGGAGTATGGAAACTTGTTGAGTTGCCGAAGGGAAAGCGCAAACTCGAAACTATATGGGTGTTCAGAAACAAGCAAGATTCTGCAGGGGTTATTGTTCGAAATAAAGCACGATTGGTGGTCCAGGGTTTTAGACAAATAGAGGGTTTGGATTATGATGAAGTTTATGATCCGGTTGCCCGACTTGAAGCCATCCGGATCTTCTTAGCCTACGCGTCATATATGGGGTTCACTGTGTATCAGATGGACGTCAAGACAGCATTTTTATATGGAGATGTGAAGGAAGAAATCTTTGTTGAGCAGCCACTGGGTTTTGTTCATCCAGAATATGCCTACAAGCTCGACAAGGCATTGTATGGATTGCACCAAGCACCACGAGCTTGGTATGCTACTCTAACTAAGCATCTTCTGGCTCATGGGTACACACGTGGCACGATAGACCAGACTCTGTTTATCAAGAAAGTGGGCAAGGATCTGATCTTGGTTCAAATTTATGTCGATGATATTATCTTCGGATCTACAAGTGAGGAGCTTTGCAAGGAGTTTGAGAGAGTTATGAAAAAGAAGTTTGAGATGAGTGCTCTCGGAGAAATGACACTGTTTTTGGGTTTACAAGTCAAACAAAATTCTCAAGGCATTCTCATTCATCAAGGGAAGTATGTGGATGATGTACTAGCTAAATTTAAGCTTGCAGATGCAAAATCGGCTGAAACACCAATGGCAGAGAGACCGTTATTGACTGAAGATGAAGAAGGATCCCCTGTTGATCAACGTCTTTATAGGTCTATGATTGGGTCGTTGATGTATCTGACAGCGAGCCATCCAGACATCATGTTTGCTGTCTGCAACTGCGCGAGATATCAGGCTAATCCTAAAACTTCTCATCTTACTGCTGTTAAACGAATCTTTCGGTACCTTAAAGGTCGACCTCGGTTTGGTCTGTGGTATCCGAGGGATTCCAATTTTGATCTGTTTGCGTTTTCTGATAGCAACTTTGCAGGCACTGATAGTGACAGGAAATCTACATCAGCTGGATGCCAATTTCTGGGTGACAGGCTCATTTCTTGGCAATGCAAGAAACAACAAACGGTGGCGATTTCCACAGCTGAAGCTGAGTACGTTGCTGCCTCTGTATCTTGCTCTCAAGTGGTTTGGATGCAACATTAATTGCAGGACTACGGTTTGACTTATCTCAACACTACTATTTACTGCGATAATGATGCTGCAATACAAATTGTTAAAAATCCTGTCTTTCACTCCAAAACCAAGCACATTGACATAAAAGTTCATTTTATTAGAGACTGCTTCGACAGAGGTCTTATTAAACTGGAGCAAATCGACACAGATGCAAATGCTGCCGATTTGTTTAAAAAACCTGTCAGCAGCTCAAAATTCAAAGTGCTTGTGGATTTTCTGAAAATGATCCGGTATACCGACTGAGCATGTTTTTTTTTGTAAATTTGTTCATAAAGTTTTCTATTCATAGGTAGTTTTTATTTATGCACAAATTTAGGGGGAGAAACTTCAAAAAAAAAAAACATTGAAAATTTAAAAAAAAAATCCAAAAAGAAACATTGCATGACTGGGAAATGAAATGAATTTTCACATTATGGTCGAGGGCTGACTCATGTAAGACCAGTTTCGAAATAGTTTGACTCTAGTATGATGTGTTGGTAGGCTCTATCCTTAAAGACTGGAAACGTTGGCTGTTTCTGTTTAGAACTAAATTAGTACATGACCTCAGGAAAGAAAATCACTTGGAATTAGCTCATGTCTATTTGAATGTCTGTATGTTGTCCCGATACACACAATTTTGGTCTGACTGTGAAATCTTTTCTGAAAAAGTCGTGTATCTCCTCTGCTGCATCCAGATATATGCTGACCTGGAGGTGCTAGGCAACGTCAGCTTCTGCTGCATCCAGATACATGCTGACCTAGCTGTACGTTGTCGCGCTGTAGATCAATTAAACACCCGAAAGAGGCCCTCAAGTGCCCAAACGAAACCCAAGAAACCTATATCAAACTGAGAAAAACTCATTTGATCTGTATATTATACCATCTCTGCTTAAGATCTATTCTGTTCTCTTCTCAATCTATTCCCAGTTAAGATTTCAGAGATCTGGATTGGACTTGTGAAATATGTGGTAGGGAAGCTACTTGCATGATAGAGTGTGCTGTATATAACTCCGGGATTTGATTAGTATTTATTTGGGTGTTCATTATTAAGAAATCAAAACATGATAAAATTTGTTACAGGCAGTTATATGGAAAAGGTCTAGGGAGATGAGTTTAGGAGGACAAATATACTGGCAATCGTCTAGATCATTCAGTAGTAGATCAGTGTTGATAAGTGTGGTCAAGCCTGAAACCTGTGATTTGATCCCTGAGCAATTATGATATTTCCTTATTTTATTTTTTGTAAATAATATTTCGATATTATTTATTTTTATGTTTGTAGGTTTTTGTTTCATAAAAAACGTGCTCAGGAAGTTGAAGGGTTGTATAAGAAAAGGTTGATTTTTAATTGGATTATTAAAATAATTGGAAATATGTTTATAAATCCAATATTCAAACTGAATTGTGGTCTCGAATCGAGACTGTGGTCTCAGCCCAAACTGTTCAAGGCCCGGCCCACAGATTTGAGATATTTAAAGGGATCTCGACTCGAGACCTCATTGTGTACTCACAATCAATCACTGTACTCAAAAACTCTCTCTCACTCTCCGGCGATTTCCTCCGCTTTCCGACATTACTCCGGTCTCGACTTTGCTGTTTTGAATCTGTTGAAGGTAGTTTGATGGATTTAATGATGATTAAGTTGAAGTTTTGCAGGTTCTCTTGAAGATTTGATGAAGAATGTTTGAACATCATATGAATATTTGAAGATGCTCAAGAACCCTAAAATTGGATATGTTTTGATCTTCAAAGAATTTTGAAAGTGTTTTTAGATTTTGATCCAAATCGTAATAGATCAAAAGGTGTTTGGGAGGTCTCGACTCAGATTGAAGAATATACCTTAGGGACTCGAGATCTGTGTTTGCAAGTCGCAACCTCATCAGTCTCGACTGAGGTCTCGAGTCAATGTTATATTGGTCTCGAGTAAAAAACAAAATGGTTTCGAGTGATCTTTCTTGTCTCGACTAAGGTCTTGACTCGAAACCTCACGGTCTCGACTCGAAATCTCATGGTCTATATGCTGACTTTTGCAATCTGAGTTGTTGACCAATGACTAACCTTGTTGACTGTAGATCAGTTGTGTTAACTATGAACATGTTTTGTCTTATTAATAAATTTCATCAAGTTAACAAATTCTTATGTGCTTAATGTTTCTGTTGTGTGTAGGATATGGATTTAAAGTTTATTTCTACGCACAATCAAGCTGGATACTTAGCTGCTCCTCCAGAGAAGCACAAGAAATTATATACATCGCTGATTAAAGGGTTGAATAGATGCTGACTTATTCATGCACTGAGAGATAATCCAGTTGTCTATGAAAGTCTTGTTCAAGACTTTTGGAAGACAGCAAGATTTGAAGCACAAGGAGCTGATGGAAAGGGGATGATAGAAGCTGAGATTCAGAAGAAGAAGATTGTTATTACTGAGCAAATGATAAGAGAAGTTCTACAGTTTGGTGATAATGAATCTGATCCGATTGATCTTCCAAGTGGTACTGTAGAGGCTATTTTTCCTCGTTTGAGCTACGAAGGGAAATATCCCTCACTCGTAAAGAAGTTTTTGCACCCGTATTGGCGTTTGCTGGCACACATGTTTATCTTGTGTATGAAAGAAAATCGAGGGGGAACAGATCAACTGAACATTACACAAACGGCTGCTTTTGTTGCACTTATTACGAATGAGCCGTTCAATTACTCGAAGTATATCTTTGAAGGGATGAAGAGAAATGTTACTGGGATTCGAAAAGATAAATTTATTATGTATCCAAGATTTTGCAGATGATCTTAAGTGCTCGTTATTCTAATTTGGAGCGATCCGGTGATACTTTGGAGCTGAAACCCATGGGACCAGCCTGTTTTGGTGCCCTTACGTCCAAGAAAGGCACTGAGAAGAAGTTTGAAGGGCGTATTCCATTAGAGAAATTTGGTCAGTTTGCAGAGACTGAAGATGTAGCTGCTGATCCAGTAATAGTACAACCTGTTCCAATAAATGCAATGGTTGCTGAAGAGCATGATGTTCAGGGAGTTGTTGATAATGAGCCTGAGACAGAGATTTTAACAATCAACTCTGACGATGAGGGCATAGAGATTATGTGTGATTCGGGAGATGATGAAGAGCTTCCTCCTGAAAAAGAAGCTGATGTTGCTGTTTCTACTGTTCCGTCTGTGATTACTGCTGAGAGTTTGGCTTTGTTATTAAAGCCTGTGACTGATAAGATGGGAAATCCTCCTTCCAATCTTACAGTATCCAATGAAGAGTCTAGTGAGAACCCAAAGGATCCTGATTCATTGCCCTTGAAGCAGAAAAGGAGGGATCCTCGACTCGGAATGTATGTTGAACAAAACAAATATCAATCTATGAATATTGCTGAAGATGATGATGGGTTGTATGACTTTGATTTTGAGAAAAGTGTCACTGATACCACCACCACTACTGAAGATATTTTTGAGTTTAACACTGACACTCAAAGAAATGATTTAGAGACCACCACTGTTGATGTTCAAGCTACGAATGTTGTTTCTGACTCTGCAGGTCCTTCTAGAGCTATTCATGACGTGCCTAGCAGTTCTAGTGGTAAGAGACCTGAAGAGCCGTTGAGAATGCCATTTGATGATGATTCAAGCGATGATGATGAGTTCATTAGTATAAGAGAAATGAAGAAACGACTAATTGTGGTTGGGCAAGATTCGATTCATAAAGACGCCAAGATTATCCAACTTGAAGATACAATAGTGCAAAAGAATTAACAAATTGAATAGCTTCAAGGAGACGTCAGTTTGCTGTTTAATATGGTTTATGATTTACGTGGAAAGCTGGAGAAGAAGTTTGGACAAGAGTTTTCTGATCCGACTGACGTAGAAAACAGAAGAAAAGCCTTTGAAAAGGATGATGCTGAGAGAAGTGCTGCTATGGAACAATACTTCAAAAGAGTTACTGATCCAGTTGCAGACAAAGAAAAGGCTGAAAGAATCAAAAAGAAAAGGGAGTTTGTAATTCTGAAGAACAAGAATCTTAATCCTGATGATGATGATGCTCAAGCAACTCATCATTTAATGGATGTTGGTGAAATTCTCTATGATAAAGTTGGAAATAGATCTGGTGTGGTTAGCTGGGGTTTTGATCATGATCGTCGAAGATGGTGGATAAAGAGGAAGGTTGGACCTGTTGAGTGGTACAAAAATCCAGCTCAGTTTCAAACTTTCACAAAAGTTGATTTGATAAATCTGTCTAAGTCACCGTATGTGGATGATCGACTTGGAGGTCGTGGATATTTGTTCTTTGAACGACTTCAGAGGGAAGTTCTTCATAATTTTCCTTCGATGCACACTGCAGAATCTCTTGTTAAACCAGCTAAAGGCATTCGAGATCCATATACAAACAAGCGAATGAAGATCGTGCACTGGCCAGCGACTGCTAAAGGCATTTTTTTTAATTTTGTTAAGTTTGAAAAAGGATTTAAAAATTCCCAAAAGTTTCGAGATTTTGGTTGATAACTTTTTGAAATCTTCTTTGTTTCCATATTTGAAAAAGGTTATCTCAAAATAATTCTCAACTTTCAACTGATTTCGACACTTTCTAAATTTCAAACAGTTTCGAGTCAAGTGATTTTGGTGGGACTCGCAACAGGGGTTTCAGGAATTACAAATACAAGTTCTTCTTTGATTTCGAGTCCCATCTGTTTTGTGGTTTCGAGTTGTAAGCTACAAGAGGTCTCGACTCTTCACGGTTTCAAGGTCTCGACTCACAAGAGGTCTCGTTCACTGTTCCGTCTCGCAACAGTTCACCTTCTCCAGTCTCGACTCATCATCATCCCGTTCTCGACTCACTTCACTTCTGGTTTCGAGTCATACATCTTCTATCTTCCTAGTCGTAACCTTCTGTCTCTCTGAGATTTTGAGTGAATTCTGAGTCGCAGCCGAGATCTCGACTCATCTTCACAAACGGTTCCGAGTCATTCTCTGTTCTCGAGTCCTTCATCACTGGTCTCGACTCCATTTTTAAAGGAAACAGATCTTGGTCTCGACTCACATCAATCTCTCAATTCTGAGTTCTCGAGTCACAACCTCCATTCATCTTTCACTACGGTCTCGAGTTGCCATCTCCATCTCAGTTTCATCGTCAACCTCCATCTTGGTCGTCGACGTTCATCGCATGTCATCTCACCATTCTTCCGGCGATCACTACCTCCATTCATCACCAACTACAACATCATCGTCTCATCATAACGTTCGTCAAATCATCGTTCACCGACGAAACATCCACCCTTCGCATCTAATCACCATCTACGTGTATCATCTAATCATCTCCGTCTTACACAGTAGTTGTTGTGACTGCGGATGATCTTTTAAAATTAGGGTTTGTGAACTGGTTTGTTATGACGAAGAAGAAGACAGGAGTTCAGTTCTGTATTTGATTTTTATATAATAATATTAATAATAATAATTATTATAATAATCATAACTTCATAATTACATAATCATTAGGTTTTTATAATAATAATAATAAGTTTTCTTTTTTAATAATAATAACTATTAGTATACTTTTATCAATTATAAAAAAAAGGGGGGGTTTGTTTGTTTGGTGGTGAAAAGTGTTGACAGAGTTTTGAGGTGCAGGTCAGAAAGCGAGTTCGATCGCGTGCAAAGTGTTTGAGTTAGCAAGTACACGGGTTCTCATTTGGTTTGTGTTTTGAGGAGTAGAACAAAAGTATCAACTACCCACTGAAATTATGGCATTCGTGTTTCACAAACCAGTGGCTCAAGAAATTACCAGAGAAGAGATACTTTCTGTCTTTTGCACTCCTGAGTGTCGAGAAAGGGTTGAGGCATATAGAATACACAATGCTGAGCTAATACAAGATTATCAAGACATAAAAAATAAAAAATTTACTTTATCAAAGAATGAAAAGCTTTATAAAGATAAAATTGAAGCTCAGCGAAAAGACATCATCAAACTCAAAGATGATGTAAGTGTAAAAACAGCCCATTTCTTAGTCAAAAGAACTGGAAGATATCAGAGATAGATATCAAATAAATGAGCTTAATATTAAGAAATTTGATTCTTCCAGCAAATTAGTCAAAAACTTGTGTGATCAACAGCTCGCATACAAGGAAAATAAAGGGCGTGGTTTGGGTTTTAATCAGGCTCCTCCTCCTTATAATGAAAATTATACTTATTTACCTATGACTAAGGAGGAGATGATGAATGAAAGTAAATTGACTTATGGTCCCAAAAACAATAAGTCATCATTTAATGACAGACCAATTGAGAAACAGAAGTCTGCTCAAATAAATTTTGTTTCTAAAGGCTCAATTGATCCTAACACTTCGTCTTCATGTGCAGATAAAGTATCTGAAGTAAAGTGTGGAGATGTTCTTGGGAGTGAACCAGTTGTTCATTCTAATATTTCTGAAAATTATTTTGAACGAACTGAATCTGATATTGCCTTTAGTAGGTCTTTGTTTGCGTCGTTTTGTGCTTATGTTTCGTCAAGTGAGCCTGATGTTTTGGGCAAAACTGATGATGTTTGTGTTGAAACTTTGAACCATAAGTCTGGCGATGAATTTTCTTCAGTTAATGATTGTGAATGTGATGTTTCTAACCCCTTGGTTGATGACAGTGTTACAGGTGAGGTTCCTCAGGACACATTCAGTGATACCACTGAAACTCCTTCTCAAGAAAATCAAGAATGTCCTGATTCTTCTTCTGATTCGGTCTTAGTGGACGTCCCTAACGTTGAATCTAGTGGGACCCCATTGGAAACCGTAAATGAAAGCAGACCTCAAGTAGATTCACATGATACATGTGTTGATGAAATTTCAACTTGTTCCAAAATTGAAACTGAATCTGAACCAGATTTGGAAAAAGAAGATGTGGTCACTATAAATGAACAGTCACTAGAAAATGTTTCTGAAAAAGAAGTTAAAACAGAAACTGAATCATCTTCTAAAGGTCAAATGGTCCGTGATCTACCAATCAAAGACTTCATGCTGGTAGAAAAGTGTGTTGCTTGCACAAAAGGAAAGGCTCATCGAAAGCCTCAAAAGTCCAAGCCTACACCTTCGACAAAAGTCGTGCTTGAATTACTACACATGGATCTTTTTGGTCCTGTAAATGTGGTGAGCATTGACAAGAATGCGTATTATCTTGTGATCGTAGATGACTACTCTCGTTACACATGGGTATACTTTCTTAGTCACAAGAACGAGGCTGCGAGTTTGATCAAACAATTTGTCATTCTAATTGAAAATCAAGCTACTACAAGGGTGAAAGCAATTCGATCAGACAATGGGACAGAATTCAAGAATATCACCTTAGATACATTCTGTGCAGAAAAGGGAACCGAACGACAGTTCAGTGCACCACGAACTCCACAACAAAATGGAGTGGCTGAGAGACGAAATCGTACTCTTATAGAGGCGGCACGAACCATGCTGGCCGACTCGAAGCTTCCTAGTTTCTTCTGGGCCGAAGCAGTTAGCACGACTTGTTACATCCAGAATCATGCTTTAGTAAACAAACATCATATGAAAACTCCTTATGAGATTCTGGAAGGACGTAAACCCTCGGTCTCACACTTCCGTAACTTTGGTTGTCCGTGTGTCTTGTTGCTCATGGACACTAATGGGAAGTTTGAGGTCAAAGGGGATGAATGTTTCTTTATTGGATACGCTAAAGGATCCTCCTATAGAGTGTACAATAAAGTAACCAAGAAAGTCGTTGAGTCGTGCAACATTGAATGGCTCGAAGAAAATACTACGGACGCTAGATTTGGTCCAGATTGGCTATATGATTATGTTGATTTGTTCAAATCCTTTAACATTTTGTCTAGTGTTTCCCATGATGCAGGTGTGTCGACTCCGAAACAACCAGTTTCGTCTGGTGATACAGAAGAAGAGAAACATGATGAAGGGAGCTCGCGAAATCATACACCGTTGGTACAGAAGAACTCAGAAAAGGCACATGGAACACAAGCAAAGCAATCAAAGCAATCTAAACCCATCAGATTAGCTACTGTTGCTGGATCTCAGAATCTCCATACATTGAAGCGACAGACATGTTTCAACTGTGGAATTCCTGGACACATTGCTAGAAATTGTGTTCATCGTCCAAACGTGCAACAAAATGCCAATACTCACTCTTGTGCTAATGTTTGTGAGCCGGTTCACAACACACAAAAGGAGCCAAAACGAGCAGATCAAAGTCGAGAGTATAAGAAGTCTGCTCACCAAGGACAATCACGATCTCATAAGGCTCCTGACAAGGTGATTGAAAGCTCCAATCAGGGAGAAAAGACGAAGAATGGTGCTCAGAGTAACAAGACTTCCGCAAATAGCAAATACAAGCACCCAAATTTGTCTTCGTCTGAAATTAATGTGCAGGCACATCCAACACAAAAAGGACCGGTTTGTCCTTCAGGACCTGCTAGAGCAAATCAAGCTGCTAAAAATGTCTTTCCGATGAAAAGACAAACTTGCTACAACTGTGGCATTGCGGGTCATATTGCTAGAAACTGCACACGGCGTCCCTATGTACCCTACTATATGCAAGATCAGAGGGTTACACCTAAGGAAAACTACCATTCTAAGCCAATGAAGGTATCTTCACCTAAGGCAATGAAGAATGTGAATCCCAAGGTTAAACCTTCTGATGGGGATTGGAACGCTGCTAAAAACAAACGCAAGGCTATTCAGGAACAAAAATGTGTTTCTAAAACTAATAAACCTGAAACAGCTAAAGTTGCTCAACCGAAGGCAACAAACGCGTTTGCTAGACCAAAACAGATTTGGAAATCCAAATCCAAAGCAGCAATGTCTCCAATCCTTGAAACTAAAGGGGACTTATGTTTAAAGGAAGTGTCTTATTTTGATGCTTCAGGAAATCCCAGGACCACGATGGCCTGGGTACCCATGTCTTACTAATCTCCTTACTTTTTCGGGAACAACTAAGGAGGAGCTGTTGACAATCTCTGGAATGTTGATAGCGGTTGTTCCAGAGATAAAAACGGGTAACATTTCACTGTTGCAAAAAGTTTAATTTTTTTTTTTTACAGATGATATGTTTCCTTTGGAGGAGATTAAAGAAGTAAGAAATGATCAGCAAAAGGTACCGTTTAAATTCAGTACTTTGATTTGAATATTGATTAGTCTTCAATCTGATGACAGAACGGTTAAAAAAATAATATATTTTTTATTTTCTTTTCTCTTTCTTAGTTCATTATTTTGTATATATAGTGTCCTTTCTCTAGTAAATGGTAAATTTGCGCAAAAATACAAGATTTATGCACAAATTTAGGGGGGGGAGAGGAACATATAGATAGATATAGAGTTTAGGGGGAGAAAACTCAGAAAATACAAAAAGAGTTTGCTGTAAATATGTATTGTTTTAGGGGGAGAAAATGAGAAAAATATAAAAACATTAGAAAATGAAAAAGCGAAAAAGAAAAATTGCATGATATGGGAAGTGAAATAAATGTTCGTGTTAAAGGGTTTTGACTAACACATGTAAGGTGCCATAGCTGAAAAGACTAGGATCTACTGCGATATGTCGATAGGCTTGACGCTCAACATGATAAAAGATACTAAGTGATATAAACATAACGAACTATGTACCATGTGGGTAACATACCAACGGCGTATGATTTTATGGTCTTAAATCTTGTGTTGATAGATAGCCAACATCTGAGGTTTCGGGTCTTTATATTGTTGAATCATCCGGGTATATCTTGGCTGTCCTTCTGTTCAGAACTAAAATTGTACATGACCCCAGGAAAGTAAGTCACTTGGAATTAGCTCATTTCTATTTGAATGTCTGTATGTTGTCCCGATACACACAATTTTGATCTGATTCTGAAATCTTCTCTGAAAAAGTCATGTACCTCCTTTGCTGCATCCAGATATATGCTGACCTGGAGGTGCTAGGCAACGACAGCTTCTGCTGCATCCAGATACATGCTGACCTAGCTGTCGTTGTCGCGCTATAGATCTAATACACCCGAAAGAGGCCCTCAAGTGCCCAAAAGAAACCCAAGAAACCTATATCAAACTGAGAAAAACTCATTTGATCTGTATATTATACCATCTCTGCAAAAGATCTATTCTGTTCTCTTCTCAACCTATTCCCAGTTAAGATTTCAGAAATCTGGATTGGACTTGTGAAATATGTGGTAGGGAAGATACTTGCATGATAGAGTGTGCTGTTTATATTTCCAGGATTTGATTAGTATTTATTTGGGTGTTCATTGTTAAGAAATCAAAACATGATAAAACGGATTATATGCAGACCTAGACACAGTCAGGATATCTTAAAGGATGACATCAGTATACTCACCTGCTACGATGAATTGTTGTGCTTACCTTGATCGCGAGGGTATGCCTTGAAATGGGACACACTGGTATAATAGTATAATATTACCTTAAGCATATCACGAAGTTAAAAAAATTGAAAGTTGAGCGTTAAAGTTTAAGTGGACAAACATATTGGTAATCGCATAGACCAGTTTGATTAGGCTCGTACTGAAAAGTGTTCCTTAGTCTGCCTGAGAACGAATTTTGATCCCATTGCAATTGTAATTGTATTTTATGGTAGTTGTTTATATTTTGAGTTTTTATTTGTTTTAATTCTTAAAATTCAAAAAATTCAAAAATCCAAAAATAGAGTGTTTATTTTTTTTCTTAAAAATTAAAAATATAACCGTTCTTGAAGATTTGACAGATCATAAAAAGTTGAAAGAATTTAAATTGTGAAATCTGAGTACAAATACTTGGATGTACCTAGTGTTCATATGGTATGTTCCTCTGTTGCATAAGAAATGTTTGCTTATGAGTTTGTGAGCATGTGCAGAACTTGATTTTAATCAAGAACAGGGGTTGTTGAAGACTGAGATGCTGTTAGCTGCTGACGAAGCATGGAGCAGCACGACTACAAGATGTGATAACCCTCACCTAACCAGGTATCCGTACGAACTAATTAATATTTAATTACTGCTTAATTACTGTGCTTGGTTACAACTGTGATTAATCTACTACTTGAATTCTGATACATACTTATACATGCATCATACTTTACTACTGTCACTCCATTATTTACACAAAACTTCAGTGACAACCTTGATGCACAAAAGCACAGTGAGCACACTATACGGGATACCCAGTAAACATGCTGACATAGCCAGCATCAGACAGTTACTGTCTCTAAGGCCAGTATGAGCCGGGAATAGATTACTACACTAGTAGGGAGTGTAGGGAGGTGAGGATTGTAGAACTGCGTCACTAGGTGATAATTATAGTGACCGGATGTGCCTAAAACGTACTTTGAGTACAAAATTCTGCACTTTAAATAAATAAAAAAATTCAGCATTTATCTAAACTAGTAAATTGCAAAAAGTTGGAAAAAAAAATATTACTAGACACTTTCCAAAGTGTTGGTAAATTAATGGGTCACTAAAAATAATATTAACGACACTTTAAATACTTATTTGGCACTTTAACGGAGTAATATCCAACCGAACAACCGGACTTAACCCGGGACATAAAAATATTGTCATTGACACTATTTTTCTCTTTCTGAGCTAGTTAGGGTACCCGAACACCCTAACACTCGTTATAAATTTCAACACACATAATACACTAAATTAATTACAAACTAATCCCCTAACTAGTTAGTAACTAGCCTAACTATCTAGTTAAATCCCAACCCAATTACCCCCATTGTAACCGATCGGTGTTCCCCCCATGTGGGACAAACCCTTAAGCTTTGATTATTTTAATCTAACTTGTTTCATATCTTGGCTACATATTATCCCATAGTTAATTTAGATTGGTTGGTTTATAAAAATGGATAAAGGTCCACCACATTCACATAAACATCAACTAAAAAAAAAAAAGAAGTTTTGCATACTCTCTCCTTCCTTCTTTTTGTGTTCGGCCGTGAACATACACACAACCACAACCATTTTCCAATTGTGACCAAGGCATCCCACTTACATACAAGGGTGAAGGATCGCATACAATCAAGCTCGGTGCCTACGGAATCGCGAGGACCCCTCTACGTTGCTATTAACCACCCGTTTTTCGACTAGTTTCTTCCCTAGCCTCGAGCTAGTAGTAAGTGACTCTAAACGCCTTTTTAATCTTGTCTAGAGTGGTTAATAAGAATTTTGTCGGTTGAAATTTATGAACATGTAAGAACAAAATTAAAAGTCTACTAAAGAAGATGAACAAGATGGTTAATAGATGAATATTGGTGTAAAACTTATAAGACTTGTTTTGTTATGATTATTTAGTGTTGTTTTATGCTAGTGTTAGTTCGGATCGTCATCTAACCCGACTAAGTCATGTTCATGGAACATGACCTAGTGTATGTTAAAGTGTGAAAAGCGGCTAGATGAAGAACACTACTACTTATAACCATGAACTTGTGCAAAAACAATTTTTCTTATAAAATGGAGTTCTAAACTAGTAGATCTACGGATCTACAAGTGGTATTTTCAAAGGACCAAGTGTCAAAAGAAATCATATTTTTAAAGCCGGATATTTCCTAAACAAAGGTGATTTTTGTAAATACACAAGTGTGTAGACACTTGTGTGACAAAAAGTTTTAACAAAGAATTGTTTTTGTAATATTTGACAAGAAGATGTACGAATGCATTTTCTGAAAGAACAAGATTCGTGAGAAACCGATTTTATTTATAAAAAGGTCTACTACAAATATGGGCAAATTACTACATATTTTACGCAAACCACAAGTTCATGTATTTTTGCGACTTATATCTAGTATTGACTAGTTTGATGGTTTGAATATTGTTTATTGTTGATTGAGAAAATTGTTGTCTGAAATTATAAAAGAAAATGATACGCTTGAAAGCGTGGCCACCTCCAGTTACAGGGGAAACTCTGGCGAAATTTTTCCAAAAATCTAACACTTGGAAATATTTTTTTTATCACAAGTGTTATGGATATATTTTTTTACTTGTTTTCCCAAATAACTTTCGCCACGATTTATATTACGAAACTTCCAAGTGTCGGAGGTGGGATTTTCACAAATAAAACTTGCTAAAATATATATATTTAGAATATATATTTTCATAACAACACTTGTGTAAATTTTTGTGATTATTTTGTGAACTACGTAAATATTATTTTTAGGGTAAAAATAATATTACTGAATATTAACGGCTCCAAAATAATTTGAACGCCCTCACAATAAATATTTAAGTTACAACGGTATTATTAATACCATCCGATCTTTATCCGTAACTTACGTATTTTCAGAAAATACTCTTAAACGCGTATTTTGACAAAAGTATTATTTTGGAAAATTAGATGGAATAAAATATAATATTTTTGGGAAGAATGTTTATACTTTGGGAATAAAGTATTTTAGACAAATGAAATAAAATATATTTGATTAAGTGAGACTTAATAATATATTTCGAAGTTATACGAACGCACATGTATTAAAACCCCCATCCTTGGGAAGGAATATATTTACAAAATAATTACGAAGTGTAATTACGAAATAGTTGCCTAACTATTTCCCAAAGACATTAAACCTTAAGCTAAGGCACGGCCGTCCGTCTAATAGAAGTTAGTACGTGTAGGTCGTCGCACAGCAGGTTGACCAGGAGATTTCTTGTTAGAGACGCACTACGGTGAGTTCATGTCCCCCCCTTTCTCTTAACTGTTTTCAGTTTTTATACTTCGGGGGTGAAATACATGTTACATTTACTACAAACGTTTTATACACGGTATGATTAGCTAAGGAACTTACTGCTAGATCACGTGAATGGATAGGCTATTATCGTAAGACCATTAATCCTTGTATAAGGACCGAGAGGCATGAGTGATAGATCTATCGGGTGTTGCGAGCCCCATACATGGGCCAGCGTGCGGCTGCATGTGGTGACTATGTCGTTCCGCCGGAAGGACCGGTATAAAATACGCGTTACAGGTTTGAGTGCTTCCTAGTCCATGTCACTTATTAATGTATTAGCTACACATTAATCGATCTCTTTTTCCTTATTTGCTACATACCAGGGATTTTCATACATACAGACTTGTTTACAAAGGTTTATACATACTCACTTACACATGAACTCGCTCAACATTATTGTTGATTTTTCAACTTACATGTATTTCAGGGAATTAAAGGATCTGGCGCGGTATGACACGTTTTCCCGCTGCATTAGTTTCGAGGTCATCCGAGTTTAAGGGATGTAACTTTTTCCTGGACGAGTCACAGTTCTTAAGCTGTGTTTATTTCTTGTTGGTGTTGTGTCTTTTGAACACTGTTTATGTTTGTTAGGATATGATATCCGTTAAGACAATGTTGTGGTTCTTTACTCTTTAAACTTATTTTAATGGATGATCTTGCATGGTTTTTATTTCATATAGCTTGTTATGGTTAAGCTATGGTATTAAGAAGTCACACCAAAATAACCACGCTTCCGCAAAGCCAGGGTGTGAAAGCTTGGTATCAGAGCTCTTATCATAGCGAACTAGGATTCCTTCTCGAGTCTAGACTATGATCACTAGGGCTCTCACGAAAACATTTTTACTGCATACCACTCAAGTCCAGATCCAAAACTTTTTACAAACAAATGTTGAGCACATTTATTTATTATTTATAGGCTCAGTCTGGGAGGTTGAGGCTCGGTCTGGAGGACCGAGGCTCGGTCTAGGAGACCGAGGTAGTTGCCTAGTAGGACTAGGGAGAGCAGCCTAAGAGGCTGGGAGAATAGGCTAGTGGGACTAGGAAGAGCAGTCTGAGAGGCTGGGAGAATTTGGCTAGTAGGACTAGGAAGAGCAGTCTAAGAGGCTGGGAGGCTAGTGGGACTAGGAGAATTATTTGATTGCTTACTTGGTGACTAATGTGCTTATCTGATTGTATGATTGATTATTTGTACATATGTGTGTTTGTGTTACAAACGTCGTGCCTTCATCAGATACTGGAGAGTCGGACACTACAGATCCCACGGCCATAGTATCAGGCGACATAGTTTCATCGGAGCACGAGGTGTACACTTCCGATACGACCAGCACAGATGAGGATGACTTTCACCCCTTTGCACTGCCTGATGTCGTAGCAAAGCCTGCTGATGGCCATCCTGTTGGTGATTTGCCACTCGCGGTGATCCCTGCACCTGTGCCCCTTGCCGCTTATTCCGTTGTTGATATGCCCCCCGACGTTGTCTCTGACGACGATGTCGATCTATTAGAGGAGGACCCACTTGAGGGCGAGACCCTATTGTTGCTGGTGATAGCCTACTGCTTGCTGACGCTCCTGCAGAGGAGGCTCATGCCCATTCGCCTGTCCCAGACTCATTTGAGCCTGTGGCGTCCCCATCTTTGCATATACAGGGAGTGCAGCACTACTCACACGACGCCGACCCTGATATGGCGTCATCAGCTGCACCAGTTCCCGCACACAGCTTTGAGTTTGATCGCGATATTGAGGACGATTCTGTTTTTCCACCTGGTTTTGATCCAGATCCATGACATTGAGTTCATACACTTAGACCAGCCCTTGGAGGATCCTGTAGCCCCTGTCGACCCTATGTTTGTCGATCCAGCTGATTTTGAGATGGAGTTTGTTGATCTGGAGCCGACTGTGGCCCCTGAGCCAGGCATTGCTCCTGACCCCGCATTGGAGCATGACCCTGTTCATGCCGATGCACCTGCTGTTGCTCCTTGATTGATCATCTGCTTGGACGAGAGAAAATTTGGGGTAACTGTGCAAGACAATTTATTATTACGGGGGCCCACGTAATAACGACTTGTAGTGCACAGAAATCCTGGTGGACTCTGCGGGTCAAGCTAATGAAAACCAATGTAGCAGGAAATATCTAAAACACGAATGACCAAGGCGAGGCGATGTAGCCTCGAGTTCATTCTATTACAAGCAACAAGCCAAATTGGCAAGCCTATGTGAAGGCTCAGAAATATATTTCCCCACTCATACATTGAGTATATTTGCGTGTGAAATTGGGTGATTACATGATGGCTTATGGTGCTATATATCTCATAGACAATTGAAACGTTGTCTAACCCGCTTCACACCACTTCGACAAAAGAGAATGTCACCCAGACGTGACACAAACACCAGTACGTTGCCAAGGACAGAAGCCGAGCTGCAAGAACGCATCTCACAGGCAAATGCACGACATGAAGCCCTCCGCTCTAAGTACAAGGATGGCATTACTGGAAATAACCCTCCAACTGGCTGCACCTATAAACAGTTCCTGAACTGCAAGCCTTTGAACTTTGACGGAACAGGAGGCGCCGTTGCATTTGTTCGTTGGTCCGAAAAGATTGACTCCATCCTAAGAATGAGTAGCTGTTCGCCCCAACGGAGTGTTACCTATATCTCAGGGTTATTTCTAGATGGCACACTCTCATGGTGGAACCTCCAGGTTCAGACCCTTGGTACAGATGCTGCTTATGCACTGAGCTGGGACGAGCTCAAGGAAATGATGGAGAAGAAATACTGTTCTAGGGCTGAAATCCAGAAGCTTGACGCGGAGTTCTGGAATTGAAAATGGACGGACCAAAGATTCCTGAATACGTCCAGCAATCTCACGACTTGTCTAGGGTCGTCCCCTACTTAGTCAAACCGGAGTTCAAAAGGATTGAACGATTCATTTGGACACTTGCACCCCAGATCAGGGGTATGGTTACTACCTCGAAGCCCTCAACCATTGCAGAGGCTATCAATATGGGTGATTTATTTATAACATGAGATGTTATGTGATTGATTTATTTATAACATGAGATGTTATGTGTTGATATTGTTGTATACTTACGTACACTCTACTTACTATGACCTGACCAACGTGAACCATCTTTTAGAGGATGCCGCCGAGACGTCAAACACGAATGCCTACCAATGAGGCAGAGCTTCAGCAGGTCATCGCGGCTGCCATCGCGCAATACGCCGCCTCTCAAGGAGGAACTAGCGGAAGTAATTCTGGCAATACCGGCAACAACAATCCACCTCATGGCTGTACCTACTGGCACTTCCTCAACCACGAGCCTCCAAAGTTCGACGGCACTGGAGGTGCCATAGCCTTTGTAAAGTGGATCGAAAGAATTGATTCCATCTTTCAAGTGAGTGGTTGTACGCCGGAACAACAAGTCCCATACGTTTCTGAGCTGCTTCTAGATGAGGCTCGATTATGGTGGAATCTTCAGGTTCGAATAAAGGGCGCTGCTGCAGCATATGCGTTAACATGGGGTGAGCTGAAAGGAATGATGCATAAGAAGTATTGCTCCCAGACGGAAACCCAGAAATGGGAAGATGAATTTCGGAGCCTGATGATGGAAGGTTCGAAGGTGTTGGAGTACGTGCAACGACTTCATGATCTGTCACGAATTGTTCCGTACCTGGTAAAACCAGAACTGAAGAAATTGGAACAATTCATTTGGGAACTGGCGCCTCAAGTCTTGAGCTTGATGACAACATCAACGCCACCAACAACTGATGCTGCAAGTAAGATGGGTTTGGCACTCGCTACGGAGTCACTTAGACTAGAAAAGCTTACAAACCCTGCCAAGAAGAAGGAGACTCAGGTAGAGTCATCCGGAAAGAACAAAAGGAAGCTCACTGAGGGTACCCGAATGAATAATGAGAACAAAAGAAAGGGTTATATGGGCACTCTGCCCAAGTGTAACACATGCCAGCGTCATCATTCTGGCCGATGTGGACAGAAAACATGTTAAGCTTGTGGGAAGAACGGTCATTTGAAGGATACTTGTTGGGTTAGTAATGGCCGGGGTGGCAAAGGAGGTTCTGGTAATAGGAACAACAATCGAGGAGGTAACGGAAACGGAAACCGTGGAAATGTTGCGAATCAAGCTGGGAATGGGAATGGCCGAGGGCCAGGATGCTGTAACTGTGGGGAAATTGGGCACTTCAAGAAGGAAAGCCCGAAACTGGATCAAACTCGTGGGAGAGTATTCAACATCGGCACAAGGGAAGCGCGCCAGGATCCAAGCGTTGTCACTGGTACGTTCCCGATAAACCAACACTTTGCATCTGTTTTGTTTGATACTGGTACCGATTATAGTTTCGTGACATTAGAGTTTAAGAATATACTTGGGTTGACGCCTAGTAAGTTAGACGTTCCGTACTCCATCAAATTAGCAAATGGGAAACTAGTTGAGACCAGCGAAGTTGTCCGAGGATGTGTGATTAAACTAGGAGGGCACGAGTTTACGCTAGATTTACTACCCGACGAGTTGGGAAGCTTTGATGTGGTAGTGGGAAGGGATTGGCTATCGAGTAACAAAGCCGAGATCATTTGCCATGGGAAGACCATCCGCATCCCACTGACGGATGAAGAAACCATCATAGTGCACAGAGAGAAGCATGATAAGCCGCTGAGAATTATTAGCTGTCTAAAAGCTAGAAAGTGCTTGAAGAAGGGATGTGTTGCATTCTTAGCACACATTGTAGACAAGAAAGCTGCAGAACCGAAGATCGAAGACATCCCTGTCGTGAGGGAGTATCCGGAAGTCTTCCCGGAGGACTTGCCTGGACTGCCACCTCAGAGGCAAGTGGAGTTTCACATCGATTTGGTCCCAGGCGCCGCGCCTGTGGCTAAGGCACCTTATAGACTTGCGCCGTCTGAGATGCAAGAATTGCCGACACAACTTCAAGATTTGTTAGACAAGGGATTTATCCGACCAAGCTTCTCGCCTTGGGGAGCTCCGGTCCTGTTTGTCAAGAAGAAGGACGGTAGTTTTCGAATGTGCATCGACTACCGGGAGCTGAACAAGCTGACAATCAAGAATAGATATCCTCTGCCAAGAATTGATGATCGGTTTGATCAACTGCAAGGTTCAAGCCTTTATTCAAAGATCGATCTTCGATCTGGATACCATCAGCTAAGGATACAAGAGGAGAGTATCCCGAAAACAGCCTTCAGAACTCGTTATGGACATTACGAGTTCCTAGTTAAGCCGTTTGGGTTGACAAACGCGCCTGCTGTTTTTATGGACCTAATTGTCACACCCCTTTCTGCGGCGGAAGCACGAGGTGTGATCATGAAAGGTTCTCATTGCATACGAAGAGTAAACATGCTACATGCTCGTAAAATAACATTCAAATACCATAATTTGAAAACATACGTTAGCGTTTACATCGCAAGACAGCATAAAGACATTGTCTCAAAAGTTTACAACTTTATTTAAAGTTAAACACAAGCGACATCAACGAGCATAAGCAAGACCACGCGCACATCCATCCTAGTTACCTGAAATACATGTGTGTTTTTGGAAAAACGTCAACATAATGTTGGTGTGAATTCATGCAGTTTTGTATTTCATGTTTGTATACTTTGTATGAAAACATAGTTTGTGAGTAAATCAAGTTTTCATAAATCCAGTTTCATGTGTACATCACGTACCTATGTATAATTCAATTTCTTCTTGAGTACCCCACGTACTTCAAGTTATTTATCAATCTTCTTGAGTACCCCACGTACTTCAAGTTATATATCAATTCTCTTGAGTACCCCACGTACTTCAAGTTATTCATCAATTCTCTTGAGTACCCCACGTACTTCAAGTTATTTATCAATTCTTGTATGGTATGAATTTTATGTAAATACAGTATTTCTGTAATTATCAGATTGTTAATGGGTTGCAAAGCCATTAACATGTGACACGTCATAGGAAGCTACCAAACCTAAGGCATTTAATTGGTATATTCTGAGACACAAAAGCACCACTCGATTCTCGCCCCGACCGAGTGTGAGGCTGCCAGGCACCTGTTAGATCTAACCTTTTGTTCTGCGGTCTGAATGTATACGTTGATTAATGGTGCTTCTGTACCCTATTCGTGACACTATTTCTCATGACGCCTCCTACTTGGTTCTCGTTCTCACCAAGCGCGTTTCTTGTTATCATTTCTCATAGCGCCTTATACTTGGTTCTCGTCTCACCAAATGCGCTTCTCATATTCATATATTTCGTCACACTTGGTTCTCGTTCTCACCAAGTGTACTTCTTGTATTTATATCATACCATTTATAAATATTGTACTTTTGTACATGTATTTCACCCCCGAAGTTATAAAAACTGAAAACAGTTAAAGAGAAAAGGGGGAGCATGAACTCACAACTTTGCGTTCCTAGCGTCGTAAACTCCACCGGATTTGCTTACTTAACGTCGTAACTACTAGCTCGAGGCTAGGGAAGAAACTAGACGAAAATTGGGTGGTTAATAGCGTTGTAGAGAGGTTCTTGCGATTCCGTAAGCACCGAGCCTCCTTATGCGTGACCCTTCTTCTTTGTATGTAAATGGAATTATAAAATCAAAATTGAATGATGGTGGGATGTTCATGTGGCTCTCGGCCGAAGGTAGCAAGACAAGGAAGGATGAAATCAATTTTTTTTGTTAAGTGTGTTGTGTTAAGATGAATGGAATGGTGTGCTCTTTATTAACCAACTTTAAGACTTTGTCCATTGTATATCATGTCATCAAGATAATAGACATGCATTAATAAAATATTCAACTTGTGATGGTGTGTTCCCTAGTGGGAAACAATCGTTGGGGGGTTTTTCTCATAAGGTTAGACCTTAACTAGTTAGTTAGATCTTAGTAACTTGTTAGTTTAGTTAGGAGTTTAAGCTAGATTCTAGTGTGTGTGCTTTATAGCGGGTGTTAGGGTATTCGGGGACCCTAACTAGCTTAGAAAAAAAAAAAAAACAATGTCATGTCAATATTTTTTTTTTGTTCCGGGTTAAATCCGGTTGTTCGGTTAGACACTGGTTCGTTAAAGTGCCAAATTACACTTTTTAGTGTCTAATAAGTACATTTTTGTAACACTTTCGATTCCCGACACTTAGGGAAACATTCTGACTGAAAAAAATATATTTTCTGCATAATATTCGCGTGCTAAAAGCTGAATTATTGCTGAATTATACATAATTCTACACTTAAAGTGCGTTTCGGGTGCTTTTAAGTGCTTATTTTTGCTTTCGCAATGTCTATAAATTAAACCCTTATATGTACTCTTGGGTTTTAATGTACTTTTGTCGTCGGACCTACACCTAGGCCTCAATTCTAATGTCTGACTGCTTTCTGCAGTTCAGTCGACACAGTGTGTCTTACCGGTGAGTTTACTATTATTTAGACGCAACGCTCTCGTTTATGCATAAAGCAATATTTTGTAGTATACAACATGCCTGAATTCACTTGTTTAATCATGTGTTCAGACATTGCTGACAATTAAACTCATAATTGCAGTCATTAAGCAATAATTAATGTGTACGGAAATTACCGGTTTGGGCCAGTTGTCACAGTCTCCCCCCGTTAAAAGAATTTCGTCCCGAAATTCAGACTGAACTAACTCTCGCTGGAGTCTTCTTGAATAGGTGGGGATACTTTTTCTTGAACTGGTCTTCACGTTCCCATGTGTACTCGGGTCCGTGCTTAGAGCTCCAACGTACTTTGACAAGTTTCACACTGCTCCTCCTGGTCTTGTTGACTTTCCAGTCAGTAACCTCAACGGGTTGTTCTGTAAATCGGAGGGCTTCATCAATATGCACTTCATCCAACGGGATGGTCACGTTTTCTTGCGTTGGACTCTTCTTCAGGTTGGATACATGAAACGTATCATGTACTCCATTAAGTTCTTCCGGTAACTCCAACTTGTATGCCACGGTACCAATTCTCTTCAGTATTCTGAATGGTCCGATATATCGTGGATTCAACTTTCCACGCTTTCCAAATCTGACTACGCCCTTCCATGGTGAGACTTTTAACAACACTTTGTCTCCCACCTTGAAATCTACCGATTTTCTATTTGGATCCGCGTAGCTCTTTTGTCGCTCTCGAGCCGCCCTAATGCGCTCTCGGATCTGCGCAATCTTGTCGGTTGTCTCTTGTACAAGTTCAGGACCAACCATACGTTTATCTCCGGCATCTGCCCAACATAAGGGCGATCGGCATTTGCGGCCATACAGAGCTTCGAACGGCGCGGCTTTTATGCTCGTATGATAACTGTTATTGTAGGAAAACTCAACTAGAGGTAGATGAGTATCCCAGCTGCCGCCTAGGTCCATGACACATGCGCGAAGCATATCTTCTAACGTTTGTATAGTCCGTTCGCTCTGGCCGTCTGTTTGTGGATGGAATGCCGTGCTTAGATCTAACTGAGATCCAAAGGCTTCCTGAAATGATTGCCAGATTCTTGAGACAAAGCGTCCATCTCTGTCTGAAATGATTGAGATTGGCACTCCATGACGTGCCACAATTTCTCTTAAGTATATCTCTGCCAGCTTTCCAGTGCTATCCTTCTCTCGGATTGGTAGGAAATGCGCAGACTTCGTTAATCGATCAACGATTACCCATATCATATCGTGCCCTCTCGGGGTCCTGGGTAACTTCGTTATGAAGTCCATCGAGATTTGTTCCCACTTCCACACGGGAATTTCTGGTTGTTGTAGGAGGCCGGACGGTTTCTGATATTCGGCCTTAACCTTAGCACAGGTTAGGCATTTTCCAACATAGACAGCAACGTCACTTTTGAGTCTCGGCCACCAATAGTACCCTTTCAAGTCTTGGTACATCTTGTCCGATCCTGGATGGATCGAATATCTCGATTTGTGGGCTTCATTAAGGATGACCTCACGTATGCCACCGCAGAGTGGAACCCAGATACGCTTCTTGAAGTATAAGGCTCCCTCTTCATTTGGCACCATGTATTTCAGCATACCCCGTAGGTATTCAGCTTTACGGTTTTCTTCTTTAAGAGCTTCTTGTTGTGCATCTCGAATGCGTGCAGTGAGGTTCGTTCGAATCGTCATTTCCAATGCTCGAACCCTTAGGGTCTTAACCCTTTCTTTTCGGCTCAACGCGTCTGCTACGACGTTCGCCTTTCCAGGATGGTACTTAATCTCACAGTCATAATCATTCAGCAGCTCGACCCAACGTCGCTGGCGCATATTCAATTCCTTCTGATCAAATATGTGTTGCAAGCTTTTGTGATCTGTGAAGATTGTACATCGAGTACCATATAGATAATGTCGCCAAATCTTCAAGGCGAATACCACTGCACCCAACTCCAGGTCGTGAGTGGTATAATTTCTCTCATGAACCTTCAGTTGTCTTGAAGCATAAGCGATGACTTTTTGGCGATGCATGAGCACGCAACCCAAGCCTTGTCGTGAGGCGTCGCAGTATACCACGAAGTCTTCAGTGCCTTCGGGTAACGATAGTATCGGTGCATCGCATAGCTTGCTCTTCAGTAACTGGAAGGCTTCTTCTTGTTTGTGTCCCCAGTCGTATTTCTTGTCTTTCTGTGTAAGGGTCGTTAGCGGTTGAGCTATCTTCGAGAAATTCTCAATGAATCGCCGATAATAGCCCGCTAAGCCCAAAAATTGACGGACTTCGGTTGGGGTCTTGGGAGCTTCCCAATTCTTTATTGCTTCTATCTTGGACGGGTCTACATGAATGCCTTTCTCATTCACCACGTGACCAAGAAATTGTACTTCGCGAATCCAGAATTCGCATTTCGAGAACTTTGCATAAAGTTTCTCTTTCTTCAGTAGCTCCAAGATGGTTCTGAGATGTTGCTCATGTTCTTCTTTCGTTCGCGAGTAAATCAGGATATCATCGATAAATACAATCACGAATTTATCGAGATATGGTTTGCATACGCGGTTCATTAGATCCATAAAGACCGCTGGCGCATTCGTCAATCCAAACGGCATCACAAGAAATTCGTAGTGCCCATATCGCGTTCTGAATGCAGTCTTTGGCACGCTTTCTTCTTGGATTCTCAGCTGATGGTATCCAGATCGAAGGTCGATCTTGGAATAGTAGCTTGATCCTTGCAGTTGATCAAATAAGTCATCAATCCTCGGTAGTGGATACCGATTCTTGATAGTGAGCTTGTTCAGTTCCCTGTAATCGATACACATCCGCAGTGTTCCATCCTTTTTCTTCACGAACAATACTGGAGCTCCCCAAGGTGAGAAGCTTGGCCTTATAAATCCCTTATCCAACAACTCCTGGAGTTGTGTAGATAATTCTTGCATCTCGGATGGCGCAAGTCGATAGGGTGCCTTGGCTACAGGAGCAGCTCCTGGAACCAAGTCTATACGGAATTCGACTTGTCGTTGCAGGGGTAGTCCTGGCAGATCTTCAGGGAACACATCAGGAAATTCCTTCACCACAGGAATGTCTTCGAGTTTCGGCTCCTCAGCCTTCTTGTCTATAACGTGTGCTAGGAAAGCAACACATCCTTTCCTTAAGCACTTCTGTGCCTTCATACAACTGATGATTCGAAGTGGCGCGTCTCGTTTTTCTCCATGCACGATAAGAGTTTCACCATTCGCTATAGGGATGCGAATGATTTTCTCATGACAAATAACTTCAGCTTTGTTCTTGGACAACCAGTCCATTCCGACTACTACATCGAAGCTACCCAATTGAATAGGTAAGAGGTCGATGCTAAAATTTCGTTCGCCAAGTTCTAGTGTGCAGCCTCTAACAACTTCGCCCGATTCAACAAGTTTACCATTGGCTAGTTCTATGGAATAAGGAATTTCTAATCTACTAGATTCTATTCCGAGTATGCGTTTAAATTCCACAGACATGAAGCTATAATCGGCGCCAGTGTCGAATAATATGGATGCAAAGTGATTGTTAATGAGAAACGTACCGGTGACCACGTTAGGGTCCTCGCGTGCGTCTCTTGCTCCAATCACAAATTCTCGAGCCGGAGCGTTGTTTCTCTCTGGGCAGTTCTTCATGAAATGGTCATTGCTTCCACACTTGAAGCATCCTTGGTTCTGCCCTTTCCCGTTACCATTCTTGTTACCAGCACCGTTTCCATTTCGATTCTTTCCTTTTCCCCAACAGTCTTCTGTTCGATGACCCAATTTACCACATTTGTCGCACCTTGGAATGCGACAAGCTCCATCATGATGATACTTACACTTTTGGCATCTAGGCATGGAGCCTTGGTATGCTTTGGTTGCATGGGTATTCGCCTCCTGAGGCGGATTAGTGTCGCGCTTCTTGCTGAAACCCTTGTTGTTGCGAGTTGCTTGGTTCAAACTTGTATGCTTTCTCTTTTTGTCACCGGACGACTCAGCATGCGTCTCGGCATTTTCTGTTGGGTTTAGTGATAGCTTCTTCATTCGAACACAATCTTCAGTAAGGCTGACAGCCAGAGTTACAGCCTCGGTGATCGTTTGAGGTTTGGCCGACGTCACCATGCCACGAAATTCTGAGGCCAGTCCCCAAATGTAGCGTTCAACACGCTTGAATTCGGGAGTTACCATGTAGGGAAGCACTCTGGACAGGTCGTGGAACCTTCGAGTGTAACCATTGATGTCAGCACCTTCCATAGTCAAGTGCCAGAACTCTGTCTCCAGCCTTTGGAGTTCGGCACGAGAGCAGTACTTCTCTCTCATTCTTTCCTTCAGTTCATCCCAAGTTAGGCCATAAGCGGCATCATCACCCAAAGTTTGGGCTTGCAGGTTCCACCAAGTCAGAGCTTCATCGACAAACAACCCAGTAGCAAAGGTGACTTGTTGATCCGCAGTACACTTGCTCATGCGGAAAGTAGCTTCAGTCTTCTCCGTCCAGCGCACAAATGCTACTGCACCTCCTGTGCCGTCATAGTTCATCGGCTTGCAGTCGAGGAACTGCTTGAAAGTGCAGCCTGGAATTGATTCAACCAATTCACATGTGAGCAATCGAAGAAATAATGAAACAAAGACCGTTCATAAATTTCCTCATGCTTTGCACAGTGTCTTAAGGTTACCTTGAGCTGCATTCCCTCCAGACGAATCTCCATTCCCATTACGCCTAGCGTTGCTTGGCCCTCCACTGTCTTGAGTTCGGTTCGCCTCGTACTGGGCGATAGCAGCGGAGATCCTTTCCTCCAGTAGAGCGTTCAGCTCATCAGCAGTTCTGGGCAGTGGGGGAGGAGGAGGTTGATCGTCATTGCGAGCATTCACAGCTTTCCTGGGTGCCATGTTCTGACAGAACATAACACAACAGGGTTAGACATTTGTTTGATATCGTCACACTAGATAGTAGTATCGTATATATTCACATGTATATATACCACATAAGTGACATCAAACAATTATTACTCTAGCAGAGTACTTAGTAGGCTTGCTCTGAGGGAATCTATACGTGACAAGACTTGCTGTGGTTTCTGTGCACTGAATTCCATAATTATGTATGCATCCATAATTACGTAACTCCTTGCACAGTCAGCACAGTTCGTTTCATCCTCGTATCTCTTCCTTCAGATAGGCCATTGCTTTTAGGTAGAGTCACGTATACTCGTGACATTCTACTTCTAGTACATGCTAATTATCACACATAATTGCAAGTAATTTCTAGTCAACGACAAGTGCTACTCAAGTGCACTCTAAGTCTCGTAGTGTCCTTTCTAGACTCATGTATACAGTTTCAGGCAGTGGATGTCGCGGGAAGTTTTATGCAATGAAAACTTTTTGAAAATTGTTTTCGTGAAAGGATCCTAGAGATTGTAGACTAGACTCGAGAAGGAATCCTGGTTCACTACAATCGCAGCTCTGATACCAATCTGTCACACCCCTTTCTGCGGCGGAAGCACGAGGTGTGATCATGAAAGGTTCTCATTGCATACGAAGAGTAAACATGCTACATGCTCGTAAAATAACATTCAAATACCATAATTTGAAAACATACGTTAGCGTTTACATCGCTAGACAGCATAAAGACATTGTCTCAAAAGTTTACAACTTTATTTAAAGTTAAACACAAGCGACATCCACGAGCATAAGCAAGACCACGCGCACATCCATCCTAGTTACCTGAAATACATGTGAGTTTTTGGAAAAACGTCAACATAATGTTGGTGTGAATTCATGCAGTTTTGTATTTCATGTTTGTATACTTTGTATGAAAACATAGTTTGTGAGTAAATCAAGTTTTCATAAATCCAGTTTCATGTGTACATCACGTACCTATGTATAATTCAATTTCTTCTTGAGTACCCCACGTACTTCAAGTTATTTATCAATCTTCTTGAGTACCCCACGTACTTCAAGTTATATATCAATTCTCTTGAGTACCCCACGTACTTCAAGTTATTCATCAATTCTCTTGAGTACCCCACGTACTTCAAGTTATTTATCAATTCTTGTATGGTATGAATTTTATGTAAATACAGTATTTCTGTAATTATCAGATTGTTAATGGGTTGCAAAGCCATTAACATGTGACACGTCATAGGAAGCTACCAAACCTAAGGCATTTAATTGGTATATTCTGAGACACAAAAGCACCACTCGATTCTCGCCCCGACCGAGTGTGAGGCTGCCAGGCACCTGTTAGATCTAACCTTTTGTTCTGCGGTCTGAATGTATACGTTGATTAATGGTGCTTCTGTACCCTATTCGTGACACTATTTCTCATGACGCCTCCTACTTGGTTCTCGTTCTCACCAAGCGCGTTTCTTGTTATCATTTCTCATAGCGCCTTATACTTGGTTCTCGTCTCACCAAATGCGCTTCTCATATTCATATATTTCGTCACACTTGGTTCTCGTTCTCACCAAGTGTACTTCTTGTATTTATATCATACCATTTATAAATATTGTACTTTTGTACATGTATTTCACCCCCGAAGTTATAAAAACTGAAAACAGTTAAAGAGAAAAGGGGGAGCATGAACTCACAACTTTGCGTTCCTAGCGTCGTAAACTCCACCGGATTTGCTTACTTAACGTCGTAACTACTAGCTCGAGGCTAGGGAAGAAACTAGACGAAAATTGGGTGGTTAATAGCGTTGTAGAGAGGTTCTTGCGATTCCGTAAGCACCGAGCCTCCTTATGCGTGACCCTTCTTCTTTGTATGTAAATGGAATTATAAAATCAAAATTGAATGATGGTGGGATGTTCATGTGGCTCTCGGCCGAAGGTAGCAAGACAAGGAAGAATGAAATCAATTTTTTTTGTTAAGTGTGTTGTGTTAAGATGAATGGAATGGTGTGCTCTTTATTAACCAACTTTAAGACTTTGTCCATTGTATATCATGTCATCAAGATAATAGACATGCATTAATAAAATATTCAACTTGTGATGGTGTGTTCCCTAGTGGGAAACAATCGTTGGGGGGTTTTTCTCATAAGGTTAGACCTTAACTAGTTAGTTAGATCTTAGTAACTTGTTAGTTTAGTTAGGAGTTTAAGCTAGATTCTAGTGTGTGTGCTTTATAGCGGGTGTTAGGGTATTCGGGGACCCTAACTAGCTTAGAAAAAAAAAATAAAAACAATGTCATGTCAATATTTTTTTTTGTTCCGGGTTAAATCCGGTTGTTCGGTTAGACACTGGTTCGTTAAAGTGCCAAATTACACTTTTTAGTGTCTAATAAGTACATTTTTGTAACACTTTCGATTCCCGACACTCAGGGAAACATTCTGACTGAAAAAAATATATTTTCTGCATAATATTCGCGTGCTAAAAGCTGAATTATTGCTGAATTATACATAATTCTACACTTAAAGTGCGTTTCGGGTGCTTTTAAGTGCTTATTTTTGCTTTCGCAATGTCTATAAATTAAACCCTTATATGTACTCTTGGGTTTTAATGTACTTTTGTCGTCGGACCTACACCTAGGCCTCAATTCTAATGTCTGACTGCTTTCTGCAGTTCAGTCGACACAGTGTGTCTTACCGGTGAGTTTACTATTATTTAGACGCAACGCTCTCGTTTATGCATAAAGCAATATTTTGTAGTATACAACATGCCTGAATTCACTTGTTTAATCATGTGTTCAGACATTACTGACAATTAAACTCATAATTGCAGTCATTAAGCAATAATTAATGTGTACGGAAATTACCGGTTTGGGCCAGTTGTCACACTAATGAACCGAGTCTGCAAGCCGTATCTCGATAAGTTCGTGATTGTATTCATCGACGATATTTTGATTTATTCAAGGACAAAGGCTGAGCACGAACAGCATCTAAGAGCTATTTTGGAGCTGCTGAAGAAAGAACAGCTGTATGCCAAATTCTCTAAGTGCGAATTTTGGCTACGTGAAGTCCAATTCCTTGGACACGTGGTGAATGGAGATGGAATTCATGTGGATCCAACCAAGATCGAAGCGATCAAGAATTGGGAGACGCCAAAGACGCCAACCGATATTCGGCAATTCTTGGGTTTGGCTGGCTACTATCGAAGGTTCATTGAGGATTTTTCAAAGATCGCTCAACCATTGACGCTCCTCACCCAGAAAGATAAGAAGTTTGATTGGGGAATCAAACAGGAAGAAGCATTTCAGCTGTTGAAAGATAAGCTCTGCAATGCGCCAATCCTAGCATTACCGGAAGGTACTGACGATTTCGTAGTATACTGTGACGCCTCGCGTCAAGGATTGGGTTGCGTGTTGATGCAACGCCAGAAGGTTATTGCTTACGCATCACGTCAGTTGAAGGTACATGAGAAGAACCATACCACGCACGATTTGGAGCTAGGCGCAGTGATATTTGCTTTAAAGATCTGGAGACACTACCTATATGGTACGAAATGTACAATTTTTTACAGATCATAAGAGCCTACAACACATATTCAACCAGAAGGAGTTGAATATGAGACAAAGACGATGGGTTGAGTTGTTAAAGGATTACGATTGCGAGATAAAGTATCATCCAGGGAAGGCGAATGTGGTTGCCGACGCCCTAAGTCGAAAAGAGAAGATCAAGCCCATAAGGGTTAGGGCTTTAGAAATGATTATCCAAACCGATCTTTCCTTGCGCATTCGTGCCACGCAGAAATAAGCTCTTAAGGAAAGAAATCTTGAAGAAGAATATCTCAGTGGGATGGAGAAGCTATTGGTGCCAAACGAGGAAGGAACGTTATGTTTTGAGAAAAGGATTTGGGTTCCTCTGTTTGGTGGTTTAAGGAAAGTTGTTTTTGATGAAGCTCACAAATCGCGGTACTCTATCCATCCAGGAGCGGATAAGATGTACCAAGATCTCAAGGATTACTATTGGTGGCCTAGGATGAAGGGTGATGTTGCTGTTTATGTGAGCAAGTATCTAACGTGCGCTAAGGTGAAAGCGGAATACAAGAAGCCTTCAGGACTTCTGCAACAACCTGAGATTCCCAAGTGGAAATGGGAACAAATCTCCATGGATTTTATTACAAAGTTGCCAAGAACGCCAAGAGGCCATGACACTATTTGGGTAATAGTGGACCGATTAACGAAGTCAGCGCACTTCTTACCTATCAGGGAGAAGGGTAATACGAGCAAGTTGGCTGAAATTTACATGAGAGAAATCGTCACGCGCCATGGAGTACCTCTCTCGATCATCTCTGATAGAGATGGACGTTTCATATCAAGGATTTGGCAATCCTTCGAAGAAGCTTTTGGCTCACCATTAAATCTGAGCACTGCATTTCACCCTCAGACCGACGGTCAAAGCGAGCGGACTATTCAGACCTTGGAAGATATGCTGAGAGCATGTGTTATGGATTTGGGCGGTAGCTGGGATAAGCATTTGCCACTGGTCGAATTTTCATACAACAACAGCTACCACACCAGTATTGGAGCCGCGCCATTTGAAGCTCTTTACGAACGCAAGTGTCGATCACCCCTATGCTGGGCTGACGCAGGTGATAGGCAGCTTGTTGGTCCCGAAATCGTCCAAGAGACGGCAGACAAGATTGCGCAGATTCGAAAACGCATCGAAGCGGCTCGCGACAGACAGAAAGCCTACGCAGATCCAAACCGGAGACATTTGGAATTCCAAGTTGGAGATATGGTTTTATTGAAAGTTTCACCCTGGAAGGGTGTGGCACGCTTCGGAAAGCGTGGGAAGTTGAATCCGCGTTACATTGGCCCTTTCAGAATCCTGCAAAGGATTGGGCTTGTAGCCTACAAGTTGGACCTACCTGCTGAACTCCATGGTGTTCACGATACATTCCATGTATCCAATTTGAGAAAAAGTCCAACACCAGAAACAGTGATCATTCCCGCTGACGAAGCTCATATCGACGACACGCTCCACTTCACTGAAGAACCTGTTGAGGTCACGGATTGGAAGGTTAATAAAACGCGCAGGAGCAGTGTCAAACTCGTCAAGGTTCGTTGGAATGCAAGGCATGGGCCGGAATACACGTGGGAGCGTGAGGATCGAATGAAAGAGAAATACTCCCATTTATTTCCTAAGAACCCTGCATCTAGAAGCAGAACTTAAATTTCGGGACGAAATTTATTTAACGGGGGGAGAATGTGATAACCCTCACCTAACCAGGTATCCGTACGAACTAATTAATATTTAATTACTGCTTAATTACTGTGCTTGGTTACAACTGTGATTAATCTACTACTTGAATTCTGATACATACTTATACATGCATCATACTTTACTACTGTCACTCCATTATTTACACAAAACTTCAGTGACAACCTTGATGCACAAAAGCACAGTGAGCACACTATACGGGATACCCAGTAAACATGCTGACATAGCCAGCATCAGACAGTTACTGTCTCTAAGGCCAGTATGAGCCGGGAATAGATTACTACACTAGTAGGGAGTGTAGGGAGGTGAGGATTGTAGAACTGCGTCACTAGGTGATAATTATAGTGACCGGATGTGCCTAAAACGTACTTTGAGTACAAAATTCTGCACTTTAAATAAAAAAAAAAATCAGCATTTATCTAAACTAGTAAATTGCAAAAAGTTGGAAAAAAAATATTACTAGACACTTTCCAAAGTGTTGGTAAATTAATGGGTCACTAAAAATAATATTAACGACACTTTAAATACTTATTTGGCACTTTAACGGAGTAATATCCAACCGAACAACCGGACTTAACCCGGGACATAAAAATATTGTCATTGACACTATTTTTCTCTTTCTGAGCTAGTTAGGGTACCCGAACACCCTAACACCCGTTATAAATTTCAACACACATAATACACTAAATTAATTACAAACTAATCCCCTAACTAGTTAGTAACTAGCCTAACTATCTAGTTAAATCCCAACCCAATTACCCCCATTGTAACCGATCGGTGTTCCCCCCATGTGGGACAAACCCTTAAGCTTTGATTATTTTAATCTAACTTGTTTCATATCTTGGCTACATATTATCCCATAGTTAATTTAGATTGGTTGGTTTATAAAAATGGATAAAGGTCCACCACATTCACATAAACATCAACTAAAAAAAAAAAAGAAGTTTTGCATACTCTCTCCTTCCTTCTTTTTGTGTTCGGCCGTGAACATACACACAACCACAACCATTTTCCAATTGTGACCAAGGCATCCCACTTACATACAAGGGTGAAGGATCGCATACAATCAAGCTCGGTGCCTACGGAATCGCGAGGACCCCTCTACGTTGCTATTAACCACCCGTTTTTCGACTAGTTTCTTCCCTAGCCTCGAGCTAGTAGTAAGTGACTCTAAACGCCTTTTTAATCTTGTCTAGAGTGGTTAATAAGAATTTTGTCGGTTGAAATTTATGAACATGTAAGAACAAAATTAAAAGTCTACTAAAGAAGATGAACAAGATGGTTAATAGATGAATATTGGTGTAAAACTTATAAGACTTGTTTTGTTATGATTATTTAGTGTTGTTTTATGCTAGTGTTAGTTCGGATCGTCATCTAACCCGACTAAGTCATGTTCATGGAACATGACCTAGTGTATGTTAAAGTGTGAAAAGCGGCTAGATGAAGAACACTACTACTTATAACCATGAACTTGTGCAAAAACAATTTTTCTTATAAAATAGAGTTCTAAACTAGTAGATCTACGGATCTACAAGTGGTATTTTCAAAGGACCAAGTGTCAAAAGAAATCATATTTTTAAAGCCGGATCTTTCCTAAACAAAGGTGATTTTTGTAAATACACAAGTGTGTAGACACTTGTGTGACAAAAAGTTTTAACAAAGAATTGTTTTTGTAATATTTGACAAGAAGATGTACGAATGCATTTTCTGAAAGAACAAGATTCGTGAGAAACCGATTTTATTTATAAAAAGGTCTACTACAAATATGGGCAAATTACTACATATTTTACGCAAACCACAAGTTCATGTATTTTTGCGACTTATATCTAGTATTGACTAGTTTGATGGTTTGAATATTGTTTATTGTTGATTGAGAAAATTGTTGTTTGAAATTATAAAAGAAAATGATACGCTTGAAAGCGTGGCCACCTCCAGTTACAGGGGAAACTCTGGCGAAATTTTTCCAAAAATCTAACAATTGGAAATATTTTTTTTTATCACAAGTGTTATGGATATATTTTTTTACTTGTTTTCCCAAATAACTTTCGCCACGATTTATATTACGAAACTTCCAAGTGTCGGAGGTGGGATTTTCACAAATAAAACTTGCTAAAATATTTATATTTAGAATATATATTTTCATAACAACACTTTTGTAAATTTTTGTGATTATTTTGTGAACTACGTAAATATTATTTTTAGGGTAAAAATAATATTACTGAATATTAACGGCTCCAAAATAATTCGAACGCCCTCACAATAAATATTTAAGTTACAACGGTATTATTAATACCACCCGATCTTTATCCGTAACTTACGTATTTTCAGAAAATACTCTTAAACGCGTATTTTGACAAAAGTATTATTTTGGAAAATTAGATGGAATAAAATATAATATTTTTGGGAAGAATATTTATATTTTGGGAATAAAGTATTTTAGACAAATGAAATAAAATATATTTGATTAAGTGAGACTTAATAATATATTTCGAAGTTATACGAACGCACATGTATTAAAACCCCCATCCTTGGGAAGGAATATATTTACAAAATAATTACGAAGTGTAATTACGAAATAGTTGCCTAACTATTTCCCAAAGACATTAAACCTTAAGCTAAGGCACAGTCGTCCGTCTAATAGAAGTTAGTACGTGTAGGTCGTCGCACAGCAGGTTGACCAGGAGATTTCTTGTTAGAGACACACTACGGTGAGTTCATGTCCCCCCTTTCTCTTAACTGTTTTCAGTTTTTATACTTCGGGGGTGGAATACATGTTATGTGACACCCCAAGAAAAACCACGAAACCACGCAACTTAACTAGCTTCCTCAGTAACCACGTACTAAATTTCGGGACGAAATTTCTTTCAACTTGAGGATGATGTGACAACTCGTAATTTCGAGGTTAGAACCGTTCGTTTTCATTTTTTTATAAATCGAATTTTATACTTATTTTATTTGACGAGTTAATTATATACATAACTAAATTATTTTATTAGTTTGTATAATACAAGCGATTGACTAGAAACCGAACCCATATTGTGTTGAACCGACCCAAACCGTTTGAACCGAAGCCATATCTCGCTAGCCGACCCAACCTACTCAAGTAACTTGAAACTTATAAGGCAGAACCATAGTATGATCATTATATTTTTTTTAGTTGATTAATTATATTTTTATAATTAATTGAATCCATGTAAAAAAAAAATCAATATGTAATATATGGAGGTATTGCATCATTATTAGGCTGTAAACCCCCCCTCAATTCGATCAGCTTTTTCTTTTATCCCTAGCCCATGTAATTCATAACCCTTTTAATTGTTCTTGCCCAACCCCTTAGAAAACCCCAACCGACTCCAACTCTAATATTTAAAGGTTACGTATATATACATGATCGCATATAACACTCCAACACAAACCCTATCATAGTTCCACCCTAACGACTTACGGCAGCCACCATCACCCTCTTTTCAGCCGGAGCACAGCTACCGATCGCCGGTAAGGTCCCTCACCTCCCTCGTCCGAAACTCTTTAATTGTCGCTGTTGTCACGGTTTCCTCGATGCGGTTTCGTTTTGGTTTATGAGATTATGTTAGGAGGAATCATGCTTATACGTATACTTGGGTATGTAAACTTGGTTATGGTATGTGTATTTGTATGCATAGGTAGTTATGAAATTTGAATCTTTGTTGGATTTCGAGGATGAGTACTGTGTTTTCGATATATATTATGAATTCATGATAACTGCATTTAATATTCTAATTAAAGTTTAAAGTTTATGTAATAAGTGTGATTTTTGTTTAAATAACTGATGTTATGTTGTGATAGGATCTTAGTGATGATTTCATGACAAACTGTTTTATACTTAATTGATTTACTGAGATTGTAGCCTCTCTATAAGTCGAAATCAATTTGATTGGTCGAATGGTTATTTGTTAAACTGTGTTGGGTGTTTAAGAGATTTTGGTATAAGCTAGTATTGAAAATCGGGTTATTATAAAAATGGTAGAAAAGGTTGCTAATGGCTTTCTTTCCTTTGACCGATTATTTATTTTAAATCCTTTATTATAATTGAGTTTTGTTATGTAGGGATGAGGTGTTAAATGTGTTTTGATATTTTGGAGTGCTAACTGTCTTGGGTATGATTTAAACAGGAAATATGATGTTGTGTGTGCCCTCTTCATGACTGATGTGTATATTTAGTGGGTGTTTATATATGATAAACGATAGTGTAGATTTTGGAGATTGATCACGATAATTAGGATGATGATTTCATATGAATACATGATATCTCTGCTACGTGTTGAATACGTGTATATGTGCCGTTAACCGAATACGAAACTAATGAAACATGGTAACTATAATAGGACGTGATTGACTAAAGAATTTTAACAAGTGAAATACCTGCCGAGCAAACCAAGGTGAGTTCACACTTTTCACAAGGCATGGGATTCCCAGGGGTTGGGAATGGGTAAAGAATTGAAACTGAAACTGCGTGATCTCCTCGTTTGGAACACGTACACACCCTCTTCATTGAAGGGTGACAACACGTGATAATGGTATAATTGGAAACTGCGTAATCTCCTGGTTTGGGGGTTACGTACACACCCTCTTTATTGAAGGGTGACAACACGGATACTAGACCAAAACTTTCTATCATGAAGTCCCTCCTTTTATATCGACTTAATCGCCGGGCCAATGGCGAGCGGGTCATTAGTTAGATAGCGCTATTTAGGTTTGACAAGCCTCACACCGTGCCGCAGAGGACAGGCGTGAACTAATGGATCTGGGCACTAGTCAATGATGATAGACATTGACGTCAGGGCACCAACTTATTTTAGTCAGTGGTCGATATGGTAAACAGGTCTAGTGGTTAACATGGGGAAGCCCCCACCAACTATGGATAGGTTTGGGAAACAGGGTAAACGGATTAACTTACTACTTACAAACGAACTCATGGTTTTTGAAACAACCTAACAAAGAACACCAACTGTGAACTCGCTCAACTTTGTTGTTGACTCGTTGTTACATGCCTTGCAGGGCGTTAGGTATCTTTGGAGCTTGCACGAGCAGGAGGAGTCGTTGTGGAGCATGGACGGTTGTGTGCCATGTTACATTTAAACTTATTGAACTTATATTTTGGTTTTACGTTTTATGCTTCCGCTATTTAACTTGAACTTGGTTAACTCATTTTTGAACACCAATTATATTGTGTGGTTGGATTTTATTCATTTTAAATACATTGTTCAATATGATTGGTGGCTTGATCCTGGTCAGTCACGCCTCCATGCGGTGATACTCCGCTTGTGGATTTTGGGGGTGTGACAGATTGGTATCAGAGCCATTGGTTATAGTGAACTTGGTTTTAATAAGGAAAAAGTTTTTCTTAAAACCAGACTATAACCTAAACAGTGCTCGACGATCCACAACGACGCTTTGCTCCACGTGCAAGACTCGACATTCTAGGTGATATAATTTATGTTTACATTGCCTACTTGCTAGATTACATAGAACTTTGCTCATGGTATGCTTAGATAAACGTAACAACTATTGATTGAAAACACATGTGTGCTTACTCTCTTCTGTCATCGCACTTTTGCGAACCTTTCTCACTCATGTTTCCTTTGATATGAAGATCATGAGTGGACGCGTTAACCTAACTCAAGCCCAGTTGGCGGCTTTGATCACTGAACAAGTTACTGCAGCACTTGCCGCTGCCCAGGCAGGAGGTCAACACGCTCAGCCTCCTGTGTGTACTTTCAAGACCTTCATGGACTGTCGTCCCAGTACTTTCAGTGGCACTGAAGGGGCCGTTGGACTCCTCCACTGGTTTGAGAAGCTCGAATCCGTCTTTGAGATGTGTGAATGCCCTGAGGCTCGCAGGGTGAAATATTCTACTGGTACTCTTGAGGGTATAGCGCTCACGTGGTGGAACGCTCAGGTCCAAATGCTGGGGTTGGCGACTGCTAATGCCACCCCATGGAAGGATTTCAAGTAATTGATCAAAGAAGAATACTGCAGCCGTGATGACATTCATAAGCTGGAGGTAGAGTTTTACAACTTAAAGATGATGGGGTCAGAAATTGAAGCGTACACTAAAAGGTCGAACGAGTTGGCTACTCTGTGTCCTACTATGGTAGACCCTCCCATCAAACGTATTGAACTGTATCTCAAGGGTCTAGTGCCAGAGATTCAAAGTCACGTGACTTCAGCAAATCTAGGCACCATTCAACAGATCATCAAGTTGGCTCATCGTCTCACGGATCAGGCGGTGGAGCAGAACAGGTTACCAAAGCGTATTAGTGATACAGCTACTTCAGATGCTCCTAGTGACAACAAGCGCAAATGGGATGGAGTCTCAAGCAAGGGTTCAACATCAGCTCAGTCTCAGTCTCAGCAGCGAAAGACTGACGACTACAAGAGCCCTGGTCAACAATCTTCTGGTAGTCAAGGGCAGAGTGGGTACAAGGGGAACCACCCCAAATGCAATCAATGTGGTTTCCATCATAGCGGACCATGTACTAAGGGCACTTGTCAGAGGTGTAACAAACCTGGCCATGCGGCCAAGGATTGCAGGAGTCTCTACCCTGCAAACCAGCGACGACAGAACCAGCAGCAAACTCCACAGAATCAGCGTCAGCAGCAGTGTGACAACCCGCACTAAACCAGGTATCCGTACAACTTAATTAATAATTAATTACTACTTGATTACTGTGCTTGTTTGAACTAGCTGATAAACTGCTGCCTGCATACTGATACATGCACTTACTTGCATCATACTTTATTTGCTGTCACTACATTAATTACATACTGAACCCTAGTGACAAACATGATGCACAAAAAGCACAGTAGCACTAAACGGATACACGGCAAACATGCTGATATGACCAGCATCAGGCAGACACTGCCTCTAAGGCCTGTTAAGAGCCTCATATATTTTGGCTACACTGGTAGTGAGTGTAGGAATATAAGGGTTATGGTACCGCGTCTCTAGGGATAAGATACACTGATTTGGATGTGCCTAAAACGTACTTTAAGTACCAAACACAGCACTTTAATAAATAAACCAGCTTCTAGCTGACTAATAAAGTGCCAGAACATGAGAAAATATTACTAGACACTTTCTAAAGTGTCGGGAAAACAAATTGTGTTACTAAAAATGTTAATAACGACACTTTAAAGCGTTACAAAAGGCTTTAACGGATTACTATCCAACCAGACACCCGGACTTTACCCGGAACATGAAAATAGTAATATTTGCACTATTTATAATTTTCTGAGCTAGTTAGGGTCCCTGATTACCCTAACACCCGTCATAATACGTAACATACGACTAACGAGGTTAACACTTAACAAACATAACTAACCTCCCTAACTAGTACTTAAAATCGAACCAAGACCCCCCCCCCCCATAACCGAACTCGGTCACCAAGTGACCCCACCCTTGTACCATGTGATTTTACTAGATCATGTATGCTTAAAATCTAGAGAACATAACTTCCATTGGATAATACCCTCTAATCTTGTCTATAAGTATCACCACATAACACAAGAGTTATTACACTTCACATTTCACAACTCACTCACACTCTCTTGCTCTCTCTACCTCTCGGCCGAACACCCCAGCCCCCATACACCCACCTTCGCCTCTTGATCCCTCCATTCCAACAACATACACACTTCAAGGATCACGTATTAGGAGCCTCGGAGCAAGCGGAACACGAAGGACCTCTACCGTTAGCTTTTATCCACCTCTTTTTCGCTAAAGATCTTCCCTAGCCTTGAGCTAGAGGTATATCATTTAAAACTTGTTTTTACACTCATCTAAAGTGGTTAAAAGAAATTATGTCGGTTGAATCTCGTTAAAATGAAAGATGATGATCAAAAGTCTACTAAAAATACTAAAAGTGGTGGTTAATAGCTAGTAACTTGTGTAAAAGTTGTAGTATTTGGAATTTGTGTTTATCTAGACCCGATCTATGATGTGGTAGCTCGGATCTCCGTTTAACCCGACTTTGTAAGATCATGTATCTTCACATAAGCTCGTTTTTGGTTACCACAAGGGTTAAAAGGCGAAACTCTACCACACAAGATACATGAACTTGTGTAAAAATATTTTACTTGTGTAAAAGTGATTTAACCGGTACAATGGTGTTTAAAACTAGCGGATCTACGTATCTGCAAGTGGTATTTTTGAAGAACCACACATTTAAGAAACCATGTATTTTAAAGAAAGGATCTTACACTAACAAACATGATTTTATAAACCACAAGTGTGTAGACACTTGTGAAATGTAAAGATCCGACAAATAACTATTTTTGGGAAAAATGACTAGAAGTTGTAAAGACGGATTTCTCTAGTCACAAGGTTTTTACGAGATCAAAGTTACTTTATATAAAGATCTACATATATAAAGGGGATTTACACTATGGATTCGGAAAAACTACAAGTTCATGTGATTATACAATTTACATACTTATCGACTAGTTTGATGTGTCGGAAATTGTTTGATTGAATAAAGAAGTTGTTGAATTGATTTGTTAAAAGAAAATGATACGCTTGAAAGCGTGGCCACCTCCAGTTACAGAGGAAACTCTGGCGAAATTTTCTAAAAACCTAACACTTAGAATTATTTACACAACAAGTGTTAGAACTATTTTTGGACATATTTTCAAAACATAAATTTCGCCAGCACTATATTTTACTAAATATTCGGAGGTGGGGTTTTCACAAAGATTAACGTGATAAATATATTTGTCACAACACTGTTTATGATTATTTTGTGAAAATACATAAATATTATTTTAGAGTAAAAATAATATTTGCAAGCGTTAATGATTCCAAAACTTTACGAACGCTTCCACAAACATATAAGTTACACCGGTAATTACATTACCACAAGATTGATAAAACGTAACTTACGCACATGTATTGTATCCCCCATCCTTGGGAAGAAGTATAACTACCAAGTGTATACGGAACATAAACGCGAAATAGTTGTCTAACTATTTCCCAAAGACATAAACTATAAAGCTAAGGCACGGCCGTCCGTCTAATAGAATTAGCACTTGTAGGTCGTTGCACAGCTTACTGTATTGGAGACACCTGGTAGAGACGCGCATTCACTGTGAGTTCATGTCCCCCTTTTCTCTAACTGTTTTCAGTTTACTTAACTGCGGGGGTGAAATACATGTTACTATGATTTACGAGTACTTTACAACGGTATGTTTAACGTAAGGAGGTGTTATACGATCATGTGAGTGGATAGGAACAACATGGGGCCATTAGTCCTCATGGAGGGACCGAGGGACAGGAGCGGTAGATCTATCTGGGTGTAGCGAGCCCAGCCCCCGGCCAAACTAGAAACGGGCCGTGGGGTGACTTTGTCCACATACTTTGCCGTGGCGAAATCTGCTAGGTTTGAGTCTCCCTATTTGCACTTCACATATGTCAGTGGCCTTGCAAACCATTGGTGATCACAAGTCCTCTTACACTGCTACATACCACAACCATTTTTATACTCACAAGTGTTTTACATACTCACTTACACATGAACTCGCTCAACATTATTGTTGATTTTTCAACTCACATGTATTTCAGGAAATTAAACGGATCTGGCACGGTATGGAACGTTTTCCGCTGCACTTGTCATGAAGTCATCAGGGTTTAGGGGATGTGTCTCTTTCCTGGACAAGACACAGTCCTTAAACCACGTTTATGTTATGTTATAAGTTGTAATGTCTACTGAACAAGGTTATGGTTGTACGTTAAAACAATGGTATTGTGTTTGATTTTCAAAGCTTAATGGATGACTTGCATGGTTTTTAAATTCATATAGCTTGTTATGGTTAAGCTATGGTATTAAGAAGTCACACCAAAATTAACCACGCTTCCGCAAAGCCAGGGTGTGACAGCTTGGTATCAGAGCTCTGATCATAGCGAACTAGGATTATTTCTCGAGTCTAGACTATGATCACTAGGGCTCTCACGAAAACATTTTTCTGCATACCACTTAAGTCCAGATCCAAAACTTTTTACAAACAAATGTTGAGCACATTTTATTGGTTATAGGCTCAGCTTGGAGGGCTGAGGATCGGTCTGGAGGACCGCAGTGATCAAGGTAGTCGAGCACGTTGGTTTGTTATAGGATCGATCTGGAGGATCGAGGTTTGGTTTAAGTGAAGGACAGAGCAGTCTTGTAGACTGGATGAAATTGGCTAGTAAGACTAGGAGAAGTATGTGATACCTTACTTGGTGACTTATGTGATTAACTGATTATATGATTAATTATTATACGTATATGTGTTTGTGTTACAAACGTTATGCTTTCATCAAGTACTAGAAAGATGGGCACTACGAACCCCATGACCATAGTATCAGACGACATAGTTCAACGAAGCACGAGGTGTACACTTCTGATACTACCGGCACAGACAATGACGACTTTCAGCCCTTTGTGCACTGCCTGAAGTCGTAGCAGAGCCTACTGATGGCCATCTTGTTGGGAATTTGCCACTGGCGGTGATCCCTACTCCTGTGCCCCTTGCCACTTATCTCGTTGTTGATATGCCCCCGACATTGCCTCTAAAGACGATGTCGAACTATTAAGAGGAGGACCCACTTGAGGGCAAGGCCCTCTCGCTGCTAGCATTAGACTACTGCATGCGGACGCTCCTGTAAGGGAAACTCATTTCCCTATCCCAGACTCATTTGAGTCTCTGACATCCGCGTCTTCGCACATACAGGGAATGCAGCACCACTTACACGACGCCGACCCTGATATGGCATCATCAGCTGAACCGGATCCCACACACAACTTTGAGTTCGATCGCGATTATGAGGACAATTCTGTTTTTCCGCCTGGTATTGATCCAGACCATGACATTGAGTTCATGCACTTAGACCAGCCCTTGGGGGATCCTGTAACCCCTGTGATTGTTGATCCAGCTGATTTTGAGATGGAGTTTTTGATTCGAAGCTAGCCGTGGCCCCTGAGCCAGGCGTTGCTCCTGACCCCGCATTGGAGTATGACCCTGTTCATGCCAATGCACCGGCTGTTGCTCCTTGATTGATCATCTGCTTGGATGAGAGAAAATTTGGGGTAACTGTGCAAGACAATTTATTATTACGGGGGCCCACGTAATAACGATTTGTAGTGCACAGGAATCCTGGTGGACTCTGCGGGTCAAGCTAATGATAACCAATGCAGCAGGGAATAACCTAAACACAAATGACCTAGGCGATGTAGCCTCGAGTTCATTCTATTACAAGCAACAAGCCAAATTGACAAGCCTATGTGAAGGCTCAGGAATTTATTTCCCCACTTATACAGTGAGTATATTTGCGTGTGAAATGGGGTGATTACATGATGGCTTACGTTGCTATATATATACCCCATAGACAATTGAAACATTGTCCAACCCGCTTCACGCTATTTCGACAAAAAGGGAATGTCACCCAGGCGTGACACAAACACCAGTACATTGCCAAGGACAGAAGCCGAGCTGCAAGAACGCAACTCACAGATAAATGCACGACATGAAGCCCTCCACTCTAAGTACAACGATGGCATTACTGGAGATAACCTTCCAACTGGCTGCACCTATAAACAGTTCCTGAACTGCAAGCCTTTGAACTTTGTCAGAACCGGAGGCACCGTTGCATTTGTTCGTTGGTCCAAAAGATCGACTCCACTCTAAGAATGAGTAACTGTTCGCCCCAACAGAGTGTTACCTACATCTCAGGGATATTTCTAGATGGCACACTCTCTTAATGGAACCTCCAGGTTCAGACCCTTGGCACAGACGCTGCTTATACACTAAGCTGGGACGAGCTCAAGGAAACGATTGAGAAGAAATGTTGTTTTAGGACAGAAATTCAGAAACTTGACGTGGAGTCCTGAAATTTGAGAAAGGACGAACCAGAGACTCCTGAACATGACCAGCGATCGCACGACTTGTCTAGGGTCGTCCCCTACTAGGTCATTGATGTAGTATGATATAGTGGTGTACTTGTGAGCTTTACATTGTGGTCTCGAATTGTGGCAATACAATCGCAGTATTCTCATCACATGCGATGTTCAATTAATTGTTTATGTTCTATAGCATAAGAGGTTATGTGATTGACTTGTTGATAACATGAGATGTTATGTGTTGGTATTGTTGAATGCATACGTACACTTCACTTGCTATGACCTAACCTATGTGAAACATCTTTTAGAAGATGCCGCCAAGACGCGAAATGCGCATGCCCACCTCTGAGGCAGAACTTAAAGAGATAATTGCTGCAGCTATAGCACAGCACGAGGCCCTACGCTCCGAACCAATCAAAGGTACCTCAGAAAATAACGGTTGTTCCTACTGGCACTTCCTCAACTACAAGCCTCCGAAGTTCGACGGCACTGGGGGTGCCATAACTTTTGTAAAATGGATTGAAAGTATGGAATCCATCTTTCGAATGAGTGGCTGTACGCCAGAACAACAAGTCCCATACGTTTCTGAGTTGTTTCAAGATGGAGCTCGACTATGGTGGAATCTTCAGGTTCGAATAATGGGCCTAACTACAGCATACGCGTTAACTTGGGATGAGTTGAAAGGAATGATGCATAAGAAGTATTGCCCCCACATGGAAACCCAGAAGTGGGAAGATGAAGTTCGGAGCCTAATGATGGAAGGTCCGAAGGTGTTGGAGTACGTGCAACGACTCCATGATCTGTCACAAATTGTTCCATACCTGGTAAAACCAGAACTGAAGAAATTGGAACAATTCATTTGGGAACTGGCGCCTCAAGTCTTGAGCTTGATGACAGCATCTACGCCACCAACAACCATTGTTGCAAGTAAGATGGGTTTGGCACTCGTTACGGAAGCAAATAGACTAGAAAAACTTGCAAACCCTGACAAGAAAACTCAGGTAGAGTCGTCTGGAAAGAACAAAAGGAAGCTTACCAAAGATACCCAAATGAACAACTGTTGGTGCACTTATGTCTGCACTTTGTCTGTATTCGGTCACAATGTAAAACGATGTCTTGTTAGTCCTGTAAGTTTGACCAAGTCAACCATCCTCCTGGTTTGACTTGGCCAAACAGTCAACATTATGTTTGTAAGATGGCTGGGTCGAAGGATGCACCATCGAAGGATTGCATGGATCCTTCGATGATGAGCTCGAAAGATGGACCTTCGATAGATGGACCACGAAAGATCCCATCCTTCGTGATTCATATGGATCGTTCGAGCTGTTCCTGGTCGAAAGATGATCTTTCGACCAGTCTGCATGATCCTTCGACCAGACCTGTTGTGTTCGGGTATAAATACCCGTGTGTTATGTTCATTTCGATAGTTAGACATAGTGAGACACTCAGACAGATCAGGAACACACACACACTAGAGAGAGTTTGCAGAACTGATTTGTAAACCTTGTGCTTGTAACGGACCTTTCATACGCATTAATACAAGTGGTGTTAATCGTTGAATATTGTGTGTCGTGCTTTCACGTGTTCTATCTTGGTTTGCTATCTCGGTTGGATTCCGCACAACCGGGTTGGTTTGTACACAAGGATTAGGCGACTAGATCCTCCCCTAGCCGGACCTACAAGTGGTATCAGAGCCTTGGCTCTTATCCTTGTTAAAACCGAGGTGTTCTTGCTGTTTTTCGGGATTTTATAGTTCATATTTTCTGGAAATATTACTGTTTTTGCTGTTTGTTCTTATAAAAACCTTGTCACTTTTCATTGTCACATGTTAAAAATGGGTTTTTAGTGAAGTTGCTAGCAAAAACGGGTTTTGGATAGTTGTCGGTTTGCAGAAATATTCATATTTCTGGGTTTGTTCTTCATTGTGTTCTTGATAGTTCACACTTTTGATCTTAAAAATTTTGAACTTCAAGGTGTTTGTGCATTGAAAAGAGTGTTTTGATTAAAATATTGGGATCATTACCCGGTTGGTGAAAAACCTGCATGTTTCAGACCTGAAAGATATGGTCTGAACATACTTTCTCACCAACCCGTCAACTTTTCACCAAACTGTCCGATTTGTCAACTGTGTCAGAGCTAGTTCGAAAGATACCCTTCGAAGTCGAAAGATAATCTTTCGACCAAAGGAGGTTCGACAGATAGTAATCGTTCGAGCATCCTTCGAAGTGTGAGACTTATCTTTCGTTCCAAGGAATACTTTCGAAACTTATATCTTTCGGTCCACTGCTCATTTTCGAAAGACTAGGATCCTTCGACTGGGGAGTCGTTCGAAGTCATCTTTCGTGTGTATCTTTCGGTCTACAGTACTTTTTCGAAGGATAAGGATCTTTCGGTTGGAAAATCCTTCGAAAACATTGCTCGAAACTCAACAGAGATCTTTCGAACCCTGTTGATCCTTCGAACAGGTGTGGATCTTTCGATCATCAGTCTGTTTGTACTTAACAGTTTGTGTTTTTCAAGTGTCTTTCGACAGGTATCCTTCGGCTAATCAAAAATGAATCCAAGGTGGAATACTTTGGTAAATACAGATATGTATTTTGGTACTCCGTCATCTTCCGCACCGGTATCTTCACAAGCTAATGCAATCTCTACCGGTCAATGGGCATTTGTATCAAATCAAGTTCCAAGTGTTCAAAGCATTCTTTTAAGCGAAAGCGAAACTGGAAGTTTGAATAGACCTCCAAAGTTGATGCATTTATATGAATATCCAGGATGGATTGATAGATTTCATACATACGTTCTTGGTCAAAATACAGAATTGTGGTTGCGGTTCATCACAGATTTCGATCAAACAATAGAGGTTGCCGCATCATCTGCTGCTACGTTTGGAGATCTCTCGGAAGATCAGAAGAAAGTCTATGATCTAGAAAAGAAGGCATACGCAATTCTCACTCAGGCCTTAAGTAAAGATATCTATCATCAGTTTGTCAGTTATAAGACTACAAAAAGGTTGTGGGACGCGTTGAAGACAAGGGGCGTGGGAAATGAAGCAACACGTCAATTGAGAAAAGAGTTGCTAAAGAAAGAGTTTGATGGCTTTACTTGTATGGAGAATGAGTCGTTGGGTGATTTGACAAGTCGATTTAATCACTTGTTGACTGAATTGACAAACTTTGGGGTAGCTACAACTCCTGTAGAGATTGTGAAAAGGTTTGCAGATGCGTTGCCGCCTCAGTGGAATACATTCTTGGAAATCATGAAGTACAATGGTACTTTAGCCACAACGAGTTTCAACGACTTCGTTCAAATTCTAGAAAACAAGAATCAGGAAGAGACTCTGAAGGCAAAAAGAATTCCCGTGCCTCAAAATCCTGAAATGTATTTTGGAACCGCTAGCACTTCTACAAAACCTTCTTCGCATGCTCCAATTCAAACAGCCTTTGTGACTAGCACAGATATGTATGGCAATACTATCCAAGTGCCGGTTCCTCCAAAGACAGACATGTATGGAAATCTGCTAGAACCAGTTCCTCAACAGCAACAACAAAGCCAACGACCTCTCAGACCAACTGATATGTTCGGAAATCCTTTACCAACAACTGATATGTATGGGAATCCACTTCCTCCTCCTCCTGTTCAATCTGCCTTACCAACAGACATGTACGGGAATCCACTTCCTCCTCAACAGCAAGCATGCTATGGAAGTACATCATCTACTGGTCAGCAATCAAAGCCAAATACAGTACGGCTCGACACCTCAAGCCTTTCTAAAGTTAGTGTGGAAGTAGCAAAGGAACACATGGAGCTGCTAAACACTGTGGTGAGCGCATACTGTGGTTTAGTAGAAGGTCAGATTGGCAACATTAATCTGACTCAAGAAGACTATCAGCAGATAGACAAGGAAGAGATGGAGATGATGGATATTAAGTGGGCCTTTGCCAGTGCTGTTAGGCGAGCAAAGGATTTCATGGAGAGAACGGGCCGAACCAGCTTGGAAAGCAAGAAAGACACCAAGTATGGGTTCGATAAACAAGCGGTTAAATGCTTCAACTGTGGTGAACGTGGCCATTTCAAGCGTGAATGTACAAGGCCATCTCAACATGGGAACCAGAATCCCTTCAGAGGTCAAGGCAACCAGCAGAACCAGAATAGGAACAATGTTCGTACGCTGGTACCTGTCAACAACCAAAGCCAAGCAGGACCATCAAATGCCAACCAGGCACTTGTGGTTCAAGTAGATGAAGGTTGTGACTGGTCACTACAGTTGGGAAATGATGCTCCGGATGGAACGGCGTGTTTTGCTGAGATTGTCAAGGATCTTAATCACACCAGTGGTGGAGAATCTTCCGCCAATGGTGGTGACTCCTCTGAGGATGAAGACTCTTCTGGTTACAGCAGAAGTTCGGATGAAGAATCCTCGAGCTCAGGTGATGATCATGTGGATGAGACATCAAATGCGTCAATCGATGCAAATATTGATGAGCTGTTGGAAGAAACTGCAGCAGGAATTCAAAGAAGATCTATCTTGGTGGATCAAGCTGCTTATTCTTCGTCTTCTCTCCATTCAGCCTTTATGGCGAATGTCGACAGTTCATCAAGTCAGGTATGTGTCGATGAACCCACTTCTGTTAGCTGTGATAATTGTGATAGATTGCTTGCTAGATGTGCTGATTTGGATGCAAACATGTCTGAGTTGCAAGGCAAACACGATGCTTTACAAGCTAGTTTGTTTGAATTGCAAGACAAACATGTTTCTGTGAATGATAGGTGGTGTGAATTGCAAAGCAAGCATGAGTCTTTGCAAGAGAAATATGATGTGACATTTATTCATAATCAGAAATTGACAGTTGATATTTCAAAGTGCACTGAAGCCAATATGTTTTATGAAAACCATGAAAAGAATTATAAATCAATGATTGAAACATTGAAGAGAGATAAAACAGAGCTGACTAAAATGGTTTCCAGAAAACAAACTGACATTAATTTGTATATCACTCGTCTTGAGGTGATGCAAAAAGAAATGGCTTGTGTTAAAACAGAAAGTGAGGCGATCCGACTCAAGTTAGACAGTTATTTGAGTTCTAGCTATGTGTTGGATCACATCATTGATGTTCAGAAAGAGAAAAAGGATGTCACATGCATAGGTTACAAGAAATGTCCACCACCCGTGAGAAACAATTTTGATGCCTTGCCTGATGAGGAGTACAGAACTCACTTTGAACCATCTGTTCCTCTAGATGTTAATGAATTTGCAGCAGGACTCGGATACAAGAAAGATGTATCGTCAGATTCAGATGTGTCAGCAGATACTTTTGTAACTGCTGAACAGAATCAGGATCCTCCAGTTGTGGTTGAGGATGCTGATTCTTCTGATGATGAGTCTGATGATACTGATTCGGAAAAGTCTGATGCAGTAATCAAAGAAGAGGACATACCTCTTGAGAATCATATCCTATGTGATCCTCCCACAAAACCTGCTAAGACTGTTCCAACCGAGTCCACATCAGCAAAAGAGTCGGAGAGTGTGGATTTGCTGTACACTCTTGTTGGTGATGATAAAATCTATTCAGACAAAGATTTTCCTATTAAAAATGTTAATCAATCTTTAATCAGTAAAGTCTTTGAAAATTCTACAAGTAAGTTTTTGGGAAAGACAGGACCACATGTTACAGTCACACAGTGTCCTTCTATCCCAAAGGCTGAAGTCAGAAAACAATTTGGGAACAAGAAATTACCAACAGTGCCAAAACAGCAAAACCATACCAAAACAAATAATAAGGCACCGACTCAAAATCAAAGGAAGCCGAATCAGAAGAAGAAGAAGAATGTAAACTTTGTGAAATCGAAGGGAACGGACAAAATTGAAAAGTTTGCAAATCAATCTAACCTAGATTTTGTCCAAAAGGCAACAGTGATGAAAAGGAATGAACCAAGTAGTTCAAAACCTAGTACCTCGGGTTCACAAAGTTCATCATCGGCAAGACGACCACATGATACTTCGGGGTTTGTTGAACGAAGATCATGTTTTGAATGTGGTACAATTGGGCATATCATTCGAAATTGCCCGTATCTTCATAAGTTGAAAGCCAAAGAAGATGATCCCCGTGGCCCAACTGACCGTAGGCGATCTGTTTCTGTAAAACAAGATCCCCGACTCATAAGAGAAAGGGAAAAGAAACAGAAACGCCAACAGGTCAAGAAAATTGAAAAGGCAATTAAAACCGATGTGGTTCACAAACCATCTGTTTCAGTTAAACCAGATAATTCAAAGTTTTCAAAAACTTCAAACAATCAAACTGGTAAAACTCAACAGACCTGGAAACCGAAAACGGTTACTGAATCAGGGGGACCATCAAAATTTCCGAATCATCAAAAGGTGGAAGTTATTGTTGTTGATAAGAATGGAAGACCCAAGACCACAATGGCTTGGGTCCCCATCTCCAACTAATCGATTGAGTTTATGTGCAGGGTGTTCCAGGAGGAACTATCAGTAGTCATTGGATTGTTGATAGTGGGGCATCCAGGCACATGACAGGCGACATGAAGCTTCTCTACGACGTCAAATCTATTAGAGGAGGTTATGTTGCTTTTGCTGGAGATAAGGGCGGATATATAACGGGTGAAGGAATGATTTCCAACGGGGTTGTTAGCTTTGACAAGATCAACTTTGTGCAACAACTTGATCACAATCTTCTTAGTGTTTCTCAAATTTGTGACAAGCAGTTCTCAGTACACTTTGATGCTAATGGATGTTATGTGCTGAAACCCGGCTTCAAAATTCCAAAAGAATGGATTCTCTTGTCGGCTCCAAGGATAAATGATCTGTATGTCCTTGATATGAGCCAAGCTATCACAACGTCTGCACAAGCAACATGTTTCGTTTCCAAAGCCACAGAAAAAGACACAATCTCTTGGCACAGACGAATGGGTCACATTCACTTACGCAAAATGAATCATTTGGTGTCAAATGAATTGGTGAATGGTGTTCCTCTTAAAAATTTCCATCTTCAAGACGTCTGTGTCTCGTGCCAAAAAGGAAAACAAACGAAGAAGCGGCACCCTACAAAGAAAGTCAACACGGTGGCTGTTCCTCTTGAACGTTTGCACATGGATTTGTTCGGTCCTGTCAAACACAAAAGCATTAGGAATGATCAATATTGCCTCGTGATTACTGATGATTATTCGAGATTTTCTTGGGTGGCGTTCATGGCACACAAGAGTGAAACCTTCGGTATTATCAAAAACTTGATCATTCAGATTGAGAATCTTTACAACTTGAAGGTTAGGCGGATACGTAGCGACAATGGTACTGAATTCAAAAATCATGCCATGGCGGAGTTTTGCACTTCAAAAGGTATTCTTCACGAATTTAGTGCAGCTTATACTCCTCAGCAGAATGGCGTCGCTGAACGTAAGAACCGCACATTGATCGAGACTGCTAGGACTATGTTGGTAGAGTCGCAGCTACCCATTCCATTCTGGACTGAAGCTGTGTCCTCTGCATGCTATACGTTGAACCGAGTCCTTACAGTCAAAAGGCACAACAAGACCTGCTTTGAGCTTATCAACAAACGGAAACCAGACTTGTCTTATCTTGAACCGTTTGGAGCTCCTTGCACAATTATCGATCCTAATGGAAAGTTTGGGGCAAGATCAATCGAGGGATACTTTCTTGGGTATTCCACCCCAAACTTAAGAGTCTGGAATCTAGAGACTAAAAGGGTTGAGGAATGGTCTGAAGTCAGAGTACAAAGGCACACTTTACCAGTCAGAAATCCTGGTCAGCCTTGGATGTTTGAGTACGATGACTTTTTCAATTCGATCAATGTTGAAGCCGTTGAAGAAAGTGCTGCGGCAAGGATGTTTTTCGAGAGCGACAATGCAACAGATTCACCGTTGGTTCGTCCCATTATAGTCAATCAAGAACCATCTTCGGTGAACAATAATGCTCTCGACAATGAGGATTTTCAAGATGCTACCGAATTGAACGAATCTTCAGAGGATGACGAATTTCTAGATGCAGATCAAGAAGCTCCAACAGCAGTTCACGGTATTTCAGAGGGTACTCCTCCAGTGGATGTCCCTAGAACAGCTGAAACTTCTGCATCATCCTCTTCGTCAATTCCGGGACTTGAATTGATTGCTGATCTCAATCTCAACAATCTGGGTACAAATATTCCAGTTCAAGATAATCCAGAAACAAGGATTCATAATACCCATCCTCAACATAACATCATCGGAAATGTACAGAGTGGCATTCAAACAAGAAACATGTTGCGAAACAACAACAATGCAGGCTTGTATGCAACTATCCGAGAATCTGGTCAACAGAATGATTGGTCTTTCGCGTGTTATGTCTCACAGGAAGAGCCAAGAACTTGGAAAGATGCATTGAAAGATAGCTCATGGGTTGAAGCGATGCAGGAAGAACTGCAACAATTCCAGAAGCTTGGTGTCTGGAAACTCGTAGAGAAACCTGCTGGTTACAAGAAGATTGGTACCCGTTGGGTGTTTAAGTGCAAGAAGGATGACCGTGGGATCGTTATCCGGAACAAAGCAAGGCTAGTCGTTCAAGGTTTTCGTCAGATTGAAGGGATCGACTACAACGAAGTGTATGCACCTGTTGCACGTCTAGAAGCAATTCGGATCTTTCTGGCTTATGCCTCATTCAAAGGTTTCAAGGTATACCAGATGGACGTGAAGAGTGCTTTCTTACATGGTGTGGTGGAAGAAGAGGTGTACGTCGAACAGCCTCCTGGTTTTGAAGATCCTATCCATCCCGATCGGGTTTGGTTGCTCAACAAAGCTCTATATGGTCTACATCAAGCATCGCGAGCTTGGTACGCAACCTTATCTAATTATCTGCTGGAGAACGGTTTTCGCAGAGGTCTTATCGATTGCACTCTTTTCATCAAAGAACAAGATGGAGATCTTCTACTGGTACAGGTATACGTTGATGATATTATATTTGGTTCTACTAATGATGTTTTGTGTAGGGATTTCGAGCGTGTTATGCAGGATAAATTCGAGATGAGTGCTATGGGGGAAATGACCTTCTTTTTGGGCCTACAAGTACAACAAACCGAGTCTGGGATATTCATCCATCAGACTAAATATGTTGGTGACATCTTGAGCCGGTTCCAGATGTCTGATGCAACGCCCATCGGTACCCCATTGCCACAAAATCACGGAATTACTCCAGACTTGAAGGGTCAAGATGTTAGCCCCTCATACTACCGCGCGATGATAGGATCCCTTATGTACCTCACAGCATCCAGACCAGATATAATGTACCCAACGTGCCTGCTTGCCAGATATCAAGTGAACCCGAAGGCCTCACATCTTGCAGCTGTAAAAAGGATATTTCGTTATTTGAAGGGTTACCCTGACACCGGTCTATGGTACCCTAGGGATAATAACTTTGACTTGATCGCATTCAGTGATTCTGATTTTGGCGGATGCAAAATCGACGGCAAATCCACAACGGCTGGATGTCAGTTTTTGGGAAATCGCCTAGTCACATGGCAGTGCAAGAAGCAGACGTGCGTCGCTACATCAACATGCGAAGCTGAATACATTGCTGCCTCAAGTTGTTGCTCCCAAGTCCTGTGGATACAACAACAAATGCGTGATTACGGTTTTGAATTCCTAACTACTCCTATTTACGTTGATAATTCTGCTGCATTACAGATCACTAGAAATCCTGTGCAGCATTCAAAGACTAAGCACATCGAAATTAAGTATCACTTCATACGTGATTGCTTTGAGAAAAGGCTAATCGATGTTGCTTACGTCCACACCGATGACCAACGTGCCGACCTTTTTACCAAAGCTTTTGACAAATCAAGATTTGACTATCTTTTATTGGTAAACGGCATTAAGGTCAAGCAAGAGTAATCCACATCGGAAAATCATTTTTGTAAATACCTTTGTGTTTTAAATTTATCTTAGTTTGTTGATTTTAGGGGGAGTAAATCCAAAAATTTGAAAATCCAAAAACATCGAAAAATTTCAAAAACACAAAAACAATAGAAAAGCAAAAATGAGTTTCCTGGCGAGCAAAAGAGAAAGTGATAGTACATCAGTGGTCTGTCTAAACCTCTTTAAACCTTAAATGAAAAGCGATAAGCAGCTCTATATAAGATGTATCGGTAGGCTCACAATCATTTTAAAGTGTGCAGGGTGATATAAACTTAAATCGACTGAAGACTGGGTGGGAACCATTCATTGGCATATGGTCTTAGTACCGAAATTTCGTTTGATAGATTGCCGAGGTTCTGAGATATTCGGTCTTTATGCTGCTTATCATCTGGGTATCATGGTTGTATCTTTTACCGAAAAATAACGGGGACGCAAGTCTAGATCTTCCATGATACTATACATACGTGTACATATTGCATACGACCTCAATAAGTGATCAACAATCACATGTCCAAACAAAATAAGTGATAAAATATCACAAATTCTTTCCGGGTGTCAAGTTCGTCTCTCTGCTGTACGAAAGTACTGACCTGTTCACGGACTTGCTCCTGTGCCCTCATGCATCGAAAATCAAGTTCCTCATCAATAAGTGATTATATCACATAGGGCTTGTTTTCAATCAAAATAAGTGAGAATCTCACATCATATACGGTCAAACAGATGATAATCGGTATACTTACCGGTAAGATGAACCCTCGTGCATACCTTGATACGGGAATGTGTCGTGATGTGGATGAACACCGGTCGGTAAGTATAAATCATACCTTAACGTATCCCCTCGCCATGATTACATCTGATAAGTTGAGCTTATGTGGACAACAATACCGATAATTGTTATATGATGCTTATCTTAATGTTATCTAATTGAACAAAGAGAGTGTTTTGGCATGACCGTACACTGATATGATTCTCTTACCCTCGAAACTCGCAAAAAGAATGTCTGTATATATTTATTTACTGCTTTCAGTCTTTACATTTGAAATATTCAAAAATACCAAAAAGATTTTAAGTGTGTTTTAATATAAACTTTATAAAAGCCAAAAAGATTTTATTTCTATTTTATTTTCGATCGTACGATGTTGGAGCTCGAGTCTTCGTTACCTGAAACCTGAACGAAAACCAAAACGACTAAATCTTCATAAACGGTCGAAATTTGCAAGTGTTGAAAGTTAAAATTGAAATTGATAAAAATCTTTAAACTTTCATACTGTCGGACGGTGTTTGTTTAAACAATGGTCACATGTGTGTCGTTTGCTTTGATATTCCAGGCGGTTGTTCTCATTACGCGTTTAGATTTCTTGCATGTGCAGATTCTAAAGGCTAGGAGAACATGGTCGATGACAAGCTTCGGAATGAAGACACGACGTGAAGGCACTCAAATGATGAAGATGATCGAGTTGCCGCTGACCATCATCAACACCACAAGGATCTCACTTCATAAAGATAAAGACTTTCACGAGCATAACTCAAGGGGGAGCTTATGTTAAGGGGGAGTTTGTCAACACACTTCCTACGTGATACGGGGAGTTTGTTGATACACTTTCTGCTTTCAAGACGTGAAGACTTTAAAGATCCTACGACATTGAAGACTTGAATAGAAGTCAAAGACTTGAAGACACGAGAACTTACAAGATCGAAGATCGAGATAAAGCAACAGCTGATTATTGATAAACCAGACAAAGCTACAGCCAAGGGGGAGTTTGTTGGTGCACTTATGTCTGCACTTTGTCTGTATTCGGTCACAATGTAAAACGATGTCTTGTTAGTCCTGTAAGTTTGACCAAGTCAACCATCCTCCTGGTTTGACTTGGCCAAACAGTCAACATTATGTTTGTAAGATGGCTGGGTCGAAGGATGCACCATCGAAGGATTGCATGGATCCTTCGATGATGAGCTCGAAAGATGGACCTTCGATAGATGGACCACGAAAGATCCCATCCTTCGTGATTCATATGGATCGTTCGAGCTGTTCCTGGTCGAAAGATGATCTTTCGACCAGTCTGCATGATCCTTCGACCAGACCTGTTGTGTTCGGGTATAAATACCCGTGTGTTGTGTTCATTTCGATAGTTAGACATAGTGAGACACTCAGACAGATCAGGAACACACACACACTAGAGAGAGTTTGCAGAACTGATTTGTAAACCTTGTGCTTGTAACGGACCTTTCATACGCATTAATACAAGTGGTGTTAATCGTTGAATATTGTGTGTCGTGCTTTCACGTGTTCTATCTTGGTTTGCTATCTCGGTTGGATTCCGCACAACCGGGTTGGTTTGTACACAAGGATTAGGCAACTAGATCCTCCCCTAGCCGGACCTACAACAACGATGAACAAAGATCTATTCGAGGTTGCTTTGACTGCGGGGACAAAGGGCATTTCAAGAAAGATTGCCCTAACAACAAACAGGCCAATGATAAGATTTACTTAGAAACCAAACCAAGATGTGCTGAGTGCAAGTGTCACCGTGATGGTGGATGTCAGAAGCCTTGGTACGGGAGGAAAGGACACAACAAGGAAGGTTGTGGGATGAAGAGTTCCATACAAGGAGAAAACAGTAACAACGCTCTAGGTGGAAATGGGAAAGGAAATTGCCGAATGATAGGATGCTACCATTGTAAGGAAGTTGGACATTTTAAGAGGGAATGCCTGAAGTTGAAACAAGACCGTGAGAGAAAATCCAACATCAGAGCTTGTGAGGCATGCCAGGATCCAGGTGTGATTTCTGGTACGTTCTCTATCAACCAAAACTTTTGCACCTATTTTGTTTGATGCTGGTGCCGGTTATGGCTCCGTGTCATTAGAATTTAAGAATATACTTGGTTTAACCGCTAGTAAGTTAGATATCCCCTACTCGATCGAATTAGCTAATGGAAAGTTAGATGAAGCCAACGAAGTAATCAGAGGTTGTGTGATAGAATTGGGAGAACGTAAGTTTACTTTGGGTCTACTACCAGTCCAATCGGGAAGCTTCGACGTGGTAGTAGGAATGGATTGGTTATCCGGAAACAAGGCTGAGATAGTATGTCACGAGAAAGCTGTTCGTATTCCAACTGATGATGGTGAGACAATTGTGGTTCACGGAGAGAAGCGTGACACACCGCTAAGATTTATCAGCTGCTTGAAAGCAAGGAAGTGTTTACAGAAAAGATGTGTTGCTTTTCTAGCACACATCGTGGATAAAAAGGCTGTTGAGCCAAGAATCGAAGACATCCCTGTCGTAAGGGAGTATCCAGAAGTCTTCCCAGAAGACTTGCCTGGATTACCGCCTCTAAGGCAAGTAGAGTTTCACGACGATTTAATTCCAGGCACTGCACCCGTAGTCAATGCATCATAGCGACTTACATTTTCGGGGGTGCAAAGATTGACAGAGAAGTGTTGGTAACGGATGGAGAAGGAAGATAACAGACCAAAAATTCCTTTTTGGGGTAATCCCATTGTTACCCATCAAAAAGGAGGATGATGATTTTCAAATAAACATCAACTACAGAGAATTGAACAAGCTGGCGATCAAGAACAGGTATCCTCTGCCAAGAATCGACGATCTGTTTGATCAACTGCAAGGCTCGAACTATTATTCAAAGATCGATCTTCGATCTGGATACCATCAATTAAGGATACAGGAGGAAAGTATCCCGAAAAGTTATGGGCACTACGAGTTCCTCGTTATGCCATTTGGTTTGACAAACGCACCTGCGGTATTCATGGATCTAATGAATAGAGTTTGCAAGCCATACTTAGACAAGTTCGTGATTGTATTCATCGACGACATCCTGATTTACTCAAAGACGAAGGCTGAACACGAGCAGCATCTTAGAACCATATTGGAGCTGCTAACGAAGGAACAGCTGTACGCCAAATTCTCCAAGTGCGAGTTTTGGCTACGCGAAGTCCAGTTTCTTGGACATGTGGTTAATGGGGATGGAATTCATGTTGATCCCACAAAGATCGAGGCAATCAAGAATTGGGAAACGCCTACAACGCCAACCGAGATTCGACAATTCTTGAGTTTGGCTGGCTACTATCGAAGGTTCATCAAGGATTTCTCAAAAATCGCTCAACCTTTGACGCTCCTCACGCAGAAGGATAAGACGTTGATTGGGGAATCAAACAGGAAGAAGCGTTTCAGATATTGAAGGATAAGCTTTGTAACGCGCCAATCTTAGCTCTACCAGAAGGTACTGATGACTTTGTGGTATACTGCGACGCATCGCGTCAAGGTTTGGGTTGTGTGTTGATGCAACGCCAAAAGGTTATTGCTTACGCATCACGTCAACTGAAAGTGCACGAAAAGAACTATACCACACACGAATTAGAGCTTGGCGCAGTGGTTTTCGCTTTACAGATCTGGAGACACTACCTGTATGGTACGAAGTGCACAATCTTTACAGATCACAGGAGCCTACAACATATATTCAACCAGAAGGAGTTGAATATGAGGCAAAGACGATGGGTTGAATTGTTGAACGATTACGACTGCGAGGTGAAATATCATCCAGGGAAGGCGAATGTAGTCGCCGATGCCCTAAGTAGAAAAGAAAGGATCAAGCCCATAAGGGTTAGAGCTTTGGAAATGATTATACGAACCGATCTTTCCTTGCGCATTCGTGCTGCACAAAAGGAAGCTCTCAAGGAGGGAAACCTTGAGGAAGAATATCTCCGCAGAATGGAAAAGCTTTTGGTACCAAACGAGGAAGGAATGTTATGTTTTGAGAAAAGGATTTGGGTTCCTCTGTTTGGTGATTTGAGGAAGGTTATTTTTGATGAAGCTCACAAATCAAGGTACTCTATCCATCCTGGAGCGGATAAGATGTACCAAGATCTCAAAGATTATTATTGGTGGCCTAGGATGAAAGGCGACGTTGCTGTTTACGTGAGCAAATGTTTAACGTGCGCTAAGGTCAAGGCGGAATACCAGAAGCCTTCGGGACTTCTGCAACAACCTGAGATTCCCAAGTGGAAATGGGAACAAATCTCAATGGATTTTGTTACAAAACTGCCAAGAACGCCAAGAGGCCATGATATGATTTGGGTGATTGTTGACCGCCTAACAAAGTCCGCACACTTTCTGCCAATCAAGGAGAAAGACAGTACTAGTAAACTTGCGGAAATTTACTTGAGAGAGATCGTAGCACGTCATGGAGTACCTCTCTCGATCATCTCTGATAGAGACGGAAGGTTTGTGTCAAGGATATGGCAATCTTTCCAAGAATCTTTTGGCTCACAATTGAATCTGAGCACTGCGTTCCATCCGCAAACTGACGGCCAGAGCGAGCGAACGATACAAACTTTGGAAGACATGCTGAGGGCATGTGTTATGGATTTGGGCGGTAGCTGGGATAAACACTTACCTTTGGTCGAATTTTCATACAACAACAGCTACCCCACCAGTATTGGTGTCGCGCCATTTGAGGCCCTATACGGACGCAAGTGCCGATCACCACTATGTTGGTCTGACGCAGGTGATAGGCAGCTTGCTGGTCCCGAGATCGTCCAAGAGACGACAGACAAGATTACGCAAATACTTAAACGCATCGAAGCCGCTCGCCACGGGCAAAAGGCCTACGCGGATCCAAACCGGAAGCATGTGGATTTCCAAGTTGGAGAAATGGTGTTATTGAAAGTTTCACCCTGGAAGGGGGTGGCACGCTTTGGAAAGCGTGGGAAGTTAAATCCGCGCTACATTGGTCCTTTCAGAATTCTGGAAAGAATTGGGACAGTAGCATACAAGTTGGAACTACCTGCTGAACTGAATGGTGTTCACGATACATTTCATGTATCCAATTTAAAGAAAAGTCCAACTCAAGTTGACGTTGCCATTCCTATCGACGAGATTCATATTGACGACACGCTCCACTGCGTTGAAGAACCTGTTGAGGTCACAGATTGGAAAGTTAACAAGACCCGCTGGAGCAGTGTCAAACTCGTCAAAGTACGTTGGAATGCCAGACATGGTCCTGAATTTACCTGGGAACGTGAGGACCGGATGAAAGAAAAATACCCCCACTTATTTCCTAAGAACTCTGCATCTACAAGCAGAACTTAAATTTCGGGACGAAATTTATTTAACGGGGGGAGAATGTGACAACCCGCACTAAACCAGGTATCCGTACAACTTAATTAATAATTAATTACTACTTGATTACTGTGCTTGTTTGAACTAGCTGATAAACTGCTGCCTGCATACTGATACATGCACTTACTTGCATCATACTTTATTTGCTGTCACTACATTAATTACATACTGAACCCTAGTGACAAACATGATGCACAAAAAGCACAGTAGCACTAAACGGATACACGGCAAACATGCTGATATGACCAGCATCAGGCAGACACTGCCTCTAAGGCCTGTTAAGAGCCTCATATATTTTGGCTACACTGGTAGTGAGTGTAGGAATATAAGGGTTATGGTACCGCATCTCTAGGGATAAGATACACTGATTTGGATGTGCCTAAAACGTACTTTAAGTACCAAACACAGCACTTTAATAAATAAACCAGCTTCTAGCTGACTAATAAAGTGCCAGAACATGAGAAAATATTACTAGACACTTTCTAAAGTGTCGGGAAAACAAATTGTGTCACTAAAAATGTTAATAACGACACTTTAAAGCGTTACAAAAGGCTTTAACGGATTACTATCCAACCAGAAACCCGGACTTTACCCGGAACATGAAAATAGTAATATTTGCACTATTTATAATTTTCTGAGCTAGTTAGGGTCCCTGATTACCCTAACACCCGTCATAATACGTAACATACGACTAACGAGGTTAACACTTAACAAACATAACTAACCTCCCTAACTAGTACTTAAAATCGAACCAAGACCCCCCCCCCATAACCGAACTCGGTCACCAAGTGACCCCACCCTTGTACCATGTGATTTTACTAGATCATGTATGCTTAAAATCTAGAGAACATAACTTCCATTGGATAATACCCTCTAATCTTGTCTATAAGTATCACCACATAACACAAGAGTTATTACACTTCACATTTCACAACTCACTCACACTCTCTTGCTCTCTCTACCTCTCGGCCGAACACCCCAGCCCCCATACACCCACCTTCGCCTCTTGATCCCTCCATTCCAACAACATACACACTTCAAGGATCACGTATTAGGAGCCTCGGAGCAAGCGGAACACGAAGGACCTCTACCGTTAGCTTTTATCCACCTCTTTTTCGCCAAAGATCTTCCCTAGCCTTGAGCTAGAGGTATATCATTTAAAACTTGTTTTTACACTCATCTAAAGTGGTTAAAAGAAATTATGTCGGTTGAATCTCGTTAAAATGAAAGATGATGATCAAAAGTCTACTAAAAATACTAAAAGTGGTGGTTAATAGCTAGTAACTTGTGTAAAAGTTGTAGTATTTGGAATTTGTGTTTATCTAGACCCGATCTATAATGTGGTAGCTCGGATCTCCGTTTAACCCGACTTTGTAAGATCATGTATCTTCACATAAGCTCGTTTTTGGTTACCACAAGGGTTAAAAGGCGAAACTCTACCACACAAGATACATGAACTTGTGTAAAAATATTTTACTTGTGTAAAAGTGATTTAACCGGTACAATGGTGTTTAAAACTAGCGGATCTACGTATCTGCAAGTGGTATTTTTGAAGAACCACACATTTAAGAAACCATGTATTTTAAAGAAAGGATCTTACACTAACAAACATGATTTTATAAACCACAAGTGTGTAGACACTTGTGAAATGTAAAGATCCGACAAATAACTATTTTTGGGAAAAATGACTAGAAGTTGTAAAGACGGATTTCTCTAGTCACAAGGTTTTTACGAGATCAAAGTTACTTTATATAAAGATCTACATATATAAAGGGGATTTACACTATGGATTCGGAAAAACTACAAGTTCATGTGATTATACAATTTACATACTTATCGACTAGTTTGATGTGTCGGAAATTGTTTGATTGAATAAAGAAGTTGTTGAATTGATTTGTTAAAAGAAAATGATACGCTTGAAAGCGTGGCCACCTCCAGTTACAGAGGAAACTCTGGCGAAATTTTCTAAAAACCTAACACTTAGAATTATTTACACAACAAGTGTTAGAACTATTTTTGGACATATTTTCAAAACATAAATTTCGCCAGCACTATATTTTACTAAATATTCGGAGGTGGGGTTTTCACAAAGATTAACGTGATAAATATATTTGTCACAACACTGTTTATGATTATTTTGTGAAAATACATAAATATTATTTTAGAGTAAAAATAATATTTGCAAGCGTTAATGATTCCAAAACTTTACGAACGCTTCCACAAACATATAAGTTACACCGGTAATTACATTACCACAAGATTGATAAAACGTAACTTACGCACATGTATTGTATCCCCCATCCTTGGGAAGAAGTATAACTACCAAGTGTATACGGAACATAAACGCGAAATAGTTGTCTAACTATTTCCTCTTACACTGCTACATACCACAACCATTTTTATACTCACAAGTGTTTTACATACTCACTTACACATGAACTCGCTCAACATTATTGTTGATTTTTCAACTCACATGTATTTCAGGAAATTAAACGGATCTGGCACGGTATGGAACGTTTTCCGCTGCACTTGTCATGAAGTCATCAGGGTTTAGGGGATGTGTCTCTTTCCTGGACAAGACACAGTCCTTAAACCACGTTTATGTTATGTTATAAGTTGTAATGTCTACTGAACAAGGTTATGGTTGTACGTTAAAACAATGGTATTGTGTTTGATTTTCAAAGCTTAATAGATGACTTGCATGGTTTTTAAATTCATATAGCTTGTTATGGTTAAGCTATGGTATTAAGAAGTCACACCAAAATTAACCACGCTTCCGCAAAGCCAGGGTGTGACAAGCAGCAGGGTAACTACAAAGGATGCTTTCAGTGTGGTGCTGAAGGCCATTTCAAAAGAGACTGCCCCTAGCTGAATCAGAATCAGAACAACAACAACCAAGGAAATGGGAACAACAATGGGGGTAACAACGACGGCAATGGTGCTAGGGGACGTGCCTTCGTGATTGGTCAGGGTGAGTTCCTACTTGACGACTTTTATATTATTTCTTTATTTGATTCGGGTGCCGATACTAGTTACGTGTCTTTAAAAGTTAGTCAAATGCTTAATCGTACCCCAACACTTTTGAACACCAAGTACATAGTAGAACTAGCAAGCGGTAAAAGTCTAGAGGCCACACACATAGTTTAGGGTTGCAATCTTGTTCTTGCTGATCAGACCTTTTCTATCGACCTCATTCCTATCGTTCTGCGGAATTTCGGGACGAAATTCCAAACTAACAGGGGGATGATGTGACACCCCAAGAAAAACCACGAAACCACGCAACTTAACTAGCTTCCTCAGTAACCACGTACTAAATTTCGGGACGAAATTTCTTTCAACTTAAGGATGATGTGACAACTCGTAATTTCGAGGTTAGAACCGTTCGTTTTCATTTTTTTATAAATCGAATTTTATACTTATTTTATTTGACGAGTTAATTATATACATAGTACCCCAACACTTTTGAACACCAAGTACATAGTAGAACTAGCAAGCGGTAAAAGTCTAGAGGCCACACACATAGTTTAGGGTTGCAATCTTGTTCTTGCTGATCAGACCTTTTCTATCGACCTCATTCCTATCGTTCTGCGGAATTTCGGGACGAAATTCCAAACCAACAGGGGGATGATGTGACACCCCAAGAAAAACCACGAAACCACGCAACTTAACTAGCTTCCTCAGTAACCACGTACTAAATTTCGGGACGAAATTTCTTTCAACTTGAGGATGATGTGACAACTCGTAATTTCGAGGTTAGAACCGTTCGTTTTCATTTTTTTATAAATCGAATTTTATACTTATTTTATTTGACGAGTTAATTATATACATAACTAAATTATTTTATTAGTTTGTATAATACAAGCGATTGACTAGAAACCGAACCCATATTGTGTTGAACCGACCCAAACCGTTTGAACCGAAGCCATATCTCGCTAGCCGACCCAACCTACTCAAGTAACTTGAAACTTATAAGGCAGAACCATAGTATGATCATTATATTTTTTTTAGTTGATTAATTATATTTTTATAATTAATTGAATCCATGTAAAAAAAAATCAATATGTAATATATGGAGGTATTGCATCATTATTAGGCTGTAAACCCCCCCTCAATTCGATCAGCTTTTTCTTTTATCCCTAGCCCATGTAATTCATAACCCTTTTAATTGTTCTTGCCCAACCCCTTAGAAAACCCCAACCGACTCCAACTCTAATATTTAAAGGTTACGTATATATACATGATCGCATATAACACTCCAACACAAACCCTATCATAGTTCCACCCTAACGACTTACGGCAGCCACCATCACCCTCTTTTCAGCCGGAGCACAGCCACCGATCGCCGGTAAGGTCCCTCACCTCCCTCGTCCGAAACTCTTTAATTGTCGCTGTTGTCACGGTTTTGGTTTATGAGATTATGTTAGGAGGAATCATGCTTATACGTATACTTGGGTATGTAAACTTGGTTATGGTATGTGTATTTGTATGCATAGGTAGTTATGAAATTTGAATCTTTGTTGGATTTCGAGGATGAGTACTGTGTTTTCGATATATATTATGAATTCATGATAACTGCATTTAATATTCTAATTAAAGTTTAAAGTTTATGTAATAAGTGTGATTTTTGTTTAAATAACTGATGTTATGTTGTGATAGGATCTTAGTGATGATTTCATGACAAACTGTTTTATACTTAATTGATTTACTGAGATTGTAGCCTCTCTATAAGTCGAAATCAATTTGATTGGTTGAATGGTTATTTGTTAAACTGTGTTGGGTGTTTAAGAGATTTTGGTATAAGCTAGTATTGAAAATCGGGTTATTATAAAAATGGTAGAAAAGGTTGCTAATGGCTTTCTTTCCTTTGACCGATTATTTATTTTAAATCCTTTATTATAATTGAGTTTTGTTATGTAGGGATGAGGTGTTAAATGTGTTTTGATATTTTGGAGTGCTAACTGTCTTGGGTATGATTTAAACAGGAAATATGATGTTGTGTGTGCCCTCTTCATGACTGATGTGTATATTTAGTGGGTGTTTATATATGATAAACGATAGTGTAGATTTTGGAGATTGATCACGATAATTAGGATGATGATTTCATATGAATACATGATATCTCTGCTACGTGTTGAATACGTGTATATGTGCCGTTAACCGAATACGAAACTAATGAAACATGGTAACTATAATAGGACGTGATTGACTAAAGAATTTTAACAAGTGAAATACCTGCCGAGCAAACCAAGGTGAGTTCACACTTTTCACAAGGCATGGGATTCCCAGGGGTTGGGAATGGGTAAAGAATTGAAACTGAAACTGCGTGATCTCCTCGTTTGGAACACGTATACACCCTCTTCATTGAAGGGTGACAACACGTGATAATGGTATAATTGGAAACTGCGTAATCTCCTGGTTTGGGGGTTACGTACACACCCTCTTTATTGAAGGGTGACAACACGGATACTAGACCAAAACTTTCTATCATGAAGTCCCTCCTTTTATATCGACTTAATCGCCGGGCCAATGGCGAGCGGGTCATTAGTTAGATAGCGCTATTTAGGTTTGACAAGCCTCACACCGTGCCGCAGAGGACAGGCGTGAACTAATGGATCTGGGCACTAGTCAATGATGATAGACATTGACGTCAGGGCACCAACTTATTTTAGTCAGTGGTCGATATGGTAAACAGGTCTAGTGGTTAACATGGGGAAGCCCCCACCAACTATGGATAGGTTTGGGAAACAGGGTAAACGGATTAACTTACTACTTACAAACGAACTCATGGTTTTTGAAACAACCTAACAAAGAACACCAACTGTGAACTCGCTCAACTTTGTTGTTGACTCGTTGTTACATGCCTTGCAGGGCGTTAGGTATCTTTGGAGCTTGCATGAGCAGGAGGAGTCGTTGTGGAGCATGGACGGTTGTGTGCCATGTTACATTTAAACTTATTGAACTTATATTTTGGTTTTACGTTTTATGCTTCCGCTATTTAACTTGAACTTGGTTAACTGATTTTTGAACACCAATTATATTGTGTGGTTGGATTTTATTCATTTTAAATACATTGTTCAATATGATTGGTGGCTTGATCCTGGTCAGTCACGCCTCCATGCAGTGATACTCCGCTTGTGGATTTTGGGGGTGTGACATGTTACATTTACTACAAACGTTTTATACACGGTATGATTAGCTAAGGAACTTACTGCTAGATCACGTGAATGGATAGGCTATTATCGTAAGACCATTAATCCTTGTATAAGGACCGAGAGGCATGAGTGATAGATCTATCGGGTGTTGCGAGCCCCACACATGGGCCAGCGTGCGGCTGCATGTGGTGACTATGTCGTTCCGCCGGAAGGACCGGTATAAAATACGCGTTACAGGTTTGAGTGCTTCCTAGTCCATGTCACTTATTAATGTATTAGCTACACATTAATCGATCTCTTTTTCCTTAATTGCTACATACCAGGGATTTTCATACATACAGACTTGTTTACAAAGGTTTATACATACTCACTTACACATGAACTCGCTCAACATTATTGTTGATTTTTCAACTTACATGTATTTCAGGGAATTAAAGGATCTGGCGCGGTATGACACGTTTTCCCGCTGCATTAGTTTCGAGGTCATCCGAGTTTAAGGGATGTGACTTTTTCCTGGACGAGTCACAGTTCTTAAGCTGTGTTTATTTCTTGTTGGTGTTGTGTCTTTTGAACACTGTTTATGTTTGTTAGGATATGATATCCGTTAAGACAATGTTGTGGTTCTTTACTCTTCAAACTTATTTTAATGGATGATCTTGCATGGTTTTTATTTCATATAGCTTGTTATGGTTAAGCTATGGTATTAAGAAGTCACACCAAAATAACCACGCTTCCGCAAAGCCAGGGTGTGACACAAGATGTACCTGAGTCAGAAGAACCGGATACGCAACGCCGTCTGACAGTGAAATTACATTTGAAGAAGTACCATGAACCTGTTTGAAAGACAAAGATTGAAGAAGAAAAGAGCTGCTGAGAATCCTCCTCTCACATTCTTTTTAACAAAGACTTTCAAGAAGATGCTGATCGAGATCCTGATACGAAGCTAACCACAAAAGCTGAAGAAAGAGACCCAGTGCTGAGAGTTCAGAAGTCAAGAACTTCCACAACATCTGCAGCATAGTGACAACCATAGACTACGTTGAAGACGTTGCTGATTTCATGTTATGAAGACAATTTGATGGCATCAGTCTAGGGGGAGATTGTTAGGCCCTAAAGTGTGAGACTGACGCATCAAATTAACACAACGGGTTATGGTTATGAATTGGGCTTTACCGGGTTAGTTATATTAGGTTTTGGACCTTTATAGGTAACTTGGGCCAAGCTTTAGGCCATGTGGGCCAAGCAGGGCCAAGGGGAGCCCATGTAGGGAGTTGGGCCTTAGTAAGTATATAAACAAGTTTATAACTTGTTTTTAGTTTTGAACCTTTAGAACCTCCTAGTTACAGAATTTCTAGTGAAACAGAGAGTGGGAGGCGATTGATGGTGGTGTACTCATACCAGACGTTTTTGCTTGTTGAAGTAATCGAAACGTGTGTGAGTTAAAAGTTATTTCGGTGTTCTTGTTTGTTTTCGTTTTGATTCTTGAATCACCTATTGATTGGATTCCGCACAATAAATAGGTTGTTTGATATCATTGAAAGATCCGGTTATTCGGGACTTACAGTTTACAAATATTCAAGTTCATGAAGCATTAGATTACACTTGTTTTTGGCAAAATTGGTAAGTAAAGGTTGTTTATTGTTGATTGTGAATTGATTGTGATGATTTTTACAAAAGAAAATGATATGCTTGAAAGCATGGAAACCTCCATTTTTAGGGGAAACTATGGCAAAATTTTCCAAAAATTTAAACACTTAGAAAATATTTATAAACATGCACTTACAAGTGTATTTTCATCAATAAATTTTTTCATAAACTTTGCCATAATTTTTGTTACAAAAATTATAATTATTGGAGGTTGGTTTTTATAAATAAAAGTGACTAAATATGTATTTATGAAATATATATTTAGAAGACACCATGTGTGTGATTATTTGTATATTATGTGAAATAATATAACACATAAAAATATCAAGGATTACAATCCAAATATTACCAAAATTTCAAGAAATAAATATACAAGTTGTACACAAAATATTGGTAAAAACCGAACTATGGAATAAGACTTACAAAATATTCTGGAAAATTTGTTCACAAAGTATATTTTGGTAAATAATATTTTGGACACCAAGGAAATGAAAATATGATTTTTACAATTACTACAAGAATATATATCATATTTTTGACAAGGGAAAAATATATTATTTTTGGCATGTATGAATATATATTTTTCTGAGATTAGAAGATATATTATTTTTTACGAAATATATATTTTCTTACACAAACACGAAATACAAGATTTTTGAGGTGAAAGATATATTTTCTCAAGTAAATATGAAATATATCATTTTTGAAGAAAAATGAGTTTATATATATATATTTTCAAAGTTGGGCATGAAAATATATTATTTTTGAAACTTATGAGAAAATACAAATATTGTTGCCAAAAGAAAAATTATAACTAATTTTTCTAAATATTATTTATTACAATATATATATATATATATATATATATATATGTATTGGACATATATATTGGTGGACTTTTATTAAAGATAATATTCCGGAAAGATTAATACGAAATTAAGTATAAGAATACTTAATGAATACAATAAAAATACGTATTCTCGTACGTATGAATACACACCTGAATACGACTCTAATACATGGCAAAATATACAAGTGTAAGGATACAAATACAAATACATCCATCCTTGGGAAGGATATACAAGTATAAATACTTGGGAAGTATTAACTTAAAATAATTGTTTTAACAATTATTCCAAAATTTAATAAATATAATTTAAGTTAAAATAATAATTATTTTAACAAATAATTATATAACTTGGAATAATATCGAGGACACAAAAGAAACGTAACTCAAAGACATTAATACTAAGTCAAGGCACGACTCGCTCGTCTAATAGATCATAGTACGTTGTAGGTAGTCGTGTTTACCGAAGGAGCTTGAGTTACGTTGGTTGAAGACGCAAGACTGTGAGTTCATGTCCCCCTTTTCTTTAAACTGTTTTGTTTTATAACTTCGGGGGTGAAGTACATGTAATAAAATGATTACAAACAATTACAATTGGTATGGTTAGCTATGGAAAGTACAGTATATCATGTGAATGGGTAGGCGCACTCCTAAGACCATTAATCCTCGTGTTAGGACCAAGGGGCATGAGTGATAGATCTATTTGGGTTTAGCGAGCCACACCCATATGGACCGGGGTTTTGCCCATGAGGTGACTATGTCGTACAGCCAGAGGCCCGGTACAAAATCTGCTAGGTTTGAGCCTTCCTACGCCATTGCACGCATGTTAATGGCCTTGCAAACCATTAATCGATCTGTTTCCTTGTTTTGCTTTCATACCGGGATTTACAAAACATACATACATACAATGATTACAAGGTTTTATTCATACACACAAACAAACACATGAACTCGCTCAACTTTTGTTGATGTTTTAAAACTACATGTATTTCAGGGAATTAATAGTGGATCTGGCGGGCGTTGGATATTTCAAGTTGCGTTAAGAATAAAGGATGTCATCCGTTGTCTTAGGGTTTAGTTAGTGTGTCTTATTCCTGGACGAGACACATCTACCAAAGCCTGATTTTATCTAAAGTCTTTTGACGAGTCCTTAGGGAACTCTAAACAATTCATATAGTTTGTAAAACTTAAATTTGGAGTCTATGTTTCAAACAACGATGTTGTGATGTTTTTAACTTAATTTGATGGATGACCATCTATGGTTTTTATCATATAGTTGTTATTATGATTGGATGCAATGATATTAAGTAAGTCACACATAATCACGCTTCCACAAAAGTCAGGGTGTGACAGCTTGGTATCAGAGCTTCGATTGTAGCGAACTAGGATTTCTTCTCGAGTCTAGACTACAATCATTAGGGCTCTCATAAAAATATTTTTACAACATGTTTTCATTGCATACACGAAACTCCCAGATCCAGGAAAACAAACATTTTTACAAACAAAAAGGGACACGAAACACTTTTCAAGGTTTATGCTTGTGGTTCAGACTAAGAGACTGGGAGGGGTTTAGTCTGGGAGACTAGGTGTTTTAGTCTGGGAAGACTAGGTAGTTTAGTCTGGGAGACTAGGAAGGATACATGATTACATGATTGCCTTGTCATTGATTTCATGCTTAATGTTAGTAGTTAATATATATGCATATGTGGTGATTGTTATGTTACAGATACCATGTCATCATCTGATAGCGGATTGTCCGATGACCATGATCCTATGGCTATTGTTTCTGACGATGAGATTGTCCTTGAGCCAGAGATCTTTACTTCCGATACCGAGAGTGACCCGGAGATGATGTCCGACGACGATGACGATTTTCAGCCATTTGCGCTGCCCGATTTCAGAGATGATTTACCGATTGCTGATGGTATCCCGGATGAGGATCCGTTTGTTATTCCCATTCCTGTGCACGATCATCTTAACATCAGTCATCCCGATGGTGAGCATGTCGTGGCACCGATCCTCGCTCCTGTTCCTTTAGTGGTCATTCCTCTGGAGGATTGGCCATTCGATGATCTTTTTGACGATGATTTTGATCTGTTTGTTGATGGTCCCCCTGATGATGCTCATGGCGATGGGGAGCTCGATGAGGACGTTGTTGATGTTCCACTTTTGGGGATTCCTGTTATCGAGATTTCTTCTGACTCTAGCTTACACTCCGTTCCAGATTCCTTTGAGTCTATGTCATCTTCCGCCTTACAGGCAGTTGGTTTGCGACATTATGCCACTGACTCTGATGAGGAGACGGCCATGTCAGCTGCACCGATTCCTCCACATGACATTGAGCCTGGACTTGAGCTTGATTTTATCCCTGTTGATCAGCCTGTTGATGCACCCGCTGATCATGAGCCGATACCTGCTCCTGAGCATTTGCCTGATCATGACCCTGTTCCATTTGGCATACCTGATATTGCACCCCTCATACCTGATCCAGTCCCTGCACCCGCTAACCCTCCTGTTATTGAGCCAGTCACTCATCCACTTGCACCTGCACCCGTTGATGTTGCTCCTTTTCATCCAGTAGAGTCAGATGTACACCATGTCAACCTGCCTATTGCTTTCTTGCAGGATATACCAGCACCCCGTCCAAGGGAAGGCACTTCTAGCCAGCAGCCTAGCCATGACCCTCATGTATCAGCAGCTCTCCCTCACATGCCTCAGTCTGCACCTACTGCTCATTTTACTTCTTCACCACTTGATGAGCCACTTAGATGGTTCCCACCTTACACTATGCCGATTTCTGATCCCTACCATCCCTCACATTTTACTGGTTATACACGGGATGAGTTACTTCTATCATTGCAGCTCCGGTATGAGATCATGAGTCGCAGGATTTTAGAGCTTGAGATGACACCGCGACCTTTGCCATGTCCGTGTCATCCCGCATTTGTTCCTCGTTCATCATCATCCCCATTTTCACATCCTCCTGCACCACTTACTCCATTTCCCGAGTTTGACACTCGCTTTCTTACCGTTGAGCAGCAGATCAGTTATTTGTTGCGTCATGTTTATGATCTTAAGGAGGAGCTTGCGCACGTGCGCAGCTTGTTATTTGTTCCTCCACCTCCTCCTCCACCACCATCAGCATAGACGGTTTTTGGTTTTATGTCGGTAGCTTGCTTTTGATGAGAGCACCGCTATTGAGTCGAGCTAGTGAAGCCTTTTGGAGACCACTTTTTGACTGTATGACTGTTGTAGACTGATAGACATTTTGGACAAGGGTAGTATGACCATGTGTTCCCTTTTGATATGATACTTTGTAAAACATGTAACAATATGTGTGGTCGATAATTAATGAAAAGCTCAATCGTAATGTTCTCATTAAATACGTTGTTAAATTACATGCTTGTGTTATAATTGTGCTGATTACCTGATTGCTTGCTACAATGAATGCTACTACATATACATACTATACACTTATTATATGATTAAGACCTGACCTATACAATCTTCTTTATAGAAGATGCCTCCTCGAGGGAGCAATCAGTTGCCCACAACAGAGGCGGAACTGCAAGAACGGATTTCACAAGCAATCGCACAACATGAGGCCTTACGCTCTGAACACAGTGGAGGTACCTCAGGAAATAACCCACCGCACGGTAATGTTTAAGTCACTTAAAACACATTACGATACGTTTGGACATTCCATGTGTGTTTGCTAATGCTTGCTGTGAATGATGTTGCTGGTACAGGCTGTACTTACAAGCAGTTCCTTGATTGTAAGCCTCTGAACTTTGACGGCACTGGAGGTGCTGTAGCTTTTGTAAGATGGGCTGAGAAGACAGATTCTGTGCTGCGAATGAGCAAGTGTGCGCCTGAGCACCAGGTCACTTACATTTCTGGACTATTCCTAGACGGAGCTCTATCCTGGTGGAACCTTCAGGTTCAAACTCTAGGTGAGGAAGCAGCGTATGCTATGACCTGGGATGAGATGAAAGAACTGATGCGCAAGAAGTATTGCTCGAGAGCTGAGATTCAGAAGTTGGAAACCGAGATCTGGAATCTGAAAATGGATGGACCCAAGATTGCTAAGTACGTACAAAGATTTCATGACATGTCTCGTGTGGTCCCCTACATGGTAGAGCCGGAGTTCAAGCGAGTTGAACGCTTCATCTGGGGATTGGCACCCCAAATTATGAGCATGGTGACTACTTCGAAGCCTCCAACAATCACAGAGGCCATTGATTTGAGCGTGGCACTGACAGAGGAAGCCATTAGATTGAACAAGTTTTCAATCTCTGAGGGAAAGAAGAAGGAGACTCATGCTGAGTCATCAGGAGAGAACAAAAGGAAGTTCTCTAATTTCAAGAAGGGTACCCAAAGAAACAATAGTGGTAACAAGAAGAGAGATGTGAATCCACCAGCCGAGGTTAAGACTGGTGCTACTTCTGGTGCTGAGATTAGAGGAAAAGGATATATGGGCACCCTGCCCAAATGAGATGTGTGTCAGTTTCATCACACTGGACGATGCAGAGCTGGAAAGTGTGAAACATGCGGAAAAGTTGGCCATGCCAAAGAGACATGCTGGTATGGTGCCGGTCGTGGGAATAATGGTCAGAAAGGAAATGGTAATGGCAACGGTTATGGCAACAGAAACCAAGGTGGAAATCAAGGAGGTAATGGTAATCGTGGTGGTTCTGGAAACCAAGTTGGTAATGGAAACCGCAACCAAAACAACAACCAGGGCGGTACTGGGAACAAACAAGGATGCTTTAGTTGTGGAGATGTCGGGCATTTCAAGCGAGATTGCCCAAAGAACAATCAAGCCCAAGGAAGAGTCTTCAACATTGGAGCTAGGGAAGCTTGCCAAGATCCGAATGTAGTCACGGGTACGTTCCTTATCAACCAACACTTTGCATCTGTACTATTTGATACTGGTGCCGACTATAGCTTCGTATCCCTAGAATTTAAGGATATACTTGGGTTAGTTTCCAGTAAGTTAGATATCCCGTATTCAATGGAACTAGCTAATGGAAAGCTAGTAGAGGCAAACGAAGTAATTAGAAGCTGTGTAATAGAGCTCGGAGAGCATGAGTTTACGCTTGATCTTCTGCCAGTCGAGTTGGGAAGTTTTGACGTGGTAGTCGGAATGGATTGGTTATCAAGCAACCGAGCCGAAATCGTATGTCATGAGAAGGTTATCCGCATTCCATTGGCGAATGGAGAGACGATTGTAGTGCACGGAGAGAAACACGATACTCCTCTAAGGATTATCAGCTGTTTGAAGGCCCGAAAGTTTTTACAGAAAGGATGTGTTGCCTTTTTGTCTCACATTGTTGATAAAGAAGCCGAAGAGCCAAAGCTGGAAAATATCCATGTGGTAAGGGAATATCCTGAAGTCTTCCCCGAAGACTTGCCAGGATTGCCGCTGCAACAACAAGTCGAATTCCACATTGATTTAGTTCCAGGCGCCGCGCCTGTAGCTAAGGCACCTTATCGACTTGCGCCTTCCGAGATGCAAGAGCTGTCAACGCAACTTCAGGAACTTTTGGACAAGGGATTTATTCGACCAAGCTTCTCGCCTTGGGGAGCTCCAGTTCTGTTTGTCAAGAAGAAGGACGGTAGTTTCCGTATGTGCATTGATTACTGAGAGCTGAACAAGTTGACCATCAAGAATCGGTATCCCTTGCCGAGGATTGATGATTTATTTTATCAACTTCAAGGTTCAACTTACTACTCCAAGATCGATCTTCGATCAGGTTATCACCAGCTGAGGATTCAAGAGGAGAGTATACCCAAGACTGCCTTTAGAACTCGTTATGGACATTACGAGTTTCTAGTAATGCCGTTTGGTTTGACAAACGCGCCGGCAGTATTTATGGATCTGATGAACCGAGTTTGCAAGCCATATCTCGATAAATTCATGATTGTGTTTATCGATGATATTTTGATCTATTCAAGGATGAAGGAAGAGCATGAGCAACACCTTAGAGCCATTTTAGAGCTGCTCAAAAAGGAGAAACTGTATGCTAAATTCTTGAAATGCGAGCTCTGGTTGCGTGAGGTACAATTCCTCGGTCATGTAGTAAACGAAGATGGAATCCATGTGGATCCCACCAAGATCGAAGCGATTAAGAATTGGGAAACTCCGAAGACGCCAACCGAGATCCGACAGTTTCTAGGTTTAGCAGGGTACTATCGCCAATTCATTGAGGATTTTTCAAAAATCGCTCAACCACTGACCTCCCTTACTCAAAAGGACAAGAAGTATGAATAGGGAGATAAATAAGAGGAAGCTTTTCAGCTACTCAAGAACAAGCTTTGCGATGCACCTATATTATCCCTACCCGAAGGCACCGATGACTTCATGGTATACTGTGATGCCTCGCGTCAGGGATTGGGCTGTGTACAGATGCAGCGACAGAAGGTTATCGCTTATGCTTCGCGCCAGTTGAAAGTTCATGAGAAAAATTGCACCACGCGTGACTTGGAGTTAGGCGCAGTGGTGTTTGCTTTGAAGATCTGGCGACATTATTTGTATGGCACCCGATGTACGATCTTTACCGATCACAAGAGCCTTCAGCACATATTCGATCAGAAAGAGCTTAATATGAGACAGCGTGTCACACCCTGGCTTTTGCGGAAGCGTGGGTTTATTTGGTGTGACTTCTTAATACCATAGCAACAATCACAACAATGCTATATGATAAAAAATACGAGATGTTCATCCATTAATAAAAGTGAGAAAATACCTCCATAACATTGTTTAGAAACATCGACATTTGAAATAAGTTACAAACCATAAATTATTTAAAACGTGTTCATAAGGCACACAAAAGACTTTAGATAAGACGAGGTTTAGAGACATGTAACCCGTCCAGGAATAGGTTACACCTCTCAAACTTCACAACTCTAGATGACATCTATTATCCAACGCAGCTAGACACATGCATACCCTGCCAGATCCTGCTAGTTCCCTGAAATACATGTAGTTTGAAAAATCAACAAAAAGTTGAGCGAGTTCATGTGTAAGTCTGTGTATATAAGCCTTTAAAATATGTCTTGTGTGTATAAATGTCCCAGGTATGTAGCAATTAAGGAAAAAGAGATCACCAATGGGTTGCAAAGCCATTAGTATGTGTGAAATGGTGCAGGAAGACTCAAACCTAGCATATTTGTACCTGGCTTCCGGCTGGAAGACATAGTCACCTCTATGGGCCGCCCCGGCCTCATGGGTGTGGGCTTGCTACACCCAAATAGATCCAACACTCATGTCCCTAGGTCCTACGACGAGGATTAATGACCTTAAGTGTTGTGCCCACCTTTCACATGATCTAAGCGTCTAAACCCTCCTTAAGCTAACCATACCATGTATAAAAATGTCTGTAATAGTTGTAACATGTATTCCACCCCCGAAGTATAAAACTGAAAACATTTAAGAGAAAAGGGGAACATGAACTCACCTTATTTTGCAAGTGATTCCGAATACGTAAGTCAAGATTAAGGTGTCTGATAATAAGGAAACTCAAAGTTGTCCTAATGAATCGTACATGAACAAGAATAATGTATCAATATTGAGGTCGTGTAGTGTTGACGGGATTTGTTGAGCATTTATTGTATTTGATATTGTTTAGATTAACAGAAGGATCTTGTGAATTATATGTTTAGAGGGCTCGGAAAAATGAACATGATATAAAAGAATTATTTATGAAAAAATATTTATTTATCATAAATAATAAAATTGCAAAAATGTACAATTGATTTAATATAAACATTTGTAATAATAAATCAAATATATTTAATTAGTATAATCAAATAACATAATTAAATATAATGATTATTGGCAAAATATTGTACAAGTGATATAATTAATTTATATCAGAATAATTAAAAATAACATTTTTAATTATTGAACTTGAATATTACTGATTTAATTATATAAATATCGAAATTATATAAAATATCAGTAGCAACATTATTTTTGTAACGATCAACACTTAAAATAATTAATCTGAAAATTTCAGATTTTAATTCCTAAAAATCGATTTATTATTAATTATTTAATAATAAACTGTTTTAATATTGTAAAAAATAGTTTTATAAATAAATTGACTAATTTCACATTTTTAATAAAAGCAACAGTGGTTAATAATCTTCTAAAAATTATTGGAATGTTGAAAATATTAAAAATGAAACAATTAAAAAGAAATGCAGACCCCTGGGTTCGAACCCGGGTCTGTATTGTAACCAAACAGAGTCTTAACCACTGGGCTAAGCTTCTGTTTGTGTTTGATTTAGGACTGCTAAACTTATAACCAAACAGGAACTGGTCATCTTCTCCAATTGGAGTCAAACAGAAAGTCAACTCTTTCAATTCTACGGGAAAACTGTGTTATATCAAGATTAACTCTAGGGAATCATTACATAAGTGTAAACAAACTAATTGGACGGATAAAAACTAACCGGTATTGAAAGGATGATCGGATTGAAAAATTCCGGCGAAAAAGTGAGTATTCCGGCGAGTTACAGGTTTTAATCCGACGATTTCGGGTGTTTAAGTGTTTGTAAATGGTGTGGAATGTTGCTAGGAATGTAGGGAACTTAAATACACGAAGTTTGGATCTCAGATTCGACACAAATTAGTGGATTAGATCTACTTTTTATTTTTATAAAAATTCTTTTTCTTTTGAGTGTTTTGACACCAAAATGTGTCGTTTGAATGATTGGAACGAGATGGGATGGGTTGGGGATTATGTGGGTAAGCTTTACAGGTCAAAAGAATGAATAAAAATCGGTTTTGGTGAGATTTCGGTCGAAATCCGCGACCTGCGTAGCTGTGTATGTAATTCAGCTCGAAATTAAAGTTAACATAAATATAATATGATCTAATATATTTAACATGTGAGCTGGTAGACCAGCTGGTTGTTGTGTGTTGCTGTGTTTGCGGAGTTCGCGGTTTCGAGTCCCGTTCCGGCTGTTTCTTTGGGTTTAAAACCCTTTTTAATTCTCTAAATTAAAATTAATTATAATAAAATTCTAATTAGTATATAAAAGAAATTAAAATCTATATCTATCAGCTCCTGTACAGGAGGATAAACTGGTTAAGACACTTCGGTTATAACGCAGAGGTCGCGGGTTCGAATCTAACAAGGGCCGGTTCTCACCCAGGAGACCCCCTTTTAACCGGATTTTTGGATATTTACACTTTGGCCCCTCAAGTTTCATTTTGTACAAAAATAGTCCCTGAACTTTCAAAAAGTTACAATAACAGGCCCTATACTTTCATCAGAAGTACATAATTGGTCCCTAAAGTTTTGAGAATTGACATAAATGGTCCCTGTAATAGCCAGTTAGTTAAACTAACTGGGTTAAGTTTTAAAGAAGAATCCTTTACATAAAAGTTAACCAGGTTAGGATATTCAGTTAAAATGAGTTTCTAAAAATCAGTTTTAGTCCCTAGAGTTTAAGTTTCAGAAAATGACCAAATGAACCTTGGACTTTTATTTCAAAACTATATATTTATTTCTTTATAAAATAAGTTTCCAAAAATTACAAAAAGAACCCTAAACTTGTAGTTTGAAATAATTGCACTTTAACCCTTGTATTTATATAGTTTCAGAAATGATAATTTAGTCCCTAAACTTTGTACTTTCAAATAATGACGGTTTTAGTCCTCGAAATTAAAAAGTAATAACTTCAAGCAAGTTTCAAAGAATGTCAAATAGGTCCCTCAACCTATTGTTTGTCTATGTGTTGGCATTGTCAGCATGTTTCTGAGTTATCCATTCACTGTGCTAACTGTGTTTTGTGCATCAAGTTCATCACTAAAGTTTGTGTGTAATAAATGGAGTGACAGTATGAATGTGATGCATATGTATGTATGATGCAGAACTCATAAAGCAGTTTAATTCGTCAGTTGTAATTCTAGCACAGTCATTATGCACAAAGTTAATATTAATTAATTGTACGGATACCTGTAATTGTGAGCGTTGTCACATTTTCCCCCTGTTAAGAAAATTTCATCCCGAAATTTTAGTTCTGCTACTAGATGCAGGGGTCTTGGGGAATAAATGTGGGTATTTTTCTTTCATACGGTCCTCACGCTCCCACGTGAATTCCGGGCCGTGTCGTGCATTCCATCGAACTTTAACGAGTTTGACACTACTTCTGCGCGTCTTGTTAATCTTCCAATCAGTAAAGTGGAGTGTGTCATCAATATGAACTTCGTCGGCAGGAATGACTACTGTCTCTTGAGTTGGACTCTTTTTCAAATTAGATACATGAAATGTATCATGTACGCCATTTAGTTCAGCAGGTAAATCCAACTTGTATGCTACAAGACCAATCCTTTTCAGGATTTTAAATGGACCTATGTATCTGGGATTCAACTTCCCACGCTTCCCAAAGCGTGCTACACCCTTCCAGGGTGAAACCTTCAACAAAACCATATATCCCACCTCAAATTCCAGAGGTTTCCTCCTTCGGTCCGCATAACACTTTTGTCGATCACGAGCCGCTTTAATGCGCTCTCGGATCTGTAAAATCTTGTCGGTCGTTTCCTGGACCAATTCCAGGCCAACAAGCTGTCTATCACCCGCGTTAGCCCAGCATAATGGTGATCGACACTTGCGTCCATAGAGAGCTTCGAATGGTGCGGCCTGAATGCTTGTATGATAACTGTTATTGTATGAGAATTCAACCAATGGTAGGTGAGTGTCCCAACTTCCACCTAAATCCATTACGCAAGCTCACAACATGTCTTCTAATGTTTGAATCGTTCGTTCGCTCTGTCTGTCTGTCTGCGGATGAAAGGCAGTACTCAGATTCAACTGAGAACCAAAAGCTTCTTGGAAGGATTTCCAAATCCTTGATACGAATCTTCCGTCTCTATCAGAGATAATTGAGAGAGGCACTCCATGCCGTGCAACAATCTCTCTCAAGTATATCTCAGCAAGATTACTCGTTTTATCTTTCTCCTTGATTGGCAAAAAGTGTGCAGATTTCGTTAAACGGTCTACTATTACCCAAATCGTATCATGGCCCTTGGGCGTCCTTGGCAATTTCGTTATGAAGTCCATAGAAATCTGTTCCCATTTCCATTGGGGTATTTCAGGTTGTTGCAATAGACCTGAAGGCCTCTGGTATTCAACCTTCACTTTGGCGCAAGTTAAACATCTGCCAACATATACCGCAACATCGCCTTTCATTCTTGGCCACCAATAGAAATCCTTAAGATCTTGGTACATCTTATCCGCTCCTGGATGAATCGAGTACCGAGATTTGTGAGCTTCGTCAAAAATAACATTTCTCAGACCACCAAACATGGGAACCCAAATTCGTTTCATGAAGCACAAAGTCCCTTCCCCGTTTGGTACCAACTGTTTCTACATCCCACGGAGATACTCATTCTCAATATTCTTTTCTTTGAGTGCTTCTCTCTGCGCGGCACGAATACGCAATGAGAGGTCTGTTTGTATGATCATTTCCAAAGCCCTAACCCTTATGGGCTTGATCCTTTCCTTCCGACTTATAGCATCAACGACCACATTCACCTTCCCTGGGTAATACTTGATTTCACATTCATAATCATTTAACAGCTCTACCCAGCGTCTTTGCCTCATGTTAAGCTCTTTCTGATCGAATATGTGCTGCAGGCTCTTGTGATCAGTGTAGATGGTGCATCGAGTTCCATATAAATAATGTCGCCAAATCTTCAAAGCAAACACCACCGCGCCTAATTCCAAATCATGCGTGGTGTAGTTTTTCTCGTGGATCTTCAATTGGCGAGAAGCATATGCTATAACCTTCTGACGCTGCATAAGCACACATCCCAAACCTTGACGTGAAGCATCGCAATATACCACGAAGTAGTCAGTGCCTTCGGGTAGGGATAAGATCGGCGCGTCACAAAGTTTGTTTTTCAACAGCTGAAAAGCCTCTTCTTGCTTGTCTCCCCAATCAAACTTCTTGTCTTTCTGAGTGAGAGAGGTCAAAGATTGAGCGATTTTCGAGAAATCCTCAATGAACCTACGGTAATAACCAGCCGAACCTAGGAACTGTCGAATTTCGGTTGGCGTCTTCGGAGTCTCCCAATTCTTGATTGCTTCAATCTTTGTAGGATCCACATGGATTCCATTTCCATTGACTACATGGCCAAGAAACTGGACTTCGCGTAACCAAAACTCACACTTCGAGAACTTCGCATACAACTTCTCCCTTTTAAGCAGCTCTAGAATAGCTCTTAAATGTTGCTCATGCTCTCCTTTCGTCTTCGAGTAGATCAAAATGTCGTCAATGAACACAATCACAAACTTATCGAGGTACGGTTTACAGACTCTGTTCATCAAATACATGAATACTGCTGGCGCGTTCGTCAAGCCAAACGGCATAACCAGGAACTCGTAATGTCCATATCGAGTTCTAAAGGCCGTCTTTGGAATACTTTCCTCTTGTATCCTTAACTGGTGATAACCTGATCATAGATCGATCTTTGAGTAAAAACTTGAACCTTGTAATTGATCGAACAGGTCATCGATCCTTGGCAAAGGATATCTGTTCTTGATTGTCAACTTATTCAACTCCCGGTAGTCTATACACATGCGAAAACTACCATCCTTCTTTTTCACGAACAAAACTGGAGCTCCCCAAGGCGAGAAGCTTGGTCTGATAAATCCCTTGTCTAACAACTCCTGAAGTTGCGTTGACAACTCTTGCATTTCTGAAGGTGCAAGTCAATAAGGTGCCTTAGCTACAGGCGCGGCGCCTGGAACTAAGTCAATATGAAACTCGACTTGTCTTTGTGGTGGCAATCCTGGCAAGTCTTCTGGAAAGACTTCAGGATACTCCTTAACGACTGGGATATCTTCAAGTTTTGGCTCAGCGGCTTCCTTATCCACGATGTGTGCCAGGAAGGCAACACATCCCTTCTTCAAACATTTTCAGGCCTTCAAGCAACTAATGATCCTTAAGGGCGTATCACGCTTCTCTCCGTGTACTATGATCGTTTCTCCATCCGCCATTGGGATGCGAATGGTCTTCTCGTGACATACAATCTCGGCTCTGTTGCTTGACAACCAATCCATCCCTACTACCACAGCGAAGCTTCCTAACTCGACTGGCAGTAGGTCTAATGTAAACTCGTGTTCTCCCAGCTCTATCACGCATCCTCTGATGACTTCATTCGTTTCTACTAGCTTTCCATTAGCCATTTCAATTGAGTACGGAATGTCTAACTTACTAGCAGTTAACCTAAGTATTTTCTTAAATTCTAGCGATACAAAACTATAGTCGGCACCAGTGTCATAGTAAGTATAGTAAGTAAGTAATATACGTATGTAATAAGATAATAACACATAACATCCCATGGCATAACGCAAAATAAATAATCCAACAACGCATGTAAGTCACAATCAATGTAAGCAAGTAATCATCCAAGTCTTCCCCGGACTATCCCACCCAGTCTCTTAGACTGAACTCCCTAGTTTCTCAGACTAACTCCCTGGCCTCTAAGACCAAACCTTCCCAGTTTCTAAGACTTGATGTGTAGGAAGCGGTATGTTAAAAACTTGTAAGAATGGTTAAATAAAGACTGTCTCAAAAACTAAACTTTTTGACATGCTTTGGCCTAATAGGAATCGGTACTCTCATTGATAGTCCCCAGGTAGGCAACGGGTCCTTTTATTTAGATTTGTACGAATGCCAGCCTAGACAGGAGTTCTCAACTACCGATACCTAACCCTTCCAGTTACTACATGTGTGACACGAAAAACACATGTTTTTAAAGAAACGTTTGTACCCTGGATCTGGAAACTTGTATATGCAATGTAAAAATGTTTTCATGAGAGCCCTGATGATCAAAGTCTAGACTCGAGAAAGAATCCTAGTTCGCTATGATCGAGGCTCTGATACCAAGCTGTCATACCCTGGCTTTTGCGGAAGCGTGGGTTTATTTGGTGTGACTTCTTAATACCATAGCAACAATCACAACAATGCTATATGATAAAAATACGAGATGTTCATCCATTAATAGAAGTGAGAAAATACCTCCATAACATTGTTTAGAAACATCGACATTTGAAATAAGTTACAAACCATAAATTATTTAAAACGTGTTCATAAGGCACACAAAAGACTTTAGATAAGACGAGGTTTAGAGACATGTAACCCGTCCAGGAATAGGTTACACCTCTCAAACTTCACAACTCTGGATGACATCTATTATCCAACGCAGCTAGATACATGCATACCCTGCCAGTTCCTCCTAGTTCCCTGAAATACATGTAGTTTGAAAAATCAACAAAAAGTTGAGCGAGTTCATGTGTAAGTCTGTGTATATAAGCCTTTAAAATATGTCTTGTGTGTATAAATTTCCCTGGTATGTAGCAATTAAGGAAACAGAGATCACCAATGGGTTGCAAAGCCATTAGTATGTGTGAAATGGTGCAGGAAGGCTCAAACCTAGCATATTTGTACCGGGCTTCCGGCTGGAAGACATAGTCACCTCTATGGGCCGCCCCGGCCTCATGGGTGTGGGCTTGCTACACCCAAATAGATCTATCACTCATGTCCCTAGGTCCTACGACGAGGATTAATGGCCTTAAGTGTTGTGCCCACCTTTCACATGATCTAAGCGTCTAAACCCTCCTTAAGCTAACCATACCATGTATAAAAATGTCTATAATAGTTGTAACATGTATTCCACCCCCGAAGTATAAAACTGAAAACAGTTAAGAGAAAAGGGGAACATGAACTCACCTTATTTTGCAAGTGATTCCGAATACGCAAGTCAAGATTAAGGTGTCTGATAATAAGGAAACTCAAAGTTGTCCTAATGAATCGTACATGAACAAGAATAATGTATCAATATTGAGGTCGTATAGTGTTGACGGGATTTGTTGAGCATTCATTGTATTTGATAGTGTTTAGATTAACAGAAGGATCTTGTGAATTATATGTTTAGAGGGCTCGGAAAAATGAACATGATATAAAAGAATTATTTATGAAAAATATTTATTTATCATAAATAATAAAATTGCAAAAATGTACAATTGATTTAATATAAACATTTGTAATAATAAATCAAATATATTTAATTAGTATAATCAAATAACATAATTAAATATAATGATTATTGGCAAAATATTATACAAGTGATATAATTAATTTATATCAGAATAATTAAAAATAACATTTTTAATTATTGAACTTGAATATTACTGATTTAATTATATAAATATCGAAGTTATATAAAATATCAGTAGCAACATTATTTTTGTAAAGATCAACACTTAAAATAATTAATCTGAAAATTTCATATTTTAATTCCTAAAAATCGATTTATTATTAATTATTTAATAATAAACTGTTTTAATATTGTAAAATTAATTTTATAAATAAATTGACTAATTTCACATTTTTAATAAAAGCAACAGTGGTTAATAATCTTATAAAAATTATTGGAATGTTGAAAATATTAAAAATGAAACGATTAAAAAGAAATGCAGACCCCTGGGTTCGAACCCGGGTCTGTATTGTAACCAAACAGAGTCTTAACCACTGGGCTAAGCTTCTGTTTGTGTTTGATTTAGGACTGCTAAACTTATAACCAAACAGGAACTGGTCATCTTCTCCAATTGGAGTCAAACAGAAAGTCAACTCTTTCAATTCTATGGGAAAACTGTGTTATATCAAGATTAACTCTAGGGAATCATTGCATAAGTGTAAACAAACTAATTGGACGGATAAAAACTAACCGGTATTGAAAGGATGATCGGATTGAAAAATTCCGGCGAAAAAGTGAGTATTCCGGCGAGTTACAGGTTTTAATCCGACGAATTCGGGTGTTTAAGTGTTTGTAAATGGTGTGGAATGTTGCTAGGAATATAGGGAACTTAAATACACGAAGTTTGGATCTCAGATTTGACACAAATTAGTGGATTAGATCTACTTTTTATTTTTATAAAAATTCTTTTTCTTTTGAGTGTTTTGACACCAAAATGTGTCGTTTGAATGATTGGAACGAGTTGGGATGGGTTGGGGATTATGTGGGTAAGCTTTACAGGTCAAAAGAATGAATAAAAATCGGTTTTGGTGAGATTTCGGTCGAAATCCGCGACCTGCGTAGCTGTGTATGTAATTCAGCTCGAAATTAAAGTTAACATAAATATAATATGATCTAATATATTTAACATGTGAGCTGGTAGACCAGCTGGTTGTTGCGTGTTGCTGTGTTTGCGGAGGTCGCGGTTTCGAGTCCCGTTCCGGCCGTTTCTTTGGGTTTAAAACCCTTTCTAATTTTCTGAATTAAAATTAATTATAAAAAATTCTAATTAGTATATAAAAGAAATTAAAATCTATATCTATCAGCTCCTGTACTGGAGGATAAACTGGTTAAGACACTTCGGTTATAACGCAGAGGTCGCGGGTTCGAATCTAACAAGGGTCGGTTCTCACCCAGGAGACCCCCTTTTAATCGGATTTTTTGATATTTACACTTTGGCCCCTCAAGTTTCATTTTGTACAAAAATAGTCCCTGAACTTTCAAAAAGTTACAATAACAGGCCCTATACTTTCATCAGAAGTACATAATTGGTCCCCTAAAGTTTTGAGAATTGACATAAATGGTCCCTGTAATAGCCAGTTAGTTAAACTAACTGGGTTAAGTTTTAAAGAAGAATCCTTTACATAAAAGTTAACCAGGTTAGGGTATTCAGTTAAAATGAGTTTCTAAAAATCAGTTTTTGTCCCTAGAGTTTAAGTTTCAGAAAATGACCAAATGAACCTTAGACTTTTATTTCAAAACTATATATTTATTTCTTTATAAAATAAGTTTCCAAAAATTACAAAAAGAACCCTAAACTTGTAGTTTGAAATAATTGCACTTTAACCCTTGTATTTATATAGTTTCAGAAATGATAATTTAGTCCCTAAACTTTGTACTTTCAAATAATGACGGTTTTAGTCCTCGAAATTAAAAAGTAATAACTTCAAGCAAGTTTCAAAGAATGTCAAATAGGTCCCTCAACCTATTGTTTGTCTATGTGTTGGCATTGTCAGCATGTTTCTGAGTTATCCATTCACTGTGCTAACTGTGTTTTGTGCATCAAGTTCTCACTAAAGTTTGTGTGTAATAAATGGAGTGACAGTATGAATGTGATGCATATGTATGTATGATGCATAACTCATAAAGCAGTTTAATTCGTCAGTTGTAATTCTAGCACAGTCATTAAGCACAAAGTTAATATTAATTAATTGTACGGAAACCTGTAATTGTGAGCGTTGTCACACAGCGATGATGGGTTGAGTTGTTAAATGATTATGATTGCGAAATCAAATATCATCCAGGAAAGGCGAATGTGGTGGCAGACGCCTTGAGTCGAAAAGAGAGGATTAAGCCCATAAGGGTTAGGGCTTTAGAAATGATCATTCAGACAGACCTCTCGTTGCGCATTCGTGCTGCATAAAGAGAAGCTCTCAAGAAGGAAAACTTGAAGGATGAATATATCTGTGGGATGGAGAACCAGTTGGTACCCAATGAGGAAGGAACATTGTGTTTCATGGGACGAATTTGGGTTCCCCTCTTTGGAGCTCTTAGAGATGTGATCTTTGATGAAGCTCATAAATCAAGGTACTCGATCCACCCAGGATCGGATATGATGTACCAAGATTTGAAAGATTTCTACTGGTGGCCGAGATTGAAAGGTGATGTTGCAACTTATCTTGGAAAATCTTTGACTTGCGCCAAGGTGAAGGCCGAGTATCAGAAGCCTTCAGGTCTCCTACAGCAACCTGAGATACCCATTTAGAAGGGGAGCAGATCTTGATGGATTTTATAACGAAGTTGCCCAAGACACCCAGAGGTCATGATATGATTTGGGTAATCGTAGACCGTCTGACAAAATCTGCGCACTTTCTGCCAATCAGGGAAAATGATAACACGGGTAAGCTATCTGAGCTATATCTCAGGGAGATAGTTGCACGTCATGGAGTGCCTATCTCGATTATATCTGATAGAGATGGGAGATTTATGTCAAGGATTTGGCAATCTTTCCAAGAAGCGTTTGGTTCACAGTTGAATCTGAGCACCGTATTTCATCCACAGACGGACGGCCAAAGTGAGAGAACGATTCAGACGCTTGAAGATATGTTACGAGCTTGTGTAATGGACTTGGGTGGCAGTTGGGACACTCACCTACCTTTGGTTGAGTTCTCCTATAATAACAGCTACCATACAAGCATTCAAGCTGCACCGTTTGAAGCTCTCTATGGACGAAAGTGTCGATCGCCGTTATGGTGGGCAGATGCAGGCGATAGATAGCTAGTTGGTTCCGAACTGGTCCAAGAAACGACAGATAAGATCATGCTGATCCGAGAGCGCATTAAGGCGGCTTGTGATCGACAAAAGAACTATGCGGATCAAAGAAGGAAACCTTTGGAATTCGAAGTGGGAGATATGGTTTTGTTAAAAGTCTCACCTTGGAAAGGTGTGGCACGCTTTGGGAAGCGTGGTAAATTAAACCCACGATTTATCGGACCGCTCAAAATCCTGGAAAGGATTGGCCCTGTAGCTTATAAGTTGGAACTACCAGCGGAACTTAATGGTGTTCATGATACATTCCATGTATCTAATCTGAAGAAGAGTCCAACACAAGAGACAATGGTCATCCCTGCTGACGAAGTTCACATAGACGACACACTCCACTTTACCGAAGAACCTGTTGAGGTTACTGATTGGAAGTTAACAAGACTCGAAGGAGTAGTGTAAAACTTGTCAAGGTTCGGTGGAACGCACGTCACGGCCTAGAGTTTACATGGGAGCGTGAGGATAGCATGAAAGCTAAATATCCGCATTTATTCCCTAACACCCCTGCAGCTAGTAGTGAAGCTTAAAATTTCGGGACGAAATTTTCTTAACAGGGGGAGAATGTGACAACTGTCAAAATTCAGGTATCCGTACAATTAATTAAACCCTGATTAGTGCTTAATGACTGTGCTGAATTACAATTAACTGCTTACTGATTATTTTTGTTGGGATTGAACCCTATCAAAGGAACAGATAATTAAAGCTAAAACTGGATCAGAGCAGTGGATCCAGAATAAGCAGATGTTACATACAAGTCTCTCCCCTTGAAAGTGGTTTCAACATCTGCTGACCTCCTATCTACTGATTGTGCAAACTGCTGACCTACAAACTGCTGATCAAGTAAAGGCCTGATGAAAGACTAAAGCTCTGCTGTTCAATCTACTGCCTTGAGTCAAGCACTGCTGATCCGGACAAGTACTGTTGGGTTCACAGCAGTGGAAGGATGCAGCAGTTATTTAAGATGTCTTTTATGTAATGAAATGTAATAGCACTAGTTAGCATAGCAGTGTTTGTATTGATCAGAGGTTAGAGTTTGTTAGGAGGTTAGATGTCACTTTCATGGTGACGTCAGCTAAGATGCTCAGTGGTTTGCTAGTGCCTATAAATAGAACAATGCTCTGTACTGTTCTATTAGCTATTTGCAAAATTGTTTTCCTGCACGAACAAACACTGAGCTCTGGCTGAGGGGGAGTTTGTATTCAGCATAGCATTGTAATCGTAATTGAAATAAATTCAATCCTTCGGTTCTTTGTGAAAAATGTTTGATCAAAGCAATACTCTCGTTTGATTGTGTGTAAAGTTTGTTTCCATCTTAATTCCGCTGCACAACTCATTCATGTTCATCTAATTCAAACGTAAAAACACAATCAAAACCAAACTCAGATCCAACAATTGGTATCAGAGCCTGGACAGTCAAATTTGATTTAACAATCATTTTGACATAAATAGTTCAGCTCATAATAGTTGATACTGATCGTTTGTTCGTTTTGTTGAAAAACAGACAAGGTTTAATCACCATCAAAGTTGATTAATCAGTGCCTGTAAAACAACCAGGATGACGTCACAATCACAAGATGATAAAAATAACATTGGCTCTCTTTTCAAACCACCCATGCTTAAACGTAATGAATACAACATCTGGCAGAGAAGGATGGGTCACATCCTTGCTCAACAGAACACTGGATGTTGGAGGTCTGTTGTTTTTGGTCCCCATGTTCCTATGGTGCCAAGTGCTGAGGATGCAAAGAAGTTCGTACCTAAACCATCTGAAAACTATACTGAAACTGATTTTCAAAAGTTCGAACTCGATGCCAAAGCATTTAGCATCATAGCATCTGCATTACCCAATGAGATCTATGCTGGACTGTTACATTGTAACAGTACCAAAGAGCTATGGGATGCATTGAAGGAACAATTTGGGGGAACAGAAGAAGTCATTGAAAACAATAGGGAAATTCTGAATCAACAGTATAAAACCTTCTGTCACATTAAGGGTGAATCATTGCCCCAACAGTTTGAACGTTTTAGTTGTCTCATCAGTGAACTAAGGCTTGTTAATGTTGATTTTCCAAAATCAACGCAAAATAGTAGGTTTCTTAGATCACTACCTGATAAATGGGACACAATTGCATTTGTGACTAGAAACTCTGTTGAGTTCAAAGATCTGACCCTGACCCAACTTCATGGTAGACTCCGGACCTATGAAAGGGAGTTGAACTAGAAAAAGAAGTTGCAAGAGTCTGGCAAAGTTACTGATGATTATTCATTCAGTAGCACAGCTCTTTTTGGTCAGGAAGAATCTGGTAGCAGTGGTAAGGAACAGGGTTATGATCACTTCATTGATATAACTGCTGGTGGAAATTTTAACAACCCTGATCCTCACTCTGCAAATTATGCTTTTACTGCAAATTGTGAAAACCAAATGTCAGATAATTTGTGCTTTGAACTCAATGATTTGCAACACTTTGATCCCACTGACTTAGAAGAAATGGACATTTTGCATCAATTGGCTTTGCTTAGTGTAAGAACAAGCAAATTCTACAAAAGAACAGGGAGAAAATTCCCAGGGTTACATGGGAATTTAAGGGTGGGGTTGGATAAATCGAAAATCAAGTGTTACAAGTGCAATAGGCTAGGTCATTTTGCTAGGGAATGTAGGAGTCAAACAACTGGTCCTATAATCACTCATCCCAGCTCAAACCCTAGACCACAAAATCAAAGCACTGTTCACTATACCCAATATACCCCTGCAGCCCATGTTAACACTGCTCACTATGCTGCTACCCCTGTACCTATGCATTATGTCCAAACCACTGTTCCACAAATTCAGTACGTTCAAACCCCTATCCCCCAGGCACAAGTGCAACCTGTTGCACCTCAAACAGCAGCTCTAGCAGTGGTACAACCAGATCAACAAAGCTTCTTCACTCAAGGCTTTATTGACTAGAGCAGCATGCCTGATGAGTTTGGTGATGAAAATTTTGCACTCGATGCTTTTAATGAACCTTCTAATGATGAATTTTGTTTGATGGCATTAGAGTCAATACCAGAGGGGTAGAAACTGAAGGTGAACAGCTAAGTGTTGAAACAGTGGATAAAGTGGCTGAAGCAGTGGTTACTGCAGTTGCTGGTGAACTACTGCTGGGAGAAAATTCAGAAACCCTGATTGAACCACTGACTGATCTTTGGTCTGAAGAAGACAAGGAAGAAAAGAAAGCAGGTGAGAAAGAAGAGAGAGTTGACGAAGAAGGTGATCATCAATGTGATTGTGCCATGATGGCTGCTGCCAAGGTATCACCTCAAGTTCTTGAAAAACTATGTTCAGATAATTGCATTATTGCTTTTGCTAACATCAAAGAGGTAAATGAAAACCTTAGGGATAAAATCTTAACTGATGAAGTCAAATTTGAAAGGTCTTTAAAAGAACTTAAAAACAAATTGACTGAAAAAGAGAAAGAGATCAGCAGTCTTAAAGAAGAGCAAAGCATCACCAAAACTCAACTCCAAACTATAGTAGAAAAATACCAAGTTTGCAAAAAGGAGTTAGAGTCCACCCAAATCACATGTGAAAAATGGGTGGAATCCTGCAAAGGATATGAGGTAATGCTTGAAAAACAGATAAAAAGCAATGTGAAATTTGGTGTTGGTTACAGAAAACATGATCATGAAAACATTGCTTCTGAAAAATCTGTTCAAACCACTGATGTAATCACTGAGTTCATCCCCACAAACAAGAATGGCCAAGAAGTGAAAATCCCTGATAAACTTGGTAACAAATTCACACTTGACAGACCAGTGGTGTCACACCCCAACCGATGGTAGAATCATCGGGGCATGGCACTGAGCGAAACAGATTGTCCAGAAGTTTCCATAACAATTATCAATACCATTCAATTTAAAATAATACGTCCCATACCGTATCTTAAACAGTACAACAATTATTACAGACAAAAACTAGGCAAATATTCTGTTCCGACAACTCAGATTTCAAAATAGGGCAATTGTTTATCTGCTTCTAGAGACCCTTAGTTTGACCACTACAGACAACTATTTGTTGGGCTCTAAAGCTTTATTCTAGCTTCAAATTCCTACCAAGTGTGCGTCCTAAGCACCTGTCACATACGTTAAAATAAAAGTCAATACATATAATGTAAAGGTGAGCATACAAGTTTGATATATAGCATATAGAGTTCAAATTCGTTTACGCATAACCAGCACGTACACATAGTGAAATGAAGCACGTTAGTTATCGACATAGATCCATCGATACCAATGACTGCAGGTTGACTGCCCGAGGCAGTTCGCAATACATGATTACCACCGTAATCCATGCAAGTAAATGATCCTTAACAACCCCCGTGTGAACGGGTGCTGAGTCTAAACTATAGTACTATCGTTGCTAAGGCAGGTAGACAGCATTCCATGTGTAAACATAACAAACAAGCATTCATAAGCCACGTATAACATGCATTAACGGTTAGCGTTCAAATAGCATTGAGTAGTGTGATTGTTGTAGTTTGAATATTCGTAACGTATGTAACACCCAAAGGTGCGTAAAGCAAAAAGGGTTCGAGTATACTCACAGCGATTAATGGATTGAATAGAGTGCTTAGCGGGTAAGATTAGCCTGAGTAGATTTGATAGCATAACGATAAGTGAAACGTAAAACGTTACAAAGTATGAAAGGGTCGGATAGGGGTTCGATCGGATGGTAATCCGATCGGACAGCAATCCGTGCGGATAACAATCCGTTCGGGTGGTCATCCGTTCGGTCAGTGACCCAGTCGGATGACGATTCGAGTGGATTGTTTCTTCCTATGAGATGAATGTGTTTGTGTATGATGGTTTGACTTTTTGAAGTTTTCGTTGTAGCATTTGAAAATATTGAAGTACCTTTACTTTTCAGGTCGGTCGATCGGACGACTGTTCGATCGGCCGGCAACCCGATCGGTTAGGCATTCAAATGAATTGCAATGTTTAGTCTTTGGATCGGACAGGTGTTCGATCGGACAGGTGTTCGATCGGACAGGTCAACTAGTCAAAGACCTTAAATGAAATGTAAAGTATGGTGCAGTGGATCGGATAGTTGATCGATCGAATAACACAACTGTTGTTCGATCGGACAACAGGGTGTCACCTGATCGGACGGCTTTTCGATCGGGTGGCACTTCTAGTGCATTGAACACGTTGAAAAATCGATTAAGTATTGAAGCATAGTATCTCATGATCCGAAGAGTAATCCGATCGGTCAGTAGTTCGATCGAACGACAGTTCGTTCAATACTAGTCTTCAAAATAGGTTAGTTGATTGTGTGGGACCATGTGTTAACCGATCGGCTGGCCGGTCGATAGGCTGACTATCCAATCGGCTGGCTGTCCATTCGGACAGCAGTCCGATCGGTCAGCTTCCTGACCTGATCAGCCCTTTCGTCTAACACTTGGTTGTTCTGTTCGTTTGTCGTTTTATTGAGGTATTTTGACAACGAGTAGAACCATAGATCCCTCGTCCTTACTTGGTTCCCCTGGTCGGACAGGAATCACCCAAATCCGGTCGGTGGACTGTTCGGAATGGAGTTTAACGATTAACCCGTAACCGGTTAACCTCGTAGGTAGAATTCGGATCTTGAGCCATACAACCACCGAAGTGATTTGTAAACCGGCTCAGGGTCCGTTTCTACAGGTTTTGAAGTTATTGAGTGAAAAGGGTTGAAAGAAAGTTGGAAAATCCATCTTCCAATCCTTTTCACCGAGTATATGTTTAGATCTTATGAAAGATCTTTGTTTATTTATGTGGAAATCGGCTAGATCCAAGTCATTCTTGGTGGATTGAGGCCAAAACATGAAGTTCTTCAAGAACCCATGATGACATCATCCTAGAACACTTGAATCTTGGTGATTTCTCGGTTAAAAGTTAAGATTTGAAAGATAGAAAGATGTAGGAGTGTGTATAGATCAAGAAAGTACAAGATTTAGGATGAAATCTTACCGGAATCGAAAGGAATCTGCGAAAAGATGAGCTGAGCGTGCTGGTCGGTCAAAGGTTTCCAAAAGTGGAAAGGATGACAATGACAGGGGTATTTATAGAATGCTAAAAGGGGTAAGTGCTGGCCGATCGGCCAGGCAGCTCGATCGGACAGCCTGTCCGATCGGACAGCAGTCCGTTCGGCTGGCTGTTCGATCGGCTGGGAGCCAGATCGATCAGTCGCACTTTTCGAGTGTTTCGCGCGCCGATTTTTGATATTTCGATTTCGATTGCGAGCGGTACGATACGATAGGGTTTCCTAATCAAATTACTTTCAGTCCCAAACACTCATATCTCGCATAATCTATTTTCCACCAATTATCATAGTTCGTTCACGATTCGGGTTCGATTGTAATTCGAGTTAGATTTCGAGTTTCGATTGAGCTCGCTTGATTATCACAACACAACATAAATAAACATGCACAGGTAACACGTAAGGCACACACACACGTATAATAACAAGTAAAAATACGTAGCTCGAGTTACGATTTGATGTCGGTTCGATTAGCATAGCTTGATTATTGATTAGTTAACTTTATCGCATTGTTACTTCCTAAAATTCACAGTCATAGATCGATTGAATAGCGATTAACATATGTCGATTATTGCATTTAACAACACTTACTCCACATAATACAAATAAAATAAAGAAATTCCTGTAAGTCAAGTTGCGCGAAAACGGTCGTTGACTTTGACCTTGACTTTGACTTGAAAACACGGGGTGTTACAGCCTCCCCTTGTTTAGGGAATTTCGTCCCGAAATTAAGCTGAAAGCTGTTCAACCGCCATGATTCACGTTTGAGAACTTTCTCTTTCTCGACTTTCTCTTCGAATAACTGTGGGTACTTTGCCTTCATGTCGCTTTCGAGTTCCCAAGTGAACTCTGCGCCTCGTTTGCCTTCCCATCGGACTTTCACGATAGGAATGCGAGAGCGTCTGAGTTGCTTGGTCTGGCGATCCAAGATTTCGACAGGCTTTTCCACGAAGTGTAATGTTTCGTTCACTTGTAGATCATCTAGAGAAACGTGTAAGTCGTGGTTGGATAGGCACTTTCGGAGGTTTGACACGTGGAAAGTCGGGTGGACATTACTAACTTCCTCCGGTAGTTCGAGTCTCTAGGCGACTTTTCTGATCCTTTCCAGAATCTTAAAAGGTCCAACATATCGAGGCGCGAGTTTTCCCTTCTTGCCGAATCGGACCACACACTTCCAAGGTGATACCTTTAGGAGTACGTGGTCACCAACGTCAAATTCACGGGGCTTGCGCTTCTTATCGGCGTAACTTTTCTGTCGATCCCGAGCTTTCACTAGGTTGTCTCGAATCTGGAAAATTTTGTCTGTCGTTTCTTGTAGTAGCTCCGGACCGGTTAGTTGCGAATGACCGATCTCGTGCCACACAATAGGCGATCGACATCTTCTTCCGTATAATGCCTCGAATGGTGCCATTTGGATGCTAGAATGATAGCTGTTGTTATACAAGAATTCGACTAACGGCAGGTATTTATCCCAATTACCACCGAAGTCTAAGACACACGAACGGAGCATGTCTTCAAGAGTACGAATCGTTCTTTCAGTCTGACCGTCGGTTTGAGGGTGGAAGGCGGTACTTAGATTAAGCGTTGTACCGAGTGCCGTTTGAAACGTTTCCCACAGTCGCGAGGTAAACCGAGCATCACGATCAGAGATGATGTCGCGAGGCGTTCCATGATTACAAATGATCTCGTCGGTGTAGATTCGGGCTAATCGTTCTACCTTGTAGTCTTTTTGTATCGGCAAAAAGTGAGCTGATTTAGTCAAACGGTCGACCACAACCCAAATGTTGTCGTGACCTGATGACGTGTGCGGTAGCTTGGTTATGAAGTCCATAGCTATACTTTCCCACTTCCACATGGGAATTGGTGGTTGTTCGAGTAAGCCAGAGGTTCTTTGATGTTCAGCCTTGACTCTAGCACAAGTTAGGCATTTTCCGACGTAGAGAGCGATATCCCTTTTCATACCCGGCCACCAGTACTTATAACGAAAGTCCTGGTACATTTTATCAGCACCGGCATGAATAGAATACCGGGATTTGTGGGCTTCGTCCATCAAGATTTGTCGCAAATCCGTTCGTTTGGGAATCCAAATTCGGTCTAGGAAGTGGAATATCCCATTCGCTTTGCTCACAAGTTGGGCTCCATCGTGGTAGATTCTTTCTTTCTTCAGGGTGCGTTCGTTAAAACATGCATGTTGAGCGTCGCGGATGAGGGTTTCGAGATCGTGTTGGGATTGAACATTACGAGTGCTAAGCAGATAACTCCGTCTGCTTAGTGCGTCGGCAACAACATTCGCCTTGCCTGGGTGATAACGGATCTCACAGTCGTAATCGTTGAGAAGTTCTACCCATCGGCGTTGACGCATATTAAGTTCCTTCTGATTAAAGATGTGTTGTAGGCTCCTATAATCGGTGAAGATCGTACACTTGGTACCATACAGGTAGTGTCGCCAAATCTTTAATGCAAAAACAACTGCGCCTAGCTCGAGATCATGGGTTGTATAGTTCTTCTCGTGGATTTTGAGCTGACGAGATGCGTAAGCTATGACCTTGTCCCGTTGCATGAGAACACAACCAAGACCAAGGTTGGAAGCATTACAGTAGACAATGAAATCATTGTTTCCGTCGGGCAATGTGAGAACAGGAGCATTGCAAAGCTTATGCTTGAGGGTTTGAAAGGCAGTCTCTTGTTTGGTTCCCCAGACAAAAGGCTGATCTTTATGCGTAAGAGAGGTAAGCGGCACAGCAATCTTCGATAATCCTTCGATAAATCGTCGATAGTAGCCCGCTAGTCCGAGAAAAGAGCGGACTTCAGACGGGTTCTTAGGCGTAACCCAACCCTTGACAGCTTCAATCTTCGCAGGGTCGACGTGAATGCCTTGACTATTAACAATGTGACCCAGAAACTGAACTTCCTCTAACCAAAATTCGCACTTGGAGAACTTGGCATAGAGTTGGTTCCCCTGGAGTAACTCAAGAACCAAACGTAGATGTTGCGCGTGTTCGGCTTTCGATTTGGAATAGATCAAGACATCGTCGATGAATACGATGACGAAACGATCGAGATATGGTTTACACATGCGATTCATCAGATCCATGAAAACCGCTGGTGCGTTGGTTAAACCAAAAGGCATGACAACGAATTCGTAGTGACCGTATCGAGTGCGAAATGCGGTTTTGGGTACATCCTCTTCTTGAATACGTAGCTGGTGATATCCTGAACGTAGGTCGATCTTGGAGAAACACGTAGCGCCTTGTAGTTGATCAAACAAATCGTCGATGCGAGGTAGGGGATAGCGGTTCTTGATAGTCAACTTATTCAATTCCCAATAGTCGATGCACATCCGGAACGACCCGTCCTTCTTTTTGACGAAAAGGACCGGCGCGCCCCAAGGAGAGGTGCTCGGGCGAATGAAGCCTTTCTCAAGTAATTCCTGGAGTTGGGTTGAGAGTTCGCGCATTTCGGACGGCAAGAGTCGGTAAGGAGCTTTGGCAATAGGATTGGCTCCAGGAATGAGGTCGATACGAAAGTCGATATCACGACTTGGAGGTAGTCCGGGAAGATCTTCTGGAAAAACATTAGGAAATTCTCGAACCACAGGAACGTCTTTCACTTCCTTCTTCTCTTTCTTTTCCTTCTCCGCTACTACAATGTTAGCCAAGAAAGCCTTGTATTCCTTACGGAGATACTTGCTAGCTTGGACACATGACATAAGCTTGAGACCCTTTGAAGTAGTATCACCGTATACACACAATAAGTCACCATTCGCGAGCGAGAATCGAATCATCTTGTCGAAGCATACAACTTCAGCATGGTTTTCTCGAAGAAAGTCCATGCCTACTATGACGTCAAAACTTCCGAGTTGCATCGGAATAAGGTCAATTGGGAAGATGTGATTGTTGAGCTCAAGAGTACAATCACGAAGAACAGAATTAACGGCGACGGTTCTTCCTGTAGCGACTTCAACATCGAATGTCGAGGAAAGTTGGGAGCGTTTACGACTAAGGAGTTTCTCAAATTCGAACGACACAAAGCAGATATCGGCTCCAGTATCAAACAAACATGATGCATAAATACCATTCACAAGGAACGTACCATTGACCACGTTGTTGTCGGCCTGGGCTTGACGCACGTTGAGGTTGAAAGTTCTGGCGCGTGCGGCCTGTTGTTGTTGCTGTTGTTGTTGCTGCTGAGGCTGCTGTTATTGAGGCTCTTGTTTCACGACCCTGTTTGGGCACATGTTGGCGAAGTGGTTCGGGTCGCCACATGCGAAGCAGGCTCTAGCTTTGACCGCGGGTGCCGGAGGAACATGTTGACCCTGTGGGGCAGTGAGTAGAGCTTGATTGGCAGGAGCTTGACGAATACGGCAGTTGGCAGTAAAATGGCCGTATACATTGCAATAAGCACAAAAGCGGCAAGGAATTGCAGTCGGGTGGTGGTAGGTGCAAGTAGGGCAGAGCGGGTGTGGTCCAGTGTATGCACGCTTTGCAGGCGGTGCATTTGCCACAGGCGCCGCTACTTGACGCTGTTGGGCTGGTACGGTTTGAACTGGTGCAGCAGTGATCGCACAGTTCTTGTTGCTGGAGCTGTTCTTTCTCTTGTTGCTTGATGAGGTGGGTTCAACAGTCGGTGCGGTGGCGGTAGCTTGATGTAGATGCTTCGAAGTCTTATCCCAGACCCCAGCCTTAACCCGCTTGTCGTTGATTTCAGCGGCCAGTAGATAAGTTTCCTCGATCGTCGCAGTCTTAGCCGCTTGCATGAAATCAGCAACGCAGTCGGGCAGGGCCCGGATGTACTTCTTGATTGCCATGTCTGGAGTCTTGACTTGGTCGGGACAGATAATGCTGAGCTGTTTGAAACGAGCAGTGAGACCAGCATTCTCATCGTCTTTTTGCTGTATGTGCCAAAATTCATCTTCTAGCTTTTGACGTTCGTGAGGAGGACAGAATTCCTCTAGCATAACTTCCTTGAGCTCGTCCCATGACAGACCGTAGGCTGCATCGTTCCCTCGCTTGTTCCTCTCGGCCGTCCACCAGTCTAGTGCACGGGACTGGAAAACGCCGGTAGCATTCAGAGTTCGAAGGTCATCAGGGCAACCACTCTGTCGCAGAGTAACCTCAATGGAATCAAACCAGTGAAATAATGCAGTAGGACCTCCTTCGCCATTGAATTCTTTTGGCCCACAAGACTTGAATTGCTTGAAGCTGAAAGGCCTTGCGGCAGCTTTGGGAGCGTCGGTTCTTGATTCTTCAGATGATTTGCTGACATTCTCGTAAACATCACTCACGGCCTTTGCCACACTTTTAGCGATAATGGAAGCAAGGCGTTTGTCTCTCTTTTCTTGACGAGAAAGTGCGTGACGGGATCCAGACGACATTGTCTGCAATAGACATCACCACGGAACTCAACACATTGTATTCGAATCTCACCTCACACGTTCACTACTTACTAAAGCTCAGTAACACGTACATCTACGTACACACATAACACATAGAGCACAAATCACATAAGCACGTAGAGCACATAATCACATAATACCTAAGCACGTAGAGGAAAGAAGCAGGGAAACACACGCATTTAATCACTAGAGGTAGTCAGAAAACTGAACCCTATTATTCAAAGTCGGCGATTGCTCGAGAGTAGCGTAGTATAAGCGTACGTCGTAGCATAGGTTGTCCAAAATTTCGCGATTTGTTAACGATTTGTTAACGATTTGAGATAGAAATGCAGTGTGAGTCGTACATGTCGATGAAAGCAAAAACCGAGTAATCCCAAAAATTTAAACACATAAACAGGTAAACACATATAAACTCATAAAAATCGACGAATTATCAGAGTCAGCAGTTGCGGGCTCCTAATTGGAAACATGTAAAAATCGAGACATAGACTGTCTGTGGCTAGCAGACTTCGACTAACCAAAGCGATTCAACTATTCACAAGGATCCGTTGTGCACATTTGACCTTCAGGACTATACTTCTGCCTCGATTCTTGGGCGTTTGGCACACATCCCGTTGGTCATATTGTGACTTCAGGTCGTTGGAGTCCGTCGAGACTTTGGTGGGAGTTTTGTAAAAGGTGCGGAACAAGTCGTCAAGGTTAGGGTTTCACCCCTGGCTCAACAACTTCGTCCTTGTTTTTGATAAAATAGAGGAAATTATTCATCAAAATATGGATTTCACTCCTGATTTGGTATAATTTCCCCCGTTCGTTATTGAAAAAGAAAGAAGAAAACATTAATAAGTTGGTAAAACAGCATTAACTTAAGCAATTCAGTCGGGAGTTTGTGGTTTTCACACCTAATCTCGACTTTATTGCCTACTTATAGCTGTAAAATTGTAGCATAAACGAGAATAGCGAGGAATAAGCTCGTACATAATTCCTACTAGTTATGCACAAATCGGTCTGTCGGTCGATCGGCTGACTATCCGATCGGCTGACTATCCGATCGGCTGGCCGGTCGATTAAGTATTGAAGCATAGTATCTCATGATCCGAAGAGTAATCCGATCGGTCAGTAGTTCGATCGAACGACAGTTCGTTCAATACTAGTCTTCAAAATAGGTTAGTTGATTGTGTGGGACCATGTGTTAACCGATCGGCTGGCCGGTCGATCGGCTGACTATCCGATCGGCTGGCTGTCCATTCGGACAGCAGTCCGATCGGTCAGCTTCCTGACCTGATCAGCCCTTTCGTCTAACACTTGGTTGTTCTGTTCATTTGTCGTTTTATTGAGGTATTTTGACAACGAGTAGAACCATAGATCCCTCGTCCTTACTTGGTTCCCCTGGTCAGACAGGAATCACCCAAATCCGGTCGGTGGACTGTTCGGAACGGAGTTTAACGTTTAACCCGTAACCAGTTAACCTCATAGGTAGAATCCGGATCTTGAGCCATACAACCACCGAAGTGATTTGTAAACCGGCTCAGGGTCCGTTTCTACAGGTTTTGAAGTTATTGAGTGAAAAGGGTTGAAAGAAAGTTGGAAAATCCATCTTCCAATCCTTTTCACCGAGTATATGTTTAGATCTTATGAAAGATCTTTGTTTGTTTATGTGGAAATCGGCTAGATCCAAGTCATTCTTGGTGGATTGAGGCCAAAACATGAAGTTCTTCAAGAACCCATGATGACATCATCCTAGAACACTTGAATCTTGATGATTTCACGGTTAAAAGTTAAGATTTGAAAGATAGAAAGGTGTAGGAGTGTGTATAAATCAAGAAAGTACAAGATTTAGGATGAAATCTTACCGGAATCGAAAGGAATCTGCAAAAAGATGAGCTGAGCGTGCTGGTCGGTCAAAGGTTTCCAAAAGTGGAAAGGATGACAATGACAGGGGTATTTATAGAATGCCAAAAGGGGTAAGTGCTGGCCGGTCGGCCAGGCAGCTCGATCAGACAGCCTGTCCGATCGGACAGCAGTCCGTTCGGCTGGCTGTTCGATCGGCTGGGAGCCTGATCGACCAGTCGCACTTTTCGAGTGTTTCGCGCGCCGATTTTTTATATTTCGATTTCGATTGCGAGCGGTACGATACGATAGGGTTTCCTAATCAAATTACTTTCAGTCCCAGACACTCATATCTCGCATAATCTATTTTCCACCAATTATCATAGTTCGTTCACGATTCCGGTTCGATTGTAATTCGAGTTAGATTTCGAGTTTCGATTGAGCTCGCTTGATTATCACAACACAACATAAATAAACATGCACAGGTAACACGTAAGGCACACACACACGTATAATAACAAGTAAAAATACGTAGCTCGAGTTGCGATTTGATGTCGGTTCGATTAGCATAGCTTGATTATTGATTAGTTAACTTTATCGCATTGTTACTTCCTAAAATTCACAGTCATAGATCGATTGAATAGCGATTAACATACGTCGATTATTGCATTTAACAACACTTACTCCACATAATACAAATAAAATAAAGAAATTCCTGTAAGTCAAGTTACGCGAAAACGGTCGTTGACTTTGACCTTGACTTTGACTTGAAAACACGGGGTGTTACAAGTGGGATCCTCTACTTTTGAGGAGCTTGAGAAATACCAGTTTAAACCCACATGGTCTGATGAATGTGACATTCTTGAAAATTTCAAACCCGTGGACTTTACAACCACTGACGGTGTTAAAGCTCCAAAAGCTAAAATCATTCCTCTCAAGGACATCCCAACAGAGGTTAAAAACTCTGTTGCAAAGGAGTCCGAAAAGAGAAAGAAGAAAGAAAAGATCAATAACTTGTTTTGTGAATTTTGTGAGAAAAGGAATCATCTAACAAAAGGCTGTTTCCATTTAAAAGCATATGATTTGAACAAAACAAGTGTCATTGTTCCTGCTGAAAGCTGCACAGTCTGTGGTAAAACAAACCACAAAACTTAAGCATGTGTGTATCTCAAAAAACTTTGATGTGAAAAAGAATGAGTACATTGCTAAAACATCCTTGAGTCCATCAACATCATCTGTCAAATTCACCAAGAACCAACCACTGTTTGTGCCGGTTCAAACAGCTGAACCAAACATCTGTCAAAAGAGATGTTCAGGTTACTGATGCACCCCCTGCCAATCAATACAGAAGAGGTAAGGAGAAACAGTCTTACCAAAGGATTCCACACGTTTATGAGACCTACAAAAGGCCCTCTAAACCTAAAGTGAACAGGCATCCTTTTGGGTACCAACAGGTGATTGGGCAAAACCCACAACAGTGGTTAGAAAGAAACAGTCCTAAAACTGTCCAAACCCCTGACCTAACCACTATCCATCAATCTGCATCCATCCCAGACACTGTTGAGACCCCATCCAAAGCCTTATTGGCTTTGGAAACCCTAATGAACTAATCCTTTTACTTCATGTGCAGGGAGCTTCTGCATGCTTAGATAGCCTTTGGTATGTAGATAGTGGAGGCTCCAGACACATGACAGGATGTAAAGCCCTACTCAAAGATTTCAAAATTCATGGAGGGGGTGATATATCCTTTGGGAATAATAGTAAAGGGAAAGTTCTGGGGTCTGGTACAGTGCAGTCTGGAAATGTAAAATTTGAAAATGTCAATCTGATAGACAGTCTGAAATTCAACCTCCTGAGTGTTTCACAAATGAGTGACAAGGGGTATGGGTCATTCTTCACAAAGGAGTGTTGTAGGATTGTTGGACCAGAAATGGTCAAAAAGATTGAAGCAATAATAAAAACTGAAAAAACAAAACTTGTTGCTCAAAGAAGTGGCAATGTTTATGTTGTTGATATGTCAAAAGAGTGTCCTAGAGCTGATGCCTGTCTGTTCTCAGCTGCCTCTAACAAAGAGACAGAACTTTGGCACAAGAGACTGGGGTACACAAATCTCAAGACAATCACAGAAATTTCAAAAACTGGCCTTGTAAGAGGTTTGCCACAAAAATTGTTTTCATGTTCTGAGCACTGTGTTTCCTGTTTAAAAGGAAAACAGCATAAAAGCTCTTTTAAGTCCATTGAAGAGTCCAAAACAACCCAGTGTTTGCAAATGCTACACATGGATTTGTTTGGCCCAGTTCAAGTCATGAGTCTCAAGAAGAAAAGATATTGTTTGGTTATTGTTGATGACTTCTCTAGGTTTACATGGACTTTCTTTTTACACTCAAAAGATGAGACTGCAGGCATTTTGCAAGACTTTGTGACACAGGTTGAAAAGCAATTTGACCTTCCAGTAAAAGTCTTCAGGAGTGACAATGGCACAGAATTCAAAAATAAGGAGTTGGATGCCTTCTGTGTGAAGAAAGGGATTGTAAGGCAGTACAGCATCCCTAGAACACCAGAGCAAAATGGGGTAGTTGAAAGAAAGAACAGAACTTTGATTGAGGCTGCCAGAACCATGCTTGCTGATTCAGGTTTGCCATTAACTTTTTGGGCAGAGGCAGTAAACACTGCTTGCTATGTCCAAAACAGAGTTTTAATAAACCCCAGGCACAAAAAGACTGCTTATGAAATTCTGTATAAAATCAAACCACTGATCTCATACTTCAAGGTATTTGGCTGCCCATGCTTTATTTTGAACTTAAAAGATTCCATTTCAAAATTTGCAGCCAAAATTGATTGTGGTTATCATCTGGGATACTCAACCACTGCCAAGGCCTACAAAGTGTTTAATACACGGACCAAGGCAGTGGAGGAGACCTTGAATGTAAAGTTCAATGAACTTTCATCAATGAAAATCCCAGCGAATCCTGCAGATCTGTTTGATCTTGATAAATTCACTTTTGAAAATACTGCTGTCAAGACTAACAGTGCAGGTCCATCAGAGGATTCAACACCAGACTATGGGTATGAAATCATCATCCCTCAAAGGTCTGCCAAAATGGGAAGAGCAGCAGATGTTCAAAACAGCTGTCAAAGCTCAACCACTGCTACCTCAACAGTTGTTGACCAAAGTAGCCCATCAACCACTGCTTCCACCTCATCAAACATTGCCGACAAAAGTCCCCAAACAGTGGATAAAAGTCAGCATGTGTCCTCATCATTACCTCCTATTCCACCACCTTTTGAAGCCACTGCTGGGTCATCAAAGTCTCCAGCAGTGGTTAGCTCAGATGATACACATTTGCAGCCTTCACCAACAAATGCCATCATTCCATACCAAGGAGATTTAATCTACTTGAGATCTCATCCACCTGATCAAATCATTGGCAACATCAATGAAGGGGTGCTCACAAGAAGCCAAACCTAAAACATTTGTCTTTTTGCTGGTTTTCTATCACTCTATCAGCCAGTCAAGTACCAAGAGGCACTGAAAGACAACAGCTGGGTAGAAGCCATGCAAGAGGAGCTCCAACAGTTTAAAAGACAACAAGTATGGGAGCTTGTACAACTGCCAGAAGAGGTTAGCCCCATTGGCACAAAGTGGGTCTTCAAAAACAAAACTGATGAAAGGGGTATTGTTGTCAAGAATAAAGCCAGGCTTGTGGTTCAAGGTTACAGACAGGAAGAGGGGATTGATTATGATGAAACATTCGCCCATGTAGCAAGATTGGAAGCTATAAGACTGTTCCTGGACTTTGCTGTCAACCACAACATGAAGGTGTTTCAAATGGATATCAAAAGTGCTTTCCTCTATGGTACAATTCAAGAAGAGGTGTATGTTTGTCAACCTCCAGGCTTTGAGGATCCATCTTATCCAGATCATGTCTACAGGTTAAACAAAGCCTTGTATGGACTGAAACAAGCACCTAGAGCCTGGTATGAAACTCTTTCCACCTTTTTACTCTCAAATGGTTTCAAAAGAGGTACCATTGATAAAAACACTATTTCTAAAATGGAGAGGAAAGGATTTAATGATTGTCCAAATTTATGTGGATGACATTATTTTTGGAAGCACATGTAATAAAATGTGTGAAGAGTTTAGGGAACTCATGACAGCTGAGTTTGAAATGAGTGCAATGGGTGAGCTGCAATGCTTTCTTGGTCTCCAAGTTCAGCAAATGCAAAATGGTACTTTCATTCATCAAAGCAAATATGCAAAAGAACTTTTAAACAAATTTGATATGAATGATTGTAAACCATGCAGCACACCCATGGCAACAAATAAGCTAGTCATGACTGATTAAAAGGATGAGCTGATTGACCAAACTCTTTATAGAAGCATGATTGGGTCACTTTTGTACCTAACTGCATCTAGGCCAGACATCATGTTTGCAACATGTGTCTGTGCAAGGAGTCAATCAGCCCCTAGAAAATCCAACCTTATTGCTGTAAAAAGGATATTCAGGTACATAAAAAGTGCTCCCACACTTGGTATCTGGTATCCAGCTAATGGGAATATCAAGCTTTCAGGATTTTCAGACAGTGACTTTGCTGGATGTAACACTACAAGAAAATCCACATCAGGAGGGTGCCAGTTTCTAGGTGATTGCTTAGTTTCATGGCAAAGCAAAAAGCAAGCAGCTGTTTCAATATCCACTGCTGAAGCTAAATACATTGTTGCTGCAAGCTGTACAACCCAACTCCTGTGGCTTCAAAATCAGTTGCTGGATTTTGGTATCACTGCCTTAAAGACACCACTCATGTTGGATAGCCAGGCAGCAGAAAATATCATCAAAAATCCAGTTTCCCATTCAACCACCAAGCACATCGACATCAGACATCACTTTGTGAGGGATTGCTATGAAAAAGGTTTGATTTCTCTGCATCATGTTCCAACTAAAGACCAGCTGGCAGATGTGCTCACAAAAGCATTAGATACTGCTACCTTTGAAAGCTTGGTCTCTAGGATTGGCATGCTAAACATGGAATAACAAGCAAAATCTTGTTTTTCTATGAATAAAAGCATTAAAATGTTTTCAGAAAATCAAAAAATACATCCTTAAAAATAGCTAAAAATAAAGTTTTCATTAAAATCCTTAAAAGTCTGCCATACCCACTGCTTGTTCAAAAGTCTGCTCTACTTCAAAATGTATGTCCACTGCTGAAAGCCATCCCCTGTTCTCTCATTTCCTTGATAAACTCTGTTGTTCAAAAGCAGTGTCTTATCCACTGATAGTGAAAATCATCCACTGCTTCCATTTGTTACCGTTGTAACCACTACTTTCATCAGTAACTTTCATAAAAGTATTGTCCTTCATTTCATCAGAGGTTGGTATGTGGGCAGTACATAGTGGCCAGTACTTTTATAACCGCTGCCACGTCAGCATTCACTTTTTCTCTATAAAACCCCCATTTATAACCCAAAACAGGGTTTTACTGTCGAATTGAATTCTTAAAAATTCTCTTCTCAAAGCAGTTTCTTCCTCTCATCTCATCAAATTTCTTCATCATCTTCTTCGATCATCATCTTCAAAATGACAAAATCGAAGTCATCTACAAAACCCACTTCCAAATCATCTTCAAAAGAGGTCTCTCAAAAGGCCAAACTCACCGAAATTCCACACAAACCTTCTCACAATCTTCTGGGTTTACTCACAAAACCCGGCACCACAGAAATTTTCGACTCCATTATTGATCTCATGTCTACGTCAAAGTATAAAACTTTGCTTACAACAGATGCACCCATTTATCTGCAAACCCAAAGGGAGTTTTGGAAGAATGTAACCCTTGACAAACAAGGCGACACTGTCATAGCCATTAACTCCACTTTACAGGGTAAAGCAGTCAAAATCACACCACAATCAATTTCAGAGGTCTTTCAACTCGACGATCAGGAAGGTACAATTTCTTTTCCCAAAAACGAGTTAAAAATGATTTTCTGGAAAGAGGGTATAATGCAGAAGTAAAAAAGGACACCTTACAAAAAGGTTACTTCCCTTCTGCAACAAGATTTTTATTTCATACCCTCCTAATGTGTGTTTCAAACAAAACCACTGCTTTCAACAAAATACCATTAAAAATTCAAAATCTGGGATATGCTATTCTTCAAGGAGAAAATTTCAATTATTCTCGGGAAATTTTTAATGATCTGGTTAAAAATGTTGAAACAAAGGCATTCTTACTATTTCCAAGATTTTTGAGTTATTATTTTGAAAAGAAACTTGGTAAGAATGATCCTGCTGCAATAAAACAAGGTGACTCTATTCAAATAAACAGCTTAACTGCTGAAACTTTTACTAGAATGTCAACACCTTGCAAAACACAAGCAGAGGTGCCTGAGCAGAATTTAGCAGCTACCACTGCTCCTCAGGTATCTGCTGCTGAGCCCACTGCTCAAGGTGATCAAAGTAGCAAAACAACTGCTTTGAAACCCACACCTACAATCACCAAAAAGCCAACAAAAAGAAAAACTCAAAAACCCCCCAAACCCATCAAAAAGGCAACTCTGGAGGATGAGATACCAGAGCTACTGCCAGTGACAACACAAAAGTCACAAGAAACCACTGCTGCTTCTTCCTCACAGCAGTTGGTACAAATATCTCAACCCATAACCGAAACTCCTCCTGCTTCTTCTCAAAAAGAACAGGTTGTACACATAGGGACTCCACAATATGATGCTCTGGAATCACTCGCTTCCATCATCCACAGCCCAATGCCCGGGGCAAATTCTCTTTCTACACCAAACATCACATCCACAATTCCCCCACCAACTAAACTTCTGTTGGATGCAATTGATTTGAACCAGGCACTAACCAGTCCTTCTCAATCACCTATCAATGAGAACATGCCTCAACAAATGACTGGGTCTGATGTATCAATCTTTGCTAACCCACCAACACAACCTGAGGAGGTTACACCCCTTGAGTTACAAGTAACTCTTGGTGGTAATCCAAGTGAAACAGCCACTACAAATGTTGAACCCACTGGTTTACATTTGGACAGTGGTTACATAAATAAGACTTCCTTGGAGGCAATTCCTTATATAGCACCTCTGCCAACCACCAGTGGATTTGTTTTAACCACTGGCAACATCAAAAGGTTGTCAAGTGTTGAAGGAAGAAGACCCCAGTACCAAGACAAAGGGGCATCAATGGTTAATGTTTGGAGTACACTCCCTACCTCAACCACTGATAAAACCACTGCTAGTGGGAAATCAGATGATCCCAATAAATTGGGTGATGGTTTAAAATATCTGGAATTGACAGAACGAGTTGACAAACTGGATACAGCTGTTGCAGATATCAAAGATATGCTACAACAGTTGTTGAAAGTACAAAAGAAGCAATCCACTGTTGTTCCACCTCAAGCACCTGCTACAAATGAGCTCTGGAATCTATTTCAACCTTTTCTCCAACAACAAAAACAAATGGCTGGTCAGCAACATGAAATACATGTACAAAAGCTGAGAAACATCATGGAGTCTAGGTTCAAGAACACACAAGCAGATATCAAGGCTCTCAAGGCCCATTTATTGAAAACCACTGGCACTGCTCCTCCAACAGTTCTCTTTATTGATCAAGTTCCCCCAGATAATGCCAAAAAGGGGGAGAAAATTCAGGAGTGGAAGAAGAAGGGAATAGATGATGGTCTTTACATTGAACCAGAAAAAGATGCTATGACCAGAAATATTCCGTTGCCAGATGGTAGCAAAAAAGTTGATGTTACCCAAAATGCACTTGATGAAGCTATAGCAAGTGTAAAAAGGGACAGAGAGGCAAAGGATATGTCAAGGTGGAATGAGGAGAAAAGAGCTTACATGGAGCTGAGTGCGCAGGGTTGTTCTAAGTCAAAGGATGCTAAAAATCCTAAGCCAAAAAGAAATCCCACTACAAAAGTGAGGGAACCCAAGTCCATCCCATCCAGACTCACAAAGCATACTCCAAAACCACCATCTAAAAGCCTTCAACATCAAACCTCCACCCAAACAGCTGTTGTAACTCCTGCTGTATCAACTACTGCTGGTACTTCATAGGTTTCAACATCTGTTATCACTTCAACACACACCACTTCAACACACACCACAACCACTGCCTTACCACCACCACCATCACCACCAAAAACAACCTCACCACCATCGCCTCCTGCCAAAAAGCAGAAGACAACAGATGTTACAACATCTGCTGTAATGACAACAGTGGTTGAAACACTAGTTGTTTCAACAGCTGTTAGTCAATCATAAACCACTGCCACTCAAATCATCACCACTGATCCACTCAAAACATCATCTGCCTCTCCTAAAATAAAAAGGAGAAGGATTTTCATACCAGATGATGATTCACCATCACCACCACCAACATCTTCAACATCTCTATCACTTGTTACAATACCCAAACTTGTTCCTCTCTCATCAGCACCAGTACAACAATTGTAACACCTCGAAAATTCACGTCCTATAAGGTGTTGACACGTGTCACATGTTTAAAACGTGTGAAAGAATATTACAGAAGGACTAAAGTTGACAAACATGGAAAGTATGTTAATATACGGGTTCTAAATGTCAACAGTGAATAAATATACTTCATAATAACCCTACATGATGTTCATATCATCAAACAAATAAATCATGGATCATATGAAGCTAAAAGTGAGAGATTACAAACTACAGGGGTTAAATGTGTCAATATGTTTAAGTTATACCTCTGAGTGACCTTTTGACAAACCCGAATCTTTGTAACTATTAATTATGCTCACTAGAATGCACGATATAAATTTAATAAAGTTTCGTTATCGTATGAGAAAGTTAGGATCAAATTCGTATGCGAGGGGTTAAAGCGTTAACGTTGAAAGTTAGAATTTTTCGGGTTAACCGGAAGTGTCCAGGGACTTGGCAAAGTGGGTACAAGTCTTAAGGCCCTTGTATATAAATATAAGGGGGTCAAATTGCAAGAAAATACTGAGTTGCCCTTTCGAAAGGCCAAGGGACACTTATGTGGAAAATAGAAAATTTAAAATCTGATAACAGGGTCTAGGCGGGCCGCGTAAAGGTTAAAAGAACCTTACGCGGGCCGCGTTAACCGCCCAGTATCAGAAAATGAAGACAGCAGCCTACATTCGCGCAGAACCGACCTTTAATCGATATTTTTTCATTATGGGCGACCCCTAAACTGTTCTAGGCACTGAGGGACATGTGTTGATCACTTGTGGTGAGTGCTAGACCTTGGTGTCAACAAATTGTGGTAAGAATTTCACTATAAAAGGGTCTTGAGTTGCAACTCATTCTTCACACCATTCTCTGCATTTTCTGATCAATTCTGGAGCTCAAGCCTGCTCTCAAGTGATCACATTTCGTGCATAGGACCTTGGTAAGCTTGCTAAACCTTTCTAAATTAAGTTTTAGCTTAGTTATAGCTTAAAAGTCAAACCGTCGTAATTAACGGTTGACTTTAAGATTAATCACTAATGGTCCAGTGATTAGTCGAATCAAAAGTAGTTATAAGTTGGTAATTATGTGGGTAATAAAACCTCAAAAGGGTTTCCCCTGATTCCCACTCTAACTAGGTCTAAGGTCGGGTCAAACGTGTAATTAAAAAGTCAACAGAAAGTTTAAATTACAATTTATGCATGATTAGCAATATAGAACACATATAACCTATTTGATCATTAATATAACTTGGTAATTAGTGTAAGGACATGTCTAAACATGTTCAACCCGATAATTTCCTGTTTAGACCCGGTTCGGAACCGAAAGTCGCATAGTTTGACTTATACTTTGACTTTCAGTTCTGACCCGTTATGGCATGTTTTAGAAATTCCTTAGGGCTTTATTTGGACCAGGTTACATGCTAGTATAACCCTCTGTGATTATACACCTCGGATCATTAGTTATCCAATTAATATGCATGATTCCGTTAATTGCTCATATGTTGACCATTATGCCCTTTTCACCTTAAAACATGATTTTTGAAAATGTAAAAGAGTAGAAACCTTAATTACTGATATATAAACTTGCATACAAAATTTGACATCAGTTTGAGGTGTAGATTAAGAGTTATGCTCGTTAGCGTAAAATTAAAGCTTTATGTTAATTAAACGGCGTATTTAACGTATAGCCTACTTAAAAATACTTTTTGATATCAAATCTTTTACCCACTGATGTAATATATTAGTTTGGGATTTTTAAATATTTTTAATTAATTTTAGGCTGAGCATAACTCATAGTCGTAGGCTTAATCCGGTACTTGTCAGTTTTGCCCTTACGGGCCATAAAATGAGTTTTACATATCTAAACGACTCCAAACCTTTTGCTACTGACCACATATGATAAATAAATTATTTTAAGCCTTCTGGAAAAATAAAAATATCAGATTTAAGTATCAAACCCGGAAATGGTTTTTAATCGCCTTTTTAAGCGTTTTTAACGCATATTATGTACTAGAAGTATTTTAAACATACAAGGGTTGATACCTACTGATATTTGAGGCAAATTATAATATTTTAACAGTAAGAAAAGGTTGTTAAACTCAGACTTCAGTTTTGAGCTTTTCGGCTTATGTGAAATTACCAAAATACCCCTACGGGGCATAGTTTGGTTATAATTGATAAATTTCACATATATACTTTATCCTACTGTTATGACTCATTAATTTGAGTATGTTTACTGATTACATCAGACCTGTAACTCAGTTAAACACTTAAACCCTTTTACAACCTTTAAAATGACCAAACTACCCCTACGGGGCATAGTTTGTGCTTAAACTCGTTTCGGGCATAATAAATGATATCTTACTGATGTCACAACATATATGAAGCATATTAACTTAGGAAACCTGTAAATAGCTCTCATGAATACTCGTTACGCTTTTTACGCGTTCGGTTCGGTTTATGTAACTAGTTTACATAAACTAGCCTAAACAGGTCAAACCTTAACGGTTTTAGCTCAAAATCCAGAATGTGTATGAAATTCCCATATTAAACAAGTCTCTGAACTTGTCGAGTCTAAATCACATTCTATCCGGTCTTCGCTTAATCGTGCGTACGAACCGTATCTTTGAAACTAACCGGTCTAAGCTTAAGCTTAATTAAAGACCCGTTAGGATTCTAATAGGTTATTATAAAACCTTCGTTCCAGATTAGGAGGACCAGTAAAAGTACGTTCATTTTGCTTATTGTGATTTATACATTGCTCAGGTAAATACTTTTAACTTATTTTCCCTATACGGGCTTGGGTTACGGTATATAGCATACCGCTTGATCGGGCATCAAATCCTCCACCGTTGAGTGGGTAATTGAATAATTTGATCGGCTCGTTTAAACAGTCTTGTTACTTAAAGCCTTTGGGGGGTTAATGACCATGTCCCGGATATCCTTGGCATCATTTTACGAAATGGCCACGACTTAAGCGCGGGGTGTAGGCGTACACCCGTCAGTGCACAAAAGAATATTGTGGTGTGTCTATTGATCTTTAACCCGGACAAGATCCGGGCTACTGAACGCACAAGGAACATGTAATTCGTTCACAAGATTATATATTTAAATAATTCTCCCAAGTTAAATAAAAATGTTTATGCCACGTGCATCCAAACCAATTTTCAATCATTTTCCAAAATGAGCCAGTTGATTGTATTTACCAGTGTAAACTGACGTATTTTCCCAAAAAGATTAAATGCAGGTACTATGCGTAATTGGCTGGGATTTCTCCTTAGCATCATTAGAAGTCTCGCAAGCTTAAGATGCCTGAAGTATGTTGAACTATTGATTATATTTTGTTTCCGATCCTTCTGTGGATAAACTTCCGAATATTGTGACATTTGATATTACAATATTAAATTCGGTTGTATTATATCTTTTAAATTGCTTCCGCTGTGCATACTATATATTGTGTTGTTTGACTGTTACGTTACCAACCATGACGTCACGATACTCCCCCACCGGGCCCACCGGTGACACGTGGAAATCGGGGTGTGACAACAATCAATCCCTGTCATTACTCCTGCAGGTGTCCAATTTCCTCTAGAACTTGAAGCAGTTAGAGAAGAGATCAAATCCTTCTACTATGAGGATGACCCTGCTAAAAGGAAGTTGCCATCAGTTAAAGGATATCCAAGGCCAAACAATATTGAAGAATATTTGAAATTCAAAGCTAAACAAGCAGAGGATATCTCAAAAAGAAATGCACAAGGAAAAACTGATAGAGAAATTCAGCAGAATTATCAATTCTTGCTCACACAAGTCAGATCCTTAGAGCAATTTGCCAAAAATGTATGTCAACAGATCTCAGAGAGAGCAGGTGAAACCTTGAGAAAAGACTACATTGAAAGCATCATGGCAACCAAAAAGTACAAGGGTGAAAAGAACTTGTACAAGGAGTGGACCATTTCTGAACTTGAAAATGAAGCAGCCAGGATTCAGGAAATGATAAAGAATAAGGTCACACATACTCCTCCAGATTGGGCAAAGTTCAAAAAGATTGTACCTGATAAAAAGGTAGAGCTGAGGAGAATGAAAGAGGAATTGGTTGCTGCTGATTATGGGTCTAAAAATCAAGTGGCAAGATGGAAAGAAGATACAGTCAGGGCCACCTACAAAAGGTTAGAGGAATTAAGGAAGAAAGATCCCACTGTTCCACAAAAACCTGACTATCCTGAAGCAGAGGTTTCAAAAAGACCACCTAAACTGCAAATCAGGAGAGCCACTGCTCCAGCTGGTGCAGCCATCTATAAAAGAAGGCAACAAAAACAGTTGGGTGGTGAAACCATCCAAGAGCTAATAAAAGGAGATGCCCTTGTAAAAGAAGGCATAAAGAAAATGATTACAGAAACTCTTGGTTTGGATCAAACTGCAAGTGCTGCTCAGTCAGTCATCAATAGGCCAGCTTCACCAAACACCTCATCAAATAAAAATCTCCCAAGAAACCCACCAGGCTCAAAAGTACTAAAGTGGGAAACTGACAAACAGACCCATGTATTGACTATGTTCAGGTCTGGTGGAGAAGTGAAGAAAATAACAAGGGAACAAGCTCTTGGCCTGAGTCTTGAAGATATGCAGGATCTCCTTGATCTTCCACTTGGTAGGGATGAAGATGACACAGACGCCCTAGACTTTGAGTTACAACTTAAAGGTCAGATAAGGGAGCTGTTGATGAGGCAATAAAGTTCCACAATAATGAAGGGTTTTGGCATTATCTGTTCCAGGGGAGATTGTTGGGATTGAACCCTATCAAAGGAACAGATAATTAAAGCCAAAACTGGAAGAGAGCAGTGGATCCAGAATAAGCAGATGTTACATACAAGTCTCTCCCCTTGAAAGTGGTTTCAACATCTGCTGACCTCCTATCTACTGATTGTGCAAACTGCTGACCTACAAACTGCTGATCAAGTAAAGGCCTGATGAAAGACTAAAGCTCTGCTGTTCAATCTACTGCCTTGAGTTAAGCACTGCTGATCCGGACAAGTACTCCTGGGTTCACAGCAGTGGAAGGATGCAGCAGTTATTTAAGATGTTTTTTATGTAATGAAATGTAATAGCAGTAGTTAGCATAGCAGTGTTTGTATTGATCAGAGGTTAGAGTTTGTTAGGAGGTTAGATGTCACTTTCATGGTAACGTCAGCTAAGATGCTCAGTGGTTTGCTAGTGCCTATAAATAGAACAGTGCTCTGTACTGTTCTATTAGCTCTTTGCAAAATTGTTTTCCTGCACGAACAAACACTGAGCTCTGGCTGAGGGGGAGTTTGTATTCAGCATAGCATTGTAATCGTAATTGAAATAAATTCAATCCTTCGTTTCTTTGTGAAAAATGTTTGATCAAAGCAATACTCTCGTTTGATTGTGTGTAAAGTTTGTTTCCATCTTAATTCCGCTGCACAACTCATTCATCTTCATCTAATTCAAACGTAAAAACACAATCAAAACCAAACTCAGATCCAACAATTTTCATATACATACATGTGCATCACATATTGCAAATGATATGTCATTATTGCATGAGAGCTTGTATGACTCAAATGATGCACGAAACACAGTTAGCACAGTTATCAGATAAATCAGGAAAATGCTGACAGAACTCAGCACATAGACAGACAGTGTATTGAGACACAGAATGAGCCAGAAACTAAGTACTACACTAGTATAGTGTGTAGGAAAGTAAGGATCACAAAACTGCCTTTCTAGTGATAGTTTAAGTGCCGTAAAGTGCCTAAAACTCACCCAAAGTGCTGAATTCAGCAAAATTCAGCACTAATCGGCATTTTAACAATCTAATTTTATGCAGAAATATGGTTAAATGGTAATGAATGCTTTCCTAAGTGTCGGGAATCAAAAGTGTCACAAAAGGGTACATAAAGCACACTAAACTGCAAGTTTAGCACCTTAACAAACCAGTAACCAACCGAACAACCGGACACTACCCGAAACACCAAATTTACACTAGAAGCATTGTTTTAACATTACCAAGCTAGTTATGATCCCCGAACATCATAACACCTCCTAAATATCTAGTAACTAATATAACTAACTAGATACTTACAATTTAACCTTAAACTAACTAACTTGGTTCAAGCCTAATCTACTACCCCCCCCCCCCATGTATACGGCCCCAACAAGGGACCCATTTGGTTGATTTTATTTCAATATTAAAATGGATATGCATGTGCTTTACTAAACATAGTAACCAAGGGTTAACACTTGAATTTGGTTATAAGTAAGACATGTAAGATCATGGTTTCATTTCACACACACTCAAAACACACACAAGCTCTCCTTCTTCCCCTTGGAGCTCTCGGCCGAACATCACCCTACACACATCCACCTTCATTCAATCTTCCTCATACAATCCAAGCTCATACAAAGGTGTTAGAGATCATACAAAGAAGCTAGGAGCTTGTGGAAGTGGAAGGACCTCTCTTATTTGCTTTTATCCACTTGATTTCTACACTTGATCATCCCTAGCCTTGTGCTAGTGGTAAGAATCTTGATCTTGCTATTTTACTTCTATTTTAAGTGGTTAAAAGGAGAAACATGATCATAATCTTGAAGAACACTAAAGATCACAAGAAGTAAACTTGAACATAAGCATGAATAATGAAGAAACTAAGTTGTTTATGTGTTGATTTGCTTTGCTTGTTGATTGTTATTTGTTCACATATTTGAGGTTGATCATCATATGATCTTGGTAGATCATGATTAAAAACATAATCTAGCAAGATGAGAGAATGAAGATGTTGTAGGATGATAGATCATCCACACATAAAGCATGAACTTGAATGAACAACTGGTTTTCTTGAAAAATAATGAACAAAGTAAGTTGTTAATCATATAGATCTAAAGATGTATGGATGGTTTTTACAAAGAAACTGTCACACCCTGGCTTTGCGGAAGCGTGGTTTATTTTGGTGTGACTTCTTAATACCATAGCTTAATCATAACAAAGCTATATGAATTTAAAAACCATGCAAGTCATCATTAAGTTTAGAAATCAACATACATTACCATTGTTTAACGCGGTCATACTCTAGTATCCATAACCTTGTTCAATAACAATACAACTTAAAATAAAACATAAACGTGATTTAGGGATTATGCCTTGTCCAGGAAAGAGGCACAACCCTAAACCCAGATGACTTCATGAAAGGTTGCAGCGGAAAACGTTCATACCGTGCCAGAATCCGTTAATTTCCTGAAATACATGTGAGTTGAAAAATCAACAATAATGTTGAGCGAGTTCATGTGCAAGTGAGTAAGTAAAACACTTGTAAGTATAAAAGTTTCCTGGTATGTAGCAGTGTAAGAGGACTTGTGATCACCAATGGTTTGCAAAGCCATTAGCATGTCGTGAAATGCAAGTAAGTAAGATACAACCCTAGCATATTTTGCGTTGGGTACCAAGTCACTCCGGATCCGTTCTGTTAGTCCTTCGAGAGGCCTGTTCTGTTGGACCGGGAGCTGGGCTCGCTACACCCAAATAGATCTACCGCTCGAGTCCCTTGGGGTTCTAACTACCCATTCACATGATCTAAACCTCCTTACGTTATACCGTGTATAAAGTACTTGTAAACAAAGTAACATGTATTTCACCCCCGCAGTTAAGAAAACTGAAAACAGTTAGAGAAAAGGGGGACATGAACTCACAGTGGATGCGTAAACTCTATCAAGCGTCTCCTGATACTGTAAGCTGTGCAATGACCTACAAGTGCTAATTCTATTAGACGGACGGCCGTGCTTTAGCTTTACAGTTTATGTTTGCGGGAAATAGTTAGACAACTATTTCGTGTTACATTTTGTATATGCTTGATAGTTATTCTTCTTCCCAAGGATGGGGGATACAATACATGTGCGTAAGTTACGTTTTATCAATCTTGTGGTAATGTAATTACCGGTGTAACTTATATGTTTATGGAAGCGTTCGCAAAGTTTTGGAATCATTAACGCTTGTAAATATTATTTTCACTCTAAAATAATATTTATGTATTTCACAAAATAATCATAAACAGTGTTGTGACAAATATATTTATCACGTTAATCTTTGTGAAAATCCCACCTCCGAATGTTTAGTAAAATATAGTACTGGCGAAATTTATGTTTCAAAAGTATGTCCAAAAATAGTTCTAACACTTGTTGTGTAAAAAGTCTAAGTGTTAGGTTTTTAGAAAATTTCGCCAGAGTTTCCTCTGTAACTGGAGGTGGCCACGCTTTCAAGCGTATCATTTTCTTTTAACAAATCAACTCAATCAACTTCTTTATTCAATCAAACAATTTCCGACACATCAAACTAGTCAATAAATATGTAAATTTGCATAGTCGCATGAACTTGCAGTTTTTCCGCATTAATAATGTAAATCATCCTTATACATGTAGATTTCTATACAAAGTAACTTTAATCTTGTAAAAACCTCGTGTTTAGAGAAAACCGTCTTTACAACTTCTAGTAATAAGTGACAAATACACTTCTTTGTCGGATCTCTTTATTTTACAAGTGTCTATACACTCGTGGTTTACAAAATCATATTTATTAGTGCAAGATCCATCTTTAGAAAAACATGATTTCTTCAAAGTGTGGTCTTTCAAGAATACCACTTGCGGATACGTAGATCCGCTAGTTTTAAACACCATTTTACCGGTTAAAATACTTTTACACAAGTAAAATAATTCTTCACAAGTTCATGCCTCTAAAATGTGGTAGTGTTCACCTTTAACCCTTGTATCTTTCAAAAACAAGCTTATGTGAAGATACGTGATTTTACAAAGTCGGGTTAAACGAAGTTTCGAGCTACCACATTATAGATCGGGTCTAGATAAACACAAATCTCAAGTCCTACGACTTTTACACAAGTTATATGCTATTAACCTCCATTTTTATGATTTTAGTAGACTTTAAAGATTCATCTTTCAATATAACGAGATTCAACCGACCAATATCCTTTTAACCACCTTAGATGAGTGTAAAAATAAGTTTTAAAGGTTATACCTCTAGCTCAAGGCTAGGGAAGAGTTGTGACGAAAACCGCGTGGATAAAAGCTATCGGTTGAGGTCCTTCGCGTTCCGCTTGCACCAAAGCTCCTTATACGTGTCTTGTGATGATCGAGTGGTCTTGGAAAGGTGGAACAAGAACCGAAAAGTGGGTGGCGGTTGGTGGTGTTCTCGGCCGAGAGTGGGAGAGAGCAAGAGAGATGTGTGAGTTGTGGTGTGTTAAGTGGTGAGCTCTCTAGTGATTAGTGTGTGTATTTATAGGAAGTTTATGGTGCTAATACCCATTGGTTTATATGTAGTGTAGATACTAGGCAACACAAGATTATCCAAGATCTCAAGTACAAGGGTGGGGTCACATTGGTGACCGAGTTCGGTCATGGGGGGGGGGTCCTTGTTCGATTTTAAGTAGAAGGTTAGGGGTTAGTTATGGTTAAGTAGGTTAGGTTAAGTGTTAACCTCGTTAGTTACATGTGACGCGTTATGGCGGGTGTTAGGGTAATCAGGGACCCTAACTGGCTCAGAAAAAGAGTGATAATAAAAATAGTAATATTTTCATGTTCCGGGTAAAGTCCGGGTGTTCGGTTGGATAGTAATCCGTTAAAGTGTTACAAAAGACTTTAAAGTGTCGTTATTACCTCTTAGTGACACAGTTTGTTTTCCCGACACTTTAGAAAGTGTCTAGTAATATTTTCTCATTTCTGGCACTTTACTAGTCAGCTAGAAGCTGGTTAAATTGTTTAAAGTGCTGTGTTTGGTACTTAAAGTACGTTCTTGGCACATCCGAATCAGTGTATCCTATCCCTAGAGACGCGGTAACACAACCCTTATATCCTACACTCACTACCAGTGTAGTCAAAATATATGAGGCTCTTAACAGGCCTTGAGGCAGTATCTGCCTGATGCTGGTTATATCAGCATGTCCACTGTGTATCCGTTTAGTGCTACTGTGCTTTTTGTGCATCATGTTTGTCACTAGGGTTCAGCACGTAAATAATGTAGTGACAGCAAATAAAGTATGATGCAAGTAAGTGCATGTATCAGTATGCAGGTAGCAGTTTATCAGCTAGTTTCAATCAAGCACAGTAATCAAGTAATAATCAATCATTAATTAAGTTGTACGGATACCTGGTTTTGTGCGGGTTGTCACATTCTCCCCCCGTTAAATAAATTTCGTCCCGAAATTTTAAGTTCTGCTTGTAGATGCAGTGTTCTTGGGAAATAAGTGGGGGTACTTTTCTTTCATTCGGTCCTCACGTTCCCATGTGAATTCAGGACCATGTCTGGCATTCCAACGTACCTTGACGAGTTTGACACTGCTCCGGCGGGTCTTGTTAACTTTCCAATCCGTGACCTCGACAGGTTCTTCAACGAAGTGGAGCGTGTCGTCAATATGAATCTCGTCGATAGGAATGGCAACGTCAACTTGAGTTGGACTTTTCTTTAAATTGGATACATGGAATGTATCGTGAACACCATTCAGTTCAGCAGGTAGGTCCAACTTGTAGGCTACCGTCCCGATTCTTTCTAGAATTCTAAAGGGACCAATGTAGCGTGGATTCAACTTTCCTCGCTTTCCAAAGCGCGCTACCCCTTTCCAGGGTGAAACCTTCAATAATACCATCTCTCCGACTTGGAAGTCCACATGCTTCCGGTTTGGATCCGCGTAGGCCTTTTGCCTGTGGCGAGCGGCTTCGATGCGTTTGAGTATTTGCGCGATCTTATCTGTCGTCTCTTGGACGATCTCGGGACCAGCAAGCTGCCTATCACCTGCGTCAGACCAACATAGTGGGGATCGGCACTTGCGTCCGTATAGGGCCTCAAATGGCGCAACACCAATACTGGTGTGGTAGCTGTTGTTGTACGAAAATTCGACCAAGGGTAAGTGTTTATCCCAGCTACCTCCTAAATCCATAACACATGCCCTCAGCATGTCTTCCAATGTTTGTATTGTTCGCTCGCTCTGGCCATCGGTTTGCGGATGGAATGCAGTGCTCAGATTCAATTGTGAGCCAAAAGATTCTTGGAAAGATTGCCATATTCTTGACACAAATCTTCCGTCTCTATCAGAGATGATCGAGAGTGGTACTCCATGTCGTGCTACGATCTCTCTCATGTAAATTTCCGCAAGTTTACTAGTACTGTCTTTCTCCCTGATTGGCAGAAAATGTGCGGACTTAGTTAGGCGGTCTACAATCACCCAAATCATATCATGGCCTCTTGGCGTTCTTGGCAGTTTTGTAACAAAATCCATTGAGATTTGTTCCCATTTCCATTTGGGAATCTCAGGTTGTTGCAGAAGTCCCGAAGGCTTCTGGTATTCTGCCTTGACCTTAGCGCACGTTAAACATTTGCTCACATAGACAGCAACGTCGCCTTTCATTCTAGGCCACCAATAATAATCCTTAAGATCGTGGTACATCTTATCCGATCCAGGGTGGATAGAGTACCGTGACTTGTGCGCTTCGTCGAAAATAACTTCCCTTAATCCACCAAACAGAGGAACCCAAATCCTTTTCTCAAAATGTAACGTCCCTTCCTCGTTTGGTACCAAAAGCTTCTCCATTCCCCGGAGATATTCTTCCTCAAGGTTTCCCTTCTTGAGAGCTTCCTTTTGTGCAGCACGAATGCGCGAGGGAAGGTCGGTTCGTACAATCATTTCCAAAGCTCGAACCCTTATGGGTTTGATTCTATCTTTACGACTTAGGGCATCGGCTACTACGTTCGCCTTTCCCGGGTGATACTTGATCTCGCAGTCGTAATCGTTTAGCAACTCAACCCATCGTCTTTGTCTCATATTCAGCTCTTTCTGGTTGAATATGTGTTGCAAGCTCTTGTGATCTGTGAAGATTGTGCATTTCGTACCATACAGGTAGTGTCTCCAGATCTTTAAAGCGAAAACCACCGCGCCAAGCTCTAAATCGTGGGTGGTATAGTTCTTTTCGTGCACTTTCAGTTGGCGGGATGCGTAAGCAATGACCTTTTGGTGTTGCATCAACACACATCCCAATCCCTGACGCGATGCGTCGCAGTATACCACAAAATCGTCGGTACCTTCCGGTAGAGCTAAGATTGGCGCGTTGCAGAGCTTATCTTTCAATATCTGAAACGCTTCATCCTGTTTGATTCCCCAATCAAACGTCTTATCCTTCTGGGTCAGGAGCGTCAATGGTTGAGCGATTTTCGAAAAATCCTCGATGAACCTTCGATAGTAGCCAGCCAAACCCAAGAATTGTCGAATCTCGGTTGGCGTTGTAGGCGTCTCCCAATTCTTGATTGCCTCGATCTTTGTGGGATCAACATGAATTCCATCTCCATTAACCACATGTCCAAGAAACTGGACTTCGCGTAGCCAAAACTCGCACTTGGAGAATTTGGCGTACAGTTGCTCCTTCTTTAGCAGCTCTAGTATGGTTCTAAGATGTTGTTCGTGTTCAGCCTTCGTCCTTGAGTAAATCAGGATGTCGTCGATGAATACAATCACGAACTTGTCTAAGTATGGCTTGCAAACTCTATTCATCAAGTCCATAAACACTGCAGGTGCGTTTGTCAGGCCGAACGGCATAACAAGGAACTCGTAGTGTCCATAACGAGTTCGGAAGGCTGTTTTCGGGATACCTTCCTCCTGTATCCTTAGTTGATGGTATCCAGATCGAAGATCGATCTTAGAGTAACAGCTTGAGCCTTGAAGTTGATCGAACAGATCGTCGATTCTTGGCAGTGGATACCTGTTCTTTATCGTCAGCTTGTTCAATTCTCTGTAGTCAATACACATACGGAAACTTCCGTCTTTCTTCTTGACAAACAAGACCGGAGCTCCCCAAGGCGAGAAGCTTGGTCGGATAAAACCTTTATCTAACAGCTCCTGAAGCTGTGTTGACAATTCTTGCATCTCAGACGGTGCAAGTCTGTAAGGTGCCTTAGCTACAGGCGCGGCGCCTGGAACTAAGTCAATGTGAAACTCCACTTGCCTCTGAGGTGGCAGTCCAGGTAAGTCTTCCGGGAAGACTTCTGGATACTCCCTTACGACAGGGATGTCTTCGATTGTTGGCTCGGCAGCCTTCTTGTCTACGATGTGTGCCAGAAAAGCAACACATCCTTTCCGTAAACACTTCCTTGCCTTCAAGCAGCTGATGAATCTTAGTGGTGTGTCACGCTTTTCTCCGTGAACCACAATTGTCTCACCATCGTCAGTTGGGATACGAACAACTTTCTCGTGACATACTATCTCCGCCTTGTTTCCGGATAACCAATCCATTCCTACTACCACGTCGAAGCTTCCCAATTGGACTGGTAGTAGATCCAGAGTAAACTCGCGCCCTCCCAATTCTATCACACAACCTCTGATTACTTCGTCGGCTCCGACTAACTTTCCATTAGCTAATTCGATCGAGTAGGGTATGTCTAACTTATTAGCAGCTAACCCAAGCATATTCTTAAATTCTAGCGATACGAAGCTATAATCGGCACCAGTATCAAATAAAACGGATGCATAGCGTTGATTGATAGGGAACGTACCGGTAACAACATTTGGATCTTGACGTGCTTCTCTAGCTTCAAGTTGAAACACTCTACCACGGGCTTGATTCAGTGTTGGGCAATTCTTCTTAAAATGCCCGATTTCCCCGCAATTGTAGCATCCGAGCCTTTGCCCATTACCATCCCCATTTCCAGCTGGGGTGTTGTTCTGGTTGGCATTGCCAACCTGGTTTGCATTGTTGCTTCGGTTTCTGTTTCCTCCAAAATTTCCTTGCTGGCGATTCCCATTTCCGCCACGGTTATCATTCCTATTTCCATATCCTCCCTGGCCTCCACGGCCAGTGCCAACCCAACAGGTGTCCTTAGAGTGACCACGTTTCCCACATGCTTCACACACTTTTAGCCCACAATGACCAGAATGATGTCGCTGGCAGGCACTACACCTGGGATGGGTGCCCATATATCCTCTTCCTCTCCTTCCACCGCCAGCTGCACCCTGAGCTGGCGTGCTTGGTGCTCCTCTTTTACCATCACCGCTAACACTTAGCTTGAAGTTCGAAAACTTTCTTTTGTTACTTCCGGACGACTCAACATGCGTCTCTTTCTCCTTTGCCTTTACATCACCAAACTTGTTTAAACGAATCCCCTCCTCGGTGAGAGCCACGCTCAAATCGATGGCTTCAGTGATAGTTGCTGGTTTGGAGGAGGTTACCATGCTTATTATTTGGGGAGCCAAACCCCAAATGAAACGCTCGATTCGTTTGTATTCTGGCGTAACCATGTAAGGAACCACTTGAGATAGGTCATGAAACCTCTGAACGTACTCTGCTACTTTCGGACCATCCATCTTTAAGTGCCAAAATTCAGTCTCCAACCTCTGAATTTCTGCGCGTGAACAGTACTTTCGGCGCATCAGTTCTTTCAATTCGGCCCAAGTCAGGGCGTAGGCGGCAGCTTCGCCTAAGGTTTGGACTTGTAAGTTCCACCAAGATAGGGCTCCGTCGAGAAATAGCCCTGAAATGTACGTAACTTGTTGATCCTCAGCACACTTGCTCATGCGTATGACAGAGTCGGTTTTCTCAGCCCAGCGGGTGTAGGCAACTGCACCTCCCATGCCATCGAAGTTAACTGGTTTGCAGTCTAAGAACTGCTTGTAGGTGCATCCTGCACATATGTTAAAACATGTGTTTGGCATTAGCATCACCGCTAAAATCTCCAACTGGTTCATGGTAGGTTCGAATGGCGTAGTATTACCGTGAGGTGGATTGTTATTGCCTTGATTAACACTTCCGCTTCCTCCTGGCTGAGAAGCTGCGTACTGCGCTATGGCAGCAGCAATGACTTGTTGTAGCTCTTCCTGAGTAGTAGGCATAGGCTGTTGTCGTCTTGGCGGCATCTTTCTAAAAGATGGTTTAAGTTGATTAGGCCATAGAAGGTTCCGATGTATAATACGTAAATCAGTTCGTAATATAGCGTACGTATATAACGGTAGTAATAGTATAATCACACAGCATCTCATGTTATCACGTATCACAAATATCAATCACACAACATCCCATACCATAACAATGTAAATAAGTAATCAAGCGAATCCAAAATATGGTGAGAAAACTGCGATTGCCATAATAATGAGACCACATCGTAAGTGTATACATACAATCATGAATCACTGGGGCTACATCACCCCTGTCAAAAGCTACATCAGTATCAATACAACATCAAATACATAACAAAAGTCAAATCATAGCGTAGTCTCCTCAAAAATGCTGTGCAAGTAAAAGCAATCGCTGACTTCTCACTTCGCCTACCCTGTGGCACTGATGAGCTCAAGCAGATGGTGGTGGAGGAGGGGGAAAACGGGTATAAAACAAACGGCGCATCTCTAACCAATCTGCCTCCATCGCCTGCTGTGTGCGAATAACGGAGGCAATCTGCTGCTCCAAAGTAGTAAGACGAGCAGCATAATCAGGGGGTAATGATCGAAACGGCTGTAGCGGAGAGGGTGCCTGACCATGGCACTGACATGGCCGAGCTCTCTCGAGCTCCTGTAGTCGCTGCTCGTGCGACTCATGCTGGTAAACAAAAGACATCAGTACATCCTCAATGGTGTGGCCCACATGGAACCTGTGGTATGGATCTGTGGGTGGCATAGGGGAAAACGGAGACCAAAGCAGTGGATCTCGTGTGGGATCGAATGGTGCTACACCAAAAGGAGCAGTAGTAGGTGGAACAAAAGGCATCTGTGGTAAGAAAGGCATGGGCATCGGTACATGCCCTGATGGGTGGGCTGAAGAGCCCTCTCCAGGCCCCGCTGGAGGTATGTACGTGGGAATCTGAAACGAAAAGTCAGCGTGTCTAGCGTCTGGAATCTGTGGGGGTAGTGGTGGGACGTCCTCATCAGCCGGGATCCACCCGTGCTGTGCGGCCTCGTCCGGTGGATCCATCTGTGCCGCGAACGGTGCATGTCCGGGCTCTATGGGAACGGGATCAAATAAAGGGGCTACAACAGGGTCGACAGGTGCCAAGTGCTCAAATGGTGGGTCAACAGGTACAGCAACAAGGGGTAGAGGATCAACAGCAATGGGCTCAAGGGGTATATCTGCATGCATAGGGTCATGCTCTGGTAATACATCAAGAGCAGCTGCCTGCTCAGGGGCAAGGGCAGGCTCCAAGTCATCGAATGCCATATCAAAGTCAAAATCAGGATCAATCGGGTCGAAAGGATCAATAGGATCAGCAGGATCCTCCATCATCTCGTCCATAGGGACAAACTCCAAATCACGATCAGGGTCGAACCCTGGGGGAAACATAGGGTCGGAATCCTCCACGTCCTCGTGGTCAAAAGTGGGACTGGGGATGGGGGCGACAGAAGATGCATGATCAGAATCTGACTCGTGAGAGTAGTGCTGCGCACTAAGGGTATGTGTCGGTGCAGAAGCCACAGACTCAGAGGAGTCCTGGGCTGGGGAAAGTGCAGGTGCCTCCGCAGCCGGAGCATCTGCAATCAGTAGAGGGGCAACAGCGGGTAGGGCCTCGCCCTGAACGTCCTCCATAGGCTCCTCCTCGAACAAGTCGACGTCGTCCTCGTCGCCGTCGAATGGTAACTCCTGAACAGGGTAAGCAGCGAGGGGTATGGGGGCAGGGATCACCGCTAGTGGCAAATCCCCGGCCGGAATATCAATAGGGAGCTCATCGTCGCCATCAGGTAGGGCGAATGGCTGGAAGTCGTCATCATCGGTACTGGTAAAGTCTGACGTGTACACCTCGTGCTCCGAGGACTCTAAATCATCTGACACAACATGCCTGGGGTTGGTGATGTCTGAACCACCTGAATCAGCCGGATCCATGTATCTGTAACATAAACACAAGTATGCACAAACAGTCAATCACATAATCAGATAATCACATAAGTCACCAAGTAGGGCATCACATAATTTCTCCTAGTCTTACTAGCCAAAACCATCTAGTCTACAAGACTGTTCTATCCTTCACTTAAACCAAACCTCGATCCTCCAGATCGAACCTTATAACAAATCAGCGTGCTCAACTACCTTATTCACCTCGATCCTCCAGATCGAACCTTATAACAAATCAGCGTGCTCAACTACCTTATTCACCTCGATCCTCCAGATCGAACCTTATAACAAGTCAACGTGCTCAACTACCTTAACCATCTCGATCCTCCAGATCGATCCTCAGCCCTCCAAGCTGAACTTATAATTAATAAAATGTGCTCAACATTTGTTTGTAAAAAGCGTGGATCTGGACTTAAGTGGTATGCAGAAAAATGTTTTCGTGAGAGCCCTAGTGATCATAGTCTAGACTCGAGACAGAATCCTAGTTCGCTATGATCAGAGCTCTGATACCAAGCTGTCACACCCTGGCTTTGCGGAAGCGTGGTTTATTTTGGTGTGACTTCTTAATACCATAGCTTAATCATAACAAAGCTATATGAATTTAAAAACCATGCAAGTCATCATTAAGTTTAGAAATCAACATACATTACCATTGTTTAACGCGGTCATACTCTAGTATCCATAACCTTGTTCAATAACAATACAACTTAAAATAAAACATAAACGTGATTTAGGGATTATGCCTTGTCCAGGAAAGAGGCACAACCCTAAACCCAGATGACTTCATGAAAGGTTGCAGCGGAAAACGTTCATACCGTGCCAGAATCCGTTAATTTCCTGAAATACATGTGAGTTGAAAAATCAACAATAATGTTGAGCGAGTTCATGTGCAAGTGAGTAAGTAAAACACTTGTAAGTATAAAAGTTTCCTGGTATGTAGCAGTGTAAGAGGACTTGTGATCACCAATGGTTTGCAAAGCCATTAGCATGTCGTGAAATGCAAGTAAGTAAGATACAACCCTAGCATATTTTGCGTTGGGTACCAAGTCACTCCGGATCCGTTCTGTTAGTCCTTCGAGAGGCCTGTTCTGTTGGACCGGGAGCTGGGCTCGCTACACCCAAATAGATCTACCGCTCGAGTCCCTTGGGGTTCTAACTACCCATTCACATGATCTAAACCTCCTTACGTTATACCGTGTATAAAGTACTTGTAAACAAAGTAACATGTATTTCACCCCCGCAGTTAAGAAAACTGAAAACAGTTAGAGAAAAGGGGGACATGAACTCACAGTGGATGCGTAAACTCTATCAAGCGTCTCCTGATACTGTAAGCTGTGCAATGACCTACAAGTGCTAATTCTATTAGACGGACGGCCGTGCTTTAGCTTTACAGTTTATGTTTGCGGGAAATAGTTAGACAACTATTTCGTGTTACATTTTGTATATGCTTGATAGTTATTCTTCTTCCCAAGGATGGGGGATACAATACATGTGCGTAAGTTACGTTTTATCAATCTTGTGGTAATGTAATTACCGGTGTAACTTATATGTTTATGGAAGCGTTCGCAAAGTTTTGGAATCATTAACGCTTGTAAATATTATTTTCACTCTAAAATAATATTTATGTATTTCACAAAATAATCATAAACAGTGTTGTGACAAATATATTTATCACGTTAATCTTTGTGAAAATCCCACCTCCGAATGTTTAGTAAAATATAGTACTGGCGAAATTTATGTTTCAAAAGTATGTCCAAAAATAGTTCTAACACTTGTTGTGTAAAAAGTCTAAGTGTTAGGTTTTTAGAAAATTTCGCCAGAGTTTCCTCTGTAACTGGAGGTGGCCACGCTTTCAAGCGTATCATTTTCTTTTAACAAATCAACTCAATCAACTTCTTTATTCAATCAAACAATTTCCGACACATCAAACTAGTCAATAAATATGTAAATTTGCATAGTCGCATGAACTTGCAGTTTTTCCGCATTAATAATGTAAATCATCCTTATACATGTAGATTTCTATACAAAGTAACTTTAATCTTGTAAAAACCTCGTGTTTAGAGAAAACCGTCTTTACAACTTCTAGTAATAAGTGACAAATACACTTCTTTGTCGGATCTCTTTATTTTACAAGTGTCTATACACTCGTGGTTTACAAAATCATATTTATTAGTGCAAGATCCATCTTTAGAAAAACATGATTTCTTCAAAGTGTGGTCTTTCAAGAATACCACTTGCGGATACGTAGATCCGCTAGTTTTAAACACCATTTTACCGGTTAAAATACTTTTACACAAGTAAAATAATTCTTCACAAGTTCATGCCTCTAAAATGTGGTAGTGTTCACCTTTAACCCTTGTATCTTTCAAAAACAAGCTTATGTGAAGATACGTGATTTTACAAAGTCGGGTTAAACGAAGTTTCGAGCTACCACATTATAGATCGGGTCTAGATAAACACAAATCTCAAGTCCTACGACTTTTACACAAGTTATATGCTATTAACCTCCATTTTTATGATTTTAGTAGACTTTAAAGATTCATCTTTCAATATAACGAGATTCAACCGACCAATATCCTTTTAACCACCTTAGATGAGTGTAAAAATAAGTTTTAAAGGTTATACCTCTAGCTCAAGGCTAGGGAAGAGTTGTGACGAAAACCGCGTGGATAAAAGCTATCGGTTGAGGTCCTTCGCGTTCCGCTTGCACCAAAGCTCCTTATACGTGTCTTGTGATGATCGAGTGGTCTTGGAATGGTGGAACAAGAACCGAAAAGTGGGTGGCGGTTGGTGGTGTTCTCGGCCGAGAGTGGGAGAGAGCAAGAGAGATGTGTGAGTTGTGGTGTGTTAAGTGGTGAGCTCTCTAGTGATTAGTGTGTGTATTTATAGGAAGTTTATGGTGCTAATACCCATTGGTTTATATGTAGTGTAGATACTAGGCAACACAAGATTATCCAAGATCTCAAGTACAAGGGTGGGGTCACATTGGTGACCGAGTTCGGTCATGGGGGGGGGGGGGTCCTTGTTCGATTTTAAGTAGAAGGTTAGGGGTTAGTTATGGTTAAGTAGGTTAGGTTAAGTGTTAACCTCGTTAGTTACATGTGACGCGTTATGGCGGGTGTTAGGGTAATCAGGGACCCTAACTGGCTCAGAAAAAGAGTGATAATAAAAATAGTAATATTTTCATGTTCCGGGTAAAGTCCGGGTGTTCGGTTGGATAGTAATCCGTTAAAGTGTTACAAAAGACTTTAAAGTGTCGTTATTACCTCTTAGTGACACAGTTTGTTTTCCCGACACTTTAGAAAGTGTCTAGTAATATTTTCTCATTTCTGGCACTTTACTAGTCAGCTAGAAGCTGGTTAAATTGTTTAAAGTGCTGTGTTTGGTACTTAAAGTACGTTCTTGGCACATCCGAATCAGTGTATCCTATCCCTAGAGACGCGGTAACACAACCCTTATATCCTACACTCACTACCAGTGTAGTCAAAATATATGAGGCTCTTAACAGGCCTTGAGGCAGTATCTGCCTGATGCTGGTTATATCAGCATGTCCACTGTGTATCCGTTTAGTGCTACTGTGCTTTTTGTGCATCATGTTTGTCACTAGGGTTCAGCACGTAAATAATGTAGTGACAGCAAATAAAGTATGATGCAAGTAAGTGCATGTATCAGTATGCAGGTAGCAGTTTATCAGCTAGTTTCAATCAAGCACAGTAATCAAGTAATAATCAATCATTAATTAAGTTGTACGGATACCTGGTTTTGTGCGGGTTGTCACAGAAACCAAGTTAAAGATATAAGTTTCATTTAATCTTGGTTATTAAATAAACAAACCTTATTTTTAGTGGTTAAACAAGTGTAGAAACACTTGTGTAACAAGAAGAATTCATAAAGAAATATTTTTAGAAAACATGATCATAAGTTGTAAACATCTATATTCTCTAAAAATGAAGTTTTTAAAGAATCAATCACACTTTAGAAGGTAACAAGGCTTACTAAGAACACTAGTAAGTTACTACAAGTTTTTACAAATATTCAAGTTCATGAAGCATTAGATTACACTTGTTTTTGGCAAAATTGGTAAGTAAAGGTTGTTTATTGTTGATTGTGAATTGATTGTAATGATTTTTACAAAAGAAAATGATATTCTTGAAAGCATGGAAACCTCCATTTTTAGGGGAAACTATGGCAAAATTTTCTAAAAATTTAAACACTTAGAAAATATTTATAAACATGCACTTACAAGTGTGTTTTCAACAATAAATTGTTTCATAAACTTTGCCATAATTTTTGTTACAAAAATTATAATTATTGGAGGTTGGTTTTTATAAATAAAAGTGACTAAATATGTATTTAGGAAATATATATTTAGAAGACACCATGTGTGTGATTATTTGTATATTATGTGTATTAGTTATATTATTTTAGGACATGAAATAATATAACACATCAAAATATCAAGGATTACAATCCAAAATATTACCAAAATTCCAAGAAATAAATATACAATTTGAACACAAAATATTGGTGAAAACCGAACTATGGAATAAGACTTACAAAATATTCCGGAAAATTTGTTCACAAAGTATATTTTGGTAAATAATATTTTGGACACCAAGGAAATGAAAATATGATTTTTACAATTACTACAAGAATATATCATATTTTTGACAAGGGAAAATATATTATTTTTGGCATGTATGAATATATATTTTTCTGAGATTTTTAGAAGATATATTATTTTTAAGAAATATATATTTTCTTACACAAACACGAAATACAAGATTTTTGAGGTGAAAGATATATTTTCTCAAGTAAATATGAAATATATCATTTTTGGAGAAAAATGAGTTTATATATATATATTCAAAGTTGGGCATGAAAATATATTATTTTTGAAACTTATGAGAAAATACAAATATTGTTGCCAAAAGAAAAATTATAAATAATTTTTCTAAATATTATTTATTACAATATATATATATATATTGGAAATATATATTGGTGGACTTTTATTAAAGATAATATTCCGGAAAGATTAATACGAAATTAAGTACAAGAATACTTAATGAATACAATAAAAATACGTATTCTCGTACGTATGAATACACACCGGAATACGACTCTAATACATGGCAAAATATACAAGTGTAAGGATACAAATACAAATACACCCATCCTTGGGAAGGATATACAAGTATAAATACTTGGGAAGTATTAAGTTAAAATAATTGTTTTAACAATTATTCCAAAATTTAATAAATATAATTTAAGTTAAAATAATAATTATTTTAACAAATAATTATATAACTTGGAATAATATCGAGGACACAAAAGAAACGTAACTCAAAGACATTAATACTAAGTCAAGGCACGACCCGCTCGTCTAATAGATCATAGTACGTTGTAGGTAGTCGTGTTTACCGAAGGAGCTTGAGTTACGTTGGTTGAAGACGCAAGACTGTGAGTTCATGTCCCCCTTTTCTTTAAACTGTTTTGTTTTATAACTTCGGGGGTGAAGTACATGTTACAAAATGATTACAAACAATTACAATTGGTATGGTTAGCTATGGAAAGTACAGTAGATCATGTGAATGGGTAGGCGCACTCCTAAGACCATTAATCCTCATATTTGGACCGAGGGGCATGAGTGATAGATCTATTTGGGTGAAGCGAGCCCACACCCATGTGGACTGGGGTTTGGCCCATGAGGTGACTATGTCTTACAGCCGGAGGCCCGGTACAAAATCTGCTAGGTTTGAGCCTTCCTACGCCATTGCACGCATGTTAATGGCCTTGCAAACCATTAATCGACCTGTTTCCTTGTTTTGCTTTCATACTAGGATTTACAAAACATACATACATACAATGATTACAAGGTTTTATTCATACACACAAACAAACACATGAACTCGCTCAACTTTTGTTGATGTTTTAAAACTACATGTATTTCAGGGAATTAATAGTGGATCTGGCGGGCGTTAGATGTTTCAAGTTGCGTTAAGAATAAAGGATGTCATCCGTTGTCTTAGGGTTTGGTTAGTGTGTCAAGTCTTTTGATGAGTCCTTAGGGAACTCTAAACAATTCATATGGTTTGTAAAACTTAAATTTGGAGTCTGTTTCAAACAACGATGTTGTGATGTTTTTAACTTAATTTGATGGATGGCCATCTATGGTTTTTATCATATAGTTATTGTTATGATTGGATGCAATAATTTTATGTAAGTCACACTTAATCACGCTTCCGCAAAAGTCAGGGTGTGACACAAGATCGTAAATATCGTCATTTAACGACTTAAACGCCCTTTCGGCGCATAATATGGTTTTAAACCATATTTACCAACCAAGACTTGTTATCTACTGATTTTATAATTTATAGAAAATATGTTTACAGTAGGCACATGATATAAACTCAGATCCCCAAATAAGCTTTTAAACTATGTGTGAAATGACCAAAATGCCCCTACGGTGCATAGTTTGGTCTTAAACTATAAAACACACATATTTTTGATATCCTACTGATATTATATCATAAATAAAATGTTTTCACAGAATGTTTATGGTCGTAACATCAGATTATACGCAAGTTCCTTTTATATGTCGCTGAATGACCAAAACGCCCTTTTGAGGCATAGTTTGATTTTAAAATCTTAACGGGAATACAAGTTGATATCCTACTGATATTATAACTTGTTCAAAGTGTATTGGCATATGGAACTTGTTCATGACTCATCCGGTTACCCGTTATCGCTTATACGCGTACGGTTAGACTTACGTAACTAGTTTACATAAGTTTACCGAAACGGGTTTAACCTTATCATTTTCACTTCAAAATCCAGAATGTACTTTGTTTACCCATATTATACAAGTCCTAGTACTTGTTGGGTTTAAAACACATTCTATTCGGTATACGCTTAATCTAGCGAACCTATTTTTAAGTATCGGGTCATATCTAAAGGGACTACCTTTGGCCTGTATACATTCTAACAGATAATAAATCTGTTTATTCCAGACTATAGTACTTGGGTCAATAGAACTTAGACTTGCGGCTTTTTGCTAAATTATAATCTTATTGATTGGAAGCTAGCAAAAAGGTAAATACTCCTAACTTATTTTAGTTTTAAACTTGGGATGGCAATTATGCCACTTGGAGCGGGTATTACATAAGTAAGTCGTCTATGATTGCGCAAAAATGTAAGAATCCAGTTTATTCCATTATACTTGATAACTGAAATGATTGGGGGTTAATGGTACCGTGTCTGGACGTCCTAATGGGTTAATCAAGTATGTAAATCTGGTAACAAGAATAAATCCCAAGAAATATTTAAAAGATCACCTACGGGTTTCTCAATGTATAAAACTCTTTTCGAAAAACTGTTTTCCAAAGAGTAGTTAATTGTGTTTACCAGCTTTGGCTGACGTATTTTCAAAAGATTGAACCACATGTACCGAACCTTATTATAGGCTGGGAATACGGGTCGGCTATAAGGAATTTGCAACTCCTGATGCTTAAGGCCTATGATGTCTAAAGCTCTGTTTATTAGATCCTGTCTATGGGCTTGTATCGAATGCTTGTAATGCATTTATATATTCAAGCTTTATTTAATAATTTTACTCCAATACTTCCGCTGCATATTATTATATTGTGATAACTGTTATCCAACCGTCACGATTATACCCATTCGGGCCCACCGGGAATCGGGGTGTGACATATTGGTTTGGCATATGACGTTGCGCTATCCGTTGGCCAACGACTATTTAAAAAAATTCTTTTATTTATAATCTATATGTATCAAATAGTACTTACCATTTTTACTATCAAAAAATTCAAAAACCCACTATCAACCTCCAATGGATTCTTGAAGTTCAAGTGATTCGTATGATAGATTTGTTTTGTCATCCTCATCCGACGACGGAGCGGAAATATTATTATCAACAGTGGCGACGGTCGTGAAAGCTATTGTTGAAGATTCAGATGAGGGGACTTCCCAACCCTAACCTAAACGGAGGAAGTACATAGTTCGTGAACGCGAAACTGCAAACGATTTGCTGGTAAGAGATTATTTCTCACCCGAACCAACGTATGATGAAAACATGTTTAAGCGTCGTTTTCGTATGAGTAAAATTTTATTTTTAAGAATATCAAAGGATTTAGAGGATAATTATCCTTATTTCCAACAAAGACCCGATGCGCGTGGTAAGATCGGATTTACCACGTGGCAAAAGGTCACGTCCGCCCTAAGACAATTGGCTTACGGCAATAGTTCCAACATAATGGACGACTATGTAAAAATGTCGGCACGAGTGGCTAGGGAAAGTCTTCACAATTTTTGTGCGTATATCATTGAACTATATATGAAAAGATACTTGAGAAAACCGACGTTTAGTGATATGCAACAACTTTTGGAACATCACGCTGAATATCATGGTCTCCCCGGGATGATAGGTAATTTAGATTGTATGAAATGGAAGTGAGAACTTTGTCCGACTACATGGCAGGCTCTCTCACAAGCGGATATCATGGAATGCCGGCTATGATGCTTGAAGCTGTTGCATTACAAGATCTTTGGATCTGGCATTCATTCTTTGGTATGCCAGGTTTACATAACTATATAAACATTATACATCACTCACCCCTTTTCAATGATCTAATAAATGGTGTTGGACCAAAAGGAACATTTATTGTAAATGGTGGATACCTATCTTGTTGATAGAATTTACCCTGAGTGGGTTGTTTTTGTGAAATCATTTTCAAGAGAGGGAACCCTAGATCCTAAAAGAATAAAGTTTAACAAAGTTCAGATGGCGGCACACAAAAACGTTGAGCGAGCATTTGGTGTTTTGCAGAAAAAGTGGCGCATTTTGAGCATGCCTTGTAGATTGTATGAAAAAGATCAAATAAGAAACGTGATGTACGCGTGCATCATTCTACACAACATGATTTTAGAGGATGAAGGGCGTGCAATAGTTGAATATTATGGCGAGGAGACCGCATCAAATAACGAAGACATTAGTAACGAAGAGAGAACGCAAAACCAAAATCTAATCGAGTCAAGACAAATACGTTCAAACCTTCGAGCTGATTTGGTACAACATGTTTCGACACTTCCTAGATTTGACTCAATGGAAGATGAAGATGATTGATTGATTTTTTTTTGTAATGTATTATTTTATTGTAGTTTTTTAAAATTACTTTATTTAAATTTTATGATTAACATAAAAAAAAATTAAAACTCTATCCACATGGCACCCTACGCCCCTTCCACACCCCACGTTTTGGGTGTGAAATGGTGAAGCCCACAAATACCATGTGTCATGCGAGGCCCCCAACTCACATAAGAGCGTGCCATGTCAAAGTGGTAAACTATTCTCAAAAGTAAAAAATCAACCAATAAGAGTGTGCCATGTCAAAGTGGTAAACTATTTTTTTTTTAAAAGAAAAATATGTGATTGGTTGAGATTGGAATGACCCCACCCACACTACCCTCACTCTCTCACACTACCCTCTCTCTCTCATGATTCCCGCACGGCAAACGGTCACCGCGTGACTAACCAAACCGACGTGGCAAAGGAGTTGGCGGCGGTGTTACCACGCGGCAAACCACTTTGCCACTTCCCTTTTGCCGCTCCACACCGTATACCCTAATGTCCAATAATGTATTCTTATCGGATTAAATAAGAATCGCATATAAATAAATAGAAAGTAGTAATAAAAGTTTATCTTGAACCCTTGGAGTTGAATTTACGTGCAGATTAAGCAAACTTTGTGCATCTTCGTCTTGTGTACATGTTCTATATTTAGCTTAAAGCCTGTATGTATCAGCAGTATCACCGGTTATAACACGTACATACATACATACTCCCCAATTTCCTAATTTCAGGGTCAGTTTCATTACTGAAAGTGAGTAATGATGAAAGTAGGGTTTATAGTTTTGGTTTGGTTTATGTTCATGTGTGGGCCGTGTTTGGGTAGATTTGTGGTGGAAAAGAACAGCTTGAGGGTGTCATCACCTGATAATTTGAAAGGAACATATGAATGTGCAATTGGGAATTTTGGGGTCCCTCAATATGGTGGAACATTATCTGGTTATGTTGGGTACCCAAAATCGAACCAGAAGGCGTGTGAAACCTTTGATTCGTCTTTGAAATCGGAGCCTGCTGGTGGTCTTCCCCCTTTTCTTCTACTTGATCGTGGCGGTAATGCTTCTTTTTTTCTTCAATTGGCTTTTCATTATTATTGTAATGTAATTTCATATTGATGATGCCAGTTTCAGTTTGTAGTTATTCGGGTTTACTTCTGTTTGGCTATTATAAGGTTTCTTGTATGCAGGGATACCTTTTTTTAGAACAATCTAAAGATGATGGTTAAAGACTTCAAAAAGTGAACTGAAATTGCCCTACTTGTGTGTTAGGGATAGTACTAGGGGGTGTTTGATGTGCCTATAAACTGGCTATTTTGGGTAACCCAAAAAAATTGTGGTTTTAGAATGCTCGGATGCGTTTTGATCCCAAAAGCCCATATGTGATGCACACCCAACATGTATGTGAAGTGTTTGTTTGTTATTAAAAAAAAAATTAACTTTTGTAGACAATATTCTAAATTGTTAACTTTTAAACACTATAATATAAGATATTCTCATTATCTGTGTTCCATCGAGGGTCTAATTTGTTCAAATACTCAAAACCCACTGCTCAATTGTTGCTCAAATTTGTTCAGTCAGATTTGAAAATCTCAGGCCCATTGCAACCGATGGTCTACCACATCACATGTGCATCATGAAAAACTTATATATGCACATCCAGACAACTTTTTTTTGAAAACTTTTGTACTTTACTGGGGATCAGTTGAGCATGTTCATAAAGAGCCTGAAGTATCTTGACTTTTCGTTCATAGTCAAGTTTGTTCCTTTGATTCAATTAAGTGCTTTCTCTGGTTAATATACCATACCTGTCTCGTAATCTTGACCATGTTAAATTGATGGTCTTTGTGTAGCTAAAGTAGTCGGTTTTCTTAAGGGAATGTAAATATAACTATAGTTACTTTGATGTCGCAGATTGTTTCTTTACATTAAAGGCATGGAATGCACAAAAAGGTGGTGCTGCAGCCGTTCTTGTTGTAGACAACAGACCCGAGCCATTGATCACCATGGATATGCCTGAAGAAGAAAACGTGCATGCAGATTACGTACAGAACATAACAATCCCATCTGCTCTCATTAGCATGTCACTCGGAAATTCAATAAAGAAAGCTTTAAACAAGGGCGATATGGTAAATATAAAACTCGATTGGACAGAAGCTCTCCCTCACCCTGATGAGCGCGTAGAGTATGAGTTTTGGACAAATAGTAATGACGAGTGTGGGACCAAGTGTGACAGCCAAATAAATTTTGTGAAAAATTTTAAAGGGGCGGCTCAAATACTTGAGAAAAAAGGGTACACTCAGTTTACACCGCATTATATCACTTGGTATTGCCCTGAGGTGTTCACATTTAGCAAACAGTGCAAATCTCAATGTATTAATCATGGAAGATATTGTGCTCCGGATCCCGAGCAAGATTTTAGTAAAGGGTACGATGGGAAAGATGTGGTGGTTCAAAATTTAAGGCAGGCCTGCTTTTACAAGGTGGCGAATGAAACCGGGAAGCCTTGGCTTTGGTGGGATTATGTGACTGATTTTTCTATCAGGTGCCCCATGAAAGATAAAAAGTACACTAAAGAGTGTGCAGATGAAGTTATTAAGTCACTTGGTGAGTTTATTTAGTTTTAAGCACTTGGTGAAACCTCGTATGCTGATTGATTGATAATGTGTTGTCATTGACAGGTGTTGATTTGAAGAAGATTGATGAGTGTGTTGGTGACACAGAAGCAGATGTCGATAACCCTGTACTCAAGGCTGAGCAAGAAGCACAGGTATCTATTGACAGTTGACTGTAACAAAGTTTTGTTGCAATTTGCACACAATAAATGCAAATATATTGAGGTTAATGTGCTAATTCCGCAGATAGGCAAGGGTTCACGTGGGGATGTAACAATACTCCCAACTCTGGTCATCAATAACAGACAATATAGGGGTATGTCATGAACCAAAAGTATCCGATTGTTTGTATACTTACAAACTTGTGATTGTTTCAGGTAGGCTTGCAAAACAAGCTGTCCTGAAGGCTATTTGCTCAGGATTTGAAGAGACCACTGAGCCAGCCATATGTTTGAGTGATGGTTAGTGTAACTTGTTGGTCAGTTTAAATTGAATCCCACATATCTGTGCATATAATGTATATATGTGTGGGCGCTCGGGGGGCAAAAGTGAAAGTGCACTAATTTTAACGTTATTTTACAAATTTCGTGAAAATAACGTTAAAAGAGGGGGATGGTTAATCATGCATCATGTGGTGGCGTTGATAGCCGAAAGACAAGGGAGTACATGCACTAATCGGCCTTTGTCTTAATTGCTGAGTGTTATGTGCCTTATGTCCAAGGCTTGATGCAAAACTACTATCGAGCCGGGGGTCTCACTGGAAGCAGCCTCTCTATTCCTAACGGGTAGAGGTAAGGCTGTCTACATTATACCCCCCTCAGACCCTACCTTAGCTTTTCTATTGGTGGGATTTACGCATGATGATGATGATGATGATGATAATGATATCTGTGCATATACATATCTAGGGGAATTTGCATGTAAAGAAACATACTTGTAACATCAAATAAGGGACCACTGGTATAGTGGTATCATTGTGTATGTTGTTTAATATAGTTTGTTGTATGTTGTTTACAGAAATAGAAACAAATGAGTGTCTAGACAACAATGGTGGGTGCTGGATGGACAAAGCTGCCAATATTACAGCATGCCGGGTACTTTAGATGCTCGTTTTTATTTCATTATTTAATTATAAGTTTTTTTTTGAACGGCTACGATTAGGATTTCGCTAACCGGGGTTCGTAGTTAGTATGTTAGTATCACCAAGTTAGTATTAAAACCCCCTTGCCTGGACTTGAACCCAGGACCTCCAAGAGAAGCAAAGCTTCCCACCTCCCCCTTAACCACTAGGCCAAGAGATCATTGGTTATAAGTTGTTTTATTTGATGGGCATCTGTATAGGATACATTTCGAGGGAGAGTTTGTGAATGCCCGATCGTGCAAGGTGTAAAGTTTGTTGGTGATGGCTATAAACACTGTGAAGGTATTTTGAATGTAATTGTTTGATCATCATAACCTGATTATGAGTAAACGGATATTAACTAGAGGAAAAACCATTTATTTATTTTTTTCATTTTACAGCTTCGGGAGCACTACGCTGTGAAGTTAATAATGGAGGTTGTTGGAAAGGCACACAGCAGGGCAGGACCTACTCTGCTTGCATTGTTAGCGTTCTCTTTCTCTATCTTTATACTTCATATACATGCACACTGGGACGCTCATTTCAGAACCACGATTATGTTGACAACTACAGGAACCACATAATGCACTATTGCACTTGTACAAGTGCAGTTTGGTTCTGGCAGTTCTCAGCATATTATTGCTTCTTATATGAATGTCCCTCCACATACACATACACATACACATATTTATGTAAGGCTAAATTGCAATTTTCGTCCTTTATGTTTCAATGTTTCATCTGGCGGTGTCCTTCAACTATAAAAATTATACTCTCTGTCCTTTACGTTTAAACATATCAACAGGCGGTATCCTTTCCTCTAAACCCAGTTAACTTTTCTAGTTAAATCCCCTCATGTGCATATCACGTGAGGGTAGTATTGTCTTTTAACCAAATAATTCTGCAATAAAACCTCCCCCTTTCAATTGTTCTACACTCACAAGCAACCAGCCACAACATCACCTCCTACAACTAGTGTTTATAGGCTGCCCTAACTCCTTTTTCCCCACCCGCAACCCCCACCCCCTTCGACAGATTAGAGCTTTGTAACACTTGAATTAATCAAATTCAACACATAAAGTGATATACTCCACATGAGTTGATCGTACATTGCCTTATGTTGCCACAAAACTGCATGTGAATGTTATCTCGAAACGATATTGACGAAAACCGAATTATAAAAATGATGAATGGTATGAAGGGTTTAGACCGACAGTTATCTGACAACCTAGATCTGACCGGAAATTGACAACCAAAGTGACCAAAATACCGCCATCACCACCTCATGTTGGTCTGTTTTGAGTGAAAGTCGTCGGAATCTCTTTGTTACCGAATAATCGACTTGTAGTCGCTGATACAGAGCCATACACAGTCGTTGTCACGGTTAGGATTTAGATCCAACGAAATCGAGTACATAAAACCCCAGTCGGAGTTCCATTGCCATCTGTTAAATGTTTTGTCATCAGACCGGAGCACCGTGGTTGCTGCCGCCCAAAGATGCCGACGATGTTGATGACGAGTTGACGACGAAGATGTTGGGTGTGTGGGTTGTTTCGAACAAGAAACGAAGGTGTGGGCTGATGGTGTGGCCGGCCGGAGGGGGGTATGGTGTGGCCAGCCGGAGAAAGATGGGTGGTCGGAAGGGGTGTATGGTGTGGTCGGCCTGAGAAGATGAGTGTTCAGATCAGGGGTATCTGATTGGCATGGAGATGAGATCTTTATATATTTTTAATATCTAATTTCTAATTTTATTTTTGTATACTTTAGTCTTTTTAAAATAAAATTAAAAGGGGGAATAAAAATGACTATTATGCCCTCATGTGAGTGGCACATGACCTGATTTAACGTAAAAAATTAACACGGTTAGGGCAAAAGGATACCGCTTGATGGATGATAGATACTTAAAGGACATCTAGTGTAATTTTCGTAGTTAAAGGACAGCGCCTGTAACCTCATTGAAACATAAAGGACGTAAAGTGCAAATTATCCATTTATGTATTATGCATATCAATACGATACACCAAGGCTTATGTGTATATGCATGGGCATGACGGGTATTAGATCAAATACTTCTCTTATTAATCGTCTTTTGGTAATAAAACTTATGTTGTGTTGCAGGACGACCATACGAAAGGCTGCAAGTGTCCACCGGGGTTCAAGGGAGACGGAGTTGACAGTTGTGAAGGTCTTCTTTCACCCTGAGTAAAACAATTCTTTGATGCAATTAAGGTTGTTGTCTGAGTTCAAGTGTTCTTTTTTTTGTTATTATGTTCAGATGTTGATGAATGCAAAGAGAAGACGGCGTGTCAGTGTCCGGAGTGCAAATGCAAGAATACATGGGGTAGTTATGACTGTAGCTGCAGTGGTAGTTTGCTCTACATGAGAGAACATGACACTTGTATTAGTGAGTCCTCGTACTCTCTCTCTCTGTGTCTATATATATATATATATATATATGTGTGTGTGTGTGTGTGTGTGTTTGTGGAACGCAGAACATAATTAATAGTTCATTTTTTCATTACTAAAAAACTTTAACTAGAAGAAAATGACAGAAATTCAATGTTAATTCGTCTCTCATGAAATTCGAAAATAAATGTGAACAAATTTTGTTTATGACACGTCGACACATGCTTTGGGTAAACGGTTAAAATTAAAAAAAAAAGCATTTGAAAAAATTAAGTTTGATGTTCTTTATGCACGTAAACATATGCATTTGTAAGTAAAAAGAAAACAATTTAAAAAGATATCAACAGTTGATCAAAAAATTAACAATGTTCATCTTGTTCTCGTAATAATTTAGTGGTCTCTAATGATGTTTCACCTCTCTCTCTATCTCTAGATATACGTAATTACATAATAATAATAATACATACACGTGGCATGATGATGTAGGTAAAGATGGTAAATCAGAAGTAAGTTGGGGATTCGTGTGGGTGATGATCCTGGGTCTGGCAGTTGCTGGAGCAGCAGGATATGCATTCTATAAGTACAGGGTCCGGGTAAGCAACCATTCCTCCTACAATCCTCGAAAGTATAGCTAACAACCCATATGGATGGCTTTTTTAATGTAATGGTTCATGATGTGCAGACATACATGGATTCCGAGATCCGGGCTATCATGGCACAGTATATGCCCTTGGACAACCAAGCGGAGATTGAAGTTCATGGGCCGACTCGGGGTAACGTGTAAAAGAGGGCAACAAAGATAGAGAAGGGTTTATTTAACGGTTTTTGTTAGTGTTGTCTATATGTTTTCATGAAGTTCTCATCTGTTTATACTACATTTTCTTTTGTTTTTTTAAGTTATAAAACAAGTAGTTTACGTAGTTGGTTGGGTGAAAATATTTAAAATAAAATGGTTTCTTCAACATTGCCCCTTTCCCATTCAGATTTTTTATATTTGCTTTGGTTTCGTCAAGATAGAATTTTAATTTGTTACAGAATCCATTTTCCCATTTGAACTTCATCACATATATGTTTCAACTCTAATCATCATAATATAGAGTAAAATAACTTGAAAAAAATCAATAACAAAAGTTAATTATAGGATGATAGTTGCTATAAATAAAAAGTTGTGGGATTTTCCTGCGCTAGATGGTCGGAATTTGGTCGGTATTGATGTTGGTTCGTTATGATACAGACACTCGTTATAATGACCGAAAGAGAAAAATACAAAATAAAGTCTTTATATGCTCAAAAGGATAACGTCACGTGTTTTACATTGATAAAAAAAACCCATAAAAACATATACTGGTACAAGCTCCGATAATTTTGATATTAGTGTTGAAGTTGTTCAGTTGGAATCATTTTAGTTCGTCGCAGTACTGCTACAACACCAACACTCATTACAACTTACGATATTGAAAAGGTACTTTGTCGGTTTTGAGCAAAATTTAAACTTACATGTAAATAAAAATAAGAATGTCGCAACAACATACTTTGAATTAAAAAAACCGTCTTATCTTAAAAATTATAAGCGAAAAACAAAATACGTTAAAAACTGAGTTAATTACATAGTTAGTCCCTGTGGTTTACACAAACTAACAATCTAAGGTACTAATAGTTTAAAATCACTTCTTAGGGTACTAACTTTCCATTTTTTAACTGTGGGGGTATTAACGTTAATTCCCTGGTTAATTGTTAGTACCTTAGAATGTTAGTTTGTATAAACCACATGGACTAACTATGTAATCAACTATGTAATTAATACCCCCCCCCATGTTAAAAAATGGAAGAGTTAATTGTCAAAATCGTCCCCTAGGTTTGGGCATGTTTGTTATTTTCGTCCAAAATGACTTTTTTGTATCATATTGCCCCCTACGTTTGTAACTTTTTGTCATTTTCATCCAAATGCCTAACCAGGTTACTTTATGCCACCTGTTGGGGTATTTTTTGAAATTTATAAATTATAAGAGGGTATTGTTAAAATGTTGTTTAATCACAATACCATCTCTCTGTAGAAAAACCACCACCACACTACACCACCACACCACTGCCACCACCAGACCATACAACCCCCACCACCAAACCACACCCGTTACCATCCACCTCCGCCACACACAACCACCGCAACACACCTCCGCCACACACCACCACCATTGTAACAACCCGACTTCCCGGAAAGTCAAAGTCAATGTCAAGTCATGTTGTTACTCAGATCTGACATTTCGTGCTTAATTTTGTACTCTCGAGATTCGATAAATAGTTTAACCCGTTGTGATAATCAATATAATGGGTCATACGATATTTTAAACTATGTTTTACAATGCATTCACAACGCTTAATTACAACGCAGTTATCGCATTTAAACGCAGTTTACAACGCATACTATTTAACGCATTTTATCGCATATTACATCGAATGTTTATACTAAACGCTATCACATCGCTATCGCATCGCAATCTCATCGCAACTCGAAGCGCAGATTTACTTTTATGCATTTTATGTGTTATGTGCTATTTGTGTGTTTGCTTGTTTAATGCTATGTGGTTATCTCATTGTCACACCCCGACCACGTAAAGCAACTAGACGTGGCGGAAACGTCGGGGAGTGTTGTAACAGAATCATTGTTTCATAACCATGGAATAAATAAATTATGTTTTATTGAATAAATGAACTCATTGTTTTAATACAATCAAATAAGTACAACTATGATCTTCCAAGTTTTAAAGTTGCTAAGGCACGAGTCCATCCTAAATGTAGCATGTATCAACAATCATTGCAAAGCAGTACCTGAAACATGTGTAAAAATAGGTACGTCAGCATTAAAATGCCGGTGAGATACATAGGTTTTGTGAAAATAGGATTCATGACTTGTAAGTTTAAGAAAATGTTTAATAAAGTTTAGTCATGAACCTTGTAAATTGATTTGTTTTGTAAATCGTTTGAAAAACAATAAGATCAGATGATATGTATAAATAAATGTAAGGTTAAATGAATAACCATGTAAAATGGGCTTGTATTGAATATATCGTTCGAAAACAATATTTTGATAAAAAGGCTTATAGTATATGTGAAAATATACTTTGGATTTTAAGAGAATCGAATGAGTAATATATTAAAATATATTTCAGTTCCAATATCGTTAACCCAAGTGTACTAAATAACGCCACGGTATGTAATGCAATGAATACACTTATATATAAGAAGTACCAGCGGCGTATCTACCATGTTTTCATCACATTACATCCGTCCCGTTATCTAAACACTAACCAAAACCCAATCGTTAGATAGATAGTACATTAAATATACTTTAGTTGTTTAAAATAATAGTTTTCAGTAGTATATTACAAGTGTACTTCTGTTTTATAAATAACATATTAAACTATGTTTTGGTTTCATATATAACATATCATAATATGCTTTGGATGTGATAAATAACATATTAAACTATGTTTTGGTTTGTAAATAACATATCAAAATATGTTTTGGATGTGATAAATAACATATTAAACTATGTTTTGGTTTTGTAAATAACATATCAAAATATGCTTTGGATGATTAACAAAATATATGTTGGTTTTGTACAATATCACACATGGGAGCATATCAAACTATACTTTTGAGAGTATAACTAAATATACAAAAATAATGTGATTTAAGAATTCATTCAGACCTAGTGCATCAAAATACACATTTGAGACTATAGGGATACCACAAAGGAAATCCCTATTTGGATGGAGAAACAAATTGGTTTCAGACATTCCATGACAACAGGAATGGGGTGTCAAATCCTATAGCGCTATATCATACTAACAACCGGTCTAGTGAACAAAATAAGTACAATTCAACAATTTATGTTATAGTCTTTGAAAAATCAATGTTTAAACCATAGATAGTCATTCAGTTTGTCAACAGATAAGTACTAACATGTATAATCAATTATACTTTTGGAAAACATGAAAATAACAGATAGGTAAACATGCTTCACCCCAAAACAGTTTGAAAACAGTAAAAGAGGGGTCTATGTACTCACTTGAGATTGCTCAGAAGTCCTAAGATAACCACCAAGCAATGCTAGAGATCACGGAATCAAACGGCACCTAATATAGGTAACTATGTTAATAAACCGGACCTAAGTCGGAGGATTTAGATAGAATGAGGGTTCGTAAACCAAACGAGTATAGAGACTCGTGTCATATGGTTTAACAAAGCCTACATACTAAATGAAACCTAACCTAAGTGCTTACGACCCATTACGACCCGTTTAGGTAGCTTATGCTACTTTAACGCGTCGTTCGCGTGAAACGCGTTCGGACCGCTTAACTAGTCCTATGACAAGTAACATATGCCTTAACATGTCTAATATTGTTGTCAAATCAGTTTAGATGCCAAAAATTATGTTACATATGCTTAAAATGAATTTTGGCGTCAAAAGGGCATTTTGGTAATTTACCTAAGGCATATAAACTACCTATCATACAACTACTTAAACGAAGCGACCATAAGGTATAACCTCGGAAGGTTATTCCCTATATACTATGGTCACCTAATGTGCTTGGTCGGATCCTAATGATCGACCAAACGGGTCGGGTTCGAAAGTATAAGCGACTGTTTAGATAGCTTACCTTACGACCCTATATAAGCACTAAACTAAAAGTGACGAGCTAAGCATGTTAAAACATGCTTAACTAAGTTTAGAAAACAGGTTTGGTATCAAAACAAACGGTTTTGATACCTAAAAGTAGTTTGGTTACAAAATACGCAAGAATGCGCATTTTGGCCGAAACTACGACTCGTCACTGAGCCTAGATAACGTGGTAATCAGTAGGTATAGTCACTAAGGACTATAACCATCGTGATCACGCTCACGTTATGAAGTTCAAACGAACTTCGCATTGACCATAAACTGGTCAATGCAGAAAGTCAAACAAAGTTTGACTTTCGGACTCGAAAAGCAATAAAAGAACGAAGGAACACTTACAAAGGGTCCCCGCAAGATTGATAATCCAAGTATTCTCAGGTATGAGGTGATGAAACACCCCAACTTAGAGAAATCTCAGATTTCAAGTGGGTTTTGCAATGAAGTGGGTTGGGTATTTATAGTTTTCGGTTCACCGTTAGAATCGTTTCTTGGAGAAGAGGGAATGATCACATCCCTACACTTGTTGGCAAGCTCATGAACATCAATTGGCCCCCCATGATCAGTTAGCAACATGTGGAAATGGCCTTTGGAGTGTTTAAAAGCTGATAACAGCAGCCAAAAACGTTTTTCTACATCTGACCCCTGCTTGCGCACCGTAACACAATTTGTGTTGAGGTGCGCAAGGACCTGCAGACCAGAATGTTTGGAAAATGGCAGAACAGGCCCCTAAAGCTCAAAACTTGCTATTTGATGCATTTTTGACACGTTTAAGCCCCGTTAACCCCATTTCAAAGCTCTAAAATGAAGTTAAAGTATAGGGAACTTAAAATGTGCTCAAAAATATCTCGGATGTCGGTTCGTTTGGCCGTACGATTGCGTTGTTCGGTTAATTACGACGGAATGCGCATAAGCGCGAAAAACGATCCAAATGGCGTGACGAATGGATTTTTCTTATGCCAAACACTAAAATAAAATATTTTTGTGCTTACATAAATTTTTGGATGTCCGGATGTATTCAGAACGTAAGTTATGCGCGAGAATGCAAACTTATGCACTTTTTGACACTTTTAGTCCCTGAATGACCCAAAAGTTTATTTTAGCACACCGAACCCCTCAAAGCCTATTTCTAAGCTATATAAAGGATATTTAAGGTGTGTTTAACTTATGGTCATGTTCCAGAATGTCTGTTACAGTTCAAATTGGCATACTTTCGCAGTTTGTCAAGTTTAGTCCCTGTAAGCGAATTAACTTGTTTTTGCCATACCAAAGCATTTAAAACTTATTTCTAAGTTATGTAAAGGTTATTTAAGGTATGTTAAGACTATTTCACTATTACGGAGTGTTCGTTGGATTAAACTGGTTATATTTACGCATCAGAGCGCGTATAACCCTCCAGAAAGCGATTTAAAGCTTAAAATCGAACAAGAGTTGACATGTGCAAACGATACACATATTTTTACAAATCCCAAGTATGAAATACAATATTTCATTGGTTTGGAATTTTTTTGATGGTTGAAGAGACACTAGTGTCACACTCATCGCAACGCTTACTCGCAACTCGCTTAAAACGCAACGCTCAACGCACGAAACGAAAGTTGGAAAACCAACTCGCACAAGCCGTCTGATCGAATGACCACTCGATCGAATGGACATCCGACCCACACATTGCACCGCCTTATCTCTCTCTCACCTATAAATACTCGCATGTCACATCACTGTTCACTGATGTGACAGCTCTATGCGACCAACTCGCTCTCAGCTCGTTCTCAAGCACTTTTCACTCGATTCAAGGCTATTTCCGTAAGTTTTATTCCTAAATCTTGTACTTCCATCATCACTACACACTTTCTCATCATCTTCTCCAGTGAAATCACTGATTTTCACCATGAAATCACCTGTTTTGGACTCCTTGAAGGTGACGTCATCTCGGTGTCTTATGGAAACTGTTGTGTGACCTCATCTCATCAAGATTTGTCCCGATCTAAAGGATTTCCACATTACTTCACACGAATCTCAACAAAATCCAAACATTTATCAACTGATTTCTACTTTTCTTCAACATTTCTTCACTTTCCACTCAAAACCGATGGAATCTAGACTCACTCAGGCTCTCTACTCATTCTCTGGTCGAGAACCGGTCTGAGAACAGATTTCCAGCGAAGAGATGACCGACTCATGGGTTGAACATGAGACTCTGTCAAGAACAGTTAGTCTGATCGAATGGGGTGATTCCCATCCGGTCGACTGAGCTGGACTTGGTGGGGCTTTCCGTTGTTTGACGCGTCGTTACGCCGTCTCCGTTAAAACTCAAACTTTTAAACTTAGAAATTTCACAGATTTTCAAAACATCAGATCGCTGATCGAATAGCCATCCGATCGGATGACCATCCGATCGAATGACTATTCGACCAGGTGACTTGCCCTTTTATAACTTTCAACACTTAAACGTTTTGACCAAACTTCAAAATTTTCACTCGAATAGCCATCCGATCGAATGGCCATCCATCCCGATGACCATCCGATCGAATGACTTGATTTATACTACAACGAAAACTTCAAAAGTTTCAAAACAATTTACAAACACACTCACCCAATCGAATGACCAACCGTTCGAATGGCCATCCGTCTAGATAACCATCCATCCGGATGATCATCCGATCGACTCACCATTCGACACTATCACACCCGACACGCTGTTTACATGTTGTTCAACGCTTACGCTATCGTTCTATGCTCAGGCTAATCTCCAACGCGCTCCTTTCAATCCAAGGCTGTGCTTATTTACTAAACACATACCGTGAGTATACTCGAACCCTTTTTCGCTTAACGCAGTTTTGGGTGTTACATACGTTACCTATATCAAATCACATCAACATACAATGCAAACACTTTTAACGCTAACCGTTCTCGCATGTTATACGTGACTCGATGAATGCTTGTATGTTATGTTTACACAGTGATTGTTGCCTGACACCTTAGCAACGATAGTACTATAGTTTGGACTCAGCACCTGTCGTGGACAGGGGTTGTTAAGGGTTTTACTTCACATGGTCACAGTGGTGATAATGTTTTGCACATTCTACACTCGCAGTCATGTTGATTGCATATGTCATTGTCGATAGCTTACTTGCTTCACATTTCTACGTGTTATATGTCGGTTATGCGTAAACGCTTTCGCTATACTATATGCTATTAAACTTGTGTACTCACCTTTACATTCTATGTATTGACTTTATTTTAACGTATGTGACAGGTTGATTAGGATGCTATGTCTGCTGTGATGAAACGAAGTAGGAGGTCTAGAAACAAACTAAATAAATCTGAGTTGTTGGAACAACTTATTTGTTTTTGAGACTATATCTGTAATGACTGTTTGCTTTATATGTTTGATGGTATGGGACGTTAAACGTTAAATACAATGACATTAATAGTTGTTATGGATTCTCTTGAACAATCTGTTTCGCTCAGTGCCACGCCCCGATGTTTCTGCCATCGGTTGGGGTGTGACAACCATTCTCATCAAACAACCACCACACCCACACCCACACCCACACCCATCCCCACCCTTACCCTTTTTCCCCTTTTCTGTGAACAACGACCAACCACCACCCAACACCATTCAACGTTCAATTGCCACAATTATCAAAACAACGTTCAGCCTGCAATCGCCGGCCAATCACAAACCTGCAAATATCTCCGACAAAATTTTGCAAGTTGTCGCAACCTGCAAATATCTCCAGCCACAGTTACGAGTGGGAGATTAGATGCAACAAACTGCTTGATGAAGGAGTTGTGAAGCACGTTTCTCACCGAAAAACGAAGAGTACGAGTGGAGATTAGAAGCTTAGATTGCTAGTACAGAGATGGAGATTAGATGCTTAGATCTGTTAGGGTTAGTAGGTTTCTTTCTCAATCTATATGTTCTCAAGTTGCAAGCTTCCATTTTCATGTAAGGTCTTAGAAATGGTGATGTGGTTTCCTTGTCACCTTATTTATTATTTCTTTTATTTTAAGTAATAAATGGCAATTGACTACTTAAATGGTAATTGATAATTCTTAAGTATTTATTTATTTTTATTAGTAATATTTTATTTATCACTTAATTTGATTTTTTAGTAATAGTTTGCTTTCGTTAACTTAAAAAAATTTGTATATATGTTTTGTTAAGATTTGAGTTTACTTGATTGTGTTGTTTTAAAAGAAGTGTAAGATGAAGAAGATAAACAAATGAACAATTGCAGCGGAATGAAGTAAAACTTTATAACACAATCAAGGAGAGAACAGTTTTCATCATATATGCTTTTATAATCAAAAGATTGAATACACAATGTTTAGACTATGCATGCATGAACACTATCTCCCCCTCAGTCTAAGATCACAATGTTAGTTCGAACAAGATGCAAGTGTGTACGAAAAAGCTAATAGAACAGTACAAGCACTGTCTATTTATAGTACAATCCTAAACACTGTGGCATCTTTGCTGACGTCACCTAGATAGTGACATCTAACAATCTTAACAACCTCTAAACGCTAATGAATTACAGACACTGTTGCATTAAGACAATGATTAACAAAACTCTGATGAGGCTATCCGCTGATGATGCTCAACCACTGATGAGGCTGAGCAGTGCTTTCCATTAAGGTTGATCAGGCCTTTAACTTCAGCAGTACTTTGACTTCAGCAGATGATTGGTCTTCAACAGTCTTTATAAAGCAATCAGACTTTAGAGATCATCAGTTGTTGAGTGCCACTGCCATTGGAGGGAAATAAGGTTCAAGCATTGTTATTTGTATCAGTTGTTGTAGAACCAGTTTTGGCTTTGTATCATATTTTCTTCAAGGAAGGATTACATGAGCCAACAATCTCCCTCTACTACAGATGATGCTAAAACTCTTCATTATTTTAATCTTTATTCTCTCATCAACAGTTCCTGGATTTGCCCTTTGACTTAGAGCTTAAAATCCAAGGAATCTGTGTCTTCTTCATCCCTTTGCAGTTGAAGGTTCATTAAATCTTGAAGGTCATCTGCATTCATACCATATGCAGCCTTCCTTGACAGCTTTTCAACCCTACCATCAGACCTGAGCAGAGTCAATACATGGGTATCTTTGTCAGACTTCCACTTTAGTATTTTTGGGTCTGATGGGTTTCTTGGGAGAAGTTTTATTTGTGATGATTTTGGAGATTGAGGTTTGCTTGCTAACTTTTTAAGTGTTTCAGCAAATTGAGCTTGAAGTTGTAGAGAAGCATCATCCAATCCAAATTGTAGTTGATTTCTGATAGCCTCTTTTCTGTATTCAGCATCCCTCTTTTCATCTTCCTCATCAATCTGCTTCTGCCTTTTTAGTTGATTCAAGGCCATGATGGATGGTGTAGATGATGAGAACAACTTTTTAAGGGAGTGGGTCTACTGAGGCCTATCAACAGTGGTTTCATCATCATACACTGGATTTTGAGGAAGGGTTGGATCTTTCTTTCTGAGCTCTTCTAACTTTTTATAAGTTAGATCAACATTCTGTCTAGACCATCTTGCAATGGATACAGCAGTCCCATAATTAGCTGCAACAAGCTCTGCTCTCTTTCTCTTGTACCTCAATGCATCATCCACATTAACCTTTTTGAATTCGTTCCAGTTGGGTACAGATTTCTTCATTTGAGGATCTTTATTCATCGTTTCAATCCTGTTGATTTCATCTTTGAGAGCTTCAAGAGGCCAATCCTTGAATTGAGACTTGTTGGCTTTGTAGGGCTTGTTATCCATGATGATGATTAAATAATCAACCCTTAGTTCCTTTTGAAGACCAGCATCTGGTGGTCATCTGCATTCAGACCATATGCAGCCTTCCTTGACAGCTTTTCAACCCTACCATCAGACCTGAGCAGAGTCAATACATGGGTATCTAAAATACGTTAAATTATACATGTTTTTATCCCCCAAAACACTTCCGTTTTAAGCGTTTTTGACCAAAACCGCAATGTTTAGGTACCAATTTCGGTACTTTTATATTTTCAGGTCTTAAACGGAGCACAAAAGAAAAATCTGATGAAAACGGACAAATTCTGATGCATTTCTGATGAAACGGGCAAAATTCTGATGACTGCCAGGTGTGGCACGACCGTGCCATCTGATGGCACTACCGTGCCGATCGTTCGATCTTGGAAGCACTGCCAGTGCAACAGCCAGTGCCGATCTGTTCCCGGGCCGCATGACCGTGCCACCCGCCGCATGACCGTGCAATGGCCAGACCAGGGTTTCTGATCAACATTCTGATGACACCGCACTACCGTGCCACCAACGGCATGACCGTGCCGATCTGATGACCCAGGCAACTTGTCCACTAGTCCACTTGGTTGACGCGGGATCAGAGAAATGACGTCACCCGACAAGACCTGACCGCACGGTCGCACGGCCGTGCCAAACTGAAAATTGCCTATAAATAGCAGCATTCGCTACTGATCAAAATGTTGGGTTTTTCTCCATGTTTCTGGGCGATTTTTGGGTTCTGAAGCAGTCCTGATCAGACCCATTTGAAGCTTAAAGATCGAGTGGAAGCATAACCAATCCAACCCGTCAATTCCTTGCTTGTTTATGGTTCGATTCCTTGTTCTTGAACATGTATTCTGATCATTTTGCAAGTTATGAGCTGATGTTAGTTTATGTTTAATGTAGTATTATGTAATAGTAGTTATAAACTTGTTTCTTGAATAATCTTTATGTTGTAATCCTGTTTGTATGAAACTTAAGTACGTTTTCATGTTTGAATCTTCATGATTATATAATGAATGTTTCATTGATGTTGAGTTCTTGATTATGTTTGATTGTCTTGGATAATGAATCTGTGGTTAGTGGGATGGTAACTATTTCTTGATTAATCACTTGTTTGTAAACTTGTTTACACCATGAGACTTGAGAGGGGTATTGGTTTTATCTAAGATATATCTTATTTTGATTAGGAATACTTTCTTGCACGTAAGGGTTCTAACGAATTATATGGTGTTGATTACATGTTCTTGCATGCGGTTTATGATCCTTGTTTAGTAGTTTTGGTCTGAAATTGCTGACATGGTAGATTTGTGTTCAAGACTTGTAAAGGTGAAATATGTTGTTATATGATCTACAAAAAATGCTTATCCTCGTGGCTGTATTGTGACCATCGGTATTGCTTTCTTTGGTAAGTGAGGTTAGAAAATTCCTAGCGGATGACTAATCTATCTTTAAAGGTTCACATGAATGAATATCAATAGCTTGCTAAAGAATGAGTTTAGGTGGTTTACGTGTGTTTATCGCGTTAACTTTCCGAAGAATCATCATGTTAGAAAACTCCTAGTGGATGACTAACTGTCTCGAAATTGGATAATTGATTAAGTGCTTTTGTGACATATCTGATAGATAACATGTTTAGGTTGTTTGTGAAACAAGATAATAGTATAGTTATGTTTTAGATGTAATTTAGATAACTTAGTTAAACAACCATTCACTTATCCTTTTATCTGGTAATCTAATGACAAAGATTTAGTACATTATAACGCCCGTGTTCCATGGATCGATATCTGGCTCTTACCAATACTTTGCTGCATATATGACGGGATACACTTGTCCTTTGTTGTGTGTGTTTTAATGTTAAGGTATAAACCATTTTTATAAATATAAAACGCACTTCGTTGGGCGCGTGAAGATACTGTAAATAAATGTATATAACCGCCCACACCAAGTTTTTGGCGCCGTTGCCGGGGAACACGGCGAAATTAATGGAACAATCCGAGTTATTATTTTACCGGTGTACAAACTGTGAATACTTGTACATTTTTGTATTTATTTGTTTTCTTTTATTTACTAACTTGTGAATACCTAGCCTGGCACACCCACTGGGACTAACTTTTGTTTTCTGTTTTACTAACCAACTAACCAGCTAACTGACTAACTTTACTAACTACTAACCGCTAACCTTACTAACTACTAACTTTTTATTCATTATTCAACTAACATTTTCTTTATTTATTTTATTTATTTATTTAATTCAGTTAAGTGTTCGGGATCGAACCATTTATTCATTTATTTTATTTATTTATTTCGTTTTAGTATTTCATTTATTTATTTCATTTCAGTTATTTCATTTCAGTATTTCATTTATTTCAATTCAGTTATTTTAATTCAGTCATTTCATTTCTGTACTTCATTCATTTATTTATTTATTTCATTCCAGTACATTTATTTCAGTATTTTATTTACTTCAATTCAGTTATTTCATTCCTGTTTATATTTATATTTATGCCCGTGTTCGGAATCGAATCGCTTATATATTTGTTTATTTATTTCATTCATTTATTTCATTTATATTCATTTATTTCAGTTACATTTATTCATTCTTGTTCATTTGTTTATTTAGTTAACTGCTTTTTCATTCATTTATTTGTACTCAATTGTTTATTTATATACTCCATGAAAATAAAACTTTCTGATAAAATCATCAGATTTTCTGGTAAATTCTGATGAATTTATCAGATTTTCTGATGGATTCTGATAAACCCATTTGATTTTCTGAGACAAAAAATTTCACTTCTGATGAATTTACCGGATTTTCTGGTAAATTCAGATGGATTTATCAGAAATTTTGATGGAATGCAAATTTTCATCAGATTTTTATCAGATCTTATCAGATTTTCTGATATATGAAAAAAGAGACTTTCTGATAAAATCATCAGATTTCTGATAAATTTAACAGATTCTGATGAAGTTATCAGAATTTCTGGTAAAATATAAAAATTTCAGATTTTCAATGAGATAATCAGATTTCATCAGATTTTTATCAGATCTCATCAGATTTTCTGAAACAAAAAAAGAGAGTTTTTGGATATAAATAAGTAAATAATCTGGTAAATAGTTATATAGTTATGTATAATAAATTGTATATATATGTATATAATATAATAGTATTATTATTTATATTTATATTACTTATATTATTATTATGTTATTTTTTTTCCGTATAATGCATTCCTTTTTACTTGCAGGTTAATGTCCACAACCCATGTACCCTCTATTGCTGAGCTAGCCAACGAACCAGAAAATAACCTAAGAAGAAGTAGGCGGCTTCGCGAAAGATCACTTGTTATTGCACAAAGGATTGCGGCCGCAATCGACGAACCAGTGATACTTTCTGACAGCGAGAGTTCAGAGGACGACAGAGGAAGCATTATGGCAAAGGACGACCAGCCTTTGAATGAAACCGGCCGTCCGGGAGGAGAGGGCTTGCTACCCAGCATCGCCCGACCTATGATAGCAGCACCGAGTTTTGAAATTAAATCTAGTATAATTAACATGTTACAAAATTCTGTGCAGTTTGATGGGAAGGATCACGAAGATCCAGGTCGGCACATCGCTTCATTTCTCTAGGTGTGTTCGACTTTCAAAATACGAGACGTTTCTGAAGACGCAATCCGTTTGCGACTCTTTCCATTCTCTTTGCGAGACAAAGCCCGATCTTGGCTTTTGTCACTTCCATCAGGGTCCATCACGACTTGGAACGAGATGGCAGATCCTTTTATGCAAAAATACTTCCCTCCGGAAAAGACAGCTAAGCTAAAGAACCGTATCATGACATTCAAACAGGACGAAGGAGAATCCCTACACGCAGCTTGGGAGAGGTTCAAAGATCTTCTAATCGATGTACCACATCATGGGTTGTCCAAAAGACAACTTGTGTTGAACTTCTACCAAGGACTTAACTACGACTCACAAGAACGCATAGACGTATATGCAGGAGGCGATCTTGGAACAAAAACACCAACGGAAGCCTACGCAATTATAGAGAAAGTTACCTTAAAGTCGAGTTCGCGTCACAATGGAGTGCGAAATAAAGCATTATCTATTCCTGGAGTTCATCAAGTTGATACATACACGGCTCTTGCAGCACAGATTGGAGCTTTGGCAGCAAGGTTTGATCAAGCTCAGAACGTTTCGCAGGTACAATCATCATGTGAGCAGTGTGGAGTTTCGCACGAGCCAGGTACTTGTGAGCAGGGTGTTATGTTTACAGGCCACGAGGAGGTGGACTATATGGGCAATCAAATCAGGCCCCAAAATAACCCCTACAGCAACACGTACAATCTGGGGTGGAAGAATCATCCAAACTTTGGGTGGAAATCCGGTTCTGGGAACCAAAACCCACTCGGATACGCTCAGCGTGCTCCCGTGCCACAGCAGCCCCAGGGACAGCCTTACCAATCTTAAAGTCAGTCCTTCCAGCCACAATACCATCATCAAAGCTCCGGGAACAGTTCCCAGCCGCACGCCTCTCAAAGTAACTCTAAACTAGAGGAGATGATGGCACAGCTATTAGGAAACTTCAATTGTGCTAATCAGATAGCCGAGAACCGCTACCAGCAACATGAGGAGTGTTTCTTGGTCCAAGAAGGGGAGATGAGAAGTCAGAAAGCTTCCATCCAGACCATTGAGAATCAGGTTGGACAATTGGCTAAGATGTTGTCTGAGAGACCCCCGGGTGGTCTTCCAGGTAACACAGAGCCGAATCCGAAAGGGCGTGTCAATGCCCCACACGTTTAACAAGTGTGGGAAAAATGAGTCTAGTTATCGACTCGCTGACAAATTTAGCGAGCGTGTTTTCACACGCTAAGGGTATTTTCTGTAAATATTTAATTTATCGCATTTATTTCCTTGCTCGTTAACTTATTCTGTTTTTAGTAGGTTTTAACAAGATTGATTCATGTCTTAGGAAGTTTTGAGAGTGGGTCTACTGAGGCCTATCAACAGTGGTTTCATCATCATACACTGGCTTCTGAGGAAGGGTTGGATCTTTCTTTCTGAGCTCTTCTAACTTTTTATAAGTTAGATCAACATTCTGTCTAGACCATCTTGCAATGGATACAGCAGTCCCATAATTAGCTGCAACAAGCTCTGCTCTCTTTCTCTTGTACCTCAATGCATCATCCACTTTAACCTTTTTGAATTCGTTCCAGTTGGGTACAGATTTCTTCATTTGAGGATATTTATTCATCGTTTCAATCCTATTGATTTCATCTTTGAGAGCTTCAAGAGGCCAATCCTTGAATTGAGACTTGTTGGCTTTGTAGGGCTTGGTATCCATGATGATGATTAAATAATCAACCCTTAGTTCCTTTTGAAGACCAGCATCTGGTGGTAACTCAGACATGGATTTACTCAAGTCTCTAGCAAAGTCTTCTAGTTTCCTGACTTTACTTAGCCCATGTTGATAGAGACTTTGGTATCTCCTATCACCTTGCCCTTTACTCTCTTCTTTTGCAATGCTATGAGCTTGGTTGGCTTTCAAATTTAGGTATTCATCCATGTTCTGAGGAGTTCTAAAGCCATACAGAGATAGGAAGGTTCTTTGGGATGGATCCTCTATTTTGTAGAACTGTTCCATTTCAGATTGGACTGTAATCAGTTCAAGAGGAAATTGAGTTTCCAGTGGGATGCAGCCAGAGGATGGTTGTTTGATTGGGTTGGATTTTGGTGATGAAGGTGGAATGAATGATGAGGCAGGAACAGATGATAAAGGAATTTGTGTAGGTATTTCTTTTTCATCATCAAGCACCACAAATTTCCTTTTTCTAGCATAAGCAAACTTTGGAGGAGGAGGAGTTTCTGATGGAGATGGTAGTTTGGGTGAAAAGGTTGATTGAGAGGGGAATATTTGAGGTGTTGGTGGTTTTGTTGATGGTGGAGGATCAAAGTGAGTGGTATTAGTGGATTGACTAACAACTGTTGAAACCACTGGTGTCTCAACAGCTCGTGTCTTAACATCTGATGATGCTTTTGGTGCATCAACATCTGTTGCTATGGAAGATGGTGGTGGTGGTGATGAAGCTGTTTTCTGCTTCTTGTGAGGTGGTTTTTGTGGTGATGATTTTTGGGGTGAAGGTTTAGGTTTGGATGCAGCAGTGTTAGGCTTTTTAGAACCAAAAGTGGTTTTAGGGTAAGTGGCAATTGGAGGTCTGTTGTTTCTGAATGATTTTCTTCTATTTGAAGTGCCAATGTTTTGAATTTTGTTTTCTCTTTTCCTCTTATCTTCCAGTTCCTTCTTTAAAACATCTGCTTTGCTTTCTTTTGTGTCTTTCCTCTCTGCTTTTCAGTAATCTCTTCATCTGTTTGGATGTTCAGGGTTTCATCAACTCCCTTTTTCTTTTCAACTTCAGATTTTTCAAAAGATTTAGCAGAAGTGTCGTTGGCAGATTCTGGCTTCTGTTTTGGCTTAGTCTTTGGTGTTGGTTTGCCAGAGTTTTTCATAGAATCCTTCTCCCCCTTTTTGGCATCATCTTTATCATCTTATTCAAAGATAGGTTCAAGGGATGTGCCACTTAACTTTGCAAGAGCTTCTTTGATACCCTTGATAACTGCCTGTGTGTCTTTGTATCTTGCTTCAACCATAACTCTGATCAATTCCATGTGTGAGTTATGTTGAAGTTCAACCAGTTCCCTTTGAGCTGCAAGAATGGGTTGTACTGAGTTCCAAAGCTCTTGGGATAACTGCTGATGAGAAGGTTGACTTTTGGAAGCATCCACCAACTGCTTCATTAGATCTTTCATTTCGCCAACAATTGTTTCAATATTGGACATCCTCTCCGTCAAATCTTCGTATTTTAATTCATCACCTAACTTAATAGGATCACCTGAATTCCCACCAGAGGTGGTTGTATCTGCTTTTGAGATAGGAGGAGTCTCCAAATTTTCATTAGCAAATGCCCTTTGTTCTTGGTTCTAGGGACTTCCCTCTGCATCAGTGGTTACCTTAGTGAACACACTAGTGGTTACCTTAGTAAATACACCAGTGGTTACCTTGTTAGACACAACAGTGGTTGCCTTCAAGGGAGTTTGACTGATGAAACTACTGTCCCAATGTAGATCAGTGGATCCAACATTTGTAGTAGCTGCACCACTTGAACTGCCAACAAGAATTTCAGGAAATTCAAGTGGTGTATCCTCCTCAACTGTTTGTGGGTTAGCCAATTGAATAGTGTAAGACCCTATTCACAATTTGACCCAAAACCACGCAGCGGAAAATGAACCGTAAAATTTCTTTCTTTTAACTACTCTAACATACTTAAATACCGTTTAGGTCAACCCTTCTAACATAAATACATCATTCATCATTTATTTAATGTAACTATGTTAACAAATGATTACAAACAACGTGACTGCTTTCCCATATAATCCATGATCTTCAACTTGATCCTCGTTCACTTGTCCATCATGAATATCTGACTAACCTGCGGTCACCATATATAACCAACACGTTAGTACATGGTAACATCATATATAATTTAATACATATACTTAAAAAGGCTATATCACATTCTACTACGTAAGGTATTCCATTGAAAACATCCTCTTAATTTTATTTACTCGAGTCCGACATCAATTCCTTGAGAGTCCGGCGTTCCCATACCTGCACTCCATTTATTTCATTCTCAATAGTAACATGGTTAGGAGTACATGATCTCAAACATATTGAAAACCCACATCTTCACATATACGTATACCAGTGATCTACAATCATTAGATTACAACACGTGTATACACTTTCATATATCTAAGTACATTCATACGTATCCCATTCATATGTACGTACATACAAGTTCACACTACTTACACACGCTACAGTTCCATATCTACATACATACATACATACATACATACATACATACATACATACATACATACATACATACATACATACATACATACATACATACATACATACATACATACATACATACAAGTCACATTTGTCACACCCCCAAAATCCACACGCGGAATACCACCGCTTGAAGGCATGACTGACCAGGATCAAGCCACCAATCATATTGAACATATAAGTAAATAGTAAAAGTCATTCATCAATACGATAGGTGTTTTCAAAACCAAACATAAACAAGTGTGAAGCGGAAGCAATAATGTAAAACCCAACATAAGTATAAGTACAAAATGTCATAATGTTTAACAACATGTTCACGATCCATGTCCACAACGACCGTGCCTCCCGTGCAAGCTCCAAAAGTACCTAAGGTCCTGCAAGGCATGTAACAGAGAGTCAACAACTAGTTGAGCGAGTTCACAGTTGGTTGTTCAGTTATAGTAATTGTATTGTAAACCGTATGTTCGTTTAGTAACTCATATATCGTATGTACTTGAATCGCAGTCTCTTAGACATGTGTGCGAAGATTGTGGGGGTTTCCCATGTTTTCTAGACTAGGTATATTTGTATCGCAGCCCACCCGGCATGTGTGCGAAGTTTAAAGTATGGTTCGCAGCCATTCCAGGCATGTGTGCGAAGATTAGTTCTATTATCGCAGCCAATCCCGGCGTGTGTGCGAAGAGAAGTATATGTATCACTAGTCTAGCAGTATCTACCAATAACCTTCCTCTCCCGAGGCCTATGGTATGTAATTCCAATAACAACTCAAGCATAAGTAATCATCCAAACCCATTCCCACCCCGGGAATCCCATGCCTTGGTAAGGGTGTGAACTCACCTTGTTTTGCTCGGTATGCTAAGTTAAGTGCTCACAAGAAATCAATCACGTCCTATAGTGCACGTATACTAAATCAGTTCATGTTCGTAATGTTTCACATGTAACAAGTATCACAGAATATCACAGAGTGTGCTTGGCAGTTAGTATCTTGTATCATGTAAACAGTTAATCAATTTCATGCAACTCATGATTCACATACCTGTCATTCACAGTTTATTCATACTTGACTAATGGTGTTAAATGGGTTTAACGAGGTTCCACACTTGACAAGATTACGCACTTAGCATTGAGAACATACGTAATAGAATCATTCAGAATTAATCAAAGTTATCATACTTACATAACATACTGCCATGTTTAATAGTGTTAGCAACTTAATATATTTGTCAAGTTAACAGAGTTAATATAGCATAACAGAATCATCCTTAACAGAAAATAACATACTTAACAGTGTTAACTGGCTAAACAGAGTTAATTATATTTAACTAGGTTAATCACTGATGAAGTTAATAACTAACGGATGAGTTGACAACATAACAGAGTTTATCAGCAGCTAACAGAGTTATACTTAAATTGAAACACATGTGCCGAAAACCCTTATGTGGGCCGAAATCAACTTGGGCCTTAAACACCTTGGCCGAAATCCCTATAGGGCCGAAATCCAAGCTTGCGCCGAAATCACCTTAGCCGAAATCACCCAAGGTGATTTCGCTGGTGAGTGGATTTCGTTAGGTGGGGGATTTCGTTAATATTATCATCATCGTCAACAGCAGATACAAAATCCCCAAATCACTCTAATATATACATCGGCTATAACAATCATCTATCAAATATAAGATCAATTAACAACACAATCATTCCACCAGATCGATTCATTCAAACTTATAAATTACCAAAACATTGTGAGATCAAGATCATTAGTAAACTTGCAGGTTATTCAATGACAGGCACACATGATCAATTATTTCATCGGATTAAAAAGATTCCCAACCAACAAATCGATTTTAATCATAAACCACATCACACGGCAGTCGATCTACTTATGTGTGCACCTTATGCAAAGTATATGAATGTTTGCAGACAATATAGATATAAAAATCATCCAGTTACATCACCACAATCTACTCACAAGATGGAATTACTAACCGGATGACACGAGGTTAGTCAAGGTTTCGAAGGATCTAGAGACTGCCATCACACACAGAGACTCTAGGGTTTGCCGATTGAAAAACTCTCCGTAAAGGTTGTGATAAAAAGAAAAGGTATATATGTATAATTCCCCACTGGGCCTAAAGCCCATTCTGATTTCATGGGTCACCAGTGGACGAAAACACTCAAAGTGTTTTCATGAGTGAGTGATTTCGTGGGGGAGGGTTTTTTTCAGCTAGGTACCATGTTTTAATTAAACAATCATAATGCTAATTCAATAAATATCATAATATACTCACTTATATTGCCACCACATATAAATACAAAACACGCGTTGCAAGTAAGCACAAACTTAAGTCGAATAGAGAACTTGAAAACTCGGGTTGTCACAACATTCACTTATTTGTAAGTTGAGCCTTATCTACAAACATATCAACACGAATCAATGCAATTACAAACAAACATAACCGACTAACTTCCAACAAACATGACGTACATTCGATTATCATAATAAACATTCTAGTAACATGATGAACATTCGAGTAATCATGATGAACATTCCATTAAGATGATGAACATTTCAGTAACATGATTAACGTTCCAGTAACATAATGAACTTTCCATTAACATGATGAACATTCCAGTTACATGATAAACATTCCAGTTACATGATAAACATTCCATTAACATGATGAATATTTCAGTAACATGATGAATGTTCTAGTAACATAATGAACATTCCATTAACATGATGAACATTTCAGTAACATGATGAACGTTCCAGTAACATGATGAACATCCCAGTTACATGTTGAACATTCCATTAACATGATGAACATTTCAGTAACATAATGAACATTCCATTAACATGATGAACATTTCAGTAACATGATGAACGTTCAAGTTGTGACACTTGTGTCTCTACATCATCATACAAATGCAAATCCAATGAAATCTTGTGTTTCATTCTAGAAATTTGTACATATACATGTGACTTTTGCACATATCAATCCTTGTTCAATTTCAAGCTTTAAATCGCTTTCTGGAAAGTTATACGTGAACTAATGTGTAAACGTATTCAATTTAATGCGACAAACACTCCGAAACAGTGACATAGGCTTAAAATACCTTAAATAACCTTTACATAAGTTAGAAATAAGTTTTGGATGGTTTGGTGTGTTGAAAACAAGTTTATTCGTTCGTAGGGACTATTTGTGTCAAACTGCGAAAGTATGCCGATTTGTACAGTAACAAACATTCCGGAACTTGATCATAAGCTAAACATACCCTAAATATCCTTTACATAGCTTAGAAATAGGCTTTGAGGGGTGCGGTATGCAGAAATAAACTTATTTGATCAACAGGGACTAAAAGCGTCAAAAAGTGCATAAGTTTGCATTTACGCGCATATCTTACGTTCAGAACATATCCGGACATCCAAAAATTTTTGTAATCATTAAAATATTTTATTTTAGTGATTGGAATGCAAAAATACCATTCGTCACGTAATTTGGATCGATTTCGCGTTCGTTACAACTTCATTCGTAATTAACCGAACAACATGATTGTACGACCAAACGAACCGACATCTGAGATATTTTCAAGCATGTTTCAAGTCCCCTATGCTTTAACATCCTTGTAGAGCCTTGAAAATGGGTTAACGGGGTTTAAAAGCGTCGAAAATGGCTTAAACATGCTGCAGGGACCATTCTTGCCAATTTGTGAAAGTTCTGGCATAGGTGAGTGGTGGCGTCGCGCGACGGGGTACTCCCTTTGCTGTGGCGCGACGCGACGGGTGCTTTTTGACAGAAAGTCTGTTTTCAGCAACTGGCTTGAACTTGAGGGTATTTTATGCAATTTTCTCAATACCTTAGGCTGGTTTTTGGATTCCCATTGTATTAGAAACCATGTTCCACAAGTGTATGGCCAAGATTGATCCTCCTAACACATGGAATGATCTTGTTAATCCAAGCTTACTATAAATAGACATGGGTTTCTCATTCATTTCTCACACAAATTGAATCAATTCTGCTCTAAGTTGAAGCTTACGCTTCATGCCTGAGTATTTTGGTTCAATTCTTCCTTGCTTGGACCTTTTGTAAGCTTCTTTCATGCTTTTATGCTTTTCAAGCATGAAAGTCAAACAGTGTTTGACTTTCTGCTTTGACCACGATTTGGTCAACACAAAGTTCGTTTGAACTTTGTAACGTGAGCGTAATCACGATGGTTATAGTCCCTTGTGACTATACCTACTGATTACCACATCGATTAGTCGAAGTGACGAGTCAAAGTTTCGGTCAAAATGCGTATTTATGCGTATTTTGCAACGATGCTATTTTCGGGTATCAAAACAATTTGTTTTGATAACAAACATGTTTTCTAACTTAGTTAAACATGTTTTAACATGTTTAACTCGTCACTTTTAGTCTTGTGCTTGTATAGGGTCGTAAGTCAAGCGGTCTTGACAACCGCTTAGACTTTCGAACCCGACCCATTTGGTCAATCGTTAGGATCTGACCAAGCATATTTTTGTAACCATAGTTGTATAGGGAATAACCTTCCGAGGTTATACCTTATGGTCACTTAGTTTAATTAGTTGCATGATAAGTAGTTTATATGCCTTAGGAAAATGACCAAAATACCCTTTTCATGCATAATCGGATTTTAAGCATATGTAACTTAATTTTTTTCACTTAAACTGATTATGCAACATATTTAAACATGTTAGGGCATATAATACTTGTCATAGGACTAGTTAGGCGTCTCGAACGCGCTTGCGCGCGAACGACACGTTAAAGTAGCGTAAGCTTCCTTAATGGGTCGTAACAGGTCGTAAGCACTTAGGATAGGTTCCGATTTAGACTGCAGGCTTTGTTAAACCATATCACATGAGTTCCAATACTCATTTGGTTTACGAGACCTCATTCTACCCGATCTTCCGATCCACTTGATTCCTTGATTTCCGAGCTTTGTTAGGACACTTAATTGAGGATACTTACAATCTCAAGTGATTACATGGTCCCCTCTTTTACGTTTTCAAATGTTTTGGGGTGATACATATGTGCCGATACGTTATATTCATGATTTCGACTAAATGATTACACATGCGTAGTACTTATTTTTTAACTAATTGAACTATTGACCATGACTTAAACACTGATTTTCAAGTTTGTATGACTATTTGTCTTTTCATATGTTTACTTATACATTCATTAACAATGATCAAGCCGATTGGTAGTACGATATAGCGCTATAGGACTAGACACCCCATTCCTGTTGTATGGAATGTCAGAAACCAAATTTTAACCAAATAGAATTTGCCTTTGTGGTATTTCTATAGTCTCTAAAGTGATGCACTAAGGTTTGAATGTGTTACCAAGTCACGATATATGGTATATTTCGATATACTACCAACGTGATACTGTTTTGCCAAAGCATAATTTGATATGCTATTGTTTACTAAAGTATAATTTGATATACTACCGACGTTGTTATTTCACAAACTAAAGTATATTTTAATATACTACCAAAGCATAGTTGATGTGCTATTTTCAAATCCAAAGCATAAGTTGATATGTTATTTACAAAACCAAAGTATAATGTATTATACTACCGATGTTTTTCATTCTTAAAACAAAGTATACTTGTGATATACTACCGAATCTATTATTTGTGAAACTAAAGTATATTCTAATATACTATCTATTTAACTATTTCAAAACTAAAGTATATTTAGATATACTACTCATCCGCTTATCTCAAAACCAAAGTATATTTTTGTATATACTATAAACATTTTACCAAAACGACGCATTTTAGAAATAAAATTTTACAAGGATTCATGGCTATTTTTGAAAACATAAAACCTTTTCTTGTGTTATCCAAAGCCATGAATCTAATACACAAATCCTATGTTACTCACATGCATTTTTATGCTGACGTACCTATTTTCACATATGTTTCAGGTGCTGCTATGTGACGATTATTGATGCATGCTATACATAGGATGGACTCATGCCTTAGCGACTTTAAAACTTGAGAGACAATTATTTGTATTTATCTGATTTGTAATTAAAACAATGAGTTCAATAATTAAATAAAACAAAACTTTTAATCCATGGTTGTGAAACAATGATTCTGTTACGACACTCCCTGACGTTTCCGCCGCGATTTGTTGTTTTACGCGGTCGGGGTGTGACAGAAAAGTTGGTATCAGAGCCAATGGTTATAGGGAATTAGGTTATTAGTAATGCTTTGACCTAGACTATAACCTTCCTAGGACCCTAACACAAGTTATCTTTTGTTTAGTCTTAAAACAATATCGTCGCCTATCTTTAGGTGGCAACCAAAACAAGAACACCAATTACAAATCCGTTTTTGAAAACCAATCATCTCTTCTTAGATGATTTATTATAAGGTTTTGAACCTTCAGAGTTTTCAAAATCTCGTCAAAGTTTGGGTCTGAATAATGTGAACACGTGCAATATAGAATGGTGGAGCCTGTACCTCGAGTTTTCTGTCTAAGGCTAGAGTGTTCGTACAAATCCACATAACCGGACCAGTCACTCTTACCTGGGAACTCTTGGGGTGAGTGTCCACTTATAGGCTAAAGCATGTCTTCGTGATACATTAGTATGACCCATTTACTTTGATTAGTCACAGTGTCATTTGTTTGTTTTAGGTAACGAACAAATGATCACAATCTTCATGCTTGTTCGACATTATTTTAAGCATTCAATTCTTACTATCAGATATCATCTCACTCGTTTCTTTTCATGTTTCTTTGCTCTTTTAGAATATGCCTCCTCGACGAGATGCACAACCACAAAATAACACCGAACTCGCAGTTATTATCACTCAACAAATCGCTGCTGTACTCCCAAACCTGATAACCCAGGTAAACCAAGCAAACAACAATAACAACAATGCTCCGTGCAACTACAAGCAGTTCAACTCAGCTAAGCCACTCACATTTACTGGGTCTGAAGGGGCCACTGGGCTCCAACAATGGTTTGAGAGTCTCGAAAGCACGTTTCGTCATGTACAAGGCCCAAACGAGCGAAAGGTTGAGTTTGCATCGAGCGTATTCCAGAAAAGAGCACTTACATGGTGGAACGGTGTAATGAGGGATAGGGGTGCCGATGTGGCATTAGCACAAACTTGGGAACAGCTTCAAGCTCTAATGATGAAGGAGTTCTGTCCTCGTCATGAACTCAGGGCATTGGAAAGGGAATTCGACGATCTAAAGCAAGACAGCGGTGAACATCGAGCCTACACTGACTGTTATGAGGAACTGAGCCTGTTATTTCCTACCATGGTTACGCCTTTGGATAAGGCGATCGAAAAGTACATTGATGGTCTCCCTGACCTAGTTCAGGATATCGTTACTGGTAGCAACCCTACTACCGTCAGACAGGCCATTGAACTATCTGCTACCCTGACTGAATCCCAGATCAGGAAAGGTAAGCTTTTCTGAAAGGGCGACCCGAAACCATCTGACGAGTCTACACAAGAAACACCAAAGGATAAACAGATTGAGTCCTCCAAAAAGTCAAAGAAGCGTAAGGCTTCAAAAAATTTCGCTGTAGTTGCTCAGAACAATCAGGTTGCACCAAACCAGCCATCACAACCTCGTACAAGGAAAAACTACGTTGGTACCGCACCTTTGTGCAACAAATGCAACCGTCATCATCTGGAACAAACACAGTGTCACAAATGTACCCACTGTGGGTGATTGGGACATTTGGTCAATACATGCCGTTATGCTATCCAAAACCAAGCTGCTGCAAATCCTGCTGCTGCTCAAGCACGGTTTCCACCTGGATCGTGCTATAACTGTGGTGATCTTACTCACTACCGGAACAATTGCCCAAGACTTGTTAACGCAAATCTAGCGCATGGACGAGTGTTTAACATAAATGAGGAAACACAAATGACAATGCAGTAGTGAACAATTAGACTTTTGTATTCTCCTTGTTGTTATCTTTGACACTTGAAACAATTCAGTTGTTATATAAATAAATTTGTTGTTTCACTTTTATTTACAAGACTGATACGATTGTGTGTATGCGTGACATACCCCTTCAATGCCGACACCAAGGAACCATGGTCCTTACAAAACAAACTACTCGTGTGATTCTTTCATTTTATGATCACTCGTGATCTCCCCGAAAATCCTAAGTACTCGTTTCTTTTAAGAAACAAAGTACGAGGTACAAGCTACAAATTCTTAAACAGATACTTGAAATACCATTTCAAATCCTTGATTTGATACCTAAAGGTACTATTATGAATCCTTAATTGGATTCCTTGTGTGCTTTAATGCGAATGTTATGATACGACAAAGACAAAACCAAATCCTTATAAGATCTTCCTACCTTCATAGTTAGATTCTTGGGGATATTTAAAGTACCAATTAAAGTCCGTGATTGGATTTCTAGTGTACTTTAAATGCATTGATTCAAATTAATGAACGAGCTAATAACTAAGTTAACGAATACTCGATTATGTGATTATGTGTTTATATGTAATTCTAAAACTCGCTATCTAAGTCCTGGTAGAATCTTCCATATTTTCATATGACAGATTCTCAGAAGGATATTCAAAGTACTATCTTAAATTCCTTAAGGGGCTTTTTTATGAAAATAGTAAGATCCTTGGATTCTAAAGTGCTATTTCAAAACGATTATTTGATTCAAAGTTAAAAAGACCCTTTAGTGGTCTATTTAAAGAGATCGTACGACGGTCTAGTTAAGAAGATCATGTGTTGATCTAGTTAAAAAGATCGTCCGTTGATCTAGTTAAAAGATCCTTTGATGTTCTAGTCAAGTCATTACATGTTTGTTCGATTTATTTTACCCTACGCATTATAAAATGAACTGTGCGGACTGTGCAAGGAATTACGTAATTATGGATGCATATATAACTATGGAATTCAGTGCACAGAAACCACAGCAAGTTTTGTCATGTGTTAAGACCTATAGTGATAAGAATAACGAGACGGGAACAATGTAAAAAGGGCATGGTAGATACGCCGCTGGTACTTCCTATATATAAGTATTCCTTACTACATTGCGAACGTAGCCTTATTTAAGTTACTAGAAGTCCTGGACCTTGACCAATGTTATTTTATCCTACACTCTCCAACTCCGATTTCGAGCACACACAAGTTTCCTATAATAGTCTTCATAGGAAACATTTTCCTATCCGTTGTTCGAAGCTCCCTGTTTTTGTTACAACAACGACATCACCTTGACAATTAACAAATTCACTAAGAATCCAAACGTGGCGCAGAGTTTTACTTAGGGAACGGAGGATTCATTCGAAAGCGAAACAATCACAATTGTTTTCACAGGTTTTCCCTAAAATTTAAAATTCGGGACGAAATTTCCTAAAGTAGGGGAGACTGTGACACTTGTGTCTCTACAACCATCATACAAATGCAAATCCAATGAAATCTTGTGTTTCATTCTATAAATTTGTACAAATACATGTGACTTTTGCACATATCAATCCTTGTTCAATTTCAAGCTTTAAATCGCTTTCTGGAAAGTTATACGTGAACTAATGCGTAAACGTATTTAATTTAACACGAAAAACACTCCGGAATAGTGACATAGGCTTAAAATACCTTAAATAACCTTTACATAAGTTAGAAATAAGTTTTGGATGGTTTGGTGAGTTGAAAACAAGTTTATTCGATCGTAGGGACTATTTGTGTCAAACTGCGAAAGTATGCCGATTTGTACAGTAACGAACATTCTGGAACTTGATCATAAGCTAAACATACCCTAAATATCCTTTACATAGCTTAGAAATAGGCCTTGAGGGGTGCGGTATGCAGAAATAAACTTATTTGATCAACAGGGACTAAAAGCGTCAAAAAGTGCATAAGTTTGCATTTACGCGCATATCTTACGTTCTGAACATATCCGTACATCCAAAAATTTTTGTAATCATTAAAATATTTTATTTTAGTGATTGGAATGCAAAAATACCATTCGTCGCGTAACTTGGATCGATTTCGCGTTCGTTACGACTTCCGTCGTAATTAACCGAACAACGTGATTGTACGACCAAACGAACCGACATCCGAGATATTTTAAAGCATGTTTCAAGTCCCCTATGCTTTAACATCCTTTTAGAGTCTTGAAAATGGGTTAATGGGGTTTAAACGCGTCGAAAATGGCTTAAACATGCTGCAGGGACCATTCTTGCCAATTTGTGAAAGTTCTGGCACAGGTGAGTGGTGGTGTCGCGCGACGGGGTACCCCCTTTGCTGTGGCACGATGCGACGGGTGCTTTTTGATAGAAAGTCTGTTTTCAGCAACTGGCTTGAACTTGAGGGTCTTTTATGCAATTTTCTCAATACCTTAGGCTGGTTTTTGGATTCCCATTGTATTAGAAACCATGTTCCACAAGTGTATGGTCAAAATTGATCCTCATAACACATGGAATGATCTTGTTAATCCAAGTTTACTATAAATAGACATGGGTTTCTCATTCATTTCTCACACAAATTGAATCAATTCTGCTCTAAGTTGAAGCTTATGCTTCATACATGAGTATTTTGGTTCAATTCTTCCTTGCTTGGACCTTTTTTAAGCTTCTTTCATGCTTTTATGCTTTTCAAGCATGAAAGTCAAACAGTGTTTGACTTTCTGCTTTGACCACGATTTGGTCAACACAAAGTTCGTTTGAACTTTGTAACGTGAGCGTAATCACGATGGTTATAGTCCCTTGTGACTATACCTACTGATTACCACGTCGATTAGTCGAAGTGACGAGTCAAAGTTTCGGTCAAAATGCGTATTTATGCGTATTTTGCAACGAAGCTATTTTCGGGTATCAAAACACTTTGTTTTGATATCAAACATGTTTTCTAACTTAGTTAAACATGTTTTAACATGTTTAACTCGTCACTTTTAGTCTAGTGCTTGTATAGGGTCGTAAGTCAAGCTGTCTTGACAACCGCTTAGACATTCGAACCCGACCCGTTTGGTCAATCGTTAGGATCCGACCAAGCATATTTTTGTGACCATAGTTGTATAGGGAATAACCTTCCGAGGTTATACCTTATGGTCACTTAGTTTAATTAGTTGCATGATAAGTAGTTTATATGCCTTAGGAGAATGACCAAAATACCCTTTTCATGCATAATTGGATTTTAAGCATATGTAACTTAATTTTTGTCACTTAAACTGATTATGCAACATATTTAAACATGTTAGGGCATATAATACTTGTCATAGGACTAGTTAGGCGTCTCGAACGCGCTTGCGCGTGAACGACGCGTTAAAGTAGCATAAGCTACCTTAATGGGTCGTAACAGGTCGTAAGCACTTAGGATTGGTTACAATTTAGAATGCAGGCTTTGTTAAACCATATCACATGAGTTCCAATACTCATTTGGTTTACGAGATCTCATTCTACCCGATCTTCCGATTTAGATACCAATAGCTTAATATAGTAATTCCATTCTAGGTGCCGCTTGATTCCTTGATTTTCGAGCTTTGTTAGGACACTTAATCGAGGATACTTACAATCTCAAGTGAGTACATAGTCCCCTCTTTTACGTTTTCAAATGTTTTGGGGTGATACATATGTGCCGATACGTTATTTTCATGATTTCGACTATATGATTAGACATGCATAGTACTTATCTTTTGACGAATTGAACTATTGTCCATGACTTAAACACTGATTTTCAAGTTTGTATGACTATTTGTCTGTTCATATGTTTACTTATACATTCATTAACTATGATCAAGCCGATTGGTAGTATGATATAGCGCTATAGGACTAGACTCCCCATTCCTGTTGTATGGAATGTCAGAAACCAAATTTTAACCAAATAGAATTTTCCTTTGTGGTATTTCTATAGTCTCTAAAGTGTAGTTTGATGCACTAAGGTTTGAATGTGTTACCAAGTCGCGATATATGGTATATTTCGATATACTACCAACGTGATACTGTTTTGCCAAAACATAATTTGATATGCTATTGTTTACTAAAGTATAAGTTGATATACTACCGACGTTGTTATTTCACAAACTAAAGTATATTTTAATATACTACCAAAGCATAGTTGATGTGCTATTTTCAAATCCAAAGCATAAGTTGATATGTTATTTACAAAACCAAAGTATAATGTATTATACTACCGATGTTTTTCATTCTTAAAACAAAGTATACTTGTGATATACAACCGAATCTATTATTTCCGAAACTAAAGTATATTCTAATATACTATATATTTAACTATTTCAAAACTAAATTATATTTAGATATACTACTCATCCGCTTATCTCAAAACCAAAGTATATTTTTTGTATATACTATAAACATTCTACCAAAACGACGCATTTTAGAAACAAAATTTTTACAAGGATTCATGGCTATTTTTGAAAACATAAAACCTTTTCTTGTGTTATCCAAGGCCATGAATCTAATACACAAATCCTATGTTACTCACAAGTGTTTTTATGCTGACGTACCTATTTTCACATATGTTTCAGGTGCTGCTATGTGACGATTATTGATGCATGCTATACATAGGATGGACTCGTGCCTTATCGACTTTAAAACTTGAGAGACAATTATTTGTATTTATCTGATTTGTAATTAAAACAATGAGTTCAATAATCAAATAAAACAAAAACTTTTAATCCATGGTTGTGAAACAATGATTCTATTACGACACTCCCCGACGTTTCCGTCGCGATTTGTTGTTTTACGCGGTCAGGGTGTGACACCAGTAACATAATGAACATTCCATTAACATGATGATCATTTTAGTAACATAATGAAGCTATCATCTTAATTTACATTAAGGATAGACGAAGTTCATATGAACTTACCTTGGTACTTACCCTTACCCGTAAATTCTTACATAGTTCCCTATATACAACATACCAAACTTCATTTATAAATAAGAAGTGATTCCGGAAATCACTTACCTTAAACGTCCGTTTCATACTTGCTTCCTCGCATCCTTCCTGTTAGCCTTCCACGCTTCCATCCACCTTGACATGATCCTATACTTTCATGTCATTATGGTTACCGCATTATTAGCATACACGCACATTCTAAATTACATTTATTCTACATAATTCTTTATATCGTCACATATAACATTTATTGATATAGCATGTGCCTTGCGATTTCCCTAACATCACATTTGTGGCCAAATGTCTTACTATGCTATTTATGCACAGTTGACTTTTAGAAAGTCAACTGTCCATCATATGAATTATCAACTTAAGCTCATACATTCTCAACATTAATAGATTATACTACGGACATCATACACATTTCATACTCATATAGCAATACACAAAATGTGCATCATATGACCCAAGCATGGAGTACAACTTCTAATGCATAGTGTTTACCAAACCATATAATTAACCAAAATCCTACATGTATTCCATTCAAAACATATTTCTCATGTTTAACCGAATTACATCACCTCCACACATTATACACTTGCATCCATCATTTGCATACCATTTCATCTATTAATCTCACCTAGGCATTTCAACAAACACTTGGTGTGCGTACTACTTTCTAAGCACACTGTACAAGCATCTTATGCTCATCTTCATACTTCTTGCCTTCATCAATCAATTACAACTAAAATCAACCTAATTCCATACCATACTCAACCTATCTAACAAGTATTCATCACATACAACATACTACATCAAATTTTGAACAAGGATTGGACATAGGTGTTATACCCATGTCGCCATTTTCACTAACCCAAGTGGGTTTCACCTTCAAACATCAAATTACTTGATATCATACATAAAACAAGTTCTATTTGGTCATTCTAACACATATCCATGCTCAATTTCAACAAATTTCAGGATTGATCACAAACCCACTTCATACAAGATCACAAATTACAACTTACCACATGTTTATCTTGTCTAGATGATTCAGAATCTAAGCTCATGCATCTGATTTAGCTCCAATCTCCATCCTAATTTGATCAATTGGGCCATTCTTGAGTTGAAGAGGGGTTTTTCCTCCTCTCTCTCTCTCTCTCTCTCTGATCGAACACACATACACACACTACACACACTTAGGTGTTTTATAGAACTTTCATTCTTTTTTCCAAGTTTAGCCCCTCATGTTTGCCATTCTTTCTTTTTGTCACAAAACTTTTTTCATTACTACTTAACCTACATATCCTAACTAAGTTAAAAGACTTAGTTATTTTATTTCTTTCCATTACCCAAGGAACATCTTGACGAAATAAAACTTCTGGTTTTTGGGGTGTTACAAGTCTACCCCCCTTAAAGGAGGTTTCATCCCCGAAACCTTATCATTCCTACGAGACTATGACTATGTTTATTCATTTAACAAATCCTAAAGCATACTATTACCCGAACCCACTCATGGTTCGGATGGAGTCTTCGTTCGTGAACAAGCATAATTATATATTTTGTTTCTACTTTCTTAATTAAGCATAAAACTTTCTTACCTTTACTAATCATAACTAATCCATAAATTCCAATTTACTCACCAATCATACTCAATATTATATTCTTGCGTTAGTCACATTAGTACTTGTCACGAGCTTACTAATGCATCTCACTATTAGTATTCCTTCTAATAATTTCATTAACACATGAAAATTTAAACCGTTTATATTCACATATTACCAACATTCATTTGGGGTTGTCACTACCTCTAGGTAGTTATTATTTCATTTTCGTTAATCTTGAGTGAACCATAACATTTCATTACTAACGTTCCTTCTACTTACTTTCATATTCATATGAGGGATCAACATATCATCATACGCATACTATGAATATTCAATGATCTATTAATACTACACAAAACTACCCTTTTCATATTTACTTATTTGTACTTGATGCGAGAACTAAGCATCATTCTACGTCTGCTATCATTACTTGTACTATGCACGCCCTTAGGTTTAACATCGAATCATTTCATTCTTGTCACTTTGTTCTCCATCCTCTTCACGCACTATTTATTTTACATAAGTAATTATGTCGTGCAAGTCCATCGTACGAGCGTTTAACCAATACCCGAAATTTTCACTCGAGGCATTTCGAGATTTCTTTTATATGACATAAATTTCTCCTTATGTTGACTGTTAAAAGTCAAACACTTCATACCATACCATATTTATCCTATCATTCATTTTCTTAGTTCGTATGTTGTATTCAATCTACCAATTCATACCTATCCAACATGAGTTATACATTTTACTAACCTCGATTTCATTTCATAATCAACGATCCGTAAACCAGATCGATCCGCTTCTTCACGAGTACTCACCGTACCAAGCCAGATTTCATTCATCCGTGTAATGAGCTTCTACTCGTGCACATCCTTTCACCAATTCGTTTGGTTTCATCACATTAAGAGTTCTACCACTATCATCTACAAAATTGGGGTTAGCACATTTCATTCAAACATTCATTCTACTAGGTGATTATTCACCTAAAATTCTTCTACAAATTTCCTACGTACATGCTATACCATATCACACATTCCTTTTCTTACATACAATTTTTTTTGTTATTTATTTCGCCAGCTTCTTGCAAAGACTTTATTATATTATTTTAGTATTTCTTGCTTATTTCGCCAGCTTCTTGCAAAGACTTTATTATATTATTTCAGTATTTCTTGCAAAAACATACCCTTCCCATCCGTACTTAAGTTATTTGTCTAGGTCGTAGTCGTCATTCATCCCGACTCTCAAGAGTCAATTAATAATATGTCTAACACATAACTTATTTCTTTCGTCTAAAGTTTCTTGTTACTACAATGGTTTTTATCGGTTTTATCTTCTTGACAATTCAACTACTTCATGCTATCTTACTATTACTTGCTTAATAACTTATCAACTTACTTTGTTTGACTTTTCAAAAGTCCAATTGTAATTACATTCTGATCTACATTCACCAATTACCCAATTCTAACACACCCCTCTCTAGTCGAGCAATAAGCTCCTATTAAATGCATAACCTTTATACATACCTGACGCAAGTCAAAATCCATTGACTCGTTATCCATACCTTGCTTGACTATTTCCTTCCAGTTGGTGACATTACATTACCGTATATCATGCTCACCTACGATTAAATAACTTGACCATTTCAAACATTAAATACCGGGTTCAAATGGCAATCACCATTTGACCCGCATAACTCATTTATCCTTTCAACCATTCTTGGATACAATACATGAGCATAATTATATTCATATATTCACACACACACACACACACACACACACACACACACATATATATATATATATATATATAAGTTCAAAACATAACTTGAATAATATCTGCTTCTTAAAGAATATTTACTCGTTCGATCTATAATTACTTAAATTTTGAGCCTTTCATTCTTGTCATTCATTCTTACTTATTTGATTCGTGCCTATTTACGAATTTTAAACTTTTTCATTCTATCATTCATTCCCTTCTATGTTTCGAATCCGTCTCGCGGTTTCTAACATATCATTCATATCTTTCATTCCTTTCATGTTTCGAATCCGTCTCGCGGATTCTAACATATCATTCATATCTTTCATTCCTTTCATGTTTCGAATCCGTTTCGCGGATTCTAACATATCATTCATATCTTTCATTCCTTTCATGTTTCGAATCCGTCTCGCGGATTCTGACATATCATTCATATCTTTCATTCCTTTCATGTTTCGAATCCGTCTCGCGGATTCTAACATATCATTCATACTTCTCATGTGTATTTGGTACTTTCAAAACCCTGAAAGTCTTACATTTTCCTTCACCCTCACGTCCACCTACTACCTAATTCTAACGGACATACCTGTAACAATTATCACGGTCTCACGAACGTCATATGTTTCTTGTGTACTGGCCAGGTACACAATCCACATACTAGTTTCGTGTCTTCGTGTAATCGTCACCTTATGTCCGAATAATTAGGTTTCAGCACGTGTAACATTTTCAAAACTTCATTAGCATTCTATTATTATATTCCTTCTTAAAATTTTCCTTCACTTGATAGATTTTACCGTTACATGCACCCACAGGTTAAATTTACGTACCTGGGGTCAATTTGTCTTATCACATGCCTTGATGCCGGTCCTAGACCGCATTCACGGATCATCCTCTCCAAGCAATTATGCTTACCTTACACATAACATATTGTTAGTTTTCTTCAAATACATACTTAAGTACATACTTACCTTTGCTTCTACCCTTAGATCTTGATCGAGTCTCGGATTGTACGGGTTCCTTGTCACAAGAGCACACAAGTTTGAGTCCAAGTATTTACCTCCTCATACTTGATTTCCCTCAAACCAGGGCTCTGATACCAACTTGTAAGACCCTATTCACAATTTGACCCAAAACGACGCAGCGAAAAATGAACCGTAAAATTTCTTTCTTTTAACTACTCTAACGTACTTAAATACCGTTTAGGTCAACCCTTCTAACATAAATACATCATTCATCATTTATTTAATGTAACTATGTTAACAAATGATTACAAACAACGTAAACGCTTTCCCGTACAATCCATGATCTTCAACTTGATCCTCGTTCACTTGTCTATCATGAATATCTGACTAACATGCGGTCACCATATATAATCAACACGTTAGTACATGGTAACACCATATATAATTTAATACATATACTTAAAAAGGCTATATCACATTCTACTACATAAGGTATTCTATTGAAAACATCCTCTCAATTTTATTTACTCGAGTCCGACATCAATTCCTCGAGAGTCCGGCGTTCTCATACCTGCACTCCATTTATTTCATTCTCAATAGTAACATGGTTAGGAGTACATGATCTCAAACATATTGAAAACCCACATCTTCACATATATGTATACCAGTGATCTACAATCATTAGATTACAACACGTGTATACACTTTCATATATATAAGTACATTCATACGTATCCCATTCATATGTACGTACATACAAGTTCACACTACTTACACACGCTACAGTTCCATATCTACATACATACATACAAGTCACATTCACTTATTCGTAAGTTGAGCCTTATCTACAAACATATCAACACGAATCAATGCAATTACAAACAAACATAACCGACTAACTTCCAACAAACATGATGTACGTTCGATTATCATAATGAACATTCCAGGAACATGATGAACATTCCAGTAATCATGATGAACATTCCATTAACATGATGAACATTTCAGTAACATGATGAACGTTCCAATAACATAATGAACATTCCACTAACATGATGAACATTTCTGTAACATGATGAACATTCCACTAACATGATGAACATTCCATTAACATGATGAATATTTCAGTAACATGATGAACGTTCCAGTAACATAATGAACATTCCATTAACATGACGAACATTTCAGTAACATGATGAACATTCCAGTAACATGATGAACATTCCAGTTACATGTTGAACATTCCATTAACATGATGAACATTTCAGTAACATAATGAACATTCCAGTAACATGATGAACATTTCAGTAACATGATGGACGTTCCAGTAACATAATGAACATTCCATTAACATGATGAACATTTCAGTAACATAATGAAACTATCATCTTAATTTACATTAAGGATAGACGAATTTCATATGAACTTACCTTGGTACTTACCCTTACCCGTAAATTCTTACATAGTTCCCTATATACAACATACCAAACTTCATTTATAAATGAGAAGTGATTCCGGAAATCACTTGCCTTAAACGTCCGTTTCATACTTGCTTCCTCGCATCCTTCCTGTTAGCCTTCCACGCTTCCATCCACCTTGACATGATCCTATACTTTCATGTCATTATGGTTACCGCATTATTAGCATAGACGCACATTCTAAATTACATTTATTCTACATAATTCTTTATATCGTCACATATAACGTTTATTGATATAGCATGTGCCTTGCGATTTCCCTAACATCACATTTGTGGCCAAATGTCTTACTATGCTATTTATACACATTTGACTTTTTGAAAGTCAACTGTCCATCATATGAATTATCAACTTAAGCTCATACATTCTCAACATTAATAGATTATACTACGGACATCATACACATTTAATACTCATATAGCAATACACAAAATATGCATCATATGACCCAAGCATAGAGTACAACTTCTAATGCATAGTGTTTACCAAACCATATAATTAACCAAAATCCTACATGTATTCCATTCAAAACATATTTCTCATGTTTAATTATCACCGAATTACAACACCTCCACACATTATACACTTTCATCCATCATTTGCATACCATTTCATCTATTAATCTCACCTAGGCATTTCAACAAACACTTGGTGTGCGTACTACTTTCTAAGCACACTGTACAAGCATCTTATGCTCATCTCCATACTTCTTGCCTTCATCAATCAAATACAACTAAACTCAACCTAATTCCATACCATACTCAACCTATCTAACAAGTATTCATCACATACAACATACTACATCAAATTTTGAACAAGGATTGGACATGGGTGTTATACCCATGTCGCCATTTTCACTAACCCAAGTAGGTTTCACCTTCAAACATCAAATTACTTGATATCATACATAAAACAAGTTCTATTTGGTCATTCTAACACATATCCATGCTCAATTTCAACAAATTTTAGGATTGATCACAAACCCACTTCATACAAGATCACCAAATCACAAATTACAACTTACCACATGTTTATCTTGTCTAGATGATTCAGAATCTAAGATCATGCATCTGATTTAGCTCCAATCTCCATCCTAATTTGATCAATTGGGCCATTCTTGAGTTGAAGAGGGGTTTATCCTCCTCTCTCTCTCTCTCTCTCTCTCTGATCGAACACACATACACACACTACACACACTTAGGTGTTTTATAGAACTTTCATTCTTTTTTCCAAGTTTAGCCCCTCATGTTTGCCATTCTTTCTTTTTGTCACAAAACTTTATTCATTACTACTTAACCTACATATTCTAACTAAGTTAAAAGACTTATTTTATTTCTTTCCATTACCTAAGGAACATACTGACGAAATAAAACTTCTGGTTTTTGGGGTGTTACAAATAGGTTCAGACACAGCCAATGTTGAAGTGATACTCTTAGTAATCTGTTGGTGAGAGGGGCTGTTTTGTGTCTGAATTTTAATAGCCTCAAACAATGGTATGATGGTAGGTGGAATAGGAGATGAAGGGTGTGGTGTTGAAAGAGACATTGCCCCGGGAGAAGGACTTTTAAACATACTCTCAAGTGAGGGTAATGTTTCATATTGTGGTGTCCCTATGCTTATAACATGTTCCTTTTGTGAGGAATCATGAGGAGTTAAGGTTTCAGGTTGAGATCTTTCCATCTGTTGTGAGGAAGTAGCAACAGTGGTTTCTAGTGACATTTGTGTTGTCACAGGGTTAACCTCTGGGATCTCATCTTCCAGAGGACCCTTATTTGTGGGTTTGGTGGGTTTTTTTTTTGGATTTTCTCTTTTTGGGTTTTGATGGTGGGTGTAACGCCTCGCTTTTTCGCACCTTTCCATTTTTAGAAAGATTGTATTGTAATTCTATTTTCGGAAACTCGTTTCCTCTGTAATCGTTTCTCATTTCGAACCATTGTAAATCCGTGACTTTGATAGTACTAAAATTGATCTTTTATGTGATATATACATTATTTATACATGTTTATACCTTGACACATACATTCGTTTAATACATGATTCATAATTCTCATAATCGAAGGTTTAACTCGCAAACAACTATCGCGTATTCGTAATCTTAAACCTTCCATACATACAAATGCTTGATCATTCAATTATAAGACTAACTTATATATATTTTTTTTCACTTGATTCGTACCTAAACACCTATTATACAAACTTGTTTGCTGCGTATTAGTCAATCACATGTCTTCTTCTACTTCATTCACTTCAAACATATTTATTTCACATAATAGGCCCTGTACATGTTAAATAAACTTTGTCACATCACTAATACATAATATACATCATAATTATACATCTTAATATGTTAGAAAAAAATAAAATAAAAATGAAAAGGGTTTTGGCAGCTTGAAATCGCAGCTTTCAAAGATGTGTTTAATTGTCCTTTTAATGTGTAACACCCACCTAATCATCATAAATGCACACCTAACCTAAACCCTAATCTTTCCCCTATAATACAACTTATATTCAGCCTCCTTACCACTTTTACAACACTAAAACCTCTCTAAAACACTAAAAAACACAGCTGAGTTTTCAGCAAGTTCATCAGAAACTTCCAGCCATAAAAAGTGAGTTTTAACTCACTTCTACTTCGATTTTCTTCTGATTTCTTTCTTCTTAACACTTGGATAACCTCTAGGAAGGTTTCACAAGTTTGCTTGGGCAAACTAAGGTGAAACCTCACCATTTTTGAGGCCGAAAGTGTGATATACTTTCTGCTCGTTTTTTTTTATTTTGTTGTATGTTCATTTTCTTGTTGATAACTTGATGGAATCTTGTTCCCATCAAGCTCACAATCAAGTCCATTGTATTAGGGAGATTACCATCCAAGTTATGAGTTCAAACACTCACTTATTTTTTGTTTAAACTTGATAATCAAGTGATGAAAACAAGCACAAGTCATCATCTTCTATATGATGAACTTGTGACTTGTGAAGTGTGAACAAATGGAAGCTTTGGCTTTCCAAACTAAGTTCCACTCCTTCATTTGAACATTTTTATAACTTGTTAGTTTAATTTACTTTCTTGTTATTCATGACCCTCCCACCATCTTCAAGATGGTGTGTGTAGTGGTGAATCATACAATGAGATTTCAAACCTCCATGCTTGACAATACATCATATTACATGACAATACTTGATTGGACATAGTTTAGGATATAATTACCTTATACATATACCTATTATTATATAAAAACATGGCTGAGTTTGTGGTATTAATCAAGCTATGATTAATCACCATAAACTTAAGCTAACATATCAAAGATTCTAGAGCATTTGTTATGATTCCGATGGGCAATTTGGGACCCATGAAACCACTTGATATGGTGTCATAAACAAACTCTTAGAACTTAGATATTACTTTTATATATACATACTTTCACTACTTTAAATTCCTAATTCTGATTCTAAACACTCCCATAAACTCCATCACCAAACACATTCATTCTCCTATTCTCATTAACTCGTCAATACTTGGATAATCGGAAGACTTAGCAATTTTGTGAGTACACTTGACCCTTTTTCGCTTTAACACGCTTTTGGTGTAACATGTTTAACTTGTCCAAAATGCACAATTCACACAAACATACTTTAATCTCTCAAACCGTTATACATGCTTTTGTTATGCTTAGGTTCATGCTAGATTCATACATGTTACTTGTCATTAATTTAGCTAGCCCACCTTAACAATTATAGCGCTATAGGAGTAGCACGCCACCCGTCGGGGTATTGTTAAGTCATCATTCTTATACATAAACAGTCTCGTTCACTTTTGTGGCGAGGGACACTTATAATTCTTGTGGACACTTGGGTTTGACTTTTAGTTATGCATGATAGTTTGACCTTGTATATCAAATTGCTATGTTGGATTGAGAAATACTTTTTATACTTATGTCACGTGTCTAAAACTAGTGTACTCGCCAATACGTTGTATTGAACTATGCTTTTAAAACGTGTTGCAGGTTTAATGATGATGTTGATGATGCATGGAACATAGTAGGATGCCTAGATACTCATTTTAAATTTTGTATACTTATTGTAATGTAATTATTCTATTTCAAGTTGTTGTATTTGATTTCAATCTTTGTAATTGACTCTTTAGAAATGAAATGAATTTTAATATTTAAATACTCGTCGCAAATACTAGTGTTATGATGTCTCGAGCAATCTATTTCGTCTCACTCCAATGTTTCCGCTATCGGTTGGGCCCGAATCACCTATAAATTGAGTAGACTTCTTCACTTTCAATCCATTCATCTTATTTTCTCTCTGTCTCTATAATAGCCAGAAAATACCAGATAAAATACCCTCTAAAACACGAAGCTCTGCTCCGTTGTAAGTATTTTAACCCCCGATCACTAATTCGTTACCCTACCCGATTGATTTAGGACCCACCAACGCAGGTGAATGAATCATGTTCCATTAATAATAGTAATAATAATAGTCACAATAACAAAAAAAAAAAAAAAAAATGTTATATAAACTTTCAATAAGTAGTATTTCTTTAATCTATAATATACTTATTTTCTCACACATCCTACATTAAAATAAATTTTACATTTGTTGTATACATAATTTAGATGGTCCAACCCCATGAACGACTTATTGATATGTTACAATTATTAACATATTTCGACGAGTTGTGATTTTTTCCTATTCAATTATTCAGTGTACTCTAATATTTGCATTAGTAGTTTAACGTTTAGATAATTAAAATATTTACGTCAACAATCTTAAAGTAGTTATTTTTCTTATTAGCCACCCGTCTAACACATGGGTACTTAGACTAAGTATATATATTTATAGGATAAATTTTAGTACTACAATTTAGAGTTTAAATTTTAAAAAACTTTTCCCGCTTGGTTAACTATAAGACTTTGTTACCTCTTTAAAGTAGAAAGTTTTGTTAGGAAGTTTTGTTGATATTTGACTAAAGTGTAAAAGAAAATATCAATCAATTATTCAACAATAGTTTTAGTTTTAAAAATGATGATGCTTTTAGCCTTTTAATCTATATTTTATTTGTGATGATGACTAAAAGTACGTCGGGCTTTAATCACTTGTACACTAAGACATCATCTATTTGTACATTTTAATCCGTACGTCAATATTAATTAAGACAAACATCGAAACGTCGAGAAAAATGAGCAGGTCGTCACGGTACCTTTGAATGTTTTTATAACGTCATAAGTTTAAAAGATATGACAAGAATACATAAACGAATTATAGTGGAGGGGGAAAAGTGTAAGTACTACCTATTAATTCATAATTTTGTTAAAATAGAAGGATTAAAGTGTAATAAGATAAGGGATTAAAATGTAATTAGTGTTTAAAAAACTAGTTTACCCGCTATACCAAAAATTTATCCCTCCCTCATGCATTATAATACTGTAACTAAGACGCATTATAGTTTTTATTTGTTGTCCTTAATACGTAAAAATTAAGTTAATCAATAGGGAAGGCATTTCCAATTTTTAGCGACTATTTCTGTAATGATAATTTACTCAAATTAATTAATATTAATAATAAAAAACAATTGAGTTAAATAAAAGATTTATGCAATTAGAGCTGGTTCGTGAGCAAGAAATGACTTTATTTTAACAACAAACCACCATTTCGAAGGATATTAAATTAAATCGCTTACTTTCTTTGGGTGAAAAGATCCAAGTAATCCTGTCTCAGAATCTTGGCTAGTGGATTTTTATTTATTTTGGTGGTTGATTAATATATCATTTAAAAATGTGATTAATATATCCAAGTAACCTACCTACCTACTCATTTCATTCAACAGCCTCATGCCAAGCTTTGTTTGTAATTCTCCAACCCTCGAATGTATCTTACTTTAATTTAGTGCCCTATTTGTATACAAAAGCACCTGCACTCATGGGTCATGCCCATGGCAATGACAAAACCTTCTCAGAAATTAAAAAAAAAAAAAAAAAACTGAAAAAGGAGACTAAGTTGAATTCATGTGATGCCTTTCAGTAAATAAAGGAAACAAAGTCGTAAATTCACTCACATTACATCCCATGCAGCTTTTCTTCTAGTCATATAATTATCTTTTATTTTTTTAAATTTCTACAACTAACAACAGATAATAACTAAAAACTTGTTAACAATAGCGGGTTTCAATCTGAAGCAGCAGCAGCATCCATCAATTCTGCATCACACCCCGGACTCACAAACTATAAACCTGAGACATAAATATACTGTCAGACATAAGCGTGCCCTTTTTCGTGCGTTTATGTGTGTGGTCACACGTATGAACATACAGATGAACAAAGATACATACTATGTATGTATACTATTCACCTACACACCCGTATGTATATAACTAGTTGATGCCCCGCCCGCGTTGCGGGGCGATGGCCGGATAATTCTCAATCAATTAAAAAAACACTATTATAATTATGCTAGGAAAAAAAAACTAAAACGATATTTTTCGGATCAGGGCAAAACTGTAATTTTTCAAGACTAATGAGCGAGTGTTATGCGGCTCCTTGACACGGGAAAAAAATAAATGGAGTCAACCAATTAAAAAAAATGTTTTCTACTTTTTCTAAAAAAAACTAAAACGATTGAGAAAACGTTATTTTTAACTGAGGGCGAAATCATAATTTTAATTCAGGGATAAAATCGTAAATTTAATGGACCAATGGGGAAGTGCCAGGAATCTGCCGGCATGACTGTAATTTTACATTGGGGGCAAAATTGTAGTTTCACCAAGAAAACAAACAAAAACGATGGAGAAAATGTAAATATAAGTTGAGGGCAAAATCGTAACTTGGCTGTGAGAAAAAAAACTAATGGCAAAACTATAAATTTATACGGGGCAAAATCGTAATTTTGAACCGAGGGCAAAATTGGAATTTTTAGCTGGGAGCAAAAGCGTTAATTTATTTTTAAGTGAGGGTAAAAACATAACTTTGAACTGATGGCAAAATCGTAATTATAAGGGAAAAAAACTAATGGCAAAACTGTAAATTGAAACGGGGCAAACTCATAATCTTTAACCGGGGGCAAAATTGAAATATTTAGCTGGAGTAAAAGCGTAAATTTATTTTTAAGTGGGGGCAAAAACATAATTTTGAACTGATGGCAAAATCGTAAATTTGTTGGGCCAATAGGGGAGTGCCAGGTAGCTGCCTGACACTATTCCCCCTGCCGCCCATTTAACCCAATAGAAAGCAAACACTATTGCCGTCCATAGAATTTGTAGGTATTGAATATAAAGTAACATTCCATAAACATTGCCAGACATAATTATATGAATGGAGATCAAATACTGACCTTGTAACATGAAGCTAATTTTCGGTTTCAGTCTCAAAACTTGATCCTTCTGTTGACTGTCCACGTGAGTATGTGATTCTATAAACGTAAAATGCCAGTGCCGCACCGCTGCACGTTAAAAATGAAAACAGAGATTAAACAATGCAAACACTAAATTACAAGATTAAATACGGGGGGGGGGGGGGGGGGGGGGGGGTCAACTTGTTTATTTTACAATCTTAAGATCCTAACGAGTTTTAAAAGAACCTGGAAATCTACAGTGTATGATAGAATCCTAGCTACTTCAAATCATAATGGGCTGAATCTGTTTGGGCCTAATTGGAGAATCCAGCTGAACCAATCAATTAGAAGTTATGAACGTGGGAAAACCATATTAGTAGAGAGGGTTGTTAGTGGGGTAATCAGTTGGATAGGGTTTATTTTAATACCTGTTTTGTGTTAGATTAGGGTGTCGATGTTTATGTTTATATAAATTAGGGTTTTTTACTCTAAAATTGGAGATCAGGCCTATCTCGAATGTGGCTAATTGTATCGTTCTTTCAGTAATCGAAGTTTTCGGTTACAAGTTTCTATCAGTGTATCTAATGGATGATTTAAACATAAGAACTCTACTTCGTAGCGGTGGAATTGCAACCCATATACTTATGAACGAGTGGTCTCAGGTAAAGCTGGAAAGAAAACAAAAGCAGACCAACTGGTCTAAAGCTGTCCAAGTTCATTGTTTAAAATCTTAGAAAAACCTATTTTTGGACAAACAGTGTTTCAATAAAGCCCAAACCTGTTTCAACCCATGTTTCAAGTTTTTAACCAAGCCCATTTTGAACTAGCTATTACTCGAGTCATTCATCTTCACACCTCTAGTTTATAATTTAATTTTAAACAAGTGTCGTAAATCAGAATGCATTGCTCTTACAAGATCAAAGCTTATATATCCTCTTAACTTGTTACTGGAATGCACACTTTCACTTTAATTAGTAGTGCCTACAGCCTATTAATTTAAGACATAAAGATTGCACCTTAAGAGGTTGTTCTATGCAACATTCTTAAGGTAATAAAAAGTCTTAAAACTGAAAACAAACAGCATGTTAACATGCGGAATTCCATCACTACAATTCGCATACACACTTGCTTATTAGATTAAAACGTAACAAATCCCATCGATGTATGATTTCTTTTTTCAATTTTTCAAAAAGCTGGTCATTTTAAGAAAGATAAAGGTGAAGACTGTCATCAAGAAAAGTATCTTGGGCCATGAAAATTGCAATAAAGAATGTTATTATAGATCTATATACAAGTGAAATATTTCAAACCTGATTATCAGTGCAATATATTTGGTGAATGCTGGCCTCTGTTAAGGACAAAACGTCACAGATGTCAGTGCCATGCCAATTACAGATCTACAATTATATGTTACTTTGTGTACACACATTTACAAATACAGATATATAAGTTTTCATACAAATATTTGATGGACTCTTACAGTGAATACCAGGCGAAGATCCCTCAAAAATAATATTGTAGCAATGGCTGCAAAATGAACAGTACATCAAACTGAAAGAAGCTGCAACTAACAAATCTTCATGAACATAGAAATCAGACATAAGTTATGTAGGCTGCGTCTTTATGCTTTAGCAACAGATCCAATCTTAAGCACCAACAAAGGTTACAGGTTCCTTAGTTTTAAAAAGCGAGAGGCGCACAAAAACAACGAGGTCTAAAACCAAGGCGCGAAGCGCAAAAGCGGCGGGCTTTTTGTACCCGAGGCTCAAGCTAATTATATATTTTTTATATATCCCATAGGTTTTTAGCTTTCCCTACCCAAAATATAGCTATAAGTAAGGTTTTGGTAATGATGTTAGCTGCATGTACAAGCCAAAAAAACCCAAGGTACAACAGTTAGATGCATAAAAAAGCCTCGGGTACAGGAGGCGCGCGTCTCAGGCCAAAAAAGCCCAGAAAAATCCCAAAAAGGTTTTGTGAGCCTTGTTGCGCCTTGCGCTTAAGCGCGCTTTTTAAAACCAAAACATCAGTCAACATAAGGCAGGAAATAGGTTATCCAGATGATGTATAAATATATAAATACTTGCCATCACAAACGACAACCTCCTTGACCACTACTTAGCCATTACTTTTAGATTTCATAACCTAGAAAACCTTAGATAGCAAATATGCTGCTGTTCTAACAAGAAAGTAAATCACACAAACCAAAAGTAGATTTATATACCAACCTGCCTGTCCTTTCAACGCAGAGGAAGAAGATTCTCCTTTTTTCCATGATCTTAGGCTATAGACAGCCAACCCCAAAAGAGTTCCACCAAGTATAACACCAAATCTAATTGCAGAGATGTTTCCGGTGATCATGAAGGAAAGAAAACCACCTAATGTAAGCAGCCCACCTGAAGACATAATAATCAAGAGTTTATACCGAAAGCAGGGTCGGGTCAATAAACATTTTGCAAGACGCATACCATATGGAATACCAACATAAAAGTCAAGCACTTTGGACACATCTTTCAAATCCTCAGTGGAAGAAGAAGCAAAGGTTTCCACAATATCCTTCACCGGTTCAGGGGACTTCTCTGCAGCTGCAGACAAATACACTTTACCTTCTTCACTAAGTTCCTTAGCAATTACACTCAAATCTTCAGTCGCTTTATCAGCTTGAATCTTTAATTGCTCCGAGGTCTCCTTCAGCACTACTGTAGCCTTCTTCAAGTACACTTGATAAGCTTCTTGGGAAACGCCCAGCATTTTCAATGCTTGTTCTTTGAAAGAAGCTAAAGTTTGTTTCCAGGCTTCTTCAGATTCTTCAGCTTTCTCTTTAAGACTCGTTGCTTCCTCCTCGATTTCAATATCCGAAGGGTTCTAAAAACGCAAACAAAAAGCATCATTACCCTTATGAACCAGAACCCCTGCTGCCAGGTCATCCTTTGGTTTAAAAGAGCAAGTATGTAACCAAATAAGCTTTATTTACAGCCAAAACAAATCATTCATTCAGTCAATTACCATACAAAATGTTAAGCAAATGGTTGAAATGCAATGTTTATTCAACTCAAAAAGCATATTTATGTGATTATTAGGTTGAAGTCACTCACCGAGTCCTGATGAAAGGAGAAGATAGAGCGATGGCGTGAGTTTGTCTGAGGAAGAAGTAAACCTCTGGGACAGCCGGACACAGCAGGTGCGAGCACACCGGGTGGTCGAAGAAGACGGCTGAACCGACGGAACGCCGGCCTCTTTGAGCATAGGTGGCTGCTAGGGTTAGGGGTGCTCATAGTAGATGATGTCATTGCAGCAGTAGACATGTATGTCTTCTTGTGTTTCCAGGCGACGGGAACGATAACTGTGAACAACAACAAGAATAGGGTTCTAAGGGGAAGGAAGGAAGTATCCCTTTGTTGACACGTAACGGGTTTTGTACGATTTTTTTTTTTATGCTAACTGGTTTTTGGGACTCGCACGATGCGGTGGGATCGTTAGACCAAACAAAAAGTACCATAAAACTGAGCTCGTGCGGACGAGCTCTAATCCATGCGAACGAGCACTTTCATACAAAGGTGAAATATCTTGTTTTTCAAGTTTTTCGAAAATTTCGGCATGAAAATGTTTGAATTTTAAGCTAATTTTTCAATACGTTGTTCAAAACTGAGTTTCTCACAACCCTTGAAAAATCAGTCCAATTTGACCGTGGAAAGTATGAGAAAACAAGAAAATGTGTAGCAAAGAATGTTCTATGTGTTCAAGTCTTGGTTTCAGTAGATATCAGCTTCCTACTCGGATACCACTTGTAGGTCCGGGTTACGGATTGCTCGATTACTTCACAGTGATATCCAAACCTATGTATGTTGTGCGAAATCCATCAAACATAAGCAGAAACACAAGATTTCATAATTTTCTATGTTTTATAAACAATCTTCAATCACAGAACAAATTTGACAGTGCTTCGCTCCTCAGTTCGCCTCAACCACGTGTGGAACACTTAGTCTGATCCACTATATATACTAGTCTACCTTCGTACGGACTAGTAAATTAGACATTCGTGCGGACCAACCACCTGCTCATCCATGCGGATGAGCTTCATCCGTGCAGATGTGCTCCTCTGTACGGATGAGCTTGGTTTACATAACTAACTCGTATTTGACGCTTCTAGCCCTATCACATTAAGACGTAGGTGACAGACATATGCACTAACATAAGTAAACCTAAAAATATACTTATTTTTAGTGGTGTTGAAAGATATATATAAACAAGCTTATATAACAAGTGAGATTAAATATTGAGTACAAAAATATTGTTATTGTTAGAAAACTTGACAAATACATATAAATAAGTTTATGAAGATTTGAAAAAGAATATGTGTCATTATACATGAAAGTTAATGGTTTGTAAATTGAATTGTGTGGTGATGATTTGGGGAGTTTAAAAATGTTTAAAATACATTTTAAAAACGTGAAAAACGCTATAATTTAAGGGGAAACTATGGTGAAATTTTCTAAAATTCTAATCGCGATTAAGGTATGATTAAAAGGTGATTAAAATGACTAAGCGTGATTAGTAACCTTAATCGTGATTAGGCAAGGGTTTATCAAAAAGATTAAGTCTTAAACTCCTAAGCATATTTCCTAAATACTTATGATTATTTTCTTAAATTAAAATGGAATTATATATACATATATATATATATATATATATATATATATATATATATATACTACCTTATTAAGTAAACTAGGTTTTCTACCCTTATGGTAATTTTACATTGTGTACACATTTTGAATCAACATGTACAAGAGAGTCAAACTATTTTAGAGGGGGTAAACTTGTGCATTATCCAAAAATTTAAGACACTTTAGGGGCATTTTAGGGATTTCGGCACCTTTGTAACCTATAATTAAGATGAGATGTGAAGAGTCCAAGTTAATTATTATTCTAAACTAGTAGTAAGAACCCGTGTGAACACACGGGTAGATTTAATAACGATCGAAATCAAATACTAAACAACAGCAAGATTATAATATATCATTTAAATTGTTTGCATTTAGTTACATATCTTTATAAAACAATGTTAAAGACAGTATGTAGACCACTCCAGACAGTAAGCAAAATTTTAGTGCTTTACTTGGTGTTGTCGTAACGCCTTCTTCCTTTGGCGACTCAAGGTGGAAACGAACGTTGATTTTTTATGTGTCTATCATCTCCGCAAACCAAAAAACCTACATTTCAACCGGGCTCGCATAGTGCATTTTACATCCAAAAGGAATACTGTCATCAACCATACAGTGTTAAGCCAACAGTGGTTTCAACCACTATTTTCTCCACAAAACACTGTTTTGTGAATACGGCTTCTAATCTTAACCATAAGTTGATTCAACGACAATATACGGCTTATAATCTTACATTAGTTGATTCAACGATAATAGAGAAAATAAATTTAATTGAAATGTTGAGAAAGTATAATAACGTGATTAATAAATATTTTTTATAGAAAATGTGACTGAAAATAGTGTGGAAGTACGATGATCCGGTATGTATATAAAATCATTTTAATACATAAAATAGGGCAACAATATAGTGCCATATTTTGACACAGATTGTGAGATCAAAATGTCAGGAATAGTATATTAGATCTAAGGTAGTTAAATTAGTTGCTCTGTCCGTCACGTTATTTTACCAGGGTGAGGGTACGATATCTAAATTAGCTAAACCACCCATATTCAATTGCCCTAGCAAAATAATACAAAATATACAAAATTTCTTTCCCCATTTTAAGCTCCTTTAGATCCACACGAGAAGCTGGCATCAAATTTCAAAACTTGGTCAATATACTTCTTCTTATGATAAAGGTTAAGAAAAAAGAATTTTAATTTTTTTTTAAACGAGGCATTTACCAGAACTTTTCTTCTGCTGATATCTTTTCTTCTTTTGTTGCTCATATTTATATTTGCTGTGAAATTTGAGAAACTTATGGTCAATACCAATAAAAGATTTAAATTTATAAAAAAATGGCATCATTTCTTTTAAAATGATAAACTTAACAACGTATATATATGGGCCTCAATTTTACAAGCTAATGAGCTATTATTACATGATTTGGTGGTAGGGATAGATAAAAAAACAATACCTGTCAATTTTCTCACTTAAGTTGATTAAATGAAATAATTATAAAGGAGATGTAACTTACTTGTAGTCCATCAACTTGACAACAGGAGGATCTGCCTCTGGAGACAATATAACCTACAAAATAAACAGTTATATTGAGGAAAAGAGAATGGTTAATATATAATTATGAAAAAAAAATCAGAGTACACGAATAAATATGAAAGCCTGCAGTAGGTTATAAATTCCAATCCGGATAGAAGACTAATTCAAAGGTAATGCAAGTCTATACATTTACACAATACATGTTAAAGGGCTAATAACGATTTCATACGCAACCGCATTAACAGTTAACAAACTGACTATCGACATACCAGGTCAAGCTCAGCAACCACCACAAACAGACACACTCATGATCTTCAATCCCCTTTCCCGAAGCTCGGTTTTAAGCCTTTCCATACCAAGAACCTAAATATAAACAAATATTAATGAGGAAGCCACTTTTACAAATTAATTACATTCGAATCACATATCCGAATCACATATCATTTTTCTTAAAAGTATTAGATTTTAGTACCATGTAAAGGGTAGCTTTTTGAATTGATTACTGAAATTGCTAGCTATTTGCATAAGTCGAATTTGGGTTTAAAGAGAACCAATACAGAAACTTGGATTTTTCACTCTTCAGTTTATGTATGAATTTGGTTGAGTACCAATACACAAACTCATTTTGATTTTTTTTTCTTTCTATGTGAAACTGTCAAAAACCAAAATTGATACAAGGGTAAAGAACTAACCAACCTGAAGCCCCAATAAACGTCTAGCAACAACCTTCAAGTACTACAATATACCATTTAAAAAATATACAATCAATTTTACATATGAATTATGATAGCCCTTTCAAACGAAAATAATAAAAACGATGAATTACCGGACTCATATTCTTATCTTTCCGAAAGAAAGTATATAACATAATTACATTGTGTTGACTTTTCGAACCACTCTCAGATCAACAACCAACTGAAGATTCTCCTTCAACTTTCCCAGATGCTAAACTTCCATCGAGTTCCTTATTGGAGTCTGAATTATGATAGCCCATTCAAACGAAAATAATAAAAACGATGAATTACCAGACTCATATTCTTATCTTTCCGAAAGAAAGTGTATAACAGAATCACATTACATATGAATTATGATAGACAAGAAAGTGTATAACAGAATCACATTACGTATAAATGTACCTGTCCGAGAAGTATTTCATTAAGTTCACTCGTAGATGGAGTTCTTGCAACAGCATTAGCTTGCAATCACAAGTCAGCTCGAGAAATACAAACGCTCCAGATTCCTTAGTTTGAAATTGTAAACAATATATGAGGTTTAATTCAACTGTATCTACACAACATATCACCTAATTTCATACTAAATATACATCAACTCAATCTATATCCAAAACATAATCAACAACAAAACCAGTCACTAACATAAATCAAATCCATCATTTAAAACAGTTGAGTATAATGAACGTATTGTTTACCTGTTGTCATATGTATTTGATTCGATTGAAGTCCTCGTCAGCTTCACAGTTGTGATAATCATATCGTTTGGATTCTTATTAGTCGGCTCCATATTCAAACTGGAATGACACGACGTCAAACGTCGGCGAAACGGAAAGCCAGTCACGTTTGTACGAAGCCTACAACGAACTACACAGACTCACTACAAACAGAATCTGCAAAAAAAAACATCAAAAAATAGTCAAATATGCATAAATTTACAAAAGAAATACTATGTTATTACCATCCTTTTTGTTAGATGTAAACGTTGAGATTCTTCTTGGAAACTTTTAGCTTGTGATGATGACTTCTTGACTATTTTGCTCGATGAAAATAACAAAAAATTTACCATCCTTTTAAATGGTTATAATTAAAAAAACAAAAATTGACCATGAAAATAAAGTTATATTTATAAAAAAGAAACTGAGGTGATGTAACCATAAAAAGCATACTTTGCAAAGAATTCCAGATAGTTGGAAGAGGCTTGCCATGAACTACTTCAAACTCGGCTACCACGCGAATATTCTCATATCCCACCTCCACAGAGAGAAATTTCACACCAACTCTAACAAAACAGATGTATATATATTATGATGATGACAAAAAATATCATGGTCTACATTTAGCACTAATTATTAAGTATTTAAAAAGCAAAGTGCAAAATATTACTTGGTTGTTTGTCTCCGAAGTTTCTGCAATAAACCAAAGGTTGTCATGCTCAATCTATTTAATATAGCATATTAATTTACACACTCTTTTGACATTGTGATTTAAACACCTGCAAACACTGATTCAAAAGTCAAATTAAAAAAAAAACTGTTTTATCAGGCTTCAAAGAATGTGGAAATAACGTATAAATGAATGAAGTCTTACCTTTTGAAGAGTATTCACCGAGTTTTCTCAAAGGCAGTGTGGGTTAAAGCAATAGGCGATGTTATCACAAAAAACGACAACCAATAACATATAAACAATGTAATCTATATAAACAAAGTTTTTTTACTCATAATGATATCAACAAATATTCAGAAATCCCCAAATTCAAACTAAGAACCCTAGAAATTGGTTGCAGAATTCGAGACAGATAACCTAACTATAATCAAAGTTTTTTTTCACCCACCATTGTTCATAGATAAACAAATATTCAGAAATCCCCAAATTCAAACTAAGAACCCTATAAATTGGTTGCAGAATTCGAGACAGATAACCTAACTATAATCAAAGTTTTTTTTTTCACCCACCATTGTTCATAGATAAACAATAATCAAAGTTGTACAAAAATCAATACCGGAGTTCGGTTCTGAAAACATAGCAAGAGGAACAAAAACGAATTCGGCCGACCACCATCGTTGATTGATTTTGACATCTCCGACATTCTGCAAAACAATTCACTGTAGCGATTGCATCTCCCGCATTCTGCAAAACCACGGACATCAGCTTCTGATTCTTGTCTGTTCGCCATTGTTATCCATCTGAAGCCGCCATCATCGGCGCTAGTCAGGTAATTCACCCATTTCAAATCCACTATGGGTCTTGATCTCTCTCATGGTGCTGCTGATAAGCACACACATGGTGTAGTCTTGGATTGAGGAAAAGAGTCCAGATCTGAGTTTATTGTTCATCGCAAGAGAAGGTGTGAGTGAGAGAGTTGATGTTTTGAATTTTGAATTATGGATTCTGAGATATGCTTTTTAGGGTTTCAGGATATTTATTGAGAGAGAGATTATATTAGGTTTTTTGAATTTGAAATTTAAAACTCCCCCTTTTTTTTCAACTCCCTTTTATTTTATTAGAGATTAGAGATTAAGATTATATTAACATTTTAAATTGAGATTTATGACATCAGCAGATCTTACGTGGCATACCTGGTTAGTTGACACATAGGCAAAATTACATCAGCACTTAGTCTCCTTTTATAGATTATATAGATAAATTTATGCATTGTAAAATTGATGGTCCATGTTTTGATATAATGATTATGAAATAAAATATTTGATGGATAGAAATGTAATTTTGCCACCCGTACGAATTTTAAAACATGTACAAAGAGATACAAGGCATTTGAAAGGGGTAAATTGGGCAGTGACGTAAATTAAGACGCCTGATGGGGTAAGTTGGTCTTTAAGAGAATTGATGCTATTGTAAATTTACACTTAACTTGACACTAGTTGAGGTCATTTATGGGCTTTGAGAAAATTAATAAACTTGTTTTCTTACATACATATACTTTTTATTTATCTTAAGTTCATAAATGTGTGTAGTCATTTAGTGTACGTTTCCTTGTAACCCATAACCCCTTTCATCTTACATTTTAGTGATTAGATTAAACATCTATTTTTCAACGTAACCATCGACGGAACAATAACTTTCATTCGATGGCAATTATTGAGTGATAACCACACTTTAGTATATGAAGATATGTGTGTCTATATATTGATATCGGAAGTATCATTTCATATTTCATCTACTCCTTCCCAAATTCCATGTTCCAAGAATTGTCTCTTTGGTTCGATTGGGAAAATCTCCGACAACCACATACCACCTTGAACGCAACGGGCCATCCATTTTTTGTCACCATTGTACCCGTAACGATAGGCGATCACATCCATGTTCGGCAGTCACCAACTAGTGTAAAGTGAAGAGATTAGAAACCATCCTTCGACTTTTGGATTTTCGTTTTTATTTTATTTATATATAATGACTATACTAATATCGTGGATAGAATAAGTCTGTGATGATTTTGTTTTGTAGAAATATATATGGTTGTGGCATTGTACAATATGCCGCGCACATAAGAAGATGACTCTGTTTTGTAGAAATTCTTGAGTACATAAGTTATTGTAAAACGCATTCTCTTGCTCATTCTACATGGTTACATCAATTTTAATTGCCTAAGATCAGTGATTGTAGCTAATTTTGTAGTCTGAACCGTTTGCCAATATCTTTGTTTCTTAGGACACTGTTTTCATTTGCTAAAGTTCTTATACATTTTCTAATAATCTTTCATAAGTGGATAATGTTGGGGTTGCTGTTAAAATGACAATTTGGGCTTTAGTAACGTTGAATAACATCTGTAGTTCTACTTTTAACTTCATAGATTACTTTATAAAATTAATGTTATATAACTCCCACTTTTGCAAAATCGTCAAAATATCCATCGCAACTGAATTCAATCTTTTGATGAAGAACCCAAAATAATGCTCAGCATAGCAATCCAATGTGTTAAGCATAGCTTCTGCCACTGGGACCACAAGGACTAAGACCGAATGGATTTAAATAAATTTAGTTGAATCACTAGGTTAAAATCTCATGTTTTATAACTAACTTGGTTTTTGTTATGGTTATGGTTCAAGACCGAACCAAATCGTCCCGTAGAACCCCTAAAATCACCAATCTAAGGGTTGTGTTCCCGCCGCATCGCACAGGCACCCCACTATTATATATTATTAGTTAAAGAGCATCTTTATATACACCATGAGACACTCCCGTTTGACAACCTATTGAAACAAAAGCAATACCATGATGACAACAGGCATACTGATCACGGTGGTGGTTATGCTATTGTTTCCACCACTCGTCACCCTAACCGCCACCGCAGCATCATCGTTGTCACATACATCTCACCGTATCCTTGACGTCCAAGAAATCTTACAGACCACAACATCATCATCATCATCCCACGTATGCCAAACACAAATTTTTGATCATGAAATGTTAGAATCCGATGAGTCCCAGGACAACAAGCAGTGGAAGCTTAACCTTGTCTACCGTGACAAGCTGTCGGAGCACCATGGCGATCATAGGCGGCAGGTGGCAGCGCGGTTGAAGAGGGATGTGAAAAGGGTGGTGTTTTTGAATATTCGGATTGGTAATGGTAGTTAGACTGTCGGTGGTGGTGGAGGAGGGCGGTTCGAGGTGAAGGATTTCAGGTCAGAGGTGGTTTCCGGCATGCAATAGGGAAGTGGAGAGTATTTTGTGAGGATAGGGGTTGGAAGTCCGGCCCAGAGTCAATACATGGTGGTTGACTCTGGTAGCGATGTTGTTTGGGTCCAATGCTTGCCATGCAAGCAATGTTTGACCCGGCTAATTCAGCTTCTTTTACAGCTGTGTCATGCGGGTTCGCTGTTTGTGAACATGCAAAGACTGCAGTTGGGTGTCGTGGCCACGGTGGTGGTAGGTGGTGCGGGTACGAGGTTTCATATGGTGATTGGTCCTACACGAAGGGAACGTTGGCACTCGAGACCCTTACCTTCGGCAATACCTTCATTCAAAAGGTTGCCATCGGTTGTGGTTATAGAAACCAAGGGTTATTTATAGGAGCCGCTGGATTACTTGGCATCGGCGATGGCTCGATGTCATTAGTGAGTCACCTTGGTGGCGCATCCGATGGTGCGTTTAGCTATTGTCTTGTTAGCAGGGGAACAGGATCCCCTTGTGACAACTGTCACTTTTCCGTACATTCCGTACACTAAATGAACAGTAATTTGTGCTTTAATAACTGTGCATGATCTAGTTTACAAGACAAATGAAATTTTGATTACTGTTATATACATACAATGGCATTTCATGATACAAGACTTTATTCGTTGCTACATGCAACACGAGATAGTTCTAATGATACACATAACAGAATTGGCACCATTACCAGACAAACTAAAAATGCTGACGAAGTTCAGTACATAGACAGACAATATTTTGAGATCCAGTGTGAGATAGAGACTACGTATTACACTAGTATAGTGCGTAGGAAAGTAAGGACCACAAAACTGCTTTTCTAGATGAAAGACAAAGTGCCGAAAAGTGCCTAAAACTCACGTAAAGTGCAAAATTCTGCACTAATCAACAAAATTCAGCATTTAAACATGCTAGTCACTTGCAAAAACATGACAAAATGGTCCTGTATGCTTTCCTAAGTGTCGGGAATTAAAAGTGTCACTAAAAGTTACATAAAAGACACTTTACGTTATAACTTAGCACTGTAACGGAACAGTATCCAACCGAACAACCGGACATTACCCGGAACACCAAAATATTGCTAGAAGTATTATTATTATTATTTTTCTGAACTAGTTATGGTTCCCGAACACTTAAACATTCTACATAAAGCATGGTACACATTAAACACAAGACTTACACTTAACACCTCCACTAATTACCTACATTTACCATCAACCTACAATTTAACCCCCTCCCCCTCATAATTTACGATCACTAGGTGACCCCACATCCACAAAATCTTGCTAGATACTTCCTTGATCTATCTTGGATTCACAAAGATTGTAGTAGGATCTTGTTTGTACTTCTCTTGACATAATAACTTTGGGTAATGAGATTAGGGATTATAAGTACACTAGAACACTTCATCATCTTCACCACACCTCCACTCTCTTCCACCCTCTTGCTCTCGGCCGAAGGTAAACCCACCACCACCACCATGTTTCGATCATCATCCATGTAATCCAAGGTTACCTCAAGGTGTTCAAGGGTGATTAGTGAAGTGTGGAACTCTCGGAACTTGAAGGACCTCCTTTACAAGCTTTTATCCACTCCATTTGTGTCATTGTTCTTCCCTAGCTTGAAGCTAGTAGTAAGACTCTTGTAACCTTGTTTCCTTCATATTTATGGTGGTTAAAAGATATAACATGTTGAAATAACAAGAACACTAAAGACCATACACTCGAATCTTGAAGCATAAAACAGGAAATGTGATGAAATCTTGTTGTTATAATGTCGTTTAGTGCATAAATGATATTTGCTTGATGATTTCTTGAGATGATGATGTTGATCATCACATGAAGCTTGCTAGATGGTGTTTAAACACATAATCTAGCAAGTGGGAGGTGATTATGTAATAACATATGATGATCAGCTTCTAGTAAACACATGAACTTGATGAATAAAAATAATTTCTTGTAAAATGATGAACAAGTGAACTAGTAAGCTTGTAGATTTGAGATTTGTGAATGATTTTCTAAAAAGAACCAAGTTCAAAATGTGATTTTTAGAAGATCATGATTTTACATAAACCTATATTATTTTTGGTGAAAGAACCAGTATAAGAACACTAGAGAAACAAGAAGGTTTAATAGATAAACATTTTTGTAAATTATGTTTACAAGTTGTAAACACCAAATCTCTTCAAGAGTGAGATTTTAAAGGAAGTAAACACACTTTGGAGGGTAACTAAACCCACTAAACACCTTACTAAGTTACTACGCGTTTTCATGAAATATCAAGTTCATGTTATTAAGTAAAGTGTATAGTTTATACACTTGATAAGTGAAATATTGTTTAGAGTGTGATTGTTGATTGTTTGAATGATTTTCGGAAAAGAAAATGATATGCAAAAAAGCATGGACACCTCCGTTTTCAAAGGAAACTATGGCGAAATTTTCTAAAAATATAAACACTTAGAAAATACTTTCTAAACAAGTGTTTACATGTATGTCTTAAACTTTGGTGTTTCCATATAAACTTTGCCATAGGTTTTGTTACAAAATACAAAGTATCGGAGGTTGGTTTTCGTAAACAAAAATGGATAAATACATATATCTAGAATATATATTTTATATCAAAGACACATTGTGTGATTGTGTGTATACTCCGTGTATTAGTCGTATTATTTTATGATTTAAAATAATATAACTTAACAAAATACCAAGAATCTACAATCCAAAATAATACCAAAAATCACAAGGAACAAATATATAAGTTACACGCTTAATAATGCGAAATCGAGCGCAAGAACGTAACTTATAAATATATTTTTGGCAAATATTATTTTGGATACAAGGACTGAAAACATGATATTTGAAAATATTACAAGAGTAATATTGTATTTTCAACAAAGAGAAAATGTGTTATTTTTGGAAACTGCAAATACGAGAATACAAATACACAAGTATGAAATACTCCCATCCTTGGGAAGGAAATACGAAAACAAATACTTGAAAAGTATTATGACTCAGGATGATGTAAAGACATAAAAGAAACGTAACTCAAAACATGAATACTAAGGAAAGGCACGGCCCACTCGTCTAATAGACCCTAGCATATTGTTGGTAGTCTTGTTTGCTGACGAGATTTGAGTTACGAGTACGAAGACGCAAAACAGTGAGTTCATGCTCCCCATTTTCTTTAACTGTTTTTGGTTTTATAACTCTCGGGGGTGAAATACATGTTACAAATGTTACAATATTTACAAATGGTATGATACAAAAACAAGAAGCACTCTTGGTGAGAACGAGTACCAAGTATGATGCGTTTTAAAGAATGATACGAGAAATTATGTATACTTGAATACTATGAAATGCCTATGAAAGGCCTATGAAATACTAGATCATGTGAGCATAGACTAAATACAGAAATGCCATTAATACTTAATTAGGGATGAGGGTTAGATCTAACGGGTACGGCCGAACCCCACTCATGGTCAAAACTAGTACCTAGTAGTGCTTCGGAGTCCCAGTCGAGGGAAATCGACACGGTCGAGGGTAATCGACACAGTCAAGGGAAATTGACACAGTCGAGGTTAATCGACACAGTCAAGGAGTCATAACAAGTACTCCCTATGTCCTCAAGGAGTCATAACAAGTACTCCCCATGTCCTCAAGGAGTCATAACAAGTACTTCCCATATCCTCAAGGAGTCATAACAAGTTCTCCCCATGTCCTCAAGGAGTCATAACAAGTACTCCCCATGTCCTCACATGCCTTAATGTCCTTGTACAAACATTCATTTAGTACGTTCATACACGTTTTTCATACCTGTTTACAAAGGAGTCTCTCAAAGATTTACAAGAATTATAGTACACAACAAGACGCATGAACTCGCTCAACTTTTTGTTGATGTTTTCCAAAATTACATGTATTTCAGGTAACAGGATGGATCTTGGGCGCAGGGGTCATAACTAGAAGTAGACTTCAAGTTTAGATGTCATCCACTTTTGTTGATTTGTAACCTTGTCGAAGGTTGTGTTTTGAAAACTTAAATAACAAGTGTTTGTAATACTCAAATATTATTGAATGGATGAACATCATTTTAATCATGTAAGTTGTTTGTTATGATTGAATGCAATGATATTAAACCAGTCACACATCATACGCTTCCGCAAAACTCACGGTGTGACAGTTTGGTATCAGAGCTTCGATTGTAGTGAACTAGGATTCCTTCTCGAGTCTAGACTACAATCACTAGAGTTCTCTCACGAAAACATTTTACAAAAAGGTTTTCATTGCATTCACGTAAGCGTCAAGATCCACGAGTCAAACACTTTTCAAAAAGAGACAAAGCAAGGACATTGGTAGGGAATACCCTCAAGATAAGGTACCAATTAAGGCATAGTCTACACCAGTTAGACTTGCCAAAGATAAAATACACTCTTGGTGAAAACTAGTACCAAGTAGTGTTTTTGTTGTAAATCGACAACTAGAAAAATGACCCCCCCTAAAAACGAGAGTTATACGTGATATAATGCATCAAATTGCTTGTTTATGCTAAGTAGCATATTTGTTATTGATATACATATATACGAATAAGTGTACGGAATAAATATTGACGTGAACACATACAAATAAGTGTACGGAATGATTATTGATGTGAACAAGATACTTTTGACTCCGACTCCTATTATTGTACGTAACTCACATGATGAAGCTATCAACCTCGCGTTCATTGCAAAGCTCATAGCTAGAGTGATTACCAAATAAGATTCTGAGCTTGCTTCCGTAGGAGATGGCTGCTCTTCCCTCTCGATCGTGAAGGTGCCTGACTACGGTGATGATGACGAGGCAGAGGCGGCAACCTTGAACGAATTCTTAATCAACGGGATGAGATCCCTGCGGCTTATGTGAGCAAGATTGACGACATACTTGACCAGAAAAGGAAGATGAAGTATTCATCTTGAAGGTGCCCCTCCAACTACTAGGAATTCTCTTTATTCCTATTTCATTTAATCATCGTGCCTATTCGCGCGTAACGATAACAAGTGTTAGCACGTGGACCACTGCAATGGTCCTTTCCATGAGTGAGGTATAAGGACAGTAGTGTCCCTTCCTTGAATGATCATATGCTTGGACGAGAGGAAATTGGGGTGACTGTGCAAGACAATTTATTATTACGGGGGCCCACGTAATAACGACTTGTAGTGCACAGAAATCCTGGTGGACTCTGCGGGTCGAGCTAATGAAAACCACACAAAAATAATCTATAGGTGTTCACACCTTCATCTGGTAGAGCAATACATAAGTCAGTGCTTTAGCGCGTTATAAAGTAGGAAGCCTGTCTTAGCCTACTTTGTGACTGACACTTCTACCTGTATACGAGATGTTTGAGAAAACGACATTTAAGCAAGTGAAGATGGGTAACATTCAAAAAGATTCAGCGACGTTATGCTCTCCATCACCTCTACACGAACAACCCCATCTCTAGGAAGATATACACATCAATAAAGCTAATATAGCAGGAAATAACTGAAACCTAAATGACCGAGGCGATGTAACCTCGAGTTCATTTTATTACAAACAATAAGCCAAGTTGGCAAGCCTATGTGAAGGCTCAATAATTGTTTCCTCACTCATACATTGATTATATATGCATGTGAAATTTGGGTGATTACATGATGGATTATGGTGCTATGTACCTCATAGACAATTATGGATTGTCGTCTAATCCATCCCATGCTTTTGACAGAAAAGAATACCACCCAGACGTGACACAAACACCAGTACGTTGCCAAGAACAGAAGCTGAGCTTTAAGAATGAATCTCACAGGCAATTGCACGACATGAAGCCCTCCGCTCTGAACACAGCGGTGGCACTTCCGGAAATAACCCTCCAACTGGCTGCACCTATAAGCAGTTCCTGGACTACAAACCATTAAACTTTGACGGAACAGGAGGCGCCGTTGCATTTGTTCGTTGGACAGAAAAGACTGACTCAGTTCTAAGAATGAGTAACTGTTCACCCCAACAGAGTGTTACCTATATCTCGGGGTTGTTTTTGAATGGCGCACTCTCCTGGTGGAACCTTCAGGTTCAGACCCTTGGTGCAGATGCTGCTTATGCACTAAGTTGGAACGAGCTCAAGGAAATGATGGAGAAGAAATACTGTTCTAGGGCTGAAATCCAGAAGCTTGAGGTGGAGTTCTGGAATTTGAAAATGGACGGGCCAAAGATCCCTGAATATGTCCAGCGATTTCACGACTTGTCTAGAGTCGTGCCCTACTTGGTCAAATTAGGAGCTTGGTTACTACCTCAAGACATCCAACCATCGCAGAGGCTATCGATTTAAGCGTTACACTTACTGAAGAAGCTCTACGCATGGGAAAATTTTCGGAATTTGAGGATAACAAGAAAGAGACTCATGTGGAGTCATCAGGCAACAAGAAAAGGAAGTCTTCAAACCTAAAGATGGGCATCCAAGTCAGCTATGGATGCTCTAAAGCAAACAAAAGGAAGAAAGCGAACCCGCCACAGGGCATGAAAGCTCATGGAACCACTGATAAAGTTGGAGGTAAGATTTACTCGGGAACTAAGCCGAGGTGTGAGGAATGCACTTTTCACCATAAAGGTCGATGTCTGAGGCCTAAGTGCGGAAAGTGTGGAAAAGAAGGGCACAGCAAGGACGCCTGTTGGGCGAAGGACCCAGATGGAAGAAATAAGAGAATACCAGGTTGCTACAAATGTGGTGAAGCAGGGCACTTTAGGAAAGATTGCCCTAGGAAGAAACAAGCAAGGAAGGGTTTTCACGATCGAAACTCGTGAAGCACGCCAGGATCCAGATGCGGTTACGGGTATGTTCCCTATTAACCAACCTAATGCATCTACTTTTAATTAATATTGGCATCAACTTTAACCTTGCATGCTTAGAACTTAAGAAACTGCTTGGCCTAGTTTCGAGTAAAATAGACGCCCCGTATTCTTTAGAAATGGGCAAATAAAAGGCTAGTTTAAGCAGACGAAGCAATTAAGGATTGTATTTAGGGACTCAGAAGGCCGGGACCTTCTGTTACCATTGACTTGAGAAGTCATAATATGATAGCCAGCATGGATTGGATACCCAGGTATAAAGCCTGAGAACATCCCCGTTATGGAAGAAATTCCAGAAGCCTTTTTCTGAAGACTTGCCAGGAATACCTACACAGCGACGAGAGGAGTTTAGGCTAAATCTCGTGCCAAGAGCGGCACCAGTGACAAGATAACGCCTCACCAAATAGTTTCGTCCGAAAAACATGAGCCTCCAATATGACTGCAGGAGCTGCTAGACAAAGGAAATTAAGGACTTGACACCCGTAGTTAAGGGCACAAAGAGAAAGCTGACAGTTTCCACTTTGCATAAAATCCAGAGAATTGGATATCAAGGATTGTTATCCTTTACCAGGGATTGATAACATGAATAGACCAATCGTAAGGTCCTAGATTACCACTCAAAGATCGACTTGAGGACAGGATGCCCTCAACTGAAAATACAAGAAGGGGATATCCCTAAAACGACCTTTAGGACTCGCTTCGAGCATTACGAGTTCCTTGTCGTATCATTTGGCTTAACACATGCATCGACAATGTTCATGGACCTCATGAATCGAACGTGTAAGCCATACCTGGATACATCATGATTATACTTATTAACTACATTCTTATATGGCCAACGACCAAGGGAGGTCGTGAGCAATAGCTGCAATTTACCTTACAACTCTTAGAGAAAGAACAGTTATGTGCTATGATAACAAAAAACGGATTTCGAATTCGTGAAGTGAGAACTTTTAAGATACATGGTGGATAAGAACTAGATTCATGACAACCCTACAATCAAGGACTAAAGAGTTAGAGTTGCATCTATGAGACGCTTCTCGACAAAGTCTCGATTGCACATCGATGCCACGAGGCCACAACATTGCATACGCGGCACATTGATTAAGGAATCATAAGAAGAAACCTTGAGCTAGATACAGTAATCGCGCGCCGCAAGTTTGACGTCATTACCTGAAAGAAAACGCTGCACGATCCTTACTGATCACAAAGATTGCAGCACACCGTTGATCGTAAGAACTTAAATATTGACGTAGATGGACTAAGCTACTAAGCGATGCAGACTGTATGAACACGATACGTGCATGTGTGATAAACTTTAATAAAAAGTTGGAACACTTACTCGCCCTTAGTAGAGTTTTCCTACAACAGTATTTATCACACCGCCGTTTAAACCGCTTCTTGTGAAGCTTTAGATGGAACATAATAAATCGATCCCCGTCGTGTTGATCAGAGACCGGGAATAAATAATCTACTGACCCGCATTGGTTTGGGAAAAACTAGAGGCAAGATCGTTCAGATATGTGATCATATCGAGACAGCCACAGAATACAGAAAGATTGCGCCGATGAGCGGCATAAATCGTAAGAATTTGAAGTAAGAAGTATGGCTTTAATGAGAGCCTCGCCTAGAGAAGGCATGGTATGATTTGGAAAACATAAAGGTTGGATCCCCGATGTAGGGATCGAAACCATTGTTCACAAGATGAAACTTCCAGAAAAAGATCAGTAGTGATCACGACACATTCCATGTGTCTAGTCTTTAGAGGAGTCTGACTCCAGGAACAGTCGTTGTTCCCACAAATAAGATTCACGTCATTGACAAAACGACAAAATTACTATAGAAACTTGTTAAGGTTTCGGACCAAGAGTCCACAATACTATAAAACCTGTTAAGGTTACGGACCAAGAGTCCACAAGATACAGAAAAAATGTGATTGATTTACTTGAGTACGATAGAATTTATAACATGACCCAGAGATTACATGGGAACATGAAGACAAATCATGAATCTAAGTGACCATAATTGATTCACAACTCCCCTACGACCGATGGCATCGCTTGAATTTCGGGACGAAATTCTTTTAACGGGGGAAGACTGTGACAACTGTCACTTTTCCGTACATTCCGTACACTAAATGAACAGTAATTTGTGCTTTAATAACTGTGCATGATCTAGTTTACAAGACAAATGAAATTTTGATTACTGTTATATACATACAATGGCATTTCATGACACAAGACTTTATTCATTGCTACATGCAACACGAGATAGTTCTAATGATACACAGAACAGAATTGGCACCATTATCAGACACACTAAAAATGCTGACGAAGTTCAGTACATAGACAGACAATATTTTGAGATCCAGTGTGAGACAGAGACTACATATTACACTAGTATAGTGCGTAGGAAAGTAAGGACCACAAAACTGCCTTTCTAGATGAAAGACTGACGGGTGATCCGTAGGACAACCCTTAAATGAGCTAAATATGTGCATATCCCATATTTTATTTGGTTAATTATTTGAACTTGGTAACCACTCGATGAACTGATGTGCAGGTGTTAAAGTACTCAAGATGAAGGATTTAGAAAGATTAGAAGGATGACGGCTGACATATGAGAAGGCATCACATCATCATAAAAAAATAACATCACTCATCATCATTGTCAAGTGGGCTTGTGGACTAGGTGACACATGTTTTGGGTGCTGACTTGTGGGGCGGCATATCTAGAAAAAAACAAAGAATCATATACACGCAGACAAGGGCACATGACATATATGTGCATTGAAAGTCAACAATCATTATCATAAATTGAAGGAGGGTTCGAGAAACAAGGACACACAACATCAGTAACACAATTAGCAGCCAATCATCACGTGAAGACTTGTGAAGGCTGACAAGAAATCAACAAAACAAAATCATCATCATTATGGCACATGTGGGTTTTATGTTTGGCGGCACAATTAACATCATCATCAATTAGTGGGCTGCACATGTGGTTTGGACTTTTTGATCACATGGAACACACAACATTGGGCCAACATCACACATGGACTAAGATATTGGTACACATTGACTTGTGAAGATGGGCCGCCATATGCATATGAGGGTTTTAGAAACATTAATTCTGATCATCACATGTGGGCTTGTTGGATTAGTGGACACTTGGGCGGCACACGTGACATGGGAAGTCCAAACAATATACACACACATGCAGATTATTGTTAAAAAGGATTGGATGCATATATATTTTTAGAGGGGGCAATTCAGAAAGCAACAAAACATAATCATCACAAAATTAACGGCAGATAGTGGAGGGACACATTAAAGTCATCGCATTTAATGTTTTTTATAGAGTTTTAAGAGGTCTTTCCACAGGTAAATCGGTTACACAGAATAATGGTGAACTAAGGGAGGGAGTTCGATCAGTGGGACGGAAGAAAGGAGCAGCCTCTAGGCTGCCTGGGACGCACGAAGAAAAGAAGGATATTATTTTTAGAGTCTCAATCTCATCTTCTTTCATCATGATCGGTTAACCCTCCAGTGAACACTCCGGGTGATGATTCTTGTATTTCACTTTTAATTTAGTTTTGTTTGTTTGAGAATTAGATTGTAATTAGGTGTTGACCGAATTGCATTTACATATATACAATTTGTGTGACAGACAAATCCTGGTGATAACCAGAGACGTATTTATGTTGAATCTAATTGTGCCTTTGCTGATTGAATAATTATTTATGCTTGCGGTTAATATCTCTCTGATCAATTGGTATTATGCTAGGATCTTGTATAAGTAATTGGTTTACCATTTAATCAGTGGCATCCAAATAAACAATAATTAGATTATTAGGTGTTTACAGAATCTGAATCCCGGAGTGGTCACGTTTCTATCATTGTTTTCTCATTTTCACAATACTTATTCATAAAAATTACAAAAATATATAAACTAGCAAATTTCATAAAGTAAGTTTAGATTAGTTAAACGGTATTACACTGACCACATGCTCCTCTGGATTCGATACCTGACTTACCCTGTCTATAGGTAATTTTAGGTTTTTGCATAGACCCGACGACAGTCTATCAAAATGGCGCCGTTGCTGGGGAGCTAGTGCGCTTAGTGTTATATCGTTTATTTGATTTAAAAAAAAAAAGAGAGAAAATTTTAAATTTACAAAACCACAAAAATATATATATTTTTTTATTTTATTTATTTTCAATACTACTTTTAGTGTTTTCTATGTTTCAGGGCTATGGCAACATTCAAGTGTGGGGAAGATGTGCGGATATTTGTGTGAAGGTGGTGATAGGAAATTGGATCACTTACAATATATGTTGTGTCAAATTTCACCAGGTCAATGTACTCTTTCCTTAGTCTTGATATGCTCATTAGCTTTGAAATATTGGTAGTTAGTTTGTTTGTTTTTGTTAAAAAAAAATACAAAAAGAAACTTGGGGTTTGAGAGTATAAGCAAGTGTTGATGTTCTTGGTTAAAGCGATCTTTTCCTCAAAACCATACATTGGGACAATGTATCCCAAGTGTGGGGATGAGGGGAATTTTTTGAGAATTTTAAAAATTTTTGTGAAGCCAAGCGAAAATTGTCAAAATTTGAAAACTTGATATTGTTACACTTGACACACCGACACCCATTTCTAGTCCTTTATTGGTGAGAGTTTGAGCCACATATGATTATTAATGATGCTTTCTTTGTTTTGAGTGGCGGTGTGTTTATTGTGTTAATAGAACTTGTGTACGAATTCTTGTTAAATCCTAGAGTTAGCATGCTTTTGAAAATGATGGGGGACTTTTAGGTAGCCTCGTCTAGACGTGTGAGAGTGTGGGATTGGTGGGTTGGACCTCATACGTTACATATATGAGCTTGGTATTGTGAGGGGTGGGGGTTTGGTCTTTAGAAAGCCATGTTTGAGCCTTATACTATTCGGTTGTGACCCAAACCTACTTCCTACAAAATTTTACCTATTGAAATGACCCGGTTTAGGAGATTTAGTTTGTAGTATTGATGTTCTTGTATATATTGTTGAGTTTGATGTGTTATGAAAAAAAAAATGAAAAAAAATGATGAAAAAAAGAAAGAAAAGAAAAGAAAAAAAAAAAGAGAAAACATGAGAAAAATACAAAAAGAAGTGATTGGTTGCAATAGAGTTGAGAATGTCAAGAAGCTTTGTATTTATATTTGATGGTTGTTTTGTTTAGTGGTAGAAATAAAAACCGGGTCAAATCAATTAGCTCTTTCATATGTATTCCACCATTTTCCTACCTAGACACCTAGCCCCGTTACAACCCGCAAGTCCTTTTGACTCATAAGCATGCTAAATACTCAATAGGAGGAGATTTGATTTTTATACAAGCTTATTGTCGCACAAACACACACACGCATGGAGTGGTTTAGCATTATGCTAATAATTCTTGTTACCGAGAGATTTTTGTGAGGGGTGTGTCTTGTGGTATGATTGAAAGTTAGTAAAAGGACGGTACCTTTTAGCTTGGTTTGCATGTTGATCGCTTGTGGTTTTGAAATAGTTTTTGAATGGGTTGCTTGGGACAAGCAACGGGTAAGTGTGGGGATGTGACGGGTGATCCGTAGGACAACCCTTAAATGAGCTAAATATGTGCATATCCCATATTTTATTTGGTTAATTATTTGAACTTGGTAACCACTCGATGAACTGATGTGCAGGTGTTAAAGTACTCAAGATGAAGGATTTAGAAAGATTAGAAGGATGACGGCTGACATATGAGAAGGCATCACATCATCATAAAAAAATAACATCACTCATCATCATTGTCAAGTGGGCTTGTGGACTAGGTGACACATGTTTTGGGTGCTGACTTGTGGGGCGGCATATCTAGAAAAAACAAAGAATCATATACACGCAGACAAGGGCACATGACATATATGTGCATTGAAAGTCAACAATCATTATCATAAATTGAAGGAGGGTTCGAGAAACAAGGACACACAACATCAGTAACACAATTAGCAGCCAATCATCACGTGAAGACTTGTGAAGGCTGACAAGAAATCAACAAAACAAAATCATCATCATTATGGCACATGTGGGTTTTATGTTTGGCGGCACAATTAACATCATCATCAATTAGTGGGCTGCACATGTGGTTTGGACTTTTTGATCACATGGAACACACAACATTGGGCCAACATCACACATGGACTAAGATATTGGTACACATTGACTTGTGAAGATGGGCCGCCATATGCATATGAGGGTTTTAGAAACATTAATTCTGATCATCACATGTGGGCTTGTTGGATTAGTGGACACTTGGGCGGCACACGTGACATGGGAAGTCCAAACAATATACACACACATGCAGATTATTGTTAAAAAGGATTGGATGCATATATATTTTTAGAGGGGGCAATTCAGAAAGCAACAAAACATAATCATCACAAAATTAACGGCAGATAGTGGAGGGACACATTAAAGTCATCGCATTTAATGTTTTTTATAGAGTTTTAAGAGGTCTTTCCACAGGTAAATCGGTTACACAGAATAATGGTGAACTAAGGGAGGGAGTTCGATCAGTGGGACGGAAGAAAGGAGCAGCCTCTAGGCTGCCTGGGACGCACGAAGAAAAGAAGGATATTATTTTTAGAGTCTCAATCTCATCTTCTTTCATCATGATCGGTTAACCCTCCAGTGAACACTCCGGGTGATGATTCTTGTATTTCACTTTTAATTTAGTTTTGTTTGTTTGAGAATTAGATTGTAATTAGGTGTTGACCGAATTGCATTTACATATATACAATTTGTGTGACAGACAAATCCTGGTGATAACCAGAGACGTATTTATGTTGAATCTAATTGTGCCTTTGCTGATTGAATAATTATTTATGCTTGCGGTTAATATCTCTCTGATCAATTGGTATTATGCTAGGATCTTGTATAAGTAATTGGTTTACCATTTAATCAGTGGCATCCAAATAAACAATAATTAGATTATTAGGTGTTTACAGAATCTGAATCCCGGAGTGGTCACGTTTCTATCATTGTTTTCTCATTTTCACAATACTTATTCATAAAAATTACAAAAATATATAAACTAGCAAATTTCATAAAGTAAGTTTAGATTAGTTAAACGGTATTACACTGACCACATGCTCCTCTGGATTCGATACCTGACTTACCCTGTCTATAGGTAATTTTAGGTTTTTGCATAGACCCGACGACAGTCTATCAAAGACAAAGTGCCGAAAAGTGCCTAAAACTCACGTAAAGTGCAAAATTCTGCACTAATCAACAAAATTCAGCATTTTAACATGCTAGTCACTTGCAAAAACATGAGAAAATGGTCCTGTATGCTTTCCTAAGTGTCAGGAATTAAAAGTGTCACTAAAAGTTACATAAAAGACACTTTACGTTATAACTTAGCACTGTAATGGAACAGTATCCAACCGAACAACCGGACATTACCCGAAACACCAAAATATTGCTAGAAGCATTATTATTATTTTTCTGAACTAGTTATGGTTCCCGAACACTTAAACATTCTACATAAAGCATGGTACACATTAAACACAAGACTTACACCTCCACTAATTACCTACATTTACCATCAACCTACAATTTAACCCCCTCCCCCTCATAATTTACGGTCACTAGGTGACCCCTCATCCACAAAATCTTGCTAGATACTTCCTTGATCTATCTTGGATTCACAAAGATTGTAGTAAGATCTTGTTTGTACTTCTCTTGACGTAATAACCTTTGGGTAATGAGATTAGGGATTATAAGTACACTAGAACACTTCATCATCTTCACCACACCTCCACTCCCTTCCACCCTCTTGCTCTCGGCCGAAGGTAACCCCACCACCACCACCATGTTTCGATCATCATCCATGTAATCCAAGGTTACCTCAAGGTGTTCATGGGTGATTAGTGAAGTGTGGAACTCTCGGAACTTGAAGGACCTCCTTTACAAGCTTTTATCCACTCCATTTGTGTCATTGTTCTTCCCTAGCTTGAAGCTAGTAGTAAGACTCTTGTAACCTTGTTTCCTTCATATTTATGGTGGTTAAAAGATATAAGATGTTGAAATAACAAGAACACTAAAGACCATACACTCGAATCTTGAAGCATAAAACATGAAATGTGATGAAATCTTGTTGTTATAATGTTGTTTAGTGCATAAATGATATTTGCTTGATGATTTCTTGAGATGATGATGTTGACCATCACATGAAGCTTGCCAGATGGTGTTTAAACACATAATCTAGCAAGTGGGAGGTGATTATGTAATAACGTATGATGATCATCTTTTAGTAAACACATGAACTTGATAAATAAAAATAATTTCTTGTAAAATGATGAACAAGTGAACTAGTAAGCTTGTAGATTTGAGATTTGTGAATGATTTTCTAAAAAGAACCAAGTTCAAAATGTGATTTTTAGAAGATCATGATTTTACATAAACCTATATTATTTTTGGTGAAAGAACAATTATAAGAACACTAGAGAAACAAGAAGGTTTAATAGATAAACATTTTTGTAAATTATGTTTACAAGTTGTAAACACCAAATCTCTTCAAGAGTGAGATTTTAAAGGAAGTAAACACACTTTGGAGGGTAACTAAACCCACTAAACACCTTACCAAGTTACTACGTGTTTTCGTGAAATATCAAGTTCATGTTATTAAGTAAAGTGTATAGTTTATACACTTGATAAGTGAAATATTGTTTAGAGTGTGATTGTTGATTGTTTGAATGATTTTCGGAAAAGAAAATGATATGCAAAAAAGCATGGACACCTCCGTTTTCAAAGGAAACTATGGCGAAATTTTCTAAAAATATAAACACTTAGAAAATACTTTCTAAACAAGTGTTTACATGTATGTCTTAAACTTTGGTGTTTCCATATAAACTTTGCCATAGGTTTTGTTACAAAATACAAAGTATCGGAGGTTGGTTTTCGTAAACAAAAATGGATAAATATATATATCTAGAATATATATTTTATATCAAAGACACATTGTGTGATTGTGTGTATACTCCGTGTATTAGTCGTATTATTTTATGATTTAAAATAATATAACTTAACAAAATACCAAGAATCTACAATCCAAAATAATACCAAAAATCACAAGGAACAAATATATAAGTTACACGCTTAATAATGCGAAATCGAGCGCAAGAACGTAACTTATAAATATATTTTTGGCAAATATTATTTTGGATACAAGGACTGAAAACATGATATTTGAAAATATTACAAGAGTAATATTGTATTTTCGACAAAGAGAAAATGTGTTATTTTTGGAAACTGCAAATACGAGAATACAAATACACAAGTATGAAATACTCCCATCATTGGGAAGGAAACACGAAAACAAATACTTGAAAAGTATTATGACTCAGGATGATGTAAAGACATAAAAGAAACGTAACTCAGAACATGAATACTAAGGCAAGGCACTGCCCACTAGTCTAATAGACCCTAGCATATTGTAGGTAGTCTTGTTTGCTGACGAGATTTGAGTTACGAGTACGAAGACGCAAAACAGTGAGTTCATACTCCCCCTTTTCTTCAAATGTTTTTGGTTTTATAACTCTCGGGGGTGAAATACATGTTACAAATGTTACAATATTTACAAATGGTATGATACAAAAACAAGAAGCACTCTTGGTGAGAACGAGTACCAAGTATGATGCGTTTTAAAGAATGATACAAGAAATCATGTATACTTGAATACTATGAAATGCCTATGAAAGGCCTATGAAATACTAGATCATGTGAGCATAGACTAAATACAGAAATGCCATTAATACTTAATTAGGGACGAGGGTTAGATCTAACGGGTACGGCCGAACCCCACTCATGGTCAAAACTAGTACCTAGTAGTGCTTCGGAGTCCTAGTCATGGGAAATCGACACGGCCGAGGGTAATCGACACAGTTAAGGGAAATTGACACAATCGAGGTTAATCAACACAGTCAAGGAGTCATAACAAGTACTCCCCATGTCCTCAAGGAGTCATAACAAGTACTCCCCATGTCCTCAAGGAGTCATAACAAGTACTTCCCATGTCCTCAAGGAATCATAACAAGTACTCCCCATGTCCTCAAGGAGTCATAACAAGTACTCCCCATGTCCTCACATGCCTTAATGTCCTTGTACAAACATTTATTTAGTACGTTCATACACGTTTTTCATACCTGTTTACAAAGGAGTCTCTCAAAGATTTACAAGAATTACAGTACACAACAAGACGCATGAACTCGCTCAACTTTTTGTTGATGTTTTCCAAAATTACATGTATTTCAGGTAACAGGATGGATCTTGGGCGCATGGGTCATAACTAGAAGTAGACTTCAAGTTTAGATGTCATCCACTTTTGTTGATTTGTAACCTTGTCGAAGGTTGTATTTTGAAAACTTAAATAACAAGTGTTTGTAATACTCAAATATTATTGAATGGATGAACATCGTTTTAATCATGTAAGTTGTTTGTTACGATTGAATGCAATGATATTAAACCAGTCACACATCATACGCTTCCGTAAAAGTCAGGGTGTGATACCCCTGGCTCGTTGGAATTCGGGAGAGAATATCTCCCGACAGATAGTGCAGTTTGGGTCTCACTACTAAGAAACTCGAGAGTCCCTACTTTTTATTATGCAGGGCTTTCAGGTCTTGGTGTGGGAGGGGCTTAGGTGAGCATACCATAACCAAATTTTCAATTGAGCGACATTGGCCGTCGGGGAGTTGTTATGGACACAGGACAACCGTCACCAGACTCCCAACCTGTGACAACTGGCACTTTTCCATGTAATTCCGTACGATGTGAACAGTAATTTGTAATATATGGTTGTGCATGATGAATTAATGATATGAATGATTTCATGATTTACTTTCAAAGAATTCACAAATACATTACATGTTGCATGTTCCTTTTGATTGTTAAATGCAACTTGAAATAGTTAAATAGGTGCGCAGATGGAAACTAGCTCAATTATCAGATAAACAAGTAGTACTGACGGGAGTTCAGTACTCAGACAGACAACATATTAGGACACAGCTTGAGTCCTAGGACCAAGATTTACACTAGAATTCTATGTAGGAAAGTATGGGTTATGAAACTGCCTTCCGAGTGACGATCAAGCACTAAAAAGTACCCGAAACACACCCTAAATGCAGAATTCTGCAACATTCAGTAAAAATCAGCAATTGAACATCGAAACATTATGCAGAAACAAGGTTTAATTGTCCAAAATAACTTGTAAAGTGTCGGGAATGAAAACTGTCATAAAAGGTATCTCATAACACACTAAACTGCGCAATTTAGCACCTTAATGAACCGGTAACCAAGCGAATAACCGGACACTACCCGAAACACCAAAATTGAATTAGAAGCATTGTTTTAATGTTACAAGACTAGTTATTAACACTAAACACCATATTACACATCAAAACATTTAAATACACTAAACCCCTAACTAAACACTTAACCTTCAACTAGATTATGTAACTAATCATTAAAAATCAACTAGATACCCCCCATGGATGGTTACAAAGGGGTCCCACACCCCACCATTTTATTGATTATTATATTGAATTTGTTGTGAAGATATTAGACATAAGAACTATTGTGTAATATTGTGATGGTGGATAAAAGAACCATAAGACCTTAGACATCATTACTTTCAATTCTCAACATTTTCAAACTCCACAAACTTCTTCTCCCCCTCTCATACCTACGACCAACACCCCCATTCTCCCTTAAATTTTTCAAGTCCATTTCCAAGCAATCCAAGAGTGTTATAAGGTGAATCAAGGCTAGATAGGAAGGTTGCAAGCAAGGGAACTTGAAGGACCATCTTGAGGAGCTTTTAACCACCTCTTTTCTTCTTCATCTTGTTCATCCCTAGCCCTTGTGCTAGTAGTAAGCCCTCTTGATCTTGTTTTTACACCGTATTTAGTAGTTAAAGTTGATATGTAACAAGAAAATCTAGAGATCACACCAAAACAAGAACATGAACATAAGAATAAAGCTTGAAATCATGAAGATCTAAGTTGTTTAGTGTATGTGATGAACTTGTTTGTTGATTTCTTGAATGTGTGGTGTAGATCACCACATAAAAGCTTGCTAGATAATGATTTAAAACATGATCTAGCAAGTATGAGGATGAATCTTGAAAGATCTACGTTGATCATCCTTTATGTTAAGTGTGAACTTGAAGATAAACATGATTTTGTGTAGAATGATGGTTCCTACAAGTTGTAAGTCTTAAAAGTATAAGATTTCAAAGATAAAAGTTTCAAGAAAATAAAGTTTACTTCAAGATTTAACATGATTTGGTTTTAAAAGAAGAAAGACATGTTTTATGTGTTAAAATGGAACCTTTAAAGTGTATAAGGTATGAAAAAATCAAGAAGATGATTTTTTGTAAAAATGTGTTACAAGTTGTAAAGGTTGAAATTTTGTAGGAATGAGTTTTATGAAGTAAAAATCATGTTTTTAGTGTTAGTATACCATGTTAAACATCATGATAAAATACTACAAGATTTTACAAAACTTCAAGTTCATACCATCTTGTAGAAATATATGTTATGGCTCATGGTAAGTTGTAGGATAATTGTTGATGATTATTGATGAATTTTGGAAAAGAAAAAGATATGCTAATAAGCATGGAAACCTCCATTTTCAAGGGAAACTATGGCAAAAATTTTTGTAAAAATTAAACACTTAGAAAAATATTTTTAAACAAGTGTTTACAAGTGCTTTTTGATCATGGTTTTAAATATAAAAGTTGCCATAATTTTTATTATAAAAAATTAGAAGTATTAGATGTTGATTTTCAATAATAAAAATGACTAAGTATATATTTAGGAAAATATATATTTAGAAGTCACAAAATTATGTGCTACATGTATATTGCTTGTATTAGTTATACTAAAAATTAGGAACTTGAAAAATAATACACCAGACCAAAATACTAAAAATTGTAATTTGAAATATTATAAAAATCACAAGAAAGTAAATATATAAATTACACACAAATATTGGACGATTCGGACAATGGACACTTTGGACTGTATATATATATATATATTCCGGAAATAAATTCGTATCTTGACAAAATTGGTAAACGGTATTTTGAAACCGAAAAAACGACAAAGTATGAATTCTTACCATTATCATAAAATATATCATATTTTGTCAAAATTGAAAATATATTATTTTTGGAATGTAAGAAATATATATTTTCATAAACAACTCAAAAATATATTATTTTGGTGAAAACTAACAATATATATTTTTCTAACTTTAATCTTAAAAATATATTATTTCTATGATATATGTGGAAGTGTACATACTTTTACCAAATAAAATTTATAGATATTTTTTCTATAAAGTTCTCTTAAAATATATATATTTTAAGAATATAAACTTGGTGATTTTTAAATTATGCAAAAATAATATTCCGAAAAATTATACATAAATTAAGTATGGATTACTTAATAAATACAAGAAAATACATATTCCTATACGTATAAATACATACCGACATACACTACCAACACTTGGTAAAATACGCAAATACAAGTATACTTATACTTGAAAATATATATGTGAGAACCATATGACAAAACAAGTTAAAAATATATTATTTTTAACAATATTCCGAATAATTGTTTGGAAATGAATTAAGTTAAAATATCCTTATTTAAACTAATATATATATATATATATATATGTATGTATATATATGTACAAATATGGAGTTATATATAATTATAAAATTATATATACAACATACACCAAGCGTGTAACTCAAAGTATACCAGAATTCCAAAATAAGTCTTAATAAATAAATAAGGTTAAGAGTCGTTACACGACCTAAGTGTCTAATAAAACATAGCACGTGTGTAGGTAGTGGTACGACCCAAGGATAGAGACTTTGAGTACACGATGCTGCTGACGCAAACTAGTGAGTTCATGTCCCCCTTTTCTCTTAACTGTTTTTGGATTTATAACATTTTGGGGGTGAAATACATATTTCAATGGTATGGTTTAGCTAAGGAATGAACTGTTAGATCATGTGGATGGGTAGGCGCATACTTAAGACTATTAATCTTGTTAAAGACCGAGGGGCAGGAGTGGTAGATCTATCGGTTGTAGCGTGCCCCACTCATGGGTCCTTGTGTGGCCGCATATAGTGACTATGTCATTCCAACCAGGCGGACCGGAAGAAATTTGCTAGGTTTGAGCCTTCCTACGCCATTGCACACATATTAATATCCTTGCAAAACATTAATTGATCTGTTCATAAACGCTTTACATACCGGTTATCAAAAGAATTCTCTCAAATGTTTACAAGTTTATTTGGAACTTTTACAAAAACACATGAATTCGCTCAACTTTTGTTGATGTTTTCAAATTACATGTATTTCAGGAAACTAGATGGATCGTTGGCGTTGGTGTTGTTTTCAAGCTGTAAATTTCAAGTTTGGATGTCATCCATTATTGAAGGGTTTGATCCGTATATCTCATCCTTGATGAGATATAGGATGCAAAGCCTCGTGAAACTAATCTTTTGTAAAGAAACCCCTTTTTATGGAACTACTTATCTTTTGATGGATTGTAACCTGAACTTAAACAACTTGTGTTTGTAATGTTTTAACTTATGAATGGATGAACATCATTTTAGTCATATAGTTGTTTATTATAATCGAATGCAATGAAAACCGATCAAGTCACATGCACACGCTTCCGCAAAAGACAGGGTGTGACAGGTTGGTATCAGAGCTTCGATTGTAGTGAACTAGGATTCCTTCTCGAGTCTAGACTACAATCACTAGGATTCTCTCACGAAAACAAGTTTACAACAAACAAAAAGGTTTTTCATTGCATTTCCAAAAGCGCCAAGATCCATGAATCAAACATTTTTCAAAGGAAAGACAAAGCAAGGACATTAGTAGGGGTGAGGAATACCTCAACTAATGTGCCAATTGAGGTATAGTCTATATGAGATAGACTTGCCGAAGACGAAATGACCCACGAAAGAACAAACGAGAGTTATATTTGACATGTTGCATTTATTTGCCTGTATATACTAAGTAACATTATTATTAATTAATATATATGCATATATGTGTACGGAATAATTATTGACGGGAACGAGATACCTTCGACTTCGAATCCTATTATTATTCTTGACTCGCACAATGAGACTATCGACCTCGCATTTATTGCGGAGCTTATGGCTGATGTAGTTACCAAACGAGACCCTGAACTTGATTCCGTAGAAGATGGCTACTCTTCCCTCTCGAATGCGAAGGTGCCTGACTACTACAGTGACGACGAGGCGGAGGAGGTAACCTTGGACAACAACCTTATCAGTGAGACGAGGTCCCTGTGGCTTTTACGAAACCTGATTGACGACACTCTTGTCCAGAAAAGGAAGATGAGGTACTCATCTTGAAGGTGCCCCTACAACTACTATTGCTAGGAACCCTTTTTATTCCTACTTTTGTCTAAGCATTGTGCCATTTCGCGCGTAACAACAACGGATGTTAGCGCATGGACCATAATAAAGGTCCCTTCTATGTTGAAGGTATGAAGATAGTAGTGTCCCCTCTTTGACTAATCGGCTGCTTTGAACGAGAGAAAATCAGGGTGACCAAGCAAGACAATTTATTATTACAGGGGCCCACGTAATAACAACTTGTAGTGCATGGAAATCCTGGTGGACTCTGTGGGTCAAGCTAATGATCACCACCTATTCGAAATTTCTAAAGTCGTCAAACCTCCATCTAATAGAACACTAACCGAGATAGTTACTAAAACACCCTACATAGTAGGAAGTCCGTCTTTGCCTGCTTCGTGCCTAACACTTCTACCTGTAGTACGAGTCGTTTGGGACCCGGTATCTAAGCGAGTGAAGATCGCTAACACCCAGGAAAGATTTTCCTCAACACTTTAGGATTCTTATGTTTAAATTTGTACGGAGCCTACAACACCCCAACTTATCCATTGTAGTTGCTACGATAGACCCCAACATTTGACATCCGTTTTACCCTAAGGAGGTAGCATGGCGCGAGCCGTAGTGTAACCCATTTACTGCACTCTATTCGGCATTCATGGAGACCATACCAACCATATTGGGACTCATGGAGCCCAAGCAAAATCAATGTATGCGTCGCACAGTTCAGTGTGGCAAAGGGGTCCTCCCTACATCGGACAATCAAGGTCCATGAAGTATGGAACACATGTTATAAGGACGGAAGCGACCACTCGATTCTCCCCTTCTCAACGGATTGCCATCCTATATAGGCACATGGATGACACATGCAAGAAGATTCTTCTCGTCCTTCAACCCACATGCACTCTATCACCCACTAACTATATCACCGCCACCAACACCCTTATTAGTACCTCCACACTCTCTATCCCTTAGTGCACCACATCGGTTGGGTAGTGCATTCGCGCCCTGGAAACCGCTCTACGGTTGCTTTAAGGCACAATTCGGTCCCGAGGAAGAAGTCACATACCCTCACGACCTTATTTCTGCATTTTCACTATCCCCCCCACACGTGGTAGCAATGCACAACCCCCATCTTTTGGGAAGTATACCCGTTTTTTATAAAACTAAAGACTATGGAAGAGTCGGAGACTTGAGGAATAAACAAGGAACAAGGTGAAGGGAAGACCTCACCGTATTTGTATGATACTGTATGACTTGCGTCAACTGGAGTGAGATGACACTGAGGAGGTTTTCATCACAAAACTGATTACAACAAGTTGATATGGTGTATATAAAAGTCGATATGTCCTTAGCAGAACTTGGTTGTAACTCAATGCACCTCCCTAAAATGACGAGATAATTATGGTGGAAGGATTTGCATAAGCATCATTAGGAATTACCTTACCCATATACTCGTAGTGCGTAACGAATGAGCTTTGCTTTCACTCGAAGACGACAAAATTTATTCCAAAATAAATGTTTAATTCCGTCGATATGATTTATACATGTGAAGCTCATGGAACCACAGCGAAGGAAACGCTGGTCGAGCCCAATCAGAACCTTTATCTACAACACGAGCTGTCACACCCCCAAAATCCACCATGCGGAGTATCACCGCTTGGAGGCGTGACATGACCAGGATCAAGCCACCAATCACATTGAACAATGTATTTAAGATGGATAAAATCCGACCACACAATATAATTGGTGACCAAAAGCTAGTTAACCAAGTTCGAATTAAACAGCGGAAGCATAAGACGTAAAACCAAAACATAAATAAGTTCATAAAGTTTAAATGTTCAGAACGGGACATAGCAGTCCATATCCCACAACGACCTCCTCCTCGTGTAAGCTCCATAAGCGTCTAACGACCTGTAAGGCATGTAACAACGAGTCAACAACAAAGTTGAGTGAGTTCACGGTTGGTTGTTTAGTTTTAAGTTGTCTTCGAAAACATGGTTTTGTCTTTCGTTGGCTTATTTGCCGTGGGGGTTACCCCAATGTTTAAAGTATGATTAACCAGTTCCTTCTTTATTACCCAAACCATATCCATAATCAGTGGGGGCTTCCCCATGTGAACTACTAGACCGTTACCATATCGACAACTGACGAACAATAGTTGTGCCCTACGTCAATGTCTATCATCATTGACAGTTTGCCGTAGTCCATTAGTACACGCCCGTCCGACTGGCACGGTGTGAGGTTTGTTAAATCTAATAGCGCTATTAACTAATGACCCGCTCGCCATTGGCCTCGGCGATTAAGTCGATATAAAAATGAGGGACTTCATGATAGAGTTTTGTCTAGTAAGTTTTAAGGTTGTTGTCCTACCCAAGGAGGACGAACATACGTATTCTACCCAAGGAGAATATGCAGGATTATTATTGGCATCCTACCTATGGAGGATGGCGGTACATATCCTACCCAAGGAGGATATGTAGGTTCTGTTTTAATTCTTTAACCCATTCCCAATCCACCGGGAATCCCATGCCTTAAAAAGTGTGTGAACTCACCTTTGGTTGCTCGGTTTGACTCTCAAAAATAGCTAACAGTCAAGGTCGGTCAATCACGTCCTGGTATGATTACCACTTAGTTTATTAGTGACTTCAAATAAGCACGAAGTTCCTACACACATCTACCACATAACATACACTTACTTTAACGGTTCATGCCCATATAAACTTCCCGTCTATTCCCATTCATAAGCAAACATACGACATTGCACATAACACTTTCATTGACATATAACATGTTAGATCGTTCTCAGATAACCTACCCGATATTTAGACACGCAAATTACTACTTATGTCGTTTCAGCTTTTACATTCAAAACTGGGCTGTTTTCAAGAATTTTAATAAAATAGTTAACCTGATCCAAAAATTTCGAACTTTTTACAGAAGGTCTTAAATGATCCAAATATTATTGTGTAAAAATCTCGGGATCCAATTCATTACCAATATTTTATAAAAAATCATTTACCGGACTGCAATCAGATTCATCACTTTCTAACTGCAGTCCACGGAATAAATTACGATTCTGCAGTAAAAACGCAGCTTGAGCTGCTGTCCAAAAATAGACCTTTAAAAATAGTAAACGACCTCGAAAAAATACGATTCCAGTGCCATTGGATCCGTTTTTCGAAAATACATAATTTAGGCTTCAGAAAATCAGTTTTTCGATTTATTATGATCCGTTTACAGCCAGTTGAAGTTGGCTGAAAATGCTAATCAGCATGCTTTTTAGAGTTTAAATGTTACTAAAACGCATCAACAAATGTTCTAACAACGGGTTTATCAGGAAATCAACGATCACACATCATGCATGCTTTAACCAACCCTAATCCGACAAGATTTCATCTTTATGTAAACTTATGTTCATGTTCCTTGTTCATTTTCTTTTTATGTTCTTGTGTTAAACATCAAACAACAACCTTTCGAATAATCATCATACAAGTAACCAAGAGTGTAATCAAAGACTTACAACTAGCACAAAGACTAGGGTTGAACTTATGAACAAAGGATCATGATGAAGATGGTGTGAGAAAGCAATGTGTGATGTTCCTTCAAAACTTCCAAGCTTCAAGCTTCACAAGACTTCTTCTAGCACTTGATTCAAACTTGGAAATGGAATGGATGAATGTTGAAGTGGGGTGGTCGTGGCGGATGTATATAGGCCGAGAGAGGGAGAGAGAAATGAGGGAGGTGGTGTGATTTTTGAGAAGATATGGGATGGTATGGTGATCTTACACACTATGCTTATAAAGATCTCAAAGTAATATTTTGTACAAGAGATCAAGTAAGGACCAATCAAATCTTAGATTGTAATCTTGGAGGTAAGGTGGTGAAATTGGGTGGGTCCCTTGGTGACCGAAAATGGGTAATGGGGGGGGGGGGGTTAGATGTAACATTTTGATGATAGTGGGTAAATACTAGTTAATTTCCAAGTATATACTTACATGTGTTAGTTAGTTGGTATTTTAGTGGGTGTTATGGTGAACGGGGATCATAACTAGCCAAGAAATAATTAAACAATGTTTCTTGCAATATTTTGGTTTCCCGGGTAATGTCCGGTTGGATACCGTTTCGTTAAAGTGCTTAGTTGTTCCGTATAGTGCCCTCTTTTTGTAACACTTTTAATTCCTAACACTTAGGAAAATATTCAGGACCATTTAGTCAAGTTTCTGCATAATCATTAAGCATAATATAATATTAATCAATCGTACGAATACATGTAATTACGAGGGTTGTCACATTCTCCCCCTGTTAAGAAAATTTCGTCCCGAAATTTAGTGCGTGGTTACTGAGGAAGCTAGTTAAGTTGCGTGGTTTACTGGTTTTCCTGGGGTGTCACATCATCCCCCCGTTGGTTTGGAATTTCGTCCCGAAATTCTGCAGTAGCTTCAGCCTCAGTAGTGGTTGCACTTTTCTTAAACAACTGGGGATACCTGTGTTTCATTTGGTCTTCTCGTTCCTAGGTATACTCTGGGCCACGACGGGAGTTCCAACGAACTCGAACAAGGGGTATTCTGGTACGCTTGAGAATCTTAATGTCTCGGTCTGTGATTTCAACTGGTTCCTCGACGAATCGCAACTGGTCGTCGATTGTGAGCTCCTTTAAGGGAACTATGAGGGTCTCATCTGACAGACACTTTTTCAGATTTGACACGTGGAATACGTTGTGAACTCCGCTGAGTTCTGCTGGTAAATTCAGCTTGTAGGCGACTTTGCCAATTTTCTCAATGATTTCGAACGGTCCGACATAACGCGGATTGAGTTTGCCTCGTTTGCCAAAATGGACTACACCTTTCCAAGGTGAGACTTTGAGTATCACTCGATCCCTAACCTAGAACTCGAGTGGTTTCCTACGCTTATCAGCGTAGCTTTTCTGACGGTCACGAGCTGCCGCCATTCGTTGTCGTATCTGAGCAATCTTCTCAGTCGTGTCTACCACAAGTTCTGGGCCTGTGATTTGGCTGTCACCAACTTTTGCCCAACAAAGAGGTGATCGGCATTTACGTCCGTACAATGCCTCAAATGGAGCGGCCTGGATACTGGTGTGGTAGCTGTTATTATACGAAAATTCTATTAAAGGTAGATGTCGCTCCCAGCCGTTACCAAAATCAATCACATGCCCTAAGAATGTCTTCAAGGGTTTGGATGGTGCGTTCAGATTGCCCATCCGTCTGTGGATGATATGCCGTGCTCATGTCTAATCGAGAACCAAAGGACTTGTGCATAGCTTGCCACAATTCAGATGTAAAACGTGAGTCACGATCAGAAATGATGGAGGTTGGCACTCCGTGCCTTGATACTACTTCCTTTAGGTAGACGTTTGCTAGCGTAGAAAACTTATCCGTTTCCTTGATAGCCAGAAAATGTGCAGACTTGGTCAATCGATCCACTATCACCCAAATAGTGTTATTTCCGCGTTGAGATCTAGGCAGGCCAGTAACGAAATCCATGGAAATTTGCTCCCATTTCCATGTCGGGATCTCTGGTTGTTGGAGTAGGCCTGATGGTTTCTGATATTCAATCTTGACTCTCGCACAAGTAAAACATTTACTGACGTAGGTTGCTATGTTGGCTTTCATGCTAGGCCACCAGTATGTAGTCTTGAGATCGTGGTACAACTTATCCGAACCAGGATGTACCGAATAACGAGACTTGTGTGCCTCATCCATCACAAGCTCACGTAGATTTCCGTAAAGTGGGACCCAGATGCTCCCTGTTACATAGTAGGCGCCGTCTTCCTTTTGTTTTAACCGCTTCCTCGATCCTCATACGAACTCAGCCCTAATGTTCTCTGCTTTCAACGCTTCAACCTGAGCATCTCGTATCTGGGTAGGAAGACTAGATTGGATGGTAAGTTGTAACGCTCGCACACGTTTAGGTGTAGTATCCTTTCGACTGAGGGCGTCGGCCACAACATTGGCTTTGCCCGGATGGTACTTGATCGCACATTCGTAATCATTCAAGAGCTCGACCCATCGACGTTGTCGCATGTTTAACTCCTTTTTCTTGAAGATATGCTCGAGACTCCTGTGATCGGTGTAAATGGTGCACTTGGTACCGTACAGGTAATGTCTCCATATCTTAAGTGCGAAAACAACTGCTCCCAATTCCAAGTCGTGCGTAGTGTAGTTCCTTTCGTGAACTTTAAGTTGGCGCGATGCATAGGCAATGACCTTGTCATGTTGCATCAACATGCAACCAAGTCCTTGGATGGAAGCGTCGCAATAAACCACAAAATCATCTGTGCCCTCGGGCAATGAGAGGATAGGCGCGCTACAAAGTCTATCTTTTAACTACTGAAATGCGGACTCCTGTACATCACCCCATCGATAGGTGACACCCTTCTGAGTCAGTGAAGTGAGAGGTTGTGCAATCTTTGAGAAATCCTTGATAAACCTTCTGTAACATCTTGCTAAACCCAAGAATTGGCGGATTTCTGTTGGTGTACGGGGTGCAGGCCAGTTCTTGATCGAGTCAGCCTTGGATGGATCCACATGAATCCCATCCTTGTTTACCACGTGGCCTAGAAAGTGGACTTTGCGAAGCCAGAAGTCACATTTCGAAAATTTGGCATACAACTGCTCTGTTCGAAGAAGTTCCAAAATAAGCCTCAGGTGTTGCTCGTGTTCTTCCTGACTCTTCGAATAGATCAGGATATCGTCGATGAAAACTATGACAAACTTATCCAGGTAAGGCTTGCACACTCGGTTCATGAGGTCCATGAAGACCGCAAGTGCATTCGTCAATCCGAAAGGCATAACCAGAAACTCGTAATGCCCATAACGAGTCCTGAATGCTATTTTAGAGATATCCTCGTCTCAGACTCTCAGTCGATGGTAACCTGATCTTAAGTCAATCTTGGAATAGAAACTCGACCCTTGCAACTGGTCGAATACGTCATCAATGCGTGGAAGAGGATAACGATTCTTCACGGTCACCTTGTTGAGTTCGCGGTAGTCAATACACATTCTGAAGGTACCGTCTTTCTTCTTCACAAATAACACTGGAGTTCCCCAAGGCGAAGAGCTAGGGTGAATAAAACCCTTGTCCAAGAGCTGTTGTAGTTGCGAGGACAGTTCTTCAAGTGGGTTCGGATGTCGTCAAAGAAAACAAGGGACATATCTATCGTGTCTGAGGATCCATATTGGCCGTATCATGATCAAGGAAAAGTACCTGGGGTATCAACATGTTCGTGGCCCAATGCTCACTGAGTAACATTCATAGAGTGTAACTTGTCCAAGCGAGTGTCCGCGGGGAACACTTTTAAGATCGTAGGGTTCAAAAGTATAACGTGTATGGGTGGGGAAACATGAGAAAGGGTAGCCGCAATCGATGAATAAGCGTTTAATAATCCCTAGCAGGGGTTTACCTGATGTCAAAGGTACAGCTGGTTGTACGCAAGTTGGGTATAGTTAGGATAAAGTATGATGTTGGTCGAATATAGCTGTCACGGGGTTAAATCAATCAGAACAAGAATTCAACATAGCAGCATGATTGTCGTACAAGTGTGTAGTGTTAAGATTCACTGAGACTTCCATCAAAAGTCGTCGGACTTGCCCACATGCGAAGGAGGAACAATTCACCTGAATCTATGAACTTAGGTGGGTTTGTGATTCATCAAGTAAGCAACCAAGTTAGGAGGAGTTCATTGGGTTGTGCGAATGAATCCAAAATACGTCTGCGTAGTCGTGAGGTTCCAAAAGAAAGACGCGAAAACGTGTTCAAGAGAGTATGATCGTATCAACAATACATCACCACCCTCAAGGTTTCAAGGAGTGATCACTAATAATCGAAGGTCGAGCCTTCCAAATTCTCTAAGCGAGTGCGTGTTCGTTTCAGTATCTCAACATGGAGTAGTGAGAACGTAATGTCACTGTGGTAAGAGAGTGATGGTTCGATCTAAGCCAATGGTAGAAATTGGATGTTGGTGCACGATGTCTAAAGCCTACGTCTTAAGCCTAGGTCATGATGTATAGAAGTCAATAGTGTCAGATATGTAAAGTTCAGGGGTCTGAATGTAATTTTATGTGTATTTGATGTTATTTCGCTTGAAATGACACTTGGTCATTTCGAGCGAAATCAGAAGTTGTTATTTCGCTCGAAATGACATGTGTTATTTCAAGCGAAATCTCATGCCTATATAAAGGCTAGTTATATTTCTCATTAGGCACGGAATCAGAAGTTGTGTACCGAACTGTTGCCGGATTTTCAAGTGAATTATTAATGAGAAACAAGTGTTAAAGTGATATTCTGTTGGTGCACTACATCTGTCGATTTCGTCTTGTATCGAGTCTTAGTCTTAGAATGTTAGATTAGGGAATGTTTTACGAGTAAATAGGAGAATGTATGTGTCTAAGAGACTGATTTCGCTCATATGGTCAAAGATAGGTGATTCCACTTATTCGTTAGTAGGTGATTCCACTTATTCGTCAATGAGTGATTTCGCTTTTGTGTACATGTTCACATAAGCGAAATCACCAACACTATATATAGGACACTTGAGTGAAATCAGAAAATGAGTTGTGTACTTGGATACCGAAGTGCTGCCGGTTTTCCAATTGAATGTAAACGTTGTTATATCAATCAACAAGGTGATTTAAGTGAACATCTAGCTGTTTCTACGTTGGTTACTTGTTTTCCGCACCTGTAACTAATCGAGACTCCTCTGATAGACTCGTTCGGGTCAGAATACGATCCTACATATTCTCTGTTTTCTACTCCATTCTGTACTGATTCAGCTCTGTTTGTTTGATTCCGCCTTTCAAACAGTGTGTATTGACTTTAATTGACTCACTTGGTCGATAAATCGATCCTACAATTGGTATCAGAGCCAGTTATGAGCCAATACACTTGAATCAGTGTCTTTTTATACTAAAATTTGGACTTCTGGACTTTTTACCGGACAAAATGGACTGAGTTTTTGATATTGTGTGTAAAACTGTGTTTTAACAAACCCTTGAGAGAATCAGATCAAAATTCGGTCTAAATCATATAAAAATGGACTAAAAACCTTATTCCGCTTGAACGAGACATTTGATTCCGCTTCAAAAACTGTGGTAATTCCAAGCGAAATAAGAGATTTCGCTTGAAATGATCTGATTTCGCTTGAACAATTGAAGTAATTTCAAGCGAAATAAGTGATTCCACTTGAAAGTCACCTTATTTCGCTTGAGTTGGTTATTCCGCTTGAATGATCACTTGATTTCGCTAGAAAATACTTATTCCGCTTGAAAACCTTATCTCACTTGAAATCATGTGTTTGTTGTGAAAGTCCATATTGTTCGTTATTTCGTTTGAAAGTCTGATTTTGTGTAATTTCGCTTAAAAAGTTCTGTTTTCAAAATTTGAAAAATTTGTTCGTAAACTGTTTTCATAAAATGGAAAATCAAGATTTTTATAACTTCTTTGCCGGCGGTGGGATGACAGCAGCACAAAACCCAGGCATTATAGTACAAAACGTGAATATGGAGAATGAGCTCGGAACGATGCAGAAACCATCTAAACTGATGAATATCGATGAGTATTCGAGTTGGTCTGGAAGGTTTAAGACACGGGTTCAAGCAAACCACTTCGAGTGCTGGATGAAGATTGAAGCAAAATATGTTCCTCCAGTAGATGGTTTGGATCATGTGAAAGTGATTGGTAGTTTGACACAAACTGAACAAGAAGATTTCAAAGCTGAGAAGAAGATGATGAGTATTCTTCAACAGGCGATTAAAGAGGATATCTTGGTGTTGTTGCAACATGAGGATAATTCACAATCTATTTGGGAGTCACTGAAATTAAAGTTTAAAGGGAGTGTGGCCATGATCAAAAGCAAAAAGGCTTTGATAAAGAAACAATTTGACATCTTCACTGGTATGAAAGGTGAAACTACAAAACAATTGATTGGAAGATACTGTCATCTAGTTGCGGAGATGGGGAGATTGGAGATAACCAAGACTAATGAGGAGTGGATCGATAAATTGGCAGATGCATTGCCATATGATGAATGGGGTACATATCTGCTGGTGTTAAAGAACAATACAAATTTTTCTAATTTGAATCTTAGTGGTTTCATAGAGAAGATCGAAGCACATGAGTTAGAATTAACAAAGATTAAACAGATGAATTCTGCAAATGTTCAACATGATGTTTCTTTATATTACAAAGGCAGTTCTCCGGCAACAACGAATCTAAGCCCGAAAATTCAAACAGGGTTTAGTGCAGATTTAACATCCGGTGCTTCGTCTAGTACATCAAGCAACAACAAGCCTTCACCGTTTACAAGTTATGAGCCGAATCCCAAGACTTCAGAACAAATGTCTCCACAAAGATCTTCAAGCTCGAACAATCAGGGATATGTTTCTGGGATACAGTGTAACATTGCTGTAAACATCAAGAATGGACAAGAGTTTACAGAAGCAGCTGCTAAGCAACACATTGCACTGTTAGCTTCCGTTCTAGAGTCGTATGAGAGTTTGGTAGCTGGGAGGATTGGTAATCCAGATATGACTAAAGAGGATTACGACCAAATCGATCCAGAAGAGTTAGAATTGATTGATATCAAGTGGGGGATGGCTAGTTTGGTTAGAAGAGCCCAAAGGTTTATGGAAATTACGGGCCAAAACAGTTTGTCAGGTCCAGATCAAAAGCTTGGTTTTGATAAGTCCAAAGTGACTTGTTTCAGGTGTAAAGAAAAAGGGTCATTTTAAGAGGGAGTGTCCGAATAGAGAGGTCAATAACCATCAGAATCCTTTTACCAACGATTACTACAGACATGCGATCTATCATAAGACAAATCAACAACCTGTCGTTCAAAGACCTCAGATCGAAAATAAGCCAGAAAAAGCTCTTATTGTCAACCAAGATGATGAGAAGGTAGCTGAAGGGTTCAGTTGGGACAAGTATATCCCGGGCAGTGAGGGTAAAGCAATGATGGCTGAGATTGTGGAGGTGTCTGAAAGTGTTGGTGAAACAGAGGTTGTTAGTGAAGAGGTGTCTGAAAGTGTTGTTGAAACAGAGGTTGTTAGTGAAGAGGTATCTGAAGAAAGTTCGGTTGATCTCGAAGAAATTGCTGCAGAAGTCTACTATTATCAATCCGAACAGGAGGTTTTAGCGAGTTCTTTAAAATCAATTTTACCTCTTAATGTGGTTAATTCTTTTGCAGGTTATTTCAGTGAGCCAACAACAGGATCTTACCAACAGTATGATGTTGTGAAAGCTCCGGTTGAAGAGATTATTGATGTCTCCAAAGAAATGACTGAAGAAACACTGAAAGAGATTGCTGACAAATCCTTAATGGCAAAGCTGAAAGAGGTAGACACAGAATCTGTAAAACCAGATTCTGTTGATACCGAGTCAGTTGAAAGTGTGTCAGTCAAAACAGAGTCAGGTTAAATGGAGTCTGACGGGAAATCTGAAAGTGAGGAGGTCAAAACCAAAGGAGTGTCTGAATCAGAGTCTGATAATGTCGGTAAACAGGATGTTGATTTTGAGCAAGAGGATAAGATTGTTGAAAAGGTTGATTCAATTTCTGAAACTTCATGCAAAAACTGTTCAAAAACATGCATGGAATGTCTTGAAAAAGATAAAAAGTTTCAGGAATTGAAACAATACACTGATGAGGTTAAATTTGATCTGAGTGAAGTAAAAGAAGCTTATGACAAGTTGGCTAAATCTATTAAAATGATTCAAAAAGAAAGTCTTGAAAACGATAAAGCCACAAAATTGTTAAAAGCAACAGTTTTTGATAAACAAGTAGAAATCAACTTTCATTTGGACACGATTGCTTCATTGAAAAAAGAATTAGAGTTAATCAAAATTGAGAATGAAAGAATTGACAAGAAGTTGATGAGTTATGTTGCATCTTCATATGTAATTGAACAGATTGTCCCACAACAACCAAATGCAACACCTGTCTTTAACAGTGTTCCACCCCCAATGTGGAATCATTACACTTAAAAGTATCCAGATGGGGTGGAAGCTGCATTGAATCTCAAACTGAAAACCATTGAGAATGAGTTACCTGAGAGTATTGATGTTATATTCTCTCCGTCCGATACTGACAATGAGTCACAGGTTATTAAGACCGTTGTTGACCAAGTGTTAGACGAAGAGAGTGATAACTCAGATTTTGAAACCGTGAAAACTCATTTGGAAAGTTCCAATTCTGATGTTGAAGATGATGGTAACTTTTTGGACAAGTTTATACCAAAATCAGAAAAGGTTGTGAATGATGATCCGATCATGGTGGTCTATACAATGATTGGAACTGACAAACTCTATTCTGATTTTGAGTATCCAATCCAGAACGCGAACATGAAAAATGTTGAAAAGGTGTTTAAATTGGTTGAGATTGACATTTATGAGGTAAATAACAATGAGTTCTTTTCAAAACCTAAGAAGTCTTTTGTGAAACAAAACAACCCAGGGAAGAAAGATTGGGTGGGTAACAATGGGTCTAACAAGAAAAATGGAAACAATTTTAAAAACAAAGGTATTGGGTTTGAAAAGAAGATGGCTAAACATGTGATAAAGCCAAAAGATAAGATGTGTGATGTTTTTGTCACAGGAATGAACTTTGTTGAGGAAAAAGAGTACATTTTTAGTCAAAAGGCCATTGATGATTTCAATGCAGCGAAAAAGTTGAAAGAAGAGACCTACAAATCTACTATTGTTGAATATGACAAAAGAGTTTGTTACCGCTGCAATGAAATTGGTCATATGGCGAAACAATGCACCAAAAAGATTGAAAAACCCATTTTCAAGAAACCTGTTTTGCAAAAACCAAAACCTAAAACTTCAACTGATGATAAGGGTAAAAATCCAATGGTTTCTTTTGTTCGAATTCTGAAAAGAGGTGAATCGTTGAAGTCCGAAGAAAAACCGAAATCAACTTTTGAGATTGGTGAATCTTCAAAAACCCAAAAGACTTCAAAGATTTATCCAAAGACGAAAGTTTTTGAAACTCAATCATGGGTGGCTAAATCAAAACAATCAGTTGAGGTGAAGAAAATGAAGAATGAGTTAAAATCTGAATCAAAAGTGGTTTCTAGTGATGTTCAGAAATTTGAATTTGAATTAGACAAGTTTCTTGCAGAGTTTCCACCAATTAAGAAGGAAGTTTTAAAATCAAAATCTGAACCTGTTGTCCCAAATGTGATCTTTAGTATTCCAAAAGTTGATGTGAAATGTGATTTAGTGTTTGGTAGTGTTCCACAGGAAAAGAAGTCATGGGTTTCATTGTTTGAATGAAATTGCTATGATGTTTGCAGGGGCTTTCGAGGTCGTATATTTCAAAGTGGATAATGGACAGCGGAGCTTCAAGACACATGACCGGAATGCTAGCATTGCTTTATAACGTCAAGTCTATCAACGGAGGATATGTGGGTTTTGCTGGGAATCAGGGAGGAAGGATTGTTGGTCAAGGGACTCTAACGAATGGAGTCATTTCATTTGATAAAGTGAACTATATAATTGAACTTGAAAACAATCTGCTGAGTATTTCGCAGATCTGTGACAAGTCATTTACAGTACATTTCACTAAAAATGAATGTCTTGTTTTAGAACCTGGTTTCAAAATTCCTGAGGAAATGGTGTTGTTGCGAGCACCACGAGAAAATGACCTATATATTCTTGATATGGGTGTCGCAACACCAACAAATCATCAGAAACAATGTTTTGTGTCTAAAACCAAAGCAACAGAAAAAGAGTCAATAATGTGGCATCGAAAGATGGGCCACATTCATGTTAAAAAAAATGAACTTTCTTGTACATAATGATTTAGTTGAAGGTGTAAATTTGAAAAACTTTCATTTGAATGATGATTGTGTAGCATGCAAGAAGGGAAAGCAGACAAAGAAGTCACACCCACAGAAGTTGCTGAATTCAATCAGAATGCCTCTCGAGAGACTCCATATGGATCTCTTTGGACCAGTCAATGTGGAAAGCATCAACGGAGACTTATACTGTCTAGTAGTCACTGATGACTTCTCTAGATTTTCTTGGGTGGTGTGCATGGAGAGGAAAGATAAAATGTTTGAGTCTTGATGATTCTTTTCAAGAAGATGGAAACGGTCTACAAATTGCCAATCCGGAGAATAAGAAGTGACAATGGAACAGAGTTTAAGAACAATCGCATGCTCGAGTTCTGTAACGAGAAGGGAATTCTTCATGAATTCAGTGCACTATACACTCCACAGCAAAATGGTGTAGCTGAACGAAAGAATCGTACCATCATTAAAATAGCTCGAACGATGCTTGCCGATTCCAAGTTACCAATATTTTTCTGGAGTGAAGCTGTGGCAGCAGCGTGCTATACATTGAATCGGGTTCTAACTGTGAGAAAATACAAGAAAACGTGTTTTGAACTTCTTCATCGTTACAAGCCAAATTTGAAGTGTTTAGAGCCGTTTGGATCACCGTGTACATTCATTGATCAAGATGGAAAGTTTGGCACAAAGAGTAATGAGGGTTTCTTTGTTGGATATGCGAGTCCGCTCAAAAGAGTGTTTGTTCCATGTCTGAAGAAGGTAATTGAAGTTCAGCATGTAGACTGTCAGAAGCATACGGCTCCACCGCAACTTCCCGGACAAAGATTGCTTTTCGATTACGACAAACTCTGGGAGTCTTTCCAACTGCCGACAGAGCCGAGTGAAGAGGAACTTGCTTACTTATACCAACAGCAACAATCCATGGTACAAGATCAGATACCTAGACCGTTGGTGGTTTCTCAACATGATGTGGGTACAAACATTCCTATAACTGGTACAAACGATCACGAGGCCGGTCCCAGCGGAACAACTCACGAACCACCAGAGGAACCAGCTCCATCATTTGATCAATCCGATGACTCAGATTCGGAAAACAGTCCGATATTTGATAAGGATCCAAATGTTGCTACGTCTGAAGCTGAGGATCACACCTGTGATCTAGATATCACGAATCTGCAATCCGAAGTGAATGTGCCTGACAGTGTCATGCCAAGAACTCTATCTTACCATCCTTCAGAGCAGATTATTGGAGATCTTCAGAGTGGAGTAAAGACGAGAGATCAGATCAACAGAGCCCTTACTTGTTTTTATACTTCTGTTGCTCCTTTACAGGAAGAATTCTCACTTAAATGTTTTATCTCGCAGATCGAACCCAGAACATATAAGGAAGCTTTGACTGAAGACAGCTGGGTGAATGCTATGCAAGAAGAGTTGCAGCAGTTTGAGAAGCTGGGTGTTTGGAGATTAGTAGACCTTCCTGAAAACCAGAAGCTGATAAAGACAAAGTGGGTCTTTAAGTGCAAAAGGGATGATAGAGGCGTGATTGTGAGGAATAAAGCACGACTAGTAGTACAGGGTTTCAGCCAGCAGGAGGGGATCGATTTTACTGAGGTATATGCCCATGTAGCTAGGCTCGAGGATATAAGAATCTTCCTAGCATTTGCATCGTGGAAAGGATTCAAAGTATACCAGCTAGATGTGAAGTCTGCATTCCTATACGGGAAAATCAAAGAAGAAGTGTACGTGGGTCAACCGCCGGGGTTCACAGACCCAGTACACAAAAACAAAGTCTATCTTCTGGACAAAGCGCTCTACGGACTACATCAGGCCCCGAGAGCCTGGTATGAGACACTTTCCCAACATTTGCTGGCCAACGGGTTTAGCAGAGGGACAGTTGATAGTACGTTGTTCATCAAAGAGGTTGCAGGGCATCTTTTGATCGTGCAGATTTACGACAATGATATCATCTTTGGATCGACAAATGACGAGTTGTGTAAAGATTTTGAGAATGTGATGAAAAAGAAATTTGAGATGAGTTCGATGGGGGAAATGAAGTTCTTCCTAGGGCTACAGGTGGAGCAAATGCCCGAAGGAATCTTTATTCACCAAACAAAGTACGTGAACGATGTTCTGGAGAAGTTCAACATGGCTCAATCCAGTCCAGCATCAACCCCCTTAGCTCAGAATCACGGGATTTGCCCAGACGAGAGTGGAGAGAAAGTGGAAGAGACGATGTATCGGTCAATGATTGGATCCTTGATGTATCTTACTGCTTCCCACCCGGATATCATGTATCCGAATTGCTTATGTGCATGATATCAGTCAAGCCCACGCCAGTCACATCTGACGATAGTGAAACGCATCTTACGGTATTTGAAAGGCTGCCCAAGCATCGGCTTGTGGTATCCTAAGTCTGGCGATTTCTCTCTCTCAGGTTTTGCTGATTCAGATTATGGTAGTTGCAAGCAGAATGCTAAGTCCACCACTGTTGGGTGTCAGTTCTTTGGAACTCGACTGGTCACCTGGCAGTGTAAGAAACAAACCTCAGTAGCGCTTTCTACATGCGAGGCAGAATACGTTTCGGCCTCGAGCTGTTGCTCTCAGATCCTTTGGATCCAACAGCAGATGCGAGACTTTGGTTTGCAGTTCTTGAATACACCGATTTTTGTGGACAATGAAGCGGCTATAAACATAACGAAAAACCCGGTTCACCACTCAAAAACTAAACACATTGAAATTCGGCATCACTTCATCCGTGATTGCTACGAAAAGAAGTTAATCCGAATAGAACATATACACACCGATGAACAGAAGGCTGATTTCTATACTAAACCTTTTGATAGAAAAAGATTTAATTATCTTTTGAAATTGAACGGGATGAAAAATTTGTTTTCTGGGAGGGTAATCGAGTGTGAAGCCGAGGAGGACGGCGATCTGATATGATCCACGTTATGTTGTCAAGTCTGTGTACAGTTTATTTTCTGCTTTTGTTAAAATCCAAAAACACAAAAATATGTTTTTGTTTTTAGGGGGAGAAAGTTTGCAGAAAAATACAAAAACATGATAAAATTTCAAAATCCAAAAACATTTGAAAAAGTAAAAAAAAATGAAATGAGTTTGTGTAAAAAAGGGGAAATGATAGTACATCAGCTAGACAGTGCAGTACGCTAAAGAAATGTAAAGTAAAAATGCGTTAAGCAGTTTTGCAGATGATATGCCGATAGGTTTTTACACATTTAGTAAATTTGTTTGGGATATAAACATAAATAATTACTTGCTTTTATGTGGGGAACATCTCTCGGATATATGGGTAACCTCCGAAATCTTGTTTGAAAGGTCCCTCTTTCTGAGATACTAGGTCTTTATACTCAGTGATATCTGGGGTATTATCCCGGGACTTCTGATAATGCGGAAGCAATGGCCTAGTCCCCGGAGAATACTTTACTGCTTGCTTGAAATATAGCGCTGCCCTCAGCAAAAATGATGAAACAATAAAATTGATAATCATTGCTGTTGTAAAAAAGATCCTCTAAAGGGGACCCACCAAAATTCGAACCGTCATCTCTCTGCTGAACGGAAGTTCTGACCTGAGCTCTCACGGTCTCGCAATTTAACCCCTTACAGATATCATCTAGGTATACTCACCTGTAAGACTGAATATTGGGATCTGGATACGGGAGTATATTCTGAGGTGGTACACACATAAAAGTTAAGTCTTAAAACATTAAATCTGTATCCTGAACAGATTGAACTTTGTGTGAAAATTTAAAGTGGACCAGTATATTGACAATCATTGCAAATTGTTTAATGCTTAAAATGTAATCTAAGCTTAACGGTACTTGTATGTTGTCGACAGCTGATATGATCCTCTAACACACTCACAAAAATTTTGTGTGTATAGTTTATTGCTTATCATTTTCAAAATCCAAAAAGATTTTATTTTTCATCCTATTTTCGACAACAAACGTTGGGGATCAGATGATCAAAGTCTTGTGTGCTGAACATGTCTGGATCTTGAGGGTTGGGCAAGCAGAAGATTGTATAAAAGTGATCGGTAATTGCTTTAAAGTTCAAAAGTTCATTAACTTGAATTTAAATTGTTTCAGAAAGTCAGCAAACTTCATAATTTGGTCAGCCAGGGTCATTAATTTGGACTTGGCAGGCTAGACAGTTGACCAGGGTCATTGACTTGGACTTGGTTAACTGGGTGTGTCGGTAAAATCTGAAAAAGTTAAAAATTTGAAATTTTAAAAAGTTATTTCGCTTGAAAACCATGATTTCGCTTCAACACGTTATTTCTCTTGAGTGGTGATTCCGCTCGAACTGTCTCAATGATCATTCCAAGCGAAATCAGGTGATCTATAAATAGCAGGGGGTTCCGCTTGAACAACTCATTTATGTTATTTCGCTTCAAAGTCACGTCTCCGGCGATTTTAAGCGAAATCTCAAAACCCTTGTTTTACAGCCGTTACTCTGTCCGATTGTTGTTAGATTTCTTGATTTTAGTTGGTTGGTACAACTATTATCATGGGAAAGGTGAGATTTCTGGTCAATTTGACCCAGATCTGAGATATTTTTGATGTGTCGGCGATGAACAGTCTCAAACACTTAGATCTAGGGTTAATAATGCTCTAAAATGAACGATAAACACATATGTATGGTCGAAATTTGTCATAGATAAGTTGTAGTATGATTGATTGTTGCAGATCTATGTTTCCGGTTTGAACAACGTAGAACAGAACTTCGGACTTAGATCTAGGGTTGTTTATTGGTGCTTAATGGATAAAAATGACACCCACTTGCTCGGAATTCACTGATGAACAAACCCAGATGTTTAATTTCATCAACAGAAATACTTTGAAAATTTGTGTTCATGATTCCGCTTGAAACTGATTTTCTTGGAAATCAGTTGATTCCGCTTGAAACGACATTCCGCTTGAAAATGTCATTTCTTATAAAACAAGTGATTTCGCTTTAAAATGCTGTTTCATGTAAATATGTTATTTCACTTGAAATGTTATTTCATGTTAAGTGATTTCGCTTGAATGATATTTGATGATAAAATTTTCTAAGTGTTTGATTTATTTGTGTTGTTATAATTTTCAGGCTTTGAATGTGATTTTTGATCCATTGCACAACGTCTGCTGTGATTTTGATGAGGAAAAGAATCCAAAGTTGTCTGAATTTAGAAGTATTCTGGAATTTATGAGAAGGTTGCCAATACAAAAAGCTTTGACGAATCAACATCTGGTGTTTAGATCTCATATCAAACATTTTTGGGAAAAGGCAACTTATGACGAAGAGAGCAAAGTGATCAATTCGGTTGTTAAGCTAAATGGCAAAGAAAAGCCGATTATTATTTCTGAAGCACTTGTCCGTGAAGTGTTGAATTTTCCTGATGATGTTAACTCTCCGACAGAATATCCAGAGAAGATGGTAAAAGGCTGTATGCTGCGGATGGGTTATACTGGTGCTCTAAACAGTGCTAATTACTTGAAATCAAAGTTTACAAAGCCATACAGGTTTCTTATTCACTCGGTACTGCATGCTCTAAGTCATTGTAAGGGAGGGTATGATGCTATGCGTGACTATTAGATGAACATGGTGACAGCTCTTGTATTGAACAAAAAGTACAACTTTTCACACATTGTGTTTCACTACATGGTTGAAAACATTACTTCAAAGAGCAAAACTTGGGTGTATCCACGATTTATTCAAATGATGATAGATCATGCCTATCCAGAGCTTGAAAGAGATGAAAACAATGATCTGTTGGTGTTATCTCATATGAGTAATGATTCTTTGAAACAATTGGCCAGATATCATCCGAATCATCTAGAGCCAAAGACTAAAGTTGAATTTTTTAGCTTCATCAAGGATAAGAACTATCAAGATCCTGATCCAGTCAATCATCAGAACTGGAGGAATGAAGAAGATATGAAAGAAGCTGGTTATGCTGATGAATTAAAAATACTTGAAGAATTCAAAGTAACTCGAAACGACTGGTTCGTGAAAGAGAAAAAGAAGAGGGGCAGGAAAGCTACTCCTAAAGTACAAGTAGAAGAGGGTTCATCTTCTCAACCCAAAAAGCGTCAAAAGAAAGCTGCTAAAACATTGCTTGTTGATGAATCAGAGGAGGAAGCTGAAGTTGAAGCTGAAGCTGAAGCTGAAGCTGAAACTGAAATGAATGTTGAAGGAGATGTTCGTTTATCTCCTAATTCTATGAAATTGTTGAAAGCCCTTAATGAAAGTTTTGAAGCTGATAAAGCAACTAAAGCAGCTAAAGCAGCTGAAAAGGTAGCTGGTGATGAAAAAAGTGATGATGTTAACAAAAGTACAACAAGTTCTTCTGAAGATGAAGTTGATGAGACTGAACGTTATAAGAAAGTCATGTCTGCTGTAGAGAAAGAGAAACAGAAAAAGAGAAAAAGGAGTGGTAAAGATGATGATGATGTTTACATTCCTTCTCAGGAAAATATTAAAGATGTTCAAACACCTCCATCGTCAAGTGGTAAAAAGAAAGCTGGTGCCAGGAAACGTGTAGTTACTCCAAAGGTGAAAAAGTCGTTGAATATCGAGAAACCTATCCAACAACCCACACCACCACCATCACCACAACCTGAACCACAACATCAACTATCACCAATCCAATCACCACTTCACCAATCACCTCCTACACATTTATCACCACTACACCAAACACCAATCCAAGAACAACCTATTCTAACTTCACAATAAGTCTTTCAAACACCACCACTCACACAACCACCTGTCCAAACTACACCGGGTTCTTCTAGTTACAAAACTTTTCCAACTGTTCCAGAAGGTCTTAATCTTGATATTGGTGATTTCAATTTTGCGACTGATGAGAAAGTTAAGTATTTGGAAAAGAAAGTTGAAGAAGTTTTAACTGAAAACAAGAAGTTGATTAAACGTGTTAAGTCTGTGGAAGCTGAAAACTCTTCTTTGTTAAAAAAGATTGAAGCTGATGAATCTGAAATTGATGTTATGAAAGTTCAGATTGCTGAATTGCTAGAAGAGAAAGCTCGCAAAGATGAGCAGCACAAGTATTTTGAATTGAAAAACAAAGAGTTAGAGGCAGCCAAAGCAGTGAAAGAGCATGAGATTTATATGATAAACAAAGTGCTAGAAAAGATGCTTGGTAAATTTGTTGATCAACAATTTGATGAGATAAAGATTGAAGAAATTAGAGCTCAAAAACAAGCAGAGATTGATGCTCAGATGAAAGATAATGGTAAAAGTCTTGAAGATGTTTCTAAAAGGGCAATTGTTCCAGCTATTGTTTGTGAATCACCTATTCCAAATCCTGTTCCTATTTCGTCAGTTTCTGGTATATTTGATGCTGATGTTGAAATTGATGATCTTCTTGGTAATAATGAAGAAGATGATGATGAAGAGGATGATGACGAAGATGATGCAGATGATGTAATTTCTGCAAATAGTAGTGATGATGATGATGGTAATGATGACGATCAGGGTGGTTCTGGTGTTAAAGTTACTGAAAAGTTGAATGAAGAAACTGTTGATGATTATATGCATGACGATGCAAATGAAGATGATGAAAGTGCTGAAAGTGAGGGGGAGAATGTGGATGATAAGAATGTTGATGAAGCTGAAAAGTTGATTCTTCGTATTGAGCCTGAGATAGAAGAAGGAGAGATCAAGCACACGTATACTTTGGATGAAGTTCTCAAGATGTTTAATGTTAATGAAGATGAGTTCAAATTTGATTTCGAGGAAGAGCTGAATGCGTTCGATATCAACCAACAACCTGAGTATCAGTACAAGTATGTCGATGAGGCTGATAACTATGATAGGGTTGAGGTTGAAGATTGTTCTGATGAAGATAGTATGAATGAAGATACTTCAGAATTTCCAACTTTGGTTGAGTTTTTCACTCAAGAGAATAGAGATGAGCTGAGAAGGAAAGTAAAAGAAATTTTGAAAGATAAGAATTTCGATGGTACTGTGAAAGATGCTCAAAAGGAAGAAAGAAAGAAGTGGTTTAGACAAAGTAATGAAAGAAAGTTCAAGAGACCACTGAAGTTTTATAGCAGAGATAGGAATGTGTCACTAGGTGACATCATCAGTTGGGGATTTTTACCACATGTGAATGCATATGCTATCAGAAGAGAATACGGTGTACAGTACTTTGAACGTCCTTATGATATTATGTCACTACCCTGGTGGGATGTAGAAGAGTTGTCGAAAGTTAGAACATTGGGGTATCCAATCAGAAAGAATGATGTGCCTATGTGGGGATTGATAAAGTATGAATCGTTGAAAAAATTCAAGCACTGGAAGCCTCATTACCCGAAGAAAGTGAAGAGGGTAAATCCAGAGACTGGGAATGAAGAGACGATCTTGCATGTGAAGAAGCCTAGAGTGATCAAGAATATACCTGTGCCAAAAATGGAACAAGAATTTTATAAAGGCTTTATATGTTGGGTTTACAGCTGTTTGTCAACTGAAGCTGTGATTACGTACTGAGCTGAGAATGAAGTCAGAGAAATTTTTATGTATGATCCTCTATGGCTAGTGAACTGTTCCACGAAAGACATAGAATGTTTGTTTCTGAACAAGATATGGTTTAAAGCTGAAGATAGAGAACAAGCGATGCAATTCCAGAAAGTTGTATCCATTTGTTTTCAAAAGGGGATCAATGCTGATAACAAATGGAATACAAAGTGGAGAGAGATTGAAAAAGAAGAGAAGTTAAAGGCTGAGAAAGAATGTAAAGCTCGTGAAGAAAAAGATAGATATCTTCGTGAGACTTTTGCACAAAGACAAGCTGCTGAGCAGAAGAAAGCTGTGGATGAGAATGAGAAGCTTAGGAAGCTACTGAAGAAAAAGCCTAAGCCAAGAGAAGAGAAATTCAAGTCACTGTGAAGAAAGAACTGAAGACTAGACTAAAGACTCCGGGTATATCCAAGGGGGAGTTTGTTGGTGCACGATGTCTAAAGCCTACGTCTTAAGTCTAGGTCATGATGTATAGAAGTCAATAGTGTCAGATATGTAAATTTCAGGGGTCTGAATGTAATTTTATGTATATTTGATGTTATTTCGCTTGAAATGACACTTGGTCATTTCAAGCGAAATCAGAAGTTGTTATTTCGCTCGAAATGACATGTGTCATTTCAAGCGAAATCTCATGCCTATATAAAGGCTAGTTATGTTTCTCATTAGGCACGGAATCAGAAGTTGTGTACCGAACTGCTGCCGGATTTTCAAGTGAATTATTAATGAGAAACAAGTGTTAAAGTGACATTCTCTGTTTTCTACTCCATTATGTACCGATTCAGCTCTGTTTGTTTGATTTCGCCTTTCAAACAGTGTGTATTGACTTTAATTGACTCACTTGGTCGATAAATCGATCCTACATTGGACGTATCATTAATCAATAATCATGTGTCGGTGCAAGAGCTAGTGCAAAGATCCCACATATTTAAGAAAAACTATCATGAAATTAAAGTACGTCTCTTGTAGTGTAAGGTGGGTCATGTAGACGTATAAATTATCGTGTTCGCCGGTGGGTTGAGTGATCCATATCCCGTCCCCAAATGTCCGGAAGACTATTTCACCAGTAATGGTATTCATTCGCTGAGTTGGGTATACGAGAGAGCTAATAAACCATCCAACAGAGTGATAAGGTAGTCTTGTGATCGGTGAAAATCGTGGTATGGTTGTTGGCGTTTCGTTAAATCAGTTGCCAATCGAAGAAACAGGGAATTAATGAGGTTCATGCGTAGAATCGAGCGAAAACAGAGGTCCACCAATAACAGAAGAATTTAACCAAGTAATCTGTTGCTTGGAAGTAATTCTAGTAGTGAGGTGTGGCGGCACGACACAAATAGGGAAGTTCGTTGCATCACGGTCACGGAAGTACATCACTTGTTCAAGACATAATTTGGTTGGTAGGGTTGTGAGTTGCGAAACGACAAACGCGTGTAACTGTGGCTGCTTCATTTCTGGTAACGATGACCGGTGGAGATGACGAGGTTCGTCAACAGGGATGTGTGGGTATAGTTCTCCTAACCCCGAGTTCGTTTGTGCCAGGTCTGGTCTTCGTGAACGTTGACGTACAAACCGAATGTACGGAGGGTCAAATGGTGATGTCATGTCGAGTTAAGCGTGTAAACAGATAGAATGCATAAACAGTTGTCGTAGCGGGGTGACGAGAAATCAGAAAAGAATTTGACCACCACTTGTCAAATTTCAAGTAAACAATTGCGTATCATAAAGAACGCAGTAAGGCTAATAGACAACATGCTACTACCCTAAATAAACACACAATGAACACCACACCAGACAAAAGTAATCTAGCAAGTAAGAAATATAAACTTAAATCATACCACCTAGTGTGTTGAGCCTTGCACGCGGAGCGAAGCGTCGTTGTGGATCGTTGAGCACTGTACAGGTTATAGTCTGGTTTTATCAAAAAACTTTCCCCCTTTTTAAAACCAAGTTCACTATAACCAATGGCTCTGATACCAATCTGTCACACCCCCAAAATCCACCATGCGGAGTATGACCGCTTGGAGGCGTGACATGACCAGGATCAAGCCACCAATCACATTGAACAATGTATTTAAGATGGATAAAATCCGACCACACAATATAATTGGTGACCAAAAGCTAGTTAACCAAGTTCGAATTAAACAGCGGAAGCATAAGACGTAAAACCAAAACATAAATAAGTTCATAAAGTTTAAATGTTCAGAACGGGACATAGCAGTCCATATCCCACAACGACCTCCTCCTCGTGCAAGCTTCATAAGCGTCTAACGACCTGTAAGGCATGTAACAACGTGTCAACAACAAAGTTGAGTGAGTTCACGGTTGGTTGTTTAGTTTTAAGTTGTCTTCGAAAACATGGTTTTGTCTTTTGTTGGCTTATTTGCCATGGGGGTTACCCCAATGTTGAAAGTATGATTAACCAGTTCCTTCTTTATTACCCAAACCATATCCATAATCAGTGGGGGCTTCCCCATGTGAACTACTAGACCGTTACCATATCGACAACTGACGAACAATAGTTGTGCCCTACGTCAATGTCTATCATCATTGACAGTTTGCCATAGTCCATTAGTACACGCCCGTCTGACTGGCACGGTGTGAGGTTTGTTAAACCTAATAGCGCTATTAACTAATGACCCACTCGCCATTGGCCTCGGCGATTAAGTCGATATAAAAATGAGGGACTTCATGATAGAGTTTTGTCTAGTAAGTTTTAAGGTTGTTGTCCTACCCAAGGAGGACGAACGTACGTATTCTACCCAAGGAGAATACGCAGGATTATTATTGGCATCCTACGTATGGAGGATGGCGGTACATATCCTACCCAAGGAGGATATGTAGGTTCCGTTTTAATTCTTTAACCCATTCCCAATCCACCGGGAATCCCATGCCTTAGAAAGTGTGTGAACTCACCTTTGGTTGCTCGGTTTGACTCTCAAAAATAGCTAACAGTCAATGTCGGTCAATCACGTCCTGGTATGATTACCACTTAGTTTATTAGTGACTTCAAATAAGCACGAAGTTCCTACACGCATCTACAACATAACATACACTTACTTTAACGGTTCATGCCCATATAAACTTCCCGTCTATTCCTATTCATAAGCAAACATACGACATTGCACATAACACTTTCATTGACATATAACATGTTAGATCATTCTCAGATAACCTACCCGACATTTAGACACGCAAATTACTACTTATGTCGTTTCAGCTTTTACATTCAAAACTGGGCTGTTTTCAGGAATTTTAATAAAATAGTTAACCTTGTCCAAAAATTCCCAACTTTTTACAATAGGTCTTAAACGATCCAAATATTATTATGTAAAAATCTCGGGATCCAATTCATTATCAATATTTTATAAAAAATAATTTACCAGACTGCAATCAGATTCATCACTTTCTGACTGCAGTCCACGGAATAATTTATTAAAAATTCATCACAAGTCCGGTTGATGAAATTCCAGTTGGAGAATTACTATGACATCAGTGGTCATCTACAGTAAAATTTTCATGAGCTAATTCTACACAGATTTCAAGTTATGACGGAAAACATGGCACACATTTTCTGCAGTAAAAACGCAGCTTGAGCTGCTGTCCAAAAATAGACCTTTAAAAATAGTAAACGACCTCGAAAAATTACGATTCCAGTGCCATTGGATCCGTTTTTCGAAAATACATAATTTAGGCTTCAGAAAATCAGTTTTTCGATTTATTATGATCCGTTTACAGCCAGTTGAAGTTGGCTGAAAATGCTAATCAGCATGCTTTTTAGAGTTTAAATGTTACTAAAACGCATCAACAAATGTTCTAACAACGGGTTTATCAGGAAATCAACGATCAAACATCATGCATGCTTTAACCAACCCTAATCCAACAAGATTTCATCTTTATGTAAACTTATGTTCATGTTCCTTGTTCATTTTCTTTTTATGTTCTTGTGTTAAACATCAAACAACAACCTTTCGAATAATCATCATACAAGTAACCAAGAGTGTAATCAAAGACTTACAACTAGCACAAAGACTAGGGTTGAACTTATGAACAAAGGATGATGATGAAGATGGTGTGAGAAAGCAATGTGTGATGTTCCTTCAAAACTTCCAAGCTTCAAGCTTCAAGCTTCACAAGACTTCTTCTAGCACTTGATTCAAACTTGGAAATGGAATGGATGAATGTTGAAGTGGGGTGGTGGCGGCGGATGTATGTAGGCCGAGAGAGGGAGAGAGAGATGAGGGAGGTGGTGTGATTTTTGAGAAGATATGGGATGGTATGGTGATCTTACACACCATGCTTATAAAGATCTCAAAGTAATATTTTGTACAAGAGATCAAGTAAGGACCAATCAAATCTTAGATTGTAATCTTGGAGGTAAGGTGGTGAAATTGGGTGGGTCCCTTGGTGACCGAAAATGGGTAATGGGGGGGGGGGGGTTAGATGTAACATTTTGATGATAGTGGGTAAATACTAGTTAATTTCCAAGTATATACTTACATGTGTTAGTTAGTTGGTATTTTAGTGGGTGTTATGGTGAACGGAGATCATAACTAGCCAAGAAATAATTAAACAATGTTTCTTGCAATATTTTGGTGTCCCGGGTAATGTCCGGTTGGATACCGTTTCGTTAAAGTGCTTAGTTGTTCCGTATAGTGTCCTATATATATATATCTTTTTGTAACACTTTTAATTCCTAACACTTAGAAAAATATTCAGGACCATTTAGTTAAGTTTCTGCACAATCATTAAGCATAATATAATATTAATCAATCGTACGAATACATGTAATTACGAGGGTTGTCACACGAGCTGAGCTCGAAGCGCTAGTAAACTAGCAAGTCGCTAAAGCAATCGTCCAATACGAAGCAAGCAGTACTGCAAACAACGGTGGAATAAGAGGTACCATATTGGGAATCGCTCAGGCGATAACTCTTGCCCTAGGTCCTGCCAAGAGCGGAGTAACGGTGGAGAAATTATGTAAAAATCCAGTGAAAAAGAAGACGCATATGGAGTTTTCTTCGGATAGAAATAAGAGAAAGTATACGCATTTCAAGCAAGACTCTAAATCAAGCAACAAACATAAGGAAACCGATGCGACTAAGAAAGTCAAGGCATTCATTTTCAAGACTAAAACAGGTAATAAGAACTACCAAGGAGAACTACAAAGTGTGACAGGTGTGGTTATCATCACACAGGTCCGTGCAGGACTCGTAAGTGTGGAAATTGTGGCAAGACCGGGCATATCAAGGAGGCATGCTGGTCTAGTACGGGGCATGGGAATGGAAACTAAGGCAATAATAGAAATGGCAAGGGCAAAGGTTGCTACAGATGTGGCGACAAAGGACATTATCGGAAGGACTGCCCGAAGAAAAATCAAGTTCGAGGGAGCATTTTCACGAAAGAAGCACCCAAGGCACACCAGGACTCGAACGTAGTTACGAGTACGTTCCCTATAAACCGATACTTTGTATCCGTTCTATTTAACACTGGCGCTGACTTTAGTTTCGTATCTATAGAGTTTAAGAATACACTTGGCCTAGGTCCGAGTAAGCTAGACATCCTATATTCAATAGAACTGGCAGATGGAAAGTCAGTTGAAGCAAGTGAGGAGATTAAGGGCTGTACTCTTGAACATGGGGATCGATAATTTTCTATCGGACTTTTTCTAGTTGGTTTGGGTAGTTTTGATGTAGTTGTCAGAATGGATTGGTTGACCAATAACCTGGCTGAGGCGGTTTATCATGAGAAAATCATTCACATATCTCTTGTGAATGATGAAACACTTATTGTACACGACCTTTATGCAGTTGATGCGAGGACGCCGGGCCCCATGAGGCGGTAGATTGTGACATTCCACATTGGTCATGAAGGCACATAAGTGTCTCCAAAAAGGCTGCATAGCCTTCCTCGCTCATGTTGTCGACAAGGAGACCAAGGCGCCGAAGTTAGAAGACATCCCCGTTGTGAAGGAATTTCCAGAAGTCTTTCCCGAAGACTTGCCTGGGTTACCTCCACAACGACAAGTGGAGTTTCGATAGATCTAGTGCCAGGAGCGGCACCAGTGGCAAAGGCACCATTACCGGTTAGCCCCATCTGAGATGTAAGAGCTTTCGACTCAATTGCAAGAGCTGCTAGACAAGGGATTTATCAGGCCAAGCTTCTCGCCCTGGGAGATCCAGTGTTGTTTGTTAAAAAGAAGGATTGCAGTTTCCGTATGTGCATCGACTGCAGGGAGTTGGATAAGTTAACCATCAAGAATCGGTATCCCTTGCCGAGGATTGATGACTTATTCGACCAATTGCAAGGCTCTAGCTACTACTCCAAGATTGACTTGAGATTAGGATACCATCAACTGCGAATACAAGAAGAAAGTATCCCTAAAACGGCCTTTAGGACTCGCTATGGACATTACGAGTTCATTGTCATGCTGTTTGGCTTAACGAATGCACCTGCGGTGTTCATGGACCTCATGAATCGGGTGTGTAAGCCATATCTGGATAAGTTCGTGATTGTGTTTATTGATGACATCCTTATATATTCGCGAACCAAGGAAGAACATGAGCAACACCTGCGAGCTATTTTAGAACTCTTGAAGAAGGAACAGTTGTATGCAAAGCTGTCGAAGTGCGAATTTTGGATTCGCGAGGTGCAATTCCAAGGTCATGTGGTGAATGAGAATGGAATTCATGTCGTCCCTACCAAGATTGAGGCAATAAAAAACCGGGAAGCCCTAAAGACGCCAACCGAGATACGACAAATTCTGGGGTTAGGGGGTTACTACAAGATATTCATAGAGAACTTTTCAAAGATTGCTCAACCGTTAACAACCTTAACCCAGAAGGATAAGAGATTCGATTGAGGTGAAACACAAGAAACAGCTTTTCAGACATTGAAGGATAAGCTTTGTGGCGCACCTATCTTGTCTTTACCTGACGGTACCGATGGTTGTGTGGTTTATTGTGATGCTTCTCGACAAGGTCTTGGTTGCGTGTTGATGCAACGGGACAAAGTCATCGCGTATGCGTCACGCCAATTGAAGGTACATGAGAAGAACTATACAACGCATGACCTTGAGTTAGGAGCTGTGATATTCGCGTTGAAGATTTGGCGTCATTACTTGTATGGTACTCGTTGCACGATCTTTACAGACCATAAGAGTTTGCAGCACATTCTTGATCAGAAGGACTTAAACATGAGACAGCGAAGATGGGTCGAGCTGTTAAATGATTACGATTGTGAGATAAAGTATCACCCAGGCAAGGCGAACGTTGTGGCGGACGCCTTGAGCCGCAAGGAGCGTGCAAAGCCTCTAAGGGTGCGAGCCTTAGAGATGACTATACAAACGAATCTCGCTACCCGGATTCACGAAGCTCAGCAGGAAGCGCTTAAACCGGATAACCTACGAGCTGAAGCATTACGTGGAATGGAAGCGCAATTGTTGCCAAAGGGAGATGGAACATTGTACTTTATGGAACGAGTTTGGGTTCCATCCTTCGGCGATCTGCGTGCACTCATTTTGGATGAAGCTCACAAGTCAAGGTACTCTATCCATCCTTGATCCGACAAGATGTACCAAGACTTGAGGGAGTTTTATTGGTGGCCCAAGATGAAAGCCGACATCGCTACATATGTGGGTAACTGTCTTACTTGTGCCAAAGTTAAGGCGGAGTACTAGAAACCATCAGGATTGCTTCAATAACATGAGATTCCCGTATGGAAGTGGGAACATATATCAATGGATTTCATTACCAAGCTACCGAGAACCCAAAGAGGTCATGATATGATTTGGGTAATTGTTGATCGACTCACGAAGTCTGCACATTTCCTACCGATCAGTGAGAAAGATAACATGAAGAAGTTGGCAGAAATATACCTAAAAGGGATTGTGGCACGTCATGGAATGCCTGTTTTTATCATATCAGACCGAGATGGTCGTTTTATGTTAAGGATTTGGCAAACGTTTTAGAAGGCTTTTGGATCTCAATTGAATCTTAGCATGACCTTTCACCCTCAGACAGACGACCAAAGTGAATGAACGATACAGACTTTGTAAGACATGCTGCGAGCTTGTGTGATGGACTTTGGTGGGAGTTGGGATACTCACTTGCCTTTGGTGGAGTTTTCTTAAAACAATAGCTATCACACTAGCATTCAGGCCGCCCTGTTTGAAGCTTTATATGGACGAAAGTGTCGGTCCCCGTTGTGTTGGGTGGATACCGAAGATAAACAACTTATTGGTCCAGAGTTGGTTCAGGAAACTACAGACAAGATTGCTCAGATACGTGATCGTATCAAGTCAGCTCGCGATAGACAGAAGAGCTACGCCGACAAGCGACGGAAACCATTGGAATTTGAGGTTGGAAATATGGTCTTGTTGAAAGTCTCGCCTTGGAAAGGCGTAGTGCGGTTTGGTAAAACTGGAAAGCTGAACCCGTGTTACATTGGGCCTTTCGAGATCCTAGAAAGGATCGGAACCATTGCATACAAGCTGAAGCTTCCAGAAGAACCTAGTAGTGTCAACGACACGTTTCACGCATCTAATCTCAAGAAGAGTCCTACTCAAGAAACAGTCATCATTCCTGCAGATGAGATTCACATCAACGACAAACTCCAATTTACTGAAGAACCTGTTGAGGTTACGAACTGGAAGGTCCACAAAACACGGAGAAGTCATATTAAACTCGTCAAGGTCCGTTGGAATTCACGTCATTGTCACACCCTGACTTTTGCGGAAGCGTGATTATGGTGTGACTTTCTTAATACCATTGCATTCAATCATAACAACAACTATATGCTAAAGTCATAGATTCGTCATCCATTAAACAAGTTTAAAACATTACATTATCATCGTCTTGAAACATAGACTTAAAATCCGAGTTACAAACCATATGAATTGTTTAGAGTTCCATAAGGACTCATTAAAAGACTTTAAAATTAGGTTTTAAAAGATGTGTCTCGTCCAGGATAAGACACACTAACCAAATTCTACGGCACGGATGACAACTTTTATTCTCAACATCCCTTGAAACTCCAACGCCCTCCAGATCCATACTTAATTTCCAGAAATACATGTAGTTTGAAAACATCAACAAAAGTTGAGCGAGTTCATGTGTTCGTTTGTGTGTATGTATAAACCTTTGAAACCTTTGTAAATATGTTTGTATGTAATTGAAATCCGGTATGAAAGCAACAAGGAAACAGATCAATTAATGTGTAGCTAATACATTAATATACGTGACATGGTGCAAGAAGACTCAAACCTAGCAGACTTTGTACCGGGCTTCCGCCTGTAAGACATAGTCACCACATGGCCCATTCGGCGGACTCATGGATGGGGCTCGTTACACCCGAATAGATCTATCACTCATGTCCCTCGGTCCTACAACGAGGATTAATGGCCTTAAGTATGCGCCTACCCATTCACATGATCTACTGTACTTTCCTTAGCTAACCATACCAATTGTATTTGTCTGTAAGCATTTGTAATCATTTGAAACATGTACTTCACCCCCGAAGTTATAAAACTGAAAACAATTAAAAGAAAAGGGGGACATGAACTCACAGTTTTGCGTTCCTTGTATCCGATGTAACTCCAAGTGTCACACCCCGATTTCCACGTGTCACCGGTGGGCCCGGTGGGGGAGTATCGTGACGTGGTTGGCAACATAATAGTCAAACAACACAATATATATGAATGCACAGCGGAAGCAAAAGATATTTATTATTACATTCCAAATATAAAGTAATATCCAGTATTACAATGGAAAGTAAAGGATCCACAGGCGGATCTTAAAACATATCATTTGTTCAACAGACTTTAGACGCCTAGAACTTGCAAGATTCCTTATTAGCGCCCTGAGCTTCCAGCCAATTTCGTTTGGTACCTGTCACTTAACCTTTTTGGAAAATACGTCAGTTTTCACTGGTAAATACACTCAACCGACTCATTTGAAAAGAGTTTAAGAAAATTGATTTAGATGCACCAGGCACAAAACCTTTTGACACTTTGATTAAAATGCACAGAGGCAAAATTAATCTTTTATAACTTGGGAAAATTATTTGTATATAATCTTGTATACAGTTTTACTTATTTGTCGTCCGTAAGGGCCGGTTTGTAGGGCCGGTCTAGATTAACTAACACGCCACAGGTATAATGCCCACGGGCTATCATCCCCTAAGTGGATTACCAGTTCCGGTATAACCCACAGGGATGATACCTCGGAGTGGATTACCAGTTTTTACATAATGCAGCTGCCAGGTGTATGCCTACACCCCGTGCTTAGGTCGTGGCCATTTCGTAAAATGATGCCAAGGATATCCGGGACATGGTCATTAACCCCCAAGGCCATACACCAAATAATAATAAAATAATACATATTAAACAGGTTATGTAAGTACATCAATCACAATCCGATTTAAATGACTACATACACCCGACCAAGCGGTACTTTTATAGTACCGTATCCCAAGCCCGTATAGGGAAAATAAGTTAAGAGTATTTACCTGAGCTAGCTCCTGTCTTAAATAGCAAGAATCTAATAACTCAGCCGTAGTCACTTAAGTAAGCGTAGGTACAATTTACCGGAAAGCTCTAGTCTGGAATGATGGTATAAATAATTAATTAGAATGCTAACGGGTCTTTGATTAAGCATAAGCTTAGACCGGTTAGTCTTACAGGAAGATACGGTTCGTACGCACGATTAAGCGAAGACCGGATAGAATGTGATTTAGACCCGACAAGTTTGAAGACTTGTTTAATATGGGTTTATTATTCACATTCTGAATTTTGAGATAAAACCGATAAGGTTTGACCCGTTTCGGCTAACTTATATAAACTAGTTATATAAACCGATCCGAACGCGAATAACGCGTAACGGGTAACCGAATAGGTCACGAACAGGTTTCCTAAGTTAATATGCCTTAAATATGTTGTGATATCAGTAGGATACCTTCCATTATGCCCAAAACGAGTTTAATCTCAATTTAAGCCCCGTAGGGGTATTTTGGTCATTTACCTAAGGCATACATACTACCTGTCATACAACTACTCGAACGATGTGACCATAAGGTCACTTAATGTATTTGGTCGGATCCTAAAGATCGACCAAATGGGTCGGGTTCGAAGGTATAAGCGATTCATCAGATCGCTTACCCTTACGACCCTAGACAAGCACTAGACTAAGAGTGACGAGCTAAGCATGTTAAAACATGCTTAACTAAGTTAGAAAACAAGTTTGGTATCAAAACAAACGGTTTTGATACCCATAAGTAGTTTGGTTACAAAATACGCAAGAATACGTATTCTGGCCGAAACTACGGCTCGTCACTGAGCCTAGATAACGTGGTAATCAGTAGGTATAATCACTAGGGACTATAACCATCGTGATCACGCTCACGTTATGAAGTTCAAACGAACTTCGCATCGACCATAAACTGGTCAATGCAGAAAGTCAAACAAAGTTTGACTTTCGGACTAGAAAAGCGATAAAAGAACGAAGGAATACTTACGAAGGGTCCCCGAATGCTAATCGTGATCGAATAGCTCAGGTATGAAACGAAGGTTCCAACTTAGAGCCCAAAGGATCAGATTTGTAGTAAGTAATGAGGTTGGATGGCATGGGTATTTATAGAATTCGGGTAACCGTTGGGATCGTTTCTTGGAAAAGGGGAAAAGATCTAGTCCGTACACTTGTCACAATGTTGTGGAAGCTAAATATGATCCTTATCTTAATGACTAAGCAACTTAAAACATGTGGTTAAGGATTAATTGGTTGCAACTTGCATTTAAAACACTGAATCTGGTCCAGATAGGGGCTCGCGTGACGCTAAGGACCCTCGCGTCACGCTAGGCCCCTGTTTTGGCAGATTTTCCAGAAATGGTCCCTGCACTTCGTTTAAGCGATTTTCGATGCGTTTGAACCCCGTTAACCTCATTTCAAGGCTCTAAAATGAAGTTAAAGTATAGGGAACTCAAAACATGCTCAAAAATATCTAGGATGATGGTTCGTTTGGTCGTACGAACGCGATGTTCGCTTAATTACGACGGAATGCGCATAAGCGCGAAAAACGATCCAAATGACGAAACGAATGGATTTTTCTTAAGGCGAACACTAAAATATAATGTAGTCATGCTTACATAAATTTTTGGATGTCCGGATGTATTCAGAACGTAGGTTATGCGCGAAAATGCAAACTTATGCACTTTTTGACGCTTTTAGTCCCTGATCCTTCTACACTTGATCTTAACATGCTTTCCTGCACTTCGAGCTCTCTGACTTGACTTTTATGGGCCTTAAGACATAACCATACTTTGTTAAGTCCTTGGGTAACTTTATGGTTACCCGAAAAGTCATAAATTTCAACGTTGACGCTTTTAACCCCTCGCACACGAATTTGATCATAACTTTCTCATACGTTAACGAAACTTTATGAAATTTTAATCGTGCATTCTAGTGAGCATAATTTACATTTTCAAAGCTTCGGGTTTGTCAAAAGGTCACTCAGAGGTATATCTTTAACATGTTGACACATTTAACCCCTGTAGTTTGTAATTTCTCACTTTTAGCTTCGTATGATCCATGATTCATTCGTTTGAAGGTATGAACATTGTGTAGGGTTAATGTTCATTATATTTATTCACAGTTGACACTTAGAATCCGTATAAACACATACTTTCCATGTTTGTCAACTTTAGTCCTTTTATAACATTCTTTCACACGTTCAAACTTTATGACACGTGTCAACACATTATAGGACGTAAATTTTCGGGGTGTTACATCCTCACCCCCTTAAAATAAATCTCGACCCGAGATTTACTGAAATAAGTAAGGGTACTTTTCTTTCATCGTGGATTCAACTTCCTACGTGAATTCGGGACCTCTTCGGGCATCCCATTTGACCTTTACAAAAGGTATATTCTTCCTTCGAAGCGTTCTTACCTGTCGATCCTTAATCAATATAGGATGTTTATCACATCGTAAATCCGCATACCAATTTGTGATAGTGCTCCTTGACTTATTGGCGGAACACATCCTCCAGTCACTATTGTGCAATGTATTGCGAGCTCCGTCAAACTCCTTAAGTAGGTTTTAGCTTACAAGCTACTTGATCTTGATACATTCGATTTCCTTCGAATGATTTACCTTTATTCAGAGCTTAACTAGCCTGATAATTTCACAAATTTGATACACCCTTCCTGGGTGATATCTTTTGTTAAACCATATTCCTTAACAAGAACTTAGGAAGTTTGCTATTTTCATAACTCCTCGATTTCTTGCCATATACTGGCAACCTACAATCGATTATGGATTTGTATAATCTTATTTGTTGTCCCCCAGGCAACTTTCAGATCTTGATAATTGGACTTACCAATTCTCTATTTAACAATAGATGTTTAACATTCCATCTATACTAAGTCTCCAAAGGAGTAACCTTATCACTTACATAATAATTGTTATAGAAAACTTATTCTATGATGAGATGGTTATTCCAACTACTGCTTAATTACTCTCCAAGAATAGCTAATTCTTACAGCTAGTCGAACCAATCGACGATCCTGGGTAGGTAATAGCAATTCTTAATTGTTGCGTAAATAGGGTTTCGGTTTTCAATGCATAAGCAAGATGAACCGTCTTTCTTAATTAACTATACCGGATTCTCAGGATATTGAGTTAGGCTATGAATCTCCTATCTTAAAATTTACTTAATCAGGTTTTCGGTTATTCCATAATCAACATGGAGTTCTTACAACACTCTAACCCAAAGTGGGATGTTAATCTTAACTCTACCTGCCTCTAGAGAGGTAAACAGGGTAAACTTAGAAGAAGATAGTCCAGATATAAGGAGGTTACAGAGATTTTCCATATCTCAAGCTCCAGTTCACTTATCGACGCTTGTGTCTAATAAGTGACACATTCATGTTATGAGTCCACATATTCCGCTACCAAGGAATATTTATTTGGATAATTCTATTCCGGATATTTCCCTTGAATACTACTAGTCGACATTAGTACAATATGACCATTGGGATATCTCAGGGGTTCCATGTATTAAACCTCCATGCTGATCAGACATGGAAATAATCTATGGGACACACTAGGATACGCCAATCCTCATATGACACTTTTATCAAACATAGTTTGGCATTCGCAGGCGATAGAAAACAATGAAGAAGATAATTTACATAATATACGTTGTCGTACTCTATGCAAAGAAAGAGTGCTCTTAGATCTTTCGGAAGGATTCCTTGCCGATTTATATGAATCGGTTACTATGGTTTCCTTGGTAGCTATACCTTGTGGATGAAAAAAAATTTGCTAAGTTTATGGTTCATGAAGATTTATTATTGCTTGTATTAAAAACAGGACACTTAGTAGAAATTATCATTGATAAATGATAAGGAAGTTTATTGTACAAGTGCTTATATCTAATAAATAAGGGAAGTTTCACAAACTAGGCACCTAGCTCAGTTGGCTAGGCGCGCGAAAGGGTGCGGCCGGCCTAGACCCGGGTTCGATTCCGGGGACGGTCAGTTCCACCATTTTTTTATGTTTAATATTAATTAATCGTACGGACACGTGTAATTACGAGGGTTGTCTCATAAGGAGTCTTGATAATTAATTGCTTCTTATCACTCACAATGTGGACTTGATTTTAAGGCAACCAATCGATTTTTATCACTATATTGAGTCCTTAAGTATGCAACCAAAAGTTTGCTATAAGGATATTAGAAAAGTGATTTCCAATAGATATTAATATCAACATAGGATTTGTTGGAGCATTTTTGACGTAACATCGTCACTTTCTACCGGGCATTAAATGACCGGAGTCTTAATCAGGTGGAGACAACAGTTCTCAACCTTTATCATTCATAATATATTTATATGTGCCAATATCAAATAAGTTTCTGCATAACTGTTTGATAAGGAAAGGTACATATTATACTATTATTATTCTGCATCATCTCTTGGGCGTTCCCCCTGATAACTCGTGCGTTTGTTCTCTTGGCCTACTCGGGCTTCCTCGCGTACTTAGGGCAGTTGGTCTTTATGTGCCCCTTCTCGTTGCAGTTGTAGCATGTAGCATCTTTAATCTTCCCGCAATCAACAGTCTTGTGCTCCCTAGACTTGCATATCCCACATGCAGGTGGTCCTGATTTAGAATTGGACTCCATTCTGCATTTTCCAAAGTGGCGTTTTTGGCAAGTCGAGCACCTTGGCTTTTCCTCTGTCCGCTGACCATTCTTTCCAGACCCAGACCTCTCAGAGTCAGTGTTTCCCTTGTGTTTCTTCTCTGACCCTCGTGAGTTATCATCCTCACGCTTCTTCTTACTTTCTTCAGATTTCTTTAGCGACCTTAGCCTGACCGCATCTAAAGTAAGGGATAGAGAGAGATCAGCTGCTGACCTAAATGTAGCAGGTCTTGAAGCCTTAACACTGGCTTTGATTTCTGGGGCTAAACCCCCAATGAAGCGTGCAATTCGCTTGGGTTCCGGTGTTATCAGATATGGAACCAGTCTGGACAATGTATTGAAAGTGGTGAGATAAGCTTGACAATCTAGATCCTTCATCACCAATGATAAGAAATCTGATTCAATCCTTTCCACTTCATGTTGCGGGCAATAATTCTCCCTAATCAGAGCATCAAACTGTTCCCAAGACATGTTGTAGAGTGGGATCTTCCCAGTAGCTTGAATGAGAGACTTCCACCACGCTAGTGCCTCTCCCTTGAATGATTGAGATACATACTTTACCACATCCCTTTCAGCACAACCGCTGATGTCGACAACTGTGTCCATTTCATCCAACCAGGTCATACTATCAATTGCCCCTTTCTCCCCAGTGAAATCCCGGGGTTTACATGAAACAAAGTATTTATAGGTGCAGGACTTGGTACGCGGTTCATCATCGAACACTTCCTTTTTGGATGGAACACTGTGTTCATTAGATGAATGTCGATCATCATTCTTCTTTAGTTCCTCCTTAGAGGGCGGCTTGTTATTAGGCTCTGAATGAGTTTTAGGGATGGATTTAGGGTGGGGTACGGATGAGGCTTTACTATTTGTCTCACTATACTCCTGGAATTGCTCCTTCACAGCTTTAGTTACAGCTGAATCAATCAGTGTACGTAGCTCTCCTCTGGTTATATTAATCCTCTCATCATCGCGATTTTCCAAAGGATGACTGTTTTCTTCCTCCGACCTAGCCATGTAGCTTTAATTGCTGAGCAAAAGAAAATAGGGCAAGGTTTATACGGAAGCTTATACAGTTTTATCGTTCTAACGATTTATTAACCATGTTTTTAATACATATATTGGTTAATTTGATAAATATATAATTATTCAGGATTTTTATCATAAGCCTAAATTATAAGTTAATAATAGCACAAAAGGCCTAGTCACTTAGACAAGTTTAATTTGTAGGCCTTGATTTTATAGCATCGAGGCTTCAAGGTTTGAATCAAAGTTCATTACCTTTTCTTGACAGGGAGTTGTAGGCTACCACTGTCTTTAGTCACAGAGGACGTTAGTTATAGTCCGTGGGCACTTCATCCTTAAGGGATGATTATATAAATAAGGGAATTTAGTATATCCCAACATGACTTATGTGATTTTATCATATCACATTTTGTCGAGCATGTTAATATGCTTTCATATGTTTAATAAGGATTTGAATCTCTTGAATAGGTTCTACCATCTTGGCCTTGTATGCCGTGACATTTAGGCTAGGTTTTACCTTTAAGATTCTTTTTAATAATTAACGCAGAGCAATCCTAAATTGAACTGTTAACAAGGATCTGAATCTAATTATGGAACTACCATCTTGGCCCTGTCTTAATGTGACACATGGCTAGGTTTTGTCCTTTTAGATTTTGCCATTTTATTATAATGGTAGATCTTATAATATAGGAATGATAATTTAAACATAATCGTTCCTTTAAAAATTTAACAAGTATATGGTTGCCCTAAACAGGACTTCTAATAAAAATTGATTTGCCCATGCGAGAGCTTAATCAGCAAAATAACAAAGGACTCCAAAAACAAATTAGAATTTGTCCTATGTTCTTGTCTAGACTCAAGAATGTGCAATTGTGTAACTGAGATTAAACACAAAAGACTAATGTTTAATTCACTCAGTTGTTGGCTCTGATACCAACCTGTCACACCCCGATTTCCACGTGTCACCGGTGGGCCCGGTGGGGGAGTATCGTGACGTGGTTGGCAACATAATAGTCAAACAACACAATATATATGAATGCACAGCGGAAGCAAAAGATATTTATTATTACATTCCAAATATAAAGTAATATCCAGTATTACAATGGAAAGTAAAGGATCCACAGGCGGATCTTAAAACATATCATTTGTTCAACAGACTTTAGACGCCTAGAACTTGCAAGATTCCTTATTAGCGCCCTGAGCTTCCAGCCAATTTCGTTTGGTACCTGTCACTTAACCTTTTTGGAAAATACGTCAGTTTTCACTGGTAAATACACTCAACCGACTCATTTGAAAAGAGTTTAAGAAAATTGATTTAGATGCACCAGGCACAAAACCTTTTGACACTTTGATTAAAATGCACAGAGGCAAAATTAATCTTTTATAACTTGGGAAAATTATTTGTATATAATCTTGTATACAGTTTTACTTATTTGTCGTCCGTAAGGGCCGGTTTGTAGGGCCGGTCTAGATTAACTAACACGCCACAGGTATAATGCCCACGGGCTATCATCCCCTAAGTGGATTACCAGTTCCGGTATAACCCACAGGGATGATACCTCGGAGTGGATTACCAGTTTTTACATAATGCAGCTGCCAGGTGTATGCCTACACCCCGTGCTTAGGTCGTGGCCATTTCGTAAAATGATGCCAAGGATATCCGGGACATGGTCATTAACCCCCAAGGCCATACACCAAATAATAATAAAATAATACATATTAAACAGGTTATGTAAGTACATCAATCACAATCCGATTTAAATGACTACATACACCCGACCAAGCGGTACTTTTATAGTACCGTATCCCAAGCCCGTATAGGGAAAATAAGTTAAGAGTATTTACCTGAGCTAGCTCCTGTCTTAAATAGCAAGAATCTAATAACTCAGCCGTAGTCACTTAAGTAAGCGTAGGTACAATTTACCGGAAAGCTCTAGTCTGGAATGATGGTATAAATAATTAATTAGAATGCTAACGGGTCTTTGATTAAGCATAAGCTTAGACCGGTTAGTCTTACAGGAAGATACGGTTCGTACGCACGATTAAGTGAAGACCGGATAGAATGTGATTTAGACCCGACAAGTTTGAAGACTTGTTTAATATGGGTTTATTATTCACATTCTGAATTTTGAGATAAAACCGATAAGGTTTGACCCGTTTCGGCTAACTTATATAAACTAGTTATATAAACCGATCCGAACGCGAATAACGCGTAACGGGTAACCGAATAGGTCACGAACAGGTTTCCTAAGTTAATATGCCTTAAATATGTTGTGATATCAGTAGGATACCTTCCATTATGCCCAAAACGAGTTTAATCTCAATTTAAGCCCCGTAGGGGTATTTTGGTCATTTACCTAAGGCATACATACTACCTGTCATACAACTACTCGAACGATGTGACCATAAGGTCACTTAATGTATTTGGTCGGATCCTAAAGATCGACCAAATGGGTCGGGTTCGAAGGTATAAGCGATTCATCAGATCGCTTACCCTTACGACCCTAGACAAGCACTAGACTAAGAGTGACGAGCTAAGCATGTTAAAACATGCTTAACTAAGTTAGAAAACAAGTTTGGTATCAAAACAAACGGTTTTGATACCCATAAGTAGTTTGGTTACAAAATACGCAAGAATACGTATTCTGGCCGAAACTACGGCTCGTCACTGAGCCTAGATAACGTGGTAATCAGTAGGTATAATCACTAGGGACTATAACCATCGTGATCACGCTCACGTTATGAAGTTCAAACGAACTTCGCATCGACCATAAACTGGTCAATGCAGAAAGTCAAACAAAGTTTGACTTTCGGACTAGAAAAGCGATAAAAGAACGAAGGAATACTTACGAAGGGTCCCCGAATGCTAATCGTGATCGAATAGCTCAGGTATGAAACGAAGGTTCCAACTTAGAGCCCAAAGGATCAGATTTGTAGTAAGTAATGAGGTTGGATGGCATGGGTATTTATAGAATTCGGGTAACCGTTGGGATCGTTTCTTGGAAAAGGGGAAAAGATCTAGTCCGTACACTTGTCACAATGTTGTGGAAGCTAAATATGATCCTTATCTTAATGACTAAGCAACTTAAAACATGTGGTTAAGGATTAATTGGTTGCAACTTGCATTTAAAACACTGAATCTGGTCCAGATAGGGGCTCGCGTGACGCTAAGGACCCTCGCGTCACGCTAGGCCCCTGTTTTGGCAGATTTTCCAGAAATGGTCCCTGCACTTCGTTTAAGCGATTTTCGATGCGTTTGAACCCCGTTAACCTCATTTCAAGGCTCTAAAATGAAGTTAAAGTATAGGGAACTCAAAACATGCTCAAAAATATCTAGGATGATGGTTCGTTTGGTCGTACGAACGCGATGTTCGCTTAATTACGACGGAATGCGCATAAGCGCGAAAAACGATCCAAATGACGAAACGAATGGATTTTTCTTAAGGCGAACACTAAAATATAATGTAGTCATGCTTACATAAATTTTTGGATGTCCGGATGTATTCAGAACGTAGGTTATGCGCGAAAATGCAAACTTATGCACTTTTTGACGCTTTTAGTCCCTGATCCTTCTACACTTGATCTTAACATGCTTTCCTGCACTTCGAGCTCTCTGACTTGACTTTTATGGGCCTTAAGACATAACCATACTTTGTTAAGTCCTTGGGTAACTTTATGGTTACCCGAAAAGTCATAAATTTCAACGTTGACGCTTTTAACCCCTCGCACACGAATTTGATCATAACTTTCTCATACGTTAACGAAACTTTATGAAATTTTAATCGTGCATTCTAGTGAGCATAATTTACATTTTCAAAGCTTCGGGTTTGTCAAAAGGTCACTCAGAGGTATATCTTTAACATGTTGACACATTTAACCCCTGTAGTTTGTAATTTCTCACTTTTAGCTTCGTATGATCCATGATTCATTCGTTTGAAGGTATGAACATTGTGTAGGGTTAATGTTCATTATATTTATTCACAGTTGACACTTAGAATCCGTATAAACACATACTTTCCATGTTTGTCAACTTTAGTCCTTTTATAACATTCTTTCACACGTTCAAACTTTATGACACGTGTCAACACATTATAGGACGTAAATTTTCGGGGTGTTACACCAAGCTTCCTCTAGAACGCACGACTACCTACATGCGTACTACGGTCCGTTAGACGAGCGGGTCGTGCCTTGTCTTAGTATTGATTAGTGCATTTGAGTTACGTTTTAAAGTGTCCTCGTTATTATTCCAAGTATATAATTATTTGTTAAAATAATAATTATTTTAACTTAAATTATATTTATTTAGTTTTGGAATAATTGTTAAAATAGTATTTTTGTAATGATACTTCTCAAGTATTTGTACTCGTATTTCCTTCCCAAGGATGGGGGTATCTCATACATGTGTACTCGTATCCTTGTATGTGTATAACTTGCCATGTATTGGTGTCGTATTCCGGCGTGCATCATTTTTAATAAGTGTCCAATATATATTTCTAAAATATATATTTCAAGAAGTATTTCTTAGAAAAGTTATTCCTAATCTTTCTTTTGGCAAAAATATTTGTAGTTCCAAAACAATATATTTTTCAAGTCTCACTTTAGAAAATATTTATAACTTATTTTTATCCAAAATACTGTATTTCAAGTTTATCCAAGAGAATATATATTTTCCCAAAAATCATTTATCTTCTAAAATTCCAAGAAAATATATTTTTATTTCCCAAAAATAATATATTTTATTCTTGTTAAAATATGATATAACTTTGTAATAATTGGAAAGATCAGATTTCCCTTTCTCTTGTATCCAAAATACTATTTACCAAAATACATTTATAACTGTATTTTCCGGAATATTTGGTAAGTTACAATTCTTGTTCGGTCTCCCAATATTTTGTGTGTAACTTGTGTATTTATTCCTTGAGATTTTTGGTAGTATTTTGGTTTGTAATTTCTTGATGTTTTAATGTGTTATATTATTTCAAGCACCAAAATAATATAACTACTACACATAATATACAAATAATCACACATATGGTGTCTTCTAAATATATGTATTTTCTAAATACATATTTAGTCACTTTTATTTTTGAAAACCAACCTTCAATATTCGTATTTTGTAACAAAAAATTATGGCAAAGTTTATGTAAAATTTCATGGTTTAAAATACACTTGTAAGTGTATGTTAATATTTTTAGAAACTTTTGCCACACTTTCCCCTAAAAATGGAGGTTTCCATGCTTTCTAGCATATCATTTTCTTTTGTAAAAATCATCACAAATCAATTTACAATTATCAACAGACAACCTTTACTTACCAATCTTGCCAAAATCATGCATATTTCACTACTTCATGAACTTGAATATTTGTAAAAATTTGTAGTAACTTGGTAGTGTGTTTAGTAAGTTTAGTTACCCTTTAAAGTGTGGTTGTTTATATAAAAACATCATTCTTGAATGATTTGGATGTTTACAACTTGTAATCATATTTTTCGAAAATATTTCTTTATGTATTCTTCTTGTTACACAAGTGTTTCTACACTTGTTTAACCAATAAAAATAAGATTTGTTTATGTAAGAACCAAGCTTTAGTAAAACTTATATTTTTAGCTTGGTTTCTTTAGAAATCCTCCATAAATCTTTAGATCTATAAGTATTATTACTCACATTAATCATTATTTTTCAAGAAAACAATATATTCTTTCAAGTCCATGTCTTTCATGAGGATGATTTATAAATCTCTAACATTTTCATCCTCTCATCTTGCTAGATTATGATTTTAATCATGATCTAGCAAGATCATATAATGATCTACATCATTTACACAAACCATCAATCATCAAGCATTATAACTACACTAAACAACATGATTTCTTTAAGATTTTTATAGTTTTATGCTTATGTTCATGTTTCATCTTCAAGTTTCTTAGTGTTCTTCATGATTTTCAACATGTATCATTCTTTAACCACTTGAAATAGATGTAAAATGAAGAGTAGAAGATCTTACTACTAGCTCAAGGCTAGGGATGACCAAGTGAAGAAAACAAGTGGATAAAAGCAAATGGTGAAGGTCCTTGAACTTCCGAAAGCTCCAAGCTTCCTAATTGTGCTAGAGACACCTTGTGAACACCTTAGAATGCTAGATAATGGAGTGAAAATGGAGATGGTATTGTGGTGATGTGTGGCCGTGAGTTATGGAGGGGTTGGAGGAAGTTTACGTAGAAGATGGTGAATGAAAGAGAATGGAAGTCTTGTGCCTACTTATATTACTTTCCAACACACTTTTATCTAATGGTCACTATGTTCACAAAGGGGAGACATAATCTTGTTTAATATTCAAATAAAATCAACAAGTGGGACCACATGGATCCGCCAACTAGGTGGGGGGGGGAGGAGGTCTAGGTGTAGGATGTAACTAATATTTAGTTAAGTTAGTCATATTCCAAGTATTAGTTAGGTTATAGTTATTAGATATTTATATGGTGTATTATGATGGTTGGGGACCATAACTAGCTTGGTAATGTTAAAATAGTACTTCTAGTAAAAATTTGGTGTTTCGGGTAGTGTCCGGTAGTTCGATTGGTTACCGGTTCGTTAAGGTGCTAATCTTCACAGTTTAGTGTGCTTTATGTTACTTTTTGTGACAGGTTTGATTCCCTACACTTAGGAAAGTATTCTGGACCATTTAACCATAATTCTGCATGATATTAAGTCGTTAAATTGCTGAATTTTTGCTGAATTTGATGAATTCTGCAGTGTATGAGAGTTTTTAGGCACTTTCCGGCACTTAAACTACCACTAGGAAGGCAGTTTTGTGATCCTTTCTTCCCTACACTCTATACTAGTGTAGTACTTAGTTTTTGGCTCATACTGTGTCCAAACGACGTCTTTCTATGTACTGAACTCCATCAGCATTTTCCCGGTTTGTCTGTTAACTTTGCTAACTGTGCTTTGTGCATCATTTATGTCAATATGTTTGCATGCAGTCAATGATGTGTCATTTGCAATATGTGATGCACATGTATGTACAATGCAGCAATCAGAAAGCAATTCAGGTCATAAATTGTAAATCAGCACAGTCATTAAGCACTAATCATCATTTAATAATTGTACGGATGCATGCAAATTTGTCAGTTGTCACATTCTCCCCCTGTTAAGAAAATTTCGTCCTCGAAATTTGTGCTACCTTAACTCCTTAGGGTTACATTATGCGTGTATGTATGTGAATAATACTGAGGTAGGTAATCACAAAACCAAGTCAAATCTTTATTCACATCAGGTGAATCCAAGGATATATTACAACAACAATAATCCAATCGTTAAAAGGTATGTGTTCTAGCATTTGGTGTCAAAGAACACGAGATGTATAGATGTATAATCTAGTGTAACTCAGTTAACAGGGGTGTAACAAAGGAGTTTTGACCAATGGATTCTCAAACAATCGGTCACAATATGCAAACGAGTTTTCACAAACCATAGTATCCGCTATATAAACTCAAAATCATCAACTCGAATGTGATAGTAACATAAAAATGATCTGTCAACTTTCGAACAAATACATGGATAAAATAGTGTGTTGACATTCTTGAATTGCGAAAATACACTGAATGAAACACAAGCGAATCTGGTGTATTATTGTCTTAGTTCATAGTTACATTCGGAATTTTTAAATGACAAGTCAAACAAAAGTATGTGTAGTTTTGTGTGAAACGGTTGACCATGATTAGCACAAGCTACAAATTTGTAATGACACCACAAGGTATCGTAATTGACATATTTTAATAATAGCGGTGACCGAACAAGTTCACCGTGCTTGAGGTCAAACGAAAGTGCAATGAAACAGTCCCGAGGATTTGATTCAAACAACATAGTAGGACCCTTCAATTGAATGTAGAATATCCAAGAGCCACTCTTTCCGATCGAAGGTGAAAAAGTAGTAAGTACCGCAAGGCATTCGATTGACGATGAAAGAATCGTTAGGAGGTACATCGTGACATGAAATGAACCTATGTACCATTGTCTTAACACACAACTGTGTGGAGACCGCTCTAATCGTGATCATGGTTGCAAAAGTCGCTAGGCGCTCCCTAGTCGGTCGACCGGGGAGTTGAGAGTACTCAGCCTAGGCGGAGAGTACACGGGGAGTACTCGGACATGCCAAATTATAAACAAATTAGTTTTCGAAAATTAAATATATGTCAAATAACATAAATTTACTAATATTTATAACAAAATACATGAAATTGATATTCATTCTTTAATATTATAGGCATAGAAATTATGGTTTATTTTATTTTAAGTCAAACTCGGCCCGAGTTGACCTACTAGATCCAATTTTGGCTGATGTTGACCGCATTTGATCGATTCCGAGCAATTAGTCGGAGTTGAAGAAAGTCGCCTCGGCATCCTACCTTGTAGCGAGTACTCGGGGAGTACTCGGCCTTGGAGACCTTGTTTTACAACCATGATCGTGATAATCAAAACGGATTTAGAGCAAGTCAATAAACAATTAAATCCGTGTATGAGGTGCGTAACGAAATTAGCGCAAGCTTCAATTTTGTGAAAGCATCACCACAAGGTGTCAAAACCAACAAACGATTTAGTGGAGTCGTAGACCAAACAAGTCTACTACGACTCGAAACAAAAGAACTTTTGCAAAAATATTTGCATATGATGCTCTCAATACATCATATGGCATTTTAAATTGAATATGTGAAATGGATAAGTTCAAGCAATTGAACTTGGTAACCTGACAATAAACATATGTATCAACAAAGGGAATCTCGGAATGCTTACAAAGATAAACCATGAATGTAACTTGAAAGAAATGAAGTCTCAAGAAAGTGTGTTGAATTGATAGTAAAGGAGCCAACATTTACAATAATGTAGGTCGTCTGAATCACAAATCAAAAATTAGCTTTAGCAAATAATTTTTGAACCTTTGATGAAACGTTTATTCGAAACGAAACCACATGCATAACCAACGGTGCATGCGTAACATGTGACTTTCCATGAAATTAAACAATGAGTATCTGCTGTAATGAAGAAATAATCAAGTATCGAGAGAAAGGAGTGTTTGCTTTGAAGAAAACTGTTATGTTGCAACTATCATTAGGAGAAGTAGAGATGCAAAGTTCTACTTGGTAGAAGCAAAAGTGGAAATTTCAATAAAAGAAATTCGAGCACTTTATTTGTTTGGTTAACTGAAATAGCATATATGTCAGGTTAGTGGGGTTTGCTTGAGTTAACAAGTGCGGTTCTTAAGCAACAACCTTTACGAGTTTGGACTTGGGTTCCCAAAGGTCCTAAGTACATGTTTTTCAGATTCTCAAAGTTTCGTATTCCGTGTAAAACTGTTTTGTGCATTGTGTAGAAAACACAATTTTTGTGTATGTTTAAAACAAGTTATTGTCCCATAATTTCCCCGGTATACTTTCTTCCTGAATTCACAGCTAGTGACACTCGATCATCGATCAGTTGTGAAGCAGTAATTGGATCCTCACAGTTAGTTAAATAAATAATTTGTTAATCCTCGGCAAGAGTTACCGACTCTTGTTGGTTAGCTCGTTCGGCTCCTGGTAGTTGATGCTCGAACGGAAACTATCGTCCTTCCTCTTGACGAGCGGAACTGGGTTACCCAAAACGGGAAACTTGGTCTGTTATCTTCCTTCTCTAGCCACTACTGAAATTACACTGACAATCCTTGCATCTCCGAAGGTGTAAGTCGCTAAGGTGCATTGACTGCAGGCGCGGCGCCTGGAACAGAGTCAATTATGGAATTCGACTTGTCGTTGGGGCGGTAGTCTTGGAAAGTCTTCGAGGAAGACTTCAGGATGTTCCTTTTTCACAGGGATATCTTCGAGCTTAGGTTCTTCGGCTCTTTTGTCCACAACATGAGCCAAGAAGGCAACACATCCTTTGCGCGAAAAATTCTGTGTCTTCAACAACGGATAATCCGTAGGGGCGTATCCTGCTTCATGAACCATGATCGTTTCGTCGTTCGTCATCGAGATGCGGATAACAATCTCCGCTCGATTGTTTGACAACTAATCCATTCCAAATACGTCGTCGAAGTTTCCCTTTAGCTAGTACGAGTTATCTAACTTACGTGCTACTAAACCAAGTATACTCTCAAACTCTAGAGATGTGAAGCTAAAATTTGTAATAATATCAAGTAGCACAGATGCATAATGTTGACTAATATGGGATGTACGGATAACCTTGTTTGGATCCTGGCGTGCTTCCCTAGCTCCGCTATTGAGCTTTTATCCTTGTGCCTGATTCTTCTTAGGGCAGTATTTTCTGAAATGCTTTTTGCTTCCACAGTTAAAACAACCTTGAGCACGTTTTTGTTTGTCACTCGTCCTGCCTTGATAGTTGTCGTTGTCGTTGTTTCCTTCGAGATTCTTGCTACCATCTTGACCTTCATTTCTAGGTTCAGTACCTTGCCTACAAGTCTCCTTGGGATGCCCCCTCTTGCCACAGTTATCACATTTTCCATATTTACATCGTCCGACATGATAACGTAGACAATTGTCGCACTTAGGTAGGATACCTATGTAGTCTTTTCCCTTTTTGGCCCTGTTCTTGCTATTCACCCGAGTGCCCTTCTTGAAGTTTGCGAACTTTCTCTTGTTGTCTCCAGATGACTCTATAGGAGTCTCCTTTTTCTCTTCCGAAGTGGAAAATTTTCCTAGTCTAACCGCTTCTTCAGTGAGCGCCATACTTAATTCGATAGCATCGGTGATCGTTGAGGGTTTAGATGTTGTCACCAGGCTTAGAATCTGCGGTGCCAACCCCCCGATGAAGCGTTCGATCCTCTTAAACTCTGGTTCCACCAGACGCAAAGCAACCTGTGATAAATCGTGAAATCTCTGTACATACTCAGCTATCTTTGAACCTTCCATTTTCAAGTTCCACAGTTCAGTCTCCAACTTCTAGACCTCTGCCCTCGAGCAATATCTCTTGCGCATTAGTTCTTTTAGTTCATCCCATGTCAAAGCGTACGCAACAGTCTTACCCAACGTCCGAACCTGAAGGTTCCACCATGACAGGGCCCCATCTAGAAACAATCCAGATATGTACATGACTCGTTGCTCTGGAGTACATTTGCTCAAACTCAAAACAAAATCCGTCTTCTCAACCCAACGCACAAAAGCTATGACACCCCCAGTGCCGTCGAATTCTCGGGGTTTGCAGCTCAAGAACCGCTTGTAGGTGCAATCGTTGGGTGGGTTATTTCCTGTGGTACCTCCGCTGCGTTCGGAGTGAAGGGCCTCGTGCTGTGCGATGGCCCGTGAGATGCGCTTTTTTAATTCTGCCTCTGTTGTTGGCAGAGGGTTGTTGGTATCGGTGTTCCTTTGAAGTGACATCTTCTAAGAAGAAGATCGGATAGGTTAGGTCTCATTAAAGACACAAGCACATAAGCATCTACTTAACGAATGAGACCTAGGAGGTGTGTACATATGCATATAAGCAATCGTTATAACAATCATTCACATAACATCACAATTATAGCACAAACAGGTAGGTGTGAACATATTTAATGAGAACATAACAAGTAAGCACATAGTATCACACTTATAGCACACATACGCAGATCAACAATGTGCTTAGTGGGGACATAGCAACCGAGCTTTCATTAGTCATTGTCCACAAAGTATTGTTACATGTTTAATGGGGAATATGAAGAATGGGCTTCCATTACTTTTCGACCATAATCATATTGTTTACAAAGTGTATCACAACAAAAGGGACACAGGGTCACCCTACCCTTGCCCAATAAGTCTGTCGGTGTATCGAAATCACGTAGTCAAAAGTGGTCTTCAAAAGTCTCCACAATCTCGGCTCATTAGTAGTGTCGTTACTCAAAAGTAATGCAATACGCATAAATCCAGAAACCAACTATACTGGTGACTGAGGTGGAGGAGGGAAGTTAAGCGAACTGCTAACATGCACGAGCTCCTCCTCGAGCTTGCATACGCGTCAAAGTAATTAACTGGTCTGCTGCTTGATAGCAAAGAGATGAGCATCCACACATAAGAAAGGTGTAAGAGCAGCAGGTGAGAGTGCAGAAGGAGAAAGTGATGAATGTGGAGGATCAAAGTATACTGGCGTAGACAGGGTGGAGGACGTGGTGTCAGCTCAAGCTCCAAAATTCTGCGACTCATATCCTCAAGCTGTAGCTGATGTGACAGGGGCAACTCATTCCGTGTGTAGCCTCTATAATGCGAAGAATGATAGGGGTACGAAATCGGCATAGTGTATGGTAGGGGCCATCGGAATGGCTCGTCTCGCGGTGAAGAAATGAGGGGAGTAAACAGTGCAGCCTGTGAGGTCGGAGGAAATGCTGCTGATACAAAAGGGATCGTCATGCGGGTGCTGACCTGGAGTACCTTCCCGGGGTGCGGGTATGTCCTGGAAGAAGGCGGTTGGCATGTCGGTGCAATGGACGTTGGTCTCCATAGGGGAAAAGGAGCAACATCAGCGGTGCAGGTACATGAACAAATGTCTCATCAAAAGAGAAGATCACCAGGTGCAGGTACTAGGTTAGGTACAAGGGGTGCAATGTCTGGTAAGCCAAAAGAAGCATGGTCAGGATCAGGAATCAGCTCAAGATCAATATGTGCAACATCAGGCTGACCCAAAAGGAACTGGAGCTAGCTCAGGAGCAGGCTCTGGGTCAGGTGGAAGTGTGGGATCTCGAGCAGGTGATGGTGCAGCAGTCATAGCGGTGTCATCGTCTGAGTCAGTAGTAGAAAGCTGCAATTCGGCCGTCTGTAAGGCTGCATATGTCAAGACTCAAAGGAGTTTGAAATCGAGTGTATACTAGAATCAGAGGATAGCTTGATAACAGGGATCTCAAGAAGTGGATTTAGTAACAACATTCTCGTCTAACTTCCCATCATCATGGGCGTCATCAGGAGGACCATCAATAAACAAATCAACGTCATCATCATACAAATCATCGAATGGCCAAGCCTCGGAAAGTATGACCACAAGAGGTATGGGATCGTGGATCGAAGCCACGACGTGCTCGCCATCAGGGTGACCAATGATAAGGTGGTCATGGACTGAAACAAGAGTGACAGAAGGGTTCTTGTCGGGGAAGCCATCAGCAAGGGTAAATCATTACCAAAGTCTAGTAGCGCGGATGGTTGGAAGTCATCCTTGTCCTTGGTCAGTATGTCAGGGTCACTCTCAGTGTCTGACGTAAACATTTCCGGCGCAGGTGCAATCCCATTATTTGTGGCGGTGGCCATAGGGTCGTCAACGTCTGACAACTCGCTCTCTGAAGAAGGTGACATGTGTGTCGGTACATAATAATCATAGCATGTATATCCATAGTAATCACTAACACTTAGTGTATTGCAAGCAAAGACAATTCATCATGTAATCATGTATTCACATTATTTTTCATGAAATTTTCTATCCTTCCTAGTCTCTCAGACTAAGCCTCCTAGTCTCCCAGACTAAACTTCCCAGTCTCTCAGACTGAAACACCCAGTCTCTTAGACTGAACTACCCAGTTTCTCAAACTGTCCCAACTAGTCTCTCAGACTAACTACCCAGTCTCTCAGACTGAACTACCCAGTCTCTCAGACTGAATTATAAACATTAACTTTGAAATGTGTTTCGTGTCTTTTATTTGTAAAAAAGTTTGTTTTCCTAGACCTGGGCATTTTGTGTATGCAATGAAAACATGTTTGTGAAAATGTTTTCGTGAGAGCCCTAATGATTGTAGTCTAGACTCGAGAAAGAATCCTAGTTCGCTACAATCGAAGCTCTGATACCAAGCTGTCACACCCTGACTTTTGCGGAAGCGTGATTATGGTGTGACTTTCTTAATACCATTGCATTCAATCATAACAACAACTATATGCTAAAGTCATAGATTCGTCATCCATTAAACAAGTTTAAAACATTACATTATCATCGTCTTGAAACATAGACTTAAAATCCGAGTTACAAACCATATGAATTGTTTAGAGTTCCATAAGGACTCATCAAAAGACTTTAGTTAAAATTAGGTTTTAAAAGATGTTTCTCGTCCAGGATAAGACACACTAACCAAATTCTACTTCACGGATGACAACTTTTATTCTCAACATGCCTTGAAACTCCAACGCTCTCCAGATCCATACTTAATTTCCTGAAATACATGTAGTTTGAAAACATCAACAAAAATTGAGCGAGTTCATGTGTTCGTTTGTGTGTATGTATAAACCTTTGAAACCTTTGTAAATATGTTCGTATGTAATTGAAATCCGGTATGAAAGCAACAAGGAAACATATCAATTAATGTGTAGCTAATAGATTAATATACGTGACATGGTGCAGGAAGACTCAAACCTAGCAGACTTTGTACCGGGCTTCCGGCTGTAAGACATAGTCACCACATGGCCCATTCGGCGGACTCATGGATGGGGCTCTCTACACCCGAATAAATCTATCACTCCTGTCCCTCGGTCCTACTACGAGGATTAATGGCCTTAAGTATGCGCCTACCTATTCACATGATCTACTGTACTTTCCTTAGCTAACCATACCAATTGTATTTGTCTGTAAGCATTTGTAATCATGTGAAACATGTACTCCACCCCCGAAGTTATAAAACTGAAAACAGTTAAAAGAAAAAGGGGACATGAACTCACAGTTTTGCGTTCCTTGTATCCGATGTAACTCAAAGCTTCCTCTAGAACGCACGACTACCTACATGCGTACTACGGTCCGTTAGACGAGCGGGTCGTGCCTTGTCTTAGTATTGATTAGTGCCTTTGAGTTACGTTTTAAAGTGTCCTCGTTATTATTCCAAGTATATAATTATTTGTTAAAATAATAATTATTTTAACTTAAATTATATTTATTTAGTTTTGGTATAATTGTTAAAACAGTATTTTTGTAATGATACTTCTCAAGTATTTGTACTCGTATTTCCTTCCCAAGGATGGAGGTATCTCATACATGTGTACTCGTATCCTTGTATGTGTATAACTTGCCATGTAATGGTGTCGTATTCCGGCGTGCGTCATTTTTAATAAATGTCCAATATATATTTCTAAAATATATATTTCAAGAAGTATTTCTTAGAAAGTTATTCCTAATCTTTCTTTTGGCAAAAATATTTGTAGTTCCAAAACAATATATTTTCAAGTCTCACTTTAGAAAATATTTATAACTTATTTTTATCCAAAATACTGTATTTCAAGTTTATCCAAGAGAATATATATTTTCCCAAAAATCATATATCTTCTAAAATTCCAAGAAAATATATTTTTATTTCCCAAAAATAATATATTTTCTTCTTGTCAAAATATGATATAACTTTGTAATAATTGGAAAGATCAGATTTCCCTTTCCCTTGTATCCAAAATACTTTTTACCAAAATACATTTATAACTGTGTTTTCCAGAATATTTGGTAAGTTACAATTCTTGTTCAGTCTCCCAATATTTTGTGTGTAACTTGTGTATTTATTCCTTGAGATTTTTGGTAGTATTTTGGTTTGTAATTTCTTGATGTTTTAATGTGTTATATTATTTCAAGCACCAAAATAATATAACTACTACACATAATATACAAATAATCACACATATGGTGTCTTCTAAATATATGTATTTTCTAAATACATATTTAGTCACTTTTATTTATGAAAACCAACCTCCAATATTCATATTTTGTAACAAAAAATTATGGCAAAGTTTATATAAAATTTCATGGTTTAAAATACACTTGTAAGTGTATGTTAATAAATATTTTCCTAAGTGTTAATATTTTTAGAAAATTTTGCCATAGTTTCCCTTAAAAATGGAGGTTTCCATGCTTTCAAGCATATCATTTTCTTTTGTAAAAATCATCACAAATCACTTTACAATTATCAACAGACAACCTTTACTTACCAATCTTGCGAAAATCATGCATATTTCACTACTTCATGAACTTGAATATTTGTAAAAATTTATAGTAACTTGGTAGTGTGTTTAGTAAGTTTAGTTACCCTTTAAAGTGTGGTTGTTTATATAAAAACATCATTCTTGAATGATTTGGATGTTTACAACTTGTAATCATATTTTTCGAAAATATTTCTTTATGTATTCTTCTTATTACACAAGTGTTTCTACACTTGTTTAACCACTAAAAATAAGATTTGTTTAAGAACCAATCTTTAGTAAAACTTATATTTTTAGCTTGGTTTCTTTAGACATCCTCCATAAATCTTTAGATCTATAAGTATTATTACTCACATTAATCATTATTTTTCAAGAAAACAATATATTCTTTCAAGTCCATGTCTTGCATGAGGATGATTTATAAATCTCTAACATTTATCATTCTTTAACCACTTGAAATAGATGTAAAATGAAGAGTAGAAGATCTTACTACTAGCTCAAGGCTAGGGATTGTCACACCCCGACCACGTAGGACAACCAAACGTGGCGGAAAACGTCGGGGAGTGTTGTAACAGAATCATTGTTTCATAACACATGGAAATTGAAATGTTGATTTATTGATTAAGGTAGTTACAATTTCTTGACAATCAAAGAAACATAACATAAATAACTAGTCTTGCATCTTATATTGTCGCTAAGGCCCAAGTCCGCCTAAGTGTATCTTGATAAATCCTATGCATCATATCCTGAAACACATGTGAAAATAGGTACGTCAGCACAAAAATGCCTGTGAGATACATAGGTTTATGAAAATAGGATTCATGACTTATTGTTTAAGAAAATGTTTAGTCATGAACCTTGTAATTTGATTTGTCTTGTAAATCATTTGAAAAACGATAAGATCAGATGATATGTATAAATAAGAGAATAATGTATGGTTAAATGAATAACCATGTAAAATGAGTTTGTATAAGATGAGTTGTTTGTAAAAGAATGTCTTGTGAAAAGTATGTTATTTGTATAAAATGTTATATATCTTAAATTGAAATGATTCAAATAACGCTACGATATGTAATACCATACAAACACTTATATATAGGAAGTACCAGCGGCGTATCCACCATGCTTGTATCATATTACACACGCCCCGTTACTCAAATCACTTACCCAAACAAACCACCAATGTAAGATGTCTATGTTTAAACCAATTGCCAAACGTATTGAATAATATGTCAAAAATGTTTATTGTCAATATGTAAATCATGTAATATGTAACCAATGTCAATAATGTTTATGTGTCAAATGTAAATCATGTGATGTGTAACCAATGTCAATAATGTTCATGTGTCAAATGTAAATCATGTAATGTGTAACCAATGTCAATAATGTTCATGTGTCAAATGTAAATCTTGTAATGTGTAACCAATGTCAATAATGTTCATGTGTCAAATGTAAATCATGTAATGTGTAACCAAAATGATCTGTATGGCTAGTGAAATGTATCAACTAAACCATATGCACAAAAACAAAGTATTGAAGTAAAACATGGTTTAAATCAAAGCTATGTTTTGTGGAAATGCATGCTATACTGATATGAACATCTATGCGGTGTTGTGAAAATGCATACATCCAAGCCTTGAGACTGTGGCGATAAACCCTTAAACAACTTAAAGGTTTATCTAAATTATGTATATCGAATTCGGTCATTCCTTCCAATCCAAACAAACCCAGGATTTCAGGAACGGGAGTTGTCAATTCCTATGGTACCACTACCTACTAACGAACGGCGTAGCTAATGTTAATGAATGTATTGTTCCATTGTAAACAACCCAAATGTCATAACAAAATGTAAGCATGTGATGAAAACAACTGTACTAAGTATGCAACAAATGAACATACATAGTATGTGATATGATGTAAAACGATGTACTAAGTAATGCACACAATGGGCACACGTAGCATGAAATATAATGAAAAACGATGTACTAAGTACGCACTCAATGGGCATACATAGCATAAAATGTAATGAAATCATGTACTATAAATGTACTAATAAACATAGCAAGTATATGATGTGAAAACAGGAAAGCATGAAAGTAACAAGTAGGCACATGTGTTTCACCCCAAAACAGTTTGGAAAACAGTAAAAGAGGGGTCTATGTACTCACTTGAGATTGCTTAGTAGTCCTTGAGTAACAACCAAACAATGCTAGAGATCGCGGATATCAAACGGCACCTAATATAGGTAACTATGTTAATAAACCGGACCTAAATCGGAGGATTTAGATAGAATGAGGGTTCGTAAACCAAACGAGTATAGAGACTCGTGTCATATGGTTTAACAAAGCCTACATACTAAATGAAACCTAACCTAAGTGCTTTCGACCCATCGCGACCCATTAAGGTAGCTTATGCTACTTTAACTCGTCGTTCGCGTGAAACGCGTTCGGACCGCCTAACTAGTCCTATGACAAGTGTTATATGCCTAAACATATTACATAATCAGTTATGTGACAAAAGTTTAGGTTACATATGCTTAATTACCAATTATACATGAAAAGGGTATTCTGGTAATTTACCTAAGGCATATAAACTACCTATCATACAACTATTCAAACGAAGCGACCATAGGGTATAACCTCGGAAGGTTATTCCCTACCTACTATGGTCACCTAATGTATTTGGTTGGATCCTAATGATCGACCAAATGGGTCGGGTTCGAAGGTATAAGCGATTTATTAGATCGCTTACCCTACGACCCTAGACAACGTTGTAATCAGTAGGCATAGTCCTAAGGGACTATAACCAACGTGATTACACTCACGTTGCGAAGTTCCAACGAACTTCGCATTGACCATAAACTGGTCAACGCAGAAAGTCAAACAAAGTTTGACTTTCAGACTCGAAAAGACTCGAAAAGCAATAAAAGAACGAAAGAATACTTACGAAGGGTCCCCGAATGCTAATCTAGATCCAAATAACTCAGGTATGAAACAATGGTTCCAACTTAGAGTCTTTTGGATCAGATTCTTGTGAGTTTAGAAGTGAAGTGGGTTGGGTATTTATAGTATTCGGAGAACCGTTAAGATCGTTTCTTGGAAAAGGGGGCACGATCAAAGCCGTACACTTGTCGGAACCTTATGGTAGCTCATTTGCCACTCACCATAGGAAATTGACACTTGGAATTGGGATTGGGGGTGCAAAACAGCTGCAAACAGGTTGTTAAACATTGAATCTGGTCTTCAGAGGCTGACGCGGCCCGCTTCAGGATACACCAAAACTAATGCGGGCCGCATGGGGGTTCTGATCAGAAAATAAGTTTCAAAAATGACAGTTTTGGTCCCTGTTGCGTATTTAAGCCATTTCCGACACTTCTAAGGCCCGTAAAGCCAACTTTAAGGCCCTAAAATGATGCCTAAACATTGTGGACATGAAACATGCTCAAAAATATGCCGGGTGTTGGTTCGTTTGGTCGTACGAACGCGATGTTCGCTTAATTATGACAGAATGCGCATAAGCGCGAAAAACGATCCAAATGACGCAACGAATGGATTTTTGGCAAGCCAAACACTAAAGCATAATATAGTCATGCTTACATAAATTTTTGGATGTCCGGATGTATTCAGAACGTAAGTTATGCGCGAAAGTGCAAACTTGTGCACTTTTTGACGCTTTTAGTCCCTGAATGAGCCAAAAGTTTATTTTAGCACACCGAACCCCTCAAAGCCTATTTCTAAGCTATATAAAGGATACTTAAGGTGTGTTTAACTTATGTTCATGTTCCAGAATGTCTGTTACAGTTCAGATTGGCATACTTTCGCAGTTTGTCATATTTAGTCCCTGTAGACGAATTAACTTGCTTTTGGCATACCAAACCTTCCAAATCTTATTTCTAAGTTATGTAAAGGTTATTTAAGGTATGTTTAGCCTATTTCACTATTCCAGAGTGTTCGTTGCATTAAACTGGTTATATTTACGCATCGGTGCGCGTATAACCTTCCAGAAAGCGATTTAGAGTTTGAAATCGAACAAGAGTTGATATGTGTAAACGATACACATATTTTTACAAATCCCAGGTATGAAATACAATATTTAATTGGTTTGGCATTTTTTTGATGGCCGTGGAGGCACAGGTGTTACAGTCTCCCCTACTTTAGGAAATTTCGTCCCGAAATTTATTTAGAGGAAACTTGTGAGAGCTTGAAAACATGAAGTTGAAAAGATCGAACAACATTGGTTAGGGTTCTGAACTTCTAGTAATCTTTAATAACATCATGATTGCAATGTAAGAGGGATACTTATATACAAGTATATGAAGCGTCATTGGTGCGTCCACCGTACCTCCATTACATCGTTCTCATTTCGTTATTTTTGTCACTATTGGTTCTTACACATAATAAATCTTACTGTGGTTACCGTGCACTGAATCTCATAATTATGTACGCGTCCATAATTAGACAATTCCTTGCATAGTTCACACAGTGTATTTTATAATGTGTAGGGGAAAACCAAATGAACAAACCTGTGATGAGTGTGACTAGACCACCATAGGGTCCCTTTTATTAAATCAATAAATGATTTTAATAGACAACCAAGGAGTCTTTTCAGCTTATATCATCACATGTCATTCTTAACCAGATTTTTGAATCAATCTTTTTGACTAGACCACTAAAAGGGTCTCTTATGAATCATGGAATAGTACTATATAATCCAAGGGTCTTAACTATTACATAGAAGCCCATTAAGGATTTAAGGTAGTACCTTTTTGAATATCCTACTACGAATCCCTCATATGAAGATATGAAAGATTCTACGAGGATTTGGATAACGAATATCCAGAGTATACAAAAACACAAAATGCATAAAAGAAAACACAAGATGCATAAACACATAGTCATATAACCACAAAGATTGTTTACTTGTTAATTTGTTTTGTTGACAGAGCACATGCATTTAAAGTACAATAGGAATCCATCTCGTGGATTTCATTTGGCACTTTAAACAATTACAAGAATCTATCTATAAAGATAGAAAGATTTTTAAAAGAGAAGTTCGATTTCGATTATAAGGAACCGAAATGTTCGAATTCAGGTACATAAGGAATCCAATTAAGGACTCTGATTTGAATGATGATCATCCACAAGGGTCTAAATGTGAAGATAAAAAGATCCCATATGGATTTTAAAAGTTGAAGATGTTTTGAAACCTTGCACTGGATGTGCTTATATCAAAACATGAAGTAAGAATGCTTATGAAGTTGAGATGCTTGATATGTCAAGGCGACATATGAAGCAGAATTTGAAGGTTAAGTCAATGTATGAAGAAAATATTTTTGAAAACTATGCATGGGGTTCTTTTAAGAAAAAAATGTGTTTATCGTTTTTGAAACCTTATATATAATACTTTTGAAATCATAAAGTAGGTGTATTAGGTAGATATTTTTACAAAATGTTTTAAAATTATGCGAGATGAATTTTGAAATTATGTATAAGGTTTTTGAAAATATGAATGATGCTTTTCGAAATCATGCACTTGATAAGAAAATGTACTGTGTTAATATTGTTTTCAGACTATATGAAATATTTTGAAATTATGAAGGTTGTTTTTGAAAACATAGCCAATGTTTTTGAAATAACATAGACAATGCATTTTAAAAAAAATGTTTTCAAACTATATGAAATGTTTTGAGATCATGAAGATTGTTTTTGAAATACTTGTACTGTGTATGTTGAAAAATCAAAACGTACTGGGTATGAGATTTGAAAATACCCTTGGTTATCTAACCCAGGATTTAAAGGCACAGATGTGCAGGAGCATGATTACTCATAATATCACTTTATTTTTCTGTACTTCGTATCTTAGAATGAAACGAGTACTTAAAATTTTCGAGGGAATCATGAGCGATCATTTGAAAGAGAGAATCACAAGAGTAGTTTGTAAGGAACATAGTTCCTTAATAAAGGTATTATAGGGAAATGCCATAAACACATGTAATTATACTTGTATATCAGAATTGCGAACAACAACTTTTATTTATGAACGAGACATATTGTTTCACAATACACGAAAACAAAAGAAACAAAGGCATAAGACAGCATCATCCTTTGTTCAGTCGAATGCTCATCCAAGGGTTGGATTTGCATTAGCAAGCTTTGGGCATTTGTTCCTGAAATGGCTTGTCTCGCCACAGTTGTAGCACGTTCCAGGCGGAAAGCGAGCTTGAGTAGGGTTGACTTGGAGTTGGGTAGCAGTAAGGTTTATAGCAGCTTTGTTTTGGATAGCAAAGCGGCATGTGTTGACCAAATGTCCCCTCCGTCCACAGTAGGTACATTTGGAGCAGGGTATGAGGTTTGAATGATGACGGTTGCATCGTTTGCACAAAGGAGCAGTTCCTATGTATGGCTTCCTAGCTGGTGGCCTTGCCACATGGCTAGGTCCCGCTTGATTAGGTGTAACCGCTGCGGGTTTCCTTGAAGCCTTACGCTTCCTTGATTTTGGTGCTGGCCTGACTTCTGCTTCCTTTGGTGGCTCTTGAGTGGCTTCATTGTCGAGACGAGAGGCTTCATTGTTGAGACGAGCCATGGCAATGCCTAAATCCACAGTCTTCTGAATCACTTCGCCTATTTGCTGGGCAAATTTGGCTGTTCGCTCGGACATTTGACCAGTGCTGAGAGGAATAGACATTCTAGAAGAAAATGAAAGACATAGGAAGAAACAAGTGAAAGTTTATTGGATAATCAATACAGAATGGTAACGAATGAAAATTGTGATCATTTGTTTGTTACCTAAGGTAAACAAATGAGATGGTGACAAATCAAAGTAAATGGGTCAAAAATAATGTATCGCGAAGACATGCTCGCCTATAAGTGAATACTCATCCCAAGAATTCCCAGGTAAGCACAACTGGTCTCGCGTCTGATGAGATGTATACGAAGTGCTTGCCTAGACAGAAAACCCAGAATACAGGCATTCACCCTTCCAGTTTGCACGTGTTCACATTATTTAACACCCAAAACCTTGACGAGGTTTTGAAAACTCAAAGGGGTTCAAAACCATATAATAGAGAGTTCAAAACCTTACAATAGAGGGTTCAAAACCTAGTAATCAAGCATCCTAGAACAGATGATTAGTTTTCAAAGTGGTTTTGAAATTTGTGTTCTTGTTGTGGTCGTCGCCTAAGGATAGGTGACGGTATTGTTTTATGACTAAACGCAAGTAAACTCGCATTAAGGTCCTAAGATGGTTATAGACTAGGTCAAAGTATTACTAATAACCTAATTCCCTATAACCATGAGCTCTGATACCAACTTTTCTGTCACACCCCGACCACGTAGGACAACCAAACGTGGCGGAAAACGTCGGGGAGTGTTGTAACAGAATCATTGTTTCATAACACATGGAAATAGAAATGTTGATTTATTGATTAAGGTAGTTACAATGTCTTGACAATCAAAGAAACATAACATAAATAACTAGTCTTGCATCTTTTATTGTCAATAAGGCCCAAGTTCGCCTAAGTGTATCTTGATAAATCCTATGCATCATATCCTGAAACACATGTGAAAATAGGTACGTCAGCACAAAAATGCCTGTGAGATACATAGGTTTATGAAAATAGGATTCATGACTTATTGTTTAAGAAAATGTTTAGTCATGAACCTTGTAATTTGATTTGTCTTGTAAATCATTTGAAAAACGATAAGATCAGATGATATGTATAAATAAGAGAATAATGTATGGTTAAATGAATAACCATGTAAAATGAGTTTGTATAAGATGAGTTGTTTGTAAAAGAATGTCTTGTGAAAAGTATGTTATTTGTATAAAATGTTATATATCTTAAATTGAAATGATTCAAATAACGCTACGATATGTAATACCATACAAACACTTATTTATAGGAAGTACCAGTGGCGTATCCACCATGCTTGTATCATATTACACACGCCCCGTTACTCAAATCACTTACCCAAACAAACCACCAATGTAAGATGTCTATGTTTAAACCAATTGCCAAACGTATTGAATAATATGTCAAAAATGTTTATTGTCAATATGTAAATCATGTAATATGTAACCAATGTCAATAATGTTTATGTGTCAAATGTAAATCATGTGATGTGTAACCAATGTCAATAATGTTCATGTGTCAAATGTAAATCATGTAATGTGTAACCAATGTCAATAATGTTCATGTGTCAAATGTAAATCATGTAATGTGTAACCAATGTCAATAATGTTCATGTGTCAAATGTAAATCATGTAATGTGTAACCAAAATGATCTGTATGGCTAGTGAAATGTATCAACTAAACCATATGCACAAAAACAAAGTATTGAAGTAAAACATGGTTTAAATCAAAGCTATGTTTTGTGGAAATGCATGCTATACTGATATGAACATCTATGCGGTGTTGTGAAAATGCATACATCCAAGCCTTGAGACTGTGGCGATAAACCCTTAAACAAATTAAAGGTTTATCTAAATTATGTATATCGAATTCGGTCATTCCTTCCAATCCAAACAAACCTAGGATTTCAGGAACGGGAGTTGTCAATTCCTATGGTACCACTACCTACTAACGAACGGCGTAGCTAATGTTAATGAATGTATTGTTCCATTGTAAACAACCCAAATGTCATAAAAAAATTTAAGCATGTGATGAAAACAACTGTACTAAGTATGCAACAAATGAACATACATAGTATGTGATATGATGTAAAACGATGTACTAAGTAATGCACACAATGGACACACGTAGCATGAAATATAATGAAAAACGATGTACTAAGTACGCACTCAATGGGCATACATAGCATAAAATGTAATGAAATCATGTACTATAAATGTACTAATAAACATAGCAAGTATATGATGTGAAAACAGGAAAGCATGAAAGTAACAAGTAGGCACATGTGTTTCACCCCAAAACAGTTTGGAAAACAGTAAAAGAGGGGTCTATGTACTCACTTGAGATTGCTTAGTAGTCCTTGAGTAACAACCAAACAATGCTAGAGATCGCGGATATCAAACGACACCTAATATAGGTAACTATGTTAATAAACCGGACCTAAATCGGAGGATTTAGATAGAATGAGGGTTCGTAAACCAAACGAGTATAGAGACTCGTGTCATATGGTTTAACAAAGCCTACATACTAAATGAAACCTAACCTAAGTGCTTTCGACCCATCGCGACCCATTAAGGTAGCTTATGCTACTTTAACGCGTCGTTCGCGTGAAACGCGTTCCGACCGCCTAACTAGTCCTATGACAAGTGTTATATGCCTAAACATGTTACATAATCAGTTATGTGACAAAATTTTAGGTTACATATGCTTAATTACCAATTATACATGAAAAGGGTATTCTGGTAATTTACCTAAGGCATATAAACTACCTATCATACAACTATTCAAACGAAGCGACCATAGGGTATAACCTCGGAAGGTTATTCCCTACCTACTATAGTCACCTAATGTATTTGGTTGGATCCTAATGATCGACCAAATGGGTCGGGTTCGAAGGTATAAGCGATTTATTAGATCGCTTACCCTACGACCCTAGACAACGTGGTAATCAGTAGGCATAGTCCTAAGGGACTATAACCAACGTGATTACACTCACGTTGCGAAGTTCAAACGAACTTAACTGGTCAACGCAGAAAGTCAAACGAAGTTTGACTTTCAGACTCGAAAAGCAATAAAAGAACGAAAGAATACTTACGAAGGGTCCCCGAATGCTAATCTAGATCCAAATAACTCAGGTATGAAACAATGGTTCCAACTTAGAGTCTTTTGGATCAGATTCTTGTGAGTTTAGAAGTGAAGTGGGTTGGGTATTTATAGTATTCGGAGAACCGTTAAGATCGTTTCTTGGAAAAGGGGGCACGATCAAAGCCGTACACTTGTCGGAACCTTATGGTAGCTCATTTGCCACTCACCATAGGAAATTGACACTTGGAATTGGGATTGGGGGTGCAAAACAGCTGCAAACAGGCTGTTAAACATTGAATCTGGTCTGCAGAGGCTGACGCGGCCCGCTTCAGGATACACCAAAACTAATGCGGGCCGCATGGGGGTTCTGATCAGAAAATAAGTTTCAAAAATGACAGTTTTGGTCCCTGTTGCGTATTTAAGCCATTTCCGACACTTCTAAGGCCCGTAAAGCCAACTTTAAGGCCCTAAAATGATGCCTAAACATTGTGGACATGAAAAATGCTCAAAAATATGCCGGGTGTTGGTTCGTTTGGTCGTACGAACGCGATGTTCGCTTAATTACGACGGAATGCGCATAAGCGCGAAAAACGATCCAAATGACGCAACGAATGGATTTTTGGCAAGCCAAACACTAAAGCATAATATAGTCATGCTTACATAAATTTTTGGATGTCCGGATGTATTCAGAACGTAAGTTATGCGCGAAAGTGCAAACTTGTGCACTTTTTGACGCTTTTAGTCCCTGAATGAGCCAAAAGTTTATTTTAGCACACCGAACCCCTCAAAGCCTATTTCTAAGCTATATAAAGGATACTTAAGGTGTGTTTAACTTATGTTCATGTTCCAGAATGTCTATTACAGTTCAGATTGGCATACTTTCGCAGTTTGTCATATTTAGTCCCTATAGACGAATTAACTTGCTTTTGGCATACTAAACCTTCCAAATCTTATTTCTAAGTTATGTAAAGGTTATTTAAGGTATGTTTAGCCTATTTCACTATTCCGGAGTGTTCGTTGCATTAAACTGGTTATATTTACGCATCGGTGCGCGTATAACCTTCCAGAAAGCGATTTAGAGTTTGAAATCGAACAAGAGTTGATATGTGTAAACGATACACATATTTTTACAAATCCCAAGTATAAAATACAATATTTCATTGGTTTGGCATTTGTTTGATGGCCGTGGAGGCACAGGTGTTACAGGGATGACCAAGTGAAGAAAACAAGTGGATAAAAGCAAATGGTGAAGGTCCTTGAACTTCCGAAAGCTCCAAGCTTCCTAATTGTGCTAGAGACACCTTGTGAACACCTTAGAATGCTAGATAATGGAGTGAAAATGGAGATGGTATTGTGGTGATGAGTGGCCGTGAGTTATGGAGGGATTGGAAGAAGTTTATGTAGAAGATGGTGAATGAAAGAGAATGGAAGTCTTGTGGTTACTTATATTACTTTCCAACACACTTTTATCTAATGGTCACTATGTTCACAAAGGGGAGACATAATCTTGTTTAATATTAAAAAAAAATCAACAAGTGGGACCGCATGGATCCACTAACTAGGTGGGGGGGGGGGAGGTCTAGGTGTAGGATGTAACTAATATTTAGTTAAGTTAGTCATATTCCAAGTATTAGTTAGGTTATAGTTATTAGATATTTATATGGTGTATTATGATGGTTGGGGACCATAACTAGCTTGGTAATGTTAAAATAGTACTTCTAGTAAAAATTTGGTGTTTCGGGTAGTGTCCGGTAGTTCGATTGGTTACCGGTTCGTTAAGGTGCTAATCTTCACAGTTTAGTGTGCTTTATGTTACTTTTTTGTGACAGTTTTGATTCCCGACACTTAGGAAAGTATTCTGGACCATTTAACCATAATTCTGCATGATAGTAAGTCGTTAAATTGCTGAATTTTTGCTGAATTTGATGAATTCTGCAGTGTATGAGAGTTTTTAGGCACTTTCCGGCACTTAAACTACCACTAGGAAGGCAGTTTTGTGATCCTTTCTTCCCTACACTCTATACTAGTGTAGTACTTAGTTTCTGGCTCATACTGTGTCCAAACGACGTCTTTCTATGTACTGAACTCCATCAGCATTTTCCCGGTTTGTCTGTTAACTTTGCTAACTGTGCTTTGTGCATCATTTATGTCAATATGTTTGCATGCAGTCAATGATGTGTCATTTGCAATATGTGATGCACATGTATGTACAATGCAGCAATCAGAAAGCAATTCAAGTCATAAATTGTAAATCAACACAGTCATTAAGCACTAATCATCATTTAATAATTGTACGGATGCATGCAAATTTGTCAGTTGTCACAGTCATGGCCCAAAGTTTACATGGGAACGTGAAGACCAAATCAAGTCTAAGTATCGGCATTTGTTTCACAACTCCCTTGCAACCGATAACACAACTAGAATTTCGGGACGAAATTCTTTTAACGGTGGGAGAATGTGACACCTGGCACTTTTCAATGTAATTCCATACGATGTGAACAGTAATTTGTAATATATGGTTGTGCATGATGAATTTATGATATGAATGATTTCATGATTTACTTTCAAAGAACTCACAAATACATTACATGTTGCATGTTACTTATGATTGTTAAATGCAACTTGAAACAGTTAAATTAGTGCACAAAATGAAACTAGCACAATTATCAGATAGATAAGTAGTACTGATGGGAGTTCAGTACTCAGACAGACATCATATTAGGACACAGATTGAGTCCCAGGACCAACATTTACACTAGAATTCTATGTAGGAAAGTATGGGTTATGAAACTGCCTTCCGAGTGACGATTAAGCACTAAAAAGTACCCGAAACACACCCAAAATGCAGAATTCTGCAAAATTCAGCAAAAATCAGCAATTGATCATTGAAATAGTATGCAAAAACAAGGTTTAATTATCTACAATAACTTGTAAAGTGTCGGGAATGAAAACTGTCATAAAAGGTATCTCATAACACACTAAACTGCGCAATTTAGCACCTTAATGAACCGATAACCAAGCGAATAACCGGACACTACCCGAAACACCAAAATTGAACTAGAAGCATTGTTTTAATGTTACAAGACTAATTATTTACACTAAACACCATATTACACATCAAAACATTTAAACAAACTAAACCCCTAACTAAACACTTAACCTTCAACTAGATTATGTAACTAATCATTCAAAATCAACTAGATACCCCCCTATGGACGGTTACAAAGGGGTCCTGTTGGTGCATACGTCTGTCAACTTCGTCTTGTATCGAGTCTTGTATTGTATTAGATAGATCAGGGCACGCAAAACGAGAAAAGTGTGTTTGTAGGTAATTTCGCACGAAATTACACCTAGGTAATTTCACACGAAATTAGATGTTAATTCCGCACGAAATTAGATTTCGCATGAAATCTAATTCCTCTTGAGCTGGTCCGTGCGAAATTAGATTGCCTATAAATACCTGATGTGTCTGTCATTTGGCACAAAATAACTTTCCGGTTTGAGAGCCGAAGTGCTGCCGAAGTGTCTACTCGCTGTAAACTCTTCTGATCGACTCGTTTGGTCGGTAAAACGATCCTCCAAGTGGTATCAGAGCTCAGGAGGAAGAGTTCATACCAATTTAGCTGCAAAATCTGATTTCTACACCTTCTTTTTCACAATTAACAAGTTTTCACTGTCAAAATGCTTTAAAATTCACACATTATGTGTGCATTAGTGTTTTAACAAACCCTAGAAAGTTTCAGATCTTAAAACGGCTTAAAACCTGATCAATTTTGACAAAAACAGCTCGAGATGATGACATCAGCATAATTTCGCACGAAATTAGGGTCTTATTTCGCACCAGATTGTAATTTCGTTTGAGAGGTTCACACGAAATTAGGTATTTCGCTTCAAGTTATAATTTCGTTTGGGTATTTCACACGAAATTAGCTATTTCGTTTAAAAGGGTGTTATTTCGCACGAAATCAGTGATTTCGTTTCAGTTTGGTTATTTCATTTGAAGTTTGTTATTTCGTTCCAAAAGGTATTTCGTTTGAAGGAGTAATTTCGTTTGAAAAGACTGTTTTGTGAAATTTGTTACCGAACCATGGAAGAGGAATTTTATAACGCATTCGCTACTACCCCGACTACTCCGGCATCTGTTACTCAGAACTTGAACATGGAAAATGAAACGGGCACTATGCAAAAAACCGCCTAAGCTCATGAATATCGAGGAGTATAAAGGATGGGAGGAACACTTTGAGAATTGGGTTCAAGCAAATTATTTGGATGCTTAGGAATGTGTTGAAACGAAATATATTAGACCATTGAATGATGATGAAGAGGAGATTGCTATTAAAGATCTAAGTGTTGATGATAGAAAGAAATACAAAAATGAAAAGATGATGATCAGTCTATTGCATCAAGTGGTTAAAGAAGATATCTTGGTTTTATTGCAACACAATGGGAGTGCATACTCTATCTGGAAAGCATTAAAATCAAAGTTTGTTGGAAGTAAAGAGATGATCAAGAACAAAAAAACACTTTTGAAAAAGGAATTTGATCTATTTCGTGGGTTGAGAACTGAGAGCACCAAGCAGATTATTGAAAGATACTGCAATCTGTTAGTCCAAATGAAGAGAGTGAGCATCACAAAAGATAATGAAGAGTTGATAGAAAAGTTGGCTGATGCATTACCACATGAAACTTGGGGCACATATCTCATGATGTTGAGAAATAAGAATGATTTTAGTAATTTGACACTGAATAAATTCATTGAAAAACTTGAAGCTCAGGAAATGGAACAAAGAAAGATTTCAAGAATGAAAGATTTTGATGGTGAACAAGATATAGGTCTTTATTACAAAGGAGGTGTTAGTGATAAGGCCAATATGTCACCAAAGGTTGAAACTGCATTCAATGCTAAGAGTTCGTCTGGAGGGTCATCTAAAGGATCAAACAGCAAAACAATTTTTTCTTCATATCCATCATTTGATCCAAATTTTTCAACGACCAAGAATGGCAAGAGATTACAATGCAACATTGTTTTAAATCTTGAAAATGGTGAAAATTTCTCGGAAAAGGTTGCAAAAGGTCACATGTCGTTGTTGGGAACTGTATTAGAATCATATGAAAGTTTAGTTGCAGGAAAGATCGAGAATCCAATGTTGACAAAAGAGGATTACGATCAGATTGATGCTGAGGAGATGGAATTGATGGATATAAAGTGGTGTTTGGCGAGTGTTTTGAGAAGAGCCGAAAAGTTTAAACAAATTACGGGAATAGATGATTTCCGTGATGCAAATGTTTCTACTCTAGGTTTTGATAAATCTAAAGTTACTTGTTTTCGTTGCAGGGAAAAATGACACTTCAAGAGAGAGTGCACAAATCGCGAAGCAAGTGGAGCTCAAAATCCGTTCAACAATGATTACTATTGGAAAGCAATTTATCATCAAGTTGCTCAACAACAACAAGAATCACAAACTGCACATGCCAGGAAGACAATTGAAGATTCATCAAAGAGAGCTTGTATGGTGAATCAAGATGATAAAAAGTCAACAAAAGGATTCAGTTGGGACAAATATGTTTCAGATGGTAGTAAAGCATGTCTGATAAACCAAGATGATGAAAAATTACCAGAAGGGTTTAGCTGGGCAAATTTCAGTTGGGATGATTATGATCCTAACAAAACTTCAAATCACAAAGCTTTTGTTGCTAGAGTTGCTGAAGACAGTGATAATAATGATGATTATTATGCAAGGAAAATAAAAGAGCATTTAAAATTGATGGAGGAGAGTGACAGTGGAGATGGAAAAGTTAAAAAGAAAAAGAAGAAAGTTAAAAAACCTGTTAGTAGTGATGATGAAGAAGTTCGAGTGATAAGGAAAAATGTCAAAGATATTCCAGTTTTCAAAGTTGAAGCAGAAGCTGATGCACAAAAGATTACTGTGAAATGTGAGAACTGTGAAGCAGTGAAGAAGCAAAACAGTACTTTGATTCATAACATGAATAGATTGAAAGAATCTTATGATTTTTGAATAAAGCAATGAATCAGTACAATCAGTCAAGCAGTGAGTGTCACACCCCCAAATCCACGTGCGGGATACCACCGCTTAGAGGCGTGACTGACCAGGATCCAGCCACCAATTATACTGAGCATTGGTCAATAATAAAGATGTTCACCAACCACAATAGTTAGTAAACATTATAGTTCGAAGTTTCAAAGGTCTAAGTTCAAATAACAGTTTAAGTAAACAGCGGAAGCGTAAACCAAACAGTTTCAAGACAAAGTTCATAGTTCAAGATTATTTAGAACCCAACACATGGGCTAGACGACCACTACACATTCCCAAGCTGCAAGCTCCTGAGTCACTGGGTACCTGCAAAGCATGCAGTAGGGTATCAACAAAAATGTTGGCGAGCCCACGAGTTGTCCAGTTTTAATTACCAAAAACTTGTTTCACCAGTTAATTTATCCGTTTATACATGCGATGGGGAGCTACCCCATAAGTAAGCGACTAAACTGTTTTTACAATACCGAATACTATTCATCCGTACGTTTCCGTAGAGTGCCCCGTTTGTCAATGTTCTATCATCATTGACGGTTGCCAGAGTACATTAGTTCACGCCCGATCCCATACACTGGCACGGTGTGAGGTTGGTGAGACCTAAATAGCGCTATCAACTAATAACCCGTTCGCCTGACCCCGGCGACTAATCGGTATTAAGAAGTGAGGACTTGAGTGATAGAGTTTTGTTTAGTGTTGCTTGTTGCATCCAGTATAAACAGTAATTAACTAAAAGTCCCATTTAAGGGGAGAGAAGTAGGTTTGTATCCCTTACGAGGGGATAACGTTGTTTAAGTTTCCGTTTCCCAACCACCGGGAACGCATGCTTTATTAGTTGTGAACTCACCTTGGGTTGCTCAGCAGTTTAGTTTACTTGGTTAAGTATGCTGGTCACCACGTCCTAATATGGTTACCAGTATAGGTCAGGCTCGGACACAAGTAATCACGTATATGGTACACATATCTAACACATAGCATACAAAACATACAAGGGTATTGGGCCTGCCCTAATACTTGAACAGTTAATCAGTAACACTTAGTCCAGATAAACAGTAACAGGAATATCATGCAGCCCAAACATTAGATGCGGCCCAATAACGAAAACAAGTAGCCCACTCGAGACAAGGTGGTCTCGAGTCAAGACTGAGAGGTCTCGAGTCGCAACCAAGTGGTCTCGGGTTGTGGCGGGGTGGTCTCGAGTCACGCAAGTACGAGTCGCAACCTCAGATGTCTCGGGTTCAGTCTCGAGTCGAGATCATGAGATCTCGAGTCGAGACCTTGCTGATTTCGAGCTGTTACTTGGTAGTTTGATGGTCTCGAGTCGAGACCGGATGTCACACCCCGACCGCGTAAAACAACAAATCGCGGCGGAAACATCGGGGCGTGTTGCGACAGAATTAATTGTCTCATAACCATGGCATACAAAGTTTTATTTATTTATTAAACAAGGGTGTTTCATTGTCTTGAACAGTAAACAAAAGAGTTCAGAACACAATTAAACATAGTCTATCTTCTTTTAAAGTTTCTAAGGCACAGGTCCGCCCTAGTATCGTGATCAACATCCTATGGAAAAGCACCTGAAAACACATGTGAAAATAGGTACGTCAGCATAAAAATGCCTGTGAGATACATAGGTTTTGTGAAAATAAGATTCATGACTTATGTTTGAGAAAATGTTTATTCATGAACCTTGTTATTTGCTTTGTCTTGTAAATCATTTGAAAACAATAAGATCAGATGATATGTATAAGTAATTGTCAGGTTAAATAGATAACCATGTAAAAATGTGTTTGTATAAGATAAGTTGTTTGTAAATCAATGTCTTGTGAAAAGTATGTTATTTGTATAAAATGTTATATGTATCAAACTGAAATGATTCAAATAACGCTACGCCATGTAATACCATACAAACACTTATATATAGGAAGTACCAGCGGCGTATCCACCATGTTTGTATCATATTACACACGCATCGTTAACTTAATCACTTAATCAAACCAAACCAATGTAAGAAGTCTATGTCTAAACCAATTGTCAATGTATTGAATAATATGTCAAAGTGTTCATGTCAAGATGTAAATCATGTAGTATGTAAAACCAATGTCAAAAATGTTTGTGTCAAATGTAAATCATGTCAAAAATGTCTATGTCAAATATCCATGTCAAATGTCTATGTCAAATATCCATGTCAAATGTCTATGTCAAAATGTCCATGTATGGCAAGTGAAATGTCTCAACTAAACCATATGCACAAAAACAAAGTATTGAAGTAAAACTTGGTTTAAATCAAAGCTATGTTTTGTGTAAATGCATGCAACTATTTAATATGAACATTTATGTGGTATTGTAAAAATGCATACATCCAAGCCTGGCGACTGTGGTGATAAAACCCTTTAAACAAATTAAAGGTCTATCTGTCTTAATGTCAACGAATTCGGTCATTCCTTTCTGTCCCCTTACCCTGGGATGTCCGGAACGGGAGTTGTCAATTCCTATGGTACCACTACCTACTAACGAACGGCGTAGCTAATGTTAATGGATATATTGTCCCATGTAAACAAACCAAATGTCATAACAAAATGTGAGCATGTGAAAATAATGCACTAAGTATGTAATCAAATGAACATACATAGCGTGAAATGTCATGTAAAACGATGTACTAAGTAATGCACACAATGGGCATACCTAGCATGAAATGTCATGTAAAACGATGTACTAAGTAATGCACACAATGGGCATACCTAGCATGAAATGTCATGTAAAACGATGTACTAAGTAATGCACACAATGGGCATACCTAGCATGAAATGTCATGTAAAACGATGTACTAAGTAATGCACACAATGGGCATACCTAGCATAAGATGTAATGAAATCATGTACTATAATGTACTAACGAACATAGCAGTATATGATGTGAAAACAGGAAAGCAGGAAAGTAACAAGTAGGCACATGTGTTCCACCCCAAAACAGTTTGGAAAACAGTAAAAGAGGGGTCTATGTACTCACTTGAGATTGCTCAGTTGTCAAAAGATAACCACCAAGTAATGCTATAGATCTCGGAATCAAACGGCACCTAATATAGGTAACTATGTTAATAACCGGACCTTAATCGGATGATTGGATAGAATGAGGTTTCGTAAACCAAACGAGTGTAGAGACTCGTGTCATTTGATTTAACAAAGCCTACATACTAAATGAAACTTAACATAATTGTTTACGACCCATTACGACCCGTTTAGGAAGCTTATGCTACTTTAACGCGTCGTGCGCGTGAAACGCGTTCGGACCGCCTAACTAGTCCTATGACAAGTATTATATGCCTAAACATGTTACATAATCAGTTACGTGACAAAAGTTTAGGTTACATATGCTAAATTACCAATTATGTATGAAAAGGGTATTCTGGTAATTTACCTAAGGCATATAAACTACCTATCATACAACTATTTAAACGTCGTGACCATAAGGTATAACCTCGGAAGGTTATTCCCTACACTATGGTCACCTAATGTGTTTGGTCGGATCCTAATGATCGACCAAACTGGGTCGGGTTCGAGGTATAAGCGATTTATTAGATCGCTTACCCTACGACCCTAGACAACGTGGTAATCAGTAGGCATAGTCCCAAGGGACTATGACCATCGTGATTACAATCACGTTGCGAAGTTCAAACGAACTTCGCATTGACCGTTACTGGTCAATGCTGAAAGTCAAACAAAGTTTGACTTTCTGACTCGAAAAGCAGTAAAATAAGGAAAAGAACGAAAGAATACTTACGAAGGGTCCCCGAATGCTAACCCAGATCGAAATAGCTCAGGTATGAAACGAAGGTTCCAACTTAGAGCTTTCTTGATTAGATTTGTGGGTTTTGAACAAATGGGGGGTGGGTATTTATAGAAAAGGTAGAGCCGTTAGGATCGTTTGTCGATTATCGTGCCACGATCCGAGCCGAACACTTGTCACAAAGTTGTGGTGGCTAGAAACTTGTTCTTATCCGCTGACTAGACGATAGGAAATGTGTGGTTGAGAATCGAACAGATGGGACCCGCTTGTTAAAACATTGAATCTGGTCAGAACATGCACTCGCGTAGCGCGACGCCTAAGCCCTTAGGGCTCGCGCTACGCTAGCACCCACCTGATTCAGAATTGTTTCAGAATTTACATAAATGGTCCCTGCACGTGTTTAAGCCCTTTTCCGACACTTCCAAGGCCCGTAAAGCCAACTTTAAGGCCCTAAAATGTTGCCTAAACATTGTGGACATGAAACATGTTCAAAAATATGTCGGATGATGGTTCGTTTGGTCGTACGAACGCGATGTTCGCTTAATTACGACGGAATGCGCACAAGCGCGAAAAACGATCCAAATGACGAAACGAATGGATTTTTCTTAAGGCGAACACTAAAATATAATATAGTCATGCTTACATAAATTTTTGGATGTCCAGATGTATTCAGAACGTAAGTTATGCGCGAAAATGCAAACTTGTGCACTTTTTGACACTTTTAGTCCCTGAATGTCCCAAAAGTTTAGTTTAGCACACCGAACCCCTCAAAGCCTATTTCTAAGCTATGTAAAGGATATTTAAGGTGTGTTTAACTTATGGTTATGTTCCGGAATGTTCGTTACAGTTCAAATTGACATACTTTCGCAGTTTGTCATATTTAGTCCCTGTAAGCGAATTAACTTGTTTTTTTGCCATACCAAAGCCTTCAAAACTTATTTCTAAGTTATGTAAAGGTTATTTAAGGTATGTTGAGTATATGTTGATGTTCCAGAGTATTTCTCGCATTAAACTGAGTATGTTTACGCACTAGTTTGCGTATAACTCTCCAGAAAGTGATGTAGAGTTTGGAATTGAACAAAAATCAAAACATGAAAAATGTAAAACACAATCAAACAAACATTGGGATCAAATAACATTGTTTTATTGATAACAAAACTGCTCATAGTGATTACAAGCACAGTTGTTACACCGGAGGTATCGAGTCGAGACCGGAGGTCTCGACTTGCACATCTGATGACCGAAACCTTCTAGAACCTGTCCGATTGTACTATCCAATAGGATTGCCATTTCATGAAATTGTGTACTATCCAATTAGCTCATACAAACATGTTTTCTTGTCTAATCTTTATTCAAAACAGATCAAGGCACACAATTTAAATCTTCATATCATGTTCATATTATTTTCAAACAGTTCATCAGTTAGTGTTTTATATATAACAAACATGAATATCCAAGAAATCTTAATCCTATCTCGAGTCAAGTCATTATCATTACCAGCTCCTAAATCATACATTCCCCAGATTACACATATACAAACACATTCCTATCAGATTCAAGTTGTTCATCATTAGGGTTTTCAACTCTTATCATGGACTCAATAATAGATCATTCCTTGATTTATGAACAAACTAACAAAACCCCCTATGTTGCACAGAATCATCAAAACAGTGATCATTATCCGAAAATGTATTCAAAATCACATGTGTAAAACATTTATTCATTTCTATAGTTCATAAAGTCAAGCTAGTATGATAACCATCAAAACCATATGCATCATTCATCAAATAAACATCTTTTATCAAACAAGCACCTTCATCATAGATAAACAACAATCTTCATGCATTTTGTCACTAAACAACTAAAAGGAGACACTAACCGGCTAGATGCTCCAAGTGTGAGAGTATGAAGGATCGATGAGTGAACCTCCGAATGATGATCCCAAGCTTGCACCGAGAGTCCTAGTGTTGCCACCGGTTTGGTCCGAGAGAAAGGAGGGGAGGGGTGATGCTTGATTATTAGGGTTTAAGGTTTTCTAGAGAGAGAGAGTGTGAGAGTGAGGATGAAGTGGGAGAGAGAGTAAAGGAGAGTGTGTGAGGGTTTTAGGTTCTTATAAAGGGTGGTGTACCCTAAGTGGGTTTCCGAGTGGGCTTCAATGGGATTGCGGCCCAACCGACTTGGGTCACTCGAGACCGAATAGTCTCGAGTCAGGTCCTTGTGTTTTGAGTTGAGATGTGCAAGGCCCAACCAGCCCACTACTTTATTGTTTACTCGAGACCGAGTGGTCTCGAGCCGTGGTCTCGGTTCCCTAGTACTTATATATATATATATATATATATATATATATAATACACATACTTAATACAAGGATCACATACTCATTAAGATAAATTCACGAACTTTCATTTAATAATATATATACACACAATGTAATTACGAGATATTTGCTCGGGAAAACCTAGAGTGTCACATTATCCCCAAGTTTTAAGAACTTTCGTCCTGAAAGTTAAGGCAGCCACTGACAAGCTAGTATAAGTGAGAACGTTTCAACGGGGTGTCACATCATCCCCCCGTTAGTTTGGAATTTCGTCCCGAAATTCGGTTGTAGCTTCAGTGCTGGGAGTTTCATTTGGGAACAACTGGGGATACTTGCGCTTCATCTGGTCTTCCCGCTCCCAGGTAAACTCTGGGCCACGGCGCGAGTTCCAACGAACTCGTACGAGAGGTATCTGGCTACGTTTGAGGGTTTTGATCTCTCGATCAGTGATCTCAATCGGTTCCTCAGTAAAGTGTAGCTGTTCGTCAATAGTGAGTTCCTTGAAAGGAATGATGAGTGTTTCATCTGACAGACACTTCTTCAGATTAGACACGTGGAAGACGTTGTGCACAGCACTCAGTTCTTCAGGCAGATTCAATCTGTAAGCGACCTTGCCGATCTTTTCGGTAATTTCGAATGGTCCGACATATCGTGGATTAAGCTTGCCCCGTTTTCCAAAACGAACCACACCCTTCCAGGGTGAGACTTTAAGTAGAGCCCGGTCACCAACCTGGAACTCTAGCGGTTTCCTATCCTTATCAGCGTAACTCTTCTGACGGTCACGAGCTGCCGCCATGCATTGGCTGATCTGGGCAATCCTTTCCGTAGTGTCTACCACAAGTTCTGGACCGGTGATCTGGCTGTCACCAACTTCCGCCCAGCAAAGAGGCGATCGGCATTTACGACCGTATAATGCCTCAAAGGGTGCTGCCTGAATGCTGGTGTGGTAGCTGTTGTTGTAGGAGAATTCCACTAACGGTAGGTGCTTTTCCCAACCCTTTCCAAAATCGACCACACATGCCCTAAGCATGTCTTCCAGGGTTTGGATGGTGCGTTCAGATTGCCCATCCATTTGTGGGTGATAAGCGGTGCTCATGTCTAAGCGTGAGCCAAAATATTTGTGCATAGCTTGCCACAACTCAGAAGTAAAATGCGCGTCTCGATTGGAAATAATAGAGGTTGGCACCCCGTGCTTCGAAACCACTTCCTTTAAGTATACCTCTGCTAAGGTAGAGAACTTGTCTGTTTCTTTAATAGCCAAAAAGTGGGCAGATTTAGTTAATCGATCCACTATCACCCAAATGGTGTCATTCCCGCGTTGAGACCTAGGCAGGCCAGTAACAAAATCCATGGAAATTTGCTCCCATTTCCATTGCGGGATCTCTGGTTGTTGGAGTAGGCCCGAGGGTTTCTGATACTCAGCCTTGACTCTCGCACAGGTCAAACATTTACTGACATAGGTTGCTATGTGGGCTTTCATGCTAGGCCACCAGTATGTAGTCTTTAAGTCGTGGTACATCTTATCCGAACCAGGATGTACTGAGTAACGGGACTTATGGGCTTCATCCATTACAAGCTCGCGCAAATTCCCATAAAGTGGGACCCATATACGCCCGTTTACGTAGTAAGCACCATCTTCTCTTTGTTCTAGCCATTTCCTTGATCCTTGCAGGGACTCAGCCCTGACGTTCTCGACTTTCAATGCTTCGACCTGAGCGTTTCGGATTTGCTTAGGGAGGTTCGAGTGGATGGTGAGCTGTAAGGCACGAACACGCTTAGGTTTGGTTTCCTTCCTGCTGAGGGCACCAGCTACCACATTAGCCTTGCCCGGGTGATATCTAATTGCACACTCGTAGTCATTTAGGAGTTCGACCCATCGGCGTTGCCGCATATTCAACTCCTTTTGTTCCATTACGTGCTGGAGACTCTTGTGATCGGTGTAAATCGTGCACTTGGTACCGTACAAGTAATGTCTCCAAATCTTGAGCGCAAAGACCACAACTCCAAATTCTAAGTCATGTATCGTGTAGTTCCGTTCGTGGATCTTGAGTTGTCGCGAAGCGTAAGCAATAACCTTCTCGCGTTGCATCAACACGCAACCAAGTCCTTGAATGGAAGCGTCGCAGTAGACAACAAAGTCATCGGTACCTTCAGGTAACGAAAGAATAGGAGCACTACAGAGGTTCTTCTTTAGTTCCTGAAAGGCAGATTCCTGAGCATCACTCCATTTGTAAGCAACACCCTTCTGAGTGAGGGTCGTAAGTGGTTGAGCGATCTTAGAAAATCCCTTGATAAATCTTCGATAGTATCCTGCCAATCCCAAGAATTGGCGAACTTCGGTCGGAGTCTTAGGTATAGGCCAATTCTTAATGGATTCGATCTTAACGGGGTCGACATGAATCCCATCCTGATTGACTATGTGCCCAAGGAAATGGACTTCTCTAAGCCAGAAATCACATTTCGAGAATTTGGCGTACAGTTGCTCATTGCGAAGGAGTTCGAGAATAAGACGCAAGTGTTGTTCATGCTCCTCTTGACTCTTCGAGTAAATTAGGATGTCGTCAATAAACACAATTACGAACTTGTCGAGGTAGGGTTTGCACACTCGGTTCATGAGATCCATGAAGATCGCAGGTGCGTTGGTCATTCCGAAAGGCATAACAAGGAATTCGTAGTGACCATAGCGGGTTCTGAAAGCAGTCTTAGAGATGTCCTCATCGCGGACTCTCAGCTGGTGATAGCCCGATCGCAGATCGATCTTGGAATAATAGCTCGACCCTTGCAGCTGGTCGAACAGATCGTCGATACTGGGAAGTGGATAACGATTCTTGATGGTAACCTTGTTCAGCTCGCGGTAATCGATGCACATTCGGAATGTGCCATCCTTCTTTTTGACAAAGAGCACTGGGGCTCCCTAGGGTGATGAGCTAGGACGGATAAAACCTTTGTCCAAAAGTTCTTGTAGTTGAGTAGAAAGTTCCTTGAGTTCTGCGGGAGCTAGACGATAAGGTGCACGAGCTATAGGTGCTGCTCCGGGAGCTAGTTCGATTTGAAATTCGACCTGACGGTGAGGAGGGAGTCCAGGTAGTTCTTCAGGAAATACTTCAGGATAGTCGCGTACAACTGGAAAATCTTCAATCCTGTTTTCCTTTTTCTGCGTGTCGGCAACAAGTGCTAAGATAGCGGTGTGCCCCTTTCGTAAACACTTCTGGGCTTTTAAGAATGAAATGATGCCTGTGACTTCTCCGCTTTTGTCGCCTTGGACGATAAGGGGTTTGCCAGGAGGACGGGGAATACGAACAGCTTTCTCTTGGCAGAGGATTTCAGCTCGATGCTTGGATAACCAATCCATACCAATGACGACGTCGAAGCTTCCGAGAATGATGGGGAAGAGATCGATGTGGAAGGTCTGACCAGACAATTCTAGTTTGCAGTTACGAATAACATGTGAGGCCTCAAGGTTTCTACCATTAGCTATCTCAACGATGTGCTTAGAGCTTAACGGCGTAAGAGTGGACTTAAGCTTCTTACTTATACGTAGAGATACATAACTAGCATCTGCTCCAGAATCAAATAATACGGAAACATAACGATCATTAAGTAGGAACTTACCCGCCACCACGTTGGGGTCGTTCCTTGCTTCCCTAGCTCCAATCACAAAAGCCCTTCCTCTTGCACCATTTCCAGCATTGTTGTTGTTCTGATTCAGTTCAGGGCAATCCTTTCGCATGTGCCCCGTTGCTCCACACTTGAAGCATCCACGGTTGTTTCCTTGTTGCTGTTGTGGTTGTTGTTGATTCTGCCTAGCTGGGAGCTGGCTCCTGCAGTCTTTGGCTTCATGCCCCATCTTGTTGCATCGCTGACACTGACTTTTGCCACATGGCCCACTGTGGTGTCGGTTACATTTGTTACACTTGGGGTGGTTTCCTCGATAGCCACCCTGTTGCTGAGGGCCCTTGTTGCTGAGGGCCCTTGTTGCTTTCAGTCTTCCTTTGCTGAACTGAAGCTTGAGTGGGGTTAGCATCCTTACCCTGATTTCCATCCCACTTTCGTTTGTTGTCGCTAGAAGTTCCGGCAGTAGCACTGATCCTTTTGGGCAGCTTGCCCTCCTCCACAGCCTGATCGGTGAGTTTGTGAGCAAGTCGGACCACTGGCTGAATGGTATTGTGGTTGGCTGAGGTCACATGGCATCGATACATAGGTCGAGACATGTTTGGGCAAAGTGCAGCATAATCGTTGGACTGCTTGGTGTAGGTCTCGATCTCTGATCCAACCATCTTGAGCTCAAAGTACTCGTTCTCAAGTTTGTGGATATCATCCCTGTGACAATACTCTTCCTTGATCATGTCCTTGAAATCTTCCCACGCAGTAGCATTAGCAGTTTCCAGACCAAGCATCTGAATCTGCGCCTTCCACCATGAGAGTGCGTTTCCTTCAAGCGTACCAGTCGCGAACTTTACCCAATTAGCAGGGGGACACTCGCAGACAGCAAAGACAGCTTCGACCTTTTCAATCCAGTGCAGAAGGCCTATGGCACCCTTAGTGCCGTTGAAAGGGAGAGGCTTGCAATCCATGAAGGTTTTGAAAGTACAAACACGTGGTTGCGCAGGCGCTTGCTGACCTGTTGTGAGAAGCGAATTGAATAGGCTTAGAGGTGAAAAGACGATGCGGGGGTAGGATCTAAACATCCTAAAATAACAAGTTTACCTCCAGGGTGAGCTGCGAAAGCTGCAGCCACCGTGTTGAGCAAGTTAGTGAACTGTGCCTGTGTCATGTTAACGTTTCCTCTTCCGCGTCCACTCATTGTCTTCATAACCAGAAAACACAGTATGAGTGTGATGTCGTAACATAGCGAGAATGAGATAGAAGAGGGATGTGTATCTATCTGATTAGGCACACTAGTACGTATAGTAGAACAACAACATAAAGTAAACAAGCAAGTAAACACAAGTCCGAGCTATGAGGTCTAATAAGCTGAGTCTTGCCCTTGGAGTGTAGTGTCGTCATGAGCCACGGGTTATAGTCTGGTTTTTCTCAAAAAGACTTTCTTTTTAAAACCAAGTTCACTATAACCAATGGCTCTGATACCAATCTGTCACACCCCCAAATCCACGTGCGGGATACCACCGCTTAGAGGCGTGACTGACCAGGATCCAGCCACCAATTATACTGAGCATTGGTCAATAGTAAAGATGTTCACCAACCACAATAGTTAGTAAACATTATAGTTCGAAGTTTCAAAGGTCTAAGTTCAAATAACAGTTTAAGTAAACAGCGGAAGCATAAACCAAACAGTTTCAAGACAAAGTTCATAGTTCAAGATTATTTAGAACCCAACACATGGGCTAGACGACCACTACACATTCCCAAGCTGCAAGCTCCTGAGTCACTGGGTACCTGCAAAGCATGCAGTAGGGTATCAACAAAAATGTTGGCGAGTCCACGAGTTGTCCAGTTTTAATTACCAAAAACTTGTTTCACCAGTTAATTTATCCGTTTATACATGCGATGGGGAGCTACCCCATAAGTAAGCGACTAAACTGTTTTTACAATAGCGAATACTATTCATCCGTACGTTTCCGTAGAGTGCCCCGTTTGTCAATGTTCTATCATCATTGACGATTGCCAGAGTACATTAGTTCACGCCCGATCCCATACGCGGGCACGGTGTGAGGTTGGTGAGACCTAAATAGCGCTATCAACTAATAACCCGTTCGCCTGACCCCGGCGACTAATCGGTATTAAGAAGTGAGGACTTGAGTGATAGAGTTTTGTTTAGTGTTGCTTGTTGCATCCAGTATAAACAGTAATTAACTAAAAGTCCCATTTAAGGGGAGAGAAGTAGGTTTGTATCCCTTACGAGGGGATAGCGTTGTTTAAGTTTCCGTTTCCCAACCACCGGGAACGCATGATTTATTAGTTGTGAACTCACCTTGGGTTGCTCGGCAGTTTAGTTTACTTGGTTAAGTATGCTGGTCACCACGTCCTAATATGGTTACCAGTATAGGTCAGGCTCGGACACAAGTAATCACGTATATGGTACACGTATCTAACACATAGCATACAAAACATACAAGGGTATTGGGCCTGCCCTAATACTTGAACAGTTAATCAGTAACACTTAGTCCAGATAAACAGTAACAGGAAAATCATGCAGCCCAAACATTAGATGTGGCCCAATAACGAAAACAAGTAGCCCACTCGAGACAAGGTGGTCTCGAGTCAAGACCGAGAGGTCTCGAGTCGCAACCAAGTGGTCTCGGGTTGTAGCGGGGTGGTCTCGAGTCACGCAAGTACGAGTCGCAACCTCAGATGTCTCGGGTTCAGTCTCGAGTCGAGATCATGAGATCTCGAGTCGAGACCTTGCTGATTTCGAGCTGTTACTTGGTAGTTTGATGGTCTCGAGTCGAGACCGGAGGTCTCGAGTCGAGACTGGAGGTCTCGACTTGCACATCTGATGACCGAAACCTTCTAGAACCTGTCCGATTGTACTATCCAATAGGATTGCCATTTCATGAAATTGTGTACTATCCAATTAGCTCATACAAACATGTTTTCTTGTCTAATCTTTATTCAAAACAGATCAAGGCACACAATTTAAATCTTCATATCATGTTCATATTATTTTCAAACAGTTCATCAGTTAGTGTTTTATATATAACAAACATGAATATCCAAGAAATCTTAATCCTATCTCGAGTCAAGTCATTATCATTACCGACTCCTAAATCATACATTCCCTGGATTACATATATACAAACATATTCCTATCAGATTCAAGTTGTTCATCATTAGGGTTTTCAACTCTTATCATGGACTCAATAATAGATCATTCCTTGATTTATGAACAAACTAACAAAACCCCCTATGTTGCACAGAATCATCAAAACAGTGATCATTATCCGAAAATGTATTCAAAATCACATGTGTAAAACATTTATTCATTTCTATAGTTCATAAAGTCAAGCTAGTATGATAACCATCAAAACCATATGCATCATTCATCAAATAAACATCTTTTATCAAACAAGCACCTTCATCATAGATAAACAACAATCTTCATGCATTTTGTCACTAAACAACTAAAAGGAGACACTAACCGGCTAGATGCTCCAAGTGTGAGAGTATGAAGGATCGATGAGTGAACCTCCGAATGATGATCCCAAGCTTGCACCGAGAGTCCTAGTGTTACCACCGGTTTGGTCCGAGAGACTGGAGGGGAGGGGCGATGCTTGATTATTAGGGTTTAAGGTTTTCTAGAGAGAGAGAGTGTGGGAGTGAGGATGAAGTGGGAGAGAGAGAGTAAAGGAGAGTGTGTGAGGGTTTTAGGTTCTTATAAAGGGTGGTGCACCCTAAGTGGGTTTCCGAGTGGGCTTTAAGGGGATTGCGGCCCAACCGACTTGGGTCACTCGAGACCGAATAGTCTCGAGTCAGGTCCTTGTGTTTTGAGTTGAGATGTGCAAGGCCCAACCGGCCCACTACTTTATTGTTTACTCGAGACCGAGTGGTCTCGAGTCATGGTCTCGGTTCCCTAGTACTTATATATATATAATACACATACTTAATACAAGGATCACATACTCATTAAGATAAATTCACGAACTTTCATTTAATAATATATATACACACAATGTAATTACGAGATATTTGCTCGGGAAAACCTAGAGTGTCACAGTGAGCAAGCAACAACAATGAAGACACTTCAAGGAGCTTTCATGACAAAGCAGAAAGTGGTCAACAATTACATTGAGAAATGTGCTGTGCTTGAACAGAAACTGGAAACCCAAAGGATTGAAACAGAAAGGGTTAATAGATTGTTAAAAAGTTACTCATGTACTTCTTATGTTATTAACATGATTTATCCAGCCGTTGAACGCATGAAGGCATTTGATGAAGATGAAGTATCTGAAGACAAGAGTTCTGAAAAGAAGAAGAATACTGAAATGAAGATTTCTGGTAAGAAACAAGATGCCAGTTACAACAAGTGTCCACCCTTGCTTGAAAATGGATATTCTCCTAGAAATCCAAATTCAGAAAGAGTCAAAAAGGCAACCAACTTAGTGTGGGAATCTGAGTCTTCAGAAAATTTGCCAGACAACATCGATGTTACTTTCACATCGTCTGACACTGATCATGAGTCCGAATTAATAAAGAAAGTGGTCGATCAGGTGTTGGATAACAATGAAACCGAGGAGTCAAAGTCGGAGTCAAACTCAGAGTCAAAATCTGACAAGTCAAAGTCAACAGTCAAAAAGGACAAACGGGTTTATAATAAAGAATTTCTGCTATCAAAATCTAATTTGAATGAAGAAACATTCAAAGTGGCTTATACTTTGAATGATTCTGACAAATTATATTCTGATGAAGAATTTCCAATAAGAGGTGTTAAAACTGAAATGATAAAAAAGGTTTTCAAACTAACAGAAATTAATATTTCTGAAATAAAAAATGTAAATTTTGCTGAAAAACCTAAAAAATACACCTCAAGAGTTCAACAAAGAGAAAACAAGAAAAAAGGTTACAGTTCTGGTTCAGGTTTTCAAAAGAGACCAAACCATAACGGTAATTTCAAAAGAAAAGGCTTAGGATTTATTCCACCAAAAAATCATAAAAATGAGAAAACTTATAAAACAAAAACTGTGTTTGTTTCAGGAAAATCATCTGAAGAAGAAAAGGAGCAATTGTTTAGAAAGCAGACGAACAAAGAATTCCTTGCGAAGAAGCAAGAGGAAATGGAGAAAAATGTTGCTCAACAGAAAAAGAGACAAGAACTTGTTTTCAATGCAAAACAGTTGGCCATATTGCCAGGAATTGTCCAAAGACAATCCATACAAAACAGGGAGTCTCTCAAAAACTGAAAGAAAAGATTGTTGAGAATGAACCACCAACCAAATCTTTTATAGTCTTCAAAAACTCAAAATTTGAGGTTGGTGAATGTTCAAAAAGGTTTTATAAGAGAAAAGCAAATCTTGACAACCACAAGTGGGTTGTTAAGAAATCTAATGATAGTTCTAGCAATGATTCTGATTCGTCAAAATCAGAGGAGCTATTTTCAGGCAATGAATCTGATTCCATAAAGTCAGAGGAGCCACGTGTTGAGTTAAAGTTGGAAACATCAGTACCGCCAATGGATGATGTCAATTTTCCACCATTAAGGGCTGAGAATTTTAAACAAAAAGTTAGTAAAATTGAGATTTCAAATCAATTTTTCTCTGAAAAGAAAGAATTTGATATTGAAAAAACCTTTAACCCCACAGTTCAAAGAATTTTTGGAAAAATGGTTGATGGTAAAGTCAAAGGGGTGAAGGAGTTTTATGAAAAGAAAATGAAAAAACCAGGTAAAAATGGGTCGTCCCAGGTTTGTGACTAGGATGGAACCTATTATGATGATTGAAAACCAGGACTTGCCGGAGCTCCCAGGTTGGTAATCGTGGAGCAGGAATCGGCATCTTTCTTGAGAAATTCACTCTGGTGATATTTCGATCTACAAGTGGTAAATCAGGGACATTAAGTTGTACTTGATTTTCTACAAGTGGTATTTGTTGATTAAATTCAAAACTGTTATATTTTCAAAAGGTTGAAAACGAAAGAACAAAGTGATGAATTGATCCCCTAACCTACAAGTGATTTTGTGAAAATCAACAAAACTTATTTTCCGGAAAAACCATTTTGATTAAAACAAACTTAAGTGTTTTGAAATCATAATGGGAAAATAGTTTGTTGTCAGGGGGAGTTCTGATTGTTTATGCCAAGTGGATGGCGAATTGAAGCAATTCACAACAGTTGTCACTTTACCTTGTACAGTTTGTTTTCAAGTTTCTTTAAATGTTTTTGAATTTTAGGGGGAGTAAGAAATTTTCAGAAAATCCAAAAACTTTAGAAAATTTGAATAATCCAAAAATATGATAAAATCAAAAATGAGTTTTGTTGAGAAAAAGAGGAAATGATAGTACATCGGTGGACTATCACAACATGCTAAAAATTTGGAAAGTCAAATGTGATAAATGGTCTCACTGATGATATGTCAGTAGGTTTTTGCACGCTTAGTAGATTGTGACGAGATATAAACCTAAATTTCAAACTTACTTATCTCGTGGGGAATATCTCTCGGATATATGGGTAACCCCCGAAATCTTGTTTGAAAGGTCCCTCTTTCTGAGATACTAGGTCTTTATGGTTAGTGATATCTGGGGTATTATCCCGGTACTTCTGATTTTGCGGAAGCAATGGCCTAGTCCCCGTATAATACTTTCTGCTTGCTTGAAATATAGCACCGCCCTCAGCATAAAAAATGATGAAACATTGCAAAATGCTAATCATGTGTTGTTGAAGAAAAGATTCTCTAAAGGGAACCCACCAAAAGTCGAAGCCGTCATCTCTCTGATTTTGCGGAAGCAATAGCCTGAGCTCTCACGGCCCTCACCTTTAACCCTTTACAGATATCATCTAGGTATACTCACCTGTAAGACTGAATATTGGGATCTGGATACGGGAGTATATTCTGAGGTGGGACACGTGAATAAGTTTAAGTGATTAAAACATTAATCTCGTATCTCGAAACAGTTGAAATTTGTGTGAAAATTTAAGTGGATCAGTATACTGACAATCTACGTGAATCGTTTAGAACTTAAAATGTTTAAAGCTTAACGGTGTTGGTGATTTGTCTCAAAAACTGATTGATCCTCTTACGCAAACTCACAAAAATATTGTTTGTAAATATTTCATTACTGCATTTGTTTAGAAACAAAATTCCAAAAAGATTTTCAGTGTGTTTTAGCTTAAACTTTTGAAAAATCCAAAAAGATTTTCGACAACTGATGTTGAAAAGCTGATTTTCAAAATTCCAAGTGCTAAACATGATGAACAGGTTTGGGAGAATGTTGTTTGAAAAGAAAAGTGTAGTTTCTACAAATGGTCATCAGAAGTTTTTAAATGATAAATCTTTATATTCATACAAGTGGTTCATCAGAGGTTTATACTGAAAAATCATTTATTGATTGATTAATACTTGCAAGCGGTATATAAATTTGTCAAATTTTCAATTTGTGAAATTTATTTTTGGGTAGAGAATGTGCAGGTTAGCCAGGTTCCGATACCTGAATTAAATGAAAGCTATGTCACGATCTAAGAACTTGTGAGAAGTAAATTCCAGACTACGATCCCAAGTACATTTTAAGGGGGAGTCTGAAGTTGTAAGAGCCAGCCACAGATCTTGGGATAGAAGATTGTAGAGCCAAGTTTAGATCCTGATTTTCATACAAAGCTGAAGTTTGAGAATCAAGAGATCTGATCAAGAGAATTAGTGAAGAGTTAGAGCCAGATCGAGATTCTGAAGAAAGAGAAGAGAGGAGATTGAGGATGCTTTACATTGTTAGATATTTCGGGAGAAGTTCGAGAAGACTGATAAAGACTGAAGATTGAAGACTCGACACCGAAGACTTCGTCAACATTCGAGGGGGAGTCTGTTGGTGCATACGTCTGTCAACTTCGTCTTGTATCGAGTCTTGTATTGTATTAGATAGATCAGGGCACGCAAAACGAGAAAAGTGTGTTTGTAGGTAATTTCGCACGAAATTACACCTAGGTAATTTCACACGAAATTAGATGTTAATTCCGCACGAAATTAGATTTCGCATGAAATCTAATTCCGCTTGAGCTGGTCCGTGCGAAATTAGATTGCCTATAAATACCTGATGTGTCTGTGTCATTTGGCACAAAATAACTTTCCGGTTTGAGAGCCGAAGTGCTGCCGAAGTGCTGCCGAAGTGTCTACTTGCTGTAAATCTTTGTCAAATCAATCAAAAGACAGTTTATAGTGTATATCTAGCTGAATTGAACTTGATACGTTAGTTTCCGCCTTTCGTATTGAGATAAACTCTTCTGATCGACTCGTTTGGTCGGTAAAACGATCCTCCAAGACCCCCACACCCCACCATTTTATTGATTATTATATTGAATTTGTTGTGAAGATATTAGACATAAGAACTATTGTGTAATATTGTGATGGTGGATAGAAAAACCATAAGACCTTAGACTTCATTACTTTCAATTCTCAACATTTTCAAACTCCACAAACTTCCTATCCCCCTCTCATACCTACGGCCAACACCCCCATTCTCCCTTAAAATTTTCAAGTCCATTTCCAAGCAATCCAAGAGTGTTCTAATGTGAATCAAGGCTAGATAGGAAGGTTGCAAGCAAGGGAACTTGAAGGACCATCTTGAGGAGCTTTTAACCACCTCTTTTCTTCTTCATCTTGCATCTTGTTCATCCCTAGCCCTTGTGCTAGTAGTAAGCCCTCTTGATCATGTTTTTACACCGTATTTAGTAGTTATAGTTGACATGTAACAAGAAAATCTAAAGATCACACCAAAACAAGAACATGAACATAAGAATAAAGCTTGAAATTATGAAGATCTAAGTTGTTTAGCATATGTGATGAACTTGTTTGTTGATTTCTTGAATGTACGGTGTAGATCACCACATAAAAGCTTGCTAGATGATGATTTAAAACATGATTTAGCAAGTATGAGGATGAATCTTGAAAGATCTATGTTGATCATCCTTTATGTTAAGTGTGAACTTGAAGATAAACATGATTTTGTGTAGAAAGATGGTTCCTACAAGTTGTAAGTCTTAAAAGTATAAGATTTCAAAGATAAAAGTTTCAAGAAAATAAAGTTTACTTCAAGATTTAACATGATTTGGTTTTAAAAGAAGAAAGACATGTTTTATGTGTTAAAATGGAACCTTTAAAGTGTATAAGGTATGAAAAATTCAAGAAGATGAATTTTTGTTAAAATGTGTAACAAGTTGTAAAGGTTGAAATTTTTTAGGAATGAGTTTTATGAAGTAAAAATCATGTTTTTAGTGTTAGTATACCATGTTAAACATCATGATAAAATACTACAAGATTTTACAAAACTTCAAGTTCATACCATCTTGTAGAAATGTATGTTATGGCTCATGGTAAGTTGTAGGATAATTGTGGATGATTATTGATGAATTTTGGAAAAGAAAAAGATATGCTAATAAGCATGGAAACCTCCATTTTCAAGGGAAACTATGGCAAGATTTTTGTTAAAATTCAACACTTAGAAAAATATTTTTAAACAAGTGTTTATAAGTGATTTTTGATCATGGTTTTAAATATAAAAGTTGCCATAATTTTTGTTATAAAAAAATTACAAATATTGGAGGTTGATTTTCAATAATAAAAATGACTAAGTATATATTTAGGAAAATATATATTTAGAAGTCAAAAAACTATGTGCCACATGTATATTGTTTGTATTAGTTATACTAAAAATTAGGAACTTGAAAAATAATACACCACACCAAAATACTAAAAATTGTAATTTGAAATATTACAAAAATCACAAGAAAATAAATATATAACTTACACACAAATATTGGACAATTCGGACAATGGACACTTTGGACTATATATATATGTTCCGGAAATAAATTCGTATCTTGACAAAATTGGAAACAGTATTTTCAAACCGAACAAACGACAAAGTATGAATTCTTACCATTATCATAAAATATATCATATTTTGTCAAAATTGAAAATATATTATTTTTGGAATGCAAGAAATATATATTTTAATAAACAACTCAAAAATATATTATTTTTGTGAAAACTAACAATATATATTTTTCTAATTTTAATCTTAAAAATATATTATTTCTAAGATATATGTGGAAATGTACATACTTTTACCAAATAAAATTTATAGATACTTTTTCTTTAAAATTCTCTTAAAATATATATATTTTAAGAATATAAAGTTGGTGATTTTTAAATTATGCAAAAATAATATTCTGGAAAATTATACATAAATTAAGTATGGATTACTTAATAAATACAAGAAAATACATATTCCTATACGTATAAATACATACCGACATACACTACCAACACTTGGTAAAATACGCAAATACAAGTATACCTATACTTGAAAATATATATGAGAGAACCATATGACAAAACAAGTTAAAAATATATTATTTTTAACAATATTCCGAATAATTGTATGGAAATGAATTAAGTTAAAATATCCTTATTTTAACTATATATATACACAAATTTGGAGTTATATATAATTATAAAATTATATATACAACATACACCAAGCGTGTAACTCAAAGTATACCAGAATTCCAACATAAGTCTTAATAAATAAATAAGGCTAAGAGTCGTTACACGACCTAAGTGTCTGATAAAACATAGCACGTGTGTAGGTAGTGGTACGACCCGAGGATAGAGACTTTGAGTACACGAGGTTGCTGACGCAAACTAGTGAGTTCATGTCCCCCTTTTCTCTTAACTGTTTTCGGATTTATAACTTTCGGGGGTGAAATACATGTTTCAATGGTATGGTTTAGCTAAGGAATGAACTGTTAGATCATGTGGATGGGTAGGCGCACAATTAAGACCATTAATCTTGTAAAAGACCGAGGGGCAGGAGTGGTAGATCTATCGGGTGTAGCGAGCCCCACTCATGGGTCCTTGTGTGGCCACATGTAGTGACTATGTCGTTCCAACCGGGCGAACCTGAAGAAATTCGCTAGGTTTGAGCCTTCCTAAGCCATTGCACACATATTAATGTCCCTACAAAACATTAATTGATCTGTTCATAGACGCTTTACATACCGGTTATCAAAAGAATTCTCTCAAATGTTTACAAGTTTATTTGGAACTCATACAAAAACACATGAACTCGCTCAACTTTTGTTGATGTTTTCAAACTACATGTATTTCAGGAAACTAGATGGATTGTTGGCGCTGGTGTTGTTTTCAAGCTGTAAATTTCAAGTTTGGATGTCATCCATTATTGAAGGGTTTGATCTGTATATCTCATCCTTGATGAGATATAGGATGCAAAGCCTCGTGAAACTAATCTTTTGTAAAGAAGCGCCTTTTTATGGAACTACTTATCTTTTGATGGATTGTAACCTGAAGTTAAACAACTTGTGTTTGTAATGTTTTAACTTATGAATGGATGAACATCATTTTAGTCATATAGTTGTTTATTATAATCGAATGCAATGAAAACCGATCAAGTCACATGCACACGCTTCCGCAAAAGACTGGGTGTAACACAACCGCTGCATATACCACTTTCCGTGACACTTTTATATCGCAAACCACCAACCTACCTCGTGCTCCCCCGGTTAGCATGTTTGATACGTGTTACGACCTAAATGGGTTTGTCACGATTCAAGTACCCACCGTATCATTCTACTTCACCGATGGTCCGGTTTTAACACTTTTGGCTAGGAATTATTTAATTCCAGTGAACGACGTGGGAAAATTTTGTTTCGCCTTTGCCCCAACTTCTTCAGGGCTATCCAAATTGGAAATATCTAACAAGAAGGCATTCAAATTTCTTTTGATTCCACAAACAGGCGAATGGGATTTGGGCCGAATGTTTGTTGACTAAAACGACATATTTTGCAATCAACAACTATGTACTACTACGTGGCCATGTGTAACAAAATACCTACATTTGTGACAATACACTTAGATTGTCACAAATGATCGTGTAGTCGGTATATAGTAGTAGTTAATGGTATTTTTGTACGGATGAATAGTATTCGAGTTTGTGCTTATTGTATCATGGTAGATTTATTTCCTTACGGCGAATCTCTATCATCTTAATGAATTCGTCAATTATTGTATGTATAAAGTAATGGTTTTCTTGTATGATCACACGGTGTTATCTTTTCCCTATTATTATGAGTAATATAATATATAACTTTCAAATCTTAGAGGAAAGGTCTCAATTTTAATCTTGAGAAAAAAATAGTTTAAATTAATGTTTTAATGTAAAGTAGAATAGGTTTAATCTTGGTAAAACATAGTTTAAATTAATTTATTGATGTAAACTAGAATATAAGTATCATGTTAAAAAAAATATAAAAACTTAAAGCTATAATTGATTAATGTTTGTATTGGGAGTCCAAACTCCACACATATGTTTGCTTGCAGCCCAAGAAAGAATGAAATGGAGACCCAAGTTTGAGTTTTTGTAGGATCGGTTTTGACTCCCGAACGATTGCGAACCGATACGTGTGACGTGCGAAATCCGTACACGAACGTGGACCGAACACAAGAACGTAATACAAACGTGATTCTATTGAATATACGACAAGTACAAGCACCACAAATCACCTTGAGCAATAGTTTCTCTCTCTACTTTCTCTCTCTAAGCACCAAGCTTCAAATCTCTCAAATGGCAAAAAGTTCTTAAATGAAACACTAATGCTCCTATTTATAGGCCAAGGCATAAGGGATTTCCCCTTATTTACAAGTTTGCCACCTTGCCTTTTTCCCTACTTATAACACAATAAAATCATGTTTTCTACTATTCTCTGCTACGAACTGGATTGAAGGAGGCGATAAACATTACTGCACTAACAGACTCCCCCTTGGATATTGCCGCAGTCAATCTCATAGCGTCTTGTCTTTCTCTCTCTCTCTGAGGCTTCTTGAAGGTTTGATATCATCAGCAACCACAGACTCCCTCTTTCTCGAACAGACTCCCCGTGGATCTGTCTTCGGCTTCAGTTGCTCCCCCTCTCGTTAGACTCTTTCTCTTCAGGCTCCCCCTTTTGTCAAGCTTCCGTGCTTTTGGGATCGACTGTCACACCCCAACCGATGGCGGAATCATCGGGGCACGGCACTGAGCGAAATAGATTGTTCAAAGAAATTCCATAACGACTAAATTACCAAATAGTTTAAATATTATGTCCTATACCATAACCCATAAGATAATCTAGTTATTACAGACAAAGATATTCTTCAAACAAATAAAACATGTTCCGACAACTCAGATTTTCAAATAAAATAAATTGTCTTTGTTTCTAGACTCTTTCCTAGCCTCGATTTCACAACAAGCCAAGCATTCTAACATCTTAAGCACCTGCCACATACGTTAAAGTAAAAGTCAATACACATAGCGTAAAGGTGAGCATATAAGTTTAATAGATATAATAGAGTTCGAAATTGTTTACGCATAACCAGCACGTACAACGTGTGAAATAAAGCACGTAAGTTATCGACATGATGTGACAACTGGCACCAAACCGGTAATTTCCGTACACTTTAATTATTATTTAATGACTGCAATTATGTGCTTAAATGTCAACATTGTTTGATTACATACTATACAAGTGAATTCATGCACGTTTTATACTACAAGAATTACTTTATGATAGCGTTGCGTCAGAAATACTAGTAAACTCACCGGTAAGACACATTGTGTCAACAAAGCTGCAGAAAGCAGTCAGACAATAGAATTTGGGCCTAGGTGTAGGTCCAACGACAAGAATACATTAAAACCCAAGAGTACATACAAGGGTTAACACATAGACTTTCCGGAAGCTAAAATACGCACTAAAAAGCACCCGAAACGCACTTTAAGTGCATAATTTCACAGAATTCAGCTATAATCAGCTTTATAACCTCAAAATATTATGCAGAATTCATGTTTTATCATCCAGAATACTTTCCTAAGTGTCGGGAATTGAAAGTATCACAAAAGGATACTTAAAGGACACTAAACGGTGCAAATTAGCACTTTAACGAACCGGTAACTAACCGAACAACCGGACATTACCCGGAACACCAAAATATTGCTAGAAGCATTGTTTAATTATTTCTTAGCTAGTTATGGTCCCCGAACACCATAACACCCGTTATAACATAATAACACACTAAATCCTTGAACCTTACACTTGAAAGCTTACTTAATTATGTAATTAGGGAATGAAAATTACACTTTGCCCCCCCCCCCCCCCTACACCATGTGGACGGTCACATGGAGGGTGACCCCACCAAAATCTTGATAAATCCTACAAAATCCTTATTAATCTTCCTTGGATTTGTTGGAAGATTTGTGTTGTACTTGAAAGACATAATACCCATAGGATAAACATTATATATGATTATAAAAGATCACCATTCTCATCTCCTAACTTCACACCATCAACCTCCCCTTCTCCTCCCTTGTTCTCGGCTCCAACACCCCACACTACCACCACCATTTTCATCTTTAGTTCAAGCATTCCAAGCTCATTTTGAGGTGTAAGAAGCAAGACAAGAAGGTGTGGAACTCTTGGAACTTGAAGGACCTCTCTCGTGTGCTATTATCCACTCAATCTTCATCATTGTTCTTCCCTAGCTTTAAGCTAGTTGTAAGATTTCTTTGATCCTTGTTTACTTCATATTGTTAGTGGATAAAAGTTACAGTTTGTTGATTTATACAAGAACACTAAAGAACATACACATGAATCTTGAAACATAAAGCTAACATATGATGAAAAATGGATAGAATGATGTTGTTGGATGTATGAATGATGTTTGCTTGTTGTTTACTAGAAATATTGATGTTGATCAATACGTGAAGCTTGTTAGATTGTGATTAAACACATGATCTAGCAAGTTAGAGGATGATTATGTGTTAACACAAGAAGATCATCCTCATGTATAAACATGAATTTGGTGAATAAATGATGTCTTGGAAAATAATAAACAAAGTAAGCTAGTAAACTTATAAATCTAAGATGTATGAATGGTTTTTCTAAAAGAACCAAGTTTAAAATATGATTTCTGAAAGATCTTGGTTTTTACTTAAACCTACACTATTTTTGGTGGTAAAATAAGTGTAGAGATACTAGTGAAACTAGAAGATGTTATAAATAAACATTTTTGTAAAAAGTGATTACAAGTTGCAAACACTTAGTTTCCTTAAGAATGAGATTTTTAAAGGAATAAACACACTTTTAAGGGTAACTAAGCCTACTAAATAACATGGTAAGTTACTACAAGTTTTTACAAGAACTTCAAGTTCATGATGTAATGTGATTTACATGATCTAAGCTTACAGTAAGACTGGATTGTGTTGTTGATGTTTGATGATGATCTAAAAGAAAATGAACACATGTTTTGAAAACATGGGAAACCTCCATTTTTAGGGGAATCTATGCCAAAATTTTTATAAATTTTGACACTTAGAAAAATATAAGTTTTTGAGAAACTTATTCCCTAAAAATGTATCTACAAATATTTACCAAGGGTTCCCTAATTTTGTGTTAAGAAATGATGATTTCTTCAAGATTAAAATTGATATTAAGTATGTATATTTTTGAGAAAAATATATATAGTTATTGATCACCAAATTTTGTGCTAAGTGTATGTAGTATGTATTATATGTGATAGTGTATTAGGACTTGAAAATACACTAAATACTTCTAAGGAGTGAAGATACAAAAATATACATACAACATACTTAGACAAATAGTTTTGGACAAAAATACATAATTCGGGTGAAAAATACAAGATACTTATATTTATTTTTGAGAAAATAATATAAGTAAGATACAAATTTAAAAATATAAATTATTTTTAACACAAGAACACATATACAAAAGATAGTGACTTGTACTTGTGCGATACAAGTTGTAACACCCTAGATTTATACCCTTGATATTTTACATATTTATATAAAATAAAGCACATGACTTATCATTAGCAAAGTTCATAAATATTCAAGAACCTAATCAACTAGTGACAAAGTTACATCATTTCAAAAATTTGTTTAACATGTGTTACAACCCATATTTAAACACTACAAAAGATCTACGACATTGCGGAAGCTTCAAAATAGAGTGTTCGGTTCTTCACTTTATCACTTGATCACCATCCGTAAGCTTCACCAATTTACCTATGATCAAACCATCTAAAACGTTAGTTTTGATGTTATTATGTGACATAGTTCCAAGAATTTAACATGAAAGTTGAAATAACAAAATATAAATGTTTAATCTGGGTCCACCGTAAATTACGGTATCACCGTAATTTACGGTGAGTCTTGGACTTCAAATGACCACCGTAAATCAGTAGGTCTATACCGTAACAAGTCTAACCTTCACCGTAAATTACGGTAATACCGTAATTTACGGTGGTACCTGGGAATTTCAGGTCTTGTTTGTTTTGTTCATGTCCCACGAACCAAATCTTGTAATTCACCTTAAATCAACCTATTCATCAATTCTAATGTTCTAATGATGCGATGAATATTTGTCAACTATCATAGCACAATCCAAACTATTCCGGAGTGTAATTTATATCTTACTCGATTATTTGACCCGTTTTAGATACCAAAGTCAATCATCAATAATGTAATACATACGTCAAATTTTCTAAGCATTGTCTTGACCCGTCTCGTTTGACTAAGACGAAGGTCACTTCCGTGATATATTGAACTATATTGTTTACCATGTTTTCGAGACTACAACATAATACTATTAATTAATTCATAATGTAACGAATGGTAAATTCGTACCTTTAGAGCACGCCTTTCCCCCGTGAATTCCCTTCGGCTTGTCCGCTTGATGATCCGGACTCTTTGCCTATAAAATTCAGTTTTACAACTTGTTTAGAACTCTTTCCATGACCATATTCGTATCATTGTGAAACATGATCAAATCTGCGTTCTCATCAAATTTAACATCAAAAATTCTCTCTTAGGCATTTCTACAAACACCTAACGGGTCAGATTTTCCTGCCATTATTTCTAAGTTCATGACTTGAACTTTAAACCTCAAATTTCACTTTAATTAGTAACCTTGCACATATTTTAACATCAATATCACAGGAATTACCTCCTATGATGAAATTTATGCTAGAATTAACATTCAAATCATAGTGTTCATCATCATCCTATAAAACCCATAACCTAGCTTCCATGGATTCATATAATTCCCTGAATTTGGGCATGATTTCTCAAATAGTTAGCTAGGTTTTACTTCTAAGCACCTATCCAACTTCAATCTAACCAAATAACACACATGCAAGCATCTAATTTCAGATTTTCAAAATCATGAGAATTTCAAGTTGATAGGTTTCATGAAATTTCACATACCTTAGAATCCTCTTGCAATGAGGATTACAATTCTAAGCTTGAATTTTGTTTTGGACCAGATTTACCTATCCAATTTGAGAGTTTTGTGTGATTTTAGGGTTTTGGGAGCTTGGGGTCGACCTGCTTCTCTCCTGATCGACCAGACACCCTCATTAGGGGTGTTTGGTTTGTTTTTGTTAATTATTAACACATCAAGTTTCAATTGTTGCACTTAAGCCCCTCAACTTTGATAAATGTTTAATTTGTTTGCATATAACCCTACTTTGAGCTATTTCAAGACCATTACTAACTAGGTTAACGTTCTAAATTAGTAAGTTCTCGTTTATTTATTAACTTTATATTTCTAATGTAAAGTTTATATTTTCGGGGTGTTACAAGTCCACCCCCCTTAAAAAGGGTTTCGTCCCCGAAACCAAAGTACGTACCAAATAAGGTAGGGTAGAGACGCCGCATCTCCTCTTCGGACTCCCACGTAGTGTCCGAACCCTTTCTATGCTCCCATTTGACTTTGACTTGATCAATTTGTTTATTTCGTAAACGTTTGACCTTTTTGTCTAAAATTTCAACCGGCCTCACCACATAATTTAGACTATTATCCACTTCGATATCGTCATAATGGATATATGTCGTTTCGTCTGCTAGGCACTTTCTTAATTGCGATACATGAAACGTGCCATGGATCCCACTCAGCTCCTCCGGTAGTTCAAGACGGTAAGCTACCTTGCCAACTCTTCCGATAATTTTAAATGGCCCGATAAACCTTGGGCTTAATTTCCCTTTCTTTCTAAATCTAATAACACCTTTCCATGGGGACACCTTTAGCATGACCATGTCGCCGACTTGAAATTCAATTGGCCTTTTCCTTTTATCAACATATGCCTTTTGCCTGTCTTGAGCCGCTTTCAAGTGTGCCCGAACTTTATCGATCTTTTCGTTCGTGGCTCGTACTATGTCTTGGTGGGCGAGTTCACGTGGACCCACTTCACCCCAACAAACCGGGGTTCGACACTTCCTACCGTAAAGCAGTTCGTATGGTGCCATTTTAATACTAGATTGGTAACTGTTGTTATACGAAAACTCGACTAACGGTAGGTGAACATCCCAACTGCCTCCAAAGTCGATTATACACGCCCGTAGCATGTCTCCCAATATTTGTATCGTTCTTTCACTTTGTCCATCCGTTTGGGGATGGTACGCAGTGCTAATGTACAACTTGGTCCCCATTTGTTCTTGGAATTCACGCCAGAATTTCGAGGTAAACCGGGTATCCCTATCGGACACGATGGACACCGGTACTCCATGACGTGCTATGATTTCATTGGTATAGACTTCTGACATCTTTTCTGACGTATAAGTCTCACGAATCGGAATGAAGTGAGCACTTTTCGTCAATCTATCCACCACCACCCATATGGCATCATAACCACGATTTGTCCTAGGTAGTTTGGTTAACAGATCCATTGTAATATGTTCCCATTTCCAAACCGGAATTTCCAACGGTTGGAGTTTGCCATAGGGCTTCTGATGCTCCGCCTTGACTTGTAAACATGTCAGGCATTTTTCCACATACTTCGCCACATCCCTCTTCATTCCGGGCCACCAATAGTTTTGTTTCAAATCATTGTACATCTTGGTCGCACCCGGATGAATTGAATAACGGGATTTATGAGCTTCATCAAGTAGAAGCGCCTTTACTCCACAGGTATGTGGGACCCATATCCTTCCGGATCGAGTCTTTAACCCGTGATTCCCATCCGACAAGTCTTTCAACTGACCAATTATCCTTTCCTTCTTCCAATTCTCTTCTTTTACAGCTTCTAATTGCGCTTCTCGAATACGTTCGAGTATACCCGAGGTTACCACGAGTTGCATCGATCGTACTCGTATCGGGACATAATCCGCTTTTCTGCTCAGAGCGTCCGCTACCACATTTGCCTTTCCGGGGTGATAATGTATCTCACAGTCATAGTCTTTCACCGTTTCCAACCATCGCCTTTGTCGCATATTTAACTCCTTCTGATCGAAGAAGTATTTCAAGCTCTTGTGGTCGGTGAATATGGTGCATTTTACCCCATACAAATAATGCCTCCATATTTTCAATGCAAATACCACCGCTGCCAGCTCAAGATCGTGTGTGGGGTATTTCTTTTCGTGTATCTTCAATTGTCTCGAGGCATAGGCTATTACCTTGCCCCGTTGCATCAACACGCAACCGAGTCCCGATAATGAAGCATCTGAATAAACCACCATGTCTTCGACTCCATCCGGCAATGTCAGTACTGGAGCTTGAGTTAGCCTTTCTTTTAGCGTCCGAAACGCCTTTTCCTGATCGACTCCCCAAACAAACTTTGCTTTCTTTTGGGTTAGCTTTGTTAGCGGCGATGCAATTTTGGAGAAATCTTGAATGAATCTCCTATAATATCCAGCAAGCCCCAAAAAGCTTCTAATTTCCGAAGGGTTCTTCGGAGGATTCCATTTTGACACCGCCTCTATCTTTGACGGATCCACCAAAACTCCGTCGGCATTGATGACATGGCCGAGAAATTGCACCTCTCGTAACCAAAAGGCACATTTAGAGAATTTTGCATATAACTTCTCTCGTCTAAGTGTCTCTAACACTTCTTGTAAGTGGTGTGCGTGTTCAGCTTCATTTTTCGAGTACACCAAGATATCATCAATAAACACGATGACCGACTTATCCAACATTGGCTTGCAAACCCGGTTCATGAGGTCCATGAAGGCCGCGGGCGCATTTGTTAGCCCAAATGACATCACGAGAAATTCGTAATGTCCGTATCTTGTGCGAAAAGCCGTCTTCGGCACATCTTCTTCTTTGACCTTTAGTTGGTGATACCCCGACCTAAGGTCGATTTTTGAAAACCAACTCGCGCCTTGTAGTTGATCAAATAAGTCATCTATCCTCGGGAGCGGGTATCGGTTCTTTATCGTGAGTTTGTTTAACTCCCGATAATCGATACACATGCGCATGCTCCCGTCCTTCTTTCTCACAAACAACACCGGTGCGCCCCAAGGAGACACACTCGGCCTTATGAATCCCTTGTCAAGCAAATCTTGAATTTGGGACATCAGCTCTTGTAATTCCGACGGTGCAAGGCGGTACGGGGCTTTTGCTACAGGTTTCGCGCCCGGAATTAATTCAATCCCGAACTCTACTTCCCGTTCAGGCGGTATCCCCGGTAAATCTTCCGGAAAAACATCTTCATAGTCTCGTACTACCGGTACATCTCCAATCTTTCGTGATTCTTTCTCGACCTCATTTGCGTAAATTATGAATGCCTTGCATCCTCGCTTCATGAGCTTGTGAGCTTTCAACATTGAACATACTATGGGGTTGCCTCGTTTTTCGCCATAAATGGTGACGTGTTTTCCGCTCGGAGATGTTAGTTTTATCTCTTTACGAAAACACACGACCTTTGCATGGTATTGAGATAGCCAATCCATTCCCACGACTACTTGAAATTCTCCCATCGACATCGGGATTAGATTTATCAAGTATTCTTCATCATCGATGCTCAGTTTACAATTTTCACATACATCACAAACAATAAAGCTTTTGTTATTACCTATCTCTACTTCTAAGGGCACAGGTAATTTTGTTAAAATAAATGAAGGATGTCGAATAAACCCGTATGAAACAAAGGATTTATTCGCACCCGTATCAAATAACACATGTGCGGGAATTGAATTTACAGCAAATATACCTGAGACCACGTCAGGTTCAATCTTCGCTTCTGCAGCAGTTAGTTGGAAAGATCTTGCCTTTGCTTTCGGGGCTTCACCTTTCGGTTCTTGCCCATCCTTCTTTCCAACCAGTTCCGGGCATTCAGACTTCTTGTGACCCGTTCGATAACAGTTATAACAAACCGTCACTTTCTCCGGGCATGACATAGCCATATGTCCCGTTTTCTTGCATATAGGACAAGGCTTATCCTTATAACGGCATTCACCCTTATGATTCTTCCCACAAATTTTGCAACCTGGTGTACCACCTTTAGCATCTGATCTCTTTGTTGTTTCATTCGTTCTTGCTTTCTTGGTAGGGCTTGGATTCCCATCTAGTGCTCTTCGTTCACCCCGTTCTATACTCTTCTTCAATTCAATCTCCCTTTCCCGAGCAGCATTGACAATCTCGGTAAGGGTCTCGTACTTTGAAGGGGTTATGAACTCTCTATATTCCGCACTTAGCATATTATGATAATAATAGACCTTTTGCTCTTCGTTCGTTATCAAATCATCACAGAACTTCATCTTGTCCATAAACATTCCCGTGATCTTGTCTATGGATTCACCTTTGTGTCTGAGTTGCATGAACTCTTCCTTGATCTTGTTTATGACCGCTTTGGGGCTATGATGTTTAAGAAACGGCGTCTTAAACTCCTCCCAAGACATGGCCTTAGCCGCTTCACTTCCAATCTCCTTCTTTTTGTTATCCCACCAATCTTTCGCTTGACTCCTTAGTTGACCCGTACCATAGGCTACGTAGTCCTCTTCGTCACAATGGGTTCTCTCGAATACCCCTTCGATGTCACTTAGCCATCGTTGGCACACTATTGGGTCAACCTCCCCATTGTATACTGGTGGTTTACAAGCCATGAATTCCTTGTATGAACAAGGCTTTCGTCCTCCACGCTTTTCCTTTACTACTTTTGAATCATCTTCCAGTTTCTTGATTCTATCGTCTACTATTGATAAAACCGTGTTTTGGATTTTATCAATAAAGCCCGACAAACTGTTTTCGATCGCCTTTCCAACCTCTTCGGCAATCACTTCCCTCACTTGTTCGGTGACTCTTGGCACCGCATTATCATTGCCTCCATCAGCCATCTTGATTTCTGAAATGTTTACATAGATTGTTAAACATTCCATTTATAACACATGCTTTACTTGTTTTGATTTAATCAAGTTCGTAACTTGACTTAATAATTCTTGTTTCTATTCAATCAAGTCCATAACTTGATTTGATCATTCATGTTTCTGTTTAATCAAGTCCGTAACTTGATTTGATAGTTCATGTTTCTATTTAATCAAGTCCGTAACTTGATTTGATCATTCATGTTTCTATTTAATCAAGTCCGTAACTTGATTTGATCATTCATGTTTCATGCATTTCTTGCTTTTTGAGTGAGCTTACACACTATTTTCATGCATATTGTCCATTTCTCATTTTTATACGTAGTACATAATTTATTAACAAAACAAGTTAATTCTTACCGGACGATCGATCAAGCTTGAACCGAACACTTATTGACAACCATGAGCTCTGATTACCAACTTGTAACACCCTAGATTTATACCCTTGATATTTTACATATTTATATAAAATAAAGCACATGACTTATCATTAGCAAAGTTCATAAATATTCAAGAACCTAATCAACTAGTGACAAAGTTACATCATTTCAAAAATTTGTTTAACATGTGTTACAACCCATATTTAAACACTACAAAAGATCTACGACATTGCGGAAGCTTCAAAATAGAGTGTTTGGTTCTTCACTTTATCACTTGATCACCATCCGTAAGCTTCACCAATTTACCTATGATCAAACCATCTAAAACGTTAGTTTTGATGTTATTATGTGACATAGTTCCAAGAATTTAACATGAAAGTTGAAATAACAAAATATAAATGTTTAATCTGGGTCCACCGTAAATTACGGTATCACCGTAATTTACGGTGAGTCTTGGACTTCAAATGACCACCGTAAATCAGTAGGTCTATACCGTAACAAGTCTAACCTTCACCGTAAATTACGGTAATACCGTAATTTACGGTGGTACCTGGGAATTTCAGGTCTTGTTTGTTTTGTTCATGTCCCACGAACCAAATCTTGTAATTCACCTTAAATCAACCTATTCATCAATTCTAATGTTCTAATGATGCGATGAATATTTGTCAACTATCATAGCACAATCCAAACTATTCCGGAGTGTAATTTATATCTTACTCGATTATTTGACCCGTTTTAGATACCAAAGTCAATCATCAATAATGTAATACATACGTCAAATTTTCTAAGCATTGTCTTGACCCGTCTCGTTTGACTAAGACGAAGGTCACTTCCGTGATATATTGAACTATATTGTTTACCATGTTTTCGAGACTACAACATAATACTATTAATTAATTCATAATGTAACGAATGGTAAATTCGTACCTTTAGAGCACGCCTTTCCCCCGTGAATTCCCTTCGGCTTGTCCGCTTGATGATCCGGACTCTTTGCCTATAAAATTCAGTTTTACAACTTGTTTAGAACTCTTTCCATGACCATATTCGTATCATTGTGAAACATGATCAAATCTGCGTTCTCATCAAATTTAACATCAAAAATTCTCTCTTAGGCATTTCTACAAACACCTAACGGGTCAGATTTTCCTGCCATTATTTCTAAGTTCATGACTTGAACTTTAAACCTCAAATTTCACTTTAATTAGTAACCTTGCACATATTTTAACATCAATATCACAGGAATTACCTCCTATGATGAAATTTATGCTAGAATTAACATTCAAATCATAGTGTTCATCATCATCCTATAAAACCCATAACCTAGCTTCCATGGATTCATATAATTCCCTGAATTTGGGCATGATTTCTCAAATAGTTAGCTAGGTTTTACTTCTAAGCACCTATCCAACTTCAATCTAACCAAATAACACACATGCAAGCATCTAATTTCAGATTTTCAAAATCATGAGAATTTCAAGTTGATAGGTTTCATGAAATTTCACATACCTTAGAATCCTCTTGCAATGAGGATTACAATTCTAAGCTTGAATTTTGTTTTGGACCAGATTTACCTATCCAATTTGAGAGTTTTGTGTGATTTTAGGGTTTTGGGAGCTTGGGGTCGACCTGCTTCTCTCCTGATCGACCAGACACCCTCATTAGGGGTGTTTGGTTTGTTTTTGTTAATTATTAACACATCAAGTTTCAATTGTTGCACTTAAGCCCCTCAACTTTGATAAATGTTTAATTTGTTTGCATATAACCCTACTTTGAGCTATTTCAAGACCATTACTAACTAGGTTAACGTTCTAAATTAGTAAGTTCTCGTTTATTTATTAACTTTATATTTCTAATGTAAAGTTTATATTTTCGGGGTGTTACACAAGTCTAGTGACTAATGTTAATAAAACACGTTTAGGTCACGACGCTGGATAAGTAAAAACCAGTGAAGTTTACGGCGCAAGGAACGCAAAGTGGTGAGTTCATGCTCCCCCTTTTCTTTTAACTGTTTTCAGTTTTATAACTTCGGGGGTGAAATACATGTTACAAATATTACAATGTTTACAAATGGTATGATGGATACAAAAACAAGAAGCACTCTTCGTGATAACTAGTACCAAGTATGATGTGTTTTAAGGAATGATACGAGAAATCGTGTCACGAATAGGGTACCATAAGCACCATTAATCGTGTACATACTAAGACCGCAGAACAAAAGGTTAGATCTAATGGGTTTTCGGGCAGCCACACTCTTGGTGAAAACTAGTACCGAGTAGTGCTTTTGTGTCTCCGTCGTGAATCGACAACTAGAAAAATGCCTATGGTTTGGATGCTTCCTATGTCGTGTCACATGTTAATGGCCTTGCAACCCATTAACAACATGATACATACAGAAATACTTGATTTATACAAGAATATTTGATTTATACAAGAATACTTGATTTATACAAGATACATACCATGTTTTTCATACAAAGTATACAAACGTTCAATACAAGAACTGCATGAATTCACACCAACATTATGTTGACGTTTTTCCAAAAACTCACATGTATTTCAGGTAACTAAAGTGGATGTGCGCGCGGACTTACTCATGCTCCTGGATGTTGTTTATGTTTGTCCTTAAATAAAGTCGTAAACTTTCAGGCAATATGTTGTCTCGTGATGTAAACACTTAATCTATGTTTTCAGTAACGTAATGTTATGGGTATTTGAAGTTATTTTACGAGCATGTAGTATGTTTACCTTTCGTATGCAATGAGAACCTTTCATGATCACACCTCGTGCTTCCGCCTAAGAAAGGGGTGTGACAGATTGGTATCAGAGCTGCGATTGTAGTGAACCAGGATTCCTTCTCGAGTCTAGTCTACAATCTCTAGGATCCTTTCACGAAAATAATTTTTCAAAAGTTTTCATTGCATAAAACGTCCCGCGATATCCACTACCTGAAATTGTTTACACAGAGTCAAGAAAAGACACTACGAGACTTAGGGTGCACTGGAGTAGCACTTGTCTGTGATTAAAAATTTCTTGCAATTATGTGTGATAACTGATATATACATATACTAGAAGTAGAATACCACAGGTATACGTGACTTCGTCTGAAGACAATGGCCTATCTGAAGGAAGAGATGCGAGGATGAAACGAACTGTGCGGACTGTGCAAGGAGTTACATAATTATGGATGCATATATAATTATGGGATTCAATGCACAGAAACCACAACAAGTCTTGTCACGTATAGATTCCCACAGTACAAAAAAAGATCAAACGTGAACACCCCTCCCCCAGCCTACTAAATACTCTTTTGGAGTAATGACTTAGGGTATAAAGACAAGAACCGCCAATATGAATATCTTATGACACAACAGTATTTATCTATTTATGCATGCTTGTTGCTGTATGAATTGATACATTTGGCGGATTGTTTGATGTCACTTATGTGGTATATGCCTGTGTATATATATGCTACTACTGTCTCGCATGACGATATCAAACAAATGTCTAACCCTATTGTGTTGTCTTCTGTCAGAACATGGCACCCAGAAGAGTTGTGAACGCTCATGATCAACCTCCTCCTCCCCCACTGCCAAGAACTGCTGAAGAACTGAACGCCCTTCTGGAAGAAAGGATTTCCGCAGCTATCGCCTAGTACGAGGCGAACCGCACCGAACAAAGTGGAGGACCAAGCAATGCAAGACGCAATGGGAATGGAGATTCATCTGGAGGAAACGCAGCTCAGGGCTGCACTTTCAAGCAGTTTCTTGACTGCAAACCACTAAACTACGACGGCACTGGAGGTGCAGTGGCGTTTGTACGCTGGATGGAAAAGACTGATGCCACTATCCGCATGAGCAAGTGTACCGCAGATCAGCAAGTCACTTTTGCTACTGTGTTGTTTGTTGATGAAGCTTTGACTTGGTGGAATTTACAAGTCCAAACTCTGGGTGATGATGTTGCGTATAGCATGTCTTGGGATGAGCTGAAGTAGAAAATGAGAGAGAAGTATTGCTCTCGTGCTGAACTCCAAAGGTTGGAGACTGAGTTCTGGCACTTAACCATGGAAGGTGCAGACATCACTGGGTATACTCGAAGGTTCCATGATTTGTCTAGGGTGATCCCCTACATGGTGACTCCTGAATTTAAGCGCGTTGAACGCTACATTTGGGGATTGGCCTCAGAATTTCGCGGCATGGTAACTGCGGCCAAACCTGCAACAATCACTGAGGCTATAACTCTGGCTGTCAGCCTTACTGAAGATGTTGTTCGCATGAAGAAGTAATCACTGAACCCAACCGAAAAGACCGAGAAGCATGCTGAGTCGTCTGGTGACAAGAAAAGGAAACATGCAAACCTGAGTCAAGCGACACGTAACAACAAAGGTTCAAACAACAAGAAGCGTGACACTAACCCGCCTCAGGAGGCGAAAAATCTTGCAACCATGAATGATGCTCCTGCCAAGAGATACCTGGGCACTCTGCCCATTTGCAACAACTGCAAGTGTCATCACGAAGGGGTTTGTCGCATTCCAAAATGCGACAAGTGTGGAAAAATGGGTCACCATACTAAAGATTGTTGGCGAAAAGGAAAGAACTGGAATGGGAATGGTGCTGGTAACAGGAATGGTAACGAAAAGGGGCAGAATCAAGGATGCTTCAGTTGTGGAAGCAAGGATCATTTCATGAAAGACTGCCCAAAGGGAAACAATGCTCAGGCACGAGGATTTGTGATTGGAGCAAGGAACGCACGCGAGGACCCTAATGTGGTCACTGGTACGTTTCTCGTTAACAATCACTTTGTATCCATATTATTTTACACTGGTGCCGACTATAGCTTCATGTCTGTGGAATTTAAATGCATGCTTGGAATAGAATCTAGTAGATTAGATATTCCTTATTCTATAGAACTAGCCAATGGCAAACTTGTTGAATCGAGCGAAGTTGTTAGAGGTTGCACATTAGAACTTGGTGAACAAAGATTTAGCATCGACCTCTTACCTATTCAATTGGGTAGCTTCGATGTAGTGGTCGGAATGGACTGGTTGTCCAAAAACAAAGCTGCAGTTATTTGTCACGAGAAAACCATTCGCATCGCTCTGGCGAATAATGAAACTCTCATCGTACATGGAGAAAAGCGAGATGCGCCTCTACGAATCATCAGTTGTATGAAGGCACAGAAGTGCTTAAGGAAAGGATGCGTCGCTTTCCTGGCACATGTTGTAGACAAGAAGGCTGAGGAGCTGAAACTCGAAGACATTCATGTGGTGAAGGAATTCCCTGATGTTTTTTCCGAAGATCTTGTAGGATCGTTTTCAGACCCAAACGAGTCGATTAGAAGAGTTTTACTCAATACAAAAGGCGGAAACAGACGTATCGAGGTCAATTCAGCTAGAATATCACTTTAAACTGTCGTATTATTGATTTGATAGCAAATTACAGCGAGACGACACTTCGGCAGCACTTCGTTGCACAAACCGGAATTCTTACAACTAATTTCGCTTGGGAGGTATTTATAGATGTGTGATTCCGCTTGAAAATGTCACATGACATTTCAAGCGGAATTAACTAAGTTAATTTCGCTTGAAATAATACATGACACTTTCAAGCGGAATTAGCTTAAAATACCATCCAAACCCTAGTTTTCTCGAACAACGTGCCCTGATCTAACAATTCTAATATAAGAATCGATACAAGACGAAGTCGACAGACGCATGCACTAACAGACTCCCCCTCAAATGTTGATGAGTCTTAAAGTGTCGAGTCTTCGCATCTTCAGTCTTTATCAGTCCTCTTGAACTCTTTGAAGTATCTGACACTGTAAGTATCCTCAAATCTTCTCTCTTCTATTTTCATTACCAACAAACTCTCCTTGAACAAATAATCTTTCAGATCTCTTGATTCCTTAAGTTCATCAGCTTCAACAATCTCAGGATCAGAATCTAGCTCTTTGTCATTCAGACTCCCCCTCTCAATAAGCTGGGATCGTAGTCTGGCTTTCACAGGTTCAAGATCAAGACCTGGCTCACATCCTGCTCTGGATCGAAACCTGGCTTTTTATCTGTTTATCCCAAGATCACCTAGCTCTTCTGTTTCCTGCACAGATCTCTACCCAAAAATAAATTTCACAAATTTATACTCTTCTAATCATTTGTAAAAACAATACTCAAAATGATTTATCATTTAAAATGTTACTGATGACCACTTGTGGATATATTCAATCAAAAAATGATTTTACAATGTTAATCTCTGATGAACCACTTGAAGAAATCGTCATTTTTCTTTTCAAAAACACACTCTCCCAACCCAATTGTCATCATGTTTAGCACTTGGAATTTTGAAAATCAGCTTTCCAACATCAGTTGTCTAAAATCTTTTTGAATTTTTCAAAATTTATGCTAAAACACACTAAAATCTTTTTGGATTTTTTATGTAAATGAAATGCAATAAAGAAATATTTACAGACAATATTTTTGTGAGTTTGTGTAAGAGGATCATATCAGTTTTTGACAAGTCACAAGTACCATTGAGCTTAGTTACACATTAAAAATTAAACAATTCACTTAGATTGCCAATATGCTGATCCACTTAAATTTTCACCCAAATTTCAACTGATTCAGGATATGAATAATGTGTATTAAGAACTTAAACTTATTCATGTGTCCCACCTCTTGAATATACTCCCGTATCCAGATCCCAATATTCAGTCTTACAGGTGAGTATACCACAGATGATATCTGTAAGGTTAAATTGCGAAACCGTGAGAGCTCAGGTCAGAACTTCCGTTCAGCAGAGAGATGACGGCTTCGACTTTTGGTGGGTCCCCTTTAGAGGATCTTTTCTTCAACAGCACATGATTAGCATTTTGCAATGTTTTATCATTTTTATGCTGAGGGTGAGCTATATTTCAAGCAAGCGTAAAGTATTCTCCGGGGACTAGGCCATTGCTTCCGCAAAATCAGAAGTCCCGGGATAATACCCCAGATATCACTGAGCATAAAGACCTAGTATCTCAGAAAGAGGGATCCTTCAAACAAGATTTCAGGGGTTACCTATATATCCAAGTAGTGTTCCCCACGAAATAAGTAAGTTTGAATTTAAGTTTATATCCCGAAAAAGCTTACTAAATGTGTAAAAACCTATCGGCATATCATCAGTGTGACTGTTTAATGCTATTTAATCATTACATTTCTTTAGCATACTGTAACTATCTACTGATGTACTATCATTTCCTCTTTTATACAACAAAACTCATTTTGAATTTATCATGTTTTTGTCTTTTTCAAATTTTCAAATGTTTTTGGATTTTCAAAAATTTCTTACTCCCCCTAAAATTCAAACACATTTAAAGGAAATTTGAAAACAAACTATACAAGTAAATTGACAACTGATATCAAATCGCTTCAATTCGCCATCCACTAGGCATAAACAATCAGAACTCCCCCTCATAACAAAAACATTTTCCCATTGATTTCAAAACACTTAAGTTTGTTTTAATCAAATGGTTTTTCCGGAAAATAAGTTTTGTTGATTGATTTTACCACATGTAGGTTAGGAGTTCATCACATTGTTTTTCAAAATACCACTTGTAAGAATGGTCCAATCAAGTTCAACCTAATGACCTTGATTATACCACTTATACTAGAGAACATATAAGAATGATGCCGATTCATGCTCCACGATTACCAACTTAGGAGCTCCGGCAAGTCCAGATTTTTATTGTTCATAATAGGTACCATCCCAGTCACAAACCTGGGATGACACTTTACCTGGTTTCTTCAATTTTTTCACATAAAACTCCTTAACTCATTTGACCTTCCTGTTAACCATTTTTCCAAAAATGTTATGAACTGTGGAGTTAAATGCCTTTTCAATATCAAATTCTTTCTTTTCAGAAAAAAATTGATTTGAAATATTAACTTTACCAACTTTTTGTTTAAAATTTCCAGCCTTCAATGGTGGAAAATTAACATCATCCATTGGAGGAACTGAATTTTCACTTTTAATCCCAAATTGTGGCTCATCTGACTTTGTGGAATCAGATTCATCGCCAGAAGTTAGCTCCTCTGATTTTGACGAATCAGAATCATTGCTAGAACTGTCCTCTGATTTCTTAACAACCCATTTTTGGTTGTCAAGATTTGCCCTTTTCTTGTAAAATCTGTTTGAACATTCACCAATCTCAAAAGTTGAATTTTTGAAAAGTTTAGTTCTCTCAATTAGTGGTTCAAATTCAACTTCTTTATCTTTTAGTTTACGAGAAACTCCCTGTTTAGATTGTATTGCCTTGGAACAATTCTTGGCAATGTGACCAACAGTGTTGCACTGGAAACAAATTCTCGTTTCTTTCATCTGATCAGCAGTCTTCATCTCTTCTTGCTTTTTCGCAAGGAATTCTTTGTTCGACCGTTTTCTGAATAGATTTTCTTTCTCTTCTTTAGTTGATGTACCTGAAACAAATATCATTTTTGATTTAAAATCTCGAACATATTTTTCATTTTTATGATTTTCTGGTGGAATAAAACCAAGTCCTTTCTTTTTGAAATTACCGTTATGGTTTGGTTTCTTTCGATAACCAGAACCAGAACTGTACTTTTTCTTGTTTTCTCTTTGTTGAACTCTTGAGGTGTACTTTTTAGGTTTATCAGAAAGATTTACATCTTTTATTTCAGAAATATTAATTTCTGTTAGTTTGAAAACCTTTTTAATCATATCAGGTTTGACACCTCTTATAGGAAATTCCTTATCAAAATATAATTTGTCAGAATCATTCAATGTATAAGCAACTTTGAATGTTTCATCATTCAAATTAGATTTTGATAACATAAATTCTTTATTGTAAACTATTTTGCCCTGTTTGACGTTTTGACTCGGAGTGCTGGACTCAGACTTTGACTCTAATATAGACTCCAACTTTGACTCCTCAGTTTAATCGTTATCTAACACATGATCCACCACTTTCTTCATCAATTGAGATTGTTGATCAGTGTCAGACGATGTAAAAGTAACATCAATATTTTCTGGCAGGTTAACTGAAGACTCCGACTCCCACTGTAAATTTGTTGCCATTTCGACTCTTTCTGAATTTGGATTTCTCGGAGAATATCCATTTTCAAGCGGGGTTGGACACTTGTTGTAACTGGCACTGTGTTTCTTACCAGAATCTTTCACTTCAGTATCCTTCTTCTTTTTTTTCTTCTTTTTAGAAATCTTTTCTTCAGATACCTTCTGTTCTTCAGTTACTTCATCATCTTCAAAAACCTTCATGCCTTCCACAGTAGGATAAATCCTGTCAATGACATAAGAAGTACATGAGTAACTTTTTAACAAACGGTTTACTCTTTCTGTCTCAATCCTTTGTGTCTCCAGTTTTTGTTCAAGTACAGCACACTTCTCAATGTAATTGTTCACCACTTTCTGCTTTATCATGAAAGCTCCTTGAAGTGTCTTCATTGCAGTCGCTTGTTCTTCACTTTTTTGGTTGTATTGATTCATTGCTTTGTTCAGAACATCGTAAGATTCCTTCAACCTGTTTATGTTATATACCAAAGTACTGTTCTGCTTCTTCACTGCTTCACAGTTTTCACATGTCACAGGAACCTTTTGTGCATTAGCTTCTGCTTCAACTTTGAACTCTGGAATGTTTTTCACCTTTTTCCTTATCACAGGAACTTCTTCATCATCACTACTAACTGGTGTTTTGACCTTTTTCTTTTTCTTTTTAGCTTTTTCATCATCACTGTCACTTTCTTCCATCATTTTAAAATGAGCTGCCATTCTTCTTGCATAATATTCTTTATCATCATCACTATCTTCTTCAACTCGAGCGACAAAAGCTTTTTGATGTGAAGTTTTGTTTGGATCATAATCATCCCAACTAAAACCTTCCCAGTTAAATCCTTCTGGTAACTTTTCATCATCTTGATTTATTAGGCATGCTTTATTATCAGCTGAGATATATTTGTCCCAACTGAAATTTTCTTGATTCCCCAAGCATGCTCTCTTTGATGATTCTTCAATTACTTGTCTACCATGTGCCACTTGTGGTTCTTGTTGTGGTTGAGATACTTGATGATAAATGGCCTTCCGGTAATAATCATTGTTGTTGAACGGATTTTGAGCTCCACTTGCTTCGCGATTTGTGCACTCCCTCTTGAAGTGTCCTTTTTCCCTGCAACAAAAACAAGTGACTTTAGATTTATCAAAACCCAAAGTAGAAACATTAGCATCACGTAAGTCATTTCTTCCTGTGATCTGCTTAAATTTCTCAGCTCGTCTCAACACACTTGCCAAACACCACTTTATGTCCATCAATTCCATCTCTTCAGCATCAATCTAATCGTAATCCTCTTTTGTAAGCATTGGATTCCCGATCCGACCTGCCACAAAGCTTCCATAAGACTCCAACACAGTTCCCAACAAAGACATGTGACTCTTAGCAACTTCTGCTGAATAATCCTCATCATTCTCCAGATTTAGTACAATGTTGCATTGTAGCTTCTTGCCCTTCTTTGTTGCTGAAATGTTCGGATCAAAAGATGGATATGATGAAAAACTTGTGTTACTGTTTGATCCTTTGGAAGAACTTCCAGATGAACTCTTTGTATTGAATGCAGTTTCAACCTTCGGTGACATGTTTGTGGATTTATCATTCAATCCTGTTTTGTAATAAAGCCCAATGTCTTGTTCACCGTCAAAATCTTTCATTCTTAAAACCTTTCTTTGTTCCATCTCCTGAGCCTCAATCTTTTCAATAAACTTGCTCAATGTCAGACTGCTAAATCCTTTCTTATTTCTCAACATCATAAGATATGTGCCCCAATTCTCATATGGCAATGCATCAGCTAGTTTTTCAATCAACTCTTCATTATCTTTGTTGATGCTCAATCTCTTCATGTTGGCTAACAAATTGCAATATCGTTCAATAATTTGCTTTGTGCTTTCATTTTTCAACCCTCGAAATAGATCAAATTCCTTTTTCAAAAGTGATTTCTTGTTTTTAACCATTTCTTGGCTTCCATGAAACTTCGATCTTAATGCTTTCCAGATTGAATAAGAAGTTCCATTATGTTGCAATAGAACCAAGATATCTTCCTTCACAGCTTGTTGTAGTAGACTTAACATCATTTTTTCATCTTTGTATTTCTTTCTATCTTCGGCACTTAGATCTTTAATTGCAACCTCTTCTTCGTCATCTGTAACACCCCGACCACGTAAAACAACAAAACATGGCGGAAAACGTCGGGGAGTGTTGTTACAGAATCATTGTTTCATAACACATGGAAATTTAAATATTGTTTTATTGATTAAAATAGTTACAATGTCTTGACAATCAAAGAAACATAACATAAATAACTAGTCTTGCATCTTTTATTGTCGCTAAGGCCAAAGTCCGCCTAAGTGTATCTGGATAAATCCTATGCATCATATCCTGAAAACACATGTGAAAATAGGTACGTCAGCATAAAAATGCCTGTGAGATACATAGGTTTTGTGAAAACAGAATTCATGACTTATGTTTGAGAAAATGTTTAGTCATGAACCTTGTAATTTGCTTTGTCTTGTAAATCATTTGAAAAACGATAAGATCAGATGATATGTATAAATAAGAGAATAATGTATGGTTAAATGAATAACCATGTAAAATGAGTTTGTATAAAATAAGTTGTTTGTAAATTAATGTCTTGTGAAAAGTATGTTATCTGTATAAACTGTTATATGTCCAAATTGAAATGATTCAAATAACGCTACGATATGTAAAACCATACAATCACTTATATATAGGAAGTACCAGCGGCGTATCCACCATGCTTGTATCATATTACACACGCCTCGTTACTTAAATCACTTACTCAAACCAAACCAACAACGTAAGATGTTTATGTTTAAACCAATTGCCAATTGTATTGAATAATATGTCAAAATGTTTATGTCAAGATGTAAGTCATGTAGTGTATAACCAATGTCAATAATGTTTATGAGTCAAATGTAAATCATGTAATGTGTAACCAATGTCAATAAAGTTTATGTGTCAAATGTAAATCATGTAATGTGTAACCCAAAATGATATGTATGGCTAGTGAAATATATCAACTAAACCATATGCACAAAAACAAAGTATTGAAGTAAAACATGGTTTAAATCAAAACTATGTTTTGTGGAACAAATGCATGCTATACTGATATAAACATCTATGCGGTATTGTGAGAATGCATACATCCAAGCCTTGAGACTGTGGCGATAAACCCTTAGACAAATTAAAGGTTTATCTAAGTTATGTATATCGAATTCGGTCATTCCTTTCATCCAAACCTACCCAGGATGTCCGGAACGGGAGTTGTCAATTCCTATGGTACCACTACCTACTAACGAACGGCGTGATCGGTGTTAATGAATGTATATTGATCCATCAAAACAAACCAAATATCATATCAAAATGTAAGCATGTGATGAATAATAAATGTACTAAGTATGCACACAATGGGCATACATAGCATAGAATGTAATGTAAAATAATGTACTAAGTACGCACACAATGGGCATACATAGCATAAAATGTAATGTAAAATAATGTACTAAGTACGCACACAATGGGCATACATAGCATAAAATGTAATGTAAAATAATGTACTAAGTACGCACACAATGGGCATACATAGCATAAAATGTAATGTAAAATATTGTACTAAGTACGCACACAATGGGCATACATAGCATAAAATGTAATGTAAAATAATGTACTAAGTACGCACACAATGGGCATACATAGCATAAAGTGTAATGTAAATTAATGTACTAAGTATGCACACAATGGGCATACATATCATAAAATGTAGTGTAAAATAATGTACTATAAGTGTACTATTGAACATAACAAGCATATGATATGAAAACATGGAAAAGCATGAAAGTAACAAGTAGGCACATGTGTTTCACCCCAAAATGTTTGGAAAACAGTAAAAGAGGGGTCTATGTACTCACTTGAGATTGCTTAGAAGTCCTTGTGTAACAACCAAACAATGCTAGAGATCACGGAAATCAAACGGCACCTAATATAGGTAACTATGTTAATATACCGGACCTAAATCGGAGGATTGGATAGAATGAGGGTTCGTAAACCAAACGAGTATGGAGACTCATGTAATATGGTTTAACAAAGCCTACATACTACAATGAAACCTAACCTAAGTGCTTACGACCCATTACGACCCGTTTAGGTAGCTTATGCTACTTTAACGCGTCGTTCGCGTAAAACGCGTTCGGAACGCCTAACTAGCCCTATGATAAGTAAAATATGCCTTAATATGTCTAATATTGTTACCAAATCAGTTTAGATACCAAAAGTTATGTTACATATGCTTAAGATGAATTTTGGCGTAAAAAGGGCATTTTGGTCATTTACCTAAGGCATATAAACTACCTATCATACAACTAACTAAACGCCGTGACCATAAGGTATAACCTCGGAAGGTTATTCCCTATATACTATGGTCACCTAATGTGCTTGGTCGGATCCTAATGATCGACCAAACGGGTCGGGTTCGAAAGCATAAGCGATTGTTTAGATTGCTTACCTTACGACCCTATATAAGCACTAAACTAAAAGTGACGAGTTAAGCATGTTAAAACATGCTTAACTAAGTTTAGAAAACAGGTTTGGTATCAAAACAAACGGTTTTGATACCTAATAAGTAGTTTGGTTACAAAATACGCATTAACACGCATTTTGGCCGAAACTACGACTCGTCACTGAGTCTAGATAACGTGGTAATCAGTAGGTATAGTCACTAGGGACTATAACCATCGTGATCACGCTCACGTTATGAAGTTCAAACGAACTTCGCATTGACCATAAACTGGTCAATGCAGAAAGTCAAACAAAGTTTGACTTTCGGACTCGAAAAGCAATAAAAGAACGAAGGAACACTTACAAAGGGTCCCCGCAAGATTGATAATCCAAGTATTCTCAGGTATGAGGTGATGAAACACCCCAACTTAGAGAAATCTCAGATTTCAAGTGGGTTTTGCAATGAATGGGGTTGGGTATTTATAGATTTCGGTTCACCGTTAGGATCGTTTCTTGGAGAAGAGGGAATGATCACATCCCTACACTTGTTGGCATGTTATGGTAGCTCATTTTGCCCCCACCACCAGTTATTGACAATTGGCATTGGCCTTTGGGGGTGTTTAAGGGCTGTTAACAGCTCAAAAATGACTTTTGCTGATCAGAAGGGGCCTCGCGTGACGCCAAAGGGGCTAGGTGTCACGCTAAGGTCCCCCTGATCAGCAAACACTTTCCAATGTTTCCATTTCAGTCCCCGTTGTGTATTAAGGCCATTTCTGACATGTTTAAGGCTCGTTAAGCCATTTTCAAGGCCCTAAAATGATGCCTAAACATTGTGGACATGAAACATGCTCAAAAATATCCCGGATGACGGTTCGTTTGGCCGTACGATCGTGATGTTCGCTTAATTACGACGGAATGCGCATAAGCGCGAAAAATGATCCAAATTGCGTGACGAATGGATTTTTCTCATGCCAAACACTAAAATAAAATATTTTAGTGCTTACATAAATTTTTGGATGTCCGGATGTATTCAGAACGTAAGTTATGCGCGAAAATGCAAACTTGTGCACTTTTTGACGCTTTTAGTCCCTGAATGACCCAAAAGTTTATTTTAGCATACCGAACCCCTCAAAGCCTATTTCTAAGCTATGTAAAGGATATTTATGGTATGTTTAACTTATGGTCATGTTCCGGAATGTTTGTTACTGTTCAAATTGGCATACTTTCGTAGTTTGTCAAGTTTAGTCCCTGTAAGCGAATTAACTTGTTTTTGCCATACCAAAGCCTTCAAAACTTATTTCTAAGTTATGTAAAGGTTATTTAAGGTATGTTAAGTATATGTTGATGTTCCGGAGTATTTGTCGCATTAAACTGATTATGTTTACTCTCCAGAAAGCGATTTAGAGTTTGGAATTGAACAAAAATTGATATGTGCAAATGATACACATATTTATACAAGTCCCAAGTATGAAATACAATATTTCATTGGTTCGGTATTTGTTTGATGGCCATGGAGGCACAGGTGTCACAGTCTCCCCTACTTTAGGAAATTTCGTCCCGAAATTTTATTTAGAGGAAACTTGTGAGAGTTTAAAACATGAAGTTGAAAAGATCGAACAACATTGGTTAGGGTTCTGAACTTCTAGTAACTTTAATAACTTCATGATTGCAATGTAAGATGGATACTTATATACAAGTATATGAAGCGTCATTGGTGCGTCCACCGTACCTCCATTACATCGTTCTCATTTTGTTATTGTTGTCGCTATCGGTCCTTACACATAATAAATCTTACTGGGTTTCTGTGCACTAAATTTCATAATTATGTACGCGTCCATAATTAGACAATTCCTTGCATAGTTCGCACAGTCTATTTTATAATGTGTAGGGGAAAACCAAATGAACAAACCTGTGATGAGTGTGACTAGACCACCATATGGTCCCTTTTATTAAATCAATAAATGATTTTAATAGACAACCAAGGAGTCTTTTCAGCTTATATCATCACATGTCATTCTTAACCAGATTTTTGAATCAATCTTTTTTACTAGACCACTAAAAGGGTCTCTTATGAATCATGGAGTGGTACTATATAATCCAAGGGTCTTAACTATTACATAGAAGCCCATTAAGGATTTAAGGTAGTACCTTTTTGAACATCCTACTACGAATCCCTCATATGAAGATATGAAAGATTCTTCGAGGATTTGGATAACGAATATCCAGAGTATACAAAAACACAAAATGCATAAAAGAAAACACAAGATGCATAAACACATAGTCATATAACCACAAAGATTGTTTATCTAAATCTTTAATTTGTTAATTTGTTTTGCTAACAGAGCATATGTATTTAAAGCACACTAGGAATCCATCTCGTGGATTTCATTTGGTACTTTAAACATTATCAAGAATCTAACTATAAAGATAGAAAGATTTTCAAAAGAAAAATTCGATTTCGATTATAAGGAACCGAAATGTTCGAATTTAGGTACATAAGGAATCCAATCAAGGACTCTGATTTGAATGATAATCATCCACAAGGGTCTAAATGTGAAGATAAAAAGATCCCATATGGATTTTAGAAGTTGAAGATGTTTTGAAACCTTGCACTTGATGTGCTTAGGTCAAAACATGAAGTAAAATGCTTATGAAGTTGAGATGCCAGATATGCCAAGGCGACATATGAAGCAAAATTTGAAAGTTAAGTCAATGTATGAAGAAAATATTTTTGAAAACTATGCATGGGGTTCTTAAAAAGATGTGTTCAATGTTTTTGAAACCTTATATATAATACATTTGAAATCATAAAGTAGGTGTATTAGGTAGGTATATATTTATAAAAAAATATTGTTTTTAACATCATGCGAGATGAATTTTGAAATTATGTATAAGATTTTTGAAAACATGAATGATGCTTTTCGAAATCATGCACTTGATAAGAAAATGTACTGTGTTAATATTGTTTTCAGACTATATGAAACATTTTGAAATTATGAAGGTTGTTTTTGAAAGTATAGCCAATGTTTTTGAAATAACATAGACAATGCATTTAAAAAAAAATTGTTTTCAAACTATATGAAACGTTTTGAGATCATGAAGATTGTTTTTGAAATACTCGTACTGTGTATGTTGAAAAATCAAAACGTAATAGGTATGAGATTTGAAAATACCCTTAGTTATCTATCCAAGGATTCAAAGGCACAGATGTGCAGAAGCATGATTACTCATAATGTCACTTTATTTTCTGTACTTTGTTTCTTAGAGTGAAACGAGTACTTAAAATTTTTGAGGGAATCATGAGCGATCATTTGAAAGAGAGAAATCACAAGAGTAGTTTGTAAGGTACATAGTTTCTTGATGTAGGTACCATAGGAAAAGTCATACACACATGTAACTACACTTGTATATCAGAATTGTGAACAATAATTTATTTATAAACAAAACAGATTGTTTCACATTACAAGAAAATAGAAGAACAAAAGCATAAGACAGCAACATCTTATAGTCAGCCTACTGCTCATCCGTGGGTTGGATTTGCATTAGCAAGCTTTGGGTAATCCCTTAGGAAATGGCCCATCTCGCCACAGTTATAGCAAGACCCTTGTGAGGAACGAGCTTGAGCAGAGTCGGCTTGTAGTTGATTTGGACCACCTTGGTTCGGGTTACATCGACAAGCACTTGCCAGGTGACCAACTCGCCCACATGATGCACACAGACGACACGGTAAGTGAGCTTGGTGATGCCCATTACATTTGTCGCATATTGGTGTCGTTCCCTTGTATTGCTTCTTAGCAGGTGATGTTGCCACCCGGATGGGTCCTGTTTGATTTGGTACTGCTGTAGTTGGGCAAACCCTTGCCGTATGACCTATAAGTCCACAAATTTGGCATTTGCGGCACTTCACACTAGCCTGATGATGAAGGCTACATTGGTTGCACAAGGGTGCAGTTCCATTGTATGGCTTCCTAGCAGGGGGTTGAGCTGGTTGGTTAGGGATGGCTTGACCAATGTGAGCGACCACGGCGAAGTTCTGAGAAGCCTTTCGCTTCTTTGACTTCTTAGGGGATCTAGTCTGTTCATCCATGGTCTTTGATTCCTTGATTGGTTTCTTGGCTGGTGGTGGTATCACTTGGCTAGGTCTTGCCTGTTTTGGTGCAACCGCTGCGGGATTCTTTGGAGCTTTACGTTTCTTTGGTTTAGGTGAAGGCTTGGCCTCTGCCTCCTTTGGTGACTCTTGAGTGGCTTCATTCTGGAGACGATACATGGCAATAGCTAATTCAACAGTCTTCAGGACTACTTCGCTTATTCGCTGGGCAAATTTGGTTGTTTGCTCGGACATTTGACCGTTGCTGAGAGGAAGAGACATTCTAGAAGAAAATGAAAGATATAGGAAGAAACAAGTGAAAGGTTATCAGACAATCAAAACAGGATGGCAATGCATAAAAATTGCGATCATTTGTTTGTTACCTAAGGCAAACAAATGAGACGGTGACAAATCAAAGTAAACGGGTCATATTAATGTATCACTGAAGACATGCTCGCCTATAAGTGAACACTCACCCCAAGAGTTCCCAGGTAAGAGTGACTGGTCCGATACTGCGGATTTGTACGAACACTCTAGCCTTCGACAGAAAACTCAGGGTACAGGCATTCACTCTTCCAGTTTGCACGTGTTCACATTATAAGATCCAAACTTTGATGATATTTGAAAACTTAGAGGGTTCAAAACCTTACAATAGAGGGTTCAAAACCTAGTAATCAATCATCCTAGAACAGATGATTAGTTTTCAAAGCGGTTTTGAAATTTGTGTTCTTGTTGTGGTTGTCGCCTAAGGATAGGTGACAATATTGTTTTATGACTAAACGCAAGTAAACTCGCGTTAGGGTCCTAGGAAGGTTATAGACTAGGTCAAAGTATTACTAATAACCTAATTCCCTATAACCATGAGCTCTGATACCAACTTTTCTGTCACACCCCGACCACGTAAAACAACAAAACGTGGCGGAAAACGTCGGGGAGTGTTGTAACAGAATCATTGTTTCATAACACATGGAAATTTAAATATTGTTTTATTGATTAAAATAGTTACAATGTCTTGACAATCAAAGAAACATAACATAAATAACTAGTCTTGCATCTTTTATTGTCGCTAAGGCCCAAGTCCGCCTAAGTGTATCTGGATAAATCCTATGCATCATATCCTGAAAACACATGTGAAAATAGGTACGTCAGCATAAAAATGCCCGTGAGATACATAGGTTTTGTGAAAACAGAATTCATGACTTATGTTTGAGAAAATGTTTAGTCATGAACCTTGTAATTTACTTTGTCTTGTAAATCATTTGAAAAATGATAAGATCAGATGATATGTATAAATAAGAGAATAATGTATGGTTAAATGAATAACCATGTAAAATGAGTTTGTATAAAATAAGTTGTTTGTAAATTAATGTCTTGTGAAAAGTATGTTATCTGTATAAACTGTTATATGTCCAAATTGAAATGATTCAAATAACGCTACGATATGTAATACCATACAATCACTTATATATAGGAAGTACCAGCAGCGTATCCACCATGCTTGTATCATATTACACACGCCTCATTACTTAAATCACTTACTCAAACCAAACCAACAACGTAAGATGTTTATGTTTAAACCAATTGCCAATTGTATTGAATAATATGTCAAAATGTTTATGTCAAGATGTAAGTCATGTAGTGTATAACCAATGTCAATAATGTTTATGTGTCAAATGTAAATCATGTAATGTGTAACCAATGTCAATAATGTTTATGTGTCAAATGTAATTCATGTAATGTGTAACCCAAAATGATATGTATGGCTAGTGAAATATATCAACTAAACCATATGCACAAAAACAAAGTATTGAAGTAAAACATGGTTTAAATCAAAACTATGTTTTGTGGAACAAATGCATGCTATACTGATATAAACATCTATGCGGTATTGTGAGAATGCATACATCCAAGCCTTGAGACTGTGGCGATAAACCCTTAAACAAATTAAAGGTTTATCTAAGTTATGTATATCGAATTCGGTCATTCCTTTCATCCAAACCTACCCAGGATGCCCGGAACGGGAGTTGTCAATTCCTATGGTACCACTACCTACTAACGAACGGCGTGATCGGTGTTAATGAATGTATATTAATCCATCAAAACAAACCAAATATCATATCAAAATGTAAGCATGTGATGAATAATAAATGTACTAAGTATGCACACAATGGGCATACATAGCATTGAATGTAATGTAAAATAATGTACTAAGTACGCACACAATGGGCATACATAGCATAAAATGTAATGTAAAATAATGTACTAAGTACGCACACAATGGGCATACATAGCATAAAATGTAATGTAAAATAATGTACTAAGTACGCACACAATGGGCATACATAGCATAAAATGTAATGTAAAATAATGTACTAAGTACGCACACAATGGGCATACATAGCATAAAATGAGGTGATGAAACACCCCAACTTAGAGAAATCTCAGATTTCAAGTGGGTTTTGCAATGAATAGGGTTGGGTATTTATAGATTTCGGTTCACCGTTAGGATCGTTTCTTGGAGAAGAGGGAATGATCACATCCCTACACTTGTTGGCATGTTATGGTAGCTCATTTTGCCCCCACCACCAGTTATTGACAAGTGGCATTGGCCTTTGGGGGTGTTTAAGGGATGTTAACAGCTGAAAAATGACTTTTGCTGATCAGAAGGGGCCTCGCGTGATGCCAAGGGGGCTAGGTGTCACGCTAAGGTCCCCCTGATCAGCAAACACTTTCCAATGTTTCCATTTCAGTCCCCGTTGTGTATTAAGGCCATTTCCGACATGTTTAAGGCTCGTTAAGCCATTTTCAATGCCCTAAAATGATGCCTAAACATTGTGGACATGAAACATGCTTAAAAATATCCCGGATGTCGGTTTGTTTGGCCGTACGATCGCGATGTTCGCTTAATTACGACGGAATGCGCATAAGCGCGAAAAATGATCCAAATTGCGTGACGAATGGATTTTCTCATGCCAAACACTAAAATAAAATAATTTAGTGCTTACATAAATTTTTGGATGTCCGGATGTATTCAGAACGTAAGTTATGCGCGAAAATGCAAACTTGTGCACTTTTTGACGCTTTTAGTCCCTGAATGACCCAAAAGTTTATTTTAGCATACCGAACCCCTCAAAGCCTATTTCTAAGCTATGTAAAGGATATTTATGGTATGTTTAACTTATGGTCATGTTCCGGAATGTTCGTTACAGTTCAAATTGGCATACTTTCGTAGTTTGTCAAGTTTAGTCCCTGTAAGCGAATTAACTTGTTTTTGCCATACCAAAGCCTTCAAAACTTATTTCTAAGTTATGTAAAGGTTATTTAAGGTATGTTAAGTATATGTTGATGTTCCGGAGTATTTTTCGCATTAAACTGATTATGTTTACGCACCAGTTTGCGTATAACTCTCCAGAAAGCGATTTAGAGTTTGGAATTGAACAAAAATTGATATGTGCAAATGATACACATATTTATACAAGTCCCAAGTATGAAATACAATATTTCATTGGTTCGGTATTTGTTTGATGGCCGTGGAAGCACAGGTGTCACATCATCATTCATCAGTCTAATATATTTCGTTTCAACACATTCCCAAGCATCTAGATAATTGGCTTGTACCCAGTTTTCAAAACGTCCTTCCCAACCTTTATACTCCTCGATGTTCATTAGCTTAGGCGGTTTTTGCATAGTCCCCGTTTCATTTTCTAACATCGTGTTCTGTGCAAGAGTAATCGTGGTAACCGGAGTAGCAAATGCGTTGAAAAATTCCTCTTCCATTATTAGTTTTTTCAAACTTCACAAAAACAGTTCTGTTCAAACGAAATTACAGTCTCAAGCGGAATCTCTTTTTAAATGGAATTACCCTGTTCAAACGGAATCAGTACGTTCAAGCGAAATCTCCTTTCAAGCAGAATATCTTTTCAAGCGGAATACCTAATTTCGCTTGAACTAACACCTATTTCAAACGGAATATCAGGATTGAAGCGGAATAGCACGTTTCAAACGAAATCAACAGAACTTTTCAAGAGGAATAATGGATTCAAGCGGAATCAACCCAATTTCTCAAACAAAATACCGATTTCAAGCGAAATCAACCCAATTTCTCAAGCGAAATACCGGTTTCAAGCGGAATCAGGAACTAATTCCGTTTGAACTGCTGCTGATGTCATCATTCTCGCGTTGATTTTGAAACGGAATTACAAATTTTATCTGTTTTAGATCGAAAATTTTCTCAAAGATTTGTTAAAACAAAATTCCGAGTATGATGTGTGAAAATCAAGACATTTTGACCGTGAAAAGTTGTAGATTTTGAAAAAGAAGATGTAGAAATCAGAATTTTCAACTGAATTGGTAAGAACTCTTCTTCCTGAGCTCTGATACCACTTGTAGGATCGTTTTTAGACCCAAACGAGTCGATCAGAAGAGTTTTACTCAATACGAAAGGCGGAAACAGACGTATCGAGGTCAATTCAGCTAGAATATCACTTTAAACTGTCGTATTATTGATTTGATAGCAAATTACAGCGAGACGACACTTCGGCAGCACTTCGTTGCACAAACCAGAATTCTTACAACTAATTTCGCTTGGGAGGTATTTATAGATGTGTGATTCCGCTTGAAAATGTCACATGACATTTCAAGCGGCAATAACTAAGTTAATTTCGCTTGAAATGATACATGATACTTTCAAGCGGAATTAGCTTAAAATACCATCCAAACCCTAGTTTTCTCGAACAACGTGCCCTGATCTAACAATTCTAATATAAGACTCGATACAAGATGAAGTCGACAGACGCATGCACTAACAGATCTACTAGGACTACCTCCACAACGACAAGTCGAATTCCGTATAGACTTGGTTCCAGGAGCCGCTCCTGTAGCCAAGGCTCCCTATCGGCTTGCACCATCCGAAATGCAAGAATTATCTACACAACTTCAGGAGTTGTTGGATAAAGGATTCATAAGGCCAAGCTTCTCACCTTGGGGAGCTCCATTATCTTACGTGAAGAAAAAGGATGGAACACTACGGATGTGCATCGACTATTGAGAATTGAACAAGCTCACTATCAAGAATCGGTACCCACTACCGAGGATTGATGACTTATTTGATCTGTTACAAGGATCAAGCTACTATTCCAAGATCGATCTTCGATCTGGATACCATCAGTTAAGAATCCAAGAGGAAAGCGTACCCAAGACTGCATTCAGAACACGCTATGGGCATTACGAGTTTCTTGTGATGCCATTCAAACTGACGAACGCACCAGCGGTCTTTATGGATCCGATGAACTGCGTATGCAAACCATATCTCGATAAATTCATGATTGTATTTATCGATGATATCCTAATTTACTCGTGAACGAAAGAAGAGCACGAGCAACACCTCAGAACCATTCTGGAACTACTGAAGAAAGAGAAACTTTATGCAAAATTCTCGAAATGCGAGTTCTGGATTCGCGAAGTACAATTTCTTGGCCACGTTGTGAACGAGAAGGGCATCCATGTAGACCCATCCAAGATATAAGCCATAAAGAATTGGGAAGCCCCCAAAACCCCAACTGAAGTTCGACAATTTTTGGGCTTAGCGGGCTATTATCGACGGTTTATTGAGTATTTCTCAAAGATAGCTCAACCGCTAACTACCCTTACACAGAAAGATAAGAAGTACGACTGGGGTGACAAGCAGGAAGAAGCCTTCCAGCTACTTAAAAATAAGCTATGCGATGCACCAATACTATCATTACCCGAAGGCACTGAAGACTTCGTGGTATACTGCGACGCTTCACGACAAGGTTTGGGTTGCGTGCTCATGCAACTCCAGAAAGTCATCGCTTACGCTTCAAGACAATTGAAAGTGCATGAAAGGAACTATACCACTCACGACCTAGAGCTAGGCGCAGTGGTATTCGCCTTGAAGATCTGGTGACACTATTTATATGGTACTCGATGTACAATCTTCACAGATCACAAAAGCTTACAACACATATTCGATCATAAGGAATTAAACATGTGTGAGCGACGATGGGTCGAACTGCTGAACGATTATGACTGTGAGATTAAGTACCATCCTGGAAAGGCAAACGTTGTAGCAGACACACTAAGTCGAAAAGAAAGAGTTAAGACCCTAAGGGTTCGAGCATTAGAAATGACTATTCAAACGAACCTCACTGCACGTATTCGTGATGCACAACAAGAAGCCCTTAAGATGGAAAACCGTAAAGCTGAATACCTCCGGGGTATGTTGAAATATATGGTGCCAAATGCAGAGGGAACCTTATACTTTAAGAAGCGTATTTGGGTTCCGCTCTATGGCAACATTCGAGAAGTCATCCTTGATGAAGCACACAAATCGAGATACTCGATCCATCCAGGATCGGACAAAATGTATCAAGACTTAAAGGAATATTATTGGTGGCCGAGACTCAAAAGCGATGTTGCTGTTTATGTTGGAAAATGCCTAACCTGTGCTAAGGTTAAGGCTGAATATCAGAAACCATCTGGCCTACTACAACAACCAGAGATACCCATGTGGAAATGGGAGCAAATCTCGATGGACTTCATAACGAAATTACCCAGGACCCCTAGGGGCACGATATGATATGGGTGATAGTTGATCGATTGATGAAATCGGCGCATTTCCTACAGATCCGAGAAAAAGACAGCACTGGAAAGCTTGCTGAGCTATACCTGAAAGAAATCGTGGCACGTCATGGAGTGCCTTTCTTAATCATTTCAGACAGAGATGGACGCTTTGTCTCAAGAATCTGGCAATCCTTTCAGGAAGCCTTTGGATCTCAGCTAGATCTAAGCACGGCCTTCCATCCACAAACAGACGGCCAGAGCGAATGAACTATACAAACGCTAGAAGATATGCTTCGCGCATGTGTTATGGACTTAGGCGGCAGCTGGGATACTCATCTACCTTTAGTTGAGTTTTCCTACAATAACAGTTATCATACAAGCATAAAAGCCGCACCGTTCGAAGCTCTGTATAGCCGCAAGTGCCGCTCGCCCTTATGTTGGGCAGACGCTGGAGACAAACGAATGGTTGGTCCTGAACTTGTACAAGAGACAACCAACAAGATTATGCAGATCCGAGAGCGCATTAAGGCGGCTCGAGATCGACAAAAGAGCTACGCTGATCGAAGACGAAAACCATTAGAATTCGAGGTGGAAGACAAAGTTTTGTTAAAAGTCTCACCTTGGAAGGGCGTAGTAAGATTTGGAAAACGTGGAAAGCTGAATCCACGATACATCGGACCATTCAAGGTTTTGGAAAGAATTGGTACCGTGGCATACAAGTTGGAATTACCGGAAGAACTTAATGGAGTACATGATACGTTCCATGTATCCAACCTCAAGAAGAGTCCAACACAAGAAAACGTGATCATCCCTGCGGATGAAGTGCATATTGATGGCGCCCTCCGATTTACAGAACAACCCGTTGAGGTTACCGACTGGAAAGTCAACAAGACCAGGAGGAGCAGTGTGAAACTTATCAAAGTACGTTGGAACTCTAAGCACGGTCCCGAGTACACGTGGGAACGTGAAGACCATTTTAAAGAAAAGTACCCCCACCTGTTCAAGAAGACTCCTGCGAGAGTTAGTTCAGCCTGAATTTCGGGACGAAATTCTTTTAACGGGGGGAGACTGTGACAACTGGCACCAAACCGGTAATTTCCATACACTTTAATTATTATTTAATGACTACAATTATGTGCTTAAATGTCAACATTGTTTGATTACATACTATACAAGTGAATTCATGCACGTTTTATACTACAAGAATTACTTTATGATAGCGTTGCGTCAGAAATACTAGTAAACTCACCGGTAAGACACATTGTGTCAACAAAGCTGCAGAAAGCAGTCAGAGAATAGAATTGGGGCCTAGGTGTAGGTCCAACGACAAGAATACATTAAAACCCAAGAGTACATACAAGGGTTAACACATAGACTTTTCGGAAGCTAAAATACGCACTAAAAAGCACCCGAAACGCACTTTAAGTGCAGAATTTTACAGAATTCAGCTATAATCAGCTTTATAACCTCAAAATATTATGCAGAATTCATGTTTTATCATCCAGAATACTTTCCTAAGTGTCGGGAATTGAAAGTATCAGAAAAGGATACTCAAAGGACACTAAACGGTGCAAATTAGCACTTTAACGAACCGGTAACTAACCGAACAACCGGACATTACCCGGAACACCAAAATATTGCTTGAAGCATTGTTTAATTAGTTTTTAGCTAGTTATGGTCCCCGAACACCATAACACCCGTGTCACACCCCGATATTTCCACGTTTTACCGGTGGGCCCGGTGGGGAGTATCGTGACGTAGTTGATATCATCATAGTCAAACAACACAATTTAAATGCACAGCGGAAGCAAAAGATAATTATATTACAACCGAATGAGAATATCAAAGTATTACAAACGGTATGAAAAGGATCCACAGGCGGATCAAATAAAAGAAAACTGTTCAACAGACTTTAGGCATCTAGAACTTGCAAGATTCCCTATTGACGCCCTGAGCTCCCAGCCAATTACGTACAGTACCTGCCACTTAACCTTTTTGGAAAATACGTCAGTTTACACTGGTAAATACAATTTAACTGACTCATTTTGAAAATGTTTAAGAAAATTGATTTGAATGCACAAGGCACAAAAATTCCTTTTATAACTTGGGACAATTTTATTAATAAAAATCTTGTATTCGATTTACATGGTTGTCCAACATTTAGGGCCAGTGATTATACAAGCCGGTCAAGATTAATAGACACACCACAAATATAATCTCACAAGAAGACACCCTTACGAGTGAGTATATCTTTTACATACGCAACAGGAGGTGTTATGCCTACACCTTGTGCTTAAGTTGTGGCCATTCACTTTTTAAATGAGCCAAGGATATCCAGGACAAGGTCATTAACCCCTAATGTTATTTGTTATCAATCAATACAGATTAAAACGGGATTATGCAATTTAATCATCTCCGATTAAAAGGTTTCTACACCCGACCAAGCGGTATTTTTATAATACCGTATCCCAAGCCCGTATAGGGAAAATAAGTTAAAAGTATTTACCTGAGCTAGCAATACAATTTATACTCAGCCGTATATTCTAATCAGCAAGCACAAGTACTTCTACTTGGGCTCTTAATCTGGAACGAAGGTTTTATTAACCTATTAGATTCCTAACAGGTCTTATTTAAGTTGAAACTTAGACCGGTTAGTTTTAAGGAAATGTTTACGGTTCAAAACGCATGATTAAGCGAAGACCGGAATAGAATGTGATTTAGACCCGACAAGTTTGGAGACTTGTATAATAGGGTACACTAAACACATTCTGGATTTTGAGGCAAAAATGATAAGGTTTGACCCGTTTTGGTCAATTTATGCAAACTAGTTACATAAACCGATCCGAACGCGAAATATACGTAACGGGTAACAATAAGAGTCAAACACATGTTTCCTAAGTTAATATGCCTTAAACATGTTGTGATATCAGTAAGATACCCTCTGTTATGCCCAAAACGAATTTAAAACCAATTTATGCCCCGTAGGGGTATTTTGGTCATTTAAAAGGTTATAAAAGAGGTTTAATATAAATCTAAGTTTCAGGTCTGATTATATCAGTAAAAATACTTAATTTAATAAGTTATATCAGTAGGGTATTAAACATATGTGAATTTTATCATTTATAACCAAACTATGCACCGAAGGGGCATTTTGGTAATTTCACATAAGGTTTAAAGGTCAAATTTGGAAATCTGAGTTTCAAACTTTTGGTTACTGTTAAAGTATAAAAATTTACTAACAATATCACCAGGTATCAAACCTTATATGTTAAAAATAGTTTTAACTTATACCATGTGTTAAAAACGCGTAAAAAGGCGGTTTTAAGCGATTTCCGGGTTTTTAAGAAAAGCTGATACTTTTATCATTCCAGAAAGCTTAAAATATTTTATTTATCATATAAAATCAGTAGCAAAAGGTTTGGGGTGAAAATGTTTTATAAAACTCATTTTATAGGCCAAAAGGGCAAAACCGACAATAACCGAATTAAAGGTATAACTCTATGTTATGCTCAGCCTAAAAATAAATAAAAATCTTCAAAAATCCCAAAATATTATTTTACATCAGTAGGTAAAAAGTTTGGTATCAAAAATTGGGTTTAGATAGGATATACGCTAATTATGCAGTTTAATTAATAAAAAGCTTTTCATTTACGCTAATGAGCATAACTCCTAATCTAGACCTCAAACTGATGTCAAATTTTAGGTACAAGTTTATAAATCAGTAACTAAGGTTTCTTTTCTTTCATATTTTCAAAAAATATCGTTTTAAGGTCAAAAGGGCATAACGGTCAACATTTAGGCATATAACAGAAGCATGTATATGAATCAGATAACTAAGGATCCAAGTTGTATAACTTCAGAGGGTTACACTAACCTATAACATGATCCTAATGAAATCCTAAGGCATATCTAAACTAAGCTAAATCGGGTCAGAACTGAAAGTCAAAGCAAAAGTCTACTTTTGCGACTTTCGGTTCCGAACCGATCCTAAACTTGAAATTGTCGGGTTGAACATGCTTAGGCATGTTCTTATACTAATTACCAAGTTATACAAGTGTTAAAACAGGTTTCATAGCTTCTATATTGCTAATTATGAATTTATTTGCAAAATAGCTTTCTGTTGACTTTTTATTATTAGGTTTGACCCGACATTTGACCAAGCTAGGGTGATAATCAGTAGGTGCCCTCTTAGGTGTTTATTACCTACACAATTACCAACTTATAACTATTCTTAATTTGACTAATGACTGGATCATTAGTGTTTAATCACTAAGTCAAACCTTAACTATGATAAGTTTGACTTTTGACCATTAAACTAATCAAAGCTGAAATTAGGAGGTTAAGGACACTTACAAATGGTCCTTAGTACTCAAAAGAACTCCAAGGAAGTTCCAAATGCTCAGGATCCTCCAGAATTGAGAAGGTAGCAAGATTGGAATGAAATGGGCAAATGAAAGTGTTGAAGAACACTTCTATTTATAGTTGAAGAGGATTTAGGAGATCACTCCAGGTGTTTGGAGGCTTCCTAGGATGATTACAAGTGCCCCCATACGTGTTACAAACAGGCAACAAGCCCATAGATTCAATTTGATGGTTTAAACTTGCTTGGTGTGGGGAACAAGCAAATTTTTCGTAGCTGGCACCATCATACAGACCGTATGGTCTAATGTATACGGTCCGTAAGGACCTGGTCAGATCAGCAAAGTTTCAACAGTTGACAAGTTTAGCCCCTGCACTTCCAAATGCCATTTCCGACACATCTAAGGCCCATTAAACCATTTTTAAGGCTCTACAATGATGCCTAAGCATAGGGAACATGAAACATGCTCAAAAATATGCCAGATGTCGGTTCGTTTGGTCGTATGGTCTCGTTGTTTGGCTAATTCCGACGAAACACGGACGAACATGAAAAACGATCCAAACGACGCGACGAATGGAATTTTATCAAGCCAAACACTAAAATAAAATATTTTAGTGCTTACATAAATTTTTGGGTGTCCGGATATATTCAGATTGCAAGATATGCGCGAAAATGCAAACTTGTGTACTTTTTGACACTTTTAGTCCCTGCATGACATAAAAGTTTATTTTTGCGCACCAAGCACCTCTAAGCCTATATCTAAGCTATATAAAGGATAGTTAGGGTATGATTAACTCATGTTAATATTCCGGAAAGTCCGTTACCATACGAATCGGCATACTTTCGCAGTTTGACGCAATTAGTCCTTTAATTGCGCAAAGTAGCGCGAAACATTGTTTAATGATATCCAAGCCTTCCATGGCCCATAATGAGCATTCCCAAGCATATACTTAAATATTACAACACTCTCGTTCGCTTAAATGGTCACCGAAAGGCGTAGATTCAAAAGTTGACGCTTTAGGTCCCTCTATTGCGCAAACTTGTGCATCTCATCATTTAATAGCATCGAAGCCTCATCTAATCCATATTAGGCATTCTTGAAAGTATTATTAACATCACGATGATTCGGGTTTGCTTAAAGGTCATTCAGAGGTATAATTAAACATAATGACACTTTTAGTCCCTCTAACTTGCAAAGTTGGGCGTAACTTTACTTATAGGTATAAAAAGCCTTGAACGGCCAATGATTGGCATTCCCAAGAGTATAGTCAAATATCATGAAGCTCTCAGATTGTTAAAAGGTCACTCAAAGGTAAGAATTAACATGTTGACACTTTTAACCCTTTATTGCGCACACTTTCAATTATTTACACAAACGGCTATACTTGATCAACAAGTGGCCCATTTGTGAATATAAAAATGTAAAAGGTTATTTAGAAACTTATTTTAAGTATGTTAATACTTCCAGTTCTTTCATAATCAATGTTTTTCGATTTTTCGAAAAATTAGTCCCTTAAATTAAAGATTTGACTTTATTAGGGTTTATTACACGTGTCAATACATCATTGGACGTGATTTTACGAGGTGTTACATCCTCACCCCCTTAAAAGAAATCTCAACCTTGAGATTTGCTAAAATGATGGAAGTACTTTCTGACGTATCATGGACTTAACTTCCATAGTATCTTTGGGCCTCTAAGGGTATCCCATTTGACCTATACAATAGGTACATACTCTCTTTGGAGCTTCTTAACCTGTCGATTCTTAGTTTATACAGGTTTCTCATCAAATCATAATTTTCATTAATCTGCATATCATCATGTGATAATGCGTCTCGACTTATCGATGATACCTATTCTTACATTATTAATGTGGGTCGCCTTGCGAGCTCCACTAAGCTCCTTATACAGGTTCTAGTTTATAAGCTATTGATCTTTTTGATGTATTCGATTTCCTCGAATGGTTCTATATACCAGAATTTGACTAGCCCTGATAAAAATAAAATTTTTAGCACACCCTTCTTAGGGCGATACTTTCAATTGAACCTTATTCCTTATTAAGGACTTAAGAAGGTTGCGACTTTTATCAATCCTCAATTTTTCTGCCGATTACTGGCAACTTTAAGATGATTATAAATTCGAATGATCTTATTTGTTGTTTCCAATGCAACTTTTAGATCCTGATAATTGGACTTACCACTCTATTGTTCTAACAATAGATGTTTAACATTCCATCTATACAAGGTCCCCAAAGGAGTAGCCTTGATACTTACATAAAAATTGTTATGGAAAAACTTATTTTATGGTGAGAGGGTTATTCCAACTACTGCTTAAAACTAATCTTAAGGAATAGCTAATCCTTACAGTTAGTCGAACAAATCGATGATCCTGGGTAGTTGATGGCGATTCTTAATCGTTGTCTAAATAGGGTTGCGGTAATCAATGCATAAGCAAATGAACCGCCTTTTTTTTTAACAATATCAACTCTCTCAGAGCATTGAGTTAGTCTATATGAATCTCTATCTTAAGATTTCACTTAATCAGGGTTCCGATTATTCCATATTCAACATGGAGTTTTCACAACACTCCAACCCAAAGCGGGATGTTAATCTTAACTCTACTCGCCTCAGGAGGTAGATAGGGAAATCCTTGGAGTAGACAACCTAGACACAAGAAGGTTACAGAGATTTTTCCAAATCTCAGGCTCCAGTTCATCCTTCATTGCTTGTGTCAGATAAGGGACATATTCACATTACGAGTCTACGGATTTCTTAATCAGAGACATTTACTTGGATAATTCCATTCTAGATATCTTCTTTGAATACCATTAGTTAACTTTAGTACCATATGATTATTGGAATATCTTTGTGGTTCCATGAATTAAACCTCCATACTGATCAGGCATAGAAGCAATCTATGGAACATATTAAGATACACCAATCCTCATATGGCGATTTTGTCATACCATTTGGTATTCGTAATCAATAGGGATCAAAGAGATATCAATTACATGTGAATGTACTTTATCTGGAGAGAGGGTACATTAGAATTTTATGACTGAAGATTTCTGACAGGAACAAAAGAAATGGTTCCTACGATTTTCGTCTGTAAGTTTTACCTTACTCTTAATATCTAGGGTTCTTATGAAGATTTTAAAAGTTTGCTATACTTATAGTTTATGAAGGATTTATTGGTACCCGAACCAAAACAAAACTCTTAGCATTTATATCACTGATAAATGTTAAGGAATGTACCTGATGCCATTATTTATGAACTAGCTCAGGCATTTTAGGCGCTCTCATTCTTAAGCTTTCTAATCTTAGCCGCCTTTCCTTTGACAAACTTATGGCATATAGTCTTGATGTGGCCTTTCTCTTTACAGCCGAAGCAGACTGCATTCTTCATGTCCTTGTAGTCCAACGTTTTATGTTCCCTTGATTTGCAGACCCCACAAGCCCTCGGCTGCGATTGGGATTTTGGTTCGAACCTGCACTTCCCATAATGGCGCTTCTTGCAGGTCTTGCATACAGGTTTCTGGTTGGACTTTTGTTTGTTCTTTTTCTTAGAATTCTGGGAGTTATCTTCCTCCCTTTTCCTTTTTAGTTCATCCTTTGCATTAGAGGTATGAACGAGATCCTTCTTGTGAGTAAGGAAGGGTAATCTTGAATGAGATTTGGAGTAAGTAGCATTGGGTTCATTGAACTTTTTCACAGCCTTCTTCACAGCTTTTCCAATAGTTGTGTCTATCATAGTTTGAAGAACATCATTGGAAATTCTAAGGTTCACAATTGTAGCATCATTGGCATGTGTCGCACTATCCATAACATGATCAACTACTGTCTTATCTGAGTTTGCCATACTCGATATTGGTTCCTGCTATATTGTCGTCATTCTGCACCATCTCATGGGCATTCCTCTGGAAGACTCATGTGTTTGTTTTCCTGGCCTCTCCAGGCTTCTTTATAAGCTTTGGGCAGTTAGTCTTGATGTGCCCATCCTCGTTACAGTTGTAACAGGTCGCGTTCTTCAACTCCTTACAATCTAAAGTCTTGTGACCCTTGGTCTTGCAAATTCCACATAATTTAGCACGTGGGTCGATTGTGCATTTTCCAGAATGTTGCTACCTGCAGTTATTGCATTTGGGCTTGTTATTGAACTGACTCGAGTTTTTCTTAAACTCGAAATCTTTCCTGTGCTCAGAGCTTCCCTTCTTCTTCTTGTTAGATTGATGCGAGTTTTCCTCTTCTTCTTTCCTTTTTCCCTCACCGGAAGTTTTAACAGACTTATTTCGGATTGCATCTAAGGTGAGAGATAAGGATAAGTCCACCACGGACCTATATGTGGTTGGCCTAGATGCTTTAACATTTCCCTTTATCTCTGGTGCTAGGCCTCCAATAAAACGCGCTATGCGTTTAGGTTCAGGGGTGACTAAATAAGGAACTAGGCGGGACATGGTGTTAAAACTTGTCACGTATGCCTGGCAATCTAAATTCTTCATGACCAGAGTCAAGAAGTCTGATTCTATCTTTTCTACCTCATGCTGAGGGCAAAAATTTTCCTTGATTAATGCAACAAATTGATCCCAAGATATGTTGTAGAGTAGGACCTTTCCCGTGGCTTGGAGCAATGATCTCCACCATGCCAACGCTTCTCCTTTGAATGATTGTGAAACAAATTTCACAACATCTTGCTCCGCACAACCGCTGATGTCAACAACAGTGTCCATCTCATCGAGCCATGTCATGCAATCGATGGTCCCTTTTTCTCCTGTAAAGTCTCTGGGCTTGCAGGAGACAAAATATTTATATGAGCATGTCTTAACTGGTGCCTCTTGATGAAGCACAACCTGTCTAGATGGAACACTCCTTTGATTTGATGAGTGATGAACATCATCCTCCCTTGACTCATGTGTTTTAGAAGGGGGCTTACTACGAGCCATATATAGAGTCTTAGAGTGTGTATCACTTGATTCATTAAACTGTCTGTCAAGAGCTCGAGTAACAGCATCATCTATTAATGCATGTAGTTCTGCAGCAGTTATATTAATTCTGGTAGTATCATTGTTCTCCTTCAGGTGGATGTTAACCTCTTCTGATCCAGCCATGTAGCTTGATTGCTACATAAATATTGACAATGATTTATTCAAAGGTTATTATGGAATTATCATTTTTGATGATTCATTAACCCTGGTAATATAAACCATATGGGTTAATTTGTTAATTATATTAGTATTTTCATTATAATCTATCCTAGTATATAAATCATTAAGGATATTTAAAATGGCACAACAGGCCTTGTCACGAGGACAATTTTGAATTTATAAGCCACGATCGTATGGGATTGAGGCATTTAAGGTTTGAGCATAGTTGGTTACTTTTCTTGACAGAGAGTCGAAGACTACAACTGTCTTTTGTCTTTTAGGACAATAGATATAGCCCGCAGGCATTTCCCTTCTAAGGGATGTTTATGGTATGATCATCTTTTCAGATGCTATTAGTCGAGATCGTATGGATCCTACCGATTATTATGCTTGGACATGGTCCAACATTTTTAGACAGGAGGTCAAAGACCACCACTGTCGTTGTCTTATCGGACAACAAATTTAGCCCGTAGGCACTTCATCACTAACGGATGTTTATAATATGATCATCTTATAGGATGATATAAGCCATGATTTCTGGATCATTAGGCCAATTTAGGAAATTTGAAAAATTCCAATATAGGGTTGACTATTGTGATTTTCTCATATCACTTTTGTCAAGAGGGCTAACACGTTCTTAGATGTTAACAATATGATCATCTTTATTTGATGATTTAAGCCATGATTTCTAAGTCACTAGGCTAGATAAGAAAATTGGAAGAATCCAATATAAGGATGACTGTTGTGATTTTCTCATATCACATTTGTCAAGAGTGCTAACACGTTCTTAGGTGTTAACAAGGATCTGAATCTCTTGAATAGGTCTTACCATCTTGGCCATGTCTAAAATGACATGTAGGCTAGGTTTTACCTTTAAGATTCTTTTTAATATTAAGCGTAGAACAATCCTAAATTGAGATGTTAATAAGGATCTGAATCTAATTGAGGAACTACCATCTTGGCCCTGTCTTAAAATAACACGTGGCAAGGTCTTGTTCTTTTTAGATTTTGCCATTTTATTATGATGGTAGAATGTTATTTTTCATTTATTTCATATTTCATGTTTAGAATGAAAATTTAAATTTAATCATTCCACTATATAAAAATAAAAGTACAGATGTGCCCTAGACGGGACTTGAAAGGAATAATGTTGTCCTCGAAGGGACTGAAAGATAAATATGTCCTTATAAGGACTATTAAGGAAACGATCTTCAGCAAAAGGAGTTTTCTTCTTCACTTTATTTCTGAATGTTTTCTCCCTGGATGCACGTTTCATTCTAGCCGCGGTACAAAGCTCAACATTTCATGGCTCCGGAAGTGGAGAATTTCTAATACAGCCTCTTCGCTTGGCGACATATCCAATATATAAAAATTGGAAGCAATAATTTATAGATCAGGACTGAGAGTATTCCTATGTTAAGTCTAGACTCAGAAGGTCAAGGAATGTGCTACTGTGTCATTGAGATTAAACACAAAAAGGCTAGTGTTTAATTCACTCAATGTTGGCTCTGATACCAACCTGTCACACCCCGATATTTCCACGTTTTACCGGTGGGCCCGGTGGGGAGTATCGTGACGTAGTTGATATCATCATAGTCAAACAACACAATTTAAATGCACAGCGGAAGCAAAAGATAATTATATTACAACCGAATGAGAATATCAAAGTATTACAAACGGTATGAAAAGGATCCACAGGCGGATCAAATAAAAGAAACTGTTCAACAGACTTTAGGCATCTAGAACTTGCAAGATTCCCTATTGACGCCCTGAGCTCCCAGCCAATTACGTACAGTACCTGCCACTTAACCTTTTTGGAAAATATGTCAGTTTACACTGGTAAATACAATTTAACCGACTCATTTTGAAAATGTTTAAGAAAATTGATTTGAATGCACAAGGCACAAAAATTCCTTTTATAACTTGGGACAATTTTATTAATAAAAATCTTGTATCCGATTTACATGTTTGTCCAACATTTAGGGCCAGTGATTATACAAGCCGGTCAAGATTAATAGACACACCACAAATATAATCTCACAAGAAGACACCCTTACGAGTGAGTATTGTCACACCCCGACCGCGTAAAACAACAAATCGCGGCGGAAACATCGGGGCGTGTTGCAACAGAATTAATGTTTCATAACCATGGATATCAAAAGTGTTTCGTTTTATTAAACATTGAGTAATTACATCGTCTGGAAATCTAAATACACTATTTAAACATAGTCTATCATTGTTATTGAGTCACTAAGGCCTTGTCCAGTCCTATGTGAGCATGCATCTTATCAATCGATATCATCCAACAATACCTGAAACATATGTGAAAACGAGGTCAGCAAAGAAATGCTGGCGAATACATTAGTTTTGTTGAAAATAAGTTTCATGACTTCTGTTTGAGAAAATGTTTAGTCATGAACCTTGTAATTTGCTTTGTCTTTGTAAATCATTTGAAAAATAATAAGTTCGGATGATAAGTATAAATAAGAGAATAATGCATGATTAAATGAATAACCATGTAAAAATGAGTTTGTGTAAGATAAGTTGTTTGTAAATAAATGTCTTGTGAAAAGTATGTTACTTGTATAAAATGTTCTATGTCTCAAACTGAAATGATTCAAATAACGCTACAATATGTAATACCATACAAACACTTATATATAGGAAGTACCAGCGGCGTATCCACCATGTTTGTATCATATTACACACGCATCGTTACTTAATCACTTAATCAAACCAAACCAAAAAATGTAAAATGTCTATGTTTAAATCAATTGTCAAATGTATTGAATAATATGTCAAAGTATTTATGTCAAGATGTAAATCATGTCAAAATGTCTATGTCAAATATCCATGTCAAATGTCTATGTCAAATATCCATGTATGGCAAGTGAAATGTCTCAACTAAACCATATGCACAACAACAAAGTATTGAAGTAAAACTTGGTTTAAACCAATACTATGTTTCGTGTAAATGCATGATCAAATGTAAATCATGTACAAATGTTTACCCAATCGTTACCCATTCGTTCAAATCGTTCTTGTTTTAATCGTTCTAATCGTTCTCGTTTTAATCGTGAACTACTTTATGATCGATTCTCTAATAACATTCAAACCTTCTTGACGCGTTCCTCGTTCCAACTCGCTCTCGCTCTCGTTCTTAACAAACCCTTACCAAAGGATAAGTTAATAATTACAGATTCAGTCGCTACCCACAACACCCACACATAACAATGGGTGCAGTAAATAACGGGATTTGTCAGATCCTATGGTACCATAACCTAATACTGGTCGGCTTGATCATAGCTAATGAATGTCATCGGTCATGTAAACTACAACCAACAAGTTTGTTCACTTCTTGAAATTTGTTATTAGTTTTTGAAATCCTTGTACTCGTTCTTGAAATCATTGTTAGCGTTCTTGAAATAATTGTAATTGTTCTTGAAACCACATTGTAATTGTTCTTGAAACCATATTGTAATTGTTCTTGAAACCATTGATAAAACATTTAGCACATATGAGTCACCCCAAAACAGTTGAAAACAGTAAAAGAGGGGAATAATGTACTCGCCTGGGAGTGCTTAGGAGTCTTGAACAACTACCAAGAAAGCTAGAGGAGTCCCGGAAATCAAACGGTACCTAATATAGGTAATTACATAATTAACCCGGACCTAAATCGGAAGACTGGGTAGCAGGAGGGTTTGTAAACCAAATGAGTGTAGGAACTCATATGATATGGTTTAACAAAGCCTACATACTAAATGAAACTTAACCTAAGTATTATCGACCCATCGCGACCCATTAAGGTAACTTATGCTACTTTAACGCGTTGTGTGCGTGAAACGCGTTCGGACCGTCTAACTAGTCCTATGACAAGTGTTATATGCCTAAACATGTTACATAATCAGTTATGTGACAAAAGTTTAGGTTACATATGCTTAATTACCAATTATACATGAAAAGGGTATTCTGGTAATTTACCTAAGGCATATAAACTACCTATCATACAACTACTTAAACGATGTGACCATAGGGTATAACCTCGGAAGGTTATGCCCTATACTAGGGTCACCTAATGTATTTGGTCGGATCCTAATGATCGACCAAACTGGGTCGGGCTCGAAGGTATAGGCGATTTATTAGATCGCCTACCCTACGACCCTAGACAACGTGGTAATCAGTGGGCATAGTCCCAAGGGACTATGACCAACGTGATTACACTCACGTTGCGAAGTTCAAACGAACTTCGCATTGACCATTACTGGTCAACGCTGAAAGTCAAACAAAGTTTGACTTTCTGACTCGAAAAGCAATAAAATAAGGAAAAGAACGAAAGAATACTTACGAAGGGTCCCCGAATGCTAACCTCGATTCAAAAATCTCAGGTATGAAACAATAGTTTCAACTTAGAGTTTCTCAAATCAAAGTTCTAGTGATTTTAGAAATGGGGGTGGATGGGTATTTATAGGAATACCCGAACCGTTAAGATCGTTTCATGGAAAACGTGCCTTAATCCCATCCGTACATGTGTTGAAATGTCATGGTGTTTAGGTGTTTAAATTCCATCCATACATGTGTTGAAATGTCATGGTGTTTAGGTGTTTAAATTCCATCCATACATGTGTTGAAATGTCATGGTGTTTAGGTGTTTAAATTCCATCCATACATGTGTTGAAATGTCATGGTGTTTAGGTGTTTAAATTCCATCCATACATGTGTTGAAATGTCATGGTGTTTAGGTGTTTAAATTCCATCCATACATGTGTTGAAATGTCATGGTGCCTAAATTCCATCCTTATCCGCTGACTAAGCAAGTTAGAATGTGTGGTTGTGAATTAAACAACGGCTAATACATCGAATCTGGTCCTGAATGCGAAAAACGATCCAAATGACGTGACGAATGGATTTTTCTTATGGCGAACACTAAAATAAAATATTTTAGTGCTAACATAATTTTTTTGATGTCCGGATGTATTCAGAACGAAAGTTATGCGCGAAAATGCAAACTTGTGCACTTTTTTGACACTTTTAGTCCCTGAATGACCCAAAAGTTTATTTTAGCACACCGAACCCCTCAAAGCCTATTTCTAAGCTATGTAAAGGATATTTATGGTATGTTTAACTTATGGTCATGTTCCGGAAGGTCTGTTACAGTTCAAATTGGCATACTTTCGCAGTTTGTCAAATTTAGTCCCTGTAAGCGATTAAACTTTGATTTCACCACACCAAACCTTCCAAAACTTATATCTAAGTTATGTAAAGGTTATTTAAGGTATGTTAAGCCTATGTCACTATTCCGGAGTGTTTGTTGCATTAAACTGGTTATATTTACGCATTAGTGCGCGTATAACCTTCCAGAAAGCGATTTAGAGTTTGAAATCGAACAAAAATTGATATGTGCAAATGATACACATATTTTTACAAATCCCAAGTATGAAATACAATATTTCATTGGTTTGGTATTTGTTTGATGGCCGTGGAGGCACAGGTGTTACAGTCTCCCCTACTTTAGGAAATTTCGTCCCGAAATTTATTTAGAGGAAACTTGTGAGAGCTTGAAAACATGAAATTGAAAAGATCGAATAACATTGGTTAGGGTTCTGAACTTCTAGTAACCTTTAATAACAACATGATTACAATGTAAGAGGGATACTTATATACAAGTATATGAAGCGTCATTGGTGCGTCCACCGTACCTCCATTACATCGTTCTCATTTCGTTATTGTTGTCACTATCGGCTCTTACACATAATAAATCTTACTGGGTTTCTGTGCACTAAATTTCATAATTATGTACGCGTCCATAATCAGACAATTCCTTGCACAGTTCACACAGTCTATTTTATAGTGTGTAGGGGAAAACCAAATGAACAATCCTGTGATGAGTGTGACTAGACCGCCTTAGAATCCTTTTAATTAAATCAATAAATGATCTAAATAGACTATCAAGGAGTCTGTCCAGCTACATCACTAGATGTCGTTCTTTAACCAAATCGTGAATCAATCTTTTTGACTAGACCACTAAAGGGTCTCTCATCGAATCATGGAATGGTACTATATAACCCAAGGGTCTTAACTATTACATAGAAGCCCATTAAGGATTGAAGGTAGTACTTTTTGAATATCCTGCTACGAATCCCTCATATGACGATATGAAAGATTCTGCGAGGATTTGGATAACGAATATCCAGAGTATTAAAAACACAAAAATGCATAAAAGAAAACATAAAATGAATAAACACATAGTCACATAATTGTATACTCGTTCAATCGCATAATCGTTCAATTTGACCTATAACTTGTTATCTTTGGACACGGGTATTTAAAGCATACCAGAAACCCAATCCGTGGATTTCCTTTGGCACTTTAAATATTTTCAAGAATCTAACTATGAAGATAGGAAGATCTTAAAAGGCATTCGGTTTGTCCTAATTGAGTTGTTTTGTACATTTTAAAGTGTACAAGGAATTCAATCAGGGCTACGATGTCAACGAAGGTGTTGATCGTGATCGGCTCAGGACATGAATAGATCAAGGTGTCATCAATAATAACAATGACGATCTGATCCAAATAAGGCTTGCAGACTCTATTTATTAAGTTCTTGAAGATGGCTGGAGTATTTGTCAACCTAAAAGGCATGACTGTAAACTCGTAATGGCCATCCTTCATGCAGAAAACCGTTTTGGGAATATCTTCTTCGAGAATACAAAGTTGATGATACCCAAAACGCAAATCGATCTTGGAAAAGCATGAACGCTATGCAGTTGATCGGAGAAATCGTTGATTTAAGGTAGGGGGATATCGATTCTTGATGGTAAGCTTACTAGGCTTACGTTAATCGATACACATTCGAAAAGATCCATTTTTTTTTCTTTTCGCAAGGAGAACAGGAGTTTCTCCAAGGTGAAAAGTTCGGACGGATGAATCCTTTATCAGACAACTCTTGAAGCTGTTTTGATAATTCTTGCATCTCGAACGGTGCAAGACGATAAAATACTTTAGATTTAAAAGAAACCAGTGTTTGAGGTTCTTAGGGAGATCTCAAGTGATCGTAAAAATGACAGAACCACACGAGTAGTTTTGTCTTTGTGTTGACATCACAAGGTTGAATCAAACATTCATACAATTGCATTAGTTAGAAAATAAAACCACAAATTTTTATTTATATAACAACCGCATTGTCTTTAAATGTTACAAGATACCAACCAGAGGAAAAACAAAATACTAATTGTTCACTCCTTCAACATTGAGTGCCTCATTGATGTTAAACACTCGACCACGTGCTGGATTCACATTGACGTTGACATTCGCATTTGGGTTTGCGTTAGCATTTGCATTTACCAGTCTTGGGCAGTTGTGGCGGAAGTGACCAATCTCTCCACAGTTGAAACATGAACCCAGTGGAAATCTCGCAGCATTCCCTTGAACCGGAGCTTGAACCTGAGCAGCCTGATTTTGTCCCAAACGACAAATCTTGGCCAAATGCCCAAGTTTACCACACGTCGTGCATTGCCAGCAAGCTTGTTGTACTGCGTGATGACCGTTGCAGCGTGCACAATAAGGTGCGGTACCGGCATATGCTTTCTTTGCAGGTGGCTGAGCTGGTTGGTTCTGCGGGTTCTGTGCAGTCTGTGCTGTAACAGCAAAATTTTGGGCACCCTTTCGCTTCTTTGATTTCTTTGACGTCTCACCTTCCTTACCCTTCTTGTTTTGGCCTTTCTTGCTATCCTCCTTGTCAGCTGACTGTTTCTTGCCCTTGTCACCCTTCCTGTGTAACTTGTTCTTCCGAATCTGCGACTCAGTCAATGTCGCTGATAACTCGATCGCCTGACGGAGTGTGGCAGGGTTACTACCAGTAAGGATGTCTTGTACCGAGTCAGGTAGGCCGTCGATGTACCTTTCGATAGCTATGTCAAGTGGGGTAACAATTGTAGGGCTAAGCAGACTCAGCTCCTCAAACCTATCAGTATACGCCCTGTGCTCACCACTATCTTGCTTCAACTCATCAAATTCCTTCTCCAAAGCTCGCTGCTCATGACGAGGACAGAATTCCCTCATCATCAGAGCCCTAAGTTCAGCCCATGTCTGTGCGAGAGCAACTTCCGCACCTCGGTCTCTCATTACCCCATTCCACCATGTAAGAGCCCTCTTCTGAAACACGCTCGAGGAGAACTCGACCCTGCGATTATCCGGGCACTGCACGTGGCGAAAAGTATTCTCAATGCTTTCAAACCACTGAAGAAGCCCAGTTGCTACTTCAGAACCACTAAACTTGAGTGGTTTAGCCTGGTTGAAATCCTTGTATTTGCATAGCACATTGTTGTTGTTGTTGGCTTGGTTCCATTGAGCAAAGAGGTTTGGGAATTGAGCAGCCATTTGCTGCGCAATGATTTCTGCCAGCTCGGCAGTCTCTATCTGGCTTTCGCGTCGAGGAGGCATTGTCTAAAAGAGGAAACATGAAAGGAAACGAGTGAGAGAATTTAGACGAAATAATGAGATGAAACAAATCTGATGAAAGCAAGGATAGTGGTCATTTGTTTGTTACTACAAAGCAACAAACGACCTTGGTGATTAGTCAAAGTAAATAGGTTAAAAATAATGTATCGCGAAGACATGCTCGCCTATAAGTGAACACTCATCCCAAGAATTCCCAGGTAAGCACAACTGGTCTCGCGTCTGATGAGATGTATACGAAGTGCTTGCCTAGACAGAAAACCCAGAATACAGGCATTCACCCTTCCAGTTTGCACGTGTTCACATTATTTAAAACCCAAAACCTTGACGAGATTTTGAAAATTCAAAGGGGTTCAAAACCTTACAATAGAGGGTTCAAAACCTAGAAATTAATCATCCTAGAACAGATGATTAGTTTTCAAAGCGGTTTTGAAATTTATGTTCTTGTTGTGGTCGTCACCTAAGGATAGGTGACGGTATTGTTTTATGACTAAACGCAAGTAAACTCGCGTTAGGGTCCTAAGAAGGTTATAGACTAGGTCAAAGCATTACTAATTACTAATAACCTAATTCCCTATAACCATTGGCTCTGATACCATCTTTCTGTCACACCCCGACCGCGTAAAATAACAAATCGCGGCGGAAACATCGGGGCGTGTTGCAACAGAATTAATGTTTCATAACCATGGATATCAAAAGTGTTTCGTTTTATTAAACATTGAGTAATTACATCGTCTGGAAATCTAAATACACTATTTAAACATAGTCTATCATTGTTATTGAGTCACTAAGGCCTTGTCCAGTCCTATGTGAGCATGCATCTTATCAATCGATATCATCCAACAATACCTGAAACATATGTGAAAACGAGGTCAGCAAAGAAATGCTGGCGAATACATTAGTTTTGTTGAAAATAAGTTTCATGACTTCTGTTTGAGAAAATGTTTAGTCATGAACCTTGTAATTTGCTTTGTCTTTGTAAATCATTTGAAAAATAATAAGTTCGGATGATAAGTATAAATAAGAGAATAATGCATGATTAAATGAATAACCATGTAAAAATGAGTTTGTGTAAGATAAGTTGTTTGTAAATAAATGTCTTGTGAAAAGTATGTTACTTGTATAAAATGTTCTATGTCTCAAACTGAAATGATTCAAATAACGCTACAATATGTAATACCATACAAACACTTATATATAGGAAGTACCAGCGGCGTATCCACCATGTTTGTATCATATTACACACGCATCGTTACTTAATCACTTAATCAAACCAAACCAAAAAATGTAAAATGTCTATGTTTAAATCAATTGTCAAATGTATTGAATAATATGTCAAAGTATTTATGTCAAGATGTAAATCATGTCAAAATGTCTATGTCAAATATCCATGTCAAATGTCTATGTCAAATATCCATGTATGGCAAGTGAAATGTCTCAACTAAACCATATGCACAACAACAAAGTATTGAAGTAAAACTTGGTTTAAACCAATACTATGTTTCGTGTAAATGCATGATCAAATGTAAATCATGTACAAATGTTTACCCAATCGTTACCCATTCGTTCAAATCGTTCTTGTTTTAATCGTTCTAATCGTTCTCGTTTTAATCGTGAACTACTTTATGATCGATTCTCTAATAACATTCAAACCTTCTTGACGCGTTCCTCGTTCCAACTCGCTCTCGCTCTCGTTCTTAACAAACCCTTACCAAAGGATAAGTTAATAATTACAGATTCAGTCGCTACCCACAACACCCACACATAACAATGGGTGCAGTAAATAACGGGATTTGTCAGATCCTATGGTACCATAACCTAATACTGGTCGGCTTGATCATAGCTAATGAATGTCATCGGTCATGTAAACTACAACCAACAAGTTTGTTCACTTCTTGAAATTTGTTATTAGTTTTTGAAATCCTTGTACTCGTTCTTGAAATCATTGTTAGCGTTCTTGAAATAATTGTAATTGTTCTTGAAACCACATTGTAATTGTTCTTGAAACCATATTGTAATTGTTCTTGAAACCATTGATAAAACATTTAGCACATATGAGTCACCCCAAAACAGTTGAAAACAGTAAAAGAGGGGAATAATGTACTCGCCTGGGAGTGCTTAGGAGTCTTGAACAACTACCAAGAAAGCTAGAGGAGTCCCGGAAATCAAACGGTACCTAATATAGGTAATTACATAATTAACCCGGACCTAAATCGGAAGACTGGGTAGCAGGAGGGTTTGTAAACCAAATGAGTGTAGGAACTCATATGATATGGTTTAACAAAGCCTACATACTAAATGAAACTTAACCTAAGTATTATCGACCCATCGCGACCCATTAAGGTAACTTATGCTACTTTAACGCGTCGTGTGCGTGAAACGCGTTCGGACCGTCTAACTAGTCCTATGACAAGTGTTATATGCCTAAACATGTTACATAATCAGTTATGTGACAAAAGTTTAGGTTACATATGCTTAATTACCAATTATACATGAAAAGGGTATTCTGGTAATTTACCTAAGGCATATAAACTACCTTTCATACAACTACTTAAACGATGTGACCATAGGGTATAACCTCGGAAGGTTATGCCCTATACTAGGGTCACCTAATGTATTTGGTCGGATCCTAATGATCGACCAAACTGGGTCGGGCTCGAAGGTATAGGCGATTTATTAGATCGCCTACCCTACGACCCTAGACAACGTGGTAATCAGTGGGCATAGTCCCAAGGGACTATGACCAACGTGATTACACTCACGTTGCGAAGTTCAAACGAACTTCGCATTGACCATTACTGGTCAACGCTGAAAGTCAAACAAAGTTTGACTTTCTGACTCGAAAAGCAATAAAATAAGGAAAAGAACGAAAGAATACTTACGAAGGGTCCCCGAATGCTAACCTCGATTCAAAAATCTCAGGTATGAAACAATAGTTTCAACTTAGAGTTTCTCAAATCAAAGTTCTAGTGATTTTAGAAATGGGGGTGGATGGGTATTTATAGGAATACCCGAACCGTTAAGATCGTTTCATGGAAAACGTGCCTTAATCCCATCCGTACATGTGTTGAAATGTCATGGTGTTTAGGTGTTTAAATTCCATCCATACATGTGTTGAAATGTCATGGTGTTTAGGTGTTTAAATTCCATCCATACATGTGTTGAAATGTCATGGTGTTTAGGTGTTTAAATTCCATCCATACATGTGTTGAAATGTCATGGTGTTTAGGTGTTTAAATTCCATCCATACATGTGTTGAAATGTCATGGTGTTTAGGTGTTTAAATTCCATCCATACATGTGTTGAAATGTCATGGTGCCTAAATTCCATCCTTATCCGCTGACTAAGCAAGTTAGAATGTGTGGTTGTGAATTAAACAACGGCTAATACATCGAATCTGGTCCTGAATGCGAAAAACGATCCAAATGACGTGACGAATGGATTTTTCTTATGGCGAACACTAAAATAAAATATTTTAGTGCTAACATAATTTTTTTGATGTCCGGATGTATTCAGAACGTAAGTTATGCGCGAAAATGCAAACTTGTGCACTTTTTTGACACTTTTAGTCCCTGAATGACCCAAAAGTTTATTTTAGCACACCGAACCCCTCAAAGCCTATTTCTAAGCTATGTAAAGGATATTTATGGTATGTTTAACTTATGGTCATGTTCCGGAAGGTCTGTTACAGTTCAAATTGGCATACTTTCGCAGTTTGTCAAATTTAGTCCCTGTAAGCGATTAAACTTTGATTTCACCACACCAAACCTTCCAAAACTTATATCTAAGTTATGTAAAGGTTATTTAAGGTATGTTAAGCCTATGTCACTATTCCGGAGTGTTTGTTGCATTAAACTGGTTATATTTACGCATCAGTGCGCGTATAACCTTCCAGAAAGCGATTTAGAGTTTGAAATCGAACAAAAATTGATATGTGCAAATGATACACATATTTTTACAAATCCCAAGTATGAAATACAATATTTCATTGGTTTGGTATTTGTTTGATGGCCGTGGAGGCACAGGTGTTACAGTCTCCCCTACTTTAGGAAATTTCGTCCCGAAATTTATTTAGAGGAAACTTGTGAGAGCTTGAAAACATGAAATTGAAAAGATCGAATAACATTGGTTAGGGTTCTGAACTTCTAGTAACCTTTAATAACAACATGATTACAATGTAAGAGGGATACTTATATACAAGTATATGAAGCGTCATTGGTGCGTCCACCGTACCTCCATTACATCGTTCTTGTAACACCTGTGTCATTTCAACCATCAAACAAATGCCCAACCAGTGAAATATTGTATTTCATACTTGGGATTTGTAAAAATATGTGTATCGTTTACACATATCAATTCTTGTTCGATTTCAAACACTATATCGCTTTCTGGAAGGTTATACGCGCACTGATGCGTAAATATAACCAGTTTAATCCAACGAACACTCCGGAATAGTGAAATAGGCTTAACATACCTTAAATAACCTTTACATAACTTAGAAATAAGTTTTGAAGGCTTTGGTATGGCAAAAACAAGTTAAATCGCTTACAGGGACTAAAGTTGACAAACTGCGAAAGTATGCCAATTTGAACTGTAACAGACATTCCGGAACATGACCATAAGTTAAACATACCATAAATATCCTTTACATAGCTTATAAATAGGCTTTGAGGGGTTCGGTGTGCTAAAATAAACTTTTGGGTCATTCAGGGACTAAAAGTGTCAAAAAGTGCACAAGTTTGCATTTTCGCGCATAACTTACGTTCTGAATACATCTGGACATCCAAAAATTTATGTAAGCATGACTATATTATATTTTAGTGTTTGCCTTAAGAAAAATCCATTCGTCGCGTCATTTGGATCGTTTTTCGCGCTTATGCGCATTCCGTCGTAATTAAGCGAACATCGCGATCGTACGGCCAAACGAACCGACATCCGAGATATTTTTGAGCATGTTTTGAGTTCCCTATACTTTAACTTCATTTTAGAGCCTTGAAATGAGGTTAACGAGGTTCAAACGCATTGAAAAAGGGCTTAAACACGTGCAGGGACCATTTCTGTAATTTCTGAAACATTTCTGGATCAGATAAGTGCTAGCGTAGCGCGAGCCCTATAGGCTTATCCGTCGCGCTACGCGAGTGACTGATCTGACCAGATTCAATGTCTTTTTAGCAAGTTGCAGCTGATCGATTCGTGTCCACACATTTTAAACGGGTCTAGTCAGCAGATAAGAACAAGTTTCTAGCCACCACAACTTTGTGACAAGTGTTCGGCTCGGATCGTGGCACGATATTCAAGAAACGATCCTAGCGGCTCTACTTTTACTATAAATACCCATCCACCCTCAACCCCAAAACCCACAAATCTGATTAAGAAAGCTCTAAGTTGGAACCTTCGTTTCATACCTGAGCTATTTTGATCTGGGTTAGCATTCGGGGACCCTTCGTAAGTATTCTTTCGTTCTTTTCCTTATTTTTACTGCTTTTCTAGTCAGAAAGTCAAACTTTGTTTGACTTTCAGCATTGACCAGTTATGGTCAATGCGAAGTTCGTTTGAACATCGCAACGTGATTGTAATCACGATGGTCATAGTCCCTTGGGACTATGCCTACTGATTACCACGTTGTCTAGGGTCGTAGGGTAAGCGATCTAATAAATCGCTTATACCTCGAACCCGACCCAGTTTGGTCGATCATTAGGATCCGACCAAACACTTTAGGTGACCATAGTAGGTAGGGAATAACCTTCCGAGGTTATACCCTATGGTCACATCGTTTAAGTAGTTGTATGATAGGTAGTTTATATGCCTTAGGTAAATTACCAGAATACCCTTTTCATGTATAATTGGTAATTAAGCATATGTAACCTAAACCTTTGTCACATAACTGATTATGTAATATGTTTAGGCATATAACACTTGTCATAGGGCTAGTTAGGCGGTCCGAGCGCGTTTCACGCGAACGACGCGTTAAAGTAGCATAAGCTACCTAAACGGGTCGTAATGGGTCGTAGACACTTAGGTTAAGTTTCATTTAGTATGTAGGGTTTGTTAAACCAAAAGACACGAGTCTCTACACTCGTTTGGTTTACAAACCCTAATGCTACCCGATCCTCTGATTTAGGTCCGGTTAATTAACATAGTTACCTATATTAGGTGCCGTTTGATATCCGCGATCTCTAGCATTGTTTAGTTGTCACTCCAGAACTACTGAGCAATCTCAGGTGAGTACATAGACCCCTCTTTTACTGTTTTCCAAACTGTTTTGGGGTGGAACACATGTGCCTACTTGTTACTTTCATGTTTTCCTGTTTTGACATCATATACTTACTATGTTCATTAGTACATTATAGTACATGATTTCATATCATCTTATGCTAGGTGTGCCCATTGTGTGCATTACTTAGTACATTGTTTTACATGACATTTCCTGCTAGGTGTGCCCATTGTGTGCATTACTTAGTACATTGTTTTACATGACATTTCCTGCTAGGTGTGCCCATTATGTGCATACTTAGTACATCGTTTTTCATTGCCTTTCTGTTGCATATGCTTATCCAGCATATGAACACATTATACTACATATTGAACCGTTGAAATCATTTGACTGTGATCCGTTGATATCTGTGAACCGTTTGTATCTGTGAACCGTGTGAACCGTATTTGACATAGACATTTCGGCATAGACATTTTAACATGATTGACATTTGATCATGCATTTCCCACAAAACATAACTTTGATTTAAACCAAGTTTTACTTCAATACTTTGTTTTTGTGTATATGGTTTAGTTGAGACATTTCACTTGCCATACATGATATTTTGACATAGACATTTGACATGGATATTTTACATAGACATTTTGACATTGGTTTGGTTTGATTAAGTGATTAAGTAACGATGCGTGTGTAATATGATACAAGCATGGTGGATACGCCGCTGGTACTTCCTATATATAAGTGTTTGTATGGTATTACATATTGTAGCGTTATTTGAATCATTTCAGTTTGATACATATAACATTTTATACAAATAACATACTTTTCACAAGACATTGTTTTACAAACAACTTATCTTATACAAATCCATTTTTCTATGGTTATTCATTTAACCATACATTATTCATTTTTTTTATACATATCATCTGAACTCATTGTTTTTCAAATGATTTACAAAACAAAGCAAATTACAAGGTTCATGACTAAACATTTTCTCAAACATAAGTCATGGAACCTATTTTCACAAAACCTATGTATCTCACAGGCATTTTTATGCTGACGTACCTATTTTCACATGTGTTTTTCAGGAACTGTTGCATAAGATGATCAAGATACATATAGGCAGACTTGGGCTTTAGTGACAATAAAAGATGCAAGACTAGTTAATTATGTTATATTTCCTTGCTTGATTAGACATTGTAACACTTTTAATCAATAAAACGAAACTTCAATTGCCACGGATTTGAAACAATTAATTCTGTTACAACACTCCCCGACGTTTCCGCCACGTTTTGTATGTTCCACGTGGTCGGGGTGTGACAGAAAAGATGGTATCAGAGCCAATGGTTATAGGGAATTAGGTTATTAGTAATTAGTAATGCTTTGACCTAGTCTATAACCTTCTTAGGACCCTAACGCGAGTTTACTTGCGTTTAGTCATAAAACAATACCGTCACCTATCCTTAGGCGACGACCACAACAAGAACATAAATTTCAAAACCGCTTTGAAAACTAATCATCTGTTCTAGGATGATTGATTACTAGGTTTTGAACCCTCTGTTATATGGTTTTGAACCCCTTTGAGTTTTCAAAAATCTCGTCAAGGTTTTGGGTTTTAAATAATGTGAACACGTGCAAACTGGAAGGGTGAATGCCTGTATTCTGGGTTTTCTGTCTAGGCAAGCACTTCGTATACATCTCATCAGACGCGAGACCAGTTGTGCTTACCTGGGAATTCTTGGGATGAGTGTTCACTTATAGGCGAGCATGTCTTCGCGATACATTATTTTTGACTAATTTACTTTGATTAGTCACTGTGTGTCGTTTGTTGCCTTGTAGTAACAAACAAATGACCACTATCCATTGCTTTCATCAAATTTGTTTCATCTCATTCTTTTCGTCTAATTCTCTCACTCGTTTCCTTTCATGTTTCCTCTTTTAGAATGCCTCCTCGACGCGAAAGCCAGATAGCGACTGCCGAATTGGCAGAAATCATTGCGCAGCAAATGGCTGCTCAATTCCCAAACCTCTTTGCTCTATGGAATCAAGCCAACAACAACAACAATGGTCCATGCAATTTCAAGAGTTTTAACTCGGCGAAACCACTCAAGTTTAGTGGTTCCGAGGGAGCGACAGGGCTTCTTCAATGGTTCGAGAGCATTGAGAATACTTTCCGCCACGTGCAGTGTCCTGACAATCGCAAGGTCGAGTTTGCTTCGAGTGTGTTCCAGAAGAGAGCCCTTACGTGGTGGAACGGGGTTATGAGAGATCGAGGTGCAGAGGTTGCTCTAGCACAGACATGGGCTGAACTTAGAGCCCTTATGATGAAGGAATTCTGTCCTCGACACGAGATCAGGGCTTTGGAAAGGGAATTCGACAATCTTGAGCAAGACAGCGGTGAGCATCGAGCCTACACGGACCGTTATGAGGAATTAAGTCTGTTATGCCCGAACATGGTCACGCCTTTGGATAAGGCAATCGAAAAGTACATTGATGGCCTCCCTGATTCAATACAAGACATTTTGACTGGTAGCAACCCTACTACAGTTAGACAGGCCATTGAGCTATCTGCAACGTTGACTGAATCTCAGATCAGGAAAGGTAAACTTTTCTGAAAAGGTGACAAGAAGCCGGTCGAAGAATCGAAACCAATCGAAGAATCAAAGATCATGGATGAACAGACTGGATCCCCTAAGAGGTCAAAGAAGCGAAAGGCTTCTCAGAACTACGCTGTGGTCGCTCACAATGATCAAGCCGTCCTCAATCAACCAGCTCAACCCCCTGCCAGGAAACCCTACAACGGAACTGCACCCTTGTGCAACCAATGTGGCCTACATCATCATGCTGGGGTGAAGTGCCGCACATGCCAAGTTTGCGGACTTATAGGTCATACAGCTAGGGTTTGCCCAACCGCAGTTGCACCACATCGAGCTGGCAACAATCCTGCTCAAGCTCGTTTCCCACAGGGATCTTGCTATAACTGTGGCGAGATGGGCCATTTTCGTAGGAATTGCCCAAGGCTTGCTAATGCAAATCCAGCGCAGGGATGAGCATATGATCAACCAGAAGACAACATCGTTTAGAAATAATCACGTCTTATGTATTATTTTCTTTTGTTGTCAAGATCCAAGAAACAGTTGTTATCGTTGTTTATAAATAAATCTTTTATTTACATTGCAATGTATTTATGTGATTGTATGTATAAACAACATATCCCCTACAATACCGACAATCAAGGAACCGCATTCCTTGAAGAACAGACTACTCCCAAATTTCTTCCAAATGTATGATCTCTTGCGTTTTTCACGAAAAGCCTAAGTACCCGTTTCTTCCAAGAGAAACGAAGTACGAGGTGCCGAGTTAATAGCAATCAATAACAAGAAAATAACAATTAAACAATTATGTGGTTATGTGCTTATGTGTTATCCTTTATGTGTCATGTGATCCAATTTATGTTATTCAAATCCTCGTAAAATATTACATATCTTTGTGCAAGAGATTCATAGTAGGATACCCAAAGGTACTACTTAAATCCTTAATAGACTTCTACGTTGTAGTTAAAGTCCCTTGGATTATAATGTACTACTTCATAATTAGACCCCTTTAGTGGTCTAGTTAAACAGATTGATCCAAAAATCTGGTTAGGGATATCATGTAATGATATAGCTGAAAGGACTCCTTAGTGGCCTAATTAAGAAGATCCTCTGTGGATCTAATTAAAAGGACCCTATGGTAGTCTAGTCACTCTCATCTCAAGTTTGATATCTTTCCCCACAACATTACAAAACAAACTGCGCGGACTGTGCAAGGAATTACGTAATTATGGATGCATACATAATTATGGAATTTAGTGCACAGAAATCACAGCAAGTTCTATCATGTATCAAGAGTTAACCCTATTCATTTCCAATTCTGATGAAGCATCCGTTGAGGAAAAATGAACTAGCTATTCATTTTTCACTTCTGAAGAATATCCGTTGAGGAAATGAATATCCGTTGTTTATCTTTTCATTTCCATTCTGAAGAATAACCGTTGAGGAAAATGAATTATCCATTCATTTTCGTTCTAAAGAATATCCGTTGAGGAAATGAATATCCGTTGTTTATCTTTTCATTTCCATTCTGAAGAATAACCGTTGAGGAAAATGAATTATCCATTCATTTTCGTTCTAAAGAATATCCGTTGAGGAAATGAATATCCGTTGTTTATCTTTTCATTTCCATTCTGAAGAATAACCGTTGAGGAAAATGAATTATCCATTCATTTTCGTTCTAAAGAATATCCGTTGAGGAAATGAATATCCGTTGTTTATCTTTTCATTTCCGTTCTGAAGAATATCCGTTGAGGAAATGAATATCCGTTGTGAAATCCTTCATTTCCAACTCTGAGGAAGCAACCGTTGAAAATGACTCCGTTAGTTCATTTTCGTTTCTGAAGATTTATCCGTTGAGGAAATGAATATCCGTTGTGTAATCCTTCATTTCCAACTCTGAGGAAGCAACCGTTGAAAATGACTCCGTTAGTTCATTTTCGTTTCTGAAGATTTATCCGTTGAGGAAATGAATATCTGTTGTGTAATCCTTCATTTCCAACTCTGAGGAAGCAACCGTTGAAAATGACTCCGTTAGTTCATTTTCGTTTCTGAAGATTTATCCGTTGAAGAAATGAATATCCGTTGTGTAATCCTTCATTTCCAACTATGAGGAAATAATCGTTGAAAATGACTCCGTTAGTTCATTTTCGTTTCTGAAGATTTATCCGTTGAGGAAATGAATATCCGTTGATTTTTCTTTCATTTCAAATTCTGAAGAACAAACCGTTGAGGAAAATGACCCCGTTTGTTCATTTTCGTTCTGAAGTATATCCGTTGAGAGAAATGAATATCCGTTGATTTTTCTTTCATTTCAAATTCTGAAGAACAAACCGTTGAGGAAAATGACCCCGTTTGTTCATTTTCGTTCTGAAGAATATCCGTTGAGAGAAATGAATATCCGTTGATTTTTCTTTCATTTCAAATTCTGAAGAACAAACCGTTGAGGAAAATGACCCCGTTTGTTCATTTTCGTTCTGAAGAATATCCGTTGAGAGAAATGAATATCCGTGGATTATTCCTTCATTCCCATTTCTGACAAAGAATCCGTTGAGAAAGAATGAATCATCCATTCATTTTCACTTCTGAAGAATATCCGTTGAGGGAAACGTATATCCGTCTAGTTAATTCCTTTATTCTCCATTTCCGAAGAACCCGTTGAAGAAAATGACTCTGCTCGTTCATTTTCGCTTCTGAAAAATATCCGTTGAGGAAAATAATCAGATTATGCTTTACATATCTTTGATGACTATTTGAAACAAAGTCATAGACAGACTCCTACGAATTAATTTCGGGACGAAATTTCCTAAAGTAGGGGAGACTGTAACACCTGTGTCATTTCAACCATCAAACAAATGCCCAACCAGTGAAATATTGTATTTCATACTTGGGATTTGTAAAAATATGTGTATCGTTTACACATATCAATTCTTGTTCGATTTCAAACACTATATCGCTTTCTGGAAGGTTATACGCGCACTGATGCGTAAATATAACCAGTTTAATCCAACGAACACTCCGGAATAGTGAAATAGGCTTAACATACCTTAAATAACCTTTACATAACTTAGAAATAAGTTTTGAAGGCTTTGGTATGGCAAAAACAAGTTAAATCGCTTACAGGGACTAAAGTTGACAAACTGCGAAAGTATGCCAATTTGAACTGTAACAGACATTCCGGAACATGACCATAAGTTAAAAATACCATAAATATCCTTTACATAGCTTAGAAATAGGCTTTGAGGGGTTCGGTGTGCTAAAATAAACTTTTGGGTCATTCAGGGACTAAAAGTGTCAAAAAGTGCACAAGTTTGCATTTTCGCGCATAACTTACGTTCTGAATACATCTGGACATCCAAAAATTTATGTAAGCATGACTATATTATATTTTAGTGTTCGCCTTAAGAAAAATCCATTCGTCGCGTCATTTGGATCGTTTTTCCCACAAAACATAACATAGACATTTCGGCATAGACATTTTAACATGATTGACATTTGATCATGCATTTCCCACAAAACATAACTTTGATTTAAACCAAGTTTTACTTCAATACTTTGTTTTTGTGTATATGGTTTAGTTGAGACATTTCACTTGCCATACATGATATTTTGACATAGACATTTGACATGGATATTTGACATAGACATTTTGACATTGGTTTGGTTTGATTAAGTGATTAAGTAACGATGCGTGTGTAATATGATACAAGCATGGTGGATACGCCGCTGGTACTTCCTATATATAAGTGTTTGTATGGTATTACATATTGTAGCGTTATTTGAATCATTTCAGTTTGATACATATAACATTTTATACAAATAACATACTTTTCACAAGACATTGTTTTACAAACAACTTATCTTATACAAATCCATTTTTCTATGGTTATTCATTTAACCATACATTATTCATTTTTTTTTATACATATCATCTGAACTCATTGTTTTTCAAATGATTTACAAAACAAAGCAAATTACAAGGTTCATGACTAAACATTTTCTCAAACATAAGTCATTGAACCTATTTTCACAAAACCTATGTATCTCACAGGCATTTTTATGCTGACGTACCTATTTTCACATGTGTTTTTCAGGAACTGTTGCATAAGATGATCAAGATACATATAGGCAGACTTGGGCTTTAGTGACAATAAAAGATGCAAGACTAGTTAATTATGTTATATTTCCTTGCTTGATTAGACATTGTAACACTTTTAATCAATAAAACGAAACTTCAATTGCCACGGATTTGAAACAATTAATTCTGTTACAACACTCCCCGACGTTTCCGCCACGTTTTGTATGTTCCACGTGGTCGGGGTGTGACAGTTCTCATTTCGTTATTGTTGTCACTATCGGCTCTTACACATAATAAATCTTACTGGGTTTCTGTGCACTAAATTTCATAATTATGTACGCGTCCATAATCAGACAATTCCTTGCACAGTTCACACAGTCTATTTTATAGTGTGTAGGGGAAAACCAAATGAACAATCCTGTGATGAGTGTGACTAGACCGCCTTAGAATCCTTTTAATTAAATCAATAAATGATCTAAATAGACTATCAAGGAGTCTGTCCAGCTACATCACTAGATGTCGTTCTTTAACCAAATCGTGAATCAATCTTTTTTACTAGACCACTAAAGGGTCTCTCATCGAATCATGGAATGGTACTATATAACCCAAGGGTCTTAACTATTACATAGAAGCCCATTAAGGATTGAAGGTAGTACTTTTTGAATATCCTGCTACGAATCCCTCATATGACGATATGAAAGATTCTGCGAGGATTTGGATAACGAATATCCAGAGTATTAAAAACACAAAAATGCATAAAAGAAAACATAAAATGAATAAACACATAGTCACATAATTGTATACTCGTTCAATCGCATAATCGTTCAATTTGACCTATAACTTGTTATCTTTGGACACGGGTATTTAAAGCATACCAGAAACCCAATCCGTGGATTTCCTTTGGCACTTTAAATATTTTCAAGAATCTAACTATGAAGATAGGAAGATCTTAAAAGGCATTCGGTTTGTCCTAATTGAGTTGTTTTGTACATTTTAAAGTGTACAAGGAATTCAATCAGGGCTACGATGTCAACGAAGGTGTTGATCGTGATCGGCTCAGGACATGAATAGATCAAGGTGTCATCAATAATAACAATGACGATCTGATCCAAATAAGGCTTGCAGACTCTATTTATTAAGTTCTTGAAGATGGCTGGAGTATTTGTCAACCGAAAAGGCATGACTGTAAACTCGTAATGGCCATCCTTCATGCAGAAAACCGTTTTGGGAATATCTTCTTCGAGAATACAAAGTTGATGATACCCAAAACGCAAATCGATCTTGGAAAAGCATGAACGCTATGCAGTTGATCGGAGAAATCGTTGATTTAAGGTAGGGGGATATCGATTCTTGATGGTAAGCTTACTAGGCTTACGTTAATCGATACACATTCGAAAAGATCCATTTTTTTTCTTTTCGCAAGGAGAACAGGAGTTTCTCCAAGGTGAAAAGTTCGGACGGATGAATCCTTTATCAGACAACTCTTGAAGCTGTTTTGATAATTCTTGCATCTCGAACGGTGCAAGACGATAAAATACTTTAGATTTAAAAGAAACCAGTGTTTGAGGTTCTTAGGGAGATCTCAAGTGATCGTAAAAATGACAGAATCACACGAGTAGTTTTGTCTTTGTGTTGACATCACAAGGTTGAATCAAACATTCATACAATTGCATTAGTTAGAAAATAAAACCACAAAATTTTATTTATATAACAACCGCATTGTCTTTAAATGTTACAAGATACCAACCAGGGGAAAAACAAAATACTAATTGTTCACTCCTTCAACATTGAGTGCCTCATTGATGTTAAACACTCGACCACGTGCTGGATTCACATTGACGTTGACATTCGCATTTGGGTTTGCGTTAGCATTTGCATTTACCAGTCTTGGGCAGTTGTGGCGGAAGTGACCAATCTCTCCGCAGTTGAAACATGAACCCAGTGGAAATCTCGCAGCATTCCCTTGAACCGGAGCTTGAACCTGAGCAGCCTGATTTTGTCCCAAACGACAAATCTTGGCCAAATGCCCAAGTTTACCACACGTCGTGCATTGCCAGCAAGCTTGTTGTACTGCGTGATGACCGTTGCAGCGTGCACAATAAGGTGCGGTACCGGCATATGCTTTCTTTGCAGGTGGCTGAGCTGGTTGGTTCTGCGGGTTCTGTGCAGTCTGTGCTGTAACAGCAAAATTTTGGGCACCCTTTCGCTTCTTTGATTTCTTTGACGTCTCACCTTCCTTACCCTTCTTGTTTTGGCCTTTCTTGCTATCCTCCTTGTCAGCTGACTGTTTCTTGCCCTTGTCACCCTTCCTGTGTAACTTGTTCTTCCGAATCTGCGACTCAGTCAATGTCGCTGATAACTCGATCGCCTGACGGAGTGTGGCAGGGTTACTACCAGTAAGGATGTCTTGTACCGAGTCAGGTAGGCCGTCGATGTACCTTTCGATAGCTATGTCAAGTGGGGTAACCATTGTAGGGCTAAGCAGACTCAGCTCCTCAAACCTATCAGTATACGCCCTGTGCTCACCACTATCTTGCTTCAACTCATCAAATTCCTTCTCCAAAGCTCGCTGCTCATGACGAGGACAGAATTCCCTCATCATCAGAGCCCTAAGTTCAGCCCATGTCTGTGCGAGAGCAACTTCCGCACCTCGGTCTCTCATTACCCCATTCCACCATGTAAGAGCCCTCTTCTGAAACACGCTCGAGGAGAACTCGACCCTGCGATTATCCGGGCACTGCACGTGGCGAAAAGTATTCTCAATGCTTTCAAACCACTGAAGAAGCCCAGTTGCTACTTCAGAACCACTAAACTTGAGTGGTTTAGCCTGGTTGAAATCCTTGTATTTGCATAGCACATTGTTGTTGTTGTTGGCTTGGTTCCATTGAGCAAAGAGGTTTGGGAATTGAGCAGCCATTTGCTGCGCAATGATTTCTGCCAGCTCGGCAGTCTCTATCTGGCTTTCGCGTCGAGGAGGCATTGTCTAAAAGAGGAAACATGAAAGGAAACGAGTGAGAGAATTTAGACGAAATAATGAGATGAAACAAATCTGATGAAAGCAAGGATAGTGGTCATTTGTTTGTTACTACAAAGCAACAAACGACCTTGGTGATTAGTCAAAGTAAATAGGTTAAAAATAATGTATCGCGAAGACATGCTCGCCTATAAGTGAACACTCATCCCAAGAATTCCCAGGTAAGCACAACTAGTCTCGCGTCTGATGAGATGTATACGAAGTGCTTGCCTAGACAGAAAACCCAGAATACAGGCATTCACCCTTCCAGTTTGCACGTGTTCACATTATTTAAAACCCAAAACCTTGACGAGATTTTGAAAATTCAAAGGGGTTCAAAACCTTACAATAGAGGGTTCAAAACCTAGAAATTAATCATCCTAGAACAGATGATTAGTTTTCAAAGCGGTTTTGAAATTTACGTTCTTGTTGTGGTCGTCACCTAAGGATAGGTGACGATATTGTTTTATGACTAAACGCAAGTAAACTCGCGTTAGGGTCCTAAGAAGGTTATAGACTAGGTCAAAGCATTACTAATTACTAATAACCTAATTCCCTATAACCATTGGCTCTGATACCATCTTTCTGTCACACCCCGACCGCGTAAAACAACAAATCGCGGCGGAAACATCGGGGCGTGTTGCAACAGAATTAATGTTTCATAACCATGGATATCAAAAGTGTTTCGTTTTATTAAACATTGAGTAATTACATCGTCTGGAAATCTAAATACACTATTTAAACATAGTCTATCATTGTTATTGAGTCACTAAGGCCTTGTCCAGTCCTATGTGAGCATGCATCTTATCAATCGATATCATCCAACAATACCTGAAACATATGTGAAAACGAGGTCAGCAAAGAAATGCTGGCGAATACATTAGTTTTGTTGAAAATAAGTTTCATGACTTCTGTTTGAGAAAATGTTTAGTCATGAACCTTGTAATTTGCTTTGTCTTTGTAAATCATTTGAAAAATAATAAGTTCGGATGATAAGTATAAATAAGAGAATAATGCATGATTAAATGAATAACCATGTAAAAATGAGTTTGTGTAAGATAAGTTGTTTGTAAATAAATGTCTTGTGAAAAGTATGTTACTTGTATAAAATGTTCTATGTCTCAAACTGAAATGATTCAAATAACGCTACAATATGTAATACTATACAAACACTTATATATAGGAAGTACCAGCGGCGTATCCACCATGTTTGTATCATATTACACACGCATCGTTACTTAATCACTTAATCAAACCAAACCAAACAATGTAAAATGTCTATGTTTAAATCAATTGTCAAATGTATTGAATAATATGTCAAAGTATTTATGTCAAGATGTAAATCATGTCAAAATGTCTATGTCAAATATCCATGTCAAATGTCTATGTCAAATATCCATGTATGGCAAGTGAAATGTCTCAACTAAACCATATGCACAACAACAAAGTATTGAAGTAAAACTTGGTTTAAACCAATACTATGTTTCGTGTAAATGCATGATCAAATGTAAATCATGTACAAATGTTTACCCAATCGTTACCCATTCGTTCAAATCGTTCTTGTTTTAATCGTTCTAATCGTTCTCGTTTTAATCGTGAACTACTTTATGATCGATTCTCTAATAACATTCAAACCTTCTTGACGCGTTCCTCGTTCCAACTCGCTCTCGCTCTCGTTCTTAACAAACCCTTACCAAAGGATAAGTTAATAATTACAGATTCAGTCGCTACCCACAACACCCACACATAACAATGGGTGCAGTAAATAACGGGATTTGTCAGATCCTATGGTACCATAACCTAATACTGGTCGGCTTGATCATAGCTAATGAATGTCATCGGTCATGTAAACTACAACCAACAAGTTTGTTCACTTCTTGAAATTTGTTATTAGTTTTTGAAATCCTTGTACTCGTTCTTGAAATCATTGTTAGCGTTCTTGAAATAATTGTAATTGTTCTTGAAACCACATTGTAATTGTTCTTGAAACCATATTGTAATTGTTCTTGAAACCATTGATAAAACATTTAGCACATATGAGTCACCCCAAAACAGTTGAAAACAGTAAAAGAGGGGAATAATGTACTCGCCTGGGAGTGCTTAGGAGTCTTGAACAACTACCAAGAAAGCTAGAGGAGTCCCGGAAATCAAACGGTACCTAATATAGGTAATTACATAATTAACCCGGACCTAAATCGGAAGACTGGGTAGCAGGAGGGTTTGTAAACCAAATGAGTGTAGGAACTCATATGATATGGTTTAACAAAGCCTACATACTAAATGAAACTTAACCTAAGTATTATCGACCCATCGCGACCCATTAAGGTAACTTATGCTACTTTAACGCGTCGTGTGCGTGAAACGCGTTCGGACCGTCTAACTAGTCCTATGACAAGTGTTATATGCCTAAACATGTTACATAATCAGTTATGTGACAAAAGTTTAGGTTACATATGCTTAATTACCAATTATACATGAAAAGGGTATTCTGGTAATTTACCTAAGGCATATAAACTACCTATCATACAACTACTTAAATGATGTGACCATAGGGTATAACCTCGGAAGGTTATGCCCTATACTAGGGTCACCTAATGTATTTGGTCGGATCCTAATGATCGACCAAACTGGGTCGGGCTCGAAGGTATAGGCGATTTATTAGATCGCCTACCCTACGACCCTAGACAACGTGGTAATCAGTGGGCATAGTCCCAAGGGACTATGACCAACGTGATTACACTCACGTTGCGAAGTTCAAACGAACTTCGCATTGACCATTACTGGTCAACGCTGAAAGTCAAACAAAGTTTGACTTTCTGACTCGAAAAGCAATAAAATAAGGAAAAGAACGAAAGAATACTTACGAAGGGTCCCCGAATGCTAACCTCGATTCAAAAATCTCAGGTATGAAACAATAGTTTCAACTTAGAGTTTCTCAAATCAAAGTTCTAGTGATTTTAGAAATGGGGGTGGATGGGTATTTATAGGAATACCCGAACCGTTAAGATCGTTTCATGGAAAACGTGCCTTAATCCCATCCGTACATGTGTTGAAATGTCATGGTGTTTAGGTGTTTAAATTCCATCCATACATGTGTTGAAATGTCATGGTGTTTAGGTGTTTAAATTCCATCCATACATGTGTTGAAATGTCATGGTGTTTAGGTGTTTAAATTCCATCCATACATGTGTTGAAATGTCATGGTGTTTAGGTGTTTAAATTCCATCCATACATGTGTTGAAATGTCATGGTGTTTAGGTGTTTAAATTCCATCCATACATGTGTTGAAATGTCATGGTGCCTAAATTCCATCCTTATCCGCTGACTAAGCAAGTTAGAATGTGTGGTTGTGAATTAAACAACGGCTAATACATCGAATCTGGTCCTGAATGCGAAAAACGATCCAAATGACGTGACGAATGGATTTTTCTTATGGCGAACACTAAAATAAAATATTTTAGTGCTAACATAATTTTTTTGATGTCCGGATGTATTCAGAACGTAAGTTATGCGCGAAAATGCAAACTTGTGCACTTTTTTGACACTTTTAGTCCCTGAATGACCCAAAAGTTTATTTTAGCACACCGAACCCCTCAAAGCCTATTTCTAAGCTATGTAAAGGATATTTATGGTATGTTTAACTTATGGTCATGTTCCGGAAGGTCTGTTACAGTTCAAATTGGCATACTTTCGCAGTTTGTCAAATTTAGTCCCTGTAAGCGATTAAACTTTGATTTCACCACACCAAACCTTCCAAAACTTATATCTAAGTTATGTAAAGGTTATTTAAGGTATGTTAAGCCTATGTCACTATTCCGGAGTGTTTGTTGCATTAAACTGGTTATATTTACGCATCAGTGCGCGTATAACCTTCCAGAAAGCGATTTAGAGTTTGAAATCGAACAAAAATTGATATGTGCAAATGATACACATATTTTTACAAATCCCAAGTATGAAATACAATATTTCATTGGTTTGGTATTTGTTTGATGGCCGTGGAGGCACAGGTGTTACAAGTATATCTTTTACATACGCAACAAGAGGTGTTATGCCTACACCTTGTGCTTAAGTTGTGGCTATTCACTTTTTAAATGAGCCAAGGATATCTAGGACAAGGTCATTAACCCCTAATGTTATTTGTTATCAATCAATACAGATTAAAACGGGATTATGCAATTTAATCATCTCCGATTAAAAGGTTTCTACACCCGACCAAGCGGTATTTTTATAATACCGTATCCCAAGCCCGTATAGGGAAAAGAAGTTAAAAGTATTTACCTGAGCTAGCAATGCAATTTATACTCAGCCGTATATTCTAATCAGCAAGCACAAGTACTTCTACTGGGGCTCTTAATCTGGAATGAAGGTTTTATTAACCTATTAGATTCCTAACGGGTCTTATTTAAGTTGAAACTTAGACCGATTAGTTTTAAGGAAATGTTTACGGTTCAAAACGCATGATTAAGCGAAGACCGGAATAAAATGTGATTTAGACCTGACAAGTTTGGAGACTTTTATAATATGGGTACACTAAACACATTCTGGATTTTGAGGCAAAAATGATAAGGTTTGACCCGTTTTGGTCAATTTATGCAAACTAGTTACATAAACCGATCCGAACGCGAAATATGCGTAACGGGTAACCATAAGAGTCATACACATGTTTCCTAAATTAATATGCCTTAAACATGTTGTGATATCAGTAAGATACCCTCCGTTATGCCCAAAATGAATTTAAATCCAATTTATGCCCCGTAGGGGTATTTTGGTCATTTAAAAGGTTATAAAAGAGGTTTAATATAAATCTGAGTTTCAGGTCTGATTATATCAGTAAAAATACTTAATTTAATAAGTTATATCAGTAGGGTATTAAACATATGTGAATTTTATCATTTATAACCAAACTATGCACCGAAGCGGCATTTTGGTAATTTCACATAAGGTTTAAAGGTCAAATTTGGAAATCTGAGTTTCAAACTTTTGCTTACTGTTAAAGTATAAACATTTACTAACAATATCAGCAGGTATCAAACCTTATATGTTAAAAATAGTTTTAACTTATACTATGTGTTAAAAACGCGTAAAAAGGCGGTTTTAAGCGATTTCCGGGTTTTTAAGAAAAGCTGATACTTATATCATTCCAGAAAGCTTAAAATATTTTATTTATCATATAAAATCAGTAGCAAAAGGTTTGGGGTGAAAATGTTTTATAAAACTCTTTTTATAGGCCAAAAGGGCAAAACCGACAATAACCGAATTAAAGGTATAACTCTATGTTATGCTCAGCCTAAAAATAAATAAAAATCTTCAAAAATCCCAAAATATTATTTTACATCAGTAGGTAAAAAGTTTGGTATCAAAAATTGGGTTTAGATAGGATATACGCTAATTATGCGGTTTAATTAATAAAAAGCTTTTCATTTACGCTAATGAGCATAACTCCTAATCTAGACCTCAAACTGATGTCAAATTTTATGTACAAGTTTATAAATCAGTAACTAAGGTTTCTTTTCTTTCATATTTTCAAAAATATCATTTTAAGGTCAAAAGGGCATAACGGTCAACATTTAGGCATATAACGGAAGCATGTATATGAATCGGATAACTAAGGATCCAAGTTTTATAACCTCAGAGGGTTACACTAACCTATAACATGATCCTAATGAAATCCTAAGGCATATCTAAACTAAGCTAAATCGGGTCAGAACTGAAAGTCAAAGCAAAAGTCTACTTTTGCGACTTTCGGTTTCGAACCGATCCTAAACTTGAAATTGTCGGGTTGAACATGCTTAGCCATGTTCTTATACTAATTACCAAGTTATACAAGTGTTAAAACTGGTTTCATATGTCACACCCCGACCACGTGTAACATACAAGACGTGGCGGAAAACGTCGGGGAGTGTTGTAACAGAATTAATTGTTTCATAACCATGGCATACAAAGTTGTATTTATTTATCAACATAAGAGTTACATTGTTTTGAACAGGAATCAAAAGTGTTTATAACATAATTAAACAAGTCTATCTCCATTTTTAGTCTCTAAGGCACAGGTCCGCCCTAGTGTCCTGATCAACATCCTATGGAAAAGCTCCTGAAAACACATGTGAAAATAGGTACGTCAGCATAAAAATGCCTGTGAGATACATAGGTTTTGTGAAAATAGGATTCATGACTTATGTTTAAGAAAATGTTTAGTCATGAACCTTGTAATTTTCTTTGTCTTGTAAATCATTTGAAAAACGATAAGATCAGTTGATATGTATAAATAAATGTAAGGTTAAATAAATAACCATTTAAATTGAGTTGTATAAAATAAACTGTTTTGTAAAACAATGTCTTGAGAAAAGTATGTTATTTGTATAAAATGTAATATGTCTATACTGAAATGATTTAAATAACGTTACGATATGTAATATTATACAAACACTTATATATAGGAAGTACTAGCGGCGTATCCACCATGTATGTATCATATTACACACGCCTCGTTACTCAAGTCACTTACCCAAACAACTACCAATGTAACTTGTTCATGTACAAATCAATTGTCAAGTGTTATTGTGTAAACCATAATCAAAATGTCTATGTCCAATATAAACCACCAAATGTGTATATCAATGTCAAAATGCTTATGTTCTATGTAGATCATGTAATGTGTAACCAAAATGTCATGTATGGTAAGTGAAATATATCAACTAAACCATATGTAAAATGCACAAAAACAAGGTATTGAAGTAAAACATAGTTTAAATCAAAGTTATGTTTTGTGTAACAAATGCATGCTATACTGATACAAACATCTATGCGGTATTGTGAAAATCCATACATCCAAGCCTTGAGACTGTGGCGATAAACCCTTAAACAAATTAAAGGTTTATCTAAGTTATGTATATCGAATTCGGTCATTCCTTCCAATCCAAATCAACCCAGGATTTCAGGAACGGGAGTTGTCAATTCCTATGGTACCACTACCTACTAACGAATGGCGAGATCAATGTTAATGAATGTATTGTTCCATGTTAAACAAACCAAATGTCATACCAAAATGTAAACATGTTATGAAAACAACTGTACTAAGTATGCACACAATGGGCGTACCTAGTATGAAATGTAATGTGAAACGATGTACTAAGTATGTACACAGTGGACATACATAGCATGAAATGTAATGTAAAACAATGTACTAAGTATGCACACAATGGACATACATAGCATAAAATGTAATGAAATCATGTACTATAATGTACTAACGAACATAGCAGGTATATGATGTTAAAGCAGGAAAGCATGAAAGTAACAAGTAGGCACATGTGTTTCACCCCAAAACAGTTTGAAAAACAGTAAAAGAGGGGTCTATGTACTCACTTGAGATTACTCAGTAGTCCTGGAGTGACAATCAAATAATGATAGAGATCTCGGAATCAAACGGCACCTAATATAGGTAACTATGTTAATAAACCGGACCTAAATCGAAAGATCGGGTAGCATGAGGGTTTGTAAACCAAACGAGTATGAAGACTCGCGTAATATGGTTTAACAAAGCCTACATACTAATTGAAACCTAACATAATTGTTTACGACCCATTACGACCCGTTTAGGTAGCTTATGCTACTTTAACGCGTCGTTCGCGTGAAATGCGTTCGGAACGTCTAACTAGTCCTATGACAAGTGTTATGTGCCTAAACATGTTACATAATCAGTTATGTGACAAAAGTTTAGGTTACATATGCTTAATTACCAATTATACATGAAAAGGGTATTCTGGTAATTTACCTAAGGCATATAAACTACCTATCATACAACTACTTAACGAAGCGACCATAAGGTATAACCTCGGAAGGTTATTCCCTATATACTATGGTCACCTAATGTGTTTGGTCGGATCCTAATGATCGACCAAATGGGTCGGGTTCGAAGGTATCAGCGATTTATTAGATCGCTTACCCTACGCCCCTAGACAACGTGGTAATCAGTAGGCATAGTCCCAAGGGACTATAACCAACGTGATTACACTCACGTTGCGAAGCTCAAACGAACTTCGCATTGACCATAAACTGGTCAATGCAGAAAGTCAAACAAAGTTTGACTTTCAGACTCGAAATGACTCGAAAAGCAATAAAAGAACGAAAGAATACTTACGAAGGGTCCCCGAATGCTAATCTCGATTCAAGAATCTCAGGTATGAAACAATGGTTTCAACTTAGAGTTTCTCAAATCAAAATTCTTGTAAGTTTTGCAATGGGGTGGATGGGTATTTATAGGAATACCCGAACCGTTAGGATCGTTTCTTGAATATCGTGATCGAATCTCGTGCGTACACTTGTTGGCAAGTTGTGGTGACTAAAAATGGGTTCTTATCAGCTGACTAAGCAAGTGTGAGTGTGTGGTTGTGGATTAAACAGCTGGAATCTGCTGTTAAATGCAGTTAACCTGGTCAGAAGGGGCCTCGCGTGACGCTAAGACCCCTCGCGTCACGCCTAGGCCTACTTTTGGCAGAATTTGCAGATTAGGTCCCTGCGCATTGTTTCGTTGCGTAACGTCACTTCTAAGGCCCGTCAAGCCAACTTTAAGGCCCTAAAATGATGCCTAAACATTGTGGACATGAAACATCCTCAAAAATATGTTGGATGTTGGTTCGTTTGGTCGTATGATCGCGATGTTCGCTTAATTACGACGGAATGCGCATAAGCGCGAAAAACGATCCAAATGACGCAACGAATGGATTTTTCTTGTGCCAAACACTAAAATAAAATATTTTAGTGCTTACATAAATTTTTGGATGTCCGGATGTATTCAGAACGTAAGTTATGCGCGAAAATGCAAACTTGTGCACTTTTTGACACTTTTAGTCCCTGAATGACCCAAAAGTTTATTTTAGCACACCGAACCCCTCAAAGCCTATTTCTAAGCTATGTAAAGGATATTTATGGTATGTTTAACTTATGGTCATGTTTCGGAATGTCTGTTACAGTTCAAATTGGCATACTTTCGCAGTTTGTCAAGTTTAGTCCCTATAGACGAATTAACTTGTTTTTTGCCATACCAAAGCCTTCAAAACTTATTTCTAAGTTATGTAAAGGTTATTTAAGGTATGTTAGGTATATGTAGATGTTCCGGAGTATTTGTCGCGTTAAACTGAGTACGTTTACGCACCAGTTTGCGTATAACTCTCCAGAAAGTGATATAGAGTTTGAAATTACATAAAAGTCAAAACATGAAAAATGTAAAACACAACCAAACAAACATTGAGATCAAATAACATTGTTTTATTGATAACAGAACTGTTCACCATGATTACAAGCACAGATGTTACATCATAGCTTCTATATTGCTAATTATGAATTTATTTGCAAAATAGCTTTCTGTTGACTTTTTATTATTAGGTTTGACCCGGCATTTGACCAAGCTAGGGTGATAATCAGTAGGTGCCCTCTTAGGGGTTTATTACCTACACAATTACCAACTTATAACTATTCTTAATTTGACTAATGACTGGATCATTAGTGTTTAATCACTAAGTCAAACCTTAACTATGATAAGTTTGAGTTTTGACCATTAAACTAATCAAAGCTGAAATTAGGGGGGTTAAGGACACTTACAAATGGTCCTTAGTACTCAAAAGAACTCCAAGGAAGTTCCAAATGCTCAGGATCCTCCAGAATTGAGAAGGTAGCAAGATTGGAATGAAATGGGCAAATGAAAGTGTTGAAGAACACTTCTATTTATAGTTGAAGAGGATTTAGGAGATCACTCCAGGTGTTTGGAGGCTTCCTAGGATGATTACAAGTGCCCCCATACGTGTTACAAACAGGTAACAAGCCCATAGATTCAATTTGATGGTTTAAACTTGCTTGGTGTGGGGAACAAGCAAATTTTTCCTAGCTGGTACCATCATACAGACCATATGGTCTAATGTATATGGTCCGTAAGGACCTGGTCAGATCAGCAAAGTTTCAACAGTTGACAGGTTTAGCCCCTGCACTTCCAAATGCCATTTCCGACACATCTAAGGCCCGTTAAACCATTTTTAAGGCTCTACAATGATGCCTAAGCATAGGGAACATGAAACATGCTCAAAAATATGCCAGATGTTGGTTCGTTTGGTCGTATGGTCTCGTTGTTTGGCTAATTACGACGAAACGCGGGCGAACGCGAAAAACGATCCAAACGACGCGACGAATGGAATTTTATCAAGCCAAACACTAAAATAAAATATTTTAGTGCTTACATAAATTTTTGGGTGTCCGGATATATTCAGATTGCAAGATATGCGGGAAAATGCAAACTTGTGTACTTTTTGACACTTTTAGTCCCTGCATGACATAAAAGTTTATTTTTGCGCACCAAACACCTCTAAGCCTATATCTAAGCTATATAAAGGATAATTAGGGTATGATTAACTCATGGTCATATTCTGGAAGGTCCGTTACCATACGAATCGGCATACTTTCGCAGTTTGACGCAATTAGTCCTTTAATTGCGCAAAGTAGCGCGAAACGTTGTTTAATGATATCCAAGCCTTCCATGGCCCATAATGGGCATTCCCAAGCATATACTTAAATATTACAACACTCTCATTCGCTTAAATGGTCACCGAAAGGCGTAGATTCAAAAGTTGACTCTTTAGGTCCCTCTATTGCGCAAACTTGCGCATCTCATCATTTAATAGCATCGAAGCGTCATCTAATCCATATTAGGCATTCTTGAAAGTATTATTAACATCACGATGCTTCGGGTTTGCTAAAAGGTCATTCAGAGGTATAATTAAACATATTGACACTTTTAGTCCCTCTAACTTGCAAAGTTGCACGTAACTTTACTTATAGGTATAAAAAGCCTTGAACGGCCAATGATTGGCATTCCCGAGAGTATAATCTATGAAACCTGTGTTTGTAATCATTGTAAACAGTTCAGTTATCAATAAAACAAAGTTATTTGATCCCAATGTTTGTTTGTTTATGTTTGACATTTTTCATGTTTTGACTTTTGTTCAATTTCAAACTCTATATCGCTTTCTGGAGAGTTATACGCAAACTGGTGCGTAAACGTAATCAGTTTAATGCAAAAATACTCTGGAACATCAACATATACTTAACATACCTTAAATAACCTTTACATAACTTAGAAATAAGTTTTGAAGGCTTTGGTATGGCAAAAACAAGTTAATTCGCCTACAGAGACTAAATTTGACAAACTGCGAAAGTATGCCAATTTGAACAGTAACAGACATTCCGGAACATGACCATGAGTTAAACATACCATAAATATCCTTTACATAGCTTAGAAATAGTCTTTGAGGGGTTCGGTGTGCTAAAATAAACTTTTGGGTCATTCAGGGACTAAAAGCGTCAAAAAGTGCATAAGTTTGCATTTTCGCGCATAACTTACGTTCTGAATACATCCGGACATCCAAAAATTTATGTAAGCGCTAAAATATTTTATTTTAGTGTTTGGCATGAGAAAAATCCATTCATCATGCAATTTGGATCGTTTTTCGCGCTTATGCGCATTCCGTCGTAATTAAACAAACATCGCGATCGTACGACCAAACGAACCAACATCCGACATATTTTTGAGCATGTTTCATGTCCACAATGTTTAGGCATCATTTTAGGGCCTTATCGTTGGCTTAACGGGCCTTAAACGTGTCGGAAATGGCTTTAATGCATAACAGGGACCAAAACTGACAATTCAGCAAAGTTGATGGCTTACGGACCGTAAGCCCTCAACCTTACGGTCCGTAAGGGACTCCCAGCTCATCAGAAACTTCTAAACAGCTGTTAACAGCTGTTAAGCACTCCCAAACCCAATGCCACATGTTAATCCCTGATGGTGGGGGGCCAATTTGAGTTACCTTAGTGTTGCAACAAGTGTAGGGACAAGATCAAAGCACGATATTCGAAGAACGATCCTAACGGTGGTCCAAATCCTATAAATACCCCTTTGATTCACAACTGAAAACCCACCTAATTTCTGAAAACTTCTCTAAGTTGAGGTGTAAAAGCGCTTCATACCTGAGAAATATTTGGAAATCAAAGCTTTCGGGGACCCTTTGTAAGTGTTCCTTCGTTCTTTTATTCTTTTAGCGTTGAAAGTCAAACTTTGTTTGACTTTCTGCATTGACCAGTTTATGATCAATGCGAAGTTCGTTTGAACTTCATAACGTGAGCGTAATCACGATGGTTATAGTCCCTAGTGACTATACCTACTGATTACCACGTTATCTAGGGTCAGTGACGAGTCGTAGTTTCGGCCAAAATACGTATTCTTGCGTATTTTGTAACCAAACTACTCTTAGGTATCAAAACCGTTTGTTTTGATACAAAACCTGTTTTCTAAACTTAGTTAAGCATATTTTAACATGCTTAGCTCGTCACTTTTAGTTTAGTGCTTATATAGGGTCGTAAGGTAAGCGATCTAAACAATCGCTTATACTTTCGAACCCGACCCGTTTGGTCGATCATTAGGATCCGACCAAACACATTAGGTGACCATAGTATATAGGGAATAACCTTCCGAGGTTATACCTTATGGTCACGACGTTTAGTTAGTTGAATGATAGGTAGTTTATATGCCTTAGTTAAATTACCAAAATGCCCTTTGAACGCCAAAATTCATTTTAAGCATATGTAACATAACTTTTGGTATCTAAACTGATTTGGTAACAATATTAGACATGTTAAGGCATATTTTACTTATCATAGGACTAGTTAGGCATTCTGAACGCGTTTCACGCGAACGACGCGTTAAAGTAGCATAAGCTACCTAAACGGGTCGTAATGGGTCGTAATCACTTAGGATAGGTTTCATTTTAGTATGTAGGTTTTGTTAAACCATATTACACGAGTCTCCATACTCGTTTGGTTTACGAACCCTCATTCTATCCAATCCTCCGATTTAGGTCCGGTAAATTAACATAGTTACCTATATTAGGTGCCGTTTGATATCCGTGATCTCTAGCATTGTTTGGTTGTTACTCAAGGACTACTGAGCAATCTCAAGTGAGTACATAGACCCCTCTTTTACTGTTTTCCAAACATTTTGGGGTGAAACACATGTGCCTACTTGTTACTTTCGTGCCTTTCATGTTTTCATATCATATGCTTGTTATGTTCATTAGTACATTTATAGTACATGATTTCATTATGTTTCTGCTATGTATGTCCATTTAGTGCATACTTAGTGCATTATTTTACATCACGTCACAAGCTATTTATGTCCATTGGTTGCATACTTAGTACATTTGTTATTCATCACATGCTTACATTTTGGGTATGACATTTGGTTTGTTCAAATGGGACAATATACATTCATTAACATTGATCACACCATTCGTTAGTAGGTAGTGGTACCATAGGAATTGACAACTCCCGTTCCTGACATCCTAGGTATGTTTGGATGGAAGGAATGACCGAATTCGATAAACATAACACAGATAAACCTTTAATTTGTTTAAAGGTCTATCACCACAGTCTCAAGACTTGAATGTATGCATTATAACAATACCACATAGATGTTTGTATCAGTATAGCATGTATTTGTTCCACAAAACATAACTTTGATTTAAACTATGTTTAATTCGATACCCTATTTTTGTGCATTTTACCTATGGTTTAGTTGATGTATTTCACTTGCCATACATGATATTTATGGATACACAATTCATGATTTACATTAAACATAAACATTTTGACATTGATATACACATTTGGTGATTTACATTAGACATAGACATTTTGATATGGTTTACACAATAACACTTGACAATTGATTTATACATGAACAATTTACAATGGTGGTTGGTTTGGGTAAGTGATTTGAGTAACGAGGCGTGTGTAATATGATACAAGCATGGTGGATACGCCGCTGGTACTTCCTATATATAAGTGCTTGTATGATATTACATGTCGTAGCGTTACTTAAATCATTTCAATATTTGACATATTACATTTTACATAAACAACTTATTTTTCACAAGACATTGTCTTACAAAACAGTTTATTTTATCCAACTCATTTTACTCGGTTATTTTATTAACCATACGCCATTCTTTTATATAGTCTGATTTCTTATCGAGTTTTCATACGATTTATAAAAGAAAACACTTAACACGATTTATGACTAATTTTTATTAAACCTATCTTTTAAAACTCTAGTCATAAATCCTATTTTCACTAAACCTATGTATCTCACAGGCATTTTTATGCTGACGTACCTATTTTTACATGTGTTTTCAGGAGCTGTCGCTTAGGATGATGATCGTGACATTAGGGCGGACCTGTGCCTTAGAGACATAAAACGAAGATAGACTTAGTTAAATTATGTTATGTACTCTTGGTTTCATGTTTAAAGACAATGTAACTCTCTTGTTGATAAATAAAATGTAACTTTAATTTCCATGGTTGTGAAACAATAATTCTGTTACAACACTCCCCGACGTTTCCGCCACGTGTTTCTCGTTTTACGTGGTCGGGGTGTGACAGAAAAGTTGGTATCAGAGCCAATGGTTATAGGGAATTAGATTATTAGTAATGCTTTGACCTAGACTATAACCTTTCTAGGACCCCAACACAAGTTATCTTGTGTTTAGATCTTAAAACATGCACTTCACCTATCCTTAGGTGATAACCACAACGGGAACATCAAGTTCGAATCCGCTTTGAAAACTAATCATCTGTTCTAGGATGATTGATTACTAGGTTTTGAACCCCCTTTAAATTTTCAAAATCTCGTCAAGGTTATGGGTTTTAAATAGTGTGAACACGTGCAAACTGGAAGGGTGAATGCCTGTACCCTGGGTTTTCTGTCTAAGGCAAGAGTGTTCGTACAAATCCACATAATCGGACCAGTCACTCTTACCTGGGAACTCTTGGGGTGAGTGTTCACTTATAGGCGAGCATGTCTTCGCGATACATTATTTTTCACCCATTTACTTTGATTAGTCACTGTGTGTCGTTTGTCTGCTTTGTGATGCGGACGAATGACCACCATCTTTGCTTTTGTTGATTTTGTTCCATCTCATCCTTTTCATTCAATCATCTCACTCGTTTCCTTTCATGTTTCCTCTTTTAGAATGCCTCCTCGATGCGAGAATCAGATAGTTAATGCCGAACTGGCAGAAATTATCGCACAACAAATGGCTGCTGCGTTCCCAAATCTTATTGCTCAATGGAACCAAGCCAACAACAACAATCATGCTCCATGCAATTTCAAGAGTTTTAACTCGGCTAAACCACTCAAGTTTAGTGGTTCTGAGGGAGCAACTGGGCTTCTTCAATGTTCGAGAGCATTGAGAATACTTTTCGTCACGTTCAGTGTCCTGATAATCGCAAGGTCGAGTTTTCTTCGAGTGTGTTTCAGAAGTGGGCTCTTACATGGTGGAATGGGGTTATGAGAGACCGTGGTGCAGAAGTTGCTCTAGCACAAACATGGGCTGAACTTAGGGCCCTTATGATGAGGGAGTTTTGCCCTCGTCATGAGCTGCGAGCTCTAGAAAGGGAGTTTGATGATCTGAAACAGGATAGTGGCGAACATCGGGCGTATACTGATAGGTATGAGGGGCTCAGTTTGCTATGCCCAACGATGGTTACCCCACTCGACAAGGCTATCAAAAGGTACATCGATGGTCTACCTGACTCAGTACAAGACATCATTACTGGTAGTAACCCTACCACACTCCGTCAGGCGATCGAGTTAGCAGCGACTTTGACTGAGTCGTAGGTTCGAAAGGGAAAGCTGCATAAAAAGGGTGACAAAGGTAAGAAGCAGGCGTCTGACAAAGAGGATGGCAAGAATGGTAAGAACAAGAAGGGTAAGGAATCTGGTTCTTTGAAAGGGTCAAGGAAGCGTAAGGCTTCCCAAAATTTTGCTGTCACTGCCCAAGTTAACCAGGCAGCTCCCAACCAACCCGCACAGCCTCCAGCGAAGAAGCGTTATGCAGGGAATGCACCTTTGTGCAATAGATGCAACAGTCACCATCAGCCACAACTTCCGTGCCGTTTCTGTACTAACTGTGGGAAGTCAGGTCATCTTGCTGATGTTTGTCGGTTTGCTCAGAATCAGGCAGTTCAGAACCCGGCTCGACAAGTTGCTCAGCCTCCTGCTCAGCAACAGGGTCAAGCTGCATGACCACACTACCCACCAGGTTCTTGTTATAACTGTGGGGATCTGACCCACTACCGTAATCAATGCCCAAGATTGGTGAATGCGAATCCAAATCAGAATCAGGCTCAGGCTCGAGGTCGAGTCTTCAACATGAATGCACAAGAGGCACAAGCAGACAATGAAGTGGTGAACGGTACGTTCTTTATTAATAATCAGCCTACATCTGTTCTTTTTTATTCGGGTGACGATAAGAGTTTTGTGTCATTATCTTTTGAGCCATTGCTTCGCATGTCTAGAACGAATCCAGGAAAACCCTTGACAGTAGAAGTTGCTAGTGGTGAACCCATTGTTCTTGATTCTGTTCTTCGCAACTGCCAGTTGAACCTTAACAACCATCTTTTTCCTATTGACCTCACGCCTATGCAACTTGGAAGCTTTGACGTTATTGTGGGTATGGATTGGTTAGCCAAGCATCGCGCAGAGGTATTTTGTTTTGAGAAGATTGTTCGTGTGCCGCTTTCGACAGGCGAGATCCTACAGGTTCGTGGTGAGAAACATGCTGGTGGTCTCAAACTCATGTCTTGTTTTAAAGCTCGGAAGTATCTGCGAAAGAACTATGTGGCCTTTTTGGCACATGTTGTAGCAGATAAGGGCAAAGGTAAGTCTATTCAAGATATCCCTGTTGTTCGGGATTATCCTGATGTGTTTCCTGAAGAGTTACCTGGTCTACCCCCAGCACGCCAAGTTGAGTTCCGTATTGATCTCGTACCTGGTGCAAATCCCATTGCCAGATCTCCATATCGTCTTGCACCGTCTGAGATGCAAGAGTTGGCTAAGCAGCTTCAGGAACTCTCTGACAAAGGTTTTATCCGTCCTAGCTTTTCACCTTGGGGTGTTCCCGTTCTTTTTGTCAAGAAGAAGGATGGATCTTTTAGGATGTGTATCGATTATCGTGAGCTTAACAAGCTTACCATCAAGAATCGATATCCCCTACCTCACATCGATGATCTCTTTGATCAGTTACAAGGTGCTTCTTATTTTTCAAAGATTGATCTACGTTCTGGGTATCATCAACTTCATGTGCATGAAGACGATATTCCCAAGACAGCATTCCGCACTCGGTATGGGCATTATGAGTTCACAGTTATGCCATTCGGTTTGACTAATGTTCCTGCTGTTTTCATGGACTTAATGAATAGGGTCTACAAGCCTTATTTGGATCAGTTCGTCATTGTTTTTATTGATGACATTTTGATATACTCTAAGACGCGAGCTGATCACGAGCAACATCTTCGTCTTACTCTGGAACTCCTAAAGAAAGAGCAACTTTTCGCCAAATTCTCCAAGTGTGAATTCTGGCTTAAAGAAGTTCAATTCTTAGGACATATTGTCAACGAACAAGGTATTCATGTAGATCCCTGCAAGATCAGTGCGATCAAGGATTGGGATAAGCCTACTACTCCTACTGAGGTTCGTTCTTTTCTTGGTCTGGCGGGTTATTACCGCCGCTTCATTGAAAACTTCTCGAAGATTGCAGTTCCTCTAACTGCTCTAACTCAGAAGAACAAGCCCTTTGATTGGGGATTCAAACAAGAGGAAGCTTTTCAAAACTTGAAGCAGAAGCTTTGTGACGCGCCTGTTCTGACTTTGCCTGAGGGCAATGATGATTTCGTCGTCTATTGCGATGTGTCTAAATTGGGTCTTGGCTGTGTTCTGATGCAAAGGAACAAAGTCATAGCATATGCATCGAGGCAGTTGAAGATACATGAGAAAAACTACACCACTCATGATCCTGAGTTAGGTGCAGTTGTCTTCGCTCTTAAGATCTGGAGACACTATTTGTACGGTACAAAATGTGTGGTTTTCATGGACCACAAAAGTCTTCAGCATATCTTCAATCAGAAAGAACTCAACATGAGGCAACGACGTTGGTTTGAGCTTCTAAACGACTATGACTGCGAAATTCGCTACCATCCTGGTAAGGCGAATGTCGTAGCCGATACATTGAGTCGTAAGGAACGTACTAAGCTTCATTGTGTTCGTGTTCAATCTGATATTCAAGCTCGATCCGATATCCAAGCCCGCATTTCTCAGGCTCAACACACTTGTGTTTCATAAGGTTTGATGGATAAGGAATTTCCCTATCACATAACACCTGATCTTGAACTGAAGGACAATGGATCGTATTACTTTATGGACCGTTTGTGGGTCCCAAGCCAAGATAACCTTCGCACCTTGCTTATGGATGAAGCCCATAAGTCTCGTTATTCTATTCATCCTGGCTCAGATAAGATGTATAAGGATCTTCGTATTCAGTATTGGTGGCCTGGTATGAAGAAAGACATTGCCTTATATGTATCAAAATGCCTTACTTGTCTTAAGGTTAAGGCTGAACATCAGCGTCCTTCTGGTTTATTGGTGCAACTAGAAATTTCAGTTTGGAAATGGGAAAACATTACTATGGATCTTATTACCAAACTTCCGCGCACTAAGAAAGGTCATGATGCCATCTGGGTAGTTGTTGATCGTCTTACTAAGTCAGCGCATTTCTTGCCAATCCGTGAGGATTTTTCTACTGACAAACTTGCTAAATCTATGTGGATGAAATTGTAGCTCGACATGGTGTTCCTTTGAACATCATTTCTGATAGAGATGCTCGCTTCACTTCTCATTTTTGGAGAACCATGCAATCTGCTATGGGGATCCAACTTAATCTGAGCACAGCTTATCATCCGCAAACGGATGGTCAATCTGAAAGAACAATCTAGACTCTGGAGGATATGCTTAGAGCTTGTGTGATCGATTTTGGTGGTAGTTGGGATTCACATCTTCCGTTAATTGAATTCTCCTACAACAACAGTTATCACTCCAGCATCAACATGGCTCCTTTCGAGGCTCTCTATGGTCGAAAATGTTGTTCACCAGTCTGCTGGAATGAGATCGGTGAGGCTTAGCTTACTGGACCTGCCCTCATTTTAGAGACAACTGATAAGGTTAAGAAAGTTTGTGTTAACCTTCAGACAGCTAGAAGCCGTCAAAAGAGTTACGCGGACCAAGGATGCAAGCCCATGGAATTTCAAGTCGGTGATCAAGTATTACTTAAGGTCTCACCTTGGAAAGGTGTGATCAGATTTGGAAAGAAAGGAAAACTTGCACCTAGATTCGTTGGACCATTCAAGATCGTCGAAAGAATCGGTAAGGTAGCTTACAGACTTGAGTTACCTCCTGAACTTGGAAATGTTCATCCAACCTTTCACGTATCCAATCTCAAGAAGTGTTTAGCTAATGAGAACCTCCACATACCACTTGACGAAATTCGTGTTGATAAAACACTGAAATTTGTTGAGAAGCCAGTGGAAATCATGGAACGTGAAGTCAAGTGGCTCAAACGCAAGCGCATTCCATTGGTCAAAGTTTGCTGGAAATCTAAACGTGGACCTGAGTTTACTTGGGAATGCGAAGATCAAATGAAGGCGAAGTATCCACATCTATTCTCACGAGTTTCCTCTAAATAAATTTCGGGATGAAATTTCCACAAGTAGGGGAGACTGTGACACCTATGTTTGTAATCATTGTAAACAGTTCAGTTATCAATAAAACAAATTTATTTGATCCCAATGTTTGTTTGTTTATGTTTGATATTTTTCATGTTTTGACTATTGTTCAATTTCAAACTCTATATCGCTTTCTTGAGAGTTATACGCAAACTGGTGCGTAAACATAATCAGTTTAATGCGACAAATACTCCAGAACATCAACATATACTTAACATACCTTAAATAACCTTTACATAACTTAGAAATAAGTTTTGAAGGCTTTGGTATGGCAAAAACAAGTTAATTCGCCTACAGGGACTAAATTTGACAAACTGCGAAAGTATGCCAATTTGAACTGTAACAGACATTCTGGAACATGACCATGAGTTAAACATACCATAAATATCTTTTACATAGCTTAGAAATAGGCTTTGAGGGGTTCGGTGTGCTAAAATAAACTTTTGGGTCATTCAGGGACTAAAAGTGTCAAAAAGTGCATAAGTTTGCATTTTAGCGCATAACTTACGTTCTGAATACATCCGGACATCCAAAAATTTATGTAAGCGCTAAAATATTTTATTTTAGTGTTTGGCATGAGAAAAATCCATTCGTCACGCAATTTGGATCGTTTTTCGCGCTTATGCGCATTTCGTCGTAATTAACCGAATATCGCGATCGTACGACCAAACGAACCAACATCCAACATATTTTTGAGCATGTTTCATGTCCACAATGTTTAGGCATCATTTTAGGGCCTTAACGTTGGCATAACGGGCCTTAAACGTGTCGGAAATGGCTTTAATGCATAACAGGGACCAAAACTGACAATTCAGCAAAGTTGATGGCTTACGGACCGTAAGCCCTCAACCTTACGGTCCCTAAGGGACTCCTAGCTCATCAGAAACTTCTAAACAGCTGTTAACAGCTATTAAGCACTCCCAAACCTAATGCCACATGTTAATCCCTGATGGTGGGGGGCCAATTAGAGTTACCTTAGTGTTGCAACAAGTGTAGGGACAAGATCAAAGCACGGTATTCGAGGAACGATCCTAACGGTGGTCCAAATCCTATAAATACCCCTTTGATTCACAACTCAAAACCCACCTAATTTCTGAAAACTTCTCTAAGTTGAGGTGTAAAAGCGCTTCATACCTGAGAAATATTTGGAAATCAAAGCTTTCGGGGACCCTTTGTAAGTGTTCCTTCGTTCTTTTATTCTTTTAGCGTTGAAAGTCAAACTTTGTTTGACTTTCTGCATTGACCAGTTTATGGTCAATGCGAAGTTCGTTTGAACTTCATAACGTGAGCGTAATCACGATGGTTATAGTCCCTAGTGACTATACCTACTGATTACCACGTTATCTAGGGTCAGTGACGAGTCGTAGTTTCGGCCAAAATGTGTATTCTTGCGTATTTTGTAACCAAACTACTCTTAGGTATCAAAACCGTTTGTTTTGATACCAAACCTGTTTTCTAAACTTAGTTAAGCATATTTTAACATGCTTAGCTCGTCACTTTTAGTTTAGTGCTTATATAGGGTCGTAAGGTAAGCGATCTAAACAATCGCTTATACTTTCGAACCCGACCCGTTTTGTCGATCATTAGGATCTGACCAAACACATTAGGTGACCATAGTATATAGGGAATAACCTTCCGAGGTTATACCTTATGGTCACGACGTTTAGTTAGTTTTATGATAGGTAGTTTATATGCCTTAGTTAAATTACCAAAATGCCCTTTGAACGCCAAAATTCATTTTAAGCATATGTAACATAACTTTTGGTATCTAAACTGATTTGGTAACAATATTAGACATGTTAAGGCATATTTTACTTATCATAGGACTAGTTAGGCATTCCGAACGCGTTTCACGCGAACGACGCGTTAAAGTAGCATAAGCTACCTAAACGGGTCGTAATGGGTCGTAAGCACTTAGGATAGGTTTCATTTTAGTATGTAGGTTTTGTTAAACCATATTACACGAGTCTCCATACTCGTTTGGTTTACGAACCCTCATTCTATCCAATCCTCCGATTTAGGTCCGGTATACTAACATAGTTACCTATATTAGGTGCCGTTTGATATCCGTGATCTCTAGCATTGTTTGGTTGTTACTCAAGGACTACTAAGCAATCTCAAGTGAGTACATAGACCCCTCTTTTACTGTTTTCCAAACATTTTGGGGTGAAACGCATGTGCCTACTTGTTACTTTCGTGCCTTTCATGTTTTCATATCATATGCTTGTTATGTTCATTAGTACATTTATAGTACATGATTTCATTATGTTTCTGCTATGTATGTCCATTTAGTGCATACTTAGTGCATTATTTTACATCACATCACAAGCTATTTATGTCCATTGGTTGCATACTTAGTACATTTGTTATTCATCACATGCTTACATTTTGGGTATGACATTTGGTTTGTTCAAATGGGACAATATACATTCCTTAACATTGATCACGCCATTCGTTAGTAGGTAGTGGTACCATAGGAATTGACAACTCCCGTTCCTGACATCCTAGGTGTGTTTGGATGGAAGGAATGACCGAATTCGATAAACATAACACAGATAAACCTTTAATTTGTTTAAAGGTCTATCACCACAGTCACAAGGCTTGAATGTATGCATTATAACAATACCGCATAGATGTTTGTATCAGTATAGCATGCATTTGTTCCACAAAACATAACTTTGATTTAAACTATGTTTAATTCGATACCCTGTTGTTGTGCATTTTACCTATGGTTTAGTTGATGTATTTCACTTGCCATACATGATATTTATGGATACACAATTCATGATTTACATTAAACATAAACATTTTAACATTGATATACACATTTGGTGATTTACATTAGACATAGACATTTTGATATGGTTTACACAATAACACTTGACAATTGATTTATACATGAACAATTTACAATGGTGGTTGGTTTGGGTAAGTGATTTGAGTAACGAGGCGTGTGTAATATGATACAAGCATGGTGGATACGCCGCTGGTACTTCCTATATATAAGTGCTTGTATGATATTACATGTCGTAGCGTTACTTAAATCATTTCAATATTTGACATATTACATTTTACATAAACAACTTATTTTTCACAAGACATTGTCTTACAAAACAGTTTATTTTATCCAACTCATTTTACTCGGTTATTTTATTAACCATACGCCATTCTTTTATATAGTCTGGTTTCTTATCGAGTTTTCATACGATTTATAAAAGAAAACACTTAACAAGATTTATGACTAATTTTTATTAAACCTATCTTTTAAAACTCTAGTCATAAATCCTATTTTCACTAAACCTATGTATCTCACAGGCATTTTTATGCTGACGTACCTATTTTCACATGTGTTTTCAGGTGCTGTCGCTTAGGATGATGATCGTGACATTAGGGCGGACCTGTGCCTTAGAGACATAAAACGAAGATAGACTTAGTTAAATTATGTTATGTACTCTTGGTTTCATGTTTAAAGACAATGTAACTCTCTTGTTGATAAATAAAATGTAACTTTAATTTCCATGGTTGTGAAACAATAATTTTGTTACAACACTCCCCGATGTTTCCGCCACGTGTTTCTCGTTTTACGTCGTCGGGGTGTGACATAATCGAATATCATGAAGCTCTCGGATTGTTAAAAGGTCACTCAGAGGTAAGAATTAACATGTTGACACTTTTAACCCTTTATTGCGCACACTTTCAATTATTTACACAAACGGCTATACTTGATCTACAAGTGGCCCATTTGTGAGTATAAAACCGTAAAAGGTTATTTAGAAACTTATTTTAAGTATGTTAATACTTCCAGTTCTTTCATAATCAATGTTTTTCGAAAAATTAGTCCCTTAAATTCAAGATTTGACTTTATTAGGGTTTATTACACGTGTCAATACATCATTGGACGTGATTTTACGAGGTGTTACAACCCGTTATAACATAATAACACACTAAATCCCTGAAGCTTACACTTGAAAGCTTACTTAATTATGTAATTAGGGAATGAAAATTACACTTTGCCCCCCCCCCCCCTACACCATGTGGACGGTCACATGGAGGGTGACCCCACCAAAATCTTGATAAATCCTACAAAATCCTTATTAATCTTCCTTGGATTTGTTGGAAGATTTGTGTTGTACTTGGAAGACATAATACCCATAGGATAAACATTATATATGATTATAAAAGATCACCATTCTCATCTCCTAACTTCACACCATCAACCTCCCCTTCTCCTCCCTTGTTCTCGGCTCCAACACTGTCACACCCCGAAATATCAGAGCATTGGCGTGACTGGACTGGTATCTTCATTGCACAGCGGAAGCAATTAAGCTAAGACTTTTAGTATGTGAACGCCCACTAAGTACTCGACTCTTCATGGTTCTCCTATTCCAACCGTGCCTTGTCTTAGAAATGCAACCTGAGAAAGAAACATGCGAAAAATCAACATAAAGTAGAGCGAGTTCATAGTTTGTTTGTAAAAGATTTGAAATAAATCTTTTTGAATAACCGGTTTTTGATGTTTTGTTGAGAAAACGAATCCAAAAGTATTGTGAATGTTTTGTACTGAATGTTTAAATACTTGAAAGAAAACATGGTATGTAACTCATAAAATGTATCTGTAAATGAGTATTATGAATGTTTGAATGTATCTTGTAAAACGTAGCTTGTAAATGAGTACTATGAATGTTTGAATGTATCTTGTAAATGAGTATTATGAATGTTTGAATGTATCTCGCAACCGAGCACTTTGACTGTTTGAATGTATGAGATCGCTAGTGGTTTGCAAGGCCACTAACATGTGTCACGACATAGGAAGCCACCAAACCTAGGCATTTTTGTCACCTTGACTGAGACACAGAAGCACTCATTGGTAGAAGTAGGCCAAGAGTGGGGTTGCCTGAAACCCATTAGATCTAACCTTTTGTTCCGCGGTCTGAATGTATACGTTGATTAATGGTGCTTATGGTACCCTATTCGAGACATGATCTAGAATGTTTCACTTGAATGTTTTTGTACTCATTATTTCCCCAATTTAGAAAACAAGTAAGCGTTGTATGCACTTTACAAAAATACGCTTTGTTTGAAAAACCGGTATAGTTATCATAAACCTTTCGTAAACCATTTGGGTCAGTTAAAAACTTGCTTGTATAACGGTTTAGAAATAAGTAATTCATGTTTATTATACACTTTGAATGTTTTGTAGAATGTGCATGTCTTTCCACCCCGAAAACATTTATAAAAATGTAAAACTGTAAAAAGGTGGGGTTATGAACTCACCTGAATATTCCTGTGCAAAGCTAGCTAATTACGACTTCGCGATGTCGTTTCCAAGACGTGGCTCGCTATCGTGCATTCTACAATATTCCTAACACGGAATATCTAATAAGTTTCTAATAAACGCAGTAACTAACTACGTGTCATCGAGCTCTACCGAATCGTTGACCGAACGATTTGACGGTAAATTGTGAACTTAAAAGAAGCGAAGAAGTTATACTTGTTAGCTTGTTTTAAGAAGTCGTATGTTGATATAAAGGAATATTCGTATGAAAGTAATATATAATAAATTTGTATTATATATTACGTCTTGTATATACTTTCCATAATATACGTATACGTTTCGGTATTTGTAATAACTATAAAAAGTTATATTTATTTTGCGAAAGTATTATCGAGTTTGTTTGAAGTTTGAAATAAATAGATAAACTATATCTATTTTATAAAAGAATTCGTGTCGTTTATTACTTCAAATAAATATATAAACTATATTTATTTTAGCAAAATAATTGTCGTGTCATTAATATTTGAAATAAATATAACTATATTTATTTTGATGAAACGAATTCGTGTTACGCGATGCTTGAAATAAATATATATACTATATTTATTTATAAAAAGATTCGAGTTCGTTTGAAATAAATATAATAATAACTATATTTATTTTGTCGAAATATTTTTCGTATCGTTGTTCTCGTAAGTTGTAAGTTGTGGTCGAAAGAACTTTATATTCGTATCTTGTTTTTCAAAAGTCGCTTTATATCAAAAGCACGTTTTGTTTCATAATAAAACTCGCTTTATTTTACGGATTTCTCGAAAAACGGGCAGAGTTTCCTCTGTTTTTGGACGACCCCGACAACTAAAGTGTCGTTATTTAGTCAAGATTCAATCATTATATATATCAAATTCGCCAAGTATTTCGTAAACTATAACCACATTGGTTCGAGCTCGTTATCACGCGAAAAAATAAATAAAACTATAAAATAACGAAATAATTCACGCCGTAAAATCTTTACCGATCTTCGCGTGTCGATATGCCGAACATGCTGACCGAGTTGACCGAGTCAACTGAGTTGACTCGGGTTGACTGAGTTTGACCGAGTCAACCGGGTTTGACCCGAGTTGACCGAGCCAAAACTGAAGCTGACCGTCTGCCCGAACCGCGAGACCTGAATCGACCCGTTTAACCTGCTGACTGAGCCGGACCACGACCCGATCACTGAGTTGACTTGGTCCGACCGACTCAAACCGAGCCGAGTCGTCTGACCGTGAACCGAAGCCCGATCTGTCCCAAAACTTGAACCACATCAGAATCTGAACAAAACAAACCTGAATCGAACCATATAGTATCCTGAGCTGAAACCCGAGTCGGCCACCCCTGTTACCGTCGCCGGACTCCACTACCGTCGCCGGCGACCTCGTCGAGCACCATCACTGCTGTGTCTTGCCAGCGACCACCCAAAACCAGAGACGAGACCCGAACCGAGACTGACCTCCATTGTCATCTTCATCAGCATCAGTAATCCGTTGGTTAAAAGCAAAATTCGTCGGATAAAAGAAACGACCACCGGATAACAGAACCGACCGGCGGTCTGAACCTCCGACCGCCGGTTCTCTCTCTCTCTCTCTCGGTCTCTGTCTCTCTCGTCTTTCTCTGTAGCGCCGCCGTACCACCATCGGTTAGTGGTGGTGGTGGTCCGTTTTTAGGATCGAAAAAGGGGGGTGGGGGCTGGTTGAAGACGAGCAGGGGAGGGGGGTGTTATCGGTTGGGTATTGAGAGAAAGGAGATGAAATGCTTCATCTTTTATTTGAGGGGAAAATGTAAATGTCTGCTTGTGGAATGAGGAAAAGAAGAACATCATGTCCTTATTTATAAGGAAAAATGGTTATACTGACTTTTGAGTATATAAGTTACATGCAGGTAACATGTTTAATCTTTGGGAAAAAGATCTCTTAATGAGATTTGAATATTTTACAAGATTTTTGTATATATTTTGTGTAGATCTCATGTACAAAAATCTCTTGTAAAGATTCGATGAGATCTTGGATAGATCTTGTGTAGACTTTGCAGATCTTTGTAGAGATTTTCGAGATTTAATTTATTTTGTGTAGGTTTAGGCTTGTGGGTTTTGGGCTTGGGCCCAGGGCCCACAAGTCCATCTCGAGAGTAAGTGGCCCGTAATTCCTACGAGACCCGTTGTCAAAACCCGAACTCCGTTTAATGTCAAAAATTAAAATACACAAAAATACGGTCTGTAGTCGTTGCCCGTTCATCGATTACGATAATAATCGCGAAAAATTCCATCGGTGCCGCCTTTAATCCGTTTTTCCAACCCAGTCTCGACTGTAGTTGCTAAATTTTCATTACGAAGCTAAATATAGCATAAAATGTAAGTTTCAAAGGTGACAGGCATCTCCGTCGCTTCCGTTTCGTTGCCGATGCGTTTCCTTCCATCGCGTTTTCAGTTTACGTTTGCATTTGCGTCGCACGGAAGCCCAATAATATTCACAAAATAAATTTCATAAACATAAAATATTCGTGTAACATCCATACTTGTCGGCGTTGTTAGTATTTGTACGGTTTCGTTTCGTTATCGCATAACGTTCAGCGTGTTCCTCCGCAAGGCACCGTTCGCGCACTGTAAAGTCGGATAAACGTTCACAGGCACTCCAAAGGCCTAATTAAGTTGATTTATGCTGTAATCACTATTTATTATTGCGTTAATCTCCTGTTAATCGCGTAATTAAGAGCCGTAAATTACCGGTTGTCACAAACACCCCACACTACCACCACCATTTTCATCTTTAGTTCAAGCATTCCAAGCTCATTTTGAGGTGTAAGAAGCAAGATTAGAAGGTGTGGAACTCTTGGAACTTGAAGGACCTCTCTCGTGTGCTATTATCCACTCAATCTTCATCATTGTTCTTCCCTAGCTTTAAGCTAGTTGTAAGACTTCTTTGATCCTTGTTTACTTCATGTTGTTAGTGGATAAAAGTTATAGTTTGTTGATTTATACAAGAACACTAAAGAACATACACACGAATCTTGAAACATAAAGCTAACATATGATGAAAAATGGATAGAATGATGTTGTTGGATGTATGAATGATGTTTGCTTGTTGTTTACTAGAAATATTGATGTTGATCAATACGTGAAGCTTGTTAGATTGTGATTAAACACATGATCTAGCAAGTTAGAGGATGATTATGTGTTAACACAAGAAGATCATCCTCATGTATAAACATGAACTTGGTGAATAAATGATTTCTTGGAAAATAATAAACAAAGTAAGCTAGTAAACTTATAAATCTAAGATGTATGAATGGTTTTTCTAAAAGAAGCAAGTTTAAAATATGATTTCTGAAAGATCTTGGTTTTTACTTAAACCTACACTATTTTTGGTGGTAAAATAAGTGTAGAGATACTAGTGAAACAAGAAGATGTTATAAATAAACATTTTTGTAAAAAGTGATTACAAGTTGTAAACACTTAGTTTCCTTAAGAATGAGATTTTTAAAGGAATAAACACACTTTTAAGGGTAACTAAACCTACTAAATAACATGGTAAGTTACTACAAGTTTTTACAAGAACTTCAAGTTCATGATGTAGTGTGATTTACATGATCTAGGCTTACAGTAAGACTGGATTGTGTTGTTGATGTTTGCTGATGATCTAAAAGAAAATAAACACATGTTTTAAGTACGATACAAAGTTAAAAATATAAATTATTTTTAACACAAGAACGCATATACAAAAGATAGTGACTTGTACTTGTGCGATACAAGTCTAGTGACTAACGTTAATAAAACACGTTTAGGTCACGACGCTAGATAAGCAAAAACCGGTGAAGTTTACGGCGCAAGGAACGCAAAATGGTGAGTTCATGCTCCCCCTTTTCTTTTAACTGTTTTCAGTTTTATAACTTCAGGGGTGAAATACATGTTACAAATATTACAATGTTTACAAATGGTATGATGGATACAAAAACAAGAAGCACTCTTCGTGATAACTAGTACCAAGTATGATGCGTTTTAAGGAATGATACGAGAAATCGTGTCACGAATAGGGTACCATAAGAACCATTAATCGTGTACATACTAAGACCGCAGAACAAAAGGTTAGATCTAATGGGTTTTCGGGCAGCCACACTCTTGGTGAAAACTAGTACCGAGTAGTGCTTTTGTGTCTCCGTCGTGAATCGACATCTAGAAAAATGCCTATGGTTTGGATGCTTCCTATGTCGTGTCACATGTTAATGGCCTTGCAACCCATTAACAACATGATACATACAGAAATACTTGATTTATACAAGAATATTTGATTTATACAAGAATACTTGATTTATACAAGAATACTTGATTTATACAAGATACATACCATGTTTTTCATACAAAGTATACAAACGTTCAATACAAGAACTGCATGAATTCAAACCAACATTATGTTGACGTTTTTCCAAAAACTCACATGTATTTCAGGTAACTAAAGTGGATGTGCGCGCGGACTTACTCATGCTCCTGGATGTTGTTTATGTTTGTCCTTAAATAAAGTTGTAAACTTTCAGACAATATGTTGTCTTGTGATGTAAACACTTAATCTATGTTTTCAATAACGTAATGTTATGGGTATTTGAAGTTATTTTACGAGCATGTAGTATGTTTACCTTTCATATGCAATGAGAACCTTTCATGATCACACCTCGTGCTTCCACCTAAGAAAGGGGTGTGACACGTGATCCTATCAATACCGATGACTGCGGGTTGACTGCGCAAGGTAGTTCGTAATACATATTCACCACTATGAATCATGTGATTAATTGTCCTTAACAACCCTTGAGTGAATAGGTGCTGAGTCCAAACTATAGTACTATCGTTGCTAAGGCAGGTAGACAGCAATCCATGTGTAAACATAACAAACAAGTAATCACTGAGTCACGTATAACATGCGGTAGCGGTTAGCGTTAAAGTATTGCGTAGTGTGTTCGATGTGATTTAGAATAGGTAACGTATGTGACACCCAAAAGTGCATAAAGAAAAAAGGGTTCGAGTAAACTCACAGCGATGATGGATTGAAGGGAGCGCTAGAGCGGAATTAGCCTGAACAGTTAATGATAGCATAAGCGAAAGTCTGCGCGTAAAACGGTGTAGGTGTACCAAGTATCGGATGGCAATCCGATCGGATGGCCAGTCGATCGGGTGGCAATCCATTCGGATGGTCATCCGATCGGATGGCCATTCGATTGGATTGTCACCTTGTTTGGTGTGGATGTGTTTGTGTATGATGGTTTGCATTTTGAAGTTTTCGTTGTAGCATTTTGAAAATAGAGAAGTATCTTTACCCTTCAGGTCAGTCGATCGAACGGTCGTTCGATCGGGCAGCAATCCAATTGGTGAGACTTCTCAATTTGAGAACAAGTTCACAGTAGGATGGTCACTCGATTGGATGGCTATCCGATCGGGTGGCAATCCGTACGTACTGAACATGTTGAAAATTGTTAAGTGTTGAAGTTCAAAACATCACCTGGTCGGATGGTCGTTCGATCGGGTGGCAATCCGTTCGACATTCCAAATATTAAAAAGGTGAGTTAATAGTTTAAGTGTGGGACCCAGGTGCAAACCGATCGGGTGGCTGTCCGATCGGGTGGCAATCCGATCGGATGGCAATCCGATCGGACGGCAATCCGTCCCAGTCGACCTGATCGTCTTTACACTTGGTTGTTTTGATAGTCTGTAGTTTTGATTCGAGACGAGTTCATACGTGCTAAGCAACAGAACCTCGTAAAGACCCAAGTGACCCGATCGGATTGGAATCACCCTAGTCCGGTCAGTCTGTGCTTCGAGCCGGGGTTCATGCTTAACCCAAAATCTGTAGTCTCTTGGATAGAGTTCAGATCTGGAACTAACACACCACTAAGAATGAGTAGGAGGTCAGAACAAGCTCCGATTCTATCAGGTTTGAGTGCATTGAGTGTAAAAGAGTTGAAAGAAAGTTGGAAAAACCATCTTTCAATCCTTTTCACCGTGAATATGTTCAAATCTATGCAAGATCTTTGTTTATTCATGTGGAAATCGTCCAGATCTAAGTTGTTCTTGGTGGATTGAGGCCAAAACATGAAGTTCATAAGAACTCCATGATGACATCATCCTAGAACACCTCAAATCTAATGATTTCACGGTTAAAAGTTAAGATTCAAAAGATAGAAAGGTGTAGGAGTGCGTGTAGATCAAGAAAGTAAAAGATTTAGGTTGAAAACTTACAAGAATCGGAAGAAATCGAGAGAAATGAAGGCTGGAGTGAGCTGGGTCGAGTGAGAGCTGTTACATCAACTGATGTGACATATGAGGGGTATTTATAGGGTTTCCTAAAAAGGAAAGTGGGGAAGAGGCTGGTCGATCGGGTGGCAGTCCGATCGGGTGGCAACTCGATCGGATGGCAACCCGATCGGATAGCAATCCCATCGGATGGCCACTCGGTCGGTTGGCCACTCGATCCACGAGACCGGCGCAATGAGTTTTGTTGTTTCGATTCAAGTGTTGAGTGTTGCAATGCGATTCGAGTGAGCGATACGATAGATTTACCCATGAAATTACTTTTAAAACCAACTACTATATTTAACATACAATCACTATAATTGACTTGCGTTTAGCGTTCTGAATTCGATAGCGATGTGATAGAATTGCGATTGCGATTATCACCTCAATATAAACATAACATGCACAGGTAACACATAAGGGCACACGCACATAAAAGAATATCCAGAACACATAATTCGAGTTGCGAATGTGTGACAACTAGTATTTCAGAACCTATCTTTGTGTTTATGTAACGTATGTGAACCCTATGTGATTACATGAACTTTGATGATCAATGGAATATAATGTTAGTATATTATTTGATTATGTGAATGCATGTATGTATGTAATATTATCACACAAAATAAACAAATCACTCAGGCCGATCGCACAAGCCCATTCGGGCCACATGTTTGTACTCGAACCATAAGGGCAGCCCATGAGAGGGTTCGGCCCACTCCATCAACTCGCACAACACTAGGGTGTTAGTATAAGTCTCACACTTTACCAAATCACCCAAAGTTTACAAACCCTAGCTCTCATCCTCTATCTCAAACTCGACGGCAAACACACCCTCTCCATTGAAGATCTTATTGTTCGGATCATCCTCGTTATACTCTCTTAACCGGTTAGTGTTTTGTTATTATTTGATTGTATGTTTGATGATGTTATGATCTATGTGATGATTTAGTAATATCCTGTGATTGATCATGATATAAACTATTGAATCTTAGTGCTCATGAAATCTGCTCACATGTGTGTAATTGATGATGTTCATATTAATCGGATTTGCATATTATTGATCTAGAACCAGATAGATGTTTAATCGGCTATCATGTCTTGTTTACGGATTGTTTGCATGATGATTTAGGATCGAATGTATGTAATCGGTTGTATGTTCATGTAATCGGACTAAATACTATGAGTCGATAAGTTATTGGTTATGCTTTAAATGTATTAGGGTTTATATGAATTTGAGATAAAAACCTTGTGTTGATCGATATAGGGTTGGTTAGAAACTGTTAGTGTTGTTAATTGATAAAATTCATAATTTGGAAACCATTGAAAGATTGTAACAGAATCGAATTTTGGAAACAATGTAACTGATTAGCATTATATTCGGATGATAAAACCAATCGCACAAGTTGTCGGTCGCACAAGGTCAAGTCACACAAGACTTGATCTGATCGCACAAGATAGGTACAACAGTTTAAGCTCACCGTATATGTTAGATTTGCCTGATCGCACAAGACCTTGTGAATCGCACAAGACAGTGCCGATCGTACAAGGCCTTGGGCCACACACACGAACACTTAGGCTGTTGGGCCTCAAAGCCCAATCTCAGTCGTACAAGATGTCCCCAGTCGCACAAGTCATCCGGATCGCACAATTTCATCCGGATCGCACAAGACCAATGTTTAGTTGTTTGGGCCGTTTACATGTTGGACTACTTATGTTTTATTGGGCCGGGTATGTTTGGGCTTCTATGGGTGAATCGCACAAGGCTGTTAGACTTGTGCGAGCCCAATCTTTTGGAATCGTACAAGTATGAGTATGTTATGTACTTGACTGTTTAATGTGTCGCCATGATCAATACGTGTTCGCAATTTGTTAGCTTATGTGTAAACATACGTGCACTACTTGAACCTAGACCTGACTTGTATGGTAACCATGTTTGGACGTGGTTAGCCTCAACTAGCTCGATTGACCTTTCTGTGTATCTGGCGAGCAAACCAAGGTGAGTTCACACTCCTAAGGCATGGGATTCCCAGGGGTTGGGAATGGGATTGAATAACTACTCGAACTATCATCACTATTAAACTACTTATTACTGTCCTCGGATTGAAGGGCACGTACGTAAAACCTACGTACAGTTATACTTATTACTGTCCTCGGATTGAAGGGCACGTACGTAAAACCTACGTACACGACCATAAGACCATCAACTCTATCAATTGAAGTCCCTCATTTATCGACTTAATCGCTGAGGCCTATGGCGAGCGGGTCATTAGTTAATAGCGCTATTAGGTTTAACAAACCTCACACAGTGCCAGTCGGACGGGCGTGTACTAATGGACTATGGGCAAAGGGTTAATGCTGATAGACATTAACTTAGGGCACCTCTTACATTTTCATAGCAGTCGATACGCGTGGTCTAATAACACATGGGAAGCCCCCACTAATCTTCTCAAACATGTCAGGGTGACCGCGATACGAATTAATACGATACATGGTTTACAAAACGAACATACGATTTACGAAACAAATACTATCACTAACAACCAACTGTGAACTCGCTCAACTTTGTTGTTGATTCGTTGCTACATGCCTTGCAGGTCGTTAGGTACTCATGGAGCTTGCACAGGGAGGCGTGGTTGTTGTGGGACATGGCAGTGTGTGCCATGCTATAAACATTACTTTATTTCGTACTTAATACTTACAATGGGTTTTACAATTATGCTTCCGCTAAACACATAACTATGCTTTGGTTTTGAACACCTTTCATATTGTTTGGTTGAATTATGTTTACTTACATGCTTGTTCAATATGATTGGTGGCTTGATCCTGGTCAGTTACGCCTCTAAGCGGTGGTACTCCGCATGTGGATTTTGGGGGTGTGACAGATTGGTATCAGAGCCATTGGTTATAGCGAACTTGGTTTTAATAAGGGAAAACGTTTTTATTAAAACCAGACTATAACCTGTACAGTGCTCAACGATCCACAACGACGCTTCGCTCCACGTGCAAGACTCGACATCCTAGGTAATATGATTTATGTTTACATTGCCTACTTGATAGATTACATAGAACATTGCTCATGGTATGGTTAGCTAGCGTATTAACTATTGTTTGCAACATTGCGTGCTTACTCCCTTCTGTCATCGCACTTTCGCGAACCCCTCTCACTTATGTTTCCTCTTGATATGAAGATCATGGCTGGACGCGTTAACATGACTCAAGCCCAGTTGACGGCTTTGATTAACCAACAAGTTGCTGCGGCACTTGCAGCCGCCCAATCAGGAGGTATATCCTGTAATCGCAACCCACTCTAGGATCTTTAGATCCTACACTCCTAAGCCAACTCTTGTGTTTAACTTGTCCTATTCTCGTTTATACAACAGGCCAGCATGCTCAGCCGCCTGCGTGCACATTCAAAACTTTCATGGACTGTCGTCCTGGTACATTCAGTGGCACTGAAGGGGCAGTTGGACTCCTCCACTGGTTTGAGAAGCTCGAATCTGTTTTTGAGATGTGCGAATGCCCTGAGGCTCGCAGGGTGAAGTATGCTACCGGTACTCTCGAGGGTATAGCGCTCACGTGGTGGAACGCTCAGGTCCAAATGCTGGGGTTGGTTGCTGCTAACGCCACCCCATGGAACAATTTTAAGGAAATGATTAAGGAAGAGTACTACAATCGTGATGACATTCATAAGCTGGAGGTAGAGTTCTTCAACCTCAAGATGACGGGGTCAGAAATTGAGGCGTACACAAAAAGATCGAATGAGCTAGCTATCTTATGTCCTACCATGGTGGATCCTCCCATCAAACGCATCAAACTATACCTTAAGGGCTTAGTTCCAAAGATTCAAAGTCATGTGACTTCAGCTAACCTCGCCACCATCCAGCAGGTTGTTCCATTGGCTCATCGTCTCACTGATCAGGTGGTGGATCAGAACACGTTACCAAAGCGTATTAGTGCTACAGCTACTTCTGAAACTCCCGGCGACAACAAGCGTAAGTGGGATGGAACTTCAAGCAAAGGTTCAACTTCTGTTCAGTCTCAGTCTCAGCAGAGAAGGACTGACGACTACAAGAGCCCTGGTCAGCAATCTTCTGGTAGTCAAGGGCAGGGTGGATATAGAGGAAACCTTCCAAAGTGAAACAGATGCAACAGACACCACAGTGGTCAGTGCAACAAGGGTCGTTGCCAGAGGTGTCTCAAAATGGGTCATGAAGCTAAGGATTGTAAGAGCTCACGACCTACGAATCAGAACCAACGACAACAACCACCAGCTCCACAAGACCAGCAGCAGCAACAGCGAGGCAACAGGGGATGCTTTCAGTGTGGAGCTGAAGGCCACTTCAAGAAAGATTGTCCCCAGCTGAATCAGAATCAGCACAACAACAATCATAACAATCAAGGGAATGGAAGCAACGGGGGTAACAACGGCAATGGTGCCAGGGGTCGTGTTTTTGTGATTGGACAAGGAGAAGCAAAGAACGATCCCAATGTCGTGACGGGTAAGTTTCTATTGGACGACTTCTATGTTAATGTTTTATTTGATTCAGGTGCCGATACTAGCTATGTGTCCTTAAAAGTTAGTCAAATGCTTAAGCGTACCCCAACACTTTTGAACACCAAGCACACGGTAGAACTAGCTAATGGTAAGGGTTTAGAGGCCACACACGTAGTCAAGGGTTGTAATCTCGTTCTTGCTAATCAGACCTTCTCTATCGACCTCATTCCTATCGTTCTGGGTAGTTTCGATGTTGTCATTGGGATGGATTGGTTATCCCAACACCAAGCAGAGATTCTTTGCAACGAGAAGATTGTCCGTATTCCTCGTTCGGGTGATGAACCTCTCATGATTCATGGCGACAAGAGTGGTGCTGTTGTGAGCATCATCTCTTTCCTTAAGGCCCAAAAGTATTTGAGAAAGGGCCACACTGCTATTTTGTCTCTCGTTACTGATACCTCAAAGAAAGAGAAGAAGATAGAAGATTTTCCGATCGTACGTGACTTTCCTGAGGTATTCCCTGAGGAATTACCTGGTCTTTCGCCTCATCGCCAGGTCGAGTTTCAAATCGAGCTAGCTCCTGGAGCAGCGCCTATAGCTCGAGCACCTTATCGTTTAGCCCCATCAGAATTAGAAGAGCTGTCTACGCAACTGCAAGAGCTCTTGGACAATTCGTCCTAGCTCTTCGCCCTGGGGAGCTCCAATGCTATTTGTGAAGAAGAAAGACGGTACCTTCAGAATGTGCATTGACTATCGTGAACTCAACAAGGTGACTGTGAAGAATCGCTATCCTCTTCCACGCATCGACGACCTATTCGACCAGCTGCAAGGGTCGAGCTTTTACTCGAAGATTGATCTGAGATCAGGATATCACCAGCTGAGAGTCCGAGAAGTGGACGTCTCCAAAGCAGCCTTTAGAACTCGTTACGGACACTACGAGTTTTTGGTCATGCCTTTTGGGCTGACAAATGCACCTGCGGTCTTCATGGACTTGATGAATCGAGTGTGCAAGCCTTACCTAGACAAGTTCGTTATAGTATTCATCGACGACATCCTGATCTATTCTATGAGTTAGGAAGAGCACGAGCAGCATTTACGACTCATTTTGGAACTCCTTCGAGTAGAACAGCTGTACGCTAAGTTCTCGAAATGCGACTTCTGGCTTCGCGAAGTCCATTTCCTAGGCCACGTAGTGAACAAGGATGGGATTCATGTTGATCCATCTAAGGTAGACTCGATTAAGAACTGGCCTGCACCTCGCACACCAACGGAAATTCGCCAATTCTTGGGTTTGGCAGGTTACTACAGGAGGTTCATTAAGGACTTTTCCAAGATTGCACAACCTCTCACCTCACTAACGCAGAAGGGCATTACTTATCGATGGGGTAATGCACAAGAAGCAGCATTTCAGCACCTAAAGGATAGACTTTGTAGCGCACCTATTCTCTCATTGCCAGAGGGCACAGACGACTTTGTGGTTTACTGCGACGCATCGATTCAGGGTCTTGGTTGTGTATTGATGCAACGGGATAAAGTTATTGCGTACGCCTCACGCCAACTTAAAGTTCATGAAAGGAACTACACTACGCATGATTTAGAGCTGGGAGCTGTTGTTTTTGCACTTAAGATATGGAGACATTACCTGTACGGTACCAAGTGCACCATTTACACCGATCACAGGAGTCTCGAGCATATCTTCAAACAGAAGGAACTGAATATGCGACAAAAACGATGGGTCGAGCTACTGAATGACTACGAATGCTCGATCAGGTACCATCCAGGCAAAGCCAATGTTGTGGCTGACGCCCTCAGTCGAAAGGACACTACGCCTAAACGCGTGCGAGCATTACAACTCACTATTCAATCTAGTCTTCCTGCACAGATACGAGATGCTCAGGTAGAAGCATTGAAACCGGAAAACGTCAGGGCCGAAGCCCTACGCGGCTCAAGGAAACGGCTAGAACAAAAGGAAGACGGCGCATACTATGTAACAGGACGCATCTGGGTCCCACTCTATGGCAACCTACGAGAGCTTGTGATGGATGAGGCACACAAGTCTCGCTACTCAGTACATCCTGGTTCGGCTAAGATGTACCACGACCTCAGAACTACGTACTGGTGGCCTAGCATGAAAGCCCACATAGCAACCTACGTCAGCAAATGTTTGACTTGTGCGAGAGTCAAAGTCGAGTACTAGAAACCTTCAGGCCTACTCCAACAACCAGAGATACCACAATGGAAATAGGAGCAAATTTCCGTGGATTTTGTTACTGGCCTGCCTAGATCTCAACATGGTAACGATACCATTTGGGTAATCGTGGATCGACTCACAAAGTCTGCACACTTCTTGGCTATCAAGGAAACGGATAAGTTCTCCACTCTAGCAGACGTATACCTAAAGGAAGTTGTCTCGAGGCACGGGGTGCCCACCTCTATTAACTCTGATCGTGATGCACGTTTTACTTCTGAACTGTGGCAAGCAATGCACAAATCTTTTGGCTCACGTTTAGATATGAGCACAGCTTATCACCCGCAAACGGATGGGCAGTCTGAACGAACCATCCAGACCCTTGAAGACATGCTTAGGGCATGTGTGATTCACTTTGGCAATGGTTGGGAAAAACATCTGCCACTAGTGGAATTCTCGTATAATAACAGTTACCACACCAACATTCGGGCCGCTCCATTTGAGGCATTGTATGGGCGTAAATGCCGATCACCTCTTTGTTGGGCAGAGGTGGGGGATAGTCAGATCACTGGCCCAGAACTCGTGGTAGACACCACAGAAAGGATTGCTCAAATACGACAACGAATGGCGGCAGCTCGTGACCGTCATAAAAGCTACGCCGATAAGGGCAGGAAACCACTCGAGCTCCAGGTTGGGGAGCGAGTGCTACTCAAAGTTTCACCCTGGAAGGGTGTGGTTCGTTTTGGCAAGCGAGGCAAACTTAACCCACGATACGTCGGACCTTTCGAAATCATAGAGAAAATAGGCAAGGTGGCCTACAAACTAAACCTACCAGCAGAACTCAGTGGAGTTCACAACGTTTTCCATGTGTCGAATCTGAAGAAGTGTCTGTCAGATGAGACCCTCATAGTTCCTTTGAAGGAGCTCACTATTGACGAGAAGTTACGATTCGTCGAGGAACCAGTTGAAATCACGGACCGGGATGTTAAGGTCCTCAAGCGTACTAGAATTCCTCTCGTTCGAGTTCGTTGGAACTCCCGTCGTGGCCCAGAGTTCACCTGGGAACGCGAAGATCAGAAGAAACAAAAGTATCCCCAACTATTCGCAAACAGTACAACCACTACTGAGGCTGAAGCTACCACGAAATTTTGGGATGAAATTCCAGATCAACGGGGGGAGGATGTGACACCCCAGGAAAACCAGGAAAACCATGCAACTTAACTAGCTTCCTCAGTGAGTACGCACCAAATTTCGGGACGAAATTTCTTTCAACTTGGGGATAATGTGACAACTCGTATTTCAGAACCTATCTTTGTGTTAATGTAACGTATGTGAACCCTATGTGATTACATGAACTTTGATGATCAATGGAATATTATGTTAGTATATTATTTGATTATGTGAATGCATGTATGTATGTAATATTATCACACAAAATAAACAAATCACTCAGGCCGATCGCACAAGCCTATTCGGGCCACATGTTTGTACTCGAACAATAAGGGCAGCCCATGAGAGGTTCGGCCCACTCCATCAACTCGCACAACACTAGGGTGTTAGTATAAGTCTCACACTTTACCAAATCACCCAAAGTTTACAAACCCTAGCTCTCATCCTCTCTCTCAAACTCGACGACAAAGACACCCTCTCCATCGAAGATCTTATTGTTCGGATCATCCTCGTTATACTCTCTTAACCGGTTAGTGTTTTGTTATTATTTGATTGTATGTTTGATGATGTTATGATCTATGTGATGATTTAGTAATATCTTGTGATTGATCATGATATAAACTGTTGAATCTTAGTGCTCATGAAATCTGCTCACATGTGTGTAATTGATGATGTTCATATTAATCGGATTTGCATATTATTGATCTAGAACCAGATAGATGTTTAATTGGCTATCATGTCTTGTTTACGGATTGTTTGCATGATGATTTAGGATCGAATGTATGTAATCGGTTGTATGTTCATGTAATCGGACTAAATACTATGAGTCGATAAGTTATTGGTTATGCTTTAAATGTATTAGGGTTTATATGAATTTGAGATAAAAACCTTGTGTTGATCGATATAGGGTTGGTTAGAAACTGTTAGTGTTGTTAATTGATAAAATTCATAATTTGGAAACCATTGAATGATTGTAACAGAATCGAATTTTGGAAACAATGTAACTGATTAGCATTATATTCGGATGATAAAACCAATCGCACAAGTTGTCGGTCGCACAAGGTCAAGTCACACAAGTCTTGATCTAATCGCACAAGACGATCGCACAAGATAGGTACAACAGTTTAAGCTCACCGTATATGTTAGATTTGCCTGATCGCACACGACCTTGTGAATCGCACAAGACAGTGCCGATCACACAAGGCCTTGGGCCACACACACGAACACTTAGGCTGTTGGGCCTCAAAGCCCAATCTCAGTCGCACAAGATGTCCCCAGTCGCACAAGTCATCCGGATCGCACAATTTCATCCGGATCGCACAAGACCAATGTTTAGTTGTTTGGGCCGTTTACATGTTGGACTGCTTATGTTTTATTGGGCCGGGTATGTTTGGGCTTCTATGGGTGAATCGCACAAGGCTGTTAGACTTGTGCGAGCCCAATCTTTTGGAATCGTACAAGTATGAGTATGTTATGTACTTGACTGTTTAATGTGTCGCCATGATCAATATGTGTTCGCAATTTGTTAGCTTATGTGTAAACATACGTGCACTACTTGAACCCAGACCTGACTTGTATGGTAACCATGTTAGGACATGGTTAGCCTCAACTAGCTCGATTAACCTTTCTGTGTATCTGCCGAGCAAACCAAGGTGAGTTCACACTCCTAAGGCATGGGATTCCCAGGGGTTGGGAATGGGATTGAATAACTACTCGAACTATCATCACTATTAAACTACTTATTACTGTCCTCGGATTGAAGGGCACGTACGTAAAACCTACGTACACGACCATAAGACCATCAACCCTATCAATTGAAGTCCCTCATTTATCGACTTAATCGCCGAGGCCTATGGCGAGCGGGTCATTAGTTAATAGCGCTATTAGGTTTAACAAACCTCACACCGTGCCAGTCGGACGGGCGTGTACTAATGGCCTATGGGCAAAGGGTTAATGCTGATAGACATTAACTTAGGGCACCTCTTACATTTTCGTAGCAGTCGATACGCGTGGTCTAATAACACATGGGAAGCCCCCACTAATCTTCGCAAACATGTCAGGGTGACCGCGATACGAATTAATACGATACATGGTTTACAACACGAACATACGATTTACGAAACGAATACTATCACTAACAACCAACTGTGAACTCGCTCAACTTTGTTGTTGATTCGTTGCTACATGCCTTGCAGGTCGTTTGGTACTCCAGGAGCTTGCACAGGGAGGCGCGGTCGTTGTGGGACATGGCAGTGTGTGCCATGCTATAAACATTACTTTATTTCGTACTTAATACTTACATTGGGTTTTACAATTATGCTTCCGCTAAACACATAACTATGCTTTGGTTTTGAACACCTTTCATATTGATTGGTTGAATTATGTTTACTTACATGCTTGTTCAATATGATTGGTGGCTTGATCCTGGTCAGTCACGCCTCTAAGCGGTGGTACTCCGCATGTGGATTTTGGGGGTGTGACAGAATGCGATAGCGATAAATCGATTAAGCATGCGATTAATATGCGATTAAACCTCGATTATTAACAAGTACTCCACATAATACAACTAATACGATAACATAAATAGACTATCTACAAGTCAAAGAAGTCAAAACAGGAGCTGAGCAAGGAGTAATAGATCGTAATTAGCAATCTTGTATTCCTTTGACTTCAATCTTGACTTTGAATTTGACTTTCAAAACACGGGGTGTTACGGCCTCCCCTTCTTAAGGGAATTTCGTCCCGAAATTAGGCCGAAGCCGTAACAAACAACTGCGGGTACTTCGCCTTCATGTCGCTTTCGAGTTCCCAAGTGAACTCGGCGCCTCGTTTGCCTTCCCAGGGAACTTTCACAATGGGAATGCGCGAGCGTCGGAGCTGCTTGGTTTGGCGGTCCATGATTTCGATAGGCTTTTCCACGAAGTGTAGTGTCCCATTTATTTGAAGATCCTCGAGGGGTACATGCAAATCATACTCAGCCAGGCATTTTCTGAGGTTTGAAACGTGGAAAGTCGGGTGGACGTTGTTAAGTTCCTCCGGTAGTTCGAGTCTGTAAGCCACTTTTCCGATCCTTTCCAGGATCTTAAAGGGTCCAACATATCGAGGCGCGAGTTTCCCTTTCTTGCCGAATCTGACCACACCCTTCCAAGGTGATACCTTTAGGAGTACATGGTTGCCAACGTCAAATTCAAGGGGCTTGCATCGTCTATCGGCGTAACTTTTCTGACGACTCCGAGCTTTCAGCAGGTTGTCTCGAATTTGGAGGATTTTGTCAGTCGTTTCTTGCAATAGCTCAGGACTGGTTAACTGCGAGTGCCCGATCTCATGCCATAGAATAGGCGATCGACATCTTCTTCCATACAATGCCTCAAATGGTGCCATTTGAATGCTGGAATGATAACTGTTATTATACGAGAATTCGACCAAAGGTAAGTATGTGTCCCAATTACCACCGAAATCTATGACACACGAACGGAGCATGTCTTCAAGGGTACGAATCATTCTTTTAGTCTGACCGTCGGTTTGGGGATGGAATGCGGTACTTAGATTAAGCGCAGTACCGAGAGCAGCTTGAAATGTTTCCCAACAACGCGAGGTAAACCGAGCATCACGGTCAGAGATGATGTCACGAGGCGTCCGATGTCGACAAATGATCTCTTTGGTGTAGATTCGGGCTAATTTTTCTACCTTGTAGTCTTCCCGTATTGGCAGAAAGTGAGCAGATTTAGTCAAATGGTCAACGACAACCCAGATGATGTCATGACCTGTGGGGGTACGCGGAAGCTTCGTTATGAAGTCTATAGCTATACTCTCCCACTTCCACACAGGGATCTCGGGTTGAACGAGTAAGCCAGAGGGTCTTTGGTGCTCAGCCTTGACCTTCGAGCAGGTTAGGCACTTCGAAACATAGAGGGCGATATCCCTCTTCATGCCCGGCCACCAGTACAAGAGCGCAGGTCCTGGTACATCTTATCGGCATCGGGATGAATAGAATATCGGGATTTGTGGGCTTCGTCCATCAAAATCTGTCGTATATTGGTCCGTTTAGGGATCCAAATTCGGTCCAGAGAATGGAATATCCCATTCGACTTATTCACTAGCCGGGCTCCATCGTTGAGGATCCTTTCCTTCTTCAAAGTACGCTCATTAAAGCAGGCATGTTGGGCTTCGCGGATGAGGGTTTCAAGATCATATTTGGCTTTAATATTACGGACGCTATGCAAATAACTCCATCTGCTGAGAGCGTTGGTAACGACATTTTCTTTTCCAGGATGATAACGAATCTCACAGTCATAATCGTTGAGAAGTTCTACCCACCGGCGTTGACGCATATTTAGTTCTTTCTGAACAAAGATTTGTTGTAGGCTCCTATGATCGGTGAAGATCGTACACTTGGTACCATAAAGGTAGTGTCGCCAAATCTTTAACACAAAAACAACTGCTCCTAGCTCGAGATCGTGGGTTGTATAGTTCTTCTCATGAATTTTGAGCTGACGAGATGCGTAAGCAATAACCTTGTCTCGTTGCATGAGAACACAACCAAGGCCAAGGTTTGAGGCATCACAAAGTGAAAACAGGAGCATTGCAAAGCATGTACTTGAGAGTTTGAAAGGCAGTCTCTTGTCTAGTTCCCCAAACAAAAGGCTTGTCTTTGTGCGTGAGAGAGGTGAGCGGTACAATGATTTTAGAGAACCCTTCGATAAATCGGCGATAATAGCCCGCCAGTCCGAGAAAAGAACGGACTTCACACAGGTTCTTTGGTGTGACCTAACTCTTTACAGCTTCGATCTTCGCGGGGTCGATGTGAATACCTTGACTATTAACAATGTGACCGAGGAATTGAACCTCCTCCAGCCAGAATTCACACTTGGAGAACTTGGCATAGAGTCGATTCCCCCGAAGTAGCTCGAGAACCAAACGTAGATGTTGCGCGTGTTTGGCCTTCGACTTGGAATAGATCAGGATATCATCGATGAACACGATGACAAAGCGGTCGAGAAAAGGTTTACACACGTGATTCATCATATCCATAAAAACCGCGGGTGCATTGGTTAAACCAAAAGGCATAACAACGAACTCGTAGTGGCCGTATCGAGTGCGAAAAGCGGTTTTGGGAATATCCTTCTCTTGTATGCGTAGCTGGTGGTAGCCTGAGCGTAGATCGATCTTGGAGAAACACGTAGCACCTTGTAACTGGTCAAACAAATCATCAATGCGAGGCAGGGGATAGCGGTTCTTGATTGTCAGCTTATTCAATTCCCAATAGTCGATGCACATCCGGAACGACCCATCGTTCTTTTTGATGAAAAGGACTAGTGCGCCCCAAGGAGAGGTGCTTGTCACACCCCTTTCTGCGGCGGAAGCACGAAGTGTGATCATGAAAGGTTCTCATTGCATACGAAAGGTAAACATACTACATGCTCGTAAAATAACTTCAAATACCAAACATTCCATAACTTGAAAACATAAGTTTAGCGTTTACATCACGAGATAGCATAAAACATTGTCTTGAAAGTTTACAACTTTATTTAAAGATAAACATAGATGACATCCAAGAGCATGAGTAAGACTGCGCGCACATCCACTTTAGTTACATGAAATACATGTGAGTTTTGGAAAAACGTCAACATAATTGAAGGTCCCCTTGATGTGTATGGATCTTCACAGAATTGTCAATCCGATCAAGAGTGCAGAATCCTTTTGATCAGAATAAGCAGAAAATGTGTAGGAACAGCAAGACACTTTCAATCCGGGTTTTCTATTGATTATCAATCAAACTGAATTACAATCAATTAAAACCCTAACTCTCTGAATTTCGTCCAAACCCTAAAGCTCTCACGAAATTCCTCTCACAAACTGTTTTGGCTGATTTACCTAAACCCTAAAGCCTAACCTTGTTTATATAACACAAGGTTGCAACATTAGGCTGGGTTTGCTACATGGGCTAGGACCAAATCGTCCCCCATCACCCAATGTGGGTTTTGTTTAGCCCAAACTCTATTATCTCACTAATACAAAGCTAAACCCGCTAACTGTTGATCGTTTAACTAATTACAAGATATCCAAAGACCAAATCTAAGCTGTTGTCACAAACACGCACCAACAAACTCCCCCTTGACAATAGCTTCATAAAATAACTTTGTCTTCAGTCATCTTGCAATCTTCATGTAGTCTTGCACTGTCTTTGGTCTTTGGATAGCTTCAGCTTCAATAGCTTCTGTCAGCAACAGACTCCCCCTAAGCTGATGCATCCAATCACCAAATCTTCCAAAACTTTAGCGTTTGAGTAAACTCCAGTTCAGCATATGTATAGCAATCTTCAAACTTTTCAACTTTGTCTGCAATGTAGAAAGGAGGTTCTACCATGCATCCAATCAAACTCTCATCTTCATAACAACTTCTCAGCAACATACCACTTCAATCTGTATACTATAAAACAAACATCTCGAGAAACCATAAGAATTTTTCAACAAAGTTAAATAAATTATTATTATTCAAGAGATAATTAAACTGTATCACAGATTAAGCATTTTCAATCTATCACCAACACGCAAAAATTTTTAATCACACACTCTATAACCCGCATGATTTAAAATTTTGAACTCACTTTCCAACACCGTCTCCCCCTATCAGTAACAATTCCTCCAAGAATAACAGTTTTCCGTACGTTAAGAATTTTCAACAGAAAAAGACACTATTTTTGGATTTTTGTATTTTCTGAAAGCAAATAAATACGAAAAGCAATAAACACTCTATTTTTGTGAGAATCACTGGTAAGAAGATCATATCAACAAAATCAAACTGTTTCACACTATTAGATAATTCTTTATTTAATTTTTTTCGTGAAAAGCAGTCCAAGACGATTACCAGTATGTTTGTCCACTTAAACAAAATGCATGAACATTTCAAGTACCATTACCATATGATACGTTAAGGTAATTTTATTTACTGATATACTAGTGTGTCCCACTTTAGGATATACCCCCGCGATCAAGGTATGCACAAAGATTCATCGTAGTAGGTGAGTATACTGAATTCATCCGTTTTGTTTTCAACGTTTAGATATTTGGTGAACAGGTCAGTACTTCCGTACAGCAGAGAGACCAAAATATCTAACGAGGGCTAAGACAAATACCATTTTTTGGTACGATTTATGCATTTTGCACATTTTTGAATGACTCTCTATGAGAGCTTCTTCATTTTCAGGGTTTTGGCATTTTTAGCTCTTTTAAGATATCCTGGGTGTGTCTAGGTCAGCATATATCTGGATGCAGCAGAAGGACACCCCTGATATCCCCAGATGAAATAACAGTATAAAGACCCAAAACTTCAGATTTTGGCAATCTATCAACGCAAGATTTAAGGTCATTAAACCATACACCCCTAATGTGTTCCCCACTCATATTCAGTTCATTTAGGTTTATATCACATTGGTAAGTTGATTATTTCATGCTTTTTGCCTACTGGTACATCGTATGATGAAGCTGCTATCACACTTAAGCAATTTAATTCATTTTGAGTGTGACAGTCTAACTTGCCGATGTACTATCATTTCTTCTTTTTCACACAGTGATAACTCATTTTTGTTTTTCTATTTTTTTTATGTTTTTGATTTTTCAATGTTTTTGTATTTTTGATTATTAAGAAAGCAGTAAACTCTTTCATGTTCACTTAATCTGTTTCAAATTTCTGAGATTTTCCAAGATTTCGTAACAATTTCCTGCAAAATCGAAACACCAAAATCAGTCCAATTTTTCAAAAATTATGAAGAGCACGAAGAACAGTCTTCGAATCTTCAAATCTGTTCAGCCGAATTTCTCAACCAAACAACCCGAACAATCCTGAAAACCTGCAAATCAGCAAATAAACAAACCAAAAGATCAAAACAGCCAAAAATTTTGGAAATTTTATCAAACAAAGAAAAATTTCGAAACCCTAATTTCAGGTTTCAACAATTTCGAAAATTTTCCTGTTTCTGCAGCAAACAATTCTGAACCGAGCCTTCAAGAGCCTAATGCTCTGATACCAATTGTAGGTCCCCTTGACGTATGGATCTTCACAGAATTGTCTTTCCAATCAAGAGTGCGGAATCCTCTTGATCAGAATATAGCAGAATGAGTAGAAACAGAAAACAGCAAATCACTTTCAAACCGGGTTTCTATTGATTATCCAAACAAACGTTTTACAATCAATCAAACCCTAACCACACACAATTTCGTCTAAGTCTATGCTCTCACGAAATTAATCTCTCAAATATTGTTTTTGGCTGATTAACCTAAACCCTAAAGCCTAACCTTGTTTATATAACACAAGGTTGCAACATTAGGCTGGGTTTGCTACAGGGGCTAGGCCCAAATCGTCCCCCATCACCCAATGTGGGTTATGTAGCCCAAACTCTATTTTCTCACTAATACAAAGCTAAACCCGCTAACCGTTTATCGTTTAACTAATTACAAGATATCCAAAGACCAAATCTAAGCTGTTGTCACAAACATGCACCAACAAACTCCCCCTTGATAATAGCTTCATAAAATAACTTTGTCTTCTGTCATCTTGCAATCTTCATGTAATCTTGCACTGTCTTTGGTCTTTGGATAGCTTCAGCTTCAACAGCTTCTGTCAGCAACAGACTCCCCCTAAGCTGATGCATCCAATCACCAAATCTTCAAAAACTTTAGCGTTTGAGTAAACTCCAGTTCAGCATTTGCAAAGCAATCTTCAAACTCTTCATCTTTGTCTGCAATATAGAAAGGAGGTTCTACCATGAATCCAATCAACCTCTCATCTTCACATCAACTTCTCAGCAACATAGCAACTTCTCAGCAACATACTGCTTCAATCTGTATACTATAAAACAAACATCTCGAGAAACCATAAGAATTTTTCAACACAGTTAAATAATTATTATTATTCAAGAGATTGTATCACAGATTAAGCATTTTCAATTTCTTCGCCAACAAGCAAAACTGTTTAATCACACCCTATAACCCGCATGATTTAAAATTTTGAACTCACTTTCCAACACCGTCTCCCCCTATCAGTAACAATTCTTCCAAGAATAACAGTTTTCCGTACGTTAAGAATTTTAAACAAAAAAAGACAGTATTTTTGTATTTTTGTATTTTCTGAAAGCAAGTAAATAACAAAAGCAATAAACACTCTATTTTTGTGAGAATCACTGGTAAGAAGATCATATCAACAAAATCAAACTGTTTCACACTATTAGATAATTCTTTATTTAATTTTTCATGAAAAGCAGTCCAAGACGATTATCAGTATGTTTGTCCACTTAAACAAAATGCATGAACATTTCAAGTACCATTACCGTATGATACGTTAAGGTAATTTTATTACTGATATATTAGCGTGTCCCACTTCAGGATATACCCCCGCGATCAAGGTATGCACAAAGATTCATCGTAGTAGGTGAGTATACTGAATTCATCCGTTTTGTTTTTCAACGTTCAGATAATTGGTGATCAGGTCAGTACTTCCGTACAGCAAAGAGACCAAAATATCTAACGAGGGCTATGACAAATACCATTTTTTTTGGTACGATTTATGCATTTTGCACATTTGAATGACTCTCTATGAGAGCTTCTTCATTTATGGGTTTTGGCATTTTTAGCTCTTTTAAGATATCCTGGTTGTGCCTAGGTCAGCATGTATCTGGATGCAGCAGAAGGACAACCTTGATATCCCCAGATGAAATAACAGTATAAAGACCCAAAACCTCAGATTTTGGCAATCTATCAACGCAAGATTTAAGGTCATTAAACCATACACCACTGATGTGTTCCCCACTCATACACAGTTCATTTAGGTTTATATCACATTGGTAAGTTGATTATTTCATGCTTTTTGCCTACTGGTACATCGTATGATGAAGCTGCTATCACACTTAAGCAATTTAATTCATTTTGAGTGTGACAGTCTAACTTGCTGATGTACTATCATTTCTTCTTTTTCACACAGTGATAACTCATTTTTGATTTTCTATTTTTTTTTATGTTTTTGATTTTTCAATGTTTTTGTATTTTTGATTTTTAAGAAAGCAGTAAACTATTTACAAAAGCAATGTGGGTTTTGTTTAGCCCAAACTCTATTATCTCACTAATACAAAGCTAAACCCGCTAACTGTTTATCGTTTAACTAATTACAAGATATCCAAAGACCAAATCTAAGCTGTTGTCACAAACACGCACCAACAATAATGTTGGTGTGAATTCATGCAGTGATTGTTTTGAATGTTTAAATGCTTAAATGAAAACATGGTATGTAACTTGAATGAATGTTTGAATGTAACTTGTAAACGTATCTGTGACTGTACTATGAATGTTTGAATGTGTGAGATCGCTAGTGGTTTGCAAGGCCACTAACATGTGTCACGACATAGGAAGCCACCAAACCTAGGCATTTTTGTCGACTTTGACTGAGACACAGAAGCACTCATTGGTAGAAGTAGGCCAAGAGTGGGGTTGCCTGAAACCCATTAGATCTAACCTTTTGTTCCGCGGTCTGAATGTATACGTTGATTAATGGTGCTTATGGTACCCTATTCGAGACATGATCTAGAATGTTTCACTTGAATGTTTTTGTACCCATCATACTATTTGTAAACCTTGTAACATTTGTAACATGTATTTCACCCCTGAAATTATAAAACCAAAAATAGTTAAAGAAAAGGGGGAGCATGAACTCACAACTTTGCGTTCCTTGCGTCGTAAACTTCACCGGGTTTACTTTATCTAGCGTCGTGACCTAAACGTGTTTTATTAACGTTAGTCACTAGACTTGTATCGCACAAGTACAGTCACTGTCTTTTGTATATGTTTTCTTGTGTTAAAAATAATTTATATTTTTAACTATGTGTCTTACTTATATTATTTTCTCAAAAATAAATATAAGTTTCTTGTATTTTGCACCCGAATTATGTATCTTGTATGTTGTATGTGTATTTTTGTTACAAAAATTATGGCGAGATTTATATTCGAAAAGCATAGTTTAGAACACACTAGCAAACATTTGTCTAGAAAATATTCACAAAGTGTTAGGATTTTCAGAAAATTTCGCCATAGTCTCCTTTGTAAATGGAGGTGTCCATGCTAAGTAGCATATCATTTTCTTTAACACGTTAGGTCGTTCTCAAATAACCTACCCGACATTTAGACACGCAAATTACAACTTATGTCGTTTCTGCTTTATTCTTCAAAACTGGGCTGTTTTCGGGGATTTTAATAAAATAGTTAACTTATTCCAAAAATTCCAAAACTTTTATAGAATGTCTTAAACGATCCAAATATTATTGTGTTACAATATCGGGATCCAATTCATTACCAATATTTTATAAAAATTCATTTTCCGGACTGCATTCAGATTCATCTTTTTCTGACTGCAGCCCACGGAATAATTTATTTAAAATTCATCGTAAGTCCGATTTACGAAATTCCAGTGGGAGAATTACAAATACATCAGTGGTCATCTACAGTACAAATTTCATGAGCTAATTCTACACAGAACTCAAGTTATGACTAAAAACATTTCGCCCATTTACTGCAGTAAAAACTCAGCTTTAGCTGCTGTTACAAAAAGGGTCTTTAAAAATAGTAAACGAAGTCCAAAAATTATGATTCTAGTGCCATTAGAACTGTATTTCATAATAACACGTGATAGACTCAAGAAAATCAAGTTTTTGTCAAGTTACGATCTGGTTACAGCCAACTGAAGTTGGCTGTAATATTTGGACATAAACTGTTTTTAGCTTATTGTGTTCTAACGCGCGTTCTATTTGTTCCGTTAACATGTCTAGTGATCAACAACGACCTTTAACATCCATATTAACGAGTAAATCATCAAGTAATCAACAACATGTTCACTACAACATCCTACTACAACATTTCATCATGTAAATCTTCATGTAAAGCTTTATGTTTGAATCTTTTATGTTCAAGTTTCTTATTCTTTAGTGTTCTTCAAAATTTTCAACATAACAAGTCTTTTAACCACTAAAAATAGAAGTAAATAAGAGTATTGAAGGTGCTTACTACTAGCTTAAAGCTAGGGTAAGAACAAGGATGAAGATTGAGTGGTTAATAGCAAACGAATGAGGTCCTTGATGATCCGCAAACACCAAGCTTCCTATAACGCCTCCTTACACCTTGAGTGAACCTTGGATTGGATGAATGAAGATCAAAATATGGTGATGGTGGTGGTGTTTGGTTCAGCCGATTGCAAGAAGAAGGAGGAGAGAAGAAAGTGTGTTGAGTTGTGGATGGATAATGAGAATGAAGAACTAATGGACTTTATAAACAACTTTCCAACATGAAATTACACATGGGTTAATATGTTTCAAGAGTACTAGACATGATCTAATAAACAATTTTATAAAATCATGGGGGTTCCCAATGTCTCCATAACCGGTTGGGGGGGGGGGGGCATCTAGTTGGATCTTGATTCTTGGTTACTAGTTCTAGTTACATATTAAATGATATGTTTAGGGATTTTAGGTGTTAAGTGTTTTTATGATGTAATATGGTGTTTAGGGACCATAACTAGCTTGGTAATGTTAAAACAATGCTTCTAATAATATTTTGATGTTCCGGGTAATGTTCGGTTGTTCGGTTAGATACCGGTTCGTTAAAGTGCTAAATTGCACCGTTTAGTGTCTTTTAAGTATTCTTTTGTGACACTTTCAATTTCTGACACTTAGGGAAATATTCTGGATGATAAATCATAATTTATGCATAATATTCCGGTGTCATAATGCTGATTATAGCTGAATTTAATAAAATTTTGCACTTAAAGTGCGTTTCGGGTGCTTTTTAGTGGGTATTTAGCTTCCGGGTGGTCTATATATATAAACCCTTGTATGTACTCTTGGGTTTTAATGTATTCTTGTCATTGGACCTACACCTAGGCTCCAATTCTATTGTCTGACTGTTTTCTGTAGGATTGTTGACACAATGTGTCTTACCGGTGAGTTTACTAGTATTCCTGATGCAACGCTCTCGTTTATGTATAAAGCAATATTTTGTAGTATAAAACGTGCATGAATTCACTTGTTTAGTATGAAATCAGACAATGTTGACATTTAAGCACATAATTGTAGTCATTAAATAATAATTAAAGTGTACGGAAATTACCGGTTTGGTGCCAGTTGTCACAGTCTCCCCCCGTTAAAAGAATTTCGTCCCGAAATTCAGGCTGAGCTAACTCTCGCAGGAGTCTTCTTGAACAGGTGGGGATACTTTTCTTTGAACTGGTCTTCATGTTCCCATGTGTACTCGGGTCCGTGCTTAGAGTTCCAACGTACTTTGACAAGTTTGACAGTGCTCCTCCTGGTGTTGTTGACTTTCCAGTCTGTAACCTCAACGGGTTGTTCTGTGAATCGGAGGGTGTCATCAATATGCACTTCATCCGCAGGGATGATCACGTTTTCTTGTGTTGGACTCCTTTTGAGGTTGGATACATGGAACGTATCATGTACTCCATTAAGTTCTTCCGGTAACTCCAACTTGTATGCTATGGTACCAATTCTTTCCAAAATTCTGAATGGTCCGATGTATCGTGGGTTCAGCTTTCCACGTTTCCCGAATCTTACTACGCCTTTCCAAGGTGAGACCTTTAACAACACTTTGTCTCCCACCTCAAATTCTAATGGTTTTCGTCTTCGATCAGCGTAACTCTTTTGTCGATCTCGATCCGCCTTAATGCGCTCTCGGATCTGCATGATCTTGTCGGTTGTCTCTTGTACAAGTTCAGGACCAACCATACGTTTGTCTCCAGCGTCTGGCCAACATAAGGGCGATCGGCACTTGCGGCCATACAGAGCTTCAAACGGTGCGGCTTTTATGCTTGTATGATAACTGTTATTGTAGGAAAACTCAACTAAAGGTAGGTGAGTATCCTAGCTGCCGCCTAGGTCCATGACACATGCGCGAAGCATATCTTCTAATGTTTGTATAGTCCGTTCGCTCTGGCCGTCTGTTTGTGGATGGAAGGCTGTGCTTAGATCTAATTGAGATCCAAAGGCTTCCTGAAATGATTGCCAGATTCTTGAGACAAAGCGTCCATCTCCGTCTGAAATAATTGAGATTGGCACTCCATGTCGTGCCACGATTTCTTTTAAGTATATCTCAGCAAGCTTTCCAGTGCTGTCTTTTTCTCGGATCGGTAGGAAGTGCGCAGACTTCGTTAATCGATCGACTATCACCCATATCATATCGTGCCCTCTCGGGGTCTTGGGTAATTTTGTTATGAAGTCCATCGAGATTTGTTCCCACTTCCACATGGGTATCTCTGGTTGTTGTAGTAGGCCGGACAATTTCTGATATTCAGCCTTAACCTTAGCACAGGTTAGGCATTTTCCAACATAGACAGCAACATCGCTCTTAAGTCTCGGCCACCAATAGTATTCTTTCAAGTCTTGATACATCTTGTCCGATCCTGGATGGATCGAGTATCTCGATTTATGCGCTTCATCAAGGATGACTTCTCGTAGGCCACCATAGAGCAGAACCCAAAAATGCTTCTCAAAGTATAAGGCTCCCTCTTCGTTTGGCACCATGTATTTCAACATGCCCCGTATGTATTCAGCTTTACAATTTTCTATTTTAAGGGCTTCTTGTTGTGAGTCACGAATACGTTCGGTGAGGTTCGTTCGAATAGTCATTTCTAACGCTCGAACCCTTAGGGTCTTAACCCTTTCTTTTCGACTTAGTGCGTCTGCTACGACGTTTGCCTTTCCAGGATGGTACTTAATCTCACAGTCATAATCGTTCAGCAGCTCGACCCATCGTCACTGAGGCATGTTTAATTCCTTTTGATCAAATATGTGTTGTAGACTTTTGTGATCTGTGAAGATTGTACATCGAGTACCATATAAATAGTGTCGCCAGATCTTCAAGGCGAATACCATCGCGCCTAGTTCCAAGTCGTGAGTGGTGTTGTTTCTTTCATGTACCTTCAATTGTCTTGAAGCATAAGCGATGACTTTCTGGCGTTGCATGAGCACGCAACCCAAGCCTTGTCGTGAAGCGTCGCAGTAAACCACGAAGTCCTCAGTGCCTTCGAGTAAGGATAGTATCGGTGCATCGCATAGCTTGTTTTTAAGTAGCTGGAAGGCTTCTTCCTGCTTGTCACCCCAGTCGTACTTTTTGTCTTTCTGCGTAAGGGCAGTTAGCGGTTGAGCTATCTTGGAGAAATTCTCAATAAACCCTCGATAATAGACCGCTAAGCCCAAAAATTATCGAACTTCAGTTGGGGTTTTGGGATCTTCCCAATTCTTTATTGCTTCGATCTTGGCTGGGTCTACATGAATGCCCTTCTTGTTCACAACATGACCAAGAAATTGTACTTCGCGAATCCAGAATTCGCATTTTGAGAACTTTGCATAAAGCTTTTCTTTCTTCAGTAGTTCCAAAATGGTTCTGAGGTGTTGCTCGTGCTCTTCTTTCGTTCGCGAGTAAATCAGGATATCATCGATAAATACAATCACGAATTTATCGAGATATGGTTTGCATACGCGGTTCATCAGATCCATAAAGACTGCTGGTGCGTTCGTCAGTCCGAATGGCATCACAAGAAATTCGTAATGCCCATAGCGTGTTCTGAATGCAGTCTTTGGCACGCTTTCTTCTTGGATTCTTAACTGATGGTATCTAGATCGAAGATCGATCTTGGAATAGTAGCTTGATCCTTATAACTGATCAAATAAGTCATCAATCCTCGGTAGTGGATACCGATTCTTGATCGTGAGCTTGTTCAGTTCTCTGTAATCGATACACATCCGCAGTGTTCCGTCCTTCTTCTTCACAAATAATACTGGAGCTCCCCAGGGTGAGAAGCTTGGCCTTATGAATCCTTTATCCAACAACTCCTGGAGTTGTGTAGATAATTCTTGCATCTCGGATGGGGCAAGTCGATAGGGAGCCTTGGCTACAGGAGCGGCTCCTGGAACCAAGTCTATGCGGAATTCGACTTGTCGTTGCGGAGGTAGTCCTAGCAGATCTTCGGGAAAAACATCAGGAAATTCCTTCACCACAGGAATGTCTTCGAGTTTCGGCTCCTCAGCCTTCTTATCTACAACGTGTGCTAGGAAGGCAACACATCCTTTCCTTAAGCACGTCTGTGCCTTCATACAACTGATGATTCGAAGAGGCGCATCTCGTTTTTCTCCATGCACGATGAGAGTTTCATCATTCGCCAACGGGATGCGAATGATTTTCTCGTGACAAATAAGTTCAGCTTTGTTCTTGGACAACCAGTCCATTTCGACTACTACATCGAAGCTACCCAATTGAATAGGTAAGAGGTCGATGCTAAAATTTCGTTCACCAAGTTCTAATGAGCAGCCTCTAACGACTTCGCCCGATTCAACAAGTTTACCATTGGCTAGTTCTATGGATTAAGGAATTTCTAATCTACTAGATTTTATTCCAAGCATGCGTTTAAATTCCACAGACATGAAGCTATAATCGGCGCCAGTGTCAAATAATATGGATGCAAAGTGATTGTTAACGAGGAACGTACCGGTGACCACATTAGGGTCATCGCGTGCGTTCTTTGCTCCAATCACAAATGCTCGAGCCTGAGCGTTGTTTCCCTTTGGGCAGTCTTTCATGAAATGATCATTTCTTCCACAATTGAAGCATCCTTGGTTCCGCCCAGCTCTATTACCATTCCGGTTACCGTTGTCGTTCCCACCATTGTTTCCATTACCATTACCATTGCGGCCTCCAATACCTTTTCCCCAACAATCCTCGGTACGGTGGCCTGGCTTTCCGCAGTTCTCGCATTTCCCAACGCGACAATTTCCCACGTGGTGAAAGTCACAGCGGTTGCATTTGGGCAGAGTGCCCTGATACTTTTTAGTTCCTGTATTGCTTGTAGCCGCGAAGGTGTTTGCCTCCATAGGTGGGTTAGTGTCACGCTTCTTGTCGTTCCAACCCTTGTTGTTGCTGCGGGTTGCTTGGTTCAGATTTGAATGCTTTCTCTTCTTGTCACCAGACGACTCAGCATGCGTCTCGGTCTTCTCAGTTGGGTTCAGTGATAGTTTCTTCATACGAACACAATCTTCAGTAAGGCTGACAGCCAGAGTTACAGCCTCGGTGATTGTTTAAGGTTTGGCCGAAGTTACCATGCCACAAAATTCTGAGGCCAATCCCCAAATGTAGCGTTCAACGCGCTTAAATTCGGGAGTCACCATGTAGGGAAGCACTCTAGACAGATCATGGAACCTTCGAGTATAACCATTAATATCAGCACCTTCCATAGTCAAGTGCCAGAACTCCGTTTCCAGTCTTTGGAGTTTAGCACGAGAGCAATACTTCTCTCTCATTCTTTCCTTCAGTTCATCCCAAGTTAGGCCATAAGCGGTATCATCGCCCAAGGTTTGGACTTGCAAGTTCCACCAAGTCAAAGCTTCATCGACAAACAATCCAGTAGCAAAAGTGACTTGTTGATCCGCGGTACACTTGCTCATGCGGATAGTAGCTTCAGTCTTCTCCGTCCAGCGTACAAATGCTACTGCACCTCCTGTGCCGTCGTAGTTCATCGGCTTGCAGTCGAGAAACTGCTTGAAAGTGCAGCCTGGAGCTGCATTGTGTGACAACCCTCACTAAACCAGGTATCCGTACGACTTAATTAATAATTAATTACTGCTTAATTACTGTGCTTACTTGAACTTGTGGATAAACTGCTACTTGAATACTGATACATGTACTTACTTGCATCATACTTTACTTGCTGTCACTCCATGTTTTGCTTACAGCACCTTTGTGACAACCTTGATGCACCAAAAGCACAGTAGCACAATGAACGGATAACCTATTAAACGTGCTGTCATAACTAGCACCAGGCAGGTACTGCCTCTAAGGCCTGTAAGAGCCTGAGATAGTTTGCTACACTAGTGGTGAGTGTAGGGATATAAGGGTTGTAGAACTGCGTCACTAGATATAAGTTACAGTGACCGGATGTGCCTAAAATGTACTTACATAAAAATTCAGCACTTTACATAAAAATTCAGCATTTAGCTACCTAATAAAGTGCCAAAACATGAGGAAAAATATTACTAGACACTTTCCAAAGTGTCGGGAATAAATTGTGTCACTAAAAATAATAATAACGACACTTTAAAGCTTTGTTAAGCACTTTGACGGATTACAATCCAACCGAACAACCGGACTTTACCCGGAACATAAAAATATTGTCATTAACACTGTTTTTCTTTTCTGAGCCAGTTAGGGTCCCCGTATACCCTAACACCCGCTATAATGCATGACACACTAGTAACCGGGTTAATCCCTAAACTAACTAAATTAACCTAACTAATAACTAATGTTTAGTTGGAAATGAACTAGATTCCCCCCCCCCCCCCCAACCAAACCGTCCCCAAGGGGACACCTCATGTCCTATTTTGATTAAACTAATCTCTTATGTCTAATATCTAAGAGACACATAATCCATTGGACCATAATCCTAAACTTTGCCTATAAGATCACCACTAAACCCCTCATTCTTTCACTTAACAAACATCACAACACACACACTCTCTCCTCTCTCTTTGGCTCTCGGCCGAGAACACCCACAAGCATCCATCCATCGTCGAGTTTTGATCTTCTCATTCCAAGAGCATACAAGTGTTGAGGATCACATACGAGGAGGCTTAGTGCATTCGAAACGCGAAGGACCTCTTCTCATTGCTTTTATCCACTCATTCTTCGACTAGAATCTTCCCTAGCCTCGAGCTAGTAGTAAGTTGCTTGAAACACCCTCTTGATCTATTTTAAAGTGGTTAAAACGGTATATGATGGTTAAAACTCATGAACATACAAGATGATATGAAAAAGTCTACTGAAAATGCTAAAAATGATGGATAAAAGCTTGATTGTTGTGTAAATCATGTAGGATTTGTTTTGTGTAATTATTTAGTGCTGATCTATGATGTGGTAGCTCGGATCATCATCTAACCCGGATTAGTCATGTTCATGAAACATGACATAGAATATGTTAAGAATAAAAAGGGTTAAATGATGAAACTCTACTACACACCAAACATGAACTTGTGTAAAATCGACTTTACTTACGAAATAGTGTTTAAAACTAGTAGATCTACGGATCTACTGTCACACCCCGACCACGTGGAACATACAAACGTGGCGGAAATGTCGGGGAGTGTTGTAACAGAATTAATTGTTTCAAATCCATGGCAATTGAAGTTTCGTTTTATTAATTAAAAGTGTTACAATGTCTAAACAAACAAAGAAATACAACATAATTAACTAGTCTTGCATCTTTTATTGTCACTAAAGCCCAAGTCTGCCTATATGTATCTTGATCATCTTATGCAACAGCTCCTGAAAAACACATGTGAAAATATGGTACGTCAGCATAAAAATGCCTGTGAGATACATAGGTTTGTGAAAATAAGATTCATGACTTATGTTTAAGAAAATGTTTAGTCATGAACCTGGTTGTTTGCTTTGTTTTGTAAATCATTTGAAAAACAATGAGTTCAGATGATATGTATAAATAAGTGAATAATGTATGGTTAAATGAATAACCATAGTAAAAATGGATTTGTATAAGATAAGTTGTTTGTAAAACAATGTCTTGTGAAAAGTATGTTAATTGTATAAAATGTTATATGTATCAAACTGAAATGATTCAAATAACGCTACCATATGTAATACCATACAAACACTTATATATAGGAAGTACCAGCGGCGTATCCACCATGCTTGTATCATATTACACACGCATCGTTACTTAATCACTTAATCAAACCAAACCAAACAATGTAAAATGTCTATGTCAAAATATCCATGTCAAGATGTAAATCATGTCAAAATGTCTATGTCAAATATCCATGTCAAATGTCTATGTCAAATATCCATGTATGGCAAGTGAAATGTCTCAACTAAACCATATGCACAAAAACAAAGTATTGAAGTAAAAACTTGGTTTAAATCAAAGTTATGTCTTGTGGAAAAATGCATGATCAAATGTCAATCATGTTAAAATGTCTATGTCGAAATGTCATGTAAAACGATGTACTAAGTAATGCACACAATGGCAATACATAGCATGAAATGTAATGAAATCATGTACTATAATGTACTAACGAACATAGCAGTATATGATGTGAAAACAGGAAAGCAGGAAAGTAACAAGTAGGCACATGTGTTCCACCCCAAAACAGTTTGGAAAACAGTAAAAGAGGGGTCTATGTACTCACCTGAGATTGCTCAGTAGTCCTTGAGTGACAATTAAACAATGCTAGAGATCGCGGATATCAAACGGCACCTAATATAGGTAACTACATTAATAAACCGGACCTAGATCGGAAGACTGGGTAGCATTAGGGTTTGTAAACCAAACGAGTGTAGAGACTCGTGTCATTTGGTTTAACAAAGCCTACATACTAAATGAAAACTTAACCTGAGTGTCTTACGACCCATTACGACCCGTTTAGGCAGCTTATGCTACTTTAACGCGTCGTTCGCGTGAAACGCGTTCGGACCGCCTAACTAGTCCTATGACAAGTGTTATATGCCTAAACATGTTACATAATCAGTTATGTGACAAAGGTTTAGGTTACATATGCTTAATTACCAATTATACATGAAAAGGGTATTCTGGTAATTTACCTAAGGCATATAAACTACCTATCATACAACTACTTAAACGATGTGACCATAGGGTATAACCTCGGAAGGTTATTCCCTACCTACTATAGTCACCTAATGTATTTGGTCGGATCCTAATGATCGACCAAACTGGGTCGGGTTCGAGGTATAAGCGATTTATCAGATCGCTTACCCTACGACCCTAGACAACGTGGTAATCAGTAGGCATAGTCTCAAGGGACTATAACCATCGTGATTACAATCACGTTGCGAAGTTCAAACGAACTTCGCATTGACCATTACTGGTCAACGCAGAAAGTCAAACAAAGTTTGACTTTCAGACTCGATAAAACAATATAATAAGGAAAAGAACGAAAGAATACTTACGAAGGGTCCCCGAATGCTAACCCAGATCAAAATAGCTCAGGTATGAAACGAAGGTTCCAACTTAGAGCTTCCTTAATCAGATTTGTGGGTTTTGGGGTTGAGGGTGGATGGGTATTTATAGTAAAACCCGAACCGTTAAGATTGTTTCTTGGAGAAGGAGGCAACGATCAAGGACGTACACTTGTCGGGATGTTATGGTGGGTAAATGGCCACTCACCATAGGGTAATGACATGTGGAAGGGGGTTAGGAAGTGGTTTGCAGCTGGAAACAGGCTGTCGGTACATCGAATCTGGTCCCGAAAATGCGAAAAATGAGTTTCTGCATGTTTTCTGCCCCAGACTAGGCAGTCGCGTAGCGCGACGGCGAAGCCTATAGGGCTCGCGCTACGCTAGCACTCCATCTGATCAGAAAAGTTTCAAAAATGACACGTTTAGTCCCTGCAGCCCGTTTAAGCGATTTTCGATACGTTTGAACCCCGTTAACCTCATTTCAAGGCTCTAAAATGAAGTTAAAGTATAGGGAACTCAAAACATGCTCAAAAATATGCCGGATGATGGTTCGTTTGGTCGTACGAACGCGATGTTAGCTTAATTACGACGGAATGCGCATAAGCGCGAAAAACGAACAAAATGACGCGACGAATGGATTTTTCTTAAGGCGAACACTAAAATATAATGTAGTCATGCTTACATAAATTTTTGGATGTCCGAATGTATGCAGAACGTGAGTTACGCGTAAAAATGCAAACTTGTGCACTTTTTGACGCTTTTAGTCCCTGAATGACACAAAAGTTTATTTTAGCATACCGAACACCTCAAAGCCTATTTCTAAGCTATGTAAAGGATATTTATGGTATGTTTAACTTATGTTCATGTCCCGGAAGGTCTGTTACAGTTCAAATTGGCATACTTTCGCAGTTTGTCAACTTTAGTCCCTGTAAGCGATTAAACTTTGATTTCACCACACCAAACCTTCCAAAACTTATATCTAAGCTATGTAAAGGTTATTTAAGGTATGTTAAGCCTATTTCACTATTCCGGAGTGTTCATTGCATTAAACTGGTTATATTTACGCATCAGTGCGCGTATAACCTTCCAGAAAGCGATTTAGAGCTTGAAATCGAACAAGAGTTGATATGTGCAAAAGATACACATATTTATAAAAGTCCAAAGTATGAAATACAATATTTCATTGGTTTGGCATTTGTTTGATGGTTGAAATGACACGGGTGTTACAGTCTCCCCTACTTTAGGAAATTTCGTCCCGAAATTAATTCGTAGGAGTCTATTTGTGGCTTTGTGTCAAATAACCACCAAAGATAAACAAGACGTAATCCTGTAATTTCTCTTTAACGAACATTTTTCAGAAATGAAAAATGAACAGAGTTATTTTCAACAGGAATTATTTAGAAATGAAAATGAACAGAATAGTCATTTTCCATCTTTAGAAACAAAAATGAACAGAATAGTCATTTTACATCTTCAGAAACAAAAATGAACAGAATAGTCATTTTACATCTTCAGAAACAAAACAGAATAGTCATTTTACATCTTCAGAAACAAAAATGAACGGAATAGTCATTTTACATCTTCAGAAACAAAAATGATTGGAATAGTCATTTTACATCTTCAGAAACAAAAATGAATAGTCATTTTACATCTTCAGAAACAAAAATGAATAGTCATTTTACATCTTCAGAAACAAAAATGAACGGAATAGTCATTTTACATCTTCAGAAACAAAACAGAATAGTCATTTTACATCTTCAGAAACAAAAATGAACGGAATAGTCATTTTACATCTTCAGAAACAAAAATGATTGGAATAGTCATTTTACATCTTCAGAAACAAAAATGAACGGAATAGTCATTTTACATCTTAAGAAACAAAAATGAACGGAATAGTCATTTTACATCTTAAGAAACAAAAATGAACGGAATAGTCATTTTACATCTTCAGAAACAAAAATGATTGGAATAGTCATTTTACATCTTCAGAAACAAAAATGAATAGTCATTTTACATCTTCAGAAACAAAAATGAACGGAATAGTCATTTTACATCTTCAGAAACAAAAATGAACGGAATAGTCATTTTACATCTTCAGAAACAAAAATGAACGGAATAGTCATTTTACATCTTAAGAAACAAAAATGAACGGAATAGTCATTTTACATCTTAAGAAACAAAAATGAACGGAATAGTCATTTTACATCTTCAGAAACAAAAATGATTGGAATAGTCATTTTACATCTTCAGAAACAAAAATGAATAGTCATTTTACATCTTCAGAAACAAAAATGAACGGAATAGTCATTTTACATCTTCAGAAACAAAAATGAACGGAATAGTCATTTTACATCCTCAGAAACAAAAATGAACAGAGTAAACTCTAGATACATGACAAAACTTGCTGTGGTTTCTGTGCACTAAATTTTATAATTATGTACGCGTCCATAATTACGTAATTCCTTGCACAGTCCGCACAGTGCATTTCATGATGTGTAGGGGAAAAATATCAAATCTGTGATGAGTGTGACTAGACCACCCTAGGGTCCTCTTAATCAGATCAACACATGATCTTTTTAATTAGACCACCAAGGAGTCCTTTCAGCTATATCATCACATGATATTCCTAACCAGATTTTTTTTTGGATCAATCTGTTTAACTAGACCACTCAGGGGTCTAATTATGGAATAGTACAATATAATCCGAGGGACTTAACTACAACGTAGAAGCCCATTGAGGATTTAATATAGTACCTTTGGATATCCTACTATGAATTTCCTTATACAAAGATATGGAAGATTCTACGAGGATTTAGATAACAAAACTTGGATTTACACAAAAACATAAAAGAAAACACATAAGCACATAATCACATAATTGTTTAACTTGGTCATTAATTTGTTATCTTTGGACGCGGATACTTAAAGCACACCAGGAATCCAATTCGTGGATTTCATTTGGCACTTTAATCATTTCAAGAATCTATCTATGAAGATAGGATAATCTAAAAAGGAATTCGGCTTTGTCCTTATTGAATTGTGATGTACGTATTGAATCATACAAAGAATTCAATTAAGGACTCCGATGAATGATACCCATCCACAAGGATCTAATTATGAGGATAGAAAGATCCTACATGGATTTTGGAGTTTGTGTAACGAGAGTGTTCCGACACCTTGCACTAGGCGTGCTTACGTCGATACACAAGGTAGAAAGTTCATGAGGTTGAGGCGCCAGATATGTCAAGCGACATATGAAGCAGAGTTTGAAGGTTGAGCAGCAGCAGGATTTGTAACAGCTTTGCTTTGGATTGCAAAGCGGCATATGTTAACCAAATGTCTCCATCGTCCACCGTGGGTGCATTTGAAACAAGGTATTTGATTTGGATGATGATGTTTGCATTGATTGCACCAAGGAGCAGTTCCATTATACAGCTTCATCCCTGAGGCGAGTCATGGTGATAGCTAAGTCAACGGTCCTCTGGAGTACGACGCCTATTCGCTGGGTAATTGCAGCACCTGGTTTGGACATTGTTGTTGCGATGAAGAAGCATCTTGAAGATAACGAAAGGCATAGGAGGAAACAAGTGAAGGATAGTCAAAGAGAATAACAACACATGAAGATTGTGACCATTTGTTTGTTACCAAAGGCAAACAAATGAGATGGTGACTAATCAAAGTAAGCGGGTCAATATAATGTATCGCGAAGACATGCTCGCCTATAAGTGAACACTCATTCCAAGAATTCCCAGGTAAGCACAACTGGTCTCGCGTCTGATGAGATGTATACGAAGCGCTTGCCTAGCCAGAAAACCCAGAATACAGGCATTCACCCTTCCAGTTTGCACGTGTTCACATTATTTAAAACCCAAAACCTTGACGAGATTTTTGAAAACTCAAAGGGTTCAAAACCTTATAACAAAGGGTTCAAAACCTAGTAATCAATCATCCTAGAACAGATGATTAGTTTTCAAAGCGGTTTTGAAATTTATGTTCTTGTTGTGGTCGTCGCCTAAGGATAGGTGACGGTATTGTTTTATGACTAAACGCAAGTAAACTCGCGTTAGGGTCCTAAGAAAGTTATAGACTAGGTCAAAGCATTACTAATAACCTAATTCCCTATAACCATTGGCTCTGATACCATCTTTTCTGTCACACCCCGACCACGTGGAACATACAAACGTGGCGGAAATGTCGGGGAGTGTTGTAACAGAATTAATTGTTTCAAATCCATGGCAATTGAAGTTTCGTTTTATTAATTAAAAGTGTTACAATGTCTAAACAAACAAAGAAATACAACATAATTAACTAGTCTTGCATCTTTTATTGTCACTAAAGCCCAAGTCTGCCTATATGTATCTTGATCATCTTATGCAACAGCTCCTGAAAAACACATGTGAAAATATGGTACGTCAGCATAAAAATGCCTGTGAGATACATAGGTTTGTGAAAATAAGATTCATGACTTATGTTTAAGAAAATGTTTAGTCATGAACCTGGTTGTTTGCTTTGTTTTGTAAATCATTTGAAAAACAATGAGTTCAGATGATATGTATAAATAAGTGAATAATGTATGGTTAAATGAATAACCATAGTAAAAATGGATTTGTATAAGATAAGTTGTTTGTAAAACAATGTCTTGTGAAAAGTATGTTAATTGTATAAAATGTTATATGTATCAAACTGAAATGATTCAAATAACGCTACCATATGTAATACCATACAAACACTTATATATAGGAAGTACCAGCGGCGTATCCACCATGCTTGTATCATATTACACACGCATCGTTACTTAATCACTTAATCAAACCAAACCAAACAATGTAAAATGTCTATGTCAAAATATCCATGTCAAGATGTAAATCATGTCAAAATGTCTATGTCAAATATCCATGTCAAATGTCTATGTCAAATATCCATGTATGGCAAGTGAAATGTCTCAACTAAACCATATGCACAAAAACAAAGTATTGAAGTAAAAACTTGGTTTAAATCAAAGTTATGTCTTGTGGAAAAATGCATGATCAAATGTCAATCATGTTAAAATGTCTATGTCGAAATGTCATGTAAAACGATGTACTAAGTAATGCACACAATGGCAATACATAGCATGAAATGTAATGAAATCATGTACTATAATGTACTAACGAACATAGCAGTATATGATGTGAAAACAGGAAAGCAGGAAAGTAACAAGTAGGCACATGTGTTCCACCCCAAAACAGTTTGGAAAACAGTAAAAGAGGGGTCTATGTACTCACCTGAGATTGCTCAGTAGTCCTTGAGTGACAATTAAACAATGCTAGAGATCGCGGATATCAAACGGCACCTAATATAGGTAACTACATTAATAAACCGGACCTAGATCGGAAGACTGGGTAGCATTAGGGTTTGTAAACCAAACGAGTGTAGAGACTCGTGTCATTTGGTTTAACAAAGCCTACATACTAAATGAAAACTTAACCTGAGTGTCTTACGACCCATTACGACCCGTTTAGGTAGCTTATGCTACTTTAACGCGTCGTTCGCGTGAAACGCGTTCGGACCGCCTAACTAGTCCTATGACAAGTGTTATATGCCTAAACATGTTACATAATCAGTTATGTGACAAAGGTTTAGGTTACATATGCTTAATTACCAATTATACATGAAAAGGGTATTCTGGTAATTTACCTAAGGCATATAAACTACCTATCATACAACTACTTAAACGATGTGACCATAGGGTATAACCTCGGAAGGTTATTCCCTACCTACTATAGTCACCTAATGTATTTGGTCGGATCCTAATGATCGACCAAACTGGGTCGGGTTCGAGGTATAAGCGATTTATCAGATCGCTTACCCTACGACCCTAGACAACGTGGTAATCAGTAGGCATAGTCTCAAGGGACTATAACCATCGTGATTACAATCACGTTGCGAAGTTCAAACGAACTTCGCATTGACCATTACTGGTCAACGCAGAAAGTCAAACAAAGTTTGACTTTCAGACTCGATAAAACAATATAATAAGGAAAAGAACGAAAGAATACTTACGAAGGGTCCCCGAATGCTAACCCAGATCAAAATAGCTCAGGTATGAAACGAAGGTTCCAACTTAGAGCTTCCTTAATCAGATTTGTGGGTTTTGGGGTTGAGGGTGGATGGGTATTTATAGTAAAACCCGAACCGTTAAGATTGTTTCTTGGAGAAGGAGGCAACGATCAAGGACGTACACTTGTCGGGATGTTATGGTGGGTAAATGGCCACTCACCATAGGGTAATGACATGTGGAAGGGGGTTAGGAAGTGGTTTGCAGCTGGAAACAGGCTGTCGGTACATCGAATCTGGTCCCGAAAATGCGAAAAATGAGTTTCTGCATGTTTTCTGCCCCAGACTAGGCAGTCGCGTAGCGCGACGGCGAAGCCTATAGGGCTCGCGCTACGCTAGCACTCCATCTGATCAGAAAAGTTTCAAAAATGACACGTTTAGTCCCTGCAGCCCGTTTAAGCGATTTTCGATACGTTTGAACCCCGTTAACCTCATTTCAAGGCTCTAAAATGAAGTTAAAGTATAGGGAACTCAAAACATGCTCAAAAATATGCCGGATGATGGTTCGTTTGGTCGTACGAACGCGATGTTAGCTTAATTACGACGGAATGCGCATAAGCGCGAAAAACGAACAAAATGACGCGACGAATGGATTTTTCTTAAGGCGAACACTAAAATATAATGTAGTCATGCTTACATAAATTTTTGGATGTCCGAATGTATGCAGAACGTGAGTTACGCGTAAAAATGCAAACTTGTGCACTTTTTGACGCTTTTAGTCCCTGAATGACACAAAAGTTTATTTTAGCATACCGAACACCTCAAAGCCTATTTCTAAGCTATGTAAAGGATATTTATGGTATGTTTAACTTATGTTCATGTCCCGGAAGGTCTGTTACAGTTCAAATTGGCATACTTTCGCAGTTTGTCAACTTTAGTCCCTGTAAGCGATTAAACTTTGATTTCACCACACCAAACCTTCCAAAACTTATATCTAAGCTATGTAAAGGTTATTTAAGGTATGTTAAGCCTATTTCACTATTCCGGAGTGTTCATTGCATTAAACTGGTTATATTTACGCATCAGTGCGCGTATAACCTTCCAGAAAGCGATTTAGAGCTTGAAATCGAACAAGAGTTGATATGTGCAAAAGATACACATATTTATAAAAGTCCAAAGTATGAAATACAATATTTCATTGGTTTGGCATTTGTTTGATGGTTGAAATGACACGGGTGTTACATCTACGAGCGGTATTTTCAAAGGACCACATGTCAAAAGAAATCATACTTTCTAAAACCGGATCTTTCATGAACAAGAATGATTTTTAAACACACAAGTGTATAAATACTTGTGTAACGCTAAGTTTCGACAAAGAACTAGTTTTGTCAAATTTTACAAGAAGTTGTAAAGATGGAATTTCTTTAAAAGCGAGGCTTTTACGAAACCGGATGAATTTATATAAAGATATGTCACACCCTGGCTTTGCGGAAGCGTGGTTAACTTTGGTGTGACTTCTTAATACCATAGCTTAATCATAACAAGCTATATGAATTTAAAAACCATGCAAGTCATCCATTAAGTTTGAAAATACATACAATACCATTGTTTGACGAGAACATACTCCAACAACAACAACCTTGTTCAAAAGACATAACAACTTATAACATAAACATAAACGTGATTTAGGGACTGTGTCTTGTCCAGGTAAGAGACACATCCCCTAAACCCTGATGACTTCACGACAATATGCAGCGGAAAACGTTCCATACCGTGCCAGATCCGTTTAATTTCCTGAAATACATGTGAGTTGAAAAATCAACAATAATGTTGAGCGAGTTCATGTGCAAGTGAGTAAGTAAAACACTTGTAAGTATAAAAGTTTCCTGGTATGTAGCCGTGTAAGAGGACTTGTGATCACCAATGGTTTGCAAGGCCATTAGCATGTTGTGAAATGCAAATAGTAAGACACGACCTAGCCGATTTTTGCGTTGGGCAACCAAGTCACTCCAGGTCCGTTCTGTTGGCCTCAGAGAGGTCCGTTTGGCCTAGAGCTGGGCTCGCTACACCCAGATAGATCTACCGCTCGAGTCCCTCGGTGTTCTAACTACCCATTCACATGATCTAAACCTCCTTACGTTATTCATACCGTGTATAAAGTACTTGTAAACAAAGTAAAATGTATTTCACCCCCGCGGTTAAGTAAACTGAAAACAGTTAGAGAAAAGGGGGACATGAACTCACAGTGAATGCGTATCTCTATCAAGCGTCTCCAATACAGTAAGCTGTGCAACGACCTACAAGTGCTAATTCTATTAGACGGACGGCCGTGCTTTAGCTTTACAGTTTATGTTTGCGGGAAATAGTTAGACAACTATTTCGTGTTACATGTTGTATATACTTGGTAGTTATTCTTCTTCCCAAGGATGGGGGATACAATACATGTGTGTAAGTTACGTTTTATCAATCTTGTGGTAATGTAATTACCGGTGTAACTTATATGTTTGTGGAAGCGTTCGTAAAGTTTTGGAATCATTAACGCTTGTAAATATTATTTTCACTCTAAAATAATATTTATGTGTTTTCACAAAATAATCATAAACAGTGTTGTGACAAATATACTCTTCACGTTAATCTTTGTGAAAATCCCACCTCCGAATATTTAGTAAAATATAGTGCTGGCGAAATTTATGTTTTGAAAGTATGTCCAAAATAGTTCTAACACTTATTGTGTAAAAAGTCTAAGTGTTAGGTTTTTAGAAAATTTCGCCAGAGTTTCCTCTGTAACTGGAGGTGGCCACGCTTTCAAGCGTATCATTTTCTTTTAACAAATCAATTCAACAATCTTCTTTATTCAATCAAACAATTTCCGACACATCAAACTAGTCGACAAGTATGTAAATTTGCATAATCGCATGAACTTGTAGTTTTTCCGAATCTATATTGTAAATCCCATTATATTTCGTGGATCTTTATATAAAGTAACTTTAACCTCGTAAAAACCTCGTTTTTTTTAGAGAAATCCGTCTTCACAACTTCTAGTTATTTTCCCAAAAATAGTTATTTTGTCGAAACATGTGTCACACAAGTGTTTACACACTTGTGCGTTCTAAATATCATTCTTAGTATTGTAAGATCCGTTTCTTAGAAAACATGGTTTCTTTTAGAGTGTGGTCCTTCAAAAGTACCACTTGCAGATACGTAGATCTGCTAGTTTTAAACACCATCGTACCGGTTAAATCACTTTTACACAAGAAAAATTCTTTTACACAAGTTCATGCTCTAAATGTGGTAGTGTTTCACCTTTAACCCTTGTATCTTTCAAAAACGAGCTTATGTGATGATACGTGATTTTACAAAGTCGGGTTAAACGGAGATTTGAGCTACCACATCATAGATCGGGTCTAGATAAACACGAATTTCAAATACTACGACTTTTACACAAGTTATATGCTATTAACCTCCATTTTTGTGATTTTACTAGACTTTAAAGTCTCAAAACGCATGTTTTCGATATTTAACCGACGAAAGTTCTTTTAACCACTTTAAATACATTCAAGAATAAGTTTTAAATGATATACCTCTAGCTCAAGGCTAGGGAAGATCTTTGGCGAAAAAGTGGTGGATAAAAGCTAACGGTTGAGGTCCGTCGTGTTCCGCTTGCACCAAAGCTCCTTATACGCAACTTGTGATGTTTGTATGGTGATGGAATGTAGAGATCAAGATCGAAAGGTGGGTGTATGGGGCTGGGGTGGTTCGGCCGAGAGTAGAGAAGGCAAGAGAGAGTAGTGTGTTGTTTGTTTTGTGGTGAGATGATAATGTTATGATAATGCAAGATCTTATAGACAAGTTTAGAGTTAATTACCCCATGGTTCTTGTGCTTGCTTGATACCCAACATAGGAAATAAAATAATCAAAGTTGTACTTAGTGGTGTCCCCCTAGTTTATGGGGCCGGTTACGAGAGCAAGGGGGGGGGGTTCGATCCAAACTAGATGGTTAGGATATAGTTTAGGTTAAATAGGTTAGGTTAAGTATCTAACTTCGTTAGTTATATGTAGCGTGTTATGACGGGTGTTAGGGAAATCAGGGACCCTAACTGGCTCAGAAAAAGAGTAATAATAAAAATAGTAATGTTTTCATGTTCCGGGTAAAGTCCGGGTGTTCGGTCGGATAGTAATCCGTTAAAGTCTTTTGTAACGCTTTAAAGTGTCGTTATTACATTTTTAGTGACACAATTAGTTTCCAACACTTTAGAAAGTGTCTAGTGTTATTTTCTCATTTTCTGGCACTTTACTAGTCAGCTAGAAGCTGGTTTAATCTTTAAAGTGTTGTGTTTGGTACTTAAAGTACGTTTTTGGCACATCCGAATCAGTGTATCTTATTCCTAGAGACGCGGTAACACAACCCTTGTATCCCTACACTCACTACCAGTGTAGTCAAAATATATGAGGCTCTTAACAGGCCTTAGAGGCAGTGTCTGCCTGATGCTGGTTGTATCAGCATGTTCACTGTGTATCCGTTTAGTGCTACTGTGCTTTTTGTGCATCATGTTTGTCACTAGGGTTCAGTATGTGATCAATGTAGTGACAGCAAATAAAGTATGATGCAAGTAAGTGCATGTATCAGTATGCAGGTAGCAGTTTATCAGTCAGTTCAATCAAGCACAGTAATCAAGTAGTAATTAATCATTAATTAAGTTGTACGGATACCTGGTTTAGTGCGGGTTGTCACATTCTCCCCCCGTTAAATAAATTTCGTCCCGAAATTTAAGTTCTGCTTGTAGATGCAGAGTTCTTAGGAAATAGGTGGGGGTATTTCTCTTTCATCCGGTCCTCACGTTCCCAGGTAAATTCAGGACCATGTCTGGCATTCCAACGTACTTTGACGAGTTTGACACTGCTCCGGCGGGTCTTGTTAACTTTCCAATCCGTGACCTCAACAGGTTCTTCAACGAAGTGGAGCGTGTCGTCAATATGAATCTCGTCGATAGGAATGGCGACGTCAACTTGAGTTGGACTTTTCTTAAAATTGGATACATGAAATGTATCGTGAACACCATTTAGTTCAGCGGGTAGGTCCAACTTGTATGCTACCGTCCCAATTCTTTCTAGAATTCTAAAGGGACCAATGTAGCGTGGATTTAGCTTTCCACGCTTTCCAAAGCGTGCTACCCCTTTCCAGGGTGAAACCTTTAACAACACCATTTCTCCGACTTGAAAATCCACATGTTTTCGGTTTGGATCCGCGTAGGCCTTTTGCCTGTGGCGAGCGGCTTCGATATGTTTAAGAATCTGCGCAATCTTGTCTGTCGTCTCTTGGACGATTTCGGGACCGGCAAGCTGCCTATCACCTGCGTCAGCCCAACATAGTGGTGATTGACACTTGCGTCCGTATAGGGCTTCAAAAGGCGCAACACCAATACTGGTGTGGTAGCTGTTGTTATATGAGAATTCGACCAGGGGTAAGTGTTTATCCCAGCTACCTCCCAAATCCATAACACATGCTCTCAGCATGTCCTCCAAAGTTTGTATCGTGCGCTCGCTCTGGCCATCAGTTTGCGGATGAAACGCAGTGCTCAGATTCAATTGAGAGCCAAAAGCTTCTTGGAAGGATTGCCATATTCTTGACACAAACCTTCCGTCTCTATCAGAAATGATTGAGAGAGGCACTCCATGCTGTGCGACGATCTCTCTCATGTAAATTTCAGCCAATTTGCTTGTGTTATCCTTTTCTCTGATAGGTAAGAAGTGTGCTGTCTTTGTTAGGCGGTCAACTATTACCCAAATCATATCATGGCCTCTTGGCGTTCTTGGCAGTTTTGTAACAAAGTCCATTGAGATTTGTTCCCACTTCCACTTGGGAATCTCAGGTTGTTGCAGAAGTCCCGAAGGCTTCTGGTATTCCGCCTTGACCTTAGCGCACGTTAAACATTTGCTTACGTAAACAGCAACGTCGCCTTTCATCCTAGGCCACCAATAGTAATCCTTGAGATCCTGGTACATCTTATCCGATCCCGGGTGGATAGAGTACCGTGACTTGTGCGCTTCGTCGAAAATAACTTTCCTTAAATCTCCAAACAAAGGAACCCAAATCCTTTTCTCGAAACATAATGTTCCTTCCTTGTTTGGTGCCAGTAACTTCTCCATCCCACGGAGATATTCTTCCTCAAGGTTTCCCTCCTTGAGAGCTTCCTTTTGTGCAGCACGAATGTGCAAAGAAAGGTCGGTTCGTATAATCATTTCCAAAGCCCTAACCCTTATGGGCTTGATTCTTTCTTTACGACTTAGGGCATCGGCAACTACATTCGCCTTCCCTGGGTGATACTTTATCTCGCAGTCGTAATCGTTCAACAATTCAACCCAACGTCTTTGCCTCATATTCAGCTCTTTCTGGTTGAATATATGCTGTAAGCTCTTGTGATCTGTGAAGATTGTGCACTTCGTACCATACAGGTAGTGTCTCCAGATCTTTAAAGCGAAAACCACTGCGCCAAGCTCTAAATCGTGGGTGGTATAGTTCTTTTCGTGCACTTTCAGTTGGCGTGATGCGTAAGCAATGACCTTTTGGCGTTGCATCAACACACAACCCAATCCTTGACGCGATGCGTCGCAGTATACCACAAAGTCATCAGTACCTTCTGGTAGAGCTAAGATCGGCGCGTTACAAAGCTTACCCTTCAATATCTGAAACGCTTCATCCTGTTTGATTCCCCAATCAAACGTCTTGTCCTTCTGTGTGAGGAGCGTCAAAGGTTGAGCGATTTTCGAGAAATCCTCGATGAACCTTCGATAGTAACCAGCCAAACCCAAGAATTGTCGAATCTCGGTTGGCGTTGTAGGCGTATCCCAATTCTTGATTGCCTCAATCTTCGTGGGATCAACATGGATTCCATCCCCATTAACCACATGTCCAAGAAACTGGACTTCGCGTAGCCAAAACTCGCACTTGGAGAATTTGGCGTACAGTTGTTCTTTCTTTAGCAGCTCCAATATGGTCCTAAGATGTTGTTCGTGTTCAGCCTTCGTCTTTGAGTAAATCAGGATGTCGTCGATGAATACAATCACGAACTTGTCTAAGTATGGCTTGCAAACCATATTCATCAAGTCCATAAAGACTGCAGGTGCGTTTGTCAAACCAAATGGCATAACGAGAAACTCGTAGTGTCCATAACGAGTTCGGAAGGCTGTTTTCGGGATACTTTCCTCCTGTATCCTTAGTTGATGGTATCCAGATCGAAGATCGATCTTAGAGTAACAGCTTGAACCTTGAAGTTGATCGAATAGATCGTCGATTCTTGGCAGAGGATACCTGTTCTTGGTCGTCAGCTTGTTCAATTCTCTGTAGTAATGCACATGCGGAAACTTCCGTCCTTTTTCTTGACAAACAGGACCGGAGCTCCCCAAGGCGAGAAGCTTGGTCGGATAAAACCCTTGTCTAACAACTCTTGGAGTTGTGTCGACAATTCTTGCATCTCAGACGGGGCAAGTCTGTACGGCGCCTTAGCCACAGGCGCTGCGCCTGGAACTAAGGGACTCCACTTGCCTCTGAGGTGGCAGTCCAGGTAAGTCTTCTGGGAAGACTTCTGGATACTCCCTTACGACAGGGATGTCTTCGATCCTTGGCTCGGCAGCCTTCTTATCTACGATGTGTGCCAGAAAAGCAACACATCCTTTCTGTAAACACTTCCTTGCCTTCAAGCAGCTGATAAATCTTAGCGGCGTGTCACGCTTCTCCCCGTGAACCACAATTGTCTCACCATCACCAGTTGGGATACGAACAACTTTCTCGTGACATACTATCTCAGCCTTGTTTCCAGATAACCAATCCATTCCTACCACCACGTCGAAGCTTCCCAATTGGACTGGTAGTAGATCCAAGGCAAACTTACGTTCTCCTAATTCAATCACACAGCCTCTGATAACATCATTGGCTTCTACCAACTTTCCATTAGCCAATTCAATTGCGTAGGGAATGTCTAACTTATTAGCGGCTAGCCCAAGTATATTCTTAAATTCTAGTGATACGAAGCTATAGTCGGCACCAGTATCAAACAGAACAGATGCATAGCGTTGATTGATAGGGAACGTACCCGTAACAACGTTGGGATCCTGGCGTGCTTCCCGTGCACCGATCTGGAACACCCTTCCACGGGCTTGGTTCAATCCCGGGCAATCCTTCTTGAAGTGCCCAATGTCACCGCAATGAAAACATCCAAGTCTTTTACCACTTCCTGCACCATCCCCAACTGGCGGGTTGTTCTGATTGGCATTTCCGGCTTGGTTGGCATTGTAGCCTCGATTATTCCCTTGTGGGCGACCTCCAAAACCACCACGGTTGTTATCCCTGTTTTCAGATCCTCCCTGACCTCCCCGGCCAGTACCAACCCAACAGGTGTCTTTCAAATGACCACGTTTCCCACATACCTCGCATACTTTTAGCCGACATTGACCCGAATGGTGGCGTTGACAGGTATTGCATCTGGGCTGGGTGCCCATGTATCCTCTTCCTTTCCTTCCACTGCCAGCTGCACCCTGAGCTGGCGTGCTTGGTGCTCCTCTCTTACTATCACCGCTAACACTTTGTTTGAAGTTCGAAAACTTTCTTTTGTTACTTCCTGACGACTCAACATGAGTCTCTTTCTCCTTTGCCTTTACATCACCAAACTTGTTTAAACGAATCGCCTCCTCGGTGAGAGCCACGCTCAAATCGATGGCTTCAGTGATAGTCGCCGGTTTGGAGGAGGTTACCATGCTTATTATTTGGGGAGCCAAACCCCAAATGAAGCGCTCGATTCGCTTGTATTCAGGCGTAACCATGTAAGGAACCACTTGAGATAAGTCGTGAAACCTCTGGACGTACTCCGCAATCTTTGGTCCATCCATCTTTAAGTGCCAAAATTCAGTCTCCAACCTTTGAATTTCTGCGCGTGAACAGTACTTTTTGCGCATCAGTTCTTTCAATTCGGCCCAAGTCAGGGCGTAGGCGGCAGCTTCGCCTAGTGTTTGGACTTGTAGGTTCCACCAAGATAGGGCTCCGTCTAGGAATAGCCCTGAAATGTACGTAACTTGCTGATCCTCTGCACACTTGCTCATGCGTAAGACGGAATCGGTTTTCTCAGCCCAGCGGGTAAAGGCAACTGCACCTCCTGTGCCATCGAAGTTAACTGGTTTGCAGTCTAAGAACTGCTTGTAGGTGCATCCTGCACGTATGTTAAAACATGTGTTTGGCATTAGCATCACCGCTAAAATCTCCAACTAGTTCATGGTAGGTTCGAATGGCGTGGTATTACCGTGAGGTGGAATGTTATTGCCTTGATTGACACTTCCGCTCCCTCCCGGCTGAGAAGCTGCGTACTGCGCTATGGCAGCAGCAATGATTTGTTGTAGCTCCTCCTGGGTGGTAGGCATGGGCTGTTGTTGACGTCTTGGCGGCATCTTTCTAAAAGATGGTTTAAGTTGGTTAGGCCATAGTAAGGCTCCGATGTTATAATACGTAAATCAGTTCGTAATGTAGTGTACGTATATAACGGTGGTAATAGTATAATCACATAACATCTCATGTTATCACATATCACAATTATCATTCACACAACATCCCATGTCATAAAATATAAACAAGTAATCAAGCGAATCCAAAATATGGTGAGAAAACTGCGATTGCCATATAAATGAGACCACATCGTAAGTGTATACATACAATCATCAATCACTAGGGGCTACATAACCCCTGTCAAAAGCTACATCAATATCAATACAACATCATAACAAAAGTCAAGTCATAACGTAGTCTCCTCAAAAAGCTGTGCAGTCAGAAAGCAATCGCCGCCTTATCACCTCGCCTACCCAAGTGGCACCGATGAGCTCTAAGTAGATGGTGGTGGAGGAGGGGGAAAATGGGTATAAAACAAACGGCGCAACTGTAACCAGTCCGCCTCCATCGCCTGCTGTGTGCGAATAATGGAAGCAATCTGCTGCTCCACAGTAGTAAGACGAGCAGCATAGTCAGGGGGTAATGGTCGAAACGGCTGTAACGGAGAGGGTACCCGGCCATGGCACTGACATGGCTGCAGACGGGCTCTCTCCAACTCCTGTAGTCGCTGCTCATGCGACTCATGCTGGTGTACAAACGACATCAATACATCCTCGATGGTATGGCCCACATGAAACCTGTGGTATGGATCAGTGGGTGGCATAGGGGAAAACGGTGACCACAGCAGTGGCTCACGTGTGGGGTCAAAGGGTGCCACCCCAAAAGGAGCTGTAGTAGGTGGAACAAAAGGAATCTGAGGCATGAAAGGCATGGGCATCGGTACATGCCCATCAGGGTGTGCTGAAGAGCCCTCTTCAGGCCCTGCTGGAGGTATAAACATAGGAACCTGAAACGAAAAGTCAGTATGTGGTGCAACAGGAATCTGTGGAGGGAATGGGGGAACGTCCTCGTCTGCCGGTATCCACCCGTGCTGTGCGGACTCATCCGGTGGATCCATATGTGCCGCGAACGGTGCATGTCCGGGCTCTATGGGAACGGGATCAAATAAGGGAGCAACAACAGGGTGAACGGGTGCCAAGTGCTCGAGAGGGGGGTCAACAGGTACAGCAACAATGGTTAAAAGAACAATGGGACCAACAGGAACATCAATGTGGTGATCATCAGCAATGGGCTCGAAAGGTACATCAGCATGCACAGGGTCATGCTCTGGTAAAGGGTCAAGGGCAGCTGCCTGCTCAGGAGCAACGGCAGGCTCAAAGTCATCAAACGCCATCTCAAACTCAAAATCTGGGTCAATCGGATCAAAAGGGTCAATAGGATCTGCTGGATCCTCCATCAACTCGTCCATCGGGACAAACTCTAAATCACGGTCAGGATCAAATCCTGGTGGAAACATAGGATCTGAATCTCCCTCGTCGTCATGGTCAAAAACAAGTCCAGGTATGGAAGCAACAGAAAAAGCCTGGTCAGAATCGGACCCATGGGAAAAGTGCTGCGCACTATGAGCATGTGTGGGTACAGAAGCCACAGACTCAAAGGAGTCCGCGACTGGGGAATGAGCAGGGGACTCCGCAGCCGGAGCATCTGCGATCAGTAAGGGAGCAACAGCAGGTAGGGCCTCGCCCTGAGCATCCTCCAAAGGCTCCTCCTCAAACATATCGACGTCGTCCTCCTCGTCGTCGATGGGTAAAACAGGGTATGCTGCAAGGGGTACTGGAGCAGGGATCACAACGAGTGGTAGATCCCCGGCTGGAAGATCAACTGGGAGCTCATCAACGCCGTCGGGTAAGGCGAATGGCTGAAAGTCATCGTCATCTGTACTGGTGAAGTCTGACGTATAAACCTCGTGCTCCGAGGACTCCAAGTCATCCGATACAATGGGTCTGGGGCCGGTGGTGCCCGAACCGCCCGAGTCTGCTGAATCCATGTGTCTGTAACATATACACAAACATGCACAAATAGTCAATCATAAGTCAAGTAATCACATAAGTCATCAAGTAAGCATCCAAACCAACACTTCCTAGTCCCACTAGCCAACACTCCTAGTCCCACTAGCCAACACTCCTAGTCCCACTAGCCAACACTTCTAGTCCCACTAGTCAACACTTCTAGTCCCACTAGCCAACACTCCTAGTCCCACTAGCCAACACTTCTAGTCCCACTAGTCTCCTACCTCAGCCTCCCAGACTGAGCCTAGAATAATAAATAAAATGTGCTCAACATTTGTTTGTAAAAAGTTGTGGATCTGGACTTAAGTGGTATGCAGTAAAAATGTTTTCGTGAGAGCCCTAGTGATCATAGTCTAGACTCAAGAAGGAATCCTAGTTCGCTATGATCAGAGCTCTGATACCAAGCTGTCACACCCTAGCTTTGCGGAAGCGTGGTTAACTTTGGTGTGACTTCTTAATACCATAGCTTAATCATAACAAGCTATATGAATTTAAAAACCATGCAAGTCATCCATTAAGTTTGAAAATACATACAATACCATTGTTTGACGAGAACATACTCCAACAACAACAACCTTGTTCAAAAGACATAACAACTTATAACATAAACATAAACGTGATTTAGGGACTGTGTCTTGTCCAGGTAAGAGACACATCCCCTAAACCCTGATGATTTCACGACAATATGCAGCGGAAAACGTTCCATACCGTGCCAGATCCGTTTAATTTCCTGAAATACATGTGAGTTGAAAAATCAACAATAATGTTGAGCGAGTTCATGTGCAAGTGAGTAAGTAAAACACTTGTAAGTATAAAAGTTTCCTGGTATGTAGCCGTGTAAGAGGACTTGTGATCACCAATGGTTTGCAAGGCCATTAGCATGTTGTGAAATGCAAATAGTAAGACACGACCTAGCCGATTTTTGCGTTGGGCAACCAAGTCACTCCAGGTCCGTTCTGTTGGCCTCAGAGTGGTCCGTTTGGCCTAGAGCTGGGCTCGCTACACCCAGATAGATCTACCGCTCGAGTCCCTCGGTGTTCTAACTACCCATTCACATGATCTAAACCTCCTTACGTTATTCATACCGTGTATAAAGTACTTGTAAACAAAGTAACATGTATTTCACCCCCGCGGTTAAGTAAACTGAAAACAGTTAGAGAAAAGGGGGACATGAACTCACAGTGAATGCGTATCTCTATCAAGCGTCTCCAATACAGTAAGCTGTGCAACGACCTACAAGTGCTAATTCTATTAGACGGACGGCCGTGCTTTAGCTTTACAGTTTATGTTTGCGGGAAATAGTTAGACAACTATTTCGTGTTACATGTTGTATATACTTGGTAGTTATTCTTCTTCCCAAGGATGGGGGATACAATACATGTGTGTAAGTTACGTTTTATCAATCTTGTGGTAATGTAATTACCGGTGTAACTTATATGTTTGTGGAAGCGTTCGTAAAGTTTTGGAATCATTAACGCTTGTAAATATTATTTTCACTCTAAAATAATATTTATGTGTTTTCACAAAATAATCATAAACAGTGTTGTGACAAATATACTCTTCACGTTAATCTTTGTGAAAATCCCACCTCCGAATATTTAGTAAAATATAGTGCTGGCGAAATTTATGTTTTGAAAGTATGTCCAAAATAGTTCTAACACTTATTGTGTAAAAAGTCTAAGTGTTAGGTTTTTAGAAAATTTCGCCAGAGTTTCCTCTGTAACTGGAGGTGGCCACGCTTTCAAGCGTATCATTTTCTTTTAACAAATCAATTCAACAATCTTCTTTATTCAATCAAACAATTTCCGACACATCAAACTAGTCGACAAGTATGTAAATTTGCATAATCGCATGAACTTGTAGTTTTTCCGAATCTATATTGTAAATCCCATTATATTTCGTGGATCTTTATATAAAGTAACTTTAACCTCGTAAAAACCTCGTTTTTTTTAGAGAAATCCGTCTTCACAACTTCTAGTTATTTTTCCCAAAAATAGTTATTTTGTCGAAACATGTGTCACACAAGTGTTTACACACTTGTGCGTTCTAAATATCATTCTTAGTATTGTAAGATCCGTTTCTTAGAAAACATGGTTTCTTTTAGAGTGTGGTCCTTCAAAAGTACCACTTGCAGATACGTAGATCTGCTAGTTTTAAACACCATCGTACCGGTTAAATCACTTTTACACAAGAAAAATTCTTTTACACAAGTTCATGCTCTAAATGTGGTAGTGTTTCACCTTTAACCCTTGTATCTTTCAAAAACGAGCTTATGTGATGATACATGATTTTACAAAGTCGGGTTAAACGGAGATTTGAGCTACCACATCATAGATCGGGTCTAGATAAACACGAATTTCAAATACTACGACTTTTACACAAGTTATATGCTATTAACCTCCATTTTTGTGATTTTACTAGACTTTAAAGTCTCAAAACGCATGTTTTCGATATTTAACCGACGAAAGTTCTTTTAACCACTTTAAATACATTCAAGAACAAGTTTTAAATGATATACCTCTAGCTCAAGGCTAGGGAAGATCTTTGGCGAAAAAGTGGTGGATAAAAGCTAACGGTTGAGGTCCGTCGTGTTCCGCTTGCACCAAAGCTCCTTATACGCAACTTGTGATGTTTGTATGGTGATGGAATGTAGAGATCAAGATCGAAAGGTGGGTGTATGGGGCTGGGGTGGTTCGGCCGAGAGTAGAGAAGGCAAGAGAGAGTAGTGTGTTGTTTGTTTTGTGGTGAGATGATAATGTTATGATAATGCAAGATCTTATAGACAATTTTAGAGTTAATTACCCCATGGTTCTTGTGCTTGCTTGATACCCAACATAGGAAATAAAATAATCAAAGTTGTACTTAGTGGTGTCCCCCTAGTTTATGGGGCCGGTTACGAGAGCAAGGGGGGGGGGGGGGTTCGATCCAAACTAGATGGTTAGGATATAGTTTAGGTTAAATAGGTTAGGTTAAGTATCTAACTTCGTTAGTTATATGTAGCGTGTTATGACGGGTGTTAGGGAAATCAGGGACCCTAACTGGCTCAGAAAAAGAGTAATAATAAAAATAGTAATGTTTTCATGTTCCGGGTAAAGTCCGGGTGTTCGGTCGGATAGTAATCCGTTAAAGTCTTTTGTAACGCTTTAAAGTGTCGTTATTACATTTTTAGTGACACAATTAGTTTCCAACACTTTAGAAAGTGTCTAGTGTTATTTTCTCATTTTCTGGCACTTTACTAGTCAGCTAGAAGCTGGTTTAATCTTTAAAGTGTTGTGTTTGGTACTTAAAGTACGTTTTTGGCACATCCGAATCAGTGTATCTTATTCCTAGAGACGCGGTAACACAACCCTTGTATCCCTACACTCACTACCAGTGTAGTCAAAATATATGAGGCTCTTAACAGGCCTTAGAGGCAGTGTCTGCCTGATGCTGGTTGTATCAGCATGTTCACTGTGTATCCGTTTAGTGCTACTGTGCTTTTTGTGCATCATGTTTGTCACTAGGGTTCAGTATGTGATCAATGTAGTGACAGCAAATAAAGTATGATGCAAGTAAGTGCATGTATCAGTATGCAGGTAGCAGTTTATCAGTCAGTTCAATCAAGCACAGTAATCAAGTAGTAATTAATCATTAATTAAGTTGTACGGATACCTGGTTTAGTGCGGGTTGTCACAAGATACACTAAAAGTAAGGAGCTTTACTACATATTTTTGGAAAAACTACAAGTCCATGTAATTCTTGCGATTTACATATATATTGACTAGTTGATGCTTTGAGCATTGTTTTTATTGAATGAGAAAATTTTTGGTTTGACTTATAAAAGAAAATGATACGCTTAAAAGCGTGGCCACCTCCAGTTACAGGGGAAACTCTGGCGAAATTTTTCCAAAAACCTAACACTTAGAAATATTTTCACCACAAGTGTTAGAAATACATTTTGACTTGTTTTCAAATTATAGATTTCGCCACAACTTATTTACAAAATATCGGAGGTGGGATTTCACAAAATGAAACGTGATAAATATATGTATTTAGTATATATACTTTTCATAAGCGTCACTTGAAAAATGTTTATGATTATTTTGTGAAATATACAAATATTATTTTTAGGGTAAAAATAATATTACCGAATGTTAATGATTATATTTTGAAGTAAGAAATAAAATATATTAAGTGAGACTTAATAATATATTTCGAAGTTTACGAACGCACATGTATTAAATCCCCCATCCTTGGGAAGGAAAATAATTACCAAGTATTTACAAAAATATAAACACGAAATAGTTGTCTAACTATTTCCCAAAAACTTAAACCTTAAGCTAAGGCACGGCCATCCGTCTAATAGAGTTAGTACGTGTAGGTCGTCGCACAGCTGCTTGATCAGGAGATATACTTGGTAGAGACGCACCACTGTGAGTTCATGTCCCCCTTTTCTCTTAACTGTTTTCAGTTTTCTAAACTGCGGGGGTGAAATACATGTTACTATGATTACGAATAATTCTTACATGGTATGGTTAGCGTAAGGAGGGTTATTATTCAGATCATGTGAGTGGGTAGGCGGAAACTTGAGGCCATTAATCCTCAGGGTAGGACCGAGGGGCAGGAGCGGTAGATCTATCTGGGTGTAGCGAGCCCAACCCCAGGCCCAAACAGAACGGACCTCGGGGTGACTTTGTACCCAACGCATAAATCTGCTAGGTTTGAGTCTTCCTACTTGCACTTCACACATATCAATGGCTTTGCAAACCATTGGTGAACTCTTTTTTTTTCCTTATTTGCTACATACCAGGGTTTTTATACATACAAAGGTTTATTTACTCACTTACACATGAACTCGCTCAACATTATTGTTGATTTTTCAACTTACATGTATTTCAGGGAATTAAAGATCTGGCGCGGTATGTTGTGTTTTCCCGCTGCATATGGGTTCCGAGGTCATCCCGGTTTAGGAAATGTGACTTTTTCCTGGACGAGTCACAAATCTTAAACTGCGTTTTATTCATGTTGATGTTTATGTCTTTCAAAACAATGTTTTATGTTTTGGTGCTGTAGTCCCTAAGACAATGTTATGTTACTTCGGTTTTAAAACTTAAATCTATGGATGATATTGCATGGTTTTATTATCATATAGGTTTGTTATGATTAAGCTATGGTATTAAGAAGTCACACCAAATTAACCACGCTTCCGCAAAGCCAGGGTGTGACAGCTTGGTATCAGAGCTCTGATCATAGCGAACTAGGATTCCTTCTCGAGTCTAGACTATGATCACTAGGGTTCTCACGAAAACATTTTTACTGCATACCACTCAAGTCCAGATCCAAAACTTTTTACAAACAAATGTTGAGCAGATTTATTTATTATTTATAGGCTCAGTCTGAGAGGCTGAGGCTCGGTCTGGAGGACCGAGGCTCGGTTTAGGAGACCGAGGTAGTTGCCTAGTAGGACTAGGGAAAGCAGTCTAAGAGGCTGGGAGAATAGGCTAGTGGGACTAGGAAGAGCAGTCTGAGAGGCTGGGAGAATTTGGCTAGTGGGACTAGGAAGAGCAGTCTGAGAGGCTGGGAGAATTTGTCTAGTGGAACTAGGAAGAGCAGTCTGAGAGGCTAGGAGGCTAGTGGGACTAGGAGAATTATTTGATTGCTTACTTGGTGACTAATGTGCTTATCTGATTGTATGATTGATTATTTGTACATATTTGTGTTTGTGTTACAGACACCATGGACTCACCCGGCACAGGTGATTCGGACACCACAGGCCCTAGACCCATAGTATCAGACGACTTAGAGTCTTCAGAGCACGAGGTCCACACATCAGATGTTACCAGCACAGACGAGGACGACTTTCAGCCCTTTGCGCTGCCCAACGCTGTCGATGAGCCCGCTGATGGTCCTTTTGCTGGGTACCTACCACTCGTAGAGATCCCTGCTCCCATACCTTTGGCCGTTTATCCTGCTTACGATATGCTCCACGACGCCGACGTTGACGACGACGTCGATCTGTTTGATGATGAGCCCCTGGAGGACGATGTTGAGGGCGAGGCCCTTCTAGCCGACGATGGTCTTTTGTTACTCGCAGATGCTCCAGCGGAGGAGTCACCTGCACACTCACCCGCTCCAGACTCCTTCGAGTCTGTGGCCTCCGCACCGTCACACACTCGGAGCGCACAGCACTATTCACACGGTTCAGATCCTGACAGGGCATCATCTGTTGTCTCTACTCCTAGATTTGCTTTCGATCACGACCTCGATGAGGATTCAGACCCTGTTTTTCCCCCTGTATATGACCCGGACCGGGAGATAGAGTTCATCCACTTGGATCAGCCTATGGTTGACCCAGTAGACCCAGTTGACCCTGCATTCGCTGATCATGCAGATTTTGATATGGAGTTCGTTGATCCCGAGCCTGCTATGGCCCTCGAGCCAGTAGCTGCTCCTGACCCAGTGCTTGAGCATGACCCTGCTCATGCTGGCATACCTATTGATCCTGTGATTGCTGACCCACCCATTGTTGATCACCCTGTTGATGTTCCATTGTTAGAGGGCGATCTTATTGTTGCTGCTGATCATGTTGATCCCCCACTTGTCGCTGATATACTTGTTGACCCTCTTGTTGCACCCCACCTTGACCCTATGCCGGTACAGTTTGATCGAGCACTTTTTGAGGCACAGATTGACCCACGAGATGAGCACGCCCAGCATGGGTGGATTCCTGCGGATGATGAGCTTCCACCTATCCCTCCTCATACCACCGATGCATGTCACGTTGATTTCTCTTTTTCATTTGCACAGTACACACCTCCAGCTCGACCTGGAGAGGGTTCCTCGGCTCGTCCCTTTGGACATGTGCCGACATATATTCCAGTTATGCCACAGTCTTCATCTGCTATTCCCCCTGTACCACCATTCTTTGTGCCACCTTTTGATCCAGCCAGCGAGCCGTTTCTCTGGACGTCACCGACTGTTATTCCACTGACCGACCCCTACCATCCTTTCCACATGGGGTATTCTATTGAGGACGTTCTGATGTCGTTTGTTGTCCAGCAGGAGGCACTCACACGGCGTATTCAGGAGCTTGAGAGAGCTCCGCCACCGTCGTGCCAGTATCAGGGTCAGACCCACCCTGCTTCTTCGCAGCACCCTCGACCATTGTTACCTGACTATGCTGCACGCCTTTTGGCACTTGAGCAACAGGTTGCTTCTTGGTTGCGTACCCAGAGAGCCATGGAGGAGGACTGGCTCCATTTGCGACGTTTTTTCTACTCCCATTTTCCCCCTCCTCCACCACCATCAGTTTAGGGCATCCTTAGTACAGCATGGGTAGACGCTAGTGAGAAGACGGCGATTGTTTTAACTGCACAGCATTTTTGGAGACTACATTTTGATTCTGACTTTTGTGACATGTATATGGATGTATTGACACTGGTTTGATATTCTTTTGGACTAGGGTGATGTAGCCCTTAGTCGATGATGATGTATGACACTATTATGTACCTGTACACTTACTATGTGGCCTCGATATATGGCAATCGCAGTATTCTCATCATATGTGATGTTTTGATTGATTATTTATGTTTTTTAAAATGGGATGTTGTGTGATTGATATGATTATAACATGAGATGTTATGTACTATTACTATCATAATAAAGCGTACGTATTATAACATGGGATCTTTATTTTGGCATGACCGACGTGAACTCATCCTTTAGAAGATGCCGCCTAGACGTCAAACGCCGATGCCTACCAATGAGGCAGAACTCCAACAAGTCATCGCTGCTGCCATCGCGCAATACGCCGCCTCGCAAGGAGGACCTAGCGGAAGCAGCTCAAACAACAATGGCAACAACAATCCACCTCATGGTAATACTAAGTCATTAAGACATACCATGATCTAATTGGATATCTCTAGCAAGGATGCTAATGCCATTCATATGTTGTAACGTATGTGCAGGGTGCACCTACAAGCAGTTTCTAGACTGCAAGCCTGTCAACTTTGATGGCACCGGAGGTGCTGTCGCTTTTGTTCGTTGGGCCGAAAAGACTGAATCTGTTCTCCGCATGAGCAAATGTGCACCAGGCCAGCAAGTCACCTACATTTCTGGGCTATTTCTGGATGGAGCCCTATCTTGGTGGAATTTGCAAGTACAGACACTTGGTGAAGCTGCGGCCTACGCACTAACATGGACCGAACTGAAGGAACTAATGCGCAAAAAGTATTGTTCTCGCGCTGAAATCCAAAGATTGGAAACTGAGTTCTGGCATTTGAAGATGGAAGGTCCGAAGATCGCGGAATATGTTCAGAGGTTTCACGACCTGTCGCATGTGGTACCCTATATGGTCACTCCAGAATTCAAGCGGATTGAACGCTTCATTTGGGGATTAGCTCCTCAAATCATAAGCATGGTGACCTCTTCCAAGCCTGCAACAATTACTGAGGCAATTGATCTAAGCGTAGCTCTTACTGAGGAGGCTATCCGCCTAAACAAGTTTTCCGATGTTGAGCAAAAGAAGAAAGAGACTCACGTCGAGTCATCCGGAGGTAACAAACGAAAGTTCTCGAACTTTAAGCAAGGCATTAGTGGTGTTGTTAAGAAAGGAGAGCCAAACGCGCCAGCTCAGGTTACAGCTGGTAGTGGAAGGAAAGGAAAGGGATATATGGGCACCCAGCCCAAGTGCAACACCTGCCAGCGTCACCATTCTAGCCGATGTGGTTTGAAGGTATGTGAAGCGTGTGGGAAACCTGGCCATTTGAAGGATTCTTTTTGGGCCATTGTTGGTCAGGGAGGCCAAGGAGGATTTGGAAACAGAAACAATAACCGAGGTGGAATTGGAAATTTCCCACAAGGAAACAATGGAGGTAATGGGAATCGAGGCAACAATGTGAATCAAGCGGGCGCTGTGAATCATAACCAAAGGAATAACCAAGCTGGAAATGGAGGTGGAAACGGGCAAAGACCTGGATGCTTTAACTGTGGTGATATCGGGAACTTTAAGAGGAACTGCCCAGAGTTGAACCAAGCCCGTGGAAGAGTGTTCCATATCGAAACGAGGGAAGCGCGCCAGGACCCCAATGTCGTACTGGTACGTTCCCTGTAAACCAACACTATGCATCCGTTTTATTTAATACTGGCGCCGACTATAGCTTCGTATCTTTAGAATTTAAGAGTATGCTTGGGTTAGCCGCTAGTAAGTTAGATATTCCCTACTCAATCGAATTGGCTAATGGGAGGTTAGTAGAAGCCAATGAAGTGATCAGAGGTTGCGTAATCGAGTTGGGAGAACGTGAGTTTACTTTGGATCTACTACCGGTCCAGCTGGGGAGCTTTGACGTAGTAGTAGGAATGGATTGGTTATCAAGCAACAAGGCAGAAATTGTTTGTCACGAAAAGGTCGTTCGTATCTCGACCGAAGATGGTGAAACAATTGTGGTTCATGGTGAAAAGCGCGAAACGCCTTTAAGAATCATCAGCTGCCTGAAAGCGCGAAAGTGTTTACAGAAGGGATGTGCTGCCTTCCTGGCACACATTGTAGACAAGAAAGCTGCAGAACCGAAGATCGAAGACATCCCTGTCATGAGGGAGTATCCGGAAGTCTTCCCGGAGGACTTGCCTGGACTGCCGCCTCAGAGGCAAGTGGAGTTTCACATCGATTTAGTCCCAGGCGCCGCGCCTGTGGCTAAGGCACCTTATAGACTTGCCCCGTCTGAGATGCAAGAATTGTCGACACAACTTCAAGAGTTGTTAGACAAGGGATTTATCCGACCAAGCTTCTCGCCTTGGGGAGCTCCGGTCCTATTTGTCAAAAAGAAGGACGGTAGTTTTCGTATGTGCATAGACTACCGGGAGCTGAACAAGCTGACGATCAAGAATAGATATTCTCTGCCAAGAATTGATGATATGTTTGATCAACTGCAAGGTTCAAGCTTTTACTCAAAGATCGATTTGCGATCTGGATACCATCAGTTAAGGATACAAGAGGAGAGTATCCCGAAGACAGCCTTCAGAACTCGTTATGGACACTACGAGTTCCTTGTTATGCCGTTTGGATTGACAAACGCACCTGCAGTCTTTATGGATTTAATGAATAGAGTTTGCAAGCCGTACTTGGACAAGTTCGTGATTGTGTTTATCGACGACATCTTGATTTATTCAAGGACAAAAGCTGAGCACGAACAGCATCTAAGAGCTATTTTGGAGCTGCGGAAGAAAGAACAGCTGTATGCCAAATTCTCTAAGTGCGAATTTTGGCTACGTGAAGTCCAATTTCTTGGACATGTGGTGAATGGAGATGGAATCCATGTGGATCCAACCAAGATCGAAGCGATCAAGAATTGGGAAACGCCAAAGACGCCAACCGAGATTCGACAATTCTTGGGTTTGGCTGCCTACTATCGAAGGTTCATTGAGGATTTTTCAAAGATCGCTCAACCATTGACGCTCCTCACCCAGAAAGATAAGAAGTTTGATTGGGGAATCAAACAGGAAGAAGCGTTTCAGCTGTTGAAGGATAAGCTCTGCAATGCGCCAATTCTAGCACTACCGGAAGGTACTGACGATTTCGTGGTAAACTGTGACGCCTCGCGTCAAGGATTGGGTTGCGTGTTGATGCAACGCCAGAAGGTTATTGCTTACGCTTCATGTCAGTTGAAGGTACATGAGAAGAACTATACCACGCACGATTTGGAGCTAGGTGCAGTGATATTTGCTTTAAAGATCTGGAGACACTACCTATATGGTACGAAATGTACAATCTTTACAGATCATAAGAGCCTACAACACATATTCAACCAGAAGGAGTTGAATATGAGACAAAGACGATGGGTTGAGTTGTTAAATGATTACGATTGCGAGATAAAGTATCATCCAGGGAAGGCGAATGTGGTTGCCGACGTCCTGAGTCGAAAAGAGAGGATCAAGCCCATAAGGGTTAGGGCTTTAGAAATGATTATCCGAACCGATCTTTCCTTGCGCATTCGTGCCGCGCAGAGAGAAGCTCTTAAGGAAAGAAATCTTGAAGAAGAATATCTCCGTGGGATGGAGAAGTTATTGGTGCCAAACGAGTAAGGAACGTTATGTTTTGAGAAAAGGATTTGGGTTCCCCTGTTTGGTGGTTTGAGAAAAGTTATTTTTGATGAAGCTCACAAATCGCGGTACTCTATCCATCCAGGAGCGGATAAGATGTATCACGATCTCAAGGATTACTATTGGTGGCCTAGGATGAAGGGTGATGTTGATGTTTATGTGAGCAAGTGTCTAACGTGTGCTAAGGTGAAAGCGGAATACCAGAAGCCTTCAGGACTTCTGCAACAACCTGAGATTCCCAAGTGGAAATGGGAACAAATCTCCATGGATTTTATTACAAAGTTGCCAAGAACGCCAAGAGGCCATGACACTATTTGGGTAATAGTGAACCGATTAACGAAGTCAGCACACTTCTTACCTATCAGGGAGAAGGATAATACGAGCAAGTTGGCTGAAATATACATGAGAGAGATCGTCGCACGTCATGGAGTGCCTCTCTCGATCGTCTCTGATAGAGACGGAAGGTTTGTATCAAGGATATGGCAATCCTTCCAAGAAGCTTTTGGCTCACAATTAAATCTGAGCACTGCCTTTCACCTTCAGACCGACGGTCAAAGCGAGCGGACTATTCAGACCTTGGAAGATATGCTGAGAGCATGTGTTATGGATTTGGGCGGTAGCTGGGATAAGCATTTGCCACTGGTCGAATTTTCGTACAACAACAGCTACCACACCAGTATTGGAGCCGCGCCATTCGAAGCTCTTTACGGACGCAAGTGCCGATCACCCCTATGCTGGGCTGACGCAGGTGATAGGCAGCTTGTTGGTCCCGAAATCGTCCAAGAGACGACAGACAAGATTGCGCAGATTCGAAAACGCATCGAAGCAGCTCGCGAAAGACAGAAAGCCTATGCAGATCCAAACCGGAAACATTTGGAGTTCCAAGTTGGAGATATGGTTTTATTGAAAGTTTCACCCTGGAAGGGTGTGGCACGCTTCGGAAAGCGTGGGAAGTTAAATCCGCGTTACATTGGCCCTTTCAGAATTTTGGAAAGAATAGGGCTAGTAGCATACAAGCTGGACTTACCTGCGGAACTGAATGGAGTTCACGATACATTTCATGTATCCAACCTGAAGAAAAGTCCAACTCAAGATACCGTTTCCATTCCCACCGACGAGATTTATGTTAACGACACGCTCCATTTCGTTGAAGAACCTGTTGAGGTTACGGATTGGAAAGTAAACAAGACCCGCCGGAGCAGTGTCAAGCTCGTCAAAGTTCGTTGGAATGCCAGACATGGTCCTGAATACACCTGGGAGCGTGAGGATCGGATGAAAGAGAAATACCCCCACCTATTTCCTAAGAACCCTGCATCTACAAGCAGAACTTAAAATTTCAGGACGAAATTTTTCTAACGAGGGGAGAATGTGACAACCCTCACTAAACCAGGTATCCGTACGACTTAATTAATAATTAATTACTGCTTAATTACTGTGCTTACTTGAACTTGTGGATAAACTGCTACTTGAATACTGATACATGTACATGTACTTACTTGCATCATACTTTACTTGCTGTCACTCCATGTTTTGCTTACAGCACCTTTGTGACAACCTTGATGCACCAAAAGCACAGTAGCACAATGAACGGATAACCTATTAAACGTGCTGTCATAACTAGCACCAGGCAGGTACTGCCTCTAAGGCCTGTAAGAGCCTGAGATAGTTTGCTACACTAGTGGTGAGTGTAGGGATATAAGGGTTGTAGAACTGCGTCACTAGATATAAGTTACAGTGACCGGATGTGCCTAAAATGTACTTTAAGTACAAAATTCAGCACTTTACATAAAAATTCAGCATTTAGCTACCTAATAAAGTGCCAAAACATGAGGAAAATATTACTAGACACTTTCCAAAGTGTCGGGAATAAATTGTGTCATTAAAAATAATAATAACGACACTTTAAAGCTTTGTTAAGCACTTTGACGGATTACTATCCAACCGAACAACCGGACTTTACCCGGAACATAAAAATATTGTCATCAACACTGTTTTTCTTTTCTGAGCCAGTTAGGGTCCCCGTATACCCTAACACCCGCTATAATGCATGACACACTAGTAACCGGGTTAATCCCTAAACTAACTAAATTAACCTAACTAATAACTAATGTTTAGTTGGAAATGAACTAGATTCCCCCCCCCCAACCAAACCGTCCCCAAGGGGACACCTCATGTCCTATTTTGATTAAACTAATCTCTTATGTCTAATATCTAAGAGACACATAATCCATTGGACCATAATCCTAAACTTTGCCTATAAGATCACCACTAAACCCCTCATTCTTTCACTTAACAAACATCACAACACACACACTCTCTCCTCTCTCTTTGGCTCTCGGCCGAGAACACCCACAAGCATCCATCCATCGTCGAGTTTTGATCTTCTCATTCCAAGAGCATACAAGTGTTGAGGATCACATACGAGGAGGCTTAGTGCATTCGGAACGCGAAGGACCTCTTCTCATTGCTTTTATCCACTCATTCTTCGACTAGAATCTTCCCTAGCCTCGAGCTAGTAGTAAGTTGCTTGAAACACCCTCTCGATCTATTTTAAAGTGGTTAAAACGGTATATGATGGTTAAAACTCATGAACATACAAGATGATATGAAAAAGTCTACTGAAAATGCTAAAAATGATGGATAAAAGCTTGATTGTTGTGTAAATCATGTAGGATTTGTTTTGTGTAATTATTTAGTGCTGATCTATGATGTGGTAGCTCGGATCATCATCTAACCCGGATTAGTCATGTTCATGAAACATGACATAGAATATGTTAAGAATAAAAAGGGTTAAATGATGAAACTCTACTACACACCAAACATGAACTTGTGTAAAATCGACTTTACTTACGAAATAGTGTTTAAAACTAGTAGATCTACGGATCTACGAGCGGTATTTTCAAAGGACCACATGTCAAAAGAAATCATACTTTCTAAAACCGGATCTTTCATGAACAAGAATGATTTTTAAACACACAAGTGTATAAATACTTGTGTAACGCTAAGTTTCGACAAAGAACTAGTTTTGTCAAATTTTACAAGAAGTTGTAAAGATGGAATTTCTTTAAAAGCGAGGCTTTTACGAAACCGGATGAATTTATATAAAGATACACTAAAAGTAAGGAGCTTTACTACATATTTTTGGAAAAACTACAAGTTCATGTAATTCTTGCGATTTACATATATATTGACTAGTTGATGCTTTGAGCATTGTTTTGATTGAATGAGAAAATTTTTGGTTTGACTTATAAAAGAAAATGATACGCTTAAAAGCGTGGCCACCTCCAGTTACAGGGGAAACTCTGGCGAAATTTTTCTAAAAACCTAACACTTAGAAATATTTTCACCACAAGTGTTAGAAATACATTTTGACTTGTTTTCAAATTATAGATTTCGCCACAACTTATTTACAAAATATCGGAGGTGGGATTTCACAAAATGAAACGTGATAAATATATGTATTTAGTATATATACTTTTCATAAGCGTCACTTGAAAAATGTTTATGATTATTTTGTGAAATATACAAATATTATTTTTAGGGTAAAAATAATATTACCGAATGTTAATGATTATATTTGGAAGTAAGAAATAAAATATATTAAGTGAGACTTAATAATATATTTCGAAGTTTACGAACGCACATGTATTAAATCCCCCATCCTTGGGAAGGAAAATAATTACCAAGTATTTACAAAAATATAAACACGAAATAGTTGTCTAACTATTTCCCAAAAACTTAAACCTTAAGCTAAGGCACGGCCATCCGTCTAATAGAGTTAGTACGTGTAGGTCGTCGCACAGCTGCTTGATCAGGAGATATACTTGGTAGAGACGCACCACTGTGAGTTCATGTCCCCCTTTTCTCTTAACTGTTTTCAGTTTTCTAAACTGCGGGGGTGAAATACATGTTACTATGATTACGAATAATTCTTACATGGTATGGTTAGCGTAAGGAGGGTTATTATTCAGATCATGTGAGTGGGTAGGCGGAAACTTGAGGCCATTAATCCTCAGGGTAGGACCGAGGGGCAGGAGCGGTAGATCTATCTGGGTGTAGCGAGCCCAACCCCAGGCCCAAACAGAACGGACCTCGGGGTGACTTTCTACTCAACGCATAAATCTGCTAGGTTTGAGTCTTCCTACTTGCACTTCACACATATCAATGGCTTTGCAAACCATTGGTGATCTCTTTTTTTTTCCTTATTTTCTACATACCAGGGTTTTTATACATACAAAGGTTTATTTACTCACTTACACATGAACTCGCTCAACATTATTGTTGATTTTTCAACTTACATGTATTTCAGGGAATTAAAGATCTGGCGCGGTATGTTGTGTTTTCCCGCTGCATATGGGTTCCGAGGTCATCCCGGTTTAGGAAATGTGACTTTTTCCTGGACGAGTCACAAATCTTAAACTGCGTTTTATTCATGTTGATGTTTATGTCTTTCAAAACAATGTTTTATGTTATGGTGTTGTAGTCCCTAAGACAATGTTATGTTACTTCGGTTTTAAAACTTAAATCTATGGATGATCTTGCATGGTTTTATTATCATATAGCTTTGTTATGATTAAGCTATGGTATTAAGAAGTCACACCAAATTAACCACGCTTCCGCAAAGCCAGGGTGTGACACATTGCCTCCAGAGGAATCTCCGTTCCCATTACGTCTAGCGTTGCTTGGGCCGCCACTGTCTTGGGTTCGGTTTGCCTCGTATTGGGCGATAGCAGCGGAGATCCTTTCTTCCAGTAGAGCGTTCAGCTCTTCAGCAGTTCTTGGCAGTGGGGGAGGAGGAGGTTGATCACGAGCGTTCACAGCTTTCCTGGGTGCCATGTTCTGACAGAACATAACACAACAGGGTTAGACATTTGTTTGATATCATCATACTAGACAGTAGTAGTATATATATTCACAGGCATATACCACATAAGTGACATCAAACAATTATTACTCTAGCAGAGTATTTAATAAGTTGGTGTTCACGTTTGACCTTTCCTTGTACTGAGGGGATCCATACGTGACAATACTTGCTGTGATTTCTGTGCACTGAATTCCATAATTATGTATGCATCCATAATTACGTAACTCCTTGCACAGTCCACACAGTTCGTCTCATCCTCGTATTTCTTCCTTCAGATAGGCCATTGTTATCAGGTAAAGTTACATATATTCGAGATATTCTGTTTCTAGTATATGTATATGCTAATTATCACACGTAATTGCAAATAGTTTCTAGTCAACGATAAGTGCTACTCCAGTGCACCCTAAGTCTCGTAGTGTCTCTTCTTGACTCTTGGAAATTGTCTCAGGTAGTGGATGTCGCGGGACGTTTTATGCAATGAAAACTTTTTGAAAAATTGTTTTCGTGAATGGATCCTAGAGATTGTAGACTAGACTCGAGAAGGAATCCTCGTTCACTACAATCGCAGCTCTGATACCAATCTGTCACACCCCTTTCTGCGGCGGAAGCACGAGGTGTGATCATGAAAGGTTCTCATTGCATACGAAAGGTAAACATACTACATGCTCGTAAAATAACTTCAAATACCAAACATTCCATAACTTGAAAACATAAGTTTAGCGTTTACATCACGAGATAGCATAAAACATTGTCTTGAAAGTTTACAACTTTATTTAAAGATAAACATAGATGACATCCAAGAGCATGAGTAAGACTGCGCGCACATCCACTTTAGTTACCTGAAATACATGTGAGTTTTGGAAAAACGTCAACATAATGTTAGTGTGAATTCATGCAGTGATTGTTTTGAATGTTTAAATGCTTGAATGAAAACATGGTATGTAACTTGTATGAATGTTTGAATGTAACTTGTAAACGTATCTGTGACTGTACTATGAATGTTTGAATGTGTGAGATCGCTAGTGGTTTGCAAGGCCACTAACATGTGTCACGACATAGGAAGCCACCAAACCTAGGCATTTTTGTCGACTTTGACTGAGACACAGAAGCACTCATTGGTAGAAGTAGGCCAAGAGTGGGGTTGCCTGAAACCCATTAGATCTAACCTTTTGTTCCGTGGTCTGAATGTATACGTTGATTAATGGTGCTTATGGTACCCTATTCGAGACATGATCTAGAATGTTTCACTTGAATGTTTTTGTACCCATCATACTATTTGTAAACCTTGTAACATTTGTAACATGTATTTCACCCCCGAAATTATAAAACCAAAAACAGTTAAAGAAAAGGGGGAGCATGAACTCACAACTTTGCGTTCCTTGCGTCGTAAACTTCACCGGGTTTTCTTTATCTAGCGTCGTGACCTAAACGTGTTTTATTAACGTTAGTCACTAGACTTGTATCGCACAAGTACAGTCACTGTCTTTTGTATATGTTTTCTTGTGTTAAAAATAATTTATATTTTTAACTATGTGTCTTACTTATATTATTTTCTCAAAAATAAATATAAGTTTCTTGTATTTTGAACCCGAATTATGTATCTTGTATGTTGTATGTGTATTTTTGTTACAAAAATTATGGCGAGATTTATATTCGAAAAGCATAGTTTAGAACACACTAGCAAACATTTGTCTAGAAAATATTCACTAAGTGTTAGGATTTTCAGAAAATTTCGCCATAGTCTCCTTTGTAAATGGAGGTGTCCATGCTAAGTAGCATATCATTTTCTTTAACACGTTAGGTCGTTCTCAAATAACCTACCCGACATTTAGACACGCAAATTACTACTTATGTCGTTTCAGCTTTATTCTTCAAAACTGGGCTGTTTTCGGGGATTTTAATAAAATAGTTAACTTATTCCAAAAATTCCCAAACTTTTATAGAATGTCTTAAATGATCCAAATATTATTGTGTAAAAATATTGGGATCCAATTCATTACCAATATTTTATAAAAATTCATTTTCCGGACTGCATTCAGATTCATCTTTTTCTGACTACAGCCCATGGAATAATTTATTTAAAATTCATCGTAAGTCCGATTTATGAAATTACAGTGGGAGAATTACAAATACATCAGTGGTCATATACAGTACAAATTTCATGAGCTAATTCTACACAGAACTCAAGTTATGACTAAAAACATTTCGCCCATTTACTGCAGTAAAAACTCAGCTTTAGCTGCTGTTACAAAAAGGGTCTTTAAAAATAGTAAACGAAGTCCAAAAATTATGATTCCAGTGCCATTAGAACCGTATTTCATAATAACACGTGATAGACTCAAGAAAATCAAGTTTTTGTCAAGTTACGATCTGGTTACAGCCAACTGAAGTTGGCTGTAATATTTTGACATAAACTGTTTTCAGCTTATTGTGTTCTAACACGCGTTCTATTTGTTCCGTTAACATGTCTAGTGATCAACAACGACCTTTAACATCCATATTAACAAGTAAATCATCAAGTAATCAACAACATGTTCACTAAACATCCTACTACAACATTTCATCATGTAAATCTTCATGTAAAGCTTTATGTTTGAATCTTTTATGTTCAAGTTTCTTGTTCTTTAGTGTTCTTCAAAATTTTCAACATAACAAGTCTTTTAACCACTAAAAATAGAAGTAAATAAAAGTGTTGAAGGTGCTTACTACTAGCTTAAAGCTAGGGGATGAACAAGGATGAAGATTGAGTGGTTAATAGCAAACGAATGAGGTCCTTGATGATCCGCAAACACCAAGCTTCCTATAACGCTTCCTTACACCTTGAGTGAACCTTGGATTGGATGAATGAAGATCAAAATATGGTGATGGTGGTGGTGTTTGGTTCAGCCGATTGCAAGAAGAAGGAGGAGAGAAGAAAGTGTGTTGAGTTGTGGATGGATAATGAGAATGAAGAACTAATGGACTTTATAAACAACTTTCCAACATGAAATTACACATGGGTTAATATGTTTCAAGAGTACTAGACATGATCTAATAAACAATTTTATAAAATCATGGGGGTTCCCAATGTCTCCATAACCGGTTGGGGGGGGGGGGGGGCATCTAGTTGGATCTTGATTCTTGGTTACTAGTTCTAGTTACATATTAAATGATATGTTTAGGGATTTTAGGTGTTAAGTGTTTTTATGATGTAATATGGTGTTTAGGGACCATAACTAGCTTGGTAATGTTAAAACAATGCTTCTAATAATATTTTGTTGTTCCAGGTAATGTCCGGTTGTTCGGTTAGATACCGGTTCGTTAAAGTGCTAAATTGCACCGTTTAGTGTCTTTTAAGTATTCTTTTGTGACACTTTCAATTTCTGACACTTAGGGAAATATTCTGGATGATAAATCATAATTTCTGCCTAATATTCCGGTGTCATAATGCTGATTATAGCTGAATTTAATAAAATTCTGCACTTAAAGTGCGTTTCGGGTGCTTTTTAGTGCGTATTTAGCTTCCGGATGGTCTATATATATAAACCCTTGTATGTACTCTTGGATTTTAATGTATTCTTGTCATTGGACCTACACCTAGGCTCCAATTCTATTGTCTGACTGTTTTCTGTAGGATTGTTGACACAATGTGTCTTACCGGTGAGTTTACTAGTATTCCTGACGCAACGCTCTCGTTTATGCATAAAGCAATATTTTGTAGTATAAAACGTGCATGAATTCAATTGTTTAGTATGAAATCAGACAATGTTGACATTTAAGCACATAATTGTAGTCATTAAATAATAATTAAAGTGTACGGAAATTACCGGTTTGGTGCCTGTTGTCACAGTGCTAGGGCGAATAAAGCCTTTGTCAAGCAAATCCTGGAGCTAACTCGAGAGTTCGCGCATTTCGGACGGAGCGAGTCGATAAGGAGCTCTTGCAACAGGGTTTGCTCCAGGAGTGAGGTCGATGTGAAAGTCGATATCATGACTTGGTGGTAGACCTGGGAGATCTTCAGGAAAACAGTTGGGGAATTCACAAACAACGGGGACGTCTTTCACTTCGGTCTTTCCTTTCTTTTCCTTCTCCGCTACTACAATGTTAGCCAAGAAAGCTCTGTATTCCTTGCGGTGATACTTGCTACCTTGGATATATGACATGAGCTTGAGGTCCTTCGAGAGAGTTTCACCATAAACACATAATTGATCAACGTTAGCGAGCGAGAATCAAATCATCATATCGAAGCAAACAACTTCGGCATGGTTTTCGCGAAGAAATTCCATGCCTATTATGACGTCAAAACTTCCGAGCTGCATCGGAATAAGGTCGATAGGGAAGATGTGATTGTTAAGTTCTAGAGTACAATCACGAAGAACAGAGTTGACGGCGACAGTTCTTCCAGTAGCGATTTCAACATCGAACGTCGAGGGGAGATGGGCGCGCTTATGATTAAGAAGCTTTTCGAACTCAAATGATACAAAACAATTATCGGCTCCAGTATCAAACAAACACAAAGCATAAATACCATTCACAAGGAACGTACCATTGACCATGTTGTTGTCAGCCTGAGCCTGGCGCACATTAATGTTGAAAGTTCGAGCACGAGCGGCTTGTTGCTGTTGTTGCTGAGGCTGCTGCTGTTGCTGCTGGGACTGCTGTTGTTGCTGCTCTTGCTTCACAACCCGATTGGGGAACATGTTTGCGAAGTGGTTGGGATCACCACACGCAAAGCAGACTCTGGTATTGACCGCGGGTGCAGGAGCTTCTTGTTGCCCTTGAGGAGCAGGAAGTAGAGCTTGATGAGCAGTAGCTGGAGCTGGTGCTTGTCGAGGACCTGTACGGCAGTTGGCGGTGAAGTGGCCGTACATGTTGCAATGCACGCAAAATTTGCAGGCGATTCCCATGGGATGATGGTAGGTACTTGTCGGGCAAGCAGTATGAGGACCAGTGTAAGCACGCTTTGCAGGCGGTGCTTGGGTAACTGGTGCTGCAGCTGATCGGTATTGAGGTTGCTGCTGAGTTGGTACAGCTTGAAGCGGGGCAGCAGTGGTTACAGCACAGTTCTTGATGCTGGAGTTGCTGTTGTTCTTCCTTTTGCGACTAGAGGCCTTTGAAGACTAAGGGGTGGCGGCGGTTTCAGTGGTTGGTACGGTGGTAGCTTGATGCAAGTTCTTTGAGGCTTTGTCCCTGACACCAGCCTTGACTCGCTTGTCGTTGATTTCAGCGGCGAGCAGGTAAGTTTCTTCGATTGTTGCTGGCTTTGAAGCTTGCACAAAATCTGTGACACAATCTGGCAGAGCTCGAATATACTTCTTGATTGCCATATCAGAAGTCTTAACTTGATCAGGACAGATTATGTGTCACACCCCGACCACGTGTAACATACCAAACGTGGCGGAAAACGTCGGGGAGTGTTGTAACAGAATTAATTGTTTCATAACCATGGTATTCAAAGTTGTATTTTATTTATCAACAAGCGTGTTACATTGTCAATACAGGAAATAAAGAGTTTATAACATAATTAAACTAAGTCTTTCTTCATTTTTAAGTCTCTAAGGCACAGGTCCGCCCTAGTGTCACGATCATCATCCTACGGAAAAGCTCATGAAAACACATGTGAAAATAGGTACGTCAGCATAAAAATTCCTGTGAGATACATAGGTTTGTGAAAATAAGATTCATGACTTAAGTTTAAGAAAATGTTTAGTCATGAACCTTGTGCTTTGATTTGTTTTGTAAATCGCTTGAAAAACAATAAGTTCAGATGATATGTATCGATAAGAGAATAATGTATGGTTAAATTAATAACCATGTAAAATGAGTTATATAAAATAAACTGTATTATAAACCAAAGTCTTGTGAAAACATGTTAATGGTGTAAAATGTATAAGTCCAAAATGAATGATTTAAATAACGCTATTATATGTAATATAATACAAACACTTATATATAGGAAGTACCAGTGGCGTATCCACCATGCTTGTATCATATTACTCACATCTCGTTACTTAAGTCACTTAAACCAACCAACAATGCATAATGTCTATGTTTAAACCAATCGTCAAATGTCCTTGTATAAACCATGTCCAATGTTAAGAAGTCCAAAAGTAGTCAAGTAATATGTAACAAAAGTTTATGTATTGTAAATAAAGTATTGTCACATAGTCCAAATGTATAAATGTATAAAACAAAGTATTTTGAATATATCAAAAGGTTATGTTTTGCAAAGTAATGCATGTTACATTGATACAAACATTTATGTGGTAAGTTAACGCATACATTCAAGCCTTGAGACAGTCGGATAACCCTTTCAGTCAAGGTTATCAAAAGAAATGTTTTCGGATTCAGTCATTCCTTACATCCAAACAAACCCGGGATGTCAGGAATGGGATTTGTCAAGTCCTATGGTACCAGTACTTACTACCGAGCGGCGTAGCTAATGTTAATGAACGTATAAAAGTCTCGTTTGTGCAAACCAAATGTTATAGCAGTTGTATACATGTCATATGAAAAACAATGTACTAAGTATGCTAAGTTAACATACAAAGCAGAAAAGTCCTGTAAATCAATGTGCTAGCATGCTATCAGTTAACATACATAGCAGAAATGTAATGTAAAACAATGTACTAAGTATGCACACAATGGACATACATAGCATGAAATGTAATGAAATCATGTACTATAATGTACTAACGAACATAACAAGTATATGATGTGAAAACAGGAAAGCATGAAAGTAACAAGTAGGCACATGTGTTCCACCCCAAAACAGTTTGAAAACGGTAAAAGAGGGGTCTATGTACTCACATTGAGATTGCTCAGAAGTCCTAAGATAACCACCAAGCAATGCTAGAGATCACGGAATCAAACGGCACCTAATATAGGTAACTATGTTAATAAACCGGACCTATATCGGAAGATTTAGATAGAATGAGGGTTCGTAAACCAAACGAGTATGGAGACTCGTGTCATATGGTTTAACAAAGCCTACATACTAATTGAAACCTAACTTAAGTGCTTACGACCCATTACGACCCGTTTAGGTAGCTTATGCTACTTTAACGCGTCGCTCGCGTGAAACGCGTTCGGACCGCTAAACTAGTCCTATGACAAGTAACATATGCCTTAACATGTCTAATATTGTTGTCAAATCAGTTTAGATGTCAAAAGTTATGTTACATATGTTTAAAATGAATTTTGGAATCAAAGGGGTATTTTGGTAATTTACCTAAGGCATATAAACTACCTATCATACAACTACTTAAACGAAGCGACCATAGGGTATAACCTCGGAAGGTTATTCCCTATATACTATGGTCACCTAATGTGTTTGGTCGGATCCTAATGATCGACCAAATGGGTCGGGTTTCGAAGGTATAAGCGATTTATTAGATCGCTTACCCTTACGACCCTAGACAACGTGGTAATCAGTAGGTATAGTCACAAGGGACTATAACCATCGTGATTACAATCACGTTGCGAAGTTCAAACGAACTTCGCATTGACCATAAACTGGTCAATGCAGAAAGTCAAACAAAGTTTGACTTTCAGACTCGAAAAACAATAAAAGAACGAAGGAACACTTACGAAGGGTCCCCGAATGCTAATCTAGATCAAAATAGCTCAGGTATGAAACAAAGGTTTCAACTTAGAGCACAATTGATCAGATTCTTGTGAGGAATGAGTGAAATTGTGATGGGTATTTATAGATTTCAGTCCACCGTTAGGATCGTTTCTTGGAAAAGAGGGAATGATCTAGCCCGTACACTTGTCAAGATGTTGTGGTAACTAAAAATGGTTCCTCATGAGCTGAAAGGGCAAGTTAGAATGTGTGGTTGTGAATTAATCAGCTGAAATCTGCTGATTAGATGATCTTATCTGATCTGGGAGCCTGATGCGGCCCACTTCAGGATCAGGCAAAACTCAGGCGGGCCGCCTGGCCTTGTCTGATCAGCAACATGTTTCAGAAGTTACTGTTTTGGTCCCTGCACGTGTTTAAAGCCATTTCCGACACTTCTAAGGCCCGTAAAGCCAACTTTAAGGCCCTAAAATGATGCCTAAACATTGTGGACATGAAACATGCTCAAAAATATGTCGGATGTTGGTTCGTTTGGTCGTACAAACGCGATGTTTGCTTAATTAAGACGGAATGCGCACAAGCGCGTAAAACGATCCAAATGACACAACGAATGAATTTCTCTTATGCCAAACACTAAAATAAATTATTTTAGTGCTTACATAAATTTTTGGATGTCCATATGTATTCAGAACGTAAGTTATGCGCGAAAGTGCAAACTTGTGCACTTTTTGACACTTTTAGTCCCCGAATGACCCAAAATTTATTTTAGCATACCGAACCCCTCAAAGCCTATTTCTAAGCTATGTAAAGGATATGTATGGTATGTTTAACTTATGGTCATGTTCCGGAATGTTCGTTACAGTTCAAATTGGCATACTTTCGCAGTTTGTCAAGTTTAGTCCCTGTAGACGAATAAATTTGTTTTTGCCATACCAATGCCTTCAAAACTTATTTCTAAGTTATGTAAAGGTTATTTAAGGTATATTAAGTATATGTTGATGTTCTGGAGTATTTGTCGTATTAAACTGATTACGTTTACGCATCAGTTTGCGTAAAACTCTCAAGAAAGCGATGTAGAGTTTGAAATTACATAAAAGTCAAAACATGAAAAATGTAAAACACAACCAAACAAACATTGGGATCAAATAACATTGTTTTATTGATAATAGAACTGTTCACAATGATTACAAGCACGGATGTTACAGTCTCCCCTACTTGTGGAAATTTCGTCCCGAAATTTATTTAGAGGAAACTCGTGGGAAAAGATGCGGATATTTCGCCTTCATTTGATATTCGCGTTCCCAAGTAAACTCGGGTCCTCGTTTAGCTTCCCAGCGAACTTTGACCAAAGGAATGCGCTTGCGTTTGAGCCACTTGACTTCACGTTCCATGATTTCCACTGGCTTCTCAACAAATTTCAGTGTTTTGCCAACATGAATTTCGTCAAGCGGTATGTGGAGGTTCTCATCAGCTAAACACCTCTTGAGATTGGACACGTGAAAAGTTGGATGAACATTTCCAAGTTCAGGAGGTAACTCAAGTCTGTAGGCTACCTTTCCGATTCTTTCGACAATCTTGAATGGTCCAACGTATCTTGGTGCAAGTTTTCCTTTCTTTCCAAATCTGATCACACCTTTCCAAGGTGAGACCTTAAGTAATACTCGATCACCGACTTGAAATTCCAAGGGCTTGCATTTTGGATCCGCGTAACTCTTTTGACGGCTTCTAGCTGTCTGAAGGTTATCACGAACTTTCTTTATCTTGTCAGTTGTCTCTAAAATGAGAGCAGGTCCAGTAAGTTGAGCCTCGCCGATCTCATTCCAGCAGACTGGTGAACGACATTTTCGACCATAGAGAGCCTCGAAAGGAGCCATTTTGATGCTGGTGTGATAACTGTTGTTGTAGGAGAATTCAATTAACTGAAGATGTGAGTCCCAACTACCACCAAAATCGATCACACAAGCTCTAAGCATATCCTCCAGAGTTTGGATTGTTCTTTCAGATTGACCATCCGTTTGCGGATGATAAGCCGTGCTCAGATTAAGTTGGGTCCCCATAGCAGATTGCATGGTTCTCCAACAATGAGAAGTGAAACGAGCATCTCTGTCAGAAATGATGTTCAAAGGAACACCATGTCGAGCTACAATTTAATCCACATAGATTTTTGCAAGTCTGTCAGCAGGAAAATCCTCGCGGATTGGCAAGAAATGAGCTGATTTAGTAAAACGATCAATAACTACCCAGATGGCATCATGACCTTTCTTTGTGCGTGGAAGTTTGGTGATGAGATCCATAGTAATGTTTTCCCATTTCCAAACTGGGATCTCTGGTTGCTCCAAAAAACCAGAAGGACGCTGATGTTCAGCCTTAACCTTAAGACAAGTAAGGCATTTTGATACGTATAAGGCAATGTCTTTCTTCATACCAGGCCACCAATAATGAATACGAAGATCCTTATACATCTTATCTGAACCCGGATGAATAGAATAACGCGACTTATGGGCTTCATCCATAAGCAAGGTACGAAGATCATCCTGGCTTGGGACCCACAAACGGTCCATGAAGTAATACGATCCATTGTCCTTCAGTTCCAGATCAGGTGTTATGTGATAGGGAAATTCCTTATCCATCAAACCTTGTAAAACACAAGATTGTTGAGCCTGAGAAATGCGTGCTTGGATATCAGATTGAGCTTGAATAACAGATTGAACATGTACACAATGAAGCTTAGTACGTTCCTTACGACTCAATGCATCGGCTACGACATTCGCCTTACCAGGATGGTAGCGAATTTCGCAGTCATAGTCGTTTAAAAGCTCGACCCAACGTCGTTGCCTCATGTTGAGTTCTTTCTGGTTGAAGATATGCTGAAGACTTTTGTGGTCCGTGAAAACCACACATTTTGTACCGTACAAATAGTGTCTCCAGATCTTTAGAGCGAAAACAACTGCACCCAACTCAAGATCATGAGTGGTGTAGCTCTTCTCATGTATCTTCAACTGCCTCGATGCATATGCTATGACTTTGTTCCTTTGCATCAGGACACAGCCAAGACCCAATTTAGATGCATCGCAATAAACGACGAAATCATCATTGCCCTCAGGCAAAGTTAGAACAGGCGCGTCGCAAAGCTTCTGCTTCAAGTTTTGAAAAGCTTCCTCTTGTTTGTATCCCCAATCAAAGGGCTTGTTCTTCTGAGTTAAAGCAGTTAGAGGAACTGCAATTTTCGAGAAATTCTCAATGAAGCGGCGGTAATAACCCGCTAGACCAAGAAAAGAACGAACCTCAGTGGGAGTAGTAGGCGTATCCCAATCCTTAATTGTACTGATCTTGGAGGGATCTACATGGATACCTTGTTCGTTGATGATATGTCCCAAAAATTGAACTTCTTTAAGCCAGAATTCACACTTGGAGAATTTGGCAAACAGTTGCTCTTTCTTTAGGAGTTCCAAAGTAAGACGAAGATGTTGCTCGTGATCAGCTCGCGTCTTGGAGTAAATCAAGATGTCGTCAATAAAAACAATGACGAACTGATCCAAATAAGGTTTGCAGACCTTATTCATTAAGTCCATGAAAACAGCAGGAGCATTAGTCAAACCGAATGGCATGACTGTGAATTCATAATGCCCATAACGAGTGCGGAACGCTGTCTTGGGAATATCTTCTTCATGCACCTGAAGTTGATGATATCCAGATCGCAGATCAATCTTCGAAAAATATGAAGCGCCCTGTAGCTGATCAAAGAGATCATCAATGCGAGGTAGGGGATATCGATTCTTGATGGTAAGCTTGTTAAGCTCACGATAATCGATACACATCCTAAAGGATCCATCCTTCTTCGTGACAAAAAGAACGGGAGCACCCCAGGGTGAAAAGCTAGGACGGATAAAACCTTTGTCAGAGAGTTCCTGAAGCTGCTTAGACAACTCTTGCATCTCAGACGGTGCAAGACGATATGGAGCTCTGGCAATGGGATTTGCACCAGGTACGAGATCAATACGGAACTCTACTTGGCGTGCTGGGGGTAGACCAGGTAAATCTTCAGGGAATACTTCAGAATAATCCCGAACGACAGGAATATCTGAAATAGGCTTACCCTTGCCTTTATCTGCTGTAACATGTGCTAAGAAGGCCACATAATTCTTTCGCAGATACTTCCGAGCTTTAAAACAAGACATGAGTTTGAGACCACCAGCAGGTTTCTCACCACGAACCTGTAGGATCTCGCCCGTCGAAAGCGGCACACGGACAATCTTCTTAGAACAAACTATCTCTGCCCGATGCTTGGATAACCAATCCATACCCACTATAGCGTCGAAGCTTCCAAGTTGCATTGGCGTGAGGTCAATAGGAAAAAGATGGTCGTTAAGATTCAACTGGCAGTTGCGAAGAACAGAATCAAGAACAATGGGTTCACCACTAGCAACTTCTACTGTCAAAGGTTTTCCTAGTTTCGTTCTAGACACGCGAAGCATTGGCTCAAAAGACAATGACACAAAACTCTTATCGGCACCCAAATCAAAGAGAACAGATGCAGGCTGATTATTAATAAAGAACGTACCGTTCACCACTTCATTGTCTGCTTGTGCCTCTTGAGCATTCATGTTGAAAACTCTCCCTCGAGCCGGAGCCTGATTCTGATTCTGGTTCTGGTTTGCTAGCCTTGGGCACCGGTTTCTGTAGTGGGTCAGATCCCCACAATTGTAGCACGAACCAGGAGGAAAATGAGGTCGTGCAGCTTGACCTTGTTGCTGAGCAAGAGGCTGAGCAACTTGTTGGGCTTGGTTCTGAACTGCCTGGTTCTGGTTAATAGGAATGCGGCAGGTGGCAGCAAGATGACCAGGCCTTCCGCAGTTGGTGCACTGACGACACTGGAGGTGTGGTTGATGATGGCCGTTACACCTGTTGCACAAAGGTGCATTGCCAAGATAAGGCTTCTTGGCTAGTGGTTGCGCAGGCTGATTTGGTGCAGCTTGAGCCTGTGCAGTAACAGCATAGTTTTGGGAAGCCTTCCGCTTCCTAGACCCTCCAGAATTCTTTCCCTTCTTGTTTTGACCTTTCTTGCTATCTTCCTTATCAGACACCTGCTTCTTACCCTTGTCACCGTTTTTGTGCAGCTTCCCCTTTCGAACCTGCGACTCAGTCAATGTCGCTGCTAACTCGATCGCCTGACGGAGTGTGGCAGGGTTACTACCAGTAATGATGTCTTGTACTGAGTCAGGTAGGACGTCGATGTATCTTTTGAAAGCCTTGTCGAGTGGGGTAACCATAGTTGGGCAAAGCAGACTCAACTCTTCAAACCTATCAGTATAAGCCCTGTGCTCGCCACTGTCTTGTTTCAAGTCCTCAAACTCTTTCTCCAACGCTCGCTGTTCATGACGAGGACAGAATTCCCTCATCATAAGGGCCCTAAGTTCAGCCCAAGTTTGCGCTAGAGCAACTTCTGCACCCTGATCTCTCATAACCCCGTTCCACCATGTGAGAGCCCTCTTCTGAAACACGCTCGAAGAAAACTCGACCTTGCGATTATCCGGACACTGAACGTGGCGGAAAGTATTCTCAATGCTCTCGAACCATTGAAGAAGCCCAGTCGCTCCCTCAGAACCACTAAACTTGAGTGGTTTAGCCGAGTTAAAATCCTTTTATTTGCATGGAGCATTGTTGTTGTTGTTGGCTTGGTGCCATTGAGCAAAGAGATTTGGGAATTGAGCAGCCATCTGCTGCGCAATGATTTCTGCCAGTTCGGCAGTCGCTATTTGGTTTTCGCGTCGAGGAGGCATTCTAAAAGAGGAAAAACATGAAAGGAAACGAGTGAGATGATTGGATGAAAAGAATGAGATGAAACAAAAATCATCGAAAGTAAAGATGGTGGTCATTTGTCCGCATTACCAAGCAAACAAATGACACACAGTGACTAATCAAAGTAAATGGATCAAAAATAATGTATCGCGAAGACATGCTCGCCTATAAGTGAACACTCATCCCAAGAATTCCCAGGTAAGCACAACTGGTCTCGCGTCTGATGAGATATATACGAAGTGCTTGCCTAGACAGAAAACCCAGAATACAGGCATTCACTCTTCCAGTTTGCACGTGTTCACATTATTTAAAACCCAAAACTTTGACAAGATTTTGAAAACTCAAAAGGGTTCAAAACCTTACAATAGAGGGTTCAAAACCTTACAATAGAGGGTTTAAAACCTAGTAATCAATCATCCAAAAACAGATGATTGTATTTCAAAAATCGTTTCGGAAAAATTTGGTTTTTGTTTTGATACTCACCTAAGGATAGGTGATGTGCATGTTTTAAGATCTAAACACAAGATGACTTGTGTTAGGTTCCTAGAAAGGTTATAGTCTAGGTCAAAGAATTACTAATAACCTAATTCCCTATAACCATTGGCTCTGATACCAACTCTTCTTTCACACCCCGACCACGTGTAACATACCAAACGTGGCGGAAAACGTCGGAGAGTGTTGTAACAGAATTAATTGTTTCATAACCATGGTATTCGAAGTTGTATTTTATTTATCAACAAGCGTGTTACAGTGTCAATACAGGAAATAAAGAGTTTATAACATAATTAAACTAAGTCTTTCTTCATTTTTAAGTCTCTAAGGCACAGGTCCGCCCTAGTGTCATGATCATCATCCTACGGAAAAGCTCCTGAAAACACATGTGAAAATAGGTACGTCAGCATAAAAATGCCTGTGAGATACATAGGTTTGTGAAAATAAGATTCATGACTTAAGTTTAAGAAAATGTTTAGTCATTAACCTTGTACTTTGATTTGTTTTGTAAATCGCTTGAAAAACAATAAGTTCAGATGATATGTATCAATAAGAGAATAATGTATGGTTAAATTAATAACCATGTAAAATGAGTTGTATAAAATAAACTGTATTATAAACCAAAGTCTTGTGAAAACATGTTAATGGTGTAAAATGTATAAGTCCAAAATGAATGATTTAAATAACGCTATGATATGTAATATAATACAAACACTTATATATAGGAAGTACCAGCGGCGTATCCACCATGCTTGTATCATATTACTCACATCTCGTTACTTAAGTCACTTAAACCAACCAAAAATGCATAATGTCTATGTTTAAACCAATCGTCAAATTTCCTTGTATAAACCATGTCCAATGTTAAGAAGTCCAAAAGTAGTCAAGTAATATGTAACAAAAGTTTATGTATTGTAAATAAAGTATTGTCACATAGTCCAAATGTATAAATGTATAAAACAAAGTATTTTGAATATATCAAAAGGTTATGTTTTGCAAAGTAATGCATGTTACATTGATACAAAAATTTATGTGGTAAGTTAACGCATACATTCAAGCCTTGAGACAGTCGGATAACCCTTTCAGTCAAGGTTATCAAAAGAAATGTTTTCGGATTCAGTCATTCCTTACATCCAAACAAACCCGGGATGTCAGGAATGGGATTTGTCAAGTCCTATGGTACCAGTACTTACTACCGAGCGGCGTAGCTAATGTTAATGAACGTATAAAAGTCTCGTTTGTGCAAACCAAATGTTATAGCAGTTGTATACATGTCATATGAAAAACAATGTACTAAGTATGATAAGTTAACATACAAAGCAGAAAAGTCCTGTAAATCAATGTGCTAGCATGCTATCAGTTAACATACATAGCAGAAATGTAATATAAAACAATGTACTAAGTATGCACACAATGGACATACATAGCATGAAATGTAATGAAATCATGTACTATAATGTACTAACGAACATAACAAGTATATGATGTGAAAACAGGAAAGCATGAAAGTAACAAGTAGGCACATGTGTTCCACCCCAAAACAGTTTGAAAACGGTAAAAGAGGGGTCTATGTACTCACATTGAGATTGCTCAGAAGTCCTAAGATAACCACCAAGCAATGCTAGAGATCACGGAATCAAACGGCACCTAATATAGGTAACTATGTTAATAAACCGGACCTATATCGGAAGATTTAGATAGAATGAGGGTTCGTAAACCAAACGAGTATGGAGACTTGTGTCATATGGTTTAACAAAGCCTACATACTAATTGAAACCTAACTTAAGTGCTTACGACCCATTACGACCCGTTTAGGTAGCTTATGCTACTTTAACGCGTCGCTCGCGTGAAACGCGTTCGGACCGCTTAACTAGTCCTATGACAAGTAACATATGCCTTAACATGTCTAATATTGTTGTCAAATCAGTTTAGATGTCAAAAGTTATGTTACATATGTTTAAAATGAATTTTGGTATCAAAGGGGTATTTTGGTAATTTACCTAAGGCATATAAACTACCTATCATACAACTACTTAAACGAAGCGACCATAAGGTATAACCTCGGAAGGTTATTCCCTATATACTATGGTCACCTAATGTGTTTGGTCGGATCCTAATGATCGACAAAATGGGTCGGGTTTCGAAGGTATAAGCGATTTATTAGATCGCTTACCCTTACGACCCTAGACAACGTGGTAATCAGTAGGTATAGTCACAAGGGACTATGACCATCGTGATTACAATCACGTTGCGAAGTTCAAACAAACTTCGCATTGACCATAAACTGGTCAATGCAGAAAGTCAAACAAAGTTTGACTTTCGGACTCGAAAAACAATAAAAGAACGAAGGAACACTGACGAAGGGTCCCCGAATGCTAATCTAGATCAAAATAGCTCAGGTATGAAACAAAGGTTTCAACTTAGAGCACAATTGATCAGATTCTTGTGAGGAATGAGTGAAATTGTGATGGGTATTTATAGATTTCGGTCCACCGTTAGGATCGTTTCTTGGAAAAGAGGGAATGATCTAGCCCGTACACTTGTCAAGATGTTGTGGTAACTAAAAATGGTTCCTCATGAGCTGAAAGGGCAAGTTAGAATGTGTGGTTGTGAATTAATCAGCTGAAATCTGCTGATTAGATGATCTTAACTGATCTGGGAGCCTGATGTGGCCCGCTTCAGGATCAGGCAAAACTCAGGCGGGCCGCCTGGCCTTGTCTGATCAGCAACATGTTTCAGAAGTTACGGTTTTGGTCCCTGCACGTGTTTAAAGCCATTTCCGACACTTCTAAGGCCCGTAAAGCCAACTTTAAGGCCCTAAAATGATACCTAAACATTGTGGACATGAAACATGCTCAAAAATATGTCGGATGTTGGTTCGTTTGGTCGTACGAACGCGATGTTTGCTTAATTAAGACGGAATGCGCACAAGCGCGTAAAACGATCCAAATGACGCAACGAATGAATTTCTCTTATGCCAAATACCAAAATAAATTATTTTAGTGCTTACATAAATTTTTGGATGTCCAGATGTATTCAGAACGTAAGTTATGCGCGAAAGTGCAAACTTGTGCACTTTTTGACATTTTTAGTCCCTGAATGACCCAAAAGTTTATTTTAGCATACCGAACCCCTCAAAGCCTATTTCTAAGCTATGTAAAGGATATTTATGGTATGTTTAACTTATGGTCATGTTCCGGAATGTTCGTTACAGTTCAAATTGGCATACTTTCGCAGTTTGTCAAGTTTAGTCCCTGTAGACGAATAAATTTGTTTTTGCCATACCAATGCCTTCAAAACTTATTTCTAAGTTATGTAAAGGTTATTTAAGGTATGTTAAGTATATGTTGATGTTCCGGAGTATTTGTCGTATTAAACTGTTTACGTTTACGCATCAGTTTGCGTAAAACTCTCTAGAAAGCGATGTAGAGTTTGAAATTACATAAAAGTCAAAACATGAAAAATGTAAAACACAACCAAACAAACATTGGGATCAAATAAAATTGTTTTATTGATAATAGAACTGTTCACAATGATTACAAGCACGGATGTTACAGTCTCCCCTACTTGTGGAAATTTCGTCCCGAAATTTATTTAGAGGAAACTCGTGGGAAAAGATGCGGATATTTCGCCTTCATTTGATATTCGCGTTCCCAAGTAAACTCTGGTCCTCGTTTAGCTTCCCAGCGAACTTTGACCAAAGGAATGCACTTGCGTTTGAGCCACTTGACTTCACGTTCCATGATTTCCACTGGCTTCTCAACAAATTTCAGTGTTTTGCCAACACGAATTTCGTCAAGCGGTATGTGGAGGTTCTCATCAGCTAAACACCTCTTGAGATTGGACACGTGAAAAGTTGGATGAACATTTCCAAGTTCAGGAGGTAACTCAAGTCTGTAGGCTACCTTTCCGATTCTTTCGACAATCTTGAATGGTCCAACGTATCTTGGTGCAAGTTTTCCTTTCTTTCCAAATCTGATCACACCTTTCCAAGGTGAGACCTTAAGTAATACTCGATCACCGACTTGAAATTCCAAGGGCTTGCATTTTGGATCCGCGTAACTCTTTTGACGGCTTCTAGCTGTCTGAAGGTTATCACGAACTTTCTTTATCTTGTCAGTTGTCTCTAAAATGAGAGCAGGTCCAGTAAGTTGAGCCTCGCCGATCTCATTCCAGCAGACTGGTGAACGACATTTTCGACCATAGAGAGCCTCGAAAGGAGCCATTTTGATGCTGGTGTGATAACTGTTGTTGTAGGAGAATTCAATTAACTGAAGATGTGAGTCCCAACTACCACCAAAATCGATCACACAAGCTCTAAGCATATCCTCCAGAGTCTGGATTGTTCTTTCAGATTGACCATCCGTTTGCGGATGATAAGCCGTGCTCAGATTAAGTTGGGTCCCTGTCACACCCCGACCACGTAGAACATACAAAACGTGGCGGAAACATCGAGGAGTGTTGTAACAGAATTAACGTTTCACAACCATGGAAATTTAAGTTTCGTTTTATTGATTAAAAGTGTTACAATGTCTTAATAAACAAATAAATACAACATAATTAACTAGTCTTGCATCTTTTATTATCACTAAAGCCCAAGTCTGTCTATGTGTATCTTGATCATCTTATGCAACAGTTCCTGAAAAACACATGTGAAAATAGGTACGTCAGGATAAAAATGCCTGTGAGATACATAGGTTTTGTGAAAATAAGATTCATGACTTATGTTTGAGAAAATGTTTAGTCATGAACCTTGTTATTTGCTTTGTCTTTTAAATCATTTGAAAAATGATAAGATCAGATGATAAGTATAAATAAATGTAAGGTTAAATGAATAACCAAGTAAAATATGTTTGCATAAGATAAGTTGTTTATAAATCAATGTCTTGTGAAAAGTATGTTATTTGTATGAAATGTTCTATGTCTCAAACTGAAATGATTCAAATAACGTTACGACATGTAATACCATACAAACACTTATATATAGGAAGTACCAGCGGCGTATCCACCATGCTTGTATCATATTACACACGCATCGTTACTTAATCACTTAATCAAACCAAACCAAACAATGTAAAATGTTTATGTCAAGATGTAAATCATGTCAAAATGTCTATGTCAAATATCTATGTCAAATGTCTATGTCAAATATCCATGTCAAATGTCTATGTCAAAATGTCATGTATGGCAAGTGAAATGTCTCAACTAAACCATATGCACAAAAGCAAAGTATTGAAGTAAAACTTGGTTTAAATCAAAGTTATGTTTTGTGGGAAATGCATGATCAAATTTCAATCATGTTAAAATGTCTATGCCGAAATATCTATGTCAAATGTCTATGTCAAATATCCATGTCAAATGTCTATGTCAAAATGTCATGTATGGCAAGTGAAATGTCTCAACTAAACCATATGCACAAAAGCAAAGTATTGAAGTAAAACTTGGTTTAAATCAAAGTTATGTTTTGTGGGAAATGCATGATCAAATGTCAATCATGTTAAAATGTCTATGCCGAAATGTCTATGTCAAATATCCATGTCAAATGTCTATGTCAAATATCCATGTCAAATGTCTATGTCAAAATGTCATGTATGGCAAGTGAAATGTCTCAACTAAACCACATGCACAAAAACAAAGTATTGAAGTAACACTTGGTTTAAATCAAAGCTATGTTTTGTGTAAATGCATGCAAATATTTAATATGAACATTTATGCGGTATTGTGAAAATGCATACATCCAAGCCTGGCGACTGTGGTGATAAACCCTTTAAACAAATTAAAGGTCTATCTGTCTTATATCAACGAATTCGGTCATTCCTTTCATCCCCTTTCCCTGGGACGTCCGGAACGGGAGTTGTCAATTCCTATGGTACCACTACCTACTAACGAACGGCATGATCGGTGTTAATGAATGTATTGTCCCATGTAAACAAACCAAATGTCATACCAAAATGTAAGCATGTGATGAAAACAATGTACTAAGTATGCACGCAATGGACATACATAGCATAAAATGTAAATGTAAAACGATGTACTAAGTATGAACTAAATGGACATACATAGCATAAAACACAATGAGATCATGTACTATAATGTACTAACGAACATAGCAGTATATGATGCGAAAACAGGAAAGCATGAAACTAACAAGTAGGCACATGTGTTTCACCCCAAAACAGTTTGGAAAACAGTAAAAGATGGGTCTATGTACTCACTTGAGATTGCTCAGTTGTCTAAAGATAACCACCAAACAGTGCTAGAGATCTCGGAATCAAACGGCACCTAATATAGGTAACTATGTTAAATAACCGGACCTAAATCGGAACACTGGGTAGCATTAGGGTTTGTAAACCAAACGAGTGTGGAGACTCGTGTGATATGGTTTAACAAAGCCTACATACTAAATGAAACTTAACCTAACTGCTTACGACCCATTACGACCCGTTTAGGTAGCTTATGCTACTTTAACGCGTCGTTCGCGTGAAACGCGTTCGGACCGCCTAACTAGCCCTATGACAAGTGTTATATGCCTAAACATATTCCATAATCAGTTATGTGACAAAGGTTTAGGTTACATATGCTTAATTACCAATTATACATGAAAAGGGTATTCTGGTAATTTACCTAAGGCATATAAACTACCTATCATACAACTACTTAAACGATGCGACCATAGGGTATAACCTCGGAAGGTTATTCCCTACCTACTATGGTCACCTAATGTGTTTGGTCGGATCCTAATGATCGACCGAATGGGTCGGGTTCGAGGTATAAGCGATTCATCAGATCGCTTACCCTACGACCCTAGACAACGTGGAAATCAGTAGGCATAGTCCCAAGGGACTATAACCAACGTGATTACACTCACGTTGCGAAGTTCAAACGAACTTCGCATTGACCATTACTGGTCAACGCTGAAAGTCAAACAAAGTTTGACTTTCTTACTCGAAAAGCAATAAAATAAGGAAAAGAACGAAAGAATACTTACGAAGGGTCCCCGAATGCTAAACTCGATTCAAAAAATCTCAGGTATGAAACAAATGTTTCAACTTAGAGTTTCTCAAATCAAGTTTCTAGTGATTATGAACAAAGGGGGGTGGGGTATTTATAGTTTTCGGGTAACCGTTAAGATCGTTTGTTGAATATCGTGCCTTAATCCAAGCCGTACAAGTGTTGGAAACTCATGGTGGTTAAAAACCATCCTTATCAACTGATTAGGCAAGTGGTGAGTGTGTGGTTGTGGTTAAAACAGCTGCAAACAGCTGTTAATGCAGTTAATCTGGTCCAGAAGACTGACGCGGGCCGCCTAAGGATACACAGAAACTGAGTTATGCGCGAAAATGCAAACTTGTGCACTTTTTGACACTTTTAGTCCCTGAATGACACAAAAGTTTATTTTAGCATACCGAACACCTCAAAGCCTATTTCTAAGCTATGTGAAGGATATTTATGGTATGTTTAACTTATGGTCATGTTCCGGAATGTCTGTTACAGTTCAAATTGGCATACTTTCGCAGTTTGTCAACTTTAGTCCCTGTAAGCGATTAAACTTTGATTTTGCCATACCAAAGCCTTCAAAACTTATTTCTAAGTTATGTAAAGGTTATTTAAGGTACGTTATGTCACTATTCCGGAGTGTTTGTTGCATTAAACTGGTTATATTTACGCATTGGTGCGCGTATAACCTTCCAGAAAGCGATTTAGAGTTTGGAATTGAACAAAATTTGATATGTGCAAATGATACACATATTTTTACCAATCCCAAGTATGAAATATAATATTTCATTAGTTCGGTATTTGTTTGATGGCCGTGGAGGCACAGGTGTTACAGTCCCCATAGCAGATTGCATGGTTCTCCAAAAATGAGAAGTGAAACGAGCATCTCTGTCAGAAATGATGTTCAAAGGAACACCATGTCGAGCTACAATATCATCCACATAGATTTTTGCAAGTCTGTCAGTAGGAAAATCCTCGCGGATTAGCAAGAAATGAGCTGATTTAGTAAAACGATCAATAACTACCCAGATGGCATCATGACCTTTCTTTGTGCGTGGAAGTTTGGTGATGAGATCCATAGTAATGTTTTCCCATTTCCAAACTGGGATCTCTGGTTGCTCCAATAAACCAGAAGGACGCTGATGTTCAGCCTTAACCTTAAGACAAGTAAGGCATTTTGATACGTATAAGGCAATGTCTTTCTTCATACCAGGCCACCAATAATGAATACGAAGATCCTTATACATCTTATCTGAGCCCGGATGAATAGAATAACGCGACTTATGGGCTTCATCCATAAGCAAGGTACGAAGATCATCCTGGCTTGGGACCCATAAACGGTCCATGAAGTAATATGATCCATTGTCCTTCAGTTCCAGATCAGGTGTTATGTGATAGGGAAATTCCTTAACCATCAAACCTTGTGAAACACAGGATTGTTGAGCCTGAGAAATGCGTGCTTGGATATCGGATTGAGCTTGAATAACAGATTGAACACGTACACAATGAAGCTTAGTACGTTCCTTATGACTCAAAAATATGTCGGATGTTGGTTTGTTTGGTCGTACGAATGCGATGTTTGCTTAATTAAGACGGAATGCGCACAAGCGCGTAAAACGATCCAAATGACGCAACGAATGAATTTCTCTTATGAAAAACACTAAAATAAATTATTTTAGTGCTTACATAAATTTTTGGATGTCCAGATGTATTCAGAACGTAAGTTATGCGCGAAAGTGCAAACTTGTGCACTTTTTGACACTTTTAGTCCCTGAATGACCCAAAAGTTTATTTTAGCATACCGAACCCCTCAAAGCCTATTTCTAAGCTATGTAAAGGATATTTATGGTATTTTTAACTTATGGTCATGTTCCGAAATGTTCGTTACTGTTCAAATTGGCATACTTTCGCAGTTTGTCAAGTTTAGTCCCTGTAGACGAATAAATTTGTTTTTGCCATACCAATGCCTTCAAAACTTATTTCTAAGTTATGTAAAGGTTATTTAAGGTATGTTAAGTATATGTTGATGTTCCGGAGTATTTTTCGTATTAAACTGATTACGGTTATGCATCAGTTTGCGTAAAACTCTCCAGAAAGCGATGTAGAGTTTGAAATTACATAAAAGTCAAAACATGAAAAATGTAAAACACAACCAAACAAACATTGGGATCAAATAACATTGTTTTATTGATAATAGAGTTGTTCACAATGATTACAAGCATGGATGTTACATTATGCTAAGCTGCTTGAAGCGAGCGGTTAAAGCAGCGTTGTCACCCTCCTTCTGCTTGATGTGCCAGAATTCGTCCTCCAACTTTTGGCGCTCATGGGGAGGGCAGAACTCTTCCAACATGACGTTCTTCAACTCATCCCACGTCAAACCATAAGCTGCATCGTTTCCACATTTGTTTCTCTCGGCCGTCCACCAGTCTAAAGCGCGGGACTGGAAGACGCCGGTAGCATTCAGAGTGCGGAGTTCGTCAGGACAGCCACTCTGGTGCAGGGTGACCTCGATCGAATCAAACCATTGGAATAAGGCCGTAGGACCATCTTCGCCAGTAAATTCTTTCGGTCCGCAAGCTTTAAACTGCTTGAAGCTAAAAGTAGCTTTGGGAACATCGGTCCTGGACTCTTCAAAGGATTTGCTCACATTTTCGTACAGTTCACTGACGATTTGTGGAACAACTTTCGCCATTTGCTTAGCAACCATAGCGGCGAGGCGTTTATCTGCTTGCTTTAGGCGAGCAGCTTGAGTAGCGCGAGATCCAGATGACGACATTGTCTGCAACAGACATCGCCATAGGACTCAAACACAATATAATCGAATCTCACCTCACACGCCTAATACTACTAAAGCTCAGGAACACGATCACGTAACACGTAAACACATAGACACGTAATCACAGATCCACATAAGCACATAAAGCACAGAAGCATATAAGCATGTAGAGCACGGAAACACATAAACACAAGAGGCAGTCAGAATACAGAAACCTAACTATATGCTGCACGTATTCCCTATCCTTTACAGCGCGCACAACGATTATTTATAGCGATTGTGAATATCGAGCAGCGATTGCGAACGATGACCAGCGATTTATGGGTGATCGTGTAGTGTGTTGTGTGATAAGCGGAGCAAAAAGCGTTAAATCAAAACCATCAGTACCTCAACACACCAACAAAATCACATAAAATGCACAAAAAATCGGAAAATATCAGAGTCGGCAGTTGCGAGCTCAGAATCGAAACATATAAAAATCGAGAATAGATTGTCTGCTGCTGGATAGACGTCGACTATCCAAAGTGATTCGAATATTCACAAGGACTTTAGGTGCACACTTTGACCTTCGGGACTGCGCTCTTGCCTCGAACTTGGGCGAATGGCACGCATCCTCCCAGTTATAGCGCGACTTCAAGTCGTTGGAGTCCGTCGAGACTTTGGTGAGAGTTTTGTAAAACCAATATAGAGAGTGGAATAAGTCGTCAAGGTTCGGGTTTCACTCCTGACTTAACAACTTTGTCCCGGTCTTAGTAAAATCGAGAGGAAATTCACGTCAAAGTATGGATTTCACTCCTAATTCAACGCAAGTTCTCCTGTTTATAGATAAAAATACGGTTTGAACAAGCGATTTAATCGAGAGTTTACGGTTTTCCCACCTAATCTCGACCTAACCACTTGTTCTTTTTAGAGTGCAGTGATAGTGTAGTGTAGGCGAGAATAGCGAGAAATAGCAAGTAAGCTCGTACAAGACACCTAAGGGTATGCACAAGTCGGTCTGTTGGTACTTAACTATAGGCTTGGTCATCTCTAAGACATCGACCCGGACTAGGTGGAGTCTTGCCTAATTCCCTATAGTTATGGCTCTGATACCAATCTGTCACACCCCAACCGATGACGGAATCATCGGGGCGCGGCACTGAGCGAAACAGATTGTTCAAAGAAATTCCATAACGACTAAATTACCAAATAGTTTAAATATTATTTCCCATACCATAACCCATAAGATAATCTAGTTATTACAGACAAAGATATTCTTCAAACAAATAAAACATGTTCCGACAACTCAGATTTTCAAATAAAATAAATTGTCTTTGTTTCTAGACTCTTTCCTAGCCTCGATTTCACAGCAAGCCAAGCATTCTAACATCTTAAGCACCTGCCACATACGTTAAAGTAAAAGTCAATACACATAGCGTAAAGGTGAGCATACAAGTTTAATAGATATAATAGAGTTCGAAATTGTTTACACATAACCAACACGTACAACGTGTGAAATGAGGCACATAAGTTATCGACATGATCCTATCAATACCAATGACTGCGGGTTGACTGCGCAAGGCAGTTTGTAATACATATTCACCATTGTGAATCATGTGATTAATTGTCCTTAACAACCCCTGAGTGAACAGGTACTGAGTCCAAACTATAGTACTATCGTTGCTAAGGCAGGTAGATAGCAATCCATGTGTAAACATAACAAACAAGCAATCACTGAGTCACGTATAACATGCGGTAGCGGTTAGCGTTAAAGTATTGTGTAGTGTGTTCGATGTGATTTAGAATAGGTAACGTATGTGACACCTAAAAGTGCATAAAGCAAAAAGGGTTCGAGTATACTCACAGCGATGATGGACTGAAGGGAGCGCTAGAGCGGAATTAGCCTGAACAGTTAATGATAGCATAAGCGAAAGACGGTGCGTAAAACGGTGTTGGTGTACCAAGGATCGGATGGCAATCCGATGGGATGGCAATCCGATCGGGTGGCCAGTCGATCGGGTGGCAATCCGTTCGGATGGTCATCCGATCGGATGGCCATTCGATTGGATTGTCACCTCGTTCGGTGAGGATGTGTTTGTGTATGATGGTTTGCCTTTTGAAGTTTTCGTTGTAGCATTTTGAAAATAGAGAAGTATCTCTACCCTTCAGGTCAGTCGATCGAACGGTCGTTCGATCGGGCAGCAATCCGATTGGCAAGACTTCTCAGTTTGAGAACAAGTTCACAGCAGGATGGTCACTCAATCGGATGGCTATCCGATCGGGTGGCAATCCGTACATACTGAACATGTTGAAAATTATTAAGTGTTGAAGTTCAAAACATCACCTGGTCGGATGGTAGTTCGATCGGGTGGCAACCCGATCGGGTGGCAATCCGTTTGACGTTCCAAACTTTAAAAAGGTGAGTTAATAGTTTAAGTGTGGGACCCAGGTGCAAGCCGATCGGGTGGCTGTCCGATCGGGTGGCAATCCGATCGGATGTCAATCCGATCGGATGGCAATCCGTCCCAGTCGACCTGATCGTCTTTACACTTGGTTGTTTTGATAGTCTGTAGTTTTGATTCGAGACGAGTTGATACGTGCTAAGCAACAGAACCTCGTCAAGACCCAAGTGACCCGATCGGACATGAATCACCCTAGTCCGGTCAGTCCGTGGTTCGAGCCGGGGTTCATGCTTAACCTGAAATCTGTAGTCTCTTGGATAGAGTTCAGATCTGGAACTAACACACCACTAAGAATGAGTAGGAGGTCAGAACAAGCTCCGATTCTATCAGGTTTGAGTGCATTGAGTGTAAAAGAGTTGAAAGAAAGTTGGAAAAACCATCTTTCAATCCTTTTCACCGTGAATATGTTCAGATCTATGCAAGATCTTTGTTTATTCATGTGGAAATCGTCCAGATCTAAGTTGTTCTTGGTGGATTGAGGCCAAAACATGAAGTTCATAAGAACTCCATGATGACATCATCCTAGAACACCTCAAATCTAGTGATTTCACGGTTAAAAGTTAAGATTCAAAAGATAGAAAGGTGTAGGAGTGCGTGTAGATCAAGAAAGTACAAGATTTAGGTTGAAAACTTACAAGAATCGGAAGAAATCGAGAGAAATGAAGGCTGGAGTGAGCTGGGTCGAGTGAGAGCTGTCTCATCAACTGATGTGACATATGAGGAGTATTTATAGGCTTTCCTAAAACGGAAAATGGGGAAGAGGCTGGTCGATCGGGTGGCAGTCCGATCAGGTGGAAACCCGATCAGGTGGCAACCCGATCGGATAGCAACCCGATCGGATGGCAACCCGATCGGATGGCAACCCGATCGGATGGCAACCCGATCGGATGGAAATCTGATCGGATGGCCACTCGGTCGGTTGGCCACTCTATCCACGAGTCCGGCACGATGAGTTTTGTTGTTTCGATTCAAGTGTTGCGATGCGATTCGAGTGAGCGATACGATAGATTTATCCATTAAATTACTTTTAATCCCAACTACTATATTTAACATACAATGTAACATTCCCAAAAATTTTATTTATATATATACCCGATCGGATGGCAATCCGATCGGATGGCCACTCGGTCGGTTGGCCACTCTATCCACGAGTCCGGCGCGATGAGTTTTGTTGTTTCGATTCAAGTGTTGAGTGTTGCGATGCGATTAGAGTGAGCGATACGATAGATTTATCCATTAAATTACTTTTAATCCCAACTACTATATTTAACATACAATGTAACATTCCCAAAATTTATATATATATATATATATATATATATGTATATATATATAATGTAAGTATCTATGGAAAACCCATTTAATCTAGAAAACTTGGGAAACTTGTTATGTGTGGTCAAGATTAATCCACCTCACTTTCTATATTCAAATGTCTAAAGGGCAATTTCTTCATTTGATAAACCTATCAATATCAAATCACTTTTTTTGTACTTTACCTACCTTTTCCACTCCCCATGTCATCTTGATTCCCACCCCACCAACTTCACCTTTCTCTCTCGATTCCCACCCCACCTTACTTTATATAGTTCAAGAGATCTTCATCTTCCCTCCATTGATCATTCTCATCTCTTTCTCTCTCACACACAAACTCAAACTCAAACACAGTTCTAGTTTTTTATCGGTGTTTCATGGGTGACCCACATGACTTTGTGGATGATCTTAGTGCGTACTCTCCTAGACGTGTATTCCGTAACAACTTCATCGGTGATCGAAGCCACCAAATCTGAAGATCGAAGCCACCATTGAAGATCGAAGCCCCCATCAAAGCTCTCAAAGAAAAGGAAGCTCGATGTCATTTTAATCACATCTTTGTTTCTGTTTTTTAGAGAGAGAAAGCTAATGTTTTGGAAGGAGAAACAACATTTTTCATCTTGTTCACCTAGACACCAAGAACACACACACAAGTGTGTGAGGGAGAAACAGGTTTAAAGATCTTACTTTTGTTATTTATGTAATTTGTTTAGATTTATACTTTGTATAACGTTTGGTAGATTTAAAATCAGAGCTAGTTTGTTTATTTTATTTTTTAAATCAAGATCTAGAAGAAATTTTTGTATGTTGTATTTCTGTCTTCAAAGTGTATTGATATTTTTTATGAAGATTAATGTTAAATTTCTAAATTGTTTGTCCAGCGATTTTGAGTTAATGATTGCTTTTAGTTGGATTTTGTGTGTGTGGGGGGGGGGTGTGGGTGAGCTGGGTTTTTTTAGGGTTTATAAATTGGATTTGGTTTAATTTGTTTTCTGGTTTTGTTTAAATTCAGCATCACCATTGATGGTAGATAATTAGTTTGAAAATCCATAATTTTTACGATGTATGTTTCAAATTTCTTTGTTGTTTAGTTGTTTTTTGAATAAATTCACTCCGATATTACATTTTCATTACCTTTAGAAAGTCCATAATTTAATCGGATATCGGGTTTGTTTTACAAATAGAAATTCGTGTTTTTTACGGGCATAATTTGCTACATATGTTACATTTCTATCAGCTACATTTATGGGAAGAGTATATTGATATTTTTTACGAAGATTAATGTTGACTTTCTAAATTGTTTGTCATATATGTTGTAACACGTGTTACACTAAGGGTTACATATGTTGCATACAGGGTGTTACATGTGTTACACCCAGTGGGCTAGACATGTATACACATGTTACATGTTGATGTTACATGCGTCTAACACAGGGTGTTACATGTGTTACATATGTTGCATACAGGGTGTTACATGTGTTACATATATAGCCTCTTGTCTAACACATGAGTATACACTTGTTAATGTAATTAGGTTTTGTGGTTTTTTTATTTACCAATTCAATATATAACATATACAAGAAACATGTTTGTTAGCACATATGTTCTTTTTATTAAGTTTCATGAGAATGACAAGTGTTTATATGCAAATATAATATAACATGATGTAATATGACGTGTACCTATTTATCCCTTTAATTTGTTACACTAGTCTCATATACTGCTAGTTACATATATTACTTATTTATCAATTGATGTGACGTTTTGGATGATGTAATGTTGTTACATATGTAATTTTACTAAGTTTAAACTAACACTGACGGAGCTGCACATATGTAACATATGTTTGTAACATATGTTACGCTAGAGGATAACACATGTATAGCCACATTACGCATGTTACATATGGTTTTTACATGTGTTACACAAGTGGTTTTGACATGGTTTTTACACGTGTTTTTACATGTTTTTGTTAGTTTGGTTGCATGTTTGGGGCTTTTGATCTGAATACTAACTGTTTTTTGTGTTATACTAGGCGGTAATACATGTATAGGCATGTTACATGTTTTACAACAAAAAGTTTACACATGTGTAACATGTAACAGTAAAGATATATTTTTTCATTGTTACTTGAAAAGATACCTTTTTTCATTGTTACTTGAAAAGATATCTTGTTTTGAAGTAACAGTAAAGATATCTTTTTTCATTGTTACTTGAAAAGAATAGGTAGTTGTAACATGTGTTACACATTTTAAAATTGTCTATCTTTTTCAAATAATAACAGGCATTGTGACATGTATCTGGATAATGTAAAGGGTTCGAATAAGACTATGCATTTTATTTGGAGTTCTGACACTTATTACATGTGTTATCCCCGACATGTAACATGATTTTGTGCTAACCGCCTACCCTTTTTTTTTCCCAGGTACAACATGATTGGTGAAGCTCAGTATGTTCTTCGTTACTTAGTTTAACGTATGTACGTTTCATGTGAAACATAAACAATATCCCGCTTGTGTTTCAACATGTATTTTGGTTGTAATTTGACAATGGCATGGTTGCCCTTAACTTCTTTTACTAGATGTGTATATTCTTGTGTATGGTACTACTTTTATATGTTACCTTTACCACTTTTTATGTTTAACGACCTATTTTTGTTTTTTAAAAGGGTGCACCTCTGTAACCAATTCGGTAACCAATCAAACCATCATGTGATTACTTCCATTATATTAGATGAAAATGATTCCCATGTGTTGCATTTACTTTTGTAACGTGTGTTACAAATCACATGTACTAGCATGTTTGGATGTATACATGTTACATATACTAAGTGTTTTATAGGGGAATGATGTATAGAAAACCCACTTTAATTTAGAAAACCCGGGAAACTCAAAGCTCCCGATGTTTTTTTTTTGAAAAAATTTATACATGTTATATACATGTTTTTAAGGGTTTTGGGCAAAAAAAAATCAAAAAAGCGCCGAGTAGATATTTTAAAAAAAAATAAACAAGTTTTGGTGTAACAGGTGTTACATTCATCTGACATATTTGTAACACGTGTTACACCAAAACTTGTTTATTTTTTTTAAAAATATCTACTCGGCGTTTTTTTGATGTTTTTTGCCCAAAACCCTTAAAAACATGTATATAACATGTGTATATTTTTATTTTTTTTTTAAATTCGGGAGGTTAGAGTTTCCCAAGTTTTCTAAATAAAAGTGGGTTTTCTATAGATACTTACATGTGTTTTATATATACCAAGTGTGTTTCATACACACATGTAACATGCGTATGCCTTTGTGGTGCATATACTCATGTTACATGTATACGTATGTTATTCACTACATCGTATGTAACACATGTTACTCATGTTACATGTATATGTATGTTATTCACTATATATGTGCCTTGTTTTTATTCACTACATCGTATGTAACACATGTTACTTACATGTTCCACCATGTACTGCATTTACTTACGTAAGATGTGTAACACATGTTACAATTGCTTATTGTTTCCAAGTAACATTAAAGGTATGTACCTTGTTTTCTACTTCATCCTGTGTAACACATGTTACACTTGTTAATTAGTATCAAAGGTTACAATTGAAACAATATGTTGACCACCCAATGCTCGTCTACTACTTTTCTTACAATTGGTAATGAATAAAACATGTTAACTAATAACACATGTAACTGATAACTGGTAACCAAATACATTTCCCACCATAACTATTTAACATCCAGACACCAACATATTACAGAGAAGACCAGAATGGTCATATTGTATTTTGGGTTATGGCCATAATTTAAAATAAACAAAATTCGTGGTGACTACGATAGTTACAAAAACCACCACGCATATATCACTAGCCAGTTGACTTGTTATAAACAAAAGTTGTGGTACCCAAGATAACTACAAAAACCACCATAGATGTTCCCCCAAAAACTGTAGAAAAGACAACACTACCACACTCAGCGCCCTCCCATAAATGAGGCAGCTTCTATCTTGCCTTTCAAAGTGTTAGAGGGCGACAACAGAATATTATGAGTGGCATACTTCGTCCGCAACTTTCTCACCTCCTTCATTTTCCTGCTCCCATTTGTTAAAGGGCGACAACAGGATATGAGTGTCGTTCAAAGTGTTAGAGGGCGACAACAGAATATGAGTGGCATACTTCGTCCGCAACTTTCCTACGCACGACCTCCCCTTCAGCTTCTTCTCTTTCTTCATCCCATTCATCGTCCGTTTCTTCGTCTACTTTCTTTCGCTTTTTCGGTATCTTATCAGTTTGCGATCTTGTTACTCTCTTTGTTGCTGCAAATAAAACAGGTTTAACACATGTTACTTAATTTCATTAAAATAAAACAGGTTACCTAATATGTTTTTGATAAAATAAAGTCAGGTTTAACATATGTTACCTATTTTTATAAAAATAAGACAAGTTTAACACTTGTTACATAACTTGGAAAAAATATGAGAGCTTAACACATGTTAACTAATCTGATAAAAATAATACAGGTTTAACACATGTTACATAATTTGATAAAAATAAGACAGGTGTAACACATGTTACACTAACATGTTTACCTAACAGGAGAGGTTTAACACATGGTAATAAGACAGGTTTAACACACGTTTACATCATTTGATAAAAGTGAGACAGGTTTAACACATGTTACACTAATATGTTTACCTAATCAGGGAGGTTTAACACATGGTACCCTAATAAGAAGGTTTAACATATGTTACGCTAATATGTTTATATGCTTTTTAGTCCGTTGACTTGTACCCTAATATCAGACAGGTTTAACACATGTTACGCTAATATATTTATATGCTTTTGAGCCCTTAGACTTGTACACTAATATCGGAGGTTTACCTAATTTGTTTTTGACAGAAAACAAGGCAGGTCTAACACATGTTACCTATTATGTTTTTGATAAAAAATATAAGACATGTTTAACACATGTTTTTGACAGTAAACAAGACGGGTTTAACACATGTTACAAATCAATAGTTTTAACGTGCAGTTGGCAAGTTGGCAATCCAAAAAAAATAATAATAAATAACCCGAGACTGTTTCTACTCAAAATAACTAACACTTCCAAGTCGTATTCAAAACAAAAATCACCATCGATCGAACCAAAAAACACCTACCGATTGGAAAAAAAACATAAAAACCAACATTAACACTTTCTAGTCTCATTCAAAACAAAAATCACCACCGATCAAATCACACACCGATCGGACCAAAACACCTATCGATCGGAAAAAACAGAAAACCCAACATTTATCCAATCAAAACACCTACCGATCGGAGAAAAGAAAAAATCATCACCGATCAAAACACCTACTGATAAAAAATCGAACCAAACTTACTTGCTTCTGCACTTAGTTCTTGCTTTCTTCCATTTCCGGCAACTTTTACCGGTCAGATCATCTTCTCCAGTGCCCCTTTTCTTCTCCGGTCAGATCATCTTCTCCGGTCAGATCATCTTCTCCGGTCAGATCATCTTCTCCGGTCAAAACACCTTTTTCCGGTGCCCCTTATCTTCTCCGGTCAGATCATCTTCTCCGGTGCCCCTTTTCTTCTCCAGTGGGTTTTGGGAAGATCGATTGTTTGAGAGAGAAAGAGATGAATTTGGGTTGAGTATTTTGAAATGTTTGAAATGAGGTTGGAGTATTTGATTAGTTCTTATAGATATTCGTGCACCTCCTTTAATGCATGTCAAATCACATAATATTATAATATATATAATGTACTACAATTATGGTTGATTTTACCCATATGCCCTTGAAGTACCTTTATTGACTTTATCACTCTATTTAATTTAATTCAAAAAGGCTTCAAATTTTATGAGCCATTGGATGATCTTGATCAATGGTCATAGATTGGGTTTCCTAGGTTTTCTTAGTACAAATAAGTTTTCTATACATCCATGCCCTATATATATATATATATATATATATATATATATATATAAACGTATGTTATTAAAAGAATGCATCATGGGTAAGTTGACCAATAAAAATATAAGGTGTTTTGGCAAACGTAGGAACCGTTTAATAATTAAATTATAAAAATACTTTATATGTAAACCTACTCCGTTTTTAATGAAACTTAGACCCAAATGTAGACAAAAATATTTTCGTTCTAATGGTATATCCATCATTTTATAAAACGTCATATTTTAAGAGTTATACGTGCCAAATGAGTAAAGCAGTTAAATTAATTATAATATATATATTAAATAAATAAATCACAACATAAAAGTTGTGCATGTATACACGTGTAACAAGCATGGATCATATGAATGATTTCAAATTTTGAATGATTTCTAATTTGTGTACGTGTACTCTTAGGTAGCGTAAACACAAAGCAAAAAGAGTAAATATAAATAAAGAAGCTCAGCTTCTTTTCTTTTGCCATTCTCTCGAACTCCCTCTCTCTAAATATATATATTTTCTTAGTATTACACCCCTATAATAATAAAGCCATGTCCCGTTTTAAGTGTTGTGATTCCTGATCACTAATACCCTGTCCAAGTGACGTAGGGCCCCGTAACGTATATCAAGGCTCTGCCTAAATTCGTTGGGGTTATGTCTCGTGACGTAGGGATAAAGTAGAATTGGGTCACTATACTTAATGTGAGTGCACTATATATTTTTTTTTATTAAATAATCCAGGAGTTGTACCAAGATATATCAACCCTCCAAAATATTTCTGACACCCTTAATATATTTAAGATACCCCTATATGTTTTTAAATACGCCCCGTATGTGAAAACCGAGCCCGAAATACAATATAGTATTAAAAAAATAAATAAAAAGCAAGAAATAGTAAGTTGAGGCGGGCCGCGTAGGCCTCACCCCAACCTTACGCGGGCGGTACAGAGATTTGAATCAGATTTCGTTGATTTTTTAAGTTAAGGCGGGCCGCGTAAGCTACCCTTAACACTTACGCGGACCGCGAGAGTCACAAAATGTGGCGCAGCCCTGGGCCGCCACCTGGCCTAACACCCGTCAAGCCTACACATCGACTCAGCCAAGCTACACGTTGACCCGGAGTCAACGCGGGCCGCGTAAGCCCAGCCCTTACCTTACGAGGGCCGCGAGAGGACCAGATTCAGCAACTATATATAGGACGCATCGGATTTCATTTCAATTCGTTCATTCTTCGATTCTCAATCCTAAATTTCTGAAGTAGAGTTATTATACTCGGGTATTATACCCCTAATTAGCGAGGTTCTGCTCTGTTGTAAGTATTATAACCCCAGTTTCATAATAGATACGCTGCCCGATTGATTTAAGGTTCCGTAACAACTGTCGTGGTTCTACCCGGCGTAGTTGTTGGAATACTGTCTCGGAGAGGGTATCATTAATATTTTCAAAGGGTTATGATACTAACCTATGTACATCTGTGCAAATTATAGATTATTCCCAGGAAACCCTTACGCAAAGTCTAACATAGCAATGTGAGTTTATCCTCTTTTTGTTAATGTTTTTGGAATGTTTTACAAAACCTTAAATATTTTACTATGAAATTAAGCGGTGATTGAGTCTTTGTAGTTCTTCAATTACTGCCAGTATTATGGGGGTTTGTATACAAAATTTATTACTACTTGCGAGTAGTAAGTCGGGAACGACAGTACATTACCATTGGACAACGAGTTAGCCAATGGGTAATTTGACCATGGCCATAGATCCGGTCGAGTGGCAAGTACTGAATGAGTAATTGTGTAGAAATAAACAATGTGATCGCTCTCAATACTGTTTTAATTGATAAAATGTTTCTTGATTAAAATGGGATTCACTCACCAGTATTTCCCACTGACAAATGTTTTTAAACACGTGTTTCAGGTAACACAATGTGAAAGCCAAGTAGTAAAAAGCCAGCTCGAGAGCACGGAAGGCTTGTAAAACTGTGGCTATAAAAGTTATCTAAAATACGATGGTTTAAACTCAATGAAAGAGGGTTTAACTCTATGTTGTAATCAGAAACTTGGGTTTTACCCATGTGAGTATTAATATCAAATAAGGTGGTTTTACTCTGATAAAATATTTCCTAACTACGGTCCTGATGAAATTTTCGCTGCCAAATTAATAAACTGATACCACCACAAACGAATGTTCGCGGCCGCCCGTTCCCGGGAAGATAAGGGATCGGGGGTTGTGACAGAAGGTGGTATCAGAGCCTAGCCACCAGCTGAGAGTCCGGGATGACTTAAGGTCAGGATACCATCAGCTGAGAGTCCGGGATGAGGACGTCTCCAAGACAGCATTTAGAACTCGCTACGGCCACTACGAGTTTATGGTCATGCCATTCGGGCTAACGAACGCGCCTGCAGTTTTCATGGATCTTATGAACAGGGTGTGCAAACCCTATCTTGACAAGTTCATCATGGTTTTCATCGACGACATCCTGATTTATTCGAAGAGTCAGGATGAGCACGAGCATCACTTACGACTTATTTTGGAACTTCTACGAACGGAACAGCTATACGCTAAGTTTTCTAAATGTGACTTCTGGCTTCGTGAAGTCCACTTCTTAGGCCACGTGGTAAACAAGGATGGGATTCATGTAGATCCATCCAAGGTGGATTCGATCAAGAACTGGCCTGCACCTCGCACACCAACAGAAATACGCCAATTCTTGGGTTTGGCGGGTTATTACAGAAGGTTCATCAAAGACTTCTCAAAGATTGCTCAGCCACTTACACTACTGACGCAGAAAGGTGTTGTCTACCGTTGGGGTAATGCACAGGATACAGCGTTCCAACACTTAAAGGATAGACTCTGTAGCACACCTATTCTCTCATTGCCTGAAGGCACGGACGATTTTGTAGTCTACTGCGACGCATCTATCCAGGGTCTTGGATGTGTGTTGATGCAGAGGGATAAAGTTATTGCTTATGCTTCGCGCCAACTTAAGATTCACGAACGAAACTACACTACGCATGATTTAGAGCTGGGAGCGGTTGTTTTTGCACTTAAGATATGGCGACACTATTTGTATGGTACCAAGTGCGCAATCTACACTGATCACAGAAGCCTCGAACATATCTTCAAACAGAAGGAACTGAATATGCGACAACGACGATGGGTCGAACTGCTAAACGACTACGAATGCTCAATCCGGTACCACCCAGGCAAAGCCAATGTTGTGGCTGACGCCCTCAGTCGAAAGGACACCGCGCCTAAGCGCGTACGAGCCTTACAACTCACTATAGAGTCTAGTCTTCCTTCTCAGATACGAAATGCTCAGGTAGAAGCATTGAAACCAGAAAACGTCAGGGCTGAAGCTCTACGCGGCTCAAGGCAACGCTTAGAACAGAAGGAAGATGGAGCTTATTACGTAACAGGACGCATTTGGGTCCCACTGTACGGCAACTTACGCGAGCTGGTAATGGATGAAGCTCACAAGTCTCGCTACTCGGTACACCCTGGTTCGGATAAAATGTACCACGATATTAAGACTACATACTGGTGGCCTAGCATGAAGGCCCACATAGCCACATACGTTAGCAAATGCTTGACTTGTGCGAGAGTCAAGGCAGAATACCAGAAACCGTCAGGACCACTCCAACAACCTGAGATACCACAATGGAAATGGGAGCAAATTTCCATGGATTTTGTTACCGGTTTACCTAGATCCCAGCGCGGAAATGACACTATTTGGGTGATCGTGGATCGACTCACTAAGTCTGCTCACTTCCTGGCAATCAAAGAAACGGATAAGTTCTCCACACTAGCAGACGTATATCTTAGGGAAGTTGTTTCGAGGCACGGTGTGCCCACCTCTATTATCTCTGATCGCGACGCTCGTTTTACTTCTGAACTATGGCAAGCAATGCACAAAACTTTTGGCTCTTGATTAGACATGAGCACAGCTTATCATCCTCAGACCGATGGGCAGTCTGAGCGCACTATTCAAACTCTAGAAGACATGCTTCGGGCGTGCGTAATTGACTTTGGCAATGGTTGGGAAAAACATCTGCCACTCGTGGAATTTTCATACAATAACAGCTACCACACCAGCATTAAAGCTGCTCCATTCGAGGCATTGTACGGGCGTAAATGCCGGTCACCTCTCTGTTGGGCAGAGGTGGGAGATAGTCAAATCACAGGTCCCGAAATGGTAGTCGATACTACAGAAAAGATTGCACAAATACGACAACGCATGGCGGCAGCACGCGACCGTCAGAAAGCATACGCTGATTTAGACAGGAAACTACTCGAATTCCAAGTTGGGGATCGAGTGCTACTTAAAGTTTCACCCTGGAAGGGTGTGGTTCGTTTTGGCAAACGCGGCAAACTAAATCCCCGATATATTGGACCATTCGAAGTTATTGAAAAATAGGCAGGGTAGCCTACAGACTGAACTTACCAGCTGAACTCCGTGCAGTTCACAACGTTTTCCACGTGTCGAATCTGAAGAAGTGTATGTCAGATGAGACCCACATAGTTCCCTTGAAGGAACTCACCATCGACGAGCGGATTGCAGTTCGTCGAAGAACCAGTTGAGATCACGGACCAGGATGTTAAGATCCTCAAGAACACGAGAATCCCTCTTGTACGAGTTCGTTGGAACTCCCGTCGCGGCCCAGAGTTCACCTGGGAGCGTGAAGATCAAATGAAACTCAAGTATCCCCAGTTATTCGGAACCAATGCAACTACTACTGAGGCTGAAGCTACCAATACAGAATTTCGGGACGAAATTCCAAATCAACGGGGGGATAATGTGACACCCCAAGAAAACCAGTAATCTTCGCAAACCTGCTCGGGGAGCCGCGATACAATACAGGTAAACAACGTCACACCACTAGCTTCCTCAGTAACCGCATGCTAAATTTCGGGACGAAATTTCTTTCAAGTTGGGGATAATGTGACAACTCGAATTTCCGACATTCTTTATTCGCATTTATTGCACGTTGACTGTCTAGATTATTGCTTACACGAATTATTTTACCTGGTAATTGTGCACACTAAATTATAGTCAAGATGATAATCTTGATTTTTGAATGATAAGGTGTAAGTACTTGACTGCATGTTTAATTGTAAACTGTTGAGACCTGAACAACTCGACGAAACACAATATGTGTTTCGCCATAACCACTCTCGACGAAACAGATTGTTTCGCCAACCATCCACTCGACGAAACAGGTCAGTTTCGCCGAGCCCAGTTTCGCCGAAGCCCAGTTCGGGCCCAGCTTGTTATTTCGGGTTTTAAACGTGTAACAGCCTCAGTTTTGCATCTGCTCTCAAAAACAATCGAAACCCTAGAACCCTTCTCTCCTGCGTGACGGCAGTTGGAGCTTCTCGAAGATATCCTTAGCGATCGAGCCGTATTCCTCTTATCTCGGTTAGTCGTGTGTATGTTAATCGGTTTCTTGATTCTGTACCATCTCGATTCATGTTTGTGTAAATGATTGATGCGTGTTATTGTTGCGATTCTAGTATGAAGGTGATATAGATTTCGATTATGTATGATGTAGTAGGATATACAATGCTATGCGAAACTTAATACAATCGAATGCTCGATTCTGGATATTGTTATTATGTTCTGATTCTGAATGAACGTTAGCATCTTGATAGGGTTCAAGGATATGATGTTGTATGATTGATATGTCATATTCATAAACTAGGGTTTATGCTAGACAATGATTCTTGGATGATTGAGTTATGATGATTTTACATACACATTGACCTTCATATGATTTCTGTTATTGATGACGGCTGCTAGAACGATTAGGGTTTCTGTGTTATCCGAATCTGTTGTTACTGATGTCTGCGAAACTGACATCCGACGAAACAGAACTCTCGGTGAAACAGAAAGTGTTTCGCCAAGAGTAATCGACGAAATTGAATTCTGTTTCGCTAAATAAGACCACGACGAAACAGAACGTGTTTCGTCAAATGTGGGTGTTTCGTCAAATGTGTGTTTCGCCAATTATGTGTTTCGTCAATATCTGTGTTTCGCCATACATGTGTTTCGCCGAGCTGTGCTGTAACTTAAGTTAATTCTGTTAAGTGTTAACTGGAATATTTAACTGCTGTTAAGCGTAACCATCTTGTATATGAGTGTGATTACGTGCTACATGTTTATACGTGTATAACTTGAACACAAACTGATTTCACATACGTGCATACTTTAGGACGTGATTGATTACTTGCGAACATACACCTAGTATACCGAGCAAACCAAGGTGAGTTCACACAGCCAAGGCATGGGATTCCCGGGTTGGGAATTGGGTTAGATTATTTGAAATGGATAACTACTCGTACTTACGCTATCGCTAGACTATAGACCATCGTCCTCAAGATAGTCAGGACACTTACGTAAAACCTACGTAACCTAGTATCTACCATTGTCTCCCGGGTCGGGAGGACACTTACGTAAAACCTACGTAAACTAATACCTACTACTGTCTTCCGGGTCGGAAGGACACTTACGTAAATCCTACGTAACCCCCACACGTACCACTGCCCTCGGGGAAGGGCACTCACGTAAATCCTACGTGACCTTGTACGTATTCCTGTTCTCGGATTTAGAAGAACACATGGTTGCAAATAGTCTAGTAAGTACAAACATGGGAAGCCCCCATTAGTAAAGATAAACGTGGGAAACCCCCACTAGTAATACATATGACCATGGGAAACCCCCACTATTAGCACATACCTACATGGGAAGCCCCCACTAAATGCATATATGATTTGTTATAACGAACTTATTAACTGTGAACTCGCTCAACTAGTTGTTGACTCTTTGCTGCATGCCTTGCAGGACCTTAGGTACAATTGGAGCTTGCACAGGGAGGAGCAGGTCGTTGTGGGACATGGATCGATGATGCCATGTTATCCATCTAAACGTTTGAATTTACTATTTACATTGGGTTTACATACTTATGCTTCCGCTACACACTTATTGATGTTTGGTTTTGAAAACACCTTTCGTATTGATGAATGATTTTTGGTATTTACTTATATGTTCAATATGATTGGTGGCTAGATCCTGGTCAGTCACGCCTCCAAGCGGTGATACTCCGCGTGTGGATTTTGGGGGTGTGACAGGCTCTGCCTAAATTCGTTGGGGTTCTGTCTCGTGACGTAGGGATAAAGTAGAATTGGGTCACTATACTTAATGTGAGTGCACTATATATTTTTTTTATTAAATAATCCAGGAGTTGTACCAAGATATATCAACCCTCCAAAATATTTCTGACACCCTTAATATATTTAAGATACCCCTGTATGTTTTTAAATACACCCCGTATGTGAAAACCGAGCCCGAAATACAATATAGTATTAAAAAAATAAATAAAAAGCAAGAAATAGTAAGTTGAGGCGGGCCGCGTAGGCCTCACCCCAACCTTACGCGAGCGGTATAGAGATTTGAATCAGATTTCGTTGATTTTTTAAGTTAAGGCGGGCCGCGTAAGCTACCCTTAACACTTACGCGGGCCACGAGAGTCCTAAAATGTGGCGCAGCCCTGGGCCGCCACCTAGCCTAACACCCGTCAAACCTACACATCGACTCAGCCAAGCTACACGTTGACCTGGAGTCAACGGGGGCCGCGTAAGCCCAGCCCTTACCTTACGCGGGCCGCGAGAGGACCAGATTCAGCAACTATATATAGGACGCATCAGATTTCATTTCAATTCGTTCATTCTTCGATTCTCAATCCCAAATTTCTGAAGTAGAGTTATTATACTCGGGTATTATACCCCTAATTAGCGAGGTTCTGCTCCGTTGTAAGTTTATAACCCTAGTTTCATAATAGATACGCTGCCCGATTGATTTAAGGTTCCGTAACAACTGTCGTGGTTCTGCCCGACGTAGCTGTTGGAATACTGTCTCGGGGAGGGTATCATTAATATTTTCAAAGGGTTATGATACTAACCTATGTACATCTGTGCAAATTATAGATTATTCCCAGGAAACCCTTACGCAAAGTCTAACATAGCAATGTGAGTTTATTCTCTTTTTGTTAATGTTTTTGGAATGTTTTACAAAACCTTAAATATTTTACTATGAAATTAAGCGGTGATTGAGTCTTTGTAGTTCTTCAATTACTGCCAGTGTTATGGGGTTTTGTATACAAAATTTATTACTACTTGCGAGTAGTAAGTCGGGAACGACAGTACATTACCATTGGACAACGAGTTAGCCAATGGGTAATTTGACCATAGCCATAGATCCGGTCGAGTGGCAAGTACTGAATGAGTAATTGTGTAGAAATAAACAATGTGATCGCTCTCAATACTGTTTTAATTGATAAAATGTTTCTTGATTAAAATGGGATTCACTCACCAGTATTTCCCACTGACAAATGTTTTTAAACACGTGTTTCAGGTAACACAATGTGAAAGCCAAGTAGTAAAAAGCCAGCTCGAGAGCACGGAAGGCTTGTAAAACTGTGGCTATAAAAGTTATCTAAAATACGATGGTTTAAACTCAATGAAAGAGGGTTTAACTCTATGTTGTAATCAGAAACTTGGGTTTTACCCATGTGAGTATTAATATCAAATAAGGTGGTTTTACTCTGATAAAATATTTCCTAACTACGGTCCTGATGAAATTTCTGCTGCCAAATTAATAAACTGATACCACCACAAACGAATGTTCGCGGCCGCCCGTTCCCGGGACAGATAAGGGATCGGGGGTTGTGACATACAATCACTATAATGGACTTGCGTTTAGCGTTCTCGATTCGATTGCGATGTGATAGAATTGCGATTGCGATTATCACCTCAATATAAACATAACATGCACAGGTAACACATAAGGGCACACACACATAAAACAATATCCAGAACACATAATTCGAGTTGCGAATGCGATAGCGATAAGCGATAAATCGATTAAACATGCGATTAAAGCTCGAATATTAACAAGTACTCCACATAATACAACTAATGCGATAACATAAATAGACTATCTACAAGTCAAAGAAGTCAAAACAGGAGCTGAGCAAGGAGTGACAGATCACAATTAGTAATCTTGTCTTCCTTTGACTTCAATCTTGACTTTGACTTTGACTTTCGAAACACGGGGTGTTACATCGACACCTGGCTTTCCAGATACAAGCTCCCCCTTGCGTCGAGCTCGTCTTCATATTCCCCCTTAGACTCGGCTATCGAGATCGTAATCTGGTACAACATCTGCAATTCTCAAACATTTATAAGTGAAAAACATTTTGAGCATCCAGGAATGATTACCTGGCTCTTTAAAAACTTTTTGAATCAAGAACCTGACTCTAAAATATAATAATATGAATATATCCAGGATTAGCTCGACTTACTCCCCCTATCAAAATGCTTTATAGATTTGGCAGTATTAAGAATCCAAAACTGTAACCTTGCTCTATACAACAGATTTTAACAATTTAAGCATCCAAAACCTTCACGATTTATCATCCAAGTCCAACTTAATGACCTTGGAGATATCACAAACTTTTTTTATTTTTGATTTTAAAAACTTCAAGTTTCAACTTAATGAACTTGTTTTATTCTCAGAAACACAATCAGCATACTTAGATTTTGAAACTCAGCTCTCGGACATCGGTTGTCGAAAATAAAGTAGAATCCATTTTTTTTTCTGAAACATAAAGCAGTAAACAAATATTTACAAACATATTTACAAACAATATTTTTGTTTGAGTTTGTGTCAGAGGATCATATCAGTTTATGATAAATCACTAGCACCGTTGAGCTTTAAACACTTTAAGTTCTAAACGATTCACTTAGATTGTTAGTATACTGATCCACTTAAATTTTCACACAAATTTCAATCGATTCGAGATACGAGATTAGTGTTTTAAGGACTTAAACTTATTCGCGTGTCCCACCTCAGAATATACTCCCATATCAAAATTCACTAGATTCAGTCTTACAGGTGAGTATACCAATTTGATATCTGTACTCTGGGTTAATGCGAGACCTTGAGAGCTCAGGTTTGAACTTCCGTTCAGTCAAAGAGATGAAGGCTCGACTTTAGGTATGTTCCCTTTAGAGAATCTTTTCTTCAACTACAATTGATTCATATCTTTCGATATTTTTTTCAATTTTTGTGCAGAGGGTAAGCTTTTAAAGCGCCTAAAGTATTATACGAGGTCTAGGCCATTGCTTCCGCAATATCAGAAGACCAGGTATAATACCCCAGATATCAAACAGTATAAAGACCTAGTATCTCAGAATCAGGCAATCTCTCAAACAAGATTTCGGGGTTACCCATATATCCGAGAGATGTTCCCCACGAGATAAGTAAGTATTTGATATTTAGGTTTATATCTCGAAAACAATCTACTAAGCATGTAAAAACCTACTGGCACATCATCAGTTTTGACTCCCGAACGATTGCGAACCGATACGTGTGACGTGCGGAATCCGTACATGAACGTGGACCGAACACAAGAACGTAATACAAACATGATTCTATTGAATATACGACAAGTACAAGCACCACAAATCACCTTGAGCAACAGTTTTTCTCTCTACTTTCTCTCTCTAAGCACCAAGCTCCAAATCTCTCAAATGGCAAAAAGTTCTAAAATGAAACACTAATGCTCCTATTTATAGGACAAGGCATAAGGGATTTCCCCTTATTTACAAGTTTGCCACCTTGCCTTTTTCCCTACTTATAACACAATAAAATCACGTTTTCTACTATTCTCTGCTACGAACTGGATTGACGGAGGCGATAGACATTACTGCACTAACAGTTTTCGAGTCTAACACCGATGATGTGGCCCATTAACCGGATGATGTGGCCCACAATAAAAGCCTGGCCCAGGCGTATGCATTATATACCGAATATACATAAAATTTACAGAGATATGAAAATGAAATCATTTTGAATTGACGTTATTGTTTTATCCCCGTTTGATATTTGTTTATCATTTGGCTTAGTTACACGAACGATTCATATGCTAAAAGAGTAAAGTTATATCACACATTTTTTTCACAAGTTTTATTAAATTACACCATTAGTTCTCATTTTTAACTCACGAATAACACATTTCCTACAAAGAGGAGGTTTTTGCTCCCCGAATGTGGAAGTCAAAGGCGACGAAGATGAATAGTTATCCGGAATGTGACAGTTTGGGCCAAAAACAAAGGTCGTAGATCCGAAAATTCTAAAGGAGAGACATTGAAGGTTTCTTTTCATAGGTTAAAAAGATACATGGGGATTAGAAATTTAATTGTTTTGACTTTCTTTAAGTTTTTAGTTTTGTATTTTTTTTGTTCTTTGTTTTTAATAAGAATGGTAAAACAGTAATTTAACATTGAATTAAAAGACTCTTTTTATGTCGTTTCATATAAAAATGAGCTACTCGCAAGTGAACAATAAGACCAAAAGAAACTTGAGATAAAAACCCCAATCTTACTTTCCCGCATTGACTATCTAGTCTAACTAATTAAGATTTCAAAATTTTACATAGATTTGACTAAAATTTACCTAAAGGGATAGACAAAGTTTAAAAGCTTGTGGAAACCGGAAAGTGTAATGGTTAAAGAGATGTCTTTGCAAACATATTTAACACATTATAAACTATACCGTATAGCTCAGTTGGTCAGGGGATTTCTTTCCTCTTCGGAGTAGTTTCAGATTTAATCCCTACTAAGTGCAAATTCTATAAATATGGACGAGAACCACTAGGAAGGATTCGAACTTGAGTAGAAGGTTTAAGAGCTTGTTCTCGCCCTTTGAAATAAGCTGAATACCAACTGATTTGCCGTTCAAAAAGAAGTTAACACGTTATGATTATACAAGAAAAGAACGAACAAGGAACTAACGAACTGCAACATCAGTACCAATATTCGTTTTTATAGTTTTTGATCGATGTAAAACCTGTGTCGATATCTTTTTGAGCGGATCACTACTTTATTTGTTTTATTATTTCTTACGATTGCTATAATGAGTGTTGGTACCATAACAAACCAAACCGATACAGATCGACTTCCCGTCATGTAGCGGTGGGTTAACCACTTGTGTGTGTGTGTGTGTGTGTATATATATATATATATTTAGGATGAAAAATATATATTTAGTAATACCCATTTTATGTGTATAAGTATAAATGTGTATTTATGTCCATGTAATTAGAAACATTAGGGTATACAAGTTTAAATACAAAATACCCAAATATACAACACACCAAATACTTGAAAGTTACCAAGTATAAAATACATGGATACATATACCTATACACGAATCCAAAACGAATACTCGGGCATGCCGAGACATGAGAACGACACATATAAGAAAAGTTTATATTATATCCCAAACAGATATTCAGATAATGGACAAACTTATATATATATATATATACTAGCTGTTTACCCGCGCGATGCGGTGGAAACATATCACTTACGTTGGTGAGTTTAGGGCTATGTACGGGGATGTAGTTTCTGATGTGGTATGCGACGAAGATGGTGGCAGTGTAGCAGAACGTGAGGGTCAGTTGCCGCCTTCTTCAGCGGCGGAGAATCAGCGGTGTGCGGCGATTGGTGGTTTCGTGATGGCGTTTGGTGGTTATTGTGTGACGGTCGGTTACCGGCTTCAGGAGAAACCAAAGAAAATTGTGTGATTCTAGTTTTGTTATAAGGGATTTTAAAGATGTGGGTAAATCAACGGTTTTGAATGATGAAACGTATCATCAGTTACAATGAGGCCTTCGGCAGTGGCGAAGCTTGACGTTTTCGACGGGGGGCAACTATGTAAATAACATGTAAAAAAAGAAAACACTGACATCTGCGCGATGCGGCGGGAGTGGCGATTTACAATAGGATACTCGTTTACTGTTAGTTTATCAGTCGTCTCGTGATATTACGATATTGGTGTGGTACCAACAGTTGGTATAGAAATCCAAAAAAAATAAACAAATAGCATGGAAAAGTTTAAAATATACGAATCTTGTGTCAATGTGGTCAAACTTTTGCTACTATGGGGCTAGCCTAACTTAGGGAGCGAATTAATTTGGATTTATCGATATAAAGAAGAGTTACATGTAGTAAAAATATGGTCAATGCTAATATTATTGGTAGTATCAGTGTGATCTATATATGTAATGGGCCTTGTAAAAAGTCAGGACGTCTATTAGGTTTCTTATATACCCGTTTAATATGCGGGTTAAACAATATAAATTATGTAACTCATAACCTTATAAATAAAAGAAAAATAAATATAAATGAAGGCTTTGTTTGATTTCTTCAACACGGGGATAGTAGAAAATGATGTGTATCTTTGTAATTTAACTCTCACTCTCGGCATCTTATTCCCATCAATATCTTTATATTCTTTCTTTAATAATTAATTTATTTCTTTATTTTGTTTAAATATTATTTTAATTTAAAATTGATTTCTAATAAATTTATATAATTATTGGATTATCTAATATTATACTCAGGTCACGGGTTAATTGATTTTATGATTATCTTTATTTTGCGTATCAAACAAATAAAATTGGCCCATGATTACAACGCAAGTAAAGAACTAATCTTGTAATCTAAGAATGCATAAAATGTATATCTTAACAGATGGGTTGATATGAAAAGGGTATTAAATGGCTAAATTGTCAAAAGTATACAATGAAGGTGTTCTAGTCATCAACACCAAGCAGCATACAAACAACATCAAATGACAAAAATGAGTTTTCTATAACGGTAACATAAAATATATAATCACCAAAACACGAGGTCATACAAACACCACCAGTAAGAAACTGGGGAATATAAAATTAAACTCTGATGGAAAAATCCCCTAATAAATCTAAAACACCCTATTTTAATTCAATATACACCAAGATTAAACATCACAGGCCAATATATAAGAAAGCAATCAAACCACCACATCATACTTCGCTGCTATCAAGACTTCGAATATGTTGAAATTTATGAATCTAAGACAACTAAAAAAGAGCATCCATGCACTATTATGCCAACAAACAATAACTGCAAAAGCCAAAAAAGGCCATTACATATACTAACACAAGTTAAAGCTGTTAATTAAAAAAAACTTGAGGCTGGACAAGCAAGTTGTATCAAGATAGTGGTAAATTTTCACCGACATGTCCGAGTCTTTATCTTCATCAAGGCTATTATGCCAATTTCTTTGGTGTGACGATTCAAAACTGAGATCCATCCTATGACCAGAAACATTAGTATTAGTAACCATTTATTCATTTGCTGAACTTTATCTATTACTACCTAAGAAGACTCTTGAAAAGATAAATAGTTCAAAGCTTCATTAATTAACGTGCAATCCTAGCAAACTTTTCTACAATGTTTCTTTCTATCTACAGATCTGTTGGTTAAATTATAAAGGAAAAGTTAATTTGCCAGCATTTAGAATGAAGATTATACACAATTATATGAACAGTGGTGAAATTGTGACCTAAATGAATGAACTGTTTGTTTTCAACCAAATGTTGCTTATGGCTTGCAGAATTATTGAATTAATGACCACACAAAAGTGACATGGGCTGAATCTATTAGAAAAACTAACACAATTATAAGATATATTCTTAGATACCTACTTATATCTTAAACATTAAATTTACAGACGTAGCCAAACATAGTAGATAGATAAGATAAACCGAAAACACACATACATATTCGTTCATCGATGGATGATGTTGAGTCCGGCTAAGTTCATACGATAGCTCCCCTAGTCCCCTTCATAACAGAAAAATAACATTAAAGTTGTTTGTTAACGTCCCACGCTGGCTACGGCGTTGCGGCTGCGTTGGCTGCGCCGTTGAGGCTGCCCTGGCTGCGCCGTTGTGGCTGCGCTCGCTGCGCCATTACGGCTGCGCTCGCTGCGCCGATGTTATATTATATGAAAGCAGCTTAGTACAATAAGTTAAAGACTGAATCTTTTTCACAGAACGAAAATATGTGGTTCACAAAGAACGACTTCATAGTTGACTTTCCTGAGTCAAAGAAGCTACATTTGATCTTCAAATTTTGACAAAAACATTTATGATTATAGAAAAAAAAACAAAGCGGTAGCGAACTTGCAAAATACGCAATACAACTATGGACGAATTGTACCCAAAAAAACCAAAATCATCAACCAGATTTTCGTTTAGAAAGTACCATGTTGATAACTGTATAGCCGAAACACCTCACCACTATCAGCTCTCCCTAACACCACGTTATACAGATTGTTTACAAACGTCACTTTTGACTCAGCAAAGCCGATGAACTCATTTAACGTCTTAGAACAGTTCAAGAAAGAGAATTAATAGGCAGAATGTAAAATTAAGAAAAAAATGTCAACATTTATTGGTCTGAAACTTCTCATGTAGGAGATGTATCTTGAAGAAATTGTGAGAGGGGAGTAAAATGCCATTTTCGTCTCTGAGGTTTGGCCAGTTTTGCGACTTTTGTCCAAAGGTTTGTTTTTCCGCATTTGGATCCAAAAGATTTGAAATCTTGCCATTTTCATCCGGCCCATTAACTCCATCCATTTTTCTCTATTAAGTCAGGGGTATTTCCGTCTTTTTTGTTAACTTAAAGGGCAATTTGGTCCTTTTCACTTTATGTACAAGCATTTAGCATAACGTACATATATTCAAAAGCTCGAAATGCCCTTTAAGTTAACAAAAAAGACGAAAATACATCTGACTTAACGGAGAAAAATGGATGGAGTTAATGAGCCGAATAAAAATGGCAAGATTTCAAACCCTTTGGATCCATATGTGAAAAAACAAACCTTTGGATGAATGTCGCAAAACTGGCCAAACCTCAGGGATGAAAATGCATTTTACTCGAGAGAGAATTATTTACCTTATGGAAAACTTCAGACATAGGGCCATCATTTGCAGACGCACCGAGTTCTTGTTTAACCTTTTCGAGTTCCTTCAAAATGGCTTGCATTTCTTCTGCTAAAGACTTCAATTGTATCTGCAATTTAAGCCTTTAGTTCATCGTCTTCTTTACCAACAATAAAAAAGTGATTATATTTCAAGAAAACAAGCGAATGCAAACCTTCGTTGCAGACTCAAGACTAACAAGATTCACATGAAAATCTAAAAGGTCTGGTGACTTAGAGGCAAGAACCTGTAAAATGATGATATAAGAAATTAAAGCTGTATAAATGGCAATCATTATGCATAAGAAACTTGTACCTTGCAGAGATAATGCATTAAAGTCATCTTGCTGTTAGAAGCTCGTGTATCAGTGAGTTTCAATAGGCTGTCCAACTTGAAACCAACTGCAGAACCTACAAATTCAGTTATAATTTATAAAACGATTTAGATACGTATTATTCATGTAGTATTCAATATCAATGTTCTTACCTCTAGCAGTTCCTTGATTTAATGTATTTCCCAAATACAAAATTCTTTTCATGATTTCCTTCAATTTAACAGAACATATACATAATTGTCCATAAATTTACATGTTGCCCAGCCCTCTTATAAGTTATTTATATGGAGAGCCTTAAGAGTTTAATGTAATTGCATTTCAAAGAATGGTTCCACAAAAATGTGTAGCTTATCGAAATTAGTTCATTGATAGAACTCCAGAATGCAATAGCTAAGATTACAACTTACATTGTCTACCAACTTGACTGAACATCAGTAATTGCTTGGTATATTTTCATACTTTCAAAGGCAACCTAAAGAAGGAATAAGATTTGTACCTTTTTCACATTTCCATCATCAAGAACATATTAAGTCTCAGTGCCTTTTGAACTTAAATTCCCCCATGAAAGTGCTATCTCAAGAAAATAAAAACCCAAATTAGTATAAGAGATCTTATTTCCTTCCAAGAACACATATACAAAATATAATGACCAAATTAGTAAACCTAAATACAAAATAAAGAAGCGACAAATTCTGAATCAAAATATAAACTTAGCTGGAACTTTGAAGAGCAAGAGAATTGCAGGCAAATCATGAACTATCTCTCAACTGAAATTCATCACTATTACCTGAATAACAAAAATTAAAAATAGAAGTTAACACACGAAAAACTCGTTCTCATCTGAAAACTATGTTCTTCCGATCCAAAAAGTTTTACAAATTTTCCAAAACAAACGTTTAACAACTACAAAATACAAGTTAAAACCTAAAAATCATGAAACCGAAACAAATTTGCCCTAATTTGTGCATACCTGGTGAGACCTAACGGCGAAGCGAGCAACAACACCGGTCGCCGGAGTATCAGCGGCGAAAATTTCAAGCAGGTCAACAAATATGGGTGGAAGTGTGCGGATTACTCTAGATGGATCTGGATTTTGTCTCTGAGAAGTATAAATGGTTTCTTGAGAGAGCGGATTACTCTAGATAGATCTAGATTTTGTCTTTGAGAAGTATAAATGGTTTCTTGAGAGAAAATGGGTGGCCAGATTTGATTCTGAATTCAAAATTTGAAATTGTAGAGAGAAAGGAATATTTAGGGATAGGTCTTTGGAAGCTTTTGGTGTCGTGTCATGGAGTAAAGAATTCAAAAATTGAATGCGCAAGATCTCACCGCCCAAATTTTGTTTGGCCGCCTAAAATTTTGTTGCTTTATCAGATTCAACATTTGTACTTTAGTTGGTTGTACAACATGCTTTAAAGACTTGTAAAGTGGCAAATGACCATTTCTGCCCTTCCTATATGCTTATTAATATAGTATAGATATATATATAGGGGATGGATCATGAGAAAACTAGTTTAAATGAGAAAACCAAAAAACTAACCAAAAAAGCCTAAAAAACACCTAAAAAACATACAATTTTTTTTTTTTTTTACAAATTTTTATAGAAAAATCGCTACTTTTTATGTATGGAAAAAAAATTTCAAAAAAAAAAATTTATTTTTTTTATTGGTTGTACTGCGCTTAAACCACTTAACCCACCCCCCACCGACACCCCCCAAAAACCTAAACCCCCCACCCCCACCCCCAAAAACCTAAATTCACCCTCCTACCAAAAGCCTAACCCCCCCACCCCCCAAAAACCTAAAAAAACCTAAATTCACCCTCCTACCAAAAGCCTAACCCCCCCCACCCCCAAAAACCTAAATTCACCCTCCTACCAAAAGCCTAACCCCCCACCCCCCAAAAACCTAACCCCCCACCCCCCAAAAACCTAAACCCCCCACCCCCACCCTCCCGAAAACCTAAAACTAAACCCTAAACATAAACCCGAAAAAAACCTAAACCCCCCACCCCACCCCCCAAAAACCTAAACCCCCCTCCCCCCCACACCCAAAAACCTAATCCTAATCCTAAACCTCCAAAAAAACTAACCCTAAAAGCTAAACTAGACTCAAAAGGCTAATTTTAAGCATGTAATGCAATTGTAGTACATGTTATATTGCACATGTGCACTACTATAATAATAGTATTGAAAACAAGACGACACCATAAATCTTTTTTTATGTCATAAAAAATATGCTCGAATATACTTGAATGAAAGATACAAAAATTTGTGATCTTATGGTGCCATTTTTGTTTTAAAATGATAACGTATGGAGAAATGAGAAATGTTTGAAAAGTTATATATTTTTTTTTCCAATTTTACCCCTCCTTCATTAAAAGTCCCCCCCTCCTTCATTAAAAGTCTCCCCCTCATTTTTAGTGGTTTTTAGTTAGTTTTCTAGTTTTCTCATTTATATCTAGTTTTCTCATGATCCTCTCCATATATATATTCTAAGGAAATAATATATATATGAAACCGATACATAAGGTATTCTAACAAGTTGGCGAGAAATGAATATATATATAATTCACCGACATATCGTCACGACAAGTAACTTGTGCACCACACCGATGACGCTTGGGTATTTCGACAACGAAAATATATATTAACGATTATCACGACGAACCCTAAAAATAATGTATTTTTAGACGCTTAGTTAATATATAAGTTTACATATAACAAAACCCGAAAAGTTATGTATATAAATTTCTAAGTGTAAAAATAAAAGTATATGAATATACTTATACGTACGAAATATGTACAAAAAGACACTTGGTAAAATACAAAATTGCTAGTAATGTACATGTATGAAAATACGTATAAATACGGTATAAATACCGACAACAAAAGTATATTAGAGAACTATACACATGATATACGTATACGTATGAATACAAGTACATAATGATGTACTCAAACGCACTTGATGAAGTGTACATATACAATGGGAATTAATACATGTACATACAACAAGTTCAAAGTAAAAAATATATATTTTAAACAACGTATCCAATGGGATATACAAATATATATATTTTAGAATAAATATATATACAAGGATTGAGGATCCCTTCAAGCATGAATGTATATGTATACAAGGATCAAGGTTCCCTTGAAAGATAAGTATATATTGGCGACACAATATATATATCATATCAATAACACTTATGTGAGACACAAGCACGAACCAAGGGGCTAGGTCCGATCATGCGTGACAAGGACATACTATCAGTTGGATGAATCCAATCCGAATAACTCAATACAAGACTATCAAGGGCGAGGCCCGTTCATACATAACCAGAAATACATGACCATGTATTTTTATAAAATATATATTAATAACAAACGAATACACGAGCTACCAATGAACTAAAACGATCAAGGGCATCCAAACAAAACAAATACAATACTAAACAAGTATTCAAGATGAGCAACTTGTGCAAGGTCTAGTGAGACCTAAATGTCTAATAAAAATTAGAACACTTGTAAGTTGCGATACGTATACGGACGCCCAAGTTTGGTAGCACTTCACTTACGTGAACGCAAAACTGTGAGTTCATGTCCCTCCTTTCAAACTTTTCAATGTTTTACTGTTAAATAATCGAGGGAGAATACATGTTACAATAAATGGTATGTTAGCTATGGAATGAAATCATTTTAGATCATGTGCGCATAAGTAGAAAATGATCAAGAGTAACCAATAAGAATTTTGGGATGCCCTTAGTTGAGCAAATGTATCCACTCATTGATAACGGTCAGAGTTGGATGCATACTCGAGAAACCAAGTCAATAGTTCCGGGGAAAACCCCACTGCCCGAAGGCCCACTACTGTAAAACCCGGTTCAGCTCGGGTTTCAAACTAGCGACCTTCAGAGAGACCTAGTTCTAAAATTCATTGTCACCAATGTCCTTCAAAGTGATTCTAGTGGGAGTTGAACTTAAGACCCCAAAAAGAGAAAACAAGTACTAACCAATATACTTTTTTTTTTAATTGAACCTGATACCATTTTTTAAATTCTTTTAATCATTTTACATCAATATCGCAGGTAAGCGAGCAACAAGCTGCGCCGCTACCCCTTTCTGAATAGCAAACCCTAGCCTATTAAAGTTGGATATACCAAACATATATTGCTTTATACGTACTAATATCTTGAATTCAATGAAAGTTGGATACAAAGCACACATCATCGGCACATAAAGACAAATAGTTATCTACGACAAGTAAATATTTTGTCCTTTCAAGACAAGCAAACATAGGACAGTCGCATATGTTACATATAAAGAGAAAGATGAAACATGTTCCTAGATATCGAATTCAAATACTTTTGTGTGGAATAAGTCGCCTTCAAAGTTAAAAGTTAAGAATAAACCACATTCAAGGAAGAATAAAGCAAGCCACAAGCAAATGTGTTTTTTCTGAGCATGACTCTATGATTTTTCAGGAAGATAATTAATATACACTATTTGTATATTTCGTGCTTTCTTAGATAAAAAGTTTACATAAATTATGCAGTTTTAAGGTTGTAAGGTGTAATTTTTTTTATGTAAACTTAGCAAATTTGTTTTAGTGTTATACAATGATATAAAATTTGTCAAATATGTGACATGACGTATTTAAAATTGAAAGATTGTGAACACAAACCCGATAGTTTCAAGTCCATTTATTTGTATACTAAAAAGACGATGTGAGCATCATACAATCATTCTACTAACGCATAACATTTTGTATATTATTTTGTTAAGTACAAAATCATCTTTTATATATCAAGTTACCTGTGTCCACCGAATTCCGATCATGTAACGGTTTTACAGGATCAAGAGATTGGAAGAAATATATCAATACGATTTTCCAAACGACAATGTGGAATATATGGAAGTCACGTAATGAAAGAGAATTCGATGGTACTCTCTGCACCGGAAGGGACACCGTTGAGGCAATAATGTCGAATAGTTTTATCTGACTAAAAAGTAGATCAAAGTTTCACGATATTATATGGGAGAGATGGTTAGATTTTAACATAAGAGATATAGTAAGATAATATGATGTAACTGGGGTTGTACACTTTTCTGTTTTCCTTTTGTACTGTACTTTTTCGGGTTTTTACAGCACATGCTGGCCCTGTTCTATTATTATAGAATCTTACCGTTTAAAAAAAATATATATAAAAAACCTAATATAATAATATACAGGGATTTGAAATGCAATGAAATTAAGTGAAAATAAATTCAAATATAAACTTTCAAACATTTCTATATTATACATAATAACATTTAGGGTAGTTTTTTATCTACAGTACTAAAAGTCTAAAAGTGCCCCTCCTTTAAGAATTAATTACCAAAATGCCATCCTTATATTTTTCATCTATTGTTGCACCAGAAAGGTGAATCGGAATGGTGGATGAGGAAACCAGCGGCTTCTCCGGCGGCCTTAACCGGTGTAACCATTCGAATGGAAAAAAGTGTAGACAACTTGAGAATAGGTTTTTAGCAAGGTCTGAACTCCGACGGTGGCGATGGCGGCTAGGAGAACTGCTACCAACGGCAGCAATCACCACCAGAAGCCTCTGCTTGGCATTCCGGTCGTGGTGACGAAAAACTTCTCTCCTGCTCTATGTGACACGCAAGATCACCGGCACCGCACCTCTTTTCTTCTCCGGCCAAATCCAACCACTTCAAGCCGAATGATGAAATATGCCTTAATCGTATGGCGGTTGGTTGTTTCAAGACCGACAGGCAGCAGAGAGAGGGAAAGGAACAGCCGGCATGACTCCAGCGACGTCGACGGTTGTCCGATTTGTCCTGCATGCCCCGTTTCCGGCAGATCTGGTACATTGGTCGATCTCGAATCAAGTGTTTGTTGGGGGTACTGCTGCAACTAAACAAACCAGCCCCTTGCCTGAAACCATTGGCCTAAGAACCTTAAGATGGCGATGGTGATGGTGAAGATAGTCGGCTTAAACAAAAAAAGAAAAGAAAACACAAGATCTGATGGGTATTTGAAACAACAGAGATGGTGTGTTAGATGAGATTTAATCTTCATTCAATAAAAAAGACGCCAAATTAAGCAAAAAAACAAATATAGAGAGAGGATGATTGATTTGTTGTGTATCAAAAAGTAAAAGAAGAAAGAAAGAGCGAGGGTCCTTTCAGAAATCTGAAAATTGAATGGCAAGAATTAACTTATTTGAAAATGCTATGACGACACCAGTTATATGTTATTAGTTTTGTAAATAAAAGGAAACGTAATTAGCCCATATCTTTCTCAATAAATGATAAGACTTATAAATTAATATTCTACATTATTTATTTGCCATTTAGTCACAAAAATATATTTGAAAAGCTGAAGTTTGCTAAGGAAGTTAAAATTAAATATTACTTACTTATATCTAATCTAAAATAATAGAATTTTACTACAGTTATGGTTCAATTTACCAAAACGAAGTTTATGAGAGCCGCCGTTGCAGATGATGGCTTCGTCGTCGTCTACCTTAGCAACAACAATGGAAACTAATGGAAACTATATTCAAAGATCTAAGGCTCAAATTGTTTGCTTCAAAGGGACTTTCGATTAGATGAACAGGGGAAAATGGTGTGAATATTTATTGAAATATGAATTTATATATTTCACGTGAGTGTAACTATGAATCGGTGGAATGCAACTCATAATAATTTTAGAATATTGTAAAAGACAAACATGCTCTATTATTGTCGTTAACTAAATTTTAAAATTATTATCTAATACATCCATATATGATTCTTTAATTCTATATGTGTATTTCGGATTATAATCTAACTTTAGTACACTATATATGTATCGGTACCTTGATGAATCAAACGCCGACATCATTTTGAACCGATCATTTTTTTTCCAGATTGATTGATGTAAACCACATGCCGACATCATTTTGAACGCATCACGGGTTTCTTAATTAGTTTTTTTTATTTTGTTTTCTCTTTTGGTTGCGATAATGGATGTTGGTATTGTTACGAACTGAAACTCTACAAATTGGATTCCCGCCGCGTAGCGGCGGGGAATCCCACTAGTATATAACAATTTACGTCGCAGCTTATGAACAGTACCATAATTGGTCAATTTTTGCATCTTATTTACGGTTATGCCATGAAGTGAACATTTGATATTCAAGTTTTGACCACTGGATTTTGATATTTTGGTTTCTTATATTAGGGCATGTTTGGGTAAGCTTTTAGAAACAACTTATTGACTTATTGCCTTCTTGGAAAAGTCAGGATTTTGTGACTTATTGACTTATTGGCTTTTTCCTCTCACATACACCCTCTTTGCCAAACATCATTTTAGAGCTTATGACTTTTCAAAAAGCCAATAAGTCAATAAGTTGTTTCAAAAAGCTTACCCAAACATGCCCTTAATATCTCATTTAGATAAGGAAACTAATACCATGTCAAAATGGATATTTTATATTACTTTATACATAACAACTTTCTATTAAAAATCTTTATGCTCTTTAACTATAATTTTATTATACAGTAGTTTTTGAAAGCTATATTTTATGATCTTATATTACTTTGTACATAACAACTTTCCAGGGCCGTTTCCGAAAATCACAGATTTTTTTTTGGCCCTGTACGAGATAAAAAATGTGGGCCCTATTAATTAATCCATTATGTTTGTTTATTAATTTGGGCCAAGTCATTAATTCATTACACACTAAAGCAGCTGGACTTCTGAATTTGATTGGCAAAAATAGTTGGGTTTCGAAACAATTGGGCTTTAACATGTTTGGTTTATAAATCTAGGCCCTTTAAATGATCTATGTAAATGGTTAAATGAGAAAAAAAAAAAAAACTTGCAAATTTAAACTACAAAACATGTAAACTTTTTCTATATAAATGGTTAAATGAGGAAAAAAAGAACTTACAAATCGAAGGAAGCCAAAATTTAAATGTGAAAGTTTATAAATTTAAACTAGAAAATCTGTAATATATTTTATGTAAATGGTTCAATGAGAGAAAAAAAACTTACAAATCAATGGAGGCTTTGGAGATTCCAAGCTAAAGGTTAAAAATTAAGTTTTATGGAGCCAAACAAAACATGGAGCAACCCAAGAAAAACAAAAAAGAAAAAACTACAGGTAGTGAGAATCGAACTCGGAACCAACATATCTATAACCAAGTGCTGCTTCCATTGAGCTGAAAAGTTTATTTGTCTATGCTAGTTCTACAATACGTTTATATACAAAATATACATACATCTTTTAAGCATTTTGGGCCCTCTGATATTATGGGCCCTGTGCGGTGGCACCACCCGCACAGGCCCATAACCGGCTCTGCAACTTTCTATTAAAAATCTTTATGCTCTTTTAACTATAATTTTATCATACATTAGTGTTTAAAAGCTACATTTTATGGTCTTTAAATGTAGACATCCTTTCGGTCTTTTCTTTTAGATTTCCTCATTTTGTTGCTATACTGAATGTTGATACTGTTGCAATACCGTTACGAAATAAACCAATATCGACAAAATTCCCGCTGCGAAGCGCGGGGGTATGTTACTAGTTTCAAACAATAAGATGAAATATATGAACTTTGGTAGATGAGTTTTTTTGATAGCATTAACTGACAGCATTCAAGATTTTTACAGAATTGACCAAATACTAAATGCAACGAAAAATACAACTTAAAATGGGTTTTAAGATATCTTAAAACTCATGCCAACGGTTTAAATTATTCCAGCCGAATTAAATACCGTAAGATCATAAAATTTAAAAACTTTTCATATACGTACGTATACTAATTCATATAAATATATAACAATCAATTAATTTTGCTTGAGCTATTACAATTTCATACGTTTAAGGTTATTTTTTGACCGTTAACCATAGCTAAAATTTTTTACCTATAAACACCCCCCCCCCTCCTTCATTTTTTAACAAAATTATTCAACCAATCTCACACCAAACTTTCAATTTTTTTCCAACCAAACAACAAAACTGAAAATGGTGAAGTGGACGGAGGAGGATGAGATCGCGCATGTCACTTTGATCGTCGACGCACAGCGAACGTTGCAACGCGGTCAAATCGCGTACTGGGGACAAGCGTTCCAAGAATACCAACAACACGTGGGTAACAATCGCCACAATCTAAACGCCTGCCAACACAAGTGCTGAAGATGGATCGGTTTAAAGTTTGTTTCGATCGTGTCCCTGCGGGGGACCTAAGCCATGACGATCGAATGGAGATTGTGAAGATCGAGTGGAGGCAAGACGAGAATCCAGAATTTAAGTGGGTTCCCCACTTTAATATTTATAGAACTTTGTAATTTTTTCTAGGAGTTATTAACTATTTTTTTTTTATTTTTTCGGATTTAATAAGTAGTTTTTTTTTTAATTTTTAGAATGTTATGTAATTTTTTTTAAATAATATAAGTTTGTATTTTATTTTATAAATCTCAATTATATAAAAAAAAATAAAGTCGGCCAAGCCAACATGACAGCCCAACGCCGCTAATCCACACCGCTTGCACACTCCACCTTTTTGGGATGGTCGGGTGGAGCCCACAATCGCCACGTGTCGAGCAAAGCTCCCAACCCAAGCCCCCACTCCCGCAGTCTTAGGCAACCTTTTGATTTCATGGTATTATTTTTTAAAAAAAATAATGAATTATATAAACTTAGAAAATTGTGAAACTAGATAAATTTCTAACAATTATGGTATTTCATGTTTGTCTGTTTTCATACTAAATTACAGAATTAGCCCAATTTCGATCAAGGGTCCAGATTAGTCTTTGAATTTTTCTATTTTTTTAACGGCTAATTTTCTTTAATCCCTTGTGTTTTTAAAGACTTTGTATTTATCAATAATCCACCAACTCACCTCATTGGTATGAATTTTTTTATTTAATCCGGCTCCTTCAATATGGTTTGAGTTTGCTGTTTTGTTTTCAAACTTAAATATTGTTGAATTGTATTAATTGCTTAACATAATGTTTCGATTTGGCATTTAATTCTTTTCATCCTTTTGGCTTCCTTCAAGCCATGCCCATACCCCATAAAGCCAATACCTTTTCATCACAATCAACTCAAGTATCCTACTACAGAAACACCCCCACACACAGAGGTAAAAAGATAGAGATAGCGAGAGAGAATATTATCTATAAGTATTATGTGTATGTATATATACAAAGATCATGTGGGTGGAGGAGGAGGAGGAGGAGGTTGTGCAATGAGAGAGATCATGGGAACAAAGGGAATGGAAGAAGTGGAAGTGGTTATGAAGAGATTTGGTGATGAGCAAAGCACATTACTGGACAGGTTTGAAAGGCTTTCATTTGAGGTGCAACTGAACCAAGCCATTCTTGGTAGGAGTTTTTCAGAGCCTCGATATCAGTCGCCCACACTGCGGTTGCAGTTGCCGTCGGAATGCCATCATTACCACCACCGTGGGTCGGGGTTTCGGAAGGTGTTGAAGAAGCTTTTTAAGCCCATCTTTGGTAGGAAGAATGGAGAAAGAAAAGAAAGTACCCCAGATCAAAAGAATTTCAAGTTTATCAAGGCATTTACTAGGTCTTTAAGGGTCTAGAAAACACACCAATGTTTGTGTAGTTCAATTTCAAGTTTTCATGGTATGATACCCCATACGTCTGTCTTATAACTGTTATGTTACTATTACAGAATTTATAATCCGGTACCAACTATATTAATCCTATTTTGCTTTTTTTTTTTTTTTTTTTACAATTTGCTTCTTTTTTTTTAAATAAGAACATAATTATTGTATTATTGGTTTGGTGAACTTACCCCACCCTCTAAAATTTTCTTTGTAGTTTTACACAACCTGTTTATTGTTTCATTTGAGTTTTTTTTTTTTTTTTTACTTTGCGTTTTATATTTGTCCGTCTGAATGACAAATGGACAGAAAGATAAAAGAACTCAAAACACATCTTTACATGTCAAAGTATCGGTTGGGCGAAAGTTGACAAGCGTTATCTGATGTACAAATCATAATTAGTATTTTAAGGTTTTCCATTTGATACAACTCTAAGGCCGGAGCTTGAGTGGGTTAAGATGCTTATCCTGCTATCGGCAATTTTCTTTTTGGTAAACTTTCGTTTTGCTCCATGTAGTTTGGTTGTTTTAATGGTTTTGCACAAATCCTTTAAAAATAGCTATTTTACTCCTTGATCTATGAAGCTTATCTCTATTTCACCCCCTAACGCTATCTAATTCAACTGATAAATCTTGGTCGCATGCCCCTCACATGAGGGACATTTTAGTCTTTTCCCATCCCAGATCTGAACCAGGATTGAACAGTTGATTTGGATGGTGTTATGGGCGGGAAGTGAAACAGAGATAAGCTTCAAAGACCAGGGAGTAAAATGACTATTTTGAAAGGATTGAGGCAAAACCGTTAAAACGACCAAACCACGGGGAGCAAAACAGAAGTTTACTCTTTTTTTTTTTTACTTTGTCGTGTGAAAAGCAGCTAAAGTGGATGTAACATAAACTCTATTTTGACCTTTCTTTTAAAAACTCTAGTTGTCACTAAACTTCATTACTTAAGTTCACCATGGGGTTTCATATACCTTGTCATAATATCATTCATGCATGAAGAAACACCCGCCCAGATTCGTTAGGGATAGAACCTAAAGTGTGTATTTCTACTGGGTGGTTATCTTCCAAATCTTTCTTCGATCAATACAGCTAGATCGATCTGCAAAACAAAAGCACCATGAGCTCGTTAAAAGGAGAATGGGAGTTCTTCTCTTAACAAGGCTCCAGCGTAAGAATAAGTAACTGTTCTTCTCTTAACAAGGTTGCGGCGTGAGAAAGGGAGTTCTTCTCTTTCGAAACAATGTGTGTGTTTAGAGTGAGAGAATAGCAATTGGGATCCTTAAACCTTTGGTAGATGTTGGTATATATAGCCGAAGGGTTATAGAAAGAGAAGGGTTGATGGGCTCATGGGCCGGACTTTGCTTTCAGGGTATATCCATTTGGTCCCCTGTGACATGACAGGTAGTGTCTGAAGAGGTGGAGATAAGATGGCGCATTGTGATTGGTTCCATGTCACCCGCTAAATGCACTTCTTGTCGCGTCTGTAATCAGCCCTTAGTGGAGATCATGGAGCAGTGGGTGATGTATGCTGATTCGCTACACGTCATTGCCCTTTTGTATAGTTTGTCCCCTGCACAATTGAGCATCCAAATTGGTTGGGACAGAACCTGATGTATGTTGATTGGCTGCAGGCTACTGCCACATGTACTGCTTGTACTTTTGTGAGTTGTCATGGTTGTGCGCCCGCGAGTGTAACCCCGCGTAGGAACCCTGAATCTTGTTAAGTGTTTTGTGGATTTAGGTGTGAGTATGGTCTTGCGCATATGTCACCACCCGATATTTCATATCACCCGGTGGGCCCGGATGGGGTATATGTGACTAGATTGATATCAAATACACAAGTAGCATAGCGGAAGTCTTGGATTTAAAATACTATTACAAATAATAATGTCCGAATGTTCAAAATATAATACAGACGGATATTGTATCAAAAGACCCACAGGCGGATCGTAAATTTACAAAATGAGATAATAGACTACTAGGGTTCAAATGCAAGGAGTTGCAAATTCCTCTTAAGCATTACCGGGCACTTCTAGCCTATTTCGTAACCTTGCAACTTGTCACTTAGTCTTTTGATACGCCAGTTTACACTAGTAAATACAAATAACCGACACATTTTGAAAATATTTCAAAAAATTTTTAAGTGCACAAAGGCACATGTATATTATAAATAACTTGGGACAATAATAATAATTATCTCGTATATAGTTTTACATGCTTGTCAATACATATGGGGCCTAGTACAGAAACCGATAACATGATTAACCGACACACCACTTTAACCCATAAAGGGTATCCCCAATATGGGTAGAAAATATTTTATAATAGCATTAGCATTTGTCGGGTGTATGCCTACACCCCGTGCTTAAGACATGGCCATTTGCAATTAAATGAGCCGAGTATATCCAGAACACGATCGCATTAACCCCCAAAGTTTAAGTTCTCAAGCAAAACAGATTAAAATGGGTTATGTAGATTTTCTAGTCACAATCCGACATATGATTCCATACCCGACCAAGCGGTAATAATTTACCGTATCCCAAGCCCATATAGGGAAAATATGTTAAGAGTATTTACGTGGCTTAATAACCTTACAATGCAAGATATAATATAAGCTCAGCCAATATATCAATTAACTAAGCTTGGTTGCACTCTACTGGAATGCCTTAGTCTGGAATGAATGGTATAATAATAACCAATTAGAATGTTAACGGGTCATATTTAAGTCGTAGACTTGGACCCATTAACTTAAAATAATGAAAACGATACGATACGCTAGATTAAGTGATGACCGGATAGAATGTAGTTTAAACCCTCACAAGTTCTAAGACTTGTATAAAATGGGTAAACATGTTTACATTCTTGAATTTGAAATAATTTGAAAAGAATTGACCCGTTTCGGTAAGCTTACGTAAACTAGTTACACACGCTAACCGTACGCACATAGGCCGTATTGGGTGATCGGACGTGCTATAAACAAGTCCAATATGCCAAAATATTTTAATTATGTTACCACATCAGTAGGTAATCCATTGTGGATTTTCCCTGAGGATCGAATCTTCAACCGTTGAATGCGAAGAACACATATCTTGTGCGGAATCCAAGTACGTGTGTAGATTGAACACAAAGATGTAATTAAATGTTGTTTTCTATTGATGATTGACAAGTACAGAACCACGAAAACAAACGACAAGAGTTTCCCCTCTCAAGTCATAAAGATACAAATGAACAAGACCCTAGACTCCTATATACAGGCATAGTAGCTTCTTACCAACATACCTACGAATGGGCCTCAGTTCGTATGAACCCACAATTACAAATGGACTATTCTATCTACAAATCCAGCTTGGCCCCTTCGTATGAACCTGCTAAGATCTCCATTCGTACGAATCCAGCCTGTCCCTTCGTATGAACTGACTTAAACACATACTATCTTTATGTTTTCCTCTGTTCAGCACCAGTCTTGTCTCATCTGATTAAGCTATGATATGTGATTGACGGAAGTAATAGACATACTGCACTCATAGACTCCCCCTTGGATATTGTTGCAGTCAATCTCGTAACTTTCTATCTTTCTCTGAGTCTTCACAAAGCTTTAACAACTTTAGCTCCAGAGACTCTCCCTTTTACTCTAATAGACTCCCCTTGGATCCTTTCAGTAACCTCTCTCTCTCTCTCTCTCTTCAATTTCTCCTCCAGAATAGTCACCTGGCTCTTTGATTGAAAGCTCCCCTTGCTTTAACTATCAGGATCGTAATCTGGTTCAACATCTGAAAAACACAAATATTTAATAGTGAAAGCGTTTGAACATCCAAAATTGATAACCTGGTTCTACACACAAATGTATGACATTTAAAGCTTATTATATTGTCGCAGCCCCCGTCCCCTAACTACCCGGGAACGGGCGGCCGTGGCCAGTTTCAGTGGTATTGGTGTTTATCAATTTAGCAGCGGAAAGTTTCATCAGGACTGTGACAACTCGTATTTCAGAACCTATCTATGTGTTTAATGTAACGTATATGGATCTTATCTGATTATGTGAACCTTGATGATTTATGAAATGTTTTGTGAATATGTGTTTGAGTATGTGTACGCATGTTTGACTGTTTAACTACAAGAAACCGTTAAACGTTTTTAGGTGTCGTATAGCTAATTTAGAGAGTTAATCTAATTGGGCCGTGAACATGTTTAAACCTCACATTATCTGATTGGGCCGGAGGCCACACCTTCGTGATTGTTTCTCGGCCCACACCACTTGAAGCCTACATACTCCTTATGTTATTATACGTAACACATGAGGAGTAGTCCCATAATTCTCTAACCACAAATAAGATCTCAAACCCTAGTTTCCTTCTTTCCCTCCCTTGAGTCGCGACGGCAGACAACCATCATCGGATCTCATCATCTTCGAAGCATCATCTCTTGGGTCTTGGAATTTATCGGTATGTTAACTTGTTATTCACCATCATGACTCTTGACTGATTTACGTGTTTAGTGATAATGAAACCAAGTTGAGTGTTATTCGTAACTAATAAGAACAATGATTGTCGTTATTGTATGATGAGGTCTAGTTTTGATATTATATGATGTATCCGATTTAATTGATCTCATTGGTAGTAACACTTGTCAGATTGTGCCTCCAAATGAAATATATTAACTAAATAATCTTCTGGTTATATGTTCATTCAAACAATAATAATAATTTCATATGCAATCCCTTAATGGCCGATATATATACTAATTATTATCACACATGATTCTGACAACCTAATCACCAAACTCACATGCAACTATTATTAAATATTCGGATATGCAGGACTGACAACAATTGGTTTGGTGAATTGTAGCTTATTTCTTTTAAATACATAGACTTTAGGTGGCCTTTTGACTTTGATAAAAACAATCGATATGATGGTGATGATGAGTTGTTATGATGTAAGGGTTTATATGAATTGATGATGATTGATTTAATTGATCGATTAATCGGTTAGATGGAAACTGCTTGAATTGGTTGATAAATTTTATAAAAGGAAACTATATAACCGATTAGCATGATTGGTGGATAATAAAACAAATCGCACAAGATATTCTGTGTCGCACAAGAGTGAATGAATCGTACAAGTTGTAATATTTGTTTAACTGTTGGGCCGTGTATATCATGTTGGGCTGGGCCAGTTCCAATCGCACAAGAGATTCATGTTTAATTATTTGGGCCGTTTACTTACTGAACTGTTATGTTAATTGGGCCGGGCTAGTTTCGGATCGCACAACCCAACCGGATCGCACAAGTCGACCGGATCGGACAAGCCGTTCGGATCGCACCAGACTTATGTTTATTTTCTTGGGCCGAGTGTTTAACGGAATCGCACAACATGTTGTGGATCGCACAAGGCTGTGCTGAACGCACAACATGTTGGGCCGCCTGTTATTGGGCTTTATCTTTGGGATCGTACAAGTGTTAGTATGCTATGAATTTGACTGCTAATGTGTTATACGTGTTTGCTATGATCAATACGTGTTAGTAACCTGTTAACTTGTGTAAACATACGTGCTTTACTCGAACCTAGACCTGACTTGTATGGTAACCATGTTAGGACGTGGTTAGCCTCAACTAGCTCGATTTTGGGCAAAGGGTCAATGCTGATAGACATTGACTTAGGGCACCTCTTACATTTTCGTAGCAGTCGATACGCGTGGTCTAGTAACACATGGGAAGCCCCCACTAATCATCGCAAACATGCCTGGAATGGCCGCGATACGAATTAATACGATACATGGTTTACAAAACGACATACGATTTACAAAACGAATACTATAACTAAACAATCAACTGTGAACTCGCTCAACTTTGTTGTTGATTCGTTGCTACATGCCTTGCAGGTCATTAGGTACTCATGGAGCTTGCACAGGGAGGAACGGTCGTTGTGGGACATGGCAGTGTGTGCCATGCTATGAACATTACTTGATTTCGCATTTAATACTTTCAATGGGTTTTACAATTATGCTTCCGCTAAACACTTAACTATGCTTTGGTTTTGAACACCTTTCGTATTGTTTGGTTGAATTATGTTTACTTATATGCATGTTCAATATGATTTGTGGCTTGATCCTGGTCAGTCACGCCTCCAAGCGGTGATACTCCGCGTGTGGATTTTGGGGGTGTGACAGATTGGTATTAGAGCCATTGGTTATAGTGAACTTGGTTTTAATAAGGGAAAACGTTTTTGTTAAAACCAGACTATAACCTGTACAGTGCTCTACGATCCACAACGACGCTTCGCTCCACGTGCAAGACTCAACATTCTAGGTGATACGATTTATGTTTACATTGCCTACTTGTTAGAATACATAGAACATTGCTCATGATATGGTTAGATAACATAGTAGCCATTGTTTGCAACAACGCGTGCTTGCTCCCTACTGTCACTACACACTTACACACATTCGCGACACCTTTCCTATTTGTGCTTCTTTCGATGTGAAGATCATGAGGGAACGTATGAACCTAACTCAAGCCAACTGACGGCTCTTATCAACGAACAAATTGTTAGTGCATTCATCTGTCGTCTTCGTCTTATGTCGAGTCTCGGGTTCGTTGTGGATTTGTTCCAGCATGATGTCATAATGACATCATCAAAGTGACATCAACATGACATCATTACACAAGAGACAAAAGCATTTATATCATTGTTAGTGATTTCGTTCATATATATTAGATACTGATTTCACTCATAGTGGAAGTTGGTGATTTCGCTGTAAAAGCTGATTCCGCTCATGATGTTGACTTGTAACTAGGAGCGAAATCAGAGACAGTATATATAGGTTGTCTTAGGAGCGAAATTAGTAGTTGAGTTCGAGGTGTTGTCTTCCGGTGAGCCACGAAGTGCTGCCGAAGTGTTGATTTGATTGTAAACGTCATTCAGATTAATAGAATCAACATATTAAAGTGAATTCTCGCTGAATTGAAACTGATTTGTCTGTTTCCGCCGTTCAAATCAGTAATAGCTCTTCTAAGCGACTCGTTTAGGTCCGAATTTGATCCTACAATTGGTATCAGAGCCAGTGAAGAAGAGTTCTATACAATTCAGCCGATAATTCTGTTTCTACACCATTCTTTTTCGAAAATCAAAACTTTTTACTGTATTCCGCTTGAAAGACAGGTTGCTATTCCGCTTGAATCTGATTGTTAGGCTATTCCGCTTGACCTACAAGAATCATGGATATCAATTTCTTTAATATGACAAGAGAAACAATTGATAGAATAAATGTATTAAATAAAGAATTTGATTCATTTTCAGGTTGTCCAGGAGAAAGTACAAAAAGTATCATTGAGAGGTATAGCCATCTTGTTCGCTCAATGTCTGAGAAGGGTATTAAAAAAGAATCAGAAGAATGGGTTGAAAATTTTTTCAGTGCTTTACCTCAAGAAGAATGGGAAAATTATATCTCAAACTTGAAGATTTCTGGAGAATTTTCCCAACTGACAATTTGTCCACTCATTAAAAAAATTGAAGAACAGATGGTGATCAATGCTGAGAAGAAGAAAAAGTCAAAGTGGAAAATCAATATTAAAGAAGAGCAAGAGTAAAGGTGTCCAAGTGGGAGAGGAACAAACTGAAGAGATTTCAGTGATGAAGAATGAAAAGAAATCTGCTGATAAACAGATTCTTGAAATGAAAGAAAATTGTGAGAGGTTGAAATCAGAAAATGACAAACTATTAAGTAATTTGAACAGTTTGACATTAGAAAACGAGATCTTGAAAGAAAAAGAAAAAGAATTTGAAAATGAAAAATTAAAATTTGAAAAATATTTTCAAAGTAAAATGAAGATTTTAGAAGATGAGAAATCTGCTATTCTTAAAAATAATCTTGAAAAACAAATTGAAATAAACTCTCATCTTCAGAAAATCTTTCGACTTGAAAATGAAGCTGAAAAAGCTCGGATTAAAATCAAAGAGCTTGAAGAGAAATTGATAGGTTATTATCCATGTCCAAAACCAATCAATTCCATTCCAATAAGTGACGATGTCACAAACTTTGACAATGTCAAAGTTGAAAATTGTGATGAGAAAACTGATGATGATGAGAAAAAGAAAACATTTTTGAAATTAAAAGAAATGTTTAAAGAAACTGTTCTACATTCTACTGAAAAAGGTGAATGCTCATCGCAAAAACCTGTAAAGAAGAATGTGGAACAAAAACCAAAGGATAAAAAGCCGAAAATTGTTCAAAAAGAAAATAAAAGATCATCAGTTCAATCATCTAATCGAGATAAAAAATCACAAAAATTGGAAAATCAAAACTCAAAAACTGTTGGCAATAAGTGCTGCAGGTCGGACCACAGTGCTCAAAAGTCAAATCCAGCAATCAAAAGGAAAAAGGAATATCACCAAGCCAAACAGTGCTTTGATTTAAGCATTTGGGCTGAAAATGGTGATTGGTACGATAACAGAGTGTGTTACCGATGCGGTTATCAAGGACACATTGCTGTTAACTGCCAGAGTTGGAGTTTTGAGACGAGGAGATGCTTTAACTGCAACATCATTGGCCATATTGCTAGAGATTGCTCAATGAGATCAATGAGAAGATCGAGGGCTGAATCTTAGAAGCAGGTGAAGAAACCAGTCAATGTCAAGCCCAAAGAACAGAAGGTTCAAGAACCTAAAGTTCAAGAAAAGAAAGTGAAGCTTTCTCAAGGGCAAAAAGACAGACTGAGGAAGAAGAGGAAGAAGGCCAGAGAGTATCTGGAGAAGATTTTGTCCTCGGATTCATCTATTAAAAATAAGAGTTCTGATGAATCGACTCCCTCGATTGCAAAGTCAAGCAAGACGAATTCATCAGATACAAATCTGAGGACGAAAGAAGAAAAGAAGAAGAAGAAAATGGTCGGCGATGAATCTGACGTGTCAAAGTCAGACAAGCCACTTTCAGGCAATGAATCTGACGTGTCGAAGTCAGACAAGCCACCTTCAGGCGATGAATCTGGCTCATCAAAGTCAGACAAGTCACATTCAGGCAATGATTCTGGTTCGTTAAAACCAGAGGAGCCATTTGTTGAGGTAAAAGTTGAGAATTCTGGTCTAACAATGGATGATGCAAATTTTCCACCATTGTTGAACAAGAATTCAAAATCACCCAAGGATTGTCAGGCTTGGGCGAATCTGTTCAAATAGAAAAACCTAACTTGCCGGAGTTCCCAGGTTGGTAAGAGTGGAACATGAATCGGCACATTTCTTGAGAAATTCATTTCGGTGATATTTCGACTTACAAGTGGTAAATCAGGGACATTAAATTGTACTTGATTTTCTACAAGTGATGTTTGAGGATTGATTTTAAAAATGTTAGTCTTTACAAGTGGTTGAAAAACAAGGTGATGAAAGATCCCCGTATTTGTGAAAAGACACACAAAACTTATTTTTCGGAAAAACCATTTTGATTAAAACAAACTTAAGTGTTTTGAAATCACTATGGGAAAATAGTTTGTTGTGGGGGGGGGGGGGGAGTTCTGATTGTTTATGCCAGGTGGATAGAGAATTGAAGTGATTCTCATCGAGTTGTCAAGTTTGTACAGTTTGTTTCAAATTTTCCCAGAAAATCAAAATTGAGATATATTTTGATTTTAGGGGGAGTAAAAATTTTAAAAAATTAGAAAATTTGAAAATGGCAAAAACATTGAAAAATTTAAAAATGAGTTTTGTTGTCAAAAAGAGGAAATGATAGTAGATCAGTTGGACTGTCACAGCATGCTAAAGAAATGGAGAGATAAAATGTGATAAACGGTCTCACTATAGATGTGACGATAGGCTCAGCTAGACTAGTAGATTTGCAATAACGATACAAACCTAAATGAAAAAGCCTAGTTCTAGTGGGAAACATGGTCGAAAGCATAGTACTTAGTTTTGTCCTTCTTGATTGTGTGCCTACTCAGTAATCGCTGATTGTCAAAAGACATAAAACTGGTTAAGTTTGTGAACTTTCACAACTTTGCTAAAAAGTCGCTGTGATTGTGCATTTCATTTTGCAAAGATTTAAACTTGTTTTATTTCTTTATTTTGTTTAAGCATCGGACATCCTCTGCGTATACGTGAGTATCGACCTGGATGTTGTTGCCTAAACGTTCTGCTTTATTTTCTTTGGTGTTTCGTTTAAGCTTTGGATCACCTCTGCGTATACGGGAGTATCGACCTGGTGGTTAAAGCCTAAACAACTTCAACTTGTTTTATTTTTCTTATTTTGTTTAAACATTGGACTTTCTCTGCGTATACGGAAGTATCGACCTGATTGTTAATTTTTAAACATTCTGCTTTATTTTCGCACAAATCACAGTTGATAAAAGTTCAAAGGCATTGCTTGAGTTAGTGTATTGCATGATGAGGGGATATGCTGAGATCGTGGGGTCCATGAGAATTTAGTGCTATCTAAATATACTTTAAACGTATCGGTAAGCATTTCGAAAGTTTTTAGATTGAGCTTAAGTGGACAACAATATCGTCAATCCATGTGAATCGTTTAGAGTATAAAATGAAATCAAGCTTAACGGTGTTAGTGATTTGTCTCATAAACTGATATGATCCTCTTACACAAACTCACAAAAATATTGTCTGTAAATATTTCTTTACTGCATTTCATTCTTTTCAAAAATCCAAAAAGATTTTAGTGTGTTTTAGCATAAAATTTTGATAAAATATAAAAAAAAAATTTCGACAACTGATGTTGGAAAGCTGATATTCAAAATTTCGAGTGCTGAACATGATGAACTGGTTTGGGAGTGTGTGTATTGAATTGAGAAATTTATTTTGAGAAAGAAGTTGAGATTAGTTAATCAGGGTCATTAATTTGAACTTGATGGAACTATTTCTAATAAGTTTTTCTTATTGATTTAAGTAAAAACTTATGTGGTGGTGAGAAAATTTGTGCAGGAAATGAGCTTAAACAGAGATAAAGCCAGGGATTGATCTCAAGGTGATAGCTAATTCCAGACGGCGATCCCATCATGATGAGAGGGGGAGTCTGACGAGGTTAGAGCCAAAGAAAAGATCCTGGTATATGCCAAGAAAGAAAAGAGACTGATAAAGACTGAAGATGCGAAGACTCGACACTTAAGACTCGTCAACATTTGAGGGGGAGTCTGTTGGTGCATTCATCTGTCGTCTTCGTCTTATGTCGAGTCTCGGGTTCGTTGTGGATTTGTTCCAGCATGATGTCATGATGACATCATCAAAGTGACATCATCATGACATCATTACACAAGAGACAAAAGCATTTATATCATTGTTAGTGATTTCGTTCATATATATTAGATACTGATTTCGCTCATAGTGGAAGTTGGTGATTTCGCTATAAAAGCTGATTCCGCTCATGATGTTGACTTGTAACTAGGAGCGAAATCAGAGACAGTATATATAGGTTGTCTTACGAGCGAAAGTAGTAGTTGAGTTCGAGGTGTTGTCTTCCGATGAGCCACGAAGTGCTGCCAAAGTGTTGATTTGATTGTAAACGTCATTCAGATTAATAGAATCAACATATTAAAGTGAATTCTCGCTGAATTGAAACTGATTTGTCTGTTTCCGCCATTCAAATCAGTAATAGCTCTTCTAAACGACAACACTCGCAGCCTCTCAGGCAGGAGGTATAACCTGCTATTCCGAACCTAACCTAGGATGTTAGATCCTACTCTCATGACCCAATTCTCGCGCTTAACCCTGTCTTTTCTTCCTCGCGCAACAAGGTCAGAACGCTCAGCCGCCTGTATGCACATTCAAGACGTTCATGGACTGTCGTCCTAGTACTTTCAGTGGCACTAAAGGAGCTTTTGGACTCCTCCGTTGGTTTGAAAAGCTCGAGTCTGTCTTAGAGATGTGTGAATGCCCTGAGGCTCGCAGGGTGAAGTACGCCACTGGTACTCTCGAAGGCACTGCGCTAACATGGTGGAACGCGCAAGTTCAGATACTGGGGCTAGCGGCTGCTAATGCCACCCCATGGAATGATTCTTAAGGAACTGATCAAACGTGAATACTGTAGTCGTGATGACATCCACAAGCTGGAAGTGGAGTTCTTTAACCTGAAGATGACGGGGTTAGAGATAGAAGCGTACACGAAACGATCCAACGAATTGGCAATGTTATGCCCAACTATGGTAGATCCTCCAATCAAGCGCATCGAGCTGTATCTCAAGGGTCTTGTACCAGAAGTTCAAAGCCATGTGACTTCGACTAATCTTGCCACCATTCAAGATGTTGCTCGTCTAGCTCATCGTCTCACAGACCAGGCAGTGGAACAGAACAGGCTGCCTAAACGTATCAGTGCTACTACTAGTACTGCTATCACTACTGTTACTCCTAGTGACAATAAGCGAAAATGGGATGGAACCTCTAGCAAGGGTTCAACTTCGGTTCAATCCCAAGCACAGCAGCAAAAGACAGATAATTACCAGGGCCCCAGTCAGCAGTCTTCTGGTAGTCAAAGGCAGGGTGGATATCGAGGAAATCACCCAAAGTGCAATAGATGCAACAGACACCACAGTGGTCGCATAGTCAAGGGTTGTAACCTCGTCTTAGCTGGTCAGACTTTCTCTATCGACCTCATTCCTATAGTTTTAGGTAGTTTCGACATCGTCATGGGGATGGATTGGTTATCCCAACAGCAACCAGAAATCCTATGCAAAGAGAAGATTGTTCGTATTCCCCGTTCTGGCAAAGAACCTCTTGAAATTCGAGGCGACAAGAGTGGTGCTGAAGTGGGCATCATCTCTTTCCTTAAGGCTCAGAAGTGTTTGCGAAAGGGCCACATTGCTATTTTGGCTCTCGTTACTGACACCTCAAAGAAAGATAAGAAGATAGAAGAATTTCCGATTGTACGCGACTATCCTGAGGTATTCCCTAAGGAATTACCAGGTCTTCCGCCGCATCGCCAAGTCGACTTTCAAATCGAGCTAGCTCCTGGAGCAGCACCTATAGCTCGTGCACCGTATCGCTTAGCTCCATCAGAGTTGGAAGAACTCTCTACACAACTACAAGAACTCTTGGATAAGGGTTTCATTCGTCCTAGCTCTTCGCCCTGGGAGCTCCCGTATTATTTGTGAAGAAGAAAGACGGTACCTTTCGCATGTGCATAGATTACCGTGAACTCAACAAGGTGACCGTGAAGAATCGCTATCTTCTTCCACGCATTGATGACTTGTTCGACCAGCTGCAAGGGTCGAGCTACTATTCAAAGATCGATCGGAGGTCAGGCTACCATCAACTGAGAGTCCGGGACGAGGACGTCTCCAAAACAGCATTCAGAACACGCTACGGCCATTACGAGTTTCTGGTCATGCCATTCGGACTAACAAACGCACCTGTAGTTTTCATGGATCTTATGAACAGGGTGTGCAAACCCTATCTGGATAAATTTGTTATTGTATTTATCGACGACATCCTGATCTATTCTAAGAAGTCAGGAGGAACATGAGCAGCATTTACGACTTATTTTGGAACTCCTTCGAGCAGAACAGCTGTACGCCAAGTTTTCAAATTGCGACTTCTGGCTTCGTGAAGTCCACTTTCTAGGCCACGTGGTAAACAAGGATGGGATTCATGTTGATCCATCGAAAGTTGACTTGATTAAGAACTGGCCTGCACCTCGTACACCAACAGAAATCCGTCAATTCTTGGGTATGGCGGGCTACTATAGAAGGTTCATCAAGGACTTCTCCAAGATTGCACAACCCCTCACCTCACTAACTCAGAAAGGCGTTATCTATCGTTGGGGTAATACACAGGAATCAGCATTCCAACACTTAAAGGATAGACTTTGTAGCGCACCTATTCTTTTATTGCTAGAGGGCACAGACGATTTTGTGGTTTATTGCGACGCATCCATTCAGGGTCTTGGGTGTGTGTTGATGCAACGTGACAAGGTCATTGCTTACGCGTCACGTCAACTTAAGATTCACTACGCTACACATGATTTGGAGCTGGGAGCTGTTGTTTTCACACTCAAGATATGGAGACATTACCTGTACGGTACCAGGTGCACCATCTACACCGATCACAAGAGTCTCGAGCATATCTTCAAACAAAAAGAGTTGAACATGCGTCAACGTCGATGGGTTGAGCTTTTGAATGACTACGAATGCGCGATCAAGTACCATCCAGGAAAAGCCAATGTTGTGGCTGACGCCCTCAGTCGAAAGGACACTACGCCTAAGCGCGTGCGAACATTACAACTCACCATTCAGTCTAGTCTTCCTGCACAGATACGAGATGCTCAGGTAGAAGCATTGAAACCGGAAAACGTTAGGGCTGAAGCCCTACGTGGCTCAAGGCAACGATTAAAACAAAAGGAAGACGGTGCTTACTACGTAACAGGACGCATTTGGGTCCCACTTTATGGCAACCTACGAGAGCTTGCGATGGATGAGGCACACAAGTCTCGCTACTCGGTACATCCTGGTTCGGATAAGATGTACCACGACCTCAGAACTACCTACTGGTGGCCTAGCATGAAGGCCCACATAGCAACTTCCGTCAGCAAGTGTTTGACCTGTGCGAGAGTCAAAGTCGAATACCAGAAACCCTCAGGCCTACTCCAACAACCAGAAATACCACAATGGAAATGGGAGCAAATTTCCATGGATTTTATTATTGGCCTGCCTAGACCTCAACGTGGTAACGATACTATTTGGGTGATCGTGGATCGACTCATAAAGTCTGCTCACTTCTTGGCTATCAAGGAAACGGATAAGTTCTCCACATTAGCAGACGTTTATCTTAAGGAAGTTGTCTCGAGGCACGGAGTGCCCACCGCTATTATCTCGGATCGTGATGCACGTTTTACTTCAGAACTATGGCAAGCAATGCACAAGTCCTTTGGCTCACGTTTAGATATGAGCACAGCTTATCACCCGCAAACGGATGGGCAGTCTGAACGCACCATCCAGACCCTTGAAGACATGCTTAGGGCATGTGTAATTGACTTTGGCAACGGCTGGGAAAAGCATTTGCCACTTGTGGAAATTTTCGTACAATAACAGCTACCACACCAGCAATAAAGCTGCTCCGTTTGAGGCATTGTACGGGCGTAAATGCCGGTCACCTCTCTGTTGGGCAGAGGTGGGGGATAGTCAGATCACTGGCCCAGAACTTGTGGTAGACACAACAGAAAGGATTGCTCAAATATGACAACGAATGGCGGCAGCTCGTGACCTTCAGAAAGCATACGCCGATAAGGGCAGGAAACCACTCGAGCTCCAGGTTGGGGAGCGAGTGCTACTTAAAGTTTCACCCTGGAAGGGTGTGGTTCGTTTTGGTAAATGAGGCAAACTTAACCCACGATACGTCGGACCATTCGAAATCATAGAGAAAATAGGCAAAGTGGCCTACAAACTGAACTTACCAGCAGAACTCAGTGCAGTTCACAACGTTTTCCACGTGTCGAATCTGAAGAAGTGTCTGTCAGATGAGACCCTAATAGTTTCTTTGAAGGAGCTCACAATCGACGAGCAGTTACGATTCATCGAGGAACCAGTTGAAATCACGGACCGGGATGTTAAGGTCCTCAAACGCACTAGAATCCCTCTCGTTCGAGTTCGTTGGAACTCACGTCGCGGCCCAGAGTTCACCTGGGAACGCAAAGATCAAATGAAACAAAAGTATCCCCAACTATTCGCAAACAGTACAACCACTATTGAGGCTGAAGCTACGGAATTTCGGGACGAAATTCCAGATCAACGGGGGGAGGATGCGACACCCCAGGAAAACCAGGAAAAACCATGCAACTTAACTAGCTTCCTCAGTGAGTACGTACCAAATTTCGGGACGAAATTTCTTTCAACTTGGGGATAATGTGACAACTCGTATTTCTGAACCTATCTATGTGTTTAATGTAACGTATATGGATCTTATCTGATTATGTGAACCTTGATGATTTATGAAATGTTTTGTGAATATGTGTTTGAGTATGTGTACGCATGTTTGACTGTTTAACTACAAGAAACCGTTAAACGTTTTTAGGTGTCGTATAGCTAATTTAGAGAGTTAATCTAATTGGGCCGTGAACATGTTTAAACCTCACATTATCTGATTGGGCCGGAGGCCACACCTTCATGATTGTTTCTCAGCCCACACCACTTGAAGCCCACCTACTCCTTATGTTATTATACGTAACACATGAGGAGTAGTCCCATAATTCTCTAACCACAAATAAGATCTCAAACCCTAGTTTCCTTCTTTCCCTCCCTTGAGTCGCGACGGTAGACAACCATCATCGGATCTCATCATCTTCGAAGCATCATCTCTTGGGTCTTGGAATTTATCGGTATGTTAACTTGTTATTCACCATCATGACTCTTGACTGATTTACGTGTTTAGTGATAATGAAACCAAGTTGAGTGTTATTCGTAACTAATAAGAACAATGATTGTCGTTATTGTATGATGAGGTCTAGTTTTGATATTATATGATGTATCCGATTTAATTGATCTCATTGGTAGTAACACTTGTCAGATTGTGCCTCCAAATGAAATATATTAACTAAATAATCTTCTGGTTGTATGTTCATTCAAACAATAATAATAATTTCATATGCAATCCCTTAATGGCCGATATATATACTAATTATTATCACACATGATTCTGACAACCTAATCACCAAACTCACATGCAACTATTATTAAATATTCGGATATGCAGGACTGACAACAATTGGTTTGGTGAATTGTAGCTTATTTCTTTTAAATACATAGACTTTAGGTGGCCTTTTGACTTTGATAAAAAGAATCGATATGATGGTGATGATGAGTTGTTATGATGTAAGGGTTTATATGAATTGATGATGATTGATTTAATTGATCGATTAATCGGTTAGATGGAAACTGCTTGAATTGGTTGATAAATTTTATAAAAGGAAACTATATAACCGATTAGCATGATTGGTGGATAATAAAACAAATCGCACAAGATATTCTGTGTCGCACAAGAGTGAATGAATCGCACAAGTTGTAATATTTGTTTAACTGTTGGGCCGTGTATATCATGTTGGGCTGGGCCAGTTCCAATCGCACAAGAGATTCATGTTTAATTATTTGGGCCGTTTACTTACTGAACTGTTATGTTAATTGGGCCGGGCTAGTTTCCGATCGCACAACCCAACCGGATCGCACAAGTCGACCGGATCGCACAAGCCGTTCGGATCGCACCAGACTTATGTTTATTTTCTTGGGCCGAGTGTTTAACGGAATCGCACAACATGTTGTGGATCGCACAAGGCTGTGCTGAACGCACAACATGTTGGGCCGCCTGTTATTGGGCTTTATCTTTGGGATCGTACAAGTGTTAGTATGCTATGAATTTGACTGCTAATGTGTTATACGTGTTTGCTATGATCAATACGTGTTAGTAACCTGTTAACTTGTGTAAACATAAGTGCTTTACTCGAACCTAGACCTGACTTGTATGGTAACCATGTTAGGACGTGGTTAGCCTCAACTAGCTCGATTGACCTTTCTGTGTATCTGTCGAGCAAACCAAGGTGAGTTCACACTAGCCAAGGCATGGGATTCCCGGTGGGTTGGGAATGGGATTGATTAACTACTCGTACAACCATTACTATTAAACTACTTATTACTGTCCTCGGATTGAAGGGCACGTACGTAAAACCTACGTACACTTATACTGACTACTGTCCTCGGATTAAAGGGCACGTACGTAAAACCTACGTACACTTATACTGACTAGTGTCCTCGGATTGAAGGGCACGTACTTAAAGCCTACGTACACGATCATAAGACCGTCAACTCTATCAAATGAAGTCCCTCATTTATCGACTTAATCGCCGAGGCCTATGGCGAGCGGGTCATTAGTTAATAGCGCTATTAGGTTTAACAAACCTCACACCGTGCCAGTCGGACGGGCGTGTACTAATGGACTATGGGCAAAGGGTCAATGCTGATAGACATTGACTTAGGGCACCTCTTACATTTTCGTAGCAGTCGATACGCGTGGTCTAGTAACACATGGGAAGCCCCCACTAATCATCGCAAACATGCCTGGAATGGCCACGATACGAATTAATACGATACATGGTTTACAAAACGACATACGATTTACAAAATGAATACTATAACTAAACAATCAACTGTGAACTCGCTCAACTTTGTTGTTGATTCGTTGCTACATGCCTTGCAGGTCATTAGGTACTCATGGAGCTTGCACAGGGAGGAACGGTCGTTGTGGGACATGGCAGTGTGTGCCATGCTATGAACATTACTTGATTTCGCATTTAATACTTTCAATGGGTTTTACAATTATGCTTCCGCTAAACACTTAACTATGCTTTGGTTTTGAACACCTTTCGTATTGTTTGGTTGAATTATGTTTACTTATATGCATGTTCAATATGATTGGTGGCTTGATCCTGGTCAGTCATGCCTCCAAACGGTGATACTCCGCGTGTGGATTTTGGGGGTGTGACAAGGACAGTAGTTAGGAAATATTTTATCAGAGTTAAACACCAAAATCTTTAGAATAGAATACTGGGATAAAACCCGATTTTCATTTTTGTATATTTATCGGTGATAACCCTAATTATTGAAAATAATTCTCCTTTTTAATTTGGTAACTTTTATGGCCCCTTTTCTAAGCCTTCAGTGCTCTCCAACTGGCTTTTATGGGCTTCACACTAAGTTACCTGAAACACGTGTTTAAAATATTTTATCAGCAGGAAATACTGGTGAGTGAATCTCAGTTTAATCAAAACAGTTTTATCATTCGCAGTATTGAGGGCGATCGCGCAATTATATTTGTTTCCAATTCATACTTTAATTACCACCCACGGTACTGTCATCTCGACTTATGGTCATGTTACTATTCACAGTGTAGTAACAAATTTTGTATACAAAACCCCAAATATACCGACGATAATTATATCATTACAAATACTCAATCACTAGCAATATAATGTAAAATAACTGAGGTTTTGTAAAAACAGTTTATAAAAAGCAGTTGTAAAAAGAGGATAAACTCACATTGCTATTTTAGGGTTTTCCTTTGTGGTTTCCTGATTATAATCTATTAATTAAATAAGTATAATGTACAAATATCCTTAACGTACGTTAACGTACGACACAAGAATAGAACGTGCGTGATTAACATATAACGTGCGTGATTTTGTATAACAAGGCTCCAATGCGTGATTAAATAGGGTTTATGCGTGATTTTGTGACTCCCGTGCGTAATTATCGTTCTATGCGTGATTACATCCCTGATCGGATGGTTATGGGCGTCGCGTATGTTAATGTAGGATAAGGGTTTTTGTATGTTAACCTTCCTCTATATATATATATATTATAATTAATTCAGCTGTTTCACTTATTTGGCGCTTATAATTTCTAAAATATGACGTTTTATAAAACAATGAATATGTCATTAGAACGAGAATATTTGTATCTACATTTTGAACCAAGTTTCATTAAAAACGAAGTAGGTTCAAATATAATGTATTTTTATAATTTAGTTATTAAACGGTTTCTACGTTCGCCAAAATAATTTATATTTTTATCGGTCAACTTACCCATGATCTATTCATGTAATAACTTTATTTTAAATTTAAAAATTTTGGGAATGTTACATCCTCCCTACCTTGTTTTAAATCTCGTCCTCGAGATTTGGGATACGATATCTTCTCGGGGTTACATCACGTCTTTTAGTTGGTTATCAAGGTGTCTAGGATAGAATCAAAGGATGAATATAAAGATATCATAGGATAATTGGAATTCAATGGTCTTAGTTTCAAGGTGACTGAGTTTCATAAATTAATCAAGACATAAGAATCGAATGTAAACGATTTTGAGAAACAATAGGATTCAATGCCAGAGGAGAACTTACTTTGTTCGTTTAAAAAGAACTCTGAATCAATAATTTTAATTGAAAGTAGACGTATGAAAAATGATTTGTCAATAGTCAAACCAGAAATCAGTGACGTTTATTTAAATGGCAAGGATACACCGGATAATACAATAGAATTTAGTGTATCATGGTCTTAATACATAATTGTATCAAGCCTACTTAAAATGATGAGTTAAACGAATGACGTATGAATTGATCTGATTAGGGTTTTACTATTAGTACAAGCTACAAATTTGTACAGATACCACAAGGTGTTGTAATGATTGAAAGAACTCAATGATTATGGTGACCGAACGAATTTATCGTTCTCGAATTTAATTGAAAGTTCCAATGAAGTGAAACAGGATGTTCAAAAGACAGGATGTTCAAATGAAGAAAGAAATGAATAGTGTAGGATTAATTCAAAGATAAAAGAAATGTTGGCATTACGTTGGAATAAGAATTTAGGTACCCTTATCTTAACACAAAATTGTACTAAGACTGGCTTAGGATAATGAATCAATAAATAGATAAATTCGTACCTCAGGTGTGAAAATGAATAGAGTTCAAGTTTCAAGGAAATTGCCACCGTAAGTTGTCATGTTTTAAAAAATGATACATCGAAATTGAAGACTTTAAACAAGTTTACTATGATTCAAACAATGAGATTACTTCGAATATGATGATCTCAACTCATCATATGGGATTTTGAATTGAATGTATATTGTGAACAAGTTCAAACAATTGAGCTTGGTTTGGACATATTCCAACAATGGACATATGTATTGATAAGAAATGGTTTTAATGAAAACCTGGTAAGTAACTTTGAAAAGGAGTTTTCCAAGAAAGTTGTTGACTCGATTATCAAAAGTCAACATTGTGTAGTCATATAGATTATCAGAGTGAGTATAACGAAATATTTATTAAAACTCAAGAATAACTGATCCTTTGAAGTGAATTCACATGCATGACATAGGTTTTTGTCAAGAAATGAGACAAATAGGAGTTGGCTCTATAAAAGAAAAATAAAGATCTTATATTGACGAAGTTTTGGTCGAAATCAAAAGTCAACTAATACTGTAGTACAGATAAAACATAAGGGTGCTTATTTTGCTGTTGTCTCCGGTATTGTAAATATTTATGCGTTTTCCTTAGCTTCATTTGGGTTTCTATCCTCGTTGTCAGGTGCCTTAGATAATTTCGGGCAGTAGAGACGGAAGTGGCCTGGTTCTCCGTATTTGTAACATACATTAGTTTCCTTTCTCCTTCTACATTCTTCCTCTGCATGTCCATCCTTCTTGCAGAAATTACAGCGAAGTGTCTTCTTAGAATGGTGTTTTCTTGCGTTCTTCTTGTTAAGGTCATCGCAGGTAGGCTGCGTGATTACTGGTTCCATTTCTTTGTCCTTACGCGATTTGTCAGAGCGGAATTCCTTATAGGAGTAGTTATAGGTTGTGGTTGTCTTTCGTTTGGAAGATGGAGTTTTAAGATGAATACCATGATTTCCATTACTACTAAGGTTAGGTTTGAAGTGGTGAGTATGCCTACAGTGTATAGTACGATCTTCGTTTATAGGCACATAAATTTTAATAGCTTCAATGATCGAAGGTATGGCATTCGATATTCCTTGAGTTATTATATTTTCTATAGTGTTCCTATCCAAAGAGTTTCCATTACTAGTCTCAATTTCTTGATCTCATGCCATTTCATTTGACATCTTTATTACAAACATGTTTAGATATAATTATCACAGAATTAGGTAATTGTACAGGCACATTTTGTTTAACACAATTATAGTCATAACTCATCAGTATTAGGTGTTGATAATTATATGTATTAAGGTATGCATGTATACATCTTATATCTTAACATTTTCTCTTACTATATAATATAAGGAAAATGTATATTTTATATGTATTGTTTCTTACTATGATGTAATAGCTTTTCTCTATATTGTCTTAATTTAATTCTATTTCCAGAACCCATGACTGGATAGGTATTCAAAATAAAGGTAAAAGCTTTATATGAAATTCTGAGATTTTCCCGTCAATGGCCCATTTATTGTTTTTCAAGAGGTGGTGCTATTACAGATATCCTTAAAGTATCTTTTGAATTAAAGTTGGGTATCAAAATAGATCTTAAGTAAACATGTAGGTTTGTTTCTTCTGTTATATAAAAATTTGTCCTTCTACCAAAGTCATTTAATCATTATATTATATATATTATCAAGAAAATTGCGTCTTGTATATACATATGTATAGATATATGGTTTTAAAATTTCCTATAATATATACATATAATATCAATTCATGAGAATCCAATTATATAAGTAATTATTTTAATGATTCGGTTTATTCTTAAATAAATTTCCATAAGGTTTTTATATTATTTCGGAATAAAAAGAAATTTATTAAAAGAAATAAATTTAATAAAGATATAAATCTTCTGAATTCTTTTAGAACAATTTAATGTTTAATTGACAGGTTGACTTATTCTGATTGTAACATATTTAGGACTTGAATCTTAATTTATTATAACAGAGAATACAAAGTTTAATGTTTTAATAAAGTATCATTCTCATCTCAGAATATATGTACATATAACTTAAATATAGTTTAAGAAATGAATTAAACTGAGCAAATATTAAAAATTGTTTCTTTTGAGATATATGTACATATATTTTAAATCATATCGTTATACCGTACTAGATGTTTTTGTACATATATTTATTGTATAAATGGAACATTATTTATAATATTGATACAAGTTATAATATATATATATATATATATATATCTGACTTACACATAATTTAAGAAATAGGTTTAAGCTATTTCCGGTTGATATATAGGTATTATGTATTAAAATTATTTAGTTACACAGTATTAAGTTGTTATACGTATTCCTGCTTCCTAAATACTGTCTTATAAAATATTTTATATCTTCCATTGTATATGTATATATATGTGTTTAAGTTTTAGAATCGTCAACTAAGAATTACGAACTATAATAACTCTTATTCATTATTTGTATAATTTAAATTAAGAATTTTGTTTTATGAATTCTTTTAACATAACTTTATTCCAGAGCCAAATATTTTATTTTTCCAAAAATATTATTATTATTAGTTTTAATTTAAAACATAATTTAATAATATTTAATTTATTGCATTATATAATGATGATAAATAATAACAGTATATACTAAAGACTTTTCTTAGAGAGCGTTTGTGTATTAGAATTTTTTCTAGCAAGTTAATTATCATCAATATTGACTATACACATAATTTCTGAATATTATGTAATTTGTCAAATTTTGATGAATAATCTTCATATTTAATATTTATTAATACAATAAAAAAATTATAAAGTGATTTACAAAGTATTTTAATTATTATATCTAAACAATGCTGAAACATTATATTTTAAGAAAATTAGTATAATTATATGTGTTATCAAAACTTTGACAAATACATATCTTTAAATTGAGTAAAACTTTTGGATCATAAATCACAAAATATATATACTGCTTTCATTGAAAAATATTTTATATTATGATATTTTAGTGATATCATACCTAAGAGTGTTACCTTATATCTTTGATTAAGATATTAATATCAATATCGTAATGTTATTATTTTTTATTTTGAATTGTATTCACATAAATATGTGGATATGATATATAAAAAATTGAATATTATATTATGAATATATCCCCTTTGTATTTTTATAGCCTAACATAAGGTAAGATACAAATAAGGATTACATCTCCTGAGAAATTAAATGACATAAAATCATTTAGGTATATTACATATTATCTAAATATCTAGATTATGATATTTTCGAAGTATCATATCTGAATTGCATTTATCTTATATTATTATTAAAATATTAATATTAATATTGTATTATTATTGTAAAATTTATATTGCATTACATTCCCACATATACATATGGATATGATAGATATATAAGGTATCACAAAATTTACTAAGACATGATATTATTAATATATGTATCATTTATATATATATATATAATATATATATATATATATATATATATATATATATATAGTGGAGATTTCAAATGAGAAGAAACTTTTTGTAAGAAGAAATTATAACCAATAAGAATGCTTCATTTTAGTTCATTTAATATAAGTATTTAATGTTATTATAAGGGTAATATGGTAAACCTACAAAGATCATTAATTAGTAGTATTTCTTCTTTAATAGCTAACAAAATTAAAATTTGTAACTTATCTTCAAAATATATATTTTTCAAAAAAATAAAATAAAATAATTTAGAGTGTAGGATAAATTACAATGTGTATATGATAAATTACGGGTTGTGTAGGATAAATTTCAACATGTGTAGGGTAAATTTCGAAAGGTGTAGGGTAACTTTTGATGTGTGTAGTAAAAAAACATTAGTGTGAATGATGATAGTTTTTATGACTAATTAATTAGTCAAAGATGATAATAAATGAAATAAATGAAAAAATATTTAATGTTTTACAATTATACCCTTTGTTCTTTTTCTTCTCAATTAAATTTTCTTCTCAAATAAACCTTCCCCTATATATATATACAACATAACTGTAAGATACAGATATGGGTAACACATATTGGGAATTCAAAATTCGTCAAATGATATAAAAATCATAACAGACATATCAGGATAACACATAAGATATTAATTTCCTAACATAAGATAAATGTTTAAGGTTTAGGTATTAGAAGAACACATCAATGGCTTAAACAAGTGGGTTAGCTCTGATACCACCTTCTGTCACAGCCCCCGTCCCCTAACTACCCGGGAACGGGCGGCCGCGGCCAGTTTTAGTGGTATAGGTGTTTATCAATTTAGCAGCAGAAAGTTTTATCAGGACCATAGTTAGTAAATATTTTATCAGAGTTAAACACCAAAATCTTTAGAATAGAATACTGGGATAAAACCCAATTTTCATTTTTGTATATTTATCGGTGATAACCCTAATTATTGAAAATAATTCTCCTTTTTAATTTGGTAACTTTTATGGCAACTTTTCTAAGCCTTCAGTGCTCTCCAGCTGGCTTTTATGGGCTTCACACTAAGTTACATGAAACACGTGTTTAAAATATTTTATCAGCAGGAAATACTGGTGTGTGAATCCCAGTTTAATCAAAACAGTTTTATCATTCGCAATATTGAGAGCGATCGCGCAATTATATTTGTTTCCAATTCATACTTTAATTACCACCCACGGTACTGTCATCTCGACTTATGGTCATGTTACTATTCACAGTGTAGTAACAAATTTTGTATACAAAACCCCAAATATACCGACGATAATTATATCATTACAAATACTCAATCACTAGCAATATAATGTAAAATAACTGAGGTTTTGTAAAAACAGTTTATAAAAAGCAGTTCTAAAAAGTGGATAAACTCACATTGCTATTTTAGGGTTTTCCTTTGTGGTTTCCTGATTATAATCTATTAATTAAATAATGCACATGCGTTAGTATAATAACCCATTTTACATTAGTTATACCCTCCCCGAGATAAAAACTCCAACGACTACGTCGGGAAAAACCACGACAGCCGTTACGGAGCCCTAGATCAATCGGGCAGTGTATCTAATACGTAATCGGGGGTTAAAATACTTACAACAGGGAAGTGGGTATTATACCCGATATAATTCCTACACCTCAGAAATTGAGAGAGATTTTCGGATTGTGAGTGATTTCCAACTGAAGTCGATGGCCTCTATTTATAGGGCCTGATCTTGACTTTATCGCGACCCGCGAAAGATACAAAGGGGGTCTTCGTGCCCCGCGAGAGGCTAAGAGGCGGCGGAAGTGTTGCTGAGTCACCGGTAGTCTCGACGCGTGTCTTGCCACGTGGCAGCTCCGTGTTACGCCGCTTATCCCTTCCCTCGCGGCCCGCGAAGGATCACAAGCAGTCTGTCGCGCCCTGTGACATACTTAATTTATTGTTTTTATTTGTTATTTAATGAGATAAAGAGATTTCGGGGCCGGTTTTAATATACGGGGTGTATTTTAGGACATTTGGGGGTGTCAAAAATATTTTAAGGAGGGTTGTTATATCTTGGGTATTATTCCTGGACTATTTAATTAAATATATAATGTACTCGCATTAAGTATAGTAACCCAATTCAATTTTATCCCTACGTCACGAGACAGAACCCCAACAAACTTTGTCAGGCAGAGCCTTGACATGCGTTGGTGGGTCCTAAATCAATCGGACAGGGTATTGACTTAGTGATCAGGGGTTACAATACTTAAAACGAGATAGGGCTTTATTATTAGTTGAAATAAATAAAAAAAATAAACAATGTAGAATGTTTAGAGAGAGGAGGGCGTGTGAAAGGTATAAGAGACTGAGCAACCAAAAAGGCTGGTGCACCTCCTATTTATACAGTTTCTCCAAGGAGATTGGAGTTCTCAGATGTTTACACGTATTCATGACAAGATTCCTTTTTGTTCTTATTTTTACACGTACACTAACATGCAATATCCATGAAATCTTTCAATTAATGTCTAGTGTTATTTTGATTTTTTTCTTCAAAAGTGTATACGTACACTTTTACATATGAAATATGTAAGTCTATTTAATTATTATTTTATTATATATATATATATATTATAATTAATTCAGTTGCTTCACTTATTTGGCGCTTATAATTTCTAAAATATGACGTTTTATAAAACAATGAATATGTCATTAGAACGAGAATACTTGTATCTACATTTTGAACCAAGTTTCATTAAAAACGAAGTAGGTTCAAATATAATGTATTTTTATAATTTAGTTATTAAACGGTTTCTACATTCGCCAAAATAATTTATATTTTTATCGCTCAACTTACCCATGATCTATTCATGTAATAACTTTATTTAAAATTTAAAATTTTTGGGAATGTAACATATATCACAGTATCGAAACCTGGCTTTATGAAAATCTTTTGACAGTTTTAAAACTCTAGGATTTCATGCCGCCTCTCTCCCCCTATCAAATAACTCTATAAGTTTGACAATGAAAGTATCTAACTACCAAAATCCTCACAGATTATCATCCAAATCCAAATTAATAACCTTGGAGATTTTCACAAACTATTTTTGGATTTTTCATTTAAAAACCGCAAGTTTCAAATTAATGAACTTGTTTATTTTTCATAAACATGTTCAGCATACTTTATATTTTGAAACTCAGCTTTCGGACATCGGTTTGTCAAAAATAAAGCAGAAACAAAAACTTTTTGGTCTTTTTCAAAGTTTAAACTAAAACACTCCAAAAATATTTTTGTAATTTTTCTTTTAACAAATGCAGTAAACAAAATATTTACAGACATATTTTTGTTTGAGTTTGCGTTAGAGGATCATATCAGTTTATGACAAATCACCAGCACCGTTGGCCTTTAAAGACTTTAAGTTCTAAACGATTCACTTAGATTGTCAGTATACTGATCCACTTAAATTTTCACACAAACTTCAATTGATTCAAGATACTAGATTTAGTGTTTTAAGAACTTAACTTATTCGCGTGTCCCACCTCAGAATATACTCCCGTACCAAGATTCCCTAGATTCAGTCTTACAGACGAATATACTATATTGATATCTGTACTCTAGGTTAGTGCGAGACCTTGAGAGCTCTGGTATGAATTACTGTTCAGTCAAAGAGATGAAGACTCGACTTTAGGTGTGTTCCACTTAGGAATCTTCTTTACAACTGCATTTGATTCATATCTTTCAATATTTTTCAATTTTTATGTAGAGGGAAAGCTTTTTAAGCACTCAAAATATTATACGAGGTCTAGGCCATTGCTGATGTAAAATCAGAAGACCAAGTATAATACCCCAGATATCAAACAGTTAAAGACCTAATATCTCAGAATCAGGCAATCTCTCAAACGAAATTTTGGAGTACTAAGTCCATATATTCGAGAGATGTTCCCCACGAGATAAGAAATTTATATATATATATATATATATATATATATATATTTAGGTTTATATCTCGAAATCAATTTACTACTTGTGTAAAAACCTACTGACATATCATCAGTGAGACCATTTATTACATTTGACTTTCCATTTCTTTAGCATGTTGTGATTGTCTTACTGATGTACTATCATTTCCACTTTTTGAACAAAACTCATTTTAAGTTTTTTTTTTATGTTTTTGGCATTTTCAAATTTTCAAATGTTTTTGTATTTTCAAAATTCTTACCCCCCCCCCTAAAATTCAAAACATTTAGAAAAATTTGATAACCGATGTAGATAGCTTTAGCTCGCCATCAACTTTCTGCGTCACGTGCTACGTTTGCATAAAGTACCCCCTTAAGTTACAACACATTAATTTTTAACAACGTTAAAACCATTTTCAACCATTTGTGAAATTAATCATGTTTGTTCAGCCGTGAGGGTTTCGGCATATTCAATCAACATTTTTTCAAATTTTTTATTTTTAACAAATTTAAAAACAAACATATTTTTTCTCATTTTTCAATTTTTTTGACAAAATAAAAACATAGTTTTGGTTTTTAAATTTTTTTATTTTTATGGTTTTTTTATTTACGATTTATTTATAAACAAAAACAAACCAACTCCCTGATTTTCAGTCACAGGGATCTGCTGCCTCCCGTGCCAGGCTGCTCCCCTCCTCTGGTTGACATTCATCTTCTTTCTGGAGCACCTTCACATTCAAACAATTCAATTATTTGAATAAAGCAACCCAAGCCTGTTTGACCTTGGGTATTGTGACACAATAAGAATTGTTCAACATCGGAAAATCTTTGTCATTTCTAAAAAAAACTTTTTCATTCTTATTTTCAATCTTCTTGATTGAATTGATTTTCCGGTTTGCACTCACAGAATTCCTTGTTTCTTTGCCACCCAAATTTGGCCTGTTGAAACATTCTTTTGATAAAATCGTGAATCATATTGAATGTTTCGTTTTTTCAAAACAGTTTTAGGCTTCCAAATTGATTTGGATTTGGTTTCCAAGTTTGTTTTGATTCAAACTTGGTTAACTTTTGTTTCTCAACCTCAACTTTCTTTTTCTTTTCAACATCAACAGGCTTCAGATTTGGACATTTGCGACCAACATGTCCAATTTGATCATGTTTATGGCACGTTTTCTTGATCACATTTAAAACATGTCCAATTTGATCAATTTGTCATCTAAATTTGAGTTCTTTCTCTTCTTCTGAACTTGTTCCATGAACAAAATTCGTCCTTTTCTGATGATTTGACTTTCCAGTCCTTTTTCTTTGATTTTGTTTCTTTTTATAACCCAACCAAGCCTTCATGTTTTTCTTCTTGTAACCAGGTTTGTTATAAAAAGTTTTCTTGCTCTTACCATCGATTTTTTTAATTTATACTTTTTCAATTTCTACCAATTTAAAGACTTTGTCAATCTTGTCTGTAATCACATTTTGAATCGGAACTTCAATATCTGAGAATAATTTGTCCGATCCAATCATGGTATATACCAATACTATTGAATCATCATTCGCATCTTTCTCAGATTTTGAATTCTTAAGATAACTTTCATGAAAACTTTCCTCATTTTCATTTTGTGACTCAAACCTATCTGTTTTAGTATAATCATCATTTAAAACACCTTCAACAACCTTACCTACCACCTATGAATCACTAGTATCATCAGATTTGAAATAGGTTACGTCAATATTTTTTGGCAATTGATCAACCATGTTGAAAGCTTTTTCCACCTTCTCGTCATCATAGAATGTAATTTTTTTTCTCAAACGGTGGTGGAACCTGATGATGTTCTGAACCAATTCCTTTCTTGTTTTTCTCAGAATCTTTATCACCCGGTTTTATGTTGAAAATACGTTCAAGAACATATGATGAAGCATGATAACTGTGTAATTTGTTATTATATTGTTCTAATTTAGCCATTTTACGTTTAAGCTCGGCAATCTCTTCAATATACGAATTTACAACTTGTTGTTTTATTTCATATAGGTTTTTAAGCATTTGTGACGTTTCAGAACATTGTGAAAGTCTAGATTGAACCAGTTTCATTTGACTTTTCACAGCTTTATATGATTCTTTAGTAATATGATATGCCATTTTTATTGAATCATATTCTTTTTTCATTTCTTGAACCGCAATTTCTTTTTGTAAACATTCTTCTGTCATTGCTGAACACTTTTGTTTCAAAATTACATTTTCTTTTTCAAGAACCTTACATTTTTGTGTTAGCTTTTCATCATTATCTTTCAAAACTTTTTTATTTTCTAATATTTTTTGGCATTTTTCTTTGAAAACTTTTTCAACTTTAGAAAATTCTATATCTCTGGTTTTGAATTTTTCATCCTTTTCAATACAAGCCCTGCATGTTTCCATGCATTTCTTGCACTTCTCATCAGTTTTATTATCACTCTTATTTAACGATTCAGAAGATTCAGTTTGAGTAATTGCCTCAGTTTTTGGCACCCCGACTTCTTTTGCCGTCTTCTTCTGATCTTCTTCCTTCACCTGCTGTTTTTCATCAACAGCTTCATCTTCTGAACTTTTCAGCTTCTCATCAGCTGTTTTCTGACTTTCTTCACCAGCTGTTGTCATCTTCTGATCATCAACCAACTTTTGTTCACTATCATCATCAGCTTCACCTGCTGTCTTCTTCAACTAGTCCACCATCTTCTCAACATTTTTCTTCATTCTTTCTTCATCTATTTGCCTTGTTGTCATCACATCTCTGATTATCTTATCCAACTTTGAGAGATAATCTTTATCGGCTTCTTTCTTCGAGTAATATTCCCAAGAAAGAGGAATAACTGCAAGTACGTCATTGTACACCACCTTACTCGAATCAACAACCGGATTTCCTTTGTAATCGGTGTAGCATTCTCTCTTCTTGTCCCATATTCTCCTAGCTTCATCGTAATCTTTTTACATTTCATCTATCCTGAAATCTGCAAAAATTCTTTCTCTATACGTTTTCTCTTCAAGAATTTCCTTTTTCGTTTTCACTTCAGCCACCATTGCAAACTTTTCTTTCGGTAGGTACTTGTTCCAGCTGAACCCTTCATCATCTTGAATTGTCTTCACATCTAGAAAACACAGTATGAGAACAGCGCTAGGAAGATTGAGAGAAGTGAGATAAGAAGGTGTCAATCTATGACACGTAATCCTCTAAGTGTTGCTTAGAATAGAACCATATATGTAGTATCATGTATTGCTAAGTACACTATCACGTAATACATTAAGCACGTAGCAAGTAGGCATATAGTTCTGCCGAGTAGTCTTAGATTAAGCAAGCAGTAAGCAAGCATACACTTATGCAAGTAGTAAGTATGCATACACTTATGCTAAGTAGTCTTAACACGCTGAGTCCTGCACTTGGAGTGTGGTGTCGTCGCGGATCGTTTAGTATAAAACATGTTATAGTTCGGTTTTTCTTAAAAGACTTTTTCTTTTAAAAACCGTGTTCACTTTCACTGATGGCTCTGATACCAATCTGTCACACCCTCAAATCCCACGTGCGAAGTATCACCGCGAGGCGTGTGACTGCCCAGGATCAAGCCACCAATTACATCAAACATTTAATATAAGTAAAATAAAACCATCATCGACATAATTTGTGATATAGCATTCGAGTTTAAAATTTAATAAGTCCTTAAAATAAAGTTCCAAACATAGTTAAAATATAAAGTTCAAATGTTTAGTGGAAGCATGAAAACATAAAGTTTGATGTAGACGACCACCACAATGCTCCAAGCAGACTCCAGCACTGCATCTACGGACCTGCAAGCATGCAGTAGTGTGTCAACATAATGTTGGCGAGTTCAAGGTTTTCAAAAAGGTTTTCACGTTATCCAAAAACATTTGTTTTACGAGTTGCCATGTTATCAAAACATGTTGTGGGGATTCCATCCCATAATGAGCTACTAAACTGTGTAGTACCGAAACTTTGACGTAGTTGTTGTTTGCCCTCTTAGGTCAATGTCTACCGTCATTGACTTGATAATCCAGATAATAGTTACGCCCGGCTCCCCGCACGGTGTGAGGTTGTCAAACCTAATAGCGTTATCAACTAATATCCCGTTCGCTCCCCACGATTAATCGGTATAAGTGTAAGGGACTTTCCTTAGAAGAGTTTGGTTTAGTACGGTAGCTCCCAAACTATTGGGAGTGCATGCTTTATGAGTTTTATAAAGTTGTCACACCGTTACCTTGGTGTGAGCGAGTTCCCAAATCGTTGGGAATACAAACGTTAAGTTTAAGTGTGAACTCACCTTTGGCTCGGTAGGTCGTATTTTTATCCTAGGCTGGGTCAACCACGACCTATTATAGTTATCGATATCAGACTCTTATACAAGTAAAGAACGTATATTGTTCACGCATTTAAATCAAGCAAGTGGGATAGTATCATTCATCCTACAACATACTATCCATATTGGTATATCATTACTAAGTAGTGAACATTCAAACACATGTCAATAGCTAAGGATATTTGAAACAACCTTCATATTTAAAAAAACTTTTATACTGTAAGGACACTCAAACAATATTCGTCTCGAGCATACATAAGTGTGTGGTCTCGTAAGATCATAAGTTCTTCATAATTTGTGCTGCCCAGACAAATCGTAGCCCACAAAGGTGAAGTCCAACAATGGACTGTGCGACTATGGTGCAAGTGTGCGATCAAACCATTTTGTACAATTCATGTTCATGATGTGTGATTGGAACAAGATCAGATTATTATCCCAAGTCGGCGTGCGACTGTTTTACAATAGAAGTGGGCTTACTTCATGGAGCGGCCCAGCAGGTGATGCCCAAAAAATGAGGAGTTGGTTTGTATGTTTTAAAAAAGAAAGCAGTGTATGCTTGGGATTATTTGTGCGATCAAATCAAAAGAATAACAGTGGGGACCAGTCCTTTAATGTGCCGTCAGAAGCATCTCGGTCAACATACGAGTGTGCGATTGAAAACAACAACTCAGGAATTACTACATGGATTGTGCGACCAAAACGAAAGTTTTAAGGAGCATGGTGGGGCCAATCCTTTATTGTGCGATCAGGTTTTGTACGGACATAAACACCAATTCCTTTTCAGCTTTTTAAATCAATCGAATGAGACAAAAAGGACATTTATCACACAAATTTCAATCATACCATACTTGTGCGGGTTGTACCCTGAGCCTAATAAGTTGTACATACCATGAATGCAGTAACAATATTCATACAAAACCTAGTTATCATCTTCTCTATTCATCCTCATTTCCATGAATCATAATCTTTATCACTATTATCTTTCAATATATTTATTCACTTCACATACAAGCATATCTTCATCGTTTTTTTTGTTAACAGAAATCATCACCATTATCATCTCAAGCTAACTAACAGGGATCATCATTTCGAATATTTAACGGAATTCGTCACTTAGAATCATAAATTAGAAAACATCATCCTATAACTTTCTAAAACAATTAATCAGACTCGAACACCGAGCATTCGCATGTTATGTGCGTGTCGGAACATATTCACTTTCATCGAGTTCACCATTTAATCGGAAAAACCCACATTGTCACACCCTCAAAATCCACATGCAGAGTATTACCGCGAGGCGTGTGACTGGCCAGGATCATGCCACCAATCATATTGAACAATAAGTAAAGGTAAATAAAGTCCATCGCAATCAATACGATTAGTGTTTACGAAAACAAATGTCCAAAACCAAATTTTTAAATGTCAGCGGAAGCATAATGTTTAGAACCCAAATCATAAGTTTAAAAGTTCATAAGGTTTCATAAGAACCCAATAATGGTTTTTTTCCCACAACGACCAGTCCTCCGTGCAAGCTCCAGTAAGTACCTAACGACCTGCAAAGCATGTAGTAACATATCAACAAAAATGTTGGCGAGTTCACAGTTGTTTAGTGTTGTTCCAAAAACGTAGTCTTTGTTTAAATTACTTTGTTCTTTAGAAAACATGTCATGGGAAGCTACCATATTGTTTTAAACTACTAGACTCGTACCATACCGACTACTGACTGTAGTTACGTTTAGTGCCCCGAGTCAATGTCTATCGTCATTGACTACCCCAAGTATATTAGTCCACGCCCGTCCTCTGCGGCACGATGTTAGGCTTGTCAAACCTAATAGCATTATTTAACTAATAATCCATTCGCAATTTCCCAACGATTAATCAGTATAAAATGTGTGGGGACTTTCAGATAGAGTTTCCGTCTAGTCCGTTTAAGACATGTTAAATAAATAGTAAATTAACAGTTTCCGTCCCTCGCAAGGGGACGAGGTTGTCCGTATTCTACCCAAGGAGAATACGTAGGTTGCATCCCACCTAAGGGGGATGGTTGTTGTTTGCTCCATTCCCAAACCACCGGGAAGTACATGATTTTTAGAAAAGTGTGAACTCACCTTAGATTAGCTCGGCAGATTAGACTAAGTGTATGTAATCTAGAGCGACTGACCACGCCCTATAATAGTTACCATGGTATATTAGACTTTATTTTGACATTGCACGAAAGTCCTACACATGTCTAGTAACTAGCACACAAACATGCAATCACATAGCACGTCTATCATATGGTTCACTAACCATGTCCACAACCTTTCTACGGTAATAAATATGCTATCTATACAATTATCAAACAAGCATGGATACTAAAAGTAGCAATTTTGGTCGTTATGCATTCATGCTTTACTGCATAGAAAAATCACTGAAAACAGGCTGTTTTGGGTAACCCGGTTAACCTGTTTACAAGTCTTCAAAAATTATGATTTTTTTATTTGATATACCACTCGGAGGGGTAGGCCTTGTGTTAAAATTACAAGGTCTAACACTTCACCAATAATTCAAAAAAATTCATTTACTAAGCAGCAATTAGATTCGTCACTTCTGACTGCAGCTTACGGAAAAATTCATTTAAAATTCTTCGTTTATTTGATTGACGAAATTCCGGTTGGATATTTTTGGAATCACCTGGAAGAACTTACAGTAAAAATTTCAGATCACAACTCAATTCCTATATTGAGTTATGACATTCGTAATGGGCTACAAATTCTGACAGAAAATGCAGCCTGGGCCTTTGTTACGAAATAATTCAATTCAAATATCAAACGGCATCGAAAAAAATGCAATTCCAGTGGGGGTTGAAAGATGTTTCCTGGAACTACATTATAGAATCAAGAAACACTGATTTTCATTCAATTTTGACCCGGTTACAGTCGACACAAGTCGGCTGTAACTTTCTGGACAGAATCAGTTTCGTTACCCAGTTTCCTAAAACGACTTTTATGATTTTAATCACATCCCTAGCAACCAAGAACAACATGTATTCATCATTACAGCAGGTTATCATTATATATCATCTAATTCATCAACCATGACTAACAATATTGAAAACAAGATCATACCACATCAAACCCTAGTAATTATACGAACCCTTATGCGATTATAACACCAATAAATCATGCATTGTAGCAACCCTAGACTACAAGTAGCATCACAAACATCAAGAACATCAAGAACCAGAAAATACAGACATGTATACATGAAACATCGAACACCGAAAGATACCAAGAACACTAACCTTGAGAAGAGATGGAAGAACTAGAGAGAAAGAGAGATGAGGGATCGAATGAAGGGGGCTACTTGCTACTTTCGTCACACACCATAGGGAACAATTTAGGGTTATTGGTTTCTTTTCCTTCTCATGCACATATAACATACGTAATGTTATAAAACAAGGGTGGGTGGGGGGGATTTGGTTATCGGGCCGCAAGGGTTGGGCCGAATTAGGGATGGGTGGCGTGTTGGGCTAGGGGTTTGGGTTTCAGGTTCGGTTTAATCGCAGAACTAGCGTAGTGGTTTAAGTTACAATTTTCCCGTATTGCGTTTCTATGATATAAATTTCCGCATACAAATAAGACTAATAATTTCCGTAGCACATAATTTAATTATAGTTGTAACACATAATTCAAACAAAATTATAACGTGATTAGTAACGGGTGCTAACCTTGATCGTAAAAGTTCGGGTTGTCATATTATCCCCATGTTGAAAGAATTTTCGTCCCGAAAATTAAGCACACAGTCGCTGAGGAAGCTAGTTGTGTTGAGCGTTTTCGTGGGGTATCACATCATCCCCCTGTTGGTTTGGAATTTCGTCTCGAAATTCAGTAGTAGCTTCAGTACTAGACTCATCTTTCTCAAACAACTAAGGATACATGCGTTTCATTTGGTCTTCTCGTTCCCAAGTAAACTCTGGGCCACGACGTGAGTTCCAACGATCTCGAACTATAGGTATTTTGCTACGTTTGAGAGTTTTAACTTCCCGGTCCATGATCTCCACCAGTTTTTCGACGAAACATAGCTGGTCATCAATCGTGAGTTCCTTGAAAGGAACAATGAGAGTCTCATCTAACAGACACTTCTTCAGATTTAACACATGAAAGACGTTGTGTACAAGACTGAGTTCTTCTTGCAGGTTCAGAGTATACGCCACTTTGCCGATTCTCTCAATGATTTCGAAGGGTCAGACATAACACAGATTAAGCTTGCCCCTTTTCCCAAAGCGAACCACACCTTTCCAAGGTGAGACTTTGAGTAGTACCCGATCCTCAACTTGGAATTCGAGAGGTTTCCTACGCTTATCAGCGTAGCTTTTCTGACGGTCACGAGTTGCCACCATTCGCTGTCTGATTTGAGCAATCTTTTCCATTGTGTCGAGAACAAGTTCTGGGCCAGTGATTTGGCTGTCGCCAACTTCAGCCCAACATAGGGGTGATCGACATTTCCGTCCGTACAAAGCCGAACGGAGCAACCTTAGTGCTGGTGTGGTAACTATTATTGTACGAATATTCCACCAAAGGCAGGTGTCTTTCCCAGCCGCTACCAAAATCAATGACACATGCTCGCAGCATGTCTTCGAGAGTTTAAATGGTACGATCAGTTTGACCATCTGTTTGCGGGTGATAGGCACTGCTCATGTCTAGATGTGAGCCAAAGGATTTGTGCATTGCTTGCCACAAATCAGATGAAAAACGCGGGTCACGATCAGGGATGATGGAATTTGGTACTCCGTGCCTAGCGACTACTACCTTCAAATAGATATCTGCAAGTGTAGAAAACTTGTCGGTTTTCTTGATTGCTAGAAAGTGTGCAGATTTAGTCAGTCGATCCACGATAAAATCCATGAAAATTTATTCCCATTTCCATGTTGGGATCTTTGGTTGTTGCAGTAACCCTGATGGCTTTTGATATTCGATCTTAACCCTAGCACAGGTCAAGCATTTACTAACATCGGTCGCTATGTTAGCTTTCATGTGGGGCCACTCGTACAAAGTCTTGAGATCCTGGTACATCTTGTCAGAACCAGGATGCACCGAGTAACGAGACTTGTGTGCTTCGTCCATCACAAGCTCTCGTAGGTTTCCATAGGATGGAACCCAGATACGTTCCATGAAGTAGTATGTGCACTCTTCCTTGCGTTCGAGTTGTTCTTCCATCATGGATTTAGCTAAGAGATTCTCTTCCTTCAGTGCTTCAACCTGAGCATTTCGGATTTGAGTCGGAAGATTAGAGTGAATGGTAAGTTGTAACGCACGTACACGCTTAGGTTTAGTTTCCTTCCGACTGAGGGTATCTACCACAACGTTAGCCTTTCCTGGGGGATACTTAATCGCGCACTCATAATCGTTGAGGAGTTCGACCCACCGACGTTGCCGCATGTTTAACGCCTTCTGATCGAAGATATGCTGGAGACTCTTGTGATCAGTGTAGCAGTGCACTTGGTACCATACAAGTAATGTCTCCATATCTTGAGTGCAAACACTACTGCTCCCAACTCCAAATCGTGGGTAGTGTAGTTCTTTTCATGAACCATGAGTTGGAGTGATTGATGCGTGTGTAGCTTTATTTGTTTTTAGTTATATTTTTCGCCATATTTAACACTTTAGTCAAGTTTTAAATTTATAAAACACGATATTTTACTAATACTAAACACACATATGGGCAAGTGCACCCATCGTGAGCGTAGTATAGCGTTGGTAAGATACCGAGGTCGTTCAATGTCACACCCCGACTGCGTAAAACAACAAACCGCGGCGGAAAACGTCGGGGCGTGTTGCAACATAATTATCGTTTCATAACCATGGATACAAAAGTGTTTCATTTTATTGAATATTAAACATTAACATTGTCTTAACATAGAACAAACAACTTACATATCGACTAATATTGTTATTATGTCACTAAGGCCTCGTCCAGATCCTATGTGACTCATGCATCCTAGTAATCATCATCAAGCATCAATCCCTGAAACATATGTGAAAACAAAGTCAGCAAAGAAATGCTGGCGAGTACATAGGTTTTATAGGAGTGTCGGATTCATGGCTATTTTAAATGTTGCAATACTTTATTAAAAACCTTGTTTTGAAAAGAGTATTATATTGCAACTAAATTAACCAACTCAAATCAAGATGGTTATGGTTTAGAAATCCTCGTAGCCATGATTCTTAACCCAAAAACATTTGTTTTAGTAAGGAAAATTGTAAAACATCTCGCAATAACTTGTAAATAAAACTCGTATATTGTTTCGAAAACACCGTTGTGTGACATCGTTTCACTATCAATTACCCAAGTGAACTAAATAACGCCACGATATGTAATATGTTGAAAACACTTATATATAAGAAGTACCAGCGGCGTATCTACCATGTTTTCACTACATTACACCCGTCTCGTTATCTAAACACTAACCAAAATCAATCGTTTACCCAAATCGTTAAACATCGTTTCCAAATCGTTTACTCGTTTAAATCGTTTAATCGTTCAATCGTTAAAATCGTTCTTGTTTTAATTGTGAAACTTATATATGGTCGTCTCGCTAATAACATTCAAACCTTTGTGACTCGTTCATCGTTCAACTCGTTCTTGCATTAACAAACCTCCAAAGGGTAAGTTAACAATCATCAGATTCAGTCGTTACCCACAACACTCACACATAACCATGGGTATAGTGAAATAACGGGATTTGTCAGATCCTATGGTACCATAACCTAATACTGGTCAGCTTGATCAATGCTAATGAATGTCATTCGTTATGTAACTACAACCAACAAGTTCGTTCACATTATCAAAATCGTTATTAGTTTAGTATAAATCGTTCTATTCGTTTTTGAAATCATCGTTTAAACCTTGAAAATATTTTGTACATATGAATCACCCCAAAACATTTGAAAACAGTAAAATAGGGGAACTATGTACTCACATGTAGTGCAAGGTATCCTCAATCAATAGTACTTCAACAAACTCGAGTAAACCGGAGAAATCAAGTAGCACCTAGTAATTGAATCACTAGTCAAACAATAGACACCTAAATCGGAAGATCGGACAGAATGAGGTTTTGTAAACCAAATGAGTGTTGGAACTCATGTGATATGGTTTAACAAAGCCTACATCCTAACTAAAACCTAACCTAAGTGCTTTCGACCCATCGTGACCCATTAAGGTAGCTTACGCTACTTTAACGCGTCGTGCGCGCAAAGCGCGTTCGAGACGTCTAACTAGTCCTGTGACAAGTATTATATGCTATACATGTCTAATCATGTTGTATAATCAGTTACGTGACAAAAGTTTAGGTTACATATGCTAAATTACCAATTATACATGAAAAGGGTATTCTGGTAATTTACCTAAGGCATATAAACTACTTATCATACAACTACCTAAACTAGGTGACCATAAGGTATAACCTCGGAAGGTTATTCCCTATACTACTATGGTCACTAACCATGTTTGGTCAGATCCTAATGATCGACCAAACGGGTCGTGTTCGAAAGTCTAAGCGGGTGTTTAGTCTGCTTGACTTACGACTCCACACAAGCACTAAACTAAAAAGAAACGAGCTAAATATGCTAAAACATGTTTAGTTAAGTTAGAAAACAGGTTATGATATCAAAACAAACGGTTTTGATATCCTAGAGTAGTTTGGTTACAAAATACGCGTAAATGCGTATTTTGGCCGAAACTACGACTCGTCACTGAGCCTAGATAACGTGGTAATCAGTAGGTATAGCCACTAGGGACTATAACCATCGTGATTACGCTCACGTTATGAAGTTCAAACGAACTTCGCGTTGACCATAAACTGGTCAACACAGAAAGTCAAACATAGTTTGACTTTCGGACACGAAAAGCAATAAAAACGCATAAAAGAACGAAGGAACACTTACAAAGGGTCCCCGCAAGCTAATCTCGATCCAAATAACTCAGGTATGAAGCAAGGGCTTCAACTTAGAGCACTTTTAGATCAGATTTTGTGAGGAAGAATAGAAATTAAGGTGGGTATTTATAGGAAATGGACCACCGTTAGGATCGTTTCTTGAAAACCATGATTTAATCTCATCCCTACACTTGTTGTAACACCATGGTACCTCAATATGGCCCCCTTGCATCAGGAAACAACATGTGGAATTGGGTTTGGAGTGCATAACAGCTGTTAACAGCTGTTAAAACATGTTTATCTGATCTGGGAGGCTGACACGGGCCGTGTAAGGATCACACAAAGCTTACGCGGGCCGCCTGGCCCTTCTGATCAGAAAACAACTTTGCCATGTTGACAGTTTCAGCCCCTGTTGGTGTTAAAGCTCATTTCCGGCACTTCTAAGGCCCGTCAAGCCAACTTTAAGGCCCTAAAATGATGCCTAAACATTATGGACATGAAACATGCTCAAAAATATGTCGGATGACGATTCGTTTTGTCGTACGATCGCGTTGTTCGCTTAATTACGACGGAATGCGCATAAGCGCGAAGAACGATCCAAATTGCGTGACGAATGGATTTTTGACAAGCCAAACACTAAAGCATAATATTTTAATGCTTACTTAAATTTTTGGATGTCCGGGTGTATTCAGAACGTAAGATATGCATGAAAGTGCAAACTTGTGCACTTTTTGACGCTTTTAGTCCCTGAATGACCATAAAGTTTATTTTAGCATACCGAACCCCTCAAAGCTTATTTCTAAGCTATGTAAAGGTTATTTAGGGTATTTTTAACTTATGGTCATGTTCCGGAATGTTCGTTATAGTTCAAATCGGAATAGTTTCGCAGTTTGACACAAATAGTCCCTGTGATCGAACAAAGTTGATTTCGACACACCAAACCATTCAAAACTTATTTCTAAGTTATGTGGAGGTTATTTAAGGTATGTTAAGCCTATGTCCCTATTCCGGAGTGTTTGTCGCGTTATACTGACTGCGTTTACGCACCAGTTTGCGTATAACCTTCCAGAACGCGATTTAAAGCTTGTAATTGGAATCGAATCAAATTGTAAAATCACTAAACATAATTACACATATAATAACACCAAAACACATATAATAACCCCAAAGCACATTGTTTTATTAATAATCATCATTGTTTTACATCGTAAGTCGATTACAGAACACAGTTGTCACATTCAAGGACACAAGAGCTTTTAGTACCGGTTTATCCTCAACGTCTAATCAAATCAAAATTTTAGAAAAAGGTTTTAAACAAGAAAATGAAAACTAACTAAAAATGCTGAAAAATAAAAATAAAATAAAAACAGATAGACAAGATGAATCACTTGGATCCGACTCGTCTTTAGTATAACCTTTGATGTTTTCCGTACTTTTGCACTTTTTAAAAGATTATCTTAGTTATAGTAGTAGGCCCCTCTTTTGAAAGTGACGTTACCCTCAACCCAGTAGTTTGAGTCAGCAAGGATACAATCGTAAAGGGTTGGATTATTGGAAGATAATTAATTAAGTTATTAATGCGTATTATGGTAGGCCCCTCTTTTGAAGGTGACGTTACCCTCGGCTAAGTGGTTTGAGTCAGCAGGGATACAATCCCAAGTAGCCGGGTTAATGTATTAATAGTGGTTTACATATGAGGGGATCAAGAAATTCGGACCCCCGCCATCCAATACCAGTGGGTATTGAAGGAGGTCCTACTAAGCTTGAAGGAGGTCCTTGCAGGATCTATACACTGAACAAGGCAAGAACCTTACCAAACCATTCTCTTAACCCCCGACCAGGTAGCCAACATATCTCCATATAGACCTTGGAGATATGAATGGTGTAAATCTTTTATTTTATATAGACAGTGAAATAACGCCAATACACCACGGACAATTGATAAGGAATTTTCACCTTCAACATAAGAAACTAGTTATTAAAGTCATTAATACAAAACCAAATAAAAAGTGCGAAAAGATTAAAAAACAAAAGTACTACACTAAATGCTTGTCTTCACCAAGTGATGTAAGAGACTTAGGCAAACATCGCCTTTGATTGTCAAGAACTCTTACGATCAATCTTGGATCCAGAGACTACTACACACACGCTATGATGGATGATGGATGATGGTGGTGGATGTGAGTTGTGATGGTGGTGGAGGGTGGGTGAAGTGTGAGAGAGGTGGTTTGTCAAGGGATGATTTGCAAGTGAGCCAAGCACCCTTAATTATAGCCTGCACAGAAGCCCGGACACGGCCCGTGCCCGCTGGGCACGGCCCCGTGTCCACCCATCTTCTCTTTCTTCATTAATCGCAGTTTGGCTGTATTAGTTGACCACGCCCCCGTGTCCGCTGGGCACGGCCCCGTGTGCAGAAGCGTAACTTGAACCTTTCCCAAGTTTCATATAAGGATTCCCCGTCCTCTTGTGAATATGTATTAATTCCAGTCATTAATTTAGCCGTTTTAGCAGGAGGGAAATACTTATATAAAAACTTTTGGGCCAGTTCATCCCAGGTGTTTACCGAACCAACTGGGATGGTATTAAGCCAAGCCTTAGCTCGGTCTTTTAGTGAAAATGGAAACATTTGAAGGCAGATGGCGTCGTTTGATGCTCCATTGATCTGAAAAGTATCACATATTTCCAAGAAGTTAGTAATATGTAAGTGGGGATCTTCGTCCGCAAGCCCGTGGAAGGTTGCGGAGTTTTGGAGCATTTGTATCAAATGCGGCCGAAGTTCGAAGTTGTTGGCCTTGACATTCGGTGCATTGATAGCGGTGCCAAGATTGCCTACAGTGGGCCGTAGGTAATCCATGAGGGTACATTGATCCGCCATTGGAAGTAGGTTCCCCAAAACTTTCTCTTGGTTTTTAGCTTTTAGTCACTTTCTCAGAAAGCGTTCGGGTTCGTCTAGAGGTTCTTTTATGTCTCTACTGGAACTGGAGCTCATACACTGTGTAGGAAGTTCAGATGTGGTGCCTGGGTTCCAAGTCCTGCATTAGAAACAAAAAGAATGTTGGTTAGAAGCTTCACCACGGCCCCGTGCTCAGATGAACACGGCCCGTGGTCGGAGATACAGTAATCGTTTTCCGGATCCCTGTTACTGGGGAGCTTGACACGGCCCCGTGTTGCACCGACATTGCCCCGTGCTCAGCTCTCTGTAACTCGGAAAATGAAAACTGCCAGTAACAATGCTGGGCACGGCCCGTGCTGAGCTCTGCAGAAACTGAAAATCTAAGAAAAATCCTAAAAAATAGAAAATTAAGAAAAAACGATTAGGCCGTTGATTCCTAACTTCCTTAAAATCCTTGTTTCCCCGGCAACGGCGCCAAAAACTTGATGCGTGTGTAGCGTTATATGTTTTTAGTTATATTTTTTCGCCCTTTTTTAACACTTTAGTCAAGTTTTAAATTTATAAAACACGATATTTTACTAACACTAAACACACATATGGGCAAGTGCACCCATCGTGAGCGTAGTATAGCGTTGGTAAGATACCGAGGTCGTCCAAGGACACAAGAGCTTTTAGTACCGGTTTATCCTCAACGTCTAATCAAATCAAAATTTTAGAAAAAGGTTTTAAACAAGAAAATGAAAACTAACTAAAAATGATGAAAAATAAAAATAAAATAAAACAGATAGACAAGATGAATCACTTGGATCCAACTCGCCTTTAGTGTAACCTTTGATGTTTTCCGCACTTTTGCACTTTTTAAGAGATTATCTTAGTTATAGTAGTAGGCCCCTCTTTTAAAGGTGACGTTACCCTCAACTCAGTAGTTTGAGTCAGCAAGGATACAATCCTAAAGGGTTGGATTATTGGAAGATAATTAATTAAGTTATTAATGTGTAATGTGGTAGGCCCCTCTTTTGAAGGTGACGTTACCCTCGGCTAAGTGGTTTGAGTCAGCAGGGATACAATCCCAAGTAGCCGGGTTAATGTATTAATAGTAGTTTACATATGAGGGGATCAAGAAATTCGGACCCTCGCCATCCAATACCAGTGGGTATTAAAGGAGGTCCTACTAAGCTTGACCCAGGTCCTTGCAGGATCTATACAATGAACAAGGCAAGAACCTTACCAAACCATTCCCTTAACCTCCGACCAGGTAGCCAACATATCTCCATATAGACCGTGGAGATATGAATGGTGTAAATCTTTTATTTTATATAGATAGTAAAATAACGCCAAGACACCACGGACAAATGATAAGGAAGTTTCACCTTCAACATAAGAAACTAGTTATTAAAGTCATTAATACAAAACCAAATAAAAAGTGCGAAAAGATTAAAAAACAAAAGTATTATACTAAATGCTTGTCTTCACCAAGTGATGTAAGAGACTTAGGCAAACATGGCCTTTGATTGTCAAGAACTCTTACGATCAATCTTGGATCCCGAGACTACTACACAAACGCTATGATGGATGATGGTGGTGGATGTGGGTTGTGATGGTAGTGGAGGGTGGGTGAAGTGTGAGAGAGGTGGTTTGTCAAGGGATGATTTGCAAGTGAGCCAAACACCCCTATTTATAGCCTGCATAGAAGCCCGCTGGGCACGGCCCCGTGTCCACCCATCTTCTTTTTTTTCATTATTTGCAGTTTGGTTGTATTAGTTAACCACGCCCCCGTGTCCGCTGGGCACGGCCCCGTGTAAAGAAGCGTATCTGTACTATCAAGATTTGCTCAGATTCTGTGAATCTTTGAGTTGAACATGGCCCCGTGTCCGCTGGACACGCCCCCGTGTTAGGAAATAGAAGCTTCTACAACTTTGTCTTTTCTGCAGACACTTGGGCACGCCCCCGTGTCCGGTCGACATGGGGCGTGTTCAGCCTTCTGTTGTCTTGTTTTTGCTTCGGAAGATGCTGTCGAGGGGTCGGGCATGCCACGTTTATTCCTTTTCTTGTATTTATGTTAGATTTAGCTACATTTTTGCTTCTTTTGTTCATTTGAGCTCATTTAATCCTGAAAATACAAAAGGAAGACACAAGCACACCTTTTCCAACATTAGTGCTAAAAAGGGTTAGTTTTATGCCTCATTTGATGTAATTTATATGTTGCATTTTACACACATCAGTGATGCATAAGCAATAACTTTCTCACATTGCATTAACACGCAACCGAGTCCTTGGATAGACGCGTCACAATAAACAACAAAATCGTCGGTGCCTTCTGGTAGCGAGAGAATGGGTGCACTACAGAGTTTCACTTTCAACTGCTGAAACGCGGATTCTTGAGCATCACCCCACCGGTAAGTGACACCGTTCTGAGTTAGAGTAGTAAGGGGCTGCACGATCTTCGAGAAGTCTTTGATGAATCTTCGGTAGTAACCCCCCAAACCCAAGAATTGACAGATTTTGGTTGGAGTTCGAGGTGCAGGCCAGTTCTTAATGGAGTCAATCTTTGTTGGATCGACATGAATCCCATCTTCATTGATTACGTGGCCGAGGAAATGGACTTCACGAAGCCAGATGTCACATTTCGAGAATTTAGCATAGAGTTGCTCGTTTCGTAGGAGTTCAAGAATAAGACGCAGATGCTGCTCGTGTTCCTCCTAGCTCTTAGAGTAGATTAGGATGTCGCCAATGAAAACAATGACGAACCTATCAAGGTATGGTTTGCACATTCGGTTCATGAGATCCATTAAGACCGCAGGTGCATAGGTTAATTCAGATGGTATGACAAGGAACTCGTAATGGTCGCATCGAGTTCTGAAGGCAGTCTTTGAGATCTCTCATATCTGAGGTATCTATGGCTCATTGCTCCTCGAGTAACGTTCGTAGAGGGTGATTTACCCAAGCGAGGGTTCGCGCAGAATGCAGTTAGACAAGAATGATAGTGTTCATGAAGCACAACAGGATAAGACGTGAAAACACACCAAAGTATAGCGAAAATCAATGCATTTAACTTGATGCAACATATAAATGTTGTAGGTACAGTAGTATGGGTTTAACGGATGTCGAGAGTGTAGTTGATCGTACGCAAGTGGTATAAAAATAGAAATAAGGAAAGTTATTCGCCGGTAAAAGTGTTACGTCGATGGTGTTGGCACAACAAGAATTAACCAGAGAAGAATGGTTGTCACACAAGTTCGTAGTGTTTATGTTCTCTGAAACGTCTGTCAAAGTTTTCGAGCTCGTCCATGTGCGAAGGAGGGATAATTAACCTTGATCCATGAGCTTAAATGAGTCTGCAATTTATCAAGCTGGTAAGTAACTAAATTTAAAAGAGGTGCCTTAAGTCATGCAAATGAATTTGTAATAATGCCTGTGTCGTCAAGGGGTTCCAGTGCGAGGATGCGAAAATGTCACACCCCGACCACGTAAAACATCAAATCGTTGCGGAAACGTCGGGGAGTGTTGTAACAGAATTATTGTTTCACAACCATGGCATTTAAAAGTTATGTTTTATTCATTCAACAAAGAGTTGCATTGTCTTAAGATAACTGAAACAAAGAGTACATCACATAATTAAACTAGTTCTATCTTTATTTTAAATCTCTAAGGCATAGGTCCGCCCTAGTGTGTCACGAACATCCTAAGCAGCAGCTCCTGAAACACATGTGAAAATAGATACGTCAGCATAAAAATGCCTGTGAGATACATAGGTTTTATGAAAATAGGATTCATGACTTGAGTTTAGAGAAAAGTTTAATGAAAATCAGTCATGAACCTTGTTAAATGTTTTGTTTTATAAATCATTTGAAAAACGATAGCAAAATCAGATGATATGTATATATAAAAAAGGATAGTGTGTGGTAATAAAAATAACCAAGTAAAAAGAGTTTGAATAAACCAAGTTATTTGTGAAACAATGTTTAAGTGAAAAAGTGTTGTAAAATGTAATATGTTTAAACTGAAGTGGTTAATGACGCTACGATATGTAATATCATACAAACACTTATATATAGGAAGTACCAGCGGCGTATCCACCATGTTTGTATCATATTACACACGCCTCGTTATTTAAGTCACTCAAACAAACCAACAATTTAAAATATCCATGTCTTAGTCTAATAGTCAAATGTCATAGTATAAACCCAGTTGAATATAAGTCATGTAATGAGTAAACAATAGTTATGTATGGTAAGTAAAATGAGACTACTTAAACCACAAGTAAAAATGTACAAAACAAAGTATTTTGAATAAATCAAAAGTTATGTTTTGTAAGATAAATACATGTTTTACTGATACAAACACTTATGTGGTAAGTTAACGCATTACATTCAAGCCTTGAGACAGCAGGATAACCTTAGAGTAAAGATTATCAAAGTAAAATGTTTTCGGATTCAGTCATTCCTTACACCCAAACAAACCTAGGATGTCAGGAACGGGATTTGTCAAGTCATATGGTACCATTACTTACTACCGAGCAGCGTAGCTAATGTTAATGAATGTAGTTTAGACCCGTTGAACAAACCAAATGTCATATCAAATTGTAAACATGTGATGAAAGTAATTTACTAAGTATGCTAAGTTAACATACAAAGCAGAAAAGTCATGTAAATCAATGTGCTAAATATGCTTAGTTAACATATAAAGCAGAAAAAGATGTATTGTAAATCAATGTGCTAAATATGCTAAGTGAACATACATAGCAAAAGAAAATGAAATTATGTATTAAAAGTGTACTATTGAACATAGTAAGTATATGATATGAAAACATGGAAAACATGAAAATAACAAGTAGGCACATGTGTTTCACCCCAAAATGTTTGGAAAACAGTAAAAGAGGGGTCTATGTACTCACTTGAGATTGCTCAATAGACTTTAGATATCCACCAAGCAAAGCTAGAAAGTTACGGAATCAAACGGCATCTAATATAGGTAACTACATTAATAAACGGACCTAATCGGAGGATCGGGTAGTGTTGGTGCATTAAATGTCTGCTGATTACGTCTTAATCAAGTCTTGTATCTAGATAGGTTGAATGAACACACAATAGGGTTTAAATTAGGGTTTTACATGTTTAACTTGTAGATTTCGCTTGAAAGTGTTTATGCTTGGTTCAAGCGAAATCAAAACAGAAGATTTCGCTTGAAATGAGCTGTTACAAGTTCAAGCGAAATCCTAGGCTTATATATAGGTTGATGTGTGTGTCATTTGGAGAGACTTGGTTAGTGTGTGAGAAACGAAGTGCTGTCGGATTTGTATCAGATTACATTGTAAAAGCACGAATATCAATCAGAAAAGAAAGATTAAAAGGAAACTAGCTGTTATGACTTTGTTTACGTTGATTCCGCCTTCGTACTCAAAGATGAACTACCTTAACTGACGTTTCAAGGTCGTAGAACGGTCCAACAAGTGGTATCAGAGCTCAGGACGAGGAGTTCATACCATAGCAGCTTGATATTACCGGATTCTCTTCTTTCTACTCAATTCTTTTCATACTTTTGTGAACTGAAATTGTTCCAACGGTCGAAATGGTCTGATTTTCGAGTATATTGTATAAAACATAGTTTTAACAAAGCCTACAAAGATTCAGATTAAAATTCAGATTAAAACTTGTGAAAAATGTACTAAAACCAGATTTCGCTTGAAAATCAAAGGATTTCGCTTCACAAGTTCAAGCGAAATAGTAGATTTCGCTTCAATTGATCAGTTCAAAGGATTTCGCTTCAAAAGTTCAAGCGAAATAGTAGTGTTGGATTTCGCTTGAACTGATTGATCTTGTATCAGACAATTTCGCTTGAGAGTCCAAGCGAAATAGTAGATTTCGCTTCAAATTGTTCAGTTTCGCTTGAACTTTATCTACTTGTTGTTTTCGCTTGAAGTGATTTCACTTCAAGTAATTTCGCTTGAACTTGCTGATTATTCAAAACCTAAAAATTTTCTAAGTGTTTGCTGATTTTGCAGGAACATTCACGATGGATGATATTTTCATGAACCCGTTCAGCGACATGTTCGCGTTTGCTGGAAATTCAGGAGATGATTCATCTACAAGCAACAATAATGATAACCCGTCAAAAGAAAAGAAAAAGGAAGCTTGGGAATCGGAAAGTGCCTTCGGAACGTTCAATAAACCTCCAAAGCTAATGGCTATTGAGGAATATAGTCGGTGGTCAAGAAAGTTTGAGGACTGGTTGATGGCATTCGCATTTCCTAGCTGGAAAAGTCTGAAAAACGATTATGCCAATGGAAACAAAAATGGTGAAACTTTAAGAACAGCTGAGGAGATTGATTCGTTTGTAGCTGAACAAAAGTGTGTGGCATTGTTATTTCAATCCGTCCGAGAAGACATAATTTCATTGATCGATTATTCAAATGCAAAAGATCTTTGGGCAAAGTTAGAAAAGAAATGTTTAGGAAGTACTGAAATCGTGAAAAACAAAAAGAAACTTCTTAGAAAAGAGTTTGATCTATTTGGATGTTTAAAGAACGAGTCAGTTTGTAAAATGATAGAAAGGTTTGGCCATTTGAAGCTGGAATTAGTAAGACATGATATCAAAATTCCTGATGAAGATCTTATTGACAAATTGTTCGATTCGTTGCCTGATGAGATGGATTGGAGATATTATGCGCTGATGCTGAAGAATACTATCAAAGAACCAGAAAAGTTGACATTAGATTTGCTGATTGAGAAACTCGAGAGTCACGAGTTGGAGTTGAAGAAGACATACAAAGTCAATCACTCATCTTACCAGCAGAATTTGGATTTGTATTATCCAAAGAGCATGATGCCAAAAGCAACTTCTCCTAAGACTGCGTTTTCTGCTTAAAATGTGTCGACAGCTGGCAAAGAAAGTCAAAGCAGTGGAAGTCACAGTGGTTATCACAGTGGATCTTCATCATCTGCAAATCATCCAGATGCAAAGAATCGTTTTCAATGTAACATCGCAATAGACTTGAAGAATGCTCAGAATTTTGATGAGGAGTCGGCCAAGCAGCAGATGATCTTCCTAGCATCGATGTTGGAATCGTATGAAGGGCTAGTAGCTGGGAAGATAGGCAACACCAATCTGACGAAAGAAGATTACGATCAGATTGATCCGGAGGAAATGGAACTAATCGATATTCGTTGGGCTATGGCAAGTGCTGTTCGTCGAGCACAAAGATTCATGGAAATTACTGGCAGAAAGACAATTGGTGGTCCATCTACTAAGCTGGGGTTCGATAAATCGAAGGTGACTTGCTTCAAGTGTAAGCAGAAGGGTCATTTCAAGCGAGAATGCCGAAATGCTTATGCTGATGAGTCGGAGAATCCTTTCAGAGATGACTACTACAAGAAGGCAATTTATCATCAGAATAAATCCGAGCCGCCTAGATTGAAGCAGGTTGAAGACAATAAAGAGAAATCTAGAGCTCTTGCTGTGATTTATGATGATGAGGGTTATGATTGGAGTCAAGAGGTTCTACCAGAAGAAGATGCGATTGGTTACGCATTCATGGCGAAAAACGATGATCCTATTCCGTGGAAAGATGATCGAACTGAAGAGCAAAAATATAAATACAGAAAAATGATTGCTGAAAACAAGATAATTAGAATATCTCGTATTTATCTGGATGCAAGGAGAGCAAATAGGTGGGATCCAGACAGAGAGTGTTATCTTGATGAGTATGGAAATATTGCGATTGATGATAGTACGCTTGATATCGAAGCCATAATCCAGCAGTATAAAGATGAGGATGAGTATTGGCAACACAAATGGTGGGGAACTCCAACCGAGAAAATGAAAGAAGAAGAGAAAGAGAGAGAAGAGAAAGAGAGAAAAGAGAAAGAAGAGCACTCAGGAGTTGAATGCTGAGAACTTTGGAAAAATGGCTGACAAAGTGCTGGCTGCTAAGGCACTTGAGGTAGACTCTAACTCTGTGTCTGAGTCAAAAAGCCAAGTCAGTTCAAAAGTGTCAACAAATGTGTCAGGTAAGAAAATTGATGGTAATGCTGATTGCAAAAATTGCAACAAAGAGTGCAAATTTTGTAGCACAGTCACGTATCTCAACGGAAAGAAAGTTGATGATCTGACAGCAAAGGTCAGAAGCGTTGAGAATCAGATTCTTGATTGTGACAAAATGGTTAAAGCTTCAACTGAACGGATAAGAGAATTAACTAGTCAAATTGAAAATGATAAAATTGATCATGATAAAGTTAAAAATGAAAATGAAAAGTTGATTCTTGAAAACCGTCAGATTTCTGAAAAGTTTGAAAAACTCAAAAGCACAATGAAAGATTGTGATGATCGAAATGGTAAAACTTTTAAAGAAAATGAACATCTAAAAGCAGTGCTTAGAGTTAAAGAAGAATCAATCAACCAACAACTGGATGAAATCGCTAAATTGAAACTTAAATTTCAAGAGGCTGAAATTGAAAACGAGCGAATCCAGTTGAAGCTTAACAGTTATAGCTCGCAAGCTTTGTCTTGCAACATATCATTCCCAAACCCATCGGGAAAGACAAAGCGGGCGAAGATGTGTATTGTGATGGAACTGGGGTGGGGTTTCATCAAGTTCCACCACCTGTTCTTGATAATTACACTAAAAAACAGTCGGGGTTGGTTGAAATTGAGGAAGTAAGTGAAGTTAAACTTCCAGAGAACATTGATGTCATATTCACATCTTCCAATGACGATAGTGTCCAAAATGATATTGTAAAAGGTGTTGTTGAAAATGTGCTAAAAATGGATAGTGACACTACTGAGGAAGATGGGTGTTTCTTGGACAAGTACATTCAGAAACCAAAATCCAAAAACAACTTAAGTGATGAATCGGGTCTTGTGATGTACAAGATGGCTGGATCTGATAAGTTGTATTCGGATTCTGAGTTTCCCATTGAGAATGTTAATGTGAAAAAGTTGACAAATGTGTTCAAATTGATTGAAGTTGAGTTGTCAGAAGTGAACAGTTTGAGTCAAACAAAAAGGCAAATGAATTTTGAGAAAGATAAAGCTTATTACAAAAAGCCTGTTGTTCCACCACGTTTTTATAATAACAATCGAAACAATTGGTCGGGTGGTTATCGGGGTGGTAATAGTTATCAGAAGAAGAGTTTTCAAAACAAAAGATTTGCAGAAAAGAAGGTGTTTGTGAATGGTACAAGTTCACTTTCTGATGAAGAAAATGAAATCTTTTCAAAATCAAATAAAGAGTTCTTTGAGAAGAGGGCTTCACAACCTCAGTCTGAAGGCACAAGTCGAGTTGTTGATAATCGTACATGTTTTAGATGTAACAAAGTTGGTCACATTGCAAGAAATTGCACCAACTTCAAGCCTAAGACTGAAGTTGTTGACAGACAAAAGAAGAAAGTTGACGTGAAGGGTAAAGCACCAATCGTTGTTGAGAAAAAGAGTGTGAAAAAGAACAACATCAAAGTGAAAAATGAACCTGTAAAGAAAATGGTAACTAAAAACGACAAGTTTTATAAACAGGTTGCTTTATCTCAACAAGTTTGGAGACCAAAAACAGAGATGAAAATTTCAACTTCTGAAGTGAAAAAGGCTGAAGAATCAATTTCGGTTGATTATGATGCAAATTTTCCAACTTTGAAGGCTGAAAATTTCAAAATTCAAATTGCGAGAGTCAAGGTTACACCTAAGGCTGATGAGGCCTGGGTGGACACCATGTTCAACTAAGCAGTTTGAATTGCCGGGGCTTCCTTGTTCGCGAAGCATGAATCGGCATCTTTATTGTAGTTGGTTAATTGAAATGTTTTGAAATCAACTTGTGGTGTGTGCAGGATCTTCCAAGAGCCATTTCAAGATGGATCATGGATAGTGGCGCATCTCGACATATGACAGGAAAAACCGCGTTGCTGTATGATGTGAGAAATATCAATGGTGGTTACGTAGGATTTGCTGGTCATGAAGGTGGTCGAATTGTTGGTGAAGGAATGTTATCCAACGGGATTGTGACGTTTGAGAGAGTTAACTACATTACTGAGCTGGAGAACAATCTGCTTAGTATCTCGCAGATTTGTGACAATATGTATACTACTCACTTCACTGATAAAGAATGTTTGATCTTGAAACCAGGATTTGTAATACCTGAAGAATGGATTATCATGCGGGCACCTAGAGTGAATGATTTATATGTGTTAGATATGAGTGTAGCAACTACAACTACTGGTCAAGCACATTGTTTTGTGTCTAGAGCAACTGAGAAAGAATCGAAATTGTGGCACCGAAAGATGGGGCATATACATCTTAGAAAAATGAATCATTTGGTGCACAATGATTTGGTTCTTGGAGTTAATATCAAAGGTTTTCATCTGGAAGGGGAGTGCATTAGCTGTGTCAAAGGCAAGCAGAAGAAAAAGTCACACCCTACAAAGCAAGTTAATTCAGTTTCGAGACCTCTGGAAAGACTTCACATGGATTTGTTTGGTCCGGTGAATGTCAAAAAGTATTACAGGAGATTACTATTGTTTGGTCGTTACTGATGATTATTCCAGATTTTCGTGGGTTTCTTTCTTGAAGACGAAAGATGAAACGTTTGACAGTTTGATGGGGCTGTTCAGGAAGATTGAGAATCTGTACCAACGACGCATCAAAAGAATTCGTAGTGACAATGGTACTGAATTCAAGAACAGTAAGATGGAAGAATTTTGTGATGAAAGAGGTATATTGCATGAGTTTAGTGCTCCGTACACTCCACAGCAGAATGGAGTTGCAGAACGCAAAAACCGGACACTAATCGAGACGGCTAGAACTATGCTCGCAGATTCAAAGTTACCGATAAATTTTTGGGCTGAAGCTGTTTCTGCCGCATGCTATACTCTCAACAGGGTTCTCACTGTCAAGAAGTTCAATAAAACATGTTTTGAGCTAATCAATAATCGCAAACCGAATTTGAAGTATCTAGAACCGTTCGGTCACCCTGTACGGTTATAGAGCCTCATGGAAAGTTTGGTCCGAAGAGCATTGAGGGAATATTTGTTGGTTATGCAAATCCAATGCGACGTGTCTTCGTTCCAAGTGAGAAGCGGATTATTGAAGTTGCAAATGTTGAATGTCAAGGATACTATGCCGCCACAGAATCCTGGTGATTCATGGCGTTATCATTATGACAAACTGTGGGATTCGTTTGACATGAGAGAAGAATCAGAGGATGATGAGGATTTCTTTGATGAGTTGGATATTTTGCGTGAATATGAGTCGCAGCTAAGGTTCCCAGCTGAGTATTCAAGGAGATCACAGGAAACTTCAAATGACGATGAAGCAGGTCCGAGTAATGCTGGTGAACATGATGTTGTCCAACAGAATGAAGTTGCTCAAGATAATCAGTCGGCTCAGAATGATAATCTAGAAGCTGAAAACATGCCAGTATTTGATCATGGTGATTCAGATTCTGAGGGGGAGCAAATTCAGATTTCAAGTCAAACAAACCAAGTTGGTGAACAACATGCAGAACAGAATGTTACTAATCTGGAGGGAAATGTAGATGTTCCAAGTGAAGTGATGTCGTGAACTTTTTCATATCATCCAGAGGAGTTGATCATAGGAGAATTGCAGACAGGTGTTCGCACTCGAAATCAGATTGATAAAGGGCTTACATGTTTTTATACAAAAGTTGCTCCTTTGCAAACTGAATTCTCATTGAGTTGTTTTATCTCGCAGGTTGAGCCAAGAACTTACAAAGAGGCGCTTACTGAAGACTCTTGGGTCAATGCAATGCAGGAGGAACTTAGTCAATTCGAGAAATTGGGAGTGTGGAAGTTAGTTGATTTGCCGGATGGTCAGAGAAAGATTAACACCAAATGGGTGTTCAAGTGCAAGAGGGACGATAGAGGAGTTGTTGTAAGGAGCAAAGCTCAACTCGTTGTTAAGGGATTTAGTCAACAGGAGGGGATTGATTTTACCGAAGTTTATGCTCCTGTAGCACGACTAGAGGCAATCAGAATTTTCCTAGCATTTGCGTCTTGGAAGAACTTTAAAGTTTATCAGTTGGATGTTAAATCGGCATTTCTTTATGGGAAGGTTAAAGAGGAGGTTTATGTCGGTCAGCCACCGGGCTTTACCGATCCAATCCACAAAAACAAAGTCTACTTATTGGACAAAGCGCTGTATGGTTTACACCAGGCCCCGAGAGCCTGGTATGAGACTTTGTCTCAACACCTACTAGCCAACAAGTTCATTCGTGGAAAAGTGGATGCCACTCTCTTCACTAAAGAGGTCGAAGGTCATCTTCTGATAGTTCAGATCTATGTGGACGATATAATTTTTGGGTCGACAAATGAAAATCTATGCAAAGATTTTGAATCAGTGATGAAGCAAAAGTTTGAAATGTCATCAATGGGGGAGATGAAATTCTTTCTGGGTTTACAAGTTGAACAACTTCCTGAGGGAATTTTCATTCATCAGTCAAAGTATGTTCATGATATCCTAGAGAAATTTGGGATGTCAAGTTCTACTCCAGCTGCTACCCCACTTGCAACAAATCATGGGATTCACCCAGATCTCACCGGAGACAGGGCTGATGAAACGTTCTACCGTTCCATGATAGGTTCCTTGATGTACCTAACTGCTTCACGTCCTGATATTATGTACCCAACGTGCCTCGCTGCAAGATTTCAGTCTAACCCGAGAGCATCGCATTTGATCATTGTGAAGAGGATATTGCGCTACCTGAAAGGAACTCCTTCATTGGGGTTGTGGTATCCTAGGAAAGGCGACTTTACGCTCGAAGGGTATTCCAATTCGGATTTCGGATGCTGCAAAGTCAATTCAAAATCAACAACTGCAGGATGCCAGTTCTTTGGTCCTAGATTGGTTACCTGGCAGTGTAAGAAACAAACGTCTGTGGCGTTATCTACATGTGAAGCGGAGTATGTTTCTGCTAGCAGTTGCTGCTCTCAGATCTTGTGGATACAGCAACAGATGCGCGACTACGGTTTGCAGTTTCTTAACACACCTCTTTTTGTTGATAATGAGGCCGCAATAAATATAACAAAGAATCATGTACATCACGCTAAAACTAAACACATAGAAATTCGTCATCACTTTATTCGTGATTGCTTTGAGAAAAAGTTGATACGAATTGAGAAAATCCACACTGAGGAACAGAAAGCTGATTTACATACCAAAGCTTTTGATAAAAATCGGTTTAAATATTTGTTAAAACTGAACGGTATGAAGCTTCTGTCGGTGTCGGATGGCATAATTGGCGTTGATGAAAGTACTGTTGCGGATGAAGACGAGAAACAATCTGCAATGGTTTGTCGATTTTTTACTTGTTTTGGTATTTAGGGGGAGTAGATATTTGTACATAGTTATGTTTTCAGAAAATACAAAAACTGTAAAAAATGCAAAAATACAAAAACATGATAAAATCTGAAAAAGAGCTTGTGTATATAGGGAAAATAATAGTACATCGGCTAGACGATTACAGTATGCTAAAGATTTGTAAAGTATAAATGAGTTAAACAGTCTCACTCATGATGTGTTGATAGGTTTTCGCACATTTAGTAGATTTATTCGGGATATAAACCTAATTTTCAAACTTGTGAAATTCGTGGGGAACACTACTTGGATATATAGGTAACCCCTGAAATCTCGTTTGAAAGGTCTCATAATCTGATATACTAGGTCTTTATACTCAATGATGTCTGGGGTATTATTCCGGGACTTCTGCTGAACGGTAGTTCTGACCTAGTCCTTGGCTAATACTTTCTGCAATGCTTGAAACATAGCATTAAACCCTCAGCATGCCGATGAAACAATAAAATTGATAGTCGCTGCTGTTGTAAGCAAAAAGATCCTCTAAAGGGGACATACCGTAAAGTCGAAGCTGATATCTCTCTGCGTATACGGAAGTATCGACCTGAGATCCCTCGGCCCTCGCATACCTAATTTATATACAGATATCATTGTAGTATACTCACCTGTAAGACTGATAATTGGGATTCTGGATACGGGAGTATATCCAAAAGGTGGGACAAATGAATGAGCTTGTTCATAATTCATCTAATTCGTATCCTGATAAAATTGAAATGTGTGTGAGAATTTAAGATGGATTAGTATATCGACAATCGAGGTGAATTGTTTAAGTCTGAGTATGAAATGTAGCTTAACGGTACTTGTAATTTGTCTGAAAAGCTGATATGATTCCCTGACACGCTCGCCAAAAAAATTGTTTGTAAATAGTTTACTTTGTTTACTTTCTGCAATTTAAGTTTTCTGTATTCCATTTCTTAGTTTAGAACACTTTGATAAAATCCAAAAAGATTTTATTTCTGCTTTATTTTCTGACAAACCAAAGTGGAGAGTTGATTGTTGGATTCTTAGTCGTTTGAAGCAGATGCAGGAGATTCTGAACTGAAGAATGAGGAGAGCTTATCTTGATAGAATCTGATTTGTTTGAAAAGTCAAAAACAAGTTCATTAATTTGATACTTGTTATTTTCAGAAAATATTTGAAAATGTTTTTCAAAATCAATTTGTTTCGTCAAAAGATCAACCAAGGTCATTAATTTGGACTTGGTAGATTAATCAAGTGATCAGGGTCATTAACTTGGACCTGAATACTTGAGTGGATTGCTATAACTGATTGAGTTTGTGATTTAATGTTGAAAAGATAGTTTGTAATATTTGTTGGTTGAGTAACAGGATTGGACTTCATTATTCCCAACGGAAGCTAAGTGTCAAAGCTTGAACCAGATATCTCAGATTCTAGCATATTGAGAGGGGGAGTCTGTGAAAGGGGGAGTCTGGATCAACAGTCAAAGGGAAGATTGAAGTTTAAAGTTTGAAGAAAAAGATTGAAGAGAGTTTTTACAATGTTTGAAGAATGATAAAGACAAAGACTTGAAGCCAAAGACTTCATCAACATCCAAGGGGGAGTCTGTTGGTGCATTAAATGTCTGCTGATTACGTCTTAATCAAGTCTTGTGTCTAGATAGGTTGAATGAACATACAATAGGGTTTAAATTAGGGTTTTACATGTTTAACTTGTAGATTTCGCTTGAAAGTGTTTATGTTTGGTTCAAGCGAAATCAAAACAGAAGATTTCGCTTGAAATGAGCTGTTACAAGTTCAAGCGAAATCCTAGGCTTATATATAGGTTGATGTGTGTGTCATTTGGAGAGACTTGGTTAGTGTGTGAGAAACGAAGTGCTGTCGGATTTGTATCAGATTACATTGTAAAAGCACGAATATCAATCAGAAAAGAAAGATTAAAAGGAAACTAGCTGTTATGACTTTGTTTACGTTGATTCCGCCTTCGTACTCAAAGATGAACTACCTTAACTGACGTTTCAAGGTCGTAGAACGATCCAACAGGTAGTATGAGGGTTCGTAAACCAAATGAGTGTAGGAACTCATATAATATGGTTTAACAAAGCCTACATACTAAAACGAAACTTATTCTAAGTGCTTTTGACCCGTTACGACCCGTTTAGGTAGCTTACGCTACTTTAACGCGTTGTTTGCGTAAAACGCGTTCGGAATGCCTAACTAGCCCAATGACAAGTAAAATATGCCTTCACATGTCTAATATTGTTACTAAATCAGTTTAGATACCAAAAATTAGGTTTCATAGGCTTAAAATGAATTTTAACGTAAAAAGGGCATTTTGGTAATTTACCTAAGGCATATATACTACCTATCATACAACTAACTAAACGTTGTGACCATAAGGTATAACCTCGGAAGGTTATTCCCTATACAACTATGGTCACCTAAAGTGTTTGGTCGGATCCTAATGATCGACCAAATGGGTCGGGTTCGAAAGCATAAGCGATTGATTAGATCGCTTACCCTTACGACCCGAAACAAGCACAAATCTAAAAGTGACGAGCTAAACATGTTAGAACATGTTTAGTCAAGTTAGAAAACAGGTTTTGGTATCAAAACAAACGGTTTTGATACCGTAGAGTAGTTTGGTTACAAAATACGCAAGAACACGCATTTTGCCCGAAACTACGACTCGTCACTGAGCCTAGATAACGTGGTAATCAGTAGGTATAGTCACTAGGGACTATGACCATCGTGATTACGCTCACGTTATGAAGTTCAAACGAACTTCGCATTGACCATAAACTGGTCAATGCAGAAAGTCAAATGCAGTTTGACTTTAACGCTAAAACGAACGATAAACGCGAAAGAATACTTACAGAAGGTCCCCGCAAGATTCGAACCCGATTCACTCTCAGGTAGGAAGTATATAAACTTCCACTCAGAGAGCTTTGAATCAGATTCAAATGTGAGGGAATGAGCAAGGCATGGGGGGGTATTTATAGGAAATGTAGAGCCGTTAAGATCGTTTCTTGGAGAAGGGGGCACGATCTAAGCCGTACACTTGCCACATTCTGATTTGGTACCTTGATGGGCACACAAACCAGCCCATAGAAACCCAAAAACCATGTGCACAAGTGGGTAAAAGCTGGATCAAGCTGGAAAACACTTTCTGCTGATCTGGGGATTGCTTGCGCACCTTAACACTCAGAGTGTTGAGGTGCGCAAGGACCTTGCAGACCAGAAACTTTGATTTTTGGCAGTTTTGGTCCCTGTTGTGAAATAAGGCCATTTTCGACGCGTTTAAGGCCCGTTAACCCCATTTCAAAGCTCTAAAATGAAGTTAAAGTATAGGGAACTTAAAATGTGCTCAAAAATATCTCAGATGTCGGTTCGTTTGGCCGTACAATCGCGATGTTCGCTTAATTACGACGGAATGCGCATAAGCGCGAAAAACGATCCAAATGACGCGACGAATGGATTTTTCTCATGCCAAACACTAGAATAAAATATTTTAGTGCTTACATAAATTTTTGGATGTCCGGATGTATTCAGAACGTAAGTTATGCGCGAAAATGCAAACTTATGCACTTTCTGACGCTTTTAGTCCCTGAATGAACCAAAAGTTTATTTTAGCACACCGAACCCCTCAAAGCCTATTTCTAAGATTTGTAAAGGATATTTATGGTATGTTTAACTTAAGGTCATGTTCCGGAATTTCTGTTACAGTTCAAATTGGCATACTTTCGCAGTTTGTCAATTTTAGTCCCTGTAGGCGAATTAACTAGATTTTGTCATACCAAAGCCTTCAAAACTTATTTCTAAGTTATGTAAAGGTTATTTAAGGTATGTTAAGCATATGTGGATGTTCCGGAGTATTTTTCGCGTTAAACTGATTACGTTTACGCACCAGTTTACGTATAACTCTCCAGAAAGCGATATAGAGTTTGAAATTGAATAAAAACCGAAACATGAAAAATGTAAAACATAAACAAACAAACATTGGGATCAAATAACTTTATTTCATTGATAACTGAATTGTATACAATGATTACAAGCACAGATGTCACAGTCTCCCCTACTTGTGGAAATTTCGTCCCGAAATTTCTTTAGAGGAAACTCGTGAGAAAAGATGCGGATACTTCACCTTCATTTGATCTTCTCCTTCCCAAGTAAACTCAGGTCCACGCTTAGATTCCCAGCGAACTTTAACCAAAGGAATGCGCTTGCGTTTAAGCCATTTGACCATACGGTCCATGATTTGTACAGGTTTCTCAACAAAATGTAGTGTTTTATCAACACGAATTTCGTCAAGTGGTATGTGGAGGTTCTCATCAGCTAAACACTTCTTGAGGTTGGACACGTGGAAGTTTGGATGAACATTTCCAAGTTCAGGAGGTAACTCAAGTCTATAGGCTACCTTACCGATTCTTTCGACGATCTTGAATGGTCCAACATATCTAGGTGCAAGTTTTCCTGTCTTTCCAAATCTGATCACACCTTTCCAAGGTGAGACCTTAAGTAATACACGATCACCGACTTGAAAATCCAAGGGCTTGCGTTTTGGGTCCGCGTAACTCTTTTGACGGCTTCTAGCTGTCTGAAGGTTATCACGAACTTTCTTAATCTTGTCAGTTGTCTCTAAAATGAGGGCAGGTCCAGTAAGTTGAGCCTCGGCGATCTCATTCCAGCAGACTGGTGAACGACATTTTCGACCATAGAGAGCCTCGAAAGGAGCCATGTTGATGCTGGAGTGATAACTGTTGTTGTAGGAGAATTCAATCAATGGAAGATGTGAATCCCAACTACCACCAAAATCGATCACACAAGCTCTAAGCATATCCTCCAGAGTCTGGATTGTTCTTTCAGATTGACCATCCGTTTGCGGATGATAAGCTGTGCTCAGATTAAGTTGGGTCCCCATAGCAGATTGCATGGTTCTCCAAAAATGAGAAGTGAAACGAGCATCTCTGTCAGAAATGATGTTCAAAGGAACACCATGTCGAGCTACAATTTCATCCACGTAGATTTTATCTAGCACTTCAGCAGAAAAATCCTCACGGATTGGCAAGAAATGCGCTGATTTTGTAAGACGATCAACAACTACCCAGATGGCATCGTGACCTTTCTTAGTGCGTGGAAGTTTGGTAACGAGATCCATAGCAATGTTTTCCCATTTCCAAACTGGGATCTCTGGTTGCTCCAAAAGACCAGAAGGATGTTGGTGTTCAGCCTTGACCTTAAGACAAGTAAGGCATTTTGAAACGTACAAGGCAATGTCCTTCTTCATACCAGGCCACCAATACTGAGTACGAAGATCCTTATACATTTTGTCTGAGCCAGGATGGACAGAATAACGTGACTTATGAGCTTCATCCATAAGCAGGGTGCGAAGACCATCTTGGCTTGGGACCCACAAACGGTCCATGAAATAATAAGATCCATTGTCTTTCAAAACAAGATCAGGCTTAATGTGATAGGGTAATTCCTTACCCATCAAGTCTTGTGAAACACAAGCATGTTGAGCCTGAGAAATGCGGGCTTGAATATCAACTCGAGCCTGAATATCAGATTGAACACGAACACAATGAAGCTTGATATGTTCTTTACGACTCAAGGCATCGGCTACGACATTCGCCTTACCAGGGTGGTAGCGAATTTCGCAGTCATAGTTGTTTAGAAGCTCAACCCAACGTCTTTGCCTCATGTGATCGATATGCTGAAGACTTCTGTGGTCAGTGAAAATCACGCATTTTGTACCGTACAAACAGTGTCTCCAGATTTTAAGAGGGAAGATAACTGCACCCAACTCAAGATCATGAGTGGTGTAGTTTTTCTCATGCACCTTCAATTTCCCTGATGCATAGGCTATGACTTTGTTCCTTTGCATCAGAACACAGCCAAGACCTAATTTGGATGCGTCACAATAAACGATGAAATCATCATTGCCTTCGGGCAAAGATAGGATAGGTGCATCACAAAGCTTCTGCTTCAAGGTCTGAAACGCTTCTTCTTGTTTGGAACCCCATACAAAGGGTTTATTTTTCTAAGTTAGAGCAGTTAGGGGAACTGCAATCTTTGAGAAATTTTCGATGAAGCGGCGGTAATAACCCGCAAGACCAAGAAATGAACGAACTTCAGTAGGAGTAGTAGGCGTATCCCAATACTTAATCACGCTGATCTTGGAGAGATCTAAATGAATACCTTGTTCGTTGACGATGTGTCCTAAAAATTGAACTTCTTTAAGCCAGAATTCACACTTGGAGAATTTGGCGAAAAGTTGCTCTTTCTTTAGGAGTTCCAGAGTAAGACAAAGATGTTGCTCATGATCAGCTTGCATCTTAGAATAAATCAAGATGTCATCTATAAAAACGATGATGAACTTATCTAAATAAGGCTTGCAGACCCTATTCATCAAGTCCATGAAAACAGCAGGAGCATTAGTCAAACCGAATGGCATAACTGTGAATTCATAATGCCCATAACGAGTGCGGAACGCTGTCTTGGGAATATCATCTTCATGCACGCGAAGTTGATGATATCCAGAACGAAGATCAATCTTCGAGAAGTAAGAAGCGCCCTATAGCTGATCAAAGAGATCATCGATGCGAGGTAGGGGATATCGATTCTTGATGGTGAGCTTGTTAAGCTCACGGTAATCGATGCACATTCTGAAAGATCCATCCTTCTTCTTGACAAAAAGCTAGGACGGATAAAACCTTTATCCGAAAGCTCCTGAAGCTGCTTAGACAGTTCTTGCATCTCAGATGGTACAAGATGATATGGAGCTCTGGCGATAGGATTTGCACCAGGTACGAGATCAATACGGAACTCGACTTGGCGTGCTGGGGGTAATCCAGGTAACTCTTCAGGAAATAGCTCCGGATAGTCCAGAACAACAGGAATGTCTTGAATAGATTTACCTTTACCCTTATCTGCTGTAACATGTGCCAAGAAGGCCACATAGTTCTTTCGCAGATACTTCCGAGCTTGAGTACAAGACATGAGCTTGAGGCTACAAGCAGGTTTCTCACCACGAACCTGTAGGATCTCACCTGACGAAAGCGGCACACGAACGATCTTCTAAAAACAAACTACCTCTGCGCGATGCTTGGCTAACCAATCCATACCCACTATAATGTCGAAGCTTCCCAGTTGCATTGGCGTGAGGTCGATGGGGAAAATATGGTTATTAAGGTTCAATTGGCAATTGCAAAGAACAGAATCAAGAACAATGGGTTCACCACTGGCAACCTCTACTGTCAAGGGTTTACCTAGTTTCGTTCTAGACACGCAAAGCAATGGCTCAAAAGATAATGACACAAAGCTCTTATCGGCACCAGAATCAAAAAGAACAGATGCAGGTTGGTTATTAACAGAGAACGTACCGTTAACCACTTCATTGTCTGCTTGAGCTTCTTGTGCATTCATGTTGAAGACTCGACCTCGAGCCTGAGCCTGAGCTGGATTCGCATTCACCAATCTTGGGCATTGATTACGGTAGTGGGTCAGATCCCCACAGTTATAACAAGAACCTGGTGGGTAGTGAGGTCGTGCAGCTTGACCTTGTTGTTGAGCAAGAGGCTGAGCAACTTGTTCAGCCGGGTTCTGAACTGCCCGATTCTGATTGGCAGGGATGCGGCAGGTGTCAGCAAGATGACCAGATCTTCCGCAGTTGGTGCACTGACGACACTGGAGGTGCGGTTGATGATGACCGTTACATCTGTTGCACAAAGGTGCATTGCCAAGATAAGGTTTCTTGGCAGGCTGTTGCGCAGGCTGATTTGGAGCAGCTTGATTTGCTTGTGCAGTAACGGCGTAGTTTTGGGAAGCCTTACGCTTCCTTGAACCCTTTGAGGAACCAAAATCCTTACCCTTTTTGTTCTTACCCTTCTTGCTCTCACTCTGATCAGACACCTGCTTCTTACCCTTGTCCCCCTTTCTATGCAGCTTACCCCTTCGAATCTGTGACTCGGTCAATGTCGTAGATAGCTCGATTGCCTGACTGATTGTGGTAGGGTTACTACTAACGGTGTCTTGTATGGAGTCAGGCAGACCATCGATATACCTCTCGATAGCCTTCTCGAGTGGGGTAACCATTGTTGGGTATAACAAACTCAGCTCCTCAAATCTATCAGTATATGCCCGGTGCTCGCCACTATCCTATTTCAGATCATCAAATTCCCTTTCCAAAGCTCACAGCTCATGACGAGGACAAAACTCCCTCATCATAAGAGTCCTAAGTTCAGCCCATGTTTGTGCTAAAGCAACCTCAGCACCACGGTCTCTCATAACCCCGTTCCACCATGTAAGCGCCCTCTTCTGAAACACACTGGAAGTAAACTCGACTTTACGATTATCAGGACACTAAACGTGGCGGAAAGTATTCTCAATGCTCTCGAACCATTGAAGAAGCCCAGTTGCTCCCTCAGTACCACTGAACTTGAGTGGTTTAGCCGAGTTAAAACTCTTGAAGTTGCATGGAGCATTATTGTTGTTGTTGGCTTGGTTCCATTGAGCAATAAGATTGGGGAACGCAGCAGCCATTTGCTGTGCGATGATTTCTGCCAGTTCGGCATTAGGCATCGGATTTTCGTGTCGAGGAGGCATTCTAAAAGAGGAAACATGAGAGGAACGAGTGAGATGTTTAGATGAAAAGAATGAGATGAAACAAAAATCGACAAAAGCAAAGAGGGTGGTTATTTGTCCGTATCACAAAGCAAATAAACGACACACAGTGACTAATCAAAGTAAATGGGTCCAAAAATAATGCTTAGCGAAGACATGCTCGCCTATAAGTGAACACTCACCCCAAGAGTTCCCAGGTAAGAGTGACTTGTCCGATTATGTGGATTTGTACGAACACTCTAGCCTTAGACAGAAAACCCAGGGTACAGGCATTCACTCTTCCAGTTTGCACGTGTTCACACTATTTAGAACCCAAAACTTTGACGAGATTTTGAAAACTTGGAAGGCACAAGGCCAAAAGAATCATTCAAAATCAAATGATAAATTTTCAAAATCAATTTGAAAAATCAAAAGGGTTCAAAACCATATAATAAATTATTTAAAAAACAGAAGATTGTTTTTCAAAAATCGTTTTAGAAAGATTGGGTTCTTGTTTTGGTGATCACCTAAGGATAGGTGAAGTGCATGTTTTAAGATCTAATCACAAGATAACTTGTGTTGGGGTCCTAGAAAGGTTATAGTCTAGGTCAAAGCATTACTAACAACCTAATTCCCTATAACCATTGGCTCTGATACCAACTCTTCTGTCACACCCCGACCACGTAAAACATCAAATCGTGGCGGAAACGTCGGGGAGTGTTGTAACAGAATTATTGTTTCACAACCATGGCATTTAAAAGTTATGTTTTATTCATTCAACAAAGAGTGGCATTGTCTTAAGATAACTGAAACAAAGAGTACATCACATAATTAAACTAGTTCTATCTTTATTTTAAATCTCTAAGGCACAGGTCCGCCCTAGTGTGTCACGAACATCCTAAGCAGCAGCTCCTGAAACACATGTGAAAATAGGTACGTCAGCATAAAAATGCCTGTGAGATACATAGGTTTTATGAAAATAGGATTCATGACTTGAGTTTAGAGAAAAGTTTAATGAAAATCAGTCATGAACCTTGTTAAATGTTTTGTTTTATAAATCATTTGAAAAACGATAGCAAAATCAGATGATATGTATATATATAAAAGGATAGTGTGTGGTAATAAGAATAACCAAGTAAAAAGAGTTTGAATAAACCAAGTTATTTGTGAAACAATGTTTAAGTGAAAAAGTGTTGTAAAATGTAATATGTTTAAACTGAAGTGGTTTAAATGACGCTACGATATGTAATATCATAAAAACACTTATATATAGGAAGTACCAGCGGCGTATCCACCATGTTTGTATCATATTACACACGCCTCATTATTTAAGTCACTCAAACAAACCAACAATTTAAAATATCCATGTCTTAGTCTAATAGTCAAATGTCATAGTATAAACCCAGTTGAATATAAGTCATGTAATGAGTAAACAATAGTTATGTATGGTAAGTAAAATGAGACTACTTAAACCACAAGTAAAAATGTACAAAACAAAGTATTTTGAATAAATCAAAAGTTATGTTTTGTAAGACAAATACATGTTTTACTGATACAAACACTTATGTGGTAAGTTAACGCATTACATTCAAGCCTTGAGACAGCAGGATAACCTTAGAGTAAAGATTATCAAAGTAAAATGTTTTCGGATTCAGTCATTCCTTACACCCAAACAAACCTAGGATGTCAGGAACGGGATTTGTCAAGTCCTATGGTACCATTACTTACTACCGAGCGGTGTAGCTAATGTTAATGAATGTAGTTTAGACCCGTTGAACAAACCAAATGTCATATCAAATTGTAAACATGTGATGAAAGTAATGTACTAAGTATGCTAAGTTAACATACAAAGCAGAAAAGTCATGTAAATCAATGTGCTAAATATGCTTAGTTAACATATAAAGCAGAAAAAGATGTATTGTAAATCAATGTGCTAAATATGCTAAGTGAACATACATAGCAAAAGAAAATGAAATTATGTATTAAAAGTGTACTATTGAACATAGTAAGTATATGATATGAAAACATGGAAAACATGAAAATAACAAGTAGGCACATGTGTTTCACCCCAAAATGTTTGGAAAATAGTAAAAGAGGGGTCTATGTACTCACTTGAGATTGCTCAATAGACTTTAGATATCCACCAAGCAAAGCTAGAAAGTTACGGAATCAAACGGCACCTAATATAGGTAACTACATTAATAAACGGACCTAATCGGAGGATCGGGTAGTATGAGGGTTCGTAAACCAAATGAGTGTAGGAACTCATATAATATGGTTTAACAAAGCCTACATACTAAAACGAAACTTATTCTAAGTGCTTTTGACCCGTTACGACCCGTTTAGGTAGCTTACGCTACTTTAACGCGTTGTTTGCGTAAAACGCATTCGGAACGCCTAACTAGCCCTATGACAAGTAAAATATGCCTTAACATGTCTAATATTGTTACTAAATCAGTTTAGATACCAAAAATTAGGTTTCATAGGCTTAAAATGAATTTTAACGTAAAAAGGGCATTTTGGTAATTTACCTAAGGCATATATACTACCTATCATACAACTAACTAAACGTTGTGACCGGTATAACCTCGGAAGGTTATTCCCTATACAACTATGGTCACCTAAAGTGTTTGGTCGGATCCTAATGATCGACCAAATGGGTCGGGTTCGAAAGCATAAGCGATTGATTAGATCGCTTACCCTTATGACCCTAAACAAGCACAAATCTAAAAGTAACGAGCTAAACATGCTAGAACATGTTTAGTCAAGTTAGAAAACAGGTTTTGGTATCAAAACAAACGGTTTTGATACCCTAGAGTAGTTTGGTTACAAAATACGCAAGAACACGCATTTTGCCCGAAACTACGACTCGTCACTGAGCCTAGATAACGTGGTAATCAGTAGGTATAGTCACTAGGGACTATGACCATCGTGATTACGCTCACGTTATGAAGTTCAAACGAACTTCGCATTGACCATAAACTGGGGTATCAACGAACGATAAACGAACGATAAACGCGAAAGTCAAACGCAGTTTGACTTTAACGCTAAAACGAACGCAGTTTGACTTTAACGCTAAAACGAACGATAAACACGAAAGAATACTTACAGAAGGTCCCCGCAAGATTCGAACCCGATTCACTCTCAGGTAGGAAGTATATAAACATCCACTTAGAGAGCTTTGAATCAGATTCAAATGTGAGGGAATGAGCAAGACAAGGGGGGGTATTTATAGGAAATGTAGAGCCGTTAAGATCGTTTCTTGGAGAAGGGGGCACGATCTAAGCCGTACACTTGCCACATTCTGATTTGGTACCTTGATGGGCACACAAACCAGCCCATAGAAACCCAAAAACCATGTGCACAAGTGGGTAAAAGCTGGATTAAGCTGGAAAACACTTTCTGCTAATCTGGGGATTGCTTGCGCACCTTAACACTCAGAGTGTTGAGGTGCGCAAGGACCTTGCAGACCAGAAACTTTGATTTTTGGCAGTTTTGGTCCCTGTTGTGAAATAAGGCCATTTTCGACGCGTTTAAGGCCCGTTAACCACATTTCAAAGCTCTAAAATGAAGTTAAAGTATAGGGAACTTAAAATGTGCTAAAAAATATCTCAGATGTCGGTTCGTTTGGCCGTACAATCGCGATGTTCGCTTAATTACGACGGAATGCGCATAAGCGCGAAAAACGATCCAAATGACGCGACGAATGGATTTTTCTCATTCCAAACACTAAAATAAAATATTTTAGTACTTACATAAATTTTTGGATGTCCGGATGTATTCAGAACGTAAGTTATGCGCGAAAATGCAAACTTATGCACTTTCTGACGCTTTTAATCCCTGAATGAACCAAAAGTTTATTTTAGCACACCGAACCCCTCAAAGCCTATTTCTAAGCTTTGTAAAGGATATTTATGGTATGTTTAACTTATGGTCATGTTCCGGAATGTCTGTTACAGTTCAAATTGGCATACTTTCACAGTTTGTCAATTTTAGTCCCTGTAGGCGAATTAACTAGATTTTGCCATACCAAAGCCTTTAAAACTTATTTCTATGTTATGTAAAGGTTATTTAAGGTATGTTAAGCATATGTGGATGTTCCGGAGTATTTTTCGCGTTAAACTGATTACGTTTACGTACCAGTTTGCGTATAACTCTCCAGAAAGCGATATAGAGTTTGAAATTGAATAAAAACCGAAACATGAAAAATGTAAAACATAAACAAACAAACATTGGGATCAAATAACTTTATTTCATTGATAACTGAATTGTCTACAATGATTACAAGCACAGATGTCACAGAAAACATGTTCAAAATGGTGTGATTGTATCAACACACATAACCCTCTTTAGGGTTCAACAAGTGATCACCAAGGGTCGAAGTCGAGCTTACCAAATTTTCCAAGCTAGAGCGAAATCTTATTAGGTCTTCTACATGAAAAAAAACAAAAACGAAGGCGTAGTGTCACCGTGATAAAGCAATGATAGATTAGTCTAAGTTGATAATAGTAATTAGATATCGCATTAAACGGTAAAGATCGGCCAGTGCAATGGCTAGTGAAAAGATTCGTGTAAAAGGAAAACTCTCATGGAATAATAACTCTTGCAATATACGGGGGGGGGGGGGTAAGGTATATGTTTCAATCATCGCGTTTCATCTGTGGGTTGACTAATTTGTTTCTCCGACATCCAATGTCCCGAAGACCATGGAACCATCTGAAAACAGGATCCGGCGAGTTTGACGGAGCTTTTGTCTCGAAATGACATGTTCGGTGATAATAAACGATAAAAACGAGTAGAAGATAGAATAGAACACCGAGTAGTCACTTATAATCTGGTCTCTTATTGATAATCCAACGTTAGAGCACCATGAGACTAGTTGGACAGCATGTCCCCTCTGGGATCCAAAAGCTTATCCAACACAAGATCCAAGCACCTATATATAGGCATCAGGCCTTCGTACGAAGCTACCTCTGGCTTCGTACGAAGCCAACTTGATCTTGGATTTCCATTTCGAACCCACTACTCAGTCACTTCGTACGAATCCATGCTATCGTACGAAGCCACTGTTACATCACATAACCTTGGTTTGACACTGGATTTCACCCTATTCTATACAATATTCAACACACGCTCTATCTAGCTATTCGCACAGTGGCAAACGTACGAATAATGCCCAAAAAAGATTCCCCCTCGGCTGTCACTGTTTGAATATTCTGCAACTTCAATCTTTTATACAACTTCAATCAGCCATCTTCAAATCTTCAATAGATTCCCCCTTGATTGATGATCCGGGTTTGCTTTTGACAATGTCGAGCACGTTCCCCCTTAAATGAATCTTCAGGTCTTTTTGCACAGTTCACAACTCTCCTCTGATTTGCTAAACTGCAACCTACACGAACAATCACCAACTTGAAACTAATCAATGCAACAATCTCTGTTTAAGGTTTAGCCACATCCGAGTTCAGTTTTTGTTATGTCATGTAAGCACCACGATATCGCATTCCGCTTGCTCGATCTAAGAATGTACAAAAACTCAACCGGCAATTGATAGAAACTTCAAATACCTCACTGGTTAACTTCAAATCTGTGATTCCCCCTGAAGATTTGATATCCCATTTTCCGCGATCACTATAACGCACCGTAAGAATGATTGATCTGATGGGATTTTAACATGTTTATCAAAGTAATTTCATCCATATGAAATAAAAACGCAGTGGAAAAATAGTTTAGAACATGTTACTTTTATAAGATATAAACCTATTTATATGCAAAATCCCAAAACCCGGATCCATATATGAGATGTATACTATCAAACACAACCATAGGATGTTTAGAAAACTACCTTCTTGAAGTGCAAGGATTATGAAACGGATGATGCTTCTTGAAATGGTTGTCTTCAAGAGTAGAAGACCTCAAGCTTGTATACCCCAAGCTTCCAACAAACACCACAAGTTTAGCTAGGATTTAACACTTGAAGATCAAAGAATGAACACTTGAAAGCACCCTCTAATGGCCGAAATTTTTGAGCAAAAATTCAGCTCTACTTATTTAATTTTTGCCATAAAAAAAACTCATATAAGCTTGAGAGAATGCATGCCTTTATTCTTGCCCAATCACAAGGTCTCTAACACATGCAAAAGCATGTACATGCATTGGACCAAAGTCTTTGGATAGAACACCCAATCTAAATCCATGCATATGCATAGAATGTGATTGGAACAAGACTTTTTGATAGAGACAAAAAGGGGGGGCGGTCCCATGTGGGGTTTTTATAAAAAAAATAAATTTCTTTTATAAAATTAAGTCTTGGTTCATATATATATTTATAACTTTTATAAATATAACACTACATAGATGCAAGACTTTATACAACCTTTAAAATTGTTATTTAACCCATTAAATAACAAAATAAAATATTCTCTCAAAATAAATTATCCACATAATTTATTGGTTTCTCAAGTGTAATTATTTAGAAAACCAATTTCTAAATATTGTAAGTGTTAATATTTATTTGTTTGATCATATCACAAATAAATAATATAAGTGTTTGTCTAGCTTGTTATTGGGTATGACTCGACTTGGATCATAACGTACTAGCCACATCAATTTATTATGTGTCTTGGGCATACAGAGTCCAACAATCTCCCACTTGCACAAGATACATAGAAGATTGATGCAAGCAGTAAATGACGCCTAACTACGGTTTACTACCCCCAATACGTATGACTATATTTGCCATTCAATAACATCATTCCTTTCAAGTCTCTTACTTGAACATGATTTAGGTGAATCTATCATTTATCCTTTCGTTACAGATGTCATGTTAAATCCAGAGACATAGAGTGATCACTCTCTGTTTGATTTAACTTTAGCAGGCCTTAGACATCTTACTCTCAACGAATAAGAGGAACAAATCCCTTCTTGACTACATACGTCTCTCACAATCACCTTGTATCATATCTGAGCTCAGCCTTATGTACTGTCATATTACTGACAGCGAAGAAATAAGTCAAGGCATAATATTTGGTGAATATCAAGACCCAATATGTATCTCAGGTCAGAGGATACTATGATATTCGCCTTAACTCAAATTTACTTATGATCAATCACAGATGATTCCATGCAGTAATATTTGAGAGCGAGTCAGTCCAATATTTGTATCCCACAAATATCTATGAACTTTGGCAGCAACATTTTGCTCTATATTCATTCTAAATGAATATCCACCAATCCAAGTTCATAATAGTCTTACATTCATATTTGTTCCCATAATTATGATCGACTACGGACATTTAGAATAATTAACTTATTCACGGATTTAAACATGCTAATATGAAACATAACTCAAAATACCATAAAAGAGTTAAATTAATAATTGTTTCAATATCCAAATACAAAATTAGATCAAATCCAATCACTAGAATATCGAAGTCCTAAGGAACATGTATGACCCTCATGTTTTCCCCTGTCAAGGAGCTTCGTGAGTGGATCCGCAATGTTTTGATCTGTGTGAACTTGGCGGATACATATCTTTCCCTTTTCAACTTCATCCCTTATGTAGTTGAATCTCCGCTCGATATGTCTAGTCTTTTGGTGCGCACGAGGTTCCTTGATTTGAGCAATCGCACCCTCGTTATCACAAAAGATCTCTAGGGGGTCTTGAATGGTAGGGACCACCCCTAGGTCGGCTATAAATTTCTTCAGCCATGCAGCTTCTTGGGCTGCCAATGAAGCGGCGATGTATTCTGATTCTGTAGTGGACAATGCTACCACGTCTTGTTTTGAGCTCTTCCAAGAGACTGCTCCACCATTTAAAATGAAGACATACCCCGATTGCGATCGAGAATCACTTCGATCGGTTTGGAAACTCGCGTCCGTGTAACCCTTTACAACGAGTTCCTCCTCACCAGATCCATATATTAAGAACATATCCTTAGTCCTCCTAAGATATTTCAATATACTTTTAACAGCCATCCAATGACTGTTACCTGGATTCTGCTGGTATCTACTCGTCATGCTCAAGGCGCATGAAACGTCCGGTCTGGTGCATATCATTGCATACATGATGGATCCTTTAGCTGACGCATATGGGATTCTTTTCATTTTCTCTTGCTCATCCTTTGAGCTTGGACATTGAGATATGTTCAATATTGTCCCCTTTTGAATAGGTACAAAACCTCTCTTAGAGTTCTCCATTTGGAACCTATTCAAGACTTTGTCAATGTATGCACTTTGGTTTAAACCTATCAAGCGCCTTGATCTATCCCTATAGACCTTTATTCCCAGAATGTAGGCTACTTCACCAAGATCCTTAATGGAAAAACAACTTCCAAGCCAAGCTTTTACACCTTCCATGGTTGGAATGTCATTCCCAAATAGTAGAATGTCATCGACATACAGTACTAAGAAAGTGATGATGCTCCCACTAGCTTTCTTATACACACAAGCTTCATCACCGTTCTTGATGAATCCAAAATTCTTAATTTCTTCATCAAAACGATGATTCCAACTTCTAGATGCTTGTTTCAATCCATAGATTGATTTCTTTAACTTGCATACTTTGTCAGGATGTTTTGGATCGACAAAACCTTCAGGCTGAACCATATAGACATCTTCATCAAGATATCCATTAAGAAAAGCCGTTTTGACATCCAATTGCCAGATCTCATAGTCATAATATGCAGCTATGGCAAATAATATCCTGATTGACTTCAGCATCGCGACAGGCGAGAAGGTCTCATCATAATCAATCCCTTGAGTTTGAGTGAAACCTTTTGCAACAAGTCTTGCTTTGTAAGTATCCAAGTTACCATGCATATCTGTTTTCTTCTTGAAGACCCACTTACTTCCAACTGCTTTGGAGTTGAGTGGTGGTACAACCAATTCCCAAACTTGGTTGTCATACATGGATTGCATCTCTATGTTCATGGCTTCAAGCCATTTGTCATAATCGGATTTTGACATTGCATCATGGTATGTGGTTGGTTCATCTGAATCTACCACGTAGCATCCATCCATGAAAAATCCATATCTTTCAGGTGGATTACTAATTCTACCAGATCTGCGAACATTTTGTGTGTTCCGATCAACCTCTTGATCATTTTCAACAACCTCTTGTTGAGTGCTAGTATCAACCAAACGTGTATCGTCTTGTGGTTCTTGATCCTCTTCAAGTTCCATTGTTCTACTACTAGTTCCTTCCATAAGGAATTTAGCTTCTAAGAACTTACCCTTTCGAGCAACAAATACCTTTTGCTCGGTTGGATCGTAGAAATAATATCCTATATCATCTTTAGGATATCCTACAAAGATACACTTAGTAGATCGGACTTCCAATTTATTTGGAGTGTATTGCTTAACATAAGCTTCACAACCCCAAACCCTTAAGAATGATAATGATGGAGGGTTTCCATGCCATATTTCAAAAGGTGTCCTTTCTACTTTCTTGGTTGGGGCCATATTTAGTATACGGACTGCGGAGAGCAAAGCGTAACCCCAAAATGATAGAGGTAATGTGCTTCTAGCCATCATAGATCGAACCATATCTAATAGAGTTCGATTTCTCCTTTCGGACACACCATTGTGTTGTGGTGTTCCTGGTGGAGTAAGTTGTGAAATGATTCCACAACTTCTAAGATGATCTTGAAAAGCACCACTTAGGTATTCACCTCCTCTATCGGTACGAAGGACTTTGATTGTTTTCTTGAGTTGATTTTCTACTTCACTTTTGAAGTCTTTGAACATTTCAAATGCTTCATCCTTGTGTCTTAGTAAGTACACATAACCATAACGACTATAGTCGTCGGTAAAGGTAATGAAGTATCTTTCACCATTCCTAGTCATCGGCTTAAAAGGACCACATACATCCGAATGTATGATACCTAGTAAGTCTTTTGCCCTTTCAAAAGTTCCACTAAAGGGTGTCTTGGTCATTTTGCCTTGTAAACAAGATTCGCATACATCAAATGAATTATCTTCATTTGTATTCAGAAGACCATTTTTCTGAAGTGTATGCATGCGATTCTTGCTTATATGTCCAAGGCGACAATGCCAAAGGTAGGAATCACTCAAATCCATTTTGAGTTTCTTGTTGGTTACTTGGTACATTGAGCTATCATATGATGCGTTATCATGATCTAATTCATAAATACCATTCAAAGACATAGCTTTAAAATAAAACACATCATTCTTAGAAACATAAATATCATAGTTAACAAATTCGAAATTGAAACCAGATTGTTTTAAAAGGGAAACAGAAATTATGTTCCTAGTCAAACTAGGAGCATATAAAACATTCTTCAAAATCACTTCCAAACCACTTGGAAGCTTTAAAACGTAGTCTCCTTGAGCTTCGACTTCAACTTTTGCTCCGTTGCCCATAAAGAGACTACTGTCCCCTTTCTTGTAATGTCTACTTCTTCTGAACCCCTGCAACGAATTGCAAATATGAGTTCCACATCCGGTATCTAGTACCCATGTGTTAGAAGAAATAACATTAAGCTCAACATGTATCATAAAGATAGTACCTGAGGTTTGCCCTGCATCCCTCTTGTTTTTCAACTCCTTGAGATAGGTTGGACAATTTCTCTTCCAATGTCCTATCTCACCACATTCAAAACATGGGTCATTTGTAGCAACCTTTTGCTTCTTCTCCTTCGGTTTGTAGGGTTCTGCTTTAGCTTTTCCCTTTCCCTTGACGTGTCCCTTTCTTTTAGCATAGTTTGCTTTAGAGTCAGGGTGGGGCCTCTTTTTGCTGCCACCTTCATTGATCGCTAGGACTGGTAAAGCCTTTTTGCCCATACTTGCTTCGGCCGTCTTGAGCATTGCATGAAGTTCACCAATGCTCTTGTCCCATCCATTCATGTTGTAATTCATTACAAAACTCTCAAATTTCTTTGTCAAAGAGTTGAGGATCAAATCCGTAGCCAACTCTTTAGAGACGGGACAATTTAGCCGTTCGAGGCGATCAATGTGGCTTTTCATCTTGAGAACATAAGATGATACCGATTGGGTTTCCTCCATTCGACATGCATGAAGCGCTCGAACAGTTTCGAAGCGTTCTACCCTTGCTTGTTGTAGGAACATTTCCTTTAACTGGGTAATCATGTCGTATGCCCCGTGATGTTCAAAATCCTTTTGAATTTCGGGAATCATAGTTCCCAACATGAGGCATGAGGCTTGCATGGAGTCCTCGGTATACTTAACCCAATCGTTGTAGGCTTCCACATCTTCCACGTTAGGTTCATCGGGAATAGGATCGTCCAAGACATAGGATATTTTCTCTTGCTTGAGAACGATTCTCAAGTTTCGAAACCAATCCATGGAGTTGTTATGGTTGAGACGATCCTTTTCAAGGATGGTTCTTAGTGATAGGTTTCGGACGATTTGGTTAGTCGGGTTTGCATTGTTAGCGGCCATCTACAAAATTTAACAAGTTCAATTTTAGTATTTTCGATATTATTATATTTTAATCATTAATACCCTTTTGTGTCTTAAAGACAATTAATAATTAAAATCTAGGATCCAACGTTACATTTAAATATTGGTTAGGTGACCTTTATCCCTCTATTTAAATTAACAAGGTAGTCAACGTTTGACAATTGCAACTCTTTGCAATTTCTAGCCATATGGGATCGGTTAAACATCTATATGTTTAGTTGGCATGTTTAATCCCATCAACACCTTTGTTCCCCATGCTTTGGTGACCCTAAGTTCATGGTTTCCAAATCAAGTCGTCCAACTTACACACACGTGTGAGTTTATACACATAAGTGGTTAGGTGACCTTTATCCCACAAATATGGTAAACCCACCTCGAACATACAAGTTCCCTCAAATGTGGTTAGGTGACCTTTATCCCACAATAAGAGTTCCCAAGTGTTTCGAGTGTTGTATAAAAGGATGGTGTTTGACTTGTTTTATAAAAGGGTTTTTAATATTTCAAAATTCTAGTTTAGAAAATATTATGTACCATATATTTGCATGCATTCAAATCAATGGTACTATAGTGAAAACTAATTTTCAAGGTACTTTTTAATAAAACCCATTTTATTATAAAAATCATTAATTTTTAATAAAACCTTTATTAAACATTTTAATGACTTTGTCAAGAATCAATTTTACGCTTGTTGTTGATTATTAGTTTGTTAAGTCATGCATATCTACATATCATCTAAACAACAAAATAAACAACCAAACAAGCACATCATTCACAACAATAGGTGCATAACCATAGCCAACTATTTTGACAACACTTGTTAGCCGAAACAAGTGTGCCAAAAGGTCCTTCCTAAAGGGTGAAAAATGACACAAGTAATGTGTCGATGAACTCCCACTTGATCCCGCATCCAAATGCTTCAAGTCTCCTTCTTGTGTTGTGATTTCTCCACCTTCTTAGAGCTTCCAAAAGTCTTTTATTTTCAGCTCCAAACTCCTTTGGACTTCAAAATTGTGTTTTGGTTATCGGGTTAAAATCCCGTTGAGAACGATGAAGTTCTTTGGACCCATTATTATGGTCCAAACCAAAACCGCATTTTTGTGTGCCTCTTCTTTTACAAAATATATCCTAATACATTTTTCTAGTAAAATAAAATGCACCTAATCTATTTATTTTACATACCAAATGAAATAAATAAATTACATATCTTCTAATGGAAGAACAAAATAATAATTATTACAACCCATTGAAATAATAAATCACAACACAATCATCCAACACAAGGTCATGGCTAGGTCATATGCACCAAAATATATATCCAAATATATATTTATATTAATTTCAAAAAGCATATAAAAAAATGGTTCCCTTTTAATAACCATTTTCGGCTATGTCCAAAAAACCGAAAAGGTGAGTTTTGTCCAAACAAACAAATCATCCACATGAAATAATTTTTCAAGATTCATTTATGCATGTAAGAATATAATCTTGAAAAACAAAGGGATAACCATACTTAAAATTTCGGCCATAGGGTTTTCACCAAACCCGAAACCCGAAAATTTTAAGTCTATTGAAGCATGCACTCATATAAGCGGCTCTAGATGCCATTGATGGGATTTTAACATGTTTATCAAAGTAATTTCATCCATATGAAATAAAAACGCAGCGGAAAAATAGTTTAGAACATGTTACTTTTATAAGATATAAACCTATTTATATGCAAAATCCCAAAACCCGGATCCATATATGAGATGTATACTATCAAACACAACCATAGGATGTTTAGAAAACTACCTTCTTGAAGTGCAAGGATTATGAAACGGATGATGCTTCTTGAAATGGTTGTCTTCAAGAGTAGAAGACCTCAAGCTTGTATACCCCAAGCTTCCAACAAACACCACAAGTTTAGCTAGGATTTAACAGTTGAAGATCAAAGAATGAACACTTGAAAGCACCCTCTAATGGCCGAAATTTTTGAGCAAAAATTCAGCTCTACTTATTTAATTTTTGCCATAAAAAAAACTCATATAAGCTTGAGAGAATGCATGCCTTTATTCTTGCCCAATCACAAGGTCTCTAACACATGCAAAAGCATGTACATGCATTGGACCAAAGTCTTTGGATAGAACACCCAATCTAAATCCATGCATATGCATAGAATGTGATTGGAACAAGACTTTTTGATAGAGACAAAAAGGGGGGGCGGCCCCATGTGGGGTTTTTATAAAAAAAATAAATTTCTTTTATAAAATTAAGTCTTGGTTCATATATATATTTATAACTTTTATAAATATAACACTACATAGATGCAAGACTTTATACAACCTTTAAAATTGTTATTTAACCCATTAAATAACAAAATAAAATATTCTCTCAAAATAAATTATCCACATAATTTATTGGTTTCTCAAGTGTAATTATTTAGAAAACCAATTTCTAAATATTGTAAGTGTTAATATTTATTTGTTTGATCATATCACAAATAAATAATATAAGTGTTTGTCTAGCTTGTTATTGGGTATGACTCGACTTGGATCATAACGTACTAGCCACATCAATTTATTATGTGTCTTGGGCATACAGAGTCCAACATGATCCGTGAAAATGGTATTCTCCACAATCAGCAAATCTTCATCGGATAACGAACCATCTGGTAACGTACACTGATCTCCGAAGCATTCATCCACAATCAGATTCACCTTCTCGGACAATCTCGATCTCGGAAGCATTCATCCACAATCAGCTTCACGTTCCTGGGCAATTCTGAAGTCGGAACCACCCAAATACTGTTGTAGTGTCACGAATTTAAAAAATGTCAGAATTTCAACATATGACATTGAAATTTTGATTCCCCCTCATTTTTGTAGATTCTGACATTCTCTCACTGAATTCCCCCTCAAACTAAGCAATTCAGTCCTCTCTTATCTCTGAAAAAATTGACTATACCGAAAATGTGACAATTTTGCCCGAAAACGTCAATTTTTTCATCATTGCGGATTTTACGTTATGGCCCATTAATAGTCAGATAACCCAGATGATAAACATTCTGCACCAGTATCATGACTACCCCACTAATTTCCACAATCTGTGACCGCATCATCAAATTTGTTCGCTGAAGCCCCAGACGGTGTCCCCGAACAACCCACTTGGTCGTTAAAAACTCGAAAAAAATTTCAATCACCAAATTTTTATAGAGACTCGCCTCGTTATTGCGATAAAAAATATGCCTCTCTTTTTTTAGGCATTTGTTCTGGATCAAATTGACATTTAGCACCATGGTCCCTTCGTACGAACCCACTGCCTTCGTATGAACCCAGGGGTGTCTTCATACCAGCATGTCTGACAGTTAATATCATGCCTTTGTATGAAGCCATGCCTTCGTACAAAGCTGCGATGAAACCTCAAGAACACTTTTCGAACACAAATTTCGATCTAGAATCTTTATTTCTGCGAATTTCATGATGAAACTTCACAGGATTGTGCGCGAATCAATTCTGAACAAGATCATTTCTTCAATTTTGAATTTTGTCCGTGAATTGATCCTCAATTTGATGTTTTATTCAATTTTTACGTCAAAACTCCCTACACGTCAAAAATCTATGAGCGTAGCTGATTCAACCGACTGTTAGATCGATCGAATCGGTACCGTAGCTTTGATATCAATTCTGAATACAGGATCGGACGAGTTTGACGGAGCTTTTATCCTGAAACGACATGTTCGGTGATAATAAATGATAAGAAACGAGTAGAAAATAGAATAGAACACCGAGCAGTCACTTATAATCTGGTCTCTTATTGATAATCCAACGTTACAGCACCGCGAGACCAGTTAGACAACATGTCCCCTCTGGGATCCAAAAGCTTATCCAACACAAGATCCAAACACCTATATATAGGCATCAGGCCTTCGTACGCAGCTACCTCTGGCTTCGTACGAAGCCAGCTTGATCTTGGATTTCCAGTTCGAACTCACTATTCAGTCATTTCGTACGAATCCATGCCTTCGTACGAAGCCACTGTTACATCACATAACCTTGGTTCGACACTAGATTTCACCCTATTCTATACAATATTCAACACACGCTCTATCTAGCTATTCGCACAGTGGCAGACGTACGAATAATGCACCAACAAACCATTTGGGGAAATTCGTTTGCAGCGGCGGATACGCTAAGGTGTAAATCAAGTTAGACTAAGGATTAGCCAAATAACAGGGTAATGAGGGTAGCCTTGTGATCGATGGGGATCATGATATGATTATTAGCGTTTCGCTATTTCAGTTGTGGATCAGAAGAACAGCAGGTTGGTAATGCTTAGCCGAAGTATTAGGCGAAAAAAAACAAAGAATCAGGCATATAACCAAAGAATTCTAACAACTATTGTGATCACCGACGACAACTCCAGCAGCGGCCGGTAACGTCAATGGCATGAGATGAAAGTTCGTCGCATCACGGTCATGTGGATATATCATTTGTCCAAAATGGAGTTTGGATGATAGAGTTTCGAGCTGCCCGAGTGTCAACAGGTGGAGATGATGGGGTTCGTCGACGCTCATGATCTTCACATCCATAAAACACAAAGTGAGGATGATGACACAAGAGTATGGAAAGGATAACAGAAGAGAGTTTAGACCCAAGCACTTAAAGTTCCAAGTAAACCCTAAGAACTAAGCATACCATTAGCAATAAACCATGTGACTGTCAAGTAGGCAATACAAACACAAACCATATCACCTAAAGTGTTGAGCCTTTCACATGGAGCAGAGTGTCGTTGTGGATCGTTGTATACTGAGCAGGTTATAGTCTGGTTTTTCTCAAAAATATTTTCCCTTTTTAAAACCGAGTTCACTATAACCAATGGCTCTGATACCAATCAGTCACACCCTCAAAATCCACATGCGGAGTACTACCGCGAGGCGTGTGACTGACCAGGATCATGCCACCAATCATATTGAACAATAAGTAAAGGTAAATAAAGTCCTTCGCAATCAATACGATTAGTGTTTATGAAAAAAAAATATCCAAAACCAAATTTTTAAGTGTCAGCGGAAGCATAATGTTTAGAACCCAAATCATAGGTTTAAAAGTTCATAAGGTTTCATAAGAACCCAATAATGGTTCTTTTCCCACAATGACCAGTCCTCCGTGCAAGCTCCAGTAAGAACCTAACGACCTACAAAGCATGTAGTAATGTATCAAAAAAATGTTGGCGAGTTCACAATTGTTTAGTGTTGTTCCGAAAACGTAGTCTTTGTTAAATTACTCGGTTCTTTAGAAAACATGTCATGGGGAGCTACCCCATTGTTTTAAACTACTAGACTCGTACCATACCGACTGCTGACTGTAGTTATGTTTAGTGCCCCGAGTCAATGTCTATCGTCACTGACTAAGTGCCCAAGTATATTAGTCCACGCCCATCCTCTACGACACGGTGTGAGGCTTTTCAAACCTAATAGCGCTATTTAACTAATAACTCGTTCGCCTTTGGCCCAACGATTAATCGGTATAAAATGTGTAGGGACTTTCAGATAGAGTTTTTGTCTAGTCCGTTTAAGACATGTTAAATAAATAGTAAATTAACAGTTTCCGTTCCTCGCAAGGAGACGAGGTTGCCCGTATTCTACCCAAGGAGAATACGTAGGTTGCATCTCACCTAAGGGGGATGGTTGTTGTTTGCTCCATTCCCAAACCACCGGGAATTACATGCTTTTAGAAAAGTGTGAACTCACATTAGATTAGCTCGATAGATTAGATTAAGTGTATGTAATCTAGAGCGACCGACAACGCCCTATAATAGTTACCATGGTATATTAGACTTTATTTAAACATTGCACGAAAGTCCTACACATGTCTAGCAACTAGCTCACAAACAAGTAATCACATAGCACGTCTATCATATGGTTCCCTAACCATGTTCACAACCTTTCAACGGTATTAAATATGCTATGTATACAATTATCAAACAAGCATGGATACTAAAGTAGCAAGTTTGGTCGTTATGCATTCATGATTTTCTGCATAGAAAAATCACTGAAAATAGGTTGTTTTGAGTGACCCGTTTAACCTGTTTACAAGTCTTCAAAAATTATGATTTTCTATTGTAACGTACCTCTCCGAGGGATAGGCCTTGTGTTAAAATTTCAAGGTCTAACTCTTCACAAATAATTCATAAAAATTCATTTACTAAGCTGCAATCAGATTCGTCACTTCTTTCTGCAACTTACGGAAAAATTTATTTAAAATTCTTCGTTTATCCGATTGACGAAATTCCAGTTGGAGATTTTTGAAATCACCTGGAAGTACTTACAGTAAAAATTTCAGATCATAACTCAGTTCCTATATTGACTTATGACATTCGTAATAGGCTGCAAATTCTGACAGAAAACGCAGCCTGGACCTTTGTTACGAAATAATTCAATTAAAATATCAAACGGCGTCGAAAAAATACAATTCCAGTGGGGTTTGAAATATATTTCCTGACATTATAGAATCAAGAAACACCGACTTTCATTCAATTATGACCCGGTTACAATCGACACAAGTCGGCTGTAACTTTCTGGATAGAATCAGTTTCGTTACCCAGCATCCTAAAACAACTTTTGTGATTTTAATCACATCCCTAGCAACCAAGAACAACATGTATTCATCATTTCCAGCAGGTTATCATTATATATCATCTAATTCAATAACCATGACTAACAATATTCAAAACAAGATAATACCACATCAAACCCTAGTAATTATACGAACCCTTATGCGATTATAACACCAATAAATCATGCATTCTAGCAACCCTAGACTACAAGTAGCATCAAAAACATCAAGAACATCAAGAACCAGAAAACGCAACCATGTATACATGAAACATCGCACACCGAAAGATACCAAGAACACTATCCTTGAGTAGAGATGGAAGAACTAGAGAGAAAGAGAGATGAGGGATCGAATGAGGGGGAGGGGGGGCTGCTTGCTACTGCCGTCGCACACCACAGGGAACAATTTAGGGTTTTTGGTTTTCCTACTCATGCACATATAACATACGTAATGTTATAAAACAAGGGTGGGGGGGGGGGGTTTGGTTATTGGGCCGCAAGGGTTGGGCCGAAATGGGGATGGTGGCGGGTTGGGCTAGGGGTTTGGGTTTCATGTTCGGTTTTATCGCAGAACTAGCGTAGTGGTTTAAGTTACAATTTTCTCGTATCGTGTTTCTATGATATAAATTTCCGCATACAAATAAGACTAATAATTTCCGTGGCACATAATTTAATTATAGTTGTAACACATAATTCAAACAAAATTATAACGTGATTAGTAACGGGTGCTAACCTTGATCGTAAAAGTTCGGGTTGTCACATTATCCCCATGTTGAAAGAATTTTCGTCACGAAAATTAAGCACACAGTCACTGAGGAAGCTAGTTGTGTTGAGCGTTTTCGTGGGGTATCACACACATAGTTTCGAGTAGTTTAACGGAAATAATTTAAAACAACTTGTATCATTCAATCATCATGAAAACAACCTTTAACATTTAAGCCACCAAACAAGTAAAAAAAAATAAGCATCTTTATTATATTTGATCATCCGACTAAGGTCGATGTACTAACCGTTTAGTTTAGAGACGTACTGTGACACTTGTGTCACTTCAACCATCAAACAAATACCAAACCAATGAAATATTGTATTTCATACTTGGGATTTGTATAAATATGTATATCGTTTGCACATATCAATTCTTGTTCGATTTCGAGCCTTAAATCGCTTTCTGGAAGGTTATACGCAATCTAATGCGTAAATACATCTAGTTTAATGCAACAAACACTCCAGAATAGTGAAATAGGCTTAACATACCTTAAATAACCTTTACATAACTTAGAAATAAGTTTTGGAAGGTTTGGTGGGGCGAAATCAAGTTTATTCACTCACAGGGACTATTTGCGTCAACTTGCAAAACTCTGCTGTTTCATAAGGCAACGTACAGTCCGGAACATGATCATAAGCTAAACATACCATAAATAACCTAAACAAAGCTTAGAAATAAGCTTTGAGTGGTTCGGTGTGTGAAAATATGCTTATTTGATCTTACTGGGACTAAAAGTGTCAAAAACGACGTAAGTTTGCATTTTCGCGCATATCTTACGTTCTGACCACATCTGGACACCCAAAATTTTTGTACACACTAAAATATTTTTATTTTAGTGATAGGCATGCAAAAATACCATTTGTTGCGCAATTTGGATCGTTTTCGCGTCCGTTACGATTTCCGTCGTAATTAGCCGAACAACGCAACCGTACAGCCAAACGAACCAACATCCGTCATATTTTTGAGCATGTTTCATGTTCCCTATACTTTAACCTAATTATGGAGCTTAAAAATGGGCTTGACGGGTGTTAGAAGGGCCAATACGCGACGAAACAAGCACAGGGGCCAAAACTGCCAAACTTTGAAAGTTGTTGGTTAGCTGCAGGGCCCTTACGGACCGTAAGAGGTCCTTTGCGGACCGTAAAGCATGCCCAGCAACCAGAAATCATATTTTGCAATCTGTTTGATACTTTAGGGGCTGTTCTTGCAAATTCTTTGTGTGATAACCAAGTTATCCCTTCTCCAAGGCTTTGAACCTGCATCCAACAAGTGTATGGCCATGGTTTTTGCTTGGAAGCTACACAAACACATGTCATGATCTTGTGTTCTTGCTACAAGTATAAATAGTCATCACCTTTCATTCATTCCTTGCTCATATCATCTCAATCTCCTTTCTAATCTGAATTGGGAGCTCTCTCAAGTGATTGGAAACTTGTTCTTGGTAGAAAAGATAGCAAGGACCTTTAGTGAGCATTCCTTCATTCTTTTATTGCTTACTAGTTTAAAAAGTCAAACAGTGTTTGACTTTCGGTTTGACCAGTCAATGGTCAACGCAAAGTTCAATTGGACTTTGCAACGTGATTGTAATCACGATGGTTATAATCCTTAGCGATTATACCTACTGATTACCACGTTGACTAGGTGTAGTGACGAGTCAAAGTTTCGGTCAAAATGCGTTTTAGCACGCATTTTGCAACGGAACTACTTTTAGGTATCAAAACACCTTGTTTTGATACCAAAACAGTTTTCTAAATTAGTTAAACATGTTTTGACATATTTAACTCGTCACTACTAGTTTGGTGCTTGTTTAGGGTCGTAAGCTAAGCGGTCTAAACAACCGCTTAGACTTTCAAACCCGACCCATTTGGTCGATCATTAGGATCCGACCAAGCATGATTAGTGATCATAGTTGCATAGGGAATAACCTCTGAGGTTATACCTTATGATCACATAGGATTGGTTAGCTATTCGTTAAGTAGTGTACATGCCCACAGGAAATGACCAAAATGCCCTTTTGAAACACAAAACCATATTGTGCATATGTGAACATATTTTTGACATCTAATCTGATTTAGTAACATGTTAGGGTATAATTGGGTATGTAAGACTTGACATATCTCATAGATAACCATCCGACCATAGTTTTACGCAACCGACGCATTATAGTAGCTTAAACTACCATAATGGGTCAAAACGGGTCAAAAGCACTTAGGTAGACTTTCAAATCAGAATGTTAGCTCTATTAAATCATACCATATGAGTTCAATTACTCATTTGATTTATAGAACATCATTCTATCCTATCTCCCGATTTAGGATCCGATTATTAACATAGTTACCTATATTAGGTGCCATTTGATTCCGTACTCCCTCTAGCTTTGCTTGGTTGTTGTTCAAGACTTCTAAGCACCCTCAAGTGATTACATAGTTCCCCTCTTTTACCGCTTTCAAATATTTGGGGTGAAGCATGTGTACCTATTTGTTATGTTATGATTTCAAAGTATAATTAATTATACATATTAGTACCTATCTTTTGACAAACCAAATGATTATTTATGATCTAATCACTGATTTTTCAAAGATTATAAAATTAATTGTTGGATAGTACATATTTTGTTCACCAGACCGATTGGTAGTATGATATAGCGCTATAGGATTTGACACCCCATTCCTGTTGTCATGGAATGTCTGAAACCAATTTGTTTCTCCATCCAAATAGGGATTGCCTTTGTGGTATCTCTATAGTCTCAAAGGTGTATTTTGATGCACTAGGTCTGATTGAATTCTTACATCACACTTTTATTGTATATTTTATTATACTCCCAAAAGTATAGTTTGATATACTCTCATGTGTGATATTGTACAAAACAACATATATTCTGTTAACCACCAAAACATATTTTAAATATGTTATTTATTCAAGCAAAACATAGTTTAATATGTTATACCTAAATCCAAAGTATACTTTTGATATACTATCGAAAACGATTATTTTGACAACCAAAGTATATTTAATATACTATCTGTTTAACGATTTTGGAACCAAAATATATTTTGATATATTACCTAAATCGACTTTCTTAAAACCAAAGTATATTTTTATATATACTACAAACATTTTATTCAAAACATTATTTTATAAACTCATTTTACTTGATTATTTATTTATGCATCATTCTTTTATATCATCAAATTTCTCATAATTTTTCACATGATTTTATAAAGAAAACATTTTTTTAGGTTCATGACTACTTTTTGTTAAAACATTCTTTTGAACTTATAAGTCATGAATCATGCATAAACAAAACCTATGTATCTCACATGCATTTTATACTGACGTACCTATTTTTACACATGTTTCAGGTACTGCTTTGTGATGATTGTCGATACATGCTATACATAGGATGGACTCGTGCCTTAGCGACTTTAAAACTTGAAAGATAATAATTGTATTTATTTGATTTGTTATAAACGATGAGTTCAATAATTTAATAAAATGAAATTATTTAAATCCATGGTTGTGAAACAATGATTCTGTTACAACACTCCTCGACGTTTCTGCCACGTTTTGTTGTTTTACGTGGTCGGGGTGTGACAGAAAAGTTGGTATCAGAGCCAATGGTTATAGGGAATTAGGTTATTAGTAATGCTTTGACCTAGACTATAACCTTCCTAGGACCCTAACACAAGTTATCTTGTGTTTAGTTTTAAAACAATACCGTCACTTATCCTTAGGTGACAACCACAATAAGAATACAAAATTCGAATCCGCTTTGAAAATCAATCATCTGTTCTAGGATGATTTATTGTAAGGTTTAGAACCTTCAAAGTTTTCAAAATCTCGTCAAAGTTTGGGTCTAAAATAATGTGAACACATGCAAACTGGAAGAGTGAATGCCTGTACCCTGAGTTTTCTGTCTAAGGCTAGAGTGTTCGTACAAATCCGCAGTATCGGACCAGTCACTCTTACCTGGGAACTCTTGGGGGAGTGTTCACTTATAGGCGAACATGTCTTCGGTGATACATTATATTGATCCATTTACTTTGATTAGTCACTGCTTATCGTTTGTTTGTTCGAGGTAACGAACAAATGATCGCCTTCCTTATGTTTTGGTCGATGTTTTCAATACCTCTTTTGTTTTCCAATCATCGACCTCACTCGTTTCTCATGTTCCCTTGTTCCTTTTAGACAATGCCTCCTCGACGTGATGCTCAATCTTTTACTGCTGAGGAAGTCGCAGCCCTTGTTGCTCAACAAATGGCTGCAGTGCTTCCAGGCGTAGTAACTCAGATTCATGAGTTATATAACAACAATAACAACAACACCCAGTGTAATTTCAAGACCTTCAACTCTGCCAAACCTTCGAAGTTTTCTGGATCTCAAGGAGCAACCGCGCTCCTGCAATGGTTTGAAAGTTTGGAGAGCACATTCAGGCATGTGCAATGCCCGAATGAGCGTAAGGTTGAGTTTGCATCCAGTGCGTTTGAGAAGTGTGCTCTTAGATGGTGGAACGGTGTGATGCGTGATAGAGGTGCCGATGTGGCAATGACACAAACCTGGGAAGAGCTTCGGGCTCTAATGATGAAGGAATTATGTCCTCGTTATGAGCTCAGGGCTTTGGAACGGGAATTTGACGATCTTAAACAAGACAGCGGTGAACATCGAGCCTATACTGACCGTTATGAGGAATTGAGCCTGTTATGTCATGCCATGGTCACGCCTTTGGATAAGGCGATTGAAAAGTACGTTGATGGTCTTCCTGACTTAGTTCAGGATATCGTTACTGGCAGCAACCCTACTACTGTCAGACAGGCCATTGAATTGTCTGCCACCCTGACTGAATCCCATATCAGGAAGGGTAAGCTTTTTCGAAAAGGCGACCCAAGACCATCTGATAAGGCTGCTCAAGTTGAACCAAAGGAAAAACAGGCCAAGATATCCAAGAAGAAGAAGCGTAAGGCTTCTCAAAACTGCGCCATAACTGCTCAGAACAATCAGGTTGCACCAAACCAACCAGCACAACCTCGTAAGAGGAAAAATTATGTTGGTACCGCACCTTTGTGCAACAAATGCAACTGTCATCATTTGGAGCAAGAGCAGTGTCACAAATGTACCCACTGTGGAAGATTGGGACATTTGGTCGATACCTGCCGTTATGCAAATCCTGCTGCTGTTAAAGCACGGTTTCCACCTGGATCGTGTTATAACTGTGGTGACCTTACTCACTACAGAAACAATTTCCCAAGACTTGTTAACGCAAATCCAGCACGTGGACGAGTGTTAAACATAAATGAGGCAAACGCGAACAACGATGCAGCAGTGAACAATTAGTCTTTTGTATTTGTTTGTCTGTTATCTTTCGACATTGGAACAATTCAGTTGTTATATAAATAAAATTTGATGTTTCAATTTTATTTTACAAAACTGATACGATTGTGTGAATGTTTGATCCGACCCTTCGATGCCGACACTAAGACAAACTACTCGTGTGGTTCTGTCATTTTATGATCACTTATGATCTCCCCGAAAATCTTAAATACACGTTTCTTTTTAAGAAACAAAGACAAATCTCTATCAAGATCTTCCTATCTTCATAGTTAGACTCTTGAAGATAGTTAAAGTACCAAATGGAATTCACGGATTGAATTCCTGATATATTTTAAATACTCGTGTGCTCGATTAACAAGAAAATTAACAAAATGAAGATCAAGTTAATTAACTATGTGATTATGTGTATGTGTTTTCTTCTATGATTCATGTTTTTATGTGATTCATCCAAATCCTCATAGAATCTTCCATATCTCTATATGCGGGATTCATAGTACGATATCAAAAGGTACTATCTTAAATCCTTAATGGACTTCTACGTCGTAGTTAAGTCCCTTGGATTATAAAGTACTATTATATAATTGGACCCCTTGAGTGGTCTGGTCAAACAGATTGATTCGAAAATCTGGTTAGAAATATCATGTGATGATATAATTGAAAAGATCCCTTAAGTGGTCAATTTAAGGAGATCTTACGAAGGTCTAGTTAAGAAGATCATGTGTTTATCTAGTTAAAAATATCGTTCGTTGATCTACTTAAAAAGATCCTTTGGTGGTCTAGTCAAGTCGCTTCATGTTTTATCCGATTGATTTTTCCCCTACACATTATGAAATGAACTGTGCGGACTGTGCAAGAAATTACGTAATTATGGATGCATACATAATTATGGAATTCAGTGCACAAAAACCACAGCAAGTTTTGTCACGTGTTAAAGACCTATAGTGATGAGAATAACGATACGGGAACAATGTAAAAAGGGCATGGTGGATACGCCGCTGGTACTTCCTATATATAAGTGTTCCTTATTACATTGCAAACGTAGCGTTATTTAAGTTACTAGAAGTCCTGGACCTTGACCAATGTTGTCTTATCTTTCACTCTCCGACACTGATTTCAAGCACACACCAGTTTCCTATGATAAATCTTCATAAGAAATGTTCTTCTGTCCGTAGTTCGAAACTTCACTTTGATAGTTGACAATTTCGCTAAGAATCCAAACATGACCCAGAGTTTACTTAAGGTTTGAGGGATTCATTCGAAAGCGAAACAATCACAGTTGTCTTCACGAGTTTCCTCTAAAATTAAATTTCGGGACGAAATTTCCTAAAGTAGGGGAGACCGTGACACCTGTGTCACTTCAACCATCATACAAATACCAAACTAATGAAATATTGTATTTCATACTTGGGATTTGTATAAATATGTGTATCGTTTGCACATATCAATTCTTGTTCGATTTCGAGCCTTAAATCGCTTTCTGGAAGGTTATACGCAATCTAATGCGTAAATACAACTAGTTTAATGCAAAAAACACTCCAGAATCGTGAAATAGGCTTAACATACCTTAAATAACCTTTACATACCTTAGAAATAAGTTTTGGAAGGTTTGGTGTGGCGAAATCAAGTTTATTCACTCACAGGGACTATTTGCGTCAACTTGCAAAAGTCTGTTGTTTCATAAGGCAACGTACAGTCCGGAACATGATCATAAGCTAAACATACCATAAATAACCTAAACATATCTTAGAAATAAGCTTTGAGTGGTTCGGTGAGTGAAAATATGCTTATTTGATCTTACAGGGACTAAAAGTGTCAAAAACGACGTAAGTTTGCATTTTCGCGCATATCTTACGTTCTGACCACATCTGGACACCCAAAATTTTTGTACACACTAAAATATTTTTATTTTAGTGATAGGCATGCAAAAATACCATTCGTTGCGCAATTTGGATCGTTTTCGCGTCCGTTACGATTTCCGTCGTAATTAGCCGAACAACGCAACCGTACAGCCAAACGAACCAACATCCGTCATATTTTTGAGCATGTTTCATGTTCCCAATACTTTAACTTCATTATGGAGCTTAAAAATGGGCTTGACGGGTGTTAGAAGTGCCAATACGCGATGAAACAAGCACAGGGGCCAAAACTGCCAAACTTTGAAAGTTGCTGGTTAGCTGCAGGGCCCTTACAGACCGTAAGAGGTCCTTTACGGACCGTAAAGCATGCCCAGCGACCATAAATCATATTTTGCAATCTGTTTGATACTTTAGGGGCTGTTCTTGCAAATTCTTTGTGTGATAACCAAGTTATCCCTTCTCCAAGGCTTTGAACCTGCATCCAACAAGTGTATGGCCATGATTTATGCTTGGAAGCTACACAAACACATGTCATGATCTTGTGTTCTTGCTACAAGTATAAATAGCCATCACCTTTCATTCATTCCTTGTTCATATCATCTCAATCTCCTTTCTAATCTGAATTGGGAGCTCTCTCAAGTGATTGGAAACTTGTTCTTGGTAGAAAAGATAGCAAGGACCTTTAGTGAGCATTTCTTCATTCTTTTATTGCTTACTAGTTTAAAAAGTCAAACAGTGTTTGACTTTCGGTTTGACCAGTCAATGGTCAACGCAAAGTTCAATTGGACTTTGCAACGTGATTGTAATCACGATGGTTATAATCCTTAGCGATTATACCTACTGATTACCACGTTGACTAGGTGTAGTGACGAGTCAAAGTTTCGGTCAAAATGCGTTTTAGCACGCATTTTGCAACGGAACTACTTTTAGGTATCAAAACACCTTGTTTTGATACCAAATCAGTTTTCTAAATTAGTTAAACATGTTTTGACATATTTAACTCGTCACTACTAGTTTGGTGCTTGTTTAGGGTCGTAAGCTAAGCGGTCTAAACAACCGCTTAGACTTTCGAACCCGACCTATTTGGTCGATCATTAGGATCCGACCAAGCATGATTAGTGATCATAGTTGCATAGGGAATAACCTCTGAGGTTATACCTTATGATCACATAGGATTGGTTAGCTATTCGTTAAGTAGTGTACATGCCCACAGGAAATGACCAAAATGCCCTTTTGAAACACAAAACCATATTGTGCATATGTGAACATATTTTTGACATCTAATCTGATTTAGTAACATGTTAGGGTATAATTGGGCATGTAAGACTTGACATATCTCATAGATAACCATCCGACCATAGTTTTACGCAACCGAGGCATTATAGTAGCTTAAACTACCATAATGGGTCAAAACGGGTCAAAAGCACTTAGGTAGACTTTCAAATCAGAATGTTAGCTCTATTAAATCATACCATATGAGTTCAATTACTCATTTGATTTATAGAACAGCATTCTATCCTATCTCCCGATTTAGGATCCGATTATTAACATAGTTACCTATATTAGGTTCCATTTGATTCCGTACTCCCTCTAGTTTTGCTTGGTTGTTGTTCAAGACTTCTAAGCACCCTCAAGTGAGTACATAGTTCCCCTCTTTTACCGCTTTCAAATATTTGGGGTGAAGCATGTGTACCTATTTGTTATGTTATGATTTCAAAGTATAATTGATTATACATATTAGTACCTATCTTTTAACAAACCAAATGATTATTTATGATCTAATCACTGATTTTTCAAAGATTATAAAATTAATTGTTGGATAGTACATATTTTGTTCACCAGACCGATTGGTAGTATGATATAGCGCTATAGGATTTGACACCCCATTCCTGTTGTCATGGAATGTCTGAAACCAATTTGTTTCTCCATCCAAATAGGGATTGCCTTTGTGGTATCCCTATAGTCTCAAAGGTGTATTTTGATGCACTAGGTCTGATTGAATTCTTAAATCACACTTTTATTGTATATTTTATTATACTCCCAAAAGTATAGTTTGATATACTCTCATGTGTGATATTGTACAAAACAATATATATTCTGTTAACCTCCAAAACATATTTTAAATATGTTATTTATTCAACCAAAACATAGTTTAATATGTTATACCTAAATCCAAAGTATACTTTTGATATACTATCGAAAACGATTATTTTGACAACCAAAGTATATTTAATATACTATCTGTTTAACGATTTTGGAACCAAAATATATTTTGATATATTACCTAAATCGACTTTCTTAAAACCAAAGTATATTTTTATATATACTACAAACATTTTATTCAAAACATTATTTTATTAACTCATTTTACTTGATTATTTATTTATGCATCATTCTTTTATATCATCAAATTTCTCATAATTTTTCACATGATTTTATAAAGAAAACATTTTTTTTAGGTTCATGACTACTTTTTGTTAAAACATTCTTTTGAACTTATAAGTCATGAATCATGCATAAACAAAACCTATGTATCTCACAGGCATTTTTATGCTGACGTGCCTATTTTTACACATGTTTCAGGTACTGCTTTGTGATGATTGTCGATACATGCTATACATAGGATGGACTCGTGCCTTAGCGACTTTAAAACTTAAAGATAATAATTGTATTTATTTGATTTGTTATAAACGATGAGTTCAATAATTTAATAAAACGAAATTATTTAAATCCATGGTTGTGAAACAATGATTCTGTTACAACACTCCCCGACGTTTCCGCCACGTTTTGTTGTTTTACGTGGTCGGGGTGTGACACGTACGAGTGTGAAGAAGGATTGAGAATTAGCTTTCAAGAATGACGAGTGAAGATCTCTTCCGACTACGAGAGTTGTCGTCGAAAACCAAGAAGAGAGGAGCTTCCGAGAATGACGTATGATTGTTTTGCAGAGGATTAGAAATGGAATGTTGTGATTGATGGGGGGAAAGAGAAGATATTGGGATTGCTGCACAATGTGTGTGTATTACCCTAATGTCGGCTAAGATTTAGTTTTTATACCAGCTCCTAATTTGTCGCACACTCATGTGTGTTACCCTCTTTCCATTGTGCGGCCAAGTAGGGTAAAGGGATGGGGTAGTTGGGCCTTGTATTGGGCTTTTATTTGGAGTGTGCAACAATTGACAGGAAGGAAGGATGAGTGGCCCAATTGAGTGTGAAGTGTGTGAACCGGAAAAGAGTGTACGATCTTTAGCGAGTGTGCGGCTATACGGCTTTTGTGCGAGTGAAAGAGGTGATATGCAACTCATATAGTCCAAAAGGATATATGTATATATAACGATGCTAATTACAACCATAACATAATTTCGCATATAATTCGAATATAACACTCTTTTTATAATAATAACACTTATCAGTTAACGGAATTACATCGTAAATAGGATTAGTGCAAAACGGGACGTGCGGATTGTCACATTTCCCCAAGATTGCGTGTAGGCTGATTTCGGTAGTGTCTTCCTACACATCATTTACGTCTATGGTTTCATGTTGGGGCTGCTCATCGTCAACCTCTTTGGCTTCCAAAGTTTTGAACGTTCCCGTTTTACACCTATGCCCTGGACCATACTTGTCCCCACATCAAAAGCACCCACCCTTAAGGAAGCGAGCCTGTTATTCTACATGAGTGAGTGGAGAGTTAGGTTTAAATTTAGTTTTAGGTCGGTTGGTGGATGATGAAGCATATGTCGCTAGAGTGTAGGGTTTTGTATTGGGTTTTAATTAAGAGTTCTAGGTATTTTTCTTTTCGTGGAGTGAATGGATATGTTTAGATTCATATTCTATCGCTAACCTCACGACTTTGTATACCAAACGGGGTTTATGGATGCGAACAAGCAGTTGGAGACCCGAGATATACGTGCAAATTCCTGTCGATACTCTTAGACCGCCCCGGTTTGCTTAATACTACACAAATACTCATCCGGGTTCTAGAACTCTAGTGGTCCAAAATGTTTTTTTTTTTTCAAAGTAGCAGTTAAATCTTCCCAATATGCCAACTCTTGTTTAGCTGATAACCATGAGTAAAGGTCTAGGGCATCACCCTCGAAATGCATAACCGCAAGATCTACTTTCTCTTTATCCAACGTATGGTAGAATCAAAAGTATTTTTCTTCTTTCAATATCTAACCCCTTGGGTATCTACCACTGAAAACATGGAATTCGATTTTGTGATAGGGGTGGCGATTGAAAGTAGATTAACTATGCTCTCCTTCATCATATTTAGTTCCGCTTCCACTAGATTTCTCTCTCGTTGCCGCTTATCGCTTTAACTCAGTCATGTCCTCCTTTAAGGATTCCATGGCTTCGAGCTTAACAACAATCACACTTAATTGCCCTGCGACAACATCTGGTTGAGAACCAGCGCCATTAGAACCGCTTTGGGAGACCACCAATGTTGTTTCTTCGTTTCCCGACAATGGAACCAATTATAGAGTCTAGGGATTAAAGTAGGTATGGTTACTGGAATTAATAGGCCCAATTTGAGAGGGGCAATCTCTCCAATTACAAACAAAGATAATCAAAAATTTTTGGATGATAGAAAACAAAACAGAACATGCTATTTATAATGCATAAACTTAATAACCACTCTTGGAATTTGGCTGGTTAGGGACTCCCCACATTCGTACTGCCATGTTGCTTGGTTGACTAAGTGGATCCAGCGAATCACTAAAAATGGTATTAAATTGCTCCAGTTCAGCAACACCCAAACCCGCGACGACCGGTTTCTTCTTCCGTGTATAAACTTTAAGTGGAATTGTATCCGCTAGGTCTTCTTTAAAGGGGGTTGATTGTTGCTGATGAGACACGATCCATGAAAGTCTTCTCTTGTTATCTTCAATTAGTCTTCATCTTGTTACGTTCGATTAGTCTTCTTCTTGTTCTTTATTTCTGTTCTATTGTAGACTGATTAAAATGTAATTTTTGCGAGTTGTGATCAATATAATAAATTTATACCATTTTCACAAATAATGAAATATGTAATAACCAAGGCCCGCCCATGGGAGGTTATAATTTATTTTTAACAAATCAAATAATTTATATTTAAAAAGTATAAACCAACTATGGTTTTAAACCCATTTAGTTATCGCATTTAGTTGAGACTCGTGTAAACAAATAAACTCAATTTCCATTTAACCCAACTGACCTTAACAATGTTTTAAAAATTAATCTCATTTAAGGATTAACACCAAGGTTGAAAATGTGAAAATTAAAGTTGCGGCAAATTGGGGAAAAGAGCGAGAATCGCCTAAGGACCTATTTTTATTTTTTTGTGTTTTGCTCGCTTAGGGTCCCTGAATTCTAGGGATTCTCATTGACAACCTTGGCAATAGCTGGTACCAATTAAATCGAAACGGATGTTTCACCATTTCTCTTACTCGAATCAAGTTCGATAATATGTGATAACGTTCAAGGCCTAGAGTATATATACTGCTTTAAATTAAATTAAACTAAACATAATATCCAAATAATATATAATCCTTTAATGTGTTGCCAGTAGTTTGAGCTTCCATGCTGAGAGGAAAGTGAGGGCGGTCATGCAAGCGAAAGCAGCATAAGAAAATGCAATGGAAAGGGTGCCCATCAAACAGAATTTTCCGGCCAGATTACATATCGGAGCCCAGCTAATCCCCGGCTCTTCAATCCCTTTTAGTGCAACGAATCCAACCCCAGTTGCCGCCGCACATCCAGAGATCATCAATATCATCATCACCTGCACTTAATTGTATCATCCATATATTACAACTGCCTTTCAGAAATTTAACCAGGACTAACATAGGAAGTGTGACTTGCTATTTTAATGTGATAGTTGTTGAGTTACACAAAATAAGTGGTTTCGGTATTAGTCTAGTTCAATAAATGTTGATTGGTGCAATTTGGTTTGATTTGAATAGATTTGTAGTATAGGCACTATAGTTTTAAAGCCGATAATTTTGATAGATATCATTATTTTTTTAGATAACTTATTCTAAAAAAGTAAACATTTTCTTTATTTTTGAATTTAAGTGTAATAATGTGCGTATAACTGTTTTTTTTTTTTTTTTTTGGCAATTATAGAGAGAAAATCCACTAAAGTTGTAACAAACATTTTTTTCTAGAAAAATTAGGGCATATAACATACATATTTTCAAGCATTTTGAACCAAAAAAATAAAAAAAGCGCCGAATAGTAAAAATGAATAAATTTTAATGTAACATGTAACATAGGTCAAAAAATACATGTAACATACAATGTATAAATTTTTATGTAACATGTAACATAGGTCAAAAAATACGTGTAACATACAAATATTGAACTTTTTTCTTGAAAAATAAAGTTTGTTACATGTGGTTTTACAATGGTTTTCTAAGCTTTCTTAACCATATTGGGTTTTCTTTATATCTTTTCATTATGCCTCTCTCTCTCTCTCTCTCTCTCTATATATATATAAAGAGAGAGAAAGAGAGAAAGGATCCACTAAAAAGTGAGTTTTAACTAACTGGTCTAAGAAAGATTTTGGAGATGACATTTAGCATTCTTTATAGGAAGGATGTAAGAGTATTTTGGTACTAAAACACAAACTCTCATTCTTTTATTTTCTTAAAATACAATACAAAAAATCTAGCAAAAAAATATAGTACAAAAAATGCTGCACAAAAAAAAAATATAGCACAAAAAATGTAAAAAAAAAAATAAAGTACAAAAAATGAAGCAAAAAAATTCAACACAAAAAAAATATCAACACAAAATGTAGTTGAAAAATCTAGTACAAAAAATCAAGCACAAAAATGTTATACAACATAGAAATCTAAGATAATTATTTGGGGTTTTTCAGTTCCTATATTTTTATAGCAATATGGTGTTGAAATTAAAAAAAATACTCGATTTTATGGTGCATTTTTTTTTTTAAATTATGTCGTATGAAAAAGGTTGTTTAAAAATTAGAAGGGAATATGCATGTACCTGAAGAGAGAATTCAACAAATAGACTATTATGAAAATACACTTACACCCCTCTTTTTCATACACTTCCATCTTAATCATTAATTTGAAAAATGAAAGATCAAGAATCATTCTTATCCTACTTAGGCAAAATCAACTTTATATATATATATATATAGGGGAAGGTTCAAATGAAAACCACTAGTTATCGCGAAAACTCGAAAACTAACTAAAAAAGCCTAAGACACATACCAATTTTTTTTTTTTTTTTTGCATACCAATTTTTGTTATTTTAGGTATATAAAAAAACTTTTTTTTCAAAAAAAAAATATTTGTAGTGCACATGTGAATTATTACATATGTGCACTAAAAAAAATTTCGAAAAAAAATTTATATACAAAAACTAGCGATTTTTAATTAAAAAAATTGAAAAAAAAAGTTGTGTTTTTTAGGCGTTTTTAGTTAGTTTTCGCGTTAAAAGTGGTCTTCATTTGAAAAATCTCCTATATATATATATATATAAAGTTATTATGTGTTATATATATATATAACACACATGAAAGGTACATGGACATGCATAGACAGACACATAATCTATACTATATTATAATACATGAGGGAAGGATTCCCAAAAGTTAAGAACTTCTTCCCCCATTATTTATAAATAAACCCCTAGAATGAGGGTAAAGTGGTCTTTTAAACCATAATTATTTTTTAGTCCCTCAATCTATTACATTTAAATCCTTGACATTTAACATAATTATGGGTAATTAGTTACACTTCCCCCCCTCTTTAATTCTTTAATGTATTCCTGCGATATCTTACAACCCGTAATGTTTTAAAAAAATCCGAAGGTACCATGACGATCGGCACATTTTTTTAAACGTTTCGATAGTTGTCTTTTTTAGTTTCGCCTTGCGTTCATAAAGTACAAATAGCCGATGCGTAAATGTACAATTGATTAAAGCCAACATTTGTTTTTTACCCAAGCCAACTTTGACCATTACCTAGCTACCGTGCATTAACATTTGTTTTTTACCCAAGTTTTTTGTTTTGAACGACATTAATAAACTAAAATATTCCCTAATTTTACTTGTACAGAGTCAGTTTGTTGTGACATGTTTAATATAGTATAGATAAAACTCACAACAAACTTCCTATTAAACATGCCACAACAAACTAAACAGGATATGTGCATCTTATTTTAAAAACTTAAAACTCACAACAAACTTCCTAAATAAGTGGATGACCAATCTAAAACTAAAACCTAATGGACTACTATAAATACATAGCAAACACTCACAATTCTACATTTCTATTGCTAAACAGATTTAAAATATGGAGACAGTTCTGAATTCACTTGATGCGAAAAAACAAGCATGCGATATTGAAAAATCTAAGGTCGGTTCTATGATAAGTTTTGTTATATCGCAATAATGAATAATTGTTTTCTTTTATTTACTTTTATGTGAATACTAACTTATTTGATTTTTCAGATTCAACACACCAATTTAAACACCCCAGTTGTCGAACAAGCTTTTGTTAGTTTTTAAGTAATATTTTCGCTTATAATCTTTCATATTAACAAGTTCGTTATGTTATTATTTGGTGTTTTATTGTAGGATGATGGTGATAATAGTGTTGAAATTATTTCTTATGGTGCAATGTTCAGTCCATAAAAGTCTAATCTTCAACGTCAATTTAGTAAAGAGGTAATTTTAAAATTTATTTAATCTTTTAAAAAAAAATTATTCAATATTTGTTTTTTTTATAAAATTTATTTAATCATTTTTTAACTTTTTTATTAACTTTTTGTTTTTTAAGGATCGGAAGTTTGAGAATCAAAAGAAAAGATCTAAGAGACTCTCTGAATGGAAATGGGTCGAGGTTATAAATTTAGATGATTCTGAGGACGATGAGAAAGAAGATGAATTAGATGATACTGCTGATTCGAGCACAAACAAGAAAAACGGATCAAAAAAGAAGAGAAATTAGATGAAATATATCAAGTGTTTTTATGTTTTTTTTTTTCATTTTCAGTTGTTTTTGTTTGATCTAGACTATCCCATGAATAATAAAGTTTATTTTATATTTGAAGTTTATGTTTTGTGTTATTTTATTGCACTTATAATTTACATCTCGATTGAACTAATATACTTTTGTCATTTGTTTAGTATTTTTTATTAACAAACGAATCTTTACATGTTTAAAACAGTTTTTCTATACTTTATTTATTATTAATTTTTATAACAAAACAAAACTTTGATATTTAGTAGATAGAAGATAAACTATGTTCCAAAATTTTAGGAATTATTTAATACTAATTTACGATATTAGTAGATAGATAGTAAACTATATCCCAAAATTTTAGGAATTATTTAATACTAATTTACGATATTTATTTAATACTAATTTACGATATTTAGTAGATAAATAGTAAACTATGTCCCAAAATTTTAGGAATTATAAGTCAACTAATTAGGTCCTCCAAGTTAATTATATGGGATGAGGCATCGATGGCGAAACGTTAGGCGATAGAGGCAGTTGATCGAACATTGCAAGACATTATAGGTGTTAGGCTCTCATGTGTAACACTTATGACATATATCCACCACAATAATGTTATCATATACAAATAAGAAAACTACCAGCAACGAATGCCGCAATCCAAATTGTCGCCCCCGCCGCATCGCGCGGGCACTTTACTAGTATGTTATAATGCACGAGGGAATGGTATTTTAAAATACACAAAAGTTAAGAAATTTTTTTTTAGTTTAATGCATAGGATACAATGCAAAATTGAGGGTGAATTAGTCTTTTAAACTATAATTATACTTTAATTCTCTTATTTTAATTACATTTTTTTTTTAACGGCATATCAGTTGGATTTCCGGCTTACTCGAAAGGGCCAGCATATGTTGTTTAAACCCCTCACCCTAAGTTCGAATCCCTCCCAGAGGTGCTCTCCCACCATATTTACATAGTTTGTACTTAGTAGGAATAGAACCTAAGACCTCCAAGAAGGAAACCACTTAGTGGAAAATCCCCTGACCAACTAGACTATACCATTTTGGCTTTTAAATACATTTTAGTTCCCCTTATTTTAGCCAAATTATGGATAATGAGTTAGTATTTTTATTTTATCCACTTATAAAAACTAACTATCACCATGATTTTAAGAGGCCATAACTTATTCGTACGTTAATATTATTTAAAAAATATTACACCAGAAAAACAAGCATTTTATTCTCTTTGATATGAGTATAGTGTAGCAATAGTTGTTTAAATTTTGAAAATCACCACTGTTATGTGATTAACGATGTCTAAAAGTGAGTAATAACTGAATTATTAACCGAAAACTGATGTAATAGATCCGTTATCAACCAAAAAATTTAATTAACAAAAAACCGATTAGTCAAAAACTGATTAATCAAAAACCGAATTAACCAAAAACCTGTTATCAGTTTTATGTAGCGTCATTTAACCAAAATTAAGCGAACTGAGCCTATTATTCATCTTTTTATATTCTTATCTATTATACCTACAGTTTTTGTATTTTACATTTTATATCTTCATTTCATGTATTTAAAATTTCATTTCATGTACTTATACATCTATTTCATATATTTACACATCTTCTTCATGTATTTCTAAGAAAAAAATTTAACCCAAGTGTGGTTTGAATATTAATTGAAATTAAAGGAACCGAATAAAAAACCGACAATCTAACCGAATAAACCGAAAACCGATTGACTAATAAAATAGACTAACCGATGACTTCGTTTAGGATAATAACTTAACGGATCGAATCATGCACGCCATAATGAAATGGACTAACCCATCACTTCGCTTATGATGTATATCCAGCACAATAATACTACAATAAATATTATACGAATAAAAAACCTACTAGAAACAAGTACCGCGATGCAAATTTTACAAATGTAACATTAGGCGTAACTACCGACTATACAAATTTTATTGTTTTTTTACAAATGTGTTTATAACATTTTCATCTACGTTTGTGGCAAAAATTGTGGCCCCACTCACTCGGGAAGTAGGAGTTCTCAGAAGTAAGAGTTCTTATAGTGTGGAGGATGATAGTCTTAAGGACTAATTAATTAGTCAAACATAATAATAAATGAGATGAGAAAAAACTATTTAGTGTTTTACCATTGTACCCTTTTGTTCTTTTTATTCTTAATAAAATTTTCTTCTCAAATGAACATTCCCATATATATATATATAGAGAGAGAGAGAGAGAGAGAATGGGGAACAAATGTAATACTCTTTAAGAAACCTAGAAAACAATTTAAACCATTGATCACATCACTTTAGTGGCTAAGAATAATTAAGTTGGTGTAATTACTTAAAAGTTAATAACAAGATAGAAGGGGTTGAGGGGTAAAATAGATATAAGCTATCATTGTTGATTTTGTTCGAGCACTCGTATTAAATTTAAATGTCGTTAATCCATCATTTTTTCTCTTTGTACCCTATTGTTCGAATAAAAAAAATCTTCTTTTTGGAACAGTTTTTAGTTTCAAACATACCATGTCAGCAATAAGCAAATTAAAATAGAAAGACGTTTTGGGTTCAGTATGAGAGCACTTCGTCTTCTTATAAACCAGAACTGAGGATAATAGAGAGAAAAAGCATCCTACTGCATCTGCTATCAGTTTGTACCTAAAACCGTCAGATCAGCATAATAGCAAAAAACATGTTAAAATCACAAATAAGTTAACGTTGTTTTCAAATCATAACATATTCACCTCAACGCAGAAGAATAACTATAATGGGCTTTAGCAATAGCTATGTTGTCCATCATATAGATTTCTTGATTGCTAGTCAACATCGTGACAACTGAAGTTGCCGCAAATCCGTTTGCCAAAATACGTAACCCGACATGTGCGGCATCGATGATACGATTCCATGTACTCATTGAAAACCTCAGTTCCCTTGTCATGGTTTCTGTTGTTTTAAAAAGAAAAGAATCCAAACTTGGGGTTTATTTGCGCGAGTTTTAATTGGTTTATGTACTTGTGGTGTTTTAAACTATTTTGAAAAGGAATCGAGCACGTAAAATAAACAGTTTTTCGTTATGGAAATCGAGAGATGATTGAATACGTAATTGGAATGAAATCATTGTAAACGAAATTGTCTTAGTTGTTGTAACGATTTAAGTGATGGTGGGAACGTAAGAAAGTGTAATTTCCCCTATATATTAATTAATAAATTTCTTTCCTCTCATAATTTTACTATTCATTTTTCTTACTTCTTATTGGTCACCATTCCACATTCTTGCTTTTGATTAGTCACCACACCACCAAACACACCTCCCTTTTTCTTTCTAATACCATGTTAAGAAGTTAAGATATCTGTCTTATATTTTTTAATATAAACTAATTACTTTAACTGTTTATATGAATCAATTTATTAAGTTATACAAAAACAATTTATATTAACAAAAATATTTTAGCTAAGTAGCAAGTAACTGTACCATAACAAACCAATGTTATTGTTTCATTTACGTAACTATTCGTAACGCACGTGCGTGGTTAAACATTTTAATGTTTGTATATTGTTCGGTTTAACAATCCCGTAGCAACGAATGGGTTCTAAAAACCCGTATAACATATTATGCAAACAATGTCTAGTGCTCTAGTGGTGGCTACAGATATTTAAGTTCCACCTATGGTGGGCCCGGGTGATTTTTCTTCTCCATGTCTCAAATTCGAGTCTGGGTGATATGGGTTTCTCATTGAGGGGTTTAAATTGACGATCTATTGTGCAAGAGGGCTCTCTAGCGCAGACCCGGTTAAAACAACGTATACTAAACCACCTGACATTCACGAATAATTCACACCTTTAAAAAAATCACATATTATGCAAAACGAGTACGAGTATGCATTTGGATGTGATTTTCTAGATCATATATTTATTTATCTATAATATATATATATATATATATATATATATATATATATATATATATAGGGTAGTGTTCATGCGAGAACCACCTTTATTGCGAGAACTAATGTGAACACAAAAAAATACCTAAAAAAATCCAAAAAAACACACAATTTTTTTTTTAATATTTTTCTAAAACAAATCGCTATATTTCATTACTAAAAAAATCCGAGTAACAGTTATGGATGCACATGTGCATATGTGTCATTTCTTGGACAAATTCCATAATATATTACCAGTAGTAGAAAAATACACTTTCATTTACATTACGATCCGCAATACACTACTTTTTACATCACCAATATTAAGAATGCACATGTACATAATTATGTATAACCATGATATAACGTGTTTTGGTACAAAAAGTTTGTGATTTTAAATGATGAAGTAGGCCCATATGCATGTGTCTTGGTTAGTTATATCTAATGGTTGATGGTTTGATTATATTTGTCACTTTATGATGTAATATGTTGTTTGGATGGTATAAAGGGTGTCGATGTACATGTAATAAAGTGAAATATTGGTATTGGTATTGTATTATGGATGGTAGGAGGCAATGGTATTGTATTACGGATGGTAGGAGGTAATGGTAGTGTATTATGGATGGTATGATAGATGAAAGGGAAAGTGTATTCAAAGTGGTGTACCAAAACATGTTATAACATGTTCATACATATAAATGCACATGTTGTTAATGTTATAACAAGTTCATACATATAGATGCACATGTGATCCAAATTTGTTGTTAAAAAAAATGAATGTTAGTGTAAATGAAAGTGCAATTGTCTGATATTAGTAATGTATTACGGAATTTGTCAAATAAATGATACATATGCACATGTGCATGGATAATTGTTACTCAATTTTTTTTGTGACGAAATATAGCGCATTTTTATAAAAAAACACTAAAAATTTTTTTTGAGTGTTTTTTGATTTTTTTTAGGTATTTTTTGGTTATGTTCACACTTGGTTCTTGCAATAAAGGGTGGTTCCTAACGGATCCTTCTCCTATATATATATATATATAAAGGATAACTACACTTTTCATCCTTTATGTTTGTATCGGATTGCAATGGATGACCTTTAACTTTAATAATTACAGTAACAGTCCTTTATTTGGAAAACCCATTATGCATTACGCCCTTTAGCACTAACCTTGTTAAATTTTTTAGTTAAGTTGGTAGGTTAGTAATTTTACCTATTATTATATTAACAATATATATACAAAACATAAACCTAAAGTCAATCTCTCTCAACATCCTCTCTTTATCCCTTTGTAAGCTAAGTCTCACCACTGTCACTCAAGCCACAGTCCGGCCAGCACCGTGTAACCTAAAGTATCACCACCGCCACTCCAGCCACCATCCACCACTCATCCACTGCCTCGGCAGCCACCAAAACGCCTCACAAGTCACCACCACTATTCTGGCCACCACCTAAACGCCTCACCACCACCACTTCGACTATCGACACCGGAATCACCATCACCACCACTTCAACTCATGTAACCTACCTCAGATCTGAAACCCTTGTAGATCTGGGAAATTAGACCTAAACCCTAAAAAATCTACTCGTCCATTTGCGACAGTGCTTTTGAAGTTGGAAAAAAGTGAGGGTTTCGCCGGAAAGAAAGGAGATCACTGAAGTTTTAGTTAGTAGTCGAACAATCAAACAACAGGGGGCTTGTGCGAATAAACAGACCCCGAACAGATTCGTTGCACAATTCACCACTAGAAGATCTCCTAAATGAGGTTAGTGCTGGAAGTGTTGGTTGCTGAAAAAAAGGTTGTTACTTTTTAGATTTATTGTTCTCAAAGAACCAAAGTATTTGTATCATCTCATAATCATGTATTTGTATCAGTTGATTGAAAGGTTTTAGATATTGGAATTGGTGGTGCGGTGGTTAGAGAGAGAAAGAGTAGGGTGGGTAATTGTAACATAGGGGTGGTTTTAGGTGGAGGTGGTTTTAGGCTGTGATGGTGGTGGTGACAACACTGTGGTGGTGGTAGTAATGATTGGGATTTTCAACGATAGAGAGAGAGAGGCTGTTGAGAGAGACAGAGTTTTGGTTTTTATATTAATAAATGGATAAAATTACAAGGTAAAATAACTAACATACCCTCATGTATAAGGCACATGATATAACTTAACTAAAAAATTAAACCAGGTTAGTGCTAAAGGACGTAAGGTGTAATGAGTTTTCCAAATAAAGGACTGTAACTGTAATTATTGAACTTAAAGGTCACCTATTGCAATCCAATACAAACATAGAGGACGAAAAGTGTAATTTACCCTAAAAATGGTAATGTGATTTCCCTCTATCCTAGTAGTGAAAGATGCCCATAGGATTATAGTCTAGTGGCATCTTGGGGTGTGATAAGGCTTAGAGACCATTACCTGGATTGGATTCCCACAAGAGGTTTTTTCCAGTTTATTAGATTTCCTCTTGAATTAGTGTATATGCATTATAGTCTAGTGGAGATGTATATGATTAGGTGATTCCGCTGGTGGCACGATGATACTCTAGTGGTCCGTCACTGATACAAATTTGTCGTTCAAATAAAAAAGTAGCGAAAGATTCAAATCGTACAAAGTGTAATTACATGAGTGTTTAAAACTAGGTTACTTTGTCATTAAAAAACACATCATGTGAAATTTTATTTGTGAGTTCAGGATCGGATCGAAACGATCACAAGCTCTGCGATGAATTCGGTTTAACGTGCAGAATCCGTGAAACCGAACCGTAATCGATAACACGAATCGTAAATAAACGTTGTTTTATTGCAAACGAACATAAACCAGACAGATTTTCGACTCAATCTAACACTAAACACTCGTGATCTAAGAGACGTGATGTAATCAGAGTGTTCTTAAACGAGAGAGAAATTCGCAGCTTTGAACTTGAAGAACCGAAGGACTGTGTTCGAAGTCTGTAGAAGTCTATTGTCCAGAAGTGTCAGTTGAACGAATGGCTGTGATATCTATTTATAGGTGTCTCCAATCATTCCAAATCATGTAGTCTCTCTCGTACGAGTTGATTGTCTCTTTCGTACGAATTGTATTTTGTTTCTTCTCATGCGAATTGAGTTTTCTTCAGTCCTGCGATTGGATGCTTTCGTTTGTATATCATGAATTGTTAACTTTAAGCTTTATTGTACGTATTATCCATGCATTCTTTACTTGTTAATATTGTAGAAATATTTGCGATGCCATATATGATGTCATCATGATGTATGATGACATCATTCCTGAAAGTACCTTCACTCTCTGTATCGTGTCGTACCGTATCCTGACCTAATCTAACATATCCTAACAAAACCTACTAAAATCTATGTCTGTTATCTTACAGACTCAAGACATTAGACTTTACACATACAAACATATTTCTAACTATGGACATACACATAGTGCACTCACAGACTCCCCCTTGGACATAGCTTAGAAATCTGTGAAGTTTAGTCTTGATCTGCCTCGGATTACATATTCAAGTGATCAAAATAAAACATTAATCTCCCCCTTGAATGATGCTCTGAATTTCTAAGATTTGACGTTTAAACTTGCTCCCCCTTACTTTTAGTTCCCTGTCAAATCTCACTAATATTCAAATAAACATTTTAGATTCAGCTTGTGAGAACTTTCTAAACATATAATTGTCTATTATCATATTTGACATTCAAGCATGAACAATTTCAATAACCTTCACAGATAATCAAGTTCAAATTAATGACCTTGACTATCCAATTATCTACCAAGTCCAAATGAATTTTCTTGGATGACAATTTCAAACACCTTTTAAATTTTCATTTTCAAATTCAAGTTTCAAATTAATGAACTTGTTAATTTTCCGAGATATCTTCAGCATATTCAGATTTTGAAATTCAGCTTTCCAACATCGGTTGTCGAAACATAAAGTAAAATAAAATCTTTTTGTATTTTACAAACTTTATGCTAAAACACACCTAAAATCTTTTTTGTGATTTTATATGTAATGAAACAACAACATATTTACAGACATAGGTTTGTGAGTTGTGTTAGAGGATCATATCAGTTTTTGACAAATCACAAGCACTGTTGATCTATATAAACTTAAGTTTTAAACTATTCACTTAGATAGTCAGTATACTGATCCACTTAAATTTTCACACAAACTTCAATTGATTCAAGATACGAGATTAATGTTTTAAGAACTAACTTAATCGCATGTCCCACCTCAGAATATACTCCCGCATCAAAATTCCCTGGATTCAGTCTTACATATGAATATACCTAAATGATATCTGTCTCTGGGTTACTGCGAGACCATGAGAGCTCAGGTTAGAACTACCTTTCAGACAAAGAGATGAAGGCTCGACTTAGGTGTATTCCACTTAGGAATCTTTTCAACTACACTTGACATATATCTTTCGATAATCTCAATTTTTATGCAGTGGGGGTTTAAGCGTGTGAATTCACTCCGAGGATCGAATCTTCAACCGATGAATGCGTATGAACACATATGACGTACGGAATCCACATACGCGTGTGGATCAGACATAAAGAAGTAATTAACAATGATTTCTATTACTGGTATAACAGTTCATACACCACGAAATCAAACGGGCAGAGCTTCGCCTCAAGTTCTGCTCAAAGTTACAAATGACCAAGACCTACACTCATATATATAGTAGTCATGGGTTCGTACGAAGCTAGCTAAGGCTTCGTACGAAGCTGCCTATTGTCCCTTCGTACGAAGCCAGCTGTGCCTTCGTACGAAGCTACATCTTAACATATAATCTTCATACTTTGCTCTGTTCAGCACCAGTTTTAAGTCATCTGTTTAAGCTACGATACGGGATTGACAGAAGTGATAGACATTATGCACTCACAGTCTCCCCCTTGGATATTACTGCAGTCAATCTCGTAGCTTTTTGTCTCTCTCCGAGTCTTCCTGAAGTGTTGACATTCTCAGCACCACAAACTCTTCCTTTTACTTTAACATCTGCACCCCCATTTCGTTTAACTCTTTCTTCAGGCTCCCCTTGCTTTAAGCTTCCGTGCTTTTTTGGAATCGAGACCTGGCTTTAACTCTACAAGCTTCTTCAGGATAGATATCTAGCTTTTTAAATGCACATTCTCCCTTTCTTCGAGCTTGTCTTCAGACTCCCCCTTAGTCTCAGCTATCGGGATCGTAATCTGGATTAGTATCTACAAATCTCAAACCATTTGTAAGAGATTTTACAATTTAAGTTCAGGATAAAAAATCTAGCTCTAAACATTTAACATGGATATGCTGGAGCATTTTAAATATGTGACAGCACAAGACATCGTTTATTCACAGAAATCTGTGACCTGGCTCAAATTTAGCATTTTAAAACTATTTAGGATCTCCCAAGAATGATTACCTGGCCTTTAAACCCAAATATTCAAAATCAATAACCTGGCTCTAAGTATAGATATAACAATATGTAATTTTTCAGGATCAACTTGGCTCTCTCCCCCTATCAAACAACTATATATTTGATAGTTTAAACATTCAAAAATTTCCAAATAATCATCCAAATCCAAATTAATGACCTTGAAGATTTCACAACCTGTTTTTGGATATTTCAATAAAAATCTCAAGTTTCAAATTAATGAACTTGTGTATTTTCAGAAACATGTCCAGCACTTAGATTTTGAAACTCAGCTTTCAGCCATCGGTTGTCGAAAATAAAACAGAAATAAAAACTTTTTGTAATTTTCAAAGTTTATGCTAAAACTCTCCGAAAATCTTTTTTTTTTTGTAATTTTTCTTTAACAAAATGCAGTAAAGAAATAATTACAGACAATATTTTTGTTTGAGTTCGTGTTAGAGAATCATATCAGTTTATGATAAATCACTAGCACCGTTGAGCTATAAACACTTTAAGTTTTAAAAGATTCACTTAGATTGTCAGTATACTGGTCCACTTAAATTTTCACACAAAGTTCAATTGATTCTAGATACGAGATTTAGTATTTTAAGTACTTAACTTATTCGCGTGTCCCACCTCAGAATATACTCCCATATCAAGATTCCCTAGATTCAGTCTTACAGGTGAATATACTATAATGATATATGTACTATGGGTTAATGCGAGACCTTGAGAGCTCAGGTATGAACTACCATTCAGTCAAAGAGTTGAAGGCTCGACTTTAGGTGTGTCCTACTTAGGGATCTTCTTTACAACTGTACTTGATATACATCTTTCGATATTTTTCATTTTTTATGCAAAGGGACAGCTTTTAAAGCGCGTAAAGTATTATACGAGGTCTAAGCCATTGCTGACGCAAAATTAGAAGACTGGGTATAATACCCCAGATATCAAACAGTATAATGACCTAGTATCTCAGAATCAGGCAACCTCTCAAACGAGATTTCAGGGGTTACCCATATATCCGAGAGATGTTCCCCACGAGATAAGTAAGTTATTGATATTTAGGTTTATATCTCGAAATCAACCTACTAAATGTGTAAAAACCTATTGACATATCATCAGTGAGACCGTTTATCACATTTGACTTTCCATTTCTTTAGCGTACTGTAATTGTCTACTGATGTACTATCATTTCCTCTTTTTAAACAAAACTCTTTTTCATTTTCTATTGTTTTTGGATTTTTCAAATGATTTTGTGTTTTCTGAAAATATTTACTCCCCTTAAAATCCAAAACATTTAAAAAAATTTGACAACCTGATGCTAATAGCTTTGTCTCGCCATCCATTTTCTGCTTCACATGCTTCTTTTTGTATAAAATACCCTCATGATTTACAACACATTGATTTTTAACAATGTTAAAACCATTTAATCACTTGTGAAATAATCATATTTGTTCAGATGTGAGGGTTTCGGCATATTCAATCAACATATTTTTGAAAATTTAGATTTTTAACAAATTTAAAAACAAACATATTTTTTCATTTTTCAAATTTTTGACATAATGAAAACATATTTTTGGTTTTTAAATTTTTCTATTTTTAGGATTTTTGAATATGGTTTATTTATGTACATAAACAAACAAACTCCCTGTTTTCAGTTGCAGGGATCCTCCTCCTCCGATGCCAGGCTGCTCCGCTCTTCATCTTGACATCTAACAGTCTTCAGGAGCACCTACACATTCAACTCATTGAATTACTTGAACAATGCAACCCAAGCATGCTTCGACTCAGGTAGCTTAACATGTATTTTTCCAGGTAAAACTGGATAATTTCTTTCATTCTTTTCAAAAACATTTTCTTTAGTTTTCTCATTTATAGAAGTTTGTTTCTTGACAACCCAAATTTTTCCTTTAGACACATTTCTTTAATAAAATCCTGAATCAATTTTTGGTTTCCAGATTTGTCTTTGTTCAAACTTGGATGTTTTTGGTTTCCAAGTTTGTTTCGACTTTGAAAAATCAACCTTTTGTTTCCAAATCTGTTTAGATTCAACTTTGGGTGTCTTTGGTTTCAGTTTCTAAGTTTGTTGTGATTAAAACTTAGTTGACTTCTGTTTAACATCAACAGACTTTTTCTGTTCAACATCAACAGGTTTCAGATTTGGACATCTGCGACCAACATGTCCAGCTTGAACACATTTGAAACATGTTTTCTTTGAAACATATTTGACCTATTGCTGTTGTTTCTTTTGAGCATAGAACTCTTCAATAGACTTTCATCTAAATTGGAGTTCTTTCTCTCTTTCAGAACTTGTTCCATGAACAAAGTTCATCTTTTTCTGAAAATTTTACTGTTTAGCTCTTTTCTTTTGATATTGTTTCTTCTTATAACCCAACCCAACCTTTAATTTTTCTTTTTGTAACTAGGTTTGTTATAAAAAGTTTTCTTTCTCTTTCCAGCAAATTTTTCAATTTCAGACTTCTCGATCTCTACCAATTTGAACACTTTATCAATCTTTTCCGAAATCACATTCTGAATCGGGATTTCAATATCTGAAAATAATTTGTCCGATCTAATCATGGTATAAGCCAATCCTATCAGATCATCATTCGCATCTTTCATCCTGTAATTCGGACTTATCTGTTTTGGTAGACTCATCTTGCAAAACACTTTAAACGACCTTACCTACCACCTCTGAATCATCGGTATCATCAGATTTGGAATAGGTTACGTCAATATTTTCTGGCAATTGATCAACCATGTTGAAAGCTTTTCCACCTTCTCGTCATCATAGAATGTGAACTTTTTCTCAAACGGTGGTGGAACCTGATGATATTCTGAGCCAATTCCTTTCTTATTTTTCTCAGAATCTTTATCATGGGGTTTTATGTTAAAAATACGTTCAAGAACATATGATGAAGCATGATAACTATGTAACTTTTTATTATCTTGTTCTAACTCAGCCATTTTACATTTAAGCTCAGCAACTTCTTCAATATAAGAATTTACAACTTTTTGCTTTATTGAATATTGTCGTTTAAGGGTTTCTGACATTTCAGAACATTGTGTAAGTCTATATTGAACAAGATTCATTTGACTTTTCACAGCTTCATATGACTCTTTTGTAATATGATATGCAAGTTTTATTGAATCATACTCCTTTTTCATTTCTTGAACCGCATTTTCTTTTTGTAAACATTCTTCAGTCATTTTCTTGTAGTCAAAACTCAACATGTCATTATGTTCTTTAAGTTTTTGCATTTCGAAATCCTTTTTGTCACTATCAGATTCACCCTGTTTCAAATCATTTTTCAAACGAACAATCTTTTCATTCAAATATTCGATTTGATTTTGTTTCATTTAAGATCCTTTTCTTGTAAAACATTTTCTTTACATCTTTCTTTAAAAACATCATCAATTTTCGTGAACCCAATATCTTTAGATTTCAACATTTCATCTTTCTCAGTACAGGCACAACATGTGACAACTCGTATAAATTCCTGAACGTTTCGTTTTACTGTGTAATTTCTTGTACGTTAAACGAATTGAATTTGATGAATTATTTTATTAGGACGATTGTGTGCTTGGTAATGTGTAATGTGAATTATGTGAAACCGAAACCCGAAACTGAAATATTGGAATATGTTATTTTGTGAATCGAAGCATTGTAAAATATTATTCCGTGATACGCAACGTTTTAATTAATCATTTTATGAATCTTGCGAAACCGTTACCTATTAAAACCCAACTCAAGTGTCACACCCCGACCACGTAGAACATACGAAACGTGGCGGAAACATCGGGGAGTGTTGTAACAGAATTAATTGTTTCAAATCCATGGCAATTGAAGTTTCGTTTTATTAGTTAAAAGTGTTACAATGTCTAATCAAACAAGGAAAAACAACATAATTAACTAGTCTTGCATCTTTTATTGTCACTAAAGCCCAAGTCTGCCTATATGTATCTTGATCATCTTATGCAACAGCTCCTGAAAAACACATGTGAAAATAGGTACGTCAGCATAAAAATGCCTGTGAGATACATAGGTTTTGTGAAAAGAGGTTCCATGACTTATGTTTGAGAAAATGTTTAGTCATGAACCTTTTAGTTTGCTTTGTTTTGTAAATCATTTGAAAAACAATGAGTTCGGATGATATGTATAAATAAGTAAATAATGTATGGTTAAATGAATAACCATAGTAAAACGGATTTGTATAAGATAAGTTGTTTGTAAAACAATGTCTTGTGAAAAGTATGTTATTTGTATAAAATGTTATATGTATCAAACTGAAATGATTCAAATAACGCTACAATATGTAATACCATACAAACACTTATATATAGGAAGTACCAGCGGCGTATCCACCATGCTTGTATCATATTACACACGCATCGTTACTTAATCACTTAATCAAACCAAACAAATGTCAAAATGTCTATGTCAAATATCCATGTCAAATGTCTATGTCAAATATCCATGTCAAATGTCTATGTCAAATATCCATGTCAAATGTCTATGTCAAATATCCATGTCAAATGTCTATGTCAAAATATCCATGTCAAATGTCTATGTCAAAATATCATGTATGGCAAGTGAAATGTCTCAACTAAACCATATACACAAAAACAAAGTATTTAAGTAAAACTTGTTTTAAATCAAAGTTATGTTTTGTGGGAAATGCATGATCAAATGTCAATCATGTTAAAATGTCTATGCCGAAATGTCTATGTCAAATACGGTTCACACGGTTCACAGATACAAACGGTTCACAGATATAAACGGATCACAGTCAAATGATTACAACGGTTCAATATGTAGTATAATGTGTTCATATGCTGGATAAGCATATGCAACAGAAAAGCAATGAAAAACGATGTACTAAGTACGCACACAATGGGCATACATAGCATAAAATGTAAGGAAATCATGTACTATAATGTACTAATGAACATAGCAAGTATATGATGTCAAAACAGGAAAGCATGAAAGTAACAAGTAGGCACATGTGTTCCACCCCAAAACAGTTTGGAAAACAGTAAAAGAGGGGTCTATGTACTCACCTGGGATTGCTCAGTAGTTCTGGAGTGACAACTAAACAATGCTAGAGATCGCGGATATCAAACGGCACCTAGTATAGGTAGCTACATTAATAAACCGGACCTAAATCGGAGGATTGGGTAGCATTAGGGTTTGTAAACCAAACGAGTGTAGAGACTCGTGTCTTTTGGTTTAACAAAGCCTACATACTAAATGAAACTTAACCTAAGTGTCTACGACCCATTACGACCCGTTTAGGTAGCTTGTGCTACTTTAACGCGTCGTTCGCGTGAAACGCGTTCGGACCGCCTAACTAGCCCTATGACAAGTGTTATATGCCTAAACATATTACATAATCAGTTATGTGACAAAGGTTTAGGTTACATATGCTTAATTACCAATTATACATGAAAAGGGTATTCTGGTAATTTACCTAAGGCATATAAACTACCTATCATACAACTACTTAAACGATGTGACCATAGGGTATAACCTCGGAAGGTTATTCCCTACCTACTATGGTCACCTAATGTGTTTGGTCGGATCCTAATGATCGACCAAACTGGGTCGGGTTCGAAGGTATAGGCGATTTATTAGATCGCCTACCCTACGACCCTAGACAACGTGGTAATCAGTGGGCATAGTCCCAAGGGACTATAACCAACGTGATTACACTCACGTTGCGAAGTTCCTACGAACTTCGCATTGACCATTACTGGTCAACGCTGAAAGTCAAACAAAGTTTGACTTTCTGACTCGAAAAGCAGTAAAATAAGGAAAAGAACGAAAGAATACTTACGAAGGGTCCCCGAATGCTAACCCAGATCAAAATAGCTCAGGTATGAAACGAAGGTTCCAACTTAGAGCTTTCTTAATCAGATTTGTGGGTTTTGGGGTTGTGGGTGGATGGGTATTTATAGTAAATGCACCACCGTTAGGATCGTTTATCGGGAAACGTGCCTTGATCTCACCCGTACAAGTGTCGGAAGCTTATGGTAGGTTAATTGGCCACCCACCATAAGGTATCAACATGTGGAAGAGAGATTAGGAGTGCAAAACAGCTGAAAACAGGCTGTTAAGTACTCTGCATCTGGTCAGAACTTGCTTTACGGACCTCAAAGCTGCCAATGTTGAGGTCCGGAAGGTAACACTTTGGCAGATTTACAGTTTTGGTCCCTGCAATGCAATCAGCCCATTTTTGACACGTTTAAGGCCCGTTAACCCCATTTCAAAGCTCTAAAATGAAGTTAAAGTATAGGGAACTTAAAATGTGTTCAAAAATATCTCGGATGTCGGTTCGTTTGGCCGTACGAACGCGATGTTCGGTTAATTACGACGGAATGCGCATAAGCGCGTAAAACGATCCAAATGACGCGACGAATGGATTTTTCTTAAGGCGAACACTAAAATATAATGTAGTCATGCTTACATAAATTTTTGGATGTCCAGATGTATTCAGAACGTAAGTTATGCGCGAAAATGCAAACTTGTGCACTTTTTGACACTTTTAGTCCCTGAATGTTCCAAAAGTTTATTTTAGCACACCGAACCCCTCAAAGCCTATTTCTAAGCTATGTAAAGGATATTTAAGGTGTGTTTAACTTATGGTTATGTTCCGGAATGTCTGTTACAGTTCAAATTGGCATACTTTCGCAGTTTGTCAAATTTAGTCCCTGTAAGCGATTAAACTTTGATTTCACCACACCAAACCTTCCAAAACTTATATCTAAGTTATGTAAAGGTTATTTAAGGTATGTTAAGCCTATTTCACTATTCTGGAGTGTTCGTTGCATTAAACTGGTTATATTTACGCATCAGGGCGTGTTTAACCTTCCAGAAAGCGATATAGTGTTTGAAATCGAACAAGAATTGATATGTGTAAACGATACACATATTTTTACAAATCCCAAGTATGAAATACAATATTTCACTGGTTGGGCATTTGTTTGATGGTTGAAATGACACAGGTGTTACAGTCTCCCCTACTTTAGGAAATTTCGTCCCGAAATTAATTCGTAGGAGTCTGTCTATGACTTTGTTTCAAATAGTCATCAAAGATATGTAAAGCATAATCTGATTATTTTCCTCAACGGATATTTTTCAGAAGCGAAAATGAACGAACAGAGTCATTTTCTTCAACGGGTTCTTCGGAAATGAAAAATAAAGGAATAAATTAAACGGATATACATTTCCTTCAACGGATATTCTTCAGAAGTGAAAATGAATGGATGATTCATTCTTTCTCAACGGATTCTTTGTCAGAAATGGGAATGAAGGAATAATCCACGGATATTCATTTCTCTCAACGGATATTCTTCAGAACGAAAATGAACAAACGGGGTCATTTTCCTCAACGGTTTGTTCTTCAGAGTTGGAAATGAAGAATTACACAACGGATATTCATTTCCTCAACGGATAAATCTTCAGAAACGAAAATGAACTAACGGAGTCATTTTCAACGGTTATTTCCTCAGAGTTGGAAATGAAGAATTACACAACGGATATTCATTTCCTCAACGGATAAATCTTCAGAAACGAAAATGAACTAACGGAGTCATTTTCAACGGTTGCTTCCTCAGAGTTGGAAATGAAGGATTACACAACGGATATTCATCTCCTCAACGGATAAATCTTCAGAAACGAAAATGAACTAACGGAGTCATTTTCAACGGTTATTTCCTCAGAGTTGGAAATGAAGAATTACACAACGGATATTCATTTCCTCAACGGATAAATCTTCAGAAACGAAAATGAACTAACGGAGTCATTTTCAACGGTTATTTCCTCAGAGTTGGAAATGAAGGATTACACAACGGATATTCATTTCCTCAACGGATAAATCTTCAGAAACGAAAATGAACTAACGGAGTCATTTTCAACGGTTATTTCCTTAGAGTTGGAAATGAAGAATTACACAACGGATATTCATTTCCTCAACGGATAAATCTTCAGAAACGAAAATGAACTAACGGAGTCATTTTCAACGGTTGCTTCCTCAGAGTTGGAAATGAAGGATTACACAACGGATATTCATCTCCTCAACGGATAAATCTTCAGAAACGAAAATGAACTAACGGAGTCATTTTCAACGGTTATTTCCTCAGAGTTGGAAATGAAGAATTACACAACGGATATTCATTTCCTCAACGGATAAATCTTCAGAAACGAAAATGAACTAACGGAGTCATTTTCAACGGTTATTTCCTCAGAGTTGGAAATGAAGGATTACACAACGGATATTCATTTCCTCAACGGATATTCTTTAGAACGAAAATGAATGGATAATTCATTTTCCTCAACGGTTATTCTGCAGAATGGAAATGAAAAGATAAACAACGGATATTCATTTCCTCAACGGATATTCTTTAGAACGAAAATGAATGGATAATTCATTTTCCTCAACGGTTATTCTTCAGAATGGAAATGAAAAGATAAACAACGGATATTCATTTCCTCAACGGATATTCTTTAGAACGAAAATGAATGGATAATTCATTTTCCTCAACGGTTATTCTTCAGAATGGAAATGAAAAGATAAACAACGGATATTCATTTCCTCAACGGATATTCTTTAGAACGAAAATGAATGGATAATTCATTTTCCTCAACGGTTATTCTTCAGAATGGAAATGAAAAGATAAACAACGGATATTCATTTCCTCAACGGATATTCTTCAGAAGTGAAAAATGAATAGCTAGTTCATTTTTCCTCAACGGATGCTTCATCAGAATTGGAAATGAATAGGGTTAACTCTTGATACATGATAGAACTTGCTGTGATTTCTGTGCACTAAATTCCATAATTATGTATGCATCCATAATTACGTAATTCCTTGCACAGTCCGCACAGTTTGTTTTGAAATGTTGTGGGGAAAGATATCAAACCTGAGATGAGAGTGACTAGACTACCATAGGGTCCTTTTAATTAGATCAACAGAGGATCTTCTTAATTAGGCCACTAAGGAGTCCTTTCAGCTATATCATCACATGATATCCCTAACCAGATTTTTGGATCAATCTGTTTAACTAGACCACTAAAGGGGTCTAATTATGAAGTAGTACCTTATAATCCAAGGGACTTTAACTACAACGTAGAAGTCCATTAAGGATTTAAGTAGTACCTTTGGGTATCCTACTATGAATCTTTTGCACAAAGATATGTAAGATTTTACGAGGATTTGAATAACATAAATTGGATCACATGACACATAAAGGATAACACATAAGCACATAACCACATAATTGTTTAATTGTTATTTTCTTGTTATTGATTGCTATTAACTTGGCACCTCGTACTTCGTTTCTCTTGGAAGGAACGGGTACTTAGGATTTTCGTGGAAACGCAAGAGATTATACAAGGGAAGAAATTTGGAAGTAGTGTGCTCTTCAAGGAAGGCGGTTCCTTGATTGTCGGTATTGTAGGGGATATGTTTATACATGCAACCACATAAACATATTGAAATGTAAATGAAAGATTTATTTATAAACAATAATAACAACAACTGTTTCATAGATTGTGATAAAAGAAAATAATACACAAGGCTCGATTATTTTCTAAACAGCGTTATCTTCTGTCGGTCAGATACTCATCCCTGCGCTGGATTTGCATCAGCAAGTCTTGGGCAATTTCTACTAAAATGGCCCATCTCGCCACAGTTGTAGCAAGATCCCAGTGGGAAACGAGCTTGAGCAGGATTGTTGTTAATCTGATTTGGTGCTGCTGCTGTTGGGCAAACCCTCGCTGTATGACCTATAAGTCCGCAAACTTGGCATGTGCGGCACTTCACACCAGAATGATGATGTAGGCCACATTGGTTGCACAAGGGTGCAGTTCCTTTGTAGGGTTTCCTGGCAGGGGGTTGAGCTGGTTGGTTGGGGACGGCTTGATCATTGTGAGCGACCACGGCGAAGTTCTGAGAAGCCTTTCGCTTCTTTGACTTCTTAGAGGATCCAGTCTGTTCATCCATGGTCTTTGATTCCTCGATTGGTTTCGATTCCTCGACCAGTTTCTTGTCACCCTTTCGGAAAAGCTTACGTTTCCTGATCTGCGATTCAGTCAAGGTTGCAGATAACTCAATGGCCTGCCTAACAGTAGTAGGGTTGCTACCAGTCAAAATGTCTTGTATTGAGTCGGGAAGGCCATCAATGTACTTTTCGATTGCCTTATCCAAAGGCGTGACCATGTTTGGGCATAACAGACTTAACTCCTCATAACGGTCCGTGTAGGCTCGATGCTCACCGCTGTCTTGCTTAAGATCATCAAATTCCCTTTCCAAAGCCCTGATCTCGTGACGAGGACAAAACTCCTTCATCATGAGAGCCCTAAGTTCGGCCCATGTCTGTGCTAGAGCAACTTCTGCACCACGATCTCTCATAACCCCATTCCACCACGTAAGGGCTCTCTTCTGGAACACACTCGAAGCAAACTCGACCTTGCGATTGTCAGGACACTGCACATGGCGGAAAGTATTCTCAATGCTCTCGAACCATTGAAGAAGCCCAGTCGCTCCCTCAGAACCACTAAACTTGAGTGGTTTCGCCGAGTTAAAACTCTTGAAGTTGCACGGACCATTGTTGTTGTTGTTGGCTTGATTCCATAGAGCAAAGAGGTTTGGGAATTGAGCAGCCATTTGCTGTGCAATGATTTCTACCAGCTCGGCAGTCGCTATCTGGTTTTCGCGTCGAGGAGGCATTCTAAAAGAGAAAACATGAAAGGAAACGAGTGAGAGAATTAGACGAAAAGAATGAGATGAAACAAATTTGATGAAAGCAATGGATAGTGGTCATTTGTTTGTTACTACAAAGCAACAAACGACACACAGTGACTAATCAAAGTAAATGAGTCAAAAATAATGTATCGCGAAGACATGCTCGCCTATAAGTGAACACTCATCCCAAGAATTCCCAGGTAAGCACAACTGGTCTCGCGTCTGATGAGATGTATACGAAGTGCTTGCCTAGACAGAAAACCCAGAATACAGGCATTCACCCTTCCAGTTTGCACGTGTTCACATTATTTAAAACCCAAAACCTTGATGAGATTTTTGAAAACTCAAAGGGGTTCAAAATCTTATAACAGAGGGTTCAAAACCTTGTAATAAATCATCCTAGAACAGATGATTAGTTTTCAAAGCGGTTTTGAGATTTATGTTTTTGTTGTGGTCGTCGCCTAAGGATAGGTGACAGTATTGTTTTATGACTAAACGCAAGTAAACTCGCGTTAGGGTCCTAAGAAGGTTATAGACTAGGTCAAAGCATTACTAATTACTAATAACCTAATTCCCTATAACCATTGGCTCTGATACCATCTTTTCTGTCACACCCCGACCACGTAGAACATACGAAACGTGGCGGAAACATCGGGGAGTGTTGTAACAGAATTAATTGTTTCAAATCCATGGCAATTGAAGTTTCGTTTTATTAGTTAAAAGTGTTACAATGTCTAATCAAACAAGGAAAAACAACATAATTAACTAGTCTTGCATCTTTTATTGTCACTAAAGCCCAAGTCTGCCTATATGTATCTTGATCATCTTATGCAACAGCTCCTGAAAAACACATGTGAAAATAGGTACGTCAGCATAAAAATGCCTGTGAGATACATAGGTTTTGTGAAAAGAGGTTCCATGACTTATGTTTGAGAAAATGTTTAGTCATGAACCTTTTAGTTTGCTTTGTTTTGTAAATCATTTGAAAAACAATGAGTTCGGATGATATGTATAAATAAGTAAATAATGTATGGTTAAATGAATAACCATAGTAAAACGGATTTGTATAAGATAAGTTGTTTGTAAAACAATGTCTTGTGAAAAGTATGTTATTTGTATAAAATGTTATATGTATCAAACTGAAATGATTCAAATAACGCTACAATATGTAATACCATACAAACACTTATATATAGGAAGTACCAGCGGCGTATCCACCATGCTTGTATCATATTACACACGCATCGTTACTTAATCACTTAATCAAACCAAACAAATGTCAAAATGTCTATGTCAAATATCCATGTCAAATGTCTATGTCAAATATCCATGTCAAATGTCTATGTCAAATATCCATGTCAAATGTCTATGTCAAATATCCATGTCAAATGTCTATGTCAAAATATCCATGTCAAATGTCTATGTCAAAATATCATGTATGGCAAGTGAAATGTCTCAACTAAACCATATACACAAAAACAAAGTATTTAAGTAAAACTTGTTTTAAATCAAAGTTATGTTTTGTGGGAAATGCATGATCAAATGTCAATCATGTTAAAATGTCTATGCCGAAATGTCTATGTCAAATACGGTTCACACGGTTCACAGATACAAACGGTTCACAGATATAAACGGATCACAGTCAAATGATTACAACGGTTCAATATGTAGTATAATGTGTTCATATGCTGGATAAGCATATGCAACAGAAAAGCAATGAAAAACGATGTACTAAGTACGCACACAATGGGCATACATAGCATAAAATGTAAGGAAATCATGTACTATAATGTACTAATGAACATAGCAAGTATATGATGTCAAAACAGGAAAGCATGAAAGTAACAAGTAGGCACATGTGTTCCACCCCAAAACAGTTTGGAAAACAGTAAAAGAGGGGTCTATGTACTCACCTGGGATTGCTCAGTAGTTCTGGAGTGACAACTAAACAATGCTAGAGATCGCGGATATCAAACGGCACCTAGTATAGGTAGCTACATTAATAAACCGGACCTAAATCGGAGGATTGGGTAGCATTAGGGTTTGTAAACCAAACGAGTGTAGAGACTCGTGTCTTTTGGTTTAACAAAGCCTACATACTAAATGAAACTTAACCTAAGTGTCTACGACCCATTACGACCCGTTTAGGTAGCTTGTGCTACTTTAACGCGTCGTTCGCGTGAAACGCGTTCGGACCGCCTAACTAGCCCTATGACAAGTGTTATATGCCTAAACATATTACATAATCAGTTATGTGACAAAGGTTTAGGTTACATATGCTTAATTACCAATTATACATGAAAAGGGTATTCTGGTAATTTACCTAAGGCATATAAACTACCTATCATACAACTACTTAAACGATGTGACCATAGGGTATAACCTCGGAAGGTTATTCCCTACCTACTATGGTCACCTAATGTGTTTGGTCGGATCCTAATGATCGACCAAACTGGGTCGGGTTCGAAGGTATAGGCGATTTATTAGATCGCCTACCCTACGACCCTAGACAACGTGGTAATCAGTGGGCATAGTCCCAAGGGACTATAACCAACGTGATTACACTCACGTTGCGAAGTTCCTACGAACTTCGCATTGACCATTACTGGTCAACGCTGAAAGTCAAACAAAGTTTGACTTTCTGACTCGAAAAGCAGTAAAATAAGGAAAAGAACGAAAGAATACTTACGAAGGGTCCCCGAATGCTAACCCAGATCAAAATAGCTCAGGTATGAAACGAAGGTTCCAACTTAGAGCTTTCTTAATCAGATTTGTGGGTTTTGGGGTTGTGGGTGGATGGGTATTTATAGTAAATGCACCACCGTTAGGATCGTTTATCAGGAAACGTGCCTTGATCTCACCCGTACAAGTGTCGGAAGCTTATGGTAGGTTAATTGGCCACCCACCATAAGGTATCAACATGTGGAAGAGAGATTAGGAGTGCAAAACAGCTGAAAACAGGCTGTTAAGTACTCTGCATCTGGTCAGAACTTGCTTTACGGACCTCAAAGCTGCCAATGTTGAGGTCCGGAAGGTAACACTTTGGCAGATTTACAGTTTTGGTCCCTGCAATGCAATCAGCCCATTTTTGACACGTTTAAGGCCCGTTAACCCCATTTCAAAGCTCTAAAATGAAGTTAAAGTATAGGGAACTTAAAATGTGTTCAAAAATATCTCGGATGTCGGTTCGTTTGGCCGTACGAACGCGATGTTCGGTTAATTACAACGGAATGCGCATAAGCGCGTAAAACGATCCAAATGACGCGACGAATGGATTTTTCTTAAGGCGAACACTAAAATATAATGTAGTCATGCTTACATAAATTTTTGGATGTCCAGATGTATTCAGAACGTAAGTTATGCGCGAAAATGCAAACTTGTGCACTTTTTGACACTTTTAGTCCCTGAATGTTCCAAAAGTTTATTTTAGCACACCGAACCCCTCAAAGCCTATTTCTAAGCTATGTAAAGGATATTTAAGGTGTGTTTAACTTATGGTTATGTTCCGGAATGTCTGTTACAGTTCAAATTGGCATACTTTCGCAGTTTGTCAAATTTAGTCCCTGTAAGCGATTAAACTTTGATTTCACCACACCAAACCTTCCAAAACTTATATCTAAGTTATGTAAAGGTTATTTAAGGTATGTTAAGCCTATTTCACTATTCCGGAGTGTTCGTTGCATTAAACTGGTTATATTTACGCATCAGGGCGTGTTTAACCTTCCAGAAAGCGATATAGTGTTTGAAATCGAACAAGAATTGATATGTGTAAACGATACACATATTTTTACAAATCCCAAGTATGAAATACAATATTTCACTGGTTGGGCATTTGTTTGATGGTTGAAATGACACAGGTGTTACATCAAGCCCACCCCCTCCCCTTCTTGTGCCATTTATAGGCCCAGCCCCACCCTTGTCCCCTTATTCGAAATATAAAGCCCAAACCCACATCTCTTGTTCCTTGTAGCCCATTAGCCCAACTTCCATGTGTTTTAATTATACATATTTGGATTAGGGAACAAGAAAAAAAATCAAACAAGAAACCCTAAACACACTTGTGTGCGTCGACCAGGACCCCCCTCTCTGCGCAAACCCTAGCTCCTCAGTTCAGCTTCTTGATTTACCTTTCACTTCCTCGTAATCCCTTCTCTTGATCCAAGGTTAGTATTCTTGATTTGGATTATGATTCTTGGTGTGATTTTGTAGAAACATGGCTGTGATTTTTAGTTAACATGCTAGGGTTTTGATATTGCACGATTTATTTCGGTTGAGTATGCGATTACTTGAACTAATCGATGATATGCATGCGTAAATGATCGTTGGCTGCGTTTTTGGTAAAAATCATGATGTTTATATTTAGGGTTTGATGATTATTGATATGGTTAGATGGTAATTGATGATTAGCCTGCTGTTGGTTGTTATTAGTAAGATCCGGGGTCGTTTACAAGCGTTTTGGTGTCGTTTCAATGTAAAACTGCATCCTGATTGATGAAAACAGCCAATTTCAGTTGGCTGTAAACGGACCGTTATAAATCAAAAAATTTATTTTCTGAAGTCTAAATTACTTTTTCGAAAAACGATTCAAATGGCGCTAGAATCATATTTTTTCGAGGCCGTTCGCTATTTTTAAAGGTCCGTTTTGTACAGCAGTAAAAGCTGCGTTTTTTCTGTAGAAAATGTGTGTTATGTTTTTCATCATAACTTGAAATCTGTATAGAGTTAGGTCATGAAATTTGTGCAGTAGATGGCCACGGGTGTCATTGTAATTCTCCAACTGGAATTTCATCAATTGGAATTATGATAAATTTTAAATAAATTTTTCCGTGAACTGTAGTCAGAAAGTGACGAATCTGATTATAGGGTGGTAAATGATTTGTATAAAATAATTGGTAACGAATTGGATCCATATATTTTTACACAATGATATTTGTACCGCTTAGAACATTCTGTAAAATTTTGAGAATTTGTGGTACAAGTTAACTATTTTATTAAAATACTCGAAAACAACCCAGTTTTGGATGTTAAAGCTGAAACAATATAAGTAGTGATTTGCGTGTCTAAATGTCGGTTAGGTTATCTGATAATGATCCAACTTGTTATATGTCAATGAAAGTGTTATGTGAAGTATGGTGTGCTTGCTCTTGAGTAGTTATAGGTGGAATGTGTATATGGGTATGAACTGTCAAAGTGAGTGCATGTTATGTGATAGATGCATGTAGGAACTTCGTGCTTTATTTGAAAACACTAATGAACTAAATGGTAATCATACTAGGATGTGATTGACCAACTTTGACTGTTAGCTATTTTTAAGAGTCCAACCGAGTAACCAAAGGTGATTTCACACTTTTCTACAAAGCATGGGATTCCCGGTGGTTTGGGAATGAGTTAAATAAGAATTCCCGGTGGTTTGGGAATGAGTTAAATAAGGATTCCCGGTGATTTGGGAATGGGTTAATTAACAACAATCCCCCTTAGGTGGGATGCAACCTGCGTATTCTCCTTGGGTAGAATACGTACCTCGGTCCTCCTTAGGTAGGACAACAACCTTAAAGTTACTATAGAAAACTCTATCATGAAGTCCCTCATTTTTATATCGACTTAATCGTCGGGCCATTGACGAACGGGTCATTAGTTAAATAGCGCTATTAGGTCTGACAAGCCACACACTGTGCTGCAGAGGACGGGAGTGGACTAATGTACTTGGGCACTTGTCAATGATGATAGACATTGACGCAGGGCACATAAACATGACTTAAGTCAGTTGTCGATATGGTAACGGGTCTAGTGGTTTACAACATGGGGTAGCCCCCACTGTCACACCCTGACTATTGCGGAAGCGTATGATGTGTGACTCGTTTAATATCATTGCATTCAATCGTAATAAACAACTACAAGATTAAAACGATGTTCATCCATTCATAAAAATTTGAGTATTACAAACACTGGTTATTTAAGTTTTAAAACACAACCTTCGACTAGGTTACAAACCAACAGAAGTGGATGACATCTAAACTTGAAGTCTACTTCTAGTTACAACACCCGCGCCCAAGATCCAACCTATCACCTGAAATACATGTAATTTTGGAAAACATCAACAAAAGTTGAGCGAGTTCATGCGTTTTGTATGAGTACTGTAATCTTGTAAATCTTTGAGAGACTCCTTTGTAATCAGGTATGAAAAGAGTGTATGAACATAATTTTTTTAGAAGGACTTTAAGGCATGTGAGGACATAGGGAGCACTCGTAATGAGTAGGCATATACCCTTGTCGATTTTCCCTCAACTATGTCGATTTCCCTCGACTATGTCAATTTACCTTGACTATGTCAATTTCCCTTGACCATGTCGATTTACCTCGACTATGTCGATTACCCTCGACTGGGACTCTGAAGCACTGCTTGGTACTAGTCATGACCATGAGTGGGGTTCGGCCGTGCCCGTTAGATCTAACCCTCGTCCCTAATTAAGTATTAATGGCATTTCATTATCTAGTCTATGCTCACATGATCTAGTATTTCATAGGCAATTCATACCGTTCAAGCATTCGTAACATGTATTTCACCCCTGAGAGTTATAAAACCAAAAACAGTTAAAGAAAAGGGGGAGCATCAACTCACCGTTTTGCGTCTTCAGTACTCGTAACTCAAATCTCGTCAGCAACCACGACTACCTACAATGTGGTAGGGTCTATTAGACGAGCGGGTCGTGCCTTGCCTTAGTATTCATGTTTTGAGTTACGTTTCCTTTATGTCTTTAACATTATCCAAAGTTATAATACTTCTCAAGTATTTATTTTCGTATTTCCTTCCCAAGGATGGTAGTATTTCATACATGTATTTTCGTATTCTAGTATTTGTTAATCAAAATAATATAATTTCTTTTTGTTGAAAATATGACTTAACTTGGTAATAAGTACAAAAATCATATTTTCACTTCTTTCGTTTCCAAAATAATATTTGCCAAAAATGTATTTTCCGGAATATTTTGTAAGTTACGTTTTTGCGTTCGGTTTCACAATATCAAGTGTGTAACTTATGTATTTATCCCGTGAGATTTTTGGTATTATTTTGGATAGTAAACTTCATGGTATTTTGTTAAGTTATATTATTTTACCCTAAAATAATATAATTATTTCACAACGTATACAAATATTCACACAAGTGTCTTTATATATATATATATATATATATATATATATATATATATATTCTAAATATATATTCACCCATTTTTGTTTACAAAACCCAACCTCCAATATTTGTATTTTTGTAACAAAATCCATGGTAAAGTTTATATGGAAAACCAAAGTTAAAACACACTTGTAAATATTTGTTTAGAAAATATTTTTCTAAGTGTTTGTATTTTTAGAAAATTTTGCCATAGTTTCCTTTGAAAATGGAGGTGTCCATGCTAATAAAGCATATCATTTTTGTGACACCTGTGTCACTTCAACCATCATACAAATACCAAACCAATGAAATATTGTATTTCATACTTGGGATTTGTAAAAATATGTGTAGTCTTTGCACATATCAATTCTTGTTCGATTTCAAGCTTAAAATCGCTTGCTGGAAGGTTATACGCGCACTAATGCGTAAATATAACCAGTTTAACGCAACGAACACTCCGGAATAGTGAAATAGGCTTAAAATACCTTAAATAACCTTCACATAACTTAGAAATAAGTTTTGGATGATTTGGTGTGTTGAAATCAAGTTTGTTCGATCGCAGGGACTAATTGTGTCAAACTGCGAAACTATACTGATTTGTATAGTAACGAACATTCCGCAACTTGATCATAAGTTAAACATACCCTAAATATCCTTTATATAGCTTAGAAATAGGCTTTGAAGGGTTCGGTATGCTAAAATAAACTTTATTGATAAATAGGGACTAAAAACGTCAAAAAGTGCACAAGCTTGCATTTTCGCACATATCTTACGTTCTGAATATATCCGGACATCCAAAAATTTATGTAATCATTAAAATATTTTATTTTATTGATTGCCTTGATAAAATTCCATTCGTCGCTTAATTTGGATCGTTTTTGCGTTCGTTACGACTTCCGTCGTAATTAACCGAACAACGCAACCGTACGACCAAACGAACCAACATCCGAGATGTTTTTGAGCATATTTTAAGTTCCCTATACTTTAAATTTATTTTAGAGCCTTGAAATTGGGTTAACGGGGCTTAAAAGTGCAAAAAATCAAATTTTACAAGTGGAGGGACCATTTTTGAAATTTCTGACCAGATTCAATGAACCTAGTCAAATTTTGAAGTGTTAATGGTTTTAACCCATGGTTTTGCAAAACCATGGGCTGGTATTTAATGGTATTTTTGGTACTATGGGCCATTCTAGGGGCTCCCATGGTTTCACAAAACTATGGGCACATGTGTACCGCCTAGATCGAAGCACGTTATTCGATGAACGATCTTAACGGTTGTGCCAAATCTATAAATACCCACCATAGTTTCACTTCTTCCTCACTCAAATCTGATCTAAGATGCTCTAAGTTGAAGCCTTTGCTTCATACCTGAGCTACTTGGATCAAGATTTGCTTGCGGGGACCCTTTGTAAGTATTCCTTCGTTCTTTTCTTTCGTTTTTAGCTTAAAAGTCAAACTGCGTTTGACTTTCTGCATTGACCAGTTTATGGTCAATGCGAAGTTCATTTGAACTTCATAACGTGAGCGTAATCACGATGGTTATAGTCCCTAGTGACTATACCTACTGATTACCACGTTATCTAGGCTCAGTGACGAGTCGTAGTTTCGGCCAAAATGCGTATTATTGCGTATTTTGTATCCAAACTACTTCTAGGTATCAAAACCGTTTGTTTTGATTCCAAAACCTTTTTTCTAACTTAACTAAACATGTTTTATCATGTTTAGCTCGTCACTTTTAGATTAGTGCTTGTATAGAGTCGTAAGTCAAGCGGATTAAACACCCGCTTAGACTTACGAACTAGACCCGTTTGGTCGATCTTTAGGATCAGACCAAACACATTAGGTGACCATAGTTGTATAGGGAATAACCTTCCGAGGTTATACCTTATGGTCACTTCGTTTAGTTAGTCATATGATAGGTAGTTTATATGCCTTAGGAAAATTACCAAAATACCCTTTTTATGCATAATTTATGTTTAAGCATATGTAACCCAAACTTTTGTCACTTAACTGATTATGCAACATAATTAAACATGTTTAGGCATATAATACTTGTCATAGGACTAGTTAGGCGGTCCGAACGCGTTTTACGCGAACGGCGCGTTAAAGTAGCGCAAGCTACCTAAACGGGTCGTAATGGGTCGTAAGCACTTAGGTTAGGTTTCCTTTTAGTATGTAGGCCTTGTTAAACCATATCATATGAGTTCCCACACTCATTTGGTTTACGAGACCTCATCCTATCCGATCTTCCAATTTAGGTCCGGTTTATTTATGTAGTTACCTATATTAGGTGCCGTTTGATTCCGTGCTCCCTCTAGCTTGCTTGGTAGTTGTTCAAGACTTCTAAGCACTCTCAAGTGAGTACATAGTCCCCTCTTTTACTGTTTTCAATGTTTTGGGGTGAAACATGTGTACCTATTTGTTATTTTCATGATTTCAAAGTATAATTGATTATACATGTTAATACTTATCTTTTGACAAACTGAATGATTATTTATGATTTAAACTCTAATTTTTCAAAGATTATAAAATTAATGTTTGGAATAGTACTTATTTTTGTTCACCAGACCGGTTGGTAGTATGATATAGCGCTATAGGATTTGACACCCCATTCCTGTTGTCATGGAATGTCTGAAACCAATTTATTTTTCTCCATCCAAATAGGGATTGCCTTTGTGGTATTCCTATAGTCTCAAGGGTGTATTTTGATGCACTAGGTCTGAATGAATTCTTAAATCACATTATTTTTGTATATTTAGTTATACTCCGAAAAGTATAGTTCGATATGCTCTCATATGTGATATTGTACAAAACCAACATATATTTTGTTAATCATTAAAACATAGTTTAATATGTTATTTTCAAAACCAAAGCATAGTTAATATGTTATTTTCAATCCAAAACATAGTTTAATATGTTATTTATAAATCCAAAGTATACTTTTAATGTACTACTGAAAATTATTATTTTTAACAACTAAAGTATATTTAATATACTATTTGTTTAACAAGTGGGTTTTGGTTAGTGTTTAGATTACGGGACGGGTGTAATGTTATGAAAACATGGTAGATACGCCGCTGGTACTTCTTATATATAAGTGTTTTCATCACATTACATACCGTGGCGTTATTTAGTACACTTGGGTAAACAATTTTGAAACTGAAATATATTTTAATATATTACTTATTCGACTTTCTTAAAACCAAAGTATATTTTTGCATATACTATAAACCTTTTTATCAAAATATTGTTTTTCAAACAATATATTTTATACAAACTCATTTTACTTAATTATTTAATTACCTATGTATTATTATTTTATATCATCTGATTTCTTATAAATTTTAGTATGATTTATAAAAGAAAACCTTTTTCAAGGATCATGACTACTTTTCTTAAACATTTTCCTAAAACTTATAAGTCATGAATCCTATTATAATCAAACCTATGTATCTCACAGGCATTTTTATGCTGACGTACCTATTTTTACACATGTTTCAGGTGCTGCTTTGTGATGATTGTTGATACATGCTACACTTAGGATGGACTCGTGCCTTAGCGACTTTAAAACTTGAAAGATAATATTTGTATTTATCTGATTTGTAATAGAACAAAGATTTCAATGATTCAATAAAACAAAATTATTTTATCTATGGTTGTGAAACAATGATTCTGTTACAACACTCCCCGATGTTTCCGCCACGTCTTGTTGTTTTACGTGGTCGGGGTGTGACAATTGTGACAACCCTCACTAAACCAGGTATCCGTACAACTTGATTAATAATTAATTATTGCTTAATTACTGTGCTTGCTTGAACTTGTGAATAAACTGCTACTTGAACACTGATACATGTACTTACTTGCATCATACTTTACTTGCTGTCACTACATTATTTACATGACTGAACCTTAGTGACAAACATGATGCACAAAAAGCACAGTAGCACTATAATGGATAACCTATTGAACATGCTGATAAAGCCAGCATCAGGCAAACACTGCCTCTAAGGCCTGTATGAGCCAGAAATATTTTGCTACACTAGTGGTGAGTGTAGGGATATAAGGGTTGTAGAACTGCGTCTCTAGGAATAAGTCACAGTGACTGGATGTGCCTAAAACGTACTCTAAGTACAAAACTCAGCACTTTACATAACAATTCAGCTTTTAGCTAACTAATAAAGTGCCAAAACATGAGAAAAATATTACTAGACACTTTCCAAAGTGTCAGAAATGAGTTGTGTCACTAAAAAGGGTATTAACGACACTTTAAGCTTTGTTGAGCACTTTAACGGATTACTATCCAACCGAACAACCGGACTATACCCGGAACATGAAAATATTGTTATTTTCATTATTTATCTTTTTCTGAGCCAGTTAGGGTCCCTGATTACCCTAACACCCTTTGTAACGCGTGACACACCACTAACCGGGTTAAGCACTTAACTACCTTACTTAACCCAACTAATAAACCTAACTATTGGTTAGAATTGGACTAGTACCCCCCCCCCCCCTCTAACCGTCCCCAACTAAGGGGGGACACACTTGGTACAATTTTGATTAATTTAATCCTAGTGTTTAATATCTAGGAGGCATATGAACCATTGGTTAAACATGTTGAAAATTATCTATAAGATGCAAGGTTAACCCAACATAACACACACTCACATAACTCACAACTAAACTCTCTCTCCCTCTCCTTGCTCCTCACGGCCGAGAACAACAACAACCATCCATCCATCCTTCGATCTTGTTCAAGCCATTCCAACATCATACAAGCTTCAAGGATCACGTATTAGGAGGCTTGGTGCACTCGGAGTTTGAAGGACCTCTTTATCTTGCTTTTATCCACGCGTTTTTCGTCTAGATTCTTCCCTAGCCTCGAGCTAGTGGTATGTTACTTAAATCACCTTCTTGAACTATTCTAAAGTGGTTAATACGATTTGTAACGGGTAAAACTCAAAATCTTACAAGATGATACTTTAAAGTCTACTAAAAATGCTATAAGTGTTGGATAAAAGCTCATATGTTGTGTAAATGTTGTAGTAATTGAAATTTGTGATTATTTAGACCCGATCTATGTTGTGGTAGCTCGGATCATCACTTAACCCGGTTTGGTCATGATCACGAATCATGACATAAGGTTGTTTTGAATAGAACAAGGGTTAAAGGGTGAAACTCTACCACACACGAATCATGAACTTGTGTAAAAGTGTTTTAGCTTGTCCAATAGTGTTTAAAACTAGCAGATCTACGTACCTGCAAGTGGTATTTTCAAAGGACCAAGCGTTAAAGAAATCATACTTTAAAAGACGGATCTTACACTAACAAGAATGGTTTTTAGAACACACAAGTGTGTAAACACTTGTGTAACACAAAGTTTCGACGAAATAACTATTTTTTGTAAAAGTGGACGAGAGGTTGTAAAGACGGAACTTCCATAAAAACGAGATTTTTACAAAATCGGATTGTTTTATATAAAGATCCACTAAAAGTAATGAGATTTACTTCACAGTTTGGATAAATCACAAGTTCATGAAGTTTATGCGATTTATATACATATTTTGACTAGTTTGTGATTTGAACATGGTTTTGATTGAATAAGAAGATTGTTGGTTTGATTTATAAAAGAAAATGATACGCTTGAAAGCGTGGCCACCTCCGGTTACAGAGGAAACTCTGGCGAAATTTTTCTAAAAACCTAACACTTGGAATTATTTTCACTATAAGTGTTAGAGATACTTGTCGACTTGTTTTCAAACTATGAATTTCGCCACGGCTTTATTTATAAAATATCGGAGGTGGGATTTCACAAAATAAAACGTGATACATAAATATATTTAGTATATATTTTTCACAACATCACTTGTATAAGTGTTTATGATTATTTTGTGAACTACGTAAATATTATTTTTAGAGTAAAAATAATATTACTAAGTATTATTTTGGGGAAAATCACATGTATGAAAATATAATATTTTTGAGAAGAATATTCATATTTTGAAGTGGAAATAAAATATATTAAGTGAGACTTAATAGTGAAATCTGAATGTTACGAACACACATGTATTAAATCCCCCATCCTTGGGAAGGAAAATAACTACCAAGTATACAGAATGTAAACACGAAATAGTTGCCTAACTATTTCCCAAAAACTTAAACCATAAAGCTAAGGCACGGCCGTCCGTCTAATAGAGTTAGCACGTGTAGGTCGTCATACAGCTGATTGATTTGGAGGCATACTTGGTAGAGACGCACCAATGTGAGTTCATGTCCCCCTTTTCTCTAACTGTTTTCAGTTTTCTTAACTGCGGGGGTGAAATACATGTTACTTTGATTATAAGTACATTATACATGGTATGGTTAGCGTAAGGAGGTTTACTACTTAGATCATGTGAGTGGGTAGGCAGAAACTGGAGGCCATTAATCCTCATTGTAGGACCGAGGGACGTAAGCGGTAGATCTATCTGGGTGTAGCGAGCCCAACTCTAGGCCCAACAGAACGGACCTCTGGAAGGCCCAACAGAACGGACCTTGGAGTGACTTTGTACCCAACGCTAAATCTGCTAGGTTTGAGTCTTCCTACTTGCACTTCACATATATCAATGGCCTTGCAAACCATTGGTGATCTCTTTTTTTTCCTTATTTGCTACATACCAAGACTATTTTTATACTCACGAAGGTTTACTTACTCACTTACACATGAACTCGCTCAACATTATTGTTGATTTTTCAACTTACATGTATTTCAGGAAATTAAAGATCTGGCGCGGTATGTTATGTTTTCCCGCTGCATAAGGGTTCCAAGGTCATCCCAGTTTAGGAAATGTGACTCTTTCCTGGACAAGTCACAAATCTTAAACTGCGTTTATTTCATGTCGGTGTTTATGTTATTCAAGACAATGTTTTATGTTATGAGGTTGTAAGTCTCTAAGAAAATGTTGTGTTACTCTGGTTTTAAAACTTAATCAAATGGATGATCTTGCATGATTTTATTTCATATAGCTTTGTTATGGTTAAGCTATGGTATTAAGAAGTCACACCAAAATAACCACGCTTCCGCAAAGCCAGCGTGTGACAGCTTGGTATCAGAGCTCTGATCATAGCGAACTAGGATTCCTTCTCGAGTCTAGACTATGATCACTAGGGCTCTCACGAAAACATTTTTACTGCATACCACTTAAGTCCAGATCCAAAACTTTTTACAAACAAATGTTGAGCACATTTTATTATTTATAGGCTCAGTCTAGAAGGGCTGAGGCTCGGTCTGAGAGATCGAGGTAGTTGGCTAGTTGGACTAGGAAGAGTAGGCTCAGTCTTGGAAGCTGAGGCTCGGTATTGGAGACCGAGGCTCGATCTGAGAGGTCGAGGTAGATGATAGAGCAGTCTTAGAGACTGGGAGAAATTGGCTAGTGGGACTAGGAGAATGATTTGAATGCTTACTTGGTGACTTATGTGATTATTTGATTGTATGATTGACTGTTTGTGCATGTTGTGTTTATGTTACAGACATTATGGACACCTCTGGCACTGGTGATTCAGACACCACAGGACCTAGACCTATAGTATCGGACGACCTAGAGTCTTCTGAGCGTGAGGTTCACACATCCGACGTTACGAGCACGGACGAGGATGATTTCCAGCCCTTTGCCTTACCTGATGGTGCTGATGAGCTCGCTGATGGCCCTTTGGCCGGGGACCTACCGTTAGTGGAGATCCCTGCTCCCATACCCTTAGCTGTCTATCCTGCTTATGATTTGCTTCTCGACGCCGACGAAGATGACGACGTCGATCTTTTTGATGACGAGTCTTTGGAGGATGAGGTTCAGGGCGAGGCCCTTCTTGCTGCTGGTGATCTTTTGATGATCGCAGATGCTTCCGCCGAGGAGTCTCCTGCTCACTCTCCGGTCCCAGACTCTTTCGAGTCTGTGGCCTCCGCACCTTCACATACTCAGAGTGCGCATCACTTTTCTCATGGATCAGATCCCGACCAGGCATCCTCTGTTGCCCCTATTCCTAGTTTTACTTTCGACCATGATGATATGGAGGATTCCGATCCTGTCTTTCCCCCAGGATTCGACCCAGATGAGGATATAGAGTTTATACCCATGGATCAGCGTATGGAGGATCCAGTCGACCCAGTTGATCCCATTGACCCTGAGTTTGATTTTGAGATGGCCTTTGATGAGCCCGAGCAGCCACTAGACCCTGCTCCTGACCCAGTACTTGAGCATGACCCAGTTCATGCTGACGCACCTATTATTGAGCCTGTTTTTGCTGACCCACCTATTGATGATCACCCTATAGATGCTCCATTATTGGAGGGTGATCATGTCCTTGTTGCTGATCACGTTGATCCCCCACTTTTTGCTGATGCACCAGTTGACCCCCTTGTTGTACCTCACCATGATCCTATGCCAGTTCAGTTTGATCATGCGCCTTTTGAGGCACAGATTGACCCACGAGATGAGCACGCCCAGTGTGGGTGGATTCCTGCGGATGATGAGGTCCCACCTATTCCCCCTCAGATCACTGATACCCGTCACGTTGATTTCTCTTTTGCTCAGTACCTTCTCCAGGTCGGCATCGCGTCACGGGATGGAAAAGGTTCTTCGGCTCACCCTTTTGGACACATACCAGTATCTATCCCTACTATGCCACCGTCTGCTACTTTTCCCCCTGTTTCTCCATTTCATGTGGCACCTTTTGATCCCACCAGTGAGCCGTTTCTCTGGGCGTCACCTTCTGTTATACCACCGACCGACCCCTACCATTCTTTCCACATGGGGTATACTATTGAGGACGTTTTGATGTCTTTTGTCGCCCAGCACGAGGCACACACATAGCGCATTCAGGAGCTTGAGAGAGCTCAGACGCCGCCGTGTCAGTGCCAGGGTCAGACCCACTCTCCGTTACAGCCCTCTCGACCTTTACCACCAGACTATGCTGCACGCCTTTTTGCCCTAGAGCAGCAGGTTGCTTCATTCTTACGCACCCAGAGAGCCATGGAGGAGGACTGGCTCCTTTTGCGCCGCTTGTTTTACACTCACTTTCCCCCTCCTCCACCGCCATCCGTGTAGAGCTCTTCAGTACCGTATAGGTAGACATTGGTGAGAAGACGGCGAATGCTTTTGACTACACAGCATTTTTGGAGACTACATTTGATTCTGACTTTTGTTGACATGTATTTGATGTATTGACACTGATTCGATATAGTTTTTGGACTAGGGTGATGTAGCCCGTAGTCGACTGATTTTGTATGACACTGTGATGTACTTGTACGCTTACTATGTGGTCTCGATATATGGCAATCACAGTATTCTCATCATATTTGATGCTTGATTTGGTTATTTGTATTTTAGGACATGGGATGTTGTGTGATTGATGTTTGTGACATGGGATGTTGTGTGATTGATATGATTATAACATGAGATGTTATGTACTATTACTATCGTTATATACATACGCTAAATTATGACCTGACTTATGTAATATAACTATGGCCTGACCGACGTAAACACATCTTTTAGAAGATGCCGTCGAGACGTGAGACACGCATGCCTACCAATGAGGCAGAACTCCAGCAAATTATCGCTGCTGCCATTGCACAATACGCCGCCTCTCAAGGAGGGACTAGTGGAAGCAACTCTGGCAACACTGGAAACAACAATAATCCACCTCATGGATGCACCTACAAGCAGTTTCTAGACTGCAAACCGGTCAACTTCGATGGCACAGGAGGTGCTGTCGCCTTTGTTCGTTGGGCCGAGAAAACTGAATCTGTTCTACGCATGAGCAAATGCGCATTGGATCAGCAAGTCACCTATATCTCAGGGTTATTCTTGGATGGAGCCCTCTCTTGGTGGAATCTGCAAGTACAGACACTTGGTGAAGCTGCTGCCTACGCGCTAACCTGGACCGAACTGAAGGAACTTATGTGCAAAAAGTACTGCTCTCACGCGGAAATCCATAGATTGGAAACCGAGTTCTGGCATTTGAAAATGGACGGTCCAAAGATCGCAGAATACGTTCAAAGGTTCCATGACTTATCACATGTGGTACCCTACATGGTCACTCCGGAGTTCAAGCGGATTGAACGTTTCATTTGGGGATTAGCTCCTCAAATCATAAGCATGGTAACCTCATCCAAGCCTGCGACCATTACTGAGGCGATCGATTTGAGCGTAGCTCTCACTGAGGAGGCTATTCGCCTGAACAAGTTTGATGAGATCAAGACGAAGAAGGCAGAGACTCACGTCGAGTCATCAGGAGGTAACAAACGGAAGTTCTCAAACTTCAAGCAGGGCGCCAGTGTGGTGGTTAAGAAAGGAGGATCAGACACGCCAGCTCAGGTTACAGCTGGTAGAGGGAAGAAAGGAAAGGGATACATGGGCACCCAACCCAAGTGCAACGACTGCCAACGCCACCATTCTGGTCGTTGCGGGCCAAAAGTATGCGAAGCATGTGGGAAATGTGGCCACTTGAAGGACACTTGTTGGGCCACTGCTGGTCAGGGAGGCCAGGGAGGATTCGGAAACAGAAATCACAACCGGGGTGGGAATGGAAATCGCCCACAAGGAAACTATGGAGGTAACGAGAATCGAGGCAACAATGCTAACCAAGCGGGCGTCGTGAATCGTAATCAGAAGAATGATCAAGCTGGTGGAAACGGGCAAAGACTTGGATGCTTTAACTGCGGTGATATCGGGCATTTTAAGAAGAACTGCCCAGAGTTGAACCAAGCCCGTGGAAGAGTGTTCCAAATCGAAGCAAGGGAAGCGCGCCAGGACCCCAATGTCGTTACCGGTACGTTCCCTGTAAATCAACGCTATGCATCCGTTTTATTTGATACTGGTGCCGATTATAGCTTCGTGTCGCTAAAATTTAAGAATATGCTTGGGTTAGCCGCTAATAAGTTAGATATTCCCTACTCGATCGAATTGGCTAATGGGAAGTTAGTAGAAGCCAACGAAGTCATCAGAGGTTGTGTGATCGAATTAGGAGAGCGTGAGTTTGCTTTGGACCTACTACCAGTTCAGTTGGGAAGCTTTGACGTAGTAGTAGGAATGGATTGGTTATCAGGCAACAAGGCTGAGATAGTTTGTCACAAAAAGATCGTTCGTATCCCAACTGAAGATGGCGAAACAATTGTGGTTCACGGAGAGAAGCGTGATATGCCGTTAAGAATTATCAGCTGCCTGAAAGCGCGAAAGTGTTTGCAGAAGGGATGTGTTGCCTTCCTGGCACACATTGTGGATAAGAAGGCTGCTGAGCCAAGAATCGAAGACATCCCTGTCATGAGGGAATACCCAGAAGTCTTCCCAGAAGACTTACCTGGACTGCCACCTCAGAGGCAAGTAGAGTTCCGCATCGATTTAGTTCCAGGCACCGCGCCTGTGGCTAAGGCACCTTATAGACTTGCTCCGTCTGAGATGCAGGAACTGTCGACACAGCTTCAAGAGCTGTTAGACAAGGGTTTTATCCGACCAAGCTTCTCGCCTTGGGGAGCTCCGGTCCTGTTTGTCAAGAAGAAGGACGGTAGTTTTCGTATGTGCATCGACTACCGGGAGCTGAACAAGCTGACGATCAAGAATAGATATCCTCTGCCAAGAATCGATGATCTGTTTGATCAACTGCAAGGCTCAAGCTTTTATTCAAAGATCGATCTTCGATCTGGATACCATCAGTTAAGGATACAAGAGGAGAGTATCCCGAAGACAGCCTTCAGAACTCGTTATGGACACTACGAGTTCCTTGTTATGCCGTTTGGTTTGACAAACACACCTGCAGTCTTTATGGATTTGATGAATAGAGTTTGCAAGCCGTACTTGGATAAGTTCGTGATTGTGTTCATCGACGACATCTTGATCTATTCAAGAACAAAGGCCGAGCACGAACAGCATCTAAGAGCTATTTTGGAGCTGCTGAATAAGGAACAGTTGTATGCCAAATTCTCCAAGTGTGAATTTTGGCTACGTGAAGTCCAATTCCTTGGACACGTGGTAAATGGAGATGGAATCCACGTGGATCCAATAAAGATCGAAGCGATCAAGAATTGGGAAACGCCAAAGACGCCAACCGAGATTCGACAATTCTTGGGTTTGGCTGGCTACTATCGAAGGTTGATTGAGGATTTCTCAAAAATCGCTCAACCATTGACGCTCCTCACCCAGAAAGATAAGAAGTTTGATTGGGGAATCAAACAGGAAGAAGCGTTCCAGATACTGAAGGATAAGCTCTGCAATGCGCCAATCTTAGCACTACCGGAAGGTACAGATGATTTTGTGGTATACTGTGATGCTTCGCGTCAAGGATTAGGTTGTGTGTTGATGCAACGCCAAAAGGTTATTGCTTACGCATCGCGTCAACTGAAAGTGCACGAAAAGAACTATACCACACATGATTTGGAACTTGACGCAGTGGTATTTGCACTAAAGATCTGGAGACACTACCTTTATGGTACAAAGTGTACAATCTTTACAGATCACAAGAGCCTACAGCACATATTCAACCAGAAGGAGCTGAATATGAGGCAAAGACGATGGGTTGAGTTGCTGAACGATTACGACTGCGAGATAAAGTATCATCCAGGGAAGGCGAACGTGGTCGCCGATGCCCTAAGTCGGAAGGAGAGGATCAAGCCCATAAGGGTTAGAGCTTTAGAAATGATTATTCAAACCGATCTTTCCTTGCGCATTCGTGCCGCGCAGAAAGAAGCTCTTAAGGAAGGAAACCTTGAAGAAGAATATCTCCGTGGGATGGAGAAGCTACTGGTACCAAACGAGGAAGGAACGTTATGCTTCGAGAAAAGGATTTGGGTTCCTTTGTTTGGAGATTTAAGGAAGGTTATTTTCTAGGAAGCTCACAAGTCACGGTACTCTATCCATCCGGGAGCGGATAAGATGTACCAAGATCTCAAAGATTATTATTGGTGGCCTAGGATGAAAGGCGATGTTGCTGTTTATGTGAGCAAATGTTTAACATGCGCTAAGGTTAAAGCGGAATATCAGAAACCTTCAGGACTTCTGCAACAACCAGAGATTCCCAAGTGGAAATGGGAACAAATCTCCATGGATTTTATTACGAAATTGCCAAGAACGCCAAGAGGCCATGACACTATTTGGGTAATAGTGGATCGATTAACAAAGTCAGCACACTTCTTACCTATCAGAGAGAAGGATAATACGAGCAAATTGGCTGAAATTTACATGAGAGAGATCGTCGCGCGCCATGGAGTACCTCTCTCAATCATCTCTGATAGAGACGGAAGGTTTGTGTCAAGGATATGGCAATCCTTCCAAGAAGCCTTTGGCTCACAATTGAATCTGAGCACTGCGTTTCATCCGCAAACTGACGGTCAGAGCGAGCGAACGATACAGACTTTGGAAGACATGCTGAGAGCGTGTGTTATGGATTTGGGCGGTAGCTGGGACAAGCATTTGCCTTTGGTCGAATTTTCGTACAACAACAGCTACCACACCAGTATTGGTGTCACGCCATTTGAAGCCCTTTACGGACGCAAGTGCCGATCACCCTTATGTTGGGCTGACGCAGGTGATAGGCAGCTTGCTGGTCCCGAAATCGTCCAAGAGACGACAGACAAGATTGCGCAGATTCTTAAACGCATCGAAGCAGCTCGCCACAGACAGAAGGCCTATGCGGATCCAAACCGGAAACATGTGGAATTCCAAGTTGGAGAAATGGTGTTATTGAAAGTTTCACCCTGGAAGGGTGTGGCACGCTTCGGAAAGCGTGGGAAGTTAAATCCGCGCTACATTGGTCCTTTCAGAGTTTTGGAAAGAATAGGACTAGTAGCATACAAGTTGGACCTACCTGCTGAACTCCATTCAGTCCACGATACATTTCATGTATCCAACCTGAAGAAAAGTCCAACTCAAGATGACATTGCCATTCCCATCGACGAGATCCACGTTGACGACACGCTCCATTTCGTTGAAGAACCGGTGGAGGTTACGGATTGGAAAATAAACAAGACCCGCCGGAGCAGTGTCAAGCTCATCAAAGTTCGTTGGAATGCCAGACACGGTCCTGAGTACACCTGGGAGCATGAGGACCGGATGAAAGAGAAATACCCCCACCTTTTTCCTATGAACCCTGCATCTACAAGCAGAACTTAAATTTCGGGACGAAATTTATTTAACGGGGGGAGAATGTGACAACCCTCACTAAACCAGGTATCCGTACAACTTGATTAATAATTAATTATTGCTTAATTACTGTGCTTGCTTGAACTTGTGAATAAACTGCTACTTGAACACTGATACATGTACTTACTTGCATCATACTTTACTTGCTGTCACTACATTATTTACATGACTGAACCTTAGTGACAAACATGATGCACAAAAAGCACAGTAGCACTATAACGGATAACCTATTGAACATGCTGATAAAGCCAGCATCAGGCAAACACTGCCTCTAAGGCCTGTATGAGCCAGAAATATTTTGCTACACTAGTGGTGAGTGTAGGGATATAAGGGTTGTAGAACTGCGTCTCTAGGAATAAGTCACAATGACTGGATGTGCCTAAAACGTACTCTAAGTACAAAACTCAGCACTTTACATAACAATTCAGCTTTTAGCTAACTAATAAAGTGCCAAAACATGAGAAAAATATTACTAGACACTTTCCAAAGTGTCAGAAATGAGTTGTGTCACTAAAAAGGGTATTAACGACACTTTAAGCTTTGTTGAGCACTTTAACGGATTACTATCCAACCGAACAACCGGACTATACCCGGAACATGAAAATATTGTTATTTTCATTATTTATCTTTTTCTGAGCCAGTTAGGGTCCCTGATTACCCTAACACCCTTTGTAACGCGTGACACACCACTAACCGGGTTAAGCACTTAACTACCTTACTTAACCCAACTAATAAACCTAACTATTGGTTAGAATTGGACTAGTACCCCCCCCCTAACCGTCCCCAACTAAGGGGGGACACACTTGGTACAATTTTGATTAATTTAATCCTAGTGTTTAATATCTAGGAGGCATATGAACCATTGGTTAAACATGTTGAAAATTATCTATAAGATGCAAGGTTAACCCAACATAACACACACTCACACAACTCACAACTAAACTCTCTCTCCCTCTCCTTGCTCCTCACGGCCGAGAACAACAACAACCATCCATCCATCCTTCGATCTTGTTCAAGCCATTCCAACATCATACAAGCTTCAAGGATCACGTATTAGGAGGCTTGGTGCACTCGGAGTTTGAAGGACCTCTTTATCTTGCTTTTATCCACGCGTTTTTCGTCTAGATTCTTCCCTAGCCTCGAGCTAGTGGTATGTTACTTAAATCACCTTCTTGAACTATTCTAAAGTGGTTAATACGATTTGTAACGGGTAAAACTCGAAATCTTACAAGATGATACTTTAAAGTCTACTAAAAATGCTATAAGTGTTGGATAAAAGCTCATATGTTGTGTAAATGTTGTAGTAATTGAAATTTGTGATTATTTAGACCCGATCTATGTTGTGGTAGCTCGGATCATCACTTAACCCGGTTTGGTCATGATCACGAATCATGACATAAGGTTGTTTTGAATAGAACAAGGGTTAAAGGGTGAAACTCTACCACACACGAATCATGAACTTGTGTAAGAGTGTTTTTGCTTGTCCAATAGTGTTTAAAACTAGCAGATCTACGTACCTGCAAGTGGTATTTTCAAAGGACCAAGCGTTAAAGAAATCATACTTTAAAAGACGGATCTTACACTAACAAGAATGGTTTTTAGAACACACAAGTGTGTAAACACTTGTGTAACACAAATTTTCGACGAAATAACTATTTTTGTAAAAGTGGACGAGAAGTTGTAAAGACGGAACTTCCATAAAAACGAGGTTTTTACAAAATCGGATTGTTTTATATAAAGATCCACTAAAAGTAATGAGATTTACTTCACAGTTTGGATAAATCACAAGTTCATGAAGTTTATGCGATTTATATACATATTTTGACTAGTTTGTGATTTGAACATGGTTTTGATTGAATAAGAAGATTGTTGGTTTGATTTATAAAAGAAAATGATACGCTTGAAAGCGTGGCCACCTCCAGTTACAGAGGAAACTCTGGCGAAATTTTTCTAAAAACCTAACACTTGGAATTATTTTCACTATAAGTGTTAGAGATACTTGTCGACTTGTTTTCAAACTATGAATTTCGCCACGGCTTTATTTATAAAATATCGGAGGTGGGATTTCACAAAATAAAACGTGATACATAAATATATTTAGTATATATTTTTCACAACATCACTTGTATAAGTGTTTATGATTATTTTGTGAACTACGTAAATATTATTTTTAGAGTAAAAATAATATTACTAAGTATTATTTTGGGGAAAATCACATGTATGAAAATATAATATTTTTGAGAAGAATATTCATATTTTGAAGTGGAAATAAAATATATTAAGTGAGACTTAATAGTGAAATCTGAATGTTACGAACACACATGTATTAAATCCCCCATCCTTGGGAAGGAAAATAACTACCAAGTATACAGAATGTAAACACGAAATAGTTGCCTAACTATTTCCCAAAAACTTAAACCATAAAGCTAAGGCATGGCAGTCCGTCTAATAGAGTTAGCACGTGTAGGTCGTCATACAGCTGATTGATTTGGAGGCATACTTGGTAGAGACGCACCACTGTGAGTTCATGTCCCCCTTTTCTCTAACTGTTTTTAGTTTTCTTAACTGCGGGGGTGAAATACATGTTACTTTGATTATAAGTACATTATACATGGTATGGTTAGCGTAAGGAGGTTTACTACTTAGATCATGTGAGTGGGTAGGCAGAAACTGGAGGCCATTAATCCTCATTGTAGGACCGAGGGACGTAAGCGGTAGATCTATCTGGGTGTAGCGAGCCCAACTCTAGGCCCAACAGAACGGACCTCTGGAAGGCCCAACAGAACGGACCTTGGAGTGACTTTGTACCCAACGCTAAATCTGCTAGGTTTGAGTCTTCCTACTTGCACTTCACATATATCAATGGCCTTGCAAACCATTGGTGATCTCTTTTTTTTCCTTATTTGCTACATACCAAGACTATTTTTATACTCACGAAGGTTTACTTACTCACTTACACATGAACTCGCTCAACATTATTGTTGATTTTTCAACTTACATGTATTTCAGGAAATTAAAGATCTGGCGCGGTATGTTATGTTTTCCCGCTGCATAAGGGTTCCAAGGTCATCCCAGTTTAGGAAATGTGATTCTTTCCTGGACAAGTCACAAATCTTAAACTGCGTTTATTTCATGTCGGTGTTTATGTTATTCAAGACAATGTTTTATGTTATGAGGTTGTAAGTCTCTAAGAAAATGTTGTGTTACTCTGGTTTTAAAACTTAATCAAATGGATGATCTTGCATGATTTTATTTCATATAGCTTTGTTATGGTTAAGCTATGGTATTAAGAAGTCACACCAAAATAACCACGCTTCGGCAAAGCCAGGGTGTGACAACAATTTTCTTTTCAAAAAAATCATCATATCAATCACAATCAAACCTTAGACATCTTACACTTACCAAGGGCAAAAACTATTCAATTTACATAATAACATGAACTTGATCTTTCACAAAAACTTGTAGTAACTTGGTAAAGTGTTTAGTAGGTTTAGTTACCCTCTAAAGTGTGTTTACTTCTTTAAAAATCTCATTCTTAAAGAAACTAGGTGTTTACAACTTGTAAACATATTCTACAAAAATTATTCTTTTGAACTCTTCTTGTAAATAAAGTGTTCTTACACTTATTTCATCACCAAAAATAGTGTACATTTAAGTAAAAACCATGATCTTCTAAAAATCATATTTTTAACTTGGTTTTCTTGGAAAATCATTCATAAACCTTGAATCTATAAGTTTACTAGCTCACTTTATTTACTATGTTTCAAGAAATCATTTTATTTTCAAGTTCATGTTCATAAGTGAGGATGATCTTCTTGGGTTAACACATAATCATCCTCTAACTTGCTAAATCATGTATTTAATCACAATCTAGCAAGCCCTTATGATGATCAACATCATAATTTCAAGTAAATAATAATCAAGTATCATGCATGTATTTAACAACCTCTTTTCAACAGGATTTCATCATTTTTAAGCTTCATGTTTATGATTCAAGTTCAAGCCTTTTAGTATTCTTATGATTTATAACAATGTGCATCTTTTTAACCAACAAAATGAGAAGCAAAAACTAGTAACAAGAAGCTTACAACTAGCTCAAAGGCTAGGGAATATCACTAGAGAAAAATATGATGAAAATGGATGATAAAAGCAATGGATGAAGGTTCTTCAAGTTCTTCAAGCACCAAGCTCCATGAAACACCTTCTAACACTTGAAATGAGCTTGAAAATAGGTGAATGGTGGTTGCAAGGTGGTGGTGGTGGCGGCACCTCCTAGGGCTGAGAGGGAGAGAGAGAGTATGAGGGAGATGGTGTGAAGTTTGTGGAATGTAAGAATGATATGATCTAGTGAGATATGAACCATACTTATAATGATCTTTCAATATCTTGGCCACTCCATCAAGCAAAATCTAATAAAATAAGACATAAAATCTTTGAGTGGGTTGTGGGGTCCCTTGTGACCGTAAATTGTATGGGGGAGGGGGTCCAAGTGTAACTTTCATCCAATTACTACAAAATCTTTCACAATCTAGGCAAGATCATATGAGATATAGTGAAATCTCATGAAGATTATGGTGGATCATGCAAGATCACAAAATCTAGGTGGGGCCACACCTTCCTAACCGTGGATATGAGGGGGGGGGTTATGTGTAACTTTGATGGTAAATGATGTTAACTAGTTGGAGGTTAAGTGTAAAGTCTAGTGTTTTAAGTGTATGACACATTATATTGTGTGTTAGGGTGTTCGGGGATCATAACTAGCCAAGAAATAATAAAATAATGTTTCTAGCAATATTTTGGGGTTCCGGGTAATGTCCGGTTGTTCGGTTAGATACCGATTCATTAAAGTGTCAAACCATTCCATTTAGTGTTCTTTATGTACCTTTTTTTAACGCTTTTAATTCCCGATACTTAGGAAAGTATTCAGGACCATTTTGTCATAATTTTTACATGTAATAAACTGGTTAAAATGCTGAATTTTGCTGATTTATGCAGAATTCTGCACTTTATGTGGGTTTTAGGCACTTTCCGGCACTTTATCTATCACCTAGAAAAGCAGTTTTGTGGTCCTTACTATCCTACACACTATACTAGTGTATCACTTGGTCTCTGACTCATACTGGGCCTCAAAACACTGTCTGTCTATGTGCTGAACTTTGTCAGTATTTTAGTTTGTCTGTTAATGGTGCCAATTATGTTCTGTACATTATTAGAACTATACCGTGTTGCATGTAGTAAGTCTTGCAACATGAAATGCCATTGTATGTATATAACAGTATTCAGAAATTCATTCATCTTGTAAACTAGATCATGCACAGTTATTAAAGAACAGATTACTGTTCAATTAGTGTACGGAATGTACGGAAAAGTGACAGTTGTCACAGACTCCCTCCGTTAAAAGAATTTCGTCCCGAAATTCAAGCGATGCCATCGGTCGCAGGGGAGTTGTGAATCAAATGTGGTCACTTATGTTTAAAAATTGTCTTCATGTTCCCATGTACTCTGGGTCATGATATGAATTCTAATGTACTCAAGTAAATCAATTACGTCTTTTCTGTGTTTTGTGGATTCTTGGTCCGCAACCTTAACAGGTTCTATAGTAAATTCATTGACGTGGATCTTATTTGTGGGAACAACGACTGTTCCTTGAGTCAGACTCCTTTAAAGACTAGACACATGGAATGTGTCGCGATCACTACTGATCTTTTCTGGTAGTTTCAGTTTGCGAGCAATGGTTCCGATCCCTACCAGGACCTCGAAAGGCCTAATATACCAGGGATCCAACCTTTCACGTTTTTTCCAAATCGCATCACGCCTTCTCTAGGCGAGGCTTCCATTAAAGCCATACTTCTTATTTCAAATTCCTACGATTTCCGCCGCTCATCGGCGCAATCTTTCTGTATTCCGCGGGTTGTCTTGATATGATCACATATCTGAACGATCTTGTCTCTAGTTTTTCCTGGACCAATTTGGGCCAGTAGATTGTTTATCTCCGGTCTCTGTTTAACACGACGGGGATCGACTTATTATGTTCCATCTAAAGCTTCACACGAAGCGGTTTAAACGGCGGTGTGATAAATACTGTTGCAGGAAAACTCCACTAAGGGCAAGTGAGTGTTCCAACTTTTCATCAAGTTTATCACACAAGCACGTATCATGTCCATACAGTCTGCATCGTTCAGTAGCTTAGTCCATCTACGTTAATATTCTAGTTTTTACGATCAACGGTGTGCTGCAACCCTTGTGATTAGTGAAGGTCGTGCAGCGTTTTCTTACAGGTAATGATGTCAAATTTGCGGTGCGCAATCGTTGTATTTAGGTCATGATTTCTTCTCATGATCTTTTAATCAACGTGACGCGTATGCAATGTCGTGGTCTCGCGCAATCGACTTTGTCGAGAAGCGTCACATAATTGAAACTCTAATTCTTTAGCTCTTGATTGCAAGGTTGGCATGACTCTCGTTTTTATCCACCATGTACCCTAAAGTTCTTACCTCGCGAATTCGAAATTCGCTTTTCGACATCTTATCACATAACTGTTCTTTCTCTAAAAGTTGCAAGGTAATTGGCAGTTGTTGCTCATGACCTTCCTCGGTCGTTGGCCATATAAGAATGTAGTCAACAAATATAATCATGTTCTATCTAGGTATGGCTTACACGTTCGATTCATGAGGTCCATGAATACTGTCGATGCATGTGTTAAGCCAAACGGTACGACAAGGAACTCGTAACGCTCGAAGCGAGTCCTAAAGGTCGTTTTAGGGATATTTCCTTCTTGTATTCGCAGTTGAGGACATCCTATCCTCAAGTTGATCTTTGAGTGGTAACTATATCCTAACGATTGGTCTGTTCATGTCATTAATCCTTGGTAAAGGATACCAATCCTTGATATCCACTTCTCTGGAATTGATGCAAAGTGGAAACTGTCAACTTTCTCTTTGTGTCCCTAACTAAGGGTGTCATGTCCTAAATTTCCTCTGTCTAGCAGCTCTTGCAGTTATAACGGAGGCTCATGCTTTGCGGACGAAGCTAGTCGGTAAGGCGTCATTCGGCACTACTGCCGCTCCTAGTACTAGGTTCATTCCAAACTCCTCTTGTTGCTGTGGAGGTGTTCCTGGCAAGTCTTCAGGAAGGTCTTCTGGGAATTCCTCCACCACGGGGTTCTCTTCTAGCTCCAGCTCCTAGGCCTTCCTATCGGCAACATGAGCTAGAAAGGCTCTGCAGTCTACTCGGAGGCGCTTCTGTTGTCTCTTTGACCAATGAGAGATGTCACAGATCCGCTGCCTTATGGGGTCTAGCACTCTTGTACCTGTTGCAGGAAGGTTGTGTACTATGAATGTTTCATCATTCGCAAGAAGGATGCGACTGATTTTCCTTATATCGATCGACTTCAGCTCTGTACTTGGATTTCCAATCCATGCTGATTATCGTATCATGACTTCCCAAGTCAATGGTAACAGAAGGTTCCGGCCTTCTGAGTCCCCAAAATATAATCCTTAATTGCTTCGTCTGCTTAAACTAGCCTTTTATATGCCCATTTCTAAAGAATACGGGGCGTCTATTCTACTTGAAACTAGGTCAAGCAGTTTCTTAAGTTCTAAGCATGCAAGGTTAAAGTTGGTGTCAGTATTAATAAAAAAATAGATGCATAGGGTTGGTTAATAGGGAACATACCCGTAACCGCATCTGGATCTTGGCGTGCTTCACAAGCTTCGGTCGTGAAAGCCCTTCCTTGCTTGTTTCTTCCTAGGGCAATCCTTCCTAAAGTGTCCTGCTTCACCACATTTGTAGCAACATGGTACTCTACCATTATCTCTTCCAACTGGATTTTCACCCAACAGGTGTCCTTGCTGTGCCCTTCTTTTCCACACTTCCCGCACTTAGGCCTCAGACATTGACCTTCATGGTAAAAATTGCATTCCTCGCATCTCGGCTTAGTCCCCAAGTAAATCTTACCACCAGCCTTATTAGTGGCTCCATAAGCTTTCCTGCCACAAGGCGGATTTTCTCCCTTTCTTTTATTTGTTTTAGAGCTTCCATAGCGGACTTGGGTGCCTATCTTTAGGTTCGAAGACTTCCTTTTCTTGTTGCCCGATGACTCCACATGAGTCTCTTTCTTATTATCCTCGTATTCTGAAAATTTTCCCATATGTAGAGCTTCTTCAGTAAGAGTGACACTCAAATCGATAGCCTCTGCGATGGTTGAGGGCTTTAAGGTAGTAACTGTGACAACTGGCACCAAACCGGTAATTTCCGTACACTTTAATTATCATTTAATGACTACAAGTATGTGCTTAAATGTCAACATTGTCTGATTACATACTATACAAGTGAATTCATCCACGTTTTATACTACATAATATTGCTTAATGCATTAACGACAGCGTTGCGTCAGAAATACTAGTAAACTCACCGGTAAGACACATTGTGTCAACAAATCTGCAGAAAGCAGTTAGACAATAGAATTGGAGCCTAGGTGTAGGTCCAATGACAAGAATACATTAAAACCCAAGAGTACATACAAGGGTTAACATATAGACATTCCGAAAGCTAAAATACGCACTAAAAAGCACCCGAAACGCACTTTAAGTGCAGAATTTAATTAAATTCAGCTATAATCAGCCATAATTCAGCATTTTAACCTTGATATATATTGTAGAATTCATGATTTATCATCCAGAATACTTCCCTAAGTGTCGGGAGTTGAAAGCGTTACAAAAGGACACTAAACGGTGCAATTTAGCACTTTAACGAACCGGTATTTAACCGAACAACCGGACATTACCCGAAACACTAAAATATTGCTAGAAGCATTATTTATTTATTTCTGAACTAGTTATGGTCTCCAAACACCATAACACCCCTTATAACACAATAAATCCCTAAACTTTATACACGAAAGCTAACTTGTTAATAAATTAGAGATTGAAATTACACTTTGCCCCCCCCCCCCTTCATGTATACGGTCATGGGGTGGCCCCCATCAAGGATATTACTTGATCTTATGAGATTGCATATGATCTTCTAAAGATTGACTAAAGATCTTACTTGATCTTCATGGATATTATAGGATCTTATTTAGATCTTGTCATATATTATAAGATAGCCTAAAGCTCTCATTCTCTCACACACTTCACACACCACAACCTTCTCCTCTTCTTTCCTTGCTCACGGCTCCAACACCCCACACTACCACCACCATTTTCATCCATTTTTCATCCATTTCAAGGCTTACATAAGGTGCTAGAAGGTCACAAACGAGGCTCGGTGCTCACGGAATTTGAAGGACCTCATTCGTTTGCTTTTATCCACCACATTTTCAACCTTGTTCTTCCCTAGCTTTAAGCTAGTTGTAAGATCCTTATAAACTCTTGTTTACTTCATATTTGAGTGGTTAAAAGATATGCTATGCAAAAAAAAAAAATTACTAGAACATTAAAAGATATATTCTTGAATCATGAAACATAAGCTTGCATATGATGAAAAATGGATGAAATGATATTGTTTAGTAGATATATGGTGTTTGTTTGTTGTTTATTTGAGATATTGATGATGATAATTACATGAAGCTTGCTAGATTGTGATTAAACACATGATCTAGCAAGTTAGGAGATGATTATGTAACAACATGAAATAATCATCTTCTTGTAAGAACATGAACTTGATGAGTAAAAATGATAAACAAAGTGAGCTAGTAAACTTATAGATCCAAGATTTATGAATGATTTTCCAAGAAAACCAAGTTTAAAATATGATTTTTAGAAGATCTTGGTTTTTACTTAAACCTACACTATTTTTATTAGAAAAATAAGTGTATGAACACTTATGAAACAAGAAAAATACAAAAGAAATATTTTTGGAAAAATCATCTTGCAAGTTGTAAGGAACCAAATCTTTTGATAATGTGAGTTACAAACAAACAACCATGTTTTTAAGGGTAACTAAACCTACTAAATAACATGGTAAGTTACTACAAGTTGTTACAAAAACTCCAAGTTCATGACATAGTGTGATTTACATGACTTTGGCTTGTAGTAAGACTTGAATGAGTTGTTGATGCTTGATAATGATTTAAAAGAAAATAAACACATGTTTTGAAAACATGGGAAACCTCCATTTTTAGGGGAACCTATGTCAAAATTTTTATAAATTTTGACACTTAGAAAAATATAAGTTTTGTGAAACTTATTCCCTAAAAATATTTACCAAGGTTTCCTAATTTTTATGAAAACTCCAAGATAAGAAATGATGATTTCTTCAAGATAAAAATGGATATTAAGTATGTATATTTTTGAGGAAAATATATATATTTATTGATCACCAAATTTTGTGCTAAGTGTATGTAGTATGTATTACATGTAATAGTGTATTAGGACTTGAAAATACACTAAATACTCATAAGAAGTAAAAGCACAAAAATACACATACAACATGCTTAGACACATACAAGAAAATATATTTATGAAAATATATTTCTTCATAGAATAAATAACTTGGACAAGTTATAAACATGAAACGAAGCTTTGGACAAAATACATAATTCGGGTGAAAAATACAAGATACTTATATTTATTTTTGAGAAAATAATATAAGTAAGATACATAGTTAAAAATAAATTATTTTTAACACAAGAATACATACACAAAAGATAGTGACTTATACTTGTGCGATACAAGTCTAGTGACTAACGTTAATAAAACACGTTTAGGTCACGACGCTAGATAAGCAAATCCGGTGAAGTTTACGACGCAGGAACGCAAAGTTGTAAGTTCATGCTCCCCCTTTTCTTTTAATTGTTTTCAGTTTTATAACTTCGGGGGTGAAATACATGTTACAAATGTTACAATGTTTACAAATGGTATGATGGATACAAAAACAAGAAGCACTCTTGGTGAGAACGAGTACCAAGTATGATGCGATTTGATAATACAAGAATACAAGAAGCACTCTTGGTGAAAACTAGTACCAAGTATGATGCATTTTAAGGAATGATACAAGAAATGATACGAGAAATCGTGTCACGAATAGGGTACCTTAAGCACCATTAATCAACAATATACCTAGACCGGAGAACAAAAGGTTAGATCTAACGGGTTTCGGGCAGCCACACTCTTGGTGAGAACGAGTACCAAGTAGTACTTTTGTGTCTCAGAAAAACTTGATAAATGCCTATGGTTTGGTGACTTCCTATGTCGTGTCACATGTTAATGGCCTTGCAACCCATTAACAACCCTAATACATACAAGAGCACCTTATTTATACAAGATTCATACCACAAGAATACTTGATTTATACGTGAGTACGTGGTGTACACAAGAATACTTGATTTATACATGAATATTTGATTTACACAAGAATACTTGATTTATACATGAGTACGTGGTGTACACAAGAATACTTGATTTATACATGAATACTGGATTTATACAAGGATACTTGATTTTTACAAGATACAAACTATGTTTTCATACAAAGTATACAAACGTGAAATACAAAAACTGCATGAATTCACACCAACATTATGTTGACGTTTTTCCAAAACTCACATGTATTTCAGGTAACTAGAGTGGATGTGCGCGGGGTCTTACTCATGCTCGTGGATGTCGTTTCTGTTTATTGTTGAATAAAGTTGTAATGCTGTCTTGTGTTGTAAACACTAAAACTATGATTTCGGTTATGTAATGTTTGGCATTTGAAGTTATTTTATGAGCATGTAGTATGTTTACCAATCGTATGCAATGAAAACCTTTCATGATCACACCTCGTGCTTCCGCCTTAGAAAGGAGTGTGACAGATTGGTATCAGAGCTGCGATTGTAGTGAACCAGGATTCCTTCTTGAGTCTAGACTACAATCTTTAGGATCATTTCACGAAAACAATTTTTCAAAAAGTTTTCATTGCATAAAACTTTCCGCGACATCCACTACTTGAAACTGTTTACAAAGAGTCAAGAAAAGACACTACGAGACTTAGGGTGCACTGGAGTAGCACTTGTCTGTGAATAAGAATTACTTGCAATTATGTGTGATAATTGATATATATACTAGAAGTAGAATGTCACAAGTATACGTGACTTTACCTGAAAACAATGGCCTATCTGAAGGAAGAGATACGAGGATGAAACGAACTGTGGGGACTGTGCAATGAGTTACGTAATTATGGATGCATACATAATTATGGAATTCAGTGCACAGAAATCACAGCTAGTCTTGTCACGTATAGATTCCCTCAGTGCAAGAAAATGTTAAACGTGAACACCAGCCTATTAAATACTCTGCTACAGTAATAATTGTTTGATGTCACTTATGTGGAATATGCCTGTGTATATATATACTACTACTGTCTAGTATGACGATATCAAACAAATTCCTAAACCTATTGTGTGGTGTTCTTTCAGAACATGGCACCTAGGAGAACTGTGAACAATCGAGATTCAGATCAACCTCCTCCTCCCCCACTGCCAAAGACTGCTGAAGAGCTGAACGCTCTACTGGAGGAAAGGATCTCCGCAGCTATCGCCCAGTACGAGGCAAACCGTACCTCAGACAGTGGAGGACCAAGCAATGCTAGACGTAATGGGAATGGAGACTCATCTGGAGGAAACGCAGCTCAGGGCTGCACTTTCAAGCAGTTCCTCAACTGTAAACCACTGAACTACAACGGCACTGGAGGTGCAGTGGCGTTCGTACGCTGGACGGAGAAGACTGATGCTACTATCCATATGAGCAAGTGTACCGCGGATCAGCAAGTCACTTTTGCTACTAGGTTGTTTGTTGATGAAGCTTTGACTTGGTGGAATTTGCAAGTTCAAACTCTGGGTGATGATGTCGCGTATGGCATGACGTGGGATGAATTAAAAGAACGTATGAGAGAAAAGTATTGCTCCCGTGCTGAACTCCAAAGGTTGGAGACTGAGTTTTGGCACTTGACCCTGGAAGGTGCTGACATCGCTGGTTACACCCGAAGATTCCACGATTTGTCTAGGGTGATCCCTTACATGGTGACTCCTGAATTTAAGCACGTTGAACGCTACATTTGGGGACTGGCCCCAGAGTTTAGCGGCATGGTAACTTCGGCCAAACCCGCAACAATCACCGAGGCTGTAACTCTGGCTGTCAGCCTTACTGAAGATGTTTTCCGTATGAAGAAGTTGTCGCTGAACCCTACTGAAAAGATCGAGACGCATGCTGAGTCGTCTGGTGACAAGAAAAGGAAGCATTCGAACCTGAATCAAGCAACACGTAACAACAAGGGTTCCAACAAGAGGCGTGACAATAACCCACCTAAGGAGGCGAGAACCTTTGCAGCGGCAAATGATACTGCAGCCAAAGGATACCAAGGCACCCTGCCTAAATGCCAAAAATGAAAGTATCATCATGAAGGAGCTTGTCGCATTCCAAGATGCGACAAATGTGGTAGATTGGGTCATCAAACAGAAGACTGTTGGGGTAAAGGAAAGAACAGGAATGGAAACCGAAATGGTGCCAGTAATAGAAATGGTGGAAATGGAAATGGCAATGGTAACCGGATTGGGAACGGAGCTGGGCGAAACCAAGGATTCTTCAGTTGTGGAAGCAATGATCATTTCATGAAAGACTGCCCAAAGGGAAACAATGCTCAGGCTCGAGCATTTGTGATTGGAGCAAAGAACGCACGCGAGGACCCTAATGTGGTCACCGGTACGTTTCTCGTTAACAATCACTTTGCATCCATATTATTTGACACTGGTGCCGACTATAGCTTCATGTCTGTGGAATTTAAAGGTATGCTTGGAATAGAATCTAGTAGATTAGATATTCCTTATTCTATAGAGCTAGCCAATGGTAAACTTGTTGAATCGGGCGAAGTTGTTAGAGGCTGCACATTAGAACTTGGCGAACGAAGATTCAGCATCGACTTCTTACCTATTCAATTGGGTAGCTTCGATGTAGTGGTCGGAATGGACTGGTTGTCCAAGAACAGAGCTGAAGTTTTTTGCCATGAGAAAATCATTCGCATCCCTTTGGCGAACGATGAAACGCTCATCGTGCATGGAGAAAAACGAGACGCGCCTCTGCGGATCATCAGTTGTATGAAGGCATAGAAGTGCTTAAGGAAAGGATATGTTGCTTTCCTAGCACACGTTGTAGATAAGAAGGCTGAGGAGCCGAAACTCGAAGACATTCCTGTAGTGAAGGAATTCTCTAATGTTTTTCCCGAAGTCTACCAGGACTACCTCCGCAACGACAAGTCGAATTTCGTATAGACTTGGTTCCAGGAGCCGCTCCTGTAGCCAAGGCACCCTATCGGCTTGCACCATCCGAAATGCAAGAATTATCTACACAACTCCAGGAGTTGTTGGATAAAGGATTCATAAGGCCAAGCTTCTCGCCTTGGGGAGCTCCAGTATTGTTCGTGAAAAAGAAGGATGGAACACTGCGGATGTGTATCGACTATAGAGAGTTGAACAAGCTCACAATCAAGAATCGGTACCCGCTACCGAGGATTGATGGCTTATTTGATCAGTTGCAAGGATCAAGCTACTATTCCAAGATCGATCTTCGATCTGGATACCATCAGTTAAGGATTCAAGAGGAAAGCATACCAAAGACTGCATTCAGAACACGCTATGGGCATTACGAGTTTCTTGTGATGCCATTCAGGCTAACGAACGCGCCAGCGGTGTTTATGGATCTGATGAACCGCGTATGCAAACCATATCTCGATAAATTCGTGATCGTATTTATCGATGATATCCTGATTTACTCGCAAACGAAAGAAGAACACGAGCAACATCTCAGAACCATTTTGGAACTACTGAAGAAAGAGAAACTTTATGCAAAGTTCTCGAAATGCGAATTCTGGATTCGCGAAGTACAATTTCTTGGTCACGTTGTGAACGAGAAGGGCATTCATGTAGGCCCATCCAAGATAGAAGCAATAAAGAATTGGGAAGCCCCCAAAACTCTGATTGAGGTTCGACAATTTTTGGGCTTAGCAGGCTATTACCGACGATTTATTGAGAATTTCTCAAAGATAGCTCAACCGCTGACAACCCTCACGCAGAAAGACAAGAAGTACGACTGGGGTGACAAGCAGGAAGAAGCCTTCCAGCTATTTAAAAATAAGTTATGCGATGCACCAATACTATCATTACCCGAAGGCACTGAAGACTTCGTGGTATACTGCGACGCTTCACGTCAAGGTTTGGGTTGCGTGCTTATACAGCGTCGAAAAGTCATCACTTACGCTTCAAGAAAATTGAAGGTTCATGAAAAGAATTACACCACGCACGACTTGGAACTAGGTGCGGTGGTATTCGCCTTGAAGATTTGGTGACACTATTTATATGGTACTCGATCTACAATCTTCACAGATCACAAAAGCCTACAACACATATTTGATCAGAAGGAATTAAACATGCGTCAGCGATGATGGGTCGAACTGCTTAATGATTATGACTGTGAGATTATGTACCATCCTGGAAAGGTAAACGTTGTAGCAGACACACTAAGTCGAAAAGAAAGGGTTAAGACCCTAAGGGTTCGAGCACTGGAAATGACTATTCGAACGAATCTCACTACACACATTCGTGATGCACAACAAGAAGCCCTTAAGATGCAAAACCGTAAAGCTGAATACCTCCGGGGTATGTTGAAATATATGGTGCCAAATGAAGAGGGAACCTTATACTTTAAGAAGCGTATTTGGGTTCCGCTCTATGGTGGCATACGAGAAGTCATCCTTGATGAAGCACACAAGTCAAGATACTCGATCCATCCAGGATCTGACAAAATGTATCAAGACTTGAAAGACTACTATTGGTGGCCGAGACTTAAAAGCGATGTTGCTGTTTATGTTGGAAAGTGCCTAACCTGTGCTAAGGTTAAGGCTGAATATCAGAAACCGTCCGGTCTACTGCAAAAACTAGAGATACCCAAGTGGAAGTGGGAGCAAATCTCTATAGACTTCATAACAAAATTACCCAGGACCCCTAGAGGGCACGATATGATATGGGTGATAGTCGATCGGTTAACAAAGTCGGCGCATTTCCTACCGATCCGAGAGAAAGACAGCACTGGAAAGCTTGCTGAAATATACTTAAAAGAAATCGTGGCACGTCATGGAGTGCCTATCTCAATTATTTCAGACAGAGATGGACGTTTTGTCTCAAGGATCTGGAAATCCTTTCAGGAAGCTGATGTGTTCAAATATTAACATATAAATTTCATCAAATGAGGCATAAAACTAACCATTTTTTAGTGCTAATGTTGGAAAAAGTGTGCTTTTGTCTTCCTTTTGTATTTTCAGGATTAAATGAGCTCAAATTAACAAAAGAAGCAAAAAGACATCAAAATCTGACATAAATACAAGAAAAGGAACAAGACGTGACATGCCCGACCCCACGACAGCATCTTCCCAAGCAAAACAAGAAGACAGAAGACTGAACACGCCCCGTGCTCAGCCAGCACGGGGGCATGCCCAAGTGTCAGCAGAAAATACAAAGTGGTAGAAGCTTCTATTGCCCACCACGGGGCCGTGCTCAGCGGACACGGGGCCGTGGTCAACTATAAGATTCGCACAATCCAGCAAATCTGCATAGTACAAAGATTCTTCTGCACCACGGGGTCGTGCTCAGCGGACACGGGGGCGTGGTCAACTAATAAGACAAAGCTGCATTTAATGAAGAAAGAGAAGGATGTGGACACGGGGCCGTGCCCACTGGACACGGGGCCGTGCCCGAGCTTCTGTTCAGCCTATAAATAGATGTGCTTGGCTCAAGCTCAAACCATCCCTTGGCACACCACCTCTCTCACACTTTACCCACCACCCACCACCACCATAACACCATCATCCACCACCATCATCCATTGTCCATCGTAGAGTGTGTGAGTCGTCTCGGGATCCAAGATTGATCGTAAGAGTTCTTGACAATCAAGGCCATGTTTGCCTAAGTCTCTTACATCACTTGGTGAAGACAAAGTGTCTAGTGTAATACTTTTTATTTCTAATCTTTTGCACTTTTTATTTGGTTTCGTATTAATGACTTTAATAACTAGTTGCTTATGTTGAAAGTGATCTTTCTTTATCGTTTGTCCGTGGTGTCTTGAAATTATTTTACTGTCTATATAAAATAAAAGATTTTCACCATTCATATCTCCACGGTCTATATGGAGGTATGTTGGCTACCTGGTCGGGGGTTAAGGGAACGGTTTGGTAAAGGTCTTGCCATTGTTCAGCGTTTAGAGGTCCTGCAATGGACCTGGGTCAAATTTAGTAGGACCTCCTTCAATACTTCACGGTATTGGATGACGGGGGTCCAAACTCTTTGATCCCCTCATAAGTTAACTACTATTAATACTATAACCCGGCTATTTAGGACTGTATCCCTGCTGACTCAGACTACTTAGTCGAGGGTAACGTCACCTCCAAAAGAGGGGCCTACCATAATATTGCATTAATAACTTAATTCATTATCTTCCAATAATCCACCCTTTTAGGATTGTATCCTTGCTGACTCAAACTACTGGGGTGAGGGTAACGTCACCTTCAAAAGAGGGGCCTACTACAATAACTAAGATAATCTCTTAATCATGTGCAAAAGTGCGGAAATAATCAAAGGTTACACTAGATACGAGTCGGAACCAAGTGATTCATCTTGTCTATCTGTTTTTATTTTTATTTTTATTTTCAGCATTTTAGTTAGTTTTTATATTTCTTAGTTTAAAACATTTTTTCTAAACTTTTTATTTTGGTTAGACGTTGAGGATAAACCGGTACTAAAAGCTCTTGTGTCCTTGGACGACCTCGGTATCATGCCAACACTATACTACACTCACGATGGGTGCACCTGCCCATATGTGTGTTTAGTGTTAGTAAAATATCGTGTTTTATAAATTTAAAACTTGGCTAAAAATAAGTGTTAAAGGGGCTTAAAATATACACCTAATATATATAACACTTCACACGCATCAAGTTTTTGGCGCCGCTGCCGGGGACACAAGGATTTTAAGAAAGTTAGGAATCAACGGCCTAATTGTTTTTCTTATTTTTCATTATTTTAGGATTTTTTTTAGATTTTTCAGCTTCTGCAGAACTCAGCACGGGCCGTGCCCGCTGAACACGCCACGTGCCCAATCATTGGAACTGGCAATCCTGTTTTAAGTAAGACAGTAAGCTGAACACGGGGCCGTGCCCACTCAACACGCCCCCGTGCCCAAGTTTCAGTTACTGAAAACAGAACCGTAAGGTCCCGACGGTTGGTAATTTCTGACACAACCATGAGTGATACTGATACTTTTTACTTTCGGCACTCTTATGGCACTATGTGGTGTCAATTATGTGGTGGTAACCATAAAGAATTAGAATGCTTTTTCTAAATTATAAACCCCACTATATAGACCCATCATTTCCTAGTATCCTTAAGAGGGGCGAAAGTAAAAATAATCCCTATCGCTCCCTCGAATGCGCCCAACCAGATATTCTAGGAGAAATGCTTCTCGATGAATTATTTCAACTAGAAGATCTAATTTTTAATTGGTTAAAAGAACTTAGGGAAGATTTCAATAATCTTTTCCAAGACAATAACCAAGAAGAGGGGTTGGAACCGCATTCAAACAACTTCATTGTTTCCAATGATACTTCTAACTCTAGTGAGGACTTGAGCGATAGTCGTCCCTGTGTCGATTGTGCCGTGAAGGACTCCCCATCAACTTCGTTTGATGCATACATAGACCTGAGCGATTCGACATACACCTTCTTTAACGAGAGCCCGGGAAAGGGTTGGACTTGTCCACCTACATATAGCATAGGAATCACCCTCACCGACAACCTCTTGCGTTCTCGTCTTAATCTAGATCAATTAAGGTATCTTAGGCACTTTGGGGTTGTTCCATCCAGTAAGGAACCACCCGATCCGGAAAAGTTCCTTAAAAATAGACGAACTTCATAAAACAGCCTTCCGACACGGGGCCGTGCCAAGGTCAACACGCCCCCGTGTCCACCTAAAGATTCCCTTCTGACTTTTGTTAGAATACGGACAAAACGTGTCAGGATCTTGCCTGCACACGGGGCCGTGTCCAGCCGACACGGGGCCGTGTCCAGCACGCTGTCGTTTTCTATAAATGCAGCCAAGAACCCTGCACATTTGGACCATCCAGGGACAGAGATTTGGAGGGATTTTCTGACTTACCATCCTAGGTATGTTCTAAAAGAAGGTTCCTACAAGCATCTTGTCCTTTCCTCTTTTATCTATTGCCTTCTTCTTCATCTTTCTTGCACCAAGAACTCCATTAAAGCTTAATTTCAAGCTTTATTGTGATGTTTATTGAATTTCTATTCAAGGAATCTTGTTAAAAATAAGTTACACAACATTGTTTTAAGTTATTTTTGCTCAAAAATGCTTCATAAGATAAGAAAATAATTTGAAACCCCAAGATTCCTTGTTCTAGAAATCTGCAGAAAGTTGAACACGGGGCCGTGTTCATTGAGCACGGGGCCGTGCCCGTGGTACTGTTTCATTAAAACGAACTGTTTTGGTTTGTTTTCGTAGAATGTCTAGCCAAAACAGCGGAACCTCTTCTGCGCACTCAAGGAACAGCCGACGGGAAAGTAGGCCATCGATTGAAGCAACTCTCGTAAGATACGTAATGGCGCTACGTGAAGCACTTGACGAGATGACTTCAGTGGAGGAGGTCCTCATTGACCGTATAAACTATCTCTCGGTGGGGTTGGAAAACAGTTTCCGGGAAATAATCCTCTTGCACCAGAGGTTAAACATTCTGGTAACACCTCCTATGGAACCAATCCTCCCTCAAGAGGATTGGAACCTCGCACTTGGAATTCAAAATCCTACCGGTTGGGACGACATTCCGGCGGAACCTCTTCTCGAAGAACTTCAAGAAATTCCGGTGGAAGTTACACCTCCTCAACCCGATGCTCATGAGCCCGCTTTTCTTCTCCCTAGGGAGATCGAAGAGTGGCTCGCCGATGTATGAGGAACCCGTACCCGTAGGGAGAAGTTTTCAAGCCACTTTTAACCGAGAAATCTATCTTTTCGGAAATTTTGCTAAGTAGAATAAATAGTAGGCTAGAAACTTCTTGGATCTCTTGTGTTTCTTTGACCTAATGTAACACCTGTGCCTCCACGGCCATCAAACAAATACCAAACCAATGAAATATTGTATTTCATACTTGGGATTTGTAAAAATATGTGTATCATTTGCACATATCAATTTCTGTTCAATTTCAAACTCTAAATCGCTTTCTGGAAGGTTATACGCGCACTAATGCGTAAATATAACCAGTTTAATGCAACAAACACTCCGGAATAGTGAAATAGGTTTAACATACCTAAAATAACCTTTACATAACTTAGATATAAGTTTTGGAAGGTTTGGTGTGGTGAAATCAAAGTTAAATCGCTTACAGGGACTAAAGTTGACAAACTGCGAAAGTATGCCAATTTGAACTGTAACAGACCTTCCGGAACAAGACCATAAGTTAAACATACCATAAATATCCTTTACATAGCTTAGAAATAGGCTTTGAGGGGTTCGGTGTGCTAAAATAAACTTTTGTGTCATTCAGGGACTAAAAGTGTCAAAAAGTGCACAAGTTTGCATTTTCGCGCATAACTTACGTTCTGAATACATCTGGGCATCCAAAAATTTATGTAAGCATGACTACATTATATTTTAGTGTTCGCCTTAAGAAAAATCCATTCGTCGCGTCATTTGGTTCGTTTTTCGCGCTTATGCGCATTCCGTCGTAATTAAGCGAACATCGCGATCGTACGGCCAAACGAACCGACATCCTAGATATTTTTGAGCATATTTTGAGTTCCCTATACTTTAACTTCATTTTAGAGCCTTAAAATGAGGTTAACGGGGTTCAAACGCAACGAAAATCGCTTAAACAAGGTGCAGGGACCATTTCTGTAAAATCTGCCAAAACAGGGGCCTAGCGTGACGCGACGGGCCTTAGCGTCACGCGAGCCCCCTTCTGGACCAGATTCCATGTTTTTAACAGCGGGTCCCAGCTGATTAACCACAACCACATGTTTGCAACTTGCTTAATCACTAAGATTAGGAGCATATGTGGCTCCATAACCTTTGTGACAAGTGTTCGGCTCGGATCGTGGCACGATATTCAAGAAACGATCCTAACGGCTCTACCTTTTCTATAAATACCCACCCCCCATTTGTTCAAAACCCACAAATCTGATTAAGAAAGCTCTAAGTTGGAACCTTCGTTTCATACCTGAGCTATTTTGATCTGGGTTAGCATTCGGGGACCCTTCGTAAGTATTCTTTCGTTCTTTTTCCTTATTTTTACTGCTTTTCGAGTCAGAAAGTCAAACTTTGTTTGACTTTCAGCGTTGACCAGTAATGGTCAATGCGAAGTTCGTTTGAACTTCGCAACGTGATTGTAATCACGATGGTCATAGTCCCTTGGGACTATGCCTACTGATTACCACGTTGTCTAGGGTCGAAGGGTAAGCGATCTAATAAATCGCTTATACCTCGAACCCGACCCAGTTTGGTCGATCATTAGGATCCGACCAAACACATTAGGTGACCATAGTGTAGGGAATAACCTTCCGAGGTTATACCTTATGGTCACGACGTTTAAGTAGTTGTATGATAGGTAGTTTATATGCCTTAGGTAAATTACCAAAATACCCTTTTCATACATAATTGGTAATTTAGCATATGTAACCTAAACTTTTGTCACGTAACTGATTATGTAACATGTTTAGGCATGTAATACTTGTCATAGGACTAGTTAGGCGGTCCAAACGCGTTTCACGCGCACGACGCGTTAAAGTAGCATAAGCTTCCTAAACGGGTCGTAATGGGTCGTAAACAATTATGTTAAGTTTCATTTAGTATGTAGGCTTTGTTAAACCAAATGACACGAGTCTCTACACTCGTTTGGTTTACGAAACCTCATTCTATCCAGTCTTCCGATTTAGGTCCGGTTATTTAACATAGTTACCTATATTAGGTGCCGTTTGATTCCGTGATCTCTAGCTTTGCTTGGTGGTTATCCTAGGACTTCTGAGCAATCTCAAGTGAGTACATAGACCCCTCTTTTACTGTTTTCCAAACTGTTTTGGGGTGGAACACATGTGCCTACTTGTTACTTTCATGCTTTACATGTTTTCACATCATATACTGCTATGTTCAATAGTACACTTATAGTACATGATCTCATTGTGTTTTATGCTATGTATGTCCATTTAGTTCATACTTAGTACATCGTTTTACATTTACATTTTATGCTATTTATGTCCATTGCGTGCATACTTAGTACATTGTTTTTCATCACATGCTTACATTTTGGTATGACATTTGGTTTGTTTACATGGGACAATACATTCATTAACACCGATCATGCCGTTCGTTAGTAGGTAGTGGTACCATAGGAATTGACAACTCCCGTTCCGGACGTCCCAGGGAAAGGGGATGAAAGGAATGACCGAATTCGTTGATATTAAGACAGATAGACCTTTAATTTGTTTAAAGGGTTTATCACCACAGTCGCCAGGCTTGGATGTATGCATATTCACAATACCGCATAGATGTTCATATTAAATATTTGCATGCATTTACACAAAACATAGCTTTGATTTAAACCAAGTTTTACTTCAATACTTTGTTTTTGTGCATATGGTTTAGTTGAGACATTTCACTTGCCATACATGACATTTTGACATAGACATTTGACATGGATATTTGACATAGACATTTGACATAGACATTTGACATGGATATTTGACATAGACATTTGACATGGATATTTGACATAGACATTTGACATGGATATTTGACATAGACATTTGACATGGATATTTGACATAGACATTTAACATGGATATTTGACATAGACATTAGACATGGATATTTGATATAGACATTTTGACATGATTTACATCTTGACATGATCATTTTACATTGTTTGGTTTGGTTTGATTAAGTGATTAAGTAACGATACGTGTGTAATATGATACAAGCATGGTGGATACGCCGCTGGTACTTCCTATATATAAGTGTTTGTATGGTATTACATGTCGTAACGTTATTTTGAATCATTTCATTTTGAGACATAGAACATTTCATACAAATAACATACTTTTCACAAGACATTGATTTATAAACAACTTATCTTATGCAAACACATTTTTACTTGGTTATTCATTTAACCTTACATTTATTTATACTTATCATCTGATCTTATCGTATTTCAAATGATTTAAAAGACAAAGCAAATAACAAGGTTCATGACTAAACATTTTCTCAAACATAAGTCATGAATCTTATTTTCACAAAACCTATGTATCTCACAGGCATTTTTATGCTGACGTACCTATTTTCACATGTGTTTTTCAGGAGCTGTTGCATAAGATGATCAAGTTACACATAGACAGACTTGGGCTTTAGTGACAATAAAAGATGCAAGACTAGTTAATTATGTTGTATTTATTTGTTTATTAAGACATTGTAACACTTTTAAATCAATAAAACAAAACTTCAATTGCCATGGATTTGAAACATAAATTCTGTTACCACACTCCCCGATGTTTCCGCCACGTTTTGTATGTTCTACGTGGTCGGGGTGTGACAGAAAAGATGGTATCAGAGCCAATGGTTATAGGGAATTAGGTTATTAGTAATGCTTTGACCTAGTCTATAACCTTCTTAGGACCCTAACGCGAGTTTACTTGCGTTTAGTCATAAAACGATACTGTCGCCTATCCTTAGGCGACAACCGCAACAAAAACATAAATTTCAAAACCGCTTTGAAAACTAATCATCTGTTCTAGGATGATTGATTACTAGGTTTTGAACTCTCTATTATATGGTTTTGAACCCCTTTGAGTTTTCAAAACTTCGTCATGGTTTTGGGTTTTAAATAATGTGAACACGTGCAAACTGGAAGGGTGAATGCCTGTATTCTGGGTTTTCTGTCTAGGCAAGCACTTCGTATACATCTCATCAGACGCGAGACCAGTTGTGCTTACCTGGGAATTCTTGGGATGAGTGTTCACTTATAGGCGAGCATGTCTTCGCGATACATTATTTTTGACCTATTTACTTTGATTTATCACTATCTCATTTGTTTGCCTTAGGTAACAAACAAATGATCACAATTTTCATTCGTTACCATTCTGTATTGATTATCCAATAACTTTTCACTCGTTTCTTCTTCTGTCTTTCATTTTCTTCTAGAATGTCTATTCCTCTTGGCACTGGTCAAATGCCCGAGCGAACAGCCAAATTTGTCCAGCAAATTGGCGAAGTGATTCAGAGGACTGTGGATTTAGGTATTGCCATGGCTCGTCTTAACAATGAAGCCTCTCGTCTCGACAATGAAGCAACTCAAGAGCCACCAAAGGAAGCAGAAGTCAAGCTTGCACCAACATCAAGGAAGCGTAAGGCTTCAAGGAAACCCGCAGCGGTTACACCTAATCAAGCTGGACCTAGCCAAGTGGCAAGGCCACCAGCTAGGAAGCCGTACTTAGGAACTGCTCCTAGGTGCAAGCGATGCAACGGTCATCATTCAAACCTCATACCCTGCTTAAATTGTACCTACTGTGGACGGCGGGGACATTTGGTCAACACATGCCGCTTTGCTATCCAGAACAAAGCTGTTGCAAATCTTGCTACTACCCAACTCCAAGTCAACCCTACTCAAGCTCGTTTCCCGCGTGGTACTTGTTACAACTGTGGCGATACGAGCCATTTCAGGAACAACTGCCCAAAGCTTACTAATGCAAATCCAACCCTCGGATGAGCAGTTGGCTGACTAGAAGATGTTGCTGTCTTATGCTTTTGTTCTTTTGTTGCCTTGTAATGTGAAACAATTTGTTTTGTTTATAAATAAATCGTTGTTCACAAATTCTGATATACAAGTATAGTTACATGTGTGTATGATTTTCCTATGATACCTACATCAAGGAACTATGTTCCTTACAAACTACTCTTGTGATTCTCTCTTTCAAATGATCGCTCATGATTCCTTCGAAAATTTTAAGTACTCGTTTCATTCTAAGATACGAAGTACAGAAAATAAAGTGACATTATGAGTAATCGTGCTTTTCGCACATCTGTGCCTTGGAATCCTTGGTTAGATAACTAAGGGTATTTTCAAATCTCATATCCATTACGTTTTGATTTTTCAACATACACAGTACCAGTATTTCAAAACAATCTTCATAATCTCAAAACATTTCATATAGTTTGAAAACAATTTTTCTAGATGCATTGTCTATGTTATTTCAAAAACATTGGCCATGTTATCAAAACCAACCTTTCTAATTTCAAAATATTTCATATAGTCTGAAGACAATATTAACACAATACATTTTCTGATCAAGTACATGATTTCGAAAAGCATCATTCATGTCTTTCAAAAACCTTATACATAATTTCAAAATTCATCTCGCATGATTTTAAAACATTTTAATAAATATATCTACCTAATACACCTACTTTATGATTTCAAAAAGTATTATATATAAGGTTTCAAAAACGTTAAACACAATTTTTCTTAAAATAACCCCATGCACGGTTTCCAAAAATATTCTCCTCGTACATTAACTTAACCTTCAAATTCTGCTTCATATGTCGCCTTGACATATCAAGCATCTCAACTTCATAAGCATTTTTACTTCATGTTTTGACATAAGCACGTCCAGTGCAAGATTTCAAAACATCTTCAACTTCTAAAATCCATATGGGATCTTTTTATCTTCACATTTAGATCCTTGTGGATAATCATCATTCAAATCAGAGTCCTTAATTGGATTCCTTATGTACCTTAATTCGAACACTTCGGTTCCTAATAATCGAAATCGAATTTTCTTTTTGAATCTTTCTATCTTTATAGATAGATTCTTGATAATGTTTAAAGTACCAAATGAAATCCACGAGATGGATTCCTAGTGTGCTTTAAATACATGTGCTTTGTTAGCAGAACGAACTTCTAGTTAAACAATTTTGTGGTTATGTGATTATGTGTTTACATATTTGGTGTTTTCATTAATGCATTTTATGTTTTTGGTATACTCTGGGTATTCATTATCCAAATCCTCGTAGAATCTTTCATATCTTGATATGAGGGATTCGTAGTAGGATATTCAAAAAGGTACTACCTTAAATCCTGAATGGGCTTCTATGTAATAGTTAAGACCCTTGGATTGATATAGTACTACTCCATGATTCATAAGGGACCCTTTAGTGGTCTAGTCAAAAAGATTGATTCACAATTTGGTTAAAGAGTGACATCTAGTGATGTAGCTGAACAGACTCCTTGATAGTCTATTTAAATCATTTATTGATTTAGTCTAAAGGACTCTATGGCGGTCTAGTTACACTCATCACAGAGCTGTTCATTTGGTTTTACACAACACATTATAAAAATAGACTGTGCGGACTGTACAAGGAACTACGTAATTATGGAGGCCTACATAATTATGGAATTCAATGCATAGAAACCCAGTAAGATTTATTATGTGTAGGAACCGATAGTGACAACAATAACAAAATGAGAACGATGTAATGGAGGCATGGTGGACGCACCAATGACGCTTCATATACTTGTATATAAGTGTCCCTCTTACATTGCAAACATAATGTTATTAAGGTTACTAGAAGTTCAGAACCCTAACCAATGTTGTTCGATCTTTTCAACTTCATGTTTTAGACTCTCACAAGTTTCCTCTAAATAAATTTCGGGACGAAATTTCCTAAAGTAGGGGAGACTGTAACACCTGTGCCTCCACGGCCATCAAACAAATACCAAACCAATGAAATATTGTATTTCATACTTGGGATTTGTAAAAATATGTGTATCATTTGCACATATCAATTTCTGTTCAATTTCAAACTCTAAATCGCTTTCTGGAAGGTTATACGCGCACTAATGCGTAAATATAACCAGTTTAATGCAACAAACACTCCGGAATAGTGAAATAGGTTTAACATACCTAAAATAACCTTTACATAACTTAGATATAAGTTTTGGAAGGTTTGGTGTGGTGAAATCAAAGTTAAATCGCTTACAGGGACTAAAGTTGACAAACTGCGAAAGTATGCCAATTTGAACTGTAACAGACCTTCCGGAACAAGACCATAAGTTAAACATACCATAAATATCCTTTACATAGCTTAGAAATAGGCTTTGAGGGGTTCGGTGTGCTAAAATAAACTTTTGTGTCATTCAGGGACTAAAAGTGTCAAAAAGTGCACAAGTTTGCATTTTCGCGCATAACTTACGTTCTGAATACATCTGGGCATCCAAAAATTTATGTAAGCATGACTACATTATATTTTAGTGTTCGCCTTAAGAAAAATCCATTCGTCGCGTCATTTGGTTCGTTTTTCGCGCTTATGCGCATTCCGTCGTAATTAAGCGAACATCGCGATCGTACGGCCAAACGAACCGACATCCTAGATATTTTTGAGCATATTTTGAGTTCCCTATACTTTAACTTCATTTTAGAGCCTTAAAATGAGGTTAACGGAGTTCAAACGCATCGAAAATCGCTTAAACAAGGTGCAGGGACCATTTCTGTAAAATCTGCCAAAACAGGGGCCTAGCGTGACGCGACGGGCCTTAGCGTCACGCGAGCCCCCTTCTGGACCAGATTCCATGTTTTTAACAGCGGGTCCCAGCTGATTAACCACAACCACATGTTTGCAACTTGCTTAATCACTAAGATTAGGAGCATATGTGGCTCCATAACCTTTGTGACAAGTGTTCGGCTCGGATCGTGGCACGATATTCAAGAAACGATCCTAACGGCTCTACCTTTTCTATAAATACCCACCCCCCATTTGTTCAAAACCCACAAATCTGATTAAGAAAGCTCTAAGTTGGAACCTTCGTTTCATACCTGAGCTATTTTGATCTGGGTTAGCATTCGGGGACCCTTCGTAAGTATTCTTTCGTTCTTTTTCCTTATTTTTACTGCTTTTCGAGTCAAAAAGTCAAACTTTGTTTGACTTTCAGCGTTGACCAGTAATGGTCAATGCGAAGTTCGTTTGAACTTCGCAACGTGATTGTAATCACGATGGTCATAGTCCCTTGGGACTATGCCTACTGATTACCACGTTGTCTAGGGTCGAAGGGTAAGCGATCTAATAAATCGCTTATACCTCGAACCCGACCCAGTTTGGTCGATCATTAGGATCCGACCAAACACATTAGGTGACCATAGTGTAGGGAATAACCTTCCGAGGTTATACCTTATGGTCACGACGTTTAAGTAGTTGTATGATAGGTAGTTTATATGCCTTAGGTAAATTACCAAAATACCCTTTTCATACATAATTGGTAATTTAGCATATGTAACCTAAACTTTTGTCACGTAACTGATTATGTAACATGTTTAGGCATGTAATACTTGTCATAGGACTAGTTAGGCGGTCCAAACGCGTTTCACGCGCACGACGCGTTAAAGTAGCATAAGCTTCCTAAACGGGTCGTAATGGGTCGTAAACAATTATGTTAAGTTTCATTTAGTATGTAGGCTTTGTTAAACCAAATGACACGAGTCTCTACACTCGTTTGGTTTACGAAACCTCATTCTATCCAGTCTTCCGATTTAGGTCCGGTTATTTAACATAGTTACCTATATTAGGTGCCGTTTGATTCCGTGATCTCTAGCTTTGCTTGGTGGTTATCCTAGGACTTCTGAGCAATCTCAAGTGAGTACATAGACCCCTCTTTTACTGTTTTCCAAACTGTTTTGGGGTGGAACACATGTGCCTACTTGTTACTTTCATGCTTTACATGTTTTCACATCATATACTGCTATGTTCAATAGTACACTTATAGTACATGATCTCATTGTGTTTTATGCTATGTATGTCCATTTAGTTCATACTTAGTACATCGTTTTACATTTACATTTTATGCTATTTATGTCCATTGCGTGCATACTTAGTACATTGTTTTTCATCACATGCTTACATTTTGGTATGACATTTGGTTTGTTTACATGGGACAATACATTCATTAACACCGATCATGCCGTTCGTTAGTAGGTAGTGGTACCATAGGAATTGACAACTCCCGTTCCGGACGTCCCAGGGAAAGGGGATGAAAGGAATGACCGAATTCGTTGATATTAAGACAGATAGACCTTTAATTTGTTTAAAGGGTTTATCACCACAGTCGCCAGGCTTGGATGTATGCATATTCACAATACCGCATAGATGTTCATATTAAATATTTGCATGCATTTACACAAAACATAGCTTTGATTTAAACCAAGTTTTACTTCAATACTTTGTTTTTGTGCATATGGTTTAGTTGAGACATTTCACTTGCCATACATGACATTTTGACATAGACATTTGACATGGATATTTGACATAGACATTTGACATAGACATTTGACATGGATATTTGACATAGACATTTGACATGGATATTTGACATAGACATTTGACATGGATATTTGACATAGACATTTGACATGGATATTTGACATAGACATTTAACATGGATATTTGACATAGACATTAGACATGGATATTTGATATAGACATTTTGACATGATTTACATCTTGACATGATCATTTTACATTGTTTGGTTTGGTTTGATTAAGTGATTAAGTAACGATACGTGTGTAATATGATACAAGCATGGTGGATACGCCGCTGGTACTTCCTATATATAAGTGTTTGTATGGTATTACATGTCGTAACGTTATTTTGAATCATTTCATTTTGAGACATAGAACATTTCATACAAATAACATACTTTTCACAAGACATTGATTTATAAACAACTTATCTTATGCAAACACATTTTTACTTGGTTATTCATTTAACCTTACATTTATTTATACTTATCATCTGATCTTATCGTATTTCAAATGATTTAAAAGACAAAGCAAATAACAAGGTTCATGACTAAACATTTTCTCAAACATAAGTCATGAATCTTATTTTCACAAAACCTATGTATCTCACAGGCATTTTTATGCTGACGTACCTATTTTCACATGTGTTTTTCAGGAGCTGTTGCATAAGATGATCAAGTTACACATAGACAGACTTGGGCTTTAGTGACAATAAAAGATGCAAGACTAGTTAATTATGTTGTATTTATTTGTTTATTAAGACATTGTAACACTTTTAAATCAATAAAACAAAACTTCAATTGCCATGGATTTGAAACATAAATTCTGTTACCACACTCCCCGATGTTTCCGCCACGTTTTGTATGTTCTACGTGGTCGGGGTGTGACACCTAACTAGCTAGTATTTTAATTTTTAGGACTATTATGTAATTCTCTCTATGATTAATGAATGATGGTTTTAGTTAAAATTGGTGTTTTGGATGGTGTTGAAATGAATAAAACACACTTGAGATGGCAAAGGATGCAAGGGAAACTTGAACCAGCACTCCATACAGGAAAACAGAACCGTCCGACAAATTTCTTCGTTTACAGTAAGCTCGGCACGGGCCGTGTCCACCCAACACGGCCCCGTGCTGCGCAGTCTGCAGAAAAAGACCCAGTTCAGGTAACTGGACACGGGCCGTGTTCACCCAACACGCCCCCGTGTCCAGACTTCTGTTTCTCTTGTTTAATTTTGTTACTGGCACTTGAACACGGGGCCGTGCCTGGATCACACAGGGCCGTGTTCAGCGCCCAGTAACACAAAATTTTTGCTTTTCACACCTTTTTACACATTCAATCAACCTAAAAACTTATTTTTGGGACACATTGAGGACAATGTGTAATTTAAGTGTGGGGGGGATGCTAAAACCTTGAAACTTGCAAGTCCTAAATACAAGCCTTACACAAAACTCTATTGGAACCGCTAATCACCCCAAATTTTTTCAAAAATTTTCATTTTTTTTACTTGTCTAGGTTTAATTCGGGAAATTCAAGTTCTTAAAAAGGTTATGTTTTTATGAATTTACAACCGATAGCGTCGTGATAAAAAGAACCAACATAAGAAAATTATGAAAAGGCATGACAAGCTTAGTTAAAATTTAATTATATATACTTGATCACATAAAAAACTCATTCCCACAAAAGTGAGTTTTGAGCCTTTATCGAGCAAACACTTACATATCATTTGACTAAATGCTCATTTTCGTTTCTTGTGTGAATAGCCGCTTGGTTCTTACGACTCTAGAACTTGCCATGACGATACATTCCCGGTCCTTACCAACTTAAACCCGAGCAAGTAAATGATGGAGGCATTAGGACTAACCCTTTTTATTTCTACACCATTATTTTTCCTTTTTTTTACCACCTACCCAAAATCCCCCTAGTTAGCCCCTTTGAGCCTAAACCTTTTCATTTCATAACCCAAACCAAACACCCTTTTTACCCACCAAAACCTTTTTCATTTTTACCCCTTTGTTTTAGTAACAAGTTCGGTTCTTTAAATGACTTCAAAAAAAAAAAAAAAAAAAAAAAAAAAAAAAAAAAAAAAAAACCTTTGTTGTTGATGATGAAGCAAAAGAAAAAAAAACAAACAAGTTCATCAAAAAAATAACTTTGTTTGAATAAATAGCTTCATCAAAATAAAAGTTACAAAAATAGGAAGTCATATGAAAACCGACACTTGTTACGCTTTTCGCTCTTTTTACTAACCACTAACCACCAACCCAACCACCTACCTTTAACCCAAGCCTAACCCTTAACCCACAAAGTCCTCTTGATATTTACAAAGGTATATAAGTTAAAAAGGAGGAGGATTGATTGCTTGGCAAGCCTATGGTAGGAGTAAGTTCCATGCCGCTCTCGAGTGATCCACAAAAATACATTTTCGGCCGAGTGTTGAGTGATCCCCGTGAGGTATGTGAACTTGTATATAAATAGAATTTTACAAAGGCATGTTATGCCCTAATAAGTAATTTATCTTATGAAAAGTTTTAAATAAATCATGACGAATAGGATTGTAAATAAATAAAAATAAAATTAAATAAAGAATCTTGGAAATCCCGACACTCTACGACAAGCCCAAAAACCTTCTTCTCTACCCATTCCATTTGGGTGTGTAATAGCCACAAATTAAAGAGTTTTGCTTGAGGACAAGCAAAGATTCAAGTGTGGGGGTATTTGATGTGTTCAAATATTAACATATAAATTTCATCAAATGAGGCATAAAACTAACCCCTTTTTAGTACTAATGTTGGAAAAAGTGTGCTTTTGTCTTCCTTTTGTATTTTCAGGATTAAATGAGCTCAAATTAACAAAAGAAGCAAAAAGTCATCAAAATCTGACATAAATACAAGAAAAGGAACAAGACGTGACATGCCCGACCCCACGACAGCATCTTCCCAAGCAAAACAAGAAGACAGAAGACTGAACACGCCCCGTGCTCAGCCAGCACGGGGGCGTGCCCAAGTGTCAGCAGAAAAGACAAAGTGGTAGAAGCTTCTATTGCCCACCACGGGGCCGTGGTCAACTATAAGATTCGCACAATCCAGCAAATCTGCATAGTACAAAGATTCTTCTGCACCACGGGGTCGTGCTCAGCGGACACGGGGGCGTGGTCAACTAATAAGACAAAGCTGCATTTAATGAAGAAAGAGAAGGATGTGGACACGGGGCCGTGCCCACTGGACACGGGGCCGTGCCCGAGCTTCTGTTCAGCCTATAAATAGATGTGCTTGGCTCAAGCTCAAACCATCCCTTGGCACACCACCTCTCTCACACTTCACCCACCACCCACCACCACCATAACACCATCATCCACCACCATCATCCATTGTCCATCGTAGAGTGTGTGAGTCGTCTCGGGATCCAAGATTGATCGTAAGAGTTCTTGACAATCAAGGCCATGTTTGCCTAAGTCTCTTACATCACTTGGTGAAGACAAAGTGTCTAGTGTAATACTTTTTATTTCTAATCTTTTGCACTTTTTATTTGGTTTCGTATTAATGACTTTAATAACTAGTTGCTAATGTTGAAGGTGATCTTTCTTTATCGTTTGTCCGTGGTGTCTTGAAATTATTTTACTGTCTATATAAAATAAAAGATTTTCACCATTCATATCTCCACGGTCTATATGGAGGTATGTTGGCTACCTGGTCGGGGGTTAAGGGAACGGTTTGGTAAAGGTCTTGCCATTGTTCAGCGTTTAGAGGTCCTGCAATGGACCTGGGTCAAATTTAGTAAGACCTCCTTCAATACTTCACGGTATTGGATGGCGGGGGTCCAAACTCTTTGATCCCCTCATAAGTTAACTACTATTAATACTATAACCCGGCTATTTAGGACTGTATCCCTGCTGACTCAGACTACTTAGTCGAGGGTAACGTCACCTCCAAAAGAGGGGCCTACCATAATATTGCATTAATAACTTAATTCATTATCTTCCAATAATCCACCCTTTTAGGATTGTATCCTTGCTGACTCAAACTACTGGGGTGAGGGTAACGTCACCTTCAAAAGAGGGGCCTACTACAATAACTAAGATAATCTCTTAATCATGCGCAAAAGTGCGGAAATAATCAAAGGTTACACTAGATACGAGTCGGAACCAAGTGATTCATCTTGTCTATCTGTTTTTATTTTTATTTTTATTTTCAGCATTTTAGTTAGTTTTTGTTTTTCTTAGTTTAAAACATTTTTTCTAAACTTTTTATTTTGGTTAGACGTTGAGGATAAACCGGTACTAAAAGCTCTTGTGTCCTTGGACGACCTCGGTATCTTGCCAACACTATACTACGCTCACGATGGGTGCACTTGCCCATATGTGTGTTTAGTGTTAGTAAAATATCGTGTTTTATAAATTTAAAACTTGGCTAAAAATAAGTGTTAAAGGGGCTTAAAATATACACCTAATATATATAACACTTCACACGTATCAAAGCCTTTGGATCTCAGCTAGATCTAAGCACGGCCTTCCATCCACAAACAGACGGCCAGAGCGAACGGACTATACAAACGCTGGAAGATATGCTTCGCGCATATGTTATGGACCTAGGCGGCAGCTGGGATACTCATCTACCTTTAGTTGAGTTTTCCTACAATAACAGTTATCATACAAGTATAAAAGCCGCACCGTTCGAAGCTTTGTATGGCCGCAAGTGGCGATCGCCCTTATGTTGGGCAGACGCTGGAGATAAACATATGGTTGGTCCTGAACTTGTACAAGAGACAACCGACAAGATTATGCAGATCCGAGAGCGCATTAAGGCGGCTCGAGATCGACAAAAGAGCAACGCTGATCGAAGACGAAAACCATTAGAGTTTGAGGTGGGAGACAAAGTGTTGTTAAAAGTCTCACCCTGGAAGGGCGTAGTAAGATTTGGAAAACATGGAAAGCTGAATCCACGATACATCAGACCATTCAGAATCTTAGAAAGAATTGGTACCGTGGCATACAAGTTGGAATTACCGGAAGAACTTAGTGGAGTACATGATACGTTCCATGTATCCAACCTCAAGAAGAGTCCAACATAAGAAAACGTGATCATCCCTGCGGATGAAGTGCATATTGATGACACCCTCCGATTTACAGAACAACCCGTTGAGGTTACCGACTGGAAAGTCAACAAGACCAGGAGGAGCAGTGTGAAACTTGTCAAAGTACGTTGGAACTCTAAACACGGTCCCGAGTACACGTGGGAACATGAAGACCAGTTTGAAGAAAAGTACCCCCACCTGTTCAAGAAGACTCCTGCAAGAGTCAGCTCAGCCTGAATTTTGGGATGAAATTTTTTTAACGGGGGGAGACTGTGACAACTGGCACCAAATCGGTAATTTCCGTACACTTTAATTATCATTTAATGACTACAAGTATGTGCTTAAATGTCAACATTGTCTGATTACATACTATACAAGTGAATTCATGCACGTTTTATACTACATAATATTGCTTAATGCATTAACGACAGTGTTGCGTCAGAAATACTAGTAAACTCACCGGTAAGACACATTGTGTCAACAAATCTGCAGAAAGCAGTTAGACAATAGAATTGGAGCCTAGGTGTAGGTCCAATGACAAGAATACATTAAAACCCAAGAGTACATACAAGGGTTAACATATAGACATTCCGAAAGCTAAAATACGCACTAAAAAGCACCCGAAACGCACTTTAAGTGCAGAATTTAATTAAATTCAGCTATAATCAGCCATAATTCAGCATTTTAACCTTGATATATATTGCAGAATTCATGATTTATCATCCAGAATACTTCCCTAAGTGTCGGGAATTGATAGCGTTACAAAAGGACACTAAACGGTGCAATTTAGCACTTTAACGAACCGGTATTTAACCGAACAACCGAACATTACCCGAAACACTAAAATATTGCTAGAAGCATTGTTTATTTATTTTTGAACTAGTTATGGTCCCCAAACACCATAACACCCCTTATAACACAATAACACATTAAATCCCTAAACTTTATACATGAAAACTAACTTGTTTATAAATTAGAGATTGAAATTACACTTTGCCCCCCCCCCCTCCTTTCATGTATACGGTCATGGGGTGGCCCCCGTCAAGGATACTACTTGATCTTATGAGATTGCATATGATCTTCTAAAGATTGACTAAAGATCTTACTTGATCTTCATGGATATTATAGGATCTTATTTAGATCTTGTCATATATTATAAGATAGCCTAAAGCTCTCATTCTCTCACACACTTCACACACCACAACCTTCTCCTTTTCTTCCCTTGCTCATGGCTCCAACACCCCACACTACCACCACCATTTTCATCCATTGTTCATCCATTTCAAGGCTTACATAAGGTGCTAGAAGGTCACTAACGAGGCTCAGTGCTCACGGAATTTGAAGGACCTCATTCGTTTGCTTTTATCCACCACATTTTCAACCTTGTTCTTCCCTAGCTTTAAGCTAGTTGTAAGATCCTTATAAACTCTTGTTTACTTCATATTTGAGTGGTTAAAAGATATGCTATGCAAAAAAAAAATTACTAGAACATTAAAAGATATATTCTTGAATCATGAAACATAAGCTTGCATATGATGAAAAATGGATGAAATGATATTGTTTAGTAGATATATGGTGTTTGTTTGTTGTTTATTTGAGATATTGATGATGATAATTACATGAAGCTTGCTAGATTGTGATTAAACACATGATCTAGCAAGTTAGGAGATGATTATGTAACAACATGAAATAATCATCTTCCTGTAAGAACATGAACTTGATGAGTAAAAATGATAAACAAAGTGAGCTAGTAAACTTATAGATCCAAGATTTATGAATGATTTTCCAAGAAAACCAAGTTTAAAATATGATTTTTAGAAGATCTTGGTTTTTACTTAAACCTACACTATTTTTATTAGAAAAATAAGTGTATGAACACTTATGAAACAAGAAAAATACAAAAGAAATATTTTTGGAAAAATCATCTTGCAAGTTGTAAGGAACCAAATCTTTTGATAATGTGAGTTACAAACAAACAACCATGTTTTTAAGGGTAACTAAACCTACTAAATAACATGGTAAGTTACTACAAGTTGTTACAAAAACTCCAAGTTCATGATATAGTGTGATTTACATGACTTTGGCTTGTAGTAAGACTTGAATGAGTTGTTGATGCTTGATAATGATTTAAAAGAAAATAAACACATGTTTTGAAAATATGGGAAACCTCCATTTTTAGGGGAACCTATGTCAAAATTTTTATAAATTTTGACACTTAGAAAAATATAAGTTTTGTGAAAGTTATTCCCTAAAAATGTACCTAAAAATATTTACCAAGGTTTCCTAATTTTTATGAAAACTCCAAGATAAGAAATGATAATTTCTTCAAGATAAAAATGGATATTAAGTATGTATATTTTTGAGGAAAATATATATATTTATTGATCACCAAATTTTATGCTAAGTGTATGTAGTATGTATTACATGTAATAGTGTACTAGGACTTGAAAATACGCAAAATACTCATAAGAAGTAAAAGCACAAAAATACACATTCAACATGCTTAGACACATACAAGAAAATAATTTTATGAAAATATATTTCTTCATAGAATAAATAACTTGGACAAGTTATAAACATGAAATGAAGCTTTGGACAAAATACATAATTCGGGTGAAAAATACAAGATACTTATATTTATTTTTGAGAAAATAATATAAGTAAGATACATAGTTAAAAATAAATTATTTTTAACACAAGAATACATACACAAAAGATAGTGACTTATACTTGTGCGATACAAGTCTAGTGACTAACGTTAATAAAACACGTTTAGGTCACGACGATAGATAAGCAAATCCGGTGAAGTTTACGACGCAGGAACGCAGAGTTGTGAGTTCATGCTCCCCCTTTTCTTTTAACTGTTTTCAGTTTTATAATTTCGGGGGTGAAATACATGTTACAAATGTTACAATGTTTACAAATGGTATGATGGATACAAAAACAAGAAGCACTCTTGGTGAGAACGAGTACCAAGTATGATGCGTTTTGAGAATACAAGAATACAAGAAGCACTCTTGGTGAAAACTAGTACCAAGTATGATGCGTTTTAAGGAATGATACAAGAAATGATACGAGAAATCGTGTCACGAATAGGGTACCATAAGCACCATTATTCAACAATATACCTAGACCGCAGAACTAAAGGTTAGATCTAACGGGTTTCGGGCAGCCACACTCTTGGTGAGAACGAGTGCCAAGTAGTGCTTTTGTGTCTCAGAAAAACTTGATAAATGCCTATGGTTTGGTGACTTCCTATGTCGTGTCACATGTTAATGGCCTTGCAACCCATTAACAACCCTAATACATACAAGAACACCTTATTTATACAAGATTCATACCACAAGAATACTTGATTTATACGTGAGTACGTGGTGTACACAAGAATACTTGATTTATACATGAATATTTGATTTACACAAGAATACTTGATTTATACATGAGTACGTGGTGTACACAAGAATACTTGATTTATACATGAATACTGGATTTATACAAGGATACTTGATTTATACAAGATACAAACTCTGTTTTCATACAAAGTATACAAACGTGAAATACAAAAACTGCATGAATTCACACCAACATTATGTTGACGTTTTTTCCAAAACTCACATGTATTTCAGGTAACTAGAGTGGATGTGCGCGGGGTCTTACTCATGCTTGTGGATGTCGTTTCTGTTTATCGTTGAATAAAGTTGTAATGCTGTCTTGTTGTAACAACCCTCGGTAAAATCAATACCCTTATAATATTCCGACTCTCTAAATATACTATAAAATGTCTCAATAGGTTTTATATTATACCCCGTATGCTAAAACCGAGCCCAAATTATATTATAGTTTATGAAAATAAATAAAATTCTGAAATTTTAAGCTGATGCGGGCCGCTTCTTACCCACATCAACTTAACGCGGGCCGTATTAGGACCAGGTGTTGACTTCGCTGACTTTTCTAGTCAAAGCGGGCCGCTTTAGGTTTAAGTTAAGTGAAAGCGGGCCGCGAGTGACTTGGTTACGCGAATGCACCAGAGGTCGACACGTGTCGTAATCGTGTCAAGTCTAGTAAACGACTCAGCTAAGCTACCGCGTTGACTTATGTTGACGCGGCCCGCTTTAGGTTTAGCGTTTTCGAACGCGGGCCGCGTGAGGATCAGATTTCACAACTATAAATAGCCAGCATCAGATTTCAGTTTCCGTCGCTCACGTTCTTTTCTCAATCTCGAATTCTGAATAGTTGAAGTAATATTTTGGGTATTATACCCCTAATTAGCGAGGTTCTGCTTCATTGTAAGTATTATAACCCCGGGTTCATAATAGTTACGCTGCCCGATTGATTTAGGGTTCCGTAACAACTGTCGTGGTTCTGCCCGACGTAGTTGTTGGAATGCCGTCTCGGGGAGGGTATTATTAATAATTTCAAAGGGTTATGGTACTAATCAATGTACATTTGTATAAATTATAGATTTCATCCAGGAAACCCTCACGTGAAACCTAAGATAACAATGTGAGTTTATCCTCTTTTTGTTAATGTTTTTGGAATACTTTACAAAACCTTAAATGTTTTACAATGTAATTAAGTAGTGATTGAGTCTTTGTAGTCTTCAATTACTGTCCGGTATGTTGGGGTTTTGTATACAAAATTTGTACTACTTGCGAGTAGTAAGTCGGGATGACAATACGTTACCATTGGACAATGAGTTAGCCAATGGGTAATATGACCCACAAGTCAGGTCTGATAGTACCAAATGGAGTAATTGTGTAGACATAAACAATGTGATCGCTCTCAATACTGTTCACTGTGACTTTAAACTTGATTAAACTGGGATTCACTCACCAGTATTTCCCGCTGACAAATATTTTTAAAACATGTTTCAGGTAACCCAATGTGAAAGCCAATTAGTAAAAAGCCAGCTGGAGAGCACTGAAGGCTTGGGAAAATGTGGCTATAAAAGTTACCTAATAAACGATGTTTTAAATTCAATAGGGTTTATCCCTATAATGTATTGTAATAAGAAACTTGGGTTTTTCCATGTTATTATTAATATAAAAGAAGGTGGTTTTACTCTGATAAATATTTCCTAACTACGGTCCTGATGTAAATTCCGCTGCAAGACTAAATAAAACCTGATACCACCAAACTCTGTGATCACGTCCGCCCGTTCCCGGGAAACAGGGATCGGGGGTTGTGACAGAAGGTGGTATCAGAGCCTAGCCACTGGTCTAAGCCAAAGAAGTGTTCTGCTGACACTTAAATTCTAAATTTTGTGTTAGGAAATAATTTCGGAAATAAGTGCATAATTGTAATTATTGGTTATGTGTTATTTGACTATCTGTTAGTTTTCAGTATGAGTGATCAAGGGCCATCAGACGTGAATCGTCAGTTAGCTGATTCACCTAGGAGTGAAGGTACATCATCACAGCCTGCCCTCTCGGGGTATGTTGCTGATCAGGAAGACGGGATATTTGCTTTTAGAGCTCAATCTGAAGAACCATTTCCTACTAAGAAACGAGGATGGTTCAGTAAAGATGCTTTTGCTCGTAGGAAAAGAATGAGGAAATTGCAACAGCAAAGGGCTTTAGCAGCTATTAAGAGAGAGACAGATGCTCAAACTCAAGAAATACTTAATAGAAGCCTAGCTAATTTCCATATCTTAGCTACGACTGCTGCTGACCCAGGTCTGGAACAACTAGTAGCCCCACAACCACAAAACCCAGAACAACTCATGGAAATAGAAAATCAGGAAAACCAAGTAGAAATGCATGACTTTAACCCAGAAGAAATTCCCCGGGTACCTGCACCAAACCCACTAGACCCAAATTACGACCCCTGGTGGGATGACAATAGAGACTTTGTGCAACGTTACCCTATCCAGGATTATCCACCCATACAGAACATAGAGACTTACCCAGGTATGGACCCTTTGGATCCCTATTATCAAAATGACTATATTAGGGAAATATTAGAGGATCCTTACCAATTTCAGGAAATGTCACCCCCATATCAGGAACCCGTACCCCAGATTCCAAACCCAGTCCGAGAACCTGCACCCCCAATGAGTGCAGAAAACGTGCAAGAACTTAGGACTTTCGGGGAGGAAATCTTAGAAAGCAGTGAGAGGATGCGTCAGGTGGGAGAGCGTCTCGTATGGAAATACGATGAGCGCAATATGGATTTTTGGATAAATCCATATCCATGAATGTTAGAATAAAGGACACAGTAGTAATAATAATAAAATATAATAAAATAAAATAAGATATGTGTGTACGGATGCATATTATTATTTTATTTCTGTTGGTATTGTAATTTCATTTCTGTACTAGTGTGTAATAGACGCCTAAGTATATGAAAAGAGTAAAGTAGCAATGATCTACGCTTTTGACAAAACTGCGTGTCATGTGATTAATTATATTAATATATTAATTGTGATATTAATATGGGATAAATGTTTAAAATTCAGATGGCCGATGAAGAAATTCAAGGAAATCTGAATAACGATAACCAGAGTAACATTAACGTGGTTGATGATAATCTGAATAATGAGAACCCGAACAACAATAACAATGGGAACCAGATGGATAATAGTGCTATTCAACACATTGTAGCACAAGGAATAATAGATGCAATGCCATTTATACTTCAAACGGTTAAGGATGCTGATAATAAAAGTAGGCATAGCGGTAAGCGACCACTTGAACCAGAAAACAGCGTGAACAATGGACCTGTACTTCAGATGCCTATTCCTAAAAGAAGAAGAACCATGCCTTATGGTTGTTCTTATAAAGAATTATGGTCTTGTAAACCAATGGAATTCTCGGGCAACGAAGGGGCCATTGCAACCTTACGCTGGATAGAAAAGACTGAGGCAGTCTTAAGGATTAGTAAGTGTGCTGAAGAAGATAGAATACTGTTTGCTTCTAATCTGTTTAAGAATGCAGCACTGGAATGGTGGAACACTATCCTCCAGACAAAAGGAAGTGATCAAACCTATAATATGGAATGGGAAGAATTTAAAAACAAGGTAGAAAGGAAATTCTGCCCACCCAATGAAAAAGAACAGATAGCAAACAAATTCCTAAACCTTAGGATGACTGGTGTAGATAGCAAAGGGTACACAAAGCTATTTTTCGAATATGCTAGGATAGTGCCAACTCTTGCTTCACCAGAACCAGTGTTAATCTCTCGGTATATTTGGGGATTAATTGGAGAAATTAGACACATAGTCAAGGCAGCTAGACCTCAAACCATAGAAGAAGCTGTAGAATTAACAAGTACCTTGACTGATGAGTTAGTTCGTACTAGAGAAGAAGACCAGAGAAGAAACCTAACTCAAAGGCTTACTCAAGAATTCCGTTCGGGGAATTACAATCGTAGGAATACAGGTTCTACTTCTGCAACATACTGCAAGGTCTGCAAGAAAAAGCATTCGGGAAAATGCTCCATTCTCTGCAATCATTGTAAGATGCCAGGACACAAGGAAGAAAATTGTAGGAAGAAAACCAGTAATGGATTATGCTACAACTGTGGAGAAAAAGGTCATATCAGGCCAAATTGTCCAAAATTAGCTCCAGCCACAGACAACAAGAATACCAAAAATGCTAGAGCATTTGTTCTGACTGCAGAAGAAGCCAAGATGATTCCAGATGTCATAGCTGGTACGTATTTAGTTAATGATGTCTTTGCTAAAGTATTATTTGACTCTGGTGCAAACCAAAGTTTTATTAATACATCGTTTTGCAAATTTTTAAATCAGTCATTAACTAAACTACCACAAGAATGTGTAGTAGAGACAGCAAATGGAGAAACCATTAGAATTTCTGAAATCTTGCAGGGAGCAAGTATAGAAATTTTAAATCAGAAATTTAGTGCAAATCTTTATCCCATGAATCTGATAGGATTTGATGTTGTTCTAGGAATGGATTGGTTAATAGCCAATAAAGCTAGTATTTTATGTGATCAAAAGTTAATCCAACTAAATTCATCAAAAGGTAAAAAGATCACAATTAAAGGAGATAAGTTCTCTAGATCTACTAAATTCATATCTATGATGAAAACTGCAAGTTGTATGAGAAAAGGTTCTATAGTGTATTTGATTTCCATAATCACTAACACTAAAGAAAAAGAACTAAAAGATATTCCAATAGTATCTCAGTTTTCAGATGTCTTTCCAGAAGAATTACCAGGACTACCTCCAGACAGAGAAGTTGAATTCAGAATCCACCTAATACCAGGAACATCACCAATTGCCAAAACACCTTACCGTTTGGCACCTGCAGAAATGCAAGAATTGAAGAAACAACTAGATGAATTATTAGAAAAAGGATTTATACAACCAAGTTCATCGCCATGGGGAGCACCAATACTGTTTGTTAAAAAGAAGGACGGATCAATGCGTATGTGCATTGACTACCGTGAATTAAACAAAGTCACGATTAAGAATCGGTATCCATTACCGAGAATCGATGATTTGTTTGATCAATTGCAAGGAGCTCGATTTTTCTCTAAAATCGATTTAAGGTCAGGATATCATCAATTAAAAGTACAGGAAGAGGATATTCCTAAAACTGCTTTTAGGACAAGGTATGGTCATTATGAATTTACTGTCATGCCATTTGGTTTAACCAATGCCCCAGCTGCATTTATGGACATGATGAACCGAATATGTAAGCCATATTTGGATAAATTCATAATCGTATTCATAGATGATATTCTAATTTATTCTAAGAATAAAGAGGATCATGCAAAACATTTGCACATACTTTTAAGTCTGTTAAGAAAAGAAAAACTGTATGCTAAGTTTTCTAAGTGTGAGTTTTGGTTAGAACAGGTACAATTCCTTGGACACTTAGTCAATCATGAAGGAATTCATGTAGATCCAACAAAGATTGAGGCAATTACCAAATGGAAAACCCCTGAATCACCAACTGAGGTTAGAAGTTTCTTAGGATTGGCCGGTTATTATAGAAGATTTATTAAAGATTTTTCTAGAATAGCCATTCCTTTAACTAAGTTAACCTGTAAATCTGTTAAGTTTGAATGGGGATTAAAACAAGAAGAAGCCTTTAGAATTCTTAAGCAAAGATTGACCCATACACCTATATTAGCATTACCAGAAGGAACTGAAGACTTTGTAGTCTATTGTGATGCTTCTAAATTAGGTTATGGATGTGTATTGATGCAACGCCAAAAGGTTATAGCATATGCATCTAGACAACTTAAGAATCATGAAGAGAATTATTCAACCCATGATTTAGAATTAGGAGCTATAATTTTTGCTCTTAAGATTTGGAGACATTACCTTTATGGTAGTAAGTTTACCATATTCACTGATCATAAGAGTTTAAGGTATGTTTTCAGACAGAAAGAATTGAATATGAGACAAAGACGCTGGATGGAATTTCTTAGTGACTATGATTGTGATATCCAGTATCATGAAGGAAAAGCAAATGTAGTGGCAGATGCTTTAAGCCGCAAGTATCATGAAAAACCAAAAAGGGTACGTTCTCTTAAATTAAATCTGCAAGTAGATTTAAATGATCAAATAAGAGAAGCACAAGAATCAGTAATCAAGGATGATTCTGAAAAATTAAAAGGTATGTTAAAAGAATTAAAACAAGGAACAGATAGAATATGGAGATTCCATGAAAAGAGAATGTGGATACCTAAATTAGGAAATCTACGTAATTGTATATTAGAAGAAGCTCATAAGTCTAAATATACAATGCATCCAGGAAGTGATAAAATGTACCAGGATTTAAGGAAAAATTTCTGGTGGATAGGAATGAAAAAGGACATAGCAACCTATGTTTCTAAATGTTTAACTTGCTCACAAGTTAAAGCTGAACATCAGAAACCCTCAGGTTTGTTACAGCAATTAGAAATGCCAGTTTGGAAATGGGAATTAATAACAATGGATTTTGTTACTAAATTACCCAAAACTAGGAAAGGAAATAATACAATCTGGGTGATTGTAGATAGACTAACTAAGTCAGCTCATTTTCTACCAATGAAGGAAACAATTAGCATGGAACAATTAGCTAGATTGTATGTAAATGAAATTGTTTCTTTACATGGCATTCCTTTATCAATTGTTTCTGATAGAGATAGTAGATTTACCTCTCGTTTTTGGTCAAGTTTCCAAAAGGCAATGGGAACCAAGTTAAAGCTAAGTACGGCTTATCATCCACAAACAGATGGACAAAGTGAAAGAACAATCCAGACAATGGAAGATATGCTTAGAGCTTGTGTAATTGATTTTGGAGGTAATTGGGATGAACACTTACCTTTAATAGAATTTTCTTATAATAATAGTTATCACACAAGTATCAACGCTGCACCATTCGAAGCACTTTATGGAAGAAAGTGTCGAACCCCAGTCTGTTGGGCAGAAATAGGGGAACAGCAATTATCTGGACCTGAAATAGTACAAGAAACAACTGACAAGATTATTCAAGTCAAGGAACGACTGAAAGCTGCACGGGATAGACAAAAGAGTTATGCTGATAACCGATGCAAGCCATTGGAATTTCAAGTAGGAGATAGAGTATTGTTGAAAATCTCTCCTTGGAAAGGAGTGGTAAGATTCATCAAACGAGGAAAGTTAAATCCCAGGTATGTTGGACCTTTTAAGATTATTAGAAAAATAGGACCTGTAGCCTATCAGCTACAATTGCCAGAGGAAATGGCAGGAATACATGATGTGTTTCATGTATCTAATCTTAAAAAGTGTTTAGTTGATGAATCACTGATAGTGCCTCTTAAGAATATAGAGATAAATGAACAACTCAAGTTTGTAGAAAAACCTCTACAAATTGAAGATAGGAAAGTCAAGAATCTCAAACATAAAAGACTAGTTCTAGTCAAAGTAAAATGGGATTCCAAAAGAGGACCTGAGTACACATGGGAACTCGAGTCAGAGATGAAGAGGAAATATCCATACTTGTTTCAGTAGAACTCGAGGACGAGCTCTAAACAAGGTGGGGAGAATGTAACAACCCTCGGTAAAATCAATACCCTTATAATATTCCGACTCTCTAAATATACTATAAAATGTCTCAATATGTTTTATATTATACCCCGTATGCTAAAACCGAGCCCAAATTATATTATAGTTTATGAAAATAAATAAAATTCTGAAATTTTAAGCTGATGCGGGCCGCTTCTTACCCACATCAACTTAACGCGGGCCGTATTAGGACCAGGTGTTGACTTCGCTGACTTTTCTAGTCAAAGCGGGCCGCTTTAGGTTTAAGTTAAGTGAAAGCGGGCCGCGAGTGACTTGGTTACGCGAATGCACCAGAGGTCGACACGTGTCGTAATCGTGTCAAGTCTAGTAAACGACTCAGCTAAGCTACCGCGTTGACTTATGTTGACGCGGCCCGCTTTAGGTTTAGCGTTTTCGAACGCGGGCCGCGTGAGGATCAGATTTCACAACTATAAATAGCCAGCATCAGATTTCAGTTTCCGTCGCTCACGTTCTTTTCTCAATCTCGAATTCTGAATAGTTGAAGTAATATTTTGGGTATTATACCCCTAATTAGCGAGGTTCTGCTTCATTGTAAGTATTATAACCCCGGGTTCATAATAGTTACGCTGCCCGATTGATTTAGGGTTTCGTAACAACTGTCGTGGTTCTGCCCGACGTAGTTGTTGGAATGCCGTCTCGGGGAGGGTATTATTAATAATTTCAAAGGGTTATGGTACTAATCAATGTACATTTGTATAAATTATAGATTTCATCCAGGAAACCCTCACGTGAAACCTAAGATAACAATGTGAGTTTATCCTCTTTTTGTTAATGTTTTTGGAATACTTTACAAAACCTTAAATGTTTTACAATGTAATTAAGCAGTGATTGAGTCTTTGTAGTCTTCAATTACTGTCCGGTATGTTGGGGTTTTGTATACAAAATTTGTACTACTTGCGAGTAGTAAGTCGGGATGACAATACGTTACCATTGGACAATGAGTTAGCCAATGGGTAATATGACCCACAAGTCAGGTCTGATAGTACCAAATGGAGTAATTGTGTAGACATAAACAATGTGATCGCTCTCAATACTGTTCACTGTGACTTTAAACTTGATTAAACTGGGATTCACTCACCAGTATTTCCCGCTGACAAATATTTTTAAAACATGTTTCAGGTAACCCAATGTGAAAGCCAATTAGTAAAAAGCCAGCTGGAGAGCACTGAAGGCTTGGGAAAATGTGGCTATAAAAGTTACCTAATAAACGATGTTTTAAATTCAATAGGGTTTATCCCTATAATGTATTGTAATAAGAAACTTGGGTTTTTCCATGTTATTATTAATATAAAAGAAGGTGGTTTTACTCTGATAAATATTTCCTAACTACGGTCCTGATGTAAATTCCGCTGCAAGACTAAATAAAACCTGATACCACCAAACTCTGTGATCACGTCCGCCCGTTCCCGGGAAACAGGGATCGGGGGTTGTGACACTTGTGATGTGAACACTAAAACTATGATTTCGGTTATGTAATGTTTGGCATTTGAAGTTATTTTATGAGCATGTAGTATGTTTACCAATCGTATGCAATGAAAACCTTTCATGATCACACCTCGTGCTTCCGCCTTAGAAAGGGGTGTGACAGTAACCATACTCCTAATTTGAGGTGCAAGTCCCCAAATGAATCGCTCAATCCTCTTAAATTCCGGCTTTACTAAGTAGGGGACGACCCTAGACAAGTCGTGAAATCGCTGGACGTACTCAGAAATCTTCGGCCCGTCCATTTTCAAATTCCAGAACTCCACCTCAAGCTTCTGAATTTCAGCCCTAGAACAGTATTTCTTCTCCATCATTTCCTTGAGCTCGTCCCAGCTCAGTGCATAAGCAGCCTCTGCACCAAGGGTCTGAACCTGAAGATTCCACAAGAGAGTGCGCCGTCCAAAAACAACCCTGAGATATAGGTAACATTCTATTGGGGCGAACAGTTACTCATTCTTAGAATGGAGTTCAGTCTTTTCTGCCCAACGAATAAATGCAACGGCACCTCCTGTGCCATCAAAATTTAATGGCTTGCAGTCCAGAAACTGTTTATAGGTGCAGCCAGTTGGAGGGTTATTTTCGGTAGTGCCACCGCTGTGTTGAGAGTGGAGGGCTTCATGTCGGGCAATTTCCTGTGAGATGCGTTCTTGAAGCTCGGCTTCTGTCCTTGGTAACGTACTGGTGTTTGTGTCACGCCTGGGCGGCATTCTCTTCTGTCAAAAGTACGGGATGGATTAGACATCATTCCATAATTGTCTATGTGGTACATATTACCACAAGCAAACATGTAATCACTCAATATCACATGCATATATAATCAACAATGTATGAACGAGGAGACAACTACTGAGTGTTCACACAGGCTTGGTAACTTGGCCTATTGTTTGAAATAGTGAACTCGAGGCTACATCGCCTTGGTCATACAAGTTTCCTGAAGTGGTAGCTGTTCACGTAGAGGTGATAGAGAGTGTAACGTCACTGAATCTTTCCGAATGCTATCCATCTTCACTTGTTTGAATATCGGTTCTCAAACGTCGCGTACACTGGTAGAAGTGTCAGACACGAAGTAGGCCAAGACAGGTTTCCTACTTTATAAAGTGCTAAAGCAATGGTCTATGTATTGTTCTACCAGATGAAGGTGTGAACACCTATAGATTATTCTTGGAGGGATGGTGATCATTAACTTGACCCGCAGAGTCCACCAAGATTTCCATGCACTAAAAGTCGTTATTACGTGGGCCCCCGTAATAATAAATTGTCTTGCACAGTTACCCCAATTTTCCCTCGTCCAAGCAGATGATCAACCAAGGAGGGGACACCACTGTCCTTATACCTCTGTCATGGAAAGGACCATTGTGGTGGTCCAAGCGCTAACACTCGTTATCATTACGCGCGAATAGGCATGATGATTAAATGAAATAGGAATAAGGAGAATTCCTAGTAGTTGGAGGGGCACCTTTGAGATGAATACTTCATCTTCCTAAGTATGTCATCAATCTCGCCTTACAAAAGCTGCAGGGATCTTGTCCCGCTGATTAAGAAGTTGTTCAAGGTTGTCGCCTCTGCCTCGCCGTCACTACCGTAGTCAGGCACCTTCACGATCAAGAGGGAAGAGCAACCATCTCCTACGGAAGCAAGCTTAGAATCTTGTTTGGTAATTACTCCAGCCATGAGCTTTGCAATGAACGCGAGGTCGATAGCTTCATCGTGCGAGTAAGAACAATAATAGGAGTCGGAGTCGAAAGTATTTTATTCACGTCAATAATCATTCCGTACACTTATTCATATGTATATATATCAATAGACAAGTATGTTACTTAGCATAAGCAGGCAATTTGATGCATCATATCACGTATAACTCTCGTTTGTCCTTTGGGGGGTCATTTTGTCTTTGGCAAGTCTAACTCGTGTAGACTATGCCTTAGTTGGCACCTTATTTTGGGGTATTTCCTACTAATGTCCTTGCCTTGTCTCTTTTTGTTGAAAAGTGTTTGACTCATGGATCTTGACGCTTACGTGAATGCAATGAAAAACCTTTTTGTAAAATGTTTTTGTGTGAGAACTCTAGTGATTGTAGTCTAGACTCGAGAAGGAATCCTAGTTCACTACAATCGAAGCTCTGATACCAAACTGTCACACCCTGACTATTGCGGAAGTGTATGATGTGTAACTGGTTTAATATCATTGCATTCAATCGTAATAAACAACTACAAGATTAAAACGATGTTCATCCATTCATAAAAATTTGAGTATTACAAACACAGGTTATTTAAGTTTTAAAACACAACCTTCGACTAGGTTACAAACCAACAGAAGTGGATGACATATAAACTTGAAGTCTACTTCTAGTTACAACACCCGCGCCCAAGATCCAACCTGTCACCTGAAATACATGTAATTTTGGAAAACATCAACAAAAGTTGAGCGAGTTCATGCGTTTTGTATGAGTACTGTAATCTTGTAAATCTTTGAGAGACTCCTTTGTAATCAGGTATGAAAAGCGTGTATGAACATAATTGTTTTACAAGGACTTTAAGGCATGTGAGGACATAGGGAGCACTCGTAACGAGTAGGCATACACCCTTGTTGATTTTCCCTCAACTATGTCGATTTCCCTCGACTATGTCAATTTACCTTGACTATGTAAATTTCCTTTGACCATGTCGATTTACCTCGACTATGTCGATTACCCTTGACTATGTCGATTACCCTCGACTGGGACTCCGAAGCACTGCTTGGTACTAGTCGTGACCATGAGTGGGGTTCGGTCGTACCCGTTAGATCTAACCCTCGTCCCTAATTAAGTATTAATGGCATTTCATTATCTAGTCTATGCTCACATGATCTAGTATTTCATAGGCAATTCATACCGTTCAAGCATTCGTAACATGTATTTCACCCCCGAGAGTTATAAAACCAAAAATAGTTAAAGAAAAGGGTGAGCATGAACTCACTGTTTTGCGTCTTCAGTACTCGTAACTCAAATCTCGTCAGCAACCCTGACTACCTACAATGTGCTAGGGTCTATTAGACGAGCGGGCCGTTCCTTGCCTTAGTATTCATGTTTTGAGTTACGTTTCCTTTATGTCTTTACAATTATCCAAAGTTATAATACTTCTCAAGTATTTATTTTTGTATTTCCTTCCCAAGGATGGGAGTATTTCATACATGTATTTTCGTATTCTCGTATTTGTATTCTCAAAATAATATAATTTCTTTTTGTTGAAAATATGACTTAACTTGGTAATAAGTACAAAAATCATATTTTCACTTCTTTCGTTTCCAAAATAATATTTGCCAAAAATGTATTTTCCGGAATATTTTGTAAGTTACGTTTTTGCGTTCGGTTTCACAATATCAAGTGTGTAACTTATGTATTTATCCCGTGAGATTTTTGGTATTATTTTGGATAGTAAACTTCATGGTATTTTGTTAAGTTATATTATTTTACCCTAAAATAATATAACTATTTCACAACGTATACAAATATTCACACAAGTGTCTTTTATATATATATATATATATATATATATTCTAAATATATTTTCCCCTGTTGGTGCACTGAATGTCTGATGACTACGTCTTAATCAAGTCTTAGGTCTATATAGTTAGAATTAGGGTTTACATGTAAAAGTTTGCTTGTTAGCTTGAAACTGGTTCTTGCTTGTTAGCTTGAAACTGGTTCTTGCTTGTCAGCTTGAAACTAATGTGTCATTTCAAGCTAACAGGCCAAGCCTATAAATAGGGGTTGAGTGTGTCATTTGAAGCTAACAGAGGTCATAGTGTGAGAGACAAGGTGCTGCCAAAATTTCATCAGAACTCATTGTAAAGTCTCGCAAATCATTAATAGAGAAGAGGTTAAAAGGATACAACCTGTTGTGACTCGGTTTACTTTGATTCCGCCTCTGTAAACTGAGATGAACTACTTTTACTGACATTTAGGGTCACGCAAACGGTCCAACAAGTGGTATCAGAGCTCAGGACGAGGAGTTCATACCATAGCAGCTTGATTCTACCGGATTTTCTCATTTCTACTTACTTCTTCTCATTCTTTTTCTGATTCGGACATAATTCACGGTTGAAATGGCCTGAAATTAACACATATCAAGCGAAATACATAGTTAACTAATCCTTGAAAGTTTCAAACTAAAATACGGATTAAAACTGATCAAAATACGTGTGATAGCTTGAAAATGTTCGTGATATGATGACATCATAGGTCTGGTAGCTTGAAATACCTTGTCAGCTTGAACATGTTAGCTTGAAAGTGCTGTCAGCTTGAACATGTTAGCTTGAAAGTGCTGTTAGCTTGAACATGTTAGCTTGAAAGTGTTGTTAGCTTGAAAGTGTGTTAGCTTGAAAGTGTGTTAGCTTGAACGAGCCTGATAGCTTGAACGAGCCTGATAGCTTGAACGAGCCTGATAGCTTGAATTGTGCATTATCAGTTTCGCTTGAAAGTTGCTGATTCTACTTGAAGCAATTTCGCTTCAAGTGATTTCATTTGAACTTGTTATTTTTCAAATTCAAGAATATTTCTAAGTGTTTGTTGAATATTTCAGGTTATTCAAGAATTTCACATCATGGCTAATGTTGATCCTGATAGATGGTGGAAAATAGATTACGCAAGATGGGAAATCGGAAAACTCAGTGAACCATTCAAAGAAGCCCAGAGAGCTAAAAGATGGAATGATGATTTGGAATGTTACATGGATCCACGGGGTAATCCAGTTGTTGACCCATCAAAGGTGGATTTTAAAGTTATAACAAATTTGCTTCCAAGTCAGGCTACTTTCAACACAAGAAGGTCATCTGAAAAAGAATATTTGCCGGATTTGGAAAACAAAATCAAGGAAGCTTGTGAAGCAAGTTTACCAAAGGTGGTAGAAATGAAGAAAAGAAAAGAAGAAGAGGTGAAAAAGATAGTTGAAGATTTGAAGAAGAAAGCTTTAGAGGAAGTTAAAGTGGAAGCAGTAAAAATTGAGAAAGGAAAAGAAGTTGTTACTGAAAAAAAGCAGGTTTTTGAAGAAGTAATTTCAAAGAAAGAAGAATCTGAAAAGCCTGTATCTAAGAAATCTGAACCAGTGATTAAGAAAGAGGTTGCAGAAGACACACCAGTCTTTGAGATTGTTCAGAAAGAGAAGAAACAGACTGAAGATATTCAAACTTTGAAAGATGAGAAGAAAGCTGATGATGAACAGATTTTGGAGTTGCGCTTGAACTGCGAAAAACTAAAATCTGAAAATGACAAACTTTTGAAGAATATTGAGAGTTTGTCATTAGAAAACAAAAATTTTAAAGAAAAAGAAAATATTTTTGAAAATGAAAAATTAAAGATTGAAAAAGATTTTCAAAGTCAAATGAAGGTTTTAGAAGATGAAAAATCTGTTATTTTTAAAAATAATCTTGAAAAACAGATTGAAATAAATTCTCATCTTCAGAAAATCATTCGGCTTGAAAATGAAGCTGAAATTGCTCGAAATTAAATTAATGAGCTTGAGATTAAATTGAAAGGTTTTGTGAATTCTACATCACATGTTTGTCCAAAACCGATCAATTCTGTTCCAATAAGTGACAATGGTACAAATTTTGACAAAGTCAAAATTGAAGATTGTGATGACAAAGCTGATGATGAAAAAGAAAAAGAAAAAGAAAAGAAAAGAAAAATATTTTTAGATTTACAAGAAAAAATTAAAAATACTGTTTTGCAATCTACTGAAACAGGTGAATGTTCTAAGCAAAAACCTATTAAGAAGAGTGTAGAACAGAAACAAAAAGTTAAAAATTCGAAAATTTTTAAAAATGAAAATAAAAGCTCATCAGTTCATTCATCCAATCATTATAAAAAATCACAAAAATTTGTAAATGAAAACTCACAAAATGATGGTAATAAGTGGTGCAGGTTTGACCACAGTGCTCAAAAGACAAATCCAGCATTGAAGAGGAGAAATGATTATCACCAAGCCAAACAATGTTATGATCTGAAGGTTTGGACTGACAGAAGTGGATGGTACGATAACAGAGTGTGCTTTTCCTCTGGTGTTAGAGGACACATTGTTGTTAACTGCCGGAATTGGAATTTTGAAACACGGAGATGCTATAATTGCCATATCAGAGGACATATTGCCAGAGATTGCCCAAGGAGATCAATGGGAAGATCAAGAGTTGAATCTCAGAGAACGATAAAGAAATCAGTCAATGTCAAGCCCAAAGAACAGAAGGTTCTAGAACAGAAAGTGAAGCTTTCGCAGGGGCAAAAAGACAAACTGAGGAAAAAGAGGAAGAAGGCGAGAGAGTATTTGGAGAAGATTTTGTCTTCGGGTTCACCGGTTGGTTCGAATAAAAGTTCTGATGAATCGATTCCCTCGACGGCAAAGTCAAGCAAATCGAATTCTTCAGATGCAAATCTGAGGACAAACAAGAAGAAAAAGAAAGTTATTAGCGATGAATCTGGCTCATCCAAGTCAGACAAGCCAAGTTCGGGCAATGAATCTGATTCCACAAAATCAGATGAGCCACAAGTTGAGGTAAAAAAGGAAGAAACAGTTCCTTTAATGAATGATGAGAAATTTCCACCATTACAAGCTGCAAACCTAAAATTAAAAGGTGTTGATGCTGAAAAATGTTTAATAGCAATGTTAAACATATTTTTAGTAAGATGGCTGATGGTAAGGAAAAAGGAGTAAAAGAATTTTATGAAGAAAAGAGAAAAACTCAAAATACACCCAAGGACAGTCAGGCTTGGGTGAAACTTTTCAAATAGAAAAATCTGACTTGCCGGAGCTTCCAGGTTGGTAAGTGTGAAGCAGGTATCGGCATCATTCTTGAGAAATTCACAGGATGGTAACTGTGATATTTCATCTTACAAGTGGTTAATCAAGGACATTAAGTTGTACTTGATTTTCTACAAGTGATTGTGATGTTTAATCTTATATTATTAAAATTTTACAAAATGATTAAAAGAGAACAAGGTGATGAGATGACCCCGAACCCACAAGTGATGGGTAAACAAACTAATTTTTCCAAAAAAAAAAACATTCTGATTAAAACAAACTTAAGTGTTTTGAAATCATTATGGGCAAATAGTTTGTTGTAAGGGCTGCTTGAATACGCCGAAACCCTCACGGCTGAACAAACATGATTACTTTCACAAGATTGAAAAACGGTTTTCAAACTGTCGAAAATCAATGGGTTGTAAATCATGGGGGTACATTATTATTTTCTGCAAAACAGAGCACATTAGCAGAAAATGGATGGCGAGACAAAGCTATCAGTATTGGTTGTCAAATTTTCTTTAAATGGTTTTGCATTTTAGGGGGAGATATATTGTTGTCAGAAAATACAAAAATATTTGAAAATTTTGAAAAAGTAAAAAACATGATAAAATTCAAAAATTGAGTTTGTGCGTAAAAAGAGGAAATGATAGTACATCAGTAGACAGTTACAGTACGCTAAAGAATTGGAAAGTTAAAATGTGTTAAACGATCTCACCGTGGATGTGTCGGTAGATTTTTATACATTTAGTAAACTTTTTCTGGATATAAACCTAAATTCAAACTTGCTTATTTCGTGGGGAACACTACTTGGATATATAGGTAACCCCTGAAATCTCGTTTGAAAGGTTCCTTTTTCTGATATACTAGGTCTTTATACTAAGTGATATCTGGGGTATTATTCAGGGACTTCTGCTGAATGGAAGTTCTGACCTAGTCCTCGAATAATACTTTCCGCAATGCTTGAAACATAGCATCACCCTCAGCATATATGATAAGACAATAAAATTGCTTAGCAATGCTGTTGTAAAAAAGATCCGCTAAAGGGGACACACCCAAAGGTTGAGTCATGATCTCTCTGCTGAACGGTAGTTCTGACCTGAGCTCTCATGATTCTTCATAATTTATTAACCCCTTACAGATATCATTTGTGTTATACTTACCTGTAAGACTGAATATTGGGATCTGGATACGGGAGTATATTCAAGAGGTGGGACACATGAATAGGTTTAAGTTCTTAAAACACCTAATTCGTATCCTGAATCAGTTGAAATTTGTATGAAAATTTAAGTGGACAAGTATATCGACAATCTAAGTGAATTGTTTAATTCTTAATGTGTAACTAAGCTCAACGGTACTTGTGACTTGTCAGAAACTGATATGATCCTCTGACGCATACTCAAACAAAAAATATTGTCTGTAAATATGTTTGTACATATTTCTTTACTGTTTTATATTTTCAGGAAAATACAAAAAGATTTTTGATTCTGCTTTATTTTCGACAACCGATGTCTGAGTGCTGAGTTTCAAAATCTAAGTAAGCTGAGTGTGTTTATGAAAATAAAACAAGTTCATTAATTTGAAACTTGAAACTTTTTATAAAAAATCAAAAACAGTTTGTGATATCTCCAAGGTCATTAGTTTGGACTTGGATGATTAACTGTGAGGGATTTTGGATACTTAACATTTCCATATCTGTAAAGATTGTTGATAGGAGGAGTGATTTAGAAGGTTGAATTGCCAGGTTACGATTCCTGGTAGTCTAAAATGTTGTTACTTATGAATGTATGAGTGATTGCAGGTAAGAATCCAGACTACGATCCCAGAAGCTGAGTCTAAGGGGAAGTCTAAAGACAAGCTCAAAGCAAGGGGGAGTTTGTAAACCGAAAAGCAAGGTGACGATCCCTAAAGCACAGAAGCTTGACGAAAGGGGGAGCCTGAAGAAAGAGAGAGTCAGAGATAGATCGTGATACAACATTTGAAGATTAAAGGTTGAAGATAAAGATTGAAGGGAGCTTTACAATGTCAAGACAAATTGGAAAGAGACAAAGACTAAAGACTTGACGCCAAAGACTTCGTCAACATCCAAGGGGGAGTCTGTTGGTGCACTGAATGTCTGATGACTACGTCTTAATCAAGTCTTAGGTCTATATAGTTAGAATTAGGGTTTACATGTAAAAGTTTGCTTGTTAGCTTGAAACTGGTTCTTGCTTGTTAGCTTGAAACTGGTTCTTGCTTGTTAGCTTGAAACTGGTTCTTGCTTGTCAGCTTGAAACTAATGTGTCATTTCAAGCTAACAGGCCAAGCCTATAAATAGGGGTTGAGCGTGTCATTTGAAGCTAACAGAGGTCATAGTGTGAGAGACAAGGTGCTGCCAAAATTTCATCAGAACTCATTGTAAAGTCTCGCAAATCATTAATAGAGAAGAGGTTAAAAGGATACAAGCTGTTGTGACTCGGTTTACTTTGATTCCGCCTCTGTAAACTGAGATGAACTACTTTTACTGACATTTAGGGTCACGCAAACGGTCCAACATCACCCATTTTTGTTTACAAAACCCAACCTCCAATATCTGTATTTTTGTAACAAAATCCATGGTAAAGTTTATATGGAAAACCAAAGTTAAAACACACTTGTAAATATTTGTTTAGAAAATATTTTTCTTAGTGTTTGTATTTTTAGAAAATTTTGCCATAGTTTCCTTTGAAAATGGAGGTGTCCATGCTAATAAATCATATCATTTTCTTTTCAAAAAAATCATCATATCAGTCACAATCAAACCTTAGACATCTTACACTTACCAAGTGCAAAAACTATTCAATTTACATAATAACATGAACTTGATCTTTCACAAAAACTTGTAGTAACTTGGTAAAGTGTTTAGTAGGTTTAGTTACCCTCTAAAGTGTGTTTACTTCTTTAAAAATCTCATTCTTAAAGAAACTAGGTGTTTACAACTTGTAAACATATTCTACAAAAATTATTCTTTTGAACTCTTCTTGTAAATAAAGTGTTCTTACACTTATTTCATCACCAAAAATAGTGTACATTTAAGTAAAAACCATGATCTTCTAAAAATCATATTTTGAACTTGGTTTTCTTGGAAAATCATTCATAAACCTTGAATCTATAAGTTTACTAGCTCACTTTATTTACTATCTTTCAAGAAATCATTTTATTTTCAAGTTCATGTTCATAAGTGAGGATGATCTTCTTGGGTTAACACATAATCATCCTCTAACTTGCTAAATCATGTGTTTAATCACAATCTAGCAAGCCCTTATGATGATCAACATCATAATTTCAAGTAAATAATAATCAAGTATCATGCATGTATTTAACAACCTCTTTTCAACAAGATTTCATCATTTTTAAGCTTCATGTTTATGATTCAAGTTCAAGTCTTTTAGTGTTCTTATGATTTATAACAATGTGCATCCTTTTAACCAACAAAATGAGAAGCAAAAACTAGAAACAAGAAGCTTACAACTAGCTCAAAGGCTAGGGAAGATCACTAGAGAAAAAGATGATGAAAATGGATGATAAAAGCAATGGATGAAGGTTCTTCAAGTTCTTCAAGCACCAAGCTCCATGAAACACCTTCTAACACTTGAAATGAGCTTGAAAATAGGTGAATGGTGGTTGCAAGGTGGTGGTGGTGGCGGCACCTCCTAGGGCCGAGAGGGAGAGAGAGAGTATGAGGGAGATGGTGTGAAGTTTGTGGAGTGTAAGAATGATATGATCTAGTGAGATATGAACCATACTTATAATGATCTTTCAATATCTTGGCCACTCCATCAAGCAAAATCTAATAAAATAAAACATAAAATCTTTGAGTGGGTTGTGGGGTCCCTTGTGACCGTAAATTGTATGGGGGGAGGGGGTCCAAGTGTAACTTTCATCCAATTACTACAAAATCTTTCACAATCTAGGCAAGATCATATGAGATATAGTGAAATCTCATGAAGATTATGGTGGATCATGCAAGATCACAAAATCTAGGTGGGGCCACACCTTCCTAACCGTGGATATGAGGGGGGGGGGGGGTTATGTGTAACTTTGATGGTAAATGATGTTAACTAGTTGGAGGTTAAGTGTAAAGTCTAGTGTTTTAAGTGTATGACACATTATATAGTGTGTTAGGGTGTTCGGGGATCATAACTAGCCAAGAAATAATAAAACAATGTTTCTAGCAATTTTTTGGGGTTCCGGGTAATGTCCGGTTGTTCGGTTAGATACCGATTCGTTAAAGTGTCAAACCATTCCATTTAGTGTTCTTTATGTACCTTTTTGTAACGCTTTTAATTCCCGACAATTAGGAAAGTATTCAGGACCATTTAGTCATAATTTTTGCATGTAATAAACGGGTTAAAATGCTGAATTTTGCTGATTTATGCAGAATTCTGCACTTTATGTGGGTTTTAGGCACTTTCCGGCACTTTATCTATCGCATAGAAAAGCAGTTTTGTGGTCCTTACTATCCTACACACTATACTAGTGTATCACTTGGTCTCTGACTCATACTGGGCCTCAAAACACTGTCTGTCTATGTACTGAACTTTGTCAGTATTTTAGTTTGTCTGTTAATGGTGCCAATTCTGTTCTGTGCATTATTAGAACTATACCGTGTTGCATGTAGTAAGTCTTGCAACATGAAATGCCATTGTATGTATATAACAGTATTCAGAATTTCATTCGTCTTGTAAACTAGATCATGCACAGTTATTAAAGCACAGATTACTGTTCAATTAGTGTACGGAATGTACGGAAAAGTGACAGTTGTCACACCCACGGTATATGGTTATGGGAACATGGAACTGGATAACTTTTGGTTTTCGAAACAACTTAACAACTTATGGTTTTTGGAACAACATTAAAACAGACAACCAACTGTGAACTCGCCAACCTTTTGTTGACACGTTACCACATGCTTTGCAGGTCGTTAGGTTCTTGCTGGAGCTTGCATAGAGAAGGAGTCGTTGTGGGGCATGAACCGTTATGTGTTCATGAGAAACTTTATGAAACTTTAAACTTATACTTTGGTTTTTGATCTTATGTTTCCGCTGACTTTTAAATTTGGTTTTGAGACTTTGGTTTGGTAAACTTTAAACGTTTGGTTTGCTATGGTTTTACTTTACTTTATTTAATGTTTATTATGATTGGTGGTATGATCCTGGTCAGTCACACGCCTCGCGGTAATACTCCGCTTATGGATTTTGAGGGTATGACACTACATGTTTCCATGCATTTCCTGCACTGCATTTCGTTTTTATTTTCAGATTTCTCATTACTACTCTCATTTTTCAACACTTCCATTCTTTCTACATCACCACCCATGGACTCAGCCTTCTGTGTCGTCTCAATTGACTCAGCCCTTTTAGATTTTTCTTGGTGAACATTGCCAACATGTTTTTTCTCAGATTATTCATTATTTGGAGTTGAATCTGTCTTGAATGTACCTGCAGAAGAAGATTCGGAAGAAGTTTTAGTAAAATCAACAAGAAGATTCATATTTTCAATTTTATCTAGCTTCTCTTCTTTCTATCTTTGCTACCAAAGCTTTCTTTTTCTTTTTAATTTCTGTTTCGTGTTCTTGAAGCTTATTGACGAACTCCCGTAGAGTAAATCTAGAAATCTAGAATCATTTTACAACTCAATCAAAACTTCATCCCACTCTGAAGGTAAAGCATCTGCAAATTTCGATATCTCTTCAGCATCCGACATTCTTATCTTGTACTCTCTTAAAGTGCTAAGTAAAAAATAATAATGTTCTTTCAAATGATCCAATGATTCTTCTTTATAACACAGTCACACAGAAATTGTTCCAATCTCTTAACCCAAATATTTTTTATATCTTGATCCCCCATCCACCAACGCACCTTAATTTCTTCCCAACCATACATTTTTCTTAAACTTGAAAGTTTTTTTAGATTGAAAACTCGGTTCAAAAATATTTTTAGCTCGAAATACGGTTCAACACGAACAAAGATCTTGACCCACAACTTCATACAAGTCTCGGCCCAAACAAGTCACAAACAATCAATTTTTTTTTGAACGGCAAATTTGGATCACTGACAGACCACTGGAGTATCATCGTGCCACAAGCGGAACCACCCGATCATATCCATCTCCACTAGGCAATAATGCCTATACACCAATTCAGGAGGAAACCCAATAAATCTGGGAAAAACCCCCCATTGTGTGAATCGAACTCATGACCTAATGGTCATAAGCCTTATCCCACCACCAAGATACCACTAGGCTATAATGCCATGGGTAGACACAAACAATCAATGTCCAAACGTAGTAAAACAACTCGGTTCTAAACCAAAATCTTAGCGACCCAATTACCACACAATCAACCCACTATGATTATTATCCAAATGCCCAAATCAAAAATACTAAACGATCTGGCCCAATGATATAAAGTTTCAACCCAACTTATTTATGATAATTGACCTAACAATAACCCACTTTAATCAAGAACAATATGCGGTCCAAAATTGTAAAACAATATATCGGCCCAAATCAAACTTTACTTCATTCTCATTCTCATTTTGTTTTTTATTTGTTTTTATTATATTTTTATTTATTTTTTTAAATTTCGTTGACCTTTTTTATAATATTTGTTTTATATTTAAATCTCAACCCTACTATGAAGTCTCAATTAGTATTAAAGTTGATTCCAAGAAACCTTATGTGCTTCTATTATATTTTTTACCACACTTCAACTGTCATAAAAATCCTATTTCCTTTCATTATAACCAGTTGCAACTATCAATTCAACCCAACCACCAGGGGTGGACCCACATAATGTGGGTCAGGGTTCGTGGACCCCAAAGTTTTTAAAAAAATTAGTAGATTCAGTATATTAAATTGTATAAGTACCCCATAAATATAATTAGGTAGACACTATAGAAAGGAAAGGAAACGTGGTGTAGTGGTAAATCCCTCTCATTACCAACAGGAGGTCAAGGGTTCATTCCTTGTATAGCTCGTTTTTCCTGTTTTTTTTTTAAATCTAGTTCAAACCTCGCTATCATCCGAATGAGGAACGACCCGAAAAATTTAATGTTTTGTTATGAAAATTTTGAACACCGAAAAAATGACCCCATTGAAAAAAAATCTGGGTCCGGCACTGCAAGACACACATCGATTTCTATCACCTCTTCTTCGATTTGTCCAGAACAGCAACAACAATTCAGCCGTTTCTTTTTCTTTTCGTTTATACTTCAAAAAACAATAACAATCAGCCAAATGATCACTTGAAAATTCAGAGATCAGTAATACGTTTCAAACAAAGTACTCAGTTCTTGGTCCGATTGTGTTTGTGAAATCTGTCCGAATTCAATGATAAATGTCCGAAGTGCACACACGATACACCGAAACAGATCAAAATTTGATTTGAAACAATTCTTTTTTCACTTATCTCAAACAACCTGCAATAACAAGTGATAAAAAAAAACCCTTCTCGGCAGAAAAAAAGAACTGATATTTGATCCAATTTTAGCCGTAAATTAGTCCGAAATCAATTGAAACTCGATTCGAATCTAAGCGAAAGTGTCCAAAATACACATACGATTCACGGAAATGGTCTGAAACAAACAATCGAAATCAGTACGCGAATCTGTTTGCAAAAGTTTTTCATTTTTTTCTTGTTTTTTTTTTAATTTGAAAATTATAAGATTCGATTGCTAAAACACATGAACTAGAACTGATTCAGATTTGAACTCAGATCTTGACTTTGGATTCAAGTATATGAAAATGATACACTGATGTCGAACAATATACGTGAATATTTAGTCATTTTTATCTTGTGAAAACCAATCCGAAAACAATGTATCAGATCTATAAGATTAATCAGATCTAAAAATTGTTTGAAACACATCAAAACTCAACCGAAACAATCTAAAAATTCACTTAATCAGATTGAAACTTGATCGGAATCGTTCGAAACTCGTCCGATTCTCAAACGATTACACGCAAAGCTATCCGAGCTCGAGCTCTGATACCACTTGTGAGTTCAAGATCGGATCGTAACGATCACAAGCTCTGCGATGAATTCGGTTTAACGTGCGGAATCCATGAAACCGAACCGTAATCGATAACACGAATCGTAAATAAACGTTGTTTTATTGCAAACGAACGTAAACCGGACAGAGTTTCGACTCAATCTAACACTAAACACACGTGATCTAAAAGACGTGATGTAATCGGAGTGTTCTTAAACGAGAGAGAAATTCGCAGCATTGAACTTGAAGAACCGAAGGACTGTGTTCGAAGTCTGTAGAAACCTGTTGTCCAGATGTAACACCCCAAGCCCGCTATAGGGCTGACGTGTCACTCTTTCAGATATCAAAACTAAAAAACCAATCCATAGCATTAAATAAAAGATCCTAATTACAATTATTACATTATTGAAATAAACAATCTTGGCTAGCAACTTCCTAACCCTCTTCACTGAAATCCCAGATCATCCCATATTACCTGTAAAACTAATAAGAAAAACACAAAAAGGAAAATACGGCTGAGCCAAAAATTGCTCAGTAACGGAGAATTCAACAGTACAAGTAAAGTCATATCAACCCGGAAAGAAAAACATAATAGAACTAAGACTGAACTGAAACGATCACTGACACGAGTACTGAAAACAGATGCAGACAAAAGACTGATACACTAACCGATCTGAAACTTTAACGAAAACTGATACGGAAACAAAAGTCAGCCATACACATAACTGATATCGAACCCAACACAAAACCATTGTAGAGACTGATACATAGCTGACCACGATGACCAAAATATTTTATCTTGTATAAACGAACTTATTGAAAACATCGTTTAAATAATCTAATATTCGTATAACCAGAAAAGTTTCTAACCTATTATTCGTAGTTTGTAAATGAAACGTTTAAACAAATCCAATAAATAATAACTATCAAATATTTTAAACAACGTTTAATAATGCTATTATTTTTAAAACAAGATACTTGGCAAAAGTATTTTCTTACATTGAGCGTTTGAATTTTATCAAAATAAAATAGTTTATCACATTTCATAGCAAATCAACATTAGCAAAAAGAACTAATTTTCTAACTTTGAAAAAGTTATAATTTAGAAATATAATAAATGTCATAAACTGACATGGAAAGCCGATACAAAATCAAAACCAAATACGTAAGCCTAAACATTTTAAATACCACTAAAAATCTTATAATCTTAAATAAAAAAAAAAGAATTATCGAACTATTATCTTTAAATAAATGTTTAGATTCAAATCCATCTATATTAATTAATCAAATTTCATAAGTTATTATTTAATTAAAATAACTATTTGTATAGCTTTGGAGATTTATATTTAATAACCAAAATAATTTAGATAACTTGAGTTTAAAAGTAGAATAATTTAACCCTTACGAAATTTCTTAAACCGATAAGAAAATGGACACGAAACAAAGATAGATTCAACGACAAATATCGACAGACACCGAATCAAATACTGAATACAGATATTGTCAGACACAACCTAAATGTAGAACACGGAATCTAAATCCAAACTGAGACCGATACTGATTGGGACAAATCTGATACAAACCGGTACAGATACTGAGTCAAAACAGACATAGCTAATACATAACAGAATCGGATACTGAACACAATGAAAAGCATAATTAACCCAATACACGATCGGAAACAAAACCGGATGCGTACAAACATATCAGACATATCAGAAAAGATACATAACATATTCACATATAGAAACATATACTAACTTACACGACAACTACATATCAACAAAATAAATTGTGTAACACAAAAGCACTCAAAGCCAAAAACAGAAACAGACTGGTACACAGCTAGCTAGTCCATGCACCTATGAGATGGTGAGTGTGGCGTTCACCCCTTATTTCATCTCCAGACAAACAAACTTAAACTCAGAGCTAAGATCGATCTATACACCTCTAGTGGCCAAGATGCTACACAAGTACAAGCTAGAGGCGCCGTGAACTTTGATTACGCACTGTCACGATAAGTGCCATGCCGTTGACGCCCAAACGACAAACCATACATGCTTGGGTGACAGAGTACAAATACTAAGGCCTTATAAATAATTTACAGGCAACTGAAAATAATACTAACAGGAACATACGACCATGATAAAATCTGAGGTATGGCATGCTACAACACACTAACAAAAAGTAGACGATACAATACTGACTCATATAATGTATCACATATCAAACGAATATAGGTATCAAACCATGACAATAACACTTTAAGACAGAGAAAATAATCCCTACTACAAAGTAACAGATATGATAAAGAGAAATGCTATGAAGAGAAAACTAAAAGATTCGTACCAAAGAGTAATGAATCTAATAAATAAAAGATACTACGATGTAATCGAAACAGAATCCGTATCTTAGGTTTAGCAAGTAAAGCAAAGCAAAACGTGTTCGATGAGTAGACGAACCTATATTTTAATTAATTATATTAAATTCGTAAGCTTGTGTTAGTGGATACAATTCAAAATCACTAATACCCTTGTACGTATTATATATGGATCAATCCATTTCTAAAGTGTCAAGTTTAACTTATATACTTGATGCAATACTTCTTAAATATGATGTCTTTACTAGAATTAATTGACTGTGCATATGAGCACGCCAATAGAATATCACAATCTTAACTCCGATAATGTGAGCACGGTTTTCATTTTTTTTTTGTCATGTGGCCAGCCAAACTTGAAGACAAAAAGAGAAAGAAAAAAACATATTTCAAAGTCGATTGAATATTATAGCACAATCAACTCCAATCTTAGTCCTATATTTTTATATTGATTTTTAAAGTTTAAATCGCCGGAAACAATTTAAGGGTCACAGGAGCCAAAGCCACATTCAAAGTGGGCAAGGAGTATGTATATAATTAACAGCAAGGGATCGAATATATTACCCGAACAACCAAACGTAACTAGTCAAGAAGTGAAATAGCAGCATGGTGGCTTAGGGTACAAACGGAGTCGGAGAAGCGCGACTAACCAAACCTAACAGTGGCTAATGCAGACGATCAGCATGGTCCGGAGTCGCTGATGTTTTCTTGCGGGGATGGGTCGGCACCGAACGAGATACGTGCGATAGTGTCATTGTATACCGCGAAAACGCAGGTTAAGAGCGGTGAATATAACTGGAGGGAGATGAAATCCCAAAAATTCGGGATTGATTTGTTATGTTCGATAAGGAAACATATAATTTCAATGAGATAGAAATAACGTAGGAAACAAGACTTCCGATAAATTTGTGATCTTTGGAGGTTGTCATACCTTCATTCTCTCAACTTCCAATTTAAATTATATTAACACTAGGTTATCACCCGCGAACTTCGCGGGTAGGAAAATTTACTTTATATTAATCAAACTATGTCACAAACTTGCTTTATAATTGTTTTGAATTGAAAGTTGTAGTCATTAGGGTTGCGAAAAAACTTGTTTTATAATTGTTTTGAATTGAAAGTTGTAGTCATTAGGGTTGCGAGTAGAGTCAGAAACTTTGGGCAACAACCAGAGGCAGAAACTTGCCTCACTGAATGGCCCACGACACAAAAAAAAAACTTTTATTTATTATAACAAATTATTAGAACTTTATTAATGTTGATCAAAATACCTTATCGAGATCAACATTGTGCGACTCATAAATGCATAAATGAGGCCGGTTATAATTTCAAGAACAAATACAAATAATATAAAGTAGAATCATGTACAGGTAAGTGCGTTGCAACAGTATTCATCATCTAAACTGAAGCAATGTTAGACTATGTTCTTTCAAAAACACATAGAACAAAGCAAACAAACAATAATACACACACAGACACCTTCACACAAACCACACGTTACACTGGACACCTAAAAACACGCACAAAGAAAATACTTTCAACAACTGATGAACCTACAGCAAATAAAGCAGCAAAAAAGGACAAACAATTACACTAAAATTGGTAACAGAAACCCAGGCACAAGAAACTTAAAATCTCAATCTTGAAATTTCATGTCAAAGGCCCTACATCGATCACTTCACCAGGCAACCGTTGAGCCAAACCAGAAGGCCAACAATAAACAGCTACTGAAGAAAAATGACAACTACCAGTAAAAAACTGTAATCAACAACCCAAAAGGTGTAGAAAATTAGTCAAACTTAACTGAAAAATACGTGACAAATTCTTTGAGACAACAAATAAAACCTGAAATCAAAATAACATAAACCTCAAATCAACAATTGTCGGTGGAAAGCCCCTTCATCAAACAAACCTTCAAAAAATCCAAACCAAAGACAAATGAAATAATCGAACCTCCAAAAAACAATGTCAACCCAAAATACAAACAAAAAGTTAAAAATTAACAAATTCACAACTCAGAAACAAACCTAATCTACAGAACAGATGGCCATAGAATTTCGCACATGTAGGAAATTCAGGGTTATAAAAGGGTTTTATAGAGAGAAGATGCCAGGTAAGTGATCCTTCTCTACTCCTATTTTGTTATTTTAACATAAATAGAGAAAGACAAATATGTGAGTTGAGTAGGTGGAAAACTCTATTCACTTCGTATTTGGACTTGAAAAGGTCAATTTCAATGGGAGTGGTACAACTGATGGCCCATGCACTTAAAAATAATCATCTCTTCATCCCTAGTCTTTTATAACTGTTTAACATTCTCCTTTGAGTTTTCATGGCATTTAACTCGATTAAAATTTCTTGATTTGACTTTAAGCTAAGCAAATAAGCAATTTTTGACCTGATACCTAATGTAGGTTTGGTGCCCTAAACTTGATCTTTTATACCAGTTCCATTTTCAGATACCTGCAAAGTTTGATCTGATAATATTCAAGCCTGCTCTTATTTAAAAAAAAAGAATCATTTTTAAATTTACGTATGACCGAAAAAGCAATGTTAACTTTTATAAGCATGTAGAATTTTAGAAAACATTAATTAAAATAAACTAAATTACTTGTATCAAAATCAACTAACGTGAACATTTAATTGAAAGTCAACAATCCCGTGCACCTCGCATTGCCTGATTTCACCACTCGCCATTCAGAACATAAAGTCAATTAGAGAATGTGAACTAAATTTTGTAATTTCTTTCAACAAACAAATTTAGAGAAGTAATTTTTAGGATAATTACACTAAAATATATTAAAATGTAATTTATAGTTATTTTTTAAACAAATAGTATCTTTAACAACTTAACCTACATGCATGAGTTCACAACAAAAGCCTTTTGCATAATATAATTTGAAGAATAATTAGTTTGATACATTGTCTAAGAAACACATATTTGGTAAATAGACAATGATATACCCAAACTAAACATGCATACCTGAATTAAACTAACAAAGAGTAAAACATACCCAACATTAAAGATGACTGGAGGAAGAAATAATTGAAGAAAAGATCTTCACCAAACACAAACTGACAAACATATGTGAATTTATTCCTCCACTGGTCTAGTTCAATTTTATAGGATGCAGTCTGCTTTTGGCCTGCTCAGGGCAGTTCAGACCGCTTCAGGCCGCTTTTCCCCTGGAGAATAAAAAAGTGCTTGGCTCATGAGCGCCACCTCACATGCGCCTAATCACGAAGGTCTCCCTACGTCCAAAAATTAGAAAACAAAAATCAGAGAGATAAGAGCTACTATTTCTGGAACTATAAGCTGCATAAAGACGATTAATATTCTTAGATCAAGTGAGTAAAAATCAGTGAACGTATATCAGCAATGAAATTATCAGAGCCAGTTCTAAGATTGAATTTTCATAGCAGGAAACTGATCCTTAATAGTCATACTTCAGCAAAACAAAAAATAATTAGTTTTATTTACCAACTCATTGATGTAATCTTTTTTTAAGTTTCAAATTGAATGAAATAAGCTTACTTAGAAGGGTTGGGAGTTGTTATTTGACTTCCGGTATCATAATCAGATGCCGACTGGCTAGGTTGGCTCGAGTCAAGTGCAACCTTAGAAACAAACATAAATATTGAAAATTGTTACAACTGTAGCTTGTTGAAGCCATATGGTGGTTTCTACCAAGTCATTTAACACAAAATGGCCACTATACATACATACATACATAATAATTCACTATTCCAAAAATAATCACGTGTATACAATATGTAAACGGTTTCTAATTGGATTTCTTATAAAATTAACCTATAATCTATATACATTATAGGTTTAGACCACCGTTCACCTTCCTTATCGCCGGTAACGTAATGTAGGAGAACATCCAGATATATTTTAAGAAGGAATCACTAAACAAAACACAAAGCCACTTGCAGACTGTGTTATGACTAAATAAATAGTTGAGCCCAGATATATTATAAGAAGGAATCAATTAGTATTCTTTTTATCTAAATATATAATATAATAAAAATGTGTTAAACGGGTCAGCCAGACCGGGGTGACCCTAACCCAACACGTTAACCTAAACGGGTTCGCGAGTTTAACCAAAAATTGACCCGAACCCATTTAGACTAAACCTAAACCCGCGAATTTCATGTTAGGTTCGTGTAAGAAATTCACAACCCTACGAACTCCCCTAAATTATCATCAAAATGTCTTCATTTTGCTTAATTAGCAACACAAGATATAACTTTTCCCACTTTAAACTTTGCTTAAATTTCAGCTCTAACTAATTCCGAACTCAATTCAACAACAAATTTATAACAGAATCCTAACCACAATCCAAATATCTTAAACCTCTCTATGCTTTCAAAACCCTAAAAAACATAACACCTAAAATTAATTACCTTACTAAGAATCTTTTGTGTATTATTAAACACTTTAGACAACCCCCTGCCCGACCCATGTTGTAACCCATTTGAGATATAGGAAAGTTGGCTAACCACTGTAAATAAATGTTCCATGTTTTCTCCCTGAGCCTCGTGTTGTGAGACTTCGATCTCAAAACGTTGCAACAAATCTCTCTCCCGTAACCATCTTCAACACTGATGACTTTGTCATAACTGGGTCAACACCGTATCACCAAAGCTAACAATTTTGGAAAAAAAATGCCTAAATTTACCTAATATAGACGCTGACCAAGCAACGATCTAAAAGATAATGGACCACCGACAACTTGCAATCAAAATCAAGGAAAACGCCTACTTTATTACATGAGTTACCTGTCTGACCTAATTCTTGATAGGCATCAAATCAACACTTTTATACTTCCTGCGATATCTAAACGCAAATGAAAACAAACTATTAAATGTTATTTAAAAACATATATAAACAGAAGAACACAACAAACGGAAAAGAACAACAAAATAGCGTCTGAAATTGATTGTTACGTCTTCTTCACCTGAAGAAGATACGACTACCATTAACGGATTTAGGGTTCAAACCAAAGGTGTGCTTCACGAATCTAAGTGGCAGTATCCCCTTTAATTGATTTTTTCAAGATATCCTTTGCCTTTAAAACTTTTCAATGCCGACAAAAACTGGTTACATGTTCAAAATGTCAACAGTCATGTATTTATTTAACAAATGCATATCATATGTTGCGAAGGTTAAAAACATCGATCATACTTGTATATCGCTAGATTTAATCTTTTCGGTTCTACCCGTATCGACGACCAGATTGCCATTTCTTACCTTACCCACAATCGGACCTTATTGGGGCCTCTAAATACTGTGCCTAGTTAGATCTCCATGCATTACCTTGTTAACCAATACCAAGAACGAATCCACCAAATGCAGTGGTGTAATCTTTAGCAACATCAATCCAAGATTAAATGACCATCTTGAAACTATATGAACCTAAGTCACAAACATATAAAACATACATCATTATATTCTGATAATACAGGTCGTGATATTATTGTCAAGTTCATTCTAGTACCCAACAATTAAATTTAGCATAGAAGTTTTGAGTCATTTGAATAATTACACTTTAAAATTATGATAACATATATAGAAAACTAAGAATCATAAATGACTTGAACTTGTATATCAGCTTGCTTCTAGAGAAAGTGAAGATAAAATCCAAAAATCCGCATTACACGTTACTACCGTCAACAATGTGAGCTAACTTCCAGATAGACCTACTCATAATCACCTATTACGCCACCATGATGTGGAGCAGTATCCCAACTCGGTAAGGTTATTTTGTTATCAGGATATGCATCATAAAAAGATCATCATCATCACCACTGTTGACATTATTACTTAATAGTATTACTATATTAGTAAATAAAGAGAAATTTAGACAATTGCAAATATTAACATTTTATTTTAAAAATGAATTTCAAAAGTAAACACAACATAAACAATAACAATTCCATTCCATTTTCATGGTAATTAACCAAACACATGGGTCAAAACTTCAATTTCCATTCTAAATTCATGTCCTGTCCTTTGATCGATTCAATTTTTTGAAGAAAACTTAGTTGTAATACCTAATTAACAACATAAATGATGACACCCATATCATGGTTACCAAGTAGGCAATCATTTTCACAAGGACTGTGTTTTGTATCAAATTTCAGAAAAAAAAAAAAGATTAATAGAATCATAGTATTTGAAAGTATACCATATGTATTGGCACTCGTTGCTCCATTACAGCCCATGTTGACTGCTCCGGTGATCCCCCGGCCACCGGTGACTAGAGCTATTTCGAGAGGTACTTGGATGTTAACAGCCAGCAAGCCTCCTTAAATAGTTTATTATGATAATTGGCCAATCAATGACCAAAAGTATTGCCGGAAAATCCCATCTCCACTGCTGTTTGACTAAAAGTGTTGCCGGAATTTAACTTCACCACCATCAACAAACTCACCACGTAAGCTTTCCACTTTTGCTGGTTCAGTGTTCATTGAATCTGGTGACATCGCCAGGGCATACCCATACACTACGTAGCGATAGCATGAAATAGCAGGCACTATTCTATGTTTAGCGACACAATAAGAAAAAAATTCGAAACATTTTATATGTATATTATATCCAAATAAGTTGTTTTATACGCTGTTTTATATGTATGATTAACAAAAAAACCTAAAATCCTGCTATTTTATACCTATAAAATCCCACTATTTACATTAAAGCAGAAAAAGGAAAAAAAACAAAAAATCCTAAAATTCCATTATATGCCTGCTATGGAGGGGCCAAAATCAAATAAAGACACATGAGTGCTACGCTATTCGCTATAGCGCTACTAATAACAAACCAAGATTCTCATTTATGTCAACTTAAAGAAAGAAAGAAAGATAGGATGACGCTACTCGAAACAGACCTGCAACGCAGAACAACTTGCACACTGACACCTTTCTCTTTGTCATCTTTGTTACTTGTACCATTTTCACTCGACCAAAGCATTTGTGTTGGTGATAGAGGGACGAAACTCCCTCGTCTCTGTTGATACGACTTTGTATTATCAATAAACGAAGCCCGGTTAACCCCTCGTTCCCTGGAAATTCATAACCAAAAATGAAAAACAAAACATATAAACACATCAAAAAACTTAAAGCTCTCATAAATCACAACTAAAAATTACCCGGACCACAACTACATATCAGCAACATTATTCAACTCAAAACTATCCAAACTTTATAAATAAAAAACAACTGAGTGGGGCTTTTTAACAAACAGGTGGAGGGCATACATGATGGGTGGTACAGTAATCAAGAATTTGTTTATATCAAATAATCATGATGATCCACTGATCAAAAATAGATTAAACTCAACGAAAAAATAGTAAAATTGACAAAAATAAAGTAGTTAAACAACCTCAGCCGGCTGTTTAATAAAATTGATAGAAGTTCCAAGCGGCGATCTAATGCCGCAAGCTGACCAAATATCCAACTGACCCCAAGAAGTGACATCTGCAAGTTGACTAAAAATTCAACTGACCCATTAACAGCAACCTGTGTATACTATATACCCAAGCGAATATTGTAAAGAGTGGCACCCGAGCGAATATTGTAAACCATTTGATAATCTGAAACTTAATCCATGATTTTATATACCTTGAAGTATTTGATTAATATATATATAGATGTGTATAACAGGTTAAATCTTAAATCCAAAAAATGGATGCCCTAAATTTCTAGCAAATCAGAAATCATATCCATGAGGATCAAATGGTACATTTAAACATTATACCATTAGTTCTGTAGCAATTGTAGTCTCCAAAGTATAGTCTAACTCCCACACCAACTAAAAGAAGTAGCCATACACCTTCTCTGCCGGCCTTCATCGCCACCTGTAACCTCCAGCAATCAGTGAGCCAATCCTGTCCCTAACCTGATGCCATTTAACTAACATAAACATGGACCAAAGAAACAAATTTTAAACATAGGTGTAAGAGAATCAATGTCTTTTCACGACACTCCTTCCCAATCCGACCCAGAAGATAATCTTTTTATTGAAATTTATAAACAAATAATTTTTTTCCTTTTCGCAACCGAGAAACCAATTTGATAAACTAATCACCATCCCATTAACCAACTATTAGAATTTTACCAATACATTTCCTTGATTAACAATAGACATATTATATCAAGTTCTTACAAATACGTATTCTTATCATCATACCGCTGGAAGATCCCAAGTTTTAATAATCACCTTTTTTGACTGGTTTGTCTTCTTTCTTCAAATCGCACATTTCTTCTGAATCTTGCAGTAATTCTCATGACCTTAAAAAAAACAATAAAAACCCTAAAATGATTAGAACTGAGGAACTCAAGAGTAAATCATGAAAAATTATATGAAAATAGAGAAATTACTACCTGATGTCGCTGCTCTAGGTTTGAGAGAATAATCAGATCAGCGAGATATGCAGAATTCAGATTGATAAACCAGAGATCTTGTCGAGATATATTGGACATGGTAGCATTTTTAGCATTTTACCAACGGACTATGCATATTTTGATAGGCAGCTGAGCAGTTTAGTCATATAACAAAGAATTTCAAGTTGAAGTGAAATTAATAGAACTAAAATTGCATAAAAAAGTCTGTTGCCTTGATACCATATTATATTATCTTGTACACAAAATTTCGTCAGAAACTGTGAGAATGAAGGAGGGCAATTTCAACCCATTTACTTATGAATGTCAAGATGGGTCGATTTGGTTTGTTTTCAACTTTTTCTATCTCAAACTGATCAGATATATAGGGGCATATGGCTTTAAAGTTTACACTTTATTAGTGAAGCGGGTCATATAATGTCACACCCTGGCTTTGCGGAAGCGTGGTTAATTTTGGTGTGACTGCTTAATACCATAGCGTAATCATAACAAAGCTATATGAATTTAAAAACCATGCAAGTCATCATTAAGTTCAGAAATCAACATACATTACCATTGTTTAACGCGGACATACTCTAGTATCCATAACCTTGTTCAATAACATTACAACTTAAAATAAAACATAAACGTGATTTAGGGATTATGCCTTGTCCAGGAAAGAGGCATAACCCTAAACCCAGATGACTTCATGAAAGGTTGCAGCGGAAAACGTTCATACCGTGCCAGAATCCGTTAATTTCCTGAAATACATGTGAGTTGAAAAATCAACAATAATGTTGAGCGAGTTCATGTGCAAGTGAGTAAGTAAAACACTTGTAAGTATAAAAGTTTCCTGGTATGTAGCAGTGTAAGAGGACTTGTGATCACCAATGGTTTGCAAGGCCATTAGCATGTCGTGAAATGCAAGTAAGTAAGATACAACCCTAGCATATTTTGCGTTGGGTACCAAGTCACTCCGGATCCGTTCTGTTAGTCCTTCGAGAGGCCTGTTCTGTTGGACCGGGAGCTGGGCTCGCTACACCCAAATAGATCTACCGCTCGAGTCCCTCGGGGTTCTAACTACCCATTCACATGATCTAAACCTCCTTACGTTATACCGTGTATAAAGTACTTGTAAACAAAGTAACATGTATTTCACCCCCGCAGTTAAGAAAACTGAAAACAGTTAGAGAAAAGGGGGACATGAACTCACAGTGGATGCGTAAACTCTATCAAGCGTCTCTGAAGCAGTAATCTGTGCAACGACCTACAAGTGCTAATTCTATTAGACGGACGGCCGTGCTTTAGCTTTACGGTTTATGTTTGCGGGAAATAGTTAGACAACTATTTCGTGTTACATTTTGTATATGCTTGATAGTTATTCTTCTTCCCAAGGATGGGGGATACAATACATGTGCGTAAGTTACGTTTTATCATTCTTGTGGTAATGTAATTACCGGTGTAACTTATATGTTTGCGTAAGCGTTTGCAAAGTTTTGGAATCATTAACGCTTGTAAATATTATTTTCACTCTAAAATAATATTTATGTATTTCACAAAATAATCATAAACAGTGTTGTGACTAATATATTTATCACGTTAATCTTTGTGAAAATCCCACCTCCGAATGTTTAGTAAAATATAGTACTGGCGAAATTTATGTTTCAAAAGTATGCCCAAAAATAGTTCTAACACTTGTTGTGTAAAAAGTCTAAGTGTTAGGTTTTTAGAAAATTTCGCCAGAGTTTCCTCTGTAACTGGAGGTGGCCACGCTTTTAAGCGTATCATTTTCTTTTAACAAATCAACTCAATCAACTTCTTTATTCAATCAAACAATTTCCGACACATCAAACTAGTCAATAAATATGTAAAGTTGCATATTCGCATGAACTTGCAGTTTTTCCGCATTAATAATGTAAATCATCCTTATATATGTAGATCTTTATATGAAGTGACTTTAATCTCATAAAAACCTTGTGTTTAGCAAAATCCGTCTTTACAACTTCTAGTAACAAGTGACAAATACACTTCTTTGTCGGATCTCTTTATTTCACAAGTGTCTACACACTTGTGGTTTATAAAATCATATTTATTAGTGCAAGATCCATCTTTAGAAAAACATGATTTCTTTAAAGTGTGGTCTTTCAAAATTACCACTTGCGGATACGTAGATCTGCTAGTTTTAAACACCATTTTACCGGTTAAAACACTTTTACACAAGTAAAATAATTCTTTACAAGTTCATGTCTCTAAAATGTGGTAGTGTTCACCTTTAACCCTTGTATCTTTCAAAAACAAGCTTATGTGAAGATACGTGATTTTACAAAGTCGGGTTAAACGAAGATTTGAGCTACCACATTATAGATCGGGTCTATATAAGCACCAATTTTAAGTCCTACGACTTTTACACAAGTTATACGCTATTAACCTCCATTTTAGTGATTTTACTAGACTTTAAAGTTCCATCTTTCAATATAACGAGATTCAATCGACAAATATCCTTTTAACCACTTTAGATAAGCTTAAAAACAAGATTTAAAGGTTATACCTCTAGCTCAAGGCTAGGGAAGAGTTGTGACGAAAAACGCGTGGATAAAAGCTATCGGTTGAGGTCCTTCGCGTTCCGCTTGCACCAAACCTTCTAATACGTGACTTGTGATGATTGTATGGTGTTGGAATGATGGAACAAGAACCGAAAATGGTGATGGTGGTGTGGATGGGTGTTCGGCCGAGAGTCACAAGAAGAGAAGAGAGAGTGGAAGTTGGTTTAGGTAGTGGTGATTATCTCTTGTGTTAATGGTGCTATATATAGTGGATTTAGGTGTGGTTTAACCCTTGGATAATATGCTAGCTAGATCTTAAACATAGCTCAATTAAATAATCAAACTTGGTACTTGTTGGTTCCCCCTAGTTGAGGCCGGTTATGGGATGGGGGGTTGGGTTAGTTCGATTGCAAGTATTGGTTAGGGAGTTTAGTTATGGTTAAGTAAGTTAGTTTCGCGTTAAACTCCGTTAGTTATAAATAGCGTGTTATGACGGTTGTTAGGGTAATCAGGGCCCCTAACTGGCTCAGAAAAAGAGTGATGATAAAAATAGTATAGTTTTCATGTTCCGGGTAAAGTCCGGGTGTTCGGTTGGATAGTAATCCGTTAAAGTGTTACAAAAGACTTTAAAGTGTCGTTATTACGTTTTTGGTGACACAGTTTGTTTTCCCGACACTTTAGAAAGTGTCTAGTAATATTTTCTTATTTCTGGCACTTTACTAGTCAGCTAGAAGCTGGTTAAATTATTAAAGTGCTGTGTTCGGTACTTAAAGTACGTTTTAGGCACATCCGAATCAGTGTATCCTATCCCTAGAGACGCGGTAACACAACCCTTATATCCTACACTCACTACCAGTGTAGTCAAAATATATGAGGCTCTTAACAGGCCTTGAGGCAGTATTTGCCTGATGCTGGTTATATCAGCATGTCCACTGTGTATCCGTTTAGTGCTACTGTGCTTTTTGTGCATCATGTTTGTCACTAGGGTTCAGCACGTAAATAATGTAGTGACAGCAAATAAAGTATGATGCAAGTAAGTGCATGTATCAGTATGCAGGTAGCAGTTTATCAGCTAGTTTCAATCAAGCACAGTAATCAAGTAATAATCAATCATTAATTAAGTTGTACGGATACCTGGTTTTGTGCGGGTTGTCACATTCTCCCCCCGTTAAATAAATTTCGTCCCGAAATTTAAGTTCTGCTTGTAGAAGCAGTGTTCTTGGGAAATAAGTGGGGGTACTTTTCTTTCATTCGGTCCTCACGTTCCCATGTGAATTCAGGACCATGTCTGGCATTCCAACGTACCTTGACGAGTTTGACACTGCTCCGGCGGGTCTTGTTAACTTTCCAATCCGTGACCTCGACAGGTTCTTCAACGAAGTGGAGCGTGTCGTCAATATGAATCTCGTCGATAGGAATGGCAACGTCAACTTGAGTTGGACTTTTCTTTAAATTGGATACATGGAATGTATCGTGAACACCATTCAGTTCAGCAGGTAGGTCCAACTTGTAGGCTACCGTCCCGATTCTTTCTAGAATTCTAAAGGGACCAATGTAGCGTGGATTCAACTTTCCTCGCTTTCCAAAGCGCGCTACCCCTTTCCAGGGTGAAACCTTCAATAATACCATCTCTCCGACTTGGAAGTCCACATGCTTCCGGTTTGGATCCGCGTAGGCCTTTTGCCTGTGGCGAGCGGCTTCGATGCGTTTGAGTATTTGCGCGATCTTATCTGTCGTCTCTTGGACGATCTCGGGACCAGCAAGCTGCCTATCACCTGCGTCAGACCAACATAGTGGGGATCGGCACTTGCGTCCGTATAGGGCCTCAAAAGGCGCAACACCAATACTGGTGTGGTAGCTGTTGTTGTACGAAAATTCGACCAAGGGTAAGTGTTTATCCCAGCTACCTCCTAAATCCATAACACATGCCCTCAGCATGTCTTCCAACGTTTGTATTGTTCGCTCGCTCTGGCCATCAGTTTGCGGATGGAATGCAGTGCTCAGATTTAATTGTGAGCCAAAAGATTCTTGGAAAGATTGCCATATCCTTGACACAAATCTTCCGTCTCTATCAGAGATGATCGAGAGTGGTACTCCATGTCGTGCTACGATCTCTCTCATGTAAATTTCCGCAAGTTTACTAGTACTGTCTTTCTCCCTGATCGGCAGAAAATGTGCGGACTTTGTTAGGCGGTCTACAATCACCCAAATCATATCATGGCCTCTTGGCGTTCTTGGCAGTTTTGTAACAAAATCCATTGAGATTTGTTCCCACTTCCATTTGGGAATCTCAGGTTGTTGCAGAAGTCCCGAAGGCTTCTGGTATTCTGCCTTGACCTTAGCGCACGTTAAGCATTTGCTCACATAGACGGCAACGTCGCCTTTCATCCTAGGCCACCAATAGTAATCTTTAAGATCCTGGTACATCTTATCCGATCCAGGGTGGATAGAGTACCGTGACTTGTGCGCTTCGTCGAAAATAACTTCCCTTAATCCACCAAACAGAGGAACCCAAATCCTTTTCTCAAAATGTAACGTCCCTTCCTCGTTTGGTACCAAAAGCTTCTCCATTCCCCGGAGATATTCCTTCTCAAGGTTTCCCTTCTTGAGAGCTTCCTTTTGTGCAGCACGAATGCGCGAGGGAAGGTCGGTTCGTACAATCATTTCCAAAGCTCTAACCCTTATGGGCTTGATTCTTTCTTTACGACTTAGGGCATCGGCAACTACATTTGCCTTTCCCGGGTGATACTTGATCTCGCAGTCGTAATCGTTCAGCAATTCAACCCATCGTCTCTGTCTCATATTCAGCTCTTTCTGGTTGAATATGTGTTGCAAGCTCTTGTGATCTGTGAATATTGTGCACTTCGTACCATACAGGTAGTGTCTCCAGATCTTTAGTGCAAAAACCACTGCGCCAAGCTCTAAATCATGTGTGGTATAATTCTTCTCGTGCACTTTCAGCTGGCGTGATGCGTAAGCAATGACCTTTTGGCGTTGCATCAACACACATCCCAATCCCTGACGCGATGCGTCGCAGTATACCACAAAATCGTCGGTACCTTCCGGTAGAGCTAAAATTGGCGCGTTGCAGAGCTTATCTTTCAATATCTGAAACGCTTCGTCCTGTTTGATTCCCCAATCAAACGTCTTATCCTTCTGGGTCAGGAGCGTCAACGGTTGAGCGATTTTCGAAAAATCCTCGATGAACCTTCGATAGTAGCCAGCCAAACCCAAGAATTGTCGAATCTCGGTTGGCGTTGTAGGCGTCTCCCAATTCTTGATCGCCTCGATCTTTGTGGGATCAACATGAATTCCATCTCCATTAACCACATGTCCAAGAAACTGGACTTCGCGTAGCCAAAACTCGCACTTGGAGAATTTGGCGTACAGCTGTTCCTTCTTCAGCAGCTCTAGTATGGTTCTAAGATGTTGTTCGTGTTCAGCCTTCGTCTTTGAGTAAATCAGGATGTCGTCGATGAATACAATCACGAACTTGTCTAAGTATGGCTTGCAAACTCTATTCATCAAGTCCATAAACACTGCAGGCGCATTGGTTAAGCCAAATGGCATCACGAGGAACTCGTAGTGTCCATAACGAGTTCGGAAGGCTGTTTTCGGGATACTTTCCTCCTGTATCCTTAATTGATGGTATCCAGATCGAAGATCGATCTTAGAATAACAGCTTGAACCTTGAAGTTGATCGAACAGATCGTCGATCCTTGGCAGTGGATACCTGTTCTTTATCGTCAGCTTGTTCAATTCTCTGTAGTCAATACACATACGGAAACTTCCGTCTTTCTTTTTGACAAACAAGACCGGAGCTCCCCAAGGCGAGAAGCTTGGTCGGATAAAACCTTTATCTAACAGCTCCTGAAGCTGTGTTGACAATTCTTGCATCTCAGACGGCGCAAGTCTGTAAGGTGCCTTAGCTACAGGCGCGGCGCCTGGAACTAAGTCAATGTGAAACTCCACTTGCCTCTGAGGTGGCAGTCCAGGTAAGTCTTCTGGGAAGACCTCTGGATACTCCCTTACGACAGGGATGTCTTCGATTGTTGGCTCGGCAGCCTTCTTGTCTACGATGTGTGCCAGAAAAGCAACACATCCTTTCCGTAAACACTTCCTTGCCTTCAAGCAGCTGATGAATCTTAGTGGTGTGTCACGCTTCTCTCCGTGAACCACAATTGTCTCACCATCGTCAGTTGGGATACGAACAACTTTCTCGTGACATACTATCTCCGCCTTGTTCTTGGATAACCAATCCATTCCTACTACCACGTCGAAGCTTCCCAATGGGACCGGTAGTAGATCCAGAGTAAACTCGTGTTCTCCCAATTCTATCACGCAACCTCTGATTACTTCGTCGGCTCCAACTAACTTTCCATTAGCTAATTCGATCGAGTAGGGTATGTCTAACTTATTAGCAGCTAACCCAAGCATATTCTTAAATTCTAACGATACGAAGCTATAATCGGCACCAGTATCAAATAAAACGGATGCATAGCGTTGATTGATAGGAAACGTACCGGTAACAACATTTGGATCTTGACGTGCTTCTCTAGCTTCAAGTTGAAACACTCTACCACGGGCTTGATTCAGTGTTGGGCAATTTTTCTTAAAATGCCCGATTTCCCCGCAATTGTAGCATCCGAGCCTTTGCCCATTACCATCCCCATTTCCAGCTGGGGTGTTGTTCTGGTTGGCATTGCCAGCCTGGTTTGCATTGTTGTTTCGGTTTCTGTTTCCTCCAAAACTTCCTTGCTGGCGATTCCCATTTCCACCACGGTTATCATTCCTATTTCCATATCCTCCCTGGCCTCCACGGCCAGTGCCAACCCAACAAGTATCTTTAGAGTGACCACGTTTCCCACATGCTTCACACACTTTTAGACCACAATGACCAGAATGGTGACGCTGGCAGGCATTACACCTGGGATGGGTGCCCATATATCCTCTGCCTCTCCTTCCACTACCAGCTGCACCCTGAGCTGGCGTGCTTGGTGCTCCTCTCTTACCATCACCGCTAACACTTAGCTTGAAGTTCGAAAACTTTCTTTTGTTACTTCCGGACGACTCAACATGAGTCTCTTTCTCCTTTGCCTTTACATCACCAAACTTGTTTAAACGAATCCCCTCCTCGGTGAGAGCCACGCTCAAGTCGATGGCTTCAGTGATAGTTGCTGGTTTGGAGGAGGTTACCATGCTTATTATTTGGGGAGCCAAACCCCAAATGAAGCGCTCGATTCGTTTGTATTCAGGCGTAACCATGTAAGGAACCACTTGAGATAGGTCATGAAACCTCTGGACATACTCTGCTACTTTCGGACCATCCATCTTTAAGTGCCAGAATTCAGTCTCCAACCTCTGAATTTCTGCGCGTGAACAGTACTTTCGGCGCATCAGTTCTTTCAATTCGGCCCAAGTCAGGGCGTAGGCGGCAGCTTCGCCTAAGGTTTGGACTTGTAAGTTCCACCAAGATAGGGCTCCGTCGAGAAATAGCCCTGATATGTACGTAACTTGTTGATCCTCAGCACACTTGCTCATGCGTATGACAGAGTCGGTTTTCTCAGCCCAGCGGGTGAAGGCAACTGCACCTCCCATGCCATCGAAGTTAACTGGTTTGCAGTCTAAGAACTGCTTGTAGGTGCATCCTGCACGTATGTTAAAACATGTGTTTGGCATTAGCATCACCGCTAAAATCTCCAACTAGTTCATGGTAGGTTCGAATGGCGTAGTATTACCGTGAGGTGGATTGTTATTGCCTTGATTAACACTTCCGCTCCCTCCTGGCTGAGAAGCTGCGTACTGCGCTATGGCAGCAGCAATGACTTGTTGTAGCTCTTCCTGAGTAGTAGGCATAGGCTGTTGTCGTCTTGGCGGCATCTTTCTAAAAGATGGTTTAAGTTGATTAGGCCATAGAAGGCTCCGATGTATAATACGTAAATCAGTTCGTAATATAGCGTACATATATAACGGTAGTAATAGTATAATCACACAGCATCTCATGTTATCACATATCACAAATATCAATCACACAACATCCCATACCATAACAATGCAAATAAGTAATCAAGCGAATCCAAAATATGGTGAGAAAACTGCGATTGCCATAATAATGAGACCACATCGTAAGTGTATACATACAATCATGAATCACTGGGGCTACATCACCCCTGTCAAAAGCTACATCAGTATCAATACAACATCAAGTACATAACAAAAGTCAAATCATAACGTAGTCTCCTCAAAAATGCTGTGCAAGTAAAAGCAATCGCCGCCTTCTCACTCGCCTACCCATGTGGCATCGATGAGCTCAAGCAGATGGTGGTGGTGGAGGAAAACGGGTATAAAACAAACGGCGCATCTCTAACCAATCTGCCTCCATCGCCTGCTGCGTGCGAATAACGGAAGCAATCTGCTGCTCCAAAGTAGCAAGACGAGCAGCATAGTCAGGGGGTAATGGTCGAAACGGCTGTAACGGAGAGGGTACCCGGCCATGGCTCTGACATGGCTGCAGGCGGGCTCTCTCCAACTCCTGTAGTTGCTGCTCATGCGACTCATGCTGGTGTACAAATGACATCAATACATCCTCGATAGTGTGTCCCACGTGGAACCTGTGGTATGGATCAGTGGGTGGCATAGGGGAAAATGGTGACCACAGCAGTGGCTCACGTGTGGGGTCAAAGGGTGCCATCCCAAAAGGAGCAGTAATAGGTGGAACAAAAGGCATCTGTGGTAAGAAAGGCATGGGCATCGGTACATGCCCTGATGGGTGGGCTGAAGAGCCCTCTCCAGGCCCTGCTGGAGGTATGTATGTGGGAATCTGAAACGAAAAGTCAGTGTGTCTAGCGTCTGGAATCTGTGGGGGTAACGGTGGGACGTCCTCATCAGCCGGGATCCACCCGTGCTGTGCGGCCTCGTCCGGTGGATCCATCTGTGCCGCGAACGGTGCATGTCCGGGCTCCATGGGAACGGGATCAAATAAAGGGGCTACAACAGGGTCGACAGGTGCCAAGTGCTCAAATGGTGGGTCAACAGGTACAGCAACAAGGGGTAGAGGATCAATGGGATCAACAGCAATGGGCTCAAGGGGTATATCTGCATGCATAGGGTCATGCTCTGGTAACACATCAAGAGCAGCTGCCTGCTCAGGGGCAAGGGCAGGCTCCAAGTCATCGAATGCCATATCAAAGTCAAAATCAGGATCAATCGGGTCGAAAGGATCAATAGGATCAGCAGGATCCTCCATCATCTCGTCCATAGGGACAAACTCCAAATCACGATCAGGGTCGAACCCTGGGGGAAACATAGGGTCGGAATCCTCCACGTCCTCGTGGTCAAAAGTGGGACTGGGGATGGGGGCGACAGAAGATGCATGATCAGAATCTGACTCGTGAGAGTAGTGCTGCGCACTAAGGGTATGTGTCGGTGCAGAAGCCACAGACTCAGAGGAGTCCTGGGCTGGGGAATGTGCAGGTGCCTCCGCAGCCGGAGCATCTGCAATCAGTAGAGGGGCAACAGCGGGTAGGGCCTCGCCCTGAACGTCCTCCATAGGCTCCTCCTCGAACAAGTCGACGTCGTCCTCCTCGTCGATGGGTAAATCATGAGCAGGGTAAGCAGCGAGGGGTATGGGGGCAGGGATCACCGCTAGTGGCAAATCCCCGGCCGGAATATCAATAGGGAGCTCATCGTCGCCATCAGGTAGGGCGAATGGCTGGAAGTCGTCATCGTCGGTACTGGTAAAGTCTGACGTGTACACCTCGTGCTCCGAGGACTCTAAATCATCTGACACAACACGCCTGGGGTTGGTGATGTCCGAACCACCTGAATCAGCCGGATCCATGTATCTGTAACATAAACACAAGTATGCACAAACAGTCAATCACATAATCAGATAATCACATAAGTCACCAAGTAGGGCATCACATAATTTCTCCTAGTCTTACTCGCCAAAACCATCTAGTCTACAAGACTGTTCTATCCTTCACTTAAACCAAACCTCGATCCTCCAGATCGAACCTTATAACAAATCAGCGTGCTCAACTACCTTATTCACCTCGATCCTCCAGATCGATCCTTATAACAAATCAACGTGCTCAACTACCTTATTCACCTCGATCCTCCAGATCGATCCTATAACAAACCAACGTGCTCAACTACCTTAACCATCTCGATCCTCCAGATCGATCCTCAGCCCTCCAAGCTGAACTTATAATTAATAAAATGTGCTCAACATTTGTTTGTAAAAAGTGTGGATCTGGACTTAAGTGGTATGCAGAAAAAAAATGTTTTCGTGAGAGCCCTAGTGATCATAGTCTAGACTCGAGACAGAATCCTAGTTCGCTATGATCAGAGCTCTGATACCAAGCTGTCACACCCTGGCTTTGCGGAAGCGTGGTTAATTTTGGTGTGACTTCTTAATACCATAGCGTAATCATAACAAAGCTATATGAATTTAAAAACCATGCAAGTCATCATTAAGTTCAGAAATCAACATACATTACCATTGTTTAACGCGGACATACTCTAGTATCCATAACCTTGTTCAATAACATTACAACTTAAAATAAAACATAAACGTGATTTAGGGATTATGCCTTGTCCAGGAAAGAGGCATAACCCTAAACCCAGATGACTTCATGAAAGGTTGCAGCGGAAAACGTTCATACCGTGCCAGAATCCGTTAATTTCCTGAAATACATGTGAGTTGAAAAATCAACAATAATGTTGAGCGAGTTCATGTGCAAGTGAGTAAGTAAAACACTTGTAAGTATAAAAGTTTCCTGGTATGTAGCAGTGTAAGAGGACTTGTGATCACCAATGGTTTGCAAGGCCATTAGCATGTCGTGAAATGCAAGTAAGTAAGATACAACCCTAGCATATTTTGCGTTGGGTACCAAGTCACTCCGAATCCGTTCTGTTAGTCCTTCGAGAGGCCTGTTCTGTTGGACCGGGAGCTGGGCTCGCTACACCCAAATAGATCTACCGCTCGAGTCCCTCGGGGTTCTAACTACCCATTCACATGATCTAAACCTCCTTACGTTATACCGTGTATAAAGTACTTGTAAACAAAGTAACATGTATTTCACCCCCGCAGTTAAGAAAACTGAAAACAGTTAGAGAAAAGGGGGACATGAACTCACAGTGGATGCGTAAACTCTATCAAGCGTCTCTGAAGCAGTAATCTGTGCAACGACCTACAAGTGCTAATTCTATTAGACGGACGGCCGTGCTTTAGCTTTACGGTTTATGTTTGCGGGAAATAGTTAGACAACTATTTCGTGTTACATTTTGTATATGCTTGATAGTTATTCTTCTTCCCAAGGATGGGGGATACAATACATGTGCGTAAGTTACGTTTTATCATTCTTGTGGTAATGTAATTACCGGTGTAACTTATATGTTTGCGTAAGCGTTTGCAAAGTTTTGGAATCATTAACGCTTGTAAATATTATTTTCACTCTAAAATAATATTTATGTATTTCACAAAATAATCATAAACAGTGTTGTGACTAATATATTTATCACGTTAATCTTTGTGAAAATCCCACCTCCGAATGTTTAGTAAAATATAGTACTGGCGAAATTTATGTTTCAAAAGTATGCCCAAAAATAGTTCTAACACTTGTTGTGTAAAAAGTCTAAGTGTTAGGTTTTTAGAAAATTTCGCCAGAGTTTCCTCTGTAACTGGAGGTGGCCACGCTTTTAAGCGTATCATTTTCTTTTAACAAATCAACTCAATCAACTTCTTTATTCAATCAAACAATTTCCGACACATCAAACTAGTCAATAAATATGTAAAGTTGCATATTCGCATGAACTTGCAGTTTTTCCGCATTAATAATGTAAATCATCCTTATATATGTAGATCTTTATATGAAGTGACTTTAATCTCATAAAAACCTTGTGTTTAGCAAAATCCGTCTTTACAACTTCTAGTAACAAGTGACAAATACACTTCTTTGTCGGATCTCTTTATTTCACAAGTGTCTACACACTTGTGGTTTATAAAATCATATTTATTAGTGCAAGATCCATCTTTAGAAAAAACATGATTTCTTTAAAGTGTGGTCTTTCAAAATTACCACTTGCGGATACGTAGATCTGCTAGTTTTAAACACCATTTTACCGGTTAAAACACTTTTACACAAGTAAAATAATTCTTTACAAGTTCATGTCTCTAAAATGTGGTAGTGTTCACCTTTAACCCTTGTATCTTTCAAAAACAAGCTTATGTGAAGATACGTGATTTTACAAAGTCGGGTTAAACGAAGATTTGAGCTACCACATTATAGATCGGGTCTATATAAGCACCAATTTTAAGTCCTACGACTTTTACACAAGTTATACGCTATTAACCTCCATTTTAGTGATTTTACTAGACTTTAAAGTTCCATCTTTCAATATAACGAGATTCAATCGACAAATATCCTTTTAACCACTTTAGATAAGCTTAAAAACAAGATTTAAAGGTTATACCTCTAGCTCAAGGCTAGGGAAGAGTTGTGACGAAAAACGCGTGGATAAAAGCTATCGGTTGAGGTCCTTCGCGTTCCGCTTGCACCAAACCTTCTAATACGTGACTTGTGATGATTGTATGGTGTTGGAATGATGGAACAAGAACCGAAAATGGTGATGGTGGTGTGGATGGGTGTTCGGCCGAGAGTCACAAGAAGAGAAGAGAGAGTGGAAGTTGGTTTAGGTAGTGGTGATTATCTCTTGTGTTAATGGTGCTATATATAGTGGATTTAGGTGTGGTTTAACCCTTGGATAATATGCTAGCTAGATCTTAAACATAGCTCAATTAAATAATCAAACTTGGTACTTGTTGGTTCCCCCTAGTTGAGGCCGGTTATGGGATGGGGGGTTGGGTTAGTTCGATTGCAAGTATTGGTTAGGGAGTTTAGTTATGGTTAAGTAAGTTAGTTTCGCGTTAAACTCCGTTAGTTATAAATAGCGTGTTATGACGGTTGTTAGGGTAATCAGGGCCCCTAACTGGCTCAGAAAAAGAGTGATGATAAAAATAGTATAGTTTTCATGTTCCGGGTAAAGTCCGGGTGTTCGGTTGGATAGTAATCCGTTAAAGTGTTACAAAAGACTTTAAAGTGTCGTTATTACGTTTTTGGTGACACAGTTTGTTTTCCCGACACTTTAGAAAGTGTCTAGTAATATTTTCTTATTTCTGGCACTTTACTAGTCAGCTAGAAGCTGGTTAAATTATTAAAGTGCTGTGTTCGGTACTTAAAGTACGTTTTAGGCACATCCGAATCAGTGTATCCTATCCCTAGAGACGCGGTAACACAACCCTTATATCCTACACTCACTACCAGTGTAGTCAAAATATATGAGGCTCTTAACAGGCCTTGAGGCAGTATTTGCCTGATGCTGGTTATATCAGCATGTCCACTGTGTATCCGTTTAGTGCTACTGTGCTTTTTGTGCATCATGTTTGTCACTAGGGTTCAGCACGTAAATAATGTAGTGACAGCAAATAAAGTATGATGCAAGTAAGTGCATGTATCAGTATGCAGGTAGCAGTTTATCAGCTAGTTTCAATCAAGCACAGTAATCAAGTAATAATCAATCATTAATTAAGTTGTACGGATACCTGGTTTTGTGCGGGTTGTCACATATAATAAGCATCTATATTATATCGTCTTAATAGCATAAACAGAATCTTGATGAAGATTGATGTTTACTGTAATGTGTCTTTTTTACCATTTAATTCACAGCTTGTAAATAAAGAAATATAAAAATGCTTTGCATAGGGACTAATAAGAGCTGTCATTTGAATCACATATTCATGTAAAATGAAATACTACCCCATTAGTCTATGTAGAACACCATATTAGTCCCTATACTATAGTACTTTTTCTTAAAAATACTACCCCAAATTGGATTTATTAAGTTGAAAAAAAAGACATACACATATATATAAGGTGAACCAAAATACTGGTTACTACATACATGAACACATACATATATATGAAGGGGAAGACCATGAAGCTGCAATTTGAATTACAAATTCATGTTAAAAAGAAACAGGCATTCTACTCATAAGTTAGTTTAAATCCAAAGTAACCAGTAACTGTTGATGAACAAAACACAGAGTGACAATTAAGTAAGTTAGGTTAAGCAAAGTTACATTGAATCGATTAAAATCATGAACACGAAACCATAAAATTGTCGGTTCCCATGTAAAAACAGATTTAGAATGTAGGGTTTTTGAAAAAAAACCAAGATTCAAATACTTGTCACATAAATAAACCGAAAACATCAAAGATCAAGAAGAAACAACATACATCTGTTTACAATTGAAAAATCGCCCAAAATAACGAACAATAGGTAGAGATACAATATGTAGGGTTTGTGAAATCCAAAACAACAAATCAAAGATTTATCACAGGAATAGATCAAAAACATCAAAATCAAAAAAGAACATCAGACCTGTGTTACCAATTGAAGAATAGCCATAGAAAAGAACTGTTGTAGACATTGAGTATGTAGTGTTTATGAGATCAAAAACAAAAAAACCAATAATACGATTAAAAGATTCGAATCAGAGAACAAAAACATCAAAGATCAAGAATGAAAAACATACTTGTGATTAATATTGATGAATCGCGAAGGAAGAACCAGATGCAGCAAGAGTTTGGTTTGGGGTTTGGAGAAAAAGGGGCAGTGTGAAAGATATCAATAATAGAGAAAAGAACATAAGGGATCCAATTCCATCTTTGTGGTTTACGCGAATCTGCAAAGAACAATGAAGCAGTGGATGAAAGCTTTGGTATTTAGGGTTTGAAATATGAGATGATGTCGAGCAGTGGCGTCAATTGTTAGAGGAGGAAATTAGGGTTAGGATTGGCAAAGGAAAAGAGAATATATATGCGGGTGACTCAAATCCAGATTCCGACCCGAAAAAGAAACGGATCCCGCGTCCAATATTTGTTTGTGTATTTAGAGATGTGATTCCCTCCTAAACTAAAATGCCACATCAGCCTATATGGCCAAAGACAAATGCCAAGTAGCCCAAATACATCTCATTTATATATATATATATAGATTTATACCTATAATGGAGGGTTCAAATAAGAAGAACTTTTTTGTAAGAAGAAAAAAAAAGTTTCAACCAATAAGAATGCTTCATTTTACTTTATTTAATATTTGCGTTTAATTTTAATATAAGGGTATATTGGTAAACTTACATAAATCATTAATTTGTATTCTTCCCCTTTAATAACTAACTAAATTAAATTTGTAACTTCTTTTCAAAAAATATATACTTTTTTCTAAATTAAAAAAACAACTTAATTTAAAGTGTAGAATAAATTACTAGTGTGTAGGATAAATTACGAGTTATGTTGGATATATTTCGAGATGTGTAGGATAAATTTTGACTGTGTAGGATAAAATTCTATAATGTGTAGGGTATATGTAGGAAAATTTTGATATGTGTAGGTTTTGTAGATTATATGTAGGATAATTAATGATTAGTCGACTAATTAATTAAAGAGAAAAATTAATGATATTAGTTATAAATGAAATAGTATTTTACTAATATGCCATTTCTTCTTTTTCTTCTCACATTAAATTTCTTCTCCAATGAACCTTCCCCTATACCTACATACATTAATAATACAACCTTACGTAGCTTGTTTTTAATATGTATTAACTAAAAATACTCAATTCAATTACAGTAGAAACTCGATAAATTAATACTCGATTATTTAATAAACTCTCTAAGATAATATTTTTTGTCGGTCCCGACTCGGGGATAGGGTGCTAAATTAATAATTCGCTAAAATTATAAGATAATACATTTTTGATAATTTATTTAGACCCCATATAAAATATAAATTAATAATTCCTTATATATAGCATATTACATGAATGATTTATGAAGGTTTATTGAAAAATGACTCAATTGTCTTTTGTTTTTTGTTGAAATCAATTTCCCCTTGAATCTCGTCTCTAATTTTCCTTAGCATGGTAAGAACTTCTGGTGTTGTTTTCTCATAGCTCAACAAGAAATTGTTCAATGTGATTGCTGCTTTAATAGCTTCGTTTCGCGAAGGGGGCTCCATTGTAGAACTTTCATCATCTTCTTCATCGATATCATCTTTATTAATTCCAATAACGCTTTCAATAATTTCTTCATCAGTCAACAACTGTGCAACTACATTTTCTTCTGGGTGAGTCAGAACATCTTCGACATCCATTGCATTGCGATAACCCAACTCTTTGATCAAATTCTGGAGTTCTTGAGTGCTTTCACCACATGCATTGTATACAATAATTAAGTGGAAGCTTGAAAGGTATTTGTAAACTAAGTATTCTACGATAAATTAATAAAATATTAAATAATATATAAATTAATAATTATTAATTTATCGATTAATTAATAACTCTTTTAATTAATAAATTTTGGTGGTCCCAAGTGTATTATTTTATAGAGTTTCTACTGTATAACAATTAAATTTATACTTGTTCAATTATTATTATTATTTAGTAATCTATTTAAAAAATGCAAAAGTTGTTAATCACCAATTATCAAATAAACATGTTTGTTTAATTGTCGATAATCATATTCCGAATATACGAGTATTAAATTCCCATGAGACGCCACATAATAAATTGATATTAATTATTTTAGGGTTTGGGAATTTTAGTATGTTACAATTCTACCCTCTAAAAAAAATTCGTCCTCGAAATTGCTAAATACGGGTAAAGAACAGATGCAGATATAGAGCAAACTTTCATAAACAAGTATCACACACACTAATTTAATAATACATTGTTATTGACATCAGAGGTAAATGAGGACCGAGACATATATAAAGTCATACATGATCAATTTATACATATCTAGTTTCGGAATAATAAGGGGTAAACAAATTCATCAAAACTCGGAGTACTGAGGGGTAAACAAATTCAGACAATGAGAACGCGTTGTGTCTTCAAATTCCCAAGTAGCTTGGGGTCCCCAATGGTTCTTGTTGGTAGCTGAATTGTGAATAGAACTACTGGTGGCGATGATGAAGCTACGACGAAGTAGCACAACAACGGTGTATATGTTCATGGCGACATGTGGTTATGGTAGTGTATGGATGGTGCACGACATTGAGTTCAAGCGATATAAAAGACAATGAGAAATGAGGAAGTGTTTAAAAGGGCTCATGGCTGGTTATAGCCTTACCGTTGTTTTTTTTTGATAGATGGTTGTAGGAGATAGTGAAACATTTGAGAAGATTTGCTATGTACGAGAAGGAAATTTGAAGTTCAAAATTACATTGCATGAGGAATCACTGGGCAAAGTCAAAGGATAACAAAACTAATACATGCATTTCATGTTATGGAGAGAGAAAAAAAAATATATGGCTGTTAAGAGGGCCTCCCGGGCTGTCGATCTCATGAGGGTACTCCCGCAACTTAAGAATCCACAGTGTGAACTCCTTTTACTGCGTTCGTGCATGGGAGTTGCCAAGCTTATCTTTGGTCTCCGCACATGCCAACCTTCTTATGTTGGAGCGGCTGTTACTTTGTTTGATGAAGGACTTCGGCAAGCCATTGATGATATTGTGGTTGGCGGGGGGCCGTTCTTTGGGGACTTGCAATGGCGATTGGCTTCCTTGCCAATCAAGGAGGGTGGGCTTGGATTACTATCGGCGGGGGATGTCTCGTCTTTTGCCTTCGTGGCCTCCAGAGTGCAATCTTTGGAACTTCAAGATCATATTCTGCGAGCTTGTTGTATGGGTGATTTGGATTCGGAATTTAGGGCTGCGTTGGATGGTTTACCAGCCGTTCTTCCTGATGTTGACCTTGGCGGTTTTGCTAATAAAGACACCGCCCCCCGTGAACCTCAAACTATTTTGGCGAGTGCTTTTTATGGTAAAACCGTGAAGGAAATCAACGGTGTTTTCGGGTTATCCCCTGCGCAAACAGCTGTTTTTGATTGTTTACGAGCCCCCCACGCTCAAGATTTCCTTACTGTTATCCCGATCGAGGGCTTGGGGCAATGTATGTCGGCAGTAGAATATCGGTCTGTCCTCAAATATCGGTTGATGATACCGTTGTATCCTGAGGATGAACCGTGCCCTGTTTGTCGGAAGGTGTGTCTTGATAGCTTCGGGGAACATGCCCTTCACTGCAAAGAGCTTCCTGGCTTCAAGTACAGACGCGATCTGGTTAGAGATATGTTGTTTGACGTTCTCAAGCGAGCTGGTATCGCTGCTAAAAAAGAGGCTCCGGTTAATTTCCTAACGGACCCGAAGGAGGGGAGGTCTTCCCTTTGACCAGCCGATGTGCTGGATTTTGGATGGTCCCGGGGTAAGCATGCTTGCATTGATCTCACGGGGGTGTCGCCTCTTGCCGGTTTCAGGGGCAGTGGTTTTGTTTCAGGGCAAGCGACGCGGAAGGCTGAGGCGGGGAAAATATCCAAGCACGAGCAGACCTGCATAAATAATCAACATGCCTTCCTTCCTTTCGCGTTCGATACCTTTGGTTGTCTGGCCCCTGTGGCGTCCGGTTTCTTGAAGCGGGTTCAAAAGGCAGCACTTGCGCATGCGACAGTGTCTGTAGGCCATAGTTATGTGTTACCCATGGCTTTATAGCCTAGTGGTATCTTGGTGGTGGGATAAGACTTTGGACTAATAGGTCCTGGGTTCGATTCCCACAAGGGGGGTTTTCCCATATTTATTGGGTTTCCTCCTGAATTGGTGTATAGGCATTATGTCTAGTGGAGATGGATATGATCGGGTGGTTCCGCTGGTGGCACGATGATACTCCAGTGGTCCGTCAGTGATCCAAATTTGCCGTTCAAAAAAAAAAAATATTAATGTGTTAAGAGGTTTTCATCAAAAGCACATATATCCTTAAATACTAGAGTGGCGAACATGTTCCAGAAACAACGGAAAGAGAACAAACATAATAGATTCGAATACAAACAACATACTTTACTAATATGGAATTATTTAGATGATCGCTAAACGGGGACTCAAACAATTCAAAATTCGTACGAGATCAAAGAAATTTAGGCACATGGAACTTCAGGGTACTAAAACGTAAACAAGTTTATATAGACACTAATTTACATAATAGGAATCCAAAGCGCACGTATGTACCTGTAATTCACAATTACGTCATGACCGTAATTGTCAATCACCTTACATTAGTGCCCTAACGGTCCTCCCGTCATGCATCTCAATGTCTTATCCAAATTGTAAGGAAAGGAATAGTGACGATAAAGGAATCATGGTCGATTATTAAAATTCTAAGACATAACGAAAAGATAATTAAAGTAGATGTGTCGATCCTGATAGAACATAAAACTGACGTGAAACACCACTTGAAGTACACATGGTAGCAAGGTTCTTATGGCGCTTAATGGAGGTTGTTCAATGTCATACTCACTTCAGTCGTGTCATCCACCATGTCCCAAGTCATTTCATGGATTCGATAATGAAACCGCATTAATGCTGGAATAACTATTTGATACACTCGAGATACATTCGGTAACTCTACAATTTTAAGATAAGATAACCAACAAAACTACTTACTTTAAAAAAACATTTAGATTAAATAGAAACTAATACTTATCGAATTTAATAAGAAATCTTTATTTGACAAAAATAACCATTTTTTTACCAACGGAAAATTTATATTTAAAAAAAATGACTTAGATAACCAACATATCAAAACAAGTACTTGAGAATTTATGGAAATTTTGTAAACTTGTATGAAACAAGAAAAAGAAATCAAACACAAAATCTAAATGTAAATCTAAATAGAAACGGTCACTCGGACAATAAACCACACAAAACCGATGCGGATACTACGTGAAACAGATGTAACTGATACAGAAACAGGTCCAAATACTAAACACGACCATAAGCAGATCTAGAATAGATTGACAAAAGAAATACCTTTAACAAATAGACCCAAAGACGACAAACTGACGAGTATGAAGATTGATCAGAAGTTGAAATCCTAACCCAACGTCTACCCATTACCTCATAGGTTTAGTTTTTTTAAGGTTTAAGTTTTCTACAGGAAAGAAGCTTTGCTCTGATACCATAATTGTAACACCCCAAGCCCGCTATAGGGCTGGCGTGTCACTCTTACAGATATCAAAACTAAAAAACCAATCCATAACATTAAATAAAAGATCCTAGTTACATTTATTACAATACTGAAATAAAGAATCTTGGCTAGCAACTTCCTAACTCTCTTCACTGAAATCCCAAATCATCCCATATTACCTGTCAAACAAATGAGAAAAACACAAAAAGGAAATACGTCTGAGCCAAAAAATGCTCAGTAACGGAGAAAACAACAGTACAAGTAAAGTCATATCAACCCGGAAAGAAAAACATAATATAACTAAGACTGAACTGAAACGATCACTGACACGAGTACTGAAAACAGATGCAGACAAAAAACTGATACACTAACCGATCTGAAACTTTAACGAAAACTAATACGGAAACAAAAGTCAGCCATACACATAACTGATATCGAACCCAACACAAAACCGTTGTAGAGACTGATACATAGCTGACCACGATGACCAAAATATTTTATCTTGTATAAACGAACTTATTGAAAACATCGTTTAAATAATCTAGTATTCGTATAACCAGAAAAGTTTCTAATCTATGATTCGTAGTTTGTAAATGAAACGTTTAAACAAATCCAAGAAATAATAACTATCAAATATTTTAAACAACGTTTAATAATGCTATTATTTTTAAAACAAGATACTTGGCAAAAGTATTTTCTTATATCGAGCGTTTGAATTTTATCAAAATAAAATAGTTTATCACATTTCATAGCAAATCAACATTAGCAAAAAGAACTAATTTTCTAACTTTGAAAAAGTTCTAATTTAGAAATATAATAAATGTCATAAACTGACATGGAAAGCCGACACAGAATCAAAACCAAATACGTTAGCCTAAACATTTTAAATACCACTAAAACTCTTATAATCTTTAAAAAAAAGAATTGTCGAACTATTATCTTTAAATAAATGTTTAGATTCAAATCCATCTATATTAATTATTCAAATTTCATAAGTTATTATTTAATTAAAATAACTATTTGTATAGCTTTGGAGATTTATATTTAATAACCAAAATAATCTAGATAACTTGAGTTTAAAAGTAGAATAATTTAACCCTTACGAAATTTCTTAAACCGATAAGAAAATGGACACGGAACAAAGATAGATTCAATGACAAATATCGACAGACACTGAATCAAATACTGAATACAGATATTGTCAGACACAACCTAAATGTACAACACGGAATCTAAATCCAAACTGAGACCGATATTGATCGGGACAAATCTGATACAAACCGGTACAGATACTGAGTCAAAATAGACATAGCTAATACATAACAGAATCGGATATTGAACACAATCAAAAGCATAATTAACCCAATACACGATCGGAAACAAAACCGGATGCGTACAAACATATCAGACATATAAGAACAGATACTTAACATATGCACATACAGAAACATATAATAACTTACACGACAACTACATATCAACAAAATAAATCGTGTAACACAGAAGCACCCAAAGCCAAAGCCAAAAACAGAAACAGACTGGTACACAGCTAGCTAGTCCATGCACCTATGAGATGGTGAGTGTGGCGTTCACCCCTTATTCCATCTCCAGACAAAAAAACTCAAACTCAGAGCTAAGATCGATTTATACGCCTCTATTGGCCAAGATGCTACACAAGCACAAGTTAGAGACACCGTGAACTTTGATTACGCACTGTCACGATAAGTGTCATGCCGTTGGCGCCCAAACTACACGCCAGACATGCTTGGGTGACAGAGTACAAATACTAAGGCCTTATAAATAATTTACAGGCAACTGAAAATAATACTAACAGGAACATGTGTGACAACTGGCACGAAACCGGTAATTTCCGTACACTTTAATTATTATTTAATGACTGCAATTATGTGCTTAATTGTCAGAAATGTCTGAACACATACTAAACAAGTGAATTCATGCACGTTGTATACTACAAAATATTGCTTTATGCGTAAACGAGAGCGTTGCGTCAGAAATATTAGTAAACTCACCGGTAGGACACAATGTGTCAACAGAACTGCAGAAGGCAGTCAGACATTAGAACTGAGGCCTAGGTGTAGGTCCAACGACAAGAATACATTAAAACCCAAGAGTACATACAAGGGTTTAATATATATACTATACGAAAGCAAAAATAAGCACTAAAAAGCACCCGAAACGCACTTTAAGTGCATAAATTTATACAAATCAGCTATAAATCAGCTTTTAGCACATGAATATCACGCAAAAATTACGTTTTGTTATCTAGAATACTTCCCAAAGTGTCAGGAATTCAGTGTGTCACTAAAACAAATATTAACGACACTTTAAATACTTATTTAGCACTTTAACGGATTAATATCCAACCGAACGACCGAACTTTACCCGGAACCTAAAAATATTGTCAATGACACTATTTTTCTTTTTCTGAGCCAGTTAGGGTCCCCGAATACCCTAACACCCGTTATAATAAATAACACACTAAATAACATATCTTATTTACTAATTAAACAAACTAGAGCACTAACTTTCAAGTTGAAATCCAACCATGATACCCCACCCCCAACCGATCGGACTTACCCCATGAGGGGACACACTCTTGACTTTTTGATTATTTTAATCACTTTGCTAAATATCTTCAAGACATATTATTTGGTGGATAATTAGAATGGATGGTTAATAAATATAACCAAAGGGATTGGGCTCTCATTCACAAACACTTAAACAAAGAAATCACTTTCTTTCCCTCTTTGATATTCTCGGCCGAACACAACCATCATCATCCACTCACCTTCCAACTTTGATCAAGCCATTTTATATACTCACAAGTGTGTTAGAGTTCATACGAGGAGGCTCGGTGCATACGGAATCGCAAGGACCTCTCTACGACGCTATTAACCACCCATTTTTCGTCTAGTTTCTTCCCTAGCCTCGAGCTAGTAGTAAGTGTCTCTAAACATTCTCTTGTTCATATTTAACGTGGTTAATAAGAGATTTAACGGATAAAAATTATGAACACTAGAGATCAAAGTTTAAAGTCTTGTAAAAAAATGAACTTGGTGGAAAAAAAAAGAAACTAATAGTGTAAAACTTATGAAACTTGTTTTGTTATGATTATTTTATGTTGTTGATTGCTAGTAGTAGAACGGATCGTCATCTAACCGGGCTAGGTCATGTTCATGAAACATGAACTAGTGTTATGTAAGGCGTGAAAATGGTAAGATGATGAACTCTACTACTTATGAACATGAACTTGTGTAAAAGTGGTTTTTCATGTAAAATGGAGTTCAAAACTAGTAGATCTAGAGATCTACAAGTGGTATTTTCGAAGAACCAAGTGTAAGATGAAACCTTGTTTAAAAGACGGATCTTTCGTGAACTAAAAGTGTTTTTTGTGAACAAACAAGTGTGTAGACACTTGTGTAACAAAAAGATTTAACAAAGAAATATTTTTGTAATCCTTGAACTAGAAGTTGTAAACTTGCATTTTCTTTAAAAATAAAGCTTCCAAGAAACCAATTTCATTTTTAAAGATAGAAAGACCTACTAAAAGTGTTGGAAGATTACTACGTATTTTCACATAACTTACAAGTTCATGTGTTCGCGATTTATACTTGCTTTGACTAGTTTAATGTTTGAATATTGTTTGTTGATGATTGGAAAAGTTGTTGATTGAATTTTGAAAAGAATATGATACGCTAGTAAGCGTAGCCACCTCCAGTTATAAAGGAAACTCTGGCGAAATTTTTCCAGAAAATAACACTTAGAATATTTTTGAGTGACAAGTGTATGAATATATTTTTGACTTGTTTTCCAAACAAACTTCGCCATGATTTTTATTACAAAATTACCAAATACTGGAGGTGGATTTTCATAAATAAAACTTGTTAAATATATATTTAGAATATATATTTATCGCTTGTGTGATTATGTGATTATTTTGTGAACTAGGTATATATTATTTTTAGAGTCAAAATAATATGACTTGGAGATACTCGTAACGAGTAAAAATACAAAAGAATACACATGCAACCTATTTAGACAAAATACATAATTCGGGTGCAAAGCGCAAAATACAAAATACTTATATTAAATTTTGAGAAACTAATATAAGTAAAATACATAGTTAAAAATATAAAATATTTTTAACACAACAATACATATACAAAAGATAGTGACTTGTGCTTACACGATAAAAGTCTAGTGACTAACGATAATAGAACACGTTTAGGTCACGACGCACTATAAGCAAAACCGGTGAAGTTTACGACGCAAGGAACGCAAAGTTGTGAGTTCATGCTCCCCCTTTTCCTTTAACTGTTTTCAGTTTTATAACTTCGGGGGTGAAATACATGTTACAACTACTTACAAAATGATATGATGAGTTCTAATGCGAGGAGCATACTTGGTGAAAACTAGTGCCAAGAATTGATACGAGAAATCGTGTCACGAATAGGGTAGCATAAGCACCATTAATCGTGTACATACTTAGACCGTAGAACAAAAGGTTAGATCTAATGGGTTTCAGGGCAGCCCCACTCTTGGTGACAACTAGTACCGAGAATTGTTTTTGTGTCTCAGTCGTGAATCGACTACAGAAAAATGCCTATGGCTTGGTGACTTCCTATGTCGTGTCACATGTTAATGGCTTTGCAACCCATTAACACTTGATACATATAGAAATACTTGACTTACACAAGGATACGTGATTTACACAAGATACATACATTGTTTTCATACAAAGAGCACAAACGTTAAATACAAAAATTGCATGAATTCACACCAACATTATGTTGACGTTTTTCCAAAACTCACATGTATTTCAGGTAACTAGAAGTGGATGTGCGCGCGGCCTTACTCATGCTTGTGGATGTCGCTTATGTTTACCTTTAAATAAAGTTGTAAACTTTTTAAGACAATGTTTTATGTTATCGAGCGATGTAAACGCTAAACTTATGTTTCCAAATTATGGTATTTTATGTTTTTATGAGCATGTAGAATGTTTACTAATCGTATGCAATGAAAACCTTTCATGATCACACCTCGTGCTTCCGCCGCAGAAAGGGGTGTGACAGATTGGTATCAGAGCTGCGATTGTAGTGAACCAGGATTCCTTCTCGAGTCTAGTCTACAATCTCTAGGATCCTTTCACGAAAACAATTTTCAAAGAGTTTTCTTTGCATAAAACGCCCCGCGACATCCACTACCTGAAACTGTTTACATGAGTCTAGAAAAGACACTACGAGACTTAGTGTGCACCGAAGTAGCACTTGTCTGTAACTGAGAAATTACTTGCAATTATGTGTGATAATTAGCATACTAGTAGTAGAATGTCACAAGTATATGTGACTTTACCTGAAAGCAATGGCCTTTCTGAAGGAAGAGATATGAGGACGAAGCGAACTGTGCGGACTGTGCAAGGAGTTACTAATTATGGATGCATACATAATTATGGAATTCAGTGTACAGAAACCACAGCAAGCCTTGTCACGTATAGATTCCCTCAGTGCAAGCCTACTAAGTACTCTGCTAGAGTAATAATTGTTTGATGTCACTTATGTGGTATATACCTGTGAATATATATACTACCACTGCCTAGTATGACGATATCGAACAAGTGTTCTAACCCTGTTGTGTTGTGTTCTGTCTGAACATGGCACCCAGGAAAGTTGTGAATGCTCTCAATGATGATCAACCTCCTCCTCCCCCACTGCCAAGAACGGCTGAAGAGCTGAACGCCCTACTAGAAGAAAGGATCTCCGCTGCTATCGCCCAATACGAGGCAAACCGTACTCAAGACAGTGGAGGACCAAGCAACGCTAGGCGTAATGGGAATGGAGATTCGTCTGGAGGCAATGCAGCTCAAGGTAACCTTAAGACAATTTTCCAAGCATGGAGAAATTTATGAACGGTCTTTGTATCATTATTTCTTCGATTGCTCACATGTGAATTGGTTGAATCAATTCCAGGCTGCACTTTCAAGCAGTTCCTCGACTGCAAGCCGATGAACTACGACGACACAGGAGGTGCAATAGCATTTATACGCTGGACGGAGAAGACTGAAGCTACTATCCGCATGAGCAAGTGTGTCACACCCCCAAAATCCACCATGCGGAGTTCCACCGCTTGGAGGCGTGACGTGACCAGGATCGAGCCACCAATCATACTGAACAACGTACTTAAGTAAATAAAGACAACCACAATACGATTGGTGACCAAAAGCTAGTTAACCAAGTTTTTAATTTAGACAGCGGAAGCATAAACGTAAAGTTCAAAACACAAGTTTGCAGTTCATAAGTTTAAAGTCCAACACATAGGTTTAATAAGTTCATAATGTTTTAAACATTAAACACTGGACATAACCGTCCGCACACCACAACGACTCCTTCCTCGTGCAAGCTCCAAATGTTTAGCGACCTGTAAGGCATGTAACAACGAGTCAACAACAAAGTTGAGTGAATTCACAGTTGGTTGTTTAGTTATAGCATTCGTTTCGTAAATCATCTGTTCGTTTTGAAAACCATGTATCGTATAAGTTTGCATCGCGGTCTTTCTGACATGTTTGCGAAGATTAGTGGGGGTTTCCCATGTGTTACTAGACCACGCGTATCGACTGCTACGAAAATATAAGAGGTGCCCTAAGTCAATGTCTATCAGCATTGACCCTTTGCCCATAGTCCATTAGTACACGCCCGTCCGACTGGCACGGTGTGAGGTTTGTTAAACCTAATAGCGCTATTAACTAATGACCCGCTCGCCATAGGCCTCGGCGATTAAGTCGATAAATGAGGGACTTAAAGTGATAGAGTTGATGGTCTTATGATCGTGTACGTAGGTTTTACGTACGTGCCCTTTAATCCGAGGACAGTAGTATGTATGAGTGTACGTAGGTTTTACGTACGTGCCCTTCAATCCGAGGACAGTAAAAAGTAGTTTAATAGCAATGATAGTACAAGTAGTTATTCAATCCAATTCCCAACCCCTGGGAATCCCATGCCTTAGAAAGAGTGTGAACTCACCTCGGTTTGCTCGGTTAGGTTCTCAAATATAGTTAACAGTCAAGGTCGGTCAATCACGTCCTAATAAGGTACGGATAACATGTCACACCCCTTTCTGCGGCGGAAGCACGAGGTGTGATCATGAAAGGTTCTCATTGCATACGAAGAGTAAACATGCTACATGCTCGTAAAATAACATCAAATACCATGATTTGAAAACATAAGTTTAGCGTTTATATCGCTAGACAGCATAAAACATTGTCTTAAAAGTTTTACAACTTTATTTAAAGTTAAACACAAGCGACATCCACGAGCATAAGCAAGACCACGCACACATACATCCTAGTTACCTGAAATACATGTGAGTTTTTGGAAAAACGTCAACATAATGTTGGTGTGAATTCATGCAGTTTTGTATTTCATGTTTGTATACTTTGTATGAAAACATAGTTTGTGAGTAAATCAAGTTTTCATAAATAAATCCAGTTTCATGTGTACACCACGTACCCATGTATAATTCAATCTTTTCTTGAGTACCCCACGTACTTCAAGTTATATATCAATCCTCTTGAGTACCCCACGTACTTCAAGTTATATATCAATTTTAGTATGGTATGAATTTTATGTAAATACAGTATTTCTGTAATTATCAGATTGTTAATGGGTTGCAAAGCCATTAACATGTGGCACGACATAGGAAGTCACCAAACCTAAGGCATTTAATTGGTATATTCTGAGACACAAAAGCACTACTCGATTCTCGCCCTCACCGAGAGTGTGGCTGCCAGGCACCCGTTAGATCTAACCTTTTGTTCTGCGGTCTAAGTATGTACACGATTAATGGTGCTTCTGTACCCTATTCGTGACACTATTTCTCATAACGCATCCTACTTGGTTCTCGTCCTCACCAAGCGCGTTTTTTTATCATTTCTCATAACGCATCCAACTTGGTTCTCGTCCTCACCAAGCGCGTTTCTTTTTATCATTTCTCATAACGCATCCAACTTGGTTCTCGTCCTCACCAAGTGCGTTTCTTATTATCTTATATTTTGTCACACTTGGTTCTCGTTCTCACCGAGTGGACTTCTTGTATTTATATCATACCATTTATAAATATTGTACTTTTGTACATGTATTTCACCCCCGAAGTTATAAAAACTGAAAACAGTTAAAGAGAAAAGGGGGAGCATGAACTCACAACTTTGCGTTCCTTGCGTCGTAAACTTCACCGGATTTGCTTAATTAACGTCGTAACCTATACGCGTTTTCTTAACGTTAGTCACTAGACTTGCGTCGCACAAGTACAGTCACTCTCTTTTGTATATATTCTTGTGTTAAAAATATTCTATATTTTTAACTACGTATCTTACTTATATTATTTCCTCCAAAAATAAATATAAGTCTTTTGTGTTTTGCACTTTGCACCCGAATTATGTATCTTGTATGTTGTATGTGTATTTTTATATTTCTACTCCTCATGAGTATTTAGTGTATTTTTAAGTCTTAATACACTAGCACGTATAACACATACTATATACACTTAGCACAATAGTTGGTGATAAAATAATATATATTTTTCTCTCAAAAATATATATATACATAAGATCCATTTTTATTTTTGAAGAAATCACCATTTCTTATAACCAAAAATTAGGGAAACCTTGGTAATACTCTTAAATACATTTTTAGGAAATAAGTTTCTCAAAAACTTATATTTTTCTAAGTGTCAAAATTTATAAAAATTTTGACAGAGTTTCCCCTAAAAATGGAGGTTTCCCATGTTTTCAAAACATGTGTTTATTTTCTTTTAAATTATCAACAATCATCAACAACAATTATCAACAATAATCATCAACAATAATCACTATTTCCTCCATTTCATGAACTTGATTATTTAAAAAAAATGTGTAGTAACTTACTAGCACATTTAGTAAGTCTTGTTATCTTTAAAAATAATTTTAGTTTCTTAAAAACTTTATTTTTAAAGAATATGAAGTTTCACAACTTCTAGTCGAGATTCGCAAAAATATTTCTTTGTTAAATTTTTCTTGTGACACAAGTGTCTACACACTTGTTTATGTACTAAAATGCTTTTAGTTTGGATAAGATCCGGGCTTTAACAACACTAATATTTTTGCTTGGTTCTTCCGAAAAACCACTTGTAGATCTTTGGATCTACTAGTTTAGAACTCCATTTTATAAGAAAAATCGTTTTTACTCAAGTTCATGTTTATGTTTGAAAGGGTTCGTCATCTAATAATTTTACAACTTAACATAAGGCTAGTTCATGTTCCAAAAACATGATCTAGCGTGGTTTGATGACGATCCCTTCCAACACTAGCAATCCACAACAATAAATAATCATAACAAAACTAGTTTCAAAAGTTTTACACTAACATTCATCCATTAACCACCATTTTTATTATTTTTAGTAGACTTTTAGTTTTGGTCTCTAGTGTTCATAATTTTTTTTATCCAACAAATCTCTTATTAACCACTTTAGACAAGATTAATAGGATGTTTTAGAACACTTACTACTAGCTCGAGGCTAGGGAAGAAACTAGACGAAAAATGGGTGGTTAATAGCGTTGTGGAGAGGTCCTTGCGATTCCGTAAGCACCGAGCCTCCTTGTATGAACCCTTTCACCTTGGTAATTATGTAGAATTGCAAGATTGAAAATTTGAAGTGGTGGTGGGTGTGTGTTAGGTCTCAGCCGAAGGTAGCAAGAGAGAGGGAGAGAACACAATTTTGTTTGAGTGTTATGGAAATGAATTGGTTACTCTCTAGATCTTCTTATAAACCATCCAAGTCTTTTATCCACTAAACAAAGTGTCCCCATGATATTTGACAATCTAAATTAAATAATCAAAGTTTGTAAGAGTATGTCCCCATTGGGGAAACGATCGTTGGTGGGGGGGTGAGCACATGGTTCCATTTCAACTAGTGGTTAATTTATATTTAGTTAGTTAGTTAGGGGAAAAAATTAGTTATTATGTGTGTTGTAATATATAGCGGGTGTTAGGGTATTCGGGGACCCTAACTGGCTCAGAAAAAGAAAAAAAAAACTATGTCATTGACAATATTTTTTTTTTATGTCCCGGGTAAAGTCCGGTTGTTTGGTTGGATATCAATCCGTTAAAGTGCTAAATTACACTTTTTAGTGACTTTAATGTATCCTTTTGTAACACTTTTGATTCCCAACACTTAGGGAAATATTCTGGATGATAAAACGAAATTTCTGCATAATATCCATATGCTTAAATGCTGAATTGAGCTGAATTATACCAAATTATGCACTTAAAGTGTGTTTCGGGTGCTTTTTAGTGCTTATTTTTGCTTTCGCAATGTCTATAAATTAAACCCTTACATATACTCTAGGGTTTTAACGTATTTTTGTCGTCGGACCTACACCTAGGCCTCAATTCTAATGTCTGACTGCTTTCTGCAGTTCAGTCGACACAGTGTGTCTTACCGGTGAGTTTACTATTATTCTGACGCAACGCTCTCGTTTATGCATAAAGCAATATTTTGTAGTATACAACATGCATGAATTCACTTGTTTAATCATGTGTTCAGACATTGCTGACAATTAAACTCATAATTGCAGTCATTAAGCAATAATTAATGTGTGCGGAAATTACCGGTTTGGGCCAGCGGAAATTACCGGTTTGGGCCAGTTGTCATAGTCTCCCCCCGTTAAAAGAATTTCGTCCCGAAATTCAGACTGAACTCACTCTCGCTGGAGTCTTCTTGAATAGGTGGGGATACTTTTTTCTTGAACTGGTCCTCACGTTCCCATGTGTACTCGGGTCCGTGCTTAGAGCTCCAACGTACTTTGACAAGCTTCACACTGCTCCTCCTGGTCTTGTTGACTTTCCAGTCAGTAACCTCAACGGGTTGCTCTGTAAATCGGAGGGCTTCATCAATATGCACTTCATCCATCGGGATGATCACGTTTTCCTGTGTTGGACTCTTCTTCAGGTTGGATACATGAAACGTATCATGTACTCCATTAAGTTCTTCCGGTAACTCCAACTTGTATGCCACGGTACCAATTCTCTTCAAAATTCTGAATGGTCCGATGTATCGTGGATTCAGCTTTCCACGCTTTCCAAACCTGACTACGCCCTTCCATGGTGAGACTTTTAACAACACTTTGTCTCCCACCTTGAAATCTACCGATTTTCTATTTGGATCAGCGTAGCTCTTTTGTCGCTCTCGAGCCGCCTTAATGCGCTCTCGGATCTGCGCAATCTTGTCGGTGGTCTCTTGTACAAGTTCAGGACCAACCATACGTTTATCTCCGGCATCTGCCCAACATAAGGGCGATCGGCATTTGCGGCCATACAGAGCTTCGAACGGCGCGGCTTTTATGCTCGTGTGATAACTGTTATTGTAGGAAAACTCAACTAAAGGTAGATGAGTATCCCAGCTGCCGCCTAGATCCATGACACATGCGCGAAGCATATCTTCTAACGTTTGTATAGTCCGTTCGCTCTGGCCGTCTGTTTGCGGATGGAATGCCGTGCTCAGATCTAACTGGGATCCAAAGGCTTCCTGAAATGATTGCCAGATTCTTGAGACAAAGCGTCCATCTCTGTCTGAAATGATTGAGATTGGCACTCCATGACGTGCCACAATTTCTCTTAAGTATATTTCAGCAAGCTTTCCAGTGCTGTCTTTTTCTCGGATCGGTAGGAAGTGCGCGGACTTCGTTAATCGATCAACTATTACCCATATCATATCGTGCCCTCTCGGGGTCCTGGGTAATTTCGTTATGAAGTCCATCGAGATTTGTTCCCACTTCCACACGGGAATCTCTGGTTGTTGTAGTAGGCCGGACGGTTTCTGATATTCTGCCTTAACCTTGGCACATGTTAGGCATTTTCCAACATACACAGCAACGTCGCTTTTGAGTCTCGGCCACCAATAGTACTCCTTCAAGTCTTGATACATTTTGTCTGATCCTGGGTGGATCGAATATCTCGATTTGTGGGCTTCATTAAGGATGACTTCTCGTATGCCACCATAGAGTGGAACACAAATACGCTTCTTAAAGTATAAGGCTCCCTCTTCGTTTGGCACCATGTATTTCAGCATACCCCGTAGGTATTCAGCTTTACGGTTTTCTTCTTTAAGAGCTTCTTGTTGTGCATCTCGAATGCGTGCTGTGAGGTTCGTTCGAATCGTCATTTTCAGTGCTCGAACCCTTAGGGTCTTAACCCTTTCTTTTCGGCTCAACGCGTCTGCTACAACGTTCTCCTTTCCAGGATGGTACTTAATCTCACAGTCATAATCATTCAACAGCTCGACCCAACGTCGTTGGCGCATATTCAATTCCTTCTGATCAAATATGTGTTGTAAGCTTTTGTGATCTGTGAAGATTGTACATCGAGTACCATATAAATAATGTCGCCAAATCTTTAAGGCGAATACCACTGCGCCCAGCTCCAGGTCGTGAGTGGTATAATTTCTCTCGTGAACCTTCAGTTGTCTTGAAGCGTAGGCGATGACTTTTTGGCGTTGCATAAGCACACAACCCAAGCCTTGTCGTGAGGCGTCGCAGTATACCACAAAGTCTTCAGTGCCTTCGGGTAGTGATAGTATGGGTGCATCGCATAGCTTGCTCTTCAGTAACTGGAAGGCTTCTTCTTGTTTGTGACCCCGGTCGTACTTCTTGTCTTTCTGAGTAAGGGTCGTTAGCGGTTGAGCTATTTTTGAGAAATTCTCGATGAATCGCCGATAATAGCCCGCTAAGCCCAAAAATTGCCGAACTTCAGTTGGGGTCTTGGGAGCTTCCCAATTCTTTATTGCTTCAATCTTGGATGGGTCTACATGAATGCCCTTCTCATTCACAACGTGACCAAGAAATTGTACTTCGCGAATCCAGAATTCGCACTTCGAGAACTTTGCATAAAGCTTCTCTTTCTTCAGTAGTTCCAAGATGGTTCTGAGATGTTGCTTGTGCTCTTCTTTCGTTCGCGAGTAAATCAGGATATCATCGATAAATACAATCACGAATTTATCGAGATATGGTTTACATACACGGTTCATCAGGTCCATAAAGACCGCTGGCGCGTTCGTTAGTCCAAACGGCATCACAAGGAATTCGTAGTGCCCATAGCGCGTTCTGAATGCAGTCTTTGGCACACTTTCATCTTGGATTTTCAGCTGATGGTATCCAGATCGAAGGTCGATCTTGGAATAGTAGCTTGATCCTTGTAGTTGATCAAACAAGTCATCAATCCTCGGTAGCGGATACCGATTCTTGATTGTGAGCTTGTTCAGTTCCCTGTAATCGATACACATCCGCAGTGTTCCATCCTTCTTCTTCACGAACAATACTGGAGCTCCCCAGGGTGAGAAGCTTGGCCTTATGAATCCTTTATCCAACAACTCCTGGAGCTGTGTAGATAATTCTTGCATTTCGGATGGCGCAAGTCGATAGGGTGCCTTGGCTACAGGAGCAGCTCCTGGAACCAAGTCTATACGGAATTCGACTTGTCGTTGAGGAGGTAGTCCTGGCAGATCTTCAGGGAACACATCAGGAAATTCCTTCACCACAGGAATGTCTTCGAGTTTCGGCTCCTCAGCCTTCTTGTCTATAACGTGTGCTAGGAAGGCAACACATCCTTTCCTTAAGCACTTCTGTGCCTTCATACAACTGATGATTCGTAGAGGCGCGTTTCGTCTTTCTCCATGTACTATGAGAGTTTCATCATTCGCCAGAGGGATGCGAATGATTTTCTCATGACAAATGACTTCCGCTTTGTTCTTGGACAACCAGTCCATTCCGACCACTACATCGAAGCTACCTAATTGAATAGGTAAGAGGTCGATGCTAAATCTTCGTTCACCAAGTTCTAGCGTGCAGCCTCTAACAACTTCGCCCGATTCAACAAGTTTACCATTGGCTAGTTCTATGGAATAAGGAATTTCCAATCTACTAGATTCTATTCCAAGTATGCGTTTAAATTCCACAGACATGAAGCTATAATCGGCGCCAGTGTCAAATAACATGGATGCAAAGTGATTGTTAATGAGGAACGTACCGGTGACCACGTTAGGGTCCTCGCGTGCGTTCTTTGCTCCAATCACAAATGCTCGAGCCTGAGCATTGTTTCCCTCTGGGCAGTCCTTCATGAAATGATCATTGCTTCCACATCTGAAGCATCCTTTGGTTCCAAGGGTTTTCGTCTCCTGGGGCGGGTTTGCGTCACGCTTCTTGCTGAAACCCTTGTTGTTGCGAGTTGCTTGGTTCAAACTCGTATGCTTTCTCTTTTTGTCACCGGACGACTCAGCATGCGTCTCGGTCTTTTCAGTGGGGTTCAACGATAGCTTCTTCATACGAACACAATCTTCAGTAAGGCTGACAGCCAGAGTTATAGCCTCGGTGATCGTTTGAGGTTTGGCCGATGTCACCATGCCGCGAAACTCTGGGGCCAGTCCCCAAATGTAGCGTTCGACACGCTTAAATTCGGGAGTCACCATGTAGGGAAGCACTCTAGACAGGTCGTGGAACCTTCGAGTATAACTGCTAATACTCGCACCTTCCATGGTCAAGTGCCAGAACTTCGTTTCCAGACTTTGGAGTTCAGCACGAGAGCAATACTTCTCTCTCATTCTTTCCTTCAGTTCCTCCCAGGTTAGGCCATAAGCGGCATTATCGCCCAAAGTTTGGACTTGCAAGTTCCACCAAGTCAGAGCTTCATCGATGAATAACCCAGTAGCAAAGGTGACTTGTTGATCCGTGGTACACTTGCTCATGCGGATAGTAGCTTCAGTCTTCTTCGTCCAGCGTACGAAGTCTACTGCACCTCCTGTGTCGTCGTAGTTCATCGGCTTGCAGTCGAGGAACTGCTTGAAAGTGCAGCTTTGAGCTGCGTTGCCTCCAGACGAATCTCCATGCCCGTTACGCCTAGCATTGCTTGGTCCACCACTGTCTTGAGTTCGGTTCGCCTCGTACTGGGCGATAGCAGTGGAGATCCTTTCCTCCAGTAGAGCGTTCAGCTCTTCAGCAGTTCTTGGCAGTGGGGGAGGAGGCGGTTGATCATCATTGCGAGCATTCACAGTTTTCCTGGGTGCCATGTTCTGACAGAACATAACACAACAGGGTTAATCATTTGTTTGATATCGTCACACTAGACAGTAGTATCATATATATTCAGAGGTATATATACCACATAAGTGACATCAAACAATTATTACTCTAGCAGAGTACTTAGTAGGCTTGCACTGAGGGAATCTATACGTGACAAGACTTGCTGTGATTTATGTGCACTGAATTCCATAATTATGTATGCATCCATAATTACGTAACTCCTTGCACAGTCCGCACAGTTCGTTTCATCCTCGTATTTCTTCCTTCAGATGGGCCATCGCTTTTAGGTAGAGTCACGTATACTTGTGACATTCTACTTCTAGTACATGCTAATTATCACACATAATTGCAAGTAATTTCTAGTCAACGACAAGTGCTACTCAAGTGCACTCTAAGTCTCGTAGTGTCTTTTCTAGACTCATGTAGACAGTTTCAGGCAGTGGATGTCGCGGGACGTTTTATGCAATGAAAACTCTTTGAAAATTGTTTTCGTGAATGGATCCTAGAGATTGTAGACTAGACTCGAGAAGGAATCCTGGTTCACTACAATCGCAGCTCTGATACCAATCTGTCACACCCCTTTCTGCGGCGGAAGCACGAGGTGTGATCATGAAAGGTTCTCATTGCATACGAAGAGTAAACATGCTACATGCTCGTAAAATAACATCAAATACCATGATTTGAAAACATAAGTTTAGCGTTTATATCGCTAGACAGCATAAAACATTGTCTTAAAAGTTTTACAACTTTATTTAAAGTTAAACACAAACGACATCCACGAGCATAAGCAAGACCACGCACACATACATCCTAGTTACCTGAAATACATGTGAGTTTTTGGAAAAACGTCAACATAATGTTGGTGTGAATTCATGCAGTTTTGTATTTCATGTTTGTATACTTTGTATGAAAACATAGTTTGTGAGTAAATCAAGTTTTCATAAATAAATCCAGTTTCATGTGTACACCACGTACCCATGTATAATTCAATCTTTTCTTGAGTACCCCACGTACTTCAAGTTATATATCAATCCTCTTGAGTACCCCACGTACTTCAAGTTATATATCAATTTTAGTATGGTATGAATTTTATGTAAATACAGTATTTCTGTAATTATCAGATTGTTAATGGGTTGCAAAGCCATTAACATGTGGCACGACATAGGAAGTCACCAAACCTAAGGCATTTAATTGGTATATTCTGAGACACAAAAGCACTACTCGATTCTCGCCCTCACCGAGAGTGTGGCTGCCAGGCACCCGTTAGATCTAACCTTTTGTTCTGCGGTCTAAGTATGTACACGATTAATGGTGCTTCTGTACCCTATTCGTGACACTATTTCTCATAACGCATCCTACTTGGTTCTCGTCCTCACCAAGCGCGTTTTTTTTTATCATTTCTCATAACGCATCCAACTTGGTTCTCGTCCTCACCAAGCGCGTTTCTTTTTATCATTTCTCATAACGCATCCAACTTGGTTCTCGTCCTCACCAAGTGCGTTTCTTATTATCTTATATTTTGTCACACTTGGTTCTTGTTCTCACCAAGTGGACTTCTTGTATTTATATCATACCATTTATAAATATTGTACTTTTGTACATGTATTTCACCCCCGAAGTTATAAAAACTGAAAACAGTTAAAGAGAAAAGGGGGAGCATGAACTCACAACTTTGCGTTCCTTGCGTCGTAAACTTCACCGGATTTGCTTAATTAACGTCGTAACCTATACGCGTTTTCTTAACGTTAGTCACTAGACTTGCGTCGCACAAGTACAGTCACTCTCTTTTGTATATATTCTTGTGTTAAAAATATTCTATATTTTTAACTACGTATCTTACTTATATTATTTTCTCCAAAAATAAATATAAGTCTTTTGTGTTTTGCACTTTGCACCCGAATTATGTATCTTGTATGTTGTATGTGTATTTTTATATTTCTACTCCTCATGAGTATTTAGTGTATTTTTAAGTCTTAATACACTAGCACGTATATCACATACTATATACACTTAGCACAATAGTTGGTGATAAAATAATATATATTTTTCTCTCAAAAATATATATATACATAAGATCCATTTTTATTTTTGAAGAAATCACCATTTCTTATAACCAAAAATTAGGGAAACCTTGGTAATACTCTTAAATACATTTTTAGGAAATAAGTTTCTCAAAAACTTATATTTTTCTAAGTGTCAAAATTTATAAAAATTTTGACAGAGTTTCCCCTAAAAATGGAGGTTTCCCATGTTTTCAAAACATGTGTTTATTTTCTTTTAAATTGTCAACAATCATCAACAACAATTATCAACAATAATCATCAACAATAATCACTATTTCCTCCATTTCATGAACTTGATTATTTAAAAAAAATGTGTAGTAACTTACTAGCACATTTAGTAAGTCTTGTTATCTTTAAAAATAATTTTAGTTTCTTAAAAACTTTATTTTTAAAGAATATGAAGTTTCACAACTTCTAGTCGAGATTCGCAAAAATATTTATTTGTTAAATTTTTCTTGTGACACAAGTGTCTACACACTTGTTTATGTACTAAAATGCTTTTAGTTTGGATAAGATCCGGGCTTTAACAACACTAATATTTTTGCTTGGTTCTTCCGAAAAACCACTTGTAGATCTTTGGATCTACTAGTTTAGAACTCCATTTTATAAGAAAAATCGTTTTTACTCAAGTTCATGTTTATGTTTGAAAGGGTTCGTCATCTAATAATTTTACAACTTAACATAAGGCTAGTTCATGTTCCAAAAACATGATCTAGCGTGGTTTGATGACGATCCCTTCCAACACTAGCAATCCACAACAATAAATAATCATAACAAAACTAGTTTCAAAAGTTTTACACTAACATTCATCCATTAACCACCATTTTTATTATTTTTAGTAGACTTTTAGTTTTGGTCTCTAGTGTTCATAATTTTTTTTATCCAACAAATCTCTTATTAACCACTTTAGACAAGATTAATAGGATGTTTTAGAACACTTACTACTAGCTCGAGGCTAGGGAAGAAACTAGACGAAAAATGGGTGGTTAATAGCGTTGTGGAGAGGTCCTTGCGATTCCGTAAGCACCGAGCCTCCTTGTATGAACCCTTTCACCTTGGTAATTATGTAGAATTGCAAGATTGAAAATTTGAAGTGGTGGTGGGTGTGTGTTAGGTCTCGGCCGAAGGTAGCAAGAGAGAGGGAGAGAACACAATTTTGTTTGAGTGTTATGGAAATGAATTGGTTACTCTCTAGATCTTCTTATAAACCATCCAAGTCTTTTATCCACTAAACAAAGTGTCCCCATGATATTTGACAATCTAAATTAAATAATCAAAGTTTGTAAGAGTATGTCCCCATTGGGGAAACGATCGTTGGTGGGGGGGTGAGCACATGGTTCCATTTCAACTAGTGGTTAATTTATATTTAGTTAGTTAGTTAGGGGAAAAAAATTAGTTATTATGTGTGTTGTAATATATAGCGGGTGTTAGGGTATTCGGGGACCCTAACTGGCTCAGAAAAAGAAAAAAAAAACTATGTCATTGACAATATTTTTTTTTTTTATGTCCCGGGTAAAGTCCGGTTGTTTGGTTGGATATCAATCCGTTAAAGTGCTAAATTACACTTTTTAGTGACTTTAATGTATCCTTTTGTAACACTTTTGATTCCCAACACTTAGGGAAATATTCTGGATGATAAAACGAAATTTCTGCATAATATTCATATGCTTAAATGCTGAATTGAGCTGAATTATACCAAATTATGCACTTAAAGTGTGTTTCGGGTGCTTTTTAGTGCTTATTTTTGCTTTCGCAATGTCTATAAATTAAACCCTTACATATACTCTAGGGTTTTAACGTATTTTTGTCGTCGGACCTACACCTAGGCCTCAATTCTAATGTCTGACTGCTTTCTGCAGTTCAGTCGACACAGTGTGTCTTACCGGTGAGTTTACTATTATTCTGACGCAACGCTCTCGTTTATGCATAAAGCAATATTTTGTAGTATACAACATGCATGAATTCACTTGTTTAATCATGTGTTCAGACATTGCTGACAATTAAACTCATAATTGCAGTCATTAAGCAATAATTAATGTGTGCGGAAATTACCGGTTTGGGCCAGTTGTCACATAACAATCAGTTTCTCATGCATAACACGTATCCTACGTATGGTTTATTTGCACATTCTTCGTCCACATAACAGGTACACACTTTAACGATTTATGCCCATATAAACTTCCCATCCATTCCCTACTCATAAACAAACATACGATATTGCACGTAACACATAATACATGTTAGATCATTCACCGATAGCATACTCGACATTTAGACACGCAAGTCACAACCTATGTCAATTCAACATTAATATACAAAACCGGCTGTTTTCGGACGTTTAAATAAAATAGTTAAATTATTCCAAAAATTCCCAAATTTTTACAGGATCTCTTACATGAACCAAAAATTATTGTGTAAAAATATCGGGGTCCAGTTCATTATCAGTAATTTATAGAAATTCGTTTACCGGACTGCAATCAGATTTACTACATTCTGATTGCAGTTCACGGAATAATTCGTCTAAAATTCCTCGGAAGTTCGTTTGACAAAATTCCAGTTCGAGGGTCACAAATACATCAGTGACTATCTTTGGTATGAATTTTAGGGGCTGGTTCAATTCAGGTTTCAAATTACGACCGAAAACGTACAGCCCATTTTACTGCAGTAAAAATCAGCCTTAGCTGCTGTCACGAAAACAGACTTTTAAAATAGTAAACGACCTCAAAAAAATACGATTCCAGCGCCATTTTCTTCGTTTTTCGAAAAGACCCGATTTAGGCTTCAGAAATTCCGTTTTTCGATTTGTTAAAGTCTGTTTACGGCCTGTTGAATGCGGCTGAAAAAGTACATCAGAATGCTGTTTCGTGGTTTAAGCATTACTAAATCGCACCAACGAGTGTCCGAACAATGGATTTAACAAGAAACCAACAATCAAACATCAAGTATGATTTAACCAACCCTCAAACCGACAAGATTTCCGCTTCATTATTCAGACATAAATAACTTTATGTAACTTTTATAATCTTTACTTTTGTTTAACATCTTTTAATCCTTTTGATCTTTAGTGACTTAAACAACAACACATCATACTACATATCAACTATGAACAAGATGAAAAACAAAGTGTGAAGAAACTTACTACTAGCTTAAAGCTAGGGATGCAATCTAGTGAAGAAATGTGATGAGAAAAGATGAAGAAAAGCTAGAGACAAGTTCCTTTGAAATCCCTTCAAGAAGCAACCTCCATGGATTCAACCTTGAAGCTTTGAATGGCACATAATGTGAAGAAGATGGGAGATGTTTAAGTGAGGGTGGTGATTTCGGTTTGGGGCAGCCGAAATAAGAGAGAGAGAGGTGAAGTGATGAGGGTTGAGTGTGAATCTTGGTGAAATGACATTGAATCCTTGTGCCATACATATATAGATATCTTCATATATTAGGATGAGATCTACAAGCAAGGTCTATTAAATTATGAAGATATAATCTTGGCAAGATCATGAGATTATGGAGAAAATATATGGTGGGGTCCTTGGGGCTGATTTTCGGTTCTAATGGGGGGGGGGGGGGGTTGGGTGTAACATTTCAAGTAAATGACAACCATAAGTTAGATCTCAAGTATAACTTTCACATATGTTATTTATTTGCTTTTTAGCGGGTGCTAGGGTGTTCGGGGATCACGACTAGCCAGGAAATAAATAAATAATGTGTTTGGCAAAATTTAGTGTCCCGGGTAATGTCCGGTTGTTCGGTCGGATACTGTTTCGTTAAGTTGTTTAATTGTTCCGTAAGGCGTCTTATACATATATTTTTGTAACACAATTAATTTCTAACACATAGGAAAATATTCGGGACCATTTAGTCAAGTTTTCTGCATACTACTAGTATGCTAACACGCACATGTAAGTAACACAGATATCAGAAAGCAGTTAAGTAATTCCACACAGTCGTCAAACACTTTAATTATCATTAATGAATTGTACGGAATACATGGGGTTTTGAGGGTTGTCACATTCTCCCCCTGTTAAGAGAATTTCGTCCTGAAATTTAGCACCTGGTTACTGAGGAAGCTAGTTAAGTTGCGTTGTTTTCCTGGGGTGTCACATCATCCCCCCGTTGATTTGGAATTTCGTCCCGAAATTCTGCAGTAGCTTCAGCCTCAGTGGTGGTTGCGTTTTTCTTAAACAGTTGGGGATACTTGAGTTTCAATTGGTCTTCTCGTTCCCAGGTATACTCTGGGCCACGACGAGCATTCCAACGAACTCGGACCAGAGGTATCCTGGTATGCTTGAGGATCTTAACATCTCGATCCGTAATCTCTACTGGTTCCTCGACGAATCGCAGCTGGTCGTCGATAGTGAGTTCCTTCAGAGGAACTATGAGGGTCTCATCTGACAGACACTTCTTCAGATTCGACACATGGAAAACATTGTGAACTCCGCTGAGTTATTCAGGTAGATTCAATCTGTAGGCGACTTTGCCAATTTTCTCAATGACTTCGAATGGTCTGACATAACGCGGATTGAGTTTGCCTCGTTTGCCAAAGCAGACTACACCTTTCCAAGGTGAGACTTTGAGTAGCACTCGATCCCCAACCTGGAGCTCGAGTGGTTTTCTTCCCTTATGAGCACAACTTTTCTGACGGTCACGAGCTGCCGCCATTCGCTGTCGTATCTGAGCAATTCTCTCGGTGGTATCTACCACAAGTTCTGGGCCAGTGATTTGGCTGTCACCAACTTCTGCCCAACAGAGAGGTGATCGGCATTTGCGTCCGTATAATGCCTCAAACGGAGTGGCTTGGATGCTGGTGTGGTAGCTGTTGTTGTACGAAAACTCCACTAGCGGGAGGTGCTTTTCCCAGCCATTACCAAAATCGATTACACATGCCCTAAGCATGTCTTCAAGGGTTTGGATGGTGCGTTCAGATTGCCCATCCGTCTGCGGGTGGTAAGCGGTGCTCATATCTAAACGTGAGCCAAAGGACTTGTGCATTGCTTGCCACAGTTCAGAAGTAAAACGTGGGTCACGATCAGATATAATAGAGGTTGGCACTCCGTGCCTTGATACCACTTCCTTTAGGTAAATGTCTGCAAGAGTAGAAAACTTATCCGTTTCTTTGATAGCCAGAAAATGTGCAGACTTGGTCAGTCGATCTACGATCACCCAAATGGTATCGTTTCCGCGTTGAGATCTGGGCAGGCCGGTCACGAAATCCATGGAAATTTGCTCCCATTTCCATTTCGGGATCTCCGGTTGTTGAAGTAGGCCTGATGGTTTCTGATATTCAGACTTGACTCTCGCACAAGTCAAGCACTTGCTGACGTAGGTTGCTATGTGGGCTTTCATGCCAGGCCACCAGTATGTGGTCTTGAGGTCGTGGTACATCTTGTCCGAACCAGGGTGTACCGAATAACGAGACTTATGTGCTTCATCCATCACAAGCTCGCGTAAGTTGCCATAAATTGGAACCCAAATACGCCCTGTTACATAGTAGGCGCCGTCTTCCTTTTGTTCTAGCCGCTGCCTCGATCCTCGTAAGGATTCAGCCCTGATGTTTTCTGCTTTCAATGCTTCGACCTGGGCATCTCGAATTTGAGCGGGAAGGTTGGATTGGATGGTAAGTTGTAAAGCACGTACACGCTTAGGTATGGTATCCTTTCGACTGAGGGCGTCTGCCACCACATTGGCTTTGCCCGGATGGTACTTGATCGCGCATTCGTAATCGTTCAAGAGCTCAACCCATCGGCGTTGACGCATGTTTAACTCCTTTTGCTTGAAGATATGCTCGAGACTCCTGTGATCGGTGTAAATGGTGCACTTGGTACCGTACAGGTAATGTCTCCATATCTTAAGCGCGAATACAACTGCTCCCAGCTCCAGATCGTGAGTAGTGTAATTTCTTTCGTGAACCTTGAGTTGGCGTGATGCGTAGGCAATGACCTTGTCACGTTGCATCAACACGCAACCAAGTCCTTGGATGGAAGCATCGCAGTAAACCACAAATCATCTGTGCCCTCCGGCAATGAGAGGATAGGCGCGCTACAAAGTCTATCTTTCAAGTGCTGAAATGCGGACTCCTGTGCATCACCCCAATGATAGGTGACACCCTTCTAAGTCAGTGAAGTGAGAGGTTGCGCAATCTTGGAGAAGTCTTTGATAAACCTTCTGTAATATCCTGCCAAACCCAAAAATTGGCGGATTTCTGTTGGTGTACGGGGTGCAGGCTAGTTCTTGATTGAGTCAACCTTGGATGGATCAACATGAATCCCATCCTTGTTTACCACATGGCCTAGAAAGTGGACTTCGCGAAGCCAGAAGTCACATTTCGAAAACTTGGCATACAACTGTTCTTTTCAAAGAAGTTCCAACATAAGACGTAAATGCTGCTCGTGTTCCTCCTGACTCTTAGAATAGATCAGGATATCGTCGATGAACACAATAACGAACTTATCCAGGTAAGGCTTACATACTCGGTTCATGAGATCCATGAAGACCGCTGGTGCATTCGTCAGCCCGAATGGCATAACCAGAAACTCGTAATGGCCGTAACGAGTTCTGAATGCTGTTTTGGAGACGTCCTCATCCTGGATGTGATAATCCGTACGTTCAAGGTCACTTACGTTCGAGGTCTTTTGCCATTTGTTACTTTCGGGTTATTACGTTAAATGTTATAACTTATTATATGAATAGAGTATATTATTTAAATGATATAACTCGTTTACTCAATGGTCAGCTGCGAAGTCCTCAAGTAGGTTAATGTCGAATGGATCAAATACTTAGCCTGTGTGACCCAACAACAACAATCTCGGCCCAAGATCCTTAAACTCAAACCGGCCCCAAAAACCCACCTCTTGTGTCGCACGTATATACATTAGGGTACGTATCATTCTTTTTAAAAACCCTAGTACTTCTCTTTCTCTCTCTCTCTTGATGATCGATGGCAGACACCCCCCCCCCACATCGAAGCACATCTTCACTCTCATATCAGCCTCTCTTGTCTAGCAACACTCATCTTCCGGTTAGTATAACTTTAAATGATTCGAATATTGTTGATTGTTCTAGGTTATATGTGAAGTATGGTGATATTCATAGAACTGTATGTGATATAATTTTAATGATTTGAATCTTGTTGATTGTTGATTGTAAGTTCATGATTAGATCTCTATGACTTCATAAGACGACGATTATTAACAAAAACTCTATATGATAATGATAAACTAAATGACTTGGTGTGACTTGATTCGAATGTTCTGATGTTAAAGATTGGAAGGTAACTGCTAGTCGATGGGTATGGAACTTGAATGGTTTATTGACTGCTTCCTTATGATGTGCATGAAATAAAAGGTATTGCATGAACTGTGTGATGTGAATGAGCTGTACGATGTGTATGATGTCCAAGGAACCATGTGATGTATATAATATTACATGAAACTGTCACAAATAGGTTGGTATTGTGAATATTGTATGTCGGCCATGATTATTAGAATTCATCAGATTTCATTAGTTATCATGTGATTTGTTCCCTCATCATGTCAATTCATGACATCAAGTTCATGTGTGGTAACTGGGTTGTCGGCCACCTTCTTTGCTGCAGACTTAATATAATTTATTAGTTTTATGCTGCATGTTGACTTTGGTTGTTAAATTAAATGGGTATTATCTGGTAATGTATGCGGATGAGAGTCACTAGTGGGCCGCACATGTTTAGATAGGTATTGGGTCACACAATTAAAAAGGGGGGGGGGGTTATGTGTTGGATCTGGAAAGCAAGTGGGTTACACAAGTGTTATGGGCCGCAGGATTTGTGGGCTAATTACACGGGCTGCAAATACTTTTATACGACTGAATGGGGTTGGGTAGTCATAACTGGCCGTACACCTTTGACCCGTCACGCACACATAAGTTATTTGGGCCGAACCTAGATGGGCCGAGTTTCTTATAAAAACCATATATAACAGTTAGACAAGATTAGTGATGTATATGAATATATGACCAAATCCCTAGTGCCATCTTATTTTGTGATTAACTTATGATGTGTCATACAATAACGCTAAATGTGATTATGAAGCTGTTTACGAACCGATACGTGTGAAGTTAATTGTGAACTGAACTGTTTGCGATAAGGTGTGATGTGAACCTGTATTGTGGTTATAAGTAGGACCAGATACTTGCTAGGACCTGCGTAACTTTGTGCGTTCTGCTTACTTGTAACTTGTGTAATAAATGTAAAGAATACATGTTCACGTGTACACGAAACTAACTGCTATTGGTAACCACAATAGGGATCGATTGATCAACTTGGAATACGTACTTTAATTTTACCGAGCAAACCAAGGTGAGTTCACTGCATTTCTCAAGCATGCGTCCCGGTGGTTTGGGACAACTAGTAAACATTTGGAAGGGAATCTTGGGTAAACAGTTAAATTGGGTTTTGGTTATTGAACATGGAATCTATCATTATCGGATTGCCTGTAGGGCAATGGGGTAATTAGTTGATAGCGCTATTAGGTTTGATACCTCGCACCGGGCCGTAAGGACGGGCGCAAACTAATTATCTGGGCATCATTACCAATGCTTGGTTAGGGGCATTGGGGACTGGACACACTTCCCGGATACATATGGGCACACTCCCTAGGGTATCTCAACAAGTCATAAACAGCATCATATCACAACGTTGAATTGGCTTAACAGATATCTGGTAACTACACACGTTAACAAAACTTTGAACTCACCAGCGTAGTCTGACACACTTGTTTGCATGCTTGTAGGTCGTTAGTTGGTACACACTGGAACTTGTGACCTGGAGCAGCTGGAGTGGACATGGTCTTAACGAACATATTTATCTTATTGGTTTATTGATACATTATATACTTTATTGCTTCCGCTGATTACTTGGTTTTATTTAAACTTACAAACAGTATTTCCTTTACAAACAAGTACTTTATTATTTTATTGAATGTGTTTGATATGATTAGTGGATCATTGTTGAATCGTCGCACTCCTAGTAGGGACATACCCTAGGTGGGAAATTGGGGGTGTGACACTGGACCCTCAGCTGATGGTATCCCGATCTCAAGTCAATCTTGGAGTAATAGCTCGACCCTTGCAACTGGTCGAACAAGTCGTCAATACGTGGAAGAGGATAACGATTCTTCACAGTCACCTTGTTAAGTTCGCGATAGTCAATACACATTCTGAAAGTACCATCTTTCTTCTTTACGAACAAGACTGGAGCTCCCCAGGGCGAAGAGCTAGGACGTATAAAAACCTTTTCCAAGAGTTCTTGTAGTTGCGTGGACAGTTCTTCAAGTTCTGATGGAGCTAGACGATATGGTGCTCGAGCTACTGGTGCTGCTCCAGGAGCTAGCTCGATTTGAAATTCAACTTGGCGGTGAGGCGGAAGACCAGGTAATTCCTCAGGAAATACCTCAGGAAAATCACGCACAATAGGAATGTCTCCAATTCTCTTCTCTTCCGTGGATGTGTCAGTAACGAGTGCCAGAATGGCAGTGTGGCCCTTGCGCAAACATTTTGGGCCTTAAGGAAAGAGATGATGCCTTCGACAGCACCACTCTTGTCGCCACGAATCACAAGAGATTCTTCACCAGAACGAGGAATGCGAATGATTTTCTCCTTGCAAACAATCTCCGCTTGATGATGAGATAGCCAATCCATACCAATAACAACGTCGAAACTACCAAGTGTGATAGGAATAAGATCGATAGGGAAAGTCTGACCAGCTAAGACGAGGTTACAACCTTTAACTACGTGTGTGGCTTCAAGACTTTTACCATTTGCTAGCTCTATCGTGCGTTTGGTGTTCAAAAGCTTACGGATACATAACTAGTATCGGCACCCGAATCGAATAAAACAGTAACAAAGAAGTCATCCAGAAGAAACTTACCCATCACAACGTTGGGATCGTTCCTTGCATCACCCTGACCAATCACGAAAGCACGACCCCTTGCTCCATTACCATTGTTGTTACCCCCGTTGTTGCCTCCATTGTTGTTCCCGTTTCCCTGGTTGTTGTTGTTGTTCTGATTCTGGTTAAGCTGGGGACAATTCTTCTAAAAGTGGCCTTCAGCGCCACACTAAAAGCATCCCCTGTTGCCCTGTTGCTGTTGTTGATTCTGCGGTGCTTGCTGTTGCTGCTGGCGATTCTGATTTGCAGGCCGTGAGCTCCTGCAATCCTTGGCTTCGTGACCCATCTTGAGACACCTCTGACAACGCCCTTTGTTGCATTGACCACTATGGTGTCTGTTACATTTGTTGCACTTCGGGTGGTTTCCTCGATACCCACCCTGTCCTTGATTACCGGAGGATTGCTGACCAGGACTCTGGTAGCCATCAGTCTTTCTCTGCTGAGACTGAACCGAAGCAGAACCCTTACTGGAGTTTCCATCCCATTTTCGCTTGTTGTCGGTAGGTGCATCAGAAGTAGCTGTGGCACTGATACGTTTGGGTAGCCTGTTTTGCTCCACCGCCTGGTCGGTGAGACGATGAGCCAACTTGATAATTTGCTGAATGGTACCCAGGTTGGCTGAAGTTACGTGACTTTGAATCTCTGGTACTAGGTGTCACACCCCCAAAATCCACACGCGGAATATCACCGCTTGGAGGCGTGACTGACCAGGATCAAGCCACCAATCATATAGAACCATGTATAAAGTAAAAGTAATTGCAATTTAATTCCAACAATCCATATGAAAGGTGTTCCAAAACATAAGTATGTTATCACAGTATAGCGGAAGCGTATGATTAAACCCATCATAATAAAATATGAAATGTCATAAAGTCTAAACAAATATCCAAAATCCATGCCCACAACGACTACGCCTCCCGTGCAAGCTCCATCAGTACCTAAGGTCCTGCAAGGCATGTAACAGAGGATCAACAACTAGTTGAGCGAGTTCACAGAGAGTAAATGCGTAATAGTAAGTTCGTATGTAACGTGTGGCTCTACTGGGCCGTTAGTACGTTCTAATGGTGGGGGCTTCCCATAGTGTATATTTACTAGACTAGTTGTATTCATAAGTATCCTTCCCAATCCGAGGACAGTAATAAGTGTCCTGCCCAACCGAGGATAGTAATAAGTATCCTGCCCAACCGAGGATAGTACGTATCAAGTACGTAGGTTTAGCGCTGGTGTTCTTCCCATCCGAGAACATTTGGTACCTAGGATTTTTGTATGTGTTAACACTAGTATCCTTCCCATCCGAGGATAGTACGTAGATTTTTGGCACAGGCATCCTTCCCAATCCGAGGACCGTGGTGAGTAGTCTAGTAGTAATGTGTACAAGCAATCAATCAATCCCATTCCCAACCCACCTGGGGAATCCCATGCCTTGGTAAGAGTGTGAACTCACCTTGGTTTGCTCGGTATGCTAAGTATGTGCTCAAAGTAAAAATCAATCACGTCCTAATGTATGCATGTATACGTAGTCAGTTTGTGTTCAAGTCATTCACATATAAGCGTGTAACACGTAGTCAAAATCATACAAGTCATGTTTATCATTTAACAGCAGTTAAATATTCCAGTGAACAATTAACAGAATTAACTCAGGTTACTGTACAGATTAACTGTTCGGCGAAACACACTTAATGGCGAAACACAATAGTTGACGAAACACACTAGTCGACGAAACACCATATTGACGAAACACATTCAGTTTCGTCGGAACCTTGTTTGGCGAAACAGGATTCTGATTCGTCGATGACTCTTGGCGAAACACTTCTGTTTCGTCAAGAGACCTGTTTCGTCCAGCAGTCTGTTACGTCGCATAATCAGTCACGTATGAAAACCCTAATCATGCTAACAGCCGTCATCAATATCAGCAATCATGCAGGAACATTCATTCACAGAATCATTGTAACATCATCATAGCATAATCATCGGACCACTTTAACGTCTAGCATGAACCCTAGCTTATGCGTTTTTACATAACAACATACAACATCACATCATCAAACCCTATCAAGATGCTAACTTGCAGCCAGAATCAGATCAAATAACAACATCCAGAACCGAGTATTCAATCATATTAAGTTTCGCATAAAACCGTTCATATCCGACTACAATATTCATATTGAAATCTATATCATCATTATCATAACAAGAACCCTAGTATTTAACATACACTAGTTACAATTATACATCAACATATCAGAATCACATGGCACAGAAACACATTCACAGATGGACAATCAATCAAGACACATAAATCTACTAACCGAGATGATGGTTTGATCGCACAAGGGTTTCCGGTGGGTTCTAGTTCGCCGTCACAGTGAGAGAGCTCTAGGGTTTCGGTTGTGTTGATAGAAAATGCAAAGTGATGTTGTTTTTACGTAAAATACTCAAAATACGATCTGGGCCTAACTGGGCTACTGGGCCGACGAAACAGACTTCTGTTTCGTCGGAGTGTTCATGGCGAAACAGCCTGTTTCGTCGAAATGGGTTATGGCGAAACAGCCTTGTGTTTCGTCGGGTTCTAAACAGTTTAAGTTTTACAACAGTACACATGTTATACAATCACACATAACCATGCAAACACACTAGGTTTTTATCATAACACAACCATATAGTCAAAATCAACGTGCATTAAATGCGAATAAAGGATGTCGGAAATTCGAGTTGTCACATTATCCCCAACTTGAAAGAAATTTCGTCCCGAAATTTAGCATGCAGTTACTGAGGAAGCTAGTAGTGTGACGTTGTTTACCTGTGTTGTATCGCGGCTCCCCGACCAGGTTTGCGAAGATTACTGGTTTTCTTGGGGTGTCACATCATCCCCCCGTTGATTTGGAATTTCGTCCCGAAATTCTGTATTGGTAGCTTCAGCCTCAGTATTAGTTGCATTGTTTCCGAATAACTGGGGGTATTTGAGTTCCATTTGATCTTCTCGTTCCCAGGTATACTCTGGGCCGCGGCGGGAGTTCCAACGAACTCGTACAAGAGGGATTCTCGTGTTCTTGAGGACCTTAACATCCCGGTCCGTGATTTCAACAGGTTCCTCGACGAAGTTCAACCGTTCGTCGATAGTGAGTTCCTTCAAGGGAACTACGTGGGTCTCATCTGACGTACATTTCTTCAGATTCGACACGTGAAAGACATTGTGAACTGCACTGAGTTCAGGTGGTAAGTTTAATCTGTAGGCCACTTTGCCTATTTTCTCAATAACTTCGAAAGGTCCGACGTATCGTGGATTAAGTTTGCCGCGTTTGCCAAAACGAACCACACCCTTCCAGGGTGAAACTTTAAGTAGCGCTCGATCCCCAACCTGGAATTCGAGTAGTTTCCTGACTTTATCAGCGTATACTTTCTGACGGTCCCGAGCTGCCGCCATGCGTTGTCTTATTTGAGCAATCTTTTCAGTAGTATCAACTACCATTTCTGGACCTGTGATTTGGCTTTCTCCCACCTCTGCCCAACAGAGAGGTGACCGGCACTTACGCCCGTACAGTGCCTCGAATGGTGCAGCTTTAATGCTGGTGTGGTAGCTGTTATTGTATGAAAATTCCACGAGTGGCAAGTGTTTCTCCCAACCATTGCCAAAATCAATTACGCACGCCCGAAGCATGTCTTCTAAAGTTTGAATAGTGCGCTCAGACTGCCCATCGGTCTGAGGATGATACGCTGTGCTCATGTCTAAACGAGAGCCAAAAGATTTATGCATTGCCTGCCACAGTTCTGAAGTGAAACGTGCGTCGCGATCAGAGATGATGGAGGTGGGCACACCGTGCCTCGAAACAACTTCCCTAAGATATACGTCTGCTAGTGTGGAGAACTTATCCGTTTCTTTGATGGCCAGGAAGTGAGCAGACTTTGTGAGTCGATCCACGATCATCCAAATAGTATCATTTCCGCGCTGAGATCTAGGTAGGCCAGTAACAAAATCCATGGAAATCTGCTCCCATTTCCATTGTGGTATCTCAGGTTGTTGGAGTGGTCCTGACGGTTTCTGATATTCTGCCTTGACTCTCGCACAAGTCAAGCATTTGCTAACGTATGTGGCTATGTGGGCCTTCATGCTAGGCCACCAGTATGTAGTCTTAATATCGTGGTACATTTTATCCGAACCAGGGTGTACCGAGTAGCGGGACTTGTGAGCTTCATCCATTACCAACTCGCGTAAGTTGCCGTACAGTGGGACCCAAATCCGTCCTGTGACGTAGTAAGCACCATCTCCTTTCTGTTCTAAACGTTGTCTTGAGCCACGTAGGGCTTCAGCCCTGACATTTTCGGGTTTCAATGCTTCCACCTGAGCATTTCGTATCTGGGAAGGAAGACTAGACTGTATAGTGAGTTGTAAGGCTCGTACGCGCTTAGGCGTGGTGTCCTTCTGACTGAGGGCGTCAGCCACAACATTGGCTTTGCCTGGGTGGTACCTGATTGAGCATTCATAGTCGTTTAGCAGTTCGACCCATCGTCGTTGTCGCATATTCAGTTCCTTCTGCTTGAATATATGTTCGAGGCTTCTGTGGTCAGTGTAGATAGCACATTTGGTGCCGTACAAGTAGTGTCGCCATATCTTAAGTGCAAAAACAACCGCTCCCAGCTCTAGATCATGTGTCGTGTAATTCCGTTCGTGAACCTTAAGTTGGCGCGAAGCATAAACAATAACTTTATCCCTCTGCATCAATACACATCCAAGACCTTGGATAGATGCGTCGCAGTAGACTACGAAATCGTCCGTGCCTTCAGGCAGTGAAAGGATAGGTGCGCTACAGAGTCTATCCTTTAAGTGTTGGAATGCTGTTTCCTGTGCGTTACCCCAACGATAAACAACACCCTTCTGCGTCAGCAGTGTAAGCGGCTGAGCAATCTTTGAGAAGTCTTTGATGAACCTTCTGTAGTAACCCGCCAAACCCAAGAATTGGCGTATTTCTGTTGGTGTGCGAGGTGCAGGCCAATTCTTGATCGAAGCTACCTTGGATGGATCGACATGAATCCCATCCTTGTTCACCACGTGGCCTAAAAAGTGGACTTCACGAAGCCAGAAGTCACATTTAGAAAACTTAGCGTATAGCTGTTCCGTTCGTAGAAGTTCCAGTATAAGCCGTAAGTGCTGCTCGTGTTCCTCTTGACTCTTCGAATAAATCAGGATGTCGTCGATAAAAACAATGACGAACTTGTCGAGATAGGGTTTGCACACCCTATTCATAAGATCCATAAATACAGCAGGTGCGTTCGTTAGCCCAAATGGCATGAACATAAATTCGTAGTGGCCGTAGCGAGTTCTAAATGCTGTCTTAGAGACGTCCTCATCCCGGACTCTCAGCTGGTGATATCCTGACCTTAAGTCTATCTTGGAGTAGTAGCTCGACCCTTGCAGCTGGTCGAATAAATCATCTATGCGTGGAAGAGGATAACGATTCTTGATCGTCACCTTGTTGAGTTCACGGTAGTCTATACACATCCTGAACGTACCGTCTTTCTTCTTTACGAATAACACTGGGGCTCCCCAAGGCGAAGAGCTAGGACGTATAAAACCCTTTTCCAAGAGTTCGTGTAGCTGCTTAGACAGTTCTTCTAATTCAGTTGGAGCTAGACGATAAGGCGCTCGAGCTATAGGTGCTGCTCCTGGAGCGAGCTCGATCTGAAATTCAACTTGACGATGAGGCGGTAACCCAGGTAATTCCTCAGGGAACACTTGAGGAAAGTCGCGTACTACAGGAATATCTTCAATCTTTCTTTCTTTCTTCGAGGTATCTGTAACGAGAGCTAAAACAGCTGTGTGGCCCTTTCGTAAACACTTCTGAGCCTTCAAAAAGGAGATGATGCCACTCACGACACCACTCTTGTCGCCTTGAACTTCGAGAGGTTCCAAGCCCGAACGAGGAATACGAATAACCTTTTCTTTGCATAAAATCTCCGCTTGTTGTTGAGATAACCAATCCATACCGATGACGACGTCAAAGCTACCCAAGGTTATAGGAATGAGATCGATGGAGAAAGTCTGACCAGCGAGGATAAGATTACACCCTTTAACTATGTGTGTGGCTTCTAAACTTTTACCGTTAGCTAACTCTACGACATGTTTGGTGTTTAGGAGAGTTGGGGTACGTTTCAACATTTCACTAGCTTTTAAAGACATGTAACTAGTATCTGCACCAGAATCAAATAGTACCGTAACATAAAAGTCGTCAAGAAGAAACTTACCCATAACCACGTTGGGATCATTCCTGGCATCACCCTGACCGATCACAAACATACGGCCCCTAGCACCATTGTTCCCATCATTGTTGTTACCCCCGTTGTTGTTGTTCCCATGGCCCTGGTTGTTGTTATTCTGGTTTCGGTTTAGCTGAGGGCAGTGTCTTTTGAAGTGACCTTCGGCGCCACACTGAAAACATCCTTTGTTGCCCTGTTGCTGATTCTGTCGTGCTTGCTGCTGCGGCTGATTCTGGTTTACGGGCTGTGGGCTCCTACAATCCTTGGCCTCATGGCCCGTCCTGAAGCACCTTTGACAACGACCCCTGTTACACTGGCCATTGTGGTGCTTGTTGCAGATGTTGCACTTTGGGAGGTTCCCTCGATAACCACCCTGCTTGTGACCGCCCGAAGAGTGTTGACTAGGGCTCTGGTAGTTGTCAGTCTTTCGTTGCTGAACTTGGGGCTGAACTGAAGCTGATCCCTTGCTGGAGTCCCCCTCCCATTTTCGCTTGCTGTCACTGGGAGTAGCAGGAGTAACCGAAGTAGTAGCTGTAGGGGTAACGTTGATGCGTTTAGGCAACCTGTTTTGCTCCACCGCTTGATCAGTGAGACGGTGAGCCAGCTGAACAACCTGCTGGTAAGTGGCATGATTCGCTGAAGTCACATGACTCTGGATCTCTGGCACCAGACCCTTAAGATAAAGTTCAATACGCTTGTCCACCAGAGTAGGACACAGTAATGCAAGCTCATTCGATCTCTTTGTATACGCCTCAATTTCCGACCCTGTCATCTTGAGATTGAAAAACTCGACCTCCAGCTTATGAATCTCATCTCGACTGCAGTACTCCTCTTTGATCATTTCCTTGAAATTGTTCCATGGGGTGGCGTTAGCAGCAACCAACCCCAGTATTTGGACCTGTGCTTTCCACCATGTGAGGGCTAAACCCTCGAGGGTACCGGTAGCATATTTCACCCTGCGTGCCTCAGGGCATTCACACATCTCAAACACAGACTCCATCTTTTCAAACCAGTGCAGGAGACCTACGGCTCCTTCAGTGCCGCTGAAAGTGGATGGACGACAGTCCATGAAGGTCTTGAAAGTGCAAACAGGTGCTTGACCTGTTGTGTAAAAGGATTAGGACAAGTTTTAACACGAGAGTTGATTTAGGAATTGTAGGATCTAAGGATCCTAGTGTGAGTTGTAACTGCAGGGTATACCTCCTGCTTGTGCGGCTGCAACTGCCGCGGCAACTCGTTCGTTAATGAGGGCCGTCAACTGGTCCTGAGTCATGTTGATACGTCCAGACATGATCTTCATAGTAAAGATAACGTAAGTGAGATAGGTTCGCGAATAGTGCGATGACAGAAGTGAGTAAGCACACAAGTGTTCTCATGCAACAACGTTTAGTTAGCAATGTAATCTAAGCATACCACGAGCAAAGTTCTATGTAGTTTTATAGCATGTAGGCAATAAACATAAACCTTATTACCTAGGATGTTGAGTCTTGCACCTAAGGTCCATCAGTACCTAAGGTCCTGCAAGGCATGTAACAGAGGATCAACAACTAGTTGAGCGAGTTCACAGAGAGTAAATGCGTAATAGTAAGTTCGTATGTAACGTGTGGCTCTACTGGGCCGTTAGTACGTTCTAATGGTGGGGGCTTCCCATAGTGTATATTTACTAGACTAGTTGTATTCATAAGTATCCTTCCCAATCCGAGGATAGTAATAAGTGTCCTGCCCAACCGAGGATAGTAATAAGTATCCTGCCCAACCGAGGATAGTACGTATCAAGTACGTAGGTTTAGCGCTGGTGTTCTTCCCATCCGAGAACATTTGGTACCTAGGATTTTTGTATGTGTTAACACTAGTATCCTTCCCATCCGAGGATAGTACGTAGATTTTTGGCACAGGCATCCTTCCCAATCCGAGGACCGTGGTGAGTAGTCTAGTAGTAATGTGTACAAGCAATCAATCAATCCCATTCCCAACCCACCTGGGGAATCCCATGCCTTGGTAAGAGTGTGAACTCACCTTGGTTTGCTCGGTATGCTAAGTATGTGCTCAAAGTAAAAATCAATCACGTCCTAATGTATGCATGTATACGTAGTCAGTTTGTGTTCAAGTCATTCACATATAAGCGTGTAACACGTAGTCAAAATCATACAAGTCATGTTTATCATTTAACAGCAGTTAAATATTCCAGTGAACAATTAACAGAATTAACTCAGGTTACTGTACAGATTAACTGTTCGGCGAAACACACTTAATGGCGAAACACAATAGTTGACGAAACACACTAGTCGACGAAACACCATATTGACGAAACACATTCAGTTTCGTCGGAACCTTGTTTGGCGAAACAGGATTCTGATTCGTCGATGACTCTTGGCGAAACACTTCTGTTTCGTCAAGAGACCTGTTTCGTCCAGCAGTCTGTTACGTCGCATAATCAGTCACGTATGAAAACCCTAATCATGCTAACAGCCGTCATCAATATCAGCAATCATGCAGGAACATTCATTCACAGAATCATTGTAACATCATCATAGCATAATCATCGGACCACTTTAACGTCTAGCATGAACCCTAGCTTATGCGTTTTTACATAACAACATACAACATCACATCATCAAACCCTATCAAGATGCTAACTTGCAGCCAGAATCAGATCAAATAACAACATCCAGAACCGAGTATTCAATCATATTAAGTTTCGCATAAAACCGTTCATATCCGACTACAATATTCATATTGAAATCTATATCATCATTATCATAACAAGAACCCTAGTATTTAACATACATTAGTTACAATTATACATCAACATATCAGAATCACATGGCACAGAAACACATTCACAGATGGACAATCAATCAAGACACATAAATCTACTAACCGAGATGATGGTTTGATCGCACAAGGGTTTCCGGTGGGTTCTAGCTCGCCGTCACAGTGAGAGAGCTCTAGGGTTTCGGTTGTGTTGATAGAAAATGCAAAGTGATGTTGTTTTTACGTAAAATACTCAAAATACGATCTGGGCCTAACTGGGCTACTGGGCCGACGAAACAGACTTCTGTTTCGTCGGAGTGTTCATGGCGAAACAGCCTGTTTCGTCGAAATGGGTTATGGCGAAACAGCCTTGTGTTTCGTCGGGTTCTAAACAGTTTAAGTTTTACAACAGTACACATGTTATACAATCACACATAACCATGCAAACACACTAGGTTTTTATCATAACACAACCATATAGTCAAAATCAACGTGCATTAAATGCGAATAAAGGATGTCGGAAATTCGAGTTGTCACACTAGGCCCTTGAGGTACAGCTCAATACGTTTGATGGGAGGGTCCACCATAGTTGGACACAGGATGGCCAGCTCGTTTGACCTCTTAGTATACACCTCAATCTCAGACCCCGTCATTTTCAGATTGTAAAATTCCACTTCTAGCTTGTGGATGTCATCCCGACTACAGTACTCCTCCTTGATCAGCTCTTTAAAACCATTCCAGGGTGTGGCATTAGCAACTGCCAGTCCTAGTAGTTGAACTTGCGCCTTCCACCAGGTTAACGCAGCTCCTTCAAGTGTTCCGGTAGCATATTTCACCCTACGGTCTTTGGGGCATTCGCACATTTCGAAAACTGACTCAAGCTTTTCAAACCAGTGAAGAAGGCCCACTGCTCCTTCGGTGCCACTGAAAGTGGTAGGTCGGCAGTCCATGAACGTCTTGAACGTGCACACAGGAGGCTGAGCATGTTGACCTGTTGCGCGAGAATAAAAGACAAAGTTAAGCACGATGGTTGGTTTGCGAAGGTAGGATCTAAACATCCTAAGGTGAGTTTGTATGGCAGGTTATACCTCCTGCAGGAATAGCTGCGAGTGCCTCAGCAACTCGTTCGTTGATCAAAGCCGTCAGCTGGGCTTGAGTTAGGTTCAAACGTCCACCCATGATCTTCACAACGAAATAACGTAGGTGAGAAAAGTGTCGCGAAAGTGCGTAAGTGTGGGACGATAGTAGAGAGTAAGCACACATGGTTCAAATAGCAATTATCACATTATCTAATGCACAGTGAGAACTATCTAACCGACAATATAACATAAATCATACCACTTATGGTGTCGAGTCTTGCACGTGGAGCGAAGCGTCGTTGTGGATCGTTGAGCACTGTACAGGTTATAGTCTGGTTTTATCAAAAAGCTTTTCCCTTTTTAAAACCAAGTTCACTATAACCAATGGCTCTGATACCAATCTGTCACACCCCCAAAATCCACCATGCGGAGTTCCACCGCTTGGAGGCGTGACGTGACCAGGATCGAGCCACCAATCATACTGAACAACGTACTTAAGTAAATAAAGACAACCACAATACGATTGGTGACCAAAAGCTAGTTAACCAAGTTTTTAATTTAGACAGCGGAAGCATAAACGTAAAGTTCAAAACACAAGTTTGCAGTTCATAAGTTTAAAGTCCAACACATAGGTTTAATAAGTTCATAATGTTTTAAACATTAAACACTGGACATAACCGTCCGCACACCACAACGACTCCTTCCTCGTGCAAGCTCCAAATGTTTAGCGACCTGTAAGGCATGTAACAACGAGTCAACAACAAAGTTGAGTGAATTCACAGTTGGTTGTTTAGTTATAGCATTCGTTTCGTAAATCATCTGTTCGTTTTGAAAACCATGTATCGTATAAGTTTGCATCGCGGTCTTTCTGACATGTTTGCGAAGATTAGTGGGGGTTTCCCATGTGTTACTAGACCACGCGTATCGACTGCTACGAAAATATAAGAGGTGCCCTAAGTCAATGTCTATCAGCATTGACCCTTTGCCCATAGTCCATTAGTACACGCCCGTCCGACTGGCACGGTGTGAGGTTTGTTAAACCTAATAGCGCTATTAACTAATGACCCGCTCGCCATAGGCCTCAGCGATTAAGTCGATAAATGAGGGACTTAAAGTGATAGAGTTGATGGTCTTATGATCGTGTACGTAGGTTTTACGTACGTGCCCTTCAATCCGAGGACAGTAGTATGTATGAGTGTACGTAGGTTTTACGTACGTGCCCTTCAATCCGAGGACAGTAAAAAGTAGTTTAATAGTAATGATAGTACAAGTAGTTATTCAATCCCATTCCCGACCCCTGGGAATCCCATGCCTTAGAAAGAGTGTGAACTCACCTCGGTTTGCTCGGTTAGGTTCTCAAATATAGTTAACAGTCAAGGTCGGTCAATCACGTCCTAATAAGGTACGGATAACAATCAGTTTCTCATGCATAACACGTATCCTACGTATGGTTTATTTGCACATTACTTCGTCCACATAACAGGTACACACTTTAACGATTTATGCCCATATAAACTTCTCATCCATTCCCTACTCATAAACAAACATACGATATTACACGTAACACATAATACATGTTAGATCATTCACCGATAGCATATTCGACATTTAGACACGCAAGTCACAACCTATGTCAATTCAGCATTAATATACAAAACCGGCTGTTTTCGGACGTTTAAATAAAATAGTTAAATTATTCCAAAAATTCCCAAATTTTTACAGGACGTCTTACATGAACCAAAAATTATTGTGTAAAAATATCGGGGTCCAGTTCATTATCAGTAATTTATAGAAATTCGTTTACCGGACTGCAATCAGATTTACTACATTCTGATTGCAGTTCATGGAAAAATTCGTCTAAAATTCCTCGGAGGTCCGTTTGACAAAATTCCAGTTCGAGGGTCACAAATACATCAGTGACTATATATGGTATGAATTTTAGGGGCTGGTTCAATTCAGGTTTCAAATTACGACCGAAAACGTACAGCCCATTTTACTGCAGTAAAAATCAGCCTTAGCTGCTATCACGAAAACAGACTTTTAAAAAAATACGATTCTAGCGCCATTTTCTTCGTTTTTCGAAAAGACCCGATTTAGGCTTTAGAAATTCCGTTTTTCGATTTGTTAAAGTCTGTTTACGGCCTGTTGAATGCGGCTGAAAAAGTACATCAGAATGCTGTTTCGTGGTTTAAGCATTACTAAATCGCACCAACGAGTGTCCGAACAATGGATTTAACAAGAAACCAACAATCAAACATCAAGTTTGATTTAACCAACCCTCAAACCGACAAGATTTCCGCTTCATTATTCAGACATAAATAACTTTATGTAACTTTTATAATCTTTACTTTTGTTTAACATCTTTTAATCCTTTTGATCTTTAGTGACTTAAACAACAACACATCATACTACATATCAACTATGAACAAGATGAAAAACAAAGTGTGAAGAAACTTACTACTAGCTTAAAGCTAGGGATGCAATCTAGTGAAGAAATGTGATGAGAAAAGATGAAGAAAAGCTAGAGACAAGTTCCTTTGAAATCCCTTCAAGAAGCAACCTCCATGGATTCAACCTTGAAGCTTTGAATGGCACATAATGTGAAGAAGATGGAGATGTTTAAGTGAGGGTGGTGATTTCGGTTTGGGGCAGCCGAAATAAGAGAGAGAGAGGTGAAGTGATGAGGGTTGAGTGTGAATCTTGGTGAAATGACATTGAATCCTTGTGCCATACATATATAGATATCTTCATATATTAGGATGAGATCTACAAGCAAGGTCTATTAAATTATGAAGATATAATCTTGGCAAGATCATGAGATTATGGAGAAAATATATGGTGGGGTCCTTGGGGCTGATTTTCGGTTCTAATGGGGGGGGGGGGGGGGGTTGGGTGTAACATTTCAAGTAAATGACAACCATAAGTTAGATCTCAAGTATAACTTTCACATATGTTATTTATTTGCTTTTTAGCGGGTACTAGGGTGTTCGGGGATCACGACTAGCCAGGAAATAAATAAATAATGTGTTTGGCAAAATTTAGTGTCCCGGGTAATGTCCGGTTGTTCGGTCGGATACTGTTTCGTTAAGTTGTTTAATTGTTCCGTAAGGCGTCTTATACATATATTTTTGTAACACAATTAATTTCTAACACATAGGAAAATATTCGGGACCATTTAGTCAAGTTTTCTGCATACTACTAGTATGCTAACACGCACATGTAAGTAACACAGATATCAGAAAGCAGTTAAGTAATTCCACACAGTCGTCAAACACTTTAATTATCATTAATGAATTGTACGGAATACATGGGGTTTTGAGGGTTGTCACAAAGTGTACCGCGGATCAGCAAGTTACCTTTGCTACTGGGTTATTTGTTGATGAAGCTTTGACTTGGTGGAACTTACAAGTCCAAACTTTGGGCGATGATGCCGCTTATGGCCTAACCTGGGAAGAACTGAAGGAAAGAATGAGAGAGAAGTACTACTCTCGCGCTGAACTACAAAGACTGGAAACGGAATTCTGGCACTTGACTATGGTAGGCGCAGACATCACTGGGTATACACGAAGGTTCCATGATTTGTCTAGGGTAATCCCCTATATGGTGACTCCTGAGTTTAAGCGCGTTGAACGCTACATTTGGGGACTGTCCCCAGAGTTCCGTAGCATGGTAACTTCGGCCAAACCTCAAACGATCACCGAGGCTGTAACTCTGGCTGTCAGCCTAACTGAAGATTGTGTTCGTATGAAGAAGTTATCACTGAACCCAACAGAGGAGACCGAGACACATGCTGAGTCGTCCGGTGACAAGAAAAGGAAGCATGCAAACCTGAATCAAACAATTCGTAACAACAAAAGTTCCAACAAGAAGCGTGACCCTAACCCATCTCAGGAGGTGAAATCTCTTGCAGCCATGAACAACGCTCCAGCAAAGGGATACCTGGGCACCTTGCCCAAATGCAATCGGTGCAAACATCATCACGAGGGAGTTTGTCGCATCTCAAAGTGTGACAAGTGTGGAAAGTTGAGTCACCGCACTGAAGACTGTTGGAGTAAGGGAAATAAGAACGGGAATGGAAATCATAACGGGGCTGGTAATAGAAACAATGGTGGAAATGGAAATGGTGCTGGTAACGGGAATGGTAACGGAAATGGGCGAAACCAAGGATGCTTCAGATGTGGAAGCAAAGATCATTTCATGAAGGATTGCCCAGAAGGAAACAATGCTCAGGCCCGAGCATTTGTAATTGGAGCAAGGGACGCACGCGAGGACCCTAATGTGGTCAACGGTACGTTCCTCATTAACAATCACTTTGCATCCATATTATTTGACACTTGCGCCGATTATAGCTTCATGTCTGTGGAATTTAAACGCATGCTTGGAATAGAATCTAGTAGATTAGAAATTCCTTATTCCATAGAACTAGCCAATGGTAAACTCGTTGAATCGGGTGAAGTTGTTAGAAACTGCACATTAGAACTTGGTGAACGAAGATTTAGCATCGACCTCTTACCTATTCAATTGGGTAGCTTCGATGTAGTAGTCGGAATGGACTGGTTGTCCAAGAACAAAGATGAGGTTATCTGTCATGAGAAAATCATTCGCATCCCTTTGGCGAATGATGAAATTCTCATCGTACATGGAGAAAGACGATACGCGCCTCTTCGAATCATCAGGTGTATGAAGGCACATAAGTGCTTAAGGAAAGGATGTGTTGCCTTCCTAGCACACGTTGTAGACAAGAAGGCTGAGGAGCCGAAACTCGAAGACATTCCTGTGGTAAAAGAATTCCCGGATGTTTTTCCCGAAGATCTGCCTGGAATACCTCCGCAACGACAAGTCGAATTTCGCATAGACTTGGTTCCAGGAGCCGCTCCTGTAGCCAAGGCTCCTTATCGACTTGCCCCATCTGAAATGCAAGAATTATCTACACAACTTCAGGAGTTGTTGGATAAAGGATTTATAAGGCCAAGCTTCTCGCCCTGGGGAGCTCCTGTATTGTTCGTAAAGAAGAAGGATGGAACGCTGCGAATGTGTATCGATTACAGGGAACTGAACAAGCTCACTATCAAGAATTGGTACCCACTACCGAGGATTGATGACTTATTTGATCAATTGCAAGGATCAAGCTACTATTCCAAGATCGACCTTCGATCTGGATACCACCAGCTGAGAATCCAAGAGGAAAGCGTACCAAAGACTGCATTCAGAACACGCTATGGGCACTACGAATTTCTTGTGATGCCATTCGGGCTGACGAATGCACCAGCGGTCTTTATGGATCTGATGAACCGCGTATGCAAACCATATCTCGATAAATTCGTGATTGTATTTATCGATGACATCCTGATTTATCGCGAACGAAAGAAGACCACAAACAACATCTCAGGACCATCTTGGAACTACTGAAGAAAGAGAAGCTTTATGCAAAGTTCTCGAAGTGCGAGTTCTGGATTCGCGAAGTGCACTTTCTTGGTCACGTTGTGAATGAGAAGGGCATTCATGTAGACCCGTCCAAGATAGAAGCAATAAAGAATTGGGAAGCTCCCAAGACCCCAACTGAAGTTCGACAATTTTTGGGCTTAGCGGGCTATTATCGACGATTCATCGAGAATTTCTCAAAGATAGCTCAACTGCTAACGAACCTTACACAGAAAGACAAGAAATACGACTGGGGTCACAAACAAGAAGAAGCCTTTCAGCTACTTAAAAACAAGCTATGCGATGCACCAATACTATCATTACCCGAAGGCACAGAAGACTTCGTGGTATACTGCGATGCCTCACGACAAGGCTTGGGTTGCGTGCTCATGCAATGCCAAAAAGTCATCGCTTACGCTTCAAGACAGTTGAAGGTTCATGAAAGAAACTATACCACTCACGACCTGGAGCTAGGAACGGTGGTATTCGCCTTGAAGATTTGGCGACATTATTTATATGGTACTCGATGTACAATCTTCACAGATCACAAAAGCTTACAACACATATTTGATCAGAAGGAATTGAATATGCACCAGCGGCGATGGGTCGAGCTGCTAAATGATTACGACTGTGAGATCAAGTACCATCCTGGAAAGGCTAACGTTGTAGCAGACGCGCTGAGTCGAAAAGAAAGGGTTAAGACCCTAAGGGTTCGGGCGTTAGAAATGACTATTCGAACGAACCTCACTGCACGTATTCGTGATGCACAACAAGAAGCTCTTAAGATAGAAAACCGTAAAGCCGAATACCTCCGGGGTACGCTGAAATACATGGTGCCAAACGAAGAGGGAGCCTTATACTTCAAGAAGCGTATTTGGGTTCCGCTCTATGATGGCATACGAGGAGTCATCCTTGATGAAGCCCACAAATCAAGATATTCGATCCATCCAGGATCGGACAAAATGTATCAAGACTTAAAGGAATATTACTGGTGGCCGAGACTTAAAAGCGATGTTGCTGTTTATGTTGGAAAGTGCCTAACCTGTGCCAAGGTTAAGGCAGAATATCAGAAACCGTCCGGCCTACTACAACAACCAGAGATTCCCGTGTGGAAGTGGGAACAAATCTCGATGGACTTCATAACGAAATTACCCAGGACCCCGAGAGGACACGATATGATATGGGTAATAGTTGATCGATTAACGAAGTCTGCGCACTTCCTACCGATCCTAGAGAAGGATAGCACTGGAAAGCTTGTAGAGATATACTTAAGGGAAATTGTGGCACGTCATGGAGTGCCGATCTCGATTATTTCAGACAGGGATGGACGCTTTGTCTCAAGAATCTGGCAATCCTTTCAGGAAGCCTTTGGATCTCAGTTAGATCTAAGCACAGCATTCCATCCACAAACAGACGGCCAGAGCGAACGGACTATACAAACGTTAGAAGATATGCTTCGCGCATGTGTCATGGATCTGGGCGGCAGCTGGGATACTCATCTACCTCTAGTTGAGTTTTCCTACAATAACAGTTATCATACAAGCATAAAGGCCGCACCGTTCGAAGCTCTGTATGGCCGCAAATGCCGATCGCCCTTATGTTGGGCAGACGCTGGACATAAACGTATGGTTGGTCCTGAACTTGTACAAGAGACAACCGACAAGATTGCGCAGATCCGAGAGCGCATTAAGGCGGCTCGAGATCGACAAAAGAGCTACGCTGATCCGAAAAGAAAATCAGTAGAATTCGAGGTGGGAGACAAAGTGTTGTTAAAAGTCTCACCTTGGAAGGGCGTAGTCAGATTTGGAAAGCTTGGAAAGCTGAATCCACGATACATCGGACCATTCAGAATATTGAAAAGAATTGGTACCGTGGCATACAAGTTGGAGTTACCGGAAGAACATAATGGAGTACATGATACGTTTCATGTATCCAACATGAAGAAGAGTCCAACACAAGAAAACGTTATCATCCCGATGGATGAAGTACATATTGATGACGACCTCCGATTTACAGAACAACCCGTTGAGGTTACCGACTGGAAGGTCAACAAGACCAGGAGGAGCAGCATAAAACTTGTCAAAGTACGTTGGAACTCTAAGCACGGACCCGAGTACAAATGGGAACGTGAAGACCAGTTCGGGGAAAAGTATCCCCACCTATTCAAGAAGACTCCAGCGAGAGTTAGTTCAGCCTGAATTTCGGGACGAAATTCTTTTAACGGGGGGAGACTGTGACAACTGGCATGAAACCGGTAATTTCCGTACACTTTAATTATTATTTAATGACTGCAATTATGTGCTTAATTGTCAGAAATGTCTGAACACATACTAAACAAGTGAATTCATGCACGTTGTATACTACAAAATATTGCTTTATGCATAAACGAGAGCGTTGCGTCAGAAATATTAGTAAACTCACCGGTAGGACACAATGTGTCAACATAACTGCAGAAGGCAGTCAGACATTAGAACTGAGGCCTAGGTGTAGGTCCAACGACAAGAATACATTAAAACCCAAGAGTACATACAAGGGTTTAATATATATACTAATACAAAAGCAAAAAGAAGCACTAAAAAGCACTCGAAACGCACTTTAAGTGCAGAAATTTATACAAATCAGCTATAAATCAGCTTTTAGCACATGAATATCACGCAGAAATTACGTTTTGTTATCCAGAATACTTCCCAAAGTGTCAGGAATTCAGTGTGTCACTAAAACAAATATTAACGACACTTTAAATACTTATTTAGCACTTTAACGGATTAATATCCAACCGAACGACCGAACTTTACCCGGAACCTAAAAATATTGTCAATGACACTATTTTTCTTTTTCTGAGCCAGTTAGGGTCCCCGAATACCCTAACACCCGTTATAATAAATAACACACTAAATAACCTATCTTATTTACTAATTAAACAAACTAGAGCACTAACTTTCAAGTTGAAATCCAACCATGATACCCCACCCCCAACCGATCGGACTTACCCCATGAGGGGACACACTCTTGACTTTTTGATTATTTTAATCACTTTGCTAAATATCTTCAAGACATATTATTTGGTGGATAATTAGAATGGATGGTTAATAAATATAACCTAAGGGATTGGGCTCTCATTCACAAACACTTAAACAAAGAAATCACTTTCTTTCCCTCTTTGATATTCTCGGCCGAACACAACCATCATCATCCACTCACCTTCCAACTTTGATCAAGCCATTTTATATACTCACAAGTGTGTTAGAGTTCATACGAGGAGGCTCGGTGCATACGGAATCGCAAGGACCTCTCTACGACGCTATTAACCACCCATTTTTCGTCTAGTTTCTTCCCTAGCCTCGAGCTAGTAGTAAGTGTCTCTAAACATTCTCTTGTTCATATTTAACGTGGTTAATAAGAGATTTAACGGATAAAAATTATGAACACTAGAGATCAAAGTTTAAAGTCTTGTAAAAAAATGAACTTGGTGGAAAAAAAAAAGAAACTAATAGTGTAAAACTTATGAAACTTGTTTTGTTATAATTATTTTATGTTGTTGATTGCTAGTAGTAGAATGGATCGTCATCTAACCGGGCTAGGTCATGTTCATGAAACATGAACTAGTGTTATGTAAGGCGTGAAAATGGTAAGATGATGAACTCTACTACTTATGAACATGAACTTGTGTAAAAATGGTTTTTCTTGTAAAATGGAGTTCAAAACTAGCAGATCTAGAGATCTACAAGTGGTATTTTCGAAGAACCAAGTGTAAGATGAAACCTTGTTTAAAAGACGAATCTTTCGTGAACTAAAAGTGTTTTTGTGAACAAACAAGTGTGTAGACACTTGTGTAACAAAAAGATTTAACAAAGAAATATTTTTGTAATCCTTGAACTAGAAGTTGTAAACTTGCATTTTCTTTAAAAATAAAGCTTCCAAGAAACCGATTTCATTTTTAAAGATAGAAAGACCTACTAAAAGTGTTGGAAGATTACTACGTATTTTCACATAACTTACAAGTTCATGTGTTCGCGATTTATACTTGCTTTGACTAGTTTAATGTTTGAATATTGTTTGTTGATGATTAGAAAAGTTGTTGATTGAATTTTGAAAAGAAAATGATACGCTAGTAAGCGTGGCCACCTCCAGTTATAAAGGAAACTCTGGCGAAATTTTTCCAGAAAATAACACTTAGAATATTTTTGAGTGACAAGTGTATGAATATATTTTTGACTTGTTTTCCAAACAAACTTCGCCATGATTTTTATTACAAAATTACAAAATACCGGAGGTGGATTTTCATAAATAAAACTTGTTAAATATATATTTAGAATATATATTTTTCGCTTGTGTGATTGTGTGATTATTTTGTGAACTAGGTATATATTATTTTTAGATTCAAAATAATATGACTTGGAGACACTCGTAACGAGTAAAAATACAAAAGAATACACATGCAACCTATTTAGACAAAATACATAATTCGGGTGCAAAGCGCAAAATACAAAATACTTATATTAAATTTTGAGAAACTAATATAAGTAAAATACATAGTTAAAAATATAAAATATTTTTAACACAACAATACATATACAAAAGATAGTGACTTGTGCTTACATGATAAAAGTCTAGTGACTAACGATAATAGAACACGTTTAGGTCACGACGCACTATAAGCAAAACCGGTGAAGTTTACGACGCAAGGAACGCAAAGTTGTGAGTTCATGCTCCCCCTTTTCCTTTAACTGTTTTCAGTTTTATAACTTCGGGGGTGAAATACATGTTACAACTACTTACAAAATGATATGATGAGTTCTAATGCGAGGAGCATACTTGGTGAAAACTAGTGCCAAGAATTGATACGAGAAATCGTGTCACGAATAGGGTACCATAAGCACCATTAATCGTGTACATACTTAGACCGCAGAACAAAAGGTTAGATCTAATGGGTTTCAGGGCAGCCCCACTCTTGGTGACAACTAGTACCGAGAATTGTTTTTGTGTCTCAGTCGTGAATCGACTACAGAAAAATGCCTATGGCTTGGTGACTTCCTATGTCGTGTCACATGTTAATGGCTTTGCAACCCATTAACACTTGACACATATAGAAATACTTGACTTACACAAGGATACGTGATTTACACAAGATACATACATTGTTTTCATACAAAGAGCACAAACGTTAAATACAAAAATTGCATGAATTCACACCAACATTATGTTTACTTTTTTCCAAAACTTATATGTATTTCAGGTAACTAGAAGTGGATGTGCGCGCGGCCTTACTCATGCTTGTGGATGTCGCTTATGTTTACCTTTAAATAAAGTTGTAAACTTTTTAAGACAATGTTTTATGTTATCGAGCGATGTAAACGCTAAACTTATGTTTCCAAATTATGGTATTTGATGTTTTTATGAGCATGTAGAATGTTTACTAATCGTATGCAATGAAAACCTTTCATGATCACACCTCGTGCTTCCGCCGCAGAAAGGGGTGTGACAACATGCGACCATGATACAAGTCTGAGGTATGGCATGCTACAACACACTAACAAAAAGTAGACTGATACAATACTGACTCAAATAACATATCACATATCAAACGAATATAGGTATCAAACCATGACCATAACACTTTAAGACAGAGACAATAATCCCTACTACAAAGTAACGGATATGATAAAGAGAAATGCTATGATGAGAAGACTAAAGGATTCGTACCAAAGAGTAATGAATCTAATAATTAAAAGATACTACGATGTAATTGAAATAGAATCCGTAACTTAGGTTTAGCAAGTAAAGCAAAGCAAAGCAAAACGTGTTCGATGAGTAGACGAACCTATATTTTAATTAATTATAGTTTGAATAAGATACAATGAACTTTAACACGTTTTGGGAATTCGTTGGCCAATAAGTTTCCGACGACAGAGACTTTTTGGGGTATTTTTTTAAATTATTATATTAAATTCGTAAGCTTGTATTAGTGAATACAATTCAAAATCACTAATAATGGATCAATCCATTTCTAAAGTGTCAAGGTTAACTTATATACTTGATGTAATACTTCTTAAATATGATATCTTTACTAGAATTAATTGATTGTGCATATGAGCACGCCAATAGAATATCACAATCTTAACTCCGATAATGTGAGCAAGGTTTTCATTTTTTTTTTCATGTGGCCAGCCAAACTTGAAGACAAAAAGAGAAAAAAAAACATATTTCAATGTCGATTGAATATTATAGCACAATCAACTCCAATCTTAGTCCTATATTTTTATATTGATTTTTAAAGTTTAAATCGTTGGAAACAATTTAATGGTCACATGAGGCAAAGCCACATTCAAAAAGGGCAAGGAGTATGTAGTCAAGGAGTGAAATAGCAGCATGGTGGCTTAGGGTACAAACGGAGTCGGAGAAGCGCGACTAACCAAACCTAACAGTGGCTAATGTAGACGATCAGCATGGTCCCGAGTCGCTGATGTTTTCTTGCGGGGATGGGTCGGCACCGAACGAGATACCTGAGGTAGTGTCATTGTGTACCGCGAAAACGCAGGTTAAGAGCGGTTAATATAACTGGAGGGAGATGAAATCCCAAAAATTCGGGATTGATTTGTTAAGTTCGATAAGGAAACATATAATTTTAATGAGATAGAAATAACGTAGGAAACAAGACTTCCGATAAATTTGTGATCTTTGGAGGTTGTCATACCTTCATTCTCTCAACTTCCAATTTAAATTATATTAACATTTATACCTACATACATTAATAATACAACCTTACGTAGCTTGTTTTTAATATGTATTAACTAAAAATACTCAATTCAATTATAACAATTTAATTTTATACTTGTTCAATTATTATTATTATTTAGTAATCTAATAAAAAAAAATGCAAAAGTTGTTAATCACCAATTATCAAATAAACATGTTGGTTTAATTGTCGATAATCATCTTCCAAATATACGAGTATTAAATTCCCATGAGACGCCACATAATAAATTATTAACCTATAAATAAGCAAGTTGTATATGCATACATGTGTTGTAACATTTGCTTAGGGAGTTTTTCAAAAAAAAAAAAAAAAACTAGAATTTTCCTTTTTAACCCTAAAGTTTTAATCTTTAACAATTTAAGTTTAAAGTTTAATCTTTGTTTCCTGTTTAACACTAAAGTTATAATTTTTGACAATTTAAGTTTAAAGTTTTAATCTTTGTTAATTTAACCCTTTTGATTAATTTGATTTTTCACTTTTAATCCAAAAGTTTTCATCTTATACAATTTAACCCCTTTGATTAATTTGATTTTCCACTTCTAATTCAAAAGTTTTCATCTTTTGCAATTTAATCACTTTGATTTTTTTTACTTATGTGTGGTAATCTTGGTTTTGAGGGTTTTTCAAACAAAAAATGGTTATGCATATGGTTGTTAAAACTTTGGCTTTTGGGGGTTTTAAAAAAAAATGATTTTTTTTTACTTTTCACCCAAAAGTATTTCATAAATTACTTTTAACCCAAAACTTTTTGTTTTTTACTTTTAACACAAAACTTTTTATCTTTTGCAATCTATCCTCACAACTTTTTTTACTTTCATCTTTGGTCCTTTATAATTTTCGTTTTCCGCAAATTTTTCGCTTTATGCTTCGTTCTAAATTTTGTGACTTAACACATCGCAACGTGCGTCTTTGGTTTAACGTTTTTATGTTTCGTTCTAAATTTTACGAGTTAACACGAGGCAACGTGCGTGTGTGAGTGAACGTTTTTACATCGTCTATTTTTTCCCGTTTGACAGGTTCAACATAACTTGCGCGTCTTAGATCGACTTAGGTATAACTAAAGAATCCCCGCCGCAAATGCGGCGGGTCGTAATTCTAGTTGATATTAATTATCTTAGGGTTTGGGAATTTTCGTATGTTAAACCAGAAGTGTCAGTTGAACGAATGGCTGTGAAAATCTATTTATAGGTGTCTCCAATCGTTCCAAATCATGTAGTCTCTCTCGTACGAGTTGACTGTCTCTTTCGTACGAATTGTATTTTGTTCCTTCTTGTGCGAATTGAGTTTTCTTCGGTCGTGCGATTGGATGCTTTCGTTTGTATATCATATGAACTGTTGACTCTAAGCTCTACTGTACGTATCATCCATGCATTCTTTACTTGTTAATATTGTAGAAATATCTGTGATGCCATATATGATGTCAACATGATGTATGATGACATCATTCCTGAAAGTACCTTCACTCTCCGTATCGTGTCGTATCGTATCCTGATACCGTATGCTGACCTGATCTAACTGAAACCTCTGTTATATTACAGACTCAAGACATTAGACTTTACACATACAAACAGATTTATAACTATGGACATACACATAGTGCACTCACATTATTAGTCAAAAAAGTTAGTTTATCTCTATTTTATTAGTCTATTAGAGCATTCACATTTGATCCTTTATATTTATGTGAGTGAGTTCTCTATATTGTATATAGAGTGATTATGAGTGGAGGAGAGAAAAAAAATATTACTGTTCATCAGTAAAAATTCGGTAAGACAGTGTTCACCCTCTGTTATTTTTTTAATATTTTTTAAAATTGGTTGTGAGTGAAGGAAAAAAAAGAAGATAATGATAAAAGTATAACAAATGTATTATTTAATTGAAAATGAGAGAGAAAATGTAGTGATTTTTAGTGCAGTTATAGAGATGGAGATGAAGAAACAATTGTGAATGCTCTTATAACAAGGAAACAAAACGGCATTGTCACCTCCACTTGCCTTCTAAACTCCTCCAGCTCTCTAAGTTCCTTGAACAACAACTAGTTGGTCTCCTTATGCTGCTCCTTTGCTCTTTCATCGTAGCAAACATCGACAAGATGTCATCATTAGAAGCAAGCACGAGTCCAGCAGCATATTTTCGTTCTTGAAGAGACGTTCCCGGTTGTAGTAGTCTTCCTCTGATATAGAGGAGGAGAAGAAAGAGATTTGCTCGTTCCAGAAGTTGCAGCGGTAACAGAGGATGGAGTAGAGGTTGATTTGGGTTAAGAAGCCATTTCTAAGAATTACTTCGAAAAAAATTAGTTTAACCAAAATTTCAACAGAAATTTAGCGATGTAGAGCACAACTTGCCCCACGGTGGGCACCAAATTATTTTGGTAAAAAACTAGTGAGATCAATTTAACAAACCAAATTGAGAAAGTGAGGTAAGGTGCTTTAGGAAATAGTAAGTTTGCTATTGAGGATCTTGGAATAAATGTCAGGATCCCTGGTTTAGGAAACGGGTTTTATGATCGGTAGGCTTTTTAAAACAGTTGAAATATGATGACTTAAGGTTACATGTAGTAAATAAATATGAACACAAGCGATTTGTTACAGGGAAAAGCCCTTGATATCTACGAGAGATGATCGCCGGCTCAAAAACCCCGGTACCTGGAAACTACCAAGCTCCAGTTTATTAAGAACTTGAAATAAATTACAGTGGTGAGCTTGATCGATCGAGTTCTAAGTGTTACAAAGTTTTGTTATGAGTGTAATGAGTGTATAATGAAAAAAAAGTTATCCCTAAAATGATCGGATCAAGCTATTTATAGTTAACAAGTTAAAAAGTATCCTAACTACTAGTTAAATTTTCCCGGGATCCTCTGAGGTCTGGGCAACTGATTGGTGCAAGCTCTATAACTCTTTTCCACGATTGATACATGTTCATCACTCTCATAAGCACATACTTATTTCACGAACAAACTATCATAAGATACATATTTTTATACTCTTTATCCATGCAAATACTTGTTTACACATTCACAATACTCAACCACTACTTTAGTACATGTTTTATACTAAATAATATGTCACTTATGCAAAATATAACATAAAACATCACAAGAACCAAACTACAGGGACCATTAGCATAAAAACAGAAAGTTTTCCCGGTGATACCCGCCCGCGACATGCGATAAATCCCGTCCCCCCTTCCGCGACCTGCAGGAGACATCAATCCTCATTCAGCCCTTTTTAGCGCGATTATTGGTCCGTTTTTCACACTTAACTCCCACCTAATTGTCTTTATTGCTCAACTAACACACTTTAAAGCCTAAAACCTAATACCACACTATAAATACAAGTCCTCCACACTCTCCCAACAGTTTACACTCTCTAAATTCACTCCCAATATCCCACAATTCCTTCAAACTTTCAAGTGTTGACAGATTATACCTTTGCTTAAAACAGTGAGTTTTGAGCACTTTTCTTCTACTTTTTCTCATGACTTTTTGTACCAATCTACTTGGATGACCTTCAAGGATGTTATCCAAGATTCACCAAGGTGAAATCACGTGATACATCACTTACATAAGGCTCCAAAGTCAGATTTACATTATGATTTATAAAAACTTTTGCAAACTCATCTTCTTTCATTATTTATCTTGTGAATCTTGTGCCAAACTTGTCCTCAATCGAACTCATGATTGTAGGACTTGTGTATGGATGATTCTTATGAGTTAAGAGGTGCAAACACCCTCTAAACTTTCTGTTTTGTGCAATGTTCATATATCTTTTATTTATTTGCTAAAACTTGGTGAAATCTTGTACCCACCAAGCTCACATCCTAAATCTATAGTTGTGGGTTTGTGTTGAGGTGATTTCCATCAAGTTATGAATTCAATACTCTTTACTTTAAAAGTTCATACATGTTATAATCCAAGTGTTGAAAAACAATCACGATTCATCATCTTCTATATATTGAACTTGTGACTTGTAAAGGTGTGAACCGTGGGAACTTTGACTTTCCAATCTAGTTCCACTACCTTACTTGTAAAACTTATGTATGAACACTTAAGTGGCTTCCTAGTATCAAAGTAACATAACCCCGCCTAGCCTCTGACACTTAGTTAACTCTTTCCATGTCGTGGTGGTTCACCTGGGTTAAGATTTACTTGGCTACTTGAGAATGTATTAGTTAGTTTGATTTCTTGTTAATTATGACCCTCTGAATCATCCTTGTGATGATTTGTATAACTGTGAATCATATAACGAGGTTAATCCTCCATGCTTGACTTATATGACAATCTATGATGGACTTAGTTTTAGATTAATATTATAACTATATATATATATATATATATATATATGAACATGGCTGAATTTATGATGATAATCGAATCATGGTTATTCGTCATAAACTTAGCTTGCTTTATCTACGAATCTAAGTCTCTCATTGATGATTCTAATGGGCAAACTAGGACCCATGAAATCACATACAACTTAATGTCAGAAACGAGTACTTGGACTAGATATACTTTTATGCATAAGATACTTTTGTACTCAATTTCTAAATCCTAAATCTAATTACTTCATAAATGTCGTATGACCTTACATTCGATTCCTTAATCACAAACAACTCGTCACTCACGGATAATCGGAAAGCTTTTACAATATTGTGAGTATACTCGAACACCCTTTTTCATTTTACACTTTTGGGTGCAATATGTTTACTTATTCAACTTACACTATCACTTATACTAATACGTTATACTTGATTTGTGTTTCTGGGTGATTCTTATGTGATAAACTTGTCATTAACTTTGTACGAGCCTCCCCTTAACATGTATTGTGCTATAGGAGTAATGCACCTCCCACGAACGTGAGGTCATGTTAAGTTATTCATTCATCTATACTTGCGGTAATCAGACGCTGGATTTGTTATTCGCATGCCAGATTTACGTTAATCTTGATAACTAGGTGTGCCATGTGTATTTGTTTCAATCATTTTTATATGTATTCTATGTATTAAACTCGTATACTCGCCAATACTTTGTATTAAACTATGCTTTTAAACATGTTGAAGGTTGTTGATGTTGATGCATATGGAATCTAGTAGGATATGCTTAGATACACGCTTAGACTATTGATGATGTCATTGTATTTTAATCCTTTAAATTTGTTGTAATTCATTCATCAAATGTTGTACTTTGAATTTTCCATGTATTGTATTAGACACCTATTATCAATGAAATGAAACTTGTTTATTAATTACTTGTCATAATTAGTGTTATGAAGTCTCGAGCAATCTCGTTCGTCTCACTCCGATGTTTCCGCCATCGGTTGGGGTGTGACAGATTGGTATCAGAGCCATAACTATAGAGAATTAGGAAAATTGTCATGCTTTTGATCTAGTCTATAGTTAAGCACCATACTTGACCATACTTGATTTATGTGCTAAATTCTTGAAACATCTTTTATGTGCTCATATCTATTTTATTATTTCAAAACATACACCTTTCCTAAAACGATTTTACACGATTACGTTAAACACAAAAACACTCATTGTATACAAACGAGACAACTTCACCAAAATAGGTGTGAAACCCACAATTTGGTGAACGACTCTCTTTCCGCTTATTCGTTTTTGCATGAAATTCGCCATCAAGGTTAGGAGTGAAATCATCACCTTGATGAAGAATTTCCATTTCAAATCTAGTGGACCCTCGTCAACGCGTCGGAATTAACTTTCTTGACTCGACGAGCACTAACCACACTTAGGGTATGATGTTGCCAAGTTAGTGGTGAAACCCACATATTGTCAACTAGTCCCACTCCTCGATTTTCAAAATCTCGCTAAGTCTCGAACTTTCGATTGATTAGGGACATGTAGTAACTGGAAGGGTGAATACCGTTAACCAAAATTTCGGCGAGAGTATTCTACCTATTAGGCCAAAGCATGCTTCCCAAACTTAAAAGAACTTTCAACCACTTTGATTTAGTCAAAGTTCCGTTTAGGAACAATCAAGTTTTAAACAAACCTCCGTTTTACTAGTATCAATTTTACGCTCATCATGATCCAAACTCTCCTTTTCAAAATTCAAATTATGTTTCACCATGGTTACACACACATCATACTAACCCTTTTTCCATACACATATGCGTTATTTATATGCACAATTTCAAAAACGTCACCAACAAGAGTTACATTTCCCCGTAATCCTAAGATAGGAGTGATTCCCTTACCTTGACGATTAACTCCTTCCCTTCTTAAAACGGGCTCACCAATGGGCTAGGGATGATTCCCTTACCTTGGTGATCATTACCAAACTTTACTTTTTAAAGAGACTTTATTATGCCAACCACACGATCAAGTTTTATACCTAAAACTTTTATCATTTTTTCAAAATTTCTACTTATGCAAAAATTTCAAAACTCATTGTTTTATCAAACATATTTCTTACCCTACAATCTATTTTACATAAATCCCATACACAAAAATCCTAATCGTACCTTAAATGTTTAATTACCCGATTTTCAAAATTTTATGAAATACTACCTATCAACCTAGTCGGTCTAATCAATCTCTTGCCCACAAAATTCATATCCAACACTTAAAGACATTTGTTCTCAAGCGGAAACCAACCAACTTTTTCTCACATGCTTATAAAATCTTATAGATGTTATAAGATTATCTTGCTAAAACTACTTTCAAAATCAAAAAGATCGTCTTGTTAAAACTATTTTCAAAATCACTAAGTTCATTTTGCTAAAATTCTTTTCAAGGACCAAAGTTTTCACAAAAGTTTCTGAAATACAACTCTTCGTATTTTAACACGAAATACTTTAAATGAAGCAAACTCACTGTTTTCAAAAAATAAAAAAAATCTTTTCAGACACCGCTCAATACACCATTCTAATTCCAAAGACGTGGGCAAGGAGACTTCATAGGAACCGACAATCTCTGACATACGTAAATCCCCTGTTCCTTTTGAAACAAAATAGCATTTTCTTTTCTTTTCAAAACACATCTCGTTTAACCAATAGATACTTTATATTCTTTTAACATTAACAAACTTGATTCTCCACTCCCGTCAAACTTAATCTATTTTGATTCAACAAACTCAACGATTTACTCAAACAACTATGCATGCATATCATCGTACACGTTTTAGCCAATATTTCACTACAATCTCACACATATCATTCGTTTTTACATACTCAAAATTTTTGATCATTTTATATGCTTAAATTCGTTGTGTTTTAATTTATACCATATACACAATCGTTATCATTCATACTTATACTTATATTCATACTCATACTCATACATTCGTACCTATACGTGAGCATAACCCGAGTGGTTCACTTACGTTGGTCACATACATACTTAAACATAATTTTGCTTACATCCTTAATTTTTCATACGCTTTCACACACACATATTCTCACTTTTAATGTTACTACATATCCCGACTCATACACTGCTAGTACAAACTATGCGGAACATGCAAGGACCAATATAATCGCGGGTGCACATAGGATTATAGTGGTAGGTGCATGAAAACTATAGGATGTTCTACCATGTATGGTAAGACACGGAACGTAACATGACACCGAATAACGAGACGGGTGTAACATGGTTAGAGCATGGTGGATACACCACTGGTACTTCCTATATATAAGTGTTTTTACCATGTTACCAAACTATCGTAAAACGTGCCATGAGAAATTTGGTGTTTTACAGACCTTATTTAAATGCGATTAAACAAACTTTAGCAACTCACAAACACACTGCTATACGCGCGATATTCGATTATCCATGACGAAACCTCATCCTCAACACTTCATATTCGCATTGTATCTGATAATCATACCATTCCTACCCTTGCATTCATCTATCAAAATATTCGATCACTCTCACTCCAATGTCATACCCGATTATTTTCAACTATTCTTTGACATTATACCCGCAACATATTTACAATAAATCGGACTAAACGTTCAATCCGTAAAAAAAAATCCCTCCTTACTTTTAAAACTATCTTCCATTCTTTATTTACGCGCAAACATACTTAGTCGGCCCGTTACCCCCCAAAACTTTTTGATAAATACCTAACCTTCCCGTTTTCTCACCAATAAACAATTTTCTACAAACATGTGGTATTACAGATGCTCCTTAAAACCAATACAACTTTCTTACAACCTACGATGTGGGCCGCACCTTTTATCAAAATACACTATATTCTATTTGAAAACTTTTTTTCTTAAGTAACATCTTTTCGAACTCACCTCGCCTATACACACACATGCACGTTTTATTCGTACTTACGATTAATGCTTCAAGTCACCTTAGCCAACGAACTATTTTTACAAACCTACCCTTTTCGCTCCTCAGAAGTCCCATACATTTTCAACACACTTCAAGTTTCAAAATCTCGATTTTAGTCAACCATTTTAGCCAAAATGCTTTCTCCAAAGTCTTCCTCTTGAATAAATTTCAGGACGAAATTTCCTAAAGGAGGGGAGACTGTAACGCCTCGCTTTTTAAACTTACCTTATTTAGAAGGATTATTTATGTTCCTATTTTTGGAAATTTATATCAGTATCGTATCCATGTCTCACCTCCAGCTTCATAATTCGAAATGTTGATCGTAATAAAACGTGATCATTTTATAAGAATTATATATTGATTATTCATACTCATTTATCATTCGATTTATTCACATACTAGATACATGTTCATCACTCTCATAAGCATTATACTTATTTCACGAACAAACTATCGCAAGGTACATATTTTTATACTCTTTATCTATGCAAATACTAGTTTACACATTCACAACTCAACCAAAACTTTAGTACATGTTTCATACTAAATAATATGTCCCTTATACAAAATATAACATAAAACATCGCAAGAACCAAACTACAGGGAACATTTATGTAAAACTGAAAGTTTGCCCGGTAATACCCGCCCGCAACACGCAACAAAACCCATCCCCCTTCTGCGACCCTTGGGAGACATCAATTCGCATTCAGCCCTTTTCAGGCGATTATTGGTCCGGTTTTTACACTTAACTCCTACCTAATTGTCGTTATTGCTCAACTAACACACTTTAAAGCCTAAACCCAAATACCACACTATAATTACAAGTCCTCCACACTCTCCCAACACTTTACACTCTCTAAATTTACTCTCACTATTCCTCAATTCCTTCAAACTTTCAAGTGTTGACAGATTATACCTTTGCTCAAAAAAGTAAGTTTTGAACACTTTTCTTCTACTTTTTCTCATGACTTCTTGTACCAATCTACTTGGAAACCCCCGCAAGGCGTGTGACGTACCAGGATCCAAGCCACCAATCACATTGAACTCATAAATATAATTAAATAAGAGTTTCATTCATTAACGTAAAGTATTACAAATGTTACATATCATTTATTGAATACAGCGGAAGCATAACTCGTCTGTTAAGTGTTTCGTAAATCATGTGTACATAAACCATTAAGCTTGTATTGAGATTCCATGTATATTGACCCATGACCACTCCAGCCTCTCAGACAGCAAGTTCCAAATGATATAAGCCTATAGACCTGCAAGCATGCAGACAAGTGTGTCAGACGACGCTGGTGAGTTCAAAGTTTTGTTAACGCGTTTAGTTACCAGATGTGTGTTTAAAACAGTTCATCGTTATGTTTTGATGATGTTATTAACTCGATTACCGTATGTGGCTACTAGATGTGAATGCCCAACCCCAATGCCTCTATCTAGGCATTGGTCAAGTGGTCAAGGTAATTAGTTCACGCCCGTCCTTCCGGCACGGTGTGAGGGTGCCAATCCTAATAGCGCTATCAACTAAATACCTTGTTGCCTTACCGGCAACAATCGGTAGATGTAGGGGGTCTTACATAATAGAAACTGAGTAATAACAAACATCCCATTAACCTGCATTCCTCCCTGGAACGTTACCCGATATCCCTTCCCGGGATGCATGCTTGAAAAAGAGCAGTGAACTCACCTTGGTTTGCTCGGTTTGATTAATTACTTGTTAACACTTAGACAGTCACAGCCTATGATATTCAAGCATTCAAAATCAGTTTATATTCATAAAGTTTACGTATAGATCATAATCATAGTGTGCGCACATGAAATAATCACAGAATGGCATATAACAGTTATTCTACTCATGTATATCCTAACCCACATGTATGTTTCGTAACAATATTCAACAGTCAACTGATCAGGATCGGGTGACTATGTGGCTCGATCAAGTGATCACACTATGTAATATGAATTTCTAACAAAGCATAAGCAACTTGTTATTAATTCCCATGAACATATGATATCTTTAATAGAGATAGCCGACAAACAATAGTGTGATCTAATGAGGTTTACTCATAACCATACATTATTAATGAGGTATGCACATGATCATTCATTATTAAGTTGTTCCAAATCATATTCTGTTTGTGAGGTGACAAGATGGCCGACACATTCTATGATGAATGAATTCTATTGGACCGAATGTATCATGCAACAATTACAATTTGTTAATTAATTTAACACATCAATCATTCTCTGTTATAACAGACTTCTACTCGGCAAAACTCCACCTTTCTTCGGACCTATGTTGACGAAACTCAACATGTTTCGTCGAGGGCCTTCCTGGCGAAACCCCAAAAACAATCACCCTATTCACTTACAGTTTCTGATTAATATACAGCGCGTAATACGAGGGCATTCAGCAATTCAATTTGCATATTACCAATCAGTTTATCAAGCATCCGATATCAAACCATGTGTCAATCACAAACAGTTTCTCATACAATTAAAGCACTTGATAAGGTTTAACACCTTTGACTAATTCTGACAACATATTCAAGAGGTACACATGGGTGAATGAGATCAATGTTACAATTTCACATGAGCCGTCGTTTACTTTATATGTGCACATGAATTGATGAAATCAAGATCACACATGCACATGAATGTCATTTACATATGTGAGCACATGGATTCATGAAATCAAGATAACAATTAATCGTGGCCATCATTTGTTTATTCAAGGTTAACTACTCATATCAAATCATTACCTACAATCTATTGAACCTTTATATCGAATAACACATATAGTCAACAGCATGTACACGTATAACATGGAATCACCCAAAATGATAGACTCACATACCGAATAAATGCAGGGACACAAGAGAGAGTGCCTCGAAAGTAGAAAAGCTTCGATGGGGGAGGGGTTTACTGTCGTAGGTTTGAAGGGAGCAAATAGGGTCGCCGATGTTTACAATTGAGGATAACGATCTAGGGTTAATCAGATTACTACGTTAAATAATAAGGGTTTGGGCCAAAGCCCATTACATTACGGCGAAACATGAAAGGGGGATGGCGAAACTCCCTGAGTTTCGTTGAGTGAAGGAGATGATGAAACATAACCATGTTTCGTCGAGTCCATGTTTGCAACGGGGTGTCCACTGTTTCATCTAGTGTGAAAGTGTAAGGGTTACGTCAATCGAATAATTAGTAAGCACTAAATGGGTTTACAAAATCTTAATCCAAATCATAAATCATAAGTCCGAATAATAACAAAACAATCATACAATACAATACACGCGCTTCCGATACAACGTAACGAACTATAAAACACGGTCGTGAAACCTCGAAAACTCGGGTTGTCACATCATCTAGCAAGGTGCACACAATACACATAACAGATCATGAAAAACACAACTAGAAGACAAATAACGTGTCGGGGAAAGATCTTGGAAAGTCGGGTTGTCACAATCATATCAGTTAATGACAAGTCACAAGTACCGTTGATCTTAGTTACACATTAAGAATTAAACAATTCACTTAGATTTTCGATATACTGATCCACTTAAATTCTTACACAAATTTCAACTGATTCAGGATAAGAATTAGATGTATTAAGAACTTAAACTCATTCATGTGTCCCACCTCTTGAATATACTCCCGTATCCAGATCCCAATATTCAGTCTTACAGGTGAGTATACCACAGATGATATCTGTAAGGGGTTAATTGCGAAACCGTGAGAGCTCAGGTCAGAACTTCCGTTCAGCAGAGAGATGACGGCTCGACTTTTGGTGGGTCCCCTTTAGAGGATCTTTTTTACAACAGCAATGATTATCAATTTTATTGTTTCATCATTTTTGCTGAGGGCGGCGCTATATTTTAAGAAAACAGTAAAGTATTCTCCAGGGACTAGGCCATTGCTTCCGCATTATCAGAAGTCCCGGGATAATACCCCAGATATCACTGAGCATAAAGACCTAGTATCTCAGAAAGTGGGATCTTTCAAACGAAATTTCAGGGGTTACCTATATATCCAAGTGGTGTTCCCCACGAAATAAGCAAGTTTGAATTTAAGTTTATATCCCGAAAAAGCTTACTAAATGTGTAAAAACCTATCGTCATATCATCAGTGAGACTGTTTAACGCTATTTAATCATTACATTTCTTTAGCATACTGTAACTGTCTACTGATGTACTATCATTTCCTCTTCTTTGACACAAAAACTCATTTTTCATTTTATATGTTTTTGTCTTTTTCAAAATTTCAAATGTTTTTGGATTTTCTGAAATTCTTACTCCCCCTAAAATGCAAACACATTTAAAAAAAAATCAAAACTAAACTGTACAAGTAAAATGACAACCGATATCGAATCGTTTCAAATCGCCATCCATTTGGCATAAACAATCAGAACTCCCCATCATAACAAAATATTTTCCCATTGTGATTTCAAAACACTTAAGTTTGTTTTAATCAAATGGGTTTTCCGGAAAATAAGTTTTGTTGATTGATTCTACCATTTGTAGATTAGGGGTTTGATTCATCACATTGTTTTTCAACCACTTGTAAGATTAGTCCAATAAAGTTCAACCTAATGATCTTGATTTTACCGCTTGTATCACAAACTCTTTTTCAACCACATGGCTTACCAACCAATACCACATGTAGGTTAAATTCTCAAGATGACGATACCTACTCCTCACTTACCAACCTGGGAGTTCCGGCAAGTCATACTTGTGACCAATTTTCAATTATTCAACAAACAATATAAGAATGATGCCGATTCATGCTCCACGATTACCAACTTGGGAGCTCCGGCAAGTCCAGGATTTTACTGTTCGTAATAGGTACCATCCCAGTCACAAACCAGGGATAATACTTTACCTTGCTTCTTTGTTTTCTTCTCGTAAAATTCCTTGACTCCCTTGACTTTTATGTCAACCATTTTTCCAAAAATATGGTGTAATTTGGAGTTAAATGCCTTTTCAACATCAAAATCATTCTTTTATAAGAAAAAATGATTTGAAATCTCAACTTTACCAATTTTCTTCTTAAAATTTTCACCCCGAAGTGGTGGAAAATTCACATCATCCATAGTCGGCACTAAGTTTTCACATTTTGATTCAATTTGTGGTTCCTCTGACTTTGTGGAATTAGATTCATCACCAGAAGATAGCTCATCTGATTTTGACGAATCAGAATCATTGCAAGAACTATCATCAGACTTCTTAACAACCCATTTCTGGTTGTTAAGATTTGCTCTTTTCTTATAAAATCTGTTTGAACATTCACCAATCTCAAAAGTCGAATTTTTGAAAAGTTTAGTTCTCTCAATTGGTGGTTCAAACACAACCTCTTTATCTTTCAATTTACTAGAAACTCCCTGTTTTGATTGTATCACCTTGGAACAATTCTTGGCAATATGTCCAACAGTGTTGCATTGGAAACAGGTTCTCGTTTCTTTCATCTGATCAGCATTCTTCATCTCTTCTTGCTTCTTTGCAAGGAATTCTCTGTTAGATTGCTTCCAGAATGGGCTCTTTTGTTCCTCCTCAGCAGAAGTACCTGCAACAAATATCATTTTTGATTTAAAATCTCGAACATATTTTTCATTTTTATGATTTTCTGGTGGAATAAAACCCAGACCTTTCTTTTTGAAATTACCGTTATGGTTTGGTTTCTTTCGATAACCAGTACCAGAATTGTAACCCTTTTTCTTGTTTTCTCTTTGTTGAACTCTTGAGGTGTATTTTTTAGATTTTTCAGAAAGATTTACATCTTTTACTTCAGAAATATTAATTTCTGTTAGTTTGAAAACCTTTTTGATCATGTCAGGTTTAACACCTCTTATTGGAAATTCCTCATCAAAATATAATTTGTCAGAATCATTCAAAGTATAGGCAACTTTAAAAGTTTCGTCATTCAAATTAGATTTTGATAACACGAATTCTTTATTGTAAACCCTTTTGCCCTGTTTGACGGTTTGACTCGGAGTGCTGGACTCAGACTTTGACTCTGACATAAACTCCGACTTTGACTCCTCGGATTCATCTTTATCCAACACCTAATCGACCACTTTCTTTATTAACTCGGACTCATGATCAGTGTCAGATGACGTAAACGTGACATCAATATTATCTGGCAAGTTAACTGTAGACTCCGACTCCCACTGTAAATTTGTTGCCTTTTCTACTCTTTCTGAATTTGGATTTCTCGGAGAATATCCATTTTCAAGCGGGGGTGGACACTTGTTGTAAATGGCATTGTATTTCTTACCAGATGTCTTTTCTTTAGTATCATTCTTCTTTACTTTCTTCTTATCAGGAGTCTTTTCTTCAAAAGCCTTCTGTTCTTTAGTTACTTCATCATCTTCAAATGCCTTCATGCCTTCAACAGTTGGATAAATCCTGTCAATGACATAAGAAGTACATGAGTAACTTTTTAATAAATGATTAACTCTTTCAGTCTCAATCCTTTGTGTCTCCAGTTTTTGTTCAAGCACAACACACTTCTCAATGTAATTGTTCACTACTTTCTGCTATATCATGAAAGCTCCCTAAAGTGTCTTCATGGCTGTTGCTTGTTCTTCACTTGATTGATTGTATTGATTCATGGCCTTGTTCAGAACATCATAAGATTCTTTCAGCCCATTCATGTTGTTCATCAATGTGCTGTTCTGCTTCTTTACAGCTTCACAATTTTCACAAATCACCGAACTCTTTCTTGCAACAACTTCTTCATCAACTTTGAATTTTGGAATATCTTTCACTTTTTTCTTTATCACTGGAACCGTTTCATCATCACTGCTGACCGGTGTTTTGACCTTTTTCTTTTTCTTTTTAACTTTTTCATCTTCACTATCACTTTCTGCTATCATTTTAAAATAATCTGCCATTCGTTTTGCATAATACTCTCTATCATCATCACTATCTTCTTCAACTCGAGCAACAAAGGCTTTGTGACTTGAAGTTTTGTTAGGATCATAATCATCCCAACTGAAACCTTCCCAGTTAAACCCTTCTGGTAATTTTTCATCATCATGGTTTATCAGGCATGCTTTGTTATCAGCTGAAATATATTTATCCCAGCTGAAACCTTTTGTTGGCTCTTTGTCATCCTGATTCACCATACAAGCTCTCTTTGAAGATTCCTCGATTACTTTCCTACCATGTGCCACTTGTGGTTCGTGTTGTGGCTGTTGAGCAACTTGATGATAGATAGGCTTCCGGTAGTAATTATTGTTGTTGAACAGATTTTGAGCTCCACTTGCTTCACGATTTGTACACTCCCTCTTGAAGTGTCATTTTTCCCTGCAACGAAAACAAGTGACTTTAGATTTATCAAAACCTAAAGTAGAAACATTAGCCTCACGTAAGTCATCTCTTCCTGTGATCTGCTTAAATTTCTCAGCTCGTCTCAATACACTTGCCAAACACCATCTAATATCCATCAATTCCATTTCTTCAGCGTCAATCTGATCGTAATCCTCTTTTGTAAGCATTGGATTCCCGATTTGACCTGCAACAAAACTACCATATGATTCCAAAACGGTTCCCAACAAAGACATGTGACTTTTAGCAACTTCTTCTGAATAATCATCATCATTCTCCAGATTTAGTACAATGTTGCATTGTAACTTCTTGCCCTTCTTTGTTGCTAAAATGTTTGGATCAAATGATGGATATGATGAAAAACTTGTGTTGCTGTTTGATCCTTTGGATGAACTTCCAGATGAACTCTTTGCATTGAATGCCGTTTCAATCTTCGGTGACATGTTGGTGGTTTTATCACTGACACCACCTTTGTAGTAAAGCCCAATGTCTTGTTCACCATCGAAATCTTTCATTCTTGAAATCTTTCTCTGTTCCATCTCCTGAGCCTCAATCTTTTCAATGAATTTGCTCAATGTTAGATTGCTAAAACCTTTCTTGTTCCTCAACATCATGAGATATGTACCCCAAGTCTCATATGGCAATGCATCAGCTAGCTTCTCAATCAACTCCTCATTATCTTTCTCGATGCTCAACCTCTTCATGTTAGCTAGCAAAGTGTAGTATCTCTCAATGATTTGCTTTGTACTTTCATTTTTCAAACCACGAAACAGATCAAACTCTATCTTCAAAAGTGATTTCTTGTTTTTGACCATCTCTTGACTACCAACAAATTTTGATCTTAACGCTTTCCAAATTGAATAAGAAGTTCCATTGTGTTGCAATAAGACCAAAATATCTTCTTTCACAGCTTGTTGTAGTAGACTTAGCATCATTTTCTCATCTTTGTATTTCTTTCTATTTTCAGCACTTAGATCTTTAATTGCTATAACCTCTTCGTCATCATTCATCGGTCGAACGTATTTTATCTCAACACATTCCCAAGCATCCAAATAATTTGCTTGCACCCAGTTTTCAAAACGTCCTTCCCAACCTTTATACTCCTCGATGTTCAAGAGCTTAGGCGGTTTTTGCATTGTCCCCGTTTCATTTTCCAACATCGTGTTCTGTGCAAGAGTAATCGGGGTAACCGGGGTAGCGAATGCGTTGTAAAATTCCTCGACCATGTTTCGGTTTTTCAAAGTTTACAAAATAGACTGTTCAAACGAAATTACTAACTTCAAACGGAATATCTTCAAGCGAAATTACACCGTTCAAACGAAAACACTTAGAAGCGGAATACCCTTTCAAGCAAGATATCTAATTTCGCTTGAACACACACTTCTTTCAAACGGAATAAGGTCCTTGAAGCGGAATTAGTGATTCAAGCAGAATCACTCAAACGAAATAACCCAACTGAAGCGGAATCACCGGTTTCAAGCGGAATTAACCATCTAATTCTGTTTGAAATGCTGCTGATGTCATCATTCTCAAGCTGTTTTGAAACGGAATTAAAGATTTTACCTGTTTTAGATCGATTTTAGGCCTGAAACTTTCAAGGCTTTGTTAAAACACTAATGCGCACAAGATGTGAAAAAATCAGGACATTTTGACCGTGAAAAAATGTAAATTTTGAAAAAGAAGGTGTAGAAATCAGAATTTGCAGCTGAATTGATATGAACTCTTCCTCCTGAGCTCTGATACCACTTGTGGGATCGTTTTCAGAGCCGAACGAGTCGATCAGAAGAGTTTTACTCAATACGAAAGGCGGAAACAGACGTATCGAGGTCAATTCAGCTGAATATACACTTTAACTATCGATTTTATTGATATAATGACGTTTTACAGCGAGACGACACTTCGGCAGCACTTCGTTGCTCTGACCGGAACTCTTAATTACTGATTTCGCTTGAACTCACATATATATAGGTGGCTGATTCCGCTTGAAGATGTAGTGTGTCAGTTCAAGCGGAATTACACTCTTTCAAGCGAAATTACCTTTAAACTCGAACTACGTGCTCTGATCTAACATTCTGCGTACAAGACTCGATACAAGACGAAGTCGACAGACGCATGCACCAACATTTCAAAAGGTGTCTTATCCACTTTCTTGGTTGGGGCCATATTTAATATACGAGCCGCGGAGAGCAAAGCGTAACCCCAAAATGATAGAGGTAATGTGCTTCTAGCCATCATAGATCGAACCATATCCAATAGAGTTCGATTCCTCCTCTCAGATACACCATTATGTTGTGGTGTTCCAGGTAAACAAGATTCGCATGTATCAAATGAACCAATTTCATTTGTTTCCAAAAGACCATTCTTTTGAAGTATTTGCATGCGATTTCTGTTTATATGACCAAGATGACAATGCCAAAGATAGGTCTCACTCAAATCCATTTTGAGTTTCTTGGTGTTTGCTTGGTACATCGAATTATCAAATGATGTATCATCATGAACCAATTCATAAATATAATTTGAAGGCGTAGCTTTAAAGTAGAACATGCCATTCATCAAACCATATTTTTCATTGTACACAAACTTCAAATCAAATCCATATTGTCTAAAAAGGGAAACAGAAATAATGTTCCTAGTCAAACTAGGAGCATACAAAACATTTTTTAAACAAATTTCCAAACCACTTGGAAGTTTTAAAACATAGTCTCCTTGGGCTTCAACTTGAACTTTCGCTCCATTTCCCATGAAGAGACTAGTGTCTCCCTTCTTGTAATGCTTATTTCTTTTGAACCCCTGCAACGAATTGCAAATATGAGTTCCACATCCGGTATCTAATACCCATGTGTTAGAAGAAATAACATTTAGATCAATATGTATCATGAAGATTGTACCTGAGGTTTGCCCCGCATCCCTCTTGTTTTTCAACTCCTTGAGATAGGTTGGACAATTCCTTTTCCAATGCCCTATCTCTCCACACTCAAAGCATGGATCGCTCATGGCAACTTTTGCCTTCTTCTCTTTTGGTTTTGGTGGTTCTGCTTTAGCCTTTCTTTTTCCCTTCCCTTTGACATGTCCCTTTCCCTTGGCAACATTTGCTTTGGTGTCGGGGTGATACCCTTTCTTGCCTCCCTCATTGATCATTAGAATGGGTAAAGCCTTTTTACCCATTCCTGCTTCGGCCATTTTGAGCATTGCATAAAGCTCACCAATGCTCTTGTCCCATCCATTCATGTTGTAGTTCATAACAAAGCTCTCAAATTTCTTTGTTAAAGAGTTGAGGATCAAATCCGTAGCCAACTCTTTAGAGACGGGACAATTTAGCCTTTCGAGGCGATCAATGTGGCTTTTCATCTTAAGGACATAAGATGATACCGATTGGGTTTTGTCCATTCGACATGCATGAAGCGCTCGAACCGTTTCGAAGCATTCTACCCTTGCTTGTTGTAGGAACATTTCCTTCAATTGGGTGATCATGTCGTATGCCCCATGATGTTCAAAATCCTTTTGAATCTCGGGAATCATAGTTCCCAACATGAGGCATGAGGCTTGCATGGAGTCCTCGGTATACTTAACCCAATCATTGTAGGCTTCTACATCTTCCTCGTCAGGTTCATCGGGAATAGGATCGTCCAACACATAGGATATCTTCTCTTGCTTGAGAACAATTATCAAGTTTCGAAACCAATACATGAAGTTGTTATGGTTGAGACGATCCTTTTCAAGGATGGTTCTTAGTGATAGGTTACGGATGGTTTGGGTAATTGGGTTTGCATTGTTAGCGGCCATCTACAAAATTTAACAAAGTTCAATTTTAGTATTTTCGATATTATTAAAATTTTAATCATTAATACCCTTTTATGTCTCATAGACAATTAATAATTAAAATCTAGAATCCAACGTTACATTTAAATATTGGTTAGGTGACCTTTATCCCATTAATTCAAATTAACAAGGTAGTCAACGTTTGACGATTGCAACCCATTGCAACTTCTAGCCATATGGGATCGGTTAAACATCTTTATGTTTAGTTGGCATGTTTAATCCCATCAACACCTTTGTTCCCCATGCTTCGGTGACCCTAAGTTCATGGTTTCCAAATCAAGTCGTCCAACTTACACACACATGCGAGTTTACACATATAAGTGGTTAGGTGACCTTTATCCCACAAACATGGTAACCCCACCTCAAATACACAAGTTCCCTCAAATGTGGTTAGGTGACCTTTATCCCACAAAGAGTTCCCAAGTGATTCGAGTGTTGTATAAAAGGATGGTGTTTGACTTGTTTTATAAAAGGGATTTTATTTTTCAAAATTCTAGTTTAGAAAAATTTTATGTACCATATATTTGCATGCATTCAAATCAATGGTACTTTAGTGAAAACCAATTTTCAAGGTTCTTTTAATAAAACTCATTTTATTATAAAATCATTAACTTTTAATAAAACCTATTATTGACCATTTTAATGATTTTGTTAAGAACCAATTTTAAGCTTGTTACGGATCATTTGTTGTTAAGCATGCATATCCAAATATCATCCAAACAACCATAAATAAAATAACCATACAAGCACAACACATATAACTAAAAGGTGCATAACCATAGCCAACTATTTTGACCACACTTGTTAGCCGAAACAAGTGTGTCAAAAGGTCCTTCCTAAAGGTTGAATATTGACAAAAATAATGTGTCGTTGAACTCCCACTTGATCCCGCATCCAAATGCTTCAAGTCTTCTTCTTGTGTTGTGATTTCTTCACATTTTTGGGCTTCCAAATGTCTTTTCTATTCAGCTCCAAACTCCTTTGGACTTCAAAAATGTATTTTGGTTATCGGGCTAAAATCCCTTTAAGAACTATGAAGTCCTTTATGCCCGAAATTGGCAAAAACCAAAACCGCATTTTTGTGTGCATCTTCTTTTACAAAAGGTATCCTAATACATTTTTTTAGTAAAATAAAATGCACCTAATCTATTTACTTACATACCAAATGAAAATAAATAAATTAAATATTTTTACAAATGGAAGAACAAAAATAAATAATTATTACAACCCATTGAATAATTAAATACAAATCACAAACACAAACATTCAACATATTCACACAAGGTCATGGCTAGGTTATGTACACCAAAATATATATATATACAAATATATATAAAATTCAAGAGCAAAAATGGTTTCCTTTTTCAACCTACATTTTCGGTCAAGAATGAAAAAACCGAAAAATGTGGGTTTTTGTCCAAACAAAACAAAACATCCACATGACATAATTTTTTCAAGATTCCTTTATGCATGTAGGAAATAAATCTTGAAAAAACAAAGGAAAATCATGGATAAAAATTTCGGCCATAGGGTTTCTACAAACCCGAAAATCCGAAAATTTTAAATCCGATGAAGCATGCACTCATATAAGCGGCTCTAGATGCCATTGTTGGGTTTTTCACATGTTTATCAAAGCTAATTTTATCCAAATAAAATTAAAACGCATAGGAATATATTTAAAACATGTTACTTTACAAGATTTAAAACCATTTTTAAAGGCAAAACCCAATAATCAGATCCATATATGACATGCATGCTATCAAAATACAACCATAGGGTGTTTTAGAATACTACCATTCCAAGAGCAAGGTGATATGAAGAAGATAATATTCTTGAATGGAAATCTTCAAAGGAGAAGACCTCAAGCTTGCATACCCCAAGCCTCCAACGAACACCTTATGTTGCTAGGATTTGTACACTTGAAACACACTTGAAAAAATCCCTCTTGATCAACCACCTTTGGCCAAAAATTTTTAGAGTGTTTGTGTGTGTTCTTGCACTTGAATCTCTAGTGAGAATAATGAGAGAAGTTGTCACTTATTTTTAAAATCAAGTTGCCTTGATATGAGATAACTTTGCATGAAAAATTAGTTGGGAAAACCCACCTTGGGAAGACAAGGTGCACGGCCATAGGGCCTCCAACTTTGACCAATCAAAATTTTTTTCCTTTTCAAATATTAAGTCTTGTGTTATATTATATTTATAGAGTTTATAAATATAACATCCTATATATATAAGACTTTATGCAACAAATTATAAGTTTTATAATGTTATTTAACCCATTAATAACATGATTAATTATTCTCTCAAAATAAATTATCCATATAATTTATTAGTTTCTCAAGTGCAATTATTTAGAAAACCATTTTCTAAATATTCTAAGTGTTAATATTTATTTATTTGATCAAATCATAAATAAATATCGTATGTGTTTGTCTAGCTTGTTATTGGGTATGACCCGACTTGGATCATAACGTACTAGCCACATCAATTTAATATGTGTCTTGGGCATACAGAGTCCAACACCTACTACTTTGTATTGACCTTAGCTACGTTTCCATGGGTTTTCCCTGGAAAATCAAAGCCTGGAATGTTGCCAAAAGGGCTACAAAGTGGACTGATTTTTTTGTTCTTGTTTCAAACTTAGATAAACTTGTTTAAACTTGAGGAAACTCATCTCAAACCTATGTCCTTATGCTTATAACCACTTCTATGGTTAGTTAGGCTTAAAAACAAGGTTGAGACATTCAAAATCAGAGGTATAAACCTCACAAACTTTCTGTTTTGTTCAAGGGTTTTAACCCACAAGTGATGCTCAAGTTCAAGACTTGATGATTGTGTGATTTAGGATTAGCTTGGGCTAACCTACTTGAAAATCCACACATTGCTTGATGTTTTCTTATAGATTAGTTGTTCATATTCTATTGTTTCTTGTAATTTCATGACCCTCCTTGTTGTTCATAACAACAAGTGTAGTGGTGAACAATAGAGGTACCTAAATGGAAGCTTTGTTCTTCCTACCTCATGTATAAATTCCATGATACTTAGAGGTGCCTAAATGAAGACTTTAATCTTCTACCTCATGCTTGACTTATATGATGAAATATACACTATGTAATACTTATGTAACAACCAAATAATCGAACTCTTGGTGATGAACTAATGGACATTCGTCAAGCTAGTAGATTGTATCATCTTAGACCTTGACAACTTGTCACGATTCTAATGGAACTTTGTTCCATGAAAACATTTAAACTCTTTTAGAGTTTCATAGTGTCAAGAACAAGTGTCATAGGTGTTAGATGATTATTTTCATATGTTTATTTTTCATGTTAATTAAACTCCAAATCCCTAGAACCATATGTAAACACCTCTTAAACTCCAAATCGAACACATTCAACTTCCTAGTCTCAACAACTTCATCACATGGGATAATCGGAAAGCATATGCAACTTTGTGAGTACACTTGACCCATTTTCCTTTTAATACACTTTGGATGCAACATGTTTTACTTGTTAAAATGCACGATTCACAAACATGCTTTTTTTGTCCAATCCTTATACATGCTTTGCTATGCTTAGGTTCATTCTAGAATACATACTACTTGTTAACTCGGCTTAACAATTATAGCGCCATAGGAGTAGCACACCACCTGACGGGGTTTTGTTGAGTCTTTATTCTATAACGGTCTCGTCACTTTTGTGTCGAGGGATGCTAAATACCAGTGGACACTAGAGTTGACATATTGTTATGCATGATAGATTGACCTTGTATACCAATTGCTATGTTGGATTGAAAATACCTTTTTATACATATGCCACGAGTCTAAAACTAGTGGACTCGCCAATACCTTTGTATTGAACTATGCTTTTAAAAATGTTGCATGTTTAGCGATGATGTTGATGATGCATGGAATCTAGTAGGATGCTTAGATACACACTTTAAATTTTTTATTTTATTTGTATTGTATTTCATTATTCATGTTGTATTTGTTTCAAATCCTTGTAATTGACTCTTTAGAAATGAAATGAAAATTTATCATTTAAATACTTGTCACAAATAGTTTTATGAAGTCTCTTGCAATCTATTTCGTCTCACTCCGATGTTTCCGCCATTGGTTAGGGTGTGACAGATTGGTATCAGAGCCATAACTATAGGGAATTAGGAAAATTGCCATGCTTTTGACCTAGTCTATAGTTAAGCACCAAAATTCGACCATACTTGCTTCACATGCTACTTTTATGAAATATCTTTACATGTAATTCTTGAAATGTCTCTTACGTGTTATTTTCTTAAAATGCTTTATGTGCTTATACTTGTTATTATTATTTTGAACATATGTCTTTTACTCATTTATACTAAATTCGAAACCACTTGTAATACACAAACAAGACGACTTCACCAAAATAGGCGTGAAACCCACAATTTGGTGAAAGACTCTCAATCCACCTATTCTTTTTACACGAAATTCGCCACCAAGTTAGGAGTGAGATCCTCACCTTGATGGAGAATTTCCGCTTTCAAATTCAAGTGGACCCTCATCAAAGTGTTGAAATTAAATTTTGACCCGACGAGTACCAACCACACTTAGGATACGAAATCATCAAGTTAGGGGTGAAACCCGCACCTTGTCGACTAGTTCCATCCTTGAATTTTTCATAAATCCCGCCAAGTCTCAAAATTTCGATTGATTTGGGACATGTATAACCGGAAGGGTAAATACCGTTAACCGACTTGTCGGCGAGAGTATTCCACCTATTAGGCCAAATCATGCTCCTCAAATTCGAAAGACTTTTCGACCACTTTGGTTAGTCAAAGTTCCGTTTTGGAACCTTCCCAAATTTTAATCAAACATGTGTTTCTATTATTTATTTTATACAATGCAATCTTTCAAATTCGAATTTACTTTCGATATTTTCTTCTCACACACACATCATACTAAATCTTTTTCATACATTTATACCTATGCATGATTTCAAAAAGTCACTCAATTTTGTTTACATTCTTTATAATGCCAAAATGGAGACATATCATTGAGTTAGGAGTGATTTCCTTACCTTGACGATTAACTCCACTCATTCTTTTCTTAAAATGACCTCACCAACGAGTCAGGGGTGATTCCCTTACCTAGGTGGTCATTACCAAAACTTTCCTTCAAAATACTTTATCAAGCAAACACAATCATGTTTCATCCTAAATCATTTATCATTTATCGAAATACCCACTTATATCAATTCCAAAATACATTGTTTTATCAAACGTACTTCTTATCCTACAATCTATTTTCACATAACTCACATACATGAAATTCTTAATCATACCTTAAATGTTTTATTTCCCGAATTTCAAAACCTTACGAAATGCTACCTATCAATTTAATCGGTCCAATGAATCTCTGGCCCATGAACTTCATATTCAACTTAATCACTAAAACATGCACACGTTATATCATCATACTAGAGACTTCCATTCTTAATCAAAATCAAACCAACCTTTCTCAATTACTTATAAGATCTTATAGATGTTATATGATCGTTTTACCAAATACTCTTTTCAACATCAACAAATCATTTGTTAAAATTTTTAACAATCACTAAGTCCTTTTGCTAAATTTCTTTTCTAAGGATCCTCGTTTTCACAAGAACCTCCTAAATTCATAATTTCTTGTTTGATGAAACGAACTTACTTTTTATCGAAAACATTTTTCCTGTGACAATTGTGTTCTATAATCGATGTATGATGTAAAACAATGATGATTATTAATAAAACAATGTGCTTTGGTGTTACTATATGTGTTTTGGTTTTATTATGTGTGTAATTATGTTTGGTGATTTTACGATGTGATTCGATTCCAATTTCAAGCTTTAAATCGCTTTCTGGAAGGTTATACGCAAACTGGTGCGTAAACGCAGCCAGTTTAACGCGACAAACACTCCGGAATAGTGACATAGGCTTAACATACCTAAAATAACCCTTACATAACTTAGAAATAAGTTTTGGATGGTTTGGTATGTTGAAAACAAGTCTATTCGATCGCAGGGACTATTTGTGTCAAACTGCGAAACTATACCATTTCGTATGGTATCGAAGAGTCCGGAACTTGATCATAAGTTAAACATACCCTAAATAACTTTTACATAGCTTAGAAATAGGCTTTGAGGGGTTCGGTATGCTAAAACAAACTTTATTGATCAATAGGGACTAAAAGCGTCAAAAAGTGCACAAGTTTGCATTTTCGCGCATATCTCACGTTCTGAATATATCCGGACATCCAAAAATTTATGTAAGCATTAAAATATTTTATTTTAGTGTTTGGCATGATAAAAATCCGTGCGTCGCTTAATTTGGACCGTTTTTGCGTCCGTTACGACCTCCGTCGTAATTAACCGAACAACGCAACCGTACGGCCAAACAAACCCACATCCGACATATTTTTGAGCACATTTTAAGTGCCCTATACTTTAACTTCATTTTAGAGCTTTGAAATGGGGTTAATGGGGCTTAAACATGTCAAAAATGCATCAAATAACAAGTTAGGGGCTTCAGGGGCCTGTTCTGGCATTTTTGAAACTTGCTGACCTGCACAAGGCTTACGGACCGTAAGCACAAAGCCATACGGTCCGTAAGGACCTCCCATATCAGAAAAATCAGATTAAACAGCTGTTAAGCACTCATAACCTCTCTTGCACATGGCATTTCCTGATAATGGGGGGCCATTTTGATGTACCATGGTATTGCAACACATGTATGGATAAGATTGAATCACGGTTTTTGACAAACGATCTTAACGGCTCTCCGAAAACTATAAATACCCTATCCCATTCACTTGAAAACCCACTTGATTTCTGAAATTTCTCTAAGTTGGGGTGTTTCATCACCTCATACCTGAGAATACTTGGAAAATCAATCTTGCGGGGACCCTTTGTAAGTGTTCTTTCGTTCTTTTCATTCGTTTTAGCGTTAAAGTCAAACTGCGTTTGACTTTCTGCATTGACCAGTTTATGGTCAATGTGAAGTTCGTTTGAACTTCATAACGTGAGCGTAATCACGATGGTTATAGTCCCTAGTGACTATACCTACTGATTACCACGTTATCTAGGCTTAGTGACGAGTCGTAGTTTCGGCCAAAATGCGTATTCTTGCGTATTTTGTAACCAAACTACTTTTGGGTATCAAGACCCTTTGTCTTGATACCAAACCTGTTTTCAAACTTAGTTAAGCATGTTTTAACATGCTTAGCTCGTCACTTTTAGTTTAGTGCTTATATAGGGTCGTTAGGTAAGCGATCTAAACAATCGCTTATACTTTCGAACCCGACCCGTTGGTCGATCATTAGAATCCGACCAAACACATTAGGTGACCATAGTTGTATAGGGAATAACCTTCCGAGGTTATACCTTATGGTCACGACGTTTAAGTAGTTGTATCATAGGTTGTTTATATGCCTTAGGTAAATTACCAAAACGCCCTTTTTACGCCAAAATTCATTTTAAGCATATGTAACATTTTTGACATCTAAACTGATTTAGCAACAATATTAGACATGTTAAGGCATATTTTACTTGTCATAGGACTAGTTAGGCGGTCCGAACGCGTTTTACGCGAACAACACGTTAAAGTAGCGTAAGCTACCTTAATGGGTCGCGATGGGTCGAAAGCACTTAGGTTAGGTTTCATTTAGGATGTAGGCCTCGTTAAACCATATCACATGAGTTCCAGCACTCATTTGGTTTACAAGACCTCATTTTGTCCGATCTTCCTATTTAGGCGTCAATTGTTTGACTAGTGATTACTAGGTGCTGCTTGATTTCTCTGGTTTACTCGAGTTTGTTGAAGTACTATTGATTGAGGATACCTTGCACTACATGTGAGTACATAGTTCCCCTATTTTACTGTTTTCAAATGTTTTGGGGTGATTCATATGTACATAATGTTTTCAAGGTGTTAACGATGATTTCAAAAACGATTAAAACGATTTATACTAAACTAATAACGATTTCGATAATGTGAACGAACTTGTTGGTTGTAGTTACATAACGAATGACATTCATTAATTTTGGCCGAACCGACCAGTATTAGGTTATGGTACCATAGGATCTGACAAATCCCGTTATTGCACTATACCCATGGTTATGTGTGGGTGTTGTGGGTAACGACTGAATCTGTAATTATTAACTTACCCTTTGGGGGTTTGTTAATACGAGAAGCAAGGAACGAGGTAGTCGAGTCACGAAGGTTTGAATGTTATTAACGAGACGACCATATATATAAGTTTTCACAATTAAAACGAGGATGATTTAAACGAGTAAACGATTTGGGAAAACGATTTGGAAACGATATTAAACGATTGGTTTTTGGCTAGTGTTTAGATAACGGGACTAGTGTATTGTGGTGAAAATGTAACAACTGTGCTTGTAATCACTATGAACAGTTCTATTATCAATAAAACAATGTTATTTGATCCCAATGTTTGTTTTGTTATGTTATACATTTTTCATGTTTTGACTTTTATCCAATTTCAAACTCTACATCACTGTCTAGAGAGTTATACGCAAACTAGTGCGTAAACATACTCAGTTTAATGCGAGAAATACTCTGGAACATCAACATATACTCAACATATCTTAAATAACCTTTACATAACTTAGAAATAAGTTTTGAAGGCTTTGGTATGGCAAAAACAAGTTAATTCGCTTACAGGGACTAAACTTGACAAACTGCGAAAGTATGCCAATCTGAACTGTAACGAACATTCCGGAACATGACCATAAGTTAAACACACCTTAAATATCCTTTACATAGCTTAGAAATAGGCTTTGAGGGGTTCGGTGTGCTAAAATAAACTTTTGGAACATTCAAGGACTAAAAGTGTCAAAAAGTGCACAAGTTTGCATTTTCGCGCATAACTTACGTTCTGAATACATCTGGACATCCAAAAATTTATGAAAGCATGACTACATTATAATTTAGTGTTCGCCTTAAGAAAAATCCATTCGTTTCGTCATTTGGATCGTTTTTCGCACTTATGCGCATTCCGTCGTAATTAAGCGAACATCGCGTTCGTACGACCAAACGAACCATCATCCGGCATATTTTTGAGCATGTTTTGAGTCCCCTATACTTTAACTTCATTTTAGAGCCTTGAAATGAGGTTAACGAGGTTCAAACGCATCGAAAAAGGGCTTAAACACGTGCAGGGACCATTTCTGTAAATTCTGAAACATTTCTGGATCAGATAAGTGCTAGCGTAGCGCGAGCCCTATAGGCTTATCCGTCGCGCTACGCGAGTGACTGATCTGACCAGATTCAATGTCTTTTTAGCAAGTTGCAGCTGATCGATTCTTGTCCACACATTTTAAACGGGTCTAGTCAGCAGATAAGAACAAGTTTCTAGCCAACACAACTTTGTGACAAGTGTTCGGCTTGGATCGTGGCACGATATTCAAGAAACGATCCTAACGGCTCTACCTTTTCTATAAATACCCATCCACCCTTAACCCCAAAACCCACAAATCTGATTAAGAAAGCTCTAAGTTGGAACCTTCGTTTCATACCTGAGCTATTTTGATCTGGGTTAGCATTCGGGGACCCTTCGTAAGTATTCTTTCGTTCTTTTCCTTATTTTTACTGCTTTTCGAGTCAGAAAGTCAAACTTTGTTTGACTTTCAGCATTGACCAGTAATGGTCAATGCGAAGTTCGTTTGAACTTCGCAACGTGATTGTAATCACGATGGTCATAGTCCCTTGGGACTATGCCTACTGATTACCACGTTGTCTAGGGTCGTAGGGTAAGCGATCTAATAAATCGCTTATACCTCGAACCCGACCCAGTTTGGTCGATCATTAGGATCCGACCAAATACATTAGGTGACCATAGTAGGTAGGGAATAACCTTCCGAGGTTATACCTTATGGTCACATCGTTTAAGTAGTTGTATGATAGGTAGTTTATATGCCTTAGGTAAATTACCAGCATACCCTTTTCATGTATAATTGGTAATTAAGCATATGTAACCTAAACCTTTGTCACATAACTGATTATGTAACATGTTTAGGCATATAATACTTGTCATAGGACTAGTTAGGCGGTCCAAACGCGTTTCACGCGCACGGCACGTTAAAGTAGCATAAGCTTCCTAAACGGGTCGTAATGGGTCGTAAACAATTATGTTAAGTTTCATTTAGCATATAGGCTTTGTTAAACCATATCACGTGAGTTCCTACACTCATTTGGTTTACAAACCCTAATGCTACCCAATCTTCCGAGATAGGTCCGGTTTATTAACATAGTTACCTATATTAGGTGCCGTTTGATTCCGAGATCTATAGCATTACTTGGTGGTTATCTTTTGACAACTGAGCAATCTCAAGTGAGTACATAGACCCCTCTTTTACTGTTTTCCAAACTGTTTTGGGGTGGAACACATGTGCCTACTTGTTACTTTCCTGCTTTCCAGTTTTCACATCATATACTGCTATGTTCGTTAGTACATTATAGTACATGATTTCATTACATCTTATGCTAGGTGTGCCCATTGTGTGCATTACTTGGTACATTGTTTTACATTACATTTCATGCTAGGTATGCCCATTGTGTGCATTACTTAGTACATCGTTTTACATGACATTTCATGCTAGGTGTGCCCATTGTGTGCATTACTTAGTACATCGTTTTACATGACATTTCATGCTAGGTGTGCCCATTGTGTGCATTACTTAGTACATCGTTTTACATGACATTTCATGCTAGGTATGCCCATTGTGTGCATTACTTAGTACATCGTTTTACATGACATTTCACGCTATGTATGTTCATTTGATTACATACTTAGTGCATTGTTTTCACATGCTCACATTTTGTTATGACATTTGGTTTGTTTACATGGGACAATATATCCATTAACATTAGCTACGCCGTTCGTTAGTAGGTAGTGGTACCATAGGAATTGACAACTCCCGTTCCGGACATCCCAGGGAAAGGGGACAGAAAGGAATGACCGAATTCGTTGACATTAAGACAGATAGACCTTTAATTTGTTTAAAGGGTTTATCACCACAGTCGCCAGGCTTGGATGTATGCATTTTTACAATACCACATAAATGTTCATATTAAATAGTTGCATGCATTTACACAAAACATAGCTTTGATTTAAACCAAGTTTTACTTCAATACTTTGTTTTTGTGCATATGGTTTAGTTGAGACATTTCACTTGCCATACATGACATTTTTGACATAGACATTTGACATGGATATTTGACATAGACATTTAGCATGGATATTTGACATAGACATTTGACATGGATATTTGACATAGACATTTGACATGGATATTTGACATAGACATTTCGACATGATTTACATTTGACACAAACATTTTTGACATTGGTTTTACATACTACATGATTTACATCTTGACATAAACACTTTGACATATTATTCAATACATTTGACAATTTGGTTAAACATAGACTTCTTACATTGTTTGGTTTGGTTTGATTAAGTGATTAAGTAACGATGCGTGTGTAATATGATACAAGCATGGTGGATACGCCGCTGGTACTTCCTATATATAAGTGTTTGTATAGTATTACATGGCGTAACGTTATTTGAATCATTTCAGTTTGAGACATAGAACATTTTATACAAATAACATACTTTTCACAAGACATTGATTTACAAACAACTTATCTTATACAAACACATTTTTACATGGTTATCTATTTAACCTGACAATTACTTATACATATCATCTGATCTTATTGTTTTCAAATGATTTACAAGACAAAGCAAATAACAAGGTTCATGACTAAACATTTTCTCAAACATAAGTCATGAATCTTATTTTCACAAAACCTATGTATCTCACAGGCATTTTTATGCTGACGTACCTATTTTCACATGTGTTTTCAGGTGCTTTTCCATAGGATGTTGATCACGATACTAGGGCGGACCTGTGCCTTAGAAACTTTAAAAGAAGATAGACTATGTTTAATTATGTTCTGAACTCTTTAATTACCTGTTTGAAACAATGAAACACCCTTGTTTAATAAATAAATAAAACTTTGTATGCCATGGTTATGAGACAATTAATTCTGTCGCAACACGCCCCGATGTTTCCGCCGCGATTTGTTGTTTTACGCGGTCGGGGTGTGACAGAAGAGTTGGTATCAGAGCCAATGGTTATAGGGAATTAGGTTATTAGTAATGCTTTGACCTAGACTATAACTTTTCTAGGAACCTAACACAAGTTATCTTGTGTTTAGATCTTAAAACATGTACATCACCTATCCTTAGGTGATTAACAAAACAAGGAACCAAAATTTTTCCGAAACGATTTTTGAAAAACAATCATCTGTTTTTGAATGTTTTATTACAAGGTTTTGAACCCTCTGTTATATGGTTTTGAACCCTTTTCAGTTTGGTTTTTTGGCCTTGTGCCTTCTAATTTTCAAAATCCCGTCAAACGTTTTGGGTTTTAAATAATGTGAACATGTGCAAACTGGAAGGGTGAATGCCTGTATTCTGGGTTTTCTGTCTAGGCAAGCACTTCGTATATATCTCATCAGACGCGAGACCAGTTGTGCTTACCTGGGAATTCTTGGGATGAGTGTTCACTTATAGGCGAGCATGTCTTCATTATACATTATTTTTGATCCATTTACTTTGATTAGTCACTGTGAGTCGTTTTGTTTGCTTTGTGATACGGACGAATGACCACCATCTTTGCTTTTGTTGATTTTGTTTCATCTCATTCTTTTCATCCAATCATCTCACTCGTTTCCTTTCATGTTTTCCTCTTTTAGAATGCCTCCTCGACGCGAGAATCAGATAGCAACTGCCGAGCTGGCAGAAATTATTGCGCAGCAGATGGCTGCTCAATTCCCAAATCTCTTTGCTCAATGGAACCAGGCCAACAACAACAACAATGTTCCATGCAAATACAAGGATTTTAACCATGCCAAACCACTCAAGTTTAGTGGTTCTGAGGGAGCGACTGGGCTTCTTCAGTGGTTCGAGAGCATAGAGAATACTTTTCGCCATGTGCAGTGTCCGGATAATCGCAAGGTCGAGTTCTCCTCGAGTGTATTTCAGAAGAGGGCTTTGACATGGTGGAACGGGGTTATGAGAGACCGAGGTGCAGAAGTTGCTCTCGTACAGACATGGGCTGAACTTAGAGCCCTTATGATGAGGGAATTCTGTCCTCGCCATGAACAGCGAGCGTTGGAGAAAGAGTTTGATGTTTTGAAGCAAGATAGTGGTGAGCACAGGGCTTATACTGATCGGTTTGAAGAGTTGAGTCTGCTTTGCCCAACAATGGTCACCCCACTCGACAAGGCTATCGAGAGATACATCGATGGTCTACCTGACTCGGTACAAGACATTCTTACTGGTAGTAACCCTGCCACACTTCGTCAGGCGATCGAGTTATCTGCGACATTGACTGAGTCGCAGATCAGGAAGAACAAGTTACACCGGAAGGTTGACAAGGGCAAGAAGCAGTCGGCTGACAAGGAAGATAGCAAGAAAGGTCAAAACTTGAATGGAAAGAACTCTGGTTCTTCGAAGAGGTCAAAGAAGCGTAAGGCTTCTCAAAATTTTGCTATCACTGCCCAAGCTAATCAGGCAGCTCTCAACCAACCCGCACAGCCTCCAGCAAAGAAACCCTATTCAGGGAATGCACCTTTGTGCAATAGATGCAACAGTCACCACCAGCCGCAACTTCCATGCCGTTTCTGTACTAACTGTGGGAAATCAGGCCATCTTGCCAATGTTTGTCGATCTGCTCAGAATCCCGCGGTTCAGAACCCGGCTCAACAAGTTGCTCAGCCTCCTGCTCCGCAACTGGGTCAAGCTGCACGACCACAATACCCACCAGGTGCTTGTTACAATTGTGGAGATCTGACCCACTACAGGAATCGGTGCCCAAGACTGGCGAACCAGAACCAGAACCAGAATCAGGCTCCGGCTCGAGGCCGAGTCTTTAACATGAATGCCCAAGAGGCACAGGCTGACGATAATGTGGTGAACGGTACGTTCTTTATTAATAATCAGCCTGCATCTGTTCTTTTCGATTCTGGTGCCGATAAGAGTTTCGTGTCTTTGTCCTTTGAGCAAATGCTTCGCGTGTCTAGAACGAAACTAGGCAAATCTTTGACAGTAGAGGTTGCTAGTGGTGAACCCATTATTCTTGATTCTGTTCTTCGCAACTGTCAGTTGAATCTTAACGACCATCTTTTTCCTATTGATCTCGCGCCTATGCAACTTGGAAGCTTCGACGTTATTGTGGGAATGGATTGGTTATCCAAGCATCACGCAGAGATAATTTGTTCTAAGAAGATTGTTCGTGTGCCACTTTCGACAGGTGAGATCCTGCAGCTTCAAGGTGAGAAGCCTACGGGTGGTCTCAAACTCATGTCTTGTTTTAAAGCTCTGAAGTATCTGCAGAAGAACTATGTGGCTTTCTTAGCACATGTTACAGAAGATAAAGGCAAGGGTAAGTCTATTTCAGATATTCCTGTCGTTCGGGATTATTCTGAAGTGTTCCCTGAAGATTTACCTGGTCTACCTCCAGCACGCCAAGTCGAGTTCCGCATTGATCTCGTACCTGGTGCAAATCCCATTGCCAGAGCTCCATATCGTCTTGCACCGTCTGAGATGCAAGAGTTGTCTAAGCAGCTTCAGGAGCTCTCTGACAAAGGTTTTATACGTCCTAGTTTTTCACCTTGGGGTGCTCCCGTTCTTTTTGTCAAGAAGAAGGATGGATCCTTTAGGATATGTATCGATTATCGTGAGCTTAACAAGCTTACCATCAAGAATCGATATCCCCTACCTCGCATCGACGACCTCTTTGATCAGTTACAAGGTGCTTCTTATTTTTCGAAGATTGATCTGCGATCTGGATATCATCAACTTCGGGTGCAAGAAGAAGACATTCCGAAGACAGCGTTCCGTACTCGTTATGGACATTACGAGTTCACAGTCATGCCATTCGGTTTGACTAATGCTCCTGCTGTTTTCATGGACTTAATGAATAGGGTCTGCAAACCTTATTTGGATCAGTTCGTCATTGTTTTTATTGACGACATCTTGATTTACTCTAAGACGCGAGCTGATCACGAGCAGCATCTTCGTCTTACTCTGGAACTCCTGAAGAAAGAGCAACTTTTCGCCAAATTCTCCAAGTGCGAATTTTGGCTTAAAGAAGTTCAATTTTTGGGACACATTATCAACGAACGAGGTGTTCATGTAGATCCCTCCAAGATCAGTGCGATTAAGGATTGGGATACACCTACTACTCCTACTAAAGTTCGTTCATTTCTTGGTCTAGCGGGTTATTATCACCGCTTCATTGAAAACTTCTCTAAGATTGCAGTTCCTCTAACTGCTCTAACTCAGAAGAAAATTCCCTTTTATTGGGGGTACAAACAAGAGGAAGCTTTCCAACACCTGAAGCAGAAGCTTTGCGATGCGCCTGTTCTATCATTGCCTGAGGGTGATGATGATTTTGTCGTGTATTGTGATGCATCTAAATTGGGTCTTGGCTGTGTTCTTATGCAAAGGAACAAAGTCATAGCTTATGCATCGAGGCAGTTGAAGATTCATGAGAAGAACTACACCACTCATGATCTTGAGTTGGGTGCAGTTGTCTTTGCTCTCAAGATCTGGAGACACTATTTGTACGGTACAAAATGTGTGGTTTTCACTGACCACAAAAGTCTTCAGCATATCTTCAACCAGAAAGAACTCAACATGAGACAACGACGTTGGGTTGAGCTTTTAAACGATTATGACTGCGAAATTCGCTACCATCCTGGTAAGGCGAATGTCGTAGCTGATGCATTGAGTCGTAAGGAACGTACTAAGCTTCATTGTGTACGTGTTCAATCTGTTATTCAAGCTCGATCTGATATTCAAGCACGCATTTCTCAAGCTCAACAATCTTGTGTTTCACAAGGATTGATGGATAAGGAATTTCCTTATCACGTAACACCTGCTCTTGAATTGAAGGACAATGGATCATATTACTTCATGGACCGTTTGTGGGTCCCAAGCCAGGATGATCTTCGTACCTTGCTTATGGATGAAGCCCATAAGTCTCGTTATTCTATTCATCCGGGCTCAGATAAGATGTATAAGGATCTTCGTATTCACTATTGGTGGCCTGGTATGAAGAAAGACATTGCCTTATACGTATCAAAATGCCTTACTTGTCTTAAGGTTAAGGCTGAACATCAACGTCCTTCTGGTTTATTGGTGCAACCAGAGATCCCAGTTTGGAAATGGGAAAACATTACTATGGATCTTGTTACCAAACTTCCACGCACTAAGAAAGGTCATGATGCCATCTGGGTAGTCGTTGATCGTCTTACAAAGTCAGCACATTTCTTGCCAATCCGTGAGGATTTTCCTGCTGACAGACTTGCTCAAATCTATGTGGATGAAATTATAGCTCGACATGGTGTTCCGTTGAACATCATTTCTGACAGAGATGCTCGTTTCACTTCTCATTTTTGGAGAACCATGCAATCTGCCATGGGGACCCAACTTAATCTGAGCACAGCTTATCATCCGCAAACGGATGGTCAATCTGAAAGAACAATCCAGACTCTGGAGGATATGCTTAGAGCTTGTGTGATTGATTTTGGTGGTAGTTGGGATTCACATCTTAAATTGATTGAATTCTCCTACAACAACAGTTATCACACTAGCATCAAAATGGCTCCTTTTGAGGCTCTCTATGGTCGAAAATGTCGTTCACCAGTCTGCTGGAATGAGATTGGCGAGGCTCAAATTACTGGACCTGCCCTCATTTTAGAGACAACTGACAAGGTCAAGAAAGTTCGTGATAACCTTCAGGCAGCTAGAAGCCGTCAGAAGATTTACGCGGACCCAAAACGCAAAGCCTTGGAATTTCAAGTCGGTGATCGAGTATTACTTAAGGTCTCACCTTGGAAAGGTGTGATCAGATTTGGAAAGAAAGGAAAACTTGCACCTAGATACGTTGGACCATTCAAGATCGTCGAAAGAATCGGAAAGGTAGCCTACAGACTTGAGTTACCTCCTGAACTGGGAAATGTTCATCCAACTTTTCACGTGTCCAATCTTAAGAAGTGTACAGCTGATGAGAATTTCTCCATACCGCTTGACGAAATTCGTGTTGGCACAACACTGAAATTTGTTGAGAAACCGGTGGAAATCATGGAACGTGAAGTCAAGTGGCTTAAACGCAAGCGCATTCCTTTGGTCAAAGTTCGCTGGGAAGCTAAACGTGGACCCGAGTTTACTTGGGAACGCGAAGATCAAATGAAAGCGAAATATCCGCATCTTTTTCCACGAGTTTCCTCTAAATAAATTTCGGGACGAAATTTCCACAAGTAGGGGAGACTGTAACAACTGTGCTTGTAATCACTATGAACAGTTCTATTATCAATAAAACAATGTTATTTGATCCCAATGTTTGTTTTGTTATGTTATACATTTTTCATGTTTTGACTTTTATCCAATTTCAAACTCTACATCACTGTCTAGAGAGTTATACGCAAACTAGTGCGTAAACATACTCAGTTTAATGCGAGAAATACTCTGGAACATCAACATATACTCAACATATCTTAAATAACCTTTACATAACTTAGAAATAAGTTTTGAAGGCTTTGGTATGGCAAAAACAAGTTAATTCGCTTACAGGGACTAAACTTGACAAACTGCGAAAGTATGCCAATCTGAACTGTAACGAACATTCCGGAACATGACCATAAGTTAAACACACCTTAAATATCCTTTACGTAGCTTAGAAATAGGCTTTGAGGGGTTCGGTGTGCTAAAATAAACTTTTGGAACATTCAAGGACTAAAAGTGTCAAAAAGTGCACAAGTTTGCATTTTCGCGCATAACTTACGTTCTGAATACATCTGGACATCCAAAAATTTATGAAAGCATGACTACATTATAATTTAGTGTTCGCCTTAAGAAAAATCCATTCGTTTCGTCATTTGGATCGTTTTTCGCACTTATGCGCATTCCGTCGTAATTAAGCGAACATCGCGTTCGTACGACCAAACGAACCATCATCCGGCATATTTTTGAGCATGTTTTGAGTCCCCTATACTTTAACTTCATTTTAGAGCCTTGAAATGAGGTTAACGAGGTTCAAACGCATCGAAAAAGGGCTTAAACACGTGCAGGGACCATTTCTGTAAATTCTGAAACATTTCTGGATCAGATAAGTGCTAGCGTAGCACGAGCCCTATAGGCTTATCCGTCGCGCTACGCGAGTGACTGATCTGACCAGATTCAATGTCTTTTTAGCAAGTTGCAGCTGATCGATTCGTGTCCACACATTTTAAACGGGTCTAGTCAGCAGATAAGAACAAGTTTCTAGCCACCACAACTTTGTGACAAGTGTTCGGCTTGGATCGTGGCATGATATTCAAGAAATGATCCTAACGGCTCTACCTTTTCTATAAATACCCATCCACCCTTAACCCCAAAACCCACAAATCTGATTAAGAAAGCTCTAAGTTGGAACCTTCGTTTCATACCTGAGCTATTTTGATCTGGGTTAGCATTCGGGGACCCTTCGTAAGTATTCTTTCATTCTTTTCCTTATTTTTACTGCTTTTCGAGTCAGAAAGTCAAACTTTGTTTGACTTTCAGCATTGACCAGTAATGGTCAATGCGAAGTTCGTTTGAACTTCGCAACGTGATTGTAATCACGATGGTCATAGTCCCTTGGGACTATGCCTACTGATTACCACGTTGTCTAGGGTCGTAAGGTAAGCGATCTAATAAATCGCTTATACCTCGAACCCGACCCAGTTTGGTCGATCATTAGGATCCGACCAAATACATTAGGTGACCATAGTAGGTAGGGAATAACCTTCCGAGGTTATACCTTATGGTCACATCGTTTAAGTAGTTGTATGATAGGTAGTTTATATGCCTTAGGTAAATTACCAGCATACCCTTTTTCATGTATAATTGGTAATTAAGCATATGTAACCTAAACCTTTGTCACATAACTGATTATGTAACATGTTTAGGCATATAATACTTGTCATAGGACTAGTTAGGCGGTCCAAACGCGTTTCACGCGCACGGCACGTTAAAGTAGCATAAGCTTCCTAAACGGGTCGTAATGGGTCGTAAACAATTATGTTAAGTTTCATTTAGCATATAGGCTTTGTTAAACCATATCACGTGAGTTCCTACACTCATTTGGTTTACAAACCCTAATGCTACCCAATCTTCCGAGATAGGTCCGGTTTATTAACATAGTTACCTATATTAGGTGCCGTTTGATTCCGAGATCTATAGCATTACTTGGTGGTTATCTTTTGACAACTGAGCAATCTCAAGTGAGTACATAGACCCCTCTTTTACTGTTTTCCAAACTGTTTTGGGGTGGAACACATGTGCCTACTTGTTACTTTCCTGCTTTCCAGTTTTCACATCATATACTGCTATGTTCGTTAGTACATTATAGTACATGATTTCATTACATCTTATGCTAGGTGTGCCCATTGTGTGCATTACTTGGTACATTGTTTTACATTACATTTCATGCTAGGTATGCCCATTGTGTGCATTACTTAGTACATCGTTTTACATGACATTTCATGCTAGGTGTGCCCATTGTGTGCATTACTTAGTACATCGTTTTACATGACATTTCATGCTAGGTGTGCCCATTGTGTGCATTACTTAGTACATCGTTTTACATGACATTTCATGCTAGGTATGCCCATTGTGTGCATTACTTAGTACATCGTTTTACATGACATTTCACGCTATGTATGTTCATTTGATTACATACTTAGTGCATTGTTTTCACATGCTCACATTTTGTTATGACATTTGGTTTGTTTACATGGGACAATATATCCATTAACATTAGCTACGCCGTTCGTTAGTAGGTAGTGGTACCATAGGAATTGACAACTCCCGTTCCGGACATCCCAGGGAAAGGGGACAGAAAGGAATGACCGAATTCGTTGACATTAAGACAGATAGACCTTTAATTTGTTTAAAGGGTTTATCACCACAGTCGCCAGGCTTGGATGTATGCATTTTTACAATACCACATAAATGTTCATATTAAATAGTTGCATGCATTTACACAAAACATAGCTTTGATTTAAACCAAGTTTTACTTCAATACTTTGTTTTTGTGCATATGGTTTAGTTGAGACATTTCACTTGCCATACATGACATTTTTGACATAGACATTTGACATGGATATTTGACATAGACATTTAGCATGGATATTTGACATAGACATTTGACATGGATATTTGACATAGACATTTGACATGGATATTTGACATAGACAATTCGACATGATTTACATTTGACACAAACATTTTTGACATTGGTTTTACATACTACATGATTTACATCTTGACATAAACACTTTGACATATTATTCAATACATTTGACAATTTGGTTAAACATAGACTTCTTACATTGTTTGGTTTGGTTTGATTAAGTGATTAAGTAACGATGCGTGTGTAATATGATACAAGCATGGTGGATACGCCGCTGGTACTTCCTATATATAAGTGTTTGTATAGTATTACATGGCGTAACGTTATTTGAATCATTTCAGTTTGAGACATAGAACATTTTATACAAATAACATACTTTTCACAAGACATTGATTTACAAACAACTTATCTTATACAAACACATTTTTACATGGTTATCTATTTAACCTGACAATTACTTATACATATCATCTGATCTTATTGTTTTCAAATGATTTACAAGACAAAGCAAATAACAAGGTTCATGACTAAACATTTTCTCAAACATAAGTCATGAATCTTATTTTCACAAAACCTATGTATCTCACAGGCATTTTTATGCTGACGTACCTATTTTCACATGTGTTTTCAGGTGCTTTTCCATAGGATGTTGATCACGATACTAGGGCGGACCTGTGCCTTAGAAACTTTAAAAGAAGATAGACTATGTTTAATTATGTTCTGAACTCTTTAATTACCTGTTTGAAACAATGAAACACCCTTGTTTAATAAATAAATAAAACTTTGTATGCCATGGTTATGAGACAATTAATTCTGTCGCAACACGCCCCGATGTTTCCGCCGCGATTTGTTGTTTTACGCGGTCGGGGTGTGACAGAAAACATGGTAGATACGCCGCTGGTACTTCTTATATATAAGTGTTTTCAACATATTACATACCGTGGCGTTATTTAGTTCACTTGGGTAAACGATATTGAAACGATATCACACAACGATGATTTCGAAATAATATACGAATTTTATTAACGAGTTTATACGAGATGTTTTACAAGATGGTTTTTCTAAAACAAAAAGCTTTTGGGTTAAGAATCATGGCTACGAAATTTTATAAACTATAACCATCTTGATTTGAGTTGGTTAATTATGTTGCAATATTATACACTTTTTAAAAAGAAGGTTTTCAAGGTATTGCAATATATGTAAGCAAGCCATGATTCCGATACTCTTATAAAACCTATGTACACGCCAGCATTTCTTTGTTGACTTTGTTTTTACATATGTTTCAGGTGTTGTTGCGTGATTGACGTTCTAGGATGCATGCGTCACATAGGATCTGGACGAGGCCTTAGTGACATAAAACGATGATAGTTGATATAAAACTTGTTTGTTATGTGTTAAAACAATGTTAATGCTTAATATTATAAATAAAACGAAACACTTTTTGTATCCATGGTTATGAAACGATAATTCTGTTACAACACTCCCCGACGTTTCCGCCACGCTTTGTTGTTTTACGTGGTCGGGGTGTGACAGAAGAGTTGGTATCAGAGCCAATGGTTATAGGGAATTAGGTTATTAGTAATGCTTTGACCTAGACTATAACTTTCTAGGACCCCAACGCAAGTTTATTTGCATTTAGATTTTTAAAACAAAATCGTCACCTATCCTTAGGTGATAACCACAACGAGAAACACAATTTTTGAATCCGCTTTGAAAACTAACCATCTGTTCTAGGATGATTGATTACTAGGTTTTGAACCCTCTATTATAAGGTTTTGAACCCTCTATGTTTTCAAAATCTCGTCAAAGTTTGGGTCAAAATAATGTGAACACGTGCAAACTGGAAGGGTGAGTGCCTGTACTCTGAGTTTTCTGTCTAAGGCTAGAGTGTTCGTACAAATCCACATAATCGGACCAGTCACTCTTACCTGGGAACTCTTGGGGTGAGTGTTCACTTATAGGAGAGCATGTCTTCGTGATACATTATTTATGACCTATTTACTTTGATTAGTCACTGCGTGTCGTTTGTTTGTTTGAGGTAACGAACGAATGATCGCCTCTCTTGTGTTTTGTTGATACCTCTTTTGTTTTTTTCCAATTGTCGATCCCGCTCATGGACGAGCATTCAATCTGAATGCAAACGAGGCTCGAGCTGACAACCTCGTTGTCAATGGTACCTTTGTTGTCAATGGTACGTTTCTTGTTAACAATCAGCCTGCATCTATTCTTTTTGATTCTGGTGCCGATAGAAGTTTTGTTTCATTGTCTTTTGAGCCTTTGCTTGCGATACCTAGAACTAAACTGAGGAAACCCTTATCTGTTGAAGTTGCCACTGGTAAACCTCTTGTTCTCGATTCTATTATTCGTAATGGTCAGTTGAACCTTGATAACCATCTTTTTCCTATTGACCTCACACCGATGCAACTTGGGAGTTTCGATATTATCGTTGGATTGGATTGGTTAACCAAACACCACGCTGAGGTGGTTTGTTTCGATAAGATTGTTCGTATTCCTTTGTCTTCTGGCGATGTTCTTGAGATTCGTGGCGAGAAGCCATCTGGTGGTTTGAAGCTTATGTCATGTATGGAAGCCCAAAGTTATTTGCGAAAAGGATATGTTGCTTTTCTGGCACATGTCACCGAGGAGGAAAGCAAGAGCAAGAGTATTCAGGATATCCCGATTGTGCGGGATTATCCAGAGGTGTTTCCTGATGAACTACCTGGTTTGCCTCCAGTTCGTCAAGTTGAGTTTCATATTGACCTTATACCCAATGCCAACCCGATTGCAAAAGCACCTTATCGTCTTGCACCGTCGGAGATGCAAGAGTTATCGAAACAGCTTCAAGAGTTATCTGATAAAGGATTCATCCGACCGAGCTTTTCACCTTGGGGAGCTCCTGTCCTCTTCGTGAAAAAGAAAGATGGATCTTTTCGAATGTGTATCGATTATCGTGAGCTTAATAAGCTCACCATAAAGAATCGATATCCCCTACCTCGAATTGATGATCTCTTCGACCAGCTGCAGGGTGCTTCATGCTTTTCCAAGATCGATATGCGTTCTGGGTATCATCAACTTCGTGTTCTCGAAGAAGATATTCCTAAAACTGCTTTCCGCACAAGATATGGGCATTACGAGTTCACAGTCATGCCTTTTGGTTTGACAAATGCTCCAGCTATCTTTATGGACTTAATGAATAGGGTCTGTAAACCTTATTTGGACAAGTTCATTATTGTGTTCATCGACGATATTCTCATTTATTCAAAATCTCGAGCCGAGCACGAGCAACACCTTCGCTTAACATTAGAACTCCTGAAGAAGGAACAACTTTTTGCTAAATTCTCCAAGTGTGAATTCTGGCTTAAAGAAGTTCAATTCTTGGGTCATATAGTCAATGAGCAGGGTATTTATGTGGATCCATCCAAGATTACGGCTATTAAGGACTGGAATACACCGACGACGCCTACAGAGATTCGATCTTTTCTTGGTCTTGCTGGTTATTATCGTCGATTCATTTCAAATTTCTCGAAGATTGCGGTTCCACTCACTGCTTTGACTCAGAAGAATAAGCCTTTTGAGTGGGGACCCAAGCAAGAAGAAGCGTTCCAAACGCTGAAGCAGAAGTTATGTAATGCTCCTGTTCTACCTCTGCCCGAGGGAAGCGATGATTTCGTTGTCTATTGCGATGCGTCCAACTTAGGCCTTGGTTGCGTCCTTATGCAACGAGGTAAAGTTATTGCATATGCATCTAGGCAGCTGAAAGTTCACGAGAAGAACTACACGAATCATGATCTTGAGCTAGGAGCTGTGGTTTTCGCGCTTAAAATCTGGAGACACTACCTCTATGGAACGAAGTGTGTGGTTTTCACAGACCACAAAAGTCTCCAGCATATTCTTAATCAGAAAGAGCTGAATATGAGACAACGACGTTGGGTTGAACTCTTGAACGACTATGATTGCGAGATTCGCTACCATCCTGGTAAGGCGAATGTTGTAGCCGATGCTCTTAGTCGAAAGGAACGAGTCAAGCTTCATTCTGTTCGAACTCTATCTGATCTTCAATCTCGTGTCCTTCAAGCTTAGCATTTTTTTGTTTCACAAAATTTGATAGGTAATGAATTACCACGTCAACTTAAGCTTAAGCTCGAAGCGAAAGACGATGGTTTGCTCGATTTTAAGGATCGATTGTGGATTCCGAAACAAGACGATCTTCGCACTTTAGTGATGGACGAATCACATAAGTCTCGATATTCTGTCCATCCTGGTGCTGATAAAATGTACAAGGATCTTCGTACTAAGATCTGGTGGCCTGGTATGAAGAAAGATGTTGCCTTGTATGTATCGAAATGCCTAACTTGTCTCAAAGTCAAGGCCGAACATCAACGTCCTTCTGGCTTGCTTGTACAACCAGAGATACCGGTTTGGAAGTGGGAGAACATTGCAATGGATCTCATCACTAAGTTACCACGTACGTTTAAAGGTCATAATGCTATTTGGGTTGTTGTCGATTGTTTAACGAAATCTGCTCACTTCTTACCAATCCATGAGGATTTCTCTGCTGAAAAGCTTGCCAAGATCTATGTAGACGAGATTGTATCACGACATGGTGTTCCTTTAGATATCATTTCCGATCGTGATGCTCGATTTTCATCTCATTTTTGGAAGACCATGCAATCTGCGTTGGGAACCCAACTGAATCTAAGCACTGCTTATCATCCCCAAACAGATGGCCAATCTAAGAGAACGATTCAAACTTTGGAGGATATGCTTAGAGCAAGCGTGATAGACTTTGGTGGTAATTGGGATTCTCATCTGCCACTGATCGAGTTCTCTTACAACAATAGTTATCATGCTAGCATTAATATGGCACCATTCGAAGCTCTCTACGGTCGAAAATGTCGTTCACCTGTCTATTGGAACGAGACCGGTGAAGCTCAGCTTACTGGACCTGAGCTCGTTCTGGAAACAACATACAAAATCAAGAAAATCCGCGATGATCTTGTGACAGCTCGAAACCGTCAAAAGAGATATGCGGATATGCGACGCAAGCCCTTAAAATTTCAAATCGGAGACCGTGTCCTACTCAAGGTGTCACCTTGGAAGGGAGTGGTGAGATTTGGAAAGAAAGGAAAACTTGCACCTCGATATGTGGGACCATTTAAGATTATGGAAAGGGTTGGAAAGGTTGCCTATCGATTGGAGCTACCTCCAGAGCTTGGAATTATTCACCCGACTTTTCACGTGTCCAATCTGCGAAAGTGTTTAGCTGACGCTGATCTACAGATTCCTCTCGATGAGATCCAAATCATTGAAATAATGCACTTTTTCGAGAAACCCGTGGAGATCGTAGACCGTGCTTTCAAACAGTTGAAGAACAAACGGATTCGATTGGTCAAAGTTCGCTGGGATGTAAAATGATGATTATTAATAAAACAATGTGCTTTGGTGTTACTATATGTGTTTTGGTGTTATTATGTGTGTAATTGTGTTTGGTGATTTTACGATGTGATTCGATTCCAATTTCAAGCTTTAAATCGCTTTCTTGAAGGTTATACGCAAACTGGTGCATAAACGCAGCCAGTTTAACGTGACAAACACTCCGGAATAGTGACATAGGCTTAACATACCTAAAATAACCCTTACATAACATAGAAATAAGTTTTGGATGGTTTGGTATGTTGAAAACAAGTCTATTCGATCGCAGGGACTGTTTGTGTCAAACTGCGAAACTATACCGTTTCGTATGGTATCGAAGACTCCGGAACTTGATTAGAAGTTAAACATACCCTAAATAACTTTTACATAGCTTAGAAATAGGCTTTAAGGGGTTCTGTATGCTAAAACAAACTTTATTGATCAAAAGGGACTAAAAGCGTCAAAAAGTGCACAAGTTTGCATTTTCGCGCATATCTCACGTTCTGAATATATCCGGACATCCAAAAATTTATGTAAGCATTAAAATATTTTATTTTAGTGTTTGGCATGATAAAAATCCGTGCGTCGCTTAATTTGGACCGTTTTTGCGTCCGTTACGACCTCCGTCGTAATTAACCGAACAACGCAACCGTACGGCCAAACGAACTGACATCCGACATATTTTTTAGCACATTTTAAGTTCCCTATACTTTAACTTCATTTTAGAGCTTTGAAATGGGGTTAATGGGGCTTAAACGTGTCAAAAATGCATCAAATAACAAGTTAGGGGCTTCAGGGGCCTGTTCTGCCATTTTTGAAACTTGCTGACCTGCACAAGGCTTACGGACCGTAAGCACAAAGCCATACGGTCCGTAAGGACCTCCCAGATCAGAAAAATCAGATTAAACAGCTGTTAACAGCTGTTAAGCACTCATAACCTCTCTTGCACATGGCATTTCCTGATAATGGGGGGCCATTTTGATGTACCATGGTATTGCAACACATGTATGGATAAGATTGAATCATGGTTTTTGACAAAGGATCATAACGGCTCTCCGAAAACTATAAATACCCCATCCCATTCACTTGCAAACCCACTTGATTTCTGAAATTTCTCTAAGTTGGGGTGTTTCATCACCTCATACCTGAGAATACTTGGAAAATCAATCTTGCGGGGACCCTTTGTAAGTGTTCTTTCGTTCTTTTCATTCGTTTTAGCGTTAAAGTCAAACTGCGTTTGACTTTCTGCATTGACCAGTTTATGGTCAATGTGAAGTTCGTTTGAACTTCATAACGTGAGCGTAATCACGATGGTTATAGTCCCTAGTGACTATACCTACTGATTACCATGTTATCTAGGCTCAGTGACGAGTCGTAGTTTCGGCCAAAATGCGTATTCTTGCGTATTTTGTAACCAAACTACTTTTGGGTATCAAGACTCTTTGTCTTGATACCAAACCTGTTTTCAAACTTAGTTAAGCATGTTTTAACATGCTTAGCTCATCACTTTTAGTTTAGTGCTTATATAGGGTCGTAAGGTAAGCGATCTAAACAATCGCTTATACTTTCGAAACCGACCCGTTGGTCGATCATTAGGATCCGACCAAACACATTAGGTGACCATAGTTGTATTGGGAATAACCTTCCGAGGTTATACCTTATGGTCACGACGTTTAAGTAGTTGTATGATAGGTAGTTTATATGCCTTAGGTAAATTACCAAAACGCCCTTTTTACGCCAAAATTCATTTTAAGCATATGTAACATAACTTTTGACATCTAAACTGATTTAGCAACAATATTAGACATGTTAAGGCATATTTTACTTGTCATAGGACTAGTTAGGCGGTCCGAACGCGTTTTACGCGAACGACACGTTAAAGTAGCGTAAGCTACCTTAATGGGTCGCGGTGGGTCGAAAGCACTTAGGTTAGGTTTCATTTAGGATGCAGGCCTCGTTAAACCATATCACATGAGTTCCAACACTCATTTGGTTTACAAGACCTCATTCTGTCTGATTTTCCGATTTAGGCGTCTATTGTTTGACTAGTGATTCAATTACTAGGTGCTGCTTGATTTCTCTGGTTTACTCGAGTTTGTTGAAGTACTATTGATTGAGGATACCTTGCACTACATGTGAGTACATAGGTCCCCTATTTTACTTTTTCAAATGATTTGGGGTGATTCATATGTACATAATGTTTTCAAGGTGTTAACGATGATTTCAAAAACGATTAAAACGATTTATACTAAACTAATAACGATTTCGATAATGTGAACGAACTTGTTGGTTGTAGTTACATAAAGAATGACATTCATTAATTTTGGCCGAACCGACCAGTATTAGGTTATGGTACCATAGGATCTGACAAATCCCGTTATTGCACTGTACCCATGGTTATGTGTGGGTGTTGTGGGTAACGAATGAATCTGTAATTATTAACTTACCCTTTGGGGGTTTGTTAATACGAGAAGCAAGGAACGAGGTAGTCGAGTCACGAAGGTTTGAATGTTATTAGCGAGACGACCGTATATATAAGTTTTCACAATTAAAACGAGGATGATTTAAACGATTTAAACGAGTAAACGATTTGGGAAAACGATTGGGAAACGATTTGGGAAAACGATTGGGAAACGATTTGGAAACAATGTTAAACTATTTGGGTAAACGATTGGTTTTTGGCTAGTGTTTAGATAACGGGACGGGTGTAATGTGGTGAAAACATGGTAGATACGCCGCTAGTACTTCTTATATATAAGTGTTTTCAACATATTACATACCGTGGCGTTATTTAGTTCACTTGGGTAAACGATATTGAAACGATATCACACAACGATGATTTCAAAATAATATACGAATTTTATTAACGAGTTTATACGAGATGTTTTACAAGATGTTTTTTCTAAAACAAAAAGCTTTTGGGTTAAGAATCATGGCTACGAAATTTTATAAACTATAACCATCTTGATTTGAGTTGGTTAATTATGTTGCAATATTATACACTTTTTAAAAACAAGGTTTTCATGGTATTGCAATATATGTAAGCAAGCCATGATTCTGATACTCTTATAAAACCTATGTACTCGCCAGCATTTCTTTGCTGACTTTGTTTTTACATATGTTTCAGGTGTTGTTGCGTGATTGACGTTCTAGGATGCATGCGTCACATAGGATCTGGACGAGGCCTTAGTGACATAAAACGATGATAGTTCATATAAAACTTGTTTGTTATGTGTAAAAACAATGTTAATGCTTAATATTATAAATAAAACGAAACACTTTTTGTATCCATGGTTATGAAACGATAATTCTGTTACAACACTCCCCGACGTTTCCGCCACGCTTTGTTATTTTACGTGGTCGGGGTGTGACAGAAGAGTTGGTATCAGAGCCAATGGTTATAGGGAATTAGGTTATTAGTAATGCTTTGACCTAGACTATAACTTTCTAGGACCCCAACGCAAGTTTATTTGTGTTTAGATTTTTAAAACAAAATCGTCACCTATCCTTAGGTGATAACCACAACGAGAAACACAATTTTCGAATCCGCTTTGAAAACTAACCATCTGTTCTAGGATGATTGATTACTAGGTTTTGAACCCTCTATTATTGTCACACCCCGACCACGTATAACATACAAAACGTGGCGGAAAACGTCGGGGAGTGTTGTAACAGAATTAATTGTTTCATAACCATGGCATACAAAGTTATATTTTAATTAATAAACAAGAGTGTTACATTGTCTTAAACAGGAAACAAAGAGTTCATAACATAATTAAACTAGTCTATCTTCATTTTTATTCTCTAAGGCACAGGTCCGCCCTAGTGTCACGATCATCATCCTACGCAAAAGCTCCTGAAAACACATGTGAAAATAGGTACGTCAGCATAAAAATGCCTGTGAGATACATAGGATTTGTGAAAATAGGATTCATGACTTATAAGTTTAGGAAAAGTTGTTAAACAAAAGTCAGTCATGAACCTTGTAAATTGTTTTGTTTTGTAAATCATTCAAAAAGCGATGATATGTATAAATAAGAGAATAATGTAAGGTTAAATGAATAACCAAGTAAAATGAGTTTGTATAAGATAAGTTGTTTTGTAAATCAATGTCTTGTGAAAATAAGTTGTTTATGTAAAACGTACTATGTCAAATATTGAAATGATTTAAGTAACGCTACAACATGTAATGTCATACCAACACTTATATATAGGAAGTACCAGCGGCGTATCCACCATGCTTGTATCATATTACACATGCCTCGTTACTCAAATCACTTACTCCAACCAAACACCAATGTAAATTGTTTATGTATAAATGAATTGTCATGTATTAATGTGTAAACCATATCGAAATGTCTATGTTCAATGTAAACCACCAAATGTGTATATCAATGTCAAAATGTTTATGTTTAATGTAGATCATGTAATGTGTACCCAAAAATATCATGTATGGTAAGTGAAATATATCAACTAAACCATATGTAAAATGCACAAAAACAAGGTATTGAAGTAAAACAGGGTTTAAATCAAAGTTATGTTTTGTGGAACAAATGCATGCTATACTGATACAAACATTTATGCGGTATTGTGAAAATGCATACATCCAAGCCTTGAGACTGTGGCGATAAACCCTTAAACAAATTAAAGGTTTATCTAAGTTATGTGTATCGAATTCGGTCATTCCTTCCAATCCAAACAAACCCAGGATTTCAGGAACGGGAGTTGTCAATTCCTATGGTACCACTACCTACTAACGAACGGCGTAGCTAATGTTAATGAATGTATTGTTCCATTGTAAACAACCCAAATATCATAACAAAATGTAAACATGTGATGAAAACAACTGTACTAAGTATGCACACAATGGACATACATAGCATGAAATGTAATGTAAAACAATGTACTAAGTATGCACAAAATGGACATACATAGCATGAAATGTAATGTAAAACAATGTACTAAGTATGCACACAATGGTCATACATAGCATGAAATGTAATGTAAAACAATGTACTAAGTATGCACACAATGGACATACATAGCATGAAATGTAATGTAAAACAATGTACTAAGTATGCACACAATGGACATACATAGCATGAAATGTAATGTAAAACAATGTACTAAGTATGCACACAATGGTCATACATAGCATGAAATGTAATGTAAAACAATGTACTAAGTATGCACACAATGGACATACATAGCATGAAATGTAATGTAAAACAATGTACTAAGTATGCACACAACGGACATACATAGCATGAACACAATGAAATCATGTACTATAATTGTACTAATGAACATAGCAAGTATATGATGTGAAAGCAGGAAAGCACGAAAGTAACAAGTAGGCACATGTGTTTCACCCCAAAACAGTTTGGAAAACAGTAAAAGAGGGGTCTATGTACTCACTTGAGATTGCTCAGAAGTCCTAAGATAACCACCAAGCAATGCTAGAGATCACGGAATCAAACGGCACCTAATATAGGTAACTATGTTAATAAACCGGACCTAAATCGGAGGATTTAGATAGAATGAGGGTTCGTAAACCAAACGAGTATGGAAACTCGTGTAATATGGTTTAACAAAGCCTACATACTAATTGAAACCTAACATAAGTGCTTACGACCCATTACGACCCGTTTAGGTAGCTTATGCTACTTTAACGCGTCGTTCGCGTGAAACGCGTTCTGACCACCTAACTAGCCCTATGACAAGTGTTATATGCCTAAACATGTTACATAATCAGTTATGTGACAAAAGTTTAGGTTACATATGCTTAATTACCAATTATACATGAAAAGGGTATTCTGGTAATTTACCGAAGGCATATAAACTACCTATCATACAACTACTCAAACGATGTGACCATAGGGTATAACCTCGGAAGGTTATTCCCTATACTATGGTCACCTAAGGTGTTTGGTCAGATCCTAATGATCGACCAAATGGGTCGGGTTCGAAGGTATAAGCGATTTATTAGATCGCTTACCCTTACGACCCTAGATAACGTGGTAATCAGTAGGCATAGTCCCAAGGGACTATAACCATCGTGATTACAATCACGTTGCGAAGTTCAAACGAACTTCGCATTGACCATAAACTGGTCAATGCAGAAAGTCAAACAAAGTTTGACTTTCGGACTCGAAAAGCAATAAAAGAACGAAGGAATACTTACAAAGGGTCCAAGAATGGAAGGTTTGAATTCGAACACTCTAAGGTATGAAGTGTTAAACACGACAACTTAGAGAGCAAGTTCAGATTCAAAGGTGTGAGTTGAGAGTGAAGTGGGTGTTAGGTATTTATAGGATTTCCCGAACCGTTAGGATCGTTTCTTGGAAACCGTGCTTTGATCTTGGCCATACACCTCAAGCACATGGTTTTAGAAAACCATTTGAGCCCCTAGTATTGAGAAATACCATTTGCAAGGTGGTTTAGTGGGTAATACAGCTGTTAATAGGCTGTTAAACTGAGTTTTCTGATCTGGGAGACTGACGTGGGCCGCGTAAAGTTTAAGCTTGGGTTTACGCCCCAGGCCTAAGAACTTTGACAGATTTACATTTTTAGCCCCTGCATGCCCAAAACTTGGTTTTGGATGCATTTTTGACACGTATAAGCCCCGTTAACCCCATTTGAAGGCTCTAAAATGAAGTTAAAGTATTGGCAACTCAAAACATGCTCAAAAATATCTCAGATGTCGGTTCGTTTGGCCGTACGATCGCGATGTTCGCTTAATTACAACGGAATGCGCATAAGCGCGAAAAACGATCCAAATGACGCGACGAATGGATGTTTCTTATGCCAAACACTAAAATAAAATGTTTTAGTGCTTACATAAAATTTTGGATGTCCGGATGTATTCAGAACGTGAGTTATGCGCAAAAGTGCAAACTTGTGCACTTTTTGACACTTTTAGTCCCTGAATGACCCAAAAGTTTATTTTAGCACACCGAACCCCTTAAAGCCTATTTCTAAGCTATGTAAAGGATATTTATGGTATGTTTAACTTATGGTCATGTTCCGGAATGTTCGTTACAGTTCAAATTGGCATACTTTCGCAGTTTGTCAAGTTTAGTCCTTGTAAGCGAATTAACTTGTTTTTGCCATACCAAAGCCTTCAAAACTTATTTCTAAGTTATGTAAAGGTTATTTAAGGTATGTTAAGTATATGTTGATGTTCCGGAGTATTTTCCGCATTAAACTGGTTACGTTTACGCACCAGTTTGCGTATAACTCTCCAGAAAGTGATATAGAGTTTGAAATTGGACAAAAGTCAAAACATGAAAAATGTAAAACACAACCAAACAAACATTGGGATCAAATAACTTTGTTTTATTGATAACTGAACTGTTCACAATGATTACAAGCACAGATGTTACAATTATAAGGTTTTGAACCCTCTAAGTTTTCAAAATCTCGTCAAAGTTTGGGTCAAAATAATGTGAACACGTGCAAACTGGAAGGGTGAGTGCCTGTACTCTGAGTTTTCTATCTAAGGCTAGAGTGTTCGTACAAATCCACATAATCGGACCAGTCACTCTTACCTGGGAACTCTTGGGATGAGTGTTCACTTATAGGCGAGCATGTCTTCGTGATACATTATTTTTGACCTATTTACTTTGATTAGTCACTGCGTGTCATTTGTTTCTTTGAGGTAATGATCGAATGATCGCCTCTCTTGTGTTTTGTCAATACCTCTTTTGTTTTTTTCCAATTGTCGATCCCGCTCATGGACGAGCATTCAATCTGAATGCAAACAAGGCTCGAGCTGACAACCTCGTTGTCAATGGTACCTTTGTTGTCAATGGTACGTTTCTTGTTAACAATCAGCCTGCATCTATTCTTTTTGATTCTGGTCCGATAGAAGTTTTGTTTCATTGTCTTTTGAGCCTTTGCTTGCGATAGCTAGAACTAAACTGAGGAAACCCTTATCTGTTGAAGTTGCCACTGGTAAACCTCTTGTTCTCGATTCTATAATTCGTAATTGTCAGTTGAACCTTGATAACCATCTTTTTCCTATTGACCTCACACCGATGCAACTTGGGAGTTTCAATATTATCGTTGGATTGGATTGGTTAACCAAACACCACGCTGAGGTGGTTTGTTTCGATAAGATTATTCGTATTCCTTTGTCTTCTGGCGATGTTCTGGAGATTCGTGGCGAGAAGCCATCTGGTGGTTTGAAGCTTATGTCGTGTATGGAAGCCCAAAGTTATTTGCGAAAAGGATATGTTGCTTTTCTGGCACATGTTGTGACACCTGTGTCACTGCGACCATCAAACGAATACCAAGCCAATGAGATATTGTGTTTCATACTTGGGATCTGTAAAAATATGTGTATCATTTGCACATATCAATTTTTGTTCAATTTCAAACTCTACATCGCTTTCTGGAGAGTTATACGCCAACTGGTGCGTAAACGTAATCAGTTTAATGCGACAAACACTCCAGAACATCAACATATTCTTAACATACCTTAAATAACCTCTACATAACTTAGAAATAAGTTTTGAAGGCTTTGGTATGGCAAAATCAAGTTAATTCGCTTACAGGGACTAAATTCGACAAACTGCGAAAGTATGACGATTCGTACTGGAACAGACATTCCGGAAAATGACCATAAGTTAAACATACCATAAATTCGCTTACAAGGACTAAATTCGACAAATCAAGTTAATTTGGATCGTTTTTGCGTTTGTTACGACTTCCGTCGTAATTAAGCGAATAACGCAACCGTACGACCAAACGAACCGACATCCGAGATCTTTTTGAGCATATTTTAAGTTCCCTATACTTTAACTTTATTTTAGAGCCTTGAAATGGGGTTAACAGGGCTTAAAAGTGCCAAAAATCAAGTTTTACAAGTGTAGGGACCATTTTTGAAATTTCTGGCAGATTCAATGAACCTAGTCCATTTTGAAGTGTTGATGGTTTTAACCCATGGTTTTGCAAAACCATGGGCTGGTATTCAATGAACATAGTCCATATTAGGGGCTCCCATGGTTTTAGAAAACCATGGGCACACATGTAAGGTCCAGATCAAAGCTCAGTTTTCGATGAACGATCTTAACGGTTCTTGAATTCCTATAAATACCCACCCTCACTTCCTCTCAAAGCACACTTCAATCTGATTTTGGCTCTCTAAGTTGAAGTTTATGCTTCATACCTGAGAGTAAATCGGATCAAGAGCTTGCGGGGACCTTCTGTGTCGTTTGAATCCGTGATCTTCTAGCTTTGCTTGGTGGATATCTAAAGTCTATTGAGCAACCTCAAGAGCTGTTGCATAGGATGATCGAGACACACTTAGGCGGACCTGTGCCTTAGTGACTTAAAACGAAGCAAGAACTAGTTAAATTATGTTTTGTACCCTTTGTTTCTTGTTTAAGACAATGTAACTCTCTTGATTGATAAATAAAACGTAACTTTAATTTCCATGGTTGTGATACAATTAATTCTGTTACAACACTCCCCGACGTTTCCGCCACGTTTCGTTGTTTTACGTGGTCGGGGTGTGACACATGTCACCGAGGAGGAAAGCAAGAGCAAGAGAATTCAGGATATCCCGATTGTGCGGGATTATCCAGAGGTGTTTCCTGATGAACTACCTGGTTTGCCTCCAGTTCGTCAAGTCGAGTTTCATATTGACCTTATACCCAATGCCAACCCGATTGCAAAAGCACCTTATCGTCTTGCACCGTCGGAGATGCAAGAGTTATCGAAACAGCTTCAAGAGTTATCTGATAAAGGATTCATCCGACTGAGCTTTTCACCTTGGGGAGCTCCTGTCCTCTTCGTGAAAAAGAAAGATGGATCTTTTCAAATGTGTATCGATTATCGTGAGCATAATAAGCTCACCATCAAGAATCGATATCCCCTACCTCGAATTGATGATCTCTTCGACCAGCTGCAGGGTGCTTCATGCTTTTCCAAGATCGATCTGCGTTATGGGTATCATCAACTTCGTGTTCTCGAAGAAGATATTCCCAAAACTGCTTTTCGCACAAGATATGGGCATTACGAGTTCACAGTCATGCCTTTTGGTTTGACAAATGCTCCAGCTATCTTTATGGACTTAATGAATAGGGTCTGTAAACCTTATTTGGACAAGTTCATTATTGTGTTCATCGACGATATTCTCATTTATTCAAAATCTCGAGCCGAGCACGAGCAACACATTCGCTTAACATTAGAACTCCTGAAGAAGGAACAACTTTTTGCTAAATTCTCCAAGTGTGAATTCTGGCTTAAAGAAGTTCAATTCTTGGGTCATATAGTCAATGAGCAGGGTATTCATGTGGATCCATCCAAGATTACGGCTATTAAGGACTGGAATACACCGACGACGCCTACAGAGATTCGATCTTTTCTTGGTCTTGCTGGTTATTATCGTCGATTCATTTCAAATTTCTTGAAGATTGTGGTTCCACTCACTGCTTTGACTCAGAAGAATAAGCCTTTTGAGTGGGGACCCAAGCAAGAAGAAGCGTTCCAAACGCTGAAGCAGAAGTTATGTAATGCTCTTGTTCTATCTCTGCCCGAGGGAAGCGATGATTTCGTTGTCTATTGCGATGCGTCCAACTTAGGCCTTGGTTGCGTCCTTATGCAACGAGGTAAAGTTATTGCATATGCATCTAGGCAGCTGAAAGTTCACGAGAAGAACTACACAACTCATGATCTTGAGCTAGGAGCTGTGGTTTTCGCGCTTAAAATCTGGAGACACTACCTCTATGGAACGAAGTGTGTGATTTTCACAGACCACAAAAGTCTCCAGCATATTCTTAATCAGAAAGAGCTGAATATGAGACAACGACGTTGGGTTGAACTCTTGAACGACTATGATTGCGAGATTCGCTACCATCCTGGTAAGGCGAATGTTGTAGCCGATGCGCTTAGTCGAAAGGAACGAGTCAAGCTTCATTCTGTTCGAACTCTATCTGATATTCAATCTCGTGTCCTTCAAGCTCAGCAATTTTGTGTTTCACAAAATTTGATAGGTAATGAATTACCACGTCAACTTGAGCTTAAGCTCGAAGCGAAAGATGATGGTTTGCTCTATTTTAAGGATCGATTGTGGATTCCGAAACAAGATGATCTTCGCACTTTAGTGATGGACGAATCACATAAGTCTCGATATTCTATCCATCCTAGTGCTGATAAAATGTACAAGGATCTTCGTACTAAGATCTGGTGGCCTGGTATGAAGAAAGATGTTGCCTTGTATGTATCGAAATGCCTAACTTGTCTCAAAGTCAAGGCCGAACATCAACGACCTTCTGGCTTGCTTTTACAACCAGAGATACCGGTTTGGAAGTGGGATAACATTGCAATGGATCTCATCACTAAGTTACCACGTACGTTTAAAGGTCATGATGCTATTTGGGTTGTTTTCGATCGTTTAACGAAATCTGCTCACTTCTTACCAATCCGTGAGGATTTCTCTGCTGAAAGGCTTGCCAAGATCTATGTAGACGAGATTGTATCACGACATGGTGTTCCTTTAGATATCATTTCCGATCGTGATGCTCGATTTTCATCTCATTTTTGGAAGACCATGCAATCTGCGTTGGGAACCCAACTGAATCTAAGCACTGCTTATCATCCCCAAACAGATGGCCAATCTGAGAGAACGATTCAAACTTTGGAGGATATGCTTAGAGCATGCGTGATAGACTTTGGTGGTAATTGGGATTCTCATCTGCCACTGATCGAGTTCTCTTACAACAATAGTTATCATGCTAGCATTAATATGGCGCCATTCGAAGCTCTCTACGGTCGAAAATGTTGTTCACCTATCTGTTGGAACGAGACCGGTGAAGCTCAGCTTACTGGACCTGAGCTCGTTCTGGAAACAACAGACAAAATCAAGAAAATCCGCGATGATCTTGTGACAGCTCGAAACCGTCAAAAGAGATATGCGGATATGCGACGCAAGCCCTTAGAATTTCAAATCGGAGACCGTGTCCTACTCAAGGTGTCACCTTGGAAGGGAGTGGTGAGATTTGGAAAGAAAGGAAAACTTGCACCTCGATATGTGGGACCATTTAAGATTGTGGAAAGGGTTGGAAAGGTTGCCTATCGATTGGAGCTACCTCCAGAGCTTGGAAATATTCACCCGACTTTTCACGTGTCCAATCTGCAAAAGTGTTTAGCTGTCGCTGATCTACACATTCCTCTCGAAGAGATCCAAATCGTTGAAACAATGCACTTTGTCGAGAAACCCGTGGAGATCGTAGACCGTGCTTTCAAACAGTTGAAGAACAAATGGATTCGATTGGTCAAAGTTCGCTGGGAATCCAAACGTGGCCCAGAGTTTACTTGGGAACGTGAGGACCAGATGAAGACAAGATATCCGCATTTGTTTTCACAAGCTTCCTCTAGTTAAAATTTCGGGACGAAATTTCTTGAAGTAGGGGAGACTATGACAACTGTGTTCTGTAATCGATGTACGATGTAAAACAATGATGATTATTAATAAAACAATGTGCTTTGGTGTTACTATATGTGTTTTGGTGTTATTATGTGTGTAATTGTGTTTGGTGATTTTACGATGTGATTCGATTCCAATTTCAAGCTTTAAATCGCTTTCTGGAAGGTTATACGCAAACTGGTGCATAAACGCAGCCAGTTTAACGCGACAAACACTCCGGAATAGTGACATAGGCTTAACATACCTAAAATAACCCTTACATAACTTAGAAATAAGTTTTGGATGGTTTGGTATGTTGAAAACAAGTCTATTCGATCGCAGGGACTATTTGTGTCAAACTGCGAAACTATACCGTTTCGTATGGTATCGAAGAGTCCGGAACTTGATCATAAGTCAAACATACCCTAAATAACTTTTACATAGCTTAGAATAGGCTTTGAGGGGCTCGGTATGCTAAAAAAAACTCTATTGATCAATAGGGACTAAAAGCGTCAAAAAGTGCACAAGTTTGCATTTTTGAGCATATCTCACGTTCTGAATATATCCGGACATCCAAAAATTTATGTAAGCATTAAAATATTTATTTTAGTGTTTGGCATGATAAAAATCCGTGCGTCGCTTAATTTGGACCGTTTTTGCGTCCGTTACGACCTCCGTTGTAATTAACCGAACAACGCAACCGTACGGCCAAACGAACCGACATCCGACATATTTTTGAGGACATTTTAAGTGCCCTATACTTTAACTTCATTTTAGAGCTTTGAAATGGGGTTAATGGGGCTTAAACGTGTCAAAAATGCATCAAATAACAAGTTAGGGGCTTCAGGGGCCTGTTCTGCCATTTTTGAAACTTGCTGACCTGCACAAGGCTTACGGACCGTAATCACAAAGCCATACGGTCCGTAAGGACCTCCCAGATCAGAAAAATCAGATTAAACAGCTGTTAACAGCTGTTAAGCACTCATAACCTCTCTTGCACATGGCATTTCCTGATAATGGGGGGCCATTTTGATGTACCATGGTATTGCAACACATGTATGGATAAGATTGAATCATGGTTTTCAACAAACGATATTAACGGCTCTCCAAAAACTATAAATACCCCATCCCATTCACTTGCAATCCCACTTGATTTCTGAAATTTCTCTAAGTTGGGGTGTTTCATCACCTCATACCTGAGAATACTTGGAAAATCAATCTTGCGGGGACCCTTTGTAAGTGTTCTTTCGTTCTTTTCATTCGTTTTAGCGTTAAAGTCAAACTGCGTTTGACTTTCTGCATTGACCAGTTTATGGTCAATGTGAAGTTCGTTTGAACTTCATAACGTGAGCGTAATCACGATGGTTATAGTCCCTAGTGACTATACCTACTGATTACCACGTTATCTAGGCTTAGTGACGAGTCGTAGTTTCGGCCAAAATGCGTATTCTTGCGTATTTTGTAACCAAACTACTTTTGGGTATCAAGACCCTTTGTCTTGATACCAAACCTGTTTTCAACCTTAGTTAAGCATGTTTTAACATGCTTAGCTCGTCACTTTTAGTTTAGTGCTTATATAGGGTCGTAAGGTAAGCGATCTAAACAATCGCTTATACTTTCGAACCTGACCCGTTGGTCGATCATTAGGATCCGACCAAACACATTAGGTGACCATAGTTGTATAGGGAATAACCTTCCGAGGTTATACCTTATGGTCACGACGTTTAAGTAGTTGTATGATAGGTAGTTTATATGCCTTAGGTAAATTACCAAAACGCCCTTTTTACGCCAAAATTCATTTTAAGCATATGTAACATAACTTTTGACATCTAAACTGATTTAGCAACAATATTAGACATGTTAAGGCATATTTTACTTGTCATAGGACTAGTTAGGCGGTCCGAACGCGTTTTACGCGAACGACACGTTAAAGTAGCGTAAGCTACCTTAATGGGTCGCGATGGGTTGAAAGCACTTAGGTTAGGTTTCATTTAGGATGTAGGCCTCGTTAAACCATATCACATGAGTTCCAACACTCATTTGGTTTACAAGACCTCATTCTGTCCGATCTTCCGATTTAGGCGTCTATTGTTTGACTAGTGATTCAATTACTAGGTGCTGCTTGATTTCTCTGGTTTACTCGAGTTTGTTGAAGTACTATTGATTGAGGATACCTTGCACTACATGTGAGTACATAGTTCCCCTATTTTACCGTTTTCAAATGTTTTGGGGTGATTCATATGTACATAATGTTTTCAAGGTGTTAACTATGATTTCAAAAACTATACTAAACTAATAACGATTTCGATAATGTGAACGAACTTGTTGGTTGTAGTTACATAACGAATGACATTCATTAATTTTGGCCGAACCGACCAGTATTAGGTTATGGTACCACAGGATCTGACAAATCCCGTTATTGCACTATACCCTTGGTTATGTGTGGGTGTTGTGGGTAACGACTGAATCTGTAATTATTAACTTACCCTTTGGGGGTTTGTTAATACGAGAAGCAAGGAACGAGGTAGTCGAGTCACGAAGGTTTGAATGTTATTAGCGAGACGACCATATATATAAGTTTTCACAATTAAAACGAGGATGATTTAAACGAGTTAAACGAGTAAACGATTTGGGAAAACGATTTGGGTAAACGATTGGTTTTTGGCTAGTGTTTAGATAACGGGACGGGTGTAATGTGGTGAAAACATGGTAGATACGCCGCTGGTACTTCTTATATATAAGTGTTTTCAACATATTACATACCGTGTCGTTATTTAGTTCACTTGGGTAAACAATATTGAAACGACATCACACAACGATGATTTCGAAATAATATACGAATTTTATTAACGAGTTTATACGAGATGTTTTACAAGATGGTTTTTCTAAAACAAAAAGCTTTTGGGTTAAGAAGCATGGCTACGAAATTTTATAAACTATAACCATCTTGATTTGAGTTGGTTAATTATGTTGCAATATTATACACTTTTTAAAAACAAGGTTTTCAAGGTATTGCAATATATGTAAGCAAGCCATGATTCCGATACTCATATAAAACCTATGTACTCGCCAGCATTTCTTTGCTCACTTTGTTTTTACAGATGTTTCAGGTGTTGTTGCGTGATTGACGTTCTAGGATGCATGCGTCACATAGGATCTGGACGAGGCCTTAGTGACATAAAACGATGATAGTTGATATAAAACTTGTTTGTTATGTGTTAAAACAATGTTAATGCTTAATATTATAAATAAAACGAAACACTTTTTGTATCCATGGTTATGAAACGATAATTCTGTTACGACACTCCCCGACGTTTCCGCCACGCTTTGTTGTTTTACGTGGTCGGGGTGTGACATTTCCTACACCAATTTACAAAACACGTGGGTAAGAAGACTTCATGGGGACCGACCATCTTCTGACTACGTAAACTCTTTTAAAACAAAAGTAGCATTTCCATTCATTACAAAATACATTATGCTTAACCAATGAGTACTTTATATCCTCTTACATATACAAACTATATTCTACCCTTTAAATCAAGCTCAATCTAATTTTGATTCGATAAACTCAACGTTTCGTTTAAACAACTATACATGCATATCATCATACACATTTTAGTCGATATCTCACGATAACATCTTTCATATCGTTCGTATTTACATACTCAACCTTTTGAATGCTTTTATACGCTTAAATCCGCTATGTCCCAACGTACACTATATACGTAAATTTTATTATTCGTACCTACACTTATACGCATACGTTTTATGCTTATACTTATACTCATACTACTCGTACGTTTTACGTTTATACTCATAGTTATGTGCATATTCATACTTAAACTTATACTTATGCTCATACTTTCATTCATACATCCGTACCCGTACACGAGCGTAATCCGAGTGATTCGCTTACGTGGGTCCCATACATACTTAAGCATGGACTTGCTTATATACTATATTCTTATACGTACACATTCTTATTTTTAAATTACGTATACCCTGATTCATATACAACTAGTACAAGCTATGCGGATCATGCGACGATCAAAATAATCGCGGGTGCACACAGGATTATAGTGATAGGCGTATGAAAACCATAGAGCGTACTACTGTGTATGGTAAGAAACGGAACGTAACATGACACCAAATAACGAGACGGGCAAAACATGGTCAAAACATGGTGGATACGCCATTGGTACTTCCTATATATAAGTGTTTTCACCATGTTACCAAACTTTCGTAAAACGTGCCATGAGAAATTCAGTGTTTTACAGACCTTTTGACCTAATACAAACTTTAAACAACTCACAAACGCATTATATCCGATTATCCATGACGAGACTTCATCTTTAACACGCTACTTTCGTCTATCTAATACTTATATCATTCATATACTTGCATTCATTTAGAGTCAATCGTTCGCCCCATACTCCTATTATTCTCAATTATCCTTTCTTTCATACGAACCCTGTTCACGATCAAGCTTGTTTAAACATTCAAATCCTAACTTATCTCATTACCTTTAAAACCGTCTTCCTATTCTTTATTCTTGTGTAAATGTACTTAGTATACCTTTAACGCTTTATTCAAAGTACCAAACCTTTTCATTCCTCTTAATAAACAATTTTTACGAAAGTGTGATTTTTATACTATACTTAAAACTTCCCCTATAAACTACACCACTTTCCAACAAAATACAAACCGTTTGTCAAAATCTTCCTTCTTAATACGACCCATTTTTAATACATCTCCAATTTAAGTTATCCAAACTTGTTTAGACTCACTTTACCTATATACGCACCTACACGTTTTCAACTATGTTTGGTACCTCAAATTATTTTAGACAACGAACTCCCTTGCAAATTTACCTTGTCGTTCTCCAAAGTTTCGTACTTTTCAAACCGTTTTAAAATTTCCAATTCTCAATTTTTGCCAAAACTTTTTCAAGTCTTCCTCTTGAATAAATTTCGGGACGAAATTTCCTAAAGGAGGGGAGACTGTAACGCCCTGCGTTTTCATACTTTCCATATTTAGAAACCATTGCTTGAAATTCTATTTTTTTGGAAATCTTGTATTCCTTGTAATCGTATTTCGTTGTATCGTTGTAAAATCCGAGACTTTGATCGAAATGAAACGAATCTGTAATACATCGTTTATGCATGTTTATACATTGATACGTGCACTTGTTTGATACGTGGTTCGTAATTAGTATAAACGTAAGCTTAACTCGTAAATAATGATCGTGTATTCGTAATCCTTAAATATTCATACATTTAAACACTTAGTTATTCGATTATAAGATTAAGTTGTATGTTTTTTTTTTCACTTGATCATACCAAACTATAAACCATACATACTTGTTACATTTAATGTGTTATACACACCTATGTTATCACACTTTTTGCTAAATTAAAACATGTCATTTATGCATTTTGGACCTTGTTACAAGTTACATACATACTAGACACCATGTAACACTTTATTAAACATCAAATATATACCTTCTAATGTCAAAAAAATAAAATAAAATAAAAATTATAAGGCTGTTAACAGCCTTGCATCAGCCCACTTAATTTCCTTGTTATGAGTTATTTAGCCCACTAAGCACCTCCAAAGCCCAACCCAATGAAACCCTAATCCATCCCCTATATAACCCAAGCCTCCTCCAAGCATTTTTCACTTTCTAAACACTCTTCATTCACTCTCAAACACTCCAAACCGTAGCTGATTGCAGAAGTTCGAGTAGATTTATACCACTTCACTAAAGTGAGCATAACTCACCCAATTCTTTTCCGATTCACTCGATTCTTTTTCCAACTACTTTGTATTGACCTTAGCTACGTTTCCATGGGTTTTACCTGGAAAACCAGAGCCTGGAATGTTGCCAAAAGGGCTCCAAAGTGGACTGATTTTTTTGTTCTTGTTTCAAACTTTGATAAACTTGTTTAAACTTGAGGAAACTCATCTCAAACCTATGTCCTTATGCTTATAAGCACTTCTATGGTTAGTTAGGCTTAAAAACAAGGTTGAGACATTCAAAATCAGAGGTATAAACCTCACAAACTTTCTGTTTTGTTCAAGGGTTTTAACCCACAAGTGATGCTCAAGTTCAAGACTTGATGATTGTGTGATTTAGGATTAGCTTGGGCTAACCTACTTGAAAATCCACAAATTGCTTGATGTTTTCTTATAGATTAGTTGTTCATATTCTATTGTTTCTTGTAATTTCATGACCCTCCTTGTTGTTCATAACAACAAGTGTAGTGGTGAACAATAGAGGTACCTAAATGGAAGCTTTGTTCTTCTTACCTCATGTATGAATTCCATGATACTTAGAGGTGCCTAAATGAAGAATTTAATCTTCTACCTCATGCTTGACTTATATGATGAAATATACACTATGTAATACTTATGTAACAACCAAATAATAGAACTCTTGGTGATGAACTAATGGACATTCGTCAAGCTAGTAGATTGTATCATTTTAGACCTTGACAACTTGTCACGATTCTAATGGAACTTTGTTCCATGAAAACATTTAAACTCTTTTAGAGTTTCATAGTGTCAAGAACAAGTGTCATAGGTGTTAGATGATTATTTTTATATGTTTATTTTTCATGTTATTTAAACTCCAAATCCCTAGAACCATATGTAAACACCTCTTAAACTCCAAATCGAACACATTCAACTTCCTAGTCTCAACAAATTCGTCACATGGGATAATCGGAAAGCATATGCAACTTTGTGAGTACACTTGACCCATTTTCCTTTTAATACACTTTGGGTGCAACATGTTTTACTTGTTAAAATGCACGATTCACAAACATGCTTTTATTCATGCTTTGCTACGCTTAGGTTCATGCTAGAATACATATTACTTGTTAACTCGGCTTAACAATTATATCGCGATAGACGTAGCACACCTCCCGACAGGGTTTTGTTGAGTCTTTATTCTATAACGGTCTCGTCACTTTTGTGTCGAGGGATGCTAAATACCAGTGGACACTAGAGTTGACATATTGTTATGCATGATAGATTGACCTTGTATACCAATTGCTATGTTGGATTGAAAATACCTTTTTATACATATGCCACGAGTCTAAAACTAGTGTACTCGCCAATACCTTTGTATTGAACTATGCTTTTAAAACATGTTGCAGGTTTAGCGATGATGTTGATGATGCATGGAATCTAGTAGGATGCTTAGATACACACTTTAAATTTTGTATTTTATTTGTATTGTATTTCATTATTCATGTTGTATTTGTTTCAAATCCTTATAATTGACTCTTTAGAAATGAAATGAATATTTATCATTTAAATACTTGTCACAAATAGTGTTATGAAGTCTCTTGCAATCTATTTCATCTCACTCCGATGTTTCCGCCATCGGTTAGGGTGTGACATCTTCCATATGTTGAACTTGTGACTTGTAAAGGTGTGAACCGTGGGAGGTTTGGCTTTCCAATCTAGTTCCACTACCTCACTTGTAAAACTTATGTATGAACACTCAAGTAGCTTGCTTGTATCAAAGTAACATAACACCCGGGTTAATACTTACTTGGCTACTTGATAATGCATTAGTTAGTTTTATTTCATGTTATTCATGACCCTCCGGATCATCCTTGTGATGATTTGTGTAGTGGTGAATCATATAACGAGGTTAATCATCCATGCTTGACTTATATGACAATCTATGATAGACTTAGTTTTAGGTTAATATTATAATTATATAAATATGAACATGGTTGAATTTATGATGATAATTGAATCATGGTTATTCGTCATAAACTTAGGCTACTTTATCTACGAATCAAATTCTCTCATTGATGATTCTAATGGGCAAACTAGGACCCATGAAATCACATACAACTTAGTGTAGAAACGAGTACTTGGACTAGATATACTTTTATGCATATCATATTTTTGTACTCAATTTCTAAATCCCAAATTTAATTACTTCATAAACATCACATGACCTTACCTTCGATTCCTTAATCACAAACAACTCGTCACTCGCGGATAATCGGAAAGCTTTTGCAATATTGTGAGTATACTCGAACACCCTTTTTCATTTTACACTTTTGGGTGTAATATGTTTACTTATTCAACTTACGCAATCACTTATACCTTTATGCAATCACACAAACAATCCAATACATGCATACTAATACCTTATACTTGATTCGTGTTTCTGGGTGATTCTTATGTGATAAACTTGTCATTAACTTCGTACGAGCCTCCCCTTAACATGTATAGCGCTATAGGAGTAACGCACCTCCCGTGAACGTGAGGTCATATGTGAATGCACTATGTCTATTGCTTACGTCAATCATGTGTTTAAGTGTCAAATGTATTAAGCTGTAGTTAAACAGATAGGTTAGACAATTATCTTTTATTTATGATGTAAACTTTAAACTAAATTCTGTATTTTGGGATAATTAAACTTGAATGGCAAACCTCCAAATATACAAATAATCACACACATAGTGCCTTCTAAATATATATTTCCTAAATACATATTTACTCACATTTATTTGTAAAAACTAACCTCCAATATTTATAATTTTGTAACAAAAATTATGGCACACTTTATATAAAAATTCATGGTTTAAAATATACTTGTAAATATTTGTTTAGAAATATTTTTCTAAGTGTTTAATTTTTAGAAACTTTTTGCCATAGTTTCCCCTAAAAATGGAGGTTTTCATGCCTTCATGGCATATCATTTTCTTTTATAAATCAATACAATCATCAACAAATAAATCTATACTTACCAATTTGCCAAAATCAAGCATAAACTACTACTTCATGAACTTGAAAATTTACAAAATTGTAACTTACTAGTGTGTTTAGTAAGCTTAGTTACCCTTTGAAGTGTGGTTGTTTCTTTAAAAATATCATTTTTAAAGAAATTGGTTCTTTACAACTTGTAATCACATTTTCTAAAAATATCTCTTCTTGGATTATTCTTGTTACTTATGTGTTTCTACACTTGTTTAACCTCTAAAAACATGGTTGATTCTTTAAGAACCAAGATTAAGCAAACTTTGTATTTTTAACTTGGTTTCTTGAAAACTCATTCTTGAAATCTTAGATTTACAAGACTTATACTTTACTTTGATCATCATTTTACAAGAAAAAATTTCATACTTTCAAGTTCATGATTTATGTGAGGATGATCTATGGATCTTTAACCTTTTCATCCTCTCATCTTGCTAGATTATGTTTTTAATCATTATCTAGCAAGATCATATGATGATCTACATCATCAACGTAAACAATCAATCATCAACTAGCACAACAACACTAAACAACATGATTTCTTAAGATTTTAAGCTTGTGTTCATGTTTCATGTTCTTGATTCTTAGTGTTCATCATGATTAACAACATGTATCATCTTTTAACTACTTAAACAAGATGTAAAATGAAGAGTATGATGTTCTTACCACTAGCTCAAGGCTAGGGATGATCAATAGAAGAAAAGAAGTGGGTAAAAGCAAATGGTGAAGGTCCTTCAACTCCTACAAGCTCCAAGCTTCTTTGTGCACCTTCTAACACCTTTGTATGTATATGGAATGGATGGAACTTGAATGAAGATGGTGGTTGTGTAAGTGTGGGTGTTCGGCCGAGAATGGGGAATAAGGAAGGGGAAAGCTCAAGTGTTGTAGTGTGTTGTGAGATATGTGAGTTATGATCCTAAAGGTTTTCTTATAAACTTCTAACTCACAATTTTCCAATGGTCATTATGTTTTCTAAAGAACCAACATAATCCAATATAATAACATAATAAAATCACATGTGGGGCCCTTGTTTGGGCTGTAAACTAGGTAGGGGGGTATAGGTTTAGGTTATAACTAGTTAGTTAGTTTATGGTTAGAAATCAAATGTCTAGTTAGGTGTTTAGTTATTAGGTGTTATATGATGTGTTATGATGTTCGGGGACCATAACTAGCTTGGTAATGTTGAAACAATGCTTCTAGTGAAAATTTGGTATTTCGGGTAGTGTTCGGTTGTTCGGTTGGTTACCGGTTCGTTAAGGTACTAAACTATGCAGTTTAGTGAGCTTTATGTTACGTTTTGTGACAGTTTTGATTCCTAAAACTTAGAAAAGCATTCAGGACCATTTAACCATATTTCTACATGATATTAGAGTGTTCAAATGCTGATTTTGCTGATTTTCTCCAGAATTCTGCAGTTTATGTGAGTTTTAGGCACTTTCCGGCACTTAAACTATCACTAGGAAGGCAGTTTTGTGATCCTTACTTTCCTACACACTATACTAGTGTAATACTTGGTATCTGGCTCATTCAGTGTCTCAACACCTTGTCTGTCTATGTACTGAACTCCGTCAGCATTTTTCTGTTTTGTCTGATAACTGTGCTAACTGTGTTTCGTGCATTATTTGAATAAATAAAGTTCTCATGCAATAATGATATGTCAATAAGCAATATGTGATGCATATGTATGTATCATAGCAATACTCAGAAGGCAATTCAAGTCATTAATTGAAATCCAGCACAGTCATTAAGTACTAATCATGGTTTAATAGTTGTACGGATACTTGGAATTTTGACAGTTGTCACATTCTCCCCCTGTTATGAAAATTTTGTCCCGAAATTTTAAGCTTTACTACTAGCTGCAGGGGAGTTGGGGAACAAATGCGGGTATTTTGCTTTCATACGATCTTCACGCTCCCAAGTAAACTCTGGGCCGTGACGCGCGTTCCATCTAACCTTGACAAGCTTAACACTACTCCTCCGAGTATTGTTAACCTTCCAATCCGTAACCTCAACAAGTTCTTCGGTAAAGTGGAGTGTGTCGTCTATGTGAACTTCGTCAGCAGGGATGACCACTATTTCTTATGTTGGACTTTTCTTCAAATTAGATACATGGAATGTATCATGAACACCTTTAAGTTCTGCTGGTAGCTCCAACTTGTATGCTACAGGACCTACCCTTTCTAAAATTTTAAACGGTCTGATATATCATGGGTTCAACTTACCACACTTCCCAAAGTGCGCAACACCTTTCCAAGGTGAGACTTTCAACAAAACCATATCACCCACTTCGAATTCCAAGGGTTTTCGTCTTTGCTCCGCATAGCTCTTTTGTCGATCACGAGCCACCTTAATGCGCTCTCGGATCTGCATAATCTTATCAGTTGTCTCTTGGACCAGTTCGGGACCAACCAACTGTCTATCACCTGCATCTGCCCAGCATAATGGTGATCGACACTTGCGTCCGTAGAGAGCCTCGAACGGTGCAGCTTGAATGCTTGTATGGTAGCTGTTGTTATAGGAGAACTCAACCAAAGGTAGGTGAGTGTCCCAACTGCCACCCAAGTCCATTACGCAAGCACGTAGCATATCTTCAAGCGTCTGAATCTTTCTCTCGCTTTGACCGTCCGTCTGTGGATGAAAAGCAGTACTCAGATTCAACTGAGAACCAAACGCTTCTTGGAAGGATTGCCAAATACTTGACATAAACCGTTCGTCTCTCTCTGATATAATCGAGATAGGCACTCCATGACGTGCTACTATCTCCCTTAGGTACAGCTCAGCTAGCTTTCCTGTGTTATCCTTTTCTTTGATCGGCAAAAAGTGCGCAGACTTTGTCAAACGGTCCACGATTACCCAAATCGTATCATGACCTCTGGGAGTCTTAGGCAACTTCGTTATGAAATCCATTAAGATCTGTTCCCATTTCCACATGGGTATCTCAGGTTGCTGTAGGAGACCTGAAGGCTTCTGATACTCGGCCTTCACTTTGGCGCAGGTCAAACACTTCCCAACATAAGTAGCCACATCACCCTTAAGTCTTGGCCACCAGTAATACTCCTTCAAATCTTAGTACATCTTGTCCGATCCTAGGTGGATCAAGTACCTTGATTTATAAGCTTCATCAAAAATAACATCTCTAAGACCACCAAAAAGCGAAACCCAAATTCGTCCCATAAAATACAAAGTTCCTTCCTCATTGGGTACCAGCTTGTTCTCCATCCCATGGAGATATTCAGCCTTTACGTTTTCTTTCTTAAGAGCTTTTCTCTGTGCAGCACGAATACGCAATGTGAGATCTGTCTGGATAATCATCTCCAAAGCCCTAACCCTTATGGGCTTGATCCTTTCTTTTCTACTTAAGGCGTCTGCCACCACATTCGCCTTTCCTGGATGATATTTGATTTCGCAATCATTATCATTTAACAATTCTACCCATTGCCGCTGTCTCATGTTAAGCTCTTTCTGATCGAATATGTGCTGAAGGCTCTTGTGGTCTGTAAAGATAGTACAGTGAGTACCATACAGATAATGCCGCCAAATCTTCAAAGCAAACACCACTGCGCCTAATTCCAAATCATGCGTGGTGTAGTTCTTCTCATGGACCTTTAACTGGCGTGAAGCATAAGCGATAACCTTTTGTCGATGCATTAGCACACATCCCAATCCCTAATGTGAGGCGTCACAGTATACCACGAAGTCATCGGTGCCTTTGGGTAGGGACAAAATAGGTGCATCGCAAAGCTTATTCTTGAGCAGCTGAAAATCTTCTTCTTGTTTATCTCCCCATTCGTACTTCTTATCCTTTTGAGTAAGGGAGGTTAGCGGCTGAGCGATTTTAGAGAAATCCTCGATGAATCTGCGATAATACCCTGCTAAGCCCAAAAACTGTCAGATCTCGGTTGTCATCTTTGGAGTTTCCCAATTCTTAATTGCCTCGATATTGGTGGGATCCACATGAATTCCATCCTCGTTTACCACGTGACCGAGGAACTGTACCTCACGTAACCAAAACTCGCACTTCGAGAACTTAGCATAGAGCTTCTCCTTTTACGCATAAACTTTCGGGCCTTCAAACAACTGATAATCCATATAGGCGTATCATGCTTTTCTTCGTGTACCACAATCGTCTCTTCATTCGCCATTGGGATGCGGACAATCTTCTCATGGCATACGATCTCAGCTCGATTACTTGACAACCAATCCATTCCAACTACCACGTCGAAACTTCCCAACTCAACTGGCAAAAGATCTATCGCGAACTCCCGTTCTCCAAGCTCTATCACACAGCCTCTAATCACCTCATTTGCCTCTACTAGCTTCCCATTAGCTAGTTCTATCGAATACGGGATATCTAACTTACTTGCAACTAACCCAAGTATATCCTTAAACTGTAGGGATACGAAGCTATAGTCGGCACCAGCATCAAATAGCACATATGCAAAATGTTGATTAATAGGGAACGTACCAGTGACTATGTTCGGATCCTAACGAGCTTCCCTAGCTCCAATGTTGAATACTCTTCCCCGGGCTTGGTTGTTCTTTGGGCAATCCCGCTTGAAGTGCCCTACATTACCACAACCAAAACAACCTTGGCCGCGACCATTTCCATTTCCATTTCCGCCCTGGTTGTTGTTTCCTCCTCGGTTTCCGATACCAGCTTGATTTCCAGAACCACCATGATTTCCCTTTCCTCCTTGATTCCTATTTCCATAACCCTTTCCACCACGGTTGCCATTGCCATTACCATTTTCGTTTCCTCTTTGACCACCATTTCCACGACCGGCTCCATACCAGTATGTCTCCTTGGCATGGCCAACTTTTCCACAAGTTTCACATTTTCCTGCCCTGCATCGTCCAGTGTGATGAAACTGACACACATCGCATTTGGGCAGGGTGCCCATATACCCTTTTCCTCTGATCTCAGCACCAGTAGCACCAGCTTGTGCCTCAACTGGTGGGTTAGCATCTCTACGCTTGTTGGCATTGTTGTTTGCACGAGTACCCTTCTTGAAGTTTGAAAACTTCCTTTTGTTCTCTCCTGACGACTCGACATGATTCTCCTTCTTCTTTTGCTCAGTGATCGAAAACTTGCCCAATCTAACAGCTTCCTCTATCAGTGCCACGCTTAAGTCGATGGCTTTAGTAATTGTTGGAGGCTTAGAAGCATTCACCATGCTTTGTATTTGGGGTGCCAATCCCCAAATGAAACGTTCAACTCGCTTGAACTCTGGTTCTACCATGTAGGGGACAACACGAGACAAATCGTGGAATCTTTGCACATACTCAGCTACTTTAGAACCTTCCATTTTCAGATTCCAAAACTGGGTCTCTAACTTCTGAATTTCAGCCCTTGAACAGTACTTCTTACGCATCAGTTCTTTCAACTCGTCCCACGTCAACGCATATGCTGCAGCTTCACCTAAAGTTTGAACCTGAAGGTTCCACCATGACAGGGCTCCGTCGAGAAACAATCCAGAAATGTAAGTGACCTGGTGCTCTGGCGCACATTTACTCATCCGCAGCACAAAATCTGTTTTCTCAGCCCATCTTACGAAAGCTACGGCACCTCCAGTGCCGTCAAAGTTCAAAGGCTTGCAGTCCAGGAACTGCTTGTAAGTACAGCCTGTACAAGCAGCACCATTCACATAAAGTATTAGCAAACGCACATGGAAATGTCCAAACGTATTGTAATGTGTCTTAGGTGACTTAAACATTACCGTGAGGTGGGTTATTCCCTATGTAACACCTGTGTCATTTCAACCATCAAACAAATGCCCAACCAGTGAAATATTGTATTTCATACTTGGGATTTGTAAAAATATGTGTATCGTTTACACATATCAATTCTTGTTCGATTTCAAGCTCTAAATCGCTTTCTGGAAGGTTATACGCGCACTAATGCGTAAATATAACCAGTTTAATGCAACGAACACTCCGGAAAAGTGAAATAGGCTTAACATACCTTAAATAAACTTTACATAACTTAGATATAAGTTTTGGAAGGTTTGGTGTGGTGAAATCAAAGTTTAATCGCTTACAGGGACTAAAGTTGACAAACTGCGAAAGTATGCCAATTTGAACTGTAACAGACATTCCGGAACATGAACATAAGTTAAACATACCATAAATATCCTTTACATAGCTTAGAAATAGGCTTTGAGGGGTTCGGTATGCTAAAATAAACTTTTGGGTCATTCAGGGACTAAAAGTGTCAAAAAGTGCACAAGTTTGCATTTTCGCGCATAACTTACGTTCTGAATACATCTGGACATCCAAAAATTTATGTAAGCATGACTATATTATATTTTAGTGTTCGCCATAAGAAAAATCCATTCGTCGCGTCATTTGGATCGTTTTTCGCGCTTATGCGCATTCGGTCGTAATTAAGCGAACATCGCGATCGTACGACCAAACGAACCGACATCCGACATATTTTTGAGCATGTTTTGAGTTCCCTATACTTTAACTTCATTTTAGAGCCTTGAAATGAGGTTAACGGGGTTCAAACGCATCGAAAAAGGCCTTAAACACGTGCAGGGACCATTTCTGCCACTTTTGAAACATTTCTGAAACAGGGAGGTGCTAGCGTAGCGCGACTGCATAGTGCCTTTGCACTAGCGCTACGCGACTGCCTAACCTGACCAGATTAAGTGTATTTGCAATCAGATTTCAGCTGATTAACCACAACCACATGTTTGCAACTTGCTTAATCACTAAGATTAGGAGCATATGTGGCTCCATAACCTTTGTGACAAGTGTACGGCTCGGATCGTGGCACGATATTCAAGAAACGATCCTAGCGGCTCTACTTTATCTATAAATACCCACCCCCCTTTGGCTTAAAAACCCACAAATCTGATTGAAAAGACTCTAAGTTGGAACCTTCGTTTCATACCTGAGCTATTTTGATCTGGGTTAGCATTCGGGGACCCTGGGTAAGTATTCTTTCGTTCTTTTCCTTATTTTACTGCTTTTCGAGTCAGAAAGTCAAACTTTGTTTGACTTTCAGCGTTGACCAGTAATGGTCAATGCGAAGTTCGTTTGAACTTCGCAACGTGAGTGTAATCACGTTGGTCATAGTCCCTTGGGACTATGCCCACTGACTACCACGTTGTCTAGGGTCGTAGGGTAGGCGATCTAATAAATCGCCTATACCTTCGAACCCGACCCAGTTTTGGTCGATCATTAGGATCCGACCAAATACATTAGGTGACCATAGTAGGTAGGGAATAACCTTCCGAGGTTATACCCTATGGTCACATCGTTTAAGTAGTTGTATGATAGGTAGTTTATATGCCTTAGGTAAATTACCAGAATACCCTTTTCATGTATAATTGGTAATTAAGCATATGTAACCTAAACCTTTGTCACATAACTGATTATGTAATATGTTTAGGCATATAACACTTGTCATAGGGCTAGTTAGGCGGTCTGAACGCGTTTCACGCGAACGACGCGTTAAAGTAGCATAAGCTACCTAAACGGGTCGTAATGGGTCGTAGACACTTAGGTTAAGTTTCATTTAGTATGTAGGCTTTGTTAAACCAAAAGACACGAGTCTCTACACTCGTTTGGTTTACAAACCCTAATGCTACCCGATCTTCCGATTTAGGTCCGGTTTATTAATGTAGCTACCTATACTAGGTGCCGTTTGATATCCGCGATCTCTAACATTGTTTAGTTGTTACTCAAGGACTACTGAGCAATCTCAGGTGAGTACATAGACCCCTCTTTTACTGTTTTCCAAACTGTTTTGGGGTGGAACACATGTGCCTACTTGTTACTTTCATGCTTTCCTGTTTTGACATCATATACTTGCTATGTTCATTAGTACATTATAGTACATGATTTCATTACATTTCATGCTATGTATGCCCATTGTGTGCGTACTTAGTACATTGTTTTACATTACATTTTATGCTATGTATGCCCATTGTGTGCGTACTTAGTACATTGTTTTACATTACATCTCATGCTATGTATGCCCATTGTGTGCGTACTTAGTACATTGTGTTACATTGCTTTTTCTGTTGCATATGCTTATCCAGCATATGAACACATTATACTACATATTGAACCGTTGAAATCATTTGACTGTGATCCGTTGATATCTGTGGACTGTTTGTATCTGTGAACCGTGTGAACCGTATTTGACATAGACATTTCGGCATAGACATTTTAACATGATTGACATTTGATCATGCATTTCCCACAAAACATAACTTTGATTTAAACCAAGTTTTACTTCAATACTTTGTTCTTGTGTATATGGTTTAGTTGAGACATTTCACTTGCCATACATGATATTTTGACATAGACATTTGACATGGATATTTGACATAGACATTTGACATGGATATTTGACATAGACATTTTGACATTAGTTTGGTTTGATTAAGTGATTAAGTAACGATGCGTGTGTAATATGATACAAGCATGGTGGATACGCCGCTGGTACTTCCTATATATAAGTGTTTGTATGGTATTACATATTGTAGCGTTATTTGAATCATTTCAGTTTGAGACATAGAACATTTTATACAAATAACATACTTTTCACAAGACATTGTTTTACAAACAACTTATCTTATACAAACTCATCTTACATGGTTATTTATTTAACCATACATTATTTACTTATTTATACATATCATCTGATCTTATCGATTTTCAAATGATTTACAAAACAAAGCAAATTACAAGGTTCATGACTAAACATTTTCTCAAACATAAGTCATGGAACCTATTTTCACAAAACCTATGTATCTCACAGGCATTTTTATGCTGACGTACCTATTTTCACATGTGTTTTTCAGGAACTGTTGCATAAGATGATCAAGATACATATAGGCAGACTTGGGTTTTAGTGACAATAAAAGATGCAAGACTAGTTAATTATGTTGTTTTTCCTTGATTGATTAGACATTGTAACACTTTTAATCAATAAAACAAAACTTCAATTGCCATGGATTTGAGACAATTAATTCTGTTACAACACTCCCCGACATTTCCGCCACGTTTTGTATGTTCCACGTGGTCGGGGTGTGACAGAAAAGATGGTATCAGAGCCAATGGTTATAGGGAATTAGGTTATTAGTAATGCTTTGACCTAGTCTATAACTTTCTTAGGACCCTAACGCGAGTTTACTTGCGTTTAGTCATAAAACAATACTGTCACCTATCCTTAGGCGACGACCACAACAAGAACATAATATTTCGAAACCGCTTTGAAAAACTAATCATCTAATCATCTGTTCTAGGATGATTAATTACTAGGTTTTGAACCCTCTGTTATATGGTTTTGAACCCCTTTGAGTTTTCAAAATCTCGTCAAGGTTTTGGGTTTTAAATAATGTGAACACATGCAAACTGGAAGGGTGAATGCCTGTATTCTGGGTTTTCTGTCTAGGCAAGCACTTCGTATACATCTCATCAGACGCGAGACCAGTTGTGCTTACCTGGGAATTCTTGGGATGAGTGTTCACTTATAGGCGAGCATATCTTCGCAATACATTATTTTTGACCTATTTACCTTTCACCGGGTCGTTTGTTGCTTTGTAGTAACAAACAAATGACCACTATCCTTGCTTTCATCATATTTGTTTCATCTCATTCTTTTCGTCTAATCCTCTCACTCGTTTCATTTCATGTTTCCTCTTTTAGAATGCCTCCTCGACGCGAAAGCCAGATAGCGACTGCCGAATTGGCAGAAATCATTGCGCAGCAAATGGCTGCTCAATTCCCAAACCTCTTTGCTCAGTGGAATCAAGCCAACAACAACAACAATGGTCCATGCAATTTCAAGAGTTTTAACTCGGCGAAACCACTCAAGTTTAGTGGTTCTGAGGGAGCGACTGGGCTTCTTCAATGGTTCGAGAGCATTGAGAATACTTTCCGCCATGTGCAGTGTCCTGAAAATCGCAAGGTCGAGTTTGCTTCGAGTGTGTTCCAGAAGAGAGCCCTTACGTGGTGATATGGGGTTATGAGAGATCGTGGTGCAGAAGTTGCTCTAGCACAGACATGGGCCGAACTTAGGGCTCTCATGATGAAGGAGTTTTGTCCTCGTCACGAGATCAGGGCTTTGGAAAGGGAATTTGATGATCTTAAGCAAGACAGAGGTGAGCATCGAGCCTACACGGACCGTTATGAGGAGTTAAGTCTGTTATGCCCAAACATGGTCACGCCTTTGGATAAGGCGATCGAAAAGTACATTGATGGCCTTCCCGACTCAATACAAGACATTTTGACTGGTAGCAACCCTACTACTGTTAGGCAGGCCATTGAGTTATCTGCAACCTTGACTGAATCGCAGATCAGGAAACGTAAGCTTTTCCGAAAGGGTGACAAGAAACTGGTCGAGGAATCGAAACCAATCGAGGAATCAAAGACCATGGATGAACAGACTGGATCCTCTAAGAAGTCAAAGAAGCGAAAGGCTTCTCAGAACTTCGCCGTGGTCGCTCACAATGATCAAGCCGTCCCCAACCAACCAGCTCAACCCCCTGCCAGGAAACCCTACAAAGGAATTGCACCCTTGTGCAACCAATGTGGCCTACATCATCATGCTGGTGTGAAGTGCCGCACATGCCAAGTTTGCGGACTTATAGGTCATACAGCGAGGGTTTGCCCAACAGCAGCAGCACCAAATCAGATTAACAACAATCCTGCTCAAGCTCGTTTCCCACTGGGATCTTGCTACAACTGTGGCGAGATGGGCCATTTTAGTAGAAATTGCCCAAGACTTGCTGATGCAAATCCAGCGCAGGGATGAGTATCTGACCGACAGAAGATAACGCTGTTTAGAAAATAATCGAGCCTTGTGTATTATTTTCTTTTATCACAATCTATGAAACAGTTGTTGTTATTGTTGTTTATAAATAAATCTTTCACTTACATTTCAATATGTTTATGTGGTTGCATGTATAAACATATCCCCTACAATACCGACAATCAAGGAACCGCATTCCTTGAAGAACAGACTACTTCCAAATTTCTTCCCTTGTATAATCTCTTGCGTTTCCACGAAAATCCTAAGTACCCGTTTCTTCCAAGAGAAACGATGTACGAGGCGCCAAGTTAATAGCAATCAATAACAAGAAAATAACAATTAAACAATTATGTGGTTATGTGCTTATGTGTTATCCTTTATGTGTCATGTGATCCAATTTATGTTATTCAAATCCTCGTAAAATCTTACATATCTTTGTGCAAGAGATTCATAGTAGGATACCCAAAGGTACTACTTAAATCCTTAATGGACTTCTACGTTGTAGTTAAAGTCCCTTGGATTATAATGTACTACTTCATAATTAGACCCCTTTAGTGGTCTAGTTAAACAGATTGATCCAAAAATCTGGTTAGGGATATCATGTGATGATATAGCTGAAAGGACTCCTTAGTGGCCTAATTAAGAAGATCCTCTGTTGATCTAGTTAAAAGGACCCTATGGTAGTCTAGTCACTCTCATCTCAGGTTTGATATCTTTCCCCACAACATTTCAAAACAAACTGTGCGGACTGTGCAAGGAATTACGTAATTATGGATGCATACATAATTATGGAATTTAGTGCACAGAAATCACAGCAAGTTCTATCATGTATCAAGAGTTAACCCTATTCATTTCCAATTCTGATGAAGCATCCGTTGAGGAAAAATGAACTAGCTATTCATTTTTCACTTCTGAAGAATATCCGTTGAGGAAATGAATATCCGTTGTTTATCTTTTCATTTCCATTCTGAAGAATAACCGTTGAGGAAAATGAATTATCCATTCATTTTCGTTCTAAAGAATATCCGTTGAGGAAATGAATATCCGTTGTTTATCTTTTCATTTCCATTCTGAAGAATAACCGTTGAGGAAAATGAATTATCCATTCATTTTCGTTCTGAAGAATATCCGTTGAGGAAATGAATATCCGTTGTGAAATCCTTCATTTCCAACTCTAAGGAAGCAACCGTTGAAAATGACTCCGTTAGTTCATTTTCGTTTCTGAAGATTTATCCGTTGAGGAAATGAATATCCGTTGTGTAATCCTTCATTTCCAACTCTGAGGAAGCAACCGTTGAAAATGACTCCGTTAGTTCATTTTCGTTTCTGAAGATTTATCCGTTGAGGAAATGAATATCCGTTGTGTAATCCTTCATTTCCAACTCTGAGGAAATAACCGTTGAAAATGACTCCGTTAGTTCATTTTCGTTTCTGAAGATTTATCCGTTGAGGAAATGAATATCCGTTGATTTTTCTTTCATTTCAAATTCTGAAGAACAAACCGTTGAGGAAAATGACCCCGTTTGTTCATTTTCGTTCTGAAGAATATCCGTTGAGAGAAATGAATATCCGTTGATTTTTCTTTCATTTCAAATTCTGAAGAACAAACCGTTGAGGAAAATGACCCCGTTTGTTCATTTTCGTTCTGAAGAATACCCGTTGAGAGAAATGAATATCCGTGGATTATTCCTTCATTCCCATTTCTGACAAAGAATCCGTTGAGAAAGAATGAATCATCCATTCATTTTCACTTCTGAAGAATATCCGTTGAGGGAAATGTATATCCGTTTAGTTAATTCCTTTATTTTCCATTTCCGAAGAACCCGTTGAAGAAAATGACTCTGTTCGTTCATTTTCGCTTCTGAAAAATATCCGTTGAGGAAAATAATCAGATTATGCTTTACATATCTTTGATGACTATTTTAAACAAAGTCATAGACAGACTCCTACGAATTAATTTCGGGACGAAATTTCCTAAAGTAGGGGAGACTGTAACACCTGTGTCATTTCAACCATCAAACAAATTCCCAACCAGTGAAATATTGTATTTCATACTTGGGATTTGTAAAAATATGTGTATCGTTTACACATATAAATTCTTGTTCGATTTCAAGCTCTAAATCGCTTTCTGGAAGGTTATACGCGCACTAATGCGTAAATATAACCAGTTTAATGCAACGAACACTCCGGAAAAGTGAAATAGGCTTAACATACCTTAAATAAACTTTACATAACTTATATATAAGTTTTGGAAGGTTTGGTGTGGTTAAATCAAAGTTTAATCGCTTACAGGGACTAAAGTTGACAAACTGCGAAAGTATGCCAATTTGAACTGTAACAGACATTCCGGAACATGACCATAAGTTAAACATACCATAAATATCCTTTACATAGCTTAGAAATAGGCTTTGAGGGGTTCGGTATGCTAAAATAAACTTTTGGGTCATTCAGGGACTAAAAGTGTCAAAAAGTGCACAAGTTTGCATTTTCGCGCATAACTTACGTTCTGAATACATCTGGACATCCAAAAATTTATGTAAGCATGACTATATTATATTTTAGTGTTCGCCATAAGAAAAATCCATTCGTCGCGTCATTTGGATCGTTTTTCGCGCTTATGCGCATTCCGTCGTAATTAAGCGAACATCGCGATCGTACGACCAAACGAACCGACATCCGACATATTTTTGAGCATGTTTTGAGTTCCCTATACTTTAACTTCATTTTAGAGCCTTGAAATGAGGTTAACGGGGTTCAAACGCATCGAAAAAGGCCTTAAACACGTGCAGGGACCATTTCTGCCACTTTTGAAACATTTCTGAAACAGGGAGGTGCTAGCGTAGCGCGACTGCATAGTGCCTTTGCACTAGCGCTACGCGACTGCCTAACCTGACCAGATTAAGTGTATTTGCAATCAGATTTCAGCTGATTAACCACAACCACATGTTTGCAACTTGCTTAATCACTAAGATTAGGAGCATATGTGGCTCCATAACCTTTGTGACAAGTGTACGGCTCGGATCGTGGCACGATATTCAAGAAACGATCCTAGCGGCTCTACTTTATCTATAAATACCCACCCCCCTTTGGCTTAAAAACCCACAAATCTGATTGAAAAGACTCTAAGTTGGAACCTTCGTTTCATACCTGAGCTATTTTGATCTGGGTTAGCATTCGGGGACCCTGGGTAAGTATTCTTTCGTTCTTTTCCTTATTTTACTGCTTTTCGAGTCAGAAAGTCAAACTTTGTTTGACTTTCAGCGTTGACCAGTAATGGTCAATGCGAAGTTCGTTTGAACTTCGCAACGTGAGTGTAATCACGTTGGTCAAAGTCCCTTGGGACTATGCCCACTGACTACCACGTTGTCTAGGGTCGTAGGGTAGGCGATCTAATAAATCGCCTATACCTTCGAACCCGACCCAGTTTTGGTCGATCATTAGGATCCGACCAAATACATTAGGTGACCATAGTAGGTAGGGAATAACCTTCCGAGGTTATACCCTATTGTCACATCGTTTAAGTAGTTGTATGATAGGTAGTTTATATGCCTTAGGTAAATTACCAGAATACCCTTTTCATGTATAATTGGTAATTAAGCATATGTAACCTAAACCTTTGTCACATAACTGATTATGTAATATGTTTAGGCATATAACACTTGTCATAGGGCTAGTTAGGCGGTCCGAACGCGTTTCACGCGAACGACGCGTTAAAGTAGCATAAGCTACCTAAACGGGTCGTAATGGGTCGTAGACACTTAGGTTAAGTTTCATTTAGTATGTAGGCTTTGTTAAACCAAAAGACACGAGTCTCTACACTCGTTTGGTTTACAAACCCTAATGCTACCCGATCTTCCGATTTAGGTCCGGTTTATTAATGTAGCTACCTATACTAGGTGCCGTTTGATATCCGCGATCTCTAACATTGTTTAGTTGTTACTCAAGGACTACTGAGCAATCTCAGGTGAGTACATAGACCCCTCTTTTACTGTTTTCCAAACTGTTTTGGGGTGGAACACATGTGCCTACTTGTTACTTTCATGCTTTCCTGTTTTGACATCATATACTTGCTATGTTCATTAGTACATTATAGTACATGATTTCATTACATTTCATGCTATGTATGCCCATTGTGTGCGTACTTAGTACATTGTTTTACATTACATTTTATGCTATGTATGCCCATTGTGTGCGTACTTAGTACATTGTTTTACATTACATCTCATGCTATGTATGCCCATTGTGTGCGTACTTAGTACATTGTGTTACATTGCTTTTTCTGTTGCATATGCTTATCCAGCATATGAACACATTATACTACATATTGAACCGTTGAAATCATTTGACTGTGATCCGTTGATATCTGTGAACTGTTTGTATCTGTGAACCGTGTGAACCGTATTTGACATAGACATTTCGGCATAGACATTTTAACATGATTGACATTTGATCATGCATTTCCCACAAAACATAACTTTGATTTAAACCAAGTTTTACTTCAATACTTTGTTCTTGTGTATATGGTTTAGTTGAGACATTTCACTTGCCATACATGATATTTTGACATAGACATTTGACATGGATATTTGACATAGACATTTGACATGGATATTTGACATAGACATTTTGACATTAGTTTGGTTTGATTAAGTGATTAAGTAACGATGCGTGTGTAATATGATACAAGCATGGTGGATACGCCGCTGGTACTTCCTATATATAAGTGTTTGTATGGTATTACATATTGTAGCGTTATTTGAATCATTTCAGTTTGAGACATAGAACATTTTATACAAATAACATACTTTTCACAAGACATTGTTTTACAAACAACTTATCTTATACAAACTCATCTTACATGGTTATTTATTTAACCATACATTATTTACTTATTTATACATATCATCTGATCTTATCGATTTTCAAATGATTTACAAAACAAAGCAAATTACAAGGTTCATGACTAAACATTTTCTCAAACATAAGTCATGGAACCTATTTTCACAAAACCTATGTATCTCACAGGCATTTTTATGCTGACGTACCTATTTTCACATGTGTTTTTCAGGAACTGTTGCATAAGATGATCAAGATACATATAGGCAGACTTGGGTTTTAGTGACAATAAAAGATGCAAGACTAGTTAATTATGTTGTTTTTCCTTGATTGATTAGACATTGTAACACTTTTAATCAATAAAACAAAACTTCAATTGCCATGGATTTGAGACAATTAATTCTGTTACAACACTCCCCGACATTTCCGCCACGTTTTGTATGTTCCACGTGGTCGGGGTGTGACAGCCTAAGGTACCTCCGCTGTGTTCGGAGCGTAGGGCCTCATGGTGTGCGATTGCCTGTGAAATTTGTTCTTGTAATTCAGCCTCGTTTGTGGGCAACTGAGTGTTCCTTCGAGGAGGCATCTTCTAAGACGTAGATTGTATAGGTCAGGTCTTATTCGATAAATAGTAAATAGTACGTATATATAATAGTATTTATCATAGCAAGCAAACATATAATCATCACAATCATAGCATCAACATGTAGATCAACAACGTATTTAATGAGAACATGACGATTGAGCTTTCATAAATCATCGGCCACAAAGTATTGTTACATGTTTTACAAAGTGTATCATATCAAAAGGAACACAGGGTCACACTACCCTTGTCCAATAAGTCTACCAATCTACAAAGGTCATACAATCAAAAGGTGGTCTCCAAAAGGCTTCACAAGCTAGGTTCAATAGTGGTGCTCTCATCAAAAGCAATGCAACCTACATAAAACCCAAAACCAACTATGCTGATGGTGGTGGTGGAGGAGGAGGTGGAGGAAAGAAAAGCAAGCTGCGCACATGCGAAAGCTCCTCCTCAAGCTCATATACATGACGCAGCAGATAACTGATCTGCTGCTCGATAGTGAGAAATCGAGCATCAAACTCTGGAAAAGGAGTGAGAGGTGCAGGTGGATGTGAAAATGGAGACGGTGATGAACGAGAGGGAACAAAAGCAGGCTGACAAGGACACGGTAGAGGGCGCGGTGTCATCTCAAGCTCCAAAATCCTGCGACTCATAATCTCATACTGGAGCTGAAGTGATAAGAGTAACTCATCCCGTGTATAGCCAACAAACTATGAGGGATGGTAGGGATCTGAAATCGACATAGTATACGGTGGGAACCATCGGAGTGGTTCATCAAGTGGTGAAGAAGTGAAAGGAGCAAAAGGTACAGACTGGGAAATGTGTGGAAAAGCTGCTGAAACATGAGGGTCATGACTAGGCTGCTGGCCTGAAGTACCTTCCCCTGGACAGGGTGCGGGTATGTCCTGCAGGAAAACAATAGGTAAATCAACACAATGGACATCAGACTCCACAGGATGAAAAGGAGCAACATCAGCGGGTGTGGGTGCAGGTGGAGGAATATGTGGCTCAATAACAAGAGGGTCAACGGGTGTAGGAACTGGATCAGGTCTGAGGGGTGCAATGTCTGGTATGCCAAAAGGAATAGGGTCATGATCAGGCAAGGGCTCAGGATCAGCAGGTGCAACATCAGGCTGACCGGCAGGAATAAAATCTAGCTCAAGATCAAGATCAAGCTCGGGGTCGTGTGGAGGAGATGGTGCAGCTGACATGGCCATATCATCATCAGAATCAGTGGTATAACGTCGTAATCCAACTGCCTGCAAGGCGGAAGACGTCACAGACTCAAAGGAATCTGAGACAGAGTGTAAACTAGTATCATAGGAAATCTCAATAACGGGAATCTCGTGAGGTGGAATAGCAACAACGTCCTCGTCTAGCTCTCCATCACCATGGGCATCATCAGGAGGACCATCAACAAACAGATCAACGTCATCATCAAACAGATCATCAAAAGGCCAATCCTCAGGAGGGATGACCACTAGAGGAATAGGAGCGAGGATCGGTGCCACAATATTATCACCATCGGGATGCCCGATGATAAGATGATCATGGACTGGAATGGGAATAATAAAAGGATCCTCGTCTGGAATACCATCAGCAAGCGGTAAGTCATCTCCAAAATCAGGCAATGCAAACGGCTGAAAGTCGTCGTCTGATATCATATCTGTGTCGCTCTCAGTATCGGATGTGAATATCTCTGGCTCTGGGGCAATCTCGTCATCGGAAACAATAGCCATGGGGTCATCAGCGTCGGACAATCCGCTCTCGGATGAAGACATAGTGTCTGTAACAGAACAATCATAACATATGCACATATATTAACCATTATCATTTAGTATGCAAGCAAAGGCAATGTATCATGAAATCATGTATCCTTGTTACTCCTCACGAATCCTTTCTATCCTTCCTTAGTCTACCCTAGACTAAACCACAATTGTGACCTTGCATTGTGTTTCTTGTCTTTTCCTTTGTAAAAATGTTTGTTCCCTGGATCTGGGCGTTTTGCGTATGCAATGAAAACATGTTGTAAAAATATTTTCATGAGAGCCCTAATGGTTGTAGTCTAGACTCGAGAAAGAATCCTAGTTCGCTACAATCGAAGCTCTGATACCAAACTGTCACACCCTGACTTTTGCGGAAGCGTGATTATGTGTGACTTGCTTAATATCATTGCATTCAACCATAACAAACAACTATATGATAAAACTAAAGATGATCATCCATTGATTAAGTTTTGAAACATCACAAACAACATTGTTTTAACATCCCAACACAGACTTTGAATCCAAATTACAAACCATGCAAATGTTTAGAGTTCCATAAGAACTCGACAAAATACTTTAAATAAAACCAGGCTTTGAAAGATGTGTCTTATCTAGGATAAGACACACTATCCAAACCCTTAGACTTCGGATGACATCTTTTATTCCCATCATTTCTTGAAACATTCAAACGCCCGCCAGATCCACATTTAGTTCCCTGAAATACATGTAGTTTGAAAACATCAACAAAAGTTGAGCGAGTTCATGTGTTTGTATGTGTGCACGAATAAACCTTTGTAATCATTGTAAGTATGTATGTTTTGTAAACCCGGTATGAAAGCAAACAAGGAAACAGATCAATTAATGGTTTGTAAGGCCATTAACATGTGTGTAACGGCGTAGGAAGGCTCAAACCTAGCAGATTTTGTACCGGGCCTCCGGCTGTAAGACATAGTCACCTCATGGGCCAAACCCTGGTCCACATGGGTGTGGGCTCGCTACACCCAAATAGATCTATCACTCATGTCCCTCGGTCCTAACACGGGGATTAATGGTCTTAGGAGTGCGCCTACCCATTCACATGATCTAATAGTGCATTCCTTAGCTAACCATACCAATTGTAATTGTTTGTAAACATTTTGTAACATGTACTTCACCCCCGAAGTTATAAAACAAAAACAGTTATAAGAAAAGGGGGACATGAACTCACAGTCTTGCGTTCTTCGTACCAACTGTTAACTCAATGCATCTTCTGGAGTACACGACTACCTACAACGTACTACGGTTTATTAGACGAGCCGGCCGTGCCTTGACTTAGTATTAATTAGTGTCTTTGAGTTACGTTTCTTTGTGTCATCAATATTATTCCAAGTTATATAATTATTTGTTAAAATAATAAATATTTTAACTTAAATAATATTTATTAAATTTTGGAATACTTGTTAAAATAATATATTTTAACTTGTAGCTTTTTATGTATTTATACATGTATATCCTTCCCAAGGATGGGTGTATTTGTATTCGTATTCTATCCTTGTATATTTTTGCCATATATTGGTGTCGTATTCCGGAGTGTATTTATACGTATGAGAATACGTATCCTTATTGTGTTTATTAAGTATTCTTACACTTAACTTTTCCGGAATATTATTTTTAATAAAAATACATCAACATATATTTCCAAAATATATATTTTGAGAAATATTACTTAGAAAAATTATTTATAATTTTTCCTTTGGCAAAAATAATTGTATTTCCATGTAATTTCCAAAGATAATATATCTGCAAGTTTATTTAGGAAAATACTTTTTCTCCCAAAAATAATGTATTTCATGTTTGTTTGAGAAAATATATATTTCTTCCAAAAATAATACATCTTCTAATAATTTCAAGAAAAATATATATATTTTTATTTACCAAAAAATAATATATTTTCTTCTTGTAAAAAATATGATATATTTTGTAATAATTGTAAAAATCATATTTTTGTTCTCTTGGTGTCCAAAACATTATTTACCAAAATATACTTATGAATAAAATTTCCAGAATATTTGGTGAGTTATACTCCCTTGTTCGTTTTATCCAATATTGTGGGTATAATTTGTATATTCATATTCTTGGGATTTTTCTAATATTTTGGATTGTAATATTTAGTATTTTGATGAGTTATATTATTTCAAATCCTAGAATAATATAACTAATACACATAATATACAAATAATCACACACATGGTGCCTTCTAAATATATATTTCCTAAATACATATTTAGTCACTTTTATTTATAAAAACTAACCTCCAATATTTACAATTTTGTAACAAAAATTATGGCAAACTTTATATAAAAATCATGGTTTAAAATATACTTGTAAATATTGTGTTTAGAAATATTTTTCTAAGTGTTTAATTTCTAGAAAATTTTTGCCATAGTTTCCCCTAAAAATGGAATTTTCCATGCCTTCATGGCATATCATTTTCTTTTATAAATCAATACAATCATCAACAAATAAATCTATACTTACCAATTTGCCAAAATCAAGCATAAACTACTACTTCATGAACTTGAAAATTTACAAAATTGTAACTTACTAGTATGTTTAGTAAGCTTAGTTACCCTTTGAAGTGTGGTTGTTTCTTTAAAAATATCATTTTTAAAGAAATTGGTTCTTTACAACTTGTAATCACATTTTCTAAAAATATCTCTTCTTGGATTATTCTTGTTACTCATGTGTTTCTACACTTGTTTAACCTCTAAAAACATGGTTGATTCTTTAAGAACCAAGATTAAGCAAACTTTGTATTTTTAACTTGGTTTCTTGAAAAATCATTCTTGAAATCTTAGATTTACAAGACTTATACTTTACTTTGATCATCATTTTACAAGAAAACATTTCATACTTTCAAGTTCATGATTTATGTGAGGATGATCTATGGATCTTTAACCTTTTCATCCTCTCATCTTGCTAGATTATGTTTTTAATCATTATCTAGCAAGATCATATGATGATCTACATCATCAACGTAAACAATCAATCATCAACTAGCACAACAACACTAAACAACATGATTTCTTAAGATTTTAAGCTTATGTTCATGTTTCATGTTCTTGATTCTTAGTGTTCATCATGATTAACAACATGTATCATCTTTTAACCACTTAAACAAGATGTAAAATGAAGAGTATGATGTTCTTACCACTAGCTCAAGGCTAGGGATGATCAATAGAAGAAAAGAAGTGGATAAAAGCAAATGGTGAAGGTCCTTCAACTCCTACAAGCTCCAAGCTTCTTTGTGCACCTTCTAACACCTTTGTATGTATATGGAATGGATGGAACTTGAATGAAGATGGTGGTTGTGTAAGTGTGGGTGTTCGGCCGAGAATGTGGTAGAAGGAAGGGGAAAGCTCAAGTGTTGTAGTGTGTTGTGAGATATGTGAGTTATGATCCTAAAGGTTTTCTTATAAACTTCTAACTCACAATTTTCCAATGGTCATTATGTTTTCTAAAGAACCAACATAATCCAATATAATAACATAATAAAATCACATGTGGGGCCCTTGTTTAGGCCGTGAACTAGGTGGGGGGTAAAGGTTTAGGTTATAACTAGTTAGTTAGTTTATGGTTGGAAATCAAATGTCTAGTTAGGTGTTTAGTTATTAGGTGTTATATGATGTGTTATGATGTTCGGGGACCATAACTAGCTTGGTAATATTGAAACAATGCTTCTAGTGAAAATTTGGTGTTTCGGGTAGTGTCCGGTTGTTTGGTTGGTTACCGGTTGGTTAAGGTGCTAAACTATGCAGTTTAGTGAGCTTTATGTTACCTTTTGTGACAGTTTTGATTCCCGACACTTAGGAAAGCATTCAGGACCATTTAACCATATTTCTGCCTGATATTAGAGTGTTCAAATGCTTATTTTGCTGATTTTCTGCAGAATTCTGCAGTTTATGTGAGTTTTAGTCACTTTCCGGCACTTAAACTATCACTAGGAAGGCAGTTTTGTGATCCTTACTTTCCTACACACTATACTAGTGTAATACTTGGTATCTGGCTCATTCAGTGTCTCAACACCTTGTCTGTCTATGTACTGAACTCCGTTAGCATTTTTCTGATTTGTCTGATAACTGTGCTAAATGTGTTTCGCGCATTATTTGAATCAATAAAGTTCTCATGCAATAATGATATGTCATTAAGCAATATGTGATGCACATGTATGTATCATAGCAATAATCAGAAGGCAATTCAAATCATTAATTGAAATGCAGGACTGTCATTAAGCACTAATCATGGTTTAATAGTTGTACGGATACCTGGAATTTTGACAGTTGTCACATCTCTATCATTGATATCATGAAAATTTAACCAAGAAACCCTAATTTGAAAAAGATGACAAAACGTAAATTTAACATATATATGGAGAGTTGTTACCTTGAATTGTGATTAAAATAGAATAGTACAATCATTCGGTGAAACAGAGATTAACATCACTGACTAAACACAGTCATCGGGGATCAAACAGAATATTACAAAATTGGAAAAAGAAAAATGAAGGATTATGAAATTTACCTGTAGAGAAAGCTCCGATTATGTAAACCGAAGCCATACCAAATCCGCAATCCTTCCACCTTCTTCATCAGCTTCCATTAAAACAAAGCATCACCAAAGTTGCAAATCCCTTCCTCTCCCAGGCCAATTCTCGTTTCCCCTTATTCTCTTTCTGGCAATTTATTCCCGATTCTCTCCCTATATGTATAAATTGAACATGAATTAAAGTAGGATTGAAGGAATTGAATCGATTTGAAACTAAAGCATTCAATCACCCATGTACTGAAATCCCCCAATTACCCCTCTATTGTCTTAAAACTTTGGATGAAATACAGATTTAACCCCTCTAAAATGGTTTACACATCCTTGTACATGGTGCTTCATAACTTGTAAGCATGGTAAAATTACAATCTTATCCATCACATTTGCTTTATATAGTATTATAGATTATAAGAATAAATCATGAAACGTGTTATGTTTTAAAAAATGCCATCTATCTCAATAAAACGTTCCTTGCGAAAGAATCTAATGTTATATAAGCATGAATAGAGTTAGATGTAAGCATCCTCATCGCATCGAACCTAGCCATAGTGTCAATGGAGACAATGATATTTTTGTCAAAACTCCATTTTCTAAACAAAAGAAAGCCACAACCATAATAATATCTATGCTTAAATAAAAGAATTAGGATACTGATATTTACTGGTAACACCCAGGATAGTATTTAGACTTGAACCTAAGAAAAATGCCTTAGTATAAGCTTAGAGATAAGCTAATTACTTGCGTAGATAAAGTGTGATGAGTGTTGGTATGCCGTGAGGATGATGACTAGAACATTGCAAGTATGATAAATAAGCGATAACACTTGGCCACTGTTATTTCTTGTTTATTAGAACTACTCGGTTCAAGAAGATGATCCATCATGAGAATACTAATTTCCTTGTTTCTTGATACAAACCATAATAAATAATGTACTTTTAAAATCATGATTTGAGAAAATCTATTTATGGGAAAACAATGATAATTACCTCTCCGGCAAGACTGGGTATGCTGTAGTAGACTCTACAGCTTGTCCGGATAAGATGGGGGTACCTCTCCGGCGAGACCGGGTAAGATGGGGTATATGTTATGTTAATGGAATTCCCTAAATAGTACCATGACCTGATGTCTAACCTGCTTTTGGAAATATGAACCTGTTAAATATATTGACCTTATGAATGGTATGTTTATTATAGTATGTGAAATATATGATTATATAGATATGTATATCTATAAGGAAATCCAAAGGCCATAATGATTGTCAATTAGGGATAAATCACGAACAAGTGTGTCAATGATAATTTTAGATTTATTTATTAGGAATCTCTCGTATGCATCTATAATTCCGATATCGAACACTATTTCATTTTATCATTTGTCTCGTAACTCGTGTGACAAGATGAACGACGGGGACCCTTTAAGTTGGGATGCCATAGAAAGTATAAGAATTCCCATTGAGTTACCTTCGATTATTGACGCATTAGGAAACCTGTAACTAAAAGTTGTGCTAAGACACAAAACATCTAAAAACTTACGATAATGAGAGTAATTTTACCTTCATTAAGAATTCATGAGATGATAAGAGTAACCACGAATAGATGCACTTACAAAGACTCTCTTCACCTATAATCCTACTAATATTACAAGTAATAAAGGAATTGCTACAACAATACTTGGACTATCACCCGATCGCGAGGAGGAAGTCAGAATTCACCTGATACTAGGAACAACACCGATTGTTAAAACACCTGTATCATTTGTTAAGAATAAGGACGAACAGATACGTATGTGCATCGCTTATCGGAAATTGAATAAAGTCACAATTAAGAATTTATACTCATTACCAAGAATTGACGACTTATTCGAGTAGCTCGTTATTTATCAATCTATGCTCAGGATACTATCAACATTTTAGACTTATCCCGGATAGCCATCTTGTTACTCAAGTCAATAAGTAAATCTGGAAACATTATTTGTATGCTAGTAAGTTCATTTTAATTACAGATCATAAGAGCTTAAGATATATTTTTGGGCAAAAAGGCAAAGACGATGAATGGAAATTTTAAGTGACTACGATTGTGATATATCACGAAAGTAAGACTAATGTAGTATTTGATGCTTTAAGTCGTAAGTTTCATAAGAAGCCGAAAACAAGTGCGGCTCTTAAATTAAATTTGGAGATTCCGTAAGAAAAGAATTTGGGTACGTATTCAAGGAAACCTACGAGAAAGGATTCTCGAAGAAGCTCATAAATCTAATTATATGATACATCGTGGAAGTGATAAGAGGTATCAAGGTTTGAATAAGAATTACTGATAGGTAGGAATGAAAAAGGAATAGTCTGATGCGGCAAGAAAGAAAAGTTGAGTCTAAGATTTGTTGAATCATTCGGAATCATTAAATAAATTGGATCGGTAGCTTATCAGCTAAAGTTACCAGAAGAAATGACAGGAATATATGATATATTTCATATATAAAAAAATACCTAACTGATGAATCTTTAGTTATATCTCTTCAAGATATAGAGGTAAATGAGGAATTTAAGTCCATTGAAAGACCATACAAGTCAAAGATAAGAATCTCAAAGCATAGAGAATAGTTCAGGTCAAAATAAAGTGGAATTCAAAGCTAGGACCAGAATATACTTGGGAACTAGGATCAGCGACAAACTAAAAGTATTCCTCCATATTTCAATAAATCTCGAGGACGAGATTTAAAACAAGGTGGGGAGGATGTAACATTTCCAAATTATTTTTCTTCTTATAAATTAAAATAAACTATATATATAACAACCCTCAGAAATGCCCTAAAACGCTCCGTAATCGAAAAACAGAACTCGCGTAACGTTATTTAGTTTGAAAAATGAAAAAAAATTATAGGTCTAGCGGGCCGCGACAGACTAAGGGAAACCCTCCGCGAGTCGCGGAGCCTCCATAACTTTCCGGTCACGTCTTGGGACACGTGTCGTCCACGTGTCGCACCTACATTGATGACTAGTAAAACCTAAACCCATGGTTGCAAAAGTCGCTAGGCGCTCACTAGTCGGTCGACCGGGGAGTTGAGAGTACTCGGCCTAGGCGGAGAGTACTCGGGGAGTACTCGGACATGTTAAATTATAAAGAAGTTAGTTTTTGGAAATTAAATATATGTCAAATAACATAAATTTACTAATATTTATAATATAACAATTCATGAAAGCTCTTAGGAATAGTATATTAATAGGACAATAACATGATAGTAATTACAACTATGCCATCTCTCTTGTATTGTTACATGTTATATATTATTCAAGACTTAAGAGTAAAGTTTTTCTCATTGATCTCATGGGGTTTCTTAGTGGTTGCATTAGTTCAATAGATTGGGGCTAATTTGTACGTATTAGCCTTCACACTTTTCCTTACGTTGCTTTGTTAACATGTCTTTAGGTTTTTATCATAGGGTTTAAATTTAATAAATCTCAAGCTTCGTGCTTTCATATCTTGTAATAAATAACAACTAAGGATGTAATGACTAATGGATAATGGTTAAAACTTAAATTGGTTTATTTCTTCACTGTCGGTGCTACCGAAACGCTTAAGTATATTCGTCTTTATAGTTTTCGATCGATGTAAAACACGTATAAACATTTTTACTATATAACGACATTTTCGTCTAGGATTTTCTCAATCAATACCGATCGAGTTCCCGCCGCGTAGTGCGGGTCATTACACTAGTTTATAACAAACTATGTGAAAATGATATTCATTCTTTAATATGATAGGGATAAAAATTATGTTTTATTTTTTTTTAAGTTAAACTCGACCTGAAAATGATATTTTTTTTAAGTTAAACTCGACCTGAATTGACCGCGTTTGATTGATTCCGAGTAATTAGGCGGAGTTGAGGAAAGTCGCCTCGGCAGCCAACCTTGTAGCGACTACTCGGAGAGTACTCGGCGTTGGAGACCTTGTTTTACAACCATGCCTAAACCCTAGCTAGAGGGTTTCGCGGGCCGCGATAGGATTAGCTAAGGGCTTCGCGGGCCACGATGGGGTCTAAAAACAACTATAAATAGATCGTTTCACCTGCCGTTCAAAGCGTTCAACTTTCTTTTCTTTCTCTTAAGATTAAGCTTGAAAATATATACCCCAATACCCCTAATTTCACGAAGCTCTACCCCGTTGTAAGTGTTTTAACCCCTAATCACTGATTCAATTGTTAACATTTATTAATTAAATAACCTAGCAACGGATGTCAAGGCGCTGCTTGATTAAGGCTATGCTTTGTAGACTACGTTAGTGAAGAAACACTGGATAAATGACCGGAATCAAATAATCCAGGGAGTTATGTTCTGCATAAAAAGGGTTGGTTCTCTCTCGTCTGATTCAAAGGGATAGATCTTCTCTTCTTCTTGATAACTGCAAAACAAACACCGTCAGCCTCGTCACGGGGAGAATGGGGGTTCTCTCCGTGACCACCCTCCGGCGTGAGAATAAGTATCGGTATTTGAAGAAGATGAAGTATATTTGAAGTGAATGTAACTTGGTGTTTGTACCTGGATTACTCTTCTATTTATAGCCGGGAGTTTGGGCGGGAAAACATGTTATTGAAATGTTGATGGAAGATGCTAACTCCGTAAGCGGTTATTTCCTCCTTCGTTAATCCTCTTAATCTGACGTGAGAGCACACGGATCGCTATTTAGATCAACGGCTAGGGTATTGCCACGTGGAAAGTGGGCAAGTGGAGATTTCTCTCTAATTCCATGCCATCGTCGTGACTTCAAGGGAGCCTGGGATGATGACACGTGGCCCAGATGGTTATAACCGTTTGGTGGTGCATGATTGAGTCTTCTAGAAGATTACAGCCATAATCCGGTGTGACTCCTTATCGTGTGGTATCAGTGAATTAAATAATATAAAAGTCTGGGTATTATTTAAGCGGGAGTGCTAACTGGGATTTTTATCCCTGTTCGTTATGGAGAGAGGCGCAAGGATATATTAGTTCCCTTTTGGCGCGCAGATGTTATTTGTTGTTTCTGCCCAAAGTTCTCTTTGTTGGACCAGTGCGCGGCCGCGCAAGGTCCAAAGAGGGTTAATAGGTGAGGCTGTGGTATGGTCCCAGGTGCTTAACACGAGGTTTTTGGGACCTTACCCCTTCAAGTCCCCCCAGTCTAGGGTTGCTCTTATGCAAATAAGTGGAGCATTGGACTATGAGAGAGATATGCTTTTTGCTTTAGAGGTTTTTGGCGTGAAAATGGAGAATCTTCCAGAGGAAGAGACTTTCTGTTTATTATTTTGATTTTTGGGATTCTTGACCTATGGTCTGCAAAAAGGTGCTGTAGCGACTGTTAACGTGTGACAGCTGTCATTGTCAGGTTTGTACGTTACTGACCGTGTTTCACACGCGCGCGTGAATTCGCGTTTGTGCTATTTCCCACTCGCCCCTAACGCTTGGATAACTGTGCCTTTCCCCGAAAAAGGTGTTGTTGCAGTTACCTAGGCCATTTATGACGGTGAGTATATAAGTGTTTTGAGTTTCCTATTTTCAGTAATCATTACTTCGTTGAAAAACCCCTTTTTTTTCTTTTTCTTCTTTACCCACCATTTGGAAAGAATTTGCAATTTCGTTATCTTATGTCAACCGGAGATCTCCACGAAGATTCTACTGAAGAGATGGCTGCCGAACTTCCATCTGTTGAAGTGGTCTAGGGCAACTTTTGATGGTTTGATTCGGAATCTCAGGTTCCCAGAAAACTGGGGTGCCCGATATCCTGACGAGGGTCAAACGGCGGCGGATGCTCCGGCCGGGTATGTGACCCTATTTTGGGATTTCTTTTCTGCAGGAAACTTCCGTTTGCCTGTGACAAAATTCTTTCTTGAAATTCTTGAGTATTATAAGTTCCATATCTCCCAGATGCACCCTATTGGTATGGTTAGGGTTCGCCATTTTGAATTCGTGTGTCGGACGATGCATATTGAACCAACGGTTCCTCGATTCCGTGTCTTCCACCAAATGCATTGTTCTCAGGGGTTTTATTCTTTTGTTCAAAGAGCGTCTGCAAAGAAGATCTTGCAGCAACCCCCGAAATCCTTCCATGATTGGAAACATAATTTCTTTTTTATCAAGGCAGGGGTTATCCCGATGAGGATGATTTTTAGGGGAAAGGAGGATGTTCCTACTGAGACCATTCAAACCCCTGTTGACAAAAATTGGTACCAGGACCTAAAAGATGTTCCGTCCATTCTGTCACACCCCGAAATACCTCCTAGGGAGTGTCCCTGTTAGGTGTGTAACGTACCAACAACGAGCCACTAATTACGTTGAACCAATATGAGTTTCAAAATGAAATCCTTAAGTATTAATGAAAACACCAATCACGAGTTTAAATGTAAACCAACATGTTCAGCGGAAGCAAATAATAAACCATAGTTAAATTGTTCAAAACCCATTGTGTAATAATAACGGAAAATCACATGAGTCCCTTCAGTCGACCCATGACCACTCCTGCTCCTCCAGACAGCAAGTTTCCAAATCCAAGATACCTAACGACCTGCGAGCATGCAACAAGTGTATCAGACAAAGCTGGCGAGTTCACAGTTTATGAAAACGTTTGTTACCAAGTATTTATTCCAGTTCATTAACAAATGCAAAAGTAATATTGATAATATCTCGATACTGAACAAGACGGCTCCTGATGTATGTTTTGCCCCTTCCCCAGTGCTCTTATCAAAACACTGGGCCCGACTGGGTCATTAGTTCACAACCGTCCTCCCCGGTACGGTGTGAGGGTGCCAAACCTAAGTAGCGCTACCAACTAATACCCCGTTACCTCCCCGGTAACAAAAGATGGGACTTAAAAGTGATAGAATGAGATTATTATCTAATATTCCAGTTTTACCCAAAAGACTTATCCCTCCCCGGGATACCCACTGACTGTCCCAACCACCGAGACGCATGCTCAAGAGTAGTGAACTCACCTTAGGTTTGCTCGGCAAGATTAAAGTATGTGTTCACAGTTTGATCAATCCAATCCTATTATGGTTTCAGTACCAGTCAGTTACTTACACACATAAATCACCTATCTTTATCATGCAAGTATGAATAAGTTTGCCGCACACTATCATACGAATTATAGCGAATATTCAAGTTAGATCCACCATCACATCACAAATCCATATACCCTTGTATCGCACATTAGCAGCCCATTTCTGACTTACATACACATAGTTGACTCACATATACATTCACATCACACTTCACACCACACCCGACACATAGCAGTTAACACCCACTGTTCAACCCAACCGATTACTGCCCAGTCAGTACTCGGCCCAATACCCAGGCAGTCCCATAATTTCACAACCTAGTCTCACATGTGTTTAGCCCAAATAATTAAGGAGATATTACAATGCACAGCCCAAACAATGTAACATCCACTTATGCATGCGGCCCACTAGACCTTGACCCACAACCGATTACAGAACCTCATTTTAATTCCTATACCTACAACCTATGTACGTGATTATCACCAAGCATTTATAGAGTTTCCTGAGTCAGTTTTTGCTACACATTAATAACATTATTATATCAACACGTAACCACAACCGATTCACAACTTCCTCATGGAGTTATTGTTAGAACATGTTAATCATGTCCTACTATACATGTACAATAACAATATCATGTCAAACCATGAATTATCAATTCAGAAAATGACACGGCCCAATAACCCCCCTCCCGGCCTCATCGATTTGCATGCAACATGAACCCGGATCTGATGAACTCACCCTACCCTCACATCGAACCAATCATTAACATGTCAAATCTTCTATCAAGTACACCCTACTTATCATACATATTCGCATATCAGTTTCCTGGCAATATCATTATTAGAGGCTCAATCAAATACCGTACATACTTTTGCTAAACATCAACACTTAAAGAACAGTCAAGTAATAATAATGAACATGGTGTGGATTTGCTAACCAAGACTTTGATAATCGAGTGATATCTCACGAGGAGGAGAGATTGGTCTACTGCCGTCGATGACCTTTAGGGAACAATAGGGTTTGCAAGAGTTGTGGTTTCTTAGGATTATCTTACGTAAATAATAGGTAGGAAAGGGTGGGCTCGGTTTGGGATTGTGACATATAAGAGGCCACATATGTTAGATGGGTACAAGATGACCAGCCCAAATCCCTATCCCGGTTATGATCTAAAGTGTGCAAATTTGAGTTGGGCTCTAGTTATGTGGGCTTACAATAAGCAGAATGTGGCCGCAGGCCCAAAGGCCCAAACGTGTGAGTGTTAAGCGAGTATGCGGTCCATTTAAGTTGGTTTTCAAGATTAGTTAAACGACACGTAGAAGTGTTTATCAGTTTTGTGTAAATATACACGCATAACCACTCTAAACTGCACAAGATAAGTAATTTAACGCAAAAATACACGCCGAAGGTTTGTGGAATTTAAGCAACACTAACCTTGGAAATACGGGTTGTCACATCATTCCCAACTTGAAAGAAATTTCGTCCCGAAATTTAACAAGTACGCACAGGGAAGTGAGGTGATGGATCAAGATTGCTGTAGGTTTTCCTCAGGAACCACATCATCCCCAACTTGAAGAGGAATTTCGTCTCGAAATTCACCAGCTTTACTAGATTTAGACTTGTCTTCAGGGAAAAGTTGAGGATATTTAAGCTTCATCTGATCCTCTCGCTCCCGCGTGAACTCCGGTCCGCGTCTTGAGTTCCAACGAACTCTCACAATCGGAATACAACTATGTTTAAGTACCTTGACCTCCCGGTCAATGATCTCAATAGGTTCCTCGACAAACTGCAACTTGTCGTCAATCTTCAGCTCTTGAAATGGCACAACCAGTGTCTCATCAGACAAACACTTCTTCAACTGTGAAACGTGAAAGACATCGTGAACGTTACCCAACTCAGCAGGTAACTCAAGTTTGTAAGCGACTTTACCGATCCGCTCCAGGATTCTAAATGGCCCAAAGTAACGTGGATTAAGCTTGCCACGTTTCCCAAAATGCACCACACCCTTCCAGGGTGAGACTTTCAACATGACACGATCATTAACTTCGAACTCCAAAGGCTTTCTACGCTTGTCGGCGTAGCTTTTCTGACGATCACGCACTGCCGCCATACGATTCCTGATCTGAACAATCTCTTCTGAAGTTTCAAGTACAAGCTCAGGACCCGTGATCTGACTGTCACCCACCTCAGCCCAACAGAGAGGAGAACTTTATTTCCGCCCATACAATGCTTCGAACGGAGCTGCCTGAATACTAGTGTGGTAGTTGTTGTTGTAGGAGAACTCTATCAACGGCAAGTGTTTCTCCCATCCTTTCCCAAAATCAATCACAAATGCCCGCAGCATGTCTTCAAGTGTCTGAATGGTGCGCTCGCTCTGACCATCTGTCTGTGGGTGATAAGCGGTACTCATATCGAGTTGTGAACCGAATGATTTATGCATTGACTGCCATAATTCAGAAGTGAAACGCGGATCTCGATCTGAGATGATGGAAGTTGGCACCCCGTGCCTAGAAACCACCTCCTTAAGATAAACTGCTGCAGGCTGTGAAAACTTATTTGTTTCCTTAATTGCCAGAAAATGCGTTGACTTCGTGAGACGGTCAACAATCACCCAAATAGTATCATTTCCAGCCTGAGTCCTCGGTAACCCTGTAACGAAATCCATGGTGATCTGCTCCCACTTCCACGTGGGTATCTCTGGCTGCTGAAGTAGACCCGAGGGTCCTGATACATCTTGTCTGAGCCCGGGTGAACAGAATACCGAGACTTGTGCGCTTCATCCATCACAAGCTCTCGAAGATTACCGTACAAAGGAAACCATACCCGCTCCATGAAATAATAAATACCGTCAGATCTCACCACCAATCGTTTTTCCATGCCCCGCCAGTACTCGGCTTCAATGTTCTCTTCCTTCAAGGCCTCGTTCTGAGCGGAACCAATCTGAGCAGGTAAGCCAGAATGAATAGTAAGTTGTAGAGCACGAACGCGCTTAGGCTTCGTCTCCTTTCGACTAAGTGCATCAGCCACAACATTAGCCTTCCCCGGATGATACTTGATGGCACACTCACAATCGTTCAGAAGCTCTATCCAACGACGCTACCGCATATTCAATTCCTTCTGGTCGAAGATATGCTGGAGACTCTTGTGATCGGTGTAGATGCTGCATTTGGTACCGTACAGATAATGTCTCCAAATCTTCAACGCAAATACCACAGCCCCTAACTCCAAGTCGTGAGTTGTATAATTCTTCTCGTGTACCTTCAGCTGTCGAGAAGCATAAGCTATCACCTTCTTGTGTTGCATCAACACGCAACCCAGATCCTGAATCGATGCATCAAAATAAACCACAAAATCTTCGGTACCCTCTGGCAAAGACAAGATCGGTGCGCTGCATAATTTCTGCTTCAAGAGTTAGAAAGCATCCTCCTGTTTTGTTCTCCAAGAATAAACAACGTTTTTCTGCGTCAAGGAGGTGAGAGGTTGAGCAATCTTCGAGAAATCCTAAATAAACCGATGATAGTACCCTACAAGACCCAGGAATTGTCGCACCTCCGAAGGATTCTTCGGTGCCACCCAATTCCTAATAGCGTCGATCTTAGCAGGATCTACGTGTATCCCCTTTTCATTAACAATAAGACCAAGAAAATGTACTTCTCGAATCCAGAAATCACACTTAGAAAACTTTGCATAAAGCTGCTCCTTCCTCAGGAGCTCCAAGATGAGACGTAGATGTCGCTCGTGGTCTTCCTTGCTCTTTGAGTAGATCAAGATGTCGTCGATGAAAACAATAACAAAGTCGTCGAGATACGGCTTGCACACGCGGTTCATGAGATCCATGAAGACCGCTGGTGCATTGGTCAATCCAAACGGCATAACCAAAAACTCATAGTGGCCATACCGCATCCAAAAAGCCGTCCTGGGAACATCCTCCTCTCTGACTCGTACCTGGTGATAACCCGACCTTAAGTCGATCTTGGAATAATAACTTGACCCTTACAGCTGGTTAAACAGATCATCGATACGTGGCAAAGGATAACGGTTCTTGACCGTCACCTTGTTGAGCTCGCGGTAATCTATGCACATCCGAAAGGACCCATCCTTCTTCTTCACAAACAGAACCGGTGCTCCCCAAGGCGAAGAGCTAGGTCAGATAAAGCCTCTATCCAACAGCTCTTGGAGTTGATTTGACAACTCTTGTAACTCTCCTGGCGCAAGACAATAGGGAGGACGAGCAAATCAGGAAACTCACGAACTACTGGAAAATCCTCGATCTTCCTCACATCAGATTGTGAGTCAGTAACAAGGGCTAAGATAGCAGGATAGCCCTTACGCAGATACTTCTGAGCCTTCATTGCCGAAATAATGCTAACCGTGGCACCACTACAATGACCCTGAACCGATAGAGATTCTCCACTAGGGAGGGGAACACGCACGATTTTCTCCTTGCAGAGAATTTCCACCTGATGCTTGGACAAGCAGTCCATGCCGATAACCACATCGAAGCTTCCAAGAGTAATAGGGAGTAGGTCAACGTCGAACACCTGACCCATGAGGTCGAGTTTGCACCCAACAAGAACGTGTGAAGCTTCAATTGACTTTCCATCAGCTAACTCTACTATGTGTTCAGTTACAAGTGGTGTAAGACTCAACCCTAACTGACGACTGAATCCCAATGATACATAACTCCAATTGGCACCAGAGTCAAATAAAATAGAAGCAAATATACCATTTACCGAAAACGTACCAGTCACTACGTTGCCATCATTCCGAGCCACCCCAGCTCCAATAGTAAACACACGCCCACGCGCACCGTTTCCCCCATTGCTCCCATTGTTGTTCCCAGCGTTGTTGTTATTCCCATTGTTATTACCACCAGCATTCTGGTTCAGTTGAGGACAGTCTCGCTTGATGTGACCCTCAGCTCCACATTGAAAACAACCATTACGATTACCCTGGTTCTGCTGAGGCTGCTGTCTACCCTGCTGCTGTGACGGCTGTTGCGGGTTCGGGAGTGAAACCCTACAATCCCTGGCCATGTGCCCTGCTCTATTGCACCTGTGACATATCCGAGTACACTGCCCCCGATGATGGTAGTTGCACTTACTGCACTTTGGTAGTTTCCCGCATAAGAACCCTGACCTGAACTGTTACCTTGATTCTGATTCACAGAAGATGACTGGCTGAAACTACGATGGCTGCTAGTGTCTGGCCTTTTCTGTGACTGCACTGAATTGGACGCCTTGTCCACATCGCTCCACTTACGCTTGCTGTCAGTGGCGGGGGTAGTAGCTGTAATAGCGGCAGTAGTAGCAGCAAAAACACGTGGTGGTAGTGAACCACTCTCCACCTCCTGATCGGTGATCTTGTGTGCCAAACGGACAATCTGTGGTAAGTTGTTGAGGTTCGCTGCAGTAACAAGACCCTTCACTCGTGTAGGTAATCCCTTGATGAACAATTCAATTCTTCGATGCGGAGTCGGGACAAATTCGGGCACATGATAGCTAACTCATGAGACCGCTTCACGTATGCTTCAATCTCGGATCCCACCATCTTCAGATCATAATACTCATTTTCCAGTTTCTGTATCTCATCGCGAGGACAATACTCCTCCCTTATTAACTCCTTAAAATCGTCCCAAGTAGTGGCGTTCGCCGCCTCGATGCCCAACAGCTGAACCTGGGCATTCCACCATGTCAGGGCACCATCCTCGAGTGTGCCCGTAGCATACTTCACTCTGCCCCAACAGGACAGTTACACATCGCGAATACCGACTCCGCCTTCTCAAACCAACGCAGGAGTCCTACAGCTCCTTCAGTCCCACTGAAGGTCTGTGGCTTACAATCCATAAACATTTTGAACGTGCAAACAGGTGGATGGTGCAGATTCTATTGCACCTGTTGACCTATTAACGAAAGAACATATAACAAACAAGTAAGACTCAAGCATGCGACACAAGGATAAAAAGTGTTTGGTACATATCGTACCAGCCTGATAAGCCGCTAGGGCTTCAGCCACGCGAGTGTTAATTCGATCGGTTAACTCAGCTTGAGTCATAGCAATATGGCCACGTCCACCTCCGCGGCCTCTACCACGTCCACCACGTCCACTCATGACTCTATATATAAGAAAAGGAAGGATTTAAAATGCAGGTTCAAGTAGGAGTCAAGCATCACTATGATCTCCACAAGTTTCTGAGTTCTAACATATCACCAACTAACAGAGCGGAACCCTTTTCACACTTGTCAAATTTCACCGGGACTCACATGCACCCCACATTATTATTATGTGTGCACCCACAATAATAATCCAATTTGCATGTTTATCTCAGCTCCACTCAATTCGTGCTAGAAAGGTTCCCCGAATTCAAGCAATAAGATAAATGACATCACAACACAGATCATGGAAGTTCAAGGAGTGTCACACATAACAAGGGATGTTAACAAATAAGTTCATATTGTAGTGCCGAGTGTACATTCACGCATGTTGTTATTCATAAGCAAACACTAGATATACTAGGCTATAGTAAACAAGAGACGAACCTTGCAGTCTGGAGCTGAGTGTCATGGTCGATTTCGGATCTGTTCGGTTATAGTCTGGTTTTATGAAAAACGTTTTAAAACCAAGTTCGCTATAACCAGTGGCTCTGATACCAAACTGTCACACCCCAAAATACCACCTAGGGAGTGTCCCTGTTAGGTGTGTAACGTACCAACAACGAGCCACTAATTACGTTGAACCAATACAAGTTTCAAAATGAAATCCTTAAGTATTAATGAAAACACCAATCACGAGTTTAAATGTAAACCAACATGTTCAGCGGAAGCAAATAATAAACCATAGTTAAATTATTCAAAAACCATTATGTAATAATAACGGAAAATCACATGAGTCCCTTCAGTCGACCCATGACCACTCCTGCTCCTCCAGACAGCAAGTTTCCAAATCCAAGATACCTAACGACCTGCGAGCATGCAACAAGTGTATTAGACAAAGCTGGCGAGTTCACAGTTTATGAAAACGTTTGTTACCAAGTATTTATTCCAGTTCATTAACAAATGCAAAAGTAATATTGATAATATCTTGATACTGAACAAGAGGCTCCTGATGTATGTTTTGCCCGTTCCCCAGTGCTCCTATCAAAACACTGGGCCCGACTGGGTCATTAGTTCACAACCGTCCTCCCCGGTACGGTGTGAGGGTGCCAAACCTAAGTAGCGCTACCAAATAATACCCCGTTACCTCCCCGGTAACAAAAGATGGGACTAAAAAGTGATAGAATGAGATTATTATCCAATATTCCAGTTTTACCCAAAAGACTTATCCCTCCCCGGGATACCCACTGACTGTCCCAACCACCGAGACGCATGCTCAAGAGTAGTGAACTCACCTTAGGTTTGCTCGGCAATATTAAAGTATGTGTTCACAGTTTGATCAATCCAATCCTATTATGGTTTCAGTACCAGTCAGTTACTTACACACATAAATCACCTATCTTTATCATGCAAGTATGAATAAGTTTGCCGCACACTATCATACGAATTATAGCGAATATTCAAGTTAGATCCACCATCACATCACATCACAAATCCATATACCCTTGTATCGCACATTAGCAGCCCATTTCTGACTTACATACACATAGTTGACTCACATATACATTCACATCACACTTCACACCACACCCGACACATAGCAGTTAACACCCACTGTTCAACCCAACCGAATACAGCCCAGTCAGTACTCGGCCCAATACCCAGGCAGTCCAATAATTTCACAACCTCGTCTCACATATGTTAAGCCCAAATAATTAAGGAGATATTACAATGCACAGCCCAAACAATGTAACATCCACTTATGCAACCTTGACCCACAACCGATTATAGAACCTCATTTTAATTCCTATACCTACAACCTATGTAGGTGATTATCACCAAGCATTTATAGAGTTTCCTGAGTCAGTTTTTGCTACACATTAATAACATTATTATATCAACACGTAACCACAACCGATTCACAACTTCCTCATGGAGTTATTGTTGGAACATGTTAATCATGTCCTACTATACATGTACAATAACAATATCATGTCAAACTAGGAATTATCAATTCAGAAAATGACACGGCCAAATAACCCCCCTCCCGGCCTCATCGATTTGCATGCAACATGAACCCGGATCTGATGAACTCACCCTACCCTCACATCGAACCAATCATTAACATGTTAAATCTTCTATCAAGTACACCCTACTTATCATACATATTCGCATATCAGTTTCCTGGCAATATCATTATTAGAGGCTCAATCAAATACGGTACATACTTTTGCTAAACATCAACACTTAAAGAACAATCAAGTAATAATAATGAACATGGTGTGGATTTACTAACCAAGACTTTGATAATCGAGTGATATCTCAAGAGGAGGAGAGATTGGTCTACTGTCGTCGATGACCATTAGGGAACAATAGGGTTTGCAAGAGTTGTGGTTTCTTAGGATTATCTTACGTAAATAATAGGTAGGAAAGGGTGGGCTCGGTTTGGGCTTGTGACATATAAGAGGCCACATATGTTAGATGGGTACAAGATGACCAGCCCAAATCCCTATCCCGGTTATGATCTAAAGTGTGCAAATTTGAGTTGGGCTCTAGTTATGTGGGCTTACAATAAGCAGAATGTGGCCGTAGGCCCAAAGGCCCAAACGTGTGAGTGTTAACCGAGTATGCGGTCCATTTAAGTTGGTTTTCAAGATTAGTTAAACGACACGTAGAAGTGTTTATCGGTTTTGTGTAAATATACACGCATAACCACTCTAAACTGCACAAGATAAGTAATTTAACGCAAAAACACACGCTGAAGGTTTGTGGAATTTAAGCAACACTAACCTTGGAAATATGGGTTGTCACACATTGCTTTGCCAGAGAAAGCCCTTGTTGGTGCCGGTATGAGTCTGAATTGGAGGATGAATCGAGAGGAGAAGCCGGTGTACATGGAAGATGGCAAAAGTAAGATTTTTGCCCTGTTTCTTCACTTCTTCTCTCCCTTTTTTTTTTTGAATTTGCCTTTGTTTTTCCTTTGCGCAGTTATTTCTTTATACGTTGTTGCTTTTGAGAGGGAAGGTGGGAAAATGACTACCCTTCCCAAGAAACCTGATGAGGAATTGTGGTATCACCGCATTGTGAAGAACTTTGTTCTTCCGCGGGATAATGATCTGTCTGCGCAACCTACTGCTGGTGCTGGTAAGTTTTTATCGCGGTATTTTGTTTGCTATCTTTGCGCGTTTGAATAAGTTAATTCTTCGTTTTGTAGTAGGCGAACTATCTAATTTGGGCATATGCCCTGAGAAGAAAAAGCGTGCGCCAATAACTACTGTTGCGCCAAAGAAGAGTGATGTTGAGAAAGCTCAATCTTCTAAGGGAAAAAATGTTGGGGGAGAGAAGAAAGGTATGCGCCATTCCTCTGACTCCTGGTGTGATTATGTGGTGGTTTCTGATTCATTGGAGGGTCTTGCGCCTACAGTTATAAGAAGACCGAAGCCGGAACCAAAAGATACTGCTGATATCCCTCCATCCAACCCTGATGATCCCATTGATTTGGAATCAAGTCCTGAGAGCTTAGTGAGGAAAAAAGCAGGAAAAAGAAAACATACTAACGTTGAAGCTGAAGGTCAGCCTGCGAAGAAGATTCAGAGGAAGAAGATTACTAGGAGTGGCAACCTGGATGCCTTTATTTTAAAATTTGTTCCTGGTTAGTGTCTTCTTTTGCTCTCTTCCTTTTGCCTATTGAATATTTTGTGATTCATATATTTGTTTTTACAGAAAACCTGAATTCTCCTGTTCCCACAGAACCATCGCCTGTGGTTAATGAAGAACTTCCACCCTCTCCCCCACGCGCCTTTGTTGCTGATCAGTTAAAGAACACTGAAGTTCCTGAGTGTGAGGCGGGGAAGGCTGCTAGGGCTGAGAATCTTAAGGCTGATAGGCCTGCTGATGTTGTTTTGGATGCAGAAAAGGTTACTAGCCTAGAGATTGTGGATGGTGCTGGTAACCCACAAACCCCTGAACCTGTTGCTTGTGATTTGGAGAAAGGGAAGACTGCTGAAGAAATCCATGTTACAACTTCTCCTTCCAAAGCTTCTGGTTTTATGCCTGAGAACATCGAGAAGGTTATTGTTGAAGTCCGAGGCTCATTCTCCGATGCTGGCAAGATTTCTCCAATCCACCCAAATGAAACTCTGGGGGATTATTATTATAGAACTTACTCGGAAAAGAATGCTTCCGAAATTCATGTCCCTGTTTGGAATCTGAAGAAGGGTGACACCTTTTCAGATTGGCGCGTGTGTCGAGACTGGCTATAGGGGATCTTTCCGCCTGGTGAAATTAAGTTTCAAGAGGGGCGTCTTCACGATCAAACCTACAATGCCTACCTTGAGGAGGCTGATTCTTATACATCCACTACGTATCGCATAGGGAGTGGGCTGCCTTTAAGGTATCCAAGAAGAAAGTTGCTGATGATGAGAACCATGTTGCCCAGTTAAGGACTAAACTGGAAGCTGATCAGGCCAAGTTTGAGGCTGATCGGAAAACTGAAGAGTGGTCCGTTGCGGGCTGGAAGAGAAAGGAGGAAGCCAAAGCTGCCCTTCTTTCCGAGGAGCGCAAGAACTAGAAAAGGATTTGTGAAAAAGATAATGCTGAGAAGATGAGCCTCCGCAATGTTATCAACAATCTCAAGGCTGATATTGAGAAGTTGAGAAAACAAGATGCGGAGATTGAAAAATTGAAACAGGAAAAAGCAGATGTTGAAGCTGCTCGAGATGAAGCGCGCTCTCGCAGGGAAAGAAGTGAGCAACGAGAGGTACATACCTGCGCTACCCTTGCCCTTAGAGATAAAGAGATAGAAGAACTTATTGCTTTGCTATCTGATCAGGAACAACTTAAGAAAGATCTGGGGCTTGTGCGTACTGAGAAAGCTGAAACCTCTCGCTGCCTTGCTGAAACTGAGGAAAAATTGGAAAATTCCGAAACGGCGCGGGCGACGGCAGAGAGCGAGCTTGAACCGTTGAAAAGCGACATGCTATGGTTGAAAGTGTGTGGAATTGCATGCGTAAGTTTCATTTTGTTTGTAATTCTTACGAAGATGTTTTGCGCTTTTTTCCTTATGTTCTTGATTTTTATAGGTTGCTGAGTCAGTGCTAAATTCTGAAGAGCTAGATAAGACGGTTGTGCGTTTGGTGGTTGCCGCGCGAAATGATGGGTATGCTCAGGGATATGCAGAATGTTCGCACCATGTAGTTAGTGCTTTGAAGGTTGATTGGGACACTAGTAAATTTGCTACTCATGGTGTTAATACTGATGCCGCCCTTGTAGCGATGAAAACAGAATTCAACAACTTCCAGCTTCCTGTCATGGATCTTATAAACGTTGCATTGCAGTCCGAAGACCATGTGGCGCAACTGAAGGAAATCTTCCCAGATGAAGAAAATGAAGCCGGAGATTTAGCGTAGGTTTCCTCTTGTAATTTGTATGAACAATTATTCTATAACTTTTTTGGGATGTGTATCCCCTTCTTTTTTTTTTTTTTTTGTTAATGCGCTGCCGCGCAAGTAACCGTTAACAATACACTGCTGTGTAATTTGATAACTTTGAAGGCGTGTTGGTGCGCCAGGAATAGTATGATATGTGTTCTGGTCTACAATATTTTGCATGTGTACAATTACTTTGGTTAGGTAAGGCGAATAAATGTGGTATAAAGCTCATGTGTGAACGTAAGGTCTTGTGCGATGAATGTAATCGCTGACCGCTCATGAGACTTTGTATTATATTTACCATAATGTTTTTGCGCTTACCAAAAGTAATTGCATGCACTTTGTAAGAAAAACACAAAAATAATAGAAACTTTGTTGTTTAGTCATGGATAAGGCGCAGAGGCCGTACAAAGTCTATTAAAATAATTACATGGGACTTAACTTACTATAGTCCTTGCTGAGATGTGATAAACTGTAGAGCTTGTTTAATCTGCAAGGATGCTATAGAACTGCTATTCAAGTCTTTGCTTTTTTACTCGGGCCTTCGTCGCCACGAGTGATTTGTTTAATCTCTTTGCGCATATTTTGTAAGAGGTGAGTGAGTTCACCGCTCTTAAGCGCTTTTTCGATTTCTGTGCGCAAAGAGATACAGTTATTAGTGGTATGCCCGTTGTCCTTGTGATAATCACAATATTGACTTGGGTCTTGGCCGCGCTTGTTCTTCATAGGCGGAGGTGCTTTAAACTGGTAATCCTCCGTACTCAACACCTCCGCTAGAGTTTTGGTTAAAGGAGTCCATTGTCTCTCCCTGTTATCTTGTTTGGCTTCCCTTTGTGCAGCGAGCTTGTTGATTGTAGCTCTGGCATCCTCAGATGAATAATTTCCTGAGCTTGAATCGCGCCAACTTTTCTTGAACTTTTTCCCGCTGCTCGGGCCTAAGTCTGCTGGTCGGCTGTGCGGTGGTGGCGGTCTATTGGTGCTGAGATTCTTCTCCGTCTGGGCATAGACCTTAGCCGCTGCCATTAATTTTTCCCAGCTTTTCGGAAGTCCCTCAGTTCTGGACAGGACTTTTATCATGTCGTCACATCTGAGGGCATATTTAAATTGAGCTCGAATCAGGTGCTTGTGTACGTCTCCAATCTCGAGTACTTCTTTGTTATAACGAGTAATGAAGTCTTCTAGACTTTCATCATCGCGGCACCATATATTCATTACGTCCGCCGTATCGCGGATGGATCGCCTTTGTTGACTGAAGTGTACCAAAAATTTCTCGCGCAAGTCTACCCATGACGTAATTTTCCCCACAGGCAGGTTGTCGAACCAAAGCCTTGCGGTGCCTGTAAGGGTTTGAATAAAGAGGTGACACCACATTGGTAGCGTCCAGCCTCCCACCAGCCCTGTGCTTGTGAAGACCCGAAGATGGTCATCCGGGTCCGTCATGCCGTTAAACTTGCTTACGTTGGACGGGAGTTTCGCCTTTTCTAGTGGAGCTAGAGCAATTTCGCTGATGAATTTTGAGTTCTCCGCTGCTTCCACTGGGCGATATATCAGATTATAATCGTGCTCAGCCTCGGGGTTGTAAATCGCGTGGGGTTTACCTCTGTTGTAATTTGGCTGTAGCCGACTAAACACACTTGCACTTTCACCTTCACGGTATGTTCTATCATACTCCCTAGTGTGGGTGTCCCGAGATGGGCCCAACCTAGTATGAACTGACTGACGACGATGAGATTGAGACTCATCTCGATATTCTCTTCGACGATTTTCTGATTGAGTATACTCGTATCTCGATGGAGATCAAGAGTAAACCTCGGTGTCTTCGATCTGGACTCGGGATGGCCCATCATGCTGGGAAACATGAGGTACCGATGGTGCCCTAGCACGGGATACAGGCCTTCGTGATTGGGTTTGGGGAACATTTTGTGAACAAAGCTGTGCATACACAACATTCAATGCCCCCTGAGATCTGACATACCAGGAGATTGGGGTCTCTCCTGGGGGTAGTATTGAGCTTACAGGGATCTCAGGTTGTACCCCTGGGGTGACAGGTTCATTTGGATGATTGAACTGCACTTCATTGTCATCCGAGGCTTCTTCTACAATACCCTCGACATGGGTATTGTTGACGAAATTTGGCCGAGGGCCATTTTGGCGATGAGTTGAAGTTTCTTCCATTTTTGAATGGAAACAACAAAGTGAATCAAAAACGAGAAAAAACGGGTGAAACAGAGAAATCGTTGGCGCCAATGAAGAAACACTGGATAAATGATCGGAATCAAATAATCCAGGGTGTTAGGTTCTGCATAAAAAGGGTTGCTTCTCTCTCATCTGATTCAAAGGGACAAATCTTCTCTTCTTCTTGATAACTGCAAAACAAACACCGTCAGCCTCGTCATGGGGAGAATGGGGGTTCTCTCCATGACCACCCTCCGGCGTGAGAATAACTATCGGTATTTGAAGAAGATGAAGTATATTTGAAGTGAATGTAACTTGGTGTTTGTACCTGGATTACTCTTCTATTTATAGCCGGGAGTTTGGGCGGGAAAACCTGTTATTGAAATGTTGACGGAAGATGCTAACTTCGTAAGCGGTTATTTCCTCCTCCGTTAATCCTCTTAATCTGACGTGAGAGCACACGGATCGCTATTTAGATCAACGGCTGGGGTATTTCCACGTGGAAAGTGGGCAAGTGGAGATTTCTCTCTAATTCCATGCCATCATCGTGACTTCAAGGGAGCCTGGGATGATGACACGTGGCCCAGATGGTTATAACCGTCTGGTGGTGCACGATTGAGTCTTCTAGACGATTACAGCCGTAATCCGGTGTGACTCATTATCGTGTGGTATCAGTGAATTAAATAATATCCAAGTCTGGGTATTATTTAAGCGGGAGTGCTAACTGGGATTTTTATCCCTGTTCGTTATGGAGAGAGGCGCAAGGATATATTAGTTCCCTTTTGGCGCGCAAATGTTATTTGCTGTTTCTGCCCAAAGTTCTCTTTGTTGGACCAGTGCGCGGCCGCGCAAGGTCCAAAGAGGGTTAATAGGTGAGGCTGTGGTATGGTCCTAGGTGCTTAACACGAGGTTTTTGGGACCTTACCCCTTTAGTTAGGGTTCTGATCTCATGATGTATTGATAAAGTTGAATTGGGTTATTACACTAAACACGAGTGCATTATATTTTTTATTAAGAGCTTAGGAGTTATACCCAAGATTTTACCAGGAGGCCTGTAGTTAAACCCTAAAGTTACAAAGTGAGTCATTCTCTTTTTCTCACAGTTTGTGAGTCATTCTTCTTTTTATCACATTTTTGTGATACATTTATATTTAAAATGCTTTACAAAACCCTAAATGTTTATCAGTTATACTTATAGTGATTAAGTTTTTAGATTCTACAAATACTTCCTGTATGTGGGGTTTTGTATACACTATTATTCAAGCGTTGCTATTGGACAAAGAGTTAGCCAATAGTAATATGACCACCGTCATTGTAACTGCCAACGTGACAAATACTTAATAAGTTATTGGTAGATATAAACAAATGTAAAAACCCTTGATGCTGTAAAGTTATAACAATGTGTCTTTTTATAAAATAGAATGAACTCGCCAGTATTTCTTGCTGATAAAATGTTTTTAAACGCGTTTCAGGAATCCCACTGTGAAAGAAATATAAGCCTGCTATGGAGCACTGAATGCTTAAATAAAGTGGCTATAAATACCTGAATAAAAGAAGAAATTTATGTTTTATTAATTAGGGTTTATCCCTATAAATACATTTGAAATAGAATTTGGGTTTTATCCCATTTATTTAATATTAAAAGTTTGGTGTTTTACAAACTTTGAAATTATTTCCTAACTACGATCCTGATGAAAAATTTTTCCGCTGCGTATTTAATAAACACCCGGTACCACTTAACTGGTTCACGGCTCCGGCTCCAATAGTGGGGTCGGGGGCTGTGACACAACATCAAAGGACAAACCAGACAACCAACACAGGGTCGTGCTAAGGCAACACGGGGCGTGGTTAACTCTAAGATTCGTAGAATCTAAGATAGTACAGCAAGTACATTGGCCACGGGTCGTGTCGTTGACACACGGGGCCGTGTTAGTACAAGACCTGACACTTCAGTTAATGAGGAAGGGAGAGAAAGATGGCCACGGGACCGTGCCAGGTGGGCACGGGCCATGTTGATCGCCTGTCTTTAGCTATAAATAGGGGTGCTTGGTTCCATTCCAATCCATCCCTTGACAAACCACTTCTCTCACACTTGCCACCACTCCACCACCACTACAACACCATCATCCACCACCATCATCCATCTTCCATCATTTAGAGTGTGTAGTAGTCTCGGGATCCAAGATCGATCGTAAGAGTTCTTGTCAAACAAAGGCCATGCTTTGCTAAACTCTTACATCACTTGGTGAAAACAAATCTTTTATGTATTACTTTTTGATTTCCAATCTTTGGCTCTGTCACACCCCAACCGATGGTGGAATCATCGGGGCGCGGCACTAGGCGAATCAGATTGCTCAAGAGAATCCATAACAACTATCTTGCGATAATATTTATTACATTCGTTATCCCATACTAACAAATAATACAATCACATAAGTTATCACAGATTTCTTGTCCTCTCGAACAATACAAATCCGAAAACCTAGATTTTTAGGTGAGTTTCTAGACTTCCTAGCTTGATATTGATGTAGACTGCGACTAAACCTGCAACATACGTTAAAATAATGTCAATACTAAAGTATTGGCGAGTATACAGGTTTGATATGTAGTAGCGTAATATGTTAAAAAGTGCTGCGAATTTCAACATGCATAAACGTAATACACGACATATATACTCACAAAACTGATACTACCAGCTAAGTCCTCGATGCTCGATTCTTCGATGGCATAACTAGACCCCGTCGGGCGCAATAGTACTATACTAGTCGTGGTGGGATGTCACGAGTATAAGTCCTAGCACATATGCAACTAGCATCACGTATATCTATGCATACAGTTATTCGCAAGTGATAAATTGATTGATTGAATAATTCGTTTGATAAGTTTGATTTGTTAGGAACGTATGTTACACCCAAAAATGCGATAAAAAAGGGGTTCAAGTATACTCACAGTGCGTATTTTGTAGGCTAACACAGCTTGGTTGGATTGACGGGAAAGTGTCTGGGAATACCCTGATTACAGACTGGTTGCATGAGCGTTTGATAGTGCGTTAAATGATAGCGGGATAAACAAGAAACGAATGATGATCCGATCGAATGCCGGCCCGTTCTGATGGGCTGCTATCCGATCGGCTGGCCTGTCCGATCGGCTGGCCTGTCAGATCGGCTGGCCCGTCCGATCGGCTGGCCTGTCCGATCGGCTGGCCTGTCCAGCTGTATTCGACAAAGTTTGAAGGTTTTTCGGTGGTTTTGGTCGAGACGTTGCTGTGACGTGCTAAACAACTGAAATTCCATCAAGCCTGACTTGTTATAACGGCTGGGAACCACCCCGTTCCATCAGATCTGGCCGTTCTTGACGGTTTTTCCATGTTTAACCCGAAATTGGTCGTCTCTTTGTTAGAAATCAGATCTTGGACCAACACGACACTAGAAATGAGCAGAAGGTCGGTACAAGCTCCGATTCTACCGGTCTTGAGTGCTTCGAGTGTAAAAGAGTTGAAAGAAAGTTGGGAGAACCATCTTTCAATTCTCTTATTCATGACAATGTGTAGATCTGTTGTGAAAATGTTGTTTATTCTTTTGGAATTCCTTCGGATATGAGTTGTTCTTGGTGGAATGAGGCCAACATTTGAAGTTCATAAGAACTTCATGATGACATCACCCTAGAACACCTCAAATCCGTTGATTTCACAGTTAAAAGTTGAGATTTAAAAGATAGAAAGGTCGAGGAGTGCGTGTAGATCAAAGAAGTACAAGATTTGAGTTGAAAACTTACAAGAATCGCGAGAAATCAAGAGATGAAGGGCCAAGAGCGTCCTGGTCGGTTGAGAGCTGTCACTTTACAATTCAAGTGAAGTGACAAGGCTATTTATAGGCAAGAGAGGAGGGGAGGGTGAGTTGATGGGGATTAGAGGCCTGTCCGATCGGCTGACATGTCTGTCCGATCGGTTGGCATGTCAGTTCGATCGGTTGACATGTCTCGTCCGATCGGTTGGCATGTCTGTTCGATCGGTTGACATGTCTCGTCCGATCGGTTGGCATGTCTGTCTGATCGGTTGGACATGTCTTGTCCGATCGGTTGGACATCTCCGGCGGGTTGTGTCTCAGCATTTGGATCTTGTATGCTGCGGTGATCTTGTTACACTGTTTCGTATAGTTATATATATGTATTTATTATATATTTAATTGTTCATAAGGGGCCGTATGTACGTATTCATATTGTATTTAATTATCCAAAGTTGTGATATAATAATCGGGTTTCGTTTCGAATATGCGATTTCTTTGCGACGCTTCACGGTCATCGAGGAGGGTAGAATAGGTCCTCTCTCTATGTTATCGTGAATGTTATTGTGTGTTTTGAGTTATGAGTTGCACTGCGACACATCACGGCTATCAAGGAGGGTAGAATTGGTCCTCACTTGACATCTTCGTGGTTGTCAGTAGGTGAATTGTGATGTGATAGTGATAAAATATGCGATAATATGCGAAAATGTTGCAATATAGCGATTTATGCGATATAGTTACATTATGATCTTGAATCTCTGGTGTTAGGCGTAACGAGTATAGCGAGTAGTAACAACGCACGGAAGTGCGGGTTGTTACAGTCTCCCCTGCTTTAGGAAATTTCGTCCCGAAATTAATTCAACAGGAAGGCTTTTGAGAGTTGTCCTCGTATAAGTAGCGATACAGCGAGTTAATTGACTGAGAGTTGACAAGCGAGAGCGTTTTGAGTAAGAGGGGTCGATTACGAGAGGCGACATATTGACAAAAGTAGCATCCCACGAGTTGGCGTTTCAAAAGTACCTCGAGTCGCGAAGAATCTGTAAGTTCGATGCGATTGAAATTTTAAAGAACTTGAAAGGTTTCTCATAACGTAGGGTTATAACTGAGTCGATTGCTAACCAACGTTGCAAGAAACGTTCGTTTTTAGCTATTTAAAAGAAATTTGGAAGGAAATCTTGGAAAATTTTCTTATAACGTAGGGTCAACTGAGTCGATGTTAACCAACGTTGCAAGAAAGTTTAGGTTTTAAACATTTTAAGGAATGTGAAAATGAAAACTGGGGTTACGGAAACTCTCCTATGACACGGGTTCAAGCTGAATTCGATGTCGAACCAACGTCTTAAGAAAGAATTCGTTTTGATATTGAAAAAAGTTCTTTTTAAAGAAAACTGGACTTATGAGACTTCCCTTGGTCATGGAGTTAAGCTGATTCAATGTTACCTCCATATTGTGAGGAAATTTCACTTGTCCAATGATTTTAATAAAAATTTTATAAAAAAACTCAGTTTTTAACAGTTTAAAAAGTTAATTAACATCGAGCCCCACTGGGCACTTTCTCACGAAAGGTTGTTAATATGGTTAAAACACTTATATATAGGAAGTACCAGCGGCGTATCCACCATGTTTCTCCCATATTACTTCCGTTTCGTGAGGCGGTGTCATGTGTGCCGATATGACACAGATAGAATCGCGCTACCTCGGTCCAATCGATAGGAAGTCGGACCGAGTTGAAGATAGAATCAAATAGGTTAAACAGGCAGGTTGAATTGCGAACATAGCTATAACAGCGTGCGCGAGTAGCCTGGCGACACGAAACATTAATGTGTCGTGTCTGGATAGGCGTCGAGCGACAAGCGATAAGCGAATAGCGCGACTAGATTCCCCATTAAACCCACATGGCACGTTTCCACGAGAGTTTGCTAACATGGCGGAACACTACGTTCGACCAGGTTAGTTTCGTCCCGTGAAGGGATGTCATGCATACTAATACCACACAGACTACGATGTATACCACACGATGAGCGAGGAGCGATAGGCGGTACACAATAAGCGAATGAGCGATAGACGATACACGGTAAGCGATACGCGTTACGCAAGTAATGCGATTCGATTTAGTCTTCATGGCTTTACAATTTAACCAACGTTAAGCCCCACATGGCATCTGCCCACGAAAGGTTGCTAGTATGGTTGAGTCACTTATACATATAGGAAGTACCAGTGATGTATTTACCATGTTCCGACCATACTAGATCTGTTTCGTGAATCGATGTCAGGTGTGCTTACGTAAGACAGGTAGCGATAAGCGATAAGCGAATAGGCGATTAAGAGAATAACACAAGCATAACACAAGCGATGACGGTGGCGATAAGCGATAAGCGATGAGCGATAGCGACAACCGACGAACGGTAAGCGACGGTTGTTGCGTTGCAAGCGATGGGGATATGCGCGATTTATGCGATTCGATTCGATTGGTTAACACCACAGAGTTTAACTAACATTAGACCCCACATGGCCTTTTTCCACGGGAGCCTGCTGATATGACTAAAACACCTTGCTTTAACCATATGAGCTTCATCTCGTGAAGCGAGGTCATGTGTGCTAACATAACACAAATATCACAGGTAACGGTAGGCGATAGCGATGGTGATAGTGATAGAGTGACACACAGCAAGCGATATAGCGATACACACAATAAGCGATAGTGATACACATAATAAGCGATAGCGATTGCGAGATACACATAATAACCAATAGCGATTGCAAGATAGCGATAATGCGATAGATTCCAACAAACTGCGATTGAGTGGCGAGGTGGACTTACGACCAGTCTTGCGTCGCTGCAATTGCCCTGCGGGGGTAGACTCACCAAAGTCCATCGATGAGGCGATTGCATTGCGTTGGCAGACTTACGAAAAGTCTCGCAGTGATGCGGTTCGGTTGTTACGCCTTGCGATTGAGTGTAGTGTGTTGAAAATAACCATAATAGTATAATAGGTCTAACAATGTTCAAATCCACGTGGCACTTTCCTTACGAAACTTCGGTAGTATGATAAAGCACACCTTGCTTGACCCCTACTACTTACATCCCGTGATTTGGTGTCACATTTTGTCGAGACGCTTATGGCACCTTTAGAATTCACTACGATCTCCGTGCACTGACCAAAATAATCCCGTGTGCACCCATGATTAGTCGTTCCTTGCACGTTTATCGTACCTTATTCTTAAGAGTGCAATGAGGGTAAAACACATTATCTCGTGATATAGTATATAGTATGTAGGATCGTTTTCAGACCCGAACGAGTCGATCAGAAGAGTTTTACTCAGAACGAAAGGCGGAAACAAACGTACTGAGGTCAATTCAGCAAGAATATCACTTAAAACTGTCGTATTATTGATCTGAAAGCAATTTACAACATAGTGTTCTGATTCCGCTTGAATGTGTCAAGGTGCATTTCAAGCGAAATTAACCTAGGTGATTTCGCTTGAAACTGCACAAGTCACTTTCAAGCGGAATAACCCACTTCATGCGAAATTTCCATATCTCAAACTACGTGCACTGACCTAACATTCTACGTACAAGACTCGATACAAGACGAAGTCGACAGACGCATGCACCAACAGACTCCCCCTCGAATGTTGACGAGTTTTAAAGTGTCGAGTCTTTATATCTTCAGTCTTTATCAGTCCTCTCGAACTCTCTGAAGTATCTGACGCTGTAAATCAAATCTCTTTTTTCTCTTTCTATCAGCACCAACACACTCCTTCCTTTAGGTGTCTTCAGACTCCCCCTTTCAATATGCTGGGATCGTAGCCTGGCTTGTTAAAATAATAGAGTTCTCAGGTATCGGAACCTGGCTCTATATCACTCAGATATCCTGCACATTCTCTACCCAAAAGTAAATTTTCTGATGACCACTTATAAAAATAATTTCACCATCTAATTAACACTTGTGGATAAGATATTCAGACAATGATTTTACAATGTTAGTCTCTGATGAACCACTTGCAAGAATAACGTTTTTATTTCAAAAACGTTTCTCATTTCATTTCAAAACATCTCAAACAATTTTTACCCAAACCATTTGTTCATCATGTTTAGCACTTGGAATTTTGAAAATCAGCTCTCCAACACCAGTTGTCGAAAATCTTTTTGTATTTTTCAAAATTTATGCTAAAACACACTGAAAATCTTTTTGGATTTTTTTAATGAAAATGAAATGCAGTAAAGAAATATTTACAAACAATATTTTTGTGAGTTTGTTTAAGAGGATCATATCAGTTTATGACAAGTCACAAGTACCGTTGAGCTTAGTTACACATTAAAAATTAAACAATTCACTTAGATTGTCGATATACTGATCCACTTAAATTCTTACACAAATTTCAACTGATTCAGGATATGAATTATGTGTATTAAGGACTTAAACTCATTCATGTGTCCCACCTCTTGAATATACTCCAGTATCCAGATCCCAATATTCAGTCTTACAGGTGAGTATACCACAGATGATATCTGTAAGGGTTAATTGTGAAACCGTGAGAGCTCAGGTCAGAACTTTCGTTCAGCAGAGAGATGACGGCTCGACTTTTGGTGGGTCCCCTTTAGAGGATCTTTTTTACAACAGCAATGATTATCAATTTTATTGTTTCATCATTTTTGCTGAGGGCGGTGCTATATTTCAAGCAAGCAATAAAGTATTCTCCGGGGACTAGGCCATTGCTTCCGCATTATCAAAAGTCCCGAGATAATACTCCAGATATCACTGAGCATAAAGACCTAGTATCTCAGAAAGAGGGACCTTTCAAACGAGATTTCAGGGGTTACCTATATATCCAAGTAGTGTTCCCCACGAAATAAGCAAGTTTGAATTTAAGTTTATATCCCAAAAAAGCTTACTAAATGTGTAAAAACCTATCGGCATATCATCAGTGAGACTGTTTAACGCTATTTAATCATTACATTTCTTTAGCATACTGTAACTGTCTATTGATGTACTATCATTTCCTCTTCTTTGACACAAAAACTCATTTTTTCATTTTATCATGTTTTTTACGTTTTCAAATTCTCAAATGTTTTTGGATTTTCTGAAAATTCTTACTCCCCCTAAAATGCAAACACATTTTTAAAAAAAATTGAAAACAAACTATACAAGTAAATTTTGACAACCAATATCAAATCATTTCAATTCGCCATCCACTTGGCATAAACAATCAGAACTCCCCCTCACAACAAACTATTTTCCCATTGTGATTTCAAAACACTTAAGTTTGTTTTAATCAAATGGTTTTTCCGGAAAATAAGTTTTGTTGATTAAAATTTTACCACTTATAGGTTAGGGGTTCATCATTCTGTTTTAAAAAAAAAAAAACACTTGTAAGAAAGATCCAATCAAGTTCAATCTAATAACCTTGATTAATCTACTTGTATCACAAACTCCTTTTTCAACCACATGGCTTACCAACCAATACCACATGTAGGTTGAATTCTCAAGATGCCGATACCTACTCCTCACTTACCAACCTGGAAGTTCCGGCAAGTCATACTAGTGACCAATTTTCAATTTTTTAAACAAACAATATAAGAAAAATGCCGATTCATGCTCCACGATTACCAACTTGGGAGCTCCGGCAAGTCCAGGATTTTACTGTTCGTAGTAGATACCATCCCAGTCACAAACCAGGGATGATACTTTACCTTGCTTCTTTGTTTTCTTTTCGTAAAATTCCTTGACTCCCTTGACCTTCCTGTCAACCATTTTTCTAAAAATGTTATGAACTTTAGAATTAAAAGCTTTCTCAATATCAAAATCTTTCTTTTCTGAGAAAAAATTGATTTGAAATTTCAATTTTACCAACTTTTTGTTTAAAATTTTCAGCCCTTAATGGTGGAAAATTGTCATAATCCATTGGCGGAACTGAAATCTCACTTTTAATCTCAACCTGTAGCTCCTCTGATTTTGTGGAATCAGATTCATCGCCAGAAAATAGCTCCTCTGATTTTGACGAATCAGAATCATTGCTAGAACTATCAACAGATTTCTTAACAACCCATTTCTGGTTGTCAAGATTTGCCCTTTTCTTGTAAAATCTGTTTGAACATTCACCAATTTCAAAAATTGAATTTTTGAAAAGTTTAGTTCTCTCAATTGGTGGTTCAAACACAACCTCTTTATCTTTCAATTTACGAGAAACTCCCTGTTTTGATTGTATTGCCTTGGAACAATTCTTGGCAATATGTCCAACAATGTTGCATTGGAAACAGGTTCTCGTTTCTTTCATCTGATCAGCATTATTCATCTCTTCTTGCTTCTTTGCAAGGAATTCTTTGTTAGATTGCTTCCAGAATGGGCTCTTTTGTTCCTTCTCAGCATATGTACCTGAAACAAATATCATTTTTGATTTAAAATCTCGAACATATTTTTCATTTTTATGATTTTCTGGTGAAATAAAACCCAGACCTTTCTTGTTGAAATTACCGTTATGGTTTGGTTTCTTTCGATAACCTGAACCAGAACTATAACCCTTTTTCTTATTTTCTCTTTGTTGAACCCTTGAGGTGTACTTTTTAGGTTTATCATTAAGATTTACATCTTTTATTTCAGAAATATTAATTTCTGTTAGTTTGAAAACCTTTTTTATCATTTCTGGTTTAACACCTCTTATTGGAAATTCCTCATCAAAATATAATTTGTCAGAATCATTCAAAGTATATGCAACTTTAAAAGTTTCATCATCCAAATTAGATTTTGATAACAGGAATTCTTTATTGTAAACTCTTTTGCCCTGTTTATCGAATTGACTCGGAATGCTGGACATAGACTCCGACTTTGACTCCTCGGATTCATCTTTATCCAACACCTGATCGGCCACTTTCTTTATTAACTCGGATTCATGATCAGTGTCAGATGTTGTAAATGTCACATCAATATTTTCTGGCAAATTAACTGAAGACTCTGACTCCCACTGTAAATTTGTTGCCTTTTCGACTCTTTCTGAATTTGGATTTCTCAGAGAATATCCATTTTCAAGCGGGGGTGGACACTTGTTGTAACTGAAACCTTGTTTCTTACCAGATGTCTTTTCTTTGATATCCTTCTTCTTTTCTTTCTTTTTTTCAGAAGTCTTTTCTTCAGAAACTTTTTGTTCTTCAGTTACTTCATCATCTTCAAATGCCTTCGTGTCTTCAACAGTTGGATAAATCCTGTCAATGACATAAGAAGTACATGAGTAACTTTTCAACAAACGATTAACTCTTTCAGTTTCAATTCTTTGTGTTTCAAGTTTCTGTTCTAGCACAGCACACTTCTCGATGTAGTTGTTCACAACTTTCTGCTTTATCATGAAAGCTCCCTGAAGTGTCTTCATTGCTGTTGCTTGTTCTTCACTTGATTGATTGTACTGATTCATGGCCTTGTTCAGAACATCGTAAGATTCCTTCAACCTGTTCATGTTGTTCATTAACTCACTGTTTTTCTTCTTTATAATCTCACAGTTTTCACACATCACTGGAACATTTTTAGAGTTAGCTTCTGCATCAACTTTGAACTTTGGAATTTCCTTCACCTTTTTCTTTATCACTAGAACAGCTTCATCATCACTACTCACTGGTGTTTTGACCTTTTTCTTTTTCTTTTTAGCTTTATCGTCATCACTATCGCTTTCTGCTATCAATTTTAAATCAGCTACCAATCTTCTTGCATGATACTCACGATCATCATCACTATCCTCTTCAACACGAGCAACATACGCTTTGTGATTTGAATCTTTGTTTGGATCATAATTATCCCAATTGAAATTTGCCGAGCTAAAACCATCAGGCAATTTTTCATCATCTTGATTGATTAGGCATGCTTTGTTGTTAGCAGAGATATATTTGTCCCAACTGAAATCTTCTTGATTCACTAAACATGCTCTTTTTTGAAGATTCTTCAATCACTTTCCTACCATGTGCTACTTGTGGTTCTTGTTGTTGTTTTTGTTGAGCTACTTGATGATAATTGGCCTTCTGGTAGTAATCATTGTTGTTGTTGAACGGATTTTGATCTCCACTTGCTTCGTGGTTTTTGCGCTCCCTCTTGAAGTGTCCTTTTTCCCTGCAATGAAAACAAGTGACTTTATATTTATCAAAACCTAAAGTAGAAACATTAGCTTCACGTAAGTCATCTCTTCCTGTGATCTGCTTATATTTCTCAGCTCGTCTTAACACACTTTCCAAACACCATTTAATATCCATCAATTCCATTTCCTCAGCGTCAATTTGATCGTAATCCTCTTTTGTAAGCATTGGATTTCCGATTCGACCTGCCATAAAACTACCAAAAGATTCTAGCACAGTTCCCAACAAAGACATGTGACTCTTAGCAATTTCTGCTGAAAAATCCTCATCATTCTCAAGATTCAGTACAATGTTGCATTGTAGCTTCTTGCCAATCTTGGTTGTTGAAATGTTCGGATCAAATGATGGATATGATGAAAAATTTGTGTTGCTGTTTGATCCTTTAGAAGAACTTCCTGATGAGCTCTTGGCATTGAATGCAGTCTCAATCTTCGGTGACATATTGGTGGTTTTATCACTGACTCCACTTTTGTAATAAAGTCCAATGTCTTGTTCACCGTTGAAATCTTTCATTCTTAAAACCTTTCTTTGTTCCATCTCCTGAGCCTCAATCTTTTCAATGAATTTGCTCAGTGTCAGATTGCTAAAACCTTTCTTGTTTCTCAACATCATGAGATATGTACCCCAAGTCTCATAAGGCAATGCATCAGCTAATTTTTCGATCAACTCTTCATTATCTTTCTCGATGCTCAATCTCCTCATGTTGGCTAACAAATTGCAGTATCTTTCAATAATTTGCTTTGTGCTTTCATTTTTCAACCCACGAAACAGATCGAATTCTTTCTTTAAAAGTGACTTCTTGTTCTTAACCATCTCTTGGCTTCCCTGAAACTTCGATTTTAATGCTTTCCAGATAGAATACGAAGTTCCATTGTGTTGCAATAAAACCAAGATATCTTCCTTCACAGCTTGTTGTAGTAGACTTAGCATCATTTTTTCATCTTTATATTTCTTTCTATTATCAGCACTTAGATCCTTAATAGCAATAATCTCCTCGTCATCATTCATCGGTCTAACGTATTTCGTCTCGACACATTCCCAAGCATCCAAATAATTTGCTTGTACCCAGTTCTCAAAACGTCCTTCCCAACCCTTATACTCCTCGATGTTTATGAGCTTAGGCGGTTTTTGCATAGTCCCCGTTTCATTTTCCAACATCGTGTTTTGTGCAAGAGCAATCGGAGTAACCGAAGTAGCGAATGCGTTGTAAAATTCCTCTTCCATGTTTCGATTTTTCAAATTTCACAAAAACAGTTAGTTCAAGCGAAATAACACTTTGAAGCATAATACCCTTTCAAGCGAGATATCTAATTTCGCTTGAACACACACCTCTTTCAAGCGAAATAAGGACCTTGAAGCGGAATCAGTGATTCAAGCGGAATCACTCAAGCGAAATAACCCAACTGAAGCGGAATATTACGTTTCAAGCGGAATAAAGGATGAAATTTCAAGCGAAATCCCGGTTTCAAGCAGAACTAGGCTCTGATTCCGTTTGAAATGCTGCTGATGTCATCATTCTCAAGTTGTTTTCAAGCGGAATTAGAAATTTTATCAGTTTTAGATCGAGTTAAGGTCTGATTTTCCCAAGGATTTGTTAAAACACTATTGCGCACATTCTGTGAAAATTTTAGCCGATTTTAACCATAAAAATTGTTAAATTTTGAAAAGAAGGTGTACAAATCAGATTTTGCAGCTGAATTGGTAAGAACTCTTCTTCCTGAGCTCTGATACCACTTGTAGGATCATTTTCAGACCCGAACGAGTCGATCAGAAGAGTTTTACTCAGAACGAAAGGCGGAAACAGACGTACTGAGGTCAATTCAGCAAGAATATCACTTAAAACTGTCGTATTATTGATCTGAAAGCAATTTACAGCGAGACGACACTTCGGCAGCACTTCGTTGCATAAACCGGAAAGATTCTTAATGATTTCACTTGAACACACATATATATAATGTTCTGATTCCGCTTGAATGTGTCAAGGTGCATTTCAAGTGAAATTAACCTAGGTGATTTCGCTTGAAACTGCAAAAGTCACTTTCAAGCGGAATAACCCACTTCAAGCGAAATTACCATATCTCGAACTACGTGCACTGATCTAACATTCTACGTACAAGACTCGATACAAGACGAAGCCGACAGACGCATGCACCAACATAGTATGTGTGGGAATCTAATCTAAGTGCGAACACAAGAGAAAATGCGAATCAATGTTGCGCATAGCGACACCATCAATTAGTAGGGACAGTTTTACACATGAAATTACGTCGAAAATTTGTTTCATTCCAACACAATCCTATGTCTGTCTGATGTCAAAAACTTTTGCTGGAGCTGCGGTTGTTGTACTCAAGTTCTTGACCCGGTGCGGCAGTTGCGGGTGAAGTGACCGTAACGGTTGCAGTTATAGCAATAGCGACAGTCAGCTCCGACCTGGTGATGGTAGGTACATGAGTAACACTGGGGATGAGCTCCAGTGTAAGCTCGTTTTGGAAATGCCAGAATTGCTTGAAGAGACTTCGGTTGCAGCAGTTCGGTCGTTGATGAGTTCGGGCTTGAAATCTTTCGTTTGCGGCTGGGTTTATCGGTGTCTTGCGATGAGGTGTCGTCGTTGGATGATTCGTCTGAGGACTCACTTGCAGAATCTTCAGCCGAGTCATCAGAAGAACCGTCAGCAGCTTTGTCAGAAGAATCGTCGATAGATTCATCAGGAGAATCGTCGACAGATTCGTCAGAAGAATCGTCGGTAGATTCATCAAGAGAATCGTCGGCAGATTCTTCAGAAGAATCGTTGGCAGAATCGTCTGAAGAATTAATGGCGATTGCTTGATAAGTTTGCTTGACAGGATTCTTGGAGAAAAATCCTTCCATAAGTCATGTGTTGTTGATCTCGGCGGCTAAGCGGTAGGTCTCTTCGATGGTAGCAGGTCTTGCAGCTTCGACAAAATCACCCACACACTCAGGCAAGCCGCGAATGTACTTAGGAATGGCTTTTTCTGAAGTGTTGACTTGACTTGGGCAGATTACGCTAAGCTGTTTGAACTTTGCGGTGTAGCCAGCATTGTCACTTCCGTCTTGCTTGATTTCCCAAAACTCATTTTCTAGCTTCTGAACTTCGTGGGGAGGGCAATACTCTTTCTTCATGAACTCTTTCAGCTCATCCCAATAGAGAGCGTAAGCTGCGGAGATCCCACGTGTGTTATGTTCGGCGGTCCACCGGTCGAGTGCTCGTGATTGAAATACTCCGGTAGCGCAAGTAGTACGGAAACTATCGGGACACCCACTTTGACGAAGGGTAACTTCGATAGAATCGAACCACTGGAGTAGTTGAGTCACACCTCCTTCACCCGTGAATTCCATCGGGTCACAGGCTTTGAAGTGTTTGTAGAGAAAAGCAGATTGCGACGCTTCCGTCTTAGAGTCTTCCAAGGCTCGAGAGTTGCTGAGAGAGTGCACTCGAGCGGCAATTTGAGGAATGAGCTTGACCACTTCCTTGGTCACAAGCGAGGCAATCCTCTTATCGGCGCTTCGTTTGGCTCTTCTCCTAGCTGTTCGTCTCGAGGTAGAGTCGTTGGAAGGCATCTAGACAGAGAGAGTTTTGGAATGAGATTCGATCATAATGATTTTTGAGTTTGCGAGGCGATTGAGCACGATCAAAACTTGTATCGTGCAATATAAATAGATTTCATATAGGAGACACGACATTCCTAGGTTCTCTGTTGATGCATTTTTAGTGTCTGTAACTAGTCTTGTACTTAATGTTGTATTTTGTACGGTCTTTAACGTTTATCGAGTATGTATTTGTTGTCGACCAAGTCGGATATCCTCCTATCTACTTGTGTCTGACTTTATTGTCTCCGTTTAATATGTAATGCTATTCGAACAATGCATGTTGCATACAAAGGGTAGAATGGTCATTATAAGTTGTTTATATGTTGCTGTTGTTGCTGTCTGTTTGCAGAAACAACCACAACAGTTGCAGACCTCGACGAAACAGGTCTGTTTCGTCGAACACATCATGACGAAACAGACCAACATTCATTAAGTCTGTTTCGCCGACAGTCATGACGAATCACACTTGATTCGTCGTCTATTGGGCTGTTTCAAGCCCAATGTGTGGCCCATATGTTGTTTCGTCGACACACTTTGTGTTTCGCCGAGACTTGGGCCCAGGGACTATATAAACACATCTGGTTTCACTTAGAAATTAGATGAGAGCTTACACATAAAGAAACTCTGTCAAAATTCTGTTAAACTGTGTTTGTATCAGTTTGTAATCGGTTCTCATCCCGTTTAATCAATCGAGTGTGTATCATTGATTATACCGTGTCGTTATTGTTTTACATGTTTGATTTGGCATAGTTACGTGGATTCCGCACACGTAACCGTGTTTGCTATAAACAAGTGATTTGGTTCGTTATCGATCCTCAGATTACGGGACCTACAATTGGTATCAGAGCCATGGTGCCCGATTTAGTGAATCTAACAGTTTGCTAAATCACATGTGCTCTAGATCTGAGTTTATTATGATTTTTGTTCAAGATGTTAAAAGGGTGTAAAAGAAGAAAAATCCAGATCTGGTCCCGAATATGCAGATCTGTGATGACCAGAGGGTTAAGTTTTACGTTTTACACCTAAATAATCAAGTTATCATCATCAAAAATCAAATATACAATGTTTTCGTCAAATCTGCAAAAGATCAGTACACTTTGTTCTTGAGATGTTCTTGGTGGCTGGTTAAAGAACTAGGGTTTCTTCATACCCACTTCCGACGAAACTGACCCCATGACGAAACAGCACCTCCACTTTCGTCGTCGATCAATAAACAACCTGTTTCGTCGATTAAACAAAACAAACCTGTTTCGTCGTTCAACCTAACAGATCTGTTTCGTCACAATACAACTTCAGATCTGTTTCGTCGTTCACATCCAGTCATCAGTTTCGTCGGATCAACACAAATCAGTTTCGTCGACATCACACCGAAGTTGTTTCGTCGGCTCCCCTAGTCCTTTCGTCGGCTGAAGTTGAATGAAATTGGGTTGGATGTTTTGGTTAATCACCCGAATAAGACTCAGGAACTTCAAGTCTTAGCAGCCGGAGCTACTCATCGGAGTCCGCTGGATAGCCAAACTTGATAGCAACTTCTCGAAGTCCAGCTTCATTGGTTTCATCAAATTTGCTAACCTTTGTGGGTCCCAAGTTGCAAAGGTCATCAAGATCACCAAATATGTCACGAGAAGAAGCTTCTACTGGCTGTTTCGATTTTCTTTTCTTGCAATCATTAGGCCTCGATGAGCCACCATGTTTATCTTCTTCAACGTCATCCACGATGAAGTCAGCCATTTCATTATCTTCATCACTTCGTCTAAAAAGAGATCATCATCCACCCCGAATAAATCGTCAAGAAACACTGATGGTCAGTCATCTAATCCGCCTGAGCGACTCATCGGAGTCCGCTCCGGAGCGCAAGGTCGGCATCGGACAATCGCTCTCACTCCTCGTCGCCGGTACTCCTGATGTCTTAACATCAGCTAAATTTTTTGGGGGTTTGAATGTTTGAGTTGTGTATCGAAGATTGAGATCAGATGTATCGAAGAAGAAGGGGTCTGTGTATCGAATTGAAGAGAGAGAATAGAGGGTTGTTGGCTGATAATGTTTGTGGATGATAAATAATTAAGGGGTGTTTGACTTTTGGGGGTGTGTATGGAAGAGAGAGACATTAAGTGGCTGTACAAAGGAAAGTGATGTCGGCAGAAGTAAGGTTCACGAATTATGATTTTATTAAATTATATTTTTTTTTTGTTGGACCTCAAGTGAATCCAAGTGAGCCAAACAAGATCATTAATTTGCCTCATATCTGTTGTTTTGGGCCTTATTTGGAAGCATAAAATTGAAAAAGACATTAAAAAAAAATTCATTGGACCTTCAAGTGTTGGGCCTGCAAATCTGCCAGGTTAATCGTGGGTTGTTTGTTGAACCTATTTGATTGGCAAATTAGTTATTGGGTTGTGAATGTGTGATGGCAACTCTTATTTGGGCCAAGATTCAAGGTAGTTACATGCACATGGGGTCGGGTGTTCACAAAGTTTAGTTGAACCGCGCTTCTAAATGTCAATGTCAAATTTGTACGAATTTGGGAGCGCGCGGGATGATGCGGCATGATGAAAACAAGAGATGATGAAAACTTGATATTTTGAAAAATGTGGGGTAGTCACGGTTACCGACGCAAACGTCAAATTTGGTACTTGACTACTATGGGCCAAAAACAAAACGGTATGTTCACTTCCGCACGTCAGTATTTATGATTGTTATCGGTTATTCGAAAATGTTCGAAAGCATTTTGTTTATTGTCATATTCTCGCATTTGAAAACGAACGTATGAACCTAGAATGTCAATACCGGTCCTAACGAGTTCACAAAGTCGAAGAGTTATGCCTATGATGGAAGTTTTCGGATTAGGTGTTAGCAGTACTTTGGAGGGATACAAGTCGGATCCTACGGGGTACTAGGGGACGTTCTTATTCAACTAGAATATGCAAAGAAGAAAGCCGTTTTCGTGTTTTTTTTTTTCGAAAAACCGAGAACATTTGAAAGATTCTACTCAGTGGAGAGAATTCATTCAGTGAAGATTGACGACAGTTCCGCTAAGTGAAGGGAACTGGTGAACATTTGAAAGTTAACGACAGTTCCTTTAAAGTGGAAGGGAATCTGTTAAGGTTTAGAGATCTTACCAAAGAAATGGGGGAATAAAAATTTTTCGTATGTTGAATTTCTTCGGTAAATTTCTAAACGCAATCACAGGTGGTAGAGTTTGTGATTTTCTAGTGACAGAAAGACGGTTTACAGAAGACAGTTCACCAGAAACCTCTACCAACGTAGTATGCTTGAAGATCAAGACTTGATGCAGTTTTTAAAAAAGAATAGAACCCTTATCAAATGCCGGTTGGAGTATTGGAAGATCAGCGGAAGATCGGTCAATTGAGGAAATTGCACAACACCCAACACGGATACGCGTACTTTAAGGGGGAAATATTTTACAAGGAGCGTCAAGATACTACTTACCTGGATCATCAGTCAAGGGGGAATTTGTTAACACAGAGAAGATGAATACTTGACTGAAGATCGATTGCAGTTGCATTTTCAGCATTCGACAGCAACGGACAAGGGGGAATTTGTTGATGCAGATTTGTGTCCGATGCTTGTCGAATAGATTAGATTTATTGTTTTACGCTGAATTTGTAATAGTTAGTGAAACGGTCTATCGAACGTGTATAGACCCGCTCGTTTGAAGTGGTCAAACGAGAGGGTTATTCGGTTGACCGTGTGTGTTTGAAAGACAAAGGGGTGTAGCTATAAATAGCAACCCTTTGCCATTTCAAACACTGGAATATTTTAGGAGGTTCAAGTCCTCACCAGGGAGAGATCACCACTTGCTCTCTCCCCGGATGTGTACTCCTTTGGTATGGTTCGGTTAGCTTGTTAATCGGGCCGGCTTGCTTTGTTATGTTATCAAATCTATACAAGTAAGTATTTCATCCGTCTATGATCTTCCCGTCTATGAACATAATCATGATAATCATGGTTTCGGTCACGAAACTCGGTCCTACAATTGGTATCAGAACCGGTTGTTATGTGCTTAAACCTGGATTCAAGATTCCTGATGAATGGATTCTCTTATCGGCTCCAAGAATTAATAATCTTTATATTCTTGACATGAGCCAAGCCATTACGACATCTGCGCAAGTACAATGTTTTGTCTCAAAAGCCACAGAGAAGGAGTCTATTTCTTGGCACAGAAGAATGGGGCACATTCACTTGAGGAAAATGAACCATTTGGTGAAAAACAATCTTGTGAATGGTGTGCCTGTGAGAAGTTTTCATCTACAAGATATCTGTGTTTCGTGCCAGAAAGGGAAACAAACAAAGAAGTCTCACCCTCTGAAGAAAATCAACTCTGTTAGCATGCCTCTCGAACGTCTTCATATGGACCTCTTTGGACCTATGAAGCACAAGACAACATTCGGAGATGCTTACTGTCTGGTTGTTACTGATGATTATTCTAGATTTTCTTGGGTAGCTTTCATGGCACACAAGAGTGATACTCCTGGAATCCTCAAGGATCTTCTCACAATGTTGGTGAATTTATACACTTTGAAAGTGAAGAGGATCCGAAGCGACAATGGAACTGAATTCAAAAACCGTGTGATGGATGAGTTCTGTACTTCTAAAGGCATTCTTCATGAATACAGTTCTCGCTATACTCCACAACAAAACGGTGTCGCTGAGAGGAAGAATCGCACGATTATTGAGACTGCAAGAACGATGTTGGTAGAGTCGGAGCTTCCTGTTCAATTCTGGGCAGAAGCTGTGTCGACTGCATGCTACACATTGAATAGAGTTCTTACAGTTAAGAGGCATGGCAAAACTTGTTTCGAACTTCTACAGAAAAGGAAACCGGATCTTTCTTTCCTTGAACCTTTTGGCGGTCCATGTACCATGATTGACCCAGATGGAAAGTTTGGCGCAAAAGCTATCGAAGGTTTCTTCCTTGGATATGCAACTCCGAATTTTCGTGTATGGAATCTGACCACCAAAAAGATTGAGCTTTGGAATGAAGTAAGGGTTCAAAGGTATACAAGTCCTGTTAGAGCTCCGGGTGATCCTTGGATGTTCGATTACGATGGGATATTTGACTCCTTTAATCTGCCTACCTTTGATGAAGAATCTGCAGCTGTTCAAATGTTATTTGATAGTGACAAGGCTGCCGGCTCGCCATTGGTAAGACCTGTTATTGTTAGCCCTCAAGGTTCTAATTCAGTTAACAATACTGTTCAAAATGAGGTATTTGAAGATGCTACTGAGTCATCGGAAGATGATGAACATCTTAATGCGACAGAAGGCACTTCTGCCCCTGTTGCTCCTGTTCAAGGCTCTTCTTTAGAAACTCCTCAAGTGCAGAATGATGATACTGCTGAAGGAAATGCATCCACTTCCACTCATATTCCTGGTGCAGAGTTGGTTGCTGATCTTAATCTTAACAATTTGGGTATTAATGCTAGTGTTCCTGAAAATCCTGAATTGAGGATTCACAATACCCATCCACAGCAGAACATTATAGGAGATGTCCAACGCGGTGTGCAGACGCGTAATCAGCTGAGAAATAACCAGAATGCTGGTTTATATTCAGCCATTAGAGAATCTGGTCTCCAAAACGATTGGTCCTTTGCGTGCTACGTGTCACAAGAAGAACCAAAGTCTTGGAAGGATGCTTTAAAAGATAATTCTTGGGTTGAAGCCATGCAGGACGAACTACAACAATTTCAAAAGCTTGGTGTTTGGAAGCTTGTTGAAAAGCCGGATAATTACAAGAAAATTGGAACACGATGGGTTTACAAATGCAAGAAGGACGACCGTGGAATTGTTATTCGCAACAAGGCGAGACTGGTTGTTCAGGGTTTTCGCCAGATAGAAGGCATTGACTACAATGAAGTTTATGCACCCGTTGCACGTCTGGAAGCTATTCGGATCTTTTTAGCTTATGCTTCTTTCAAAGGATTCAAAGTTTACCAGATGGATGTCAAAAGTGCTTTTCTTCATGGTATAGTTCAAGAAGAGGTGCACGTCGAACAACCTCCAGGTTTTGAAGATCCTATTCACCCCGATCGGGTTTGGTTGCTCAACAAAGCTCTTTATGGTTTACATCAAGCACCTAGGGCTTGGTACGCAACCTTATCCAACTATCTTCTGGAGAATGGATTTCGACGAGGTCTTATTGATTGCACACTCTTTATCAAGGAACTAAATGGAGATCTTCTGCTGGTGCAGGTATATGTTGATGATATAATATTTGGTTCCACTAATGATTCTTTGTGCAGGCAATTCGAACGTGTTATGCAAGAAAAATTCGAAATGAGCGCAATGGGGGAGATGACTTTCTTCTTGGGTCTACAAGTTCAACAAACAGAGTCTGGGATATTCATCCATCAGACTAAATATGTTGGTGACATTTTGAGCCGATTCCAAATGTCAGATGCAACGCCCATTGGTACTCCACTTCCGCAGAATCACGGGATTACTCCGGATTTGAAGGGTGAAAGCATCAACTCCTCATACTATCGCGCCATGATCGGATCTCTCATGTATCTCACCGCTTCGAGGCCTGATATAATGTATCCAACATGCCTGCTTGCAAGATATCAAGCAAACCCGAAGGCCTCTCATCTGTCAGCTATCAAAAGGATTTTTCGCTATTTGAAGGGATGCCCAGACCTTGGTCTTTGGTACCCTAGGGATGATAGCTTTGAATTAATTGCATACAGTGATTCTGATTTTGGTGGTTGCAAAATTGATGGCAAATCGACAACAGCAGGATGTCAGTTCTTAGGAAATCGCCTGGTCACATGGCAGTGCAAGAAGCAAACGTGTGTTGCTACATCAACATGTGAAGCAGAATACATTGCTGCCTCGAGTTGTTGCTCCCAAGTTCTTTGGATACAACAACAAATGCGCGACTACGGTTTTGAATTCCTATCTACTCATATTTTTGTTGATAATAATGCTGCCTTACAGATCACTAGAAATCCTGTGCAGCATTCCAAGACTAAACACATCGACATTAAATATCACTTCATACGTGATTGTTTTGACAAGAAATTAATCGATGTCGTTCATGTCCCCACCGATCACCAACGTGCCGACCTGTTTACAAAAGCATTTGATAAATCACGTTTTGATTATCTACTTTTGGTCAATGGCATTAAGGTGATACCCGAGTAAACTTCTTTGGCTAATCGTTTTTGTAAATATTTTCTTTATAAACTTCAAAATTCAAAAAGATTTTCGTTTTCGTACCTCTTTTAGCATTTTAGGGGGAGTAATTCAAGAAAATTCAAGAAAATACAAAAACATTGCAATTATTTTTCTGTCTTTACGTTTGAAAAATTCAAAAATTCAAAAACAATAGAAAAACCAAAAATGAGTTTCTTGGATAAAGGACCAAAAATGAGTTTCTTGGATAAAGGAAAATGATGATGTTCACTGGTGTGGTCGGTCAACGTGCTCAAAATGAAAAACAAAAAGAAAATGATAAGTATCTCTACTAACGATGTATCGGTAGGCTCACAATCAGACTAAAATGTGCAGGATGATACAAACCTAACAGACTTCAAGTCAGGTGGGAACCATTCATTGGCATATGGTCTTAGTACCGAAATCTCGTTTGAGAGATTGCCGAGATCTGAAATATTCGGTCTTTATGCTGCTTATCATCTTGGTATCATGGTTGTATCAAACCGTAAAAATAACGGAGATGAAGTCTAGATCTTCCATGATACTATACATACGTGAACATATTGCATACGACCTCAATAAATGATCAACAATCACATGTCCAAACAAAATAAGTGTCACACCCCTTTCTATGGCGGAAGCACGAGGTGTGATCATGAAAGGTTCTCATTGCATACGAAGAGTAAACATGCTACATGCTCATAAAATAACATCAAATACCATGATTTGAAAACATAAGTTTAGCGTTTACATCGCTAGACAGCTTAAAACATTGTCTCAAAAGTTTACAACTTTATTTAAGGTTAAACACAAGCGACATCCACGAGCATAAGCAAGACCACGCGCACATCCATCCTAGTTACCTGAAATACATGTGAGTTTTTGGAAAAACGTCAACATAAAGTTGGTGTGAATTCATGCAGTTTTGTATTTCATGTTTGTATACTTTGTATGAAAACATAGTTTGTGAGTAAATCAAGTTTTCATAAATCCAGTTTCATGTGTACATCACGTACTTATGTATAATGCAATTTCTTCTTGAGTACCCCACGTACTTCAAGTTATTTATCAATCTTCTTGAGTACCCCACGTACTTCAAGTTATTTATCAATTCTTGTATGGTATGAATTTTATGTAAATACAGTATTTCTGTACTTATCAGATTGTTAATGGGTTGCAAAGCCATTAACATGTGACACGTCATAGGAAGCTACCAAACCTAAGGCATTTAATTGGTATATTCTGAGACACAAAAACACCCCTCGATTCTCGCCCCGATCGAGTGTGAGGCTGCCAGGCACCTGTTAGATCTAACCTTTTGTTCTGCGGTCTTGGTATATTGTTGATTAATGGTGCTTCTGTACCCTATTCGTGACACTATTTCTCATAACGCCTCCTACTTGGTTCTCGTTCTCACCAAGCGCGTTTCTTGTTATCATTTCTCATTGCGCCTTATACTTGGTTCTTGTCTCACCAAATGCGCTTCTCATACTCTTGTATTTCGTCACACTTGGTTCTCGTTCTCACCAAGTGTACTTCTTGTATTTTATATCATACCATTTATAAATATTGAATTTTTGTACATGTATTTCACCCCCGAAGTTATAAAAACTGAAAACAGTTAAAGAGAAAAGGGGGAGCATGAACTCACAACTTTGCGTTCCTAGCGTCGTAAACTCCACCGGATTTGCTTACTTAACGTCGTAACCTATACGCGTTTTCTTATCGTTAGTCACTAGACTTGCGTCGCACAAGTACAGTCACTCTCTTTTGTATATTTTCTTGTGTTAAAAATATTCTATATTTTTAACTACGTATCTTACTTATATTATTTTCTCCAAAAATAAATATAAGTCTTTTGTGTTTTGCACTTTGCACCCGAATCGTGTATCTTGTATGTTGTATGTGTATTTTTATATTTCTACTCCTCATGAGTAATTAGTGTATTTTTTTTTTTTTTAGTCTTAATACACTAGCACGTTTAACACATACTATATACACTTAGCACAAAATTTGGTGATAAAATAATATATATTTTTCTCTCAAAAATATATATACATAATATCCATTTTTATCCTTCAAGAAATCACCATTTCTTATCACCAAAAATTAGGGAAACCTTGGTAATACTTTTAAAATACATTTTTAGGGAATAAGTTTCTCAAAAACTTATATTTTTCTAAGTGTCAAAATTTATAAAAATTTTGACAGAGTTTCCCCTAAAAATGGAGGTTTCCCACGTTTTCAAAACGTGTGTTTATTTTCTTTTAAATCATCAATAATCATCAACAATTCAGCAACAACAATTATCAACAATAATCGTCAACAATATTCACTAATTTCATGAACTTGCATATTTACAAAAATGTGTAGTAACTTACTAGCACATTTAGTAAGTCTTGTTATCTCTAAAAATAAGTTTAACTTCTTAAAAACTCTATTTTTAAAGAGTATGAAGTTTTACAACTTCTAGTCGGTTCTTACGAAAATTATTTCTTTGTTAAAACCCTTGTTACACAAGTATCCATACACTTGTTTGTTCACAAAAACCACTTTTGTTTGTGTAAGACCCGGTTTAGAACATGTGATTTCTTTAAAGTGTGGTTCTTCAAAAATACCACTTGCAGATACGTAGATCTGCTAGTTTTAAACTCCATTGTACAAGTTAAATTACTTTTACACAAGTAAAATATTTCTACACAAGTTCATGTATCTTGTGTGGTAGAGTTTCACCTTTTAACCCTTGTATCTTTCAAAAACGAGCTTATGTGAAGATACATGATCTTACAAAGTCGGGTTAAACGGAGATCCGAGCTACCACATCATAGATCGGGTCTCAATAATCACATATTTCAAGTCCTACGACTTTTACACAAGTTATATGCTATTAACCACCACTTTAAGTGTTTTTAGTAGACTTTTAATCGTCATCTTTCATTTTAACGAGATTCAACCGACAATATTTCTTTTAACCACCTTAGATATGTTCAAACAAGAGTTCTAAGTGTTATACCTCTAGCTCAAGGCTAGGGAAGATCTTTGATGAAAAATGGGTGGATAAAAGCTAACGGTGGAGGTCCTTCGTGTTCCGCTTGCTCCGAGGCTCCTAATACGTGACTTGTGAAGCTTGTATATGCTTGGAATGGAGAGATCAAGGACCGAAAGTATGATGGTGATTTAGGGGGTGTTGGCCGTAGGTTGTGGGAGAGAAAGAGAGAGGTTGGGTGTTGGTGATTTGTTAAGTGATGGTTCTATGTGTGAGTGTATATTTATAGAGACTTTCTAATGTGTAATATCCATTGGAAATTATGTCTAGATGATACTAGACATTTGGATCATCTAAATCTTTAAGTACACAAGGAGTGTCCCCCTTCATGGGGACGGTTGAAATGGGGGGGGGGGGTCCTTAGTTCATTTCCAAGTATTAGTTAGTTACTAGTTAGGTTAAGTTAGTTAGTTAGGTACTTAACCTGGTTACTAGTGTGTAGTGTATTATAAAGGGTGTTAGGGTATTCGGGGACCCTAACTAGCTCAGAAAAGTATAAACAATGTCATTGACATTATTTTTATGTTCCGGGTAATCTCCGGTTGTTCGGTTACATACCGATTCGTTAAAGTGCTAAATTACACTTTTTAGTGTCTTTTAAGTACCCTTCTTGTACTCTTTCAATTCCCAACACTTAGGGAAATATTCTGGATAATAAAACGAAATTTCTGCATAATATTTATATGCTTAATTGCTGAATTATTGCTGAATTTTATAATTTCTGCACTTAAAGTGCGTTTCGGGTGCTTTTTAGTGCTTATTTTTGCTTTCGCAATGTATATAAATTAAACCCTTGTATGTACTCTTGGGTTTTAATGCATTCTTGTTGTCGGACCTACACCTAGGCCTCAATTCTGATGTCTAACTGCTTTCTGCAGTTCTGTTGACACAGTGTGCCTTACCGGTGAGTTTACTATTATTCTGACGCAACGCTCTCGTTTATGCATAAAGCAATATTTTGTAGTATACAACATGCATGAATTCACTTGTTTAATCATGTGTTCAGACATTGCTGACACTTAAACTCATGATTGCAGTCATTAAGCAATAATTAATGTGTACGGAAATTACCGGTTTGTGCCAGTTGTCACAGTCTCCCCCCGTTAAAAGAATTTCGTCCCGAAATTCAGACTGAACTAACTCTCGCTGGAGTCTTCTTGAATAGGTGGGGATACTTTTTCTTGAACTGGTCTTCACGTTCCCATGTGTACTCGGGTCCGTGCTTAGAGCTCCAACGTACTTTAACAAGTTTCACACTGCTCCTCCTGGTCTTGTTGACTTTCCAGTCAGTAACCTCATCGGGTTGTTCTGTAAATCGGAGGGCTTCATCAATATGCACTTCATCCAACGGGATGGTCACGTTTTCTTGCGTTGGACTCTTCTTCAGGTTGGATACATGAAACGTATCATGTACTCCATTAAGTTCTTCCGGTAATTCCAACTTGTATGCCACGGTACCAATTCTCTTCAAAATTCTGAATGGTCCGATATATCGTGGATTCAGCTTTCCACGCTTTCCAAATCTGACTACGCCCTTCCATGGTGAGACTTTTAACAACACTTTGTCTCCCACCTCGAAATCTACCGATTTTCTATTTGGATCCGCGTAGCTCTTTTGTCGCTCTCGAGCCGCCCTAATGCGCTCTCGGATCTGCGCAATCTTATCGGTTGTCTCTTGTACAAGTTCAGGACCAACCATACGTTTATCCCCAGCGTCTGCCCAACATAAGGGCGATCGGCATTTGCGGCCATACAGAGCTTCGAACGGCGCGGCTTTTATGCTCGTATGATAACTGTTATTGTAGGAAAACTCAACTAAAGGTAGATGAGTATCCCAGCTGCCGCCTAGATCCATGACACATGCGCGAAGCATATCTTCTAACGTTTGTATAGTCCGTTCGCTCTGGCCGTCTGTTTGTGGATGGAATGCCGTGCTTAGATCTAACTGAGATCCAAAGGCTTCCTGAAATGATTGCCAGATTCTTGAGACAAAGCGTCCATCTCTGTCTGAAATGATTGAGATTGGCACTCCATGTCGTGCCACAATTTCTCTTAAGTATATCTCTGCCAGCTTTCCAGTGCTATCCTTCTCTCGGATTGGTAGGAAATGCGCAGACTTTGTCAATCGATCAACTATTACCCATATCATATCGTGCCCTCTCGGGGTCCTGGGTAACTTCGTTATGAAGTCCATCGAGATTTGTTCCCACTTCCACACGGGAATTTCTGGTTGTTGTAGGAGGCCGGACGGTTTCTGATATTCGGCCTTAACCTTCGCACAGGTTAGGCATTTTCCGACATAAACAGCAACGTCGCTTTTGAGTCTCGGCCACCAACAGTACTCTTTCAAGTCTTGGTACATCTTGTCCGATCCTGGATGGATCGAATATCTCGATTTGTGGGCTTCGTTAAGGATGACCTCACGTATGCCACCACAGAGTGGAACCCAGATACGCTTCTTGAAGTATAAGGCTCCCTCTTCATTTGGCACCATGTATTTCAATGCACCCCGGAGGTATTCAGCTTTATGGTTCTCTTCTTTAAGAGCTTCTTGTTGTGCATCCCGAATGCGTGCAGTGAGGTTCGTTCGAATCGTCATTTCCAATGCTCGAACCCTTAGGGTCTTAACCCTTTCTTTTCGGCTCAACGCGTCTGCTACAACGTTCGCCTTTCCAGGATGGTACTTAATCTCACAGTCATAATCATTCAGCAGTTCGACCCAACGTCGCTGGCGCATATTTAATTCCTTCTGATCAAATATGTGTTGTAAGCTTTTGTGATCTGTGAAGATTGTACATCGAGTACCATATAGATAATGTCGCCAAATCTTCAAGGCGAATACCACTGCGCCCAGCTCTAGGTCGTGAGTGGTATAGTTTCTCTCATGAACCTTCAGTTGTCTTGAAGCATAAGCGATGACTTTTTGGCGCTGCATAAGCACGCAACCCAAGCCTTGCCGTGAGGCGTCGCAGTATACCACGAAGTCTTCAGTGCCTTCGGGCAACGATAATATCGGTGCATCGCAGAGCTTGTTCTTAAGTAGCTGAAAGGCTTCTTCTTGCTTGTGACCCCAGTCGTATTTCTTGTCTTTCTGTGTAAGGGTCGTTAGCGGTTGAGCTATCTTCGAGAAATTCTCAATGAATCGCCGGTAATAGCCCGCTAAACCCTAAAATTGACGGACTTCGGTTGGGGTCTTGGGAGCTTCCCAATTCTTTATTGCTTCAATCTTGGACGGGTCTACATGAATGCCTTTCTCATTCACCACGTGACCAAGAAATTGTACTTCGCGAATCCAGAATTCGCATTTCGAGAACTTTGCATAAAGCTTCTCTTTCTTCAGTAGTTCCAAGATGGTTCTGAGATGTTGCTCGTGCTCTTCTTTCGTTCGCGAGTAAATCAAGATATCATCGATAAATACAATCACGAATTTATCGAGATATGGTTTGCATACGCGGTTCATTAGGTCCATAAAGACCGCTGGTGCATTCGTCAATCCAAACGGCATCACAAGAAATTCGTAGTGCCCATATCGCGTTCTGAATGCAGTCTTTGGCACGCTTTCATCTTGGATTCTCAGCTGATGGTATCCAGATCGAAGGTCGATCTTGGAATAGTAGCTTGATCCTTGCAATTGATCAAATAAGTCATCAATCCTTGGTAGCGGATACCGATTCTTGATTGTGAGCTTGTTCAGTTCCCTGTAATCGATACACATCCGCAGTGTTCCATCCTTCTTCTTCACGAATAATACTGGAGCTCCCCAGGGTGAGAAGCTTGGCCTTATGAATCCTTTATCCAACAACTCCTGGAGTTGTGTAGATAATTCTTGCATTTCGGATGGAGCAAGTCGATAGGGTGCCTTGGCTACAGGAGCAGCTCCTGGAACCAAGTCTATACGGAATTCGACTTGTCGTTGCGGAGGTAATCCTGGCAGATCTTCGGGGAACACATCAGGAAATTCCTTCACCACAGGAATGTCTTCGAGTTTTGGCTCCACAGCCTTCTTGTCTATAACGTGTGCTAGGAAAGCAACACATCCTTTCCTCAAGCACTTCTGTGCCTTCATGCAACTGATGATTCGAAGAGGCGCGTCTCGTTTTTCTCCATGCACGATGAGAGTTTCACCATTCGCCAAAGGAATGCGAATGATTTTCTCATGGCAAATAACTTCAGCTTTGTTCTTGGACAACCAGTCCATCCCGACTACTACATCGAAGCTACCCAATTGAATAGGTAGGAGGTCGATGTTAAATCTTCGTTCACCAAGTTCTAGTGTGCAGCCTTTAACAACTTCGCCCGATTCAACAAGTTTACCATTGGCTAGTTCTATGGAATAAGGAATTTCTAATCTACTAGATTCTATTCCGAGTATGCGTTTAAATTCCACAGACATGAAGCTATAATCGGCGCCAGTGTCGAATAATATGGATGCAAAGTGATTGTTAATGAGAAACGTACCGGTGACCACGTTAGGGTCCTCGCGTGCGTCTCTTGCTCCAATCACAAATGCTCGAACCGGAGCGTTGTTTCTTTCTGGGCAGTTCTTCATGAAATGATCATTGCTTCCACACTTGAAGCATCCTTGGTTCTGCCCCTTCCCGTTACCATTCTTGTTACCAGCACCGTTTCCATTTCGGTTCTTCCCTTTTCCCCAACAGTCTTCTGTTTGATGACCCAATTTACCACATTTGTCGCACCTTGGAATGCGACAAGCTCCATCATGATGATACTTACATTTTTGGCATCTAGGCATGGAGCCTTGGTATGCTTTGGTCGTATGGGTTTTCATCTCCTGAGGCAGATTAGTGTCGCGCTTCTTGCTGAAACTCTTGTTGTTGCGAGTTGCTTGGTTCAAACTCGTATGCTTTCTCTTTTTGTCACCGGACGACTCAGCATGAGTCTCGGTTTTTTCTGTTGGGTTTAGTGATAACTTCTTCATACGAACACAATCTTCAGTCAGGCTGACAGCCAGAGTTACAGCCTCGGTGATTGTTTGTGGTTTGGCCGACGTCACCATGCCACGAAACTCTGAGGCCAGTCCCCAAATGTAGCGTTCAACACGCTTGAATTCGGGAGTTACCATGTAGGGAAGTACTCTGGACAGATCGTGGAACCTTCGAGTGTAACCATTGATGTCAGCACCTTCCATAGTCAAGTGCCAGAACTCTGTCTCCAGCCTTTGGAGTTCGGCACGAGAGCAGTACTTCTCTCTCATTCTTTCCTTCAGTGCATCCCAAGTTAGGCCATAAGCGGCATCATCACCCAAAGTTTGGGCTTGTAGGTTCCACCAAGTCAGAGCTTCATCGACAAACAACCCAGTAGCAAAGGTGACTTGTTGATCCGCGGTACACTTGCTCATGCGGAAAGTAGCTTCAGTCTTCTCCGTCCAGCGCACAAATGCTACTGCACCTCCTGTGCCGTCATAGTTCATCGGCTTGCAGTCGAGGAACTGCTTGAAAGTGCAGCCTGGAATTGATTCAACCAATTCATATGTGAGCAATCGAAGAAATAATGAAACAAAGACCGTTCATAAATTTCCTCATGCTTAGTACAGTGTCTCAAGGTTACCTTGAGCTGCATTGCCTCCAGACGAATCTCCATCCCCATTACGCCTAGCGTTGCTTGGTCCTCCACTGTCTTGAGTTCGGTTCGCCTCGTACTGGGCGATAGCAGCGGAGATTCTTTCCTCCAGTAGAGCGTTCAGCTCTTCAGCAGTTCTTGGCAGTGGGGGAGGTGGAGGTTGATCATCATTGCGAGCATTCACAGTTTTCCTGGGTGCCATGTTCTGACAGAACATAACACAGCAGGGTTAGACATTGGTTTGATATCGTCACACTAGGCAGTAGTATCATATATTCACAGGTATATATACCACATAAGTGACATCAAACAATTATTACTCTAGCAGAGTACTTATTAGGCTTGTACTGAGGGAATCTATACGTGACAAGACTTGCTGTGATTTCTGTGCACTGAATTCCATAATTACGTATGCATCCATAATTACGTAACTCCTTGCACAGTCCGCACAGTTCGTTTCATCCTCGTATTTCTCCCTTCAGATGGGCCATCGCTTTCAGGTAAGGTCACATATACTTGTGACACTCTACTTCTAGTACATGCAAATTATCACACATAATTGCAAGTAATTTCTAGTCAATGACAAGTGCTACTCAAGTGCACTCTAAGTCTCGTAGTGTCTTTTCTAGACTCATGTAGACAGTTTCAGGTAGTGGATGTCGCGGGACGTTTTATGCAATGAAAACTCTTTGAAAATTGTTTTCGTGAATGGATCCTAGAGATTGTAGACTAGACTCGAGAATGAATCCTGGTTCACTACAATCGCAGCTCTGATACCAATCTGTCACACCCCTTTCTATGGCGGAAGCACGAGGTGTGATCATGAAAGGTTCTCATTGCATACGAAGAGTAAACATGCTACATGCTCATAAAATAACATCAAATACCATGATTTGAAAACATAAGTTTAGCGTTTACATCGCTAGACAGCTTAAAACATTGTCTCAAAAGTTTACAACTTTATTTAAGGTTAAACACAAGCGACATCCACGAGCATAAGCAAGACCACGCGCACATCCATCCTAGTTACCTGAAATACATGTGAGTTTTTGGAAAAACGTCAACATAAAGTTGGTGTGAATTCATGCAGTTTTGTATTTCATGTTTGTATACTTTGTATGAAAACATAGTTTGTGAGTAAATCAAGTTTTCATAAATCCAGTTTCATGTGTACATCACGTACTTATGTATAATTCAATTTCTTCTTGAGTACCCCACGTACTTCAAGTTATTTATCAATCTTCTTGAGTACCCCACGTACTTCAAGTTATTTATCAATTCTTGTATGGTATGAATTTTATGTAAATACAGTATTTCTGTACTTATCAGATTGTTAATGGGTTGCAAAGCCATTAACATGTGACACGTCATAGGAAGCTACCAAACCTAAGGCATTTAATTGGTATATTCTGAGACACAAAAACACCCCTCGATTCTCGCCCCGATCGAGTGTGAGGCTGCCAGGCACCTGTTAGATCTAACCTTTTGTTCTGCGGTCTTGGTATATTGTTGATTAATGGTGCTTCTGTACCCTATTCGTGACACTATTTCTCATAACGCCTCCTACTTGGTTCTCGTTCTCACCAAGCGCGTTTCTTGTTATCATTTCTCATTGCGCCTTATACTTGGTTCTTGTCTCACCAAATGCGCTTCTCATACTCTTGTATTTCGTCACACTTGGTTCTCGTTCTCACCAAGTGTACTTCTTGTATTTTATATCATACCATTTATAAATATTGAATTTTTGTACATGTATTTCACCCCCGAAGTTATAAAAACTGAAAACAGTTAAAGAGAAAAGGGGGAGCATGAACTCACAACTTTGCGTTCCTAGCGTCGTAAACTCCACCGGATTTGCTTACTTAACGTCGTAACCTATACGCGTTTTCTTATCGTTAGTCACTAGACTTGCGTCGCACAAGTACAGTCACTCTCTTTTGTATATTTTCTTGTGTTAAAAATATTCTATATTTTTAACTACGTATCTTACTTATATTATTTTCTCCAAAAATAAATATAAGTCTTTTGTGTTTTGCACTTTGCACCCGAATCGTGTATCTTGTATGTTGTATGTGTATTTTTATATTTCTACTCCTCATGAGTAATTAGTGTATTTTTTTTTTTTTAGTCTTAATACACTAGCACGTTTAACACATACTATATACACTTAGCACAAAATTTGGTGATAAAATAATATATATTTTTCTCTCAAAAATATATATACATAATATCCATTTTTATCCTTCAAGAAATCACCATTTCTTATCACCAAAAATTAGGGAAACCTTGGTAATACTTTTAAAATACATTTTTAGGGAATAAGTTTCTCAAAAACTTATATTTTTCTAAGTGTCAAAATTTATAAAAATTTTGACAGAGTTTCCCCTAAAAATGGAGGTTTCCCACGTTTTCAAAACGTGTGTTTATTTTCTTTTAAATCATCAATAATCATCAACAATTCAGCAACAACAATTATCAACAATAATCGTCAACAATATTCACTAATTTCATGAACTTGCATATTTACAAAAATGTGTAGTAACTTACTAGCACATTTAGTAAGTCTTGTTATCTCTAAAAATAAGTTTAACTTCTTAAAAACTCTATTTTTAAAGAGTATGAAGTTTTACAACTTCTAGTCGGTTCTTACGAAAATTATTTCTTTGTTAAAACCCTTGTTACACAAGTATCCATACACTTGTTTGTTCACAAAAACCACTTTTGTTTGTGTAAGACCCGGTTTAGAACATGTGATTTCTTTAAAGTGTGGTTCTTCAAAAATACCACTTGCAGATACGTAGATCTGCTAGTTTTAAACTCCATTGTACAAGTTAAATTACTTTTACACAAGTAAAATATTTCTACACAAGTTCATGTATCTTGTGTGGTAGAGTTTCACCTTTTAACCCTTGTATCTTTCAAAAACGAGCTTATGTGAAGATACATGATCTTACAAAGTCGGGTTAAACGGAGATCCGAGCTACCACATCATAGATCGGGTCTCAATAATCACATATTTCAAGTCCTACGACTTTTACACAAGTTATATGCTATTAACCACCACTTTAAGTGTTTTTAGTAGACTTTTAATCGTCATCTTTCATTTTAACGAGATTCAACCGACAATATTTCTTTTAACCACCTTAGATATGTTCAAACAAGAGTTCTAAGTGTTATACCTCTAGCTCAAGGCTAGGGAAGATCTTTGATGAAAAATGGGTGGATAAAAGCTAACGGTGGAGGTCCTTCGTGTTCCGCTTGCTCCGAGGCTCCTAATACGTGACTTGTGAAGCTTGTATATGCTTGGAATGGAGAGATCAAGGACCGAAAGTATGATGGTGATTTAGGGGGTGTTGGCCGTAGGTTGTGGGAGAGAAAGAGAGAGGTTGGGTGTTGGTGATTTGTTAAGTGATGGTTCTATGTGTGAGTGTATATTTATAGAGACTTTCTAATGTGTAATATCCATTGGAAATTATGTCTAGATGATACTAGACATTTGGATCATCTAAATCTTTAAGTACACAAGGAGTGTCCCCCTTCATGGGGACGGTTGAAATGGGGGGGGGGGTCCTTAGTTCATTTCCAAGTATTAGTTAGTTACTAGTTAGGTTAAGTTAGTTAGTTAGGTACTTAACCTGGTTACTAGTGTGTAGTGTATTATAAAGGGTGTTAGGGTATTCGGGGACCCTAACTAGCTCAGAAAAGTATAAACAATGTCATTGACATTATTTTTATGTTCCGGGTAATCTCCGGTTGTTCGGTTACATACCGATTCGTTAAAGTGCTAAATTACACTTTTTAGTGTCTTTTAAGTACCCTTCTTGTACTCTTTCAATTCCCAACACTTAGGGAAATATTCTGGATAATAAAACGAAATTTCTGCATAATATTTATATGCTTAATTGCTGAATTATTGCTGAATTTTATAATTTCTGCACTTAAAGTGCGTTTCGGGTGCTTTTTAGTGCTTATTTTTGCTTTCGCAATGTATATAAATTAAACCCTTGTATGTACTCTTGGGTTTTAATGCATTCTTGTTGTCGGACCTACACCTAGGCCTCAATTCTGATGTCTAACTGCTTTCTGCAGTTCTGTTGACACAGTGTGCCTTACCGGTGAGTTTACTATTATTCTGACGCAACGCTCTCGTTTATGCATAAAGCAATATTTTGTAGTATACAACATGCATGAATTCACTTGTTTAATCATGTGTTCAGACATTGCTGACACTTAAACTCATGATTGCAGTCATTAAGCAATAATTAATGTGTACGGAAATTACCGGTTTGTGCCAGTTGTCACAATAAGTGATAATATATCACAGATTCTTTGCGGGAGTCAAGTTCGTCTCTCTGCTGTACGGAAGTACTGACCTGTTCACGGACTTGCTCCTGTGCCCTCATGCATCGAAAATCAAGTTCCTCATCAATAAGTGATTCTATCACATAGGGCTTGTTTTTCAATCAAAATAAGTGAGTTTCTCACATTTTTATACGTTCAAACAGATGATAATCGGTATACTCACCGGTAAGATGAATTCTCGTGCATACCTTGATACGGGAATGTGTCGTGAGTGGATTTACATCGACTTGTAAGTATAATCCTTACCGTTAATCGTATCTCTTAATTATGATTACGTCTGATCAGTCTGAGCTTATGTGGACCACAATACCGATAATCGAGGTAGTATACTTATCCAGAGCTTTAAACAGAAATCAAAATCATGTTGACTAAGACCGTAAGCTGGTATGATTCCTTGTCCTTGAAATTCGCAAAAAGATTGCACTTGTACAGTTGCTTACTGTTTTTCTCAGTTTATTGCCTTTTCGTTTAGTTTACCGTGCTTTAAATTTGTTTTTAGTATATTTGTGTAAAGTTCGTTTTTGATTAAGCCGAAGTTGTTGCTTGGTGTTTTCTACTGGAAGCCTGAAACCTTCTTCATAAAACGTTCTTGCATTTGAAGACTCAAACAGAATGGAAATGTGTTCATTTTAATCATAATCTGTTAAGACTGCAAAATCTTACATGTCTCTGTGTTTTTTGAAAAACATGTACGGCGAATCAAAACTGTGACGACGAAACAGATCAGTTTCGTCGAAGTTACGACGAATCGCATGAGCCCAAATCTGTTTCGTCATGGGCTAATTTCAGGCCCAAGTGTAAGCCCAACTTCGTTCTGTTTCGTCGAGCCCAATCCTGTTTCGTCGAAGTATCTGATTCGTCGAAATGAGGCGGTGTATAAATGGGTCCCTGTTGTTCACTTTTTCAAAATATCAACAGTTTCTCCTTCTTCTTCTTCTCACACAAAACCCATCATCATCATTTATCATCCAAGTTTCTCAAACCCTCATTTTTATCAAAAACCGTACAAAAATCAAAGGTAGTAAAATGATCCGGTTCACATATCGAACCTTTTGAACCGTTTGTTTTTGTTCGAAACCCTCGGAAACCCATCATACTTGTTGTTTTAATGATCTGAACTTGTGCTTGTTATGATTTTTATCAATAACTGTTAGATTTAGGTTGTTTTACATTGATTGATGTTTGTTTTTGGGTTTGGGTTTCATAACCAAAACAGGGTTGTTGATTGATGATGTTTAAGACTATGTTTGGAATGGGTTTTGATCTTAGATAGTGTCCACATAACATCTGGGATGGATTTTATGTTTGGGTTGGGTTTATACATGTATTGTTTGTTGATTTGTTCACCGTTTAAACCCCAAACGGCGAAACAGAAAAACCCCCAAATGACGAATCGCATAAACCCTAACTGTTCTAAAACCCTCTTTTCGACGAAATTGAAATGGCGAATCAGACATGACGAATCAGACATGACGAATCAGAAATGACGAATCAGAAATGGCGAAACAGACACGACGAATCAAAACGTCGACGAATCAAACTGGTCAAGGGTCAACCCTCTGTTTCGTCGCACACCCTTCTGTTTCGTCGTTGATCTTCTGTTTCGTCGTCCATGCCTTAGCAGTTTTCTGTTTCTGCTGTTTGTTCACAGAATGATTAAAATTTTATGTTTGACGATCATTTGATGCTATAACCTGTATATATACATGTATAATATACATGTATAATACACATGTTATATCAAAAATGACTTATTGTGGACATTTTCATGTACAGATGGCACCAAAGGCACCGAAAGAAGGAAAACGCAAGAAGGCGATAAAGAAGGAAAACAAAACTGAAGAGGAGATTATGTCAGAGAAGCGTCATAATCAAGTTGCATATCTGGATCCTGATGACAAGCTCACTGAATTGAAAGATATCACGAAGTGGATCAGGGAGTCACGTATTAATTATGCTGTTACATTCTCGACGCCCGTTTACAAATCACTTATCAAGGCTTTCTGGGATTCTGCAAGCGTCGTACAAGTGGATGGAAAAGATGTTATAAGGGGTCGAGTGAATGAGTTGGATGTTGTTGTTTCTCCGGATATATTGAACGAAGTCTTACATTTACAAGATCATCCGGATGCTCCATATTCAATCCCAATCATGTGTTCACGAGGCTGTTTGCTACGGATGAAGTGTACTGGAGACATTTTCGTCAAACAAATCAACAAAGGTGATCTTCCATTACGCTACAAATTTTTATTGCATATTCTTATTCAGTGTCTCAGCAATAGACGGTCTGGATATGATATGGCTGGAGATGATCTCGTTGGTTTCATGGTTGCTTTGGTGTTAAACAAACCGTTTAGCATCTCAAAGTATATTTTCAACAACATGAAAGAAAATATGACAAGGACAGGAAGTAGAACAACCGGGAACAAGTTTTGGATGTATCCACGTTTTCTTCAAATGATTATGAGTGTTCAATATCCTGACCTTCCTAAAGCTGACAATGATCTTCTGAAGATAGAGGCGATGAATTTCAACTCTCTAAGGTTAATCAAGACTCTTGCCGCCAAAAGATACAAAGAAAGCGTTCCTCCAAGGAAGCTATTTGGCGCACTTGTGAATCCTGATTATGTTGCTCCAGCCAATGATAAATGGCGTCATGATGACAGCCAATCTGACAACGAAGAGCCTGAGTTGGAAAGAAAAAGGATAGAGAAATTTGGTCCTGACCCGGTTGATTCAGATGAGTCTGGGAGTGATAGTGATGACAGTAGTGGTGAAGGCGATGATGGTGGTGATACTGGTGCTGTTGGTGCATCGAGCAAGGGTGTAGCTGGTGGTACATCAGCTAGTAGTTCTTCAGCAAGTGGCGATGATGAATCTGATTCTAGCTCTAGTGATCATATAGTCGAGCCTGGATACGAAATGTATATCGATTTACATGGAGTGAAAAGATATAGAAAGATTAGAACTGAAGATGATCCAGAATACGTTCCAGAGGATCCTGAAGGTGAAAGAAGAACAAAAAGGAGAGCTGAGAAAGCTGCTGAAACTCAAAAGAAGAAATCAAGAAGATATTTGAGCACTTATACTAGGAAACCTGTGCCTCAAGAGCCTTCATCTGTACCTCAGGAGCCTGTACAAGAAGCTCCTGTAATTACATCAGCTACAGAAACTCCAGTAGTTACATCAACTGCTGAAACTACATCTGTTACCCCTCAGGCAGTTCCTCAAAGAACTATGGCTTCAGCAATCAGAGCAACCACTTCGGAGATCAGTTCTGAACGTCATAGGGTATTTTCCGGATATTCTCAAGACGAAAAGAACAGATACCTATTCTCTACACTTGAAGCAGCTGCTGATCGTGTTCAGAGGCAATCTCATTTCATGAATCTCTTAAAAGGTGATCAGGTTACTCAATTAGTGGACATAAACAAGTTGAAGTCCACTGTTGCTCAACAGCAGACTGTGATAGAGCGACAACAAGCTGATATTGATTCACTTAAAGCTGAGAATGCTCGCTTGAAGGCTGCTGAAGCAGAAAGAGAGAAAAATAACGCTATACTTCAAACACGACTTGCTGCTCTGTGGGATTATCATTGTAAACAACAAGAAGTACTGAAGAAAAAGGATGATGATACGGAAGACCAAGGGAATCCTGACACTTCTGGTACATCACAGAAGCAGCCAGCCGCTACATCTTCGGCAATAGTTGAAGTTCAACCGCCAGTGGTCGAATCTTCTCAGGGAACTTCTACTGGAAAAGTTCAACAGATCGCAGGTACTTCTTCTGTCGTAAGCAGTGCTGATATTGCTTTACAGGCTATTCATCCATTCACGGGAGAGTTACTTGAAGAAGGAGAACTAATAGAAGATCTTACTCATGAGCAATTGCTTGCTCTTAATGCTATGAGAGAAATTGATGATTCTGAGATAGATAAAATGTCGACTGAGACTGATACAACTAATGTTGAAGATATTGATGAGATCGTGTTTGAAGGCGAAGCAACAAAATCAACGTATGTTCGAAAAGATGGTACTGAATTTGCTCCGTTTGATGAAGATTGGATGAAGGAGAATGTTGAGGACATAGATGAACACTTAAGAAAGCGTGATTCGTCTGATTCGTCTGAAAAGGCCACAGATGCATTCTCTGAATGGAGAAAACGGTTTCTATCAAAAGTCTCAAAGCCTGTTCCGGAAAGTGTTCAAGTTGACTACTTGCAGTTTGAGAGGGGGAAGCCAAGTGGAAGAATTCTATGCTGGATGTTTGTTAAGGATATACACTGCGTAGCCGTGAAACGTGAATACGGTATACAGTACTTCAGTTCGCTGCTGAGCATTTTATCATTGCCATTTTATGATGTTGCAGCGTTGACGAGGCTTGAGCTTGTTAATCGTTCAAACTTCGAAGGCGCTACTTTATTTGAGCGACTGATAAAAGTAAACAAGAAGTCGGGATGGAAGGATGAATCATACAAGCCACAGTTCCCCATCTATCAACCGATCAGGTTTACTCTTGATCCGGAAACGAACTCAGGGCGCTACAAGCTTGTATATCAACCACCGCGAGTCGTAGATAAAATCCCATTAATGCCGATGCAGCAGGATTTTCTTGAAGATATGGCATTATGGTGCTACGACTCCGACACCCATGAAGCTGTGATTGTGTTTAGAGATGGTCGTGCAAATTACCGGATGTTGGATCCGATGTGGATCGTCAACATGTCCGAGGCTGACATTAACAGATTATATCGTCACGACATTTTTTATGAAGATCAGGATGCACGTCAAGCTTTGAAGTTTCAGCGCGTAGCGTGTTTTTGCTACTACCGGGGAATACATTCGGGCAGTTTGTGGTCCGAACAACACTGAGATGGAAGATTAGAAGACCGAAGACGAGTAACAGACAAGGGGGAGTTTGTTGATGCATTTTTAGTGTCTGTAACTAGTCTTGTACTTAATGATGTATTTTGTACGGTCTTTAACGTTTATCGAGTATGTAATTGCTGTCGACCAAGTCGGATATCCTCCTATCTACTTGTGTCTGACTTTATTGTCTCCGTTTAATATGTAATGCTATTCGAACAATGCATGTTGCATACAAAGGGTAGAATGGTCATTATAAGTTGTTTATATGTTGCTGTTGTTGCTGTCTGTTTGCAGAAACAACCACAACAGTTGCAGACCTCGACGAAACAGGTCTGTTTCGTCAAACACATCATGACGAAACAGACCAACATTCATTAAGTCTGTTTCGCCGACAGTCATGATGAATCACACTTGATTCGTCGTCTATTGGGCTGTTTCAAGCCCAATGTGTGGCCCATATGTTGTTTCATCGACACACTTTGTGTTTCGCCGAGACTTGGGCCCAGGGACTATATAAACACATCTGGTTTCACTTAGAAATTAGATGAGAGCTTACACATAAAGAAACTCTGTCAAAATTCTGTTAAACTGTGTTTGTATCAGTTTGTAATCGGTTCTCATCCCGTTTAATCAATCGAGTGTGTATCATTGATTATACCGTGTCGTTATTGTTTTACATGTTTGATTTGGCATAGTTACGTGGATTCCGCACACGTAACCGTGTTTGCTATAAACAAGTGATTTGGTTCGTTATCGATCCTCAGATTACGGGACCTACATTCTCACACAATGATTTGTTTGTATTTAGATATAGATAGTTGTAGTTTGCACTCATACACATACATATTGATGTAGAATACGCGAGGACGCGATGAGAGATAGTGAGCGAGAGCGTAAGCGAGTAATTTAGGCATTAGCTTTGTTGCGAACATTCGGTCTTCGTTTTAGATTGCGATGGTTGTGCGAGTTGTGCGTTTTGTAAAACAGGGAGCGTAAATTGATAGATGGTAAAATAACACATAAATCGTAACCAAGTTTATCGAACATAAAACCGTCGAGTCGTAGTCTTAGTAAAATAATCGGAGTGCCTCGGGTGTTTAGGCGTTGACTATCCAAGGTAACCCAACTATATTCAACAAGTTCGTGCACGCGCGTTGACCTAGAATACTTCATGCTTCCACTGGGATGCAGCTCATGGCATTTGTCTTCCTAGTCATCGCGTGGCTTGAGTCATTAGCGTGGTCGAGTCCTTGGTGAGAGCTTTTTGAAAACCATTTTAAAGAGTGGAACGGTTCATTAAGGTACGAGTTTCACCCTTGACTTAACAACTTCGTTCCTAATTGTGGTTATGCTCTTCGAATAAATTCGGGAGTTCGACTAGAGTTCGAAATGGAGACTTTCGTCGAGATGTGGATGTCACTCCTAACTCAATGAAAAGTTCTCGTGCTAGAAAATGCGCTGAGTGAGCAATTCTAGCGAGAGTTCTTGGCTTTCACACCTGGTCTCGACTAGATCACTCGGTTGTGATATGCGAATATTTTCGAAAACATGTGCATTGTGTCAGCCTTAGGAAAGGCTAAGTAGTATTTCAGCCTTAGGAAAGGCGTGTTCGTGTGAAGCTGTAGTACGCGGTGTTCACACAAAGTTGTAGTTTTTAGCAATTTCGATCGAGAGTTATCAAGTAGCCCAGTACGAACCCTACTGGGTTTGTACGAGTCGGCCTGTTGGTACTTAGACTATAGACTAGGTCAATTTCTAAGACGTCGACCCGGACTAGGTCGAGTCTCGCCTAATTCCCTATAGTTATGGCTCTGATACCAATCTGTCACACCCCAACCGATGGCGGAATCATCGGGGTGCGACACTAGGCGAATCAGATTGCTCAAGAGAATCTATAACAACTATCTTGCGATAATATTTATTACATTCGTCATCCCATACTAACAAATAACACAATCACATAAGTTATCACAGATTTCTTGTCCTCTCGAACAATACAAATCCGACAACCTAGATTTTTAGGTGAGTTTCTAGACTTCCTAGCTTGATATTGATGTAGACTGCGACTAAACCTGCAACATACGTTAAAATAATGTCAATACTAAAGTATTGGCGAGTATACAGGTTTGATATGTAGTAGCGTAATAGGTTAAAAAGTGCTGCGAATTTCAACATGCATAAACGTAATACACGACATATATACTCACAAAACTGATACTACCAGCTAAGTCCTCGATGCTCGATTCTTCGATGGCATAACTAGACCCCATCGAGCGCAATAGTACTATACTAGTCGTGGTGGGACGTCACGAGTATAAGTCCTAGCACATATGCAACTAGCATCACGTATATCTATGCATACAGTTATTCGCAAGTGATAAATTGATTGATTGAATAATTCGTTTGATAAGTTCGATTTGTTAGGAACGTATGTTACACCAAAAAATGCGATAAAAAGGGGTTCAAGTATACTCACAGTGCGTATTTTGTAGGCTAACACTGCTTGGTTGGATTGACGGGAAAGTGTCTAGGAATACCCTGATTACAGACTGGTTGAATGAGCGTTTGATAGTGCGTTAAATGATAGCGGGATAAACGAGAAACGAATGATGATCCAATCGAATGCCGGCCCGTTCGGATGGGCTGCTATCCGATCGGCTGGCCTGTCCGATCGGCTGGCCTGTCAGATCGGCTGGCATGTCCGATCGGCTGGCCTGTCCAGCTGTATTCGACAAAGTTTAAAGGTTTTTCGGTGGTTTTGGTCGAGACGTTGCTGTGACGTGCTAAACAACTGAAATTCCATCAAGCCTGACTTGTTCTAACGGCCGGGAACCACCCCGTTCCATCAGATCTGGCCGTTCTTGACGGTTTTTCCATGTTTAACCCGAAATTGGTCGTCTCTTTGTTAGAAATCAGATCTTGGACCAACACGACACTAGAAATGAGCAGAAGGTCGGTACAAGCTCGGATTCTACCGGTCTTGAGTGCTTTGAGTGTAAAAGAGTTGAAAGAAAGTTGGGAAAACCATCTTTCAATTCTCTTATTCATGACTATGTGTAGATCTGTTGTGAAAATGTTGTTTATTCTTGTGGAATTCCTTCGGATCTGAGTTGTTCTTGGTGGAATGAGGCCAACATTTGAAGTTCATAAGAACTTCATGATGACATCACCCTAGAACACCTCAAATCCGTTGATTTCACGGTTAAAAGTTGAGATTTAAAAGATAGAAAGGTGGAGGAGTGCGTGTAGATCAAAGAAGTACAAGATTTGAGTTGAAAACTTACAAGAATCGCGAGAAATCGAGAGATGAAGGGCCAAGAGCGTCCTGGTCGGTTGAGAGCTGTCACTTTACTATTCAAGTGAAGTGACAAGGCTATTTATAGGCAAGAGAGGAGGGGAGGGTGAGTTGATGGGGGTCAGAGGCCTGTCCGATCGGCTGACATGTCTGTCCGATCGGTTGGCATGTCAGTTCGATCGGTTGACATGTCTCGTCCGATCGGTTGGCATGTCTGTTCGATCGGTTGACATGTCTCGTTCGATCGGTTGGCATGTCTGTTCGATCGGTTGACATGTCTCGTCCGATCGGTTGGCATGTCTGTCTGATCGGTTGGACATGTCTTGTCCGATCGGTTGGACATCTCCGGCGGGTTGTGTCTCAGCATTTGGATCTTGTACGCTGCGGTGATCTTGTTACACTGTTTCGTATAGTTATATATATATATATATGTATTTATTATATATTTAATTGTTCATAAAGGGCCGTATGTACGTATTCATATTGTATTTAATTATCCAAAGTTGTGATATAATAACCGGGTTTCGTTTCGAATATGCGATTTCTTTGCGACGCTTCACGGTCATCGAGGAGGGTAGAATAGGTCCTCTCTCTATGTTATCGTGAATGTTATTGTGTGTTTTGAGTTATGAGTTGCACTGCGACACATCACGGCTATCAAGGAGGGTAGAATTGGTCCTCACTTGACATCTTCGTGGTTGTCAGTAAGTGAATTGTGATGTGATACTGATAAAATATGCGATAATATGCGAAAATGTTGCGATATAGCGATTTATGCGATATAGTTACATTATGATCTTGAATCTCTGGTGTTAGGCGTAACGAGTATAGCGAGTAGTAACAACGCACGGAAGTGCGGGTTGTTACAGGCTCCTTTTTATTTGAGTATATATTAGTGACTTTAATAACTAGTTTTTTATATTGAAGGCGAATTTATCTAACCATTCTTCATATGTTGCAGATTTACATATTCATGTCTTTACGGTTTATATAAAGCGCGTTAACAACTTGGAAGGGGGTTAGAAGGATGGTTGGGTAATTCTATGTCTCGTTCAGTGTATAGATCATGCGAGAACCTGATTCAAGCTTTGTATTACTTCACGGTTTGGGCGGGAATGACTGCCCCAGAAGAAAGTAAGAAACCATTTCTATAAACTATTATTAAAACTTTAAACAAGCCCTACGATGACTGTATCCATGCTGACTCAGACCAAAGGGTTGAGGGTAACGCTGTCTGGAAGGGGCCTACCACTTTTTGCATTAATAACTTACTTAATTATTTTTCAATAATCCGACCTTGCGGGACTGTATCCCTGCCGACTCAGACCAATAGGTTGAGGGTAACGCTGCCTGGAAGGGGGCCTACTACTATAACTTAAAGATAATATCTTAAAATGCACAAAGTACGGAAATCATTAAAGGATACATAAAAGAGGAGTTGGAACTAAGTGATTGCTTCTTGTCTATCTGTTTTTCCTTATATTATTTTTTTAATTTACTTTTTAGTTTATCTTTTATAACTTTAAAACCTTTTAATCAAAATTTGGTTAGATTAGACGTTAACGATAAGCTGGTATTAAAAGCTCTTGTGTCTTTGGACGACCTCGGTATCTTGCCATCACTATACTACGTCCGCGATGGGTGCACTTGCCCTAACGTGTATGTAGAGTGATATTATTATTTCGTGTTTTATAAATGTAAAACTTAAATTTGCGAGTAAAAAGAGCTAAAATATATCTAGAAAATATATGCACACACCGCACACATCAAATACAATACTAGAAAAGAAATTTACACATTTAAATTCACATGTGTACGTAAATACAATAAATTTACACATGTATAAATTTTCCCTTTACACATATATAAATTTATTGTATTTATACATATGTACAAATTTATTTAGGGCGATTTTGAAAGAATAGATTAATTATTTAAAGAGTAAATTATTTTTCAATGTTGTATTTTAATTATAATGACGGTTCTACAAAAAAAAAAATGATTTTAATTGGTTTTCAATTTTTTTCTCATGTTTCTTATAATATTTAGCGTTCTCAAGATAACATTTCTCTGTATATAATTATGTATAATACATGCTTAATTATATTGTAAATTGTATGTAATTAATCTACATATGTTGTAAAAGCATGAGTATATAGGGAATAATTATACCATGACTTCATAAATCACATGGTATTTGTTTTTTTGTTTTGTTTGCAATAACCACAAATATTACGAAAACCAACTTAATTTTTTTTATTAACAGGTGTATATCTGTAAAATATTAATTTGAAGGTATTTAAATGTTTATAGGTGTATATTTGTAAAATATTAATTTGTAGGTATTTAAATGTTTATTTTTGACGAATAGACATAAATTGACGTCCCTATGATGGATCGTTCCTACCGAGGCATGGTTCGATCCGGAGGGTAACCCGGTTTTCACCCAGCTGTTACCCCAGCGGCTTTACCCGTGTGGGGGCAGTATGGTTTCCGGGCGAAGGTCAGTTCCCGTTCGCGGCCGGGGCCCGATAGAACATCGCGTCCGCAACGGCCTGACGGGGGATTGTCTTTGACAAGAACCCGGTGACCGATAGGTCCTGTACATAGAACGTCACCCTTCAAAAAAAAAAATTTCAATTTCAAGTAAAATTCTCACATTATTTTATTCTAAATTAAACCTTTCTATATATACATAATTGAATTGAATTCTGATGTCAAGTTGCACATCCATACTCATCTGATTTGAATGCTCGAATTAAATTGATAAATTTAATTAATAAATGTTAACAAATTGGTTTACCAATAAATTGCAAAAAGCTAACACATTTAATTAAATGATTTAGCCCTAATTAATAAAAAAAAGAAATCAATCTTCGGTTTCACACTAGAGAATCCCAATTGATAGGCTGAAGCAGCCGCACCCTGAAGTGTTCAAAAACCCCTCGAATCAGCCGACGAACGAACACTTCAAACTTTGACGTCAAGAATTCTTAACGACCAAAAGTTTACCCAAAATCCTTCAAATTTCAACCCAAAAGAAGTCAAAATTTCCCAAATTTTGACCTCCGCAGATGGAATTTTGACGAAATAGAATCTGGGTTTTGTTAAAAATTGTGCCCTTTTTGGTTCTTGATTTATGGGAGTCCAACAAGACGCGGTGGTTGGTTCGAATTTGATCGGTGAGGAGCCAGCATCGTCGCAATTAGATGCTTGTTCAATTGGGATTCAGCAGTGGAACAGAGCGGAGAAAGCTGCAGAAGGAATCATTTCAAATTTTCAGCCCACGATTGTTGCTGAAAAGATAAGAGATGCAGTGATTATTTATCTGCAGAAGTTGCTCAAGGATAAACTTGATTGTGAGGTGAGATGGTTTTAATCATAAGTTGATGAATTTTGTTATTTGTTTATGATTGTATGTATGTGATTTTTGGGTTGAAATGTGGTTAGATGTTAGTGTATGTGTTCAAAGTATACATACAGGCTTGTAAAAGCAGATGGGTATGATTGAGTTTCATGGATTTAGGACTAAAATGAAGGGTTAGGTTAGTACTTTTTGTTGTGGCTTTTTAAAATTAGCGTATGGTGGTAGTTGGTTTCGAAGGATTTTGAGGGCGGAGAGGGAGAGAAGCATGGGCATTGAATACAGTTATGATTGGATTTTAGGGATTTAGGACGAAATTCGAGGGTTAGATCATAACTTTTCGTCGCATATGATGTTAGTTGGTTTTATAGGAATTTGAGGGAAGATACGTTGGAGATGTTAAGTTAGCAAAGGGCTTTATGATTGGATCTCATGGATTTAGGTTAAAATCTTGGATTAGGTTATTACTTTTCTTTGTGGTTATTCAAAATTTGCATATGATGGTAGTTGCTTTATAGGAATTTGAAGGAAAAGACATTGGCGGTGTTAATGAAGCAATGAACTTTTGATTGGATTTCATTGATATGGGTCTAAATTTTAAAATTAGATTATTACTTTTCTTTGCAATTGTCCAAAAATCGCATATGAAGGTAGTTGGTTTCATAGGAATATGAAGGAAGAGACTTTGGGTATTTTAAGAATGCAAGGAACTTTATGATTGAATATTATGGATTTAGGTCTAAATTCAAGGATCAGATTATTACTTTTCTTTGTGGTTGTTCAACATTTGCATATGATGGTAGTTGGTTTCATAGGAAGTTAGGAGAAGAGACATTGGAGACGTTAATGAAGCACGGAACTTTATGATTGAATTTCATGGATCTAGGTCAAGTCAAGGACTATTGTTGCCCTTTTTTTCCGATTTTGTGAAAGAGCGTATGATGTTACTATCGAGATCATAACGTATCTAATTTTATATCTAAAAGTAGATATTCGATTATGCGCGTATATTCGAAGTAATGACGGCGTCTTATGTCTCTTAGGGTTTGTAAGTTACATCGTATGTTGATTAATAATGACAGTTCTTCTAGGTGCTGCCTGTAGATTTCTTGTTTAACATTTATGATGCAAAGACATTCTATATTGACCAAGAAGCCTCTATCTATGAGATCAAAGTTGAAAATTTTCTATTGAATCAATAGTATTGATGCAATCCAGCAAGTGACAAATATCTACTCTTCTTGTCATATATATTAAAAATCTAGAAATACAGAGTCTTTTGTTCTATAGTTAGTAACCCTAGTGGGACCTACACTCTTGGGTTCTTCTTATAGTCCAAAATAATATAAAACATGTCATCTTTTCAAGTTCGAAAAAAACAATTTTTTTTTTTGTTAAGACTATGAAGGTTACATATTGAGTATAGGATCAAGTTTTCATTTTTGTTGTAGGATTGAGAGTTTAGTATTGTCTTTTCTTATACAAATGATCAACTATATCATTTCCAATGATTTACTTATGGTTACGCTGCTTGAAATAATTTTCTGCTTTGCATTGAAATATTGAATAACAAAAGATTTAACAATTTTGCTAATGGTAAGTCCTTTATTAGTGACATAACAAAAGGTTTCATGTTTTTTCAGGTATTTGCTTATGGCTCGGTACCATTAAAAACTTATCTCCCTGATGGAGATATTGATCTAAGCGTGGTGGGTGCACGCACACGTAGTCTCATTAAGGAGATTGCATCGTTACTTGAGAGTGAAGAGAAAAACAGCTCAGCCGAGTTTGTTGTTAAAGACGTTCAACTTATTGGCGCCCAGGTCCTTTTTTTTAATTTTTTTCTGATGCATTAATAGGTTTTTTTTTTTAATTATTTCTTTAGTTTTTCTTTTTTTTTTTGTTTCGATGGTTATGGAAATGAATTTATGATGACAGGTTAAGCTCGTGAAATGCTTGGTTCAGAATCTAGTTGTTGACATTTCAGTAAATCAAATCGGGGGACTCTGCACGCTCTGTTTTCTTGAGCAGGTATTATCTCATTGGCAGTGACAAACTGAGTGCATCATGCATGTTGACTGAAGACTCGAAAAGGATGTATTGGGTTGACTCAAAACACATTTTCTCTAATTTTTTTAAAGTGTGTTGTATATAGTAAGTATGTGGTATGTTTACAAAATAATACTAAGGGGCTGTTTGGCAGCTTCTGAATGGTTAAGTGCTGAACCAGTAAAAAGGTCAGAACCATTAAGTGCTGAACCAGTGAGAAGTCTGAACCATTAAAAGCCAGTATGATGCTTAACCGTTCAAAGGCAAATGTCTGACCAATTCCGATTAGAGTTCTTAACCATTTAGACTCAGTATAATGCTTAACCTTAACCATTCAGAGGCAAATGTCTGAACCATTCAGACATCTGCTCGCGAAACAAAGAGTCTGAACCATTAAGTGCTGAACCAGTAGGATGTCTGAACCATTAAGAGCCCCATTAAGAGTTAAACAAACAGCCCCTAAATCAGTCATAAATCTATTTTTATAAGTTAAATGATTTTAGAGGTCTTATGCATTAAAGTCTGTTACACTTTGACCGACTTTTCCCACTCATGTATCAAGCTATGTTTTCTTGGTGTTACTCATTTGACCCATTAAAGGTAAAACATAACCTGAAACGGATCCATTCATAAGTAAATTGGTCAAAATTGCCACCTCTATGTTCCATCTAAACTCTTAAACCTAACCCTAACCATTTATTGGTTTGAATTTGCAGGTGGACCGTGTAATCAAGAAAGATCACCTTTTTAAGAGAAGCATAATTTTGATTAAAGCATGGTGCTATTATGAGAGCCGCACTCTTGGTGCGCACGTTGGTCTAATATCAACATACGGCTTAGAGACTTTAGTTCTCTATATATTTCATGTGTTTCATATAACAATAGACGGTCCTCTCTCGGTGAGTTTCTAAAAAGTCCATTTTTCAATTTATCTAGGTATTCGTTACAAGATTCTTTCTTTGATGGAATATTGTGTTGCTATAATGACAGGTTCTATATAAATTCTTGGAGTATTTTAGTACGTTCGATTGGGATAATTATGGTATCAGTTTAATGGGGCCCATTAGATTATCCGAGTTGCCAAGAATCATGGGTGAGTCTATATTTACCTTTTTATGCCCTTTGTTAGGTTTCGTCCTTATTTGAAACGGTTGTTTATTTATAAATCTGTAGTCGAGAGACCACCAAACAGTGATGATCTTCTGCTCAAAGTCGGTTTCCTTAGACGTTGTTCTGATACGTTATCAATCCCCATGAGGCATGGGGACACATTTTCAAAAAAGCATCTCAACATTGTTGATCCTTTAAATGTCCATAATAACCTTGGTCGAAGTGTTAGCCAAGGTATGTATGATTCCAAATATTCAACCTCATTACCATGTTAGTATAATTACACTATACATTATCTTAGTAGTTATTACAAATAAATCTAATTAAACATAAGGAAAGGGTATCAAAACCTCTTTTTAGAAGATAAAAAGTTACACTTTCTATTGTTTTTTGAAAATAAAGAAGTAATTTACTTATATTTTTTTCAAAAATATATATAATTGAAATTAACTGAAACTTTAGTATATTGATGGAATCAGATTCCTTCAGGAATGGTTCATTTCACTACATCAGGTTTTTCTTGTTCTATATATTTTTATGATTTTGTTAAGCGTTTAAACCATAGATACCACTATAATTTCTTATTTTTTGTACGAGAAATCTCTCAACCCAATATTGGTATTTTAAAGTCCCTCAACTCGCAAAAAGTACACAAAAAAAGTCCCTAAATTAATTGCTGTATATTAAAGTCCCCAAACTTGTCTAAAATGCATGTACTCCTTATTTTTTTTTAATAATGAATAATGACTTGTAAACTCTTAAATTGGTTAAAAATGAGATGGTATTGTTTTTTTTTTTTCTTGCAGAAATGTTGAATCAGTTTATCAAATTATGATCAATTTAAGAGTTAACAAGTTTTAATATTAAAGTTTTTTAGCAAGTACGTACATTTTAGACAAGTTTAAGGACTTCAATATACGGATAACTAGTTTAGTGTTTTTTTTGTGTATATTTTGAACTTGAGTGACGCTAATACATCACAATTAAGTAGTGAGATTTTAGCGTGAAACATAAGAAAATATATTGTATTTTTATGTAGATACATGTTTATGTGAATTAACGTTTAATATGTGGTCAGGGAATTTTTTCCGGATACGTAGTGCCTTAGGTTACGGGGCTAGAAAACTCAGGCAAATCCTTACGGCACCTGAAGATAAGCTAACTGAGGAGCTTCTTTCTTTTTTCTCAAATACATTAAAAATGCATGGAAGTGGTCAAGCGTCATCTCTGACCATCAGCGTTTCTGGGGCAGAAAAGTCTTTTACCACAAGGGTAAGTGGAAAACCGAGAAGTTCTAATGATGAGAATGAATATTTAGGCAGTGGGAACCGAATATCTAGTGACGAAAAGGATGTTTCTACCCTCAAGTTGAGTGGTGCAGGAGAAGTTGCTGGCCGTGTCTGTATACCGTTCTATGCACCCCATCTTTTTTCTGAGTATTCCAAGTTAGCTAACAAGACGGAAGATGGTGATCATGATGTTAATGATGTAAAACAGTCTGAGGTGCATGACGAGGATGTACTTCCATCCGAACCTTTGGATCTGACTGGAGATTTGTTGTCTCATTTGATATGTTTGGATCATGTGAGGGGGTGGGATAACTATTTATTAGCTCCACCTGGTGTGATGGGACCACCGCCGCCGCCCCCGCTAGTTTTGCTGAGCATGATCGCGTCGGAACATGGCGGCATTAACGGTTTTCACCATCCACAGTTCCACCCTACCGGCCAGATGTTCATGTCTAGACCACCTTTCATTCCCAACGACCCTAATCAAGCAGCTCCTGTGAATCACTACTTGGATATGGTAAGTTTCCCATTCTGTTCTTTTCGAGCTCGTTTTATACTTATCTATCAAATTAACCAGCAAATTCATCTTGATTTTAGTTATTGTGATTTAAGATGCTAATACATGACAAATTCGCTACGAAATTGATATCTGCATGGTCCTGTTATTGGTACATTTTGGCACGAATGTTAGTCCTGTAAATCTTTTATACCAGTCAAATTATCTTCACTACTTTAAGGTATTTTAAAATATATTTTATTATCATTTTTTAATATAAGTTCAATATTTTAAATATAAATAAAGTCTTTATGGTTTAAAACAGTTTTCTATAATCTATTTAGAATGTTTAAAGAAAAAAATTTAAATTCGACACTGATCTGGTTGGAACTGCAGGCCCAAATCAGATTTCTTCTTTAGTTCAGTGGATCTTTATTGCGCTAGCGTATTACTTACGTTTCTTGAGTGTTACACATAAGATACTAATTACAGGTTTTATAATGTCTTAACTCTTCAGAATCGGTCTGGACATGGTTATCATACTTCAACCTCAGGTAACAGAGCACCAAACTCTAATAATTCAAGTCCTCGACCCGAGGGAGTTAACGGTCCGATGCAACAAAGAGAGCCTTTGTTACATAGAAGGAGGCAACAAAATCCTAACCGTCCTCGCCAGCTGGACGGTTCACAGAGGCCCAGATCTGCTTCTGGTACGGATAGGTATAGGAAATGTATCAATTCCCTAAAAAATCTCTACTGCTATGTCGGTTATATCTCAACCTGTGATTGATGGTGTTCTTTTGGTTGAAAACGTGTAGGTTGGCTTTACAGTCCTCGTACCATTTAAAAGACGAGGGTGATTTCCCGCCTCTGTCTGGTTGATTCTTGAGATTTTGAGACCCCTGGCCGGGGGGGGGGGGGGGGATTTCAGGTTATATACCATAGACGAAAGGTTGTTGTGTATGCATAGGCTGCTGCTACAGAGTTTTGTTATTGTGTTGTCAACATAAACTGTCTGTAAGTTGATGTTGTCTAATAGTTGTCGACCAAAGGTCTTTTTTTGAATGTGACATTGTATCATGGTTGACAAGAATGGTCTTTCAACATTTTTCAGAGGTTTATTTATCCCTGTTTTGTGATTTTCTTTTAAGTGGGTCATTGTGTTTATAAAACTGAAGATGTCGTTGATGGGGAGAGAAGAGGAAGAGAGGGCCGAGGGTTTTACCATAATATCTCACAAATGAGAATAGAAACATATTTTACAAAATGAACAAATATAAAATACAACCAAGATTGTCCAACAGTCTCAACTATGCAAGAGATGGTTCATGTTTATCAGCATAAACATTAGGCACTCTTAAGCACAAGTGACTAGGAACCCACACCTTGAGTGAATTTTCGTTTTCGTTTAGCTCACTCGACATCTAGGAGAAAGAAAATCTGGCATGACCTTTGACCAACGCCATTGCAGTCACTATGAATATTTTGATATTTTTATTCATGTTTAGAGACAAAAAGATTCTTGTATAAACTACAACTTAACCAGTTATTAAAATGTCCATGACTTGTCAAATATGAGCAGAGAAACACGTACATAAGTGAGCAGAGAAGACGACGTGATTTTAATTGGGGAAATGCCACTAAAATGTCCATGACTTGTCAAATATGAGGTGGGTATGGAAAGTCTATCTGTTCAAAACCCCACTTGTGTGCTGATTTGTAGATAATGGCATTTTGAAACAGATGCTTATTTGTTGCTTATCTCATTAAGAAGACTGTTTACCTCTTTGATGAACCTTCAAGGGTAATCATCCCTATTGTCTTCTTGTCTTTTAACATGAATCTTAGCGATTTACCCAACTTGGGTTAAGAATTTTTACACAAAACGAATTATTCGCGATTGATTTGCTTTTTGGAGTTAAATTGGTACAATATTGTAAGATCATGATTGTCATGCTACCAAGATCCAAGGTGTGCATATAGTTCCTAGAAGTTTTCTTCAACATTTCGAGGGGTTGGATCCAACACAAATAGAAATTAACTTACTAAACGTTTAAAGTGAGTAATTTAAAACAAATCAACACCATGGCAAAAATGTACATATCTTAGCTTTTTTTTAATCGCAAAAAGATACTCAAATCACGTATAACTAGCTAACTAGCATAATCATTTGTACTATATATTGGTTGTAGTGTAATTGCTTGTGTATGTAATGTAATTAATTTATAACTAGTTAATTACCTGTATACTTGGAATAATTACTTTGTATAACTAGAGTAAATTTTTTTTTTTTGAAAAAGGCGGTGTATTATAAAACCTTAAGCAAGGTGCTCAAGCATAGTACAAAAAGAGGAAAAAGAAACAAAAAATACGATACAGTTACACTAAAGACTAAAACTACTCCAAATCTCCCATGACATATCCGAGAGCCCTGACCGATTATAAACCCACGAATACGAAGTAGTTTTTATATCTCCAATCGCTTTTGCCAAAATTGGAGATTTCTTATTAAAGATAACCTCATTTCTTGTTCGCCAAATGATCCAGCAAGATGCCGCCACCACTGTGTACACCGCCCTTTTGAATTTCTTTTCACCTTTGTAAGAGTCTATGAATTCCAACAATTGCACCACGCTTAGAATATACCTCGGTAGTTGAAGCTTCATCCATTGAAAAACCGCTAACCAAATCTGTTGTGCCCATTCGCAAGTAACAAGAAGATGATTGACCGATTCCAACTCCCCATTGCAAAGAGCACAGTTGACGGAGGTTAGGTGGAACCGACGAATCTGAAGTGCCTCTTTTGTTGCAATCCGATCCAAAACCACTCTCCACAGAAAGCAATTAACCTTCTTAGGTATCCAATGCAGCCAATTTAGTACCTTTGTTTCGTTGATTAAGCTTATTTCATCCAATTCCGCCCGTACTAAACTGACTTGAAAATCCACATGCTTTTCTCCCAACTTCCACAGCCACACATCTGATTTTTGCCGAATAGAAACTTTGTTAATAACTGCCAAACACTCAGCCCATTCATCCATCAATGCATCACTTGACAGATTTCTCTTACTACCCCAGAACCACTCTATATTACCTTGATTCAATTTGTAGCGATCCGAAACACAACATCGTTTTTCACTTTCTATTACATAAAGGTTAGGGAATAATTCACTTAGTGATCTGCTTCCAGCCCACCGATCTAACCAAAACAGAGTTTTATCTCCTTTGCCCACGTCTGGAAACATTCTTTCATGCACAATAATAGGTTGATTAGCAGTAATTCGACCCATATTAACTATTGCTTTCCAAACCCCACCTAGAGAATTTTTTAATGGAATTGCAGATTCTTTTCTTGTTCCGCCGTGTATAGCTGTGACCGCCCTCGTCCATAGTGATGAAGATTCATTTTTATAGCGCATACACCATTTGATCATAAGAGCTTTGTTTGTTGATTCTATACTTCCTATACCCAATCCACCTTTGTTTTTTGGAGCAACAACTTTAAACCATGGGACCCAACTGACTTTGTTCTTATCCATGCATCCACCCCACAAGAATTTGCGGCGGATTTTTTCCAATTGTTTTACCACTTGAATAGGAGCACAATATAATGAGAGATAATAATTGGGAAGATTACCTAGCACGGCTTGAATTAGTGTCACCCTTCCGCCAAATGATAAAGTTCGAGCCTTCCATAATGTGAGCTTTTCCTCAAATCTTTGAATGATCGGCTTCCAATTCTTTACTAGACCCATATTTGCACCAACCGGTAATCCTAGGTAAGTGAAGGGGAACTTACCCGTTTTACATTGTAGGATTGACGCCTTTTGTGATACAGCCTCTACTGGTACCCCCACACCAAACAATTGACTTTTGGAAAAATTTACTTTTAAGCCTGATGACAGATGAAAGCATCTTAATAATCTCGAGAGATTATAAAGATTTGTATCTGTCCATTCGCCAACAAATAGTACATCATCCGCATATAGTAGATGTGAAATGGTTGGACCCTCATTTGGCAGCTTACATCCCGCAAATAACCCGTTTACTTTGTATAACTAGAGTAACAACAATTGTTTTATATAGTGTAATAAGTAGAGTAATTATTTTTCTATAACTAGCGTGATTATTTGTATAAGTAATTACTTTGTATAGGTAAAGCAAATACCGTTGTTTTATCTGTAGTGTAATTAATTACTTGTGTAAGTAGAGTAATTACTTTTATTACTAACGTAACTCTTTGTCTAATTAGATTATTTACTTTATATAACTAGAGTAAATATCATTGTTTTATATTTAGTGTAATTATATGTATAAGTAGCTAATTGTTTCTATAAACTACTATAACTACTTTGAATAACTAGAGCAAATATCTCCGTTTTATCTATAGTATAATTACTTGTACAAGTAGAGTAATTATTTATAACTAGTAAAATTATTTGTATAACTAGAATAATTACGAATGCATGACTCTATGTAATTTCAACTGATTGAGCACCCCAGGGTCGGAACCATAGTGTAACGAGTCGTAGCACGGGCTATGGCTCAACCCCGTATTCGTATTGTTTTTTTAGGTTTTGTACAAATGGTACCTCAAAAAAATACGAGGATACCCTTAGCCAAAAATAGGATACTCGATATTACTAAAATCCTATTTTTTATAAGCCCAAACATTTTACAACCCGAAAACTTATAAAATAACTAAGCCCGAATGATAAAATAAGCCCAAATTAATAATAATAGAATTGAAAGAAGACCTTAAATATAATTGATAAAGTTAGCCCAAGACCCAAAACAATATTATAATTGAATAAGTAAACTTGCTCGTCTTATGGTGGAAATTGGAACACATAGTTCTTGTCATTTGGTTTATCGGGAAGTGAAGCTAGCTTTGATTTTACCGGTTGCAACCGCAACCATTGAAAGATGTTTTTTTTTTCTAAATTGAATGGGCCTACAATATTTGAACAATGTTATAGTTTGTGAGGTCGAAAAAGAAAATTTTGATAAAGTAAAAGACGACAATGTGATGGAACGATTTCAAGCTATGAAAAAAAGACGAGGATAAATCTATTAGATATTTGTTTTACTTTATTTATTATCGTTTTTTTTATTATTGTATGATTACATGGTAAAAGAAAATTCGGGATACCCCTAAATTAGTGGGCTAGCTCCGCCACTGGAGCACCCTATGTTGCTTCGCCTAACCTTTGATCACGTACACTATGTAATTTCAATTGATCGAGAAAGCTATGTGATCGCCTAACAAAAACCCTCTATAGAAATCACGATCAGTTGCTTGCATTTTTGCCATTTGGTCTTTTATTTCGTAGGAAATTTTGTCACACCCCATATAATACAACTCATTCAACACAAGTTAGGTTAAAACTGTCACACCCGCTCGTAGCAGAAGCGCGAGGTGTGATCTGATTGGTTTTCATTGCATAATATCAATATAAGTGAACATACTAAATGAATAAAACATGCTCCAATGCCATTACATAGTTGTTTCAAAAGAACACAGCACGAGTTTAAGTGTATCGGTTACAAACCATTAACAGAAAAGTAAATTGTCTTTGTTTCATACAACAAAATGAAAGTTTTTAAACTACTAAGGTTTTGACCACTATATTGTCGCAAAGAGGCAGTATATAATAGGCAAACCCTCCAAAAGATGGCATGGAGTTCTGATACTAGTTATCTTGACTGAGATTCCCGACATGGTCCATTAATTCCCTGAAATACATGTTAAGTTGAAAACATCAACAAAAGTTGGCGAGTTCATGCAGTTTAGTTGTAAAAGATGTATTTGTAAAATGTATGATGTAGTATGTAAAGCGTCAATGAAATCATTGATCATTAATGTTTTGCAAGGACATTAATATGTGTGATGAAAAAGGAAGCAATCCAAACCTAGACGATTTTGTGTCGATTACTATCGACTGGGACACAAATGCACTCTTCTGTATGGGTCCACGACCAAGAGTGGGGCTCGCCAAAACCCATTAGATCTAACCCCTTGTACCTAGGTCCAAACAGGATTAATTATGTCACACCCTGACTTTTGCGGAAGCGTGATTATGTGTGACTTGCTTAATATCATTGCATTCAACCATAACAAACAACTATATGATAAAACTAAAGATGTTCATCCATTGATTAAGTTTAAAAACATAACAACATTGTTTTAAACATAGACTTCAAATCCGAATTACAAACCATGCAAATTGTTTTAGAGTTCCACAAGGACTCAACAAAAGACACAAATGAAAACCAGGCTTTGAGTTATGTATCTTATCCATGATAAGACACATAATCCAAACCCTTAGACTCCAGATGACATCTTTTATTCCCAACATTACTTGAAACATCCAAACGCCCGCCAGATCCACATTTAATTCCCTGAAATACATGTAGTTTGAAAACATCAACAAAAGTTGAGCGAGTTCATGTGTTTGTTTGTGTGCACGAATAAACCTTTGAATCATTGAAAGTATGTATGTATGTTTGTAAATCCCGGTATGAAAGCAAACAAGGAAACATATCAATTAATGATTTGCAAGGCCATTAACATGTGTGCAACGGCGTAGGAAGGCTCAAACCTAGCAGATTTTGTACCGGGCTTCCGGCTGTAAGACATAGTCACCTCATGGGCCAAACCCCGGTCCACATGGGTGTGGGCTCGCTACACTCAAATAGATCTATCACTCATGTCCCTCGGTCCTAACACGAGGATTAATGGTCTTAGGAGTGCGCCTACCAATTCACATGATCTAACAGTGCATTCCTTAGCTAACCATACCAATTGTAATTGTTTGTAAACATTTTGTAACATGTACTTCACCCCCGAAGTTATAAAACAAAAACAGTTATAAGAAAAGGGGGACATGAACTCACAGTCTAGCGTTCTTCGTAATCAACTGTAACTCAAAGCTTCTTCTGGCGTACACGACTACCTACAACGTACTACGGTTTATTAGACGAGCGGGTCGTACCTTGACTTAGTATTAATTAGTGTCTTTGAGTTATGTTTCTTTGTGTCCTTAAAATTATTCCGAGTTATATAATTATTTGTTAAAATAATAAATATTATAACTTAAATTATATTTATTAAATTTCAGAATAATAGTTAAAATAATATATTTTAACTTGTTACTTTTTATGTATTTATACATGTATATCCTTCCCAAGGATTGGTGTATTTGTATTCGTATTCTTATACTTGTATATTTTTGCCATGTATTGGTGTTGTATTCCGGAGTGTATTTATACGTACGACAATACGTATTTCTATTATATTTATTAAGTATTCTTATAATTAATTTTGTATTAACTTTTCCGGAATAATATCTTTAATAAAAAAAATACATCAATATATATTTCCAAAATATATATTTTGACAAATATCACTTAGAAAAATTATTCATAATTTTTCCATTGGCAAAAATATTTATAAATCTCATACAAGTCTCAAAAATAGTATATTTCCAAGTCTAACTTAGAAAATATACATAAACTTATTTTCACCTAAAAATAATGTATTCCATGTGTATTCAAGAAAATATACTTTTCACCCCAAAAATATTGTATTTCATGTTTGTTTGAGAAAATATATTTTCTTCCAAAAATAATATTGTTTTGGTCAAAAATTACCGAAGCAATTAAGTGATCAAATTAGTTAAGTGAGGTAGTATGCTAAGAATGTGTATCGAAAATATGCTGGTTAAGTTCTTAACAAAAACAGTTTTCAGGATACGGCTCAGGATATTGAGCTGTATCTATGATCAAACAATGAGCAAAGAGGTAAAGGATGACACATGATGTACGAGGAAAGCCCTTGATCAATCTAGATCGCCAGCACAAAACCTCGGGAGCTGACAATCGTAGCTGCCTTGTTCTTCTTATTACTTCAAATATCAGGATACAGTGCAGGATATGATGCGGATCGACTAGGTGTTACAATGTGATTTGAATACAAGTGTAAGTGTATTGTGAGTGTTTGTAGCTAGAGAGCAAGAGTGTGCGAGAGATTGTGTGTGTCCTTATCTGATCCGATCAATCCTATTTATAGTAAAAGAAAGCTAACTAACTAGCCTATAATCCCGGGATAAAACGAATATTCCCTTTGTGAACGTTGTAGTCCACGTCTTCCGGCTTCAACATCCCTATTCCAACAGATTAGCCCGAGTCTTAAGGAGAAGAAGTCCACTCGAACGTTATAGACTTGCTACATTAATCTGCACGTGAATTAATTAGTCACTACCAGGATACTACATCAGGATGTTACCAATATCCTGATCCGGCATCCTGATCACAACAAAAGGAACATAGTCAGAATATTATTCAGGATATATAAGCGGAAATTCACCCGTAACAATTGTCCCCAAAATATATCTGTTGGTATACCAATTCCAACGGATATATTTTAAAACTTATCTCGTGAATCGAGGACATTATGTTGAAGTGACGATTGAAAAGACAAGCTGCAACTCCCAACGCGTTACTTACTCATCACCCCCTATGTTTAGCTTATATTTATTCAAGCCCTTTACGCCATAATTATTCCATTCCGGGCTCATTCCAGGTAATTCCTTCTTCTCTTTTCTCTATTTTTTTTTGTTTTCTTCCATTTTTCAATTGAAATTCCCCATGGCTTCACTAACAAGATCACACACAAATGAATCAACCCCAACCCTTGAAAGTCAAAATCTACTCCGAGAACCAGAAAAAGAGATTTGCTCTTTCAATAACGCCGACATTGCCGCCTTAAAAGATTCCGGCGCCTTTCCTGCCGGGGTAATCATCCGTCCCTTCGATCGGGAAGTCCGATTAGACACAGTATCAAACGAATGGGGTGCTTCTTAGCCTATCCTTTCTCCTTGGGACTCCGGTATCCTTTTCCAGCCTTCATTTCCCGCTTTTTCGAACTCACTGGCCTCAGTTACGCCCAAACCATGCCAATAGTTTGGCGAGTTTTAATGGTCTTAGGCCAAATTAAATCTTGTCATATCCCTGATCTTTGTGTCGAAGATCTCCCTATGGCATATCGTCTAAGGTCCCATGGTAATAGCTGTTTTCTCCTCTTCTCTACTTCTAAGAATCCCCTGATCCTCAAGGCCACTAAGAACGAAGATCAATGGCAAAGAAAGTTCTTTTTCGTAAAGAGGGATTCCATTGCTAAGGGTTTTGACCTGCCAGTAGAGTGGTTGACCTCGGGTAGGATTTAGGGTTTTAGGATTATCCCCAAATATATCCTGAAACTATATCCTAAACTGATACTCTTATGTTTTTATGCAGCAAACTTCAAGGAATTGGCTTCGCCTACTGAAAAATCCCAAGAAAGAATCAAGAGAATCTATCGATTGCCTGATAGTGATAGATCTTTCTCATCGCGTCTTCCAAGTTCAAGCCAGTACTCATCATCCGAAATGTCTGGTAAGGATCAAAATTTTCCACACACATATATATTTAGTTAAATAAAATATGAGCAGAAGTTTAGAGTCTCCCTAGTATGCAGCATCAGTCAAGGTTCCAGAGACCTTTGAGATTGAGGAGCTGGACAGCTATTCCACTCCTGTCAATGTCAAGAAGGAAACTCATGCCACCACTAGTTCCAAGCCGGTCCCGGTTCCTAAGCCCAACCCAAGAACTCGTGCCTCTATTGCCAAGAAGAGGAAAGGTTCCGAGGTCAGCACTCCAGGCTCTGAAGGGTTCTCTTATGAAGAACTCAGCTTTACTGACTCCTTAGAGCCGATGACATCCTTGCTTAACAAGGTAATATCCTGGTACCATATCCTGTGTACACATCCAGACAGAATATCCTGGTTAGTAAGTTTTGATTTATACCTGAATTTTGACTTGCCGGGTCTCCAGCATCTGCTCCACCTTTACACCGATGCCTTTAGTACAACCAAGTTTCAAGAAGCCAGAATCAAGCATCTTGAGACTACTGTTGCTGATCAGGGCTCTATTGCTGAAGCCAAATCCCGGCACTACGAGGATAAACTGAAGAAGGTTACTCAGGACGCCGAAGTAAAGCTGGCAGCCGTCCAAGTTGAGCACGAACATGCCATGGTATCCTTCCGGGAAGGGATAAAAAATTCGGCTGTTGTCTCCCTGCTACAAGCTCGCATCAAGATGGCTTATGAAGCCAAGGAGACAAGTCTCCTGGCCGGTTGATTCCTGGGTGGCAAAGCTAAAGGAGCTTGGAGGTAAACCTGTGCCATATCCTGCTAAAGCTGGGGCCGGTGAAACTTCCAAATCAGCAGAGGTGGCGGACAAGGCTGGAGAGAAGGAGGATGCTGGGATGGATACTGGTGAGGATTCTGCTCAGGATGCTGAAGCTGAGAAGACGGAGAAAGCTGGTGGTGATGCCGCTGTGTGAGGGCATTCAAGTGGGCGATGATGGATATTCGTGCCTAGGCCAGAGCCCAGTTTTTAAATTTGAATGTTGGTCTGTAATCCCAAAACAATTTACTTTTCCTGCACTCGAACAATTTACATTTCCTGCATGCTTTTTGAATATAACAGTTGGAAGTGGATGGGTCTCGGTTTGAGATGAAACCTTCAACTGTTATGTAAATATGGTCAAAAACTAATTGTGCTTTTGGTGGATGGATCTCAGTTTGAGATGAAGCCAAAAGCACAGTCTTTTGCTATGTTAATAATATAACTTTTTATGACCTTATCTATCATTGTCCTTTTTCAATTCTTGCTATGCATTGCCTAGTTTGAATATAATTTCAATGTTCCAAACTTAGTGTAGTATTTCAAATGTCCTAATCAAATATCATGAAAATATCCTGATCAGGATACTCGCAAATATCCTATTAAGACTTTTGTCAAATAGGGTTTTTATAACTCAAACAATTTAGATAAAGTTTTCAAAGAAAAATGATAGTTCATTTTTATTTTGCAAAGCTTGTTGTTTGATTTGAACATAGTTTCAATTTTCACTCTAAGTGTCATACCTTAAACATTCTGAGCAAATTCCCTGAAATATATCCTGAAAATATATCCTGAAACATATCCTAAGAATATATCCTGAAATAAATCCTAAGAATATATCCTGAAATATATCCTAAGAATATATCCTAATCAGAATATCTTCAATCTAAATATTATACTCATAAAGGTTTTAATCAAACTTTTGTCAAATACAGTTCCAAAAATTTAGACAACTTAGATAAGGCTTTTGAAGGAGCAAAAAGGAAAGATCATACCAGATAGAGAGTATAACCCTATCCTCAGACTTCAATCTTTTTGTAACTTTTCCATCGGAGATGTCCTCGATCCAAACTAAGCCCAAGCTTGATCCCCTGAGTTCTTCACAATGCCTTAGTAGGAATGTCCCCTTTGCATTATGTTTTCGAATACTTAGAGATTTTCTGGGCTTCAATTGCGACTGTTTGTATAATTTTTGTGTTACAGGGGATAAACCCTAAACTATCCTGGAGATAAATCCTTAGTGTTATGGGGATAAACCCATAGGTATTCTGGGGAAAATCCCAAGTTTTCATGCGCTACAAGCGGGAGTGTATAAATTCCAAGACTTAGAAAGGTGAAAACCTTTAAACCTTAGAGAGTATGAAAATACCCTTTCGCGAGAGAGGGTGATCAATCCTCATATACCTTTAGGATCCAGGATATAGCCAACAATAACGAAATTGTCAGCCACTTTTACATGGACTGGTCCCGCTATCTTGAACTATCCCTGGATAACTTGCGCTCCAGGCGGGGTGTTTAAACCCAATTCGAGAGAAAGGTGAATACCTTTAAACCTGTGAAGGGATCAGGATCCCTTAAACGTGAGAGAGGGACCAATCCTCTAATCTTCCGAATTATCCTGAGTGTATATCCTGGAGTCATATCCCAAAGCATATTCTGCAAAACAACCTTAAACTAAGGTGGGTATTAGCTTGACTAACACCCCTCCGATGCTTAAGTCAGTTCTGGGTTCAAACAAATTAAAGTAGAATTATATTTAAAAAAGATAGAATTCATACCATCCTGAGTTAGAAATTAAATTCTAAACTCACTTGAAATAGGCTTTGAGATGTATAGCATTCCAGGATCTTGGTAGTATATCCCCCTCCATATCCTTAAGCCGGTATGCTCCTTTCCCAGATTCCGATTCAATCTCATAGGGTCCTTCCCACTTCGGAGCTAATTTTCCATCAGCAGGATTGGTAGTATTCTGAAAAGCTTTCCTTAATACCCAATCTCCAACTTGAAACCTTCTAGTCCTAATATTCTTATTATATGCTCTGGATATTCTCTGTTGATATGTTGCCATCCTTAACCTTGCCGCATCCCTTGTTTCATCCATGGTATCCAATTCCTGACATAGGGCTTCAGGATTCCTCTCAGGATCCTGAAGGTTGGATCTTGCTGTAGGTATCACCATTTATGCCGGGATCGCTGCTTCTGCTCCAAATACTAAGGAAAATGGAGTTTGGCCAGTTGCACTCTTTACCGTCGTTCTTGTTATGGGCGAAATTCTGAGCTCATATCCTGGATAATATCTTAAATTATATCTTGCTTATCTGATATATGTTCATATCCGGGATGCTGATTCAGGATATTGGTAACATCCTGGAAGGTATCCTGAGGATTACTAACGGATTGTGTGCAGGAGTACGAGTCCGGGTTCCCAACGTTCACAAAGACCCTTTCTCCGGAAGACTCGGCCCAAGTCGTTCGAATGAAGACGTTGAAGCCGCTTTACTCGGTCCACAACGTTAATAATGGAATATTTGGGAGCATCCCATATTTATAGGAATTTTAGTTTGTATTTCGTAACTATAAATATATGGATAAATCAGATCAATAGGACACAACAACTACACTCGCTACTCTCTCACACTCACTCTCTCGCAACTTTCACTTTCACAAAAAGCATTGTAACACTTAGCGAGCTGATCAATATCCTGCACTGTATCCTGACGTTTAAAGCAATAAGAAGAACAAGGCAGCTGCGATTGTCAGCTCCCGATGTTTTATGCCGGCGATCTAGATTGATCAAGGGCTTTCCTCGTATATCTCGTGTCACCCCTTTTACTTTTTGCTCATAGTTTGATCGTAGATACAACTCAATATCCTGAGCCATATCCTGAAAACTGTTTTCGTAAACAACATACCCAGCATATTTCCAACACACTTTTTAGCACACTACCTCACTTAACTAATTTGATTACTAAATTGCTTCGGTAATTTTTGACCAAAACAATTTGGCGCCCACCGTGGGGCAAGTGGTGCTATCTTTACTAAAAATCTTTGTGAAATCGTTAATCGGTTTTCTATTTTCAAAACTTTTTGCCACATTATTTACAATGGCCTCAAGATCAAGCATGAGCTCCTCCACCGTGTCTGCTACAACTTCTACTACTACTGGTTCGGTGCTTCCACCACCTCCTCCAAGGATGCAAGCTTCTTCACAACCTCAGGATATTATCCCTACTCGGAGTATTCAAGGATCTGCTCCCGTTTTGGCTTCTAATGATGAAATTCTAACCTTATTTGGAAGTGTGCAGGAGCAAATGAGGCAGCAACAGGAAACGAACCAAATGCTGATGAGAAAAATACAACTCTTGAAATCTAGCTCAAGCAGACCCGTTGAGGATATCGTCACTCCTTTACAACCCAGAGCTTTGAACTTTAGTTCGGCTGTATATACTGAGGATAACAGGGGAAATATTGTGCCTAGCCATCCTCAGAATCATACTCCTGAAATACCCTCCTCGGTCACAATGTCGACTATGAGGAGCTCAGGATATGCTTCAGGATATGGCCGGAATCCTCAGACTGGTAACATGTCAAATAATAATATTCTTGCTACTAATACTAATGGATCTTTGCAGGATGCAGGTATGACGTCAACATTTACTAGGGAGCTTCAGAAATTGAGGGACATGATATCCAGTGTACCTGGGGTGGTCCAGCCAATTCCGGAAGTGTCCCAAGACAGCCACAGGATATCCCGCTTTGCATATCCTATGTGTGATGCTGAAATCCCAAAGAGATTTCAAACTCCCAACATGAAACTGTATGATGGAACTACGGATCCTGAAGAGCATATTGCCCAGTATAGGGAAAGAATGGAGATCAACCCTATCCCTCCAGATCTTAAGGAAGCATGCCTATGCAAGGGTTTTGGTTCTACCTTAACAGGATCGGCCTTGAAATGGCTCTTGAATGTTCCTCCTCATTCGATTACATCATTTGCTCACCTAGTGAATTTGTTTAATAGTCAATTTTCTTGTAGTCGAAGTTTTGAAAAACTAACAAGTGATCTCTACAGGATAACTCAAGGACCTCAGGAATCCTTAAGAGATTATGTGAACAAGTTTAGCCGAGAATCCTTAGACATTCCACATCTTGATGTAGCGACAGCTGTGCAGGCTTTCAAGATGGGGCTGCAAAAAGATTCTCAATTTTACCAAGATCTTGTAATGAACCAATGCAGGAACTTGGATTAAGCTCGAAACAGGGCCCTAAGATATATTCGACTGGAGGATGACAAAAAGATGCAAGAGAGGATGAACTCGTCCACCACTTATGAGTCAACTAATAGGAAGTCAGAATCCTCATTTAAACCATATCGCTCTAAGCCGTATGGCAGAAATGACAACAAGAAAGTAAATGCTGTAGAAGACGAGGATCCTGAAGAATATCCTGAATTATCTGAATATTGCTTTTCTGTTAACATACCTGAATTAATGTATGCTATGCAGGGTTTGGGAGAAAAAGCTAGGTGGCCTCGAAAGAATCAACAAAAAGCTGATTGGAAGGATAAGTCCAAATGGTGTGCCTTCCATGAAGATTTCGGACATGTAACTGAGGATTGCATTGCACTAAGAAAAGAAATAAGTTATCTTCTAAGCAAGGGGTATTTGAAGGATCTCCTAGGAAGAAAGAAGAATAAGGGTCAGGATACTGAGAAGGATCCTGAACGAGCAGCATCACCTCCTGCGGATGCCAAGACAATCAACTTTATTTCAGGAGGATCCGACATTTGTGGGACTTCGTATTCTGCGGCCAAGAGACATGCAAAGGAGGCTAAGGCCGAAAGGGGAGACAAACCAGCCAGGATGGCTACCCTCACGACTGATAAAGTGATCACTTTCGACAGTGATGATAGGGATACTGTGCAAGATCCTCACCATGATGCTCTGGTAATAACATTATATGTAGCTAACCATTTTGTACGCATGATATTGGTGGACAATGGAAGCTCCGTCAACATAATCCAACTAGAAACTTTGAAGAGAATGAATGTATCTCCAATGGATATCACTTCGAAATCTACCGTGCTTGTTGGGTTCAGTGGGGAGGCTAGGAACACAGTGGGAGAGATAAAGTTACCAGTATATGTTGAAGGGGTCAACTCGATACAACGTTTCTGTGTGATGGACTCCCTATCCTGCTATAACATCATACTGGGCAGGCCATGGATCCATGATATGAAGGCTGTGCCATCAACTTATCATCAATGCATCAAGATTCCTACCCCTTGGGGGGTTGTCAAGGTTGATAGTGATCAGCAGGAGGCGAAAGAATGTTACTCATCCTCAATGAAATCCTCAACCAAGCCTAATACAGCATAGCAATTAAAGATGCGGGCCCAGGATATCGTGGAGGCTTCAGAGCAGGATATGAAGAAAATTATCCTGGATCAGGATAATCCTGATATCTCGGTGCTCGTAGGAACCAATATCCCTCAGGATATTGAAGAACAGTTAACTAACTTTTTGAAGTGCAGGATGTCAACATTTGCATGGAAGCATGAAGATATGACAGGTATATCCAAAGACATTATCACTCACAAGCTTGGAATTGACAGGTCGTTCAAGCCTGTTCAGCAAAAGGGAAGGAAGTTTGCTCCTGAACGAAATACGATTATCCAAGAGGAAATTGAAAGATTGTTGAAGTCCAAAATGATCAGAGAAGTCAAGTTTCCAAGATGGCTAGCAAATGTAGTCGTGGTACAGAAGAAAAATGGAAAATGGAGAGTCTGTGTAGATTACACAGACTTGAACAAGGCTTGTCCCAAAGACCCATTTCCTCTTCCTCATATTGATGCAATGGTGGATGCTACTGCCGGGCATGAGATGTTAACCTTCATGGATGCATCCTCAGGATTTCAGCAGATTCAAATGGAGCCTTCAGACCAGGAGGATACTGCCTTCATGACACCAACAGGTATTTATTGTTATACTGCTATGCCTTTTGGTTTGAAAAATGCAGGTGCAACATACCAGAGATTGGTAAACATGATGTTCAAAGACAAGCTGGGGGACACCATGGAGGTATACATTGACGATATAGTGGTAAAATCTAAAAAGGCTGAGGATCACCTTCAGGATATTAAGGAAGCATTTGATATCCTGGATCAGTACAACATGAAACTAAATCCTGCTAAGTGCCATTTCGGAGTGGGGGCAGGAAAGTTTCTAGGATATATGGTGACCAAAAGAGGAATAGAGGCAAGCCCGGAGCAGATTAACGCCATCTTAGATATCAAATCACCTTCAAATATGAAGGATGTTCAACGGTTAACAGGGCGAGTTGCAGCATTGAACAGATTTATATCAAGATCCTCCGAGAAATGCAAGGAATTTTATGATATCCTGAAGAAAAACAAGAAGTTCGAATGGGGAGAGAAGCATGAAGCAGCCTTGCAGTATCTTTCAACTGCACCTCTATTGATGAAGCCTGAGAATGGTGAACCACTGTCCCTATACCTCGCAGTATCGGGGAATGCTGTAAGTGCCGTCCTTATAAAGGATCATGAAGGTCAGCAATATCCTGTCTATTATGTTAGTAAAAGTTTGTTAGATGCTGAAACTAGATATTCTCATTTAGAAAAGTTGATACTAGCATTAGTTATGGCATCGACGAAGCTTAGACATTACTTTGAGACACATAGAATTCATGTTAAAACCAATTATCCTGTTTAAAATGTGCTTAGGAAACCCGAGATGTCAGGTAGAATGGCCAAGTGGTCAGTGAAGTTGAGTGCTTATTACTTAGTGTATGAACCTAGGAATGCCATAAAATCGCAGGCTCTAGCTGACTTTGTGGCTGATTTCAGTAGTGACATTCAGGATGAGGTAGATCTAGAAGTCCAGCAGTTAGGAGAATCCTCAGGATCCTGGACATTATATACCGATGGAGCATCTAATGTCAGAGGAGTAGGATTGGGAATACTACTAAAATCGCCACAGGGGGACATATTACCCCAGGCTATTAGATGTGAATTCCCTGCTACTAATAACGAAGCAGAATATGAGGCTTTGATTGCAGGATTAGAACTGGCTAAAAATATGAATATTAAGAATTTGCAAGTATATGTGGATTCCTTGTTAATTACTAATCATTTTAATGGATCCTATGCAGTTAAAGGTGAGAAGTTAATTGAATATCTTGATATTCTCAAAAAATTAGCAGGATATTTCGATGTTTTACACTTGAACAGGTACCAAGGGAAGATAATGCTGAAGAAGATGCCTTAGCAAATATGGGATCATCGGTTAGGATACCAGAAGGGACCCAGATATCAATATTGCATATCTTGTATCCTGCAACGAATCCTCAGGATAAAGAAGTAGTAAGTATTCAGGATCCTGGAGCTGGGAATCCTGAGGAGGACCCTAAATCCTGGACGGCTCCAATCATAAGATATCTCAAGGAAGGACACATCCACAGAGACGAAAATCCTAAGGCTTTTAGGATGAAGGTATCACGATTCACCATTATAAATAAAGTTTTGTATAAGAAATCTCTTGCAGGACCATATTTAAGATGCTTGGAAGATTCCGAAACTAAAGAAGTGCTTCAAGATATACATGAAGGGGATTGTGGTAACCATACTGGGGGCAGGTCGTTATTCTCAAAGGTATTGAGAACAGGATACTATTGGCCGACAGTGAAGAAAGATGCTGCAGAATATGCTCGAAGATGTGATGCATGTCAAAGACACAGTAACATACTACATCAACCAGCTGAACCACTATATCCTATAGCTTCCCCTTGGCCGTTCATGAAATGGGGGATGGACATAGTAGGGAAATTACCAAAAGCTCCAGGAGGAAAAGTCTTTATGCTGGCAATGACTGATTATTTCTCAAAGTGGGTTGAAGCTGAAGCATTTGTTCAAGTTAGAGACCAAGAAGTAGTATCCTTCATAAAGAGGAATATCCTGACCAGGTTTGAAGTACCAGCTGAAATCATTTGTGACAATGGATCCCAGTTTATAAGCAAGAGGACTACTGACTTTTGCAAGAGTTGGGGAATCAAAATGATCACATCCACTCCGGTACATCCTCAAGCAAATGGACAAGCTGAATCCTCAAACAAGATAATTGTCAACAACTTAAAGAAAAGACTAGGGGCTAAAAAAGGAAGATGGGCAGAAGAATTACCCTTTGTTTTGTGGGCTGATAGAACAACGGTAAATAATGCAACGGGCCAAACCCCATTTTTCCTAGTATTTGGAGCAGAAGCAGTGATCCCAACAGAAATGGTGATACCTACGGCAAGATCTATCCTCCTGAATCCTAAGCAGAATCCTGAAGCTTTGTGCCAAGATTTGGACACTGTAGACGAAACGAGAGATGCAGCAAGGCTAAGGATGGCAGCATATCAACAAAGGATATCCAGAGCATATAACAAGAATATAAGGACTAGGAGGTTCCAAGTTGGAGATTGGGTGTTAAGAAAGGCTTTTCAAAATACCACTAATCCTGCCGATGGAAAGCTGGCTCCAAAATGGGAAGGACCATATGCGGTTGAATCAGAATCAAGAAAAGGAGCATACCGACTTAGGAGTATGGAGGGGGATATGCTACCAAGATCCTGGAATGCTATACACTTAAAGCTCTATTTCAAGTAAGAATAGAATTTAATTTCTATCTCAGAATGGTATGTATTCTATCTCTCTTAAATATATTTGAATTCGTTTATTATCTTGAACCCAATACTGACTTAGGCATCGGAGGGGTGTTAGCCAAGCTAACACCCACCTTAGTTTAAGGTTGTTTTGCAGAATATACATCAGGATACAACTCCAGGATACACGCTCAGGATATCTTGAAGGATTAGAGGATTGGCCCCCTCTCTCACGGTTAAGGGATCCTGATCCCTTCAAAGGTTTAAAGGTATTCACCTTTCTCTCGAATTGGGTTTGAACACCCCGCCTGGAGCACAAGTTATCTAGGGATAGTTCAAGGTAACGGGACCAGTTCATGTAAAAGTGGCTGACAATTTCGTTACTATTGGCTATATCCTGGATCCTGAAGGTATATGAGAATTGATCACCCTCTCTCACGAAAGGGTATTTTCGTACCCTCTAAGGTTTAAAGGTTTTCACCTTTATAAGTTTTGGAGTTTATACACTCTCGCCTATAGCGCATGGATATCAGGGTTTATCCCCAGGATGTTAAGGGTTTATCCCCAGGATGTTAAGGGTTTATCCCCAGGATATCAGGGTTTATCCCCAGGATATCAGGGTTTATCCCCAGGATATCAAGGTTCATCCCAGGATATTAAGGGTTTACCCTAGGATATTCAAGGTTTATGCAGTAAAACTAAAGTATGGCTATGTTAAACACAGGGGACATACATCATACAATTTAAAGGATGGATTTAAACTTATGCACTGGGGACATCCCTGCGATTGAAGGTTGGAATTGACTCTCTGGGAGTATTTGGTATGATCTCTCCTTTTTATAACTTAATTTTTATAAATTACGAGGCAGTATCCTGAGTAGGATATCTCTCAGGATATTCTTACAATGTGTTCCCAAGATTGTCCAAATTTAACTATTTTCATAAGCAAAATTTAAGCACTAAGTAGTAACAACGGGAAAAAAGCCAAAAGAAAGTTATATTATTAACGTACCAAAATATGTGCTCTTGGTTTCACCTCAAACCAAGGTCCATCCACCAAGAGCACGGATAGTCCCATACCGTATTTACTAAACAGTTGAAGGTTTTGTCTCAAACCGAGACCTATCCACCACCAACTGTTATATTGTTCAAAAGAAAAGACATATTAACGTTGATGACCAAGGGCTTCGTCCTGAAACTCAGGATCCCTCCACATTTGGCCATCATATTGTTCAAATGCAGGAAAGTTAAAATGCAGGAAAAGTAAATTGTTTTGGGGTTACAAACCAACGATCAAATTTAAAAAAGTGGGCTCCGGCCTTGGCACATACATCCATCATCACCCACCTGAATGCCCTCACACAGTGGCATCTTCTCCAGCTTTCTCCGTCTTATCAGCCTCAGCATCCTGAGCAGCATCCTCGCCAGCATCCGTCCCAGCATCCTTCTTATCTCCAGCCTTGTCCACCACCTCTGCTGATTTAGAGGATTCACCAGCTTCCGCAGGAAGGGGCACAGCCTTGCCTCCAAGCTCCTTCAGCTTTGCCACCCAGGATTCAACCGACCAGGATGGGCACTCAAGGCCTGTCTCCTTGGCCTCATAAGCCATCTTAATGCGAGCTTGTAGCAGAGAGACGATGGCAGAGGCTTTGATTCCATCCCAGAAAGAAACCATGGCCTGTTCATGCTCCATTTGAATGGTGGCCAGTTTGATCTCAGCATCCTGGGTGACCTTCTTCAGCTTGTCCTCATAGTGCCGGGTCTTCACTTCAGCAATGGCCCCTTGGTCAGCAACAGTGGTTTCGAGCTGTTTGATCCTGGCTTCTTGGAACACGTTCGTACTGCAAGCATCAGTGTAAAGGTGGAGCAGATGCTGGAGGCCCTGCACGTCAAATTTCAGGTATAAGTCAAAATATATTAACCAGGATATCCTGTCAGGATATCCTATCAGAATATATGTGCAGGATATAGTCGCATGATATTACCTTGTTGAGGAAGGATGTCATTGGCTCTAAGGAGTCAGAAAAGCTGAGTTCTTCATAGGAGAACCCTTCAGAGCCTGGGGCACTAACTTCAGAACCTTTCCTCTTTTTTGCGGTGGAAGCACGAGTCTTCGGATTAGCCTTAGGAGCCGGGAGCGGCTTGGAGCTGGTGGCAGCAGGGGTCTCTTTCTTGACCATGAGTGGGGTAACTGTCAAGCTCGTCAAGATCAAGGAGGATTGGAACTTTGCTGGAGTCTGCATACAGGGAGTAAAATTCTTTCCTAAATATGCCAAATAAAAACATGTATGCAGGATATTGTGCAGGATCCTTACCAGACATGTTTGCACTGGAAAGAGGGCTTGGAGATGGTGGAGACGGATTAAAACTTCTTTCAGCCTCTGAGAGGAGTCTGATAGCGTCAATTCTCTTCTGTGAATCGGCTAGGGGAGGTGCAAGCTTCCTAAAATCAGCTATGTACAAAACAATAAAAAGAAGTTGATCAGTTCAGGATATGAAACAGAATATAAGGCAGGATCATCCTTAAACCCTAAATCCTACCCTTTCTCAACCACTTCACCGGATATTCCGTTCCACCAGGGATGGAGTCTCTTTTTACAAAGAAGAACTTGGATTGCCATTTCTCCTCGTTCCTGGTGGCACGAAGTATCAGCGGATCGCCGGAGGTGGAATAAAACAAAAATCTACAAGATCCATGGCATCTAAGCCGATATGCTAGGGGGAGGCCGTGAACGGAATGGTCAAGAATGTGATTCCTCTTGATCTGATCAAGAACAGACAAGACTCGCCAGAGCGTCAGAATTGTTTGGCTAAAACAGATTTTTTTAATTTTGAAAAACTCGGTGATAAAGTTTGGAAAAGGAAACCGTAATCCTAAGGTAAAGGGAAAGGCATTAAAGCACAACCACTCATCGGAAACCATGTCTGACCGGATTTCCCGGTCAAACGGCCGGAATACCGTCCCATCCGGGAAGATACCGGAGGATTTGAGAGCCGACAAGTGGGCACTGTCAAAGGTGCATATTTCCTTCTCCGGTTCTTAGAGAAGATTCTATTGGGTGAATGAAGGGGCGGAGTCGCCGGAGCTTGATCGTGTTTGCCTTGTCATATTCTCACCGGGATATGGAACAGAATGTGAGAAGAAGATGAAGATCAGAGAGAAAATGTTTACCTTTTTCCTTATCAGTAATAGTTAAAAAAGGATGAGGATGAGAAGTTATAGGGAGGTAATGAGTAAATATAGGCTGTGCAGTTACAAGCGGTCACATCATGGGTCTAATCTATTAATTGCCTCGTTATTCGTAAAAAATATGACCGTTAGTGCCAGGATACTAAACGGTAACATTTTTTGGGGACAGTTGTTATGGGCGAAATTCTGAGCTCATATCCTGGATAATATCTTAAATTATATCTTGCTTATCTGATATATGTTCATATCCAGGATGCTGATTCAGGATATTGGTAACATCCTGGAAGGTATCCTGAGGATTACTAACGGATTGTGTGCAGGAGTACGAGTCTGGGTTCCCAACGTTCACAAAGACCCTTTCTCCGGAAGACTCGGTCCAAGTCGTTCGAATGAAGACGTTGAAGCCGCTTTACTCGGTCCACAACGTTAATAATGGAATATTCGGGAGCATCCCATATTTATAGGAATTTTAGTTTGTATTTCATAACTATAAATAGATGGATAAATCAGATCAATAGGACACAACAACTACACTCGCTACTCTCTCACACTCACTCTCTCTCGCAACTTTCACTTTCACAAAAAGCATTGTAACACTTAGCGATCTGATCAATATCCTGCACTGTATCCTGACGTTTAAAGCAATAAGAAGAACAAGGCAGCTGCGATTGTCAGCTCCCGAGGTTTTATACCGGCGATCTAGATTGATCAAGGGCTTTCCTCGTATATCTCGTGTCACCCCTTTTACTTTTTGCTCATAGTTTGATCGTAGATATAGCTCAATATCCTGAGCCGTATCCTGAAAACTGTTTTTGTAAACAACATAACCAGCATATTTCCAACACACTTTTTAGCACACTACCTCACTTAACTAATTTGATCACTAAATTGCTTCGGTAATTTTTGACCAAAACAGTTCTACCAGCCCATAAAACAAAGGGTAATTCTTCTACCCATCTTCCTTTTTTAGCTCCTAATCTTTTCTTCAAATTGTTGACTATTATCTTGTTCGAGGATTCTGCTTGCCCATTTGCTTGAGGATGTACCGGAGTAGATGTAATCATCTTGATTCCCCAACTTTTGCAAAAATCAGTGGTCCTTTTACTGATAAACTGAGAGCCATTGTCACAAATTATCTCAGCTGGTATCCCAAACCTAGTCAGGATGTTCCTTTTTATAAAGGATACTACTTCTTGGTCTCTAACTTGAAAAATGCTTCAGCTTCAACCCATTTACAGAAATAATCAGTCATTGCCAGCATAAAGACTTTTCCTCCTGGAGCCTTTGGTAATTTTCCTACTATATCCATTCCCCACTTCATGAATGGCCAAGGGGAAGCAATAGGATATAGTGGTTCAGCAGGTTGATGTAGTATATTACTATGCCTTTGACATGCATCACATCTTCGAGCATATTCTGCAACATCTTTCCTCATCGTCGGCCAAGAGTATCATGTTCTTAATACCTTTGAGAATAACGATCTGCCCCCAGTATGGTTACCAAAATCCCCTTCGTGTATATCCTGAAGCACTTCTTTGGTTTCGGGATCCTCCAGGCACCTCAGGTATGGTCCTGCAAAAGATTTCTTATACAAAACATCATTTATAATAGTGAATCGTGATACCTTCATCCTAAAGGCCTTAGGATTCTCATCCTTTGGGATGTGTCCTTCCTTGAGATATCTCATGATTGGAGCTGTCCAGGACTTAGGATCCTCCTCGGGATACTCATCATCAGGATCCTAGATACTTACTACTTCCTTATCCTGAGATTTGAGAAGATCCGTCGCAGGATACAGGAAATGTAGTATTGGTATTTGGGTTCCCTCCGGTATCCTGACTGATGATCCTAGATTTGCCAAAGCATCTGCTTCAGCATTATCCTCCCTCGGTACCTGTTCAAGTGTAAAAACATCGAAATATCCTGCTAATTTTTTGATAATTTCGAGATATTTGATTAACTTCTCACCTTTAACTGTGTAGGATCCATTAAAATGACTAGTAATTAACAAGGAATCAACAAATACTTGTAAGCTTTTAATATTCATATTCCTGGCCAACTCTAATCCTGCAATCATGTCACACCCCGACCACGTAGAACATACCAAACGTGGCGGAAACATCGGGGAGTGTTGTAACAGAATTAATGTTTCAAATCCATGGCAATTGAAGTTTCGTTTTATTCATTAAAAGTGTTACAATGTCTTAACAAACAAGGAAATACAACATAATTAACTAGTCTTGCATCTTTTATTGTCACTAAAGCCCAAGTCTGTCTATGTGTGTCTTGATTATCTTATGCAACAGCTCCTGAAAAACACATGTGAAAATAGGTACGTCAGCATAAAAAATGCCTGTGAGATACATAGGTTTTGTGAAAATAAGATTCATGACTTATGTTTGAGAAAATGTTTAGTCATGAACCTTGTTATTTGCTTTGTCTTTTAAATCATTTGAAAAACGATAAGATCAGATGATAAGTATAAATAAATGTAAGGTTAAATGAATAACCAAGTAAAATATGTTTGCATAAGATAAGTTGTTTAGAAATCAATATCTTGTGAAAAGTATGTTATTTGTATGTAATGTTCTATGTCTCAAACTGAAATGATTCAAATAACGTTACGACATGTAATACCATACAAACACTTATATATAGGAAGTACCAGCGGCGTATCCACCATGCTTGTATCATATTACACACGCATCGTTACTTAATCACTTAATCAAACCAAACCAAACAATGTAAAATGTTCATGTCAAGATGTAAATCATGTCAAAATGTCTATGTCAAATATCCATGTCAAATGTCTATGTCAAATATCCATGTCAAATGTCTATGTCAAATATCCATGTCAAATGTCTATGTCAAATATCCATGTCAAATGTCTATGTCAAATATCCAAGTCAAATGTCTATGTCAAAATGTCATGTATGGCAAGTGAAAGGTCTCAACTAAACCATATGCACAAAAACAAAGTATTGAAGTAAAACTTGGTTTAAATCAAAGCTATGTTTTGTGTAAATGCATGCAAATATTTAATATGAACATTTATGCAGTATTGTGAAAATGCATACATCCAAGCCTGGCGACTGTGGTGATAAACCCTTTAAACAAATTAAAGGTCTATCTGTCTTATATCAACGAATTCGGTCATTCCTTTCATCCCCTTTCCCTGGGACGTCCGGAATGGGAGTTGTCAATTCCTATGGTACCACTACCTACTAACGAACGGCATGATCGGTGTTAATGAATGTATTGTCCCATGTAAACAAACCAAATGTCATACCAAAATGTAAGCATGTGATGAAAACAAAGTACTAAGTATGCACGCAATGGACATACATAGCATAAAATGTAAATGTAAAACGATGTACTAAGTATGAACTAAATGGACATACATAGCATAAAACACAATGAGATCATGTACTATAATGTACTAACGAACATAGCAGTATATGATGCGAAAACAGGAAAGCATGAAAGTAACAAGTAGGCACATGTGTTCCACCCCAAAACAGTTTGGAAAACAGTAAAAGAGGGGTCTATGTACTCACTTGAGATTGCTCAGTAGTCCTTGAGTAACAACTAAACAATGCTAGAGATCGCGGATATCAAACGACACCTAGTATAGGTAACTACATTAATAAACCGGACCTAAATCGGAAGACTGGGTAGCATGAGGGTTTGTAAACCAAATGAGTGTAGGAACTCATATGATATGGTTAATCAAAGCCTACATACTAAATGAAACTTAACCTAATTGTTTACGACCCATTACGACCCGTTTAGGAAGCTTATGCTACTTTAACGCGTCGTGCGCGTGAAACGCGTTCGGACCGCCTAACTAGCCCTATGACAAGCGTTATATGCCTAAACATGTTACATAATCAGTTACGTGACAAAAATTTAGGTTACATATGCTAAATTACCAATTATGTATGAAAAGGGTATTTTGGTAATTTACCTAAGGCATATAAACTACCTATCATACAACTACTTAAACGCCGTGACCATAAGGTATAACCTCGGAAGGTTATTCCCTACAATATGGTCACCTAATGTATTTGGTCGGATCCTAATGATCGACCAAACTGGGTCGGGTTCGAGGTATAAGCGATTTATTAGATCGCTTACCCTACGACCCTAGACAACGTGGTAATCAGTAGGCATAGTCCCAAGGGACTATGACCATCGTGATTACAATCACGTTGCGAAGTTCAAACGAACTTCGCATTGACCGTTACTGGTCAATGCTGAAAGTCAAACAAAGTTTGACTTTCTGACTCGAAAAGCAGTAAAAATAAGGAAAAGAACGAAAGAATACTTACGAAGGGTCCCCGAATGCTAACCCAGATCAAAATAGCTCAGGTATGAAACGAAGGTTCCAACTTAGAGCTTTCTTAATCAGATTTGTGGGTTTTGGGGTTGAGGGTGGATGGGTATTTATAGTATTCGGTCCACCGTTAGGATCGTTTGTCGATTATCGTGCCTTAATCTCGTGCGTACACTTGTCACAAAGGTTATGGAGCCACATATGCTCCTTAACTTTGTGACACATCAACTTAAAACATGTGGTTAAGGATCATTTAGTTGCAACTTGTAATTAAAAACATTTAATCTGATCAGCAAGTCAGTCGCGTAGCGCGACAGGTAGCCCCTCAGGCGTCGCGCTACGCTAGCACTCAACCTGAATCAGAAAGTTTCATAATTTGGCAGCAATGGTCCCTGCACGTGTTTAAGCGATTTTCGATGCGTTTGAACCCCGTTAACCTCATTTCAAGGCTCTAAAATGAAGTTAAAGTATAGGGAACTCAAAACATGTTCAAAAATATGCCGGATGATGGTTCGTTTGGTCGTACGAACGCGATGTTCGCTTAATTACGACGGAATGCGCATAAGCGCGAAAAACGAACCAAATGACGCGACGAATGGATTTTTTCTTATGGCGAACACTAAAATATAATGTAGTCATGCTTACATAAATTTTTGGATGTCCAGATGTATTCAGAACGTAAGTTATGCGCGAAAATGCAAACTTGTGCACGTTTTGACACTTTTAGTCCCTGAATGACACAAAAGTTTATTTTAGCATACCGAACACCTCAAAGCCTATTTCTAAGCTATGTGAAGGGTATTTATGGTATGTTTAACTTATGGTCATGCTCCGGAATGTCTGTTACAGTTCAAATTGGCATACTTTCGCAGTTTGTCAAGTTTAGTCCCTGTAAGCGAATTAGCTTGTTTTTGCCATACCAAAGCCTTCAAAACTTATTTCTAAGTTATGTAAAGGTTATTTAAGGTATGTTAAGCCTATTTCACTATTCCGGAGTGTTCGTTGCATTAAACTGGTTATATTTACGCATCAGTGCGCGTATAACCTTCCAGAAAGCGATTTAGAGTTTGAAATTGAACAGAAATTGATATGTGCAAATGATACACATATTTTTACAAATACCAAGTATGAAATACAATATTTCATTGGTTTGGTATTTGTTTGATGGCCGTGGAGGCACAGGTGTTACAGTCTCCCCTGCTTTAGGAAATTTCGTCCCGAAATTTATTTAGAGGAAACTTGTGAGAGTTTAAAACATGAAGTTGAAAAGATCAAATAACATTGGTTAGGGTTCTTGAACTTCTAGTAACCTTAATAACATTATGTTTGCAATGTAAGAGGGACACTTATATACAAGTATATGAAGCGTCATTGGTGCGTCCACCATACCTCCATTACATCGTTATCATTTTGTTATTGTTGTCGCTATCGGTTCTTACACATAATAAATCTTACTGGGTTTCTGTGCATTGAATTCCATAATTATGTAGGCCTCCATAATTACGTAGTTCCTTGTACAGTCCGCACAGTCTATTTTATAATGTGTAGTGTAAAACCAAATGAACAATCCTGTGATGAGTGTAACTAGACTGCCATAGAGTCTTTTAGACTAAATCAATAAATGATTTAAATAGACTATCAAGGAGTCTGTTCAGCTACATCACTAGATGTCATTCTTTAACCAAATTGTGAATCAATCTTTTTGACTAGACCACTAAAGGGTCTCTTATGAATCATGGAGTAGTACTATATCAATCCAAGGGTCTTAACTATTACATAGAAGCCCATTAAGGATTTAAAGTAGTACCTTTTTGAATATCCTACTACGAATCCCTCATATGAAGATATGAAAAATTCTACGAGGATTTGGATAACGAATTATCCAGAGTATAAAAACACAAAAAAATGCATAAAAGAAAACATAAGATGCATAAACACATAGTCACATAACCACAAAATTGTTTAACTAGAAGTTCGTTCTGCTAACAAAGCACATGTATTTAAAGCACACTAGGAATCCATCTCGTGGATTTCATTTGGTACTTTAAACTTTATCAAGAATCTATCTATAAAGATAGAAAGATTTTTAAAAGAAAAATTCGATTTCGATTATAAGGAACCGAAATGTTCGAATTAAGGTACAAAAGGAATCCAATTAAGGACTCTGATTTGAATGATGATTATCCACAAGGGTCTAATTGTGGAGATAAAAAGATCCCATATGGATTTTAGAAGTTGGAGATGTTTTGAAATCTTGCACGGGATGTGCTTAAGTCAAAACATGAAGTAAAATGCTTATGAAGTTGAGATGCTAGATATGTCAAGGCGACATATGAAGCAGAATTTTGAAGGTTAAGTCAATGTATGAGGAAAATATTTTTGAAAACTATGCATGGGGTTCTTTTAAGAAAAATGTGTTTAACGTTTCTGAAACCTTATATATAATACTGTTGAAATCATAAAGTAGGTGTATTAGATAGATATATTTACAAAAATGTTTTAAAATCATGCGAGATAAATTTTGAAATTATGTATAAGGTTTTTGAAAGACATGAATGATGCTTTTCGAAATCATGCACTTGATCAGAAAATGTATTGTGTTAATATTGTCTTCAGACTATATGAAATATTTTGAAATTAGAAAGGTTGGTTTTGATAACATGGCCAATGTTCTTGAAATAACATAGACAATGCATCTAGGAAAATTGTTTTCAAACTATATGAAATGTTTTGAGATCATGAAGATTGTTTTGAAATACTGGTACTGTGTATGTTGAAAAATCAAAACGTAATGGGTAAGAGATTTGAAAATACCCTTAGTTATCTAACCAAGGATTTAATGGCACAGATGTGCAGAAGCATGATCACTCATAATGTCACTTTATTTTGTGTACTTTGTTTCTTAGAATGAAACGAGTACTTAAGATTTTTGAAGGAATCATGAGTGATCATTTGAAAGAGAGAATCACAAGAGTAGTTTGTAAGGAACATAGTTCCTTGATGTAGGTATCATAGGAAAATCATACACACATGTAACTATACTTGTATATCAGCATTTGTGAACAACGATTTATTTATAAACAAAACAGATTGTTTCACATTACAAGGAAACAAAAGAACAAAAGCGTAAGACAGCAACATCCTTTGTTCAGCTGAATGCTCATCCGTGGGTCGGATTTGCATTAGCAAGCTTTGGGCATCGGTTTCTGTAGTGGGTTAGATCCCCACAATTGTAACAGGCACCAGGTGGATAGTGTGGTCGTGCAGCTTGACCCTGTTGCTGAGCAAGAGGCTGAGCAACTTGTTGAGCCGGGTTCTGAACTGGGCGATTCGGATTAGCAGGGATGCGACAGGTGTTAGCAAGATGACCGGATCTTCCGCAGTTGGTGCACTGACGACACTGGAGGTGTGGTTGATGATGGCCGTTACACCTATTGCACAAAGGTGCATTGCCAAAATAAGGCTTCTTGGCTAGTGGTTGCGCAGGCTGATTTGGTGCAGCTTGGGCCTGTGCAGTAATGGCATTGTTTTGGGAAACCTTACGCTTCCTTGCCCTCTTGGATGAACTAGAATCCTTTGCATTCTTGTTTTGACCTTTCTTGCTATCCTCCTTGTCAGACGACTGTTTCTCGCCCTTGTCACCCTTCCTGTGTAACTTATTCTTCCTAATCTGCGACTCAGTCAATGTCGCTGATAACTCGATCGCTTGACGGAGTGTGGCAGGGTTACTACCAGGCAACAAACGACCTCGGTGATTAATCAAAGTAATTAGGTCAAAAATAATGTATTACGAAGACATGCTTGCCTATAAGTGAACACTCATCCCAAGAATTCCCAGGTAAGCACAACTGGTCTCGCGTCTGATGAGATGTATACGAAGTGCTTGCCTAGACAGAAAACCCAGAATACAGGCATTCACCCTTCCAGTTTGCACGTGTTCACATTATTTAAAACCCAAAACCTTGTCGAGATTTTGAAAACTCAAAGGGGTTCAAAACCATATAACAGAGAGTTCGAAACTTAGAAATCAATCATCCTAGAACAGATGATTAGTTTTCAAAGCGGTTCGGAAATTTATGTTTCTGTTGTGGTCGTCGCCTAAGGATAGGTGACGGTATTGTTTTATGACTAAACGCAAGTAAACTCGCGTTAGGGTCCTAAGAAGGTTATAGACTAGGTCAAAGCATTACTAATAACCTAATTCCCTATAACCATTGGCTCTGATACCATCTTTTCTGTCACACCCCGACCACGTAGAACATACCAAACGTGGCGGAAACATCGGGGAGTGTTGTAACAGAATTAATGTTTCAAATCCATGGCAATTGAAGTTTCGTTTTATTCATTAAAAGTGTTACAATGTCTTAACAAACAAGGAAATACAACATAATTAACTAGTCTTGCATCTTTTATTGTCACTAAAGCCCAAGTCTGTCTATGTGTGTCTTGATTATCTTATGCAACAGCTCCTGAAAAACACATGTGAAAATAGGTACGTCAGCATAAAAAATGCCTGTGAGATACATAGGTTTTGTGAAAATAAGATTCATGACTTATGTTTGAGAAAATGTTTAGTCATGAACCTTGTTATTTGCTTTGTCTTTTAAATCATTTGAAAAACGATAAGATCAGATGATAAGTATAAATAAATGTAAGGTTAAATGAATAACCAAGTAAAATATGTTTGCATAAGATAAGTTGTTTAGAAATCAATGTCTTGTGAAAAGTATGTTATTTGTATGTAATGTTCTATGTCTCAAACTGAAATGATTCAAATAACGTTACGACATGTAATACCATACAAACACTTATATATAGGAAGTACCAGCGGCGTATCCACCATGCTTGTATCATATTACACACGCATCGTTACTTAATCACTTAATCAAACCAAACCAAACAATGTAAAATGTTCATGTCAAGATGTAAATCATGTCAAAATGTCTATGTCAAATATCCATGTCAAATGTCTATGTCAAATATCCATGTCAAATGTCTATGTCAAATATCCATGTCAAATGTCTATGTCAAATATCCATGTCAAATGTCTATGTCAAATATCCAAGTCAAATGTCTATGTCAAAATGTCATGTATGGCAAGTGAAAGGTCTCAACTAAACCATATGCACAAAAACAAAGTATTGAAGTAAAACTTGGTTTAAATCAAAGCTATGTTTTGTGTAAATGCATGCAAATATTTAATATGAACATTTATGCGGTATTGTGAAAATGCATACATCCAAGCCTGGCGACTGTGGTGATAAACCCTTTAAATAAATTAAAGGTCTATCTGTCTTATATCAACGAATTCGGTCATTCCTTTCATCCCCTTTCCCTGGGACGTCCGGAACGGGAGTTGTCAATTCCTATGGTACCACTACCTACTAACGAACGGCATGATCGGTGTTAATGAATGTATTGTCCCATGTAAACAAACCAAATGTCATACCAAAATGTAAGCATGTGATGAAAACAAAGTACTAAGTATGCACGCAATGGACATACATAGCATAAAATGTAAATGTAAAACGATGTACTAAGTATGAACTAAATGGACATACATAGCATAAAACACAATGAGATCATGTACTATAATGTACTAACGAACATAGCAGTATATGATGCGAAAACAGGAAAGCATGAAAGTAACAAGTAGGCACATGTGTTCCACCCCAAAACAGTTTGGAAAACAGTAAAAGAGGGGTCTATGTACTCACTTGAGATTGCTCAGTAGTCCTTGAGTAACAACTAAACAATGCTAGAGATCGCGGATATCAAACGGCACCTAGTATAGGTAACTACATTAATAAACCGGACCTAAATCGGAAGACTGGGTAGCATGAGGGTTTGTAAACCAAATGAGTGTAGGAACTCATATGATATGGTTAATCAAAGCCTACATACTAAATGAAACTTAACCTAATTGTTTATGACCCATTACGACCCGTTTAGGAAGCTTATGCTACTTTAACGCGTCGTGCGCGTGAAACGCGTTCGGACCGCCTAACTAGCCCTATGACAAGCGTTATATGCCTAAACATGTTACATAATCAGTTACGTGACAAAAATTTAGGTTACATATGCTAAATTACCAATTATGTATGAAAAGGGTATTTTGGTAATTTACCTAAGGCATATAAACTACCTATCATACAACTACTTAAACGCCGTGACCATAAGGTATAACCTCGGAAGGTTATTCCCTACAATATGGTCACCTAATGTATTTGGTCGGATCCTAATGATCGACCAAACTGGGTCGGGTTCGAGGTATAAGCGATTTATTAGATCGCTTACCCTACGACCCTAGACAACGTGGTAATCAGTAGGCATAGTCCCAAGGGACTATGACCATCGTGATTACAATCACGTTGCGAAGTTCAAACGAACTTCGCATTGACCGTTACTGGTCAATGCTGAAAGTCAAACAAAGTTTAACTTTCTGACTCGAAAAGCAGTAAAAATAAGGAAAAGAACGAAAGAATACTTACGAAGGGTCCCCGAATGCTAACCCAGATCAAAATAGCTCAGGTATGAAACGAAGGTTCCAACTTAGAGCTTTCTTAATCAGATTTGTGGGTTTTGGGGTTGAGGGTGGATGGGTATTTATAGTATTCGGTCCACCGTTAGGATCGTTTGTCGATTATCGTGCCTTAATCTCGTGCGTACACTTGTCACAAAGGTTATGGAGCCACATATGCTCCTTAACTTTGTGACACATCAACTTAAAACATGTGGTTAAGGATCATTTAGTTGCAACTTGTAATTAAAAACATTTAATCTGATCAGCAAGTCAGTCGCGTAGCGCGACAGGTAGCCCCTCAGGCGTCGCGCTACGCTAGCACTCAACCTGAATCAGAAAGTTTCATAATTTGGCAGCAATGGTCCCTGCACGTGTTTAAGCGATTTTCGATGCGTTTGAACCCCGTTAACCTCATTTCAAGGCTCTAAAATGAAGTTAAAGTATAGGGAACTCAAAACATGTTCAAAAATATGCCGGATGATGGTTCGTTTGGTCGTACGAACGCGATGTTCGCTTAATTACGACGGAATGCGCATAAGCGCGAAAAACGAACCAAATGACGCGACGAATGGATTTTTTCTTATGGCGAACACTAAAATATAATGTAGTCATGCTTACATAAATTTTTGGATGTCCAGATGTATTCAGAACGTAAGTTATGCGCGAAAATGCAAACTTGTGCATGTTTTGACACTTTTAGTCCCTGAATGACACAAAAGTTTATTTTAGCATACCGAACACCTCAAAGCCTATTTCTAAGCTATGTGAAGGGTATTTATGGTATGTTTAACTTATGGTCATGCTCCGGAATGTCTGTTACAGTTCAAATTGGCATACTTTCGCAGTTTGTCAAGTTTAGTCCCTGTAAGCGAATTAGCTTGTTTTTGCCATACCAAAGCCTTCAAAACTTATTTCTAAGTTATGTAAAGGTTATTTAAGGTATGTTAAGCCTATTTCACTATTCCGGAGTGTTCGTTGCATTAAACTGGTTATATTTACGCATCAGTGCGCGTATAACCTTCCAGAAAGCGATTTAGAGTTTGAAATTGAACAGAAATTGATATGTGCAAATGATACACATATTTTTACAAATCCCAAGTATGAAATACAATATTTCATTGGTTTGGTATTTGTTTGATGGCCGTGGAGGCACAGGTGTTACAAATCAAAGCTTCATATTCTGCTTCATTATTAGTGACAGGAAATTCACACCTAATAACCTGGGGTATTATGTCCCCCTGTGGCGATTTTAGTAGTATACCCAATCCTACACCTCTAACATTAGATGCCCCATCAGTATATAATGTCCAGGATTCTGAGGTTTCTCCTAGTTGTTGTACTTCTAGGTCTACTTCATTTTGAATATCACTACTGAAATCAGCCAGAGCCTGAGACTTTATGGCATTTCTAGGTTCATATACTAGATCGAAGGCACTTAATTTTACTGACCACTTAGCCATTCTGCCTGACATCTCAGGTTTCCTAAGCACATTTTTAACAGGATAATTAGTTTTAACATGAATCCTATGTGTCTCAAAGTAATGTCTAAGCTTCGTTGATGCCATAACTAGGGCCAATATCAATTTTTCTAAATGAGAATATCTAGTTTCAGCATCTAATAAACTTTTGCTAACATAATAAACAGGATACTGCTGACCTTCATGATCCTTTACCAAGACAACACTTATTGCGTTCCCTGATGCTGCAAGATATAGGGATAATGGTTCACCATCATCGGGCTTCATCAATAGTGGTGTAGTTGAAAGATACTGCTTTAATTCCTGCAAGGCTGCTTCATGCTTCTTTTCCCATTCGAATTTCTTATTATTTTTCAGGATATCGTAGAATTCCTTGCATTTTTCCGAGGATCTTGATATAAACCTGTTTAATGCTGCTACTCGCCCTGTTAATCTTTGTACATCTTTCATGTTCGAAGGTGACTTGATATCCAAGATAGCTTTGATCTGTTCCGGGCTTGCTTCGATCCCCCTTTTAGTCACCATGTATCCCAAAAATTTTCCTGCCCCTACTCCGAAATGGCATTTGGCAGGATTCAGCTTCATATTGTACTGGTCCAGGATATCGAATGCTCCTTCAATATCCCGGAGATGAACCTCAGCTTTCTTGGACTTTACCACCATATCATCAATGTATACCTCCATGGTGTCCCCCAGTTTGTCTTTAAACATCATGTTCACCAATCTCTGGTATGTTGCACCTGCATTTTTCAATCCAAAAGGCATAGCAGTATAACAATAAATACCTGTTGGTGTCATGAAAGCGGTATCCTCCTGATCCGAAGGTTCCATTTGTATTTGCTGGAATCCTGAGGATGCATCCATGAAGGTTAACATTTCATGACCGGCAGTAGCATCCACCATTGAGTCGATATGAGGCAGAGGGAATGGATCTTTAGGACATGCTTTGTTCAAGTCTGTGTAATCTACACAAACTCTCCATTTCCCATTTTTCTTTTGAACCACAACTACATTTGCTAGCCATTTGGGAAATTTAACTTCCCTAATCATCTTGTTCTTCAACAATCTTTCAACATCTTCCTGAATTATTGCATTCCGTTCAGGAGCAAACTTCCTTCGTTTCTGCTGGACAGGCTTGAAAGACCTATCTATTCCGAGTTTGTGAGTTATGATATCCTTGGAAATACCTGTCATATCCTCATGTTTCCATGCGAATGTTTACATCCTGCATTTTAAAAAATTAGTCAATTGATTTTCAATATCCTGAGGGATATTGGTTCCTACGAGCACTAAGATATCCGGATTATTCTGATCTAGGACAATTTTCTTAACATCCTGCTCTGAAGCCTCTACGATATCCTGGGCTCGCATCTTTAATTGCTATGCTGCGTTGGGCTTTGTTGAAGATTTCATCGAAGAAGAATAACACTCCTTCGCTTCTTGTTGATCACTTTCCACTTTGACAACCCCCCAAGGGGTAGGTATCTTGATGCACTGGTGATAGGTAGATGGCACAACTTTCAAATCATGGATCCAAGGCCTACCCAATATAATATTGTAGCAGGATAAGGAATCCATGACACAGAAGTGTTGCATCGAGTTGACCCCTTCAACATATACTGGCAGCTTTATTTCTCCCACGATATTCCTGGCTTCTCCACTAAACCCAACAAGCACAGTAGATTTTGAAGTAATATCCATCGGGGATACATTCATCCTTTTCAGTGTTTCCAGCTGAATTATGTTGAGGGAGCTGCCATTATCTACCAGTATCCTGCGCACAAAATGATTAGCAACATATAAAGTTATTACCAAAGCATCATGGTGAGGATCCTGGACAATATCCATGTCATCACTGTCGAACGTGATCACTTTATCAGTTGTGAGGGTTGACATCCTGGTTGGCTTATCTCCCCTTTCTGCCTTAGCCTCCCTTGCATGACTTTTTGCTGCAGAATAGGAGGTCCCACAGATATCGAATCCTCCTGAAATAAAGTTAATTATCTTGGCATCCGCAGGAGGTGATGCTGTTCGTTCAGGATCCTTCTCAGTATCCTTACCCTTATTCTTCTTTCTTCCCAGGAGATCCTTCAGATATCCTTTGCTCAACAGATAGCTTATTTCTTTCCTCAGGGCAATGCAATCTTCTGTAACATGTCCAAAATCCTCATGGAAGGCACACCACTTGGATTTATCCTTCCAATCAGCTTTCTGTTGGTTCTTCCTAGGCCACCTTGCTTTGTCTCTTAAACCCTGCATATCATACATCAGTTCAGGTATATTAACGTCCAATCAGCTTTCTGTTGGTTCTTCCTAGGCCACGTCTTCCGGCTTCAACGTCCCTATTCCAACAGATTAGCCCGAGTCTTAAGGAGAAGAAGTCAACTCGAACATTATAGACTTGCTACATTAATCTGCACGTGAATTAATTAGTCACTGCCAGGATACTACATCAGGATGTTACCAATATCCTGATCCGGTATCCTAATCAAAACAAAAGGAACATAGTCAGAATATTATTCAGGATATATAAGCGGAAACTCACCCATAACAAATATATCTTCTAATAATTCCAAGAAAATATATATTTTTATTCACCCAAAAATAATATATTTTCTTCTTGTAAAAAATATGATATAATTTTGTAATTATTGTAAAAATCATATTTTCATTCACTTGGTGTCCAAAATATCAATTACCAAAATATACTTATGAATAAATTCTTCGGAATAATTTGTATGTTATATCCTTTGTTTGGTTTCTCCAAGATTTTGGGTATGATTTATATATTCATATTCTTGGGATTTTGGTAATATTTTGGATTGTAATTTCTTGGTATTTTGGTGAGTTATATTATTTCAAGTCCTAAAATAATATAACTAATACACAAAATATACAAATAATCACACACATGGTGACTTCTAAATATATATTTCCTAAATACATATTTAGTCACTTTTATTTATAAAAACCAACCTCCAATATTTGTAATTTTTGTTACAAAAATCATGGCAAACTTTATGTAAAAATTCATGGTTTAAAATATACTTGTAAATATTTGTTTAAAAATATTTTTTCTAAGTGTTTAATTTTTAGAAATTTTTTTGCCATAGTTTCCCCTTAAAAATGGAGGTGTCCATGCCTTCAAGGCATATCATTTTCTTTTATAAATCAACACAATCAACAACAAATCAATCTACACTTACCAAATTGCCAAAATCAAGCATAAACTACTACTTCATGAACTTGAAAATTTATAAAAATGTGTAGTAACTTACTAGTGTATTTAGTAAGTCTAGTTACCCTTTAAAGTGTGGTTGTTTATTTAAAAACTTCATTTTTGAAAGAATTAGTTCTTTACAACTTGTAATTAAATTTTCTAAAAATGTTTCTTTGTTGAGTTTTTCTTGTTACATATGTATTTCTACACTTGTTTAACCACTAAATATGTGGTTAATTTCTTTAAGAACCAAGATTAAGTAAACTTTGTATTTTTAACTTGATTTCTTGAAAAATCATTCTTATAATCATAGATTTACAAGACTTATTCCTTACTTTTATCATCACTTAACAAGAAAAACAACTTATATGTGACAACCCGCACTAAACCAGGTATCCGTACGACTTAATTAATGACTAATTACTGCTAAATTACTGTGCTTAACTGAAATTGCTGATAAACTGCTACCTGCATACTGATACATGCACTTACTTGCATCATACTTTATTTGCTGTCACTACATTATTTACATGCTGAACCTTGGTGACAAACATGATGCACAAAAAGCACAGTAGCACTAAACGGATACACAGTGAACATGCTGATATAACCAGCATCAGGCAGACACTGCCTCTAAGGCCTGTTAAGAGCCTCAAATATCTGACTACACTGGTAGTGAGTGTAGGGTTATAAGGGTTGTGGAACTGCGTCTCTAGGAATAAGATACACTGATTGGATGTGCCAAAAACGTACTTTAAGTACAAAACACAGCACTTTAATAAATAATCCAGCTTCTAGCTGACTAGTAAAGTGCCAAAATATGGGGAAAATATTACTAGACACCTTTCAAAGTGTTGGGAACAAGATGTGTCACTAAAAATAACAATAACGACACTTTAAAGCTTTTGTAACGCTTTAACGGATTACTATCCAACTGAACAACCGGACTTTACCCGGAACATGAAAATATTATTATTTTCACTATTTGTATTTTTCTGAGCTAGTTAGGGTCCCTGATTACCCTAACACCCGTCATAACACGCTATATATTACTAACGAGGTTAAACCCTTAACTTAACTTAGTTAACACAACTAACCTCCTAATTACTTAGTTACAATCGAACTAACCCCCCCCCCCCTAATGAGATCGGCCTAACCATGGGGAACACAACTTGTACTATCTAGATTTGTTTAATCTCAAATGCTTAGTATCAAGAAGACATAGTGACCAATGGTTAATACTCCTAAAAATTGTCTATAAGATCCCCATTAAACACATGAGAACATAACATACACACAACACCACTCCACACTCTCTCTCCCTCTCTACCTAGCTACGGCCCAACACCGCCTTGTGCACCCCTCCATTTTCGAGTTTGGTTCTTGCATTTCCATCATCATACAAGTGTTAGAGGTCACGTATTAGGAAGCTTGGAGCAAGCGGAACACGAAGGACCTCTTTCTTTAGCTTTTATCCACGCGTTTTTCATCAAGAATCTTCCCTAGCCTTGAGCTAGAGGTATATTGTTTAAAACTCATTCTTGAACTTATCTAAAGTGGTTAAAAAGAATTATGTCGGTTAAATCTCGTTAAAATGCAAGATGATGATCAAAAGTCTACTAAAAACATGTAAAATGGTGGTTAATAGCATATAAGTGGTGTAAAAGTTGTAGTATTTGAAATATGTGGTTATTTAGACCCGATCTATGTTGTGGTAGCTCGGATCACCGTTTAACCCAGTTTGGTAAGATCATGGATCTTAACATAAGCTCGTTTTTGAATGATACAAGGGTTAAAAGGTGAAACTCTACCACACACGAAGCATGAACTTGTGTAAAAATGCTTTATTTGTGTAAAAGTGTTTTAACATGTACAATAGTGTTTAAAACTAGTAGATCTACGTATCTACACACGGTATTTTCAAAGGACCACGCGATCAAGAAATCATGTTTTCTAAAAGACGGATTTTATACTAACAAATATGATATTTTTATAAACCACAAGTGTGTAAACACTTGTGAAACAAAAAGATCCGACAAAGGACTAGCTTTGTCACTTGTTACTAGAAGTTGTAAAGACGGATTTCTCTAAACACGAGGTTTTTATGAGATTAAAGTTACTTTATATAAAGATCTACAAAATATAATGGGATTTACATTATAGATGCGGAAAAACTACAAGTTCATGCGTTTATGCGATTTACATACTTGTCGACTAGTTTGATGTGACGGAAATTGTTTGATTGATTAAAGAAGTTGTTGAATTGATTTGTTAAAAGAAAATGATACGCTTGAAAGCGTGGCCACCTCCAGTTACAGAGGAAACTCTGGCGAAATTTTCCTAAAAACCTAACACTTAGAATTATTTGCACAACAAATGTTAGAACTATTTTTGACACATTCTCGAAATATAAAATTTCGCCACGACCTTATTTATTAAATATTCGGAGGTGGGATTTTCATAAAATGCTACGTGATAAATATATTTTTCACACTGTTTATGATCATTTTGTGAAAATACATAAATATTATTTTTAGAGTAAAAATAATATTTACAAGCGTTAACGATTCCAAAATAATACAAACGCTTTCACATGAATATATAAGTTACACCGGTAATTACATTACCACACGATTGTTAATAACGTAACTTACGCACATGTATTGTATCCCCCATCCTTGGGAAGGAGATAACTACCAAGTATTACAAAAAGTAAACACGAAATAGTTGTCTAACTATTTCCCAAAAACTTAAACTATAAAGCTAAGGCACGACCGTCCGTCTAATAGAATTAGCACTTGTAGGTCGTCGCGCAGCTTTCTGATTCAGGGATACTTGGTAGAGACGCTTCACTGTGAGTTCATGTCCCCCTTTTCTCTTAACTGTTTTCAGTTTTTAACTGCGGGGGTGAAATACATGTTACTATGATTACGAATGTTTCTTACATGGTATGGTCAGCTAAGGAAGGAACTGTTAGGTTATGTGATTGGGTAGGTGAAACCTTAAGAACATTAGTCCTCGTAGTACGATCGAGGGATACGAGTGATAGGCCTATTTGAGCATAACAAACACCACCCATGCGCCCGCAGGTTGGACCATGTGGTGACCTTGTCCTAACACCACCCATGCGCCCGCAGGTTGGACCATGTGGTGACCCCGTCTTAACACCACCCATGCGCCCGCATGCTGGACCATGTGGTGACCTTGTCGTAACACCACCCATGCGCCCGCAGGTTGGACCATGTGGTGACCTCGTCCTATCCCCTCCCATGCGCCCGCAGGTTGGACCATGTGGATACACAATAACTGATATGTTTCCTTATTTGCTTTCATACCAGCGCTTACAAAACATTCATACTTGCAATGATTACAAAGGTTTATTCGCGCGCACACACTAAACGCATGAACTCGCTCAACATTATTGTTGATTTTTCAACTTACATGTATTTCAGGAAATTAACGAGATCTGGCACGGTATGGCATGTTTTCCGCTGCACTAGTTTCCAAGGTCATCCGGGGTTTAGGGGATGTGTCTCTTTCCTGGACAAGACACAATCCTTAAACCATGTCTATGTTATGTTTGTAAAGTTTGTTGAACAAGATTATGTTGTCAGGGTATGTTAAAACAATGGTATTGTGTTTGAATTTCAAAACTTAATGGATGATCTTGCATGTTTTTAACTCATATAGCTTTGGTATGATTAAGCTATGGTATTAAGAAGTCACACCAAAATTACCCACGCTTCCGCAAAGCCAGGGTGTGACAGCTTGGTATCAGAGCTCTGATCATAGCGAACTAGGATTCTTTCTCGAGTCTAGACTATGATCACTAGGGCTCTCACGAAAACATTTTACTGCATACCACTTAAGTCCAGATCCAAAACTTTTACAAACAAATGTTGAGCACATTTTGTCAATTATAGGCTCAGCCTGGAGGGCTGAGGATCGGTCTGGAGGATCGAGGTGACCGAAGTAGTTGAGCACATTGGTTTATTATAGGCTCGATCTAAGAGGTCAAGGTGGAGGATATAGCAGTCTTCGAGACTGGGAGAGATTGGCTAGTAAGACTAGGAGAATGATTTAAATGCTTACTTGGTGACTATGTGATTAACTGATTATATGACTGATTATTATACGTATATGTGTTTGTGTTACATCAAGTACTAGAAAGATGGACACTACGAATCCCATGGCCATAGTATCAGACGACATAGTTTCATCGAAGCACGAGGTGTACATTTTCGATACTACCGGCACAGACAATGACGACTTTCAGCCCTTTGGCGCCGCCTGAAGTCGTAGCAGAGTCTACTGATGGCCATCTTGTTGGGAGTTTGCCCCCTTGCCGCTTATTCTGTTGATGATATGCCCTCCCGACATGGCCTCTGACGACGATAACGATCTACTGGAGGAGGACCTATTCGAGGGCAGGGCCTTATTACTGCTGGTATTAGACTACTGCATGCGGACGCTCCTGTAGGGGAAACTCATGACCATTCCCCTATCCCAGACTCATTTGAGTTTCTGACATCCGCATCTTCGCACATACAGGGAATGCAGCACCACTCACACGACGCCGACCTTGATATGGCACCATCAGCTGCACCGGATCCCGCCTACAGCTTTGAGTTTGATCACGATATTGAGGTTGATCTTGTTTTACCACCTGGTGTTGATCAAGACCATGACATTGAGTTCATGCACTTGGACCAGCCCTTGGGGGATCCTGTAGCCCCTGTCGACCCCTGTGTTTGTTGATCCAGCTGATTTTGAGATGGAGTTTTTGATTCAGAGCTAGCCGTGGCCCCTGAGCCAGGCGTTGCTCCTGACCCCGCATTAGAGCGTGACCCTGTTCATGCCGATGCACCTACTGTTGTTCCTTGATTGATCATCTGCTTGGATGAGAGAAGATTTGGGGTAACTGTGCAAGATAATTTATTATTACGGGGGCCCACGTAATAACGAATTGTAGTGCACAGGAATCCTGGTGGACTCTGCAGGTCAAGCTAATGATAACCAATGCGGCAGGAAATAACTTAAACACGAATGACCTAGGCGATGTAGCCTCGAGTTCATTCTATTACTATGTTGCTATATACACCTCATAGACAATTGAAACATTGTCTAATACGCTTCACACCACTTCGACAAAAGGGAATGTCACCCAGGCGTGACACAAACACCAGTACGTTGCCAAGGACAGAAGCCGAGCTGCAAGAATGCATCTCACCGATAAATGCACGACATGAAGCCCTCCACTCTAAGTACAACGATGGCATTACTGGAAATAACCCTCCAACTGGCTGCACCTATAAACAGTTCCTGAACTGCAAGCCTTTAAACTTTGATGGAACAGGAGGCATCGTTGCATTTGTTCGTTGGTCCGAAAAGACCAACTCCATTCTAAGAATGAGTAACTGTTCGCCCCAAACAGAGTGTTACCTATATCTTGGGGACATTTCTAGATGGCACACTCTCTTAATGGAACCTCCAGGTTCAGATCCTTGGCACAGACGCTGCTTATGCACTGAGCTGGGACGAGCTCAAGGAAACGATTAAGAAGAAATGTTGTTTTAGGACTGGAATTTAGAAGCTTGAGGTGGAGTTCAGGAATTTGAAAGTGGACGAACCAGAAATTCCTGAACTTGTCCAGCGATCGCACGACTTATCTAGGGTCGCCCCCCCCCTACTTAGTCAAACCGGAGTTCAAAAGGATTGAACGATTCATTTGGACACTTGCACCCCAGATCAGGGGTATGGTTACTACCTCGAAGCCCTCAACCATTGCAGAGGCTAATTTATTTATAACATGAGATGTTATGTGGATGAATTATTGATAGCATGAGATGTTATGTGTTGATATTGTTGAATGCATACGTGCATTTTATTTGCGATGACCTAACCTACGTGAAACATCTTTCAGAAAATGCCTCCAAAACGGGGTGTACGCATACCCACCAACGAGGCGGAACTTCAGGGAATCATTGCTGCAGTCATCGCACAATACGAGGCCCATCGCTCCGAGCACAACGGAGATACCTCAGGAAGTAATCCACCCAACGGCTGCACTTACAAGCAGTTCTTAGGCTGCCAGCCCCTACATTTTGACGGCACTGGGGGTGCCGTAACCTTCGTACGCTGGATTGAGAAGACGGACACTGTTTTGCGTGCGAGCAAATGCGCCCCAAGAGATCAGGTCACGTACATTTCTGGGCTGTTCCGAGATGGGGCTCTATCATGGTGGAAACTTCAGGTTCAGATAATGGGCGAGGCTGCTGCGTATGCTTTATCATGGGACGAGCTGAAAGAGCTAATGCATAAAAAGTACTGTACGAGAACAGAAAGCCAGAAGGTAGAAACGGAGTTCTGGAACTTGAAGATGGAAGGTCCAAAAATAGCCGAGTATGTGGAGAAGTTCCAAGTTCTATCGCGTATCGTTCCTTACATGGTTACACCAGAATACAAGCGAATCGAGCGCTTCATTTGGGGTTTAGCTCCTCAAATCATAAGTATGGTAACCTCCTCCAAGCCTGCGACAATCACTGAGGCCATCAATCTAAGTATAGCTTTGACGGAAGAGGCAATCAGGATGAACAAATTTTCAACCTCTGAAGAGAAGAAGGAGACTCATGTAGAGTCATCTGGGGACAACAAGAGGAGGTTGGCAAATTTCAAACAGGGTACCCAGTCGAGTAGCAACGACAAGGCCAAAAAGAGAAAAGGGTACACGGGTATCCTACCAAAGTGCGACAACTGTCGACGACCCCATAATGGGCGGTGTAGATATGGAAAATGTGGTAACTGTGGCAAGGTGGGACATGTCAAGGAAACGTGTCGGCAAGGTACTAAACATGGAAATAGAGGTCAAGATGGTAGCGGAAATCGCGGAGGAAGTAACGACGACAACAACTATCAAGGCAGGGATAGTGACAATCAAGGCTGTGGCCAAGCATGTTTTAATTGCGGTGATGTGGGGCATTTCAGGAAGTATTGCCCTAAGAACACTCAGGCAAGTGGATGAAAGCTCAATAGCGGGGATAGAATCCAAGCGTGGATATCGGTACGTCTCATAATAGTCAATGCTATGCTCTATGTGACAGTATTGCCAAATTTTAGCTTCAGAAAATATAGTTGTTTTAGTAGTAAGTAACCTAGATACCCAGTTCTCGATAGAACAAGCCTAACGAAAGCTTCGATAGGATAATTGGGATGGACTGGTTGTCGAACAACCCGGCGGAGATTGTCATCCGCGCCCCGACGACGAACGAAGAAATGATTGTGATTCATGGAGCAGGATACGCTCCTACGGATTATCAGACAAAGAAGACACGAAAATTTTCGCACACAGGGTGTGTTGCATTCTTGGCTCGTGTCGTGGAAAAAGAAGCCGAAGAACCGAAACTCAAAGATATCCCTGTGATTGGAAGATACCCCGAAGTCTTCTTCGAAGACTTGCCGGAATCGTCTCCTCAACGATTAGTCGAATCCCGCGTCGATCTAATTCCAGGCACTGCACCCGTAGTCGTTGCATCGTAGCGACTTACATTTTCGGAGATGCAAGGATTGACAGAGAAGTTTAGAAATGGGTAGAGAAGGAAGATAACAGACCAAAATTCCCTTTTGGGGTAACCCCATTTCCACCCGTCAAAAAGAAGGGTGATGATTTTCGAACAAACATCAACTACCGGGAGCTGAACAAGCTGACGATCAAGAATAGATATCCTCTGCCAAGGATTGGTGATCTATCCGACCAACTGCAAGGTTCAAGCTTTTATTCAAAGATCGACCTTCGATCTGGATACCATCAGTTAAGGATAAGGGGAGAGTATCCCAAAGACAGCCTTCAGAACTCGTTATGGACACTACGAGTTCCTTGTTATGCCGTTTGGTTTGACAAACGCACCTGCAGTCATTATGGACTTGATGAATAGAGTTTGAAAGCCATACTTGGACAAGTTCGTGATTGTGTTTATCGACGACATCTTGATCTATTCAAGAACAAAGGCTGAACACGAGCAGCATCTTAGAACCATTTTGGAGCTGCTAAAGAAGGAGCAACTGTACGCCAAATTCTCTAAGTGCGAATTTTGGCTACGTGAAGTCCAATTCCTTGGGCACGTGGTAAATGGAGATGGAATCCACGTGGATCCCACCAAGATCGAAGCGATCAAGGATTGGGAGACGCCAAAGACGCCAACCGAGATTCGGCAATTCTTGGGTTTGGCTGGCTATTACCAAAGGTTCATTGAGGATTTTTCAAAAATCGCTCAACCATTGACGCTCCTCACGCAGAAAGATAAGACGTTTGATTGGGGAATCAAGCAGGAAGAATCATTCCAGATACTGAAAGATAAGCTCTGCAACGCGCCAATCTTAGCTCTACCGGAAGGTACTGACGATTTTGTGGTGTACTGCGACGCATCGCGACAAGGATTGGGTTGCGTGTTGATGCAACGCCAGAAAGTTATTGCTTACGCATCGCGTCAGTTGAAAGTACACGAAAAGAACTATACCACACACGATTTAGAGCTTGGCGCAGTGGTTTTTGCACTAAAGATCTGGAGACACTACCTGTATGGTACGAAGTGTACAATCTTTACAGATCACAAGAGCCTACAACATATATTCAACCAAAAGGAACTGAATATGAGGCAAAGACGTTGGGTTGAATTGTTGAACGATTACGACTGCGAGATAAAGTATCATCCGGGGAAGGCGAATGTGGTCGCCGATGCCCTAAGTCGTAAAGAGAGAATCAAGCCCATAAGGGTTAGGGCTCTAGAAATGATTATCCGAACCGATCTTTCCTTGCGCATTCGCGCCGCACAAAAGGAAGCTCTCAAGGAGGGAAACCTTGAGGAAGAATATCTCCGTGGAATGGAAGAGCTTTTGGTACCAAACGAGGAAGGAACATTATGTTTTGAGAAAAGGGTTTGGGTTCCTCTGTTTGGTGGACTAGGGAAAGTTATTTTCGACGAAGCGCACAAGTCACGGTACTCTATCCACCCTGGATCGGATAAGATGTACCAGGATCTCAAGGAATATTATTGGTGGCCTAGGATGAAAGGCGATGTTGCTATCTACGTGAGCAAATGTTTAACGTGCGCTAAGGTTAAGGCGGAATACCAGAAGCCTTCAGGGCTACTGCAACAACCAGAGATTCCCAAGTGGAAAAGGGAACAAATCTCCATGGACTTTGTTACTAAATTGCCAAGAACGCCAAGAGGCCATGACAGGATTTGGGTGATAGTTGACCGCCTAACAAAGTCCGCACACTTTCTGCCGATCAAGGAGAAAGACAGTACTAGTAAACTTGCGGAAATTTACATGAGAGAGATCGTCGCACGTCATGGAGTGCCTCCCTCAATCATCTCTGATAGAGACGGAAGGTTTGTGTCAAGAATATGGCAATCTTTCCAAGAAGCCTTTGGCTCACAGTTGAATCTGAGCACTGCGTTCCATCCGCAAACTGACGGCCAGAGCGAGCGAACGATACAAACTTTGGAAGACATGCTGAGGGCATGTGTTATGGATTTGGGCGGTAGCTGGGATAAACACTTACCTTTGGTTGAATTCTCATACAACAACAGCTACCACACCAGTATTGGTGTCGCGCCATTTGGAGCCCTCTACGGACGCAAGTGCCGATCACCACTATGTTGGGCTGACGCAGGTGATAGGCAACTTGCTGGTCCCGAGATCGTCCAAGAGACGACAGACAAGATTGTGCAAATACTTAAACGCATCGAAGCCGCTCGCCACAGATAAAAGGCCTATGCGGATCCAGACCGGAAACATGTGGATTTCCAAGTTGGAAAAATGGTGTTATTGAAAGTATCACCCTGGAAGGGTGTGGCACGCTTTGGTAAGCGTGGGAAGTTAAGTCCGCGCTACATTGGTCCCTTCAGAATTTTGGACAAAATAGGACAAGTAGCATACAAGTTGGACCTACCTGCTAAACTAAATGGCGTTCACGATACATTTCATGTATCCAATCTAAAGAAAAGTCCAACTCAAGTTGACGTTGCCATTCCCATCGACGAGATTCATATTGACGACACGCTCCACTTTGTGATGAACCTGTTGAGATCACGGATTGGAAAGTTAACAAGACCCGCCGGAGCAGTGTCAAACTCGTCAAAGTTCGTTGGAATGCCAGGCATGGTCCTGAATTCACCTGGGAACGTGAGGACCGGATGAAAGAGAAATACCCCCACTTATTTCCTAAGAACTCTGAATCTACAAGCAGAACTTAAATTTCGGGACGAAATTTATTTAACGGGGGGAGAATGTGACAACCCGCACTAAACCAGGTATCCGTACGACTTAATTAATGACTAATTACTGCTAAATTACTGTGCTTAACTGAAATTGCTGATAAACTGCTACCTGCATACTGATACATGCACTTACTTGCATCATACTTTATTTGCTGTCACTACATTATTTACATGCTGAACCTTGGTGACAAACATGATGCACAAAAAACACAGTAGCACTAAACGGATACACAGTGAACATGCTGATATAACCAGCATCAGGCAGACACTGCCTCTAAGGCCTGTTAAGAGCCTCAAATATCTGACTACACTGGTAGTGAGTGTAGGGTTATAAGGGTTGTGGAACTGCGTCTCTAGGAATAAGATACACTGATTGGATGTGCCAAAAACGTACTTTAACTACAAAACACAGCACTTTAATAAATAGTCCAGCTTCTAGCTGACTAGTAAAGTGCCAAAATATGGGGAAAATATTACTAGACACCTTTCAAAGTGTTGGGAACAAGATGTGTCACTAAAAATAACAATAACGACACTTTAAAGCTTTTGTAACGCTTTAACGGATTACTATCCAACTGAACAACCGGACTTTACCCGGAACATGAAAATATTATTATTTTCACTATTTGTATTTTTCTGAGCTAGTTAGGGTCCCTGATTACCCTAACACCCGTCATAACACGCTATATATTACTAACGAGGTTAAACCCTTAACTTAACTTAGTTAACACAACTAACCTCCTAATTACTTAGTTACAATCGAACTAACCCCCCCCCCCCCCCTAATGAGATCGGCCTAACCATGGGGAACACAACTTGTACTATCTAGATTTGTTTAATCTCAAATGCTTAGTATCAAGAAGACATAGTGACCAATGGTTAATACTCCTAAAAATTGTCTATAAGATCCCCATTAAACACATGAGAACATAACATACACACAACACCACTCCACACTCTCTCTCCCTCTCTACCTAGCTACGGCCCAACACCCCCTTGTGCACCCCTCCATTTTCGAGTTTGGTTCTTGCATTTCCATCATCATACAAGTGTTAGAGGTCACGTATTAGGAAGCTTGGAGCAAGCGGAACACGAAGGACCTCTTTCTTTAGCTTTTATCCACGCGTTTTTCATCAAGAATCTTCCCTAGCCTTGAGCTAGAGGTATATTGTTTAAAACTCATTCTTGAACTTATCTAAAGTGGTTAAAAGGAATTATGTCGGTTAAATCTCGTTAAAATGCAAGATGATGATCAAAAGTCTACTAAAAACATGTAAAATGGTGGTTAATAGCATATAAGTGGTGTAAAAGTTGTAGTATTTGAAATATGTGGTTATTTAGACCCGATCTATGTTGTGGTAGCTCGGATCACCGTTTAACCCGGTTTGGTAAGATCATGGATCTTAACATAAGCTCGTTTTTGAATGATACAAGGGTTAAAAGGTGAAACTCTACCACACACGAAGCATGAACTTGTGTAAAAATGCTTTATTTGTGTAAAAGTGTTTTAACATGTACAATAGTGTTTAAAACTAGTAGATCTACGTATCTACACACGGTATTTTCAAAGGACCACGCGATCAAGAAATCATGTTTTCTAAAAGACGGATTTTATAATAACAAATATGATATTTTTATAAACCACAAGTGTGTAAACACTTGTGAAACAAAAAGATCCGACAAAGGACTAGCTTTGTCACTTGTTACTAGAAGTTGTAAAGACGGATTTCTCTAAACACGAGGTTTTTATGAGATTAAAGTTACTTTATATAAAGATCTACAAAATATAATGGGATTTACATTATAGATGCGGAAAAACTACAAGTTCATGCGTTTATGCGATTTACATACTTGTCGACTAGTTTGATGTGATGGAAATTGTTTGATTGATTAAAGAAGTTGTTGAATTGATTTGTTAAAAGAAAATGATACGCTTGAAAGCGTGGCCACCTCCAGTTACAGAGGAAACTCTGGCGAAATTTTCCTAAAAACCTAACACTTAGAATTATTTGCACAACAAATGTTAGAACTATTTTTGACACATTCTCGAAATATAAAATTTCGCCACGACCTTATTTATTAAATATTCGGAGGTGGGATTTTCATAAAATGCTACGTGATAAATATATTTTTCACACTGTTTATGATCATTTTGTGAAAATACATAAATATTATTTTTAGAGTAAAAATAATATTTACAAGCGTTAACGATTCCAAAATAATACAAACGCTTTCACATGAATATATAAGTTACACCGGTAATTACATTACCACACGATTGTTAAAAACGTAACTTACGCACATGTATTGTATCCCCCATCCTTGGGAAGGAGATAACTACCAAGTATTACAAAAAGTAAACACGAAATAGTTGTCTAACTATTTCCCAAAAACTTAAACTATAAAGCTAAGGCACGGCCGTCCGTCTAATAGAATTAGCACTTGTAGGTCGTCGCGCAGCTTTCTGATTCAGGGATACTTGGTAGAGACGCTTCACTGTGAGTTCATGTCCCCCTTTTCTCTTAACTGTTTTCAGTTTTTAACTGCGGGGGTGAAATACATGTTACTATGATTACGAATGTTTCTTACATGGTATGGTCAGCTAAGGAAGGAACTGTTAGGTTATGTGATTGGGTAGGTGAAACCTTAAGAACATTAGTCCTCGTAGTACGATCGAGGGATACGAGTGATAGGCCTATTTGAGCATAACAAACACCACCCATGCGCCCGCAGGTTGGACCATGTGGTGACCTTGTCCTAACACCACCCATGCGCCCGCAGGTTGGACCATGTGGTGACCCCGTCTTAACACCACCCATGCGCCCGCAGGCTGGACCATGTGGTGACCTTGTCGTAACACCACCCATGCGCCCGCAGGTTGGACCATGTGGTGACCTCGTCCTATCCCCTCCCATGCGCCCGCAGGTTGGACCATGTGGATACACAATAACTGATATGTTTCCTTATTTGCTTTCATACCAGCGCTTACAAAACATTCATACTTGCAATGATTACAAAGGTTTATTCGCGCGCACACACTAAACGCATGAACTCGCTCAACATTATTGTTGATTTTTCAACTTACATGTATTTCAGGAAATTAACGAGATCTGGCACGGTATGGCATGTTTTCCGCTGCACTAGTTTCCAAGGTCATCCGGGGTTTAGGGGATGTGTCTCTTTCCTGGACAAGACACAATCCTTAAACCATGTCTATGTTATGTTTGTAAAGTTTGTTGAACAAGATTATGTTGTCAGGGTATGTTAAAACAATGGTATTGTGTTTGAATTTCAAAACTTAATGGATGATCTTGCATGTTTTTAACTCATATAGCTTTGGTATGATTAAGCTATGGTATTAAGAAGTCACACCAAAATTACCCACGCTTCCGCAAAGCCAGGGTGTGACATTATACCTTCAAGTTCATGATTTACATAAGGATGATCTATGGATCTTTAACATTTTCATCCTCTCATCTTGCTAGATTATGTTTTTAATCATTATCTAGCAAGATCATATGATGATCAACATCAAAAACATGTGTAAACAATATTCAACAAACATAACAACACTTAAACATCATGATTTCTTATGATTTTAAGCTTATGTTCAAGTTTCAAGTTCAAGATTCTTAGTGTTCTTCATGATTAACAACATGTATCATTCTTTAACCACTTAAAAAATTTGTAAAATGAAGAGTATGATGTTCTTACTACTAGCTCAAGGCTAGGGATGATCACTAGATGAAATGGAGTGGATAAAAGCACAAAAGAAAGGTCCTTCAACTTCTACAAGCTCCAAGCTTCCTTATACGACTTCTAGCACCTTTGAGTATATGTAGAATGGATGGAACTTGAATGAAGATGGGGGTTATATAAGTGTGGGTGTTCGGCCGAGACTAGAAGAGGGGAAGGAGAAGAAGAAGAAGAAGTGTGTGTAGTGTGTTATGAGAATGAATGGGAGTTATGATCCCTGGTTAACTTATAAATCCACCAACAATTCAAAATCTAGTGTTTAATGTGTTTTCTAAAGAGAAACAAGATCTATTATAATGACTAAATAAAATCCATGGTGGGGCCATGTGTTGGGCCGATTACTAGGTAGGGGGGTCTAGGCTTAGGTTTCAACTATAAGTTAGTTTAGTTAGTTAGTTAAAATTCAAGTATTAGTTAGGTTAGTTAGTTACTAGGTGTTATATAGTGTGTTATGATGTTCGGGGACCATAACTAGCTTGGTAATGTTAAAACAGTGCTTCTAGCAAAAATTTGGTGTTTCGGGTAGTGTCCGGTTGTTCGGTTGGTTAACGGTTCGTTAAGGTGCTAAACTATGCAGTTTAGTGTGCTTTATGTTATCTTTTGTGACAGTTTTGATTTTCGACACTTAGGAAAGCATTCTGGGCTATTTAACCATATTTTTGAATGATATTAGAGTGTTTAAATGCTGATTTTTGCTTATTTCTGCAGAATTCTGCAGTTTATGTGAGTTTTAGGCACTTTCCGGCACTTAAACTATCTCTAGGAGGACAGTTTTGTGATCCTTACTTTCCTACACACTATACTAGTATAATACTTGGTATCTGGCTCATTCTGTGTCTCAATACAATGTATGTCTGTGTACTGAACTCCGTCAACATTTTTCTGATTTGTCTGATAACTGTGCTAACTGTGTTTCGTGCATCATTTGAATCAACAAAGTTTGCATGCAATAATGATATGTCACTTGCAATATATGATGCACATGTATGTATATGGTAATGATTAGTAAGCAATTTAAGTCATTAATTGAAATTCAGCACAGTCATTAAGCACTAATCATTGTTTAATAATTGTACGGATACCTGGAATTTTGACAGGTGTCACAAATGGTGCTTAGTTGTATAACCCTATTCGCACATGATCTATGGTGTTTCATTCCATGACTTATCATACTATGAACATGTATTTTCCCCGATAGTTGTAAAGTATTTAAAATAAATAGGGGACATGAACTCACTGAATTGCGTCCGTGAATTGTAAGTAACTGTGATCTCACGTGCGGTTGTCTTGAATAGTGTCATGACCTACAAACGTCCTATATTTGTTAGACACTTCGGTCTTTGTAATGACTCATGTACAAGTCTTTTATCTTGAATATGCATTAAGACTTGTATGTATCTGTTATTCGTTGAACTGTGTCTTAGATGTATTAATTGATAACTGTTATATATATATATATATATATAGATATAGATATATATTTCACCAAATATATATATTCTTGTATCTTGTGAGTTGTATCGTACGTGTATACTTATGTTTTCACCAAGTGTTGGTGATGTGAGTGAGTATATAGTTGTACGTATAGGAATACGTATATCCTCATGTTCATTATACGTGATCTTGTATTCTTAGAATATATATATTTATATATTTTAAAATATATTTCATATGAATATATAATTTATACTTGGTAAAAAGGTATAAAAATCATCTTAAAAATAATCTATTTTTAAGACTAGTTCTAAAAATATATAATTTTAGTCTTTCACCAAAATAATACATTTTAGATATTATGAAATATATATATATATATATATATATATATATATATATATATATATATATACTTCAAAATCAATACCTTTTCAAGATAAACCAATGTGTAATATATTTTGTATACTTGTAAAATATATATGGTCACTTGTTCGGTTTAGAAAACGTAGTTTACCAAGTTGTTGATATATTATATATTGTAGTCCAAAATACTAATATAGTCCGTTTATTTGTCCGTATGTCCGATTTGTCCATAAGTTGCATCCGGATACCCGAATCGTCCGTAATTTGTTTTTAAGGTGTGTTTATATGTATTCTTATAAGTCTTTAGTTGTAATGTGTCTTGTGTTTATTTGTATCATTGTATTCAAGTTCCTATCTTTCATATATATAACTAATACAATCAAATAACACATAGCACATAAGTTGTTAAGATCACTAAATATATATTTTCTCAAAAATATATATTTATATCTAGTTTTGCTTTTATAAAAACCATTTTTTCAAATCTTTTATTCTAGTAAAGACTTTGTCAAAAATGAAAGTTTTTATAACATATGATTTCTAAGAAAAATTAGCCATAGTTCCTTTGAAATATGAACTTTGCCATGTTTAGTAAAAACATATCTTTTTCTTTTCAAATAACCAACAATTTACTCATATCATTCTTAAACAAAAACACATGAGATTCATAACATATTCTTAACAAGATGAACTCATAATCATGTAGGGTTTTGGTATGATCTTTACATATGTTTACTTGTTCAAAAATCATACTTTACTTCTAGTTTTGTCAAACTTTTATACAAAACTCATCTTGTATGTTTCTTTTATAAATATTGCAAAAAACATTATTTTTAGTGAAAAACTTTATACACTTTAACAATATCAAATATTATGATCATCTATTAAACATTATGTTTAACATAACCCTTTTAACACTTTCATGTTAACAAGTTTTTCATATCATATTCATCATAACTAGATCAAATAAGCAAGTAATAAGCTTTAAATCACAACATAAACAATCTTATATATCATGATTTTTAGTTTGCTTTTATGTATTTTCATCTTATTTTTGTATGATTGTTTTAGTTATAACTTGTTCATTAAACAATATATACATAAACCAGTATGAAAAAGAGATTAGAAGGCTCACTTCTAGCTCTTGTGGCTAGGGATGATCTTGATGAAAATAGAAAGCAAAGAAGATGAATATTTAATGGTTGAAAGCTCTTGGATGGATGAAATTGCTTGCTTCAACTTGTGATTGCCTTAGATCTTCTCAAGTCCCATGAAAATGCATCTTGATCATCAAGAAAGTGGCTTAAAAATGAAGTTGGGTGATGGGTGTTCTTGGCCGAAAATGGTGGGGATGATGAAAGGATTTGTGTGTGAAAAATAAGGTGTAAATTGTGAGAAATGATATAGTAAACTACGATAACAAGTTGTTAAACAATCACCAACATCATCAACTTGCAAGACTTGGTGAAATATCTAGATATTTCACCAAGTGGTAAAGGTGTGGGGCCCACCTTAGGGGCGGTCGAACATGGGGGGAGGGGGGTCTTGCTTGGTGATTTGATTCTAAGTGTTTAAAGTGTTAGATTTTGTAGAAAAAATGTTAGGAAGTTTAGATGTTTAGGTATTTCAATGGTTTCAAGGTGTTTAGTGATCATAACTAGCCTTTAAATGATCAAAATAATGCTAGTTAGCTACTAAAAAAGTTTAGATAATGTTCGGATATTCGTTTGCGTTGATTCCGTTAGTCGTTAATTGAATGCTTAGCTTGTGTAAGATGTATGGATTGATATGGTTATTGGTTTAGATGATACCCCAATGTATTCTCATATGAATTCTAAGTTAAACAACACTTTTACACATTGCATAAAGATTACAATGCTGATTTCTACTGAATTTCTGCAGAAAAGTGCTGAATTTGTGACTTCTAGTGCTTTTCGGGCATGTTTTAGTGTTTGTCGGAGGGGTGTGATAAATACACCCAACATATGGATTAATATACCAAATTAGTCAAACTTGGTAATGATTAAATAATTTAATACATTATTTTATTCTAAAGTCAAAAGTAATAATTATGTTTTATTATGTTATTTTATTTTATTTTATAATACTTTTGTTACTTTTTTTATATTTTGTTATACTATTATTAGTATTAGTATTAATATCAATATTAATAAATAAATAATCAAGACACTTTAATATAAACACAAAAATGAAAAAGTTCATCATAAATAAATAAATAACGAGTATTTAATAAAAAAGTAAACGTGGAAAGATAAATGATTTAAATAGAATGACGCAAATGGAACTACTATGAAATTTCATTACTATTTCATACTTCTTTTTCTTCTTTGTTTCATATTTATCTATTATTTCAAGTACTTTTTTAAATAACAAACAAAAAGTAATCATTTTACATTTAGTTCACTTAGTTTTAACTATCTATGTAAAAAATTACACGAACAAAACTAAAATTTAGTGGTATTTACAGTGGGAAAATTTTGTAACTTTTATTAATAAAATTTGAGAAAACCGGTTATTTTCATATGATATATTTCCAGTTTAAATTGAAAATAAAAAGGTTAGTTTTATTTTAGTGGATTATATTAAAATGCGACTTTATTTTATGTGATTTAATGGTTATTTAAGATATTTGCTCCAATTGAAATTAAATTATTTCCCTATGAAAAAAAAAACTGAAGAAAAGGTGAACTATGTGGAATATGTGCATACACACTTTTCCGAGAAGTTTTTAATCAAGAAACTAAAAACAGATAAATTTTATATTGTTATATATAGTGTATTTATTTACTACTAATTTACTGTATTTTTTAAAAATTGTTTGCAACTGTAAAACAAAATTAAAAGAGTTGTTTAAAAAATTAAAAGATATATGAAAACTTGAAAAGTGCATTGAAAATTTATTAGTTTAAGGAAAGTTGAAAAAGTTGACTTCTGAAAAAAAGTAAAAAAGTTGACTTTTTAGAGTGTATTTAACACAACCGTATATAAAACGTAATTTAGCCAATACATGAAAACACAGGTGTTCTTCAATACATGTGAATACCTAGAAAGGCCATGCACATCCGACATAGATTTCCAAGTACAAGTATGATATAAATGATCATGACGTACAAGTCATCCATGCAGGGAGACGTGCCAGCCACCCCACAAACCACGCAATGCAATAACTATAATTATTCACATATTCTTCTTCTCCATAACATTCCACAAAACAAAGAAACAAACTCCCAATTATGGCTCTCTCTCGAATTAAGGGTCGCCTTACGTCATCTTCATCAGCGCAACCACCATCTCCGATGCCAAATCCCAGGGTATCCTCTCGCTCCGATCCTCCGTTCAACAATTACGCTGACAAACTGAAGAACATTCCGGAATTTGATCTGCCGGACGACATGAACAGACTACCGGTTGCAGATGTGGAATACCGGTTGATCAAATCTAAGGACAAGAATACGATCCAAAAGATGTTGGATTCGGCGGTTAAGTTTGGGATGTTTCAGGTGAGCGGTCATGGGATATCGCCAGAGGAGCTGAATGCAGCATTCACCGAGGCAGAATTCTGTTTTGGATTGTTGGCAGAAAGGTGGAGCCGCGACGGCGACAGGGAGGAGTTTGCTTGGTCTCGATCCGCCATGGTGGCCGCGCAACGGAGGAAAGAGGTTAAAAATGATCAACAGTTTCATATGTTTAGGTTTGTTCTTTCTTTCTTTACTACAAATATATTTATTAATTTAACAAAAAATAAAAGAAAAATCCACCAAAAATAAACTTATATATTTGATTGGTACAAAATAACATTCACATTTTGTTTTATAAAAATAAACATGTAATTTTCGCTTATCCGTCGGCCACATGGACAACAACACGAATAATCTTTAGGAGAGCATCGAAGGCCAACAAATTTTTGGCAAACTCGCTTGCCAGTGTTCTGGCAAATCTATCATCCCAAGCAGAAAAGTACACGTTGGCTATATTTTTCGCTTAAAGAATCCACGTCACCAACGTCTGTTTTTATTTAACCTTTTGCTTTTGATGATTTTCCTTAAAAAAATATATAGATAATTTATAAAAGTCTTTGCAAAAGAGGTGTTTTTTTTTTAATTGTAGTTTGTTGAATATATATTTGCAGACAAAAAATGGATAATATAGCAAAAAAGCTGGAAGGAGTTGCAAAAGATGTGGCTCAGATTATTGCAAGTAATGGTGGTAAGAAGCCTCGGAAGAAAATCAAGGAAAATGAAATAAGAATGACGTTGTTCAAGCATTGTAACTCATCTCTGCAGCCTCACACTCCACGTTCATGTCAAACTCCGAGTGCCATGGATGGGCCGAGACGTGATTCGGCCACATTTGCTCTCGGGCTTCACATCCCAACCGACTGTGGAGAGTTTCGTCTCTTATCTGATGATGGACCCTACTCATTCCGCGCCTACCCTAGCACCATTGTCTTCACCATTGGAGAACAAATGCAGGTGATTATTCCTGATTCATCTAACTATTTTTCATCATCGTATTACGGTTTGAAGGGGGAAGGGTTTGGTATTAGTATAGTTTTTTTTTTTTGTTGTTCCCTTAAATATTGGTTACGGTGGTAACTTTTACAAATTTAATGTGAAACAAATGACCATCTGATTCAAGGGCAAAATGTTTAACCTATGAGTGAACAATTACGACTAAAAGTGTAATTTTTGAAAACTTGGGACCAAACCCGTACATTTAGGCATTATGAAAAGTACACCCGCAATCTCAATTGATATCGTACCCATTTAACATGTTAGCATTCACATTGGAAGCATCATCTTCATCCTTATAGTTTAAATAAAAAAATTATCGTTAAAATTTGTTTATCTTTTAAAACCCTATTCGATTCCTTAAATTTTCCGTATATTATACTAGGTTAAAACCCTGTGTATTACACGGGTTACATAAATATTATTTCATATGATAAATAATAAAAAGATATATTTAAAAAAAAACTCGTATATTGCACGTGTTGAATAATATATAATGTTATATGTTAATACAAACAGTTATCAAGATTTATCTTTTAAAAATGAACATTGGTGTACTATTACTTATTATAAAATTTTACTTTGTTTCTTATTTTGGGTAAATGTAATTTTATATAATAAATAATAAAAAAATATATATCTTTAAGAAAAACTCATATATTACACGTGTTTAATAAAATATAATGTCATTTGTTAACACATACAGTCGTCAAGATTTATATTTTAAAAATGAACTTTAATATACTATCTACTTATTATAACATTTTACTTTGTTAAATATATATTCTTAACTAAATTTTTGTTTAAAATCATTATTATTATTATTATTATTATTATTATTATTATTATTATTATTATTATTATTATTATTATTATTATTATTATTATTATTATTATTATTTAATATGATCATAATAAAAACAAATGTTTATCCTTATCTAAATATTTATTCGTATCTAATATTTTTGTTTAAAATTATTATTAATATTTAAAATAAGGGATAAATAGGAAAATAAGGTGATAAAGCACCTGGAAGTGACACGTATACAAAAAATTTTTTCATTTATTAGTATAGAAAGATATATGAATTTAATTGTGAATGCTCTAAGTATAGTCTTGATCATCCACTCTATAAGTACATGGATTGAAAATCCCACCTTTTATTAGTTGTCATATACTTTGCTCTTGAAGAACCGAATGTAGTGGATACTCCTAGTTAGGCCTATTGATCCACAAGGATTCAAACATATCAATCTCCATTAAAGGGCATAATCCCCACTTTGGAGGGGATAAGGGTCGGGAACAATCCCTCCAAAGTGGATATTATGCTCTCTGAGATAAATGGGCTAGAATCTTTGTGCATCAACCAGGGAGGGGTATCCTCTACACGAATGTCTAAAATTAAGAAGTGTGATTACAATCTTACCACAACTAATAATTACAACTTTGATAATAAATGAGTAAAGGAATGGAGCTATGGGGAGTTCAGATCTGTATTTGGGGAGATAAACATAGAACCAGATATTCAAGATGAAAAGGGAGCATACTCAATTGAACTCAAGTGCTCACCTACGATTCTAAATGAAGCAGTTGATAAAAATGACAGCATCTCCATAACTGATCAGATCATATTTGTAGTCGTAGTTGCCATTGTTTACAAACTATTTACCTATTTACTTTCTTGATTTCCTTCCTTGTCAAAGAAGGCTAATTACTTGCCATACAATTTTGGCTGCAATTCGGTCGAAGCTCATGCTATATGCTTTCTTATGGCCAAAACCAAACAAGTAGAAGGGCTTGCATTGCTATAATTGTAATAGATTGTGTCTAAAACCACTTCTGATTTTTTTTTTTTAATTTATGTTTTTTTCATTTGACTTGTTAGTTTTTGGTTGACTATGTAATAAGAAATATGCAATGCGTATATTATTATTTGTTATAAAGAATTGTATTTAGATTATCAACTCTAAATATAAACCATGGAGTAAACTGTCATTTTGGTCCCTGAGGCTAGGACAGTTTTGCCACTTTAGTCCAAATCTCTAAGTTTTTGTATCTGGGTCTCTGTGGTTTTATTTTTGTTGTCATTTTAATCTAAAAGTGAAATAAGGCCAGATTCCCCTAATTAAACCCTCATGTTTTGTCCTTTTGCATAAGGGTAATTTCGTCATTTACGTTTTATTATAACTGATTATCAATTAAAATTAATAAAACTAAATTATTAAAACCAGACCAATAAAAGCCTAAATTATTAAAAACCCTAAATTAATCTCATTCTGCTACTTCTTCACCTTCATTGTTCTCTCTCGTAAATCTGGCCCAAACCACCTAATTCCGACCATCACTGCCGCCTAACAATGTTGTCCCGCCATCGTAAGCGATCTCGGTCACATGTGAGACATCGTCACCGCCGCTACTTGTCGTCTTCAGTACTTATTCCGGCCCAAACCATCAAACTCGGAACACAACCGCCATCTACCACCATCGTCTGCCATCGTGGGCGACCTTCGTCACTCGTTATACGCTAACCCTATCGTTTCCAGATCTGTTAAGTTTCCGATCGCCGGAGGTGTAGTTCCATTTCCAGGTCTGTTAAGTTTTCGATGAACGGTTGTGTTCGGGAGAGAGAGAGAAGAGAGAGACAGAGGGGTGTTAGAGAGAGAGAAAGTGTGTATGTACAGAGTTTTCGTTTCAGGTTTCAGGTGATAAGAGGCAGTGGCTGGGTGATGGGGGTGGTCGAGTGGCGGTGGCCGGTTGGGTGAAAGGTGCGGGTGATGGCCGGAGTGTGATCTCCGGTGACGGCGGCGGAGGTGGTGGTGTGTGAGTCCATGGCGGAGGTGGCGGGAATGGGATGGAGTGATCATTGAATTAGGGTAGATTTGGGGAAGGAGATGGGTTTTTATAGGGTGTTGTAAATGACGAAATTACCCCTGTGCAAAAGGACAAAACTTGAGGGTTTAATTAGGGGAATTTGGCCTGATTTCACTTTTGGACTAAAATAGCAATAAAAATGAAACCATCGGGACCCAGATACAAAAACTTTGAGATTTGGACTAAAGTGGCAAAACTGGCCAAACCTCATGGACCAAAATGGCAGTTTACTCTAAACCATCTTGTTCTTCAAGTATATTCCCCCCTATAAATAGTCCATGTATTCTATTGTAAATGATACACCATTAATAATAAACATCTCTTTCTCTCCCAATATCTCTTCTCATCTTCTTGCTATTAGGCTTGTTCATAACACGTTATCAGCACGATTGCTTTGGATCACACAATCATAAGGTATATCGTATTCTCTAATTATTTTATCATTATTCATCACACTCATACATAATCCATATTGTAATTCATACTATTGTGGGTTGTGTTAGAGATTCATGTTATTATTGTTTTGAATTTCCAAAAAGAATCATAATAATGACTTATATACGAAAGTGTAATATATTATATTGTATAAGATTACTAAATATTGCCAAAAAATAATTCCCTAAAATTGAAACTGTTGAATTTTTTTGCAAACCTAAATAAAAATAAGGTTTTCTCCCTAAACATTACCAATATATTAAAATTACCTATATATTAAAAACTGAATGGATTGAACAGTAACAAACAAATAATTAAATAAATAATATCACTAATGAATGAGTAAATGGTATCGGGTACCGGTACCGGTATCAAACTTACCAAACCGAGTGTGTTTTTGGTACCGGTTCGGCACCGGTATTCATCGGTTTTTATCCTCAAATACCCGTGCCATACCAGTGCCGACCGTATCGAGCCGTACCGGTATCAAACTTACCAAACCGAGTGTGTTTTTGGTACCGGTTCGGCACCGGTATTCATCGGTTTTTATCCTCAAATACCCGTGCCTTACCAGTGCCGACCGTATCGATCCGTACTGTACCAGGTATATTCGGTACCGGTACCCACTTTTGGGGATTTCGGTAGTGGTATTTTCGGTACCGGTTGGTACCGAGCTCATCAAATCCCGTAGCAACGTAGAAATTCAAGTAATTGCACCGTTTAGATTATTTTTCATACACACAGTAAGTAAACTGTATTTCGTTTGAATGAGTTTTTATATACACAACTTATTTTGCTTTATTTTTTTTCTTTTTCTGTAATGAATGAATTGTAGCATGTAAAATTAACTTAGATATTTAGATTATTGATGAGCAAATCGTATCAAATCCTGTAATCAAACCGGTATCGTATCGGTACCAAATTTACTATACCAAATCATTTTCGGTACCAATTTGGTACCCACCTTTTGGCGTTTTCAGAATCGTTACTTTCGGTTCGACATCGGTCTAACACCATACCTGTATTTATTGATTTTTACCTTCAAATACCATACCGTATTGTACCGAGCATTTTCGGTGCCGGTACCTAATTTCGATGATTTTCCGGATCGGTACTTTCGGTGCCGTTACCGGTACCGAGCTCATCCATATTTTAACGTGTTAGCACCGTAATAAGTAAACTGAAAACAACCGAGTTTCCAACGTGTAGGACGTGTGGGTCCTATTATTATATATTAGGTTATTTAAAATCGTTTTTTTAGGATGGAGTGACTATCCTTTTCATGACATTTTTATTTATGTTTCGATATACGGTATCTGCTTGTTGTTACTGACACGCGTTTTGCAGTCATTGGGTCCCGTCGCAACGCGCGGGAGAAAATTCAACTAGTTGATGTTAATAAGGTTTTGTGAAACAATTTTTTTTTTGTGAAACAATTAACAAACGTTCACTCTATTTACTGTCCTAAATAATAAATATACCAACACTTTTGATACTCTTGCTGGGTATTTACTGTTAAGGTTTTTATTTATATAACATTAAATTTTCTATAGTTAAAAATAAATAATATAACGACAACATGCATGAGGATCGTAATCTGTATTAGAATTAAAATTAGTTCTGTATTTTGAATTACATTTTTTTGCAAATAGTTTTATTTGTTTGCAAATTTTTTAGATGAACATATTATAATATTATAATATGAAGTTTGATCTAATTGTTATGATAATATTGTTATTTTTTTAACATTATTCGACTGTTAAAAAAGACAAGATATTATTCCGAATAATCATAGTTACAGTACATGTTTCTTTTAAGTTTGATATATATAAGTTAGAGTGACATATATTAAATGTGTGATCATGATGTCTGCTACAATTCGTACGGAATTTCTCTCTTGTAAATGATCTCTTAACTTCACTAAAATGTAAATTTTAACGTACTCATGTTATTTTAGTTCTATATATATTGCCCTATATTATCAACTACTACATTATCAAGATAGGGCACCGACCAGGCAATAGTTCTGGCCCTTTATTGGGCTGAATGGGCGGCTACTTCAATAGTGTCATGCAGCTGTCTGACACTCCACTATTGGCCCAACAAACTTACAATTTTATCCCCCTTAAAAATTACGATTTTGCCATCAGTTAAAAGTTATGTTTTTTCCCTCACTTAAAAATAAATTTATGCTTATGCTCCCAGCTAAATATTTCAATCTTGCCCCCGGTTAAAAATTACAATTTTGCCCTGTTTCAATTTACAGTTTTGCCATTAGTTTTTTTCCATTAAAAATACGATTTTCCCATCAGTTCAAAATTATGTTTTTACCCCTACTTAAAAATAAATTTGCGCTTTTGTTTCCAGCTAAAAATTCCAATTTTTCCCTCGGTTAAAAAATTACGATTTTGCCCCGTATAAATTTATACTTTTGCCATTAGTTTTTTTCCTCACAGCCAAATAACGATTTTGCCCTCAACTTAAATTTATATTTTCCCCATCGTTTTTGTTTGTTTTCCTGGTGACATTACAAGTTTGCCCCCAGTGTAAAATTACAGTCGTGCCGGCAGCTTCCTGGCACTCCCGTTGGTCCATTTAGTTTACGATTTATCCTAGAATTAAAATTATGATTTGGCCCTCAGTTAAAAATTACGTTTTTCCCATCATTTTAGTTTTTTTACCAAAACTATAAAGGTTTTTTTGTTTTAATTGGTTTACTCGATTTAATTTTTTTTCGTGTCAAGGAGTTGTCTAACACTAGCTCATTAGTCCTGAAAAATTACAGTTTTGCCCTGAGCCCAAAATTACGGTCTTATCATCGTTTTTGTTTTTTTTCCTAGCAAAATTATAGTAGTTTTTTTTTAATTGGTTGATAATTATTCGGCCATCGCCCCGCAACGCGGGCGGGGCATCCACTAGTTATATATTAAAAACATAAGGGATTGAACAGTAACATTAAATAAATATTAAAAAGAAATAGAAATGAAGTAATAGTATTGGGTACCGGTATCAAATTTATCAAACTGAGTGTATTTGTCACACCCTGGCTTTGCGGAAGCGTGGGTTTATTTGGTGTGACTTCTTAATACCATAGCAACAATCATAACAATGCTATATGATAAAAACATGAGATATTCATCCATTAATAAAGTTTAGAAAAATCCCATTTTCAACAATCACAAAATAAGTTACAAACCTTAACTAGATTTAATTGAGTTTATAAAGACTTTAAACAATACTAGGTTTAGAGATATGTAACCCGTCCAGGAAGAGGTTACACCTTCTAAACCCTGGATGACTTCTTTATTCAAACGCAGCTTGAAAATACGTGCATACCGTGCCAGATCCGTTAGTTTCCTGAAATACATGTAGTTTGAAAAATCAACATAAAGTTGAGCGAGTTCATGTGTAAGTGAGTATGTACAAACATTTGAAAATGTTGTAAGTATGTATAAAAGTCCCTGGTATGTAGCAATTAAGGAAAAAGAGATCACCATTGGGTTGCAAAGCGAATGATATGTGTGAAGTGCCGTAGGAAGACTCAAACCTAGCGGATTTTGCGTTGGGCTCAAAGTCACCACCTGGTCCATTAAGCGGGCTCAGGGGTTGGGCTCGCTACACCCAGATAGATCTACCGCTTTCTACCCTCGGTCCTACAATGAGGATTAATGGCCTCAAGTTGCGCCTACTCACTCACATGATCTGTACGTCCTAACCCTCCTTAAGCTAACCATACCATGTAAAAAGTATTCGTAATCATAGTAACATGTATTTCACCCCCGCAGTATAAAAACTGAAAACAGTTAAGAGAAAAGGGGGACATGAACTCACTGAAGTGCGACTCGAAATAGTCCGTCCCAAAGTAACCTGCTGCGTGACGACCTACACGTACTAACTTCTATTAGACGGACGGCCGTTCCTTGGCTTAAGGTTTATCGTTTTTGGGAAATAGTTAGGCAACTATTTCGTATTTACACTTTGTAATTATTTATATTCCTTCCCAAGGATGGGGGTCTTAAAACATGTGCGTTCGTATAACTTCGAATTATATTATTAAGTCTCACTTAATGTAATATATTTTCTTTCATTTGACCAAAATACTTTACTTCCAAAATATAAATATTTTTCACAAAAATATTATATTTTATTCCATATAATTTTCCAAAATAATATTTCGTCAAAATATACGTTTAAGAGTATTTTCCGAAAAATACGTAAGTTACATTTTACAGTTTGCGTGGTAATTGTAACATCTGTGCTTGTAATCATTGTGAACAGTACAATTATCAATAAAACAATGTTATTTGATCCCAATGTTTGTTTATTTATGTTTGACATTTTTCATGTTTTGACTTTTGTTCAATTTCAAACTCTATATCACTTTCTGGAGAGTTATACGCAAACTGGTGCGTAAACGTAACCACTTTAATGCGACAAATACTCCGGAACATCAACATATACTTAACATACCTTAAATAACCTTTACATAACTTAGAATTAAGTTTTAAAGGCTTTGGTATGGCAAAAACAAGTTAATTCGCTTACAGGGACTAAATTTGACAAACTGCGAAAGTATGCCAATTTGAACTGTAACGAACATTCTGGAACATGACCATAAGTTAAACATACCATAAATATCCTTTACATAGCTTATAATTAGGCTTTAAGGGGTTCGGTATGCTAAAATAAACTTTTGGGTCATTCAGGGACTAAAAGTGTCAAAAAGTGCACAAGTTTGCACTTTTGCTCATAACTCACGTTCTGATTACTTCCGAACATCCAAAAATTTATGTAAGCACTAAAATATTTTATTTTAGTGTTTGGCATAAGAAAAATCCATTCGTCGCGTCATTTGGATCGTTTTTCGCGCTTATGCACATTCCGTCGTAATTAAGCGAACATCGCGTTCGTACGACCAAACGAACTGACATCCGACATATTTTTGAGCATGTTTCATGACCACAATGTTTAGGCATCATTTTAGGGCCTTAAAGTTGGCTTTACGGGCCTTAGAAGTGTCGGAAATGGCTTAAAACACAACAGGGACCAAAACTGTCATTTATGAAACATGTTTCTGATCTGTGCAGGCCATGCGGCCCGCGTGAGTTTTATGTACATCCTTACGCGGCCCGCGTTAGGCTCCCAGATCAGATAAGATCAATTAGTCAACAGATTTCAGCTGATTAAACCTCATCCACACACTCACACTTGCCCTTTCAGCTCATTAGGGGCCATTTTTAGTTACCACAACTTTCCAACAAGTGTACGCACGAGATTCAATCACATTTTCCAAGAAACGATCCTAACGGTTCGGGAAATCCTATAAATACCCATCACATTTTCACTCATTCCTCACAAGAATCTGATCAAAAAGACTCTAAGTTGGAACCATTGTTTCATACCTGAGTTATTTTGATCTAGATTAGCATTCGGGGACCCTTCGTAAGTATTCCTTCGTTCTTTTATTGCTTTTCGAGTCCGAAAGTCAAACTTTGTTTGACTTTCTGCATTGACCAGTTTATGGTCAATGCGAAGTTCGTTTGAACTTCGCAACGTGATTGTAATCACGATGGTTATAGTCCTTTGTAACTATGCCTACTGATTACCACGTTGTCTAGGGTCGTAAGGGTAAGCGATCTAATAAATCGCTTATACCTTCGAACCCGACCCATTTGGTCGATCATTAGGATCCGACCAAATACATTAGGTGACCATAGCATATAGGGAATAGCCTTCCGAGGTTATACCTTATGGTCGCTTCGTTTAAGTAGTTGTATGATAGGTAGTTTATATGCCTTAGGTAAATTACCAAAATACCCCTTTGATGCCAAAATTCATTTTAAACATATGTAACATAACTTTTGACATCTAAACTGATTTGACAACAATATTAGACATGTTAAGTCATATGTTACTTGTCATAGGACTAGTTAGGCGGTCCGAACGCGTTTTACGCGAACGACGCGTTAAAGTAGCATAAGCTTCCTAAACGGGTCGTAATGGGTCGTAAGCACTTAGGTTAGGTTTCATTTAGTATGTAGGCTTTGTTAAACCATATGACACGAGTCTCCATACTCGTTTGGTTTACGAAGCCTCATTCTATCTAAATCTTCCGATTTAGGTCCGGTTTATTAACATAGTTACCTATATTAGGTGCCGTTTGATTCCGTTTTCTCTAACATTGCTTGGTGGTTATCTTAGGACTTCTGAGAAATCTCAAGTGAGTACATAGACCCCTCTTTTACTGCTTTCCAAACTGTTTTGGGGTGAAACACATGTGCCTACTTGTTACTTTCATGCTTTCCTGTTTTCACATCATATACCTGCTATGTTTGTTAGTACATTATAGTACATGATTTCATTACATTTCATGCTATGTATGCCCATTGTGTGCATACTTAGTACATTATTTTACATTACATTTCTGCTATGTATGTTAACTGATAGCATGCTAGCACATTGATTTACATGACTTTCTGCTTTGTATGTTAACTTAGCATACTTAGTACATTGTTTTCATATAACATGTTCACTTTTGCTATGAGATTTGGTTTGCACAAACGAGACTATTATACGTTCATTAACATTAGCTACGCCGCTCGGTAGTAAGTACTGGTACCATAGGACTTGACAAATCCCATTCCTGACATCCCGGGTTTGTTTGGATGTAAGGAATGACTGAATCCGAAAACATTACTTTTGATAACCTTGACTGAAAGGGTTATCCGACTGTCTCAAGGCTTGAATGTATGCGTTAACTTACCACATAAATGTTTGTATCAATGTAACATGCATTACTTTGCAAAACATAACTTTTTGATATATTCAAAATACTTTGTTTTGTACATTTCTACATTTGGATTAGGGTGACAATACTTTACTTACAATACATAACATTTGATTCACATTACTTGACTACTTTTGGACTTATAAACATTTGACATGGCTTATACAAGGACTTTCGACTATTGGTTTAAACATAGACTTTATACATTGGTGGTTTGTTTAAGTGATTTAAGTAACGAGGCGTGTGTAATATGATACAAGCATGGTGGATACGCCGCTGGTACTTCCTATATATAAGTGTTTGTATGGTATTACATATCGTAGCGTTATTTGAATCATTTCAGTTTGAGACATATAACATTTTATACAAATAACATACTTTTCACAAGACATTGCTTTACAAACAACTTATTTTATACAACTCATTTTACTTGGTTATACATTTAACCACACATTATTCTTTATTTATACATATCATTCGATCTTATCGCTTTTTAAACGATTTACAAAACAAAACAATTTACAAGGTTCATGACTGACTTTTGATAAACAACTTTTTCTTAAACTTAAGTCATGAATCCTATTTTTTCACAAAACCTATGTATCTCACAGGCATTTTTATGCTGACGTACCTATTTTCACATGTGTTTTCAGGAGCTTTTGCGTAGGATGATGATCGTGACACTAGGGCGGACCTGTGCCTTAGAGACATAAAATGAAGATAGACTTAGTTTAATTATGTTCTGAACTCTTTATTTCCTGTTTAAAACAATGTAACTCCTATGTTTATAAATAAAATACAACTTTGAATGCCATGGTTATGAAACAATTAATTCTGTTACAACACTCCCCGACGTTTTCGCCACGTTTTGTATGTTATACGTGGTCGGGGTGCGACAGAAGAGTTGGTATCAGAGCCAATGGTTGTAGGGAATTAGGTTATTAGTAATGCTTTGACCTAGACTATAACCTTTCTAGGACCCTAACACAAGTTATCTTGTGTTTAGATCTTAAAACATGCACATCACCTATCCTTAGGTGATTATCAAAACAAAAATCAAATTTTCCGAAACGATTTTTGAAAAACAATCTTCTGTTTTTGAATGATTTATTACAAGGTTTTGAACCCTCTTTTGTAAGGTTTTGAACCCTTCCAGTTTAACTAAAGTTTTTGGATTATTGCCTTCTGAATTTTCAAAATCTCGTCAAAGTTTTGGGTTTTAAATAATGGAACACGTGCAAACTGGAAGGGTGAATGCCTGTATTCTGGGTTTTCTGTCTAGGCAAGCACTTCGTATATATCTCATCAGACGCGAGACCAGTTGTGCTTACCTGGGAATTCTTGGGATTAGTGTTCACTTATAGGCGAGCATGTCTTCGCGATACATTATTTTTGATCCATTTACTTTGATTAGTCACTGTGTGTCGTTTGTTTGCTTGGTAATGCGAACAAATGACCACCATCTTTTCTTTTGTTAATTTTGTTTCATCTCATTCTCTTCATCCAAATCATCTCACTCGTTTCCTTTCATGTTTTCCTCTTTTAGAATGCCTCCTCGACGCGAAAACCAGATAGCGACTGCCGAACTGGCAGAAATTATTGCGCAGCAGATGGCTGCTCAATTCCCAAATCTCTTTGTTCGATGGCACCAAGCCAACAACAATAATAATGCTCCATGCAAATACAAGGATTTTAACTCGGCTAAACCACTCAAGTTTTGTGGTTCTGAAGGAGCGACTGGGCTTCTTCAATGGTTCGAGAGCATTGAGAATACTTTCCGTCATGTTCAGTGTCCGGATAATCGCAAGGTCGAGTTTTCTTCGAGTGTGTTTTAGAAGAGGGCTCTTACATGGTGGAATGGGGTAATGAGAGACCGTGGTGCAGAAGTTGCTCTAGCACAGACATGGGCTGAACTTAGAGCTCTTATGATGAGGGAGTTTTGTCCTCGGCATGAACAACGAGCGTTGGAGAAGGAGTTTGATGACTTGAAACAAGATAGTGGCGAGCACAGGGCATATACTGATAGGTTTGAGGAGTTGAGTCTGCTTTGCCCGACTATGGTTACCCCACTCGACAAGGCTATCGAAAGGTACATCGACGGCCTACCTGACTCAGTACAAGACATCATTACTGGTAGTAACCCTGCCACACTCCATCAGGCGATCGAGTTATCAGCGACACTGACTGAGTCGCGGATTCGGAAGAATAAATTACACAGGAAGGGTAACAAGGGCAAGAAACAGTCGTCTGATAAGGAAGATAGCAAGAAAGGTCAAGACAAGAAGGGAAAGAATTCTGGAGGGTCTAGGAAGCGGAAGGCTTCCTAAAACTATGCCGTTACTGCACAGGCCCAAGCTGCACCAAATCAGCCTGCGCAACCACTAGCCAAGAAGCCTTATCTTGGCAATGCACCTTTGTGCAACAGGTGTAACGGCCATCATCAACCACACCTCCAGTGTCGTCAGTGCACCAACTGCGGAAGACCTGGTCACCTTGCTGACACCTGCCGCATCCCTGCCAATCAGAATCGGGCAGTTCAGAACCCGGCTCAACAAGTTGCTCAGCCTCTTGCTCAGCAACAAGGTCAAGCTGCACGACCTCACTTTCCTCCTGGTTCGTGCTACAATTGTGGGGATCTGACCCACTACAGAAACCGGTGCCCAAGGCTAGCAAACCAGAACCAGAATCAGAATCAGGCTCCGGCTCGAGGACGAGTTTTCAACATGAATGCTCAAGAGGCACAAGCAGACAATGAAGTGGTGAACGGTACGTTCTTTATTAAAAATCAGTCTGCATCTGTTCTCTTTGATTCGGGTGCCGATAAGAGTTTTGTGTCATTGTCTTTTGAGCCAATGCTTCGCGTGTCTAGAACGAAACTAGGTAAACCTTTGACAGTAGAAGTTGCTAGTGGTGAACCCATTGTTCTTGATTCTGTTCTTCGCAACTGCCAGTTAAACCTTAACGACCATCTTTTTCCTATTGACCTCACGCCAATGCAACTTGGAAGCTTCGACGTTATAGTGGGTATGGATTGGTTATCTAAGCATCGCGCAGAGATAGTTTGTTCTGAGAAGATTGTTCGTGTTCCGCTTTCGACAGGCGAGATCCTACAGGTTCAAGGTGAGAAACCGTCCGGTGGTCTCAAGCTCATGTCTTGTTTTAAAGCTCGGAAGTATCTGCGAAAGAATTATGTGGCCTTCTTAGCACATGTTACAGCAGATAAAGCCAAGGGTAAGTCTATTTCAGATATTCCTGTAGTTCGGGATTATTCTGAAGTATTCCCTGAAGATTTACCTGGTCTACCTCCAGCACGCCAAGTCGAGTTTCGTATTGATCTCGTACCTGGTGCAAATCCCATTGCTAGAGCTCCATATCGTCTTGCACCGTCTGAGATGCAAGAGTTATCTAAGCAGCTTCAGGAGCTCTCTGACAAAGGTTTTAACCGTCCTAGCTTTTCACCCTGGGGTGCTCCCGTTCTTTTTGTCAAGAAGAAGGATGGATCTTTTAGGATGTGTATCGATTATCGTGAGCTAAACAAGCTTACCATCAAGAATTGATATCCCCTACCGCGCATAGACGATCTCTTTGATCAGTTACAGGGCGCTTCTTATTTTTCGAAGATTGATCTACGTTTCGGGTATCATCAACTTCGTGTGCATGAAGAAGATATTCCCAAGACAGCTTTCCGCACTCGTTATGGGCATTATGAGTTCACAGTCATGCCATTTGGTTTGACTAATGCTCCTGCTGTTTTCACGGACTTAATGAATAGGGTCTGCAAACCTTATTTGGATCAATTCGTCATTGTTTTTATTGACGACATCTTGATTTACTCTAAGACGCAAGCTGATCACGAGCAACATCTTCGTCTTACTCTGGAACTCCTAAAGAAAGAGCAACTTTTCGCCAAATTCTCCAAGTGCGAATTTTGGCTTAAAGAAGTTCAATTTTTGGGGCATATTATCAACAAACAAGGTATTCATGTAGATCCCTCCAAGATCAGTGCGATTAAGGATTGGGATACGCCTACTACTCCTACTGAGGTTCGCTCTTTTCTTGGGCTAGCGGGTTATTACCGCCGCTTCATTGAGAACTTCTCAAAGATTGCAGTTCCTCTAACTGCTCTAACCCAGAAGAACAAGCCCTTTGAGTGGGGATTCAAACAAGAGAAAGCTTTTCAAAACTTGAAGCAGAAGCTTTGCGACGCGCCTGTTCTGACTTTGCCTGAGGGCAATGATGATTTCGTCGTTTATTGTGATGCGTCTAAATTGGGTCTTGGTTGTGTTCTGATGCAAAGGAACAAAGTCATAGCATATGCATCAAGACAGTTGAAGATACATGAGAAAAACTACACCACTCATGATCTTGAGTTGGGTGCAGTTGTCTTCGCTCTTAAGATCTGGAGACACTATTTGTACGGTACAAAATGTGTGGTTTTCACGGACCACAAAAGTCTTCAGCATATCTTCAACCAGAAAGAACTCAACATGAGGCAACGACGTTGGGTTGAGCTACTAAACGACTATGACTGCGAAATTCGCTACCATCCTGGTAAGGCGAATGTCGTAGCCGATGCATTGAGTCGTAAGGAACGTACTAAGCTTCATTGTGTACGTGTTCAATCTGTTATTCAAGCCCGATCCGATATCCAAGCACGCATTTCTCAGGCTCAACAATCTTGTGTTTCACAAGGTTTGATGGATAAGGAATTTCCCTATCACATAACACCTGATCTAGAACTGAAGGACAATGGATCGTATTACTTCATGGACCGTTTGTGGGTCCCATGCCTAGATAACCTTCGCACCTTGCTTATGGATGAAGCCCATAAGTCTCGCTATTCTGTTCATCCTGGCTCAGATAAGATGTATACGGATCTTCGTATTCAGTATTGGTGGCCTGGTATGAAGAAAGACATTGCCTTATATGTATCAAAATGCCTTACATGTCTTAAGGTTAAGGCTAAACATCAACGTCCTTCGGGTTTATTGGTGCAACCAGAGATCCCAGTTTGGAAATGGGAAAACATTACTATGGATCTTGTTACCAAACTTCCACGCACAAAGAAAGGTCATGATGCCATCTGGGTAGTCGTTGATCGTCTTACTAAGTCAGCACATTTCTTGCCAATCTGTGAGGACTTTCCTGCTGACAGACTTGCAAAAATCTATGTGGATGAAATTGTAGCTCGACATGGTGTTCCTTTGAACATCATTTCTGACAGAGATGCTCGTTTCACTTCTCATTTTTGGAGAACCATGCAATCTGCTATGGGGACCCAACTTAACCTGAGCACGGCTTATCATCCGCAAACAGATGGTCAATCTGAAAGAACAATCCAGACTCTGGAGGATATGCTTAGAGCTTGTGTGATCGATTTTGGTGGTAGTTGGGATTCACATCTTCCGTTAATTGAATTCTCCTACAACAACAGTTATCACACCAGCATCAAAATGGCTCCTTTCGAAGCTCTCTATGGTCGAAAATATCGTTCATCAGTCTGCTGGAATGAGATTGGCGAGGCTCAGCTTACTGGACCTGCCCTCATTTTAGAGACAACTGATAAGGTCAAGAAAGTTCGTGATAACCTTCAGACAGCTAGAAGCCGTCAAAAGAGTTACGCGGACCCAAAACGCAAACCCTTGGAATTTCAAGTCGGTGATCGAGTATTACTTAAGGTCTCACCTTGGAAAGGTGTGATCAAATTTGGAAAGAAAGGAAAACTTGCACCTAGATACGTTGGACCATTCAAGATCGTCAAAAGAATCGGTAAGGTAGCCTACAGACTTGAGTTACCTCCTGAACTTGGAAATGTTCATCCAACCTTTCACGTGTCCAATCTCAAGAGGTGTTTAGCTGATGAGAACCTCCACATACCACTTGACGAAATTCGTGTTGATAAAACACTGAAATTTGTTGAGAAGCCTGTGGAAATCATGGAGCGTGAAGTCAAGTGGCTTAAACGCAAGCGCATTCCTTTGGTCAAAGTTCGCTGGGAAGCTAAACGTGGACCCGAGTTTACTTGGGAACGCGAAGATCAAATGAAGGCGAAGTATCCGCATCTTTTCCCACGAGTTTCCTCTAAATAAATTTCGGGACGAAATTTCCACAAGTAGGGGAGACTGTAACATCTGTGCTTGTAATCATTGTGAACAGTACAATTATCAATAAAACAATGTTATTTGATCCCAATGTTTGTTTATTTATGTTTGACATTTTTCATGTTTTGACTTTTGTTCAATTTCAAACTCTATATCACTTTCTGGAGAGTTATACGCAAACTGGTGCGTAAACCTAACCAGTTTAATGCGAAAAATACTCTGGAACATCAACATATACTTAACATACCTTAAATAACCTTTACATAACTTAGAAATAAGTTTTAAAGGCTTTGGTATGGCAAAAACAAGTTAATTCGCTTACAGAGACTAAATTTGACAAACTGCGAAAGTATGCCAATTTGAACTGTAACGAACATTCCGGAACATGACCATAAGTTAAACATACCATAAATATCCTTTACATAGCTTAGAAATAGGCTTTAAGGGGTTCGGTGTGCTAAAATAAACTTTTGGGTCATTCAGGGACTAAAAGTGTCAAAAAGTGCACAAGTTTGCACTTTTGCGCATAACTCACGTTCTGAATACTTCCGGACATCCAAAAATTTATGTAAGCACTAAAATATTTTATTTTAGTGTTTGGCATAAGAAAAATCCATTCGTCGCGTCATTTGGATCGTTTTTCGCGCTTATGCGCATTCCGTTGTAATTAAGCGAACATCGCGTTCGTACGACCAAACGAACTGACATCCGACATATTTTTGAGCATGTTTCATGACCACAATGTTTAGGCATCATTTTAGGGCCTTAAAGTTGGCTTTACGGGCCTTAGAAGTGTCGGAAATGGCTTAAAACACAACAGGGACCAAAACTGTCATTTATGAAACATGTTTCTGATCTGTGCAGGCCATGCGGCCCGCGTGAGTTTTATGTACATCCTTACGCGGCCCGCGTCAGGCTCCCAGATCAGATAAGATCAATTAGTCAGCAGATTTCAGCTGATTAAACCTCATCCACACACTCACACTTGCCCTTTCAGCTCATTAGGGGCCATTTTTAGTTACCACAACTTTCCAACAAGTGTACGCACGAGATTCAATCACATTTTTCAAGAAACGATCCTAACGGTTCGGGAAATCCTATAAATACCCATCACATTTTCACTCATTCCTCACAATAATCTGATAAAAAAGACTCTAAGTTGGAACCATTGTTTCATACATGAGTTATTTTGATCTAGATCAGCATTCGGGGACCCTTCGTAAGTATTCCTTCGTTCTTTTATTGCTTTTCGAGTCCGAAAGTCAAACTTTGTTTGACTTTCTGCATTGACCAGTTTATGGTCAATGCGAAGTTCGTTTGAACTTCGCAACGTGATTGTAATCACGATGGTTATAGTCCTTTGTGACTATGCCTACTGATTACCACGTTGTCTAGGGTCGTAAGGGTAAACGATCTAATAAATCGCTTATACCTTCGAACCCGACCCATTTGGTCGATCATTAGGATCCGACCAAATACATTAGGTGACCATAGCATATAGGGAATAACCTTCCAAGGTTATACCTTATGGTCGCTTCGTTTAAGTAGTTGTATGATAGGTAGTTTATATGCCTTAGGTAAATTACCAAAATACCCCTTTGATGCCAAAATTCATTTTAAACATATGTAACATAACTTTTGACATCTAATCTGATTTGAAAACAATATTAGACATGTTAAGGCATATGTTACTTGTCATAGGACTAGTTAGGCGGTCCGAACGCGTTTTACGCGAACGACGCGTTAAAGTAGCATAAGCTTCCTAAACGGGTCGTAATGGGTCGTAAGAACTTAGGTTAGGTTTCATTTAGTATGTAGGCTTTGTTAAACCATATGACACGAGTCTCCATACTCATTTGGTTTACGAACCCTCATTCTTTCTAAATCTTCCGATTTAGGTCCGGTTTATTAACATAGTTACCTATATTAGGTGCCGTTTGATTCCGTGATCTCTAACATTGCTTGGTGGTTATCTTAGGACTTCTGAGCAATCTCAAGTGAGTACATAGACCCCTCTTTTACTACTTTCCAAACTGTTTTGGGGTGAAACACATGTGCCTACTTGTTACTTTCATGCTTTCCTGTTTTCACATCATATACCTGCTATGTTTGTTAGTACATTATAGTACATGATTTCATTACATTTCATGCTATGTATGCCCATTGTGTGCATACTTAGTACATTATTTTACATTACATTTCTGCTATGTATGTTAACTGATAACATGCTAGCACATTGATTTACATGACTTTCTGCTTTGTATGTTAACTTAGCATACTTAGTACATTGTTTTCATATAACATGTTCACTTTTGCTATGAAATTTGGTTTGCACAAACGAGACTATTATACGTTCATTAACATTAGCTACGCCGCTCGGTAGTAAGTACTGGTACCATAGGACTTGACAAATCCCATTCCTGACATCCCGGGTTTGTTTGGATGTAAGGAATGACTGAATCCGAAAACGTTACTTTTGATAACCTTGACTGAAAGGGTTATCCGACTGTCTCAAGGCTTGAATGTATGCGTTAACTTACCACATAAATGTTTGTATCAATGTAACATGCATTACTTTGCAAAACATAACTTTTTGATATATTCAAAATACTTTGTTTTGTACATTTCTACATTTGGATTATGTGACAATACTTTACTTACAATACATAACATTTGATTCACATTACTTGACTACTTTTGGACTTATAAACATTTGACATGGCTTATACAAGGACTTTCGACTATTGGTTTAAACATAGACTTTATACATTGGTGGTTTGTTTAAGTGATTTAAGTAACGAGGCGTGTGTAATATGATACAAGCATGGTGGATACGCCGCTGGTACTTCCTATATATAAGTGTTTGTATGGTATTACATATCGTAGCGTTATTTGAATCATTTCAGTTTGAGACATATAACATTTTATACAAATAACATACTTTTCACAAGACATTGCTTTACAAACAACTTATTTTATACAACTCATTTTACTTGGTTATACATTTAACCACACATTATTCTTTATTTATACATATCATTCGATCTTATCGCTTTTTAAACGATTTACAAAACAAAACAATTTACAAGGTTCATGACTGACTTTTGATAAACAACTTTTTCTTAAACTTAAGTCATGAATCCTATTTTTCACAAAACCTATGTATCTCACAGGCATTTTTATGCTGACGTACCTATTTTCACATGTGTTTTCAGGAGCTTTTGCGTAGGATGATGATCGTGACACTAGGGCGGACCTGTGCCTTAGAGACATAAAATGAAGATAGACTTAGTTTAATTATGTTCTGAACTCTTTATTTCCTGTTTAAAACAATGTAACTCCTATGTTTATAAATAAAATACAACTTTGAATGCCATGGTTATGAAACAATTAATTATGTTACAACACTCCCCGACGTTTCCGCCACGTTTTGTATGTTATACGTGGTCGGGGTGCGACAGTAATAAAAATACCGGTGTAACTTAAATATTTATTGTGAAGGCGTTAGTATTATTTTGGAGTCGTTACTATTCAGTGTATTCCAGTTATATTATTTTTATTCTAAAAATAATATATAGTTCACAAAATAATCATAAATCACGCAAGTGTTTTACTGTGAAATATATATTTTAAATATATATTTCGTAAGTTTTATTTACATAAATCCACCTCCGAATACTTGGTCGTTTTATAACAAAAATCATGGCGAAGTTTGCTTGGAAAACAAGTCCAAAAATACATTCATAACACTTGTTTCAAAAATATTTCTAAGTGTTATTTTCTGGAAAAATTTCGCTAGAGTTTCCTCTGTAACTGGAGGTGGCCACGCTTACTAGCGTATCATTTTCTTTTAAAAATTCAACCCAATCAATTTTCCAACCATCAAAATACCATATCCAAATATCAAACTAGTCAAAAATATGCATAAATCGCAAACACATGAACTTGCAAGTTGTGTAAAATCATGTAGTAACTTTTCAACCCATTTAGTGGATCTTTCCATCTCTAAAAATAAAATCATTTTCTTGAAAATCTTATTTTTAAAGAAAATGCAAGTTTACATCTTCTTGGTCAAAATTACAAAAATATTTATTTGTTAAATCCTTTCGTTACACAAGTGTCTACACACTTTTTGGTTCACAAAAATGTCTTTATTTCAAGAAAGATCCGGCTTTTAAAATATGATTTCATCATACACTTGGTTCTTCAAAAATACCACTTGTAGATCCTTAGATCTACTAGTTTAGAATTCCATTTCATAAGGAAAATTGTTTTTACACAAGTTCGTGTTTATGTTTGAAAGGGTTCGTCATCTAATAACTTTACGACTTAACATAAGGCTAGTTCATGTTCCATGAACATGATCTAGCGTGGTTTGATGACGATCCATTCCAACACTAGCAATCAACAACAATAAATAATCATCACAAAACTAGTTTCAAAAGTTTTACACTAACATTCATTCATTAACCACCATGTTTATTATTTTTAGTAGACTTTTAGTGTTGATCTCTAGTGTTCATGATTTTTATCCGACAAATTTCTTATTAACCACTTTAGATATGAACAATAGGGTGTTTAGAGTCACTTACTACTAGCTCGAGGCTAGGGAAGAAACTAGACGAAAAATGGGTGGTTAAAAGCAACGTAGAGAGGTCCTCGCGATTCCGTAAGCACCGAGCCTCCTCGTATGCGACCTTTCACCTTTGTGAGTATTAGTGGAAATGCAAGGTTGAAATTGAAAATGGTTGGATGGTTGTGTGTGGGTTTGGCCGAGAGTAGCCAAGGGGAAAGAAAGAAATGCAAATTTTTGGAGTTGGTGAATATGAGAGGTTTATCCTATAAGCTTTCATATAAACCATCACTTAAAAAAAAAAAAACCTATTGGATATTATGTATGGAAGATATTAGACCACTAGGAATAAAATATTCAAAAGTTGGTGATGTGTGTGTATGTATTCTCGGCCAACACAAGCAAAAGAGAAAGAAAGAAAAAAAAATTTTGTTGAAGTGTTGAAGTAAGTGGAATGCTCTTGTGGTTATATTTATGAACCACCATTTAGTAAAGCCCATTGGGTAATATGCCAACAAGATATTAAGCATCAAAAATAAAATAATGTGGTGTGTGTTTCCCTAGGGGGAACCGATCTGTTGAAGGTGGTGGGTATTACAATTGGATTTGAACTAATGGTTAAGTGTAAGTGAGTTTAGTTAGGAAAGTTTAATTAATTATTAGAGTGTTAAATAACATAACGGGTGTTAGGGTATTCGGGGACCCTAACTAGTTTAGAAAAGGAAAAACCATGTCAATGTCAATATTTTTATGTTCCGGGTAAAGTCCGGTTGTTCGGTTGGATATTAATCCGTTAAAGTGCTAAATAAGCATTTAAAGTGTCGTTAATAATATTTTTAGTGACACAATAAATTCCCGACACTTTGGAAAGTGTCTAGTATTATTTTCCCATGTTTTTGCACTTTACTAGTTATATTAAATGCTGAATTTTTGTTTAAAGTGCAAAATTTTGTACTTAAAGTACGTTTTAGGCACATCCGGTCACTATAACTTTCACCTAGTGACGCAGTTTAACAGTCCTCACCTCCCTACACTCCCTACTGGTGTAGTAAACTATTCCCGGCTCATACTGGCCTCAGAGACAGTAACTGTCTGATGCTGGCTATGTCAGCATGTTTACTGGGTATCCCGTATAGTGTGCTCACTGTGCTTTTGTGCATCAAGGTTGTCACTAAGGTTTGTGTGTAATAATAGAGTGACAGTAATAAAGTATGATGCATGAACATGTATATATCAGAATTCAAGTAGCAGTTTAATCACAACTGTAAGCAAGCACAGCAATTAAGCAGTAATTAAATATTAATTAATTCGTACGGATACCTGGTTTGGTGAGGGTTGTCACAGTATTTTCGGTATCCGTTCGGCACCAGTATTCATCGGGTTTTAGCCTCAAATACCGGTGCCGTACCAGTACCGACCGTATCAAGCCGTACTGTACCAGGTATATTCGGTACCGGTACCCATTTTTGAGGATTTCGGTAACGGTATTTTCGATACCGGTTGATACCGAGCTCATCAAATCCTGTAGCAACGATGCAAGTAGGTGCACAGTTTATATAACTTTTCATACACATAGTAAGTAAACTGTATTTCATTTGAATGAGGTTTTATATACACAACAACTTATTTTGCTTTATTTTTTTGTCTTTTTACGTAATGAATGAATTGTAGCATGTAAAATTAACTTGGATATTTAGATTATTGATGAGAAAATCGTATCAAATCATGTAATCAAACCGGTATCGTATCGGTACCAAATTTACTATACCAAATCATTTTCGGTACCAATTTGGTATCCACCTTTTGGCGTTTTCAGAATCGGTACTTTCGGTTAGACACCGGTCTAGCACCATACCTATATTTATTGATTTTTACCTTCAAATACCATACCGTATTGTACCGAGTATTTTCGGTGCCGGTACCTAATTTCGATGATTTTCCGGATCGGTACTTTCGGTGCCGTTACAGGTACCGAGCTCATCCATATTTTAACGTGTTAGCACCGTAATAACTGAACTGAAAACAACCGAATTTCCAACGTGTAGGACGTGTGGGTCCTATTATTATATATTAGGTTATTTAAAATCGCTTTTCTTAGGACGGATTGACTATCCTTTCCACGACATTTTTATTTATGTTTTGATATTCGGTATCTGCTTGCTGTTACTGACACGCGTTTTGCAGTCATTGGGTCCCCGCCGCAACGCGCGGGCGGAAATTTAACTAGTTCTGTTTAATTTAATTGACATAGCCATGTTCATGTTATTTTACTTCTATATATATTCTATTTAATTTAATTAAATAAATTATAATGGAACCAAACGTTTTCCTTTAAGCTGCTACTATTTTTCTTAGAATAATAAACTCCATTTAGCGTAACTCAATAAAATAACTAAAGTTCTCAAATATGTAGGAAGTAGGTTCACGTTTCAATAAAATATATTACAAAATATATAATAACGAGACTCTTGTTATTTGTGGGAAATTCATCTAGTACAATGCCGATTACATAAACCAATTGAACGAAAATAAAATACAAAATAATTGTACTAATCTTGATTCAAGTCAACGTCTTTGAAAAGCTTCAACAACACCATATGAACTGCAACAATGAACATACAAAAAGATGAAAGTTTTGGTTGAGGATCGTGTTTGACACGTGGCCCTTAAAACAGATTCCGCGCCTCCTCTCAGACAGTCTATTTCCATGATACAACAACCGAAGCAGTAGTTGTACTGCCGGAGATGGCTCCCACGCCCGAGATTACACAGGGTATAATTTGATGTTTTGGAAAATAAGGAAAAGAAGTTGAATTTATTTTAGAGTACTCCTCTAAAATTATGTAATAAATGTTTCTAATGGTTTTCATGAGATCATCTCATCTCGTATCTTTCGTATATCTCAAATATGAACCCAAGGTTCATATATATATATACACATTCACAAAATTGAAACATTCATTGCCTTTAATTCTCTAATTAACGAGGCAATAAATCTTGTAATAAACAAGATTTAATTATATTAAAATGGAATTAATATACGGTCAACGAAACTGTCATATTCATTCATGACAGAATTAAACAAGTTGAAACAGCTAGTTCGACTAAGTCCAACCAGCTGTTTGGTTTCCACTGCAAACATGTGCACGCGCCTGAAGTGGCTCTTCAGTCCGTGCACCACACTGTATGGAATCTGCGTATGCGCACGGTATGCAGACCAGTGCGCCTGCGTGCGGTTGAACTGGCCTGTCAGTCCACACGCCACGCTACAAGGATCTCACGCCACGTTATATTGAGTTGCGCGCCACACGGATGCCACTACGCATACCAGGACGCCACCACCTGGTCATGCGCCATCTATACTTGCGCGCTACTTGCATTCTTCGCCATATCCAATGACTTCGCCATGCATACTCGCGCGCCCTTGCACTACCCGTCGCGTGCCTGAGAGGCCTACGCCACATCATCCGCCTAAGTCACCCACTGGTGCGCCATAAGCGGACACGCCATGTATCTAACCACACGCTCATGGGCAAAAATACAAAGGCGGTGTGCGAAGTTCAAAGTGCACCACATTTGGCCTATAGCCCATGTTATGCGCGCATATGTGATGTGGAGTCGCGCGGCACACGGATACCACTGCGCATACCAGGACGCCACCTGGTCATGCGCCATCCATACTCGCGCGCATATGTGCGGGTGCGGCGCACCCTTTGGTCCCCACTAGTGTTTGCCTTTAAGGAAACAATTTACAAGGAATGCTCCTCCTTATATACCACTTTGAGTTTTGTCATCCCACCTAAGTGGGACAAGTTTACAAAACTAATCCATTTTATTCATCTTTGTTTGTTCCAAACATACAACTTCAAGCTTCGATATCTCATTCATCTTAGCTCTATTTGGACATAGTTCGAACACAAACCCATAAATAATTATTTATACAACACATATATAAATATTATTGATGTCCAAAATATTTAGTGAAAAACCCATTTTCACTAAAATTTCCAACAATCCCCCACATGAATGGAGATCGATTAAAACACACAAAATTCTCCGATGAAAACTCGACAGTCTAGTATTGTAGGATATGTTGGTGTAGCCTTTGAACCTTCGTTTGTGAAGCATACTTAGCCTACTGGGGTTTTGTAGACGTGATGTCCTTGAACAATCCCCATTTATGTAAACGACAATATACATTCACACAATACTTTCCCTAGCCGGGCCATCTCCTCATTTTTTGTCTCCAATAATGGTCATGGAGCACTTTCCTGGTTCTGCGGGAGCTCTAGGAATTATGCCATAATTCCATTCGAAGCGACCACACTTCTCTCCAACATAGGTGATTTCCCTTTAAATCATTAAAAGCATGATGGTTCATTATGATTTACACGAATCATTTAACCACATAGTATGCTTAGCGTCACAAAAATGTCACTGGATATTACAGGAATGGACTAGGACGTATTTAAACACCCTTTTATAGTTTTAGGGGGATATATGAACATATACACTAGCATATATATAAACATATATACTAGCTATGCCCCCACAATGACTACCCTTCGGTTCATGATTAAGTTGGCCTATTAAACCTAGATTTTGGGATCTCCAGTCAACTAGGTTAGGTTTCCCTCATGTCCCTTTTTCCATGGCTTTAGTCCCATTCCATAACCTGATCTGTTATCAACCCACTGGTTGTTGGATCCAAAATTATATTTGACTTCGCTAAGTCATCAACGACAATTTAAATTGCGATTAGTTGTTCTAACGTGTTCTTGACTCGCTAGTCACTTTTGCCTTTTAGTCGATTCTTAAGACTTATAACTTGTGATCTCAACTTGGATCCAGTTATGTACCTTGTCTTTAGAATGACATGAAACTTAATTCATGGCTAAACACGTTTTCAGCATGCCTTTGGTGTGTCATGACTGACATCTTACTAGATTTTGAATCTAACCAATTGGCATTCGAGTCTAATCTACTCGATTGACTCCATATAACATTGTGTACTCCACTTGGTCATGCGTTTGCAATATATATTAGGATTTCTAAAATCCTTATTGCAAACCTTCCACATTCAAGTGCAAGTCACCCCCACATTTAAGTGTAATTGGATAGCATGCAAATGGGGTGATGAAAGGTTCTCCCTTTCATTTCGAGTTTGAGAAAACTTCTCAACTACCATTTCTTCATACAAATGCAAGTCACCCCCACATTTAAGTGTAATTTGGATAGCATCCAAATGGAGTGATGAAAGGTTCTCCCTTTCATTTCGAGTTTGAGAAAACTTCTCAACTACCATTTCTTCATACCCTAAAGGGTTTGTTTCTTAAATGGCTCCTCCCCCCACATTGCTTGCATTTTAATTATCCTTTAGGACTAAAATGAAGTTATCTTTATAGTTTTGTTTTAGCACAAAATTCGTTCTTGTGTCATCACATATTTTGAATGTTTAAAGTTAATTTAATCTCCGTCGAGCATATAAATTAACAAGTATTAGTCTAGCATGCTTTAGACCACACTACTCTAGCATGTGAACAGAAAATGCATCATTCCGATTCTTCACAGCCTTAAGAGATAACACACTATCTCTTCCGAACATTTGTTTCTTAGTTTAGACACAATAATGAAATTTTATTTCACCATTCCAAAACCATCGATTTTTAGGAAGGCCTCAAAACCATAGTTAACTTCATCCATTAGGATCATAACTCGTTTGCCTTTATATCTCCAAGGCTTCACCATTGACTTCCTAAAGACTTAAACATAAGTCTTAATCCAAGTCACTTTGATGAAAGATCTTTCTATAAAATCACTTGAGTCTTGAGATATAGCCAATTAGATTGACTCTCAACAACAAAGCATTCACGTATGCCTATAGTGATATATACATTTACATTGTTGTTTCATTAATACCATGTATTGGGATACTCTCCCAAATTGAGGACCAAGCCTCCACATAGTTTAAACTACATTGATGGTGGTAGAAGCATCTACAAGTCCATCACTATTGTAAATTTCCGTTAATAAATTTGCTAAATTTCTTAAAATCATTTACAATAATTACATATATTTCTTTCATATGTTATATTCTTTGAAAACTCACATGTGCATTTCCATGTTGATGCTCTCAACTTACTAGATGACATATCTCGTTTTCGTGCATTTCATCTCAAACTATTCACCACGTTTCTTACGACGCCGTTATGCATTTGATGTTTGATTTGTGACTTATTACATAAGTCATGATCACAACCCGCTCGTTGTGTTTGTGTAAATTACTTTTTACACTATGTACCAAAATGTGTATCCTTTTGACAAATTATTTGTAGTCCAAAATAAATATTTATCTTTTATTATATTTAAATCATTTGTTTATGTGAAATAAACCCAAACGATAGTCTACCATTCATAATAAAATAAAAGTGGACAAAAATAAAACGGATACACTAAAGATGTCTAAACATCAAATGCCAAAGTGTTATTATCTTCAACACTTTTGACCGAAATAAACGCAATTATTCCGTTCGGTGTCATGTTTTGAGGTACTCCCTCATCTTGGAACTCTAAACTTGAATAATCACAAGTTGCCCAAAATATAAAGTTGTTTACAATTAATACTTGCAAGTAGTTAAGCAACTTATTATGTCTATAACAACATCGAGTTGTTTTTCACAAAATAGTCTTTCCAAGACTATTATATGGTTCAAGACGTTATACTTCTTATGGAAGTATCGAAACACTTATAATTCGCAAACACATGTTTTATTCGTTCAAAACATTTCTCGTTTTTGCAAGTGTTTTAATATGAAACTATATATTTATGTTTTGGTTACAAATCAAGACAATAAACCTTAATGGTGTATTAAATAAAACAATTTCAAACTCGCTCGTTTGAAAATAAAATGAATACACATTGTTTTAATAATTGGTTTATCATATTCAAACCGGTTCTAAACCGCTGTTAGATAATAAACGATTACCAATCATTAAAGTGAGTGGTTTATATGATAATCAATTCTAATACGCTAATTAGAATTTAACTGTTTGACAAACATTCAAAATATCCGGTTTTTATAAAGTAAACCGTTTCTAATGCGCTCGTTAGAAATAAAACGAATACACTTATTCTCATAAGCCACTTTTGGTTTATTTAAATGAACATTTTCTAACACGCTCGTTAGAAATAAACACAAACCTTTTCTAACCCGCTCGCTAGAAAATAAACAATTGTCAAACTCTTTAAATCTTTTCTAATACGCTCGTTAGAAGTAATGATTACACAATTTGTTTTGAGGTTTATAAGTAAAAATAAACTATTTCTAATATGCTTATTGATGTGTGCAAAATGCAACATATAAATTACATCAAATGTGGCATAAAACTAACCCTTTTTTAGTACTAATGTTGGAAAAAGTATGTTTTTGTCTTCCTTTTGTATTTTCAGGATTAAATGAGCTCAAATGAACAAAAGAAGCAAAAAGGCAGCTAAATCTAACATAAATACAAGAAAAGGAACAAACGTGGCATGCCCGACCCCCCGACAGCATCTTCCCAAGCAAGAACAAGAGAACAGAAGGCTGAACACGCCCCGTGCTCAGTGAGCACGGGGGCGTGCCCAAGTGTCTGCAGAAAAGACAAAGCTGTAGAAGCTTCTATCACCCACCACGGGGGCGTGCCCATCGGACATGGGGCCATGGTCAACTCTAAGATTCGCAGAATCTGGGGAAATCTTGATAGTACAGATACGCTTCTGCACACGGGGTCGTGCCCAGCGGACACGGGGGCGTGGTCAACTAATGCAGACAAACTGCAATTAATGAAGAAAGAGAAGGATGATGGACACGGGTCGTGCCCAATGGACATGGGGCCGTGCCCGAGCATCTGTTCAGGCTATAAATAGGGTGCTTGGCTCATTTGCAAACCATCCCTTTGCACACCACCTCTCTCACACTTCACCCACCACCCACCACCATCACAACACCATCATCCACCACCATCATCCATCATCCATCATAGAGTGTGTGAGTCGTCTCGGGATCCAAGATTGATCGTAAGAGTTCTTGACAATCACAGGCCATGTTTGCCTAAGTCTCTTACATCACTTGGTGAAGACAAGTGTCTAGTGTAATACTTTTTATTTTTAATCTTTTCGCACTTTTTAATTGGTTATGTATTAATGACTTTAATAATTAGTTTCTTATGTTGAAGGTGATTCTTCCTTATCGTTTGTCCGTGGTGTCTTGGTATTATTTTACTGTCTATATAAAATAAAAGATTTTCACCATTCATATCTCCACGGTCTATATGGAGATATGTTGCCTACCTGGTCGGGGGTTAAGGGAACGGTTTGGTAAGAGTCTTGCCTTGTTCAGTGTATAGATCCTGCAAGGACCTGGGTCAAATTTAGTAGGACCTCCTTCAATACCCACCGGTATTAGATGGCGGGGGTCCAAACTCTTTGATCCCCTCATATGTAAGCTACTATTAAAACATTAACCCGGCTACTTAGGACTGTATCCCTGCTGACTCAGACTACTTAGCCGAGGGTAACGTCACCTTCAAAAGAGGGGCCTACCACATTATGCATTAATAACTTAATTAATTATCTTTCAATAATACAACCCTTTAGGATTGTATCCGTGCTGACTCAAACTACTAGGTTGAGGGTAACGTCACCTTCAAAAGAGGGGCCTACTACAATAACTAAGATAATCTCTTAAAAAGTGCAAAAGTGCGGAAATAATCAAAGGTTACACTAAACACGAGTCGGATCCAAGTGATTCATCTTGTCTATCTGTTTTTATTTCATTTTATTTTTCAGCATTTTAGCTAGTTTTTATTTTTCTAGTTTAAAAACCTTTTTCTAAACTTTTGATTTGATTAGACGTTGAGGATAAACCGGTACTAAAAGCTCTTGTGTCCTTGGACGACCTCGGTATCTTACCAACACTATACTACGCTCATGATGGGTGCACTTGCCCATATGTATGTTTAGTGTTAGTAAATATCGTGTTTTATAAATTTAAAACTTGGCTAAAAAGTGTTAAAAAGGGCTTAAAATATACATTAAAAACTAATAACACTCACGCACATCAAGTTTTTTGGCGCTGTTACCGGGGACACAAGGATTTTAAGAAAGTTAGGAATCAACGGCCTAATCGTTTTTTCTAATTTTTCTGTTATTTTTAGGATTTTCTTAATTTTTCTGTAGGATCGTTTTCTGACACGAATGAGTCGATCAGAAGAGTCTTTGCTTGATACGAAAGGCGGAAAGAGACGTATCAAGTCAATTCAGCTAGATATTCACTTTAAACTGTCTATTGATTGATTTGACAAAGAATTACAGCGAGTAGACACTTCGGCAGCACTTCGGCTCTCAAACCGAAAAAGTAATTTCATACCAAATGACACAGCACAACCTAGTATTTATAGGCCTAGTAATTTCGCATGAAATACCCCAAGCGAAATCACTTTCAAGCGAAATCAGTGATTTCATGTGAAGTACCAAGCTGATTTCGTGCGGAATTACAACTTGTAATTTCGTGCGAAATTACCTCACAACCTATTTTTTACATTTTTCTCGTACAACGTGCCCTGATCTATCTAATACAAAGCAAGACTCGATACAAGACGAAGTTGACAGACGTATGCACCAACAGACTCCCCCTCGGATGTTGCGAAGTCTTCGGTGTCGAGTCTTTAATCTTCAGTCTATATCAGTCATCTCGAACTCTTCCAAAGTATCTAATAATGTAAAGCATCCTCAATCTTCTCTCTTCTATTCACAGGATCAGAATCGCAACCGGACTCTTCAAGCTTTCTAATTCTTTTGATCAGATCTCTTGATCCCTTAAGTTCTTCAGCATCAGCAGATTCCATCTTAATGTCTTCAGACTCCCTCTTTCGATAAGCTGGGATCACAGTCTGGAATTCTTGTTCTAGGATCAAGACCTGGCTCACTTGTTTCAGGATCAGAAACCTGACTTTCAATCTTTTAACCCAAAATCTGTGACTAGCTTTTATCCTGTTTCCTGCACAAATCTCTACCCAAAAATAAATTTCACAAATTTAAAATTTGACAAATTTATATACCACTTGTAGAATTTGCTCAAATGATTTAACATTTATAATCTCTTAAGAACCACTTGCAGGTATTATTCAATCAATGAATGTTTTTACAGTTTTAATCTCTGAAGAATCACTTGTAAAAATACCATTGTTCTTTTCAAATAATTTCTCAACTCAAACATCTCAAACAAACTTTCCCAAACTTTTTGTTCATCATGTTTAGCACTTGGAACTTTGAAAATCAGCTCACCAACATCAGTTGTCAAAAATCTTTTTGTATTTTCAAAATTTATGCTAAAACACTTCGAAAATCTTTTTGGATTTTTGAATTTAAATGAAATGCAGTAAAGAACTATATACAAATAATATTTTTGTGAGTTTGTGTAAGAGGATCATATCAGTTTTCGAGACAAAACACCAACACCGTTAAGCATAAAACATTTTAAGTTCTAAACGATTCACTTAGATTGTCAGTATACTGATCCACTTAAATTTTCACACAAAGTTCAACTGTTTCGAGATACGAGATTAGTGTTTTAGAGACTTAAACTTATTTGCGTGTCCCACCTCAGAATATACTCCCGTATCCAGATCCCAATATTCAGTCTTACAGGTGAGTATACCTAGATGATATCTGTAAGGGGTTAAATTGTGAGGGCCGTGAGAGCTCAGGCTATTGCTTCCGCAAAATCAGAGAGATGACGGCTTCGACTTTTGGTGTGTTCCCTTTAGAGAATCTTTTCTTCAACAGCACATGATTAGCATTTTGCAATGTTTCATCATTTTTTATGCTGAGGGGGGTGCTATATTTCAAGCAAGCGTAAAGTATTATACGGGGACTAGGCCATTGCTTCCGCAAAATAAGAAGTCCCGGGATAATACCCCAGATATCACTAAGCATAAAGACCTAGTATCTCAGAAAGAGGGACCTTTCAAACAAGATTTTGGGGGTTACCCATATATCCGAGAGATGTTCCCCACGAGATAAGTAAGTTTGAATTTTAGGTTTATATCTCGATACAATCTACTAAATGTGTAAAAACCTAATGGCACATCATCAGTGAGACCGTTTATCACATTTTAACTTTCCAATTCTTTAGCATGCTGTGATCGTCTACTGATGTACTATCATTTCCTATTTTTCACAACAAAAACTCATTTTTGAATTTTATCATGTTTTTGTCTTTTTCAAATTTTCAAATGTTTTTGGATTTTCTGAAATTCTTACTCCCCCTAAAATGCAAAATCATTTAAAGGAAATTTGTAAACAAACTGTACAAATAAAGTGACGACTGTTGTGAATTGCTTCAAATCGCCATCCACTTGGCATAAACAATCAGAACTCCCCCTGACAACAAACTATTTTCCCATTATGATTTCAAAACACTTAAGTTTGTTTTAATCAAATGGTTTTTCCGGAAAATAAGTTTTGTTGATTTCATAAAACCACTTGTAGGTTAGGGGATAAACTCATCACTTTGTTTTTCACAATATCACTTGAAAAATTTAACAATTTTAGATTTTATCAACAATACCACTTGTAGAAAATCAAGTACAACTTAATGTCCCTGATTTACCACTTGTAAGTCGAAATATCACCGAAGTGAATTTCTGAAGAATGATGCCTATTCCTGCTCCACGATTACCAACTTGGGAGCTCCTGCAAGTCCAGGGTTTTAATCATCATAATAGGTTCCATCCCAGTCACAAACCTGGGATGACCCACCTTTACCTGGTTTCTTCAATTTCTTCTCGTAAAATTCCTTTACCCCTTTGACCTTCCCGCCAACCATTTTTCCAAAAATGTTTTGAACTTTGGGGTTAAAGACTTTTGCAACATCAAATTCTTTCTTTTCAGAAAAGAATTGATTTGAAATCTCGACTTTGCCAACTTTTTGTTTAAAATTTTCAGCCCGCAATGGTGGAAAATTAACATCATCCATTGGCGGCACTGATGTTTTCAATTTTAACTCAACTTGTGGCTCCTCTGACTTTGTGGAATCAGATTCATCGCCAGAAGACAGCTCCTCTGATTTTGATGAATCAAAATCATTGCTAGAACTTTCATCAGATTTCTTAACAACCCACTTGTGATTGTCAAGATTTGCTTTTCTCTTGTAAAACCTTTTTAAACATTCACCAACCTCAAACTTTGAATTTTTGAAAACTTTGAATTGTTTGATTGGTGATTCATTCTCAACCATCTTTTCTTTCAGTTTATCAGAAACTCCCTGTTTTGTTTGGATTGCCTTTGGACAATTCCTGGCAATATGACCAACTGTTTTGCATTTCTTGTCTCTTTCTTCTGAGCAACCTCTTTCTTCATTTTTCTTGCTTCTTTACAAGGAATTCTTTGTTTGTCTGCTTTCTGAACAATTGCTCTTTTTCTTCTTCAGATGATATTCCTGAAACAAAAATAGTTTTTGGTTTATAAGTTTTCTCATTTTTATGATTTTTCGATGGAATAAATCCAAGACCTTTTCTTTTGAAATTACCGTTATGGTTTGGTTTCTTTTGAAAACCAGAACCAGAACTGTAACCTTTTTTCTTGTTTAAACGTTGTTGAACTCTTGAGGTGTAAGGTTTAGGTTTTTCAGAAAGATTTACATCTTTTATTTCAGAAATATTAATTTCTGTTGGTTTGAAAACCTTTTTAATCATTTCAGTTTTAACACCTCTTATTGGAAATTCTTCATCAGAATATAATTTGTCAGAATCATTCAAAGTATATGCCACTTTGAATGTCTCATCATTCAAATTAGATTTTGATAACAAGAATTCTTTATTGTAAACTCATTTAACCGACGATTTTGGACTGTTGACTGCTGAACTCGAACTTTCAGACCCAGACTTTGACTCTGACTCCTCATCCTTATCCAACACCTGATCGACCACCTTTTTTATTAACTCGGAGTCATGATCAGTGTCAGATGTCGTGAAAGTGACATCAATATTGTCTGGCAAATTTTCTGAAGACTCAGACTCCCATTGTAAGTTGGTTGCCTTTTTGACTCTTTCTGAATTTGGATTTCGTGGAGAATATCCATTTTCAAGCGGGGGTGGACACTTGTTGTAACTGAAACTTTGTTTCTTACCAGAATCATTCACTTCAGTATCCTTCTTCTTTTCAGAAATTTTTTCTTCAGATTCTTCCTCTTCAAATGCCTTCATGCCTTCCACTGTTGGATAAATCCTGTCAATAACATAAGAAGTACATGAGTAACTTTTTAACAAACGGTTTACTCTTTCTGTTTCAATTCTCTGAGTTTCCAGTTTTTGTTCCAGAATGGCACACTTCTCAATGTAATTGTTAACGACTTTCTGCTTTGTCATGAAAGCTCCTTGAAGTGTCTTCATAGCCGTTGCTTGTTCACTGCTAGATTGATTGTATTGATTCATTGCTTTGTTTAGAACATCATAAGATTCCTTCAATCTGTTCATGTTATGAATCAATGTACTGTTCTGCTTCTTTACTGCTTCACAGTTTTCACATTTCACAGGAACCTTTTGTGCATTAGCTTCTTCATCAACTTTGAAAGCTGGAATGTCTTTTATTTTCTTCCTTATCACAGGAACTTCTTCATCATCACTGCTGACTGTTTTTTAGCTTTCTTCTTTTTCTTTTTAGCTTTTCCATCATCACTGTCACTCTCTTCCATCAATCTCAAGTGCTCTTTCATTTTTCTTGCATAATAATCATCATCGTTATCACTGTCTTCAGCAACTCGAGCAACAAAAGCTTTGTGATTTGAAGTTTTGTTAGGATCATAATTATCCCAACTGAAATTTGCCCAGCTAAACCCTTCTGGTAATTTCTCATCATCTTGATTTATCAGACATGCTTTACTATCAGCTGAAACATATTTGTCCCAACTGAATCCTTTTGATGATTTTTTATCTTCTTGATTAACCATACAGGCTCTCTTTGATGATTCTTTAATCTCCTTCCTAGCATGAGCAGTTTGTGGTTGTTGTTGATGTGATTGTTGAGCAACTTGATGATAAATTGCTTTTCGATAATAATCATTGTTGTTGAACGGATTTTGAGCTCCACTTGCTTCGCGATTTGTGCACTCCCTCTTGAAGTGTCCTTTTTCCCTGCAACGAAAACAAGTAACTTTAGATTTATCAAAACCTAAAGTAGAAACATTTGCATCACGAAAATCATCTCTTCCCGTAATTTGTTTAAACTTTTCGGCTCTCCTCAACACACTCGTCAAACACCACTTTATATCCATCAATTCCATCTCCTCAGCATCAATCTGATCATAATCCTCTTTTGTTAACATTGGATTCCCAATCCGTCGTGCAACTAAACTCTCATATGACTCTAAAACAGTTCCCAACAAAGACATGTGACCTTTTGCAACTTCTTCAGAGAAATTTTCATCATTCTCAAGATTTAAAACAATGTTGCATTGTAATCTCTTGCCATTCTTGGTTGCAGAAATGTTTGGATCAAATGATGGATATGAAGAAAAACTTGTTTTGCTGTTTGATCCTTTAGATGACCCTCCAGATGAACTTTTAGCATTGAAGGCAGTCTCAACCTTTGGTGACATGTTGGTTTTATCACTGATACCTCCGTTGTAATAAAGACCAATATCTTGTTCACCATCAAAATCTTTCATTCTCGAGATCTTCCTTTGTTCCATTTCCTGAGCTTCAAGTTTCTCAATGAACTTGCTCAGTGTTAGATTGCTAAAATCTTTCTTATTTCTCAACATCATCAGATATGTGCCCCAAGTTTCATGTGGTAACGCATCAGCCAACTTCTCAATTAATTCTTCATTATCTTTTGTGATGCTCACCCTCTTCATGCTGACTAACAGATTGCAATATCTTTCGATAATTTGCTTGGTGCTCTCAGTTCTCAAACCACGAAATAGATCGAATTCCTTTTTCAAAAGTGATTTTTTGTTCTTAATCATTTCTTTGCTTCCAACAAAATTTGATTTTAATGCTCTCCAGATAGAGTATGCAGTTCCATTGTGTTGCAATAAAACCAATATATCTTCCTTAACAGCTTGATGCAATAAACTCATCATCATTTTCTCATCTTTGTATTTCTTTCTATCTTCAGCACTTAGATCTTTAATAGCAATAAGCTCCTCATCATCAGTCATCTGTCTAACATATTTCGTCTCAACACATTCCCAAGCATCCAAATAATTTGCTTGAACCCAATTCTCAAATCGTTCTTCCCATCCTTTATACTCCTCAATGTTCATAAGCTTTGGCGGTTTTTGCATAGTGCCCGTTTCATTTTCTAACATTGTGTTCTGTGCAAGAGTAATCGGGGTACTCGGAGTAGCAAAAGCATTGTAAAATTCCTCTTCCATGATTCGGTTTTACAATTTCACAAAATTAGACTGTTCAAACGAAATCAATGCTTTCAAACGAAATCCCTCAAGCGAAATACCCTATCTTATGCGAAATCACTGTTTCGAGCGAAATAACACTCTTTCAAACGAAATAGCTGATTTCGTGCGAATTAACACCCTTTCAAACGGAATAGCTGATTTCGTGTGAAATAACACCCTTTCAAACGGAATAGCTGATTTCGTGTGAAATAACACCCTTTCAAACGGAATAACAGATTGGAGCGAAATAGTAATTTCAAACGGAATCACTCAAACGAAATACTGATTTCGAGCGAAATAAAGGTCCTATTCCGGGCGAAATACCGCTGACGTCATCATCTCGAGCTGTTTTTGCCAAAATTGATTAGGTTTTAGTCCGATTTTAAGTCCAATTCTTTCAAGGCTTTGTTAAAACACTATTGCGCATATAATGTGAGAAAATTAGCCGATTTTAACCGTGAAAAGTTGTTAATTTTGAAAAAGAAGGTGTAGAAATCAGAAATTGCAGCTGAATTGGTAAGAACTCTTCCTCCTGAGCTCTGATACCACTTGTAGGATCGTTTTCTGACACGAATGAGTCGATCAGAAGAGTCTTTGCTTGATACGAAAGGTGGAAACAGACGTATCAAGTCAATTCTGCTAGATATTCACTTTAAACTGTCTATTGATTGATTTGACAAAGAATTACAGCGAGTAGACACTTCGGCAGCACTTCGGCTCTCAAACCGGAAAAGTAATTTCGTACCAAATGACACAGTACAACCTAGTATTTATAGGCCTAGTAATTTCGCATGAAATACCCCAAGCGAAATCACTTTCAAGCGAAATCAGTGATTTCGTGTGAAGTACCAAGCTGATTTCGTGCGGAATTACAACTTGTAATTTTGTGCGAAATTACCTCACAACCTATTTTTTACATTTTTCTCGTACAACGTGCCCTGATCTATCTAATACAAAGCAAGAATCGATACAAGACGAAGTCAACAGACGTATGCACCAACATTTTCAGCTTCTGCAAAACTCAACAAGGCCGTGCCCGCTGAACACGCCTCGTGCCCAATCTTTGGAACTGGCAATCCTGTTTTAAGTCAGACAGTAAGCTGAACATGGGGCCGTGCCCACTCAACACGCCCCGTGCCCAAGTTTAAGTTACTGAAAACAGAACCGTAAGATCCCGATGGTTGGTAATTTCTGACAAAAACATGAGTGATACTGATATTTTTTACTTTTGGCACTCTTATGGTACGTGGTGTCAAATATGTGGTGGCCCTCATAAAGATTTAGAATGTTACTTTCTAATTTATAAACCCCATTATGTCACACCCCCAAAATCCACACGCGGAGTATCACCGCTTGGAGGCGTGACTGACCAGGATCAAGCCACCAATCATATTGAACATAACAAATAATTAGTAAAATTCAACCACACAATATGAAAGGTGTTTCAAATCAAAAACGTAGTTAATTGTTTAGCGGAAGCATAATTGTAAAACCCAATGTAAGTATTAAGTACGAAATAAAATAATGTTTCTAGCATGGCACACACTGCCATGTCCCACAACGACCGCGCCTCCCTGTGCAAGCTCCATGAGTACCTAACGACCTGCTAGGAATGTAACAACGAGTCAACAACAAAGTGGAGCGAGTTCACAGTTGGTTGTTTAGTTGTAGCATTCGTTTCGTAAATCAGTTGTTCGTTTTGTAAACCAAGTATCGTATTAATTCGTATCGCGGTCTCCCAGACATGTTTGCGAAGATTAGTGGGGGCTTCCCATGTGTTACTAGACCGTGCGTATCGACTACTATGAAAATGTAAGTGGTGCCTTAAGTCAATGTCTATCAGCATTGACCCTTTACCCATAGTCCATTAGTACACGCCCGTCCGACTGGCACGGTGTGAGGTTTGTTAAACCTAATAGCGCTATTAACTAATGACCCGCTCGCCATAGGCCTCGGCGATTAAGTTGATATAAACGAGGGACTTCAATGATAGAGGTTTGGTCCAGTGTGTAATCTAGGCATCCTACCCACGGAGGATGGTTGTAAGTATGAGTGTACGTAGGTTTTACGTACGTGCCCTTCAATCCGAGGACAGTAAAAAGTAGTTTAATAGTAATGATAGTACGAGTAATTATTCAATCCCATTCCCAACCCTTGGGAATCCCATGCCTTGGAAAGAGTGTGAACTCACCTTGGTTTGCTCGGTATGCTAAACTATGTGTTCGCAAGTAATCAGTCAAGTCCTATAATATGCACGTATACTTAATCAGTTAAGTTCGTATAGATTCACATGCCATCTATGTCACGAAGTGTGTTTAAGCAATTATCACGCATCATATAAGCAGTTAATCAAGGCCATGCAATTCATGCTTGACAGGATTAACAGGCAGTTAACATGCTCTACAAAGTTAACACACTTAACAGGATTACACACTAACAATGTTACATGTTTAACGGAGTTACATGCATATCCTAACAAAGTTAATAAGTTTAACAGAGTTAACATGTTTGCTGAATTAACAACTAACGGAGTTGATAACTAACAGAGTTACATACTAAACAGAACTAATATGCCAGACACTCAACGAAAACACTCTTGGGCGAAATCACCTAGTGGCGAAATCCCTCCTCTGGAGAAAACACCGTATGGAGAAATCACTCAGGCGACGAAATCCCAAGTGATATCGTCAGGCTTAGATTTTTGACGAAAATGTCACACCCCGACCACGTAAAACAACAAAACGTGGCGGAATCGTCGGGGAGTGTTGTAACAGAATCATTGTTTCATAACACATGGAAAATTGAAATTTTGTTTTATTGATTAAAAGAGTTACAATGTCTTAACAAACAAAGAAGTATAACAAAATTAACTAGTCTTCCATCTTTTATTGTCACTAAGGCCCAAGTCCGCCTAAGTGTATCTTGATCAATCCTATGCATCATTTCCTGAAACACATGTGAAAATAGGTACGTCAGCATAAAAATGCCGGCGAGTACATAGGTTTTGTGAAAATAGGATTCATGACTTTTAAATTTAGAAAAAGGTTGTTTAGCAAAAGTCAGTCATGATCCTTGTAAAATGTTTTGTTTTATAAATCATTTGAAAAACGATGATAAAGTAGATGATATGTAAAAGAATAATGTAAGATTAAATGAATAACCAAATAAAATGAGTTTGTATAAGATAAGTTGTTTGTAAAACAATGTCTTGTGAAAAATATGTTATTTGTATAAAAATGTTATATGTCTAAACTGAAATGATTTAAATAACGCTACGATATGTAATATCATACAAGCACTTATATATAGGAAGTACCAGCGGCGTATCCACCATGCTTGTATCATATTACACACGCCTCGTTACTCAAACCACTTACCCAAACAAACCACCAATGTAAATTGCCCATGTCTAAACCATTTGTCAAATGTCTTTGTGTAAACCATGTCAAAATGTTTATGTCAAATATAGTCCATGAAATGTGTATATCAATATCAAAATGTCTATGTCAAATGTCTTTGTGTAAACCATGTCAAAATGTTTATGTCAAAATACAGTCTATGAAATATGTATATCAATGTCAAAATGTCTATGTCAAATGTCGATTATGTAATGTATAAACAAAATGTCATGTATGGCAAGTGAAATATATATATATATATATCCACTGAACCATAGGTAAAAATGCACAAAACAATGTATTGAAGTAAAACGTGGTTTTAAATCAACGTTATGTTTTGTGGAAATGCATGCTATACTGAATACAAACATTTATGCGGTATTGTGAAAATGCATACATTCAAGCCTTGTGACTGTGGTGATAAACCCTTAAACAAATGAAAGGACTATCTGTGTTATGTTTTAATCGAATTCGGTCATTCCATCCATCCAAACAAACCTAGGATTTTAGGAACGGGAGTTGTCAATTCCTATGGTACCATTACCTACTAACGAGCGGCGTAGCTAATGTTAATGAATGTATATGGTCCCATTTAAACAAACCAAATGTCATATCAAAATGTAAGCATGTGATGAAAATAATGTACCTAGTATGCTAAGTAAACATACAAGGTAGAGATGTAAAATAATGTGTCCATATGTTACTGGAACATATGCAACAGAGATGCAATGTAAAGCAAATGTACTAAGTATGATGAACATACATAGCATGAAAAGGTAATGTAAAACAATGCACTAGGTATGCACTAAATAGACATACATAGCGTGAAATGTAATGAAAACAATGTACTAAGTATGCGCTAAATGAACATACATAGCATAAAATGTCATGTAAAACGATGTACTAAGTATGCTACAAAGGACATACATAGCAAAAAAACAATTAAATCATGTACTAATAATGTACTAATGAACATAGCAAGTATATGATATGAAAGCATGGAAAACATGAAAATAACAAGTAGGCACATGTGTTTCACCCCAAAATGTTTGAAAAACAGTAAAAGAGGGGTCTATGTACTCACTTGAGATTGCTCAATAGATTCTAGATATCCACCAAGCAAGGTTAGAAGATCACGGATTCAAACGTCACCTAATATAGGTAACTATATTAATAACCGGACCAAAATCGGAAGATCGGGTAGCATGAGGGTTTGTAAACAAAATAAGTGTAGGAACTTATGTAATATGGTTTGACAAAGCCTACATACTAAAACGAAACCTAGCCTAAGTGCTTTTGACCCGTTACGACCCGTTTAGGTAGCTTATGCTACTTTAACGCGTCATTCGCGTAGAACGCGTTCGGAACGCCTAACTAGCCCTATGACAAGTAAGATATGCCTTGACATGTCTAATATTGTTACTAAATCAGTTTAGATACCAAAAGTTATGTTACATAGGCTTAAAATGAATTTTGGCGCAAAAAGGGTATTTTGGTAATTTACCTAAGGCATAAGGACTACTTATCATACAACTACTTAAACTACGTGACCATAAGGTATAACCTCGGAAGGTTATTCCCTATACTACTATGGTCACCTAAAGTGTTTGGTCGGATCCTAAAGATCGACCAAATGGGTCGGGTTCGAAAGCATAAGCGATTTATTAGATCGCTTACCCTTACGACCCTAAACAAGCACAAATCTAAAAGTGACGAGCTAAACATGTTAAAACATGTTTAAAAAAGTTTGAAAACAGGTTTGGTATCAAAACAAACGGTTTTGATACCTAAAAGTAGTTTGGTTACAAAATACGCAAGAATACGCATTTTGGCCGAAACTACGACTCGTCACTGAGCCTAGATAACGTGGTAATCAGTAGGTATAGTCGCTAGGGACTATAACCATCGTGATTACGCTCACGTTATGAAGTTCAAATGAACTTCATGTTGACCATAAACTGGTCAAAGCTGAAAGCCAAACAATGTTTGACTTTCACGCTAAAACGCGTAAAAGAACGAAAGAGGACTTACAGAAGGTCCAAGAACGGAAGTTTGACCCGATTATTCTCAGGTATGAAGTGAAATCACTTCAACTTAGAGAGCAGTCAGATCAAGGTGTGAGTTTTGAGTGAAGGGGGGGTAGGGTATTTATAGTTTTTGCACAACCGTTAAGATCGTTCATCGTAAAACGAGCTTCGATCTCATCCGTACACATGTGCCCATGGTTTTGTGAAACCATGGGAGCCCATAGTTTCATTAAAACCATGTGAAAATGAGGGGAACAGCTGGAACAAGCTGGAATTTAGATTTTTCATTTTGGTCCCTTCCTAAGATAACTTTGGCAGAATGTCAATTTTGGCCCCTGACTGTGCAAAACATGGTTTTTGATGCATTTTTGACACGTTTAAGCCCCGTTAATCCATTTCAAGGCTCTAAAATGAAGTTAAAGTATAGGGAACATAAAAAATGCCCAAAAATATCTCGGATGTCGGTTCGTTTGGTCGTACGGTTGCGTTGTTCGGTTAATTACGACGAAACACGAACGAATGCGAAAAACGATCCAAATTACGCGACGAATGGAATTCTATCATGCCAATCACTAAAATAAAATATTCTAATGATTACATAAACTTTTGGATGTCCGGATGTATTGAGAACGTAAGATATGCGCGAAAATGCAAACTTATGCACTTTTTGACGCTTTTAGTCCCTGAATGACCAAAAAGTTTATTTTAGCACACCGAACCCCTCAAAGCCTATTTCTAAGCTATGTAAAGTATATTTAGGGTATGTTTAACTTATGGTCATGTTCCAGAATGTTCGTTACAGTACAAATCGGCATACTTTCGCAGTTTGTCAAAATTAGTCCCTGTAAGCGAATAAACTTGATTTCGCCACACCAAACCCTCCAAAACTTATTTCTAAGTTATGTAAAGATTATTTAAGGTATGTTAAGCCTAATTCACTATTATGGAGTGTTCGTTGCATTAAACTGGTTATATTTGCGCATCAGTGCACGTATAACCTTCCAGAAAGCGATTTAAAACTTGAAATCGAACAAGAATTGATATGTGCAAACGATACACATATTTATACAAAATCCCAAGTATGAAATATAATATTTCATTAGTTTGGTATTTTTTTAATGGCCGTGGAGGCACAGGTGTCACAGAAAACTCTAAGTGTTTTCGTCCGGTCCTAGTGATTTCGTCGGTCCCTGTGATTTCGTTGGTTACATCCAGCAGTTACGTAAGCACAGTAACTCTAATCTCATCTAACAGTTACATGACCAATCAACAAAAATCATTTAATTAAATCATCAGCATAAAAATCATCACCATACTAACAATCTATCATCCAAATAATCCATCATGGCCGACAACTGTCAATCACCTCAAGAGGTTATTGGACCAATTAGTTTGGGTGGGTTTGACTAATGTTAGGTTGAATAATGAATCACATGCAAACCGTAGATTAGGTACAAACTATGAATATAAACATGTGCAACTTCAGAGAAAAAAATCAGTATCATTTGGACATAATCATGGCAACCCTATCAACTATCATTCCCAACGGACCATATACAATCACTTTAATCACAAAGATTGACCAGAACCATTCAGAATCACAACGATTTAACCACTTGTTCATCAATCATTAACCAATCATATGAATATAAACACTTCACCATAACAGTTCATATATGATACGAAATAATTAATCCATAATGATTCCAATCAAAATAATTATCATTAATAAATCACTAACCTAAACAGGAGAAACAAGAGTAATGAACTAGTCGATGTAGGAGGCTTCGAGAGTTTCAAGGCTGCCGTCGGGTTCAAAGGGTAGAGAGAGACCTTGAGAGGTGATTAGGGTTTGCCGACTAAAACTTTCGCATAAAGGTTGAAAACAATATAAAACTGATCCATTACTAGGCCTAAAGCCCATTTTGATTTCGCTGGCCATTGTTTGGACGAAAACACTATAGTGTTTTCGGCTAAGTGTGATTACATGGAGTAGGGTATTCGGCCAAGGTTCCATGTTTTAATTATATTAATCACAATATTAATACAAGATATGTATACACATACACACATAATATACACAACACAAATCTACAAACAACGCGTATATTGCATATAAAAAATTATAACGACACACAATGCAAATAAGTATTAAGTCGAAAAAAGACCTTGAAACCTCAGGTTGTCACACATTATATAGACCCATTGTTTTCCTGTAGCCTTAAGATAGGCGAAAGTAAAAATAATCCCTATCTCTCCCTCGAATGCTCTCAACCGGACCTTCTAGGAGAAATGCTTCTTGATGAACTATTTCAAATGAAAGATCTAATTCTTAATTGGTTAAAAGAACTTAAGATGGATTTCAATAATTCATCTCAAGACGATAACCAAGAAGAATTGTTGGGATCGCATTCAAATAAAAACAACTTCGTTGTTCCCGATATTACCTCTAACTCTAGCGAAGACGTGGGCGATAGTCGTCCCTGTGTTGATTGTGCCGTGAAGGACTCTCCATCGACTTCGTTCGGTGCATACATAGACCTGAGCGATTCGACATACACCTTCTTTAACAAGAGCCCGGGAAAGGGTTGGACTTGTCCACCTACATTTAGCATAGGAATCACCCTCACCGCAACCTCTTGCGTTCTCGTCTTAATCTAGAGTAATTAAGGTATCTTAGGCACTTTGGGGTTGTTCCATCCTGTAAGGAACCACCCGATCTGGAAAATTTCCATAGAAATAGACGAAACTTCATAAACAGCCTCTAGACACTCGGCCGTGTCCAGGTCAACACGCCCCGTGTCCACCAAAAGATTCCTTTATGACTTTTTGTCAGAATACGGACAAAATGTGTCAGGACCTTACCTGCACACGGGGCCGTGTCCAGCCGACACGGGGCCGTGTGCAGCGTGCTGTCGTTTTCTATAAATGCAGCCAAGAATCCTGCACATTTGGACCATTCCAGGGACAGAGATTTGGGGGAATCTTCTCACATACCATGCTAGGTATTTTCTAAAAGAAGGTTCTAAACAACCATCTTGTCCTTTCCTCTTTTGTCCATTACCTTCTTCTTCAATTTTTCACTCAATACCTCCATTAGAGCTTGAAGTCACCATGATTCCAAGCTTTAAGATGTTGTTTGATAGATTTTTGTTCAAGGAATCTTGTTAAAAATAAGTTCTATAACAATGTTTTAAGTTGTTTCTGCTTAAATATGCTTTGAAAACCTCGAAAATAATTTAAAACTCCATGATTCCTTGTTTCAAAAATCTGCAAACATCTGAACACGGGGCCGTGTTCATTGAACACGGGGCCGTGTCTGAGGTGCTGCTTCCATAAAATTGAACTCTTTTCGGTATGTTTTCTCAGAATGGGGAGCAGAGCTAGCGGAACATCTTCATCGCACTCCAGAAACAACCGACAAGGGAGAAGGTCGTCAACGGTTGAAGATTCTCTTGTAAACTACGTTTACGCCTTAAGAGAGGCCATTGATGAGATGACGGGGGTGGAAGAAGCATTGGTCGACCGTATTAATCATTTGACGGTGGGACTAGAGGGATGTCTTCGAGAGGTCAACCTTTTGCACCAAAGGTTGAACATTCTCGCCTCTCCTCCTTTGGTACCAATTATCACCCAAAGGGCATGGAATGTGGTACCGGAAATCATCATTCCAGCCGAATGGTATGCCATACATCCGGAACCCCCTCAAGACATACTACAAGGGGTTCCGGTTGGTGTCACTCCCCCTCCACAAGATGTTGAGGAAAATGAAGCCGCTTCTTCCTCCTGAGAGAGATAGAAGAATGGCTTTAACAACATCTACGGAACACCCCTCGGCTCGGAGTTCTACAAAGCTTTTAGATACCGGAAAACTATTTCCGGAATTTTGGTTCTTATTGTAAAAGTAGAGCTCCTTAGGATGATTTTATGTATCACTTGAACTATCTAATTTAGGACCCTTAACTTTTATTTTTCTACTTTGTTTTCAATTTTCTAGGACTATTATGTAATTTCTCTATTTAATGGAATGACGGTTTTAGTTAAAATGGTGTTTGGATGATGTTATAATGGGTAAAACACACTCGGGATGGTGAAGGATACCAAGGGAAACTTGAACTAGCACCCCATGCACAAAAACAGGGCCACCCGACGAATTTTTCTTCATTACAGCAAGTTCAGCACGGGGCCGTGCTCGCCCAACAAGCCCCGTGCCTAATCTTCTGCAGAAAATGCCCAGTTCAGGTAACTGGACACGGGGCGTGCTCACTGAACACACCCCCGTGCCCAGGCTTCTGTTTCTTTTTACTCATTTTGTTACTGGCGATCTGAACATGGGGCCGTGCCCGGACACCACGGGGCCGTGTCCAGACGCCCAGTAACAATTTTTTTTTGCTTTTTCACACCTTTTTACACATTCAACCAACCTAAAAACTTATTTTTGGGACACATTGAGGACAATGTGTAATTTAAGTGGCGAGGGGATGCTAAAACCTTGAATCTTGCAAGTCCTAATTACAAGCCTTACACAAAACTCTATTGGAACCACTAATCACCCCAAAAATTTTTTCAATTTTTTTTTCATTTTTTTACTTGTCTAGGTTTAACTTGGGAATTTCAAGTTCTGAAAAGGTTATATTTTTACAAATTTACAACCAATAGTGTCATGATAGAAAGAACCAACATAAGAAAATTATGAAACGGCATGACAAGTTTAGTTAAAATTTGATTATATATACTTGATCACATAAAAACCCATTCCCACAAAAAAGTGAGTTTTGAGCCTTTATTGAGCATACAATACATATCTTTAAACTAAATGCTCATTTTTCGTTTCTTGTGTGAATAGCCGCTTGATTCTTACAACTCTAGAACTTGCCACGACGATACATTCCCGGTCCTTACCAACTTAAACCCGAGTAAGTAAATGACGGAGGCATTATGACTAACCTTTTTTATTTCTACACCATTATTTTTCTTTTTTACCACCTACCGAAAATCCCCCTAGTTAACCCCTTTGAGCCTAAACCTTTTCATTTCTTAACCCAAAAACAAACACCCTTTTACCCACCAAAACCTTTTTATTTTTAACCCTTTGTTTTAGTAACAAACTCGGTTTTTCTTATGACTATCAAAAAAAAAATGATGATCATGAAGCAAAAAGAAACAAGCAAACAAGTTTATCAAAAAAAAAAAAAACCTTTGTTTGAATAATAGCTTCATCAAAATAAAAATTACAAAAATAAAAAGTCTTATGAAAACCGACGCTTTTTACGCCTTTCACCCTTTTACTAACCGCTAACCCAACCAACTACCTTTAACCCAAGCCTAACCCTTCACCCAAAAGTCCTGTTGATATTTACAAATGTGTATAGTTAAAAAGGAGGAGGATTGATTGCTTGGCAAGCCTTTGGTAGGAGTAAGTTCCATGCCGCTCTCGAGTGATTCACTAAAATACATCTTCGGCCGAGTGTTGAGTGATCCCCCGTGAGGTATGTGAACTTGTATATATAAGGAATTTTAAAAAGGCATGTTATGCCCTAATAAGTAATTTATCTTATGTAATGTTTTAAATAAATCATGACGAATAGGATTGTAAGTAAATAAAAATAAAACTTAATAAAGAATCTTGGAAATCCCGACACTCTATGACAAGCCCAAAACCCTCTCTTCTACCCATTCCATTTGGGAGTGTAAGCCACAAAATAAAGAGTTTTGCTTGAGGACAAGCAAAGATTCAAGTGTGGGGGTATTTGATGCGTGCAAAATGCAACATATAAATTACATCAAATGTGGCATAAAACTAAGCCTTTTTTAGTACTAATGTTGGAAAAAGTATGTTTTTGTCCTCCTTTTGTATTTTCAGGATTAAATGAGCTCAAATGAACAAAAGAAGCAAAAATGCAGCTAAATCTAACATAAATACAAGAAAATGAACAAACGTGGCATGCCCGACCCCCCGACAGCATCTTCCCAAGCAAAAACAAGATAACAGAAGGCTGAACACGCCCCGTGCTCAGTGAGCACGGGGGCGTGCCCAAGTGTCTGCAGAAAAGACAAAGCTGTAGAAGCTTCTATCACCCACCACGGGGGCGTGCCCACCGGACACGGGGCCGTGGTCAACTCTAAGATTCGCAGAATCTGGGGAAATCTTGATAGTACAGATACGCTTCTGCACACGGGGTCGTGCCCAACGGACACGGGGGCGTGGTCAACTAATGCAGACAAACTGCAATTAATGAAGAAAGAGAATGAGGATGGACACGGGGCCGTGCCCAATGGACATGGGGCCGTGCCCAATGGACACGGGGCCCGTGCCCGAGCGTCTGTTCAGGCTATAAATAGGGGTGCTTGTCTCATTTGCAAACCCTCACTTGGCACACCACCTCTCTCACACTTCACCCACCACCCACCACCATCACAACACCATCATCCACCACCATCATCCATCATCCATCATAGAGTGTGTGAGTCGTCTCGGGATCCAAGATTGATCGTAAGAGTTCTTGACAATCATAGGCCATGTTTGCCTAAGTCTCTTACATCACTTGGTGAAGACAAGTGTCTAGTGTAATACTTTTTATTTTTAATCTTTTCGCACTTTTTATTTGGTTATGTATTAATGACTTTAATAACTAGTTTCTTATGTTGAAGGTGATTCTTCCTTATCGTTTGTCCGTGGTGTCTTGGCATTATTTTACTGTCTATATAAAATAAAAGATTTTCACCATTCATATCTCCACGGTCTATATGGAGATATGTTGGCTACCTGGTCAGGGGTTAAGAGAACGGTTTGGTAAGAGTCTTGCCTTGTTCAGTGTATAGATCCTGCAAGGACCTGGGCAAATTTAGTAGGACCTCCTTCAATACTCACCGGTATTGGATGGCGGGGGTCCAAACTCTTTGATCCCCTCATATGTAAGCTAATATTAAAACTTTAACCCGTCTACTTAGGACTGTATCCCTGCTGACTCAGACTACTTAGCCGAGGGTAACGTCACCTTCAAAAGAGGGGCCTACCACATTATGCATTAATAACTTAATTAATTATCTTTCAATAATCCAACCCTTTAGGATTGTATCCTTGCTGACTCAAACTACTGGGTTGAAGGTAACGTCACCTTTAAAAGAGGGGCCTACTACAATAACTAAGATAATCTCTTAAAAAGTGCAAAAGTGCGGAAATAATCAAAGGTTACACTAAACACGAGTCGGATCCAAGTGATTCATCCTGTCTATCTGTTTTTATTTTATTTCATTTTTCAACATTTTAGTTAGTTTTTATTTTTCTATTTTAAAAACTTTTTTCTAAACTTTTGATTTGATTAGATGTTGAGGATAAACCGGTACTAAAAGCTCTTGTGTCCTTGGACGACCTCGGTATCTTACCAACACTAGACTACGCTCATGATGTGTGCACTTGCCCATATGTGTGTTTAGTGTTAGTAAATATCGTGTTTTATAAATTTAAAACTTGGCTAAAAAGTGTTAAAAATGGCTTAAAATATACATTAAAAACTAATAACACTCACGCACATCACTTATTAGAAATAAACATGTAAAAATCGTTTAAACGTATGTGGAAAAAATCCGTTTCTAACTCGCTCGTTAGAAATTTAATAGTTTAGGCGAAACCATTATAAGGTTTATTATTATCCAAAATAAGTGTCTCCAACACGCTCGTTAGTAATTATTTGGAAAAATAATCTTTTCTAACACGCTCGTTAGAAAATCTAATCGTATTTAAACTATTGTTTCTAACACGCTCGATAGAACATCCAACCGTCTTTAAAACAAGTTAGTTTACACAATCATCGTATCTAACACGCTCATTAGATATAAAAGATGATATTAAAACTTAATATTCTATAAAATTCTAACACGCTCGTTAGAGATATAAAAAGTTTTAATCTTGTTATTCTTTCAACATCATCGTTTCTAACACGCTCGTTAGAAAATATTAAAACTTGTTATTTTATAAAATAATTACTTTCTAATATGCTCATTAGAAAATACGTATATATTTCAAGACTTTTAAAACCAACATTAATTTATCAATTATGGTTTCTAAAAGCTTATTAAAAAGAAATTAAACGTTACAAACACTTTTGTAAGGGGTTACAAAATAAAATTTTCTAATACGCTCCTTAGAAAATTTAGTATTTCAAAACATATTGAAATACATATTATTTTGTATATGGTTCGGTTTATCTAAACACGAACAGAAACCATGAACTCCAAACTTGAATCAAAACGTTCGTTTTTGTAACACGGTATTCGGGTTAAAGATTGTACTCCAATAATAAATTTAATCCGACTCGTTTGTACTACATATATATTTCCCAAAAAAATATTTACAAGATTTTAACAAAAATCTCATTAAATATTTTAACTTTCGTGAACCTAAATCCTCATAGAGAAGGGATTTAAGATTGTAGTAACAATCTTCACGAAAGTCTGCTTTAAGATTGTAGGAAGTAGGTTCACGTTTTCAATAAAATATATTACAAAATATATAATAACGAGACTCTCGTTATTTGTGGGAAATTCATCTAGTACAATGTCGGTTACATAAACCAAATGAATGAAAATAAAATACAAAATAATTGTACTAATCTTGATTCAAGTCAACGTCTTTGAAAAGCTTCAACTGCACCTTATGAAGCGCAACAATAAACATACAAAAAGATGAAGGTTTTGGTTGATGATCGTGTTTGACACGGGACCTTTAAAACAGATTCCTCGCCTCCTCTCAGACGGTCTGTTTCTAGGATACAACAGCCGAAGCAGTAGTTGTACTGCCGGAGATGGCTCTCATGTCCGAGATTACACCGGGTGTAATGTTTTGGAAAATAAAGAAAACAAGTTGAATTTATTTTAGAGTACTCCTCTAAAATTATGTAGTGAATATTTCTAATGGTTTTTATGAGATCCTCTCATCTCGTATCTTTCGTATATCTCAAATACGAACCCAAGGTTCATATATATATATACACACACATTCACAAAATTGAAACATTCATTGCCTTTAATTCTCTAATTAACAAGGCACTAAATCTTGTAATAAACAAGATTTAATTATATTAAAATGGAATTAATATATGGTCAACGAAACTGTCATATTCATTCATGACAGAATTAAACAAGTTGAAACAGCTAGTTCGACCAAGTCCAACCAGCTGTTTTGTTTCCACTGCAAAAATGTGCACGCGCCTGAAGTGGCTCTTCAGTTCGTGCGCCACACTGTATGGAACCTGCGTATGCGCACGATATGCAGACCAGTGCGCCTGTGTGCGCTTGAACTGGCCTGTCAGTCCGCACGCCACGCTACAAGGATCTCACGCCATGTTATATGGAGTTGAGCGCCACACGGATGCCACTACGCATACCAGGACGCCACCTGGTCATGCGCCATCTATACTTGCGCGCTACTTGCATTCTTCGCCATAGCCAATGACGTACGCCATGCATACTCACGCGCCCTTGCACTACCCGTCGCGTGCCTGAGAGGCCTACGCCATATCATCCGCCTAAGTCACCCACTGGTGCGCCATAAGCGGACACGCCATGTATCTGACCACACGCTCATGGGCAAAAATACAAAGGCGGTGTGCGAAGTTCAAAGTGCACCACATTTGGCCTATAGCCCATGTTATGCGCGCATATGTGATGTAGAGTCGCGCAGAACACGGATACCACTGCGCATACCAGGACGCCACCCGGTCATGCGCCATCCATGCTCACGCGCATATGGGCGGGTGCGGCGCACCCTTTGGTCCCCACTAGTGTTTGCCTTTAAGGAAACAATTAAAAGGAGTGCTCCTCCTTATATTACACTTTGAGTTTAGTCATCCCACCTATGTGAGACAAGTTGACAAAACTAATCCATTTTATTAATCTTTGTTTGTTCCAAACATACAACTGCAAGCTTCGATATCTCATTCATCTTAGCTCTATTTGGACATAGTTTGAACACAAACCCATAAATAATTATTTATACAACACATGTATAAGTATTATTGATGTCCAAAATATTTAGTGAAAAACCCATTTTCACTAAAATTTCCAACACAATAATCACTAACACTTTTATTCAATATTATGATTATTAAATGAAAATCAGGGCATTATACTAAAAATTGTCATTGTGTCCTGTCCTCACTGTTTATATTCCATACATATAAAGAACCTTCTGTAGTCATAACCTCGAAATGAACCTTCTGTAAATATTATCTAAGATAAGTATATTATGCCAATCCACATCCTGAGTTTGAGTTGACATCCAAAAGTCGACTTTTATCGATGTATACCCTATAACTAACACCTATTATAAAAATAGGCAACATGGTTTTTACCTACTAATAATTATAAGCGAATCTGAATATTGACTTTGTCTTGCCACTGGAAATGCTTTTCCATGAGGGACAAAACCTCAGAAATTAATGCTTTTGTAAAGTATGATGTCAATGTCATATCAAGTTCAACCCTCTATTTAAACAATTTGCTGCTGCGCCAAATTTCTTCAGCACTTAGGTGTGTGTTGATGATGAATCAACCAAGCTGTGCACCTCACATAATCAGCTCTCTGTACGTTGTGCCGTATGAATTTAATGTTATCATCGACAGACATCGCAATGGAGACCTTGTGATCACAAACATTAAGAAAAACACCATGTTCACAATAAAATCATGTGACACAATGTTCCATAGTCAGCGGTTACTACAGGATGACTGTGGAAGACCAATTGCAATGCTTCGGGCTAAGGTGACTTAATTTTCTACCTTTGGTTTGTTTTGTATCTTTGCTGCTAAATTCAGTATTCAAATGAATATATTTCAATTCCAGAACATGACGGCCCATTCTCGATGGAATGTATTTAGGGGTCAAAGTAAAGCCGATTCAGATATGATATTCAGCGCTGCAACAAATGACATAATCCAGCATCGGTACACCCATGTAAACATATCCCTGGCAAACAAAACGAGTGGCAGTAACGATTGTGATTTCCAGATCAAAGGATCCTGGTCGGACAGAAACTGCACTATTTACATGGGAGATTCTTCAACAACTATTATAGCCCAAGTAGTTTCGACTCTGTACTTGTTAAATATTATATTTAGTTAAATTCATGTATTGTGACACATGAATTGGCTTGTTAATTTATATAAAGCTAAAAGTCAAGCTAATCAGTATGACTTGCTCTTGTAGATGCATGTTGGGCAATCACCGGAAAAATTTATGGTGACGATTTATCCTGACGTGGATTATGCATTTGTGGTTGCACTTATTGCCATTGTTGATGCTATAAATAATCCTGGTGGAAAGGAAGTTGCTACAAATGCTGCAGCCAACGTTGCTACTGGATTTACTACCGGAGTTGCTACTGGAGTTGCTGCCGAAATTGCAACAGGAGTTGCTGGTGTTGCGGCTCAAGTCGCTTGTGGATTCATATTTTCCTAGGAGTATTGGGTCTATACTCGATCCATTTGTAAATTCATTGTGTACCTGTCACGCCTATTACCGCAAAGTTTCTCTTTGATATTTTGGATCAGTAGGTTACAAATCCGTGTATTACACGGGTTCCATAAATGAAATATTAAGTAGGGCTGGCATATCGTGTATACCCGTACACGATAAGACACGACACGATAAGACACGATACACGAAATCACATACACGAACACGACACGATAACTTATCGTGTCCTTTTTTTCAAACACGAACACGAACACGACACGATTACACGAAAATTACCTGTTAATACCTGTCAACATGACTATTCGACTGTTATACACGAAAATTACCTGTTAATACCTGTTAACACGAACAAAAACACGAACACGACATGCTATCTGAGAGTTACAGAGGGTTAGGGTTTTATTTATTTTTTTAATTGAATGAGGAATGAAATAGAAAGGAATTAAGGAACCCACACGCACATGGCTGATGAGTTTTATTTAATTTAATTTCTTATCGTGTACTAACGGGTATTAACAGGTAAACAGGTATTTAACCTGTTAATACACGAAAATTAACAGGTAATCTCGTGTCTACCTGTTTGGTACACGATACCTGTTAAGGCCATACACGATACCTGTTAACTTCGTGTAGGTTCGTGTCGTGTATTCGTGTAAAATTGCCAGCCCTAATATTAAGTAGTTATTAATAAACGAAAAAAATAAATGAAATAGGTGAAAAAGAAATTTTATAAATGAAATATTCATATAGTAAATGTTAATAACGGAAATAATAAATAGTTGAGAAACAATAAGTAAAAAGAAATTCATTAAGTTACTTATTTCTTAGGTATAACTTGAATTTACAAAAAATAAAAATAATAACGGTAAATTTGGATCTCTAACGGACCACTAGAGTATAATCGTGACACTAGCAAAATCACCCGATCATATTTATCTACACTAGGCAATAAAATATAACCTAAATCAACCTATCTATAAGAAAATGGGTTCGTTGAAGTTGCCTTATCTACAAAACCAATATAAAAACATATGCAAAGAGCGAAAATAAGTTATAATATAAATCGAAATGATAATAAAAAAATAATTACTTGAATACTTTCGGCTATAATGATATGACAAAATAAAATGAGATTCAATAATTATAAAAATAGAGTAAATTACAAGTTTTGTCCTTTATGTTTGTACCAATTTGCAGGCGGTATCCTTTGTTTTTAAATTTGACGAGTTTTGTCTTTAACGTTTCAAAATCTTATACGATATTTCCTTTAGCCCCACCCAAACTGGAGGAAGTTTCTTCACAACTGCAGAAACTGTTGGATAAAGGTTTTATCCTTCCTAGGTCGTCACCATGGGGAGCCCCAGTACTCTTTGTCAAGAAGAAAGATGGCACATTCCGTATATGTATCGACTATCGGGAGCTGAACAAAGTGACTATCAAGAACCGATACCCACTTCCACGCATTGACGATCTATTCGATCAACTGCAAGGGTTAAGTTTCTACTCCAAAATCGATTTACGATCGGGTTACCATCAGCTGAGAGTCAGCGACGAGGACATCTCTAAAACTGCATTCAGGACTCGTTATGGTCACTACGAGTTCCTTGTCATGCCTTTTGGAATGACGAACGCTCCCGCAGTTTTCATGGACCTCATGAACCGAGAGTGTAATCCATATCTTGACAAGTTTGTGATTGTATTCATCGACGACATCCTGATCTACTCAAGGGATCAAGAAGAACATGAGCACCGTCTACGTCTCATTCTAGAACTCTTACGCAACGAACAACTCTACGCCAAGTTCTCGAAATGCGATTTCTGGCTTCGAGAGGTCCATTTCCTTAGGCACGTAGTCAAGGAAGATGGAATTCACGTCGATCCAGCTAAGATTGACTCCATTAAGAACTGGCCTACACCGAAGACTCCAACTGAAATCCGTCAATTCTTGGGATTGACGGGATACTATCGTAGACTCATCGAGGGATTTTCGAAGATTGCTCAACCCCTCACAACACTTACCCAGAAGGGCATCGCTTACAAATGGAATGAGGCTCAAGAATCTGCATTCCAGAAACTAAAGGAGAAACTCTGTAGTGCTTCTATTCTTTCACTACCTGAAGGTACCGACGAATTTGTTGTCTACTACGACGCGTCTATTCAAGGGCTCGGTTGCGTGTTGATGCAACGCGAGAAAATGATTGCCTATGCTTCTCGAAAACTCAAGATCCACGAACAGAATTACACGACACACGATTTAGAACTCGGAGCAGTAGTCTTCGCACTCAAGATTTGGAGACATTACTTGTACGGTATCAAGTGCACGATTTACACCGATCACAAGAGTCTCCAGAATATATTGGATCAAAAGGAGTTCAATATGCGGCAACGCCGATGGGTCGAGCTTCTTAAGGACTACGAGTGCGCGATCAAGTATCACCCAGGCAAGGCTAATGTTGTAGCTGATGCCCTCAGCAGGAAAGAGACCAAACCTAAGCGTGTTCGTGCCTTACAACTTACTATTCATTTGAACCTTCCTAACCAGATCCGAAGCGCTCAAGTCGAAGCACTGAAGGCGGAGAACCTTCTAGTTGAATGCATGCGAGGCAAGGAAAAACAGCTCGAGCTTAAAGACGACGGCATTCACTACTTCATGGACCGTATCTGGGTTCCATTTTATGGAAATCTCCGAGAGCTTGTGATGGACGAAGCACACAAGTCTCGCTACTCGATACATCCTGGTTCTGATAAGATTTATCACGATCTCAAAACCCTATATTTGTGGCCTAACATGAAAGCTATCATTGCTAAGTACGTTAGCAAATGCTTGACATGCGCTAGGGTCAAGATCGAATATCAAAAGCCGTTGGGCTTACTACAACAACCAGAGTTGCCAACCAGGAAATGGGAACAAATTTCCATGGATTTCGTCACCGGCTTACCAAGATCACAAAGTGGAAACGATACCATCTGTGTGATTGTAGACCGTTTAACCAAGTCTGCTCACTTCCTCGCGGTAAAAGAGACCGACAAGTTTTCGAGAATGGCAGCTATCTACTAGAAGGAAGTAGTTGCTAGGCATGGAGTGCCTACATCCATAATCTCTGATCGTGATCTGCGTTTCACCTCTGAATTATGGCAGGCTATGCACAAATCTTTTGGCTTACAGTTAGACATGAGCACTGCTTATCACCGGCAAATGGATGGTCAGACTGAACGTACCGTCCAAACACTCGAAGACATGCTGAGAGCTTGTGTTATTGATTTTGGAAACGGGTGGGAACGACACCTACCGCTGGTAGAATTCTCTTACAACAACAACTACCACACTAGCATTCAGGCAGCACCATTCGAGGCATTGTACAGTCGTAAATGTCGGTCACCTTTGTGCTGGGCGGAAGTTGGCGAAAGCCAAATTACTAGCCCAGAACTTGTACTCGACACTACGGATGAGATTGCCCAGATCAGACAACGCATGGCGGCAGCTCGAGACCGTCAGAAAAGCTACGCTGACAAGCGTAGGAAACATCTAGAATTCTAGTTCGGGGACCCAGTTCTACTTAAAGTTTCACCCTGGAAAGTTGTGGTATGTTTTGGCGAAAGGGGCAAGCTTAATCCGCGATACGTTGGACCATTCGAAATTACCGAGAGGATCGGTAAGGTAGCTTACAGACTAAACTTTCCTGAAGAGCTGAGTGCGGTACACAACGTCTTTCACGTGTCTAATCTGAAGAAGTGTCTGTCAGACGAAACACGCATTGTTCCTTTCAAGGAACTCACTATTGACGATCAACTATGCTTCATTGAGGAACCGGTTGAGATCATGGATCGAGAGACCAAGACCCTGAAACGTAGCAAGATACCTATCGTTCGAGTTCGTTGGAACTCGCGCTGTGGCCTAGAGTTTACCTGGGAACAGGAAGACCAGATGAGGCGCAAGTATCCCCAGTTGTTTGAAAACGAAACTCCCAGCACTGAAGCTACATCGGAATTTCAGGCGAAATTCCAAACCCACAGGGGGATGATGTGACACCTCGTGAAAACATTGTAACTCATTATCTCGTCAGTGGCTACGCTCTAACTTTCGAGACGAAAGTTCTTAAAACTTGGGGATAATGTGACACTTCGGGTTTTCCCGAACAACTGTCACACCCCGACCGCGTTAAAACAACAAAACCGCGGCGGAAACGTCGCGGAATGTCGTAACAGAATCAATTTTTCACAACACATGGATTGAAGTTTCGTTTTATTGAATTAAGTTATTACATTGTCTTGATATTAAAAGCAAAACACAAACATATTGTCTTTCATTGTTATTAAGTCACTAAGGCCTCGTCCGTTCCTATGTGAGTATAAAAACCCTAAAAAACGACCCTAAACACTCCCAAATACATCCCGTAGGTGACAACTGCCACTTTTCGGTAACTTTCTTACACTTAAAATACTTATTTTTAGCTACATTTATACATTTTGAACACCCGAACTGTGTATTTCATGACATACACGTAGAATACTCATGGAATACTTATTTATGATGCATATGATCCATTTTTATTAAATACATTTGAAACAGTTTAAACAATGCATCGAAACTACTAGAAAAACACCTAGTAAACTAATATTCTGACGAAAACGTTGGATCCGCAGAAACCATATAAACGACATATTTAGGACTCAGGTGAAAGTCCAACATCTAATATATATTAAACCCTAACTAGGAATGCAAGGGTTCGATTTAAAATCTTTCCGAAGTCCGATAACACTAAAAATTGCCCGAAAAGCACTAAAAGCGATGATTTCAACACTTTTCCGCAGAAATTCTGCAGAAATCAGCTTTTTAATATTTTTACAACATGTAAAATGATGTTTAACATAGAATTCATATGAGGAACAACAGCTACCACACAAGTATACAAGCTGCACCGTTCGAAGCTCTTTACGGTCGAAAGTGTCGCTCTCCGCTATGTTGGGTGGAAGCGGGCGATAAACAACTTGTCGGTCCGGAGTTCGTCCAAGAGACTAGAGATAAAATCTTCCAGATTAGAGACTGTATCAAGGCGGCTTGCGATCTACAAAAGAGCTACGCAGACAAGAGACGGAAGTCGTTATCTTTCGAGGTCGGAGACAAGGGCTTATTGAAAGTCTCGCCTTGGAAGGGCGTAGCAAGATTCGGAAAGCGTGGAAAGCTTAACCCCCGATATGTAGGACCATTGAAATCCTGGAAAAGATTGGCAGTGTTTCCTACAAGCTGAAGTTACCAGAAGAACTAAGTAGTGTACACGACACATTTCATGTGTCGAATCTTAAAAAGAGTCCATCACAAGAAACAGTTATCATCTTGGCGGATGAAGTTCACATCGACGACAAACTCCAATACACTGAAGAACCTGTTGATGTCATGGATTGGAAGATCCAGAAAACACAGAGAAGTCGTATCAAGTTAGTAAAAGTCCGTTGGAACTCTCGACACGGACCCGAGTATACTTGGGAACGTGAAGATCAAATAAAGGCAAAATATCCTCACCTATTCGCGAAGACTCCTGCAAAGGGAGACTCAGCTTGAATTTTGGGACGAAATTCTCAATAATAGGGGGAGAATGTGACAACTGCCACTTTTCGGTAACTTTCTTACACTTAAAATACTCATTTTTAGCTACATTTTTATACATTTTGAACACCCGAACTGCGTATTTCGTGACATACACTTAAAATACTCATCGAATACTTATTTATGATGCATATGATCTATTTTTGTTAAGTACATTTGAAACAGTTTAAACAATGCATCGAAACAACTAGAAAATCACCTAGTAAACTAGTATTCTGACGAAAACGCCGGATCCGCAGAAACCATCTAAACGACATCTTTATGACTCAGACGAAAGTCCAACATCTAATATATATTAAACCCTAACTAGGGATGCAAGGGTTTGATTTAAAACCTTTCCGAAGTCCGATAACACTAAAAATTGCCCGAAAAGCACTAAAAGCGACGATTTCAACATTTTTCCGCAGAAATTCTGCAAAAATCAGCTTTTTAATAGTTTTACAACATGTAAAAATGATGTTTAACATAGAATTCTTATCAGGATACCTTCGGGTATCATCCGAACCAATAACTACATCAATTCACACAAGTTACACAACTTAGCGTTCAAATAACGTCTAACGGAAACAATTCGAAACGAATATCCACACAATATCAAATCTTTTTTTAGTGACCATCTAGTGCTAATTGGATCATTATGGTCTAGTAATGGTGACTTAACACCTTTTAAAGACTTAAACACTTATACATATAAGCTTTCCTAGACAACACCTAATAAAAACTAACACATTTTTACCTAAGGAAACAAGAAGCAAACAAGGGTACCCCCCCATTCACGGTTACAAGTCCCTTGTGGGACCCTCCTCTTTTTCACCTTTGTTCCCATAAATATCTAGATATTTACCATTTACTTTCAACTTGCACAAGTGGGTGAAGTTAGTGAAAGACTTATAACATTAGTTACCATAATCACTAAAGCATTTCATCTCACTTTTCACCTTCTTTTACACATAGTTAAGAAACTCTCTCAAGCTTCATATCCTAGCCAAGAACACCCACCAAAATCATTCACCATTTTAACACTTTTTGATGATCAAGATGGAGCTTGAAGTTACTTAAGGTGATCTAAAGCAACAACAAGAAGAAGCAAGCCATTCCATACATTCCATAGCTTCCAAACACCAAGATCAACACTTTTTCTTTTCTCTAATCATCATCAAGATCATCCCTAGCCATTAGTGCTAGAAGTAAGCTTCTAAAATATCTTTTTCATACATATTTATGTATTATTTGTTTAAAGAACATGTAATAAACTAAATAATCATACAAAATAATATGAAAATACAAAGAAGCAAAATAATAATCATGATATAAAAGTGTGTTTATGTTGTGATTTAAGGATGATTACTTGCATATTTGATCTAGTTTTGATGCTTAGCATATGAATAACTTGTTAGATGATGTTTAAAAACATTATCTAACAAGTATACATGTTAATGTTTAAAGGTTTTGATAAACATAAATTATTAGATGGATGATCATAAACTTGGATTTTGTTAAATTATAAGAGGTTTTTCACTAAAAATAACACTTTTACAAAGTTATAAAAAGAAACATACAAGATGGGTTTTTTTTATAAAAAGTTTGTTAAAACTAGAAGTAAAGCATGGATTTTGAGCTGGGTTAACTTATGTTATGATCATACTAAAACCCTACATGTTATTGATTTCATCTTGTTAAGATTTTGATATAAATCTCATAAGTTTTTATTAAGAAAAATATGAGAAGATTGTTGGTGATTTTATAAGAAAAATATATGTTTTATATAAACATGGCAAAGTATATATTTCAAAGGAAATATGGTCATTTTTCTTAAAAATCATAAGTTATAAAAACTATTATTTTTGACAAAATCTTTATTAGATTAAAAAGATTTTAAAGAATAGTTTTTATAAAAGAAAAATTTGATATAAATATATATTTTTGAGAAAATATATATTTAGTTAACTTAACAACTTATGTGCTATGTGTTATTTGTTTGTATTACTTATATGTATGAAAACTAGGAACTTGAATACAATGGTACAAATAAACACAATGTAAATTTCGACTAAAGTCTTACAAGACTACATGTAAAGACGCCTTAAAAACAACTTACGAACGTTCCGATCCTTCGGACACAACTTATGGACAAATCGGACTTACGCATTGTATATATATTACGGATTGTAATATACCATATATCGACGACTTGGTAAAAACTACATTTTCTAAAACCAAAGAAGTAAACATATATTTTTCTACAAATATACAAAAATATTACTTATGGTTTATTATTTAAAAGGTATTTTTGGAAGATATAAGTTATATATATTTTCAAAACATCTAAAATATATAGTTTTAGTAAAAGACTAAAATTATATTACTAAAACCAATCTTAAAAATAAATTATTTTTAAGATATCTTTCTATACCTTTTATTACCAAGTGTTAATTATATATTTTTCACCTATATCTTAGAATATATAAGCATATATATTCTAAGAATACAAGAACACGTATAATACTCACGAGAACATACATATTTTATACGTACAACGATACACATATACTACACCTAACACTTGGTGAAAACACACTTATACATCTACGATACAACTCACGATACAAGAATATATATATTTGGCAAAATATATATATACACTAAACAATTATCAGTTAATACATCTAAGATACAGTTCATCGAACAACAAAGACATACAAGTCTTAACACACATTCAAGACAGAAGACTTGTACTCAGGTCATTGACAAAGACCTAAGTGTCTAACAAATATAAGCACATTTGTAGGTCACAACATTGTTCGAGACAACCACACGTAAGATCACAAACACGTACCATTCACGGACGCAATACTGTGAGTTCATGTCCCCTATTCATTTAAATGCTTTACAACTTTACAATTATCGGGGAAAATACATGTTCAGCGTATGTTAAAGTTAGGGAATGAAACAAATTAGATCATGTGCGAATTAGGGTTATACATCTAAGCACCATTAATCTAGTTTGGACCTAGGTACAAGTGGTTAGATCTAATGGGTTTTGGCGAGCCCCACTCTTGGTCGTGGACCCATACAAAAGAGTGTTTTTGTGTCCCAGTCGATAGTAGTTGACACGAAAATCGTCTAGGTTTGGATTGCTTCCTTTTTCATCACACATATTAATGTCCTTGCAAAATATTAATGATCAACGATTTCATTGACGCTTTACATACTACAACTTACATTTTAAATACATCTTTTACAACTAAACTGCATGAATTCGCCAACTTTTGTTGATGTTTTGTTGGATCTTGTGAGATCGTTGATACTTGACTGGATTGATTTTGTTATAGATTTGTAGCTTTATTGAAGTCTAGGGACTAATATTGTAATGTTTTGTAAGTAGCAAATCTGACTTGGTGTAATTAAAATGCCAGCATAATTATAATTATGCTGGCAAGTCAGACACTATATAAGCTAATGATATGTTGCCCTAGCCAAGCTTTTGGCTACTCTTGGTGAAAACTTGTGTTGTTTATCTTTAATCAATATTGATAGTGCTTAATCAGATCTCCAGGTGCTCTATTGCTTATTTACTTATTTGGATTCAATACAACACTTGTTGTATTCATCAAACCATTAGCTTCATCTTCATTCTATGATTTTTCTTAACTTTTTCATAGTGCAAACACCTAATCAATAGGTGTTTTGGACTAAAACAATCAACCACTATGATCCGGATTGATTTTGGGATCTACAATTTGGTATCAGAGACTTAGTGCTCTTGGTTGTTGTGTTTTTGTTAAGATTCTTCAAGTTTTGAAGGTTTTTCAGAAGTTTCAAGTTTTTCAAAATTTTGGGCTTAAAATGGATTGATTTGGTGTGTTTAACTGATAAGTTGTTGTTAATCAGTGATTAGGGAGTCATTTTGGACATTTTGATGCAAAGAAACATGGTTTTTGAGTCGTTTTTGGGCGATTAGAGGATTTTAGTTCGTGTTTAACCTTCTGGTCAGCGTAGATAATTTTGAATACAACGATTTTTGTTTGAATACAACGGATTTGTCTTAAGTATCGCATAATTAACAATTTCGCCGATTAAACACGAGTGAACTTTTTAATTACCGGCGAAATAGTGTCATTGACCCTGTAGCGAATTTATCGAATGCGACTTTGAGAACAATGATAAAGAACCACAACGTTTTTATCACGGTGTCCGGCGAAATTAGCCAAACTAACGTGTTTGTTAACTGTCTCAGCGGAATTAGCTACCTTCGCTTGTGCAGGACTCATCATCTCTCCGGCGAAGTTAATTCATCAGCAAGGTTTTCGGCGAAGTTGCGCCTGTTTGTGAATTTCTTCGGCAAAATTAGTCTTATTCCCGGCGAAATTGTTCTTCATCCAGCGTATCAGTGAAATTAGCCTCTGATCAGCAAACCTCTGCCAAAAACCAATCAAAATGTCTTTGAATCAACTGAATTCAATTGCTCAAGCTGAACTTGAGACCGGAACCACCACAAGACCACCAAAGTTGAAACGAGCAGACGACTTCGCTACTTGGAAGAATCGTATCCAATCGTTCTTCGAATACACTGACTACAATCTATGGATTTCCATCACTGTTGGACCCCACGTACCAACGGTTGTTCGAGGAGATGTGATAGTTAATAACAACGACCCCACAGCCTACACTGATGAAGACAAAGCCCTAATCCAACGTGAAATTCGTGCACATGCTGCCTTAACCATGGCTTTGTCAACTGATGACTGTAACATGTTTGAAGAATACACCACTGCAAATGAACTCTGGCTCGCTTTGATCGAATATTACGAGGGAAACGAAGAGCTAATTGAGAGCAAAAGAGACATGGTGCAGAAGCAATACGACATGTTTGGTGGAATTCGTTGAGAAAGCCTTTCCGATCATATCAGTCGCTTTTTGAATATGATGACCAAGATGAAGAAGGTAGGAAATCCTGTCTCTAACCGTGCTGCCATAAAGAAGCTTTTGGACTCGCTTCCAAAGGAATGGAGCCTGCAGTGCATGATGATCAAAAAGGATTTCCTCAACAACCCAAATCCTGTCACTTTGTCCGATTTAATCAACATTTTGAAGGCTTTTGAAATGGATGCCAACAAACGAGAAATGAATACTTCTGGTTACACCCCAAAGTCTGCTCTGACTTCTGCTAGACTGAAGAACGTGGCACTTCTTGCATCAGAAGGCGTCAGTAAACAAGCTTCTAACAGACTTACTTTAACGCTTCCGCAAACGCATCAAAGGCTCCACAATCTAGTGAAAAGACTTTCGTGGTTGTTGATTCTCAAGATTTGAAAGTTTCAACTGAAAACGTGGCACTTTTTAACACGTTTGTGAGTAGCTATGAAGCTTTAATGACGGGAGAACTCAAGAAGGAGATGTTCATTGCTGAAGACATGTATCAGGTTGATCCAGATGACATGGAGGAGATGGATTTGAAATGGCAGATGGCTATGATCACTCTAAGGTTAAAGAAGTTTCAGGATAAGACTAGGAAGCGTTTAGCTTTTGGAAAAGCTGGTTTCGACAAATCCAAGCTGAGATGTTACAACTACAAGAATTTGGGTCACTTCAAGAGAGATTGTCCTCTGTTGAAGAATGGAAACACTGAAGCTGCTCCTGCTATAAGAGAAATCGCTATTGAAGAAATCAATAACAATGCTGCTCCTAACACACCAAAAGCCTTGGTAGTTGAAGATTACGATTTGGCTGAAGAAATTGCTGAAGCTAAGGATCAAGTCAACAAAGCCCTCATGGCAAAGATCTCGAGTGGGTCATCATCTTCTTCATCAAAACCGGTCGAGAAACAGGCTGCTGGAATCCCTAAAGGAGATAATGTTGCTGACAAGGGTCTAAAGAGCATTCTCACCTCCTCTGAGCCTGAGAAAGACAAGAATCCTGAAGAAGCTAAAAAGCCCAAGGAGCAGGTTCAGAAAGAATCATCCGATGAGAAGAAAGAGAAAGCAAAAGCCTCAGCTGCAGCTATGAAAACCGAATCCTCAAAGGAGAAGGCAGACAAGGACTTGGTAAATAGCATTCCGCATAAATTTAAAGTAAAGTTATGCACACAATCATGCGTAAACGTCGTGGCACACTATAAGTATCTCAATCTTGAAATTATGAGGGATAAAGACAAAGTTTTAAAATTCAATAAAGAACTCAAACAAAATGAGGCCGCATATCAGAGAAAGCGGAATTCAACTTTAGCTGAAATGCAAACTCTAAAAAAAATTCGTTTTTAGAAAAGATTTTATCATCAATGATTTAACAGAAAGATTAGAAAAATCTTTGAACGAAAACAATAAATTACAAATTATAATAGACAAATGGAATGTCAGTCAAAAGGCCTTTACTGACATCAAAAACTGCCAATGACCGATGTATTTAAAAGATGGGATCGGGTATAAGGATAGGCAAGGAAATGAAAGAAAACTTTTCTTTCCACCAGATAGCAAAAACTATGTGCCTATGCCAACTCCTCATCCCGAATATGATTTGATTGATGAAAAGGCTCCTATTGCTCAAAATAATTATTTTAAGAATGAAACAACCGCTAATATTCCTAAAAGTAATACAAATTCATTTGTATAGAAGATGTGTGCGATGAGGATGAAGACTGCGGCGGTTCAAAAATAGGAATAGGCTATTCAGGCGACAGTTATTCCACTGTTAACTGGTTTGCCTGGAACAGTGCTAAGAAAAACAATATTCGGGATGAATGTAATAATTTAACTAAGACGGATGATTGTAATGGCCGTGTACCTAAATTTAACTCTTTGGATGACTGTAAGGGCCATGTGCCTACATTTAAGACCCATGATCATGAACTTGCTATGTTTGAATGTCATGATTTAAATTCTGCATTTTGTGATGATAAAAATGTGTGTGAATCTCCTATATTTGTGCCAGAATTGAAAAAGAATAGTTTTGGAAAATTCCTCATCGAGGAAATTCCAGAATTTATTCCATCTCAAACAGGTATGACAGATTCAAAAAAGGAAGTCACTGATGAAAGCAGCAAAGAAGATTCAAGCTTTTCTGCCTCAGACTAGGAAGAAGAAACTTCAAGTTCTGATGAAGATCAAGAATCAAAAAAGTCAAGTGAAGATCAAACAAAAGAATATCAAAGTTCCGAAGATTCAAGTGATGAAATTACAGACGAAACAAGTGAAGATCAAAATTCAGAAAATTCAAGTGAAGATCAAACATCAGAAATTTCATCAGATCTTGACAATGATGAAGACTGCTCAGAAGATGAAAGCCGTATTGACAAGAAAATGAAGAAAGCTGAGAGTTCAAGCTACACCGCATCAAAAGACTCCTCAAATAGCTCAAGACACTCATCGCATACATCATCTTCTAATACCAAAATCCCAGACGCAAACGATGTTTTCGCTGCGGTCATTTAGGACATACAGCGAAACATTGTAAAAACAAGAATTTTTCTAAACCAGAATACAATTTTGTTAAAAATTTCACAGAGCAGCTTAATTACTTTAAGAAATCTGTTAAAAATCTGGTTAATTCCACTACCTATTTTTGGAAACAAAAAGAAGATATCGTGGGGCAAAACCACGATAGATCCAAGGTGAAGCAAATCTGGGTTCCCAAACCAAACTAATCTGTGTATATATTTGTATTTCAGAATAAACTCCAGAAATGGCTTCGGATGCTCATGGCATATGACAGGCTTAAAAGAACTTCTGAAGAATTTTCGTTTTATTGATGGCGACTTCGCGTCATTCGCTGGAGACGAGAAGGGAGGGAAAATCGTTGGAGTAGGAGATGTTGTGTCTAAAGCACTTACGTTAGAAAATGTCAACTATGTTCCAGAATTTTGTTACAATCTTATGAGTGTACACAAGTTTGTGATAAAGGAATATCGGTGTTGTTCAACGACGTGGAATGTCTGTTTCTCAAGCCTGAATATGTCGTTCCTGCTGAAATGATCATGCTTACAGCTCCACGACAAAACAACACATATGTGCTCAACATGAAAAATGCCAAGACAAATGATAACTTGACGTGTTTAATCTCAAAGGCTTCAGAATTGGAGTCACTGCTTTGGCACAGGCGACTGGGGCATGTGAATTTCAAAAATATGAACAAACTCTCTAAGTGAAACTTAGTAAGAGGTCTTCCAATAAAAGAATTTCCTTTTTCCGAAAAAATGTATAGCATGCGCCCAAGGAAAGCAACACAAGAAATCGCACAAGCCCAAAGCAGTGAATATGATTACTGCGCCTCTTGAATTGATGCATATGGACCTTTTGGGTCCAATAAGTGTTAAGAGTCTTGCTAAAAGTTCTTACTGTTTGGTGATTACAGATGATTTCTCTCGTTTCTCATGGGTTTACTTTCTTGAAGCCTAGAGTGAGACGGCTGATATCCTTAAGTCATTTATACCCTTGATTGAAAACATGACCAGATTGAAAATGAAGTCGATCAGAAGCGATAATGATTCCAAATTCAAGAATCAAACTTTCATATCCTTCTGTGAAGCGAAAAGGAATTCATCTTCAATACAGTGCTGCCAGAACTCCTCAACAAAATGGAGTCGCAGAACGAAAGAACAGAACGCTGATCAAAGCTGCAAGAACTATGCTGGTGGATTCAAAGTTTCCAATCATCTTTTGGGCGGAAGCGGTCAATACTGCATGCTATGTTTTGAACAGTGTTCTCATTGTCAAACCTCACGAAAAAACTGCTTATGAACTTCTTCAAAAGAAAGCCTCTGATTGATTTCTTCAGGCCGTTCGGATGTTCTTGCACTCTTCTGAACACTCAATAAAATCTTATCAAGTTCGTAGCAGTGGGTGACATCTGCTACTTCTTGGGGTATTCATCAACTCAGAAAGCTTACAGAGTCTACAACAAACGGACAGAGATGGTGATTGAATCTTATTACTTTGACTACCAAGAAGGAAATTACACTAACACTGGAAGTAGTCCCGATTGGTTTTACGATGTGGGTGTGATTTTCAACACCTTTAAAATTCCAGAAGATGTTCCAGAAGCTGAACCTGCAGAAGCTGCTCAAGTTGAACCTCTTTTTGATTCCTCAGATATTGGTTTAACTCCTTTCACTACTCGTTTCTCTCCATTCTCAGCCGATCCACTTCTTTCCGTGAATGAAGTAAATGATGACACTTCGCCTGAGAACACTTCACAAAATGGTGCTTCTTCTTCACAGGCGAATGTGGATGAACCAACTCAGGAAGATGGACCTCGGGTGATCTACGTTGACGAACATTTCACCAATCTTCCCCAGCAAATTGAAACTCATACAAATGCAGGATACAAGACAAATCGTAATCATCCTTTTGAGAAAGTCATTGGTGCAGTAGAAGATGGAGTGCGTACACGTGGTCAGTCATCGAACATCTTTACTTGGTCTGAGCTATCAGTGAAAATATCTATAGTGTTATCAGCGAAATTATATGTTATTTTCTTTTAAATCTATATTTTTTTCTTTAATATGTGTAAATATCTTATACATTTTTTTATTTGTAAATATTTAAAAAAATCAGAATATCATATTTTACTATTAAAACATAATATATTTATTTTAAAATATTTTAAAATATTATATCTTTCGTAACGTCGTTGATTTCCAAAAGATTTCTAACTTGGCTCGTTTGTCTTGATAACAGTAAGATGGTGAAAATAATCTAGTGGGATATCAAGCATAATCAGCCAATCATACTCGATCCAGCACCAAAAGACTTTGAAGACGTAGAGAGATGGATACGCTCGCGCAAATTTGGTTATGCAGTTCAAACGGAAGTCACCATTCATCGCATTCACATTAAAGAATTTTAGGAAACTGCAAAAGCCGAAGTCGTTAACAAAGTCAAAAGGATCTCAGCAACAGTTCGCAATAAACAAGTCATTGTTACTGAAGAAAGAATACGCAAGGTGTTGAAGCTAGAAGATAAGGACGATGATCCTATCAGCTTAAACAAAGATGACAATTCTGGATGGTTTTCGTGGAATGGGGTATGTAGGAGATTTCAGACAAAAGAAGGAGATTAAAAGGAACGACCTTACAAGAGATTGGAGGTTCATCTTACATGTGATTGCAATGAGTATCGCTCATCGAAAAGGAGGATACTACGGCCTAAATCTGGAATGGTTAGGAGCTATGTTGAACTTATGTTTAAACCAAAAGTTCAACTTCTCAGGACTAATCTTTAACTACATGATCGAGAATTCACGAGGGAAGATATGGGCAATGTACCCCAGGTTCATTCAGATGCTAATCAATGATTAATATTCTGAATTGCCACATGATGGAGGTCGTTACACCTTCCATGTTCCTACTAGTCGTCAGCTTACCGAGATCAAAACAAATGAATGGGTTATGTTGCACGACTAGATGTACTCTGCGGAAAGACTTCCCTTGGTTAAAGCTGCGTATCAGAAGTATAGGGAAGCACTCAAAGCAAAGCAATAAAGAAATGTGCAAGCAGAAAAAGAAGTTAAAGAAGAAGAAGAAGAACAATTAAAGAGAAAGAGGAAAGGAAAACAAGCGGCCGATGAAGAACCATCAAAGAAAAAGAAATCATCACAAAACCACGAAAGACTCATGGGGGAAGCTTCAGGGCTGCGGATTCTCAAGAACATAGAAAGCACATTCAAGATATGCGTGCTATCCATGAAATGGAGGAAAGAAAGAAGAAAGAGAAGAAGCTTGCAAGACGACAAATTCAGAAACTCCTGTCGTAGTAACAGAGGAAGAAGAAGGATTAGAAGATTTTGTCGATAATCTGCTGATTGATCCAGAAGAACCATCTGAAAGAAAAACTCCTCCCTCTAAGAAGAAGAAAACATATAAAGGATCTTCAAAGTATCCTTAAGTGAAACCTACAAGGATTACACAGCCTCCTGCCCCACCATAAAGAATCCGACCGTTTCAAGACTTGTATGATAAGCTTGTCAAAGACATCGGTGTTGGTCCTGCCAAAGAAATCTGTATTCTCAAGCACCAAGTAAATGATACAAACATTTTGAGAGGGAAGTTGAAGGAACAACGGAAGAAAAATAGAGAAATGCATGCTTATGTTACTGAACAATCAAAGTTTATTAGATTTCAACAACATGGAATTGAAAAGTTGTATCGAATGATGAAGAAAATCTGCGCCAAAATTGAGATAGAGCCTATGTTCTCCTTTGCGGAGCTCTTCGACTTTGAAAAATTCAAAGAAGATGAAACAAACAGAAAGGCCAAAGAGGCGGAAGCGAAGAAGAGGCGTCTAGAATCAATTGAGAAGGTTACTGAAGGCGATGAGAGTGACGAAGAAGAAGTTGACAGGGATGAGATGCCCTCAAGGTTCATTGAATGGGGATTAGAAGAAGAAGTCATGTATGAACAGGAAGATGGAGAAACATTCACTCCACAGCATCCGGAGTGGTTCAGAAAAGAAAGAGAAAAGCTTCCAGATTTTTATCAAGTAATCACCGTTGAAAAGACAGAGATTACTGATAAAATCATCAGCTGGATGTACAGCAATCTTAGAGGGATGTTCATGGTTAAACGCAGAGGAGGTGTGATTCAGTATTTCAAGACCGGGTATGATCTGTTTTCTCTTCCTAGATGGGATTTAAGGGAGCTTGGCAGACTGGACATGTTAAATCTAGATCGCGGCAGTCTCGGAGCGGATTTTGAACGTATAATTTCTAAAGAATGCGACAAAGGTTTTGAAGTGTTCAAGCCACAGCATCCTCGAAGAAGAGTTTCCAAGACCACATGAGATCCTATCATAGGCAAAGGAAAAGTGACGTGCGTTATCTGTTGGACTCCGTATGCCCAAGTCACATATTAAATTGATGTGGTTAGTATGTTATGATCCAAGTCGAGTCATACCCAATAACAAGCTAGACAAACACCTATAATATTTATTTATGATATGATCAAATAAATAAATATTAACACTTAGAATATTTAGAAATTGGTTTTCTAAATAGTTGCACTTAACAAACTAATAAATTATATGGATAATTTATTTTGAGAGAATATTTTATTTTTTTATTTAATGGGTTAAATAACATTTTAAAAAGGTTGTATAAGTCTTGTAAGCATAAGATGTTATATTTTATAAAATGTTATAATATAAAACAAGCCTTAAATTAAAAGAAAAATTTGAATTTCTTTTTATTAAACACATGTGGGCCCCACCCCAACATGGTCTTCCCAAGACCAATTTTGGTCCAATAGGAGGACATGCATTTTGCATGGCTAGTTGGTCCATGATTGGGTACAATGGGTGGAACATTCTCTCACCTCCTTTTAATTATTTTGTATGACAAAATTATGGAGAAGGAACTTGAAAAACTAGAGAAATGCTCTCTAAAAAAAATTCGGCCAACATAGTGCCATTTAGGAGATCATTTTCAAGGGCAAGAACTTGTAAAAGGACTCTCTAATTTTCGGCCAACATGTGGTTGATCAAGAAGGTTTTTCAAGTGAAAAGAACTCTAAAAAAGCCCTCTCATTTTCGGCCAAGAGTTGGTTCCAAGAAGGGTTTTTAAGTGAGTTTAGAAGTGTAGAAATCCTAGCAAAACGTAAGGTGTTTGTTGGAAGGCTTGGGGTATACAAGCTTGAGGTCTTCTACTTTGAATATTTCCATTCAAGAATATCATCCTCTTCATATTTCTTGCACTTGGAAGGTAGTATTCTTGTAACACCCTATGGTTGTGTTTTTTAATAGCATGCATGTTCGTTTATGGATCCGGGTATTGGGTTTTACATAATAAAATGAGTTTTATATCAAGAAAGTAACATGTTTTAAATATATATTGCGCTGCGTTTTTATTTTATAAGGATAAAATAACTTTGATAAACATGTGAAAAACCCAACAATGGCATCTAGAGCCGCTTATATGAGTGCATGCTTCACAGGATATGAAATTTTTGAGTTTCGGGTTTGGTTAAACCCTATGGCCGAAATTTTTCCTCATGATTCTCCTTTTGTTTTTCAAGATTATTTTCATACATGCATAAAAGTATCTTGAAAAATTATGTCATTTGGATGATTGTTTTGTTTGGAAAAAAACCCACATTTTTCGGTTTTTCATTCTTGACCGAAAATGTAGGTTGTAAAAAGGAAACCATTTTTGCTTCTTGAATTTTATATATATGTGGATATATATTTTGGTGTTCAGAACCTAGCCATGACCTTGCGTTAATATGTTGAATGTTTGTGGTTGTGATTTATATTTAATTATTTCAAAGGGTTGTAATAATTATTATTTTTGTTCTTCCATTTGTAAAAACATGTAATTTATTTATTTTCATTTGGTATGTAAATAAATAGATTAGGTGCATTTTATTTTTACTAGAAAATGTATTAGGATACCTTTTGTAAAAGAAGATGCACACAAAAATGCGGTTTTTGTTTTGGCTAATTTCGGGCCCAAAGGACTTCATAGTTCTTAACGAGATTTAAACCCGATAACCAAAACAAAATTTTGAAGTCCAAAGGAGTTTAGAGCTGAATTTAAAGACATTTTGGAAGCCCAAAGAAAGTGAACAAATCACAACACAAGAAGAAGACTTGAAGCATTTGGATGCGGGATCAAGTGGGAGTTCAACGGCACATTATTTGTGTCAATATTCACCCTTTAGGAAGGACCTTTTGACACACTTGTTTCGGCTAACAAGTGTTGTAAAAAATAGTTGGCTATGGTTATGCACCTATTATTATGTGTGTTGTGCTTGTATGGTTGTTTTATTTATGATTGTTTAGATGATACTTGGATATGCATGCTTAACAACTAATAATCAACAACAAGCATAAAATTGGTTCTTTAAAAATCATTAAAGAGGTTAATTAAAGGTTTTATTAAAAATTAATGATTTTATAATAAAATGGGTTTTATTAAAAGAACATTGAAAATTGGTTTTCACTAAAGTACCATTGATTTGAATGCATGCAAATGTATGGTACATAAAGTTTTCTAAACTAGAATTTTGAAAAATCAAAATCCCTTTTATAAAACAAGTCAAACACCATCCTTTTATACAACACTTGAATTACTTGGGAACTCTTTTGTGGGATAAAGGCCACCTAACCACATTTGAGGGAACTTGTATGTTTGAGGTGGGGTTACCATGATTGTGGGATAAAGGTCACCTAACCACTTATATGTGTAAACTCACATGTGTGTGTAAGTTGGACGACTTGATTTGGAAACCATGAACTTAGGGTCACCGAAGCATGGGGAACAAAGGTGTTGATGGGATTAAACATGCAACTAAACATAAAATATGTTTTACCGATCCCATATGGCTAGAAGTTGCAAAGGGTTGCAATCATCAAACGTTGACTACCTTGTTAATTTAAATAATGGGATAAAGGTCACCTAACCAATATTTAAATGTAACGTTGGATTCTAGATTTTAATTATTAATTGTCTATGAGACATAAAAGGGTATTAATGATTAAAATATAATAATATCAAAAATACTAAAATTGAACCTTGTTAAATTTTGTAGAAGGCCTCTAACAATATTACCCAAACCGTCCGTAACCTATCACTAAAAACAATCCTTGAACAAGGATCGTCTCAATCAAAACACTTTATGGATTAATATCGAAACTTAAGAATCGTTCTCAAGTAAGAAAAGATATCCTATGTGTTGAACGATCCTAATCCCGATGAACATCTTATGGAAGATAAGGATGCCTATAACGATTGGATTAAGTATATCGAGGGTACTATGCAAGCCTCTTGCCTCATGTTAGGAACTATGATTCCCGAGATTCAAAAGGATTTTAAACATCATAGGCATACGACATGATTAACCAATTGTAGGAAATGTTCCTAAGGGTAGCACGCTTCGAAACGGTTCGAGCGTTTCATGCATGTCGAGTGGAGGAAGCCCAATCGATATCATCTTATATCTTTAAGATGAAAAGCCACATTGATCGCCTCGAAAGGCTCAATATGGGTAAAAGGGCTTTATCCATTCTAATGTTGCAAATGGAAACGGGAAATTCAAAGGGAAAGGAAAAAGAAAGGCTAAAACGGAACCACCGAAACCAAAATATAAGAAGGCAAAGGTTGCCACGAACGATCCATACTTTGAATATGATGAGATAGGAAATCTTGAAATGGAATTGTCCAACCTATCTCAAAGAGTTGAAAAACAAGAGGGATGCTAGGCAAACCTCAGGTACAATCTTTATGAAACATATTGACCTTAATGTTATTTCTTCAAACACACGGGTATTAGATACCGGATGTGGAACTCATGTTTGCAATTTTTTGCAAAAGGGTTCAAAAGAAATAAGCATTAAGAGAAGGGAGTCATTAGTCTCTTCGTGGGCAATGGAGTGAAAGTTCAAGTTGTAGCCCGATGAGACTATGTTTTGAAACTTCCAAATGGTTTGGAAATTGTTTTGTATTGTGTGCTCCTAGTTTAACTAGGAACATTATTCAAGTTTCCCTTATAAGACAATATGGTTTTGATTTAAAGTTTGTAAACAATGACATTTATATTTCGATGAATGACATGTTTTACTTTAAAGCTATGCCTTCAAATGGTATTTATGAATTGGTTCATGATAATACATCATTTGATGGTTAACTGTACCAAGCAATCACCAAGAAACTCAAAAATGGATTTGAGTAAGACATATCTTTGGCATTATTGCCTTGCTCGTATAAACAGAATCACATACAAACACTTCAAAAGAATGGCCTTTTGGAAACAAATGAAATTGGTTCATTTGATATATGCGAATCTTGTTTAAAAGGTAAAATGACTATGAAACCCTTTAGTGGGAAAGGGTAAAAGATTTATTAGGTATCATACATTCGGATGTATGTGATCCTTTTAGGCCAATGACTAGGAATGGTGAAAGATACTTCATTACTTTTACCCACAACTAGAGTAGTTATGGTTATGTGTACTTGCTGAGACACAAAGTTGATGTTTTTGAAATGTTCAAAGTCTTCAAAGGGTGAAGTACAAATTCAACTCAATCAAAGTTCTTCATTCCGATAGAGGAGGAATCGAACTCTATTTGGATATGGTTCGATCTATGATGGCTAGGAGCGCATTATCTCTATCATTTTGGGATTACGCTTTGCTCTCCGTGGTTCGTATATTAAATATGGCCCAAAACCAAGAAAGTGGATAATACACCCTTTTAAAATATGGCATGGAAGGGCTCCATCATTATCATATTTGAAGGTACGAGGTTGTAAAGCTTATGTGAAGCAATACACCCCAAACAAATTAGAAGTACAATCCACTAAGTGTATCTTTGTAGGATATCCTAAAGATGGTATAGGATATTAGTTCTACGATCCAACAGAGCAAAGGTATTTGTTGCTCGAAAGGCTGAGTTCTTGGAAGCTAAGTTCCTTGTGGAAGAAATTAGTAGAACAGTGGAACTTGATGAGGATCAAGAACCACAAGCCGATGCACATTTGTTTAAAACTAGCACTCAACAAGAGGTTGTTGAAAACGATTAAGTGGTTGATCAATACACACAAAACATTTGAAGATCTGGTAGAATTAGTAGTCCACCTGAAATATATGGATTTTTCATAGATGGATGCTACGTGGTAGATTCGGGTGAACCAACCACATACCATGATGCAGTGTCAAAATCTGATTGTGACAAATGGCTTAAAGCAATGAACGTAGAGATGCAATCCATGTATGAAAACTAAGTATGGGAATTGGTTGTGCTACCTCTTAACTCCAAAGAAGTTGGAAATAAGTGGGTTTTTCAGGAAGAAAACTGATATGCATGGTAACTTGGATACTTATAAAGTGAGACTTGTAGCAAAAGTGTGACAACTGTGCTCTGTAATCGATGTACAATGTAAAACAATGTCAATTATTAATAAAAAAATGTGTTTTGGTGTTATTATGTGTGTATTTGTTTTTGATGATTTTACGATTTGGTTCGAGTTCGATTTCAAGCTTTAAATCGCTTTCTGGAAAGTTATACGCAAACTGGTGCGTAAACGTAATCAGTTTAACACGAAACCCCCCCCAGAAAAGTGACATAGGCTTAACATACCTAAAATAACCTTTACATAACTTAGAAATAATTTTTGGAGGGTTTGGTGTGTCGAAATCAAGTTTGTTCGATCGCAGGGACTATTTGTGTCAAACTGCGAAACTATACTGATTTGTATAGTAACGAACATTCCGGAACTTGATAATAAGTTAAACATACCTTAAATATCCTTTACATAGCTAAGAAATAGGATTTGAGGGGTTCGGTATGCTAAAATAAACTTATTTGATCAATAGGGACTAAAAGCGTCAAAAAGTGCATAAGTTTGCATTTTCGCGCATATCTTACGTTCTGAATATATGCGGACATCCAAAAATTTATGTAATCATTAAAATATTTTATTTTAGTGATTGGCATGATAAAATTTAATTCGTCGCTTAATTTGGATCGTTTTTACGTTTGTTACGACTTCCGTCGTAATTAACCGAATAACGCAACCGTACGACCAAACGAACCGACATCCGAGATGTTTTTGAGCACATTTCAAGTTCCCTATGCTTTACCTTCATTTTAGAGCCTTGAAATGGGGTTAACGGGGCTGAAACGTGTCAAAAATCAAGTTTTATGCATGCAGGAGCCTGTTTTGCCAAATTTGAAAATTTTGATCTAAGGGTATGGCGGGGCGCGATAGCCTAGGCTATTTCTGTCACGGGTAGCCAAAATCCTATCTGGCAGAAACATTGAATCTGGTCCATTTTTGATGTTTTGATGGTTTTAAACCCCTGATTTGGATACCATCTGCTTGTTTTTGCTTGTTTATCATGTTCCCATGGTTTCTAAAACTATTTGCCCACAAGGATGCCCAAGATTGATCCCTCTTTAGCAAGAAATGATCTTAACGGTTTACCGAAAACTATAAATACCCATGCCCTCATTCCATTTTCTGCACCCTTGATCTGATTAATGCTCTAAGTTGAAGCCTTTGCTTCATACCTGAGTGTTATAGATCAAGTTCTCCCGAGCTTGGACCCTTTGTAAGCTTCTTTCATTCTTTTATTGCTTTTCGAGCATGAAAGTCAAACAGTGTTTGACTTTCTGCTTTGACCAGTCTTTGGTCAACACAGAGTTCGTTTGAATTTTGCAACGTGAGCGTAATCACGATGGTTATAGTCCCTTGTGACTATACCTACTGATTACCACGTTGACTAGGCATAGTGACGAGTCGTAGTTTCCGTCAAAATGCGTATTTATGCGTATTTTGCAACCAAACTACTCTTGGGTATCAAAATACTTTGTTTTGATATCAAAACCAGTTTTCTAACTTAGTTAAACACGTTTTAACATGTTTAGCTCGTCACTTTTAGTTTAGTGCTTGTGTAGAGTCGTAAGTCAAGCGGTCTAAACCACCGCTTAGACTTTCGAACTAGACCCGTTTGGTCGATCATTAGGATCCGACCAAGCATGTTTAGTGACCATAGTTGCATAGGGAATAACCTTCCGAGGTTATACCTTATGGTCACTTACTTTAAGTAGTTGTATGATAGGTAGTTTATATGCCTTAGGTAAATGACCAAAATGCCCTTTTCATGCATAATTGGTATTTAAGCATATGTAACTTAAAATTTTGTCACATAACTGATTATGCAACATATTTAAACATGTTAGGGCATATAATACTTGTCATAGGACTAGTTAGACGTCTCGAATGCGCGTTTGCGCGAACGACGCGTTAATGTAGCGTAAGCTACCTTAATGGGTCGTAACGGGTCGAAAGCACTTAGGTTAGGTTCCGATCTAGAATGTAGGCTTTGTTAAACTATATCACATGAGTTCCAATACTCATTTGGTTTACGAAACCTCATTCTATCCGATCTTCCGATTTAGGTGTCGAATATTTGACTAGTGATTCGATTACTAGGTGCTACTTGAGTTTCCTTGGTTTGCCTAAGCTTGTTGAGTTCTTTAGACTGAGGATACTTTGCACTTCAATGTGAGTACATGGTTCCCCTATTTTACTATTTTCAATTGTTTTGGGGTGATTCATATGTGTTAAATGATTTCGAGGTTTAAACGATGGTTTCAAAAACAATTAAAATGGTTTATATTAAACTAATAACGATTTCGATAATGTGAACAAACTTGTTGTACGTATTTACATAACAAATAACATTCATTAGCATTGATCAAGCCGACCAGTATTAGGTTATGGTACCATAGGATCTTACAAATCCCGTTATCGTACTACACCCATGGTTATGTGTGGGGGTTATATGGGTAACGACCGAATCTGTGATTGTTAACTTACCCTTTGGTAGTTTGTTAATACGAGTTTAACGATAGACGAGTTGCGAAGGTTTGGATGTTATTAGCGAGACGACCAAAAGTAGTTTAACAATTAAAATAAAAACGATTTTGGGACGAGTCAAACGATTGGTTTTGGGTTGTGATTAGGTAATGGGATGGGTGTAACATGATAAAAGCATGGTAGATACGCCGCTGGTACATCTTATATATAAGTGCTTTTATCATATTATATTCCGTGTCATTATTTAGTTCACTTGGGAAACGATTTTTGAAACGATGTCACACAACGAGGTTTTTCTAAATGATATAAACCATACGAGCTTTGTAATAAGAACAATTTACGGTTTGGTTATTTAAACAAATGTTTTGGGTTAAGAAGCATGGCTGCGAGATTTTATAAACTATAACTAACTTGATTTGAGTTGGTTAATCATGTTGCAATACTATATACTTTTCTAAACAAGGTTTTCGAGGTATTGCAATATGTAAACGAGCCATGAATCCGATACCCTCATAAAACCTATGTGCTCGCCAGCATTTCTTTGCTGACTTTGTTTTCACATATGTTTCAGGTGGTGATGCATTATCTTGATTGCTAGGATGTATGTTCACATAGGATCTGGACGAGGCCTTAGTGACATAATAATAATGATAGACGATGTGTAACTTGTTTGTTTTGTATTAAGACAATGTAAATTATTAAATGAATCAATAAAATGAAACTTTTGTATCCATGGTTGTGAAACAATAATTCTGCCACTCCACTCCCCGAGGTTTCCGCCGTGGTTTCGTTGTAACCGACTTATATGTATTGTTTTGCATACCTTGGGCGTCCTAAAGTGGTTTATAGGCTATAGATGGCACTTGTAAGCATCCTTGATCAATTATAGAGTTGCATGTCATCAATCTAAGTGAGTTTGACTCACTATATAAGTCACACAAAGTTACAACTTATGATCATTCCTTTCAACTTCATCTTCTGAGCATTTGAGAAGCACAAGAGCAGGCCCAAGCCTTCCTAAGCATCCATTAGACACGTGTAAGTATGTTTAACCTTCTCTAATTAAGTTATGCTTAGTATTTAGCTTAAAAGTCAAACCGTCGTAATTACGGTTTGACTTAACGATAAAACACAAACGGTCCAGTGTTTTTCCGAAATGAAAGTTGTTATAAGTTGGTAATTATGTGGGCAATTAACCCTTAAAAGGGCACCCTCTGATTCCCGATCTAACTAGGTCGAATGACGGGTCAAACTTCTTACGAAAAAGTCAACAGAACCATTAAACGCGTAATTAGCGATATAGAATGCGTGTAACCTATTTTATAATTCATATAACTTGATAATAAGCATAATAACTCGTCTAAGCTTGTTTGATTCGACAACTTTCTGTTTTGAACCGATTCAGAGCCGAAAGGCGCATAGCTTGACTTTCTGCTTTGACTTCGGTTCTGACCCGGTTTTGATAGGTTTAGACATGCCTTAAAGTTCCATTAGGACCTAGTTACATGTTTGTATAACCCTCTGCGTTTATACCACTTAAATCCTTAATTGTCCGACGTTTCCGTTAAGTGCTTAAATATGGACCATAATGCCCTTATGACCATACAACGAGAATTTTGGAAATGTGAAAGTACAATAATTTTTGTTACTGATTATAAAACATGTCCCTAAATTTTCACATCAGTTGGAGGTCTAGATTAGGAGTTATGCTTAATGACGTAATTAGAACACTTCTTAGTAATTAAACGACGTCATTAGCGTAAAGCCTATCTACACCCAATTTTTGACACCAAACCTTTTACCCACTGATGTGATATAATATTTTGGGATTTTTGAAGATTTTTAATTATTTTTAAACTGATCATAAGCTAGGATTAGTACCTTGATTCGGTAAATACCGATTATACCCTTTTCGGCCATAAAATGAGTTTTACAAGTCCTTTTGCTACCAATCCAATTGCTACTGATTTTAAATAATAAATGAAGTGTTTTGAACCTTATGAACTGACCTGGAAACTCAGAATACTATTTTAACCCGTAAATCGCTTAAAACGACGTTATACGCGTATTAAGCGCATAGTAAGGGTTTAAAACCATTTTGCCACATAGGACTTAACACCAACTGATATACCAAGTTAAAATAATCTATTTTACTGATTTATTTAGACCCGGATCACAGAAAATAAATTAATCCCTTTTATAATCTTTAAATTGACCAAAATACCCCTACGAGGCTTAATATGAGATTAAACTCGTTTTGGGCATAATGGAAGGTATCATACTGATATCACAACATATTTAAGGCATGTTAACTTAGGAAACCTATTTAGGACTCTTATGGTTATCCGTTACACTTCATGCGCGTTCGGTTCGGTTTATGCAACTAGTTTACATATATTAGCCGAAACGGGTCAAACCTTATCGGTTTTATCTCAAAATCCAGAATGCGTATAACATACCCATATTAAGCAAGTCTTCAAACTTGTCGGGTCTAAATATCATTCTATCCGGTCTTTGCTTAATCGTGCGTACGAACCGTATCTTTAAAACTAACCGGTCTAAGCTTAAGCTTAACTAAAGACCCGTTAGGATTCTAATAGGTTATTATAAACCTTCGTTCCAGATTAGGAGAACCAGTAAAAGATACTTGCACTTGCTGATTTTGATTTATACTTGCTCAGGTAAATACTTTTAACTTATTTTCCCTATACGGGCTTGGGGTACGGTATATAAAATACCGCTTGGTCGGGCATTGAATCTTTAATTGTATGATGGTTAAAGTATTGAGATGTCTCGTTTAAATTTTTTTGTTTGCTTAAAGCCTTTGGGGGGTTAATGACCATGTCCCGGATATCCCTGGCATCATTTTACGAAATGGCCACGACATAAGCACGGGGCGTAGGCGTACGCCCGTCGGTGTCTCATATACATAATGTGGTGTGTCTATTAATCTTTAACCCTGCTCGACCCGGGCTACTGAACGCATAAGAAACATGTAAATCCTTTACAAGAATTATATTCTAATAATTCTCCCAAGTTATAAAATATTATTTGTGCCTTGTGCCTTGTGCCTTAAATTCATTTTCTTAAACTCTTTACAAAATGAGTCGGTTGATTGTCTTTACCAGTGTAAACTGACGTATTTTCTCAAAAAGGTTAAGTGCAGGTACTACGCGTAATAGGCTGGCTTCTCTCCTAGCATCCACAATAAGTCTCGCAAGCTTGGATGTCATAGACTGTTGAACATTGTTTCCTTTTATTTTGATCTACCTGTGGATTTATATTCAACTATTTGTGATACTTAATATTACAATATTGTTTGGTTGAAATGAATCTATACTTTGCTTCCGCTGTGCATTTAAATATTGTGTTGTTTGACTATTATGTTACCAACCACGTCACGATACTCCCCTACCGGGCCCACCGGTGACACGTGGAAACCGGGTTGTGACAGGTTGGTATCAGAGCCAACACTGAGTGAATTAAACACTAGCCTTCTGTGTTTAATCTCAGTTACACAATTGCACATTCCTAAATCTTCGAGTCTAGACAAAGAACTTAGGAAAAATCCAAAATGTTGTTATTTTAAATTTTAACTTGTCCTTTATTTTTCCTTGTTGTTACCTTTGTTAATATTGACAGGTTTATCAATGCCGCCAAGATTCAGGCGAGGAGAACGAGGAAAAGGGCCAATGAGCGCCCATAACGACCACGAGGCCGGGCCTTCGCACCGGCGAACTCCTTCTTCTACAAGGAGTGCCGATCCGCGAGAACCTTGGAGGATTTATGAGGAGCCTGCCAGACGATCTACGTCGTATAGCTCAACGCCTCCATATCATCACTCCTATGGGCCTCAGTCCAAGAATGAGCCCAACAACCCGCAACCTTCATACATACCACTACAGCAATCCTTATCGCACCATTCCTTCGAAGACCCTACTCCTGTCTTTCAGGGCCGGTTTAACCCGGCAGAATACCTACCAGAACAAGTGGGCTTTAACCCACTAGGACCGGAGGATCACTTTTCTGGTGATCAAGCGATGGACATGGACGAGGACACAGATCCCGTCGAGCCCGCAACCGGAACCCCGAACCATCCTGTTGAGATCTCTGATGGTTCGTCTTTTCACGGAACACCATACCAAGGTCCGGATAGTTACATGGCATGGTTCAACCAATGTGAGTGGTACTTTACACCATCTCACCATTCATCGCCTCAGCAGCAGCAGCAACAACAGCAGCAGGATCTCTCTGGGGATCCACGTTTCGTGGCAGTCACGCCACCGCCTCCACCGCTGTAACAACTGTGCTTGTAATCACTATGAACAGTTCTGTTATCAATAAAACAATGTTATTTGATCCCAATGTTTGTTTGATTGTGTTTTACATTTTTCATGTTTTGACTTTTATCCAATTCCAAACTCTACATCGCTTTCTGGAGAGTTATACGCAAACTAGTGCGTAAACGTACTCAGTTTAATGCGAGAAATACTCCGGGAACATCAACATATACTCAACATACCTTAAATAACCTTTACCTAACTTAGAAATAAGTTTTGAAGGCTTTGGTATGGCAAAAAACAAGTTAATTCGCTTACAGGGACTAAATATGACAAACTGCGAAAGTATGTCAATTTGAACTGTAACGAACATTCCGGAACATAACCATAAGTTAAATACACCTTAAATATCCTTTACATAGCTTAGAAATAGGCTTTGAGGGGTTCGGTGTGCTAAAATAAACTTTTGGGTCATTCAGGGACTAAAAGTGTCAAAAAGTGCACAAGTTTGCATTTTCGCGCATAACTTACGTTCTGAATACATCCGGACATCCAAAAATTTATGAAAGCATGACTACATTATATTTTAGTGTTCGCCTTAAGAAAAATCCATTCGTTGCGTCATTTGGATCGTTTTTCGCGCTTGTGCGCATTCCGTCGTAATTAAGCGAACATCGCGTTCGTACGACCAAACGAACCATCATCCGACATATTTTTGAACATGTTTCATGTCCACAATGTTTAGGAAACATTTTAGGGCCTTAAAGTTGGCTTTACGGGCCTTGGAAGTGTCGGAAATGCCTTAAAACACAACAGGGACCATTGCTGCCAAAAATGAAACAATTCTGAATCAGATTGGCACTAGCGTAGCGCGAGCCCTAAGGCTCTATCCGTCGCGCTACGCGAGTGACTGATCTGACCAGATTCAATGTCTTTGTTGCAAGTTGCAACTGATCGATTCGTGTCCACACATTTTAAACGGGTCTAGTCAGCAGATAAGAACAAGTTTCTAGCCACCACAACTTTGTGACAAGTGTTCGGCTCGGATCGTGGCACGATAATCGACAAACGATCCTAACGGCTCTACCTTTTCTATAAATACCCATCCACCCTCAACCCCAAAACCCACAAATCTGATCAAGAAAGCTCTAAGTTGGAACCTTCGTTTCATACCTGAGCTATTTCGATCTGGGTTAGCATTCGGGGACCCTTCGTAAGTATTCTTTCGTTCTTTTCCTTATTTTTACTGCTTTTCGAGTCAGAAAGTCAAACTTTGTTTGACTTTCAGCGTTGACCAGTGATGGTCAATGCGAAGTTCGTTTGAACTTCGCAACGTGATTGTAATCACGATGGTCATAGTCCCTTGGGACTATGCCTACTGATTACCACGTTGTCTAGGGTCGTAGGGTAAGCGATCTAATAAATCGCTTATACCTCGAACCCGACCCAGTTTGGTCGATCATTAGGATCCGACCAAACACATTAGGTGACCATAGTGTAGGGAATAACCTTCCGAGGTTATACCTTATGGTCACGACGTTTAAGTAGTTGTATGATAGGTAGTTTATATGCCTTAGGTAAATTACCAGAATACCCTTTTCATACATAATTGGTAATTTATCATATGTAACCTAAACTTTTGTCACGTAACTGATTATGTAACATGTTTAGGCATATAATACTTGTCATAGGACTAGTTAGGCGGTCCGAACGCGTTTCACGCGCACGACGCGTTAAAGTAGCATAAGCTTCCTAAACGGGTCGTAATGGGTCGTAAACAATTATGTTAAGTTTCATTTAGTATGTAGGCTTTGTTAAACCAAATGACACGAGTCTCTACACTCGTTTGGTTTATGAAACCTCATTCTATCCAATCTTCCGATTTAGGTCCGGTTATTAACATAGTTACCTATATTAGGTGCCGTTTGATTCCGAGATCTATAACATTACTTGGTGGTTATCTTTATACAACTGAGCAATCTCAAGTGAGTACATAGACCCCTCTTTTACTGTTTTCCAAACTGTTTTGGGGTGGAACACATGTGCCTACTTGTTACTCTCCTGCTTTCCAGTTTTCACATCATATACTGCTATGTTCGTTAGTACATTATAGTACCTGATTTCATTACATTTCATGCTAGGTATGCCCATAGTGTGCATTACTTAGTACATCGTTTTACATGACATTTCATGCTAGGTATGCCCATTGTGTGCATTACTTAGTACATCGTTTTACATGACATTTCATGCTAGGTATGCCCATTGTGTGCATTACTTAGTACATCGTTTTACATGACATTTCACGCTATGTATGTTCATTTGATTACATACTTAGTGCATTGTTTTCACATGCTCACATTTTGTTATGACATTTGGTTTGTTTACATGGGACAATATATCCATTAACATTAGCTACGCCGTTCGTTAGTAGGTAGTGGTACCATAGGAATTGACAACTCCCGTTCCGGACATCCCAGGGTAAGGGGACAGAAAGGAATGACCGAATTCGTTGACATTAAGACAGATAGACCTTTAATTTGTTTAAAGGGTTTATCACCACAGTCGCCAGGCTTGGATGTATGCATTTACACAATACCACATAAATGTTCATATTAAATAGTTGCATGCATTTACACAAAACATAGCTTTGATTTAAACCAAGTTTTACTTCAATACTTTGTTTTTGTGCATATGGTAGTTGAGACATTTCACTTGCCATACATGACATTTTGACATAGACATTTGACATGGATATTTGACATAGACATTTGACATGGATATTTGACATAGACATTTGACATGATTTACATCTTGACATAAACACTTTGACATATTACCCAATACATTTGACAATTGATTTAAACATAGACTTCTTACATTGTTTGGTTTGGTTTGATTAAGTGATTAAGTAACGATGCGTGTGTAATATGATACAAGCATGGTGGATACGCCGCTGGTACTTCCTATATATAAGTGTTTGTATGGTATTACATGGCGTAACGTTATTTGAATCATTTCAGTTTGATACATATAACATTTTATACAAATAACATACTTTTCACAAGACATTGATTTACAAACAACTTACCTTATACAAACATATTTTTACATGGTTATTTATTTAACCTGACATTTACTTATACATATCATCTGATCTTATTGTTTTCAAATGATTTACAAGACAAAACAAATAACAAGGTTCGTGACTAAACATTTTCTCAAACATAAGTCATGAATCTTATTTTCACAAAACCTATGTATCTCACAGGCATTTTTATGCTGACGTACCTATTTTCACATGTGTTTTCAGGTGCTTTTCCATAGGATGTTGATCATGATACTAGGGCGGACCTGTGCCTTAGAAACTTTAAAAGAAGATAGACTATGTTTAATTATGTTCTGAACTCTTTAATTACCTGTTTGAAACAACGAAACACCCTTGTTTAATAAATAAATAAAACTTTGTATGCCATGGTTATGAGACAATTAATTCTGTCGCAACACGCCCCGATGTTTCCGCCGCGATTTGTTGTTTTACGCGGTCGGGGTGTGACAACCGCCGCCAGTTCATCTAGCACCTCCAGATCCACGAAGACGAAGGAGGACTGGCGCACGGATGTCAGCACGAGGATGGGATTTTCTTTTTAGCACCCCTCAACACTCTAGTGGCAGCCACTACCCGCCACTATATGAGCACAGATGGGTGAACCTTCAGGCCCAGTATCAGAGGTGAATTCGACACCTGTTGCATCGCCACCATCGGGTTTTGGCAACCCTATCCCTGCTTATACTGCTCCAGCAGCATACAATCCATACGGACCGCCAGCATACACTAACTATAACTATGCCGAGGTCGATCCATACCAAGTGGCAGCAGACTACAATGCCTTTCACCCAGAAGGACCTTATGGAACACCTTGGGGAATAGGACGCCCAGCTCGAGGGTATCAAGTACCTGTTCAGCCACCACTGCAACACCAGCCACCACGGTTTTCCCCACCGGAGCAGGAGGATCTCCGTCAAAGACTGGAAAGGGTTGAACGAGACTTCCAGAGGGAACGTAGGAAGAATCAAGGATTTATGAGTGGTTTAGCAAGTTTGCTGAAAGGAAAGAAGAAACGGGATCGTTAAATCCCAATATGTATTATTGTAATTCCTTGTTTAAATTAAGTCCCTGCGTGGACATTTTTTTTTGCAAACAGTCCATGCGAGGACTTGTATTGCCAGTATAGCTCCGCGAGGGCAAGTGTTTCTGTGAAAAGTCCCGTTTAGGGCAAAGTTTACTACTTTTAAATTTTAATGGAATGTAAGTTTATAAATTTCATCTTTGCTATGTTATGCATAATTAAATTATATATGAAATAAATAAATCAGAATCATTCCTTTTAAAAATCTCTCTGCCTATTTTAATTTTTAATTAAGGATCTTAAAGGTATAACCTAGCCTGCATGTCATTTTAAGACCTGGCCAAGATGGTAAAACCCGTTAAAAAGATTCAAATCCCAGTTAACATCTGAAAACTTGTTAACACTCCTGGCAGACATGATTCGTTAAAATCACACGTGTTATTATTATATAAGGATCTTTTCAAGGATTCCTAACCCAACTAAATGATCTCTGAATCATGGGTTAAATCATCAATAAATATGATCAGTTCTTTTTACCATCCATTGGTAATATAATGCCTATGGGCCCTTCTCATTTCCATATGAGACAAAAGACAGTAATAGTCTGTGACCCTGTCTGATAAAGGTAATGAACTTTGTTCAAACCATCATGCCTTGATTCTCTAAAATCATGGCTTATAACTTAAAAATTGTCCCTGTGACTAGGCCTTATGTGCTAATAAAACTGTTATTGTTTTATAATTAGGATAAATTATATTAGAAATCCTAAATAAATGTGAGTAATAAATTAACCATATATGGTCTATGATTACCACGGTTAATAAAATTGCCATAAAAGACAATTCTATAATAAACTCACCAATAAATTATTGTCAATATATAACAGTTCAAGCTACATGGCAGACTCAAACGAGATCAATAGTCACCCAAGGAGAGAGCATAATAATGCCCGAGTAAATGTAGCGGGTGCAGAATTACAGGCAATGATAGATAATGCCGTTAATCGAGCTATGGATAGACAACTCCATGAATCCAGTGGTACCCGTGCAAGGACCCAATCTGCACCACACTCTAGAACACCCTCCAGGACCCACACTGCCCACAACAGTAATTCTCACCACTCATCAAACCAGAGGAGTGCTCCATCCCAAAGAGTCGTACAGAATCAAGAACCCCATAATAAGGGTTGCTCCTATAAGTACTTCGTTTCGTGCAAACCCAGGGATTTCACTGGGGAAAAAGGGCAGTAGATTGCATGACTTGGTTGGACGAGATGGATACGGTTGTGGATATCAGTGGTTGCAATAATAGGGATATTGTGAAATTCGTGTGTCAGTCTTTTAAGGGAGAAGCATTAGCGTGGTGGAGATCTTTGATCCAAGCTACGGGGAAAGTCCCGTTGTACAATATGACCTGGGAACAGTTCATGTCACTGATTAAGGAAAACTACTGCCCTCAGCATGAGGTTGAGAAAATTGAAGCTGACTTCTTGTCGTTGGTCATGAGAAACCTAGACTGTCAGGCCTACCTTACCAGTTTCAACACCTTGTCAAGGTTGGTTCCATATTTGGTAACTCCGGAACCCAAACGTATAGCCCGATTCATTGGGGGTTTGGCCCCGGAGATCAAGGCAAATGTAAAGGCCTCCAGACCAGCTACTTTTCGGTCCGTAACGGACATATCATTGTCTCTTACCTTGGATGCGGTCAGGCAGAAATCGCAGATGAACACTGATACCGAAAAGAGGAAGCGTGAGGATGACAACTCACGACGTTCAGACAAGAAGCAGAAGGGAAACAATGACCACAAGAAGGGGTCAGGTTTTAGGAAGGATGGTCAGCAGTCGGGTGAAAAACCCAGATGTAAAATCTGCAAGAGACAGCACTTTGGGAAGTGCAGGTATGAATCAAATTCACATTGACAATCGAAAACTTTTGCATGTGGGTTGTGCAAGTCCAAGGAACACAAGACCTTGGATTGCAAAAAGATGAAGGATACGACCTACTACGGTTGCAATGAAAAGGGGCACATCAAGACCAATTGCCCAAAATATGCCAAGAAGCCTGAAGAGGCTAAGAAGACCAATGCTAGGGTCTTCAGGATGGATGCTAAGGAAGCCGTCAAGGACGGCAATGTGATAACAGGTACCTTTCTCGTAAATGATGTTTATGCGAGAGTGTTATTTGATCCAGGCGCTGATAAATCGTTCGTAGATAATAAGTTTTGTGAATTGTTGAAATTACCTGTTAAGACATTAAGTGTGAAGTATGAGGTGGAACTAGCAGATGGTACTTTAGAAACCACCTCAACCTTATTAGATGGATGTTTCATATCCATTAAGAACCACTCTTTTCCTTTGTCCCTACTTCCTTTGAAACTAGCCGGTTTCGACATAGTTTTGGGTATGGACTGGTTATCTCATAACCAGGCCCAGATTATTTGCAATAAGAAGCAAGTGGTGATCAAGGCTCAGTCTGGTGAATCACTTACTATCCAGGGAGATACCCAGTATGGGCTGCCTGAGAAAATGTCTATGCTCAAGGACTCTAAGTGTTTGAAGAAGGGTTGTGTCATCTACATGGCACAAGTGATTATTGATGAGCCGAAGCCCAAGATTGGGGATATCCCCGTCATTTCTGAATACCCTGAAGTCTTTCCTGAAGAACTACCTGGGTTGCCACCAGATAGGCAAGTAGAATTCAGAATTGACATTATTCCTGGATCAGCACCAGTAGCAAGGGCGCCTTATAGATTAGCACCAACGGAGATGAAGGAATTGAGAACGCAGCTAGATGATTTGCTAGCCAAAGGTTTCATCAAACCTAGTTCGTCTCCTTGGGGAGCACCAGTTTTATTTGTCAAGAAGAAGGATGGATCGATGCGTCTGTGCATCGACTACCGTGAACTTAATAAGGTCAGCATCAAGAATAGGTATCCTTTACCCAGAATCGACGATCTGTTCGATCAACTTCAAGGGGCAAGTTTCTTCTCAAAGATTGACTTGAGGTCAGGCTACCATCAATTGAAGGTTAGAGATGAAGACGTGCACAAAACAGCATTTAGGACTCGTTATGGTCATTACGAGTTCCTAGTGATGCCTTTTGGGCTCACTAATGCACCGGCCGCGTTCATGGATCTCATGAATCGCGTTTGCAAGCCGCACTTAGATAAATTCGTCATCGTTTTCATCGATGATATCCTCATCTACTCAAAGAACCAAGCTGACCATGAGAAGCATCTTCACTGCATTCTGGAACTACTTCATAAAGAAAAGCTCTATGCCAAGTTCTCGAAGTGTGAATTCTGGCTTCGAGAAGTCCAATTTCTTGGACATGTTGTCAGTGAGCGTGGTATCCAAGTAGATCCCGCTAAAGTTGAAGCTGTCATGAATTGGTATGAGCCAAAGACGCCTACAGAAATTCGTAGCTTCCTAGGTTTGGCTGGTTACTATAGGCGATTCACTGAAAACTTCTCAAGGATTGCTGCACCCCTGACTTCGCTGACGCGTAAGAAGATTAAGTTTGACTGGGGTCCTAAGCAGCAGGAATCCTTTGATATTCTGAAACAAAAGTTGAGCGATGCTCCAGTATTGACATTGCCTGATGGAATCGAGGAGTTTGTAGTTTATTGTGATGCATCACACACCGGGATGGGATGTGTGCTTATGCAGAAAGGCAAAGTCATTGCCTATGCTTCACGCTAGTTAAAGGTGCACGAAAAGAATTACACCACCCATGACTTGGAGTTGGGTGCCGTTGTATTCGCACTAAAACTTTGGAGGCACTACTTATATGGAATCAAATGTGTGATCTATTCTGATCACAAGAGCCTTCAACATCTGTTCAATCAGAAGGACTTGAACATGAGGCAACGTCATTGGATGGAAACTCTGAATGATTACGATTGTGAAATAAGATACCATCCCGGCAAGGCGAACGTAGTCGCCGATGCCTTGAGTCTGAAGGAAAGGGTGAAACCCATTCGAATCAATGCCAAGCGCATGGAAATAAAGTACAATTTGATTGAAAGGTTGTTAGCTGCACAGAAGGAAGCTGTGTTGGAAGCTAACTATCCTAACGAAAAGCTAGGGGTAACTGAGGAGCAGTTAACACTTAGCAAGGACGGAATACTAAGATTGAATGGACGAATATGGGTTCCAATTTATGGAGGACTTCGAGATGTTATCCTCCAGGAAGCCCATAGTTCCAAATACTCCGTTCATCCTGGAGCTGATAAGATGTACCAGGATCTAAGGGCAAATTATTAGTGGATAGGCTTGAAGAAGTCTGTAGCCACCTATGTAGCTAAATGCTTGACATGTGCACAAGTCAAAGCCGAGCATCAGAAGCCGTCAGGTTTTCTACAACAGCCTGAACTTCCTACGTGGAAATGGGAGATGGTGACGATGGATTTCATCACCAAGCTGCCAAAGACAAGGAAAGGCAATGATACTATATGGGTGATCGTTGATAGACTGACTAAGTCAGCACATTTCCTACCCATTAAGGAGACGTATAGCTCCGACATGTTAGCCCAACTGTACGTAGATAAGATTGTAGCTTTGCATGGCATACCTGTGTCTATTATCTCTGACAGAGATACTAGATACACGTCACATTTTTGGAAAAGCTTCCAACAATCTTTGGGCACGCGTTTGAATTTTAGTACGGCTTACCATCCTCAGACAGACGGTCAGAGTGAGCGTACTATTCAAACGTTGGAAGACATGCTTCGTGCATGTGTGATTGATTTTGGGTGGTAGTTGGGATAACCACCTACCACTAATTGAGTTCTCCTATAACAATAGCTACCACACCAGCATTAAGGCTGCGCCTTTCGAGGCCTTATACGGTAGAAAGTGTAGAACGCCCGTTTGTTGGGCGGAAGTTGGAGATGTCCAGTTATCAGGACCGGAGATAGTCTTTGAAACGACGGACAAGATTGTCCAGATTCGTGACCGTCTCAAAGCTGCCCGAGATAGGTAGAAGAGCTACGCAGATCCAAAGCGTAAATCTTTTCACTTCGAAGTAGGTGACAAAGTGTTGCTTAAAGTATCACCCAGGAAGGGAGTGATCCGATTTGGTAAGAAAGGCAAGTTAAGCCCGAGGTACATAGGACCGTTCGAAGTCATCGAGCGTGTCGGATCAGTTGCCTATAAGCTAAACTTACCAGAAGAGCTCAGTGGAATTCACAATGTATTTCACATCTGCAATCTGAAAAAGTGTTTCGCTGATGAATCACTGGTTATACCACATGCGGATGTGCATATAGATGAGAGCTTGAAATTTGTGGAAAAACCATTGTCGATCTAGGATCGACAGGTTAAAAAGCTTCGAAGGAAGCATGTACCGATAGTAAAGGTCAAATGGGATGCCCGTAGAGGTCCCGAATACACGTGGGAGGTAGAGTCCACTATGAAAGAGAAATACCCTCATTTGTTTTAGTAAATCTCGAGGTCGAGATTTCTTTTAAGGGGGTGAGGATGTAACACCTCGAAAATTCACATCCTATAATGTGTTGACACGTGTCATAACCTTTAAACGTGTGAAAGAATACTTTCGAGGGACTAAAGTTGACAAACAATGAAACTATGTGAATTTGAGGGTTCAAAATGTCAACAATGAATAAATATACTTTACAATAACCCTACATGATGTCTATAACCTTAAAACGAATGGATCATGGATCATACGAAGCGAATTGTGAAAGAAAGTGAGAGATTACAAACTACAGGGGTTAACTGTGTCAACATGTTAAGATATACCTCTGAGTGACCTTTTAGCAAACCCAAAGCCTTGTAACAATTAATTATGCTCACTAGAATGCACCATAAAAATTTCACCAAGTTTCGTTATCGTATGAGAAAGTTTTGATAAAATTCGTGTGTAAGGGTTAGAATCGTCAACATTGAAAATTAGGGCTTTTCGGGTGATCACAAAGTTACCCGAGGACTTGACAAAGATGGTATAAGTCTTAAAGCCCCTAAATGTCAATATTAAAGCCTCTTAATGCAAGAAACCATGTGAAAATGACCTTTCGGGGGACCAAGGGCCAAAAGTGCAATTAAAGAAAACTTCAAAACCTGAACTGGAGGTCTAAGCGGGCCGCGTAAGACTTAACAATATCTTACGCGGGTCGCGTGACAGGTACCAGCGACAGAAACTTGACAGGTGCCTGTTTCAGCCTTGTAACCGACTTATATGTATTGTTTTGCATACCTTGGGCGTCCTAAAGTGGTTTATAGGCTATAGATGGCACTTGTAAGCATCCTTGATCAATTATAGAGTTGCATGTCATCAATCTAAGTGAGTTTGACTCACTATATAAGTCACACAAAGTTGCAACTTATGATCATTCCTTTCAACTTCATCTTCTGAGCATTTGAGAAGCACAAGAGCAGGCCCAAGCCTTCCTAAGCATCCATTAGACACGTGTAAGTATGTTTAACCTTCTCTAATTAAGTTATGCTTAGTGTTTAGCTTAAAAGTCAAACAGTCGTAATTACGGTTTGACTTAACGATAAAACACAAACGGTCCAGTGTTTTGCCGAAATGAAAGTTGTTATAAGTTGGTAATTATGTGGGCAATTAACCCTTAAAAGGGCACCCTCTGATTCCCGATCTAACTAGGTCGAATGACGGGTCAAACTTCTTACGAAAAAGTCAACAGAACCATTAAACGCGTAATTAGCGATATAGAATGCGTGTAACCTGTTTTATCATTCATATACCTTGATAATAAGTATAATAACTCGTCTAAGCTTGTTTGATTCGACAACTTTCTGTTTTGAACCGATTCAGAGCCGAAAGGCGCATAGCTTGACTTTCTGCTTTGACTTCGGTTCTGACCCGGTTTTGATAGGTTTAGACGTGCCTTAAAGTTCCATTAGGACCTAGTTACATGTTTGTATAACTCTCTGCGTTTATACCACTTAAATCCTTAATTGTCCGACGTTTCCGTTAAGTGCGTAAATATGGACCATAATGCCCTTATGACCATACAACGAGAATTTTGGAAATGTGAAAGTACAATAATTTTTGTTACTGATTATAAAACATGTCCCTAAATTTTCACATCAGTTGGAGGTCTAGATTAGGAGTTATGATTAATGACGTAATTAGAACACTTCTTAGTAATTAAACGACGTCATTAGCGTAAAGCCTATCTACACCCAATTTTTGACACCAAACCTTTACCCACTGATGTAATATAATATTTTGGGATTTTTAAACTGATCATAAGCTAGGATTTGTACCTTGATTCGGTAAATACCGATTATACCCTTTTCGGCCATAAAATGAGTTTTACAAGTCCTTTTGCTACCAATCCAATTGCTACTGATTTTAAATAATAAATGAAGTGTTTTGAACCTAATGAACTGACATGGAAACTCAGAATACTATTTTAACCCGTAAATCGCTTAAAACGACGTTATACGCGTATTAAGCGCATAGTAAGGGTTTAAAACCATTTTGCCACATAGGACTTAACACCAACTGATATACCAAGTTAAAATAAACTATTTTACTGATTTATTCAGACCCGGATCATAGAAAATAAATTAATCCCTTTTATAATCTTTAAATTGACCAAAATACCCCTACGATGCTTAATATGAGATTAAACTCGTTTTGGGCATAATGGAAGGTATCATACTGATATCACAACATATTTAAGGCATGTTAACTTAGGAAACCTGTTTAGGACTCTTATGGTTAACCGTTACGCTTCATGCTCGTTCGGTTCGGTTTATGTAACTAGTTTACATAAATTAGCCGAAACGGGTCAAACCTTATCGGTTTTATCTCAAAATCCAGAATGTGTATAACATACCCATATTAAGCACGTCTTCAAACTTGTCGGGTCTAAATCACATTCTATCCGGTCTTCGCTTAATCGTGCGTACGAACCGTATCTTTAAAACTAACCGGTCTAAGCTTAAGCTTAACTAAAGACCCCTTAGGATTCTAATAGGTTATTATAAACCTTCGTTCCAGATTAGGAGAACCAGTAAAAGATACTTGCACTTGCTGATTTTGATTTATACTTGCTCAGGTAAATACTTTTAACTTATTTTCCCTATACGGGCTTGGGGTACGGTATATAAAATACCGCTTGGTCGGGCATTGAATCTTTAATTGTATGATGGTTAAAGTATTGAGATGTCTCGTTTAAATTGTTTTGTTTGCTTAAAGCCTTTGGGGGGTTAATGACCATGTCCCGGATATCCCTGGCATCATTTTATGAAATGGCCACGACCTAAGCACTGGGCGTAGGCGTACGCCCATCGGTGTCTCATATACATAATGTGGTGTGTCTATTGATCTTTAACCCGACTCGACCCGGGCTACTGAACGCATAAGAAACATGTAAATCCTTTACAAGAATTATATTCTAATAATTCTCCCAAGTTATAAAATATTATTTCATTTTCTTAAACTCTTTACAAAATGAGTCGGTTGATTGTATTTACCAGTGTAAACTGACGTATTTTCTCAAAAAGTTTAAGTGCAGGTACTACGCGTAATAGGCTGGCTTCTCTCCTAGCATCCACAATAAGTCTCGCAAGCTTGGATGTCATAGACTGTTGAACATTGTTTCCTTTTATTTTGATCTACCTGTGGATTTATATTCAACTATTTGTGATACTTAATATTACAAAATTGTTTGGTTGAAATGAATCTATACTTTGCTTCCGCTGTGCATTTAAATATTGTGTTGTTTGACTATTATGTTACCAACCATGTCACGATACTCCCCTACCGGGCCCACCGGTGACACGTGGAAACCGGGTTGTAACAGATATTAACGTGGGGATGGATTGGTTAACCAAGTTTCATGCTGAGGTGGTTTGTTTCGATAAGATCGTTCGTGTTCCTCTTTCGAATGGCAATGTCCTAGAGGTTCGTGGCGAGAAACCTTCAGTTGGTTTGAAACTCCTGTCGTGTATGAAAGCCCAAAGTTATTTACGAAAAGGATATGTTGCTTTTCTGGAACATGTCACCGAGGAGAAAGGCAAGAGCAAGAGTATTCAGGATATTATGATTGTTCGGGATTATCCAGAGGTGTTTCCTGATGAATTGCCTGGTTTGCCTCAAATTCGTCAAGTCGAGTTTCATATTGATCCTATACCCAATGCCAACCCGATTGCAAAAGCCCCTTATCGTCTTGCACCGTTGGAGATGCAAGAGTTATCGAAACAGCTTCAAGAGTTATCTGATAAAGGATTCATCCGTCCAAGCTTTTCGCCCTGGGGTGCTCCTGTCCTCTTTGTGAAAAAGAAAGATGGAACTTTTCGAATGTGTGTCGATTATCGTGAGCTTAACAAGCTTACCATCAAGAATCTATATTCCCTACCTCGAATCGATGATCTCTTTGATCAGCTACATGGTGCTACCTGTTTTTCCAAGATAGATCTGCGTTCTGCGTATCATCAACTTCGTGTTCTCGAAGAAGATATTCCCAAAACTGCTTTCCGCACGAGATATGGGCACTATGAGTTCACTGTCATGCCTTTTGGTTTGACGAATGCCCCATCTATCTTCATGGACTTAATGAATCAGGTCTGTAAACCTTATTTAGATAAGTTCATCATTGTGTTCATTAACGATATTCTCATTTATTCGAAGTCTCAAGCCGATCACGAGCAGCACCTTCGTTTGACATTGGAACTCCTAAAGAAGGAACAACTTTTTGCTAAATTCTCCAAGTGTGAATTCTAGCTTAAAGAAGTTCAGTTTTTGGGTCATATAGTCAATGAGCAGGGTATTCATGTGGATCCATCCAAAATTACTGCAATTAAGGATTAGAATACACCAACGACACCTACAGAAATTCGTTCTTTTCTTGGTCTCTGTAACACCTGTGCCTCCACGGCCATCAAACAAATACCAAACCAATGAAATATTGTATTTCATACTTGGGATTTGTAAAATAAGTGTATCATTTGCACATATCAATTTTTGTTCGATTTCAAACTCTAAATCGCTTTCTGGAAGGTTATACGCGCACTGATGCGTAAATATAACCAGTTTAATGCAACAAACACTCCGGAATAGTGACATAGGCTTAACATACCTTAAATAACCTTTACATAGCTTAGAAATAGGCTTTGAGGGGTTCGGTGTGCTAAAATAAACTTTTGGGTCATTCAGGGACTAAAAGTGTCAAAAAGTGCACAAGTTTGCATTTTCGCGCATAACTTACGTTCTGAATACATCCGAACATCCAAAAAATTATGTTAGCACTAAAATATTTTATTTTAGTGTTCGCCATAAGAAAAATCCATTCGTCACGTCATTTGGATCGTTTTTCGCATTCAGGACCAGATTCGATGTATTAGCCGTTGTTTAATTCACAACCACACATTCTAACTTGCTTAGTCAGCGGATAAGGATGGAATTTAGGCACCATGACATTTCAACACATGTATGGATGGAATTTAAACACCTAAACACCATGACATTTCAACACATGTATGGATGGAATTTAAACACCTAAACACCATGACATTTCAACACATGTATGGATGGAATTTAAACACCTAAACACCATGACATTTCAACACATGTACGGATGGGATTAAGGCACGTTTTCCATGAAACGATCTTAACGGTTCGGGTATTTCTATAAATACCCATCCACCCCCATTGCTAAAATCACTAGAACTTTGATTTGAGAAACTCTAAGTTGAAACTATTGTTTCATACCTGAGATTTTTGAATCGAGGTTAGCATTCGGGGACCCTTCGTAAGTATTCTTTCGTTCTTTTCCTTATTTTATTGCTTTTCGAGTCAGAAAGTCAAACTTTGTTTGACTTTCAGCGTTGACCAGTAATGGTCAATGCGAAGTTCGTTTGAACTTCGCAACGTGAGTGTAATCACGTTGGTCATAGTCCCTTGGGACTATGCCCACTGATTACCACGTTGTCTAGGGTCGTAGGGTAGGCGATCTAATAAATCGCCTATACCTTCGAGCCCGACCCAGTTTGGTCGATCATTAGGATCCGACCAAATACATTAGGTGACCCTAGTATAGGGCATAACCTTCCGAGGTTATACCCTATGGTCACATCGTTTAAGTAGTTGTATGATAGGTAGTTTATATGCCTTAGGTAAATTACCAGAATACCCTTTTCATGTATAATTGGTAATTAAGCATATGTAACCTAAACTTTTGTCACATAACTGATTATGTAACATGTTTAGGCATATAACACTTGTCATAGGACTAGTTAGACGGTCCGAACGCGTTTCACGCACACGACGCGTTAAAGTAGCATAAGTTACCTTAATGGGTCGCGATGGGTCGATAATACTTAGGTTAAGTTTCATTTAGTATGTAGGCTTTGTTAAACCATATCATATGAGTTCCTACACTCGTTTGGTTTACAAACCCTCCTGCTACCCAGTCTTCCGATTTAGGTCCGGGTTAATTATGTAATTACCTATATTAGGTACCGTTTGATTTCCGGGACTCCTCTAGCTTTCTTGGTAGTTGTTCAAGACTCCTAAGCACTCCCAGGCGAGTACATTATTCCCCTCTTTTACTGTTTTCAACTGTTTTGGGGTGACTCATATGTGCTAAATGTTTTATCAATGATTTCAATAACAATTACTATGTGGTTTCAAGAACAATTACAATATGGTTTCAAGAACAATAACAATTATTTCAAGAACGCTAACAATGATTTCAAGAACGAATACAATGATTTCAAGAACGAATACAATGATTTCAAAAACTAATAACAATTTCAAAAAGTGAACAAACTTGTTGGTCGTAGTTTACATGACCGATGACATTCATTAGCAATGATCAAGCCGACCAGTATTAGGTTATGGTACCATAGGATCTGACAAATCCCGTTATTTACTGCACCCATTGTTATGTGTGGGGGTTGTGGGTAGCGACTGAATCTGTAATTATTAACTTATCCTTTGGTAAGGGTTTGTTAAGAACGAGAACGAGAGCGAGTTGGAACGAGGAACGAGTCAAGAAGGTTTGAATGTTATTAGAGAATCGACCATAAAGTAGTTTCACAATTAAAATATTAACTTACCCTTTTGTAAGGGTTTGTTAAAACAAGAACGATTTGAACGATTAAAACAAGATGGTTTAACGATTGGGTAAACATTAGAACATGATTGACATTTGATCATGTATTTCCCACAAAACTTAACTTTGATTTAAACCAAGTTTTACTTCAATACTTTGTTTTTGTGCATATGGTTTAGTTGAGACATTTCACTTGCCATACATGGATATTTGACATAGACATTTGACATGGATATTTAACATAGACATTTTGACATGAATTACATCTTGACATGAATACTTTGACATATTATTCAATACATTTGACAATTGATTTAAACATAGACATTTTACATTGTTTGGTTTGGTTTGATTAAGTGATTAAGTAACGATGCGTGTGTAATATGATACAAACATGGTGGATACGCCGCTGGTACTTCCTATATATAAGTGTTTGTATGGTATTACATATTTTAGCGTTATTTGAATCATTTCAGTTTGAGACATAGAACATTTTATACAAGTAACATACTTTTCACAAGACATTTATTTGCAAACAACTTATCTTACACAAACTCATTTTACATGGTTATTCATTTAATCATGCATTATTCTCTTATTTATACTTATCATCCGAACTTATTATTTTTCAAATGATTTACAAAGACAAAGCAAATTACAAGGTTCATGACTAAACATTTTCTCAAACAGAAGTCATGAAACTTATTTTCAACAAAACTAATGTATTCGCCAGCATTTCTTTGCTGACCTCGTTTTCACATATGTTTCAGGTATTGTTGGATGATATCGATTGATAAGATGCATGCTCACATAGGACTGGACAAGGCCTTAGTGACTCAATAACAATGATAGACTATGTTTAAATAGTGTATTTAGATTTCCTGACGATGTAATTACTCAATGTTTAATAAAACGAAACACTTTTGATATCCATGGTTATGAAACATTAATTCTGTTGCAACACGCCCCGATGTTTCCGCCGTGATTTGTTGTTTTACGCGGTCGGGGTGTGACAGAAAGATGGTATCAGAGCCAATGGTTATAGGGAATTAGGTTATTAGTAATGCTTTGACCTAGTCTATAACCTTCTTAGGACCCTAACGCGAGTTTACTTGCGTTTAGTCATAAAACAATACCGTCACCTATCCTTAGGCGACTACCACAACAAGAACATAAATTTCAAAACCTCTTTGAAAACTAATCATCTGTTCTAGGATGATTAATTTCTAGGTTTTGAACCCTCTATTGTAAGGTTTTGAACCCTCTGTTATATGGTTTTGAACCCCTTTGAATTTTCAAAATCTCGTCAAGGTTTTGGGTTTTAAATAATGTGAACACGTGCAAACTGGAAGGGTGAATGCCTGTATTCTGGGTTTTCTGTCTAGGCAAGCACTTCGTATACATCTCATCAGACGCGAGACCAGTTGTGCTTACCTGGGAATTCTTGGGATGAGTGTTCACTTATAGGCGAGCATGTCTTCGCGATACATTATTTTTAACCTATTTACTTTGACTAATCACCAAGGTCGTTTGTTGCTTTGTAGTAACAAACAAATGACCACTATCCTTGCTTTCATCAGATTTGTTTCATCTCATTATTTCGTCTAAATTCTCTCACTCATTTCCTTTCATGTTTCCTCTTTTAGACAATGCCTCCTCGACGCGAAAGCCAGATAGAGACTGCCGAGCTGGCAGAAATCATTGCGCAGTAAATGGCTGCTCAATTCCCAAACCTCTTTGCTCAATGGAACCAAGCCAACAACAACAACAATGTGCTATGCAAATACAAGGATTTCAACCAGGCTAAACCACTCAAGTTTAGTGGTTCTGAAGGAGCAACTGGGCTTCTTCAGTGGTTCGAAAGCATTGAGAATACTTTTCGCCACGTGCAGTGCCCGGATAATCGCAAGGTCGAGTTCTCCTCGAGCGTGTTTCAGAAGAGGGCTCTTACATGGTGGAATAGGGTAATGAGAGACCGAGGTACGGAAGTTGCTCTCGCACAGACCTGGGCTGAACTTAGGGCTCTGATGATGAGGGAATTCTGTCCTCGTCATGAGCAGCGAGCTTTGGAGAAGGAATTTGATGAGTTGAAGCAAGATAGTGGTGAGCACAGGGCGTATACTGATAGGTTTGAGGAGCTGAGTCTGCTTTGCCCTACAATGGTTACCCCACTTGACATAGCTATCGAAAGGTACATCGACGGCCTACCTGACTCGGTACAAGACATCCTTACTGATAGTAACCCTGCCACACTCCGTCAGGCGATCGAGTTATCAGCGACATTGACTGAGTCGCAGATTCGGAAGAACAAGTTACACAGGAAGGGTGACAAGGGCAAGAAACAGTCAGCTGACAAGGAGGATAGCAAGAAAGGCCAAAACAAGAAGGGTAAGGAAGGTGAGACGTCAAAGAAATCAAAGAAGCGAAAGGGTGCCCAAAATTTTGCTGTTACAGCACAGACTGCACAGAACCCGCGGAACCAACCAGCTCAGCCACCTGCAAAGAAAGCATATGCCGGTACCGCACCTTATTGTGCACGCTGCAACGGTCATCACGCAGTACAACAAGCTTGCTGGCAATGCACGACGTGTGGTAAACTTGGGCATTTGGCCAAGATTTGTCGTTTGGGACAAAATCAGGCTGCTCAGGTTCAAGCTCCGGTTCAAGGGAATGCTGCGAGATTCCCACTGGGTTCATGTTTCAACTGCGGAGAGATTGGTCACTTCCGCCACAACTGCCCAAGACTGGTGAATGCAAATGCTAACGCAAACCCAAATGCGAATGTCAACGTCAATGTGAATCCAGCACGTGGTCGAGTGTTTAACATCAATGAGGCACTCAATGTTGAAGGAGTGAACAATTAGTATTTTGTTTTTCCTCTGGTTGGTATCTTGTAACATTTAAAGACAATGCGGTTGTTATATAAATAAAAATTTGTGGTTTTATTTTCTAACTAATGCAATTGTATGAATGTTTGATTCAACCTTGTGATGTCAACACAAAGACAAAACTACTCGTGTGGTTCTGTCATTTTTACGATCACTTGAGATCTCCCTAAGAACCTCAAACACTGGTTTCTTTTAAATCTAAAGTATTTTATCGTCTTGCACCGTTCGAGATGCAAGAATTATCAAAACAGCTTCAAGAGTTGTCTGATAAAGGATTCATCCGTCCGAACTTTTCACCTTGGATAAACTCCTGTTCTCCTTGCGAAAAGAAAAAAAAATGGATCTTTTCGAATGTGTATCGATTAACGTAAGCCTAGTAAGCTTACCATCAAGAATCGATATCCCCCTACCTTAAATCAACGATTTCTCCGATCAACTGCATAGCGTTCATGCTTTTCCAAGATCGATTTGCGTTTTGGGGTATCATCAACTTTGTATTCTCGAAGAAGATATTCCCAAAACGGTTTTCTGCATGAAGGATGGCCATTACGAGTTTACAGTCATGCCTTTTAGGTTGACAAATACTCCAGCCATCTTCAAGAACTTAATAAATAGAGTCTGCAAGCCTTATTTGGATCAGATCGTCATTGTTATTATTGATGACACCTTGATCTATTCATGTCCTGAGCCGATCACTATCAACACCTTCGTTGACATCGGAGCCCTGATTGAATTCCTTGTACACTTTAAAATGTACAAAACAACTCAATTAGGACAAACCGAATTCCTTTTAAGATCTTCCTATCTTCATAGTTAGATTCTTGAAAATATTTAAAGTGCCAAAGGAAATCCACGGATTGGGTTTCTGGTATGCTTTAAATACCCGTGTCCAAAGATAACAAATTATAGGTCAAATTGAACGATTATGCGATTGAACGAGTATGCAATTATGTGATATATGTTTATGTGTTCTCCTCTATGATTTTTGTGTTTTTGTATACTCTGGATATTCGTTATCCAAATCCTCGTAGAATCTTTCATATCTTCATATGATGGATTCGTAGTAGGATATTCAAAAAGGTACTACCTTAAATCCTTAATGGGCTTCTATGTAAGAGTTAAGACCCTTGGATTATATAGTACTACTCCATGATTCATAAGAGACCCTTTAGTGGTCTAGTCAAAAAGATTGATTCACGATTTGGTTAAAGAACGACATCTAGTGATGTAGCTGGACAGACTCCTTGATAGTCTATTTAGATCATTTATTGATTTAATTAAAAGGATTCTAAGGCGGTCTAGTCACACTCATCACAGGATTGTTCATTTGGTTTTCCCCTACACACTATAAAATAGACTGTGTGAACTGTGCAAGGAATTGTCTGATTATGGACGCGTACATAATTATGAAATTTAGTGCACAGAAACCCAGTAAGATTTATTATGTGTAAGAGCCAATAGTGACAACAATAACGAAATGAGAGCGATGTAATGGAGGTACGGTGGACGCACCAATGACGCTTCATATACTTGTATATAAGTATCCCTCTTACATTGTAATCATGATGTTATTAAAGGTTACTAGAAGTTCAGAACCCTAACCAATGTTATTCGATCTTTTCAATTTCATGTTTTCAAGCTCTCACAAGTTTCCTCTAAATAAATTTCGGGACGAAATTTCCTAAAGTAGGGGAGACTGTAACACCTGTGCCTCCACAGCCATCAAACAAATACCAAACCAATGAAATATTGTATTTCATACTTGGGATTTGTAAAATATGTGTATCATTTGCACATATCAATTTTTGTTCGATTACAAACTCTAAATCGCTTTCTGGAAGGTTATACGCGCACTGATGCGTAAATATAACCAGTTTAATGCAACAAACACTCCGGAATAGTGACATAGGCTTAACATACCTTAAATAACCTTTACATAGCTTAGAAATAGGCTTTGAGGGGTTCGGTGTGCTAAAATAAACTTTTGGGTCATTCAGGGACTAAAAGTGTCAAAAAGTGCACAAGTTTGCATTTTCGCGCATAACTTACGTTCTGAATACATCCGGACATCCAAAAAAATATGTTAGCACTAAAATATTTTATTTTAGTGTTCGCCATAAGAAAAATCCATTCGTCACGTCATTTGGATCGTTTTTCGCATTCAGGACCAGATTCGATGTATTAGCCGTTGTTTAATTCACAACCACACATTCTAACTTGCTTAGTCAGCGGATAAGGATGGAATTTAGGCACCATGACATTTCAACACATGTATGGATGGAATTTAAACACCTAAACACCATGACCTTTCAAAACATGTATGGATGGAATTTAAACATTTAAACACCTAAACACCATGACCTTTCAACACATGTATGGATGGAATTTAAACACCTAAACACCATGACATTTCAACACATGTATGGATGGAATTTAAACACCTAAATACCATGACATTTCAACACATGTATGGATGGAATTTAAACACCTAAACACCATGACATTTCAACACATGTACGGATGGGATTAAGGCACGTTTTCCATGAAACGATCTTAACGGTTCGGGTATTCCTATAAATACCCATCCACCCCCATTGCTAAAATCACTAGAACTTTGATTTGAGAAACTCTAAGTTGAAACTATTGTTTCATACCTGAGATTTTTGAATCGAGGTTAGCATTCGGGGACCCTTCGTAAGTATTCTTTCGTTCTTTTCCTTATTTTATTGCTTTTCGAGTCAGAAACTCAAACTTTGTTTGACTTTCAGCGTTGACCAGTAATGGTCAATGCGAAGTTCGTTTGAACTTCGCAACGTGAGTGTAATCACGTTGGTCATAGTCCCTTGGGACTATGCCCACTGATTACCACGTTGTCTAGGGTCGTAGGGTAGGCGATCTAATAAATCGCCTATACCTTCGAGCCCGACCCAGTTTGGTCGATCATTAGGATCCGACCAAATACATTAGGTGACCCTAGTATAGGGCATAACCTTCCGAGGTTATACCCTATGGTCACATCGTTTAAGTAGTTGTATGATAGGTAGTTTATATGCCTTAGGTAAATTACCAGAATACCCTTTTCATGTATAATTGGTAATTAAGCATATGTAACCTAAACTTTTGTCACATAACTGATTATGTAACATGTTTAGGCATATAACACTTGTCATAGGACTAGTTAGACGGTCCGAACGCGTTTCACGCACACGACGCGTTAAAGTAGCATAAGTTACCTTAATGGGTCGCGATGGGTCGATAATACTTAGGTTAAGTTTCATTTAGTATGTAGGCTTTGTTAAACCATATCATATGAGTTCCTACACTCGTTTGGTTTACAAACCCTCCTGCTACCCAGTCTTCCGATTTAGGTCCGGGTTAATTATGTAATTACCTATATTAGGTACCGTTTGATTTCCGGGACTCCTCTAGCTTTCTTGGTAGTTGTTCAAGACTCCTAAGCACTCCCAGGCGAGTACATTACTCCCCTCTTTTACTGTTTTCAACTGTTTTGGGGTGACTCATATGTGCTAAATGTTTTATCAATGATTTCAATAACAATTACTATGTGGTTTCAAGAACAATTACAATATGGTTTCAAGAACAATAACAATTATTTCAAGAACGCTAACAATGATTTCAAGAACGAATACAATGATTTCAAGAACGAATACAATGATTTCAAAAACTAATAACAATTTCAAAAAGTGAACAAACTTGTTGGTTGTAGTTTACATGACCGATGACATTCATTAGCAATGATCAAGCCGACCAGTATTAGGTTATGGTACCATAGGATCTGACAAATCCCGTTATTTACTGCACCCATTGTTATGTGTGGGGGTTGTGGGTAGCGACTGAATCTGTAATTATTAACTTATCCTTTGGTAAGGGTTTGTTAAGAACGAGAACGAGAGCGAGTTGGAACGAGGAACGAGTCAAGAAGGTTTGAATGTTATTAGAGAATCGACCATAAAGTAGTTTCACAATTAAAATATTAACTTACCCTTTTGTAAGGGTTTGTTAAAACAAGAACGATTTGAACGATTAAAACAAGATGGTTTAACGATTGGGTAAACATTAGAACATGATTGACATTTGATCATGTATTTCCCACAAAACATAACTTTGATTTAAACCAAGTTTTACTTCAATACTTTGTTTTTGTGCATATGGTTTAGTTGAGACATTTCACTTGCCATACATGGATATTTGACATAGACATTTGACATGGATATTTAACATAGACATTTTGACATGAATTACATCTTGACATGAATACTTTGACATATTATTCAATACATTTGACAATTGATTTAAACATAGACATTTTACATTGTTTGGTTTGGTTTGATTAAGTGATTAAGTAACGATGCGTGTGTAATATGATACAAACATGGTGGATACGCCGCTGGTACTTCCTATATATAAGTGTTTGTATGGTATTACATATTTTAGCGTTATTTGAATCATTTCAGTTTGAGACATAGAACATTTTATACAAGTAACATACTTTTCACAAGACATTTATTTGCAAACAACTTATCTTACACAAACTCATTTTACATGGTTATTCATTTAATCATGCATTATTCTCTTATTTATACTTATCATCCGAACTTATTATTTTTCAAATGATTTACAAAGACAAAGCAAATTACAAGGTTCATGACTAAACATTTTCTCAAACAGAAGTCATGAAACTTATATTCAACAAAACTAATGTATTCGCCAGCATTTCTTTGCTGACCTCGTTTTCACATATGTTTCAGGTATTGTTGGATGATATCGATTGATAAGATGCATGCTCACATAGGACTGGACAAGGCCTTAGTGACTCAATAACAATGATAGACTATGTTTAAATAGTGTATTTAGATTTCCTGACGACGTAATTACTCAATGTTTAATAAAACGAAACACTTTTGATATCCATGGTTATGAAACATTAATTCTGTTGCAACACGCCCCGATGTTTCCGCCACGATTTGTTGTTTTACGCGGTCGGGGTGTGACAGTCTCGCTGGTTATTATCGTCGATTTATTTTGAATTTCTCAAAGATCGCGGTTCCACTCACTGCTCTTTGAGTCAGAAGAATAAGCCTTTTGAGTGGGGACCCAAACAAGAAAAAGCATTTCAAACGCTGAAACAGAAGCTTTGTGATGCTCCTATTCTATCTTTGCCCGATGGAAACCATGATTTCGTTGTCTATTGTGACGTGTCGAATCTAGGACTTGGTTGCGTTCTTATGCAACGAGGTAAAGTCATAGCTTATGCGTCTAGACAGCTGAAAGTTCACGAGAAGAACTACACAACTCATGATCTTGAATTAGGTGCTGTGGTTTTTGCTCTAAAAATCTGGAGACACTATCTTTATGGCACGAAGTGTGTGGTTTTCACATACCACAAAAGTCTCCAGCACATTCTTAATCAGAAAGAGCTGAACATGAGGCAACGACGTTGGGTTGAACTCCTAAACGACTACGATTGCGAGATTCGCTACCATCTTGGTAAGGCGAACGTCGTAGCCGATGCGCTTAGTCGAAAGGAGCAAGTCAAGCTTCATTTTGTTCGAACTCTATCTGATATTCAAACTCGTGTTCTTCAAGCTCAACAATTTTTTGTCTCACAAAATTTGATGGGTAAAGAATTACCACATCAACTTGAGCTTAAACTCGAAGCGAAGGGGGATGGGTTGCTCTATTTCAAGGATCGTTTGGGGATTCCGAAACAAGACGATCTTTGCACTTTGGTGATGGACGAATCTCATAAGTCTCGATATTCTATCCATCCTTGTGCTGACAAAATGTACAAGGATCTTCGTACTCAGTACTGGTGGCCTGGTATGAAGAAGGATATTGCCTTGTATGTATCGAAATGCCTAACTTGTCTCAAAGTCAAGGCTGAACATCAACGACCATCTGGTTTGCTAGTACAACCAGAGATTCCGGTTTGGAAGTGGGAGAACATTGCGATGGATCTCATCACTAAGTTACCGCGTACATCTAAAGGTCACGATGCTATTTGGGTTATCATCGATCGATTAACGAAGTCAGCTCATTTTATTCCGATTCGCGAAGATCTGTCTGCTGATAAACTTGCAAAGATTTATGTTGATGAGATTGTATCTAGACATGGTGTCCTTTTGGATATTATATCAGATCGTGATGCTCGATTTTCATCTCATTTTTGGAAGACCATGCAATCTGCTTTGGGAACCCAACTAAATCTAAGCACTGCTTGTCATCCCCAAATAGATGGACAATCTGAGAGGACGATTCAAACTTTGGAGGATATGCTTAGAGCATGCGTGATAGACTTTGGTGATAATTGGGATTCTCATCTGCCATTGATTGAGTTCTCTTACAACAACAGTTGTCATGCTAGCATTAATATGGCACCATTCGAAGCTCTCTACGCTCGAAAATGTCATTCACCTGTCTGTTGGAATGAGATCGGTGAAGCTCAGCTTACTGGACCTGAACTCATTCTAGAAACAACAGACAAAATCAAGAAAATTCAAGATAATCTTGTGACAGCTAGAAGCCGTAAAAAGAGTTATGCGGATATGCGACACAAGCCCTTAGAATTTCAAGTCGGAGACCACCTTGGAAGGGAGTGGTGAGATTTGGAAAGAAAGGAAAACTTGCACCTCGATGTGTTGGACCATGTAAGATTGTTGAAAGAATTGGAAAGGTTGCCTATCGACTAGAGCTACCTCCAGAGCTTGGAAATATTCATCCAACTTTTCACGTGTCCAATTTGCGAAAGTGTTTAGCTGACGCTAATATTCTCATTCCACTCGGTGAAATCCAAGTTGATGAAACGATGCACTTTGTCGAGAAACCTGTGGGGATAATGGACCGTGTGGTCAAACAGTTGAAGAACAAACAGATTTGATTGGTCAAGGTTCATTGGGAATCCAAACATGGCCCAGAGTTTACTTGGGAACATGAGGACCAAATGAAGGCGAAATATCCGTAATTGTTCTCACAAGTTTCCTCTAGTTAAAATTTCGGGACGAAATTTCCTAAAGTAGGGGAGACTGTGACAATTGTTCTCTGTAATCGATGTACAATGTAAAACAATGTCAATTATTAATAAAACAATGTGTTTTGGTGTTATTATGTGTGTATTTGTGTTTGATGATTTTACGATTTGGTACGAGTTCGATTTCAAGCTTTAAATCGCTTTCTGGAAAGTTATACGCAAACTAGTGCGTAAACGTAATCAAATTAACACGACAAACACCCCGGAATAGTGACATAGGCTTAACATACCTTAAATAACCTTTACATAACTTAGAAATAAGTTTTGGAGGGTTTGGTGTGTCGAAATCAAGTTTGTTCGATCGAAGGGACTATTTGTGTCAAACTGCGAAACTATACTGATTTGTATAGTAACGAATATTCCGAAACTTGATCATAAGTTAAACATACCTTAAATATCCTTTACATAGCTTAGAAATAGGCTTTGAGGGGTTCGGTATGCTAAAATAAACTTATTTGATCAATAGGGACTAAAAGCGTCAAAAAGTGCATAAGTTTGCATTTTCGCGCATATCTTACGTTCTGAATATATCCGGACATCCAAAAATTTATGTAATCATTAAAATATTTTATTTTAGTGATTGGCGTGATAAAATTTCATTCGTCACTTAATTTGGATCGTTTTTGCGTTCGTTACGACTTCCGTCGTAATTAACTGAATAACACAACCGTATGACCAAACGAACCGACATCCGAGATGTTTTTGAGCACATTTCAAGTTCCCTATGCTTTAACTTCATTGTAGAGCCTTGAAATGGGGTTAACGGGGCTGAACGTGTCAAAAATCAAGTTTTAAGCATGTAGGGGCCTGTTTTGCCAAATTTGAAAATTCTGATCTGAGGGTATGGCAGGGCGCGATAGCCTAGGCTATTTCCGTCGCGGGTAGCCAAAACCCTATCTGGCAGAAACATTGAATCTGGTCCATTTTTGATGTTTTGATGGTTTTAAACCCCTGATTTGGATACCATCTGCTTGTTTTTGCTTGTTTATCATGTTCCCATGGTTTCTAAAACCAATTGCCCACATGGATGGCCAAGATTGATCCCTCTTTAGCAAGAAATGATCTTAACGGTTTACCAAAAACTATAAATACCCATGCCCTCATTCCATTTTCTGCACCCTTGATCTGATTAATGCTTTAAGTTGAAGCCTTTGCTTCATACCTGAGTGTTATAGATCAAGTTCTCCCTAGCTTGGACCCTTTGTAAGTTTCTTTCATTCTTTTATTTCTTTTCGAGCGTGAAAGTCAAACAATGTTTGACTTTCTGCTTTGACCAGTCTTTGGTCAACACAAAGTTCGTTTGAACTTTGCAACGTGAGCGTAATCACGATGGTTATAGTCCCTTGTGACTATACCTACTGATTACCACGTTGACTAGGCATAGTGACGAGTCGTAGTTTCGGTCAAAATGCATATTTATGCGTCTTTTGCAACCAAACTACTCTTGGGTATCAAAATACTTTGTTTTGATATCAAAACCTGTTTTCTAACTTAGTTAAACATGTTTTAACATGTTTAGCTCGTCACTTTTAGTTTAGTGCTTGTGTAGAGTCGTAAGTCAAGCGGTCTAAAACACCGCTTAGATTGTTGAACTAGACCCGTTTGGTCGATCATTAGGATCCGACCAAGCATTTTTAGTGACCATAGTTTCATAGGGAATAACCTTCTGAGGTTATACCTTATGGTCACTTAGTTTAAGTAGTTGTATGATAGGTAGTTTATATGCCTTAGGTAAATGACCAAAATGCCCTTTTCATGCATAATTGGTACTTAAGAATATGTAACTTAAAATTTTGTCACATAACTGATTATGCAACATATTTAAACATGTTAGGGCATATAATACTTGTCATAGGACTAGTTAGACGTCTCGAATGCGCATTTGCGCGAACGACGCGTTAATGTAGCGTAAGCTACCTTAATGGGTCGTAACGGGTCGAAAGCACTTAGGTTAGGTTCCGATCAAGAATGTAGGCTTCGTTAAACCATATCACATGAGTTCCAATACTCATTTGGTTTATGAAACCTCATTCTGTCCGATCTTCCGATTTAGGTGTCGATTATTTGACTAGTGATTCGACTACTAGGTGCTACTTGAGTTTCCTTGGTTTGCCTGAGCTTGTTGAGTTCTTTAGACTGAGGATACTTTGCACTTCGATGTGAGTACATGGTTCCCCTATTTTACTGTTTTCAATTGTTTTGGGGTGATTCATATGTGTTAAATGATTTCGAGGTTTAAACGATGGTTTAAAAAACGATTAAAATGGTTTATATTAAACTAATAACGATTTCGATAGTGTGAACAAACTTGTTGGATGTATTTACATAACGAATAACATTCATTAGCATTGATCAAGCCGACCAGTATTAGGTTATGGTACCACAGGATCTTACAAATCCCGTTATCGGACTACACCCATGGTTTTGTGTGGGGGTTATGTGGGTAACAACCGAATCTATGATTGTTAACTTACCCTTTGGTGGTTTGTTAATACGAGTTTAACGATAGACGAGTTGCGAAGGTTTGGATGTTATTAGCGAGACGACCAAAAGTAGTTTCACAATTAAAACAAAAACGATTTTGGGACGAGTCAAACGATTTGAAACGATTTGAACAAGTTAAACGATTTAAACAAACGATTGGTTTTGGGTTGTGATTAGGCAATGGGACGGGTGTAACATGATAAAAGCATGGTAGATACGCCGCTAGTACATCTTATATATAAGTGCTTTTATCATATTATATTCCGTGTCATTATTTAGTTCACTTGGGAAACTATTTTTGAAACGAAGTCACACAACGAGGTTTTCTAAATGATATAAACCATACGAGTTTTGTAACGAGAACAATTTACGATTTGGTTATTTAAACAAATGTTTTGGGTTAAGAAGCATGGCTGCGAGATTTTATAAACTATAACTAACTTGATTTGAGTTGGTTAATCATGTTGCAATACTATATACTTTTCTAAACAAGGTTTTCGAGGTATTGCAATATGTAAACGATCCATGAATCCGATACCCTCATAAAACCTATGTGCTCGCCAGCATTTCTTTGCTGACTTTGTTTTCACATATGTTTCAGGTGGTGATGCATGATCTTGATTGCTAGGATGTATGTTCACATAGGATCTGGACGAGGCCTTAGTGACATAATAATAATGATAGACGATGTGTAACTTGTTTGTTTTGTATTAAGACAATGTAAATTATTAAATGAATCGATAAAACAAAACTTTTGTATCCATGGTTGTGAAACAATAATTCTGCCACTCCACTCCCCGATGTTTCCGCCGTGGTTTCGTTGTTTTAACACGATTGGGGTGTGACAAAAAGGTTTCACTCAAACTCAAGGGGTTGATTATGATAAGACCTTTTCACCTGTGTCGATGCTAAAGTGTATTAGGATATTATTTGCCATACCTGCATAATATGATTATGAGATTTGGCAAATGGATGTCAAAATGGCTTTCCTCAATAGATATCTTGAGGAAGATGTCTATATGGTTAAGCCTGAGGGTTTTGTCGATCCAAAACATCCTAACAAAGTATGCAAGTTAAAGAAATCAATCTGTGGATTGAAATAAGCATCGAGAAGTTGGAATCACCATTTTGATGAAGAAATTAGGAACTTTGATTCATCAAGAACATTGATAAATCTTGTGTGCTTAAGAAGGCTAGTGGGAGCATTTTACTTTCATAGTATTGAATGTCGATGACATTCTACTATATGGAAATGATATTCCAACCATGGTAGGTGTAAAAGCCATGCTTGGAAGTTGTTTTTCCATTAAGGATCATGGTGAAGTTGCCTATATTTTGGGAATAAAGATCTATAGGGATAGATTAAGGAGCTTGATAGGTTTAAACTAAAGTGCATACATTGACAAAGTCTTGAAAAGGTTCAAGATGGAGAACTCTGTGAAAGGTTTGGTACCTATTCAAGAGAGGACAATATTGAGTGCATCTCAATGTCCAAGCTCAATGGATGAGTAAGAAAAAATGAAAGGAATCCCATATGCGTCTGCTATAGGATGCATAATGTATGCAATGATATGCACTAGACCGGACATGTCATTCGCTTTAAGCATGGCGAGAAGATACCAGGGAGTAATGGTCATTGGGTGACAGTTAAAAATATATATTGAAATACCTTAGAAGGACCAAGGATATATTTCTAATATATGGATCTGGTGAAGAAGAACTCGTTGTAAAGGGTTACAGGGATGCGAGTTTCGGAATTCGTTGTAAAGGGTTACATGGATACAAGTTTCCAAATTGATTGAGATGGTTCTCGATCACATTCAAGGTAGCATTGTCCACTATAGAATCAGAATACATCGCCGCTTCATTGATTGAGATAACTCATATGGATCTGCCACTTGAATTATTGCCGATCTAGGGGTAGTTCCTACCATTCAGGACCCCTAGAGATCTTTGTGATAACGATGGTGCAATTGCTCAAATCAAGGAACCTCGTGCACATCAAAAGACTAGGCACATTGAGTGGAGTTTCAACTACATAAGGGATGAAGTTGAAAAAGGGAGAGATATGTATTCGCAAAGTTCACACTGATCAAAATATTGTGGATCCACTCATGAAGATCCTTGAACGGGCAAAGCATGAAGGGTCATACTTGTGCCTTAGGACTTCGATATTCTAGTGATTGGATTTGATCTATTTTGTATTTGGATATTGGAACAATTGTTATTTTAACTCTCTCACATGGTATTTTGAGTTATGTTCCATTTTAGCATGTTTAAATCCGTGAATAAGTTGCTTATTCTAAATGTTCGTAGTCGATCATACTTGTGGGAACAAATATGAATGTAAGACTATTATGAACTTGGATTGGTGGATGTTATAGAGCAAAGTGTTGCTGCCAAGGTTCATAGATATTTGTGGGATACAAATATTGGACTCGCTATCAAATATTAGTGCATGGAATCATTTGTGATTGATCATAAGCAAATTGGAGTAAAGGAGAATATCATAGTATCCTCTGACCTGAGATACATATTGGGTGTTGATATTCACCAAATATTATACGTTGACTTAGTTCTTCGCTGTCTGTAATAAGACAGTACATAAGGCCAAGTTCAGGTGTGGTACAAGGTGATTGTGAGAGACGTATGTAGTCAAGAAGGGATTTGTTCCTCTTTTTCGTTGAGAGTAAGATGTCTAAGGCCTGCTAAAGTTAAATCAACAGAGAATGAACACACTATATCTCTGGATTTGACATGACATCTGCAACAGAAGGATAAATGATAGATTCACCTAAATCATGTTCAAGTAAGGGACTTGAAGGGGATGATGTTATTGAATGGCACTTCTTCATACGTATTAGGGGTAGTAAACCGTTGTTAGGCGTCATTTACTGCTTGCATCAATCTTTTATATATCTTGTGCAAGTGGTAGATTGTTGGACTCTGTGTGCCCAAGACACATATTAAATTGATGTGGCAAGTACGTTATGATCAAAGTCGAGTCATACCCAATAACAAGCTAGACAAACACCTATAATATTTATTTATGATATGATCAAACAAATAAATATTAACACTTAGAATATTTAGAAATTGGTTCTCTAAATAGTTGCACTTAACAAACTAATAAATTATATGGATAATTTATTTTGAGAGAATATTTTATTTTGTTATTTAATGGGTTAAATAACATTTTAAAAAGGTTGTATAAGTCTTGTAAGCATAGATGTTATATTTTATAAAAGGTTATAATATAAGAAAAGACTTAAATTAAAAGAAAATTTTGAATTTCTTTTTATTAAACACATGTGGGCCCCACCCCAACATGGTTTTCCGAAGACCAATTTTGGTCCAATAGGAGGACATGCATTTTACATGGCTAGTTGGTCCATGATTGGGTACAATGGGTGGCACATTCTCTCACCTCCTTTTAATTATTTTGTATGACAAAATTATGAAGAAGGAACTTGAAAAACTAGATAAATGCTCTCTAAAAAAAAATTCGGCCAACATAGTGTCATTTAGGAGATCATTTTCAAGTGCAAGAACTTGTAAAAGGACTCTCTAATTTTTGGCCAACATGTGGTTGATCAAGAAGGTTTTTCAAGTGCAAAGAACTCTAAAAATGCCCTCTCATTTTCGTCCAAGAGTTGGTTCCAAGAAGGATTTTTTTAAGTGAGTTTACAAGAGTAGAAATCCTAGCAAAACGTAAGGTGTTTGTTGGAAGGCTTGGGGTATACAAGCTTGAGGTCTTCTACTTTGAAGATTTCCATTCAAGAATATCATCCTCTTCATATTTCTTGCTCTAGGAAGGTAGTATTCTTGTAACACCCTATGGTTGTGTTTTTGATAGCATGCATGTTCGTATATGGGTCCGGGTATTGGGTTTTACATAATAAAATGGGTTTTATATCAAGAAAGTAACATGTTTTAAATATATATTCCGCTGCATTTTTATTTTATAAGGATAAAATAACTTTGATAAACATGTGAAAAACCCAACATTATCAACCCAGTGAAAGTAGTCACTAGAATCAAGCTCCCAGCAGAAGTCCCCGTCTGCCTGAACAACTTCAAAAAGTTGTTTTATGACAGGCAGACAGGTGAAGCAGTGATCCGATCGAATACAAATGAAGATATTACAATACTGGATCTGATGGACGTGTTCATGTTCGGACTTTCTGATTTAAATGTGCTGAATGCTAATCGCATCAATGTTGGAGCCGGAAATGCCAATTTGGAAGAGGCAATGCTGTTTCAAAGAGCAGTAGAGAGAGCCTGGAAGAGAAAACGTGAGATGCTCGACATTATTGACAAAATTGAGAAGAAGAAAGAAGCAGAAGCAAAGAAGAAAGAGGAAGCTATGAAGAAGAAAAAGCTCGACAAAAAGAAAGAAAAGTCTTCATCCAAGACAAAAGAATCCTCGTCAACTCCTCAAGCAGCACAACCACCTCCGGACTCATCCACATATGAGGCCCCTATGGAGGACCCGCCTTAAAGCAGTGAAGCTATTCTAATCTAAGAAACTCATGCAACAACAGATGAAGTTCCACCACAACCGCAAGCAACAGTGACTGCAGAGATCCCACCAGAACCTGAAAAGGAAGCTACAAGCAATCCAACAGCTACAACCGAAGAATGAAAGCTTAAACAAGTATGCAACGATCTAGGGGGGATATTGTTGGATCTTGTGAGATCGTTGATACTTGAGTGGATTGATTTTGTTATAGATTTGTAGCTTTATTGAAGTCTAGGGACTAATATTGTAATGTTTTGTAAGTAGCAAATCTGACTTGGTGTAATTAAGATGCCAGCATAATTATAATTATGCTGGCAAGTCAGACACTATATAAGCTAATGATATGTTTCCCTAGCCAAGCTTTTGGCTTTTCTTGGTGAAAACTTGTGTTGTTTATCTTTGATCTGTAGGATCGTTTTGGCGACCTAATGAGTCAATCAGAATCAATACACAACTGTTTGAGAGGCGGAAACAAACAAACAGCCTAGAATTAGTGTAAGAAATGAGTAGAAATAGAGTATGATACTTAAAACAAGCTTCTCATTAATATTTGACTTGAAAATTGGGCAGCACTTCGTTACACCTCAGCTAATTCCGTGCCAAATGAGAAACTACACTTGCCTATTTATAGGCATCTAATTTCGTTTGAAATGACCACATGTCATTTCAAGCGGAATTAACAATTCTAATTTCGTTTGAAATGACCACATGTCATTTCAAACGAAATTACTACAAACCAACATAAAATTACATTTTTGACCCCTATACAAGCTACCGACATGACCTAGACTTAAGACGAAGTCAACAGACATATGCACCAACAATCTCCCCCTTGGATGTTGATGGAGTCTTCAGTACGAGTTGTCAGTATGTCAAAACTTCAGTCTTGATCAGTCTTTTCGTTCTTTTCAAAGTATTTGACGCTGAAGCATCCTTCAAACTCTCTATATCTCTTCAAATACCATATTGCTAACAGACTCCCCCTTAAGTTGTTCCGGGATCATAGTCTAGAATTTGTAGCTTAGGATTGAAAACCTGGCATTAATCCTCAGGAATCAAAACCTAGCTTTTTCAACGTTTCCTGCACATTCTCTACCCAAAACATAAGTTTTATTTATATCACTTTGAAAAACTTACTGATAGAGATCATTCATTCACCAAACATAATAGTTACATCAAGTTCAAATGAATGACCTTGAATAACTAATCATACACTCTTTCTCAAAAATATCTTTTCAAAATCATTTTTCAATCAAACTCTCACAACCCAATTTTGTTCATCATGTTTAGCACTAAGAATTTTGAAAACCAGCTTTTCAACATCAGTTGCCGAAAATAAAAAGAAATAAAATCCTTTTGATTTTTCAATATTTTATGCTAAAACACACATAAAATCTTTTTGGATTTACGGAAATAAACTATATACAGACATATTTTTGGGAGTTCGTGTTAGAGGATCATATCAGTTTAATGAGACAAATCAGCTGCACCGTTGATCTAAACATTACCACTTAAAGCTTTTAAACAATTCACCTTAGATCATCGATATTGTGATTCACTTAAACTCCTCTAAGATGTTCTTAATGCTTACCGAGACGATTAAGGTACATTAGATAGCACTAAAGTCTTATGTGCCCCACGATCTTAGCATATCCCCTCATCATGCAATACACTAACTCACGTAATGCCTTTAAACTTTCATCAACTATGATTTGTGTAAAAATAAAGCAGAATGTTTAAACATTAACAATCAGGTCGATACTTTCGTATACGCAGAGAAAGTCCAATGTTTAAACAAAATAAGAAATAAAAACAAGTTGAAATTGTTTAGGCTTTAACCACCAGGTCGATACTCCCGTATACGCAGAGGTGATCCAAAGCTTAAACGAAACACCAAAGAAAATAAAGCAGAATGTTTAGGCAATAACATCCAGGTCGATACTCACGTATACGCAGAGGATGTCCAATACTTAAACAAAATAAAGAAATAAAACAAGTTTAAGTCTTTGCAAAATGAAAACATAGAATCACAGTGACTTTTCAGCAAAGTTGTGAAAGCTCACAAATTTAACCGGTTTTATGTCTTTCGACAATCAACAATTACCAAGCAGGCACACAGTCAAGAAGGACAAAACTAAGTACTATGCGTTCGACCGTGTTTCCCACCAGACTTAGGCTTTTTGCTTTATGTTTGTATCATTTTCGCAAAACTACTAGTCTAAGTTGAGCCTATCGACATATCCCTTGTGAGACTGTTTAAAACTTTATAAAACTTTACATTTCTCTAGCGTGCACTGATAGTCCACTGATGTACTATCATTTCCTCTTTTTACACAAAACTCGTTTTGAATTTTCAAATGTTTATGAATTTTTCAAATTTTCTATTTTTTTTAAAATTTTTCTCCCCCTAAAATCAAAATTATATTTGAAATTTTGATTTTCTTGGAAAATTTAAAAAATAAAGCAGTAAACTATACAAACATAGTGACAAACTGATGAGAATTGCCTCAATTCGCCATCCACTTGGCTTAAACAGTCAGAACTCCCCCTGACAACAAACTATTTTCCCATTATGATTTCAAAACACTTAAGTTTGTTTTAATCAAAATGGTTTTTCCGGAAAATTAGTTTTGTTTGCCATTTCACAAACATGGGGTTTTCATCACATTGTCCTTTCACAATCTATTTGTAAAAACTTTAACACTTTTCGGTTTTTCACAAAAAACAATACTACTTGTAAGAAAGTTAAAATCAAGTACAACTTAATGTCCTTGATTAACCACTTGTAAGACGAAATATCACAGATGTGAATTTCTCAAGAAAGATGCTGATTCCTACTCCCCAATTACCAACCTGGGAGTTCCGGCAAGTCAGGATTTGCAAGCAAAGAATGCAGGCACCCAAGCCTGACCAGCCTTGGGTGTATCTGAGTTATTTTCACTCGGGGTTTGAACATATCTTTTTGATTCATAAAATTCTTTAACCCCTTTTACCTTACCCTCGACCATTTTTCCAAAAATATTTTTCACTTTTCCATTAAACGCCTTTTCGACATCAAATTCTTTCTTTTCAGAATAGAATTGATCCGAAATTTCTACTTTCTCAACTTTTTGTTTAAAATTTTCAGTCCGCAATGGTGGAAAGTTGACATCATCCATTGGCGGAACTGAATTTTCTCCTTTTTGCTCAACTGGTGGCTCCTCTGACTTTGACGTATCAGATTCATCGCCAACACGTGGCTCCTTTGTTTTCGAAGAAACAAATTCATCGCCAGGAAGTGAAAATTTAACTTTCTTTGATTTTTTCTCTTTTGTCCTCAAATTTGTATCTGATGAATTCATTTTGCTTGACTGATCATTCTTTGGAGAGCAAGACGATTCATCAGAACTTTTGTCTGAATCAACTGTTGTACCCGAGGACAAAATCTTTTCAAGATACTCTCTTGCTTTCTTCCTTTTCTTTCTCAGTCTATCTTTCTGCCCTTGTGAAAGTTTCACTTTCTATTCTTTCACTTTCTGTACTTTGGGCTTTTCATCACTTTTGACTGATTTCTTTACCGTTCCATGAGATTCAGCCCTCGATCTCCTCTTTGATCTCATTGGACAATCTCTGGCAATATGACCTTTTATTTGATATAGCATCTTCTTGTCTCAAAACTCTGACTCTAGCAGTTAACAGCAAGGTGTCCTTGAAAACAACATTTGTAGCACACCCTGTTATCGTACCATTCACCACCTTCAATCCACACACACTTAAATCATAACATTGTTTGGCTTTCTGGTAATCATCACTCCTCTTGTAAGCTGGATTTGACTTTTGAGCACTGTGCTCAAACCTGCACCACTTATTACCAACTTTTTGTGAGTTTTGATTTTCAACTTTTTGTGGTTTTTGATTACGATTTGATGATTGAACTGATGAACTTTTATTTTTGTTTTGAAAATTTTTCGAATTTTTAAAATTTTGTTTTTATTCCACATTCTTCTTTACAGGTTTTTGCGTTGAGCATTCACCTTTTTCAGTAGAATGTAAAACAGTTTCTTGAAATTTTTCTTTTAATTTCAAAAATATTTTCTTTTTCTCATTTTCATCATCAGTTTTATCATCACAATCCTCAATTATGACATCGTCATAATTTGTCACATTGTCACTTATTGGAATTTCATTGATCGGTTTTGGACATATATGATCTAGCAATGCAAACGAGGTCACAAAACCTTTCAATGTCTTTTCTAACTCAGCAATTTTATTTCTAGCATTCTCAACTTCTTTTTCAAGTTGAGAGATTTTTTCACGATGAGAATTTATTGTTTTTTCATTTTCAATTTTATTCTTTTCAAGAACAATTTTATTTCTAGCATTCTCAACTTCTGTTTCTTTTTCTTTTAAATTTTTGTTTTCTAATTTTATCCAAAAATCTTCATTTTCTGAAGATTTTATTTTATTTTCAAAATCTTTTTCAGTTTTCAATTTTTCATTTTCCAAAAATGTTATTTTATCTTGAAAATCTTTTTCTTTTTCTTTCAAATTTTTGTTTTCCAATGTCAAACTCTCCACATCTTTTAAGAGTTTGACATTGTCTGCTTTGAATTCATCACATTTTAAGCACTTCTTGGACATCTTTTCAGCTTTCTTCTGAACCTTGATAGCTGAAATTTCGTTAACTTGCTTCTCTACCACTTGAACATTTTCTTCAGATTTGACTTTTACTTCAACAGTTGCTGCTTTCTGATTCTTCTCTCTTGCAGCTTGTCTTTCTTTGATATCTTCCACCTTACCTGCAAAATAAAAGTTATAACTTTCAGGTGTAAGTTCTCTTTTATAAGATTCAAGTTTTCGAATTTTTTCACTTTCATCGTCGCTTTCTTCATCTGATGATTGATCAAAAAATTGAGCCTTTTCCGAAACTTTTTCTTGTTTGTCAATTTTACTTCCGGTTTTATCAATCTCTCCGGACTCGGAATCAAACTCCTCTCCTGAATCAGACTTCATTTTTCTAATCTGTTGGAGTTTAAGTTCTTGAGCTTCAATCTTCTCAATGAACTTGCTCAAATTAAAACCAAAATATTCCATGTTTTTCTTCCAAGCCAACAAATATGTGCCCACTCATCACGCGGTAAAGCATTTGCCAACTTGTCAACCCACTCGTCATCTCTTTTGCTAATGTTCAAACGCTTCATCTCTACATATAACTTGCAATACCTTTCGATCAACTCTTTTGTAGATTCTCCCCTGATAGCTGCAAAACTATTAAACACATCCATGTTTTTTTTTATCAAAACAACTGAATCAGATGAATATTCGATTGAGTAAGAAAAAAAATCAGGCGACAATGGATCGAGTGAGGATTCGCTCGGGCGAGTATCCGATGCTTGACAAATCACCTGAAACACAGACAAATAGAACTGATTAGGATCGGGTGGCAACTCATTTGGATTGCCGCTCGATTTGTTGCACTTTAAACTTGAACAAAACAAGATCCTTTAACTCTGATTGTGACCCGATCGGGTAGGGTTTTCACTTTTCTTTTGAACAAATGAACTTTGATTATTCAAAATAAACTCACATGCAGACAACTATTATATGGCCGACAACAATTAATACTTTGAATGCTAATTGGATTAAATTCTCATTAGGCCGATAAACCTTCACTTTCTGATTTGACCTCAAACAATTTGAATGGGCTTTAGAATGATTTGGGCCGAGAATCTTCAACAAACAAATAACTATGTATTGGGCCATGATCCTTGAATGAATGATCAAATTAATGATCACATGGGCTGACACACTCTTTAATTCTTGATGAAATTTTATTGGACCTCAAATATAATTGGGCCTTTCAATTCTAATCACATGGGCCGAGATATTGATTACAACAAATTCACGTGGACATTATTTCTTTTAAAAGTCTGATTTTTGAATTATTGGGCTTGATGTCACGTGATCATTTAAGAAAAACCAAAACTTTATTGGGTTTACTACTTTCAGCACATGCAATCTGTTTGATGATTTGACCGAGAAATTTATGGCCGACAAACTCTAATACCCAACACAATGTAATTGGACCTCACAATACTTGTAACATGGGCGACAGTCACATGCAGTCTTGATATCAACAAATGTATTGGGCCGTGTAATATGGACTTTAACTGTAATGAATTTATTGGACCGCAAAATAGATTCGTGATTTATCTTTTGAAAATGACTGACAATTTCAAATGTTATTCAAATATGATCGGGCCGATGTATATTGCAATAAATGGCTTTATGAGTTCACGTGATGTGGCCGACAACCTGTTAATCTGATCTACAATTCTATTGGACCTCTCAACATTATTCAGTCAACGCACATGATTCGGTGATATGTTTCACGCTAAATAGACAACTTCACACGAAATAGAGGACTTTTCAAACAAAATACTTAATTCCGTGCGAACTAGCCAAACGAAATTACTTTTTCAAACGAAATCAGATGTAATTCAAATGAAATCAGTAATTTCGTGTGAAATTACCTCAACTTTTCAAACGAAATTAGTGGCTCATTCAAACGAAATCAAGTCTTTGGTCCATTTTTGTCACTTTTAGTCCGAATTTAGGTCTGATTCTTTCAAGGGTTTGTTAAAACTGTATTTTACACACAATATCAAAAGATCAGTCCATTTTGTCCATGAATTTGTCCAAAAGTCCAAAAATGAGTAGAAAAGAGCACTGATTCAAGTGTATTGACTCATCCTGAGCTCTGATACCAATTGTAGGATCATTTTGGCGACCTAATGAGTCAATCAGAATCAATACACAACTGTTTGAGAGGCGGAAACAAACAAAAAGCCTAGAATCAGTGTAAGAAATGAGTAGAAATAGAGTATGATACTTAAAACAAGCTTCTTATTAATATTTGAATTGAAAATCGGGCAGCACTTCGTTACACCTCATCTAATTCCGTGCCAAATGAGAAACTACACTTGCCTATTTATAGGCATCTAATTTCGTTTGAAATGACCACATGTCATTTCAAGCGGAATTAACAATTCTAATTTCGTTTGAAATGACCACATGTCATTTCAAGCGGAATTAACAATTCTAATTTCGTTTGAAATGACCACATGTCATTTCAAATGAAATTACTACAAACCAACATGAAATTACATTTTTGACCCCTATACAAGCTACCGACATGACCTAGACTTAAGACGAAGTCAACAGACATATGCACCAACATGATCATTATTGATAGTGCTTAATCAGATCTCCAGGTGCTCTATTGCTTATTTACTTATTTGGATTCAATACAACACTTGTTGTATTCATCAAACCATTAGCTTCATCTTCATTCTATGATTTTTCTTAACTTTTTCATAGTACAAATGTGACAACTGGCAAATAACTGGTAATTCCGTACAATCTAATCACTATTTATACTTCTTAATCTCATGCATTTAGCGTAATTTGATTACGTAACGGTGTCGTAAACTAGATAACAGAGTTAGGACAAGGAAAACAATGTTAAAACATATGTTGGTTTTCGCCACATTGCGAACCCAAGCAAACAATGTCCTAAAAATGTTGGTAGAAAGTGCCACGTGCACTATTCACGATTACACTATTCATGCCAGCAAACCGTGAAATCAGACCGAAACACTGAAACACGACACTCGGATAGCATAACTGAGTCCATTTATATAAGAAAACATTATTATGAAAACACATCTTGCAAAGAAACAAGACTTTCCGGTATAACGCCCTAGTCTCAAAAATGTCCGTTTCGGCTTAAAATATAGCATTTTTAACGCGTCCGAACCTATAACAAAGCATTTCCGGGACTTCGGAATAATGTCAATTGATGAAAAACACACTAAAACAATAAGATGATATCAACGGAATGTTCGTAATCACAAGTTCCGGTATTACATCGCTTTGCGCTTAAATAGTTCGCTAGCGAACCGGCGAACTAGTAGGTGACATTTTTGTCACGAAACAAGCAAACGAAAATGCTAGCGAGCTAGTTAGCAATATTTTGGCGTCAAAAACGCCTTGAATAGATGCCGTAGCATCGATGGTAAATTAAAACCATAGCTCCCGGTACTACACTATAACTTTCGTATATCACCCGATATCGAACCGGTAAGCGAACTAGTGGTATTTTTACCATCCAAAATTAATACCCATTAAACTAATAAATTAGTTGGACTTATTGAAAGCCTAAACTACCATTAATACCCAAATTACCCTAATTAAACTAATGGCTAAAATATCTATCAAATTAATAAAAATCTAGCTAGTTAACATATTTAAAAAAAAAATAACACTAAAACCTTCCCCCATGTTATTTTCGTTCAATAAAGGGCCCCACCACTTGATCTTGTGGAAAATATTCAAAGATTGAGGCATGGCTTATGATTTGTGTGACTTACAAGTTGATGTAAAAGAATGGAAAACTCACCATACTTCATTACCATTTCCCATCATACTTTCAAGCAAGAAAAAAAAAAAACCTTCCTCCTTTCCCCTAGAATTCGGCAGCCACAAGACCACCACAAAACCATCTTTAAACTTTCCAAAAACATCCATTTTTTTTACTAAATCTAGCCACTACAAGATCATACACACTTGGGTTAAGCATGGAGCATACTTAGGAGCTTTCTTGGAGGCTTAATATTCTTCTAATGTTCTTATTTGGCTTGTGCAAAGTTGTAAGACTTCTAATCACCAAATTTATGTTTCTTGTTACTAGTTAAACTCAAAAGTACAAGTTGATCATCAAAAAGATTAATAAAAATCACACCAAAAACCCTAACCTCAAAGCTAATAAACACTAAATATAAATATATTATGTGTTGATTTATTAGATTTGTGATTGCTAGTTAGCATAATTTATGTTGATTATGTTAAAGTAAGTTGTTTTAAGTGGATGATCTTGTAAGATTAATTATATAAAGGATGATTTAAACATGGTAATGTTTAAATCTAAACAAGATCATCAACCTCATGATCCATGAACTTTACTACAACTTAAAGATGATTTATTACACATAAGTGATTTTTATAAAGAATAACCACCATGATTTTATTATGATCATCTTAAAAGTGTAGAAATCAAAGTGGTTAAAGTGGGAAACTTGATTTGAACATATGACAAAAATGATGTCTTCAAAAGTCTAGTAAAAAAATGTGAAGATTATTTGTTATAAACAAGTTGTTAAAAATATATTTATAAAATTCATGGAAATGAGGGTTAATATGTATGATATCATGCATGCAAAGTTGATACATTGGAACTTGATTTGGAAATTGATTATGATTATTTGGAAAATTGATTTGGTGATTTAAACGCGTTTTGAAAACGTGGGAAACGTCATAGTTCAGGGGAAACTATGGCGAATTTTTCTAAAAATCTAATCGCGATTAAAAATGGGATTAAAGGGTGATTAACAAGGTTAAACGCGATTAGTGGTCCTAAACGTCATTATGGAAACTTTGATGGGAATATTTAAGGTTTAAATATTCAAGAAGTTCTTATGAACTTAAACTTATTTTTTTTACAAAAATAAATGGGTAAAAATATAACAATGTGTAAATATAATTTTTGGTAAGAAAAATTATATATTTTTGGAAACTTGCTAAGTGCATGTGATGTGTGCTATATATGTGTATGTATTAGATACCTATAGGGTGATCAAAATAAATATACATACATGTTCCTACATGGTCCAAGGAAATGCTAGTAAAATCGGACAATTAAATAAAATGGCCGAAATGGAAATACATAACACTTGATGACGACAATTTGGGCGTATCGACATCGTGAACAAGTTACTACAATGTCGAGTCTAAAAATAACATATTTTTAGACACTAAAGCGAACGCATAACTAGTGGTCAAAAACAAGAATCCGGAAAGTCGAAAACTATAAAAATTACCAAGTATTTTCAAGTGAAAAACGAACATATTAAATTACATGCTTGGTGAATTTTTTGTAAAAATTGCAAGAGTATATTTAATGGACTCACTAGAAAACTAGGGCTAGGCCCAATAACAAGAAAACTAGGGCTAGGCCCAATAACATTAAAACGTGGGTTAAGCCCAATGACAAAGTATTCTAAAGATGACAAGCGAAAAGATAATAAAGAATTCAAGATGAACAACTTGTACGAGGTCCGAAAGACCTAGTGTCTAACGAGATTAGTACGCATGTAGGTTATTGACACGTACGGACGCTCACTTCGATATCATATTTCACAGAACGCAAACTTGTGAGTTCATGTCCCTCCTTTCACTGTTTTCAATGTTTTGTTTTCAAAAACATCGAGGGGAAATACATGTTAAAACTATTGGTATGTTAGTTACGGAGTAGATGGCATGATCAATGTGCATAAGTAGGGAAACTACATTTGGTAACCATTAATCACTTAGTGACCAAGGTGCAAAAGGTGTAGATCTATTGGGCTTGAGGCACGCCCCACACCTGGTTGGTATACCCTGGAGTGCTTTTGTGATCCCAATGATGACAAAGTGTTCTCGGTTTGGTTATTTTGCTTATGGTGCATTATGTCAGGGGGCTCGCTACCCACTGATAGATCCTTAACAGACTCCATGTATGAATCAGAGCATACCATGATTTTAAGATAACTATTACAAGATTTCACATGATAACAAATACTGCATGAACTCGCTCAACTTTTGTTGACTTTTTAAAACTACATGTATTTCACGAAACAGGTCTTGAGCCGGTGATTCACTATGGGATTCGGGAAAACAAATGACAACGATTGCCACTTTTGAAGGGTTTGTCTTCTATATCCCAACTTCGTATGGGTATATAGGAAACAAAACCTTACTAAGTTTTATGTTAAAACTGTCTTTTGGTGATGTGTAAAACAAGCTGATAACTATGTTATGTCTAATGTTGTGAACATGTATGGTACTTGAAAACTACTTTTGGGAAAATATGTAAATATTCGTTAGAATTTATATAAATGTGGCATCGTTGTTGGTTCATGTTGTTAAATACATTTGGATGCAATGATTACCTTTCTTACGTCACACACAATACGCTTCCGCTACTAGCAGGGTGTGACAGATTGGTATCAGAGCCCCGATTGTAGTGAACCAGGGAAAAACTTTTACAAAGTTTGGTCTACAATCACCGAAGGGCTCACACATGAAAACAAAGTCAATAACAGTACAAAAGTGATTTCAAAAGTATGACAAAAGGTTTTCATTGTGTCACTATAACATGAGGATCTATCACGCGGGCTCTGCCATAAGTGGCGAACAAGGATCAATATATGGTTAGTCTATAAGGAATAGACTCGAAACACTAGGAATTACATGTGAAACACGAGAACAAAAATAACATGAGATTTAGTGATTATATATATAATGTATTTATATATGTGTTGTACGGAATATTTGCCAAGAATGAAAATACCTTCGACTATGAAGTCTATTATTACACTTGACTCACGCGATGAGAATGATGACCTCGCGCCCATTACGAAGCTTATGGCGGACGTGGTTCCTGAGTGAGACCCTAAAGCATTGATCCCATTGAAGATGGTTATTTTCCCTCAGATAGTATATGTCCGGCTTCGGTAGTGATGACGAGGCGGAGGTAGCGGCCTTAGACAACAACTCTACTAGTGGGATGAGGTCCCTGAGGCTCATACTAATCGTGATTTATGACACTGTCGTCCAAACAAGGAAGATGAAGTACTCATCTTAAAGGTGCCCCTCCAGTTGCTAATATTACGAATTCCTTTATTTCTATCACGTCTAACGTTGTGCCCTTTCACGAATAATGACAATGGGCGTTAGCACGTGGACCATCATGAAGGTCCCTCCTTTGTTGAAGGTATATAGACAATAGTGTCCTCTCTTTGACGGATTGGCGACTTGAACGAGAGAATGCTAGGGTGACCATACAAGACAATTTATTATTACGGGGGCCCACGTAATAACAACTTGTAGTGTATGGAAATCCTGGTGGGCTCTGCGGGTCAAGCTAATGATCACTAATCCATTCAAAATTCTTAAGTTGTTCAAATTACTATCTAGTAGAACACTAACCGGAATGGTTACTATAACACTCTACGATACAGGAAGACTACACCTATTGTTTGCACTTAACATTCGATCTATAACACGAGTCGTCTGAGACTAGTCATCGAAAGTAAACAAAACTCGTTAGCCACTCATGGAGGATTTTTCCTCAACATTCTCGAAATTCTTGTACATGGGTTGGTTCTTTGGTGTCTATGACACCTTACCTTATCTTAGTTATCGGAGATGATTACATTAAACTCTGCTGTTTGATATTTGTCTTATTCCAAGGGATACTATGGCATGAGCCAAGCTACAACCCTTTCATTGTATTATTCGACATCTATGGAAATTATAACAATTTTGTCGAAGCTCGTGGAGCTCAAGGAGTATCAACGTATTCGTCACACGGGCTAGTGCGGCGAAGGATTTTTCCTACTTTGGGCGATCGAGATCCAGGAAGTATGGCATACACGTTGTAAAAAAAAAAAAAAAATTGGAGACGACCGTTCGGTTTCTCCTCCTCAACAAATTACTTCTTTTCCCATTTAGGCACATGGCTATTACACTCAAGAGGTACTATGCATTTTGGAATGTATTTATTCATGAATATCATTGTTCAAACATACCGGAGCAACGCCGTCTTGAGGTTTCCCTGACCAATCATATTCTTAATTCATAGGCGCATGATAGGCTATATCTGTCCAAATAAAAGCCTAGACCCAATGATACTATGTATCGAAAACAACGTGGTGTCGATAAGAAAATCTACGCCTAGAAGAGGGTCAGTTAATCAGCGCCCTACTATTAAAGTTGAACTAGAGGTCATATGGAACAACATGAGGTTGTCGAGTCGACACTAGTGATGGTACTGATGGTACCGGTAGTTCAAGTGGTTCAAATCCCGATGGGATGAGAATGAGTGGCAATGCTACACTTGGAGATGCAATCACACCAGATTTTAATCCTAAGGCTTTTCCGGATTATAAGCCGCGAGATCTCATTGATACGGAAGGTGTGGTGATTTCTATCCGCTAGATAAAGACAAGGAAGTCAGTTAACCTTGCTAATAAATGTACTCCTAAGTAAACGTTTTGGTAAACGAATAGCCTTCTATTGAATGAGGCGATAACTTGGTGGAATCTCCAAGTGCAAACTATAGGGAGTAATACAACAAAGAGGTTATTGTGGGAAGAACTCAAGAATCTTAAGCGAGAAGAGTATTGCTCGCTAGTGGAAAATTCCAAGTTTGGGAACCGAGCTCTAGAACTCGATCATGATTAGAGCTAATGTTTTTAGTTACCCCCGATGCCTCTATGAACTCTCAAGGATTATGGCATACTGGGTAACACTCTAATCCAAACGCACTAAGCGCTACATTTGGGGTTTAGCCCTGAGATCCGAATCATGATCACATCATGTCACCCTACCTAGATTTATTTTCAAGTAACTCTCTCAGTTAGTCTCACCAAGGATGTGGTGAGGATGGGGGACTGTCCAATGAGGGTGTTAAGAGAATGAGAAATCCCGTGACAAGCAAAGCGAAGGCAATTACTGCCATAATCGATATTCGCATTAAGAAGTATGCTAATAACTTGTCAAAATTCAGAATGAGATAGGTGAAACTTTCATCACGAGGGCACTTGCAAAAGTGACAAGAGTAACAGTGTGGTGAGACTTGGCACAAAACAGAAACTAATGAGTTAGCTATATTTAAGAATGAACGAGGTGGTTTTTTTTACTGTGGCAAGGAGGTCACTACGAGCATGGATGGTTAAGGATGAATCAAGCTAGTGAGTAAGCAAGTCTAGGGGTATGCTCTACTCTACAACCATCATGTATCAATTCTTTGGATACCAACGTCGGCTTAACTTAGTGTCTTTAGATACTAAGCATATACACGAATTAGAGTCATGTAGGTTAAACATATCTTGCTCTATCAAGTTAGCTAATGAGGAATTAGCGAAGTCATGTGAAGTCATTAAGGGTCACCGATACGTTCCTATCAACCGACCCGTTGCATCCGTGTTGTTTAACACCGGTGTCGGTATTAGCTTCATCCCCATAAAATTTAAAGTAGGCTTGGCCGAGTCAAGTAAACAAGACGTCCTCCCATTCAATAAGATTGACCAATGGTAAATTAGTCAAGTCAGGAAAGACATCAAAGGATGCACACTCGAACTTGGAGCACAAAAATTCAGTAACGACTTTTCACTCATTCAATTAGGTTGTTACGACTTAACTTCTGGCATAGACTGGTTGGCCGACAACCGAGCAGGAGTATTTGTGATGCGAAAACTATTATTCTTTTTCCCCCTGTCTGACGAGAGAACATATTTTGGTGCACGGAGAGAAACACGACACACGGCTGCTGACCAACAACTGTATGAAGGCTCGGAAGAGTCTGAGAACTGGATGCATCGTCTTTCTTGTCCATGTGGTCGACAAGAAGGCCGAGTAGTGCAAGGTGGAGGACATCCCTATGGTAAGGGAACACCCTGAAGTCTTTCCAGAAGACTTGACGGGACTACCTCCGCAGCGACAAGTCGAATTCAGTATCGATCATGTGCCAGGAGCTGCACCGGTGGCGAAAGCTTCATATAGACTCGCACCCTCGGAGATGCAGGAATTATCTACTCAGCTTCAGGAATTGTTTGACAAAGGATTCAATAGACCGAGTTTCTCACCTTGGGGAGCTCCGGTGCTATTTGTCAAGAAGAAGGACGGAACCTTTCGAATGTACATCGATTACAGAGAACTAAACAAGCTAACTATCAAAAATCGGTATCCTTTACCGAGGATTGATGACTTGTTTGATCAGTTACAAGGTTCCATCTTCTACTCCAAGATCGATCTAGGATCCGGATACCATCAACTGAGGGTTCAGGAGGAAAGCATTCCTAAGACAGCGTTTAGGACTCGCTATGGGCATTATGAGTTCCTTGTTATGCCTTTCGGCTTAACGAACGCTCCCGCTGTATTCATGGACTTGATGAATCGGGTATGTAAACCATAGCTGGACAAGTTCGTGATCGTATTCATTGATGACATTTTAATATACTCACGAACAGAGGCGGAACACGAGCAACACTTGAGAACTATTTTGGAGTTACTTAAGAAGGAACAATTGTACGCCAAGTTCTCAAAATGCGAATTTTGGATTCGTGAAGTACAATTCCTCGGTCATGTGGTGAATGGGAACGGAATACATGTTGATCCAATTAAGATAGAAGCCATAAAGAGCTGGAACACTCCGAGGACCCCAACGAAAGTAAGACAATTTCTGGGTTTAGCGGGGTACTATCGAAGATTCATAGAGAATTTTTCTAAAATTGCTCAACCGCTAACCTCGCTCACTCAAAAGGATAGAAAGTTCGATTGGGGTGAAAAACAGGAAATGGCATTCCAAACGCTCAAAGATAAACTATGCCAAGCGCCAATCTTATCACTCCCTGACGGCACCGATGACTTCGTGGTGTACTGTGATGCATCGCGTCAAGGCTTGGGTTGCGTGTTAATGCAACGTGAAAAAGTCATCGCGTACGCGTCGCGACAGTTAAAAGTTCATGAAAAGAACTATACCACTCACGACCTAGAGTTGGGCGCAGTGGTATTCGCTTTAAAGATTTGGCGTCACTATCTCTATGGTACTAAGTGTACCATATTCACTGATCATAGAAGTCTTCAACAAATATTCAATAAAAAAGAATTAAACATGCGCCAGCGGCGATGGGTGGAATTGTTGAATGACTATGACTGTGAAATCAGATACCATCCGGGGAAAGCAAACGTTGTGGCAGATGCTTGAGTAGGAAAGAATGAGTTAAAACATTACGAGTACGAGCTTTAGAGTTTACAATTCAAAAGAGCTTTACCACTCGAGTGCATGATGCACAACAAGAAACTCTAAAACTGGAAAACATTCAAGCAGAATCCTTATGGGGATTAGAGAAACAAATGGAAGAGAACAAAGATGACACTTTATATTTCATGGGAAGGACAAATGGAAGAGAACAAAGATGACACTTTATATTTCATGGGAAGGATCTGGATCCCATATTTTGGCGGTCTAGGAGACTCGGTGCTGGACGAAGCACACAAGTCGAAATATTCAATACATCCAGGATCCGATAAGATGTATCAAGACTTAAAATAATACTATTGGTAGCCTAATCGAAAGGTTCGCAAACAGTGCGATGACAGAAGAGAGTGAGCACACAAGTATTCTCAAGCAATAGCATATAGTAGGTTCTGTAATCTAAGCATACCCCGAGCAAAGTTCTATGTAATTCTAGCAAGTAGGTAAAGTAACATGAATAGTAGTACCTATGATGTTGAGCCTTGCACGTGGAGCGAAGCGTCGTTGTGGATCGTTGAGCACTGTTCTGGTTATAGTCTGGTTTTAACAAAATCGTTTTCCACTTATTAAAACCGAGTTCTCTATAACCAATGGCTCTGATACCAATCTGTCACACCCCCAAAATCCACACGCGGAGTATCACCGCTTGGAGGCGTGACTGACCAGGATCAAGCCACCAATCATATCAAACATAATAAATATTAAATGTAATTTAAACCAGACGATATGAAAGGTGTTCAAACAAAACATGTTAAGTGTATAGCGGAAGCATAAAATGTAAACCCAACGTAAGTAATAAGTTCAAATGTTTAAATGTTTTATCATAAGTTCCACATTCCGTGCCCACAACGACCGCATCTCCCGTGCAAGCTCCAAATGTACCTAAGGTCCTGCAAGGCATGCAGCAGAGAGTCAACAACTAGTTGAGCGAGTTCACAGTGAATAAGTTCTTTATAACAAATCATATATGCATTCAGTGGGGGTTTCCCACGTAGATACGTACTAATGGTGGGGGTTTCCCATGGTCATAGGTATTACTAGTGGGGGTTTCCCACGTTTATCTTTACAAATGGGGCTTCCCATGTTTGCACTTACTAGACTATTTGCAACCATGTGTTCTTCTTAATCCGAGAACAGGAATACGTACAAGGTCACGTAGGATTTACGTGAGTGCCCTTCCCCGAGGACAGTGGTACGTGTGGGGTTTACGTAGGATTTACGTAAGTGTCCTTCCGACCCGGAAGACAATGGTAGGTATTAGTTTACGTAGGTTTTACGTAAGTGTCCTCCCGACCCGGGAGACGATGGTAGATACTAGGTTACGTAGGTTTTACGTAAGTGTCCTGACTATCCTGAGGACGATGGTCTATAGTCTAGCGATAGCGTAAGTACGAGTAGTTATCCATTTCAAATAATCCAACCCGATTCCCAACCCGAGAATCCCATGCCTTGGCTGTGTGAACTCACCTTGGTTTGCTCGGTATGCTAAGTTTGTGCTCAAAGTAAATCAATCACGTCCTAAAGTATGCACGTATACATAATCAGTTTGTAGTCACAAGGTACACGTATATGCAGGTAGTACGTATTCGTAATCACACAAGTCATGTATATCATTTAACAGCAGTTAGATATTCCAGTTAACACTTAACAGAATTAACTCAAGTTACTGTGCTGATACACGTTTGGCGAAACACACATGTTGGCGAAACACTTGTATTGGCGAAACACTTTTATTGACGAAACACTTTTATTGACGAAACACATGTTCTGTTTCGTCGAGTCTTGTTTGGCGAAACAAGATCTTTATCTCGTCGACTGTCCTTGGCGAAACACATTCTGTTTCGCCAAGATGTCAGTTTCGTCCAACTTGATACGGGTTGAAGTCAGTTACGTAAACCATGTAAACCCTAGCTGCCGTCATCATCATGTAATCATGCAGAAATTATTCAATCACAGAATCATCGAATCGTCATCATACTATAATCATCACATCACTTTAACTTCTAGCATGAACCCTAGTTTACGCGTACAACATATCGATTAACCTACAACATCATATCATCGAGTCCTATCCGTGATTTCAACAGGTTCCTCGACGAAGTGCAACCGCTCGTCGATAGTGAGTTCCTTCAAGGGAACTATGTGGGTCTCATCTGACATACACTTCTTCAGATTCGACACGTGAAAGACGTTGTGAACTGCACTGAGTTCAGCTGGTAAGTTCAATCTGTAGGCTACCCTGCCTATCTTCTCAATAACTTCGAAAGGTCCAACGTATCGTGGATTAAGTTTGCCGTGTTTGCCAAAACGAACCACACCCTTCCAGGGCGAAACTTTGAGTAGCGCTCGATCCCCAACCTGGAATTCGAGTAGTTTTCTATCTTTATCGGCGTATGCTTTCTGACGGTCACGAGCTGCCGCCATGCGTTGTCGTATTTGAGCAATCTTTTCAGTAGTGTCAACTACCATTTCTGGACCTGTGATCTGACTATCTCCCACCTCAGCCCAACAGAGAGGTGACCGGCATTTACGCCCGTACAATGCCTCGAATGGAGCAGCTTTAATGCTGGTGTGGTAGCTGTTATTGTACGAAAATTCCACAAGTGGCAGATGTTTTTCCCAACCATTGCCAAAGTCGATTACGCACGCTCGAAGCATGTCTTCCAGAGTTTGAATAGTGCGCTCAGACTGCCCATCCGTCTGAGGATGATAAGCTGTGCTCATGTCTAAACGAGAGCCAAAAGATTTGTGCATTGCTTGCCACAGTTCTAAAGTAAAACGTGCATCATGATCAGAGATAATAGAAGTGGGCACTCCGTGCCTTGAGACCACTTCCTTCAAGTACACATCTGCTAGTGTGGAGAACTTGTCCGTTTCCTTGATAGCCAAGAAGTAAGCAGACTTTGTGAGTCGATCCACGATCACCCATATAGTATCATTTCCGCGCTGAGATCTAGGTAAGCCAGTAACAAAATCCATGGAAATTTGTTCCCATTTCCATTGGGGTATCTCAGGTTGTTGAAGTGGACCTGACGGTTTCTGATATTCTGCCTTGACTCTCGCACAAGTCAAGCATTTGCTAACGTATGTGGCTATGTGGGCCTTCATGCTAGGCCACCAGTATGTAGTTTTGATATCGTGGTACATTTTATCCGAACCTGGATGTACCGAGTAGCGAGACTTATGAGCTTCATCCATTACCAGCTCGCGTAAGTTACCATAGTGTGGGACCCAGATGCGTCCTGTGACGTAGTAAGCACCATCTTCCTTCTGTTCTAAGCGTTGCCTTGAGCCGCGTAGGGCTTCAGCCCTGGCGTTGTCTGGTTTCAATGCTTCTACCTGAGCATTTCGTATTTGGGAAGGAAGACTAGACTGTATAGTGAGTTGTAAAGCTCGCACGCGCTTAGGCGTGGTGTCCTTTCGACTGAGGGCGTCAGCCACAACATTGGCTTTGCCTGGGTGGTACCTGATTGAGCATTCATAGTCATTCAACAGTTCGACCCATCGTCGCTGTCGCATATTCAGTTCCTTCTGTTTGAATATATGTTCGAGGCTTCTGTGGTCAGTGTAGATAGCACATTTGGTACCGTACAAGTAGTGTCGCCATATCTTAAGTGCAAAAACAACCGCTCCCAGCTCTAAATCGTGTGTAGTGTAATTCCGTTCGTGAATCTTAAGTTGGCGCGAAGTATAAGCAATAACTTTATCCCGTTGCATCAACACACATCCAAGACCCTGGATAGATGCATCACAATAGACTACAAAATCATCCGTGCCTTCAGGCAGTGAGAGGATAGGTGCGCTACAAAGTCTATCCTTTAAGTGCTGAAACGCTGATTCCTGTGTATTACCCCAACGATAAGCAACACCTTTCTGTGTCAGTAGTGTAAGCGGTTGTGCGATCTTTGAGAAGTCTTTGATGAACCGTCTGTAATAGCCCGCCAAACCCAAGAATTGGCGTATTTCAGTTGGTGTGCGAGGTGCAGGCCAGTTCTTGATCGAATCCACCTTGGATGGATCAACATGAATTCCATCCTTGTTTACTACGTGGCCTAGGAAGTGGACTTCACGAAGCCAAAAGTCGCATTTTGAAAACTTAGCGTATAACTGTTCCGTTCGAAGAAGTTCCAAAATAAGTCGTAAGTGCTGCTCGTGTTCCTCCTGACTCTTCGAATAGATCAGGATGTCGTCTATGAAAACAATGACAAACTTGTCAAGATAGGGTTTGCACACCCTGTTCATAAGATCCATGAAAACCGCAGGCGCGTTCGTTAATCCGAAAGGCATGACCAGAAACTCGTAGTGGCCGTAGCGTGTTCTGAACGCTGTTTTGGAGACGTCTTCATCCCGGACTCTCAGTTGATGATACCCTGACCTTAGATCAATCTCCGAGTAATAGCTCGACCCTTGTAACTGGTCGAATAAATCGTCGATGCGTGGAAGAGGATAGCGATTCTTCACAGTCACCTTGTTCAGTTCGCGGTAGTCTATACACATGCGGAAGGTACCGTCCTTCTTCTTTACAAATAGTACTGGAGCTCCCCAAGGCGAAGAGCTAGGACGTATGAAACCCTTTTCCAAGAGTTCTTGCAGTTGCTAAGACAGTTCTTCCAGTTCGGTTGGAGCTAAGCGATAAGGCGCTCGAGCTATGGGTGCTGCTCCTGGAGCGAGCTCGATCTGAAATTCAACCTGACGGTGAGGCGGTAACCCAGGTAACTCTTCAGGAAACACTTGAGGAAAATCGCGTACTACTGGAATATCCTCAATCTTTTTCTCTTTCTTCGTTGTATCAGTAACGAGTGCTAAAACAGCTGTATGGCCCTTTCGTAAACACTTCTGAGCCTTCAAGAAGGATATGATGCCACTCACGACACCACTCTTGTCGCCTTGAACTTCGAGAGGTTCTTTACCAGAACGGGGAATACGAATGATCTTCTCCTTGCATAGGATCTCTGCTTGCAGTTGGGACAACCAATCCATACCGATGACGATGTCGATGTCGAAACTACTCAGAGTTATAGGAATGAGATCGATGGAGAAAGTCTGACCAGCGAGGATAAGATTACAACCTTGAACTATGTGTGTGGCCTCTAAACTTTTACCGTTAGCTAACTCTACGACATGTTTGGTGTTCAAAAGTGTTGGTGCGCGTTTAAGCATTTGACTAACTTTCAGAGACATATAACTGGTATCCGCACCCGAATCAAATAATACAGTAACATAAAAATCGTCGAGAAGAAACTTACCCATAATCACATTAGGATCGTTCCTTGCATCAGCCTGACCAATCACAAATGCTCGTCCCCTAGCACCATTGTTGTTGTTGTTTCCCCCATTGTTGTTGTTCCCATTGCCCTGGTTGTTGTTGTTGTTATTCTGATTCTGGTTTAACTGTGGGCAATCCCGCTTAAAGTGGCTCTCAGCCCCGCACTGAAAGCATCCCCTAATTCCTTGTTGTTGTTGTTGCGGCTGGTTTTGTGGAGCTGGTGGCTGTTGTTGCTGGTTTTGATTTACAGGTCGTGGGCTCCTACAATCCTTGGCCTCATGACCCATCTTGAAACATCTTTGACAACGACCCTTGTTGCACTGGCCACTGTGGTGCCTGTTACAATTGTGGCACTTGGGGTGGTTTCCTCGATAAACTCTCTGCCCATGACTACCAGATGACTGCTGACTGGGACTCTGATAATCATTAGTCTTGCGTTGCTGATCTTGAGACTGAACGGTAGCTGAACCCCTGCTGGAATCCCCCTCCCATTTCCGCTTGTTTTCACTGGGAGTAGCAGGTGTAGCTGAAGTAGTAGCGGTAGTAGTACTGATGCGTTTAGGCAACTTGTTTTGCTCCACCGCCTGATCAGTGAGACGGTGAGCCAACTGAACAACCTGCTGGTAGGTGGCAAGGTTTGCTGAAGTCACAAGACTTTGGATTTCTGGCACTAGTCCGCCGAGATAAAGTTCGATACGCTTAGCTGGAGGGTCCACCATAGTAGGACAAAGTAATGCTAGCTCATTAGATCTCTTAGTGAACGCCTCAATCTCTGATCCCGTCATCTTGAGGTTAAAGAACTCAACCTCCAGCTTATGAATATCATCTCGACTGCAGTATTCCTCTTTGATCATCTCTTTAAAGTTGTTCCATGGGGTGGCGTTAGCAGCAACCAACCCTAGTATTTGGACCTGAGCTTTCCACCATGTGAGGGCTAAACCCTCGAGAGTACCAGTAGCATACTTCACCCTGCGTGCCTCAGGGCATTCACACATCTCGAACACCGACTCTAGCTTTTCAAACCAGTGGAGGAGACCTACGGCTCCTTCAGTGCCGCTGAAAGTAGTTGGACGACAGTCCATGAAAGTTTTGAAAGTGCAAACAGGTGGTTGACCTGTTGTGTAAGAATCAGAGTAAGGTTAAACACAAGAGTTGGTTTTAGGAATGTAGGATCTAAGGATCCTAGTGTGAGTTGTAACTGCAGGGTATACCTCCTGCTTGTGCGGCTGCAACTGCCGCAGTAACTCGTTCGTTAATGAGAGCCGTCAACTGGGCTTGTGTCATGTTGATACGTCCAGACATGATCTTCATAATAAAGATAACATGAGTGAGATAGGTTCGCAAACAGTGCGATGACAGAAGAGAGTGAGCACACAAGTATTCTCAAGCAATAGCATATAGTAGGTTCTGTAATCTAAGTATACCCCGAGCAAAGTTCTATGTAATTCTAGCAAGTAGGTAAAGTAACATGAATAGTAGTACCTATGATGTTGAGCCTTGCACGTGGAGCGAAGCGTCGTTGTGGATCGTTGAGCACTGTTCTGGTTATAGTCTGGTTTTAACAAAATCGTTTTCCACTTATTAAAACCGAGTTCTCTATAACCAATGGCTCTGATACCAATCTGTCACACCCCCAAAATCCACACGCGGAGTATCACCGCTTGGAGGCGTGACTGACCAGGATCAAGCCACCAATCATATCAAACATAATAAATATTAAATGTAATTTAAACCAAACGATATGAAAGGTGTTCAAACAAAACATGTTAAGTGTATAGCGGAAGCATAAAATGTAAACCCAACGTAAGTAATAAGTTCAAATGTTTAAATGTTTTATCATAAGTTCCACATTCCGTGCCCACAATGACCGCATCTCCCGTGCAAGCTCCAAATGTACCTAAGGTCCTGCAAGGCATGCAGCAGAGAGTCAACAACTAGTTGAGCGAGTTCACAGTGAATAAGTTCTTTATAACAAATCATATATGCATTCAGTGGGGGTTTCCCACGTAGATACGTACTAATGGTGGGGGTTTCCCATGGTCATAGGTATTAATAGTGGGGGTTTCCCACGTTTATCTTTACTAATGGGGCTTCCCATGTTTGCACTTACTAGACTATTTGCAACCATGTGTTCTTCTTAATCCGAGAACAGGAATACGTACAAGGTCACGTAGGATTTACGTGAGTGCCCTTCCCCGAGGACAGTGGTACGTGTGGGGTTTACGTAGGATTTACGTAAGTGTCCTTCCGACCCGGAAGACAATGGTAGGTATTAGTTTACGTAGGTTTTACGTAAGTGTCCTCCCGACCCGGGAGACGATGGTAGATACTAGGTTACGTAGGTTTTACATAAGTGTCCTGACTATCCTGAGGACGATGGTCTATAGTCTAGCGATAGCGTAAGTACGAGTAGTTATCCATTTCAAATAATCCAACCCGATTCCCAACCCGAGAATCCCATGCCTTGGCTGTGTGAACTCACCTTGGTTTGCTCGGTATGCTAAGTATGTGCTCAAAGTAAATCAATCACGTCCTAAAGTATGCACGTATACATAATCAGTTTGTAGTCACATGGTACACGTATATGCAGGTAGTACGTATTCGTAATCACACAAGTCATGTATATCATTTAACAGCAGTTAGATATTCCAGTTAACACTTAACAGAATTAACTCAAGTTACTGTGCTGATACACGTTTGGCGAAACACACATGTTGGCGAAACACTTATATTGGCGAAACAATTTTATTGACGAAACACTTTTATTGACGAAACACATTTCTGTTTCGTCGAGTCTTGTTTGGCGAAACAAGATCTTTATCTCGTCGACTGTCCTTGGCGAAACACATTCTGTTTCGCCAAGATGTCAGTTTCGTCCAACTTGATACGGGTTGAAGTCAGTTACGTAAACCATGTAAACCCTAGCTGCCGTCATCATCATGTAATCATGCAGAAATTATTCAATCACAGAATCATCGAATCGTCATCATACTATAATCATCACATCACTTTAACTTCTAGCATGAACCCTAGTTTACGCGTACAACATATCGATTAACCTACAACATCATATCATCGAGTCCTATCCAGATGCTAACGTGCATTCAGAATCAGATTATGATAAAAATATCCAGAACCGAGCATTTGATTGTATTAAGTTTCGCATAACATTGTATATATATCCTACTACATCATACATATCGAAATCTATATCATCATCATACTCTTATCACAGCAATAACACACATCAATCACATATCCAAACATGAATCGAGATAATACAGGAACATGAAATCGATTAACAAACACACACTAACCGCTTCGAGATGAACAAACAAGGATTCGAGAGCTAGGGAACGCTAGATTGCCGTCAACAGAGAAGGAGAGACTCTAGGGTTTCGGTTGTTATGATAAAAGTGTGAAACTGATGTTGTTTCACGTTTTAAAACTCGAAATAACGTGTTGGGCCCGAACTGGGCTTCGGTGAAACTGGGCTCGGCGAAACAGCCTGTTTCGTCGAGAAGGTTGTTGGCGAAACAGATTCAGTTTCGTCGGAATCGATCTTGGCGAATCTCACTTGTGTTTCGTCGGGTTCTTTTATAGTTTAACAGTTTAAGTTTTACAAACAGTACACATGTTATACAATCACACATAACCATGCAATCACAACTATATATTCAAAGTCAACGTGCATTAAATGCGCATAAAGAATGTCGGAATTTCGAGTTGTCACAAAAAATCACACCAAAAACCCTAACCTCAAAGCTAATAAACACTAAATATAAATATATTATGTGTTGATTTATTAGATTTGTGATTGCTAGTTAGCATAATTTATGTTGATTATGTTAAAGTAAGTTGTTTTAAGTGGATGATCTTGTAAGATTAATTATATAAAGGATGATTTAAACATGGTAATTTTTAAATCTAAACAAGATCATCAACCTCATGATCCATGAACTTTACTACAACATAAAGATGATTTATTACACATAAGTGATTTTTATAAAGAATAACCACCATGATTTTATTATGATCATCTTAAAAGTGTAGAAATCAAAGTGGTTAAAGTGGGAAACTTGATTTGAACATATGACAAAAATGATGTCTTCAAAAGTCTAGTAAAAAAAATGTGAAGATTATTTGTTATAAACAAGTTGTTAAAATATATTTATAAAATTCATGGAAATGAGGGTTAATATGTATGATATCATGCATGCAAAGTTGATACATTGGAACTTGATTTGGAAATTGATTATGATTATTTGGAAAATTGATTTGGTGATTTAAACGCGTTTTGAAAACGTGGGAAACGTCATAGTTCAGGGGAAACTATGGCGAATTTTTCTAAAAATCTAATCGCGATTAAAAATGGGATTAAAGGGTGATTAACAAGGTTAAACGTGATTAGTGGTCCTAAACGTCATTATGGAAACTTTGATGGGAATATTTAAGGTTTAAATATTCAAGAAGTTCTTATGAACTTAAACTTATTTTTTTTACAAAAATAAATGGGTAAAAATATAACAATGTGTAAATATAATTTTTGGTAAGAAAAATTATATATTTTTGGAAACTTGCTAAGTGCATGTGATGTGTGCTATATATGTGTATGTATTAGATACCTATAGGGTGATCAAAATAAATATACATACATGTTCCTACATGGTCCAAGGAAATGCTAGTAAAATCGGACAATTAAATAAAATGGCTGAAATGGAAATACATAACACTTGATGACGACAATTTGGGCGTATCGACATCGTGAACAAGTTACTACAATGTCGAGTCTAAAAATAACATATTTTTAGACACTAAAGCGAACGCATAACTAGTGGTCAAAAACAAGAATCTGGAAAGTCGAAAACTATAAAAATTACCAAGTATTTTCAAGTGAAAAACGAACCTATTAAATTACATGCTTGGTGAATTTTTGGTAAAAATTGCAAGAGTATATTTAATGGACTCACTAGAAAACTAGGGCTACGCCCAATAACAAGAAAACTAGGGCTAGGCCCAATAACATTAAAACGTGGGTTAAGCCCAATGACAAAGTATTCTAAAGATGACAAGCGAAAAGATAATAAAGAATTCAAGATGAACAACTTGTACGAGGTCCGAAAGACCTAGTGTCTAACGAGATTAGTACGCATGTAGGTTATTGACACGTACGGACGCTCACTTCGATATCATATTTCACGGAACGCAAACTTGTGAGTTCATGTCCCTCCTTTCACTGTTTTCAATGTTTTGTTTTCAAAAACATCGAGGGGAAATACATGTTAAAACTATTGGTATGTTAGTTACGGAGTAGATGGCATGATCAATGTGCATAAGTAGGGAAACTACATTTGGTAACCATTAATCACTTAGTGACCAAGGTGCAAAAGGTGTAGATCTATTGGGCTTGAGGCACGCCCCACACCTGGTTGGTATACCCTGGAGTGCTTTTGTGATCCCAATGATGACAAAGTGTTCTCGGTTTGGTTATTTTGCTTTTGGTGCATTATGTCAGGGGGCTCGCTACCCACTGATAGATCCTTAACAGACTCCATGTATGAATCAGAGCATACCATGATTTTAAGATAACTATTACAAGATTTCACATGATAACAAATACTGCATGAACTCGCTCAACTTTTGTTGACTTTTTAAAACTACATGTATTTCAGGAAACAGGTCTTGAGCCGGTGATTCACTATGGGATTCGGGAAAACAAATGACAACGATTGCCACTTTTGAAGGGTTTGTCTTCTATATCCCAACTTCGTATGGGTATATAGGAAACAAAACCTTACTAAGTTTTATGTTAAAACTATCTTTTGGTGATGTGTAAAACAAGCTGATAACTATGTTATGTCTAATGTTGTGAACATGTATGGTACTTGAAAACTACTTTTGGGAAAATATGTAAATATTCGTTAGAATTTATATAACTATGGCATCGTTGTTGGTTCATGTTGTTAAATACATTTGGATGCAATGATTACCTTTCTTACGTCACACACAATACGCTTCCGCTACTAGCAGGGTGTGACAGCAAACACCTAATCAATAGGTGTTTTGGACTAAAACAATCAACCACTGTGATCCGGATTGAAATTGGGATCTGCATGTTTTCCAAACTTAACATGTATTTTAGGGAATTAGTGGACTATGACGGGATTCTCAAAGAAGATAACAAGTATCGGAACTCCATGCCATATTTTGGAGGGTTTAACTCTTATATTCCGCCTCTTTGCGGCAATATGATGGTTTAAACCTCAGTAGTTTATTTTCATTTTGATGTATGAAATAACAACACTTTACTTTCATGTTAATGGTATGTAACCGACACACTAAACTTATGTTGTGATCTTTTGAAAACAATTATGTAATGGCAATGGAGTATGTTTATTCATATAGTATGTTCATGTACATCGATATTTGTGCAATGAAAACCATACAGATCACACCTCGCGCTTCCTCTATGAGCGGGTGTGACAGGTTGGTATCAGAGCATCGATTGTAGTGAACCAGGATTCTTTCTCGAGTCTAAGTCTACAATCACTAGGGATCTCTCAAGAAAACCATTTAAACACAAACAAATGTTTTCATTTGCATAAACATTTTCCATGGTCCATTTTCAACAAGAATTCATCTCGTACAAATCAAGCAAGGACATTAGTGTCTTACTCATCTAAATGGTAGACATGAAACTTTAAGTTAATCCACACAACTCAATTAGGATAACTTAAAATGAACATTATGTGAATTCAAACATTTCGTGTATATATTTAAAGTAACAATTGATCATACATGTCGAACAACTTATTTCCCCAGGTTATAAGGTCTTCATCTAAGGGTAGCAATGTATACGACGACATGGATCCCATGGAGTTAGTATCTGATGACTAGATTGTGACAGAAGTTCAGGTTATCACACCAGACAGCGAGTCTGCATCCGACGAAGATTTGGATGACTTTCAGTCGTTCGCACTTCTAGGCGACATCATCGATGATGATGTGTTAGCTATTCCCCCTCTACTCAACGCATAGTTATTATGGGTCACCCGGAGGGTGAACACATAGTGAGGTTATACCTTTTGACGTCACTCCTCTTGATGTTATACCTTTTATCGTCGATCTCGACGATGACGACGACGTCATTCCAGTGATTCCAGTGGATCACGTGGATGCAGATTTGGGAGACGGGGAAGTTCATGATGTGGTTATTTTGGATGTCGCATCACCTGTGGTCTCGGTGATGGACATTTCTTCAGATTCGGACGCCGATTCAGATGATCCCTCTTATGCATCTGTTACTTCATCTGCACTACAGGCCGTTGGCCTACAGCGATACCTAGACTTTGGGGATGATATCATGCCAACTGAGCCAGTCATCCCTGCACCTGTTCAGGTCCCTACTCCACCACATACCCCAGTTCATGCACCTACTGATGTGCCTATTCGGGCACCTATTTCGGATGGATCTACCGATCACATACGTCTTATGCGTTTTACTCCCACCAGTTTACCCACTCGTCACCCAGACGAGGCAGGACCCTCAGGACACGCACATATCCCACCTGGAGAGACCGACCCTTACTATCCACCACAGGTTCCAGTCGAGATCCTTGCGACACCACACTCTCCACCGCATGTTATGCCTACTACTTACCCGTACCATCCAGTTCACTACCCGAGCATTTCTACTTATGCCCTTATCCTCTCTCAGCAGTTTCAGATTGACATACGTTTTCGAAGAGTTCATGAGCTTCAGCAGCTTAATGACGCCAGACCTCCACCACCACCAGTTTATTCACCACCACATGCTCCACCACCACCACCTGGTTTTCCACCACTTGACTTACGTGCTCGCGTGCTGACCCTCGAGCATCAGATAGACTTCCTTATCCGTCGTGTTCATGAACTCGAGGAGGAGCTTACTCACCTTCATGGTTTGGTACTTCTGACTCCACCACCTATCCCCCCTCCACCATAGACGTTCACTTGTAGGTTATCTTTTGTGACGAGATATAGTTACCCATTTTGTGTACATAGTGACGCTCCACCGAGTTTTGAAGGCAGCCGACAGACAGTAGATCACACAGTTTGAAGGAAGATTTTGTTATCTCTTTTGTTTGTACTGGACTAGTATGACCGGGTTATGTAGCCCGAGTCCATTTTGTTTCCTTTCAAATGATTATGTAACCGGTTGACTAATATATATATGAAAAACTTGGTGTTATCTTTTATATGCATCTGAATGGTCTGGTTGGACATATCTTATTGCTTATGTTAACTTATTTACTCGCATTATATGTTTCTTTGTGATATAGCTATTAATGTCATGAATATATTTTTTCTTACTTAGTAAAAGTATTTAACAAACCAAATCAACGTCTAATCTTTATCCTATTTCTCCTTTGGAAGAATCATGCCACCAAGGAAGAACCTACGTTCAAGGATAGTTAACCCACCCCCACCCCCACCGATGCCTTCCGTTGAGGTAGAACTGAACACGCTGATAGAACAAAGGATAACACAAGCCATATCACTGTACGAGGCATTGCGTGCCGAGAACAGTGGTGGCACTGGCAAATCAGGCGGCCAAGTACAAGACGGTACTTCTGGCGGAAACAATACCTCTGGTAATGTTTAGTTGATTTGAGCACAACTTTTCCAATTCCTTTTATAAATCCATTCGTGCGTATCACTGTTTGCTCATTCATAATCCGTTTGTCCAATTTCACGGTGCATGTTCAAGTAGTTTCTGGACTGCAAGCCACTTAACTATGAAGGCACAGGCGGTGCTATGGCTTTCGTGCGATGGACTGAGAAAACGGATTCCACTATCAGAATGAGCAGATGTACCACTGATCAGCATGTCACTTTCGTCACTGGCCTGTTTCTTAAGGAGGTCCTTACATGGTGGAACCTACAAGTGCCAACTTTGGGTGATAACGCTGCTTATGCGTTGACATGGGATGAACTGAAGGAACGTATGAGGGATAAGTACTGTTCTCGTGCTGAACTCCAGAAGTTGGAGAACGAATTTTGGAACCTTACCATGAATGGAGCTGATATCACTGGGTATACGCAGAGGTTTCACGATCTGTCTCGCGTGATTCCTTATCTTGTAACACCGGAATACAAGCGTATCGAGCGCTATATTTGGGGACTTTCTCCCAAGATTCGGAGTCTAGTTACTGCAGCTAAGCCCCCGATAATTACTCAGGCTGTGACTATAGCCGTGAGTCTCACTGAAGACGGGGTCAGGATGAATATATTCTTAGAGAAAGGTGATGAGAAGAAGGAAACACATGTCGAGTCTTCCAACAGTGGGAAGAGGAAGTACTCGGACTTCAAGAAGGGAACTTGTGGTAACAACAACAACAACGGTAACAACAACAACAACAACAACAACAATAACCCCAACAACAATAACAACAACAGGAGACAAAATAACTCAAAAAAGGATGCAAGAGCGTTTGTAGCCACAAACGGCACTGGTCCTAAAAAGAACGCTTGTACTTTACCCAAGTGTGAGCGATGCAAACTTAGGCGATTGTCGGGTTGTCAAGTGTGACAAGTGTGGCAAGAATGGCCACCGTACTGATGCGTGTTGGGGAACGGGAAATAATGTTGGATCGGGACGTGGAAATGGTAACAAGAATGGGAATGGAAATGGACCTGGTCAAGGATGCTTTGGATGCGGAAGCAAAGATCACTTCAAGAAAGATTGTCCTAAAGAAAACCCAGCTCAGGGTAGGGCATTTGTGATTGGAGCAATGGATGCGCGCCAAGACCCTAATGTGGTCACTGGTACGTTCCTCATCAACAATCATTTCGCATCCATAATATTCGATACCGGTGCCGATTTTAGTTTTATTTCTATGGACTTTAAAAATATTTTGGGCATAGAAACAAGTAAGTTAGATGTTCCTTACCCAATAGAATTAGCAAACGGTAAACTAGTCGAGTCCGGGGAAATTGCTAAGGGATGTTCCTTAGAACTTGGCGAACGAACATTCAATATCGATCTCTTACCCGTGGAGTTGGGTAGTTTCGACGTAGTGGTTGGCATGGATTGGCTATCCGATAACCGAGCTGAAGTCATGTGCCATGAGAAGATCATACGCCTACCACTACCGAACGAAGAGACACTTGTTATACATGGAGAGAAGCGCGACACACCGATGCGGAATATAAATTGTATGAAGGCACAGAAGTGCTTACGGAAGGGTGGTATTGCATTCCTTGCGCATGTTGTCGACAAGAAGGTCGAGGGGACGCAGCTGACAGACATTCCTGTGATAAAAGACTATCCAGAAGTCTTTCCTGACGACTTGCCAGGAGTACCACCAATTCGACAAGTCAAGTTTCACATTGACTTGGTGCCGGGAGCTGCACATGTAGGCAGATCTCCATATCGATTAGCACATTCTGAGATGCAGGAGTTATCCACACAACTTCAAGAGTTGTTGGATAAGGGATTCATTAGACCAAGCTTCTTGCCTTGGGGAGCTCCAGTTCTTTTTGTGAAGAAGAAGGACGGGACATTCAGAATGTGTATCAACTACAGGGAGTTGAATAAACTCACCATCAAGAATCGATATACACTACCAAGGATTGATGACTTATTCGACCAACTGCAAGGTTCGAGCTTCTACTCCAAGATAGACTTACGATCGGGGTATCACCAACTACGGATACAAGAAGAAAGCATACCAAAGACGACCTTTCGAACTCGTTATGGTCATTACGAGTTTCTCGTTATGCCTTTTGGTTTAACGAACGCACCGGTGGTCTTCATGGATTTAATGAACCACGTGTGCAAGCCGTATCTCAACAAATTCGTCATAGTGTTCATTGCCGACATCTTGATATACTCACGATCGGCAGATGAGCATGAACAACATTTGAGAACCATCTTAGAACTACTCAAGAAGGAGAAACTATACGCGGAGTTTTCCAAATGTGAGTTTTGGTTTTGTGAAGTGCAATTTCCTGGGCATATAGTGAACGAGAAAGGCATTCAAGTAGACCCCTCGAAGATCGAAGCAATTAAAAACTGGGAAGCACCCAAGACTCCAACTGAAGTCTGACAGTTCTTGGGATTAGTGGGGTATTATCAGAGGTTTATCGAAAATTTTTCAAAAATTACTCAACCACTAACCTCCCTTACCCAAAAAGACAAGAAATTCGATTGGGGTGAGAAACAAGAAGAGTCGTTTCAACTACTCAAGAATAAGTTGTGCGAGGCACCAATCTTATCACTACCCGATGGTACCGATGACTTCGTAGTATACTGTGATGCATCGCATCAAGGATGAGGTTGCGTACTTATGCAACGGGATAAAGTTATCGCGTACGCATCACGACAGCTAAAAGTTCATGAAAAGAACTTTACCACTCACTACCTCGAGTTAGGCGCAATAGTATTCGCTATGAAGATATGGCGACATTACTTATATGGTACTCAGTGTACAATTTTCACGGATCATAAGAGTCTTCAGCACATATTCAATCAAAAGGAACTAAATATGCGGCAGCGATGCTGGATTGAATTGCTGAACGACTACAATTATGAAATTAATACCATCCGGGCAAGGAAAACGTTGTACTAGAAGCCTTGAGCCGCAAGGAACGGGTTAAACTTTAAGAGTTCAAGCCTTAGAAATGACAATCCACACGGATCTTACCACAAGGATCCGTGATGCATAACAAGAAGCACTAAAGGAAGAACATCTTAAAGCAGAGTCACTCCGAGGCATGCAAAAACAATTAGTGCCAAAAGAGGATGGAACTTTGTACTTCGTAGGAAGAATTTGGGTTCCACTCTTTGCGGGCCTTCGAGATCTTATTTTTGAGGAAGCACATAGGTCAAAGTACTCGATCCATCCTGGATCAGATAACATGTACCAAGATTAAAGGAGTACATTGGTGGCCTAACCTCAAGAAGGATATTGCAATCTATGTCGGAAAATGCTTGACCTGCGCGATGGTCAAGGCAGAATACCAGAAACCGTCGGGTTTACTACAACAATCTGAGATTCCCGTTTGGAAATGGGAACATATATCGATGGACTTAATTATGAAGTTACCCAGGACCTCAAGAGACCACGACATGATATGGGTAATCGTCGATAGGTTGACAAAGTCCGCACACTTCTTGCCGATTCGGGAGAAGGATAGTACAGAGAAACTCGCGGAACTCTATCTCAAGGAAATAGTGGCACGTCATGGAGTGCCTATTTCAATCATTTCGGACCGAGACGATCGCTTCATTTCAAGAATTTGGAAGTCTTTTCAAGAGGCCTTTGGATCACATTTGAATCTAAGCACGACCTTTCATCCACAAACTGACGACCAGAGTGAACGGACATTCCAAACACTCGAAGACATGCTTCGTGCGTGTGTTATGGATTTGGGCGGCAACTGGGATACTCACTTACCATTGGTTGAGTTTTTCTACAACAACAGCTACCACACAAGTATACAAGCTGCACCGTTCGAAGCTCTCTACGGTCGAAAGTGTCGGGCTCCGCTATGTTGGGAGGAAGCGGGCGATAAACAACTCGTCGGTCCGGAGTTAGTCCAAGAGACTATAGATAAAATCTTCCAGATCAGAGACTGTATCAAGGCGGCTCGCGATCGACAAAAGAGCTACGCAGACAAGAGACGAAAGTCGTTATCTTTCGAGGTCGGAGATAAGGTCTTATTGAAAGTCTCGCCTTGGAAGGGCGTAGCAAGATTCGGTAAGCGTGGAAAGCTTAACCCTCGATATGTAGGACCATTTGAAATCCTGGAAAAGATTGGCACTGTTTCCTACAAGCTGAAGTTACCAGAAGAACTAAGTAGTGTACACGACACATTTCATGTGTCGAATCTTAAAAAGAGTCCAACACAAGAAACAGTTATCATCTCGGCGGATGAAGTTCACATCGACGACAAACTCCAATACACTGAAGAACCTGTTGAGGTCATGGATTGGAAGATCCAGAAAACACGGAGAAGTCGTATCAAGTTAGTAAAAGTCCGTTGGAACTCTCGACACGGACCCGAGTATACTTGGGAACGTGAAGATCAAATAAAGGCAAAATATCCTCACCTGTTCGCGAAGACTCCTGCAAAAGATGACTCAGCTTGAATTTCAGGACGAAATTCTCAATAACAGGGGGAGAATGTGACAACTATCACTTTTCGGTAACTTTTTTACACTTAAAATACTCATTTTTAGCTACATTTTTATACATTTTGAACACCCGAACTGCGTATTTCGTGACATACACTTAAAATACTCATGGAATACTTATTTATGATGCATATGATCCATTTTTGTTAAGTACATTTGAAACAGTTTAAACAGTTTAAACAATGCATCGAAACTACTAGAAAAGCACCTAGTAAACTAGTATTCTGACGAAAACGTTGGATCCGCAGAAACCATCTAAACGACATCTTTAGGGCTCAGACGAAAGTCCAACATCTAATATATATTAAACCCTAACTAGGAATGCAAGGGTTTTATTTAAAACCTTTCCGAAGTCCGATAACACTAAAAATTGCCCGAAAATCACTAAAAGCGACGATTTCAACACTTTTCCGCAGAAATTCTGCAGGAATAAGCTTTTTAATATTTTTACAACATGTAAAAATGATTTTTAACATAGAATTCATATCAGGATACCTTCGGGTATCATCCAAACCAATAACTACATCAATTCACACAAGTTACACAACTTAGCGTTCAAATAACGTCTAACGGAAACAATTCCAAACGAATATCCAAACAATATCAAATCTTTTTTTAGTGACCATCTAGTGCTAATTGGATCATTATGGTCTAGTAATGGTGACTTAACACCTTTTAAACACTTAAACACTTATACATATAAGCTTTCCTAGACAACACCTAATAAAAACTAACACATTTTTACCTAAGGAAACAAGAAGCAAACAAGGGTAACCCTGTCACACCCCCAAAATCCACAAGCAGAGTATCACTGCAGGAGTCGTGACATGACCAGGATCAAGCCACCAATCATATTGAACAATGTATATTAATAAAGATAAAACCAACCACAATATAATTGGTGTCCAAAACAATTTAACCAAGTTTAAGTTATCAGCAGAAGCATAAAGTGTAAAACCAAAACATAAGTTTTAAAGTTCAAATGTTTAACATGGAACTCAACAGTCCGTGTCCCACAACGACCTCTCCTTCTCGTGCAAGCTCCATCTAAGCACCTAACGACCTGCAAGGCATGTAACAACTAATCAACAACAAAGTTTAGCGAGTTCACAGTTGGTTGTCTATTTTAAAGTTGTTCCAAAAACCATAAGTTCTTTCGAAAACCATGAGTTAACCAATTCCTTGTTTCCCAAACCATAACCAGTGGGGGCTACCCCATGTTAACCACTAGGCCCGTTACCGTATAGACCACTGACTGTAGACATGTTTATGTGCCCTGTGTCAATGTCTATCATCATTGACTAAGTGCCTAGATCCATTAGTCCACTCCCGTCCTCTGCGGCATGGTGTGAGGCTTGTCAAACCTAATAGCGCTATTTAACTAATGACCCGCTTGCCATTGGCCCGGTGATTAAGTCGATATAAAAATGAGGGACTTCATGATATAGTTTTGTCTAGTAAGTTATATGTTGTCATCCTTCCTATGGAGGATGGAGGTACGTAATCTACCCTAGGAGAATACGCAGGTTAAATGTTGTCATCCTTCCTATGGAGGATGGAGGTACATATTCTACCCAAGGAGAATATGCAGGTTCCGTTTTAGTTTCTTAACCCATTCTCAAACCATCGGGAATCCTATGCATTGTAGAAAGTGTGAACTCACCTTAGGTTAGCTCGGCAGATAAACGAAAAGGTCACTTGAGCTATATGTGGTCAACCACGTCCTAACATGGTTACCATACAAGTCAGGTCTAGGTTCAAGTAGTGCACATAGGTTTACACATAAACTAACAGGTTACAACACATAATGATCATGGCAAACACATAAGATCATGGTTGCAAAAGTCGTTAGGCGCTCCCTAGTCGGATTTGAGAGTACTTGGGAAGTACTCGTCCTAGTCGGAGATTACTCGGGGTGTAATCAGCCTAGGCGAACAGTACTCGCGCCTTGGCAGCTTACCTTGTAGAGAGTACTCGGGGAGTACTCGGAGCCTAGGCGGGACTTTTACAAACGTTAACAGTCAAATATACATCATAACCAAACTTGTGTGACTCAATTGATTGGGCTCGCACAAGTTCAATGGCCCAACGGCCTTGTGTGATTCACTAATTGAAGCCCAATAATATTCGGCCCAACCTGTTGTGCGTCCAGCACAACTTGTGCGACTCACAACGGGTTGTGCGACTGAAACCAAACCCGGCCCAATAACATAAGCAACCCAACATTCACACGGCCCAAACAAACAAACAGAAAGTCAACTTGTGCGGTCCATTTATCTTGTGCGATCCAAGAATACTTGTGCGATTGAGTTGGGCCGTAAGGCCCAAAAGCACCTACAAGATTCAGACAGTTGTGTGTAGCCCAAGACTTGGGCGATCGACACTACCTTGTGCGATTCACATGTCTTGTGCGATCATGCAGTTCTAGGTTGTACACTGTGCTTTAACGGTTGTGTCCATCTTGTGCGACTGCACTTGTGCGACCGGGGCTTGTGCGATCTGATCTTGTGTGACCGACAAGCTTGTGTGGTTTATTATGTGATTCTCCTAAAATCATGCAATCCATTCTAACAGTTTCCATATTTGAAATCAACCGAACAACAATTTCTAACCAATTCATTATTCGATCAAAACAAGGTTTTTATCAACTAATCCACATGAACCTTAATCATGTTCAAGGCATGACAACAACTTATAACCTTAAACTATCAAATTAAGGCTTTCAAGTTCATCATACAATACTTCATATCGAAACATACAAATCAATATGTAACAACTGTGCTTGTAATCACTATGAACAGTTCTATTATCAATAAAACAATGTTATTTGATCCCAATGTTTATTTTGTTATGTTTTACATTTTTCATGTTTTGACTTTTGTTCAATTTCAAACTCTACATCACTTTCTAGAGAGTTATACGCAAACTGGTGCGTAAACGTACTCAGTTTAATGCAAAAAATACTCCGGAACATCAACATATATCCAACATACCTTAAATAACCTTTACATAACTTAGAAATAAGTTTTGAAGGCTTTGGTATGGCAAAAACAAGTTAATTCGCTTACAGGGACTAAACTTGACAAACTGTGAAAGTATGACGATTCGTACTGGAACAGACATTCCGGAACATAACCATAAGTTAAACACACCTTAAATATCCTTTACATAGCTTAGAAATAGGCTTTGAGGGGTTCGGTGTGCTAAAATAAACTTTTGGGTCATTCAGGGACTAAAAGTGTCAAAAAGTGCACAAGTTTGCATTTTCGCGCATAACTTACGTTCTGAATACATCCGGACATCCAAAAATTTATGTGAGCATGACTATATTATATTTTAGTGTTCGCCATAAGAAAAATCCATTCGTCGCGTCATTTGGATCGTTTTTCGCGCTTATGCGCATTCCGTCGTAATTAAGGGAACATCGCGTTCGTACGACCAAACGAACCATCACCCGGCATAATTTTTAGCATGTTTCATGTCCACAATGTTTAGGTAACATTTTAGGGCCTTAAAGTTGGCTTTACGGGCCTTAGAAGTGTCGGAAAAGGCCTTAAACACGTGCAGGGACTGAAACTGCCATTTTTTGAAAGTTGTGTGCAGATCAGAAGGGCCAGGCGGCCCGCATTGTATTTGGCTGATCCTGAAGCGGGCCGCTTCCCACTATCAGACCAGATTAAATGTTTTTAACAGCTGTTTGCAGCTGTTTGATCCTCCTCCACATGTTCTAAGTTGCTTAGTCATTAGATAAGGATCATATTTAGCTTCCATAACCTTTCCACAAGTGTACGGATGTGATCGAATCACGGTTTCCATGAAACGATCTCAACGGTGGACTAAAAACTATAAATACCCCAACACCCCCATTGCTAAAATCACAAGAAATTTGATTTGAGAAACTCTAAGTTGAAACATTTGTTTCATACCTGAGATTTTTGAATCAAGTTTAGCATTCGGGGACCCTTCGTAAGTATTCTTTCGTTCTTTTCCTTATTTTATTGCTTTTCGAGTCAGAAAGTCAAACTTTGTTTGACTTTCAGCGTTGACCAGTAATGGTCAATGCGAAGTTCGTTTGAACTTCGCAACATGATTGTAATCACGATGGTCATAGTCCCTTGGGACTATGCCTACTGATTACCACGTTGTCTAGGGTCGTAGGGTAAGCGATCTAACAAATCGCTTATACCTTCGAACCCGACCCATTTGGTCGATCATTAGGATCCGACCAAACACATTAGGTGACCATAGTAGGTAGGGAATAACCTTCCGAGGTTATACCCTATGGTCACATCGTTTAAGTAGTTGTATGATAGGTAGTTTATATGCCTTAGGTAAATTACCAGAATACCCTTTTCATGTATAATTGGTAATTAAGCATATGTAACCTAAACCTTTGTCACATAAGTGATTATGTAACATGTTTAGGCATATAACACTTGTCATAGGACTAGTTAGGCGGTCCGAACGCGTTTCACGCGCACGACGCGTTAAAGTAGCATAAGCTTCCTAAACGGGTCGCAATGGGTCGTAAACAATTATGTTAGGTTTCAATTAGTATGTAGGCTTTGTTGAACCATACTACACGAGTCTCCATACTCGTTTGGTTTACAAACCCTCATGCTACCCGATCTTCCGATTTAGGTCCGGTTTATTAACATAGTTACCTATATTAGGTGCCGTTTGATTCCGAGATCTATAGCATTGTTTGGTTGTCACTCCAGAACTACTGAACAATCTCAAGTGAGTACATAGACCCCTCTTTTACTGTTTTCCAAACTGTTTTGGGGTGGAACACATGTGCCTACTTGTTACTTTCATGCTTTCCTGTTTTCACATCATATACATGCTATGTTCGTTAGTACATTATAGTACATGATTTCATTACATCTTATGCTAGGTGTGCCCATTGTGTGCATTACTTAGTACATTGTTTTACATTACATTTCATGCTAGGTGTGCCCATTGTGTGCATTACTTAGTACATCGTTTTACATTACATTTCATGCTAGGTGTGCCCATTGTGTGCATTACTTAGTACATCGTTTTACATTACATTTCATGCTAGGTGTGCCCATTGTGTGCATTACTTAGTACATCGTTTTACATTACATTTCATGCTAGGTGTTCCCATTGTGTGCATTACTTAGTACATCGTTTTACATGACATTTCACGCTATGTATGTTCATTTGATTACATACTTAGTGCATCGTTTTCACATGCTTACATTTTGTTATGACATTTGGTTTGTTTAACATGGAACAATACATTCATTAACATTAATTACGCCGTTCGTTAGTAGGTAGTGGTACCATAGGAATTGACAACTCCCGTTCCGGACATCCTGGGTATGGGGATGAAAGGAATGACCGAATTCGATATACATAACTCAGATAAACCTTTAATTTGTTTAAGGGTTTATCGCCACAGTCTCAAGGCTTGGATGTATGCATATTAACAAATACCGCATAAATGTTTGTATCCGTATAGCATGCATTTGTTACACAAAACATAACTTTGATTTAAACAATGTTTTACTTCAATACCTTGTTTTTGTGCATTTTACATATGGTTTAGTTGATATATAAATTTCACTACCATACATGACATTTTGGTTACACATTACATGATCTACATTGAACATAAACATTTCAACATTGATATACACATTTGGTGGTTTACATTGGACATAGACATTTTGATATGGTTTACACAATAACACTTGACAATTGGTTTGTACATGAACAAGTTACATTGGTGGTTGTTTGGATAAGTGATTTGAGTAACGATACGGGTGTAATATGATACAAACATGGTGGATACGCCGCTGGTACTTCCTATATATAAGTGTTTGTATAATATTACATAGCGTAACGTTATTTAAATCATTTCAGTTTGATACATATAACATTTTATACAAATAACATACTTTTCATAAGACATTGTTTTACAACCAACTTATCTTATACAAACTCATTTTACATGGTTATTCATTTAACCTTACATTTACTTATACATATCAACTGATCTTATTGTTTTTCAAATGATTTACAAGACAAAGCAAATTACAAGGTTCATGACTAAACATTTTCTCAAATACAAGTCATGAATCTTATTTTCATAAACCTATGTATCTCACAGGCATTTTTATGCTGACGTACCTATTTTCACATGTGTTTTCAGGAGCTTTTCCGTAGGATGTTGATCATGACACTAGGGCGGACCTGTGCCTTAGAGACTAAAAACGAAGATAGACTTGTTTAATTATGTTATAAACTCTTTTGTTTACTGTTCAAGACAATGTAACACCCTTGTTTGATAAATAAAATACAACTTTGTATGCCATGGTTATGAAACAATTTATTCTGTTACGACACGCCCCGATGTTTCCGCCGCGATTTGTTGTTTTACGCGGTCGGGGTGTGACAGAAGAGTTGGTATCAGAGCCAATGGTTGTAGGGAATTAGGTTATTAGTAATGCTTTGACCTAGACTATAACTTTTCTAGGACCCTAACACGAGTTATCTTGTGTTTAGATCTTAAAACAAGTACATCACCTATCCTTAGGTGATTATCAAAACAAGAACCAAAATTTTCCGAAACGATTTTTGAAAAACAATCATCTGTTTTTGAATGATTTATTACAAGGTTTTGAACCCTCAATTGTAAGGTTTTAAACCCTCTGTTATATGGTTTTGAACCCTTTTCAGTTTGGTTTTTGGCCTTGTGCCTTCAAATTTTCAAAATCCCGTCAAACGTTTTGGGTTTTAAATAATGTGAACATGTGCAAACTGGAAGGGTGAATGCCTGTATTCTGGGTTTTCTGTCTAGGCAAGCACTTCGTATATATCTCATCAGACGCGAGACCAGTTGTGCTTACCTGGGAATTCTTGGGATGAGTGTTCACTTATAGGCGAGCATGTCTTCATTATACATTATTTTTGACCCATTTACTTTGATTAGTCACCGTGATTCGTTTGTTTGCTTGGTAATGCGGACTAATGACCACCATCTTTGCTTTTGTTGATTTTGTTTCATCTCATTCTCTTCATCCAATCAACTCACTCGTTTCCTTTCATGTTTTCCTCTTTTAGAATGCCTCCTCGACGCGACAATCTGATTGCGACTGCCGAACTGGCAGAAATTATTGCGGAGCAAATGGCTGCTCAATTTCCAAATCTCTTTGCTCAATGGAACCAAGCCAACAATAACAACAATGTTCCATGCAAATACAAGGATTTTAACCAGCCTAAACCACTCAAGTTTAGTGGTTCTGAAGGAGCAACTGGGCTTCTTCAGTGGTTCGAAAGCATTGAGAATACTTTTCGCCACGTGCAGTGCCCGGATAATCGCAAGGTCAAGTTCTCCTCGAGCGTGTTTCAGAAGAGGGCTCTTACATGGTGGAATGGGGTAATGAGAGACCGAGGTGCGGAAGTTGCTCTCGCACAGACATGGGCTGAACTTAGGGCCCTGATGATGAGGGAATTCTGTCCTCGCCATGAGCAGCGAGCGTTGGAGAAAGAGTTTGATGTTTTGAAGCAAGATAGTGGTGAGCACAGGGCTTATACTGATCGGTTTGAAGAGTTGAGTTTGCTTTGCCCGACTATGGTTACCCCACTCGACAAGGCTATCGAGAGATACATCGACGGCCTTCCTGACTCGGTACAAGACATTCTTACTGGTAGTGAACCTGCCACACTCCGTTAGGCGATCGAGTTATCAGCGACATTGACTGAGTCGCAGATTAGAAAGGGAAAGCTACACCGGAAGGGTGACAAGGGCAAGAAACAGTTGGCTGACAAGGGGGATAGCAAGAAGGGTCAAAACAAGAATGGAAAGGACTCTGGTTCTTCGAAGAGGTCAAGGAAGCGTAAGGCTTCCCAAAATTTTGCTATCACTGCCCAAGCTAATCAGGCAGCTCCCAACCAACCCGCACAGCCGCCAGCAAAGAAACCCTATACAGGGAATGCACCTTTGTGCAATAGATGCAACAGTCACCATCAGCCGCAACATCAGTGCCGTTTCTGTACTAGCTGTGGGAAGTCAGGTCATCTTGCCGATGTTTGTCGGTTTGCTCAGAATCGCGCAGTTCAAAACCCGGCTCAACAAGTTGCACAGCCTCCTGCTCAGCAACAGGGTCAAGCTGCACGACTACAATACCCACCGGGTGCTTGTTACAATTGTGGGGATCTGACCCACTACAGAAACCGGTGCCCAAGGCTAGCCAACCAGAACCAGAACCAGAACCAGAATCAGGCTCCGGCTCGAGGCCGAGTCTTTAACATGAATGCCCAAGAGGCACAGGCTGACGATAATGTGGTGAACGGTACGTTCTTTATTAATAATGAGCCTGCATATGTTCTTTTCGATTCTGGTGCCAATAAGAGTTTCGTGTCTTTGTCTTTTGAGCAAATGCTTCGCGTGTCTAGAACGAAACTAGGCAAATCTTTGACAATAGAAGTTGCTAGTAGTGAACCCATTATTCTTGATTCTGTTCTTCGCAACTGCCAGTTGAATCTTAACGACCATCTTTTTCCTATTGACCTCGCACCTATGCAACTTGGAAGCTTCGACGTTATTGTGGGAATGGATTGGTTATCCAAGCATCACGCAGAGATAGTTTGTTCTGAGAAGATAGTTCGTGTGCCGCTTTCGATAGGCGAGATCCTGCAGGTTCAAGGTGAGAAGCCTATCGGTGGTCTCAAACTCATGTCTTGTTTTAAAGCTCGGAAGTATCTGCAGAAGAACTATGTGGCTTTCTTAGCACATGTTACAGAAGATAAAGGCAAGGGTAAGTCTATTTCAGATATTCCTGTCGTTCGGGATTATTCTGAAGTGTTCCCTGAAGATTTACCTGGTCTACCTCCAGCACGCCAAGTCGAGTTCCGCATTGATCTCGTACCTGGTGCAAATCCCATTGCCAGAGCTCCATATCATCTTGCACCATCTGAGATGCAAGAGTTGTCTAAACAGCTTCAGGAGCTCTCTGACAAAGGTTTTATACGTCCTAGTTTTTCACCTTGGGGTGCTCCCGTTCTTTTTGTAAAGAAGAAGGATGGATCCTTTAGGATGTGTATCGATTATCGTGAGCTTAACAAGCTTACCAACAAGAATCGATATCCCTTACCTCGCATAGACGACCTCTTTGATCAGTTACAAGGTGCATCTTATTTTTCGAAGATTGATCTACGTTCCGGATATCATCAACTTCGTGTGCAAGAAGAAGACATTCCGAAGACAGCGTTCCGTACTCGTTATGGGCATTATGAATTCACAGTCATGCCATTCGGTTTGACTAATGCTCCTGCTGTTTTCATGGACTTAATGAATAGGGTCTGCAAACCTTATTTGGATCAGTTCGTCATTGTTTTTATTGACGACATCTTGATTTACTCTAAGACGCGAGCTGATCACGAGCAACATCTTCGTCTTACCATAGAACTCCTAAAGAAAGAGCAACTTTTCGCCAAATTCTCCAAGTGCGAATTTTGGCTTAAAGAAGTTCAATTTTTGGGGCATGTTATCAACGAACGGGGTATTCATGTAAATCCCTCCAAGATCAGTGCGATTAAGGATTGGGATACACCTTCTACTCCTACTGAAGTTCGTTCTTTTCTTGGTCTAGCGGGTTATTAGCGCCGCTTCATAGAAAACTTCTCGAAGATTGCAGTTCCTCTAACTGCTCTAACTCAGAAGAAAATGCCCTTTTATTGGGGAAACAAACAAGAGGAAGCTTTTCAACACTTGAAGCAGAAGCTTTGCGATGCGCCTGTTCTATCATTTCCTGAGGGTGATGATGATTTTGTTGTGTATTGTGATGCATCGAAATTGGGTCTTGGCTGTGTTCTTATGCAAAGGAACAAAGTCATAGCTTATGCATCGAGGCAGTTGAAGATACATGAGAAGAACTACACCACTCATGATCTTGAGTTGGGTGCAGTTGTCTTTGCTCTCAAGATCTGGAGACACTATTTGTACGGTACAAAATGTGTGGTTTTCACTGACCACAAAAGTCTTCAGCATATCTTCAACCAGAAAGAACTCAACATGAGACAGCGACGTTGGGTTGAGCTTCTAAACGACTATGATTGCGAAATTCGCTACCATCCTGGTAAGGCGAATGTCGTAGCTGATGCATTGAGTCGTAAGGAACGTACTAAGCTTCATTGTGTACGTGTTCAATCTGTTATTCAAGCTCGATCCGATATTCAAGCACGCATTTCTCAGTCTCAACAATCTTGTGTTTCACAAGGTTTGATGGATAAGGAATTTCCTTATCACATAACACCTGCTCTTGAATTGAAGGACAATGGATCATATTACTTCATGGACCGTTTGTGGGTCCCAAGCCAGGATGATCTTCGTACCTTGCTTATGGATGAAGCCCATAAGTCTCGTTATTCTATTCATCCGGGCTCAGATAAGATGTATAAGGATCTTCGTATTCAGTATTGGTGGCCTGGTATGAAGAAAGACATTGCCTTATACGTATCCAAATGCCTTACTTGTCTTAAGGTTAAGGCTGAACATCAGCGTCCTTCCGGTTTATTGGAGCAACCAGAGATCCCAGTTTGGAAATGGGAAAACATTACTATGGATCTTGTTACCAAACTCCCGCGCACAAAGAAAGGTCATGATGCCATCTGGGTAGTCGTTGATCGTCTTACATAGTCAGCACATTTCTTGCCAATCCGTGAGGATTTTCCTGCTGACAGACTTGCTCAAATCTATGTGGATGAAATTGTAGCTCGACATGGTGTTCCGTTGAACATCATTTCTGACAGAGATGCTCGTTTCACTTCTCATTTTTGGAGAACCATGCAATCTGCCATGGGGACCCAACTTAATCTGAGCACAGCTTATCATCCGCAAACGGATGGTCAATCTGAGAGAACAATCCAGACTCTGGAGGATATACTAAGAGCTTGTGTGATCGATTTTGGTGGTAGCTGGGATTCACATCTTAAATTGATTGAATTCTCCTACAACAACAGTTATCACACTAGCATCAAAATGGCTCCTTTCGAGGCTCTCTATGGTCGAAAATGTCATTCACCAGTCTGCTGGAATGAGATTGGCGAGGCTCAACTTACTGGACCTGCCCTCATTTTAGAGACAACTGACAAGGTCAAGAAAGTTCGTGATAACCTTCAGGCAGCTAGAAGCCGTCAGAAGATTTACGCGGACCCAAAACGCAAAGCCTTGGAATTTCAAGTCGGTGATCGAGTATTACTTAAGGTCTCACCTTGGAAAGGTGTGATAAGATTTGGAAAGAAAGGAAAACTTGCACCTAGATACGTTGGACCATTCAAGATCGTCGAAAGAATCGGAAAGGTAGCCTACAGACTTGAGTTACCTCCTGAACTTGGAAATGTTCATCCAACTTTTCACGTGTCCAATCTCAAGAGGTGTTCAGCTGATGAGAACTTCTCCATACCGCTTGACGAAATTCGTGTTGGCAAAACACTGAAATTTGTTGAGAAACCAGTGGAAATCATGGAACGTGAAGTCAAGTGGCTTAAACGCAAGCGCATTCCTTTGGTCAAAGTTCGCTGGGAAGCTAAACGTGGACCTGAGTTTACTTCGGAACGCGAAGATCAAATGAAGGCGAAATATCCACATCTTTTTCCACGAGTTTCCTCTAAATAAATTTCGGGACGAAATTTCCACAAGTAGGGGAGACTGTAACAATTGTGCTTGTAATCACTATGAACAGTTCTATTATCAATAAAACAATGTTACATTTTTCATGTTTTAACTTTTGTTCAATTTCAAACTCTACATCACTTTCTGGAGAGTTATACGCAAACTGGTGCGTAAACGTACTCAGTTTAATGCGACAAATACTCCGGAACATCAACATATACCCAACATACCTTAAATAACCTTTACATAACTTAGAAATAAGTTTTGAAGGCTTTGGTATGGCAAAAACAAGTTAATTCGCTTACAGGGACTAAACTTGACAAACTGCGAAAGTATGACGATTCGTACTGGAACAGACATTCCGGAACATAACCATAAGTTAAACACACCTTAAATATCCTTTACATAGCTTAGAAATAGGCTTTGAGGGGTTCAGTGTGCTAAAATAAACTTTTGGGTCATTCAGGGACTAAAAGTGTCAAAAAGTGCACAAGTTTGCATTTTCGCGCATAACTTACGTTCTGAATACATCCGGACATCCAAAAATTTATGTGAGCATGACTATATTATATTTTAGTGTTCGCCATAAGAAAAATCCATTCGTCGCGTCATTTGGATCGTTTTTCGCGCTTATGCGCATTCCGTCGTAATTAAGCGAACATCGCGTTCGTACGACCAAACGAACCATCACCCGGCATAATTTTTAGCATGTTTCATGTCCACAATGTTTAGGCAACATTTTAGGGCCTTAAAGTTGGCTTTACGGGCCTTAGAAGTGTCGGAAAAGGCCTTAAACACGTGCAGGGACTGAAACTGCCATTTTTTTAAAGTTGTGTGCAGATCAGAAGGGCCAGGCGGCCCGCATTGTATTTGGCTGATCCTGAAGCGGGCCGCTTCCCACTATCAGACCAGATTAAATGTTTTTAACAGCTGTTTGCAGCTGTTTGATCCTCCTCCACATGTTCTAAGTTGCTTAGTCATTAGATAAGGATCATATTTAGCTTCCATAACCTTTCCACAAGTGTATGGATGTGATCGAATCACGGTTTCCATGAAACGATCTCAACGGTGGACTAAAAACTATAAATACCCCAACACCCCCATTGCTAAAATCACAAGAAATTTGATTTGAGAAACTCTAAGTTGAAACATTTGTTTCATACCTGAGATTTTTGAATCAAGTTTAGCATTCGGGGACCCTTCGTAAGTATTCTTTCGTTCTTTTCCTTATTTTATTGCTTTTCGAGTCAGAAAGTCAAACTTTGTTTGACTTTCAGCGTTGACCAGTAATGGTCAATGCGAAGTTCGTTTGAACTTCGCAACGTGATTGTAATCACGATGGTCATAGTCCCTTGGGACTATGCCTACTGATTACCACGTTGTCTAGGGTCGTAGGGTAAGCGATCTAACAAATCGCTTATACCTTCGAACCCGACCCATTTGGTCGATCATTAGGATCCGACCAAACACATTAGGTGACCATAGTAGGTAGGGAATAACCTTCCGAGGTTATACCCTATGGTCACATCGTTTAAGTAGTTGTATGATAGGTAGTTTATATGCCTTAGGTAAATTACCAGAATACCCTTTTCATGTATAATTGGTAATTAAGCATATGTAACCTAAACCTTTGTCATATAAGTGATTATGTAACATGTTTAGGCATATAACACTTGTCATAGGACTAGTTAGGCGGTCCGAACGCGTTTCACGCGCACGACGCGTTAAAGTAGCATAAGCTTCATAAACGGGTCGCAATGGGTCGTAAACAATTATGTTAGGTTTCAATTATTATGTAGGCTTTGTTGAACCATACTACACGAGTCTCCATACTCGTTTGGTTTACAAACCCTCATGCTACCCGATCTTCCGATTTAGGTCCGGTTTATTAACATAGTTACCTATATTAGGTGTCGTTTGATTCCGAGATCTATAGCATTGTTTGGTTGTCACTCCAGAACTACTGAACAATCTCAAGTGAGTACATAGACCCCTCTTTTACTGTTTTCCAAACTGTTTTGGGGTGGAACACATGTGCCTACTTGTTACTTTCATGCTTTCCTGTTTTCACATCATATACATGCTATGTTCGTTAGTACATTATAGTACATGATTTCATTACATCTTATGCTAGGTGTGCCCATTGTGTGCATTACTTAGTACATTGTTTTACATTACATTTCATGCTAGGTGTGCCCATTGTGTGCATTACTTAGTACATCGTTTTACATTACATTTCATGCTAGGTGTGCCCATTGTGTGCATTACTTAGTACATCGTTTTACATTACATTTCATGCTAGGTGTGCCCATTGTGTGCATTACTTAGTACATCGTTTTACATTACATTTCATGCTAGGTGTGCCCATTGTGTGCATTACTTAGTACATCGTTTTACATGACATTTCACGCTATGTATGTTCATTTGATTACTTACTTAGTGCATCGTTTTCACATGCTTACATTTTGTTATGACATTTGGTTTGTTTAACATGGAACAATACATTCATTAACATTAATTACGCCGTTCGTTAGTAGGTAGTGGTACCATAGGAATTGACAACTCCCGTTCCGGACATCCTGGGTATGGGGATGAAAGGAATGACCGAATTCGATATACATAACTCAGATAAACCTTTAATTTGTTTAAGGGTTTATCGCCACAGTCTCAAGGCTTGGATGTATGCATATTAACAAATACCGCATAAATGTTTGTATCAGTATAGCATGCATTTGTTACACAAAACATAACTTTGATTTAAACAATGTTTTACTTCAATACCTTGTTTTTGTGCATTTTACATATGGTTTAGTTGATATATAAATTTCACTACCATACATGACATTTTGGTTACACATTACATGATCTACATTGAACATAAACATTTCGACATTGATATATACATTTGGTGGTTTACATTGGACATAGACATTTTGATATGGTTTACACAATAACACTTGACAATTGGTTTGTACATGAACAAGTTACATTGGTGGTTGTTTGGATAAGTGATTTGAGTAACGATACGGGTGTAATATGATACAAACATGGTGGATACGCCGCTGGTACTTCCTATATATAAGTGTTTGTATAATATTACATAGCGTAACGTTATTTAAATCATTTCAGTTTGATACATATAACATTTTATACAAATAACATACTTTTCATAAGACATTGTTTTACAACCAACTTATCTTATACAAACTCATTTTACATGGTTATTCATTTAACCTTACATTTACTTATACATATCAACTGATCTTATTGTTTTTCAAATGATTTACAAGACAAAGCAAATTACAAGGTTCATGACTAAACATTTTCTCAAATACAAGTCATGAATCTTATTTTCATAAACCTATGTATCTCACAGGCATTTTTATGCTGACGTACCTATTTTCGCATGTGTTTTCAGGAGCTTTTCCGTAGGATGTTGATCATGACACTAGGGCGGACCTGTGCCTTAGAGACTAAAAACGAAGATAGACTTGTTTAATTATGTTATAAACTCTTTTGTTTACTGTTCAAGACAATGTAACACCCTTGTTTGATAAATAAAATACAACTTTGTATGCCATGGTTATGAAACAATTTATTCTGTTACGACACGCCCCGATGTTTCCGCCGCGATTTGTTGTTTTACGCGGTCGGGGTGTGACACAATAGAACATCTAACAATCAACACAGTCGATTAACTTATGTCCGGTTCCATTACAATCTACATGTGCCGATTAACATATTACCACATCATGTTTCCTCATCCAACCTTATTTATTATTACTAATCATTCGTATCGATCTCACAATCATATATCATCAATGATTTCTTTAACAAGAACCCTAATCAATGTATGAGATCATAACAATCGCCATATTAATTAACATACAATCATAGCAATTATAACATCATGTATCAAACAAACAACATCGAAACACTAACCGGATTAGATGTTTGGAACGAAGAAGAATTCGGGTGAGGAAGGGGCTGCCGACTTCGAGTTAGTGGGAGGAGAGAACTAGGGTTTGGTGAGTGTTGTGTTTTGCAAGTAATGAGGAACAAAACCCCACAAGAGGTGATTGTATGCGCATAAAAGGAGTGGGCCGAACCCTTTACATGGGCTGCCCTTTTGGTTTCGAGTACAAGAAGTGTGGCCCAAATGAGCTTGTACGATTGGACTAGTGTTATGCGATTACATTATATACATACATTACACATATTCACATAACATGTAACATTTATCCATTAAAACCAACCTATCAATTAGTCACATAGAGTTCATACACGTTATATTAAACACAAAGATAGGTTCTAAAATACGAGTTGTCACACCCCCCCCCCCCATTCACGATTACAAGTCTCTTGTGGGACCCCCCTCTTTTTCACCTTTGTTCCTATAAATATCTAGATATTTACCATTTACTTTCAACTTGCACAAGTGGGTGAAGTTAGTGAAAGACTTATAACATTAGTTACCATAATCACTAAAGCATTTCATCTCACTTTTCACCTTCTTTTACACATAGTTAAGAAACTCTCTCAAGGTTCATATCCTAGCCAAGAACACCCACCAAAATCATTCACCATTTTAACACTTTTTGATGATCAAGATGGAGCTTGAAGTTACTTAAGGTGATCTAAAGCAACAACAAGAAGAAGCAAGCCATTCCATACATTTCATAGCTTCCAAACACCAAGATCAACACTTCTTCTTTTCTCTAATCATCATCAAGATCATCCCTAGCCATTAGTGCTAGAAGTAAGCTTCTAAAATCTCTTTTTCATACTTATTTATGTATTATTTTTTAAAGAACATGTAATAAACTAAATAATCATACAAAATAATATGAAAATACAAAGAAGCAAATAATAATTGTTAGGGATGGAATTTTATAGTCTATGGATCAAGGAACCTCAAGTGCAGCCAAGATCACGGATCCTCAGTTTAGTCTGAATTAAGGATCCTCAGAAGACGTTGCAGGACTAAGGATCCAGGATCCTCATTATGATACTTATACTAACAATTGTTTCCATTATATTTGAACTTGTTTTGCAGGAGTATTCGAGTGGGACTTGGTCTTGCCGAGATTCCAGGGGAATATACCTTCTAATTCTGCACGTGCATGGCCTTCGTGACCGTTTTGGAGATCGTGGGAAGCTAGCACCTTTTTCGGATTGTTAGTTTGTTAGCTTATTTCTATTTTTAAATGGGGATAAAAAGCTAGATTAGATTATTATCAGCAACACACACTACTCTCGTGAACTCTCTGCAACTTATTGGCGATTACACACTTTTTGCATACTAGTGATCCTTGTAACAAGCTTGTTATCATCCCGATTTGTAAACACTGATTGTTTAATATATTTGGTGATCGGTAGTTTCCATCACCCGAGGTTTTTTGTGTCGGAGATCATACATTGATCAAGGGCTTTTTCCTCGTATAAATCCTTGTGTCCAACATTCATTTCATTCGTACATTTTTCATACATTTGTTTATTAATTCAAGCATCACACCTCATAAAATCGGATTTGGTTGCATTATCCTTGTGTATTTTTGACCAAAACAGTTTGGCGCCCACCGTGGGGCAATTGGTGCTTCATTTCTTAGAAATTTTGTTCATTTCTCTTCATTGTCTTCAACCACATGGCTTCCCAGGGAAAAAACACTTCAAGCTCCATGCCGGCGATCACCTCTTCACAGGGCATTCCACCTTTGCCTCCTGCACCTTCTGGATCCCAGAAGAATGCTGAGAATGCTCTGAAGAAACAAACCCCCGTTTTCCCAAAACCAACTTCTACTGCTTCTTCTGGTGCTACTAACAATGATCTTTATTCTTTGATTTTGCAGATGAAGGATCACATGCAGCAGCAGGACAGAACTAATGACAGGATCCTTCGAGAGATTGATGAAATCAAGAAATTGAAGAGATCAGCGGAGGATCATTCTCCATTGGTGCCCATATCACTGAATTTTGATTCTCCAGCCAAAACAGCCCAGCACTCCACAGCATCAAGCACTCATTACCAGGGTGGATTGTCGAGTATACGCTATGGATCGTTGGCAATGACTCAGACTCAAGGATCCTACTTTCAGCCTTCAGGATCCTCTCTTCAGCCTCAAGGATCCTCCTTCCAGCATCAAGGATCCTTTTTCAGTTCAGGAGGATATATGGGAGCGCAGACGGTTCAAGGATCTTCATTCAAGGGTCAAGAATCCTCTTCTCAGGTTCAGGGATCCTCTCAGGTTCAAGGATCCTCCTCTTAGGTTCAGGGATCCTCATCTCAGGTTTACGGATCCATGGATTATCCTTCAGGACCCCCAGTCTCGGTGTATCAAGGATCCAACATCTTTCAGGATCAAGGATCCTTAAGGAGTGTACAACCCGGAAGTTCAGAGGTTCATTTGGATGACTTCATCCCTATGCGGACTATTGCTTCGTCTGGTCCCTCGATCATGCCAGAATCACGTCAATATGGATTCACATCAGGAGTTCCACCCTTGAATCCATCAGGAGGTAACACTTTAAATACTACTTATAATACTAACCATGGCTTTGTACAGGATACAGGAATCAACCAAGCTATGGCTAGAGAGTTATAGAAGCTCAAGGATAAGATATCTAGTGTTCCGGGAGTGGTCAAACCCATTCCAGAAATTCCATATGGGAGTCACAGGATATCTCGATTTGCACCACCTATTTGTGATGCAGAAATACCAAAGAGGTTTCAAACACTAAACATGAAGTTGTATGATGGCTCAACTGATCCTGAAGAGCATGTAGCTCAGTACAGAGAAAGGATGGAGATCAATCCCATCCCTGAGAGGTTAAAAGAAGCATGTCTATGCAAGGGTTGCGGATCCACACTGATAGGATCAACTCTTAAATGGCTGCTAAGTCTTCCCCCTTACTCTATTACTTCATTTGCTAATCTAGTTAATTTGTTTAATAGCCAATTCTCATGCAGTAGGAGGTTTGAATGTTTAACTAGTGATCTGTATAGGCTAACACAAGGTCAAAATGAATCACTTATAGATTATATTACTAAATTCAGTAGAGAACCCTTGGAAATTCCTAACCAGGATATAGCTACGGCTGTAGAAGCCTTCAAAATGGGTTTACATAAGGATTCACAGTTCTATGATGATCTTGTCATGACCCCTTGCAGGAATCTTGATGAAGTAAGCACCAGGGCCCTTAGATTCATCCGCCTAGAGGATGATAAAAGGATCCAAGAAAGACTGGCAGGATCCTCAAAGCAGGAAAAGCAAGGATCCTACTTCAGGAACAACAAATCCAAATCATACAACAAATCTGATAACCAGAACGTGCATGCAGTGGAGCAAGAAGAGGATGACGAGGATTATCCTCCCATTTCTGAATATTGCTTTTCTGTTGATAACAATGAACTAATCATTGCAATGCGGAATCTAGGTGAAAAAGCAAGATGGCCCAAAAAGAATGATAAGCCAGCTGCCACAAAAGACAAATCCAAATGGTGTGCATATCATGAAGATTTCGGCCATCTCATTGAAGAATACATAGCCCTCAGGAACGAGATTGGTTATTTGTAAAGCAAAGGGCATTTGAAGGAGCTGCTTGGAAGAAAAAAGTCAAGGATCCAGGATCCTGAAAAGATCCCGGAAAGAGCTCCAGCTCCTCCTGCTGATGCACAGATTATCAACTTCATATGTGGAGGATCAGACATTTGTGGCACTTCCTTTTCAGCAGCCAAGAGGCATGCCAAAAAAACAAAGATGGATAATGGGGACAGACCCATTCGAACCTCGACCCTTACACAGGAGAAAGTTATATCCTTTGAGGAGGATTCATGTGGATATTCAGGATCCTTTCCATGATGGTCTTGTTATTACTTTGTTTATATCTAACAATTTTGTTCGCATGATTCTCATAGATGGAGGAAGTTCAGTGAACATCATTCAACTTGATGTCCTTAAGAAGATGAACATCCCTGAATCAGAAATTATCCCAAGATCATCAGTTCTTGTGGGATTCAGTGGAGAAACCAAGAACACATTGGGGGACATTAAACTTCCCATTTACATAGAGGGAGTTAATTCTTTTCAAAAATTTTGTGTTATAGATTGCTTATCCTGTTGCAATGTTATCCTTGGTAGGCCATCGATACATGACATGAAAGCAGTTCCATCTACCTATCATCAATGTATCAAACTCCCTACTCCATGGGGTGTGGTGAAGATAGAAAGTGACCAACAGGAAGCTAAAAATTGTTACACTTCATCAATGAAGCCAGCCTCAAGACCTAGGGAGCAATAGCAATTAAAGTATCCTCCAAGAGATGTCCCGGAGGCAAGAGAACAAGATGTCAAAGATATCCTGATGGATCCTCAGGATCCTGAATCCCAAGTTTTGTTAGGATCCGGGATCCTCAACAATATTGAAGAGGATCTAGTATCCTTCCTAAAGAGAAGAAAAAATACCTTTTCCTGGAAGCATGAAGATATGACAGGTATTTCTAAAGAAATTATTACTCATAAAGTTGGCATTGACAGGTCATTCAAACCCATACATCAAAAAAGGAGAAAGTTTGCACCTGAGAGGAATGCCATCATCCAGGAGGGGGTAGAAAACTACTCAGAGCAGATATGATTAGGGAGGTAAAGTATCCAAGATGGTTAGCCAATATGTTTGTTGTTTAAAAGAAAAATGGAAAGTGGAGGGTATGTGTCGATTTCACTGATTTAAATAAGGCATGTCCCAAGGATCCTTTCCCATTACCCCACATTGACTCCATGGTGGATGCTACTACGGGTCATGAGTTGTTGACTTTCATGGATGCTTCATCTGGATTCCAACAAATTCAGATGGAACCATCTGATCAAGAGGATACAGCCTTTATGACCCCTACTGGTATCTATTGTTATATTGCTATGCCCTTTGGACTAAGAAATGCAGGTGCTACCTACCAAAGGCTAGTTAATATGATGTTTAAAGAACAAATAGGACACACAATGGAAGTCTATATATATGACATGGTGGTTAAGTCCAAGAGAGCTGAGGATCACCTTAGAGATTTGGAGGAAGCATTTGATATCCTTGATAAATTCAATATGAAATTGAATCCTTCCAAGTGCCACTTTGGTGTGAAAGCTGGCAAGTTTCTAGGGTACATGGTGACAAAAAGAGGCATAGAGGTAAGTCCAGAGCAAATCAAGGCCATTGTGAATATTTAGTCTCCTGCCAATGCCAAGGATTTGCAAAGATTGACAGGAAGGATCGCAGCCTTGAACAGGTTCATCTCAAAGTCATCAGAGAAATGCAAGGAATTCTATGACATTCTGAGAAAGAACAAGAAATTTAAGTGGACTGAAAAGCATGAGAATGCTCTCAAGGCCCTTAAGGATTACCTATCCTCAGCCCCAGCGTTAATGAAACCAGAAAAAGGGGATATATTATCCTTATATTTGGCAGTCTCTTCTAAGACAGTAAGTGCAGTCCTTATTAAGGTTCATGAAGGTACACAACATCATGTATATTATGTAAGTAAAAGTTTGTTGATGCTGAATCCAGGTATTCACATTTAGAAAAACTTATCCTTGCTTTGATTATGGCATCTACTAAATTACACCATTATGCTATTATTGTTAAGACTAACTTTCCAATTAAGAATGTTCTCAGGAAACCTGAAATAAATGGGCAGTAAAGCTTAGTGCTTATGATATAAGATATGAACCTAGAACTGCCATTAAATCACAAGCCTTAGCTGACTTTGTGGCAGATTTCAGTAGTGATCTACAAAGGGAAGCTGAGTTGGAAGTTCAACAGCTTTAAGAGACTAAGGATCCTTGGATACTCTTCACAGATGGGGCTTCAAACATCAAGAAAACTGGACTATGAATACTACTAAAATCGCCACAGGGGGACATAATACCCCACTCAATAGCTTGTGAGTTTCAAACTACTAATAATGAGGCTGAGTATGAAGTCTTGATAGTTGGTTTGCAAATTGCCAAGCACATGAGGATCAGGTATCTTGAGGTACATGTAGATTCATTGTTAATTACTAATCACTTTAATGGTTCTTATGCTGTTAAAGGTAAAAGACTAATCAAATATCTAGAGATAGTCAAGAAATTGGCAGACTCTTTTGCTTCTTTTAGTTTGACACAGGTACCCAGAGAAGAAAATGCAGAAGCTGATGCTTTGGCCAACCTTGGATCATCATTGAAGATTCCAAAGGATATTAAAATTCCCATAATCCATATCTTGACTCCTGCTATTGAGGATCACACAGCTATAGAAATAGTAGAGGATTATGCAATCATACCTAGTGATGGTGCACAATCACATTCAGGATCCTGGATCCTCCCAATCATGAGATATATACAACATGGAGAGATTCCTACAGGAGAAAACACCAGAGCTTTCAAAGTCAAGGTATCTCAATTTACAATACTAAATAACATGTTATATAAACGATCTCTTGTAGGTCCATATCTAAGGTGCATAGAGGATCCTGGAATTCTAGAAGTCCTAAAGGATTTTCATGAAGGAGATTGTGGAAACCACACCGGGGGCAGACCACTTTTCTCAAGGATCCTTAGGACAGGATATTATTGGCCTACTATGAAGAAGGATGCTGTGGATTATGCCAAGAAATGTGATGTTTGTCAGAGACATAGCAATATCCTTCATCAACCAGCAGAGCTCTTGCATCCTATATCCTCTTCTTGGCCATTCATGAGATGGGGAATGGATATAGTTGGTAAACTTCCAAAAGCACCAGGAGGAAAAGTGTTTATGCTTTCCATGACTGATTACTTTTCCAAATGGATAGAAGCTGAAGCATTTGCTCAAGTCAGAGAAAAAGAAGTGATATCCTTTATTAAAAGAAACGTTATTACCAGATTTGGTATTCCTTCTGAAATTGTCTGTGATAATGGATCCCAATTTATTGGGAGTAGAACTACTAACTTTTGTGACAGTTGGGGGATTAAGATGATGACATCAACACCAGTACATCCACAAGCTAATGGTCAAGCAGAATCATCCAACAAGATCATCATCAACAACATGAAGAAGAAGCTTGGATCCAAAAAGGAAAATGGGAAGAAGAGCTACCATATGTATTATGGGCTGATAGAACAACTCCCAAGAATGCTACTGGCCAAACTCCATTTTCTTTAGTGTTTGGAGCTGAATCAGTGATCGCTACAGAGATGGTAGTCCCTACTGCAAGAACAAGCATCCGTGATCCTGAAGGAAATGCTGAAAAATTGGTTCAGGACTTGGATACCATAGAAGAACTCAGGGATTTGGCAAGGATAAGATTGGCTAGTTATCAACAAAGAATGGCTGAAGCTTATAACAAGAATGTCAGGATCAGAAAGTTTCAAGTTGGTGACATGGTGTTATGGAAAGCATTCCAAAATACCACAAATCCTGCTGATGGCAAGTTAGCACCAAAGTGGGAAGGCCCCTATCTTATTGAAGCTGAGGCAGGAAATGGGGCATATCGGTTATTAACAATGGAGGGTGATTTGCTACCAAGAGCTTGGAATGTTGTTCATTTAAAAAGATACTTCATGTAAGAAGGATCCAAGATCCTTAATCATCCTCATGTCCGGTATACACAAAGGATCCTTAGAGGATATATGATCCTCATTCTGGTAATGATTTGATTCTAATTTATCTAATCCTTTAATTTATTTGTTTACAAGGAAAAGGATCCAGGATCCTTTATCCTTCTTCACCAAAATTATGAGTTTTGCAGAAGTTCAGTGATCCTTGACAGAGGATCAAGTATCCACAGAAGTCTCCTAAGTTTTATTAGCTTGTCCCTAGTTTTATGGGTTTATCTGTAACACCTGTGCCTCCACGACCATCAAACAAATACCAAACCAATGAAATATTGTATTTCATACTTGGGATTTGTAAAAATATGTGTATCATTTGCACATATCAAATTTTGTTCGAATTCAAACTCTAAATCGCTTTCTGGAAGGTTATACGCGCACCGATGCGTAAATATAACCAGTTTAATGCAACAAACACTCCGGAATAGTGACATAGGCTTAACATACCTTAAATAACCTTTACATAACTTAGAAATAAGTTTTGAAGGCTTTGGTATGGCAAAAACAAGTTAATTCGTCTACAAGGACTAAATTTGACAAACAGCGAAAGTATGCCAAGTTAAACTGTAACAGACATTCCGGAACATGACCATAAGTTAAACATACCATAAATATCCTTTACATAGCTTAGAAATAGGCTTTGAGGTGTTCGGTGTGCTAAAATAAACTTTTGGCTCATTCAGGGACTAAAAGTGTCAAAAAGTGCACAAGTTTGCATTTTCGCGCATAACTCACGTTCTGAATACATCCGGACATCCAAAAATTTATATAAGCATGACTATATTATATTTTAGTGTTTGCCATAAGAAAAATCCTTTCGTCGCGTCATTTGGATCGTTTTTCACGCTTATGCGCATTCCGTCGTAATTAAGCGAACATCGCGTTCGTACGACCAAACGAACCATCATCGGGCATATTTTTGAGCATGTTTCATGTCCACAATGTTTAGGCAACATTTTAGGGCCTTAAAGTTGGCTTTACGGGCCTTAGAAGTGCCGGAAATGGGCTTAAACACGTGCAGGGACCAAAACTGTCATTTATCAAACTTTGTTCTGATCTGTGACTGCTAGGCGGCCCGCCTCAGGATCTTAACATCCTCACGCGGCCCGCGTCAGTCCTTCTGACCAGGTTAAATGTTTCTAACAGCAGATTGCAGTTGTTTGATCCACCACCACACATTCTCATTTGTCTAGTCAGCTGATAAGGATCAACTTTTAGCCACCATAAGGTTCCGACACTTGTACGGTTGCGATTAAAGCACGGTTTCCATGAAACGATCTTAACGGTGGACCAAACACTATAAATACCCCACCCCCCATGCTTCCAAATTACAAGAACTTTGATTTGAGAAACTCTAAGTTGAAACTATTGTTTCATACCTGAGATTTTTGAATCGAAGTTAGCATTCGGGGACCCTTCGTAAGTATTCTTTCGTTCTTTTCCTTATTTTATTGCTTTTCGAGTCAGAAAGTCAAACTTTGTTTGACTTTCAGCGTTGACCAGCTTATGGTCAATGCGAAGTTCGTTTGAACTTCGCAACGTGATTGTAATCACGATGGTTATAGTCCTTGGGACTATGCCTACTGATTACCACGTTGTCTAGGGTCGTAGGGTAAGCGATCTAATAAATCGCTTATACCTCGAACCCGACCCATTTGGTCGATCATTAGGATCCGACCAATTACATTAGGTGACCATAGTAGGTAGGGGATAACCTTCCGAGGTTACACCCTATGGTCACATCGTTTGAGTAGTTGTATGATAGGTAGTTTATATGCCTTAGGTAAATTACCAGAATACCCTTTTCATGTATAATTGGTAATTAAGCATATGTAACCTAAACTTTTGTCACATAACTGATTATGTAACATGTTTAGGCATATAACACTTGTCATAGGACTAGTTAGACGGTCCGAACGCGTTTCACGCGCACGACGCGTTAAAGTAGCATAGGTTACCTTAATGGGTCGCGATGGGTCGAAAGCACTTAGGTTAGTCTCAATGTAGTATGTAGGCCTTGTTAAACCATATCATATGAGTTCCAATACTCATTTGGTTTACCAAGCCTCATTCTATCCGATCTCCCGATTTAAGTTCGGTTTATTTATATAGTTTTAGATTGCCGACTGGTTCCGTGCTCCCTCAAGCTTTGTTTGGTTGTTGTTCAAGACCTCTAAGCATTCTCAGGCGAGTACATTATTCCCCTCTTTTACTATTTTCAACTGTTTTGGGGTGACTCATATGTGCTAAATGCTTTATCAATGATTTCAATAACAATTTCAATGTGGTTTCAAGAACGATTACAATAATTTCAATAACAATTACAATGTGGTTTCAAGAACAATAACAAGGGTTTCAAGAACGATTTCAATGATTCAAAAACTAATTACAAATTTCAAAAAAGTGAACGAACTTGTTGGTTGTAGTTACATAACCACTGACATTCATTAGCAATGATCAAGCCGACCAGTATTAGGTTATGGTACCATAGGATCTGACAAATCCCGTTATTCTCTATACTCATGGTTATGTGTGGGTATTTTGGGTAACGACTGAATCTGTAATTATTAATTTACCCTTTGGTAAGGGTTTGTTAAGAACGAGAACGAGAGCGAGTTGGAACGATGAACGCGTCAAGAAGGTTTGAATGTTATTAAAGAATCGACCATTAAGTAGCTTCACAATTAAAACAAGAACGATTTGAACAATTAAAACAAGATGGTTTGAACGATTGGGTAAACATTTGGACATGATTTACATTTGATCATGCATTTCCACTAAACATAGTATTGATTTAAACCAAGTTTTACTTCAATACTTTGTTTTGTGCATTTCACCTATGGTTTAGTTGATGCAATTCACTAGCCATACATATCATTTTGGTTACACATTACATGATTTACATTTGACACAAACACTTTTGATATTGGTTATACATAACATGATTTACATCTTGACATGAACATTTTGACATATTATTTCAATACGTTTGACAATTTGTTTAAACATGGACATCTTACATTGGTGGTTTGTTTGGGTAAGTGATTTGAGTAACGGTGCGTGTGTAATATGATACAAGCATGGTGGATACGCCGCTGGTACTTCCTATATATAAGTGTTTGTATGGTATTACATATTGTAGCGTTATTTGAATCATTTCAGTTTGAGACATAGAACATTTTATACAAGTAACATACTTTTCACAAGACATTGATTTACAAACAACTTATCTTATACAAACTCATTTTACATGGTTATCCATTTAATCATGCATTATCCTCTTATTTATACTTATCATCCGAACTTATTATTTTTCAAATGATTTACAAAGACAAAGCAAACTACAAGGTTCATGACTAAACATTTTCTCAAACAGAAGTCATGAATCTTATTTTCACAAAACCTATGTACTCGCCAGCATTTCTTTGCTGACCTCGTTTTCACATATGTTTCAGGTATTGTTGAATGATATCGATTGATAAGATGCATGCTCACATAGGACTGGACAAGGCCTTAGTGACTCAATAACAATGATAGACTATGTTTAAATTGTGTATTTAGATTTCCAGACGATGTAATTATTCATTGTTTAATAAAACGAAACACTTTTTGGTATCCATGGTTATGAAACATTAATTCTGTTACAACACTCTCCGACGTTTCCGCCACGTTTTGTATGTTACACGTGGTCGGGGTGTGACAGAAAAGATGGTATCAGAGCCAATGGTTATAGGGAATTAGGTTATTAGTAATGCTTTGACCTAGTCTATAACCTTCTTAGGACCCTAACGCGAGTTTACTTACGTTTAGTCATAAAACAATACCGTCACCTATCCTTAGGCGACGACCACAACAAGAACATAAATTTCAAAACCGCTTTGAAAACTAATCATCTGTTCTAGGATGATTGATTACAAGGTTTTGAACCCTCTATTGTAAGGTTTTGAACCCTCTGTTATATGGTTTTGAACCCCTTTGAATTTTCAAAATCTCGACAAGGTTTTGAGTCTTAAATAATGTGAACACGTGCAAACTGGAAGGGTGAATGCCTGTATTCTGGGTTTTCTGTCTAGGCAAGCACTTCGTATATATCTCATTAGACGCGAGACCAGTTGTGCTTACCTGGGAATTCTTGGGATGAGTGTTCACTTATAGGCGAGCATGTCTTCGCGATACATTATTTTTGACCCATTTACTTTGATTAATCACCGAGGTCGTTTGTTGCTTTGTAGTAACAAACAAATGACCACTATCTTTGCTTTCATCAGATTTGTTTCATCTCATTCTTTTCGTCTATTTCTCTCACTCGTTTCCTTTCATGTTTCCTCTTTTAGAATGCCTCCTCGACGTGAAAACCAGATAGCGACTGCCGAGCTGGCAGAAATCATTGCACAGCAGATGGCTACTCAGTTTCCAAACCTCTTTGCTCAATGGAACCAAGCCAACAACAACAACAATGTTCCATGCAAATACAAGGATTTTAACCAGGCTAAACCACTAAAGTTTAGTGGTTCTGAAGGAGCGACTGGGCTTCTTCAATGGTTCGAGAGCATTGAGAATACTTTCCGCCACGTGCAGTGTCCTGAAAATCGCAAGGTCGAGTTTTCTTCGAGTGTGTTTCAGAAGAGGGCTCTCACATGGTGGAACGGGGTTATGAGGGATCGTGGTGCAGAAGTTGCTATAGCACAGACATGGGCTAAACTTAGGGCCCTTATGATGAGAGAGTTCTGTCCTCGTCATGAGCAGCGAGCTTTGGAGAAGGAATTTGATGAGTTGAAGCAAGATAGTGGTGAGCACAGGGCGTATACTGATAGGTTTGAGGAGTTGAGTCTGATTTGCCCGACAATGGTTACCCCACTCGACAAGGCTATCGAAAGGTACATCGACGGCCTACCTGACTCGGTACAAGACATCCTTACTGGTAGTAACCCTGCCACACTCCGTCAGGCGATCGAGTTAGCTGCGACATTGACTGAGTCGCAGATTCGGAAGAATAAGTTACACAGAAAGGGTGACAAGGGTAAGAAGCAGGGGTCTGACAAGGAGGATAGCAAGAAAGGTCAAAACAAGAAGGGTAAGGAAGGTGAGACGTCGAAGAAATCAAGGAAGCGCAAGGATGCTCAGAACTTTGCTGTTAAAGCACATACTGCTCAGGATCCGCGGAACCCACCAGCTCAGCCATCTGTAAAGAAAGCATATGCCGGTACCGCACCACATTGTGCACGCTGCAACGGTCATCACGCGGTACAACAAGTTTGCTGGCAATGCACGACGTGTGGTAAACTTGGGCATTTGGCCAATGTTTGTCGTTTGGGACAAAATCAGGCTGCTCAGGTTCCAGCTCCGGTTCAAGGGAATGCTGCGAGATTCCCACTGGGGTCATGTTTCAACTGCGGAGAGATTGGTCACTTCCGCCACAACTGCCCAAGACTGGTGAATGCCAATGCTAACGCAAACCCAAATGCGAATGTCAACGTCAATGTGAATCCAGCACGTGGTCGAGTGTTTAACATCAATGAGGCACTCAATGATTAAGGAGTGAACAATTAGCATTTTGTACTTCCTCTGGTTGTTATCTTGTAACATTTAAAGACAATGCGGTTGTTATATAAATAAAAATTAGTGGTTTTATTTTCTAACTAATGCAATTGTATGAATGTTTGATTCAACCTTGTGATGTCAACACAAAGACAAAACTACTCGTGTGGTTCTGACATTTTTACGATCACTTGTGACCTCCCTAAGAACCTCAAACACTTGTTACTTTTAAATCTAAAGTATCTTATCGTTTTGCACCGTTCGAGATGCAAGAATTATCAAAACAGCTTCAAGAGTTGTCTGATAAAGGATTCATCCGTCCGAACTTTTCACCTTGGAGAAACTCCTGTTCTCCTTGTGAAAAGAAAAATGGATCTTTTCGAATGTATATCGATTAACGTAAGCCTAGTAAGCTTACCATCAAGAATCGATATCCCCCTACCTTAAATCAACGATTTCTCCGATCAACTGCATAGCGTTTCATGCTTTTCCAAGATCGATTTGCGTTCTGGGTATCATCAACTTCGTATGCTCGAAGAAGATATTCCCAAAACGGCTTTCTGCACGAAGTATGGCCTTTACGAGTTTACAGTCAGGCCTTTTGGATTGACAAATGCTCCAGCCATCTGCATGGAATTAATAAATAGAGTCTGCAAGTCTTATTTGGATCAGTTCGTCATTGTTGTTATTGATGACATCTTGATCTATTCATGTCCTGAGCCGATCACGATCAACACCTTCGTTGACATCGGAGCCCTGATTGAATTCCTTGTACACCTTAAAATGTACAATACAACTCAATTAGGACAAACCGAATTCCTTTTAAGATCTTCCTATCTTCATAGTTAGATTCTTGAAAATATTTAAGGTGCCAAAGGAAATCCACGGATTGGGTTCCTGGTATGCTTTAAATGCCCGTGTCCAAAGATAACAAATTAAAGGTCAAATTGAACGATTATGCGATTGAACGAGTATGCAATTATGCAATTATGTGTTTATGTGTTATGTGTTCTCCTCTATGTTTTTGTGTTTTTATACTCTGGATAATTCGTTATCCAAATCCTCGCAGGATCTTTCATATCTTCATATGAGGGATTCGTAGCAGGTTATTCAAAAGGTACTACCTTAAATCCTTAATGGGCTTCTATGTAATAGTTAAGACCCTTGGATTATATAGTACCACTCCTTGATTCATACGAGACCCTTTGGTGGTCTAGTCAAAAAAGATTGATTCACAATTTGGTTAAAGGACGGCATCTAGTGATGTAGCTGGACAGACTCCTTGATAGTCTATTTAGATCATTTATTGATTTAGTCAAAAGGACTCTATGACGGTCTAGTCACACTCATCACAGGATTGTTCATTGGGTTTTACCCTACATATTATAAAATAGACTGTGTGAACTGTGCAAGGAATTTTCTGATTATGGACGCGTACATAATTATGAAATTTAGTGCACAGAAACCCAGTAAGGTTTATTATGTGTAAGAACCGATAGTGACAAAAATAACAAAATGAGAACGATGTAATGGAGGTACGGTGGACGCACCAATGACGCTTCATATACTTGTATATAAGTGTCCCTCTTACATTGCAAGCATAGTGTTATTAAAGTTACTAGAAGTTCAGAACCCTAACCAGTGTTGTTTTGTCTTTTCGACGTCATGTTTTAAACTCTCATAAGTTTCCTCTAAATAAATTTCGGGACGAAATTTCCTAAAGTAGGGGAGACTGTAACACCTGTGCCTCCACAACCATCAAACAAATACCAAACCAATGAAATATTGTATTTCATACTTGGGATTTGTAAAAATATGTGTATCATTTGCACATATCAAATTTTGTTCGAATTCAAACTCTAAATCGCTTTCTGGAAGGTTATACGCGCACCGATGCGTAAATATAACCAGTTTAATGCAACAAACACTCCGGAATAGTGACATAGGCTTAACATACCTTAAATAACCTTTACATAACTTAGAAATAAGTTTTGAAGGCTTTGGTATGGCAAAAACAAGTTAATTCGTCTACAGGGACTAAATTTGACAAACAGCGAAAGTATGCCAAGTTGAACTGTAACAGACATTCCGGAACATGAACATAAGTTAAACATACCATAAATATCCTTTACATAGCTTAGAAATAGGCTTTGAGGTGTTCGGTGTGCTAAAATAAACTTTTGGCTCATTCAGGGACTAAAAGTGTCAAAAAGTGCACAAGTTTGCATTTTCGCGCATAACTCACGTTCTGAATACATCCGGACATCCAAAAATTTATATAAGCATGACTATATTATATTTTAGTGTTCGCCATAAGAAAAATCCTTTCGTCGCGTCATTTGGATCGTTTTTTCACGCTTATGCGCATTCCGTCGTAATTAAGCGAACATCGCGTTCGTACGACCAAACGAACCATCATCGGGCATATTTTTGAGCATGTTTCATGTCCACAATGTTTAGGCAACATTTTAGGGCCTTAAAGTTGGCTTTACGGGCCTTAGAAGTGCCGGAAATGGGCTTAAACACGTGCAGGGACCAAAACTGTCATTTATCAAACTTTGTTCTGATCTTTGACTGCTAGGCGGCCCGCCTCAGGATCTTAACATCCTCATGCGGCCCGCGTCAGTCCTTCTGACCAGGTTAAATGTTTCTAACAGCATATTGCAGCTGTTTGATCCACCACCACACATTCTCATTTGTCTAGTCAGCTGATAAGGATCAACTTTTAGCCACCATAAGGTTCCGACACTTGTACGGTTGCGATTAAAGCACGGTTTCCATGAAACGATCTTAACGGTGGACCAAACACTATAAATACCCCACCCCCATGCTTCCAAATTACAAGAACTTTGATTTGAGAAACTCTAAGTTGAAACTATTGTTTCATACCTGAGATTTTTGAATCGAAGTTAGCATTCGGGGACCCTTCGTAAGTATTCTTTCGTTCTTTTCCTTATTTTATTGCTTTTCGAGTCAGAAAGTCAAACTTTGTTTGACTTTCAGCGTTGACCAGCTTATGGTCAATGCGAAGTTCGTTTGAACTTCGCAACGTGATTGTAATCACGATGGTTATAGTCCTTGGGACTATGCCTACTGATTACCACGTTGTCTAGGGTCGTAGGGTAAGCGATCTAATAAATCGCTTATACCTCGAACCCGACCCATTTGGTCGATCATTAGGATCCGACCAATTACATTAGGTGACCATAGTAGGTAGGGGATAACCTTCCGAGGTTATACCCTATGGTCACATCGTTTGAGTAGTTGTATGATAGGTAGTTTATATGCCTTAGGTAAATTACCAGAATACCCTTTTCATGTATAATTGGTAATTAAGCATATGTAACCTAAACTTTTGTCACATAACTGATTATGTAACATGTTTAGGCATATAACACTTGTCATAGGAATAGTTAGACGGTCCGAACGCGTTTCACGCGCACGACGTGTTAAAGTAGCATAAGTTACCTTAATGGGTCGCGATGGGTTGAAAGCACTTAGGTTAGTCTCAATGTAGTATGTAGGCCTTGTTAAACCATATCATATGAGTTCCAATACTCATTTGGTTTACCAAGCCTCATTCTATCCGATCTCCCGATTTAAGTTCGGTTTATTTATATAGTTTTAGATTGCCGACTGGTTCCGTGCTCCCTCAAGCTTTGTTTGGTTGTTGTTCAAGACCTCTAAGCATTCTCAGGCGAGTACATTATTCCCCTCTTTTACTATTTTCAACTGTTTTGGGGTGACTCATATGTGCTAAATGCTTTATCAATGATTTCAATAACAATTTCAATGTGGTTTCAAGAACGATTACAATAATTTCAATAACAATTACAATGTGGTTTCAAGAACAATAACACGGGTTTCAAGAACGATTTCAATGATTCAAAAACTAATTACAAATTTCAATAAAGTGAACGAACTTGTTGGTTGTAGTTACATAACCAATGACATTCATTAGCAATGATCAAGCCGACTAGTATTAGGTTATGGTACCATAGGATCTGACAAATCCCGTTATTTTCTATACTCATGGTTATGTGTGGGTATTTTGGGTAACGACTGAATCTGTAATTATTAATTTACCCTTTGGTAAGGGTTTGTTAAGAACGAGAACGAGAGCGAGTTGGAACGATGAACGCGTCAAGAAGGTTTGAATGTTATTAAAGAATCGACCATTAAGTAGATTCACAATTAAAACAAGAACGATTTGAACAATTAAAACAAGATGGTTTGAACGATTGGGTAAACATTTGGACATGATTTACATTTGATCATGCATTTCCACTAAACATAGTATTGATTTAAATCAAGTTTTACTTCAATACTTTGTTTTGTGCATTTCACCTATGGTTTAGTTGATGCATTTCACTAGCCATACATATCATTTTGGTTACACATTACATGATTTACATTTGACACAAACACTTTTGATATTGGTTATACATAACATGATTTACATCTTGACATGAACATTTTGACATATTATGATACAAGCATGGTGGATACGCCGCTGGTACTTCCTATATATAAGTGTTTGTATGGTATTACATATTGTAGCGTTATTTGAATCATTTCAGTTTGAGACATAGAACATTTTATACAAGTAACATACTTTTCACAAGACATTGATTTACAAACAACTTATCTTCCACAAACTCATTTTACATGGTTATCCATTTAATCATGCATTATCCTCTTATTTATACTTATCATCCAAACTTATTATTTTTCAAATGATTTACAAAGACAAAGCAAACTACAAGGTTCATGACTAAACATTTTCTCAAACAGAAATCATGAATCTTATTTTCACAAAACCTATGTACTCGCCAGCATTTCTTTGCTGACCTCGTTTTCACATATGTTTCAGGTATTGTTGAATGATATCGATTGATAAGATGCATGCTCACATAGGACTGGACAAGGCCTTAGTGACTCAATAACAATGATAGACTATGTTTAAATTGTGTATTTAGATTTCCAGACGATGTAATTATTCATTGTTTAATAAAACGAAACACTTTTTGGTATCCATGGTTATGAAACATTAATTCTGTTACAACACTCCCCGACGTTTCCGCCACGTTTTGTATGTTACACGTGGTCGGGGTGTGACATTATCCCCAGTTTTTGGGATCGTACCCATTTTAAGGTATCCACTACCTTTGCCAGTAGCGCACGATTATCCTGATGCAGTTAAAGGCAATGGGACCAGTACCCGCTTTAGGGGCTGGCAATTTCATTGTACTGGCTGTATTCAGGATCCTAAGTATAATGGTAGACGTACCATACACCCGTTCCTAAGGTTTCTAACGTTTTCACGTTAGCTCAGGTTTTGGCATTTTCATGTCACTGAGTTTGGATAGTCGCCAGTAAGGGCCATACTCCAGTTTACACAAGATCCTTTGGGCTTGTCCCCAGTTTTTTGGGCTTGTCCCCAGTTTTTTGGGCTTGTCCCTAGTTTATTGGGCTTATCCCCAGATTGTTGGGCTTGTCCCCAGACACTAACTCTTCCTTTTGCAGTTGGCTTAGTCCCAAGTTATGTCTTATTTCTGGTTTCTGAAGCTAAACAGTTAAGGATCCTGGATCCTAACTTCATACAAGGGTTTGTTTTTTGGTTATCATGATTATAAGTATTAAAGATTTAGGATCCTAACTTGGATTCTCTGGTATGATCTTTATTTACTCTAATTTTATTCTTGATTTGTCTATGTTGCCCTTGGTCTTTGACAACAGGATATATGATCCTAAAACTATCTCATTTTTTAAACTTTTCAATTATAGGATATTTGATCCTTGATCATTTTTTTGGTCAAAAATCAAGCAAACATAATGCAACCAAACTTTTTGTTGTGAGGTGTGATGCTTGAATCAATGAACAATATTAAGGATCACTCAGAAATGTAATGAACAAATGACACAGAGATTTATACGAGGAAAAAGCCCTTGATCAAGAGTTGATCTCCGTCATAAAAAACCTCGGGTGATGGAAACTACCGATCACCAACTAAGATTAATCAAAATAAGTTTACAACTCGGGATGATAACAAGCTTGTTACAAGGATCACTAGTGTTCAATGTGCAAAAATGTATGAAGTTGCCAAGTAGATTGCCGAGAGCTGTTTGAGTGTTGTTACGAGTGTGTGTGTGTTTTTGCCAAAATTAGCTAAGTCCTCTACTCAAGTTTGTTATCCCCATTTTAAATTAGAAATAACTAAGTTAACAAACTATCCGCAATACGCGCAAGTTCCCCACGATCTCCACAACGTTCACAATGGTCAAGCACGTGCGGAATATTGAGGGAATATGCTCCTGGAATTTCGGCAAGACTTGGTCCATGCTCTCGTTCCTGCAAAACAGGCATACGTACAAGGAAGACAATTGTTAGTAGTAGGATAACAACAGTGATCCTGAATCCTGATCCTGCGACACCTGCTGAGGATCCTTAATTCAAACAGAATTGAGGATCTATGATCCTGGTAGCACTTGAGGACCCGTGATCCTTAGGATTTGGAAAATCCTCCCCTAACAATTGCCCCCAAAATATAAGGAGTAAAGTGTAAATTGTTGAGTTATATTTTCTTGATCTTATCTGTAACAAACTAACGGGTATATAGCCGTTATGATCGAACTATCCGTTGCAGATCTTATGTTATCTGAAGCGACATCCCTGCAAAATCATGATTATAAATTGAAGTTAGAGATAAGGATCAATGTGCATTTAAATTCGAGCGAGACTCCCTTTAAATCCACATTCGAAGACCAAGCAGGTATCTCTCTCTTCTCTCTATCTCCTCATCTTCTTCTTGCTCTGTTCTTCTTCTTTCTCCGAATCACAATGAAGCTAAGATCATCCCCTGCTAAGGATCATCGAAAAGATAGTCCCTTAAAAAGCCAAGGGATCATCGAAGACTCTCCGAAGGAACGTTGCTGCTTTACTGATCCTGAGATCGACATGATTCGTCATTGCTTTCCAGCGAGCACTATTTTCAAACCATTTGACCCTACCGTCCGGAGTGATTTTATCTCTGAAACTTGGGTTGCATTTCCAGTCACCCCATTATCCATAGGATATTCCTATCCTTTTCCTTCTTTTACCCAATCTTTCTTCACCCTTACCGGCATATCCTATATCCAGGCAATGCCAATGATGTGGAGTGTTCTGTTTACCCTTGAGGGGATCATTGAGCAGGAGGATATTGAGTTAGGAATGTCGGAGTTGTCTGAACTATACAACCTTGTGAGCCATGGTTCACACCGCTTTCTATTCAAACATAAACCCGGTGAACCTCATCCAATCCTGAAAACCACCAAGGACGATAATAAGTGGAAGAAACGTTTTTTCTTCGTCAGGAGGGATTCTATCCCTGATGGGAAGGATCTCCCCAGAAAATGGGCCACTCATGGTAGGATAGAGGATCCTTATAAAAGGATTATAGGATAACCTGTTTCTGTTGAGGATCACTAACCCCTTTGTTTCTCTTTTGCAGCTATTTCTGTTTCACACATCATTACATCACCTACAACAAAGGAAAGGCTTGTTGCTTTCCAGAGTCTTGATCCTGCTATAAGATCATTTCAAGCAAGTACCAAGGATTCTCAAGAAGTATCCTCAGGCTCTGTCACAATGTCAAGTAAGTATCCGAGTTCATATATAATTAAATGTTGAAATACAAATAAGACAAGAATACTTATCTGTTGTTTTGGATGGATAGGTGCTGGAAAATCCTCAAGGTCTGCCACCCGCTTCAGTGTTACCGATCTTACTGTTGTTGCTCCCAGGTCTGGGAAGAAGAAGGCTGCTGCTAGCCCGAGTGCCGTGGTCCCAACGCCTACCACCTCCAAGGGGGGAAAGAAAAGGAAGACCACCGAGGCTGACAATCTTGAAGGCTTGCCTCTTATCCGTCACCAGTTCCAAGAATACTTTGCTGAGGTAAGGATCACCGACTTTGCTTCGTTATCCTGTCCACTTGAGGATCACGTGATCCTAAACTTTACCTTGTCTTTTTGCAGAAATTTGCTGAGGTCGAAATGCCGTTTGATGCTTATAATAAGGAAGCGGAGCAAAAGCACCTGGAGTATCAAAAATTCTTCCTTGCCAAGGATCAAGCTATCTCCCGCCTCGAGAAGCATCTTGTTCTGGCAAAGCAGCAGGTGGTCATGGCCCAGATAAATGCTGATCACGAGAAGCACGACCTGCTGGAAGATGCCAAAGTCTCTACTGCCATCACAATGTATAAGATCAAGCTGCAAATGGCTCAGGAGGTTGAGGATCCCGACTTCGACAGGACCACCTGGGACAAGGAGGGCTGGAAGGCAAAGCTGGCTGAGCTAGAGGATGAAGAGGAGGAGGCTACTGAGGTTTTGGCGATCGAGGCAAGTGGCAGTGGAAAGGATCTGGCTGGTGGTGATGATGCTGGTGGTGATGAAGCCAAGGAGTGAGCTGCTGAAATGGGCGATGATGGATATTTCTAGACGTGGCCAGAGCCCATTTTTTAGGATTTGGTAGTAGTTTTTTGGTTATGGTGTTTTGAAACAATGTTGGGTTTTAATTTGAACAATAGTTTCTAGGATTATGGATCAAGGATCCTTAGACAATAGGTAGGATAATAGGTGGTGGAGGGATCCTCTGTTTGGGGGATGAAACCACTTATTATCCTGCCATCTTTTATTTCCTGCACTCTTAAGACCCGTTAACAAGGGACACCTTTTGTCAACCCAAATGGACGGGCCACGTATTGCTGGTAGAAGTTTGGGTTGACAATTTTGACAACCTTAAAGGGGTTTAACTTGTTGTGAATAAATAAAACTTTAACTTTTTAGCTGTTTCCCGTGTTACTATCCTTATGAACTCTTTATTCTTCTATTCTAGTTATCAACTTTGTTTGAATTTATCAACTTTAATAAATCATGTTTAAAAATTTTAGGATATGATCAAGGATCAAATATCCTATAGTCGATAAACTCAGAAAAGTTATGTAACTTAAAGATCATTAGTTCTGCTGTCAAAGGATAAGGGTCACTTATATAAATAAAGAATAAAATAAAAGTGATTTAGGATCCTAACTTGGATTCTCTGGTATGATCTTTATTTACTCTAATTTTATTCTTGATTTGTCTATGTTGCCCTTGGTCTTTGACAACAGGATATATGATCCTAAAACTATCTCATTTTTTAAACTTTTCAATTATAGGATATTTGATCCTTGATCATTGTTTTGGTCAAAAATCAAGCAAACATAATGCAACCAAACTTTTTGTTGTGAGGTGTGATGCTTGAATCAATGAACAATATTAAGGATCACTCAGAAATGTAATGAACAAATGACACAGAGATTTATACGAGGAAAAAGCCCTTGATCAAGAGTTGATCTCCGGCATAAAAAACCTCGGGTGATGGAAACTACCGATCACCAACTAAGATTAATCAAAATAAGTTTACAACTCGGGATGATAACAAGCTTGTTACAAGGATCACTAGTGTGCAATGTGCAAAAATGTATGAAGTTGCCAAGTAGATTGCCGAGAGCTGTTTGAGTGTTGTTACGAGAGTGTGTGTGTTTTTGCCAAAATTAGCTAAGTCCTCTACTCAAGCTTGTTATCCCCATTTTAAATTAGAAATAACTAAGTTAACAAACTATCCGCAATACGCGCAAGTTCCCCACGATCTCCACAACGTTCACAATGGTCAAGCACGTGCGGAATATTGAGGGAATATGCTCCTGGAATTTCAGCAAGACTTGGTCCATGCTCTCGTTCGTGCAAAACAGGCATACGTACAAGGAAGACAATTGTTAGTAGTAGGATAACAATAGTGATCCTGAATCCTGATCCTGCGAAACCTGCTGAGGATCCTTAATTCAAACAGAATTGAGGATCCATGATCCTGGTAGCACTTGAGGACCTGTGATCCTTAGGATTTGGAAAATCCTCCCCTAACAATTGCCCCCAAAATATAAGGAGTAAAGTGTAAATTGTCGAGTTATATTTTCTTGATCTTATCTGTAACAAACTAACGGATATGTAGCCGTTATGATCGAACTATCCGTTGCAGATCTTATGTCATCGGAAGCGACATCCCTGCAAAATCATGATTATAAATTGAAGTTAGAGATAAGGATCAATGTGCATTTAAATTCGAGCGAGACTCCCTTTAAATCCACATTCGAAGACCAAGCAGGTATCTCTCTCTTCTCTCTATCTCTTCATCTTCTTCTTGCTCTGTTCTTCTTCTTTCTCCGAATCACAATGAAGCTAAGATCATCCCCTGCTAAGGATCATCGAAAAGATTGTCCCTTAAAAAGCCAAGGGATCATCGAAGACTCTCCGAAGGAACGTTGCTGCTTTACTGATCCTGAGATCGACAGGATTCGTAATTGCTTTCTGGCGAGCACTATTTTCAAACCCTTTGACCCTACCGTCCGGAGTGATTTTATCTCTGAAACTTGGGTTGCATTTCCAGTCACCCCATTATCTATAGGATATTCCTATCCTTTTCCTGCTTTTACCCAATCTTTCTTCTCCCTTACCGGCATATCCTATATCCAGGCAATGCCAATGATGTGGAGGGTTCTGTTTACCCTTGAGAGGATCATTGAGCAGGAGGATATTGAGTTAGGAATGTCGGAGTTGTCTGAACTATACAACCTTGTGAGCCATGGTTCACACCGCTTTCTATTCAAACATAAACCCGGTGAACCTCATCCAATCCTGAAAACCACCAAGAACGATAACAAGTGGAAGAAACGTTTTTTCTTCGTCAGGAATAGGGCCACTCATGGTAGGATAGAGGATCCTTATAGAAGGATTATAGGATAACCTGTTTCTGTTGAGGATCACTAACCCCTTTGTTTCTCTTTTGCAGCTATTTCTGTTTCACACATCATTACATCACCTGCAACAAAGGAAATGCTTGTTGCTTTCCAGAGTCTTGATCCTGCTATAAGATCATTTCAAGCAAGTACCAAGGATTCTCAAGAAGTATCCTCAGGCTCTGTCACAATGTCAAGTAAGTATCCGAGTTCATATATGATTAAATGTTGAAATACAAATAAGACAAGAATACTTATCTGTTGTTTTGGATGGATAGGTGCTGGAAAATCCTCAAGGTATGCCACCCGCTTCAGTGTTACCGATCTTACTGTTGTTGCTCCCAGGTCTGGGAAGAAGAAGGCTGCTGCTAGCCCGAGTGCCGTGGTCCCAAAGCCTACCACCTCCAAGGGGGGAAAGAAAAGGAAGACCACCGAGGCTGACAATCTTGAAGGCTTGCCTCTTATCCGCCACCAGTTCCAAGAATACTTTGCTGATGTAAGGATCACCGACTTTGCTTCGTTATCCTGCCCACTTGAGGATCACGTGATCCCAAACTTTACCTTGTCTTTTTGCAGAAATTTGCTGAGGTCGAAATGCTGTTTGATGCTTATAATGAGGAAGCGGAGCAAAAGCACCTGGAGTATCAAAAATTCTTCCTTGCCAAGGATCAAGCTATCTCCCGCCTCGAGAAGCATCTTGCTCTGGCAAAGCAGCAGGTGGTCATGGCCTAGATAAATGCTGATCACGAGAAGCACGACCTGCTAGAAGATGCCAAAGTCTCTACTGCCATCACAATGTATAAGATCAAGCTGCAAATGGCTCAGGAGGTTGAGGATCCCGACTTCGACAGGACCACCTGGGACAAGGAGGGCTGGAAGGCAAAGCTGGCTGAGCTAGAGGATGAAGAGGAGGAGGCTACTGAGGTTTTGGCGATCGAGGCAAGTGGCAGTGGAAAGGATCAGGCTGGTGGTGATGATGCTGGTGGTGATGAAGCCAAGGAGTGAGCTGCTGAAATGGGCGATGATGGATATTTCTAGACGTGGCCGGAGCCCATTTTTTAGGATTTGGTAGTAGTTTTTTGGTTATGGTGTTTTGAAACAATGTTGGGTTGTAATTTGAACAATAGTTTCTAGGATTATGGATCAAGGATCCTTAGACAATAGGTAGGATAATAGGTGGTGGAGGGATCCTCTGTTTGGGGGATGAAACCACTTGTTATCCTGCCATCTTTTATTTCCTGCACTCTTAAGACCAGTTAACAATGGACACCCTTTGTCAACCCAAATGGACGGGCCACGTATTGCTGGTAGAAGTTTGGGTTGGCAATTTTGACAACCTTAAAGGGGTTTAACTTTTGTGAATAAATAAAACTTTAACTTTTTAGCTGTTTCCCGTGTTACTATCCTTATGAACTCTTTATTCTTCTATTGTAGTTATCAACTTTGTTTGAATTTATCAACTTTAATAAATCATGTTTAAAAATTTTAGGATATGATCAAGGATCAAATATCCTATAGTCGATAAACTCAGAAAAGTTATGTAACTTAAAGATCATTAGTTCTGCTGTCAAAGGATAAGGGTCACTTATATAAATAAAGAATAAAATAAAAGTGATCAAGGATCATACATGAGAATCCAAGTTAGGATCCCAACCCTTTAATATTTATTATCAGGATAACCAAAAGACAAACCTTAGTAGAAGTTAAGGATCAAGGATCCTTGGTCGTTTAGCCTCAAAAACCTGAAATAGAATATAACTTGGGACTAAGCCAATATAAGAGAAAAGTTAGTAACTGGGGACAAGCCCAACAATTCTGGGGACAAGCCCAATATACTGGGGACAAGCCCAAAGGATAACTAGGGACAAGCCCAAAGGATAACTGGGGACAAGCCCAAAGAATAACTGGGGACAAGCCCAAAGGATAACTGGGGACAAGCCCAAAGGATAACTGGGGACAAGCCCAAAGGATCTTGTGTAAACTAGAGTATGGCCCTCACTGGCGACTATCCAAACTTAGTGACATGAAAATGCCAAAACTTTAGTGTTTTGGTCAAAAATTACCGAAGCAATTTAGTGATCAAATTAGTAAAGTGAGGTAGTGTGCTAGAAAGTGTACTTGAAAATGTACTTGAAAATGTGCTTGTTGAGTTAATTAGGAAATCAGTATTCAGGATACGGCTCAGGATATCGAGCTGTATCTATGATCAAACAGTGAGCAAAAGTAATGTAAACGACACGAGATGTACGAGGAAAGCCCTTGATCAATCTAGATCGCCGGCATAAAACCTCGGGAGCTGACAATCGCAGCTGCCTTGTTCTTCTATTGCTTCAAATATCAGGATACAGTGCAGGATGTGGTACGGATCGACTAAGTGTTACAACGTGATTTGAATACAAGTGCGGTGTTTGCAATGAGCTAGAAAGTGAAAGTATGCGAGAGTGTAAGTGGAGATTGTGTGACTTAAACTGATCCGCCCCCATCTATTTATAGTAAAGATAAAATAACAAACTATTCTAAACTTCCGGGATCCACCGAATATTCCTTCATCGAACGTTGTAGACCTGGTCTTTCAGGCTCAACGTCTCTCCTTCAACAAACTCGTCAGAGTCTTGAGGAGAAGAAGTCCTCTTGACCGTTAGCAAGTCTCAGCCTTTAACCTACACGTGGTTAATTCAATAAGCTTCAAGATATCACCCAAGATGTTAGCAATATCCTCTTCCAGCATCCTGGTCACAAATAAACAAACAAAGGCAGGATATTGGTCAGGATACGTATGTTAAGAAAATGACCCCTAACAATTGTCCCCAAATATATCGGTTGGGATACCAATCCAACGGATATATTTCAAAAATCTTATCCCATAACTCAAGGCATTTAAAATGAAGCGATGGTCAAGATCACATCGTAACTTCCAACGCGTTTTTTACTCAATGGAGATCCACGATGCCCCTATATCTTCTCTTTTCTTGTTTGAAAAGCAGATATCTTCAACAGAACCTTCAGGTAATTCTCCATTTCTGATTTTCTTCCTGTCAATTTACTTCACCTTACTTGCAATAGACGCCAAGACCTTCACCCAACAGAATCTTCTTAAAAATCCCGAAAAGGAGATCTGCGCTTTTGACAACGCAGACATTGCAGCTTTAAGAGCCTCCGGCGCTTTCCCTGACAGCACGGTCTTTAGACCATTCGATCGGTCAATCCGATCGGATGTTTCTTCCACCGAATGGGTCTGTTTTCCAGCATATCCTTTTTCATTAGGTCTTCGATACCCTTTTCCTGAATTCATGTTGCAATTCTTTCGAATTACCGGCATCTCTTTTGCTCAAACCATGCCCATGATTTGGAGAGTACTAATTGTTCTCAACCAAATCAAAAACCTCCATTGCTCCGACCTCTGCATCGAGGATTTACCTATTGCTTATCGCCTCCGGTCCCATGGCTCTAGCCGGTTCTTGCTCTTCTCGACCTCCAGCAAACCCCTGATTCTCAAAGCCACCAAAAACGAAGACGGATGGCAACGCAAATTCTTCTTTGTCAAACGAGATTCCATTGCTGAGGGTGCCAACCTTCCGGTGGAGTGGTTAACCACCGGTAGGATCATAAACATCCTCATAGACCATTTGATTGTTATCTTCTATTAATACTCTTCTTTTTTATCTTTATGAAGTGAACTTCAAGGAAGTTGCTCCCCCTACCGCTGAGTCAGAAGAGAGAATCAATACTGTTTACTGGTTACCTGCAATAGACAGGACTTTCACCACACACGTCCCGAGTTCCAGTCAGTACTCATCATCCGAGATGTCTGGTAAGAATTTCTTTCAAAATAATTAGTCACAACAGCATAATGATAAGATAAAGAGTAAAACTTTTCCCTTTATGCAGCACCAGCTAAGATCCCTGAAGTCTTTGATCTTGACGAATTGGACAGCTATTCTGACCAGATCCAGGTCAAGAAAGAACCTAGCCCCAAGACCACAGCTACATCCAAACCCAGCAGCTCCAAAGTCATCATCATTCCTAAACCTTCACCGGCTACCAAGCCCCGGAGTTCAAGTTCCCGTAAAAGGAAAGAACCCGATTCCCCTGTCATTTCTGACACCTTTCCTTATGAGAAGCACGGGTTCATTGAAGCCAGCGGGTTTATGACTTCTTTTCTTAACCAGGTTAGTATCCTCATATCATATCCTGCAATTTAGATTATTTTCAAAGATTTAACAATATTAATCCCTGTCCTCTTACCTTTGTAGGGTCTTGAGCGTTTAGTTCATTTATATCAAGAATCCTGCAAGCTTAACAAAACACTTGAGTCTAAGCTAAAGGAAGCAGATCACAATCTCCGACCAAGGTATGATTGCGGCCGCCAAATCTCGTCATTACGAGGAGAAATACAAAGCTATGACCCAAGAACACCAAGTTGCTCTCAACAAAGCTACTCTTCAAGCCCAGGCCGATCTGGAAGCCGCCCATGTGCAATACGAACGGGATATGGTCAGCTACCGGGAAAGCCTCAAAAGTTCCGTCGTCATTTCTCTCCTCCAAGCCAGGTTGAAGATGGCTCATGAAGCCAAAACATTAGGTTTCGAATGCCCTTCTTGGGATGTTGGTGCTTGGGAGACCAAGCTGAAGAACCTCGGCGGCACCTCTTCCAAATCAACTGTCGAAGAACCTTCCAAAGTAGTTGAAAAAGCAACCGATGCTGAGAAGGATGCTGAGGCGGATCCCAAGACGAATGTTGCTGAAATTACTATGGACCAAGAAGGCACTACCCCCTAGAGCTTATTTCCTTTAAATCATTCGAACAATTTTATGATTTTATGAACAATTTATATTTCTGTATCGAAACAATTTGATAGCCGAAGGTGGATGGGTCCTGGGTTTCAGGATGAAACCTTCGGTTATCAACCAGTATTGATTGCTTAAGAATAATTTCATCTTTTTATTTTTCTAAGTGTAAATCTTAGCTTTACAAAAAATTTCATACTGTTATGTTATAAAATATCCTGATCAGTATGCTCAGCGATATACTGTAAAAACCTTTTATTAGATAGAACTTCCAAACGTTCCTTCAACTTTGTAAAAAATTCTTTAGTAAGTGAAAAACAGTCTATCTTTTCAAAACCAAGTTTTGATAATATTTAAATGATCAGAGTTCCAAACTAATACTAGTTTCAAACACCCTAATTAAATATCGTGAAAAGGACTTTGAGAATATATCAGGATACTTAAAATAATGTTACTAAAAACTTAGACGACGTTTACAAAGGAAAGATCATACCAGAAATAGGGTATAAACCTATTACCAAACTTCAATTCCTTCGCAACTCTCCCAACGATGGTGTCCCCTGTGCAAGGTACTTAGTGCATTAGTTCCGAGCCTCATCCTTTTAGCTTTACATCACCATCTTGGCAGGGATGTCCCCTGTGTACAATGTCTTCAAATACTTTAGAAATCTACTGAATGTCAGTTTCCATTGCTTTGGCAATTTTTTACGTCCCAAGGGTAAAACCCAAGGATGTACTGGAGATAAATCCCTTGTATCCTGGGGAAAATCCCAAATTTTCATGCGCTACAGGCGGGAGTGTATAAACTCCAAGACTTAGAAAGGTGAAAACCTTTAAACCTTAGAGAGTATGAAAATACCCTTTCGTGAGAGAGGGTGATCAATCCTCATATACCTTTAGGATTCAGTATATAGTCAACAGTAACGAAATTGTCAGCCACTTTTACATGGACTGGTCCCGCCACCTTGAACTATCCCTGAATAACTTGCGCTCCAGGCGGGGTGTTTAAACCCAATTCGGAAGAAAGGTGAATACCTTTAAACCTGTGAAGGGATCAGTATCCCTTAAACGTGAGAGAGGGGGCCAATCCTCTAATCTTTCGAGTTATCCTGAGTACATATCCTAGAGCTATATCCTGAAACATATCTTGCAAAACAATCGTAAACTAAGGTGGGTGTTAGCTTAGCTAACACCCCTCCGATGCTTAAGTCAGTATTGGGTTACAAAGAACAAATTAAACCAAACATATTTAAAAAAGGTAGAATTCATACCATCCTGAGTTAGAAATTAAATTCTAAACTCACTTGAAATAGAGCTTAAGGTATATAGCATTCCAAGATCTCGGTAGCATATCCCCCTCTATATTCTTGAGTCTGTATGCTCCTTTCCCTGCTTCTGATTCAACTTCATATGGTCCTTCCCATTTTGGAGCTAATTTGCCATCGGCAGGATTTGTAGTATTCTGAAAAGCCTTTCTTAACACCCAATCTCCAATCTTAAATCTTCTGGTCCTAATATTCTTGTTATATGCCCTGGATATTCTCTGTTGATATGCTGCCATCCTTAGCCTTGCCGCATCTCTCTTCTCATCTATAGTGTCTAAATCCTGACTCAAGGCTTCAGGATTCTGCTCAGGATCACTTAAGATAGATCTTGCAGTAGGTATTGTCATTTCCGTTGGAATCATTGCTTCTGCTCCAAACACCAAGGAAAATGGGGTTTGGCCTGTTGCATTTTTTACCGTTGTCCTATCAGCCCATAAAACAAAGGGTAGTTCTTCTGCCCATCTTCCTTTTTTGGCTCCAAGCCTTTTCTTTAAGTTATTGACACTTATCTTGTTTGAGGATTCTGCTTGTCCATTTGCTTGAGGATGTACCGGAGTAGACGTAATCATTTTGATTCCCCAACTCTTGCAAAAGTCAGTAGTCCTCTTACTTATGAACTGAGAACCATTGTCACAAATTATCTCGGCTGGTACTCCGAATCTGGTCAGGATATTTCTCTTGATGAAGGATACTACTTCTTGGTCTCTAACTTGAACAAATGTTTCTGCTTCAACCCACTTAGAGAAATAATCCGTCATTGCTAGCATAAAGACTTTTCCTCCCGGAGCTTTTGGTAGCTTTCCCACTATATCCATACCCCACTTCATAATGGCCAAGGGGAAACAATAGGATATAATGGTTCAGCCGGCTGATGCAGTATGTTACTATGTCTTTGACATGCGTCACATCTTCGAACATATTCTGCGACATCTTTTCTCATTGTTGGCCAATAATATCCTGTCCTCAACACTTTTGAGAATAACGACCTGCCCCCAGCATGGTTACCACAATCCCCTTCATGTATATCCTGAAGTACTTCTTTGGCTTCAGGATCCTCCAAGCATCTCAAATACGGTCCTGCAAGAGATTTCTTGTATAAAATATTATTTATAATAGTGAATCGTGATACCTTCATCCTAAATGCCTTAGGATTTTCATTCCCAAGGATGTGTCCTTCTTTGAGATATCTCATGATTGGAGCAGTCCAGGATTTAGGATCCTCTTCAGGATGTTCTGCTCCAGGATCCTGAATACCAGCTACTTCTTTATCCTGAGGATTCGTTGCAGGATATAAGACATGTAATATTGGTATTTGCGTCCCTTCAGGTATCCTGATCGATGATCCTAAATTTGCTAAGGCATCCGCTTCAGCATTATCCTCCCTTGGTACCTGTTCAAGTATAAAAACATCGAAATATCCTGCTAATTTTTTGAGAATATCGAGATATTCGATTAGTTTCTCACCCTTAACTGCATAGGATCCATTAAAATGGTTAGTAATTAACAAAGAGTCAACATATACTTGCAATTTTTTGATACTCATGCTCTTAGCCAATTCTAATCCTGCAATTAAAGCCTCATTTTCTGCTTCATTATTAGTAGCAGGAAATTCACACCTAATAGCCTGGGGTAATATGTCCCCCTGTGGCGATTTTAGTAGTATTCCTAATCCTACTCCTCTTACATTAGATGCACCGTCAGTATATAATGTCCAGGATCCTGAGGATTCTCCTAACTCTTGAACTTCTATGTCTACCTCGTCCTGAATGTCACTACTAAAGTCAGCCACAAAGTCAGCTAAAGCCTGAGATTTTATGGCATTTCTAGGTTCATATACTAAATCATAAGCACTTAACTTTACTGACCACTTGGCCATCCTGCCTGACATCTCTGGTTTCCTAAGCACATTTTTGATAGGATAATTTGTTTTAACATGTATCCTATGTGTCTCGAAATAATGCCTAAGTTTCGTTGATGCCATGACTAATGCTAGTATCAATTTTTCTAAATGAGAATACCTAGTTTCAGCATCTAGCAAACTTTTACTAACATAATAAACAGGATATTGCTGACCTTCATGATCCTTTATGAGAACGGCACTTACAGCATTCCCTGATACAGCGAGGTACAGGGATAGTGGTTCACCATTTTCAGGCTTCATCAATAGAGGTGCGGTTGATAGATATCGTTTCAAATCCTGCAATGCTGCTTCATGCTTCTCCCCCCATTCGAATCTTTTGTTCTTCTTTAGGATATCATAAAAGTCTTTGCATTTCTCTGAGGATCTCGAGATAAACCTGTTTAAAGCTGCTACTCGGCCTGTCAATCTTTGTACGTCCTTCATATTTGAGGGTGATTTTATATCCAGGATAGCTTTAATCTGCTCTAGGCTTGCTTCTATCCCCCTTTTTGTCACCATATATCCAAGAAACTTTCCTGCCCCCACTTCGAAATGGCATTTAGCAGGATTCAGCTTCATGTTGTATTGATCCAGGATATCAAATGCTCCCTTGATATCCTGGAGGTGATCCTCAGCCTTTTTAGATTTCACCACCATATCATCGATATATACCTCCATGGTGTCCCCCAGTTTGTCTTTGAACATCATGTTTACCAATCTTTGGTATGTTGCACCTGCATTTTTCAAACCAAAAGGCATAGCTGTATAACAATAAATACCTGTTGGTGTTATCCTCCTGGTCAGAAGGCTCCATTTGGATCTGTTGAAATTCTGAAGATGCGTCCATGAAGGTCAGCATTTCATGCCCGGCAGTGGCATCTACCATTGCATCAATGTGGGGAAGAGGAAATGGGTCTTTAGGACATGCTTTGTTCAAGTCTGTGTAGTCTACACAAACTCTCCATTTCCCATTTTTCTTTTGTACTACAAACACGTTTGCTAGCCATCTTGGGAACTTAACCTCTCTGATCATTCTGGACTTCAATAGTCTTTCAACTTCTTCCTGGATAATAGTGTTCCGCTCGGGAGCAAACTTCCTTCTTTTTTGTTGCACAGGCTTGAATGATTTATCAATTCCAAGCTTGTGAGTGATAATATCTTTGGATATGCCTGTCATATCCTCATGCTTCCATGCAAACGTTGACATCCTGCATTTCAAAAAGTTAATTAATTGTTCTTGTAGATCCCAAAAAGCGAATCCGGATCACAGTGGTTGGTTGTTTTAACCCATAACACCTATTGGTTAGGTGTTTGAGATATGAAAAGTTAAGAAAGATCAAAGATGAAGGTGAAGCTTATGGATTAATGAATACAACAAGTGTTGTATTGAATCCAAACTATAAGATATAACAATAGACCACCTTGGATATCAGATTTGAGCACAAGATCAACAAAGGAATGTAACAACACCAATATTCATTCAAGAGCCAAAAGCTTACCAAGGTTACAATGAGAGGGCTATTTATAGTGTTCCTGATTAGCCAGCAAATTTATAAATTTGCTGGAATCTTATCTACACTAAGTCAGGAAACTATCTTCTAGGGAATTACAAAATAAGCCCTTGTACATTCAAAATAGCTACAAACTATGACTAAACTAATCCAGCACAAGTATCAACGATCTTAAAAGTTCTAACAATATCCCCCCTAGATCGTTGCATACTTGTCGTTTCATTCTTCAGTTGTGGCCGCTGGATTCTCTGTTGCTTGCTTTTCAGATTCTTTGGGATTGGCTTCGTTCGTTGTCGTTTCGGGTGGTGCTTGAGTTTCGATTGGTGCATCCGGAGTTGCTTGAGTAGTAACAGCTTCACAAATAGGTTGATCCTCCATAGTGGCCTCATATGTGGATGAGGCCGGAGGTGATGATCTTGTGGTGGGTTCAGTTGAAGAAGCAGGGGTCTTTTCTTTCTTATGTTCATGCTTCTTTTTCTTCCTTGCTTCTTTTTTCTTTTCTTCTTTTTCTTTTCTTTTCTCAATCTTGTCTACCAGATCCAGCATTTCCCTCTTTAACTTCCAGGCTCTTTCTATCGCTCTCTGAAATAGCATAGCCTCTTCAAGATTTGCATTTCCAGCTCCCACGTTTATGCAGCTTGCATTCAACATAGTTAGATCCGAGAGCCCAAACATAAACACATCCATAGGATCCAAGATCCGAATATCCACATTTTCGTTGGATCTTATCACAGCTTCGCCAGTCTTGCTATCATAGAACCATTTCTTGAAATCTTTGAGTGCAACAGGACTTTCCTCAGGTAGCTTAATTCTAGTGACAACTTTAGCAGGGTTGATCACCCACGTCACTTTTCCTTTCCCTGTTACTGGATCTATGGTAGTTTTCGAAACTCTTCGCCTTGGACGCTGAGGCCTGTGATTAGGGAAACCTTTGTTGCATTCTTTAGCGATCAAACGCTCAAAGTCTCCTCCAACGCTTCTTTCTTCTGGATTTAGAATGTCCAGACGGCCCAGCTCACGTAGATCCCACCTGGGAAGAGTAAAGAGATCAAAACCGGTCTGAAAGTACTGGATCACCCCACCTCGTCTCTTAACAACAAACATTCCTCTTAGGTTGTCGTACTTCCAGCTTATGATCCTGTCAGTAGCTTCACTCTTTTCAACGGTTATCACCTGATAAAAATCAGGGAGTCTTTCTCTCTCTTTCTTGAACCATTCTGGATGCTGGGGAGAGAACGTTTTCCCATCTCCTTGCTCATACTATACTTCTTCTTCTAGACCCCATTCAATAAATCCGGATGGCATATCATCTCTATCAACTTCTTCTTCGTCACTTTCATTTCCTTCAGTCACTTTTTCCACAGATTCCAAACGCCTTTTCTTGGCTTCAGCCTCCTTTTCCTTTCGAGCATTTTCTTCTTCCACGAAACCCTCAAAGTCAAAGATTTCTTCAAAGGAAAACATGGGTTTTACTTTCATCTGCTCACACATGCCTCTCATCATTCTATACATTTTCTCCAACCCAGCTTGCTGAAACCTGATGAACTTGGACTGCTTGGCCATGTAGGCATTCATCTCCTTATTCTTTTTACGCTGATCTTTAATCTTCTCTCTTAGAAAGTTTGTGTCGTTGACTTGATTTTTGAGAAGACAGATCTCCTTTGCCACAGATGGGCTGGTGTGCTCAACAAGTTTATCGTAAAGCTCCTGAAAGGGACGAATCCTTTTTGGCGGGACTGGTGGCTTTGATAATCTCGTCGGCTTTACAGGAGATACTTTGGAAGGCCGCTTGCTCGCAGATCCTTCATCGGGGTCAACGATCATTGCATCTACAAAGTCATTTAACGATTGAACTTCTTCAGTCACAATCTCTGGTCTTTCTGTAGATGATATCTCCTTTCGCTTTAACTTCTTTTCTCTTTTCTCTTTTTCTTGCAAGGCGTGAATCGCTTTCAAATCTTCAATGTGTTGGCGGTGTTCTTCTGACTCGCCCGCCCTTATGCCTGCCTCCATAAATCGTTCAGTCCTTCCCGATGCCCTTTTCTTTTTGGGTGGTTCGTCTTCAGCCACTTGTTTTTCTTTCCTTTTTCCTTTAGCACGTTCTTCTTTTGCAGCTGCTTCGGCTTGAGTGAGAGCATCTCGTTGTTGTTTTTCTTGAACAGCTTCCTTGTACTTCTTATAAACTTCCTTTACTATTGGGAGTCTCTCTGCTCGGTACATCCTATCATGCAACATCACCCATTCATTAGTCTTTATCTCAGTGTACTGACGGCTTGTGAAGATGTGGAACTTGTAAAGATCTCCATCAGTTGGAAGATCTTTGTGTTGGTTATTTATCAGCATCTGTACGAATCTTGGATACATCGCCCATACATCGCCCACGTTGCTCCACTTACATTTTCAAGCATGTATTTGAATATCAAGCCCGAGAGATTGAATTTCTGTTTAAGACACAGATTTAGCATCGCTGCCGACCATTCCAAGTTCAAACCATCAAAGCCACCCTTTCGGTGTGCCAGACTCGTAGAAATAACATGAACAATGAATCTCCAGTCTCTGCTGAGTCCTCCACTCTTGATCTCTTTCTTTTGACGGAAATCTCCAGGATAGCCCATCCCTCGAAAACCATCCAGGATATCATCTTGACTCAGGCTTAACGGATCTTGATCATTGTCTTGAAGCTTCAGAATCTGGCGTATCCAGTCTTCAGTCACCTCTACTCTTTTGTTGCAAACCGTTGGCACTATCCCTCTTTTGTTGTTGATGGCTTCCGGTTTTGCTTTTTCCCAGAATTGTTGTATGTGACTCTTGTACACTTTAACAGCTGTCTCCACAGCATAACCGATTCTGCTGGAACGCACCCATCTGGTTACATCTTCAAAATCTTGAGGCACTTCATCTAGATTGATGCTTTGATTATGTTTCATCGTTTTATCCCACTCGAGAGTCTTCACCATCTTGCTCCTGAAACACCAAACGAGCCAAGTGAGAGAAACGTTAAGATAGAAACAAATATATACAAGAGAAATTTCGAATAAAAACAATATTTACAAGAATATTTACAAAAAGAAAATTTTAAATTAAAAAAAATCGCTGCCAGGTCGGTTATAGACATCGCTGATGCTCGATATCGAGATCAGAGACTAGATCAATCAGCTAGGATAGAACATCGCTGACTTCGCTGGTTGATCAGACTCTGATTAACTTCGCTACGTTCGCTAGTGGTCCGGTTGCAGTTTGTCGGTAACTAAATCGGAACAAGTGCAAGATGTCCGGGTTAATTTCGCTAGCGAACATAGCGATGACAACGTTTCTTTTCCGGAAACGATTCACCAGCGAATACAATAGACCAAATCGCTACACGAGCGAATTAGACTATTTTACTGGGTGCTCGAACTCGCGTTCGAGACTTTTGAACTTCCGTGATTAGGGTTAAATTCGCTATCATCGCTGTCATTATGATAAAATCGCTGTCTTCAAAAGTTTCTTCTTAAACCCATTAAAAACCCTAACTGTTCATCACCGATTTAGTTAAGTTCAAGCAACGATCACGGATGAGTTCATTGTGAAACTATGTTTGATCGGTTCTTAAAAACAAACATTCAAAACAGACCACAATGATTTCGGGCAAAGATTACGGATTCAGAATTTCTAGGGCTTATGAACACAACAATCAGTCAAAGAAATTCAAACAATGTATAGTTTACCGAAATTGTGAACCGATGACTAAGAATGTTGCAAATGATGGTTAATCGAAGAATTACCTGATGATCCTTGAACGAAAATAAATCTTGTGTCGATTTGAGAGTGTGTCCGAAGATGAGGGAAAGAGAAGATGAAGAGGTTTTGTTTTTGAAAGATTTTGAAATATGACGGTTACATGATATTTATACACTGATATCCGTACCAGGCGAAATAGCAATTTCGCTGGCATCTTAATTTCGCCAACCCCTAAAAAAAAATTCAAAACAGTTTTAATTTCGCTCGTAAATTTCAAACTTTCTCGAAAAACGTGCCCATTTTTGTTTAAAACGTTAAAATATACTAAAAATTTACATAACAGAGAAAATTGAGCCATTTAGACTCCGAACTTCGAATTTTCTGCTCTGGGAGGTTTCATTTGATGCGGAGCTTCTTGAAACAATCGACGCTAGTGACTTACCTGCAGAGGATCATATCGCCAACACTTGCCAATTCCTTATTTATTAAAATTATTATTATTAAATACTAACCAGGGCACAAGAAAAACTGCCAGTATGTTTGTCCGCTTAAATCCATGCATTCTTCTTTCAACGTGCCTTCGGTGAGCGCTTTTATCATGTTTTGGTAATATTGACAGGACATCTATGGCCCCCACACAAGCTATTGAGAATAGAAACATTACACCCGTGAGTCCCACGTCAGGACATACCCCCGTGATCAAGGTATGCACAAAGGTTCTTCATAACAGGTGAGTATATTGAATCCATTCATTTCAACGATAGAACGGAGATCAGGTCTGTACTTTCGTACAATAGAGATTCCAAGATCTATCGAGGGCGAGACAGATAGTTCGGTGAACAGGTCAGTACTTTCGTACAGCAGAGAGACCGAAACTAATCCATCAAAAGGTTTCTGGCCACAAAAGGCACTTATTATGAAAGGGTTTGGCCTTTTTTTTTTTTTTTTTTTTAAGGCGCTTATTATGAAGGGATATCATAGAAGTTCTAGGTCAGCATGTATCTGGATGCAGCAGAAGACCAACTATGATACCCCCCGAATGGAAACCAATATAAAGACCCGAGATTTCAGACTTTGGCAATCTATCAACACAAGATTTAAGACCATTAAGCCATATGCCGCAACGTGTTACCCACAAGATGCGTAATGCCTGAGAAAAGCCAAAATCCTTGTGTAGATGTTATGTTTTGCTCCCTAACAGCAGTTTACTCGTCGGTGTTGCTGAATCTACCGACACGTCGTTGCTTGATACCCCGATTTCTTTTTGTTTTGTTTTCTGTTTTGCAAGAAATGGCAAAGTGTTAGCAATTTTCTATCATTTCCTCTAACAGGAGTCAGAAACAAGCGTCGCATTTTGATTTTCTGGAATATCCCCCCTAAAATCTTTATTTTCGAATGTCCATTTGCCCGAAAATGAAATTTTAAGAATCAGAAAATCTTTTTGATGGGCAACGCTTTACGATACTTATTTTACTTTCAACGAACTTTTTTTTTTTTTTTTTAACAAGGATAGTGTATTTACGAAAGCTTTTGGACACAAGATTCATTTCCATTCAAGGAAATTTACCATTTCCAACCAGGTTACCAGCTGGTTGAATCGCGTTTTGTCGAAAGCTTTGGTGAAAATGTCGGCCCGTTGCTGGGTTGTATCCACTGGTGCCACTTGAATGTAGCCTTTCTCGTACGCATCTCAAATTGCGTGAATACGAATTTCGATATGCTTCGTTCTGGAGTGGTGGATGGGATTCTTCACAATTCCCAGACATGCCTCATTGTCGATGAATATAGGAGTCTTCATGATGTTGATTCCGTAATCCAACAACTGATTTTGTATCCAGAGAACTTGTGAACAGCAACTGTAGGCCGCGGTGTATTCTGCTTGGGCGGTTGAGGTGGACACAGTTGTCTGTTTCTTGCTTTGCCATGAGATCAGACGATTTCCCAAGAATTGACATCCTCCTGATACAGACCTACGATCTACTTTACAACCTGCATGATCACTTACAACCTGCATGATCACTGTCAGAATAAGCAATAAGATCAAAATTGCTATCTTTAGGATACCAAAGACCTAGTTTCGGAGTTCCTTTAAGATAGCGGAAGATGCGCTTTACAGCGGTTTCATGAGATTCCTTGGGATTAGTCTGAAAGCGAGCACAGAGACAGACAGCCCACATGATGTCAGGCCTGCTAGCCGTTAAGTACATCAGAGATCCGATCATCGAGCGATAGAATGACTTGTTTACAGGTTTTCCTTGAGGATCTAGAGTAAGTTCCGTCTGAGAAGCAAATGGAGTACTTGCAACTTTGCAGTCGTTCATGTTGTACTTTGCGAGAATATCCCGAATGTACTTGGCCTGATGAATAAGAATTCCGTCTTCCTTTTGCTTCACTTCTAGCCCCAAGAAGAACGTCAGCTCTCCCATCATGCTCATTTCAAATTGTGCCTTCATGACGGACTCGAATTCTCTACACAGTTTTTCGTTGGTCGACCCGAAGATGATATCGTCCACATAAATCTGAACCAGCATTACATCTTCCCCGACTCTTTTGGTGAAAAGAGTCATGTCGATCGTTCCTCTGGTGTATCCACACTTCAAAAGATAAGTTGACAAAGTCTCGTACCAAGCACGTGGAGCTTGGTGAAGACCGTAGAGGGCTTTGTCCAACTTGTAGTAGCGTCCTGGAAAATGAGGATCTTCGAAACCTGGAGGCTGGCACACGTAGACTTCTTCCTTTACCTTCCCATACAGAAAAGCGCTCTTTACGTCCATCTGAAAAACTTTGAAATTTCTGTATGACGCGTAAGCTAGGAATATCCTAATGGCTTCCAATCTTGCAACTGGAGCGAATACCTCTTCGTAATCGATTCCTTCCTCCTGACGAAAACCCTGCACCACTAATCTGGCCTTGTTCTTGATTACTACTCCACGATCATCCATCTTGTTTCGAAAGACCCATTTGGTACCAATCGGAAACTTTCCTTCTGGTAGATCAACTAACACCCAGACCTTGAGTTTGCGAAACTGAGATAATTCTTCCTGCAATGCTTGAACCCAACTGGAGTCTAGAATAGCGTCTTCGATGTCCCGTGGAACTGATTGTGACAGAAAAGCTGCAAATAGCCCTTTGTTGATGCTTGACGACTGCCCGCGTGTACGCACTCCTTCTTCGACTGCGCCGATAACATTTTCAAGAGGATGATTTCGATTCGTCTTGTATCCAGCGTTTGTCAGAGCTTCAATTTGCTGCGGAAGGTTGGTGAAGTGTTCGTCCACATAAATCACTGGTAGATCATCTTCTTGAGTTGGCTCATTTACATTCGCCTGTGAAGAAGAAGCACCGTTTTCTTGGGTGTTCTCAGGCGAAGTGTCACCAGTTGCTTCATTCACTGCCAAAATAGGGTCAGCAGTTGATGGAGATAGACGGGTAGTAAATGGAGTTAAACCAATGTCGGATGAGTCAAACAGTGGTTCAACATGAGTGTCTTCAACAGATTCAGTGTTTGGAACCACTTCCGGGATTTCAAAGGTGTTAAAAATCACACCCACATCATAGAACCAATTAGGAGTACTTCCGGTGTTGGTGTAGTTTCCTTCTTGAAAATCAACATAGTACGATTCAATCACCATCTTTGTTCTTTTGTTGTAAACCCTATATGCCTTCTGTGTGGATGAATACCCCATGAAGTAGCAGACATCACCCACTGCTTCAAATTTGATTAGGTTTTCTTGAGTGTTTAGAAGAGTGCACGAACAGCTGAATGGTCTGAAGAAGTCCATGAGCGGCTTCCTTTTGAAGAGAAGTTCATATGCTGTCTTTCCATGAGGTTTTACAATGAGTACCCTGTTTAGAACGTAGCATGCTGTGTTAACTGCTTCTGCCCAGAAGATGATTGGAAGCTTTGAATCCACCAGCATGGTCCTTGCGGCTTCAATCAATGTTCTGTTCTTGCGTTCAGCAACCCCATTTTGTTGAGGAGTTCTGGCTGCACTGTATTGAAGATGAATTCCCTTTTCTGCACAGAAGGATATGAAAGTTTGATTTTTGAATTCGGAGCCATTATCACTTCTGATTGACTTCACTTTTAATTTGGTCACGTTCTCAATCAAGGGAATGAACGCCTTGAGAATTTCCGCTGTCTCACTTTTTGCCTCAAGGAAATAAACCCAAGAAAAACGAGAGAAATCATCTGTAATCACCAAACAATAAGAACTTTTAGCAAGACTTTTAACACTAATTGGACCAAAAAGATCCATATGCAACAACTGAAGAGGTGCCGTAATCGTGTTCACTGCTTTGGACTTATGCGGTTTCTTATGTTGTTTTCCCTGGGCGCATGCAATACATTTTTCAGAAAATGGAAATTCCTTAATTGGAAGACCTCTAACTAAGTTTAACTTAGAGAGTTTGTTCATATTTTTGAAATTAACATGCCCCAGTCGCCTATGCCAAAGCAGTGACTCCGATTCTGAAGCCTTAGAGATCAAGCAGGTTAAGTTGTCATTTGTCTTGGCGTTTTTCATGTTGAGCACGTATGTGTTGTTTTGTCTTGGAGTAGTGAGCATGATCATTTCAGCAGGAACAACATATCCGGGCTTCAGGAACAAGCATTCCATGTCATTGAAAAGCACCGATATTCCTTTATCACAGACTTGTGAGACACTCATGAGATTGTAGCACAGCTCCGGCACATAATTGACATTCTCCAGAGTGAGTGCTTCAGACACCACATCTCCTACACCAACGATCTTTCCTCCCTTCTCGTCTCCAGCGAAAGATACGAAATCACCATCGATGAAACGAAAATTCTTCAGGAGTTCCTTCAGTCCTGTCATGTGTCTTGAACATCCGCTGTCTACGTGCCAGATGTATTCCATGAGCATGCGGAGCCATTTCTGGAGTTTATTCTGATATACACAATAATACAAATAAACACATTAGTTAGTTTTGGGAACCCAGATTTGCTTCATTTCGAATCTATCGTGATTTTGACCCACTTTGGCTTCTTTTTGTTTCCAAAAATAGGCAGTTGACTCGACCAGATTTTTAACAGATTTCTTAAGATAATTTAACTGATATGTGACATTTGTAAGAAAATCATGCTCTGGTTTAGAGAATTTCTTGGTTTTACAATGTTTCCCTGTATGTCCTAAATGACCACAGCGAAAACATCTTTTATGTCTGGGTCTTTTGGTGTTAGAAGATGATGTATGTGATGAGTGTCTTGAGCGTTCTGCTTTCTTCATTTTCTTGTCAATTCTGCTTTCATCTTCTGAACATTCTTCATCGTTGTCGTAATTAGATGAGCTTTCAGATGTTTGGTATCCACTTGAGTCTTGTTCTTCGCTTGCTTCGTAAACTGAATCATTGCAACTTTGATCTTCGCTTGAACTCTCTGGATATTGGTCTTTAATTGTTTCAACACTTGAGCTTTCTGAGCTTTCACTGTCTGTTGTTTCTGACATTAGCTCATCCTCAGGGCTTGAAGTCTTCTTTTCATCTTCTGAGTCAGCAATGCTTGAGTCTTCATTGTATTGATCTGTAGTGACACTCTTTTCTGAATCTGTCATACCTGTTCTAGAAGGAATAAATTCGGGAATTTCCTCGGTGAGGAATTTTCCAAAGCTATTCTTTTTCAATTCTGGCACAAATACAGGAGATTCACAAACAACTTTATCATCACAAAATGCAGAATTTAAATCATGACATTCAAACATAGCATGTTCACGATCACGGGTCTCAAATGTAGGCACATGGCCCTTACAGTCATCCGAAGATTTAAATTTAGGCACATGGCCATTACAGTTATCCATCCTAATTAAATTATTACATTCATCCCAAATATTGTTTTCCTTAGAACAGTTCCAGGCAAACCAGTTAACAGTGGAATAACTGTTGCCTGAATAACCTATTCCTATTTTTGAACCGCCGCAGTCTCCATCCTCATCGCACACATCTTCTTTACACACAATTGGATCTGCATTACTTTTAGAAAAGTTAGCGGTTGTTTTGTTTTCACAAGAATTTGTTTGTTCCACAGAGGCATTTTCATCAATGAGATCGTTTTCATGATGAGGAGTAGGTATAGGCACGTAGTTTTTGCTATGTGGTGGAAGAAAGAGTTTTCTCTCGTTTCCTTGCCTATCCTTATACCCGATTCCGTCTTTCACAAACGTTGGTCGTTGGCAGTTTTTGATGTCAGTAAAGGCCTTTTGACTGACATTCCATTTATCAATGATGATTTGCAATTTGTTCTTTTCATTTAAAGCCATTTCTAATCAATCTGTGAGATCGTTAATGATGAAATCTTTTCTAATCACAAATTCTTTTAGTGTTTGCATCTCAGCTAAAGTTGAATTCAACTTTCTCTGGTATGCGGCCTCGTTTAGTTTAAGTTCGTTATTCATTTTTAAGGCCTTGTCTTTTTGTCTCTCAAATTCAAGATTAAGAGACTTGTAATATGCCACGACATCAACGCATGCAGGTGTGCATAACTTTTCCTTGAAACTAAGTGGAATACTGTTTACCAAGTCCTTGTCAGCTTTCTCCTTTGATGAGTCTGCTTTCATCGCGGCTGCTGGGACTTTTTCCTTGTCCTTTTCAGATGTCTCTTTCGAAGCATGATCCTCTGCTTGATCACACTTCTCTTCCTTTTCAGGCTCCACTGAAGTCAGAATGCTTTTCAAACCTTTGTCAGCAGTATTGTCTTCTTTTGGGATTCCAGCTGTCTGCTTCTCAAACTGCCTTGATGAGGATTCACCCGAGATCTTGGCCATCAGGGCTTTGTTGACTTGCTCCTTTGCCTCAGTAATTTCTTCACTCCAATCATAGTCTTCTACGACTAAAGCTTTTGGCGTGCTAGGGGACGCGTTGTTCTTGTTCTCTTCAACTGTGATTTGCTTTACAGCAGGAGTGGTTTGACTGTTTCCTTCTTTCAACAGAGGACAATCACGCTTGAAGTGTCCTAGATTCTTGCAGTTGTAGCACCTAAGTTTAGATTTGTCAAAACCAGCTTTTCCAAGACCCAAACGCTTTCCTGTCTTGTCTTGAAATTTCTTTAGCCTCAAAGTGATCATGGCCATTTGCTATTTCAGATCCATTTCCTCCATATCATCTGGATCAACCTGATACATGTCTTCAGCAGTGAACATCTCCTTTTTCAGATCCCCCGACATCAGGGCTTCATAGCTGCTCAGAAAAGTGTTGAAGAGTGCCACGTTTTCAGTGGACACTTTCAATGCTTGAGTGTCAACAGTGATAGTCTTCTCAACAAGTTGTGGGGCTTTTGATGCGCTTGCGGAAGCGTTTGCATAGATTAAGTTAGAAGCTTGTGGAGTAATGCCCCCTGAAGCAAGAAATGCCACATTCTTCAATCCAGCTGAGGTTTGAGTTGACTTTGGTTGGTAACCGGCAGTGTTCATCTCTCTTTTGTTGACATCCATTTCAAAGGCTCTTAAGGTGTTGATCAGGTCGGACAGAGTGACAGGATTTGGATTATTGAGGAAATCCTTCTTGATCATCATGCATTGTAGGCTCCATTCTTTTGGAAGTGAGTCTAGCAGCTTCTTTATTGCAGCACGGTTAGAGACAGGATTTCCTGCCTTCTTCATTTTGGTCATCATATGCAGAAAGCGACTGATGTGATCTGACAGACTTTCTCCACGAACTCCACAGAACATGTCGTATTGCTTCTGCACCATATCTCTCTTACTTTTAATTAGCTCTTCATTTCCCTCATAATACTCAATCAATGCATTCCAGAGTGCACTTGCAGTTCGGTGTTCTTCAAACATGTTGCAATCATCAGTTGACAGGGCCATGGTTAAGGCTGCATGCGCACGGCGATCGCGTTGGATTAGGGCTTTGTCTTCCTCAGTGAAAGTTGTGGGGTCAGGGTTAGCAACCACCAAGTCATTACGAATGACCGTTGGAATGTGGGGACCAGCGGTGACTGAGACCCACAAATTGTAGTCCGTGTATTCGAAGAACGACTGGATGCGAGTCTTCCAAGTGCTGAAGTCTTCAGTAGCTTTCAACTTTGGTGGTCGAGTGGTGGTTCCAGTATCAAGTTCCGCTTGAGCAATTGGACTTAGTTGATTCAACGACATCTTTGCTTGTTTTAGACAAAAAGGAGCTGAACAGAACTTAATTTCGCTGACAAGTCACAAAAAACTGGTGAAAAGACTAACTTCGCCGATGATGCTCAACCTTCGCTGGTGATATAAGGGATCCTGCACGAGCGAATCCGATAACTTCGCTGACAATACACAACACAAACAAAAGTTAGGTTAATATCACCGATTACCGTGATAAGAACGCTGTGGTTCGCTATCACGGTTCTCGAAGTCGCCTTCGATAACTTCGCTCAAGGGTCACTGGACACTATTTCGCAAATGATCACTAATTTCGCTCGAATGACAATCGTCGAAGTTAATGATCCTGCGATGAGTTTCTAAAAGATTTGATTCTGTTCGCTATCTTCAACACTGAGTTCGCTGTATTCAAAAAATAAGTTCGCTATCTTCAAAAACTGTTCGCTGTGTTCAAAATAATTTCGTTAGACAGAGGGTTTAACACGAACTAAAACCCTTTAATCTCTCGAAAACAGCCCAAAAACCACCTTTTGATACATCAAAATGTCCAAAATGACTCCCTAATCATATATTAACAACAACCTATCGATTTAAACACACCAAATCAATCCATATTTAGTCCAAAAATTTGAAAACCTTGAAACTTTTGAAAACCTTCAAAACTATGAAAAATCTCAACAAGAACACAACAACCAAGAGCACTAAGGCTCTGATACCAAATTGTAGATCCCAAAAAGCGAATCCGGATCACAGTGGTTGGTTGTTTTAACCCATAACACCTATTGATTAGGTGTTTGAGATATGAAAAGTTAAGAAAGATCAAAGATGAAGGTGAAGCTTATGGATTAATGAATACAACAAGTGTTGTATTGAATCCAAACTATAAGATATAACAATAGACCACCTTGGATATCAGATTTGAGCACAAGATCAACAAAGGAATGTAACAACACCAATATTCATTCAAGAGCCAAAAGCTTACCAAGGTTACAATGAGAGGGCTATTTATAGTGTTCCTGATTAGCCAGCAAATTTATAAATTTGCTGGAATCTTATCTACACTAAGTCAGGAAACTATCTTCTAGGGAATTACAAAATAAGCCCTTGTACATTCAAAATAGCTACAAACTATGACTAAACTAATCCAGCACAAGTATCAACGATCTTAAAAGTTCTAACAGTTCTTCAATATCCTGAGGGATATTGGTCCCTACGAGCACCGAAATATCGGGATTATCCTGGTCCAGGATAATTTTCTTCACATCCTGCTCCGGATCCTCCGCGATATCCTGGGCCCGCGTCTTTAATTGCTATGCTGCACTAGGTTTGGTTGAGGATTTCATCGAGGATGAGTAGCATTCTTTCGCCTCCTGCTGATCACTATCAATTTTGACCACTCCCCAAGGGGTAGGTATCTTGATGCATTGGTGATATGTTGATGGCACGGCCTTCATATCGTGAATCCACGGTCTTCCCAGTATGATGTTATAGCAGGATAGAGAATCCATCACACAGAAACGTTGTATCGAGTTGACTCCTTCAACGTATACTGGCAACTTTATCTCTCCCACTGTATTTCTAGCCTCTCCACTGAATCCAACAAGCACGGTAGACTTCGAAGTGATATCCATTGGAGATACATTCATTCTCTTCAGAGTTTCTAGTTGGATTATGTTGACGGAGCTGCCATTATCAACCAGTATCTTGCGTACAAAATGGTTAGCCACATATAACGTTATTACCAGAGCATCATGGTGAGGATCCTGGACAGTATCACTGTCATCAGCATCAAAAGTGATCACTTTGTCAGTTGTGAGGGTAGTCATTCTGACAGGTTTGTCCCCCCTTTCGGCCTTAGCTTCCTTTGCATGTCTCTTTGCTGCCGAATACGAAGTTCCACAAATGTCGGATCCTCCCGAAATGAAGTTGATTATCTTGGCATCCGCGGGAGGTGATGCTGCTCGCTCAGGATCCTTCTCAGTATCCTGACCCTTATTCTTCTTTCTTCCTAAGAGATCTTTCAGATATCCCTTGCTTAGAAGATAGCTTATTTCTTTCCTTAGAGCAATGCAATCCTCAGTTACATGTCCGAAATCTTCGTGGAAAGCACACCATTTTGACTTATCTTTCCAATAAGCCTTTTGTTGATTCTTTCGAGGCCACCTAGCCTTGTCTCCTAGACCCTGCATAGCATACATCAATTCAGGAATATTAACAGAAAAGCAATATTCAGACAACTCAGGATACTCTTCAGGATCCTCATCTTCGACAGCATTCACTCTCTTGTTTTCATTTCTACCATATGGCTTAGGCCGATATGACTTGAATGAGGATTCTGACTTCCTGTTAGTTGACTCATAAGTGTTAGATGAGTTCATCCTTTCTTGCATTCTCCTGTCATCTTCCAGACGGATATATCTCAAAGCCCTGTTACGAGCTTCGTCGAGATTCCTGCAGGGATTCATTACAAGATCCTGATAAAACTGAGAATCCTTTTGTAATCCCATCTTAAAAGCTTGCACAGCTGTTGCAACATCAAGATGTGGGATATCCAAGGATTCTCGACTGAATTTGTTCACATAATCCCTCAGGGATTCCTGAGGCCCTTGAGTTATCCTGTAAAGATCACTGGTTAGTTTCTCAAAACTCCGACTACAAGAAAATTGACTGTTAAATAAATTAACCAAATGAGCAAACGAAGTAACTGAGTGAGGAGGAACGTTTAACAGCCATTTCAAGGCTGATCTTGTTATGGTAGAACCAAATCCCTTGCATAAGCACGCTTCCTTGAGCTCCGGAGGGATAGGGTTAATCTCCATTCTTTCCCTATATTGAGCAATATGCTCCTCAGGATCCGTAGTTCCGTCGTAAAGCTTCATGTTGGGGGTTTGAAATCTCTTTGGGATCTCAGCATCACAGATAGGATGTGCAAAACGAGATATCTTATGGCTTTCTTGGGACACTTCCGGGATCGGCTGGACCACCCCAGGTACACTGGATATCATGTCCTTCAACTTTTGAAGTTCCCTAGTAAGTGCTGATGTCACACCTGTATCCTGCAAAGATCCACTATTGTTAGTAGCCTGAGTATTATTATTATTTGACACGTTACCCGTTGGAGGATTTTGCCCATATCCTGAAGCATATCCTGAGCTCCTCATGGTTGAGATCCTGACCGAGGAGGGTATTTAAGGAGTATGACTCTGAGGAAGACTAGGCACAATATTCCCCCTGTTATCCTCAGTGTACACAACTGAACTGAAGTTCAACGCTCTGGGGTGTAAGGGAGTGACATTATCCTCAGCAGATCTGCTCGAGCCAGACTTCAGGAGTTGTATTTCCCTTAAAAGCATTTGGTTTGTTTCCTGTTGCTGCCTCATTTGTTCCTGCACACTTCGAAATAAAGTCAAAATTTCATCATTAGAGGCTAAAACAGGAGCAGATCCCTGGACACTCCGAGTAGGGATAACATCTTGAGGTTGTGAAGAAATCGGCATCCTTGGAGGAGGTGGTGGAAGCACCGAACCAGTGGTAGCAGAGGTTGTAGCAGACATAGTGGAAGAGCTCATGTTTGATCTTGAGGCCATTGTAAACAATGTGGCAAAAAGTTTAGAAAATAGAAAACCGATTAATGATTTTGCAAAGATTTTTAGTAAAAGTAGCACCACTTGCCCCACGGTGGGAGCCAAATTGTTTTGGTCAAAAATTACCGAAGCAATTTAGTGATCAAATTAGTAAAGTGAGGTAGTGTGCTAGAAAGTGTACTTGAAAATGTGCTTGTTGAGTTAATTAGGAAATCAGTATTCAGGATACGGCTCAGGATATCGAGCTGTATCTATGATCAAACAGTGAGCAAAAGTAATGTAAACGACACGAGATGTACGAGGAAAGCCCTTGATGAATCTAGATCGCCGGCATAAAACCTCGGGAGCTGACAATCGCAGCTGCCTTGTTCTTCTATTGCTTCAAATATCAGGATACAGTGCAGGATGTGGTACGGATCGACTAAGTGTTACAACGTGATTTGAATACAAGTGCGGTGTTTGCAATGAGCTAGAAAGTGAAAGTATGCGAGAGTGTAAGTGGAGATTGTGTGACTTAAACTGATCCGCCCCCATCTATTTATAGTAAAGATAAAATAACAAACTATCCTAAACTTCCGGGATCCACCGAATATTCCTTCATCGAACGTTGTAGACCTGGTCTTTCGGGCTCAACGTCTCTCCTTCAACAAACTCGTCCGAGTCTTGAGGAGAAGAAGTCCTCTTGTTCGTTAGCAAGTCTCAGCCTTTAACCTGCACGTGGTTAATTCAATAAGCTTCAGGATATCACCCAAGATGTTAGCAATATCCTCTTCCAGCATCCTGGTCACAAATAAACAAACAAAGGCAGGATATTGGTCAGGATACGTATGTTAAGAAAATGACCCCTAACACTTAGCTAACGTGAAAACGTTAGAAACCTTAGGAACAGATGTATGGTACGTCTACCATTATACGTAGGATCCCGGATATAGCCAGTACAATGAAATTGTCAGCCCCTAAAGCGAGTATTGGTCACATTGCCATGAACTGTACCAGGATCATCGTGCGCTGCTGGCGAAACTGGGGACATGCCCAAAACCGGGGACTAGCCCAAATAACTGGGGTCAAGCCCAAATAACTGGGGTTAAGCCCAAATAACTGGATACTTCTGTGGATACTCAATCCATTGTTAAGGATACCTAAACCTTCTGCAAAACTCAGAATCAAGTGAAAGGAGGATAAAGGATCCAGGATCCTTATCCTTGTATATAGAATGTTTAAAGAATGAAATAGTTTGAGATTAGATCATTACCAAAATGAGGATCCTCTGTCCTGTAAGGATCCTTCAAGGATACTTGTCAGGTAAGAATCATGGATCCTTATTACATGAAGTATTTCTTCAAGTGGACAGCATTCCAAGCTCTTGGTAACAAATCACCTTCCATTGTTAGCAATCGATATGCCCCCTTTCCTGCTTCAGCTTCAATCAAATAAGGGCCTTCCCACTTTGGTGCTAACTTCCCATCAGCAGGATTGGTGGTGTTCTGAAATGCTTTCCTTAATACCATATCACCAACTTGGAATTTCCTGATCCTGACATTTTTGTTGTAGGCTCCGGCCATCCTTTGTTGATAACTGGCTATCCTTATCCTTGCCAAATCCCTGAGTTCTTCTATAGTGTCCAAGTCTTGAACCAAGTTTTCAGCATTTTCTTCAGGATCACAAATGCTTGTTCTTGCAGTAAGAACCACCATCTCTGTAGGGATCACTGATTCTGCTCCAAATACCAAAGAGAATGGAGTTTGGTCAGTAGCATTCTTGGGAGTTGTCCTATCAGCCCAAAGTACATAAGGTAGTTCTTCTGCCCATTTTCCTTTCTTGGATCTAAGCTTCTTCTTCAAATTGTTGATGATGATCTTGTTGGATGATTCTGCCTGGCCATTAGCTTGTGGGTAGACTGGTGTTGATGTTATCATCCTAATCCCCCAACTGTGACAAAAGTTAGTAGTTCTACTCCCAATAAATTGGGATCCATTATCACAAACAATTTCAGAAGGGATACCAAATCTAGTAATAATATTTCTCTTAATAAAGGATATCACTTCCTTTTCTCTGACTTGAGCAAAGGCTTCAGCCTCTATCCACTTGGAGAAGTAATCAGTCCTGGCAAGCATGAATACTTTTCCACCAGGTGCCTTAGGAAGCTTACCGACTATATCCATTCCCCATCTCATAAATGGCCAAGAAGAGGATATAGGATGCAAAAGCTCTGCTGGTTGGTGAAGGATATTACTATGTCTCTGACAAGGATCACACTTCTTGGCATATTCCACAGCATCCTTCTTCATAGTAGGCCAATAGTATCCTGTTCTCACGATCCTTGAGAATAATGCCCTGCCCCCAGTGTGGTTTCCACAATCTCCTTCGTGAAAATCCTTTAGGACTTCTTGGATTTCAGGATCCTCAATGCACCTTAGGTATGGACCTGCAAGAGATCGTTTATATAACATGTTATTCAATATTGTGAATTGAGATACCTTGATTTTGAAAGCCCTGGGGTTTTCTCCTATAGGAATCTCTCCATGTTGTATGTATCTCATGATTGGAAGGATCCATGATCCTGAATGAGATTGAGTATCATCACTAGGGATGATTGCAGAATCCTCTTCTATCTCCATGGCTACATGATCCTCGATAGCAGGGTTTAGGATGTGGATAATAGGGATCCTGATATCCTCCGGGATCTTCAAGGATGATCCTAGATTGGCTAATGCATCAGCCTCTGCATTCTCTTCCCTTGGTACCTGTGTCAAACTAAAGGAAACAAAAGAGAGTGCCAATTCTTTGACTATCTCTAGATATTTGATTAGCTTTTCACCTTTAACAGCATATGATCCATTAAAGTGATTAGTAATTAACAATGAATCCACATGTACCTCAAGATACCTGATCCTCATATGCTTAGCGATTTGCAAACCAGCTATCAAGGCTTCATATTCAACCTCATTATTAGTAGTTTGGAACTCACAAGCTATGGAGTGGGGTGTTAGGGGAGGATTTTCCAATGATCATTGATCCTCAATTACTGTTGGGCTTAGTGATCCTCACTTCTGTTTGAATTGGTGATCCTCAGAAGTATTACAGGATCAGGATCATGGATCATCTTAAGGATCCTTATACTAACGATTGTCTGCTTTGAATATGAAGTTGTTTTGCAGGAGTACGAGCTTGGACTTTGTCTTGGCGATATTCCTGGAGCATATTCCATATTTATTCAACACGTGCATGGCTGAAATGGACATTATGGAGGTCGTGGAGGACTTGCACCAATTGCGGAATGTTTGTTAGCTTAGATATTTTCCATTTTTAAAAGGGATAGCGAGCTAAATAGAGACACTTAGCTATTTTTAGCTTAACACACACACTCGCAACTGCTCTCACCAGCTCTTGACAATTCACTTGGCGATTACACACTTTTTTGCACATTACACTATAGTGATCCTTGTAATTAGCTCGCTATCATCCGAAGTTGTAATACATTTCTTGTTTAATCTGAGTTGGTGATCGGTAGTTTCCATCACCCGAGGTTTTTTATGCCAGAGATCATTCATTGATCAAGGGCTTTTTCCTCGTATAAATCTTTGTGTCAGTTGTTCATTACATTTCTGAGTGATCCTTCACATTGTTCATTGATTCAAGCATCATACCTCACAACAGAAAGTTTGGTTGCATTATCATTGCTTGATTTTTGACCAAAACAGTTTGGCGCCCACCGTGGGGCAATTGGTGCTTCATTCCTAAGAAGATTCGTATTTTCGTGGTTATTTCGGTTCGCTACAACCAAGCAGATGGCTTCCTCAGCGAAGAACACTTCAAGTTTAATGCCATCATTCAGTTCTTCACAAGGGGTTCCTCCTTTGCCTCCACCACCTTCTGGATCCCAGAAGAATGCTGATAACGCTGCGAAGAGACAAACCCCCATTTTCCAAAAACCACCAACATCTTCTGTTTCCACTAATCCTACCACTAATGATCTTTTTAATCTGATTTTGCAGATGAGGGATCGTATGCAAGAGCAGGATAAAACCAACGAAATGATCCTCAGGGAGATAGGTGATATCAAGAAACATAAGAAATCGGTGGAGGATCATTCCCCATTGATGCCCAGGTGGCTGAACTTCGACACTCTAGTCATAACTTCCCAGCAATTAGCAGCTCCGGAGGTGCAATACTTGGGTGAATTACCAGGAAGACGTTATGGAACAACAACAATGACTCAGGCTCCTGGATCTTACCTTCAACCTTCCGGAACCTCTGTCCAGCATCAGGGATCCTTCGTCAGCTCAGGAGGATATTTGGGAATGCACTCGGTTCAAGGATCCTCCATGGTTCAAGGATCCTCATCTCAGCCTCAAGGATCCTCCCAGGTCCAAGGATCCTTCCCGGTCCAAGGATCCTTCCAGGTTCAAGGATCCTCCCAGGTCCAAGGATCCTTCCCGGTCCAAGGATCCTCCCAGGTTCAAGGATCCTCCCAGGTCCAAGGATCCTCCCAGGTCCAAGGATCCTTCCCAGTCCAAGGATCCTCTCTGGTTCCAGGATCCTTTCAGGTTCAAGGATCCAACATCTTTCAGGATCGAGGATCCTTTAGGAGTATGCAGCCTCCAAGTTCGGATGTTCATCAAGGAGACTTCATACCAATGCAGACCATTGCTTCATATGGTCCTTCGATCATACCGGAATCCCATCAATACGGATTCACATCTGGAATTCCAAACATGAATCCTCTAGGAGGTAATACTTTTAATAATTCTTATAACACTAACCATGGCTCCATGCAGGATACAGGAATCAATCAAGCTATGGCTAGGGAACTACAGAAGCTTAAGGATATGATATCCAGTGTACCAGGAGTGGTTAAACCCATTCCTGAGATTGCAAATGGTAGCCATAGGATATCTCGTTTTACACCACCCTTATGTGATGCTGAGATACCCAAAAGATTCCAGATACCATCCATGAAGCTCTATGATGGTTCAACGGATCCAGAGGAGCATGTAGCTCAATACAGGGAGAGGATGGAGATCAATCCAATTCCTGAGAGGTTAAAAGAAGCATGTCTATGCAAGGGATTTGGATCCACACTCACAGGATCTGCTCTTAAATGGCTGCTAAGTCTTCCCCCTTACTCTATTACTTCATTTGCTAATCTAGTTAATTTGTTTAATAGTCAATTCTCTTGTAGTAGAAAATTTGAACGATTAACTAGTGATCTATATAGGGTAACACAAGGTCAAAATGAATCACTTAGAGATTATATCACTAAGTTTAGTAAAGAATCCTTAGATATTCCTAATTTGGATATTGCTACGGCTGTAGAAGCCTTTAAAATGGGATTGCTTAGGGATTCATTATTCTATGATGATCTTGTTATGACACCTTGCAGGAATCTTGATGAAGTAAGAACCAGGGCCCTTAGGTTCATCCGCCTAGAGGATGACAAAAGGATCCAGGATAGATTGACAGGATCCTCAAAACAGGAGAAACAAGGATCCTACTTCAGGAACAACAAATCAAAGTCCTACAACAAATCTGATAACCAGAACGTGCATGCAGTGGAACAAGAATAGGATGATGAGGATTATCCTCCTATTTCTGAATACTGTTTTTCTATTGATAACAATGAACTAATCCTTGCAATGCAGAATCTACGTGAGAAAGCTAGGTGGCCGAGAAAAAGTGATAAACCAGCTGCTACAAAGGATAAATCCAAGTGGTGTGCATATCATGAGGATTTCGGGCATCTCACTAAAGAGTGTATTGCACTAAGAAAGGAAATTGGTTACTTGTTGAGCAAGGGGCATTTGAAGGAACTTTTGGGACGAAAGAAGTCAAGGATCCAAGATCCTGAAAGGATCCCGGAGAAGGCTCCTGCTCCCCCAGCAGATGCACAAGTTATAAACTTCATATCCGGTGGATCAGACACTTGTGGTACTTCCTTTTCAGCAGCCAAAAGACATGCCAAGGAAACCAAGATGGATAACGGAGATAGACCCATCCGGACGTCCACTGTCACCCAGGATAAGATTAAAACTTTTGATGAGGATGATCGTCTTGATGTTCAGGATCCTCATCATGATGGTCTTGTTATTACCATGTTTATTTCTAATCATTTGTTCGCAGGATCCTTATAGATGGAGGAAGCTCTGTGAACATCATTCAGCTTGATGTCCTCAAGAAGATGAATATCCCGGAGTCTGATATTGTCCCAAGATCCTCAGTCCTTGTGGGATTCAGTGGGAAAACTAAGAATACATTGGGGGACTTCAAACTCCCAATCTATATTGAAGGATTGCATTCTTATCAAAAAATTTGTGTTATAGATTGCTTATCTTGTTGCAATGTTATCCTTGGCAGGCCATGGATACATGATATGAAGGCAGTCCCATCCACCTATCATCAGTGTGTGAAGCTTCCAAGTCCATGGGGAGTGGTGAAAATTGAGAGTGATCAACAAGAGGCTAAGAATTGTTATACATCATCAATGAAGCCAGCCTCAAGACCAAGGGAACAATAGCAATTAAAGTATCCTTCAAGAGATGTCTTGGAGGCAAGAGAACATGATTTGAAAGAAATCCTCATGGATCCCCATGATCCTGAATCCAAGATCTTCATAGGGTCAGGGATCCTTAGCGACATTGAATAGGATCTAGTATCCTTCCTTAAGAGGAGGAGATCCACCTTTGCCTGGAAGCATGAGGACATGACAGGTATATCCAAATATATAATTACTCATAAACTTGGCATTGACAGGTCATTCAAGCCTATACATCAAAAGAGGAGGAAGTTTGCACCTGAAAGGAATGCTATTATCCAGGAAGAAGTAGATAAACTACTTCGGGCAGGTATGATAAGAGAGGTTAAGTATCCAAGATGGTTAGCCACTGTGGTTGTTGTTCAAAAGAAAAATGGAAAGTGGAGGGTATGTGTCGATTTTACTGATTTAAACAAGGCATGTCCCAAGGATCCTTTCCCATTACCCCACATTGACTCCATGGTGGATGCTACCGCGGGTCATGAGTTGTTGACTTTTATGGATGCTTCATCTGGATTTCAACAAATTCAGATGGAACCATCTGATCAATTGGATACAGCCTTTATGACCCCAACTGGTATATATTGTTATATTGCTATGCCATTTGGACTAAGGAATGCAGGTGCTACTTATCAAAGGCTAGTCAATATGATGTTCAAGAAATAAATTGGACACACTATGGAAGTCTATATTGATGACATGGTAGTTAAGTCCAAGAAAGCTGAGGATCACCTTAAAGACTTGGAGGAAGCATTCAATATCCTTGATAAATTTAATATGAAACTAAATCCTTCCAAGTGTCATTTTGGTGTTAAGGTAGGTAAATTCTTAGGCTATATGGTGACAAAGAGGGGCATTGAAGCAAGTCCAGAGCAAATCAAGGCTATTGTGAATATCAAATCTCCTGCCAATGCTAAGGATGTGCAAAGATTGACAGGCAGGATCGCAGCCTTGAACAGATTCATATCCAAATCCTCAGAAAAGTGCAAGGAATTCTATGACATCTTGAGGAAGAACAAGAAATTTGAATGGACTGAGAAGCATGAAAGTGCCCTCAAAGCTCTTAAGGATTACCTATCTTCAGCCCCGGCCCTGATGAAACCAGAAAAAGGGGATATATTATCCTTTTACTTAGCAGTATCCTCAAAAGCAGTAAGTGCGGTCCTTGTTAAGGATCACCAAGGTACACAACATCCTGTTTATTATGTAAGTAAGAGTTTACTTGATGCTGAATCCAGGTATTCACACTTAGAGAAACTTATCCTTGCATTAATTATGGCATCTACTAAATTAAGACATTATTTTGAAACTCATGCCATTATTGTTAAGACTAATTTTGCAATTAAGAATGTTCTCAGGAAACCTGAAATGTCAGGAAGGATGGCTAAGTGGGCAGTGAAGCTGAGTGCATATGATATAAGATATGAACCAAGGACTGCCATCAAGTCCCAAGCCTTAGCTGACTTTGTGGCAGATTTTAGTAGTGATTTGCAAAAGGAAGCTGAGTTATAAGTCCAACAGCTTGAAGAAACTAAGGATCCTTGGATACTCTTCACTGATGGAGCCTCCAATGTGAAAGGAACAGGACTTGGAATACTACTAAAATCGCCACAGGGGGACATAATACCCCACTCCATAGCTTGTGAATTTCAAACTACCAACAATGAGGCTGAATATGAAGCCTTGATAGCTGGTTTGCAAATTGCCAAGCATATGAGGATCATGTATCTTGAGGTACATGTAGATTCTTTATTGATCACCAATCACTTTAATGGATCCTATGCTGTTAAAGGTGAAAAGCTAATCAAATATTTAGAGATAGTCAAAGAATTAGCACTCTCTTTTGTTTCCTTTAGTTTAACACAGGTACCAAGGGAAGAGAATGCAGAGGCTGATGCATTAGCCAATCTAGGATCATCCTTGAAGATCCCGGAGGATATAAGGATCCCTATTATCCATATCCTGACCCCTTCTATCGAGGATCATGTAGCTATGGAGATCGGAGAAGATTCTGCAATCGTCCCTAGTGATGATACTCAATCTCATTCAGGATCATGGATCCTCCCAATCATGAGATACATACAACATGGAGAGATTCCTACAGGAGAAAACCCTAGGGCTTTCAAAATTAAGGTATCTCAATTTACAATATTGAATAATATGTTGTATAAACGATCTCTTGCAGGACCATATCTAAGATGCATTGAGGTTCCTGAAATCCAAGAAGTCCTAAAGGATTTTCATGAAGGAGATTGTGGAAACCACACTGGGGGCAGGGCATTATTCTCAAGGATCCTGAGGACAGGATACTATTGGCCCACTATGAAGAAGGATGCTGTGGAGTATGCCAAGAAGTGTGATCCTTGTTAGAGACACAGTAATATCCTTCACCAACCAGCAGAGCTTTTGCATCCTATATCCTCTTCTTGGCCATTTATGAGATGGGGAATGGATATAGTTGGTAAGCTTCCTAAGGCACCTGGTGGAAAAGTATTCATGCTTGCTATGACTGATTACTTCTCCAAGTGGATAGAGGCTGAAGCCTTTGCTCAAGTCAGAGAAAAAGAAGTTATATCCTTTTATTAAAAGAAACATTATTACTAGATTTGGTATCCCTTCTGAAATTGTTTGTGATAATGGATCCCAATTTATTGGGAATAGAACTACTAACTTTTGTGACAGCTGGGGGATTAAGATGATAACATCAACACCAGTCCACCCACAAGCTAATGGTCAGGCAGAATCATCCAACAAGATCATCATCAACAATTTGAAGAAGAAGCTTAGATCTAATAAAGGAAAATGGGCAGAAGAACTACCTTATGTGCTGTGGGCTGATAGGACAACTCCTAAGAATGCTACTGGCCAAACTCCATTTTCTTTGGTATTTGGGGCAGAACCAGTGATCCCTACAGAGATGGTGGTTCCAACTGCAAGAACAAGCTTTCGTGATCCTGATGAAAATGCTGAAAACTTGGTTCAAGACTTGGATACTATAGAAGAAATCAGGGATTTGGCAAGGATAAGGATGGCTAGTTATCAATAAAGGATGGCTGGAGCCTACAATAAAAATGTCAGGATCACGAAATTCCAAGTTGGTGATATGGTTTTAAGGAAAGCATTTCAGAATACCACCAATCCTGCTGATGGAAAGTTGGCACCAAAATGGGAAGGCCCTTATTTGATTGAAGCTGAAGCAGGAAAGGGGGCATATCGATTGCTAACAATGGAAGGTGATTTGCTACCAAGAGCTTGGAATGCTGTCCATTTGAAGAAATATTTCATGTGACAAGGATCCGTGATCCTTACATGACAAGTATCCTTGAAGGATCCTTACAGAACAGATGACCCTCATTTTGGTAACATTCTAATCTCAAACTATTTCATTCTTTTATTCTCTTATATAAGAATAAGGATCCTGCATCTTTTATCCTCCTTTCACTTGATTCTGAGTTTTGAAGGTTCAGATATCCTTGTCTAAGGATTGAGTATCCACAGAAGTATCCAGTTATTTGGGCTTGACCCCAGTTTGGGCCTGTCCCCAGTTTCGCCAGTAGCGCACGATGATCCTGGTATAGTTCATGGAAATGGGACCAGTACTCGCTTTAGAGGCTGATAATTTCATTGTACTAGCTATATTCAGGATCCTACGTATAATGGTAGACGTACCATACATCCGTTCCTAAGGTTTCTAATGTTTTCACGTTAGCTAAGGTTTTGGCATTTTCATGTCACTAAGTTTGGATAGTCGCCAGTGAGGGCCATACTCCAGTTTACACACGATCCTTTGGGCTTGTCCCCAGTTATCCTTTGGGCTTGTCCCCAGTTATCCTTTGGGCTTGTCCCCGGTATATTGGGCTTGTCCCCAGAATTGTTGGGCTTGTCCCCAGTTACTAACTCTTATCTTATATTAGCTTAGTCCCAAGTTGTATCCTATTTCAGGTTTTTGGAGACAAACGACCAAGGATCCTTGATCCTTACTTTCTACTAAGGTTTGTCTTTTGGTTATCCTGATTATAAGTGTTAAAGGTTAGGATCCTAACTTGGATTCTCAGGTATGATCCTTAACTATTTTGATTTTATTCGTTATTCATTTGAGTGACCCTTATTCTTTGACAACTGAATTTATGATCCTTAAACTACACTACTTTTCAGAACTTGTCAACTGTAGGATATGTGATCCTTGATCATATCCTAAACTTTTTGAGGATATTTATTAAATTTTTCTTTACTTGATAAGTTTAAACAAAATCAATATCACAACAATTGAAAAGTAAAGTACTAACAAGGATAGCAACACGGGAGATAGCCAAAAAGTTAAAGTTATTTTATTCACAAAACGTTAAACCCTTTAAGGTTGTCAAAATTGCCAACCCACGTTTCTACCAGCAAAACGTGGCCTGTCCACATGGGTTGGCAAAGGGTGTCCATTGTTTACTGGTCTTTGTAGTGCAGGAAATAAAAGACGGAAGGATAACGAGTGGCTTCATCCCCCAAACAGAGGATCCATCCACCACCCATTATCCTGCCTATTGTTCAAGGATCCATGATCCTTCACCCTAGAAACTATAGTCTAAAGTTATTACAACCCATCATTGTTCAACAAAAACATCATAACCAAACAACCAAACTTAGAAAATGGGCTCCGGCTACGTCTAGAAATGTCCTTCATCGCCCATTCCTACAGCTTACACCTTTGCTGCATCACCATCTCCTCCAGCTCCAGTATCCTTCACCTGATCCTTGCCACTACCACCAGCCTCGATTGCCAGAACCTCATCAGCCTCTTCTTCGTCCTCCAACTCAGCAAGCCTAGCCTTCCAGCCCTCCATGTCCTAGCTGCTCCTGTCAAAATTAGGATCCTGAGCTTCTTGTGCCATCTGCAACTTGGTCTTGTACATGGCAATGGCAGCGGAGACTTTAGCATCCTCCATGATCTCGTGCTTCTCATAGTCAGCATTGATCTGAGCTGCAACCGCCTGAGTTTTGGCATCATTGAGGTCCTTTTCGAGGGAGGCAATCTTGTGATCCTTGAGCACCGCCACTTTTTGGAGGTCAGAGTATTTCTCCTCAATCTCTTCGACGTTCCCAACATAGTCCTCGATTTCAGCAAATTTCTGCAAAGAAGACAATGCAAAGTTCAGGATCACGTGATACTCAAGTGGGCAGGATAATTAAGCTAAGTCAGTGAACCTTACCTCAGCAAAGTACTCGAGGAACTGATGGCGGATCAGAGGCAAGCCTTCTAGATTGTCAGCTTCAGAGGTCTTCCTTTTCTTTCCACCTCTTCCCTTAGAAGTGGTAGCCTTGGGGATCGTGACAGCTGGGCTGGCAGCAAGCTTCTTCTTTGAGGATCGGACAGTGTCATGGTCAGTAACACTGAATTTGGAGACAGATCTTGAAGATTTTCCAGCACCTACACATCCAAAACAGATAAGTATCCTTATCCCATTTCTATTTAACTATTTATTTAAACATTTAATTATGCAAAAAGCAGGATACTTACTCGACATAGTGACAGAACCTGAGGATACTTCTTGAGAATCCTGGGTATTTGTTTTAAATGATCTTCTTGCGGGATCAAGTCTCCGGAAAGCGGCAAGCCTTTCCTGTGTTGAAGGTGTTGTGATGAGGTGTGCGACAGTAATAGCTACAAGATAGAAACAAAAGAACGTTAGTGATCCTTAAACAGAAACAAGCTTATTCGGTGATCCTTCTAAGGATCCTCTATCCTACCATGGGTAGTCCATTTTCTAGGCAGATCCTTTCCATCAGGGATGGAATCCCTTTTGACAAAGAAGAATCGCCGCTTCCAGTTGGTGTCATTCTTAGTGGCTATGAAGATGGGGTGTTCTTCACCAGGTTTGTGTTTGAGTAGATATCGGTGGGATCCATGGCTAACGAGGTCATACATCTCTGCAAACTCCGACATCCCCAGATCAATTCCTTCATGTTCAATGATCCTTTCAAGGGTATATAACAGATCATTGGCATCGCTTGAATGTAGGAGATGCCGGTGAGAGAGAAGAAGGATTGGGTGAAGTCTGGGAAAGGATACGAGTACCCTATTGTAAATGGTGTGACCGGAAAGGCTACCCAGGTTTCAGAAATATAATCACTTAGAACGGTGGGATCAAATGGTTTGAAATCGGTGTTTGCCGGAAAACAATGGCGGATTCTGTCAATCTGTGGATCAGTGAAGCAGCATCGTTCTTTTGCAGAATCTTTTATGATCCTTTAGCTTTTCAGGGGGCTGTCCTTCTTGTGATCCTTAGCCGGTGAGGATCTTAGCATCATCTCGATTATGACGGTAGTGAAGAAGAGAAACAGAGTGAGAAGATGAAGAGAGAAAGGAAAGAGAAATATCTGATCAAGTCTTCGAATGAAGATTTAAAGGAGGAAACACACGAATTTAAATGCTCTCTAACCCTTATCTCTAACTTCAATTTATAATGATGATCTTGCAGGGTAGTCACTTCAGTGACGTCAGGATGGTAACGGCTAGTCCGACTACAACGGCTAGTTATCCGTTGATTCGTTGCGGATAAGGACAGAAAATATAACTCGTTATTTACATTATTACTCCTTATATTTTGGGGGCAATTGTTAGGGGAGGATTTTCCAATGATCAGTGATCCTCAATTACTGTTGGGCTTAGTGATCCTCACTTCTGTTTGAATTGGTGATCATCAGAAGTATTACAGGATCAGGATCATGGATCATCTTAAGGATCCTTATACTAACAATTGTCTGCTTTGAATATGAAGTTGTTTTGCAGGAGTACGAGCTTGGACTTGGTCTTGGCGATATTCCTGGAGCATATTCCATATTTATTCCGCACGTTGACTGTCTTGTACCGAAAACCCGAAACTGAACCGACATAACCACTCCGTCTTCATCATCAACAGATTATCATCATCCCAGACATCCTCATCACCATCCTGACTCGACAACAGAACAGGCCGGAAGAAAAGGATCGAACCAGGTCAATAAAATGAGAAGAGAAGTCGAGGAGCTTACCAAAGAATCTATTGGACCGAGCACCCCACCGCCTGACTCTGCCGCTGTCGCCGCCGTGCGCGGCGGCGCCGCTCCTTTTCCGCCGTTCTTTCTCTCCCTCATCTCAATCCGTCTCTCTCTCTCTCGTATTTCTGTTTCCGCAGCCGCCACTCACCACCACCATCAGGTGGTGGTGTCTATTTAACCGACGAAATGGGGGAGGGGTTGTGATGGGTGTGTGAGTCATCGGAGAACCGCCACCACCGGCCGGAGTTTCTCCGATCGCCGGTAGTCAAGAACGAAGGGGGAAAAGGAGAACAGGGAAGGGTGTTTGGCTTGTGAGTTATTTGTGTGTGTTGTTTGTTGTCTGATTGTATAACCGAGAGAGAAAGAGAGGTCACATATGGTTAGAGAAGATGGATCCTCTGTGTTTTGTTTGAGTGTAGAGTTGAAGGTGTTTTTATTTGTGACACCTGGGTCACTGCGACCATCAAACAAATACCAAACCAATGAAATATTGTATTTCATACTTGGGATTTTTACAAATATGTGTATCATTTGCACATATCAATTCTTGTTCGATTTCGGGCTCTAAATCGCTTTCTAGAAGGTTATACGCGCACTGATGCGTAAATAAAACCAATTTAATGCAACGAACACTCCGGGATAGTGAAAAAGGCTTCACATACCTTAAATAACCTTTACATAACTTAGAAATAAGTTTTGAAGGCTTTGGTATGGCAAAATCAAGTTAAATCGCTTACAGGGACTAAATTCGACAAACTGCGAAAGTATGCCGATTTGAACTGTAACAGACATTCCGGAACATGACCATGAGTTAAACATACCATAAATATCCTTTACATAGCTTAGAAATAGGCTTTGAGAGGTTCGGTGTGCTAAAATAAACTTAGGGTCATTCAGGGACTAAAAGCGTCAAAAAGTGCACAAGTTTGCACTTTCGCGCATATCTTGCGTTCTGAATACATCCGGACATCCAAAAATTTATGTAAGCACTAAAATATTTTATTTTAGTGTTTGGCATGAGAAAAATCCATTCGTCGCGCAACTTGGATCGTTTTTCGCGCTTATGCGCATTCCGTCGTAATTAAGCGAACATCGCGATCGTACGACCAAACGAACCGACATCCGGGATATTTTTGAGCATGTTTCATGTCCACAATGTTTAGGCATCATTTTAGGGCCTTGAAAATGGCTTAACAAGCCTTAAACATGTCGGAAATGGCCTTAATACACAACGGGGACTGAATTGGAAGCTTTGGAAATTGGTTGCTGATCAGAGGGACCTTAGCGTGACACCTAGCCCCCTTGGCGTCATCCGAGGCCCCTTCTGATCAGCAAAAGCCATTTTTAACAGTTGTTTAGCACTCCCAATCCAATTCCAAGTGTTGTTTCCTGCTTATGGGGGGGGGGGGGCAATATGATGTACATGAGCTTGCCAACAAGTGTAGGGATGTGATCATTCCCTCTTCTCCAAGAAACAATCCTAACGGTTAACCAAAATCTATAAATACCCACACCCCATTCATTGCAAAACCCACTTGAAATCTGAGATTTCTCTAACTTGGGGTGTTTCATCACCTCATACCTGAGAATACTTGGATTATCAATCTTGCGGGGACCCTTTGTAAGTGTTCCTTCGTTCTTTTATTGCTTTTCGAGTCTGAAGTCAAACTTTGTTTTACTTTCTGCATTGACCAGTTTATGGTCAATGCGAAGTTCATTTGAACTTCGCAACGTGAGCGTAATCACGATGGTTATAGTCCCTTGTGACTATGCCTACTGATTACCACGTTGTCTAGGGTCGTAAGGGTAAGCGATCTAAGAAATCGCTTATACCTTCGAACCCGACCCATTTGGTCGATCATTAGGATCTGACCAAATACATTAGGTGACCATAGTATATAGGGAATAACCTTCCGAGGTTATACCTTATGGTCGCTTCGTTTAGGTAGTTGTATGATAGGTAGTTTATATGCCTTAGGTAAATTACCAAAATGCCCTTTTTACGCCAAAATTCATTTTAAGCATATGTAACATAACTTTTGGTATCTAAACTGATTTGGTAACAATATTAGATATGTTAAGGCATATTTTACTTGTCATAGGACTAGTTAGGTGTTCCGAACGCGTTTTACGCGAACGACGCGTTAAAGTTGCATAAGCTACCTAAGCGGGCCATAATGGGTCGTAAGCACTTAGGTTAGGTTTCATTTAGTATGTAGGCTTTGTTAAACTATATTACATGAGTTCTAATACTCATTTGGTTTACAAGCCCTCATTCTATCCGATCTTCCGATTTAGGTCCGGTATATTAACATAGTTACCTATATTAGGTGCCGTTTGATATCCGTGATCTCTAGCTTTGTTTGGTTGTTATTCAAGGACTACTAAGCAATCTCAAGTGAGTACATAGACCCCTCTTTTACTGTTTTCAAACTATTTTTGGGTGAAACACATGTTCCTACTTGTTACTTTCATGCTTTTCCATGTTTTCATATCATATGCTTACTATGTTCATTAGTACACTATTAGTACATTGTTTTACATTACATTTCATGCTATGTACGCCCATTGTGTGCATACTTAGTACATTGTTTTACATTACATTTCATGTTATGTATGCCCATTATGTGCATACTTAGTACATTGTTTTACATTACATTTCATGCTATGTATGTTCATTGTTGCATACTTAGTACATTTGTTTCACGTCACATGCTATGTATGTTCATTTCTTACATACTTAATACATTTGTTATTTATCACATGCTATGTATGTTCATCATACTTAGTACATTTGTTTCACGTCACATGCTATGTATGTTCATCATACTTGGTACATTTGTTTCACGTCACATGCTATGTATGTTCATTTGTTAAATACTTAGTACATTTGTTTCACGTCACATGCTATGTATGTTCATCATACTTAGTACATTTATTATTCATTCACATGCTTACATTTTGATATGATATTTGGTTTGTTTTGATGGATCAATATACATTCATTAACACCGATCACGCCGTTCGTTAGTAGGTAGTGGTACCATAGGAATTGACAACTCCCGTTCCGGACATCCTAGGTAGGTTTGGATGAAAGGAATGACCGAATTCGATTTTCATAACTTAGATAAACCTTTAATTTGTTTAAGGGTTTATCTCCTCAGTCTCAAGGCTTGGATGTATGCATTCTCACAATACCGCATAGATGTTTATATCAGTATAGCATGCATTTATTACACAAAACATAACTTTGATTTAAACCATGTTTTACTTCAATACCTTGTTTTTGTGCATTTTACATATGGTTTAGTTGATATATTTCACTTACCATACATAAACATTTTGACATTTACATACACAATTCATGATTTACATTAGACATAAACATTAGACATAGACATTAGACATGGTTTTTCACATAAACATTTTGACATTTGATTATACATAAACATTTTACTTTGGTGGTTTGGTTTGAGTAAGTGATTTAAGTAACGAGGCGTGTGTAATATGATACAAGCATGGTGGATACGCCGCTGGTACTTCCTATATATAAGTGTTTGTATGGTATTACATATCGTAGCGTTATTTGAATCATTTCAATTTGAGACATATAACATTTTATACAAATAACATACTTTTCACAAGACATTGTTTTACAAACAACTTATCTTATACAAACTCATTTTACTTGGTTATTCATTTAACCATACATTATCCTCTTATTTATACATATCATCTGAACTTATTGTTTTTCAAACGATTTATAAAACAAATCAATTTACAAGGTTCATGACTGACTTTTGCTAAACAACTTTTTTTCTAAACTTAAAAGTCATGAATCCTATTTTCACAAAAACCTATGTATCTCACAGGCATTTTTATGCTGACGTACCTATTTTCACATGTGTTTCCGGATATGATGCATATGATTTATCAAGATACACTTAGGCGGACTTGGGCCTTAGTGACAATAAAAGATGCAAGACTAGTTATTTATGTTATGTTTCTTTGATTGTCAAGACATTGTAACTCTTTTATTTAATAAAACAATATTTCAATTTCCATGTGTTATGAAACAATGATTCTGTTACAACACTCCCCGACGTTTCCGCCACGTTTTGTTGTTTTACTTGGTCGGGGTGTGACAGAAAAGTTGGTATCAGAGCTCATGGTTATAGGGAATTAGGTTATTAGTAATACTTTGACCTAGTCTATAACCTTCCTAGGACCCTAACGCGAGTTTACTTGCGTTTAGTCATAAAACGATACCGTCACCTATCCTTAGGCGACGACCACAACAAGAACACAAACTTCAAAAAAAACCGCTTTTGAAAACCAATCATCTGTTCTAGATTGATTGATTACAAGGTTTTGAACCCTCAGTTATAAGGTTTTGAACCCTCAGTTATAAGGTTTTGAACCCTCAGTTATAAGGTTTTGAACCCTCAATTATAAGGTTTTGAACCCTCTGTTATAAGATTTTGAACCCTCTGTTATAAGGTTTTGAACCCTCTGTTATAAGGTTTTGAACCTCTTTGAATTTTCAAAATCTCGTCAAAGTTTGGGTCTTATAATGTGAACACGTGCAAACTGGAAGAGTGAATGCATGTACCCTGAGTTTTCTGTCGAAGGCTAGAGTGTTCGTACAAATCCGCAGTATCGGACCAGTCACTCTTACCTGGGAACTCTTGGGGTGAGTGTTCACTTATAGGCGAGCATGTCTTCAGTGATACATTAATATGACCTGTTTACTTTGATTAGTCACCATCTCATTTGTTTACCTTAGGTAACAAACAAATGATCGCAATTTTCATGCGTTACCATTCTGTTTTGATTATCCAATAACCTTTCACTTGTTTCTTCCTATTTCTTTCATTTCCTTCTAGAATGTCTCTTCCTCTCAGCAACGGTCAAATGTCCGAGCAAACAGCCAAATTTGCCCAGCGAATAGGCGAAGTAGTCCTGAAGACTGTTGAATTAGCTACTGCCATGTATCGTCTCCAGGATGAAGCCACTCAAGAGTCACCAAGACAGGCAGGACCTAGTCAGGTGACAGCACCACCAGCCAAGAAACCAATCGAGGAATCAAAGACCATGGATGAACGATCCCCTAAGAAGTCAAAGAAGCGAAAGGCTTCTCAGAACTTCGCCATGGTCGCTCACAATGGTAAAGCCGTCCCCAACCAACCCGCTCAACCCCCTGCTAGGAAGCCATACAATGGAACTGCACCCTTGTGCAACCAATGTAACCTTCATCATCATGCTAGTGTGAAGTGCCGCAAATGCCAGATTTGTGGACTTATAGGCCATACAGCAAGGGTTTGCTCAACTGCAGCTGTACCAAATCAAGCAGGAACCATCCTGGTGGCAACACCACCTACTAAGAAGTAATACAAGGGAACGGCACCAATATGCGACAAATGTAATGGGCATCACCAAGCTCACTTACAGTGTGTGACAACCCTCACTAAACCAGGTATCCGTACAACTTGATTAATAATTAATTATTGCTTAATTACTGTGCTTGCTTGAACTTGTGAATAAACTGCTACTTGAACACTGATACATGTACTTACTTGCATCATACTTTACTTGCTGTCACTACATTATTTACATGACTGAACCTTAGTGATAAACATGATGCACAAAAAGCACAGTAGCACTATAACGGATAACCTATTGAACATGATGATAAAGCCAGCATCAGGCAAACACTGCCTCTAAGGCCTGTATGAGCCAGAAATATTTTGCTACACTAGTGGTGAGTGTAGGGATATAAGGGTTGTAGAACTGCGTCTCTAGGAATAAGTCACAATGACTGGATGTGCCTAAAACATACTCTAAGTACAAAACTCAGCACTTTACATAACAATTCAGCTTTTAGCTAACTAATAAAGTGCCAAAACATGAGAAAAATATTACTAGACACTTTCCAAAGTGTCAGAAATGAGTTGTGTCACTAAAAAGGGTATTAACGACACTTTAAGCTTTGTTGAGCACTTTAACGGATTACTATCCAACCGAACAACCGGACTATACCCGGAACATGAAAATATTGTTATTTTCATTATTTATCTTTTTCTGAGCCAGTTAGGGTCCCTGATTACCCTAACACCCTTTGTAACGCGTGACACACCACTAACCGGGTTAAGCACTTAACTACCTTACTTAACCCAACTAATAAACCTAACTATTGGTTAGAATTGGACTAGTACCCCCCCCCCCCCCTCTCTAACCGTCCCTAACTAAGGGGGGACACACTTGGTACAATTTTGATTAATTTAATCCTAGTGTTTAATATCTAGGAGGCATATGAACCATTGGTTAAACATGTTGAAAATTATCTATAAGATGCAAGGTTAACCCAACATAACACACACTCACACAACTCACAACTAAACTCTCTCTCCCTCTCCTTGCTCCTCACGGCCGAGAACAACAACAACCATCCATCCATCCTTCGATCTTGTTCAAGCCATTCCAACATCATACAAGCTTCAAGGATCACGTATTAGGAGGCTTGGTGCACTCGGAGTTTGAAGGACCTCTTTATCTTGCTTTTATCCACGCGTTTTTCGTCTAGATTCTTCCCTAGCCTCGAGCTAGTGGTATGTTACTTAAATCACCTTCTTGAACTATTCTAAAGTGGTTAATACGATTTGTAACGGTTAAAACTCGAAATCTTACAAGATGATACTTTAAAGTCTACTAAAAATGCTATAAGTGTTGGATAAAAGCTCATATGTTGTGTAAATGTTGTAGTAATTGAAATTTGTGATTATTTAGACCCGATCTATGTTGTGGTAGCTCGGATCATCACTTAACCCGGTTTGGTCATGATCACGAATCATGACATAAGGTTGTTTTGAATAGAACAAGGGTTAAAGGGTGAAACTCTACCACACACGAATCATGAACTTGTGTAAAAGTGTTTTAGCTTGTACAATAGTGTTTAAAACTAGCAGATCTACGTATCTGCAAGTGGTATTTTCAAAGGACCAAGCGTTAAAGAAATCATACTTTAAAAGACGGATCTTACACTAACAAGAATGGTTTTTAGAACACACAAGTGTGTAAACACTTGTGTAACACAAAGTTTCGACGAAATAACTATTTTTGTAAAAGTGGACGAGAAGTTGTAAAGACGGAACTTCCATAAAAACGAGGTTTTTACAAAATCGGATTGTTTTATATAAAGATCCACTAAAAGTAATGAGATTTACTTCACAGTTTGGATAAATCACAAGTTCATGAAGTTTATGCGATTTATATACAGATTTTGACTAGTTTGTGATTTGAACATGGTTTTGATTGAATAAGAAGATTGTTGGTTTGATTTATAAAAGAAAATGATACGCTTGAAAGCGTGGCCACCTCCAGTTACAGAGGAAACTCTGGCGAAATTTTTCTAAAAACCTAACACTTGGAATTATTTTCACTATAAGTGTTAGAGATACTTGTCGACTTGTTTTCAAACTATGAATTTCGCCACGGCTTTATTTATAAAATATCGGAGGTGGGATTTCACAAAATAAAACGTGATACATAAATATATTTAGTATATATTTTTCACAACATCACTTGTATAAGTGTTTATGATTATTTTGTGAACTACGTAAATATTATTTTTAGAGTAAAAATAATATTACTAAGTATTATTTTGGGGAAAATCACATGTATGAAAATATAATATTTTTGAGAAGAATATTCATATTTTGAAGTGGAAATAAAATATATTAAGTGAGACTTAATAGTGAAATCTGAATGTTACGAACACACATGTATTAAATCCCCCATCCTTGGGAAGGAAAATAACTACCAAGTATACAGAATGTAAACACGAAATAGTTGCCTAACTATTTCCCAAAAACTTAAACCATAAAGCTAAGGCACGGCCATCCGTCTAATAGAGTTAGCACGTGTAGGTCGTCATACAGCTGATTGATTTGGAGGCATACTTGGTAGAGACGCACCACTGTGAGTTCATGTCCCCCTTTTCTCTAACTGTTTTCAGTTTTCTTAACTGCGGGGGTGAAATACATGTTACTTTGATTATAAGTACATTATACATGGTATGGTTAGCGTAAGGAGGTTTACTACTTAGATCATGTGAGTGGGTAGGCAGAAACTGGAGGCCATTAATCCTCATTGTAGGACCGAGGGACGTAAGCGGTAGATCTATCTGGGTGTAGCGAGCCCAACTCTAGGCCCAACAGAACGGACCTCTGGAAGGCCCAACAGAACGGACCTTGGAGTGACTTTGTACCCAACGCTAAATCTGCTAGGTTTGAGTCTTCCTACTTGCACTTCACATATATCAATGGCCTTGCAAACAATTGGTGATCTCTTTTTCCTTATTTGCTACATACCAAGACTATTTTTATACTCACGAAGGTTTACTTACTCACTTACACATGAACTCGCTCAACATTATTGTTGATTTTTCAACTTACATGTATTTCAGGAAATTAAAGATCTGGCGCGGTATATTATGTTTTCCCGCTGCATTAGGGTTCCAAGGTCATCCCAGTTTAGGAAATGTGACTCTTTCCTGGACAAGTCACAAATCTTAAAATGCGTTTATTTCATGTCGGTGTTTATGTTATTCAAGACAATGTTTTATGTCATGAGGTTGTAAGTCTCTAAGACAATGTTGTGTTACTCTGGTTTTAAAACTTAACCAAATGGATGATCTTGCATGATTTTATTTCATATAGCTTTGTTATGGTTAAGCTATGGTATTAAGAAGTCACACCAAATTAACCACGCTTCCGAAAAGCCAGGGTGTGACAGCTTGGTATCAGAGCTCTGATCATAGCGAACTAGGATTCCTTCTCGAGTCAAGACTATGATCACTAGGGCTCTCACGAAAACATTTTTACTGCATACCACTTAAGTCCAGATCCAAAACTTTTTACAAACAAATGTTGAGCACATTTTATTATTTATAGGCTCAGTCTAGAAGGGCTGAGGCTCGGTCTGAGAGGCCGAGGCTCGGTCTGAGAGATCGAGGTAGTTGGCTAGTTGGACTAGGAAGAGTAGGCTCAGTCTTGGAGGCTGAGGCTCGGTATTGGAGACCGAGGCTCGGTCTGAGAGATCGAGGTAGTTGGCTAGTTGGACTAGGAAGAGTAGGCTTAGTCTTGGAAGCTGAGGCTCGGTATTGGAGACCGAGGCTCGATCTGAGAGGTCGAGGTCGAGGTAGATGATAGAGCAGTCTTAGAGACTGGGAGAAATTGGCTAGTGGGACTAGGAGAATGATTTGAATGCTTACTTGATGACTTATGTGATTATTTGATTGTATGATTGACTGTTTGTGCATGTTGTGTTTATGTTACAGACATTATGGACACCTCTGGCACTGGTGATTCAGACACCACAGGACCTAGACCTATAGTATCGGACGACCTAGAGTCTTCTGAGCGTGAGGTTCACACATCCGACGTTACGAGCACGGACGAGGATGATTTCCAACCCTTTGCCTTACCTGATGGTGCTGATGAGCTCGCTGATGGCCCTTTGGCCGGGGACCTACCGTTAGTGGAGATCCCTGCTCCCATACCCTTAGCTGTCTATCCTGCTTATGATTTGCTTCTCGACGCCGACGATGATGACGACGTCGATCTTTTTGATGACAAGCCTTTGGAGGATGAGGTTCAGGGCGAGGCCCTTCTTGCTGCTGGTGATCTTTTGATGATCGCAGATGCTCCCGCCGAGGAGTCTCCTGCTCACTCTCCGGTCCCAGACTCTTTCGAGTCTGTGGCCTCCGCACCTTCACACACTCAGAGTGCGCATCACTTTTCTCACGGATCAGATCCCGACCAGGCATCCTCTGTTGCCCCTATTCCTAGTTTTGCTTTCTACCACGATGATGTGGAGGACTCCGATCCTGTCTTTCCCCCAGGATTCGACTCAGATGAGGATATAGAGTTTATACCCATGGATCAGCCTATGGAGGATCCAGTCGACCCAGTAGACCCAGTTGATCCCATCGACCCTGAGTTTGATTTTGAGATGGCCTTTGATGAGCCCGAGCAGCCACTAGACCCTGCTCCTGACCCAGTACTTGAGCATGACCCAGTTCATGCTGACGCACCTATTATTGAGCCTGTCATTGCTGACCCACCTATTGATGATCATCCTATAGATGCTCCGTTGTTGGAGGGCGATCATGTCATTGCTGCTGATCATGTTGATCCCCCACTTATTGTTGATGCACCAGTTGACCCTCTTGTTGCACCTCACCATGATCCTATGCCAGTTCAGTTTGATCATGCGCCTTTTGAGGCACGGATCGACCCCCGAGACGAGCACGCCCAGTGTGGGTGGATTCCTACTGATGACGAGGTCCCACCTATTCCCCCTCAGATCACTAATACCCGTCACGTTGATTTCTCTTTTGCTCAGTACCTTCTCCAGGTCGGCATCGCGTCACGGGAGCTAGAAGGTTCTTCGGCTCACCCTTTTGGACATGTACCGGTATCTATCCCTGCTATACCACCGTCTGCTACTTTTCCCTCTGTTTCTCCATTTCATGTGGCACCTTTTGATCCCACCAGTGAGCCGTTTCTCTGGGCGTCACCTTCTGTTATACCACCGACCGACCCCTACCATTCTTTTCACATGGGGTATACTATTGAGGACGTTTTGATGTCTTTTGTCGCCCAGCACGAGGCACACACACAGCGCATTCAGGAGCTTGAGAGAGCTCAGACGCCGCCGTGTCAGTGCCAGGGTCAGACCCACACTCCTTTGCAGCCCTCTCGACCCTTACCACCAGACTATGATGCACGCCTTTTGGCACTTGAGCAGCAGGTTGCTTCTTGGTTGCGTACCCAGAGAGCCATGGAGGAGGACTGGCTCCATTTACGTCGCTTGTTTTACACTCACTTTCCCCCTCCTCCACCGCCATCCGTGTAGAGCTCTTCAGTACCGTATAGGTAGACATTGGTGAGAAGACGACGAATGCTTTTGACTGCACAGCATTTTTGGAGACTACATTTGATTCTGACTTTTGTTGACATGTATTTGATGTATTGACACTGATTCGATATAGTTTTTGGACTAGGGTGATGTAGCCCGTAGTCGACTGATTTTGTATGACACTGTGATGTACTTGTACGCTTACTATGTGGTCTCGATATATGGCAATCGCAGTATTCTCATCATATTTGATGCTTGATTTGGTTATTTGTATTTTAGGACATGGGATGTTGTGTGATTGATGCTTGTGACATGGGATGTTGTGTGATTGATATGATTATAACATGAGATGTTATGTACTATTACTATGGTTATATACATACGCTAAATTATGACCTGACTTATGTAATATAACTATGGCCTGACCGACGTAAACACATCTTTTAGAAGATGCCGCCGAGACGTGAGACACGCATGCCTACCAATGAGGCAGAACTCCAGCAAATTATCGCTGCTGCCATTGCACAATACGTCGCCTCTCAAGGAGGGACTAGTGGAAGCAACTCTGGCAACACTGGCAACAACAATAATCCACCTCATGGCAATACTAAGTCATTTAGACATACCATGACCTAATTGGATATCTTTAGCAATGATGCTAATGCCAATCGTATGTTATAACGTATGTGCAGGATGCACCTACAAGCAGTTTCTAGACTGCAAACCGGTCAACTTTGATGGCACAGGAGGTGCTGTCGCCTTTGTTCGTTGGGCCGAGAAAACTGAATCTGTTCTACGCATGAGCAAATGCGCACTGGATCAGCAAGTCACCTATATCTCAGGGCTATTCTTGGATGGAGCCCTCTCTTGGTGGAAACTGCAAGTACAGACACTTGGTGAAGCTGCTGCCTACGCGCTAACCTGGACCGAACTGAAGGAACTTATGCGCAAAAAGTACTGCTCTCGCGCGGAAATCCAGAGATTGGAAACCGAGTTCTGGCATTTGAAAATGGACGGTCCAAAAATCGCAGAATACGTTCAAAGGTTCCATGACTTATCACATGTGGTACCCTACATGGTCACTCCAGAGTTTAAGCGGATTGAACGTTTCATTTGGGGATTAGCTCCTCAAATCATAAGCATGGTAACCTCATCCAAGCCTGCGACCATTACTGAGGCGATCGATTTGAGCGTAGCTCTCACTGAGGAGGCTATTCGCCTGAACAAGTTTGATGAGATCAAGACGAAGAAGGCAGAGACTCACGTCGAGTCATCAGGAGGTAACAAACGGAAGTTCTCGAACTTCAAGCAGGGCGCCAGTGTGGTGGTTAAGAAAGGAGGATCAGACACGCCAGCTCAGGTTACAGCTGGTAGAGGGAAGAAAGGAAAGGGATACATGGGCACCCAACCCAAGTGCAACGACTGCCAACGCCACCATTCTGGTCGTTGCGGGCCAAAAGTATGCGAAGCATGTGGGAAACGTGGCCACTTGAAGGACACTTGTTGGGCCACTGCTGGTCAGGGAGGCCAGGGAGGATTCGGAAACAGAAATCACAACCGGGGTGGGAATGGAAATCGCCCACAAGGAAACTATGGAGGTAAGGAGAATCGAGGCAACAATGCTAACCAAGCGGGCGCCGTGAATCGTAATCAGAGGAATGATCAAGCTGGTGGAAACGGGCAAAGACTTGGATGCTTTAACTGCGGTGATATCGGGCATTTTAAGAAGAACTGCCCAGAGTTGAACCAAGCCCGTGGAAGAGTGTTCCAAATCGAAGCTAGGGAAGCGCGCCAGGACCCCAATGTCGTTACCGGTACGTTCCTTGTAAATCAACGCTATGCATCCGTTTTATTTGATACTGGTGCCGATTATAGCTTTGTGTCGCTAGAATTTAAGAATATGCTTGGGTTAGCCGCTAATAAGTTAGATATTCCCTACTCGATCGAATTGGCTAATGGGAAGTTAGTAGAAGCCAATGAAGTCATCAGAGGTTGTGTGATCGAATTAGGAGAGCGTGAGTTTGCTTTGGACCTACTACCAGTTCAGTTGGGAAGCTTTGACGTAGTAGTAGGAATGGATTGGTTATCAGGCAACAAGGCTGAGATAGTTTGTCACGAAAAGATCGTTCGTATCCCAACCGAAGATGGCGAAACAATTGTGGTTCATGAAGAGAAGCGTGATACGCCGTTAAGAATTATCAGCTGCCTGAAAGCGTGAAAGTGTTTGCAGAAGGGATGTGTTGCCTTCCTGGCACACATTGTGGATAAGAAGGCTGCTGAGCCAAGAATCGAAGACATCCCTGTCGTGAGGGAATACCCAGAAGTCTTCCCAGAAGACTTACCTGGACTGCCACCTCAGAGGCAAGTAGAGTTCCGCATCGATTTAGTTCCAGGCACCGCGCCTGTGGCTAAGGCACCTTATAGACTTGCTCCGTCTGAGATGCAGGAACTGTCGACACAGCTTCAAGAGCTGTTAGACAAGGGTTTTATCCGACCAAGATTCTCGCCTTGGGGAGCTCCGGTCCTGTTTGTCAAGAAGAAGGACGGTAGTTTTCGTATGTGCATCGACTACTGGGAGCTGAACAAGCTGACGATCAAGAATAGATATCCTCTGCCAAGAATCGATGATCTGTTTGATCAACTGCAAGGCTCAAGATTTTATTCAAAGATCGATCTTCGATCTGGATACCATCAGTTAAGGATACAAGAGGAGAGTATCCCGAAGACAGCCTTGAGAACTCGTTATGGACACTACGAGTTCCTTGTTATGCCGTTTGGTTTGACAAACGCACCTGCAGTCTTTATGGATTTGATGAATAGAGTTTGCAAGCCGTACTTGGACAAGTTCGTGATTGTGTTCATCGACGACATCTTGATCTATTCAAGAACAAAGGCCGAGCACGAACAGCATCTAAGAGCTATTTTGGAGCTGCTGAAGAAGGAACAGTTGTATGCCAAATTCTCCAAGTGCGAATTTTGGCTACGTGAAGTCCAATTCCTTGGACACGTGGTAAATGGAAATGGAATCCACGTGGATCCAACAAAGATCGAAGCGATCAAGAATTGGGAAACGCCAAAGACGCCAACCGAGATTCGACAATTCTTGGGTTTGGCTGGCTACTATCGAAGGTTCATTGAGGTTTTCTCAAAAATCGCTCAACCAATGACGCTCCTCACCCAGAAAGATAAGAAGTTTGATTGGGGAATCAAACAGGAAGAAGCGTTCCAGATACTGAAGGATAAGCTCTGCAATGCACCAATCTTAGCACTACCGGAAGGTACAGATGATTTTGTGGTATACTGTGACGCTTCGCGTCAAGGATTAGGTTGTGTGTTGATGCAACGCCAAAAGGTTATTGCTTACGCATCGCGTCAACTGAAAGTGCACGAAAAGAACTATACCACACATGATTTGGAACTTGGCGCAGTGGTATTTGCACTAAAGATCTGGAGACACTACCTTTATGGTACAAAGTGTACAATCTTTACAGATCACAAGAGCCTACAGCACATATTCAACCAGAAGGAGCTGAATATGAGGCAAAGACGATGGGTTGAGTTGCTGAACGATTACGACTGCGAGATAAAGTATCATCCAGGGAAGGCGAACGTGGTTGCCGAAGCCCTAAGTCGGAAGGAGAGGATCAAGCCCATAAGGGTTAGAGCTTTAGAAATGATTATTCAAACCGATCTTTCCTTGCGCATTCGTGCCGCGCAGAAAGAAGCTCTCAAGGAAGGAAACCTTGAAGAAGAATATCTCCGTGGGATGGAGAAGCTACTGGTACCAAACGAGGAAGGAACGTTATACTTCGAGAAAAGGATTTGGGTTCCTTTGTTTGGAGATTTAAGGAAGGTTATTTTCGACGAAGCTCACAAGTCACGGTACTCTATCCATCCGGGAGCGGATAAGATGTACCAAGATCTCAAAGATTATTATTGGTGGCCTAGGATGAAAGGCGATGTTGCTGTTTATGTGAGCAAATGTTTAACATGCGCTAAGGTTAAAGCGGAATACCAGAAACCTTCAGGACTTCTGCAACAACCAGAGATTCCCAATTGGAAATGGGAACAAATCTCCATGGATTTTATTACGAAATTGCCAAGAACGCCAAGAGGCCATGACACTATTTGGGTAATAGTGGATCGATTAACAAAGTCAGCACACTTCTTACCTATCAGAGAGAAGGATAATACGAGCAAATTGGCTGAAATTTACATGAGAGAGATCGTCGCGCGCCATGGAGTACCTCTCTCAATCATCTCTGATAGAGACGGAAGGTTTGTGTCAAGGATATGGCAATCCTTCCAAGAAGCCTTTGGCTCACAATTGAATCTGAGCACTGCGTTTCATCCGCAAACTGACGGTCAGAGCGAGCGAACGATACAGACTTTGGAAGACATGCTGAGAGCGTGTGTTATGGATTTGGGCGGTAGCTGGGACAAGCATTTGCCTTTGGTCGAATTTTCATACAACAACAGCTACCACACCAGTATTGGTGTCGCGCCATTTGAAGCCCTTTACGGACGCAAGTGCCGATCACCCTTATGTTGGGCTGACGCAGGTGATAGGCAGCTTGCTGGTCCCAAAATCGTCCAAGAGACGACAGACAAGATTGCGCAGATTCTTAAACGCATCGAAGCAGCTCGCCACAGACAGAAGGCCTATGCGGATCCAAACCGGAAACATGTGGAATTCCAAGTTGGAGAAATGGTGTTATTGAAAGTTTCACCCTGGAAGGGTGTGGCACGCTTCGGAAAGCGTGGGAAGTTAAATCCGCGCTACATTGGTCCTTTCAGAGTTTTGGAAAGAATAGGACTAGTAGCATACAAGTTGGACCTACCTGCTGAACTCCATTCAGTCAACGATACATTTCATGTATCCAACCTGAAGAAAAGTCCAACTCAAGATGACATTGCCATTCCCATCGACGAGATCCACGTTGACGACACGCTCCATTTCGTTGAAGAACCGGTGGAGGTTACGGATTGGAAAATAAACAAGACCCGCCGGAGCAGTGTCAAGCTCGTCAAAGTTTGTTGGAATGCCAGACACGGTCCTGAGTACACCTGGGAGCGTGAGAACCGGATGAAAGAGAAATACCCCCACCTTTTTCCTAAGAACCCTGCATCTACAAGCAGAACTTAAATTTCGGGACGAAATTTATTTAACGGGGGGAGAATGTGACAACCCTCACTAAACCAGGTATCCGTACAACTTGATTAATAATTAATTATTGCTTAATTACTGTGCTTGCTTGAACTTGTGAATAAACTGCTACTTGAACACTGATACATGTACTTACTTGCATCATACTTTACTTGCTGTCACTACATTATTTACATGACTGAACCTTAGTGACAAACATGATGCACAAAAAGCACAGTAGCACTATAACGGATAACCTATTGAACATGCTGATAAAGCCAGCATCAGGCAAACACTGCCTCTAAGGCCTGTATGAGCCAGAAATATTTTGCTACACTAGTGGTGAGTGTAGGGATATAAGGGTTGTAGAACTGCGTCTCTAGGAATAAGTCACAATGACTGGATGTGCCTAAAACGTACTCTAAGTACAAAACTCAGCACTTTACATAACAATTCAGCTTTTAGCTAACTAATAAAGTGCCAAAACATGAGAAAAATATTACTAGACACTTTCCAAAGTGTCAGAAATGAGTTGTGTCACTAAAAAGGGTATTAACGACACTTTAAGCTTTGTTGAGCACTTTAACGGATTACTATCCAACCGAACAACCGGACTATACCCGGAACATGAAAATATTGTTATTTTCATTATTTATCTTTTTCTGAGCCAGTTAGGGTCCCTGATTACCCTAACACCCTTTGTAACGCGTGACACACCACTAATCGGGTTAAGCACTTAACTACCTTACTTAACCCAACTAATAAACCTAACTATTGGTTAGAATTGGAGTAGTACCCCCCCCCCCCCCCCCACCCTCTCTAACCGTCCCCAACTAAGGGGGGACACACTTGGTACAATTTTGATTAATTTAATCCTAGTGTTTAATATCTAGGAGGCATATGAACCATTGGTTAAACATGTTGAAAATTATCTATAAGATGCAAGGTTAACCCAACATAACACACACTCACACAACTCACAACTAAACTCTCTCTCCCTCTCCTTGCTCCTCACGGCCAACAACAACAACAACCATCCATCCATCCTTCGATCTTTTTCAAGCCATTCCAACATCATACAAGCTTCAAGGATCACGTATTAGGAGGCTTGGTGCACTCGGAGTTTGAAGGACCTCTTTATCTTGCTTTTATCCACGCGTTTTTCGTCTAGATTCTTCCCTAGCCTCGAGCTAGTGGTATGTTACTTAAATCACCTTCTTGAAACATTTCTAAAGTGGTTAATACGATTTGTAACGGTTAAAACTCGAAATCTTACAAGATGATACTTTAAAGTCTACTAAAAATGCTATAAGTGTTGGATAAAAGCTCATATGTTGTGTAAATGTTGTAGTAATTGAAATTTGTGATTATTTAGACCCGATCTATGTTGTGGTAGCTCGGATCATCACTTAACCTGGTTTGGTCATGATCACGAATCATGACATAAGGTTGTTTTGAATAGAACAAGGGTTAAATGGTGAAACTCTACCACACACGAATCATGAACTTGTGTAAAAGTGTTTTAGCTTGTACAATAGTGTTTAAAACTAGCAGATCTACGTATCTGCAAGTGGTATTTTCAAAGGACCAAGCGTTAAAGAAATCATACTTTAAAAGACGGATCTTACACTAACAAGAATGGTTTTTAGAACACACAAGTGTGTAAACACTTGTGTAACACAAAGTTTCGACGAAATAACTATTTTTGTAAAAGTGGACGAGAAGTTGTAAAGACGGAACTTCCATAAAAACGAGGTTTTTACAAAATCGGATTGTTTTATATAAAGATCCACTAAAAGTAATGAGATTTACTTCACAGTTTGGATAAATCACAAGTTCATGAAGTTTATGCGATTTATATACATATTTTGACTAGTTTGTGATTTGAACACGGTTTTGATTGAATAAGAAGATTGTTGGTTTGATTTATAAAAGAAAATGATACGCTTGAAAGCGTGGCCACCTCCAGTTACAGAGGAAACTCTGGCGAAATTTTTCTAAAAACCTAACACTTGGAATTATTTTCACTATAAGTGTTAGAGATACTTGTCGACTTGTTTTCAAACTATGAATTTCGCCACGGCTTTATTTATAAAATATCGGAGGTGGGATTTCACAAAATAAAACGTGATACATAAATATATATAGTATATATTTTTCACAACATCACTTTTATAAGTGTTTATGATTATTTTGTGAACTACGTAAATATTATTTTTAGAGTAAAAATAATATTACTAAGTATTATTTTGGGGAAAATCACATGTATGAAAATATAATATTTTTGAGAAGAATATTCATATTTTGAAGTGGAAATAAAATATATTAAGTGAGACTTAATAGTGAAATCTGAATGTTACAAACACACATGTATTAAATCCCCCATCCTTGGGAAGGAAAATAACTACCAAGTATACAAAATGTAAACACGAAATAGTTGCCTAACTATTTCCCAAAAACTTAAACCATAAAGCTAAGGCACGGCCGTCCGTCTAATAGAGTTAGCACGTGTAGGTCGTCATACAGCTGATTGATTTGGAGGCATACTTGGTAGAGACGCACCACTGTGAGTTCATGTCCCCCTTTTCTCTAACTGTTTTCAGTTTTCTTAACTGCGGGGGTGAAATACATGTTACTTTGATTATAAGTACATTATACATGGTATGGTTAGCGTAAGGAGGTTTACTACTTAGATCATGTGAGTGGGTAGGCAGAAACTGGAGGCCATTAATCCTCATTGTAGGACCGAGGGACGTAAGCGGTAGATCTATCTGGGTGTAGCGAGCCCAACTCTAGGCCCAACAGAACGGACCTCTGGAAGGCCCAACAGAACGGACCTTGGAGTGACTTTGTACCCAACGCTAAATCTGCTAGGTTTGAGTCTTCCTACTTGCACTTCACATATATCAATGGCCTTGCAAACCATTGGTGATCTCTTTTTCCTTATTTGCTACATACCAAGACTATTTTTATACTAACGAAGGTTTACTTACTCACTTACACATGAACTCGCTCAACATTATTGTTGATTTTTCAACTTACATGTATTTCAGGAAATTAAAGATCTGGCGCGGTATGTTATGTTTTCCCGCTGCATAAGGGTTCCAAGGTCATCCCAGTTTAGGAAATGTGACTCTTTCCTGGACAAGTCACAAATCTTAAAATGCGTTTATTTCATGTCGGTGTTTATGTTATTCAAGACAATGTTTTATGTCATGAGGTTGTAAGTCTCTAAGACAATGTTGTGTTACTCTGGTTTTAAAACTTAATCAAATGGATGATCTTGCATGATTTTATTTCATATAGCTTTGTTATGGTTAAGCTATGGTATTAAGAAGTCACACCAAAATAACCACGCTTTCGCAAAGCCAGGGTGTGACACAGTGTCGTCTGTGTGTATCATGTGGGCGAGTTGGTCACCTGGCAAGTGCTTGTCGATGTAACCCGAACCAAGGTGGTCCAAATCAACCATAAGCCAATCCTGCTCAAGCTTGCTTTCATCTTGGATCGTGCTACAACTGTGGCAAGATGGGTCATTTCGTGAATAAATGCCCGAAGCTTGCTAAGGCAAATCCAACCCACGGATGAGCAGTTGGCTGATTAGAAGATGTTGTTGTCTTATACTTTTGTTTCTTCTATTTCTTGTAATGTGAAACAATCTGTTTTGATTATAAATAAATTGTTGTTCACAATTCTGATATACGAGTGAAGTTAAATGAGTAAATGGAAATTCTCTATGATACCTGTATTAAGGAACTATGTTCCTTACAAACTACTCTTGTGATTCTCTCTTTCAAATGATCGCTCATGATTCCCTCGAAAATTTTAAGTACTCGTTTCACTCTAAGAAACAAAGTACAGAAAATAAAGTGACATTATGAGTAATCATGCTTCTGCACATCTGTGCCTTTGAATCTTTGGTTAGATAACTAAGGGTATTTTCAAATCTCATACCCATTACGTTTTGATTTTTCAACATATACAGTACAAGTATTTCAAAAACAATCTTCATGATCTCAAAACATTTCATATAGTTTGAAAACATTTTTTTTGAATGCATTGTCTATGTTATTTCAAAAACATTGGCTATGTTTTCAAAAACAACCTTCATAATTTCAAAATGTTTCATATAGTCTGAAAAAAATATTAACACAGTACATTTTCTTATCAAGTGCATGATTTCGAAAAGCATCATTCATGTTTTTCAAAAACCTTATACATAATTTCAAAATTTATCTCGCATGATTTTAAAACATTTTTATAAATATACTTACCTAGTACACCTACTTTATGATTTCAAGGGTATTATATATAAGGTTTCAAAAACATTGAACACATTTTTTTAGAACCCCATGCATGGTTTTCAAAAATATTTTTCCTCATACATTGACTTAACTTTCAAATTTCGCTTCATATGTCGCCTTGACATATCTAACATCTCAACTTCATAAGCATTTTTACTTCATGTTTTGACTTAAGCACATCCAGTGCAAGGTTTCAAAACATCTTCAACTTCTAAAATCCATATGGGATCTTTTTATCTTCACATTTAGACCCTTGTGGATGATTATCATTCAAATCAAAGTCCTTAATTGGATTCCTTATGTACCTAAATTCGAACATTTCGGTTCCTTATAATCGAAATCGAATTTTTCTTTTAAAAACCTTTCTATATTTATAGTTAGATTCTTGATAATGTTTAAAGTACCAAATGAAATCCACGGAATGGATTCCTAGTGTGCTTTAAATACATGTACACAATCAACAAAACAAATTAACAAATAAACAATCTTTGTGGTTATATGACTATGTGTTATGCATCTTGTGTTTTCTTTTATGCATTTTGTGTTTTTGTATACTCTGGATAATCGTTATCCAAATCCTCGTAGAATCTTTCATATCTTCATATGAGGGATTCGTAGTAGGATATTAAAAAGGTACTACCTTAAATCCTTAATGGGCTTCTATGTAATAGATAAGACCCTTGGATTATATAGTACCACTCCATGATTCATAAGAAACCCTTTTAGGGGTCTAGTCAAAAAGATTGATTCAAAAATCTGGTTAAGAATGATATGTGATGATATAAGCTGAAAAGACTCCTTGGTTGTCTATTAAAATCATTTATTGATTTAATAAAAGGGACCCTATGGTGGTCTAGTCACACTCATCACAGGTTTTGTTCATTTGGTTTTCCCTACACATTATAAAATAGACTGTGTGAACTATGCAAGGAATTGTCTAATTATGGACGCGTACATAATTATGAAATTCAGTGCACAGAAACCCAGTAAGATTTATTATGTGTAAGAACCGATAGTAACAACAATAACAAAATGAGAACGATGTAATTGAGGTACGGTGGAAGCACCAATGACGCTTCATATACTTGTATATAAGTATCCCTCTTACATTGCAAGCATGATGTTATTAAAGTTACTAGAAGTTCAGAACCCTAACCAATGTTGTTCGATCTTTTCAAATTCATGTTTCAAGACCTCACAAGTTTCCTCTAAATAAAATTTCGGGACGATATTTCCTAAAGTAGGGGAGACTATGACACCTGGGTCACTGCGACCATCAAACAAATACCAAACCAATGAAATATTGTATTTCATACTTGGGATTTGTACAAATATGTGTATCATTTGCACATATCAATTCTTGTTCGATTTCGGGCTCTAAATCGCTTTCTGGAAGGTTATACGCGCACTGATGTGTAAATATAACCAGTTTAATGCAACGAACACTCCGGGATAGTGAAATAGGCTTCACATACCTTAAATAACCTTTACATAACTTAGAAATAAGTTTTGAAGGCTTTGGTATGGCAAAATCAAGTTAAATCGCTTACAGGGACTAAATTCGACAAACTGCGAAAGTATGCCGATTTGAACTGTAACAGACATTCTGGAACATGACCATGAGTTAAACATACCATAATTATCCTTTACATAGCTTAGAAATAAGCTTTGAGAGGTTCGGTGTGCTAAAATAAACTTAGGGTCATTCAGGGACTAAAAGCGTCAAAAAGTGCACAAGTTTGCACTTTCGCGCATATCTTGCCTTCTGAATACATCCGGACATCCAAAAATTTATGTAAGCACTAAAATATTTTATTTTAGTGTTTGGCATGAGAAAAATCCATTCGTTGCGCAATTTGGATCGTTTTTCGCGCTTATGCGCATTCCATCGTAATTAAGCGAACATCGCGATTGTACGACCAAACGAACCGACATCCGGGATATTTTTTAGCATGTTTCATGTCCAAAATGTTTAGGCATCATTTTAGGGCCTTGAAAATTGCTTAACGAGCCTTAAACATGTCGGAAATGGCCTTAATACACAACGGGGACTGAATTGGAAGCTTTGGAAATTGGTTGCTGATCAGAGGGACCTTAGCGTGACACCTAGCCCCCTTGGCGTCACGCGAGGCCCCTTTTGATCAGCAAAAGCCATTTTTAACAGCTGTTTAGCACTCCCAATCCAATTCCAAGTGTTGTTTCCTGCTTATGGGGGGCCAATATGATGTACATGAGCTTGCCAACAAGTGTAGGGATGTGATCATTCCCTCTTCTCCAAGAAACAATCCTAATGGTTAACCGAAATCTATAAATACCCACACCCCATTCATTGCAAAACCCACTTGAAATCTGAGATTTCTCTAAGTTGGGGTGTTTCATCACCTCATACCTGAGAATACTTGGATTATCAATCTTGCGGGGACCCTTTGTAAGTGTTCCTTCGTTCTTTTATTGCTTTTCGAGTCCGAAAGTCAAACTTTGTTTGACTTTCTGCATTGACCAGTTTATGGTCAATGCGAAGTTCGTTTGAACTTCGCAACGTGAGCGTAATCACGATGGTTATAGTCCCTTGTGACTATGCCTACTGATTACCACATTGTCTAGGGTCGTAAGGGTAAGCGATCTAATAAATCGCTTATACCTTCGACCCCGACCCATTTGGTCGATCATTAGGATCCGACCAAATACATTAGGTGACCACAGTATATAGGGAATAACCTTCCGAGGTTATACCTTATGGTCGCTTCGTTTAAGTAGTTGTATGATAGGTAGTTTATATGCCTTAGGTAAATTACTAAAACGCCCTTTTTACGCCAAAATTCATTTTAAGCATATGTAACATAACTTTTGGTATCTAAACTGATTTGGTAACAATATTAGATATGTTAAGGCATATTTTACTTGTCATAGGACTATTTAGGCGTTCCGAACGCGTTTTACGCCAACGACGCGTTAAAGTAGCATAAGCTACCTAAGCGGGCCGTAATGGGTCGTAAGCACTTAGGTTAGGTTTCATTTAGTATGTAGGCTTTGTTAAACCATATTACATGAGTTCTCATACTCATTTGGTTTACAAGCCCTCATTCTATCCGATCTTCCGATTTAGGTCTGGTATATTAACATAGTTACCTATATTAGGTGCCGTTTGATATCCGTGATCTCTAGCTTTGTTTGGTTGTTATTCAAGGACTACTAAGCAATCTCAAGTGAGTACATAGACCCCTCTTTTACTGTTTTCAAACTGTTTTGGGGTGAAACACATGTGCCTACTTGTTACTTTCATGCTTTTCCATGTTTTCAAATCATATGCTTACTATGTTCATTAGTACACTATTAGTATATTGTTTTACATTACATTTCATGCTATGTACGCCCATTGTGTGCATACTTAGTACATTGTTTTACATTACATTTCATGCTATGTATGCCCATTGTGTGCATACTTAGTACATTGTTTTACATTACATTTCATGCTATGTATGCCCATTGTGTGCATACTTAGTACATTGTTTTACATTACATTTCATGCTATGTATGTTCATTGTTGCATACTTAGTACATTTGTTTCACGTCACATGCTATGTATGTTCATTTGTTACATACTTAATACATTTGTTATTTATCACATGCTATGTATGTTCATCATACTTAGTACATATGTTTCACGTTACATGCTATGTATGTTCATTTGTTACATACTTAGTACATTTGTTATTTATCACATGCTATGTATGTTCATTTGTTACATACTTAGTACATTTGTTATTTATCACATGCTATGTATGTTCATCATACTTAGTACATTTGTTTCACGTCACATGCTATGTATGTTCATCATACTTAGTACATTTATTATTCATTCACATGCTTACATTTTGATATGATATTTGGTTTGTTTTGATGGATCAATATACATTCATTAACACCGATCACGCCGTTCGTTAGTAGGTAGTGGTACCATAGGAATTGACAACTCCCGTTCCGGACATCCTAGGTAGGTTTGGATGAAAGGAATGACCGAATTCGATTTTCATAACTTAGATAAACCTTTAATTTGTTTAAGGGTTTATCACCTCAGTCTCAAGGCTTGGATGTATGCATTCTCACAATACCGCATAGATGTTTATATCAGTATAGCATGCATTTATTACACAAAACATAACTCTGATTTAAACCATGTTTTACTTCAATACCTTGTTTTTGTGCATTTTACATATGGTTTAGTTGATATATTTCACTTACCATACATAAACATTTTGACATTTACATACACAATTCATGATTTACATTAGACATAAACATTAGACATAGACATTAGACATGTTTTTTCACATAAACATTTTGACATTTGATTATACATAAACATTTTACTTTGGTGGTTTGGTTTGAGTAAGTGATTTAAGTAACGAGGCGTGTGTAATATGATACAAGCATGGTGGATACGCCGCTGGTACTTCCTATATATAAGTGTTTGTATGGTATTACATATCGTAGCGTTATTTGAATCATTTCAATTTGAGACATATAACATTTTATACAAATAACATACTTTTCACAAGACACTGTTTTACAAACAACTTATCTTATACAAACTCATTTTACTTGGTTATTCATTTAACCATACATTATCCTCTTATTTATACATATCATCTGAACTTATTGTTTTTCAAACGATTTACAAAACAAATCAATTTACAAGGTTCATGACTGACTTTTGCTAAACAACTTTTTTTCTAAACTTACAAGTCATGAATCCTATTTTCACATGTGTTTCAGGATATGATGCATAGGATTTATCAAGATACACTTAGGCGGACTTGGGCCTTAGTGACAATAAAAGATGCAAGACTAGTTATTTATGTTATGTTTCTTTGATTGTCAAGACATTGTAACTCTTTTATTTAATAAAACAATATTTCAATTTCCATGTGTTATGAAACAATGATTCTGTTACAACACTCCCCGACGTTTCCGCCACGTTTTGTTGTTTTACGTGGTCGGGGTGTGACATTATTTATGTGCAATAGAGAGAGAGAGGGTAAGACAGACTCAAAGTCTGTGGTGTGTGTGTAAAATGAAATGAGGGGTATGGTTTTTATATAGAGATTGTTGAGATCTTAATAGATCTTGTGAAGATTCATAGAGATTTTGGATAGATTTTGAAGAGATTTTAGTAAAGATTTCGTAAGATTTAGAATATTTTGACAAGATTTTGTAGATCTTGTGTATTATGCACGGGTTTAGGCTTGTGGGTTTTGGGCTTGGGCCCAGGGCCTACAAGTCCTATCTCAGGTGTAAGTGGCCCGTAATTCCTATGAACTCGTTTTTGCGACCCGAACTCCCCGTAGCGTCGTAAAATATAATTTTTGATTCAAAAATAGATAAAATAGCATATGTGGTTGTTGTTGTCGCATTTTAAATCGTCGGTTGCGTAAAAGCGCGTAGATTGCATCGGTTGCCGTTCCAATCCGTTTTTCGATCCGGTTTCGACTATAGCTACTAAAATTTCATTACGGAGCTAAATATAGCGTAAAATGCAAGTTTCGAAGGTGACAGGCGTCTCTGTTGCTTCCATTTCGTTCCCGTTGCGTTTCACAGGTTTCTCTGTAAACCACCGTTCGCGCACTGTAAAGTCGTACAGACGTTCCTAGGCACTCCAAAGGCATAATTAAGTTAATTTGTGTCCTAAACATTATTTATTGTCGCGTTAATCATCTGTTAATCACGTAATTAGGAGCCCTAAATCACCGGTTGTCACAAGTATAAAAGACACTTTATGGATTAATTTAGCACTTTAAGGGACATCACCCAACCGAACAACCGGACTTTACCCGGAACACAAAAATATTGCCAAGAACATTGTTTTTATTTTTCTAAGCTAGTTAGGGTCCCCGAACACCCTAACACACTATAAAATTATTAACACACCTTAACACACTAACTATATCATTGAATCCTAACTAAATTAGTAACCATCCATTGAGACCCAACCCTATAACCCCCCCCCCCCCTTCGAAACCGGTTACAAGGGTGGACACCCACCCTTGATTTTCCCTCATTTGTTTATTATAATTGCAAGGTACTTAGGGGATATATGGTCTAATGGTTAATTAGATGTTGGAAGATCTCTATATAAACTACTAGTCCATGATCATTCTTATCTTCATCTTCATCAAACAACAACACTCTCTCCCTCATCCTTGTGTGTTCGGCCGAGAACCACCACACCACCATCACCACCCTTCAAGCTTCATCTTCCAAACTAAGGACATCCAAAGGTGCTAGGGATCATACAAGCAAGCTTGGTGTGTTCGGAAGCTCAAGGACCGCTCTCATTTTCTTTTATCCACCACTTTTATACCCTTGAACTCCCCTAGCCTTGTGCTAGTGGTAAGCACTTAGATCCTTGCATTTTTCATGTTATTTAAGTGGTTAATGATGTTTAAAGATCAAAAAGTTAAGAACTCTAAAGAACCATAAACAAAGTCTTGATCATGAACCAACAAAGTGATAAAGAATGGTTAAAATGATGAAGAAATCATATTATTCTTGTGTTGTTATGTTTGTTGAATGTTATTTGCTAGTAAAAATGATATGGTTCATCATATGGACTTGCTAGATCATGTTTAAAAATATGAACTAGCAAGATGTGAAAGTAAGAATGTTGTGGATGATGGAATCATCCACACATAAACTATGAACTTGATTAAATGGGTGTTTTCTTGAAAAATAAAGATCAAAGTAAGTTCTAATATTGTAGATCTAAAGATCCATGGGTGGTTTTTCAAAAGAACCAAGTTAAAAATATGAGTTTCATTAAAACTTGGATCTTACATAAACCTAACACATTTTTTGTGGATAAACAAGTGTAGAAACACTTGTGTAATAAGAAAATTTCACAAAGAAATATTTTTAGAAATTATGACTAGAAGTTATGAATAATCAAACTCTTTAAAAATGGAGTTTTTAAGAAACTAATCACACTTTTAAAGGTAACAAGACTTACAAAGTATGCTAGTAAGTTACTACATACTTTTATAAACTTTCAAGTTCATAAGTTTATAGTTTATGCTTGTGTTTGACTAGTTTGGTAAATAAAGATGGTATGTTGTTGATTGTTGACGATGTTTTAAAAGAAAATAAACACAAGTTTTGAAAACATGGGAAACCTCCATTTTTAGTGGAAACTCTGCCAAATTTTTTATAAATTTTGACACTTAGGAAAGTATAAGTTTTTGAGAAACTTATTCCCTAAAAATGTGTCTAAAAACATTTACCAAGGTTTCCCCAACTTTTGTGTTAAGAAATGAGGATTTCTTCAATAATAAAAATGGATATTAAGTATGTATATTTGTGAGAAAAATATATATATTTTATCACCAATTTTTGTGCTAAGTGTATGTAGTATGTATTATACTTGATAGTGTATTAGGACTTGAAGATACACTAAATACTCCTAGGGAGTGAAGATACAAAAATACACATACAACATACTTAGACAAATACAAGATACTTATATTTATTTTTGAGAAAATAATATAAGTAAGACACATAGTTAAAAATATAAATTATTTTTAACACAAGAACACATCTACAAAAGATAGTGACTTGTACTTGTGCGATATAAGTCTAGTGACTAACGTTAATAAAACACGTTTAGGTCACGACGCTAGATAAGCAAATCCGGTGAAGTTTACAACGCAGGAACGCAAAGTTATGAGTTCATGCTCCCCCTTTTCTTTTGACTGTTTTTGGTTTTATAACTCTCGGGGGTGAAATACATGTTACAAATATTACAATGTTTACAAATGAAATGATACAAAAACAAGAAGCACTCTTGGTGAGAATGAGTACCAAGTATGATGCGATATATGAAATGCCTACGAAAGGCCTATGAAATACTAGATCATGTGAGCATAGACTTAATACTAAAAATGCCATAAAGTCTTGGTGAAAACTAGTACCAAGCCATTAAAAACATTCATTAGTTAGGGACGAGGGTTAGATCTAACGGGTACGTCGAACCCCACTCATGGTCACAACTAGTACCTAGTAGTGCTTCGGAGTCCCAGTCGAGGTTAATCGACGCAGTCGAGGGAAATCGACACAGTCGAGGGTAATCGACACAGTCGAGGGAAATCGACACAGTCGAGGTTAATCGACACAGTCGAGGAAAATCGACAAGGGTATGAGCCATTACGAACGCTCCCTAGGAGTCATAACAAGTACTCCCCATGTCCTCACATGCCTTAAAGTCTCTCAAAGATTTACAAGAATACTTTATTGATACAAGATTTGTACCACAAGAATACGTTATCGGTACAAGATTTGTATCACAAGAATACTTTATTTTACAAGAATACGTTATTTCACAAGAATACTTTATTTATACAAGATGCATACCATGTTTCATACAAGGTATGCAAAACGCATTAACTCGCTCAACTTTTTGTTGATGTTTTTCCAAAATTACATGTATTTCAGGTGACAGGATGGATCTTGGGCGCGGGTGTCGTAACTAGAAGTAGACTTCAACTTTAGATGTCATCCACTTTTGTTGAATTGTAACCTAGACGAAGGTTGTGTTTTTAAAACTTAAATAACAAGTATTTGTAATTCTCAAATTTTCATGAATGGATGAACATCGTTTTGATCATGTAGTTGTTTATTACGATTGAATGCAATGATATTAAACCAGTCACACATCATACACTTCTGCAAAAGACAGGTTGTGACAGTTTGGTATCAGAGCTTCGATTGTAGTGAACTAGGATTCCTTCTCGAGTCTAGACTACAATCACTAGAGTTCTCTCGCGAAAACAGTTTACAAAAAGGTTTTCATTGCATTCACGTAAGCGCCAAGATCCACGAGTCAAACACTTTTCAAAAAGAGACAAGGCAAGGACATTAGTAGGGAATACCCTCAAGATAAGGTGCCAATTAAGGCATAGTCTACACAAGTTAGACTTGCCAAAAATAAAGTACACTCTTGGTGACCACTAGTACCAAGTAGTGTTTCTGTCGTAAAACGACAACTAGAAAAATGACCCCCCAAAAAGAGAGTTATACATGATATAATGCATCAAATTGCTTGATTATGCTAAGTAGCATATTTGTTATTGATATACATACATACATACGGATAAGTGTACGGAATGATTATTGACGTGAATAAGATACTTTCGACTCCGACCCCTATTGCTATACGTAACTCGCACGATGAAGCTATCGACCTCGCATTCATTGCAAAGCTCGTAGCTAGAGTGATTGCCAGACAAGATTCTGAGATTGCTTCCGTAGGAGATGGCTGCTCTTCCCTCTCGATCGTGAAGGTGCCGGACTACGGTGATGATGACGAGGCAGAGGCGGCAACCTTGAACGAATTCTTAATCAACGGGACGAGATCCCTGTGGCTTATGTGAAGCAAGATTGATGACATACTTGACTAGAAAAGGAAGATGAAGTATTCATCTTGAAGGTGCCCCTCCAACTGCTAGGAATTCTTTTTATTCCTATTTCATTTAATCATCGTGCATGTTCGCGCGTAACGATAACGAGTGTTAGCGCATGGACCACCACTATGGTCCTTTCCATAATAGAGGTATAAGGACAGTAGTGTCCCCTCCTTGATTAATCATCTGCTTGGACGAGAGAAAATTGGGGTAACTGTGCAAGACAATTTATTATTACGGGGGCCCACGTAATAACGACTTGTAGTGCACAGAAATCCTAGTGGACTTTGCGGGTCAAGCTAATGAAAACCACACAAAAATTAATTTGTAAGTGTTCACACCTTCATCTGGTAGAACAATACATAGATCAGTGCTTTAGCACGTTATAAAGTAGGAAGCCTGCCTTAGCCTACTTCGTGACTGACACTTCTACCTGTATACGAGACGTTTGAGAAAACAACATTTAAACAAAAGAAGATGGGTGACATTCAGAAAGATTCAGCAACGTTACACTCTCTATCACCTCTACGCGAACAACCCCATCTCTGGGAAAATATACACATCAATATAGCAGAAAATAACTGAAACCTAAATGACCGAGGTGATGTAACCTCGAGTTCATTTTATTACAAACAATAAGCCAAGTTGGCACGCCTATGTGAAGGCTCAGTAATTGTTTCCTCGCTCATACATTGATTATATATACATATGAAATTGGGTGATTACATGATGGCTTATGGTGCTATGTACCTCATAGACAATTATGGAATATTATCTAACCTACTTCATATCATTTTGACAGAAGAGAATGCTGCCCAGACGTGACACAAACACCAATACGTTACCAAGGACAGAAGCCGAGTTGCAAGAATGCATCTCACAGGCAATTGCATGACATGAAGCCCTCCGCCCTGAGCACAGCGGTGGCACTACCGGAAATAACCCTCCAACTGGCTGCACCTATAAACAATTCCTGGACTGCAAGCCATTGAATTTTGATGGCACAGGAGGTGTCGTTGCATTTGTTCGTTGGTCAGAAAAGACTGACTCCGTTCTAAGAATGAGTAACTGCTCACCTCAACAGAGTGTTACCTATATCTCAGGGTTATTTTTGGATGGTGCACTCTCCTGGTGGAACCTTCAGGTTCAAACCCTTGGTGCAGATGCTGCGTATGCACTGAGCTGGGACGAACTCAAGGAAATGATGAAAAAGAAATACTATTCCAGGGCTGAAATCTAGAAGCTTGAGGTGGAGTTCTGGAACTTGAAAATGGACGAACCGAAGATTCCTGAATACGTCCAGGGATTTAATGACTTGTCTAGAGTCGTCCCCTACTTAGTCAAACCGGAATTCAAAAGGATTGAACGATTCATTTGGGGACTTGCACCTCAAATTAGGAGCTTGGTTACTAACTCAAGGCCTCCAACCACCGCAGAGGCTATCGACTTAAGCGTTACACTTACGGAAGAAGCTCTACGTGCGGGAAAATTTTCGGAATCTAAGGATAACAAGAAAGAGACTCATGTGGAGTCATCAGGAAATAAGAAGAGGAAGTCTTCGAACCTAAATATAAGCACCTAAGCCAGCTATGGAAGCTCTAAAGCAAACAAAAGGAAGAAAGTGAACACGCCGCATGGCAGGAAAGCTGATGGAGCCACTGATAAGACTGGTGGTAAAGTTTACTCGGGGACTAAGCCGAGGTGCGGGGAATGCACTTTTCACCATGAAGGTCGATGTCTAAGGTCTAAGTGCGAAAAGTGTGGAAAAGAAGGGCACAACAAGGACGCCTATTGGGCGAAGGACCCAGATAGAAGAAATAAGAGAATACCAGGTTGCTACAGATGTGGTGGAGCAGGGCACGTTAGGAAAGATTGTCCTGGAAAGAATCAAGCAAGGAAGGGTTTTCATGATCGAAACTCGTGAAGCACGCCAGGATCCAGATGCGGTTACGGGTACGTTCCCTATTAACCCACCTTATGCATCCATTTTTGGATTAATACTGGCATCAACTTTAACCTTGCATGCTTAAAACCTAAGAAACTGCTTGGCCTAGTTTCAAGTAGAATAGACGTCCCGTATTCTTTAGAAATGGACATATAGAAAGCTAGTTTAAGTAAACGAAGCAAGTAAGGAATTATATTCTAGGAACTCAGAAGGCCGGAACCTTCTGTTACCATTGACTTGCGAAGTCATAATGCGATAGTCAGCATGGATTGGATACCCAAGTATAGAGCCTGAGAACATCCCCGTTATGGAAGAAATTCCAGAAGCCTTTTTCTGAAGACTTGCCAGGATTACCTCCAAGCGACAAGAGGAACCTCATGCCGGGAGCGGCACTAGTACCGAACGACGCCATGCCGACTAGCTTCGTCCGCGAAGTACGAGCTTCCGATATAACTACAAGAGCTGCTAGACAGAGGAAATTAAGGACATGACATCCTTAGTAAGGACACGAGGAGAAAGTTGATAGACTCCATTTTGCATAAATTCCAGAGAATTTAGGATCAGAATCCTTTGCCAAGGACTGATAACATGAACAGACAAATCTTCAGGTTATAGTTACCACTTAAAGACCAACATGAGGACAATATGTCCTCCACTGTGAATACAAGAAGGAAATATCCCTAAAACGACCTTTAGGACTCACTTCGAGCATTACGAGTTCCTTGTCGTACCATTTGGCTTAACACATGCATCGACAATATTCATGGACCTCATGAATCGAACGTGTAAGCCATACCTGGATAAATCATGATCATACTCATTGACTACATTCTCATATGGCCAACGACCGAGGAAGGTCGTGGGCAACAGCTGCAATTTACCTTGCAACTCTTAGAGAAAAGAACAGTTATGTGCTATGATGATGAAAAGCGGATTTCGAATTCGCAAGGTGAGAACTTTAAGATACATGGTGGATAAGAACGAGATTCATGACAACCCTGCAATCAAGAGCTAAGGAGTTAGAGTTGCAATTATGTAACCCTTCACGACAAAGTCTCGATTGCACGTCGATGCAACGAGACCACAACATTGCATACGCGACATATTGATCAAGGAATCATAAGAAGAAACCTTGAGCTAGATACAGTAATTGTGCGCCGCAAAATTTGACAACATTACTTGCAAGAAAACACTGCGCGATCCTTACTGGTCACAAGGGTTGCAGCACACCGATGATCATAAGAACTTGAGTATGAACTGAGCTATTGAACGATGCAGACTATATGAATGCGATACGTGCTTGTGTGACAAACTTTGATAAAAAGTTGGAAAACTCACTCGCCCTTAGTAGAGTTATCCTACAACAGTATTTATCACACCGCCATTTAAACCGCTTCGAGTGAAGCTTTAGATGAAACATAATAAGTCGCTCCCCGCTGCATGATCAGAAACCGGGAACAAACAGTCTACTGGCCCGAGTGGGTTCAGGAAAACTAGAGGCAAACCATTTAGATATGTGAACATATTAAGGCAGCCCGCAGGATATAGAAAGATTGCGCCGATGAGCGGCAGAAATCGTAAGAATTTGAGACAAGAAGTATGACTAAAATGAGAGCCTCTCCTAGAGAATGTGTAGTGTGATTTGGAAAACGTAAAGGTTGAATCCCCGATGTAGGGATCAGAACCATTGCGCACAAGATGAAACTTCCAGAAAAAGATCAGTAGTGATCGCGACACATTCATGTGTCTAGTCTTTAGAGGAGTCTGACTCAAGGAACAGTCGTTGTTCCCATAAATAAGATTCACCTCAATAACAAACGACAAAATACTATAAAACCTGTTAAGGTTTCGGACCAAGAGTCCACAATACTATAAAACATGTTAAGGTTACGGACCAAGAGTCCACAAGATACAGAAAAGACATGATTGATTTACTTGAGTACGATAGTATTCATAACAGGACCCAGAGATTACATGGGAACATGAAGACAAATCATGAATCTAAGTGACCATATTTGATTCACAACTCCCCTGCGACCGATGGCATCGCTTGAATTTCGGGACGAAATTCTTTTAACGGGGGGAGACTGTGACAACCGTCACTTTTCCGTACATTCCGTACACTAAATAAATAGTAATCTGTGCTTTAATGACTGTCCACGATCAAGTTTACCAGACAAATAAATTTCTGAATTCCATGCAAGTGAATTCATGCACAATTTATACTACAAGAATTACTCTATGATAGCGTTGCGTCAAAAGTATTAGTAAACTCACCGGTAAGACACAGTATGTCAACAGAACTGCAGAAAGCAGTCAGACAAAAGAATTAGGACCTAGGTGTAGGTCCAACGACAATAATACATTTAAAACCCAAGATTACACACAAGGGTTAACATATAGACATTCCGAAAGCTAAAATAAACAGTAAAAAGCATTATATAATTCAGCAAAATTCAGCAATATGACAAGATTGTAGCGTGCAAAAACTTGACAAAATGGTCCTAGATACTTTCCAAAGTGTCGGGAATTTAATGTGTCATGAAAAGTAGTATAAAAGACACTTTATGGATTAATTTAGCACTTTAACGGACAACACCCAACCGAACAACCGGACTTTACCCGAAACACAAAAATATTGCCAAGAACATTGTTTTTATTTTTCTAAGCTAGTTAGGGTCCCCGAACACCCTAACACACTATAAAATTAATAACACACCTTAACACACTAACTATATCATTGAATCCTACCTAAATTAGTAACCATCCATTGAGACCCAACCCTATACCCCCCCCCCCTTCGAAACCGGTTACAAGGGTGGACACCCACCCTTGATTTTCCCTCATTTGTTTATTATAATTAGGGGACATATGGTTTAATGGGTAATTAGATGTTGGAAGATCTCTATATAAACTACTAGTCCATGATCATTCTTATCTTCATCTTCATCAAACAACAACACTCTCTCCCTCATCCTTGTGTGTTCGGCCGAGAACCACTACACCACTATCACCACCCTTCAAGCTTCATCTTCCAAACTAAGGACATCCAAAGGTGCTAGGGATCATACAAGCAAGCTTGGTGTGTTCGGAAGCTCAAGGACCGCTCTCATTTTCTTTTATCCACCACTTTTATACCCTTGAACTCCCATAGCCTTGTGCTAGTGGTAAGCACTTAGATCCTTGCATTTTTCTTGTTATTTAAGTGGTTAATGATGTTTAAAGATAAAAAAGTTAAGAACTCTAAAGAACCATAAACAAAGTCTTGATCATGAACCAACAAAGTGATGAAGAATGGTTAAAATGATGAAGAAATCATATTATTCTTGTGTTGTTATGTTTGTTGAATGTTATTTGTTAGTAAAAATGATATGGTTCATCATATGGACTTGCTAGATCATGTTTAAAAATATGAACTAGAAAGATGTGAAAGTAAGAATGTTGTGGATGATGGAATCATCCACACATAAACTATGAACTTGATTAAATGGGTGTTTTCTTGAAAAATAAAGATCAAAGTAAGTTCTAATATTGTAGATCTAAAGATCCATGGGTGGTTTTTCAAAAGAACCAAGTTAAAAATATGAGTTTCATTAAAACTTGAATCTTACATAAACGTAACACATTTTTTGTGGATAAACAAGTGTAGAAACACTTGTGTAATAAGAAAATTTCACAAAGAAATATTTTTAGAAATTATGACTAGAAGTTGTGAATAATCTGTCACACCCCGACCACGTAGAACATACAAAACGTGGCGGAAACGTCGGGGAGTGTTGTAACAGAATTAATGTTTCACAACCATGGAAATTAAAGTTTCGTTTTATTAATCAAACATGAAAGTTTACATTATTTTAAACAGGAACCAAAGAGTACATAACATAAATTAACTAGTTCTTGTCTCGTTTTAAGTCACTAAGGCACAGGTCCGCCTAAGTATGTCTTGATAAGTCCTATGCATCATCTCCTGAAAACACATGTGAAAATAGGTACGTCAGCATAAAAATGCCTGTGAGATACATAGGTTTTGTGAAAATAAGATTCATGACTTATGTTTAAGAAAATGTTTAGTCATGAACCTTGTAATTTGCTTTGTCTTGTAAATCATTTGAAAAACAATAAGTTCAGATGATATGTATAAATAAGAGAATAATGTATGGTTAAATGAATAACCATGTAAAATGAGTTTGTATAAGTCAAGTTGTTTGTAAATCAATGTCTTGTGAAAAGTTTGTTATTTGTATAAAATGTTATATGTCTCAAATTGAAATGATTCAAATAACGCTACGATATGTAATACCATACAAACACTTATATATAGGAAGTACCAGCGGCGTATCCACCATGCTTGTATCATATTACACACACCTCATTACTTAATCACTTACTCAAACCAAACTACCAAAGTAAAATGTTTAACAATTGTGGAAATGTTTATGTATAGTCAAATGTCTATTGTCAAATGTAAATCATGTCAACAGATACAAATGGTTCACACGGTTCAATGGTTACAAACGGTTCATAAAATCAAAGGGTTACGACGGATCACAGTGTAGTATAATGTGTTCATATGCTGGATGAGCATATGCAACAGAAATGCAATGTAAAACAATGTATTAAGTATGCACGTAATGGACATACATAGCATAAGTATAATGTTAAACAATGTACTAAGTATGCACACAATGGACATACATAGCATGAAATGTAATGTAGAACGATGTACTAAGTACGCACACAATGGGCATACATAGCATGAAATGTAATGAAATCATGTACTATAATGTACTAACGAACATAGCAGGTATATGATGTGAAAACATGGAAAGCATGAAAGTAACAAGTAGGCACATGTGTCTCACCCCAAAACAGTTTGGAAAACAGTAAAAGAGGGGTCTATGTACTCACTTGAGATTGCTCAGAAGTCCTAAGATAACCACCAAGCAATGCTAGAGATCACGGAATATCAAACGGCACCTAATATAGGTAACTACATTAATAAACCGGACCTAAATCGGAAGATCGGATAGAATGAGGCTCGTAAACCAAATGAGTATGGGAACTCATGTAGTATGGTTTAACAAAGCCTACATACTAAATGAAACCTAACCTAAGTGCTTACGACTCATCACGACCCGTTTAGGTAGCTTATGCTACTTTAACGCGTCGTTCACGTAAAACGCGTTCGGACCGCCTAACTAGTCCTATGACAAGTAACATATGCCTTAATATGTCTAATATTGTTGTCAAATCAGTTTAGATGTCAAAAGTTATGTTACATATGTTTAAAATGAATTTTGGCATCAAAGGGGTATTTTGGTAATTTACCTAAGGCATATAAACTACCTATCATACAACTACTTAAACGAAGCGACCATAAGGTATAACCTCGTAAGGTTATTCCCTATATACTATGGTCACCTAAAGTGCTTGTTCGGATCCTAATGATCGACCAAACGGGTCGGGTTCGAAAGTATAAGCGATTGTTTAGATCGCTTACCTTACGACCCTATATAAGCACTAAACTAAAAGTGACGAGCTAAGCATGTTAAAACATGCTTAACTAAGTTTAGAAAACAGGTTTGGTATCAAAACAAATGGTCTTGATACCCACAAGTAGTTTGGTTACAAAATACGCAAGAATACGTATTCTGACCGAAACTACGGCTCGTCACTGAGCCTAGATAACGTGGTAATCAGTAGGTATAGTCACTAGGGACTATAACCATCGTGATCACGCTCACGTTATGAAGTTCAAACGAACTTCGCATCGACCATAAACTGGTTAATGCAGAAAGTCAAACAAAGTTTGACTTTCGGACTCGAAAAGCAATAAAAGAACGAAGGAACACTTACGAAGGGTCCCCGAATGCTAATCTAGATCAAAATAGCTCAGGTATGAAACAAAGGTTTCAACTTAGAGCACAAATGATCAGATTCTAGTGAGAAATGAAGTTGGGGTATGTGGGTATTTATAGTTTTCGGTTCACCGTTAGGATCGTTTCTTGGAAAGGAGGGAATGATCTAGCCCGTACACTTGTCAAGATGTTGTGGTAACTGATTTTGCCCACCATAAGAGCTTAACAAGTGGCACTTGACCTTTGGAGGGTGTTTAAAGGCTGAAATCAGCTGCTACTTGACCTTTGCTGATCTGAAGGGCTGACGCGGCCCGCTTCAGGATACACATATGCTCAGGCGGGCCGCCTGGCCTTGTCTGATCAGCAATCATGTTTCAGAGTTTACAGTTTCAGTCCCTGCACGTGTTTAAGGCCATTTCCGACAATTCTAAGGCCCGTTAAGCCAACTTTAAGGCCCTAAAATGATGCCTAAACATTGTGGACATGAAACATGCTCAAAAATATGTCGGATGTTGGTTCGTTTGGTCGTACGAACGCGATGTTCGCTTAATTACGACGGAATGCGCATAAGCGCGAAAAACGATCCAAAATGCGTGAGGAATGGATTTTTCTTATGCCAAACACTAAAATAAAATATTTTAGTGCTTACATAAATTTTTGGATGTCCGGATGTATTCAGAACGTAAGTTATGCGCGAAAGTGCAAACTTGTGCACTTTTTGACGCTTTTAGTCCCTGAATGACCCAAAAGTTTATTTTAGCACACCGAACACCTCAAAGCCTATTTCTAAGCTATGTAAAGGATATTTATGGTATGTTTAACTTATGGTTATCTTCCAGAATGTTCGTTACAGTTCAAATTGGCATACTTTCGTAGTTTGTCAACTTTAGTCCCTGTAAGCGTTTTAACATGATTTTGCCACACCAAAGCCTTCAAAACTTATTTCTAAGTTATGTAAAGGTTATTTAAGGTATGTTAAGCCTATTTCACTATTTCGGAGTGTTCGTTGCATTAAACTGGTTATATTTACGCATCAGCGCGCGTATAACCTTCCAGAAAGCGATTTAGAGTTTGAAATCGAACAAGAGTTGATATGTGCAACAGATACACATATTTATACAAGTCCAAAGTATGAAATACAATATTTCATTGGCTTGGTATTTGTTTGATGGTCGCAGTGACCCAGGTGTTACATAATCAAACTCTTTAAAAATGGAGTTTTTAAGAAACTAATCACACTTTTAAAGGTAACAAGACTTACAAAGTATGCTAGTAAGTTACTACATACTTTTATAAACTTTCAAGTTCATAAGTTTATAGTTTATGCTTGTTTTTGACTAGTTTGGTAAATAAAGATGGTATGTTGTTGATTGTTGATGATGTTTTAACAGAAAATAAACACATGTTTTGAAGACATGGGAAACCTCCATTTTTAGGGGAAACTCTGCCAAAATTTTTATAAATTTTGACACTTAGGAAAGTATAAGTTTTTGAGAAATTTATTCCCTAAAAACTTGTCTAAAAACATTTACCAAGGTTTCCCCAACTTTTGTGTTAAGAAATGAGGATTTCTTCAATAATAAAAATGGATATTAAGTATGTATATTTGTAAGAAAAATATATATATTTTATCACCAATTTTTGTGCTAAGTGTATGTAGTATGTATTATACTTGATAGTGTATTAGGACTTGAAGATACACTAAATACTCCTAAGGAGTGAAGATACAAAAATACACATACAACATACTTAGAAAAATACAAGATACTTATATTTATTTTTGAGAAAATAATATAAGTAAGACACATAGTTAAAAATATAAATTATTTTTAACACAAGAACACATCTACAAAAGATAGTGACTTGTACTTGTGCGATACAAGTCTAGTGACTAACGTTAATAAAACACGTTTAGGTCACGACGCTAGATAAGCAAATCCGGTGAAGTTTACAACGCAGGAACGCAAAGTTGTGAGTTCATGCTCCCCCTTTTCTTTTGACTGTTTTTGGTTTTATAACTCTCGGGGGTGAAATACATGTTACAAATATTACAATGTTTACAAATGAAATGATACAAAAACAAGAAGCACTCTTGGTGAGAAAGAGTACCAAGTATGATGCGATATATGAAATGCCTACGAAATGCCTACGAAAGGCCTATGAAATACTAGATCATGTGAGCATAGACTTAATACTAAAAATGCCATAAAGTCTTGGTGAAAACTAGTACCAAGCCATTAAAAACATTCATTAGTTAGGGCCGAGGGTTAGATCTAACGGGTACGGCCAACTCATGGTCACAACTATTACCTAGTAGTGCTTCGGTGTCCCAGTCGAGGTTAATCGACGTAGTCGAGGGAAATCGAAACAGTCGAGGGTAATCGACACAGTCAAGGGAAATTGACACAGTCGAGGTTAATCGACACAGTCGAGGAAAATCGACAAGGGTATGAGCCATTACGAACGCTCCCTAGGAGTCATAACAAGTACTCCCCATGTCCTCACATGCCTTAAAGTCTCTCAAAGATTTACAAGAATACTTTATTGATACAAGATTTGTACCACAAGAATACGTTATCGGTACAAGATTTGTATCACAAGAATACTTTATTTTACAAGAATACGTTATTTAACAAGAATACTTTATTTATACAAGATGCATACTATGTTTCATACAAGGTATGCAAAACGCATGAACTCGCTCAACTTTTTGTTGATGTTTTTCCAAAATTACATGTATTTCAGGTGACAGGATGGATCTTGGGCGCGGGTGTCGTAACTAGAAGTAGACTTCAAGTTTAGATGTCATCCACTTTTGTTGAATTGTAACCTAGATGAAGGTTGTGTTTTTAAAACTTAAATAACAAGTATTTGTAATACTCAAATTTTCATGAATGGATGAACATCGTTTTGATCATGTAGTTGTTTATTACGATTGAATGCAATGATATTAAACCAGTCACACATCATACGCTTCCACAAAAGACAGGGTGTGACACAGTTTGAGAGCACTGAAGGCTTAGAAAAGTGGCTATAAAAGTTACCTAAATAAAAAGAAGAATTATTTTCAATAATTAGGGTTTACCCCTATAAATATATTACAAATAAAAACCGGGTTTCGTCCCACTTGTTTATTATAAATGTATTATCAGAAAAACTTGGATTTTATCCCATTTATCAATTTTAAACATTTTGGTGTTTAACTCTGATAAAAATATTTCCTAACTACGGTCCTGATGAAAATTTTCGCTGCCAAATTAATAAACACCGATACCATCTGACTGGCTCGTGGCTCCCGCTCCCATGGTGAGGTCGGGGGTTGTGACAAAAGGAGGTATCAGAGCTATGCCACTGGTTTAAGCCCTTTAGGTGTTGTTCCAATACCTACAACCTTAACCATTTTAAGTTAGGAAATTACTATCTTATGTGTTATCCTATGAACATAAAAATCTTGATATTTTTCTATGTCATTTAACGAATTTTAAATTCCCAATATATGTTACCCATATATGTATCTTACAGTTACGCTATATTTAAAATTATATATATATATATATATATATATATATAGGTGATATATTAATAGTGTTATGTCTTATCAATTCTTATTGTCACACCCCGACCGCGTTAAAACAACAAACCGTGGCGGAAACATCAGGGAGTGTCATAACAAAATCAATGTTTCACAACACATGGATTGAAGTTTCGTTTTATTGAATTAAGATTATTACATTGTTTCCAAAATTAAATACAAAACATGAACATATTGTCCTTCATTGTTATTAAGTCACTAGGGCCTCGTCCATCCCTATGTGAGCATGCATCATAACCATCATCAAACATCATCAACTATGGTACCTGAAACATATGTAAAAGTACATAAGCATAAAAATGTTGGCGAGTACATAGGTTTTGTGAGTGTGTCAGATTCATGGCCTTGAGTTCATATTGCAATACCTCGTCCAACTACGAGAGTTGTCTAGTGTATATCTTGAAAACAAAAGAGTTTGATATTGCAGTTGTGACACCTGTGTCACTTCAACCATCAGACAAATGCCAAACCAATGAAATATTGTATTTCATACTTGGAATTTGTAAAAATATGTGTATCTTTTGCACATATCAACTCATGTTCAATTTTAAGCTTTAAATCGCTTTCTGGATGGTTATACGCGCTCTGATACGTAAATATAACCAGTTTAATCAAACGAACACTCCGGAATAGTGAAATAGGCTTAACATACCTTAAATAACCTTTACATAACTTAGAAATAAGTTTTAAAGACTTTGGTATGGCAAAAACAAGTTAATTCGCTTACAGGGACTAAACTTGACAAACTGCGAAAGTATGCCAATTTGAACTGTAACAGACATTCTGGAACATGACCATAAGTTAAACACACCTTAAATATCCTTTATATAGCTTAGAAATAGGCTTCGAGGGGTTCGGTGTGCTAAAATAAACTTTTGGGTCATTCAGGGACTAAAAGCGTCAAAAAGTGCACAAGTTTGCACTTTCGCGCATAACTTACGTTCTGAATACATCCGGACATCCAAAAATTTAAGTAAGCACTAAAATATTTTATTTTAGTGTTTGGCATAAGAAAAATCCATTCGTCACGCAATTTGGATCGTTTTTCGCGCTTATGCGCATTCCGTCGTAATTAACCGAACAACGCAACCGTACGGCTAAACGAACCGAAATCCGAGATATTTTTGAGCCCCTTTTAAGTTCCCTATTCTTTAACTTCATTTTAGAGCTTTGAAATGGGGTTAACGGGCCTTAAACGTGTCAAAAATGCATCATATAGCAAGTTTGGAGCTTCAGGGGCCTGTTTTGTCATTTATGAAACATTCTGGTATGTAGGTGCCTTGCGCACCTCAACACTCTCAGTGTTGCGGTGCGCAAGCATAGGTCAGATGCAAAAAATCGTTTTTCAGCTGCTGTTAACAGCCCTTAACCCTTTCCAAAGGTCAAGTGCCACATGTTAATCACTTGTGGTGGCCAAAATCAGTTACCACAACCTTCCGACAAGTGTACGGGCTAGATCATTCCCTCTTCTCCAAGAAACGATCCTAACGGTGAACCGAAAACTATAAATACCCAACCCCCTTCATTGCCAAACCCACTTGAAATCTGAGATTTCTCTAAGTTGGGGTGTTTCATCACCTCATACCTGAGAATACTTGGATTATCAATCTTGCGGGGACCCTTTGTAAGTATTCCTTCGTTCTTTTATTGCTTTCGAGTCCGAAAGTCAAACTTTGTTTGACTTTCTACATTGACCAGTTTATGGTCAATGCGAAGTTCGTTTGAACTTCGCAACGTGATTGTAATCACGATGGTTATAGTCCCATGTGACTCTGCCTACTGATTACCACGTTGTCTAGGGTCGTAAGGGTAAGCGATCTAATAAATCGCTTATACCTTCGAACCCGACCCATTTGGTCGATCATTAGGATCCGACCAAACACATTAGATGACCATAGTATATAGGGAATAACCTTTCGAGGTTATACCTTATGGTCGCTTCGTTTAAGTAGTTGTATGATAGGTAGTTTATATGCCTTAGGTAAATTACCAAAATACCCCTTTGATGCCAAAATTCATTTTAAACATATGTAAAATAACTTTTGACATCTAAACTGATTTGACAACAATATTAGACATGTTAAGGCATATGTTACTTGTCATAGGACTAGTTAGGCGGTCCGAACGCGTTTTACGCGAACGACGCGTTAAAGTAGCATAAGCTTCCTAAACGGGTCGTAATGGGTCGTAAGCACGTATGATAGGTTTCATTTAGTATGTAGGCTTTGTTAAACCATATTACACGAGTCTCCATACTCGTTTGGTTTACGAACCCTCATTCTATCCAATCCTTCGATTTAGGTCCGGTATATTAACATAGTACCTATATTAGGTGCCGTTTGATATCCGTGATCTCTAGCATTGCTTGGTGGTTATCCTAGGACTTCTGAGCAATCTCAATGTGAGTACATAGACCCCTCTTTTACTGTTTTCCAAACTGTTTTGGGGTGAAACACATGTGCCTACTAGTTACTTTCATGCTTTCCTGTTTTCACATCATATACTTGCTATGTTTATTAGTACATTTATAGTACATGATTTCAATACATTTTATGCTATGTATGCCCATTGTGTGCAAACTTAGTACATCACTGTACAATACATTTTATGCTATGTATGCCCATTGTGTGCATACTTAGTACATCACTTTACAATACATTTTATGCTATGTATGCCCATTGTGTGCATACTTAGTACATTACTTTACAATACATTTCATGCTATGTACGCCCATTGTGTGCATACTTAGTACATTGTTTTACATTACACTTATGCTATGTATGTCCATTATGTGCATACTTAGTACATTGTTTTACATTGCATTTCTGTTGCATATGCTCATCCAGCATATGAACACATGATACTACATTTTGAACCGTTGTAACGATTTGACTATGTGAACTGTCATAACCCTTTGACTATGTGAACCGTTTGTAACTATTGAACCGTGTGAACCAGTTGTATCTGTTGACATGATTTACATTTAACAATAGACATTTGACTATACATAAACATTTCTACAATTGTTAAACATTTTACTTTGGTGGTTTGGTTTGAGTAAGTGATTTAAGTAACGAGGCGTATGTAATATGATACAAGCACGGTGGACACGCCGCTGGTACTTCCTATATATAAGTGTTTGTATGATATTACATATTGTAGCGTTATTTGAATCATTTCAATTTGAGACATATAACATTTTATACAAATAACATACTTTTCACAAGACATTGACTTACAAACAACTTATCTTATACAAACTCATTATTACATGGTTATTCATTTAACCATACATTATTCTCTTATTTATACATATCATCTGATCTTATCGTTTTTCAAATGATTTACAAGACAAAGCAAATTACAAGGTTCATGACTAAACATTTTCTCAAACATAAGTGATGAATTCTGTTTTCACAAAACCTATGTATCTCACAGGCATTTTTATGCTGACGTACCTTTTTTCACGTGTGTTTTCAGGAGATGATGCATAGGACTTATCAAGACATACTTAGGCGGACCTGTGCCATAGTGACTTAAAACAAGACAAGAACTAGTTTAATTATGTTATGTACTCTTTGTTTCTTGTTTAAAACAATGTAAACTCTCATGTTTGATTAATAAAACGAAACTTCAATTACCATGGATTTGAAACAACTAATTCTGTTACAACACTCCCCGACGTTTCCGCCACGTTTGGTTGTTCCACGTGGTCGGGGTGTGACAGAAAAGATGGTATCAGAGCCAATGGTTATAGGGAATTAGGTTATTAGTAATGCTTTGACCTAGTCTATAACCTTCCTAGGATCCTAACGCGAGTTTACTTGCGTTTAGTCATAAAACAATACCGTCACTTATTCTTAGGTGACGACCACAACAAGAACATAAATTTCAAAACCGCTTTGAAAACTAATCATCTGTTCTAGGATGGTTGATTACTAGGTTTTGAACCCTCTATTGTAAGGTTTCGAACCCTCTGTTATAAGGTTTTGAACCCCTTTGAGTTTTCAAAAACCTCGTCAAAGTTTTGGGTCCTAAATAGTGTGAACACGTGCAAACTGGAAGAGTGAATGCCTGTACCCTGAGTTTTCTGTCTAAGGCTAGAGTGTTCGTACAAATCCACATAATCGGACCAGACACTCTTACCTGGGAACTCTTAGGGTGAGTGTCCACTTATAGGCGAGCATGTCTTCGCGATACACTATGAGGATCTATTTGCTTTGATTCAGCCTTTGTGTTGTTGTTTGCTTTGTAGTAACAAACAAATGACCACTATCCTTGCTTTCATTAGATTTGTTTCATCTCATTATTTTCGTCTAATTCTCTCACTCGTTTCATTTCATGTTTCCTCTTTTAGAATGCCTCCTCGACGCGAAAACCAGATAGCGACTGCCGAACTGGCAGAAATCATTACGCAGCAAATGGCTGCTCAATTCCCAAACCTCTTTGCTCAATGGAACCAAGCCAACAACAACAACAATGGTCCATGCAATTTCAAGAGTTTTAACTCGGCTAAACCACTCAAGTTTAGTGGTTCTGAGGGAGCGACTGGGCTTCTTCAATGGTTCGAGAGCATTGAGAATACTTTCTGCCACGTGTAGTGTCCTGACAATCGCAAGGTCAAGTTTTCTTCGAGTGTGTTCCAAAAGAGGGCCCTTACGTGGTGGAACGGGGTTATGAGAGATCGTGGTGCAGAAGTTGCTCTAGCACAGACATGGGCTGAACTTAGGGCCCTCATGATGAAGGAGTTTTGTCCTCGTCACGAGATCAGGGCCTTGGAAAGGGAATTCGACAATTTGAAGCAAGATAGCGGTGAGCATCGAGCCTACACAGACCGTTATGAGGAGTTAAGTTTGTTATGCCCAAACATGGTCACACCTTTGGATAAGGCAATCGAAAAGTACATTGATGGCCTCCCCGACTCAATACAAGACATTGTGACTGGTAGCAACCCTACTACAATTAGACAGGCCATTGAGCTATCTGCAACTTTGACTGAATCAAAGATCAGGAAAGGTAAACTTTTCCGAAAAGGTGACAAGAAACCGGTCAAAGAATCAGACCCAATCGAGGAATCAAAGACCATGGATGAACAGGCTGGATCCTCTAAGAAGTCAAATAAGCGAAAGGCTTCTCAGAACTTCGCCGTGGTCGCTCACAATGATCAAGCCGTCCCCAACCAACCAGCTCAACCCCCTGCCAGGAAACCCTACAACGGAACTGCACCCTTGTGCAACCAATGTGGTCTACATCATCATGCTGGTGTGAAGTGCCGCACATGCCAAGTTTGCGGACTTATAGGTCATACAGCGAGGGTTTTCCCAACAGCAGCTGCACCAAATCAAGTTAACAACAATCCTGCTCAAGCTCGTTTTCCATCGGGGTCTTGCTACAACTGTGGCGAGATGGGCCATTTTCGTAGGAATTGCCCAAAGCTTGCTAATGCAAATCCAGCGCAGGGATGAGTATCTGACCAACAGAAGATAACGCTGTTTAGAAAATAATCGAGCCTTGTGTATTATTTTCTTTTGTTATCACGATCTATGAAACAATTGTTGTTATTGTTGTTATAAATAAATCTTTCATTTACATTTTTATATGTTTATGTGGTTGCATGTATAAACATATCCTCTACAATACCAACAATCAAGGAACCATATTCCTTGAAGAACAGACTACCCCCTAATTTCTTCCATTGTATGATCTCTTGCGTTTTCCACGAAAATCCTAAGTACCCGTTTCTTCCAAGAGAAACGAAGTACGAGGTGCCAAGTTAATAGCAATCAATAACAAGATAATAACAATTAAACAATTATGTGATTATGTGCTTATGTGTTCCCTTTTACGTGTCATGTGATCCAAATTATGTTATCCAAATCCTCGTAGAATCTTACATATCCTTGTACAAGAGATTCATAGTAGGATACCCAAAGGTACTACCTAAAATCCTTAATGGACTTCTACGCTGTAGTTAAGTCCCTTGGATTATAAAGTACTACTTCATAATTAGACCCCTTTAGTGGTCCAGTTAAACTGATCGATCCAAAAATCTGGTTAAGAATATTATGTGATGATATAGTTGAAAGGACTCCTTGGTGGCCTAATTAAGAAGATCCTCTGTCGATCTAATTAAAAGTACCCTATGGTAGTCTAGTCACCCTCATCACAAGTTTGATATCCTTTCCCAAAACATTACAAAACGAACTGTGCGGACTGTGCAAGGAATTACGTAATTCTGGATGCATACATAATTATGGAATTTAGTGCACAGAAATCACAGCAAGTTCTATCATGTATCTAAGTTAACCCAATTCATTTCCAATTCTGATGAAGCATCCGTTGAGGAAAAATGAACTAGCTATTCATTTTTCACTTCTGAGGAATATCCGTTGAGGAAATGAATATCCGTTTATCCTTCATTTCCAACTCTGAGGAAGCAACCGTTGAAAATGACTCTGTTAGTTCATTTTCGTTTCTGAAGATTATCCGTTGAGGAAATGAATATCCGTTTATCCTTCATTTCCAACTCTGAGGGAGCAACCGTTGAAAATGACTCTGTTAGTTCATTTTCGTTTCTGAAGATTATCCGTTGAGGAAATGAATATCCGTTAATCCTTCATTTCCAACTCTGAGGAAGCAACCGTTGAAAATGACTCCGTTAGTTCATTTTCGTTTCTGAAGATTATCCGTTGAGGAAATGAATATCCGTTGTTAAATCTTTCATTTCCATACCTGAGGAAGCAACCGTTGAAAATGAATCCGTTAGTTCATTTTCGTTTCTGAAGATTATCCGTTGAGGAAATGAACATCCGTTGATTATTCCTTCATTCCCGTTTCTGACGAAGGACCCGTTGAGGAAGAATGAATCATCCATTCGTTTTCACTTCTGAAGAATATCCGTTGAGGGAAATGTATATCCGTTTAGTTAAAAATCCTTTATTTTCCATTTCCGAAGAACCCGTTGAAGAAAATGACTCCGTTCGTTCATTTTCGCTTCTGAAAAATATCCGTTGAGGAAAATAACAAAATTATGCTTTACATATCTTTGATGGCTATTTAACACAAAGTCACAGACAGACTTCTACGAATAAATTTCGGGACGAAATTTCCTAAAGTAGGGGAGACTGTGACACCTGTGTCACTTCAACCATCAGAAAAATGCCCAACCAATGAAACATTGTATTTCATACTTGGAATTTGTAAAAATATGTGTATCTTTTGCACATATCAACTCATGTTCAATTTTAAGCTTTAAATCGCTTTCTGGAGGGTTATACGCGCTCTGATGCGTAAATATAACCAGTTTAATCCAACGAACACTCCGGAATAGTGAAATAGGCTTAACATACCTTAAATAACCTTTACATAACTTAGAAATAAGTTTTAAAGACTTTGGTATGGCAAAAACAAGTTAATTCGCTTACAGGGACTAAACTTGACAAACTGCGAAAGTATGCCAATTTGAACTGTAACAGACATTCTGGAACATGACCATAAGTTAAACACACCTTAAATATCCTTTATATAGCTTAGAAATAGGCTTTGAGGGGTTCGGTGTGCTAAAATAAACTTTTGGGTCATTAAGGGACTAAGAGCGTCAAAAAGTGCACAAGTTTGCACTTTCGCGCATAACTTACGTTCTGAATACATCCGGACATCCAAAAATTTAAGTAAGCACTAAAATATTTTATTTTAGTGTTTGGCATAAGAAAAATCCATTCGTCACGCAATTTGGATCGTTTTTCGCGCTTATGCGCATTCCGTCGTAATTAACCGAACAACGCAACCGTACGACTAAACGAACCGACATCCGAGATATTTTTGAGCCCCTTTTAAGTTCCCTATACTTTAACTTCATTTTAGAGCTTTGAAATGGGGTTAACAGGCCTTAAACGTGTCAAAAATGCATCATATAGCAAGTTTGGAGCTTTAGGGGCCTGTTTTGTCATTTATGAAACATTCTGGTCTGCAGGTGCCTTGCGCACCTCAACACTCTCAGTGTTGCGGTGCGCAAGCATAGGTCAGATGCAGAAAATCGTTTTTCAGCTGCTGTTAACAACCCTTAACCCTTTCCAAAGGTCAAGTGCCACATGTTAATCACTTGTGGTGGCCAAAATCAGTTACCACAACCTTCCGACAAGTGTACGGGCTAGATCATTCCCTCTTCTCCAAGAAACGATCCTAACGGTGAACCGAAAACTATAAATACCCAACCCCCTTCATTTCCAAACCCACTTGAAATCTGAGATTTCTCTAAGTTGGGGTGTTTCATCACCTCATACCTGAGAATACTTGGATTATCAATCTTGCGGGGACCCTTCGTAAGTATTCCTTCGTTCTTTTATTGCTTTCGAGTCCGAAAGTCAAACTTTGTTTGACTTTCTACATTGACCAGTTTATGGTCAATGCGAAGTTCGTTTGAACTTCGCAACGTGATTGTAATCACGATGGTTATAGTCCCTTGTGACTATGCCTACTGATTACCACGTTGTCTAGGGTCGTAAGGGTAAGCGATCTAATAAATCGCTTATACCTTCGAACCCGACCCATTTGGTCGATCATTAGGATCCGACCAAACACATTAGATGACCATAGTATATAGGGAATAACCTTTCGAGGTTATACCTTATGGCCGCTTCGTTTAAGTAGTTGTGTGATAGGTAGTTTATATGCCTTAGGTAAATTACCAAAATACCCCTTTGATGCCAAAATTCATTTTAAACATATGTAACATAACTTTTGACATCTAAACTGATTTGACAACAATATTAGACATGTTAAGGCATATGTTACTTGTCATAGGACTAGTTAGGCGGTCCGAACGCGTTTTAGGCGAACGACGCGTTAAAGTAGCATAAGCTTCCTAAACGGGTCGTAATGGGTCGTAAGCACTTATGATAGGTTTCATTTAGTATGTAGGCTTTGTTAAACCATATTACACGAGTCTCCATACTCGTTTGGTTTACGAACCCTCATTCTATCCAATCCTTCGATTTAGGTCCGGTATATTAACATAGTACCTATATTAGGTGCCGTTTGATATCCGTGATCTCTAGCATTGCTTGGTGGTTATCCTAGGACTTCTGAGCAATCTCAATGTGAGTACATAGACCCCTCTTTTACTGTTTTCTAAACTGTTTTGGGGTGAAACACATGTGCCTACTTGTTACTTTCTTGCTTTCCTGTTTTCACATCATATACTTGCTATGTTTATTAGTACATTTATAGTACATGATTTCAATACATTTTATGCTATGTATGCCCATTGTGTGCATACTTAGTACATCACTTTACAATACATTTTATGCTATGTATGCCCATTGTGTGCATACTTAGTACATCACTTTACAATACATTTTATGCTATGTATGCCCATTGTGTGCATACTTAGTACATTACTTTACAATACATTTCATGCTATGTACGCCCATTGTGTGCATACTTAGTACATTGTTTTACATTACACTTATGCTATGTATGTCCATTACGTGCATACTTAGTACATTGTTTTACATTGCATTTCTGTTGCATATGCTCATCCAGCATATGAACACATGATACTACATTTTGAACCGTTGTAACCATTTGACTATGTGAACTGTCGTAACCCTTTGACTATGTGAACCGTTTGTAACTATTGAACCGTGTGAACCAGTTGTATCTGTTGACATGATTTACATTTAACAATAGACATTTGACTATACATAAACATTTCTACAATTGTTAAACATTTTACTTTGGTGGTTTGGTTTGAGTAAGTGATTTAAGTAACGAGGCGTATGTAATATGATACAAGCACGGTGGACACGCCGCTGGTACTTCCTATATATAAGTGTTTGTATGATATTACATATTGTAGCATTATTTGAATCATTTCAATTTGAGACATATAACATTTTATACAAATAACATACTTTTCACAAGACATTGACTTACAAACAACTTATCTTATACAAACTCATTATTACATGGTTATTCATTTAACCATACATTATTCTCTTATTTATACATATCATCTGATCTTATCGTTTTTCAAATGATTTACAAGACAAGGCAAATTACAAGGGTCATGACTAAACATTTTCTCAAACATAAGTCATGAATTCTGTTTTCACAAAACATATGTATCTCACAGGCATTTTTATGCTGACGTACCTATTTTCACATGTGTTTTCAGGAGATGATGCATAGGACTTATCAAGACATACTTAGGCGGACCTGTGCCTTAGTGACTTAAAACAAGACAAGAACTAGTTTAATTATGTTATGTACTCTTTGTTTCTTGTTTAAAACAATGTAAACTCTCATGTTTGATTAATAAAACGAAACTTCAATTACCATGGATTTGAAACAATTAATTCTGTTACAACACTCCCCGACGTTTCCGCCACGTTTGGTTGTTCCACGTGGTCGGGGTGTGACAGCAGTATGTTTCTATCAACTTTTACAAGTTGATATATGTATAAATCAAAGACATTGTAGCCTTGAATCTTAAATGAAAACATTTGTCTTTGTAAACCAAGTTGTAAATCGTTCTCGTAATAAAAATTGTATGGTTTATATTGTTAGGAAAAACTTGTAGTGTAACTTCATTTTGAAAACATTCGTCCAAGTGTTCTAGATAACGCAACAATATGTAATGTGTTAAAAGAACTTATATATAGGAAGTACCAGTGGCGTATCCACCATGCTTTTATCACATTACACCCGCCCCGTTACCTAATCATTCACCATAACCCAAATTGGTCAATAGTTCAAATAGTTCCAATCTTTCAAATAGATCAAATAGTTCCAATGGTTCAACAATTCAAATCGTTCACATAGTTCAGATAATTCCAGTGGTTCAAATAGTTCACATAGATCGAATAGTCCCAGTGGTTCAAATAGTTCACATAGATCAAATAGTTCCAGTGGTTCAATAGTTCACATAGATCAGATATTTCCAGTAGTTCAAATAGTTCACATTGTTCAATAGTTCCAGTGGTTCGTGTTTAAATTATGAAAACTAACTTTTGGTCGTTTTATTGAATACATTCAAACCTGTGTGACTCGTCCTACTCATTTAAATTGTATTAACAAACCACCAAAGGGTAAGTTAACAATCATCAGGTTCTGTCGTTACCCACATTACCCCCATAACCATGGTGAAAGTCCGATAATGGGATTTGTCAGATCCTATGGTATCATAATATCCTATGGTACCATAACGTACTACTGGTCGGCTCAAATAGTTAATAAATGTCATTTAATTGTCTTTCGACCAACGCCCCAACAAGTTTGTTTACATAATTGAAATCGTTGTGTTCAATATAAACCATAGCATTCGTTTAGAAATCTCAAAATCGTTTAGCACAAATGAATCACCCCAAAACGTTTGAAAGCGGTAAAAGAGGGGAACTATGTACTCACATTGAATTGAAGGTATCCTCGATCTAATGAACTTAACAAAGCTCGGGCAAATCAAGGAAATCAAGTAGTACCTAGTAATCGGATCGCTAAGTTAATAAATCGGCACCTAAATCGGAAGATCGGGTAGGATGAGGTCTCGTAAACCAAATGAGTATTAAAAATCATGTGATATGGTTTAACAAAGCCTATATCCTAAATCGGAACCTATTCTAAGTGCTTACGACCCATTACGACCCATTAACATAGCTTAAGCTACTTTAACGCGTCGTTTGCGCAAAAGCGCGTTCGAGACGCCTAACTAGTCCTATGACAAGTATTATATGCCCTAACATGTTTAAATATGTTGCATAATCAGTTTAAGTGGCAAAAGTTAAGTTACATATGCTTAAATACCAATTATGCATGAAAAGGGCATTTTGGTCATTTTCCTAAGGCATATAAACTACCTCTCATAACAACTAATTAAACTAAGTTACCATAAGGTATAACCTCGGAAGGTTATTCCCTATACAACTATGGTCACAATATATGCTTGGTCGGATCCTAACGATCTACCAAACGGGTCGGGTTCGAAAGTCTAAGCGCTTGTCAAGACCGCTTGACTTAGGAACCTATACAAGCACCAGACCAAAAGTGACGAGTTAAACATGTTAAAACATGTGTAACTAAGTTAGAAAGCAGGTTTGATACCAAAACAAAGTGTTTTGATACCCGAAAATAGCTTCGATTCAAAATACGCATAAACACGTATTTTGACCGAAACTTTGACTCGTCACTTTGACTAGTCGACGTGGTAATCAGTAGATATAGTCACATGGGACTATAACCATCGTCATTACGCCCACGTTGCAAAGTTCAAACGAACTTTGTGTTGACCAAATCGTGGTCAAAGTATAAAGTCAAACACTGTTTAACTTTCACGCGTGAAAAGCAATAAAAACATGAAAGAAGCTTACAAAAGGTGCAAGCAATGAAGAATTTGATCTAAAATACTCAGGTATGAAGCTAAGTCTTCAACTTAGAGCAGATTAGAGCAAATGTGTGGGAAATGTGTGAAAATCAAGTGGGTATTTATAGATTTTCAAGAACCGTTAGAATCATTTCTCGTAATTCGGGCTTTAATCTGGACCTTACAAGTGTTGCCCACTGATTTACAATACTAGGGGTGTCCAGAACCAGCTTAAGGTTTGATTAAACCATGTCCAAAAACCAGAAAACCAGCTGTTGTTGCTGAAAAACTGTTTTGCTGATCTGGGCATCAGTCGCACCGTGTGTAAGATGAGGTCCCATCTTACGCGCCCCGCGAGGGACAAGTTTCACAGATTGGCAGAATTAGTCCCTGCATGTTAAAAACTCAGTTTTTGACATGTTTAAGCCCAGTTAACCCCATTTCAAGGCTCCACAATGAAGTTAAAGCATAGGGAACATGAAATGTGCTTGAAAACATCTCGGATGTCGGTTCGTTTGGTCGTACGGTTGCGTCATTCGGTTAATTACGACGAAAACTCGAACGGACGCGAAAACGATCCAAATTGCGCGACGAATGGTATTTTTGCATTCCAATAACTAAAATAAAATATATTAATGATTAAAAAAATTTTGGATGTCCGGATATGTTCAGAATGTAAGATATGCGCGTATATGCAAACTTATTCACTTTTTGACCCTTTTAGTCCCTGTTTGATCAAAAAGTTTATTTTCGCATACCGAACCCCTCAAAGCCTATTTCTAAGCTATGTAAAGGATATTTAGGGTATGTTTAACTTATGATCATGTTCTGAAATGTTCGTTACCATTCGAATCGGTATACTTTCGCAGTTTGACGCAAATAGTCCCTGCGATCGAATAAACTTGTTTTCGACACACCAAACCATCCAAAACTTATTTCTAAGTTATGTAAGGGTTATTTAAGGTATGTTAAACCTATGTCACTGTTCCGGAGTATTTTTTGCGTTAAACTGATTACGTTTACGCATCAGTTCGCGTATAACTTTCAAGAAAGCGATTTAAAGTTCGAAATTGAACAAGAATTGATATGTGCAAATGATATAAATATTTATACAAATCCCAAGTATGAAACACAAGATTTCATTGGTTTTGTATTTGTATGATGGTCGTAGAGGCACAAATGTCACAGTCTCCCCTACTTTAGGAAATTTCGTCCCGAAATTTATTCGTAGGAGTCTGTCTGTAACGTTGTGTTAAACAATGGTCTTGCATGGAATCTAGGGTGTCAATGATTTGCATAGAGTAACCCATCAAAGATTTCTATGTAAGACATAATTTTATCATTCCCTAGTGGGTGCTTCCTTAGATAAAATAGGAAGTGGGAACGAGTGATTTGATTAATGATAAAGATCAAACTAACCAGTAGTTCTGAGAGTATCCTTTAAGAATCTAACTTATTAAAATAGAATGATCTTGTAAAGATTTGTATTTCATTTCTCCAGTGGATATTCTTTAGAAGTGAAAATGAATGGATGATTCACTTTCTCCAATGGGTTCTTCGTCAGATGTGGAAATGAAATACGAATAGGTTATTCATTTCCAATGGATATTTCTTCAAAAGTTGAAATGAATGGATAATTCAATTTCTCCAATGGATACTTTTATTAGAAATGAAAATGAAGGAATGGATATGCTGTTCATTTCTCAATGGTTATTTCTTCAGAAGCGAGAATGAATGGATGATTCATTTTCCGCACTGGATTGCTTCGTCAGAAGTAGAAATGAAGGATTGCGCAAAGAATATTCATTTCTCTGATGGATTTTTCTTCAGAAGCGAAAATTAATGGATGATTTATTTTCCTTGGTGGATACTTTGTCAAAAGTGGAAATGAAGGATTATTAAATAAGATATTCATTTCCTTGATGGATATTTCTTCAGAAGCGAAAATGAATGGATAATTCATTTTCCTCAATGGGTACTTCGTCAGAAGTGGAAATGAAAGAATCGATATATGATTACTCATTCCCCAATGGATTTTTCTTTAGAAGTGAAAATGAATGGATAATTCATTTTCCTCAGTGGATACTTCATCAGAAGTGGAATGGAGTTATTTATCTTCCTCAGTGGATATTTCCTCAGAAGTGAAAATGAACGGATGGTTCATGTTCCTCAGTGGGTACTTCATTAGAAACGAAGATGGCAAAATTAATGCAGAATTATTCATTCCCTTAGTAGGTATTTCTTTAGAAGTGAAAATGAATGATCAATTCATTTTCCTCAGTGGGTACTTCGTCAGAAATGGGATGAATTTATTCATTTTCCTCAGTGGGTATTTCTTTAAAAGTGAAAATGAACGGATGGTTCACTTTCCTCAGTGGGTACTTTATCAGAAATGAAAATGAATTTGTTCATTTTTCTCAGTGGATATTTCTCAGAAGCGAAAATGAATGGATAATTCATTTTCCTCAGGGGTACTTCATAAGAAATGAAAATGAACATGGTTCATGAATAGATTATTCATTTCCCTCAGCTGATATTTCTTTCAAAAGCGAAAATTGAATAGCTAGTTCATTTTTCCTCAGCGGGTACTTCATCAGAAATGGAAATGAACATAGTTAACTTTTGTTTCTTGATTAGATTGATACATGACAAAACTTGCTGTGGTTTCTGTGCACTGAATTCCATAATTATGTATGCATCCATAATTACGTAATTCCTTACACAGTCCCCACAGTTTATTTTATAATGTGTAGGGGATAGAATCGGTCGAACACATAACACGTAAGCACATAATAGTCACACGATTGTCCATTTGGTTATCAATTCGTTATCAGTTTGTTATTAACTTGTCATTAACTTGATGTCGATTTGTACACATGAATTCAAAGTTCATCAGGAATCCAATCAATTGACTACAACCAGTACCTTAAACATCCTCAAGAATCTATCTATAAAGATAGGATATTCTTATAAGGATTCGATTTCGTTCACAATGAATCGTAATATTCGTATTAAAGCACACAAAGAATTTGATTAAGGACTTTGATTTTGTACTTTAAACATCCACAAGGATCTAACTATGAAGAAGATCCTATAAGGATTTGGAATTCATATATCGGAAAATGTTTAGGAATTTGGTACTAAGTATGCTAAGACCACATACGAAGTATAGTGTTTATGGTATCAAGGTGCTAGATATGCTAAGACAACATAGGAAGCAAATGGGTCCTTGAAATTTTTGTGCTAAGCATGCTAAGCTATCATACATAGCAGGGTGTTCTTGAAAATCGCGTAAAACGTATGCTAATACAACATACGGGCTGTTTGTTTCTGAAAGCTATGGAATCGTTAAAAATATGTTTTTGAAAACCTTTAGTAATGTTTTTGAAATCATGTACTAGGTATATTAGGTAAACATTTGTTTATTAAATGTTTAAAACCATGTGAGATGATTTTGAAAACATGTATGAGGTTTTCGAAAACATGCATAATCTTTTGAAATCATATGTTATGTAAAATATCGTGAAGTCGGAAAGATATGATGTGTATATCGCATAAGACCAATTAAGGACTCACAGAAGTACCCTTGGGTATCCAAATAAGGATTTAAAGCGGTACTTTGGGTATTCGTTCAAAGTTGTAACTTGTACCTTGAACTTCGTTTCGTAGAAGAAACGAGTGCCTAGGATTTTTTTTTGTTGGAGATCGCGAACGATCATAAAAAATGAAGAACCACGAAAGTAGTTCGTTTTGCAAGGAACACGGTTCCTTGGTGTCGGTATTGTAGGGGATATATCATTTGTACATGTAACCACACTTGTTTTTGTACATCGTAATGCAGATAAATGTTTATTTATAAACCAAAATATTTGCTTCATTGTTCTAGGATTACAAAAGGAAAATAATATATAAAGTCTGATCGTTTCAATAATAGCGTCGTCTTCCAGTTAGTCGAATGCTCATCCGCGTGCTGGATTTGCATTAGCAAGCTTTGGGCAATTATTTCTGAAATGGCCTATCTCGCCACAGTTGTAGCAAGAACCTGGTGGAAAATGAGCTTGAGCAGGATTGTTGTCAGCTTGATTTGGTGTAACTGCAGCACGACAAACCCTAGCTGTATGACCCGCAAGTCCACAGTTTAGGCATTTGCGGCATTTCACACTAGCATGATAATGAAGGTTACATTGGTTGCACAAGGGTGCAGTCCCGTTGTATAGCTTCTTAGCAGGGGGTTGAGCTGGTTGGTTAGGGACAGCTGGATCGTTTTGAGCAACCACGGCGAAGTTCTGAAAAGCCTTATGCTTCTTTGAATTCTTGGAGGACTCAGTCTGCTTATCTTTCGGTTTCATATCATTGGTTGGTTTCTTGTCCCCTTTTTGGAAAATTTTACCCTTCCTGATCTGTGATTCAGTCAAGGTAGCGGATAGCTCAATGGCCTGTCTAACTGTGGTAGGGTTGCTACCAGTAACAATGTCTTGAACTGAGTCAGGGAGGTCATCAATATACTTTTCAATTGCCTTATCCAAAGGCGTAACCATCGTTGGGCATAGTGGACTTAGCTCCTCATATCGGTCCGTGTAGGCTCGATGCTCACTACTATCTTGCTTAAGATCATCGAATTCCCTTTCTAATGACCTGATTTCATGAGGAGGACAGAATTCCTTCATCATTAGAGCTCGAAGCTCTTCCCAGGTTTGAGCCAATGCCACATCGGCACCCCTATCCCTCATCACGCCATTTAACGTGATGTCGTGGTCACAATCAAATTTAATCCAAATACTACTAATAGCTAGTGGTAAGTGGGTATCGAACACAGGGAGTTTGTGGAAAATGTGTTATTTAAAAATGTGTCTAAATTAACCAAGTTAAACTAAATGTAATGAAAGTAAAATGCAAGAGTTGGTTTGGTTGATTGAGTTTTAAAAAAAACTAAATTACTATTCTAATTTGCAAAATGAAAGTTTTGGTTTGTAAACAATTTAGAGACAAATGACTATCTTAAGTTTCCGGTTTGCTTCGACATTTTTGCTATCATTCAACTTGAAAGAATCACATAGACATGATTCATGTATGATTACTTGTTGTTATGAAAGGGAACTAAGTACTCGGATTCCTAGAACGCGAGGTTGTTACCCGATAACCAATTAATAAATACCCAATCCTAATTCTACCTATGATATCTCTATTGCCAACGGCACCAAGAACGTATAGTTTCGAACAAGATTAGCACACTAATTAACAATTTACAAGCAAGCAATCACACACCATAACAAACAAATCATAAAGAAGAGTTCATTATTCTAGAAATATAAAATCAAAACACAAAGTCTTACACAAACCTTCAACCCAAGATAATCATCAAAAGTTTAGCCACACATAGCTTTGACAATCATCTTCACAATTAGTTCAATGTTCATATGGATTCAAGACTAACAGGATGTTTAGAAATTGTTTCAAGCTCTCAAAAACACCGAAAATTCATCTCCAAAGTGTATGTAACCGAATGGGATTGATTGGGCATTAAAAGACACCATAAATCCGCATTAAAAGGTGGAAGTTACACATTTACGCAGGTCAGCGCCGTAAGCTACGGTGGCCACCATAGCTTACGGTGGCTTGGAATGGTTTACGGTAGCTTTAAACTGTCATACGGTGACCAAAAGTGCCAGTCGGTGCCGTCGTAGCTTACGGCAGACTTCAACATGAAAACTTGTTTTCAGCATAACTTTTTCGTTTCAACTCCGTTTTCTTCACCGTTTTCGCCTACGTTCTCGTAATTTCGTCCTCTATCATGCTATCCTCCTAATTCTTCAATTCCAAAAATTGATTTTTTCATTTATTCTCCGTGTTCCTTCCATTTTAAGCTCCCGTTTGTACCTGAAACACAAACAAACGTAGTTATCTAATTCTAGACAACTACCCGATTAAATGTAGGATTTTTTTTTATCATTTATACCACTTAAGGGTTGTCCTAACCGTTGCTTGCCCCAAGCAACTCGTTCACTAACCATTTCAAAACCACAAGCAATCAACATGCAAACCAAGCTAAAATGTACCGTCCTTTTACTAACTTTTTATCATACCACAAGACACACCCCTCACAACAACTCTCGGTGACAAGTAATATTAGCAACATTATGCTAACACGCTCAATGCAAGTGTGTGATTGTGCGATAATAAGCTTGTATACAAATCAAGTTTCCTCCTATCAAATACCTAGCATGCTTATGAATCAAAAGGACTTACGGGTTATAACGTGGCTATGTGTAAAGGTAGGAAAATGGTGGGATATATATGCAAGAGCTAATTGATTTGACCCGGTTTTTATTTCTACTACTAAACAAAGCAAACATCAACTATATACACAACTTCTTCAACATTCTCAACTACTATTACAACTAAATACTTCTTTTTTTTTTTGTATTTTTCTCATATGTTTCTCTTTCTTCTTTTTTTTTTCTTTTCTTTTTTTTTTCATTTTTTTCATAACACATCAAAACTCAACAATATAGACAAGAACATCAACAATCACAAACTAAATTCCTAAACCGGGTCGTCTCAATAGGTAAAGTTTTTTTTGTAAGAAGTAGGTTTGGGTCACAACCGAATAGTATAAGGCTCAAACATGGCTTTCTAAAGACCAAACCCCCACCCCTCACAATACCAAGCTCATATATGTAACGTATGAGGTCCAACCCCCAATTCCCACACTCTCACACATTCGGACGAGGCTACCTAAAAATCCCTATCATTTTCACAAGCATGCTAACTCTAGGATTTAACAAGCATTCATGCACAAGTTCTAATAACACAATACACACACCGCCACTCAAAACAAGGAAAGCATCTTTAATAATCATGTGTGGCTCAAACACTCACCAAGAAATGACTAAAAAGAGGTGTCGGTGTGTCAAGTGGAACAATATCAATTGTTCAGATTTCGACAATTTTTCGTTTGGTTTCAAAAAAAATTTAAAATTCTCAAAAATGCCCCCCCCATCCCCACACTTGGGATACATTGACCTCAATGTATGGTTTTGAAAGGAATTGATCGCTAAAACCCATTCAAACTCTTTTTTTTAAACAAAACATAAACAAACTAACTACCAAAATTTCAAATCTAAAGAACATAACAAGACTAAGGAAAGAGTACAATGACCTGGTGAAGTTTGACACAACAGATGTTGTAGACAATCCGACTTCCTATCACCACCTTCACACAAATATCCGCACATCTTCCCCACACTTGAATGTCGCCATGGCCCTGAAACATTGAAAAATAAACACAGCAAGATCAACATAAAACCCCGGGTTGCCTCCCGAGCAGCGCTAAGTTTCGAGTCTTCAGCCAGACCATGCCACCCCTATTTATGGTGGCTCAAAGAATCGGTTCCTATCACCTCCCCCACTGTAGCTTGTCATTGGTCGAAATGCATCCATCAAATGTCCATTCAGTGGATAGTCAACTACATACCTGCTCGAACCTTGGAACACCTCGAAAATTTACATCCTATAATGTATTGACACGTGTCATAGGTTTGAACGTGTGAAAGAATGTTCTAAAAGGACTAAAGTTGACAAACATGGAAAGTATGTGAATATAAGGGTTCAAAATGTCAACAGTGAATAAATATACTTTACAATAACCCTACATGATGCTCATACCTTCAAACGAATAAATCATGGATCATACGAAGCTAAGTGTGAAAGAAAGTGAGAGATTACAAACCACAGGGGTTAAATGTGTCAACATGTTTAAGTTATACCTCTGAGTGACCTTTTAGCAAACTCGAAGCTTTGTAACGATTAATTATGCTCACTAGAATGCACGATAAAAATTTCATAAAGTTTCGTTATCGTATGAGAAAGTTATGATCAAATTCGTATGTGAGGGGTTAAAGCGTCAACGTTGAAAATTATGACTTTTTGGGTAACATGGAGTGACCAAGAACTTGACAAAGTGGGTATAAGTCATGAACCCCTTATAAGTCAAGTTGAGGGGCTCAAATTGCAAGAAGTAAAGCTTGGTTGACCTTTCGAAGGGCCAAGGGACAAGATGCAACAACTTGAAAATGTGAAACCTGATTACAAGGCTCAGGCGGGCCGCGTAAGCATTAACAGAAGCTTACGCGGGCCGCGTTCGATGCCCAGTATCAGAAAGGTTAGAAAGCAGCCTATTTTCACGCTATAACCGACTTTAATCAGATATTTCACTCCATGGGCGACCCCTAAATAACTCCTAGGCCCTTAGGGATATCTGTGGATGATCCATGGCCTTTGCTAGGCTTGTGTGTCAACAATCTATGGAATTTTGAGCACTATATAAAGGCCTTATGTTGCAACATTGTAACCACACCTTCCTTCTGCATTTCTGGAGCTTCCTGGAGCTTAAAAGCAGACCCTAAGCCTTCCTAATCGTGCATAGGACTTCTGTAAGTATGCTTAACCTTTCTTAGTTGAGTTTTTACTTAGTTTTAGCTTAAAAGTCAAACCGTCGTAATTAACGGTTGAGTTCGCGATTAATCATTAATGGTCTAGTGATTAGTCGAATTGAAAGTAGTTATAAGTTGGTAATTATGTGGGCAATAAACCCTTAAAAGGGCACCCTCTGATTCCCACTCTAACTAGGTCAAATGTCAGGTCAAAGTTGTTTAGAAAAAGTCAACAAAATGCTTATTTTCCAATTTATGCATAATTAGCAATGTAGAACCCATACAACCTGTTTGATCATTAATATAACTTGGTAATTAGTGTAAGAACATGTCTAAACATGTTCAACCCGAAAATTTTCAGTAGAGACCCGGTTCGAAACAGAAAGTCGCATAATTTGAATTTTGCTTTGACTTTCAGTTCTGACCCGTTTAAGCATGTTTTAGAAATGCCTTAGAGCTTTAATTGGACTAGGTTACATGCTAGTATAACCCTCTGTGATTATACACCTTGGTTCGTTAGTTATCCAATTAATATGCATGATTCCGTTAATTGCTCATATGTTGACCATTATGCCCTTTTCACCATAAAACGTGATTTTTAAAATTGTAAAAGAGTAGAAACCTTAGTTACTGATATATAAACTTGTATCCAAAATTTGACATCAGTTTGAGGTGTAGATTGAGAGTTATGCTCATTAGCGTAATTAGAAAGCTTTTTAGCGATTAAACGACATAATTAGCATATAGCTTATTTAAACCTACTTTTTGATATCAAACTTGTTACCCACTGATGTAATATATTATTTTGGGATTTTTGAAGTTTTTAATTAATTTTAGGCTGAGCATAACTTAGAGTCATAAGCTTGATTCGGTAATTGTCGGTTTTTCCCTTTTGGGCTATAAAATGAGTTTTACATATCTTTTTGACCCCAAACCTTTTGCTACTGATTTTATATGATAAATAAATTATTTTAAACCTTTTGAAATAATAAAAATATCAGCTTTCTATATAGAACCCGGAAACGGCTTCTAATCGCTTTTTTAAGCGTTTTTAACGCATAGTATGTACTAAAACTATTTTAAACATACAAGGGTGGATACCTACTGATATTTTAGGTAAATTATAATATTTTAACAGTAAGAAAAAGTTGTTTAACTCAGACTTCAGTTTTGAGCTTTTCGGCTTATGTGAAATTACCAAAATGCCCCTACGGTGCATAATTTGGTTATAATTGATAAATTTCACATATATGCAATACCCTACTATTATAACTTATCAAATTTAAGTATTTTACTATTTACATCAGACCTGTAACTCAGATTATTGTTCAAACTCTTTTATAACCTTATAAATGACTAAAATACCCCTACGGGGCATAGTATGAGTTTAAACTCATTTCGGGCATAATAAAAGATATCTTACTGATGTCACAACATATTTGAGGCACATTAACTTAGGAAACCTGTATATGGCTCTTATGGTTACCCGTTACGCATTCTTAGCGTTCGGTTCGGTTTATGTAACTAGTTTACATAAATTGGCCGAAACGGGTCAAACCTTATCGTTTTTATCTCAAAATCCAGAATGTGTTTAGATTACCCATATAAGACAAGTATTTAAACTTGTCGGGTCTAAATCACATTATATTCCGGTCTTCGCTTAATCACGCGTTCGAACCGTATCATTCCTTAAAACTAATCGGTCTAAGCTTAAGCTTAACTAAAGACCGTTAGGATTCTAATAGGTTATTATAAACCTTTGTTCCATAATAGGAGAACCGGTAAAAGCTACCCGCATTTGCTAATTGTGAATTATACTTGCAAAGGTAAATACTTTTAACTTATTTTCCCTTATACGGGCTTGGGGTACGGTATATAAAATACCGCTTGGTCGGGCATTCGACCTTAATCGATTGGTGATTAAGTATTATCGAGATGACCCGTTTAAATATGTTTTGTTTGCTTAACGCCTTTGGGGGGTTAATGACCATGTCCAGGATATCCTTGGCATCATTTTACGAAATGGCCACGACCTAAGCGCGGGGTGTAGGCGTACACCCGTCAGTGCCAAAATAAATAATGTGGTGTGTCTATTGATCTTTAACCCGGCATGAACCGGGCTACTGAATGCATAAGGAACATGTAATTCTTTTACAAGTTTATATGTTTAAATAATTATCCCAAGTTATAAAGAGTTTGTGCCACGTGCATTCAAATCAATTTTATTAAAATTTTCAAAATGAGTGTTAGGATCGGAGGCTCTCATGATTGTGTTTGTTTGTATGTTTTGAACAAATTGTGAATATGAAAATATGTTAAGTGCATCGGAAATGAAAACAAACTCTGTAAACACAATCAAAGGAGAAAATAGTTTGATAAACGATTGCTTCTCATAGAGTCAAACGATTTACAAATCAATGCAAAAGATTACAGATATGCTTACAAACTATACTCCCCCTCAGCCTGATGCCCCAAGGTTGGTTGCACACAAGATGAAAGGATTAGACATGAGGAGAAGAACCCGCTCAGTCAATCAAATGTAACAGTACAGGGTACTGTTGCATTTATAGGCAAACCAAACCACTGAGGTATCTCAGCTGACGTCACTATGAAAGCGACGTCTAACAGCCTAACAACCTGTATCTACTGTCCTTACACAAACACTGATGTCTAACAACTGATTGTAAATAAAATACAAAACATGAGAGAACAACTGCTTCACGTTCCACTGTTGTAGCCTAAACACTGATGCTTAACAACAACATCAGTGCTTTCTTCAAAGGTGATCAGTCCTTGAATGAGCAGTGTTTGTGTCTTCAGCAGCACTTAAGAGACAGCAGTAGATAGAGCGAACAGAGTTTGTCTTCAGCAGTCTTTAGGATTATATCAGCATTTGGATCATCAGTTGTTCTTTTGAGCAGTACTTAAGGTTCATCAGCTGATAGATAACCACTGTCAAGGGGAGAGCAAAGTGTAAACTGCTGCTTATTGTGAATCCTCTGTTGTGACCTGGTTTTGGCTTTACATTATATGTTCCTCTGGTAGGGTTCAATCCCAACAATCTCCCCCTGGAACAGATAATGCCAAAACCTTTCATTATTCAGGACCTTTATTACTCATCAAGAGTGCCTTAGCTTGTTCTTTGAATTTAGCTTCAAATTCCTTTGCACTCTGGTCATCCTCATCCCTACACAGTGAAAGCCCAAGGAGATCCTGCAAATCTTGAACACTAAGGCCTAGTGCTTCTTTCCTTGATATGTGCTTCACATCGCCATTGGCTCTGACCAAGGTCAATACGTGAGTCTTTTGATCAGACATCCACTTTAGTATTTTTAAGCCAAGTGGGTTTCTTGGGAGAGACTTATTTGACGATGAGTTGAGGAATGATGGCTTTGAAAACAACTGCAGACTTTCAGACATTCTTTTGAAAGCTTCTTCAAAGACTTTGTCAGCTGCAGCTATATCTTCTGCAGTTTCTTGTTCAATAAGTTCTTGTCTTTCAGCTTCTGTCTTGTCTTTAGCAGTGTTTGGAGACGCAGGTTTGTTTAATGCCTTAAAAAGGCTTTGAAGCTTTGTTGAAGTTTCTTCTTTTAGACCCATTTTCGTGATGGTATCTTTGAAGTACTCTGCTTCCTTTTCTATTACCTCTTCTTCAGTCAACTGTTCTCCCTCTTCTTGATTTGTTACAAAAGTAGACCGGAACAGTGTGTCGAGGTTTCCCATCTTCTGTTCAAGCTTCATCATTTGTTCTTGCTTTTTAGAGGTGCCTGAAACAGTTATCTTTCTTTTCTTCAGCCTTTTATAGGCTTCATCAGTCTGCTGTCTTGACCATTTTGATATGGCTTCAGCAGTATCCATTTTTGCATCCACTAGCTCCTTTTTCTTTCTTTTATACTCAGCAGTGAAGTCAGCAATGAGCTTTTTGAATTTGTTCCAGTTTGGAGCATTTTTCTTCTTTGTAGGATCATTCTTAATTCTGTCAATCCTCTCAGCCTCATGCTTTAGAGCGATTATTGGCCATTCTTCAAACTGTTTTTCTTCAGCAGGATAGAATTTTTCTTTCATAATGTAGGCAAGATAATTTTTTCTTAGCTCTTTGCGTTGTTCAGCCTTTTCTTTGATTAATTCCTCTGCAAATTCTTCCATCTGCTTTACCTTTTCAAGGAAGAAATCCAGTCTTTTAGTAATGCCTTCTTCGCTTAGACTTTCACGTTCACTTTCAAATTTAGCTCTTGCTTTAGCCTGCCTTGTCTTGAGTTTAAGGTAATCATCCATATCCTCTGGTGGCATGTAGCCTATGAGTGAGGAGAATCTTCTTTTTGAAGGATCCTCTTCTGTATAGAATTGCCTCATCTCATTTTTGATAGCTTCAAGTTCCAGTGGATATTTTGCAGCATTAGGATCATGCTTACCCTCATCGGCAGTGATTGGCTTTCTTACTCTGTTGAAGAGCTTTGGTTGTGATGTAGAAAGTGATAGAGCAGTGGTGGATGGTTGACAAACAACTGTTGAGACAACTGGTGTCTCAACATCTGCTATCATTACAACTGCTGATATGTCAGCAGTTGTCTTCTGCTTTTGAGCAGGGGATGGATGTGGTGAGGTGGTTTTTGATGATGGTGATGGTGGTGGTGAATCAACATCTGATATGAGATTTCTTCTCCTTTTTAATGAAGAAGGGGCAGATGATGTTTTGGGTGGATCAGTGGTGGTAGCAGTGGTTTGTGGTAGTGATTGACTGACAGTGGTTGAAACAACTGGTGTTTCAATCACTGTCGTCATTACAGCAGATGTTGTAACATCTGCTGCCTTCTGCTTTATGGCAGGAGGCAGTGATGATGGTGTGATTGTAGATGATGAAGGTGGAGCAGTAGTTGTGGTGGTGTGTGTTGATGACATGGCAGCTGTTTGGCTACTGACAGCAGTTTTTTGTAACTACTGCTGTATCAGCTGTTTGACTAGCAGGTTTTGAGACCTGTTTTTCTTTTTCTTTTTCTTTTTCAGGTTCAATATGAAGGCTATGTTCAATTCCCTTTTTCTTCATTTGCTTCATTATCTCCCCCTTTTTGGCATTATCTGCAAGGGGGTCATCAAAGAATAGTAAAGTTGAAGAAGCCTTGCCAGTGGCAGTTTGGATACTGGCCTTAATAGCCTTGATATCTGCTTGAGTATCCTTGAACCTTGATTCCATCATGTTGGACAGCAGTTGTACTTGAACAGCATGTTTTTGATCAGCCATTTGTTGCTGTTTTTCCAGCATGGGTTGGAAAATATTCCAAAGCTCATTTGCAGCAGGTGCTTGTTGTGGAGCAGGTGCTTGAGCAGGAACAGCAGAGGATTGTGCTTTCTGAGCTTTTAAAATCTCTTGCACCATCTCCTTTATTTCAGAAACTGATTCTTCAAGTTTTTCCACTCTGCCCGTCAATTCCTGATATCTTGAATCATCACCCATTTTACTGGGATCATCTGAATCCCCACCTGTGGTGGTTATATCAATGTGTGACTTAGGAACAGAGTCCCAAAAATCATCCATTGATGCCCCTTGTTCTCGGTACTGGGGACTTCTTTCTTCGGCACTCGATAAACCTTTGATGGTACCAGTGGTTAGATCTAACTCACTGGTGGTCACCGAAGTTGCTATTGAAGAAATTGCCTTCAAGGGAGTCTTACTTATGAAACAACTGTCCAACTGAGGATCTGTTGATCCATCAGTTGTAGTTGCTGCTCCACTTGAACTACTGACAAGAGTTACTTGTAACTCCTGCAGTGTAACCTCCTCAACTGTTGCTGGGATAGCAGTAGTAATAGCATCAGACCCAGTCACTTGTGGATGTATACTCTCAGTGATAGGTGATAGAGAGGAACTGGTTTGTGTCTGTGCAATAGCAGCTGCATGCAACAGAGGTAGCATGGATTGTGGCATTATTATTGGTGAGGGGATGGGGGTTGAAAGAGACATGTCCTTGGGATCAGGACTGAGGAAGATGGATCCGAGTGGATTCAGAGCTTCATATTGTGGTGTCCCTGTGCTTACAACCTTATCCTTTTGTGAGGATGCAGGAGGAGTTTCGGTTATGGTTTGAGATCTTTCTTCCAACTGCTGTGAGGAAGTAGCAGCAGTGGTTTGTGGTGACTTTTGTGTTGTCACCGGCATTTCCTCTGGGATCTCATCTTCCAGAGTTGCCTTTGTTTTGGGATTGGTGGGTTTTCTGGATGTTTTTCTTTTGGTCTTTTTGGTGGTGGCAGGTGTGGGTTTCAGAGCAGTGGGAGTGCTTCTATGATCACCTGGAGCAGTGGGCTCAGCAGCTGATACCTGAGGAGCAGTTGTAACTGCTAAAGTCTGCTCAGGTACCCCTGCTTTTGTTTTTATTGGTGCCATCATCCTTGAAAATGTTTCCTTTTTTATGCTTTTTATTTGACAATGAACACCTTGTTTGAGCAAATTTACATTTTTCTTTTCAAATTTTTGTTCAAAATAATAACTCAAAAATCTTGGAAAAAGTAAAAATGCTTTACTTTCAACGTTTTTCACCATGTCATTGAAAATCTCCTGGGAGTAGTTATAGTCTTTATTATTCAAAATAGCGTAACCCAGGCATTGAATTTTCAATGGTATTTTGTTGAAATATGTTGTTTTATTTGAAGCACACATCAAGAGTGTGTGAAATAAAAACCTGGGTGCAGATGGAAAATAACCCTTTTGTAGGGTATCTACCTTTGGTTCTTCTGCATAACCCCTTTTCAGAAAATCAGCTTTTAACTCGTTTTTGTCAAAAGAGGTTTTACCGTTCTGATCGTCGAGTATGAAGACTTCTGATATCGATTTTGGTGTGATTATGATCTCTTTTCCCTGTATCGAGGAGTTAATGGCTATGACTTTTCCGTCTTGTTTTTCAAGCGACGCCTTTTTCCAAAACTCTCTCTGGGTTTGCAGATAGATAGGAGCATTTGCTGTCAACAAAGTTTTGTACTTTGATGCAGATAATGCATCAATGACGGTGTCAAAAGTGTGATTATCAGTAGGTTTTGTGAATAAACCCAGATAATTATGAGATTGTTTGAATGGTATTTCGATGGTTTCTTCAGCCGTTTGAGCGGCCTCAGTTGAAGGTGGTGGTGATGTAGGTTTTGATTTTGATTTTCCTTTTGACTTCGTCATTTTGATGAAGAAGAATCGGAGAATGATTTTGAGGGTTTTGAGAAGAAGGGTTGAAAAATGTTATGAGAAGAGAATTTTTGGAATTCAATTCGACAGTGTAAAACCCTGTTTGGGGTATAGGGCAGGGTTTTATTTAAAAATAATCGCTGATGTTGTAGCGGTTATTACGATCTGAGGGCTAAAAACTGACCACGTGTCAAACACTGATGAAACGGATGAAGTATGGAGAACAGTTGTTTTAAGAGCCACTGACGTATCAAGCATCAGTGATTACAACGGTAAAAATCTTGGGCAGTGGATGATTTTTACTATCAGTAGATAGCATATCAGTGGATAAGACACTTATTTTGAGCATCAGTGCTTACAAAAAATGAGGGAACAGTGGTTAACTTTCAGCAGTGGACAGTGTTTAGAGATCAGACGTTGGAGCAAAACAGTGGTTAGGGTAAATGGTGCAAATCTGAAGAACAGGTGTTTCAGCAACAGTTTTGAGAATTTTCATTCAAGGGTTTGCCAAATGTCAATTTTAAATGACAGTGGCTTAATTTCCCCAGATGATAAACAACTTTTTAATAAAGCAACTCATTCTCGTTTAATATTCAATTAAAACATGAGTACCCTAGTAATTTTAAGCACAGTTTGCAATCAACCTTTGATAAACATTTAGGAGCAAACCTGAGTATGACATAATCATGACATATGTACCATTTCCTTTTGACCCATTTATGAGGACACTAATACCATAAAAATGAGGTATTATATCCTGACAGGAGCTGAAACCAATTGCCAACTAAAACAAGCAACGGTTTCAAGTATATTATTAAAAAAAAATGAATAAAATATCCTGATTATTCGAGAAAATCCTTTGAACACAAAAAAATGGTTAAAGGATTTTCTAAAAATAGTATCAAAAAGATCTGGTATAATTTCAATAGAGAAAATAATCACATTACTCACAGGTTTTAGAAAAATGGTCAGTAGGTTGTCAACAGTGGTAGAAAACTTTTGGAATACATTTTGACCACTGTTTGGTACCTTTTTCTTTGTCAGTTGATTGCAAACCTGAGGACACATGGATATGTTTTTAAACATTTGTCTAGTCCTCTTTGGAGTTCATTTACTGGCATAAAAACCCTTTTCTGAACAGATGAATGCACATAGTTGCTTCATGACCATTATTACCCCACACTTTGACTCTTCAGTGTTTTATGTTTATACTCTTTTCCTCTACTTTAGAAGTTTTGAGATGAACACACTTCGGAGTTTTTGTGAATTTTCTTAATGTGTTTTAACATAGTTGATTTTGTCCTTTTGAGGAACTCAACCTGTTTTCAACACATAAGATTTAAATGACTAAAGTTTTAATTTCCCTCTTTCTAGATTACAAAAAAAAAACACTAATGTTTTATGAACATAGGTTTTTGTTAATCTGAGGTTCATACTTTAGCATTTTAATAAAGGACATCACAATTTTCATAACAACATTTGATATCAATTTAGAAAATAAGAAATAATCTCATAAATTGACAGATATACTTTCAGATCTGGAAACCATGAGTGTATTATGCATGAAATCACTTGATGTATGAAATTTGTGTGTCATATGACACCTTGGTTGATTTACAGAGTTTTTGATTAACCATTTTGAACATGATTTATTCGATACTCTGTTTTTCAACTAAATACAACCAACCTTAGTATCAATGAATTTTTGAGCCGAACTGTTATGTCAATTTGACTGTTAAATCGAAATTGACTGTCCAAGCTCTGATACCAATTGTTAGGATCGGAGGCTCTCATGATTGTGTTTGTTTGTATGTTTTGAACAATTTGTGAATATGAAAATATGTTAAGTGCATCGGAAATGAAAACAAACTCTGTAAACACAATCAAAGGAGAAAATAGTTTGATAAACGATTGCTTCTCATAGAGTCAAACGATTTACAAATCAAAGCAAAAGATTACAGATATGCTTACAAACTATACTCCCCCTCAGCCTGATGCCCCAAGGTTGGTTGCACACAAGATGAAAGGATTAGACATGAGGAGAAGAACCCGCTCAGTCAATCAAATGTAACAGTACAGGGTACTGTTGCATTTATAGGCAAACCAATCCACTGAGGTATCTCAGCTGACGTCACCATGAAAGCGACGTCTAACAGCCTAACAACCTGTATCTACTGTCCTTACACAAACACTGATGTCTAACAACTGATTGTAAATAAAATACAAAACATGAGAGAACAACTGCTTCACGTTCCACTGTTGTAGCCTAAACACTGATGCTTAACAACAACATCAGTGCTTTCTTCAAAGGTGATCAGTCCTTGAATGAGCAGTGTTTGTGTCTTCAGCAGCACTTAAGAGACAACAGTAGATAGAGCGAACAGAGTTTGTCTTCAGCAGTCTTTAGGATTATATCAGCATTTGGATCATCAGTTGTTCTTTTGAGCAGTACTTAAGGTTCATCAGCTGATAGATAACCACTGTCAAGGGGAGAGCAAAGTGTAAACTGCTGCTTATTGTGAATCCTCTGTTGTGACCTGGTTTTGGCTTTACATTATCTGTTCCTCTGGTAGGGTTCAATCCCAACAATGAGTCAGTTGAATGTATTTACCAGTGTAAATTGACGTATTTTCCCAAAAAGCCAAAAAGGTTAAGTGCAGGTACTAAGCGAACTAGGCTGGCTTTTCTCCTAGCGTCCACAATAAGTCTCGCAAGCTTGGATGTCAAAACTGTTGAACAATGTTTCCTATTTATTTTTGATCCACCCGTGGATTAATTTCAACTGTTGTGATACTTGATATTACAGTTATATTCGGTTGAAATATATCTTCCTTTTGGTTCCGCTGTGCATTTAAATATTGTGTTGTTTGACTGTAATGTTGCCAACCACGTCACGGTACTCCCCCACCGGGCCCACCGGTCAAACGTGGAAATATCGGGGTGTGACAGGTTGGTATCAGAGCCAACGGTGAGTGAATTAAACACTAGCCTTTTGTGTTTAATCTCAGTTACACAATTGCACATTCATAAATTTTCGAGTCTAGACAAAGAACATAGGAACAATCCAAATTTGTTTTAAAAATTTTTACTTTGTCTTTTATTTTATATATTCTTGTTGTTATCTTATTTTATATTGACAGGTCTAAATATGCCGCCAAGATTTTTCAGACGAAGAGGACGAGGCAAGGGGCCAATCACCGCCCCCAATGATCACGAAGCCGGGCCTTCGCACAGGCGAGCTCCTTCTGCCACTGCGAGTGCTGATCCTCGAGAGAACTGGAGGACCAATGTGGAGCCCACTAGACGGTCTGTTTCACATAGTTCAACGCCTCCCTATCGTAACTCCTATGGGCCACAGTCAGAAAACGAGCCCGATAACCCACAACCTTCATATATACCTCTTCAGCGATCCCTTTCGCACAATTCTTTTGGTAACCCCACTCCTGTTTTTCAGGGCCGGTTTAACCCGACGAACTACATACAAGAACCCGTGGGTTTTAACCCATTGGGACCGGAGGATCACTTTTCCGGCGATAACGCCATTGATATGGAGGAGGACACCGACCCTATTGAGCCTGCAACCGGGACCCCAACCATCCTATCGAGGTCTCGGATGGCTCATCTTTTCACGGATCACCCTACGGTGGTCCAGACAGTTTCCAGGCAAGGTTCAACCAACATGAATGGTACTTCACACCTTCTTACCATTCCTCGCCCCACCAGCAGCAACAGCAGTAGCAAGATCCCTCTGGGGATTCACGTTTTGTGGCAGTCACGCCACCGCCTCCACCGCCGCCAGTTCATCAAGCACCTCCAGAACCGCCGAGGTGTAGGAGGACAGGCGCGCGAATATCCGCACGTGGAGGGGATTTTCACTTCAGCACCCCTCATCACTCAAGTGGCAGTCATTATCCGCCACAATAAGTCTCGCAAGCTTGGATGTCAAAACTGTTGAACAATGTTTCCTATTTATTTTTGATCCACCTGTGGATTAATTTCAACTGTTGTGATACTTGATATTACAATTATATTCGGTTGAAATATATCTTCCTTTTGCTTCCGCTGTGCATTTAAATATTGTGTTGTTTGACTGTAATGTTGCCAACCACGTCAAGGTACTCCCCCACCGGTCAAACGTGGAAATATCGGGGTGTGACAAACCTTCATACTTCTTTTCACACCCCGGTGGTTTGTTTGTTTTTATTCTCTGATGCACACTTTTCATATGGTTACTAGACTCTCTACCCTTCTCTTTAATAGGTTCATAACTAATCTCCCTAGTATGAACATCAAAGTACAACTTATGGTTCTTTTCGGTCATAGTAATGATCCCGTCTCTACAGTTGATTTGAGCACTTGCCGTATAAAGAAACGGTCGACCTAAAATTACCCTTTGTTGTGATGCCGTTTTGGTAGAAACATAATCTAAAACCAGAAAATCCACCGGATAGTCGAATTCTGCCAACCGAATCATAACATTCTTAACCATTCCCCGTGGACGCCTCCAACTTTCATCTGCCAAACTCACCATGGTGTCTATATCTTGAAGCGGACCAAAGTCGTACATATCATATAGATCGCATGGTAGCACACTCATACTCGCCCCGTAGTCTAACAATGCTTGAGGAATTTTTAATTTTCCCACTTGAATAGGCACGAGTGGTGCTCCATGCTCTTTGTCCATTTCAACCTCGGCATCCCTTCCTATACCTGCACTCACTTGACAAGAAGATGTTAAAAATGTTTCGTTGAATTCACTATTAGGAACGGTACTTACCACATTGATATTAACACTTTTAATGTTTTTAGGATTTGTCACCGTGTTACTTTGTATTTGGTCTTTTGCTTTCTTTAATATTGCCACATCACTCGCAAGTTGACTCATTTGGGTAGTCAACGACTGAATTGCTTTATCACGGATTTCGTCTTTTTGAATGCGAGCATCATCAAGCTGATTCCTTTGTTGCATCTCAATTTGCATCGCCTTCAACATCTCCATTACTTCGTTTCCACCCAAAAAACTTTGACACATTTGATATTGCCTTTGAAATCCTTGGTTTCCTTGGAAGTTCGGGTTGGCTTGATTTGACGAATTCCCGTATTTAAAGTTCAGGTGATTTCGTAAACCTGGGTGGTAAATATTGGAATTCATGTTGTAATTTCTACCACCCCCGCCTTGCCCTTGCAATGCATTCACCTCCTCATATTGCCCTTCCACTCCTTGGCAATTTTCAGCCGCATGCCCTATCTCATTACAAAGCACACAAACATTATAAATTTGATTAGAAGTTTGAACATTACCATTGTCTACCGCGTGCACTTGAGTTTGGGTAATGGCCGGTCATACTCTCCTTGATGCTTGAGCTTTTCTTTTTGATGTGACCGCCATTTGTTCCAAGAATTCCCAATCGTCATGCTCATAATTCGTGCCAAAAGTGCCATTCGTGATAGACATTAAGTCATGAGCATCTTCGGCACATAACCCCTCATGAAAAGCATTCATCAACTCCCATAGCTCTATCCCATGATGAGGGCAATTCTTTATCATCATGTTAAACCATTCAAATGCCTCATGGAACATCTCACCTTGTAGTTGTTGGAAACTTCTCAACCCTTTTCTAGCATCATTTGTCTTTTGGGCGGTATAAAATTCATCCAAAAAGATTTGTTGCATTTCCGCCCATGTATAGATAGATGCCGAAGGTAGGGTGTAAAACCATTTTTTCGCCTTATCTTCCAAAGAGAATTGAAATAATACCAATTTGACATCATCAGCCGAAAATCCTTGACTCCCAAGAGTGTTGCAAATCGAATTATAAGCCTCCAAATGAAAATAAGGCTCCTCCGTTGCTAGACCCTTATACTTTGGCAAGCTTTGCAATGAATTGGTTCTCACTTCAAATGTCCTCCCTTGATCATTGTGAGGAATAACTACCGGTAAAGGATTGTGAGTGATTACCGGCCTAAAATGCGCTTCAATGCCTCTCGCATGTTCTCTAAGATGCCTTCTTGGCACACCCAACCAAAACCTTGGTCGAATTGGTCCCATTGGCCTTTGCATAGGCCCTTGTGTTACATGGGGTTGAAATTGATGTTGTGGCATCGGTGGGTGTTGAATTGGTCTTTGGAATTGAGGTTGTACGTTTTGTGGACGAACTTGTTGCAATGGTATAGGACGTTGCACTTGTGGCCCTTGTGGCCTTGGCCTAATATGTTGTGGTATAATTTGTTGTTGTTGAAACCCACCAACACTTGGCATTCTTTGAGTTTGCCCTTGCACGTAAGTAAGTTCTCCTTGTTCCCCATCACCCCCATAAACATATCCTTCTTCCTCATATCCCTCAAAATCTTCATATCCTTGTTCATACCCATCTCCCCCTATACCCGAAGATTGCCCAAATGGAAGAGTCGAATATTGAAAACCCGACTGGTTCGATGGTCTAAATGTAGAAGTAGCATGGACAATGGTTGAGTTTGGTGCTATTGAGTAGGTTGAAGATGATTGACCCGCACGCGGGAAGAAATGGGAAAATGGTGGAATTGTAGTAGAAGGATTAAAAGTTAGTGTAGGTTCTTCTTGAGTGGTAATGGGTTGGGTGGTGTTAGTTGGTGTTACATCATGAGGTGAAATTGGGTTGGTAGTGGTGTTAGGCATGGTAGTATTTGGTGAAGGTTGAGTGGATGATGGTATGAAAGGTGGTATAAGTTCACCCGTAGTGGGTGGTGGTGGTGGTTCCATGTATCGAAGTGGTGTGATTGGTGTAGTTGGTGTTGTTGGTGAACCGCTGATTCTGTTTCCCTTAGTAAAATTCTGTTTCCACTTAATGTTCGCTCAATTTCCGGATCAAATGCCAATGGTGATAGCTTGTGAGAGCTTCTATTGCGCATGCACCTGTAAATACCTGCACACTAACACACCCAGTGTAAACCAGAAAAATAACAAACTAAAAAGGATAAAAAATAACACACGTTGCGCACTATCCCCGGCAACGGCGCCAAAATTTGACGTGATGTCATGGTCACAATCAAATTTAATCCAAATACTACTAATAGCTGGTGGTAAATGGGTATCGAACAGTGGGAGTTTGTGGAAAATGTGTTATTTAAAAATGTGTTTAAATTAACCAAGTTAAACTAAATGTAACGAAAGTAAAATGCAAGAGTTGGTTTGGTTGATTGAGTTTTAAAAAACTAAATTACTATTCTAATTTGCAAAATGAAAGTTTTGGTTTGTAAACAATTTAGAGACAAATGACTATCTTAAGTTTCCGGTTTGCTTCGACATTTGTGCTATCATTCAACTAGAAAGAATCACATAGACATGATTCATGTATGATTACTTGTTGTGAAGAAAGGGAACTAAGTACTCGGATTCCTAGAACGTGAGGTTGTTACCCGATGACCAATTAATAAATACCCAATCCTAATTCTACCTATGATATCTCGATTGCCAACGGCACCAAGAACGTATAGTTTCGAACAAGATTAGCACACTAATTAACAATTTACAAGCAAGCAATAACACACCATAACAAACAAATCATAAAGAAGAGTTCATTTTTCTAGAAATATAAAATCAAAACACAAAGTCTTACACAAACCTTCAACCCAAGATAATCATCAAAAGTTTAGCCACACATAGCTTTGACAATCATCTTCACAATTAGTTCAATGTTCATATGGATTCAAGACACTAACAAGATGTTTAGAAATTGTTTCTAGCTCTCAAAAACACCCAAAATTCGTCTCCAAAGTGTATGTAACCGAATGGGATTGATTGGGCATGAAAAGACACCATAAATCCGCATTAAAAGGTGGAAGTTACACATTTACGCAGGTCAGCGCCGTAAGCTACAGTAAGCTACGGTGGCCACTGTAGCTTACGGTGGCTTGGAATGGTTTACGGTAGCTTTAAACTGTCATACGGTGACAAAAAGTTCTAGTCGGTGCCGTAAGCTACGGCCCTTGTCGTAGCTTACGGCAGGCTTCAACATGAAAACTTGTTTTCAGCATAACTTTTTCGTTTCAACTCCATTTTCTTCACCGTTTTCGCCTATGTTCTCGTAATTTCGTCCTCTATCATGCTATCCTCTTAACTCTTCAATTCCAAAAATTGATTTTTTCATCTATTCTCCATGTTCCTTCCATTATAAGCTCCCGTTTGTACCTGAAACACAAACAACCGTAGTTATCTAATGCTAGACAACTACCCGATTAAATGTAGGATTTTATTATCATTTATACCACTTAAGGGTTTTCCTAAGGACTACCCGTCACCATTCCACCATGTTAAGGCTCGTTTCTCAAAAACACTAGATGCGAATTCAACCTTTCGTTCATTTGGACACTGAACATGTCTGAATGTGCTTTCTAGACTCTCGAACCATTGTAGCAGCGCAGTTACTCCTTGAGACCCAGAAAATTTCGATGGCTTAGCTGAATTGAATGTTTTGAAGTTACACTAAGCATTGTTATTGTTGTTATTGTTATTCGCATGGTTTATCTGGGTAATGAGGTTTGGAATCACAGCAGCCATTTGTTGAACGCTTGTGGCTACGAGGGCATCATTTTCAGTTTGATCGCGTCTATGAGGCATTTTCTAAAAAGAACAAGAAAACATGAGAAACGAGTGAGATTGACAATTGGATAAAAAAAAGAGGTATCGATGATATCGACGAAACATAAAGAAGGCGATCATTCCTTTGTTACTTCGAACAAACAACGATGCAAAATGGTTGAACAAAGTAAATAGGTCGTTATAATGTATCGCGAAGACATGCTTTAGCCTATAGGTGGACACTCACCCCAAGAGTTCCCAGGTAAGAGTGGTTGGTCCGATTATGTGGATTTGTACGAACACTCTAGCCTTAGACAGAAAACTCGGGATACAGGCACCCACCCTTCCAGATTGCACGTGTTCACATTAATAGGACCTAAACTTTGAAGAGATTTTGAAAAACTTTGAAGGTTTAAAACCTTATGATAAATCATCTAAGAAGGGATGATTAGTTTTCAAGTCAGATTCGTAATTCGTGTTCTTGTTGTGGTTGTCACCTAAAGATAGGCAACTATATTGTTTTAAGACTAATCACAAGATAACTTGCATTAGGGTCCTAGGAAGGTTATAGTCTAGGTCAAAGCATTACTAATAACCTAATTCCCTATAACCATGAGCTCTAATACCAACTTTTCTGTCACACCCCAACCGCGTTAAAACAACAAACCGCGGCGGAAACGTCGGGGAGTGTCGTACCAGAATCATTGTTTCACAACACATGGATTGAAGTTTCGTTTTATTGAATTAAGATTATTACATTGTTTCAAAAATTAAATACAAAACATGAACATATTGTTCTTCATTGTTATTAAGTCACTAAGGCCTCGTCCATCCCTATGTGAGCATGCATCATAACCATCATCAAACATCATTAACTATGGTACCTGAAACATATGTGAAAGTACGTCAGCATAACAATGCTGGCGAGTACATAGGTTTTGTGAGTGTGTCAGATTCATGGCCTTGAGTTCATATTGCAATACCTCGTCCAACTACGAGAGTTGTCGAGTGTATATCTTGAAAACAAAAGAGTTTGATATTGTAGTATGTTTCTATCAACTTTTACAAGTTGATATATGTATAAATCAAAGCCATTGTAGCCATGAATCTTAACTGAAAACATTTGTCTTTGTAAACCAAGTTATAAATCATTCTCGTAATAAAACTTGTATGGTTTATATCGTTAGGAAAACCTTGTAGTGTAACTTCGTTTTGAAAACATCCATCCAAGTCATCTAGATAACGCAACAATATGTAATGTGTTAAAAGCACTTATATATAGGAAGTACCAGCGGTTTATCCACCATGCTTTTATCACATTACACCCACCCCGTTACCTAATCACTCACCATAACCCAAATCGTTCAATAGTTCAAATAGTTCCAATCGTTCAAATAGATCAAATAGTTCCAATGGTTCAACAATTCAAATCGTTCACATAGTTCAGATAGTTCCAGTGGTTCAAATAGTTCACATAGATCAGATAGTCCCAATGGTTCAAATAGTTCACATAGATCAGATAGTTCCAGTGGTTCAAATAGTTCACATAGATCAGATACTTCCAGTAGTTCAAATAGTTCACATTGTTCAATAGTTCCAGTGGTTCGTGTTTAAATTGTGAAAACTAACTTTTGGTCGTTTTATTGAATACATTCAAACCTGTGTGACTCGTCCTACTCATTTAAATTGTATTAACAAACCACCAAAGGGTAAGTTAACAATCATCAGGTTCTGTCGTTACCCACATTACCCACATAACCATGGTGAAAGTCCGATAACGGGATTTGTCAGATCCTATGGAATCATAATATCCTATGGTACCATAACGTACTACTGGTCGGCTCAAATAGTTAATGAATGTCATTCAATTGTCTTTCGACCAACGCCCCAACAAGTTTGTTCATATAATTGAAATCGTTGTGTTCAATATAAACCATAACATTCGTTTAGAAATCTCGAAATCGTTTAGCACATATGAATCACCCCAAAACATTTGAAAGCGGTAAAAGAGGGGAACTGTGTACTCACATTGAATTACAAGTATCCTCGATCTAATGAACTTAACAAAGCTCAGGCAAATCAAGGAAATCAAGTAGTACCTAGCAATTGGATCGCTAAGTTAATAAATCGGCACCTAAATCGGAAGATCGGGTAGGATGAGGTCTCGTAAACCAAATGAGTATTAAAACTCATGTGATGTGGTTTAACAAAGCCTATATCCGACATCGGAACCTATTCTAAGTGCTTACGACCCATTACGACCCATTAAGGTAGCTTACGCTACTTTAACACGTCGTTCACGCAAAAGCGCGTTCGAGACGCCTAACTAGTCCTATGACAAGTATTATATGCCCTAACATGTTTAAATATGTTGCATAATCAGTTTAAGTGGAAAAAGTTAAGTTACATATGTTTAAATACCAATTATGTATGAAAAGGGCATTTTGGTCATTTTCCTAAGGCATATAAACTACCTATCATAACAACTAATTAAACTAAGTGACCATAAGGTATAACCTCGGAACGTTATTCCCTATACAACTATGGTAACAAACATGGTTGTAAAAGTCCCGACTAGGCTCCGAGTACTCCCCGAGTACTCGCTACAAGGTAGGCTGCCGAGTCACGAGTATTTTTCTCCCAGCGAGTAATCTCCGCCTAAGCCGAGTACTTCCCGAGTACTCCCAAATCCGACTAGGGAGCGCCTAGCGACTTTTGCAACCATGGTCACAATATATGCTTGGTCGGATCCTAACGATCGACCAAACGGGTCGGGTTCGAAAGTCTAAGCGGTTGTCAAGACCGCTTGACTTACGACCCTATACAAGCACTAGACCAAAAGTGACGAGTTAAAAATGTTAAAACATGTGTAACTAAGTTAGAAAACAGGTTTGATATCAAAACAAAGTGTTTTGATACCCGAAAATAGCTTCGATGCAAAATATGCATAAACACGTATTTTGACCGAAACTTTGACTCGTCACTTCGACTAATCGACGTGGTAATCAGTAGGTATAGTCACATGGGACTATAACCATCGTGATTACGCTCATGTTGCAAAGTTCGAACAAACTTTGTGTTGACCAAATCATGGTCAAAGTAGAAAGTCAAACACTGTTTGACTTTCACGCTTGAAAAGCAATAAAAGCATGATATAAGCTTATAAAAGGTCCAAGCAATGAAGAATTTGATCTAAAATACTCAGGTATGAAGCTAAGGATTCAACTTAGAGCACATTAGAGCAAATGTGTGAGAAATGAGTGAAAATCAAGTGGGTATTTATAGATATTCAAGAACGTTAGGATCATTTCTCGTAATTCGGGCTTTAATCTAGACCTTACAAGTGTTGCCCACTGATTTAAAATACTAGGGGTGTCCAAAACCAGCTCAAGGTTTATAAAATTAACGCTTATCGCGTAACGGTTAAAAAGCGAAACGAACGTCGGTGACCACTGATTAGTGTAAAAATCCTAAAAATAGTTTGTTATGATTAGAATAGTTATTTTAATCATATTCGTGAGGAAAAATAAATTAAAACGCTAGGAAACTCTATTTTTCGAGTTTAAGCGCGTACCGCGCGATGCAGCGCGCATACTGCCAAATACCGACAACGTAGCCAGTCCAGGCAAACAAAATATTGTTCAATAATATTTTTGGTGAGTTTATTTTTATAGAGTGTTAAAAATAATTTAAAACGCACATAAACGGGATTAAAACGCTAGATAAAATACCCGGTATCTAGTAAAATACCAATTTATAGTCTATATTACATATATTTATATATATGTATATATATGTGAAATTTCAAAATATGTAGGATTGTTTTCAGACCTGAACGAGTCGATCAGAAGAGTTTATCTCAATATGAGTGGCGGAAACAAACGTATTGAGGTCAATTCAGCTAGATTCACACATTAAACTGTCCGTATATTGATTTCAGAATGATTTACAACAAGTGGACACTTCGGCAGCACTTCGTTGCTCTGACCGGAATTGTTACAAATGAAATGACACATGAGGTATTTATTGGAGGAGTGATTTCGTTTGAAAGTGACATGGTGTCCTTCAAACGAAATTAAACATCTTAATTTCGTTTGAAAGTGACACCTGACATGTTCAAACGAAATTAGCTCAAACATGTGTAAACTCTCCTATTTTCCTCGTATAACGTGCCCTAATCTATCATTCTACATACAAGACTCGATACAAGACGAAGTCGACAGACGCATGCACCAACAGACTCCCCCTCGAATGTTGACGAGTCTTCAGTGTCGAGTCTTCGGTTGTCAAACCTTCAGTCTTTATCAGTCTGCTCACTTTCTTCAAAATTCTCCATTGTAAGCATCCATAATCAATCTCTTTCTTTCTCGTAATCTTCAGGATCTGAAACTGTCTCTACAATCTTCAGACTCCCTCTTGATATCCTCAGACTCCCCCTTTCACTAAGCTGGGATCGCAGTCTGGAATTTATTTTCCACAGAATCTTAGGTCGTAACCTGGCACTCATCTAACTCAGGTATTGGAACCTGTCAAACCTGTATAACTCTACCCAAAAATAAGTTTCACAAATTTAAAATTTTGCAAATTTAGAAACCACTTGCAGGTATTATTCAAAAATGATTTAATCTTTGATATCAAAACACAACTTCTTCATACATTCTTTCCCAAACCTGTTCATCAAGTTTAGCACTTGGAATTTTGAAAATCAGCTCTCCAACATCAGTTGTCGAAAAATCTTTTTGTATTTTTTTTCAAAATTTATGCTAAAACACACTAAAAATCTTTTTGGATTTTTGAATGTAATGAAATGCAGTAAAGAAATATTTACAGACACTATTTTTGTGAGCTTGTGTAAGAGGATCATATCAGTTTATGAGATCAATCACCAACACCGTTAAGCTATAAACATTTTCAGTTCTAAATGATTCACATAGATTGACGATATTGTTGTCCACTTAAACTCAATCTAAAAACTTTCAAAATGCTTACCGATACGTTAAGGTATATTTATTTTGCACTAAGTTCTTATGGACCCCACGATCTCAGCATATCCCCTCATCATGCAATACACTATCTCAATTAATGCCTTTAAACTTTTATCAACTGTGATTTGTGCGAAAACAAAGCAGAATGTTAAAACATTAACAATCAGGTCGATACTTCCGTATACGCAGAGAAAGTCCAATGTTTAAACAAAATAAGAAAATAAAAATAAGTTGAAGTTGTTTAGGCTTTAACCACCAGGTCGATACTTCCATATACGCAGAGGTGATCCAAAGCTTAAACGAAACACCAAAGAAAATAAAGCAGAACATTTAGGCAATAACATCCAGTTCGATACTCACGTATACGCATAGGATGTCCAATGCTTAAACAAAATAAAGAAATAAAACAAGTTTAAATCTTTGCAAAATGAAATGCACAATCACAATGACTTTTCAGCAAAGTTGTGAAAGTTCACAAACTTAACCAGTTTTATGTCTTTCGACAACCAGCGATTACTGAGTAGGCACATGTAACATCTGTGCTTGTAGTCATTGTGAACAGTTCAGTTATCAATAAAACAATGTTATTTGATCCCAATGAGTGTTTGGTTGTGTTTTACATTTTTCATGTTTTGACTTTTATTCAATTTCAAACTCTACATCGTTTTCTGGAGAGTTATACGCAAACTGATGCGTAAACGTAATCAGTTTAATGCGAAAAATACTCCGGAACATCAACATATACTTAACATACCTCAAATAACCCTTACATAACTTAGAAATAAGTTTTGAAGGTTTTGGTATAGCAAAAACAAGTTAATTCGCTTACAGGGACTAAACTTCACAAACTGCGAAAGTATGCCAATTTGAACTGTAACGAACATTCAGGAACATGACCATAAGTTAAACATACCATAAATATCCTTTACATAGCTTAGAAATAGGCTTTAAGGGGTTCGGTGTGCTAAAATAAACTTTTGGGTCATTCAGGGACTAAAAGTGTCAAAAAGTGCACAAGTTTGCATTTTCGCGCATAACTCACGTTCTGAATACATCCGGATATCCAAAAATTTATGTAAGCACTACAATATTTTATTTTAGTGTTTGGCATAAGAAAAATCCATTCGTCACGCCATTTGGATCGTTTTTCGCGCTTATGCGCATTCCGTCGTATTTAACCGAACATCACAACCGTACGGCTAAACGAACCGACATCTGAGATATTTTTGAGCCCATTTTAAGTTCCCTATACTTTAACTTCATTTTAGAGCTTTGAAATGGGGTTAACGGGCCTTAAACGTGTCGGAAATGAGCTTATTACACAGCAGGGACCAAAACTGTAAATCTGCCAAACATGGTCCTTGCGCACCTCAACAATGGGAGTGTTGCGGTGCGCAAGCAGGGGCCAGATGCAGCAAATCGTTTTTAACAGCCTGTTTCAGCCTTTAAACACTCTCCAAAGGTCAAGTGCCACATGTTAATCTCTTGTGGTGGCCAAAATCAGTTACCACAACATTCCGACAAGTGTACGGGCTAGATCATTCCCTCTTCTCCAAGAAACGATCCTAACGGTGAACCGAAATCTATAAATACCCATCACATTTTCACTCATTTCTCACAAGAATCTGATCTAATGTGCTCTAAGTTGAAACCTTTGTTTCATACCTGAGCTATTTTGATCTAGATTAGCATTCGGGGACCCTTTGTAAGTGTTCCTTCGTTCTTTTATTGCTTTTCGAGTCCGAAAGTCAAACTTTGTTTGACTTTCTGCATTGACCAGTTTATGGTCAATGCGAAGTTCGTTTGAACTTCGCAACGTGATTGTAATCACGATGGTTATAGTCCCTTGTGACTATGCCTACTGATTACCACGTTGTCTAGGGTCGTAAGGGTAAGCGATCTAATAAATCGCTTATACCTTCGAACCCGACCCATTTGGTCGATCATTAGATCCGACCAAATACATTGGGTGACCATAGTATATAGGGAATAACCTTTCGAGGTTATACCTTATGGTCGCTTTGTTAAGTAGTTGTATGATAGGTAGTATATATGCCTTAGGTAAATTACCAAAATACCCTTTTCATGTGTAATCGGTAATTAAGCATATGTAACCTAAACTTTTGTCACATAACTGATTATGTAACATGTTTAGGCATATAACACTTATCATAGGGCTAGTTAGACGTCTGTAACACCTCGAAAAATTTACGTCCAATAATGTATTGACACGTGTCATGGGCTTTGAATATGTGAAAACATACTTTAGAGGGACTAAAGTTGACAAACAGTGAAACTATGTGAATATAAGGGTCCAAAGTGTCAACAATGGATAAATAGGCTCTACAATAACCCTACATGGTGTTTATAATCTTAAACGATTAGATCATGGATCATACAAAGCGGAAAATGAAAGAAAGTGAGGAATTACAAACTACAGGGGCTAAAAGTGTCAACATGTTGAAAGTATACCTCTGAGTGATCTTTTGGCAAACCCGAAGCTTTGTAATGATAAAATATACTCACTAGAATATGTGATAAAAATTTCATCAATTTTCGTTATCGTACGAGAAAGTTATGATCAAAACCGTGCAAGAAGGGTTAATTGCGTTAACGTTGAATTTCGAGACTTTTCGGGTAAATACAAAGTTGTTCAAGGACTTTACCATGTTTGTAAATGTCCCAAGGTCCTTAAAAGTCAGGTTTTAAGGTCTAATGTGCAAGAAAAATAGCAAAAACCACGTTACAAAGATCATGGACCAAATTGTAAATTGATGAAAACTTGAAGACCTGGTCGCACGCATGTACGCGGCCCGCGTACCTGGTCATGCGGCCCGCCTACGGGTCACCAGCGACAAATGCAGCGAACAGGTGCTAGTCATGTCTGTTTGCGAGTTGTTACCAGCTGTTGTCGATTCAGGGAGCTCACCAATGGACTTACATGCAACTAGGGGCACTTGTCTTCATCTTATATCATCCCTAGACTCATGTGGCAGCTCCAAATGAGATCAAATTGGTTATAAGAAGAACTTGAAGTTGCAACTTTCATTACTTACATTTTCAAAAATTCACAAGGCAACTTCTGGAGCTCTCTGGACGTCAAGACATCTTCCTAGTGATCTCTAAGCTTTGTTAGGACTCTTGTAAGTGTTCATAACCTTCTCAAATCCGTTCTAGCTTAGTTTTTTTTAACCGAAAGTCAATCCATCGTAAATTAACTTTGACTTCATGATTAAACGAAATTGGCTCAGTCTTTTCTCAAATTGAAAGTACCTACAAGATGGTATTTATGTGGGTAACAAACCCTCAAAAGGGTATTTTCGGATTCCCACTCTAAGTATGATAATTGTCGAGTCAAAGCTTGTTTCAAAAAGTCAACAGAATGTGTTTTTGCAAATTTAAGCATGATTAGCAATGTAGGGTACATGCAACCTGTTTGATCATTAAAATAACTTAATAATTAATGTAAGAACATGTCTCAACATGTTCATCTCGACAATTTCCAGTTTAAACCCGAATCGGAACCGAAAGTCGCATAAATTGGCTTTTTCTTTGACTTTCAGTTCTGATCCGTTCATGCATGTTTGAGATCTGACTTGGAGCTTATTTTGGACCAATTTTCATATAAGTTTAACTCTCTGAGATTTTACAACTTGGTTCAACACTTGTCCGATTCATATGCATGTTTCCGATTTATGCTTAAAGTTGACTATTATGCCCTTTTGACTATAAAACGTGATTTTTGAAAAAGTGAAAGAGTAGAAACAATTGTCACTGATTTATAAACTTGCACCGAAAATTTGATATCAGTTTGAGGTCCAGAATAAGAGTTATGCTCAATATCGTAATTTGAAAGCTTTGTGTTACTTAAACGGCGTAATTAACACATAACCCATTTAAACCCATTTTTTTATATCAAACTTTTTACCCACTGATGTTATATAATATTTTGGGATTTTTAAAGATTTTTATTTAATTTTTGGCTGATCATAACATAGGTCTCTAAGCTTAATTCGGTTAATACCGATTTTGCCCTTTTTAGCCATAAAATGAGTTTTATAAATCCTTTTGACCCCAAACCTTTTTCTACTGATTTTATTTGTTAAATAAAATATTTTGAGCCTTCTGGAATTATAAAAATATCAGCTTTCTTTTAAAAACCCGGAAATGGCTCCAAATCGCCTTTTTAAGCGTTTTTATCGCATAGTATGCACTATAACCATATTAGACATATAAGGTTGATACCTACTGATGTTTTTAGTATATTTTTATATAATAACAGTAAGTACAAGTTTATAAACTCAGGTTTCCAATTTTGACATTTTTAGCCCTTGTAAAATTACCAAAATACCCCTAAGGTGCATAGTTTGGTTTTAAATGATAAGTTTCACATATGGGTCATACCCTACTGTTATAACATGTTAAATTAAGTATATTTACTGTATGAACCAGACCTGTAACTCAGATTTCTAATTTAACTCTTTTATAATCTTCTAAATGACCAAAATGCCCTTATGAGGCATAAATTGTGTTTAAATTCATTTGGGGCATAATAGAAGATATCTTTCTGATATTATAACATATTTAAGCCATATTATCTCAGGGAACTTGCATATGACTCTTATGGTTACCCGTAACGCTCTTTTCGCGTTCGGTTCGGTTTATGTAACTAGTTTGCATAAATTGACCGAGACGGGTCAAACATTATCATTTTTGTCTCAAAATCCAGAATGTATTTAGTATACCCATATTATACAAGTATTCAAACTTGTCGGGTCTAAATCACATTCTATCCGGTCTTCGCTTGATCGTGCGTTTGAACCGTATCATCCTTAACACTAGCCGGTCTAAGCTTAGGCTTAAATAAAGACCCGTTAGAAATCTAATAGGTTAATATAAACCTTTGTTCCAGAATAATAAGAACCAGTAAAAGCTACCTTCACTTGCTTATTGAGAATTATACTTTACTCAGGTAAATACTTTTAACTTATTTTCCCTATACGGGCTTGGGTTACGGTATATAAAATACCGCTTGATCGAGCATCAAATCTTACATCTTTGGGTGGTTAATTGAATAATTTGATCGGCTCGTTTAAACAGTCTTATTCACTTAAAGCCTTTGGGGGGTTAATGACCATGTCCCGGATATCCTTGGCATCATCTTACGAGATGGCCACGACCTGAGCACGAGGTGTAGGCGTACACCTGTCAGTGTATAACCCTATATTGTGGTGTGTCTATTGATCTTTAACCCGGACAAGATCCGGGCTACTGAACGCACAAGTAACATGTAATTCGTTCACATGATTATATTGTATAATTAACACAAGTTATAAAATGTTTTGTGCCACGTGCATTCAAATCAATTTTCAATCATTTTCAAAATGAGTCAGTTAAATTGTATTTACCAGTGTAAACTGACGTATTTTTCCCAAAAGGTTAAGTGCAGGTACTACACGTAATAGGCTGGCAGTCTTCTAGAGCGTCCACAATAAGTCTCGCAAGCTTGGACGACAATAAACTGTTGAACAATATCTTATTTTATTTTGATCCGCCTGTGGATCCGTTTCGACTACTTGTGATATTTGATATTACACATTATTAAAGTTGAAATGAATCTATCTTTGCTTCCGCTGTGCATTTATATATATTGTGTTGTTTGTCTATGATGATACCAACTACGTCACGATACTCCCCACCGGGCCCACCGGTTACACGTGGAAAGTAGGGGTGTGACAACGTCCGAACGCGTTTCACGCGAACGACGCGTTAAAGTAGCATAAGCTACCTAAACGGGTCGTAATGGGTCATAATCACTTATGTTAGGTTTCAATTAGTATGTAGGCTTTGTTAAACCATATTACACGAGTTTCCATACTCGTTTGGTTTACGAACCCTCATTCTATCTAAATCCTCCGATTTAGGTCCGGTTTATTAACATAGTTACCTATATTAGGTGCCGTTTGATTCCGTGATCTCTAGCATTGCTTGGTGGTTATCTTAGGACTTCTGAGCAATCTTAAGTGAGTACATAGACCCCTCTTTTACTGTTTTCCAAACTGTTTTGGGGTGAAACACATGTGCCTACTTGTTACTTTCGTGCTTTCCTGCTTTCACATCATATACTTGCTATGTTCATTAGTACATTTATAGTACATGATTTCATTGTGTTCATGCTATGTATGTCCATTGTGTGCATACTTAGTACATTGTTTTACATTACATTTCATGCTATGTATGTCCATTGTGTGCATACTTAGTACATTGTTTTACATTACATTTCATGCTATGTATGTCCATTGTGTGCATACTTAGTACATTGTTTTACATTACATTTCATTCTATGTATGTCCATTGTGTGCATACTTAGTACATTGTTTTACATTACATTTCATGCTATGTATGTCCATTGTGTGCATACTTAGTACATTACATTACATTTCATGCTATGTATGCCCATTGTGTGCATACTTAGTACAGTTGTTTTCAACACATGCTTACATTTTGGTATGACATTTGGGTTGTTTACAATGGAACAATACATTCATTAACATTAGCTACGCCGTTCGTTAGTAGGTAGTGGTACCATAGGAATTGACAACTCCCGTTCCTGAAATCCTGGGTTTGTTTGGATTGGAAGGAATGACTGAATTCGATATACATAACTTAGATAAACCTTTAATTTGTTAAAGGGTTTATCGCCACAGTCTCAAGGCTTGGATGTATGCATTTTCACAATACCGCATAGATGTTTATATCAGTATAGCATGCATTTGTTCCACAAAACATAACTTTGATTTAAACCATGTTTTACTTCAATACCTTGTTTTTGTGCATTTTACATATGGTTTAGTTGATATATTTCACATACCATACATGACATTTATATACACAATTCATGATTTACATTAAACACAGACATTTGATATGGTTTACACAATAACATTTTGACATTTGATTATACATAAACAATTTACATTGGTGGTTTGGTTTGAGTAAGTGATTTAAGTAAAGAGGCGTGTGTAATATGATACAAGCATGGTGGATACGCCACTGGTACTTCCTATATATAAGTGTTTGTATGGTATTACATATCATAGCGTTATTTAAATCATTTCAATTTATGACACATGACATTTTATACAAATAACATACTTTTTACAAGACATTGTTTACAAACAACTTATCTTACACAAACTCATTTTTACATGGTTATTCATTTAACCTTACATTTATTTATACATATCATCTGATCTTATCGTTTTTCAAATGATATATAAGATAAAGCAAATTACAAGGTTCGTGACTAAACATTTTCTTAAACACAAGTCATGAATCATATTGTTACAAAACCTATGTATCTCACAGACATTTTTATGCTGACGTACCTATTTTCACATGTGTTTTCAGGAGCTTTTACGTAGGACGATGATCGTGATACTAGGGCGGACCTGTGCCTTAGAGACATAAAATGAAGATAGACTTAGTTTAATTATGTTATAAACTCTTGATTTCTGTTTAAAACAATGTAACTCTTATGTTGATAAATAAAATACAACTTTGTATGCCATGGTTATGAAACAATTAATTCTGTTACAACACTCCCCGACGTTTTCCGCCACGTTTTGTATGTTATACGTGGTCGGGGTGTGACAGAAGGGTTGGTATCAGAGCCAATGATTATAGGGAATTAGGTTATTAGTAATGCTTTGACCTAGACTATAACCTTTCTAGGACCCTAACACAAGTTATCTTGTTTTTTGATCTTAAAACATGCACATCACCTATCCTTAGGTGATTATCAAAACAAAAACCAAATTTTCCAAAACGATTTTTGAAAAACAATCATCTGTTTTTGGATGATTTATTATAAGGTTTTGAACCCTCTATTGTAAGGTTTTGAACCCTCTGTTATATGGTTTTGAACCCCTTTGAGTTTTCAAAATCTCGTCAACGTTTTGGGTTTTAAATAATGTGAACACGTGCAAACTGGAAGGGTGAATGCTTGTACCCTGGGTTTTCTGTCTAAGGTTAGAGTGTTTGTATAAATCCACATAATCGGACCAGTCACTCTTACCTGGGAACTCTTGGGGTGAGTGTTCACTTATAGGCGAGCATGTCTTCGCGATACATTATTTTTGACCCATTTACCTTGATTAGTCACTTTGTGTTGTTTGTTTGCCTTATGGTAACAAACAAATGACCACCATCTTTGCCATTATCAATTTTTGCATCATCTCATTCTTTTCACCCAAACATCTCACTCGTTTCCTTTCATGTTTTCCTCTTTTAGAATGCCTCCTCGACGCGAAAACCAGATAGCGACTGCCGAACTGGCAGAAATCATTGCGCAGCAGATGGCTGCTCAATTCCCAAACCTCTTTGCTCAATGGAACCAAGCCAACAACAACAACAATGCTCCATGCAAATACAAGGATTTTAACTCGGCTAAACCACTCAAGTTTAGTGGTTCTGAAGGAGCGACTGGGCTTCTTCAATGGTTCGAGAGCATTGAGAATACTTTTCGCCACGTGCAGTGTCCTGACAATCGCAAGGTCGAGTTTTCTTCGAGTGTGTTTCAGAAGAGGGCTCTCACATGGTGGAACGGGGTTATGAGAGACCGTGGTGCAGAATTTGCTCTAGCACAAACTTGGGCTGAACTTAGGGCTCTTATGATGAGGGAGTTCTGTCCTCGTCATGAACAGCGAGCGTTGGAGAAAGAGTTTGATGACTTGAAACAAGACAGTGGCGAGCACGGGGCATATACTGATAGGTTTGAGGAGCTGAGTTTGCTATGCCCAACGATGGTCACCCCACTCGACAAGGCTATCGAAAGGTACATCGACGGCCTACCTGACTCGGTACAAGACATCATTACTGGTAGTAACCCTACCACACTTCGTCAGGCTATCGAGTTAGCAGCGACATTGACTGAGTCGCAGATTCGGAAGAATAAGTTACACAGGAAGGGTGACATGGGCAAGAAACAGTCGGCTGACAAGGAAGATAGCAAGAAAGGTCAAAACAAGAATGGAAAGAATTCTGGTTCTTCGAGAGGGTCAAGGAAGCGTAAGGCTTCCCAAAATTTTGCTGTCACTGCCCAAGCTAACCAGGCAGCTCCCAACCAACCCGCACAGCCTCCAGCGAAGAAACCCTATTCAGGGAATGCACCTTTGTGCAATAGATGCAACAGTCACCATCAGCCGCAACATCAGTGTCGTTTCTGTAATAACTGTGGGAAGTCAGGTCATCTTGCCAATGTTTGTCGATTTGCTCAGAATCGGGCAGTTCAGAACCCGGCTCAACAAGTTGCTCAGCCTCCTGCTCAACAACAGGGTCAAGCTGCACGACCACACTACCCACCGGGTGCTTGTTATAACTGTGGGGATCTGACCCACTACCGTAACCAGTGCCCAAGATTGGTGAATGCAAACCAGAATCAGGCTCAGGCTCGAGGGCGAGCTTTTAACTTGAATGCCCAAGAGGCGCAGGCGGACGATAATGTGGTGAACGGTACGTTCTTTATTAATAATCAGCCTGCATCTGTTCTTTTTGATACGGGTGCCGATAAGAGTTTTGTGTCATTGTCTTTTGAGCCAATGCTTCGCGTGTCTAGAACGAAACTAGGTAAACCTTTGACAGTAGAAGTTGCTAGTGGTGAACCCATTGTTCTTGATTCTGTCCTTCGCAACTGCCAGTTGAACCTTAACGACCATCTTTTTCCTATTGACCTCACGCCTATGCAACTTGGAAGCTTCGACGTTATTGTGGGTATGGATTGGTTAGCCAAGCATCACGCAGAGGTGGTTTGTTTCGAGAAGATCGTTCGTGTGCCGCTTCCGACAGGCGAGATCCTACAGGTTCATGGTGAGAAACCTACTGGTGGTCTCAAACTCATGTCTTGTTTTAAAGCTCGGAAGTATCTGTGAAAGAATTATGTGGCCTTCTTGGCACATGTCACTGCAGATAAAGGCAAAGGTAAGTCTATCCAAGATATTCCTGTTGTTCGGGATTATTCTGAAGTATTCCCTGAAGACTTACCTGGTCTACCCCCAGCACGCCAAGTCGAGTTCCGTATTGAACTCGTACCTGGAGCAAATCCCATTGCCAGAGCTCCATATCGTCTTGCACCGTCTGAGATGCAAGAGTTATCTAAGCAGCTTCAGGAGCTCTCTGACAAAGGTTTTATCCGTCCTAGCTTTTCACCTTGGGGTGCTCCCGTTCTTTTTGTCAAGAAGAGGGATGGATCCTTTAGGATGTGTATCGATTATCGTGAGCTTAACAAGCTTACCATCAAGAATCGATATCCCCTACCTCGCATAGACGATCTCTTTGATCAGTTACAGGGCGCTTCTTATTTTTCGAAGATTGATCTGCGTTCCGGGTATCATCAACTTCGTGTGCATGAAGAAGATATTCCCAAGACAGCTTTCCGCACTCGTTATGGGCATTACGAGTTCACAGTCATGCCATTCGGTTTGACTAATGCTCCTGCGGTTTTCATGGACTTAATGAATAGGGTCTGCAAGCCTTATTTGGATCAGTTCGTCATTGTTTTTTTTGACGACATCTTGATTTATTCTAAGACGCGAGCTGATCACGAGCAACATCTTCGTCTTACTTTGGAACTCCTAAAGAAAGAGCAACTTTTCGCCAAATTCTCCAAGTGTGAATTCTGGCTTAAAGAAGTTCAATTCTTAGGACATATTATCAACGAACAAGGTATTCATGTAGATCCCTCTAAGATCAGTGTGATTAAGGATTGGGATATGCCTACTACTCCTACTGAGGTTCGTTCTTTTCTTGGTCTAGCGGGTTATTATCGCCGCTTCATAGAAAACTTCTCGAAGATTGCAGTTCCCCTAACTGCTCTAACTCAGAAGAACAAACCCTTTGATTGGGGATTCAAACAAGAGGAAGCCTTTCAAAGCTTGAAGCAGAAGCTTTGGGATGCGCCGGTTCTATCATTGCCTGAGGGTGATGATGATTTTGTCGTGTATTGTGATGCATCAAAACTGGGTCTTGGCTGTGTTCTAATGCAAAGGAACAAAGTCATAGCATATGCATCGAGGCAGTTGAAGATACATGAGAAAAACTACACCACTCATGATCTTGAGTTAGGTGCAGTTGTTTTCGCTCTCAAGATCTGGAGACACTATTTGTACGGAACAAAATGTGTGGTTTTCACTGACCACAGAAGTCTTCAACATATCTTCAATCAGAAAGAACTCAACATGAGGCAACGACGTTGGGTTGAGCTACTAAACGACTATGACTGCGAAATTCGCTACCATCCTGGTAAGGCAAATGTCGTAGCCGATGCATTGAGTCGTAAGGAACATACTAAGCTTCATTGTGTACGTGTTCAATCCGTTATTCAAGCTCGATCCGATATCCAAGCACGCATTTCTCAGGCTCAACAATCTTGTGTTTCACAAGGTTTGATGGATAAGGAATTTCCCTATCACATAACACCTGATCTGGAACTGAAGGACAATGGATCGTATTACTTCATGGACCGTTTGTGGGTCCCAAGCCAGGATAACCTTCGCACCTTGCTTATGGATGAAGCCCATAAGTCTCGTTATTCTGTTCATCCTGGCTCAGATAAAATGTATAAGGATCTTCGTATTCAGTATTTGTGGCCTGGTATGAAGAAAGACATTGCCTTATACGTATCAAAATGCCTTACTTGTCTTAAGGTTAAGGCTGAACATCAACGTCCTTCGGGTTTATTGGTGCAACCAGAGATCCCAGTTTGGAAATGGGAAAACATTACTATGGATCTTGTTACCAAACTTCCACGTACAAAGAAAGGTCATGATGCCATCTGGGTAGTCGTTGATCGTCTTACTAAGCCAGCGCATTTCTTGCCAATCCGTGAGGATTTTCCTGCTGACAAACTTGCTAAAATCTATGTGGATGAAATTGTAGCTCGACATGGTGTTCCTTTGAACATCATTTCTGACAGAGATGCTCGTTTCACTTCTCATTTTTGGAGAACCATGCAATCTGCTATGGGGACCCAACTTAACCTGAGCACAGCTTATCATCCGCAAACGGATGGTCAATCTGAAAGAACAATCCAGACTCTGGAGGATATGCTTAGAGCTTATGTGATCGACTTTGGTGGTAGTTGGGATTCACATCTTCCGTTAATTGAATTCTCCTACAACAACAGTTATCACACCAGCATCAAAATGGCTCCTTTCGAGGCACTCTATGGTCGAAAATGTCGTTCACCAATCTGCTGGAATGAGATCGGCGAGGCTCGACTTACTGGACCTGCCCTCATTTTAGAGACAACTGATAAGGTCAAGAAAGTTCGTGATAACCTTCAGACAGCTAGAAGCCGTCAAAAGAGTTACGCGGACCCAAAACGCAAACCCTTGGAATTTCAAGTCGGTGATCGAGTATTACTTAAGGTCTCACCTTGGAAAGGTGTGATCAGATTTGGAAAGAAAGGAAAACTTGCACCTAGATACGTTGGGCCATTCAAGATCGTCGAAAGAATCGGAAAGGTAGCCTACAGAGTTGAGTTACCTCCTGAACTTGGAAATGTTCATCCAACTTTTCACGTGTCCAATCTCAAGAGGTGTTTAGCTGATGAGAACCTCCACATACCGCTTGACGAAATTCCTGTTGATAAAACACTGAAATTTGTTGAGAAGCCTGTGGAAATCATGGAACGTGAAGTCAAGTGGCTTAAACGCAAGCGCATTCCTTTGGTCAAAGTTCGCTGGGAAGCTAAATGTGGACCCGAGTTTACTTGGGAACGCGAAGATCAAATGAAGGCGAAATATCCGCATCTTTTCCCACGAGTTTCCTCTAAATAAATTTCGGGACGAAATTTCCACAAGTAGGGGAGACTGTAACATCTGTGCTTGTAGTCATTGTGAACAGTTCATTTATCAATAAAACAATGTTATTTGATCCCAATGTTTGTTTGGTTGTGTTTTACATTTTTCATGTTTTGACTTTTATTCAATTTCAAACTCTACATCGTTTTCTTGAGAGTTATACGCAAACTGATGCGTAAACGTAATCAGTTTAATGCGACAAATACTCTGGAACATCAACATATACTTAACATACCTCAAATAACCCTTACATAACTTAGAAATAAGTTTTGAAGGTTTTGGTATAGCAAAAACAAGTTAATTCGCTTACAGGGACTAAACTTCACAAACTACGAAAGTATGCCAATTTGAACTGTAACGAACATTCCGGAACATGACCATAAGTTAAACATACCATAAATATCCTTTACATTGCTTAGAAATAGGCTTTAAGGGGTTCGGTGTGCTAAAATAAACTTTTGGGTCATTCAGGGACTAAAAGTGTCAAAAAGTGCACAAGTTTGCATTTTCGCGCATAACTCACGTTCTGAATACATCCGGATATCCAAAAATTTATGTAAGCACTACAATATTTTATTTTAGTGTTTGGCATAAGAAAAATCCATTCGTCACGCCATTTGGATCGTTTTTCGCGCTTATGCGCATTCCGTCGTAATTAACTGAACATCGCAACCGTAAGGCTAAACGAACCGACATCTGAGATATTTTTGAGCCCATTTTAAGTTCCCTATACTTTAACTTCATTTTAGAGCTTTGAAATGGGGTTAACGGGCCTTAAACCTGTCGGAAATGAGCTTATTACACAGCAGGGACCAAAACTGTAAATCTGCCAAACATGGTCCTTGCGCACCTCAACAATGGGAGTGTTGCGGTGCGCAAGCAGGGTCCAGATGCAGCAAATCGTTTTTAACAGCCTGTTTCAGCCTTTAAACACTCTCCAAAGGTCAAGTGCCACATGTTAATCTCTTGTGGTGGCCAAAATCAGTTACCACAACATTCCGACAAGTGTACGGGCTAGATCATTCCCCCTTCTCCAAGAAACGATCCTAACGGTGAACCGAAATCTATAAATACCCATCACATTTTCACTCATTTCTCACTAGAATCTGATCTAATGTGCTCTAAGTTGAAACCTTTGTTTCATACCTGAGCTATTTTGATCTAGATTACCATTCGGGGACCCTTTGTAAGTGTTCCTTCGTTCTTTTATTGCTTTTCGAGTCTGAAAGTCAAACTTTGTTTGACTTTCTGCATTGACCAGTTTATGGTCAATGCGAAGTTCGTTTGAACTTCGCAACGTGATTGTAATCACGATGGTTATAGTCCCTTGTGACTATGCCTACTGATTACCACGTTGTCTACGGTCATAAGGGTAAGCGATCTAATAAATCGCTTATACCTTCGAACCCGACCCATTTGGTCGATCATTAGGATCCGACCAAATACATTAGGTGACCATAGTATATAGGGAATAACCTTTCGAGGTTATACCTTATGGTCGCTTCGTTAAGTAGTTGTATGATAGGTAGTATATATGCCTTAGGTAAATTACCAAAATACCCTTTTCATGTGTAATCGGTAATTAAGCATATGTAACCAAAACTTTTGTCACATAACTGATTATGTAACATGTTTAGGCATATAACACTTGTCATAGGGCTAGTTAGACGTCCGAACGCGTTTCACGCGAACGACGCGTTAAAGTAGCATAAGCTACCTAAACGGGTCGTAATGGGTCATAATCACTTATGTTAGGTTTCAATTAGTATGTAGGCTTTGTTAAACCATATTACACGAGTTTCCATACTCGTTTAGTTTATGAACCCTCATTCTATCTAAATCCTCCGATTTAGGTCCGGTTTATTAACATAGTTACCTATATTAGGTGCCGTTTGATTCCGTGATCTCTAGCATTGCTTGGTGGTTATCTTAGGACTTCTGAGCAATCTCAAGTGAGTACATAGACCCCTCTTTTACTGTTATCCAAACTGTTTTGGGGTGAAACACATGTGCCTACTTGTTACTTTCGTGCTTTCCTGCTTTTACATCATATACTTGTTATGTTCATTAGTACATGATTTCATTGTGTTCATGCTATGTATGTCCATTGTGTGCATACTTAGTACATTGTTTTACATTACATTTCATGCTATGTATGTCCATTGTGTGCATACTTAGTACATTATTTTACATTACATTTCATGATATGTATGTCCATTGTGTGCATACTTAGTACATTGTTTTACATTACATTTCATGCTATGTATATCCATTGTGTGCATACTTAGTACATTGTTTTACATTACATTTCATGCTATGTATGTCCATTGTGTGCATACTTAGTACATTACATTACATTTCATGCTATGTATGCCCATTGTGTGCATACTTAGTACAGATGTTTTCAACACATGCTTACATTTTGGTATGACATTTGGGTTGTTTACAATGGAACAATACATTCATTAACATTAGCTACGTCGTTCGTTAGTAGGTAGTGGTACCATAGTAATTGACAACTCCCGTTCCTGAAATCCTGGGTTTGTTTGGATTGGAAGGAATGACCGAATTCGATATACATAACTTAGATAAACCTTTAATTTGTTTAAGGGTTTATCGCCACAGTCTCAAGGCTTGGATGTATGCATTTTCACAATACCGCATAGATGTTTATATCAGTATAGCATGCATTTGTTCCACAAAACATAACTTTGATTTAAACCATGTTTTACTTCAATACCTTGTTTTTGTGCATTTTACATATGGTTTAGTTGATATATTTCACATACCATACATGACATTTATATACACAATTCATGATTTACATTAAACACAGACATTTGATATGGTTTACACAATAACATTTTGACATTTGATTATACATAAACAATTTACATTGGTGGTTTGATTTGAGTAAGTGATTTAAGTAAAGAGGCGTGTGTAATATGATACAAGCATGGTGGATACGCCGCTGGTACTTCCTATATATAGGTGTTTGTATGGTATTACATATCGTAGCGTTATTTAAATCATTTCAATTTATGACACATGACATTTTATACAAATAACATACTTTTTACAAGACATTGTTTACAAACAACTTATCTTACACAAACTCATTTTTACATGGTTATTCATTTAACCTTACATTTATTTATACATATCATCTGATCTTATCGTTTTTCAAATGATTTATAAGACAAAGCAAATTACAAGGTTCATGACTAAACATTTTCTTAAACACAAGTCATGAATCATATTGTTACAAAACCTATGTATCTCACAGGCATTTTTATGCTGACGTACCTATTTTCACATGTGTTTTCAGGAGCTTTTGCGTAGGACGATGATCGTGACACTAGGGCGGACCTGTGCCTTAGAGACATAAAATGAAGATAGACTTAGTTTAATTATGTTATAAACTCTTGATTTCTGTTTAAAACAATGTAACTCTTATGTTGATAAATAAAATACAACTTTGTATGCCATGGTTATGAAACAATTAATTCTGTTACAACACTCCCCGACGTTTTCCGCCACGTTTTGTATGTTATACGTGGTCGGGGTGTGACAGCACACAATCAAGAAAGACAAAACTAAGTACTATGCTTTCAACCATGTTTCCCACTAGAACTAGGCTTTTTCATTTAGGTTTGTATCGTTATCGCAAATCTACTAGTCTAGCTGAGCCTACCGTCACATCTTTTAGTGAGACCGTTTATCACTTTAGATTTTCCAAATCTTTAGCATGCTGTGACAGTCCAACTGATCTACTATCATTTACTCTTTTTTACAACAAAACTCATTTTTCATTTTATCATGTTTTTGTCTTTTTCAAATTTTCAAATGTTTTTGGATTTTCTGAAATTCTTACTCCCCTTAAAATTCAAACACATGTAACGGAAATATGAAAACAAACTGTACAGGTAACTTGACAACTGATATCTAATTGCTTCAATTCGCCATCCACTTGGCATAAACAATCAGAACTCCCCCTTACAACAAACTATTTTCACATTGATTTCAAAACACTTAAGTTTGTTTTAATCAAATGGTTTTTCCGGAAAATTAGTTTTGTTGATTGATTTTACCATTTGTAGGTTAGGGGTTTGATTCATCACATTGTTTCTCAACCACTTGTAGGAAATCAGATACAACTTAATGTCCCTGATTTACCACTTGTAAAAATAGTTCAATCAAGTTCAACATAATGACCTTGATTAACCTTCAATTAAAAACACAACCTTTTTTTTCAACCACCTGGCTTACCAACCAATACCATTTGTAGGTTGAATTCTCAGAATGCCGATTCCTAATCCTCACTTACCAACCTGGGAGTTCCGGCAATTCATACTCATGACCAATTTTCAATTTTTCAATCAAACAATATAATAATGATGCCGATTCATGCTCCGCGATTACCAACTTGGGAGCTCCGGCAAGTCAGGATTTTAAGTAAAGAATACAGACACCCAAGCCTGACCAGCTTTAGGTGTAACCTTCTCAACTTCTTCAGGGGTTTGAACACTTCTTTTTGTTTCATAAAATTCTTTCACCCCTTTTTCCTTCCCATCAACCATTTTACCAAACATCTTTTTAACATTCTCGTTAAACACTTTCTCAACATCAAATTCTTTCTTTTCAGAATAGAATTGATTTGAGATTTCGACTTTTCCAACTTTCTTTTTAAAATTTTCAACCCGTAGTGGTGGAAAGTTTGTATCATCCACAGTCGGAACTGAATTCTCTTTTTTCATAACAACTTTTGGCTCCTCTGATTTTGTGGAATCAGATTCATCACCAGAACTATTACCTGAACCTTTAACCACCCACTTCTGATTTTTTTAAATTTTCTTTTCTTTTTAAAACATCCTTTGAACATTCACCCACTTCAAAAATTGAATTTTCAAAACCTGTAAATTTTCTGGTTTTAAGTTCAGTTTTCTCAACAACTTTTTCTTTTTGTTTACCAGAGACTTCCTGTTTTGTTTGTATTGTCTTTGGACAATTTCTGGCAATATGACCAACTGTTTTACATTGAAAACAGGTTCTAGTCTCTATCTTCTTCTGAACAACAATTTTCTTCATCTCTTCTTGCTTCTTTGCAAGAATTCTTTGTTCGTTTGCTTCCAGAATGAACTCTTCTGTTCTTTCTCAGCACTTGTTCCTGAAACAAAAACAGTTTTAGGTTTATAAATTTTCTCATTTTTATAGCTTATCGGTGGAATAAAACCAAGTCCTTTCTTTTTAAAATTACCATTATGGTTTGGTTTCTTTTGAAAACTGTAACCATAATTGTAACCCATTTTCTTGTTTAAACGTTGTTGAACTCTTGAGGTGTAAGGTTTAGGTTTTTCAGAAAGATTTGCATCCTTTATTTCAGAAATATTAATTTTTATCAGTTTGAAAACTTTTTTAATCATTTCCGGTTTAACACCTCTTATTGGAAAAACCTCATCAGAATATAATTTGTCAGAATCTATCAAAGTATATGCTACTTTGACTAATTTGTCATTCAAATTAGATTTTGATAACAAAAATTCTTTATTATACACCCGTTTTTCCTGTTTGAATTTTTGACTTGACATGTCGGACTTTGACTTGGACTCTGATTTCGACTCCGACATTGACTCTTCTGATTCATCCTTTTCCAACACCTGATCGACCACTTTTTTTATTAACTCGGACTCATGATCAGTATCGGACGACGTGAAAGTGATATCTATACTTTCTGGCAAATTATCTGACGACTTAGACTCCCACTGTAAATTCGTTGCCTTTTTGACTCTTTCAGAATTAGCATTTCGCGGAGAATATGCATTTTCAATAGGGGGCGGACATTTGTTATAAACCACACTTGATTTCTTACCAGATGTATTCACTTCATCATCATCTTTTGTCACAAATTTTTCTTCTTCTAAAGTCTTCTCTTCTTCAAATGTCTTCAATTTTTCCACTATGGGGTAAATCCTGTCAACAACAAAAGTAGAACATGAGTAACTTTTTAATAAATTGTTAACTCTTTCAGTTTCAATTCTTTGTGTTGCCAATTTCAACTCAAGCTCAGCACACTTCTCTGTGTAACAGTTGACATCGTCAAGTTGTCTCATGTAAGCTCCTTTGAGTGTATTCATTGCTACAGCTTGTTCACTGCTTGACTCGTTGTACTTATTCATCTCTCTGTTCAAAATATCAGATGATTCTTTCAGCCTTTTTATGTTGTGCAGCAATTCATTGTTCTGCATTATCAGAGAGTCACAATTCATACACTTCTCAGCAACCTTGACTACCTCATCATCTGTTTTGATTTCAAATGCTGGAACTTCTTTAACTACTCTCACTTGAACTTCTTCTAAAACTTCTTTCTTTTTCTCAACTTCACCATTTAAACGTTTTCTGACTTTTTCTGCCCAATAATCATCAGTATAGTCATTGTTAACCTGAGCAACAAATCCTTTAGCCAGAAATTCTTTGTCTGGGCAATAATTATCCCAACTGAAACCTTCTGCCAATTTTTCATCTTCTTGTTCTGCCACACATACTTTACTATCTGTTGGAATGTATTTATCCCAGCTGAAACCATTTCCTTTATCTTGATTAACAAGACATGCTCTCTTTGAATCTTCAATTTCTTTCCTACCATGAACTGTTTGTGGCTGTTGTTGTTGATGTGGCTGTTGAGCAACTTGATGATATAATGCTTTTCGATAGTAATCATTGTTTCCAAAAGGATTTTGAGCTCCACTTGCTTCACGATTTGTGCACTCCCTCTTGAAATGCCCTTTTTCCCTGAATCGAAAACAAGTAACTTTAGACTTATCAAATCCTAAAGCTGAAACATGTGCATCGCGAAAATCATCTCTGCCTGTAATTTCTTTAAACTTTTCAGCTCGTCTCAATACACTAGCCATGCACCATTTTATATCCACCAATTCCATCTCTTCAGCATCAATTTGATCGTAATCCTCTTTTGTTAGCATTGGATTTCCGATCCTTCCGGTAACTAAACCTCCATAGGATTCAAGCACAATTACGAACAAAGACATGTGGCTTTTAGCAACTTCCTCGGTATAATTTTGATCATTTTCAAGGTTTAAAGCAATGTTGCATTGAAGTACTTTGCCACTCTTTGTTGTAGAAAAATGTGGATCAAATGATGGAAATGAAGAAAATCCCATCTTGTTACTTGATCCTTGAGATGGCTTTTCAGAAGATCTGGTTGTATTGAAAGCAGTTTCAACTTTTGGCGAAAACTTGGTTTTGTCATTAACACCACTTTTGTAGTACAAACCAATGTCTTGCTCTCCATCATAATTCTTCATTCTCGCTATCTTTCGTTGCTCCATTTCTTGAGCTTCAAGCTGTTTAATAAAATCACTCAATGTTAGATCATTAAAACCTGGTTTGTTTTTTAACATCATAAGATACGTGCCCCACTCATCATGTGGCAACGCATCAGCTAACTTTTCAATCAACTCATCTTTATCCTTTCTGATACTCAATCTGTTCATGTTTTTCAATAAATTGCAGTATCTTTCTATGATCTGCTTGGTGCTTTCATTTCTTAAACCTCGAAACAAATCGAATTCCTTCTTCATCAACGACTTTTTGTTCTTAAGCATGTCATCACTACCAAGAAACTTTGCTTCTAATTCTGTCCATATCAAATGTGCAGTTCCATTATGTTGAAGTAAAATCAAGATGTCTTCTTTAATCGCCTGCTGCAACAAACTAACCATCAACTTCTCATCTTTGTATTTCTTTTTCTCCTCAGCACTCAAATCTCTAATTGGTATTTTCTCTCGATCGCTACCAACTGGTCTAAAATATTGAACTTCAGTATGTTCCCATGCATCTAAATGATAAGCTTCAACCCAGTTACCAAATCGTTCAGCCCATCCACTAAAATCATCAATATCCAAAAGCTTAGGCAGTTTTTGAGTTGTTCCAGTTTCATTTTCAAGCATCGTGTTCTGCGTAATTGATATCGGACTAGCAAAAGCATTGTAAAACTCGTTGTCCATGGTTTCAGTTTTCAAAGATTCACAAACAGACTGTTTCAAATGGAATAGCTGTAGGATCGATTTGACCGATCTAGTGAGTCAATCAGAACCAAATACCACTGTTTATGTGGCGGAAACACGTAAACAGCTCGAATCAAAGAGAATGGAGTATAAAATAGAAGAATATCACTTTAAACATTGTTTCTCATTAATTGGTTGCTCAAAAATCCGGCAGCATGACGGTATACAACTTGACAAATCGATACCAAATGAGAAACTGAAACACCTATTTATAGGGAGGCTGATTCCACTCCTAATGACACCATGTCATTTCGGGTGGAATATGATTCCATTCCTAATAACACAATGTCATTTCGGGTGGAATCACAACCTTCTGATTCCACCCCAAATGACACAATGTCATTAGGAGCGGAATCACAACATAAAAACATAACATTTACATTCAGCCCCCTATACTATATATAAAAGACATTTCTAACCCCTAGAACCTATACAACTCTTGATTTCTTCGGTTTCTCGCTACGGCTCGGATTGACAGAGGCGATAGACATTAATGCATCAACAAACTCCCCCTTGGATATTGCCGCAGTCAATCCGTAGTTAAACTCGTAGCGACTTGTCTTTCTCTCTCTCTTGAGTCTTCTTTAAAATTTAACGTCTTCAGCAAACACAGACTCCCTCTTGCTCGAACAGAATCCCGGTGGATCTGTCTTCAGCTTCAGCTCCCCCTTTCGGTAGTCTCTTCAGGCTCCCCCTTTCTTCAAGCTTCCGTGCTTTTAGGATCGACACCTGGCTTTCCGTAGCAACAAATTCAGAAACCTACACATCTCAACCTCTCGTAAGACAAAATAATTTTGACTCTAAAAGAATTCACTCAAAATTCTCAAACATATAACACACAATATTGTGATTCAAATGAATGAATCATCTAAACATTTGAGGATTATCTTCCAACTTCTCATCATCTTAACCAAACCAATTGTTCATCTTGCTTAGCCTTTGAGATTTTGAATATCAGCTTTTCAACATCAGTTGTCGAAAATCTTTTTGGATTTTTCAAAAATTAGACTAAAACACACTAAAATCCTTTTGGATTTTGTAATAAGGGAAATGTAATGCAGAAATGAAATATGTACAAACATATTTTTGTGAGTTTGCGAAAGAGGATCATATCAGTTTTTGAGACACATCACAAGCACCGTTAAGCTTTTAATCATTTTAAGTTCTAAACGATTCACGTTGATTGACGATATAATTGTCCTCTTAAGCTCAATCTAAAAACTTTCAAAATGCTTACCGATACGTTAAGATATATTAATTTTGCACCAAGTACTTATGGACCCCAAGATCTCAGCATATCCCCTCATCTTGCAATACACTGACTCAAGTAATGCCTTTAAACTTTTATCAACTGTGAATTGTGCGAAAAACAAAGCAGAATGTTTAAACATTAACAATCAGGTCGATACTTCCGTATACGCAGAGAAAGTCCAATGTTTAAACAAAACAAGAAAAATAAAACAAATTGAAGTTGTTTAGGCTTTAACCACCAGGTCGATACTCCCGTATACGCAGAGGTGATCCAAAGCTTAAACGAAACACCAAAGAAAATAAAGCAGAACGTTTAGGCAACAACATCCAGGTCGATACTCACGTATACGCAGAGGATGTCCGATGCTTAAACAAAATAAAGAAATAAAACAAGTTTAAATCTTTGCAAAATAAAATGCACAATCACAGCGACTTTTTAGCAAAGTTGTGAAAGTTCACAGACTTAACCAGTTTTATGTCTTTCAACAATCAGCGATTACTGAGTAGGCACACAATCAAGAAGGACAAAACTAAGTACTATGCTTTTGACCATGTTTCCCACTAGAACAAGGCTTAAACATTTAAGTTTGTATCGTTATCGCAAATCTACTAGTCTAGCTGAGCCTATCGTCACATCTTTAGTGAGACCGTTTATCACATTTGACAATTCATTTCTTTAGCATGCTGTGATAGTCCACTGATTTACTATCATTTCCTCTTATTCACAACAAAACTCATTTTTAATTTTTCAATGTTTTTGGCATTTTCAAATTTTCTAATTTTTTTAAAATTTTACTCCCCCTAAAATCAAAATATGTTTCAATTTTGATTTTCTGAGAAAATTTGAAAAACAAACTATACAAACTTGACAACATGATGAGAATCACTTCAATTCTCCATCTACCTGGCATAAACAATCAGAACTCCCCCTCACAACAAACTATTTTCCCATTATGATTTCAAAACACTTAAGTTTGTTTTAATCAAAATGGTTTTTCCGGAAAAATTAGTTTGTTTACCAATCATTTGTAGGTTCGGGGTCACTTCATCACTTTGTTTTCTTCATTCATTTTATCGAAAGTTAAATCAAGTACAATTTAATGTCCTTGATAAAACATTTCTCAAGAAAGATGCCGATTCATGTTCCACGCTTACCAACCTGGGAACTCCGGCAAGTCAGGTTTTTCATTTAAACAGTTTCACCCAAGCCTGACGGTACTTGGGTGCTTTTGAATTCTCGTTCAACAATGGTGGTAAATTTGCATCATCCATTGTTAAACCAGAATTCTCTACTTTTACCTCATTAACTGGCTCCTCTGGCTTTGATGAACCAGAATCATTGCCTGAACGTGGCTTGTCTGGCTTTGATGAGCCAGATTCATCGCCGACATGTGACTCCTTTGTTTTCACAGAAACAGATTCATCGCCACAAACTTTCTTCTTCTTCTTTCCGTCTTTCGTCCTCAGATTTGTATCTGATGAATCCGTTTTGCTTGATTTGTCATTCTTTGGCGAGCAAGACGATTTATCAGAACTTTTATCTGTTTTACCAGTTGTATCCGAGGACAAAATCTTCTCCAGATACTCTCTCGCCTTCTTCCTCTTCTTTCGCAGTTTGTCTTTCTGCCCCTGAGAAAGCTTCACTTTCTTTTCTTGAACTTTAGGTTCTTTGACTTTCTGTTCTGAAGCTTTCAGTTCCTTGGGCTTTTCTTTGACTTTGACTGACTTCATCACCCTTTTCTGAGATACAGCCCTCGATCTTTCAATTGATTTCATTGGGCAATTTCTGGCAATATGACCTTTGATTTGGCATTCATAACATCTTCTTGTATCAAATCTCTGTCTCTGGCAGTTAACAGCAATGTGTCCTTGAAAACCACAGTTGTAACACACCCTGTTATCATACCATGTACCACCTTCACACCAAACGCTCAGATCATAGCATTGTCTGGCTTTGTGGTAGTCATCATTCTTCTTGTAAGCTGGATTTGACTTTTGAGTACTGTGGTCAAACCTGCACCACATATTACCAACTTTTTGTGAGTTTTTATTTTCAGATTTTTTTGGTTTTTTATAATGATTGGATGACTGAACTGATGAGCTTTTATTTTCATTTTTTAAATTTTTTCAAATTTTTAACTTTTTGTTTCTGCTCTACAATCTTCTTAACAGATTTTTGCTTTGAGCATTCACCTATTTCAGTAGACTGCAAAACAGTATTTTGAATTTTTTCTTGTAATTCTAAAAATATTTTTCTTTTCTTTTCCTTTTCTTTTTCATCATCAGCTTTGTCATCGCAATCTTCAATTTTGACTTTGTCAAAATTTGTGACATTGTCACTTATTGGAACTGAATTGATCGGTTCTGGACACACATATGGTGCAGAAGTCACAAAACCTTTCAACTTATTTTCTAAATCAGCAATTTTATTCCGATCACTTTCAGCTTCTTTTTCAAGCTGAATGATTTTAGCAAGATGAGAATTTTGTTGCAATTTGTTTTTCAAGATTATTTTTACCAAAAATATCTTTCTCATCTTCTAAAATTTTTATTTGACTTTGAAATTCTTTTTCAAACTTTAATTTTTCATTTTCAAATTCTTTTTCACTTTCTTTCAAAATCTCGTTTTTCAATGTCAAACTGTCCAAATCACTTAACAGTTTGACATTTTCAGATTTCAATCTTTCATAATTTTCCTGCAGTTCAAGAATCTGTTTGTCATCAGATTTCTTCACATCATACAAATTTTTTATTTCCAAAGTCAAACTCTCCAACTCTTTTAAGAGTTTGGCATTGTCTGATTCAGATTTTCCACAGTTTAAGCATTTCTCGGACATTATTTCAGCTTCAGCTTTCTTCTCAACCTTGATAGCTGAAATTTCTTTAACCTGCTCCTCTACCACTTGAACATTTTTCTCAGCTTCGAATTTTTCATCAATAGACTTCATTTTTCTAATCTTTTGGGATTCAAGTTCTTGAGCTTCGATCTCTTCGATAAACAAGCTCAAATTTACGTCTAAATATATCTTCCTCAAAGCTAACAAATACGTTCCCCACATATCACCCGGTAAAACATTTGCCAACTTGTCAACCCATTCCTCATTAGTCTTGGTTATCTTCAATCTCCCCATCTCCAAAACTAGATGGAAATACCGGTCAATCAATTCTTTTATAGACTCTCCCTTGATACCCGTAAAACTATCAAATTTCTTCTTTGCAATATCTGCTGGACTCTGAACACGATACGACTCACAATCCATGTTTAGTTATTTTAAAGAATTTTCAACAATAGATTTTCGAATCACAAACTGAAAACAATTCAATCACTATATCAACCCACTGAATCAGATAGATATCCGATTTAGTGACAACAATCCGGTAACAATGGTGCGTGTGAAAAATTCGTTCTGGCTTGTATCCGATGCTTGACAAATACCTCGGATCACTTTCAAACAAACAAACAAACAATCAGTTCACACAAATAGATCACGTGTAGCCTCACAATTCAACTTTAATATTGTCGATAAACTCTGAAACACAACTCAATTTTGAATCGATGAACTATTATGTGTCAATCAAACTCACAATTCTACAACTAAACTTCCAGTCACACAATGATTTCAATTTCAATTTTTAATACATCAGCCGTAAAAAGCACTTTGAAACCTGCAAATCATTTACTTTCTATATCAATTGAGCTGATAACTACTTTGAACCTTGGATTTTAATTGATCAACGACAATCAATTTCAATTCAGATTACACGTGACCTGAACTTGATGTTCAAACAATATATGCTGTTAATCATTAATAACACTAGAATCTGAATGGACCGCAAATCCCACTAAGCCGACATTATCAATTTATCACATGCACATCAAACAACATCAATTAAGGAACCGACAACTCAGTTTTATCATCAAATTATAACAGGACCGATTATTAAACGTGGCAGACACACATGATTGGACCGTTCAAGATTCACATAAGAGCGAAATCATATTTTAACACTTAAGAGCGAAATCCCGTTTTAACACTTAAGAGCGAAATCAGAATTTTTCACAGGAGTGGAATCAGAAGCTAACACTAGGAGTGGAATCACACTTTTCCACAGGAGCGGAATCAGAAGTTAACACTAGGGGTGGAATCACACTTTTCCACAGGAGCGGAATCAGAAGATTCCCAAGAGCGGAATCACGGAAACAATCTAAACTGTTGATTTCGCTCCAAATGTAAGAGCGGAATTAGATTTTTCAGGTGAAAGACCTGATTTTGCTCAGAATTACGAGCGGAATCAACCGAAAGTCATTACGAGCGGAATCAGGTTTCGAGCCATTTTTTACCAATTTTAAGCCGAATTTTAAGCTGAAACTCTCAAGGGTTTGTTAAAAGTCACTTTTACACAGTATGTCAAAAACTCAGTCCATTTTGTCCGTGGCAATGTCCAAAAATCCAAAAAATGTAGTAAAAATGCTTTGATTCAGGTATTTTAGTTCATAACTGGCTCTGATACCAATTGTAGGATCGATTTGACCGATCTAGTGAGTCAATCAGAACCAAATACCACTGTTTATGTGGCGGAAACACGTAAACAGCTTGAATCAAAGAGAATGGAGTAGAAAATAGAAGAATATCACTTTAAACACTGTTTCTCATTAATTGGTTGCTAAAAAATCCGGCAGCATGACGGTATACAACTTGAAAATCGATACCAAATGAGAAACTGAAACACCTATTTATAGGGAGGCTGATTCCACTCCTAATGACACCATGTCATTTCGGGTGGAATCTGATTCCATTCCTAATAACACCATGTCATTTCGGGTGGAATCACAACCTTCTGATTCCACCCCAAATGACACAATGTCATTAGGAGCGGAATCACAACATAAAAACATAACATTTACATTCAGCCCCCTATACTATATATAAAAGACATTTCTAACCCCTAGACCCTATACAACTCTTGATTTCTTCGGTTTCTCGCTACGGCTCAGATTGACGGAGGCGATAGACATTAATGCATCAACAATAGCAGCCCTCAAACGAAATCCCTCTCAAACTAGATTACAACTTTCAAACGGAATATCCCCTTACAAACAATATAACCCACTCAAACGGAATACCCTATTTCAAACAAGATCTCTGATATCGTTTGAACCAAACAAGTCTTTCAAACGAAATTGCTGATATTGAATGATCTGTCAAACGAGATAGTCTCTTGAAACGAAATTGCCTAATACAAACGAAACCTCAAACGGAATACAATCCCCAAACGGTATTAACCAATCAGTTCAAACGGACCACTTGTTTCAAACGAAATCACCATGCATTTTCAAACGAAATACCTGATTTCAAACGGAATTACTAGGTTCTTTTAAACGAAATCAATAACTATGCACTCTCTCAAACGAAATCAGCTAACAACTTCAAATGAAATCATGATGATGCCATCCTTTCGATCTGATTTTGGTCCAATTGATCAAATTTTAAGCCGATTTTAGTTCTGAAACTTTCTAGGGTTTGTTAAAACAACAATACGCACATGATATGTGAAAATCAGACGTTTTTAACCGTGGAAACTTGTTTAATTTTGAAAATAAGGTGTAGAAATCAGAAAATGAAGCTGAATTGGTATGGACTCTTCCTCCTGAGCTCTGATACCACTTGTAGGATCGTTTTCAGACCTAAACGAGTCGATCAAAAGAGTTTATCTCAATATGAGTGGCGGAAACAAACGTATTGAGGTCAATTCAGCTAGATTCACACATTAAACTGTCCGTATATTGATTTCAGAATGATTTACAACAAGTGGACACTTCGGCAGCACTTCGTGTGACACCTGTGTCACTTCAACCATCAAACAAATGCCAAACCAATGAAATATTGTATTTCATACTTGGGATTTGTAAAAATATGTGTATCGTTTACACATATTAACTTGTTCGATTTCAAGCTCTAAATCGCTTTCTGGAAGGTTATACACGCACTGATGCGTAAATATAACCAGTTTAATGCAACGAACACTCCGGAATAGTGAAATAGGCTTAACATACCTTAAATAACCTTTACATAACTTAGAAATAAGTTTTTGGAAGGTTTGGTATGCCGAAATCAAGTTAAATCGCTTACAGGGACTAAATTTGACAAACTGCGAAAGTATGCCAATTTGAACTGTAACAGACATTCCGGAACATGACCATAAGTTAAACACACCTTAAATATCCTTTACATAGCTTAGAAATAGGCTTTGAGGGGTTCGGTGTGCTAAAATAAACTTTTGTGTCATTCAGGGACTAAAAGCGTCAAAAAGTGCACAAGTTTGCATTTTCGCGCATAACTTACGTTCTGAATACATCCGGACATCCAAAAATTTATGTAAGCACTAAAATATTTTATTTTAGTGTTTGGCTTAAGCAAAATCCATTCGTCGCGCATTTTGGATCGTTTTTCGCGCTTGTTCGCATTCCGTCGTAATTAATCGAACATCGCGTTCGTACGGCCAAACGAACCAACATCCGACATATTTTTGAGCATGTTTCATGTCCAAAATGTTTAGGCATCATTTTAGGGCCTTAAAGTTGGCTTTACGGGCATTGGAAGTGTCGGAAATGGCCTTAAACACGTGCAGGGGCTGAAACTGTCATTTTTGAAAGTTATATGCTGATCAGAAGGGCCATGCGGCCCGCATTAGATTTGTCTGATCCTGAAGCGGGCCGCCTCAGCCTCCCAGAACAGATCAGAACGAACAGTCAGCATATTCCAGCTGTTTTAACCACAACCACAAGCTCACAACTGCACATTCAGCTCATTTAGACCCATTTTTAGCTACCATGAGTTTCCGACAAGTGTACGCATGAGATTCAAGCACGGTTTCCATGAAACGATCCTAACGGTTCGGGTATTCCTATAAATACCCATCCACCCCAACCTCATTTCTCACAAGAATCTGGATTTGAGAGCTCTAAGTTGAAACCATTGTTTCATACCTGAGTTCTTGGATCGAGATTAGCATTCGGGGACCCTTCGTAAGTATTCTTTCGTTCTTTTATTGCTTTTCGAGTCTTTTGTTTGACTTTCTGCGTTGACCAGTTTATGGTCAATGCGAATTTCGTTTGAACTTCGCAACGTGAGTGTAATCACGTTGGTTATAGTCCCTTGGGACTATGCCCACTGATTACCACGTTGTCTAGGGTCGTAGGGTAGGCGATCTGATAAATCGCCTATACGTTCGAACCCGACCCATTTGGTCGATCATTAGGATCCGACTAAATACATTAGGTGACCATAGTAGGTAGGGAATAACCTTCCGAGGTTATACCCTATGGTCGCTTCGTTAAGTAGTTGTATGATAGGTAGTTTATATGCCTTAGGTAAATTACCAGAATACCCTTTTCATGTATAATTGGTAATTAAGCATATGTAACCTAAACTTTTGTCACATAACTGATTATGTAACATGTTTAGGCATATAACACTTGTCATAGGGCTAGTTATGCGGTCCGAACGCGTTTCACGCGAACGACGCGTTAAAGTAGCATAAGTTACCTAAACGGGTCGTAATGGGTCGTAAGCTATTAGGTTAGGTTTCATTTAGTATGTAGTCTTTAATAAACCATATGACACGAGTTTCTATACTCGTTTGGTTTACAAACCCTCATTCTATCTAAATCTTCCGATTTAGGTCCGGTTTATTAACATAGTTACCTATATTAGGTGCCGTTTGATATCCGCGATCTCTAGCATTGTTTGGTTGTTACTCAAGGACTACTGAGCAATCTCAAGTGAGTACATAGACCCCTCTTTTACTGTTTTCCAAACGTTTTGGGGTGGAACACATGTGCCTACTTGTTACTTTCAAGCTTTCCTGTTTTCACATCATATACCTGCTATGTTCGTTAGTACATTATAGTACATGATTTCATTACATTTCATGCTAGGTGTGCCCATTGTGTGCATTACTTAGTACATCGTTTTACATTACATTTCATGCTAGGTGTGCCCATTGTGTGCATTACTTAGTACATCGTTTTACATTACATTTCATGCTACGTATGTCTATTGTTGCATACTTAGTACAGGTCACATGCTACGTATGTCTATTGTTGCATACTTAGTATAGGTCACATGCTACGTATGTCTATTGTTGCATACTTAGTACAGGTCACATGCTACGTATGTCTATTATTGCATACTTAGTACATTTGTTATTTATCACATGATTACATTTTGGATACATACTACATGATTTACATTAGACATGAACATTTTACTTTGGTAGTTTTGTTTGAGTAAGTGATTAAGTAACGAGGCGTGTGTAATATGATACAAGCGTGGTGGATACGCCGCTGGTACTTCCTATATATAAGTGTTTCTATGGTATTACATATCGTAGTGTTATTTGAATCATTTCAGTTTGAGACATAGAACATTTTATACAAATAACATACTTTTCACAAGACATTGATTTACAAACAACTTATCTTATACAAACTCATTTTATATGGTTATTCATTTAACCATACATTATTATCGTATTTATACATATCATCTGATCTTATCGTTTTTCAAATGATTTACAAAACAAAGCAAATTACAAGGTTCATGACTAAACATTTCTCAAACATAAGTCATGAAACCTATTTTCACAAAACCAATGCATCTCACAGGCATTTTTATGCTGACGTACCTATTTTCACATGTGTTTTCAGGAGCTGTTGCATAAGATTATCAAGATACACATAGGCAGACTTGGGCTTTAGTGACAATAAAAGATGCAAGACTAGTTAATTATGTTGTATTTTCCATGTTTGTTAAGACATTGTAACACTTTTAATCTATAAAACGAAACTTCAATTGCCATGGATTTGAAACAATTAATTCTGTTACAACACTCCCCGACATTTCCGCCACGTTTTGTATGTTCTACGTGGTCGGGGTGTGACAGAAAAGATGGTATCAGAGCCAATGGTTATAGGGAATTAGGTTATTAGTAATGCTTTGACCTAGTCTATAACCTTCTTAGGACCCAAACGTGAGTTTACTTGCGTTTAGTCATAAAACAATACCGTCACCTATCCTTAGGCGACGACCACAACAAGAACATAAATTTCAAAACCGCTTTGAAAACTAATCATCTGTTCTAGGATGATTAATTACTAGGTTTTGAACCCTCTATTGTAAGGTTTTGAACCCTCTGTTATATGGTTTTAAACCCCTTTGAGTTTTCAAAATCTCGTCAAGGTTTTGGGTTTTAAATAATGTGAACATGTGCAAACTGGAAGGGTGAATGCCTGTATTCTGGGTTTTCTGTCTAGGCAAGCACTTCGTATACATCTCATCAGACGCGAGACCAGTTGTGCTTACCTGGGAATTCTTGGAATGAGTGTTCACTTATAGGCGAGCATGTCTTCGCGATACATTATTTTTGACCTATTTACTTTGATTAATCACCGAGGTCGTTTGTTGCTTTGTAGTAACAAACAAATGACCACTATCCTTGCTTTCATCAGATTTGTTTCATCTCATTCTTTTCGTCTAATTCTCTCACTCGTTTCCTTTCATGTTCTTCTCTTTTAGAATGCCTCCACGACGCGAAAATCCGGTATCTATTGACGATCTGGCAGCTGTCATTACACAGCAAATAACTGCTGCAATCTCGACCATCGTTGCCCAATGTCACCAAGCTATCAACAACAATAATGCCCTCTGCAACTTCAAGACGTTCAACTCGGCCAAGCCATCAAAGTTTTCTGGGTCTCAAGGAGCGACAACACTTCTGTAATGGTTCGAGAGTCTAGAGAGCACCTTCAGGCATGTTCAATGTCCAAACGAGCGAAAAGTAGATTTCGCATCTAGTGTCTTTGAGAAACGAGCTTTGACGTGGTGGAACGGTGTGGTGAGAGATAGGGGTGCCGAAGTGGCACTGGCCCAAACTTGGGAAGAACTTCGAGCACTGATGATGAAGGAATTCTGTCCTCGTCACGAGATCAGGGCATTGGAAAGGGAATTCGATGATCTTAAGCAAGACAGCGGTGAACATCGAGCATACACTGATCGATATGAGGAGCTGAGCCTGTTGTGTCCTACCATGGTTACGCCTTTGGATAAGGCGATCGAAAAATACATTGATGGTCTCCCTGACTCAGTTCAGGACATTGTTACTGGTAGTAACCCCACTACGGTTAGGCAGGCCATTGAGCTATCTGCAACGTTGACTGAATCTCAGATCAGGAAACGTAAGCTTTTCCGAAAGGGTGACAAGAAACCGATCGAGGAATCAAAGACCATGGATGAACAGACTGGATCCCTTGAGAGGTCAAAGAAGCGAAAGGTTTCTCAGAACTTCGCCATGGTTACTCACAATGATCAAGCCGTCCCCAAACAACCAGCTCAACCCCGTGCTAGGAAGCCATACAATGGAACTTCACCTTTGTGCAACCGATGTAACCTTTATCATCATGTTAATTTGAAGTACCGCGAATGCCAAATTTATGGACGTAAAGGTCATACAGCAAAAGTTTGCGTAGCAGCAGTTGCACCAAATCAAGCTGACAACAAACCTGCTCGAGCTCGCTTTCCACCAGGTTCTTGCTACAAGTGTGGCGAGATGGGACATTTCCGAAGAAATTGCCCAAAGCTTGCTAATGCTAATCCAGCACAGAGATGAGCATCTGATCGACTAGAAGACAACACTCTTTAGAAATAATCACATCTTATGTATTATTTTCTTTTGTTGTCAAGATCCATGAAACAGTCATTATCATTGTTTATAAATAAATCCTTTATTTACATTGCAATGTATTTATGTGATTGTATGTATAAACAACATATCCCCTACAATACCGACAATCAAGGAATCATATTCCTTGAAAAGCTAACTACCCCCAAATTTCTTCCATTGTACAATCTCTTGCGTTTTCCACAAAGATCCTAAGTACCCGTCTCTTGCAAAGAAACGAAGTACAAGGTGAAAGTTATAATTCTGTACGAATACCCAAGAGTATTTCCGTATGTCCTAAATTATTGTGTACCTTAATTCGAATATTGCGTTTTCCTGAAAACGAAAATCGAATTTTTGGTAGATCATCCTATCTTCATGGATGGATTCTTGAAATGATTAAAGTGCCAAATGAAATCCACGAATTGGATTCCTGGTGTGCTTTAAGTATCCGCGTCCAAAGATAACAAATTAATAACCAAGTTAAACAACTATGTGATTATGTGCTTATGTGTTTCCTTTTATGTTCTTGTGTAATCCAAGTTTTGTTATCTAAATCCTCGTATAATCTTCCATATCTTTGTGTACTATATTAAATCCTCAATGGGCTTTTACGTAATAGTAAAGACCCTTGGATTATATTGTACTATTCCCTAATTAGACCCCTGAGTGGTCTAGTTAAACAGGTTGATCCAAAAATCTGGTTAGGAATATCATGTGATGAGATAGCTGAAAGGACTCCTTGGTGGCCTAATTAAAAGGATCATTTGTCGATCTAATTAAAAGGACCATATGGTAGCCTAGTCACACTCATCACAGGTTCGATTTTACCTCCCCTTCACATTACAAACAAATTGTGCGGACTATGCAAGGAATTGCGTAATTATGGATGCATACATAATTATGGAATTCAGTGCACGGAAACCACAGCTAGTTTGGTCGTGTGTCTAGAAAATGACTCATTTCGTTCATTTTCGGTTCTGAAGAAGTCGTGGAAAATGACTCATTTCGTTCATTTTCGGTTCTGAAGAAGTCGTGGAAAATGACTCATTTCGTTCATTTTCGGTTCTAAAGAAGTTGTGGAAAATGACTTATTTCGTTCATTTTCGGTTCTGAAGAAGTTGTGGAAAATGACTCATTTCGTTCATTTTCGGTTCTGAAGAAGTTGTGGAAAATGACTCATTTCGTTCATTTTCGGTTCTGAAGAAGTTGTGGAAAATGACTCATTTCGTTCATTTTCGGTTCTGAAGAAGTTGTGGAAAATGACTAATTTCGTTCATTTTCGGTTCTGAAGAAGTTGTGGAAAATGACTCATTTCGTTCATTTTCGGTTCTGAAGAAGTTGTGGAAAATGACTCATTTCGTTCATTTTCATTTCTGAAGAATGTCCGTTAAAGAGAAATTACAGGATTATGTCTTGTTCATCTCTGGTGGTTATTTGACACAAAGTCACAAATAGACTCCTACGAATGAATTTCGGGATGAAATTTCCTAAAGTAGGGGAGACTGTGACACCTGTGTCACTTCAACCATCAAACAAATTCCAAACCAATGAAATATTGTATTTCATACTTGGGATTTGTAAAAATATGTGTATCGTTTACACATATCAACTCTTGTTCGATTTCAAGCTCTAAATCGCTTTCTGGAAGGTTATACACGCACTGATGCGTAAATATAACCATTTTAAGGCAACGAACACTCCGGAATAGTGAAATAGGCTTAACATACCTTAAATAACCTTTACATAACTTAGAAATAAGTTTTTGGAAGGTTTGGTATGCCGAAATCAAGTTAAATCGCTTACAGGGACTAAATTTGACAAACTGCGAAAGTATGCCAATTTGAACTGTAACAGACATTCCAGAACATGACCATAAGTTAAACACACCTTAAATATCCTTTACATAGCTTAGAAATAGGCTTTGAGGGGTTCGGTGTGCTAAAATAAACTTTTGTGTCATTCAGGGACTAAAAGCGTCAAAAAGTGCACAAGTTTGCATTTTCGCGCATAACTTACGTTCTGAATACATCCGGACATCCAAAAATTTATGTAAGCACTAAAATCTTTTATTTTAGTGTTTGGCATAAGAAAAATCCATTCGTCGCGCATTTTGGATCGTTTTTCGCGCTTGTTCGCATTCCGTCGTAATTAATCGAACATCGCGTTCGTACGGCCAAACGAACCAACATCCGACATATTTTTGAGCATGTTTCATGTCCAAAATGTTTAGGCATCATTTTAGGGCCTTAAAGTTGGCTTTACGGGCCTTGGAAGTGTCGGAAATGGCCTTAAACACGTGCAGGGGCTGAAACTGTCATTTTTGAAAGTTATATGCTGATCAGAAAGGCCATGCGGCCCGCATTAGATTTGTCTGATCCTGAAGCGGGCCGCCTCAGCCTCCCAGAACAGATCAGAACGAACAATCAGCATATTCCAGCTGTTTTAACCACAACCACAAGCTCACAACTGCACATTCAGCTCATTTAGACCCATTTTTAGCTACCATGAGTTTCCGACAAGTGTACGCATGAGATTCAAGCACGGTTTCCATGAAACGATCCTAACGGTTCGGGTATTCCTATAAATACCCATCCACCCCAACCTCATTTCTCACAAGAATCTGGATTTGAGAGCTCTAAGTTGAAACCATTGTTTCATAACTGAGTTCTTGGATCGAGATTAGCATTCGGGGACCCTTCGTAAGTATTCTTTCGTTCTTTTATTGCTTTTCGAGTCTTTTCGAGTCTGAAAGTCAAACTTTGTTTGACTTTCTGCGTTGACCAGTTTATGGTCAATGCGAAGTTCGTTTGAACTTCGCAACGTGAGTGTAATCACGTTGGTTATAGTCCCTTGGGACTATGCCCACTGATTACCACGTTGTCTAGGGTCGTAGGGTAGGCGATCTGATAAATCGCCTATACCTTCGAACCCGACCCATTTGGTCGATCATTAGGATCCGACTAAATACATTAGGTGACCATAGTAGGTAGGGAATAACCTTCCGAGGTTATACCCTATGGTCGCTTCGTTAAGTAGTTGTATGATAGGTAGTTTATATGCCTTAGGTAAATTACCAGAATACCCTTTTCATGTATAATTGGTAATTAAGCATATGTAACCTAAACTTTTGTCACATAACTGATTATGTAACATGTTTAGGCATATAACACTTGTCATAGGGCTAGTTAGGCAGTCCGAACGCGTTTCACGCGAACGACGCGTTAAAGTAGCATAAGTTACCTAAACGGGTCGTAAGCTATTAGGTTAGGTTTCATTTAGTATGTAGGCTTTAATAAACCATATGACACGAGTTTCTATACTCGTTTGGTTTACAAACCCTCATTCTATCTAAATCTTCCGATTTAGGTCCGGTTTATTAACATAGTTACCTATATTAGGTGCCGTTTGATATCCGCGATCTCTAGCATTGTTTGGTTGTTACTCAAGGACTACTGAGCAATCTCAAGTGAGTACATAGACCCCTCTTTTACTGTTTTCCAAACGTTTTGGGGTGGAACACATGTGCCTACTTGTTACTTTCAAGCTTTCCTGTTTTCACATCATATACCTGCTATGTTTGTTAGTACATTATAGTACATGATTTCATTACATTTCATGCTAGGTGTGCCCATTGTGTGCATTACTTAGTACATCGTTTTACATTACATTTCATGCTAGGTGTGCCCATTGTGTGCATTACTTAGTACATCGTTTTACATTACATTTCATGCTACGTATGTCTATTGTTGCATACTTAGTACAGGTCACATGCTACGTATGTCTATTGTTGCATACTTAGTACAGGTCACATGCTACGTATGTCTATTGTTGCATACTTAGTACATTTGTTATTTATCACATGATTACATTTTGGATACATATTACATGATTTACATTAGACATGAACATTTTACTTTGGTAGTTTTGTTTGAGTAAGTGATTAAGTAATGAGGCGTGTGTAATATGATACAAGCGTGGTGGATACGCCGCTGGTACTTCCTATATATAAGTGTTTGTATGGTATTACATATCGTAGCGTTATTTGAATCATTTCAGTTTGAGACATAGAACATTTTATACAAATAAGATACTTTTCACAAGACATTGATTTACAAACAACTTATCTTATACAAACTCATTTTATATGGTTATTCATTTAACCATGCATTATTATCGTATTTATACATATCATCTGATCTTATCGTTTTTCAAATGATTTACAAAACAAAGCAAATTACAAGGTTCATGACTAAACATTTCTCAAACATAAGTCATGAAACCTATTTTCACAAAACCTATTGATGTGTGTAAAATGCAACATATAAATTACATCAAATGAGGCATAAAACTAACCCTTTTTAGTACTAATATTGGAAAAAGAGTGTTTTTGTCTTCCTTTTGTATTTTCAGGATTAAATGAGCTCAAAAACGCAAAAGAAGCAAAAAGACAGCTAAATCCAACATAAATACAAGAAAAGGAACATTAGTGGACTGCCCGAACCCTCAACGGCACCTTCCAAAGCAAAATAGAGAAAACAGAAGACTGAACACGCCCCGTGCTCAGCCAGCACGGGGCCGTGCCCAAGAAGCAGCAGAAAAGACAAACCTATAGAAGCTTCTATTGCCCATCACGGGGCCGTGCTCAGCGGACACGGGGGCGTGTCGAAAGTACAGCAGGCGCATTTATTGTAATTGCGAATTACAATTAATGAGGAGAGAGAGTGTCAGACGGACACGGGGCCGTGCCCAGCGGACACGGGGCCGTGTCCAGCTCTCTGTTCAGCCTATAAATATGAGTGCTTGGATTCATTTCATCTCATCCCTTGGCACACCACCTCTCTCACACTTCATCCACCACCCACCACCATCACAACACCATCATCCACCACCATCATCCATTGTCCATCGTAGAGTGTGTGAGTCGTCTCGGGATCCAAGATTGATCGTAAGAGTTCTTGACAATCAAGGCCATGTTTGCCTAAGTCTCTTACATCACTTGGTGAAGACAAAGTGTCTAGTATAATACTTTTTATTTCTAATCTTTTGCACTTTTTATTTGGTTTTGTATTAATGACTTTAATAACTAGTTACTTATGTTGAAGGTGATCTTTCCTTATCGTTTGTCCGTGGTGTCTTGGCATTATTTTACTGTCTATATAAAATAAAGGATTTTCACCATTCATATCTCCACGGTCTATATGGAGATATTTTGGCTACCTGGTAGGGGGTTAAGGGAACGGTTTGGTAAAGGTCTTGCCATTGTTCAGCGTTTAGAGGTCCTGCAATGGACCTGGGTCAAATTTAGTAGGACCTCCTTCAATACTTCACGGTATTGGATGGCGGGGGTCCAAACTCTTTGATCCACTCATAAGTTAACTACTATTAATACTATAACCCGGCTATTTAGGACTGTATCCCTGCTGACTCAGACTACTTAGCCGAGGGTAACGTCACCGCCAAAAGCGGGGCCTACCACAATACTGCATTAATAACTTAATTCATTATCTTCCAATAATCCACCCTTTTAGGATTGTATCCCTGCTGACTCAAACTACTGGGGTGAGGGTAACGTCGCCTTCAAAAGAGGGGCCTACTACAATAACTAAGATAATCTCATAATTATGTGCAAAAGTGCGGAAATAATCAAAGGTTATACTAGATACGAGTCGGAACCAAGTGATTCATCTTGTCTATCTGTTTTTATTTTTATTTTTATTTTCAGCATTTTAGTTAGTTTTATTTTTCTTAGTTTAAAACATTTTTTCTAAACTTTTATTTTGGTTAGACGTTGAGGATAAACCGGTACTAAAAGCTCTTGTATCCTTGGACGACCTCGGTATCTTACCAACGCTATACTACACTCAACGATGGGTGCACTTGCCCATATGTGTGTTTAGTTTTAGTGAAATATCGTGTTTTATAAATTTAAAACTTGGCTAAAATAAGTGTTAAAAAGGGCTTAAAATATACACCTAATAAATACGACACTTCACACGCATCAAGTTTTTGGCGCCGTTGCCGGGGACACAAGGATTTTAAGAAAGTTAGGAATCTACGGCCTAATCATCTTTTATTTTTCTTTTTATTTTTTTTTAGGATTTCCTTAGTTTTTCAGCTTCTGCAGAGCTCAGTACGGGCCGTGCCCGCTGAACACGCCCCTGTGCTCAATCATTGGAACTGGCAATCCTGTTTTACATCAGACAGTAAGCTGAACACGGGGCCGTGCCCACTCAACACGCCCCCGTGCCCAAGTTTCAGTTACTGAAAACAGAACCGTTAGATCCCGACGGTTGGTAATTTCTGACATAAACATGAGTGATAGTAATTATTTTTACTTTCGGCACTCTTATGGTACGTGGTGTCAATTATGTGGTGGCGAACATGAAGAAGTAAAATGCTACTTCCTAAATTATAGGCCCCACTACATGGACCCACCATCTTCTCACAACCTTAAGAGGGGCAAAAGTAAAAATAAGCACTATTTCTCCCTCGAATGCGCCCAGCCAGATATTCTAGGGGAAATGCTCCTTAGCGAGTTATTTCAACTAGAAGAGCTAATTCTGAAATGGATAGAAGAGCTTGGGAAGGATTTCATTGATCCACCCCAAGACGATACCCATGAAGAAATGTTGGAACCGCATTTCGACAACCTCGTTGCTCCCAAAAATACCTTCGTACCTAGCAAAGACTTGGACGATAGTCGTCCCTGTGTCGATTGTGCCGTGAAGGACTCTCCATCGACTTCGTTCGGTGCATACATAGACCTGAGCGATTCGGCATATACCTTCTTTAACAAGAGCCCGGGAAAGGGTTGGACTTGTCCACCTAGAATGAAAATAGGAATTACCCTCACCGACAACCTCTTGCGTTCTCGCCTTAGTCTAGGACAATTAAGGTATATTAGGCACTTTGGGGTTGTTCCAACCAGTCAGGAGCCACCCGATACTAACAAGTTCCTTAAAAAACTAAACAACTCCATAAAACAGTCTCCAGACACGGGGCCGTGTCCAGGTCAACACGCCCCCGTGCTCATCAAAGAGATTCTCTGCTGATTTGGTCAGAATACGGACAAAATGTGTCAGGAATTCCTCTGCACACGGGGCCGTGTCCAGTCAACACGGGGCCGTGTCCAGTGCACTGTCGTTTTCTTTAAATGCAGCCTGAATCCTGCTCATTTTTTACCACTTCAAAAGACAGAGATTCCTGGGATTTTCACTCATACCATCCTAGGTAAGTGCTAAAAGAAGGTTCCCAAGGACCCTCTTGTCCCTTCCACTTTTACTCATTTCCTCCTTAAAAAATTTTCAAAATTTCCTCCATGGAAGATTGGAAATCTCTTGATTCCAACCCTCTATGTGAAGTTTGTAAGATTATTTGCTAAGGATTCTTGTTTAAAGTTAGTTGTATAACTTTATTTTAAATTATCTAAGCCTGAAAACTAGCTAAAAATCATGAGAATAATTTAAAACTCCAAGACTCCTTAGCATAGAATCCTGCAGACAAATGAACACGGGGCCGTGCTCAGCGAGCACGGGGCCGTGTCCAGGGGCTCTGTTTTGCAAAAATTCAGCTTTCTTCGGTTTCCTTCACAGAAAATGGCAAGCAGAACAAGCGGATCATCTTCAAGAAATAACCGACAAGGGAGGAGATCTTCAACAGCAGAAGACTCTCTTGTAAACTATGTTTACGCTCTAAGGGAGGCTATTGATGAAATGACGGGAGTGGAAGAAGCATTGGTCGACCGTATCAACCATCTTACAGTGGGGCTGGAGGGCTGTCTCCATGAAGTGAACCTCTTGCACCAGAGGTTGAACCTTCTCGTCTCCCCGCCTTTGGTACCCATAATTACCCAAAGGGCGTGGAATGTGGTACCCGAAGTTGTCATTCCAGCCGAATGGTACGCCATGCACCAAGAACCTCCACGAAGAGTGGTGCAAGGAGTCCCGGTGAATGTTCCCCCTCAACCACCCGCTGCGGAGGAAAATGAAGCCGCATTCTTCCTTCCTAGGGAAATCGAAGAATGGCTTTAAACAACGTTTAGGGAAGAAATCATTCGGCTAAAAGTCCTACTATATCGGGAAACTATTCTCGAAATTTTCTTAAAATAGTAGAACTCCTTATGATAACCTCGTGTACCTGCTGACCTATTTAGTTAATTTTTAATTTTATCTTAATTTAGGACTATGTAAGTTCTCTCTATGATGAAATGAAATGATGGTTTTAAGGTTTGGATGGTTTGTAATGAGTAAAACACACTCATGCTGGTAAAGGATGAAAATGGGAACGAAAAAAATGAACCCATGCACAAGAACGAGGCAACCCGACAATTTTCTCCATTTCAGAAGGTTCAACACGAGCCGTGCCCAACCAACACGGCCCCGTGCCGAACCACCTGCAGAAAAACGCCCAGTACAGGTACCTGGACACGGGCCGTGTTCACCCAACACGCCCCCGTGTCCAGACTTCTGTTTCTCTTATTTTAATTTTGTTACTGGCACTTGAACACGGGGCCGTGCCCGGATAACACGGGGCCAGCGCCCAGTAACACAAATTTTTTGCTTTTCAAACACTATTTTACACATCTAATCAACCTAAAAATTTATTTTTGGGACACATTGAGGACAATGTGTAATTTAAGTGTGGGGGGATGCTAAAACCTTGAATTTTGCAAGTCCTAAATACAAGCCTTACACAAAACTCTATTGGAACCGCTAATCACCCCAAATTTTTTTTCAAAAATTTCATTTTTTTACCTGTCTAGGTTTAACTCGGGAAATTCAAGTTCTCAAAAAGGTTATATTTTTACAAATTTACAACCGATAGCGTAGTGATAAAAAGAACCAACATAAGAAAATTATGAAAAGGCATGACAAACTTATTTAAAATTTGATTATATATACTTGATCACATAAAAACCCATTCCCACAAAAGTGAGTTTATAGCCTTTATTGAGCACACAATTACATATCATTTGACTAAATGTTCATTTTTCGTTTCTTGTGTGAATAGCTGCTTGGTTCTTACGACTCTAGAACTTGCCATGACAATACATTCCTGTCACACCCCGACCGCGTAAAACAACAAATCGCGGCGGAAACATCGGGGCGTGTTGCAACAGAATTAATGTTTCATAACCATGGATATCAAAAGTGTTTCGTTTTATTAAACAATGAGTAATTACATCGTCTGGAAATTTAAATACACTATTTAAACATAGTCTATCATTGTTATTGAGTCACTAAGGCCTTGTCCAGTCCTATGTGAGCATGCATCTTATCAATCGATATCATCCAACAATACCTGAAACATATGTGAAAACGAGGTCAGCAAAGAAATGCTGGCGAATACATTAGTTTTGTTGAAAACAAGTTTCATGACTTCTGTTTGAGAAAATGTTTAGTCATGAACCTTGTAATTTGCTTTGTCTTTGTAAATCATTTGAAAAATAATAAGTTCGGATGATAAGTATAAATAAGAGAATAATGCATGATTAAATGAATAACCATGTAAAAATGAGTTTGTGTAACATAAGTTGTTTGTAAATAAATGTCTTGTGAAAAGTATGTTACTTGTATAAAATGTTCTATGTCTCAAACTGAAATGATTCAAATAACGCTACAATATGTAATACCATACAAACACTTATATATAGGAAGTACCAGCGGCGTATCCACCATGTTTGTATCATATTACACACGCATCGTTACTTAATCACTTAATCAAACCAAACCAAACAATGTAAAATGTCTATGTCAAATATCCATGTCAAATGTCTATGTCAAATATCCATGTATGGCAAGTGAAATGTCTCAACTAAACCATATGCACAACAACAAAGTATTGAAGTAAAACTTGGTTTAAACCAATACTATGTTTCGTGTAAATGCATGATCAAATGTAAATCATGTACAAATGTTTACCCAATCGTTACCCATTCGTTCAAATCGTTCTTGTTTTAATCGTGAACTACTTTTATGATCGATTCTCTAATAACATTCAAACCTTCTTGACGCGTTCCTCGTTCCAACTCGCTCTCGCTCTCGTTCTTAACAAACCCTTACCAAAGGATAAGTTAATAATTACAGATTCAGTCGCTACCCACAACACCCACACATAACAATGGGTGCAGTAAATAACGGGATTTGTCAGATCCTATGGTACCATAACCTAATACTGGTCGGCTTGATCATTGCTAATGAATGTCATCGGTCATGTAAACTACAACCAACAAGTTTGTTCACTTTTTGAAATTGTTATTAGTTTTTGAAATCATTGTATTCGTTCTTGAAATCATTGTATTCGTCCTTGAAATCATTGTTAGCGTTCTTGAAATAATTGTTATTGCTCTTGAAACCACATTGTAATTGTTATTGAAACCATTGATAAAACATTTAGCACATATGAGTCACCCCAAAACAGTTGAAAACAGTAAAAGAGGGGAATAATGTACTCGCCTGGGAGTGCTTAGGAGTCTTGAACAACTACCAAGTAAGCTAGAGGAGTCCCAGAAATCAAACGGTACCTAATATAGGTAACTACATAATTATCTCGGACCTAAATCGGAAGACTGGGTAGCAGGAGGGTTTGTAAACCAAATGAGTGTAGGAACTCATATGATATGGTTTAACAAAGCCTACATACTAAATGAAACTTAACCTAAGTATTATCGACCCATCGCGACCCATTAAGGTAACATACGTTACTTTAACGTGTCGTGCGCGTGAAACGCGTTCGGACCGCCTAACTAGCCCTATGACAAGTGTTATATGCCTAACATATTACATAATCAGTTACGTGACAAAGGTTTAGGTTACATATGCTTAATTACCAATTATACATGAAAAGGGTATTCTGGTAATTTACCTAAGGCATATAAACTACCTATCATACAACTACTTAAACGATGTGACCATAGGGTATAACCTCGGAAGGTTATTCCCTACCTACTATGGTCACCTAATGTGTTTGGTCGGATCCTAATGATCGACCAAACTGGGTCGGGTTCGAAGGTATAGGCGATTTATTAGATCGCCTACCCTACGACCCTAGACAACGTGGTAATCAGTGGGCATAGTCCCAAAGGACTATGACCAACGTGATTACACTCACGTTGCGAAGTTCAAACGAACTTCGCATTGACCATTACTGGTCAACGCTGAAAGTCAAACAAAGTTTGACTTTCTGACTCGAAAAGCAATAAAATAAGGAAAAGAACGAAAGAATACTTACGAAGGGTCCCCGAATGCTAACCCAGATCGAAATAGCTCAGGTATGAAACGAAGGTTCCAACTTAGAGCTTTCTTAATCAGATTTGTGGGTTTTTGGACAAATGGGGGGTGGGTATTTATAGAAAAGGTAGAGCCGTTAGGATCGTTTGTCGATTATCGTGCCACGATCCGAGCCGAACACTTGTCACAAAGTTGTGGTGGCTAATCCTTGATCTTATCTTGCTGATTAGGCAAGATTAAACATGTGGTTGAGGTTTGTTTCAGCTGCAAGTGGCTAAACAAACATTGAATCTGGTCAGAAGGGCTAATGCGGCCCGCTTTAGATTTAGGCAAACACAATGCGGGCCGCTTGGGGCCTCTGATCTGCACATATGTTTCAGAAATGACAGTTTAGGTCCCTGCACGTGTTTAAACCCATTTCCGGCACTTCCAAGGCCCGTAAAGCCAACTTTAAGGCCCTAAAATGTTGCCTAAACATTGTGGACATGAAACATGCTCAGAAATATGTCGGATGTTGGTTCGTTTGACCGTACGAACGCGATGTTCGCTTAATTACGACGGAATGCGCACAAGTGCGAAAAACGATCCAAATGACGTGACGAATGGATTTTTGTTATGGCGAACACTAAAATATAATGTAGTCATGCTTACATAAATTTTTGGGTGTCCAGATGTATCCAGAACGTACGATATGCGCGAAAATGCAAACTTGTGCACTTTTTGACACTTTTAGTCCCTGAATGACACAAAAGTTTATTTTAGCATACCGAACCCCTCAAAGCCTATTTCTAAGCTATGTAAAGGATATTTATGGTATGTTTAACTTATGGTCATGTTCCGGAATGTCTGTTACAGTTCAAATTGGCATACTTTCGCAGTTTGTCAACTTTAGTCCCTGTAAGCGATTTAACTTTGATTTCACCACACCAAACCTTCCAAAACTTATATCTAAGTTATGTATAAGTTATTTAAGGTATGTTAAGCCTATTTCACTATTCCGGAGTGTTCGTTGCATTAAACTGGTTATATTTACGCATTAGTGCGCGTATAACCTTCCAGAAAGCGATTTAAAGCTTGAAATCGAACAAAATTTGATATGTACAAATAATACACATATTTTTACAAATCCCAAGTATGAAATACAATATTTCATTGGTTTGGCATTTGTTTGATGGCCGTGGAGGCACAGGTGTTACAGTTCCCGGTCCTTATCAACTTAAACCCGAGTAAGTAAATGATGGAGGCATTAGGACTAACCCTTTTCATTTCTACACCATTATTTTTCTTTTTCCTTTACCACCTACCCAAAAATCCCCCTAGTTAGCCCCTTTGAGCCTAAACCTTTTCGTTTCATCACCCAAACAAAAACCCTTTCATCCACCAAAACTTTTTTCATTTTTAACCCTTTATTTTAGTAACAAGTTCGGTTCTTCGTGAAAAAAAAAAAATTGTGATAATGATGAAGCAAAAAGAAAATAAACAAACAAGTTAATCAAAAATAACTTAGTTTGAATAAAAGCTTCATCAAAATAAGTTGCAAAAATACGAAAACCGACACTTGTTACGCTTTTAGCCCTTTTTCTAACCACTAACCCAACCACCTACCTTTAACCCTAGCCGACCCTTAACCCACAAAGTCCTCTTGATATCTACAAAGGTATAAAAGTTAAAAAGGAGGAGGATTGATTTCTTGGCAAGCCTATGGTAGGAATAAGTTACGTGCCGCTCTCGAGTGATTCACTAAAAATACACCTTCGGCCGAGTGTGAGTGATTTCCCCGCGAGGTATGTGAACTTGTATATAAATAGAATTTTAAAAAAGGCATGTTATGCCCAAATAAGTAAATTCTTTTATGAACAGTTCTAAATAAATCATTACGAATAGGAGTGTAAATAAATAAAAATAAAACCCAAAAAGATCTTGGAAATCCCGACACTCTACGACAAACACTAAACCTTCTCTTCTACCTATTCCATTTGGGAGTGTAAGCCACATATTAAAGAGTTTTGCTTGAGGACAAGCAAAAGTTCAAGTGTGGGGGTATTTGATGTGTGTAAAATGCAACATATAAATTACATCAAATGAGGCATAAAACTAACCCTTTTTTAGTACTAATATTGGAAAAAGAGTGTTTTTGTCTTCCTTTTGTATTTTCAGGATTAAATGAGCTCAAAAACGCAAAAGAAGCAAAAAGACAGCTAAATCCAACATAAATACAAGAAAAGGAACATTAGTGGACTGCCCGAACCCTCAACGGCACCTTCCAAAGCAAAATAGAGAAAACAGAAGACTGAACACGCCCCGTGCTCAGCCAGCACGGGGCCGTGCCCAAGAAGCAGCAGAAAAGACAAACCTATAGAAGCTTCTATTGCCCATCACGGGGCCGTGCTCAGCGGACACGGGGGCGTGTCGAAATTACAGCAGGCGCATTTATTGTAATTGCGAATTACAATTAATGAGGAGAGAGAGTGTCAGACGGACACGGGGCCGTGCCCAGCGGACACGGGGCCGTGTCCAGCTCTCTGTTCAGCCTATAAATAGGAGTGCTTGGATTCATTTCATCTCATCCCTTGGCACACCACCTCTCTCACACTTCATCCACCACCCACCACCATCACAACACCATCATCCACCACCATCATCCATTGTCCATCGTAGAGTGTGTGAGTCGTCTCGGGATCCAAGATTGATCGTAAGAGTTCTTGACAATCAAAGCCATGTTTGCCTAAGTCTCTTACATCACTTGGTGAAGACAAAGTGTCTAGTATAATACTTTTTATTTCTAATCTTTTGCACTTTTTATTTGGTTTTGTATTAATGACTTTAATAACTAGTTACTTATTTTGAAGGTGATCTTTCCTTATCGTTTGTCCGTGGTGTCTTGGCATTATTTTACTGTCTATATAAAATAAAGGATTTTCACCATTCATATCTCCACGGTCTATATGGAGATATGTTGGCTACCTGGTAGGGGGTTAAGGGAACGGTTTGGTAAAGGTCTTGCCATTGTTCAGCGTTTAGAGGTCCTGCAATGGACCTGGGTCAAATTTAGTAGGACCTCCTTCAATACTTCACGGTATTGGATGGCGGGGGTCCAAACTCTTTGATCCCCTCATAAGTTAACTACTATTAATACTATAACCCGGCTATTTAGGACTGTATCCCTGCTGACTCAGACTACTTAGCCGAGGGTAACGTCACCGCCAAAAGCGGGGCCTACCACAATACTGCATTAATAACTTAATTCATTATCTTCCAATAATCCACCCTTTTAGGATTGTATCCCTGCTGACTCAAACTACTGGGGTGAGGGTAACGTCGCCTTCAAAAGAGGGGCCTACTACAATAACTAAGATAATCTCTTAATTATGTGCAAAAGTGCGGAAATAATCAAAGGTTATACTAGATACGAGTCGGAACCAAGTGATTCATCTTGTCTATCTGTTTTTATTTTTATTTTTATTTTCAGCATTTTAGTTAGTTTTATTTTTCTTAGTTTAAAACATTTTTTCTAAACTTTTATTTTGGTTAGACGTTGAGGATAAACCGGTACTAAAAGCTCTTGTGTCCTTGGACGACCTCGGTATCTTACCAACGCTATACTACACTCAACGATGGGTGCACTTGCCCATATGTGTGTTTAGTGTTAGTGAAATATCGTGTTTTATAAATTTAAAACTTGGCTAAAATAAGTGTTAAAAAAGGCTTAAAATATACACCTAATAAATACGACACTTCACACGCATCACCTATGTATCTCACAGGCATTTTTATGCTGACGTACCTATTTTCACATGTGTTTTCAGGAGCTGTTGCATAAGATGATCAAGATACACATAGGCAGACTTGGGCTTTAGTGACAATAAAAGATGCAAGACTAGTTAATTATGTTGTATTTTCCATGTTTGTTAAGACATTGTAACACTTTTAATCTATAAAACGAAACTTCAATTGCCATGGATTTGAAACAATTAATTCTGTTACAACACTCCCCGACATTTCCGCCATGTTTTGTATGTTCTACGTGGTCGGGGTGTGACACTTCGTTGCTCTGACCGGAATTGTTACAAATGAAATGGCTCATGAGGTATTTATAGGAGGAGTGATTTCGTTTGAAAGTGACATGGTGTCCTTCAAACGAAATTAAACATCTTAATTTCGTTTGAAAGTGACACCTGACATGTTCAAACGAAATTAGCTCAAACATGTGTAAACTCTCCTATTTTCCTCGAATAACGTGCCCTAATCTATCATTCTACATACAAGACTCGATACAAGACGAAGTCGACAGACGCATGCACCAACAAAATATATAAGAGAGAGAAGGACCAAATGGCAGCTAGACTCTCACCTCTTCTTGCATGATGGACATGTGTGCTTCTTGGAAAAAGGGGTGATGATTATATCACCTAAAATACACCAAACTCTTTTACAAATCCAAGAATCATATCACAACACTTCTCTCTCTCTCTCATAAAAAGTTACGGCCAACACCCTCTTTGTCATCTTCAAACACCATTTCAAAATTGTTCATGGAGATCCAAGTTCATTTCAAGGTGTTTACAAGTCCATTTGAAGGTTTAAGGGTGATTCCATGGAGTTTAAAACAAGAACCAAGCGTCATATCATCTTTTTATTCAAAAACCCACTTGAATCTTGAAGGTATAAAAACTAATCTTTTAAAAATGTTCTTGATTCTTGGTGATGTTTATGGTCATGGAAGGTTTCTCTTGATTCTTAAGACATTTCACAAAACTTAAAACTAAAACAAATGGGTTTTTTAAGAAAATAAAAATGGATGTATATGTGTATGTATGTATGGCCGTAAATATGTATGTATATACATATATGAAAGTCGAGTTTTGATTTTATTGATTTTTGTATGATTTAATTCTTGAAAGTGAAATGCATGCATGATCAAAAGGTAACTTATAAAAGTTCATATGATTAAAAGATGAACATGATAAAGTGAAGTTTTGGAAACATATGTGTCTATGTATATGAGCCGTGTATGTATATATAGGTATGCATGCATGTGAAATTTTGATGATTGAAGTCTTGAATGTGTAAGGATATAAACATATGTCTTAGTTTTATGAATAAATGAGTAGATGATGATGATGATGTGAAGTATGGAATGTTTGAATATTTGAACATGATTAAAATATATGTTAGATTTATATTTTAGTTCATATAAAATGATGTTGATGTTGTATGAGTGCATTAGATGCACATACATGAACATGCATGATGATATGAAAGCATGAAATGATGATTTGAACATGATTTGATAAAAATGATATTTGATCAGATTATAAACATTAAAATATGATTATTTTGAAGTATTTAATGATATATAACTTTGTCCTAATATTTGCTAGCTTTGCATGTTGTACTTGGTGCATTAAAAGTTGTAAAATACGTGAAATCGCATGATTTATGTGACTTGCACAAAAACTGCACTAATCTGATTATAACCACTATTTTAATCATTAAATAACATGTATTGTGTTAAAATATCAAGTCTTTTCGAGTTGGGATGTTTATAGTAACATTTAACGCAAAACTATGCGTTAAAACGGTCAAAAATCGTTTTTCGGGTGATTTTTGTAAAACTGGTTTAGATCAGTAAATAAACTGATGTTTTTAGTTTAAAATATTTATTTTAACTAATTTTAACTTTACTTGGTGTTTGGTTGGTCATACGTGACTTCAGACGCCCGAAACCGTTACCGAATCGCTAAAATACGCATTTTTCTAAGTACACTAGTATGGGTAAAATTTTGGGTAAACCTTATGTGTTAAAATGTGTTATGTGATTTAAATATGAGAATTTGTAAATATGTTAAGTTTTAACATGATTTTAAAGATATGATTATGCATGTATATATTTGTGCGTTTTGTGCGGTAGAAACGGTAAAAATCGCGTTAAATGTGTAACTTGTTTGTCGAGCATGAAATTTGATACCTATCAGATGTTTTATGTATATTTGCTTTAAAAATGACAAAATAGATAAGTTAGCAAGATTTCACGTGTTTCGGTGTTAAATTATGTGAACGTTTATGTATATATATTACGACGCGCAAATCGTAGATATATTGCGTATAAACGGGAGAGTTAACGGATTTACACAATAATGGTCACCAATAAAATCGTTCAAATCGCAAAATCATAAAAATATATATTGTTGGTGCACTAAATGTCTGCTGATTACGTCATAATCAAGTCTTGTGTCTAGAATTGTTTGAATGATCACACAATAGGGTTAAATTAGGGTTTGTAATGTATTAACTTGAAGATTTCGCTTGAAATAAGTTCAACCAAAATCAACAACTCATGATTTCGCTTCAAGCTGTTTCAAGCGAAATCAACAAGCTTATAAATAGGTTGTGTGGTTCATTTGTCAAGTAGAGGATAGTCATTGTATGAAACACGAAGTGCTGCCGGATTTGTATCAGAAAACATTGTAAAAGCACGAATATTAATCAGAAAAGAAGGATTAAAAGGATAATAGCTGTTATGACTTTGTTTATGTTGATTCCGCCTTCATACACAAAGATGAACCGCCTTTACTGACATTTCAAGGTCGGAGAACTGACATTTCAACAACTATTATCCTTCCAGTAATACTTTTGACATTCACCAAGATGAACTGCCTTTACTGACATTTCAAGCTGGAAGGGGAGTGCATTAGCTGCATCAAAGGCAAGCAGAAGAAAAAGTCACACCCTACAAAGCAAGTCAATTCAGTTTCGAGACCTCTGGAAAGACTTCACATGGATTTGTTTGGTCCGGTGAATGTCAAAAGTAGTACTGGAGATTACTATTGTTTGGTCGTTACTGATGATTATTATAGATTTTCGTGGGTTTCTTTCTTGAAGACGAAAGAATGAAACATTTGACATTTTGATGGGTCTGTTCAGGAAGATTGAGAATTTGTACCAAAGGCGTATTAAGAGAATTCGAAGTGATAATGGTACTGAATTTAAGAACAGTAAGATGGAAGAATTTTGTGATGAAAGAGGTATTTTGCATGAGTTTAGTGCTTCGTACACTCCGCAGCAGAATGGAGTCGCAGAACGCAAAAACCGGACACTAATAGAGACGGCTAGAACTATGCTCACAGATTCAAAGTTACCGATTAATTTTTGGGCTGAAGCTGTTTCCGCCGCATGCTATACGCTCAACAGGGTTCTCACTGTCAAGAAGTTCAACAAAACATGCTTTGAGCTAATCAATAACCGCAAACCGAATTTGAAGTATCTAGAACCGTTTGGGTCACCCTGTACGGTTATAGAGCCTCATGGAAAGTTTGGTCCGAAGAGCATTAAGGGAATTTTTGTTGGTTATGCAAATCCGATGCGACGTGTCTTCGTTCCAACTGAGAAGCGGATTATTGAAGCTGCAAATGTTGAATGTCAAGGTTATACTATGCCATCGCAGAATCCTGGTGATTCTTGGCGTTATCATTATGACAAACTTTGGGATTCGTTTGACATGAGAGAAGAATCAGAGGATGATGAAGATTTCTTTGATGAGTTGGATATTTTGCGTGAATATGAGTCGCAGTTAAGGTTCCCAGCTGAGTATTCGAGGAGACCTCAGGAAACTTCCAATGACAATGAAGCAGGTCCGAGTAATGCTGGTGAACATGATGATGTCCAACAGAATGAAGTTGCTCAGGATAATCAGTCGGCTCAGAATGATAATCTAGAAGCTGAAAACATGCCAGTCTTTGATCATGGAGGGGGAGCAAATTCAGATTTCAAGTCAAACAAACCAAGTTGGTGAACAAGATGCAGAGCAGAATGTTACTAATCTGGAGGGAAATGTAGATGTTCCAAGTGAAGTGATGCCGCGAACTTTTTCATATCATCCAGAGGAGTTGATCATAGGAGAATTGCAGACAGGCGTTCGCACTCGAAATCAGATTGATAAAGGGCTTACATGTTTTTATACAAAAGTTGCTCCTTTGCAAACTGAATTCTCATTGAGTTGTTTTATCTCGCAGGTTGAGCCAAGAACTTACAAAGAGGCGCTTACTGAAGACTCTTGGGTCATTGCAATGCAGGAGGAACTTAGTCAATTCGAGAAATTGGGAGTGTGGAAGTTAGTTGATTTGCCGGATGGTCAGAGGAAAATTAACACCAAGTGGGTGTTCAAGTGCAAGAGGGACGATAGAGGAGTTGTTGTAAGGAATAAAGCTCGACTCGTTGTTCAGGGATTTAGTCAACAGGAGGGGATTGATTTTACCGAAGTCTATGCTCCTGTCGCACGACTAGAGGCAATCAGAATTTTCATAGCATTTGCGTCTTGGAAGAACTTTAAAGTTTATCAGTTGGATGTTAAATCGGCGTTTCTTTATGGGAAGGTTAAAGAGGAGGTTTATGTCGGTCAGCCACCGGGCTTCACCGATCCAATCCACAAACACATGGTCTACTTATTGGACAAAGCGCTGTATGGTTTACACCAGGCCCCGAGAGCTTGGTACGAGACTTTGTCTCAACACCTACTAGCCAACAAGTTCATTCGTGGAAAAGTGGATGCCACTCTCTTCACTAAAGAGGTCGATGGTCATCTTCTGATAGTTCAGATTTATGTGGGCGATATAATCTTTGGGTCGACAAATGAAAATCTATGCAAAGATTTTGAATCAGTGATGAAGCAAAAGTTTGAAATGTCATCAATGGGGGAGATGAAATTCTTTCTGGGTTTACAAGTTGAACAACTTCCTGAGGGAATTTTCATTCATCAGTCAAAGTATGTTCATGATATTCTAGAGAAATTTGGGATGTCAAGTTCTACTCCAGCTGCTACCCCACTTGCAAAAAATCATGGGATTCACCCAGATCTCACCGGAGACAGGGCTGATGAAACGTTTTACAGATCCATGATAGGTTCTTTGATGTACCTAACTGTTTCACGTCCTGATATAATGTACCCAACGTGCCTCGCAGCAAGATTTCAATCTAACCCGAGAGCATCGCATATGATCATTGTGAAGAGGATATTGCGCTACCTGAAAGGAACTCCTTCATTGGGGTTGTGGTATCCTAGGAAAGGCGACTTTACGCTCGAAGGGTATTCCGATTTGGATTTCGGATGCTGCAAAGTCAATTCAAAATCAACAACTGCAGGATGCCAGTTCTTTGGTCCTAGATTGGTTACCTGGCAGTGTAAGAAACAAACGTCTGTGGCGTTATCTACATGTGAAGCGGAGTATGTTTCTGCTAGCAGTTGCTGCTCTCAGATCTTGTGGATACAGCAACAGATGCGCGACTACGGTTTGCAGTTTCTTAACACACCTCTTTTTGTTGATAATGAGGCCGCAATAAATATAACAAAGAATCCAGTACATCACGCTAAAACTTAACACATAGAAATTCGTCATCACTTTATTCGTGATTGTTTTGAGAAAAAGTTGATACGAATTGAGAAAATCCACACTGACGAACAGAAAGCTGATTTACATACCAAAGCTTTTGATAAAAATCGGTTTAAATATTTGTTAAAATTGAATGGTATGAAGCTTCTTTCAGTGTCGGATGGCATAATTGGCGTTGATGAGAGTACTGTTGCGGATGAAGACGAGAAACAATCTGCAATGGTTTGTCGAATTTTTACTTGTTTTGGTATTTAGGGGGAGTAGATATTTGTATATAGTTTATATTTTCAGAAAATACAAAAACAGTAAAAAATGCAAAAATACAAAAACATGATAAAATCTGAAAAAGAGCTTGTGTATATAGGGAAAATGATAGTACATCGGCTAGACGATTACAGTATGCTAAAGATTTGTAAAGTATAAAAGAGTTAAACAGTCTCACTGATGATGTGTCGATAGGTTTTCGCACATTTAGTAGATTTATTCGGGATATAAACCTAAATTTCAAACTTGTGAAATTCGTGGGGAACACTACTTGGATATATAGGTAACCCCTGAAATCTCGTTTGAAACGTCTCTTAATATGATATACTAGGTCTTTATACTCAATGATGTCTGGGGTATTATTCCGGGACTTCTGCTGAACGGTAGTTCTGACCTAGTCCTTGGATAATACTTGTTGCAATGCTTGAAACACAGCATTAAACCCTCAGCATGCTGAAACAATAAAATTGATAAATGCTGCTGTTGTAAGCAAAAAGATCCTATAATGGGGACATACCGAAAAGTCGAAGCTGATATCTCTCTGCGTATACGGAAGTATCGACCTGAGATCCCTCGGCCCTCGCATACCTAATTTATATACAGATATCATTGTAGTATACTCACCTGTAAGACTGATTATTGGGATTCTGGATACGGGAGTATATTCAAGAGGTGGGACACATGAATGAGCTAAGTTCATAATTCATCTAATTCGTATCCTGAGTAAATTGAAATGTGTGTGAGAATTTAAGATGGATCAGTATATCGATAATCGAGGTGAATTATTTAAGTTTGAGTATGAAATGAAGCTTAACGGTACTTGTGATTTGTCTGAAAAGCTGATATGATTCCCTGACACGCTCATCAAAAAATATGTTTGTAAATAGTTTACTTTGTTTACTTTCTGAAATTTAAGTTTTCTGTATTTCATTTCTTAGTTTAGAACACTTTGATAAAATCCAAAAAGATTTTATTTCTGCTTTATTTTCTGACAAACCAAAGTGGAGAGTTGATTGTTGGATTCTCAGATGATTGAAGCAGATGCAGGAGATTCGGGACTGAAGAATGAGGAGAGCTTACTTGAATGAAGTTTGAATTGTTTGAAAAGTCAAAAACAAGTTCATTAATTTGATACTTGTTATTTTCAGAAAATGTTTGAAATTGTTGTTTTAAAATCAGTTTTGTTTCGTCAAAAGATCAACCAAGGTCATTAATTTGGACTTGGTAGATTAATCAAGTGATCAGGGTCATTAACTTGGACCTGAATACTTGAGTGGATTGTTAAAACTGATTGAGTTTGTGATTTAATGTTGAAAAGATAGAATTGTAATGTTTATTGGTTGAGTAACAGGATTGGACTTTGTTATTTCCAACAGAAGTTAATTGTCAAAGCTTGAACCAGATATCTCAGATTCTAGGATATCGAGAGGGGGAGTCTGTGAAAGGGGGAGTCTGGATCAACGGTCAAATGGAAGATTGAAGTTTAAAGTTTGAAGATTGAGGATAGTTTTTACAATGTTTGAAGATGATAAAGACAAAGACTTGAAGCCAAAGACTTCATCAACATCCAAGGGGGAGTCTGTTGGTGCACTAAATGTCTGCTGATTACGTCATAATCAAGTCTTGTGTCTAGAATTGTTTGAATGATCACACAATAGGGTTAAATTAGGGTTTGTAATGTATTAACTTGAAGATTTCGCTTGAAATAAGTTCAAGCAAAATCAACAACTCATGATTTCGCTTCAAGCTGTTTCAAGCGAAATCAACAAGCTTATAAATAGGTTGTGTGGTTCATTTGTCAAGTAGAGGATAGTCATTGTATGAAACACGAAGTGCTGCCGGATTTGTATCAGAAAACGTTGTAAAAGCACGAATATTAATCAGAAAAGAAGGATTAAAAGGATAATAGCTGTTATGACTTTGTTTATGTTGATTCCGCCTTCATACACAAAGATGAACTGCCTTTACTGACATTTCAAGGTCGGAGAACGGTCCAACATATATATATGGACTCATATATATATTAACGTGCCAACATAATAAAAAATGATGACTTTTCGAGAAAATCTCAAAGTTATGTGATAATTCTAAGAAACGGAGAAACTTAGGATTTTTGTGTTATGTGTACTGATTTAAAATCATTCCTATATATATACAGTAGGATGTGTAGAAATCATTCGTTGGGATTGTGCTATTTAAAATACGCACCCAAAGGTGAGTGTCACTAAACCCCTCTTTTTACTGTTTTGTATATATTTTGGGGGTAGAACACGTCGTTAAAAGGGTTTAAGAATGTTTTCGAAATAAAACATACCTTTTAATATAAAATATATATTTTTGCTGAAAATATATGAGATTTGATAAGTCATACTTTTCGAATTAAAACGTTTTTGATGAATGAATATTGAAAGTACGGTATTTTCCTAAGCGAAACACGACCGTACGGATTGGGGATGAATTCTGGACTGGGTCTCAACATTTGAGTGACAGGGGAATTCGTATAACACCGTGTATTAAATTGTTATATTAGTAGGATATATATATTATACGTGAGGCAGACATCATATTGTTCTTCGAGAAAGAACCCTGCGCCCATGATGTCGTTTAATCATTTAAGTAATGTACGCGAGGAATTGTTGGTAGATCTATCCGGTTGACAACCGCGTCGTGACCGGTCGCCCTGTGTCAAGTCAAGCGACGAATTTTGATTATGTTTATTGTCTAGCATTGATTATCTGTGCATGGTTAATATATAGTTCGTATCATCTAGCTAACATACGAGTCTGAAAATTGACGTAATAATTTAATATACAAAACTTGGGCAGTAACAATATTGTCGGGTTCGAGAAAATGCGACGGAAGGCCCATGGATTTTATTAAGGAAGTAAAATGGACTTTCTAAAATTTATATAGATGTTTTCAAATAAACACCTAATCAGAAAGTTTTCCTTGGAATAAAATTATTTGTAAGAGAATATGTGAACTCACCTTCCTTTGTGTTGACACTTGATTTTTAACGTGTTCTACAGGTACTTGAATTCGGCTTCGGGAATTATGGCGTATCTTGTGGTTGTTGATGCATGTTTTATCATTTAAAATGTTGGACTGTCTTTTAAAATTTTATGGGACAATGTAATAAGATCTATAAGGATCAAAAGACAACTTTATTTTGTCATGGTTATGTCGTGCTTTGGGAAGTTATGTTTAAAATCAACATTTTAAATTAAGTACTAATGTCCAACACTATAATTCATCAAACATCAAGATAGAAATGGGCACCAGCTTCCGTCACCACTACGTTTTATATTCCGCTGCGACGTTTTTGGGGTGTGACAGAAGTTGGTATCAGAGCCAATGGTTGTTAGCGAACTAGATGTTTTCGGAGGAAAACACTAGACTTCAACAGAAGAATTTTGAGATATAAAGTCCAAAATTCTCGAAGCCAATATTTTTAAATAAACATGAAAAATTTTATCATGTATGAAAACCCTTATGTGTTTACGTGCATACATGATTTTCTGTTTACTTGTGCCTTATGTGTTACTATTCACGTTGATCACACACTTACTTTATACGGTTATGATATGTCACGTTTCGGCTTATAGAGCCATTAGTAGTTCTGCTCACTAATACTGTCGAGCCTACACTTGAGATTCTTTCGCTCGTCGTTACAGAATTGTTTATTCTGTTACTCGAGTCACGTGTTTTACTACACCTCTTTTAGTCTACACTTGTCGTAGGAAGAGGACTCGACCCATCAGAGAGATCGCATCGACTTCGAGAGCTGAGGCAGCATCCACTTTGAAGAAGCAGAAAGGGGTTTGGGTCAATTGCTCTCACTGTGATCGTCAGTTCGCCATGATACGCGGAGGCATGAAGACGATGAAGGACTTAGAGGGACAGATGGACTAGTGTGATGAGCTAGAGGAGCTTGTTAGGAAGATGTTGGACTTCCAGGGATTGAAGCATTAGTTGTTGGTTGTTTCTCTTGTTGCTTTGTATGTCTCCTCTGATGAACCCTATTTATGGCTTGCATGCCAAATTTTCAGATATTTAGGAGGAAATTTCAAATAGACTTGTAACGGGTGTTGATGTAGACACGCCGAATTTTGATTAGTCTTAGTACTAAAAACAAGCTTTGTAAAATTTCTGGTATAAATATCAAATGGGTTTCTTTTGGTTTAAGAATTGTTCTCATTAATATGTGGATATTATACATGCGCAATGTTTGGTCCACTACCATTTAATGATTGAATCATTCTTGGTTATCGTTTTATGTGATTATTATTGTTGTAAATAACAGAAACGACGAAATGCCTCCAAAAGTGAGACAGGGTTCTGGACTACCTATTACCCCGGAAGAGTTGGCACAACTCATAGCCCAACACGTTAATACTGCCATGGAACAGCGCGATGCTAACCAAAATAATGGCCAGGAACGTGGACGTGATGCTCATCGGCATGGTTTTGGTGGGACACAGATCGGAAACCCTTCAGGTGATATAATGATCGGAAAGTTTTAGTAGTTCCTGTGTTATGATATAATCGGAGCGTAATTCTGATTTTTCATTAACTTTGTGAATAGTACATAGATGTACACATAAAATAAACCAGGGTTGTAACCCAAGATCATTTATTGGTACCCTATGCAATGATATGGCAACGGTATACGTGATGTCGGGCCGTCTTAGCGGATCGACCATTCAAATAATTCCACATTCCGAGCCTAGACCTGGGGATTCGTGAAAGCGAAAGTCAGAGAGTTCGAGGAAGGATACCGATGAGAAGCATGGTGAGGAACGCAGATTGGAGAAACGTGTGTAGCAAACCCTAGAGAGTCGGGAAAGGATAATGCCAGGGATGGCAGGAGTGGTCTTGAGAGGAAGACTCTCGAGAATGAGTGGAGTAAGTGCGCCAGATGTGGTCAGACTAGACAGATGACTCGCAAGTGCTATGCCAAGAGTACATTGGATGGAATTACGCTCAAAGGATGCTACGAGTGTGGTGAGCAAGGACATTTCGAGAGAGATTGTCTGAAATTGAAGGGTCATGATGCCAGGGGTAGAGCGTTCGAGCTAAACGCTGGGAAAGCACGAGACAATCTTGTTGTTGTTACCAGTATGTTTCAAATAAAAAACCAATCTATGTTCATACTCTTAATACCAAAGCTGGCTTGAGTTTTGTTCGAGAAACTCTGAACCATTTTTGTGTTCACCTACAAGTAAGCTGAGTATAAAGCGCCTGATAGAACTAGCAATTGGTAAGTTGATGGAAACTGGTGAGACCGTTCGCGATTGTAGTATTTAGTAGGTGATCGTAGTTCTAGTATTGGTTTATTTCCAGTGGAGCTGGGGAGCTTTGACGTAGATGCGAGGATGGATTGATTATCTGAGAACGAAGTGGGGACTATCGCTTGAAGAAGCTAGATAGGATATCTCGCCCTGATGACGGCAGAGAAGTGATAATTGTTCGTGAAAACCAATCGAGTGTCTAGTGTTGTTGGTTGAGAGTCGTCAGTGTTTTGAAGATGCTCAAGTTTTTGCGAAAAGGTTATCCTGCGTTCTTTGTTAACGTGGCAGATGTGAAGGCGAAATGTAGGAATATCGAAGAGATTCCTAGTGTTCGTGATTATCCAGACCTAAAAAGACTTACCTGGATTGCCCCCTGCGAGACAGATCGAATTCCGAATCGATCTGGTACCCGATGCTGAACCCATTTGCGTAATCTCCTTGCAGATTAAGTACCGTTTGGAATGAGGGAACTATCAAATCAGCCTCAAGAGCTATTAGACAAGAGTTTCATTCGATCAAGCTTTTCGTTTAAGGTGTATCTGTTTTGTTGAAGATGAAGAAGGATGGATCCTTCAGGATGTGAGAGGATTTCAGAGAGCTGAACAAGTTGGCTATCAAGAATCGGTACCCTTTACCAAGGATTAACGATTTGTTCGATCAAGCTACCAGGATCTAGCTGCTACACGAAGATCGATCTACGATTGGGATGTTATCAGTTGAAGGTTGCTGACGAAGATATGCTGAGGACTGCTTTTCAAGCACGATATGGCCATTACGAGCTTTTTAGTCATGCCTTTTGACTAAATTAATGCGCCATTTATAATTATGAATCTCATGAACAGGGTATGGGAACCCTAATCGGATAAGTTCGTGATAATACTCATCGACGACATACTTGCCTATGTGCGAACCAAGGAGAATCATGAGTAACATTTGAATTTAGCTATGGAGTTGATGAATGATGAGGAGCGCCAAAGACCTCGTCGGGAGTATGATGATCCATATGACTAGCTAGGTGCTACCGGAGATTTATTAAGAATTTCTCTAAATTAGTGCAGCCTTCGACACTAATAACCCCAAAAAGGAAAAGAGAAATTGATTGGACAACAAGATAGTAGGAAGCTTTTCGGACCCTTGAAAGAAAATTTGGGAGTGTGTATGATGGACTCCGAAGGAAGTTAAGATACTCACATGCCCTTGGCAGGGTTATCTTACAATAATAGTTAACACACTAGTATTCAGGTTGCTCCGTTTGAAGCCTTGCATGAATGGAAGTGTTGATCGTCACTTTGCTGAGCTAACATGACAAAGGACAATTAACCAAACCTTAGTTTATCTAGGAAACCAGCGACAAGATTTTCCTGGATCGAGAGAAGGTTAAAAGTCGCCAATTGAACAACAGAAGGATTACATGGACAATTGAAGGAACCATTGCGATTCCAGATTGAAGATTTGGTTCTGATAAAGGAGTTATCTTGCAGAGGTGCTATTAGGTTTAGCAGAGAGAAGAAAAGCTGAGCCACAATGATTAGGTCCATTCAAGAGCCCATCTTGAGTTGGATCAGTCCCTTATAGGCTCAAGCTACCATAAGGATGGAGTAGTGTCACACCCCGACCACGTATAACATACAAAACGTGGCGGAAAACGTCGGGGAGTGTTGTAACAGAATTAATTGTTTCATAACCATGGCATACAAAGTTGTATTTTATTTATCAACATAAGAGTTACATTGTTTTAAACAGGAATCAAAGAGTTTATAACATAATTAAACTAAGTCAATCTTCATTTTAAGTCTCTAAGGCACAGGTCCGCCCTCGTGTCATGATCATCGTCCTACGCAAAAGCTCCTGAAAACACATGTGAAAATAGGTACGTCAGCATAAAAATGTCTGCGAGATACATAGGTTTTGTGAAAATAGGATTCATGACTTAAGTTTAAGAAAAAGTTGTTTAGCAAAAGTCAGTCATGAACCTTGTAAATTGTTTTGTTTTGTAAATCATTTAAAAAGCGATAAGATCAAATGATATGTATAAATAAAAGAATAATGTATGGTTAAATGTATAACCAAGTAAAATGAGTTGTATAAAGTAAATTGTTTGTAAACCAAAGTCTTGTGAAAATCGTGTTATTTGTGTAAAATGTATAAGTCCAAATTGAATGATTTAAATAACGTTATGATATGTAATATAATACAAACACTTATATATAGGAAGTACCGACGGCGTATCCACCATGCTTGTATCATATTACTCACATCTCGTTACTTAAGTCACTTAAGCAAACCACCAATGTATAAAGTCCATGTTTAAACCAATTGTCAAAAAGTCCTTGTATAAGCCATGTCAAATGTTAAAAAGTCCAAATGTAGTCAAGTAATGTGTAACAAATGTTATGTATTGTAAGTAAAGTATTGTCACATAAACCAAATGTACAAAATGTACAAAACAAAGTATTTTGAATATATCAAAAAGTTATGTTTTGCAAAGTAATGCATGTTACATTGATACAAACATTTATGTGGTAAGTTAACGCATACATTCAAGCCTTGAGACAGTCGGATAACCCTTTCAGTCAAGGTTATCAAAAGAAATGTTTTCGGATTCAGTCATTCCTTACATCAAAACAAACCCGAGATGTCAGGAATGGGATTTGTCAAGTCCTATGGTACCACTACTTACTACCGAGCGGCGTAGCTAATGTTAATGAACGCATATAAGTCTCGTTTGTGCAAACCAAATGTTATAGCAATTGTATACATGTCATATGAAAACAATGTACTAAGTATGCTAAGTTAACATACAAAGCAGAAAAGTCATGTAAATCAATGTGCTAGCATGCTATCAGTCAACATACATAGCAGAAATGTAAAGTAAAACAATGTACTAAGTATGCACACAATGGACATACATAGCATGAAATGTAATGTAAAACAATGTACTAAGTATGCACACAATGGGCGTACATAGCATGAAATGTAATGTAAATCATGTACTATAAATGTACTAATGAACATAGCAAGTATATGATGTGAAAACAGGAAAGCACGAAAGTAACAAGTAGGCACATGTGTTTCACCCCAAAACAGTTTGGAAACAGTAAAAGAGGGGTCTATGTACTCACTTGAGATTGCTCAGAAGTCCTAAGATAACCACCAAGCAATGTTAGAGATCTCAGAATCAAACGGCACCTAATATAGGTAACTATGTTAATAAACCGGACCTATATCGGAGGATCGGATAGAATGAGGGCTCGTAAACCAAATGAGTATGGGAACTCATGTGGTATGGTTTAACAAGGCCTACATACTAAATGAAACCTAACCTAAGTGCTTACGACCCGTTTAGGTAGCTTATGCTACTTTAACGTGTCGTTCGCGTAAAACGCGCTCGGAACGCCTAACTAGCCCTATGATAAGTAAAATATGCCTTAACATGTCTAATATTGTTACCAAATCAGTTAAGTGACAAAAGTTTGGGTTACATATGCTTAAAATGAATTTTGGCATCAAAGGGGTATTTTGGTAATTTACCTAAGGCATATAAACTACCTATCATACAACTACTTAAACGAAGCGACCATAAGGTATAACCTCGGAAGGTTATTCCCTATATACTATGGTCACCTAATGTATTTGGTCGGATCCTAATGATCGACCAAATGGGTCGGGTTCGAAAGCATAAGCGATTGATTAGATCGCTTACCCTTACGACCCTAGACAAGCACAAAACTAAAAGTGACGAGTTAAGCATGTTGAAACATGCTTAACTAAGTTAGAAAACAAGTTTGGTATCAAAACAAACGGTTTTGATACCTAAGAGTAGTTTGGTTACAAAATACGCAATAACACGTATTTTGGCCGAAACTACGACTCGTCACTGAGCCAAAATAACGTGGTAATCAGTAGGTATAGTCACTAGGGACTATGACCATCGTGATTACGCTCACGTTATGAAGTTCAAATGAACTTCGCATTGACCATAAACTGGTCAATGCAGAAAGTCAAACAATGTTTGACTTTCGGACTCGAAAATTAATAAAAGAACGAAGGAACACTTACAAAGGGTCCCCGAAAGCTAATCTTGATCCAAGTAGCTTAGGTATGAAACAATGGTTTCAACTTAGAGCTTCTAAGATCAGATTCTTGTGGGTTTTGCAATGGATGGGGTTGGGTGTTTATAGTGTTCGGAGAGCCGTTAAGATCGTTTCTTGGAAACCATGCTTTGATCTTGGCCATACACCTCAAGACCCTGGTTTTCTAAAACCATTTGAGCCCATAGATTTGCCCCAAAACCATGTGCAACAAGTGGAATGGACCAGATGCAATGTTTCTGCAATTTTGCTGTATGAGGAAGCCTTACGGACCGTAAGGTCCTGAGTGTTGAGGTCCGTAAGGACCTTGCAGACCAGAAAGTTTGAAAAATGGCAGATTTAGTCCCTGTTGTGTAATATGCTCATTTCCGACACGTTTAAGGCGCGTTAAGCCAACTTTAAGGCCCTAAAAAGATGCCTAAACATTGTGGACATGAAACATGCTCAAAAATATGCCGGATGTCGGTTCGTTTGGTCGTACGATCGCGATGTTCGGTTAATTACGACGGAATGCGCATAAGCGCGAAAAACGATCCAAATGACGCGACGAATGGATTTTTCTTATGCCAAACACTAAAATAAAATATTTTAGTGCTTACATAAATTTTTGGATGTCCGGATGTATTCAGAACGTAAGTTATGCGTGAAAGAGCAAACTTATGCACTTTTTGACACTTTTAGTCCCTGAATGACCCAAAAGTTTATTTTAGCACACCGAACCCCTCAAAGCCTATTTCTAAGCCATGTAAAGGAAATTTATGGTATGTTTAACTTATGGTCATGTTCCGGAATGTCTGTTATAGTTCAAATTGGCATACTTTCGCAGTTTGTCAAATTTAGTCCCTGTAGGCGAATTAACTTGTTTTTGCCATACCAAAGCCTTCAAAACTTATTTCTAAGTTATGTAAAGGTTCTTTAAGGTATGTTAAGTATATGTTGATGTTCCGGAGTATTTGTCGTGTTGGTGCATGTTTGTGACAACAGCTTAGATTTGGTCTTTGGATATCTTGTAATTAGTTAAACGATAAACAGTTAGCGGGTTTAGCTTTGTAATAGTTATTTTATGAAGCTATTGAAGCTGACAGAGCTATTGAAGCTGAAGCTATCCAAAGACCAAAGACAGTGCAAGAATACATGAAGATTGCAAGACGACTGAAGACAAAGTTATTTTATGAAGCTATTGTCAAGGGGGAGTTTGTTGGTGCATGTTTGTGACAACAGCTTAGATTTGGTCTTTGGATATCTTGTAATTAGATAAACGATAAACAGTTAGCGGGTTTAGCTTTGTAATAGTTAGTTGTAATGTTTGGGCTAACTAAACCCATACTTATGGGGATGTGGGAAACGAATTGGGCTTAGACCAATTCGTAGTCCATGTTGGAAGCCTTGGCCCAAGTAGTAACCTTGTGTTATATAAACAGGGTTATGCTTTAGGGTTTAGGTTAATCAGCTAATTAGCCAAAACAGTTTGTGTGAGAGAATTCGTGAAGGCTCTAGGGTTTGGACGAATTTGTGGTCTTGATTGATTGTAATTCGTTAAGATTGATAATCAATAAAGACCGGTTTGAAAGTATCTATTGCTGACAGAAGCTATTGAAGCTGAAGCTATCCAAAGACCAAAGACAGTGCAAGATTACATGAAGATTGCAAGATGACTGAAGACAAAGTTATTTTATGAAGCTATTGTCAAGGGGGAGTTTGTTGGTGCATGTTTGTGACAACAGCTTAGATTTGGTCTTTGGATATCTTGTAATTAGTTAAACGATAAACAGTTAGCGGGTTTAGCTTTGTAATAGTTAGTTGTAATGTTTGGGCTAACCAAACCCATACTTATGGGGATGTGGGACGAATTGGGCTTGTCCAATTCGCAGTCCATGATGTTTAACCTTGGCCCAAGTAGCAAACCTTGTGTTATATAAACAAGGTTAGGCTTTAGGGTTAAGGTTAATCAGTGAATCAGCCAGAACATTGTGTGAGAGGAATTTCGTGAGAGCTTTAGGGTTTGGACGAAATTCTGTGTTGGTTAGGGATCTTGATTGATTGTAATCAGTTTGATAGATAATCAATAAAGATCCAGTTTGAAAGTGATTTGCTGTTTCTGTTTCCTACACGTTTTCTGCTAGATTCTGATCAAGAGGATTCCGCACTCTTGATTGGAAAGACAATTCTGTTGAAGATCCATACGAATAGGGGACCTACAATTGGTATCAGAGCATTAGGCTCTTGAAAGCTCGGTTCAGGATTGTTGGCTGCAGAAACAGGAAGAAATTTTCGAAATTTTGAAAACCTGAAAAATTAGGGTTTTGAAATTTTCAAAATTTTTGATATAATTTTTCGGATTTTGTTGGTTGTTTTGATATTCTATATTCTGGTTTGTTTGATTGGTGTTTTACAGGATTTCTGGACAGATTCTGCTGATTCTGGAGAAGTTTTCGGCTGATAGACTTGAAGATTCGAAGACTGTTCTTCGTGTTCTTCGTGTTTTTAGATCAGTTCTTGATAATTTTCGAAATTATTGTGCTGATTTGGTGTTTTGATTTTGCAGATTTGTGTTGGAGAAGAGATAGAATCATAAGAATTTTCGAAAAGATTAAGTTTCCAGAAATACAGACCAGCGAATTTACAAGACCTGCGAAGTTAACTGATCCAGCATATTTACCAGCGAATTTGTGACTTAACTACTCGGTGACCGGCGAAGTTAAATCCAAAGGCGACTTTGGTAACCGTGAAATTTTCCACAGCGAAAATATTACGGTTTTCGGTGACTTTACAGGTCATCGTAATCGCGAAATTGAGACAGCGAACTTAAGCAGCGAATTTAAGCAGATCAGCGAAATTAACAAAAAAAACAGCGAAATTAACAGCCTAACCAGCGAATTTAGCAGCATATTTAAGGGGTGGAATTTTCGTTGTCTAGCGTCGAGAAAATTTGACTGTTTTGCAAATAGAAATTGATCTGTAGCTCATTAGACAGAACCGTTTGGACCGTTAAATTCCTTGGATTTTTAGGGTAAAAAAAAAAAAAAAAAAAAAAAAAAAAAAAAAACGTGTTTTTGACATTATATATCATTGGATTTGTCTTTTCGAGACGATTCTAAAGGTGTAATTTGGTAACCACTGTTTTCGGAGAAATTTTGTACGGTTTTATCAGTACGGTTACGCTAAAAACGTGTTTAAAGATGGTTAAGATGAACAATGGAAGTGAGACTGTTAAGAATTGGCCAAAGCTTGCAAATGTTAAAGAGTATGTTGTTTGGAAGGAGGAGTTTGAATCAGTTGTGAAAAGTGAGGATTTTAGAATGTGGTGTTGTATGATTGATGGATATGTTGCTCCTACACGTCGTGTCGAAGGAAGGGTTATACTGATGTCTTATGACAACATGGATGAATCTGAGAGACAGGTGGTTGAAGCTGAGAAGAAAGCTTTAGCTGCGATAAAGATGTCCTTACCTGATAGCATCAAGCATACCGTTACGAAGTACACTAATTCAAAGGATATGTGGGATGCATTAGAAAAGAAGTATCAAGGAAATGAAGATGTTAAAAGGAATAAAGCTGCGAGCTCTACATCTCGAGAAGGTTCAAATGATTGTAGTGTTCATCTGGAAGATAATGAGCATGCCACTCAGGCATTCATGGCAGAAGTAGTGCAAGTTGATGAGGCTGAAACTACTGTTAGTGATGCTGAATCTGAAGTGAAAAATGATGAAGCCAAAGTGGATGCTGAAGTAGAGAAGGAGAGTGAAGCTGAACAGGTTGTTGCTGATGAAAACTCAAAAGTTCATGAGAAAGAGGTACAATCTAATTCAGTATGTTTGAGATGTCGTGAACTACAGGGTGAGGTTGCCAGGTTGACAACACAAAACCAAAGTCTGGTAAGTGAGATGTCTAACATAAAAGAAGCAAACTTTTTTGCTAAAAGAAATGAATCGTCATACTTGAAGAAGATAAAAGGTTGTGAAGCTGAAATTGAAGCTTTAACATGCAAGTTAAATGAAAAACTTCAAGTAATAGATTTAGCTCATAACATGATGGCTGAGAAAACAAAAGAGATTTCTGATAAAAACAAAGAGTTGTCAGATGCACAACTCAAAATTGTTGAACTTGAAAAGAAATTAGGTCAATTCAGAGATTCATCTTTTGTAATGAAACACATGATGGGTGGGTTAAAGAAGAGTAATGACAAGACAAGTGTGGGCTTCCAAGGCTTTAATGAAGTTCCACCTCCTCTTAGTCATGACTATTCATTCCTGCCTAGTGAAAATGAGCTAGCAGACTTTATGGCATCTACACCTAGTAGTTTCGCATCCACATCAAGTCAAGGTGATGGATCTGAGAGTGATGATGCTAAGAAGAATAATAACAGCAAACCAGTTTTGAAAAATAAAACTTCACATCCTAAGAATAAGAATCCAACTGTTGTTAAACAGATTACTTTTGTTAAAGGAAGTGACATGAAAAACGAAACCGCTGTTATTGAAAATGAATCTAATGTAGAGTTTGCTAAAAATAAAAACAAAGAAAAATTTGAATCCAAGCAAACTGAACAAGGTTCATCCAAGGGATCATCACCATCTGATAAGGGATCTACCTCAGAGACTCCAGCTAAGAAGTCTTCGAGAAAGAGATCGTGCTTCAAATGTCACGTCAAGGGACATGTAGCAAGCTGCTGTCCTAACAAAAAGAGTGAAGCACAACTTAGTGAAAAACAGAGAGGGAAATTACCAGAGAAGAATGGTGATAATGAGGAGAAAGTTGCAAACTTTCCAAAGAAATCTGCTCCTAAGCAACCAGAGAATGTTGCTGTTGGTGTAGATAAGGCTGGAAAAGGAACTTCACAAGTTCCTCGTTTTCAAAGAAATCAACCAAGATTTCAGCCTAGATCTCCACCAGGCAGATACGAGAGACCTAGAAGCAGTTCACCAAGAATGAACAATTATAATGCAAATAATTTCAGAAGTCAAGGTCAATATCAAAATCGATACCAAAATAATGGTTGTCGAAATTTTTATAACAATGGCTTTAGAAATTATAACAATCAAGCTTCTTGGAATCAAAATTCGAGGTACCAAAATCAAAATTTTCAAAGGTCAAATAGTCCAAATACATATAGGAACCCTCAGGACCAGAGACCTTATGGAAATCAAAATCAAATTCCATCAACAGGTCTGAGATCCAAGACTCCAGTTAGGAGTGATGGATGTTGGATGGACGTTCAAATAGTTGGTGAATTTGGACGACCCAAGACCATTAAGGCTTGGGTCCCCCAATCTAACTAATTTCTTAGTTGGTGTGTGCAGGAGCTGCTAAGGAGGATTATCAACTTATGTTGATAATGGCTGCTCTAGGCATATGGAGGGGGATGTGAGATTGTTGATATATATATTTTGATTGATTTAAAGTGAAGTTCAAAGTGCTGAGTCGACACACTAAATAACCTGGCAGATCTTTATACTAAAGCATTTGACAGGGCTCACTTTGAACATTTAGTCGAACTCAACGGGATGAGGAATCCTGAATAACTGGTTTTTCATAAGAATTTTTGTAAATAGTTTACTGCTTTTCTTAAAAATCAAAAATAAAAAAAAATTGAAAAATCAAAAACTTAAAAAAAAAATAGAAAATTAAAAATGAGTTATCACTGTGTGAAAAAGAAGAAATGATAGTACATCAGCATGTTAGACTGTCACATTGAAAATGATATTAAATTGCTTAAGTATGATAGCAGCTTCATCATATGATGTACCAGTAGGCAAAAAGCATGAAATAATCAACTTACCAATGTGATATAAACTTAAATAAACTGAGTATGAGTGGGGAACACATCAGTGGTGTATGGTTTAATGACCTTAAATCTTGCGTTGATAGATTGCCAAAATCTGAAGTTTTGGGTCTTTATACTGTTATTTCATCTGGGGATATCTTGGCTGTTTTTCTGTTCAGAACTAAAATTGTACATGACCCCAGGAAAGAAAGTCACTTGGAATTAGCACATTTCTATTTGAATGTCTGTATGTTGTCCCGATACACACAATTTTCATCTGATTCTGAAATCTTCTCTGAAAAAAGTCGTGTACCTCCTCTGCTGCATCCAGATATATGCTGACCTGGAGGTGCTAGGCAACGACAACTTCTGCTGGATCCAGATACATGCTGACCTAGCTGTACGTTGTCGCACTATAGATCTAATACACCCGAAAGAGGCCCTCAAGTGCCCAAATGAAACCCAATAAACCTATATCAAACTGAGAAAACTCATTTGATCTGTATATTATACCATCTCTCCTAAAGATCTATTCTGTTCTCTTCTCAACCTATTCCCAGTTAAGATTTCAGAAATCTGGATTGGACTTGTGAAATATGTGGTAGGGAAGATACTTGCATGATAGAGTGTGTTATTTATATTTCCAGGATTTGATTAGTCTTTATTTGGGTGTTCATTGTTAAGCAATTAAAACATGATAAAACAGATTATATGCAGACCTAGACATTGTCAGGATATCTTAAAGGATGACATCAGTATACTCACCTACTACGATGAATCTTTGTGCATACCTTGATCGTGGGGGTATATCCTGAAGTGGGACACACTAGTATCTCAGTAATTAAAATTACCTTAATGTATCATATGGTAATGGTACTTGAAATGTTCATGCATTTTGTTTAAGTGGATAAACATACTGGTAATCATCTTGAACTGCTTTTCATGAAAAATTAAATAAAGAATTATGTAATAGTGTGAAAACAGTTTGATTGTGCTGATATGATCTTCTTACCAGTGATTCTCACAAAAATAGAGTGTTTATTGCTTTTCGTATTTATTTGCTTTCAGAAAATACAAAAATACAAAAATAGTGTCTTTTTCTGTTTAAAATTCTTAACGTACGAAAAACTGTTATTCTTGGAGGAATTGTTACTGATAGGGGGAGACAGTGTTAGAAAGTGAGTTCAAAATTTTAAATCATGCGGGTTATAGAGTGTGTGATTAAAAAGTTTTGCGTGTTGGTGATGAAATTGAACATGCTTAATCTGTGATACAGTTTAACTATCTCTTGAATAATAATAATTTATTTAACTTATGTTGAAAAATTCTTATGGTTTCTCGAGATGTTTGTTTTATAGTAAACAGATTGAAGCAGTGTGTTGCTGAGAAGTTGCTGTGTTACTGAGAAGTTAAAGTTGCTGTGTTACTGAGAAGTTACTGTTGCTGAGTTGCTGTGAAGATGAGAGTTTGATTGGATGCATGGTAGAACCTCCTTTCTATATTGCAAACAAAGTTGAAGAGTTTGAAGATTGCTATTCATATGCTGAACTGGAGTTTACTTAAACGCTAAAGTTTTTGAAGATTTGGTGATTGGATGCATCAGCTTAGGGGGAGTCTATTGCTGACAGAAGCTATTGAAGCTGAAGCTATCCAAAGACCAAAGACAGTGCAAGATTACATGAAGATTGCAAGATGACTGAAGACAAAGTTATTTTATGAAGCTATTGTCAAGGGGGAGTTTGTTGGTGCATGTTTGTGACAACAGCTTAGATTTGGTCTTTGGATATCTTGTAATTAGTTAAACGATAAACAGTTAGCGGGTTTAGCTTTGTAATAGTTAGTTGTAATGTTTGGGCTAACCAAACCCATACTTATGGGGATGTGGGACGAATTGGGCTTGTCCAATTCGCAGTCCATGATGTTTAACCTTGGCCCAAGTAGCAAACCTTGTGTTATATAAACAAGGTTAGGCTTTAGGGTTAAGGTTAATCAGTGAATCAGCCAGAACATTGTGTGAGAGGAATTTCGTGAGAGCTTTAGGGTTTGGACGAAATTCTGTGTTGGTTAGGGATCTTGATTGATTGTAATCAGTTTGATAGATAATCAATAAAGATCCGGTTTGAAAGTGATTGCTGATTTCTGTTTTCTACTTGTTTCTGTTATATTCTGATCAAGAGGATTCCGCACTCTTGATTGGAAAGACAATTCTGTGAAAGATCCATACGAATAGGGGACCTACATGTCGCATTAAACTGATTACGTTTATGCACCAGTTTGCGTATAACTCTCCAGAAAGCGATATAGAGTTCGAAATTGAATAAAAGTCAAAACATGAAAAATGTAAAACACAACCAAACAAACATTGTTTTATTGATATTTGAACTATTCACAATGATTACAAGCACAGATGTTACAGTCTCCCCTACTTGTGGAAATTTCGTCCCGAAATTTATTTAGAGGAAACTCGTGGGAAAAGATGCGGATATTTCGCCTTCATTTGATCTTCGCGTTCCCAAGTAAACTCGGGTCCACGTTTAGCTTCCCATCGAATCTTGACCAAAGGATTGCGCTTGCGTTTAAGCCACTTGACTTCACGTTCCATGATTTCCACTGGCTTCTCAACAAATTTCAGTGTTTTGTCGACACGAATTTCGTCAAGCGGTATGTGGAGGTTCTCATCAGCTAAACACATCTTGAGATTGGACACGTGAAAAGTTGGATGAACATTTCCAAGTTCAGGAGGTAACTCAAGTCTGTAGGCTACCTTACCGATTCTTTCGACGATCTTGAATGGTCCAACGTATCTAGGTGCAAGTTTTCCTTTCTTTCCGAATCTGATCACACCTTTCCAAGGTGAGACCTTAAGTAATACTCGATCACCGACTTGAAATTCCAAGGGCTTGCGTTTTGGGTCCGCGTAACTCTTTTGACGGCTTCTAGCTGTCTGAAGGTTATCACGAACTTTCTTAATCTTGTCAGTTGTCTATAAAATGAGAGCAGGTCCAGTAAGCCGAGCCTCGCCGATCTCATTCCAGCAGACTGGTGAATGACATTTTCGACCATAGAGAGCCTCGAAAGGAGCCATGTTGATGATAGAGTGATAACTGTTGTTGTAGGAGAATTCAATCAATGGAAGATGTGAATCCCAACTACCACCAAAATGGATCACACAAGCTCTAAGCATATCCTCCAGAGTCTGGTTTGTTCTTTCAGATTGACCATCCGTTTGCAGATGATAAGCTGTGCTCAGATTAAGTTGGGTCCCCATAGCAGATTGCATGGTTCTCCAAAAATGAGAAGTGAAACGAGCATCTCTGTCAGAAATGATGTTCAAAGGAACACCATGTCGAGCTACAATTTCATCCACATAGATTTTAGCAAGTTTGTCAGCAGAAAAATCCTCACGGATTGGTAAGAAATGCGCGGATTTAGTAAGACAATCAACAACTACCCAGATGGCATCATGACCTTTCTTTGTGCGCGGAAGTTTAGTAATGAGATCCATAGTAATGTTTCCCATTTCCAAACTGGGATCTCTGGTTGCACCAATAAACCAGAAGGACGTTGATGTTCAGCCTTAACCTTAAGACAAGTAAGGCATTTTGATATATATAAGGCAATGTCTTTCTTCATACCATGCCACCAATACTGGATACGAAGATCCTTATACATCTTATCTGAGCCAGGATGAACAGAATAACGAGACTTATGGGCTTCATCCATAAGCAAGGTGCGAAGGTTATCTTGGCTTGGGACCCACAAACGGTCCATGAAGTAATACGATCCATTGTCCTTCAGTTCTAGATCAGGTGTTATGTGATAGGGAAATTCCCTATCCATCAAACCTTGTGAAACACAAGATTGTTGAGCCTGAGAAATGCGTGCTTGGATATCGGATCGAGCTTGAATAACAGATTGAACACGAACACAATGAAGCTTAGTACGTTCCTTACGACTCAATGCATCGGCTACGACATTCGCCTTACCAGGATGGTAGCGAATTTCGCAGTCATAGTCGTTTAGAAGCTCAACCCAACGTCGTTGCCTCATGTTGAGTTCTTTCTGGTTGAAGATATGCTGAAGACTTTTGTGGTTCGTGAAAACCACACATTTTGTACCGTACAAATAGTGTCTCCAGATCTTAAGAGCGAAGACAACTGCACCCAACTCAAGATCATGAGTGGTGTAGTTTTTCTCATGTATCTTCAACTGCCTCGATGCATATGCTATAACTTTGTTCCTTTGCATCAGAACACAGCCAAGACCCAATTTAGATGCATCGCAATAAACGACGAAATCATCATTGCCCTCAGGCAAAGTTAGAACAGGCGCGTCGCAAAGCTTCTGCTTCAAAGTCAGAAATGCTTCCTCTTGTTTGAATCCCCAATCAAAGGGCTTGTTCTTCTGAGTTAGAGCAGTTAGAGGAACTGCAATCTTCGAGAAATTTTCAATGAAGCGGCGGTAATAACCCGCTAGACCAAGAAAAGAACGAACCTCAGTAGGAGTAGTAGGCGTATCCCAATCCTTAATCGCACTGATCTTGGAGGGATCTACATGAATACCTTGTTCGTTGATAATATGTCCTAAGAATTGAACCTCTTTAAGCCAGAATTCACACTTGGAGAATTTGGCGAAAAGTTGCTCTTTCTTTAGGAGTTCCAGAGTAAGACGAAGATGTTGCTCGTGATCAGCTCGCGTCTTAGAATAAATCAAGATGTCGTCAATAAAAACAATGACGAACTGATCCAAATAAGGCTTGCAGACCCTATTCATTAAGTCCATGAAAACAGCAGGAGCATTAGTCAAACCGAATGGCATGACTGTGAACTCATAATGCCCATAACGAGTGCGGAACGCTGTCTTGGGAATATCTTCTTCATGCACACGAAGTTGATGATATCCAGATCTTAGATCAATCTTTGAAAAATAAAAAGCGCCCTGTAACTGATCAAAGAGATCATCAATGCGAGGTAGGAGATATCGATTCTTGATGATAAGCTTGTTAAGCTCACGGTAATCGATACACATCCTAAAAGATCCATCCTTCTTCTTAACAAAAAGAACGGGAGCACCCCAAGGTGAAAAGCTAGGACGGATAAAACCTTTGTCAGAGAGCTCCTGAAGCTGCTTGGACAACTCTTGCATCTCAGACGGTGCAAGACGATATGGAGCTCTGGCAATGGGATTTTTGCACCAGGTACGAGATCAATACGGAACTCGACTTGGCGTGCTGGAGGTAGACCAGGTAAATCTTCAGGGAATACTTCAGAATAATCCAGAACAATAGGAATATCTTGAATAGACTTACCCTTGCCTTTATCTGCTGTAACATGTGCCAAGAAGGCCACATAGTTCTTTCACAGATACTTCCGAGCTTTAAAACAAGACATGAGCTTGAGACCACCAGAAGGTTTCTCACCATGAACCTGTAGGATCTCACCTGTCGAAAGCGGCACACGAACAATCTTCTCAAAACAAACTACCTCTGCGCGATGCTTGGCTAACCAATCCATACCCACAATAACGTCGAAGCTTCCCAGTTGCATAGGCGTGAGGTCGATAGGAAAAAGATGGTCGTTAAGGTTCAACTGGCAGTTGCGAAGAACAGAATCAAGAACAATGGGTTCACCACTAGCAACTTCTACTGTCAAAGGTTTACCTAGTTTCGTTCTAGACACGCAAAGCAATGGCTCAAAAGATAAAGACACAAAACTCTTATCGGCACCCGAATCAAAAAGAACAGATGCAGGCTGATTATTAATAAAGAACGTACCGTTCACCACTTCATTGTCTGCCTGTGCCTCTTGTGCGTTCATGTTGAAGACTCGACCTCGAGCCTGAGCCTGATTCGGATTTGGATTCTGATTCTGGTTGGCTAGTCTTGGGCACCGGTTTCTGTAGTGGGTTAGATCCCCACAATTGTAGCATGAACCAGGAGGAAAATGAGGTCGTGCAGCTTGACCTTGTTGCTGAGCAAGAGGCTGAGCAACTTGTTGGTCTTGGTTCTGAACTGCCTGATTCTGGTTAACAGGAATGCGACAAGTAGCGGCAAGATGACCAATTCTCCCACAGTTAGTGCAATGACGACATTGGAGATGTGGTAGGTGATGGCCGTTATACCTGTTGCACAAAGGTGCATTGCCAAGATAAGGCTTCTTGGCTAGTGGTTGCGCATGCTGATTTGTTACAGCTTGAGCCTGTGCAGTAACGGCATAGTTTTGGGAAGCCTTTCGCTTCCTAGAACCCTTTGAGGAACCAGAATTCTTTCCCTTCTTGTTTTCACCTTTCTTGCCATTCTCCTTGTCAGATGCCTGCTTCTTACCCTTGTCACCCTTTTTATGCAGCTTTCCCTTTCGAACTTGTGACTCAGTTAATGTCGCTGCTAACTCGATCGCCTGACGGAGTGTGGCAGGGGTACTACAAGTAATGATGTCTTGCACTGAGTCAGGTAGGCCGTCGATGTATCTTTCGATAGCCTTGTCGAGTGGGGTAACCATAGTCGGGCAAAGCAGACTCAACTCCTCAAACCTGTCAGTATACACCCTGTGCTAGCCACTGTCTTGTTTCAAGTCATCAAACTCTTTCTCCAAAGCTCGCTGTTCATGACGAGGACAGAACTCCCTCATCATAAGATCTCTAAGTTCAGCCCATGTCTGTGCTAGAGCAACTTCCACACCACGATCTCTCATAACCCCGTTCCACCACGTAAGGGCCCTCTTCTGGAACACGCTCGAAGAAAACTCGACCTTGCGATTGTCAGGACACTGCACGTGACGGAAAGTATTCTCAATTCTCTCGAACCATTGAAGAAGCCCAGTCGCTCCCTCAGAACCACTAAACTTGAGTGGTTTAGCCGAGTTAAAATCCTTGAATTTGCATGGAGCATTGTTGTTGTTGTTGGCTTGGTTCCATTGATCAAAGAGGTTTGGGAATTGAGCAGCCATTTGCTGCGCAATAATTTCTGCCAGTTCGGCAGTCGCTATCTGGTTTTCGCGTCGAGGAGGCATTCTAAAAGAGGAAAACATGAAAGGAAACGAGTGAGATGATTGGATGAAGAGAATGAGATGAAACAAAATCAACAAAAGCAAAGATGGTAGTCATTTGTTCGTTACCATAAGGCAAACAAACGACACATTGTGACTAATCAAAGTAAATGGGTCAAAAATAATGTATCGCGAAGACATGCTCGCCTATAAGTGAACACTCACCCCAAGAGTTCCCAGGTAAGAGTGACTGGTCCGATTATGTGGATTTGTACGAACACTCTAGCCTTAGACAGAAAACCCAGGGTACAGGCATTCACCCTTCCAGTTTGCACGTGTTCACATTATTTAAAACCCAAAACCTTGACGAGATTTTGAAAACTCAAAGGGGTTCAAAACCATATAACAGAGGGTTCAAAACCTTACAATAGAGGGTTCAAAACCTTGTAATAAATCATTCAAAAACAGAAGACTGTTTTTCAAAAATCGTTTCGGAAAAATTGGGTTCTTGTTTTAATAATCAACTAAGGATAGGTGATGTGCATGTTTTAAGATCTAAACACAAAATAACTTGTGTTAGGATCCTAGAAAGGTTATAGTCTAGGTCAAAGCATTATTAATAACCTAATTCCCTATAACCATTGGCTCTGATACCAACTCTTCTGTCACACCCCGACCACGTATAGCATACAAAACGTGGCGGAAAACGTCGGGGAGTGTTGTAACAGAATTAATTGTTTCATAACCATGGCATACAAAGTTGTATTTTATTTATCAACATAAGAGTTACATTGTTTTAAACAGGAATCAAAGAGTTTATAACATAATTAAACTAAGTCTATCTTCATTTTAAGTCTCTAAGGCACAGGTCCGCCCTAGTGTCACGATCATCGTCCTACGCAAAAGCTCCTGAAAACACATGTGAAAATAGGTACGTCAGCATAAAAATGCCTGCGAGATACATAGGTTTTGTGAAAATAGGATTCATGACTTAAGTTTAAGAAAAAGTTGTTTAGCAAAAGTTAGTCATGAACCTTGTAAATTGTTTTGTTTTGTAAATCATTTAAAAAGCGATAAGATCAAATGATATGTATAAATAAAAGAATAATGTATGGTTAAATGTATAACCAAGTAAAATGAGTTGTATAAATTAAGTTGTTTGTAAACCAAAGTCTTGTGAAAATCGTGTTACTTGTGTAAAATGTATAAGTCCAAATTGAATGATTTAAATAACGCTATGATATGTAATATAATACAATCACTTATATATAGGAAGTACCGACGGCGTATCCACCATGCTTGTATCATATTACTCACATCTCGTTACTTAAGTCACTTAAGCAAACCACCAATGTATAAAGTCCATGTTTAAACCAATTGTCAAAAAGTCCTTGTATAAGCCATGTCAAATGTTAAAAAGTCCAAATGTAGTCAAGTAATGTGTAACAAATGTTATGTATTGTAAGTAAAGTATTGTCACATAAACCAAATGTAGAAAATGTACAAAACAAAGTATTTTGAATATATCAAAAAGTTATGTTTTGCAAAGTAATGCAAGTTACATTGATACAAACATTTATGTGGTAAGTTAACGCATACATTCAAGCCTTGACACAGTCGGATAACCCTTTCAGTCAAGGTTATCAAAAGAAATGTTTTCAGATTCAGTCATTCCTTACATCCAAACAAACCCGAGATGTCAGGAATGGGATTTGTCAAGTCCTATGGTACCACTACTTACTACCGAGCGGCGTAGCTAATGTTAATGAACACATATAAGTCTCGTTTGTGCAAACCAAATGTTATAGAAATTGTATACATGTCAAATCAAAACAATGTACTAAGTATGCTAAGTTAACATACAAAGCAGAAAAGTCATGTAAATCAATGTGCTAGCATGCTATCAGTCAACATACATAGCAGAAATGTAAAGTAAAACAATGTACTAAGTATGCACACAATGGACATACATAGCATGAAATGTAATGTAAAACAATGTACTAAGTATGCACACAATGGGCGTACATAGCATGAAATGTAATGTAAATCATGTACTATAAATGTACTAATGAACATAGCAAGTATATGTTGTGAAAACAGGAAAGCACGAAAGTAACAAGTAGGCACATGTGTTTCACCCCAAAATAGTTTGGAAACAGTAAAAGAGGGGTCTATGTACTCACTTGAGATTGCTCAGAAGTCCTAAGATAACCACCAAGCAATGCTAGAGATCTCGGAATCAAACGGCACCTAATATAGGTAACTATGTTAATAAACCGGACCTATATCAGAGGATCGGATAGAATGAGGGCTCGTAAACCAAATGAGTATGGGAACTCATGTAGTATGGTTTAACAAGGCCTACATACTAAATGAAACCTAATCTAAGTGCTTACGACCCATTACGACCCGTTTAGGTAGCTTATGCTACTTTAACGCGTCGTTCGCGTAAAACGCGCTCGGAATGCCTAACTAGCCCTATGATAAGTAAAATATGCCTTAACATGTCTAATATTGTTACCAAATCAGTTAAGTGACAAAAGTTTGGGTTACATATGCTTAAAATGAATTTTAGCATCAAAGGGGTATTTTGGTAATTTACCTAAGGAATATAAACTACCTATCATACAACTACTTAAACGAAGCGACTATAAGGTATAACCTCGGAAGGTTATTCCCTATATACTATGGTCACCTAATGTATTTGGTCGGATCCTAATGATCGACCAAATGGGTCGGGTTCGAAAGCATAAGCGATTGATTAGATCGCTTACCCTTACGACCCTAGACAAGCACAAAACTAAAAGTGACGAGTTAAGCATGTTGAAACATGCTTAACTAAGTTAAAAAACAAGTTTGGTATCAAAACAAACGGTTTTGATACATAAGAGTAGTTTGGTTACAAAATACGCAATAACACGTATTTTGGCCGAAACTACGACTCGTCACTGAGCCAAGATAACGTGGTAATCAGTAGGTATAGTCACTAGGGACTATGACCATCGTGATTACGCTCACGTTATGAAGTTCAAATGACCTACGCATTGACCATAAACTGGTAAATGCAGAAAGTCAAACAAAGTTTGACTTTCGGACTCGAAAAGCAATAAAAGAACGAAGGAACACTTACAAAGGGTCCCCGAAAGCTAATCTTGATCCAAGTAGCTCAGGTATGAAACAATGGTTTCAACTTAGAGCTTCTAAGATCAGATTCTTGTGGGTTTTGCAATGGATGGGGTTGGGTATTTATAGTGTTCGGAGAGCCGTTAAGATCGTTTCTTGGAAACCGTGCTTTGATCTTGGCCATACAACTCAAGACCCTAGTTTTCTAAAACCATTTGAGCCTATAGATTTGCCCCAAAACCATGTGCAACAAGTGGAATGGACCAGATGCAATGTTTCTGCAATTCTGCTGTCTGAGGAAGCCTTACGGACTGTAAGGTGCTGAGTGTTGAGGTCCGTAAGGACCTTGCAGACCAGAAAGTTTGAAAAATGGCAGATTTGGTCCCTGTTGTGTAATAAGCTCATTTCCGACACGTTTAAGGCCCGTTAAGCCAACTTTAAGGCCCTAAAATGATGCCTAAACATTGTGGACATGAAACATGCTCAAAAATATGCCGGATGTCGGTTCGTTTGGTCTTACGATCGCGATGTTCGGTTAATTACGACGGAATGCGCATAAGCGCGAAAAACGATCCAAATGACGCGACGAATGGATTTTTCTTATGCCAAACACTAAAATAAAATATTTTAGTGCTTACATAAATTTTTGGATGTCCGGATGTATTCAGAACGTAAGTTATGCGCGAAAGAGCAAACTTATACACTTTTTGACACTTTTAGTCCCTGAATGACCCAAAAGTTTATTTTAGCACACCGAACCCCTCAAAGCCTATTTCTAAGCCATGTAAAGGATATTTATGGTATGTTTAACTTATGGTCATGTTCCAGAATGTCTGTTATACTTCAAATTGGCATACTTTCGCAGTTTGTCAAATTTAGTCCCTGTAGGCGAATTAACTTGTTTTTGCCATACCAAAGCCTTCAAAACTTATTTCTAAGTTATGTAAAGGTTCTTTAAGGTATGTTAAGTATATGTTGATGTTCCGGAGTATTTTTCGCATTAAACTGATTACGTTTATGCACCAGTTTGCGTATAACTCTCCAGAAAGCGATATAGAGTTCGAAATTGAATAAAAGTCAAAACATGAAAAATGTAAAACACAACCAAACAAACATTGGGGTCAAATAACATTGTTTTATTGATATTTGAACTGTTCACAATGATTACAAGCACATATGTTACAAGTAGTGTACATGATGTATTGTTTGGGTTCAGTTGAGAAAGTGTATAACGGATAATACACTGCTTTTGTTCTTTATAGAGATTTGTTCGAAAGATAAACGGAAGTTTATCGAAGCACCGTAGAAGCAGTATGTATAGCTAGAATAGTTATGCTAATAACCGGACAGACAATTACAGCATTCTAGTCGTGAATGCGATTTATTGATTTGGCGATTTGTGGATATCCGAAATGAATGCAAGAAGGAAGGAAGACGAGTTTATGAGATTTTATTCTTTCGAGAGCCCATCTCGAGTTGGATCAATCGGGTGTAAACTCAGACTATCTTAGATACGGGATAATGTATATGTAAATATACGTAGGTAGAACCCGAATTGGTGGAATTTTGACTTAATCTTCTTGATTAAGTGCCTGTAAATGTTGAACCTTGGAAATGGTGGAGAGCGTTGAGATGTGAGATTAGGAATTAAGGATGTGTGTAATATAGGTCTACGAAGATTCTTCGTAAGAATCAAAGTTTCTCACAGAAACTACAAGACCATATTCATCAAGCTTGTTTTCACCGTTTTCATCTAGTACGAAAACAAAACCTGTAGAGCAAAATTTCGGGGACGAAATTTCCTAAACAGGGGGAGACTGTGACACCCGGCTTTTCAGGCCGTACCGTACAATTGTAACACGTGTTATGAATAGATAATAGGGCTGTATTTGACTGGTTATGATGTTTATATGTGAAATTTAATGAGTTGGTAAAATTAAAATTTGATAAAAAATATGTTGGCAACGATAAAATTAACGCTTATCGCGTAACGGGTAAAATGCGAAACGAACGTCGGTGACCACCCGATCAGTGTAAAAATCCTAAAAATAGTTTGTTATGATTAGAATAATTATTTTAATCATATTCGTGAGGAAAAATAAAATAAAACGCCAGGAAACTCTATTTCTCGAGTTTAAGCGCGTACCGCGCGATGCAGCGCGAATACTGCCAAATACCGACAACGTAGCCAGTCCAGGCAAACAAAATATTGTTCAATAATATTTTGGTGAGTTTATTTTTAAGAGTGTTAAAAAAAATTTAAAACGCACTATAACGGGATTAAAACGCTAGATAAAATACCCGGTATCCAGTAAAATACCAGTTTATACTCTATATTATATATATATATATATATATATGTATATATATGTGAAATTTCGATATATATAAGAGAGAGAAGGACCAAATGGCAGCTATACTCTCACCTCTTCTTACATGATGGACATGTGTGCTTCTTGGAAAAAGGTGTGATGATTATATCACCTAAAATACACCAAACTCTTTTACAAATCCAAAAATCATATCACAACACTTCTCTCTTTCTCTCTCATAAAAATTTACGGCCAACACCCTCTTTGTCATCTTCAAAGACCATTTCAAAATTGTTCATGGAGATTCAAGTTCATTTTAAGGTGTTTACAAGTCCATTTGAAGGTTTAAGGGTGATTCCATGGAGTTTAAAACAAGAACTAAGCATCATATCATCTTTTTATTCAAAAACCCACTTGAATCTTGAAGGTATAAAAACTAATCTTTTAAAAATGTTCTTGATTCTTGGTGATGTTGATGGTCATGGAAGGTTTCTCTTGATTCTTAAGATACTTCACAAAACTTAAAACTAAAACAAATGGGTTTTTGAAGAAAATAAAAATGGATGTAAATGTGTATGTATGTATGGCCATAAATATGTATGTATATACATATATGAAAGTTGAGTTTTGATTTGATTGATTTTTGTATGATTTAATTCTTGAAAGTCAAATGCATGCATGATCAAAAGGTAACTTATAAAAGTTCATATGATTAAAAGATGAACATGATAAAGTGAAGTTTTGGAAACATATGTGTGTATGTATATGAGCCGTGTATGTATATATAGGTATGCATGCATGTGAAATTTTGATGATTGAAGTCTTGAATGTGTAAGGATATAAACATATGTCTTGCTTTTATGAATAAGTGAGTATATGATGATGATGTGAAGTATGGAATGGTTGAATATTTGAACATGAATAAAATATCTGTTAGATATATATTTTAGTTCATATAAAATATATAAAATGATGTTGATGTTGTATGAGTGCATTAGATGCACATACATGAACATGCATGATGATATGAAAGCATGAAATGATGATTTGATAAAAATGATATTTGATCAGATTATAAACATTAAAATATGATTATTTTGAAGTATTTAATGATATATAACTTTGTCCTAATATTTGCTAGCTTTGCATGTTGTACTTGGTGCATTAAAAGTTGTAAAATACGTGAAATCACATGATTTATGTGACTTTCACAAAACTGCACTAATCTGATTATAACCACTATTTTAATCAGTAAATAACATGTATTGTGTTAAAATATCAAGTCGTTTCGAGTTGGGATGATTATAGTAAAGTTTAACGCAAAACTATGCGTTAAAACGGTCAAAAATCGTTTTTTCGGGTGATTTTTGAAAAAACTGATTTAGATCAGTAAATAAACTGATGTTTTTAGTTTAAAAAATAATTATTTTAACTAGTTTTAAGTTTACTTGGTGTTTGGTTGGTCATACGTGACTTCCGACGCCCGAAACCGTTACCGAATCGCTAAAATACGCATTTTTCTAAGTACACTAGTATGGGTAAAATTTTGGGTAAACCTTATGTGTTAAAATGTGTTATGTGATTTAAATATGAGAATTTGTAAATATGTTAAGTTTTAACAAGATTTTAAAGATATGATTATGCATGTATATATTTGTGCGTTTTGTGCGGTAGAAACGGTAAAAATCGCGTTAAATGTGTAACTTGTTTGTCGAGCATGAAATTTGATACCTATGAGATGTTTTATGTATATTTGCTTTAAAATGACAAAATAGATAATTTAGCAAGATTCTCGTGTTTCGGTGTTAAATTATGTAAACGTTTATGTATATATATTACGACGCGTAAATTGTAGATATATTGCGTATAAACGGGAGAGTTAACGGATTTACACAATAATGGTCACCAATAAATTCGTTCAAATCGCAAAATCATAAAAATATATATATATGGACTCATATATATATATATATATATATATATATTAACGTGCCAACATAATAAAAAATGATGACTTTTCGAGAAAATCTCAAAGTTATGTGATAATTCTAAGAAACGGAGAAACTTAGGATTTTTGTGTTATTTGTACTGATTTAAAATCGTTCCTATATATATACAATAGGACGTGTAGAAATCATTCTCTGGGATTGCGCTATTTAAAAGGGTTTAATAATGTTTTCGAAATAAAACATACCTTTTAATATAAAATATATATTTTCGCTGAAAATATATGAGATTTTATAAGTCATACGTTTCGAAGTAAAACGTTTTTGATGAATGAATATTGAAAGTACGGTATTTTCCTAAGCGAAACACGACCGTACAGATTGGGGATGAATTCCGGACTGGGTCTCAACATTTGAGTGACAGGGGAATTCGTATAACACCATGTATTAAATTGTCATATTAGTAGGATATATATATTACACGTGAGGCAGACATCATATTGTTCTTCGAGAAAGAACCATGCGCCCATGATGTCGTTTAATCATTTAAGTAATGTACGCGAGGAATTGTTGGTAGATCTATCGGGTTGACAACCCCGTCGTGGCCGGTCGCCCCGTGTCAAGTCTAGCGATGAATTTTGATTCTGTTTATTGTCTAGCATTCATTATCCCTGCATGGTTAATATATAGTGTCACACCCCGACCACGTAAAACAACAAAACGTGGCGGAAACGTCGGGGAGTATTGTAACAGAATTAATTGTTTCACAACCATGGAAATTAAAGTTACGTTTTATTTATCAAACAAGAGAGTTACATTGTGTTAAAACAGGAAACAAAGAGTACATAACATAATTAAACTAGTTCTAGCTTCATTTTAAGTTGCTAAGGCACGGGTCCGCCTATGTTTGACTTGATCATCCTGTGCAACAGCCCCTGAAACATATGTGAAAATAGGTACGTCAGCATAAAAATGCCTGTGAGATATATAGGTTTTGTGAAAATAGGATTCATGACTTGTGTTTAAAGAAACTGTTTAATAAAAGTAGCCATGAATCTTGTTGAGTGCTTCCTTTCATAAGTCATTTGAAAAGTGATAAATAAACCAAATGAGATATATGTATATAAAAGAATAATGTATGGTTAAGTGAATAACAATGTAAAATGAGTTTGTATAAGTTAAGTTATTTGTAAAACGATGTTTATGTGAAGATTGTATTGTAGATATAATATGTCTAAACTGAAATGGTTTAAATAATGCTACGATATGTAATACCATAAAAGCACTTATATATAGGAAGTACCAGCGGCATATCCACCATGTTTTTATCGTATTACACATCGCCTCGTTACTTAAATCACTTACCCAAAACAACCACCAAAATGTAATGTTTAACAATTGTAGAAATGTTTATGTATGGTCAAATACGGTTCACACGGTTCAATAGTTACAAACGGTTCATATAATCAAATGGTTACAATGGTTCACATAATCAATAGTTACAACGGGTCACATAGTCAAATAGCTACAATGGTTCACATAGTCAAATAGTTACAAACGGTTCAAAATGTAATATAATGTGTTCATATGCTGGATGAGCATATGCAACAAAATGCAATGTAAAACAATGTGTCCATATGTTGAGTAAACATATGCAACTAATGTAATGTAAATCAATGTGCTAGCATGCTCAGTCAACATACATAGCAGAAATGTAAAGTAAAACAATGTACTAAGTATGCTAAGTAAACATACATAGCAAAACAATGTAATGTAAATCAATGTGCTAGCATGCTCAGTCAACATACATAGCAGAAATGTAAAGTAAAACAATGTACTAAGTATGCTAAGTAAACATACATAGCAAAACAATGTAATGTAAATCATGTACTAATAGTGTACTAATGAACATAGCAAGTATATGATGTGAAAACAGGAAAGCACGAAAGTAACAAGTAGGCAGATGTGTTTCACCCCAAAACGTTTGAAAAACAGCAAAAGAGGGGACTATGTACTCACTTGAGATTGCTTAGAAGTTTTAGGATAACCACCAAGCAAGCTAGAAGATCACGGAATCAAACAACACCAAATATAGGTAACCATGTTAATAAACCGGACCTACATCGGAGGATCGGATAGAATGAGGGTCCATAAACCAAATGAGTGTGGGACCTCATGTAATATGGTTTAACAAAGCCTACATACTAAAATGAAACCTAATCCAAGTGATTACGACCCATTACGACCCGTTTAGGTAGCTTATGCTACTTTAACGCGTCGTTCGCGTAAAACGTGTTCGGAATGCCTAACTAGCCCTATGATAAGTAAAATATGCCTTAACATGTCTAATATTGTTGCTAAGTCAGTTAAGATATAAAAAATTATGTTACATAGGCTTAAAATGAATTTTGGCGTAAAAAGGGCATTTTGGTAATTTACCTAAGGCATATAAACTACCTATCATGCGACTAATCAAACCTAAGTGACCATAAGGTATAACCTCAGAAGGTTATTCCCTATGCTACTATGGTCACTTAACATGTTTGGTCGGATCCTAATGATCGACCAAACGGGTCGTGTTCGAAAGTCTAAGCGGGTATTTAGTCCGCTTGACTTTCGGCTCCACACAAGCACTAATCTAAAAAAATGACGAGCTAAACATGCTAGAACATGTTTAGTTAAGTTAGAAAACAGGTTTTGATATCAAAACAAACGGTTTTGATATCCTAGAGTAGTTTGGTTACAAAATACGCGAGAAAACGCATTTTGGCCGAAACTACGACTCGTCACTGAGCCTAGATAACGTGGTAATCAGTAGGTATAGTCACTAGGGACTATAACCATCGTGATTACACTCACGTTATGAAGTTCAAACGAACTTCGCGTTGACCATAAAATGGTCAAAGCAGAAAGTCAAACGCAGTTTAACTTTAACAACAAAAACGAATGAAAAGAACGAAAGAATACTTACAGAAGGTCCCCGCAAGCTCTTGATCCGATTTACTCTCAGGTATGAAGCATAAACTTCAACTTAGAGAGCCAAAATCAGATTCAAGTGTGCTTTGGGAGGAAGTTAGGGTGGGTATTTATAGGAATTCAAGAACCGTTAAGATCGTTCATCGAAAACTGAGCTTTGATCTGGACCTTATATGTGTGCCCATGGTTTTCTAAAACCATTGAAGCCCCTAATATGGACTATGTTCATTGAATACCAACCCATGGTTTTGCAAAACCATGGGTTAAAACCATCAACACTTCAAAATGGACTAGGTTCATTGAATCTTCCAGAAATTTCAAAAATGGTCCCTGCACTTGTAAAACTTGATTTTTTGGCACTTTTAAGCCCCGTTAACCCCGTTTCAAGGCTCTAAAATAAATTTAAAGTATAGGGAACTTAAAATATGCTCAAAAACATCTCAGAGGTCGGTTCGTTTGGTCGCACGGTTGCGTTATTCGCTTAATTACTACGGAAGTCGTAACGAACGCAAAAACGATCCAAATTAAGCGACGAATGGAATTTTATCATGCCAAACACTAAAATAAAATATTTTAATGCTTACATAAATTTTTGGATGTCCGGATGTATTCAGAATGTAAGTTATGCGCGAAAATGCAAACTTGTGCACTTTTTGACGCTTTTAGTCCCTGAATGACCCAAAAGTTTATTTTAGCACACCGAACCCTTCAAAGCCTATTTCTAAGCTATGTAAAGGATATTTATGGTATGTTTAACTTATGGTCATGTTCCGGAATGTCTGTTCCAGTACGAATCGTCATACTTTCGTAGTTTGTCGAATTTAGTCCCTGTAAGCGATTAAACTTGATTTTGCCATACCAAAGCCTTCAAAACTTATTTCTAAGTTATGTAGAGGTTATTTAAGGTATGTTAAGCATATGTTGATGTTTCGGAGTGTTTGTTGCATTAAACTGATTACGTTTACGCACAAGTTGGCGTATAACTCTCCAGAAAGCGATGTAGAGTTTGAAATCGAACAAGAAATGATATGTGCAAAAGACACACATATTTATACTGATCCCAAGTATTAAATACAATATTTCATTGACTTGGTATTCGTTTGGTGGTCGCAGTGACACAGCTGTCACAGTCTCCCCTACTTTAGGAAATTTCATCCCGAAATTTATTTGTAGGAGTCTGTCTGTGACTTTGTGTTAAATGACCATCAAAGATAAAGCATAATCTTGTCGTTTTCCTCAACGGATATTTTTCAAAAGCGAAAATGAATGAACGGGGTCATTCTCCTCAACGGGTTCTTCGGAAATGAAAAATGAAGGATTTAACTAAACGGATATTCATTTCCCTCAACGGATATTCTTCAGGAGCGAAAACGAATGGATGATTCATTTTTCCTCAACGGGTTCTTAGTCAGAAACGAGAATGAAGGAATAATCAACGGATATTCATTTCCCTCAACGGATATTCTTCAGAAGTGAAAATGAATGGATGATTCATTTTCCTCAACGGGTTCTTCGTTAGAGACGGGAATGAAGGAATTATCAACGGATATTCATTTCCTCAACGGGTAATCTTCATAAACGAAAGTGAACAGACGGAGTCATTTTCAACAGTTGCTTCATCAGAGTTGGAAATGAAGGATTAAACAAACGGATATTCATTTCCTCAACGGATAATCTTTAGAAACGAAAGTGAACAGACGGAGTCATTTTCAACGGTTGTTTCATCAGAGTTGGAAATGAAGGATTACACAAACGGATATTCATTTCCTCAACGGAAAATCTTTAGAAATGAAAATGAACAGACAGAGTCATTTTCAACGGTTGCTTCATCAGAGTTGGAAATGAATTGGGTTAACTTTAGATACATGACAGAACTTGTTGTGATTTCTGTGCACTAAATTCCATAATTATGTATGCATCCATAATTACGTAATTCCTTGCACAGTCCGCACAGTTTGTCTTGTAATGTTTAGGGGAAGAAAATCAAGCCTGTGATGAGGGTGACTAGCCTACCATAGGGTCCTTTTAATTTGATCGACAGATGATCCTTTTTAATTAGGCCACCAAGGAGTCCTTTCAGTTATATCATCACATGATATTCCTAACCAGATTTTTGGATTAATCTATTTAACTAGACCTCTCAGTGGTCTAATTATGGAGTAGTACTTTATAATCCAAGGGACTTAACTACAACGTAGAAGTCCATTAAGGATTTTAGCTAGTACCTTTGGGTATCCTACTATGAATCCCTTATACGAAGATATGGAAGATTCTACGAGGATTTGGATAACTTAATTTGGATCACAAATAAAAACATAAATGGGAACACATAAGCACTTAATCACATAATTTTTTCCTTGGTTATTAATTGTTATTATCTTGTTATTGATTGCTATTAACTTGGCGTCGATTTGAACTTGGGTATTCAAGGCATACCAGGAACCTAGTTGATGGACTTCAACATCCTTAAGCATCTATCTGAAAATAGGTTGATCTTAAAAAATTTGATTTCTGATTACCAGGAATCATAATATTCTAATTAAGGTACACAATAATTAAGGACTTACGGAAATACCCTTAGGTACCCTATTAAGGATTTATAGTGGTATATTGGGTATTCTTCCAGAGTTGTAACTTGCGCCTGTACTTCGTTTTCCTTGGAAGAAACGGGTACTTAGGATTTTCGTGGAACACGCAAGAGATCATAAAGTGGAAGAATTTGGGGGTAGTCTGTTCTTCAAGGAATACGGTTCCTTGATTGTCGGTATTGCAGGGGTTATGTTGTTTTATACATGCAACCACATAAACATATTGCAATGTAAATAAAAGATTTATTTATAAACAACATCAGCAACTGTTTCATGGACCTTGACAACAAAAGAAAATAATACATAAGATGTGATTATTTCTAAACAGCGTTGTCTTCCATTCGGTCAGATGCTCATCCCTGCGCTGGATTCGCATTAGCAAGCTTTAGGCAGTTTCTTCGGAAATGGCCCATCTCGCCACAGTTGAAGCAAGAACCTGGTGGAAAACGACCTTGAGCAGGATTGTTGTTAACTTGATTTGGTGCAGCTGCGGTTGGGCAAACCCTTGCTGTATGACCTATAAGTCCACAAGCTTGGCATGTGCGGCATTTCACACCAGCATGATGATGTAGGCTACATTGGTTGCACAAGGGTGCAGTTCCGTTGTAGGGCTTCCTAGCAGGGGGTTGAGCTGGTTGGTTGGGGACGGCTTGATCATTGTGAGCAACCATGGAGAAGTTCTGAGAAGCCTTTCGCTTCATTGACTTCTTAGGGGATCCAGTCTGTTCATCCATGGTCTTTGATTCCTCGATCAGTTTCTTGTCACTTTTTCGGAAAAGTTTACCTTTCCTGATCTGAGATTCAGTCAAGGTTGCAGATAGCTCAATGGCCTGTCTAACTGTAGTAGGGTTGCTACCAGTCACAGTGTCTTGTATTGAGTCAGGGAGGCCATTAATGTACTTTTCGATTGCCTTATCCAAAGGCGTGATCATGTTTGGGCATAACAGACTTAACTCCTCATAACGGTCCGTGTAGGCTCGATGCTCACCGCTATCTTGCTTAAGATCGTCAAATTCCCTTTCTAAAGCCCTCAGTTCATGACGAGGACAGAACTCCTTCATCATAAGGGCCCTAAGTTCGGCCCAAGTCTGTGCTAAAGCAACCTCAGCACCACGGTCTCTCATAACCCCGTTCCACCATGTAAGAGCCCTCTTCTGAAACACACTGGAAGCAAACTCGACCTTGCGATTATCAGGACACTGAACGTGACGAAACGTACTCTCAGTGCTCTCGAACCACTGTAGGAGCCCAGTTGCTCCTTCAGAACCACTAAACTTGAGTGGCTTAGCCGAATTGAAACTCTTAAAATTGCATGGATCATTATTGTTGTTGTTGGCTTGGTTTAGTTGAGCAATAAGATTTGGGAAGGCAGCAACCATTTGCTGCGTGATGATTTCCGCCAGTTCGGCATTCGCTTCTGATTGTCGCGTCGAGCAGGCATTCTAAAGGAGGGAAACATGAAAGGAAACGAGCGAGATGATTAGATGAAAAGGATGAGGTGATACAAAAATTTGACAAAAGCAAAGATAGGGGTCTTTTGTTTGTTACCACAAGGCAAACAAACGACACATTGTGACTAATCAAAGTAAATGGGTCAAAAATAATGTATCGCGAAGACATGCTCGCCTATAAGTGAACACTCACCCCAAGAGTTCCCAGGTAAGAGTGACTGGTCCTTTTATGTGGATTTGTACGAACACTCTAGCCTTAGACAGAAGGGTACAGGCATTCACTCTTCCATTTTGCACGTGTTCACACTTTTTAGGACCCAAAACTTTGACGAGATTTTGAAAACTCAAAGGGGTTCAAGACCTTATAACAGAGAGTTCAAAACCTTACAACAGAGGGTTCAAAACCTTACAACAGAGGGTTCAAAACCTTACAACAGAGGGTTCAAAACCTAGTAATCAATCATCCAAGAATAGATGATTAATTTTCAAGGCGGATTCGGAATTGATGTCCCCGTTGTGGTTATCACCTAAGGATAGGTGAAGTGCATGTTTTAAGATCTAAACACAAGATAACTTGTGTTAGGGTCCTAGAAAGGTTATAGTCTAGGTCAAAGCATTACTAATAACCTAATTCCCTATAACCATTGGCTCTGATACCAACTTTTCTATCACACCCCGACCACGTAAAACAACAAAACGTGGCGGAAACGTCGGGGAGTGTTGTAACATAATTAATTGTTTCACAACCATGGAAATTAAAGTTACGTTTTATTTATCAAACAAGAGAGTTACATTGTCTTAAAACAGGAAACAAAGAGTACATAACATAATTAAACTGGTTCTAGCTTCATTTTAAGTTGCTAAGGCACGGGTCCGCCTATGTTTGACTTGATCATCCTATGCAACAGCCCCTGAAACATATGTGAAAATAGGTACGTCAGCATCAAAATGCCTGTGAGATACATAGGTTTTGTGAAAATAGGATTCATGACTTGTGTTTAAAGAAACTGTTTAATAAAAGTAGCCATGAATCTTGTTGAGTGGTTCCTTTCATAAGTCATTTGAAAAGTGATAAATAAACCAAATGATATATATGTATAAAAGAATAATGTATGGTTAAGTGAATAACCATGTAAAATGAGTTTGTATAAGTTAAGTTATTTGTAAAACGATGTTTATGTGAAGATTGTATTATAGATGTAATATGTCTAAACTGAAATGGTTTAAATAACGCTACGATATGTAATACCATAAAAGCACTTACACATCGCCTCGTTACTTAAATCACTTACCCAAAACAACCACCAAAATGTAATGTTTAACAATTGTAGAAATGTTTATGTATGGTCAAATACGGTTCACATGGTTCAACAGTTACAAACGGTTCATATAATCAAATGGTTACAACGGTTCACATAGTCAATAGTTACAACGGGTCACATAGTCAAATAGTTACAATGGTTCACATAGTCAAATAGTTACAAATGGTTCAAAATGTAATATAATGTGTTCATATGCTGGATGAGCATATGCAACAAAATGCAATGTAAAACAATGTGTCCATGTGTTGAGTAAACATATGCAACTAATGTAATGTAAATCAATGTGCTAGCATGCCCAGTCAACATACGTAGCAGAAATGTAAAGTAAAACAATGTACTAAGTATGCTAAGTAAACATACATAGCAAAACAATGTAATGTAAATCAATGTGCTAGCATGCTCAGTCAACATACATAGCAGAAATGTAAAGTAAAACAATGTACTAAGTATGCTAAGTAAACATACATAGCGAAACAAAGTAATGTAAATCATGTACTAATAGTGTACTAATGAACATAGCAAGTATATGATGTGAAAACAGAAAAGCACGAAAGTAACAAGTAGGCACATGTGTTTCACCCCAAAACATTTGAAAAACAGTAAAAGAGGGGTCTATGTACTCACTTGAGATTGCTTAGAAGTTTTAGGATAACCACCAAGCAAGCTAGAAGATCACGGAATCAAACGGCACCTAATATAGGTAACCATGTTAATAAACCGGACCTACATCGGAGGATCGGATAGAATGAGGGTTCGTAAACCAAATGAGTGAGGGAACTCATGTAATATGGTTTAACAAAGCCTACATACTTAAATGAAACCTAATCCAATTGCTTACGACCCATTACGACCCGTTTAGGTAGCTTAAGCTACTTTAACGCGTCGTTCACGTAAAACGCGTTCGGAATGCCTAACTAGCCCTATGATAAGTAAAATATGCCTTAACATGTCTAATATTTTTGCTAAATCAGTTTAGATATCAAAAATTATGTTACATAGGCTTAAAATGAATTTTGGCGTAAAAAGGGCATATAAACTACCTATCATGCGACTAATCAAACCTAAGTGACCATAAGGTATAACCTCAGAAGGTTATTCCCTATGCTACTATGGTCACTTAACATGTTTGGTCGGATCCTAATGATCGACCAAAAGGGTCGTGTTCGAAAGTCTAAGCGGGTGTTTAGTCCGCTTGACTTTCGGCTCCACACAAGCACTAATCTAAAAAAAATGACGAGCTAAACATGCTAGAACATGTTTAGTTAAGTTAGAAAACAGGTTTTGATATCAAAACAAACGGTTTTGATAACCTAGAGTAGTTTGGTTACAAAATACGCGAGAAAACGCATTTTGGCCGAAACTACGACTCGTCATTGAGCCTACATAACGTGGTAATCAGTAGGTATAGACACTAGGGACTATAACTATCGTGATTACACTCACGTTATGAAGTTCAAACAAACTTCGCGTTGACCATAAACTGGTCAAAGCAGAAAGTCAAACGTAGTTTGACTTTAACGACAAAAAACGAATGAAAAGAACGAAAGAATACTTACAGAAGGTCCCCGCAAGCTCTTGATCCGATTTACTCTCAGGTATGAAGCATAAACTTCAACTTAGAGAGCCAAAATCAGATTCAAGTGTTCTTTGGGAGGAAGTGAGGGTGGGTATTTATAGGAATTCAAGAACCGTTAAGATCGTTCATCGAAAACTGAGCTTTGATCTGGACCATACATGTGTGCCCCTGGTTTTCTAAAACCATGGGAGCCCCTAATATGGACTATGTTCATTGAATACCAGCCCAGGGTTTTGCAAAACCATGGGTTAAAACCATCAACACTTCAAAATGGACTAGGTTCATTGAATCTGCCAGAAATTTCAAAAATGGTCCCTGCACTTGTAAAACTTGATTTTTTGGCACTTTTAAGCCCCGTTAACCCCATTTCAAGGCTCTAAAATAAATTTAAAGTATAGGGAACTTAAAATTTGCTCAAAAACATCTCGGATGTTGGTTCGTTTGGTCATACGGTTGCGTTATTCGCTTAATTACGACAGAAGTCGTAACGAACGCAAAAACGATCCAAATTAAGCGACGAATGGAATTTTATCATGCCAAACACTAAAATAAAATATTTTAATGCTTACATAAATTTTTGGATGTCCGGATGTCTTCAGAATGTAAGTTATGCGCGAAAATGCAAACTTGTGCACTTTTTGACGCTTTTAGTCCCTGAATGACCCAAAAGTTTATTTTAGCACACCGAACCCTTCAAAGCCTATTTCTACGCTATGTAAAGGATATTTATGGTATGTTTAACTTATGGTCATGTTCCGGAATGTCTGTTCCAGTACGAATCGTCATACTTTCGTAGTTTGTCGAATTTAGTCCCTGTAAGCGATTAAACTTGATTTTGCCATACCAAAGCCTTCAAAACTTATTTCTAAGTTATGTAGAGGTTATTTAAGGTATGTTAAGCATATGTTGATGTTCCGGAGTGTTTGTTGCATTAAACTGATTACGTTTACGCACCAGTTGGCGTATAACTCTCCAGAAAGCGATGTAGAGTTTGAAATCGAACAAGAAATGATATGTGCAAAAGACACACATATTTATACCGATCCCAAGTATGAAATACAATATTTCATTGACTTGGTATTCGTTTGGTGGTCGCAGTGACGCATCTGTCACATATAGTTCGTATCGTCTAGCTAACATACAAGTCTGAAAATTGACGCATTAATTTAATATACAAAACTTGGGTAGTAACAATAGTATCGGGTTCGAGAAACTACGACGGAAGGCCCATGGATTTTATTAAGGAAGTAAAATGGACTTTCTAAAATTTGTATAGATGTTTTCAAATAAACACCTAATCAGAAAGTTTTCCTTGGAATAAAATTATTTGTAAGAGAATATGTGAACTCACCTTCCTTTGTGTTGACACTTGATTTTTAACGTGTTCTACAGGTACTTGAATTCGGCTTCGGGAATTATGGCGTATCTTGTGGTTGTTGATGCATGTTTTATCATTTAAAATGTTGGACTAACTTTTAAAATTTTCTGGGACAATGTAATAAGATCCATAAGGATCAAAAGACAACTTTATTTTGTCATGGTTATGTCGTGCTTTGGGACGTTAATTTTAAAATCAAAGTTTTAAAGTAAGTAATAATGTCCAACACTATAATGCATCAAACATCAAGATAGAAATGGGCACCAGCTTCCGTCACCACTACGTTTTATATTCCGCTGTGACGTTTTTGGGGTGTGACACGTTTGGTCGTACGGTTGCGTCATTCGGTTAATTACGACGAAAACTCGAACGGACGCGAAAACGATCCAAATTGCGCGACGAATGGTATTTTTGCATTCCAAACACTAAAATAAAATATTTTAATGATTACAAAAAATTTTCGATGTCCGGATATGTTTAGAACGTAAGATATGCGCGCAAATGCAAACTTATGCACTTTTTGACCCTTTTAGTCCATGTTTGATCAAAAAGTTTATTTTCACATGACGAACCCCTCAAAGCCTATTTCTAAGCTATGTAAAGGATATTTAGGGTATCTTTAACTTATGATCATGTTCCAGAATGTTCGTTACCATACGAATCCGTATACTTTCGTAGTTTGACGCAAATAGTCCCTGTGATCGAATAAACTTGTTTTCGACACACCAAACCATCCAAAACTTATTTCTAAGTTATGTAAGGGTTATTTTGTCACACCCCGACCGCGTAAAACAATAAATCGTGGCAGAATCATCAGGGAGTGTTGTAACAGAATCATTGTTTCAAAACACACCCAAATTTGAAGTTTCGTTTTATGAAACATTAAATATTTACATCGTCTGGAAATCTAAATAAACAATTTAAACATAGTCTATCATTGTTATTAAGTCACTAAGGCCTCGTCCAGTCCTATGTGAGCATGCATCCTAGCAATCAACATCATTCAACAACACCTGAAACATATGTGAAAACAAAGTCAGCAAAGAAATGCTGGCGAGTACATAGGTTTTTGAGAGTGTTGGATTCATGGCTAGTTTACATGCTGCAATACTTAATTAAAAACCTTGTTTTGAAAAGTATTGTATTGCGACATAATTAACCAACTCAAATCAAGTTGGTTATAATTTTATAAAATCTCGTAGCCATGATTCTTAACTCGACACGCCCCGTGTCCACCCTTTTCTCTTTCTTCATTAATACAGTTTGTCTTTATTAGCTCCACACGCCCTCGTGTCCGCTGGGCACGCCCCCGTGTCCGTCTGACACTCTCTCTCTTCATTAATTGTAATTCGCAATTACAATTAATGCGCCTGCTGTACTTTCGCCACGCCCCCGTGTCCGCTGGGCACGGCCCCGTGGTGGGCAATAGAAGCTTCTACAGGTTTGTCTTTAGTGCCAGAGCTGTCCATCCTGAGCACTGCCCCGTGTCCACTGGACACGGCCCCGTGTTGAGCTGGGCACGCCCCGTGTCGAGCTGGGCACGCCCCGTGTCGAGCTGGGCACAGCCCCATGCTCAGCTGGGCACAGCCCCATGCTCAGCTTTCTTCTTGTTTTTGCTTTGGGAGATGTTGTCGAGGAGGTCGGGCATGCCACGTTTGTTCCTTTTCTTGTATTTATGTTAGATTTAGCTGCATTTTTGCTTCTTTTGTTAATTTGAGCTCATTTAATCCTGAAAATAGAAAAGGAAGACAAAAGCATACTTTTTCCAACATTAGTACTAAAAATTGGTTAGTTTTATGCCACAATTGATGTAATTTATATGTTGCATTTTGCACACATCAAATACCCCCACACTTGATTCTTTGCTTGTCCTCAAGCAAAACTCTTTAATATGTGGCTTACACTCCCAAATGGAATGGGTAGAAGAGAAGGTTTTGGGCTTGCCTTGAGTGTCGGGAATCCAAGATTTTTATTAGGTTTTATTTTTATGTTATTTACAATCCTATTCATTATGATTTATTTAGAACATTACATAAGAGAAATTACTTATTTGGGCATAACATGCCTCTTTAAAATTTTATTTATGTACAAGTTCACATACCTCACGGGGGATCACTCAACACTCGACCGAAGATGTATTTTAGTGAATCACTCGAGAGCGGCATGGAACTTACTCCTACCATAGGCTTGCCAAGCAATCAATCCTCCTCCTTTTTAACTATACACCTTTGTAAACATCAAGAGGACTTTTGGGTGAAGGGTTAGGCTTGGGTTAAAGGTAGGTGGTTGGGTTAGTGGTTAGTGGAAAAGGCTAAAAACGTAACAAGCGTCGGTTTTCGTAAGACTTTTTTTTTATAACTCTTATTTTTGATGAAGCTATTATTCAAACAAAGTTATTTTTGATGAACTTGTTTGTTTATTTTCTTTTGCTTCATCATCAACATCCAAATTTTTTTTTTTTTTTTTTTTTTGGAAGAGTCATATGAAAAACCGAGCTAGTTACTAAAACAAAGGGTTAAAAATGAAAAAGGTTTTGGTGGGTGAAAGGGTGTTTGGTTTGGGTTATGAAATGAAAAGGTTTAGGCTCGAAGGGGCTAACTAGGGGGATTTTGGGTAGGTGGTAAAAAAAAGAAAAATAATGGTGTAGAAATAAAAAGGGTTAGTCCTAATGCCTCCATCATTTACTTACTCGGGTTTAAGTTGGTAAGGACCGGGAATGTATCGTCGTGGCAAGTTCTAGAGTTGTAAGAACCAAGCGGCTATTCACACAAGAAACGAAAAATGAGCATTTAATTTAAAGATATGTATTTGTATGCTCAATAAAGGCTCAAAACTCACTTTTGTGGGAATGGGTTTTTATGTGATCAAGTATATATAATCAAATTTTAACTAAGTTTGTCATGCCTTTTCATAATTTTCTTATGTTGGTTCTTTTTATCACGACGCTATCGGTTGTAAATTTGTAAAAATATAACCTTTTTAAGAACTTGAATTTCCCGAGTTAAACCTAGACAAGTAAAAAAAATGAAAATTTTTGAAAAAATTTGGGGTGATTAGCGGTTCCAATAGAGTTTTGTGTAAGGCTTGTATTTAGGACTTGCAAGATTCAAGGTTTTAGCATCCCCCCACACTTAAATTACACATTGTCCTCAATGTGTCCCAAAAATAAGTTTTTAGGTTGATTGAATGTGTAAAAGTGGGTTAAAAACAAGATTTTATGGTACTGGGTAGCTGAACACGGGGTGGTGTTGGCTGAGCACGGCCCAGTGTCCAGACTGCCAGTACCAAAATTAAACAGAAGGCTGGGCACGGGGGCGTGTTCAGTGAGCACGGCCCCGTGTCCAGGTACCTGAACTGGGCATTTTCTACAGAACCTTGGACATGGGGAGTGTTGGGTGAGCACGGCCCCGTGCTGAACTTGCTGTAATGAAGAAAAATCATCGGGAGGCTCTGTTTTTGTGTATGGGGTGTTGGTTCAAGCTTCCCTTATCATCCTTCACCATCCCGAGTGTGTTTTATTCCTGAAAATTAAAAACTAAACTAGAAAACATAAAGGTTAATCTAAACTAAACTACGGATAGTTCCGCGGAATGCCTCCGTGGTGCGCCACGTTTATAAGGGTCCTTGGCTAGACCCTCCTTATCGGGTGGTTCTGGCTCATCTTCAATTAGGGGGTCGTAATTGCCGAATGGATATTTCATTGATCGCTCAAGATCGACACTTTTTTTGAATGCCCCTAATTGAAGAGGTAGATTGTTGTACTTCCGGTTTTTCAAAGCTTCGTGGGTTTTTACAAATGGTCGTCCCAACACTAGAGGAGCGTCATCGAGGATGACAAAGTCGGTGGGAACTACCATTTGATTTGTTTGAACCAAGACATCCTCAACTATACCGATTGATTTTATTACTTTCCGATTGGATAGAAAAATGGGTATTTGAAGTGGAGGAAAATCACTAATACTTAATTTTTCGAAAATGTATTTAGGCATTATGTTAACACAAAGATCTTTATCAATTGTGACATTACTAATAAATGAATTTTGAAAGAAACATGGAACCGGTGTAATGTTAATTTCAAATGGGTCTTCTTTTATTAGTGAGGTTTGATCATCAGTTAACTTAACACTTACCGTTTCGTCAATTTTAGTGTTAGTGTTTAACTCTTTTAAAAACTTAGCATGAGTGGGTACTAAACAATGATTTTCAAAAGAAGGTGATAAGAGATTAATTTCTTCAAAATTAGACTCTCCTTGGATTTTAACATTGTCGGACTCACCTTTTTCGTTGTTTAACTCATGTGTCTGTTTTTCACTTATTTGTTCTTCCATTTTTACACTTTCAGTTATCTTTTCATTTTTTAATTCTTCTCTTGCGCGGGACTCCTCTTCCCTTGCGCGAGCTTCTTTTATACATCGATCGATAACTCTAATGTGTTCTAATATCCTATCGGTCACTTCGGTTATAGAAAAAGAATCGGGATTTTCTAAGCTTGAATCCGGTTGTTCGACCCTTTGTTCCTCATAATACCCATGTGAAGTAGATGGTTCACACCATTGTCCTTCATTGTAAGCATATGATGGATAAGGTTCATAATTTTGTTCTTCATAATACTCATATGAGGTGGGTTGTTCACGCCATGGTTCCTGATAGTAAGTATACGAAGGTGGTGGCTCATATCTTGGTTCCTCAAAGTATGAGTATGAAGGCTCATACCTTGGTTCATAAAAATATGAGTATGAGGGAGGAGGTTCATACCTTTGGTCTTCATAGGATGTGTATGAAGTTGATGGCTCGTATCTGGGCTCCTCATAGTAGGTGTATGAATTGGATGGTTGATATGAGCGATTATTTTGAACCGATCGTGAGTTACGACAATTAGTGCAATAATTACCCCTATAATCATCCTCCTCATAGGTGTAGTTGTAACCTCCTGAGTATTGATCCATAAGAATCACTCAGCAGACCACAACCAAGTCCCGAGATCAGAAAACAAAAAGAAAAACGGAAACAGAGGCTGGACACGGCACCGTGTTCAGTGGACACGGCCCCGTGTTCAGAATCCGTATCTGGGCGTTTTAATTAAATTTACTGATTTCGTTGAGCACGGGGCGTGTTCAGTGAGCACGGCCCGTGTTCAAGCTTCTGTTACTGGGTGTTTTATGAAAAATATGCAGCACGGCCCCGTGTTCAGCGAGCACGGCCCGTGTTCAACCTACTGTAAATGCAAAACTAAACTAAAATGCAGAAAAATGTGGGCCCGTTTTGAAAAGGTTTTGAAAAACTGATTAGGCTGTCGATTTTAAGCTTTCCTAAAATCCTTGTGTCCCCGGCAACGGCGCCAAAAACTTGATGCGTGCGAAGTGTTACTTATTTTAGGTGTATATTTTAAGCCCTTTTTAACACTTATTTTAGCCAAGTTTTAAATTTATAAAACACGATATTTCACTAACACTAAACACACATATGGGCAAGTGCACCCATCGTTGAGTGTAGTATAGCGTTGGTAAGATACCGAGGTCGTCCAAGGACACAAGAGCTTTTAGTACCGGTTTATCCTCAATGTCTAACCAAAATAAAAGTTTAGAAAAATGTTTTAAACTAAGAAAATTAAAAACTAACTAAAATGCTGAAAATAAAAATAAAAGAAAAACAGATAGACAAGATGAATCACTTGGTTCCGACTCATATCTAGTATAACCTTTGATTATTTCCGCACTTTTGCACATAATTAAGAGATTATCTTAGTTATTGTAGTAGGCCCCTCTTTTGAAGGTGACGTTACCCTCACCCCAGTAGTTTGAGTCAGCAGGGATACAATCCTAAAAGGGTGGATTATTGGAAGATAATGAATTAAGTTATTAATGCAGTATTGTGGTAGGCCCCGCTTTTGGCGGTGACGTTACCCTCGGCTAAGTAGTCTGAGTCAGCAGGGATACAGTCCTAAATAGCCGGGTTATAGTATTAATAGTAGTTAACTTATGAGGGGATCAAAGAGTTTGGACCCCCGCCATCCAATACCGTGAAGTATTGAAGGAGGTCCTACTAAATTTGACCCAGGTCCATTGCAGGACCTCTAAACGCTGAACAATGGCAAGACCTTTACCAAACCGTTCCCTTAACCCCCGACCAGGTAGCAAACATATCTCCATATAGACCGTGGAGATATGAATGGTGAAAATCCTTTATTTTATATAGACAGTAAAATAATGCCAAGACACCACGGACAAACGATAAGGAAAGATCACCTTCAACATAAGTAACTAGTTATTAAAGTCATCAATACAAAACCAAATAAAAAGTGCAAAAGATTAGAAATAAAAAGTATTATACTAGACACTTTGTCTTCACCAAGTGATGTAAGAGACTTAGGCAAACATGGCCTTGATTGTCAAGAACTCTTACGATCAATCTTGGATCCTGAGACGACTCACACACTCTATGATGGACAATGGATGATGGTGGTGGATGATGGTGTTGTGATGGTGGTGGGTGGTGGATGAAGTGTGAGAGAGGTGGTGTGCCAAGGGATGGTTTGAGCTTGAGCCAAGCATTCCTATTTATAGCCTGTACAGAAGCCTGGACACGGCCCCGTGTCCGCTGGACACGGCCCCGTGTCCACCCTTTTCTCTTTCTTCATTAATACAGTTTGTCTTTATTAGCTCCACACGCCCCCGTGTCCGCTGGGCAAGCCCCCGTGTCCGTCTGACACTCTCTCTCTTCATTAATTGTAATTCGCAATTACAATTAATGCGCCTGCTGAACTTTCGCCACGCCCCCGTGTCCGCTGGGCACGGCCCCGTGGTGGGCAATAGAAGCTTCTACAGGTTTGTCTTTAGTGCCAGAGCTGTCCATCCTGAGCACTGCCCCGTGTCCGCTGGACACGGCCCCGTGTTGAGCTGGGCACGCCCCGTGTCGAGCTGGGCACGCCCCGTGTCGAGCTGGGCACAGCCCCATGCTCAGCTGGGCACAACCCCATGCTCAGCTTTCTTCTTGTTTTTGCTTTGGGAGATGCTGTCGAGGAGGTCGGGCATGCCACGTTTGTTCCTTTTCTTGTATTTATGTTAGATTTAGCTGCATTTTTGCTTCTTTTGTTAATTTGAGCTCATTTAATCCTGAAAATACAAAAGGAAGACAAAAGCACACTTTTTCCAACATTAGTACTAAAAATTGGTTAGTTTTATGCCACAATTGATGTAATTTATATGTTGCATTTTGCACACATCAACAACCAACAAGTTTGTTTACTATATCGAAATCGTTATTAATTTAATATAAACCATTTTAATCGTTTTTGAAACCATTGTTATAATATCGAAAATCGTTTTGAAAACCATCGTTAAAATATCGAAATCATTTTGATACATATGAATCACCCCAAAACAATTCAAAACAGTAAAATAGGGGAACTATGTACTCACCTGAGAATGCTTAGAAGTCTTGAACAACAACCAAGCAAAGCTAGAGGGAGCACGGAATCAATCGGCAATCTAATAATTATATAAATAACCCGGACCTAAGTCGGAATATCAGATAGGATGAGGTTTTGTAAACCAAATGAGTATTGGAACTCATATGACATGGTTTAACAAAGTCTACATTCTAAATTGAAACCTAACCTAAGTGCTTTCGACCCATTGTGACCCATTAAGGTAGCTTAAGCTACTTTAACATGTCGTTCGCGCAAAAGCGTGTTCGAGACGTCTAACTAGTCCTATGACAATTATTATATGCCTAAACATGATTAAATATGTTGCATAATCAATTAAGTGACAAAAGTTTGTGTTACATATGCTTAATTACCAATTATGCATGAAAAGGGCATTTTGGTTATTTACCTAAGGCATATAAACTACCTATCATACAACTAATTAAACCTAAGTGACCATAAGGTATAACCTCGGAAGGTTATTCCCTATGCAACTATGGTCACTAAACATGTTTGGTCGGATCCTAATGATCGACCAAACGGGTCGTGTTCGAAAGTCTAAGCGGGTGTTTAGTCCGCTTGACTTACGACTCTACACAAGCACTAATCTAAAAGTGACGAGTTAAACATGTTAAAACATGTTTAACGAATTTAGAAAATATATTTGGTATCAAAACAAACGGTTTTGATACCTATAAGTAGTTTGGTTACAAAACACGCAAGAATGCGCATTTTGGCCGAAACTACGACTCGTCACTACACCTAGATAACGTGGTAATCAGTAGGTATAGTCACTAGGGACTATAACCATCGTGATTACCCTCACGTTATGAAGTTCAAATGAACTTCGCTTTGACCATAAACTGGTCAATGCAGAAAGTCAAACGCAGTTTGACTTTCAGACTTGAAAAGCGATAAAAGAACGAAAGAATACTTACAAAAGGTCCCCGCAAGCTTTGATCCGATTTACTCTCAGGTATGAAGCATAAACTTCAACTTAGAGAGCCAAAATCAGATCAATGTGGGTTTTGCAAGTGAAAGAGGATAGCTATTTATAGGAAAACTAGAACCGTTAGGATCGTTCATCGTAAAACGAGCTTCGATCTCATCCGTACATATGTGCCCATGGTTTTGTGAAACCATGGGAGCCCATAGTTTCATTAAAACCATGTGCAAATGAGGGGAACAGCTGGAACAAGCTGGAATTTAGATTTTTCATTTTGGTCCCTTCCTAAGATAACTATGGCAGAATGACAATTTTGGTCCCTAAACTTCAGAATCTTGCATTTTGGCTCATTTTTGACACGTTTAAGCCCCGTTAACCTCATTTCAAGGCTCTAAAATGAAGTTAAAGCATAAGGAACTCAAAACATGCCCAAAAATATCCCGGATGTCGGTTCGTTTGGTCGTACGGTTGCGTTGTTCGGTTAATTAAGACGGAAGTCGTAACGGACGCAAAAACGATCCAAATTACGCGACGAATGGAATTTTATCATGCCAATCACTAAAATAAAATATTTTAATGATTACATAAAGTTTTGGATGTCTGGATGTATTCAAAACGTAAGATATGCGCGAAAATGCAAACTTATGCACTTTTGACGCTTTGAGTCCCTGAATGACCAAAAAGTTTATTTTAGCACACCGAACCCCTCAAAGCATATTTCTAAGCTATGTAAAGGATATTTAGGGTATGTTTAACTTATGGTCATGTTCCGGAATGTTCGTTACAGTACAAATCGGCATACTTTCGCAGTTTGTCGAAATTAGTCCCTGTAAGCGAATAAACTTGATTTCGCCACACCAAACCCTCCAAAACTTATTTCTAAGTTATGTAAAGGTTACTTATGGTATGGTAAGCCTATGTCACTGTCCCGGAGTGTTTGTTGCATTAAACTTGTTATATTTACGCATCAGTGCGGGTATAACCTTCCAGAAAGCGATTTAGAGCCCGAAATCGAACAAGAATTGATATGTGCAAATGATACACATATTTATACAAATCCCAAGTATGAAACACAACATTTCATTGATTTGGTATTTGTTCGATGGCCGTGGAGGCACAGATGTCACAGTCTCCCCTAGTTCAGGAAATTTTGTCCTGAAATTTAATTAGAGGAAACTTGTGAGAGCTCAAAACATAAAGTCGAAAAGATAAAACAACACTGGTTAGGGTTCTGAACTTCTAGTAACTTTAAATAACATTATGCTTGTAATGTAAGAGGGACACTTATATACAAGTATATGAAGCGCCATTGGTGCGTCCACCGTACCTCCATTACATTGTTCACGTTTCGTTATTGTTGTCACTATTGGTTCTTACACATGATAAATCTTACTGTGGTTTCCGTGCACTGAATTTTTATAATTATGTATGCGTCCATAATTACGTAATTCCTTGCATAGTCCACACAGTGCATTTGATAATGTGTAGGGGAAAACCAAATGAATGAACCTGTGATGAGTGTGACTGGACCACCATAGGGTCCTTTCAGCTGTATCATCACATGCCACTCTTAACCAGATTCTGAATCAATCTTTAACTAGACCACTCAAGGGTCTCTTTTCGAATCGTGGAATGGTAGTATATAACCCAAGGGTTTTAACTACCACTTAGAAGCCCATTAAGGATTTAAGGTAGTACCTTTTGAATATCCTACTATGAATCCCTCATATGAAGATATGGAAGATTCTATGAGGATTTGGATAACGAAAATCGGATCACACAAAAACATAGAGGAGAACACATAAACACATAATCACACAATCGCATAATTGTTTAATTTGACCTTTAGTTTGTTATCTTTGGACACGGGTATTTAAAGCATACCAGGAATCCAATCTGTGGATTTCATTTGGCACTTTAAATATTTTCAAGAATCTAACTATGAAGATAGGAAGATCTTAATAGGAATTCGGTTTGTCCTTATTGAGTTGTAATGTACATATTAAGGTGTACAAGGAATCCAATCAGGGCTCCGATTTGGGCGATAATCATCCACAAGGATTCTTAAAATAGAGCAACCCATCGCCCCTTTCGTTTCGAGTTTAAGCTCGAGTTGAAGTGGTAGCTCATATTTCAATAAGCCTTCGTTTACACAAGATCGTTGTGCTTTATGGAAAAAAGATTTGAATATCAGATAGAGTTTGAACATAATGAAGCTTGACTCGTTCCTTTCGACTAAGCGCATCGGCTACGATATTCGCCTTACCAGAAAGGTAGCGAATCGCGCAATCGTAATCGTTCAAGAGTTCAACCCATTGTCGTTGCCTCATGTTTAGCTCCTTTTGATTAAGAATGAGCCGGAGACTTTTGTGGTCTTGTGAAAACCACACACTTCGTTCCATAGAGGTAGTGTCTCCAGATTTTGAGAGCAAATGCCACAACACCTAACTCAAGATCATGAGTTGTGTAGTTCTTTTCATGAACTTTCAACTGTCTTGACGTATATGCTATGACTTTACCTCATTGCATAAGAACATAACCAAGGCCTAGATTCGACGCGTCATAAAAGACAACGAAATCATCGTTTCCATTGGGCAAGGACAAAACAGGAGCATCACATAGCTTCCGTTTCAGCATTTGGAACGCTTCTTCTTGCTTATATCCCCACTCCAAAGGCTTATTCTTCTGAGTCAAAGCAGTGAGTGGCACCGCGATATTCGAGAAGTTTGAAATAAAACGACGATAATAACCAGCGAGACAAAGAAAAGAACGAATTTCTGTAGGTGTCGTTGGTGTATTCCAATCTTTAATTGCAGCAAACTTGGATGGATCCACATGAATACCCTGCTTGTTGACTATATGATCCAAAAACTGAACTTCTTTAAGCCAAAATTCACACTGCGAGAATTTAGCAAAAAATTGTTCCTTCCTTAGGAGTTCCAAAGTCAAACAAAGGTGTTGCTCGTGATCGGCTCGAGACTTCGAATAAACCAGGATATCGTCGATGAGCACAATAATGAACTTATCTAAATAAGGTTTGCAGACCCTATTCATTAAGTCCATAAAGATAGTTGGGGCATTTGTCAAACCCAAAGGCATGACTGTAAACTCGTAATGCCCATATCTCGTGCGGAAAGCAGTTTTGGGAATATTTTCTTCGAGAACACGAAGTTGATGATACCCAGAACGCAGATCGATCTTGGAAAAACAGGTAGCACCTTGCAGCTGATCAAAGAGATCATCGATTCGAGGTAGGGGATATCGATTCTTAATGGTAAGCTTATTAAGCTTATGATAATCGATACACATTCGAAAAGATCCATCTTTCTTCTTCACAAAGAGGACAGGAGCTCCCCTAAGGTGAATAATTTGATCGGATGAATCCTTTATTAGATAACTCTTGAAGCTGTTTCGATAATTCTTACATCTCAGATGGTGCAAGACGATAAGGTGCTTTCGCAATTGGGTTAGCATTGGGTACAAGGTCAATATGAAACTCAACTTGACGAACTGGAGGCAAACCAGGCAGTTCATCAGGAAACACCTCTGGATAATCCCGAACAATCGGAATATCCTGAATACTCAGGCTCTTGCCTTTCTCCTCGGTGAAATGTGCCAAAAAAGCAACATGTCCTTTTCGTATATAACTTTGGGCCTTCGTACACGACATGAGCTTCAATCCACCAGAAGGTTTCTCGCCACGAACTTCCAGAACATCGCCAGACGAAAGAGGAATGCGAACAATCTTATCGAAACAAACCACCTCAGCATGATGTTCAGCTAACCAATCCATCCCTATGATAATGTCGAAACTCCCAAGTTGCATCGGTGTGAGGTCAATAGGAAAAAGGTGATTATCAAAGTTCAATTGATAGTCGCAAATAACAGAATTCAATACAAGAGGTTTACTAAGAGCAACTTCGACAGATAAGGGTTTCCTTAGATATCTAACCAAGGAATTAAAGTGATTAATCAAATTGTCACTTCGTTTCTTAGAATGAAGCGAGCACTTAAAATTTTCGAGGAATTAATGAGCGATCACATGAACGAGAGAACTACAAATACGGTTCTTTGGTGTAGGTATCGTAGGGGTATGCCATACACACATGCAACTATATTTGTACATTAGAATTGCAAATAAAATTTATTTATAAACAAAATCGATTGTTTCCGAGTTCAAAGGAAAACACTAGAAAGATAAACATAAGATTCGGATTATTCAAAGCAGCAGCTTCTTCTAATCGGCCAAATGCTCATCCGTGGGTCGGATTTGCATTGAAAATCTTTGGGTATCTATCCCTGACATAACCCGTCTCGCCATAGGTGTAGCAAATACCAGGAGGAAAACGAGCCTGTGCTGGATCTGCTTGAAATTGAACGGGGTACTGAAAAGCTTGGTTTAGCACAGTGACTGAACGACAGTCTCGTGCCAAATGACCAATGAGTCCACAGTTGAAACATTTCCGACATTTGACACTGGTATAGTGGTGGAGGTTACACTGATTGCACAGAGGAGCAGTTCCTAAGTACGGCTTCTTGGCTGGTGGTGCTGCCACCTGGCTAGGTTTTGCTTGATTTGGTGTAACGGCTATGGGACCCTTTGGAGCTTTACACTTCTTTGACTTTTTCGAAGGCTCGGATTCTGCTTCTTTTGATGCTTCTTGGGTGGCTTCATTATTGAGACGAGACATGGCGATACCTAAATCCACAGTCTTCAGGATTACTTCGCCTATTAGCTAGGCAAATTTGCCAGTTTGCTCGGACATTTGAGTGTCGTTGCGATGAAGAGACATTCTAGAGGAATGAAAGTATAGGAGAAAACAAGTGAAATGTTATCGGATAATTAAAACAGAACAACAACGCATAGAAATTGCGATCATTTGTTTGTTACCTAAGGCAAACAAATGAGACAGTAATTAATCAAAGTAAACGGGTCATATTAATGTATCACTTAAGACATGCTCGCCTATAAGTGAATACTCACCCCAAGAGTTCCTAGGTAAGAGTGACTGGTCCGATGTTGCGGATTTGTACGAACACTCTAGCCTTAGACAGAAAACTCAGGGTACAGACATTCACCCTTCCAGTTCGCTCGTGTTCACATTATAAGACCCAAACTTTGACGAGATTTTGAAAACTTAGAGGGTTCAAAACCTTATAATAAATCATCCTAGAACAGATGATTGGTTTTCAAAGCGGATTCGGAATTTGTGTTCTTGTTGTGGTTGTCGCCTAAGGATAGGTGACGGTATTGTTTTATGACTAAACGCAAGTAAACTCGCGTTAGGGTCCTAGGAAGGTTATAGACTAGGTCAAAGCATTACTAATAACCTAATTCCCTATAACCTTGAGCTCTGATACCAACTTTTCTGTCACACCCCGACCGCGTAAAACAACAAATCGCGGCGGAATCATCGGGGAGTGTTGTAACAGAATCATTGTTTCAAAACACACGGAAATTTGAAGTTTCATTTTATTAAACATTAAATATTTACATCGTCTGGAAATCTAAATAAACAATTTAAACATAGTCTATCATTGTTATTAAGTCACTAAGGCCTCGTCCAGTCCTATGTGAGCATGCATCCTAGCAATCAACATCATTCAACAACACCTGAAACATATGTGAAAACAAAGTCAGCAAAGAAATGTTGGCGAGTACATAGGTTTTTGAAAGTGTCGGATTCATGGCTAGTTTACATGTTGCAATACTTAATTAAAAACTTTGTTTTGAAAAGTATTGTATTGCGACATAATTAACCAACTCAAATCAAGTTGGTTATAATTTTATAAAATCTCGTAGCCATGATTCTTAACTCGAAAACATTTTTTTTTAGAAAAACCAATTTGTAAAACATCTCGTATTAAATCGTTAATAAATCTCGTTAATAAAACTCGTTAATAAATCTCGTTAATAAATCTCGTATATAAAACTCGTTAATAAATCTCGTATGGTTTATATCATTTCGAAAACCTCGTTTGTGTGACATCGTTTTAAGATCGTTTACCCAAGTGAACTAAATAACGCCACGGTATGTAATATGATGAAAACACTTATATATAGGAAGTACCAGCGGCGTATCCACCATGCTTTCATCACCTTACACCCGTCCCGTTATCTAAACACTAACCAAAAACCAATCGTTTACCCAAATCGTTTAATTCATTAAAAATCGCTTTAGTCGTTTAAATCATTCTCGTTTTAAATCGTGAAAACTACTTTTGATTGTCTCGCTAATAACATCCAAACCTTCGTGACTCGACTATCTTGCCTATCGCTTCTCGCATTAATAAACCACCAAAGGATAAATTAACAATCACAGATTCAGTCGTTATCCACCTAACCCACACATAACCATGGGTGCAGTCTGATAATGGGATTTGTCAGATCCTATGGTACCATAACCTATTACTGGTCGGTTCGGCCAAAACTAATGGATATTATTCGTTATGTAAAAGCGCGTTCGAGATGTCTAACTAGTCCTATGACAAGTATTATATGCCTAAACATGATTAAATATGTTGCATAATCAATTAAGTGACAAAAGTTTGTGTTACATATGCTTAATTACCAATTATGCATGAAAAGGGCATTTTGGTTATTTACCTAAGGCATATAAACTACCTATCATACAACTAATTAAACCTAAGTGACCATAAGGTATAACCTCGGAAGGTTATTGATGCGTGTGAAGTGTCGTTAGTTTTTAATATATATATTAAGCCCTTTTTAACACTTTCTTTAGCCAAGTTTTAAATTTATAAAACACGATATTTACTAACACTAAACACACATATGGGCAAGTGCACCCATCGTGAGCGTAGTATAGTGTTGGTAAGATACCGAGGTCGTCCAAGGATACAAGAGCTTTTAGTATCGGTTTATCCTCAACGTCTAATCAAATCAAAAGTTTAGAAAAAATGTTTTAAACTAAGAAAATAAAAACTAACTAAAATGCTGAAAATAAAAATAAAAGAAAAAACAGATAGACAAGATGAATCACTTGGCTCCGACTCGTGTTTAGTGTAACCTTTGATTATTTCCGCACTTTTGCACTTATTTAAGAGATTATCTTAGTTATTGTAGTAGGCCCCTCTTTTGAATGTGACGTTACCCTCAACCCAGTAGTTTGAGTCAGCAAGGATACAATCCTAAAGGGTCGGATTATTGAAAGATAATTAATTAAGTTATTAATGCAAATTATGGTAGGCCCCTCTTTTGGAGGTGATGTTACCCTCGACTAAGTAGTCTGAGTCAGCAGGGATACAGTCTTAAATAGCCGGGTTATAGTATTAATAGTAGTTTAACTTATGAGGGGATCAAAGAGTTTGGACCCCCGCCATCCAATACCGTTAAGTATTGAAGGAGGTCCAACTAAATTTGACCCAGGTCCATTGCAGGACCTCTAAACGCTGAACAATGGCAAGACTCTTACCAAACCGTTCCCTTAACCCCCGACCAGGTAGTCAACATACCTCCATATAGACCGTGGAGATATGAATGGTGAAAATCTTTTATTTTATATAGACAGTAAAATAATGTCAAGACACCACGGACAAACGATAAGGAAGAATCACCTTCAACATAAGAAACTAGTTATTAAAGTCATTAATACAAAACCAAGTAAAAAGTGCGAAAAGATTAAAAATAAAAAGTATTACACTAGACACTTGTCTTCACCAAGTGATGTAAGAGACTTAGGCAAACATGGCCTTGATTGTTAAGAACTCTTACGATCAATCTTGGATCCCGAGACGACTCACACACTCTATGATGGAAAATGGATGATGGTGGTGGATGATGGTGTTATGGTGGTGGTGGGTGGTGGGTGGTGGGTGAAGTGTGAGAGAGGTGGTGTGCCAAGGGATGGTTTGAGCTTGAGCCAAGCACTCCTATTTATAGGCTGAACAGAAGCTCGGGCACGGCCCCGTGTCCACATCCTTCTCTTTCTTCATTTAATGCAGCTTGTCTTATTAGTTGACCACGCCCCCGTGTCCGCTGAGCACGACCCCGTGTGCAGAAGAATCTTTGTACTATGAAGATTTGCCTGGATTGTGCAAATCTTATAGTTGACCACGGCCCCATGTCCGCTGAGCACGGCCCCGTGGTGGTCAATAGAAGCTTCTACCACTTTGTCTTTTCTGCTAACACTTGGGCACGTCCCCATGCTGGCTGAGCACGGGGCGTGTTCAGTCTTCTGTCTTCTTGTTTTGCTTGGGAAGATGCTGTCGTGGGGTCGGGCATGTCACGTTTGTTCCTTTTCTTGTATTTATGTTAGATTTTGCTGTCTTTTTGCTTCTTTTGTTAATTTGAGCTCATTTAATCCTGAAAATACAAAAGGAAGACAAAAGCACACTTTTTCCAACATTAGTACTAAAAAAGGGTTAGTTTTATGCCACAATTGATGTAATTTATATGTTGCATTTTGCACACATTAGTTATTCCCTATGCAACTATGGTCACTAAACATGTTTGGTCGGATCCTAATGATCGACCAAACGGGTCGTGTTCGAAAGTCTAAGCGGGTGTTTAGTCCGCTTGACTTACGACTCTACACAAGCACTAATCTAAAAGTGACGAGTTAAACATGTTAAAACATGTTTAACGAATTTAGAAAATAGATTTGGTATCAAAACAAACATTTTTGATACCTATAAGTAGTTTGGTTACAAAACACGCAAGAATGCGCATTTTGGCCGAAACTACGACTCGTCACTACACGCAGATAACGTGGTAATCAGTAGGTATAGTCACTAGGGACTATAACCATCGTGATTACGCTCATGTTATGAAGTTCAAATGAACTTCGCATTGACCATAAACTGGTCAATGCAGAAAGTCAAACGCAGTTTGACTTTCAGACTCGAAAAGCGATAAAAGAACGAAAGAATACTTACAAAAGGTCCCCGCAAGCTTTGATCCGATTTACTCTCAGGTATGAAGCATAAACTTCAACTTAGATAGCCAAAATCAGATCAATGTGGGTTTTGCAAGTGAAAGGGGATAGCTATTTATAGGAAAACTAGAACCGTTAGGATCGTTCATCGTAAAACGAGCTTCGGTCTCATCCGTACATATGTGCCCATGGTTTTGTGAAACCATGGGAGCCCATAGTTTCATTAAAACCATGTGCAAATGAGGGGAACAGCTGGAACAAGCTGCAATTTAGATTTTTCATTTTGGTCCCTTCCTAAGATAACTATGGCAGAATGACAATTTTGGTCCCTGAACTTCAGAATCTTGCATTTCGGCTCATTTTTGACACGTTTAAGCCCCGTTAACCTCATTTAAAGGCTCTAAAATGAAGTTAAAGTATAGCGAACTCAAAACATGCTCAAAAATATCCCGGATGTCGGTTCGTTTGGTCGTATGGTTGCGTTGTTCGGTTAATTACGACGGAAGTCATAACGGACGCAAAAACGATCCAAATTACGCGACGAATGGAATTTTATCATGCCAATCACTAAAATAAAATATTTTAATGATTACATAAATTTTTGGATGTCTGGATGTATTCAAAACGAAGATATGCGCGAAAATGCAAACTTATGCACTTTTGACGCTTTTAGTCCCTGAATGACCAAAAAGTTTATTTTAGCACACCGAACCCCTCAAAGCCTATTTCTAAGCTATGTAAAGGATATTTAGGGTATGTTTAAGTTATGGTCATGTTCCAGAATGTTTGTTACAGTACAAATCGGCATACTTTCACAGTTTGTCGAAATTAGTCCCTGTTTTCGAATAAACTTGATTTCGCCACACCAAACCCTTCAAAACTTATTTCTAAGTTATGTAAAGGTTATTTAAGGTATGTTAAGCCTATGTCACTGTCCCGAAGTGTTTGTTACATTAAACTGGTTATATTTACGCATCAGTGCCCGTATAACCTTCCAGAAAGCGATTTAGAGCCCGAAATCGAACAAGAGTTGATATGTGCAAATGATACACATATTTATACAAATCCCAAGTATGAAACACAACATTTCATTGATTTGGTATTTGTTCGATGGCCGTGGAGGCACAGATGTCACATATTTAGGGTATGTTAAGCCTATGTCACTGTTCCGGAGTGTTTGTTGCGTTAAACTGATAACGTTTACGCATCAGTTCGCGTATAACTTTCCAGAAAGCGATTTAAAGCCCAAAATTGAACAAGAATTGATATGTGCAAATGATATACGTATTTATACAAATCCTAAGTATGAAACACAAAATTTCATTGGTTTTGTATTTGTATGATGGTCGTAGAGGCACAAATGTCACACTTATGATATATTATGTATATCATATATTTGTATAAATATAATTCAATATGAATTTTATATATATAAATCCCAAGTATGAAACACAAGATTTCATTGGTTTTGTATTTGTATGATGGTCGTAGAGGCACAGATGTCACACTTATGATATATTATGTATATCATATATTTGTATAAATATAATTCAATATGAATTTTATAACATTATAATAATATTACAATATTAACATTAATATTTTCACATTAATATAAGATGACACAATCTAGATATGATATTTCGAAATTATCATAATTTAAATATTAAGATAATACGATTCACGTATTATACCTAAATGATTTTTTGTCATTTAAATTCTCAGGATGTGTAACCCCTATTTGTATCTTACAGTATGTTATGCTATAAGTAAATAAAGGATATATATTTATAATATATTAACATTAAATTTTGGGATATATATCATACCCATATAATTATGTAAATACAATTCAATATAAATTATAATAATATTATGATATTGACATTAATATCCTAATAAAAAATATAAGATAACACCCTTTATGTATGATGTCACTGAAATATCATAATACAAAATATTATTCGATGTAAGTAGTATGTTTTTTGATTTATGATATAACCCAAAATTTTACTCGACTTAAATCTATATTTTCGTCAAAGTTTTGACAAAACATATAATTATATTGACTTTGTTAAAATATAATATTTTATCATACTTAAAACATGTTTATTATAATGATTAAAGAACAGGATTTTCATGATAACTCTATGAAAATATTATTCCATATGATTTTCATCTATATGAAAAGTATGTAAATATATATATATATATAATATTTTATATTTTATGAACCTGTATTAATGGAACAAATGCTATTTCATACATAGAATAAAAATAAGTACAAAAACATTTGGTATTGTATAACTAATTGATTTAAATTATATGTATATAACACATACATATCAATAGGAAATAACTTAAAGATTTTTATCTAATAATTCAACTTATTCCTTTAATTATATATATATATATATATAGGGAGAAGATCATGCGAGAACCACATCTTATTACGAAAACCGCGAGAACCAATGTGAACACAACCAAAAATGCCTAAAAATAGCTAAAAATCACACAAATTTTTTTTAATATTTTTTATATAAAAATCGCTACTTTTCGAAGCCAAAAAAATAAAAAATAAAAATTAAAAAAAAATAATTTTTTTTGCCACTAAAAGTAGCGATTTGAGCATAAAAAATATTAAAAAAAATTAGATTTTTTTTATTTTTTTAAGGTTTTTTGGGGGTTTAGTTTTCAGCATTTTAGCTTTGAGGGGGGTGGGGTTAGGTTTTTGGGGGGTGGGGGAGGGGGGTTTAGGTTTTTTTTTAGGGGGGGGGGGGGGGTTAGGTTTTTTTTAGGTTTTTTGGGGGTTTTAGTTTTTAGCATTTAGCTTGGGGGGGGTGGGGGTTAGGTTTTTTTTAGCTATTTTAGGTTGTGTTCACATTGGTTCTCGCGGTTCTCGTAATAAGGGTGGTTCTCGCATGAACTCCTCCCTATATATATATATATATATATATATATATATATATATTCTGATATAGGAATAATACTTCACTACTTAATATATTAAGAATCAAATTTAGAAACACTAAACTTTGCATTATCAATTTCTTTAATAAATAAATATGATAAATTAAGAAACAAGTCCTAAATATGTTATAATAAAAATGAGTCCACCTATGAGTTAAAGGTTAAATTGTTCTAAAAGAATCTAGAAAATTTATATTTTTATTCCTTTCGATGAATTACCTTTTTTTATTCAAAAAATATTATGTTTAATAAATTTAATAGAAATCTATTTTGTTACTATAAAGGAATAAACAAAGTTATGGGAATAAACGGGATAATTAATACAATTAATTACGTAATTGGATTCTTATAATTTGGTATTATATGTATATATTTCTGGAAACTTTAAAACTTTATATTTATACGTATGGATATACAAGACACAAATTTCTTGATAGTATATACAATATAATAAACAAATATCATCTGTAGAAAAAACAAATTTTTGTATGTAACGGAAGAAACAAACCTACATGTTTACTCAAGATCTATTTTGATACCCACCTTTAATTTAAAAGATACATTAAGAATATATGTACTAGCACCACCTCTTGAAAAACAATAGTGGCTCAATGACGGAAAATCTCAGAGTGTCATATAAACCCTTTCCTCTAGCCACAATCGTAATTTCTGAATACCTATCCAGCAATGAGCTCTGGAAATATAATTGAATTAAGGCAATATAGAGAAAAGCTATTACAACAAAAGAAAGAAACAACACATAATATAACATAAATACTTCCTTATATTTTGATAAAATATATAGTGAAAGAAAATGTAAAAATATAAAATGTGTAAATATATATATATATATATACATACATACACATCTATTAACGCATAACACTGACAGTTACGATTATAATTGTGTTAACATGAGCAACAAAATGTGCCAGTATAATTGTTTAGTTCTGTGATAATTGTATCTGAACATCTTTGCAATTCAGATGTCAAAGGAAATCGCATGTAATCAGGAAATTCAGGCTAATAATGAAAATTCTTTGGGTAGGAATACTATAGCAAATATAATAGCTTAAGGAATATCTAATCTATACCTTCGATCATTGAAGCTATTAAGATTTATGTGCTTATAAATGAGAATCCTACTACCCACTATAAGCATACTCATCACTTTAAACCTAACCCTGGTGTCAACGGAGGTCATGATATTCGTATCAAGACTCCATCTTCCAAACGTAAGAAAACCACAACCTATAGTTACTCTTATAAGGAATTCCGCTCTGACAAATCCTCTAAGAATAAAAGAAGTGGATCGCCGATCACGCAACCTACCTGCAGAAACTATAACAAGGAGCATTCAAGAAGACGCCATTTTAAGAAGACACACCACTGTAACTTTTGCAAGATGATTGGACATACCGAGGAAGAATGTAGAAGGAAAATTAATATATGTTTCGACTGCGGAGAACCAGGTCATATCCGTCTCTACTTCCCAGAACTATCTAAGGCACCCGACAACCAGACTAGAACAACAAATGAAGCTTAGGAAAACGCATGAATATCTACGACACAGGAAGCCATAGCAAATTCTAACATAAGCACTCGTATGTTTTGCCCATACTAAAGTATTAGTTGACTTTTGATTCCAATCAAAGGTTTATAAATAAAAAGGTCTTTATTTTTCTTTCATAAAGCCAACACTCATTTGTCTCATCTCTTGACAAATTCATATGTTGCACGTACATTGCTTATTACGCATGTGAATTCATGTCAAAAGATCTTTTATTCACAAGTTTGGATCTTATTTCGTTATACTCATTTTGACAATCCCTATGATTGCAAAAACATTGACTTTTGATATCAAGTCAACAGATTTCTTGGAAAACTCCTTTCCTTTTCAGAGTTACTTACCGGATTTCATTGTAACCATTTCTTGTCAATACATATATCCATTGTTGGAATATGTCTAAACCAAGCTCAATTGTTTGAACTTGTTCCCAATATGCATTCAATTCGAAATCCCATATGATGAATTGAAATCATCATATTCGAGATTGTGACAACTGTCAAAAATTCAGGTATCCGTACAATTAATTAACCATGATTAGTGCTTAATGACTGTGCTGAATTGCAATTAACTGCTTTCTGATTACTGCCATATACAAACATGTGCATCATACATTATTGAATGTCATACCAATATTGCATGAAAGCTTTATTGCCTCAAATGATGTATTAAGTACAGTTAGCACAATTATCTGATAAGTCAGGAAAATGCTGACAGAACTCAGCACATAGACAGACAGTGTATTGAGACACAGAATGAGCCAGAAAGTAAGTACTACACTAGTATAGTGTGTAGGAAAGTAAGGATCACAAAACTGCCTTTCTAAGTGATAGTTTAAGTGTCGGAAAGTGCCTAAAACTCACCCAAAGGGCTGAATTCAGCAAAATTCAGCATAAATCAGCACTTTAACAATCTAAATTTATGCAGAAATGTGGTTAAATGATCCTGAATGCTTTCCTAAGTTTTGGGAATCAAAAGTGTCACAAAAAGATACATAAAGCACACTAAACTGCAAAGTTTAGCACTTTAATGAACCAGTAACCAACCGAACAACCGGACACTACCCGAAACATCAAATTTACACTAGAAGCACAGTTTTAACATTTCCAAGCTAGTTATGGTCCCCGAACATCATAACACCCTATAAATATCTAGTAACTCACATAACTAACTAACACTTGATTTTTAACCATAATGTAACTAGTATGGTTAAAACCTACCCTACTACCCCCCCCCCCCCCATCTAGAAATCGGCCCATGCTCATCCCATACCTCAAGATTTCATGCTAATATTATAATGGATATGGAGGAAGTGACCCGATGATGAAACAAACTGTGCGGACTGTGCAAAGAATTACGTAATTATGGATGCATACATAATTATTGAATTCAGTGCACAGAAACCACAGCAAGTCTTGTCATGTATCAAACGAGATTTCTTCAGCACAAGAGAAGGTCAGACGTGAACACCCCCTCCCCCAGCCTATTAAATACTCTATTGGAGTAATGATTTAGGGTCTAAAGACAAGAACCGCCAATGTGAAGAAAGATATTTTGTCCTTTACATATATTAAACTTGTACTATGGGGTGATGTAACCCTTATGCATTTTATTTACTTCGCAAACAATGATGTAACAAGTTGTCCTGTTATGTATAAGGACTCGGTAAATATCTTATGACACATCAGTATTTATCTATTTATGCATGCTTGTTGCTGTATGAATTGATTTATATGTTTGGCGGATTGTTTGATGTCACTTATGTGGGTATATGCCTGTGTATATATACTACTACTGTCTCGTATGACGATATCAAACAAATGTCTAACCCTGTTGTGTTGTGTTCTGTCAGAACATGGCACCCAGGAGAGCTGTGAATGCTCGTGATCAACCTCCTCCTCCCCCGATGCTGAGGACTGCAGAGGAACTGAACTCCCTGCTGGAAGAAAGGATCTCCGAAGCTATCGCCTAGTACGAGGCGAACCATACTGAACACAGTGGAGGATCAAGCAATACTAGACGTAACGAACATGGAGATTCATCTGGAGGAAACACAACTCAAGGCTGCACCTTCAACCAGTTTCTCGACTGCAAGCCACTGAACTATGACGGCACTGGAGGTGCAGTGGCTTTTGTGCGCTGGACGGAGAAGACTGATTCCACAATCCACATGAGCAAGTGTACCGTGGACCAGCAAGTCACTTTTGTTACTGGGTTGTTCGTTAATGAGGCTTTGACTTATGGAATTTGCAAGTCTAGACTCTTGGCGACGATGCTGCGTATGGCATGACGTGGGTGAATTGAAGGAAAGAATGAGAGAGAAGTATTGCTCTTGTGCTGAACTCCAAAGGTTAGAGACTGAGTTCTGGCACTTGTCCATGGAAGGTGCGGACATTGCGGGTTATACCCGAAGGTTCCATGATCTATCAAGAGTGATCCCCTATATGGTGACTCCCGAATTTAAGCGCGTTGAGCGCTACATATGGGGATTGGCTCCAGAGTTTCGCAGCATGGTAACTTCGGCTAAACCAGAAACGATCACTCAGGCTGTAACTCTGGATGTCAGCCTTACTGAAGATGTTGTCCGTATGAAGAAGTTATCACTGAACCCAACTGAAAAGACCGAGATGCATGCTGAGTCGTCTGGTGACAAGAAAAGGAAGCATTCGATCCTGAATCAAGCGACACGTAACAACAAGGGTTCCAGCAATAAGAAGCGTGACCCTAACCCGCCTAACGAGGCGAAAGCTCTTGCAGCCATGAATGACGCCCCTGCCAGAGGATACCAAGGCACTCTGCCTATATGCCAAAAGTGTAGGTATCATCATGAAGGAGCTTGTCGCATTTCAAGATGCGACAAATGTGGTAGGTTGGGTCATCGAACAGAAGATTGTTGGGGAAGAGGAAACCGAGTCACTAATAGGAATGGGAATGGTAGCTGGAACAGGAATGGAAATCAAAACGGTGCTGGCAATGGGAATAGGAATGGCGATGGTAATGGTAACCGGAATGGTAATGGAGCTGGACAAAACCAAGGATGCTTTGGATGTGGAAGCAAAATCATTTCAAGAAAGACTGCCCGAGGGAAAACAATGCTCAAGCTCGAGCATTCGTGATTGGAGCAAGGAACGCACGTGAGGACCCTAATGTGGTCACCGGTACATTTCTCGTTAACAATCACTTTTCATCCATACTATTTGACACTGGTGCCGATTATAGTTTCATGTCTGTGGAATTTAAACGTATGCTTGGAATAGAATCTAGTAGATTAAATATTCCTTATTCCATAGAACTAGCTGATGGTAAAGTTGTTGAGTCAGGCAAAGTTGTTAGGGGTTGCACATTAGAACTTGGTGAGCAGAGATTTAGTATCGACCTCTTACCTATTCAATTGGGTAGCTTCGATGTGGTGGTCAGAATGGACTGGTTGTCCAAGAATAAGGCTGAAGTTGTTTGCCACGAGAAAATCATTCGCATCCCTCTTGAGAATGATGAAACTCTGATCGTGCATGGAGATAAACGAGACACGCCTCTGCGAATCATCAGTTGTATGAAGGCGCAGAAATGCTTGAGGAAAGGATGTGTTGCATTCCTGGCGCACGTTGTAAATAAGAAGGCCGAGGAGCCGAAAATCGAAGACATTCCTGTGGTGAAGGAATTTCCTAATGTTTTTCCCGAAGATCTGTCAGGACTACCTCCGCAACGACAAGTCGAATTCCATATTGACTTGGTTCCAGGAGCCACTCCTGTAGCCAAGGCACCCTATCGACTTGCGCCATCCGAGATGCAAGAATTATCTACAAAACTCCAGGAGTTGTTAGATAAAGGATTCATAAGGCCAAGCTTCTCGCCTTAGGGAGCTCCAGTTTTGTTCGAGAAGAAGAAGGATGGAACACTGCGGATGTGTATCGATTATAGACAATTGAATAAGCTCACTGTCAAGAATCGGTATCCACTACCGAGAATTGACGACTTATTCGATCAGTTGCAAGGATCGAGCTACTACTCCAAGATCGACCTTCGATCAGGATACCATCAGTTAAGGATCCAAGAGGAGAGCGTACCAAAGACTGCATTCAGAATGCGTTATGGGCAGTACGAGTTCCTTGTGATGCCATTCGGATTGACGAACGCGCCAGCAGTATTTATGGATCTGATGAACCGCGTTTGCAAACCATATCTAGATAAATTCGTGATTGTATTTATCGATGATATCCTGATTTAATCGCGAACGAGAGAAGAGCACAAGCAACACCTCAGGACCATTCTGGAACTACTAAAGAGAGAGAAACTTTATGCAAAGTTCTCTAAGTGCGAATTCTGGATTCGCGAAGTACAGTTCCTTGGTCACGTTGTGAACGAGAAAGGCATGCATGTAGACCCAGCCAAGATAGAAGCGATAAAGAATTGGGAAGCCCCCAAAACTCCAACCGAAGTTCGACAATTCTTGGGATTTACGGGCTATTACCATAGATTTATCAAAAACTTCTCCAAGTTAGCTCAACCGTTGACTTCCCTTACGCAGAAGGATAAGAAGTACGACTGGGGTGATAAGCAGGAAGAAGCCTTCCAACTTCTCAAGAGCAAGCTATGCGATGCACCAATACTTTCCTTACCCGAAGGCACCGAGGACTTCGTGGTGTACTGTGACGCTTCACGTCAAGGATTGGGTTGCGTGCTCATGCAACGCCAAAAAGTCATCGCTTACGCTTCAAGACAGTTGAAAGTTCATGAGAAAAACTACACCACACACGGCCTAGAGCTAGGCGCGGTGGTATTCGCCTTGAAGATCTGGTGACATTATTTATATGGCACTCGATGTACAATCTTCACAGATCACAAAATCCTACAACACATATTTGATCAGAAAGGATTAAATATGCGTCAGCGACGGTGGGTTGAGTTGCTAAATGACTATGACTATGAGATTAAGTACCACCCTGGAAAGGCAAACGTAGTGGCAGATGCGTTAAGTCGAAAGGAAAGGGTTAAGACCCTAAGGGTTCGAGCATTGGAAATGACTATTCGGACGAACCTCACTGCACGCATTCATGACGCCCAACAAGAAGCCCTTAAGAAAGAGAATCGTAGAGCCGAATATCTCCGAGGAATGGAGAAGAAGTTGGTGCCAAACAAAGAGGGAACCTTATACTATAAGGGGCGTATTTGGGTTCCGCCCTATGGCGGTATTCGAGAAGTCATCTTTGATGAAGCCCACAAGTCGAGATACTCGATCCACCCAGGATCGGACAAGATGTATCAAGACTTGAAAGAATACTACTGGTGGCCAAGGCTTAAGAGTGATGTTGCTGTCTACGTTGGAAAGTGCCTAACCTGTGCCAAGGTTAAGGCCGAATATCAGAAACCGTCCGGACTACTGCAACAACCAGAGATACCCATGTGGAAGTGGGAGAAAATCTCGATGGACTTCATAACGAAATTACCCAGGACCCCCAGAGGGCATGATATGATATGGGTGATAGTCGACCGGTTAACGAAGTCTGCGCATTTCCTACCGATCTGAGAGAAGGATATCACTGGAAAGCTTGCTGAGCTGTACCTGAAGGAAATCGTGGCACGTTATGGAGTGCCTATCTCAATTATTTCAGATAGAGATGGACGTTTTGTCTCAAGGATCTGGCAATCCTTCCAGGAAGCCTTTGGATCTCAACTAGATCTAAGCACGGCCTTCCATCCGCAAACAGACAGCCAGAGCGAACGGACCATACAAACGCTGGAAGATATGCTTCGCGCATGTGTTATGGACCTAGGCGGCAGCTGGGATACTCACCTACCTTTAGTAGAGTTTTCCTACAATAACAGCTATCATACGAGCATAAAAGCTGCACCGTTCGAAGCTCTATATGGCCGCAAGTGCCGCTCGCCATTATGTTTTATGGTTGGTCCTGAACTTGTTCAAGAAACAACCGACAAGATCATTTAGATCCGAGAGCGCATTAAGGCGGCTCGAGATCGACAAAAGAGCTACGCTGATCGAAGATGAAAACCCTTAAAATTCAAGGTGGGAGACAAAGTTCTGTTGAAAGTCTCACCTTGGAAAGGTGTAGCAAGGTTCGGAAAGTGTGGAAAGCTGAATCCACGATACATTGGACCATTCAAGATCTTGGAAAGAATTGGTACCGTGGCGTACAAGTTGGAGTTACCGGAAGAACTTAACGGAATATATGATACGTTCCATGTATCAAACCTCAAAAAGAGTCCAACCCAGGAAACAGTCATCATCCCTGCGGATGAGGTGCATATCGACGACACCATCCACTTTACTGAAGAAACCGTTGAGGTTACAGACTGGAAGGTCAACAAGACTCGGAGGAGTAGTGTTAAGCTTGTCAAAGTACGTTGGAACTCAAAGCACGGACTCGAGTACACGTGGGAACACGAAGACCAGTTCAAAGCCAAGTACCCCCACCTGTTCGAAAAAACTCCTGCGGGAGATAACTCAGCCTGAATTTTGGGACGAAATTCTTTTAACGGGGGGAGACTGTGACAACTGGCACCAAACCGGTAATTTCCGTACAGTTCAATTAATATTTAATATCTGTAATTATGTGCTTAAATGTTAACATTGTCTGATTACATGCTATACATATGAATTCATGCACGTTTCATGCCTCAAATATTGCTTTATGCATTACTTTTAGCGTTGCGTCAGAAAGACTAGTAAACTCACCGGTAAGACACACTGTGTTAGCAGTTCTGCAGAAATCAGATAGATAATAGAATTAGGGCCTAGGAGTAGGTCCAACATCCGAAATACATTAAAACCCAAGTGTGGATACAAGGGTTAACATATAAACTTTCTGGAACCTAAACTATGCAATAAAAAGCACCCGAAATTTATCTAAAATGCTGAAATCAGCATAAATCAGCAACAATTCAGCTATAATCAGCTTTTAAGTACATTAATATCATGTAGAATTTATGTTTTATTGTCCAAAATAACTCGCAAAGTGTCGGGAATTAAAACTGCCACAAAAAGTGCTTTATACCTAGTGAAACTGCGCAATTCAGCACTTTAACGAACCGTAACGAACCGAACAACCGGACAATAACTGGGACATGAAAATTTGACTAGAAGTAATGTTTTTATGATATTAAACTAGTATTGATGCTAGAACACCTTAAAAATCATAAGAAACCCTAAACACATTTAAACATACTTAAACCTTACCATTTACACTTTAAACCTTCAACTTCTCAAAATTACACTTTACCCCCCCCCCCTTCACCAAATCCGGTCCCTATGGGTCCCACCTAAAGATTTTACTTGATTTTATTAGATTATATTAGATCTTATGTAGGGAATATTCTAGTAAAATACCATATGAAAGATATGAAAGATCTTTATAAATCCTAAACAAATCACACTCCCTCACTCACTCATCTTCTACCTTTCTTCTTCCTTTGCTCACGGCTCAACACCCACACACTTACACCTTCATTTTCAAACTTCAATCATTCAATCCAAGGTGATCTAGTGGTGTATGGAGGCCATTTAGGAAGGTGTATGGTGCTAGAACTTGAAGGACCACCTCGTGGAGCTTTTAACCTCTTGATTTCTTCCTTGTGCATCATCTTCATCTTTGAGCCACTTCCCTAGCCATTACAGCTAGTAGTAAGATTCTTGATCACTAATTTAAGTCATGTTTAAGTTATGTACAAGATTCACCATCTAAACAACTTAACTTCTAATGTTAAAAATGAAAAGATCTAACATATTCATGAAGAAAATAAGTGATTACATGAATTTTTAGTGTAAGTAATGAAGTTGTTTATGTTATATCTTGTTTTTATATTTAGATCTAGTATGTTAAAGCTTATATCTAACAAGTTTAAGAATTGATCTTGAAGGATCCATGGTTAAACTTGGAGATGAACATATGAAGCATGATGTGAACTTGAAGTAAGAATTTCTATGCATAATCTTGTAACTTTGAAGTAATAAAGTGTGTGTAGAACTAATTTTTGAAACTAAAACTCATGGAAGGTTTGTTAAATATTTAACATAAAGCTTGTTTTTGAAAGATCTAAATATATTAAGCATGGCTCTTGAAAGATCCATGGGTAAACATGAGATTAAAAACAATGATCTTTCTAATAAACATAAAAGTGGTTTTAGAAACATGATTTACGAACTTTGAAACCATTAAACTCATGGATGAGTTGGTTAGTAAAATAAAGTCTTATAAAAAGTTGGTTAAAAATTTACAAGAACACTTATTTTGGAAAGATCACCTTAGGTAAAGTATAGATCTAAAAGACTACACATGTTTAACAAGAATCAAGTTCACCATGATGTTTCATATGAAGAAATTAGTATATGTTGTTGATGATTGTTGTTGAAAATTGTTTTGATGATTGAAAAGAAAATAAACACATGTTTTGAAAATATGGGAAACCTCTATTTTTTGGGGAAACTCTGTCAAAATTTTTATAAAATTTTGACACTTAGAAAAAGATAAGTTTTGGGGAAACTTATTCCTTAAAAATTCACCTAAAAATATTTACCAAGGTTTCCCTAATCTTTGTAAGAAATTACAAAGTTAAGAAATGATTATTTCTTCAAGATAAAATTTATATTAAGTATGTATATTTTTTTGGGAAAATATATGTATTTAGTGATCACCAAATCTTGTGCTAACTGTATATTATGTGTATTATATGTAGTAGTGTATTAGGACTTGAAAATACACTAAATACTCCTAAGGAGTAAAAATACAAAAAAAATACACATACAAAATACATGAGAATACATAAGAAGCACATGGACAAATACAAGAAAATATATTTATGAAAATATATTTCTTAACATATTATTTAACTTGGACAAGTTATGAACTTAAAATATATTTTTAGACGAAAATATATAACTCGGGTGGATAACAAGAATAAACACATATATATTTTATAGCATGACAAAATATATATATTTCATACAAGTCTTAAAAATATATTATTTTTAAGAAATGTAATTCCGGAAAGTAATAAAAATCAAAGTATTGAGTTTTGGTGAAAAATACAAAATACTTATATTTATTTTTGGAAAATTATATAAGTAACATACATAGTTAAAAATATAAATTATTTTTAACAACAAAGAACATATACATAAAAGATGGTGACTTGTACTTGTGCAATACAAGGCTAGTGTCTAACATTAATAGAACACGTATAGGTCACGACGCTACCGGTGAAGTTTACGACGCAGGAAACGCGAAGTTGTGAGTTCATGTCCCCACTTTTAAACTTTTACTTGTTTTCTAATGTCACACCCCGACCGCGTAAAACAACAAATCGCGGCGGAAACATCGGGGCGTGTTGCAACAGAATTAATGTTTCATAACCATGGATACCAAAAAGTGTTTCGTTTTATTAAACATTGAATAATTACATCGTCTTGAAATCTAAATACACTTGTTAAACATAGTCTATCATTGTTATTGAGTCACTAAGGCCTTGTCCAGTCCTATGTGAGCATGCATCTTATCAATCGATATCATTCAACAATACCTGAAACATATGTGAAAACGAGGTCAGCAAAGAAATGCTGGCGAGTACATAGGTTTTGTAGGAGTGTCGAAATCATGGCTAGTTTAGACGTTGCAATACTTTATTTAAAAACCTTGTTTTGAAAAGAGTATAATATTGCAACTTAATTAACCAACTCAAATCAAGCAGGTTATAATTTGTAAAACCTCGTAGCCATGACTCTTAACCCAAAAACATTTGTTTTAGTAAATTATTTGAAAAACAATGATAAGTTCAGGTGATATGTATAAATAAGAGAATAATGCATGATTAAATGAATAACCATGTAAAATGAGTTTGTAATAAGATAAGTTGTTTGTAAATAAATGTCTTATGAAAAGTATGTTATTTGTATAAAATGTTCTATGTCTCGAGCTGAAATGATTCAAATAACGCTACAATATGTAATACCATACAAACACTTATATATAGGAAGTACCAGCGGCGTATCCACCATGTTTGTATCATATTACACACGCATCGTTACTTAATCACTTAACCAAACCAAACCAAAATAATATCGTATATCGTTTTGAAGCCAATCGTTTACCCAATCGTTAAAACATCGTGTGAAACCCAATCGTTAAAACATCGTGTGAAACCCAATCGTTAAAACATCGTGTGAAACCCAATCGTAAATCGTTTAATTCATTTTAGGTCGTGAAACTACTTAAATGATCGTCTCGCTAATAACATCCAAACCTTCGTGACTCGCATTAATAAACCCTTACCAAAGGATAAATTAACAATTCGCATTAATAAACCCTTACCAAAGGATAAATTAACATCTCGCATTAATAAACCCTTACCAAAGAGTAAATTAACAATTTCAGATTCAGTCGCTACCACTACCCCCACACATAACCACGGGTGCAGTAAATAACGGGATTCGTCAGATCCTATGGTACCATAACCTAATACTGGTCGGCTTGATCATTGCTAATGAATGTCATTTGTTATGTAAATACAACCAACAATTTTGTTCACTTTTTGAAATCGTTATTAGTTTTGTACAAATCGTCTTAATTGTTTTTGAAACCATCGTTATAACATCGAAAACATTTAGCACATATGAGTCACCCCAAAACAATTGAAAACAGTAAAATAGGGGAAGAATGTACTCGCCTGAGAATGCTTGGAGGTCTTGAACAACAACCAAACAAAGCTAGAGAGAGCACGGAATCAGTCGGCAAATCTAAACTATATAAATAAACCGGACTTAAATCGGGAGATCGGATAGGATGAGGCTTGGTAAACCAAATGAGTGTTGGAACTCATATGATATGGTTTAACAAGGCCTACATACTACAATGAGACTAACCTAAGTGCTTTCGACCCATCGCGACCCATTAAGGTAGCTTATGCTACTTTAACGCGTCGTGCGCGTGAAACGCGTTCGGACCGCCTAACTAGTCCTATGACAAGTATTATATGCCTAAACATGTTAAATAATCAGTTATGTGACAAAGGTTTAGGTTACATATGCTTAATTACCAATTATACATGAAAAGGGTATTCTGGTAATTTACCTAAGGCATATAAACTACCTATCATACAACTACTTACACGTCGTGACCATAAGGTATAACCTCGGAAGGTTATTCCCTACACTATGGTCACCTAAAGTGTTTGGTCGGATCCTAATGATCGACCAAACTGGGTCGGGTTCGAGGTATAAGCGATTTATCAGATCGCTTACCCTACGACCCTAGACAAGCACTAAACTAAAAGTGACGAGCTAAGCATGTTGAAACATGCTTAACTAAACAAGTTTGGTATCAAAACAAACGGTTTTGATACCTAAGGGTAGTTTGGTTACAAAATACGCAAGAATACGTATTCTGGCCGAAACTACGGCTCGTCACTGAGCCTAGATAACGTGGTAATCAGTAGGTATAGTCACTATGGACTATGACCATCGTGATTACGCTCACGTTATGAAGTTCAAATGAACTTCTTATTGACCAAAACCTGGTCAATGCCGAAAGTCAAACATAGTTGACTTTCGGGCTCGAAAAGCGATAAAAGAACGAAGGAACACTTACGAAGGGTCCCCGAATGCTAACCCAGATCAAAATGGCTCAGGTATGAAACGAAGGTTCCAACTTAGAGCTCTCTTAATCAGATTTGTGGGTTTTGAACAAATGGGGGGGTGGGTATTTATAGATAAAGTAGAGCCGCTAGGATCGTTTCATGGAAAACGTGCCATGATCCCATCCGTACAAGTGTCAGAAAGTTGTGGTGGCTTAATTGCCACTAACCATAGGGTTTTGACAAGTGTCAAGGGATTAAGGAGTGGAAAACAGCTGTTAACAGCTGTAGATACGTCGAATCTGGTCCCGAAAATGCGAAAAATGAGTTTCTGCATGTTTCTGTCCCAGAGTAGGCAGTCGCGTAGCGCGACGGTGAGAGCCTTAGTGCTCGCGCTACGCTAGCACCTCACCTGATCAGAAAAGTTTCAAAAATGGCAGGTTTAGTCCCTGCAGCCCGTTTAAGCGATTTTCGATGCGTTAGAACCCCGTTAACCTCATTTCAAGGCTCTAAAATGAAGTTAAAGTATAGGGAACTCAAAACATGCTCAAAAATATGCCGGAGGTTGGTTCGTTTGGCCGTACGAACGCGATGTTCGCTTAATTACGACGGAATGCGCATAAGCGCGAAAAACGATCCAAATGACGCGACGAATGGATTTTTCTTAAGGCGAACACTAAAATATAATGTAGTCATGCTTACATAAATTTTTGGATGTCCAGATGTATCCAGAACGTAAGATATGCGCGAAAATGCAAACTTGTGCACTTTTTGACACTTTTAGTCCCTGAATGACCCAAAAGTTTATTTTAGCACACCGAACACCTCAAAGCTCATTTCTAAGCTATGTAAGGGATATTTATGGTATGTTTAACTTATGGTCATGTTCCAGAATGTCTGTTACAGTTCAAATTGGCATACTTTCGTAGTTTGTCAACTTTAGTCCCTGTAAGCGATTAAACTTTGATTTCACCACACCAAACCTTCCAAAACTTATATCTAAGTTATGTAAAGGTTATTTAAGGTATGTTAAACCTATTTCACTATTCCGGAGTGTTTGTTGCATTAAACTGGTTATATTTACGCATTAAAGCGCGTATAACCTTCCAGAAAGCGATTTAGAGCTTGAAATCGAACAAGAATTGATATGTGTAAACGATACACATATTTTTACAAATCCCAAGTATGAAATACAATATTTCATTGGTTTGGCATTTGTTTGACGGCCGTGGAGGCACAGGTGTTACAGTCTCCCCTACTTTAGGAAATTTCGTCCCGAAATTTATTTAGAGGAAACTTGTGAGAGTTTAAAACATGAAGTTGAAAAGATCGAACAACATTGGTCAGGGTTCTGAACTTCTAGTAACTTTAATAACATCATGCTTGCAATGTAAGAGGGACACTTATATACAAGTATATAAAGCGTCATTGGTGCGTCCACCGTATCTCCATTACATCGTTATCATTTTCTTATTGTTGTCGCTATCGGTTCTTACACATAATAAATCTTACTGGGTTTCTGTGCATTGAATTCCACAATTATGTAGGCCTCCATAATTACGTAGTTCCTTGTACAGTCCGCACAGTCTATTTTATAATGTGTAGTGTAAAACCAAATGAACAATCCTGTGATGAGTGTAACTAGACTGCCATAGAGTCCTTTAGACTAAATCAATAAATGATTTAAATAGACCATCCAGTAGTCTGTTTAGTTACATCACTAGATGTCATTCTTTAACCAAATTGTGAATCAATCTTTTTGACTAGACCACTAAAGGGTCTCTTATGAATCATGGAATGGTACCATATAATCCCAAGGGTCTTTAACTACAACGTAGAAGCCCATTAAGGATTTAAAGTAGTACCTTTTGAATATCCTACTATGAATCCCTCATATAAAGATATGAAAGATTCTATGAGGATTTGAAAATTGGATCACACAAAAACATAGAGGAGAACACATAAACACATAAACACATAATCGCATAATTGTATAATCGTTTAATCGCAAAATCGTTAAATCGCAAAATCGTTTATTCGTATAATCGTTTAATTTGTTATCTTTGGACATGGGTATTTAAAGCATACTAGGAATCCAATCCGTGGATTTCACTTGGCACTTTAAATATTTTCAAGAATCTAACTATGAAAATAGGAAGATCTAAAAAGGAATTCGGCTTGTCCTAATTGAGTTGTAATGTACAAATTAAGGTGTACAAGGAATCCAATCAGGCTCCGAAATCAACGAAGGTGTTGATCGTGGTCGGCTCGGGACTTTGAATAGATCAAGATGTCATCAATAAAAACAATGACGAACTGATCCAAATAAGGCTTGCAGACCCTATTTATTAAGTCCATGAAGATGGCTGGAGCATTTGTCAAACCAAAAGGTATGACTGTAAACTCGTAATGGCCATACTTCTTGCAGAAAACCGTTTTGGGAACATCTTCTTCGAGTTTACGAAGTTGATGATACCAAGAACGCAAATCGATCTTGGAAAAGCATGAAGTACCCTGCAGATAATCGGATCATTGATTTAAGGCAGGGAATATCGATTCTTGATGGTAAGCTTACTAGGCTTACGTTAATCGATATACATTTGAAAAGATCCATTTTTCACAAAGAGAACTGGAGTTTCTTCCAAGGTGAAAAGTTCGGACGGATGAATCCTTTATCAGACAACTCTTGAAGCTGTTTTGATAATTCTTGCATCTCGAACGGTGCAAGACGATAAGATACTTTGGATTTAGAAGAAACAAGTGTTTGAGGTTTTTAGGGAGATCACAAGTGATCGTAAAACGACAGAACTACACGAGTAGTTTGTTTTTGTGCTGACATCATAAGGTTGGATCAAACATTCATACAATTGCATTAGTTAAAATAAAAACCGCAAATTTTTATTTATATAACAACCGCATTGTCTTTAAATGTTACTAGATAACAACCAGAGAAAATACAGAATACTAAAAGTTCACTTCTTCACCATCGATTGCCTCATTGATGTTAAACACTCGACCACGTGCTGGATTCACATTGACGTTGACGTTCGCATTTGGGTTTGCGTTAGCATTTGCATTCACCAGTCTTGGGCAGTTGTGGCGGAAGTGACCAATCTCTCCGCAATTGAAACATGAACCCAATGGGAATCTCGCAGCATTCCCTTGAACCGGAGCTTGAACCTGAGCAGCCTGATCTTGTCCCAAACGACAAATATTGGCCAAATGCCCAAGTCTACCACACGTTGTGCATTTCTTGCAATCTTGTTGTGCAACGTGATGACCGTTGCAACGGGCACAATGAGGTGCGGTACCGGCATATGCTTTCTTTGCAGGTGGCTGAGCTGGTTGATTCCGCGGGTTCTGAGCAGTCCGTGCTGTAACAGCAAAGTTCTGAACATCCTTTCGCTTTCTTGATTTCTTTGCCGTCTCACCTTCCTTACCCTTCTTGTTTTGACTTTTCTTGCTAACCTCCATGTCAGCTGTCTGTTTCTTGCCCTTGTCACCCTTCCTGTGTAACTTGTTCTTCCGAATCTGCGACTCAGTCAATGTCGCTGATAACTCGATCGCCTGACGGAGTGTGGCAGGGTTACTACCAGTAAGGATGTCTTGTACCGAGTCAGGTAGGCCGTCGATGTACCTTTCGATAGCTATGTCAAGTGGGGTAACCATTGTCGGGCAAAGCAGACTCAGCTCCTCAAACCTATCAGTATAAGCCCTGTGTTCACCACTATCCTGCTTCAAATCATCAAATTCCTTCTCTAAGGCTCGCTGCTCATGACGAGGACAGAATTCCCTCATCATAAGAGCTCTTAGTTCAGCCCATGTCTGTGCCAAGGCAATCTCAGCACCCCTATCTCTCATAACCCCGTTCCACCATGTCAAAGCCCTCTTCTGAAATACGCTCGAAGCAAACTCGACCTTGCGATTGTCAAGACACTGCACGTGGCGAAAAGTATTCTCTATGCTTTCAAACCACTGAAGAAGTCCAGTCGCTCCTTCAGAACCACTAAACTTGAGTGGTTTAGCCTGGTTAAAATCCTTGTATTTGCATGGAACATTGTTGTTGTTGTAGGCTTGGATCCATTGAGCAAAGAGGTTTGGGAATTGAGCAGCCATTTGCTGCGCAATAATTTCTGCCAGCTCGGCAGTCTCTATCTGGTTTTCGCGTCGAGGAGGCATTGTCTAAAAGAGGAAACATGAAAGGAAACGAGTGAGAGAATTTAGACGAAAAGAATAAGATGAAACAAATCTGATGAAAGCAAGGGTAGTGGTCATTTGTTTGTTACCACAAGGTAAACAAACGACACACAGTGACTAATCAAAGTAAATGGGTCAAAATAATGTATCGCGAAGACATGCTCGCCTATAAGTGAACACTCATCCCAAGAATTCCCAGGTAAGCACAACTGGTCTCGTGTCTGATGAGATGTATACGAAGTGCTTGCCTAGACAGAAAACCCAGAATACAGGCATTCACCCTTCCAGTTTGCACGTGTTCACATTATTTAAAACCCAAAACCATGACGAGAATTTGAAAATTCAAAGGGGTTCAAAACCATATAACAGAGGGTTCAAAACCTAGAAATCAATCATCCTAGAACAGATGATTAGTTTTCAAAGCGGTTTTGAAATTTATGTTCTTGTTGTGGTCGTCGCCTAAGGATAGGTGACGGTATTGTTTTATGACTAAACGCAAGTAAACTCGCGTTAGGGTCCTAGAAAGGTTATAGACTAGGTCAAAGCATTACTAATTACTAATAACCTAATTCCCTATAACCATTGGCTCTGATACCATCTTTTCTGTCACACCCCGACCGCGTAAAACAACAAATCGCGGCGGAAACATCGGGGCGTGTTGCAACAGAATTAATGTTTCATAACCATGGATACCAAAAAGTGTTTCGTTTTATTAAACATTGAATAATTACATCGTCTTGAAATCTAAATACACTTGTTAAACATAGTCTATCATTGTTATTGAGTCACTAAGGCCTTGTCCAGTCCTATGTGAGCATGCATCTTATCAATCGATATCATTCAACAATACCTGAAACATATGTGAAAACGAGGTCAGCAAAGAAATGCTGGCGAGTACATAGGTTTTGTAGGAGTGTCGAAATCATGGCTAGTTTAGACGTTGCAATACTTTATTTAAAAACCTTGTTTTGAAAAGAGTATAATATTGCAACTTAATTAACCAACTCAAATCAAGCAGGTTATAATTTGTAAAACCTCGTAGCCATGACTCTTAACCCAAAAACATTTGTTTTAGTAAATTATTTGAAAAACAATGATAAGTTCAGGTGATATGTATAAATAAGAGAATAATGCATGATTAAATGAATAACCATGTAAAATGAGTTTGTAATAAGATAAGTTGTTTGTAAATAAATGTCTTATGAAAAGTATGTTATTTGTATAAAATGTTCTATGTCTCGAGCTGAAATGATTCAAATAACGCTACAATATGTAATACCATACAAACACTTATATATAGGAAGTACCAGCGGCGTATCCACCATGTTTGTATCATATTACACACGCATCGTTACTTAATCACTTAACCAAACCAAACCAAAATAATATCGTATATCGTTTTGAAGCCAATCGTTTACCCAATCGTTAAAACATCGTGTGAAACCCAATCGTTAAAACATCGTGTGAAACCCAATCGTTAAAACATCGTGTGAAACCCAATCGTAAATCGTTTAATTCGTTTTAGGTCGTGAAACTACTTAAATGATCGTCTCGCTAATAACATCCAAACCTTCGTGACTCGCATTAATAAACCCTTACCAAAGGATAAATTAACAATTCGCATTAATAAACCCTTACCAAAGGATAAATTAACATCTCGCATTAATAAACCCTTACCAAAGAGTAAATTAACAATTTCAGATTCAGTCGCTACCACTACCCCCACACATAACCACGGGTGCAGTAAATAACGGGATTCGTCAGATCCTATGGTACCATAACCTAATACTGGTCGGCTTGATCATTGCTAATGAATGTCATTTGTTATGTAAATACAACCAACAATTTTGTTCACTTTTTGAAATCGTTATTAGTTTTGTACAAATCGTCTTAATTGTTTTTGAAACCATCGTTATAACATCGAAAACATTTAGCACATATGAGTCACCCCAAAACAATTGAAAACAGTAAAATAGGGGAAGAATGTACTCGCCTGAGAATGCTTGGAGGTCTTGAACAACAACCAAACAAAGCTAGAGAGAGCACGGAATCAGTCGGCAAATCTAAACTATATAAATAAACCGGACTTAAATCGGGAGATCGGATAGGATGAGGCTTGGTAAACCAAATGAGTGTTGGAACTCATATGATATGGTTTAACAAGGCCTACATACTACAATGAGACTAACCTAAGTGCTTTCGACCCATCGCGACCCATTAAGGTAGCTTATGCTACTTTAACGCGTCGTGCGCGTGAAACGCGTTCGGACCGCCTAACTAGTCCTATGACAAGTATTATATGCCTAAACATGTTAAATAATCAGTTATGTGACAAAGGTTTAGGTTACATATGCTTAATTACCAATTATACATGAAAAGGGTATTCTGGTAATTTACCTAAGGCATATAAACTACCTATCATACAACTACTTACACGTCGTGACCATAAGGTATAACCTCGGAAGGTTATTCCCTACACTATGGTCACCTAAAGTGTTTGGTCGGATCCTAATGATCGACCAAACTGGGTCGGGTTCGAGGTATAAGCGATTTATCAGATCGCTTACCCTACGACCCTAGACAAGCACTAAACTAAAAGTGACGAGCTAAGCATGTTGAAACATGCTTAACTAAACAAGTTTGGTATCAAAACAAACGGTTTTGATACCTAAGGGTAGTTTGGTTACAAAATACGCAAGAATACGTATTCTGGCCGAAACTACGGCTCGTCACTGAGCCTAGATAACGTGGTAATCAGTAGGTATAGTCACTATGGACTATGACCATCGTGATTACGCTCACGTTATGAAGTTCAAACGAACTTCTTATTGACCAAAACCTGGTCAATGCCGAAAGTCAAACATAGTTGACTTTCGGGCTCGAAAAGCGATAAAAGAACGAAGGAACACTTACGAAGGGTCCCCGAATGCTAACCCAGATCAAAATGGCTCAGGTATGAAACGAAGGTTCCAACTTAGAGCTCTCTTAATCAGATTTGTGGGTTTTGAACAAATGGGGGGGTGGGTATTTATAGATAAAGTAGAGCCGCTAGGATCGTTTCATGGAAAACGTGCCATGATCCCATCCGTACAAGTGTCGGAAAGTTGTGGTGGCTTAATTGCCACTAACCATAGGGTTTTGACAAGTGTCAAGGGATTAAGGAGTGGAAAACAGCTGTTAACAGCTGTAGATACGTCGAATCTGGTCCCGAAAATGCGAAAAATGAGTTTCTGCATGTTTCTGCCCCAGAGTAGGCAGTCGCGTAGCGCGACGGTGAGAGCCTTAGTGCTCGCGCTACGCTAGCACCTCACCTGATCAGAAAAGTTTCAAAAATGGCAGGTTTAGTCCCTGCAGCCCGTTTAAGCGATTTTCGATGCGTTAGAACCCCGTTAACCTCATTTCAAGGCTCTAAAATGAAGTTAAAGTATAGGGAACTCAAAACATGCTCAAAAATATGCCGGAGGTTGGTTCGTTTGGCCGTACGAACGCGATGTTCGCTTAATTACGACGGAATGCGCATAAGCGCGAAAAACGATCCAAATGACGCGACGAATGGATTTTTCTTAAGGCGAACACTAAAATATAATGTAGTCATGCTTACATAAATTTTTGGATGTCCAGATGTATCCAGAACGTAAGATATGCGCGAAAATGCAAACTTGTGCACTTTTTGACACTTTTAGTCCCTGAATGACCCAAAAGTTTATTTTAGCACACCGAACACCTCAAAGCTCATTTCTAAGCTATGTAAGGGATATTTATGGTATGTTTAACTTATGGTCATGTTCCAGAATGTCTGTTACAGTTCAAATTGGCATACTTTCGTAGTTTGTCAACTTTAGTCCCTGTAAGCGATTAAACTTTGATTTCACCACACCAAACCTTCCAAAACTTATATCTAAGTTATGTAAAGGTTATTTAAGGTATGTTAAACCTATTTCACTATTCCGGAGTGTTTGTTGCATTAAACTGGTTATATTTACGCATTAAAGCGCGTATAACCTTCCAGAAAGCGATTTAGAGCTTGAAATCGAACAAGAATTGATATGTGTAAACGATACACATATTTTTACAAATCCCAAGTATGAAATACAATATTTCATTGGTTTGGCATTTGTTTGACGGCCGTGGAGGCACAGGTGTTACATCTAAACTTGGGGAAAATACATGTGCTATGGTATGTTTATTACAAAAAACTAAGAAATGATACTATAGATCATGTGACGAATAGGGTGCCATAAGCACCATTAATCAACAATATACCTAGACCGCAGAACAAAAGGTTAGATCTAATGGGTTTCAAGCAGCCACACTCTGGGCCACGTGCTACCTCGAGTGCTTTTGTGTCCCTAGTCCTAAATCGACAGTCGTGGATCGACAACTAAAATGCCTATGGTTTGGATGCTTCCTATGTCGTTACTGTAACAACTCTCAGTCATATTTATTTAAATAATTAGTCCAATAGGAAACCCTAATTGAGACACCCAAGTGATTCTGTACAAACCCTAAAATTTTCAGAATTTTCAGAAACAGGATCAGGGCCCCTAAAACTCAGGGGGGTAAAACCCTAGTTACGATTATCTAAATAACTCTCTGTCAAATTCGAATTTTGAGAAACTGTTGACTCAGCAAGCCTACCCATGCACGTAGCTACCCTATGGTAGAATAGGGGGCCTCGCGTCACGCGAAGCCTAGGGCTGGACCCCTCGCGTCACGCGAGGGGGGTCAAAAATCGTGTATAAATAGTGGACATTGGCAATTGAAATTGGGCACTGAAACGACGAACAAATTCCAAATATACGCCGAGTTATAGTCTGTTTACTATTTCAACACACACGAATCACTAATTGCTGCCGCAAAACAGGGTAATAACTCGATCGCTATTACGATTCATTGTCCGATCGATCAATGTACTCAATGGATGTTTAAGTGCTGCCCACATTAGGGTGATGCTTTGTCATTAGTCGTTAATTCAATGGATGTGTAAGCATAGAACTTTGTCATTCATTGTGAGGGTTGATCTCGTGAGTTATCGTAAATGCTGTATTGATTACTAACCCAGTTTTGTGTGCATTATTATTTAAATTAGGTTAACAAGGCTAATCCATAGACTAGACTCTGTCCGTGTTAAATCTGCAATGTGAGTCATTCTCTTTTTATCAAATTACTTTCAAAAAGCATGTTTATTTTCAAGGTTATAATTACAGGGATTAAGTTTATGTAATCACCAAGTTACAGCCGGTATGTGGGGTTTTGTATACATTACTTGATAATCTTCACCATTGGGGCAGCCAAGGGGTGATATGACCATAATCACAGACACCATTGGACGAATGGGCCAATGGGTCGAGTGATAAAGTACTGTGGGTAGTTGGTTGATATCAGAAACATTGTAATCTTCCTTAATACTATAAATTATAACAAACCGGTTGTTTTAATAAATAGAATGATTCACTCAGTATTTCCCGCTGACAAAACCTTTTTCAAACATGTTTCAGGTGATCTGTTGTGATTCAGGAAAGGTGCTGTGGAGCACTGCAAGCTTAAGAAAGTGGCTCATTATAAAATAAAGAAATGTGTTTTGTAAAATAAAGATTTCTCCGTGAAATCATAAGTATTGTAAATTACAGGGGTTTTTCCCGAGTTGTGAAATAAAATAATCGGGAAAATTTTAGCTTTACAACGATCCTGATAATAAACTTCCGCTGTTAAACTCAATTAAATAAATACCACGGGATTTCTGTCCTGCGGCTCCTGAAACGGGTTAAACCGGGTCGGGGGCCGTGACAGAAAAATGTGGTATCAGAGCCACTGAGTTAATCTAATTAAGTATTTAGTAATACTTAATTTTTCCTGATTACTATTATGTGATTATGTGTTTTATTAACTGACTATTTGTTAGTTACAGTATGGGTAGGAAAAAGCTTTCAAGCATCTATCTTAAATTAGATAGGTCATCCAATGAGAAGGGAAGTTCATCCCAAACTAAATCCTCAAAACTTCCTGCAATTCCTGAAGAAGGAATATTTGTTCAAAAAGCCCAATACGAAAACCCACTTTCTCCGGATAAAAGAAGTTTGATTCTTAAGAAAAGTCAGGAGAAAATAAAGAAAGGCCGAGAGAAGAAAATTAAACAGGAAACCCAGGAATTAACCAGTAAAACACCTTGGGAGGACAAATTAGATGAAAAATGGGCGGATCTTTATATGATGGCCACTGTAGCAGTAAATGCTAATATTTAAAATACCATGATTTCGTAATAGCAGCCTTATTTACAAGCCCGAAATATCATCTAGTAAATAAATAAAACCTAGCATGTTTAAAATATCCATTTTCCTTTGTATAAATTAGTCATAGGGTATGCAATAAAACTTAAAGGTTATTTCTAAATTTTAACTTAGCATTTTTGTATTCTCTTTGTATGATAAACAGCATGAATGAATTATCGGAAGCCCTAGAGAATCTTAACCTATACCCTATAAATATAGAAGTTTCCAAAGAGTTTACTGGGTATTTTCCTGATGTGGAACAACCTGTAGAATTCAACGCTCCACCTTTGAAAAAGCCAAAACCAAAGAAAAGAAGGAAATACGTATGGGGGAGTCGTATACGTAGGAAAAAGCCAGCGACGAAACTTCCTAAAATAAACAATCCTTTAGAAAAAGGAAAAGAAATTGTAACCAGGGAAAGTTCTAGACAGCAGGAGATGGAGACTGAAGTCAAGGAAGATTCTAGGCAAATGGGAATGCAGTTTGAAGAATATTCTAAGGAGATAGAAATGGAGGTTGGAAAAGGTTTTAGACCAACTTAGATGGAAGTTGGAGAAAGTTCCAAACAAAACCAGGGAATGACTTTTCAGGAGGAAATAGATTTCATATTGGCAAGCTGTGAAACTATTCAGCCTGTCAATACAAATATTTTTACTCGTCCTATTGAAAATCAACTCCCTATAAATATTGAACCAGCAATCCCAGAACCAATAGTCCACTCCCAACCTTTAGGAATGGACGAATGATTGGCAATTCCAAAACATTGTCAACAGTCCTTATTCCTTTCTTCCGCAATTCGATCCAGAACCATTACCAAATCCACCCATGAGTAACGAAAATCTGGCTGAACTTCGCCATTTTGGTGAAGAATTAATGGATGCGGGAAGTAGAATTCGGGAGATAGGGGGACAAATTGCTTGGAAGTATGATGAAAGGGAGCTTCGTTTTTAGGAAAACAAATGACGAGAGATAATGGGTTGGTAAAACTGTGGTTGTGTAATAGTAATAGTAAAATCAGTAATAAAACGGTTGTATATAGAGGCATGATATAATCTATAAACTAAATGAAATTTTAGATTTTGTTTGTATATTCGTCTACGTGATTATGTGCAATTAATTGTGACATTAGATTATTTCTTTTATACTAATTATTTATCTATAAATTAATTATCAGATGGCAAACATTGGTAATGAACCAGTAAATGAAGTAAATCAATCCGAGCAAATTCAGGAAGAACAATTGTTAAATAGACAAGATATAGAGGATATCGTTGCACAAGGAATAGCCAATGCTATTCCAGCAATCGTTGCTGCTGTTCAAAAACCTGTTAAACCGCAATCAATCATTCCTAGTAAACGTACTCAAGGCGATAACTTTAGTAATAGTATAAACGGAGGCGGAAATCATGTTAATAACAATCATGATCTGCAAACCCCAATATTCAAGAAAATGAAAGCTGCAACACCTGGTTGCACTTACAAAGAATTCCTTGCCTGTAAACCAACTGAGTTTTCAGGTAACGAAGGGGCTATTGCAGCATTACGTTGGTTAGAGAAAACTGAGGCCGTAATTGCTATAAGTAAATGTGTTGAGGAAGATCAAGTTATGTATGCTTCCAATCTTTTTAAAGAAGGGGCATTAGAATGGTGGAACACAGTATTACAAGCTAAAAGAAGGATTGTGGCCTATGCCATGAACTGGGAAGAATTTAAGAGTCTTGTAGAAAGAAAATTCTGTCCTGAGTATGAAAAAGATCAAATGGCAAATAAGTTCCTAAACCATCGGATGGTTAATGTGGACTGTCGAGGATATACTTCGACATTCTTCGAATATGCTAGGGTGGTACCAACACTGGCTTCGCCAGAACCGGTACTCATTTCTCGCTATATTTGGGGATTAATTAGCGAAATTCGCAATATCGTTAAAGCTGCGAGACCTCGCACTATTGACGATGCAGTGGAACTAGCCAACACTCTAACTGATGAACTGGTACGCACAAGAGATGAAACCAGGAAAAAGGAACTGGCTCAGAAAGTTACCCAAGGATTTCGTGTGGGTAATAGTAATAACTTCAAGAAAAGAGGAGCAGGGCAATCTTCCAATCCACCTTTCTGTAGGAATTGCAAAAGAAAACATTATGGAAGATGTAATGTAACCTGCAACCTTTGCAAAGCTGTAGGACATCGTGAAGAAAACTGCAGAAAGAAAACCATAATCTGTTTTAACTGTGGAGAAGCGGGGCATTATAAAGCAGAATGTCCTAAATTGGCCAAACCAGCAGACAACAAAACCAAGACGACCGACGGAGCTACTAAGAAGAATGTCAGAGCATTCCAGCTAACCACTCAAGAAGCAGAGCTTATTCCAGATGTGATAGCTGGTACGTTCCTAGTTCACAACGTATATGCAAAAGTATTATTTGACTCTGGTGCAAACCAAAGTTTTATAAATACTTTATTCTGTCAAGCTCTTAAGTTACCTTTAACCAATGTTAGGCAGATTTTTACAGTCGAAACTGCAGATGGGAATTCAGTTAAAATAGATCAGGTTTTGCAAAAAGTAGAAATAGAACTTTCAGGTCATAAATTTTCTGCAAATCTGTTACCTATGAAATTAGCTGAATTCGATGTTGTGATAGGAATGGATTGGTTAGTAACCAACCATGCTCGAATTCTTTGTGATAAGAATTCCATAGAAATTCAGGCAACTACTGGAGAACTAATCACGATTACAGGAGATAAACCACGTAAGCCCATGAAGTTCATATCAGTAATGAAAGTTGCTAGTTATGAACGAAAGCAAGGAATAGTATATATGATTTCGATAATCATTAATACTAAGAACAAAGAATTTAAGGAGATCCCTGTAGTCTCAGAATACCCAGATATATTCCCAGAAGAGTTACCTGGATTACCAACAGATAGGGAAGTAGAATTTAGGATTCATCTAATTCCAGGAACTACACCGATAGCTAAGGCACCTTATCGGTTAGCTCCTACCGAAATGTTAGAACTGAAAAAGCAATTAGATGAATTACTAAGTAAAGGATTCATACAACCTAGCTCATCCCCTTGGGGAGCTCCAGTGTTGTTTGTAAAGAAGAAGGATGGTTCAATGAGAATGTATATTGATTATAGAGAATTGAATAAAGTTACAATTAAGAATCGATACCCATTACCTAGGATTGATGATCTTTTTTATCAACTTCAGGGGGCAAGATACTTCTCTGGATATCATCAATTAAAAGTACAAGAGGAAGACATACCTAAGACTGCTTTTAGAACTAGGTATGGTCATTACGAGTTTACAGTCATGCCCTTCGGGTTAACGAATGCACCTGCAGCATTCATGGACATGATGAATAGGATCTGTAAACCGTATTTGGATAAATTTGTAATTGTCTTCATAGATGATATACTTATTTATTCAAAAAGTCAGGATGAACATTGTCAGCACTTGCATGCACTCTTAACTTTGTTAAGAAAAGAAAAGCTCTATGCCAAATTCTCAAAATGTGAATTTTGGCTACAAGAAGTGCAATTCTTAGGACACATGGTGAATCATGAAGGTATTCATGTAGATCCTGCTAAGATAGAGGCAATTACCAATTGGAAGGTTCCGCAAACCGCATTGGAAATTAGAAGTTTTATAGGTTTGGCTGGGTATTATAGACGGTTTATTAAGGATTTTTCCAAAATAGCGATACCATTAACTAAGCTAACCTGTAAAGCCATTAAGTTTGAATGGGGACCTAAGCAAGAAGAAGCCTTTAGAATATTGAAGCAGAAATTAACAAATGCTCCAATCTTAGCCTTACAAGAAGGAACTGAAGATTTTGAAGTATATTGTGATGCTTCAAAACTAGGATTTGGATGTGTGCTTATGCAACGCAAGAAGGTAATTGCATATGCTTCAAGACAGTTGAAAAAGCATGAAGAAAATTATACAACTCATGATTTAGAGTTAGGCTCCATAATTTTTGCCCTTAAGATTTGGAGACATTATCTGTATGGAAGTAAATTTACTGTCTATACAGATCATAAGAGTTTAAGATATATATTTGGGCAAAAAGAGTTAAACATGAGGCAAAGGAGATGGATGGAAATCCTAAGCGACTACGACTGTGATATTCAATATCATGAAGGAAAGGCAAATGTAGTTGCAGATGCCTTAAGTCGTAAATACCATGAGAAGCAACGAAGAGTTCGTGCTCTCAGATTAAATCTACAGTTAGATTTAATGGAACAAATAAAGAGTGTTCAGGAAATAGCAATAGAGGATGTTGCTGAAGGAATGAAAGGACAAATAAAAGAATTAGAACAGGGAGATGATGGAATTTGGAGATTTCATAAGAAAAGAATTTGGGTACCAAAGCAAGGCGAATTAAGAAATAAGATTTTAGAAGAAGCTCATAAATCTAGGTATACCATACACCCTGGAAACAATAAGATGTACCAAGATTTAAGAAATAATTTCTGGTGGATAGGCATGAAGAAGGATATAGCTAGATATGTTTCTAAATGTCTTACTTGTTCACAAGTTAAAGCAGAACATTAGAAACCTTCAGGTCTACTACAACAACTGGAAATGCCTGTATGGAAATGGGAACTTATAACAATGGATTTTGTTACTAAGTTACCCAAAACCAGAAAAGGCAATGATGCGATTTGGGTAATTGTGGATCGATTAACCAAATCTGCTCACTTTCTACCAATGAAAGAAACCTTTAGCATGGAAAGATTGGCAAAGTTGTATGTAGATGAAGTCGTATCTCTACATGGAGTTCCACTCTCCATTGTATCAGATAGGGATAGTCGTTTCACTTCTCATTTCTGGAAAAGTTTCCAAGAAGCAATGGGAACTCGACTAAATCTGAGTACTGCATATCATCCACAAACAGACGGACAAAGTGAAAGGACGATCCAAACTCTAGAAGACATGCTCCGAGCATGTGTAATAGATTTTAGTGGAAATTGGGACGACCATTTACCTTTAATTGAATTCTCCTATAACAATAGTTATCATTCAAGTATTGAAACTGCCCCATTCGAGGCATTGTATGGAAGAAGGTGCAGAACTCCAGTTTGTTGGGCAGAAATAGGAGAAAGTCAATTATCAAGTCCGGAGATTGTACAAGAAACGACTGATAAGATTACACAAATCAAGGAAAGGCTGAAAACGGCTCGAGATCGCCAGAAGAGTTATGCAGACAATAGATGCAAACCATTAGAATTCCAAGTTGGAGACAGAGTACTGTTGAAAGTTTCTCCTTGGAAAGGAGTTGTTAGATTCGGTAAGAAAGGTAAGCTAAGTCCAAGATACGTAGGACCATTTTCAGTGATCCAACGTATAGGACCAGTTGCTTATCGTTTACAACTACCAGAAGAATTAGCTGGAGTACATGATGTATTTCATGTATCCAATCTCAAGAAATGTCTAGCAGACGAATCTCTGGTAGTACCTCTTCAAGACATAGAGGTAAACGAAAAGTTAAAATTTGTTGAGAAACCTCTTCAGATAGAAGATCGAAAAGTGAAGTTTCTCAAGCACAAACGACTAGTGCTAGTTAAAGTAAAGTGGGATTCAAAGAGAGGAGCTGAATACACTTGGGAGCTGGAATCCGAAATGAAGCGAAAGTATCCTCAATTATTCCAGTAAATCTCGAGGACGAGATTTTATTAAGGTGGGGAGAATGTAACAACTCTTAGTCATATTTATTTAAATAATTAGTCCAATAGGAAACCCTAATTGAGACACCCAAGTGATTCTGTACAGACCCTAAAATTTTCAGAATTTTCAGAATCAGGATCAGGGCCCCTAAAACTCAGGGGGGGTAAAACCCTAGTTACGATTATCTAAATAACTCTCTGTCAAATTCGAATTTTGAGAAACTGTTGACTCGGCAAGCCTACCCATGCACGTAGCTACCCTATGGTAGAATAGGGGGCCTCGCGTCACGCGAATTTTGAGAAACTGTTGACTCAGCAAGACAATCTTTTATCAAAACATTTGACTTGTTTCTTCAAAGTATCATAAGCTTCTTGTACCCTCTGACTTGACCATTTCAAATTATCATACTCCTTTTGAAAATCTTGAAACTTATTATCTTTTTCAACATAACCTTCACATTTTGCTGTACACATTTGTCTTAAAATTTCATTTTCTTTTTCAAAATCTTGACATTTCAGTGTTAGCTTTTCAATCTTTTGTTTCAAAATTTCTTCATTTTCTAGCATTTCCTTACATTTTGTTTTGAAACCATTTTCAATTTTATTTATTTCAATATCTTTTGTTTTTATCTTTTCATCTTTCTCAGTACAGGCTTTGCACATTTCTATGCAATTCCTGCACTTATCTTCAGTTTTATCAACATTTTCAACATTTAATAATTCAGAAGATTCAGTTACCTCATTGTCATCTGACACTTGTGATTCTTCTGTTTCAACTTTCTGATCCTCTTCCTTCTTTTGTTCATCCTCATCAGCATCCTCTGCCGTTCTCTTCACCTCCTATATCAGCTTTTCCAGCTCTTCTTCTTTCTCATTTCTACCACCTTTGGTAGACTTGCTTCAAAAATTTCTTTCAATCTGTTCATCAAATCAGCTTCATAACCTTTTTCAGATAACCTTCTTGTATGATAAGTGTCCTGATCTGGAAAAGATTTGTTACTGCATCAAAATCCACCTTAGAAGGATCAACTACTGGATTACCCTATGGATCCATATAACATTCCAATTCAGTATTCCATCTTTTGGCTTTCTAAGCTTCTTTGAATGGAGCATTCAATTTTCTAATCTCATATCTCGCACTATCTCTTTGCCATCGTTTATCTTGAACCACTTCGGCTACACATGCAGATCCGACATAATCTTCTTCTGGAAGAACTTGACTCCAGTCACAACCTTTGTCTTCTTGAATAACCAGCATCGCCCTTGATCTTTCCTTTGATGACCCTTCACCGATCTGTTTTTTATTCGCATTTGATGATCCACTGTTGCGATGATAGATTGCTTTTTCATAATAATCATCTTTGAATGGATTCACATCTTCATCAGTTTGCCTGTTTGTGCACTCTCTCTTGAAGTGCCCTTTCTGTTTGCACTTGAAACAGGTAACTTTTGCCTTATCAAATCCCAATTTCAAATCAGGAGATCCCAAACACGATCTTCCAGTGATCTCCATGAAGCGTTGTGCTCTTCTCATTACGCTAGCCATGCACCATTTTATGTCTATCAGCTCCATCTCCTCTGGATCGATCTGATCATAATCTTCCTTCGTCATACTCGGGTTTCCAACCTTACCCGCGATCAGGCTTTCGTATGATTCCCGGACAGATGCTAAAAACACCATTTGTTGCTTGGCAGCTTCTACATTCAGACTTTGAGAGTTTTTCAAATCTATGGCGATATTGCACTGGACTATGTTCGGATTTGATGATTTTGAACCAATTGAATGATAACCCGAATCTCTTGAATGACTTTGTTGAGATGAATCCCTTGACCTTCCAGCACTAAATGTCTTTTTTGACTTTTGATCCTTCATGATTCCTCTGTAGTATAGATCGACATTTTGTTTATACAGCTGGCTTCCTATTTTGTTTTGTTTCTTGATTTCTAAATCATGCCCCTCAAGCTTCTCAATCAGCCAGTCCAGGGTCACCTTGCTCATATCATTGCTGTTTTTGAGAATCATGACATAATGTAACCAGTCGTCTTCATTTGGAACAGCTTCTATCAACCTATCAATGATATCTTCATTATCTTTTGTCACACCAATTCTCTCCATTTCAAGTTTAAGATGACAGAATCTTTCAATCATCTGTGGTACAGTTTCACCTTTCATGCATGCAAATAAATCAAATTCTTTTTTTCAATAATGAACGTTTGTTTTTGATAATCTCCTCACTACCGGTGCATTTTCTTTCTAACGCCCCCCACAAACCTTTTGACGTTTTCTCATGTTCAAGTAGTGAAATAATATCTTCTCTAACCGATTGATATAACAATGTAATCATTCTTTGTTCAGCAGCAATATGTTTTATTTCTTTTTCTGTGAGCTCTGCATTAGTTAATAAAACTCCTCCTTCTTTTGTTGGTTCAGTATATCCGTATTTTAATTTTACCCAACTTTCATGTGCAAAAGCTTTTACCCAACCCTCAAACCGATTCTTCCATCAGTTATAATCTTCAACATTCATTAATTTTGGTGGTTTTTGTTGGTTTCCGTACATATTGTCGTACTTCAAATTGTCTGAAATCTCTTTTGAAAAATCTCTTGTTTCTGTTCTTCTTTCGGAGGATTCTGAAGCGAATGCATTATAAAACGTGTTGTAAAATTCTTCACCACCTCCTAACATTTTCAATCTACTTCTTGATATTCGCACCTTGTAAATTTTGAATATCTTGAATCACCTGCAAACAAAACAAGCAAATGAACTATCAGTTTAAACGAACTGAATACGTGAAAGTATGTGATGGTGTAATCGATCTAGGATTCGTGTCGAAGATTCTCGGACTCGTTTCAATGTTATTCGTGTGAAGTTACTGAATGAATTGGGCTTCTCACCCAAAACAACTTCTTAACCAGAACAATCTTGGGCCGTAACCTTATCACAGATGTTTATCTAAAAATTGGACCTCAAAACAATATATTGAATGATCTAATTAACTTGGGCCGCAAAAATGTCAAATGAACATATATGATTACGTGGGCTTTTAATGGCCGACAAACAGTTTTAAAGTCTATTTATTAATTTGACCGAGTATAACACGTGAACTGATGGGCCTATGAATAATAATCTCAATCACATGGGCTGTAAATTGTTTCACATGATTTCTGATAAGATTCTTGAGCCAAAAAGAATATGATAGGACCGAGTAAATCAGATCACATGCAACTATGGGATCGAGGTGATTAGTGGATCTGACACTTTGTTCACGTGATGTGTAGGCCCGAGGCAAAACTTAAGGGTTCGTTGAACAAGTAAAGGTTCGTCAAGGACAACTGTTCATCATTTGAAGGGTTCGTCAACAAGACTAGAGTTCGTCGATCGGATCACCGCTCGATCGAGTGAGGTGATGCCCGATCGGGTGAGAAGCTGTCCGATCGGGTGGGATGCTATCCGATCGGGTGGAATGCTGTCCGATCGGGTGGGATGTTGTCCGATCCGGTGAGAATCCGACAATTTAACCTGTTACACAAGCAAATGAAGAATTTAGGATCGGATGGCAATCCCTTCGGATTGTCACTCGATCATTTTCACAACAAGACAAAAGGTTTATGTTGGCCGATCGGATGGTGATCCGATCGAGTCACCACTCGAAAGATGGCACATCAAGATAAGCATTTTCAAATTCTGAAATGTTCACATGTATTGTCAGATCACATGCAAAAAGTGGCCGACAATCAATCAGTTTATTTGATCAAGACAATTTGTAGAACTTATCTTTTTAATCACTTTGACTTAACGTGCACTTTTGACTTTAATGAAATGAATCGAGTGAGGATTGGATCGGATGGTCACCCGATCGGGTGACAATCCGAGGCTTAACAATTATGTGCTTATTAAATCAATGTACAACGGATCGGGTGGTCATCCAATCGGATTGCCATCCGATCGGTGAACATCATCAATAACAGTGAATGACATCATTTTTATGCAAGTGTTCGTCAATGTGTTAATTGATTGAATAGTTCGTCGAGAATAATTGTTCGTTGACCAATGAAAGGTTCGTTGGCCAAATAGGCTTTGTCAACTGCAACAATTCAACAAAAAGAAATTAGATGCTTTGGATCGAATGGTCATCCGATCGGATTGCCACCCGATCGGTGACCATCATGAATGACAACAACAACAACAGTTAACATCTTGAACTTTTTCGAACCACAAAAATTTAAATTTCTCTCAAACCGTTAGGAATTAAGTTCTGAAACTTTGTAGGCCTATAGATCAAGTATTTTTGCACAACACATAAAAAAAATCATCAATTTTTAACCGTAAAATCCCGTTTAATTTTGCGATTTTCAGTCAAGAACGTGAAAGAGATGAAAAATGAAGAAATTTTGACAAATCTTGATGAAATTGGATCTGATTCTAATCAATCTTTGAACGATTTTGTGCTTTTGATCTGCGCAATCGAGCTCCTGCTCTGATACCACTTGTAGGATCGGTTTTCGACTCCGAACGATTGCGAACCGAACGTGTGACGTGTGGAATCCGTACACGAACGTGACCGAACACAAGATCGTACAGTAAGCGTGATTCTTATTGATCAATATGACGATTACAAAGCACCGTGAATCACCTTCGAGGACTTTCTCTCTCTAAGTACCAAGCTCCAAGATCACAAAATGTCAAAAGTCTTCTACGATCTGGATTACGGAGATGATGACATAATGTACTAACACTTACAACCGGAGGCCCGGTGCAAAGTCTGCTAGGTTTGAGCTTTCCTGCATCACTTCACACATATCAATGGCCTTGCAAACCATTGGTGATCTGTTTTTTTTTCCTTTTTGCTTTCATACCAGGATTTACAAGCTTATATACATACTTACAATGTTTTCAAAGGTTTATTCATTCACATAAACAAACACACGAACTCGCTCAACTTTTGTTGATGTTTTCAAAACACATGTATTTCAGGGAATTTGTTGTGGATCTGGCGGGGGTTCGGAAGTTCCAAGTGTGGTTTAAGAATAAAAGATGTCATCCATGGTCTTCGGGTTTGGTCAGGGTGTCTTATTCCTGGACGAGACGCGTCTTCCAAATCCTGGTTTTATTTATGTCATCTGTCGAGTCTGTGTGAACCCTTAAACAAGTTGCATGGTTTGTACTCGAATTTGAATTTCTATGTTTTAAGACAATGTTGTCATGTTTTTAAACTAAATTAATGGATGACAAATCTATGGTTTATATCATATAGTTGTTGTTATGATTGAATGCAATGGTATTAAGAAAGTCACACCATAATCACGCTTCCGCAAAAGTCAGGGTGTGACAGCTTGGTATCAGAGCTTTGATTGTAGCGAACTAGGATTCCTTCTCGAGTCTAGACTACAATCATTAGGGCTCTCACGAAAATATTTTTACAACATGTTTTCATTGCATACATGAAACGCCCAGATCCAGGCAAACAAACATTTTTACAAACAAAAGACACGAAACACGTTTCGAGGTTTATGTTTATGGTTCAGTCTGAGAGACTGGGCGGTTCAGTCTGAGAGACTGGATGGTTCAGTCTGAGAGACTGGGTGGTTCAGTTTGAGAAACTGGGTAGTTCAGTCTGAGAGACTGGGAGGTTTAGTCTGAGAGACTAGGTGGTTTAGTCTAGGAGACTAGGAAGGATATGTGATTACATTGTTATTGATGACATGCTTAATGTTAGTTGTTGATATATGCGTATATGTTGTGATTGTTTTGTTACAGATACTATGTCATCATCTGAGAGTGGTTTGTCCGATACCGATGACCCCATGGCTGTAGTCTCAGATGATGAGATTGCACCTGAGCCAAAGATCTTTACTTCTGACACCGAGAGTGACCCTGAGATGATGTCCGACGATGATGACGACTTTCAGCCCTTTGCGCTGCCCGATTTCGGAGTTTATTTACCGCTCGATGATGGTATCCCGGATGAGGATCCGTTTGTTATTCCTATTCCTGTGCACGATCATCTTATCATCGGTCACCCCGATGGTGAGCATGTCGTGGCACTGATCCTCGCTCCTGCTCTAATGGTCATTCCTCCTAAGGATTGGCCATTCAATGATCTTTTCGACGATGATTTTGATCTTTTTGTTGATGGTCATCCTGATGATGCTCAGGGTGATGGAAAGCTCGATGAGTACGTTGTTGCTATTCCACTTCTGGGGATTCCTGTTAACGAGATTTCTTCTGATTCTAGTTTACATTCTGTATCGGATTCCTTTGAGTCTGTGTCATCTTCCGCCTTAGAGGCAGCTGGTTTGTGACGATACGCCACTGATTCCGATGATTATATAGCTATGTCAGCTGCACCGTTACCTCCACACGACTTTGAGCTTGATCTTGAGCCTGATTCTGTTCCCGATGATCAACCCATTGATGCACCTGCTGATCCTAAGCCGATATTTGCACCTGAGCCTTTGCCTGACTTTGATCCTATTCCATTTGGCATACGTGATATTGCACCCCGTATACCAGATCCAATTCCTGCACCCGCTGACCCTCCTGTTATTGAGCCAGTTACTCCTCCACTTGCACCTGCACCTGTTGACGATGCTCCTTTTCATCCAGTTGAGTCAGATGTGCATCCTGTCGACCTACCTATCACTTTCTTGTAGGACATACCCGCACCCCGTCCAGGGGAAGGCCCTTCTAGCCAGCAGCCTAGCCATGACCCACATGTTTCAGTCGCACTTCCTCACATGCCTCAGTATACACCTACTGTTCATTTTACTTCTTCACCACTTGATGAGCCACTCAGATGGTTCCCACATTTTACTGGTTATACACGGGATTAGTCACTTCTATCATTGCAACTCCAGTTCGAGATCATGAGTCGCAGGATCTTAGAGCTTGAGATGACACAGCGACCTTTGCCATGTCCGTGTCAGCCTACTTTTGTTCCCCCTCGTTCATCACCATCCCATTTTCACATCCTCCTGCACCGCTTACTCCATTTCCCGAGTTTGACACTCGCTTTCTTACCGTTGAGCAGCAGATTAGTTATCTGTTGCGTCATGTTTACGATCTTGAGGAGGAGCTAGCGCATGTGCACAGCTTGCTTTTTGTTCCTCCACCTCCTCCTCCACCACCATCAGCATAGACGGTTTTTTTTTTTTTTTTATGTAGGTAGCTTACTTTTGATGAGAGCACCGCTATTGAGCTGAGCTAGTACAGACTTTTGGAGACCACCTTTTGACTGTATGACTTATGGTAGATTGGTAGACACTTTGGACAAGGGTAGTGTGATCCTGTATTCCCTTTTGATACGATATTTATGTAAAACATGTAGCTGTATTTGTAGTCGATGATTAATGAAAGCTCAATCATAATATTCTCATTAAATATGTTGTTAGTTTACTTGTTTATGCTATGATTGCATGCTTACTTGTTATGACAAAAACTATTATGTACGTACTACTTACTATATACATAAGACCTGACCTATACAATCTTCTTTATAGAAGATGCCTCCTCGAAGGAACACTCAGTTGCCCACATCAGAGGCAGAACTGCAAGAACGGATTTCACAAGCAATCGCACAACATGAGGCCTTACGCTCTGAACACAGCGGAGGTACCTCAGGAAATAACCCACCTCACGGTAATGTTTAAGTCACGTAAGACACATTACAATATGTTTGGACATTCCATGTGCGTTTGCTAATGCTTTATGTGAATGATGTTGCATGTACATGCTGTACTTACAAGCAGTTCCTAGACTGCAAGCCTCTGAATTTTGACGGCACTGGAGGTGCTGTAGCTCTTGTTAGATGGGCAGAGAAAACCGATTATGTGCTGTGAATGAGCAAGTGTGCGCCAGAGCACCAGGTCACCTACATTTCTGGAGTTTTCCTAGACGGAGCTCTATCCTGGTGGAACCTTCAGGTTCAAACTCTGGGAGAAGAGGCTGCATATGCTGTGACTTGGGATGAGATGAAAGAACTGATGCGCAAGAAGTACTACTCGAGAGCTGAGATTCAGAAGCTGGAAACTGAGTTCTGGAATCTAAAGATGGATGGTCCGAAGATTGCTGAGTATGTGCAGAGATTCCATAACCTGTCTCGTGTTGTCCCCTACATGGTAGAACCGGAATTCAAGCTAGTTGAACACTTCATTTGGGGATTGGTACCCAAAATAATGAGCATGGTAACTACTTCGAAGCCTCCAACGATCACTGAGGCCATTGATTTGAGCGTGGCATTGACTGAAGAAGCGATTAGGTTGAACAAGTTTTCAAACTCTGAAGGAAAGAAGAAGGAGACTCATGTCGAGTCCTCAGGAGAGAACAAAAGGAAGTTCTCCAACTTCAAAAAGGGTACCCAAGGAAACAACGGTAGCAACAAGAAAAGAGATGCGAACCCACCAGCCGAGGTCAGGACTCGTGTAGAAACTGCTGAAGGAAAAGGGAAAGGTTACATGGGCACTTTGCCTAAGTGTGATGTGTGCCAGTTCCATCATGCCGGCCAGTGTAGGTTTAGGAAGTGTGAAAGCTGTGGAAAGAATGGTCATTCGAAGGAGACATGTTGGGCTAGTAATGGTCATGGAAATGGTGGCCAGAGAGGCAATGGTAATGGCAGTGGAAACCGTGGTGGCAACGGTTATGGCAATAGAAACCAAGGTGTAAACAACAATCAAGGAAGAAAATGGTGGTAATGTGAACCGAGGTGGTTCTGGAAATCAAGCTGGTAATGGAAACCGCACCCAAAACAACAACCAGGGTGGTACTGGAAACAAGCAAGGATGCTTTAGCTGTGGAGATGTCGGGCATTTCAAGAGTGATTGCCCAAAGAACAACCAAGCTCAGGGGAGAGTCTTTAACATTGGAGCTAGGGAAGCTCGCCAGGATCCGAACGTAGTTACAGGTACGTTCCCTATCAACTAACACTTTGCATCTGTACTGTTTGATACCGGTGCCGATTATAGCTTTGTATCCCTAGAATTTAAGAATATACTTGGGTTACTAGCCAGTAAGCTAGATATTCCATACTCGATAGAACTAGCTAATGGAAAGCTAGTACAAGCTAGCAAAGTAATTAGAGGTTGTGTAATAGAGCTCGGAGAGCATGAGTTTACGCTTGATCTTCTGCCAGTCGAGTTGGGAAGCTTTGACGTGCTAGTTGGAATGGATTGGTTGTCGAACAACCGAGTAGAGATCATATGCCATGAGAAGATCATTCGCATCCCGATGACGAATGGAGAGATGATTGTAGTGCATGGAGAAAAGCATGATACGCCTTTGAGGAATATCAGTTGTTTGAAGGCCTGAAAGTCTTTGCAGAAAGGATGTGTTGCCTTTTTGGCTCACATTGTTGACAAGGAAGCTGAAGAGCCGAAGCTGGAAAATATCCCGGTGGTGAGGGAATATCCTGAAGTCTTCCTCGAAGATTTGCCAGGATTACCGCCACAACGACAAGTCGAGTTCCACATCGATTTGGTTCCAGGCGCCGCGCCTGTAGCCAAGGCACCCTATCGGCTTGCGCTTTCCGAGATGCAAGAGCTGTCGACGCAACTTCAAGAGCTTTTGGACAAGGGATTTATTAGACCAAGCTTCACGCCTTGGGGAGCTCCAGTTCTATTTGTCAAGAAGAAGGACGGTAGTTTTCGCATGTGCATTAACTATCGAGAACTGAACAAGTTGACCATCAAGAATCGGTACCCCTTGCCGAGGATTGATGATCTCTTTGATCAACTTCAAGGTTCGAGTTATTACTCCAAGATCGACCTTCGATCCGGTTATCATTAGCTAAGGATCCAAGAAGAGAGTATTCCGATAACTTCCTTTAGAACTCGTTACGGACATTACGAGTTTCTAGCGATGCCGTTTGGTCTGACAAACGCGCCAGTAGTGTGATAGTAGTAGTAGTGAGAGAGTTGAGAAGTGATACCTCAAACCTGGTTTGGGTGGGTATTTATAGCCGAGGAGTGAAGGAGGGTAGTTGAGTAACTAGTCTGACATCGCACAGCTACTTGCAGGTGTGTCAGACCTGTCGGTTACGGTGGTGATGCCACGTCCTGTTGTGGTGTCAGACTGTTGCACACATGTGGGCTGATAGGCGACTGTTCCCAGTGCCACTTGCACTGTGGTGTCAGACCCACTTGCCTTGTGTCACACCCCGACCACGTGGAACATACAAAACGTGGCGGAAACGTCGGGGAGTGTTGCAACAGAATTAATTGTTTCAAATCCATGGCAATTGAAGTTTCGTTTTATTGATTAAAAGTGTTACAATGTCTTAACAAACAAGGAAATACAACATAATTAACTAGTCTTGCATCTTTTATTGTCACTAAAGCCCAAGTCTGCCTATGTGTATCTTGTTCATCTTATGCAACAGCTCCTGAAAAACACATGTGAAAATAGGTACGTCAGCATAAAAATGCCTGTGAGATACATAGGTTTTCTGAAAATAGGTTTCATGACTTATGTTTGAGAAAATGTTTAGTCATGAACCTTGTAATTTGCTTTGTCTTGTAAATCATTTGAAAAACAATGAGTTCAGATGATATGTATAAATAAGTAAATAATGTATGGTTAAATAAATAACCATGTAAACTGAGTTTGTATAAGATAAGTTGCTTGTAAAACAATGTATTGTGAAAAAGATGTTATTTGTATAAAATGTTATATGTATCAAACTGAAATGACTCAAATAACGTTACAATATGTGATACCATACAAACACTTATATATAGGAAGTACCAGCGGCGTATCCACCATGCTTGTATCATATTACACACGCATCGTTACTTAATCATTTAATCAAACCAAACCAACAATGTAATATGTCTATGTTTAAACCAATTGCCAAAATGTATTGCAATAATATGTTAAAATGTTTATGTCAAAATGTAAATCATATAATGTATAACAAATGTCGAGAGTGTTTATGTGTCAAATGTAAACCATGTAATGTGTAACCAAAATGATATGTATGGCTAGTGAAAATGCATCAACTAAACCATAGGTGAAATGCACAAAACAAAGTATTGAAGTAAAACTTAGTTTAAATCAAAGTTATGTTTTGTGGGAAATGCATGATCAAATGTCAATCATGTTAAAATGTCTATGTCGAAATGTCTATGTCAAATGTCTATGTCAAAATGTCATGTAAAACGATGTACTAAGTAATGCACACAATGGGCACACCTAGCATGAAATGTAATGTAAAACGATGTACTAAGTAATGCACACAATGGGCACACCTAGCATAAACACAATGAAATCATGTACTATAATGTACTAATGAACATAGTAAGTATATGATGTCAAAACAGGAAAGCATGAAAGTAACAAGTAGGCACATGTGTTCCACCCCAAAACAGTTTGGAAAACAGTAAAAGAGGGGTCTGTGTACTCACCTGAGATTGCTCAGTAGTCCTTGAGTAACAACTAAACAATGCTAGAGATCGCGGATATCAAACGGCACCTAGTATAGGTAGCTATATTAATAAACCGGACCTAAAACGGAGGATCGGGTAGCATTAGGGTTTGTAAACCAAACGAGTGTAGAGACTCGTGTCTTTTGGTTTAACAAAGCCTACATACTAAATGAAACTTAACCTAAGTGTCTACGACCCATTACGACCCGTTTAGGTAGCTTATGCTACTTTAACGCGTCGTTTGCGTGAAACGCGTTCGGACCGCCTAACTAGCCCTATGACAAGTGTTATATGCCTAAACATGTTACATAATCAGTTATGTGACAAAAGTTTAGGTTACATATGCTTAATTACCAATTATACATGAAAAGGGTATTCTGGTAATTTACCTAAGGCATATAAACTACCTATCATACAACTACTTAAACGATGTGACCATAGGATATAACCTCGGAAGGTTATTCCCTACCTACTATGGTCACCTAATGTGTTTGGTCGGATCCTAAAGATCGACCAAACTGGGTCGGGTTCGAAGGTATAGGCGATTTATTAGATCGCCTACCCTACGACCCTAGACAACGTGGTAATCAGTAGGCATAGTCCCAAGGAACTATGACCATCGTGATTACAATCACGTTGCGAAGTTCAAACGAACTTCGCATTGACCATTACTGGTCAACGCTGAAAGTCAAACAAAGTTTGACTTTCTGACTCGAAAAGCAGTAAAATAAGGAAAAGAACGAAAGAATACTTACCCAGGGTCCCCGAATGCTAACCCGGATCGAAATAGCTCAGGTATGAAACGAAGGTTCCAACTTAGAGCTTTCTTGATCAGATTTGGTGGGTTTTGAACAAATGGGGGGTGGGTATTTATAGTATTCGGTCCACCGTTAAGATCGTTTCTTGGAAAAGAGGGCACGATCAAGGCCGTACACTTGTCGGAATGTTATGGTGCCTCAAAATGCTCACCACCATAAGGAATTGACATGTGGAAGTGGGATTAGAAGTGCAAAACAGCTGCAACCAGCTGTTAAATACATTTAATCTGGTCTGATAGTGGGAAGCGGCCCGCTTCAGGATTAGCCAAAGACAATGCGGGCCGCTTGGGCCTTCTGATCCGCACAAAACTTTCAAAAATGGCAGTTTCAGTCCCTGCAAGTGTTTAAGGCATTTCCGACACTTCTAAGGCCCGTAAAGCCAACTTTAAGGCCCTAAAATGTTGCCTAAACATTGTGGACATGAAACATGCTCAAAAATATGCCGGGTGTTGGTTCGTTTGGTCGTACGAACGCGATGTTCGCTTAATTACGACGGAATGCGCATAAGCGCGAAAAACGATCAAAATGACGAAACGAATGGATTTTTCTTAAGGCGAACACTAAAATATGATGTAGTCATGCTTACATAAATTTTTGGATGTCCAGATGTATTCAGAACGTAAGTTATGCGCGAAAATGCAAACTTGTGCACTTTTTGACGCTTTTAGTCCTTGAATGACACAAAAGTTTATTTTAGCATACCGAACACCTCAAAGCCTATTTCTAAGCTATGTAAAGGATATTTATGGTATGTTTAACTTATGGTCATGTTCCGGAATGTCTGTTACAGTTCAAATTAGCATACTTTCGCAGTTTGTCAATTTTAGTCCCTGTAAGCGATTAAACTTTGATTTCACCACACCAAACCTTCCAAAACTTATATCTAAGTTATGTAAAGGTTATTTAAGGTATGTTAAGCCTATTTCACTATTCCGGAGTGTTCGTTGCATTAAACTGGTTATATTTACGCATTAGTGCGCGTATAACCTTCCAGAAAGCGATTTAGAGCTTGAAATCGAACGAGAATTGATATGTGTAAACGATACACATATTTTTACAAATCCAAAGTATGAAATACAATATTTCATTGGTTTGGCATTTGTTTGATGGTTGAAATGACACAGGTGTTACAGTCTCCCCTACTTTAGGAAATTTCGTCCCGAAATTAATTCGTAGGAGTCCATTTGTGACTTTGTGTTAAATAACCATCAAAGATGAACAAGAAGAAATCCTGTAATTTCTATTTAACGAACATTTTTCAGAAATGAAAAATGAACCGAGTTATTTTCAACAGGCATTCTTTAGAAATAAAAAAGAACAGGATAGTCATTTTACATCTTCAGAAACAAAAATGAACAGAATAGTCATTTTACATCTTCAGAAACCAAAAATGAATCGGAATAGTCATTTTACATCTTCAGAAACAAAAATGAACAGAATAGTCATTTTACATCTTCAGAAACAAAAATGAACGGAATAGTCATTTTACATCTTCAGAAACAAAAATGAACGGAATAGTCATTTTACATCTTCAGAAACAAAAATGAACAGAATAGTCATTTTACATCTTCAGAAACAAAAATGAACGGAATAGTCATTTTACATCTTCAGAAACAAAAATGAACGGAATAGTCATTTTACATCTTCAGAAACAAAAATGAACGGAATAGTCATTTTACATCTTCAGAAACAAAAATGAACGGAATAGTCATTTTACATCTTCAGAAACAAAAATGAACGGAAATAGTCATTTTACATCTTCAGAAACAAAAATGAACGGAATAGTCTCTAGACACATGACAAAATTCGTTGTGGTTTCTGTGCACTGAATTCCATAATTATGTATGCATCCATAATTATGCAATTCCTTGCATAGTCCGCACAACTTGTCTTGAAATGTTTGTGGGGAGGATAATCAAACCTGTGATGAGTGTGACTAGACTACCATAGGGTCCTTTTAATTAGATCAACAAAGGATCCTTTTAATTAGACCACCAAGGAGTCCTTTCAGCTATATCATCACATGATATTCCTAACCAGATTTTTGGATCAATCTGTACCTAGACCACTCAGGGGTCTAATTATGGAATGGTACAATATAATCCAAGGGACTTAACTACAACGTAAAAGCCCATTGAGGATTTAATATAGTACCTTTGGATATCCTACTACGAATTCCTTATACAAAGATATGGAAGATTCTTCGAGGATGTGGATAACAAAAACTTGGATTACACAAAAACATAAAAGGAAACACATAAGCACATAATCACATAGTTGTTTAACTTGTTTATTAATTTGTTATCTTTGGACGCGGACACTTAAAGCACACCAGGAATCCAACTCGTGGCTTTCATTTGGCACTTTAATCCTTTCAAGAATCCATCCATGAAGATAGGATGATCTACCAAAATTCGATTTTCGTTTTCAGGAAAACGCAATATTCGAATTAAGGTACACAAAAATTTAGGACATACGGAAATACCCTTAGGTACCCTATTAAGAATTTATAGTGGTACTTGGGTATTCGTACGGAATTATAACTTGCACCTTGTACTTCGTTTCTTTGCAAGAGACGGGTACTTAGGATCCTTGTGGAAAACGCAAGAGATTGTAACATGGAAGAATTTTGGGGATAGTTTGCTTTTCAAGGAATACGATTCCTCGATTGTCGGTATTATAGGGGATATGTTGTTTATGCATACAACTATGTAAATACATTGTAATGTAAATAAAAAGATTTATTTATTAACAATGATAACAACTGTTTCATGAACCTTGACAACAAAAGAAAATAATACATAAGATATGATTATTTCTAAAGAGTGTTGTCCCCTAGTCGATCAGATGCTCATCTCTGTGCTGGATTAGCATTAGCAAGCTTTGGGCAATTTCTTCGGAAATGTCCCATCTCACCACACTTGTTGCAAGAACCTGGTGGAAAGCGAGCTCGAGCGGGTTTGTTGTCGGCTTGATTTGGTGCAACTGCTGCAACGCAAACTTTTGCCACATGACCTTTAAGTCCACAAATTTGGCATTCGCGGCACTTCACATTAGCATGATGATGTAGGCCACATCGGTTACACAAGGGTGAAGTTCCATTGTATGGCTTCCTAGTACGGGGTTGAGCTGGTTGGTTGGGGATAGCTTGATCATTGTGAGCGATCATGGCGAAGTTCTGAGAAGCCTTTTGCTTCTTTGACCGCTCAAGGGATCCAATCTGCTCATCCATGGTCTTTGATTCCTCGATTGGTTTCTTGTCACCCTTTCGAAAAAGCTTACGTTTCCTGATCTGAGATTCAGTCAACGTTGCAGATAGCTCAATGGCCTGCCTAACCGTAGTGGGGTTACTACCGGTAACAATGTCCTGAACTAAGTCAGGGAGACCATCAATGTATTTTTCGATCGCCTTATCCAAAGGCGTAACCATGGTAGGACACAACAGGCTCAGCTCCTCATATCGATCAGTGTATGCTCGATGTTCACCGCTGTCTTGCTTAAGATCGTCGAATTCCCTTTCCAATGCCCTGATCTCGTGACGAGGACAGAATTCCTTCATCATCAGTGTTCGAAGTTCTTCCCAAGTTTGGGCCAGTGCCACATCGGCACCCCTATCTCTCACCACACCGTTCCACCATGTCAAAGCTCGTTTCTCAAAGACACTAGATGCAAAATCTACCTTTCGCTCATTTGGACATTGTACATGCCTGAAGGTGCTCTCTAGACTCTCAAACCATTGCAGAAGTGCTGTCGCTCCTTGAGACCCAGAGAACTTTGATGGCTTGGCCGAGTTGAACGTCTTGAAGCTGCAGAGGGCATTATTGTTGTTGATGGCTTGTATTATTTGAGCACAAAGATTTGGGAAGGCAGCAGCCATTTGCTGCGCGATGATTTCCGCCAGCTCGGCAGGCGTCATCTGATTTTCGCGTCGAGGAGGCATTCTAAAAGAGGAAACATGAAATGAAACGAGTGAGAGAATTAGACGAAAAGAATGAGATGAAACAAATTTGATGAAAGCAAGGATAGTGGTCATTTGATTGTTACTACAAAGCAACAAACGACACACAGTGATTGAATTAAAGTAAATGGGTCAAAAATAATGTATCGCGAAGACATGCTCGCCTATAAGTGAACACTCATCCCAAGAATTCCCAGGTAAGCACAACTGGTCTCGCGTCTGATGAGATGTATACGAAGTGCTTGCCTAGACAGAAAACCCAGAATACAGGCATTCACCCTTCCAGTTTGCACGTGTTCACATTATTTAAAACCCAGAACCTTGACGAGATTTTGAAAACTCAAAGGGGTTCAAAATCTTATAACAGAGGGTTCAAAACCTTGTAATAAATCATCCTAGAACAGATGATTAGTTTTCAAAGCGGTTTTGAAATTTATGTTCTTGTTGTGGTAGTCGCCCAAGGATAGGTGACGGTATTGTTTTATGACTAAACGCAAGCAAACTCGCGTTAGGGTCCTAAGAAAGTTATAGACTAGGTCAAAGCATTACTAATAACCTAATTCCCTATAACCATTGGCTCTGATACCATCTTTTCTGTCACACCCCGACCACGTGGAACATACAAAACGTGGCGGAAACGTCGGGGAGTGTTGCAACAGAATTAATTGTTTCAAATCCATGGCAATTGAAGTTTCGTTTTATTGATTAAAAGTGTTACAATGTCTTAACAAACAAGGAAATACAACATAATTAACTAGTCTTGCATCTTTTATTGTCACTAAAGCCCAAGTCTGCCTATGTGTATCTTGTTCATCTTATGCAACAGCTCCTGAAAAACACATGTGAAAATAGGTACGTCAGCATAAAAATGCCTGTGAGATACATAGGTTTTCTGAAAATAGGTTTCATGACTTATGTTTGAGAAAATGTTTAGTCATGAACCTTGTAATTTGCTTTGTCTTGTAAATCATTTGAAAAACAATGAGTTCAGATGATATGTATAAATAAGTAAATAATGTATGGTTAAATAAATAACCATGTAAACTGAGTTTGTATAAGATAAGTTGCTTGTAAAACAATGTATTGTGAAAAAGATGTTATTTGTATAAAATGTTATATGTATCAAACTGAAATGACTCAAATAACGTTACAATATGTGATACCATACAAACACTTATATATAGGAAGTACCAGCGGCGTATCCACCATGCTTGTATCATATTACACACGCATCGTTACTTAATCATTTAATCAAACCAAACCAACAATGTAATATGTCTATGTTTAAACCAATTGCCAAAATGTATTGCAATAATATGTTAAAATGTTTATGTCAAAATGTAAATCATATAATGTATAACAAATGTCGAGAGTGTTTATGTGTCAAATGTAAACCATGTAATGTGTAACCAAAATGATATGTATGGCTAGTGAAAATGCATCAACTAAACCATAGGTGAAATGCACAAAACAAAGTATTGAAGTAAAACTTAGTTTAAATCAAAGTTATGTTTTGTGGGAAATGCATGATCAAATGTCAATCATGTTAAAATGTCTATGTCGAAATGTCTATGTCAAATGTCTATGTCAAAATGTCATGTAAAACGATGTACTAAGTAATGCACACAATGGGCACACCTAGCATGAAATGTAATGTAAAACGATGTACTAAGTAATGCACACAATGGGCACACCTAGCATAAACACAATGAAATCATGTACTATAATGTACTAATGAACATAGTAAGTATATGATGTCAAAACAGGAAAGCATGAAAGTAACAAGTAGGCACATGTGTTCCACCCCAAAACAGTTTGGAAAACAGTAAAAGAGGGGTCTATGTACTCACCTGAGATTGCTCAGTAGTCCTTGAGTAACAACTAAACAATGCTAGAGATCGCGGATATCAAACGGCACCTAGTATAGGTAGCTATATTAATAAACCGGACCTAAAACGGAGGATCGGGTAGCATTAGGGTTTGTAAACCAAACGAGTGTAGAGACTCGTGTCTTTTGGTTTAACAAAGCCTACATACTAAATGAAACTTAACCTAAGTGTCTACGACCCATTACGACCCGTTTAGGTAGCTTATGCTACTTTAACGCGTCGTTTGCGTGAAACGCGTTCGGACCGCCTAACTAGCCCTATGACAAGTGTTATATGCCTAAACATGTTACATAATCAGTTATGTGACAAAAGTTTAGGTTACATATGCTTAATTACCAATTATACATGAAAAGGGTATTCTGGTAATTTACCTAAAGCATATAAACTACCTATCATACAACTACTTAAACGATGTGACCATAGGATATAACCTCGGAAGGTTATTCCCTACCTACTATGGTCACCTAATGTGTTTGGTCGGATCCTAAAGATCGACCAAACTGGGTCGGGTTCGAAGGTATAGGCGATTTATTAGATCGCCTACCCTACGACCCTAGACAACGTGGTAATCAGTAGGCATAGTCCCAAGGAACTATGACCATCGTGATTACAATCACGTTGCGAAGTTCAAACGAACTTCGCATTGACCATTACTGGTCAACGCTGAAAGTCAAACAAAGTTTGACTTTCTGACTCGAAAAGCAGTAAAATAAGGAAAAGAACGAAAGAATACTTACCCAGGGTCCCCGAATGCTAACCCGGATCGAAATAGCTCAGGTATGAAACGAAGGTTCCAACTTAGAGCTTTCTTGATCAGATTTGGTGGGTTTTGAACAAATGGGGGGTGGGTATTTATAGTATTCGGTCCACCGTTAAGATCGTTTCTTGGAAAAGAGGGCACGATCAAGGCCGTACACTTGTCGGAATGTTATGGTGCCTCAAAATGCTCACCACCATAAGGAATTGACATGTGGAAGTGGGATTAGAAGTGCAAAACAGCTGCAACCAGCTGTTAAATACATTTAATCTGGTCTGATAGTGGGAAGCGGCCCGCTTCAGGATTAGCCAAAGACAATGCGGGCCGCTTGGGCCTTCTGATCCGCACAAAACTTTCAAAAATGGCAGTTTCAGTCCCTGCAAGTGTTTAAGGCATTTCCGACACTTCTAAGGCCCGTAAAGCCAACTTTAAGGCCCTAAAATGTTGCCTAAACATTGTGGACATGAAACATGCTCAAAAATATGCCGGGTGTTGGTTCGTTTGGTCGTACGAACGCGATGTTCGCTTAATTACGACGGAATGCGCATAAGCGCGAAAAACGATCAAAATGACGAAACGAATGGATTTTTCTTAAGGCGAACACTAAAATATGATGTAGTCATGCTTACATAAATTTTTGGATGTCCAGATGTATTCAGAACGTAAGTTATGCGCGAAAATGCAAACTTGTGCACTTTTTGACGCTTTTAGTCCTTGAATGACACAAAAGTTTATTTTAGCATACCGAACACCTCAAAGCCTATTTCTAAGCTATGTAAAGGATATTTATGGTATGTTTAACTTATGGTCATGTTCCGGAATGTCTGTTACAGTTCAAATTAGCATACTTTCGCAGTTTGTCAATTTTAGTCCCTGTAAGCGATTAAACTTTGATTTCACCACACCAAACCTTCCAAAACTTATATCTAAGTTATGTAAAGGTTATTTAAGGTATGTTAAGCCTATTTCACTATTCCGGAGTGTTCGTTGCATTAAACTGGTTATATTTACGCATTAGTGCGCGTATAACCTTCCAGAAAGCGATTTAGAGCTTGAAATCGAACGAGAATTGATATGTGTAAACGATACACATATTTTTACAAATCCAAAGTATGAAATACAATATTTCATTGGTTTGGCATTTGTTTGATGGTTGAAATGACACAGGTGTTACACCTTGTAGGCAGGATGCGGTGCCAGGCCGCATCGCTGCTTGCGGTCACTGATGTTTTTCCCGCGTTCTTTCTTCTATCCAAGATGCATGTGGGATGCGGTGCCATGCCGCATCGCCGCTTAGTGACTGTTACTGTTTTCCAGATCCCTTGTCGTGACGAAAATGTTCATAGGATGCGGTGCCAGGCCGCATTGCTATGCGTAACATTCGTTTTCGTACTTAAGGTAAGTCTTCTCATCACTGGACAGATTGGACCGCTGTGTTCGCGCGTGCCCGCACAAACACAGGTAAGTTCCTGATGGTGGGGGGTTTTTGATAAGGGAAATGGTCACTCGCGGTCGTGCTGACGCGAGATCTGGGACCATACCCCTTCAAGTCCCACCAGTCTAGTGTTCCTTTCTTATGCAAGTTGCATGTGGGAGGGATACTGGACTATGGTGTCTAGAAGGTAGAATATGGGCCATGCAGATGGCTCCTACTTTCAGTAAATCAAGTTGCTGACCGTTCGGTCGGTAGCCCATTCGAGTGGATTGTTTCTTCCTTTGAGAAGGATGTGTTTGCGGTGAGCAAGTTCCGTCTGATGCGGAATTCTCAGCCAAGGATTTGACTCGGTGATATGGTCTACCTTTTTCTGATGTCATCAGCCACCTGTTGGTGTTTCGAACCAACCTTTGAGATGGTGACTGAAGATGTTAGCAGGGTTCGAACCAACCTTTGAGATGGTGACGGAAGATGTTTGTTTCCGCCACTCTAGTTGTAACCTCTGCGTCAGCTGATGCAAATTTGTAAGTACTTTGCTCAAGCTCTATGTTCATCAACTGGACTTTTAACGATGATCCCTGCTTTGTGGGGTGCTCGTGTTCTTCCAGTTTAACTCTCCAGTAACCGCACGTCTGTTGCGGTTTAGCTCTCTAGTAACCGCACGTCCTCTGAGGTTTAGCTCTCAAGTAACCGCACGTCCTTTGCGGTTACCTCGTTGCTGCACCTTGTTGGTCATGTGTAGCCGAGCCTCGTGAGGTACTTGCGTCATTGTTGGCCATGTTTGGTCGAACAATTTGAATCTGGACTATGGGCAAATAAACATGGTCATAGTCATGGTTTTGCCCACCATTGTTTATTCTATGCGGTCCATAGTTGGGCAACTAGTCATAAGCAGACTTGTTACCACTGTTCTGGAGCTACTTTCCTTCATGCTTTGGTGGAAAGTAGTTTTCCTTTAAGTAGTGTTGCCGGAGGAGATCACCTTAGATACTTGGGAAGTTGGGTGAAACTCTTCCGCATTCGTTCTGTAACCACTTTCCTTCACGCTTAGTTGAAAAGCAGTTTTCCTAGAAGTAGCTTTGATAAATCGCGTGGCGGTTTAGTCGTGGCTCTTCCGTAGCTACCGTTAGGGTAATTATATTCCACCGCAACTACTCGTGAGTGTCTGCGGTTTGCATCAAAGAACTCGCTTCTAGAGAGTTCGAAGCTTGGATGTGGCTCTTGAAGGATCAGGAGACAGAGTTGTTGATGTGCGGTTGCTCAGCGTACCTGTCCATCATCCTAAGGGGAAGTTGTTTGCGTTCCCTCTGTGGTTGTGAACCGGACACGAGGGATTTGAACCTTGAAGAAGGTTGTATGGAATGCGGTTTGCCGCATTCTGAGAAGCGGTTTTCGCAGTCCAAAGAACAACGCTGGTTCTGAGTATCTGACACACCTTTGCGGGTTCGTGTGTGTCATCACAGCATATTCCACGTGTGCTCGTGGGTATATGCGGATATTGGTTATACCCCTTTACATAATGTAGAGATATTTATTTTTGCCTTTTTTGAGGGGTATGTAAAAAACGACATGCGGTATGGGTTATGGTGCGGTAAACCAGAGAAACCGCATGCCGTTTATATTTGGATAATGTTGTCGCTTTCTGTTGCATACGTCACGATCGCACGTGTGGGTTGGTGAAAGTTGGTATGATTCTGTCATGTGCTGAAATGAAAGGACGTTTGCACTGCCCGAGGTCATAAATGCACTGTAGCAAGGAGTGAAAAAGTCTCTTTTGTCAGGCGCATGGACGGCCACGCGCGCGTGGTAACCGTCAGCGGAAACGTCGTTGAACACGTGTCGTCCCGTAATTGGCCCATTTTGAACGTGATGAGTCGGTTTCCTGCATCGCATTAATTGCGATGAGTATATAAGGGGAAACCGTTTGTGGTTTCCTCACTTGTTCAAAATTTTCAAAAAAAATTTTGGTGAAAGAGTGTGCTCTCTTTGTCTTCTCCGATAAGCTTTATCTGAAATTCCGGTCAAGTTTCTGAGTTTTTTTGTAAACTCATTCTTCTGTCTTCTGTATTACATTTCTTGATGGCTGAACCATCCAATCCACACCATGCTGAGGGTGAAAACCCTGATCCTTCTTCGCCGGTGGTGGTGGAAGAGGAAGGAGACGGTGGTAGTGCCCCCGGCGGGGGCCTACCGGTGCTGAAGTGGTCAAAGAGTCAGTTTACTAACTTGATGACCAACATTCAAATGCCCCAGGAGTTTGGGGTTGTTTATCCTCAGGAGGGTGACACCGGTGCCGATGCTCCGGCTGGTCATGTCACCATATGGGCCGATTCTTTCACTGATGGTAACCTTCGTTTACCATTAACCTTTTTTGTTGCTGAGGTCCTGGAGTATTACAAGGTCCATATCTCCCAAATGAGTCCGTTTGGGATGATTCAGATTAGAAATTTTGAGTATACTTTCCGTGTTCTTGGTCTGCCGATTACCGTTGAAAATTTCCGGCGATTCTACCAGTTGACGGTGAACACCTCTTTTCTTTTGGCCAGCAGTACGGAAGTACCAAGCTAATGACCCCTCCTAAGGGTATTACAAAGTGGAAGACCAAGTTCTTCTACATTAAGGCTGTCGTGGTTGTTGCTAACATGACCTTGCGGAATGTTAATGAGACTATCCCTGCGGAGGATATTGCTCTTCCTAGTGCGGAGACTGTGGAGTGGTTCCCAAAGTTGAAGACTATTGAGCATAAACAGCTGGACAACAATCAGTTGTGGGTGCTGCGGATGATGCTAACCAGGCCCGATAGGAAGTCAAGGCTCGTTTTGAAGGAAAAGAGTGGTGGTAAGTATTCTTACTCTTGTGCGGTTTCCTTGTTTCCTTATTGGTTACTGACTTGACATTGTACTATCAGCGAATGCTGCTTTGTGGAGGATGTTTGATCCGACCTTCACCGGAAAGGTTGAGTTAATTCCGCTTGCGGAAGGTGAAAAAGGTTTTAATGTGATTATTGTCAACAACTTCCGCGTTCCTAAACGCGAGGCACTGAACGCACCCCTGCCGCAAGGCAAAGGTATAATCCATAACCTTCTTTCTTGCTTTATAAGGTTTGCCTTGCTGATCTTCTTGTTTGATGATCGAAACGCAGGTACTCTTGGGGTCCTGGGTAAATTTGAGTTGAAGGGTGCCCCTAAGAAGCATGCAGAGAAAAAGCATGTGGAGAAACCCGTGCGGGGGCGCGGCAAGAAAAAACCTGAGGCTCCTGTTGTTCCGCCTTTGGTGCCGCAGGCGGCAGGTATCTCTTGTTCTTGTTTCCGCAAGTATACCGATTACTTGGTAGTGTCTGACACCCTTGAGGGTTTGGGTGTTCCAGGTGGTGGTGCGGCTGCAGGTGGGACTTCTGCGGGTTCCAAGCCTGCTGATGAGAAGAGAAAGAGAAAACCGGAGAAGGCCGCGGATGCCGATGAGAAAAAGCGTCCAAAGATACAGACCAAACGGACAGCTTTTGTGAAACCTGTGGTTGCTTCTAGTAAGTGATTCATAACTTGTACATGTATTTTGTCTTTGTATTTGTAGTTTAAAGTGTTTATGCTTTGTTTACAGAACCGCAAGATGAAGGGTTTTCTATGTTTGATGCTCCTCATTCCCCCCCGCATGACACAGCTGCGGATGCAGGGGTTGATAAAGAATTTACCAGAAGCCCTTCAATTGAAGTGGTGCCTAAGCCCTCTGTGCAAGTGGAGGATACTGGGGAGGGGCTTGCGGCTCAGATCTATGACACGGTGGACTCCCATAATAATCTGATCTCCCCGCAGGACACTGATGATCTGAACTTGAAGTTTGCTTATATTGAGAGGAAGAAATCTCCTCCTGCTGAGAAAGCTTCTGGTTCTGCTTCTGGGGGTGCGGGTTTTAAAGGGACTCCTATTCAGCCTGAAGAGTCTGAATTGGAGTTCTATTACCGTACCTATACTGAAGACCGGGCCATGACCTATCACCGCCCCCCATGGAATGTAATGCAAGGGGATGATATTTCTGCTGACCCCTCCGCGTGTAAGGAGATTTTGGGTGGTTTGGGTACCCCATTTGAAGTCAATCGTGCCCGTTCTTTGTCAAGTGAGCTCCAGATTAATCAACTCTCCTCCATGCTTGTGGGGAGTTCCGTAATGGCAAATGCCATTATGGAAAACTACAAGGTGTTGGGGCGCAAGGAGGAGGAAAATGCTCGCTTGCGGGCTGAAGCTGAAGAGTTGGTTTAGGCTGCTCGTGAGGGTGCAGAGCTGCTTGAAAAGGATAAGGCTGCCTTTGAAAAGCGTAAGCAGACTGAGGAGTGGGTTGCAACTGCTGAGCTTAAACAGGTTCGTACCCTTGCAAAACTGCTTTCTGATGAGCGCAAGAGTTGGAAAGAATCTCTTTCTAATGAGCGCAAGACACTTTCTGATGAGCGCAAGACTTGGAAAGAATCTTGGGCCAAATAGAATGAAATTCTCTTTTGTGTTCGTCAGGAGCTTACCAACGCCAAGGTAGCGAATGCTGCTTTGGTTAGGGAGAAAGCCGCAGCTGATGCGGTTACCAAAGAGGCCAAGGAGGCAGAAGCTCGCCTTGCCAAGGCTCTTGAAGAGGCCAAGGAGGCGGAGGCCCGTGCTGCAAAGGCTCTTGAAGGGGCAAATGCTGACCGCACCAACTTAACCAAAACTATTAAGGGCCTCCAGGTATGAGTCTCTTTTGCTTTTGAATTTGTATATATATTCCACAAGTATGATTGATTATCTTTGTATACTTGTTTTTTCCTTGTAAAAAGGCAGAAGTGCGGAGTAGAGTGGCCACTATTGAGGAGGTCTCTGCCCGTGCTGCTGAAGTTGAATCGCGGGCAAGAGAGGCTGCCGAGGCTAGGGATAGCCTTGTTTCTTCATTCGATCAGCTCAAGGAGGATCGCGAATGGATGCGTATCCACGGTATCGGGCATGTAAGTACCCGTTTCCTTTGCTATATTTCTAGGCTTGCCATTGATAACCTTACTGTTTGTGTCTTGCAGAATGTTACGTCCATCCTGGACGCACCTGAGAATGTGGCAGGTGTTAATGAGATTAGGTTGCGCACCCGGGATGCTGGTTTTAAAGCTGGCTACAACCATTGCATTTCTCATATGAATGTTTTGGCCCAGGGCAAATATACTGATGAAAGGTCTGGTTTCCATGGTGTGGACACTGAAGCACTTCTTGCCGCTGCTCTTGCGGCGTATAATTACACGTCTATTTCTGCCCTTGAGAAACTTGACGAATGCATGGACGCAGAAGACTATGTAGACCGCTTGCGGTTATTATATGCTGATGAGGAAGAGGAGGAATGTTGGTGCATTCATCTGTCGTCTTCGTCTTATGTCGAGTCTCGGGTTCGTTGCAGATCTTTACAAGAGTGATGTCATCATATTGAATGATGAAATCACAATATGACATCATCAAATGACATCATCACAAGAAGACAAAGCAAGTTTCAAGTCAAATTTATGTATTTTGTCGGTTTCGCTTGAATGTGACATTTAATGTGGGTTTCGCTTGAAACTTTATTTGAGGGTTTCGCTTGAAGGTGAACGTGTATAGTTCAAGCGAAACCTAACTACTATATATAGGGTTGTGTGCATGTCATTTGTAACAGTTCGAGAATTCCATACCGAGGTGCTGCCGGTGTGAGATTTGATTGTAAACAACGTCAGATTAATACAATCAGTGTTTAAAGTGATATTCAAGCTGTTTCGACGTCGGTTTCTTAGTTTCCGCCTCTGAAACTGATAAAATCTCTTCTGAACGACTCGTTCGGGTTGCCAAAACAACCTGTTTACGTCACTTTTTCTGATTTCTACACCATTCTTTTACAAATTTGAAAATTTTTCACGGTAAAAACGGCTCAAATTTTCACATATTGTGCGTAATCATGTTTAAATGAATCCTGGAAAGTTTCAGCACTAAAATCAACGTAAAAACTGGTTATAATCATCTGCTCGCTTGAAAGTTGTTCGTTATTTGCTGACATCATGCTGGCTTTCGCTTGAAAAATAGTGTAGTTTGAAGCGAAACCGGGTCTTTCGCTTGAAAAGTTCAGGTCTCACTTGAGTGGCTTTCGCTTGAATCAACAGTTCACTTGAGTGTGTACGTCGAATTGTGTGTAACATTCTGATCGAGGTTGTCAGTTAGTTAAGACAAGAAATCACGATTTTTTGTGTCAGTTTGCACGAGGTGTTCATAATCAGATTACATGTAATATTGGTTGTCGGTTTAAATATATCTTGTACACACTCTCCCACGAACAAGTGATTGAAGAAAACAAAGTGATTCAAGAGAGTACCTCGAGAAGATTTTGTCCCCAGGTTCATCTGTTAAAAATAAGAGTTCTGATGAATCTACTCCCTCAATTGCAAAGTCAAGCAAGACGAATTCATCAGATACAAATCTGAGGACGAAAGAAGAAAAGAAGAAGAAGAAAATGGTCGGCGATGAATCTGATGTGTCGAAGTCAGACAAGCCACCTTCAGGCAATGAATCTGACATGTTGAAGTCAGACAAGCCACCTTCAGGTGATGAATCTGACAGATCAAAGTCAGACAAGCCATGTGCAGGCAATGATTTTGGTACGGTAAAGCCAGAAGAGCCGGTAGTTGAGGTAAAAACTAAGAATTCAGGTTTAACAATGGATGATGCAAATTTTCCACCATTGTTGAACAAGAATTCAAAATCACCCAAGGACCGTCAGGCTTGGGTGAATCTTTTTAAATGAAAAACCTGACTTGCCGGAGCTTCCAGGTTGGTAAGAGTGAAGCAGGAATCGGCACATTTCTTGAGAAATTCACGAATGTGATATTTCGACTTACAAGTGGTAAATCAGGGACATTAAGTTGTACTTGATTTTCAACAAGTGATGTTTGTGGATTGATCTTAAAAATGTTAGTGTTTACAAGTGGTTGAAAGAACAAGGTGATGAAAGATCCCCGAATTTGTGAAAAGACACACAAAACTTATTTTCCGGAAAAACCATTTTGATTAAAACAAACTTAAGTGTTTTGAAATCACTATGGGAAAATGTTTTGTTGTCAGGGGGAGTTCTGATTGTTCATGCCAAGTGAATGGAGAATTGAAGTAATTCTCATCATGTTGTCACATTTCTTGTACAGCTTGTTTTCAAATTTTCCCAGAAAATCAAAATTGAGACATATTTTGATTTTAGGGGGAGTAAAATTTTAAAAAAATTTGAAAATTTGAAAATTACAAAAACATTGAAAAATGAAAAATGAGTTTTGTTGTCAAAAAGAGGAAATGATAGTAGATCAGTGGACTATCACAGCATGCTAAAGAAATGAAAAGTCTATATGTGATAAACGGTCTCACTAAAGATGTGACGATAGGCTCAGCTAGACTAGTAGATTTGCGATAACGATACAAACCTAAAATGAAAAAGCCTAGTTCTAGTGGGAAACATGATTGAAAGCATAGTACTTAGTTTTGTCCTTCTTGATTGTGTGCCTACTCAGTAATCGCTGATTGTCGAAAGACATAAAACTGGTTAAGTTTGTGAACTTTCACAACTTTGCTGAAAAGTCACTGTGATTGTGCATTTCATTTTGCAAAGATTTAAACTTGATTTATTTCTTTATTTTGTTTAAGCATCGGACATCCTCTGCGTATACGTGAGTATCGACCTGGATGTTGTTGCCTAAACGTTCTGCTTTATTTTCTTTGGTGTTTTGTTTAAGCTTTGGACCTCCTCTGCGTATACGGAAGTATCGACCTGGTGGTTAAAGCCTAAACAACTTCAACTTGTTTTATTTTTCTTATTTTGTTTAAACATTGGACTTTCTCTGCGTATACGGAAGTATCGACCTGATTATTAATGTTTAAACATTCTGCTTTGTTTTCGCACAAATCACAGTTGATAAAGTTTAAAGGCATTACTTGAGTCAGTGTATTGCATGATGAGGGGATATGCTGAGATTGTGGGGTCCATAAGAATTTAGTGCTATCTTAATATACCTTAACGTATCGGTAAGCATGTCGAAAGTTTTTAGATTGAGTTTATGTTGACAACAATATCGTCAATCAACGTGAATCGTTTAAAACTGAAAATGTTTAAAGCTTAATGGTGCTAGTGATTAGTCACAAAAACTGATATGATTCTCTTACACAAACTCTCAAAAATAGTGTCTGTAAATATTTCTTTACTGCATTTCATTCTATTAAAAAGTCCAAAAAGATTTTCGGAGTGTTTTAGCATAAAATTTTGAAAAATACAAAAAGATTTTCGACAACTGATGTTGGAGAGCTGATTTTCAAAATTCCGAGTGCTGAACAGGATGAACAGGTTTGGGAGTGTGAGTTTAACAGAAGAAATTTATTTTGAGATAGAAAAGTTTGATTAGTTAATCAAGATCATTAATTTGAACTTGATGTAACTATTACTAGTAAGTTTTTCTTATTGATTTAAGTGAAAACTTATGTGGTGGTGAGAAAATTTGTGTAGGTGATGAGCTTAAACAGAGATAAAGCCAGGGATTGATCTCTAGGTGATAGCTAATTCCAGACGGCGATCCCATCATGATGAGAGGGGGAGTCTGACGAGGTTAGAGCCAAAGAGAAGATCCTGGTATATGCTAAGAAAGAAAAAAGACCGATAAAGACTGAAGATTGAGAATACTCGACATTTAAGACTCGTCAACATCTGAGGGGGAGTCTGTTGGTGCATTCATTTGTCGTCTTCGTCTTATGTCGAGTCTCGGGTTCGTTGCAGATCTTTACAAGAGTGATGTCATCATATTGAATGATGACATCACAATATGACATCATCAAATGACATCATCACAAGAAGACAAAGCAAGTTTCAAGTCAAATTTATGTATTTTGTCGGTTTCGCTTGAATGTGACATTTAATGTGGGTTTCGCTTGAAACTTTATTTGAGGGTTTCGCTTGAAGGTGAACGTGTATAGTTCAAGCGAAACCTAACTACTATATATAGGGTTGTGTGCATGTCATTTGTAACAGTTCGAGAATTCCATACCGAGGTGCTGCCGGTGTGAGATTTGATTGTAAACAACGTCAGATTAATACAATCAGTGTTTAAGTGATATTCAAGCTGTTTCGACGTTGGTTTCTTAGTTTCCGCCTCTGAAACTGATAAAATCTCTTCTGAACGACTCGTTCGGGTTGCAAACCGATCCTACAAGGAAAAGTCTGTTGGTGATGGCAAGGATGGTGCAGGTTCCAGCGGTACAAAGAAAGACTAGGCTGGCCTGCGTGCCTTTTTTTTCCTTAATGTAAACGTTAAGAACCTTATGTAAATCCCTTGTGCACCGCGTAGGTGTAAAAAATTTTTGAATATAAAGTTTTAACCGTTTCGTTCAAGTTATACAAGTGTTTTTACTACTTGCAAGTGTGAACTTGTATGAGTTAATGTTATTGTGAATAACACTAAGTCTGTATTTGCTTTTTGCATATCTAGATGATATGCAAGTATGAAGAACTTTACCCGCTGTGAAGCGCGGTTAAGTATACTCTATACCCTTGTCGTATGAGTATTAGTTAATTCCTATTTTTATCCCGTTAAGGTTTAGGAATTGTATAGGTTTTGTGAAAACCGTATTTGCATATCCAGTCGGATAGACAGTTGATGTTTTGTCAATGCTGGCCTATTACAATACTTGCGTGTGGTCACCACTCTGTGTGGGTATTGTGAATGAAGATTTTGCCAATTTGTTTTTGCAGATACCGCAGAGTGGAACACGTATTTGTAATAGAAGAAAATAAAAAATATTACATTGAATCGTAAATTTATTTATTTGCAAATGGCCTGCGGCCCGATAGGTTACATGGTGAATGCAAAAAATATGGCTTACATGTAACAGCGTCTGTCACGGCCCCCAACCCACCCTGGACGGAATCGGAAGTCGCGAACAGCCCGTGGTACCGGTGATTATTTTGAAAACGTTGCAGCGGAAATTTCATCAGGACCGTGAGTTAGGAAAAATATCAAAGTTTAGAAACACCGGATTTTTATTTATTAAATAGATGGAATAAATCCATGTTTTACAATGGTAGCTTTAATAAAGATAAATTTGATTATATAAAACCATATTTCTTAATTTGATTCAATTAATAAAATAAGCCACTTCTTGATGCCTTTCAGTGCCGTATCCATTTCTTACTCCACTCTATTGTGATTACCTGAAAATGTTTGAAAAAGGTTTTGTCAGCGGGAAATACTGAGTGAATCATTCTATTTTGCATAATGATGCATAGTTATTAATTACAGCATAAGAGCGATTACAATGGCTTCTATCTTATTCTTATCTGGCATTCTGTCACAATGGTGACAAGTCACAATGGTGACAAGTCACAATGGTGACAAGTCACAATGGTGACGATGGTCATATCACTATTAGATCAATGAACCTAAATAGTGATGATTATCCCTGTAGGTCAATGAACCTAACAGTGATTATCCCGAGTAGGTCAATGAACCTAACTGGGAGAAAATTAGTAATGTGCACAATACCCCACTAACCAGTAATTCAAGATATCCACGACTTAGTCCCTGTAATTATAACCTTGAAAATAATTTGAGGTATTGTAAAATAGTTGATAAAAAGAGAATGACTCACATTATAATCATGTAGATTCATACGGACAGAATTTAGTCTACAGATAAGCTTTTGCAGATTCCTACAGGTAGAGCTTAGCCTATTAATTAACCTTGTAACCTAGTGCACACGAACTAGGTAGATAACTTAATACATCAATTACGATAACTCACAAGATTAAACCCTCACAACGAATGACAAAGTGCGATACTTAAACATCCATCGGATTCACAACGAAGGACAGAGTATTTCCCGAGTTCGGGTGGCACTCAACATCCTGTCGGAATCACAACTAATGACAAAGTATAACCTAAGTTTGAGCAGCACTTAAACATCCATTGGATAGTTCCAATCGATCGGACAATGAATCGTAATAGCGATCGAGTTAATACCCTGTATCGTAGCAGTATCCCCCCTACTAATTAGTGTTTTGAGACTTATTTCGACAATAATTCAACATACAGAGTGAATTTGAGCGTCGAATGAACAACAGAATGCGATTGCCAATGCCTGCTATTTATACAAGAATTTGGGCTAGCTTACGGACCGTAACAATTTATCCTTACGGTCCGTAAGGGACACGAATTACCTATAGGCTTGCCACGCGTGGGATTAGGCCTGATGAGTCGACAGTTTCTCGAAATTAAATTTAGACAACGAGTTATTTAGGATAATCATCAAGTAGGGAATGCCCCCCCCTGAGTTTTAGGGGCCCTGATCCTGATTCTGATTGTTCTGATATTTTTAGGGTTTGTGTAGAATCACTTGGGTGTCTTAATTAGGGTTTCCTTTTAGATAAAATAATAAAATAAATAGGACTTTTAATGAGGGTCGTTACATTCTCCCTACCTTAATAAAAATCTCGTCCTCGAGATTTACTGGAATAAGTAGGAATACTTTTTCTTCATCTTAGATTCTAGTTCCCAAGTGTATTTGAATTATGATATTTCTTTTATACTTATGTCACCTTTTAGTTAATAGATAATATTAAGGTAGATGACACAAATTTAAAATATCGAATTTTGTGAATACAAGTTGTATCTTAAGTAGGATTCAATGGTTCAACTGAATTAGTTCAAGAAATCGATGACAAACGAATAAGATGAAATGATATAATTTCCAAGATAACTAGGTTTAAGCCAAAAGATATATGATCAAATGAATGGGAAGGACTTTTAAAATCAATGAAATTCTTTGTCAAAAGGAAGCTTACTTTGATTAGCAACTGAGGAAGATTTAGAATTGACAGATTTCAAATGAAATAAAAGCATGAAAAATAATTTGTCAAATATCGAATTATGATATGAGAAAATCAATGTGCTGAGATGAGTGAATTGCAAAGATACACCAAAAGACAATAGAGTTAGTGTATCATTGTTTAGAGTTCCAAATTGTTTTAATTGTGAAACAATGTAATATTACATTGTTAGTGACTATATTTTTCATACTATGTCCTAGAGATTGAAATAAAATAAGAACAAATTGTTTTGGCATTACCAATCATTATATTATATTTATAAAGCAAATGTAATATATATTATTTGTATCCCTGTCTGAACCGTATCTTACATATCAAATATAAATACTATGTAATATATATTATTTGTTACACATTTTTACTTATATACTATGTAAAATAACTTATTATTTTTTATTATGTAATATATATTACAAAATTCCGTAATTAAGTTATTATATTTACAAAATATTTTAGTATATTTTGTAAAAGAAATCACTATTATTTATAATGTTTTTATTTGTCTCTTTTATTTTATGAAAATATGTCTTCTCCAAAGTATGTATATTTTCATATATAATTAAAATTTACTTAATAAGTATGATGACTTAATTTATATATATTAACTAGTCATTATCATGGTGAATATTGGTTAGTGCTCCCTTGTTTAAGCATAGGTGATCAGTCCATGCCTAACTAAGGCTAGGTTGTCCAATACCTACCTTTGATAATAACCCTAGTATTTAAAAATAATCTTAATACTACTACTAATAATAAAATTATCAATAATAAATAACTAAACAATAATTTTAAATAAGAGTATACCTCAAACATAGTTTTTATACATATATAAAAATATAATTTCTTTACCGCAATGGTTTAAAATATAGTAATACTATATTTGTAAATTAGGTAATTCCATATATAATCAATTAAATTTATATATAATGTTTTTCGATCAACGATGATAGAGCAATAAAGATTACGAAAGGCTCGATTGATATTTATAATAACTATTAAGAGATATACCGAAATATGAATTTGGGTATCATTATCTGAGCACATGATTATTTTAAGATTCTTTGTATAGAATAAATCAACAAAGTGGATTTAATATAAATAATTAAATGATTAAATCCGAGATTAGCGCAATCTTCAGATTTTGTGAAAATGTCACCTCAAAGTGATTGTGATCATAGAAATGATTTAGTGAAGTCGAGGATCGCACAAGAATGTTATAGTTCAAGAGAATTGAAATGCTTGTTAGGATTATTTTGGAATATGATGGTTTTTAATTCATCATATGGAACTTTGAATTGAATATGTAATGCGAGCAAGTTCAAACAATTGAACTCGGTTTGAGTTTAAATAAGAAAGTTCGGACATGGTCATAACAGAAACCATGGATGCCAAAGAAAATTGAGTTTTTTCAAAAATTTATTGATTCGATATTAAGAGTCATTGTTTAGCAATAATGCGGTTCACCGTGCCAAAATCAAGTCTAACTAAAGGATATTTGAGTTTGGATAAAACGACAAATTAGAATGAAGCCCTCCATTGGAATTCAGAAATTAAACGAACCACATGCGCAACAAACGGTGCATGTGTAACATGTGGATTTACCAAGAAATGAAATGAATCAATATTCGCTATTATGAAATAATTTCTCCTGGTATGATGACCGTTAGGAAAAGTAAAAGAATGCGAAAGTCAACTTATTATATGCAGAAGTCAGAATTTTCAACAAAAGAAATATAAGAACTTCTATCTGGAATTTCGAGTGATAACAGTTGTTAAATGACATTACTAGGGAATGTCAAATAAAATGAAATAGGGAATTTGCAAAGGTATATGACTCCTTTTGCAGTGATAATAATTATGACTCTGATTAGACTGTGCACTGATGATTGTGAAATCTTGTTCTAGCGTACCTCAGCGATATTCTTGTCGCTTGTAGGATCGTGTGGCAAAGTGTTTCTTTTAATAGTTCTTCTACTGACGGAATTAGCATTGGTGTCATCGTGCATAATTTATATTTTCCAAAGATCTTGCCTCGAAAGTTGTGTGTGATATACTTTATCTTCTGTGGACTTATAATTAAATTTTCATGTATTTTCTTGTATATTATCATAACTTTACATGCTTCTTACTTGCGTTAATAGTTTATGATAACGTGTTAGAATTTCTTTATACTTTTGATGGTATTCCAACTTAATGGGTTTCTATTGTTATTATTGTCGCTCGAGTTACTAGGCAGATAATCAAACGAAATAATGTTTGATGTCGGAAAAGAGATTCCTAATAAAGAAATCTAGACACATATGCTTGTGCTTTATTCCAAATGGACTTTTGGAATTCCTTATAGATATATATATATCTATATAATCATATATTTCACATGCTGAAATAAACATACCATCTATCAGGTCAATGTATTTAACATATTCATATTTCCAAAAACCAGTCTAATATCTGATTATGATACTATTTAGGGAAATCTTGTCACTTGTTTGACACATTATATATCCCGTCTTATCCGATTCGCGCCGGAGCGGTAACCTTAGTATATCTGGACAAACTGGAGAGTCTACCATATCATACCCAGTCTTGTCAGAGAAAATTTTCTATTTCCCATAAATAGTATCTTTTCAAAAGTGCCTATCTTATTAGGGCTTTTATTCAAAATTAAGGAAATTTATATTTCCAGAACATATTTTATTATTTTGATCACTAGACGATTCCTGTGACAGTGTCAATTTACTATTGATCATTCTTTCAACTAGTGACTCAGGTCATATTACTGTTGATCATTCTCTCAACTAGTAATTGCGGTCATATCACTGTTGATCATTCTTTCAACTAGTGATTCTAGAATTAGTTATCCCGTGATATTACTTTATCAAATATATTACTTATGGCACACCAAAATCCATCATATTTTATTTACACAAGTACTTAGCTTATCGTGAAGCTAATACTAAGGCATCTTTTCTTAAGTTCAAGTCTAAATGCTATCATGTGTGCTACCAGTTAACAGCAATCTCCTAACTCTTTTATATAAATTTAGGTATTATTTTCATAACACCTAAAGGCTTAAAGCAGTGGCTTGGCTCTGATACCACCTTCTGTCACGGCCCCCAACCCACCCTGGACGGAATCGGAAGTCGCGAACAGCCCGTGGTACCGGTGATTATTTTGAAAACGTTGTAGCGGAAATTTCATCAGGACCGTGAGTTAGGAAAAATATCAGAGTTTAGAAACACCGGATTTTTATTTATTAAATAGATGGAATAAATACATGTTTTACAATGGTAGCTTTAATAAAGATAAATTTGATTATATAAAACCATATTTCTTAATTTGATTCAATTAATAAAATAAGCCACTTCTTGATGCCTTTCAGTGCCGTATCCATTTCTTACTCCACTCTATTGTGATTACCTGAAAATGTTTGAAAAAGGTTTTGTCAGCGGGAAATACTGAGTGAATCATTCTATTTTGCATAATGATGCATAGTTATTAATTACAGCATAAGAGCGATTACAATGGCTTCTATCTTATTCTTATCTGGCATTCTGTCACAATGGTGACAAGTCACAATGGTGACGATGGTCATATCACTATTAGATCAATGAACCTAAATAGTGATGATTATCCCTGTAGCTCAATGAACCTAACAGTGATTATCCCGAGTAGGTCAATGAACCTAACTGGGAGAAAATTAGTAATGTGCACAATACCCCACTAACCAGTAATTCAAGATATCCATGACTTAGTCCCTGTAATTATAACCTTGAAAATAATTTGAGGTATTGTAAAATAGTTGATAAAAAGAGAATGACACACATTATAATCATGTAGATTCATACGGACAGAATTTAGTCTACAGATAAGCTTTTGCAGATTCCTACAGGCAGAGCTTAGCCTATTAATTAACCTTGTAACCTAGTGCACACGAACTAGGTAGATAACTTAATACAGAAATTACGATAACTCACGAGATTAAACCCTCACAACGAATGACAAAGTGCGATACTTAAACATCCATCAGATTCACAACGAAGGATAGAGTATTTCCCGAGTTCGGGTGGCACTCAACATCCTGTCAGAATCACAACTAATGACAAAGTATAACCCAAGTTTGAGCAGCACTTAAACATCCATTGGATAGTTCCAATCGATCGGACAATGAATCGTAATAGCGATCGAGTTAATACCCTGTATCGTAGCAGTATCCCCCTACTAATTAGTGTTTTGAGACTTATTTCGACAATAATTCGACAACAATTTATCCTTACGGTCCGTAAGGGACACGAATTACCTATAGGCTTGCCACGTGTGGGATTAGGCCTGATGAGTCGACAGTTTCTCGAAATTAAATTTAGACAACGAGTTATTTAGGATAATCATCAAGTAGGGAATGCCCCCCCTGAGTTTTAGGGGCCCTGATCCTGATTCTGATTGTTCTGATATTTTTAGGGTTTGTGTAGAATCACTTGGGTGTCTTAATTAGGGTTTCCTTTTAGATAAAATAATAAAATAAATAGGACTTTTAATGAGGGTCGTCACAGCGTCGAAGCTGTTGTGCATTCCATGTGCCTGCGATAGTTTTGCCCTCTAATGTTTGCAGTTTATATGCGCCTTTGCCCAGGACCTCTTGGATGAGGTAGGGTCCTTCCCACTTGGGGGCAAGTTTCCCCGGGCGTTCCGCGTTAGATGCTTCATTGTCACGAAGGACGTAGTCTCCCGGGTTGAAGGTACAAATGCGGACGCGTGCATTGTAGTACTTTTCAAGTTTGGTTTTGTACTTGGCCTCGTTGATGGCAGCGTTTTCACGCCTTTCTTCCAGGAGGTCCAAGTCAACCCTGCGTTCCTCATTGTTGTCTATCTTGTTGATAGCCAACATTCTAGGTGAGGGGAGGCCTACTTCCGCGGGGATCACCGCTTCAGTGCCATAGACCAGGCTGAAGGGTGTCTCACCGTTACTTGTCTTTGGGCTTGTCCAGTGGGCCCAAAAGATACTTGGGAGTTCATCAACCCAGCCGCGTCTGGCTGTTCCCAACCGTGCTTTGATGCCTTCGACTAAACTTTTATTGATACTCTCGACTTGGCCATTCCCTTGCGGATGCGCCACTGAGGAGAATATATGTTCAATGTTTAGCTCCTTTAGCCATTTTTGAAGGTCATCGGCGGCGAAGTTGGTACCGTTGTCTGTAACGATGCACATTGGTAGACCGAAACGGCAGATGATATGTTCCCAGACGAATTTCCTTGTTATCATAGCGGTGGTTGAGGCGAGCGGTTTTGCCTCTACCCATTTTGTAAAGTAATCAACAGCCACTATGATAAACTTCACTGCACCTGGTGCGTCTGGAAATGGTCCCACCACATCGATTGCCCATTTTTGGAATGGCCATGCAGTGGTGACGGGAATCAGGTTGTTCTTGGGGCGCAAGGTCTTGGGAGCGTGCCGCTGACAATTGAAACACTTGCTCAAGACTTTGACCGCATCTAGGTGCATGCCGGGCCAGTAGTACCCGGCGTTCATAATTTTGGCCACCACCATGCGTGGGCCTGCGTGTATGCCACATATTCCCTCGTGTATTTCTATGATAAGGTATGTGGCATCTTGGGGGTCGACGCATCGTAGGAGTGGGCCCAGGTATGATTTACGGTATAAGATACCGTCTCCCATTTGATAATGACACGCTTTGTATTGCAACTTACGTGCCTCTGACTTGCTTTCGGGAGTAACACCTGATTGCAAGTATGCAATGATTGGTGTCATCCAGGATGTTGTACCGTACTGGATGACATTGACTTGGCGCAGGGGTACCGAGGGATTTTGCAGGATTTCGATGCGTACCTCCTTTGCCAGGTGTTAGAAGCTGGTGGATGCAAGTTTTGACAGTGCATCCGCGGGTTTGTTTTCACTCCTGTTGATATGGCGGATATTGATGGAAGTGAACTTTGATCTCAGTTGCAAGGCTTGCTCGAGGTAGAGGATCATGATATCCCCTTTTGCTGCATAGTCGCCGCGCATCTGCCCTGCGACTAATAGTGAGTCGACGTGTGCCTCCAAATGTTGGACGCCGAGTTTGACTGCCAGACGCAGCCCTGCCAGTAGAGCCTCGTACTCTGCCTCGTTATTTGTGCTTTTGAAATCGAGGCGGATTGCATAGGTAAGCTCTTGGCCATCAGGACTGACGAGTCGCAGACCCGCACCTGCACCATCCTCGTTGGATGCACCATCGGTATATAGTGCCCAGGTTTCTGCGGAGGATGGTGGTGATGTAGGGTTTTGCTCTTCTTCGCATTCTTGAATGCGGTTTGCTGGTACTTCAGCAGCGAAATCAGCCAAGACCTGGCCTTTGATTGCGAGGCGCGTCTTATAGTTCAGTGAAAGTGCGCCCAGCTCAATTGCCCATTTTGCTAACCTCCCAGAGATGTCGGGTTTGGATAGGATCGGGCCGATCCTGTAGTTGGTTAACACCGTGATGACGTGGTTTGCATCTGTACGGAATGCCATTTTATCTTCGTTCTCGATTGCCATCTGTACCTGGTGGTAACCTTTGTAACAATCGAGGAAACACTTCCATCGAAATGGTGCGAGGTTATCGACCTTCTCGTCGATCTCCCGAAGTGCGTAATAATCCTTGGGGCAGGCTTTGTTGAGATCTTTATAGTCGACGCACATGCGCCAGCCCCCGGATGGTTTTTCTACCATGACTGGGTTTGACAACCAAGTCTGGTATTTGACTTCCCGTAGGATGCCTGCGGAGAGCAGTTCTTGGACCTGCTCATGCATCGCCTCGTTCTTTGCTGATCCAAGGTGGCGTTGGCCTTGGATCACCGGCTTGATACCTGGCATGGTATTCAAGAAGTGCTGCGCGATTTCACGTAGTACCCCTGTCATATCTGCGGGTGTCCACGCAAAAATATCCTGGTTCTTGAAGAGGAGCTGCTTCAGGTGTGCTTTGATAGTAGGGGATAAGGCGTGGCCAAACGTAACTATTTGCTCTGGGTGTCTTGCGTTAAGAACCCATTTTTCTGGTTGAGAGTTGGGGGTAGGCTTTGCTACCTTGGCCGGACGCAGCTCGTCGTATTTGGAGGTGTGAGGTAACACCATGAAGTTTACTTCCTCCGTTCTTGTGTGCCTTCCGTTGGTGAGGCGCACAGGGAAAGTAATCTGGCCCAGGGGGAATACGGTTTCCCCTGCAAACCCGGCCAACGGGTAGTCCACCGGCTGCAATCGATCTTTGTCTTCTTGATTGAATTGGTTGAAGCACTGCTCGTATATAATATCAGATGTACTTCCCGGGTCGATGAATAATCGCTCGGTGCAGTAGTGAGCTAGGTGGCCGGTGATAACCACGGCGCGCCTGTCGCGCGGTCCGCCTCGGACTTTTGGAAAGACAACTTGCTCGTCTTTCCAGTCATTGCCCGGTCTTCTTGCCGCCTTGCGCGGCCTTCCTCGCCCTCCATTGATCATGTGGGTTGAGGCCACGTACATGGCCCTTTTACCCGTGGAGGGGCCCTCATTGTGGGGGGTTATGCGCTTGGTAGGTTTTTGCGCGCCGGGCAACAGGTGTTGCAGTTTCCCCTCTTTTAGGCTCGCTCAATCTCCAGTCGGAGACTGATGCAGTTGTTTGTTGTGTGGCCCGAGTCCTTGTGATACTCGCAATAGAGTGCGGGATCCTGGTTCTTCTTGGACTTCAGCGGTTGGGCCGGTCGCAAGAATTGCGCGTCCGTAAGAAGGACGTCGCTTGGCGACTGGTTGATCTCGGTCCAGTTACGTTCCCGAGACTCCTTCTTCGACGCCCGGTTTTCACGCTGGGCGTTGATTGTAGCCCTTGCGTCGGGCTGGTTATTACGCGGGACATATGGTCTGGGATCGCTGCCGCGATTCCATGTGTCCCGGTTGCGCTTGTTGTTGCGCTTGTGCTCTTGGTGGGAGGACTGGCCTTCCGTTTGGGGCTGTGCCTTTGAGACGTGCGGTTTGAGGGACCGCTGAGTCTGGGCGTATGTCTTGACCGCAGCCATGACATCTTCCCATTTTTTCGGCAAGCCTTTCTTGCCGGAGACAGTCATAACCATTTGTTCGTCTTTAACGGCAACAATGAAATGGTTACGTGCCATTTGGTCTGCAACATCGCCTATCTCCAGGCACTCTTTATTGTAACGGACAACGAACGCCTCAAGCGATTCGTTGTCTCTGTGCCAGATGTTCATGACGTCCATAGAATCATGTTCATGACGTCGCTGTTGGCAAAAATGTGCGAGGAATTTTGCTTGTAAGTCCTCGAATGAGGTCAGTGACCCCACTGGCAAAGAATTGAACCAAGCCCTGGCCAGACCTGTTAGGGTCTGGGGGGAAAATTGACACCAAGTGGGTTCATCCCACCTGCCGTTGCACCCGGAGCCGACGAAGATGTTCATGTGGTCATCTGGGTCGGCTGAACCGTTGTATTTCCCAATGTTTAATGGGAATTTGGTGGTGGTGACATCGGCGTTGGCAATCTCCGGGACAAACTTGGAGTTTTCAGCCGCAGATTTCGGTCTGTAGGGTTGGCTCTGGTGGCGTTTTGCGGCGCGTAGGTATGTGGTGCGGGGTTGAGTGGGAGGAACGTAATTGTGTCCTCCCGGTCTACTGCTAGTAGCATGAGACTCCCCGCAATATGTACCGTCGTCCGGATAGGTACGGCCCTGCCCTTCACGGTGGGACTGAGGTCCCAGCCGGCTATGGATGCCGGGGCCGTGGTGGGCTGTAGACTGTCGCCTAGTTTCGCCATGGGGGCCTAGGCGGCTATGTATGGGGCCCCTACGGCGGGACCCATACGAGGAATCGTCCTCATCCAGTGTGCGGACGTCGCAGTAAGAGGATCCGCGGTCTTCGTGCCTACTCCGGGAGGCTGGATTTGTGGGAGTCCTGCCGTCGTATTGTAAAATACGACCCGCAGGTGTATGCGGTGCCGGGGTAGGCCCCGCAGATACTTGCGCTTCTGTGCAAGCTCTGTTGTACGTTGCGGCCAGCAGAGCTTGTTGTTGATCGTACCAGGTATGAAGGTTCATGCCTGGAGGTATCACGGAAGCGTACTGTGATAGATCATGTCCGAACGTAAGGGAAGCGCCCCCTTGCGTCGATGTGCCAACGTGGTCAGCATTTGGGGCTAGGGGAATGGTCCCCGTAGGCCCTTGGTTTGTGGGGTTTAGGTTATCCCCGATAGTGTTGTTTAGATGATCAGACATGATCTTTTGGAGAGAAAGGGATGGTGGAAAAAAGTGCTAAGAGTAGGGGTGGGCGCCAATGATGAAACAATGGTTAACCGGGTGGGGTTAACTCACTGGTCTCGTCAAGTAGGGTTAATCCCTTCTTTCCGAGGATCGCTGGCTGGATCGTCCGCTGGTTGGTTTCCTGCACAAGGAAACTAGCCGTGACTCGTAACAAGGAGGATGGGGTGGGGGGTGCTCCTTGTTACCACTCTCCGGCGTGAGAATCAGCAATTTGCTTGGGAAGCAAAGTGTGATAGTAGTAGTAGTGAGAGAGTTGAGAAGTGATACCTCAAACCTGGTTTGGGGTGGGTATTTATAGCCGAGGAGTGAAGGAGGGTAGTTGAGTAGCTAGTCTGACATCGCACAGCTACTTGCAGGTGTGTCAGACCTGTCGGTTACGGTGGTGATGCCACGTCTTGCTGTGGTGTCAGACTGTTGCACACATGTGGGCTGATAGGCGACTGTTCCCAGTGCCACTTGCACTGTGGTGTCAGACCCACTTGCCTTGTAGGCAGGATGCGGTGCCAGGCCGCATCGCTGCTTGCGGTCACTAATGTTGTTCCCGCTTTCTTTGTTCTATTCAAGATGCATGCGGGATGCGGTGCCATGCCGCATCGCCGCTTAGTGACTGTTACTGTTGTCCAGATCCCTTGTCGTGACGAAAATGTTCATAGGATGTGGTGCCAGGCCGCATCGCTATGCGTAACATTCGTTTCCGTACTTAAGGTAAGTATTCTCATCACTGGACAGATTGGACCGCTGTGTTCGCGCGTGCCCGCACGGACACAGGTAAGTTCCTACTGGTGGGTTTTTGATAAGGGTAATGGTCACTCGCGGTCGTGCTGACGTGAGATTTGGGACCATACCCCTTTAGTTCTGGTTGCGTGTGTTAGTGCATTTATGTCTATCGCCTTCGTCAATCCGAGCCATAGCGGGAAACTGAAGATAACAAACTTATATTGTAATAACTAGTCAAAAGGCAATGTGGCAATCTTGTAATTAATGAGAAATCTCATTAAAAGCCTTGTCCTATATATAGGGAGGTTATGTCATAGATTTGAGACTTTTTGCACATTTGTCATTTAGAGAGCTCTAGATCTAGGGAGAGATTCTAGAGAGAGAAAGTGATTCGGGTGCTGTATAATTTCACACGTTTCTAATAGAGTCACGTTTATATTACGTCTTGTGTGCTAGGTCACGTTCGTGTACGGATTCCGCACGTCACACGTTTGTTTCGCAATCGTTTCGGAGTCAAAACCGGTCCTACAAGTGGTATCAGAGCAGGAGCTCGATTGCACTGATCAAACGCACAGATTCAGATCCGAATTGCATCAAATTCAATCGATTTCTTCATCTTCTACACTTCTTTCACGTTTTTTTCTGAATTTTTCAAAATTGAACGGGTATTTACGGTCCAAATTACATGATTTTTTGATATGTTATGCGAAAACACCCGATCTACAACCCTACAAAGATTTAGATCCTAATTCAAAGCCGTTTAGGAGAAATCCAACTTTTTCTGTCCGATTTCGTGTCAACAGCTTTATTTCGCATCAAATTGTCACCCTATTTCGCACGAAACAACTTATTTCGTTTGAAAGTTCATCTATTTCGCACGAAACACCTTATTTCGTTTGAAAAGTTCACCTTAATTCGTACAAAATACCCTATTTCGTTTGAAAAGTTAACTTAATTCATACGAAATATCCTATTTCGTTTGAAAAGTTCACCTATTTCGTACGAAATACTCTATTTCGTTTGAAGCTGTTTATTTCGTGTGAAAGTGCGTATTTCGTTTGAAAGTGCGTATTTCGTTTAAAGATATTTCGCGTGAAAATCATTATTTCGCTTGAACAGATCGTTATATCGTTTGAAAGAGCTTGTCGACATGTGCACGTGAACAAAGTGTCAGAACCATTTATCACCTCGATCCCATTGTTGCATGTCATCTGTTCTACTCGGTCAAATTATAAAAAGACTTTAAAATGGCTTGTCGGATTTAGTGGCTAAAAAAAGAATTGAGGTCCAATAAGATTGTATTGATTGTTGGCCATCTTAATTGATGATATCAGTTTCTCATATGATCATTAATTGAATAACATCATCTCGTTCCATGTGTTTAATAAATGATAACAGTTAATCGGCCCAATCACTAATCATTTTTCAAAATTGTTGTCGGACATATACATGTGATGCTTTAAATTGATTCAATTGACAGCCCATGTGACTTCAAACTATCGGCCCAATCACATTTATAATAACAGATTTGTCAACCCACCTTATATCATTGGCCCAATCATATTTGTTTACCATTTAAAGTTGTCGGCCACATTCAATTTGAAGGTCCAATGAAAATAGAATATAGTTAAAGTAAAAAGTGAATTGTTTGAATTGATGTGTGTTTTGTGTCTGACATCATCTCGTGAAAAGAGCATTTGTTAAAGTGATCCTTGTGTCGGTTATGTGTTAATTGAATGAATCAGGTTTACATATGATTTCATATTAAAGATTGTATTTCATTGTTGTGGTCAAATAGTCAACTAGCTAAAGCGATCGTCCAAGAATTTGTGTAGTGTGACTCGATCAAAAAACCAATTCAGATGGATTGATCAATCAAAGGTCCAAGTCTCACGGTTTGATCGTTCAAAGGTCCAGTTCGTTTGAACCTTGTCAGATCGTTTGGAGAAGGGTCAGGTCGTTTGAATTTGATCCGAGTCATAGCAGTTCGTACGGTTTGACAACTTAAATCTCAGTTCGCATCAAACTCAGTTCACATCAAACTCAGTTCACATCAAACTCAGTCCGCACAAAATATTCACCAGTCCGAGTATCAGTTTGATTCAGTTGTTTGATAGTGTTTAAACTGATAAGTGTTTGTTTGTTTGTTTGATTCAGGTAAGTTTAGAAGATCACATCATGGCTGAAGAATTTTACAACACGTTCTACAACGCATTTACATCCGAGTCTTCCGAAACTTCAACTGTCACACCCAAAACCATTACAAAAGCGATCAATGAAAACATTAAACATGATAATTTCTACGGAACAAATTCAAAACCACCAACACTTGAAAGCATTGAAGATTACACTTGGTGGAAAGAGCGGTTCATCAACTGGGCAAAAGCTTACGCTCATGAAAGCTGGTTTTGTTTGGAATTTGGTTATAGTAGGCCGACCAATGATAAAGGAGAAGAAACCCCGCTCAAAAGTTTATCAGTAGAAGACAAAAGAGAATTCTCAGCTGAACAGAGAATGATTGCTTTAATTCAATCATAAATTAGACATGACCTGTTTGCTTTACTTCAACATGATGGGTCATCAAAATCTGTCTGGGAAGCTTTACGGGTAAAAGCTGAGGGGGGTATACAAATCAAGAAAAATAAAATTGCATTATTAAAGAAAGAATTTGATTTGTTTGATAGTTTGAAAGGTGAATCAGTTAGACAAATGATAGAGAGATTTGGTCATCTAAAAATTGAACTTGATCGTTTTGGCATTGTTAAAACTCGAGAAGAAATAATTGATAAGATCATAGAAGCATTACCACGAGCTGATCAGTGGCAAACGTTTGTATTCATATTGAAAAATGATGCTTTATATGATACAATTTCTCTTGATGTCTTGATAGAAAAGATAGAAAGTCATGAGCTTGAATTGCAAAAGCAGAACAAGATGAGCAGTTCTTCGCATCAACAGAATGTCGGTCTTTATTACAAAGGTGCAATACCTTCAGTGAAAGTTAGTGAATCACCAAAAACAGCATTCAGTGGTGTGAAGACAAAAGAACCTCCGACAAGCTCATCAAGCTACAATCCGGGATATCATTCGTCTTCATCAAAAGCAAGTGTTGAAGAATATGAAGAAGTTCTCTGCAACATTGCTCTCAAATTGAAAAATTCTCCGGCGATGAGCATTAATGCAGCCAAGCAACAAATGAGTTTCCTTGCATCTGTTCTGGAATCATATGAAGGTCTAGTAGCTGGAAAAATTGGAAATTCTGAATTGACCAAAGAAGACTATGACCAGATTGATCCGGAAGAGATGGAACTTATCGATATTCGCTGGTGTTTAGCGAGTTGAATCAGAAGAGCTCAGAGATATATGGAGATTACTGGGAAGCAGTCAATCGGTGGTCCATCAACTAAGCTAGGATTTGATAAATCCAAAGTGACTTGTTTCAAATGCAAGCAAAGAGGTCATTTCAAGAGAGAATGTCAAAATTCTTCAGTTGATGGAAATGAAAATCCTTTCAATGATTATTATTACCGAAAGGCGATTTACCACCGTAGCAAAGAAGAGCCGAAAATGATTGAAAATAATCCCAAGAAGAAAGCCTTACTTATACATCAAGATGATGAAAAAGTGGCAGAGGGTTTCAGTTGGGACAAATACATTCCATCTGATTCAGGATTGGCTGCTGAGATCAAGAAAAGAAATGAAGAAGATTGTGTTGATGAAAAAGTCACAGCTCATGGAAGAAAAATATCACAAGGAAAACATTATGTTTTTGTTGCTGAGATCAAAGAGAAAACCAGAGAAGAGATTCTGGAGGAGAAAACATACAGAGAGAAAAACATTGCTTGGAACAGAATTAATGAAATGCAAGAGGAGTATGAAAGTGCTGTGAGTAACAAAAGATGGGACAAGAAGCGAGAATGCTATGTCAACAGAAATGGTGAACCTGTTGTTCCCAAAAAGGACATAGTTTTTGATGATGTTCTTTTAGTAATCCCTCGATCAGTCGAATACTACACAAATGTTGGAAAAGATAAAACATATGTGAAAAGGTTTGAAAAACTTCTTAGAGATGTTATGACTTCAAGTCTGAGGAAGAGGAATGAAGAAGAATGTTGATGAGATGGTGAACGATTTGAAGAAAGTTGCTGAAGAAGCTAAAGTAGAGGAAGAGAAGGTAGAAGAAAAAGTTACTGGAAAAGAAGCTGTTACTGAAGAACAGCAAGTTGAAGAAGCTGAGGAGAAGTTGGAAAGATCGGTTGAATTAAATGTTGAAAGTTCAGTTGATAGTGTTGGTGATGCTGGAACTGGTGAAGAAAAGAAGAGTGAAGCTGAGTTGAATCAAACAGAAGCAAACACCGAAGTGCCAATCACTAAGGTAAATTATGATTCTGAAATCTTGAAAATTGTTGAACAGTGCAAGAAATGCATGGAAACGTGCAGTGCTTGTATTGAGAAAGACAAAAAGTTCAGAACAAGAGATATTGAATTTACCAAAATAGAAAAAGTTTTTAAAAATAAATACAAAGAAATGCTTGAAAATGAACAAGTTTTGAAAGATAATGATGAAAAGATTTCAGAAAGTTGTAAAAATTTAGAAAAAGAAAATGAAAATTTGAAAGAAAAAGTTTTGAAAATGACAGAAGAATGTTCTCAAAAAGAATATGAGTGTCAAGAAATGAAAAAAGAATATGATTCAATAAAATTGGCTTATCACGTTACTAAAAAGTCATATGAAGATGTGAAAAGTCAAATGAAACTTGTTCAATCGAGATTGAGATACTGTTCTGAAACAACTGATATGTTTAAGCGACAGTATGAAATAAAGCAACAAGTTGTAAATTCTTACATTGAGGATGTTGCTAAACTTAAGTGTCAGATTGCTGATTTAGAACAGGATAATAACAAGTTAAAAAGTTATCAGGCGTCATCATATGTGCTTGAACGTATTTTCAACATAAAACCGAATGGTAAAGATTCTGAGCAAAACAAGAAAGGCATTGGCTCAGAATTTCATCAAGTTCCACCACCGGAAAAGTTTGCATTTTATGATGATGAAAAGGTCGAAAAAGCTTTCAACATGGTAGATCAATTGCCAGATAACATTGACGTAACCTATTCCAAATCTGATGATTCTAGTGATTCAGAGGTGGTAGGTAAGGTCGTTGAAAGTGTGTTGAAAGAAGAGTCAGTTGTAACAGGTAAATCTGAATCACAGTATGAAAATGAAGGTAATTTTCATGATGGATATCTGAAAAACTCAAAATCTGAGAAAATTTTGAATGATGATTCAAAAGGATTGGTTTATACCATGATTGATCGGACAAATTATTCTTAGATATTGTATTCCCGATTCAGAATGTGATTTCAGACAAGATTGACAAAGTCTTCAAGATGGTTGAAATTGAAAAATCTGAAATTTGAAAGTTTGCTGGAAAAGGTCACAAAACTTCTTATAATAAACCTGGTTTCAAGAAGAAAAACATGAATGCTGGGTTGGGTTATTAGAAGAAACAGAGTCGAAATAAAAATGAAACGCCAAATTATCAGACAAAGATGAATTTTGTTCACGGAACAAGTTCCGAAGAAGAGAAAGAACTCCAATTTAGGCGTCAGTCTAATGAAGAGTTCTATGCTCAAAAGAAAAAGTAACAACCACAGGTTAAAGATATGTCCAAGAGAACATGTTTCAAATGTGATCAAACAGGAGATCTTGCACGCAAGTGTCCAAATCTGAAACCTGTTGATGTTGACAAAAAGAAGTCTGATGATGTTGAGAAACAAAAATCTGAGGATGTGAAACAAAGGTCGACCAGATTTGATTCAAAACAAACTTGGAGGTATGACACAAACAAGTTTGCTTCGAATCAAACTTGGAAATCAAACCCGAATAGGTTCGATTCAAGACAGACCTGGAATTCTCACACACCCAGGTTCAGAACAACGCAAAGTTGGCAAACATCAGTTAATATGACAAAACCCCAACAGTTTGGGAAACCAAATGTTGTTCAAAGTCAAAATATGCAAAAAGAGTCACATTTTTACAAACGAGGTACTCCTAAAGGTCAAACATGGAGTGTTAAGAAACAAATAACCTCGGTAAATGATGAAAAATTTGAAGTCAAAGTTGAAAAAATCTTTGTACAAAATGACAAAGACTTTCCAAAGTTGAATGATACATATTGTGTTGAAATGCCTAAGGTCAAAAAGACCTGGGCTAATTTGTTCAAGTAATTGAGTAAATATAAATGTGCAGGTGCTTCCGAAGATAATAAAATGTCAACAAGAAGAGTATAGGAGCAGCCTGGCATAGGAAGAGAAGGCTGTTGAACCCTGGTTTGGTTGAAACATGGAGTTTGTTTGTTTTCTGTATATAAATAAACAATATTTCAAAAACCCTAAAAATTGAAAAATTTAAAAACCAAAAATATGTTTGTTTTCAAATTTGTCAAAAAATCCAAATTTTCAAAAATATGTTGATTGAATATGCCGAAACCCTCATGGCGGAACAAACATGATTAATTTCACAAGATTGAAAAACGGTTTTCAAGCTGTAAAATGTCAATGTGTTGTAAATCATGGGGGTAATTGCTGCTTTACATGTTATATTTTCTACAAAACAGAGCATGAGATGCAAAAAATGGATGGCGAGACAAAGCTATCAGCATCGGTTATCAAGTTTTCTTTAGAATGGTTTTGAATTTTAGGGGGAGTAATATTGTCAGAAAATCCAAAAACATTAGAAATTTTGAAAAAGTCAAAAACATGATAAAATTCAAAAATGAGTTTTTGTGTAAAAAGAGGAAATGATAGTACATCAGTAGACAATCATAGTACGCTAAAGAAATGGAAAGTTAAAACGCGATAAACAATCTCACTAAAGATGTGACAATAGGCTCAGCTAGACTAGTGGATTTGCGATAACGATACAAACTTAAATGAAAAAGCCTAGTTCTAGTGGGAAACGCGGTTGAAAGCATAGTACTTAGTTTTATCCTTCGTGACTGTGTACCTACTCAGTAATCGCTGAATGCTGAAAGAGCGTAAAAACTGGTCAGTTTGTGAACTTTCACAACTTGCTGAAAAAGTCACTATGATTGTGTATTTCATTTTGCAAAGATTTAAACTTGTTTTATTTTTTTATTTTGTTTAAGCATTGGACATCCTCTGCATATACATGAGTATCGAACTGGATGTTATTGCCTAAACGTTCTGCTTTATTTTCTTTGGTGTTTCGTTTAAGCTTTGGATCACCTCTGCGTATACGGGAGTATCGAACTGGTGGTTAAAGCCTAAACAATTTCAACTTGTTTATATTTCTTATTTTGTTTAAACATTGGACTTTCTCTGCGTTGTTTTTACACATATCACTGTTGATGAAAGTTTAAAAGCATTACTTAAGTTAGTGTATTGCATGATGAGGGGATATGCTGAAATCGTGGGGTCCATAAGAATTTAGTGCAAATTAATATACCTTAACGTATCGGTAAGCATTTCGAAAGTTTTTAGATTGAGTTTAAGTGGACAACACTATTGTCAATAAATGTGAATTGTTTAGAACTTAAAGTGTTCAAAGCTCAACGGTGCTAGTGATTTGTCATAAACTGATATGATCCTCTAACACGAACTCAAACAAAAATATTGTCTGTAAATATGTTTGTAAATATTTCTTTACTGCTTTATATTTTAGAAAAATACAAAAAGATTTTGATTCTGCTTTATTTTCGACAACCGATGTCTGGGATGCTGAGTTTTAAAATCTTAGTATGCTGATTGTGTATCTGAAAAATAAAACAAGTTCATTAATTTGAAACTTGTAGTTTTAAAATCAAAAATCAAAAACAGTTTGTGATATCTCCAAGGTCATTAAGTTGGACTTGGATGATTAACTATGAGGGATTTGGATGCTGATATTGTTAAAATCTGTAAAAGAGCCAGTTTACGATTTTGTTCACTAAAACTGCCAAATCAATGAAGTTTATTGATAGGGGGAGAGAATAAAGTATTTCTGGATATATTCATCCTATTATATCTTAAAGCCAGGATCTTGATTTAGAAAGTTTAAAAGAGCCAGGTCACAATTCCTGGATAATCGAATGTTCAAAATGTTTGTACTTATAAATGTTTGAGAGTTGCAGATACTAATCCAGACTACGATCCCGACAGCCGAGTCTAAGGGGGAGTCTGAAGACGAGCTCAATGCAAGAGGAAGCGTGGATTCAAGGAGCAATGTAACTATCCTTAAAGGAGCTTGTAACTAGAAAGCCAGGTGTCGATCCCAAAAGCACGGAAGCTTGACGAAAGGGGGAGCCTGATGAAGAAAAGAGTCTACAGAAAGGGGGAGCTGAAGCTGAAGACAGATCTACTGGGATTCTGTTCAAGCAAGAGGGAGTCTACGTTGATGAAAACGCGTTAAATCTTCAAGAAGACTCAAAGAGAGAGAGAAAGAAAAGACGCTACGAGATTGACTGCGGCAATATCCAAGGGGGAGTCTGTTAGTGCATTTATGTCTATCGCCTTCATCAATCCGAGCCGTAGCGAGAAACTGAAGATAACAAGCTTATATTGTAATAACTAGTCAAAAGGCAAGGTGGCAATCTTGTAATTAATAAGAAATCTCATTAAAAGCCTTGGCCTATATATAGGGAGGTTATGTCATAGATTAGAGACTTTTTGCACATTTGTCATTTAGAGAGCTCTAGATCTAGAGAGAGATTCTAGAGAGAGAAAGTGATTCAGGTGCTGTATAATTTCACACGTTTCTAATAGAGTCACGTTTATATTACGTCTTGTGTGTTAGGTCACGTTCGTGTACGGATTCCGCACGTCACACGTTCGTTTCACAATCGTTTCGGAGTCAAAACCGGTCCTACATCTTGAGGTACAATTCATTGGTCACGTAGTGAATGAAGACGAAATCCACGTGGACCCCACCAAGATCGAGGTAATTAAGAGTTGAGAAACTCCAAAGACGCCGACCGAGATCCGTCAGTTTTTAGGTTTAGCTGGGTATTATCGCAGATTCATTGAGGATTTTTTGAAAATCGCTCAACCGCTGACCTCCCTTACCCAAAAGGACAAGAAGTACGAGTGGGGAGATAAGCAAGAAGAAGACTTACAGTTGCTAAAGAGTAAGCTTTGCGATGCCCCTATTTTATCCCTACCCGAAGGCACCGATGACTTCGTGGTATACTGTGACGTCTCGCGTCAGGGATTAGGTTGTGTGCTGATGCAGCGACAGAAGGTTATCGCTTATGCTTCGCGCCAGTTGAAAGTTCATGAGAAGAACTACACCACACATGACTTGGAGTTAGGCACAGTGGTGTTTTCTTTGAAGATTTGGCGACATTATCTGTATGGTACGCGCTGTACGATCTTTACCGATCACAAGAGCTTACAGCACATATTCGACCAGAAAGAGCTTAATATGAGACATCGACGATGGGTTGAGTTATTAAACGATTATGATTGTGAAATCAAATATCACCAAGGAAAGGCGAATGTGGTGGCAGACGCCTTAAGTCGGAAAGAGAGGATTAAGCCCATAAGGGTTAGGGCTTTGGAGATGATCATTCAAACAGACCTCTCATTGCGCATTCGTACTGCGCAGAGAGAAGTTCTTAAGAAGGAGAATCTTAAGGATGAATATCTCCGTGGGATGGAGAACCAGTTGGTACCCAATGAGGAAGGAACCTTGTGTTTCATGGGACGAATTTGGGTTCCCCTCTTTGGTGGTCTTAGAGATGTGATTTTTGATGAAGCTCACAAATCAAGGTACTCAATCCGCCCAGGATCACATAAGATGTACCAAGATTTGAAGGATTTATATTGGTGTCCAAGATTGAAAGGTGATGTTGCAACCTATGTTGTAAAGTGTTTAACTTGTGCCAAAGTGAAGGCCGAGTATCAGAAGCCTTCAGGACTTCTGCAGCAACCCGAGATACCCATGTGGAAGTGGGAGCAGATCTCGATGGATTTTATAACAAAGTTGCCAAAGACACCCAGAGGTCATGATACGATTTGGGTAATCGTAGAGCGTCTGACAAAGTCTTCGCACTTTTTTCCAATCAGGGAGAAGGATAACACCGGTAAGCTAGCTGAGCTGTACCTAAGGGAGATAGTTGCACGTCAAGGAGTGCCTATCTCATTTATATCTGATAGAGATGGGAGATTTGTGTAAAGGATTTGGCAATCTTTCCAAGAAGCGTTTGGATCACAGTTGAATTTAAGCACCACAGACGGACGATCAAAGTCAGAGAACTATTCAGACATTAGAAGATATGTTACGAGCTTGCGTAATGGACTTGGGTGGAAGTTGGGACACTCACCTGCCTTTGGTTGAGTTCTCCTATAACAACAGCTACCATACAAGCATTCAAGCTGCTTCGTTTGAGGCTCTCTACGGACGAAAGTGTCAATCACTGTTATGTTGGGCAGACGCAGGCGATAGACAGCTAGTTGGTCCCGAATTGGTTCAAGAGACGACAGATAAGATTATACAGATCCGAGAGCGCATTAAGGCGGTTCGTGATCGACAAAAGAGCTATGCGGACCAAAGAAGGAAACCTTTGGAATTCGAAGTGGGAGATATGGTGTTGTTAAAAGTCTCACCTTGTGTGACACCTGTGTCACTTCAACCATCAAACAAATTCCAAACCAATGAAATATTGTATTTCATACTTGGGATTTGTAAAAATATGTGTATCGTTTGCACATATCAACTCTTGTTCGATTTCAAGCTCTAAATCGCTTTCTGGAAGGTTATACGCGCACTAATGCGTAAATATAACCAGTTTAATGCAACAAACACTCCGGAATAGTGAAATAGGCTTAACATACCTTAAGTAACATTTACATAACTTAGAAATAAGTTTTGAAGGCTTTGGTATGGCAAAATCTAGTTTAATCGCTTACAGGGACTAAAGTTGACAAACTGCGAAAGTATGCCAATTTGAACTGTAACAGACTTTCCGGAACATGACCATAAGTTAAACACACCTTAAATATCCTTCACATAGCTTAGAAATAGGCTTTGAGGGGTTCGGTGTGCTAAAATAAACTTTTGGGTCATTCAGGGACTAAAAGTGTCAAAAAGTGCACAAGTTTGCATTTTCGCACATAACTTACGTTCTGAATACATCCGGACATCCAAAAATTTATGTAAGCACTAAAACATTTTATTTTAGTGTTTGGCATGAGAAAAATCCATTCGTCGCGCAATTTGGATCGTTTTTCGCGCTTATGCGCATTCCGTCGTAATTAAGCGAACATCGTGTTCCTACGACCAAACGAACCAACATCCGACATATTTTTGAGCCTGTTTCATGTCCACAATGTTTAGGCATCATTTTAGGGCCTTAAAGTTGGCTTTACGGGCCTTAGAAGTGTCGGAAATGGCTTAAATACACAACAGGGACCAAAACTGTCATTTTTGAAACTTATTTTCTGATCAGAACCCCCATGCGGCCCGCATTAGTTTTGGTGTATCCTGAAGCGGGCCGCCTCAGCCTTCCAGAACAGATAAGATCGATTAGTCAGCTGATTCCAGCTGTTTAATCCACACCCACACATTCTAACTTGACCTTTCAGCTTATTAAGAGTCATTTTTAGTTACCATAACTTTCCAACAAGTGTACGCACAAGATTTAATCACGTTATTCAAGAAATGATCTTAACGGTTCGGGAAATACTATAAATACCCAACCCATTTCACTTCATTTCTCACAAGAATCTGATCATTTGTGCTCTAAGTTGAAACCTTTGTTTCATACCTGAGCTATTTTGATCTAGATTAGCATTCGGTGACCCTTCGTAAGTGTTCCTTCGTTCTTTTATTGATTTTCGAGTCCGAAAGTCGAACTTTGTTTGACTTTCTGCATTGACCAGTTTATGGTCGATGCGAAGTTCACAATACATTGTTTTACAATACATTGTTTTACAAGCAACTTATCTTATACAAACTCATTTTACAATGGTTATTCATTTAACCATACATTATTCTCTTATTTATACATATCATCTGATCTTATCGTTTTTCAAATGATTTATAAAACAAAGCAAATTACAAGGTTCATGACTAAACATTTTCTCAAACATAAGTCATGAAACCTATTTTCACAAAACCTATGTATCTCACAGGCATTTTTATGCTGACGTACCTATTTTCACATGTGTTTTTCAGGAGCTGTTGCATAAGATGATCAAGATACACATAGGCAGACTTGGGCTTTAGTGACAATAAAAGATGCAAGACTAGTTAATTATGTTGTATTTCTTTGTTTGTTAAGACATTGTAACACTTTTAATCAATAAAACGAAACTTCAATTGCCATGGATTTGAAACAATTAATTCTGTTACAACACTCCCCGACATTTCCGCCACGTTTTGTATGTTCTACGTGGTCGGGGTGTGACAGAAAAGATGGTATCAGAGCCAATGGTTATAGGGAATTAGGTTATTAGTAATGCTTTGACCTAGTCTATAACCTTCTTAGGACCCTAACGCGAGTTTACTTGCGTTTAGTCATAAAACAATACCGTCACCTATCCTTAGGCGACGACCACAACAAGAACATAAATTTCAAAACCGCTTTGAAAACTAATCATCTGTTCTAGGATGATTGATTACAAGGTTTTGAACCCTCTGTTGTATGGTTTTGAACCCTTTGTTGTAAGGTTTTGAACCCTCTGTTATATGGTTTTGAACCCCTTTGAGTTTTCAAAATCTCGTCAAGGTTTTGGGTTTTAAATAATGTGAACACGTGCAAACTGGAAGGGTGAATGCCTGTATCCTGGGTTTTCTGTCTAGGCAAGCACTTCGTATACATCTCATCAGACGCGAGACCAGTTGTGCTTACCTGGGAATTCTTGGGATGAGTGTTCACTTATAGGCGAGCATGTCTTCGCGATACATTATTTTTGACCCATTTACTTTGATTAGTCACTGTGTGTCGTTTGTTTACCTTGTGGTAACAAACAAATGACCACTACCCTTGCTTTCATCAGATTTGTTTCATCTCATTCTTTTCGTCTAATTCTCTCACTCGTTTCCTTTCATGTTTCCTCTTTTAGAATGCCTCCTCGACGCGAGAACCAGATAGCGACTGCCGAACTGCAGAAATTATTGCACAGCAAATGGCTGCTCAATTCCCAAACCTCTTTACTCAATGGAATCAAGCCAACAACAACAACAATGGTCCATGCAATTTCAAGAGTTTTAACTCGGCGAAACCACTCAAGTTTAGTGGTTCTGAGGGAGCGACTGGGCTTCTTCAATGGTTCGAGAGCATTGAGAATACTTTCCGCCATGTGCAGTGTCCTGACAATCGCAAGGTCAAGTTTGCTTCGAGTGTGTTCCAGAAGAGAGCCCTTACGTGGTGGAACGGTGTTATGAGAGATCGTGGTGCAGAAGTGGCTCTAGCACAGACATGGGCTGAACTTAGGGCCCTTATGATGAAGGAATTATGTCCTCGTCACGAGATCAGGGCCTTGGAAAGGGAATTCGACAATCTTGAGCAAGACAGCGGTGAGCATCGAGCCTACACGGACCGTTATGAGGAGTTGAGTCTGTTATGCCCAAACATGGTCACGCCTTTGGATAAGGCAATAGAAAAGTACATTGATGGCCTCCTTGACTCAATACAAGACATTGTGACTGGCAGCAACCCTACTACAGTTAGACAGGCCATTGAGCTATCTGCAACCTTGACTGAATCAAAGATCAGGAAAGGTAAACTTTTCCGAAAAGGTGACAAGAAGCCGGTCGAGGTATCGAAACCAATCGAGGAATCAAAGACCATGGATGAACAGACTGGATCCCCTAAAAAGTCAAAGAAGCGAAAGGCTTCTCAGAACTTCGCCATGGTTACTCACAATGATCAAGCCGCCCCCAACCAACCAGCTCAACCCCCTGCTAGGAAGCCATACAATGGAACTGCACCCTTGTGCAACCAATGTAGCCTCCATCATCATGCCAATGTAAAGTGCCGCAAATGCCAAACTTGTGGGCTTATAGGCCATACAGCAAGAGTCTGCCCAGCTGCAGCTGCACCAAACCAAGCTGGCAACAATACCGCTCAAGGTCGTTTTCTACCAGGTTCTTGTTTCAACTGTGGTGAGATGGGTCATTTCCGAAGAAATTGCCCAAAGCTTGCTAATGCAAATCCAGCACAGGGATGAGCATCAGACCTACAACATCGTTTAGAAATAATCACGTCTTATGTATTATTTTCTTTTGTTGTCTTGGTCCATGAAACAGTTGTTATCATTGTTTATAAATAAATCTTTTATATACATTGCAATGTATTTATGTGGTTGCATGTATAAACAACATATCTCTTACAATACCGACAATCAAGGAACCGTATTCCTTGAAGAACAAACTACCCCCAAAATTTTCCATTCTATGATCTCTTGCGTTTCCACGAAATTCTTAAGTACCCGTTTATTCTAAGGAAACGAAGTACAAGGCGCAAGTTACAACACTGGACGAATACCCAAAGTACCACTATAAATCCTTAATAGGGTACCTAAGGGTATTTCCGTAAATCCTAAAATTGTTGTGTTCCTTAATTCGACTATTACGTTTCTTTGAAAACAGAATCGAATTTTTGGGAGATCTTTCTATCTCTTCAGATAGATCCCAGAGGACATTGAAGTCCATCGACTGGTTTCCATATCCGTTCTCAATCGATAACAAATTAATAACAAATTAATAACCAAGATTAAACAACTATGTGATTATGTGCTTATGAACATTACAAGACAAACTTTGCGGACTGTGCAAGGAATTACGTAATTATGGATGCATACATAATTATGGAGTTTAGTGCACAGAAACCACAGCGAGCCTTGTCATGTGCCTAGAAGTTAACTCTATTCATTTCCATTTCTGAGGAAGCACCTGTTGAAAATGACTCCGTTTGTTAATTTTCGTTTCTGAAGATTTGTCCGTTGAGGAAATGAATATCCGTTTGTCTATCCTTTTCATTTCCATTTCTGAGGAAGCACCCGTTGAAAATGACTCCGTTTGTTCATTTTCGTTTCTAAAGATTTGTCCGTTGAGGAAATGAATATCCGTTTGTTTCTCCTTTTCATTTCCATTTCTGATGAAGCACCCGTTGAAAATGACTCCGTTTGTTCATTTTCGTTCCTGAAGATTTGTCCATTGAGGAAATGAATATCCGTTTGTCTATCCTTTTCATTTCCATTTCTGAGGAAGCACCCGTTGAAAATGACTCCGTTTGTTCATTTTCGTTTCTAAAGATTTGTCCGTTGAGGAAATGAATATCCGTTTGTTTCTCCTTTTCATTTCCATTTCTGATGAAGCACCCGTTGAAAATGACTCCGTTTGTTCATTTTCGTTTCTAAAGATTTGTCCGTTGAGGAAATGAATATCCGTTTGTTTCTCCTTTTCATTTCCATTTCTGATGAAGCACCCGTTGAAAATGACCCCGTTTGTTCATTTTCGTTTCTAAAGATTTGTCCGTTGAGGAAATGAATATCAGTTTGTTTCTCCTTTCATTCCCATTTCTGATGGAGCACCCGTTGAAAATGACTCCGTAAGTTCATTTTACGTTTCTGAAGATTGCCCGTTGAGGAAATGGATCCCCGTTGTTTATTCCTTCATTTCCGCTTCTGAAGAATACTCGTTGGGGAAAATGACTCCGTCTATTCATTTTCATTCTGAAGAATGTCCGTTAAGGAAGTGACAGGATTATGCCTTACATATCTCTGGTGGTTATTTGACACAAAGTCACAAATAGACTCCTACGAATAAATTTCGGGATGAAATTTCCTAAAGTAGGGGAGACTGTGACACCTGTGTCACTTCAACCATCAAACAAATGCCAAACCAATGAAATATTGTATTTCATACTTGGGATTTGTAAAAATATGTGTATCGTTTGCACATATCAACTCTTGTTCGATTTCAAGCTCTAAATCGCTTTCTGGAAGGTTATACGAGCACTAATGCGTAAATATAACCAGTTTAATGCAAAAAACACTCCAGAATAGTGAAATAGGCTTAACATACCTTAAGTAACATTTACATAACTTAGAAATAAGTTTTGAAGGCTTTGGTATGGCAAAATCTAGTTTAATCGCTTACAGGGACTAAAGTTGACAAACTGCGAAAGTATGCCAATTTGAACTGTAACAGACTTTCCGGAACATGACCATAAGTTAAACACACCTTAAATATCCTTCACATAGCTTAGAAATAGGCTTTGAGGGGTTCGGTGTGCTAAAATAAACTTTTGGGTCATTCAGGGACTAAAAGTGTCAAAAAGTGCACAAGTTTGCATTTTCGCGCATAACTTACGTTCTGAATACATCCGGACATCCAAAAATTTATGTAAGCACTAAAACATTTTATTTTAGTGTTTGGCATGAGAAAAATCCATTCGTCGCGCAATTTGGATCGTTTTTCGCGCTTATGCGCATTCCGTCGTAATTAAGCGAACATCGTGTTCGTACGACCAAACGAACCAACATCCGACATATTTTTGAGCATGTTTCATGTCCACAATGTTTAGGCATCATTTTAGGGCCTTAAAGTTGGCTTTACGGGCCTTAGAAGTGTCGGAAATGGCTTAAATACACAACAGGGACCAAAACTGTCATTTTTGAAACTTATTTTCTGATCAGAACCCCCATGCGGCCCGCATTAGTTTTGGTGTATCCTGAAGCGGGCCGCCTCAGCCTTCCAGAACAGATAAGATCGATTAGTCAGGTGATTCCAGCTGTTTAGTCCACACCCACACATTCTAACTTGACCTTTCAGCTGATTAAGAGTCATTTTTAGTTACCATAACTTTCCAACAAGTGTACGCACAAGATTTAATCACGTTATTCAAGAAACGATCTTAACGGTTCGGGAAATACTATAAATACCCAACCCATTTCACTTCATTTCTCACAAGAATCTGATCATTTGTGCTCTAAGTTGAAACCTTTGTTTCATACCTGAGCTATTTTGATCTAGATTAGCATTCGGGGACCCTTCGTAAATGTTACTTCGTTCTTTTATTGATTTTCGAGTCCGAAAGTCGAACTTTGTTTGACTTTCTGCATTGACCAGTTTATGGTTGATGCGAAGTTCATTTGAACTTCATAACGTGAGCGTAATCACGATGGTTATAGTCCCTAGTGACTATACCTACTGATTACCACGTTATCTAGGCTCAGTGACGAGCCGTAGTTTCGGTCAGAATACGTATTCTTGCGTATTTTGTAACCAAACTACTTATGGGTATCAAAACCGTTTGTTTTGATACCAAACCTGTTTTCTAAACTTAGTTAAGCATGTTTTAACATGCTTAGCTCGTCACTTTTAGTTTAGTGCTTTTATAGGGTCGTAAGGTAAGCGATCTAAACAATCGCTTATACTTTCGAACCCGACCCGTTTGGTCGATCATTAGGATCCGACCAAGCACTTTAGGTGACCATAGTATATAGGGAATAACCTTACAAGGTTATACCTTATGGTCGCTTCGTTTAAGTAGTTGTATGATAGGTAGTTTATATGCCTTAGGTAAATTACCAAAATACCCCTTTGATGCCAAAATTCATTTTAAACATATGTAACATAACTTTTGACATCTTAACTGATTTGACAACAATATTAGACATGTTAAGGCATATGTTACTTGTCATAGGACTAGTTAGGCGGTCCGAACGCGTTTTACGCAAACGACGCGTTAAAGTAGCATAAGCTACCTAAACGGGTCGTAATGGGTCGTAAGCACTTAGGTTAGGTTTCATTTAGTATGTAGGCTTTGTTAAACCATACTACATGAGTTCCCATACTCATTGGGTTTACGAGCCCTCATTCTATCCGATCGTCCGATTTAGGTCCGGTTTATTAATGTAGTTACCTATATTAGGTGCCGTTTGATATTCCGTGATCTCTAGCATTGCTTGGTGGTTATCTTAGGACTTCTGAGCAATCTCAAGTGAGTACATAGACCCCTCTTTTACTGTTTTCTAAACTGTTTTGGGGTGAAACACATGTGCCTACTTGTTACATTCATGCTTTCCCGTTTTCACATCATATACCTGCTATGTTCGTTAGTACATTATAGTACATGATTTCATTACATTTTATGCTATGTATGTCCATTGTGTGCATACTTAGTACATTGTTTTACATTACATTTTGTTGCATATGCTCATCCAGTATATGAACACGTTATATTACATTTTGAACCGTTTATAACTATTTGACTATGTGAACCGTTGTAATCATTTGACTATGTGAACCGTTTGTATCTGTGAACCGTTTGTGTCTGTGAACCGTTTATATCTGTGAACCGTTTGTATCTGTGAACCGTTTGTATCTGTGAACTGTTTGTATCTGTGAACCGTTTGTATCTGTGAACCGTTTGTATATGTGAACCGTTTGTATCTGTGAACCATTTGTATCTATGAATCGTTTGTATCTGTTAACCGTGTGAACCGTATTTGACCATACATAAACATTTCTACAATTGTTAAACATTACTTTGGTGGTTTGGTTTGATTAAGTGATTAAGTAACGATGCGTGTGTAATATGATACAAGCATGGTGGATACGCCGCTGGTACTTCCTATATATAAGTGTTTGTATGGCATTACATATCATAGCATTATTTAAATCATTTCAGTTTGAGACATATAACATTTTATACAAATAACATACTTTTCACAATACATTGTTTTACAAGCAACTTATCTTATACAAACTCATTTTACAATGGTTATTCATTTAACCATACATTATTCTCTTATTTATACATATCATCTGATCTTATCGTTTTTCAAATGATTTATAAAACAAAGCAAATTACAAGGTTCATGACTAAACATTTTCTCAAACATAAGTCATGAAACCTATTTTCACAAAACCTATGTATCTCACAGGCATTTTTATGCTGACGTACCTATTTTCACATGTGTTTTTCAGGAGCTGTTGCGTAAGATGATCAAGATACACATAGGCAGACTTGGGCTTTAGTGACAATAAAAGATGCAAGACTAGTTAATTATGTTGTATTTCTTTGTTTGTTAAGACATTGTAACACTTTTAATCAATAAAACGAAACTTCAATTGCCATGGATTTGAAACAATTAATTCTGTTACAACACTCCCCGACATTTCCGCCACGTTTTGTATGTTCTACGTGGTCGGGGTGAGACACTCCCCGACATTTCCGCCACGTTTTGCCATGGATTGGTCCTGTAGCATATAAGTTGGAACTACCTGTGGAACTTAATGGTGTTCATGATACATTCCATGTATCTAATCTAAAGAAGAGTCCAACTAAAGAAACAGTGATCATACATGCGGATGAAGTTCACATTGACGACACACTCCACTTTACCGAAGAACCTGTTGAGGTTACTGATTGGAAAGTTAACAAGACTCGGAGGAGTAGTGTTAAGCTTGTCAAGGTTAGATGGAACGCGTGTCACGGCACAGAGTTTACTTGGGAGCGTGAGGACCGCATGAAAGCCAAATATCCGCATTTATTCCCTAACACCCCTACAGCTAGTAGTAAAGCTTAAAATTTCGGGACGAAATTTTCTTAACATGGGGAGAATGTGACAACTGTCAAAAATTCAGGTATCTGTACAATTAATTAACCATGATTAGTGCTTAATGACTGTGCTGAATTGCAATTAACTACTTTCTTATTACTGCCATATACAAACATGTGCATCATACATTGTTGAATGTCATACCAATATTGCATGAAAGCTTTATTGCCTCAAATGATGCATTAAGTACAGTTAGCACAGTTATCTGATAAGTCAGGAAAATGCTGACAGAACTCAGCACATAGATAGACAGTGTATTGAGACACAAAATGAGCCAGAAACTAAGTACTACACTAGTATAGTGTGTAGGAAAGTAAGGATCACAAAACTGCCTTTCTAAGTGATAGTTTAAGTGCCGGAAAGTGCCTAAAACTCACCCAAAGTGCTGAATTCAGCAAAATTCATCACTTTAACAATCTAAATTTAGGCAGAAATGTGGTTAAATGGTCCTGAATGCTTTCCTAAGTGTCGGGAATCAAAAGTGTCACGAAAAGATACATAAAGCACACTAAACTGCAAAGTTTAGCACTTTAACGAACCAGTAACCAACTGAACAACTGGACACTACCAGAAACATCAAATTTACACTAGAAGCACTGTTTTAACATTTCCAAGCTAGTTATGGTCCCCAAACATCATAACACCCTATAAATATCTAGTAACTAACATAACTAACTAACACTTGATTTTTAACCATAATGTAACTAGTATGGTTAAAACCTACCCTACTACCCCCCCCCCCCCACCTAGTAATCGGCCCATGCTCATCCCATACCTCAAGATTTCATGCTAATATTATAATGGATATGGTTCCCTTTTATTTGACATAATACACAAGGGTTAACATGAGAACTTGGTTTATAAAAGAGTATGTAAGACATCAACTCATAACTTACACACATTGAAACACACACAAGTTTCTCTACACCCCTTGGAGCTCTCGGCCGAAACCAAACCCCCATACTCTCACCTTCATTCATCCAATCTCATACAATCTAAGCATATACAAGGGTGTTAAAGGCCACATAAAGGAGCTAAGAGCTTTCGGAAGTTCAAGAACCTCTCTTGTTTGCTTTTATCCATCTCATTTCTTCACTTGATCATCCCTAGCCTTGTGCTAGTGGTAAGAGTCTTGATCTTGCTAGTTTACTTCTATTTTAAGTGGTTAAAAGAAGAAACATAATGATAATCATCAAGAACACTAAAGATCACAAGAAGTAAACTTGAACATAAGCATGTTTAATGAAGTAATCTTGATGAATATGAGTTGTTATGCTTGTTGATCATTGATTGTTTGTAGAAATGATGTTGATCATCATAAGATCTTGCTAGATCATGATTAAAAACATAATCTAGCAAGATGTGAAAGTATAAATATTGTAGGATGATAGATCATCCACACATGAAGCATGAACTTGAATGAATAAATGATTTTCTTGAAAAATAATGATCAAAGTAGGTTATAAATCATATAGATCTAAAGATTTATGAATCGTTCTTTAAAGGAACCAAATTAAAAATATGAGTTTCATTTAATCTTGGTTATTACATAAACAAATCTCATTTTTAGTGGTTAAACAAGTGTAGAAACACTTGTGTAACTAGAAGAACGCTGTAACACCCCGAAAATGTAAAACTTTATATTAGAATTATAAAGTGTAAAATAAACGAGAATAAGCTAACTAGGATAAATAACCCAGTTAGCTAGGAGTCTTGCAGTAACACATGAATGAGGTAAAAAGCTGATGCGTGCGAAGTGTCGTATATATTAGGTGTATATTTTAAGCCCTTTTTAACACTTATTTTAGCCAAGTTTTAAATTTATAAAACACGATATTTCACTAACACTAAACACACATATGGGCAAGTGCACCCATCGTTGAGCGTAGTATAGTGTTGGTAAGATACCGAGGTCGTCCAAGGACACAAGAGCTTTTAGTACCGGTTTATCCTCAACGTCTAATCAAAATAAAAGTTTAGAAAAATGTTTTAAACTAAGAAAAATAAAAACTAACTAAAAATACTGAAAAATAAAAATAAAAATAAAAACAGATAGACAAGATGAATCACTTGGTTCCGACTCGTATCTAGTATAACCTTTGATTATTTCTGCACTTTTGCACATAATTAAGAGATTATCTTAGTTATTGTAGTAGGCCCCTCTTTTGAAGGTGACGTTACCCTCACCCCAGTAGTTTGAGTCAGCAAGGATACAATCCTAAAAGGGTGGATTATTGGAAGATAATGAATTAAGTTATTAATGCAGTATTGTGGTAGGCCCCGCTTTTGGCGGTGACGTTACCCTCGGCTAAGTAGTCTGAGTCAGCAGGGATACAGTCCTAAATAGCCGGGTTATAGTATTAATAGTAGTTAACTTATGAGGGGATCAAAGAGTTTGGACCCCCGCCATCCAATACCGTGAAGCATTGAAGGAGGTCCTACTAAATTTGACCCAGGTCCATTGCAGGACCTCTAAACGCTGAACAATGGCAAGACCTTTACCAAACCGTTCCCTTAACCCCCGACCAGGTAGCCAACATACCTCCATATAGACCGTGGAGATATGAATGGTGAAAATCCTTTATTTTATATAGACAGTAAAATAATGCCAAGACACCACGGACAAACGATAAGGAAAGATCACCTTCAACATAAGTAACTAGTTATTAAAGTCATTAATACAAAACCAAATAAAAAGTGCAAAAGATTAGAAATAAAAAGTATTATACTAGACACTTTGTCTTCACCAAGTGATGTAAGAGACTTAGGCAAACATGGCCTTGATTGTCAAGAACTCTTACGATCAATCTTGGATCCCGAGACGACTCACACACTCTACGATGGACAATGGATGATGGTGGTGGATGATGGTGTTGTGATGGTGGTGGGTGGTGGATGAAGTGTGAGAGAGGTGGTGTGCCAAGGGATGAGTTGAAATGAAGCCAAGCACTCCTATTTATAGGCTGAACAGAGGGCTGGGCACGACCCCGTGCCTGTCTGACAATCTCTCTCTTCATTAATTGTAATTCGCAATTACAATTAATGCGCCTGCTGTACTTTCGACACGCCCCCGTGCTCGCTGGACACGGCCCGTGGTGGGCAATAGAAGCTTCTATAGATTTGTCTTTTCTGCTGCTTCTTGGGCACGGCCCCGTGCTGGCTGAGCACGGGGCGTGTTCATTCTTCTGACTTCTCTATTTTGCTTTGGAAGGTGCCGTTGAGGGGTCGGGCAGTCCACTAATGTTCCTTTCCTTGTATTTATGTTGGAATTAGCTGTCTTTTTGCTTCTTTTGTGTTTTTGAGCTCATTTAATCCTGAAAATACAAAAGGAAGACAAAAACACTCTTTTTCCAATATTAGTACTTAAAAAGGGTTAGTTTTATGCCTCATTTGATGTAATTTATATGTTGCAATTTACACACATCAAATACCCCCACACTTGAACTTTTGCTTGTCCTCAAGCAAAACTCCGTAATATGTGGCTTACACTCCCAAATGGAATGGGTAGAAGAGAAGGTTTTGGCTTGTCGTAGAGTGTCGGGATATCCAAGATCTTTTTGGGTTTTATTTTTATCTATTTACAATCCTATTCGTAATGATTTATTTAGAACGTTTCATAGGAGAAATTACTTATTTGGGCATAACATGCCTTTTTAAAATTCCATTTATATACAAGTTCACATACCTCACGGGAGAAATCACTCACACTCGGCCGAAGGTGTATTTTTAGTGAATCACTCGAGAGCGGCGTGGAACTTATTCCTACCATAAGCTTGCCAAGCAATCAATCCTCCTCCTTTTTAACTTTTATACCTTTGTAAATATCAAGAGGACTTTGTGGGTTAAGGGTTAGGCTTGGGTTAAAGGTAGGTGGTTGGGTTAGTGGTTAGTGGAAAAAGGGCGAAAAAGCGTAACAAGTGTCGGTTTTCGTAGGACTATCTTTTTTTTTTTTCAACTCTTATTTTGATGAAGCTATTATTCAAACAAAGTTATTTTTGATGAACTTGTTTGTTTATTTTCTTTTTACTTCATCATCAACACATTTTTTTTTTCACGAAAAAAAACCGAACTTGTTACTAAAACAAAGGGTTAAAAATAAAAAGGTTTTGGTGGGTAAAAGGGTTTTTGGTTTGGGTGATGAAATGAAAAGGTTTAGGCTCAAAGGGGTTAACTAGGGGGATTTTTGGGTAGGTGGTAAGAAAAAGAAAAATAATGGTGTAGAAATAAAAAGGGGTTAGTCCTAATGCCTCCATCATTTACTTACTCGGGTTTAAGTTGATAAGGACCGGGAATGTATCGTCAAGGCAAGTTCTAGAGTCGTAAGAACCAAACGGCTATTCATACAAGAAACGAAAAATGAGCATTTAGTCTAATGATATGTAATTGTATGCTCAATAAAGGCTCAAAACTCACTTTTGTGGGAATGGGTTTTTATGTGATCAAGTATATATAATCAAATTTTAACTAAGTTTGCCATGCCTTTTTATAATTTTCTTATGTTGGTTCTTTTTATCACTACGCTATCGGTTGTAAATTTGTAAAAATATAACCTTTTTGAGAACTTGAATTTCCCGAGTTAAACCTAGACAAGTAAAAATATGAAATTTTTGAAAAAATTTGGGGTGATTAGCGGTTCCAATAGAGTTTTGTGTAAGGCTTGTATTTAGGACTTGCAAAATTCAAGGTTTTAGCATCCCCCCCCCCCCACACTTAAATTACACATTGTCCTCAATGTGTCCCAAAAATAAATTTTTAGGTTGATTAGATGTGTAAAATAGTGTTAAAAAGCAAAAATTTTGTGTTACTGGGCGCTGAACACGGCCCCGTGTTATCCGGGCACGGCCCCGTGTTCAAGTGCCAGTAACAAAATTAAAACAAGAGAAACAGAAGTCTGGACACGGGGGCGTGTTGGGTGAACACGGCCCGTGTCCAGTTGCCTGAACTGGGCGTTTTTCTGCAGGTGGTTCAGCACGGGGCCGTGTTGGTTGGGCACGGCCCGTGTTGAACCTTCTGAAATGGAGAGAATTGTCGGGTCGCCTCGTTCTTGTGCATGAGGTCATTTTTCTCGTTCCCCTTTTCATCCTTTAGCACCATGAGTGTGTTTTATTTATTACAAACCATCCAAACCTTAAAACCATCATTTCATTTCATCATAGAGAGAACTTACATAGTCCTAAATTAAGATTAAACTTAGATAAAATAAAAACATGGAGTTCTAGCCTCTTCTTTATTTTAATTAGCAAAATTTCCAAGAAGTAACTAATCTTGGTTAAACAAGGCCTTTTTGAACTCCTTCTTCCGAGTGCGGTTCTCCTCAAATGTCGGCGAGCCATTCTTCCACTTCCCTTGGAAGGAGAAAAGAAGGCTCATTGGCATTAGTTTGAGGAGTTTCAACTTCCACCGGGATCTCTTGTTGGTGTTCCTCGGGAGGTTCCGCCGGAAAGTCTTCCCACCCGGTAGGGTTGTTGATTCCGAGTGCCAGGTTCCAATCCTGCTGAGGAAGGACAGGTTCCACCGGAGGTGCTACAAGAATATTTAACCTCTGGTGCAAGAGGTTAATTTCTTGGAAGCTGCTTTCAAGTCCCATCGTAAGATCGTTAATACGGTCGATTAGGACCTCCTCTACTGAAGTCATTTCGTCGAGAGCCTCCCTTAATGCTATCACATAGTGCACAAGTGTAGCTTCAATGGAGGGTCTTCTTCCTCTTCGGCTGTTTGACGAATGCACAGAAGATGTTTCGCTGTTCTCACTCGACATTCTACGAAAAATAAACTGAAAAAGTTTATTTAATGAAACAGTTATCGGACCCGGCCCCGTGCTCATTGAGCACGGCCCCGTGTTCATCTTTCTGCAGAGTTTTGGAGCAAGGAAACTTGGATTTTTAAGTTATTTTCTGAACTTGTGGGGTCTTTTTAGTTGCTAATAACTTAAAACAATGTTACATAACATGTTTCTACCAAGATTCCTTGAACAAAACTCATTAATCCTTACCACAAAGTTTGAATAATTCAAACTTTTAATGGTAGTTCTTAGAAGAAAGATGGAGAAGAAGGAAATGGCTAAAAGAGGAAAGGACAAGATGGGTTATTGGAACCTTCTTTTAGACTTACCTAGGATAGTTTGAGAGAAGATTCCTGCAAATCTCTGCCCCAAGTTGGTCCAAATGTGCAGAACTCTTGGCTGCATTTATAGAAAACGACAGCATCCTGGGCACGCCCCCGTGCCCAGTGGACACGGCCCCGTGTGCAGGTGGAGTTCTGACACAGTTTGTCCGTATTCTGACGTACTGATCAGAATGGAATCTTTTGATGGACACGGGGGCGTGTTGGCTGGACACGGCCCCGTGTCGAGGGACTGTTTTATGAAGTTGTCTAGCTTTTAAGGAACTTGTTAGTATCGGGTGGCTCCTGACTGGTTGGAACAACCCCAAAGTGCCTAAGATACCTTAATTGTCCTAGACTAAGGCGAGAACGCAAGAGGTTGTCGGTGAGGGTAATTCCTATTTTCATTCTAGGTGGAAAAGTCCAACCCTTTCTCGGGCTCTCGTTAAAGAAGGTGTATGCCGAATCGCTCAGGTCTATGTATGCACTGAACGAAGTCGATGGAGAGTCCTTCACGGCACAATCGACACAGGGACGACTATCGTCCAAGTCTTCGCTAGGTGCTAAGGCATTTTCGGGAGCAACGAGGTTGTCGGAATGCGGTTCCAGCATTTCGTCATGGTCATCGTCTTGGGGTGGATTAATAAAATCCTTCCTAAGCTCTTTTAACCAATTCAGAATTAGCTTTTCTAGTTGAAATAACTCATCGAGGAGCATTTCCCCTAGAATATCTGGCTGGGCGCATTCGAGGGAGAAATAGTGCTTATTTTTACTTTCGCCCCTCTTAAGGTTATAAGGAGTCGGTGGGTCCATGTAGTGGGGCCTATAATTTAGAAAGTAGCATTTTACTTCTTCATGTTTGCCACCACATAATTGACACCACGTACCATAAGAGTGCCGAAAGTAAAAACAATTACTATCACTCATGTTTGTGTCAGAAATTACCAACCGCCGGGATCTAACGGTTCTATTTTCAGTAAGTGAATCTGGGGCACGGGGGCGTGTTGAGTGAGCACGGCCTCGTGTTCAGCTTACTGTCTGACGTAAAACAGGATTGCCAGTTCCAATGATTGAGCACGGGGGCGTGTTCAGCGGGCACGGCCCGTGCTGAGCTCTGCAGAAGCTGAAAAACTAAGAAAATCCTAAAAAAAAAAAAAGATAAAAAATGATTAGGCCGTTGATTCCTAACTTTCTTAAAATCCTTGTGTCCCCGGCAGCGGCGCCAAAAACTTGATGCGTGCGAAGTGTCGTATATATTAGGTGTATATTTTAAGCCCTTGTTAACACTTATTTTAGCCAAGTTTTAAATTTATAAAACACGATATTTCACTAACACTAAACACACATATGGGCAAGTGCACCCATCGTTGAGCGTAGTATAGTGTTGGTAAGATACCGAGGTCGTCCAAGGACACAAGAGCTTTTAGTACCGGTTTATCCTCAACGTCTAATCAAAATAAAAGTTTAGAAAAATGTTTTAAACTAAGAAAAATAAAAACTAACTAAAAATGCTGAAAAATAAAAATAAAAATAAAAACAGATAGACAAGATGAATCACTTGGTTCCGACTCGTATCTAGTATAACCTTTGATTATTTCCGCACTTTTGCACATAATTAAGAGATTATCTTAGTTATTGTAGTAGGCCCCTCTTTTGAAGGTGACGTTACCCTCACCCCAGTAGTTTGAGTCAGCAAGGATACAATCCTAAAAGGGTGGATTATTGGATGATAATGAATTAAGTTATTAATGCAGTATTGTGGAAGGCCCCGCTTTTGGCGGTGACGTTACCTCGGCTAAGTAGTCTGAGTCAGCAGGGATACAGTCCTAAATAGCCGGGTTATAGTATTAATAGTAGTTAACTTATGAGGGGATCAAAGAGTTTGGACCCCCGCCATCCAATACTGTGAAGCATTGAAGGAGGTCCTACTAAATTTGACCCAGGTCCATTGCAGGACCTCTAAACGCTGAACAATGGCAAGACCTTTACCAAACCGTTCCCTTAACCCCCAACCAGGTAGCCAACATACCTCCATATAGACCGTGGAGATATGAATGGTGAAAATCATTTATTTTATATAGACAGTAAAATTGTAGGACCGGTTTCGGATCCGAACTAGTCGATCAGAGGCGTTCTCCTATGTTTCAGGTGCGGAATTACAAGAAACAAAGGTAGAAATAGCTTTAAAACACTGTTTGATTGATTGGATGACAATTACAGCTCAAATCTCACACCGGCAGCACTTCGGCGTAGTTGTCAAGTGTCTGATGATGATTTCGCTCAAGAGGACTCTATATATAGAGTGATGGTCTCGCTTATGTGACAGACCACATAAGCGATACCCCATGTTAGTGATTTCGCTTATGTGTCATGTACACATAAGCGATATCCTCTTGTACACATGAGCGAAATCATCTCTAACTACCTATATAATTTTACATATTCTCGTACAACGTGCCCTGATCTATACAATGAAATCTAAGATTCGATACAAGACGAAGTCAACAAATGTAGTGCATCAACAAACTCCCCCTCAGATGTTGACGAGTCGCATCTAGCACCAACTGTATCTTCAGTTCTTCAGTCTTGATCTATCTATGGGCTTTTCCGAACTCTCCCCCTCAGATGTTCTCTTCAGACTCCCCCTCTCGATTTGCTGGTATTCCTTTGTTCTTCAGCACAATCTTCAGGATCTCTGTCTGTCTCTCTAAAACTTCAGATATCAAAACCTGGCTTTTCAAAATCAAGTCTAATTCTCTTGATCAGATCTCTTGATTCCTTAAGTTCATCAGCATCAGGTCAATATCTGGAAAAATCTTAACCCAAATATAAATTTCTAAATTTAACAAATTATATGCACCAATACTAACTCTCCCTCAAATTCACATCTCACTTTCATTTGATGAACCAATTGTAAAATTTCAAAAATAAAATTTTTCATTTAAGATTTACTCCCTCTTTACAATAATGTCATCATGTTTAGCACTTGAAATTTTGAAAATCAGCTTTTCAATATCAGTTGTCGAAAATCTTTTTGGATTTTTCAAAACTTATGCTAAAACACACTAAAATCTTTTTGGGATTTTTGAATGTAAAGAAATGCAATGCAGTAAAGAAATATTTACAGACAATATTTTTGTGAGTTCGTGTAAGAGGATCATATCAGTTTATGACAAGTCACAAGTACCGTTGAGCTTAGTTACACATTAAGAATTAAACAATTCACTTAGATTGCCAATATACTGATCCACTTAAATTTTCACACAAATTTCAACTGATTTAGGATATGAGTTAGGTGTTTTAAGAACTTAAACTCATTCATGTGTCCCACCTCTTGAATATACTCCCGTATCCAGATCCCAATATTCAGTCTTACAGGTGAGTATACCACAGATGATATCTGTAAAGGGTTAATTTGCGAGGGCCGTGAGAGCTCAGGTCGATCTTTCGATACGCAGAGAGATGACGGCTTCGACTTTTGGTGGGTCCCCTTTAGAGGATCTTTTGAATTACAACAGCAAGGACTATCAATTTTATTGTTTCATCAATTTGCTGAGGGCTGCGCTATATTTCAAGCATGCGGAAAGTATTCTCCGGGGACTAGGCCATTGCTTCCGCAAAATCAGAAGTCCCGGGATAATACCCCAGATATCACTGAGCATAAAGACCTAGTATCTCAGAATAAGGGACCTTTCAAACGAGATTTCAGGGGTTACCTATATATCCAAGTAGTGTTCCCCACAAAATAAGCAAGTTTGAAATTTAGTTTATATCCCGAAAAAATTTACTAAATGTGTAAAAACCTATCGGCATATCATCAGTGAGACCGTTTAACACTATTTAAACATTACAATTCTTTAGCATACTGTGACCGTCTACTGATGTACTATCATTTCCTCTTCTAGACACAAAAACTCATTTTTGATTTTATCATGTTTTTGTTTTTTTTCAAATTTTCAAATGTTTTTGGATTTTCTGAAATTTTCTACTCCCCCTAAAATGCAAACACATTTTAGGAAATTTAAAAATAAACTGTACAAAAACTTGACAACTGACATCGAATCGCATCAAATCGCCATTCACTATGCATAAACAATCAGAACTCCCCTTATCACAAACCATTTTCTCATTTAGATCTCAAAACACTTAAGTTTGTTTTAATCAAAATGATTTTTCCGGAAAATGAGTTTGTATTTACCACTTGTAGGTTTACCACTTGTAAAATTAGGGGTATGGTTCATCATTTTGTTCATCATATATACGTATCAGGATTACATCAAGTTCAAACTAATGACCTTGACGAATCACTTTGTCATATCCAACCTCTTACCACTTGTAAGAATATCCAACATTTAAAAACACATGTAGGAATAAATCATCTACACAAACCATTTTACTACTCAAGATGCCGATTCCTGCTTCACACTTACCAACCTGGAAGCTCCGGCAATTCACACTTATCCTGTAATCATTTAAACAATCTTAATAACTTTCATATAAACTCATAAAACATGAATGATGCCGATTCCTGATCCACGATATAAACTTGGGATCTCCGGCAAGTCCTGAGACTTACGGAAAACAAACCTCCACCCAAGTCTTCTCAGACTTGGTGGCTTCCAATTCCTGTTTAGTAGGGTTATATGTTGCCTTTTTAGTTGCATAATAATCTTTAACCCCTTTAACTTTCCCATCAACCATTTTTCCAAAAATTTTCTTAACATTTCCTTTCAGTGATGGAATTTCCACATCATCCACTGAACTTTTCTTTTCCACCTGTGGCTCATCTGATTTTGTGGAATCAGATTCATTGCCAGATTTTACATCAGATTCTTTAACAACCCATTTTTGATTGTCAAGATGAGCCTTCTTTTTGTAAAATCTTTTAGAACTTTCACCAACTTCATTTGTTGAATTTTCAAAAATTTTGAAGTTTGTAGTTGGTGAAACATTCTTTTCAACCAGTTTTTCTTTGAGTTTATCGGATACTCCCTGTTTTCTGTTGTCTTTGTTTGGACAGTTGTGAGCAATGTGTCCAGCAACTTGGCATTGAAAACAGATCCTTGTATCTCTTTGCAGAAAATCTCTATCTGGATGAAACACTCCAGTCCCTGTTCTCTCCCTTTCAGCAAAGAATTCTTGATTTGTCTGTCTCCAAAATGAACTCTTCTGTTCTTCCTCTGCTGTTGTACCTAAAACAAATTTAGTAACTGTTTTAGAGAATTTTTCATTTTTACCATTTTCTGGAGGAATAAAACCTAAACCTTTCTTTTTGTAATTACGATTTTGGCTTGATTTCTTTTGAAATTCAGAACCAGAATTGTAATTCTTTTTCCTTTTTTTTTTGTTTAACCTTTGTTGTACTCTTGAAGTGTATTTTTTAGGTTTTTCATTAAGATGAAAATCTTTAATTTCAGAAATATTAATTTCTGTCATTATAAAAACCTTTTTGATCATGTTAAAACGAACACTTCTTATTGGAAACTCTTTGTCAAAGTATAATTTGTCCGAATCATTTAAATTATAAGCAACTTCAAATGTTCCATCATCCAAATTAGCCTTTGATAATAAAAATTCTTTACTATAGGACCGTTTAACCGTTGGATTTGAACTGTTGACCGACGAACTTGAACCACCAGACTCAAACTTTGACTCAACCACCTCCTCAGTTTCCAACACTTGATCAACCACCTTTTTTATTAACTCAGACTCATGATCAGTATCAGACGAGGTAAATGTGATATCAATATTTTCTGGTAAAACGTCAGTTTCCTCTGATTTTAACTTTATATTGACTGCTTTTTCGACTTGCTCCTCATTTGGTTTCCTAGGAGAATAACCTTCCCAGATAGGAGGCGGACACTTGTTATACTTAACAGTCGATTTCTTACCAGTCTCTTTCTTTTTCCTTTCATCTTCAAATGCTTCAAAACCTGCAACAGTAGGATAAACTCTATCAATCACATAGTCAGAACATGAATAACTAAGAAGTAACCTTCTGATTCTTTCGTTCTCAATCTTTTCATTTTCCAAATCCTGCTTCAGTTTTGCATTCTCTTCAATGTAATGATTGATTGCCTTTTGCTTTTGCATCAAAGTTGAATTAGTCATGGTTAACGCCTTTTCTCTTTCTGAATTTGTTGTTTGAAGACTAGTCACTGTTCTGTTCAAGACACTGTAAGATTCTTTCACATAATTGATGTCAGACAACAACTTCTCTATCAATCTTTCTCTGTCAAACAACAACACATCTTTATCTTCACACTTCTTGCAAACTTCCGAACACTTCATGCAAGGCTTCTCAACCTCAACAATCTTCTCAACCTCTACAGTCTTCACCACTTCAATAACCTTTTCTTCAACAATTTCTTTTTCAACCTCAGTCACCTTTTCTTCTTCAACAACATTTTCATTCTTCAAATCTTGTTGTTGTTCTTTTTCAGCTCTTTTCTCCTTCAGCTTCTCCAATCGTTCTGCAAAATAGAAATGAAAACTTTCAGGAGATAAGTGACTTTTAGCGACATTAATATGTTTTTCTTCATCATTATCACTGCTGCTATCAACTGGTGTCTGATCAAACTGTGTAGATTTTTCAGACTCAGTATCTGAACAACCAGAATCAACTGGTGTTTGATCAAAAATAACTTCTTTTTCTGAACTATCATCATTTTGAACACTCTCATCAGAACTTTTCAAACTTTCTTCATCACTGTCAGAACTTTCATTAAATGCATCAGATTCTTCTTTCACACTATTCACTGTCTCACCAATAGATCTCATCCACGTAGCAAACAAATCTGGTTCTTTGACTATCTTTGCAATAAATGCTTTGAAACCACCTTTCTCATCCACAAACATATCCCAGCTAAACCCTTCAGGTAATTCTTCATCATTCTGATCTACCAAACATGCTGAGTTTTCAGAAGATATGTATTTGCTCCAGTTGAAATCTACCAAGCATCCTTTCTTCGAATCTTCAATCTTTCTACCATGAGCCGTTTGTGAATCTTGTGATTGACCAACTTGCTGATATATGGCTTTCCGGTAGTAATCTTCTTTTTCGAACGGATTCTGAGCACCACTCACTTCTCTGTTTTTGCACTCCCGTTTGAAATGACCTTTTTGCCTGCATCTGAAACAAGTAACTTTAGATTTGTCAAATCCTAAATTAGAAACACAAGCATCAAGAAAATCATTTCTTCCAGTGATAGTTTTGAACTTCTCAGCCCTTCGAAGAACACTAGCAAGACACCACTTAATATCCATGAGTTCCATTTCTTCGGCATCTATCTGATCATAATCCTCCTTTGTCAACATAGGATTTCCAATTCGACCAGCTACCAATCCCTCATAGGATACCAACACCGAACCATGTAGAGCCATGTGATCCTTTGCTATGTCTTCTGAAAAACTTTTACCTTCTGGCAGATTGAGAGCTATATTGCACTGAATCACACAACCATTTCCCATCTTTGTGTTTTCTGATGAAGTCTTTGGATTAAAACTTGGATATGATGAGAAACTGCTACTGCTTTTGTTTGTGCTTTGATCAGTTTGTTCTGTAGCATTCTCAACACTATATGCAGTCTGAATCTTAGGACTTCTATCAGCTTCTGATGTAGGAACACTGCCTTTATAATACATCTTCACATCCTGTTGACCACTTGGATTATTCATCCTAGCGATCTTTTGCTGTTCCAGATCCTGACTTTCAATCTTTTCAATGAATTGAGATATCGATAAACCATCATAAACACCCGTATTTTTCAGTATCATCAAATACGTTCCCCACTCTTTCTGTGGTAAAGCATCAGCTAGCTTATCAACCCATTCCTCATTTTCCTTTGTGATGTCCATCATCGACATCGTTCTCACCAGATGACAGTACCTTTCAATTAACTTCTTCGTGTCTTCCCCAGGCAGACTTGTAAACAGATCAAATTCTTTTTTAAGTAACGACTTCTTGTTCTTAATCATATTTGCACTTCCTTCAACCTTTACTTTCAAAGCATCCCAAATCGACTTCAATGTTTTATCATGTTGAAGAAGTATGAATATGTCTTCTTTGATCGCCTGTTGTAACAAACTAATCATCATTTTTTCAGCCCGATACATCTCTCGTTCTTCATTGCTGAAATCTGAAATCTGTTTAATTGTTTGTAGCTCAGTTCTTGGTAATACGTACTTCTTCAAAATGCACTCCCATGATCTCAAATGATTAGCTTGAACCCAGTTTTCAAACCTATCTTTCCAACCATAATATTCCTCAATACCCATAAGCTTTGGCGGTTTCTGTGTAGTTCCCGTCTCATTCTCTAAGTTCACGGCTTGAGCAATTGAAGATTGACCCGTCGGTGTTGCAAATGCGTTGTAGAATTCAGTACTCATGATGACGTATCAAATTTTTCAACACTGTGTCTTAAAAGCGAAATCAGTTTGTAAGTTGCCACAAAAGCGAAACTCTAAAGTGACGTTTGAGCGAAACCCCAAGTTGTACGTTTGAGCGAAACCTCTGATTAGCCTTTTTATCGAAACCCCAAATTACCACTAAAGCGAAATCTCAAATTACCACAAGAGCGAAATCTCAAATTACCACAAGAGCGAAATCGCTGTGACACAAGAACGATACCCTGACCTCAAAAGCGAAACCTCTTCGAACCAGAATTTAGGCCATTTTACTTAGAATCTAAGTCTCAAACTTTCCAGGGTTTGTCTATGCAAGATTATCTATGTGCTGAACAATTTTGATCCAATTTTGATCGTGAAAACCCTCTGAATTAAGAAAAGTATGTGTAGAAGTGAGAAAAACCAATGAAAACCAGAAGAAAACAAGCTAATTTCAGCAGAACTCCTCCTCCTGAGCTCTGATACCACTTGTAGGACCGGTTTCGGATCCGAACGAGTCGATCAGAGGCGTTCTCCTATGTTTCAGGTGCGGAATTACAAGAAACAAAGGTAGAAATAGCTTTAAAACACTGTTTGATTGATTGGATGACAATTACAGCTCAAATCTCACACCGGCAGCACTTCGGCGTAGTTGTCAAGTGTCTGATGATGATTTCGCTCAAGAGGACTCTATATATAGAGTGATGGTCTCGCTTATGTGACAGACCACATAAGCGATACCCCATGTTAGTGATTTCGCTTATGTGTCATGTACACATAAGCGATATCCTCTTGTACACATGAGCGAAATCATCTCTAACTACCTATATAATTTTACATATTCTCGTACAACGTGCCCTGATCTATACAATGAAATCTAAGATTCGATACAAGACGAAGTCAACAGATGTAGTGCATCAACAAAAATAATGCCAAGACACCACGGACAAACGATAAGGAAAGATCACCTTCAATATAAGTAACTAGTTATTAAAGTCATTAATACAAAACCAAATAAAAAGTGCAAAAGATTAGAAATAAAAAGTATTATACTAGACACTTTGTCTTCACCAAGTGATGTAAGAGACTTAGGCAAACATGGCCTTGATTGTCAAGAACTCTTACGATCAATCTTGGATCCCGAGATGACTCACACACTCTACGATGGACAATGGATGATGGTGGTGGATGATGGTGTTGTGATGGTGGTGGGTGGTGGATGAAGTGTGAGAGAGGTGGTGTGCCAAGGGATGAGTTGAAATGAAGCCAAGCACTCCTATTTATAGGCTGAACAGAGGGCTGGGCACGGCCCCGTGTTCGCTGGGCACGGCCCCGTGCCTGTCTGACAATCTCTCTCTTCATTAATTGTAATTCGCAATTACATTTAATGCGCCTGCTGTACTTTCGACACGCCCCCGTGCTCGCTGGACACGACCCGTGGTGGGCAATAGAAGCTTCTATAGATTTGTCTTTTCTGCTGCTTCTTGGGCACGGCCCCGTGCTGGCTGAGCACGGGGCGTGTTCAGTCTTCTGACTTCTCTATTTTGCTTTGGAAGGTGCCGTTGAGGGGTCGGGCAGTCCACTAATGTTCCTTTCCTTGTATTTATGTTGGAATTAGCTGTCTTTTTGCTTCTTTTGTGTTTTTGAGCTCATTTAATCCTGAAAATACAAAAGGAAGACAAAAACACTCTTTTTCCAATATTAGTACTTAAAAATGGTTAGTTTTATGCCTCATTTGATGTAATTTATATGTTGCATTTTACACACATCAAAAGCCTAAATTATAAACCAAATGAAAGTTGAGGGGCCTATGTTGTTAAAAATGAAACTTAATTACATAAAACAAAAACCAAACTCACTTTTGTGAGGTCTGGTTCGATCAGAAGCAGGGAAGGGCGACCCCCATTCTCCCAAAAACCCTAACACTCACAAAAGCCACAAATTGAAGGCTTAAATCATGTCCAAATCGATTTTCAAGCATAAATTAATGATCACCTAGTTGAGGGGATCATAAGGTATGTAAAATCTTGAAGTTTTGATTCATCTCAAGTTCTAGGTTAATTAAGAAAGATCGAAATTTAGCTTGATTGTGTCATGCATGAATGTAATTAGAAGAGATATGGTGTCTAGGGATGAACCCTAGGTGAAATCTTGTTAAAATATTTCATGATAATTATAGAGTTTATAACCACCATTGTAGGTGATTAATAAACTTGAAGAAAACTTGATAAGCCTTAGAATTGTGATCTTGTTCTAACATAAATCTGAAATTTAGAGTAAATTTCAGAAATATTGATGTTAAGATATATGTAGAATTGACTAATTAAAGTTAGTTCAGATGATAATTACAAGTCATGAACTTGGTTTTTGTTTATATAAAAAAAAAATCTGACCCGCTAGGTGTTTGATGGAACGCCTAAGTGAGGGTTAAAATGTTAAAAGTTGGGTAAAAACGCAGATTTGATCATTGTAGAGAATTATGCGTTAAAGCTTGTGAAAGAGTTCTAAACTTATTGTGAATTGAACTCTTTAGGCAAAGAATCCGGAACGTCAAGCGGACAAGCCGGAGGTGATACACGCTTGAAAGGTGTGCTTTAAAGGTACGTAACTTTCGGTTTCGTTACAATATGCATAAACAATAGTCTTAGAAATGTTGATGAGATTGTAGAGTCAAGTGTGAGTTTGGTATGCCATAGAAGTGACGAAGTTCACTCGACAAATCAAGCGGGTCAAAAGGTTAGTTAGATATGTTGGTTGACGATATGGTTAATTAGTCATTTTGGAATGTAAATAAAGTGATGTAGCTCACTAGATAAATAAATGGGTTAGAATATTATGGTAAGAAGTTTGGTATGTTGATGAAATGGTGAATTCCATTAGAAAACCAAACGGGTTAAACAACGGTCGAAATGTAGTGCTTGAAGTGACTTAAACGTCACTAATTAAATTGGAATTATAAGAGCGTAAATCATGGAATGGATGTGATATGCATAAGGTTGACAAGTCCGGGAATGGGTAATTATGGTTAGAAACCAATGTTGATAAATTATACAAGTATGTAACTTGACTTGTTACATTGGGTAATTTTCATAACTAGCATACGCGTATTAGATTTGTAGAATAAAGATTTTGTTGACTAAAAATGATAGAATTCGCTAAATTGTATAATAAGGCAAGAATTGGTTGGAATCTCGTTGGTAGTCATCGTAATGGAGGATTCCGTAGATGAGCCAAACGGGTCAGATAGTCAAATAATGCGTGATTAACGCATCATAACATGGTTACTTGATCATTGTTATTGATAATAAAGGACATATTAGAATACGAGAAATCAGTGTGAGGTTTGTTAGAATGAGAAACCCGAGAATGGGGTTTGGGCAAAATAAACAAAAAGTCAAAACACAAAGTTGCAGGGGCTACCGTAAGTTACGGTACCCACCGTAACTTACGATAGAGATCAGACGTTTACGGTAGTTTATTACTGTGTTACGGTAGACCCAGAGTTATCCAGGAGCTACCGTAAGTTACGGTATATACCGTAAGTTACGGTAGAGTCCAGAAAGTTTTGATTTAATCTTTAATAACCTAGTTAATCGAATCCGTTTCGAGCGTAGTTTCGATTATTTAATGTTTATAAGAACTCTAACACTAATGTTTAATGTAAACACTTCAGTTTCTAGGTATTCAAGGAACACGGATGGTGGTCAAGCAACTTTTTGAAGAACCGAACACGAACTTTTGAAGCTTCCGCGTAAATCAACTTTGTTTAGACAATGTTTATGATGTAACTAGTTTGCTAAACAACTTATGAATGTTTGAATTAGTCGGTAGTTGACTAATGTTTGTTACCTTAAAACTTTACTTTTGGAACTTATGTTTTAAATGGGTCATCTTTTATATAAATCTTATGAATTATTGTTAAATTCGAGTAGTAATTTAGATGGGTGTTACAAGTTGGTATCAGAGCTTAAGGTTGTCAACAAAGTGTTCGGTTCAAGCATGATCGATCGTCCGGTAAGGGTTAATTATTTATTTTAGTAGATTTTATTATATGTGAGAAAAAGAGAGGTAAATTAACGTGCATGGGAAGAGCGTGTTAACACACTCAAACCCGGAAAGCGCACTAAATGAGAACGGTCAAAGCAAGTTATGAACTTGGCTAAACCAAAGCAAATAAGGTATATGTTATAGATGAAATGTTTAACAATTAGTATAAGCATTTCAGTTTCAAGATGCCGAAAATATGGGAGGAGTGTATAAATACGCTCGAACCCAGGAAAATACACTAAGCAAGAAAGGTAAGGCAAGATATATACTTGACCAAATCGGAAAAAAAAAAAGAATAACACATTACTTATGATTAAGTGAGAATGATATAAATTTCCGTATAATAAGATGGAAATGAATTAAATAATTATTGATCAACCATTATGGATGTTTCAGTTAAAGAAATGTCTGGAGTAACTGGAGATGATTCGACATCTCAATTGACTGAACAAATGAAAGCTAAGATTTCCGAGGCAATCGGAAAAGCTCTAGAAAATAGTCTATCACAGTATATTAATAGATTACAAACCACAATCGTGCCAGTGGTGGACGATATGATGGCTGAATTGAAAGACAGCATATTACAAGAAATAGAAGCAAGGAGGGTGTTGGATATGAATCCAAGTCCCATAAAGAAATCCAAGTCTAATAAAGCTCCCAAGAAAGGAGTTACAAAAAGTGTAGTACATCAGTGTAAATTTTGTGGAAAAATTCACAAGGGCACATGTGGTAGGCCAAGACATAAGAAGTCTAAATGTCCAGAGAAGCTTGGAACCAAGGACACAACCGACACAAAGTCTGATGCCCAGAAATCAAGGACAAAGTTGTTTTATATAACAGCCACAGAAGCTAAAGCTGAACCTGATGTCGCTTTAGGTATACTCTTGTAAATTAAATTTCAGCATGAATTTTTAATTATTACCAGTGCAAATAAATCGCTTGTTTTATATCGGTTTATTCAACATCCTACATTCGCGTTAACGAAATTACCTATGCTTTAAGAAATAGAAATATGTAATAATAAAAGTTCTATTGTTTATAAGAGGTGTTGAAACTGTACATTGAGCATCGAGGTAAAAGTAACCTCGATAGATATTGCAATGGGAAGGAGTGCGTGTACACTCGAACCCGGAAATTGCAATAATAATAAATAGCGAAGACAAGGTTATAGACTTGGCCGGACTAAATAAAACGCGTAGGAGCGTCATTTACATCAACAGACGATGCAGATAAATTTCATGCAACGATAAACGATAATAAAATTAAATGAATTAATTCTGTTATTGTTTCAATAGGATTAAGGTTAAGGATGAGAAATTAAAATTCGGACCGAGAATATCCGCGAAAAAGAAGTTAAATGAATGATACGTATTATTCGCTACTATGAATAATAAAGTATCAATAAATGCAAATTTAGAAACTTGGGTATGGGTAACCATCCAAGTAATACATTATTAATCAAATCCTCATGAGAAAGAATGATGATTGAAGTGATGGATGTGATTATATAAAAGCCTAGTAAAATAAACCTTATGAAAGTGTTAGAATAAGAACGAGTAAACCCCAAAAGCCGTATAACCACAACAGTGGTTTTACCAGATAAGACTTAAGAAATGGGCTTTCGGAACATTAGTAAAAGAAACAGACCCAAGGGTCGCTAACAACAGAAAGGTGACGTTCGGATCAAATAAGCAAAATGCTGGATAATAAAGGTAAAAGGAAGCCGGATGACGGGAGCGTGTTACATTAAGGTAATAAGCCCAAGGGAAGGGAAGGGATAGGAATCAAGGTAAATAAAAATATAAACCAATAAACAAGAATGTTAGGGAATAGGGGTAAAGTTTGACTATCATAAGCGATGAAGTACACACGAACAAGTCAAACAAGACGAATGAAAGAATAAAAGACTTGGTGGAATAAGGGAGACGGAATACGCTAATACTACTGAATAGATCGAAATGAAGTCTTAATGCATGCCGGAATGGTTACTTTGATAATGAATTCGGTAAAATACCTTATTGATGGGTAGGAATACGGATATATGCGCAAACCAACGCGAAAGTGACGTAAGAAGTCATAGAGTCGGAAGGATAATCCGAAAGAAAATGAGTGTAGCTTTAGACTACGGTTAAGGTCAAATGAATTTTGAAAACAAAAGTCATTTATTCAAAATATAAAAAGGGGGTGCTTTGACGCCATATGTATACTTATGTAATTAAATAAAGATATGAATAGAAGATGATCCATTGGATCACCATAACCTTCAGGTTATAAACAATATAAAGGTCTACGGAACCAAAATGACCATTGGGTCGATAATATAAAGCGTGGGAACCAGTTATGATTTCTCGAGTAAAATGATAACGGATGTCACATCCCGACCACGTGAGACAACGTAACGTGGCGAAAACGTCGGGGAGTGTTGTAACAGAATTAATCGTTTCAAATCCATGGCAATTAAAGTTTCGTTTTATTAATCAAACATGAGAGTTTACATTGTTTTAAACAAGAAACAAAGAGTACATAACATAAATTAACTAGTTCTTGTCTCGTTTTAAGTCACTAAGGCACAGGTCCGCCTAAGTATGTCTTGATAAGTCCTATGCATCATCTCCTGAAAACACATGTGAAAATAGGTACGTCAGCATAAAAATGCCTGTGAGATACATAGGTTTTGTGAAAATAGGATTCATGACTTGTAAGTTTAGAAAGAGTTGTTTAATAAAGTTTAGTCATGAACCTTGTAAATTGTTTTGTTTTGTAAATCGTTTGAAAAACAATAAGTTCAGATGATATGTATAAATAAGAGAATAATGTATGGTTAAATGAATAACCATGTAGAATGAGTTTGTATAAGATAAGTTGTTTGTAAAACAATGTCTTGTGAAAAGTATGTTATTTGTATAAAATGTTATATGTCTCAAATTGAAATGATTCAAATAACGCAACGATATGTAATACCATACAAACACTTATATATAGGAAGTACCAGCGGCGTATCCACCATGCTTGTATCATATTACACATGCCTCGTTACTTAAGTCACTTACTCAAACCAAACCATCAAGATGTAATGTTAAACAATGTACTAAGTATGCACACAATGGACATACATAGCATGAAATGTAATGTAAAACCATGTACGAAGTATGCACACAATGGACATACATAGCATGAAATGTAATGTAAAACAATGTACTAAGTATGCACACCATGGATGTCACGGCCCCCGACCCGGTTTAACCCGTTTCAGGAGCCGCGGGACAGAAATCCCGTGGTATTTATTTAATTGAGTTTAACAGCGGAAGTTTATTATCAGGATCGTTGTAAAGCTAAAATTTTCCCGGTTATTTTATTTCACAACTCGGGAAAAACCCCGGTAATTTACAATACTTATGATTTCACGGAGAAATCTTTATTTTACAAAACACATTTCTTTATTTTATAATGAGCCACTTTCTTAAGCTTGCAGTGCTCCACAGCACCTTTCCTGAATCACAACAGATCACCTGAAACATGTTTGAAAAAGGTTTTGTCAGCGGGAAATACTGAGTGAATCATTCTATTTATGTAAACAACCTGTTTGTTATAATTTACAGTATTAAGGAAGATTACAATGTTTCTGATATCAACCAACTACCCACAGTACTTTATCACTCGACCCATTGGCCCATTCGTCCAATGGTGTCTGTGATTATGGTCATATCACCCCTTGGCTGCCCCAATGGTGAAGATTATCAAGTAATGTATACAAAACCCCACATACCGGCTGTAACTTGGTGATTACATAAACTTAATCCCTGTAATTATAACCTTGAAAATAAACATGCTTTTTGAAAGTAATTTGATAAAAAAAGAATGACTCACATTGCAGATTTAACACGGACAGAGTCTAGTCTATGGATTAGCCTTGTTAACCTAATTTAAATAATAATGCACACAAAACTGGGTTAGTAATCAATACAGCATTTACGATAACTCACGAGATCAACCCTCACAACGAATGACAAAGTGCTATGCTTAAACATCCATCGAATTAACGACTAATGACAAAGCATCACCCTAATGTGGGCAGCACTTAAACATCCATTGAGTACATTGATCGATCGGACAATGAATCGTAATAGCGATCGAGTTATTACCCTGTTTTGCGGCAGCAATTAGTGATTCGTGTGTGTTGAAATAGTAAACAGACTATAACTCGGCGTATATTTGGAATTTGTTCGTCGTTTCAGTGCCCAATTTCAATTGCCAATGTCCACTATTTATACATGATTTTTTACCCCCCTCGCGTGACGTGAGGGGTCTAGCCCTAGGCTTCGCGTGACGTGAGGCCCCCTATTCTACCATAGGGTAGCTACGTGCATGGGTAGGCTTGCTGAGTCAACAGTTTCTCAAAATTCGAATTTGACAGAGAGTTATTTAGATAATCCTAACTAGGGTTTTACCCCCCCTGAGTTTTAGGGGCCCTGATCCTGATTCTGAAAATTCTGAAAATTTTAGGGTTTGTACAGAATCACTTGGGTGTCTCAATTAGGGTTTCCTATTGGACTAATTATTTAAATAAATATGACTGAGAGTTGTTACATTCTCCCCACCTTAATAAAATCTCGTCCTCGAGATTTACTAGATTAATTGAGGATACTTTCGCTTCATTTCAGATTCCAGCTCCCAAGTGTATTCAGCTCCTCTCTTTGAATCCCACTTTACTTTAACTAGCACTAGTCGTTTGTGCTTGAGAAACTTCACTTTTTGATCTTCTATCTGAAGAGGTTTCTCAACAAATTTTAACTTTTCGTTTACCTCTATGTCTTGAAGAGGTACTACCAGAGATTCGTCTGCTAGACATTTCTTGAGATTGGATACATGAAATACATCATGTACTCCAGCTAATTCTTCTGGTAGTTGTAAACGATAAGCAACTGGTCCTATACGTTGGATCACTGAAAATGGTCCTACGTATCTTGGACTTAGCTTACCTTTCTTACCGAATCTAACAACTTCTTTCCAAGGAGAAACTTTCAACAGTACTCTGTCTCCAACTTGGAATTCTAATGGTTTGCATCTATTGTCTGCATAACTCTTCTGGCGATCTCGAGCCGTTTTCAGCCTTTCCTTGATTTGTGTAATCTTATCAGTCGTTTCTTGTACAATCTCCGGACCTGATAATTGACTTTCTCCTATTTCTGCCCAACAAACTGGAGTTCTGCACCTTCTTCCATACAGTGCCTCGAATGGGGCAGTTTCAATACTTGAATGATAACTATTGTTATAGGAGAATTCAATTAAAGGTAAATGGTCGTCCCAATTTCCACCAAAATCTATTACACATGCTCGGAGCATGTCTTCTAGAGTTTGGATCGTCCTTTCACTTTGTCCGTCTGTTTGTGGATGATATGCAGTACTCAGATTTAGTCGAGTTCCCATTGCTTCTTGGAAACTTTTCCAGAAATGAGAAGTGAAACGACTATCCCTATCTGATGCAATGGAGAGTGGAACTCCATGTAGAGATACGACTTCATCTACATACAACTTTGCCAATCTTTCCATGCTAAAGGTTTCTTTCATTGGTAGAAAGTGAGCAAATTTGGTTAATCGATCCACAATTACCCAAATCGAATCATTACCTTTTCTGGTTTTGGGTAACTTAGTAACAAAATCCATTGTTATAAGTTCCCATTTCCATACAGGCATTTCTAGTTGTTGTAGTAGACCTGAAGGTTTCTGATGTTCTGCTTTAACTTGTGAACAAGTAAGACATTTAGAAACATATCTAGCTATATCCTTCTTCATGCCTATCCACCAGAAATTATTTCTTAAATTTTGGTACATCTTATTGTTTCCAGGGTGTATGGTATACCTAGATTTATGAGCTTCTTCTAAAATCTTATTTCTTAATTCGCCTTGCTTTGGTACCCAAATTCTTTTCTTATGAAATCTCCAAATTCCATCATCTCCCTGTTCTAATTCTTTTATTCGTCCTTTCATTCCTTCAGCAACATCCTCTATTGCTGTTTCCTGAACACTCTTTATTTGTTCCATTAAATCTAACTATAGATTTAATCTGAGAGCACGAACTCTTCGTTGCTTCTCATGGTATTTACGACTTAAGGCATCTGCAACTACATTTGCCTTTCCTTCATGATATTGAATATCACAGTCGTAGTCGCTTAGGATTTCAATCCATCTCCTTTGCCTCATGTTTAACTCGTTTTGCCCAAATATAATCTTAAACTCTTATGATCTGTATAGACAGTAAATTTACTTCCATACAGATAATGTCTCCAAATCTTAAGGGCAAAAATTATGGAGCCTAACTCTAAATCATGAGTTGTATAATTTTCTTCATGCTTTTTCAACTGTCTTGAAGCATATGCAATTACCTTCTTGCGTTGCATAAGCACACATCCAAATCCTAGTTTTGAAGCATCACAATATACTTCAAAATCTTCAGTTCCTTCTGGTAAGGCTAAGATTGGAGCATTTGTTAATTTCTGCTTCAATATTCTAAAGGCTTCTTCTTGCTTAGGTCCCCATTCAAACTTAATGGCTTTACAGGTTAGCTTAGTTAATGGTACCGCTATTTTGGAAAAATCCTTAATAAACTGTCTATAATACCCAGCCAAACCTATAAAACTTCTAATTTCCAATGCGGTTTGCGGAACCTTCCAATTGGTAATTGCCTCTATCTTAGCAGGATCTACATGAATACCTTCATGATTCACCATGTGTCCTAAGAATTGCACTTCTTGTAGCCAAAATTCACATTTTGAGAATTTGGCATAGAGCTTTTCTTTTCTTAACAAAGTTAAGAGTGCATGCAAGTGCTGACAATGTTCGTCCTGACTTTTTGAATAAATAAGTATATCATCTATGAAGGCAATTACAAATTTATCCAAATACGGTTTACAGATCCTATTCATCATGTCCATGAATGCTGCAGGTGCATTCGTTAACCCGAAGGGCATTACTGTAAACTCGTAATGACCATACCTAGTTCTAAAAGCAGTCTTAGGTATGTCTTCCTCTTGTACTTTTAATTGATGATATCCAGAGCGTAAATCTATCTTAGAGAAGTATCTTGCCCCTTGAAGTTGATCAAAAAGATCATCAATCCTAGGTAATGGGTATCGATTCTTAATTGTAACTTTATTCAATTCTCTATAATCAATACACATTCTCATTGAACCATCCTTCTTCTTTACAAACAACACTGGAGCTCCCCAAGGGGATGAGCTAGGTTGTATGAATCCTTTACTTAGTAATTCATCTAATTTCTTTTTCAGTTCTAACATTTCGGTAGGAGCTAACCGATAAGGTGCCTTAGCTATCGGTGTAGTTCCTGGAATTAGATGAATCCTAAATTCTACTTCCCTATCTGTTGGTAATCGAGGTAACTCTTCTGGGAATATATCTGGGTATTCTGACACTACAGGGATCTCCTTAAATTCTTTGTTCTTAGTATTAATGATTACCGAAATCATATATACTATTCCTTGCTTTCGTTCATAACTAGCAACTTTCATTACAGATATGAACTTCATGGGCTTACGTGGTTTATCTCCTGTAATCGTGATTATTTCTCCAGTAGTTGCCTGAATTTCTATGGAATTCTTATCACAAAGAATTCGAGCATGGTTGGTTACTAACCAATCCATTCCTATCACAACATCGAATTCAGCTAATTTCATAGGTAACAGATTTGCAGAAAATTTATGACCTGAAAGTTCTATTTCTACTTTTTGCAAAACCTGATCTATTTTAACTGAATTCCCATCTGCAGTTTCGACTGTAAAAATCTGCCTAACATTGGTTAAATGTAACTTAAGAGCTTGACAGAATAAAGTATTTATAAAACTTTGGTTTGCACCAGAGTCAAATAATACTTTTGCATATACGTTGTGAACTAGGAACGTACCAGCTATCACATCTGGAATAAGTTCTGCTTCTTGAGTGGTTAGCTGGAATGCTCTGACATTCTTCTTAGTAGCTCCGCCGGTCGTCTTGGTTTTGTTGTCTGCTGGTTTGGCCAATTTAGGACATTCTGTTTTATAATGCCCCGCTTCTCCACAGTTAAAACAGATTATGGTTTTCTTTCTGCAGTTTTCTTCACGATGTCCCATAGCTTTGCAAAGGTTGCAGGTTACATTACATCTTCCATAATGTTTTCTTTTGCAATTCCTACAGAAAGGTGGATTCGAAGATTGCCCTGCTCCTCTTTTCTTGAAGTTATTACTATTACCCACACGAAATCCTTGGGTAATTTTCTGAGCCAGTTCCTTTTTCCTGGTTTCATCTCTTGTGCGTACCAGTTCATCAGTTAGAGTGTTGGCTAGTTCCACTGCATCGTCAATAGTGCGAGGTCTCGCAGCTTTAACGATATTGCGAATTTCGCTAATTAATCCCCAAATATAGCGAGAAATGAGTACCGGTTCTGGCGAAGCCAGTGTTGGTACCACCCTAGCATATTCGAAGAATGTCGAAGTATATCCTCGACAGTCCACATTAACCATCCGGTGGTTTAGGAACTTATTTGCCATTTGATCTTTTTCATACTCGGGACAGAATTTTCTTTCTACAAGACTCTTAAATTCTTCCCAGTTCATGGCATAGGCCACAATCCTTCTTTTAGCTTGTAATACTGTGTTCCACCATTCTAATGCCCCTTCTTTAAAAAGATTGGAAGCATACATAACTTGATCTTCCTCAACACATTTACTTATAGAAATTACGGCGTCAGTTTTCTCTAACCAACGTAATGCTGCAATAGCCCCTTCGTTACCTGAAAACTCAGTTGGTTTACAGGCAATGAATTCTTTGTAAGTGCAACCAGGTGTTGCAGCTTTCATTTTCTTGAAAATTGGGGTTTGCAGATCATGATTGTTATTAACATGATTTCCGCCTCCGTTTATACTATTACTAAAGTTATCGCCTTGAGTACGTTTACTAGGAATGATTGATTGCGGTTTAACAGGTTTTTGAACAGCAGCAACGATTGCTGGAATAGCATTGGCTATTCCTTGTGCAACGATATCCTCTATATCTTGTCTATTTAACAATTGTTCTTCCTGAATTTGCTCGGATTGATTTACTTCATTTACTGGTTCATTACCAATGTTTGCCATCTGATAATTAATTTATAGATAAATAATTAGTATAAAAGAAATAATCGAATGTCACAATTAATTGCACATAATCACGTAGACGAATATACAAACAAAATCTAAAATTTCATTTAGTTTATAGATTATATCATGCCTCTATATACAACCGTTTTATTACTGATTTTACGATTACTATTACACAACCACAGTTTTACCAACCCATTATCTCTCGTCATTTGTTTTCCTAAAAACGAAGCTCCCTTTCATCATACTTCCAAGCAATTTGTCCCCCTGTCTCCCGAATTCTACTTCCCGCATCCATTAATTCTTCACCAAAATGGCGAAGTTCAGCCAGATTTTCGTTACTCATGGGTGGATTTGGTAATGGTTCTGGATCGAATTGCGGAAGAAAGGAATAAGGACTGTTGACAATGTTTTGAAATTGCCAATCATTCGTCCACCATTCGTCCATTCCTAAAGGTTGGGAGTGGACTATTGGTTCTGGGATTGCTGGTTCAATATTTATAGGGAGTTGATTTTCAATAGGACGAGTAAAAATATTTGTATTGACAGGCTGAATAGTTTCACAGCTTGCCAATATGAAATCTATTTCCTCCTGAAAAGTCATTCCCTTGTTTTGTTTGGAACTTTCTCCAACTTCCATCTGAGTTGGTCTAAAACCTTTTCCAACCTCCATTTCTATCTCCTTAGAATATTCTTCAAACTGCATTCCCATTTGCCTAGAATCTTCCTTGACTTCAGTCTCCATCTCCTGCTGTCTAGAACTTTCCCTGGTTACAATTTCTTTTCCTTTTTCTAAAGGATTGTTTATTTTAGGAAGTTTCGTCGCTGGCTTTTTCCTACGTATATGACTCCCCCATACGTATTTCCTTCTTTTCTTTGGTTTTGGCTTTTTTAAAGGTGGAGCGTTCAATTCTACAGGTTGTTTCACATCAGGAAAATACCCAGTAAACTCTTTGGAAACTTCTATATTTACAGGGTATAGGTTAAGATTCTCTAGGGCTTCCGATAATTCATTCATGCTGTTTATCATACAAAGAAAATACAAAAATGCTAAGTTAAAATTTAGAAATAACCTTTAAGTTTTATTGCATACCCTATGACTAATTTATACAAAGGAAAATGGATATTTTAAACATGCTAGGTTTTATTTATTTACTAGATGATATTCCGGGCTTGTAAATAAGGCTGCTATTACGAAATCATGGTATTTTAAATATTAGCATTTACTGCTACAGTGGCCAGCATATAAAGATCCGCCCATTTTTCATCTAATTTGTCCTCCCAAGGTGTTTTACTGGTTAATTCTTGGGTTTCCTGTTTAATTTTCTTCTCTCGGCCTTTCTTTATTTTCTCCTGACTTTTCTTAAGAATCAAACTTCTTTTATCCGGAGAAAGTGGGTTTTCGTATTGGGCTTTTTGAACAAATATTTCTTCTTCAGGAATTGCAGGAAGTTTTGAGGATTTAGTTTGGGATGAACTTCCCTTCTCATTGGATGACCTATCTAATTTAAGATAGATGCTTGAAAGCTTTTTCCTACCCATACTGTAACTAACAAATAGTCAGTTAATAAAACACATAATCACATAATAGTAATCAGGAAAAATTAAGTATTTCTAAATACTTAATTAGCTTAACTCAGTGGCTCTGATACCACCTTTTTCTGTCACGGCCCCCGACCCGGTTTAACCCGTTTCAGGAGCCGCGGGACAGAAATCCCGTGGTATTTATTTAATTGAGTTTAACAGCGGAAGTTTATTATCAGGATCGTTGTAAAGCTAAAATTTTCCCGGTTATTTTATTTCACAACTCGGGAAAAACCCCGGTAATTTACAATACTTATGATTTCACAGAGAAATCTTTATTTTACAAAACACATTTCTTTATTTTATAATGAGCCACTTTCTTAAGCTTGCAGTGCTCCACAGCACCTTTCCTGAATCACAACAGATCACCTGAAACATGTTTGAAAAAGGTTTTGTCAGCGGGAAATACTGAGTGAATCATTCTATTTATTAAAACAACCTGTTTGTTATAATTTACAGTATTAAGGAAGATTACAATGTTTCTGATATCAACCAACTACCCACAGTACTTTATCACTCGACCCATTGGCCCATTCGTCCAATGGTGTCTGTGATTATGGTCATATCACCCCTTGGCTGCCCCAATGGTGAAGATTATCAAGTAATGTATACAAAACCCCACATACCGGCTGTAACTTGGTGATTACATAAACTTAATCCCTGTAATTATAACCTTGAAAATAAACATGCTTTTTGAAAGTAATTTGATAAAAAGAGAATGACTCACATTGCAGATTTAACACGGACAGAGTCTAGTCTATGGATTAGCCTTGTTAACCTAATTTAAATAATAATGCACACAAAACTGGGTTAGTAATCAATACAGCATTTACGATAACTCACGAGATCAACCCTCACAACGAATGACAAAGTGCTATGCTTAAACATCCATCGAATTAACGACTAATGACAAAGCATCACCATAATGTGGACAGCACTTAAACATCCATTGAGTACATTGATCGATCGGACAATGAATCGTAATAGCGATCGAGTTATTACCCTGTTTTGCGGCAGCAATTAGTGATTCGTGTGTGTTGAAATAGTAAACAGACTATAACTCGGCGTATATTTGGAATTTGTTCGTCGTTTCAGTGCCCAATTTCAATTGCCAATGTCCACTATTTATACATGATTTTTGACCCCCCTCGCGTGACGCGAGGGGTCCAGCCCTAGGCTTCGCGTGACGCGAGGCCCCCTATTCTACCATAGGGTAGCTACGTCCATGGGTAGGCTTGCTGAGTCAACAGTTTCTCAAAATTCGAATTTGACAAAGAGTTATTTAGATAATCGTAACTAGGGTTTTACCCCCCTGAGTTTTAGGGGCCCTGATCCTGATTCTGAAAATTCTGAAAATTTTAGGGTTTGTACAGAATCACTTGGGTGTCTCAATTAGGGTTTCCTATTGGACTAATTATTTAAATAAATATGACTGAGAGTTGTTACAATGGACATACATAGCATGAAATGTAATGTAAAACAATGTACTAGGTATGCACACAATGGACATGCATAGCATAAAATGTAATGTAAAATTATGTACTAAGTACGCACACAATGGGCATACATAGCATAGAATATAATGTAAAATAATGTACTAAGTACGCACACAATGGGCATACATAGCATGAAAACAATGAAATCATGTACTATAATGTACTAACGAACATAGCAGGTATAAGATGTGAAAACATGGAAAGCATGAAAGTAACAAGTAGGCACATGTGTTCCACCCCAAAACGTTTGGAAAACAGTAAAAGAGGGGTCTATGTACTCACTTGATATTGCTTAATAGTCCTAGGATAACCACCAAGCAAAGCTAGAAGATCACGGAAACAAACGGTACCTAATATAGGTAACTACATTAATAAACCGGACCAAAATCGGAGGATCAGATAGAATGAGGGTTCGTAAACCAAACGAGTATGGAGACTCGTGTAATATGGTTTAACTAAGCCTACATACTAAAATTAAACCTAATCTAAGTGCTTATGACCCATTACGACCCGTTTAGGTAGCTTATGCTACTTTAACGCGTCGTTCGCGTAAAACACGTTTGGAATGCCTAATTAGTCCTATGATAAGTAAAATATGCCTTAACATGTCTAATATTGTTACCAAATCAGTTTAGATACCAAAAGTTATGTTACATATGCTTAAAATGAATTTTCGCGTAAAAAAGGGCATTTTGGTAATTTACCTAAGGCATATAAACTACCTATCATACAACTATTTAAACGAAGCGACCATAAGGTATAACCTCGGAAGGTTATTCCCTATATACTATGGTCACCTAATGTGTTTGGTCGGATCCTAATGATCGACCAAACGGGTCGGGTTCGAAAGTATAAGCGATTGTTTAGGTCGCTTACCTTACGACCATATACAAGCACTAAACTAAAAGTGACGAGCTAAGCATGTTAAAACATGCTTAACTAAGTTTAGAAAACAGGTTTGGTATTAAAACAAACGGTTTTGATACCTAATAGTAGTTTGGTTACAAAACACGCAAGAATGCGCATTTTGGCCGAAACTACGGCTCGTCACTGAGCCTAGATAACGTGGTAATCAGTAGGTATAGTCACTAGGGACTATAACCATCATGATTACGCTCACGTTATGAAGTTCAAATGAACTTCGCATTGACCATAAACTGGTCAATGCAGAAAGTCAAACAAAGTTTGACTTTCGGACTCGAAAAGCGATAAAAGAACGAAGGAACACTTACAAAGGGTCCCCGCAAGATTGATAATCCAAGTATTCTCATGTATGAGGTGATGAAACACCCCAACTTAGAGAAATCTCAGATTTCAAGTGGGTTTTGCAATGAAGTGGTTTGGGTATTTATAGATTTCGGTTCACCGTTAGGATCGTTTCTTGGATAACGTTGTGACAACCCGAACCCTTGATCCTGATCGTCGAAATACGAGCATTTTATTAATGCTCGTATTCACTATTATTATTTATAATTACTAGTATTATTATCGTCATTATTTGCTAAAATAATAATCCACGATGAGAGTTGCAATTATTTTACGCACGAGTTATTATAAACGGGCCAATACGTTGGCGCGAGGCACATAACATTGCGGATCCAAAGTCACTCGGGCCTAAGCCCAACCCAACTCACCTAAAAACCCTACACTATAAACCCTACCCCTCTCATTTGTTTTTAAAATAAACCAAAACCCTACATAACATCAGCCGCACAACCCCCTCTTCTCCCTCGTTCAGATTCCGGTGACTGGAAATCGGATTCCGGCTAGTGCCCTTCCTTCTCCGACATCACACACCCTGATACACTCACAACCCTCCTTCCCACCCTCATTCTGTCCTATCGCACAACACAACACAAAACCCTAACCCCACTTCAAATTCCTCCTCTTCAGTTAGATACACACACACACACACCTAAACCACTTGTACTCTGGTCATCACCTTCGACACACATACCCCCCCCCCCCAATCTTGTCACGAATTCAGAAGATCAGAAGAGAGAGGTGGAGTTACAGCTCCGGCAGCAGCGGCGACAAACAGCGCCGCCGTCACGGCGGCGACAATGGTGATGTGGTTCTGCTGTGATGGTAATGGCGGAGGCTGTGGCTCGAGTCCAGTAGGGTGACGTCAGCAGAAGAATCAGCGGCAGCATCTTAACCAGTCGGTTAGTATTTGACTATTGTTCACGTCCCTGTAATTCCCGATCTTGTATATGTGTCGATTTCTTGTTTTATTTAGTTGTTAATGAGATGGTGTCATTTGTTAGATACAAACTGTTTGCAAATGTGTATTATGAGATGTTTCTTGAATGGTCTTATCTGTGTTTAAAAGATAAATTCTCTACTCTTGCTACTTCACTGTTTGTGTGAACTGGTTAATAGAACATTTGTGAGTAGTTAACTTGAATGATTCCTTATGGCTTAACATGAAAATGATGTTTATGAGAATCACTGATTAAATGCCTTAAATGATTATTTGAATAATGAAACAATGATGTATTATATGACCTGAGATACGGAATTGTCTTTCAAGGATGTCGATCTTTGTGTAAATCTTTGTTTAGTGATTCGTATGATGATAATTTTAGAATATGTAAGATTGTGACTTTGCTTCAATATTCAGTAGTGGAAATGTAAATCTGGGTAGGTTATGAATGAAGGTATGAATGTAGAAGATGGGTTTTAGGGGAGAATGTACAAGTATCACTAGCTTGGGGTGTCACACCCCCGAAATCCACAAGCGGAGTATCACCGCATGGAGGCGTGACTGACCAGGATCCAGCCACCAATCATATTGAACAATGTATTTAGAATAAATAAAATTCAACCACACAATATAATTGGTGTTCAAAAACCAGTTAACCAAGTTCAAGTTAATTAGCGGAAGCATAAAACGAAAAACCAAAATAAAGTTCAATGAGTTTAAATGTAACATGGCATACAACCGTCCATGCTCCACAACGAATCCTCCTGCTCGTGCAAGCTCCAAAGATACCTAACGACCTGCAAGGCATGTAACAACGAGTCAACAACAAAGTTGAGCGAGTTCACAGTTGGTGTTCATGATTAAGTTGTTTCAAAACCAGGAGTTCATTTGTAAGTTGTAAGTTAATCCGTTTACCCTGTTTCCCAAACATATCCATAGTTGGTGGGGGCTTCCCCATGTTAACCACTAGACCTGTTTACCATATCGACCACTGACTAAAGTAAGTTGGTGCCCTGACGTCAATGTCTATCATCATTGACTAGTGCCCAGATCCATTAGTTCACGCCCGTCCTCTGCGGCACGGTGTGAGGCTTGTCAAACCTAAATAGCGCTATCTAACTAATGACCCGCTCGCCATTGGCCCGGCGATTAAGTCGATATAAAAAGGAGGGACTTCATGATAGAGAGTTTTGGTCTAGTATCTGTGTTGTCACCCTTCAATAAAGAGGGTGTGTACGAAATATCCAAACCAGGAGATTACGCAGGTTCCGATTAAATACTTATCACATGTTGTCACCCTTCAATAAAGAGGGTGTGTACGTGTCCCAAACCGGGAGATCACGCAGATTCAGTTTCAATCCTTTACCCATTCCCAGCCATTGGGAATCCCATGCCTTGTGGAAAGTGTGAACTCACCTTTGATTTGCTCGGTAGAATAAATTACACGTTTCACACAATGATCAATCAAACCCTATCATATTATACATAACAATCAGTTCCACATTTACTCAGGCCACAAGCTTCACAAATAATACACTTAATATTTGACAAGTAGCACCAGTTGCTTCAGTTAATTTATGTGGTCCATGTCTCATGAAAGCATTGACGCTCATGTCATTTATACTATTCACATACTGTTCCCATAACAAATTTTCATACCATAATTCACACCCTAGTTCCACATTCTACAACCCTTGAATAACTACTGAGCACTTAATTAACGATTTGATTCAATCCAGCCAGCCCAAACCTCTAACTCAGCCCAACAACATGTTATTTGCATTTACATACATATGTGTGGGTAGCCCATCGGCCCAAGTTCAATTTATTAACCTTACCAGATATTAATACTATTCCTAAACTTTGAGCTATATTAGTCATCTATGCTTCGGCCCACAACAGAATATATGTGCAGCCCAAAGGATTACACATGGAGCCCAGCTAACCCTACAACCTGTTCCGATCCACTACATCTATACCCCTTTAATTGAGTCCTTGTGTACTACTTTTCTCGGCCCACTTATCCTATATTCAACTCAAACCAATTAAACCAAGCTATTTCAATAATCAGTTTACTATCTAATTACCTTCTCAAAGTCCTTGTTCTTTTCTTTTTGAATTACCACAAACAACATCAGTAAGCATAAAATTGAGTTCGGTTTAATCGAGATTAAGTTCACAAATCACAATCATAATTTACCAACTTGTCACATAATATCGATGTAATATCTATCACATAAATCATTCCATCATTTATTGCACATGTGGTTTACTGACAATACTATAGTAACATGCATATTACTTGATTAGTCTTCACATGGGCCACCATAGAACTACTGATATATATATCCATTCCCTAGAAATTTGATATGATTATCTACCTTCTTCTATTAATAACCAACAATCGTCAAAACTATCATATTCATGTTACTCAATCATTATGTAAAGCACATCAGAACCTTTATCAATTAATTATGTTACACAGTTTATACATACCACAATCCAATTTATACGAGATCACATAACATACAAAATCAAGATAATCACTAATGTTCATCAAGTGGAGAAGAAAGATAAACTAACCGAGAAGTAGAGAAGGGGGGTTTCTTCAGTCGTGCGATCAGAGGGAAAAACCTTAGGGTTTTTGGCTTGTGATATAAATTTAATCTAATCTTGATCCATAATACATATTCATATACAATTGCAAAGGTTTGGGGCGGTGGAAATCTTGACCGATCTGGGCCAAGCCCACACACTTGGCTTCCGTAAACAATATATATTAATGGGCTTAAATCAATATATATATTAATGGGTTGGCTTTAAACAATACATATTAATGGGTGGGCTTTAATCTAGTTGGGGCTTCAAAGAGTTGGGGTGCGGCCCTAGGCCCAATAATGTATAGCTAGTACTCGAGCCAAACACATATGATTTCTGTTTACGTTTAAGCGTAACAAGTAACAAGCGTTCACCGCAACGTTTGGTAACGCATTGCGTAAAAGAAAATACAAGATTAAAAGTTACGAGGTTAGACGACACTAACCTTGAAGGTTTGGGTTGTCACATCATCCCCAACTTGAAAGAAATTTCGTCCCGAAATTTAACACGTAGTTACTGAGGAAGCTAGTTAGGTTGCGTGGTTTCCTGGTTTTCCCGGGGGTGTCACATCATTCCCCCGTTGGTTTGGAATTTCGTCCCGAAATTCCGCAGTAGCTTCAGCCTCAGTAGTGGTTGCACTTTTCTCGAACAACTGGGGATACTTGAGTTTCATTTGGTCTTCTCGTTCCCAGGTGAACTCTGGGCCACGACGGGAGTTCCAGCGAACTCGAACAAGAGGTATTCTGGTATGCTTGAGAATCTTAACATCTCGGTCTGTAATCTCTAGAGGTTCCTCGACGAATCGAAACTGATCGTCGATAGTGAGTTCCTTGAGAGGAATTATGAGGGTCTCATCTGACAGACACTTCTTCAGATTTGACACGGGGAATACGTTGTGAACTCCGCTGAGTTCTTCAGGTATGTTCAGTTTAAAGTTGTTTTCAAAAACCATAAGTTCATTCGAAAACCAGTAGTTAGATAGTTCCTTGGGTCGTGCGAATGAATCCAACTTACGTCTGTGTAGTTGTGAGGTTCCAAAGGAAAAATGCGAAAACGTGTTCAAGGGAGTATGATCGTATCAACAATACACCGCCACCCTCAAGGTTTCGAGGAGTGATCACCAATGATCGAAAGTCGAGCCTTCCACTTTCTTTAAGCTAGAGCGTGTTCGTTTCAGTATCTCAGCATGGAGTAGTGAGAACGTAAGGTCACTGTGGTAAGAGGGCGATGGTTTGGTCTAAGCCAATGGTAGAAATTGGACATATCATTAATCAATATTCACGTGTTGGTGCAAGACCTAGTGCAAAGATTCCGCATATGAAAGAAAAACTATTATAACATTAGAGTACGTCTCTTGTAGTGTAAGGTGGGTCAGGTAAACGTATAAATTATCGTGTTCTCCGGTAGGTTGAGTGATCCACAACTCTGTCCCCAATTGTCCTGAAGACTATTTCACCAGTAATGGCTTCCATTCGCTAAGTTGGGTATACGTGAGGGCTAATCAAGTAGAATAAGAATAAACCATCCAACAAGGTAATAAGGTAGTCTTGTGATCGTTGAAAATCATGGTATGGTTGTTGGCATTTCGTTAAATCAGTTGCCAATCGAAGAAACGGGGAATTAATGAGGTTCATACGAAGAATCGAGCGAAAACAGGGGTCCATCAATAACCGAAGGACCCGACCAGCTAATCTGTTGTCTAGAAGTAATTTCCAGTAGTGATGCATGGCGGCATGGCACAAAAAGGGAAGTTCGTTGCATCGCGGTCGCGCGAGTGTATCATTTGTCCAAAATAGAGTTTGGTGGGTAAGGTTGCGAGTTTCAAAACGACGAAGGCGTGTAACTGTGGCTGCTTCGTTTCTGGTGACGATGACAGGCGAAGGTGATCAGGTTCGTCAACAGGGATGCGTAGGTATAGTTCTCCTAAATCCAAGTACGTTTGAGCTAGGTCTGGTCTTCGTGAATGTTGACGTACAATCCGAATGTACGGAGGGTCAGATGGCGACGTCATGTCGAGATAAGCGTATGACTAGCTAGAACACCTAAACAATGGTCGTAGTGCGGTGACGAGGGAACAGAAAAGAATTTGACCACCACTTGTCAAATTTCAAGTAAACATTCGGGTGTCATATATAACGCATCAGGGTTAATAGATAACATGCTACTACTCTAACTGGGCATACCATATGCAACACACAATGTAAATGTAAACTAGCAAGTAGGCAATACAAAAATATAAATCATACCACCTAGAGTGTTGAGTCTTGCACGCGGAGCGAAGCGTCGTTGTGGATCGTTGAGCACTATTCAGGTTATAGTCTGGTTTTAACAAAACTTTTTCCCCTTATTAAAACCAAGTTCACTATAACCGATGGCTCTGATACCAATCTGTCACACCCCCAAAATCCACAAGCGGAGTATCACCGCATGGAGGCGTGACTGACCAGGATCCAGCCACCAATCATATTGAACAATGTATTTAGAATAAATAAAATTCAACCACACAATATAATTGGTGTTCAAAAACCAGTTAACCAAGTTCAAGTTAATTAGCGGAAGCATAAAACGAAAAACCAAAATAAAGTTCAATGAGTTTAAATGTAACATGGCACACAACCGTCCATGCTCCACAACGAATCCTCCTGCTCGTGCAAGCTCCAAAGATACCTAACGACCTGCAAGGCATGTAACAACGAGTCAACAACAAAGTTGAGCGAGTTCACAGTTGGTGTTCATGATTAAGTTGTTTCAAAACCAGGAGTTCATTTGTAAGTTGTAAGTTAATCCGTTTACCCTGTTTCCCAAACATATCCATAGTTGGTGGGGGCTTCCCCATGTTAACCACTAGACCTGTTTACCATATCGACCACTGACTAAAGTAAGTTGGTGCCCTGACGTCAATGTCTATCATCATTGACTAGTGCCCAGATCCATTAGTTCACGCCCGTCCTCTGCGGCACGGTGTGAGGCTTGTCAAACCTAAATAGCGCTATCTAACTAATGACCCGCTCGCCATTGGCCCGGCGATTAAGTCGATATAAAAAGGAGGGACTTCATGATAGAGAGTTTTGGTCTAGTATCTGTGTTGTCACCCTTCAATAAAGAGGGTGTGTACGAAATATCCAAACCAGGAGATTACGCAGGTTCCGATTAAATACTTATCACATGTTGTCACCCTTCAATAAAGAGGGTGTGTACGTGTCCCAAACCGGGAGATCACGCAGATTCAGTTTCAATCCTTTACCCATTCCCAGCCATTGGGAATCCCATGCCTTGTGGAAAGTGTGAACTCACCTTTGATTTGCTCGGTAGAATAAATTACACGTTTCACACAATGATCAATCAAACCCTATCATATTATACATAACAATCAGTTCCACATTTACTCAGGCCACAAGCTTCACAAATAATACACTTAATATTTGACAAGTAGCACCAGTTGCTTCAGTTAATTTATGTGGTCCATGTCTCATGAAAGCATTGACGCTCATGTCATTTATACTATTCACATACTGTTCCCATAACAAATTTTCATACCATAATTCACACCCTAGTTCCACATTCTACAACCCTTGAATAACTACTGAGCACTTAATTAACGATTTGATTCAATCCAGCCATCCCAAACCTCTAACTCAGCCCAACAACATGTTATTTGCATTTACATACATATGTGTGGGTAGCCCATCGGCCCAAGTTCAATTTATTAACCTTACCAGATATTAATACTATTCCTAAACTTTGAGCTATATTAGTCATCTATGCTTCGGCCCACAACAGAATATATGTGCAGCCCAAAGGATTACACATGGAGCCCAGCTAACCCTACAACCTGTTCCGATCCACTACATCTATACCCCTTTAATTGAGTCCTTGTGTACTACTGTTCTCGGCCCACTTATCCTATATTCAACTCAAACCAATTAAACCAAGCTATTTCAATAATCAGTTTACTATCTAATTACCTTCTCAAAGTCCTTGTTCTTTTCTTTTTGAATTACCACAAACAACATCAGTAAGCATAAAATTGAGTTCGGTTTAATCGAGATTAAGTTCACAAATCACAATCATAATTTACCAACTTGTCACATAATATCGATGTAATATCTATCACATAAATCATTCCATCATTTATTGCACATGTGGTTTACTGACAATACTATAGTAACATGCATATTACTTGATTAGTCTTCACATGGGCCACCGATAGAACTACTGATATATATATCCATTCCGTAGAAATTTGATATGATTATCTACCTTCTTCTATTAATAACCAACAATCGTCAAAACTATCATATTCATGTTACTCAATCATTATGTAAAGCACATCAGAACCTTTATCAATTAATTATGTTACACAGTTTATACATACCACAATCCAATTTATACGAGATCACATAACATACAAAATCAAGATAATCACTAATGTTCATCAAGTGGAGAAGAAAGATAAACTAACCGAGAAGTAGAGAAGGGGGGTTTCTTCAGTCGTGCGATCAGAGGGAAAAACCTTAGGGTTTTTGGCTTGTGATATAAATTTAATCTAATCTTGATCCATAATACATATTCATATACAATTGCAAAGGTTTGGGGCGGTGGAAATCTTGACCGATCTGGGCCAAGCCCACACACTTGGCTTCCGTAAACAATATATATTAATGGGCTTAAATCAATATATATATTAATGGGTTGGCTTTAAACAATACATATTAATGGGTGGGCTTTAATCTAGTTGGGGCTTCAAAGAGTTGGGGTGCGGCCCTAGGCCCAATCATGTATAGCTAGTACTCGAGCCAAACACATATGATTTATGTTTACGTTTAAGCGTAACAAGTAACAAGCGTTCACCGCAACGTGTGGTAACGCATTGCGTAAAAGAAAATACAAGATTAAAAGTTACGAGGTTAGACGACACTAACCTTGAAGGTTTGGGTTGTCACATGGGGTACAACCCACCGTTTGTCACATGAAATGAAATCTGGAAACTTAAATGAAAATTGTCTTTTCTGCTTGAATTATGTGAATATGTTATGAACATTTGAAATATACTGTTGTGATCCAATTTGGTATTGTACGGAAGGATGAAACATGTTAAGGAATTTTGATTGGTTCGTACATCTGGGTAAGGGTTCTAGAAAGATTCCCACAGTGGTTGCGAGTCGAGATCAAGCGGTTTCGACTCGAGACCACTTAGTGACCACTCGAAACCAGACAAACAACAGGGGACTCGAGATCGGGTAGGTTGCGACTCGAGATCTCCTGGTCTCGACTCAAGCCTGACTCGAGACCTCTACGGTTGCGACTCAAATATGCACTACTCGAGATCTTCGGCTGCAACTCGAAATTGCTGGGTTGCGACTCGAGACCTCATAGTCTATAGTCGAGACTACCTAGTTTCGACTGGACTACTTCACTTAGTTTTTGGGCCTCACAAACGGGTGTTATGGACTGTGTACTAATGTTGTTTAATTGTTGGTGTCTAACTGCTGTTGACTAATTGTTCATGCATTTAGGATAGGCCCAACAACATATATGCTGGTATGATACGTGTTACCATTACTGTACATTACGCAAAGTGTGTGTATTATATGAAATATGGACTTCGTGCTAAGTGTTAGATACGTGTAATTTATACGTGACGTTACTTGCATACGAACCTAATAAATATTTATAAACCATAATAGGGTATGGTTGACCAACCTAACACAAGTAAATTGTCAACCGAGCAAAACAAAGGTGAGTTCACTACTTTTTACTTAAAGCATGCATTCCCGGTGGTTGGGAAACGGAACAAAACACTTTTCCTGGTTTGGGATTGCTTACTATCGCCTTGTGCGGTATACGGTATTTCTATCTCCTTGTGTGGGAAACGGGTAACAACACTATCCCCTTGTGAGGGATACAAACTTACATTTCTTCCCTTGTTACTGGGATACAAACTTACCTTTCTTCCCTTGTTACTGGGATACAAACTTACTTTTCTTCCCTTGTTACTGGGAACAAACTTACTTACTTCCCTTGTTACTGGGAACTCTTGGTTAATTACGGTTTATACGGAATGCAACGAGCAACACTAAACGAAACTCTATCACTTAAGTCCCTACCATTTAATACCGATTAGTCGCCGGGGCCTGGCGAACGGGTTATTAGTTAATAGCGCTATTTAGGTGTAACCAGCCTCACACCGACCCTTGTTACTGGGAACGGGCGTGAACTAATAGACTCAGGAAAACCGTCAATGATGATAGAACTTTGACAAACGGGGCACTGCGGAAACGTACGGTTAAGTAAGTATTCAGTATTGGAAAAACAGTTTAGTCGCTCACTTATGGGGTAGCTCCCCATGGCATGTATAAACGGATAAATTAACTGGTTAAAACAAGTTTTTGGAAATAAAACTGGAAAACTCTAAACTCGTGAACTCGCCAACGTTATGTTGACACTCTACTGCATGCTTTGCAGGTTGCTCGCTAACAACTTTGGACGAACGTTACAATCGGATGGAGTGCGTGGTTCGTAAGTTCATAACTAATAAACTTGGGGTTTTAAATTACGATATGTTCTCTTTTCCCTTCCGCTGCAGACTTAAACTATGTTTTGAAAATTTAAATTAGGTCACTAATTATGCTAATGTTTATAACAATAACTAAAACGGTTCAAAATAATTAGTGGCTAAGATCCTGGTCGTCACATGCCTCGCGGTAATACTCCGCGTGTGGATTTTGAGGGTGTGACAGATTGGTATCAGAGCCATTTGTTATAGCGAACTAGGTTTTAAATATAAAATATTTTTTGTTTGGGAAAATAAAATATTTTTATATAAAAACCAGACTATAACCGTTCTTTAGAGGAAACCACAACGACACCACACTCCGGATTGCAAGGTTCGTCAACCTCAGATACTCACCTGGTAATGGTAGTCTAATGGCATTTACGTGTGCATAACTTATGTGTGTAAACCCACATGGGTGTATGTGTGTCATTAGCATTTATATATGTTAGTATGTGTGCGTATATTTAGTAATTAACACCGTGGATCATACGAAGGCTAGGCTAGCATGTTACGCGTTAAACAGGAGCGAGTCCTCCTAAACCTGGTTCGAAACCACGACACACTAAGGGCAAGGAACCAGTTGTTCCAAGCCCTTGTCCATGTATTTCTTGGCATCATCCCTGGACTGTAAACCGACGCGAGGGATATATACTCGAAAGACCTGCCCAGGAAAGGTCTACTACGAAGCACATAGAGAAGTTACGAGAACGAATCGACGAAGGGGAGCCACCCCTATATCATGGGATATTAAAAGGAACGACGACGTCATTCGCATCCTTTTTACTTGCGTATTTCTTTTCCCAACTTAAGTAGTGAGACTTGTTCCCTCATACGACTGATCACCTAGATTCTTGAAGCATTCTAGTAAGTCTACACATTTCGGGTTTCTGGTTGCACGTCTCGAACATGAAAAGCACGCGTGGTGTATGCTTCTCGCTGAAGTGCCAGCAATCGTATCACCTTTCCATCGACCACGGAGTTATTTCTCCCTAATTCCTTGTTACATGGTAAAACCTTATTCAAGATCAACCTTATACCTTAGCACGCCCCAAAACCCAGCAAAGTGATATCTTTCTTACAAACCAGCGTATCTGAAGGCGTGACAAGACGAAAATACGAGCCATTCAACCCACCGACGAGTACGGTGACCTAGATGCTTACCTTATCCTTCATTCGCCAGAACCGTTATTCTTTGACGACTTTTCTGATTCTGTGGATCCTTTCGCTAGCTTTTGTACGAAATCGCGCTTCTTGCTCAGGATGGTATCCCCGCTTCAATCGTTTCTTTATCACGACATCCACGTTTCTTCGAATAGAAACCTTGACCAGATCTCTCTTCAGTTTGGTGAATTCAACAAACTCGACCTTTAGTCAGCAAACCTTTTAGCCCTTGAAATTCAACAACGTGTTACTTCAATCATACTTTCTCGGAAACCTGTTTTCGCAGTTTCACATTGAAACCCCCCTCGACGACGCAAGGGCTACTCCGAACTCATTCCCACGACTTAGAACCGTCCACTCGAACTTGGTTTCTTACCAATTTGAGGAATCACATCCTGCCAGACATCTTAGTAGATCCTAAAACCTACAAACCTGCACGACGACTATCCTTCTCTAGCTACTTCATTTTTGCGCTAAGCACATCGACGTAGCACCCCTTAACAGCAAGCGACGTTCTTTAATTACAACTGCACACAACGTGTGTACGACCAGCTACCTCGTCGACATCAGATGAATCGTTATTTGCCGATCCCAAGCCCTCATGTTTTGCCTCAAGTTTGAACGCATCGATTGCGACTATCCTTCTTGCAATATCTCGCTACTCGTGTTACGTTTCACGGATTCCATGATCTTAATTCTACTCTACTCTGCACAAATCTCCGTTTGGACGAATTACTTCCTACAAATGTAACTCGTTGGAGCAACGAGCCAAGGATACCCCGGGGGTAACGGGTATCGCAAGCACTGTTCTTCGAACTCGATACGGTTAACACCTAGTTACGACACTCGAACTTATTCCATCCTGTCAAAATTCGACGTCTGTTTCTTTCGACGACATCTGAAGCTACTCCGAAAACCGGAGGTAGTCCGAACGACTCCTCCGCTTTACCCTGGTACTTCTACGACTAAAACCGCCTGTGTTAAGCTTTCAACGCGCAACTTTTAACGTCGCGAAGCCCGCTCTCCTCGATCGCATACGCAACCCCTCACGATTTAAACTTGAAAGAGCATCACCTAGCATTCGAAAGATGCTTAAATATCCGCAACTCCAGAAATTGGAAAATGATCTAAGAGGTGCTCCTATCTTATTCCATCCTGTCTAAGGCATTGATGAAATGTCTGCTAGTAACGACACGCAACCAAGGAAACCGATAAGTTTTCGAACTTGCAACCATCTACTTGGTAGAAGTAGATACTAGGTACGGGATGCCATCTTCTCTTATATCTGATCGTAACCCACGTTTTGCATCCGATTCATCGCAGAGCCGTGCACAAAGACTTTTGGCTCACAGTTAGGCATGAGCACCACTTATCGCCCGCAAACTGATGGTCAGGCCAAACGCACCATCCGAACACTCCAAGGCATGCTGAGAACACGTGTTATCGTCCTTGGATACGAGTGACACTTCTCTTTTGTAGAATTCTCTTCCAACAACTGCTACCGCACTAGCATTCAGGCAACACCATTTGAGGCATTGCACGGACGTAGATGCCGGTCACCTCTGTGTCGGGCGGAAGCCAAATTACCGGCCCAGAACTTGCACATGACACAACGGGTAGGATTGCCCAGAATAGACAACGCATGGCGGCAGCTCCAGACCGTCAGAAAGGCTACGCGTATAGGCGTAAGAAACCTCTAGAATTCCTAGGCGGAAACTGGGTTCTACTTAAAGTCTCACCCTGAAAGGGGTGCGGTTTGTTTTGGTAAATAAGGCAAGCTTGACCCACGATACATCGGACCATTCGAAAATTACTGAGAGGATCGGTAAGGTAGCATACTGGCTAAGCCTGCCTGAAGAACTGAATGCGGGCGCAACAATTTTCACGTGCCTAATCCAAAGAAGTGCCTGTCAAATGAAACATTCGTCGTCCTTTATAGGAACTCGTGATCAGCAACAAACAACGCTTCGTTGAGAAGCCGGTTGAGATTAGGGATCAAGAAATCAAAACCCTCAAGCACGGTATAATATACCAACAGACCGAGTTCGTTGGAACTCACGCCGTGGCCCAGAGTTTACCTGGGAACGGGAAAACCAGTTGATACGCATGTATCCCCAATTGTTTACAGACATTACTTCCAGCACTGAAGCTACAACTGAATTTCGGGAAGAAATTCCAAGCCAACAGGGGGATGATGTGACACCCCACGAAAACGTTTAATCACACTAGCTTGTCAGTGGCTACGCGCTAAATTTCGGGATAATGTGACACTTCGGGTCATCCTGTACGTTTCTTGGATGTTATAACTAAATTTGTGAAATTCTATACTATGTAAAATACGTACAAACTCTTGGAATCTTATGCTACTTGACCGTCTTCGCGATGTGACCTTATGTGCTATGTGGCTTACATGTTTGTTTTGTGAACTTATGTGAACTACATGTATATACATATGACACTAGGTTATCAGTGAGTCTATAATTAGAGCGAATCATATGTCTTAGCTTAAATTTCGAGGACGAAATTCCTGTAACATGGGGAAAATGTGACAACCCGAACCCTTGATCCTGATCGTCGAAATACGAGCATTTTATTAATGCTCGTATTCACTATTATTATTTATAATTACTAGTATTATTATCGTCATTATTTGATAAAATAATAATCCACGATGAGAGTTGCAATTATTTTACGCACGAGTTATTATAAACGGGCCAATACGTTGGCGCGAGGCACATAACATTGCGGATCCAAAGACACTCGGGCCTAAGCCCAACCCAACTCACCTAAAAACCCTACACTATAAACCCCACCCCTCTCATTTGTTTTTAAAATAAACCAAAACCCTACATAACATCAGCCGCACAACCCCCTCTTCTCCCTCGTTCAGATTTCGGTGACCGGAAATCGGATTCCGGCTAGTGCCCTTCCTTCTCCGACATCACACACCCTCATACACTCACAACCCTCCTTCCCACCCTCATTCTGTCCTATCGCACAACACAAAACCCTAACCCTACTTCAAATTCCTCCTCTTCAGTTAGATACACACACACACCTAAACCACATGTACTCTGGTCATCACCTTCGACACACATATCCCCCCCCCAATCTTGTCACGAATTCAGAAGATCAGAAGAGAGAGGTGGAATTACAGCTCTGGCAGCAGCAGCGACAAACAGCGCCGCCGTCACGGTGGCGACAATGGTGATGTGGTTCTGCTGTGATGGTTATGGCGGAGGCTGTGGCTCGAGTCCGGTAGGGTGACGTCAGCAGAAGAATCGGCGGCAGCATCTTAACCAGTCGGTTAGTATTTGACTATTGTTCGCGTCCCTGTAATTCCCGATCTTGTATATGTGTCGATTTCTTGTTTTATTTAGTTGTTAATGAGATGGTGTCATTTGTTAGATACAAACTGTTCGCAAATGTGTATTATGAGATGTTGCTTGAATGGTCTTATATGTGTTTAAAAGATAAATTCTCTACTCTTGCTACTTCACTGTTTGTGTGAACTGGTTCATAGAACATTTGTGAGTAGTCAACTTGAATGATTCCTTATGGCTTAACATGACAATGATGTTTATGAGAATCACTGATTAAATGCCTTAAATGATTATTTGAATAATGAAACAATGATGTATTATATGACCTGAGATACGAAATTGTCTTTCAAGGATGTCGATCTTTGTGTAAATCTTTGTTTAGTGATTCGTATGATGATAATTTTAGAATATGTAAGATTGTGACTTTGCTTCAATATTCAGTAGTGGAAATGTAAATCTGGGTAGGTTATGAATGAAGGTATGAATGTAGAAGATGGGTTTTAGGGGAGAATGTACAAGTATCACTAGCTTGGGGTACAACCCACCGTTTGTCACATGAAATGAAATCTGGAAACTTAAATGAAAATTGTCTTTTCTGCTTGAATTATGTGAATATGTTATGAACATTTGAAATATACTGTTGTGATCCAATTTGGTATTGTACGGAAGGATGAAACATGTTAAGGAATTTTGATTGGTTCGTAAATCTGGGTAAGGGTTCTAGAAAGATTCCCACAGTGGTTGCGAGTCGAGATCTAGCGGTTTCGACTCGAGACCACTTAGTGACCACTCGAAACCAGACAAACAACAGGGGACTCGAGATCGGGTAGGTTGCGACTCGAGATCTCCTGGTCTCGACTCAAGCCTGACTCGAGACCTCTACGGTTGCGACTCAAATATGCACTACTCGAGATCTTCGGCTGCAAATCGAAATCGCTGGGTTGCGACTCGAGACCTCATAGTCTCGAGTCGAGACTAGCTAGTTTCGACTGGACTACTTCACTTAGTTTTTGGGCCGCACAAGCGGGTGTTATGGACTGTGTACTAATGTTGTTTAACTGTTGGTGTCTAACTGCTGTTGACTAATTGTTCATGCATTTAGGATAGGCCCAACAACATATATGCTAGTATGATACGTGTTACCGTTACTGTACATTATGCAAAGTGTGTGTATTATATGAAATATGGATTTCGTGCTAAGTGTTAGATACGTGTAATTTATACGTGACGTTACTTGCATACGAACCTAATAAATATTTATAAACCATAATAGGGTATGGTTGACCAACCTAACACAAGTAAATTGTCAACCGAGCAAAACAAAGGTGAGTTCACTACTTTTTACTTAAAGAATGCGTTCCCGGTGTTTGGGAAACGGAACAAAACACTTTTCCTGGTTTGGGATTGCTTACTATCTCCTTGTGCGGGATACGGTATTTCTATCTCCTTGTGTGGGAAACGGGTAACAACACTATCCCCTTGTGAGGGATACAAACTTACTTTTCTTCCCTTGTTACTGGGATACAAACTTACTTTTCTTCCCTTGTTACTAGGATACAAACTTACTTTTCTTCCTTTGTTACTGGGAACAAACTTACTTACTTCCCTTGTTACTGGGAACTCTTGGTTAATTACGGTTTATACGGAATGCAACGAGCAACACTAAACGAAACTCTATCACTTAAGTCCCTACCATTTAATACCGATTAGTCGCCGGGGCCTGGCGAACGGGTTATTAGTTAATAGCGCTATTTAGGTGTAACCAGCCTCACACCGACCCTTGTTACTGGGAACGGGCGTGAGCTAATAGACTCAGGCAAACCGTCAATGATGATAGAACATTGACAAACGGGGCACTGCGGAAACGTACGGTTAAGTAAGTATTCGGTATTGGAAAAACAGTTTAGTCGCTCACTTATGGGGTAGCTCCCCATGGCATGTATAAACGGATAAATTAACTGGTTAAAACAAGTTTTTGGAAATAAAACTGGAAAACTCTAAACTCGTGAACTCGCCAATGTTATGTTGACACTCTACTGCATGCTTTGCAGGTTGCTCGCTAACAACTTTGGACGAACGTTGCAATCGGATGGAGTGCGTGGTTCGTAAGTTCATAACTAATAAACTTGGGGTTTTAAATTACGATATGTTCTCCTTTCCCTTCCGCTGCAGACTTAAACTATGTTTTGAAAATTTAAATTAGGTCACTAATTATGCTAATGTTTATAACAATAACTAAAACGGTTCAAAATAATTAGTGGCTAAGATCCTGGTCGTCACATGCCTCGCGGTAATACTCCGCGTGTGGATTTTGAGGGTGTGACAAACGTGATCGAATCTCATCCGTACAAGTGTTGGCAAGCTCATGAACATCAATTGGCCCCCCATGATCAGTTAGCAACATGTGGAAATGGCCTTTGGAGTGTTTAAAAGCCATAACAACAGTCAAAAAAACGAGTTTCTGCATCTGACGCCTGCTTGCGCACCGTAACACTAAAAGTGTTGAGGTGCGCAAGGACCTGCAGACCAGAAAGTTTCAAAAATGGCAGAACAGGCCCCTGAAGCTCCAAACTTGCTATTTGATGCACTTTTGACACGTTTAAGCCCTGTTAACCCCATTTCAAAGCTCTAAAATGAAGTTAAAGTTTAGGGAACTTAAAATGTGTTAAAAAATATCTCGGGTGTCGGTTCGTTTGGCCGTACGATCGCGATGTTCGCTTAATTACGACGGAATACGCATAAGCGCGAAATACGATCCAAATTGCGTGACGAATGGATTTTTCTCATGCCAAACACTAAAATAAAATATTTTAGTGCTTACATAAATTTTTGGATGTCCGGATGTATCCAGAACGTGAGTTATGCGCGAAAGTGCAAACTTGTGCACTTTTTGACGCTTTTAGGCCCTGAATGACCCAAAAGTTTATTTTAGCACACCGAACCCCTTAAAGCCTATTTCTAAGCTATGTAAAGGATATTTATGGTATGTTTAACTTATGGTCATGTTCCGGAATGTCTGTTACAGTTCAAATCGGCATACTTTCGCAGTTTGTCAATTTTAGTCCCTGTAAGCGAATAAACTTGATTTCACCACACCAAACCTTCCAAAACTTACATCTAAGTTATGTAAAAGTTATTTAAGGTATGTTAAGCCTATTTCACTATTCCGGAGTGTTCGTTGCATTAAACTGGTTATATCTTCGCATTAGAGCGCGTATATTCCTCCAGAAAGCGATTTAAAGCTTAAAATCGAACAAGAGTTGATATGTGCAAACGATACACATATTTTTACAAATCCCAAGTATGAATTACAATATTTCATTGGTTTGGAATTTGTTTGATGGTTGAAGTGACACAGGTGTCACAACGGAGAAGAATAATTCTTGTCGTCAATTTCTGGATATGACTAATCAACATGTATTAAAGAGAAGAACGTTAAACTAAAATTCAGTTTTAGTAAAGAAACAACGTTCAAACAAATATGAATAATATGAGAGAAGTCAGAAAATGGTTAATACTAAAGGATATAAGTCTTAACGCCGATATGTGTAAGACGACGCATTCGAGCGAAGATTCATAATAATGAAAAGCTAACGAAAACCTAAACATGGCATGATGGGACACAGAATACAGCCACGTTGTAATATGAGTCACTAGATATGAAATTATAAACACGCAGAGGGCTGATGACAGTAATATAGTATACCCGAATGACGAGGTATGAGGTAAGATGATGACCAATTGGTCAAGGTAATAAAAAAAGTTATAGTCAAAATAATGTTGTGACCTATGTAGAGCACTTGTCAATGTAAGATTAGCGTGAAGTAAGTATGCTGACGGACTCAGTGACTGGATGGTCAAAAGACAACCCGGTCAAATAGGCGACAAAGATAGGAAATAGATGATAAAAGGTTACGGTCCAATAGGACATATGCCTAAAAGACGAACATGTAAATAAGAATAAAAACATTATGCCGGACAAGAGGGAATGCCTTGAAAAACGAAACTAAGACGGTTAGGTTCAAACCAAAGGCCTACCTAAAGAAGGTTTCGGGGACGAAACCCTTTTTAAGGAGGGTGGACTTGTAACACCCCGAAAATGTAAAACTTTATATTAGAATTACAAAGTGTAAAATAAACGAGAATAAGCTAACTAGGATAAATAACCCGGTTAGCTAGGAGTCTTGCAGTAACACATGAATGAGGTAAAAAGCCTAAATTATAAACCAAATGAAAGTTGAGGGGCCTATGTTGTTAAAAATGAAACTTAATTACATAAAACAAAAACCAAACTCACTTTTGTGAGGTCTGGTTCGATCAGAAGCAGGGAAGGGCGACCCCCATTCTCCCAAAAACCCTAACATTCACAAAAGCCACAAATTGAAGGCTTAAATCATGTCCAAATCGATTTTCAAGCATAAATTAATGATCACCTAGTTGAGGGGATCATAAGGTATGTAAAATCTTGAAGTTTTGATTCATCTCAAGTTCTAGGTTAATTAAGAAAGATCGAAATTTAGCTTGATTGTGTCATGCATGAATGTAATTAGAAGAGATATGGTGTCTAGGGATGAACCCTAGGTGAAATCTTGTTAAAATATTTCATGATAATTATAGAGTTTATAACCACCATTGTAGGTGATTAATAAACTTGAAGAAAACTTGATAAGCCTTAGAATTGTGATCTTGTTCTAACATAAATCTGAAATTTAGAATAAATTTCAGAAATATTGATGTTAAGATATATGTAGAATTGACTAATTAAAGTTAGTTTAGATGATAATTACAAGTCATGAACTTGGTTTTTGTTTATATAAAAAAAAATATGACCCGCTAGGTGTTTGATGGAACGCTTAAGTGAGGGTTAAAATGTTAAAAGTTGGGTAAAAACGCAGATTTGATCATTGTAGAGAATTATGCGTTAAAGCTTGTGAAAGAGTTCTAAACTTATTGTGAATTGAACTCTTTAGGTAAAGAATCCAGAACGTCAAGCGGACAAGCCGGAGGTGATACACGCTTAAAAGGTGTGCTTTAAAGGTACGTAACTTTCGGTTTCGTTACAATATGCATAAACAATAGTCTTAGAAATGTTGATGAGATTGTAGAGTCAAGTGTGAGTTTGGTATGCCATAGAAGTGAAGAAGTTCACTCGACAAATCAAGCGGGTCAAAAGGTTAGTTAGATATGTTGGTTGACGATACGGTTAATTAGTCATTTTGGAAAGTAAATAAAGTGATGTAGCTCACTAGATAAAGAAACGGGTTAGAATATTATGGTAAGAAGTTTGGTATGTTGATGAAATGGTGAATTCCATTAGAAAACCAAACGGGTTAAATAACGGTCGAAATGTAGTGCTTGAAGTGACTTAAACGTCACTAATTAAATTGGAATTATAAGAGCGTAAATCATGGAATGGATGTGATATGCATAAGGTTGACAAGTCCGGGAATGGGTAATTATGGTTAGAAACCAATGTTGATAAATTATACAAGTATGTAACCTGACTTGTTACATTGGGTAATTTTCATAACTAGCATACGCGTATTAGATTTGTAGAATAAAGATTTTGTTGACTAAAAGTGATAGAATTCGCTAAATTGTATAATAAGACAAGAATTGGTTGGAATCTCGTTGGTAGTCATCGTAATGGAGGATTCCGTAGATGAGCCAAACGGGTCGGATAGTCAAATAATGCGTGATTAACGCATCATAACATGGTTACTTGATCATTGTTATTGATAATAAAGGACATATTAGAATACGAGAAATCAGTGTGAGGTTTGTTAGAATGAGAAACCCGAGAATGGGGTTTGGGCAAAATAAACAAAAAGTCAAAACACAAAGTTGCAGGGGCTACCGTAAGTTACGGTACCCACCGTAACTTACGGTAGAGATCAGACGTTTACGGTAGTTTATTACTGTGTTACGGTAGACCCAGAGTTATCCAGGAGCTACCGTAACTTACGGTAGATACCGTAAGTTACGGTAGAGTCCAGAAAGTTTTGATTTAATCTTTAATAACCTAGTTAATCGAATCCGTTTCGAGCGTAGTTTCGATTATTTAATGTTTATAAGAACTCTAACACTAATGTTTAATGTAAACACTTCAGTTTCTAGGTATTCAAGGAACACGGATGGTGGTCAAGCAACTTTTTGAAGAACCGAACACGAACTTTTAAAGCTTCCGCGTAAATCAACTTTGTTTAGACAATGTTTATGATGTAACTAGTTTGCTAAACAACTTATGAATGTTTGAATTAGTCGGTAGTTGACTAATGTTTGTTACCTTAAAACTTTACTTTTGGAACTTATGTTTTAAATGGGTCATCTTTTATATATATCTTATGAATTATTGTTAAATTCGAGTAGTAATTTAGATGGGTGTTACAAGTGCATAAAGAAATATTTTTAGAAAATATGATTTGAAGTTGTAAACATCTATATTCTTTAGAAATGAAGTTTTTAAAGAACTAAACACACTTTAAAGTATAACAAGGCTTACTAATAACACTAGTAAGTTCCTACAAATTTTTACAAATATTCAAGTTCATGAAGGGGTAGATTATTACTTGTTTTTGGCAAGTAGGTAAGTAAAGGTTGTTTATTGTTGATTGTGGATTGATTGTGATGATTTTTTACAAAATAAAATGATATGCTTGAAAGCATGGAAACCTCCATTTTAGGGGAAACTATGGCAAATTCTAAAAATCCAAACACTTAGAAAAATATTTATAAACATGCACTTACAAGTGTATTTTCAACAATAAATTGTTACATAAACTTTGCCATAATTTTTTGTTACAAAAAAAAATAATATTGGAGGTTGATTTTTATAAATAAAAGTGACTAAATATGTATTTAGGAAATATATATTTAGAATACACCATGTGTGTGATTATTTGTATATTTTGTGTATTAGTTATATTATTTTAGGGCTTAAAATAATATATCACATCAAAATACAAGAATTACAATCCAAAATATTACCAAAAATTCCAAGGAATAAATATACAAGTCATACACAAAATATTGGTGAAACCAAACCTAGGAATATAACTCACAAGAATATTCCGGAAATTTACTCGCAAGTATATTTTTGGTAAAAAATATTTTGGACACCGAGGAAACAAAAATATGATTTTTACAATTACTACAAGGTTATATCATATTTTTGACGAGGAAAAATATATTATTTTGGCATGTATGAATATATCTTTTCTTGGGAATTTTAAGAAATATATTATTTTTAAGAAATATATATTTTCCTACACAAACATAAAATACAATATTATTGGGAGTAAAGATATACTTTCTCATATAAATATGAAATATATCATTTTTGATGAAAATGAGTTTATACATATTTTCTAAGTTAGACTTGAAAATATATTATTTTTGGAACTTAAATGAAAATTCAAATATTTTTGCCAAGGAAAAATTATGAATAATTTTTCTATGTAACGTTTTTAAAATATATATTTTGGAAATATATATTGAATCCTTATTAAAGATAATATTCCGGAATAATTAATATGAAATTAAGTATTAGAATACTTATTGAATACAATAAAAATACGTATTCTCGTACGTATAAATTTACACCGGAATACGACCCTAATACATGGAAAAATTATACAAGTATAAGAATACAAATACAAATACCCTCATCCTTGGGAAGGAAATACATGTATAAATACCCGAAGTGTATCAAGTCAGAAATATATTATTATTCCAAAAGTTAATAAATATAGTTTAAGTTAAAATATTAATTCTTTATTTTAACAAATAATTATATAAATTAGAATAATACCGAAGATACAAAGAAACGTAACTCAAAGACATTAACACTAAGCCAAGGCACGGCTCGTTCGTCTAATAGACATTAGTACGTTGTAGGTAGTCGTGTTCACCGAAGGAGCTTGAGTTACGATTGTTGAATACGCAAGACTGTGAGTTTCGTGTTCCCCCCCTTTTCTTTTACTGCTTTCAGTTTTATAATTTCGGGGGTGAAGTACATGTTACAACTGTTTACAAACGTTATTATTTGGTATGGTTAGCTAAGGAAGGGTACTTCTAGATCATGTGAGTGGTGGGTATAACGCTTAAGGCCATCAATCCTCGTTGTAGGACCGATGGACATGAGTGATAGATCTATTTGGGTGTAGCGAGCCCCGCCCATGTTGGATCAGGGTGTCCCATGGGTTGACTATGTCTTACAGCCGAAGGCCCGGTGCAAAGTCTGCTAGGTTTGAGCTTTCCTGCATCACTTCACACATATCAATGGCCTTGCAAACCATTGGTGATCTGTTTTTCCTTGTTGCTTTCATACCGGGATTTACAAACTTATATACATACTTACAATGTTTTTAAAGGTTTATTCATTCACACAAACAAACACACGAACTCGCTCAACTTTTGTTGATGTTTTCAAAACACATATATTTCAGGGAATTAGTTGTGCATATGGCGGGCGTTCGGAAGTTCCAAGTGTGGTTTAAGAATAAAAGATGTGATCCATGGTCTTCGGGTTTGGTCAGGGTGTCTTATTCCTGGACGAGACGTGTCTTCCAAATCCTGGTTTTATTTAATGTCATTTGTCGAGTCTTTGTGAACTCTTAAACAAGTTGCATGGTTTGTACTCGCATTTGAATTTCTATGTTTTTAGACAATGTTGTCATGTTTTTAAACTAAATCAATGGATGACAAATCTATGGTTTATATCATATAGTTGTTGTTATGATTGAATGCAATGGTATTAAGAAAGTCACACCATAATCACGCTTCCGGAAAAGTCAGGGTGTGACAGAGATAATCTCATTTGTCTGAATCATAGTAGACTTGTTTAAAGTCTTCAACTCCAATGAATCATTTGTTAAAACACGACACCTTGCGGTGGCGATTTCTCTGAAACTTGAACTCATTTCATTTTCACACCTGAGGTACGAATTTATCTATCCATTGATTCATTATCCTAAACCAGTCTTAATACAATTTTGTGTTAAGATAAAGGTACCTAAATTCTTATTCCAATATACCTCCAACATTTCTTTCATCATTAATCAATCCTAAGATATTCATTTATTCCTTCACTTGAAAATCCAATCTTTTGAATATCCAGATTCACTTCATTGAAACTTTCAATTAATTTCGAGAACGGTGAATTCGTTCGGTCATCGTAATCATTGAATTCTTTCAATAATTACAACACCTTGTGGTGTCTGTATAAATTAATAACTTGAGCTAATCATAAACCCTAATCATATTAGTTCATACGTATTTCGTTCGACTCATCATTCAAGTAGTCTTGATACAATTATGTATCAGGACAATGATACACTAAATTCTATTGTATTTTTGGTGTATCCCTGCCATTCAAAGAAATGTCACTGATTTGTGGTTTGGTAGTTGACAAATCAATTTTCACACTTCTATCCTCATTTGAGATTATTGACTCAGAGTCTTCCTCAATTGACAATCGAAGTAAGTTCTCTCTTGATATCAAATCCTATTGTATCTAAAAAGTCATTCACATTCGATTCTTATATCTCGATTGCTTTGTGAAACTCAGTCACCCTGATGATTGTACCATTTCATCTCGTTCAGTTAACATCAATTCCTGAAACTAAATTTTTGGGACCCTGGAATTCTAATTATTCTATGATATCTTTATATTTTATCTTTCGATTCTTTCTCAGACACCTTGATATACTGTTCTTACTAACTTAAAGACGTGATGTAACCCCAAGAAGATATCATGGCCCAAATCTCGAGGACGAGATTTAAAACAAGGTATGGGAGGATATAACAACCCTCGAAAACGACCTAAACACTCCCAAATACAACCCGTACATGAAAAATGAACCCAAAATGTCACACCCCAACTGATGGCGAAATCATCGGGGCGCGACACTAGGCGAATCACATTGCTCAAGAGAATCCATAACAACTATTTAGTGACTATATTTAATGTGTTCATTATCCCATACTAATAAACAATATATCAGCAAACAGTTATACAGATTACATGTTCTCTCAAACAATACAAATCCGCCAACCTAGATTTAATGTGAGTTTCTAGACTTCCTAGCTTGATTTCGAGATAGTCTGCGATTAACCTGCAACATACGTTAAAATAATGTCAGTACAAAAATGTACCTGCGAGTATACAGGTTTGAAATATTATAAAGTAGATAAAAGCGTTGCGAATTTCCACATACATAAACGAGATACACAACATACATATTACAAGACTAATACTACCAGCTAAGTCACTCGATGACTGCGATTCGAGATCCCTAAAAGGGCGTGATTCCCTTAACTAAACCCCGTCGGGTGTGAGTCCAACTATAGTACCATATTAGCTAACGTGGGACGTCGCGAGTAAAAATCCTAGCACATATGTATCAAGCATCACGTGTAAATATGTACGGCAGTAATTCGCATGTGATAATAGTTTAGAGTATAGACTGCATTTTAATAAGCGTGTTTTCGGTAAGAACATATATTACACCCAAAAGTGTGTTTAAAGCGTTTAAAAGGGGGTCAAGTATACTCACAGTAGGTGTTTAACAAGCAACTTGATTGAATTGATTGTGAGCGCGTTGGAGTTAGCGAAAATATTCTGGAATCGAGTGAAATGTGCTTGAGACCGAGCTGGGAGCGAGTTGGTCAGATAGAAGAACCAAAGTGTTGAAATGAGACACAATGGCCCTATTTATAGGTGAGGGAGAGTTAAGGCGGTGCAAATGCATGGGTCGGATGGTCAGTCGATTTGATAGCCATCCGATCGGATGGTCATCCGGTCGGATGATCATTCGATCGAATGGTCATTCAATCAGACGACTGGTGCAAGTTAGTTTTTCCAACTTTCGTTTCGTTCGGCGTGTTTTGTTGTGTTACGCATTGTGGATACTTTAAGCATTTTAGCGAGATAAGTAGCGTCATGTTAGGTTGCGTTTCAGTGCGATAAATTGAGTTGCGCGTGCCATCGAGTGTGCGTTTAGACATGTTTAATACTCAGATATTATTATTATTATTATTACATATAACAGGTCATAGTATAAGTAATTGCGTTTCGAGTTTGCGTTAGCGTTTGCGTTGCATCACGACGAGCGAGGGGAGTGGCTTAAGTACTCACGCAAAGTCATCGTTATCACGACGAGCGGGGGGAGTAATCTAAGAACTCATGTGATGTCATCGTTAGCCTTAGTGTAGTATGCGTTGTGATGTGCGATATAGCATGTTGAAAGTATGTGATATAAGCGATGTAGCATTGTAAGCGATATAGTTACATTATGATCCGAATCTCTGGTGCTAGGCGTAACGAGACTAACGAGCACGAAGGTGCGGGTTGTTACAACGGGGGCCGTGGCCAGGGCTCTGTTCTGGCTATAAATAGGGGTGCTTGGTTCACTTCAAAGGCATCCCTTGGCAAACCACTTCTCTCCCACTTTGCCACCACTCCACCACCACTACAACACCAACACCCACCACCATCATCCATCATCCATCTTTAGAGTGTGTAGTAGTACCGGGATCCAAGATTGATCATAAGAGTTCTTGTCAATCAAAGGTCATGTTTGGCTAAACTCTTACATCACTTGGTGAAGACAAGTCTTTAATGTATTACTTTTGATTTTTAATCTTTCGGCACTTTTTAATTGGGTTTGTATTAGTGACTTTAATAACTAGTTTCTTATGTTGAAAGTGAATTTTCTTTACCATTTCTTCATGATGTCATTGATTTGCTCATTCGTGTCTTTACGGTCTATATAAAACGCGTTAACTACCTGGAATGGGGTTAGGAGGGTGGTTTGGTAAAGTTCTTGTCTCGTTCAGTGTATAGATCCTGCGAGGACTTGGTTTAAGCTTACTAGGACCTCCTTCAATGCCCAACGGTATTGGATGGCGGGGGTGCGAACAGCTTGAACCCCTCATATGTAAACTACTATTAATACTTTAAACCGGCTTATTGGGATTGTATCCTTTCTGACTCAAACCACTTAGCTGAGGGTAACGTCACCTTCAAAAGAGGGGCCTACCACTTTTCGCGTTAATTACTAACTTAATTGTCTTTCAATATTTCGACCCTTTGGGATTGTATCCCTGCTGACTCAAACCACTGGGTTGAGGGTAACGTCACCTTCAAAAGAGGGGCCTACTACTATGACTAAGATAATCTATTAAAAAGTCTGAAAGTGCGAAAATCATCAAAGGATACATTAAAGATGAGTTGGATCCAAGTGATTCTATCTTGTCTATTTGTTTTTAATTTATTTATCTTTTCATTTTTAGTTTTATTTTCATGTTTCAAAACTTTTCTCAAAAAAATTGGATCGATTGAACGTTGAGGATAAACCGGTACTAAAAGCTCTTGTGACCTTGGACGACCTCGGTATCTTACCAATACTATACTACACTCGCGATGGGTGCACTTGCCCAATTGTGTGTTTAGTGTTAGTATAATATCGTGTTTTATAAATTTAAAACTTGACTAATGCGTAAAATGGGCTCAAAATATTAATAAAATAATATCACGCTTCACGCACACCACATAGCATGCCTTTATAAAACTCTTTTTGGTTATATACACGTTTTACACACCTCATACGTAATCATTCAATACTCGGCCGAAAATGTATAAGTGAGAACGCTCCTACCCGATTTGGAATTACTCCTTCTATAGGCTTGAGAAGTAATCAAACCTTCTTCTTTTTGACATTTTAATCCTTGTAGGTATCGAGAGGACTTTTAAAGGGTAGGCTAAGACTCGGGTAGGTGTGTTTATTTGGAAATGGCTAAAATAGTAAAACTTCAGCTTTTCTTTTGAAAAAATTATTTTTTTGTGACTTAGTTAAAACTACATAATTATAAGCAATGTTGTTTTTGCTTATTTTATTATAAGTAGCTATATAGTTTTTTTTTTTTTTTTTTTGAATAAGATAACTAAGTCACTTTTTTTTTAATTTTTAAAAATGCCGCATTTACTGAAAATAAAGGGTGTAAAGATAAAAATGCTGGATTTTTGGGGTGATGGGTGGTTATTTTTGCAAAAATTTTGCGGGTTTAAGAAACGAAAGGTTCTAAGGCTCAAAATGGTTTGTCCAGGGGGAGGTTTTTTTTTTTTTTTGTGAAAAAGTAAGGAAAAATAAAGTTTTTGGATGAAAACGGGGTTGGTCATAATGCCTCTGTCATTTACTTACTTGGATTAGCGTTAGTAAGGACTTGGAATGTATTGTTTTGGCAAGTTCTAGACGTGTAAAAACCAAATGGGCTATTCACACAAGAAACGGAAATTTGAAGTGGAGGGTTCAAATGAGAAGAAATTCTTTGTAAGAAGAAAAAAGAAGAAATTTCAACCAATAGGAATGCTTCATTAGACTTCATTTAATATTTGTACTTAATGTAACTACAAGGGTATATTAGTAAACTTACATACATCATTAATTGGAAGTTTCATCTTTAATAACTAACTATATTAAATTTGTAACTTATTTTTAAGATATATATTTTTTCACAAAAAATAAAAATAAAAATTCATTTAAAGTGTAGGATAAATACGAGGCGTATAGGATAAATTACGAGTTGTGTAGGAATTTCAATATGTGTAGGATAAATTTCGAAATGTGTAGGATAACTTTTGATGTGTGTAGGCAAAAATATTTAGTGTGGAGGATTATAGCCTTAATGACTAATTAATTAGTCAAACATAATAATAAATGAGATGAGAAAAAAACTATTTAATGTTTTACAATTATACCCTTTTATTCTTTTTCTTCTCAATAAAATTTTCTTCTCAAGTGAACCTTCCCTGTGGAGGGTTCAAATGAGAAGAAAAAATTTGTAAGAATAAAAAGAATAAGTTTTAAACCAATAGAAATGCTTCATTTTACTTCATTTAATATGTGTATTTAATATTATTAATAAGGGCATATAGGTAAATTTCTAATTCTAATTAGTTAGCTAACTAATTAAATTTGTAACTCACTTTTAAATATACTCTTTCAAGATAAAATAATTTAGGGTGAATGACAATTTTCGACATGTGTAGGATAAATTTTAGTATGTGTAGGATAAATTCTTAAATGTGCATGATAGATTTACATATGCGTAGGGTAAATTTCAGTAAGTGTAAGATATATGTAGGATAAATTTTGAAATGTGTAGGATAAAATATTTTTTACTTTATTAATGAGATATAACATAATTAATGTAAGGAGTTATAAACTATTTAATGTTTTACCATTATGCCATTTCTTCTTTTCTTCTCACATAAAATTTCTTCTCAAATGAACCTTCCCCATTTGAGCGATTAGTATATATGTGTATTTATGCTCAATAAAGTCTCAAAACTCACTTTTTGTGGGAAAAAAGTTATAGTGTAAATACTTATATATAAACAAGTCAAATTTTTACAAAGATTTGTTAGGCACATTTTTATAATTCTCTTAATTGGTTCTTTTTATCATGACGTTTTTAGATGTAAAGTAATAAAAACATTATTTTTAGAACTTATTTTCCCAACTTAAAGCAAGATAAGTAATAGAAAGAAAATAATTTTTTTGAAAACGTTTGGGGTGTTTAGCGGTTCCAAACGAGTTTTGTGAAAGGCTTATTTTAGGACAAGTGATTCAAGGTTTTAACCTTCCCCCACACTTAAATTGCACATTGTCCCCAATGTGTCTCAAAAAGGATTTATTTAGGTTGAGGGTATGTTTGGCATAGAGCTTTTAGGGGCTTCTAGCTTTAACCTTTTATGAAAAAACTCCTACTCACTAAAAAGTCTTATTTAGTTGAAGGAGCTTGAAACTTTTAGGTTAGGAGCTTTAAGCTTTTGTTTGAACGCTCCTACTAGTAGCGTTTAGAAGTAGCTACAAGCTTTTAGGAAAAAAAAATAACTATTTTAACCTCCAAATATAATAAACTTTTTAATGCACAAACTTTTAAAATTTTTAGTTATGTCGATTTTGGTCATTTTATACATTTTATTAAAACCTCCAGCTACTCTGCCAAATCTATAATACTATATAATATATCTCATATGTACTAAAAGGTAACTTACCCCTGAAATTTTAAGACGGCATGCGAAGGGTCATGCCTTATTCCCTATTGTTTCATCATCTTCTCCCAATTTTGCCCCCCCCCCCCCATTCAATGGATTACGCCCACAATCAAGTCTACATCTGAATAACACTGCTAAGATGACTCAAAGGGGCACTACAATTAGTAATACAATCAATTAGGTCACATCATTGAAATCAATTCTGGAAGATTGGATGGCAGCAACCCTAATTCTCCCCGTGAAGAAGACGAACCGTACAAACGAGTAAGTTTTCATCCATTTATATCCAGTTTCATCATATTGTTATAAAGGAGAGTGAGGTGTGAGGGTTTCCCTTCACCGTCGTTGCCAACCCCACTGCCGCTGTCTGATGCGATGGTTGTTGCTTGCGGACTGATTGAAGATGAATGAAGGCGAGATTATTCAACACATTTGGCGGACCACAAGTATGAGTTTTCAATTTTGAGTTGTGAAACAAAAGGGTTTAAATTATCGTATCGAATCCCAGTTTTGATTGGTAACTACTAATGCTCGGCGATGGTTTGTCGTCGTCTTGGGTTCTGATCGAGTCATCATCTAGGATTCTGATTGTCAACCTTCAATTGCCTGCTGAATTTTAGTTCAAATTAATCGACTCATTGCTGCTTTACTAGGAAATTTTGAAGAACCCTTGAAAAGCTTCATCTGGGTTTTTGACAAGGTGCCCTTTTAGAAGTCTATTTGATTTTATTACATAACTTTTGCTTATATTCAAGTTCATTCTGATTATTGTTGCTAATACAGGGAGTATGCAGTAGGATTAATGGGTTAAAATGGGTCTAGGTTACCTGGTCATTTTTAGTACAGGCTAGAATGAACTGCGTTAACCCACAATTACATTTTATTGATTTTTCTTAGTGTTAATAGCAGATTATGATTAAAAATCAATATTACTTTTTTATGAAATAGGCAAAGAATCTTTTAAAAGAAGAATTCATTCATAATTTCATATATTGCGTAGGAAGGGCACCGGATTCTTTAGAGGAAGCTCGGAATATTAAAGAGTGACTCTTCATAAATTGGCAGATGGGTGACATAACTTTTGCTTATGTTCGAGTTGATTGTGATTATTGTCGTTAATATAGGGAGACTTCCCTCACTGGGTTGATTGTTTAACCACTTTTATGTCTTTTTTAACAAATACATTAAACCAAGGAAAGATTTGCAACTTCATGTCTTGCAAAGTGGAGTGTTTGGGTTGGGTGTCTAATAGTGTGTTTATGGTAGATTTTGTTTTCTTTTGTATAATTAATGAACGAACTGATGAGTTTGGCCTTCTAATTATCAAGAAATGATCATGCTTGCAGGATTCTACATGGGAATAATATATTTTCAGGTACGCTTTACTTGGAGCTGCTTCATTCCTTGGAGGTTCAATGTGAATGGCAGTTACCCTATGTGCTATTATTGCTGTAATTTATTAGTAGTTTTAAACTTTTACCTCTTATCATGCTTGTTTGATTTGCCTGTACAGAACAAGTTGGACCCACATCTGAAAAAAAAAATTAATACATTAGTGAAACAAGCAACACTGAGGATTTTGATGTGGATTATTTGCTTGATGAACCATTTTTGGTGCTTCTACCGGTGACTTCAAATTTGATGGAAATACATTCCTTAAAGAAGATGACCTTATGATGTTCAGCCAGAACCCAGCTTTGGCAATTTCCTAAGTATTCATTGTTTCTTATGCCACCAATCCAATAACTTGGAATACAATTCTTGATTCATTCGATAACGAATATATTTTTGAGGTACACATCATTACTTCAATTTGTTCTCTTTTTTGGTTTTGATCATATCTAAAACTAATATTTATTTTTTATTTTTTAGTATTCAGAATTCAAAAAATGAAACTCATAAAGTGAGTGAACTGAAAACCAATGATGTTGCTTCCACTTCAAACCAAGAGCATCCAGATTCAGCAATGGGTAACATGGAAGGAACCCATGTCATGATTTTTGGCTACGGTCAAAATAGAAAAAAAAGAACATCATGAGACTGACCCGACAAGTGTGGGCCCCACTAAGGGTATCATCAGCTCCTCATTTAGTCCAATTAGGCGCCAGTTTAAAATGGTGATCGGGTCGACCTTTTGACATCACACGGGTCAAAGGTCTACCAAGTTTACATAGTCACCTGTGTTTCTGATTTTTGGCTACGATCATTCGTGTTTCTTTTTTTTCTGTGTAAAGCATCGACCAGGTGTTGATCAACAACACCAACATCATTTACATTTTAGTTCACCTGCTCGATCATAAAAATGGAAAAAAAAGATGTGTCATAGGACTGACCCGACAAGTGTGGGCCCTACTAAGGGTAACAGAGTAGGCGAAGTGAAGCAAGCAACATAGGTAAATTTGGAAAAACAACCTGCTGATAATGGTAACCTGTGTTATGCCATTCCAGAGGATGCTAACTGAGGATGATAATTGGACTGACCAGTGCATTGACTTTGCAGTCAAAACATTTGCAAATGAAATTTTGTTTAATGGTCAGCCAAGTGGAGACTACAGGTGAAATTTTGATAAACTAACGTAAATTATCGACTCCGCTGCAACGCGCATAAGCTTTAGAGGCAATAGGGTGCTTAAGGTATATTATGTTTTTTTTTGGTAACCCATAACATGTTCTCTTCGTTTGCAGCTCTATGTACATGTAAATAAGTTTTATTTTTCCAAGCGATTTAACCTTTTAAACTATTATGGCAACAAGAAGTATTCATACCCGAGACAAGTGGCAATGGCTGCGGCTCAAGTAGTGATGTCGTGTTCACTTCTCTACTATGCCGTTAGTGCACCAGGGGCGATATACATTGTCTCAAGTGTGATGGGATCGTGTTACGGGGCCCATTGGGCCATTGTGCCATCTGCTGGGTCAGAACTATTCGGGCTAAAGAGTTTTGGTGCATTGTATAACTTTCTTACACTTGCTAGCCCGGTCGGTTCACTAATTTTCTCCGGTGTCATTGCTAGCGGCATTTATGAATATGAAACCAAGATCCAAAGAGCTACAAACCTTAACACGCTCACAGATGGCGAAGCACTGACGTGCTATGGAACCATATGCTACTCCATCACTTGCGGAATCTTGTCAGTTCTTTGTCTCATGGTATTTGTCTTGAGTATGATTGTGCTGTATAGGACTAAGAGAGTCTATGCAAAACTTTACAGGAGTTCTTGAAGTTGGATCGCCCTATCGGACTAGACCGTGGTTGTATCATGTGTGTTAGACTCATAGATTTAAGGTTTGGTAAAGATGGAGCCATTTAGAATATTGATTCTTTGGTACACTGGAGCCATTTAGAATATTGATTCTTTGGTACACTGCTAAATTCTTTTTTTTTTGGCTGTGCTGCAAATTTAGTACACCATTCAAGTTTTATTTGTAGAATGGACAATATGTACCACTTATGCGTTTTGTGATTGATGTTATATACAGATGGTGTTTTGTTGAGATTGGTTCTTCTTTATGAGAAATGATAAATTAGAATTCAAATGGTTGAACATTGCCAAACTCGGGTTAAATTCGAAATTCGACTTGAGATCTAAGCCTTTAACTTCAAGCTCAATCATGATAAAGTGATCAATACTTTTGAGTTCTCTACTCGGTTATCATCATTATATATTTCACGCTTACACTTGTTTATCATGATCGATGCTTTCGGGCTCTGTTAAATTATGATTTTCATTATCGGCTATTATTTATGTGTTTGTTGTCAACGTTAATGTATGTACGCTGGTGCATGTTAATGTTCGTTTTTGGTACAAGTCTCATGCGGATTTTGGTACCGAGCTGAGGTCACGACGCCTCAAGTCAAGGTAAATACAAAGAAGAATTTAATAATAAGCAACTTAACTGAGGGCACTAAATAACTTGGATTTAATAACTGAGGGCACTATATATATGACTGGAATGGGATTTACGGCCGTGTATTGTCGACACCACTGCAACGCGCGGGTTCCCCACTAGTACTAAAAATATATCTAAAAAGCTACAGCTACTAGCTTCCAGTTAACAGCTTTCAGCCACCAATCACCAGCTACGAGCTTTCAACCATTAGCCCCCAACTACTTTTACAAAACATACCCTAAATATATACATTCCAAAATAAAGATTTTCTTAAGAACTCATAACCATTATCGTGACTTTCCATGCATTATATCATAAGTGGTCTCTCTATTTCTCCAGCAATTTTCTTTTCTTTAATTCGACCATCAAATTTCTCGGTTTCAACCAAAGTAGTTCTTTCACATATGATATATAAATAATGAGGTTAGTTAACGTATAAAATGGCTTAACGTACAAATTGTACGTGATTGTATTTTTAACGTGTGATTTAGTTCTTCAACGTGCGATTTGAGTGTTTTTTACACCATGCGAATTTTGATTTTAATATAACATGCGAAAAAGTGTTTTTGTCCAAACAAGAGAATTCCAAATCATTTGTAAAACATGCGAATTCTTGAGAAAAGGAATTTTCGTGTAACATGCAAAATTTATTATTATTTAACATAACGTGCGTAATTGATATCGCGTACAGTTCGTACGTTAAGGTATTTTGTGCGATACACTTTTTGTATAAATAATAAACCCTTCGATAAACAGTAATATGCCGCCGACGAAAGACATATAAAAGAACCAAATTTCATTTTTTTTTGAAAGGAAGTACCCCATATAATGGATTATTATCATAATGGGGTAGAAAACTGGATTTGCAGAAGAAGAGAGTTCATTGTCGGTAGCATTACCGATCTCTCGTGAACGTTTTGAAGTTGGATACTGATCACCATTGATACCGGTAGTCCCTAACTTTCCATCCAACAGTTTCTGTTGGAATCCTAGATATTGTCAATACAATGACAATATGTAGCCAACTTGAAAAAACTTAGAATAGATTGTCAATGCTATCATTGATGATCCCCTTTGTGATACAAGTCCACTATTCCAAATGTTTATGCCTTTGTGATGAGTAGGGTACCTCTTCAAAAAAAAAAAGAAAAAAAAAAAGGAAGAAAACCCACCAAATTTCAAAACAAACCACTTGGAAGCCAAGTAGGATTGATAGAACTAAAACCTATGATCTTGTTATCTTTCTAGCAAATACCGTATAAATGAGACTAAAAAATGGAAATAAATGAATTGAATGCCATAGAGATTCAGATAGATAAAGCAATTTATCCGAAGATGAATTTACGTATGGTAAATGTAAGTAATACAACTAGGGACCCATTCCACCAAAAGCTGATTCAATGACGCCATCAGTAACTACTTCGATAACTCTATCTCTCATTGTGGTGCTTTTGGTAGCATCCACAATCGCAATAAGTGCCACCACGAACGCATAGTCCACATTAGCAAAAACTTCCAACATGAATCTGTCCTTAACGAACCTTTCATTCCCTGACACTTCCATTGTGCGCATCTACAAGATTAGATCTTCTATCAATCTATTCCATGGTTACTTTGGGGTTATACCCTCAAGTTTTATTTAAATCAACATTGTCTAAGAATTTGTCTTTTATGAACTTTGACCATATCCAATTTGCCTAATAATATGCACAAGGAGATAATGGTTAAACTTAATTTCTCCATGATGTTTTTCTTTGATGATGACACGTGACATGTTTTTTTATGAAGATTTGAACCTACGATCATTTACCATATCACCTTTTCCCTCTCAAAACCTAGAAAACTCCCTATCATCATTTTTTGATGGCCAAACGACAAAGTGGTAAAGAGGCCTATTAAAGTTTTTGTCACGTTTCATAATTCTATTAGTGGTAAAAGGCAATTGGCGAAAATTTGGCCCATGCTACGTGTCAAGCTACCTTTTCCTAAAACCACATCAATTTATTGATTCCCTTGGGCCCTGGATGCATGCCTCTTCCAGGAACCGCCACGTCACCGGTGCAAGTTTCATCATAGTTGAATTATGTCATGTCATTTATTATTTCTGAATTTGTCAATGTTCATGGAATAAAAATCAGGAAAATGACGAAAAATCAACTTTTACCAAACCCTTTTTACAAAATAAACATGTGAAGTGGATAAGGTTAGGGAACACACGAAATTCATTAAGTTCGGAACCTGACATGTGTCCGAAGCGACTAAAAAATAGACTCTTAAATCATGGTGGCCCCCTGATATCCAAAAGAAAATAACCAGGTGTTTAAAAGTCTATATATACTCTTTATTTGTTCATGCATCTTACATTTAGACTCTACAACTAAAGAGTCTAATCTAAGCTTTTAAATGGAGAGGCAAAACTTTTAATTGAAGCCGATAAGCCTAGATTCTACATTTGAACCTAGTCGCTTTAGTTAAAAGCTTAGCTTCCTCGGTTGTAGACTCTAAATTTCAGACGCATGCACTAATTAAAGAGTCTATCTAGACTCTTTAAACACATGGTTATTTCCTGTTGTATATTATGGTGGGGCCACCAGAGTTTATTTTAGATGGTTCGGTCACATGTGAAGTTCTAAATTGAATGGATTTTCGTGTGTTCTGTAACCTTAGCCACTTCACATGTTTATTTTGGTAAAAATAGCTTGGTCAAAGTTCATTTTCGTAATTTTCCCATGGTCAATCCTCATTTTGTAATAGTTGTGGTCAAATGTTTATTTTGGTGAAATTCCCAAATTTTCATATGTTGGTTTGGCCTGGGTTAAACATTTAACTCAGTTTGATTGTTAAAACTTGAATGAAAAAAAAAAAAGATATTGATGTAAACTGCACCAAATAATGATGAAAAGTTGGGCTTAAAAGATTTGATGTGTACAATAAAATATAAAAGTTGGGGTTACTTTAGCGAGCAAAACGAGCAAGCTTCGAGCTACATGCTATTTGAGGATCTTAGTTACAAGATTAATGGAATATGATATTTACGGAAACTAAATTACCAAAAAGACGTGTAAAATGTTGAAAAAATTACCTGGGCGATTATATTTGACACATGTCCCATATATATCGTGCAGTTTCTCTTGGACCAACTTCCTTTGATCAAGAAATCCCATGGATCCTTCTTTCTTTTCTTGTTTGCCAAGAACACATGAACATTAGTTCTAGATCCTACGACATGTGCCGCTTGTGTGCTAAATATCATATCTGATTTCGCTATACTGTCGCCTAAATATACTTTCCATTGCTTATGTCCAGTCATCAACTGCAGAACAAATGAAACATCAGTTCATGTCGGTTGTCTAATCAAACCTTCAAAGATCACTAGAAGATTAGAGATCACCTTGTCTCGGACCATCGCAATAGGTCTATCATCGGCATGGAGCAGCAACAGTTGATGATGGAAAATTGTGTTGCACTCTTTGGCTTTGAGCATAACTTTATGGTTAATATCTGTGACCAGAAGGCTGCCTTTTGAATTTGTATCCACTATAACTTCAAGTGGATTTGGGATTATGAACTCAGGCCCTATCACGCAAACTGGAGTGACTGCAGGTTCATCCACAGGTTGAGCCATCGTCATCGCATACGTAAAGAAAAAGTGAGTTTGTCGTCAAAGTGAATATGAGTTTAAAAACTGTAATAAGATGCCATTATTGACCACTGTAGTATTAGAGATTTATTTCAATTGGATATAGCATTGTTTAATGCACCAATTTTGACCAAGATTAACCGAGAAGAAACTTGTATGTATCATCATGGTGAAGTGATATATGGATTCTTTAACCAATTGGTTGAGGGTCAAATTCTACAAATGATATGTGTGGTGAGATTTTAGCCCTAAAAAAACTTTGCATTTACATATCCAAGACCTTCTCCATATTCATGAACATGCTGGCTTGGCTTGAACAAGGTTGCAAGTGAGCTCTCCATGGTATTATCATCATTGCCTGTTGGTGTATTTGGTCGGCGAGGAACGATAGGAGATTCAACAATAAAAGAAAAGAAACCTTAGATATCTTTCAAGATATTAAAATTTTAGGATTTCATTGGTACCACAATAGATCTAAGAACAGAAGTATTGTTTCGAGAGATTGGTGTTCTTTTAATTTGATGTAATTGGTTTTTGGTTTTGGGCTTCCCTCGGTTGAGGTCGCTAGTGAATAAAAGTTAATTTTTAATTTATAATAATAATAATAATAAATGCACTTTACATCAATATCGCAGGTAAGCGAGCAACAAGCTGCGCCGCTACCCCTTTCTGGATAGCAAACCCTAGCCTATTAAAAACAAACCCATGCCCCCTGTTGATGAGCCACTGCTGTGGACAACCTGTTGGACCCTAGTCAGCAAACGGATAGCTTCTGGAGCCAGGGATCCAAAGGTGTCGAAGGCGAAGGGGACAAATGCATGTTGGTTATCAGCACATGCTTTAGCGTGTTTGTCCACCTTTTTAGATTCTGCTTTCTTTACCGCTTGTCCTGCTACAAACCCATTTTCCCTCAACCCAGCTAAGGGAGAGACTCCTGTGAGATCTACACAAGCATGTTTCCCTCCCGCCCATCCAAAGACGAGCAGGTCCGCTGGTCTTAATGTAGATCTCCCTTCCATGGGGTCTGTAAGTTAATTTTCAAAAAAAAAAAAACATATCGAAGGTCAGAGGGTTAAAGCCTGATCTAAGAAGAAAGTTACCAAAAAGTGTTTTTTAAAAGATTACCAAAATTAGAAAAGTTTACTAAAGAAAAACTCTAACAAAAGAAATATATTGTTTTTTCTTTCTTATTAAGATAGAAAATATTGAAAAATAAGTGAATACAATATCCCTTAACGTGCAATGCGTACGTGAGAAAATTATAACGTGCGTAATTATTTTTATAACATGCATAATTATTTTTATAACATGCGTGATTAGGGTTTACCCCATACGCGATTTCTGATTTTGTTCATGCGTATTTTGTTCATGCGTGATTATGTATTTTTGTTCATACGTGATTATGTATTTTTGTTCATGCGTGATTAGGGTTTGATTTTTATAGCATGCGTGATTTAATATCGTACATATTGCACTTCAAGGAATATTGTACGTTGACCTTCCTATATATACATATATACATATATATATATATATATATATATATATATATATATATATATAGGGCTTGGCTATACAAGAAACCCCATCTTTTTTAAGAAACTATGCAAACCCAATATCATCCATTGATTATGTTTCATCACACTTGATCAATGGCTCTCATAATTTTGGTAACAATTAGATTTAAAAGAAATGTAATAATACATAAAAGTCAACTGGAAGGGCAATTTAGGTAGTATATTCCTTCTCTTTCCATCCTATCATCTCTCTTTAATGAACCTCTCTTTCTCTCTCTTCATATCCAATTCAAAATCATAATCTCTCAAATTCCCTCTCTCTAAAATCACAGATCTCATGACTTTCCTTTCTCTCTACACAACACTTACAACCTGCAAAGCCTAGAGAGAGAGTGAGAGCCGTGAGAGAGAGTACCAGAGAAATCGAAAGAGAAAGAGAGGTGGTTGCAGATCAAAGCATGATTCAGTTGCAGAAGACGATGGTGGTTGCAGATCTGGTGGTTGGTGGAAGGTGGTGACTGGTTCATTTTGGGGTGTTGGTGGTTGATAGCGGCGACAGTGGGTGGTTATAGAAGGTGGTGGAGGGTGGGTGGTTGGTGGCGCCGGAGTTCGGAACGTCGTCGGAGTCAAGATCAAGTAATGGTTAATGTTCTCTCTCTCTCTCTCTCCTCTCCTCTGTCTTCAATCAAGATCTAGTAATGGTTAATGTTCATGTATTTTAAATAAATTGAAAACTTTAGGATGAGATTTTGAACGACATTTTTTTTTGTTTTGGTTGCTTGTTTGGGGATTTTGATCGTAACAATAATTGTTTTTTTTTTGTTGGTTTGGTTGCTGGTTTGGGCCTTTAATCTGAACAGTAAGTGTTTTTTTTTGTTGGGTTGTTTGATTTACAGAAACAGACCCATAACATGTGTTAAGCACCTGTTAGAATGATATATAACGTGTGTTGATTTATAGAAACAGATCCATAAAGATATTCAATTGACAAGCTGGATGGATGTAGGCGACGTTAATGCGGGGACATTGAGTCAACTCTTTTGGGAAAGAAGTTTTCGTTCGTTTATAACATGTGTTAGTGGTTCATGCTGTAACAGATCCATAAAGAAGCTTTCATGCTGTAACAAGTTTTCGTTCGTTTCTAACATGTTTTGCACATTTTGGAATGTATAACATGTGTTAAGCCTCTGTTATAATCTTTTTGTAACCTGACATGTATTCATGTATAAGCTAGTGAATTACAAAACACCATGATGTGTATATACTGATCTAACATGTGTTACAATGTGTCTGTTCGGAACATGTAATTGATTAACATGTGAGTTTAGTTAATGGTGAGCTTGATTAATAGTCGATGGGGGCGATGAGTTTAATGGTGAGCTTAGTTAATATCGTAATCTTGTTGTAACCCCACTTGTATACATATGATAACATGTAAGCATCCATTATAACCCGACTTGTATTCATGTATATCAAAAGTGGTTTGCAAAACACCATGATGTGCATATACTGATCGTAACACGTGTACAAGTTAATATGGAACATACAAGTTAATATTGTAACACCGTATACCTGGGATAACATGTGTTAAGCCTCTGTTATAATCTTGGTTTAACCTAACATGGTGTCATGTATAAGCTAGTGGTTTCCAAAAGACTATTAACTTGTATAATCTTGGAACATACAAGTTAATATTGTAACACCGTAACCCGACTTGTATTCATGTATATGAAAGTCACATCCTTTGGGAAAGAAGTCTTCGTTCATTTATAACATGTGTTGGTGGTTCATGCTGTAACAGAACACCATGATGTAACCTGACATGTGTTCATGTATAACATGTGTTAAGCCCCTGTTATAATGATATATAACGTGGGAAAGAACTCTTCGTTCGTTTATAACATGTGTTTGTTTTGCACAGTTTGGAATGTATAACATGTGTTAAGCCTCTGTTATAATCTTTTTGTAACCTGACATATATTCATGTATAAGCTAGGGGTTTACAAAATACCATCATGTGTATATACTGATCTAACATGTGTTACAATTTGTCTATTCGGAACATGTAATTGCTTAACATGTGACAAGGGTGAAAACAGTCGACGGGGGCGATGAGTTTAATGGTGAGCTTAATTAATATCGTAATCTTGTTGTAACCCCACTTGTATACATATGATAACATGTATTCATGTATATGAAAGTGGTTTGCAAGTTAATATGTGTACAAGTTAATATGGAACATACAAGTTAATATTGTAACACCGTATATGAAACATACAAGTTAATATTGTATAAAGTGTGTTAAGCCTCTATTATAATGTGTGTTAAGACTTCCAGAATGGACGCATAAACTCCAATAGTAACTTAATAACATAGTATACCTGATATAACGTGTGTTAAGCCTCTTTTATAACGTGTGTTAAGACTTCCAGAATGTGTTAAGTCCATACCGTTTTAACATCATGTACTAGACAAAACAAAATAAGAGTCTCACATTACATATTACTAGTTTACGAAAATACATAGCACTAAGAAAATGGTGGAGCTTCCTTTGAAAGTCTGCCTTAGCTTTTCAGCGGCTACCTTTGCTACCTTAGCTTTCCAACGGTCCCGAGAATTGGATCTTATTTCCCTTGAATCCATCACCGTCCTAATAACAAAAAGATAAGATAACCGTTAAGTCGTTAACCAGACATAAATGATAACATGTGTTAAGCCTCTGTTATAATCTTTTTGTAACCTGACATATATTCATAGCACTAAGAAAATGGTGGAGCTTCCTTTGAAAGTCTGCCTTAGCTTTTCAGTGGCTACCTTTGCTGCCTTAGCTTTTCAGCGGCTACCCTTGCTTTATTGTTTGGGTCGGTCTTGAAATGGTTTGTAAACATGTGGGTGTGCGTATGCCAGGGAAGTTATAAAAATGTGTTTTCATGTCACACGTTACACGTGTTACGTTTTACATGGGTTTCATGTCACATATAACACATGCATGTCCGAGAAGTTCAACCTATAACACGTGTTAGTTGTGTTGTGCTGTAACATAAACATGGTCATGATCCAACGGTCCCGAGAATTGGATCTTATTTCCCTTGAATCCATCACCGTCCTAATAACAAAAGATAAGATAACCGTTAAGTCGTTAACCAGACATAAATATTAACACATTCATAGCCAAAAAAATCTTTTTTCTCAGATAACATCACAAAAACAGTTACTATTCAGATCAAAAGCCCCAAACAAAGCAACCAAACCAACAAAAAACAGTTACTATTCAGATCAAAAGCTCAAACAAACAACCAAACCAAGCACAACTTTTTAACACAAAAATAAAAACCTGCAAATTAATCTTACACAACTGAAACAACAACTAACAAAGTACACAGAACTAAAAACCTGCAATTAATTCGTCATACCCTAATACATGTCTCTAATACATCGTCATACCCTAATACATGTCTCTATAACATGTTACTATGGTTTAGCTATGAAACAGGAGTTCAGACTATAACACGTGTTACGTTGGTTGTGCTGTAAGACAAACTTGGCTTAGTTGTGAAACAGGAGTTCAGACTATAACACGTGTTACGTTGGTTGTGCTGAAAGACAAACTTGGCTTTTCGTTTCTAAAAACAGATGTCGAGAAGTTCAAACTATAACACGTGTTAGTTGTGTTGTGCTGTAACATAAACATGGTCATGATCCTTAAGCATCTGATCCACGTTTGACAAAACCAATGGTCCCGAGAATTGGATCTTGTTTCCCTTGTATCCATCACCATCCTAATAACAAAAAGATAAGATAACCCTTAAGTCGTTAACCAGACATAACCATGGTTTTTTCATTCAGCAAGTGTAACGGCTGAAAATGAGAAAACAACATCAAATAAGGACACAAATGAAGATAATGACATAAACATTAAAGATCTATAATACGAAACATTAACGGTCTATAATTTGTAATCTATACGAACATTAACGGTTGTTCGTGATTCATAATAACGGTTGGAATTATACAAACTGTAATTTGTAATCTATAAGACACATTAACGGTCTAATTACGAACATTAACTATTATACTTGGTGTTCGTGTTTCAAAACCCATATTCTATAATCGGCTGAAAATAAAAAAACTACTGAAGCAAACAAGCAAGATAAAAACGTGAGCATTAATAGACTTGTTGTTCGTGTTTCACATTAACGAGATCCCCCCTAAATCATCATATCCAAACAACAAACAAAAACCCACAATGCAATAATCAAATCAAGAAACTAAATCAAGATTACCTCATCGCAAATATCACCACAAATATCGGAACCAAATCGAATCAAATAATAAAAAAGGAAGAAACTTTATTCACACCCTTGTTCACCACAAGATCTGGACAAACATTGGAAGGTGAGAGAAGAAGAAGAAGAAAAGCGAACCAAAGCCCACTAGCCCAGATCGTAGTAAAGATCTTGTTTAGGAAGATGAATACTCCACAATACATTAATGGTGCTCCATAGATCTACCATTGTTGATGGATGCTCCATAGTTCATTAATGGTGGATCTAGTTTGAAATAAGTGGTTTAAGAAGATGAAGAAATTGTGAAAAAACAAGCTTTCTAATTTGAATTTGGTTAAACGAAAATAGAGGAGGATGGAAGAGAATGATGTGATGTTAGATATTAATGAGGGTGTCAAATCACTTTTTGAGTAGGCTAGGAATATGTTGAATTACCAATGTGCCCTCAAGATTAAAAAATGATATTATGGAAGCTGGGACATGTGGCCAAATGTAGGCCATTAGATGGGTTTCCAAAGTTTTTTAAAAATAAAGGGTTTCTTGTGTAGCATTACCCTATATATATATACTAGTCATTTACCCGCGCGATGCGGCGGGAGTGGCGATTTACAATAGGATACTTGTTCACCGTTAGTTTATCATGATATGTTAGCACTGGTTTTTCTTACAAGGCGGAAACGACGATTTATATCGCGATACTCATTTTCTTTTAGTTTATCAATCATTCCGATAAGCAACATTTGAGGTATATAATCCGTCTCCTCTAAGTCTTTGGTGGAGGCACTAATACCTTTGTATTTTTTATCGTGATATCCATCTTGACCCACTTGTTGAAAAGTATAATTTAAATCGAGTTTATCAATGATGAATAAAACATTCAAAGTTTGTTATAGTAATAAAAATAATTAAAAAAGGGGTCAAATGCCATAATGAGGTTAAACGTGTGTGTCAAAATAGCCTTATTGAAATGCTTTCATGTCCTAAAAAAATGTTTTTCAAAGAAATTACATTATCATTTTAAATATAACATATCTTAACCATAATATAATAACTATCTTCATAATTAAAAAAAATCATAATAAAAAAAAAGAAAGACAAAACGGTGTCAATAGGTTGGGCTTAACCCTACGTGTTTCAACCCATACCCATGTAGCTGGTTACTATCCCTGCTCAATGCGACAATTTACAACACCGAACTCATTTTATGTTAATTTATCAATCCTCGTATGATATATTGTATAGTACTTCTGCGGCGGGGATATCGTACAAGTACATTTCAATATGAGCTGGTTTTGATTATGGAAAAGTAGATAAAAATACGCGTCACAGCCTAAATGTAAGAAAATGTTACGTTGTAAAAAATAAGTGTCAAGGAACATCACGTTATGAATATCTTAAAGCTAACACCATGAACCTACTTTACATTGACCCACTTGACCTACTGTGTGTATATATATATATATATATATATACAGGATAAGGATCATGTGAGAAGTAGTAGGCTAATTGAGAAACTTGAGAAGCATTCTGTACCACATATTTTTTTAAATGCAAAAAAAAGGTGAAAAAAAGGTGAAAAATATGCAAATTTTTTTTCAATTTTAAACATGTATATACATATATGTATAATTGACAATATACATATATGTATAGTTAAAAGATTAACAATATACACATGTGTATAAATAAATAAAAAATAATAAATCCTTAAAGAAAAAGCTGCGATTTTTCCAAAAAAAAAAAATTTGCATTTTTTTCACTTTTTTTTTTGCATTTTTTGTTTACAGAAAATGTGTGGCCCACATTGCTTCTCAAGTTTCTCAAGTATGGTGGACTTCTCTTAGGATCCCTACCATATATATATATATATATATATATATATATATATATATATATATATATATATATATATATATATATATATATATATATATATATATATGGTAGGAGTTGGCTACAAAGTCCAAAACTCTTAAAAAGTGTAAGAAGTCATAAAACAGTAAAACACCATAATGCCAGTCAAAAAACACACCCAAAACCCGCAGATAATAGAGTAAAGATTACTAAAACATTATATCTATGGCTTTTGTTTTGTTTTTTTAGATGTTAGGTTTCTAATTATCGAATGATTGACATTATTGTGTTTTATGTTAATTATCATGTTATGTTTTATATTCGTAGTTGTATGATGGTGTATTTGATGTATTTATGGACCGTTAGGGTTCTTATATAGTGTGTAGAAATATTCACTCTATATTGGTGAGTTTTAGTGTGCTTTATAGCTACATTATGGCTTTCTACTACATTTTAGGAGTTTTAGACTTTGTACCTGAACCCCACTATATGTCACACCCTCAAATTCCACATGCGGAGTACTACCGCGAGGCGTGTGACTGACTAGGATCCAGCCACTAGTCATATTGAACAAATAAAAGGAGTAATATAGTTCACCAAACCAATACGATTAGCGACCACTAAAGTTTAAGTCCAAAAGTTCTTAAGATCAAAACAGCAGTTTAAGTAAATAGCGGAAGCATAGGTAAAATAGTTTAAACATAAGTTCATAGATCATTATTATTAAGGAACCCAGCACGGGTTAATGACGACCACTACACTTCCCCAAGCCACAAGCTCCAAAGTTACTGAGTACCTGCAAAGCACGCAGTAGGGTGTCAACATAAAGTTGGTGAGTTCATGAGTTTGTCCAGTTTTAATTCCAAAAACTTGTTTAAGTAGTTAAGTTACTCATTTATATCATGCCATGGGGAGATACCCCATATGTAAGCTACTAAACTGCATTATACCGAATACTCTACGACCTCTATTTGTTTGCCCCGCGTTGTCAATGTCTATCATCATTGAGGGGTTTTGCCTGAGTCTATTAGTTCTCGCCCGTCCTCGAAAGGCACGGTGTGAGGTTGGTGAAACCTAAATAGCGCTATCAACTAATAACCCGTTCGCTCGGCCCCGGCGACTAATCGGTATCATAAGTAGCGACTTTCGTGATAGATTTTCGTTTAGTACCCTTGTTGCATCTAATATAAATAGTAATTAACTGAGCATTCCACACAAGGGGAGAAAAGTATGTTTGTACCCCTCACAAGGAGGTAGCGTTGTTTGTATCCCACACAAGGAGATCGCGTTATTCGTTCCGTTTCCCAACCACCGGGAACGCATGTTCTTGGTAAAAGTTGTGAACTCACATCGGTTTGCTCGGCAGACAGTTTACTTGGTTAGGTTTGCTGGTCAACCATATCCTATTATGGTTACCAGTATAGGTCAGGTTTGGGTACAAATGATTCACGTATATCCTACATGTATCTAACACATAGCATGCATGTCAAAACATCATACAAGGTATTTGGGCCTAACCTAGCATGTGAACAATAAACAATAACTGTTAACATGTAGCCCAAAACATAGCATTCAATTGTGTGGCCCAAGTAAACAACAACCCAATAACTAGGTAAATCAGTCCAATCTAAACCATGTGGTCTCGACTCGAAAACAGAGGTTTCGAGTCGCAATCATGGGTTTTCGAGTCGCAATCTAAGAGGTCTCGAGTTGTGCATCTTTGAGTCGCAACCTTTATGTCACACCCCCAAAATCCACACGCGGAGTATCACCGCTTGGAGGCGTGACTGACCAGGATCAAGCCACCAATCATATTGAACATATAAGTAAATAGTAAAAGTCATTCATCAATACGATAGGTGTTTTCAAAACCAAACATAAACAAGTGTCTAGCGGAAGCATAAGTATGTAAACCCAATGTAAATCATAAATTCAAATGTTTAAATATTTAACATGGCATCCTCGATCCATGTCCCACAACGACCTGCTCCTCCGTGTGCAAGCTCCATATGTACCTAAGGTCCTGCAAGGCATGCAGCAGAGAGTCAACAACTAGTTGAGCGAGTTCACAGTTAATAGTTCAGTAATAGTAATAGTATAGTAAGCCTTGTGTTCGTTCATTAAGTCATGTATCGTATTAGTTCGTATCGCGGCCCTCTAGGCATGTATGCGAAGATTAGGGAAAGTTTCCCGAGTATTCTAGACTAGGTATATTTGTATCGCGGCCACCCGACATATGTGCGAAGTTTAGTGTATAGTTCGCGGCCTTCCCAGGCATGTGTGCGAAGATTAATCATATTATCGCGGCCAACCCTGGCATGTGTGCGAAGATCAGTCATATTATCGCGGCCAACCCCGACGTGTGTGCGAAGATCAGTTCTATTAGTATCACTAGTCTAGCCGTATCTTATCAATAATCCTTCCTCACCCGAGGACCATATAACTAAGTTCCATAAGCTAGGTAAGTACAAGTAAATAATCCAAACCCATTCCCACCCTAGGAACCCCATGCCTTGGCTGTGTGAACTCACCTTGGTTTGCTCGGTATGCTAGGTTATCTGCTCGCAAATAATCAATCACGTCCTAAGGTACAGAATCAGTTTATGTTTCATGTTGTTCACGTATAAGTATAATCACAGTGGATACTGAATCAATGTTCATCACATAGTACAAAGCACGTATACAAACTTGTACAAGTTATGTTTAACCTTTAACGGCAGTTAGTTAGTTCAGTTAACACTTAACAGAAAATAAATAAGTTACCGTGCCGATTACCCATTTGGCGAAACACCCTTGTTTCGCCATGAACCCCTTCGACGAAACACTTTCGTTTCGTCATGTTTGTTTAGTCACAATTGGTTTCGGCGAAATGTATTTGTTTCGTCATGTCAGTTACGTCATGTTATCAGTTACAAAGTTTTCATAGAAATCCTAATCATGCTAGCAGCCGTCATCAACCATGCAATCATCATCATCAGAGACATAATCATTATCACACATAACTCCTAGTCTTTGTGCACACCCCTCGATAACAACATTTATTTGCACATGATAGACATCACAATTTACAAAGACTTTATACTACCCACATCATAATACACATGGCCGATGCTATGACATAGTCACATGAATAATCTGACACTACAAGACCCTCATATATTTCATCATTATCATTACATAACATCAACAATTAATTCAAGAACATGGGCCTTACCTAACAAATCTGACAACACTTAATCAAATGTGCACATGGTTGGGTTTTATCGAAACCACAAACATCAACGTGGCCGCCATTTGCTTGTTATCTCCTTTGACTTAATCAAAACCACCACACCCTATTATTGGACCGATTTCTATAAATTATCACATAAAGTCATCACATGCACACACATAACAACCATCACATGTTTCGCATAACAACATATACAACTGATCAAATCATGCATAACAACTCAGAGCATCATAATCATATATTCAATAATCCGATAAAGATTAACACTAACCGAACGAACGAGGCAACAACTTGATTGATCTAGTGGGTTCCGGGGACACACGCTTGCCATCAGTTTTCAAGGTGAGCGAGAGAGAGAATGTGTTTTAGGGTTTGTTAAACTGCCCAACTAATGCAACCTATCAGTTATAAAATAGAATTATAACATGTTGGGCCCTCGACTGGGCTTTGGGCCGGCGAAACGGATCAACCGACGGAACGGTTTCGTTTCATTGAGGTGAGGTCGGCGAAACACATTGGTTTCGTCGAGATGCTGATGACGGAACAGATTTCCTGTTTCGTCGGGTTGACCATGGCGTAACTCTTGTTTGGCAAATAAGTCTCAATTTTATAATAGCAATCACATACATGCAACAATCACAATACGTTTTATTATAGCACAACGTGTACAGTTACAAGTCAAACAAGTCAAACAACTAAATAGTCAAAGTCAACGTGCATTAAATGCGAAAGTGAAAGTCGGAAACTCGAGTTGTCACATTATCCCCAACTTGAAAGAAATTTCGTCCCGAAATTTAGCATGCGGTTACTGAGGAAGCTAGGTAAGTTGTATCGTTTACTGGTTTTCCTGGGGTGTCACATCATCCCCCCGTTGATTTGGAATTTCGTCCCGAAATTCTGCAGTAGTAGCTTCGGCCTCAGTAGTAGTTGCATTGGTTCCGAATAACTGGGGATACTTGAGTTTCATTTGATCTTCACGTTCCCAGGTGAACTCTGGGCCGCGACGGGAGTTCCAACGAACTCGTACAAGAGGGATTCTCGTGTTCTTGAGGACCTTAACATCCCGGTCCGTGATTTCAACTGGTTCCTCGACGAACTGCAACCGCTCGTTGATAGTGAGTTCCTTCAAAGGAACTATAAGGGTCTCATCTGACAGACACTTCTTCAGATTCGACACGTGAAAGACGTTGTGAACTGCACTGAGTTCAACTGGTAAGTTCAGTCTGTAGGCCACTTTGCCTATTTTCTCTATGACTTCGAATGGTCCAACGTATCGTGGATTGAGCTTGCCTCGTCTGCCAAAACGAACAACACCCTTCCAGGGTGAAACCTTGAGTAGCACTCGATCCCCAACCTGGAACTCGAGTAGTTTCCTGTCTTTATCTTCGTATGCTTTCTGACGGTCACGAGCTGCGGCCATGCGTTGTCGTATTTGAGCAATCTTTTCAGTAGTATCAACTACCATTTCTGGACCTGTGATCTGACTGTCACCCACCTCTGCCCAACAAAGAGGTGATCGGCATTTACGCCCGTACAATGCCTCAAATGGAGCAGCTTTAATGCTGGTGTGGTAGCTGTTATTGTACGAAAATTCCACAAGTGGCAGATGTTTTTCCCAGCCATTGCCAAAGTCAATTACGCACGCCCGAAGCATGTCTTCTAGAGTTTGAATAGTGCGCTCAGACTGCCCATCTGTCTGAGGATGATAAGCTGTGCTCATGTCTAAACGAGAGCCAAAAGATTTGTGCATTGCTTGCCATAGTTCTGAAGTAAAACGTGCATCACGATCAGAGATAATAGAGGTGGGCACCCCGTGCCTCGAGACCACTTCCCTCAAGTAAACGTCTGCTAAAGTAGAGAACTTGTCTGTTTCCTTAATAGCCAAGAAGTGAGCAGACTTTGTGAGTCGATCCACGATCACCCAAATAGTATCATTTCCGCGCTGAGATCTAGGTAAGCCAGTAACAAAATCCATGGAAATTTGTTCCCATTTCCATTGTGGTATCTCAGGTTGTTGGAGTGGGCCTGATGGTTTCTGATATTCCGCTTTAACTCTCGCACAAGTCAAGCACTTGCTAACGTAAGTGGCTATGTGAGCCTTCATGCTAGGCCACCAATATGTAGTTTTCAAGTCGTGGTACATCTTATCCGAACCAGGATGTACCGAGTAGCGAGACTTATGAGCTTCATCCATTACAAGCTCACGTAAGTTACCATAGAGTGGGACCCAGATGCGTCCCGTTACATAGTAGGCGCCGTCTGCCTTTTGTTCCAACCGTTGTCTTGAGCCGCGTAGGGCTTCAGCCCTGACGTTTTCTGTTTTCAATGCTTCTACCTGAGCATCTCATATCTCTGCAGGAAGACCAGACTGAATAGTGAGTTGCAATTCTCGTACACGCCTAGGTGTAGTATCCTTTCGACTGAGGGCATCAGCCACCACATTGGCTTTGCCCGGATGGTACTTTATAGCACATTCGTAATCGTTCAGTAGCTCGACCCATCGACGTTGTCGCATGTTTAATTCTTTCTGATTGAAAATATGCTCAAGACTCCTATGATCGGTGTAGATGGTGCATTTAGTGCCATACAGGTAATGTCGCCATATCTTGAGCGCAAAAACAACAGCTCCCAGCTCTAAATCGTGTGTTGTGTAATTCCGTTCGTGAATCTTAAGTTGGCGCGAAGCATAAGCAATGACTTTATCCCGCTGCATCAACACACATCCAAGACCCTTGATAGACGCGTCGCAGCAGACTACAAAATCGTCCGTGCCTTCAGGCAATGAGAGGATAGGTGCGCTACAAAGTCTATCCTTTAAGTGTTGAAACGTTGTTTCCTGTGTATTACCCCAATGGTAAACAACACCTTTCTGCGTCAGTAATGTGAGCGGCTGTGCAATCTTTGAGAAGTCTTTGATAAACCGTCTGTAATAACCCGCCAAACCCAAGAATTGGCGTATTTCGGTTGGTGTGCGAGGTGCAGGCCAGTTCTTGATCGAATCTACCTTGGATGGATCAACATGAATCCCATCCTTGTTTACCACGTGGCCTAAGAAGTGGACTTCACGAAGCCAGAAGTCACATTTGGAAAACTTAGCGTACAGCTGTTCCGTTCGAAGGAGTTCCAAAATAAGTCGTAAGTGCTGCTCGTGTTCCTCCCGATTCTTCGAGTAGATCAGGATGTCATCAATGAAAACAATAACAAACTTGTCAAGATAGGGTTTGCACACCCTGTTCATAAGGTCCATGAAAATCGCAGGCGCGTTCGTTAACCCGAATGGCATGACTAGAAACTCGTAGTGACCGTAGCGTGTTCTGAATGCTGTTTTGGAGACGTCCTCATCCTGGACTCTCAGTTGGTGATAACCTGACCTCAGATCAATCTTCGAGTAATAGCTCGACCCTTGCAACTGGTCGAATAAGTCGTCGATGCGTGGAAGTGGATAGCGATTCTTCACAGTCACCTTGTTCAGTTCGCGGTAGTCTATACACATGCGGAAGGTACCGTCCTTCTTCTTTACAAATAGTACTGGAGCTCCCCAGGGCGAAGAGCTAGGGCGAATGAAACCCTTTTCCAATAGTTCTTGCAGTTGCTTGGAAAGTTCTTCCAGTTCAGTTGGAGCTAAGCGATAAGGTGCTCGAGCTATAGGTGCTGCTCCTGGCGCTAGCTCGATCTGAAATTCGACCTGGCGATGTGGCGGTAACCCAGGTAACTCTTCAGGAAACACTTGAGGAAAATCGCGTACTACTGGAATATCCTCAATATTTTTCTCTTTCTTCGATGTATCAGTAACGAGTGCTAAAACAGCTGTGTGGCCCTTTCGTAAACACTTCTGCGCCTTCAAAAAGGAGATGATGCCACTCACGACACCACTCTTGTCGCCTTGAACTTCGAGAGGTTCCTTGCCAGTACGGGGAATACGAATGATCTTCTCCTTGCATAGGATCTCTGCTTGTCGTTGGGATAACCAATCCATACCGATGACGATATCGAAACTACCCAGAGTTATAGGAATGAGGTCGATAGAGAAAGTCTGACCAGCGAGGATAAGATTACAACCCTGAACTATGTGTGTGGCTTCTAGACTTTTACCGTTAGCTAACTCTACGACATGTTTGGTGTTCAAAAGTGTTGGTGCGCGTTTAAGCATTTGACTAACTTTCAGAGACATATAACTGGTATCCGCACCCGAATAAAATAATACAGTAACATAAAAGTCGTCGAGAAGAAACTTACCCATAACCACATTAGGATCATTCCTTGCATCACCCTGACCAATCACAAATGCACGACCCCTAGCACCATTGTTGTTGTTGTTTCCCCCATTATGGTTCCCATTGCCCTGATTATTGTTGTTGTTATTCTGATTCTGGTTTAACTGGGGACAGTCACGTTTGAAATGACCTTCAGCCCCACACTGGAAACACCCCCGGTTTCCTCGCTGTGGCTGCTGTTGCTGGTTCTGTGGAGCTGGTAGTGGGAGTTGCTGATTCTGATTTGCAGGTCGCACACTCCTGCAGTCTTTAGCTTCATGCCCTAACTTGAGACATCTCTGACAACGTTCCTTGCGACACCGTCCACTGTGATGTCTGTTGCACCTATTACATAGTGGGTGAATTCCCCGATATCCACCCTGCCCCTGCCCACCAGACGACTGCTGGCTCGGACTCTGGTAACCATTGGTCTTGCGCTGCTGCTGTGCTTGTGACTGAATGGTAGCTGAACCCCTGCTGGAATCCCCCTCCCATTTCCGCTTGTTGTCACTGGGAGTAGCAGGAGTAGCTGAAGTGGTAACGGTAGTAGTAATACTGATGCGTTTAGGCAGTCTGTTCTGTTCCACTGCCTGGTCTGTGAGACGGTGAGCTAACTTGATGATCTGCTGAATGGTGCCAAGATTCGCTGAGGTTACGTGACTTTGAATTTCCGGCACCAGACCATTGAGATACAGTTCGATACGCTTAATGGGAGGGTCCACCATAGTTGGACACAAAATGGCCAGCTCATTCGATCTTTTGGTGTAGGCTTCAATTTCTGACCCCGTCATTTTCAAGTGGTAAAACTCTACCTCCAGCTTATGAATGTCATCACGGCTACAGTATTCCTCTTTGATCATCTCTTTAGAATTGTTCCATGGGGTGGCGTTAGCAGCAACCAACCCCAGCATTTGGACTTGAGCTTTCCACCATGTGAGGGCTAAACCCTCGAGAGTACCGGTAGCATACTTCACCCTGCGTGCCTTAGGGCATTCACACATCTCAAATACTGACTCAAGCTTTTCAAACCAATGGAGAAGTCCAACTGCTCCTTCCGTGCCACTGAATGTGCTAGGACGACAGTCCATGAAAGTCTTGAAGGTGCAAACAGGTGGTTGACCTGTTGTGTAAAAGAATCAGGACAAGGTTAAACACAAGAGCTGGTTTAGGAGTGTAGGATCTAAAGATCCTAGTGTGAGTTACAACTACAGGGTATACCTCCTGCTTGAGCGGCTGCAACTGCCGCAGCAACTTGTTCGTTGATGAGAGCCGTCAACTGGGCTTGTGTCATGTTAATGCGTCCAGCCATGATCTTCATAGCAAATATGACATAAGTGAGAGAGGTTCGCGAGTAGTGCGATGACAGAAGAGAGTAAGCACACAAGTGTTCTCATGCAATAGTGTTACGTTAATCTAAGCATACCCTGAGCAAGGTTCTATGCAATTCTAGCAAGTAGGCAATAAAACATGTACCATATTACCTAGGATGTTGAGTCTTGCACGTGGAGCGAAGCGTCGTTGTGGATCGTTGAGCATTGTTCTGGTTATAGTTTGGTTTTAATAAAAACATTTTCCCCTTATTAAAACCGAGTTCTCTATAACCAATGGCTCTGATACCAATCTGTCACACCCCCAAAATCCACACGCGGAGAATCACCGCTTGGAGGCGTGACTGACCAGGATCAAGCCACCAATCATATTGAACATATGAGTAAATAGTAAAAGTCATTCATCAATACGATAGGTGTTTTCAAAACCAAACATAAACAAGTGTCTAGCGGAAGCATAAGTATGTAAACCCAATGTAAATCATAAATTCAAATGTTTAAATATTTAACATGGCATCCTCGATCCATGTCCCACAACGACCTGCTCCTCCCTGTGCAAGCTCCATATGTACCTAAGGTCCTGCAAGGCATGCAGAAGAGAGTCAACAACTAGTTGAGCGAGTTCACAGTTAATAGTTCAGTAATAGTAATAGTATAGTAAGCCTTGTGTTCGTTCATTAAGTCATGTATCGTATTAGTTTGTATCGCGGCCCTCTAGGCATGTATGCGAAGATTAGGGAAAGTTTCCCGAGTATTCTAGACTAGGTATATTTGTATCGCGGCCACCCGGCATGTGTGCGAAGTTTAGTGTATAGTTCGCGGCCTTCCCAGGCATGTGTGCGAAGATGAGTCATATTATCGCGGCCAACCCTGGCATGTGTGCGAAGATCAGTCATATTATCGCGGCCAACCCCGGCGTGTGTGCGAAGATCGGTTCTATTAGTATCACTAGTCTAGCCGTATCTTATCAATAATCCTTCCTCACCCGAGGACCATATAACTAAGTTCCATAAGCTAGGTAAGTACAAGTAAATAATCCAAACCCATTCCCACCCTGGGAACCCCATGCCTTGGCTGTGTGAACTCACCTTGGTTTGCTCGGTATGCTAGGTTATGTGCTCGCAAATAATCAATCACGTCCTAAGGTACGCATGTGTACAAAATCAGTTTATGTTTCATGTTGTTCACGTATAAGTATAATCACAGTGGATACTGAATCAATGTTCATCACATAGTACAAAGCACGTATACAAACTTGTACAAGTTATGTTTAACCTTTAACGGCAGTTAGTTAGTTCAGTTAACACTTAACAGAAAATAAATAAGTTACTGTGCCGATTACCCATTTGGCGAAACACCCTTGTTTCGCCATGAACCCCTTCGACGAAACACTTTCGTTTCGTCATGTTTGTTTCGTCACAATTGGTTTCGGCGAAATGCATTTGTTTCGTCATGTCAGTTACGTCATGTTATCAGTTACAAAGTTTTCATAGAAACCCTAATCATGCTAGCAACCGTCATCAACCATGCAATCATCATCATCAGAGATATAATCATTATCACACATAACTCCTAGTCTTTGTGCACACCCCTCGATAACAACATTTATTTGCACATGGTAGACATCACAATTTACAAAGACTTTATACTACCCACATCATAATACACATGGCCGATGCTATGATATAGTCACATGAATAATCTGACACTACAAGACCCTCATGTATTTCATCATTATAATTACATAACATCAACAATTAATTCAAGAACATGGGCCTTACCTAACAAATCTGACAACACTTAATCAAATGTGCACATGGTTGGGTTTTATCGAAACCACAAACATCAACGTGGCCGCCATTTGCTTGTTATCTCCTTTGACTTAATCAAAACCACCACACCCTATTATTGGACCGATTTCTATAAATTATCACATAAAGTCATCACATGCACACACATAACAACCATCACATGTTTCGCATAACAACATATACAACTGATCAAATCATGCATAACAACTCAGAGCATCATAATCATATATTCAATAATCCGATAAAGATTAACACTAACCGAACGAACGAGGCAACAACTTGATTGATCTAGTGGGTTCCGGGGACACACGCTTGCCGTCAGTTTTCAAGGTGAGCAAGAGAGAGAATGTGTTTTAAGGTTTGTTAAACTGCCCAACTAATGCAACCTATCAGTTATAAAATAGAATTATAACATGTTGGGCCCTCGACTGGGCTTTGGGCCGGCGAAACGGATCAACCGACGGAACGGTTTCGTTTCGTTGAGGTGAGGTCGGCGAAACACATTGGTTTCGTCGAGATGCTGATGACGGAACAGATTTCCTGTTTCGTCGGGTTGACCATGGCGTAACACTTGTTTGGAAAATAAGTCTCAATTTTATAATAGCAATCACATACATGCAACAATCACAATACGTTTTATTATAGCACAACGTGTACAGTTACAAGTCAAACAAGTCAAACAACTAAACAGTCAAAGTCAACGTGCATTAAATGCGAAAGTGAAAGTCGGAAACTCGAGTTGTCACACTTTAGGTCTCGGGTCAGGCCTTAAGTCGAGATCATGAGATCTCGAGCCGCAATCTACCCGGTCTCGAGTCCCCTTGTGACAACTGGTACAAAACCGGTAATTTCCGTACTATGAAATTAATTATTTCATATCTGCAATTAAGTGCTTAAACGTCAACATTATGTGCATACTTGCTTTACATATGAATTCATGCATGTTTTATACTTCAAATATTGCATTGTGCATTACATTAAGCGTTGCGTCAGAAAGACTAGTAAACTCACCGGTAAGACACGTTGTGTCAGCACTTCCACAGAAAGCAGTCAGACAATAGATTTAGGGCCTAGGAATAGCTTCAACACCAAAACCACATTAAAACCCAATTGTGGATGCAAGGGTTAACATATACACTTTTCGGAAGCTAAAATAAGCACTAAAAGACACCCGAAACTCACTTTAAATGCTGAATTCTACAAAATTCAGCAGAAAAACACCAAAAACAACATTTAAACACCAAAATACCATGCTGAATTGATGTTTTAGTGTCCAGAATAACTTGTAAAGTGTCGGGAATTAAAACTGTCACCAAAGGTGCTTCATATCTAGTAAAACTGTGCAATTAAGCACTTTAAGGAACCGTTAACCGAATGAATAACCGAACACTACCCAAAACATCAAAACTAGACTAGAAGCATTGTTTTTATGATATTAAGCTAGTTATGGTGATAAAATACCTTAAAAATCATAAAAACACCTAAACACACTTAAACTTACATAAGCCTTCTAGTTTACACTTATAACCCACAACTTCCAAATTTGTGCACTTTACCCCCCCCCCCCCCCTTTATGTGGCCGGCCCCAAACATGGCCCCACTACTTCCCCATTAAAATATTGCTAAATGTATTCAAGATATCCAACACTTAAACCCATGGATAATCTAATGTTGGAGTTTATAAAGACTTGTCTAAAGGATCTTGAACCTTATCTCATCACCTTCAAATTTCACCATCTTTCTCTTCTCTTCTTCTACCTCACGGCCACACCCACACCTACATACATCACCATCTTTCACTCATAATCAAGAAGATCTAAGGTTATACAAAGATGCTAGAAGGTGTTTAAGGAAGGTTTCAAGCAAAGAAAGTGGAAGGACCTTGCTAAGGAGCTTTTAACCACTCATCTTCCTCATTCTTCATCATATTCTTCCTTATGCCACTTCTCTTGCCATTAGAGATAGTAGTAAGCCTTCTAAACACTATTTTACTTCATATTAGTGTTATGTACAAGTCACACCATCTAAGAAACTACACTTTTAAAGATGAAGATGTAAAGATCTAACATAATCTAACGGAAAACCAGTGATTTTAGTGATGTTTGATGTTTGTGATGAAGTTGTTGATGTTGAATCTTGTGCTTATGTTTACATCTATCATGTTAAAGATTGTTAGAAGCTTAGATCTAACAAGTTTAAGCATGGATCCTGAAAGATCCATGGTTAAACTTGAAGATGAACTTGTGAAGCCTTTATGTGAACTTGAAAGATGATTTTTAAAGCAAGATCTTGTGTTCTTGAAGTAACTAAGTTTATGTAAAACTAACTTTTGAAAATAAACTCCATGAAAAGTTTGTAAAAGATTCATCAAGATGCTTGTTTATGAAAGATTCAAGTATGTTAAGTATGGATCTTAGAAGATCCATGGTGAAACATGGTTTTAAACCTAAAGACCTTTTAAATGAGCAAAAGAATGGTTTTAGAACATGATTTTCAAGACTTTGAAACCCTAAAACTCATGGACGGTTTAGTTAGTAAGTTAAAGTTCCATAAAAGGTTTGTTTAAAATTTGCAAGAACACTTGTTTATGAAAGATCCTTGTATGTAAAGTGTAAATCTAAAAAACTACACAATTTTAACAAAAATCAAGTTCATCATAAGGTTTTACATGATATAATTAGTGTATGTTACTTGTGAAAATTGTGGGAAATTGTTTTGGTGGTGAAAAGAAAATAAATACATGTTTTGAAAACCAGGGAAACCTTCATTTTTAAGGGAAACTATGTCAAAATTTTAACACTTAGAAAAATATAAGTTTTGGTGAAACTTATTCCCCAAAAATTCACCTAAAAGTATTTATCAAGGTTTCCTAATTTTTGTACAAAATTACAAGGTAAGAAATAAGGATTTCTTCAAGTTAAAATAAATATTAAGTATGTATATTTTTAGGGAAGATATATATATTTAGTGATCACCAAATTTTGTGCTAAGTGTATATTATGTCTATTACATGTAGTAGTGTATTAGGATCATGAAAATACACTAAATACTCCAAAGGAGTATCACCAACAAAATACACATGAAAATACACAACAAATTGTCACACCCTGACTTTTGCGGAAGCGCGATTATGTGTGACTTGGGCTTAATATCATTGCATTCAACCATAACAAACAACTATATGATAAAACCATGATGCTCATCCATAAATTAAGTTTCAACACATTACAACCAACATTGTTTTAAACACAGACTTCAAGTTTGAAATACATATATAACAACCGAAGTTTGAAGTTCCATAACGGACTTGACATGATACAACGATAAAACAAGGCTTTGAAATGTCTGTCTCATCTGGGATGAGACATCTACTCCAATCCCTACAAAAGGTGGGATGATATCATTTATTTGGAAGACACAACTTGTAAAACTTCAGTGCCTGCCAGATCCATTTCAATTCCCTGAAATACATGTAGTTTGAAAACATCAACAAAAGTTGAGCGAGTTCATGTGTTTTGTATGTGAGCTCGAATAAACTTTGTAATCATTGTAAGTATGTATGTATTTGTAAAAACCCGGTATGAAAGCAAACAAGGAAACAGATCAATTAATGGTTTACAAGGCCATTAATATGTGTGACGTGATGCAGGAAGGCTCAATTCTAGCGGATTTTGTACCGGGCTTCCGGCTGGAAGACATAGTCACCTCATGGGCCAAATCCCGGTCCTCATGGGTGGGGCTCTCAACACCCAAATAGATCTATCACTCATGTCCCTCGGTCCTACTACGAGGATTAATTGTGACAACTCGTAATTTAGAACCCTTCTTTGTATCTCGACGTTACATGCTTGAACGTTATGTAACTAGTTGACATGTTGGTTTAATGAATGTTATAAGTGAATATTATGTGAATATGTGTCGTGCTTATATGTATGTGTAATATTTACGTGACCCGAGACACTAGGACCCGACTCGAGACCACTCGGTCTCGAGTAAACAGTGAACAGCTGGGCCGGTTAGGCCGTGCACCCCTAAGGCCACTCGGAATCCACTTAGAGTGCACCACCTTGTATAAAACCCAAAACCTACACTCACTCTCACACACACTCTCCCCTACACTCTCTCTCTAGAAAACCTTAAACCCTAGAGATCAAGCATCACCTCTCCTCTCCTTTTCTCTCGGATCAAACCGGCGACCACAAGGGGCTCTCGGATCAGCTTGTACACACCCATTTGGAAGCTTCATTCGTTACTACTTCACACCCTTGAACCCATACTTGAACCGGTTAGTGGTTTCTTTGCAAACCTATGTATATGCATGATTAAAGTGTTGATTATGTGATGATATGCATTGTGGCTATTGTTTGATTATAACAAAAGTGTTCGTTTGACTTAATGGGTTCTTGTTTGTTAAATGATACGTGTTTGGTTCCAATATCTTAGATGAACATGACTTTGGTAGGATAACATTTGAATAAGATGCTTGGAATGACAAGGAATGTTAGTTTAGGATTATTTATGATCATCCGATTTTATGATAGGTGTTATGGAACAAATGTTTTGTTTGATAATGATCCGCAAGATGATTTTGATATCTATATTATGTGTTATGATTCGGGACCATAGGATGAAGATGCTTGAATTAAAATGAAAACCGAAAAGATGAACTACTTGAAGATCATGAAAAATATTTGAAATATTGAGTTTTGATCTGTTTTGATTATGTATTAGACAAGAAAACATGTTTGTGTGTTTTGGTTGGATAGTACACAATTACATGAAATCGAAATTCTATTGGCTAGTACAAATGCCAGCAATCAGCAGGTGTGCCAGTCGAGAGCCCTGGTCTCCACTCGAGACCATTAGACCACAACTCGAAACCGCAGTGGTTGCGACTCGAGACCAACCCATGACAACTCGAGACAAGCTTCAAGGACTCGAAACCAGCAAGGTCTCGACTCAAGACCTCATGACCTCGACTCGAGACTGGACTCGAGACCTTTGAGGTTGCGACTCATCATGCACTACTCGAGACCAGACGCCCATGACTCGAGACCATCCGGGTTGCGACTCGAGACCGCATGTTCTCGAGTCGAGACCACCTAATCTCGATTGGGCTGCTTGACTCGGTCATTGGGGCGCCAAGTGTGACAATATGTTTTGGGCTTGTATCTGTGCTGCCATGCTATGTGTTGATTGACTGTTTAAGATTTAGAACAGGCCCAATAACTTAAAAGAATAATCGTATGATATGTATGCTATGTGTTAGATACGTGTAGGGCATGCGTGACTTCTTTGCATACAAACCTGACCTATACTGGTAACCATATTAGGACGTGGTGACCAGCACACTTAACCAAGTAAACTAAACTGCCGAGCAACCCAAGGTGAGTTCACACTCTCTACAAAGCATGGGATTCCCAGGGGTTGGGAATGGGGTTAAGGAACATGGGTTCCTCGTCCTTTATTGGGTAGGACAGTGTTGATTCAGGAATATAATTCCTCGTCCACTTAGACAGATAACTTTCACTAGACCAAAACTCTATCACGAAGTCCCTCCTTTTTATATCGACTTAATCGCCGGGCCAATGGCGAGCTGGTCATTAGTTAGATAGCGCTATTTAGGTTTGACAAACCTCACACCGTGCCGCAGAGGACGGGCGTGAACTAATGGACTATGGCACGTCGGTGATGATAGACACCGACGCCAAGGACACATAAACATGACTAACGTCAGTAGTCGATATGTAACGAGTCTAGTAACATACATGGGGTAGCCCCCACGGCCGTAGAGCCAGATAAACACACATGGGGTAGCCCCCATGGCTGGATTGCCAGAGTAATTGGGTTAAACAAATCACGTTTTCAACTATGGGGTAACCCCCACGGTAGGATGCCAGATAAAGGAAACTGTTTTCGAAACAACCTAAAACGAACACCCAACTGTGAACTCGCTTAACATTTTTGTTAACTCGTTACTACATGCTTTGCAGGTCAATAGGTACTTAGCTGGAGCTTTCATGGAAAGGAGTCGTTGTGGGACATGGACAGCTGTGTGCCATGTTAAACTTTGAAACAATTAAACTTATGTTTTGGTTTTAAACGTTATGCTTCCGCTTGCAACTTAAACTATGTTTTGTTTGGACACCAATTGTATTGGTTAGATTTTTATAATCACTTACATGCTTGTTCAATGTGATTGGTGGCTGGATCCTGGTCAGTCACGCCTCCAAGCGGTGGTATTCCGCAGGTGGATTTTGGGGGTGTGACAGATTGGTATCAGAGCCATCGGTTATAGTGAATTTGGTTTTAATAAGGGAAAAAGTTTTTGTTAAAACCAGACTATAACCTGAACAGTGCTCAACGATCCACAACGACGCTCCACTCCACATGCAAGACTCGACATTCTAGGTGATATGATTTATGTTTACATTGCCTACTTGCTAGATTATATAGAACATTGCGCATGGTATGGTTAGATAACGTAGTAACTACTGTTTGCAACATTGCGTGCTTACTCTCTTCTGTCGTCACACTTTCACGAACATCTCTCGTTCATGTTTTCCTCTGATATGAAGATCATGAGTGGACGCGTTAACATGACTCAAACCCAGTTGACGGATCTGATTAACAAACAAGTTGCTGCGGCACTTGCAGCCGCTCAGGCAGGAGGTCAACCTGCACGACCCCCTGTGAGCACTTTCAAGACCTTTATGGACTGTCGACCTAGTACCTTTAGTGGCACCGAAGGAGCGATAGGTCTCCTACACTGGATTCGCAGGATCGAATCTGCATTCGAAGAAAGTGAAAGCCCTACCAGTAAACGAGTAGAGTACGCTGCTAGTACCTTGCAAGGGAAAGCGTATTCTTGGTGGAACACACAAGTTCAGATGCTCGGATTGGCAGATGCGAATGCCACCCCCTGGAGCGATTTCAAGGATTTGATCAAGGAGGAATTCTCTCACCCGGACGACATTCTAAAACTTGAAATAGAGTACTATGGTTTGAAGATGGAAGGATCAGAGATCGAAGCGTACACAAAAAGATCCAACGACTTGGCTGCCCTATGTCCTAACTTGTCACAACCCATTTCTAGACGAATTGAGCTATACCTCAGAGGCTTAGCCCCAGAAATCCAAGGGTCCGTAATTGCGGCCAACTTTTCTACAATCCAACAAGTCGTTCGTTTGGCGCATCAGCTCACTGATCAGGCAGTGGAAGAGGGCAAGTTACCCAAGCGTAACCCTTCCAATGCAATTGCTCTTATTAACACCAAGCATATTTGGGGAGATCACCAGGGTGAGGGTCGTAGCTCTATACAACAGGACCCGCACGGGAAACTCGTACAGCAGGGGCTGAACTACCAAAATCAAGGGGGATACCTTGGGAATAAGCCGAAATGCCGCAAATGCCATCAACACCACACCGGGTCATGTGCGGGATCGTGTTGCCATCGGTGCAAGAAGACGGGACATATGGCTAGAGATTGCAGGAGCCCATATCCTGCAAACCGAAACCAGCAGCAGCAGCAGGGTAGCAAAAAGGGGTGTTTCCGTTGTGGGGCTGAAGGCCATCTTAAGAGGAACTGTCCGCAGATGAGGCAGAAACGCGACAACAACAACAACCAGGGCAACGGGAACAAAGACGGAGACTATAATGATAACCACAGGGCTGGTAAGCATGAGTTCCTGACTGGGCAAGGTGAAGCAAGGAATGACCCCAATGTTGTGACGGGTAAGTTCCTCCTCGACGACTTTTATGTTACAGTTTTATTTGATTCGGGTGCCGATACTAGCTACGTGTCACTAGAAGTTAGTCAAACGCTTAAGCGTATTCCAACACCTTTGAACAACAAGCACACTGTAGAGCTAGCAAATGGTAAGAGTTTAGAGGCCGCACACGTAGTCAAGGGTTGTAAACTTGTTCTTGCTAACCAGACCTTCTCTATCGACCTCATTCCTATCGTCTTGGGTAGTTTCGACGTTGTCATTGGGATGGATTGGTTATCCCAACACCGAGCAGAGATTCTTTGCAACGAGAAGATTGTTCGTATTCCTGGTTCCGGTAGTGAACCTCTCATGATTTGTGGAACAAGAGGGGTGCTGTTGAGAACATCATCTCTTTCCTTAAGGCCCAGAAGTGCTTGCGAAAGGGCCACACTGCCATTTTGGCTCTCGTTACTGACACCTCGGAGAAAGAGAAGAAGGTAGAAGATTTTCCAATTGTACGCGACTATCCTGAGGTATTTCCTGAGGAATTACCTGGCCTTCCGCCTCATCGCCAGGTTGAGTTTCAGATTGAACTAGCTCCTGGAGTTGCGCCTATAGCTCGTGCACCTTATCGTTTAGCTCCATCGGAGTTGGAAGAACTCTCTACGCAACTGCAAGAACTCTTGGATAAGGGTTTTATTCGTCCTAGCTCATTGCCCTGGGGAGCTCCAGTGCTATTTGTGAAGAAGAAAGACGGTACCTTTAGGATGTGTATCGACTATCGTGAACTCAACAAGGTGACGGTGAAGAATCGTTATCCCCAACCACGTATTGACGACTTGTTCGACCAGCTGCAAGGGTCGAGCTACTACTCAAAGGTTGATTTGAGGTCGGGGTATCACCAGCTGAGAGTCCGAGAAGAGGACGTCTCCAAAACGGCTTTTAGAACTCGTTATGGACACTATGAGTTTTTGGTCATGCCTTTTGGGCTGACAAACGCACCTGCGATTTTCATGGACCTGATGAATCGAGTGTGCAAGCCTTACCTGGACAAGTTCGTTATAGTATTCATCGATGACATCCTGACCTATTCTAAGAGTTAGGAGGAACACGAGCAGCATCTACGACTCATTTTGGAACTCTTTTGAACGGAACAGCTTTACGCAAAATTCTCGAAATGCGACTTCTGGCTTCGTGAAGTCCATTTCCTAGGCCATGTGGTAAACAAGGATGGGATTCATGTTGATCCATCCAAGGTAGACTCGATTAAGAACTGGCCTGCGCCTCGTACACCAGCGGAAATTCGCCAATTCTTGGGTTTGGCAGGTTACTACAGGAGGTTCATTAAGGATTTTTCCAAGATTGCACAGCCTCTCACCTCAATAACGCAGAAAGGGGTTGTTTATCGATGGGAAAATGCACAGGAATTAGCATTTCAGCATTTAAAGGATAGACTTTGCAGCGCACCTATCCTTTCATTGCCAAAGGGCACAGATGATTTTGTGGTTTACTGCGACGCATCAATTCAGGGTCTTGGTTGTGTATTGATGCAACGAGATAAAGTTATAGCCTACGCCTCACGCCAACTTAAAGTTCATGAAAGGAACTACACTACACACGATTTAGAGCTGGGAGCTGTTGTTTTTGCACTTAAGATATGGAGACATTACCTGTACGGTACCAAGTGCACCATTTACACCGATCACAGGAGTCTCGAGCACATCTTCAAACAGAAGGAGCTAAACATGCGTCAACGACGATGGGTCGAGTTATTAAACGATAACGAATGTGCAATCAAGTACCATCCTGGCAAAGCCAATGTTGTGGCTGATGCCCTTAGTCGAAAGGACACTGCGCCTAAGCGTGTGCGGGCATTGCAACTCACTATCCAATCTAGTCTTCCTTCCCAGATACGAGCTGCTCAGATAGAAGCATTGAAACCAGAAAACGTCAGGGCTGAAGCCCTGCGTGGCTCAAGGAAACGATTAGAACAAAAGGAAGACGGTGCATACTACGTAACAGGACGCATTTGGGTCCCACTCTATGGCAACTTACGAGATCTTGTGATGGATGAAGCACACAAGTCTCGCTACTCGGTACATCCTGGTGCGGATAAGATGTACCACGATATCAAAACTACGTATTGGTGGCCTAGCATGAAGGCCCACATAGAAACTTACGCCAGCAAGTGTTTGACTTGTGCGAGAGTCAAGACGGAATACCAGAAACCCTCAGGCCTACTCCAACAACCAGAGATACCACGATGGAAATGGGAACAAATTTCCATGGATTTCGTTACTGGCCTGCCTAGATCTCAGCGCGGAAATGATACTATTTGGGTGATCGTGGATCGACTCACAAAGTCTGCACACTTCTTGGCTATCAAGGAAACGGATAAGTTCTCCACACTAGCATAAGTATACCTCAAGGAAGTTGTCTCGAGGCACGGGGTGCCCACCTCCATTATCTCGGATCGTGATGCACGATTTACTTCAGAACTGTGGCAAGCAATGCACAAATCCTTTGGCTCACGATTAGACATGAGCACAACATATCATCCTCAGACGGACGGGCAGTCTGAGCGCACTATTCAAACCTTAGAAGACATGCTTCGTGCATGTGTAATCAACTTTGGCAACAGCTGGGAAAAGCATCTGCCACTTGTGGAATTCTCGTACAATAACAGCCACCACACCAGCATTAAAGCTGCTCCATTTGAGGCATTGTACGGGCTTAAATGCCGGTCACCTCTTTGTTAGGCAGAGGTGGGGGATAGTCAGATCACTGGTCCAGAACTTGTGGTAGACACAACCGAACGAATTACTCAAATACGACAACGCATGGCGGCAGCTCGTGACCGTCAGAAAAGCTACACCAATAAGGACAGGAAAGCACTTGAGCTCCAGGTTGGGGAGCGTGTACTACTCAAAGTTTCACCCTGGAAGGGTGGGGTTTGTTTTGGCAAACGAGGCAAACTTAACCCACGATACGTCGGACCTTTTGAAATCATCGAGAAAATAGGCAAAGTGGCCTACAAACTGAATTTACCAGCAGAACTCAGTGCAGTTCACAACGTTTTCCATGTGTCGAATCTGAAGAAGTGCCTGTCAGATGAGACCCTCGTAGTTCCTTTGAAGGAGCTCACCATTGACGAGCAGTTATGATTCGTTGAGGAACCAGTTGAAATCACGGACCGGGATGTTAAGGTCCTCAAGAACACTAGAATACCCCTCGTTCGAGTTCGTTGAAACTCACGTCGCGGCCTAGAGTTCACCTGGGAACGCGAAGATCAGATGAAACAAAAGTATCCCCAACTATTCGCAAACAGTACAACCACTACTGAGACTGAAGCTACGGAATTTTGGGACGAAATTCCAGATCAACGGGGGGAGGATGTGACACCCCAGGAAAACCAGGAAAAACCATACAACTTAACTAGCTTCCTCAGTGAGTACTTACCAAATTTCGGGACGAAATTTCTTTCAACTTGGGGATAATGTGACAACTCGTAATTTAGAACCCTTCTTTGTATCTCGACGTAACATGCTTGAACGTTATGTAACTAGTTGACATGTTGGTTTAATGAATGTTATAAGTGAATATTATGTGAATATGTGTCGTGCTTATATGTATGCGTAATATTTATGTGACCCGAGACACTAGGACCCGACTCGAGACCACTCGGTCTCGAGTAAACAGTGAACAGCTGGGCCGGTTGGGCCGTGCACCCCTAAGGCCACTCGGAATCCACTTAGAGTGCACCACCTTGTATAAAACCCAAAACCTACACTCACTCTCACACACACTCTCCCCTACACTCTCTCTCTAGAAAACCTAAAACCCTAGAGATCAAGCATCACCTCTCCTCTCCTTTTCTCTCGGATCAAACTGGCGACCACAAGGGGCTCTCGGATCAGCTTGTACACACCCATTTGGAAGCTTCATTCGTTACTACTTCACACCCTTGAACCGGTTAGTGGTTTCTTTACAACCTATGTATATGCATGATTAAAGTGTTGATTATGTGATGATATGCATTGTGGCTATTGTTTGATTATAACAAAAGTGTTCGTTTGACTTAATGGGTTCTTGTTTGTTAAATGATACGTGTTTGGTTCCAATATCTTAGATGAACATGACTTTGGTAGGATAACATTTGAATAAGATGCTTGGAATGACAAGGAATGATAGTTTAGGATTATTTAGGATCATTCGATTTTATGATAGGTGTTATGGAACAAATGTTTTGTTTGATAATGATCCGCAAGATGATTTTGATATCTATATTATGTGTTATGATTCGGGACCATAGGATGAACATGCTTGAATTAACATGAAAACCTAAAAGATGAACTACTTGAAGATCATGAAAAATATTTGAAATATTGAGTTTTGATTATGTATTAGACAAGAAAACATGTTTGTGTTTTGGTTGGATAGTACACAATTACATGAAATCGAAATTCTATTGGCTAGTACAAATGCCAGCAATCAGCAGGTGTGCCAGTCGAGACCCCCGGTCTCGACTCGAGACCATTAGACCACAACTCAAAACCGCAGTGGTTGCGACTCGAGGCCAACCCATGACAACTCGAGACAAGCTTCAAGGACTCGAAACCAGCAAGGTCTCGACTCGAGACCTCATGACCTCGACTCGAGACTGGACTCGAGACCTTTGAGGTTGCGACTCATCATGCACTACTCAAGACCAGACGCCCATGACTCGAGACCATCCGGGTTGCGACTCGAGACCGCATGTTCTCAAGTCGAGACCACCTAATCTCGATTGGGCTGCTTGACTCGGTCATTGGGCCGCCAAGTTTGACAATATGTTTTGGGCTTGTATCTGTGCTGCCATGCTATGTGTTGATTGACTGTTTAAGATTTAGAATAGGCCCAATAACTTAAAAGAATAATCGTATGATATGTATGCTATGTGTTAGATACGTGTAGGGCATGCGTGACTTCTTTGCTTCCAAACCTGACCTATACTGGTAACCATATTAGGACGTGGTGACCAGCACACTTAACCAAGTAAACTAAACTGCCGAGCAACCCAAGGTGAGTTCACACTCTCTACAAAGCATGGGATTCCCAGGGGTTGGGAATGGGGTTAAGGAACATGGGTTCCTCGTCCTTTATTGGGTAGGACAGTGTTGATTCAGGAATATAATTCCTCGTCCTCTTGGACAGGTAACTTTCACTAGACCAAAACTCTATCACGAAGTCCCTCCTTTTTATATCGACTTAATCGCCGGGCCAATGGCGAGCGGGTCATTAGTTAGATAGCGCTATTTAGGTTTGACAAACCTCACACCGTGCCGCAGAGGACGGGCGTGAACTAATGGACTATGGCACGTCGGTGATGATAGACACCGACGCCAAGGGCACATAAACATGACTAACGTCAGTAGTCGATATGTAACGAGTCTAGTAACATACATGGGGTAGCCCCCACGGCCGTAGAGCCAGATAAACTGTCACACCCCTTTCTGCGGCGGAAGCACGAGGTGTGATCATGAAAGGTTCTCATTGCATACGAAGAGTAAACATGCTACATGCTCAAGAATATAACTTCAAATACCATAATTTGAAAAACATACGTTAGCATTTACATCGCTAAGTCGCATAAATCATTGTCTTAAAAGTTTACAACTTTATTTAAAGTTAAACACAAGCGACATCCACGAGCATAAGCAAGACCACGCGCACATCCATCCTAGTTACCTGAAATACATGTGAGTTTTTGGAAAAACGTCAACACAAAGTTGGTGTGAATTCATGCAGTTTTGTATTTCACGTTTGTATACTTTGTATAAAAACATAGTTGTGAATAAATCAAGTTTTTCTCGAGTACTCCACGTACTTCAAGTTATATACCAATCCTCTTGAGTACCCCACGTACTTCAAGTTATATATCAATCCTCTTGAGTACCCCACGTACTTCAAGTTATATATCAATTCTCTTGAGTACCCCACGTACTTCAAGTTATATATATCAATTCTAGTATGGTATGAATTTTATGTAAATACAGTATTTCTGTAATTATCAGATTGTTAATGGGTTGCAAAGCCATTAACATGTGGCACGACATAGGAAGTCACCAAACCTAAGGCATTTAATTGGTATATTCTGAGACACAAAAGCACTACTCGATTCTCGCCCCGATCGGTAGTGTGGCTGCCAGGCACCCGTTAGATCTAACCTTTTGTTCTGCGGTCTAGGTATATTGTTGATTAATGGTGCTTCTGTACCCTATTCGTGACACTATTTCTCATAACGCATCCTACTTGGTTCTCGTTCTCACCAAGCGCGTTTCTTGTTATCATTTCTCATAGCGCCTCGTACTTGGTTCTCGTTCTCACCAAGTGCGCTTCTCATATTCTTATATTTCATCACACTTGGTTCTCGTTCTCACCAAGTGTACTTCTTGTATTCTTATATTTCGTCACACTTGGTTCTCGTTCTCACCAAGTGTACTTCTTGTATTTATATCATACCAATTATAAATTTTGTACATTTGTACATGTATTTCACCCCCGAAGTTATAAAAACTGAAAACAGTTAAAGAGAAAAGGGGGAGCATGAACTCACAACTTTGCGTTCCTAGCGTCGTAAACTCCACCGGATTTGCTTAATTAACGTCGTAACCTATACGCGTTTTCTTAACGTTAGTCACTAGACTTGCGTCGCACAAGTACAGTCACTTTCTTTTGTATATATTCTTGTGTTAAAAATATTCTATATTTTTAACTATGTATTTTACTTATATTATTTTCTCCAAAAATAAATATAAGTCTTTTGTGTTTTGCACTTTGCACCCGAATTATGTATTTTGTATGTTGTATGTGTATTTTTATATTTCTACTCCTCATGAGTAATTAGTGTATTTTTAAGTCTTAATACACTAGCACGTATAACACATACTATATACACTTAGCACAAAAGTTGGTGATCAAATAATATATATTTTTCTTTCAAAAATATATACTTAATATCCATTTTATTCTTGAAGAAATCCTCATTTCTTATCACCAAAAAAATTAGGGAAACCTTAGTAATACTTTTATACACATTTTTAGGGGATAAGTTTCTCAAAACTTATATTTTTCTATGTGTCAAAATTTATAAAAATTTTGACAGAGTTTTCCCCTAAAAATGGAGGTTTCCCACGTTTTCAAAACGTGTGTTTATTTTCTTTTAAATCATCATCAATCATCAATAATCATCAACAACAATTATCAACAATAATCACTACTTTTCCCCACTTCATGAACTTGGATATTTACCAAAATTGTGTAGTATCTTACTAGCACATTTAGTAAATCTTTCCATCTTTAAAAATAATTTTAGTTTCTTAAAAACTTTATTTTTAAAGAATATGAAGTTTCACAACTTCTAGTCAAGATTCGCAAAAATACTTCTTTGTTAAATTTTCTTGTAACACAAGTGTCTACACACTTGTTTATTTACTAAAAATGCTTTTAGTTCGGATAAGATCCGGGTTTTAAACAAGACTAATAGTTTTGCTTGGTTCTTCCGAAAAACCACTTGTAGATCTTTAGATCTACTAGTTTTGAACAATATTTTGCAAGTAAAAATACTTTTACACAAGTTCATGTTTCATGTGTGGTAGAGTTTCACCTTTTAACCCTTATATCTTCTAACATAACCTTATGTCATGATTCATGATCATGACCAAACCGGGTTAAATGATGATCCGAGCTACCACAACATAGATCGGGTCTAAATAATCACAAATTTCAATTACTACAACATTTACACAACATATGAGCTTTTATCCAACACTTATAGCATTTTTAGTAGACTTTAAAGTATCATCTTGTAAGTTAACGAGCTTTAACCGTCATATATCGTTTTAACCACATTAGAATAGTTCAAGAAGGTGTTTTAAGCAACATACCACTAGCTCGAGGCTAGGGAAGAATCTATGCGAAAAACGCGTGGATAAAAGCTAGAGAAAGAGGTCCTTCGCGTTCCGTTGGCACCAAGCTTCCTAATACGCGACCCTTAACACTTGTATAGACTTGAAATGGCAAGATCAAAGCTTGACAATGGTTGTGTGTTCAAGGGATGTTTGGCCGTAGCCTCTTAGAGAGAGAGAGAGGAGTTTGGTGTTGTGATGAAAGTGATAATGTGTCATGCCATGATCTTATAGACAATCCATAAGTGTATTACCCAACGGGTTTCATGTTCTCTAGATACTAGACATGTGGATTAAATTAATAATTTGGAGGACAAGGTATGTCTCCCCTCATGGGGACGGTTGTAAAGGGGGGAGGGGGTCCTAGTCTGATTCCAACCATTAGTTAGGTAATTTAGTTAGGTTAAGTAAGTTAGTTAAGTGTTTAACCTGGTTAGTGGTGTGTCATGCGTTACAAGGGATGTTAGGGTATTCAGGGATCCTAACTGGCTCAGAAAAAGATAAATAATGAAAATAACAATATTTTCGTGTTCCGGGTATAGTCCGGTTGTTCGGTTATATACCGATTCGTTAAAGTGCTAAATTGCACCTTTTAGTGTTTAATAAGTATCTTTTTGTAACACTATCGATTCCCAACACGTAGGGAAATATTCTGGATAATAAAACGACATTTCTGCATAATATTTATATGTCTAAATGCTGAATTATTGCTGAATTTTATAAATTCTGCACTTAAAGTGCGTTTCGGGTGCTCTTTAGTGCTTATTTTTGCTTTCGTATTGCATATATATTAACCCTTGTATGTACTCTTGGGTTTTAATGCATTCTTGTTGTCGGACCTACACCTAGGCTCCAATTTTATTGTCTGGCTGCTTTCTGCAGTTCCGTTGACACATAGTGTCTTACCGGTGAGTTTACTATTATTTTTGACGCAACGCTCTCGTTTATGCATAAAGCAATATTTTGTAGTATACAACGTGCATGAATTCACTTGTTTAATCATGTGTTCAGACATTGCTGACAATTAAGCACATAATTGCAATCATTAAATAATGATTAAAGTGTACGGAAATTACCGGTTTGTGCCAGTTGTCACAGTCTCCCCCCGTTAAAAGAATTTCGTCCCGAAATTCAGACTGAACTCACTCTCGCTGGAGTCTTCTTGAATAGGTGGGGATACTTTTTCTTGAACTGGTCTTCACGTTCCCATGTGTACTCGGGTCCGTGCTTAGAGCTCCAACGTACTTTGACAAGCTTCACACTGCTCCTCCTGGTCTTGTTGACTTTCCAGTCAGTAACCTCAACGGGTTGTTCTGTAAATCGGAGGGCTTCATCAATATGTATTTCATCCATCGGGATGATCACGTTTTCTTGCGTTGGACTCTTCTTCAGGTTGGATACATGAAACGTATCATGTACTCCATTAAGTTCTTCCGGTAACTCCAACTTGTATGCCACGGTACCAATTCTCTTCAAAATTCTGAATGGTCCGATGTATCGTGGATTCAGCTTTCCACGCTTTCCAAACCTGACTACGCCCTTCCATGGTGAGACTTTTAACAACACTTTGTCTCCCACCTTGAAATCTACCGATTTTCTATTTGGATCCGCGTAGCTCTTTTGTCGCTCTCGAGCCGCCTTAATGCGCTCTCTGATCTGCGCAATCTTGTCGGTTGTCTCTTGTACAAGTTCAGGACCAACCATACGTTTATCTCCGGCATCTGCCCAACATAAGGGCGATCGGCATTTGCGGCCATACAGAGCTTCGAACGGCGCGGCTTTTATGCTCGTATGATAACTGTTATTGTAGGAAAACTCAACTAGAGGTAGATGAGTATCCCAGCTGCCGCCTAGATCCATGACACATGCGCGAAGCATATCTTCTAACGTTTGTATTGTCCGTTCGCTCTGGCCGTCTGTTTGCGGATGGAATGCCGTGCTCAGATCTAACTGAGATCCAAAGGCTTCCTGAAATGATTGCCAGATTCTTGAGACAAAGCGTCCATCTCTGTCTGAAATGATTGAGATTGGCACTCCATGACGTGCCACAATTTCTCTTAAGTATATCTCTGCCAGCTTTCCAGTGCTATCCTTCTCTCGGATTGGTAGGAAATGCGCAGACTTTGTTAATCGATCAACTATTACCCATATCATATCGTGCCCTCTCGGGGTCCTGGGTAATTTCGTTATGAAGTCCATCGAGATTTGTTCCCACTTCCACACGGGAATCTCTGGTTGTTGTAGTAGGCCGGACGGTTTCTGATATTCTGCCTTAACCTTGGCACAGGTTAGGCATTTTCCAACATACACAGCAACGTCGCTTTTGAGTCTCGGCCACCAATAGTACTCCTTCAAGTCTTGATACATTTTGTCCGATCCTGGATGGATCGAATATCTCGATTTGTGGGCTTCATTAAGGATGACTTCTCGTAAGCCACCATAGAGTGGAACCCAAATACGCTTCTTAAAGTATAAGGCTCCCTCTTCGTTTGGCACCATGTATTTCAGCATACCCCGTAGGTATTCAGCTTTACGGTTCTCTTCTTTAAGAGCTTCTTGTTGTGCATCTCGAATGCGTGCTGTGAGGTTCGTTCGAATCGTCATTTCCAGTGCTCGAACCCTTAGGGTCTTAACCCTTTCTTTTCGGCTCAACGCGTCTGCTACAACGTTCGCCTTTCCAGGATGGTACTTAATCTCACAGTCATAATCATTCAGCAGCTCGACCCAACGTCGCTGGCGCATATTCAATTCCTTCTGATCAAATATGTGTTGCAAGCTTTTGTGATCTGTGAAGATTGTACATCGAGTACCATATAGATAATGTCGCCAAATCTTCAAGGCGAATACCACTGCACCCAGCTCCAGGTCGTGAGTGGTATAATTTCTCTCGTGAATCTTCAGTTGTCTTGAAGCATAAGCGATGACTTTTTGGCGTTGCATGAGCACGCAACCCAAGCCTTGTCGTGAGGCGTCGCAGTATACCACGAAGTCTTCAGTGCCTTCGGGCAATGATAGTATCGGTGCATCGCATAGCTTGCTCTTAAGTAACTGGAAGGCTTCTTCTTATTTGTGACCCCAGTCGTACTTCTTGTCTTTCTGAGTAAGGGTCGTTAGCGGTTGAGCTATCTTCGAGAAATTCTCAATGAATCGCCGATAGTAGCCCGCTAAGCCCAAAAATTGACGGACTTCGGTTGGGGTCTTGGGAGCTTCCCAATTCTTTATTGCTTCAATCTTGGACGGGTCTACATGAATGCCCTTCTCATTCACCACGTGACCAAGAAATTGTACTTCGCGAATCCAGAATTCGCATTTCGAGAACTTTGCATAAAGTTTCTCTTTCTTCAGTAGCTCCAAGATGGTTCTGAGATGTTGCTCATGTTCTTCTTTCCTTCGCGAGTAAATCAGGATATCATCGATAAATACAATCACGAATTTATCGAGATATGGTTTGCATACGCGGTTCATTAGGTCCATAAAGACCGCTGGCGCGTTCGTCAATCCAAATGGCATCACAAGAAATTCGTAGTGCCCATATCGCGTTCTGAATGCAGTCTTTGGCACACTTTCATCTTGGATTCTCAGCTGATGGTATCCAGATCGAAGGTCGATCTTGGAATAGTAGCTTGATCCTTGCAGTTGATCAAACAAGTCATCAATCCTCGGTAGCGGATACCGATTCTTGATTGTGAGCTTGTTCAGTTCCCTGTAATCGATACACATCCGCAGTGATCCATCCTTCTTCTTCACGAATAATACTGGAGCTCCCCAGGGTGAGAAGCTTGGCCTTATGAATCCTTTATCCAACAACTCCTGGAGTTGTGTAGATAATTCTTGCATTTCGGATGGCGCAAGTCGATATGGAGCCTTGGCTACAGGAGCGGCTCCTGGAACCAAGTCTATGTGGAATTCGACTTGTTGTTGCAGAGGTAGTCCTGGCAGATCTTCAGGGAATACATCAGGAAATTCCTTCACCACAGGAATGCCTTCGAGTTTTGGCTCCACAGCCTTCTTATCTACAACGTGCGCTAGGAAAGCAACACATCCTTTCCTTAAGCACTTCTGCGCCTTCATACAACTGATGATTCGTAGAGGCGCGTTTCGTCTTTCTCCATGCACGATGAGGGTTTCATCATTCGCTAGGGGGATGCGAATGATTTTCTCATGACAAATAACTTCAGCTTTGTTCTTGGACAACCAGTCCATTCCGACTACTACATCGAAGCTACCCAATTGAATAGGTAAGAGGTCGATGCTAAAATTTCGTTCGCCAAGTTCTAATGTGCAGCCTCTGACAACTTCGCCCGATTCAATAAGTTTACCATTGGCTAGTTCTATGGAATAAGGAATTTCTAATCTACTAGATTCTATTCCGAGTATGCGTTTAAATTCCACACACATGAAGCTATAATCGGCGCCAGTGTCGAATAATATGGATGCAAAGTGATTGTTAATGAGAAACGTACCGGTGACCACGTTAGGGTCCTCGCGTGCGTCTCTTGCTCCAATCACAAATGCTCGAGCCGGGGCGTTGTTTCTCTCTGGGCAGTTCTTCATGAAATGATCATTGCTTCCACACTTGAAGCATCCTTGCCCTTTCCCGTTGCCATTCTTGTTACCAGCACCGTTCCCATTTCGGTTCTTTCCTTTTCCCCAACAGTCTTCTGTTTGATGACCCAATTTACCACATTTGTCGCACCTTGGAATGCGACAAGCTCCATCATGATGATACTTACATTCTTGGCATCTAGGCATGGAGCCTTGGTATGCTTTGGTTGCATGGGTATTCGCCTCCTGAGGCGGATTAGTGTCGCGCTTCTTGTTGAAACCCTTGTTGTTGCGAGTAGCTTGGTTCAAACTTGTATGCTTTCTCTTTTTGTCACCGGACGACTCAGCATGCGTCTCGGTCTTTTCTGTTGGGTTCAGTGACAGCTTCTTCATGCGAACACAGTCTTCCGTAAGGCTGACAGCCAGAGTTACAGCCTCGGTGATTGTTTGTGGTTTGGCCGACGTCACCATGCCACGAAACTCTGAGGCCAGTCCCCAAATGTAGCGTTCAAAACGCTTAAATTCCGGAGTCACCATGTAGGGAAGCACTCTCGACAGGTCGTGGAACCTTCGAGTGTAACCATTGATGTCAGCACCTTCCATAGTCAAGTGCCAGAACTCTGTTTCCAGCCTTTGGAGTTCTGCACGAGAGCAATACTTCTCTCTCATCCTTTCCTTCAGTTCCTCACAAGTTAGGCCTTAAGCGGCATCATCACCCAAAGTTTGGGCTTGCAGGTTCCACCAAGTCAGAGCTTCATCGACGAATAACCCAGTAGCGAAAGTGACTTGCTGATTCGCGGTACACTTGCTCATGCGGAAAGTAGCTTCAGTCTTCTCCGTCCAGCGCACAAATGCTACTGCACCTCCTGTGCCGTCATAGTTCATCGGCTTGCAGTCGAGGAACTGCTTGAAAGTGCAACCTTGAGCTGCATTGCCTCCAGACGAACCTCCATTCCCATTACGCCTAGCGTTGCTTGGTCCACCACTGTCTTGAGTTCGGTTCGCCTCGTACTGGGCGATAGCAGCGGAGATCCTTTCCTCCAGTAGAGCGTTCAGCTCATCAGCAGTTCTTGGCAGTGGGGGAGGAGGAGGTTGATCGTCATTGCGAGCATTCACAGCTTTCCTGGGTGCCATGTTCTGATAGAACATAACACAACAGGGTTTCACATTTGTTTGATATCGTCCTACTAGGCAGTAGTAGTATATATATATTCACAGGTATATATCACATAAGTGACATCAAACAATTATTACTCTAGCGGAGTACTTAGTAGGCTTGCACTGAGGGAATCCACACGTGACAAGACTTGCTGTGGTTTCTGTGCACTGAATTCCATAATTATGTATGCATCCATAATTACGTAACTCCTTGCACAGTCCGCACAGTTCGTTTCATTCTCGTATCTCTTCCTTCAGATGGGCCATTGCTTTCAGGTAAAGTCACATATACTTGTGACATTCTACTTCTATTACATGCCAATTATTACACATAATTGCAAGTTATTTCTAGTCAAAGACAAGTGCTACTCAAGTGCACTCTAAGTCTCGTAGTGTCTTTTCTAGACTCATGTAGACAGTTTCAGGTAGTGGATGTCGCGGGACGTTTTATGCAATGAAAACTCTTTGAAAATCGTTTTCGTGAATGGATCCTAGAGATTGTAGACTAGACTCGAGAAGGAATCCTGGTTCACTACAATCGCAGCTCTGATACCAATCTGTCACACCCCTTTCTGCGGCGGAAGCACGAGGTGTGATCATGAAAGGTTCTCATTGCATACGAAGAGTAAACATGCTACATGCTCAAGAATATAACTTCAAATACCATAATTTGAAAAACATACGTTAGCGTTTACATCGCTAAGTCGCATAAATCATTGTCTTAAAAGTTTACAACTTTATTTAAAGTTAAACACAAGCGACATCCACGAGCATAAGCAAGACCACGCGCACATCCATCCTAGTTACCTGAAATACATGTGAGTTTTTGGAAAAACGTCAACATAAAGTTGGTGTGAATTCATGCAGTTTTGTATTTCACGTTTGTATACTTTGTATAAAAACATAGTTGTGAATAAATCAAGTTTTTCTCGAGTACTCCACGTACTTCAAGTTATATACCAATCCTCTTGAGTACCCCACGTACTTCAAGTTATATATCAATCCTCTTGAGTACCCCACGTACTTCAAGTTATATATCAATTCTCTTGAGTACCCCACGTACTTCAAGTTATATATATCAATTCTAGTATGGTATGAATTTTATGTAAATACAGTATTTCTGTAATTATCAGATGGTTAATGGGTTGCAAAGCCATTAACATGTGGCACGACATAGGAAGTCACCAAACCTAAGGCATTTAATTGGTATATTCTGAGACACAAAAGCACTACTCGATTCTCGCCCCGATCGGTAGTGTGTCTGCCAGGCACCCGTTAGATCTAACCTTTTGTTCTGCGGTCTAGGTATATTGTTGATTAATGGTGCTTCTGTACCCTATTCGTGACACTATTTCTCATAACGCATCCTACTTGGTTCTCGTTCTCACCAAGCGCGTTTCTTGTTATCATTTCTCATAGCGCCTCGTACTTGGTTCTCGTTCTCACCAAGTGCGCTTCTCATATTCTTATATTTCATCACACTTGGTTCTCGTTCTCACCAAGTGTACTTCTTGTATTCTTATATTTCGTCACACTTGGTTCTCGTTCTCACCAAGTGTACTTCTTGTATTTATATCATACCAATTATAAATTTTGTACATTTGTACATGTATTTCACCCCCGAAGTTATAAAAACTGAAAACAGTTAAAGAGAAAAGGGGGAGCATGAACTCACAACTTTGCGTTCCTAGCGTCGTAAACTCCACCGGATTTGCTTAATTAACGTCGTAACCTATACGCGTTTTCTTAACGTTAGTCACTAGACTTGCGTCGCACAAGTACAGTCACTTTCTTTTGTATATATTCTTGTGTTAAAAATATTCTATATTTTTAACTATGTATTTTACTTATATTATTTTCTCCAAAAATAAATATAAGTCTTTTGTGTTTTGCACTTTGCACCCGAATTATGTATTTTGTATGTTGTATGTGTATTTTTATATTTCTACTCCTCATGAGTAATTAGTGTATTTTTAAGTCTTAATACACTAGCACGTATAACACATACTATATACACTTAGCACAAAAGTTGGTGATCAAATAATATATATTTTTCTTTCAAAAATATATACTTAATATCCATTTTATTCTTGAAGAAATCCTCATTTCTTATCACCAAAAAAATTAGGGAAACCTTAGTAATACTTTTAAACACATTTTTAGGGGATAAGTTTCTCAAAACTTATATTTTTCTAAGTGTCAAAATTTATAAAAATTTTGGCAGAGTTTTCCCCTAAAAATGGAGGTTTCCCACGTTTTCAAAACGTGTGTTTATTTTCTTTTAAATCATCATCAATCATCAATAATCATCAACAACAATTATCAACAATAATCACTACTTTTCCCCACTTCATGAACTTGGATATTTACCAAAATTGTGTAGTATCTTACTAGCACATTTAGTAAATCTTTCCATCTTTAAAAATAATTTTAGTTTCTTAAAAACTTTATTTTTAAAGAATATGAAGTTTCACAACTTCTAGTCAAGATTCGCAAAAATACTTCTTTGTTAAATTTTCTTGTAACACAAGTGTCTACACACTTGTTTATTTACTAAAAATGCTTTTAGTTCGGATAAGATCCGGGTTTTAAACAAGACTAATAGTTTTGCTTGGTTCTTCCGAAAAACCACTTGTAGATCTTTAGATCTACTAGTTTTGAACAATATTTTGCAAGTAAAAATACTTTTACACAAGTTCATGTTTCATGTGTGGTAGAGTTTCACCTTTTAACCCTTATATCTTCTAACATAACCTTATGTCATGATTCATGATCATGACCAAACCGGGTTAAATGATGATCCGAGCTACCACAACATAGATCGGGTCTAAATAATCACAAATTTCAATTACTACAACATTTACACAACATATGAGCTTTTATCCAACACTTATAGCATTTTTAGTAGACTTTAAAGTATCATCTTGTAAGTTAACGAGCTTTAACCGTCATATATCGTTTTAACCACATTAGAATAGTTCAAGAAGGTGTTTTAAGCAACATACCACTAGCTCGAGGCTAGGGAAGAATCTATGCGAAAAACGCGTGGATAAAAGCTAGAGAAAGAGGTCCTTCGCGTTCCGTTGGCACCAAGCTTCCTAATACGCGACCCTTAACACTTGTATAGACTTGAAATGGCAAGATCAAAGCTTGACAATGGTTGTGTGTTCAAGGGATGTTTGGCCGTAGCCTCTTAGAGAGAGAGAGAGGAGTTTGGTGTTGTGATGTGTGTGATGAAAGTGATAATGTGTCATGCCATGATCTTATAGACAATCCATAAGTGTATTACCCAACGGGTTTCATGTTCTCTAGATACTAGACATGTGGATTAAATTAATAATTTGGAGGACAAGGTATGTCTCCCCTCATGGGGACGGTTGTAAAGGGGGGAGGGGGTCCTAGTCCGATTCCAACCATTAGTTAGGTAATTTAGTTAGGTTAAGTAAGTTAGTTAAGTGTTTAACCTGGTTAGTGGTGTGTCATGCGTTACAAGGGATGTTAGGGTATTCAGGGATCCTAACTGGCTCAGAAAAAGATAAATAATGAAAATAACAATATTTTCGTGTTCCGGGTATAGTCCGGTTGTTCGGTTATATACCGATTCGTTAAAGTGCTAAATTGCACCTTTTAGTGTTTAATAAGTATCTTTTTGTAACACTATCGATTCCCAACACGTAGGGAAATATTCTGGATAATAAAATGACATTTCTGCATAATATTTATATGTCTAAATGCTGAATTATTGCTGAATTTTATAAATTCTGCACTTAAAGTGCGTTTCGGGTGCTCTTTAGTGCTTATTTTTGCTTTCGTATTGCATATATATTAACCCTTGTATGTACTCTTGGGTTTTAATGCATTCTTGTTGTCGGACCTACACCTAGGCTCCAATTTTATTGTCTGGCTGCTTTCTGCAGTTCCGTTGACACATAGTGTCTTACCGGTGAGTTTACTATTATTTTTGACGCAACGCTCTCGTTTATGCATAAAGCAATATTTTGTAGTATACAACGTGCATGAATTCACTTGTTTAATCATGTGTTCAGACATTGCTGACAATTAAGCACATAATTGCAATCATTAAATAATGATTAAAGTGTACGGAAATTACCGGTTTGTGCCAGTTGTCACATAAACACACATGGGGTAGCCCCCACGGCTGGATTGCCAGAGTAATTGTGTTAAACAAATCACGTTTTCAACTATGGGGTAACCCCCACGGCAGGATGCCAGATAAAGGAAACTGTTTTCGAAACAACCTAAAACGAACACCCAACTGTGAACTCGCTCAACATTTTTGTTGACTCGTTACTACATGCTTTGCGGGTTAATAGGTACTTAGCTGGAGCTTGCATGGAAAGGAGTCGTTGTGGGACATGGACAGCTGTGTGCCATGTTAAACTTTGAAACAATTAAACTTATGTTTTGGTTTTAAACGTTATGCCTCCGCTTGCAACTTAAACTATGTTTTGTTTGGACACCAATTGTATTGGTTAGATTTTTATAATCACTTACATGCTTGTTCAATGTGATTGGTGGCTGGATCCTGGTCAGTCACGCCTCCAAGCGGTGGTATTCCGCAGGTGGATTTTGGGGGTGTGACATTAATGGTCTTAAGCGTTGTACCCACCACTCACATGATCTAACAGTTCGTTCCTTAGCTAACCATACCATATGTAAACGTTTGTAAACAAATTGTAACATGTACTTCACCCCCGAAGTTCTAAAACCGAAAAACAGTTAAAAGAAAAGGGGGACATGAACTCACAGTCATGCGTCTCGAATCCGATGTAACTCAAAGCGGCTACTTGTTCACACGACTACCTACAAACGCACTATGGTTTATTAGACGGATAGGTAGTGCCTTGAATTTTAGTCTTAATTAACATATTTGAGTTATGTTTCCTTGTGTCTTAATGTTATCCCAGTGTGTATAATTACTTGTTAAAATAATAAATATTTTAACTTAAATTATATTTATTAAATTTTGGAATATTTGTTAAAGTAATATATTTTAACTTGACACATAATGCATTTGTACATGTATAACTTCCCCAAGGATGGGCGTATTTATACTCGTATTCTTAAACTTGTATATTTTTGCCAAGTATCGGTGGCATATTCCGGTGTATTTATACGTACGAGAATACGTATTTTTATTGTGTTTATTAAGTATTCTTATACTAAATTTAAGTATTTATTTTTCCGGAATAATATTTCTAATAAAAAATTCACCAATATATATTCTTTAAAATATATATTTTTAAGAAATCATCTATAGAACTTTATCTATACTTTCTTGGCAAAACTATTTATATTTTCTCAAAAATAATATATTTTCAAGATTATCTTAGAAAATATTTATAAATCCATTTTCACCGAAAAGTAATATATTCTAAGTTTATTTAAGAAAATATATATTTTCTCCAAAAATCGTATATCGTCTAGTAATTCAAGAAAACATATGTATTTTCCTTTCCCAAAAATAATATGATTTCTTCTTGTCAAAAATACGATATAATTTTGTAATAATTGTAAAATCATATATTTGTTCTGTTGGTGTCCAAAATACCGTTTACCAAAATATACTCATAAATTTATTTCTGGAATATTTATGTAAGTTATATTCCTTGTTCGGTTTCTCCAATTTTGGGTATAAATTATATATTTATTTCTTGGAATTTTGGTAATATTTTTTATTGTAATTTTTTTTGGTATTTTGGTGAGTTATATTATTTCAAGTCCTAAAATAATATAACTAATGCACATAATATACAAGTAATCACACACATGGTGACATCTAAATATATATTCTCCGAAATACATATTTAGTCACTTTTATTATCAAAACCAACCTCCAATATTTTGTAATTTTTGTACCAAAAATTATGGCAAACTTTATATGAAAAATCATGGTTAAAATATACATGCAAATACTTGTTTAAAAATATTTTTCTAAGTGTTAAATTTCTAGAAAATTTTTGCCATAGTTTTCCCTTAAAAATAGAGGTTTCCATGCTTTCAAAGCATATCATTTTCTTTTATAAATCATCACAATCAACAACAAATCAAACAATACTTACCAAGTGCCAAAATCAAGCTATTTACACAACTTCATGAATTTGAAAGTTTATAAAAATTTGTAGTAACTTAGTAGAGTGTTTAGTAAGCTTAGTTACCCTTTAAAGTGTGGTTATTTGTTTAAAAACATCATTCTTGAAGATCTTAGATGTTTACAACTTGTAAAATGATTTTCTAAAAATTTTTCTTTTTGAATTCTTCTTGTCATTAACATGTTTCTACACTTGATTAACAACTAAAAATGTGGTTAGTTTCTTTAAGAACCAAGTTTATATAAATCTTGTATTTTAACTTAGTTTCTTGAGAAATTATTTTTGAAATCACATATTTACAAGACTTACATTACACTTTGATCATTATTATTCAAGAAAAACATTTAACCTTTCAAGTTCATGTTTCACATAAGGATGATCATCTTGATTTATAACATAACCATCCTCTTATCTTGCTAGATCATGTCTTTAATCACAATCTATCAAGTTCATATGATGTTTAACATCATTAACACAAACAATCAACAATAAAGAAGCATAATAACACTTAAACAACATGATTCATGGTGATTTTAGTCTTATGTTAAAGATAATGTTCTTGATCATTAGTGTTCTTCATGATTAGTTACTTGTATCATCTTTTAACCCACTAAACAAGATGTAAATGAGATTATGAAGGTCTTACTACTAGCTTGTGAGAGAGGTCCTTCCACTTCCAAAGGCTCCTAGCTCCTTACACCTTGTGATTACTTGAAAATGGATGAGAATGAGATGAAGATGGTGGTGGTATGTGGCCTTGTTCTCGGCCAAGACTAGAGGGATAAGAGGGAGAGAGTTTTATGTGTCGTGAGTTTATGAGAATTAAAGATTATGATACTTTTGGTCCTATGTATTATCTCCTCACAAGCCTTAACCCATTGTATATTGTGCTACAAAAGATGGAACAAGATCTAATAAAATAAACAAGAAAAATCAAGGGTGGGCCACCCTTGTCTAACCGTCCAACAAAAGGGGGGGTCTTGGTTAGCTTGTAAAGATTAGTTAAGTTAGTTAGTTGAAATCTAAGGGGTTTAGTTAGGTTATAATTTGTTATAATGTTATATATTGTGTTATGATGTTCGGGGACCATAACTAGCTTAGAAATGATAAAACAATGCTTCTAGTTAAAATTTGGTGTTTCGGGTAGTGTCCGGTTGTTTGGTTGGTTACTGGTTCGTTAAGGTGCTAAACTATGCAGTTTAGTGTGCTTTATGTTACCTTTTGTGACAGTTGTGATTCCCGACACTTAGGAAAGCATTCTGGGCCATTTAACCATATGATGATTTTTGCTGAATTTTGCTGAATTCAGCAGTTTATGTGAGTTTTAGGCACTTTCCGGCACTTAAACTATCTCTAGGAAGGCAGTTTTATGATCCATACTTTCCTACACACTATACTAGTGTAACTCTTGGTTTCTGGCTCATTCTGTGTCTCAATACCATGTTTGTCTATGTACTGAACTTCGTCAGCATTTTGATTTGTCTGGTAACTGTGCTATCTCTCTTTCGTGCATCACTTGAATCGATAAGTGTTGCATGCAATAATGATATGACATTTTGCAATATATGATGCACATGTATGTATGATAACAATAATCAGAAAGCATTCATGTCATAAATGTTAAATCAGCACAGTCATTAAGCACTAATCATTGTCTAATTATTGTACGGATACATGCACATTTTGACAATTGTCACATTCTCCCCCTGTTAAGAAAATTTTGTCCCGAAATTTTAAGCTGCGTTATTAGTTGCAGGGGAGTTAGGGAACAATTTTGGATGTTTTGCTTTCATACGATCTTCACGCTCCCAGGTAAACTCTGGGCCTTGAGGTGCATTCCAACGAAACTTGACAAGATTGACACTACTCCTCTGAGTCTTGTTAACCTTCCAATCTGTAACCTTAACGGGTTCTTCGGTGAAGTGGAGTGTGTCGTCTATATACGCTTCATCTGCAGGGATGACCACTGTCTCTTGAGTTGGACTTTTCTTCAGATTAGATACATGAAATGTATCGTAAACACCATTTAGTTCCGCTGGTAGCTCCAACTTATACGCTACTGTACCAACCCTTTCCAGAATTCTGAATGGCCTGATATATCATGGGTTTAACTTGCCATACTTCCCAAAGCGTGCTACACCTTTCCAGGGTGAGACTTTTAACAAAACCATATCACCCACTTCAAATTCCAAGGGTTTTCGACTTTGATCCGCGTAACTCTTCTGTCGATCACGAGCCGCCTTGATGTGCTCTCGGATCTGTATGATCTTATCAGTTGTTTCTTGGACCAGTTCGGGACCAACCATCTGTCTGTCACCTGTATCTGCCCAGTATAATGGCGGTCGGCACTTACGTCCATGGAGAGCCTCGAACGGTGCAGCTTGGATGCTTGTATGGTAGCTGTTGTTATAGGAAAACTCAACCAGAGGCATATGAGTATCCCAACTGCCACCTAAATCCATTACACAAGCGCGTAGCATATCTTCTAGCGTCTGAATAGTTCTCTCGCTCTGTCCGTCCGTCTGCGGGTGAAAAGCTGTACTCAGATTCAACTGAGAACCAAAAGCTTCTTGAAAGGATTGCTAAATCCTTGACACAAACCGTCCATCTCTGTCCGATATAATCGAGATAGGCACTCCATGACGTGCTACTATCTCCCTTAGGTAAAGCTCAGCTAGCTTACTAGTGTTATCTTTCTCTCTAATCGGTAAGAAGTGCGCAGACTTTGTCAACCGGTCCACGATTACCCAAATCGTATCGTGACCTTTGGGAGTCCTGGGTAACTTCGTGATGAAGTCCATAGAAATATGTTCCCACTTCCACATGGGTATTTCTGGCTGTTGCAGAAGACCTGGGGGTTTCTGATACTCGGCCTTTACCTTGGCGCAAGTTAAGCACTTTCCAACATACATGGCAACATCACTCTTAAGTTTTGGCCACCAGTAGTAATCCTTCAGATCTTGGTACATCTTGTCCAATCCTGGATGGATCGAGTACCTCGATTTATGAGCTTCATAAAAAATAACCTCTCTAATACCACCATAAAGCGGAACCCAAATACGTCCCATAAAATACAAGGTTCCTTCCTCGTTGGGTACCAATTTCTTCTCCATTCCTTGGAGATATCCAACCTTAATGTTCTCTTTCTTAAGAGCTTCTTTTTGTGCAGCACGAATACGCAACGTGAGGTCCGTCTGAATAATCATCTCTAAAGCCCTAACCCTTATGGGCTTGACCCTTTCTTTCCGACTTAAAGCGTCTGCTACCACATTCGCCTTTCCGGGATGATACTTGATCTCGCAGTCATAATCGTTTAACAACCCAACCCATCATCGCTGTCACATATTAAGCTCTTTCTGATCGAATATATGCTGAAGGCTCTTGTGATCCGTAAAAATAGCACATCGAGTACCATACAGATAATGTCGCCCGATCTTCAAAGCGAATACCACTACGCCTAACTCAAAATCATGCGTGGTGTAGTTCTTCTCATGGACCTTCAGTTGACATGAAGCATAAGCAATAACCTTCTATCGTTGCATTAGCACACAACCCAATCCCTGACGCGAGGCTTCACAATAGACTGAAAGTCATCGGTGCCTTCGGGTAGGGATAATATAGGTGCATCGCATAGCTTATTCTTGAGCAGCTGAAAAGCTTCTTCTTGTTTGTCTCCCCATTCATACTTCTTATCCTTCTGAGTAAGGGAGGTCAATGGTTGAGCTATCTTGGAGAAATCCTCTATGAACCTGCTATAGTAGCCTGCTAAACCCAAAAACTGTCGGATCTCAGTTTGCGTCTTCGAAGTTTCCCAATTCTTGATTGCCTAGATCTTGGTGGGATCCACATGAATACCATTCTCATTTACCACGTGACCGAGGAACTGTACTTCGCATATCCAAAACTCACACTTTGAAAACTTTGCTTAGAGCTTCTCCTTCTTTAGCAGCTCTAGAATGGCTCTGAGGTGTTACTCATGGTCTTCCTTCGTCCGTGAATAGATCAAAATATCATCGATAAATACGATCACGAATTTATCGAGATATGGCTTGCAAACCCGATTCATCAAATCCATAAATACTGTCGGTGCATTAGTCAACCCAAACGGCATCACTAGAAACTCGTAATGTCCATAACGAGTCCTGAAGGTAGTCTTTGGTATACTTTCTTCTTAAATCCGCAGCTGGTGATAACCTGATCGAAGATCAATCTTGGAATAGTAGCTTGATCCCTAAAGTTGGTCGAATAAATCATCAATCCTCGGCAAGGGATACCGATTCTTGATGGTTAACTTGTTCAGCTCCCGGTAGTCGATGCACATTTGAAAACTACTGTCCTTCTTCTTGACGAACAACACTGGAGCTTCCCAAGGCGAGAAGCTCGGCCTTATGAATCCCTTATCCAACAACTCCTAAAGCTGCGTTGATAACTCTTGCATCTCTGAAGGCGCAAGTCGATAAGGTGCCATGGCTACAGGCACGACGCCTGGAACCAAGTCAATGTGGAACTCGACTTGTCGTCGAGGAGGTAATCCTGGCAAGTCTTCGGGGAAGACTTCAGGATATTCCCTTACCACAGGGATATCTTCTAGCTTTGGCTCTTCGGCTTCCTTATCCACAATGTGAGCCAAGAAGGCAACACATCCTTTATGCAAAATCTTCCGTGCTTTCAAGCAACTAATAATCCGCAGAGGCGTATCATGCTTCTCCCCGTGGATCACAATCGTCTCTTCATTTGCCATCGGGATGCGGATAATCTTCTCATGGCATACAATCTCTGTACGATTACTCGACAACCAATCCATTCCAACAACAACGTCGAAGCTTCCTAACTCAACTGGCAGAAGATCTATTGAAAACTCACGCTCTCCAAGCTCTATAACACAACCTCTAATCACCTCGTTGGCTTCTACTAGCTTTCCATTAGCTAGTTTTATCGAGTACGGGATGTCTAACTTACTTGCTACTAAACCAAGTATATTCATAAACTCTAGAGATACGAAGATATAATCGGCACCAGTATCAAATTACACAGATGCAAAATGTTGATTAATAGGGAACATACCAGTAACCACATTCGGATCCTGACGATCTTCCCTAGCTCCAATGTTAAACACTCTTCCACGGGCTTGGTTATTCTATGGGAAATCCCGCTTAAAATGCCCTACATCATCGCAACCATAGCAACCTTGGCCGCGTTCATTCCCATTACCACCTTGGTTGTTGTTATTATTTCCCCCTCGGTTTCCATTTCCCGCCTGATTTCCATTTCCATTCCTGTTTCCATTTCCTCCCTGATTGTTGTTTCCTCCCTGATTTATGTTCCTATAACCACTTCCACCAGGGTTACCATTACCATTTCCATTTCCTCCTTGCCCACTGTTTCCACGACCAGCTCCAACCCAACATGTTTCCTTAGAATGACCATTTTTCCCATAGTTACCACACTTCCTAAACCTGCACTGGCCGGTATGATGAAACTGACATACATCACACTTTGGTAGAGTACCTATGTACCCTTTCCCTTTGTTCTCAGCATTTGGAGTGCCAGCTTGTGCCTCAACTAGCGGATTAGCATCTCTGCGCTTGTTGGCATGGTTGTTGTTCGCCCGAGTACCTTTCTTGAAGTTTGTGAACTTTCACTTGTTTTCCCCAGACGACTCCACATGAGTCTCTTTCTTCTTTGCCTCAGAAATCGAGAACTTGCCCAACCTGACTGCATCTTCAGTAAGTGCTACGCCCAAGTCAATTACCTTAGTAATCGTTTGTGGCTTGGAAGCAGTCATCATGCTCAGAATTTGTGGTGCCAAACCCTAGATGAAACGTTCTATCCTCTTAAACCCCGGCTCTACCAAGAACGGAACAACACGAGACAAATCATGAAATCTCTGCACATACTCAGCCACCTTTGGACCTTCCATTTTTAGATTCCAGAATTCAGTTTCCAACTTCTGGATTTCGGCTCGGGAACAATACTTCTTTCGCATCAGTTCTTTCAATTCATCCCATGACAATGCATACGCAGCAGCCTCACCCAAGGTCTGAACCTGAAGGTTCCACCATGATAAAGCCCCATCTAGAAACAGTCCAGAAATGTACGTGACCTGATGCTCTGGAGCACATTTACTCATTCGCAAAACAGAATCCGTCTTCTCAACCCATCTCACAAAAGCTACGGCACCCCCAGTGCCGTCGAAGTTCAGAGGCTTGCAGTCCAAAAACTGCTTATAGGTACAGCCTGTACACAAGCAACATCATTCACAGAAAGCATTAGCAAAGCACACTTGGAAATGTGGGTGCATATGTCTGTCGACTTCATCTTGTATCGAGTCTTGTAATAGATTAGATTGATCTGGGCACGAAAAACGAGAAACGTGTTAAAAGGGTCATTTCGCACGAAATGGAAAAGTCCATTTCGCACGAAATGAGAATGCCATTTCGTACGAAATGGAGATGACCATTTCGTGTGAACCGTTTCGTGCAAAATGGGTTTGCCTATATATAGGTGCCTTGTTCAAATCATTTGTAACTTTCTGATTCCGGTACCGAGGTGCTCCCGAAGTGTCTCCAGACTGTAAATCGTTGTTATATCAATAAACAAGACAATTAGAGTGTAAATCAAGCTGTTTCAAAGTCAATACGTTTGTTTCCGCCTCTCGTATTGATTAGAACTCTTCTGAACGACTCTTTTTGGTCGTGCAAACGATCCTACAAGTGGTATCAAAGCTCAGGAGGAAGAGTTCTTACTATATCAGCTGAATATTTCTGTTTTCTACTCACTTTCTTCACATTTTTCAAAATTAAAAAAAATTTCATGGATAAAATGGCTTGATTTTCAAATATAACGTGCGAAACACTGTTTTAACATCCCTAGAAAGAATCAGACCTTAATTCGAAGTAAAACTTGATCAATTTGTTGAAAAACTGTCCGAAAGTGTGACGTCAGCACCATTTCGCACGAATTGGTATTTCATTTCGCACCAAAGTGTACCATTTCGGACGAAATAGTCATTCAGATCGTTCATTTCACACGGTTTGGTCCATTTCGCTTCAAATAGCCCATTTCGTTTGAAGCCCATTTCGTTTGAGGCCCATTTCGTGTGAAAGAGTTCATTTCGTTTGAAAGAGATCATTTCGCTTGAAAGATTCATTTCATTTGAAAGAATCATTTCATTTGAGATTCATCCATTTCGTTTGAAAATCCGAGTTTGTGAACTTTTGATACCGAGTCATGGAGAAAGAATTCTACAACGCGTTTGCTAGTCCGATTACTATTACTCAGAACACGATGTTAGAAAATGAAACGGGCACTACGCAAAAACTGCCTAAGCTTATGAGTATTGAGGAATATAGTGGATGGGCAGAATGTTTTGAAAATTGGGTTCAAGCATATTACTTAGATGCATGGGAATATACTGAATTTCGATATATTAGACCGGTTAAGGACGACAGACAGAAGGTTGATATTAGAGATCTATATGTTGATGAGAAAAAGAAATATAAAAATGAAAAGATAATGGTTACTCTTTTGCAGCAAGCTATTAAGGAAGAAATCTTGGTTTTACTCCAACATAACGGAAGTGCACATTCAATATGGAAAAATCTAAAATCAAAGTTTGTTGGAAGTAAAGAGATGATCAAGAACAAAATGTCTCCTTTGAAGAATGAATTTGATCTATTCCGTGGATTAAGAACTGAAAACACCAAGCATATTATAGAAAGATATTGCAATTTGGTGATGAATATGAATAGATTAAACATCAAGAAAGATAATGATGAATTGATTGAAAAATTTGCTGATGCGTTGCCACATGATGTTTGGGGCACGTATCTTATGATGTTGAAAAATAAACCTGAATTTGACAATCTAACACTGAGCTCGTTTATTGAACAACTTGAAGCTCAAGAGATGGAACAACGAAAGATAGCAAGAATGAAGAACTATGATGGTGAACAAGACATTAGTCTGTATTACAAAGGTGGTGTTAGAGATAAGACCAACATTGCACCAAAGATTGAAACTGCTTTCAATGCAAAAAGCTCGTTTGAAAGTTCATCACAGGGATCAAGTAGCAAAACCGGATTCTCTTCATATCCATCGTTCGATCCAAATTTTTCAGCAACCAAGAGTGGCAAAGTACTACAATGCAACATTGCGTTAAATCTTGAGAATGATCAGAATTACTCTGAAGAAGTAGCAAAAAGTCATATGTCTTTGTTGGTAACCGTGTTAGAATCTTATGGGAGTTTAGTTGCAGGAAGGATCGAAAATCCTATGTTGACAAAAGAGGATTATGATCAGGTTGATGCTGAGGAGATGGAGTTAATGGATATAAAGTGGTGTTTGGCTAGTGTGTTAAGAAGAGCAGAGAAGTTTAAACAGATAACTGGAAGAGATGATTTTTGTGATGCAAATGTTTCTACTTTAGGATTTGATAAATCTAAAGTTACTTGTTTTTGTTGTAGGAAAAAAGGGCATTTCAAGCGAGAATGCACAAACCGCGAAGCAAGTGGAGCTCAAAATCCTTTCGGAAACAATGATTATTATCGGAAAGCGATTTATCATCAAGTTGCTCAACATCCGTATCAACAATCGCCACAAACTTCACATGCAAGAAAGGAGACTGAAGAACCAAAGAAAGCTTATCTAGTTAATCAAGAGGATGAAAGATTGCCAGAAGGTTTTAGCTGGGATAAATATTGTCCGGACAAAGATATCTTAAAAGCTAAAGCTTTTGTTACTCAAGTTGTTAAAGACATTGATGATGTTAATCCATATTGGGCAGATAGTATGAAAGAGCACTTAAAATATCTAGCCGAGAGAGATGCTGAAATGGCTCGAATGGCAAAGAAGAAGGTTGAAAAACAAGATGATAGTGAAGAAGATTATTATGCAGAAAGAATGAAAGAGCTTTTAAAATTTCAAGCCGAGAGAGATGCATAAAGAATGAATGGTAAAAATGATGAAGAAGAGGTCCGAGTGATAAAGGTTAAAGAAGTTACAGCTTTCGAGATTAAAAAGGAGACAGATGTAGGAAAGGTGTCTGAAGATTGTGAAAACTGTGAGACTCTGAAAAAATACAACAATGAGTTAATTCACAACATGAACAGGTTGAAAGAATCGTATGATGTCTTAAACAAAGCCATGAATCAATACAACAAGTCAAGTAGTGAACAAGCTACAGCTATGAAAACACTAAATGGAGCATACATGATAAAGCAAGTCATGGTCAATTATTACATTGGGATGTGTGCTGAGCTTGAACAAAAATTATAAACTCAAAGGATAGAAACTGAAAGAGTAAACAAGTTGTTGAAACGTTACACATGTTCTTCTTATGTGATTGACAGGATTTATTCTACAGTTGAAGGCATGAAGGCGTTTGAAGAAAAGACATCTGAAGAGAAGAGTTCTGAAACAAAAGAGAATACTGAAGTGAAGAATTCTGGTAAGAAACAAAGTTTTGGCTATAACAAGTGTCCACCCCCACTTGAAAATGGATATTCTCCACGAAATCCAAATTCTGAAAGAGTCAAAAAGGCAACCAACTTATAGTGGGAATCTGAGCCTTCAGATAACTTGCCAGACAACATTTGTCACACCCCGACCACGTAGAACATACAAAACGTGGCGGAAACGTCGGGGAGTGTTGTAACAGAATTAATTGTTTCAAATCCATGGTAATTGAAGTTTCGTTTTATTGATTAAAAGTGTTACAATGTCTTATCAATCAAGGAAAAACAACAAAATTAACTAGTCTTGCATCTTTTATTGTCACTAAAGCCCAAGTATGCCTATATGTATCTTGATCATCTTATGCAACAGCTCCTGAAAAACACATGTGAAAATAGGTACGTCAGCATAAAAATGCCTGTGAGATACATAGGTTTTGTGAAAATAGGTTCCATGACTTATGTTTGAGAAAATGTTTAGTCATGAACCTTGTAATTTGCTTTGTTTTGTAAATCATTTGAAAAACAATGAGTTCAGATGATATGTATAAATAAATGAATAATGTATGGTTAAATGAATAACCATAGTAAAATGGATTTGTATAAGATAAGTTGTTTGTAAAACAATGTCTTGTGAAAAGTATGTTATTTGTATAAAATGTTATATGTATCAAACTGAAATGATTCAAATAACGCTACAATATGTAATACCATACAAACACTTATATATAGGAAGTACCAGCGGCGTATCCACCATGCTTGTATCATATTACACACGCATCGTTACTTAATCACTTAATCAAACCAAACCAATGTCAAAATGTCTATGTCAAATATCCATGTCAAATGTCTATGTCAAATATCCATGTCAAATGTCTATGTCAAAATATCATGTATGGCAAGTGAAATGTCTCAACTAAACCATATACACAAAAACAAAGTATTGAAGTAAAACTTGGTTTAAATCAAAGTTATGTTTTGTGGGAAATGCATGATCAAATGTCAATCATGTTAATATGTCTATGCCGAAAGGTCTATGTCAAATACGGTTCACACGGTTCACAGATACAAACGGTTCACAGATATCAACGGATCACAGTCAAATGATTACAATGATTCAATATGTAGTATAATGTGTTCATATGCTGGATAAGCATATGCAACTGAAAAGCAATGTAAAACAATGTACTAAGTACGCACACAATGGGCATACATAGCATGAAATGTAATGTAAAACAATGTACTAAGTACGCACACAATGGGCATACATAGCATGAAATGTAATGTAGAACGATGTACTAAGTACGCACACAATGGGCATACATAGCATGAAATGTAATGAAATCATGTACTATAAGGTACTAATGAACATAGTAAGTATATGATGTCAAAACAGGAAAGCATGAAAGTAACAAGTAGGCACATGTGTTCCACCCCAAAACAGTTTGGAAAACAGTAAAAGAGGGGTCTATGTACTCACATGAGAATGCTCAGTAGTCCTTGAGTGACAACCAAACAATGCTAGAGATCACGGAAATCAAACGGCACCTAATATAGGTAACTACATTAATAAACCGGACCTAAATCGGAAGATCGGATAGAATGAGGTTTCGTAAACCAAACGAGTATAGAGGCTCGTGTCATATGGTTTATCAAAGCCTACATGCTAAATGAAACCTAACATAATTGTTTACGACCCATTACGACCCGTTTAGGTAGCTTATGCTACTTTAACGCGACGTTCGCGTGAAACGCGTTCGGACCGCCTAACTAGTCCTATGACAAGTGTTATATGCCTAAACATGTTACATAATCAGTTATGTGACAAAAGTTTAGGTTACATATGCTTAATTACCAATTATACATGAAAAGGGTATTCTGGTAATTTACCTAAGGCATATAAACTACCTATCATACAACTACTCAAACGATGTGACCATAGGGTATAACCTCGGAAGGTTATTCCCTACCTACTATGGTCACCTAATGTGTTTGGTCGGATCCTAATGATCGACCAAACTGTGTCGGGTTCGAAGGTATAGGCGATTTATTAGATCGCCTACCCTACGACCCTAGACAACGTGGTAATCAGTGGGCATAGTCCCAAGGGACTATGACCAACGTGATTACACTCACGTTGCGAAGTTCAAACGAACTTCGCATTGACCATTACTGGTCAACGCTGAAAGTCAAACAAAGTTTGACTTTCTGACTCGAAAAGCAGTAAAAAATAAGGAAAAGAACGAAAGAATACTAACCTAGGGTCCCCGAATGCTAATCCCGATCTAAGATCTCAGGTATGAAACAATGGTTTCAACTTAGAGCTCTCAAATCAGAATTCTTGTGGGTTTTAAAGCATATGGGGGTGGGGTATTTATAGTATTCGGTCCACCGTTAAGATCGTTTGTTGAATATCGTGCCTTAATACAAGCCGTACAAGTGTCGGGAAGTTGTGGTGGCTAAAAACCATCCTTATCAGCTGAATATGCAAGTGGGAAAGGTGTGGTTGTGTTTAAAACAGCTGGAACATGCTGACTGTTAAGTCTGATCTGTTCTGCAGGTTGCTTTACGGACCTCAAAGCTGCCAAGGTTGAGGTCCGTAAGCTTACTTTGGCAGAATTACAGTTTTGGTCCCTGCAGTGCAATCAGCCCATTTTCGCCACGTTTAAGGCCCGTTAACCCCATTTCAAAGCTCTAAAATGAAGTTAAAGTATAGGGAACTTAAAACATGTTCAAAAATATCTCGGATGTCGGTTCGTTTGGCCGTACGAACGCGATGTTCGCTTAATAACGACGGAATACGCATAGGCGCGAAAAACGATCCAAATGACGCGACGAATGGATTTTTCTTATGGCGAACACTAAAATATAATATAGTCATGCTTATATAAATTTTTGGATGTCCGGATGTATTCAGAACGTAAGTTATGCGCGAAAATGCAAACTTGTGCACTTTTTGACACTTTTAGTCCCTCAATGACACAAAAGTTTATTTTAGCATACCGAACACCTCAAAGCCTATTTCTAAGCTATGTAAAGGATATTTATGGTATGTTTAACTTATGGTCATGTTCCGGAATGTCTGTTACAGTTCAAATTGGCATACTTTCGCAGTTTGTCAACTTTAGTCCCTGTAAGCGATTAAACTTTATTTTGCCATACCAAAGCCTTCAAAACTTATTTCTAAGTTATGTAAAGGTTATTTAAGGTACGTTAAGCCTATTTCAATATTCCGGAGTGTTCGTTGCATTAAACTGGTTATATTTACGCATCGGTGCGCGTATAACCTTCCAGAAAGCGATTTAGAGTTTGGAATTGAACAAAAATTGATATGTGCAAATGATACACATATTTTTACAAATCCCAAGTATGAAATACAATATTTCACTGGTTGGGCATTTGTTTGATGGTTGAAATGACACAGGTGTTACAGTCTCCCCTACTTTAGGAAATTTCGTCCCGAAATTAATTCGTAGGAGTCTGTCTATGACTTTGTTTCAAATAGTCATCAAAGATATGTAAAGCATAATCTGATTATTTTCCTCAACGGATATTTTTTTTTCAGAAGCGAAAATGAACGAACAGAGTCATTTTCTTCAACGGGTTCTTCGGAAATGGAAAATAAAGGAATTAACTAAACGGATATACATTTCCCTCAACGGATATTCTTCAGAAGTGATAATGAATGGATGATTCATTCTTTCTCAACGGATTCTTTGTCAGAAATGGGAATGAAGGAATAATCCACGGATATTCATTTCTCTCAACGGATATTCTTCAGAACGAAAATGAACAAACGGGGTCATTTTCCTCAACGGTTTGTTCTTCAGAATTTGAAATGAAAGAAAAATCAACGGGTATTCATTTCTCTCAACGGATATTCTTCAGAACGAAAATGAACAAACGGGGTCATTTTCCTCAACGGTTTGTTCTTCAGAATTTGAAATGAAAGAAAAATCAACGGGTATTCATTTCTCTCAACGGATATTCTTCAGAACGAAAATGAACAAACGGGGTCATTTTCCTCAACGGTTTGTTCTTCAGAATTTGAAATGAAAGAAAAATCAACGGGTATTCATTTCTCTCAACGGATATTCTTCAGAACGAAAATGAACAAACGGGGTCATTTTCCTCAACGGTTTGTTCTTCAGAATTTGAAATGAAAGAAAAATCAACGGATATGCATTTCCTCAACGGATAAATCTTCATAAATGAAAATGAACTAACGGAGTCATTTTCAACGGTTATTTCCTCAGAGTTGGAAATGAAGGATTACACAACGGATATTCATTTCCTCAACGGATAAATCTTCAGAAACGAAAATGAACTTACGGAGTCATTTTCAACGGTTGCTTCCTCAGAGTTGGAAATGAAGGATTTCACAACGGATATTCATTTCCTCAACGGATATTCTTCAGAACGAAAATGAATGGATAATTCATTTTCCTCAACGGTTATTCTTTAGAATGGAAATGAAAAGATAAACAACGGATATTCATTTCCTCAACGGATATTCTTCAGAACGAAAATGAATGGATAATTCATTTTCCTCAACGGTTATTCTTCAGAATGGAAATGAAAAGATAAACAACGGATATTCATTTCCTCAACGGATATTCTTCAGAACGAAAATGAATGGATAATTCATTTTCCTCAACGGTTATTCTTCAGAATGGAAATGAAAAGATAAACAACGGATATTCATTTCCTCAACGGGTATTCTTCAGAAGTGAAAAAATGAATAGCTAGTTCATTTTTCCTCAACGGATGCTTCATCAGAATTGGAAATGAATAGGGTTAACTCTTGTTACATGATAGAACTTGCTGTGATTTCTGTGCACTAAATTCCATAATTATGTATGCATCCATAATTACGTAATTCCTTGCACAGTCCGCACAGTTTGTTTTGGAATGTTGTGGGGAAAGATATCAAACCTGAGATGAGAGTGACTAGACTACCATAGGGTCCTTTTAATTAGATCAACAGAGGATCTTCTTAATTAGGCCACTAAGGAGTCCTTTCAGCTATATCATCACATGATATCCCTAACCAGATTTTTGGATCAATCTGTTTAACTAGACCACTAAAGGGGTCAAATTTTGAGGTAGTACATTATAATCCAAGGGACTTTAACTTCAACGTAGAAGTCCATTAAGGGTTTAAGTAGTACCTTTGGGTATCCTATTATGAATCTCTTACACAAAGATATGTAAGATTTTACGAGGATTTGAATAACATAAATTGGATCACATGACACATAAAGGATAACACATAAGCACATAACCACATAATTGTTTAATTGTTATTTTCTTGTTATTGATTGCTATTAACTTGGCGCCTCGTACATCGTTTCTCTTGGAAGAAACGGGTACTTAGGATTTTCGTGGAAACGCAAGAGATTATACAAGGGAAGAAATTTGGAAGTAGTCTGTTCTTCAAGGAATGCGGTTCCTTGATTGTCGGTATTGTATGGGATATGTTTATACATGCAACCACATAAACATATTGAAATGTAAATGAAAGATTTATTTATAAACAACAATAACAACAACTGTTTCATAGATTGTGATAAAAGAAAATAATACACAAGGCTCGATTATTTTCTAAACAGCGTTATCTTCTGTCGGTCAGATACTCATCCCTGCGCTGGATTTGCATCAGCAAGTCTTGGGCAATTTCTACTAAAATGGCCCATCTCGCCACAGTTGTAGCAAGATCCCAGTGGGAAACGAGCTTGAGCAGGATTGTTGTTAATCTGATTTGGTGCTGCTGCTGTTGGGCAAACCTTCGATGTATGACCTATAAGTCCGCAAACTTGGCATGTGCGGCACTTCACACCAGCATGATGATGTAGGCCACATTGGTTGCACAAGGGTGCAGTTCCTTTGTAGGGTTTCCTGGCAGGGGGTTGAGCTGGTTGGTTGGGGACGGCTTGATCATTGTGAGCGACCACGGCGAAGTTCTGAGAAGCCTTTCGCTTCTTTGACTTCTTAGAGGATCCAGTCTGTTCATCCATGGTCTTTGATTCCTCGATTGGTTTCGATTCCTCGACCAGTTTCTTGTCACCCTTTCGGAAAAGCTTACGTTTCCTGATCTGCGATTCAGTCAAGGTTGCAGATAACTCAATGGCCTGCCTAACAGTAGTAGGGTTGCTACCAGTCAAAATGTCTTGTATTGAGTCGGGAAGGCCATCAATGTACTTTTCGATCGCCTTATCCAAAGGCGTGACCATGTTTGGGCATAACAGACTTAACTCCTCATAACGGTCCGTGTAGGCTCGATGCTCACCGCTGTCTTGCTTAAGATCATCAAATTCCCTTTCCAAAGCCCTGATCTCGTGACGAGGACAAAACTCCTTCATCATGAGAGCCCTAAGTTCGGCCCATGTCTGTGCTAGAGAAACTTCTGCACCACGATCTCTCATAACCCCATTCCACCACGTAAGGGCTCTCTTCTGGAACACACTCGAAGCAAACTCGACCTTGCGATTGTCAGGACACTGCACATGGCGGAAAGTATTCTCAATGCTCTCGAACCATTGAAGAAGCCCAGTCGCTCCCTCAGAACCACTAAACTTGAGTGGTTTCGCCGAGTTAAAACTCTTGAAGTTGCACGGACCATTGTTGTTGTTGTTGGCTTGATTCCATAGAGCAAAGAGGTTTGGGAATTGAGCAGCCATTTGCTGTGCAATGATTTCTGCCAGCTCGGCAGTCGCTATCTGGTTTTCGCGTCGAGGAGGCATTCTAAAAGAGGAAACATGAAATGAAACGAGTGAGAGGATTAGACGAAAAGAATGAGCTTGAACAAAAATTATAAACTCAAAGGATAGAAACTGAAAGAGTAAACAAGTTGTTGAAACGTTACACATGTTCTTCTTATGTGATTGACAGGATTTATTCTACAGTTGAAGGCATGAAGGCGTTTGAAGAAAAGACATCTGAAGAGAAGAGTTCTGAAACAAAAGAGAATACTGAAGTGAAGAATTCTGGTAAGAAACAAAGTTTTGGCTATAACAAGTGTCCACCCCCACTTGAAAATGGATATTCTCCACGAAATCCAAATTCTGAAAGAGTCAAAAAGGCAACCAACTTATAGTGGGAATCTGAGCCTTCAGATAACTTGCCAGACAACATTTGTCACACCCCGACCACGTAGAACATACAAAACGTGGCGGAAACATCGGGGAGTGTTGTAACAGAATTAATTGTTTCAAATCCATGGTAATTGAAGTTTCGTTTTATTGATTAAAAGTGTTACAATGTCTTATCAATCAAGGAAAAACAACAAAATTAACTAGTCTTGCATCTTTTATTGTCACTAAAGCCCAAGTATGCCTATATGTATCTTGATCATCTTATGCAACAGCTCCTGAAAAACACATGTGAAAATAGGTACGTCAGCATAAAAATGCCTGTGAGATACATAGGTTTTGTGAAAATAGGTTCCATGACTTATGTTTGAGAAAATGTTTAGTCATGAACCTTGTAATTTGCTTTGTTTTGTAAATCATTTGAAAAACAATGAGTTCAGATGATATGTATAAATAAATGAATAATGTATGGTTAAATGAATAACCATAGTAAAATGGATTTGTATAAGATAAGTTGTTTGTAAAACAATGTCTTGTGAAAAGTATGTTATTTGTATAAAATGTTATATGTATCAAACTGAAATGATTCAAATAACGCTACAATATGTAATACCATACAAACACTTATATATAGGAAGTACCAGCGGCGTATCCACCATGCTTGTATCATATTACACACGCATCGTTACTTAATCACTTAATCAAACCAAACCAATGTCAAAATGTCTATGTCAAATATCCATGTCAAATGTCTATGTCAAATATCCATGTCAAATGTCTATGTCAAAATATCATGTATGGCAAGTGAAATGTCTCAACTAAACCATATACACAAAAACAAAGTATTGAAGTAAAACTTGGTTTAAATCAAAGTTATGTTTTGTGGGAAATGCATGATCAAATGTCAATCATGTTAATATGTCTATGCCGAAAGGTCTATGTCAAATACGGTTCACACGGTTCACAGATACAAACGGTTCACAGATATCAACGGATCACAGTCAAATGATTACAATGATTCAATATGTAGTATAATGTGTTCATATGCTGGATAAGCATATGCAACTGAAAAGCAATGTAAAACAATGTACTAAGTACGCACACAATGGGCATACATAGCATGAAATGTAATGTAAAACAATGTACTAAGTACGCACACAATGGGCATACATAGCATGAAATGTAATGTAGAACGATGTACTAAGTACGCACACAATGGGCATACATAGCATGAAATGTAATGAAATCATGTACTATAAGGTACTAATGAACATAGTAAGTATATGATGTCAAAACAGGAAAGCATGAAAGTAACAAGTAGGCACATGTGTTCCACCCCAAAACAGTTTGGAAAACAGTAAAAGAGGGGTCTATGTACTCACATGAGAATGCTCAGTAGTCCTTGAGTGACAACCAAACAATGCTAGAGATCACGGAAATCAAACGGCACCTAATATAGGTAACTACATTAATAAACCGGACCTAAATCGGAAGATCGGATAGAATGAGGTTTCGTAAACCAAACGAGTATAGAGGCTCGTGTCATATGGTTTATCAAAGCCTACATGCTAAATGAAACCTAACATAATTGTTTACGACCCATTACGACCCGTTTAGGTAGCTTATGCTACTTTAACGCGTCGTTCGCGTGAAACGCGTTCGGACCGCCTAACTAGTCCTATGACAAGTGTTATATGCCTAAACATGTTACATAATCAGTTATGTGACAAAAGTTTAGGTTACATATGCTTAATTACCAATTATACATGAAAAGGGTATTCTGGTAATTTACCTAAGGCATATAAACTACCTATCATACAACTACTCAAACGATGTGACCATAGGGTATAACCTCGGAAGGTTATTCCCTACCTACTATGGTCACCTAATGTGTTTGGTCGGATCCTAATGATCGACCAAACTGGGTCGGGTTCGAAGGTATAGGCGATTTATTAGATCGCCTACCCTACGACCCTAGACAACGTGGTAATCAGTGGGCATAGTCCCAAGGGACTATGACCAACGTGATTACACTCACGTTGCGAAGTTCAAACGAACTTCGCATTGACCATTACTGGTCAACGCTGAAAGTCAAACAAAGTTTGACTTTCTGACTCGAAAAGCAGTAAAAAATAAGGAAAAGAACGAAAGAATACTAACCCAGGGTCCCCGAATGCTAATCCCGATCTAAGATCTCAGGTATGAAACAATGGTTTCAACTTAGAGCTCTCAAATCAGAATTCTTGTGGGTTTTAAAGCATATGGGGGTGGGGTATTTATAGTATTCGGTCCACCGTTAAGATCGTTTGTTGAATATCGTGCCTTAATACAAGCCGTACAAGTGTCGGGAAGTTGTGGTGGCTAAAAACCATCCTTATCAGCTGAATATGCAAGTGGGAAAGGTGTGGTTGTGTTTAAAACAGCTGGAACATGCTGACTGTTAAGTCTGATTTGTTCTGCAGGTTGCTTTACGGACCTCAAAGCTGCCAAGGTTGAGGTCCGTAAGCTTACTTTGGCAGAATTACAGTTTTGGTCCCTGCAGTGCAATCAGCCCATTTTCGCCACGTTTAAGGCCCGTTAACCCCATTTCAAAGCTCTAAAATGAAGTTAAAGTATAGGGAACTTAAAACATGTTCAAAAATATCTCGGATGTCGGTTCGTTTGGCCGTACGAACGCGATGTTCGCTTAATAACGACGGAATACGCATAGGCGCGAAAAACGATCCAAATGACGCGACGAATGGATTTTTCTTATGGCGAACACTAAAATATAATATAGTCATGCTTATATAAATTTTTGGATGTCCGGATGTATTCAGAACGTAAGTTATGCGCGAAAATGCAAACTTGTGCACTTTTTGACACTTTTAGTCCCTCAATGACACAAAAGTTTATTTTAGCATACCGAACACCTCAAAGCCTATTTCTAAGCTATGTAAAGGATATTTATGGTATGTTTAACTTATGGTCATGTTCCGGAATGTCTGTTACAGTTCAAATTGGCATACTTTCGTAGTTTGTCAACTTTAGTCCCTGTAAGCGATTAAACTTTATTTTGCCATACCAAAGCCTTCAAAACTTATTTCTAAGTTATGTAAAGGTTATTTAAGGTACGTTAAGCCTATTTCACTATTCCGGAGTGTTCGTTGCATTAAACTGGTTATATTTACGCATCGGTGCGCGTATAACCTTCCAGAAAGCGATTTAGAGTTTGGAATTGAACAAAAATTGATATGTGCAAATGATACACATATTTTTACAAATCCCAAGTATGAAATACAATATTTCACTGGTTGGGCATTTGTTTGATGGTTGAAATGACACAGGTGTTACAACATTGATGTCACGTTCACATCATCCGACACTGATCATGAGTCTGAGATAATTAAGAAAGTGGTCGATCAGGTGTTGGATAAGGATGAAACAGAGGAGTCAAAGTCAGAGTCAAAATCTGAGTCCGACACTTCAAATCCAACAGTCAAAAAGGGCTAAAGGGTTTATAATAAAGAATTTTTGTTATCACAAAATAATTTGAATGACGAAACATTCAAAGTAGCATATACTTTGAATGATTCTGACAAATTATATTCTGATGAAGAATTTCCAATAAGAGGTGTTAAAACTGAAATGATCAAAAAGGTTTTCAAACTAACAGAAATTAATATTTCTGAAATAAAAGATGTAAATCTTTCTGAAAAACCTAAAAAGTACACCTCAAGAGTTCAACAAAGGTTAAACAAGAAAAAGGGTTACAGTTCTGGTTCAGGTTATCAAAAGAAACCAAACCATAACGGTAATTTCAAAAAGAAAGGTCTTGGTTTTATTCCACCTAAAAACCATAAAAATGAAAAAGTTTATAAACCAAAAACTGTTTTTGTTTTAGGAACATCATCTGAAGAAGAAAAAGAAAACATGTTTAGGAAGCAGACTAACAAAGAATTCCTTGCGAAGAAGCAAGAAGAAATGAGGAAAGAAGATGCTCAGAAGAAGAAAGAAATGAGAACCTGTTTTCAATGCAAAACAGTTGGTCATATTGCCAGGAATTGTCCAAAGGCAATTCAAACAAAACAGGGAGTTTCTCTTAAACTGAAAGAAAAGATGGTTGAGAGTGAATCACCAATCAAACAATTTAAAGTTTTCAAAAATTCAAAGTTTGAGGTTGGTGAGTGTTCAAAAAGTTTTTACAAAAGAAAAGTGAAGCTTGACAATCAAAAGTGGGTTGTTAAGAAATCAAATGATAGTTCTGGTGATGAATCTGTCTCGTCAAAGTCAGAGGAGCCACATGTTGAGTTAAAAGGTGAACATTCAGTTCCGCCATTGGATGATGCAAATTTTCCACCATTGCAGACTGAAAATTTTAAACAAAAAGTTGGCAAAATTGAAATTTCAAATCAATTTTTTGGAAAAAAAAGAATTTGATGTTAAAAAAGCCTTTAACCCCACAGTTCAAAATATTTTTGGAAAAATGATTGGTAATCATGGAGCATGAATCGGCATCTTTCTTGAGAAATTCACATCTGTGATATTCGACCTACAAGTGGTAGTATTCTTGTAAATTGTTATATTTCGTTTTACAAGTGATATTGGTTGATGAGTACTTACAAGTGGTTAATCAAGGTCATTAAATTGAACTTGTTTTAACTTTCATACCAGTGTTTTTTTTACAAGTGGTTGAAGAACAAAATGATGAGCTAATCCCCGATTCTACAAGTGGTTTGTGATTTCAATAAAACTAATTTTCCGGAAAAAAACCATTTTGATTAAAACAAACTCAAGTGTTTTGAAATCTTAATGGGAAAATAGTTTGTTGACAGGGGGAGTTCTGATTGTTTATGCCAAGTGGATGGAGAATTGAAGCAATTCACATCAGTTTGTCAAATTTTCTTTAAATGGGTTTGAATTTTAGGGGGAGTAAGAAATTTCAGAAAATCCAAAAACATTAGAAAATTTGAAAAAGTCAAAAATATGAAAAAATCAAAATGAGTTTTGTTGTGAAAAAAGAGGAAATGATAGTATATTAGTAGACAATCACAATACGCTAAAGAATTGGAAAGTCAAATGTGATAAACGGTCTCACTGATGATATGCCAGTAGATTTTTACACGCTTAGTAGATTGTTTGTCGAGATATAAACCTAAATTTCATTACTTACTTATTTCGTGGGGAACATCTCTCGGATATACGGGTAACCCCCGAAATCTTGTTTGAAAGACCCCTCTTTCTGAGATACTATGTCTTTATGCTTAGTGATATCTGGGGTATTATCCCGGGACTTCTAATTTTGCGGAAGCAATGGCCTAGTCCCCGTATAATACTTTTCGCTTGCTTGAAATAAAAGCACCCACCTCAGCATAAAAATGATGAAACATTGCAAAATGCTAATCATGTGCTGTTGAAGAAATTATTATCTAAAGGGAACACACCTAAAAGTCGAACCATCATCTCTCGGATTTTGCAGAAGCAATTGTCACACCCCGACCGCGTAAAACAACAAATCGCGGCGGAAACATCGGGGCGTGTTGCAACAGAATTAATGTTTCATAACCATGGATATCAAAAGTGTTTCGTTTTATTAAACATTGAATAATTACATCGTCTGGAAATCTAAATACACAATTTAAACATAATCTATCATTGTTATTGAGTCACTAAGGCCTTGTCCAGTCCTATGTGAGTATGCATCTTATCAATCGATATCATTCAACAATACCTGAAACATATGTGAAAACGAGGTCAGCAAAGAAATGCTGGCGAGTACATAGGTTTTGTGAAAATAAGATTCATGACTTCTGTTTTAAGAAAATGTTTAGTCATGAACCTTGTAATTTGCTTTGTCTTTGTAAATCATTTGAAAAATAATAAGTTCAAGTGATATGTATAAATAAGAGAATAATGCATGATTAAATGAATAACCATGTAAAATGAGTTTGTATAAGATAAGTTGTTTGTAAATAATAGTCTTGTGAAACGTATGTTACCTGTATAAAATGTTCTATGTCTCAAACTGAAATGATTCAAATAACGCTACAATATGTAATACCATACAAACACTTATATATAGGAAGTACCAGCGGCGTATCCACCATGTTTGTATCACATTACACACGCATCATTACTTAATCACTTAATCAAACCAAACCACCAAAGTAATGTTCATGCCCAATGTAAATCATGTAATATGTATAACCAAAACCCAATCGTTTATCGCTTTGAAGCCAATCGTTTACCCAATCGTTAAAACATCGTGTGAAAACCAATTGTTTACCCAATCGTTAAATTCGTTTTAGGTCGTGAAACTACTTAAATGGTCGTCTCGCTAATAACATTCAAACCTTCTTGACTCGCATTAATAAACCCTTACCAAAGGATAGATTAACAATTCGCATTAATAAACCCTTACCAAAGGATAGATTAACAACTCGCATTAATAAACCCTTACCAAAGAGTAAATTAACAATTACAGATTCAGTCGCTACCCACAACACCCACACATAACTACGGGTGTAGTAACTAACGGGATTTGTCAGATCCTATGGTACCATAACCTAATACTGGTTGGCTTGATCATTGCTAATGAATGTCATTTGTTATGTAACCCAACCAACAAGTTTGTTCACTTTATTGAAATCGTTATTAGTTTTGTATAAATCGTCTTAATCGTTTTTGAAACCATTGTTATAACATCGAAAATCGTTTTGTTATCATCGTTAAAGCCTTGAAAACATTTAGCACATATGAGTCACCCCAAAACAATTGAAAGCAGTAAAATAGGGGAATAATGTACTCGCCTGAGAATGCTTAGAGGTCTTGAACAACAACCAAACAAAGCTAGAAAGAGCACGGAATCAGTCGACAATCTAAAACTATATAAATAAACCGGACTTAAATCGGGAGATCGGATAGGATGAGGCTTGGTAAACCAAATGAGTATTGGAACTCATATGATATGGTTTAACAAGGCCTACATACTACAATGAAACCAAACCTAAGTGCTTTCGACCCATCGCGACCCATTAAGGTAGCTTATGCTACTTTAACGCGTCGTGTGCGTGAAACGCGTTCGGACCGCCTAACTAGTCCTATGACAAGTAGAATATGCCTAAACATGTTACATAATCAGTTATGTGACAAAGGTTTAGGTTACATATGCTTAATTACCAATTATACATGAAAAGGTTATTCTGGTAATTTACCTAAGGCATATAAACTACCTATCATACAACTACTCAAACGATGTGACCATAGGGTATAACCTCGGAAGGTTATTCCCTACCTACTATGGTCACCTAATGTATTTGGTCGGATCCTAATGATCGACCAAATTGTCACACCCCGACCACGTGGAACATACAAAACGTGGCGGAAATGTCGGGGAGTGTTGTAACAGAATTAATTGTTTCAAATCCATGGCAATTGAAGTTTCGTTTTATTGATTAAAAGTGTTACAATGTCTAATCAATCAAGGAAATACAACAAAATTAACTAGTCTTGCATCTTTTATTGTCACTAAAGCCCAAGTCTGCCTATATGTATCTTGATCATCTTATGCAACAGCTCCTGAAAAACACATGTGAAAATAGGTACGTCAGCATAAAAATGCCTGTGAGATACATAGGTTTTGTGAAAATAGGTTCCATGGCTTATGTTTGAGAAAATGTTTAGTCATGAACCTTGTAATTTGCTTTGTTTTGTAAATCATTTGAAAATCGATAAGATCAGATGATATGTATAAATAAGTAAATAATGTATGGTTAAATAAATAACCATGTAAGATGAGTTTGTATAAGATAAGTTGTTTGTAAAACAATGTCTTGTGAAAAGTATGTTATTTGTATAAAATGTCCTATGTCTCAAACTGAAATGATTCAAATAACGCTACAATATGTAATACCATACAAACACTTATATATAGGAAGTACCAGCGGCGTATCCACCATGCTTGTATCATATTACACACGCATCGTTACTTAATCACTTAATCAAACCAAACCAATGTCAAAATGTCTATGTCAAATATCCATGTCAAATGTCTATGTCAAATATCCCTGTCAAATGTCTATGTCAAAATATCATGTATGGCAAGTGAAATGTCTCAACTAAACCATATACACAAAAACAAAGTATTGAAGTAAAACTTGGTTTAAATCAAAGTTATGTTTTGTGGGAAAATGCATGATCAAATGTCAATCATGTTAAAATGTCTATGCCGAAATGTCTATGTCAAATACGGTTCACACGGTTCACAGATACAAACGGTTCACAGATATCAACGGATCACAGTCAAATGATTACAACGGTTCAATATGTAGTATAATATATGCTGGATAAGCATATGCAACAGAAAAGCAATGAAAAACGATGTACTAAGTACGCACACAATGGGTATACATAGCATGAAATGTAATGTAGAACGATGTACTAAGTACGCACACAATGGGCATACATAGCATAAAATGTAATGTAGAACGATGTACTAAGTACGCACACAATGGGCATACATAGCATAAAATGTAATGTAAAACAATGTACTAAGTACGCACACAATGGGCATACATAGCATAAAATGTAATGAAATCATGTACTATAATGTACTAATGAACATAGCAAGTATATGATGTCAAAACATGAAAGCATGAAAGTAACAAGTAGGCACATGTGTTCCACCCCAAAACAGTTTGGAAAACAGTAAAAGAGGGGTCTATGTACTCACCTGAGATTGCTCAGTAGTCCTTGAGTAACAACTAAACAATGCTAGAGATCGCGGATATCAAACGGCACCTAGTATAGGTAGCTACATTAATAAACCGGACCTAAATCGGAAGATCGGGTAGCATTAGGATTTGTAAACCAAACGAGTGTAGAGACTCGTGTCTTTTGGTTTAACAAAGCCTACATACTAAATGAAACTTAACCTAAGTGTCTACGATACTTAGGTGCGCGTATAACCTTCCAGAAAGCGATATAGTGTTTGAAATCGAACAAGAATTGATATGTGTAAACGATACACATATTTTTACAAATCCCAAGTATGAAATACAATATTTCACTGGTTGGGCATTTGTTTGATGGTTGAAATGACACAGGTGTTACAGTCTCCCCTACTTTAGGAAATTTCGTCCCGAAATTAATTCGTAGGAGTCTGTCTATGACTTTGTTTCAAATAGTCAACAAAGATATGTAAAGCATAATCTGATTATTTTCCTCAACGGATATTTTTCAGAAGCGAAAATGAATGAACAGAGTCATTTTCTTCAACGGGTTCTTCGGAAATGGAAAATAAAGGAATTAACTAAACGGATATACATTTCCCTCAACGGATATTCTTCAGAACGAAAATGAACAATCGGGGTCATTTTCCTCAACGGTTTGTTCTTCAGAATTTGAAATGAAAGAAAAATCAACGAATATTCATTTCTCTCAACGGATATTCTTCAGAACGAAAATGAACAAACGGGGTCATTTTCAACGGTTATTTCCTCAGAGTTGGAAATGAAGGATTACACAACGGATATTCATTTCCTCAACGGATAAATCTTCAGAAACGAAAATGAACTAACGGAGTCATTTTCAACGGTTGCTTCCTCAGAGTTGGAAATGAAGGATTACACAACGGATATTCATTTCCTCAACGGATAAATCTTCAGAAACGAAAATGAACTAACGGAGTTATTTTCAACGGTTATTTCCTCAGAGTTGGAAATGAAGGATTACACAACGGATATTCATTTCCTCAACGGATAAATCTTCAGAAACGAAAATGAACTAACGGAGTCATTTTCAACGGTTGCTTCCTCAGAGTTGGAAATGAAGGATTACACAACGGATATTCATTTCCTCAACGGATAAATCTTCAGAAACGAAAATGAACTAACGGAGTTATTTTCAACGGTTATTTCCTCAGAGTTGGAAATGAAGGATTACACAACGGATATTCATTTCCTCAACGGATAAATCTTCAGAAACGAAAATGAACTAACGGAGTCATTTTCAACGGTTGCTTCCTCAGAGTTGGAAATGAAGGATTACACAACGGATATTCATTTCCTCAACGGATATTCTTTAGAACGAAAATGAATGGATAATTCATTTTCCTCAACGGTTATTCTTCAGAATGGAAATGAAAAGATAAACAACGGATATTCATTTCCTCAACGGATATTCTTTAGAACGAAAATGAATGGATAATTCATTTTCCTCAACGGTTATTCTTCAGAATGGAAATGAAAAGATATACAACGGATATTCATTTCCTCAACGGATATTCTTCAGAAGTGAAAAATGAATAGCTAGTTCATTTTTCCTCAACGGATGCTTCATCAGAATTGGAAATGAATAGGGTTAACTCTTGATACATGATAGAACTTGCTGTGATTTCTGTGCACTAAATTCCATAATTATGTATGCATCCATAATTACGTAATTCCTTGCACAGTCCGCACAGTTTGTTTTGAAATGTTGTGATGAGAGTGACTAGACTACCATAGGGTCCTTTTAATTAGATCAACAGAGGATCTTCTTAATTAGGCCACTAAGGAGTCCTTTCAGCTATATCATCACATGATATCCCCAACCAGATTTTTGGATCAATCTGTTTAACTAGACCACTAAAGGGGTCTAATTATGAAGTAGTACATTATAATCCAAGGGACTTTAACTACAACGTAGAAGTCCATTAAGGATTTAAGTAGTACCTTTGGGTATCCTACTATGAATCTCTTGCACAAAGATAAGTAAGATTTTACGAGGATTTGAATAACATAAATTGGATCACATGACACATAAAGGATAACACATAAGCACATAACCACATAATTGTTTAATTGTTATTTTCTTGTTATTGATTGCTATTAACTTGGCGTCTCGTACATCGTTTCTCTTGGAAGAAACGGGTACTTAGGATTTTCGTGGAAACGCAAGAGATTATACAAGGGAAGAAATTTGGAAGTAGTCTGTTCTTCAAGGAATGCGGTTCCTTGATTGTCGGTATTGAATGGGATATGTTTATACATGCAACCACATAAACATATTGAAATGTAAATAAAAGATTTATTTTTAAACAACGATAACAACTGTTTCTTGGATCTTGACAACAAAAGAAAATAATACATAAGACGTGATTATTTCTAAACGATGTTGTCTTCTGGTTGATCATATGCTCATCCCTGCGCTGGATTTGCATTAGCAAGCCTTGGGCAATTCCTACGAAAATGGCCCATCTCTCCACAGTTATAGCAAGATCCCTGTGGGAAACGAGCTTGAGCAGGATTGTTGTTAATCTGATTTGGTGCTGCTGCTGTTGGGCAAACCCTCGCTGTATGACCCATAAGTCCGCAAACTTGGCATGTGCGGCACTTCACACCAGCATGATGATGTAGGCCACATTGGTTGCACAAGGGTGCAGTTCCTTTGTAGGGTTTCCTGGCAGGGGGTTGAGCTGGTTGGTTGGGGACGGCTTGATCATTGTGAGCGACCACGGCGAAGTTCTGAGAAGCCTTTCGCTTCTTTGACTTCTTAGAGGATCCAGTCTGTTCATCCATGGTCTTTGATTCCTCGATTGGTTTCGATTCCTCGACCAGTTTCTTGTCACCCTTTCGGAAAAGCTTACGTTTCCTGATCTGCGATTCAGTCAAAGTTGCAGATAACTCAATGGCCTGCCTAACAGTAGTAGGGTTGCTACCAGTCAAAATGTCTTGTATTGAGTCGGGAAGGCCATGAATGTACTTTTCGATCGCCTTATCCAAAGGCGTGACCATGTTTGGGCATAACAGACTTAACTCCTCATAACGGTCCGTGTAGGCTCGATGCTCACCGCTGTCTTGCTTAAGATCATCAAATTCCCTTTCCAAAGCCCTGATCTCGTGACGAGGACAAAACTCCTTCATCATGAGAGCCCTAAGTTCGGCCCATGTCTGTGCTAGAGCAACTTCTGCACCACGATCTCTCATAACCCCATTCCACCACGTAAGGGCTCTCTTCTGGAACACACTCGAAGCAAACTCGACCTTGCGATTGTCAGGACACTGCACATGGCGGAAAGTATTCTCAATGCTCTCGAACCATTGAAGAAGCCCAGTCGCTCCCTCAGAACCACTAAACTTGACTGGTTTCGCCGAGTTAAAACTCTTGAAATTGCATGGACCATTGTTGTTGTTGTTGGCTTGATTCCATTGAGCAAAGAGGTTTGGGAATTGAGCAGCCATTTGCTGCGCAATGATTTCTGCCAATTCGGCAGTCGCTATCTGGCTTTCGCGTCGAGGAGGCATTCTAAAAGAGGAAACATGAAATGAAACGAGTGAGAGGATTAGACGAAAAGAATGAGATGAAACAAATATGATGAAAGCAAGGATAGTGGTCATTTGTTTGTTACTACAAAGCAACAAACGACCCGGTGAAAGGTAAATAGGTCAAAAATAATGTATTGCGAAGATATGCTCGCCTATAAGTGAACACTCATCCCAAGAATTCCCAGGTAAGCACAACTGGTCTCGCGTCTGATGAGATGTATACGAAGTGCTTGCCTAGACAGAAAACCCAGAATACAGGCATTCACCCTTCCAGTTTGCACGTGTCCACATTATTTAAAACCCAAAACCTTGACGAGATTTTGAAAACTCAAAGGGGTTCAAAACCATATAACAGAGGGTTCAAAACCTAGTAATCAATCATCCTAGAACAGATGATTAGTTTTCAAAGCGGTTTTGAAATTTATGTTCTTGTTGTGGTCGTCGCCTAAGGATAGGTGACAGTATTGTTTTATGACTAAACGCAAGTAAACTCGCGTTAGGGTCCTAAGAAGGTTATAGACTAGGTCAAAGCATTACTAATAACCTAATTCCCTATAACCATTGGCTCTGATACCATCTTTTCTGTCACACCCCGACCACGTGGAACATACAAAACGTGGCGGAAATGTCGGGGAGTGTTGTAACAGAATTAATTGTTTCAAATCCATGGCAATTGAAGTTTCGTTTTATTGATTAAAAGTGTTACAATGTCTAATCAATCAAGGAAATACAACAAAATTAACTAGTCTTGCATCTTTTATTGTCACTAAAGCCCAAGTCTGCCTATATGTATCTTGATCATCTTATGCAACAGCTCCTGAAAAACACATGTGAAAATAGGTACGTCAGCATAAAAATGCCTGTGAGATACATAGGTTTTGTGAAAATAGGTTCCATGACTTATGTTTGAGAAAATGTTTAGTCAAGAACCTTGTAATTTGCTTTGTTTTGTAAATCATTTGAAAATCGATAAGATCAGATGATATGTATAAATAAGTAAATAATGTATGGTTAAATAAATAACCATGTAAGATGAGTTTGTATAAGATAAGTTGTTTGTAAAACAATGTCTTGTGAAAAGTATGTTATTTGTATAAAATGTCCTATGTCTCAAACTGAAATGATTCAAATAATGCTACAATATGTAATACCATACAAACACTTATATATAGGAAGTACCAGCGGCGTATCCACCATGCTTGTATCATATTACACACGCATCGTTACTTAATCACTTAATCAAACCAAACCAATGTCAAAATGTCTATGTCAAATATCCATGTCAAATGTCTATGTCAAATATCCCTGTCAAATGTCTATGTCAAAATATCATGTATGGCAAGTGAAATGTCTCAACTAAACCATATACACAAAAACAAAGTATTGAAGTAAAACTTGGTTTAAATCAAAGTTATGTTTTGTGGGAAAATGCATGATCAAATGTCAATCATGTTAAAATGTCTATGCCGAAATGTCTATGTCAAATACGGTTCACACGGTTCACAGATACAAACGGTTCACAGATATCAACGGATCACAGTCAAATGATTACAACGGTTCAATATGTAGTATAATATATGCTGGATAAGCATATGCAACAGAAAAGCAATGAAAAACGATGTACTAAGTACGCACACAATGGGCATACATAGCATGAAATGTAATGTAGAACGATGTACTAAGTACGCACACAATGGGCATACATAGCATAAAATGTAATGTAGAACGATGTACTAAGTACGCACACAATGGGCATACATAGCATAAAATGTAATGTAAAACAATGTACTAAGTACGCACACAATGGGCATACATAGCATAAAATGTAATGAAATCATGTACTATAATGTACTAATGAACATAGCAAGTATATGATGTCAAAACATGAAAGCATGAAAGTAACAAGTAGGCACATGTGTTCCACCCCAAAACAGTTTGGAAAACAGTAAAAGAGGGGTCTATGTACTCACCTGAGATTGCTCAGTAGTCCTTGAGTAACAACTAAACAATGCTAGAGATCGCGGATATCAAACGGCACCTAGTATAGGTAGCTACATTAATAAACCGGACCTAAATCGGAAGATCGGGTAGCATTAGGGTTTGTAAACCAAACGAGTGTAGAGACTCGTGTCTTTTGGTTTAACAAAGCCTACATACTAAATGAAACTTAACCTAAGTGTCTACGACCCATTACGACCCGTTTAGGTAGCTTATGCTACTTTAACGCGTCGTTCGCGTGAAACGCGTTCGGACCGCCTAACTAGCCCTATGACAAGTGTTATATGCCTAAACATATTACATAATCAGTTATGTGACAAAGGTTTAGGTTACATATGCTTAATTACCAATTATACATGAAAAGGGTATTCTGGTAATTTACCTAAGGCATATAAACTACCTATCATACAACTACTTAAACGATGTGACCATAGGGTATAACCTCGGAAGGTTATTCCCTACCTACTATGGTCGCCTAATGTGTTTGGTCGGATCCTAATGATCGACCAAACTGGGTCGGGTTCGAAGGTATAGGCGATTTATCAGATCGCCTACCCTACGACCCTAGACAACGTGGTAGTCAGTGGGCATAGTCCCAAGGGACTATGACCAACGTGATTACACTCACGTTGCGAAGTTCAAACGAACTTCGCATTGACCATTACTGGTCAACGCTGAAAGTCAAACAAAGTTTGACTTTCTGACTCGAAAAGCAGTAAAATAAGGAAAAGAACGAAAGAATACTTACCCAGGGTCCCCGAATGCTAACCCAGATCAAAATAGCTCAGGTATGAAACGAAGGTTCCAACTTAGAGTCTTTTCAATCAGATTTGTGGGTTTTTAAGCAAAAAGGGGGGTGGGTATTTATAGATAAAGTAGAGCCGCTAGGATCGTTTCTTGAATATCGTGCCACGATCCGAGCCGTACACTTGTCGGAACCTTATGGTGGCTAAAAATGATGTTTATCAACAGATTAGGCAAGTTGCAAACATGTGGTTGTGGTTAAATCTGCTGAAAACAGGCTGTTAATACACTGCATCTGGTCTGCAGGTTGCCTTACGGACCGTAAGGTTATGGATGTTGCGGTCCGTAAGCTTATTTTGGCAGAATTACAGTTTTGGTCCCTGCAGTGAAATCAGCCCATTTTCGACACGTTTAAGGCCCGTTAACCCCATTTCAAAGCTCTAAAATGAAGTTAAAGTATAGGGAACTTAAAATGTGCTCAAAAATATCTCGGATGTCGGTTCGTTTAGCCGTACAGTTGCGATGTTCGGTTAATTACGACGGAATGCGCATAAGCGAAAAACGATCCAAATGACGAAACGAATGGATTTTTCTTATGGCGAACACTAAAATATAATATAGTCATGCTCACATAAATTTTTGGATGTCCGGATGTATTCAGAACGTAAGTTATGCGTAAAAGTGCAAACTTGTGCACTTTTTGACGCTTTTAGTCCCTGAATGACACAAAAGTTTATTTTAGCATACCGAACACCTCAAAGCCTATTTCTAAGCTATGTAAAGGATATTTATGGTATGTTTAACTTATGGTCATGTTCCGGAATGTCTGTTACAGTTCAAATTGGCATACTTTCGTAGTTTGTCAACTTCAGTCCCTGTAAGCGATTTAACATGTTTTTGCCACACCAAAGCCTTCAAAACTCATTTCTAAGTTATGTAAAGGTTATTTAAGGTATGTTAAGCCTATTTCACTATTCCGGAGTGTTCGTTGGATTAAACTGGTTATATTTACGCATTAGTGCGCGTATAACCTTCCAGAAAGCGATATAGTGTTTGAAATCGAACAAGAATTGATATGTGTAAACGATACACATATTTTTACAAATCCCAAGTATGAAATACAATATTTCACTGGTTGGGCATTTGTTTGATGGTTGAAATGACACAGGTGTTACACAAATGGGTCGGGTTCGAGGTATAAGCGATTTATTAGATCGCTTACCCTACGACCCTAGACAACGTGGTAATCAGTAGGCATAGTCCCAAGGGACTATAACCAACGTGATTACACTCACGTTGCGAAGTTCAAACGAACTTCGCATTGACCATAACTGGTCAATGTAGAAAGTCAAACAAAGTTTGACTTTCAGACTCGAAAGACTCGAAAAGCAATAAAAGAACGAAAGAATACTTACGAAGGGTCCCCGAATGCTAACCTCGATTCAAAAATCTCAGGTATGAAACAATAGTTTCAACTTAGAGTTTCTCAAATCAAAGTTCTTGTAATTTTGAAGCATGGGGGGTGGGGTATTTATAGTATTCGGTTAGCCGTTAGGATCGTTTCTAGGAAAACGTGATGCGATCTTGGCCATACACTTAGCACACATGGTATTGTAATACCATGTGCCCAAAATACCAGCCCATAGATTCCCAAAACCATGTGCAACAAGTGGGAAGGACTAGATTCGATGTATAAGCAAACATCTTTCAGAAATGACAGTTTTGGTCCCTGTTATGTGTTTATGCCATTTCCGACACTTCTAAGGCCCGTAAAGCCAACTTTAAGGCCCTAAAATGATGTCTAAACATTGTGGACATGAAACATGCTCAAAAATATGTCGGATGTCAGTTCGTTTGGTCGTACGAACGCGATGTTCGCTTAATTACGACGGAATGCGCATAAGCGCGAAAAACGATCCAAATGGCATGACGAATGGATTTTTCTTATGCCAAACACTAAAATAAAATATTATAGTGCTTACATAAATTTTTGGATGTCTGGATGTATTCAGAATGTAAGTTATGCGCGAAAATGCAAACTTATGCACTTTTGACGCTTTTAGTCCCTGAATGACCCAAAAGTTTATTTTAGCACACCTAACCCCTCAAAGCCTATTTCTAAGCTATGTAAAGGATATTTATGGTATGTTTAACTTATGGCCATGTTCCGGAATGTCTGTTACAGTTCATATTGGCATACTTTCGCAGTTTGTCAAGTTTAGTCCCTGTAAGCGATTTAACTTGATTTTGCCATACCAAAGCCTTCAAAACTTATTTCTAAGTTATGTAAAGGTTATTTAAGGTATGTTAAGCCTATGTCACTATTCCGGAGTGTTTGTTGCATTAAACTGGTTATATTTACGCATCAGTGCGCGTATAACCTTCCAGAAAGCGATTTAGAGTTTGAAATTGAACAAGAATTGATATGTGCAAATGATACACATATTTTTACAAATCCCAAGTATGAAATATAATATTTCATTGGTTTGGTATTTGTTTGATGGCCGTGGAGGCACAGGTGTTACAGTCTCCCCTACTTTAGGAAATTTCGTCCCGAAATTTATTTAGAGGAAACTTGTGAGAGCTTGAAAACATGAAGTTGAAAAGATCAAACAACATTGGTTAGGGTTCTGAACTTCTAGTAACTTTAATAACATCATGCTTGCAATGTAAGAGGGATACTTATATACAAGTATATGAAGCATCATTGGTGCGTCCACCGTGCCTCCATTACATTGTTATCATTTTATTATTGTTGTCACTATCGGTTCTTACACATAGTAAACCTTACTGGGTTTCTGTGCACCAAATTTCATAATTATGTACGCATCCATAATTAGACAATTCCTTGCATAGTTTACACAGTCTATTTTATAATGTGTAGGGTAAAACCAAATGAACAATCCTGTGATGCGTGTAACTAGACCGCCATAGAGTCCTTTTAATTAAATCAATAAATGATCTAAATAGACTATCAAGGAGTCTGTTCAGCTACATCACTAGATGTCGTTCTTTAACCAAATTGTGAATCAATCTTTTAGACTAGACCACTCAAGGGTCTATCATCGAATCCTGGAATGGTACTATATAACCCAAGGGTCTTAACTACCACGTAGAAGCCCATAAGGATTTAAGGTAGTACCTTTTTAATATCCTACTATGAATCCCTCATATGAAGATATAAAAGATTCTTTGAGGATTTGAAAATCGTTTACCACACAAAAACATAGAGGAGAACACATAAACACATATCACATAATCGCATAATCGTATACTCGCATAATTGTTTAAATTGACCTTTAAATTTGTTATCTTTGGACACGGGTATTTAATGCATACAAGGAATCAATTCTTAATTGCATCAATTTGGATGGATCCACATGAATACCCTGCTTGTTGACTACCTGACCCAAAAACTGAACTCCTTTAAGCCAAAATTTCCTCTTGGAGGATTTAGCGAAAAGTTTGTTCCTTCTTTAGGGGTTCCAATGTCGACGAAGGTGTTGATCGTGATCGGCTCGGGATATGAATAGATCAAGATGTCATTAATAACAATGACGAACTGATCCAAATAAGGCTTGCAGACTCTATTTATTAAGTCCTTGAAGATGGCTGGAGTATTTGTCAACCTAAAAGGCATGACTGTAAACTCGTAATGGCCATACTTCGTGCAGAAAACCGTTTTGGGAAATATCTTCTTCGAGAATACAAAGTTGATGATATCCAAAACGCAAATCGATCTTGGAAAAGCATGAAACGCTATGCAGTTGATCGGAGAAAATCGTTGATTTAAGGTAGGGGGATATCGATTCTTGATGGTAAGCTTACTAGGCTTACGTTAATCGATATACATTCGGAAAGATCCAGTTTTCTTTTCACAAGGAGAACAGGAGTTTCTCCAAGGTGAAAAGTTCGGACGGATGAATCCTTTATTAGACAACTCTTGAAGCTGTCTTGATAATTCTTGCATCTCGAACGGTGCAAGACGATAAGATACTTTAGATTTAAGAGAAACTAGTGTTTGAGGTTCTTAGGGAGATCACAAGTGATCATAAAAATGACAGAACCACACGAGTAGTTTCGTCTTTGTGATGACATCATAAGGTTGGATCAAACATTCATACAATTGCATTAGTTGAAAAAAAAAATAAAAACCACAAATTTTTATTTATATAACAACCGCATTGTCTTTAAATGTTACAAGATAACAACCAGAGAAATTTCAAAATTCTACTTGTTCTTCATCGTTGATTGCCTCATTGATGTTATACACTCGTCCACGTGCTGGATTTACATTGACGTTGACGTTCGCATTCGGGTTTGCGTTAGCATTTGCATTCACCAGTCTTGGGCAGTTGTGGCGGAAATGACCAATCTCTCCACAATTGAAACATGAACCCAGTGGGAATCTCGCAGCATTCCCTTGAACCTGAGCTTGAACCTGAGCAGCCTGATTTTGTCCCAGACGACAAATATTGGCCAAATGCCCAAGTCTACCACACGTTGTGCATTTCTTGCAATCTTGTTGTGCAACATGATGACCATTGCAACGGGCACAATGTGGTGCGGTACCAGCATATGCCTTCTTTGCAGCTGGCTGTGCCGGTGGGTTTTGCAAGTTCTGAGCAGTCTGTGCTGTAACAGCAAAATTTTGGGCACCCTTCCGCTTCTTTGATTTCTTCGAAGTCTCAACTTCCTTATCCTTCTTGTTTTGACCTTTCTTGCTATCCTCCTTGTCAGACTCCTGCTTCTTACCCTTGTCACCCTTTCTGTGTAACTTATTCTTCCGAATCTGCGACTCAGTCAATGTCGCAGCTAACTCGATCGCCTGACGGAGTGTGGTAGGGCTACTACCAGTAAGGATGTCTTGTACCGTGTCAGGTAGGCCGTCAATGTATCTTTCGATAGCCTTGTCGAGTGGGGTAACCATTGTTGGGCAAAGCAGACTCAACTCCTCAAACCTATCAGTATACGCCCTGTGCTCACCACTATCTTGCTTCAACTCATCAAATTCCTTCTCCAAAGCTCGCTGCTCATGACGAGGACAGAATTCCCTCATCATAAGGGCCCTAAGTTCAGCCCACGTCTGTGCTAGAGCAACTTCTGCACCACGATCCCTCATAACCCCGTTCCACCATGTGAGAGCCCTCTTCTGAAACACACTCGAAGAAAACTCGACCCTGCGATTGTCAGGACACTGCACGTGGCGGAAAGTATTCTCAATGCTCTCGAACCATTGAAGAAGCCCAGTCGCTCCTTCAGAACCACTAAACTTGAGTGGTTTAGCCTGGTTAAAATCCTTGTATTTACACTGTGCGTTATTGTTGTTGTTATTATTGCCGTTGTTGTATATCTCGTGGACTTGGGTTACAACCCCGGGAAGCACAGCAGCCACCTGCTGAGAGATCAGGGCTGCGAGTTCTTCAATAGTGAAAGTCCGAGCATCGGTTTGAGCATCGCGTCGAGGAGGCATTGTCTAAAAGAGGAAACATGAAAGGAAACGAGAGAGAGAATTAGACGAAAAGAATGAGATGGAACAAATCTGATGAAAGCAAGGATAGTGGTCATTTGTTTGTTACTACAAAGCAACAAACGACCTCGGTGATTAATCAAAGTAAATAGGTCAAAAATAATGTATCGCGAAGACATGCTCGCCTATAAGTGAACACTCATCCCAAGAATTCCCAGGTAAGCACAACTGGTCTCGCTTCTGATGAGATATATACGAAGTGCTTGCCTAGACAGAAAACCCAGAATACAGGCATTCACCCTTCCAGTTTGCACGTGTTCACATTATTTAAAACCCAAAACCTTGTCGAGATTTTGAAAATTTAAAAGGGGTTCAAAACCATATAACAGAGGGTTCAAAACCTTACAATAGAGGGTTCAAAACCTTACAATAGAGGGTTCAAAACCTTGTAATCAATCATCTTAGAACAGATGATTAGTTTTCAAAGCGGTTTTGAAATTTATGTTCTTGTTGTGGTCGTCGCCTAAGGATAGGTGACGGTATTGTTTTATGACTAAACGCAAGTAAACTCGCGTTAGGGTCCTAGAAAGGTTATAGACTAGGTCAAAGCATTACTAATAACCTAATTCCCTATAACCATTGGCTCTGATACCATCTTTCTGTCACACCCCGACCGCGTAAAACAACAAATCGCGGCGGAAACATCGGGGCGTGTTGCAACAGAATTAATGTTTCATAACCATGGATATCAAAAGTGTTTCGTTTTATTAAACATTGAATAATTACATCGTCTGGAAATCTAAATACACAATTTAAACATAATCTATCATTGTTATTGAGTCACTAAGGCCTTGTCCAGTCCTATGTGAGTATGCATCTTATCAATCAATATCATTCAACAATACCTGAAACATATGTGAAAACGAGGTCAGCAAAGAAATGCTGGCGAGTACATAGGTTTTGTGAAAATAAGATTCATGACTTCTGTTTTAAGAAAATGTTTAGTCATGAACCTTGTAATTTGCTTTGTCTTTGTAAATCATTTGAAAAATAATAAGTTCAAGTGATATGTATAAATAAGAGAATAATGCATGATTAAATGAATAACCATGTAAAATGAGTTTGTATAAGATAAGTTGTTTGTAAATAATAGTCTTGTGAAACGTATGTTACCTGTATAAAATGTTCTATGTCTCAAACTGAAATGATTCAAATAACGCTACAATATGTAATACCATACAAACACTTATATATAGGAAGTACCAGCGGCGTATCCACCATGTTTGTATCACATTACACACACATCATTACTTAATCACTTAATCAAACCAAACTAATGTCAAAATGTCTATGTCAAATATCCATGTCAAATGTCTATGTCAAATATCCATGTCAAATGTCTATGTCAAAATATCATGTATGGCAAGTGAAATGTCTCAACTAAACCATATACACAAGAATAAAGTATTGAAGTAAAACTTGGTTTAAATCAAAGTAATGTTTTGTGGGAAATGCATGATCAAATGTCAATCATGTTAAAATGTCTATGCCGAAATGTCTATGTCAACTACGGTTCACACGGTTCACAGATACAAACGGTTCACAGATATCAACGGATCACAGTCAAATGATTTCAACGGTTCAATATGTAGTATAATGTGTTCATATGCTGGATAAGCATATGCAACAGAAAAGCAATGTAAAACAATGTACTAAGTACGCACACAATGGGCATACATAGCATGAAATGTAATGAAATCATGTACTATAATGTACTAACGAACATAGTAGTATATGATGTGAAAACAGGAAAGCATGAAAGTAACAAGTAGGCACATGTGTTCCACCCCAAAACAGTTTGGAAAACAGTAAAAGAGGGGTCTATGTACTCACCTGAGATTGCTCAGTAGTCCTTGAGTAACAACTAAACAATGCTAGAGATCGCGGATATCAAACGGCACCTAGTATAGGTAGCTACATTAATAAACCGGACCTAAATCGGAGGATCGGGTAGCATTAGGGTTTGTAAACCAAACGAGTGTAGAGACTCGTGTCTTTTGGTTTTAACAAAGCCTACATACTAAATGAAACTTAACCTAAGTGTCTACGACCCATTACGACCCGTTTAGGTAGCTTATGCTACTTTAACGCGTCGTTCGCGTGAAACGCGTTCGGACCGCCTAACTAGCCCTATGACAAGTGTTATATGCCTAAACATATTACATAATCAGTTATGTGACAAAGGTTTAGGTTACATATGCTTAATTACCAATTATACATGAAAAGGGTATTCTGGTAATTTACCTAAGGCATATAAACTACCTATCATACAACTACTTAAACGATGTGACCATAGGGTATAACCTCGGAAGGTTATTCCCTACCTACTATGGTCACCTAAAGTGTTTGGTCGGATCCTAATGATCGACCAAACTGGGTCGGGTTCGAGGTATAAGCGATTTATTAGATCGCTTACCCTACGACCCTAGACAACGTGGTAATCAGTAGGCATAGTCCCAAGGGACTATGACCATCGTGATTACAATCACGTTGCGAAGTTCTAGCGAACTTCGCATTGACCATTACTGGTCAACGCTGAAAGTCAAACAAAGTTTGACTTTCTGACTCGAAAAGCAGTAAAATAAGGAAAAGAACGAAAGAATACTTACCCAGGGTCCCCGAATGCTAACCCAGATTAAAATAGCTCAGGTATGAAACGAAGGTTCCAACTTAGAGTCTTCTCAATCAGATTTGTGGGTTTTTAAGCCAAAGGGGGGTGGGTATTTATAGATAAAGTAGAGCCGCTAGGATCGTTTCTTGAATATCGTGCCACGATCCGAGCCGTACACTTGTCACAAGGGTTATGGAGCCACTTATGCTCCTTATCTTAGTGACACATCAACTTAAAACGAGTGGACACGAATCAACCAGCTGCAACTTGTGTTTAAAACATTGAATCTGGTCTGGTTAGGCAGTCGCGTAGCGCTAGTGCAAAGGCACTATGCAGTCGCGCTACGCTAGCACCTCCCTGTTTCAGAAATGTTTCAAAAGTGGCAGTAATGGTCCCTGCACGTGTTTAAGGCCTTTTTCGATGCGTTTGAACCCCGTTAACCTCATTTCAAGGCTCTAAAACAAAGTTAAAGTATAGGGAACTCAAAACATGCTCAAAAATATGTCGGATGTCGGTTCGTTTGGTCGTACGATCGCGATGTTCGCTTAATTACGACGGAATGCGCATAAGCGCGAAAACCGATCCAAATGACGCGACGAATGGATTTTTCTTAAGGCGAACACTAAAATATAATGTAGTCATGCTTACATAAATTTTTGGATGTCCAGATGTATTCAGAACGTAAGTTATGCGCGAAAATGCAAACTTGTGCACTTTTTGACACTTTTAGTCCCTGAATGACCCAAAAGTTTATTTTAGCATACCGAACCCCTCAAAGCCTATTTCTAAGCTATGTAAAGGATATTTATGGTATGTTTAACTTATGGTCATGTTCCGGAATGTCTGTTACAGTTCAAATTGGCATACTTTCGCAGTTTGTCAACTTTAGTCCCTGTAAGCGATTTAACATGTTTTTGCCATACCAAAGCCTTCAAAACTTATTTCTAAGTTATGTAAAGGTTATTTAAGGTATGTTAAGCCTATTTCACTATTCCGGAGTGTTCGTTGCATTAAACTGGTTATATTTACGCATTAGTGCGCGTATAACCTTCCAGAAAGCGATTTAGAGCTTGAAATCGAACAAGAATTGATATGTGTAAACGATACACATATTTTTACAAATCCCAAGTATGAAATACAATATTTCACTGGTTGGGCATTTGTTTGATGGTTGAAATGACACAGGTGTTACAGTCTCCCCTACTTTAGGAAATTTCGTCCCGAAATTAATTCGTAGGAGTCTGTCTATGACTTTGTTTCAAATAGTCATCAAAGATATGTAAAGCATAATCTGATTATTTTCCTCAACGGATATTTTTCAGAAGCGAAAATGAACGAACAGAGTCATTTTCTTCAACGGGTTCTTCGGAAATGGAAAATAAAGGAATTAACTAAACGGATATACTTTTCCCTCAACGGATATTCTTCAGAAGTGAAAATGAATGGATGATTCATTCTTTCTCAACGGATTCTTTGTCAGAAATGGGAATGAAGGAATAATCCACGGATATTCATTTCTCTCAACGGGTATTCTTCAGAACGAAAATGAACAAACGGGGTCATTTTCCTCAACGGTTTGTTCTTCAGAATTTGAAATGAAAGAAAAATCAACGGATATTCATTTCTCTCAACGGATATTCTTCAGAACGAAAATGAACAAACGGGGTCATTTTCCTCAACGGTTTGTTCTTCAGAATTTGAAATGAAAGAAAAATCAACGGATATTCATTTCCTCAACGGATAAATCTTCAGAAACGAAAATGAACTAACGGAGTCATTTTCAACGGTTATTTCCTCAGAGTTGGAAATGAAGGATTACACAACGGATATTCATTTCCTCAACGGATAAATCTTCAGAAACGAAAATGAACTAACGGAGTCATTTTCAACGGTTGCTTCCTCAGAGTTGGAAATGAAGGATTACACAACGGATATTCATTTCCTCAACGGATAAATCTTCAGAAACGAAAATGAACTAACGGAGTCATTTTCAACGGTTGCTTCCTCAGAGTTGGAAATGAAGGATTACACAACGGATATTCATTTCCTCAACGGATAAATCTTCAGAAACGAAAATGAACTAACGGAGTCATTTTCAACGGTTGCTTCCTCAGAGTTGGAAATGAAGGATTTCACAACGGATATTCATTTCCTCAACGGATATTCTTCAGAACGGAAATGAAAAGATAAACAACGGATATTCATTTCCTCAACGGGTATTCTTTAGAACGAAAATGAATGGATAATTCATTTTCCTCAACGGTTATTCTTCAGAATGGAAATGAAAAGATAAACAACGGATATTCATTTCCTCAACGGATATTCTTCAGAAGTGAAAAATGAATAGCTAGTTCATTTTTCCTCAACGGATGCTTCATCAGAATTGGAAATGAATAGAGTTAACTCTTGATACATGATAGAACTTGCTGTGATTTCTATGCACTAAATTCCATAATTATGTAAGCATCCATAATTACGTAATTCCTTGCACAGTCCGCACAGTTTGTTTTGAAATGTTGTGGGGAAAGATATCAAACCTGAGATGAGAGTGACTAGACTACCATAGGGTCCTTTTAATTAGATCAACAGAGGATCTTCTTAATTAGGCCACTAAGGAGTCCTTTCAGCTATATCATCACATGATATCCCTAACCAGATTTTTGGATCAATCTGTTTAACTAGACCACTAAAGGGGTCTAATTATGAAGTAGTACATTATAATCCAAGGGACTTTAACTACAACGTAGAAGTCCATTAAGGATTTAAGTAGTACCTTTGGGTATCCTACTATGAATCTCTTGCACAAAGATATGTAAGATTTTACGAGGATTTGAATAACATAAATTGGATCACATGACACATAAAGGATAACACATAAGCACATAACCACATAATTGTTTAATTGTTATTTTCTTGTTATTAATTGCCATTAACTTGGCGCCTCGTACATCGTTTCTCTTGGAAGAAACGGGTACTTAGGATTTTCGTGGAAACGCAAGAGATTATACAAGGGAAGAAATTTGGAAGTAGTCTGTTCTTCAAGGAATGCGGTTCCTTGATTGTCGGTATTGTATGGGATATGTTTATACATGCAACCATATAAACATATTGAAATGTAAATGAAAGATTTATTTATAAACAACAATAACAACAACTGTTTCATAGATTGTGATAAAAGAAAATAATACACAAGGCTCGATTATTTTCTAAACAGCGTTATCTTCTGTCGGTCAGATACTCATCCCTGCGCTGGATTTGCATCAGCAAGTCTTGGGCAATTTCTACTAAAATGGCCCATCTCGCCACAGTTGTAGCAAGATCCCAGTGGGAAACGAGCTTGAGCAGGATTGTTGCTAGCTTGATTTGGTGCAACTGCGGTTGGGCAAACCCTAGCTGTATGACCTATAAGTCCGCAAACTTGGCATGTGCGGCACTTCACCCCAGCATGATGATGTAGGCCACATTGGTTGCACAAGGGTGCAGTTCCGTTGTAGGGTTTCCTGGCAGGGGGTTGAGCTGGTTGGTTGGGGACGGCTTGATCATTGTGAGCGACCACGGCGTAGTTCTGAGAAGCCTTTCGCTTCTTTGACCTCTTAGGGGATACAGTCTGTTCATCCATGATCTTTGATTCCTCGATTGGTTTCGATTCTTCGACCGGCTTCTTGTCACCCTTTCGGAAAAGCTTACGTTTCCTGATCTGCGATTCAGTCAAGGTTGCAGATAACTCAATGGCCTGCCTAACAGTAGTAGGGTTGCTACCAGTCAAAATGTCTTGTATTGAGTCGGGAAGGCCATCAATGTACTTTTCGATCGCCTTATCCAAAGGCGTGACCAAGTTTGGGCATAACAGACTTAACTCCTCATAACGGTCCGTGTAGGCTCGATGCTCACCGCTGTCTTGCTTAAGATCATCAAATTCCCTTTCCAAAGCCCTGATCTCGTGACGAGGACAAAACTCCTTCATCATGAGAGCCCTAAGTTCGGCCCATGTCTGTGCTAGAGCAACTTCTGCACCACGATCTCTCATAACCCCATTCCACCACGTAAGGGCTCTCTTCTGGAACACACTCGAAGCAAACTCGACCTTGCGATTGTCAGGACACTGCACATGGCGGAAAGTATTCTCAATGCTCTCGAACCATTGAAGAAGCCCAGTCGCTCCCTCAGAACCACTAAACTTGAGTGGTTTCGCCGAGTTAAAACTCTTAAAATTGCATGGACCATTGTTGTTGTTGTTGGCTTGATTCCATAGAGCAAAGAGGTTTGGGAATTGAGCAGCCATTTGCTGCGCAATGATTTCTGCCAATTCGGCAGTCGCTATCTGGCTTTCGCGTCGAGGAGGCATTCTAAAAGAGAAAACATGAAATGAAACGAGTGAGAGGATTAGACGAAAAGAATGAGATGAAACAAATCTGATGAAAGCAAGGATAGTGGTCATTTGTTTGTTACTACAAAGCAACAAACGACCCGGTGATTAGTCAAAGCGAATAGGTCAAAAATAATGTATCGCGAAGACATGCTCGCCTATAAGTGAACACTCATCCCAAGAATTCCCAGGTAAGCACAACTGGTCTCGCGTCTGATGAGATGTATACGAAGTGCTTGCCTAGACAGAAAACCCAGAATACAGGCATTCACCCTTCCAGTTTGCACGTGTTCACATTATTTAAAACCCAAAACCTTGACGAGATTTTTGAAAACTCAAAGGGGTTCAAAACCTTATAACAGAGGGTTCAAAACCTAGTAATTAATCATCCTAGAACAGATGATTAGTTTTCAAAGCGGTTTAGAAAATTTATGTTCTTGTTGTGGTAGTCGCCTAAGGATAGGTGACGGTATTGTTTTATGACTAAACGCAAGTAAACTCGCGTTAGGGTCCTAAGAAGGTTATAGACTAGGTCAAAGCATTACTAATAACCTAATTCCCTATAACCATTGGCTCTGATACCATCTTTTCTGTCACACCCCGACCACGTAGAACATACGAAACGTGGCGGAAACATCGGGGAGTGTTGTAACAGAATTAAATGTTTCAAATCCATGGCAATTGAAGTTTCGTTTTATTGATTAAAAGTGTTACAATGTCTAATCAATCAAGGAAATACAACAAAATTAACTAGTCTTGCATCTTTTATTGTCACTAAAGCCCAAGTCTGCCTATATGTATCTTGATCATCTTATGCAACAGCTCCTGAAAAACACATGTGAAAATAGGTACGTCAGCATAAAAATGCCTGTGAGATACATAGGTTTTGTGAAAATAGGTTCCATGACTTATGTTTGAGAAAATGTTTAGTCATGAACCTTGTAATTTGCTTTGTTTTGTAAATCATTTAAAAATCGATAAGATCAGATGATATGTATAAATAAGTAAATAATGTATGGTTAAATAAATAACCATGTAAGATGAGTTTGTATAAGATAAGTTGTTTGTAAAACAATGTCTTGTGAAAAGTATGTTATTTGTATAAAATGTTCTATGTCTCAAACTGAAATGATTCAAATAACGCTACAATATGTAATACCATACAAACACTTATATATAGGAAGTACCAGCGGCGTATCCACCATGCTTGTATCATATTACACACGCATCGTTACTTAATCACTTAATCAAACCAAACTAATGTCAAAATGTCTATGTCAAATATCCATGTCAAATGTCTATGTCAAATATCCATGTCAAATGTCTATGTCAAAATATCATGTATGGCAAGTGAAATGTCTCAACTAAACCATATACACAAGAACAAAGTATTGAAGTAAAACTTGGTTTAAATCAAAGTTATGTTTTGTGGGAAATGCATGATCAAATGTCAATCATGTTAAAATGTCTATGCCGAAATGTCTATGTCAACTACGGTTCACACGGTTCACAGATACAAACGGTTCACAGATATCAACGGATCACAGTCAAATGATTTCAACGGTTCAATATGTAGTATAATGTGTTCATATGCTGGATAAGCATATGCAACAGAAAAGAAATGTAAAACAATGTACTAAGTACGCACACAATGGGCATACATAGCATGAAATGTAATGAAATCATGTACTATAATGTACTAACGAACATAGTAGTATATGATGTGAAAACAGGAAAGCATGAAAGTAACAAGTAGGCACATGTGTTCCACCCCAAAACAGTTTGGAAAACAGTAAAAGAGGGGTCTATGTACTCACCTGAGATTGCTCAGTAGTCCTTGAGTAACAACTAAACAATGCTAGAGATCGCGGATATCAAACGGCACCTAGTATAGGTAGCTACATTAATAAACCGGACCTAAATCGGAGGATCGGGTAGCATTAGGGTTTGTAAACCAAACGAGTGTAGAGACTCGTGTCTTTTGGTTTTAACAAAGCCTACATACTAAATGAAACTTAACCTAAGTGTCTACGACCCATTACGACCCGTTTAGGTAGCTTATGCTACTTTAACGCGTCGTTCGCGTGAAACGCGTTCGGACCGCCTAACTAGCCCTATGACAAGTGTTATATGCCTAAACATATTACATAATCAGTTATGTGACAAAGGTTTAGGTTACATATGCTTAATTACCAATTATACATGAAAAGGGTATTCTGGTAATTTACCTAAGGCATATAAACTACCTATCATACAACTACTTAAACGATGTGACCATAGGGTATAACCTCGGAAGGTTATTCCCTACCTACTATGGTCACCTAAAGTGTTTGGTCGGATCCTAATGATCGACCAAACTGGGTCGGGTTCGAGGTATAAGCGATTTATTAGATCGCTTACCCTACGACCCTACACAACGTGGTAATCAGTAGGCATAGTCCCAAGGGACTATGACCATCGTGATTACAATCACGTTGCGAAGTTCTAGCGAACTTCGCATTGACCATTACTGGTCAACGCTGAAAGTCAAACAAAGTTTGACTTTCTGACTCGAAAAGCAGTAAAATAAGGAAAAGAACGAAAGAATACTTACCCAGGGTCCCCGAATGCTAACCCAGATTAAAATAGCTCAGGTATGAAACGAAGGTTCCAACTTAGAGTCTTCTCAATCAGATTTGTGGGTTTTTAAGCCAAAGGGGGGTGGGTATTTATAGATAAAGTAGAGCCGCTAGGATCGTTTCTTGAATATCGTGCCACGATCCGAGCCGTACACTTGTCACAAGGGTTATGGAGCCACTTATGCTCCTTATCTTAGTGACACATCAACTTAAAACGAGTGGACACGAATCAACCAGCTGCAACTTGTGTTTAAAACATTGAATCTGGTCTGGTTAGGCAGTCGCGTAGCGCTAGGGCAAAGGCACTATGCAGTCGCGCTACGCTAGCACCTCCCTGTTTCAGAAATGTTTCAAAAGTGGCAGAAATGGTCCCTGCACGTGTTTAAGGCCTTTTTCGATGCGTTTGAACCCCGTTAACCTCATTTCAAGGCTCTAAAACAAAGTTAAAGTATAGGGAACTCAAAACATGCTCAAAAATATGTCGGATGTCGGTTCGTTTGGTCGTACGATCGCGATGTTCGCTTAATTACGACGGAATGCGCATAAGCGCGAAAACCGATCCAAATGACGCGACGAATGGATTTTTCTTAAGGCGAACACTAAAATATAATGTAGTCATGCTTACATAAATTTTTGGATGTCCAGATGTATTCAGAACGTAAGTTATGCGCGAAAATGCAAACTTGTGCACTTTTTGACACTTTTAGTCCCTGAATGACCCAAAAGTTTATTTTAGCATACCGAACCCCTCAAAGCCTATTTCTAAGCTATGTAAAGGATATTTATGGTATGTTTAACTTATGGTCATGTTCCGGAATGTCTGTTACAGTTCAAATTGGCATACTTTCGCAGTTTGTCAACTTTAGTCCCTGTAAGCGATTTAACATGTTTTTGCCATACCAAAGCCTTCAAAACTTATTTCTAAGTTATGTAAAGGTTATTTAAGGTATGTTAAGCCTATTTCACTATTCCGGAGTGTTCGTTGCATTAAACTGGTTATATTTACGCATTAGTGCGCGTATAACCTTCCAGAAAGCGATTTAGAGCTTGAAATCGAACAAGAATTGATATGTGTAAACGATACACATATTTTTACAAATCCCAAGTATGAAATACAATATTTCACTGGTTGGGCATTTGTTTGATGGTTGAAATGACACAGGTGTTACAGGAAGGACTAGATTCGATGTATAAGCAAACATCTTTCAGAAATGACAGTTTTGGTCCCTGTTATGTGTTTATGCCATTTCCGACACTTCTAAGGCCCGTAAAGCCAACTTTAAGGCCCTAAAATGATTTCTAAACATTTTGGACATGAAACATGCTCAAAAATATGTCGGATGTCAGTTCGTTTGGTCGTACGAACACGATGTTCGCTTAATTACGACGGAATGCGCATAAGCGCGAAAAACGATCCAAATGGCATGACGAATGGATTTTTCTTATGCCAAACACTAAAATAAAATATTATAGTGCTTACATAAATTTTTGGATGTCTGGATGTATTCAGAATGTAAGTTATGCGCGAAAATGCAAACTTATGCACTTTTGACGCTTTTAGTCCCTGAATGACCCAAAAGTTTATTTTAGCACACCTAACCCCTCAAAGCCTATTTCTAAGCTATGTAAAGGATATTTATGGTATGTTTAACTTATGGCCATGTTCCGGAATGTCTGTTACAGTTCATATTGGCATACTTTCGCAGTTTGTCAAGTTTAGTCCCTGTAAGCGATTTAACTTGATTTTGCAATACCAAAGCCTTCAAAACTTATTTCTAAGTTATGTAAAGGTTATTTAAGGTATGTTAAGCCTATGTCACTATTCCGGAGTGTTTGTTGCATTAAATTGGTTATATTTACGCATCGGTGCGCGTATAACCTTCCAGAAAGCGATTTAGAGTTTGAAATTGAACAAGAATTGATATGTGCAAATGATACACATATTTTTACAAATCCCAAGTATGAAATATAATATTTCATTGGTTTGGTATTTGTTTGATGGCCGTGGAGGCACAGGTGTTACAGCAATAGCCTGAGCTCTCATGGTCTCGCATTTAACCCCTTACAGATATCATCTAGGTATACTCACCTGTAAGACTGAATATTGGGATCTGGATACGGGAGTATATTCTGAGGTGGGACACGCGAATAAGTTTAAGTCCTTAAAACACTTAATCTCGTATCTCGAATCAATTGAACTTTGTGTGAAAATTTAAGTGGATCAGTATACTGACAATCTAAGTGAATCGTTTAGAACTTAAAGTGTTTAAAGCTTAACGGTGCTAGTGATTGGTCTAAAAATAGTCATTTTCACCACAACATACATTCTAAATATCATCAAGCCAACACTATTTCATTAAATCAAAGCTAAATCAACAGAATCATGTGCATTCATTCTACACAAGGAATCATGATAACACACACAGTCATTTCATGGGAAAACTGTCACACCCGCTCATAGCGGAAGCGCGAGGTGTGATCTGATCGGTTCTCATTGCATAACAATATAAGTGAACATACTAAATGAATAAAAACAAGTTCCAATGCCATTGTCATAATCGTTCCAAAAGAACGCAACATAAGTTAAATGTATTGGTTACCAACCATCAAATGAAAATAAGTTGTCATTTTTATACATCAAAATGTAAGTCTTAAAATGTCAAAGCTTTGACCACTATATCACCGCAAAGAGGCGGTATATAATGGGCAAACCCTTCAAATGATGGCATGGAGTCTTGATACTTGTTTTCTTGTCTAAAATCTCCGAGATGGTCCACTAATTACCTGAAATACATGTTAAGTTGAAAATATCAACAAAAGTTAGCGAGTTCATGCAGTTTAGTTGTATAAGATGTATCTTGTAAAATGTGAGTTGTATAAATGTATCTGTAAAACGTGAGTTGTATAAAATGTATCCGTAAAATGTGAGTTGTATAAAATGTAACCCAGTATGTAAAGATGTAGTATGTAAAGCGTCAATGAAATCGTTGATCATTAATGTTTCGCGAGGACATTAATATGTGTGACGAATTAGGAAGCAATCCAAAACTAGATGATTTCGTGTCGACTACCATCGACTGGGACACAAACGCACTCTTCTGTATGGGTCCACGACCAAGAGTGGGGCTCGCCAAAACCCATTAGATCTAACCCTCTATACCTTGGTCCAAACTGGATTATTGGAGCTTAGATGTATAACCTAATCGCACATGATCTAAGGTGTTTCATTCCATGACTTAACATACAATTGAACATGTATTTTCCCCGATAGTTATAAAGTTGTAAAGCATTTAAAATGAATAGGGGGATGAACTCACAGAATTGCGTCCGTGAATGGTAAGTAACTGTGATCTGACGTACGGTCGTCCTGAATAGTGTCACGACCTACAAACGTTCTATACTTGTTAGACAATTCCGTCTTGTAATGACTTGACTACAAGTCTTTTATCTTGAATATGTGTTAAGACTTGTATGTCTTTGTTATTCGCTGAACTGTGTCTTTAGATGTATTAACTAATAACTGTTTAGTGTATATATATATTTCGCCAAATATATATATATATTCTTGTATCGTGAGTTGTATCGTAATTTTATAAATGTGTTTTCACCAAGTGTTAGGTGAAGGTGAATGTGCATTTTGTTGCACGTATAGGAATACGTATGTTCTCGTGTGTATTATACGTGCTCTTGTATTCTTAGAATATATTTGCTTATATATTCTAAGATATGGGTGAAATATATAATTAACGCTTGGAAATAAAAAGTATAGAAAAATATCTTAAAAATAATCTATTTTTAAGATTGGTTTTAATAATATAATTTTAGTCTTTTACTAAAACTATATATTTTAGATGTTTAGAAAATATATATAACTTATATCTTCCAAAAATACCTTTTTTAATAATAAACCATAAGTAATATTTTTGTATATTTGTAGAAAAATATATGTTTACTTCTTTGGTTTTAGAAAACGTAGTTTCACCAAGTCGTCGATATATGGTATATTACAGTCCGTAATATTTATATAGTCCGTATATTTGTCCGTAAGTCCGATTTGTCCATAAGTTGTGTACGAAAGCTCGGATCGTCCGTAAGTTGTTTTTAAGGTGTTTTTATATGTAGTCTTGTAAGACTTTAGTTGCAATGTGTCTTTTGTTTATTTGTACTATTGTATTCAAGTTACAATTTTTCAAGTATATAACTAATACAAACAAATAACACTTAGCACATAAGTTGTTAAGATAACTAAATTTATATTTTCTCAAAAATATATACTTATATGTAGTTTTTGCTTTTATAAAAACTATTCTTTTAAATCTTTTTATGCTAATAAAGATTTTGTCAAAAATAATAGTTTTATAATTTATGATTTTTAAGAAAAATGACCATATTTTCTTTGAAATATATACTTTGCTATGTTTATATAAAACATATCTTTTTCTTTATAAAAATCACCAACATGTTCTCATATCATTCTTAATAAAAACATATGAGATTTATATCAAAATCTTAACAAGATGAAATCAATAACATGTAGGGTTTTGGTATGATCATAACATATGTTAACTAGTTCAAAATCCATGATTTACTTCTAGTTTATCAAACTTTTTATAAAAACTCATCTTGTATGTTTCTTTTTATAACTTTGTAAAAGTATTATTTTTAGTGAAAACCCTCATATACTTTAACAAAATCCAAGATTATGATCATCCATCTAAACATTTATGTTTGACAAAACCCTTAAACTCTAACATGTATACTTGTTAGATTATGTTTTTAAACATTATCTAACAAGTTATTCTTATACTAATCATCAAAAGTAGATCAAATATGCTAGTAATCATCCTTAAATCACAACATAAACACACTTTTATATCATGATTATTATTTTGTTTCTTTGTATTTTCATATTATTTTGTATGATTATTTAGTTTATTACATGTTCTTTAAACAAATAATACATAAATAAGTATGAAAAAGAGATTTTAGAAGCTTACTTCTAGCACTAATGGCTAGGGATGATCTTGATGATGATTAAAGAAAAGAAAAAGTGTTGATCTTGGTGTTTGGAAGCTATGGAATGGATGAAAAGGCTTGCTTCTTCTTGTAGTATCCTTAGATCATCCTATGTATCTTCAAGCCCCATGTTGTTCATCAAGGAAGTGTTAAAAAGATGAGGGTTTTTGATAGTGTTCTTGGCTAAAATATGAAGGTTGAGAGAGTTTCTTAACTATGTGTAAATGAAGGTGAAAAATGAGATGAATTGCTTTGTTTATTATGGTAACTAGTGTTATAAGTCTCCCACCAAGTTCACCAACTTGTGCAAGTTGCAACATCTTAGTAAATATCTAAGATATTTATGGGAACAATGGTAAAAAAAAGTGGGTCCCATAAGGACTTTGTAACCGTGAATTGGGGGGGGGGGGGTACCCTTGTTTTGCTACTTGATTTTCCTTGTTAAAAAGTGTTAGGATTATTGAGGAAATGTTTAGGAAACTTGTATGTTCAAGTGTTTAAGTGATTAGAGGGTGTTAAGTGACCATTACTAGACCATAATGATCCAATTAACACTAGATGGTCACTAAAAAAAGATTTGATATCGTTTGGATATTCATTTCGTATTGTTTCCGTTAGTCGTTATTTGAACGCTAAGTTGTGTAACTTGTGTGAATTGATGTAGTTATTGGTTCGGATGATACCTGAAGGTATCCTCACAAGAATTTTGTGTTAAACAGCATTTTTACATGTTGCAAAAATATTAAAAGCAGATTTCTGCCGAATTTCTGCGAAAAAATGTTGAAATCGTCGCTTTTAGTGCTTTTCGGGTAATTTTTAGTGTTATCAGACTTCGGAAACGTTTTAAATCAAACCCTTGCATTCCTAGTTAGGGTTTAATGTATATTCAATGTTGGACTTTCGTTTGAGTCCTAAAGATGTCGTTTAGATGGTTTCTGCGGATCCTGCGTTTTCGTTAAAATACTAGTTTACTAGGTGCTTTTCTAGTAGTTTCGATGCATTGTTTAAACTGTTTCAAATGTACTTAATAAAATGGATCATATGCATCCTAAGTAAGTATTCCACGAGTATTATAAGTGTATGTCATGAAATGTGCAGTTCCGATGTTCAGAAGACATAAAAGTGTAGCTAAAAATAAGTAATTTAAGTGTAAGAAAGTTACCGAAAAGTGGCAGTTGTCACATTCTCCCCCTGTTATTGAGAATTTCGTCCCGAAATTCAAGCTAAGTCATCCTTTGCAGGAGTATTCTCAAACAGGTGGGGGTATTTTGGTTTTGATTTGATATTCACGTTCCCAAGTATATTCGGGTCCATGTCGAGAGTTCCAACGAATTTTTACTAATATGTTACGAGTCCTTCATGTTGTTTTTTGGACCTTCCGGTCCAAGACCTTAACAGGTGCTTTGTGAATTGGAGTTTGTCTTCAATGTGAATCTCATCCTCCGGGATGATACGTGTTTCTTGCGTTGGACTCTTCTTGAGATTCGACACATAAAATGTGTCATGTATACTGCTCAGTTTGTCTGGTAACTTCAACTTGTAGGCAATGGCGCCAATCTTTTCTAAGATTTCAAATTGTCCTACATAACTAGGGTTAAGCTTTCCACGCTTACCGAACCTCGCTACGCCCTTCCAAGGCGAGACTTTCAATAAGACTTTGTCTCCAACCTCGAAAGATAATGGCTTCCGTCTCTTGTCTGCGTAGCTCTTTTGTCGATCGCGAGCCGCCTTGATACAGTCTCTGATCTGAAAGATTTTATCCGTAGTCTCTTGGACTAATTTCGGACCACTTAGTTTTTTATTGCCCGCTTTCGCCCAACATAGCGGAGAGTGGTACTTTCGACCATAGAGAGCTTCAAACGGTGCAGTTTGTATACTTGTATGGTAGCTGTTGTTGTAGGAAAACTCAACCAAAGGTAAATGAGTATCCCAATTTCAGCCCAAATCCATAACACACGCACGAAGCATATCTTCGAGTGCTTGGATTGTTCGTTCACCCTGGCCGTTAGTTTGTGGATGAAAGGTCATGCTTAGATTTAAATAAGATCCTAAGGCCTCTTGAAATGACTTCCAAATTCTTGAAATCAAACGCCCATCTCGGTCTGAGATGATTGAAATAGGCACTCCATGACGAGCCACTATTTCTTTAAGATAGAGTTCTGCTAGTTTCTCTGTGCTATCCTTCTCCCGAATCGGCAAGAAGTGTGCGGACTTTGTCAATCTATCGACGATTTCCCATATCAAGTCGTGGCCTCTTGAGGTCCTGGGTAACTACGTAACGAAGTCCATCAATATTTGTTCCCATTTCCAGACGGGAATCTCGGGTTGTTGTAGCAAACCCGAGGGTTTCTGATATTCTGCCTTGACCATTGCGCAGATCAAGCATTTCCCGACATAAGTCGCGATATCCTTTTTGAGGTTAAGCCACCAATAGTACTCTTTCAAGTCTTGGGCCTATGTGCTTCCTCAAAATAACATCTCGAAGGCTGCCAAAGAGTGGAACTCAAATTCTACCCACAGAGTATAAAGTTCCATCTTCGTTGGATACTAATTGTTTTTCTGTGACTCAAAGTGTTTCTGCTCGAATATGTTCTTCCTTGAGCGCTTCTTGTTGTTCATCATGAATTCGTATGGTAAGATCCATGTGAATCGTCATCTCTAATGCTAGAACTCTCAAAGTTCTAGCTCATTCCTTGCGGCTCAAGGCGTCTGCTACAACGTTCGCCTTGCCCGAAGGGTACTTTATTTCACAATCATAGTCGTTCAGCAATTCAATCCAATGTCACTGACGCATTTTTAGTTCTTTTTTGTTGAATATGTGCTGAAGACTTTTATGATCCGTGAAAATCGTACACTGAGTACCATAAGTAATTTCGCCATATTTTCAAAGCAAATACCATTGGGCCAAACTCGAGGTCGTGAGTGGTATAGTTCTTTTCATGAACTTTCAGTTGACGCGATGCGTACGCGATAACTTTCTCCCGTTGCATAAGTACGCAACCCAATCCTTGATGCGAAGCATCACAGTAAACTACGAAGTCATCGGTACCATCGGGTAGTGATAAGGTTGGTGCATCGCACAACTTATCCTTGAGATGTTGAAATGATTCTTCTTGTTTCTCGATTTGGGTGAGGGAGGTTAGCGGTTGAGAAATTTTAGAAAAATTCTCTATAAATATCCGATAGTACCCCGCTAATCCCAAGAATTGTCGGACTTCAGTTGGAGTCTTGGGTGCTTCCCAGCTCTTAATTGCTTCGATCTTCGAGGTGTCTACTTGAATGCCTTTCTCGTTCACTATATGCCCGAGAAATTGTACTTGACGAATCCAAAACTCGTATTTGTAAAATTTTACTTATAGTGTCTCCTTCTTGAGTAGTTCTAAAATGGTTCTCAAATGTTGTTCATGCTCGTCGGCCGATCGTGAGTATATTAAAATGTCGACAATGAACACTATGACGAATTTGTCAAGATACGATCGTCGTCAATGAACACTATGTTGAATTTGTCAAGATACGGCTGGCACACGTGGTTCATTAAATCCATGAAGACCGCTGGTGCGTTCGTTAAACCAAAGGGCATAACGAGAAACTCGTAATGACCATAGCGAGTTTGAAAAGTCGTCCTTGGTATGCTTTCCTCTGGTATTCGTAACTTGTGATACCCTGATCGTAAGTCTATCTTGGAGTAGAAGCTTGAACTTTGCAATTGATCGAATAAATCATCAATCCTCGGTAGTGGATACCGATCCTTGATGGTGAGTTTATTCAACTCTATGTACTCCATGCACATTCTGAACGTTCCGTCCCTCTTCTTCACAAATAGGACTGGAGCTCCCCAAGGTGAGTAGCTTGGCCTAATGAATACTTTATCCAACAACTCTTGAAGTTGTGTCGATAACTCTTGCATTTCAGAAGGTGCTAATCGATATGGAGATTTGGCTACGGGTGCGGTTCCCGGTACCAAGTCGATATGAAACTCGACTTGTCGATAAGGTTATAGTCCCAGCAAGTCTTCAGGAAAGACTTCAGGAAACCCTTTTAACACTGGAATATCTGTCAGCTTCAGCTCAACGGCCTTCTTGTTGACAACATGTGCCAGAAAGGCAACACAACCTTTCTGTAAGCACTTCTATGCCTTCATGCAATTGATGATCCGCAATGGTGTGTTGTGCTTCTCTCCATGAATAACAAGTGTCTCTTTGTTCAGTAGTGGTAGGCGAATGTCCTTTTCATGACAAAAGACTTCGGCTTGGTTATCGGATAACCAATCCATGCCAACCGCTACGTCGAAACTACCCAACTCAACGGGTAAGAGATCGATATTGAATTTTTCGCTCGCCAAGTTCCAAGGAACATTCTCTAACAACTTTCCCTGACTTGACTAGTTTACCGTATGTCGATTCTATAGAATGGGGGGACGTCTAGTTGTTGGGATTGAACCCTATCAGAGGAACAGATAATTAAAGCCAAAACTGGATCAGAGCAGTGGATCCAGAATAAGCAGATGTTTACATACAAATCTCTCCCCTTGAAAGTGGTTTCATATCTGCTGACTTCCTATCTGCTGATCTTACTAAGTGCTGACCTACAACTGCTGCCTTGCATCTACTGTCAAATGTCAAAGACTGATGGAAGACCAAAGCTCTGCTGATTCAATCTACTGCCTTGAGTTTAGTACTGCTGATCCGGACAAGCACTGCTGGGTTCACAGCAGTGGAAGGATGCAGCAACTGTTTAAATGTCTTTTATGTAATGAAATTTAATAGCAGTAGTTTAGTACATCAGTGTTTGTATAGATCAGAGGTTAGAGTTTGTTAGGAGGTTAGATGTCACTTTCATGGTGATGTCAGCTAAGATGCTCAGTGGTTTGCTAGTGCCTATAAATAGTTCAGTACTTTGTACTGTTCTATTAGCTCTTGCAATACCGTCTTCTTTGCACGAACAAACGCTGAGCTCTGGCTGAGGGGGAGTTTGTATTCAAGCATTACTTGTAATCGTTGTTGAAAGATAATTCAATCATTCGGTTCCTTGTTTAAAATGTCTTGATCAAAGCATTACTCTCGTTTGATTGTATGCAAAGTTTGTTTCCATATTAATTCCGCTGCACAACTCTTTCATTTCCATCTTAAGTTCAAATGAAAATAGAATCAGAAACAAACTCAGATCCAACAATTGGTATCAGAGCCTGGACAGTCAAATTTGATTTAACAATCATTTTGACATAAATAGTTCGGCTCATAATAGTTGATACTGATCGTTTGTTCGTCCGTTGAAAAATAGAGCAAGGATTAATCATCATTAAAGTTGATTTCTCAGTGTCTGTAAAACAACAAGAATGACGTCACAATCTCAAGATGATAAAAACAACATCGGCTCACTTTTTAAACCACCTATGCTAAAAAGAAATGAGTACAACATCTGGCAGAGGAGGATGGGTCACATCCTTGCTCAACAAAGCACAGGTTGTTGGAGGTCTGTCATTTATGGTCCCCATGTTCCTTCAGTGCCAAGCGCTGAAGATGCTAAAAAGTTCGTTCCAAAACCAGTTTAAAATTATACCGAAACCGACTTTCAAAAGATCGAACTAGATGCTAAAGCGTTTAGCATCATAGCATCAGCGCTGCCCAATGAGATATATGCAGGACTGTTACACTGTAACAGTGCCGAAGAGTTATGGGACGCACTTAAGGAACAGTTTGGGGGAACCGAAGAAGTCATAGAAAACAATAGGGAAATCCTGAACCAACAGTATGAAACATTTTGTTATGTTAAAGGTGAATCACTAACGCAACAATTTGAGCGTTTCAGCTGTCTCATCAGTGAACTGAGGCTTGTTAATACCACTTTTACAAACTCAACTCAAAATAGCAGGTTCCTCAGGTCACTGCCAGAAAAATGGGACACCATAGCTTTTGTCACCCGAAACTCACCTGAATTCAAGGATCTGACCTTGAACCAACTCCATGGTCGACTCCTGACCTATGAAAGGGAGTTGAACCAGAAAAGGAGGTTGCAAGAGTCAGGAAAAGTTACTGATGATTACACTTTCGGTAACACTGCTCTTCTGGGTCAAGAAGAATCTGGGAGCAGTGGTAAGGATCAGGGTTATGATCACTTCATTGACATAACTGCTGGTGCAAATTTTAACAACCCTAATCCTCACTCTGCAAGTTATGCATTCACTGCAAACGAAAACCAGATGTCAGATAATCTAAGCTTTGAACTCAATGATTTACAACATTTCGATCCCACTGACTTAGAGGAAATGGACATCCTGCACCAACTGGCTTTGCTAAGTGTTAGAACTAGCAAATTTTACAAAAGAACAGGGCGAAAATTCCCAGGTTTGCATGGGAATCTAAGGGTTGGGTTGGATAAATCGAAAATCAAGTGCTACAAGTGTAATAGGTTGGGACATTTCGCTAGGGAATGTAGGAGTCAAACTACTGGTCCCATAATTACTCATCCTAGCTCAAATCCTCGACCTCAAAACCAAAGCACTGTGCACTATGCCCAGTATGCCCCAGCAGCTCAAGTGAACACTACTCACTATGCTGCTGCCCCTGTGCCAGTGCATTATATCCAAACTACTGTTCCGCAGATCCAATATGTTCAAACCCCTGTTCCCCAGGCACAGGTGCAGCCTGCACCTCAAACCACTGCTCCAGCAGCAGTACAACCAGATCAACAAAGTTTTTTTACTCAAGGGTTTGTTGACTGGAGCAGTATGCCTGAAGACCTTAGTGATGAAAATTTTGCACTCTATGCTTCTAATGATTCTTCTCATAATGAATTTTGTTTGATGGCATTAGAGTCAATACAGGAGGGGGTTGAAACTGAGGAGGAACAGCTGAGTGTTGAAACAGTGGATAAGGTGACTAAAGCGGTGGTTACTGCAGAGGCTGGTGAACTACTGTTGGGAGAAAGTTCAGGTACCCTGATTGAACCAATGACAGATCCATGGTCCGAAGAGGACAAAGAAGAAGAGAAGGAAGAAAAGGCTGGTGAAAAGAAGGTGAAAGCTGATGATGAGGAAGATCATCAATGTGATTGTGCAATGATGGCAGCTACCAAGCTATCTCCTCAAGTTCTTGAAAAACTGTGTTCTGACAATTGCATAATTGCTTTTGCTAACATCAAAGAGGTGAATGAAAACCTTCGGGATAAAATCTTGACTGATGAGGTTAAATTTGAAAAGTCTTTAAAAGAACTTAAAAACAAATTGACTGAAAAGGAAAAAGAGATCAGCTGTCTGAAAGAAGAGCAAAGCATAACCAAAACCCAACTTCAAACTATGGTAGAAAAATACCAAGTTTGCAAAAAGGAGTTGGAATCCACCCAGATTACTTGTGAAAGATGGGTGGAATCCTGTAGAGGATATGAGGTGATGCTTGCTAAACAGATTGAAAGCAATGTGAAATTTGGGGTTGGGTATAGAAAATATGATGATGAATGCATTACTTGTGAAAAATCTGTTCAAAACACTGTTGAAAACACTGATGTAACCACTGAGTTCATCCCCACAAACAAGAATGGCCAAGAAGTGAAAATCACTGACAAACTTGGTAACAAAATCACACTTGGCAGAACAAGGAGTTCCTCTACTTTTGAAGAACTTGAAAAATATCAGTTTAAACCCACTTGGTCTGACGAGTGTGATATTCTTGAAAATTTCAAGCCAATGGACTTTACATCAACTGATGGTGTTAAAGCTCCAAAAGCTAAAGTCATACCTCTCAAGGACATCCCAGCAGTGGTTAAAACCTCTGCTGCAAAGGAGTCTGAAAAGAGAAAGAAGAAAGAAAAAATTGATAACTTGTTTTGTGAATTATGTGAGAAAAGGAATCATCTAACAAAAGACTGTTTCCACTTGAAAGCTTATGATTTAAACAGAACAAGTGTTATTGTTTCAGCAGAAAGTTGCATTGTTTGTGGTAAAACAAACCACAAAACTCAAGCATGTGTGTATCTCAAAAACTTTGATGTGAAAAAGAATGAGTACATGGCTAAAACATCCTTGAGTCCATCATCATCATCATCTGTCAAGTTTACCAAGAAACAACCACTGTTTGTGCCAGTTGAAACAGCTGTCACAAAACAGCTGAACCAAACATCTGTCAAAAGAGATGTTCAGGTTACTGATGCACCCCCTGCCAATCAGTTCAGAAAAGGCAAGGAAAAACAGTCTTACCAAAGGATTCCACACGTTTATGAGGCCTATAAAAGGCCCTCTAAACCCAGAGTGAACAGGCATCCTTTTGGTTACCAGCAGATGATTGGTCAAGACCCAAAATAGTGGTTAGAAAAACACTGTCCTAAAACAGTCCAAACCCCTGACCTGACCACTGTCCATCATTCTGCATCCATTCCAGACACTGTTGAGACCCCATCCAAAGCCTTGTTGGCTTTGGAGACCTTAATGAACTAATCCTTTTACTTCATGTGCAGGGAGCTTCTGCATGCTTTGATAGTCTTTGGTATGTAGATAGTGGAGGCTCCAGGCACATGACAGGATGTAAAGCCCTCCTCAAAGACTTTAAAATCCATGGAGGGGGTGATATATCCTTTGGAAATAATAGTAAAGGGAAGGTTCTGGGGTCTGGTACAGTTCAATCTGGGAATGTAAAATTTGAAAATGTCAATCTAATAGACAATCTAAAATTCAACCTTCTGAGTGTGTCCCAAATGAGTGACAAGGGATTTGGGTCATTCTTCACAAAAGACTGTTGTAGGATTGTTGGACCAGAAATGGTCAAAAAGATTGAAGCATTAATCAAAACTGGTCAAACTAAACTTGTTGCTCAAAGAAGTGGCAATGTTTATGTTGTTGACATGTCAAAAGAGTGTCCCAGAGCTGATGCCTGTCTGTTCTCAGCTGCCTCTAACAAAGAGACAGAACATTGGCACAGAAGGCTGGGACACAAAAATCTTAAGACAATCACAGAAATTTCAAAAAATGGTTTGGTGAGAGGCCTACCCCAAAAATTGTTTTCATGTCCTGAACATTGCATTTCCTGTTTAAAAGGAAAACAGCATAAAAGTTCTTATAAGTCCATTGAAGAGTCCAAAACAACCCAGTGTTTGCAAATGCTACACATGGATTTGTTTGGCCCAGTTCAAGTCATGAGCCTCAAAAAGAAAAGATACTGTTTGGTTATTGTTGATGACTTTTCTAGGTTTACATGGACTTTCTTTTTACACTCAAAAGATGAGACTGCAGGCATTTTGCAAGACTTTGTAACACAGGTTGAAAAGCAATTTGACCTTCCAGTGAAAAGCTTTAGGAGTGACAATGGCACAGAATTTAAAAATAAGGAGTTGGATGCCTTCTGTGTGAAGAAAGGGATTGTAAGGCAGTACAGCATCCCTAGAACACCAGAACAGAATGGGGTAGTGGAAAGGAAGAACAGAACTTTGATTGAGGCTGCCAGAACCATGCTTGCAGATTCAGGTTTGCCATTAACTTTCTGGGCAGAGGCAGTAAACACTGCTTGCTATGTTCAGAACAGAGTTTTAATAAACCCCAGGCACAAAAAGACTGCTTATGAAATTCTGTATAAAATCAAACCACTGATCTCATATTTCAAAGTGTTTGGCTGCCCATGCTTTATTTTGAACTTAAAAGATTCCATTTCAAAATTTGCAGCCAAAATTGATTGTGGTTATCATTTGGGATACTCAACCACTGCCAAGGCCTACAAAGTGTTCAATACACGGACCAAGGCAGTGGAGGAGACTTTGAATGTAAAGTTCAATGAACTTTCATCAATGAAAATCCCAGCAAACCCTGCAGATCTGTTTGATCTTGAAAAATTTACTTTTGAAAATACTGCTGTCAAGACTAACAGTGCAGGTCCATCAGATGATACAACACCAGACTATGGGTATGAAATCATTATCCCTCAAAGGTCTGCCACAAAGGGAAAAGCACCAGCTGTTCAAAACAGTTGTCAAAGCTCAACCACTGCTACCTCAACAGTTGTTGACCAAAGTAGCCCATCAACCACTGCTTCCACATCCTCAAACACTGCTGACAGAAGTCCTCAAACAGTGGATAAAAGTCAGCAGTTGTCCACTTCATTACCTCCTATTCCACCACCTTTTGAAGCCACTGCTGGATCATCAAAGTCCCCAGCAGTGGTTAGCTCAGATGATACACATTTGCAGCCTTCACCAACCAATGCCATCATACCATACCAAGGAGATTTAATCTTCTTGAGATCTCATCCACCTGATCAAATCATTGGCAACATAAATGAAGGGGTGCTCACAAGAAGCCAAACCCAAAACATTTGTCTTTTTGCTGGTTTTCTATCACTCCATCAGCCAGTCAAGTACCAAGAGGCACTGAAAGACAACAGCTGGGTAGAAGCCATGCAAGAGGAGCTCCAACAGTTTAAAAGACAACAAGTATGGGAGCTTGTACCACTGCCAGAAGAGGTTAGTCCCATTGGCACAAAGTGGGTCTTCAAGAACAAAACTGATGAAAGGGGTATTGTTGTCAAGAATAAAGCCAGGCTTGTGGTTCAAGGTTACAGACAGGAAGAGGGGATTGATTATGATGAAACATTTGCCCCTGTTGCAAGATTGGAAGCCATTAGACTGTTCCTGGCCTTTGCTGTCAACCACAATATGAAGGTGTTTCAAATGGATATCAAAAGTGCTTTCCTCTATGGTACAATTCAAGAAGAGGTGTATGTTTGTCAACCTCCAGGTTTTGAGGATCCATTTTATCCAGATCAAGTCTACAGGCTAAACAAAGCCTTGTATGGCCTGAAACAAGCACCAAGGGCCTGGTATGAAACTCTTTCCAACTTCCTACTCTCAAATGGTTTCAAAAGAGGTACCATTGATAAAACATTGTTTTTAAAATGGAGAGGGAAGGATTTAATGATTGTCCAGATTTATGTGGATGACATTATTTTTGGAAGCACATGTAACTCAATGTGTGAAGAGTTTAGAGAACTCATGACAGCTGAGTTTGAAATGAGTGCAATGGGTGAGCGGCAATGCCTTCTTGGTCTCCAAGTACGGCAATTGCAAAATGGAACTTTCATTCATCAAAGCAAATATGCTAAAGAACTTTTAACCAAATTTGATATGAATGATTGTAAACCATGCAGCACACCCATGGCAACAAATAAGCTGGTCATGTCTGATTAAAAGGATGAGCTGATTGACCAAACACTTTATAGAAGCATGATTGGGTCTTTATTGTACCTAACTGCATCTAGACCAGACATCATGTTTGCAACATGTGTCTGTGCAAGAAGTCAATCAGCTCCCAGAAAATCAAATCTCATTGCTGTAAAAAGGATCTTCAGATACATAAAAGGTGCTCCCACACTTGGTATCTGGTATCCAGCTAATGGGAACATCAAGCTTTCAGGTTTTTCAGACAGTGACTTTGCTGGATGTCACACCACAAGGAAGTCCACATCAGGAGGGTGTCAGTTTCTAGGTGATTGCTTAGTTTCATGGCAAAGCAAAAAGCAAGCAGCTGTTTCAACATCCACTGCTGAAGCTGAATACATTGCTGCTGCAAGCTGTACAGCCCAACTCCTGTGGCTTCAAAATCAGTTGATGGATTTTGGTATCACTGCCTTAAAGACACCACTTATGTTGGACAGCCAGGCAGCAGAAAATATCATCAAAAATCCAGTTTCCCATTCAACCACCAAACACATCGACATCAGACATCACTTTGTGAGGGATTGCTATGAAAAAGGTTTGATTTCTCTGCATCATGTCCCAACTAAAGACCAGCTGGCTGATGTGCTCACAAAAGCACTTGATACAGCCACATTTGAAAGCTTGGTCTCTAGGATTGGGATGCTGAACATGGAATAACAAGCAACATCTTGTTTTTCTATAAATAAAAGCAACAAAATGTTTTCAGAAAATCAAAACTCCATCCTTAAAAATAGCTAAAAATGATATTCTTCATAAAAATCCTTAAAAGTCTGCCATAACCACTGATTGTTCAAAAGTCTGCTCTACTTCAAAAGTCTGTCCACTGCTGAAAGTCAACCCCTGTTCTCTCATTCTTTTGATAAACTCTGTTGTTCAAAAGCAGTGTCTTATCCACTGATATGCTATCCACTGATAGTGAAAATCATCCACTGCTTTCATACCACTGCCTTCATCAGTCACTTTCACAAAAGTACTGTCCTTCACTTTCACCAGGGGTTGTCACGTGGGCAGTACATATTGGTCAGACCTTTTGTAACGGCTGCCACCTCAGCATTCACTTTCTTCCCTATAAAATCCCCCATTCACCACCAAAACAGGGTTTTACTGTCGAATTGAATTCTCAAAAATTCTCTTCTCAAAGCAGTTTTTCTTCTCATCTCTCACAAATTTCTTCGATCATTCATCTTCAAAATGACAAAATCGAAGTCATCTTCAAAACCCTCATCCAAATCATCATCAAAACCAGCCTCTCAAAAGGCAATCTCCACTGAAATTCCACATAAACCATCTCACAATCTCCTGGGTCTTCTCACAAAACCAGGAACCACAAATGTTTTCGATTCCATCATTGACATCATGGCAAAATCAAAGTACAAAACTTTGTTCACTGCCGATGCACCAATCTACTTGGCAACCCAAAGAAAGTTCTGGAAGAATGCAACCCTTGAAAAACAAGGATACACTGCAACCACCATAAACTCTTCTATAAAGGGTAAAGCTGTCCAAATCACGCCACAATCCATTTCAGAGGTCTTTCAACTCGATGATCAAGAAGGTAAAATTTCTTTCACTAAAAACGAGTTGCAAACTGACTTCATTGAGAGAGGGTACGAAGCCATGATGATGAAGAAACTTACCTTACAAAAAAGGTTATTTTCCTTCTGCAACCAGATTTTTATTTCATACCCTCCTACTATGTGTTTCAAACAAAACCACTTCTTTCAATGAAATCCCTTTAAAGATTCAAAATCTGGGATATGCAATTCTTCAAGGAGAAAATTTTAACTATTCTCGGGAAATTTTTAAAGATTTGGTTAATAATGTTGAAACAAAATCATTCTTACTGTTTCCAAGGTTTTTAAGTTACTATTTTGAAAAGAAATTTAGTAAGGATGATTTAGCTGTAATAAACCAAGGTGATTCTACTCAAATAAACAGTTTAACAACTGAAACTTTTTCAAGAATGTTAGCACCTTGCAAAACACAAGCAGAGGTGCCTGAGCAGATTTTAGCACTTACAACTGCTCCTCAGGTATCTGCTGCTGAGCCCACTGCTCAAGGTGATCAAAGCAGCAGCACAACTGCTTTGAAACCCACACCTAAAATCTCCAAAAAGCCAAAAAGAAAAACTCAAAAACCCCCAAAACCCATCAAAAAGGCAACTCTGGAGGATGAGATACCAGAGCTCCTGCCTGTGACAACACAAATGTCACAAGAAACCACTGCTGCTACTTCCTCACAGCAGTTGGTACAAATATCTCAACCCATAACCACAACTCCTCCTGCTTCTTCACAAAAAGAACAGGTTGTACAAATAGGGTCTCCACATCATGATGCTCTGGAAACACTTGTTTCTATCATCCATAGCTCAATACCCGGGGCAAATCCACTTTCTACACCACCCTTCACATCCACAATTCCCCCACCAACTAAACTGCTGTTGGATGCAATTGATTTGAACCAGGCATTAACCAGTCCTTCTCAATCACCTATCAATGAGAATATACCTCAACAAATGACTGGGCCTGATGTATCAATCTTTGCTAACCCACCAACACAACCTGAGGAGGTTAGACCCCTTGAGTTACAAGTAACTATTGGTGGTAGTCCAAGTGAAGCAGCCACTACAACTGTTGAACCCATTGGTTTACAGTTGGACAATGGTTACATTAATAAGACTTCCTTGGAGGCAATTCCTTTTATAGCACCTCTGCCAACCACCAGTGGATTTATTTATCCTACTAGCAACATCAAAAGGTTTTCAAGTGTTGAAGGAAGAAGACCCCAGTACCAAGACAAAGGGGCATCAGTGGTTAATGTTTGGAGTATACTCCCTACATCTACCACTGATAAAACCACTGCTAGTGGGAAATCAGATGATCCCATTAACTTGGGTGATGGTTTAAAGTACCAAAAATTGACGGATCGTATTGAAAAGCTTGATAACTCTGTTGCAGAACTCAAAGATATGCTACAACATGTGTTACAAGTTCAAAAGGTACAATCAACTGCTGTTCCATCTCAAGCACCTGCTCCACAAAGGGCACCTGCTACAAACGAGCTCTGGAATTTGTTTCAACCTTTTCTCCATCAACAAGCAAAATTAGCAAATCAGCAACATGAAAAACATGTCCAACAGCTGAGAAATGCAATGGAGTCAAGTTTCAAGAACACTCAGGCTGATCTAAAGGTTCTTAAAACTCAGATCCTGCACACCACTGGCACTGCTCCTCCAACAGTACTTTTCATTGATCAACTCCCAGATGATAATGCCAAAAAGGGGGAGAAGATTCAGGAGTGGAAGAAGAAAGGAATAGATGATGGTCTCTACATTGAACCTGAAAAGGATGCTATGACCAGAAAAATTCCTGTGCTAGATGGTAGTAAAAAGGTTGATGCTACTCAAGAAGCACTTGATGAAGGAGTAGCAAGTGTAAAAAGAGATAGAATGGCAAAGGATGTTTCAAGGTGGAATGAGGAGAAAAGAGCTTTCATGGAGCTGTATGAGCAGGGTTGTTCTGGATCAAAGGATTCCAAAAATCCAAAGATAAAAAGGGAACCTAAGTCCATCCTATCCAGATTTCCAAAGCATCCAAAACCACCTTCCAAAAGCCATCAGCATCAAACCTCCATTCAAACAGCTGTTGTAACTCCTGCTGTATCAACTACTGCTGGTACCTCAGTGGTTTCAACATCTATTCTCTCTTCAACACACACCACCTCAACACACACCACAACCACTATTTTACCACCACTGTCACCATCAAAAACCATTTCACCACCACTTTCACCTGCTGACAAAAAGTAGAAGACAACAGATGTTATAACATCTGTTGTAATGACAACAGTGGTTGAAACACCAGTTGTTTCAACAGCTGTTAGTCAATCACAAACCACTGCCATAAAATCTACCACCACTGATCCACCCAAAACATCATCTGCTTCTTCTAAAACAAAAAGGAGAAGGATTTATATATCAGATGATGATTCACCTTCACCACCACCAACATCTTCAAAAGCCCTATCACTTGTCACTATTCCAAAACCCATACCTCTCTCTTCAGCTCAAATTTTAAAACCACTGCCTCCTGCTGGTGTCTCATTTCCTCTAGAACTCATTGCAGTTAGGGAAGAAATAAAATCCTTTTATTATGAGTATGACCCAGTCAAAAGGAGTTTGCCATCAATTGCAGGATATCCCAGGCCTAACAATATTGAAGAATACTTGAAACTCAAGGCCAAACAAGCAGAGGATATTGCAATCAAAAAACAAAAAGGGGAAATCTGATAGAGATTTTCAACAAAACTATCAGTTTTTACTCTCACAGGTCAATGCTATGGAGCGTTTTGCTAAAAATGTATGTCAGCAAATTTCAGAAAGGGCAGATGAGTCCTTGAGAAAAGACTACATTGAGAACATCATGACCTACAAGAAATACAAGGGGGAGAAACACATGTACAAGAACTGGACCATTCCTGAGCTTGAAAAAGAAGCAGCCAGGATTCAAGGAATGATTAAAAATAAGGTCAAGCAGACTCCTCCTGAAAAATTTAAACAATTTGAAGCTGAGAAGATGTTAGAGTTGAAGAGAATGAAAGAGGAGCTGATTGCAGCTAATTATGGGTCAAAGAACTCTGTGACAAAGTGGGGAGAAGATAGAGTCAGGGCAACCTATAAAAGATTAGAGGAACTTAGAAAGAAAGATCCAAGAGTTCCACAAAAGCCTGACTACTCCAAAGCAGAGGTCTCAAAAAGACCACCAAAGCTGCAAGTTAAAAGAACCACTGCTCCAGCTGGTGCTGCCATCTACAAAAGAAGGAGCAAAAACCAGTTGAGTATGGAAACAATTCAAGATCTATTAGCTGGAGATGCTATTGTAAAAGCAGGCACGAAAGTAATGATAAAAGAAGATCTTGAATTGGAACAATCTGCAAGTGCTGCTCAGCCAGTCATGAATAGGCCAGCCTCCCCAAATACTTCTGCAAATAAACATCTCCCAAGAAACCCACCAGGCTCAAAAATACAAAAGTGGGAAACTGACAAACAGACCTGCGTATTGACTTTGCTCAGGTCTGGTGGAGAAGTGGAGAAAATATCAAGGGTACAAGATCTTGGCCTGAGTCTTGAAGATTTGCAGGATCTCCTTGATCTTCCACTTAGCAGGGATGATGAAGATACAGATGCCCTAGACTTTGAATTACAATTTAAAGGTCAGATAAGGGAACTGTTGTTGAGGCAATAAAGAACTCCACAATAATGAAGAGTTTTGGCATTATCTGTTCCAGGGGGAGATTGTTGGGATTGAACCCTATCAGAGGAACAGATAATTAAAGCCAAAACTGGATCAGAGCAGTGGATCCAGAATAAGCAGATGTTTACATACAAATCTCTCCCCTTGAAAGTGGTTTCATATCTGCTGACTTCCAATCTGCTGATCTTACTAAGTGCTGACCTACAACTGCTGCCTTGCATCTACTGTCAAATGTCAAAGACTGATGGAAGACCAAAGCTCTGCTGATTCAATCTACTACCTTGAGTTTAGTACTGCTGATCCGGACAAGCACTGCTGGGTTCACAGCAGTGGAAGGATGCAGCAGCTGTTTAAATGTCTTTTATGTAATGAAATGTAATAGAAGTAGTTTAGTACATCAGTGTTTGTATAGATCAGAGGTTAGAGTTTGTTAGGAGGTTAGATGTCACTTTCATGGTGATGTCAGCTAAGATGCTCAGTGGTTTGCTAGTGCCTATAAATAGTTCAGTACTTCGTACTGTTCTATTAGCTCTTGCAATACCGTCTTCTTTGCACGAACAAACGCTGAGCTCTGGCTGAGGGGGAGTTTGTATTCAAGCATTACTTGTAATCGTTGTTGAAAGATAATTCAATCATTCGGTTCCTTGTTTAAAATGTCTTGATCAAAGCATTACTCTCGTTTGATTGTATGCAAAGTTTGTTTCCATATTAATTCCGCTGCACAACTCTTTCATTTCCATCTTAAGTTCAAACAAAAATACAATCAGAAACAAACTCAGATCCAACACTAGTGTACTTGACTCTAGGCCAAGTACATTTTGAATTCTATGTGGCAAGGACTTCACTGTATAGTTTTAGGAACCCTATATTTAAATGTAGGATAACCCAATCCTTATGTCTAGATGTAGGATAACCCAATCCATATGTTTAGATGTAGGATAAACCCAATCCATATGTTTAGATGTAGGATAACCCAATCCATATGTTTAGATGTAGGATAACCCAATCCATATGTTTAGATGTAGGATAACCCAATCCATATGTTTAGATGTAGGATAGCCCAATCCCTATGTTTAGTTGTAGGATAATCCAATCCCTATGTTTAGTTGTAGGATAATCCAATCCCTAATTGTAGCTAGGACAATCCCGTCACTAGCCATGAAACTCATTTCACATGCATGAGTTTGATGTAAGAAATGTGTCGGGTAACTACTGTTTGAGTGATCGAGGTAGGGTGGAAATGATGCGGTAATGCATTGGATCTCAGAGGCTAAAAATAAAGATAGACTTAAAAATAAAGATAGAACTAGTTTAATTATGTTCTGAACTCTTTATTTCTTGTTTTGAGACAATGTAACACTTTTGTTTGATAAATAAAATATAACTTTGTATGCCATGGTTGTGAAACAATAATTCTGTTACAACACTCCCCGACGTTTCCGCCATGATTTGATGTTCTACGTGGTCGGGGTGTGACAGAAAAGTTGGTATCAGAGCCAATGGTTATAGGGAATTAGGTTATTAGTAATGCTTTGACCTAGACTATAACTTTCTAGGACCCCAACACAAGTTATCTTGTGTTTAGATTTTAAAACATGCACTTCACCTATCCTTAGGTGATAACCACAACGGGAACATCAAGTTCGAATCCGCTTTGAAAACTAATCATCTGTTCTAGGATGATTGATTACTAGGTTTTGAACCCTTCCAGTTTGATTTTTGGCCTTGTGCCTTCCAAATTTTCAAAATCTCGTCAAAGTTGTGGGTTCTAAATAGTGTGAACATGTGCAAACTGGAAGAGTGAATGCCTGTACCCTGGGTTTTCTGTCTAAGGCTAGAGTGTTCGTATAAATCCACATAATCGGACCAGACACTCTTACCTGGGAACTCTTGGGGTGAGTGTTCACTTATAGGCGAGCATGTCTTCGCGATACATTATTTTTGACCCATTTACTTTGATTAGTCACTGTGTGTTGTTTGCTTGCTTTGTGATGCGGACGAATGACCACCATCTTTTCTTTTGTTGATTTTGTTTCATCTCATCCTTTTCATTCAATCATCTCACTCGTTTCCTTCCATGTGTTCTCTTTTAGAATGCCTCCTCGACGCGAAAACCAGATAGCGACTGCCGAACTGGCAGAAATTATTGCGCAGCAGATGGCTGCTCAATTCCCAAACCTCTTTGCTCAATGGAACCAAGCCAACAACAACAACAATGCTCCTTGCAATTTCAAGAGTTTTAACTCGGCTAAACCACTCAAGTTTAGTGGTACTGAAGGAGCAACTGGGCTCCTACAGTGGTTCGAGAGCACGGAGAGCATGTTTCGCCATGTTCAGTGTCCGGATAATCGCAAGGTCGAGTTTGCTTCGAGTGTGTTTTAGAAGAGGGCTCTTACGTGGTGGAACGGGGTTATTGTAACACCTGTGCCTCCACGGCCATCAAACAAATACCGAACCAATGAAATATTATATTTCATACTTGGGATTTGTAAAAATATGTGTATCATTTGCACAGATCAATTCTTGTTCAATTTCAAACTCTAAATCGCTTTCTTGAAGGTTATACGCGCACCGATGCGTAAATATAACCAGTTTAATACAACAAACACTCCGGAATAGTGACATAGGCTTAACATACCTTAAATAACCTTTACATAACTTAGAAATAAGTTTTGAAGGCTTTGGTATGGCAAAATCAAGTTAAATCGCTTACAGGGACTAAACTTGACAAACTGCGAAAGTATGCCAATTCGAACTGTAACAGACATTCCGGAGCATGACCATAAGTTAAACATACCATAAATACCCTTCACATAGCTTATAAATAGGCTTTGAGGTGTTCGGTATGCTAAAATAAACTTTTGTGTCATTCAGGGACTAAAAGTGTCAAAAAGTGCACAAGTTTGCATTTTCGCGCATAACTTACGTTCTGAATACATCCGGACATCCAAAAATTTATGTAAGCATGACTACATTATATTTTAATGTTCGCCATAAGAAAAATCCATTCGTCGCGTCATTTGGATCGTTTTTCGCGATTATGCGCATTCCGTCGTAATTAGCCGAACAACGCAACTGTACGGCTAAACGAACCGACATCCGAGATATTTTTGAGAACATTTTCAGTTCCCTTTACTTTAACTTCATTTTAGAGCTTTGAAATGGGGTTAACGGGCCTTAAACGCGTCGGAAAAGGCCTTATTACACTACAGGGACCAAATCTGCCATTTTTGAAACTTTCTGTGAAGAAACATTGAATCTGGTCCATACCACCTTTGCACATGGTTTTGGGCAATACTAGGGGTTGTTTTGATGTGCACATGGTTTTGGGAAATACCATGGGCTCACATGGTTTTGTAAAACCATTATCTTGAGGTGTAAGGCCAAGATCAAAGCACGGTTTCCAAGAAACGATCTTAACGGTGGACCTTTTACTATAAATACCCCACCCCCCATGCTTCATAATCACTAGAATTTTGATCTTAGAAACTCTAAGTTGAAACCATTGTTTCATACCTGAGATTCTCGGATCGAAATTAGCATTCGGGGACCCTTCGTAAGTATTCTTTCGTTCTTTTATTGCTTTTCGAGTCTTTCGAGTCTGAAAGTCAAACTTTGTTTGACTTTCTACATTGACCAGTTATGGTCAATGCGAAGTTCGTTTGAACTTTGCAACGTGAGTGTAATCACGTTGGTTATAGTCCCTTGGGACTATGCCTACTGATTACCACGTTGTCTAGGGTCGTAGGGTAAGCGATCTAATAAATCGCTTATACCTCGAACCCCACCCATTTGGTCGATCATTAGGATCCGAACAAATATATTAGGTGACCATAGTAGGTAGGGAATAACCTTCCGAGGTTATACCCTATGGTCACATCGTTTGAGTAGTTGTATGATAGGTAGTTTATATGCCTTAGGTAAATTACCAGAATACCCTTTTCATGTATAATTGGTAATTAAGCATATGTAACCTAAACCTTTGTCACATAACTGATTATGTAACATGTTTAGGCATATTCTACTTGTCATAGGACTAGTTAGGCGGTCCGAACGCGTTTCACGCACACGACGCGTTAAAGTAGCATAAGCTACCTTAATGGGTCGCGATGGGTCAAAAGCACTTAGGTTTGGTTTCATTGTAGTATGTAGGCTTTGTTAAACCATATCATATGAGTTCCAACACTCATTTGGTTTACCAAGCCTCATCCTATCCGATCTCCTGATTTAAGTCCGGTTTATTTATATAGTTTTAGATTGCCGACTGATTCCGTGCTCTCTCTAGCTTTGTTTGGTTGTTGTTCAAGACCTCCAAGAATTCTCAGGCGAGTACATTATTCCCCTATTTTACTGCTTTCAATTGTTTTGGGGTGACTCATATGTGCTAAATGTTTTCAAGGCTTTAACGATGATAACAAAACGATTTTCGATGTTATAACGATGGTTTCTAAAACGATTAAGACGATTTATACAAAACTAATAACGATTTCAATAAAGTGAACAAACTTGTTGGTTGGGTTACATAACAAATGACATTCATTAGCAATGATCAAGCCGACCAGTATTAGGTTATGGTACCATAGGATCTGACAAGTCCCGTTATTTACTACACCCGTAGTTATGTGTGGGTGTTGTGGGTAGCGACTGAATCTGTAATTGTTAATTTACTCTTTGGTAAGGGTTTATTAATGCGAGTTGTTAATCTATCCTTTGGTAAGGGTTTATTAATGCGAATTGTTAATCTATCCTTTGGTAAGGGTTTATTAATGCGAGTCAAGAAGGTTTGAATGTTATTAGCGAGACGACCATTTAAGTAGTTTCACGACCTAAAACGAATTAAACGATTGGGTAAACGATAGGTTTTCACACGATGTTTTAACGATTGGGTAAACAATTGGCTTCAAAGCGATATACGATATTATTTTGGTTACATATTACATGGTTTACATTTGACACAAAAACACTTTTGACATTGGTTATACATATTACATGATTTACATTTGGGCATGAACATTACTTTGGTGGTTTGGTTTGGATTAAGTGATTAAGTAACAATGCGTGTGGAATATGATACAAGCATGGTGGATACGCCGCTGGTACTTCCTATATATAAGTGTTTGTATGGTATTACATATTGTAGCGTTATTTGAATCATTTCAGTTTGAGACATAGAACATTTTATACAAGTAACATACTTTTCACAAGACATTTATTTACAAACAACTTATCTTATACAAACTCATTTTACATGGTTATTCATTTAATCATGCATTATTCTCTTATTTATACATATCACCTAAACTTATTATTTTTCAAATGATTTACAAAGACAAAGCAAATTACAAGGTTCATGACTAAACATTTTCTTAAACAGAAGTCATGAATCTTATTTTCACAAAACCTATGTACTCGCCAGCATTTCTTTGCTGACCTCGTTTTCACATATGTTTCAGGTATTGTTGAATGATATCGATTGATAAGATGCATGCTCACATAGGACTGGACAAGGCCTTAGTGACTCAATAACAATGATAGATTATGTTTAATTTGTGTATTTAGATTTCCAGACGATGTAATTATTCAATGTTTAATAAAACGAAACACTTTTGATATCCATGGTTATGAAACATTAATTCTGTTGCAACACGCCCCGATGTTTCCGCCGCGATTTGTTGTTTTACGCGGTCGGGGTGTGACAGAAAGATGGTATCAGAGCCAATGGTTATAGGGAATTAGGTTATTAGTAATGCTTTGACCTAGTCTATAACCTTTCTAGGACCCTAACGCGAGTTTACTTGCGTTTAGTCATAAAACAATACCGTCACCTATCCTTAGGCGACGACCACAACAAGAACATAAATTTCAAATCCGCTTTGAAAACTAATCATCTGTTCTAGGATGATTGATTACAAGGTTTTGAACCCTCTATTGTAAGGTTTTGAACCCTCTGTTATATGGTTTTGAACCCCTTTGAATTTTCAAAATCTCTTCAAAGTTTTGGGTTTTAAATAATGTGAACACGTGCAAACTGGAAGGGTGAATGCCTGTATTCTGGGTTTTCTGTCTAGGCAAGCACTTCGTATATATCTCATCAGACGCGAGACCAGTTGTGCTTACCTGGGAATTCTTGGGATGAGTGTTCACTTATAGGCGAGCATGTCTTCGCGATACATTATTTTTAATCTATTTACTTTGATTAGTCACTTCGTGTCGTTTGTTTGTTCGAGGTAACAAACAAATGATCTCCTTCCTTGTGTTTTGTCGATACCTCTTTTGTTTTTCCAAATTTTCAAACCTCACTCGACTCCCTTGTTTTCCTTGTTGGACAATGCCTCCTCGACGCGATGCTCGAACCGATGCTCGAACTTTTACTATTGAAGAACTCGCAACCCTGGTCTCTCAGCAAGTGGCTGCTGTACTTCCCGGTGTTGTAACCCAAGTCCACGAGATATACAACAAAGGCAACAACAACAACAATAATGCAATTGTATGAATGTTTGATCCAACCTTATGATGTCAACACAAAGACAAACTACTCGTGTGGTTCTGTCATTTCTTTTTTATGATCACTTGTGACCTCCCCAAGAACCTTAAACACTTATTTCTTTTAAATCAAAAGCCCAAAGTTATTTACGAAAAGGATATGTTACTTTTCTAGCACATGTCACCGAGGAGAAAAGCAAGAGCAAGAGTATTCAGGATCTTCCGATTGTTCGGGATTATCCAGAGGTGTTTCCTGATGAACTGCCTGGTTTGCCTCCAGTTCGTCAAGTCGAGTTTCATTTTCGACCTTGTACCCAATGCCAAGCCAATTGCGAAAGCACCTTATCATCTTGCACCGTTTGAGATGCAGGAATTATCAAAACGGCTTTCTGCACGAAGTATGGCCATTACGAGTTTATAGTCATGCCTTTTGGGTTGACAAATGCTCCAGCCATCTACATGGACTTAATAAATAGAGTCTGCAAGCCTTATTTGGATCAGTTCGTCATTGTTGATATTGATGACATCTTGATTTATTCATGTCCCGAGCCGATAACGATCAACACCTTCATTGACACTGGAACCCTTAAAGAAGGAACAAACTTTTCGCTAAATCCTCCAAGAGGAAATTTTGGCTTAAAGAAGTTCAGTTTTTGGGTCATGTAGTCAACAAGCAGGGTATTCATATGGATCCATCCAAATTGCTGCAATTAAGAATTGATTCCTTGTATGCATTAAATACCCGTGTCCAAAGATAACAAATTTAAAGGTCAATTTAAACAATTATGCGATTATGTGATATGTGTTTATGTGTTCTCCTCTATGTTTTTGTGTGGTAAACGATTTTCAAATCCTCATAGGATCTTTTATATCTTCATATGAGGGATTCATAGTAGGATATTAAAAAGGTACTACCTTAAATCCTTATGGGCTTCTACGTGGTAGTTAAGACCCTTGGGTTATATAGTACCATTCCAGGATTCGATGATAGACCCTTGAGTGGTCTAGTCTAAAAGATTGATTCACAATTTTGTTAAAGAACGACATCTAGTGATGTAGCTGAACAGACTCCTTGATAGTCTATTTAGATCATTTATTGATTTAATTAAAAGGACTCTATGGCGGTCTAGTTACACGCATCACAGGATTGTTCATTTGGTTTTACCCTACACATTATAAAATAGACTGTGTAAACTGTGCAAGGAATTGTCTAATTATGGACGCGTACATAATGATGAAATTTAGTGCACAGAAACCCAGTAAGGTTTACTATGTGTAAGAACCGATAGTGACAACAATAATAAAATGATAACAATGTAATGGAGGCACGGTGGACGCACCAATGATGCTTCATATACTTGTATATAAGTATCCCTCTTACATTGCAAGCATGATGTTATTAAAGTTACTAGAAGTTCAGAACCCTAACCAATGTTGTTCGGTCTTTTCAACTTCATGTTTTAAACTCTCACAAGTTTCCTCTAAATAAATTTCGGGACGAAATTTCCTAAAGTAGGGGAGACTGTAACACCTGTGCTTCCACGGCCATCAAACAAATACCGAACCAATGAAATATTATATTTCATACTTGGGATTTGTAAAAATATGTGTATCATTTGCACATATCAATTCTTGTTCAATTTCAAACTCTAAATCGCTTTCTGGAAGGTTATACGCGCACCGATGCGTAAATATAACCAGTTTAATACAAAAAACACTCCGGAATAGTGACATAGGCTTAACATACCTTAAATAACCTTTACATAACTTAGAAATAAGTTTTGAAGGCTTTGGTATGGCAAAATCAAGTTAAATCGCTTACAGGGACTAAACTTGACAAACTGCGAAAGTATGCCAATTCGAACTGTAACAGACATTCCGGAGCATGACCATAAGTTAAACATACCATAAATACCCTTCACATAGCTTATAAATAGGCTTTGAGGTGTTCGGTATGCTAAAATAAACTTTTGTGTCATTCAGGGACTAAAAGTGTCAAAAAGCGCACAAGTTTGCATTTTCGCGCATAACTTACGTTCTGAATACATCCGGACATCCAAAAATTTATGTAAGCATGACTACATTATATTTTAATGTTCGCCATAAGAAAAATCCATTCGTCGCGTCATTTGGATCGTTTTTCGCGATTATGCGCATTCCGTCGTAATTAGCCGAACAACGCAACTGTACGGCTAAACGAACCGACATCCGAGATATTTTTGAGAACATTTTAAGTTCCCTTTACTTTAACTTCATTTTAGAGCTTTGAAATGGGGTTAACGGGCCTTAAACGCGTCGGAAAAGGCCTTATTACACTACAGGGACCAAATCTGCCATTTTTGAAACTTTCTGTGAAGAAACATTGAATCTAGTCCATACCACCTTTGCACATGGTTTTGGGCAATACTAGGGGTTGTTTTGATGTGCACATGGTTTTGGGAAATACCATGGGCTCACATGGTTTTGTAAAACCATTATCTTGAGGTGTAAGGCCAAGATCAAAGCACGGTTTCCAAGAAACGATCTTAACGGTGGACCTTTTACTATAAATACCCCACCCCCCATGCTTCATAATCACTAGAATTTTGATCTTAGAAACTCTAAGTTGAAATCATTGTTTCATACCTGAGATTCTCGGATCGAAATTAGCATTCGGGGACCCTTCGTAAGTATTCTTTCGTTCTTTTATTGCTTTTCGAGTCTTTCGAGTCTGAAAGTCAAACTTTGTTTGACTTTCTACATTGACCAGTTATGGTCAATGCGAAGTTCGTTTGAACTTTGCAACGTGAGTGTAATCACGTTGGTTATAGTCCCTTGGGACTATGCCTACTGATTACCACGTTGTCTAGGGTCGTAGGGTAAGCGATCTAATAAATCGCTTATACCTCGAACCCGACCCATTTGGTCGATCATTAGGATCCGACCAAATACATTAGGTGACCATAGTAGGTAGGGAATAACCTTCCGAGGTTATACCCTATGGTCACATCGTTTGAGTAGTTGTATGATAGGTAGTTTATATGCCTTAGGTAAATTACCAGAATACCCTTTTCATGTATAATTGGTAATTAAGCATATGTAACCTAAACCTTTGTCACATAACTGATTATGTAACATGTTTAGGCATATTCTACTTGTCATAGGACTAGTTAGGCGGTCCGAACGCGTTTCACGCACACGACGCGTTAAAGTAGCATAAGCTACCTTAATGGGTCGCGATGGGTCAAAAGCACTTAGGTTTGGTTTCATTGTAGTATGTAGGCTTTGTTAAACCATATCATATGAGTTCCAACACTCATTTGGTTTACCAAGCCTCATCCTATCCGATCTCCTGATTTAAGTCCGGTTTATTTATATAGTTTTAGATTGCCGACTGATTCCGTGCTCTCTCTAGCTTTGTTTGGTTGTTGTTCAAGACCTCCAAGAATTCTCAGGCGAGTACATTATTCCCCTATTTTACTGCTTTCAATTGTTTTGGGGTGACTCATATGTGCTAAATGTTTTCAAGGCTTTAACGATGATAACAAAACGATTTTCGATGTTATAACGATGGTTTCTAAAACGATTAAGACGATTTATACAAAACTAATAACGATTTCAATAAAGTGAACAAACTTGTTGGTTGGGTTACATAACAAATGACATTCATTAGCAATGATCAAGCCGACCAGTATTAGGTTATGGTACCATAGGATCTGACAAGTCCCGTTATTTACTACACCCGTAGTTATGTGTGGGTGTTGTGGGTAGCGACTGAATCTGTAATTGTTAATTTACTCTTTGGTAAGGGTTTATTAATGCGAGTTGTTAATCTATCCTTTGGTAAGGGTTTATTAATGCGAATTGTTAATCTATCCTTTGGTAAGGGTTTATTAATGCGAGTCAAGAAGGTTTGAATGTTATTAGCGAGACGACCATTTAAGTAGTTTCACGACCTAAAACGAATTAAACGATTGGGTAAACGATAGGTTTTCACACGATGTTTTAACGATTGGGTAAACAATTGGCTTCAAAGCGATATACGATATTATTTTGGTTACATATTACATGGTTTACATTTGACACAAAAACACTTTTGACATTGGTTATACATATTACATGATTTACATTTGGGCATGAACATTACTTTGGTGGTTTGGTTTGGATTAAGTGATTAAGTAACAATGCGTGTGGAATATGATACAAGCATGGTGGATACGCCGCTGGTACTTCCTATATATAAGTGTTTGTATGGTATTACATATTGTAGCGTTATTTGAATCATTTCAGTTTGAGACATAAAACATTTTATACAAGTAACATACTTTTCACAAGACATTTATTTACAAACAACTTATCTTATACAAACTCATTTTACATGGTTATTCATTTAATCATGCATTATTCTCTTATTTATACATATCACCTAAACTTATTATTTTTCAAATGATTTACAAAGACAAAGCAAATTACAAGGTTCATGACTAAACATTTTCTTAAACAGAAGTCATGAATCTTATTTTCACAAAACCTATGTACTCGCCAGCATTTCTTTGCTGACCTCGTTTTCACATATGTTTCAGGTATTGTTGAATGATATCGATTGATAAGATGCATGCTCACATAGGACTGGACAAGGCCTTAGTGACTCAATAACAATGATAGATTATGTTTAATTTGTGTATTTAGATTTCCAGACGATGTAATTATTCAATGTTTAATAAAACGAAACACTTTTGATATCCATGGTTATGAAACATTAATTCTGTTGCAACACGCCCCGATGTTTCCGCCGCGATTTGTTGTTTTACGCGGTCGGGGTGTGACAGTTATGAGAGACCGGGGTGCAGAAGTTGCTTTAGCGCAGACTTGGGCTGAACTTAGAGCTCTTATGATGAGGGTGTTTTGTCCTCGTCATGAACAGCGAGCTTTGGAGAGAGAGTTTGATGACTTGAAACAGGACAGTGGCGAGCACAGGGCGTATACTGATAGGTTTGAGGAGTTGAGTCTGCTTTGCCCAACAATGGTTACCCCACTCGACAAGGCTATCGAAAGGTACATCGATGGTCTACCTGACTCAGTACAAGACATCATTACTGGTAGTAACCCTACCACACTCCGTCAGGCGATCGAGTTAGCAGCGACATTGACTGAGTCGCAGGTTCGAAAGGGAAAGCTGCACAAAAAGGGTGACAAGGGTAAGAAGCAGGCGTCTGACAAAGAAGATAGCAAGAAAGGTCAAAACAAGAAGGGAAAGGATTCTGGTTCCTCAAGGGGGTCAAGGAAGCATAAGGCTTCCCAAAATTTTGCTGTCACTGCCCAAGTTAACCAGGAAGCTCCCAACCAACCCGCACAGCCTCCAGCGAAGAAACCTTATGCAGGAAATGCACCTTTGTGCAATAGATGCAACAGTCACCATCAGCCGCAACTTCCGTGCCGTTTCTGTACTAACTGTGGGAAGTCAGGTCATCTTGCTGATGTTTGTCGTTTTGCTCGGAATCAGGCAGTTCAGAACCCGGCTCAACGAGTTGCTCAGCCTCCTGCTCAGCAACAAGGTCAAGCCGCACGACCACACTACCCGCCAGGTTCTTGTTACAATTGTGGGGATCTGACTCACTACCGAAATCAGTGTCCAAGATTGGTGAACGCAAACCCAAATCAGAATCAGGCTCAGGCTCGAGGGCGAGTCTTCAACATGAATGCACAAGAGGCACAAGCAGACAATGAAGTGGTGAACGGTACGTTCTTTATTAATAATCAGCCTGCATCTGTTCTTTTTTATTCGGGTGCCGATAAGAGTTTTGTGTCATTATCTTTTGAGCCATTGATTCGCGTGTCTAGAACGAAACTAGAAAAACCCTTGACAGTAGAGGTTGCTAGTGGTGAACCCATTATTCTTGATTATGTTCTTCGCAACTGCCAGTTGAACCTTAACGACCATCTTTTTTCCTATTAACCTCACACCTATGCAACTTGGAAGCTTCGACGTTATTGTGGGTAAGGATTGGTTAGCCAAGCATCGTGCAGAGGTAGTTTGTTTTGAGAAGATTGTTCATGTGCCGCTTTCGACAGGCGAGATCCTACAGGTTCGTGGTGAGAAACCTGCTGGTGGCCTTAAACTCATCTCTTGTTTTAAAGCTCAGAAGTATCTGTGAAAGAACTATGTGGCCTTTTTGGCACATGTTGTAGCAGATAAGGGCACAGGTAAATCTATTCAAGATATTCCTGTTGTTCGGGATTATTCTGAAGTATTTCCTGAAGAGTTACCTGGTCTACCTCCAGCACGCCAAGTCGAGTTCCGTATTGATCTCGTACCTGGTGCAAACCCCATTGCCAGAGCTCCATATCATCTTGCACCGTATGAGATGCAAGAGTTGTCTAAGCAGCTTCAGGAACTCTCTGACAAAGGTTTTATCCGTCCTAGCTTTTCACCTTGGGGTGCTCCCGTTCTTTTTGTCAAAAAGAAAGATGGATCTTTTAGGATGTGTATCGATTATCGTGAGCTTAACAAGCTTACCATCAAGAATCGATATCCCCTACCTCGCATCGATGATCTCTTTGATCAGTTACAGGGTGCTTCTTATTTTTCGAAGATTGATCTGCGATCTGGATATCATCAACTTCGGGTGCATGAAGAAGACATTCCCAAGACAGCATTCCGCACTCGGTATGGGCATTATGAGTTCACAGTTATGCCATTCGGTTTGACTAATGCCCCTGCTGTTTTCATGGACTTAATGAATAGGGTCTGCAAGCCTTATTTGGATCAGTTTGTCATTGTTTTTATTGATGACATCTTAATATACTCTAAGACTCGAGCTGATCACGAGCAACATCTTCGTCTTACTCTGGAACTCCTAAAGAAAGAGCAACTTTTCGCCAAATTCTCCAAGTGTGAATTCTGGCTTAACGAAGTTCAATTCTTAGGACATATTTTCAACGAACAAGGTATTCATGTAGATCCCTCCAAGATCAGTGCGATCAAGGATTGGGATACGCCTACTACTCCTACTGAAGTTCGTTCTTTTCTTGGCCTTGCGGGTTATTACCGCCGCTTCATTGAGAACTTCTCAAAGATTGCAGTTCCTCTAACTGCTCTAACTCAGAAGAACAAGCCCTTTGATTGGGGATTCAAACAAGAGGAAGCTTTTCAAAACTTGAAGCAGAAGCTTTATGACGCGCCTGTTCTGACTTTACCTGAGGGCAATGATGATTTCGTCGTTTATTGCGATGCATCTAAATTGGGACTTGGCTGTGTTATGATGCAAAGGAACAAAGTCATAGCATATGCATCGAGGCAGTTGAAGATACATGAGAAAAACTACACCACTCATGATCTTGAGTTAGGTGCAATTGTCTTCGCTCTTAAGATCTGGAGACACTATTTGTACGGTACAAAATGTGTGGTTTTTACGGACCACAAAAGTCTTCAGCATATCTTCAATCAGAAAGAGCTCAACATGAGGCAACGACGTTGGGTCGAGCTTCTAAATGACTATGACTGCGAAATTCGCTACCATCCTGGTAAGGCGAATGTTGTAGCCGATGCATTGAGTCGCAAGGAACGTACTAAGCTTCATTGTGTTCGTGTTCAATCTGTTATTCAAGCTCGATCCGATATCCAAGCACGCATTTCTCAGGCTCAACACACTTGTGTTTCACAAGGTTTGATGGATAAGGAATTTCCCTATCACATAACGCCTGATCTTGAACTGAAGGACAATGGATCGTATTACTTCATGGACCGTTTGTGGGTCCCAGGCCAAGATGATCTTCGTACCTTGCTTATGGATGAAGCCCATAAGTCTCGTTATTCTATTCATCCTGGCTCAGATAAGATGTATAAGGATCTTCGTACTCATTATTGGTGGCCTGGTATGAAGAAAGACATTGCCTTATATGTATCAAAATGCCTTACTTGTCTTAAGGTTAAGGTTGAACATCAACGTCCTTCGGGTTTATTGGTGCAACCAGAGATCCCAGTTTGGAAATGGGAAAACATTACTATGGATCTCATTACTAAACTTCCGCGCATAAAGAAAGGTCATGATGCCATCTGGGTAGTTGTTGATCGTCTTACTAAGTCAGCGCATTTCTTGCCAATCCGTGCGGATTTTTCTGCTGGCAAACTTGCTAAAATCTATGTGGATGAAATTGTAGCTCGACATGGAGTTTCTTTGAACATCATTTCTGACAGAGATGCTCGTTTCACTTCTCATTTTTGGAGAACCATGCAATCTGCTATGGGGATCCAACTTAATCTGAGCACAGCTTATCATCCGCAAACGGATGGTCAATCTGAAAGAACAATCCAGACTCTGGAGAATATGCTTAGAGCTTGTGTGATCGACTTTGGTGATAGTTGGGATTCACATCTTCCGCTAATTGAATTCTCCTACAACAACAGTTATCACTCCAGCATCAAAATGGCTCCTTTCGAGGCTCTCTATGGTCGAAAATGTCGTTCACCAGTCTGCTGGAATGAGATCGGTGAGGCTCAGCTTACTGGACCTTGTCATACCCCCAAAATCCACACGCGGAGTATCACCGCTTGGAGGCGTGACTGACCAGGATCAAGCCACCAATCATATTGAAGAAGCATGTAAGTAAACATAATTCAACCAAACAAGATGAAAGGTGTTCAAAAACCAAAGCATAGTTAAGTGTTTAGCGGAAGCATAATTATAAAACCCATTGTAAGTATAATATACGAAATAAAGTAATGTATATAGTATGGCACACACTGCCATGTCCCACAACGACCGTTCCTCCCTGTGCAAGCTCCATAAGTACCTAATGACCTGCAAGGCATGTAGCAACGAATCAACAACAAAGTTGAGCGAGTTCACAGTTGGTTGTTTGGTTGAAGTATTCGTTTCGTAAATCGTATGTTCGTTTTGTAAACCATGTATCGTATTAATTCGTATCGCGGCCTTCCAGGCATGTGTACGATGATTAGTGGGGGCTTCCCATGTGTTACTAGTGTGACAACCCTCACTAAACCAGGTATCCGTACGACTTAATTAATAACTAATTACTGCTTAATTACTGTGCTTACTTGAACTTGCTGATAAACTGCTAGTTGATTACTGATACATGTACTTACCTGCATCATACTTTACTTACCGTCACTACATTATTTACATGCTGAACCTTAGTGACAAACATGATGCACAAAAAGCACAGTAACACTATAACGGATAACCTATTGAACATGCTGATAAAGCCAGCATCAGGCAAACACTGCCTCTAAGGCCTGTAAGAGCCTGAAATATTTTACTACACTAGTGGTGAGTGTAGGGATATAAGGGTTGTAGAACTGCGTCTCTAGGAATAAGTCACAATGACTGGATGTGCCTAAAACGTACTCTAAGTACAAAAAATTCAGCACTTTACATAATAATTCAGCTTTTAGCTAACTAATAAAGTGCCAAAACATGAGAAAAATATTACTAGACACTTTCCAAAGTGTCAGAAATGAGTTGTGTCACTAAAAGGGGTATTAACGACACTTTAAAGCCTTGTTAAGCACTTTAACGGATTACTACCCAACCGAACAACCGGACTATACCCGAAACATGAAAATATTGTTATTCTCATTATTTATCTTTTCTGAGCCAGTTAGGGTCCCTGAATACCCTAACACCCACTGTAACGCGTGACACACAACTAACCAGGTTAAGCACTTAACTACTTTACTTAACCTAACTACTAGTTAGAATCGAACCAAGGACCCCCCCCCCCCCTCTCTAACCGGCCCCAACTAGAAGGGGACACCCCTTGTCCTTGATTTATTATTTTAATCCTCTTGCATAATATCTAGAAGACATATCAACCATTGGGTAATTAACTTGTGTTTTGTCTATAAGTATCATCTATAACACAACATAACATACACTACACAACTCAACACACTCACACTCCTCTCTCTCCCTTTGGCTCTCGGCCGAACCCACACCCACACACCCATCCATTTTCGAGTTTGATCTTGCAAGTTCCAATCATCTACAAGTGTTAAAGGTCGCGTATAAGGAGTCTTGGTGCAAACGGAAGGCGAAGGACCTCTCTACTTTGCTTTTATCCACGCATTTTTCGCATAGATTCTTCCCTAGCCTCGAGCTAGTGGTATGTTACTTAAATCACCTACTCGAACTATTTTAAAGTGGTTAATACGATGTGTAACGGTTAAAACTCGAAATCTTACAAGTTGAAGCTTATAAGTCTAATAAAAACACTAAAAATGGTGGATAAAAGCTTATAAGTTGTGTAAATGTTGTAGTATTTGATTTGTGTGATTATTTGGACCCGATCTATGTTGTGGTAGCTCGGATCGTCATTTAACCCGGTTTAGTCATGATCTTGGATTATGACATAAAGCTTGTTTAAGTATAACAAGGGTTAGAAGATGAAACTCTACCACACTCGAATCATGAACTTGTGTAAAAGTGTTTTAGCTTGTAAAATAGTGATTAAAACTAGTAGATCTACGGATCTACAGGTGGTATTTTTAAAGGACCAAGTGTCAAGAAATCATGTTTTTCTAAAGACGGATCTTACACTAACAAGAATGGTTTTTAGAACACACAAGTGTGTAAACACTTGTGTTACACAAAGTTTCGATAAAATAACTATTTTGAAAAAGATGACGAGAAGTTGTAAAGATGGAATTTCTTTAAAAACGAGGTTTTTACAAAATCGGATTGTTTTATATAAAGATCCACTAAAAGTAATGGGATTTACTTCATAGTTTGAATAAATCACAAGTTCATGAAATTTGTGCGATTTATATACATATTATGACTAGTTTGTGATTTGAACATTGTTTTGATTGAATAAGAAGATTGTTGATTTGATTTATGAAAGAAAATGATACGCTTGAAAGCGTGGCCACCTCCAGTTACAGAGGAAACTCTGGCGAAATTTTTCTAAAAACCTAACACTTGGAATTATTTTTCACTATAAGTGTTAGAAATACATTTTGACTTGTTTTCAAAATATAAGTTTCGCCACGACTATATTTACAAAACATCGGAGGTGGGATTTCACAAAATAAAACGTGATACATAAATATATTTAATATATATTTTTCACAACATCACTTGTATAAGTGTTTATGATTATTTTGTGAACTACGTAAATATTATTTTTAGAGTAAAAATAATATTACTAAGTATTATTTTGGGAAAATCACATGTATTAAAATATAATATCTTTGGGAAGAATATTTATGTTTTGAAGTTGGAAATAAAATATATTAAGTGAGACTTAATAATGAAATCCGAATGTTACGAACGCACATGTATTAAATCCCCCATCCTTGGGAAGGAAAAATAACTACCAAGTATACAGAATGTAAACACGAAATAGTTGCCTAACTATTTCCCAAAAACTTAAACCATAAAGCTAAGGCACGACCATCCGTCTAATAGAGTTAGCACGTGTAGGTCGTCATACAGCTGATCGATTTGGAGGCATACTTGGTAGAGACGCACCACTGTGAGTTCATGTCCCCCTTTTCTCTAACTGTTTTCAGTTTTCTTAACTGCGGGGGTGAAATACATGTTACTTTGATTACAAGTACTTTATACACGGTATGGTTAGCGTAAGGAGGTTTACTACTTAGATCATGTGAGTGGGTAGGAGCAATATGAGGCCATTAGTCCTCATAACGGGACCGAGGGACAGGAGCGGTAGATCTATCTGGGTGTAGCGAGCCCAGCCCCAGGCCAAACTAGAAACGGACCTCGGGGTGACTTTTTCCACATACTAATGCCGTGGCGAAATCTGCTAGGTTTGAGTCTCCCTATTTGCACTTCACATATATCAGTGGCCTTGCAAACCATTGGTGATCTCAATTCCCTTATTTGCTACATACCAAGACTATTTTTATACTCATAAAGGTTTACTTACTCACTTTCACATGAACTCGCTCAACATTATTGTTGATTTTTCAACTTACATGTATTTCAGGAAATTAAAGGATCTGGCGCGGTATGGCACGTTTTCCCGCTGCACTAGTTACGAGGTCATCCGGGTTTGGGGAATGTGACTCTTTCCTGGACAAGTCACAGTCCTTAAACTGTTTTTATGTCATGTTGATGTTTGTGTTAGTTGAACAATGTCGTTAAGATGTGTTTTCGTTGAAACAATGTTGTTGAATTTGGTTTTTTTTTAAACTTAATCAATGGATGATCTTGCATGATTTTATTTCATATAGCTTTGTTATGGTTAAGCTATGGTATTAAGAAGTCACACCAAATTAACCACGCTTCCGCAAAGCCAGGGTGTGACAGCTTGGTATCAGAGCTCTGATCATAGCGAACTAGGATTCCATCTCGAGTCTAGACTATGATCACTAGGGCTCTCACGAAAAAAAAATTCTGCATATCACTTAAGTCCAGATCCAAAAGTTTTTACAAACAAATGTTGAGCACATTTTATTATTTATAGGCTCAGTCTTGGAGGCTGAGGCTCGGTCTGAGAGATCGAGGTATTTGGCTAGTTGGACTAGGAAGAGTAGGCTCAGTCTTGCAGGCTGAGGCTCGGTCTTAGAGGCCGAGGCTCGATCTAAGAGGTCGAGGTAGATGATAGAGCAGTCTAGGAGACTGGGAAGCTAGTGGGACTAGGAGAATTATTTGATTGACTAATATGTTTATATGATTATATGATTGATTATTATACGTATATGTGTTTGTGTTACAAACGTCATGCTTTCATCATGTACTAGAAAGATGGACACTACGAATCCCATGGCCATAGCATCAGACGACATAGTTTCATCAAAGCACGAGGTGTACATTTCCGATACTACCGGCACAGACAATGACGACTTTCAGCCCTTTTGCGCTGCCTGAAGTCGTAGCAGAGCCTACTGATGGCCATCTTGTTGGGAATTTGCCACTCGCGGTGATCCCTGCTCCTGTGCCCCTTGCCGCTTATCCCGTTGTTGATATGCCCCCCGACGTTGTCTCTGACGACGATGTCAATCTATTAGAGGAGGACCCACTTAAGGGCAAGGCCCTATTGCTGCTGGTATTAGACTACTGCATGCGGACGTTTCTGCAGGGGAGACTCATGCCCATTCCCCTATCCCAGACTCATTTGAGTTTCTGACATCCGCATTTTTGCATATACAGGGAGTGCAGCACCGTTCACACGACGCCGACCCTGATACGGCATCATCAGCTGCAGCGGTTCCCGCACCCAGCTTTGAGTTTGATCACAGTATTGAGGGTGATCTTGTTCTTCCACCTGGTTTTGATCCAGACCATACCTTGAGTTCATACACTTAGACCAGCCCTTGGAGGATCCTGTAACCCCCTGTGTTTGTTGATCCAGCTGATCTTGAGATGGAGTTTTTGATCCGGAGCCAGCCGTGGCCCCTAAGCCAGGCGTTGCTCTTGACCCCGCATTGGAGCATGACCCTGTTCATGCCGATGCACCTGCTGTTGCTCCTTGATTGATCATCTGCTTGGACGAGAGAAAATTGGGGTAACTGTGCAAGACAATTTATTATTACGGGGGCCCACGTAATAACGACTTGTAGTGCACAGAAATCCTGGTGGACTCTGCGGGTCAAGCTAGTGAAAACCAAAGTAGCAGGAAATAACTAAACCACGAATGACCAAGGCGATGTAGCCTCGAGTTCATTCTATTACAAGCAATAAGCCAATTCGGCAAGCCTATGTGAAAGTTCGGGAATTTATTTCCCCACTCATACATTGAGTAGATTTGCGTGAAAAATTGGGTGATTACCCGATGGCTTATGGTGCTATGTATCTCATAGACAATTGAAATGTTGTCTAACCCGCTTCATGCCACTTCGGCAGGAGAAAATGCCACCCAGGCGTGACACAAACACCAGTACGTTGCCAAGGATAAAAGCCGAGCTGCAAAAACGCATCTCACAGGCAATTGCACGACATGAGGCCCTCCGCTTTAAGCACAGCAATGGCACTACTGAAAATAACCCTCCAACTGACTGCACCTATAAGCAGTTCCTGAACTGCAAGCCTTTGAATTTTGACGGAACGGGAGGCGACGTTGCATTTGTTCGTGGGTCCGAAAAGACTGACCCCATTCTAAGAAAGAGTAACGGTTCGCCCCAACAGAGTGTTACCTATACCTCGGGGTTATTTCTAGATGACACACTCTCAAGATGGAACCTTCAGGTTCAGACCCTTGGCACAGATGCTGCTTATGCACTGAGCTGGGACGAGCTCAAAGGAATGATGGAGAAGAAATACAATCCTAGGGCTGGAATCCAGAAGCTTGAGGTGGAAATCCTGGAATTAAAATGGACGAGCCAAAGATACCTGAATACGTCCAAAGATCTCACGACTTGTCTAGGGTCATCCCCTACTAAGTCATTGACGTTGTATGATACAGTTGTGTACTTGTAAGCTTTACATTGTGGTCTCAATTTGTGGCAATGCATTCGCAGTATTCTCACCACTTGCGATGTTTGAATTATTGTTTATGTTCTATGACAAGAGATGTTATGTGGTTAATTTATTTATAGCATGAGACGTTATGTATTGATATTGTTGAATACATACGTACACTTTACTTGCAATGACCTAACCTAAGTGAAACATCTTTTAGAAGATGCCGCCAAGACGCGAAATGCGCATGCCCACCTCAGAGGCGGAACTTCAAGAGATAATTGCTGCAGCTATAGCACAGCACGAGGCCCTACGCTTCGAACCTATCAGAGGTACCTCAGAAAATAACGGTTGTTCCTACTGGCACTTCCTCAACTACAAGCCTCCGAAGTTCGACGGCACTGGAGGTGCCATAGCTTTTGTGAAATGGATCGAAAGTATGGATTCCATCTTTCAAGTGAGCGGTTGTACGCCGGAACAACAAGTCCTATACGTTTCTGAACTGTTTCTAGATGAAGCCCGATTATGGTGGAATCTTCAGACCCATATAAAGGGTGCTACTGCAGCATATGCTTTAACCTGGGGTGAACTGAAAGGAATGATGCATAAGAAGTATTGCCCCCAAACGGAAACCCAGAAGTGGGAAGATGAATTTCGGAGCCTAATGATGGAAGGTCCGAAGGTGTTGGAGTACGTGCAAAGACTTCATGATTTGTCACGAGTTGTTCCGTACCTGGTGAAACCAGAATTTAAGAAATTGGAACAATTCATTTGGGAACTGGCGCCTCAAGTCTTGAGCTTGATGACAACATCAACGCCACCAACAACTGATGTTGCAAGTAAGATGGGTCTGGCACTCGTTACGGAAGCAATTAGACTAGAAAAACTTGCAAACCCTGACAAGGAGACTCAGGTAGAGTCGTCTGGAAAGAACAAAAGGAAGCTTACCGAAGATACCCAAACGAATAAGGATGAACAAAGATCTATTCGAGGTTGTTTTGACTGCGGGGACAAAGGGCATTTCAAGAAAGACTGCCCTAACAACAAACAGGCCAAAGATAAGATTTACTTAGAAACTAAACCAAACCGTGCCGAGTGCAAGTATCACCACGATTGTGGATGTCGGAAGCCTAGGTACGGAAGGAAAGGACACAACAAGGATGGTTGTGGGATGAAGGGTTCCGGACAAGAAGAAAGCGGTAACAACGCTCAAGGTGGAAATCGGAGGTATCCAGGATGCTTCCATTGTGGGGACGTTGGACATCTCAAGAGGGAATGCCCGAAGTTGAAACAAGACCGTGAAAGGACATCCAACATCGGAGCTTGTGAAGCATGCCAGGATCCAGGCATGACTACTGGTACGTTCTCTATCAACCAAAACTTTTGCATCTATTTTGTTTGATACTGGTGCCGACTATAGCTTCGTATCGTTAGAGTTTAAGAATATGCTTGGTTTAGCCGCTAGTGAGTTAGATATTCCCTACTCAATCAAATTGGCCAATGGGAAGTTAGTAGAAGCCAATGAGGTTATCAGAGGTTGTGTGATCGAATTGGGAGAGCGTGAGTTTGCTTTGGATCTACTACCAGTCCAGTTGGGAAGCTTCGACGTGGTGGTAGGAATGGATTGGTTATCAGGCAACAAGGCGGAGATAGTTTGCCACGAACAGGTCGTTCGTATCCCAACCGAAGATGGCGAAACAATTGTGGTTCACGGGGAGAAGCGTGATACGCCGTTAAGGATTATCAGCTGCCTGAAAACGCGAAAGTGTTTGCAGTAGGGATGTGTTGCCTTCCTGGCACACATTGTGGATAAAAAGGCTGCTGAGCCGAGAATCGAAGACATCCCTGTCGTGCGAGAATATCCAGAAGTCTTCCCAGAAGACTTACCTGGACTGCCACCTCAGAGACAAGTAGAGTTCCACATTGACTTAGTTCCAGGCGCCGCGCCTGTGGCTAAGGCACCTTATAGACTTGCTCCGTCTGAGATGCAAGAATTGTCGACACAACTTCAAGAGTTGTTAGACACGGGATTTATCCGGCCAAGCTTCTCGCCTTGGGGAGCTCCGGTCCTGTTTGTCAAGAAGAAGGACGGTAGTTTTCATATGTGCATCGACTACAGAGAATTGAACAAGCTGACGATCAAGAATAGACACCCCTGTCAAGAATTGATGATTTGTTTGACCAACTGCAAGGCTCAAGCTTTTATTCAAAGATCGACTTGCGATCTGGATACCATCAGTTAAGGATACAAGAGGAAAGTATCCCGAAGACAGCCTTCAGAACTCGTTATGGACACTACGAGTTCCTTGTTATGTCGTTTGGTTTGACAAACGCACCTGCAGTCTTTTATGGACTTAATGAATAGAGTTTGCAAGCCGTACTTGGACAAGTTCGTGATTGTGTTTATCGATGACATCTTGACTTATTCAAGGACAAAGGCTGAGCACGAAAAGCATCTAAGAGATATTTTGGAGCTGCTGAAGAAAGAACAGTTGTATGCCAAATTCTCTAAGTGCGAATTTTGGCTACGTGAAGTCCAATTTCTTGGACATGTGGTTAATGGAAATGGAATCCATGTTGATCCCACAAAGATCGAAGCGATCAAGAATTGGGAAACGCCTAAGACGCCAACCGAGATTCGACAATTCTTGGGTTTGGCTGGCTACTATCGAAGATTCATTGAGGATTTTTCAAAAATCGCTCAACCATTGACGCTCCTCACGCAGAAAGATAAGAAGTTTGATTGGGGAATCAAAAAAGAAGAAGCGTTCCAGATATTGAAGGATAGGCTCTGCAATGCGCCAATCTTAGCACTACCAGAAGGTACAGATGATTTTGTGGTATACTTTGACGCCTCGCGTCAAGGAGTAGGTTGCGTGTTGATGCAACGCCAGAAGGTTATTGCTTACGCTTCACGTCAGTTGAAGGTACATGAGAAGAACTATACCACACATGATTTGGAACTTGGCGCAGTGGTTTTTGCATTAAAGATCTGGAGACACTACCTTTATGGTACAAAGTGTACAATTTTTACAGATCACAAGAGCCTACAGCACATATTCAACCAGAAGGAGCTGAAAATGAGGCAAAGATGATGGGTTGAGTTGCTGGACGATTACGACTGCGAGATAAAGTATCATCCAGGGAAGGCGAATGTAGTCGCCGATGCCCTAAGTCGAAAGGAGAGGATCAAGCCCATAAGGGTTAGAGCTTTAGAAATGATAATCCGAACCGATCTTTCCTTGCGCATTCGTGCCGCGCAGAAAGAAGCTCTCAAGGAAGGAAACCTTGAAGAAGAATATCTCCGTGGGATGGAGAAGCTTTTGATGCCAAACGAGGAAGGAACGTTAGGTTTTGAGAAAGGGATTTGGGTTCCTCTGATTGGTGATTTAAGGAAAGTTATTTTCGATGAGGCTCACAAGTCGCGGTACTCTATCCACCCTGGATCGGATAAGATGTACCAGGATCTCAAAGATTATTATTGATGGCCTAGGATGAAAGGCGATGTTGCTGTTTATGTGAGCAAATGTTTAACGTGTGCTAAGGTGAAAGCCGAATACCAGAAGCCTTCAGGACTTCTGCAACAACCTGAGATTCCCAAGTGGAAATGGGAACAAATCTCAATGGATTTTATTACGAAGTTGCCAAGAACGCCAAGAGGCCATGACACTATTTGGGTAATAGTGGATAGCTTAACGAAGTCAGCACACTTCTTACCTATTAGAGAGAAGGATAATACGAGTAAGTTGGCTGAAATTTACTTGAAAGAGATCGTCGCACGTCATGGAGTGCCTCTCTCAATCATCTCTGATAGAGACGGAAGGTTTGTGTCAAGGATATGGCAATCCTTCCAAGAAGCTTTTGGATCGCAATTGAATCTGAGCACTGCGTTTCATCCGCAAACTGACGGTCAAAGCGAGCGAACGATACAGACTTTGGAAGACATGCTGAGAGCGTGTGTTATGGATTTGGGCGGTAGCTGGGATAAGCATTTGCCTTTGGTCGAAATTTCATACAACCACAGCTACCACACCAGTATTGGTGTCGCGCCATTCGAAGCCCTTTACGGACGCAAGTGCCGATCACCTCTATGCTGGGCTGACGCAGGTGATAGGCAGCTTGCTGGCCCCGAAATCGTCCAAGTGACGACAGACAAGATTGCGCAGATTCTTAAACGCATCGAAGCAGCTCGCCACAGACAGAAGGCCTATGCGGATCCAAACCGGAAACACGTGGAATTTCAAGTTGGAGATATGGTTTTGTTGAAAGTTTCACCCTGGAAGGGGGTGGCACGCTTCGGAAAGCGTGGGAAGTTAAATCTGCGCTACATTGGTCCTTTCAGAATTTTGGAAAGAATAGGACTAGTAGCATACAAGCTGGACTTACCTGCTGAACTCCATTCAGCTCACGATACATTTCATGTATCCAGCCCGAAGAAAAGTCCAATTCAAGATACCATTGCCATTCCCACTGACGAAATTCATGTTGACGACACGCTCCACTTCACAGAAGAACCTGTTGAGGTCACGGATTGGAAGGTAAACAAGACCCGCCGGAGCAGTGTCGGGCTCGTCAAAGTTCGTTGGAATGCCAGACATGGTCCTGAATACACCTGGGAGCGCGAGGACCGGATGAAAGAGGAATACCCCCACTTATTTCCTAAGAACCCTGCATCTAGTAGCAGAACTTAAAATTTCGGGACGAAATTTATTTAACGGGGGGAGAATGTGACAACCCTCACTAAACCAGGTATCCGTACGACTTAATTAATAATTAATTACTGCTTAATTACTGTGCTTACTTGAACTTGCTGATAAACTGCTACTTGATTACTGATACATGTACTTACCTGCATCATACTTTACTTACCGTCACTACATTATTTACATGCTGAACCTTAGTGACAAACATGATGCACAAAAAGCACAGTAACACTATAACGGATAACCTATTGAACATGCTGATAAAGCCAGCATCAGGCAAACACTGCCTCTAAGGCCTGTAAGAGCCTGAAAAATTTTACTACACTAGTGGTGAGTGTAGGGATATAAGGGTTGTAGAACTGCGTCTCTAGGAATAAGTCACAATGACTGGATGTGCCTAAAACGTACTCTAAGTACAAAATATTCAGCACTTTACATAATAATTCAGCTTTTAGCTAACAAATAAAGTGCCAAAACATGAGAAAAATATTACTAGACACTTTCCAAAGTGTCAGAAATGAGTTGTGTCACTAAAAGGGGTATTAACGACACTTTAAAGCCTTGTTAAGCACTTTAACGGATTACTACCCAACCGAACAACCGGACTATACCCGAAACATGAAAATATTGTTATTCTCATTATTTATCTTTTCTGAGCCAGTTAGGGTCCCTGAATACCCTAACACCCACTGTAACGCGTGACACACAACTAACCAGGTCAAGCACTTAACTACTTTACTTAACCTAACTATTAACCTAACTACTAGTTAGAATCGAACCAAGGACCCCCCCCCCCCCCTCTCTAACCGGCCCCAACTAGAAGGGGACACCCCTTGTCCTTGATTTATTATTTTAATCCTCTTGCATAATATCTAGAAGACATATCAACCATTGGGTAATTAACTTGTGTTTTGTCTATAAGTATCATCTATAACACAACATAACATACACTACACAACTCAACACACTCACACTCCTCTCTCTCCCTTTGGCTCTCGGCCGAACCCACACCCACACACCCATCCATTTTCGAGTTTGATCTTGCAAGTTCCAATCATCTACAAGTGCTAAAGGTCGCGTATAAGGAGTCTTGGTGCAAACGGAAGGCGAAGGACCTCTCTACTTTGCTTTTATCCACGCATTTTTCGCATAGATTCTTCCCTAGCCTCGAGCTAGTGGTATGTTACTTAAATCACCTACTCGAACTATTTTAAAGTGGTTAATACGATGTGTAACGGTTAAAACTCGAAATCTTACAAGTTGAAGCTTATAAGTCTAATAAAAACACTAAAAATGGTGGATAAAAGCTTATAAGTTGTGTAAATGTTGTAGTATTTGATTTGTGTGATTATTTGGACCCGATCTATGTTGTGGTAGCTCGGATCGTCATTTAACCCGGTTTAGTCATGATCTTGGATTATGACATAAAGCTTGTTTAAGTATAACAAGGGTTAGAAGATGAAACTCTACCACACTTGAATCATGAACTTGTGTAAAAGTGTTTTAGCTTGTAAAATAGTGATTAAAACTAGTAGATCTACGGATCTACTGGTGGTATTTTTAAAGGACCAAGTGTCAAGAAATCATGTTTTTCTAAAGACGGATCTTACACTAACAAGAATGCTTTTTAGAACACACAAGTGTGTAAACACTTGTGTAACACAAAGTTTCGATAAAATAACTATTTTGAAAAAGATGACGAGAAGTTGTAAAGATGGAATTTCTTTAAAAACGAGGTTTTTACAAAATCGGATTGTTTTATATAAAGATCCACTAAAAGTAATGGGATTTACTTCATAGTTTGAATAAATCACAAGTTCATGAAATTTGTGCGATTTATATACATATTATGACTAGTTTGTGATTTGAACATTGTTTTGATTGAATAAGAAGATTGTTGATTTGATTTATGAAAGAAAATGATACGCTTGAAAGCGTGGCCACCTCCAGTTACAGAGGAAACTCTGGCGAAATTTTTCTAAAAACCTAACACTTGGAATTATTTTTCACTATAAGTGTTAGAAATACATTTTGACTTGTTTTCAAAATATAAGTTTCGCCACGACTATATTTACAAAACATCGGAGGTGGGATTTCACAAAATAAAACGTGATACATAAATATATTTAATATATATTTTTCACAACATCACTTGTATAAGTGTTTATGATTATTTTGTGAACTACGTAAATATTATTTTTAGAGTAAAAATAATATTACTAAGTATTATTTTGGGAAAATCACATGTATTAAAATATAATATCTTTGGGAAGAATATTTATGTTTTGAAGTTGGAAATAAAATATATTAAGTGAGACTTAATAATGAAATCCGAATGTTACGAACGCACATGTATTAAATCCCCCATCCTTGGGAAGGAAAAATAACTACCAAGTATACAGAATGTAAACACGAAATAGTTGCCTAACTATTTCCCAAAAACTTAAACCATAAAGCTAAGGCACGACCATCCGTCTAATAGAGTTAGCACGTGTAGGTCGTCATACAGCTGATCGATTTGGAGGCATACTTGGTAGAGACGCACCACTGTGAGTTCATGTCCCCCTTTTCTCTAACTGTTTTCAGTTTTCTTAACTGCGGGGGTGAAATACATGTTACTTTGATTACAAGTACTTTATACACGGTATGGTTAGCGTAAGGAGGTTTACTACTTAGATCATGTGAGTGGGTAGGAGCAATATGAGGCCATTAGTCCTCATAACGGGACCGAGGGACAGGAGCGGTAGATCTATCTGGGTGTAGCGAGCCCAGCCCCAGGCCAAACTAGAAACGGACCTCGGGGTGACTTTGTCCACATACTAATGCAGAGGCAAAATCTGCTAGGTTTGAGTCTCCCTATTTGCACTTCACATATATCAGTGGCCTTGCAAACCATTGGTGATCTCAATTCCCTTATTTGCTACATACCAAGACTATTTTTATACTCATAAAGGTTTACTTACTCACTTTCACATGAACTCGCTCAACATTATTGTTGATTTTTCAACTTACATGTATTTCAGGAAATTAAAGGATCTGGCGCGGTATGGCACGTTTTCCCGCTGCACTAGTTACGAGGTCATCCGGGTTTGGGGAATGTGACTCTTTCCTAGACAAGTCACAGTCCTTAAACAGTTTTTATGTCATGTTGATGTTTGTGTTAGTTGAACAATGTCGTTAAGATGTGTTTTCGTTGAAACAATGTTGTTGAATTTGGTTTTTTTTTTAAACTTAATCAATGGATGATCTTGCATGATTTTATTTCATATAGCTTTGTTATGGTTAAGCTATGGTATTAAGAAGTCACACCAAATTAACCACGCTTCCGCAAAGCCAGGGTGTGACAACTAGACCACGCGTATCGACTGCTACGAAAATGTAAGAGGTGCCCTAAGTCAATGTCTATCAGCATTGACCCTTTGCCCATAGTCCATTAGTACACGCCCGTCCGACTGGCATGGTGTGAGGTTTGTTAAACCTAATAGCGCTATTAACTAATGACCCGCTCGCCATAGGCCTCGGCGATTAAGTCGATAAATGAGGGACTTCATTTGATAGAGTTGATGGTCTTATAGTCGTGTACGTAGGTTTTACGTATGTGCCCTTCAATCCGAGGACAGTAGTAAGTATAACTGTACGTAGGTTTTACGTACGTGCCCTTCAATCCGAGGACAGTAATGATTAGTTTAGTAGTAATGGTTGTACGAGTAGTTATTCATTCCCATTCCCAACCCCTGGGAATCCCATGCCTTGGCTAGTGTGAACTCACCTTGGTTTGCTCGGCAGATACACAGAAAGGTCAAGTCTGGTTGCTAGTGGTCAACCACGTCCTAACATGGTTACCATACAAGTCAGGTTTTGGTTACGAGTAATGCACATAAGTTTCACATAAGCTAGCAGATAAAGGACACATACATATCATGGCAAACACATAATACATGTTAACACCCAACAGTAACAGTCAAGTACTCATCATGTCCATTATGTACGATCCAAAGAATAAAGCCCAATAACCAGCGGCCCAACACGTTGTGCGTTCAGCACAACCTTGTGCGATCACAACATGTTGTGCGATTCCAGCATATACCCGGCCCAATTATCATAACAGTCCAACAAGTAAGCAGCCCAAAATAACAAAGACTCTCTTGTGCGATCCGGATGGCTTGTGCAATCCAGATGGCTTGTGCGATAGGGACTTGGGCTTTGAGGCCCAACAGTAATGCGGTTCAGGTTGATTGTGTGAGGCCCAAGACCTTGTGCGATCGGCACCTTCTTGTGCGATCCACAGGTCTTGTGAGATCATGCAGAGACTGATTGTACATAGTGCTTAAAGTGATTGTACTAAGTCTTGTGCAATTGAACAAGACTTGTGCGTCCAGTCTTGTGCGTTCAGTCTTGTGCGACTGAACTTGTGTGTTTGGTCTTGTGCGACTGGAGCCTCTTGTGTGATCAGTTACAATTTCCTAATTTCATGCAATCATTTACCAATTCCAATTCGATTCGTTTGACCCCAATTAACAGTTTCCATATTTGCGTAAATTCAATCAACAGAATTAGCAATTCTACTCAAACCCTATATCGATCAAACAAGGCTTTTATCTCAAAATTCTTTTGAACTCTATCATAATCAAACATGAACAATAATCACAACACTTAAACATATCCATCCAGGGGTTTCAAAATCATCATACAACACTTCATAATCGACCCTACAACCAATCCGATTTCAACATTCATGCAGCCGATTAATAGACATTCGATTCTTAGAACCATAATATGAGATCCGATTAACAAAACAATATCTAATACACATATGCAAACCGATTTCATGAACACTATAATCAAACCTTTCGGATTCAAATAAAATACATATATGGCCGATTACATTCATTCATGCTTAATCACATATTATTCGAACCAATCATAACAATACATCATCATATATGCATCATCAATCATATATTATTCCTACATCATCATGTCGAGCATATATAGCATAACATCATACAATCATGGAAGCAATTAGTTAAGACACTAACCGATTAGAGAAGGAATAAGGATTGATCCGAACAAGGAGAGATCTTCAATAGAGAGGGTGTGTGTGTGTTGCCGTCGAGTTCTAGAGAGAAGGAAGAGAGCTAGGGTTTGTGTGTGTAAAGTGTTTTGCAAATTATGAGGGGTATACCCTATCCCCTAAGTGTTATGCGACATAAGGGAGTGGGCCGAACCCTCACTTGGGCTGTCCGTTGATCCGAATACAAGAGACAAGCCCGAATGGGCTTGTGCGATCGGGTGAGTGTTGTGCGTTTGGGCCGTTTATATACATACATACATTACACAAGCACATATCAAACATAACATTCATTTAATCAATCACTTTCATATAATCACATCACGTACACATACGTTACATCAAAGTACAAAGATAGGTTCGGAAATACGAGTTGTCACATTATCCCCAAGTTGAAAGAAATTTCATCCCGAAATTTGGTACCTACTCACTGAGGAAGCTAGTTAAGTTGCATGGTTTTCCTGGGGTGTCACATCCTCCCCCCGTTGATCTGGAATTTCGTCCCGAAATTCCGTAGCTTCGGCCTCAGTAGTGGTTGTACTGTTTGCGAATAGTTGGGGATACTTTTGTTTCATTTGATCTTCGCGTTCCCAGGTAAACTCTGGGTCGCGACGTGAGTTCCAACAAACTCGAACGAGAGGTATTCTAGTGCGCTTGAGGACCTTAACATCCCGGTCCGTGATTTCAACTGGTTCCTCGACGAATCGTAACTGCTCGTCGATAGTGAGCTCCTTCAAAGGAACTATGTGGGTCTCATCTGACAGACACCTCTTCAGATTCGACACATGGAAAACGTTGTGAACTGCACTGAGTTCTGCTGGTAGGTTTAGTTTGTAGGCCACCTTGCCTATTTTCTCGATGACTTCGAAAGGTCCGACGTATCGTGGGTTAAGTTTGCCTCGTTTACCAAAACGAACCACACCCTTCCAGGGTGAAACTTTGAGTAGCACTCGCTCCCCAACCTGGAGCTCGAGTGGTTTCCTGTCCTTGTCGGCGTAGCTTTTCTGACGGTCACGAGCTGCCGCCATTCGTTGTCGTATTTGAGCGATTCGTTCCGTTGTGTCTACCACAAGTTCTGGGCCAGTGATCTGACTATCCCCCACTTCTGCCCAACAAAGAGGTGATCGGCATTTACGCCCGTACAATGCCTCAAACGGAGCAGCTTTAATGCTGGTGTGGTAGCTGTTATTGTACGAAAATTCCACAAGTGGCAGATGCTTTTCCCAGCCGTTGCCTAAGTCAATTACACATGCCCTAAGCATGTCTTCGAGGGTCTGGATGGTGCGTTCAGACTGCCCATCCATTTGCGGGTGATAAGTTGTGCTCATATCTAAACGTGAGCCAAAAGACTTGTGCATTGCTTGCCATAGTTCTGAAGTAAAACGTGCATCACAATCAGAGATGATAGAAGTGGGCACTCCGTGCCTCGAGACTACTTCCTTAAGATAAACGTCTGCTAATGTGGAGAACTTATCCGTTTCCTTGATAGCCAAGAAGTGAGCAGACTTTGTGAGTCGATCCACAATCACCCAAATAGTATCGTTACCACGTTGAGATATAGGCAGGCCAGTAACAAATTCCATGGAAATTTGCTCCCATTTCAATTGTGGTATTTCTGGTTGTTGGAGTAGGCCTGAAGGTTTCTGATATTCCGTCTTGACTCTCGCACAAGTCAAGCACTTGCTAACGTAAGTTGCTATGTGGGCTTTCATGCTAGGCCACCAATACGTAGTTTTGATATCGTGGTACATCTTATATGAACCAGGATGTACTGAGTAGCGAGACTTGTGTGCCTCATCCATCACAAGCTCTCGTAGGTTTCCATAGAGTGGGACCCAAATGCGTCCTGTTACGTAGTAGGCACCGTCTTCCTTTTGTTCTAATCGTTGCCTTGAGCCGCGTAGGGCTTCAGCCCTGATGTTATCAGGTTTCAATGCTTCTACCTGAGCATCTCGAATCTGAGAAGGAAGACTAGACTGTATAGTGAGTTGTAAAGCTCGTACGCGCTTAGGCGCAGTGTCCTTCCGACTGAGGGTGTCAGCCACAACATTGGCTTTGCCTGGGTGGTACCTGATCGAGCATTCGTAATCATTCAGTAGCTCAACCCATCCTCGTTGTCGCATATTCAGTTCCTTCTGTTTGAAGATATGCTCGAGACTCCTATTATCTGTGTAGATGGCGCACTTGGTACCGTACAGGTAGTGTCTCCATATCTTAAGTGCAAAAACAATAGCTCCCAGCTCTAGATCGTGCGTAGTGTAGTTCCTTTCATGAACTTTAAGTTGGCGTGAGGCGTAGGCTATAACTTTATCCCGCTGCATCAATACACAACCAAGACCCTGAATGGATGCGTCGCAGTAAACCACAAAGTCGTCTGTACCCTCTGGCAATGAAAGGATAGGTGCACTGCAAAGTCTATCCTTTAAGTGCTGAAATGCTAATTCCTGTGTGTTTCCCCATCGATAAACAACGCCTTTCTGTGTCAGTGAGGTGAGGGGCTGTGCAATCTTGGGGAAGTCCTTGATGAATCTTCTGTAGTAACCTGCCAAGCCCAAGAATTGGCGAATTTTCGTTGCTGTACGAGGCGCAGGCTAATTCTTAATCGAGTCTACCTTAGATGGGTCAATGTGAATCCCATCCTTGTTCACCACATGGCCTAAGAAATGGACTTCACGAAGCCAGAAGTCGCATTTTGAAAACTTGGCGTACAACTGTTCTGTTCGAAGGAGTTCCAAAATGAGTCGTAGATGCTGCTCGTGTTCCTCCTGACTCTTCGAATAGATCAAAATGTCGTCGATGAAAACTATTACGAACTTGTCCAGGTAAGGCTTGCACACTCTATTCATCAAATCCATGAAGACTGCAGGTGCGTTTGTCAGCCCAAAAGGCATGACCAAAAACTCATAGTGGCCATATCGAGTTCTAAAGGCTGTTTTGGAGACGTCCTCCTCTCGGACTCTCAGCTGATGATATCCTGATCTCAAATCAATCTTTGAATAGTAGCTCGACCCTTGCAGCTGGGCGAATAGGTCGTCGATGCGTGGAAGAGGATAGCGATTCTTCACAGTCACCTTGTTGAGTTCACGGTAGTCGATGCACATTCTGAAAGTACCGTCTTTCTTCTTCACAAACAGGACTGGAGCTCCCCAGGGCGAAAAGCTAGGACGAATAAAACCCTTATCCAAGAGTTCTTGAAGTTGCTTAGAAAGTTCTTCCAACTCTGATGGAGCTAAGCGATACGGTGCACGAGCTATGGGCGCTGCTCCAGGAGCTAGCTTGATTTGGAATTCGACTTGGCGATGAGGCGGAAGACCAGGTAATTCCTCAGGGAATACCTCAGGATAGTCGCGTACAATCGTAAAATCTTCTATCTTCTTCTCTTTCTTCGAGGTGTCAGTAACGAGTGCCAAAATAGCAGTGTGGCCTTTACGCAAACACTTCTGGGCCTTAAGGAAAGAGATGATGCTCACAACAGCACCACTCTTGTCGCCACGAATCGTAAGAGGTTCATCACCTGGGCGAGGAATACGGACAATCTTCTCGTTGCAAAGAATCTCTGCTTGGTGTTGGGATAACCAGTCCATCCCTATGACAACGTCGAAACTACCCAGGGTGATAGGAAGGAGGTCGATTGAGAAAGTATGATCAGCAAGAATAACCTTTGACTACGTGCGTGACCTCTAAATTTTTACCATTAGCTAACTCTACAGTGTGCTTAGGGTTCAAAGGTGTTGGGGTACGCTTAAGCATTTGACTAACTTTTAAAGACACGTAGCTAGTATCTGCACCCGAATCAAATAAGACTGTAACATAAAAGTCGTCGAGAAGGAACTTACCTGTCACCACGTTGGGATCATTCCTCGCTTCACCTTGACCAATAACGAATACACGACCCCTTGCACCATTGCCGTTGTTACCCCCGTTGTTTCCATTCCCCCGATTGTTATTATTGTTATTGTTCTGGTTCTGAATCAGCTGGGGACAATTTATCTTGATGTGGCCTTCAGCTCCACACTGATAGCATCCCTTGTTGTCTCGTTGTTGTTGCTGCTGGTCTTGTGGAGCTGGTGGTTGTTGTCGCTGGTTCTGATTCGCAGGTCGTAAGCTCCTACAATCCTTAGCTTCATGACCCATCTTGAGACACCTTTGGCAACGACCTTTGTTGCACTGACCACTGTGGTGTTTGTTGCATCTGTTGCACTTTGGAAGGTTTCCTCGATAACCACCTTGCCCTTGGCTACCAGAAGATTACTGACCGGGGCTCTTATAGTCTTCAGTTCTTCTCTGCTGAAGTTGAACCTTTGCTCGAAGCTCCATCCCATTTACGTTTGTTGTCACTGGGAGTTTCAGAAGTAGCTATAGCACTAATACGCTTTGGTAACCTGTTCTGTTCCACCGCCTGATCAGTGAGACGGTGAGCCAATTGAACAAACTGCTGGATGGTGGCGAGGTTTGCTGAAGTCACATGACTTTGGATTTCTGGCACTAAGCCCTTCAGATAAAGTTCGATACGCTTAATTGGAGGGTCCACCATAGTAGGACACAGAATAGCAGGCTCATTTGATCTTTTTGTATAAGCTTCAATCTCTGACCCCGTCATCTTGAGGTTGAAGAACTCGACTTCCAGTTTGTGAATTTCATCACGATTGCAATATTCCTCTTTGATCATCTCCTTAAAGTTGTTCCATGGGGTGGCGTTAGCAGCAACCAACCCCAGCATTTGAACCTGAGCGTTCCACCACGTGAGCGCTAAACCCTCTAGAGTACCGGTAGCATACTTCACCCTGCGTGCCTCAGGGCATTCACACATCTCGAAAACAGATTCGAGCTTTTCAAACCAGTGGAGGAGTCCAACTGCCCCTTCAGTGCCACTGAATGTACCAGGACGACAGTCCATGAAAGTTTTGAAGGTGTACACAGGAGGCTGTGCAGGTTGACCTGTCGTGAGAGTAAGAAAGAACACAGTTTAACACAAAGGTTGGATTCGTGAGAGTAGGATCCAGAGATCCTAGAGTGATTCGGGATGGCAGGGTATACCTCCTGCCTGAGCAGCTGCAAGTGCCGCAGCAACTTGTTGGTTAATCAGAGCCGTCAACTGGGCTTGTGTCATATTAACGCGTCCAGACATGATCTTCATATCAAGAGAAACTTGAGTGAGGGGGGTTTGCGAAAATGCGATGACAGAAGGGAGTAAGCACATACGTGTTCAAGCAACAGTAGCTATACTAACTAAGCATACCATGAGCAAAGTTCTACTTATTCTAGCATGTAGGTAATAAAACATAAACCATATCACCTAGAATGTCGAGTCTTGCACGTGGAGTGAAGCGTCGTTGTGGATCGTAGAGCACTGTACAGGTTATAGTCTGGTTTTAACAAAAACGTTTTCCTTTATTAAAACCAAGTTCTCTATAAACAATGGCTCTGATACCAATCTGTCACACCCCCAAAATCCACACGCGGAGTATCACCGCTTGGAGGCGTGACTGACCAGGATCAAGCCACCAATCATATTGAACAAGCATGTAAGTAAACATAATTCAACCAAACAATATGAAAGGTGTTCAAAAACCAAAGCATAGTTAAGTGTTTAGCGGAAGCATAATTATAAAACCCATTGTAAGTATAATATACGAAATAAAGTAATGTATATAGTATGGCACACACTGCCATGTCCCACAACGACCGTTCCTCCATGTGCAAGCTCCATAAGTACCTAATGACCTGCAAGGCATGTAGCAACGAATCAACAAAAAAGTTGAGCGAGTTCACAGTTGGTTGTTTGGTTGAAGTATTCGTTTCGTAAATCGTATGTTCATTTTGTAAACCATGTATCGTATTAATTCGTATCGCGGCCTTCCAAGCATGTGTACGATGATTTGTGGGGGCTTCCCATGTGTCACTAGACCACGCGTATCGACTGCTACGAAAATGTAAGAGGTGCCCTAAGTCAATGTCTATCAGCATTGACCCTTTGCCCATAGTCCATTAGTAGACGCCCATCCGACTGGCACGGTGTGAGGTTTGTTAAACCTAATAGCGCTATTAACTAATGACCCGCTCGCCATAGGCCTCGGCGATTAAGTCGATAAATGAGGGACTTCATTTGATAGAGTTGATGGTCTTATAGTCGTGTACGTAGGTTTTACGTACGTGCCCTTCAATCCGAGGACAGTAGTAAGTATAACTGTACGTAGGTTTTACGTACGTGCCCTTCAATCCGAGGACAGTAATGATTAGTTTAATAGTAATGGTTGTACGAGTAGTTATTCAATCCCATTCCCAACCCCTGGGAATCCCATGCCTTGGCTAGTGTGAACTCACCTTGGTTTGCTCGGCAGATACACAGAAAGGTCAAGTCTAGTTGCTAGTGGTCATCCACGTCCTAACATGGTTACCATACAAGTCAGGTTTTGGTTATGAGTAAGGCACATAAGTTTCACATAAGCTAGCAGATAAAGGACACATACGTATCATGGCAAACACATAATACATGTTAACACCCAACAGTAACAGTCAAGTACTCATCATGTCCATTATGTACGATCCAAAGAATAAAGCCCAATAACCAGCGGCCCAACACGTTATGCATTCAGCACAACCTTGTGCGATCACAACATGTTGTGCGATTCCAGCATATACCCGGCCCAATTATCATAACAGTCCAACAAGTAAGCAGCCCAAAATAACAAAGACTCTCTTGTGCGATCCGGATGGCTTGTGCGATCCGGATGGCTTGTGCGATAGGGACTTGGGCTTTGAGGCCCAACAGTAATGCGGTTCAGGTTGATTGTGTGAGGCCCAAGACCTTGTGCGATCGGCACCTTCTTGTGCGATCCACAGGTCTTGTGCGATCATGCAGAGACTGATTGTACATAGTGCTTAAAGTGATTGTACTAAGTCTTGTGCGATTGAACAAGACTTGTGCGTCCAGTCTTGTGCGTTCAGTCTTGTGCGACTGAACTTGTGTGTTTGGTCTTGTGCGACTGGAGCCTCTTGTGTGATCAGTTACAATTTCCTAATTTCATGCAATCATTTACCAATTCCAATTCGATTCGTTTGACCCCAATTAACAGTTTCCATATTTGTGTAAATTCAGTCAACAAAATTAGCAATTCTACTCAAACCCTATATCGATCAAACAAGGCTTTTATCTCAAAATTCTTATGAACTCTATCATAATCAAACATGAGCAATAATCACAACACTTAAACATATCCATCTAGGGGTTTCAAAATCATCATACAACACTTCATAATCGACCCTACAACCAATCCGATTTCAACATTCATGCAGCCGATTAACTGACATTCGATTCTTAGAACCATAATATGAGATCCGATTAACATAAACAATATCTAATACACATATGCAAACCGATTTCATGAACACTATAATCAAACCTTTCGGATTCAAATAAAATACATATATGGCCGATTACATTCATTCATGCTTAATCACTTATTATTCGAACCAATCATAACAATACATCATCATATATGCATCATCAATCATATATTATTCCTACATCATCATGTCCAGCATATATAGCATAACATCATACAATCATGGAAGCAATTAGTTAAGACACTAACCGATTAGAGAAGGAATAAGGATTGATCCGAATAAGGAGAGATCTTCGATAGAGAGGGTATGTGTGTGTTGCCGTCGAGTTCTAGAGAGAAGCAAGAGAGTTAGGGTTTGTGTGTGTAAAGTGTTTTGCAAATTATGAGGGGTATACCCTATCCCCTAAGTGTTATGCGACATAAGGGAGTGGGCCGAACCCTCACTTGGGCTGTCCATTGATCCGAATACAAGAGACAGGCCCGAATGGGCTTGTGCGATCGGGTGAGTGTTGTGCGTTTGGGCCGTTTATATACATACATACATTACATAAGCACATATCAAACATAACATTCATTTAATCAATCACTTTCATATAATCACATCATGTACACATACGTTACATCAAAGTATAAAGATAGGTTCGGAAATACGAGTTGTCACATTATCCCCAAGTTGAAAGAAATTTCGTCCCGAAATTTGGTACGTACTCACTGAGGAAGCTAGTTAAGTTGCATGGTTTTCCTGGGGTGTCACATCCTCCCCCCGTTGATCTGGAATTTCGTCCCGAAATTCCGTAGCTTCGGCCTCAGTAGTGGTTGTACTGTTTGCGAATAGTTGGGGATACTTTTGTTTCATTTGATCTTCGCGTTCCCAGGTGAACTCTGGGCCGCGACGTGAGTTCCAACGAACTCGAACGAGAGGTATTCTAGTGCGCTTGAGGACCTTAACATCCCGGTCCATGATTTCAACTGGTTCCTCGACAAATCGTAACTGCTCGTCGATAGTGAGCTCCTTCAAAGGAACTATGTGGGTCTCATCTGACAGACACCTCTTCAGATTTGACACGTGGAAAACGTTGTGAACTGCACTGAGTTCTGCTGGTAGGTTTAGTTTGTAGGCCACCTTGCCTATTTGCTCGATGACTTCGAAAGGTCCGACGTATCGTGGGTTAAGTTTGCCTCGTTTACCAAAACGAACCACACCCTTCCAGGGTGAAACTTTGAGTAGCACTCGCTCCCCAACCTGGAGCTCGAGTGATTTCCTGTCCTTGTCGGCGTAGCTTTTTTGACGGTCACAAGCTGCCGCCATTCGTTGTCGTATTTGATCGATTCGTTCCGTTGTGTCTACCACAAGTTCTGGACCAGTGATCTGACTATCCCCCACTTCTGCCCAACAAAGAGGTGATCGGCATTTACGCCCGTACAATGCCTCAAACGGAGCAGCTTTAATGCTGGTGTGGTAGCTGTTATTGTACGAAAATTCCACAAGTGGAAGATGCTTTTCCCAGCCGTTGCCAAAGTCAATTACACATGCCCTAAGCATGTCTTCGAGGGTCTGGATGGTGCGTTCAGACTGCCCATACATTTACGGGTGATAAGCTGTGCTCATATCTAAACGTGAGCCAAAAGACTTGTGCATTTCTTGCCATAGTTATGAAGTAAAACGTGTATCACGATCAGAGATGACAGAAGTGGGCACTCCGTGCCTCGAGACTACTTCCTTAAGATAAACGTCTGCTAATGTGGAGAACTTATCCGTTTCCTTGATAGCCAAGAAGTGAGCAGACTTTGTGAGTCGATCCACAATCACCCAAATAGTATCGTTACCACGTTGATATCTAGGCAGGCCAGTAACAAAGTCCATGGAAATTTGCTCCCATTTCCATTGTGGTATTTGTGGTTGTTGGAGTAGGCCTGAAGGTTTCTGATATTCCGTCTTGACTCTCGCACAAGTCAAGCACTTGCTAACGTAAGTTGCTATGTGGGCTTTCATGCTAGGCCACCAATACGTAGTTTTGATATCGTGGTACATCTTATCCGAACCAGGATGTACTGAGTAGCGAGACTTGTGTGCCTCATCCATCACAAGCTCTCGTAGGTTGCCATAGAGTAGGACCCAAATGCGTCCTGTTACGTAGTAGGCATCGTCTTCCTTTTGTTCTAATCGTTGCCTTGAGCCGCGTAGGGCTTTAGCCCTGATGTTATCTGGTTTCAATGCTTCTACCTGAGCATCTCAAATCTGAGAAGGAAGACTAGACTGTATAGTGAGTTGTAAAGCTCGTACGCGCTTAGGCGTAGTGTCCTTCCGACTGAGGGCGTCAGCCACAACATTGGCTTTGCCTGGGTGGTACCTGATCGAGCATTCGTAATCATTCAGTAGCTCAACCCATCGTTGTTGTCGCATATTCAGTTCCTTCTGTTTGAAGATATGCTCGAGACTCCTATGATCTGTGTAGATGGCGCACTTGGTACCGTACAGGTAGTGTCTCCATATCTTAAGTGCAAAAACAACAGCTCCCAGCTCTAGATCGTGCGTAGTGTAGTTCCTTTCATGAACTTTAAGTTGGCATGAGGCGTAGGCTATAACTTTATCCCGCTGCATCAATACACAATCAAGACCCTGAATGGATGCGTCGCAGTAAACCACAAAGTTGTCTGTACCCTCTGGCAATGAAAGGATAGGTGCACTGCAAAGTCTATCCTTTAAGTGCTGAAATGCTAATTCCTGTGTGTTTCCCCATCGATAAAGAACGCCTTTCTGCGTCAGTGAGGTGAGGGGCTGTGCAATCTTGGAGAAGTCCTTGATGAATCTTCTGTAGTAACCTGCCAAGCCCAAGAATTGGCGAATTTCCGTTGGTGTACGAGGCGCAGGCCAATTCTTAATCGAGTCTACCTTAGATGGGTCAACGTGAATCCCATCCTTGTTCACCACATGGCCTAAGAAATGGACTTCACGAAGCCAGAAGTCGCATTTTGAAAACTTGGCGTACAACTGTTCTGTTCGAAGGAGTTCCAAAATGAGTCGTAGATGCTGCTCGTGTTCCTCCTGACTCTTCGAATAGATCAAAATGTCGTCGATGAAAACTATTATGAACTTGTCCAGGTAAGGCTTGCACACTCTATTCATCAAATCCATGAAGACCGCAGGTGCGTTTGTCAGCCCAAAAGGCATGACCAAAAACTCATACTGGCCATATCGAGTTCTAAAGGCTGTTTTGGAGACGTCCTCCTCTCGGACTCTCAGCTGATGATATCCTGATCTCAAATCAATCTTTGAATAGTAGCTCGACCCTTGCAGCTGGTCGAATAGGTCGTCGATGCGTGGAAGAGGATAGCGATTCTTCACAGTCACCTTGTTGAGTTCACGGTAGTCGATGCACATTCTGAAAGTACCGTCTTTCTTCTTCACAAACAGGACTGGAGCTCCCCAAGGAGAATAGCTAGGACGAATAAAACCCTTATCCAAGAGTTCTTGAAGTTGTGTAGAAAGTTCTTCCAACTCTGATGGAGCTAAGCGATACGGTGCACGAGCTATGGGCGCTGCTCCAGGAGCTAGCTCGATTTGGAATTCGACTTGGCGATGAGGCAGAAGACCAGGTAATTCCTCAGGGAATACCTCAGGATAGTCGCGTACAATCGGAAAATCTTCTATCTTCTTCTCTTTCTTCGAGGTGTCAGTAACGAGAGCCAAAATAACAGTGTGGCCTTTACGCAAACACTTCTGGGCCTTAAGGAAAGAGATGATGCTCACAACAGCACCACTCTTGTCGCCACGAATCGTAAGAGGTTCATCACCTGGGCGAGGAATACGGACAATCTTCTCGTTGCAAAGAATCTCTGCTTGGTGTTGGGATAACCAGTCCATCCCTATGACAACGTCGAAACTACCCAGGGTGATAGGAAGGAGGTCGATTGAGAAAGTATGATCAGCAAGAACAAGGTTACAACCTTTGACTACGTGCGTGACCTCTAAATTTTTACCATTAGCTAACTCTACAGTGTGCTTAGGGTTCAAAGGTGTTGGGGTACGCTTAAGCATTTGACTAACTTTTAAAGACACGTAGCTAGTATCGGCACCTGAATCAAATAATACTGTAACATAAAAGTCGTCGAGAAGGAACTTACCCGTCACCACGTTGGGATCATTCCTCGCTTCACCTTGACCAATAACGAATACACGACCCCTTGCACCATTGCCGTTGTTACCCCCGTTGTTTCCATTCCCCTGATTGTTATTATTGTTATTGTTCTGGTTCTGAATCAGCTGGGGATAATTTCTCTTGATGTGGCCTTCAGCTCCACACTGATAGCATCCCTTGTTGTCTCGTTGTTGCTGCTGCTGGTCTTGTGGAGCTGGTGGTTGTTGTCGCTGGTTCTGATTCGCAGGTCGTAAGCTCCTACAATCCTTAGCTTCATGACCCATCTTGAGACACCTTTGGCAACGACCTTTGTTGCACTGACCACTGTGGTGTTTGTTGCATCTGTTGCACTTTGGAAGGTTTCCTCGATAACCACCTTGCCCTTGGCTACCAGAAGATTGCTGACCGGGGCTCTTATAGTCTTCAGTTCTTCTCTGCTGAGACTGAGACTGTACAGAAGTTGAACCTTTGCTCGAAGCTCCATCCCATTTACGTTTGTTATCACTGGGAGTTTTAGAAGTAGCTGTAGCACTAATACGTTTTGGTAACCTGTTCTGTTCCACCGCCTGATCAGTGAGACTGTGAGCCAATTGAACAACCTGCTGGATGGTGGCGAGGTTTGCTGAAGTCACATGACTTTGGATTTCTGGCACTAAGACCTTGAGATAAAGTTCGATACGCTTAATTGGAGGGTCCACCATGGTAGGACACAGAATAGCAAGTTCATTTGATCAATCTCTGACCCCGTCATCTTGAGGTTGAAGAACTCGACTTCCAGTTTGTGAATTTCATCACGATTGCAATATTCCTCTTTGATCATCTCCTTAAAGTTGTTCCATGGGGTGGCGTTAGCAGCAACCAACCCCAGCATTTGAACCTGAGAGTTCCACCATGTGAGCGCTAAACCCTCTAGAGTACCGGTAGCATACTTCACCCTGCGTGCCTCAGGGCATTCACACATCTCGAAAATAGATTCGAGCTTTTCAAACCAGTGGAGGAGTCCAACTGCCCCTTTAGTGCCACTGAATGTACCAGGACGATAGTCCATGAAAGTTTTGAAGGTGCACACAGGAGGCTGTGCAGGTTGACCTGTCGTGAGAGTAAGAAAGAACACAGTTTAACACAAAGGTTGGATTCGTGAGAGTAGGATCTAGAGATCCTAGAGTGAGTCGGGATGGCAGGGTATACCTCCTGCCTGAGCAGCTGCAAGGGCCGCGGCAACTTGTTGGTTAATCAGAGCCGTCAACTGGGCTTGTGTCATGTTAACGCGTCCAGACATGATCTTCATATAAGGAGAAACGTGAGTGAGAGGGGTTCGCGAAAATGCGATGACAGAAGGGAGTAAGCACATACGTGTTCAAGCAACAGTAGCTATACTAACTAAGCATACCATGAGCAAAGTTCTACGTATTCTAGCATGTAGGTAATAAAACATAAACCATATCACCTAGAATGTCGAGTCTTGCACGTGGAGTGAAGCGTCGTTGTGGATCGTAGAGCACTGTACAGGTTATAGTCTGGTTTTAACAAAAACGTTTTCCTTTATTAAAACCAAGTTCTCTATAACCAATGGCTCTGATACCAATCTGTAACCCCCAAAATCCACACGCGGAGTATCACCGCTTGGAGGTGTGACTGACCAGGATCAAGCCACCAATCATATTGAACAAGCATGTAAGTAAACATAATTCAACCAAACAATATGAAAGGTGTTCAAAAACCAAAGCATAGTTAAGTGTTTAGCGGAAGCATAATTATAAAACCCATTGTAAGTATAATATACGAAATAAAGTAATGTATATAGTATGGCACACACTGCCATGTCCCACAACGACCGTTCCTCCCTGTGCAAGCTCCATAAGTACCTAATGACCTGCAAGGCATGTAGCAACGAATCAACAACAAAGTTGAGCGAGTTCACAGTTGGTTGTTTGGTTGAAGTATTCGTTTCGTAAATCGTATGTTCATTTTGTAAACCATGTATCGTATTAATTCGTATCGCGGCCTTCCAGGCATGTGTGCGATGATTAGTGGGGGCTTCCCATGTGTTACTAGACCACGCGTATCGACTGCTACGAAAATTGAAGAGGTGCCCTAAGTCAATGTCTATCAGCATTGACCCTTTGCCCATAGTCCATTAGTACACGCCCGTCTGACTGGCACGGTGTGAGGTTTGTTAAACCTAATAGCGCTATTAACTAATGACCCGTTCGCCATAGGCCTCGGCGATTAAGTCGATAAATGAGGGACTTCATTTGATAGAGTTGATGGTCTTATAGTCGTGTACATAGGTTTTACGTACGTGCCCTTCAATCCGAGGACAGTAGTAAGTATAACTGTACGTAGGTTTTACGTACGTGCCCTTCAATCCGATGACAGTAATGATTAGTTTAATAGTAATGGTTGTACGAGTAGTTATTCAATCCCATTCCCAACCCCTGGGAATCCCATGCCTTGGCTAGTGTGAACTCACCTTGGTTTGCTCGGCAGATACACAGAAAGGTCAAGTCTAGTTGCTAGTGGTCAACCACGTCCTAACATGGTTACCATACAAGTCAGGTTTTGGTTACGAGTAATGCACATAAGTTTCACATAAGCTAGCAGATAAAGGACACATACATATCATGGCAAACACATAATACATGTTAACACCCAACAATAACAGTCAAGTACTCATCATGTCCATTATGTACGATCCAAAGAATAAATCCCAATAATCAGCGGCCCAACACGTTGTGCGTTCAGCACAACCTTGTGCGATCACAACATGTTGTGCGATTCCAGCATATACACGGCCCAATTATCATAACAGTCCAACAAGTAAGCAGCCCAAAATAACAATAACTCTCTTGTGCGATCCGGATGGCCTGTGCGATCCGGATGGCTTGTGTGATAGGGACTTGGGCTTTGAGGCCCAACAGTAATGCGGTTCAGGTTGATTGTGTGAGGCCCAAGACCTTGTGCGATCGGTACCTTCTTGTACGATCCACAGGTCTTGTGCGATCATGCAGAGACTGATTGTACATAGTGTTTAAAGTGATTGTACTAAGTCTTGTGCGATTGAACAAGACTTGTGCGTCCAGTCTTGTGCGACTTTACTTGTGTGTTTGGTCTTGTGCGACTGGAGCCTCTTGTGTGATCAGTTACAATTTCCTAATTTCATGCAATTATTTACCAATTCCAATTCGATTCGTTTGACCCCAATTAACAGTTTTCATATTTGTGTAAATTCAATCAACAGAATTAGCAATTCTACTCAAACCCTATATCGATCAAACAAGGCTTTTATCTCAAACTTCTTATGAACTCTATCATAATCAAACATGAACAATAATCACAACACTTAAACATATCCATCTAGGGGTTTCAAAATCATCATACAACACTTCATAATCGACCCTACAACCAATCCGATTTCAACATTCATGCAGCCGATTAACAGACATTCGATTCTTAGAACCATAATATGAGATCCGATTAACATAAACAATATCTAATACACATATGCAAACCGATTTCATGAACACTATAATCAAACCTTTCGGATTCAAATAAAATACATATATGGCCGATTACATTCATTCATGCGTAATCACATATTATTAGAACCAATCATAACAATACATCATCATATATGCATCATCAATCATATATTATTCCTACATCATCATGTCGAGCATATATAGCATAACATCATACAATCATGGAAGCAATTAGTTAAGACACTAACCGATTAGAGAAGGAATAAGGATTGATCCGAACAAGGAGAGATCTTCGATAGAGAGGGTGTGTGTGTTGCCGTCGAGTTCTAGAGAGAAGGAAGAGAGCTAGGGTTTGTGTGTGTAAAGTGTTTTGCAAATTATGAGGGGTATACCCTATCCCCTAAGTGTTATGTGACATAAGGGAGTGGGCCGAACCCTCACTTGGGCTGTCCATTGATCCGAATACAAGAGACAAGCCCGAATGGGCTTGTGCGATCGGGTGAGTGTTGTGCGTTTGGGCCGTTTATATACATACATACATTACACAAGCACATATCAAACATAACATTCATTTAATCAATCACTTTCATATAATCACATCACGTACACATACGTTACATCAAAGTACAAAGATAGGTTCGGAAATACGAGTTGTCACAGACCTGCCCTCATTTTAGAGACAACTGATAAGGTTAAAAAAGTTCGTGATAACCTTCAGACAGCTAAAAGCCGTCAAAAGAGTTACGCGGACCCAAAACGCAAGCCCTTGGATTTTCAAGTCGGTGATCGTGTATTACTTAAGGTCTCACCTTGGAAAGGTGTGATCAGATTTGGAAAGAAAGTAAAACTTGCACCTAGATACGTTGGACCATTCAAGATCGTCGAAAGAATTGGTAAGGTAGCCTACAGACTTGAGTTACCTCCTGAGCTTGGAAATGTTCATCCAACCTTTCACGTTTCCAATCTCAATAAGTGTTTAGCTGATGAGAACCTCCACATACCACTTAACGAAATTCGTGTTGATAAAACACTGAAATTTGTCGAGAAACCTATGGAAATCATGGAACGTGAAGTCAAGTGGCTCAAACGCAAGCGCATTCAATTGGTCAAAGTTCGCTGGGAATCTAAACGTGGACCTGAGTTTACTTGGGAACATGAAGATCAAATGAAGGCGAAGTACCCACATCTATTCCCACGAGTTTCCTCTAAATAAATTTCGGGACGAATTTTCCACAAGTAGGGGAGACTGTAACATCTGTGGTTTTCATCATTGTGAACAGTTCAATTATCAATAAAACAAAGTTATTTGATCCCAATGTTTGTTTGGTTATGTTTTACATTTTTCATGTTTTGACTTTTGTCCAATTTCAAACTCTAAATCGCGTTCTGGAAGGTTATACGCGCACTGATGCGTAAATATAACCAGTTTAATGCAACGAACACTCCGGAACATCAACATATACTTAACATACCTTAAATAACCTTTACAAAACTTAGAAATAAGTTTTGAAGGCTTTGGTATGGCAAAAACAAGTTAATTCGCCTATAGGGACTAAATTTGACAAACTGCGAAAGTATGCCAATTTGAACTGTAACAGACATTCCGGAGCATGACCATAAGTTAAAAATACCATAAATATCCTTTACATAGCTTAGAAATAGGCTTTAAGGGGTTCGGTGTGCTAAAATAAACTTTTTGGTCATTCAGGGACTAAAAGCGTCAAAAAGTGCACAAGTTTGCATTTTCGCGCATAACTTACATTCTGAATACATCCGAACATCCAAAAATTTATGTAAGCACTAAAATATTTTATTTTAGTGTTTGGCATGAGAAAAATCCATTCGTCACGCAATTTGGATCGTTTTTCGCGCTTATGTGCTTTCCGTCGTAATTTAGCGAACATCGCGATCGTACGACCAAACGAACCGACATCCGGGATATTTTTTAGCATGTTTCATGTCCACAATGTTTAGGCATCATTTTAGGGCCTTAAAGTGGATTTAACGAACCTTAAACATGTCGGAAATGGCCTTAATACACAACGGGGACTGAAATGGAAACTTTGGAAACTGTTGCTGATCAGAAGGACCTAGGCGTGACACCTAGCCCCCTAGGCGTCACGCGAGGCCCTTTCAGATCAGAAAAAGTTGATTAATCAATTGTTATTAGCTTCTAAACACTCCAAAGGCCAATGCCACATGTTAATCCCTGATGTTGGGGGGCCAAACTTGGGTACCAAGGTGTTGCAATAAGTGTAGGGACAAGATCAAAGCACGGTATTTAAGAAACGATCCTAACGGTGGTCCATTTCCTATAAATACCCAACCCTTTCATTTGCAAAAACCCACAAATATGATCTAAAAGCTCTAAGTTGAAGCCATTGCTTCATACCTGAGTTACTTGGATCAAGATTAGCTTTCGGGGACCCTTTGTAAGTGTTCCTTCGTTCTTTTATTCGTTTTAGCGTTAAAGTCAAACTTTGTTTGACTTTCTGCATTGACCAGTTTATGGTCAATGCGAAGTTCATTTGAACTTCATAAGGTGAGCGTAATCATGATGGTTATAGTCCCTAGAGACTATACCTACTGATTACCACGTTATCTAGGCTCAGTGACGAGTCGTAGTTTCGGCCAAAATACGTGTTATTGCGTATTTTGTAACCAAACTACTCTTAGGTATCAAAACCGTTTGTTTTGATACCAAACCTGTTTTCTAAACTTAGTTAAGCATGTTTTAACATGCTTAGCTCGTCACTTTTAGTTTAGTGCTTATATAGGGTCGTAAGGTAAGCGATCTAAACAATCGCTTATACTTTCGAACCCGACCCGTTTGGTCGATCATTAGGATCCGACCAAACACATTAGGTGACCATAGTTATATAGGGAATAACCTTCCGAGGTTATACCTTATGGTCACGACGTTTAGTTAGTTGTATGATAGGTAGTTTATATGCCTTAGGTAAATTACCAAAATACCCTTTTTACGCCAAAATTCATTTTAAGCATATGTAACATAACTTTTGGTATCTAAACTGATTTGGAAATAATATTAGACATGTTAAGGCATATATTACTTGTCATAGGACTAGTTAAGCGGTCCGAACGCGTTTCACGCGAACGACGCGTTAAAGTAGCATAAGCTACCTAAACGGGTCGTAATGGGTTGTAAGCACTTAGGTTAGGTTTCATTGAAGTATGTAGGCCTTGTTAAACCATATTACATGAGTTCCCCTACTCATTTGGTTTACAAGCCTCGTTCTATCCAATCCTCCGATTTAGGTCCGGATTATTAACATAGTTACCTATATTAGGTGCCGTTTGATTTCCGTGATCTCTAGCATTGTTTGGTTGTTACTCAAGGACTACTGAGCAATCTCAAGTGAGTACATAGACCCCTCTTTTACTGTTTTCCAAACATTTTGGGGTGAAACACATGTGCCTACTTGTTACTTTCATGCTTTTCCATGTTTTCATATCATATGCTTGTTATGTTTAATAATACACTTATAGTACATGATTTCATTGTGTTTATGCTATGTATACCCATTGTGTGCATATTTAGTACATCATTTTACATTACATGTTATGCTATGTATGTCCATTGTGTGCATACTTAGTACATTGTTTTACATTACATTTTATGCTATGTATGCCCATTGTGTGCATACTTAGTACATTTGTCATTCATCACATGCTTACATTTTGGTATGACATTTGGTTTGTTCAAATGGGACAATATACATTCATTAACAGTAGCTACGCTGCTCGTTAGTAGGTAATGGTACCATAGGACTTGACAACTCATGTTCCTGAACCCTAGGTTTGTTTGGGTGGAAGGAATGACCGAATTCGATAAACATAACACAGATAGACCTTTAATTTGTTTAAAGGTCTATCACCACAGTCACAAGGCTTGGATGTATGCATTATAACAATACCGCATAGATGTTTGTATCAGTATAGCATGCATTTGTTCCACAAAACATAACTTTGATTTAAACTATGTTTAATTCAAAACTCTGTTTTTGTGCATTTTACCTATGGTTTAGTTGATGTATTTCACTTGCCATACATGATATTTTTGGATACACAATTCATGATTTACATTAAATATAAACATTTTGACATTGATATACACCTTCAGTGATATAACACTTGACAATTGATTTATACATGAACAATTTAAAATGGTGGTTGGTTTGGGTAAGTGGTTTGAGTAACGAGGCGTGTGTAATATGATACAAACATGGTGGATACGCCGCTGGTACTTCCTATATATAAGTGTTTGTATAATATTACATATCGTAGTGTTAATTAAATCATTTCAGTATAGACATATTACATTTTACACAAATAACATATTTTTCACAAGACATTGTTTTACAAAACGGTTTATTTTATACAACCCATTTTACTTGGTTATTTCATTAACCATACACCTTTCTTTTATATAATCTGATTTTCTTGTCGAGTTTTCATATGATTTATAAAAGAAAACACTTAACAAGATTCATGACTAACTTTTATTAAACCTTTCTTATAAAACCCAAGTCATGAATCCTATTTTCACAAAACCTATGTATCTCACAGGCATTTTTATGCTGACGTACCTATTTTCACATGTGTTTTCAGGAGCAGTCACTTAGGATGATGATCGTGACACTAGGGCGGACCTGTGCCTTAGAGACTTAAAAATAAAGATAGAACTAGTTTAATTATGTTCTGAACTCTTTATTTCTTGTTTTGAGACAATGTAACACTTTTGTTTGATAAATAAAATATAACTTTGTATGCCATGGTTGTGAAACAATAATTCTGTTACAACACTCCCCGACGTTTCCGCCACGATTTGATGTTCTACGTGGTCGGGGTGTGACACAAATGGCATCATGACCTCTCTTAGTGCGCGGAAGTTTGGTAATAAGATCCATAGCAATGTTTCCCATTTCCAAACTGGAATCTCTGGTGGCTCCAATAAACCAGAAGGATGTTGATGTTCAGCCTTAACCTTGAGACAAGTAAGGCATTTTGATACGTACAAGGCAATGTCTTTCTTCATACCAGGCCACCAATACTGAGTATGAAGATCCTTATACATTTTGTCAGCACCAGGATGAATAGAATAACGAGACTTATGAGCTTCATCCATAAGCAAGGTGCGAAGATTGCCTTGACTTGGGACCCACAAACAGTCCATGAAATAATATGATCCATCATCTTTCAGTTCAAGATCAGGCTTAATGTGATAGGGTAATTCCTTACTCATCAATCCTTGTGAAACACAAGTATGTTGAGCCTGAGAGATGAGGGTTTGGATATCAGATCGAACTTTGACACAGGAAGCTTGACACGTTCCTTACGACTTAATGCGTCAGCCACGACATTCGCCTTACCAGGGTGGTAGCAAATTTCGCAATCATAGTCGTTTAGAAGTTCAACCCAACGTCGTTACACATTTTGTACCATACAAATAGTGTCTTCAGATTTTGAGAGCGAAAACAACTGCACCTAACTCAAGATCATGAGTGGTGTAGTTCTTCTCATGTATCTTCAACTGCCTTCATGCATATGCTATGACTTTGTTCCTTTGCATGAGAACGCAGCCAAGACCCAAGTTTGATGCATCACAATATACGACAAAATCATCATTGCCCTCAGGTAAAGATAGAATAGGCGCATCAGAAAGCTTCTACTTCAAGGTCTGAAATGCTTCTTCTTGTTTGGTTCCCCACTCAAAGGGTTTGTTCTTTTGAGTTAGAGCAGTTAGGGGAACTGCAATCTTTGAGAAGTTTTCGATGAAGCGGCGGTAATAACCCACAAGATCAAGAAATGAACGAACTTCGGTAGGAGTAGTAGGCGTATCCCAATCCTTAATCGCGCTGATCTTGGATTGATCTACATGAATACCTTGTTCATTGACGATATGCCCCAAAAATTGAACTTCCTTAAGCCAAAATTCGCACTTGGAGAATTTGGTGAAAAGTTGTTCTTTCTCCAGGTGTTCCAGAGTAAGACGGAGATGCTGCTCATGATCATCTTGCGTCTTAGAGTATATCAAAATGTCATCAATGAAAACAATGATGAACTTATCTAAATAAGGCTTACAAACCCTATTCATCAAGTCCATGAAAATAGCAGGGGCATTAGTCAAACCGAATGGCATAACTGTGAACTCATAATGCCCATAACGAGTGCGGAATGCAGTCTTGGGAATATCTTCTTCATGCACACGAAGTTGATGATACCCAGAACGTAGATCAATCTTTGAAATTTATGAAGCACCCTGTAACTGATCAAAGAGATCATCTATGCGAGGTAGGGGATATCGATTCTTGATGGTAAGCTTATTAAGCTCACGATAATCGATACACATCCTGAAAGATCCATCCTTCTTCTTGACAAAAAGAACGGGAATACCCCAAGGTGAAAAGCTAAGACGAATAAAACCTTTGTCAGAAAGCTCCTGAAGCTGCTTAGACAACTCTTGCATTCCAGATGGTGCAAGACAATATGGAGATCTGGCAATAGGATTTGCACCTGGTAGAAGATCAATACGGAACTCGACTTGGCGTGCTGGGGGTAAACCAGGTAACTCTTCAGGAAACAATTCAGGGTAATCCCGAATAACAGGGATACCTTGAATAGACTTACCTTTGCCTGTATCTGCTGCAACATGTGCCAAGAAGGCCACATAGTTCTTTCTCAGATACTTCCGAGCCTGAGTACAAGACATGAGCTTGAGACTACTAGCAGGTTTCTCACCATGAACCTGTAGGATCTCACCTGTCGAGAGCGGAACACGAACAATCTTCTCGAAACAAACTACCTCTGTGTGATGCTTGGCTAACCAATCCATACCTATTATAACGTCAAAACTCCCAAGTTGCATTGGCGTAAGGTCGATGGGAAAAAGATGGTTGTTAAGGTTCAACTGGCAGTTACGAAGAACAGAATCGAGAACAATGGGATCACCACTAGCAACTTCTACTATCAAAGGCTTACCTAGTTTGGTTCTAGACATGCGAAGCAATGGCTCAAAAGACAATGACACAAAACTCTTATCGGCACCAGAATCAAAAAGAACAGAAGCAGACTGATTGTTAACAAAGAACGTACCGTTCACCACCTCGTTGTCTGCTCGTGCCTCATTAGCATTCATGTTGAAGACTCAACCTCGAGCCTGAGCCTGATTCTGATTTGCATTGGCCAGCCTTGGAAACTGGTTTCGATAATGAGTTATGTCCCCACAATTGTAGCACGAACCAGGAGGAAAATGAGGTTGTGCAGCTTGTGCTTGCTGTGGAGCAGGCGGTTGAGCAGCCTGCTGAGCTGGGTTACGAGCTGCTTGATTGGGAGCAAGGCGACAAACATCAGCAAGATGACCCGACTTCCCATAGTTAGAACAGAAACGACATGGAACTTGTGGTTGATGGTGACTATTGCATCTGTTGCACAACGGTGCATTCCCCGCGTACCGTTTCTTTGCTGGTGGTTGTGCGGGTTGATTGGGAGCTGCCTGATTGACTTGGACAGTGACAGCAAAATTCTGGGAAGCCTTGCGCTTCCTAGACCCTTTCGAAGAACCAGAATCCTTGCCCTTCCTGCTCTTACCCTTCTTGCTTTCACCCTTATCAGACGACTGTTTCTTACCCTTGTCACCCTTTCTGTGTAGCTTACCCTTTCGGACCTGCGACTCAGTCAATGTCACAGCTAACTCGATTGCCTGACAAACTATGGTAGGGTTACTACCAGTGACGATGTCTTGCACGGAGTCAGGTAAGCCATCAATATACCTCTCGATAGCCTTCTCGAGTGGGGTAACCATTGTAGGGCATAGCAAACTCAACTCTTCATACCTATCAGTGTAAGCCCGGTGCTCACCACTCTCCAGCTTCAAGTCATCAAACTCTCTTTCTAAAGCCCTTAGCTCATGACGAGGATAGAATTCCCTCATCATAAGAGCCCTAAGCTCGGCCCAAGTCTGTGCTAACGCAACCTCAGCACCACGGTCTCTCATAACTCCATTCCACCATGTAAGAGCCCTCTTCTGAAACACACTGGAAGCAAACTCGACTTTCCGATTATCAGGACACTGAACATGACAAAACGTACTCTCGATGCTCTCGAACCACTGTAGGAGCCCAGTTGCTCCTTCAGAACCACTAAACTTGAGTAGTTTATCCGAATTGAAACTCTTGAAATTGCATGGAGCATTTTGGTTATTGTTGGCTTGGTTAACTTGAGCAATAATGTCTGGGAGTACAGCAGCCATATGCTGCGCCATGAGAGCTGCCATTTCGGCATTAGGTAGCGGATTTTCGCATCGAGGAGGCATTCTAAAAGAGGAAACATGAGAGAAAACGAGTGATATGATTAGATGGAAATTGAAATGATACAAAAATCGACAAAAAGCATGGATGGTGGTCATTCGTTTGTACCACAAAGCAAACAAACGACACACAGTGACTAATCAAAGTAAATGGGTCAAAAATAATGTATCGCGAAGACATGCTCGCCTATAAGTGAACATGTCACACCCCAAAAACGTCGCATCGGAATATTAACGTAGTGGAGACGGAAGTTGGTGCCCATTTATACCTTGTCGGACGATGCACTCTTTTGTTGGACATTTTGACATATTTTAAAACATAGATATTAAACATTACATTTTAAAAGTCACGACACAACCACATGAGTTAAGTTGTTATGATCCTCGCGGGTCTTATTACATACGTCCCAGATAGTTTAAAAGTTGTCCAACATAATTAATCATAACAACATGCATCATCGAACATAAGATAATCCATGATTTTCCCGAAGCCGAATTCAAGCACCTGTAGAACACGTTAAAATCAAGTATCAACACAAAGGAATGTGAGTTCACTTATTCGTTTACTAACAGATTTTATTCCCAGGAAAACTTTATGTTTAGGTGTTTATTTAAAAACATCCATTTAATTCTTAGAAAGTCCATTTTACTTTCATATTAAAAATCCATGGGCCTTCCGCCAGATCATCGACCCGACAACTGTAATATATATTGCCCAGGTTTTGTATATTAAATTATTGCATCAATTTTCAGACTCGTATGTTAGCCAGACGATACGAACTATATATTAACCATGCAGGGATAATCAAAGCTAGACAATAAACAGAATATTAATTCGTCGTTTGACATTGACACGGGGCGACCGGTCACGACGGGGTTGTCAACCCGATAGATCTACCAACAATTCATCGTGTGCAATACTTAACTGATTAAACGACATCATGGGCGCAGGGTTCTTTCTCGAAGAACAATATGATGTCTGCCTCACGTACAATATATATATCCTACTAATATGACAATTTAATACACGTAGTTCCACGAATCCCCTGAATCTCCATCACTCGAGACCCAGGCCGGCATCCGTCCCAACTTTACGGTCTGTTTCGCCTCGGAAACACCGTACCATCCCAATGTCCAACATTTATTCATCAAAAACGTTTTACTTCGAAACGTGTAACTTACCAAACCTCATATATTTTCAGTGAAAATATATATTTTATATTAAAAGGTATGTTTTATTTCGAAACATTATTAAACCCTTTTAACGACGTGTTATACCCCCAAAATATGTACAAAGCAGTAAAAAGAGGGGTTTAGTGACACTCACCTTTGGGTGCGTATTTTAATACAGTAATCCCAGAGATTGATTTTTATATACATCCTAGTATAGGAACAATTCTAAATCAATATATATTTAACACAAAAGTCCTAAGTTTCTCCGTTTCTTAGAGTTATCACATAACTTTGAGATTTTCTCGAAAAGTTGTCATTTTTTATTATGTTGGCACATTAATATATATATATATATATATATATATATATATATTATGATCTTTGCGACTTGAACAATTTTATTGGTGACCATTATTTTGTAAATCCGTTAACTCTCCCGTTTATACGCAATATATCTACGATTTGTGCGTCGTAATATATATACATAAATGTTCATATAATTTAACACCGAAACACGCGAAATATTACTAACTTATCTATTTTGTCATTTTTATATCAAATACACATAAAATATCATGTATGTATTAAATTTCATGCTCGACAAACAAGTTACACTTTTAACGCGATATCTATCGTTTCTACCGCACAAAACGTACATGCATAGTCTAAATTTCCCATTATCAAATTAACAATTAACATATTATCACATTTACACGTTTAAATCACTTAACGCATTTTATCACATAAGAATCACTCAATATTCACCCATACTAGTGTTCATTGAAAAATGCGTATTTTAGCGATTCGGTAACGTTTTCGGGCGTCGGAAGTCACGTATGACCAACCAAACACCAAGTAAACTTAAAATTAGTTAAAATACTTGTTTTTAAACTAAAAACATCAGTTTATTTACTGATCTAAATCAGTTTTATAAAAATCACCCGAAAAGCCGATTTTTTACCGTTTTAACGCATAGTTTTGCGTTAAACGTTACTATAATCATCCCAACTCGAAAGGACTTGATATTTTAAAAAAATACATGTTATTTACTGATTTAAATAGTGGTTATAATCAGATTAGTGCAGTTTTTGTGTAAGTCACATAAATCATACAATTTCACGTATTTTACAACTTTTAATGCACCATGTACAACATGCAAAACTAGCAAACATTATGACAAAGTTATATATCATTAAACACTTCAAAATAATCTTATTTTAGTGTTTATATTCTGATTAGATCTAATTTTTATGAAATCATAAACATACGGTCATTTCATGCCTTCACATCCTCATGTAAATTCACATATGTGCATCTAATGCACTCACACATTATCATCATCATCACTCATGGTCTTAATCATGCTCAAAACTTCACTAACATAATATTCTTACAAATATTACTCATAACACAATAATCTTTCAAATCATTCATGTTCATTCATGCTTAGATCTTTCACTTTTATAACAATTTTCACATGCATGCATACATATATATACACACATATACACGAAATTTATGCACACATATTCTTCCAATATTTCACTTTTCAACACATCACTTTCAAACCTTAGATCTTTTAGAACTTTCTTGCATGATATCTAAAAATTCCTTTAATCATCATATTTTTCAAGAAAGCAAATAATCGATAACTTTTTCATCAAAAATCAAAATACAACTTATACATATGTATATACACACAATCGGCCATATACACATACATGCACACACTGATTTTTATTTTATTCAAAACTCATTTGTTTGAAATTTTCAAGTTTATGTTTAGATTCAAGAATCAAGAGAAACTTTCATTATCTTCTTTGTTACTATGAATCAAGAACAATATTTAAAGAAAATATTTTATACCTTCAAGATTTTTTTAGTGGGTTTTTGATAGAAGATGGTGATATGAGACTTGGTTTTGCTTGAAACTTGCTTGAAATCACTTCCAAACCTTCTTACAAGCTTAGAATCACCATGATTAACTCTTGATTCTTCATGATTTGATTTTGAAAATGAAATGTGGGTGTGTTATGGGGTGTTCGGCCGAGAATGTTCAAGAGGGAGAGAGAGAGAAGTTTTTGAATTATGTTTCTTGGGTTTGTGAGTATGTATGGATGCACATTAAGACATAATCATCATTTATTCTTCCTAGGGTGGACAAGTGTCCCATTTGCACTATTCTAGAGAGTGTGGGCAGCCCATATTGCCGCCAACAGACCTCTCTCACACATACATTTCCTATACATACATATATTATATGTAAATTTGAGTTAAAACAGGTATTTTGCTGATTACCGAGTATTTTATCTAGCGTTTTAATACCGTTTTAGTGCGTTTTAAATTATTTTTATCATTTTATAAAAATAATCTCACCAAAATATTGTTGAACAACATTTTTCTTGCCTGGACTGGCTACGTTGCCGGTATTTGGCAGTATGCGCTCTGTGCTGCGCGGTATGCGCTTAAAATCGCAAAAATAGGAATTTAAGCGTTTTTATTTATTTTTATCATTATAAAGTAATAAACTCATTAAATTATTACTAAAATGATTATCAGTTGCTTTGACAGGCTGTGTTGACAGTATTTTGTCGGTATACGCGCTACATCGCGCGGTACGCGCTTAAACTCGAAAAATAGAGTTTCTTAGCTTTTTAATTTATTTTTCCTCATGAATAGGATTAAAATTATTATTCTAATCATAACAGACTATTTTTATGATTTTAACACTGTTCGGGTGGTCACCGACGTTCGTTTCGCATTTTATCCGTTACGCGATAAGCGTTTATCTTACCGTTGTCAACATAATTTTTATCAAAGTTTAATTTTACCAACACATTAAATTTCACATATAAATATCATAATCAGTCAAATACAGCCCTGTTACCTATTCACAACACATGTTACAATTGTACGGTACGGCCTGAAAAGCCGGGTGTCACGGTCTCCCCCTGTTTAGGAAATTTCGTCCCCGAAATTTTTACTCTACAGGTTTTGTTTTCGGACTCATAAGAATAGCAAAAAAGAATCTTATTGAATATAGTCTCATAGTTTCTGCGAGAAACTTGGATTCTTACGAAGAATACTTATAGATCTATATTACACACGTTTTCGATTCCTAAACTCTCATCTCAACACTCTCTACCCTCTCCAGGGTCCAATATTCACAAGCTCTAAATCAAGAAGATTCAAGTCAAGGTTCCATCAATTCGGGTATCCTCCAGTTACACGACCTATAAATCGTAGATACTACTGGAATGCTGAACTCACCCTTCAGGTTAGAAACATAACTTTTCTGGTTATACGCACTGCTTCTTCGATGCTTCGATAAACCTCCGTTTTTCTCCCAAGTATTCTTTTCAAAGTGAAAAATTAGTGTATCACCCTTTATACACCTTTTCAAATGCATCCGAATAGTACCTCACGTACACTACTCATTTCTGATGGTAACTTGAGCCCATATGCAACTGATCCAACTCAAGATGGGCTCTCGAAAGGACCAAGTCAATGTGGCTCAGCTTTTCTTTCCTCTGCTATACCCTATAGCATCTCTTCTCAATAAAATTCCTTTAACAGAACTAAATCTTCAATTGTCCATGATACACGCTTCCCAAATCTCAAACTGATCTTCAAACATACCTTCATCATCCTTTCCAATTCCATAGTTAACTTCAAACGTTACTCATAATTCTCTTTGGTTCGTGTATAGGCAAACATGTCGTCGATGACTGTTATCACGAACTTACTTGATTAGGGTTTCCATACCCTATTCATGAGATTTATGAATTTAAATGGCACACTAATTAAATCAAAGGGCATGACTAATATCTCGTAATGGCCATATTACGTTTGAAAAGCAGTCCTCATAATTTCTTCGTAACGACCTTCAACTGATAATATCCTAATTGTAGATCGACTCCTCGTATAGCGGCTGAGTCCCGGTAGCCTGATTGAACAAATTGTCAAATCCTCGATAATAAGGTACCGATTCTTGATAGTCAACTTGTTCGGCTTTCTGAAGTCCTCACATATCCTGAAGAATCCGTTCTTCTTTATTCCATCAAGGCAGATGCATCTTAAGGCGAAATGATCAATCGAATGAAATCCTTGTCCATAAGCTCTTAAAACTATCTCGTCATTTCTATCATTTCAGGCGGTGCTTAATCTGTAAGAAGATTGTGCAATCGGGAGCAACACTGTGAGTCAGATCGATACGAAGTTTGATCCATCTCGTAGGGAAGATCCAGGTAAGTCTTTTTAGGAAGACTTTCAGATAGTTGCGTTTGATAGAAATCTCTCTGACTTTCCTACATTCGGTTTCCGCATTCATCACATTTACTGCAAACGCTGGATAGCCTTTTCACAACAACTCAGCATCCTCACAATACTGACCACTCCCGAATTTGAACACTCCACACTAGAATCAAACGATTCCCGCGAACTGCTTCCGCCTTTCCATTGTCATCAAGACCAAATATTCCAACTAGCTTCTTCGAGCGATAGTCCCCACTTCCTCCTCAGAAAGTGAATTCATTCTTGCATTTTCGTCAAAGCTTCTCAACTCCACTGATGAGAATCCAATCTCTAGAACTACAATCGCCTAACTAAATACTATAACTACGAACGACCTCGCTAGTTTCTATCAATTTACCAACTATTAGTTTTATCGGACACTTTATACTTGGCTTACTAGTAGGTGAACGCAACAATGGTTCATAGTTTCTCGAACGAAACTCAAGTCAGCTTTAGTATTATAAGTATGAACATAGATTGGCTTTTGATTCGAAACATACCGATATCAGTAGCAGGACTCTCACTTACCTTCCTGGCACTTGCCCCAACGGAATTACTATTGACGTTCTGTCCTTTCGATTTCGGGCATTCCCTTTTGTAGTGTCCTTGTCCACCGCATGTAAAGCATCCTTCAAGCGTAGCTCCACCCAATGTACTCCTAGCGTAACACTAGGAAGTCATATGTCCGGTTCGGCTACATCTGGCATACTTCTCTTGTCCATCGTCGTCCTTACCCTTTCCCGACTCTTTAGGGTTTGCTACACTTGCTTTCTCCAAGTTGCGTTTCTTCCTATTTCCAACTTCGAGAGTCTTCTTGGAGCTCTCGGGTTTGCGCTTCTTCGTAACTTATGTCTTAGTCTCAGAACGCCCCGACCGTTTAGATTTCGCATCTGTTTTGGCCTTGCCCGGCGACTTCCCGGATTCCTCCTTTTTATCGAGACTATCTTTGTGTGCAGCATCATCGGCTAAAGAGTTTGCCAATGTAGTAGCCTCTAGATGGGTGGTGGGTTTCGCGGATGTAACCATACGGCGAATTCGTGGCGACAATCCCCAGATATACCTTTCTACCTTTTCATATTCAGGAGTAAACATTCGTGGAACTAACCTCGCCAAGTCGTTAAAACGAGAAGTGTAAGCTCTGACATCCAGACCTTCCATGGTTAGATTCCAGAGGTCTGTCTCGATTTTCTGAATTTCACTGCGCGGGCAGTATTCTTTCAGGAGCATCTCTTTAAGTTCGTTCCAGGTCAGACCGTAGGCAGCGTCTTCACCCAAAATTTAAACTTGCGGGTTCCACCAGGATAGCGGTTCATCATGAAATATGTAGGAAGCATATCTCATCCGTTGATCAGCAGCACAACCGCTGATTGCCATGACAGATTCCATCCTCTCAATCCATCGGGTGATATCTAAGGGTCCTTCAGCACCGATAAATGATCGTGGGTTACAACCCTGGAATGTTTTATATGTACATCCGTGCACTGTTCAATAATGTTAATAGAAATCAGGAATTCATTCCAATGATAACATAACACATGAACTGCTTAAACTTTCCGATCAAATTTTACCTGGAGGATTTCCATTATGTGCCCCACCAAAACCTTGTCCATGAGCACCACGTCCACGTCCCTGACCATCATTAGGTTGAGCTGTTTCATGGCAGTATTAACGTGTGGGACTATGAGTTGAGCCAACTCTTGTGGTGTGGTAGGTAATCCGTTACCCTGTCTTGCTTTTGGCGGCATTTCGTCGTTTCTATTATCATAACAATAATATCCACATAAGACGATGACCAAAAATAATTCAATCATTAATTGTTAGTGGACCAGACATTGCGCATGTAAAAAATCCACATTTTAATGAGAAAAATTTTAAACCAAAAGTATATCATTGGTATTTATTATAGAAATTATTTAAACTCGTTTTCAGTACAAAGGACTATTCTTGTTATGCCTACATCGACATCCATAAACAAGTTCATATGAAATTCTCAAATAATATCCAAAAATGAAACTGGCACGCAGGCCACAAACACAAAGAACATCAAAAAGAAATGTCTAACAGTACAACCCATCAAACAACGAAACGAACAAACAAACAAACGACCAACATCAACGCCTCAAACCTAGAGACTCTAACATCTCCTGGACAAGCTTCTCCAAATTCACAACCCTCCAATGCATCTCATCTCTCGCGTTGTCGTCTATAACCTTCAACTCCTCATGATCGTCCATCTGTCCCTCAAGGTACTTGGCCTTTCCTATGGCTAGGTCTAGGTCTTTTCTCAATGCGGCAAGCTGTCGATCACAATGGCAATATCGATCTACCCTATTTCCAGAGGGCCTAATTCTCTTCCTGTGACGATAATAAACTAACAGCGACATCGAAGAAGTGCGTGACTCTAAAACAGACAAAGAAGACTCAGACAAAACAAGCGGAGGGATCTCAGTAGCAGGCTCGATCACAGCAGTAGGTGGAACGACTGATGGCTCTAAGGGTCGAGCCGTGACGATAGTGGCGTCCACCACTGGTGCGGTACTAGAAGATCCTCTGACAGTAGGGACACTCTTGATCACGTAATCGATAACTGGTACAGTACCAGATGATCGTCCTGTCTCATGGATTGAGAGAGGTACATCATCATCATCTATCCACTCGTTGCTAGTGAAAGCATATCGGGGGTCTCCCTGGCTAGCAAAAGCAGCAGGATTGACGTGGAAAGATGAGGTAAGCTCAGTAGTACCAACCATCTGTGGAGCCGTGATAGGTGTCTCTGGCAGCGTAGGTCTGGGTGAAGTCTCGAAATCTGGCTCGTATCCTGAGTCATGGATCTCGATGACCTCGTGTTCGTGTGACATCTATGACACACATATAACCATACAAGTAAGCGCGTAATCAACATAAACAGTAACAAATAAGGTCAAATAAACAGAAAATCACGTATGCACATAAAACACATAATGGTTTTCATACATGATAAAATTTTTCTTTGTTTATTTAAAATTCTTGGCTTCGAGAATTTTGGACTTATATTTCAAAATTCTCCGGTTGAAGTCTAGTGTTTTCCTCCGAAAACATCTAGTTCGCTAACAACCAATGGCTCTGATACCAACTTCTGTCACACCCCAAAAACGTCGCAGCGGAATATTAGTGGAGACAGAAGTTGGTGCCCATTTATAACTTGTCGGACGATGCACTCTTTTGTTGGACATTTTGACATATTTTAAAACATAGATATTAAACATTACATTTTAAAAGTCATGACACAACCACATGAGTTAAATTGTTATGATCCTCGCGGATCTTATTACAAATGTCCCAGATAGTTTAAAAGTTGTCCAACATAATTAATCATAACAACATGCTTCATCGAACACAAGATACGCCATGATTTTCCCGAAGCCGAATTCAAGCACCTGTAGAACACGTTAAAATCAAGTGTCAACACAAAGGAAGGTGAGTTCACTTATTCGTTTACTAACAGATTTTATTCCGAGGAAAACTTTCTGTTTAGGTGTTTATTTAAAATCATCCATTTAATTCTTAGAAAGTCCATTTTACTTTCTTATTAAAAATCCATGGGCCTTCTACCGGTTCATCGACTCGACAACTGTAATATATATTGCCCAGGTTTTGTATATTAAATTATTGCGTCAATTTTCAGACTCGTATGTTAGCTAGACGATACGAACTATATATTAACCATGCAGGGATAATCAAAGCTAGACAATAAACAGAATATTAATTCGTCGTTTGACATTGATACGGGGTAACCGGTCACGACGGGGTTGTCAACCCGATAGATCTACCAACAATTCATCGCATGCAATACTTAACTGATTAAACGACATCATGGGCGCATGGTTCTTTCTCGAAGAACAATATGATGTCTGTCGCACGTACAATATATATATATCCTACTAATATGACAATTTAATACACGTAGTTGCACGAATCCCCTGAATCTCCATCACTCGAGACCCAGGCCGGCATCTGTCCCAACTTTACGGTATGTTTCGCCTCGGAAACACCGTACCATCCCAATGTCCAACATTTATTCATAAAAATGTTTTACTTCGAAACGTGTAACTTATCAAACCTCATATATTTTCAGCGAAAATATATATTTTATATTAAAAGGTATGTTTTATTTCGAAAACATTATTAAACCCTTTTAACGACGTGTTCTACCCCCAAAATATGTACAAAGCAGTAAAAAGAGGGGTTTAGTGACACTCACCTTTGGGTGCGTATTTTTATACCGCAATCCCAGAGATTGATTTTTATATACGTCCTAATATTTGAACAGTTCTAAATCAATATATATTTAACACAAATGTCCTAAGTTTCTCCGTTTCTTAGAGTTATCACCTAACTTTGAGATTTTCTCGAAAAGTTGTCATTTTTTATTATGTTGGCACGTTAATATATATATATATATATATATATATATATATATATATATATAATGTATATATATAGATATATATGTATATATATATATATGTATATATATATATATATATATTTATGATCTTTGTGACTTGAACAATTTTATTGGTGACCATTATTTTGTAAATCCGTTAACTCTCCCGTTTATACTCAATATATCTACGATTTGCGCGTCGTAATATATATACATAAATGTTCATATAATTTAACACCGAAACACGCGAAATATTACTAACTTATCTATTTTGTCATTTTTAAATCAAATACACATAAAATATCAGGTATGTATTAAATTTCATGCTCGACAAACAAGTTACACTTTTAAAGCGATTTCTATCGTTTCTACCGCACAAAACGTACATGCATACATGCATAGTCTAAATTTCCCATTATCAAATTAACACTTAACATATTATCACATTTCCATGTTTAAATCAATTAACACATTTTATCACATAAGATTCACTCAATATTCACCCATACTAGTGTTCATTGAAAAATGCGTATTTTAGCCATTCGGTAACGTTTTCGGGCGTCGGGAGTCACGTATGACCAACCAAACACGAAGTAAACTTAAAATTAGTTAAAATACTTGTTTTTAAACTAAAAATATCAGTTTATTTACTGATCTAAATCAGTTTTATAAAAATCACCCGAAAAGCCGATTTTTGACCGTTTTAACGCATACTTTTGCGTTAAACGTTACTATAATCATCCCAACTCGAAACGACTTGATATTTTAACACAATACATTTTATTTACTGATTTAAATAGTGGTTATAATCAGATTAGTGTAGTTTTTGTGTAAGTCACATAAATGATGCAATTTCACGTATTTGACAACTTTTAATGCACCATGTACAACATGCAAACCTAGCAAACATTATGACAAAGTTATATATCATTAAACACTTCAAAATACTCTTATTTTAGTGTTTATATTCTGATTAGATCTAATTTTTATGAAATCATAAACATATGATCATTTCATGCCTTCACATCCTCATGTAAATTCACATATGTGCATCTAATGCACTCACACATTATCATCATCATCACTCATGGTCTTAATCATGCTCAAAACTTCACTAACATAATATTCTTACAAATATTACTCATAACACAATAATCTTTCAAATCATTCATGTTGATTCATGCTTAGCTCTTTCACTTTTATAACAATTTTCACATGCATGCATACATATATATACACACATATACACGAAATTTATGCACACATATACTTCCAATATTTCACTTTTCAACACATCACTTTCAAACCTTAGATCTTTTAGAACCTTCTTGCATGATATCTAAAAATTCCTTTAATCATCATATTTTTCAAGAAAGCAAATAATCGATAACTTTTTCATCAAAAATCAAAATACAACTTATACATATGTATATACACACAATCGGCCATATACACATACATGCACACACTGATTTTTATTTTATTCAAAACTCATTTGTTTGAAATTTTCAAGTTTATGTTTAGATTCAAGAATCAAGAGAAACTTTCATTATCTTCTTTGTTACTATGAATCAAGAACAATATTTAAAGAAAATATTTTATACCTTCAAGATTTTTTTAGTGGGTTTTTGAAAGAAGATGGTGATATGAGACTTGGTTTTGCTTGAAACTTGCTTGAAATCACTTCCAAACCTTCTTACAAGCTTAGAATCACCATGATTAACTCTTGATTCTTCATGATTTGATTTTGAAAATGAAATGTGGGTGTGTTATGGGGTGTTCGGCCGAGAATGTTCAAGAGGGAGAGAGAGAAGTTTTTGAATTATGTTTCTTGGGTTTGTGAGTATGTATGGATGCACATTAAGACATAATCATCATTTATTCTTCCTAGGGTGGACAAGTGTCCCATTTGCACTATTCTAGAGAGTGTGGGCAGCCCATATTGCCGCCAACACACCTCTCTCACACATACATTTCCTATACATACATATATTATATGTAAATTTGAGTTAAAAGAGGTATTTTGCTGATTAACGGGTATTTTATCTAGCGTTTTAATACCGTTTTAGTGTGTTTTAAATTATTTTTATCATTCTATAAAAATAGTCTCACCAAAATATTATTGAACACTATTTTTCTTACCTGGACTTGATACGCTACCGGTATTTAGCAGCGCGCTGCGCTGCGCGGTATGCGCTTAAAATCGCAAAAATAGGAATTTAAGTGTTTTTATTTATTTTTATCATTCTAAAGTAATAAACTCATTAAATTATTACTAAAATGATTATCAGTTGCTTTGACAGGCAGTGTTGACAGTATTTTGTCGGTATACGTGCTGCATCGCGCGGTACACGCTGCATCGCCCGGTACGCGCTTAAACTCAAAAAATAGAGTTTCTTAGCGTTTTAATTTTTTTTCTTCATGAATAGGATTAAAATTATTATTCTAATCATAACAGACTATTTTTATGATTTTAACACTGTTCGGGTGGTCACCGACGTTCATTTCGTATTTTATCTGTTACGCGATAAGCGTTTATCTTACCGTTGCCAACATAATTTTTATCAAAGTTTAATTTTACCAACACATTAAATTTCACATATAAACATCATAATCAGTCAAATATAGCCCTGTTACCTATTCACAACACGTGTTACAATTGTACGGTACGGCCTGAAAAGCCGGGTGTCACAGAACACTCACCCCAAGAGTTCCCAGGTAAGAGTGACTGGTCCGATTTTTAGGCCCAAAACTTTGACGAGATTTTTATGAACACTCTAGCCTTAGACAGAAAATTCGAGGTACAGGCATTCACCCTTCCAGTTTGCATGTGTTCACACTATTTAGGCCCAAAACTTTGACGAGATTTTTGAAAACTTGGAAGGCACAAGGCCAAAAGAATCATTCAAAAACGGATGATTAAATTTTCAAAATCATTCTTAAAAAATCAAGGGTTCAAAACCTTATAATAAATCATTTAAAAATAGATGATTGCTTTTCAAAAAGTGTTTTTAGAAAATTGGGTTCTTGTTTTGGGTAATCACCTAAGGATAGGTGAAGTGCATGTTTTAAGATCTAAACACAGGGTAACTTGTGTTGGGGTCCTAGAAAAGTTATAGTCTAGGTCAAAGCATTATTAATAACCTAATTCCCTATCACCATTGGCTCTGATACCAACTCTTCTGTCGCACCCCGACCGCGTAAAACAACGAAACCGCGGTGGAAACCTCGGGGAGTGTTGCAAAAGAATTATTGTTTCATAACCATGGTAATTAAAGTTCTGTTTTATTTATTAACAAAAGGATTACATTGTCTTTAAATGAAAGAAACAAGAGTACATAACATTATTTAAACTAATCTTGCTTCTTTTATGTCACTTAGGCCCGAGTCCACCCTAGTGTATCCTGAATCAAACCTATGCACCAGCTCCTGAAACACATGTGAAAATAGGTACGTCAGCATAAAAATGCATGTGAGATACATTGGTTTTGTGAAAATAGGATTCATGACTTGAGTTTACAGAAATGTTTAATAAAAATTAGTCATGAATCTTGTTAAGTGTTTTCTTTTATATATCATATGAAAACTTGATAAGAAATCAGATTATATAAAAGAAGGATGTATAGTTAATTAAATAACCAAGTAAAATGAGTTGTATAAAACAAACTGTTTTGTAAAACAATGTCTTGTGAAAAATATGTTATTTATGTAAAATGTTATATGTCTAAATTGAAATGATTTAAATAACGCTACGATATGTAATATCATAAAAGCACTTATATATAGGAAGTACCAGCGGCATATCCACCATGCTTTTATCATATTACACACGCCTCGTTACTTAAATCACTTACCCAAACAAACCACCAAATTGTCTTGTTTAAACCAATTGTCAAATGTTTATGTGTAAATAATTGTCTATTGTCAAAATGTAAATCAAGTAATGTGTAAACCAATGTCAAAATGTTTATATCAAATGTAAACCGTGTAATGTGTAAACCAATGTCAAAATGTTTATGTCAAATGTAAATCATGTAATGTGTAAACCAAATGTCATGTATGGCAAGTGAAATATATCAACTAAACCATAGGTAAAATGCACAAAACAAGGTATTGAAGTAAAACACAGTTTAAATCAAAGTTATGTTTTGTAAAATAAATGCATGCTCTACTGATACAAACATCTATGTGGTATTGTAAAAATGCATGCATTCAAGCCTTGAGACTGTGGAGACAAACCCTTAAACAAATTAAAGGTTTATCTGAGTTATGTGTATCGAATTCGGTCATTCCTTCCATCCAAACAAACCTAGGATTTCAGGAACGGGAGTTGTCAATTCCTATGGTACCACTACCTACTAACGAACGGCATGGCCAATGTTAATGAACGTATTTTTATCCCATTTAAACAAACCAAATGTCATACCAAAATGTAAGCATGTGATGTAAAACAAATGTACTAAGTATGCAACAAATGGACATACATAGCATGTGATGTAAAACAAATATACTAAGATTGCAACAAATGGACATACATAGCATGTGATGTAAAACAAATGTACTAAGTATGCAATAATGAACATACATAGCATAAAATGCAATGTAAAACAATGTACTAAGTATGCACTAAATGGACATACGTAGTAAAAACATAATGAAATCATGTACTATACGTGTACTAGTGAACATAGCAAGTATGATATAAAAACATGAAAAGCACGAAAGTAACAAGTAGGCACATGTGTTTCACCCCAAAACAGTTGAAAACAGTAAAAGAGTGGACTATGTACTCACTTGAGATTGCTCAATAGTCTTTGGATAACCACCAAGCAATGCTAGAAAGATCATGGAATCAAACGGCACCTAAATATAGGTAACTACGTTAATAAACAGACCTAAATCGGAGGATCGGATAAAATGTGGTTTCATAAACCAAATGAGCATAAGAACTCATGTAATATGCTTTAACGAAGCCTACATTCTAAAACGGAACTTATCCTAAGTGCTTACGACCCATTACGACTCGTTTAGGTAGCTTACGCTACTTTAACGCGTCGTTTGCGTAAAATGCGTTCGGACCGCCTAACTAGTCCTATGATAAGTAATATATGCCTTAACATGTCTAATTATGTTTCCTAATCAGTTTAGATGTCAAAATTTAGGTTACATATGCTTAAAATGAATTTATGCGTAAAAAGGGCATTTTGGTCATTTTCCTAAGGCATATAAACTAGCTATCATACAGCTAACTAAATGATGTGACCATAAGGTATAACCTCGGAAGGTTATTCCCTATGCAACTATGGTCACCTAATGTGTTTTGTTGGATCCTAATGATCGACCAAACGGGTCGGGTTCGAAAGTCTAAGCGGTTATTTAGACCGCTTACCTTTACGACCCTATATAAGCACTAAACCTAAAGTGTTGAGCTAAACATGTTAAAACATGCTTAACAAGGTTTGAAAACAAGTTTGGTATCAAACCAAAGGGTCTTGATACCTAAAAGTAGTTTGGTTGCAAAATACGCAAGAATACGCATTTTGACCGAAACTACGACTCATCACTATGCCTAGATAACGTGGTAATCAGTAGGTATAGTCACAAAGGACTATGACCATCGTGATTACGCTCACGTTGCGAAGTTCAAACGAACTTCGTGTTGTATATAAAATGGTCAAAGCTGAAAGTCAAACACTGTTTGACTTTCACGCTTATAACGCGTAAAAGAAAGAAAGAATACTTACAACGTGTCCAAGAAATGGAGGTTTGATCTGATTATTCTCAGGTATGAAATGCAAACACTCCAACTTAGAGAATGAATCAGATCAAGTGTGGGTTGGAAGTGAAATGGGAAGGGGTATTTATAGTTTTCAGGACACCGTTAAGATCGTTTATCAAAAACCGTGCTTCGATATGAGCCTTACACATGCACCCATGGTTTTGGAATACCATGGGCACCCAAAATAACCCATAGATTACTTGAAAAACCATTTGCAACTTATCAAAACAGCTGGAACAGACTGTAAACAGCTGGGAAACATTTTTTGCAGATCTGATGATCTTACACGCCCCGCGTAAGACTCAGGGAAGGCCTACGCGGCCCGCCCGAGCTGCACAGTTCAGCAGAAAGTTTCATTAATTGCAGTTTTGGTCCTTGCATGCTTTTAAGGTCAATTTCGACATGTTTAAGGCCCGTTAAGCCATTTTCAAGGGCCTAAAATGATGCCTAAGCATAGTGGACATGAAACATGATCAAAAATATGTCGGATGTCAGTTCGTTTGGCCGTACGATCACGTTATTCGGTTAATTACGACGAAACATGAAAGAACGCGAAAAACGATCCTAATCACGTGACGAATGGAATTTTATCATGCCAATCACTAAAATAAAATATTTTAATGATTACATAAATTTTGGATGTCCGGATGTATTCAGAACGTAAGATATGCGCGAAAATGCAAACTTTTGCACTTTTTGACGCTTTTAGTCCCTGAATGACCAAAAAGTTTATTTTAGCATACCGAACTCCTCAAAGCCTATTTCTAAGCTATGTAAAGGATATTTATGGTATGTTTAACTTATGATCATTTTCCGGAGTGTCTGTTATAGTACGAATCAGCATACTTTCACGGTTTGTCGAATTCAGTCCCTGTAAGCGAATAAACTTGATTTTGCCATACCAAAGCCTTCAAAACTTATTTCTAAGTATGTAAAGGTTATTTAAGGTATGTTAAGCATAAATTGATGTTCCGGAGTGTTTTTCACGTTAAACTGATTACGTTTACGCATCGGTTTGCGTATAACTCTCCAGAAAGCGATATAGAGTTTGAAATTGAACGAAAATCAAAACATGCAAAATATCAAACATAAACAAACAAACATTGGGATCAAATAACATTATTTTATTGATAACTGAACTGTTTACAATGATTACAAGCATAGGTGTCACACAAGTTATTCACCTTGGGGCGCTCTAGTCCTTTTTTGTGAAAAAGAAAGATGGGTCTTTTCGTATGTGTATCAATTATCATGAGCTCAATAAGCTTACCATCAAGAATCGATATCCCCTACCACAAATTGATGATCTCTTTGATCAGTTGCAAGGTGCTACATGTTTTTCAAAGATCGATTTACATTCTGGGTATCATCAGCTTCGTGTACTCGAAGAAGATATTCCCAAAACTGCCTTCCGTGCGAGATATGGTCACTACAAATTTACTGTCATGCCTTTTGGTTTGACGAATGCTCCAGCTGTCTTCATGGACTTAATGAATAGGGTTTGTAAACCTTATTTAGACAAGTTCATTAGTGTGTTCATTGACGATATTCTTATTTATTCTAAGTCTCGAGCCTATCATGAACAACACCTTCGTTTGATAATGGAACTCCTGAAGAAGGAACAACTATTTGCCAAATTCTCCAAGTGTGAATTTTGGCTTAAGGAAGTTCAGTTTTTGGGTCATATTGTCAACGAGCAAGGTATTCATGTGGATCCTTGCAAAATCACAGCGATTAAGGATTGGAACCCACCTACTACTCCTACAGAAGTTTGCTATTTTCTTGGTCTTGCTGGTTATTACCGTCGATTCATTGCGAACTTCTCAAAGATTGCAGTTTCTCTCACTGCTTTGACTCAAAAGAATAAGGGGCTGTTTGGCAACATCTGAATGGTTAAGTGCTGAACCAATAAGAGGTCTGAATCATTGAGTGCGGAACTAGTAAAAGGTCAGAACCATTAAGAGCCTGTATAATGCTTAACCGTTTAGAGGCAAATGTCTGACCAAGTCAGATTATAGGTCTTAACCATTCAGACTCTGTATAAATCTTAACCATTTAGAGCAAATGTCTGAACCATTCAGACACCTGCTCGTGAAACAAACAGTCTAAACCATTAAGTGCTGAACCAGTAAGAGGTCTGAACCATTAAGAGCCTCATTAAGAGGTAAACAAACAGCCGTTAAGCCTTTTTAGTGGGGACCCAAACAAGAGGAAGCTTTTCAAACACTGAAACAAAAACTCTGTGATGCTCCTGTCTTATCTTTACCTGATGGCAATGATGATTTCGTTATCTATTATGACGCATCGAATCTAGGCCTCGGTTGCGTTCTTGTGACATTTGTGCTCTGTAACACTGTACAATGTAGAATAATTTCAAATATCAATGAAACAATGTGTTTTGGTTTCAATGTTTGTTTATTTGTGTTTAACAATTTCACGTTTTGATTCTAGTTCAATTTCAAGCTTTTAATCACTTTATGGAAAGTTATACGCAAACTGTTATGTAAACGTAATCAATTTAACGCGACAAACACTCCAGAACAGTGACATAAGCTTAACATACCTTGAATAACCTTTACATAACTTATAAATATGTTTTGAAGGGTTTGGTGTGTCAAAAACAAGTTTATTCGATCATAGGGACTATTTGCGACAAACTGCAAAAGTCTGCCGATTCGTATAGCAACGTACACTCCGGAAAATATCATAAGCTAAACATACCCTAAATATCCTTTACATAGCTTAGAAATAAGCTTTGAAGGGCTAGGTATGCGAAAATGCTCTTATTTGATCATAGGGACTAAAAGCGTCAACAAGTGCGTAAGTTTGCATTTACGCGCATATCTTACGTTCTGACCATATCCGGACATCCAAAGATATTTTTAATCATTAAAATATTTTATTTAGTTATGGGAATGAAAAAATACCATTCTTCGCGTAATTTGGATCGTTTTCGCGTCCGTTCGAGTTTCGTCATAATTAACCTAAAAACGTGATTGTACGGCCAAACGAACCGACATCCATGTTATTTTCAAGCATATTTCAAGTCTCCTATGTTTTAACATCCTTATAGAGCCTTGAAAATGGGTTAACGGGGGTTAAACGCATCGAAAATCAAGTTTGGAGCTGTAGGGACCTGTTCTGCCAAAAATGAAAGTTCTGGACAGCAAGCTGTGGCGGGGCGCGACGGCCTAAGGCCTATCTGTCACAGAGTGCGACAGCCCTATCTGGCTAGATTCATTGAATGTTGAATCAGCAGCTAGGTGGCAGCCTCATGTTTCATGTTTTGGAGCCCAAGTAAGCGAAATTGCCACCATTTAACCTGCTACTAACATGTGTCCAAGCCACCCTAAGATCATGACAACAAATGGGACACTTGTGATAATCTTAAGGATTCAAGAACACTATAAATAGCACCTCAATTTGCTTCAAACTTTTCTTATTCATTCCTTTCTTCTCCATCTGCTCTAAAGGAGTTGCTAACACTTTGTTGGAGGCCTCCCATCTGAGTTTTCTTAGTCTCTTTCCAAGCTTGGACTCTTGTAAGTATTCTTTCATGCTTGGTTATTTATTTCAAGCAAGAAAGTCAAACAGGGTTTGACTTTCTGCTTTGACCATGATTTGGTCAAGACAAAGTTCGTTTGAACTTTGCAACGTGAGCATAATCACGATGGTTATAGGCCTTGTGACTATACCTACTGATTACCACGTTGATTAGTCGAAGTGCCGAGTCAAAGTTTCGGTCAAAATGCACGATTATGTGCATTTTGTGATGAAACTATTTTTGGGTATCAAAACACTTTGTTTTGATATCAAATCAGTTTTCTAACTTAGTTAAACATGTTTTAACATGTTTAACTCGTCACATTTAGTTTAGTGCTTGTTTAGGGTCGTAAGTCAAGCGGTCTAAACAACCTCTTAGACTTTCGAACCCGACCCGTTTGGTCGATCATTAGGATCCGACCAAACATATTTGTGACCATAGTTATATAGGGAATAACCTTCCGAGGTTATAGCTTATGGTCACTTAGTTTAATTAGTTGTATGATAGGTAGTTTATATGCCTTTGGAAAATGACCAAAATGCCCTTTTCATGCATAATTTGAATTTAAGCATATGTAACGTAGTTTTTGACACTTAAACTGATTATGCAGTGTTATTAAACATGTTAGGGCATATAATACTTGTCATAGGACTAGTTAGGCTATCCGAACGCGCTTTTGCACAAATGACGCGTTAAAGTAGCGTAGACTACCTTAACGGGTCATAACGGGTCATAAGCACTTAGGATAGTTTCCAAATCAGAATGTAGGCTTTGTTAAACCATATCACATGAGTTCCAATACTCATTTGGTTTACGAGACCTCATTCTACCCGATCTCCCGATTTAGGTGTCGATTTATTAACATAGTGATCCGATACTAGGTGCCACTTGATTCCTTGATTGCCCGAGCTTGTAGTTCACTTAATCGAGGATACTTTACAATCTCAAGTGAGTACATAGTGCCCCTATTTTATGCTTTCAATTGTTTTGGGGTGATTCATATGTGCTAAACGATTTCGATGTTTTCAAAAGACAAATATTATGGTTTATATTAAACACAACGATTTCAATAATGTGAACGAACTTGTTGGTGTGTTAATATATAACACGAATGACATTCATTAACAATGATCAAGCCGACCAGTAGTTTGTTATGGTACCATAACATCTGACAAATCCCGTTATCGGACTATCGCCATGGTTATGTATGGGGGTAATGTGGGTAACGACAGAACCAGATGAATGTTAACATACCCTTTGGTGGTTTGTTAATACGAGTTGAACGATTGGAACGAGTCAGAACACAGGTTTGAATGTATTCAACGAGACGACCAAAGTTAGTTTTCACAATTAAAACACGAACTATTTGAACGATTGGAATGATTTGAACGACTTGAACAATTGAACAATGGTTTATAACACAAACAAATTGAACGATTGGTTTTGATAACACGAACGATTGAGAACAAGTACAAATGAACGATTGGTTTTTGGTAGGTGATTAGATAACGGGATGGGTGTAATATGATAAAAGCCAGGTAGATATGTCGCTGGTACTTCTTATATATAAGTGCTTCTATCATATTACATTTCGTGGCGTTATTTAGTTCACTTGAACAATCGATTTCAAACGATGACACGCAACGATGTTTACTAAATGATATAAACCATACGAGTTTTATCACAAGAACGATTTACAATTGGGTTTACAAAAGCAAATGTTTTTGGGTCAAGATTCATGGCAACGAGGTTTTATAAACTATAACCAACTTGTTTTAAGTTGGTTAATCATATTGCAATACAAAACACTTTTCAAAACAAAGTTTTCAATTATCGACTCTTGTAGTCGTACGAGGTATTGCAACAAGTATACAAGCCATGAATTTGACACACTCACAAAACCTATGTGCTCGCCGACATTTCTTTGCTGACTTTATTTTCACATATGTTTCAGGTGATGTTATTGATGACTAGGATGCATGCTTACATAGGATCGGACGAGGCCTTAGTGACTTAATAACAATGATAGACAATATGTTTGTGTTTGTTTTACTTTAAGACAATGTTAAACGTTTAATAATTCAATAAAACGAAACTTTAATCCATGTGTTATGAAACAATGATTATGTTACTCCACTCCCCGACGTTTCTGCCGTGGTTTCATTGTTTTAACGCGGTCGGGGTATGACAGTTCTCATGCAACGAGATAAAGTTATAGCTTATGCGTCAAGATAATTGAAAATCCACGAGAAAAACTACACAACTCATGATCTTGAGTTAGGCGCTGTGGTTTTTGCTCTCAAAATCTGGAGACATTATCTCTATGGCACGAAATGTGTGGTTTTCACAGACCACAAAAGTCTCCAACACATTTTTAATCAGCTGGAGCTTAACATGAAACAACGACGTTGGGTTGAACTGTTGAACGATTACGACTACGAAATTCGCTACCATCCTGGTAAGGCGAATGTCGTAGCCGATGCGCTAAGTCGAAAGGAATGAGTCAAGCTTCACTGTGTTCAAACTCAATCTGATATTCAAACCCGCATCTCTCAAGCTCAACGTACTTGTGTTATACAAGACTTGATGGGCAAGGAATTACCACGTCAACTAGAGCTTAAACTCGAAACGAAAGATAATGGGTTACTTTATTTCAAGAACCGATTATGGATTTTGAAACAAGACAATCTTCGCACTTTAGTGATGGACGAATCTCATAAGTCTACTTATTATATCCATCCTGGTGCTGACAAAATGTACAAGGATCTTCGTACTCATTACTGGTGGCCTGGTATGAAGAAGGATGTTGCCTTGTATGTGTCTAAATGCCTAACTTGTCTCAAAGTCAAGGCTGAACATCAACGTCCATCTGGTTTGTTTGTACAACCAGAGATACCAGTATGGAAGTGGGAGAACATTGCGATGGATCTCGTCACTAAGTTACCGTGCACATCTAAAGGTCATGATGCCATTTGGGTAGTCATTGATCGTCTTACAAAATCAGCACACTTTTTGCCGATTCGCGAGGATCTATCTGCTGATAAACCCGCCAAGATTTACGTTGATGAGATTGTATCTCGACATGGTGTTCCTTTGGACATCATATCTGACCATGATGCTCGATTCTCATCTCACTTTTGGAAAACCATGCAATCTCCTATGGGAACCCAACTAAATTTGAGCACTACTTATCATCCCCAAATGGATGGACAATCCGAGAGGACGATACAAACACTGGAGGATATGCTTAGAGCATGTGTGATAGACTTTGGTGGTAATTAGGATTTGCATCTACCGTTGATCGAGTTCTCTTACAACAATAGTTATCATGCTAGCATCAATATGACACCTTTTGAAGCTTTACACGGTCGAAAATGTCGTTGACATGTCTGTTGGAATAAGGTCGGTGAAGCTCAGCTTACTAGACCTGAACTCATTCTGGAAACAACGGACGAAGTCCAGAAAATTCATGATAATCTTCTGACAGCTAGAAGCCGTCGAAAGAGTTATGCGGACATGTGATGCAAGCCCTTGGAATTTCTAGTCGGAGACCATGTCCTACTCAAGGTATCCCCTTGGAAGGGAGTGGTGAGATTTGGAAAGAAAGGAAAACTTGCACCACGATACGTTGGACCATTTAAGATTGTTGAAATAATCGGAAAGGTTGCCTATCGACTTGAGCTACCTCCTGAACTTGGGAATATTCACTCAACATTCCACGTGTCCAATTTGAGAAAGTGTTTAGCCAATATTGATCTCCATATTCCCCTCAATGAAATTCAAGTTGATAACACAATGCACTTTGTCGAGAATCCAGTGGAGATAATGGACCGTGAAGTCAATAGACTGAAGAACAAATGGATACCAATAGTCAAGGTTCGCTGGGAGTCCAAACATGGCCCAGAGTTTACTTGGGAACATGAGGATCAAATGAAGGCAAAATACTCACATCCTTTCACAAGTTTCCTCTAGTTAAAATTTCGGGACGAAATTTCCTAAAGTAGGGAAGACTGTGACATTTGTGCTCTGTAAACACTGTACGATGTAGAACAATTTCAATTATCCATGAAATAATGTGTTTTTAACTCAATGTTTGTTTGTTTGTGTATGACCATTTCACGATTCAATTTTTGTTCGATTCAAGTTCTAAATCACTTTCTGGAAAGTTATACGCAAACTGTTACGTAAACGTAATCAGTTTAATGCGACAAACACTCTGGAACAGTAAAATAAGCTTAACATACCTTAAATAACCTTTACATAATATAGAAATAAGTTTTGAAGGGTTTGGTGTGTCAAAAACAAGTTTATTCGATCACAGTGACTTTTTGCGACAAACTGCAAAAGTCTGCCAATTCGTATAGCAACGTACACTCCGGAACAAGATCATAAGCTAAACATACCCTAAATACCCTTAACATAGCTTAGAAATAATTTTTAGGGATTCGGTATGCGAAAATAGGCTTATTTGATCACAGGGACTAAAAGCGTCAAAACTGCGAAAGTATGCAAATTCGTGCATATCTTGCATTCTGACCATATCCGGACTTCCAAAAAAATTTTGTAGTCATTAAAATATTGTATTTTAGTGATAGGAATGCAAAAATGTCATTCGTTTCGCAATTTGGGTCGTTTTTGCGTTCATTACGATTCCGTCGTAATTAACCGAACGCAACCGTACTGCCAAACGAACCGACACCCATGACATTTTTTAGCATAATTCAAGTTAAATTTACTTTAACTTCATCATGGAGCTTGAAAATAGGCTTGACGGGTGTTAGAAGTGCCAAAACGCGACGAAACACACTTAGGGACCAAAGCTGTCAAAACAGCAAACTTTGGCCCCTGCTACATCCATACGGTCCGTATACCTGGACCCCATACGGTCCGTAAGTAGGTCCCAGCACAGCAGAATCCAGAATCTTCAAAACAGCTTGCTGAACTTGGTTTTAATCTCAGTTTTTGCATGTTATGGGCTGGTTTATGTGTTCCCCAAGTCCCCAAATCTGAGCCTAACATGTGTATGGTGATGATCATGCCTTAAACAACTCATTTACACTTGGCAATAATCCAATGGTTCATGATTTCCTATATAAACCCATGTTCACCAACACTTCAACTTGCTCATTTGCTTTCTATCTTCATCTCTGCTCTATTGAGGCTACCACACTTGGTTGGAGGCTTCAAATCTGAGTTTTCTTAGTCATCCTTCTAGCCTAGTACACTTGCAAGTGTTCTTTCATGCTTTGTTTATTTATTTCAAGCAAGAAAGTCAAACAGTGTTTGACTTTCTACTTTGACCATGATTTGGTCAAGATAAAGTTCGTTTGTACTTTGCAACGTGAGTGTAATCACGATGGTTATAGTCCCATGCGACTATACCTACTGATTACCACGTTGATTAGTCGAAGTGACGAGTCAAAGTTTCGGTCAAAATGCACGATTATGTGCATTTTTTTCGGGTATCAAAACACTTTGTTTTGATATCAAATCTGTTTTCTAACTTAGTTAAACATGTTTTAACATGTTTAAACTCGTCACTTTTAGTTAAACATGCTTATTTAGGGTCGTAAGTCAAGCGGTTTCGACAACCGCTTTGACTTTCGAACCTGACCCGTTTGGTCAATCATTAGGATCCGACCAAACATATTTTGTGACCATAGTTGTATAGGGAATAACCTTTCGAGCTTATACCTTATGGTCACTTTGTTTGATTAGTTGTATGATAGGTAGTTTATATGCCGTAGGAAAATAACCAAAATGCCCTTTTTACGCATAATTAGAATTTAAGCATATGTAACTTAAATTTTGACACTTAAACTGATTATGCAACAATATTAAACATGTTTAGGCATATAATACTTGTCATAGGACTAGTTAGGCTATCCGAATGCGCTTTTGCGCAAATGACGCGTTAAAGTAGCGTAAACTACCTTAACGGGTCATAACGGGTCATAAGAACTTAGGATAGGTGTGATACCCCAGGAAAACACACAACACAACTAGCTTCCTCAGCGACTACGTGCTAAATTTCGGGACGAAATTTCTTTCAACTTGGGGGATGTGACAACTCGTATTTTAAGAACCTTTTGTTTGTGGTTTTCTTTTCATGCTTTGTACCTTGATATAACTTACGAGCACAATTATGTGAATAATTGTTATGCGTTGATTGATTGAATGATATACGTTTACCCAAATCTCGCTTTGTAATTGTATGATTGTGAGAGTGTTATATGTTTATAGGCCGCGGATGTTGTAAGTATGCATGAATATTCTAAGTCTAGTCGCACAAAATCTCAGGCCGCACACTTCACTCATCACCACACACTACACCCGAGTCGTACACGTGATCTCGGCTCAACCCCTCCTGTTTAGATCTTTTGGGCTCTCGGCCCAATCCTTTCTCGGCCCAAAATGAATTAACCCAACCCGCAACCCCTTCCCCCTTTACGACACAAAGCCCAACCCGCACCCCTTGTCCCTTGCGGCCCATTGAGCCCAAACGCCCCAAACATCCCTCTATTTTGTTATATACGTAATTTATGCATGAAGGAAAACCAAAACCCTAGACTCCCCTGGTGTGTGCGATGGCAGAGTGAAGCAGCCCCCCCCCCCCTTCGCAAATCAGTTCCTGATCGTGTCTCTTCCTCGCTAGTTCCTTCTCTCCGCTCCAAGGTTAGTACACTTATTAGTTTGCGACTTAGGGTAGTTCTTGTTCGCATACATGGCTACGTTGGTATTTGTTGTTGATGAACTTGACGTTATGATGTTAATTGGTAGACTCGAAAGCATGAAAATCGTATATGAGAATTCCTTCGTGTTTTCGGTTAGTTTGTTACGTTGTTTTGATTTAAATTCTACAAATTCATGGCTCCGTTCGTGTGATTTTTATTATGCATGATGATGTGAGGATATGATGATCAGATGAGTTACGTGAATTAGGTGTTGTTTTGGTTGGTGTTACACTCGGTTAGTTGCTAGGGTTTAGGCGGGATGGATATTGAAGGCATCTGGGTAAAATCTTGTTGTTTTAATGATGCAGCTGACGTATAAGGATGATAATCTGCTGTAAATAATCGATATGGGTCGTGGGTGCATTAGTTATTCCGTTGGTGAGTTCGGATAGCGAAAACAGAATCTGTCTGAGATTCTGCAGCCAACTTCCGTTGGCTGTAAACGGGTCGTTATATATCGAAAAACTGATTTTCTGAAGTCTAAATCATAAGTTTTCGAAAAACGCTTCAAATGGCACTGGAATCACATTTTTCAAAGGTCTTTTGCTATTTTTAAAGAGCCATTTTACACAGCAACAAAAGTTGTGTTCTTTCTTCAGAAAATTCATGTTACGCTTTTCGTTATAACTTGTAATTTGGATAGAGTTAGATCATGAAATTCGTACAGTAGCTGGGCACGGATGTTGCCGAAAATCTCCCACTGGAATTTTGCCATTCGGACAGCAATGTATTTTAAATAAATTTTTCCGTGGACTGCAGTCAGAAAGCGATGAATCTGACTGCAGCCTATTAGATGATTTTTAATAAATAATTGGTAAAGATGTAGGTCTTCAGATTTTACTCAAGGTGACGTGGACCACTTAGAACGTTTTGTAAGTTATTTAGAATTTTTGGAAAAAGACAACTATTTTATAAAAATACTCGAAAACAGCCCAGTTCTGGACGTAAAAGCTGAAACGTAATAAGTTGTTATTTGCGTATCTAAATGTTGGTTATGCTATCTGAGAATGATCAAACTTGTTTAATGTCAACGAAAGTGTTATTTGAATTATTGTGTGCTTTGATCACGGGTAATTATATGTGGAATATATGTATGTACGTAAGTTGTCAAAGTGAGTGCATGGTAAGTGTTAGATACGTGTAGGAGCTTTGTGCCCTACTTGAACACACTAATAAACTAAATTGCAATCGTATTAGAACGTGATTGACCTACCTTGACTCCTAACCATTTTAAGAGACCAACCGAGAAATCGAAGGTGAGTTCACACTTTTCTTCAAAGCATGGGATTCTCGGTGGTTTGGGAATGGGTTAAACAACAACAACTATCCCCCTTGGGTGGGATACAACCTGCGTATTCTCCTTGGGTAGAATACGTACCTCCGCCCTCCTTGGGAAGGGCGACAACCCTTATAATACATGTCTTAAGCATACTAGACAACAACTCTATCTTTAAGTCCCCCATATTTTATATCGACTTAATAGCCTGGCCAATGGCAAACGGGTTATTAGTTAAATAGCGCTATTAGGTTTGACAAGCCTCACACCGTTCCGCAGAGGACGGGCGTGGACTAATATACTTGGGCACTTAGTCAATGATGATAGACATTGACTCGGGGCACTCAACATAACTTAAGTCAGTAGTCGATATGGTAACGGGTCTAGTGGTTTAAAACATTGGGGTAGCTTCCCATGGCATGTTTTTACAAACAACAAGGAACTTAACAACTTATGGTCTTTGGAACAACATTAAAATGGACAACTAACGGTGAACTCGCCAACTTTTTGTTGACACCCTACTGCATGCTTTGCAGGTCGTTGGATACATGGATGGAGCTTGCACGAGGAGGGGACGTTGTGGCAAGGAACCAATTGTTGGGTTCCTACTAATAAACTTTATGATTTATAAACTGCTTTATGGGTTTTATACTTTATGCTTCCGCTAACATTTTAACTTGGTTTGGGATTTTGTTTTCGTAAACACTAAACGTTTGATTGATTATTTTACTTCGTTTTACTTTACATTACTAATGCTCAGTATGATTGGTGGTATGATCATGGTCAGTCACACGCCTCGCGGTAATACTCCGCTTGTGGATTTTTGGGGGTGTGACACATTGGTATCAGAGCCATTGGTTATGGTGAACTTGGTTTTAAAAAGGGGAAAAATCTTTTTGACAAAACCAGACTACAACCTGCTCACTGCTCAACGATCCACAACGACACTTCACTCCACGTGTAAGACTCAACATTATAGGTGGTATGATTTATGTTAATACTGCCTACTCGAAAGTTTACTTTTGCATGGTGTGTTGCTTATGGTATGCTTAGTTCATAGAGTCACTTAGAACTTTATATGCTTATGTCAAAGACTCTTTTGTTATTCTTATCCACACTCCCGTGTTGACGTTCTCGTTTAGTGTTTGTGAATGTGTATTCTTTTTGTTTAACGTGTGCGTTACGTCACTAACTCGACAGGCATGTATACATTATCCGCATCATTCGATCAGCCTCGGTCGCTAGGGAAGGCACCCGCTATTACACGCTCACCCCCGCGTCAAGTGGAGACGCGTTCGCCTTATCGTAAGAGACTCACTCAGGGTGGGGAGTCATCCCCCCGACCTACACATGCGTTACCAGTTAATCCAATTAGTGCCCAAACCGAGTCTGCAGTGATGAAGGCTCTTAGGGAATATAACCAAATTTTGATATAGCAAAACCAGACCTTATTAGAACATAATCAGTTTTTACTAAAACAAGTTACTACCCTGGAAGGGTGGGTAGAATCTCAAGGAGAGCAAATGCGGGTGCTCTTTGAGAGAACTAGTGATTTGAAGCAAGAAGCCTTAAAAGGGCGTGAAGTACGAGGTTTAATAATGGGAGACGCTCGTATGGATAAGGAAAGGCTTGACTCACATGGTGACAGGATAAGTATGTTGGCATGGAGGGTTCATCAGTTGGAGGAGGACCCAGGGCCAATGCCACCCGCACCTGCACCGGAGCCAGCCACAGCGCCAGCACCTCCCGAGCTGGAGGAAGAGTCCGATGAAGAGCCGGAAGAGATTCCGGAGGAAGAACCTGATGAAGAACCAGAAGAAGAGCCGGAAGAGGCACCAGCAGATGAGGACTCAGACGGGGGAGACAGCGGAGTCGACGACTGACCCGCTTTCCACTAGTTTATCTATCTATTTCTTTTGTTTTGAGTAAACAATCGTGATGTTTAAAACGTTTGCAGAAATACATTGTAGCGACTTTTACAGTTTATTTTGATCAGATTTTTTTTATTTTATTTTTAAAATATTTCTTGTGCTGAGTTGTTACCCTACCCTAAATTGCACGTTTTGGAAACTTGTACAATGAGTGTATGATACCTTGTCTCGTATAATCGTGTGTATGTCAAACAGAATGTCTCGTCCTAACGACGAACCTCTCACTATTCATAGTGACAAGAGTGGTGCTGTTATGGCCATTATCTCATTTCTTAAGGCCCAAAAGTGTCTACGAAAGGGCACACACTTCCATTCTAGCCCTTATTACCGATACTTCAACGAAAGAGAAGAAGATTGAAGACATCTCGATTGTTCACGACGTTCCTGAGGTATTTCCTGAGGAATTACCTGGTCTTCCACCCCATCATCAAGTCGAGTTTGAAATTGAGCTAGCTCCTGGAGCAGCGCCTATAGCTCGCGCACCTTATCGTTTAGCCCCGTCAGAATTGGAAAAAAATGTCCACTCAACTACAGGAACTACTGGACAAGGGTTTTATTCATCCTAGTTCTTCGCCCTGGGGAGCCCCAGTCTTGTTTGTTAAGAAGAAAGACGGTACCTTCCATATGTGCATAGACTACTGCGAACTCAACAAGGTGACCGTGAAGAATCGTTATCCCCTTCCGCGTATCGATGACCTATTCGACCAGTTGCAAGGGTCGAGCTTCTATTCTAAGATTGATCTGAGATTTGGCTATCATCAGCTGAGAGTCCGAGACGAAGACATCTCCAAGACAGCATTCAGGACTCGTTACGGACACTACGAGTTTCTGGTTATGTCTTTCGGGTTGACAAACGCACCTACGGTTTTCATGGATCACATGAACCGAGTGTGCAAACCATACTTGGATAAGTTCGTTATTGTTTTCGTTGACGACATCCTGATCTATTCTAAGAGTCAGGAGGAACTAGAGCATCATCTGCGACTTATTCTTGAACTTCTCCGCACAGAACAGCTCTACGCGAAGTTTTCGATATGTGACTTTTAGCTTCGTGAAGTCCATTTCCTAGGCCATGTAGTCAATAAAGATGGGATTCACGTTGATCCATCCAAGATTGACTCGATCAAGAACTGGCCTGCACCTCGAACTCCAACTGAAATTCGTCAATTCTTGGGTCTGCCGGGTTACTACCGAAGGTTTATCAAGGATTTCTTGAAGATTGCACAGCCTCTCACTACTCTAACTCAGAAGGGTGTCACCTACCGACGGGGTGATGCTCAGGAATCCGCGTTTCAACAATTGAAGGTGAAACTTTGTAGCGCACCCATTCTTTCGTTACCTGAAGGCACAGAAGACTTCGTTGTTTATTGTGACGCGTCAATCCAAGGACTTGGTTGTGTGTTGATGCAACGTGAGAAAGTTATTGCTTACGCATCACGCCAACTCAAGGTTCACGAAAAGAACTACACTACCCACGATTTGGAGTTGGGGGCAGTAGTGTTTGCACTCAAGATATGGAGACATTACTTGTACGGTACCACGTGCACCATCTACACCGATCACAAGAGTCTCCAGCATATCTTCGATCAGAAGGAGTTGAACATGCGACAGCGTCGATGGGTCGAACTCCTAAACGAATACGAGTGTGCAATCAAGTGTCATCCAGGCAAGGCTAACGTTGTGGCCATTGCCCTCAGTCGTAAGGAAATCAAACCTAAGCGTGTACGCGCGTTGCAGCTAACAATTCACTCCAGTCTTCCTACCCAGATTTGTGACACTTAGATGAAACACACAAATCTCGTTACTCAGTGCATCCTGGTTCTGACAAGATATACCAAGATCTCAAGATTCTATACTGGTGGCCCCACATGAAAGCTAACATAGCGACCTATGTTAGTAAATGCTTGACATGTGCAAGGGTTAATGTTGAATACCAGAAGCCATCAGGACTACTCCAACAACCAGAGATCCCAACATGGAAATGGAAGCAAATTTCCATGGATTTCGTCACTGTCTTACCTATATCTCAGCGAGGAAATGACACCATCTGGGTGATCGTGGATCGACTAACCAAGTCTGCACACTTTCTGGCAATCAAGGAAACTGACAAGTTTTCTACACTCACATACATCTATTTGAGGGAAGTAGTTGCTAGGCATGGAGTGCCAACTTCTATCATTTCTGATCGAGACCCACGCTTTGCATCTGATTTTCGAAAGGCGATGCACAAATCCTTTGGCCCACGTCTAGACATGAGCACAACTTATCACCCTCAGACGAATGGGCAGACTGAATGCACCATCCAGACTCTGGAAGACATGCTTCGAGCGTGCGTCATCGACTTTGGTAACGGCTGGGAAAGACATCTGCCTTTGGTGGAGTTTGCGTACAACAATAGTTACCACACCAGCATCAAGGTTGCTCCGTTCGAGGCTTTGTACGTTATCGACACAATGGAAAAGATTGCCCAAATCAGACAACGAATGGCGGCAGCTCGTGACCGTCAGAAAAGCTACGCTGATAAGCGTAAGAAACCTCTCGAGTTCCAGGTTGGGGATCGAGTGCTACTTAAAGTCTCACCATGGAAAGGTGTGGTTCGCTTTGGCAAGCGGGGCAAGTTTAATCCGCGTTATGTCAGACCCTTTGAAATCACTGAGAAAGTCGGCAAGGTGGCTTACAGACTGAATTTGCTCGAAGAACTAAGTGGTGTACACAACGTCTTTCACGTGTCGAATCTGAAGAAGTGTTTATCAGATGAGACCTCATTGTTCCTTTCAAGGAACTCACTATCGACAACCATTTGCGCTTCGTCGAGGAACCGGTGGAAATTATGGATCGAGAAATCAAGAATCTTAAACGAACCAAGATACCTATTGTTCGAGAGTTGGAACTCTCGTCGTATCCCAGAGTTCACTTGGGCACGAGAGGGCCCGATGAAACGCAAGTACCCCCATTCGTTTAAGACAGGTGAGTCTACTGAAGCTACTTCGGAATTTCTGGATGAAATTCCAAACCAATGGGGGGATGATGTGATACCCTAGGAAAACGCACAACACAACTAGCTTCCTCAGTGACTACGTGCTAAATTTCGGGACGAAATTTCTTTCAACTTGGGGATGATGTGACAATTCTTATTTTAAGAACCTTTTCTTGGTGGTTTTCTTTTCATGCTTTGTACCTTGATATAACTTACGAGCACGATTATGTGAATAATTGTTATGCGTTGATTGATTGAATGATATATGTTTACCCAAATCTCACTATGTAATTGTATGATTATGAGAGTTTTATATGTTTATAGGTTGTGTATGTTGTAAGTATGCATGAATAGTCTAAGTCTAGTCGCACAAAATCTCGGGCCGCACACTTCACTCGTCACCGCACACTACACCCGAGTCGTACACGTGATCTCGGCTCAACCCCTCTTGTTTAGATCCTTTGGGCTCTCGGCCCAATCATTTATTGGCCCAAAATGAATTAACCCAACCCGCAACCCCTTCGCCCTTTGCGACACAAAGCCCAACCCGCAACCCTTGTCCCTTGCGGCCCATTGAGCCCAAACCGCCCAAACATCCTTCTATTTTTTTATATACATAATTTATGCATGAAGGAAAACCAAAATCCTAGACTCCCTTGGTGTGTGCCACGGCAGAGTGAAGCAGCCCCCCCCCCCCTTTCATAAATCAGCTCCTGATTGTGTCTCTTCTTCGCTAGTTCCTTCTCTCCGCTCCAAGGTTAGTACACTTATTAGTTTGCGACTTAGGGTAGTTCTTGTTCGTATACATGGCTGCATTGGTATTTGTTGTTGATGAACTTGATGGTATGATGTTAATTGGTAGACTAGAAAGCATGAAAATCGTATATGAGAATTCCTGTGCATTTTTGGTTAGTTTGTTACGTTGTTTTGATTTAAATTCTGCAAATGCATGGCTCCATTCCTGTGATTTTTATTATGCATGATGATGTGAGGATATGATGATCAGATGAGTTGCGTGAATTAGGTGTTGTTTTGGTTGGTGTTGCACTCGGTTAGTTGCTAGGGTTTAGGCGGGATGGATATTGAAGGTATCTAGGTAAAATCTTGTTGTTTTAATGATGCAGCTGAGGTATAAGGATGATAATCTGCTGTAAATAATCGATATGGGTCGTGGTTGCATTAGTTATTCGGTTGGGGAGTTCGGATAGCAAAAACAGAATCTGTCTAAGATCCTGCAGCCAACTTCCGTTGGCTGTAAACAGGTCGTTATATATCGAAAAATTGATTTTCTGAAGTCTAAATCATACATTTTCAAAAAACTCTTCAAATGGCACTAGAATCACATTTTTCTGAGGTCGTTTGCTATTTTTAAAGAGTCGTTTTACATAGCAGCAAAAGCTGCATTTTTTCTGCAGAAAATTCATGTTACGCTTTTCGTCATAACTTGTAATCTGGATAGAGTTAGATCATGAAATTTGTACAGTAGCTGGGCAAGGATCTTGCAGAAAATGTCCAACTATAATTTTTCATTCGGACAGACGATGAATTTTAAATAGATTTTTCCATGGACTTCAGTCAGAAAGCGATGAATCTGACTGCAGCCTATTAGATGATTTTTAATAAATAATTGGTAAAGATTTAGGTCTTGAGATTTTTACAAAAGGTGACGTGGACCACTTAGAACGTTCTATAAGTTATTTAGAATTTTTGAAATAGGACAACTGTTTTATAAAAATACCCGAAAACAGCCCAGTTCTGGACGTAAAAGCTGAAACGTAATAAGTTGTTATTTGCGTATCTAAATGTTGGTCATGCTATCTGAGAATTATCAAACTTGTTTAATGTTAATGAAAGTGTTATGTGAATTATTGTGTGCTTTGATCACGGGTAATTATATGTTGAATATATGTATGTACGTAAGTTGTCAAAGTGAGTGCATGGTACGTGTTAGATACGTGTAGGAGCTTTGTGCCTTACTTGAACACACTAATAAACTAAATGACAATCGTATTAGGACGTGATTGACCTACCTTGACTCCTAACCATTTTAAGACACCAACCGAGTAATCGAAGGTGAGTTCACACTTTTCTACAAAGCATGGGATTCCCGGTGGTTTGGGAATGGGTTAAACAAGAACAACTATCCCCCTTGGGTGGGATACAACCTGCGTATTCTTCTTGAGTAGAATACGTACCAATGCCCTCCATGGGAAGGGCGACAACCGTTTACATGTCTTAAGCATACTAGACAACAACTCTATCTTTAAGTCCCCCATATTTTATATCGACTTAATCGTCGGGCCAATGGCGAATGGGTTATTAGTTAAATAGCGCTATTAGGATTGACAAGCCTCACACCGTGCCGCAGAGGACGGGCGTGGACTAATATACTTGGGCACTTAGTCAATGATCATAGACATTGACTCGGGGCACTCAACATAACTTAAGTCAGTAGTCGATATAGTAACGGGACTAGTGGTTTAAAACAGTGGGTAGCTCCTCATGGCATGTTTTTACAAAGAACAAGGAACTTAACAACTTATGGTCTTTGGAACAACATTAAAACGGAAAACCCACTGTGAGCTCGCCAACTTTTTGTTGACACCCTACTGCATGCTTTGCAGGTCGTTAGGTACATGGATGGAGCTTGCACGAGAAGTGGACGTTGTGGCAAGGAACCAATTGTTAGGTTCCTACTAATAAACTTTATGATTTATAAACTGCTTTATGGGTTTTAAACTTTATGCTTCCACTAACATTTAAACTTGGTTTGGGATTTTGTTTTCGTAAACACTAAACGTTTGATTGGTTATTTTACTTTACTTTACTTTACTTAATGTTCAGTATGATTGGTGGTATGATCCTGGTCAGTCACACACCTCGCGGTACTACTCCGCTTGTGGATTTTTTGGGGTGTGACAATAGGATCCAAATTAGAATATAGGCTTGTTTAAACCATATCATATGAGTTCCAACACTTATTTGGTTTACAAGACCTCATTCTACCCGATCTCCCGGTTTAGATCCCGATTATTAACATAGTGATCCGATACTAGGTGCCACTTGATTCCTTGACTTCCCGAGCTTTGTTAATTCACGAGATCAAGGATACTCGCAATCTCAAGTGAGTACATAGTTCCCATATTTTATGCTTTCAATTGTTTTGGGGTGATTCATATGTGCTAAATGATTTCAAGTTTTCAAAACAAATGTTATGGTTTATATTAAACACAACGATTTCAAGAATGTGGACGAACTTGTTGGTGCATTAATACATAACACGAACGACATTCATTAACAATGATCAAGCCGACCAGTAGTATGTTATGGTACCTTAGGATCTGACAAATCCCATTATCAGACTATCGCCATGGTTATGGGGTAATGTGGGTAACGACAGAACCTGATGAATTTTAACAAACCCTTTGGTGGTTTGTTAAACGATTAAAGATACCCTTTGGTGGTGTACACGAGTCAGAACAAAGGTTTAAATGTGTTCAATGAAAACGACCAAAAGTTAGTTTTCACAATTAAAACACGTACGATTTGAACGATTGAACGATGGTTTATAACACGAACGATTTGAACGATTGAACGACGGTTTATAACACGAACGAGTTGAACGATTGGTTTTGATAACACGAACGATTGATCACACGAACGAATTGAACGATTTTAAACGATTATGGACGAATGATTTCAAATGATGACATGCAACGATGTTTACTAAATGACATAAACCATACAAGTTTTCACACGAGACGAATTACAATTTGATTTACAAAAGCAATGTTTTTAATCAAGATGCATGGCAACAAGGTTTTCTTAAACATATAACCAACTCGTTTTAGTTGGTTAATCATATTGCAATACCAAAACACTTTTCAATACACAGTTTTTAATTTTCGACTCTAGTAGTCGTACGAGGTATTGCAACATGTACATAAGCCATGAAATTGACACACTCACAAAACCTATGTACTCGTCGGCATTTTTATGCTGACCTATTTTCACATATGTTTCAGGTATTGTTGTTTCATGATGATTATGATAGATGCTCACTATCACAGCCCCCGACCCCACCCTGGGAGCGAGAGCCGCAAGCCAGTCAGATGGTATCAGTGTTTATTAATTTGGCAGCGGAATTTTCATCAGGACCGTAGTTAGGAAATATTTTTATCAGAGTTAAACACCAAAATGTTTAAAATAGATAAATGGGATAAAACCTAAGTTTTTCTAATAATACATTTATAAGAAACAAGTGGGACAAAACCTGATTTTTATTTGTAATATATTTATAGGGGTAAACCCTAATTATTGAAAACAATTCTTCTTTTTATTTAGGTAACTTTTATAGCCACTTTTCTAAGCCTTCAGTGCTCTCCAGCTGGATTTTGTTGGCTTTCACATTGTGTTACCTGAAACGCATTTTAAAAACATTTTATTAGCAAGAAATACTGGTGAGTGCATCTCAGTTTAATCAAAACAGTTTTATCATTTTATAGAATTGAGGGCAACCCGCAATTACATTTGTTTATATCTACTCAATTACTCATTCAATACTGTCAACCCGACCTGTGGGTCATATTACTCATTGGCTAACTCTTTGTCCAATGGTAACGCCTTTCACATTTTGTATACAAAACCCCAACATACCTGCAGTAATTGTAGAATTACAAATACTCAACTACTGTTAAGTGTCAGTTAAAACATTTGAGGTTTTGGTAAAACATTTTGACTCATATAAAAAGGTGGCAAAAAGCAGATGTGCTCACTTTTGTAGGCTTAGGTATTTCTACAGACTTCCTGGTAATATTATAGCTTCCTGTTGTTTCTCCTAGTTATTATTTCCGTGACTTTCTATGAATATATATAATGCACATGTGTTAGTAAAATAACCCAATTCACATTAACCGTACAACTTGAGACAGAACTCCAATGACTGAGTCAGGAAAAGCCTTGACATGTATTACGGAGTCCTAAATCAATCGGGTGTAACACGAGACAGAATTCCAACGACTGAGTTGGGCAGAGCCGACATGCGTTACGGAATCCTAAATCAATCGTGTAGGGTAATAGCAGGGTTATAGTACTTACAACAAGGCAGAGCTTCGCTTATTAGGGGGTATTAGGCTATAGCTTTAGCCTACAGAATTTGAAAGAGAATTAAAGAAAATTGAACAAGTTGAAATACTGATCTCGGCCCCTTTTATAGCTAAAACCTGGGCGGGTCGCGCCCCGCGACGCACATCAGCTTCTCCCTCGCGGTCCGCGAGGGCCCTAAAGGCGGCAACGGTTTGATGAGTCATCACCCTGGTTCTGACGTGTGTTCGACACATGGCGGCTCAGGTGACCAGCAAGCAATGGGGCCTCGCGCCCCGCGAAGGAGCCCCCTTCGTCCGTGGCGGCCCGCGAGCGAAGGGCTGCTCTTGTTTTCTTTGATTTTCACAAGTATGAAGGTATTTCGTGTAACAACCCGCACCTTCGTACTTGTTACTATTGTTACACTCGTTGCGCCTAGCACCAGAGATTCGGATCATAATTTAACTATATCGCTTACAACGCTACATCGCTTATATCGCATACTTTCAACATGCTATATCGCATATCACAACGCATACTACACTAACGCTAACGATGACATCGCGTGAGTGCTTAGATTATTCCCCTCGCTCGTCGTGATAATGATGACATCGCGTGAGTACTTAAGCCGCTCCCCTCGCTCGTCGTGATGCAACGCAAACGCTAACGCAAACATGAAACGCAGTTACTTATACTATGACTTGTTATATGTAACAATAAAAATAATAATAATAATAATAATAATAATAATAATAATAATAATAATATCTGAGTATTAAACATGTCTAAACGCGCACTCGCTGCCACGCGCAACTCAATTTATCGCACTGAAACGCAACCTAACACGACGCTACTTATTTCGCTGAAACGCTTAAAGTATCCACAATGCGTAACACAACAAAACATGCCGAATGAACCGAAAGTTGGAAAAACTAAGTCGCACCAGCCGTCTGATCGAATGACCATTCGATCGGATGACCATCCGACCGGATGGCCATCCGACCGGATGACGCATTTGCACCGCCTTAACTCTCCCTCACCTATAAATAGGGCCATTGTGTCTGATTTCAACACTTTGGTTCTTCTATCCGACCAACTCGCTCCCAGCTCGTTCTCAAGCACATTTCACTCAATTCCAGACTATTTTCGCTAACTCCAACGTGCTCCCAATCAATTCAATCAAGTTGTGTTTACTTGTTAAACACCTACAGTGAGTATACTTGACCCCCCTTTTAAACGCTTTAAACACACTTTGGGGTATAACATACGTTCTTACCGAAAACGAACTTATTAAAACGCAGTCTATACTCTAAACTATTATCACATGCGAATTACTGTCGTACATATTTACACGTGATGCTTGATACATATGTGTTAGGACTTTTACTCGCGACGTCCCACCTTAGCAAATATGATACAATAGTTGGACTCACACCCGACTGGGTTTAGTTAAGGGAATCACGCCCTTTTAGGGATCTCGAATCGCAGTCATCGAGTGACTAAGCTGGTAGTATTCGCCTTATAGTATGTATGTTGTGTATCTCGTTTATGTATGTGGAAATTCGCAAGGCTTTTATCTACTTTATACTATTTCAAACCTATATTCTCGCCGGTATATTTTTGTACTGACATTATTTTAACATATGTTGCAGGTTAATCGTAGACTATCTCGAAATCAAGCTAGGAAGTCTAGAAACTCACACTAAATCTAGGTTGTCAGATTTGTATTGTTTGAGAGAACATGAAATATGTATAACTGTTTGCTGATATATTGCTTATTAGTATTGGATAATGAACGCATTAAATATTGCCACTAAATAGTTGTTATGAATTCTCTTGAGCAATCTGCTTCGCCTAGTGCTGCGCCCCGATAATTCCGCCATCGGTTGGGGTGTAAAAGATTGGTATCAGAGCCATAACTATAGGGAATTAGGAAAGACACGACCTAGTCCGGGTCTGATGTCTTAGAAATGACCTAGTCTATAGTCTAAGTACCTACCTTTGAACAGCTGGCCTGTTGCTTCTTGCGAACCCAGTAGGGATTTTGTACGAACCTACATGCTATTATACTCTCATTCAAACTCGCAAAAACTACATTCTCGTACGAAATCCTGCACATACAGCTTCGTACGAATGAGCCTTTCTTAAGGCTGAAAACATACTTTTGCCTTTCCTAAGGCTAACACAATACACACGCTTTCGAAAACGCCGGCATAACGCAACCGAGTGATTGTGTCGAGATTAGGTGTGAAAACCAAGAACTCTCGATAACATCACTCACTCAGCGCGTTATTCGTGGCACGAGAACTTTTCGATGAGTCAGGAGTGAAATCCACATCTCAGCGAAAATCTCCATTTCTATCTAATGGAACTCCCGAATTTACTCGGTGAGCACAACCACAGCTAGAAGCGAAGTTGTTAAGTTAGGGGTGAAACCCGTATCTTAGTAACCTGTCCCACTCCTTAAAATGGTTTTAAAAAAGCTCTCACCAAAGTCTCGATTATTCCAAACAACTCGAACCGCGTAATAGCTGGAAGGATGAGTGCCGTAGCCGCATCCCGGTGAGGGCAGAATCCATTAGGCCAAAGTACGTGATCGAACTTCTTGAGAATGGTTGAATCACTTTGGGTAGTCGATGTCTAACACCCCAGACACTCCATCTATTTTAAGCTCATAATTGTCGATTTTTACGCGTCAATGAATTATACATCTTTACGATTTTACGTTTTATCGATTTTCCGACTTTACCACTTTATCGATTTGCCCCTTTTCACTCCCCACTTTATACGTACAACTCGCACAGCCATCGCAATCAAAAACAAGAAACGAATGTCCGCAGTGAAACTAAAGTCTAATAACTCGCTCTCTCTCTCTTCATCGCGTCCTCGCGCAATCTACACAAAAATATATATAAGTATATATTATACGATTATATGTGTTACACGTAAGAACTTAGGAATCTCGTGTCTCCTATGTGGCTCTTATGTGAATACGTATTACTATGCTACCTGCAACGAATTTTAAACGCGCTCAATCACATCGCATACTCAAAAATCATTATGATCGAATCTCACTCCAAATCTCTCTTCGTTTAGATGTCTTCAAACGATTCCACCTCGAGACGTACAGCCAAGAGAAGAGCCAGACAAACCAGGGCCATTCCTTAAATCATAAGAGGATCGCCTCACTCGTGGCCAAGGAAGTGGCCAGGGTCATTCCTTAAATCGTTGCACAGGTTCAATCTCTCAGCAACTCTCGAATCTCGGAAGACTCTAAGACCAACGCGCCGCAGACTACATTCTACTACAAACACTTCAAAGCCTGTGACCCGATGGTTTTCACAGGTGAAGGAGGTGTATCTCAACTACTCCAGTGGTTCGATGCTATCAAGGTGACCCTTCGTCACAGCTGGTGCCCCGAGCATTTTCGTACTACATGCGCCACAGGAGTATTCCAATCAAGAGCCCTCGACTGGTGGATAGTCGAGCGTAATAAACGTGGGAACGATGCAGCTTACGCTCTCTCCTGGGATGAGCTGAAGGAGCTCATGAAGGAAGAGTACTGCCCTCCCCACGAAGTCCAGAAGTTAAAAAACGAATTTTGGGAAATCAAGCAAGTTGACGGTGAAAACGCCGGCCTTACAGCCAGGTTCAAATAGCTTAGCATCATCTGCCCAATTCAAGTCGACACTCCCGAAAAGGCTATCAAGAAGTACATCCGTGCTTTGCCTGAGTGCGTGGGCGATTTTGTCAAAGCTGCAAAACCTGCTACCATCGAAGAAACCTATCGCCTGGCTGCAGAAATCAACGACAAACGAGTCTTAGATGGATTCTTCTCCAAGAATCCTATCAAAAAAGGATAATCAAGCAATCGTCATCGACTCCTCCAACGAATCCTCAGACGAATCCTCAGACGACTCCTCAGATGACCATGCACCACCACAAAATGCACAACCTAGCCCCAAGAGAAAAAGCTCGAGCCTAAACTCTCCAACAACAACTGAACTGCCTCAACCCGAATGGCTCCGCGCAGTTCCAGTTCATCAAAAGCGCGCCTACACGGGAACTCTTCCCCTGTGTCAAAGGTGTACTTATCACCACTAAGCAGGAACTGGTTGTCGCTATTGCATCAATTGCAAATGTTACAGCCACTTCACCCGCCACTGTCGCACAGGACCGCGACATCAACTTATGCTAGCTCTCCCTGCACCGCCAACGCAGCTCACAGCTCCAGCAACAACCGCAGCTCCAGTAAGAGTCTACCACATCAACACCAACCAGACGTAGAACGACGCTATTGATGGTATGATTCTCGACGAAAACTCTTATGTGTATACTTGTTCTACTGCTCGATGTCGCCACACTATACGACGTTGACTCTCTCTCACTCTCTCTCTCTCTCTCTCTCTCTCTCTTTTTCCCTCCCTCGTTCTTGCACTTAGTCTAACTTCAAACACATATTATAATACTAGTACTACATACTATATCACGGTATAATGTGTTTTACCCTCACTATGCGTCCTTGAAATAAGTTACGATAAACGTGCAAGGAACAACTTAATTATGGGTGCACACGGGATTATTTTGGTCAGTGCACAGAGATCGTAGTAAGTTCCAATGATGCCATAACGTTAAAAGCATAGTTAAGCATGGTGGATACACCGCTGGTACTTCCTATATATAAGCGTCTTAACCATGTCGACAAAGTGTGACACCTATTCACGGGACGGAGGCGTGTTGTTGAAGCATGGTGGATACGCCGCTGTTACTTCCTATATATAAGTGTTTCGCCATGTTAACCAATTTCCCGTGAAGAAAGTGCCATGAAGAGTTGAACGTTATTAGACCTCTTATACTATTGAGACTATTTTCAACACGCTAAACTCAATCACAAGGCGTAACATCTCATCGCATCTCAAACGCGTCATCGCTAGACTTTTCGTAAGTCTACATGCACACAATCGCACCTTCGCTGGAATCTTACTCGCACTCGCTATCGCATTCGCTTGAACACTTAAACGCTTATCACATGTGTTAATCTCAACGCTTCAATACTCGTTTATCGCTTATCACTTATCGTTGTTCGCTTATCTCTTATCGTGTATCACTGTTCACTATCGCTCATCGCTTACCGCGTATCTCTGTTCGCTCGTCGCTTACCGCGTATCGTTGTTCGCTTAAGGCGTATCACTTTTCGCTTATCGTGTATCATTGTTCCCTTATCGCTTATCGTGCGTCCTCTTTCGCTTTTCTCCTATTCGCCTTTCGCTTTTCGCTTATCGCTGTTTGCGTATCGCTTTTCGCGTACCGCTTATCGCCTTACGTTTATCGCTCGTCGCTTACCGCGTATCGCTTATCGCTTTTCGCTCATCGTGGGTCGATCATCGTGTATCGCGTATCGATTTTCGCTTATCGCTCGCTGCCTATCGTCTAATGCTCGTCGCTTGCCGTTTATCGCATATGGTTTATCGCTTATCGCTTTTCACTTACCGCCCCTCGCTCTTCGCACTACTTCGACTCCCACTCTCATTGCTAACTAAGTTGCAAACAACTTAGCTACTCAGTTTACTCAATCTCCCTTCCGAACTTGGTCCAACCACCAATCGCTTGGACCGAGGACGCGAAATCTATCCGTACCATATCAACACGCATGACATTGCTTCATGAGACAGAGGTAATATGGCTAAAACATGGTGGATACACCACTGGTACTTCCTATATATAAGTGTTTTAGCCATATTAACAAACTTTCGTGGAAAGGTGCCATGTGGGGCTCGACGCTACCTAAAACCTTTGAACTGTTTAAATCTTTTGTAAAAACGAAATTTTTCTTATAAACTTTTTGGGAATGAATGGAAATTTTCTGAAAATTTTCGATTAAAACCCTTTTTAGACAAACAAAACATTCTTGTAATGTTGGTTTAACAATCGACTCAAGTTAACACCACGTCATAAGAACTTATCTTAAATCAAGTTTTCCATAAAATCTTTCGATAACTCGATGAAACTTTTCAACAACGCTGGTATGAACATCGACTCAATTCAACGCCACACCGTACGAAAATTTTCCTAAAACCGAATTATTCTTTACAAATCTTATTGCCATAAAACTTTTCGAGTACCTAAAACATTTTTGGATCGCTAACTCGTACATTACCATCCTTTAGTCAAACTAAACGCTCCACTCACCGCTATCCCCTTTAGTCAGACGAATCGCCATACTCAACGCTTTTCTCTTTGTCACCGAGACGCTCCCGCTAGTCAATCCTCGATCGATCGCTTGTTCACTTTTCGCTTACCCTAACGCTTATTCACCGCTTACTCGTGTCAATACTCGCTACTCGCTCTCGTATCAACCCTCGCAGCCCTCCTTGTGGATTAATTTCGGGACAAAATTTCTTAAAGCAGGGGAGACTGTAACAACCCGCACCTTTGTGCTTGTTAATCTCGTTACACTCGTTATGCCTAGCACCAGAGATTCTGATCATATTGTAATTATATCGCTTACAACGCTACATTGCTTATATCGCATACTTTCAACACGCTATATCGCACATCACAACGCATACTACACTAACGCTAACAATGACATCGCGTGAGTGCTTAGATTACTCCCCTCGCTTGTCGTGATAACGATGACATCGCGTGAGTACTTAAGCCACTCCCCTCGCTCGTCGTGATGCAACACAAACGCTAACGCAAACTCGAAACGCAGTTACTTATACTATGACCTGTTATATGTAATAATAATAATAATAATAATAATAATAATATCTGAGTATTAAACATGTCTAAACGCGCACTCGCTGCCACGCGCTACTCAATTTATCGCACTGAAACGCAACCTAACAAGATGCTACTTATCTCGCTGAAACGCTTAAAGTATCCACAATGCGTAACACAACAAAACACGCCAAACGAAACGAAAGTTGGAAAAACAAACTCGCACTAGTCATTTGAGCCATCCGACCAACTGACTATCCGACCCACGCATTTGCACCACCTTAACTTTCCCTCACCTAAAAATAGGGCCATTGTGTCTCATTTCATCACTTTGGTTCTTCTATCCGACCAACTTGCTCCCAACTCGTTCTCAAGCACATTTCACTCGATTCCAGGCTATTTTCGCTAACTCCAACGCGCTCCTAATCAATTCAATCAAGTTGTGTTTACTTGTTAAACACCTACTGTGAGTATACTTGACCCCCTTTTAAACGCTTTAAACACACTTTGTGGTGTAACATACGTTCTTACTGAAAACGCACTTATTAAAACGCAGTCTATACTCTAAACTATAATCACATGCGAATTACTGTCGTACATATTTACACGTGATGCTTGATACATATGTGCTAGGACTTTTACTCGCGACGTCCTACCTTAGCTAATATGGTACTAAAGTTGGACTCACACCCGACGGGGTTCAGTTAAGGGAATCACGCCCTTTTAGGGAGCTCGAATCGCAGTCATCGAGTGACTTAGCTGGTAGTATTCGTCTTGTAGTATGTATGTTGTGTATCTCGTTTATGTATGTGGAAATTCACAACGCTTTTATCTACTTTATACTATTTCAAACCAGTATACTCGCCAGTACATTTTTGTATTGACATTATTTTAACGTATGTTGCAGGTTAATCGTAGACTATCTAGAAATCAAGCTAGGAAGTCTAGAAACTCACACTAAATCTAGGTTGTTGGATTTGTATTGTTTGAGAGAACATGAAATCTGTATAACTGTTTGCTGATATATTGTTTATTAGTATGGGACAATGAACGCATTAAATATTGTCACTAAATAGTTGTTATAGATTCTCTTGAGCAATCTGATTCGCCTAGTGTCGCGCCCTGATGATTCCGCCATCGGTTGGGGTGTGACACCGTGTCCACTGGGCACGGCCCGTGGCCATCCTTCTTCTCTTCCTTCATTTAATGCAATTGTTAGCAGAGGGCCCCATACGACCCCATGTTTTCTAGGCACGGCCCCGTGGTCAACTCTTTGTTGTACTATCAAGATTCTGCAAATCTAAGAGTTGACCACGCCTCGTGTAGAGCTGGGCACGGCCCCGTGGTGGGCGTAGAAGCTTCTACAGGTTTGTCTTGTTGTGCAGGACCTAACCACGCCCCATGCTCAGCTGGGCACAGCCCCGTGGTCAGGTTCTGTTCTTCTTGTTTTATCTTGGGAGATGCTGCCGAGCGGTCGGGCCTGTCACTTTATTCCTTCTTCTTGTATTTATGTTGGTTTTGGATGCTTATTTGTTCCTTTTGTTCTTTTAAGCTCGTTTAGTCCTGTAAATTCAAAAGGAAGAAAGAAACGCGCTTTTTCCAACATTAGTACTAAAAAAGGGTTAGTTTTATGGCTCATTTGATGTAGTTTATATATTGCATTTTGCACACATCAAATACCCCCACCATTGAATCTTTGCTTGTCCTCAAGCAAAACTCTTTAATATGTGGCTTACACACCCAAATGGAAGAGGTAGAGAAGAAGTTTGTGGCTTATCTTGAGCGTCGGGATTCCAAGATCTTTATTAAGTTTCATTTTTATTTTATTTACAATCCTATTCGTCATGATTTATTTAGAACATTTGTTAAGAAAAATTATTTAGTTGGGTATAACATGCCTCTTTAAAATTCCATTTTATGCTGACCTATTTTCACATATGTTTCAGGTATTGTTGTTTGATGATGATTATGATAGATGCTCACTATCACAGCCCCCGACCCCACCCTAGGAGCGAGAGCCGCAAGCCAGTCAGATGGTATCAGTGTTTATTAATTTGGCAGCGGAATTTTCATCAGGACCGTAGTTAGGAAATATTTTTATCAGAGTTAAACACCAAAATGTTTAAAATAGATAAATGGGATAAAACCCAAGTTTTTCTAATAATACATTTATAAGAAACAAGTGGGACAAAACCCGATTTTTATTTGTAATATATTTATAGGGGTAAACCCTAAATATTGAAAACAATTCTTCTTTTTATTTAGGTAACTTTTATAGCCACTTTTCTAAGCCTTCAGTGCTCTCCAGCTAGATTTTGTTGGCTTTCACATTGTGTTACCTGAAACGCGTTTTAAAAACATTTTATCAGCAAGAAATACTAGTGAGTGCAACTCAGTTTAATCAAACAGTTTTATCATTTTATAGAATTAAGGGCAACCCGCAATTACATTTGTTTATATCTACTCAATTACTCATTCAATACTGTCAACCCGACCTGTGGGTCATATTACTCATTGGCTAACTCTTTGTCCAATGGTAACGCCTTTCACATTTTGTATACAAAACCCCAACATACCTGCAGTAATTGTAGAATTACAAATACTCAATTACTGTTAAGTGTCAGTTAAAACATTTGAGGTTTTGGGAAAACATTTTGACTCATATAAAAAGGTGGCAAAAAGCAGATGTACTCACTTTTGTAGGCTTAGGTATTTCTACAGACTTCCTGGTAATATTATAGCTTCCTGTTGTTTCTCCTAGTTATTATTTCCGTGACTTTCTATGAATATATATAATGCACATGTGTTAGTAAAATAACCCAATTCACATTAACCGTACAACTTGAGACAGAACTCCAATGACTGAGTCAGGCAAAGCCTTGACATGTATTACGGAGTCCTAAATCAATCGGGTGTAACACGAGACAGAATTCCAACGACTGAGTTGGGCAGAGCCGACATGCGTTACGGAATCCTAAATCAATCGTGTAGGGTAATAGCAGGGTTATAGTACTTACAACAAGGCAGAGCTTCGCTTATTAGGGGGTATTAGGCTATAGCTTTAGCCTACAGAATTTGAAAGAGAATTAAAGAAAATTGAACAAGTTGAAATACTGATCTCGGCCCCTTTTATAGCTAAAACCTGGGCGGGTCGTACCCCGCGACGCACATCAGCTTCTCCCTCGCGGCGCGCTAGGGCCCTAAAGGCGGCAACGGTTTGATGAGTCATCACCCTGGTTCTGACGTGTGTTCGACACATGGCGGCTCAGGTGACCAGCAAGCAATGGGGCCTCGCGCCCCGCGAAGTAGCCCCTTTCGTCCGTCGCGGCCCGCGAGCGAAGGGCTGCTCTTGTTTTCTTTGATTTTCACAAGTACGAAGGTATTTCGTGTAACACCCCGCACCTCCGTGCTCATTACTATTGTTACACTCGTTGCGATAGCAACAGAGATTCGGATCATAATTTAACTATATCGCTTACAACGCTACATCGCTTATATCGCATACTTTCAACACGCTATATCGCATATCACAATGCATACTACACTAACGCTAACGATGACATCGCGTGAGTGCTTAGATTATTCCCCTCGCTCGTCATGATAATGATGATATCGCGTGAGTACTTAAGCCGCTCCCCTCGCTCGTCGTGATGCAACGCAAACGCTAACGCAAACATGAAACGCAATTACTTATACTATGACCTGTTATATGTAATAATAATAATTATAATAATAATAATAATAATAATAATAATAATAATAACAATAATAATAATAATAATAATAATAATATCTGAGTACTAAACTTGTATAAACGCGCACTCGCTGCCACGCGCAACTCAATTTATCGCACTGAAACGCAACCTAACACGACGCTACTTATCTCGCTGAAACGCTTAAAGTATCCACAATGCGTAACACAACAAAACATGCCGAACGAACCGAAAGTTGGAAAAACTAAGTCGCACCAGCCGTCTGATCGAATAACCATTCGATCGGATGACCATCCGACCGGATGGCCATCCGACCGGATGACGCATTTGCACCGCCTTAACTCTCCCTCACCTATAAATAGGGCCATTGTGTCTGATTTCAACACTTTGGTTCTTCTATCCGACCAACTCGCTCCCAGCTCGTTCTCAAGCACGTTTCACTCAATTCCAGACTATTTTCGCTAACTCCAACGTGCTCCCAATCAATTCAATCAAGTTGTGTTTACCTGTTAAACACCTACTGTGAGTATACTTGACCCCCTTTTAAACGCTTTAAACACACTTTGGGGTATAACATACGTTCTTACCGAAAACGCACTTATTAAAACGCAGTCTATACTCTAAACTATTATCACATGCGAATTACTGTCGTACATATTTACACGTGATGCATGATACATATGTGCTAGGACTTTTACTCGCGACGTCCCACCTTAGCAAATATGATACAATAGTTGGACTCACACCCGACTGGGTTTAGTTAAGGGAATCACGCCCTTTTAGGGATCTCGAATCGCAGTCATTGAGTGACTTAGCTGGTAGTATTCGTCTTATAGTATGTATGTTGTGTATCTCGTTTATGTATGTGGAAATTCGCAAGGCTTTTATCTACTTTATACTATTTCAAACCTATATTCTCGCCGGTATATTTTTGTACTGACATTATTTTAACATATGTTGCAGGTTAATCGTAGACTATCTCGAAATCAAGTTAGGAATTCTAGAGACTCACACTAAATCTAGGTTGTCAGATTTGTATTGTTTGAGAGAACATGAAATATGTATAACTGTTTGCTGATATATTGCTTATTAGTATGGGATAATGAACGCATTAAATATTGCCACTAAATAGTTGTTATGAATTCTCTTGAGCAATCTGCTTCGCCTAATGCCGCGCCCCGATGATTCCGCCATCGGTTGGGGTGTAAAAGATTGGTATCAGAGCCATAACTACAGGGAATTAGGAAAGACACGACCTAGTCCGGGTCTGATGTCTTAGAAATGACCTAGTCTAAAGTCTAAGTACCTACCTTTGAACAGCTGGCCTGTTGCTTCTTGCGAACCCAGTAGGGATTTTGTACGAACCTACATGCTATTATACTCTCATTCGAACTCGCGAAAACTACATTCTTGTACGAAATCCTGCACATACAGCTTCGTACGAATGAGCCTTTCTTAAGGCTGAAAACATACTTTTGCCTTTCCTAAGGCTAACACAATACACACGCTTTCGAAAACGCCCGCATAACGCAACCGAGTGATTGTGTCGAGATTAGGTGTGAAAACCAAGAACTCTCGATAACATCGCTCACTCAGCGCGTTATTCGTGGCACGAGAACTTTTCGATGAGTCAGGTGTGAAATCCACATCTCAGCGGAAATCTCCATTTCTATCTAGTGGAACTCCCGAATTTACTCGGTGAGCACAACCACAGCTAGAAGCGAAGTTGTTAAGTTAGGGGTGAAACCCGTATCTTAGTAACCCGTTCCACTCCTTAAAATGGTTTTAAAAAAGCTCTCACCAAAGTCTCGATTATTCCAAACAACTCGAACCGCGTAATAGCTGGAAGGATGAGTGTCGTAGCCGCATCCCGGTGAGGGCAGAATCCATTAGGCCAAAGTACGTGATCGAACTTGTTGAGAATGGTTGAATCACTTTGGGTAGTCGATGTCTAACACCCTAGACACTCCATCTATTTTAAGCTCATAATTGCCGATTTTTACGCGTCAATGAATTATACATCTTTACGATTTTACGTTTTATCGATTTTCCGACTTTACCACTTTATCGATTTGCCACTTTTCACTCCCCACTTTATATGTACAACTCGCACAGCCATCGCAATCTAAAACAAGAAACGAATGTCCGCAACGAAACTAAAGTCTAATAACTCGCTCTCTCTCTCTTCATCGCGTCCTCGCGCAATCTACACAAAAATATATATAAGTATATATTATACGATTATATGTGTTACACGTAAGAACTTAGGAATCTCGTGTCTCCTATGTGGCTCTTATGTGAATACGTATTACTATGCTACCTGCAACGAATTTTAAACGCGCTCAATCGCATCGCATACTCAAAAATCATTATGATAGAATATCACTCCAAATCTCTCTTCGTTTAGATGTCTTCGAACGATTCCACCTCGAGACGTACAGCCAAGAGAAGAGCCAGACAAAGCGCCGATAAGAGGATCGCCTCACTCGTGGCCAAGGAAGTGGCCAGGGTCATTCCTTAAATCGTTGCACAGGTTCAATCTCTCAGCAACTCTCGAATCTCGGAAGACTCTAAGACCAACGCGCCGCAGACTACATTCTATTACAAACACTTCAAAGCCTGTGACCCGATGGTTTTCACAGGTGAAGGAGGTGTATCTCAACTACTCCAGTGGTTCGATGCTATCAAGGTGACCCTTCGTCACAGCGGGTGCCCCGAGCATTTTCGTACTACATGCGCCACAAGAGTATTCCAATCAAGAGCCCTCGACTGGTGGACAGTCGAGCGTAATAAACGTGGGAACGATGCAGCTTACGCTCTCTCCTGGGATGAGCTGAAGGAGCTCATGAAGGAAGAGTATTGCCCTCCCCACGAAGTCCAAAAGTTAAAAAACGAATTTTGGGAAATCAAGCAAGTTGACGGTGAAAACGCTGGCCTTACAGCACGGTTCAAATAGCTTAGCATCATCTGCCCAATTCAAGTCGACACTCCCGAAAAGGCTATCAAGAAGTACATCCGTGCTTTGCCTGAGTGCGTGGGCGATTTTGTCGAAGCTGCAAAACCTGCTACCATCGAAGAAACCTATCGCCTGGCTGCAGAAATCAACGACAAACGAGTCTTAGATGGATTCTTCTCCAAGAATCCTATCAAAAAAGGCTAATCAAGCAATCGTCATCGACTCCTCCAACGATTCCTCAGACGAATCCTCTGGTGACTCCTCAGATGACCATGCACCACCACAAAATGCACAACCTAGCCGCAAGAGAAAAAGCTCGAGCCTAAAATCTCCAACAACAACTGAACTGCCTCAACCCGAATGGCTCCGCGCAGTTCCAGTTCATCAAAAGCGCGCCTACACGGGAACTCTTCCCCTGTGTCAAATGTGTACTTATCACCACTAAGCAGGAACTGGTTGTCGCTATTGCATCAATTGCAAATGTTACAGCCACTTCACCCGCCACTGCCGCACAGGACCGCGACATCAACTTATGCTAGCTCTCCCTGCACCGCCAACGCAGCTCACAGCTCCAGCAACAACCGCAGCTCTAGTAAGAGTCTACCACATCAACACCAACCAGAAGCAGAACGACGCTATTGATGGTATGATTCTCGACGAAAACTCTTATGTGTATACTTGTTCTACTACTCGATGTCGCCACACTATACGACGTTGACTCTCTCTCACACTCTCTCTCTCTCTCTTTTTCCCTCCCTCGTTTTTGCACTTAGTCTAACTTCAAACACAGATTATAATACTAGTACTACATACTATATCACGGTATAATGTGTTTTACCCTCACTATGCGTCCTTGAAATAAGTTACGATAAACGTGCAAGGAACAACTTAATTATGGGTGCACACGGGATTATTTTGGTCAGTGCACAGAGATCGTAGTAAGTTCCAATGATGCCATAACGTTAAAAGCATAGTTAAGCGTGGTGGATACGCCGCTGGTACTTCCTATATATAAGCGTCTTAACCATGTCGACAAAGTGTGACACCTATTCATGGGACGGAGGCGTGTGGTTGAAGCATGGTGGATACGCCGCTGGTACTTCCTATATATAAGTGTTTCGCCATGCTAACCAATTTCCCGTAAAGAAAGTGCCATGAAAAGTTGAACGTTATTAGACCTCTTATACTATTGAGACTATTTTCAACACGCTAAACTCAATCACAAGGCGTAACATCTCATCGCATCTCAAACGCGTCATCGCTAGACTTTTCGTAAGTCTACATGCACACAATCGCACCTTTCGCTGGAATCTAACTCGCACTCGCTATCGCATTCGCTTGAACACTTAAACGCTTATCGCATGTGTTAATCTCAACGCTTCAATACTCGCTTATCGCCTATCATTTATCGTTGTTCGCTTATCTCTTATCGTGTATCACTGTTCACTATCGCTTATCGCTTACCGCGTATCTCTGTTCGCTCGTCGCTTACCGCGTATCGTTGTTCGCTTAAGGCGTATCACTTTTCACTTTTCGCTTATCGTGTATCGCTGTTCCCTTATCGCTTATCGTGCGTCCTCTTTCGCTTTTCGCCTATTCACCTTTCGCTTTTCGCTGTTTGCGTATCGCTTTTCGCGTACCGCTTATCGCCTTACGTTTATCGCTCGTCGCTTACCGCGTATCGCTTATCGCTTTTCGCTCATCGTGGGTCGATCGTCGTGTATCGCGTATCGATTTTCGCTTACCGCTCGTCGCTTACCGCGTATCGTCTAACGCTCGTCGCTTTCCGTTTATCGCATATGGTTTATCGCTTATCGCTTTTCACTTACCGCCCCTCGCTCTTCGCACTACTTCGAATCCCACTCTCATTGCTAACTAAGTTGCAAACAACTTAGCTACTCAGTTTACTCAATCTCCCTTCCGAACTTGGTCCAACCACCAATCGCTTGGACCGAGGACGCGATATCTATCCGTACCATATCGACACGCATGACATTGCTTCACGAGACAGAGGTAATATGGCTAAAACATGGTGGATACGCCACTGGTATTTCCTATAAATAAGTGTTTTAGCCATATTAACAAACTTTCGTGGAAAGGTGCCATGTGGTGCTCGACGCTACCTAAAACCTTTGAACTGTTTAAATCTTTTGTAAAAACGAAATTTTTCTTATAAACTTTTTGGGAATGAATGGAAATTTTCTGAAAATTTTTAATTAAAACCCTTTTTAGACAAACAAAACATTCTTGTAACGTTGGTTTAACAATCGACTCAAGTTAACACCACGTCATAAGAACTTATCTTAAATCAAGTTTTCCATAAAATCTTTCGATAACTCGATGAAACTTTTCAACAACGCTGGTATGAACATCGACTCAATTCAACACCACACCGTACGAAAATTATCCTAAAACCGAATTATTCTTTACAAATCTCATTTCCATAAAACTTTTCGAGAACCTAAAACATTTTTGGATCGCTAACTCGTACATTACCATCCTTTAGTCAAACTAAACGCTCCACTCACCGCTATCCCCTTTAGTTAGACGAATCGCCATACTCAACGATTTTCTCTTTGTCACCGAGACGCTCCCGCTAGTCAATCCTCGATCGATCGCTTGTTCACTTTTCGCTTACCCTAACGCTTATTCACCGCTTACTCGTGTCAATACTCGCTACTCGCTCTCGTATCAACCCTCGCAGCCCTCCTTGTGGATTAATTTCGGGACAAAATTTCTTAAAGCAGGGGAGACTGTAACAACCCGCACCTTTGTGCTTGTTACTCTCGTTACGCCTAGCACCAGAGATTCTGATCATAATGTAATTATATCGCTTACAATGGTACATTGCTTATATAGCATACTTTCAACACGCTATATCGCCCATCACAACGCATACTACACTAACGCTAACGATGACATCGCGTGAGCTTCTCGTGATAACGATGACATCGCGTGAGTACTTAAGCCACTCCCCTCGCTCGTCGTGATGCAACACAAACGCTAACGCAAACTCGAAACGCAGTTACTTATACTATGACCTGTTATATGTAATAATAATAATAATAATAATAATAATAATAATAATAATAATAATAATAATATCTGAGTATTAAACATGTCTAAACGCGCACTCGCTGCCACGCGCAACTCAATTTATCGCACTGAAACGCAACCTAACAAGATGCTACTTATCTCGCTGAAACGCTTAAAGTATCCACAATGCGTAACACAACAAAACACGCCGAACGAAACGAAAGTTGGAAAAACAAACTCGCACTAGTCATCTGAGCCATCCGACCAACTGACTATCCGACCCACGCATTTGCACCACCTTAACTTTCCCTCACCTAAAAATAGGGCCATTGTGTCTCATTTCAACACTTTGGTTCTTCTGTCCGACCAACTCGCTCCCAACTCGTTCTCAAGCACATATCACTCGATTTCAGGCTATTTTCGCTAACTCCAACGCGCTCCTAATCAATTCAATCAAGTTGTGTTTACTTGTTAAACACCTACTGTGAGTATACTTGACCCCCTTTTAAACGCTTTAAACACACTTTGGGGTGTAACATACGTTCTTACTGAAAACGCACTTATTAAAACGCAGTCTATACTCTAAACTATAATCACATGCGAATTACTGTCGTACATATTTACACGTGATACTTGATACATATGTGCTAGGACTTTTACTCGCGACGTCCTACCTTAGCTAATATGGTACTATAGTTGGACTCACACCCGACGGGGTTCAGTTAAGGGAATCACGCCCTTTTAGGGAGCTCGAATCGCAGTCATCGAGTGACTTAGCTGGTAGTATTCATCTTGTAGTATGTATGTTGTGTATCTCGTTTATGTATGTGGAAATTCACAACGCTTTTATCTACTTTATACTATTTCAAACCAGTATACTCGCCGGTACATTTTTGTATTGACATTATTTTAACGTATGTTGCAGGTTAATCGTAGACTATCTAGAAATCAAGCTAGGAAGTCTAGAAACTCATACTAAATCTAGGTTGTTGGATTTGTATTGTTTGAGAGAACATGAAATCTGTATAACTGTTTGCTTATATATTGTTTATTAGTATGGGACAATGAACGCATTAAATATTGTCACTAAATAGTTGTTATAGATTCTCTTGAGCAATCTGATTCGCCTAGTGCCGCGCCGTGATGATTCCGCCATCGGTTGGGGTGTGACACCGTGTCCACTGGGCACGGCCCGTGGCCATCCTTCTTCTCTTCCTTCATTTAATGCAATTGTTAGCAGAGGGCCCCATACGACCCCATGTTTTCTAGGCACGGCCCCGTGGTCAACTCTTTGTTGTACTATCAAGATTCTGCAAATCTAAGAGTTGACCACGCCTCGTGTAGAGCTGGGCACGGCCCCGTGGTGGGCGTAGAAGCTTCTACAGGTTTGTCTTGTTGTGCAGGACCTAACCACGCCCCATGCTCAGCTGGGCACAGCCCCGTGGTCAGGTTCTGTTCTTCTTGTTTTATCTTGGGAGATGCTGCCGAGCGGTCGGGCCTGTCACTTTATTCCTTCTTCTTGTATTTATGTTGGTTTTGGCTGCTTATTTGTTCCTTTTGTTCTTTTAAGCTCGTTTAGTCCTGTAAATTCAAAAGGAAGAAAGAAACGCGCTTTTTCCAACATTAGTACTAAAAAAGGGTTAGTTTTATGGCTCATTTGATGTAGTTTATGTATTGCATTTTGCACACATCAAATACCCCCACACTTGAATCTTTGCTTGTCCTCAAGCAAAACTCTTTAATATGTGGCTTACACACCCAAATGGAAGAGGTAGAGAAGAAGTTTGTGGCTTATCTTGAGCGTCGGGATTCCAAGATCTTTATTAAGTTTCATTTTTATTTTATTTACAATCCTATTCGTCATGATTTATTTAGAACATTTGTTAAGAAAAATTATTTAGTTGGGTATAACATGCCTCTTTAAAATTCCATTTATATATACAAGTTCACATACCTTACGGGAGATCACTCAACACTCGGCCGATTGGGTATTTTTGTGAAAACACTCGATACCGGCATGGAACTTACTTCTACCATATGCTTGCCAAGCGATCAAACCTCCTCCTTTTTAACTATAAACCTTCGTAAATATCAAGAGGACTTTGGGAAAGGGTTAGACTTGGGTTTAGGGTAGGTGGTTAGTGGTTAATAAAATGGCGAAAAGTGTAAAAAGCGTCGGTTCTCGTAAAACCTTTTGTTTTTGTGACATTTATTCAAACTAAACATTTTCAAACAAATTTCTTTGAGGAACTTGTTTGTTTATTGCAACACTTTCTATATTTTTTTCACATGATAACCGAGCTTTTACTAAAACAAATGGGTTTGAAAGAAAAAAGGTTTTGGTGGGTATTGGGTGTTTGTTTTGCGGGTTTTGAAACGAAAAGGTTTAGGCTCAAAGGGGTTAACTAGGGGGGTTTTTTGTAAGGGATAAAAAGAAGAAAAACAATGGTTTTGAAAGAAAAATGGGTTAGTCTTAAATCCTCCATCATTTACTTACTTTGGTTTAAGTTGGTAAGGACCGGGAAGGTATCGTCCTGGCAAGTTCTAGAGTCGTAAGAACCAAGCGGCTATTCACACAAGAACCGAAAATGAGCATTTAGTTTAAAGATGTATGCATGTATGCTCAATAAAGGCTCAAAGCTCACTTATTATGGGAATGGGTTTATAATGTGATCAAGTATATATAATCAAATTTTAAATAGATTTGTCATGCCTTTTCATAATTTTCTTATTCGGTTCTTTTTATCACGACGCTATCGGTTGTAAATTTGTAAAAACATAACCTTTTTAGAACTTGTTATTCCCGAATTGAACCAAGATAAGTAAAAAAAATGAAAATGTTTTAAAAGATTTGGGGTGATTAGCGGTTCCAATAGAGTTTTGTGTAAGGCTTGTCACTAGGACTTGCAAGATTCAAGGTTTTAGCATCCCCCCCCCCCACTTAAATTACACATTGTCCTCAATGTGTCCCAAAAATAAGTTTTTCGATTTGAACGTGTAAAAGCGTGTTTAAAAACAAGTTTTATGTTACTGGGCATCTGGCCACGGCCCCATGGTCAGAGTGTCAGTATAAAAAATTAACAGAAGGCTGACCACGGGGCGTGTTCAGTGGACACGCCCCGTGTTCAGTTACCTAATCTAGAGATTTTTCTGCAGAGCCTGCGCACGGGGCGTGTTGGGCTGAGCACGGCCCCGTGCTGCACATGCTGGAAAGTTAGAAAAGTTGTTGGACGACTCTGTTTACTTGCATGGGGTGCGATTTTAAAGTCCCTTTGGCAATTTTCACCTTTTCTCGTTTGTTAAGCCGTTATTCAACATCCAAACACCAAACAATAACTTAAACCATCATTCATTAAGAGTGAAAGATACATAGGGTCCTAAGATAATCTAAAAATTAAAAGTTACAAAAGTCCTAAGATAAGATAGATAGGTCCTAATATGCAAGAAATTTAAAAACCATAAGGAAGCTCAACCCTAGATTTTACATGTCGAAACAACAAAAATTCAAAAATAATTTTTCAGAGAGTGGGGGCTTTTTTAGAGCTTCACTCCGGAGGGTGCTCCTCAAACGTCGTTGAGCCACTCCTCAATCTCCCGAGGGAGAAGGAAGACGGGCTCATTGTCCACAACCTCTTGTGGGGGAGGTGCGACATTCACTGGAACCTCGTGTAATGCGTCTAGAGGAGGTTCCAGAGGAAAGTCATCCCTGGTTGGGTTAACAACTTCTTGCGCAAGGTTCCAATCCTCTTATGGGAAGATTGGTTCCATGGGTGGCATAGCAAGAATGTTCAACCTTCGGTGCAAAAGGTTGATTTCTTAGAAGCGATTCTCTAGCCCCACCGTCAACTAGTTGATACGGTCAATGAGGACCTCCTCCACCGATGTCATTTCGTCGATGGCTTCCCTTAGTGCACACACATAGCGGATAAGGGTAGCTTTGATTGACGGTCTTCTTCCCCTTCAGCTGTTTCTTGAGTTGACTGAAGATGTTCCACTGTTTTGGCTCGACATACTAAGAAAACAAGACAAAAATTTCAAAAAGATGGAAATGAGACTCTGGCCACGGCCCCGTGCCCGCTGGGCACGGCCCCGTGGTCACACATCTGCAAGGTTTTTAACCAAGAAACATCATTGTTTGAAATTATTTTTCTGTGTTTTAAACATTTCTGAACATGAATAAATCAAAACATTGCTGTAAAGCTTATGTTTAATAAGACTTCATGGTTAAAAACCTTGCATTGACTTAATAAAGCTTGGAGTTTTGAAGCTTCAAACTTCAATGGAGGTGGAAGAGTTATGGAGAAGAAGGTAAGTGACAAAAGTGGCAAAGAAAAGATGGTTTGAGAGAAACCTTTTTGAGAATATACCTTTTAAGGTATGTGTGCAAATCCTCAGCAGATCTTTGTCTTTAGAATGGGTCCAAATGTGCAGATCCATTACTGATTTTATAGAAAATGACAGCACACTGACCACGGCCCCGTGTCGGCTGGACACGGCCCCGTGGTCAGATAAGATTCTGACATGTTTTTCCGTATTAGAGGAAGTGAGGCGTGTGGGCCTGGACACGACCCCGTGGTGGAATTTGAGGTGGGCACGGGGCGTGTTGACCTAGCACGGCCCCGTGGCTAGAGTTTTTATGAAGTATTGTCTTATTTTAAGGTTTTCATTCGGATCGGGTGGTGCCTTGCTGGAGGGAACAGCACCGAAGTGCCTAAGGTACCTTAATTGCTCTTGATTTATGCAAGAAAGCAAGAGGTTATCGCAAAGGATAAAACCTAAACTACTTACCGGTGGGTGAAACCAACCTTTATTCCCCTTATCCGGGCTCTTGTTAAAGAAGGTATATGTCGAATCGATCAGGTCTATGAGCGCATCGGTGGGGGCCGATGGAGAGTCCTTCACGGCACAATCGACATAGGGACGACTATCGCTCATGCTTTCACAAGAGGTTGAGGTACTTTTGGTGTCGTCAATGTTGGTAGTTTCCGAATGTGGCCCCAGCATTTCTCCTTGATTGTTGTCTTGTGATGAATACCTCATTTTCATCATAAGCTCTATTTCTTTTAATTTTAGGAGAATCCATTCTTCTAATCGACATAATTCTTCAGAGGTTATGTCAGTTGGAAGAGATGGTTGAGGGCATTCGGGTGGGTAATAGTGATCGTTTTTACTTTCGCCCATCTTAAGGTGATTACAGGAAAACGTTGGGTCTAAATAGTGGGGTTCATAATTTAGAAAGCAAGATTCTAAATCTTGATGAAATCCACCACATATTTGACACCACACACCGTGAGAGTGGCGAAAGTAAAAATAATCAATAGCATCCATATTTTTGTCAGAATTTACCAACCGTTGGGATCTTACGGTCCTGTTTTCAGTAACTGGAGTTTGGACACGAGGGCGTGTTGAGTGGACACGGCCCCGTGGTCAGCTACTGTCTGACTTAAAACAAAATTGCCAGTAAGGGAGATGGACACGACCCCGTGTCTGGCTGAGCACGGCCCGTGTTGAGTCCTGCAGAAATTAAAAAACTAAGAAAATCCTAAAAATTAGAAAAATGAACAGAAAATAATTAGGCCGTCGATTTTAAACTTTCTTAAAATCCTTGTGTCCCCGGCAACAGCGCCAAAACTTAGTGTACGTGAAGCGTGATATGATTTTATTAATATTTTGAGCCTATTTTACGCATTAGTTAAGTTTTAAATTTATAAAACACGATATTATACTAACACTAAACACACACTTGGGCAAGTGTCACACCCTGGCTTTTGCGGAAGCGTGGGTTTATTTGGTGTGACTTCTTAATACCATAGCAACAATCATAACAATGCTATATGAAAGTAAAACACATGATGTTCATCCATTCATTAAACTTAAAGACACCACAACGTCATTGTCTAAAATATCGACACACAAAACAAGTTACAACCAAGACAAGATTAAAGCGTTTTCACATGACACAACAAAAGACTTAAGTAATACGTGATTTAAAGACATGTAACCGTCCAGGTAAGGGTTACACCTCCTAAACCCGGATGACATCGTTATTCTTTACGCAGCTTGACACAATAGCATACTTCCCAGATCCATTAATTTCCTGAAATACATGTATTTTGAAAAAAAAATCAACAAAAGTTGAGCGAGTTCATGTAAAAGTGAGTATGTATAAACCTTCAAAGTATGAATAAACGTCCCTGGTATGTAGCAATAAGGAAAAAGAGATCACCATTGGGTTGCAAAGCCAATGATATGTGTGAAGTGATGCAGGAAGACTCAAACCTAGCAGATTTTTGCGTCAGGCTCAAAGTCACCCCATGGTCCGTACTGTGGACTCAGGAGCTGGGCTCGCTACACCCAAATAGATCTACCGCTCATGACCCTCGGTCCTACAACGAGGATTAATGGCCTTAAGTTCCACCTACCCACTCACATGATCTAAGTAGTAAACCCTCCTTAAGCTAACCATACCATGTATAAAATGTCTGTAATAATTGTAACATGTATTCCACCCCCGAAGTATAAAACTGAAAACTGTTAAGAGAAAAGGGGGACATGAACTCACATTATTTTGCAGGCGATTCCGAATACGCAAGTCAAGATTAAAGTGTCTGATAATAAGGACTCAAAGTTGTCCTAATGAATCGTACAAGAATAATGTATCAATATTGAGGCCGTATAGTGTCGACGAGATTTGTTGAGTATTTATTGTATTTGATAGTGTTTGGATTTACAGAAGGATCTTGTGAATTATTTATGAAAAATATTTGTTTATCATAAATAATAAAATTGTAATAATGTACAATTGATTTAATATAAACATTTGTAATAATAAATCAAATATAATTATATCAAATCTTAATAATTAAAAATAATATTTTTAATTATTAAACTTGAATATTACTGACTTAATATAATTATTAGGGTCTTGGAATCATTTTAAATAAATAAATGAATTAAAATGATTATGATAATAATAAATAAGTTTATATAAGTTTAATTATCTAAATAATTAAACATAATAAAAATTCAGATTCTAAATTTATATAAACTCAGAATAGTGCATCTTTTGTCATAAGAATAATTTTGGATCAAAATTATATAGTTATATAATTTAATTATATTACATTAAACTATATAAATAAGTATAAATACTGATTTATTTATATAAATATCAAATTTACATAAAATATCAGTAACAAAATTATTTTTATAAAGTTTACCACTCCAAATAATTATCATAAAAATTTCAGTAATTAACTCATGAAAATAAATTTATTATAAATTTTTAAATGTTAAAACTGTTTTTAATTAAATAAAATGGTTTTATAAATATTTTGAGTAGTATTATATTTTTAATAAATACCTCAGTATTTAAAGTAAGTATGATAAAATTTTCGGACTTAAACTGATTATAACCGATTTATTAGAAATTAATGAATAAAACTGTTAAATAAAAAGAAAATAAACAATAATCACTATTTATCATCTTCCCCAAATTCGGTCAAACCAGAAAGTCAACGCATCCAAAACTCGATCAAAACTGGGTTATAATTTAATTAACTTTGGGGAAACATTGTATAAGCATAAATGAACTAATTGAAACAATAAAAACGAACCGGTATTGGCTGGAACGGCGTATCGACTAAATTCCGGCGAGTTTTGAACTCCGGCGAGAGTTTCCGATCGGGTTTCGTCAAAAACAGTATGTTTAAGTGTTCTAATGGGTGTGGAAGATTTGTAAGAGTTCATGGAGCCTTTTATACACGAAAAATTTGATCAAACCGAGACAAAAATTAGTGGATTTGTCCCATTTTTAATACTTTTTTTTTAAAACAAAAATCCCGATTAGTGCTCGTTTAATGCGTTCTTAGTGCGAATTGTTTAAGGAAAAGTATTATAATCATAATGGGTTAGGTCAAGAATGATGAAGGAAGTGGAAAAATTCGGTTTTGGTCGAAATTGGTGGATTTTGGTCGAAATCCGTAACTGTAGTGCTGTGCATATATTTCAGCATTAATTTTAAAATTAATATAAATATAATACTATCCTAATTAAAACACAAGTGAGTTGGTAGACCAGCTGGTTGGGGCTTGTGTTTGTGGGCGGAGGGTCTCGAGTTCGAATCTCACTTGCGACCGGTTCAACCACATTTTTTATTAATTTTGAAATATTTACACTTTGGCCCCTCAAGTTTCATTTTATACAAAAACAGTCCCTAAAGTTTCAGAAATTTACAAAATCAGCCCCTGAACTTTTGAAAAATATTCAAAACAGACCCTGAAGTTTAGAAAATATGCAACTTTGGTCCCTGAAGTTTCGGAAAATGTCATAAATGGTCCCTGTATTAGTCAGTTAGTTAAACTAACAGGGTTAAGTTTTAAAGAAGGATTTATTATATAGGGATTAACTCAGTTAACATAATTCAGTTAAAATGAGTTTCTAAAAGTCAGTTTTAGTCCCTAGAGTTTAAGTTTGAGAAAATGGCCAAATGAACCTTGGACTTTTATTTCAAAAATATCTATTTATTTCTTTTATAAAATAAGTTTCAAAAATTACCAAAAAGAACCCAAAACTTATAGTTTGAAATAATTGCACTATAACCCTCGTATTTATATAGTTTCAGAAATGACAATTTAGTCCCTAAACTTTGTACTTTCAAATAATGACGGTTTTAGTCCTCGAAATTAAAAAGTAATAACTTCAAGCAAGTTTCAAAGAATGTCAAATAGGTCCCTCAACCTATTGTTTGTCTATGTGTTGCCACTTGTCAGTATATTTCTGAGTTATCCACTAACTGTGCTAGCTGTGCTTTGTGCATCAAGTTTGTCACTAAAGTTTGTATGTAATGAGTGGAGTGACAGTATGAAATGTGATGCATATGTATGTAAGTTACAGGAATCAAAAAGCAGTTTACGTTATCAGTAGTAATCAAGCACAGTCATTAGGCACGTAATTAAGATTAATTAATTGTACAGTACCTGAAATTTTGAGGGTTGTCACATTCTCCCCCCGTTAAGAAAATTTCGTCCCGAAATTTTAGGATCTGCGTCTAGCTGCAGGGGTCTTGGGGAATAAATGTGGGTACTTAGCCTTCATACGATCCTCACGTTCCCACGTGAATTCTGGACCGTGTCGTGCATTCCATCGAACTTTGACGAGTTTGACACTACTCCGGCGCGTTTTGTTAATCTTCCAATCGGTGACCTCAACAGGTTCTTCAATAAAATGGAGTGTGTCGTCGATATGAACTTCATCAGCAGGAATGGCAACTGTCACTTGAGTTGGACTCTTTTTCAGATTAGATACATGAAATGTATCGTGAACACCATTAAGTTCAGCAGGTAGGTCCAACTTGTATGCTACCAAACCAACCCTCTTCAGAATTTTGAATGGACCAATGTATCGCGGATTCAACTTCCCACGCTTCCCGAAGCGTGCCACACCCTTCCAGGGTGAAACTTTCAATAAAACCATATCTCCAACTTGGAATTCCAAATGTTTCCGGTTTGGATCGGCATAGGCTTTCTGTCTGTCGCGAGCCGCTTCGATGCGTTTTCGAATTTGCGCAATCTTATCTGTCGTCTCTTGGACGATTTCGGGACCAACAAGCTGCCTATCACCTGCGTCAGCCCAGCATAGGGGTGATCGACACTTGCGTCCGTAAAGAGCTTCAAATGGCGCGACTCCAATACTGGTGTGGTAGCTGTTGTTGTATGAGAATTCGGCCAATGGTAAATGCTTATCCCAGCTACCACCAAGATCCATTACACATGCTCTCAGCATATCCTCCAATGTTTGAATAGTTCTTTCACTTTGGCCATCAGTTTGCGGATGAAATGCAGTACTTAGGTTCAATTGCGAGCCAAAAGCTTCTTGGAAGGATTGCCAAATCCTTGATACAAATCTCCCATCTCTATCAGAGATGATCGAGAGAGGCACTCCATGACGTGCAACGATTTCTCGCATATATATCTCCGCAAGTTTACTCGTATTGTCCTTCTCTTTGATTGGCAAGAAGTGCGCGGACTTTGTTAGGCGGTCTACTATTACCCAAATTGTATCATGGCCTCTGGGCGTCTTGGGCAATTTTGTTATGAAGTCCATAGAAATCTGTTCCCATTTCCATTGGGGTATTGCAGGTTGTTGCAAGAGACCTGAAGGCTTCTGGTATTCAACCTTTACCTTGGCGCAAGTTAAACACATGCCAACGTATACCGCAACATCGCCTTTCATTCTTGGCCACCAATAAAAATCCTTTAGATCTTGGTACATTTTATCCGCTCCTGGATGGATCGAGTACCGTGACCTGTGAGCCTCGTCAAATATAACATTTCTCAAACCACCAAACAAGGGGACCCAAATCCGTTTCATAAAGCATAGAGTTCCTTCCCCGTTTGGTACTAACTCTTTCTCCATCCCACGGAGATACTCATTCTCAATATTCCTTTCCTTAAGAGCTTCTCTCTGCGCGGCACGAATGCGCAACGAGAGGTCCGTTTGAACAATCATCTCCAAAGCCCTAACCCTTATGGGCTTAATCCTTTCCTTCCGACTTAGAGCATCAGCGACCACATTCGCCTTCCCTGGGTGATACTTGATTTCACAATCATAGTCATTCAATAGTTCAACCCAGCGTCTTTGCCTCATGTTAAGCTCCTTTTGGTTAAATATGTGCTGTAAGCTCTTGTGATCAGTGAAGATTGTACATCGCGTACCATACAAATAATGTCGCCAGATTTTTAGTGCAAACACCACCGCGCCCAATTCCAAATCATGCGTGGTGTAATTTTTCTCGTGGATCTTCAATTGGCGTGACGCGTATGCTATAACTTTATGTCGCTGCATCAAGACGCAGCCTAAACCCTGACGCGAGGCGTCGCAATATACCACGAAGTCATCCGTTCCTTCGGGTAGCGATAAGATCGGTGCATCACAAAGCTTGTTCTTCAACAACTGAAAGGCCTCTTCTTGCTTGTCTCCCCAATCAAACTTCTTATCTTTCTGAGTGAGAGAGGTCAAAGGTTGAGCGATTTTCGAGAAATCCTCAATAAACCTACGGTAATAACCAGCCAAACCTAGGAACTGTCGGATTTCGGTTGGCGTCTTCGGAGTCTCCCAATTCTTGATTGCTTCAATCTTCGTAGGATCCACATGAATTCCATTTCCATTGACTACATGGCCAAGGAACTGGACTTCGCGTAACCAAAACTCGCACTTTGAAAACTTTGCATACAACTTCTCCTTTTTAAGCAGCTCTAGAATAGCTCTTAAATGTTGCTCATGCTCTTCTTTCGTCTTCGAGTAGATCAAAATGTCATCAATGAACACAATCACAAACTTATCGAGGTACGGTTTACAGACTCTGTTCATCAAATCCATGAATATTGCTGGTGCGTTCTTCAAACCAAACGGCATAACCAGGAACTCGTAATGTCCATATCGAGTTCTAAAGGCCGTCTTTGGAATACTTTCTTCTTGTATCCTTAACTGGTGATAACCTGATCGTAGATCGATCTTTGAGTAAAAACTTGAACCTTGTAATTGATCGAACAGGTCATCGATCCTTGGCAAAGGATATCTGTTCTTGATTGTCAACTTATTCAGCTCCCGGTAGTCTATACACATGCGAAAACTACCATCCTTCTTCTTTACGAATAAAATTGGAGCTCCCCAAGGCGAGAAACTTGGTCTGATAAATCCCTTGTCTAACAACTCCTGGAGCTGTGTTGACAGCTCCTGCATCTCTGAAGGTGCAAGTCGATAAGGTGCCTTAGCTACAGGCGCGGCGCCTGGAACTAAGTCAATATGAAACTCGACTTGTCTTTGTGGCGGCAATCCTGGCAGGTCTTCTGGAAAGACTTCAGGATATTCATTCACGACTAGAATGTCTTCTATCCTCGGCTCAGCTGCTTCTTTATCCACGATGTGTGCCAAGAAGGCAACACATCCCTTCTTCAAACACTTTCTAGCCTTCAAGCAACTAATGATCCTCAGAGGCGTATCGCGCTTCTCTCCGTGTACTATGATCGTTTCTCCATCCGCCATTGGGATGCGAATGGTCTTCTCGTGACAAACAATCTCAGCTCTGTTGCTTGACAACCAATCCATCCCTACTACCACATCGAAGCTCCCCAACTTGACTGGCAGTAGATCTAGCGTAAATTCGTATCCTCCTAGTTCTATCACGCATCCTCTGATGACTTCATTTGTTTCAATTAGTTTCCCATTAGCCAGCTCAATTGAGTACGGAATGTCTAACTTACTAGTAGTTAACCCAAGCATATTCTTAAATTCTAACGATACAAAGTTATAGTCGGCACCAGTATCAAATAGCACAGATGCAAAGCGTTGATTTATAGGGAAGTACCAGTGACAACGTTTGGATCCTGGCGCGCTTCCCTTGCACCAATGTTGAAGACTCTTCCTTGTGCTTGGTTCAGTTTTGGGCATTCCCTCTTAAAGTGCCCGACGTCTCCACAGTTAAAGCACCCCGGTCCCCGACCATTCCCATTTCCATTTCCACCTTGAGCATTGTTTTGGTTGCGATTTTCACTCCCAGCTTGGTTTGCAAAGTTCCCACGGTTTCCATTTCCGCCATTTCCTCCTTGTTGGCGGTTTCCATTACCATTCCCATTGCCTCGATTACCACCACGCCCAGCACCAGTTCCAGCCCAACATGTATCCTTCGAGTGGCCGTTCTTTCCACATGACTCACATTTCCTTAATCTGCACTGGCCGGAATGATGGCGCTGGCATGCCTCACACTTGGGCAGAGCGCCCATGTACCCCTTTTTGTTTGAACTGCTGGTGCCTTGTTTGAAGTTGGAGAATTTCCGTTTGTTTTCTCCTAAGGATTCCTCGTGAATTTCTTTCTTCTTGGGGTCAGAGTTTGGAAACTTGTTTAGACGGATAGCTTCCTCAGTAAGTGACACGCTCAGGTCGATGGCTTCAGTAATGGTTGCAGGCTTGGACGTGGTTACCATGCTCATGATCTGGGGTGCCAATCCCCAGATGAAGCGCTCAACGCGTTTAAATTCTGGCGTGACCATGTATGACACTACATGGGACAAATCATGAAACCTTTGAACATATTCTGCAATCTTAGGACCTTCCATTTTTAGGTGCCAGAACTCAGTTTCTAGCTTCTGTATTTCAGCACGCGAGCAGTACTTTTTCCTCATTAACTCTTTTAACTCAGCCCAAGTTAATGCATAAGCAGCGGCTTCTCCAAAAGTTTGCACTTGCAGATTCCACCACGATAGAGCACCATCCAGAAACAGCCCTGAAATGTAAGTGACTTGTTGATCGGGAGCGCATTTGCTCATTCTCATAACCGAATCTGTCTTTTCAGCCCACCTAACAAACACAACAGCACCTCCAGTGCCATTGAAATTTACTGGCTTACAGTCAAGGAATTGTTTGTAGGTGCACCCATGGGGTGGATTGTTGTTGCCGTTGTTGTTCGAATTGTTCCCGCTAGTTCCTCCTTGGGAGGCCGCATATTGTGCTATGGCTGCGGTAATTATCCCTTGGAGTTCTGCCTGGGTAGTAGGCATGCCTGGGTCGCGTCGCGGAGGCATCTTCTAAAAGAAAGATCATATTGGTCCGTTCATAATAAGTATAGTAAGTAATATGCGTATGTAATAACACAATAACTCATAATATCTAATGTCATAACGCAAAATAAATGATGCAACAACGCATGTAAGTCACAATCAATGTAAACAAGAAATCATCCTAGTCTTCTCCAGACTATCTCACCCAGTCTCTAAGACTAACTCCCTAGTTTTTCAAACTAGCTCCCTGGCCTCTATGTCACACCCCGACCACGTAGAACATACGAAACGTGGCGGAAACATCGGGGAGTGTTGTAACAGAATTAATTGTTTCAAATCCATGGCAATTGAAGTTTCGTTTTATTGAATAAAGGTGTTACAATGTCTTAACAAACAAACCAATACAACATAATTAACTAGTCTTCCATCTTTTATTGTCACTAAAGCCCAAGTCTGCCTATATGTATCTTGATCATCTTATGCAACAGTTCCTGAAAAACACATGTGAAAATAGGTACGTCAGCATAAAAATGCCTGTGAGATACATAGGTTTTGTGAAAATAGGTTCCATGACTTATGTTTGAGAAAATGTTTAGTCATGAACCTTGTAATTTGCTTTGTTTTGTAAATCATTTGAAAAACAATGAGTTCAGATGATATGTATAAATAAGTGAATAATGTATGGTTAAATGAATAACCATAGTAAAATGGATTTGTATAAGATAAGTTGTTTGTAAAACAATGTCTTGTGAAAAGTATGTTATTTGTATAAAATGTTCTATGTCTCGAACTGAAATGATTCAAATAACGCTACAATATGTAATACCATACAAACACTTATATATAGGAAGTACCAGCGGCGTATCCACCATGCTTGTATCATATTACACACGCATCGTTACTTAATCACTTAATCAAACCAAACTATCAAGATGAAATGTTTAACAAGTATAGAAATGTTCATGTATAGTCAAATACGGTTCACACGGTTCACAGATACAAACGGTTCACAGATACAAACGGTTCACAGATACAAACGGTTCACAGATACAAACGGTTCACAGATACAAACGGTTCACAGATACAAACGGTTCACAGATATCAACGGATCACACAGTCAAATGATTACAACGGTTCACATAGTCAAATGTTTACAACGGTTCAATATGTAGTATAATGTGTTCATATGCTGGATAAGCATATGCAACAGAAAAGCAATGTAAAACAATGTACTAAGTATGCACACAATGGACATACGTAGTATGAAATGTAATGTAGAACGATGTACTAAGTAATGCACACAATGGGCACACCTAGCAGGAAATGTCATGTAAAACAATGTACTAAGTAATGCACACAATGGGCACACCTAGCAGGAAATGTCATGTAAAACAATGTACTAAGTAATGCACACAATGGGCACACCTAGCAGGAAATGTCATGTAAAACAATGTACTAAGTAATGCACACAATGGGCACACCTAGCATAAGATGTTATGAAATCATGTACTATAATGTACTAACGAACATAGCATGTATATGATGTGAAAACAGGAAAGCATGAAAGTAACAAGTAGGCACATGTGTTCCACCCCAAAACAGTTTGGAAAACAGTAAAAGAGGGGTCTATGTACTCACTTGAGATTGCTCAGTTGTCAAAAGATAACCACCAAGTAATGCTATAGATCTCGGAATCAAACGGCACCTAATATAGGTAACTATGTTAATAAACCGGACCTATCTCGGAAGACTGAGTAGCATTAGGGTTTGTAAACCAAATTGTGACAACTCGAGTTTCCGACTTTCACTTTCGTATTTATTTCACGTTGACTGTGACTGTTTAGTTGTTTGATTTTTTGACTTGTATCTGTATTACTATATAAGAGATTATCAATTGATATGCTATGTGTTTTTTTTTATAAGGTGTTTGAATTGTGAATCTGTAAACTTAAACTGTTAAGACTTGAACAACTGACATCACGATGAAACAAGTTTGTTTCGTCATTCCTATCTCGACGAAACAGGTGTTTCGCCGAAGCCCAGTTTCACCAAAGCCCATTAGGGCCCAGTTCAATTGTACGCATATAAATTACACGGAACTGTCTCATTCGCCACACGTTTTAACAATCTGAAACCCTAAAACTCTCCCAAGTGTGACGGCAGCTGTGTGTTTCCCCAAGCCCTCCTTATAGCGATCAAACCATCATTCCGAACATCTCGGTTAGTGTGTATATATACAGAACCGTATACTTGTCATTGATTTAAAAGCCTGTTTGATGAATGCTTTTAATTGCGGCCCATGTGTGCGTTGTCAGGATATGATAGTCAAAGATTCATTTGCTTATTGTTTGTATGTATGTTGTTGTTTTGTAAAATAAAGGACACCTCATGGAATTTTCGGCTGGATTGATGAGAATCATGGTTTGTGTCATGGATTGCTTATTAAAATCGTGATGGGTGGGACAAATCGGTGGTCAATGGGTTGGAAATTGTGAACCGCCACTTTATAATGATGATGTTTAGTAGTGATGATAACCCATTAAAGGTCCAATCGGTTTGTGATAATAAAGGTCCAATCGGTTTATGTTATTGGAGGTTCAATCGGTTGTTGATATTCTTGGTCCAATGAGAATTGGCGGTGATGGATAGTTGTTGGCCACTAGGGTTTTGTGATAAGATTATTATTGCTGTTATGTATTTCGACGAATCAGAGGTACCGGCGAAACACATCATATTGTTGAAACCGACATGGCGAAACACAATGTGTTTCGCCGAGACTAGTTTGACGAAACATGATTGATTCGTCGGAGGGGCTCATGGCGAAATAGAGGGTGTTTCGCCGACTTGGGTAATTTGCACAGTAACTGTTTCTGATTAAACTTAACTGGGCTAGTCAACTGCTGTTATGTATATAAGTATTACTTGTATGATTGCAAATACGTGTAATGTAATTGATGCGATGTTCATGATGATTATGTTTACGCACAAACAACTTTAATACAAACTGACTATGTATACGTGCATACCTTAGGACGTGATTGATTAACCGTGAGCACATACTAAGCATACCGAGCGAAACAAGGTGAGTTCACACTCTTTCTAAGGCATGGGATTCCCGGTGGTTTGGGAATGGGTTAAGAAATAAAAATGGAACCTACATATCCTCCTTGGGTAGGATATGTACCGCCATCCTCCTTGGGTAGGATGCCAATATTAATTCTGCATATTCTCCTTGGGTAGAATACATACGTTCGTCCTCCTTGGGTAGGACAACAACCTTAACGTATGCTCGTCCTCCTTGGGTAGGACAATCACACTCGCTACGGTCCTTGGATCAAGAAGGGCGCGTACAAATACGACTAGTCTAACACATGGGGAAGCCCCCACTAATCTTCGCACAGATGCCTGAAAAGGCCGCGATACGGCCACTAACCTTCGCACAGATGTCTGGAGGACCGCGATACGGCCACTAACCTTCGCACAGATGTCTGGAGGACCGCGATGGGAATTAATAAGAAACATGGTTTACAAAACGAATAACTGATTTATGAAACGAATTCTATAACTGAATAACTAACTGTGAACTCGCTCAACTAGTTGTTGACTCTCTGTTACATGCCTTGCAGGACCTTAGGTACTTGTGGAGCTTGCACGGGAGGCACGGTCGTTGTGGACATGGATCTTGAATGTGTTGTTAAACGTTATAACATTTTGTACTTAAACTTATGTTGGGTTTTATATTAATACTTCCGCTACACACTTGTTTATATTTGGTTTTGTAAACACCCATCGTATTGATGAATGACTTTTGATTTACATACTTATGTTCAATATGATTGGTGGCTTGATCCTGGTCATGTCACGCCTCCAAGCGGTGGTACTCCGCGTGTGGATTTTGGGGGTGTGACAGATTGGTATCAGAGCCATTGGTTATAGAGAACTCGGTTTTAATAAGGGGAAAACGTTTTTATTAAAACCAGACTATAACCAGAACAGTGCTCAACGATCTACAACGACGCCTCGCTCCACGTGCAAGACTCATCACTCTAGGTAATATGGTACATGTCTTATTGCCTACTTGCTAGAATTGCATAGAACTTTGCTCCGGGTATGCTTAGGTTAACTTAACACTATTGCATGAGAACACTTGTGTGATTATTCCCTTTTGTTATCGCACTACTCGCGAACCTCTCTCACTTATGTCATATTTGCTATGAAGATCATGTCTGGACGTATCAACATGACTCAAGCCCAGTTGACGGCTCTCATTAATGAACGAGTTGCTGCGGCACTCGCAGCCATACAAGCAGGAGGTCAACACGCTCAGCCACCTATTTGCACCCTCAATAATCTCAAGGATTGCCGACCTAGTACCTTTAGCGGTACTGAGGGAGTTGTAGGCCTACTCCATTGGTTCGAGAGGCTCGAAACTGACTTTGAGGTGCGTGATTGCCCTGAGTCTCGTAGAGTAAAGTTTGCTACTGGAACACTCGAAGGCGCTGCATTAACCTGGTGGGAAGCACAGGTTCAAATGTTAGGGCTGGCAGCTGCTAATGCCACCCCCTGGAATGAGTTCAAGGACCTAGTTAAGGAAGAGTTTTGCAGTCGGGAAGACATCCACAAACTAGAGGTGGAGTTCCTCAACTTACAGATGGCGGGGTCTGAAATTGAGGCTTATACGAAGAGATCAAATGAATTAGCCACATTTTGTCCCACTATGGTAGACCCTCCCACCAAACGCATCGAGCTGTATCTCAAGGGTCTGGTGCCCGAAATTCAGAGTCGTGTGACCGCAGCAAATCTTGGCACTATCCAGCAAGTCACTCGGCTTGCTCATCGTCTCACAGATCAGGCAGTAGAACAAAACAAACTACCGAAACGTGTTAAAGCTGCTACTACATGTGCTTCTAGTGACAACAAACGTAAGTGGGATGGAATCTTGAGCAAGGGATTAATTCCGGTTCAGCCTCTGGCGCAGCAGCAGAAGATAGATGACTACCAGAGTCCCAGTCAGCAATTTTCTAGTAGTCGTGGGCAGAGTGGATATCGAGGAAATCATCCAAAGTGTAACAGATGCAATAGGCACCACAGCGGTCAGTGCAACAAGGGTCATTGTCAGAGGTGTCTCAAGATAGGTCATGAAGCTAAGGATTGTCGAAGCTCACGTCCTGTAACTCAAGAACAGCAACAACCGCGTGATTGGTCAGGGTGACGCAAGGAAGCGATCTTAACATAATAATGGTATGGATTGGCTATCCCAACAGCAAGCAGAGATCCTATGCAAGGAGAAGATCATTCGTATTCCTCGTTCTGGCAAAGAACCTCTCGAAGTTCAAGGCGACAAGAGTGGTGTCGTGAGTGGCATCATCTCCTTCTTGAAGGCGCAGAAGTGTCTGCGAAAGGGCCACATAGCTATTTTAGCACTCGTTACTGATACATCTACGACAGAGAGAAAGATTGGGGATATTCCTGTAGTACGCGACTTTCCTCAAGTATTTCCTGAAGAGTTACCAGGGTTACCGCCTCATCGCCAGGTCGAATTTCAGATCGAGCTAGCTCCAGGAGCAGCACCTATAGCTCGAGCACCTTATCGCTTAGCTCCGAATGAACTGGAAGAACTGTCTAAGCAATTGCAAGAACTCTTGGAAAAGGGTTTCATACGTCCTAGCTCTTCGCCATGGGGAGCTCCAATATTATTTGTGAAGAAGAAAGACGGTACCTTTCGTATGTGCATAGATTACCGCGAACTGAACAAGGTGACGGTGAAGAATCGCTATCCTCTTCCACGCATCGACGACTTATTCGACCAGTTGCAAGGGTCGAGCTATTACTCGAAGATTGACCTGAGGTCAGGTTACCATCAATTGAGAGTCCGGGATGAGGACGTCTCCAAAACAGCATTCAGAACTCGCTACGGCCATTACGAGTTTCTAGTCATGCCATTCGGACTAACGAACGCGCCTGCGGTTTTCATGGATCTTATGAACAGGGTGTGCAAACCTTATCTTGACAAGTTTGTTATTGTTTTCATCGACGACATCCTGATTTATTCGAAGAATCGGGAGGAACATGAGCAGCATTTACGACTTATTCTGGAACTTCTTCGAACGGAACAGCTATACGCTAAGTTTTCAAAATGCGACTTCTGGCTTCGTGAAGTCCACTTTCTAGGCCACGTGGTAAACAAGGATGGGATTCATGTCGATCCATCCAAGGTAGATTCGATCAAGAACTAGCCTGCACCTCGCACACCAACTGAAATACGCCAATTCTTGGGTTTGGCGGGTTATTACAGACGGTTCATCAAAGACTTCTCAAAGATTGCACAGCCGCTCACAGTACTGACACAGAAAGGTGTTGTTTACCGTTGGGGTAATACACAGGAAACAGCGTTTCAGCACTTAAAGGATAGACTTTGTAGCGCACCTATCCTCTCATTGCCTGAAGGCACGGACGATTTTGTAGTCTACTACGATGCATCGATCCAAGGTCTTGGATGTGTGTTGATGTAACGGGATAAAGTTATTGCTTATGCTTCGCGCCAACTTAAGATTCACGAACGGAATTACACTACACATGATCTGGAGCTGGGAGCTGTTGTTTTTGCGCTCAAGATATGGCGACATTGCCTGTATGGCACTAAGTGCACCATCTACTCCAATCACAGGAGTCTCGAACATATCTTCAAGCAGAAAGAATTGAACAGGCGACAACATAGATGGGTTGAACTACTGAACGATTACGAATGTGCTATAAAGTACCATCCGGGCAAAGCCAATGTGGTGGCCGACGCCCTCAGTCGAAAGGATACTACACCTAGCGTGTACGAGCGTTGCAACTCACCATTCAGTCTAGTCTTCCTTCACAAATACGAGATGCTCAGGTAGAAGCATTGGAACCAGAAAACGTCAGGGCTGAAGCCCTGCGCGGCTAAAGGCAAAGGTTAGAACAAAAGGCAGACGGAGCCTATTATGTAACCGGACGCATCTGGGTCCCACTCTATGGTAATTTACGCGAGCTTGTAATGAATGAAGCTCATAAGTCTCGCTACTCAGTACATCCTGGTTCAGATAAGATGTACCACGACCTCAGAACTACATATTGGTGGCCTAGCATGAAGGCTCACATAGCAACTTACGTTAGCAAGTGTTTGACTTGTGCGAGAGTCAAAGCAGAATATCAGAAACCATCAGGCCCACTCCAACAACCAGAGATACCACAATGGAAATGGGAGCAAATTTCCATGGATTTTGTTACTGGCCTGCCTAGATCTCAACGTGGGAATGATACTATTTGGGTGATCGTTGATCGACTCACCAAGTCTGCTCACTTCTTGGCTATCAAGGAAACGGATAAGTTCTCCACTTTAGCAGACGTCTACCTTAAGGAAGTTGTCTCGAGGCACGGGGTGCCCACATCTATTATCTCTGATCGTGATGCACGTTTTACTTCAGAACTGTGGCAAGCAATGCACAAATCTTTTGGCTCTCGATTAGACATGAGCACAGCTTATCATCCTCAGACCGATGGGCAGTCTGAGCGCACTATTCAAACTCTAGAAGACATGCTTCGGGCGTGTGTAATTGACTTTGGCAATGGCTGGGAAAAACATCTGCCACTTGTGGAATTTTCGTACAATAACAGCTACCACACCAGCATTAAAGCTGCACCATTTGAGGCATTGTATGGGCGTAAATGCCGATCACCTCTTTGTTGGGCAGAGGTGGGTGACAGTCTGATCACAGGTCCGGAAATGGTAGTTGATACTACTGAAAAGATTGCTCAAATACGACAACGCATGGCGGCAGCACGTGACCGTCAGAAAGTATACGCTGATAAAGACAGGAAACTACTTGAATTCCAAGTTGGGGATCGAGCACTACTCAAAGTTTCACCCTGGAAGGGTGTTGTTCGTTTTGGCAAACGAGGCAAACTCAATCCACGATACGTTGGACCATTTGAAGTCATTGAGAAAATAGGCAAAGTGGCCTACAGACTGAACTTACCAGCTGAACTCAGTGCAGTTCACAACGTCTTTCATGTGTCGAATCTGAAGAAGTGGCAGTCAGATGAGACCTTCATAGTTCCTTTGAAGGAGCTCACTATCGACGAACGGTTGCATTTCGTCGAAGAACCAGTTGAAATCACGGACCGGGATGTGAAGGTCCTCAAGAACACTAGAATACCTCTTGTTCGAGTTCGTTGGAACTCCCGTCGCGGCCCAGAGTTCACCTGGGAGCGCGAAGATCAAATGGAACTCAAATATCCCCAGTTGTTCGAAAACAATGCAACTACTACTGAGGCTGAAGCTACTACGGAATTTCGGAACGAAATTCCAACTCAACGGGGGAATGATGTGACACCCTAGGAAAACCAGAAAACGATACAACTTACTTAGCTTCCTCAGTAACCGTATGCTAAATTTCGGGACGAAATTTCTTTCAAGTTGGGGATAATGTGACAACTCGAGTTTCCGACTTTCACTTTCGTATTTATTTCACGTTGACTGTGACTGTTTAGTTGTTTGATTTTTTGACTTGTATCTGTATTACTATATAAGAGATTATCAATTGATATGCTATGTGTTTTTTTTATAAGGTGTTTGAATTGTGAATCTGTAAACTTAAACTGTTAAGACTTGAACAACTGACATCACGATGAAACAAGTTTGTTTCGTCATTCCTATCTCGACGAAACAGGTGTTTCGCCGAAGCCCAGTTTCACCAAAGCCCATTAGGGCCCAGTTCAATTGTACGCATATAAATTACACGGAACTGTCTCATTCGCCACACGTTTTAACAATCTGAAACCCTAAAACTCTCCCAAGTGTGACGGCAGCTGTGTGTTTCCCCAAGCCCTCCTTATAGCGATCAAACCATCATTCCGAACATCTCGGTTAGTGTGTATATATACAGAACCGTATACTTGTCATTGATTTAAAAGCCTGTTTGATGAATGCTTTTAATTGTGGCCCATGTGTGCGTTGTCAGGATATGATAGTCAAAGATTCATTTGCTTATTGTTTGTATGTATGTTGTTGTTTTGTAAAATAAAGGACACCTCATGGAATTTTCGGCTGGATTGATGAGAATCATGGTTTGTGTCATGGATTGCTTATTAAAATCGTGATGGGTGGGACAAATCGGTGGTCAATGGGTTGGAAATTGTGAACCGCCACTTTATAATGATGATGTTTAGTAGTGATGATAACCCATTAAAGGTCCAATCGGTTTGTGATAATAAAGGTCCAATCGGTTTATGTTATTGGAGGTTCAATCGGTTGTTGATATTCTTGGTCCAATGAGAATTGGCGGTGATGGATAGTTGTTGGCCACTAGGGTTTTGTGATAAGATTATTATTGCTGTTATGTATTTCGACGAATCAGAGGTACCGGCGAAACACATCATATTGTTGAAACCGACATGGCGAAACACAATGTGTTTCGCCGAGACTAGTTTGACGAAACATGATTGATTCGTCGGAGGGGCTCATGGCGAAATAGAGGGTGTTTCGCCGACTTGGGTAATTTGCACAGTAACTGTTTCTGATTAAACTTAACTGGGCTAGTCAACTGCTGTTATGTATATAAGTATTACTTGTATGATTGCAAATACGTGTAATGTAATTGATGCGATGTTCATGATGATTATGTTTACGCACAAACAACTTTAATACAAACTGACTATGTATACGTGCATACCTTAGGACGTGATTGATTAACCGTGAGCACATACTAAGCATACCGAGCGAAACAAGGTGAGTTCACACTCTTTCTAAGGCATGGGATTCCCGGTGGTTTGGGAATGGGTTAAGAAATAAAAATGGAACCTACATATCCTCCTTGGGTAGGATATGTACCGCCATCCTCCTTGGGTAGGATGCCAATATTAATTCTGCATATTCTCCTTGGGTAGAATACATACGTTCGTCCTCCTTGGGTAGGACAACAACCTTAACGTATGCTCGTCCTCCTTGGGTAGGACAATCACACTCGCTACGGTCCTTGGATCAAGAAGGGCGCGTACAAATACGACTAGTCTAACACATGGGGAAGCCCCCACTAATCTTCGCACAGATGCCTGAAAAGGCCGCGATACGGCCACTAACCTTCGCACAGATGTCTGGAGGACCGCGATACGGCCACTAACCTTCGCACAGATGTCTGGAGGACCGCGATGGGAATTAATAAGAAACATGGTTTACAAAACGAATAACTGATTTATGAAACGAATTCTATAACTGAATAACTAACTGTGAACTCGCTCAACTAGTTGTTGACTCTCTGTTACATGCCTTGCAGGACCTTAGGTACTTGTGGAGCTTGCACGGGAGGCACGGTCGTTGTGGACATGGATCTTGAATGTGTTGTTAAACGTTATAACATTTTGTACTTAAACTTATGTTGGGTTTTATATTAATGCTTCCGCTACACACTTGTTTATATTTGGTTTTGTAAACACCCATCGTATTGATGAATGACTTTTGATTTACATACTTATGTTCAATATGATTGGTGGCTTGATCCTGGTCATGTCACGCCTCCAAGCGGTGGTACTCCGCGTGTGGATTTTGGGGGTGTGACACAAATGAGTGTCGGAACTCACGTGATATGGTTTAACAAAGCCTACATGCTAAATGAAACTTAACATAATTGTTTACGACCCATTACGATCCGTTTAGGTAGCTTATGCTACTTTAACGCATCGTGCGCGTGAAACGCGTTCGGACCGCCTAACTAGCCCTATGACAAGTGTTATATGCCTAAACATGTTACATAATCAGTTACGTGACAAAAGTTTAGGTTACATATATTTAATTACCAATTATACTTGAAAAGGGTATTCTGGTAATTTACCTAAGGCATATAAACTACCTATCATACAACTACTTAAACGATGTGACCATAGGGTATAACCTCGGAAGGTTATTCCCTACCTACTATGGTCACCTACTGTGTTTGGTCGGATCCTAATGATCGACCAAACTGGGTCGGGTTCGAGGTATAAGCGATTTATCAGATCGCTTACCCTACGACCCTAGACAACGTGGTAATCAGTAGGCATAGTCCCAAGGGACTATGACCATCGTGATTACAATCACGTTGCGAAGTTCAAACGAACTTCGCATTGACCATTACTGGTCAACGCTGAAAGTCAAACAAAGTTTGACTTTTTGACTCGAAAAGCAGTAAAAATAAGGAAAAGAACGAAAGAATACTTATGAAGGGTCCCCGAATGCTAACCCAGATCAAAATAGCTCAGGTATGAAACGAAGGTTCCAACTTAGAGCCCAAATGATCAGATTTGTGGGTTTTTAAGCCAAAGGGGGGTGGGTATTTATAGAAAAAGTAGAGCCGCTATGATCGTTTCTTGAATATCGTGCCACGATCCGAGCCGTACACTTGTCACAAAGGTTATGGAGCCACATATGCTCCTTATCTTAGTGACACAACAACTTAAAACATGTGGTTAAGAATCAATTAGTTGCAACTTGTAATTAGAAACATTGAATCTGTCCAGAATGTCAGTCGCGTAGCACGACAGGTAGCCCCATAGGCGTCGCGCTACGCGAGCACCCCATCTGAATCAGAAAGTTTCATTTTTGGCAGCAATGGTCCCTGCACGTGTTTAAGGCCTTTTTCGATGCGTTTGAACCCCGTTAACCTCATTTCAAGGCTCTAAAATGAAGTTAAAGTATAGGGAACTCAAAACATACTCAAAAATATGCCGGATGATGGTTCGTTTGGTCGTACGAACGCGATGTTCGCTTAATTACGACGGAATGCGCATAAGCGCGAAAAACGATCCAAATGACGCGACGAATGGATTTTTCTTATGGCGAACACTAAAATATAATGTAGTCATGCTTACATAAATTTTTGGATGTCCAGATGTATTCAGAACGTAAGTTATGCGCGAAAATGCAAACTTGTGCACTTTTTGACACTTTTAGTCCCTGAATGACACAAAAGTTTATTTTAGCACACCGAACCCCTCAAAGCCTATTTCTAAGCTATGTAAAGGATATTTATGGTATGTTTAACTTATGTTCATGTTTCGGAATGTCTGTTACAGTTCAAATTGGCATACTTTCGCAGTTTGTCAACTTTAGTCCCTGTAAGCGAATTAACTTGGTTTTGCCATACCAAAGCCTTCAAAACTTATTTCTAAGTTACGTAAAGGTTATTTAAGGTATGTTAAGCCTATTTCACTATTCCGGAGTGTTTGTTGCATTAAACTGGTTATATTTACGCATAAGTGCGTGTATAACCTTCCAGAAAGCAATTTAGAGCTTGAAATCGAACATGAGTTGATATGTGCAAAAGATACACATATTTATACAAGTCCAAAGTATGAAATACAATATTTCATTGGTTTGGCATTTGTTTGATGGTTGAAATGACACAGGTGTTACAGTCTCCCCTACTTTAGGAAATTCCGTCCCGAAATTAATTCGTAGGAGTCTATTTGTGACTTTGTGTCAGATAACCACCAGAGATATGTAAAGCATAATCCTGTCATTTCCTTAACGGACATTCTTCAGAACGAAAATGAACAAACGGAGTCATTTTCCTCAACGAGTATTCTTCAGAAGCGGAAATGAAGGAATAAACAAACGGGGATTCATTTCCTTAACGGAAAATCTTCAGAAACGAAAATGACCAAACGGAGTCATTTTCAACGGTTGCTTCCTCAGAAACGGAAATGAAAATGATAGACAAACGGATATTCATTTCCTCAATGGACAAATCTTCAGAAACGAAAATGAACAAACAGAGTCATTTTCAACGGTTGCTTCCTCAGAAACGGAAATGAAAATGATAGACAAATGGATATTCATTTCCTCAACGGATAATCTTCAGAACGAAAATGAACAAACAGAGTCATTTTCAACGGTTGCTTCCTCAGAAACGAAAATGAAAATGATAGACAAACGGATATTCATTTCCTCAACGGACAAATCTTCAGAAACGAAAATGAACAAACAGAGTCATTTTCAACGGTTGCTTCCTCATAAACGGAAATGAAAAATGATAGGCAAACGGATATTCATTTCCTCAACGGACAAATCTTCAGAAACGAAAATGAACAAACAGAGTCATTTTCAACGGTTGCTTCCTCAGAAACGGAAATGAAAATGATAGACAAACGGATATTCATTTCCTCAACGGATAATCTTCAGAAACGAAAATGAACAAACAGAGTCATTTTCAACGGTTGCTTCCTCAGAAACGGAAATGAAAATGATAGACAAACGGATATTCATTTCCTCAACGGATAATCTTCAGAAACGAAAATGAACTAACGGAGTCATTTTCAACGGTTGTTTCCTCAGGTTCGGAAATGAAGGATTAAACAACGGATATTCATTTCCTCAACGGATAATCTTCAGAAACGAAAATGAACTAACGGAGTCATTTTCAACGGTTGTTTCCTCAGGTTCGGAAATGAAGGATTAAATAAACGGATATTCATTTCCCTCGACGGATACTCTTCAGAAACGAAAATGAACTAACGGAGTCATTTTCAACGGTTGTTTCCTCAGGTTCGGAAATGAAGGATTAAATAAACGGATATTCATTTCCCTCGACGGATACTCTTCAGAACGAAAATGCACAAACGAAGTCATTTTCCTCAACGGGTATTCTTCAGAATTGGAAATGAAGGATAAGCGGATATTCATTTCCTCAACGGATATTCTTCAGAAGTGAAAAATGAATAGCTAGTTCATTTTTCCTCAACGGATACTTCATCAAAATTGGAAATGAATAGGGTTAACTTCTAGGTACATGACAAAGCTCGCTGTGGTTTCTGTGCACTAAATTCCATAATTATGTATGCATCCATAATTACGTAATTCCTTACACAGTCCGCACAGTTTGTCTTGTAATGTTCATAAGCACATAATCACGTAGTTGTTTAATTGTTATTATCTTGTTATTGATTGCTATTAACTTGGCACCTCGTACTTCGTTTCTCTTGGAAGAAACGGGTACTTAGGATTTTCGTGAAAAACGCAAGAGATCATACAATGGAAGAAATTTGGGAGTAGTCTGTTCTTCAAGGAATGCGGTTCCTTGATTGTCGGTATTGTAGGGGATATGTTGTTTATACATACAATCACATAAATACATTGCAATGTAAATAAAAGATTTATTTATAAACAACGATAACAACTGTTTCTTGGATCTTGACAACAAAAGAAAATAATACATAAGACGTGATTATTTCTAAACGATGTTGTCTTCTGGTTGATCAAATGCTCATCCCTGCGTTGGATTTGCATTAGCAAGCCTTGGGCAATTCCTACGAAAATGGCCCATCTCGCCACAGTTGTAGCAAGATCCCGGTGGAAAATGAGCTTGACCAGGATTGTTGCCAGCTTGATTTGGTGCAGCTGCGGTTGGGCAAACCCTAGCTGTATGACCTATAAGTCCGCAAACTTGGCATGTGCGGCACTTCACCCCAGCATGATGATGTAGGCCACATTGGTTGCACAAGGGTGCAGTTCCGTTGTAGGGTTTCCTGGCAGGGGGTTGAGCTGGTTGATTGAGGACGGCTTGATCGTTGTGAGCGACCACAGCGTAGTTCTGAGAAGCCTTTCGCTTCTTTGACCTCTTGGGGGATCCAGTCTGTTCATCCACGATCTGTGATTCCTCGATTGGTTTCGATTCTTCGACCGGCTTCTTGTCACCTTTTCGGAAAAGTTTACCTTTCCTGATCTTTGATTCAGTCAAGGTTGCAGATAGCTCAATGGCCTGTCTAACTGTAGTAGGGTTGCTACCAGTCAAAATGTCTTGTATTGAATCAGGGAGGCCATCAATGTACTTTTCAATTGCCTTATCCAAAGGCGTGACCATGTTTGGGCATAACAGACTTAACTCTTCATAACGGTCCGTGTAGGCTCGATGCTCACCGCTGTCTTGCTCCAGATTGTCGAATTCCCTTTCCAAAGCCCTGATCTCGTGTCGAGGACAGAATTCCTTCATCATAAGGGCCCTAAGTTCAGCCCATGTCTGTGCGAGTGCAACTTCTGCACCACGATCTCTCATAACACCGTTCCACCACGTAAGGGCTCTCTTCTGGAACACACTCGAAGCAAACTCGACCTTGCGATTGTCAGGACACTGCACGTGGCGGAAAGTATTCTCAATGCTCTCGAACCATTGAAGAAGCCCAGTCGCTCCCTCAGAACCACTAAACTTGAGTGGTTTCGCCGAGTTAAAACTCTTGAAATTGCATGGACCATTGTTGTTGTTGTTGGCTTGATTCCATAGAGCAAAGAGGTTTGGGAATTGAGCAGCCATTTGCTGCGCAATGATTTCTGCCAACTCGGCAGTCTCTATCTGGTTTTCGCGTCGAGGAGGCATTCTAAAAGAGGAAACATGAAAGGAAACGAGTGAGAGAATTAGACGAAAAGAATGAGATGAAACAAATTTGATGAACGCAATGGATAGTGGTCATTTGTTTGTTACTACAAAGCAACAAACGACCTCGGTGAATAATCAAAGTAAATAGGTCAAAAATAATGTATCGCGAAGACATGCTCGCCTATAAGTGAACACTCATCCCAAGAATTCCCAGGTAAGCACAACTGGTCTCGCGTCTGGTTGAGATGTATACGAGGTGCTTGCCTAGACAGAAAACTCAGAATACAGGCATTCACCCTTCCAGTTTGCACGTGTTCACATTATTTAAAACCCAAAACCCTGACGAGATTTTTGAAAACTCAAAGGGGTTCAAAACCTTATAACAGAGGGTTCAAAACCTTACAATAAATCATCCTAGAACAGATGATTAGTTTTCAAAGCGGTTTCGAAAATTATGTTCTTGTTGTGGTAGTCGCCTAAGGATAGGTGACGGTATTGTTTTATGACTAAACGCAAGTAAACTCGCGTTAGGGTCCTAAGAAGGTTATAGACTAGGTCAAAGCATTACTAATAACCTAATTCCCTATAACCATTGGCTCTGATACCATCTTTTCTGTCACACCCCGACCACGTAGAACATACGAAACGTGGCGGAAACATCGGGGAGTGTTGTAACAGAATTAATTGTTTCAAATCCATGGCAATTGAAGTTTCGTTTTATTGAATAAAGGTGTTACAATGTCTTAACAAACAAAGCAATACAACATAATTAACTAGTCTTGCATCTTTTATTGTCACTAAAGCCCAAGTCTGCCTATATGTATCTTGATCATCTTATGCAACAGTTCCTGAAAAACACATGTGAAAATAGGTACGTCAGCATAAAAATGCCTGTGAGATACATAGGTTTTGTGAAAATAGGTTCCATGACTTATGTTTGAGAAAATGTTTAGTCATGAACCTTGTAATTTGCTTTGTTTTGTAAATCATTTGAAAAACAATGAGTTCAGATGATATGTATAAATAAGTGAATAATGTATGGTTAAATGAATAACCATAGTAAAATGGATTTGTATAAGATAAGTTGTTTGTAAAACAATGTCTTGTGAAAAGTATGTTATTTGTATAAAATGTTCTATGTCTCAAACTGAAATGATTCAAATAACGCTACAATATGTAATACCATACAAACACTTATATATAGGAAGTACCAGCGGCGTATCCACCATGCTTGTATCATATTACACACGCATCGTTACTTAATCACTTAATCAAACCAAACTATCAAGATGAAATGTTTAACAAGTATAGAAATGTTCATGTATAGTCAAATACGGTTCACACGGTTCACAGATACAAACGGTTCACAGATACAAACGGTTCACAGATACAAACGGTTCACAGATACAAACGGTTCACAGATACAAACGGTTCACAGATACAAACGGTTCACAGATACAAACGGTTCACAGATATCAACGGATCACACAGTCAAATGATTACAACGGTTCACATAGTCAAATGTTTACAACGGTTCAATATGTAGTATAATGTGTTCATATGCTGGATAAGCATATGCAACAGAAAAGCAATGTAAAACAATGTACTAAGTATGCACACAATAGACATACGTAGTATGAAATGTAATGTAGAACGATGTACTAAGTAATGCACACAATGGGCACACCTAGCAGGAAATGTCATGTAAAACAATGTACTAAGTAATGCACACAATGGGCACACCTAGCAGGAAATGTCATGTAAAACAATGTACTAAGTAATGCACACAATGGGCACACCTAGCAGGAAATGTCATGTAAAACAATGTACTAAGTAATGCACACAATGGGCACACCTAGCATAAGATGTTATGAAATCATGTACTATAATGTACTAACGAACATAGCATGTATATGATGTGAAAACAGGAAAGCATGAAAGTAACAAGTAGGCACATGTGTTCCACCCCAAAACAGTTTGGAAAACAGTAAAAGAGGGGTCTATGTACTCACTTGAGATTGCTCAGTTGTCAAAAGATAACCACCAAGTAATGCTATAGATCTCGGAATCAAACGGCACCTAATATAGGTAACTATGTTAATAAACCGGACCTATCTCGGAAGACTGAGTAGCATTAGGGTTTGTAAACCAAATGAGTGTCGGAACTCACGTGATATGGTTTAACAAAGCCTACATGCTAAATGAAACTTAACATAATTGTTTACGACCCATTACGATCCGTTTAGGTAGCTTATGCTACTTTAACGCATCGTGCGCGTGAAACGCGTTCGGACCGCCTAACTAGCCCTATGACAAGTGTTATATGCCTAAACATGTTACATAATCAGTTACGTGACAAAATTTTAGGTTACATATATTTAATTACCAATTATACATGAAAAGGGTATTCTGGTAATTTACCTAAGGCATATAAACTACCTATCATACAACTACTTAAACGATGTGACCATAGGGTATAACCTCGGAAGGTTATTCCCTACCTACTATGGTCACCTACTGTGTTTGGTCGGATCCTAATGATCGACCAAACTGGGTCGGGTTCGAGGTATAAGCGATTTATCAGATCGCTTACCCTACGACCCTAGACAACGTGGTAATCAGTAGGCATAGTCCCAAGGGACTATGACCATCGTGATTACAATCACGTTGCGAAGTTCAAACGAACTTCGCATTGACCATTACTGGTCAACGCTGAAAGTCAAACAAAGTTTGACTTTCTGACTCGAAAAGCAGTAAAAATAAGGAAAAGAACGAAAGAATACTTACGAAGGGTCCCCGAATGCTAACCCAGATCAAAATAGCTCAGGTATGAAACGAAGGTTCCAACTTAGAGCCCAAATGATCAGATTTGTGGGTTTTTAAGCCAAAGGGGGGTGGGTATTTATAGAAAAAGTAGAGCCGCTATGATCGTTTCTTGAATATCGTGCCACGATCCGAGCCGTACACTTGTCACAAAGGTTATAGAGCCACATATGTTCCTTATCTTAGTGACACAACAACTTAAAACATGTGGTTAAGAATCAATTAGTTGCAACTTGTAATTAGAAACATTGAATCTGTCCAGAATGTCAGTCGCGTAGTGCGACAGGTAGCCCCATAGGCGTCGCGCTACGCGAGCACCCCATCTGAATCAGAAAGTTTCATTTTTGGCAGCAATGGTCCCTGCACGTGTTTAAGGCCTTTTTCGATGCGTTTGAACCCCGTTAACCTCATTTCAAGGCTCTAAAATGAAGTTAAAGTATAGGGAACTCAAAACATACTCAAAAATATGCCGGATGATGGTTCGTTTGGTCGTACGAACGCGATGTTCGCTTAATTACGACGGAATGCGCATAAGCGCGAAAAACGATCCAAATGACGCGACGAATGGATTTTTCTTATGGCGAACACTAAAATATAATGTAGTCATGCTTACATAAATTTTTGGATGTCCAGATGTATTCAGAACGTAAGTTATGCGCGAAAATGCAAACTTGTGCACTTTTTGACACTTTTAGTCCCTGAATGACACAAAAGTTTATTTTAGCACACCGAACCCCTCAAAGCCTATTTCTAAGCTATGTAAAGGATATTTATGGTATGTTTAACTTATGTTCATGTTCCGGAATGTCTGTTACAGTTCAAATTGGCATACTTTCGCAGTTTGTCAACTTTAGTCCCTGTAAGCGAATTAACTTGGTTTTGCCATACCAAAGCCTTCAAATCTTATTTCTAAGTTACGTAAAGGTTATTTAAGGTATGTTAAGCCTATTTCACTATTCCGGAGTGTTTGTTGCATTAAACTGGTTATATTTACGCATAAGTGCGTGTATAACCTTCCAGAAAGCGATTTAGAGCTTGAAATCGAACATGAGTTGATATGTGCAAAAGATACACATATTTATACAAGTCCAAAGTATGAAATAAAATATTTCATTGGTTTGGCATTTGTTTGATGGTTGAAATGACACAGGTGTTACACTCTAAGACCAAACCTCCCAGTCTCTAAGACTAAACATCCCCAATCTCTAAGATTGAATCCCTCAGTCTCTAAGACTGAACCTCCCCAATCTCTAAGATTGAATCCCTCAGTCTCTAAGACTGAACCTCCCCAGGCTCTAAGGCTAAACTCCCTCAGTCTCTAAGACTGAAATATAAATTTTTGAACGGTGTATTTGTGCCTTTTGTTTGTAAAAATGTTTGTACCCTGGATCTGGACGTTTCGTGTATGCAATTGTAAAAATGTTTTCGTGAGAGCCCTAGTGATCATAGTCTAGACTCGAGAAAGAATCCTAGTTCGCTATGATCGAGGCTCTGATACCAAGTTGTCACACCCTGGCTTTTGCGGAAGCGTGGGTTTATTTGGTGTGACTTCTTAATACCATAGCAACAATCATAACAATGCTATATGAAAGTAAAACACATGATGTTCATCCATTCATTAAACTTAAAGACACCACAACGTCATTGTCTAAAATATCGACACACAAAACAAGTTACAACCAAGACAAGATTAAAGCGTTTTCACATGACACAACAAAAGACTTAAGTAATACGTGATTTAAAGACATGTAACCGTCCAGGTAAGGGTTACACCTCCTAAACCCGGATGACATCGTTATTCATTACGCAGCTTGACACAATAGCATACTTCCCAGATCCATTAATTTCCTGAAATACATGTATTTTGAAAAAAAAATCAACAAAAGTTGAGCGAGTTCATGTAAAAGTGAGTATGTATAAACCTTCAAAGTATGAATAAACGTCCCTGGTATGTAGCAATAAGGAAAAAGAGATCACCATTGGGTTGCAAAGCCAATGATATGTGTGAAGTGATGCAGGAAGACTCAAACCTAGCAGATTTTTACGTCGGGCTCAAAGTCACCCCATGGTTCGTACTGTGGACTCAGGAGCTGGGCTCGCAACACCCAAATAGATCTACCGCTCATGACCCTCGGTCCTACAACGAGGATTAATGGCCTTAAGTTCCACCTACCCACTCACATGATCTAAGTAGTAAACCCTCCTTAAGCTAACCATACCATGTATAAAATGTCTGTAATAATTGTAACATGTATTCCACCCCCGAAGTATAAAACTGAAAACTGTTAAGAGAAAAGGGGGACATGAACTCACATTATTTTGCAGGCGATTCCGAATACGCAAGTCAAGATTAAAGTGTCTGATAATAAGGACTCAAAGTTGTCCTAATGAATCGTACAAGAATAATGTATCAATATTGAGGTCGTATAGTGTCGACGAGATTTGTTGAGTATTTATTGTATTTGATAGTGTTTGGATTTACAGAAGGATCTTGTGAATTATTTATGAAAAATATTTGTTTATCATAAATAATAAAATTGTAATAATGTACAATTGATTTAATATAAACATTTGTAATAATAAATCAAATATAATTATATCAAATCTTAATAATTAAAAATAATATTTTTAATTATTAAACTTGAATATTACTGACTTAATATAATTATTAGGGTCTTGGAATCATTTTAAATAAATAAATGAATTAAAATGATTATGATAATAATAAATAAGTTTATATAAGTTTAATTATCTAAATAATTAAACATAATAAAAATTCAGATTCTAAATTTATATAAACTCAGAATAGTGCATCTTTTGTCATAAGAATAATTTTGGATCAAAATTATATAGTTATATAATTTAATTATATTACATTAAACTATATAAATAAGTATAAATACTGATTTATTTATATAAATATCAAATTTACATAAAATATCAGTAACAAAATTATTTTTATAAAGTTTACCACTCCAAATAATTATCATAAAAATTTCAGTAATTAACTCATGAAAATAAATTTATTATAAATTTTTAAATGTTAAAACTGTTTTTAATTAAATAAAATGGTTTTATAAATATTTTGAGTAGTATTATATTTTTAATAAATACCTCAGTATTTAAAGTAAGTATGATAAAATTTTCGGACTTAAACTGATTATAACCGATTTATTAGAAATTAATGAATAAAACTGTTAAATAAAAAGAAAATAAACAATAATCACTATTTATCATCTTCCCCAAATTCGGTCAAACCAGAAAGTCAACGCATCCAAAACTCGATCAAAACTGGGTTATAATTTAATTAACTTTGGGGAAACATTGTATAAGCATAAATGAACTAATTGAAACAATAAAAACGAACCGGTATTGGCTGGAACGGCGTATCGACTAAATTCCGGCGAGTTTTGAACTCCGGCGAGAGTTTCCGATCGGGTTTCGTAAAAAACAGTATGTTTAAGTGTTCTAATGGGTGTGGAAGATTTGTAAGAGTTCATGGAGCCTTTTATACACGAAAAATTTGATCAAACCGACACAAAAATTAGTGGATTTGTCCCATTTTTAATACTTTTTTTTTAAACAAAAATCCCGATTAGTGCTCGTTTAATGCGTTCTTAGTGCGAATTGTTTAAGGAAAAGTATTATAATCATAATGGGTTAGGTCAAGAATGATGAAGGAAGTGGAAAAATTCGGTTTTGGTCGAAATTGGTGGATTTTGGTCGAAATCCGTAACTGTAGTGCTGTGCATATATTTCAGCATTAATTTTAAAATTAATATAAATATAATACTATCCTAATTAAAACACAAGTGAGTTGGTAGACCAGCTGGTTGGGGCTTGTGTTTGTGGGCGGAGGGTCTCGAGTTCGAATCTCACTTGCGACCGGTTCAACCACATTTTTTGATTAATTTTGAAATATTTACACTTTGGCCCCTCAAGTTTCATTTTATACAAAAACAGTCCCTAAAGTTTCAGAAATTTACAAAATCAGCCCCTGAACTTTTGAAAAATATTCAAAACAGACCCTGAAGTTTAGAAAATATGCAACTTTGGTCCCTGAAGTTTCGGAAAATGTCATAAATGGTCCCTGTATTAGTCAGTTAGTTAAACTAACAGGGTTAAGTTTTAAAGAAGGATTTATTATATAGGGATTAACTCAGTTAACATAATTCAGTTAAAATGAGTTTCTAAAAGTCAGTTTTAGTCCCTAGAGTTTAAGTTTGAGAAAATAGCCAAATGAACCTTGGACTTTTATTTCAAAAATATCTATTTATTTCTTTTATAAAATAAGTTTCAAAAATTACCAAAAAGAACCCAAAACTTATAGTTTGAAATAATTGCACTTTAACCCTCGTATTTATATAGTTTCAGAAATGACAATTTAGTCCCTAAACTTTGTACTTTCAAATAATGACGGTTTTAGTCCTCGAAATTAAAAAGTAATAACTTCAAGCAAGTTTCAAAGAATGTCAAATAGGTCCCTCAACCTATTGTTTGTCTATGTGTTGCCACTTGTCAGTATATTTCTGAGTTATCCACTAACTGTGCTAGCTGTGCTTTGTGCATCAAGTTTGTCACTAAAGTTTGTATGTAATGAGTGGGGTGACAGTATGAAATGTGATGCCTATGTATGTAAGTTACAGGAATCAGAAAGCAGTTTACGTTATCAGTAGTAATCAAGCACAGTCATTAGGCACGTAATTAAGATTAATTAATTGTACAGTACCTGAAATTTTGAGGGTTGTCACAGCAAGTGCACCCATCGCGAGCGTAGTATAGTGTTGGTAAAATATCAAGTTCATCCAAGGACACAAGAGCTTTTAGTACCGGTTTATCCTCAACGTCCAATCGATCCAATTTTTTTGAGAAAAGTTTTGAAACATGAAAATTAAACTAAAATGAAAAGATAAATAAAATTAAAAATAAATAGAAAAGATAGAATCACTTGGATCCAACTCATCTTTAATGTATCCTTTGATGATTTTCGCACTTTCGGACTTTTTAAGAGATTATCTTAGTTGTAGTAGTAGGCCCCTCTTTTGAAGGTGACGTTACCCTCAACCCAATGGTTTGAGTCAGCAGGGATACAATCCCAAAGGGTCGGAATATTGAAAGACAACTAAGCTAGTAATTTACGCGAAAAGTGGTAGGCCCTTCTTTTGATGGTGACGTTACCCTCGGCTAAGTGGTTTGAGTCAGCAGGGATACAATCCCAAAAAGCCGGTTTAAAGTATTAATAGTAGTTTACATATGAGGGGTTCAAGCTATTCGCACCCCCGCCATCCAATGCCGTTGGGCTTTGAAGGAGGTCCTAGTAAGCTTGAACCAAGTCCTCGCAGGATCTATACACTGAGCGAGACAAGAACTTTACCAAACCACCCTCCTAACCCCCTTCTAGGTAATTCACGCGCTTTATGTAGATCGTAAAGACACAAATGAGCAAATCAATGACATCATGAAGAAATGGTAAACAAAATTCACTTTCAACATAAGAAACTAGTTATTAAAGTCATTAATACAAACCCAATTAAAAAGTGCCGAAAGATTAAAAATCAAAAGTAATACATTAAAAACTTGTCTTCACCAAGTGATGTAAGAGTTTAGCCAAACATGGCCTTTGATTGACAAGAACTCTTACGATCAATCTTGGATCCCGAGACTACTACACACTCTAAAGATGGATGATGGTGGTGGGTGTTGGTGTTGTAGTGGTGGTGGAGTGGTGGCAAAGTGGGAGAGAAGTGGTTTGCCAAGGGATGACTTTGAAGTGAACCAAGCACCCCTATTTATAGCCAGAACAGAGCCCTGGCCATAGCCTCGTGTCCACTGGGCACTGCCCGTGGCCATCCTTCTTCTCTTCCTTCATTTAATGCAATTGTCAGCAGAGGACCCCACACGACCCCATGTCTTCTGGGCACGGCCCCGTGATCAACTCTTTGTTGTACTATCAAGATTCTGCAAATCTAAGAGTTGAACACGCCCCGTGTAGAGTTGGGCACGGCCCTGTGGTGGGCGTAGAAGCTTCTGCATGTTTGCCTTGTTGTGAAGGACATGACCACACCCCATGCTCAGCTGGGCACGGCCCCGTGGTCAGGTTCTGTTCTTCTTGTTTTATCTTGGGAGATGCTGCCGAGGGGTCGGGCATGTCACTTTATTCCTTCTTCTTATATTTATGTTGGTTTTGGCTGCTTATTTGTTCCTTTTGTTCTTTTAAGCTCGTTTAGTCCTGTAAATTCAAAAGGAAGAAAGAAACACGCTTTTTCCAACATTAGTACTAAAAAAAGGGTTAGTTTTATGCCTCATTTGATGTAATTTATATGTTGCATTTTGCACACATCACTATGCCCAAAAGTAAATATTTTTTCTTAAATTGTGTTGCAAATAAGTCATGACCAAATAAGAATGTAAATGAAATAAATACAAAATAAATTAGAACTTGGATTCCCGTCACTTTAAAGACAAGCCTAAAACTTTCTCTTCTACCCATCCCGTTTGGGTGTGTGAGCCACAATAAAGAGTTTTACTTGAGGACAAGCAAAGATTCAAGTGTGGGGGTATTTGATGTGCTTAGAATACAACATATAAATTATATCAAATACGGTGTAAAAGCAACCCTTTTTAGTACTAATGTTGGAAAAAGCTTGTGCTTTTGTTCCTTTTTAATAAACAGGGTTAAAAGAGCTAAACTGAACAGAAGGAGCGAAATAACAGTAGAAACCAACATAAAATACAATAAAGAAGGATTGACGCAACTTGCCAAGTCCCCATCCACATCCAAACCCGAGAAATAACAAAAACAGAAGCTCTGGCACTGGGCTATGCTCACCTAGCACGGGCCGTGCCTGGTGGGAATTCACTGCAGCAGAAAGAGACAACAACAAAAGACAAATCCAAAGCTCAACATGGGGTCGTGCTAAAGCAACACGGGGTGTGGTCAACTCTTGGATTTCTAGAATCTGAAGAAGTACAGCAAGTACATTGGCCACGGGCCGTGCCATTGACGCACGGGGCCGTGTTAGTACAACCCTGACACTGCAGTTAATGTAGAAGAGAGAGACTGATGGCCACGGGGCCGTGCCAGGCGGACATGGGCCGTGGTAGACGTTCTGTTTTTAGCTATAAATAGGGATGCTTGGTTTTACTTTAACTTATCCCTTGGCAAATCACTTCTCTCTCACTTGCCACCACTCCACCACCACTACACCACTATCATCCACCACCATCATCCATTTTCCATCTTTTAGAGTGTGTGTGTAGTCTCGAGATTCAATATTTATAGTAAGAATCTTTGTCAAACAAAGGTCATGCTTGGCTAAATTCTTACATCACTTAGTGAAGACATATCTTTTACGTATTTCTTTTATGATTTCCAATCTTTGGAAACTTTTTAATTGGGTATGTATTAATGACTTTAATAATTAGTTTTTTATATTGAAGGCGAATCTACTTAACCATTCTTCATATGTCGTTTATTCACATATTCGTGTCTTTACGGTCTATATAAAGCATATTAACTACTTGGAATGGGGTTAGAAGGGTGGTTGGGTAATTCTATGTCTCGTTCAGTGTATAGATCCTGCGAGAACCTGGTTCAAGTTTAGTACTACACCATGGATTGGCCGGGAATGACTGGCCCGACCGAGTAAGAAACCGCTTGAACCCCTTATTCATTAACTGCTATTAAAACTTTAAACCAACCCCGAGAGGACTGTATCCCTACTGACTCAGACCAACGGGTTGAGGGTGACCGCTGCCTGGAAGGGGGCCCACCACATTTTGCATTAATAACTTGCTTAATTATCTTTCAATATTCCAACCTAGTGGGATTGTATCATTGCTGACTCAAACCACTAGATTGAGAGTAACGTCGCCTTCACAAGAGGGGCCTACTACTATAACTAAGATAATCTCTTAAAATGCCCACAGTGCAGAAATCATCAAAAAGGTACATGAAAGGTAAGTCGGATCCAAGTGATGCTTTCTTGTCTATTTGTTTTTATTTTACTTTCTGTTTTTATCCTTTTATTAGTTTAAAAATCTTTTCTCAAAGTTTGGATCAATTAGACGTTGACGATAAGCCGGTATTAAAAGCTCTTGTGTCCTTGGACGACTTTGGTATCTTGCCATCACTATACTACATCCGCGATGGGTGCACTTGCCCTAGCGTGTGTGTAGAGTTATAGTAGAATATCGTGTTTTATAAATTTAAAACTTGAAATCGACGAGTAAAAAGAGCTAAAAATATACTAAAAAATATACTCACACCGACACACGTCATTATTTTTATGATTAATCGTTTTAGAATTATTAACGATCTATAATTTCATGGAATAAGTATGGGCATATATTTTTAGATTTAAATATGTAATTTAAATTACTATAGTTTGAAGTATGTCATAAAAATAATTTAGTTACGTAAATATGTGTACACCTTATAATTAAATTAGATAATTCAATATTTAAATCTCTAAAACTATAATATAGTTAGTGGTATTTAGAAACAATAAAAAGAAAAAAATTGTAAAAGAACAAGTTGAGACTAAAAAGCAAAAAAGGAATTGGGAGATAAAACATAAAAAAAGGGATGGATGGTGTGCTCAAGAATACTAAGGGGCTGTTTATTTATATTTTAATGAGTCTTTTTTTAATAGTTAGACCTTTTATTGGTTCAACACTTAATTGTTTAGACTGTTTGTTTTGTAAGTAGATGTTTGAATAGTTCAAACATTTGTCTCTTAATGGTTAAATATTATACATGCTCTTAATGATTAGTTCAAATCTTTTGCTGGTTCAACACTTATTAATGGTTTACACCTTTTAGACTATACGGTATGGGGGCCGGCTTAGGCCTGTCCTGGCCCGTAGCAGGTCCCCCACACCGTCCCCGAGCCCCGTCGCGGCTTATCCGGCTCCCACAAGGCGATTTTGACGGGCCTTGTTTTTGAAAATATAGCCGTTGAACGGCTATAATATTTAATAAAAAAATTCCCTTTTTCTATAAAACCATCTCATTTTATACTATTTTTCACCATTTTCTCCCCACTTTCAACCCAAAACACTCTAATTATTATACCATTCTTTTATAAAAAAATATCTTCTCATCCACAATGGCATCTAATTCTTGGTGGTCCTCGTCTTCTTCGGAGGAAGAGGAGATGTTTTATGCAAACGTTGTGGTAAAGGCGGCGCAGATTCTTATGGAGGAGGAAGAGGAAGACGCCTCGTCTGAAAGTGTTATTACCAGACGAATACGGATTAACAGAGACCGCCAAGGTTTGTCATTAATAAATTTTATTATCCTTATTCCTTATTTCCTCGTATTTATATATTTTTTTACGACAGGAGCGCACGAGAAATTTGTGAACGATTATTTTTCGGATGCACCACTTTACAATGCCGACATTTTCAAACGAAGGTTCCAGATGAGTCGCCGGTTATTCACACGGATTGCTGATGATTTGGCGGGGCTAGACCCGTTTTTCACGCAACGACCCGATGCACGGAATTATGAAGGGTTCACCACGTTACAAAAGTGTATTGCGGCCATTTGCCAACTGGCGTACTGGACAGTGGCCGACGCTTTCGACGAGTACCTACAGATGTCGGCAAGAACTACGCGGGAATGTTTGTATCGGTTTTACCATAATGTGGTGAAACTGTATAGCAAACAATATTTGCGGAAACCAAACGCGTATGATGTTCAACAGTTGTACCAAGCTCATGAAGCACGACACGGGTTTCCGAGAATGCTCGGTAGCATTGATTGTATGCATTGGGCGTGGCATAACTGCCCGAATGCGTGGCGAGGCCAATACACGCGAGGTGATCACGGCCATCCAACCTTAATACTTGAGGTCATGGCCTCACAAGATTTATGGATCTGACATTCTTTCTTTGGTCTCCCTGGTTCACTCAACGACCTCAACCTGTTATACCAATCGGCGATCTTTACCGATGTCGTTAATGGAACCGGTCCGGACACCCGTTTTACAGTTTCTGGGGTTGAGTATAGACGCGGGTATTATCTTGCTGACGGAATATATCTGTCTTGGTCTACAATTGTCAAGACTATTCCATTTCCCGAGGACGAAAAAAGGAAAAACTTCGCCAAGCGTCAGGAAGCTGCAAGAAAAGACATCGAACGTTGTTTTGGTGTTTTACAAAAAAATGGGCCATCCTTGAACAACCGGCACGTGCGTTCACACCGAAGAGGTTGCGCCTTTGTATGTACGCTAGCATTTTGCTCTTTAACATGATTATTGAAGACGAAGGTCGAGCGATTTGTGAGTATGATGAGAATGCATCTTACGGGAGTACTGTCCCGGTCGATCCGACGCAACAGGATTTAAACTCGTTCGCGCTAACCAACGACTACACACATGCAAACCTTCAACAGGATTTGGTAGAACATATATGGAACAACGCAAACGTCGGGGACGGTGACGAAGACGAGTAGTGTAATTTTTATAAATTTTTAAATCTAGTCGTTTTTTATAAATTTAGGTAGTGTAATTTTTTTTTGTTATGTAATTTTTATTTATGTTATTTAATAGATTTTATCATCTTCTTTTATGTCTTATTTTTTTCAAATTAAACAAATAAAAAAGTTAAACAAATAAAAAATTAAGTTGAATAGCCCTATCCTCCACCCTCTCAAAAGCAAGGAGACCCATTCTCCATGAAATGATGATGTGATGCCTACATAACGACCTATCATCATGGAAATGAGCCTCCCCATACCCACTAGCCTTACTAATTTGATATTTAACCCTTCAAAAGTTGCTCAGCCTCCAAGAGGGACATTCTACCCTGACCCTATTAAAAAGACAAAAAAGTCGCACTTTTCTTGGCTGCCTTTCTTTAGGAATCTCCTCCCTCATCAAAACAGCTTTTTAAGAAATTTCCCAGCAGGCAAAACTTCCATGAATCCACCTTCCGAACCCTAACACACCCCCAATTCAATGATGATTCCCGCTACCGCCTTTACATCGGCTTCATCCTCGTCTTCCAATTCAGCTGTTGTTCGAGTCGACAAAGCCACCAGCGACTTCTTGAACGGCCCTGATTGGACTCTCAACATCGATATCTGCGATACTCTCAACGCTAACCCTTGGTAATCTTCGTACGGTTTTCGTTGATTTTTATATTTGTGTTTTTTCATATGGGTTTCTTGTGTTTTAGGGTTTTCTTTTACTTGTAACTCAAGATAGTTCAAGTGTTTTTTACTTGGTTGTTGAGTTCATGCTGCGTTAATATGTAATTTTGATTAAAGAATCAGAAATTGATGTGTGGGATTTCTTGTTCTAGGGGTTTGATTATGGTTTATCAACTCTTTGATTACTGGGTGTGATATATGTTTTAATATTATGGTTCTATGTGTGTTGTTAAGATTAACTCCAGGAAAACTGAAGAAAAAGTTGCTGCTATTGAATTATTTTGTTATTGATATCATGGTTGTAAAAGTCGCTAAACGCTCCCTAGTCGGTCGACCGGGTAGCTGAGAGTACTCGACGTAGGCGGATAGTACTCCGACATGTTAAATTATAAAGAAATTGGTTTTCAGAAAGTTATACATATGTCAAATATCATAAATTTAATAATATTTAAAACAGAATACGTGAATATCAATATACATAAAAAAACACATGTTCGAATAGTAAAATATATTCAAAAATGATATCCATTCCTTTAAAAATGATATTCTTTCTTTAATATGATAGATATAGGAAATATGCTTCGTTTTTTTAAGTCAACTCGGGCCAAACTCGGCCCGAGTTGACTTACTAGATCTGATTCTGGCCGAAGTTGACCGTGTTTCATCGCTTCCGACTAATTAGTCGGAGTTGAAGAAAGTCGACTCGCAACCTACCTTGTAGCGATTACCCGAAGAGTACTCGCCCTTGGAGACCTTGTTTTACAACCATGATTGATATAGGGTACACCGACAGAGTATGCTATTGAAACATATTGGTAGCGGTTTATGTTTAATGTTTTACAAGCTAGTGGAAAGCTTGTTGGGTTTGTTTTGTTGAATCCTATATGTGTTTCTACTATATGTTTATGTAGTTAGGATTATTAAGTGAATACCGCATATCAATCAAGATTCCGTCACGGTTTTCTTCAAGTATCTGCTATTTTACTTTTTAGATATAACTAAACAAATGTATTTTTTTTCACTTGGGAGTTGTCTTTGTATTCGTGGGTGTTTATCTAAGTCGTTTATTAACTGCGCATGAGGAAAGTTGACTATCTTTGTGTGTATTTGTAACGGGTACACGCCGTGTTATAAATTTGACCGTTTATGTTTAAATCATTACGGGCAGAGTAGCTAAGGAAATATTATGAGCATTTATTCTTGTTTGTAGACGTTTCATGAGAAATAATGAGCGGATTGAACTCCATCTTGTTATGATGAGTATTACCAACCTTCTTTATATGCGACTAAAGCTTTTCTATGCACACAAACATTTTTATGTGTAAGGCGCTTCAAAACGAATGGAACAGTTTGTCAGAATTAGTGACTGTTTTAACAAATTTTCAGAAATTCAAATTAGCTTATTTTCGGTTCAAATCTAATTTTGTGGAAATTTATATATAATTTTGCGCTTGTCGTAAATCTTACATGTCTAAAAATCTATATTTTTTAGGCTTGCGAAAGATGTTGTCAAGGCTTTGAAGAAAAGATTACAACACAAGAACCCTAATGTTCAGTTACTTTCGTTGACGGTATTTCATCTATTTTAAACCTTTTGTAGTTTGTACCATTTTTTTCGATATTTTTTATTTTAGTTTATAAATCTTGAAGTGATGGTATATTGTGGATTGCAGCTTTTAGAGACGATGGTAAAGAATTGTGGTGAAAATGTTCATTTTCAAATTGCCGAGCGCAATCTACTCCCAGAGATGATTAAGATCGTTAAGAAAAAGGTGAATTTTCTATTTGACCATCCCTGTAATGAAGAAAGTTGACTTTTTACTTATTAGAGTCAAGTAGGTACTTTTTCACTTTTCAACAGTTACAAGAAGTATATATGTATATATTTTTGCAGACAGACATGCGTGTGAGGGAGAAAATATTGGTACTTTTAGACTCTTGGCAAGAAGCGTTCGGTGGCCGAGGAGGAAAATATCCTCAATATTACTTCGCTTATGATGAATTACGGGTAAAAATATTGTATATACACATTTTCATTATTACAAACAACTTGGTGATGTTTTTTTTTCGGCAAGTTTACAACATAAAATTATATTTTTTTTCGTTTTTTGGTATTACCTTATTATTACAGCAATCTGGAGTACAATTTCCTCAACGGTCACCTGATGCAGCTCCGATATTTACACCTCCGGTTACTCATCCATCTTCAAGATCCCCTCAAGCAAACTATGGAATGCCAATTAATTCTTCAACAAGGCTTGATGAAGCCATGGCTTCCGAGATTGAAAATTTAAGGTATTTTTACTTTCTGTTTTAGCTATTGGTGGTTTGATGAAGATAAATAATTGTTTCTTATCTTTTTAGTGCGTCAACGATCGAATCTATGAGGAATGTTTCGGATCTCTTATCTGAGATGTTGCAAGAAGTTGATCCAAATGACCGTGCGGTACGCATACTATTTTTTTTTTTTTTTTTTTGCAATTTGCAATTTTGTATCCTGGCTTATAAAATATAATAACATGTGACTCGTTTTTTTTGTTTGAATACTTGATTAATAGGCGGTAAAAGATGAAGTCATTGTTGATGTCGTGGACCGGTGTCGATCGAATCAGAAGAAATTGATGCAAATGTTAGCTTCCACAAGGTGTGTAAACTGTAAACCACTAATCTTTTTGGTTATAAACACCAACAACAAACTTTGAAGTGTGTGTACTTGCTTTTGATGATTTTTTGATTGTGTGCAGTGATGAGGAACTTCTTGGACAGGGTATTGAGTTAAATGACCAGCTGCAAACTGTTCTTGCAAAACATGACACTTTTGCTTCCGGTTCTCCAGTTCCTCTTCAAATTACAAGCTCCATTGCCCCACCTCCTCCTGATAATAATATGCCAAATTCTCAAATTAAACCTCCTACTGAAGAAGATGAAGAAAAATTGAAATCAAGTATTGCGGCAGTCTCTCCCCCTATGACTCCAGACTCAAAGAAGAAACCTCAAGAAGAAGACGAGGAAGAAGAAGAAGATGACTTTGCTCTGCTTGCTAGAAGGTTGATCCTTCATCCAAAATGTGCTATATTCTTGTTTAACGGGTCAAAGGGAATTTGGTTGAGTAACATTTTACCTAGAAAAGAAACGGGTTGACTTAAGTGTTTATTACATGAAACCAACCTATTCAGTTTGTTTTGACCCGCTCTCCAACCTGCCTATTTTTTTTTTTTTAAATATAATTGCTTATTTATTTAAAAGTTCCTCGTGGGTTATATTCTTTTTTAATAGGTCAAAGGGAATTTAATGTAGAAAATATGTTACCAGAAAAGGAAATGAGTTGACTTATTTGCTTTTTTTTTTATAAATATAATTGCTTTTTTTTTCAGTTTTACAATGTCTCTATCTCTGAAAGATGATTGCTTTTTTGTTGTGTTTTTGCAGGCACACGAAAGCACAAACGACTGTATCTCCAAATGGGGGTGTGATAAATGAATCAACGGATCCTTCAATGAGTATGGCTTTAACTGTAACCGATCCACCTCCACCAGTGAACACAACAAGAGCTGATGACATGATTGACTTTTTAAGCCTCACCTTATCATCTGTAACTACCACCTCTCCACCCTCCCAGCCACCACCAGCCGCCACGACCCCAACGCAAAACATTGAGCAATCACCACCAGTTCCAGCCGCCCCACAGACTTATCCCTACCAAACTCAGCAACCCTCAAATAGTTATGTGGTTCCATGGGCTCAGTCCGAACCACAACCACAGCCCCAGCCCCAGCCTCAGCCCATGGGCTATATTCCACCTCCATGGGCTGCAACTCCTGGATATTACGCCAACAACCCATATGCTTCTTACACATATGCTCCTCCTACATATAACATTCCTGCACAGCAAGTAAACAACATTCCTGCACAGCAAGTGAACTCGTATTCGAATAATCTGAGGGCAGCAGGCATGAATGGAGATGGTCGTGTCGGGTCGGGTCAAAGTCAACCGTTTATTCCTTCTTACAGATTGTTTGAAGATCTTAATGTACTTGGAAATCAGAAGACAAGTGGCACATCTTCAGGGAGTTCTTCTGGCCAAAGTATGATGAGTGGGAAAAAATGAAATAAAATAATGGATTTGTGAGTTTGGTACTATACATACAGTGGTTGGTTTGTGTATGTGTGTGCATTCATTTAGATCAATTTCTTGGATTTAGAACATAAACAAGGACCTGTTTTGTGTCACTTTTATTAAGATCTGAGTATATGGTTTCTGAAATAATCTTATTATTTTTTACAGTTTAGAACTGTATTTCAAAACATGACATTTTGCACTTCATAATTAACTTTAGTAGAAATTAAAAAAGATTTTAATTCATCTGTAGTAAATAAAATACATAATGAATAGTTGTAATTTATTTGTTTCTTTTTAGTTTAATCTTTTTAGTGTGGAGGGTTCAGAAAGTTGAAGAAATTCAACAAGTAAATGATGGTAGTGAGCTATGTGTATTGTGTAGTGCTACCTAAAATTTATTATTGATATTATTAAATCACATTTATATTAATAAATTTTTAAATTTCTATAATAGCTTGTTTGTGTGTATGTGTATTATATTTATAAACATATTTGAATGCTTAATAAACATTAAGAAGTTGATTGCAAATTAATTTATTAAACAAAAGTTGATTTTATACATGTTAATAATCATCAAGTAAAAATAAAACTTTAAATAACCGATCACAGCCTGATTATTGAAATTTAAATCAAAGGTACTAAGCATGGCTTCATTAGGAGCGGGATGGCTTCATTAGGAGCGAGCGTGATGGCTTCATCTAGAGCAGTAGTAGCGAGTAGAAGGTATACATTTTGTGAATATCAACTCTCCTTCTCCTTAACAAATTAGAAAAGCCCCCTCTCTCTCTCTCTCTGCCGGAACCCTAGTTGGCTCGACGATGATGAACAACGTGGATTAGAGCGCGAGGTTTATTCGGTTCCTACGTTTGGTTGGTGCCTCGATCTAACCTTTCCTTCTAATTGCTTTGTGTCTCATCCATTCGCTGGCTAGGCATTCTGCTCTCTTGCTCGGTGTTTCGTTCTGCGGTGTAGTGCCTGGGTGGCTCGACGCTGTTGGCTTTAGTGGTATAGCGTGCGAGGTCTCCTGGACTCTAGCGGTGGCTGTGAGTTGTGGCCTGACCTTTCATTCTATTCGATTACTGTCTCAGCCATTCGTTGCCCGGGGGGCCCTGGTTTCTTTGGTATTGCTTCTCGGTTATGGCGAATCCCGTTACCAAATTTTTCGTGGCCAACATTCCGGAGGGTTGCAGACCTTGGGATTTGGCTTCTCTTCTCAGGGAGTTTGGAGATATTGCAGGAACGTATATTGCAAGGAAAAGAAACAAAGATGGTCTCAAGTTTGGATTTGTCAGCTTCAGAGGGATTAAGGATTGGAAGGAGATGGAAAGGACGTTGAGGGGTGTCAAGTTAGACAATAACACGTTGGAAATCAACGTGGCTAGGTTTGCTAAGGAGAATGGGTCGATCGAAAATAAAATTTTCCACCAAGTAATGTTTTTGCTGGAACCAGGAAGGTGGAATCGGCCAAGCAACTCAAGACGAACAGCTACACTAAACCCAGATGCTCGTACAACATGGCGTTGAAGGACGAATCGGCGGTTAAGTTTGACGATGTGGTTGTCAACGTCAAGGCAGATACTTCTGCTTTGGTTAGTCGTTTAGAGAAAGCTGTGTTCACCAGAGTTAAGGATTTTCTACTTTGATAGCGATCAAGAAGCTTTTATCTGGGGTTGGCTTTGATGGTATTGAGATCCAGTATGTGGGGGGATTCAACTTACTGTTGGTTTTCGTGGACAAGGATTCTGCGGTCGAGTTTCTCAGCCGTGAAGAGGTGTGGAAGGCCTGGTTCTCCCATGCAGATATTTGGGCGGGGCATGCGCATGCTTACGAACGTGTAGCTTGGTTACGTGTTCATGGTGTCCCTTTGCACTTATTTTCTGACGAGGTCCTCCTTGACATCTGTTGCCGTTATGGGATTGTCGTTAAACCACCACAAATCTCGGACCAGGATAGTGACCTTTCCATGGTTTGTGTGGGAGTTTTAGTGGGAGAAGGCAAAAGGATCCTGGATGAGATTTCCATTGGTTGGCAAGATAAAAAGTATAGGATATGGGTCTCGGAAGATTTGGGGGATTGGATCCCTGATTGCATTGATGACGACGAATTGGAGGATGTTGAAATTGAGTCAAAGGAACAGGACCGGGAGAAGTTGTCGTCGGAATTTCTGTTTGATTCGGCCGGGAACAAGGAAGACGACAAGTCGGTGGCTAATGTTCTGGATGGGGACTCTCCGATTCTCGAGGAACAGATTGCGGCGCAGGAGGGGATTAATCCTAAGGATAGTAATGGCGGGCACGTTCACACACATGTTGGGAGGTGTGATCTAGGAGGGGGGACATTCGAGAAGGAAGGGGAAGGGTCTCCTTTAAAAAGCGTGCTTGGCAGTTTTGGCGGTTCATTGAATGGACAGGACAAAGGGGCCGGTAGGGCTGACTCTGGTGGGCCACTTTTTTTGGAGTTTAATATGGGGAATATGGAAACCAAAAGAACTGGGCTTAGAAAGCCTCTTATGGCTTAAGATAGGAAGGACAAAGCCCAAAAAGTTTCTCCTTCTGATAAAAGACCCAAGAAACGGTGTAAGCACCAGTTGGATGAGGAGTTTATTTTCCAAGTCCCCGTTCCGTCTCCGGCCGTTGAACCGGATGTGGCTTCTGACCAGGTCTTTGATCGGCGACAATTGTCTGGGGATTTAGATTTAAACCTAAAAGCGGTATCCGGTTCTTCGGAAGAAACTTTGGCGGAAGATTCCTTGGAATCGGTGGCGCCGGTCTCTGGTTCTAGGTGCAAGAATGGGATGGTTTTGGAAGAGGCGGTTCAGAAGGAATTTGGGGCTACGGTGAACATTGGAGCTCAACTAGGAGTGGATCTCAGGGACCGTTTCGAGTTGATGAAGGACATTTTTGGGTTTCCAGGTATTAATGGTGTGAACTTATGAATTTTCTTTCCTTCAATATTCGTGGTCTTGGGGGTTCAGAGAAGGCGGGGTGGGTTAAGAAGTTAAAAGTGAAGCATGGTATCTCTTTTATTGCGCTTCAGGAAACTAATAAGGAGTCGGTTTCCAAGTCGGGTCTTGTTAGGTTTTGGGGTAACAAAATTTTGGATTGGACAGTGTGGATTCAGTGGGTTTCTCGGGCGGTTTGGCTTGTATTTGGGATAAGTCGCTGTTCTGTCAGATTGGCGGATCCAAGAACAGGAATTTCCTTCATGTTAGGGGTAAAATTTCGGGTTCAGGGACTGTCCTAAATGTTCTTAACGTCTATGCCCCTCGGGGGGGTGCCAGCTAAGAAAGTGTTATGGGATTATCTGGTTCAGCTGATCTCTAGCTTCGATGGTCTCTGGGTGGTCTCGGGTGACTTTAATGCAGTCCGTTTTAGGGAGGAAAAGAGGAATTGCTCTTTCAAACATACCTGTGCTAATAATTTTAATTCTTTTATTTTCAAGGCCGGCCTGTTGGAATATAATATGAAAGGGAGAAGTTATACGTATTGTTCGGCCCATGGTAGGAAAATGAGTAAGCTTGATAGATTCTTGGTTAACCCCGAGTTCTTTAATTCCTTGCCTGAAGCGAGAGTTAAGGCGCTGCCAGGTTTTCTATCGGATCATTGTCCGATCATATTGTCTTCGGTTGCTAAGAATTTCATAGCTAGGCCTTTTCGTGTTTTTGATTCTTGGATAGGTATGGCTGGTTTTGACGAGGTGGTAGTTGGGGTTCTTAATGGTAGTAACGTCGCGAGTGGTCCCCCTGATGTGCTCCTTATGAGAAAATTGGGGATTCTTAGACAGAAATTGAAGGAGTGGAGGGATGATATGCTGCTTAAAAGTTCTGAAGTAGTGTCGTCGGCTTTGTCGGATCTCGAAAATGTGGAAGCTGTCTTGGAAGTGAGAGAGTTAACTGAGGATGAGGAATGGATCATTTTGGAAAGTAAAAAGATATTAAAAGAATAAGAAGAAAGGAAAAATAGGTATTTGAAACAAAGGTCTAGGATCAGGTGGGTCTAGGAAAGCGTCCAACGTTATTCATGGGCTGAGTATTGATGGTGTTTGGGTGTCGAAGCCTTCGTTCGTGAAGAAGGAGATTTTCAGATTCTTTAGAGATAAATTTGTGGATCCATGTGAGACTCGGCCTCGCCTTATCTGCCCAGGCATTAAACGAATTTCAGAGGTCGAAGCTCAGGAGTTGGAGGCCCAGTTCACGTGGCAGGAGATTAAAAGTGCTGTTTTCGATTGTGGGGATGACAGAGCTCCGGGCCCAGATGGGATAAATTTTCATTTTGTCAAGCATTACTGGTCCCTCATCGAGGACGATTTTTGCAACATTTTGGCTGAATTTTACGAGAATGGGGCGATTAACATGGGTTGCGGTTCTTCGTTTATTGCCTTAATTCCGAAAGTCAAAGACCCCATTGGTTTAAAAGATTATCGCCCAATTAGCTTAGTTGGTATCATCAACAAAGTTATTTCGAAGCTTTTGGCTAACAGACTTAAGAAGGTGTTGGATTCCATCATCTCCCTGACTTAATCCGCCTTCATTGGTGGTAGGTTTATTTTGGACGGTCCGTTAATCATTAACGAAATCCAGAATTAGATTAAAAAGGTGAAGAAGAAGAAGGTTTTTTTCTTCAAAATTGATTTCGAGAAGGCTTACAATAACATCAACTGGAACTTTGTGGTGGATATCCTTTCTCAAATGGGATTCTCTAATAGGTGGTGCACGTGGATCAGAGGTATTATTTCGTCAGCTAGAGCTTCGGTGTTGGTTAATGGCGCTCATACGTTTGAGTTTAAGTGCCACAAAGGTATGCATCAAGGGGACCCGATATCTCCTTTCCTATTCGTTATTGTTATGGAATCTCTGTCATGTATGATTTCAAAGGCTTGTGACTTGGGTATCGTTAGAGGTGTTGATCTCCCTTATGACGGTCCTTCTATTTCTCATTTGTTCTTCGCTGATGATGCCATTATCCTCGTGGAGTGGGACAGGGATATTATTCTTAATGTGGTTAGAATTCTGAAGTGCTTTCACGCGTGCTCGGGTTTGCACATAAACTTTGGCTAATCAAATATTTTCGGGCTTGGTGTGAATAATGGCGAGATCGATGATATGGCAGTGTTAGTCGGGTGTAAAGCGGAAGTATTTCCTTTTAAATATTTGGGTTTGACGGTTGGGGCGAATATGAATCGGATAAATAATTGGAGAGCGGTGTATGACATTTTTGAGAAGCGACTGTCTCTGTGGAAAGCTTCGTTACTTTCCATAGGGGGCAGAGTCACTCTGATTCGGTCCGTTCTTGAGAGTCTCCCAACTTATTTTTTTTCATTATACCGTGCTCCTGCTAAAGTAGTGGATGATTTGGAAGGCATTATCAGAAAGTTTCTCTGGGGGGTTCGTCTAGTGTGAAAAAGCTTCATTGGGTTACTTGGGATAGGGTTGCTTCGCCTAAGAAGATGGGAGGGCTTGGCTTACGTAACCTCAAGGAGGTTAATTTAGCTCTGCTCTCTAAGTGGGGATGGAGGTTCAAAACGGAGAAGGATAATTTGTGGGTTAAAGCGGTTAGTGCTATTCATTCGGGTGGGTCTGCTTGGGACTTTTTTCCAGGTAGAAAAGCTTTCGAAGGAGTCTGGTGTAATATTGTTTCTTTGTTAAAGAGGTCGGTTGTGGACAATATTCCTATTCGGAATTTTTTTCAAGGAGTGGTGGGCTCCGGTGAGAAAATTCTTTTTTGGCTTAACCCATGGCTGTTTGACATTCCGCTTAAAGATAAATTCCCCGCCTTTTTTCGTTTAGAGATGGTGAAGAATTGTAGCATCAGTGATAGAATAAATGGGGGAGGTTTATGGCTTTGGAAGCATGATCTGGACGCGGATTCAGAATGGAGGGAATGGAACGATCTTTCCTTGGCATTGGGTTCGGTTAGTTGTTCTTCTCGGGCCGACAAGTGGGTTTAGCTGGGGAACGGATCAGACTCCTTTTCTGTTGCTGCTGTCAAGAAGCTTATTGACGAGAAGAAGGACTTTAGTAGCCGCTATATCCTGGAGTGGTGTTCTTGGGTTCCGATAAAATGCAACCTTTTTATTTGGCGGGCAGAGTTGGATCCGATCCCTACTGTGGAGGCTCTTGCCAGAAGGGGGGTGGTGGTGGATGAACTGAATGCTGCTTCTGTAGTTCGGGATCGGACTCGGTCTCTCATCTATACACTTCGTGTCCGTTTGCGTTAAACCTTTGGGAGAAGATTAGTGTTTGGTGTTTCGGGTGCATAGATTTTTTGTGTTTTCTTTTAGAGATTTGACTGAAGTTCATAACTCCGGTTCAAGAAAGGAGTCGGAGAGAAAGGCGTTGCAAGGGGTTATCTACAAGGCTTGTTGGTTGTTGTGGAAGGCCAGGAATAATTTTCGGTTTAATGGCAAGAGATGCAGTGTGGAAGAGATTTTTTGTGAGGTTAGGACCGTTAGCTTCCTTTGGTATAAACATAGATGCAAGAAAGGATTGTTAGTTTGGGCGGATTGTTGTAAATTTGTGAATATGTAGTTTTCTTGTTTTTGTTGGCCGGCCCAGTTTTCGGGTTGGTGCGTTTCTAATGAAGTTCTCGTTTCAAAAAAAAAGTAGCGTAGTAGAAGGTAGCGTGGATCGATTAAAGAAGCACACGTAACAACGTGTCGGTGGCATTATAGCCGTCGTCTTTCAAGTTTTAGAGCATTGGTAGCAGTAATAGTAATTTGTAGAATATTTATTTAATGGGGTGTGATAAATACACCCAACATCTATACTTTCTATAAAAGGAGAAATCCCAATGACATAAGAAAAGCTGATGTGTCAGCAGGAGAGGTTGTCCAACAATGCTTTTCTTATGTCATTATTACATCATAAGGCCTAATATATAAAATCATTTAAAGTACATTTAATTTAATTTCAAAACACTGCCTTGTATATTCAAATGTAAAAGGTCTGGCCCACATTCCAAAGGGCAAACCACTGCCCATCTATAAGAAAGTAGCAGATGGTTCCTTTGGCAAACGTATACGTTAGCAGATGTTTTGAAATTGCGGGTAATTTGAAATTCAAAATGCACGGGGATATGTAATTTTCAATTAATGCATGTCACTCACTCACTTCTGTCAATCATCTTCTTATATAAACTGATTTATATTCTCATTTCACTCTTCATATTTACATTCTCGTGTTCTCTTCTTTTGTATTTTTAAACCACATTTCTAATGTATCTCTCCCTCAAATCCCTTCTTCTCAATACTCGACATTTGTTCATAAAGGATAAGAGAAAACTGAAGCTCTTTCTGACCCACTTTCAGAACAAATTTTGGGGATATGTGGTTTGCCTTGATGATGGTAATGTGATATATATGATTATGATTGTTTTTGTTTTTGTTTTTGATTTTTACTAAAGTTTTGTTATCTGAGTTATGACTAAATGATGATTGTGAATGATCTGAGCAGATGATGATGATGATTGTTCTACAGTTGTTTCCAGCATCATTGTTCCAACATCGTTTAAAGTATTTTTTTTGCTACTCCAATTTTGAAATTTTTAATTTTTAATTTTTAATTTTGAAGTGATATATTCTAATTATCGCTTTATATTTCACTCTAATCACAGTTATTTGAAATTCATACAATCTGTTGCGGGTTATTATAGGTTTGTATTAAAAGAAGCATAAAGTTAAATTAAACACAAAGAAAGATTATTAAATGTACATTTAAAATGATTTTTTCTTATGACTAAATGATGATTATATATGACTTTGGGCAGATAATGATGATGTAGAACCCACAGCAGTTCCTACTAAACGTAAGAAAGGATCTGCTACTGCTGTAAGATAAGATTTTATCTTACTAGAGTAATGGTCTTTCCTGCCTTTTTGTATTAAAAGAAGCATAAAGTTTGGTTTAAAGCAGCTCTTTATGAAGCAAGTTAAGGATTAAGTATATGAGGACAGGGCTACTCTTCAAAAGCTGAAGAAGTGTTTTCATGTACTGCATCTTGGTCTGTTCACGAGAGATCAGGTTTCTAGAAACCTGATGTTGATGCATTCAGTACTTCCATGGAGTTCATGGCGATTGTCGAAGATATACATTGAGAAGTTCGGTACTAGATGGAGTTTAAGCTAAAAGCACTAAATTTTTGTTGTTAGGTTCGTAAATTTCTTGGTGTTGTTGTTAGATTTTAAAGTTTCGTTGTAATTTTAAGCTGAATAAGTATTATTATGTAATTTTTAATATCATCTGATTATTGCAGATCGGTACTTTTGATGTAGAAGTGAAATTGTCTCTGATTTTAATTAGATTATGTTGATGTTGTATTAATTTCTGTTAGTGTATAGATCTGTCAAAGTTAAAGTTTGCCAAAAGAGAACATCTGCTGATCTAACGGCTGTTTGACTTGCTACTGTTGCCAACTTCTGTTGTTGCCTAATAGAGCTTTTCGAAGAATTTCCTCCTCTCAATTGCCAACATCTGTTGTTGCCAACATCTGTTTGACTTGCTACTGTTGCGAACATCTCCTACTTTAACAGATGTTAGCAATATCTTTGTATTGCAAATGAATAGATTTTTTATCTGAGTTATGACTAAATGATGATTGCTGATGTGTCAATTTCTTATCTGAGATTTTTTATCTGAGTTAAAATACATTTAATTTCAAACTACTGCTCTATATTTAAATGTCAAAGGTCTGACCCACATTCAAGAGTGCAAACTACTTCCCATCGCCAAGAAAGTATAACTTAGCAGATGTTTCCTTTGGCAAACATATACCTTAGCAGTGGTTTTGAAATTGCCGGTAATTTCAAATTCAAAATGCCTGGGGATATGTACTTTGCAATTAATGCACGTCACTCACTCAGTTCTGTCTTATGGTAAAGGCGTCTTATGGTAAATGAAGAGGTTAATTGTAATTATAATAACATGTTTAATTTTATATTTTTCCCATGGAAATGCATTAAAAGCCTAACGAGTATCGCATCATATTCTTTCGTCTGACGATGTATTTAGTCATAACCGCCTTCATTGGGTATATAAAATACATTGGGCAGATGTTTTGATCATTACGTTTTCATCCATCTACTCAATCATCTTCAAAAAAATTTTGTTTATCAATATCATTACAATTTCTTTTACTTTCAAAGACGTATTGGTTCACTGCAAAATGGAAAAATTTGGGTTTTAAGTGATTGTTGACGAGATTTTCACAAGTATCTCTACAGAAGATATTGACTGTTACAAATGTCTTTTCAAGAATTTTTATAGGGAATTGTTAAGTCATGGATTTCAGATGATGCATGCTCTCCGAAGTGGAGATTCAGTACAAAAGAAACTACTCTCCTTTAAAGACACGTCAATTGTCGTTGACGACGTAGTTGCTGGTAATTTGGATGTTGTTAGAAGCAAAACCTTAAGTTTTCCTAACAATGTCCACCCTAGCTTCTTACGTATTCTATCATCATTTAATGGTTTGTTGTTAGTTTGCAATGAAGGGATTTGCTGTGAGCTGATTCTTTGGAATCCAACTACCAGGCGCTATAAGGTTTTGTCTGATGACTACTTCAATTATAATCATGATCGAAACTCTGATACTGGTGGAATTTATTTTGATCAATTCAATGATCTGAAAGTGCTGAACATCAGATGTTACCGTAATGTAGCTGCTGCTCGTGTTTACTCAAGACGTCGTGAGTCATGGAGAACAATAAATTTCGGTAGCGTAAACAATTATGGTTCAAGTGGTTATTCATGGTCTACAGGAGTTTATGCTGATAAAACCATATATTTTATAGTTTCAAATTATTGGTATCCATTAGGTGAGTGGAACATCGTTGCTTTTGATGTTCTGAGTGAGACTTTCAGAATGCTTCATTTTCCAGAGAGTATTGTAGTCAATCCTTGCCAAGGGCATTTTTTGACCATCGCAAAGAACTTCTGAAAAGTCTACTGAGCTAACTACTGGTTTGCTCAGATATGAAGAAGAAGGCTGGATGAAGGTGTTTGTTTTCAATAATCCTCGTGTAGTTAATTATGTAGATAGGCGCCGAAGGACTAATATAATTGAAGACAACAAGTGGCTGATAACAAGCATCTGGGGGGATATGGTTGAAGTTGGTCTGAGCAACGAACTTCTGAAATACCTCCAACATGTTGACAACTACAATGGTCCGAAAGGAGCTTTACTTATCGAGACTACTGTTTCACCCATTGATTAGGAATTAGTATGTTGTATTTTATTGAATGTTGTTTGCTGTTTTGACACTTTTAGTTTTTATATAATTAGTTGTGTTAAAATTATTAACCATGTTTGTTATTTAAATTAAGTAAATAAATATTTATGTTTGAGAGTGTAAAAGCTTGTAATATTGGCAAAGGTCTGTTTAAATGATCAAAGCTCTGTTATTGGGAACAGATGTTTGAAAATAAAACAGTGGTTGATACATCTGTTGACTTAGGTCAACAGATGGATGAACTTTGTATGATGTTTCACCCATTGATTAGGAATTAGTATGCTGTATTCTATTGATTGCTGTTTGCTGTTTTGAACTTTGTTTATTATATAGTTACCTCTGTTTGACACTTGTAGTTTTTATATAATTAGTTGTGTTAAAATTATTAACCATGTTTGTTATTTAAGTTAAGTAAATAAATATTTAGGTTTGAGAGTGTAAAAGCTTGTAATATTGGTAAAGGTCTGTTTAAATCAACTGCTGGATTTTGGTATCACTGCCTTAAAGACACCACTCATGTTGGACAGTCATGCAGTAGAAAATATCATCAAAAATTCAGTTTCACATTCAACCACCAAGCACATTGATATCAGACATCACTTTGTGAGGGATTGCTATGAAAAAAGTTTGATTTCTCTGCACCATGTTCCAGCTAAAGATCAGCTGGTAGATGTGCTAACAAAGGCTTTAGACACATCTACCTTTGAAAGCTTGATCTCTAGGATTGGCATGCTGAACATGGAATAACAGGCAAAATCCTGTTTTTCTATGAATAAAAGCATTAAAATGTTTTCAGAAAATAAAAAATTCATCCTTAAAAATAGCTAAAAATGAAAATTTTCATTAAATCCTTAAAAGTCTGCCATAACCACTGTTTGTTTCAAACATCTGTTCTGCTGAATATTATCCACTGCTGAAAGTCAACCTCTGTTCTCTTATTTTCTTTGTTAATCACTGTTGTTAAACCTCAGTGTTTTAATCCACTGATAGGCTATCCACTGATAGTTATAGTCAGCCACAGTTTTCATTTTCAGCACTGTAAACCACTGATATTGATTCATCAGTGGTTTCCTAACAATTGTCATCCATTATTCATCAGAGGTTGTCACGTGGACAGTACTTAGCCGTCAGATCTTTTTTAACCGCTGCCACATCAGCATTCACTTTTTCCACCTATAAAACCCTGATCATAACCCCAAACAGGGTTTTCACTGTCGAGTCGAATTCAAAATTCCTTTCAAAAGCAGTTTTCACCAAATTCTCTCAAATCACTCATCTTCTTCCTTCGTTCTTAACCACCTTCGATTCATCATGGATCTTCCATTCAAAACCCGTCATAACTACCTGTGTACACTTGCAAAAACAAGTCAAAACACATATTTTCATTCCGTGATTGATGCACTTTCATCTTCAAAGTACAAAACTTTGTTGACTTGCAATGAAACCATCTACCTGGATACCTAACGAGAGTTCTGGAAAAATGCAAAGCTTGAAACTAAGGACAAAAAGACCTTAGCTATTACTTCATCAATAAGGGGAATTCCATTTACCATCACACCTCAAACCATTTCAGAGGTTTTTGAAATCAATGATCTTACAGGTAAAAGCTCTTTCCCAAAAACAAAGTACCAAACTGATTTCATTGAGAGAGGGTATGAAGAAGAAATGAAAAAGGATACTTTACAAAAGGGCAGTTTTCCACCTGCCATGAGGTTTTTATTCCATAGCCTCCTCATGTGTGTGTCAAATAAAACAACAGCTTTTAACGAAATACCTTTGAAAATCCAATACCTGGGCTATGCTATCATGGCTGAAGAAAATTTTAACTACTGTCAGGAGATTTTCAATAATATGGTTAAGAATGTTAATAAAATATCATTTTTATTGTTTCCAAGGTTTTTAAGTTTTTATCTTCAAAAGAAATTTTCAAAGGATAATGCACATGTGCTTATCCAAGGAAATCCTATTCAAATAAACATCCTAACTTCTGAAACATTCACAAGGATGTCAAAACCTTCAAAAACACAAACAGAGGTACCTGAGTAGAATTTAGCAGCAACAACTACTCCTCAGGCCCCTGCTGTTGAGCCCACTGCTCCTGGTGATCACAGCAGCACAACCCCTGCTGTGGAACCCACACCAAAAATAAAAAAAAAGACCAAAAAGAAAACTATCCAAAAGCCCCCCAAACCCACCAAAAAGGTGACTCTGGAAGATGAGATCCCAGAGGTAACACATGTGACAACACAAAAGTCACCTGAAACCACTGCTGCTACTTCCTCGCAGCAGATGGAAGAAATATCTCAACCTGAGCTTAAAACTCCTCCTGCATCCTCTCAAAAGGATCAGGTTGTATCAACAGGGACACCATGTCACACCCCGACCGCGTAAAACAACAAATCGCGGCGGAAACATCGGGGCGTGTTGCGACAGAATTAATTGTCTCATAACCATGGCATACAAAGTTTTATTTATTTATTAAACAAGGGTGTTTCATTGTTTCAAACAGGTAATTAAAGAGTTCAGAACATAATTAAACATAGTCTATCTTCTTTTAAAGTTTCTAAGGCACAGGTCCGCCCTAGTATCATGATCAACATCCTATGGAAAAGCACCTGAAAACACATGTGAAAATAGGTACGTCAGCATAAAAATGCCTGTGAGATACATAGGTTTTGTGAAAATAAGATTCATGACTTATGTTTGAGAAAATGTTTAGTCATGAACCTTGTTATTTGCTTTGTCTTGTAAATCATTGAAAACAATAAGATCAGATGATATGTATAAGTAATTGTCAGGTTAAATAGATAACCATGTAAAAATGTGTTTGTATAAGATAAGTTGTTTGTAAATCAATGTCTTGTGAAAAGTATGTTATTTGTATAAAATGTTCTATGTCTCAAACTGAAATGATTCAAATAACGTTACGCCATGTAATACCATACAAACACTTATATATAGGAAGTACCAGCGGCGTATCCACCATGCTTGTATCATATTACACACGCATCGTTAACTTAATCACTTAATCAAACCAAACCGATGTAAGAAGTCTATGTTTAAACCATATTGTCAAATGTATTGAATAATATATCAAAGTGTTTATGTCAAGATGTAAATCATGTCAAATGTCTATGTCAAATATCCATGTCAAATGTCTATGTCAAATATCCATGTCAAATGTCTATGTCAAAATATCCATGTCAAATGTCTATGTCAAAATGTCATGTATGGCAAGTGAAATGTCTCAACTAAACCATATGCACAAAAACAAAGTATTGAAGTAAAACTTGGTTTAAATCAAAGCTATGTTTTGTGTAAATGCATGCAACTATTTAATATGAACATTTATGTGGTATTGTGAATATGCATACATCCAAGCCTGGCGACTGTGGTGATAAAACCCTTTAAACAAATTAAAGGTCTATCTGTCTTAATGTCAACGAATTCGGTCATTCCTTTCTGTCCCCTTACCCTGGGATGTCCGGAACGGGAGTTGTCAATTCCCATGGTACCACTACCTACTAACGAACGGCGTAGCTAATGTTAATGGATATATTGTCCCATGTAAACAAACCAAATGTCATAACAAAATGTGAGCATGTGAAAACAATGCACTAAGTATGTAATCAAATGAACATACATTGCGTGAAATGTCATGTAAAACGATGTACTAAGTAATGCACACAATGGGCATACCTAGCATGAAATGTAATGTAAAACAATGTACCAAGTAATGCACACAATGGGCACACCTAGCATAAGATGTAATGAAATCATGTACTATAATGTACTAACGAACATAGCAGTATATGATGTGAAAACAGGAAAGCATGAAAGTAACAAGTAGGCACATGTGTTCCACCCCAAAACAGTTTGGAAAACAGTAAAAGAGGGGTCTATGTACTCACTTGTGATTGCTCAGATGTCTAAAGATAATCACCAAGTAATGCTAGAGATCTCAGAATCAAACGGCACCTAATATAGGTAACTATGTTAATAAACCGGACCTTAATCGGATGATTGGATAGAATGAGGTTTCGTAAACCAAACGAGTGTAGAGACTCGTGTCATTTGGTTTAACAAAGCCTACATACTAAATGAAACTTAACATAATTGTTTACGACCCATTACGACCCGTTTAGGAAGCTTATGCTACTTTAACGCGTCGTGCGCGTGAAACGCGTTCGGACCGCCTAACTAGTCCTATGACAAGTATTATATGCCTAAACATGTTACATAATCAGTTACATGACAAAAGTTTAGGTTACATATGCTAAATTACCAATTATGTATGAAAAGGGTATTTTGGTAATTTACCTAAGGCATATAAACTACCTATCATACAACTACTTAAACGATGTGACCATAGGGTATAACCTCGGAAGGTTATTCCCTACCTACTATGGTCACCTAATGTATTTGGTCGGATCCTAATGATCGACCAAACTGGGTCGGGTTCGAAGGTATAGGCGATTTATTAGATCGCCTACCCTACGACCCTAGACAACGTGGTAATCAGTAGGCATAGTCCCAAGGGACTATGACCATCGTGATTACAATCACGTTGCGAAGTTCAAACGAACTTCGCATTGACCATTACTGGTCAACGCTGAAAGTCAAACAAAGTTTGACTTTCTGACTCGAAAAGCAGTAAAATAAGGAAAAGAACGAAAGAATACTTACGAAGGGTCCCCGAATGCTAACCCAGATCAAAATAGCTCAGGTATGAAACGAAGGTTCCAACTTAGAGCTTTCTTAATCAGATTTGTGGGTTTTGGGGTTGAGGGTGGATGGGTATTTATAGTTTTCGGTGAACCGTTGAGATCGTTTCTTGGAAAAGGGGAAAAGATCTAGTCCGTACACTTGTTGCAAGGTTATGGAAGCTTAATTCCATCCTTATCTAGTGACTAAGCAAGTGAAAATATGTGGAGGATAATTAATCAGCTGCAACTTGTGTTTAAAACACTTAATCTGGTCAGATCATGCAGTCGCGTAGCGCGACTGGCAAGCCTCTAGGGCTCGCGCTACGCGACACCCTCACCTGTTTCAGAAAAGTTTCAAAAGTTACAGATTTGGTCCCTGCACGTGTTTTAAGGCATTTCCGACACTTCCAAGGCCCGTAAAGCCATCTTTAAGGCCCTAAAATGTTGCCTAAACATTGTGGACATGAAACATGTTCAAAAATATGTCGGAGGATGGTTCGTTTGGTCGTACGAACGCGATGTTCGCTTAATTACGACGGAATACGCATAAGCGCGAAAAACGATCCAAATGACGCAACGAATGGATTTTTCTTAAGGCGAACACTAAAATATAATGTAGTCATGCTTACATAAATTTTTGGATGTCCAGATGTATTCAGAACGTAAGTTATGCGCGAAAATGCAAACTTGTGCACTTTTTGACACTTTTAGTCCCTGAATGACCCAAAAGTTTATTTTAGCACACCGAACCCCTCAAAGCCTATTTCTAAGCTATGTAAAGGATATTTAAGGTGTATTTAACTTATGGTTATGTTCCGGAATGTTCGTTACAGTTCAAATTGACATACTTTCGCAGTTTGTCATATTTAGTCCCTGTAAGCGAATTAACTTGTTTTTGCCATACCAAAGCCTTCAAAACTTATTTCTAAGTTATGTAAAGGTTATTTAAGGTATGTTGAGTATATGTTGATGTTCCGGAGTATTTCTCGCATTAAACTGGGTACGTTTACGCACTAGTTTGCGTATAACTCTCCAGAAAGCGATGTAGAGTTTGAAATTATATCAAAGTCAAAACATGAAAAATGTAAAACATAACAAAACAAACATTGGGATCAAATAACATTGTTTTATTGATAACAGAACTGTTCATAGTGATTACAAGCACAGTTGTTACAGTCTCCCCTACTTGTGGAAATTTCGTCCCGAAATTTATTTAGAGGAAACTTGTGGAAAAAGATGTGGATATTTCGCCTTCATTTGATCTTCGCGTTCCCAAGTAAACTCAGGTCCACGTTTAGCTTCCCAGCGAACTTTGACCAAAGGAATGCGCTTGCGTTTAAGCCACTTGACTTCACGTTCCATGATTTCCACTGGTCTCTCAACAAATTTCAGTGTTTTGCCAACACGAATTTCGTCAAGCGGTATGGAGAAGTTCTCATCAGCTGTACACTTCTTGAGATTGGACACGTGAAAAGTTGGATGAACATTTCCTAGTTCAGGAGGTAACTCAAGTCTGTAGGCTACCTTTCCGATTCTTTCGACGATCTTGAATGGTCCAACGTATCTAGGTGCAAGTTTTCCTTTCTTTCCAAATCTGATCACACCTTTCCAAGGTGAGACCTTAAGTAATACTCGATCACCGACTTGAAATTCCAAGGATTTGCGTTTTGGGTCCGCGTAAATCTTCTGACGGCTTCTAGCTGCCTGAAGGTTATCACGAACTTTCTTGACCTTGTCAGTTGTCTCTAAAATGAGGGCAGGTCCAGTAAGTTGAGCCTCGCCAATCTCATTCCAGCAGACTGGTGAACGACATTTTCGACCATAGAGAGCTTCGAAAGGAGCCATTTTGATGCTGGTGTGATAACTGTTGTTGTAGGAGAATTCAATCAATTTAAGATGTGAATCCCAGCTACCACCAAAATCGATCACACAAGCTCTTAGCATATCCTCCAGTGTCTGGATTGTTCTCTCAGATTGACCATCCGTTTGCGGATGATAAGCTGTGCTCAGATTAAGTTGGGTCCCCATGGCAGATTGCATGGTTCTCCAAAAATGAGAAGTGAAACGAGCATCTCTGTCATAAATGATGTTCAAAGGAACACCATGTCGAGCTACAATTTCATCTACATAGATTTGAGCAAGTCTGTCAGCAGGAAAATCCTCACGGATTGGCAAGAAATGTGCTGACTTTGTAAGACGATCAACGACTACCCAGATGGCATCATGACCTTTCTTTGTGCGCGGGAGTTTGGTAACAAGATCCATAGTAATGTTTTCCCATTTCCAAACTGGGATCTCTGGTTGCTCCAATAAACCAGATGGACGCTGATATTCAGCCTTAACCTTAAGACAAGTAAGGCATTTTGATACGTATAAGGCAATGTCTTTCTTCATACCAGGCCACCAATAGTGAATACGAAGATCCTTATACATTTTATCTGAGCCCGGATGAATAGAATAACGCGACTTATGGGCTTCATCCATAAGCAAGGTACGAAGATCATCCTGGCTTGGGACCCACATACGGTCCATGAAGTAATATGATCCATTGTCCTTCAGTTCCAGAGCAGGTGTTATGTGGTAGGGAAATTCCTTATCCATTAAACCTTGTGAAACACAAGATTGTTGAGACTGAGAAATGCGTGCTTGGATATCGGATCGAGCTTGAATAACAGATTGAACACGTACACAATGAAGCTTAGTACGTTCCTTACGACTTAATGCATCAGCCACGACATTCACCTTACCAGGATGGTAGCGAATTTCGCAATCATAGTCGTTTAAAAGCTCAACCCAACGTCGCTGTCTCATGTTGAGTTCTTTCTGGTTGAAGATATGCTGAAGACTTTTGTGGTCAGTGAAAACCACACATTTTGTACCGTACAAATAGTGTCTCCAGATCTTGAGAGCGAAAACAACTGCACCCAACTCAAGATCATGAGTGGTGTAGTTCTTCTCATGTATCTTCAACTGCCTCGATGCATATGCTATGACTTTGTTCCTTTGCATCAGAACACAACCAAGACCCAATTTTGATGCATCACAATACACAACAAAATCATCATCACCCTCAGGCAATGATAGAACAGGCGCATCGCAAAGCTTCTGCTTCAGGTGTTGAAAAGCTTCCTCTTGTTTGTTTCCCCAATAAAAGGGCATTTTCTTCTGAGTTAGAGCAGTTAGAGGAACTGCAATCTTCGAGAAGTTTTCTATGAAGCGGCGGTAATAACCCGCTAAACCAAGAAAAGAACGAACTTCAGTAGGAGTAGTAGGCGTATCCCAATCCTTAATCGCACTGATCTTGGAGGGATCTACATGAACACCTCGTTCGTTGATAATGTGTCCCAAAAATTGAACTTCTTTAAGCCAAAATTCGCACTTGGAGAATTTGGCGAAAAGTTGCTCTTTCTTCAGGAGTTCCAGAGTAAGATGAAGATGCTGCTCGTGATCAGCTCGCGTCTTAGAGTAAATCAAGATATCGTCAATGAAAACAATGACGAACTGATCCAAATAAGGTTTGCAAACCCTATTCATTAAGTCCATGAAAACAGCAGGAGCATTAGTCAAACCGAATGGCATGACTGTGAATTCATAATGCCCATAACGAGTACGGAATGCTGTCTTCGGAATGTCTTCTTCTTGCACCCGAAGTTGATGATATCCAGATCGCAGATCAATCTTCGAGAAATAAGAAGCGCCTTGTAACTGATCAAAGAGGTCGTCGATGCGAGGTAGGGGATATCGATTCTTGATGGTAAGCTTGTTAAGCTCACGATAATCGATACACATCCTAAAGGATCCATCCTTCTTCTTAACAAAGAGAACGGGAGCACCCCAAGGTGAAAAACTAGGACGTATAAAACCTTTGTCAGAGAGCTCCTGAAGCTGTTTAGACAACTCTTGCATCTCAGACGGTGCAAGACGATATGGAGCTCTGGCTATGGGATTTGCACCAGGTACGAGATCAATGCGGAACTCGACTTGGCGTGCTGGAGGTAGACCAGGTAATTCTTCAGGGAACACTTCAGAATAATCCCGAACGACAGGAATATCTGAAATAGAGTTACCCTTGCCTTTATCTTCTGTAACATGTGCTAAGAAAGCCACATAGTTCTTCTGTAGATACTTCCGAGCTTTAAAACAAGACATGAGTCTGAGACCACCGATAGGCTTCTCACCTTGAACCTGTAGGATCTCGCCTGTCGAAAGCGGCACACGAACAATCTTCTCGGAACAAACTATCTCTGCGTGATGCTTGGATAACCAATCCATTCCCACAATAACGTCAAAGCTTCCAAGTTGCATAGGCACGAGGTCAATAGGAAAAAGATGGTTGTTAAGATTCAACTGGCAGTTGCGAAGAACAGAATCAAGAATAATGGGTTCACCACTAGCAACCTCTACTGTCAAAGATTTACTTAGTTTTGTTCTAGACACTCGAAGCATTTGCTCAAAAGACAAAGACACGAAACTCTTATCGGCACCAGAATCGAAAAGAACAGATGCAGGCTGATTATTAATAAAGAACGTACCGTTCACCACATTATCGTCAGCCTGTGCCTCTTGGGCATTCATGTTAAAAACTCGGCCTCGAGCCGGAGCCGGATTCTGGTTCTGGTTCTGGTTCTGGTTGGCTAGCCTTGGGCACCGGTTCCTGTAGTGGGTCAGATCCCCACAATTATAACAAGCACCTGGTGGGTATTGTGGTCTTGCAGCTTGACCCTGTTGCTGAGCAACTTGTTGAGCCAGGTTCTGAACCGCGGGATTCTGAGCAGATCGACAAACATTGGCAAGATGGCCTGATTTCCCACAGTTAGTACAGAAACGGCATGGAAGTTGCGGCTGGTGGTGACTGTTGCATCTATTGCACAAAGGTGCATTCCCTGAATAGGGTTTCTTTGCTGGAGGCTGTGCGGGTTGGTTGGGAGCTACCTGGTTAGCTTGAGTAGTGATAGCAAAATTTTGGGAAGCCTTACGCTTCTTCGCCCTCTTTGAAGAACCAGAGTTCTTTCCATTCAAGTTTTGACCTTTCTTGTTATCTTCCTTGTCAGCCGACTGCTTCTTGCCCTTGTCACCCTTCCGGTGTAACTTGTTCTTCCGGATCTGTGACTCAGTCAATGTCGCAGATAGCTCGATCGCCTGACGAAGTGTGGCAGGGTTACTACCAGTAAGAATGTCTTGTACCGAGTCAGGTAGGCCATCGATGTATCTCTCGATAGCCTTGTCGAGTGGGGTGACCATTGTTGGGCAAAGCAGACTCAATTCTTCAAACCGATCAGTATAAGCCCTGTGCTCACCACTATCTTGCTTCAAAACATCAAACTCTTTCTCCAACGCTCGCTGTTCATGGCGAGGACAGAATTCCCTCATCATAAGGGCTCTAAGTTCAGCCCATGTCTGTGCGAGAGCAACTTCTGCACCCCGGTCTCTCATAACCCCGTTCCACCATGTCAAAGCCCTCTTCTGAAATACGCTCGAGGAGAACTCGACCTTGCGATTATCCGGACACTGCACATGGCGAAAAGTATTCTCTATGCTCTCGAACCACTGAAGAAGCCCAGTCGCTCCCTCAGAACCACTAAACTTGAGTGGTTTAGCCTGGTTAAAATCCTTGTATTTGCATGGAACATTGTTGTTGTTGTTGGCCTGGTTCCATTGAGCAAAGAGATTTGGAAACTGAGCAGCCATCTGCTGCGCAATAATTTCTGCCAGCTCGGCAGTAGCTATCTGATTCTCGCGTCGAGGAGGCATTCTAAAAGAGGAAAACATGAAAAGAAACGAGTGAGATGATTGGATGAAAAGAATGAGATGATAAAAACAAGAATTGCAAACAACATAGATGGTGGTCATTCGTCCGTATCACAAAGCAAACAAACGACACACAGTGACTAATCAAAGTAAATGGATCAAAAATAATGTATAATGAAGACATGCTCGCCTATAAGTGAACACTCATCCCAAGAATTCCCAGGTAAGCACAACTGGTCTCGCGTCTGATGAGATATATACGAAGTGCTTGACTAGACAGAAAACCCAGAATACAGGCATTCACCCTTCCAGTTTGCACATGTTCACATTATTTAAAACCCAAAACGTTTGACGGGATTTTTGAAAATTAGAAGGCACAAGGCCAAAAACCAAACTGAAAAGGGTTCAAAACCTTACAATTGAGGGTTCAAAACCTTGTAATAAATCATTCAAAAACAGATGATTGTTTTTCAAAAATCGTTTCGGAAAAAATTTTGGTTCCTTGTTTTGTTAATCACCTAAGGATAGGTGATGTACATGTTTTAAGATCTAAACACAAGGTAACTTGTGTTAGGTTCCTAGAAAAGTTATAGTCTAGGTCAAAGCATTACTAATAACCTAATTCCCTATAACCATTGGCTCTGATACCAACTCTTGTGTCACACCCCGACCGCGTAAAACAACAAATCGCGGCGGAAACATCGGGGCGTGTTGCGACAGAATTAATTGTCTCATAACCATGGCATACAAAGTTTTATTTATTTATTAAACAAGGGTGTTTCATTGTTTCAAACAGGTAATTAAAGAGTTCAGAACATAATTAAACATAGTCTATCTTCTTCTAAAGTTTCTAAGGCACAGGTCCGCCCTAGTATCATGATCAACATCCTATGGAAAAGCACCTGAAAACACATGTGAAAATAGGTACGTCAGCATAAAAATGCCTGTGAGATACATAGGTTTTGTGAAAATAAGATTCATGACTTATGTTTGAGAAAATGTTTAGTCATGAACCTTGTTATTTGCTTTGTCTTGTAAATCATTGAAAACAATAAGATCAGATGATATGTATAAGTAATTGTCAGGTTAAATAGATAACCATGTAAAAATGTGTTTGTATAAGATAAGTTGTTTGTAAATCAATGTCTTGTGAAAAGTATGTTATTTGTATAAAATGTTCTATGTCTCAAACTGAAATGATTCAAATAACGTTACGCCATGTAATACCATACAAACACTTATATATAGGAAGTACCAGCGGCGTATCCACCATGCTTGTATCATATTACACACGCATCGTTAACTTAATCACTTAATCAAACCAAACCGATGTAAGAAGTCTATGTTTAAACCATATTGTCAAATGTATTGAATAATATGTCAAAGTGTTTATGTCAAGATGTAAATCATGTCAAATGTCTATGTCAAATATCCATGTCAAATGTCTATGTCAAATATCCATGTCAAATGTCTATGTCAAAATATCCATGTCAAATGTCTATGTCAAAATGTCATGTATGGCAAGTGAAATGTCTCAACTAAACCATATGCACAAAAACAAAGTATTGAAGTAAAACTTGGTTTAAATCAAAGCTATGTTTTGTGTAAATGCATGCAACTATTTAATATGAACATTTATGTGGTATTGTGAATATGCATACATCCAAGCCTGGCGACTGTGGTGATAAAACCCTTTAAACAAATTAAAGGTCTATCTGTCTTAATGTCAACGAATTCGGTCATTCCTTTCTGTCCCCTTACCCTGGGATGTCCGGAACGGGAGTTGTCAATTCCTATGGTACCACTACCTACTAACGAACGGCGTAGCTAATGTTAATGGATATATTGTCCCATGTAAACAAACCAAATGTCATAACAAAATGTGAGCATGTGAAAACAATGCACTAAGTATGTAATCAAATGAACATACATAGCGTGAAATGTCATGTAAAACGATGTACTAAGTAATGCACACAATGGGCATACCTAGCATGAAATGTAATGTAAAACAATGTACCAAGTAATGCACACAATGGGCACACCTAGCATAAGATGTAATGAAATCATGTACTATAATGTACTAACGAACATAGCAGTATATGATGTGAAAACAGGAAAGCATGAAAGTAACAAGTAGGCACATGTGTTCCACCCCAAAACAGTTTGGAAAACAGTAAAAGAGGGGTCTATGTACTCACTTGTGATTGCTCAGATGTCTAAAGATAATCACCAAGTAATGCTAGAGATCTCGGAATCAAACGGCACCTAATGTAACACCTGTGCCTCCACGGCCATCAAACAAATGCCAAACCAATGAAATAATGTATTTCATACTTTGGACTTGTATGAATATGTGTATCTTTTGCACATATCGACTCATGTTCGATTTCAAACTCTAAATCGCTTTCTGGAAGGTTATATGCGCACCGATGCGTAAATATAACCAGTTTAATGCAACAAACACTCCGGAATAGTGACATAGGTTTAACATACCTCAAATAACCTTTACATAACTTATATATAAGTTTTGGAAGGTTTGGTGTGATGAAATCAAGTTTAATCGCTTACAGGGACTAAAGTTGACAAACTGCGAAAGTATGCCAATTTGAACTGTAACAGACATTCCGGAACGTGACCATAAGTTAAACATACCATAAATATCCTTCACATAGCTTAGAAATAGGCTTTGAGGTGTTCGGTATGCTAAAATAAACTTTTGTGTCATTCAGGGACTAAAAGTGTCAAAAAGTGCACAAGTTTGCATTTTCGCGCATAACTTACGTTCTGAATACATCCGGACATCCAAAAATTTATATAAGCATGACTATATTATATTTTAGTGTTCGCCATAAGAAAAATCCATTCGTCGCGTCATTTGGATCGTTTTTCGCGCTTATGCGCATTCCGTCGTAATTAAGCGAACATCGCGTTCGTACGACCAAACGAACCGACATCCGAGATATTTTTGAGCATGTTTTAAGTTCCCTATACTTTAACTTCATTTTAGAGCTTTGAAATGGGGTTAACGGGCCTTAAACGTGTCAAAAATGGGCTGATTGCACTGCAGGGACCAAAACTGTAAATCTGCCAAAGTTGTTACCTTACGGACCTCAACATTGGCAGCTTTACGGTCCGTAAGGCAACTCCCAGACCAGATTCAATGTTTTTAACAGCAGGTCCCACCTGTTCGATTCTCAACCACACATTCTCAATCGTCTAGTCAGCGGATAAGAACCAATTTCCAGCCACCACAACTTTCCGACACTTGTACGGATGGGATCATGGCACGTTTTCCATGAAACGATCCTAACGGTTACCCGAAAACTATATATACCCATCCACCCCCATTGCATTTCTCACCACAAATCTGATTAAGAAAGCTCTAAGTTGGAACCTTCGTTTCATACCTGAGCTATTTCGATCTGGGTTAGCATTCGGGGACCCTTCGTAAGTATTCTTTCGTTCTTTTCCTTATTTTTACTGCTTTTCGAGTCAGAAAGTCAAACTTTGTTTGACTTTCATCGTTGACCAGTAATGGTCAATGCGAAGTTCGTTTGGACTTCGCAACGTGATTGTAATCACGATGGTCATAGTCCCTTGGGACTATGCCTACTGATTACCACGTTGTCTAGGGTCGTAGGATAAGCGATCTAATAAATCGCTTATACCTCGAACCCGACCCATTTGGTCGATCATTAGGATCCGACCAAACACTTTAGGTGACCATAGTAGGTAGGGAATAACCTTCCGAGGTTATACCCTATGGTCACATCGTTTATGTAGTTGTATGATAGGTAGTTTATATGCCTTAGGTAAATTACCAAAATACCCTTTTCATGTATAATTGGTAATTAAGCATATGTAACCTAAACTTTTTGTCACATAACTGATTTTGTAACATGTTTAGGCATATAACACTTATCATAGGACTAGTTAGGCGGTCTGAACGCGTTTCACGCGCACGACACGTTAAAGTAGCATAAGTTACCTTAATGGGTCGCGATGGGTCGATAATACTTAGGTTTGGTTTCATTGTAGTATGTAGGCCTTGTTAAAACCATATCATATGAGTTCCAACACTCATTTGGTTTACCAAGCCTCATCCTATCCGATCTCCCGATTTAAGTCCGGTTTATTTATATAGTATTTGGATTTGCCGACTGATTCCGTGCTCCCCCTAGCTTTGTTTGGTTGTTGTTCAAGACCTCCAAGCATTCTCAGGCAAGTACATTCTTCCCCTATTTTACTGTTTTCAATTGTTTTGGGGTGACTCATATGTGCTAAATGTTTTCGATGTTATAACAATGGTTTCAAAAACAATTAAGACGATTTATACAAAACTAATAACGATTTCAATAAAGTGAACAAACTTGTTGGTTGTGTTTACATAACAAATGACATTCATTAGCAATGATCAAGCCGACCAGTATTAGGTTATGGTACCATAGGATCTGACTAATCCCGTTATTTACTACACCCGTGGTTATGTGTGGGTATGGTAGGTAGCGACTGAATCTGTAATTATTAACTTACCCTATGGAGGTTTGTTATTACGAAAACGAGAAGCGACGAAAACGAGAAGCGACGAGAGTCACGAAGGTTTGAATGTTATTAGCGAGGCGACCATATAAGTAGTTTCACGACCTAAAACGAATTAAACGATTAACGATTGGGTTTCACACGATGTTTTAACGATTGGGTAAACATTTGTACATGATTTACATTGGGCATGAACATTACTTGGGTGGTTTGGTTTGGATTAAGTGATTAAGTAACAATGCGTGTGGAATATGATACAAGCATGGTGGATACGCCGCTGGTACTTCCTATATATAAGTGTTTGTATGGTATTACATATTGTAGCGTTATTTGAATCATTTCAGCTCGAGACATAGAACATTTTATACAAGTAACATACTTTTCACAAGACATTTATTTACAAACAACTTATCTTATACAAACTCATTTTTCATGGTTATTCATTTAATCATGCATTATTTTCTTATTTATACATATCACCTGAACTTATCATTGTTTTTCAAATAATTTACTAAAACAAATGTTTTTGGGTTAAGAGTCATGGCTACGAGGTTTTACAAATTATAACCCGCTTGATTTGAGTTGGTTAATTAAGTTGCAATATTATACTCTTTTCAAAAACAAGGTTTTTAAATAAAGTATTGCAACGTCTAAACTAGCCATGATTTCGACACTCCTACAAAACCTATGTACTCGCCAGCATTTCTTTGCTGACCTCGTTTTCACATATGTTTCAGGTATTGTTGCATGATATCGATTGATAAGATGCATGCTCACATAGGACTGGACAAGGCCTTAGTGACTCAATAACAATGATAGACTATGTTTAAATAGTGTATTTAGATTTCAAGACGATGTAATTATTCAATGTTTAATAAAACGAAACACTTTTTGGTATCCATGGTTATGAAACATTAATTCTGTTGCAACACGCCCCGATGTTTCCGCCGCGCTTTGTTGTTTTACGCGGTCGGGGTGTGACAGAAAAGATGGTATCAGAGCCAATGGTTATAGGAAATTAGGTTATTAGTAATGCTTTGACCTAGTCTATAACCTTCTTAGGACCCTAACGCGAGTTTACTTGCGTTTAGTCATAAAACAATACCGTCACCTATCCTTAGGTGACGACCACAACAAGAACATATATTTCAAAACCGCTTTGAAAAATTAATCATCTGTTCTAGGATGATTGATTACTAGGTTTTAAACCCTCTATTGTAAGGTTTTGAACTCTCTATTATATGGTTTTGAACCTCTTTGAGTTTTCAAAACTTCGTCAAGGTTTTGGGTTTTAAATAATGTGAACACGTGCAAACTGGAAGGGGGAATGCCTGTATTCTGGGTTTTCTGGCTAGGCAAGCACTTCGTATACATCTCATCAGACGCGAGACCAGTTGTGCTTACCTGGGAATTCTTGGGATGAGTGTTCACTTATTAGGCGAGCATGTCTTCGCGATACATTATTTTTGACCCATTTACTTTGATCAGTCACCGTCTCATTTGTTTGCCTTAGGTAACAAACAAATGATCGCAATTTTCATGCGTTATCATTCTGTTTTGATTGTCCAATAATCTTTCACCTGTTTCTCCCTATGCCTTTCTTTTTCTTCAAGAATGTCTCTTCATCACAATGACGCCCAGATATCTGAGCAAGCAGCCAAAATTCGCTCAGCGAATAGGCGAAGTAGCCCTGAAGACTGTTGAATTAGCTACTGCCATGTATCATCTCCAGGATGAAGCCACTCAAGAGTCACCAAGACAGGCAGGACCTAGTCAGGTGACAACACCATCAGCCAAGAAACCAATCGAGGAATCAAAGACCATGGATGAACGATCCCCTAAGAAGTCAAAGAAGCGAAAGGCTTCTCAGAACTTCGCCATGGTCGCTCACAATGGTAAAGCAGTCCCCAACCAACCAGCTCAACCCCCCCTGCTAGGTGTGTATGGCTTTTCCTATGATACCTACATCAAGGAACTATGTACCTTACAACCTACTCTTGTGATTTCTCTCTCTCAAATGATTGCTCATGATTCCCTCGAAAATTTTAAGTACTCGTTTCACTCTAAGAAACAAAGTACAGAAAATTAAGTGACATTATGAGTAATCGTGCTTTTCGCACATCTGTGCCTTTAAATCCTTGGTTAGATAACTAAGGGTATTTTCAAATCTCATACCCATTACGTTTTGATTTTTCAACATACACAGTACCAGTATTTCAAAACAATCTTCATGATCTCAAAACATTTCATATAGTTTGAAAACAATTTTTCTAGATGCATTGTGTGTGTTATTTCAAAAACATTGGCCATGTTATCAAAACCAACCTTTCTAATTTCAAAATATTTCATATAGTCTGAAGACAATATTAACACAATACATTTTCTGATCAAGTGCATGATTTCGAAAAGCATCATTCATGTCTTTCAAAAACCTTATACATAATTTCAAAATTCATTTCGCATGATTTTAAAACATTTTTGTAAATATATCTACCTATTACACCTACTTTATGATTTCAAAAAAAAAAAAAAAAAAAATATTATATATAAGGTTTCAAAAACGTTAAACACAATTTTCTTAAAAGAACCCTATGCATAGTTTTCAAAAATATTTTTCCTCATACATTGACTTAACCTTCAAAATTCTGCTTCATATGTCGCCTTGACATATCAAGCATCTCAACTTCATAAGCATTTTACATCATGTTTTGACCTAAGCACATCCAGTGCAAGGTTTCAAAACATCTTCAACTTCTAAAATTCATATGGGATCTTTTTATCTTTACAATTAGATCCTTGTGGATGATTATCATTCAAATCAGAGTCCTTAATTGGATTCCTTATGTACTTTAATTCGAACACTTCGGTTCCTAATAATCGAAAACGAATTTTCTTTGTGAATCTTTCTATCTTTATAGTTGGATTCTTGATAACGTTTAAAGTACCAAATGAAATCCACGAGATGGATTCCTAGTGTGCTTTAAATACATGTACTCTGTTAGCAGAACAAACTTCTAGTTAAACAATTTTGTGGTTATGTGACTATGTGTTAATTCATCTTATGTTTTCTTTTATGCATTTTTTTGTGTTTTTGTATACTCTGGATATTCGTTATCCAAATCCTCTCAGAATCTTTCGTATCTTCATATGAGGGATTCGTAGCAGGATATTCAAAAGGCACTACCTTTAATCCTTAAATGGGCTTCTATGGAATAGTTAAGACCCTTGGATTATATAGTACCACTCCATGTTTTATAGGAGACCCTTTAGTGGTCTAATCAAAAAGATTGATTCACAATTTGGTTAAAGAACGACATCTAGTGATGTAGCTGGACAGACTCCTTGATAGTCTATTTAAATCATTTATTGATTTAGTCTAAAGGACTCTATGGCGGTCTAAGTCACGCTCATCACAGGATTGTTCATTTGGTTTTACCCTACACATTATAAAATAGACTGTGTGAACTGTGCAAGGAATTCTCTAATTATGGATGCGCACATAATTATGAAATTTAGTGCACAGAAATCTAGTAAGGTTTATTATGTGAAAGAACCGATAGTGACAACAATAACAAAATGAGAACGATGTAATGGAGGCATGGTGGACGCACCAATGACGCTTCATATACTTGTATATAAGTATCCCTCTTACATTGCAATCATGATGTTATTAAAGTTACTAGAAGTTCAAGAACCCTAACCAATGTTATTTGATCTTTTCAACTTCATGTTTTAAACTCTCACAAGTTTCCTCTAAATAAATTTCGGGACGAAATTTCCTAAAGTAGGGGAGACTGTAACACCTGTGCCTCCACGGCCATCAAACAAATGCCAAACCAATGAAATAATGTATTTCATACTTTGGACTTGTATGAATATGTGTATCTTTTGCACATATCGACTCATGTTCGATTTCAAACTCTAAATCGCTTTCTGGAAGGTTATATGCGCACCGATGCGTAAATATAACCAGTTTAATGCAACAAACACTCCGGAATAGTGACATAGGTTTAACATACCTCAAATAACCTTTACATAACTTATATATAAGTTTTGGAAGGTTTGGTGTGATGAAATCAAGTTTAATCGCTTACAGGGACTAAAGTTGACAAACTGCGAAAGTATGCCAATTTGAACTGTAACAGACATTCCGGAACGTGACCATAAGTTAAACATACCATAAATATCCTTCACATAGCTTAGAAATAGGCTTTGAGGTGTTCGGTATGCTAAAATAAACTTTTGTGTCATTCAGGGACTAAAAGTGTCAAAAAGTGCACAAGTTTGCATTTTCGCGCATAACTTACGTTCTGAATACATCCGGACATCCAAAAATTTATATAAGCATGACTATATTATATTTTAGTGTTCGCCATAAGAAAAATCCATTCGTCGCGTCATTTGGATCGTTTTTCGCGCTTATGCGCATTCCGTCGTAATTAAGCGAACATCGCGTTCGTACGACCAAACGAACCGACATCCGAGATATTTTTGAGCATGTTTTAAGTTCCCTATACTTTAACTTCATTTTAGAGCTTTGAAATGGGGTTAACGGGCCTTAAACGTGTCAAAAATGGGCTGATTGCACTTCAGGGACCAAAACTGTAAATCTGCCAAAGTTGTTACCTTACGGACCTCAACATTGGCAGCTTTACGGTCCGTAAGGCAACTCCCAGACCAGATTCAATGTTTTTAACAGCAGGTCCCACCTGTTCGATTCTCAACCACACATTCTCAATCGTCTAGTCAGCGGATAAGAACCAATTTCCAGCCACCACAACTTTCCGACACTTGTACGGATGGGATCATGGCACGTTTTCCATGAAACGATCCTAACGGTTACCCGAAAACTATATATACCCATCCACCCCCATTGCATTTCTCACCACAAATCTGATTAAGAAAGCTCTAAGTTGGAACCTTCGTTTCATACCTGAGCTATTTCGATCTGGGTTAGCATTCGGGGACCCTTCGTAAGTATTCTTTCGTTCTTTTCCTTATTTTTACTGCTTTTCGAGTCAGAAAGTCAAACTTTGTTTGACTTTCAGCGTTGACCAGTAATGGTCAATGCGAAGTTCGTTTGGACTTCGCAACGTGATTGTAATCACGATGGTCATAGTCCCTTGGGACTATGCCTACTGATTACCACGTTGTCTAGGGTCGTAGGATAAGCGATCTAATAAATCGCTTATACCTCGAACCCGACCCATTTGGTCGATCATTAGGATCCGACCAAACACTTTAGGTGACCATAGTAGGTAGGGAATAACCTTCCGAGGTTATACCCTATGGTCACATCGTTTATGTAGTTGTATGATAGGTAGTTTATATGCCTTAGGTAAATTACCAAAATACCCTTTTCATGTATAATTGGTAATTAAGCATATGTAACCTAAACTTTTTGTCACATAACTGATTTTGTAACATGTTTAGGCATATAACACTTATCATAGGACTAGTTAGGCGGTCTGAACGCGTTTCACGCGCACGACACGTTAAAGTAGCATAAGTTACCTTAATGGGTCGCGATGGGTCGATAATACTTAGGTTTGGTTTCATTGTAGTATGTAGGCCTTGTTAAAACCATATCATATGAGTTCCAACACTCATTTGGTTTACCAAGCCTCATCCTATCCGATCTCCCGATTTAAGTCCGGTTTATTTATATAGTATTTGGATTTGCCGACTGATTCCGTGCTCCCCCTAGCTTTGTTTGGTTGTTGTTCAAGACCTCCAAGCATTCTCAGGCAAGTACATTCTTCCCCTATTTTACTGTTTTCAATTGTTTTGGGGTGACTCATATGTGCTAAATGTTTTCGATGTTATAACAATGGTTTCAAAAACAATTAAGACGATTTATACAAAACTAATAACGATTTCAATAAAGTGAACAAACTTGTTGGTTGTGTTTACATAACAAATGACATTCATTAGCAATGATCAAGCCGACCAGTATTAGGTTATGGTACCATAGGATCTGACTAATCCCGTTATTTACTACACCCGTGGTTATGTGTGGGTATGGTAGGTAGCGACTGAATCTGTAATTATTAACTTACCCTATGGAGGTTTGTTATTACGAAAACGAGAAGCGACGAAAACGAGAAGCGACGAGAGTCACGAAGGTTTGAATGTTATTAGCGAGACGACCATATAAGTAGTTTCACGACCTAAAACGAATTAAACGATTAACGATTGGGTTTCACACGATGTTTTAACGATTGGGTAAACATTTGTACATGATTTACACTGGGCATGAACATTACTTGGGTGGTTTGGTTTGGATTAAGTGATTAAGTAACAATGCGTGTGGAATATGATACAAGCATGGTGGATACGCCGCTGGTACTTCCTATATATAAGTGTTTGTATGGTATTACATATTGTAGCGTTATTTGAATCATTTCAGCTCGAGACATAGAACATTTTATACAAGTAACATACTTTTCACAAGACATTTATTTACAAACAACTTATCTTATACAAACTCATTTTTCATGGTTATTCATTTAATCATGCATTATTTTCTTATTTATACATATCACCTGAACTTATCATTGTTTTTCAAATAATTTACTAAAACAAATGTTTTTGGGTTAAGAGTCATGGCTACGAGGTTTTACAAATTATAACCCGCTTGATTTGAGTTGGTTAATTAAGTTGCAATATTATACTCTTTTCAAAAACAAGGTTTTTAAATAAAGTATTGCAACGTCTAAACTAGCCATGATTTCGACACTCCTACAAAACCTATGTACTCGCCAGCATTTCTTTGCTGACCTCGTTTTCACATATGTTTCAGGTATTGTTGCATGATATCGATTGATAAGATGCATGCTCACATAGGACTGGACAAGGCCTTAGTGACTCAATAACAATGATAGACTATGTTTAAATAGTGTATTTAGATTTCAAGACGATGTAATTATTCAATGTTTAATAAAACGAAACACTTTTTGGTATCCATGGTTATGAAACATTAATTCTGTTGCAACACGCCCCGATGTTTCCGCCGCGCTTTGTTGTTTTACGCGGTCGGGGTGTGACAGAAAAGATGGTATCAGAGCCAATGGTTATAGGAAATTAGGTTATTAGTAATGCTTTGACCTAGTCTATAACCTTCTTAGGACCCTAACGCGAGTTTACTTGCGTTTAGTCATAAAACAATACCGTCACCTATCCTTAGGTGACGACCACAACAAGAACATATATTTCAAAACCGCTTTGAAAAATTAATCATCTGTTCTAGGATGATTGATTACTAGGTTTTAAACCCTCTATTGTAAGGTTTTGAACTCTCTATTATATGGTTTTGAACCTCTTTGAGTTTTCAAAACTTCGTCAAGGTTTTGGGTTTTAAATAATGTGAACACGTGCAAACTGGAAGGGGGAATGCCTGTATTCTGGGTTTTCTGGCTAGGCAAGCACTTCGTATACATCTCATCAGACGCGAGACCAGTTGTGCTTACCTGGGAATTCTTGGGATGAGTGTTCACTTATTAGGCGAGCATGTCTTCGCGATACATTATTTTTGACCCATTTACTTTGATCAGTCACCGTCTCATTTGTTTGCCTTAGGTAACAAACAAATGATCGCAATTTTCATGCGTTATCATTCTGTTTTGATTGTCCAATAATCTTTCACCTGTTTCTCCCTATGCCTTTCTTTTTCTTCAAGAATGTCTCTTCATCACAATGACGCCCAGATATCTGAGCAAGCAGCCAAAATTCGCTCAGCGAATAGGCGAAGTAGCCCTGAAGACTGTTGAATTAGCTACTGCCATGTATCATCTCCAGGATGAAGCCACTCAAGAGTCACCAAGACAGGCAGGACCTAGTCAGGTGACAACACCATCAGCCAAGAAACCAATCGAGGAATCAAAGACCATGGATGAACGATCCCCTAAGAAGTCAAAGAAGCGAAAGGCTTCTCAGAACTTCGCCATGGTCGCTCACAATGGTAAAGCAGTCCCCAACCAACCAGCTCAACCCCCCCTGCTAGGTGTGTATGGCTTTTCCTATGATACCTACATCAAGGAACTATGTACCTTACAACCTACTCTTGTGATTTCTCTCTCTCAAATGATTGCTCATGATTCCCTCGAAAATTTTAAGTACTCGTTTCACTCTAAGAAACAAAGTACAGAAAATTAAGTGACATTATGAGTAATCGTGCTTTTCGCACATCTGTGCCTTTAAATCCTTGGTTAGATAACTAAGGGTATTTTCAAATCTCATACCCATTACGTTTTGATTTTTCAACATACACAGTACCAGTATTTCAAAACAATCTTCATGATCTCAAAACATTTCATATAGTTTGAAAACAATTTTTCTAGATGCATTGTGTGTGTTATTTCAAAAACATTGGCCATGTTATCAAAACCAACCTTTCTAATTTCAAAATATTTCATATAGTCTGAAGACAATATTAACACAATACATTTTCTGATCAAGTGCATGATTTCGAAAAGCATCATTCATGTCTTTCAAAAACCTTATACATAATTTCAAAATTCATTTCGCATGATTTTAAAACATTTTTGTAAATATATCTACCTATTACACCTACTTTATGATTTCAAAAAAAAAAAAAAAAAAAAATATTATATATAAGGTTTCAAAAACGTTAAACACAATTTTCTTAAAAGAACCCTATGCATAGTTTTCAAAAATATTTTTCCTCATACATTGACTTAACCTTCAAAATTCTGCTTCATATGTCGCCTTGACATATCAAGCATCTCAACTTCATAAGCATTTTACATCATGTTTTGACCTAAGCACATCCAGTGCAAGGTTTCAAAACATCTTCAACTTCTAAAATTCATATGGGATCTTTTTATCTTTACAATTAGATCCTTGTGGATGATTATCATTCAAATCAGAGTCCTTAATTGGATTCCTTATGTACTTTAATTCGAACACTTCGGTTCCTAATAATCGAAAACGAATTTTCTTTGTGAATCTTTCTATCTTTATAGTTGGATTCTTGATAACGTTTAAAGTACCAAATGAAATCCACGAGATGGATTCCTAGTGTGCTTTAAATACATGTACTCTGTTAGCAGAACAAACTTCTAGTTAAACAATTTTGTGGTTATGTGACTATGTGTTAATTCATCTTATGTTTTCTTTTATGCATTTTTTTGTGTTTTTGTATACTCTGGATATTCGTTATCCAAATCCTCTCAGAATCTTTCGTATCTTCATATGAGGGATTCGTAGCAGGATATTCAAAAGGCACTACCTTTAATCCTTAAATGGGCTTCTATGGAATAGTTAAGACCCTTGGATTATATAGTACCACTCCATGTTTTATAGGAGACCCTTTAGTGGTCTAATCAAAAAGATTGATTCACAATTTGGTTAAAGAACGACATCTAGTGATGTAGCTGGACAGACTCCTTGATAGTCTATTTAAATCATTTATTGATTTAGTCTAAAGGACTCTATGGCGGTCTAAGTCACGCTCATCACAGGATTGTTCATTTGGTTTTACCCTACACATTATAAAATAGACTGTGTGAACTGTGCAAGGAATTCTCTAATTATGGATGCGCACATAATTATGAAATTTAGTGCACAGAAATCTAGTAAGGTTTATTATGTGAAAGAACCGATAGTGACAACAATAACAAAATGAGAACGATGTAATGGAGGCATGGTGGACGCACCAATGACGCTTCATATACTTGTATATAAGTATCCCTCTTACATTGCAATCATGATGTTATTAAAGTTACTAGAAGTTCAAGAACCCTAACCAATGTTATTTGATCTTTTCAACTTCATGTTTTAAACTCTCACAAGTTTCCTCTAAATAAATTTCGGGACGAAATTTCCTAAAGTAGGGGAGACTGTAACACCTGTGCCTCCACGGCCATCAAACAAATGCCAAACCAATGAAATAATGTATTTCATACTTTGGACTTGTATGAATATGTGTATCTTTTGCACATATCGACTCATGTTCGATTTCAAACTCTAAATCGCTTTCTGGAAGGTTATATGCGCACCGATGCGTAAATATAACCAGTTTAATGCAACAAACACTCCGGAATAGTGACATAGGTTTAACATACCTCAAATAACCTTTACATAACTTATATATAAGTTTTGGAAGGTTTGGTGTGATGAAATCAAGTTTAATCGCTTACAGGGACTAAAGTTGACAAACTGCGAAAGTATGCCAATTTGAACTGTAACAGACATTCCGGAACGTGACCATAAGTTAAACATACCATAAATATCCTTCACATAGCTTAGAAATAGGCTTTGAGGTGTTCGGTATGCTAAAATAAACTTTTGTGTCATTCAGGGACTAAAAGTGTCAAAAAGTGCACAAGTTTGCATTTTCGCGCATAACTTACGTTCTGAATACATCCGGACATCCAAAAATTTATATAAGCATGACTATATTATATTTTAGTGTTCGCCATAAGAAAAATCCATTCGTCGCGTCATTTGGATCGTTTTTCGCGCTTATGCGCATTCCGTCGTAATTAAGCGAACATCGCGTTCGTACGACCAAACGAACCGACATCCGAGATATTTTTGAGCATGTTTTAAGTTCCCTATACTTTAACTTCATTTTAGAGCTTTGAAATGGGGTTAACGGGCCTTAAACGTGTCAAAAATGGGCTGATTGCACTGCAGGGACCAAAACTGTAAATCTGCCAAAGTTGTTACCTTACGGACCTCAACATTGGCAGCTTTACGGTCCGTAAGGCAACTCCCAGACCAGATTCAATGTTTTTAACAGCAGGTCCCACCTGTTCGATTCTCAACCACACATTCTCAATCGTCTAGTCAGCGGATAAGAACCAATTTCCAGCCACCACAACTTTCCGACACTTGTACGGATGGGATCATGGCACGTTTTCCATGAAACGATCCTAACGGTTACCCGAAAACTATATATACCCATCCACCCCCATTGCATTTCTCACCACAAATCTGATTAAGAAAGCTCTAAGTTGGAACCTTCGTTTCATACCTGAGCTATTTCGATCTGGGTTAGCATTCGGGGACCCTTCGTAAGTATTCTTTCGTTCTTTTCCTTATTTTTACTGCTTTTCGAGTCAGAAAGTCAAACTTTGTTTGACTTTCAGCGTTGACCAGTAATGGTCAATGCGAAGTTCGTTTGGACTTCGCAACGTGATTGTAATCACGATGGTCATAGTCCCTTGGGACTATGCCTACTGATTACCACGTTGTCTAGGGTCGTAGGATAAGCGATCTAATAAATCGCTTATACCTCGAACCCGACCCATTTGGTCGATCATTAGGATCCGACCAAACACTTTAGGTGACCATAGTAGGTAGGGAATAACCTTCCGAGGTTATACCCTATGGTCACATCGTTTATGTAGTTGTATGATAGGTAGTTTATATGCCTTAGGTAAATTACCAAAATACCCTTTTCATGTATAATTGGTAATTAAGCATATGTAACCTAAACTTTTTGTCACATAACTGATTTTGTAACATGTTTAGGCATATAACACTTATCATAGGACTAGTTAGGCGGTCTGAACGCGTTTCACGCGCACGACACGTTAAAGTAGCATAAGTTACCTTAATGGGTCGCGATGGGTCGATAATACTTAGGTTTGGTTTCATTGTAGTATGTAGGCCTTGTTAAAACCATATCATATGAGTTCCAACACTCATTTGGTTTACCAAGCCTCATCCTATCCGATCTCCCGATTTAAGTCCGGTTTATTTATATAGTATTTGGATTTGCCGACTGATTCCGTGCTCCCCCTAGCTTTGTTTGGTTGTTGTTCAAGACCTCCAAGCATTCTCAGGCAAGTACATTCTTCCCCTATTTTACTGTTTTCAATTGTTTTGGGGTGACTCATATGTGCTAAATGTTTTCGATGTTATAACAATGGTTTCAAAAACAATTAAGACGATTTATACAAAACTAATAACGATTTCAATAAAGTGAACAAACTTGTTGGTTGTGTTTACATAACAAATGACATTCATTAGCAATGATCAAGCCGACCAGTATTAGGTTATGGTACCATAGGATCTGACTAATCCCGTTATTTACTACACCCGTGGTTATGTGTGGGTATGGTAGGTAGCGACTGAATCTGTAATTATTAACTTACCCTATGGAGGTTTGTTATTACGAAAACGAGAAGCGACGAAAACGAGAAGCGACGAGAGTCACGAAGGTTTGAATGTTATTAGCGAGACGACCATATAAGTAGTTTCACGACCTAAAACGAATTAAACGATTAACGATTGGGTTTCACACGATGTTTTAACGATTGGGTAAACATTTGTACATGATTTACATTGGGCATGAACATTACTTGGGTGGTTTGGTTTGGATTAAGTGATTAAGTAACAATGCGTGTGGAATATGATACAAGCATGGTGGATACGCCGCTGGTACTTCCTATATATAAGTGTTTGTATGGTATTACATATTGTAGCGTTATTTGAATCATTTCAGCTCGAGACATAGAACATTTTATACAAGTAACATACTTTTCACAAGACATTTATTTACAAACAACTTATCTTATACAAACTCATTTTTCATGGTTATTCATTTAATCATGCATTATTTTCTTATTTATACATATCACCTGAACTTATCATTGTTTTTCAAATAATTTACTAAAACAAATGTTTTTGGGTTAAGAGTCATGGCTACGAGGTTTTACAAATTATAACCCGCTTGATTTGAGTTGGTTAATTAAGTTGCAATATTATACTCTTTTCAAAAACAAGGTTTTTAAATAAAGTATTGCAACGTCTAAACTAGCCATGATTTCGACACTCCTACAAAACCTATGTACTCGCCAGCATTTCTTTGCTGACCTCGTTTTCACATATGTTTCAGGTATTGTTGCATGATATCGATTGATAAGATGCATGCTCACATAGGACTGGACAAGGCCTTAGTGACTCAATAACAATGATAGACTATGTTTAAATAGTGTATTTAGATTTCAAGACGATGTAATTATTCAATGTTTAATAAAACGAAACACTTTTTGGTATCCATGGTTATGAAACATTAATTCTGTTGCAACACGCCCCGATGTTTCCGCCGCGCTTTGTTGTTTTACGCGGTCGGGGTGTGACACCTAATATAGGTAACTATGTTAATAAACCGGACCTTAATCGGATGATTGGATAGAATGAGGTTTCGTAAACCAAACGAGTGTAGAGACTCGTGTCATTTGGTTTAACAAAGCCTACATACTAAATGAAACTTAACATAATTGTTTACGACCCATTACGACCCGTTTAGGAAGCTTATGCTACTTTAACGCGTCGTGCGCGTGAAACGCGTTCGGACCGCCTAACTAGTCCTATGACAAGTATTATATGCCTAAACATGTTACATAATCAGTTACGTGACAAAAGTTTAGGTTACATATGCTAAATTACCAATTATGTATGAAAAGGGTATTTTGGTAATTTACCTAAGGCATATAAACTACCTATCATACAACTACTTAAACGATGTGACCATAGGGTATAACCTCGGAAGGTTATTCCCTACCTACTATGGTCACCTAATGTATTTGGTCGGATCCTAATGATCGACCAAACTGGGTCGGGTTCGAAGGTATAGGCGATTTATTAGATCGCCTACCCTACGACCCTAGACAACGTGGTAATCAGTAGGCATAGTCCCAAGGGACTATGACCATCGTGATTACAATCACGTTGCGAAGTTCAAACGAACTTCGCATTGACCATTACTGGTCAACGCTGAAAGTCAAACAAAGTTTGACTTTCTGACTCGAAAAGCAGTAAAATAAGGAAAAGAACGAAAGAATACTTACGAAGGGTCCCCGAATGCTAACCCAGATCAAAATAGCTCAGGTATGAAACGAAGGTTCCAACTTAGAGCTTTCTTAATCAGATTTGTGGGTTTTGGGGTTGAGGGTGGATGGGTATTTATAGTTTTCGGTGAACCGTTGAGATCGTTTCTTGGAAAAGGGGAAAAGATCTAGTCCGTACACTTGTTGCAAGGTTATGGAAGCTTAATTCCATCCTTATCTAGTGACTAAGCAAGTGAAAATATGTGGAGGATAATTAATCAGCTGCAACTTGTGTTTAAAACACTTAATCTGGTCAGATCATGCAGTCGCGTAGCGCGACTGGCAAGCCTCTAGGGCTCGCGCTACGCGACACCCTCACCTGTTTCAGAAAAGTTTCAAAAGTTACAGATTTGGTCCCTGCACGTGTTTTAAGGCATTTCCGACACTTCCAAGGCCCGTAAAGCCATCTTTAAGGCCCTAAAATGTTGCCTAAACATTGTGGACATGAAACATGTTCAAAAATATGTCGGAGGATGGTTCGTTTGGTCGTACGAACGCGATGTTCGCTTAATTACGACGGAATACGCATAAGCGCGAAAAACGATCCAAATGACGCAACGAATGGATTTTTCTTAAGGCGAACACTAAAATATAATGTAGTCATGCTTACATAAATTTTTGGATGTCCAGATGTATTCAGAACGTAAGTTATGCGCGAAAATGCAAACTTGTGCACTTTTTGACACTTTTAGTCCCTGAATGACCCAAAAGTTTATTTTAGCACACCGAACCCCTCAAAGCCTATTTCTAAGCTATGTAAAGGATATTTAAGGTGTATTTAACTTATGGTTATGTTCCGGAATGTTCGTTACAGTTCAAATTGACATACTTTCGCAGTTTGTCATATTTAGTCCCTGTAAGCGAATTAACTTGTTTTTGCCATACCAAAGCCTTCAAAACTTATTTCTAAGTTATGTAAAGGTTATTTAAGGTATGTTGAGTATATGTTGATGTTCCGGAGTATTTCTCGCATTAAACTGGGTACGTTTACGCACTAGTTTGCGTATAACTCTCCAGAAAGCGATGTAGAGTTTGAAATTATATCAAAGTCAAAACATGAAAAATGTAAAACATAACAAAACAAACATTGGGATCAAATAACATTGTTTTATTGATAACAGAACTGTTCATAGTGATTACAAGCACAGTTGTTACACACCACAATATGAAGCATTGGATTCACTTGAATCTATCTTCCACAGCCCAGCTCCCGGGGCAAATTCTCTTTCTACCCCTATCCTCACTGCACAACTCCCACAATCAATGATACCTCTGTTGGATGCACTTGATATAGCCCAGACACAAATCATTTCTTCTCAATCACCTGTCAATGAGAATATACCACAACAAGTGACTGAGTCTGGTGTCTCTATCTCTGCTAACCCACCAACAGTTGAGGAGGCTACACTGCAGGAATTACAAGTAATTCCTGTTAGTAGTTCAAGTGGAGCAGCTACTACAGGTGTTGAACCCACTGGTTTACACCTGGACAGTAGTTTCATTAGTGAGACTCCCTTGAAGGCAATTTCTTCTTTGGGAACCATAGTGTCCACTGGTGTGTTTCCATTATACACTGGTGACCTTAAAATGGTAACCTCTGCTGAAGAAAGAAGTCCCCAGTACCGAGAACAAGGGGCATCAGTGGATGATTTTTGGGAAACTTTTCCTAAGTCAACCACTGATACAACCACCACTGGTGGGAAATCAGATGATCCCATTAACTTGTGTGATGGTTTAAAATACAAAGAATTGACAGAGAGGGTTGATAAACTTGACACATCTGTTGCAGAAATCAAAACTATGCTGCAACAGTTGTTACAAGCTCAAAAGGCTACACCCACTGCTGCCCCATCTGCAACATCTGCTCCATCCCCTGCTGAGCTATGGCATCTGTTTCAACCTCTACTTCACAAACAAAGACAATATGCAGATCAACAGCATGAAGTTAAACTTCAAATGGTCAGATATGTCATGGAAGCTAGGTACAAAGATACTCAAGCAGATATCAAAGCCATTAAAGCTCATCTGCTTCAAACCATTGGCACTGCTCCTCCTTCAATCATCTATGTTGAAATCCTGATGATGCCAAACAGGGGGAGAAAACTAAAGGGAAGAAGGGAAAAGAAGATGGTTTATACATGCCACCAGATCCAATGTCTAAACTTGTGGTAGAAATCCCAAGGCCAGATGGTTCTAAAAAAGTTGATGAGACTCAAAATGCATTTGCTGAACTAAAAGCAAACATGAAAGAGTCAATGGAAATAAAAGGGTCAAAAAGGTTTGCTCAGGAGAAGAAAGTTTTGATAGAAAAAGAAGAGCAGGGTACTTCTAAACCTAAAAGAAGACAACCTACCAGAAAAGTAAGCCAACCCAAAACCACACCTTCCAAAACCACCAAACAAACTCCTCAAATCCCTAAAAGTTCCTCTCATCAAACCTCCAAACCAACAGATGTTATCCCAATAACTGCAATCACTACTACATCAACCCACACTCAATCCACTGCCATACCAAAAACAATATCACCACCACAAAAACCACCTGCCAAAAAGCAGAAGACAACAGTGGTTGAAACACCAGTTGTTTCAACAGCTGTTAGTCAGATACCCACTACTTCAATCACTGCCACTCAACCCACAAATACACCACCAACTTCTCCAAAGCACAAAAGGAGAAGGATAACAAACATTATACTGGAAGATGACACTTCCCCAACTCTAACATCTACACAACCACTGTCCCTTGTCACCATTCCAAATCCGGTTCCATTATCTTCAGTTCAAGCCTTCAATCAAAACACTGCCATTGTCCCTGCAGGAGTACAATATCCTCTAGATCTTCCAGCAGTCAGGAAATCAAATCCTTCTACTCTGAAGATGACCCTGAAAAGAGGAAACTCCCATCTATTCAAGGTTATCCTTGGCCAAGAAATATAGAAGAATATCTCAAAATAAAAGCCCAACAAGCAGAGGATATATCTGAAAGAGACACAGAGGGAAAGTCTGACAAAGAGATTCAACGAAATTTGCAATACCTGCTCACCAAAGTTAGAACTTTAGAGCAGTTCTCAAAAGACCTTTGTCAGAAATTATCAGAAAAAGATGATGAAAGCATGAGAAATGACTACCTTGAATACATCATGGCATACAAGAAGTACAGGGCAGAAAAGTATCAATACAAAGAATGGACCATCAGTGAACTGCAAGAGGAGATAGCCAGAATTCAAAAGATGATTCAAGACAAGGTAAAGCAAACTCCTCCAGTCTGGGCCAATTACAAGAAAAATGTACTAGAAAGGGCCTTGAAACTGAAAAGAATGAAAGTAGAGCTGATAACTGCTGATTATGGGTCAAGGAACCAGGTTACAAGGTGGTCAGAAGAAAAGGTGTTAGCTACCTACAAAAGGTTAGTATTAGTATTAATATCAGTATTAATAAATAAATATTCAAGGCACTTTATTATAGACACGAAAATGAAAAGGTTCATTATAAATAAATAAATAAATAACGAGTCTCTAATAAAAAAGTAAACGTGTAAACATTAAAGCAATTAATCACCTAGATCGACAAAATCACTTTCACGACGATAAAGTTGGGTATATAATTCTAGATGTCGCAACCCCCGACCTCTATCTCGGGAGCGGGCGCCGCGAGCATCCAGATGGGTGGTATCGGTGTTTATTAATTTGGCAGCGGAATACATCAGGACCGTAGTTTGGAAATATTTTTATCAGAGTAAACCACCAACTTTTATAATAATAAAGCTTTGGGATAAAACCCAAGTTCATTTGACAATACATTTGTAGGGATAAACCCTAATTATTGAAACCAAAAACTTCTTGTTTATTTAGGTAACTTTTATAGCCACTTTTCCAAGCCTTCAGTGCTCTCCAGCTGGCTTCTATTTGGCTTTCATATTGTGTTACCTGAAACGCGTTTTAAAAACATTTTATCAGCAAGAAATACTGATGAGTGCATCCCAGTTTAATCAAAACAATTTTATCACTTTTACAGAATTGAGGGCATCCACAATTACATTTGTTTATATCTACTCAATTACCACCCACGGTACTGTCAATCCTGACCTGTGGTCATGTTACTACTCACAGGGTAGTAACAAGTAATGTATACAAAACCCCAACTTACCGACAGTAATTGTAGAATCACAAATACTCAATCACTGTTAATTATACTTTAAAACAATTGAGGTTTTGTAAAAACAGTTTACAAAAATAAGATGTACTCACTTTGTTTACTTAGGTAATACTTAAAGCTTCCTGTAGTATCTCCTGGTTGTTATCTATTAAAATCAAATAATACACATGTGTTAGTAAAATAACCCAATTCAAATTAACCGTACAAGTCGAGACAGAATTCCAATGACTGAGTCGGGCAGAGCCGACATGCATTACAGAAATCCTAAATCAATCGAGTGTACACACGAGACAGAATTCCAATGACTGAGTCGGGCAGAGCCGACATGCATTACGGAATCCTAAATCGATCGTGTAGGGTAATAGCAGGGTTATAATACTTACAACGAGGCAAAGCTTTGCTTTATAGTGGGTATTATGCCCGGGTATTATAATTGCCTACAGAATATTAGAGAGAATTCAGAAATTTTGAACGAGTTGAAATGAACTCGTCGTCTGCTATTTATAGGCCAGAATTAAGGCGGCTCAGGGCCCGCGTAAGCCTAAGCCTCAGTCTTCGCGGCACGTGAGGACTCTAGACTAGGCTCTAGCTTGGTCGAGTCAGGGAGGTAGCCTCGGTGAGTCATTTGACACGTGGCACTGTGCCTTGTCCGATAAACAAAGGCAGTCGAGGCCCGCGACAAACCTAGCTAAGGCTGTCGTACCGCGCGAGCGACTCCTGAGTTTTCTTTTTCTTGTTTTTCACAAGTACAGAGGTATAATGGGCTCGTTTCTCGCGTACGAAGTATATTTTAGGACATTTAGGGGTGTCCAAAATATTCTTAGGAGGGTTGTTATATCCCTCCCATGCATTGTCTCTCATCCAGCCGCAGACATACTAATGTTGCTTCATATACGTTTTATAATCAATAAAGACATTTATCTTTTTTTTTCCAAAGCACTATAGCTTTATAAATGTTATTTAGAATTGTTTTTGCTGATACGAAGCACCATAGCTTTATATATTAACCATCTTAAATTAAAAAACTAAAATATTTATATGATAAACAGTTGTCTTTTAATATTTTTACACATTTCAGACCATTTTTTTATTCAACTTGATTGGTTTAAAAGTTGAATAATTTATTCAAAAACATTTGTCAAGTCTGTGTGTTATAACAAAAATTAAGAAAACTCATTACACAAAAGTTTGATTGTATAAAAAATAATTTATGTTCACTTAAAAATAATATAGATTGTAATTAATAATTAAAAAATAAAATAGTAATATTAGGTAATTAAAGCTTTGGGTAATTAATGTCAGCCCCTTTCTCTCTCCTGCCCACCCTTCTCTCTCATGAAATGTTGACTTTTGAGTATATTTAACAACACCGGTATCGTTAAATGTACCCACAAGTCAACTTTTTTTATATATTATTTTCTCACTCCTAACTTTATTGGATATAACATAATGCAATAAATGCATATCATTTTCTCACTCCTAACTTTATTGGATGAAATATAACCCCCCTTTTATTACTTTTTATACCCCCTTTTCAAAAAAATACATTAAATTTTGTCATGTTTCCCCCTAGATTTTTTTAGGTAAACAAAACTAAATATGTTTTTTATTTATAAATAAAAACATGTTCCAAAAAAAAATAAGAAATAAACTTTACTGATTAAAAAATACACTTTTAAGTTTTTTTTTTTATAAAATACCTATGATGAAAAAGTTATATATATATATAAAACATGTCATCTAAATGCAAGATTCAAATTTAATAATAATAATAATAATAATAATAATAATAATAATAATAATAATAATAATAATAATAATAATAATAATTTAAAAACAAACTAAGCACATCACTTTTTTGTAGTTTTTTCTTTCATCTTTGCCGCCGCTTAAAGATCTGATGTAGGGGTGCTAAACGGGTCGTGTTCGTGGGTTGGCGAGTTCAACCCGACCAATGAACCCGAAAATTGTGTCATTAGAAAAGAAAATATACTTTTTACTTTCTAAAAAAATAGACAGTTAAAAATAAGTAAATAATCCTACATTATATTTTTAATAGTAACCCTACTACGAAAGGTTTTGTCGTCCCTTCTTGGTCTTTTCTTTGTTCGGAAGGTTCATGTTCACCGGAGTTCACCGGAACTGCCATCTGTCTATCATGTTCACCGAAGTTCGCCGGAACCGTCATTTGATCGGAAGGTTCATCGGATAAGCCTAATAAAGTGTCTTGATTATTTATTTATTAACATTGATATTAATATTGATAATAGTATAACGAAATATAAAAAAGTAACAAAAGTATTATAAAATAAATTACTTAAAAAACATAATTATTATTTTTGACTTTAGAATAAAACATAATTATTACTTTTGACTTTATAATAAAATAATATAATAAAGTAGTTAATCATTACTAAATGATTACTAAATTTGACTTTTTGGTATATTAATCCTTTATTTTGATGACATACCTTAATTTATATATTGGATAAAAGAGAATTAGTGGGAAGGGCCCATTGCCCTTAAATTATCCGTAGATGTCCAATCATGTCTTATTATGATTTCACCATCAAATTACAATAAAAAAACACCCAATCATGGATCAAACATGTCATTGTTTACCCAATTAATAACGTGGACTAGTTTTAAAGTTTTTGTAGGTAACACATGGAATGTTTTTGTTATTCTAAGATTTTGTTAGGTATTAGCACTTTCATAAATGGATTATTTAAAACACATATATAAATTTTGTTTTCCCAAACTTATCTTAACACTAAACTATATTTAAAACCATTCATTTAAATGTTCAAGTTTTAACCTGTTGTACATGATGCTTTATATGTTTCACAACAATTCACTATCTATCCTATCTAATAAAGTCCATACCTAGGGGGCACATGACATCCATCTAGGGCCTCTATTCTCTATTTTCCCGTAAAAAATCAATAGAAATCCCTTTGGTGTATCCTATTTGTACTATCCAATTGACTAAAACGGGTCAAAATTGCTATCATATATAAACTTATAACCCGACTCTTTTCATTCTTTTGTCACACCCCAACCGATTGCGGAATCATCGGGGCGCGACACTAGGCGAACCAGATTGCTCAAGAGAATCCATAACAACTATTAATGGCAATATTTAAAAGGTTAATTGTCCCATACCAATCAACAAACATTCCACAAACAATTATTACAGACAGCGTGTTCTCAAAAGCAAAACAAGTCCGACAACCTAGATTTCTATTAGTGGAGTTTCTAGACTTCCTACTTCGTTTCATCACAGCATAGCATCCTATCAACCTATCACATACGTTAAAATAAAGTCAATACATAAAATGTAAAGGTGAGTACACAAGTTTGCATAGCATATAGTAGAGAAAGTGTTTACGCATAACACACATGTATCACGTAACGGGCGAAAGCAAGTACTATCACACAATGATTACAACTTAACCACGAGACTGCGTTGTAGAGTATGCATGACACATGTTCAGCGAACACGTGAAGTAAAGTGATGTGATCCCTAGCAACCCCTGTCCACGACAGGTGCTGAGTCCAAACTATAGTACTATCGTTGCTAGAGGCGGTATAGCGTAACACTGTATAAGCATAGCGCAAACATTCGTAGATCACATATGCGAGAGCGGTTAGCGTTGTAAAGTGTTTGCGTAGTGTGTTGTTGTGTTTTGATATAGAACGTATGTAACACCCAAAAGTGCGTTAAAAGAAAATGGGTTCGAGTATACTCACAGTAGGTGTTTAACAAGTAAACACAACTTGGTTGGATTGAAGGGAGCGCGTGGGAGTTAGCCTGATCATAAAACAGAAGCATAAGCGTTGAACAGTGCGTAAACAGAATGTCGGATGTGCTAAGTGTCAAATGATGATTCGAACGGATGGCCATTCGAATGAGATGTATGTTGTTTTGGAAAATTGTTAAAGTTTGAAGTTTAATCAAATTGTTTTGAACAAGGATTGCCACGAGAGACAGGTCACCTGGTCGAATGGTCATTCGATCGGATGGTCATCCGATCAGATGGCCACTCGAGTGGGCGATCTGTTTTATCTGAAAACTTGTGAAATTTTCTAAGTTAAAAAGTTTGAGGTTTAACAGAGACGGCGTGACGAGGTGTCAAACAACGGAAAGTACACCAAGTCCAGCTCATTCGATCGAGTGGTCTCAGCCCATTCGATCAGACTCACTGTTCTTGATGGAATTTCATGTTTAACCGGTCATCTCTCCGGTGGAAATCCGTTTTCAAGCCGGCTCTCAACTAGAAAATGAGTAGAGAGTCTGAATGAGTCCAAATTCCATCGGTTTTGAGTAGAAAAGTGAAGAAAAGTTGAAGAAAGGTTGAAAATAGTTGAAAAGTGTTGAGATCTTGTTGAGATTCGAGTTAAAACGTGTGAAATCTTTCAGATCTAGAATCATTCTTGATCAAATGCTGTTCCTTAACTGTTTACCGGAGCAAAACAGTGGAAACCACCTTCAAGAGGTCCAAATCAGTGATTTCAGAGAAAAAGTAAGTGTTTGTGTGTGATTTTGATGGAGAAGATGATGTAGAAGTGACTGGTGATGATGATTGTACAAAATTTGAGGAGAAATACTTACGAAATAGCCTTGAATCTCGATTAAGAGTGACTAAGACTAACTTGTGTGCGTGTGGTTGGATGAAGGTGTCAAATTAGTGATAGGAGATGTACAACGGTTTTTATAGAGGGTGAAAGAAGGGTTAAGTCAGTGCGCGTAAGTGGCAGTGGTCGGATGGCCATCCGGTCGGATGGTCATCTGAGCGGATGTCCATTCGATCGGTTGTCTATTTGATCAGCCGAGTTATGCGAGTTAGTTTTCCAACTTTCGTTTCATGTGTTAAGCGTTGCGTTGCATTTAAGCGAGTTGCGAGTAAGCGTTGTGCGTATAAGCGCTGCGTTGAGATAACCACATAACAAAATAATCACACAATTAACACACATAATAACTAAGATGCATAAAAGTAAATCCGCATTTCGAGTTGCATTGAGTTTGCGTTGCGATAGCGTTTAAGCGAAGTAACATGCGATAAAATGCATTTAAAGAGTGAGCGTTGTAAACTGCGTTAAATGCGATAACTGCGTTTGAAATAAGCGTTTAAAATGCGTTGTAATAAGCGTTTAAAATGCGTTGTAAAATATAGTTTAAACCCATTGCGTTAATCGAAATATCAGGAGTACAAGCGATTACAAACGAAATGACGGTGATTGGTAACGATCCGAAAAGTCGGGTTGTTACAGCCTCCCCTACTTTAAGGAATTTCGCCCTGAAATTAAGGCGCATGCGTAACAAAGAGTTGTGGATATTTAGCTTTCATATCACTTTCGAGTTCCCAAGCGAACTCGGTGTCGCGTTTGCCTTCCCAGCGAACCTTCACTATAGGAAAGCGAGAGCGTCGAAGTTTCTTGGTCTCTCAGTCCATGATTTCTACTGGCTTTTCCACAAAGTGTAGAGTTTCGTTAACTTTCAAATCTTCAAGAGGAACATGAAGATTTTCTTCAGCTAGTCACTTTTTGAGGTTCGAGACGTGGAAAGTCGGATGTACGTTGCTGAGTTCCTCCGGTAATTCGAGTCGGTAGGCCACTTTGCCAATTCTTTCCAGAATCTTAAAGGGTCCCACGTATCATGACGCTAGCTTTCCTTTCTTGCCGAATTGGATCACCCCTTCCAAGGTGAAACCTTTATGAGTACTTGATCGCTAACTTCAAACTCAATGGGCTTGCGGCGTTTATCGGCGTAACTCTTTTGACGACTCTGAGCTTTCAAGAGATTGTCTCGCATCTGGAGAATCTTGTCAGTCGTTTCTTGTAATAACTCAGGACTAGTAATTTGTGCGTCTCCGATCTCGTGCCAGACAATAGGCGATCGACATTTTCTTCCATATAATGCCTCAAAGGGTGCCATTTGAATACTAGCGTGAAAACTATTGTTGTACGAGAATTCGACTAAAGGTAAATGCGAATCCCAATTACCACCAAAATCTATAATGCACGAACGAAGCATATCTTCAAGGGTGCGAATCGTGCGTTTAGTCTGACCGTCGGTCTGGGGATGGAATGTGGTACTGAGATTAAGAGTAGTACCGAGAGCGGACTGAAAAGTCTCCCAAAGGCGCGAGGTGAATCGACCATCGCGATCAGAGATGATGTCACGAGGTGTCCCATGTCGACAAATGACTTCGTAGGTATATATTCGTGCTAATCGTTCAACCTTATAGTCTTCTCGTATCGGTAGAAAGTGAGCAGATTTCGTAAGACGATCAACGATAACCCAAATGCTATCGTGACCTGATGGCGTGCAAGGGAGTTTCCTAATGAAGTCCATAGCTATACTCTCCCATTTCCACATCGGGATCTTGGGTTGTTCGAGTAAGCCAGAGGTCGTTGGTGTTCAGCCTTGACTTTCGAACAAGTCAGGCATTTCGAAACATAGAGAACGATATCCTTCTTCATTCCTGTCCACCAATACCTGGCACGGAGATCCTTTTACATCTTGTCGGCACCGAGATGAATGGAATATCGAGATTTGTGGGCTTCAGTCAACAAAATCTCTCGGAGATTATTGCGACTAGGTATCCAAGTGCGGTCGAGATAGTGAAAAATACCATTAAGTTTATTCACTAGTTGGTTTCGGTTCCAAGTATTCTTTCTTCCTTCTAGGTGTTCTCGAGAAAACAAGCGTGTTGAGCGTCGCGAATGAGAGCTTCGAGGTCGTGTTAGGCTTGAACGTTATGAACACTATGTAAATAGCTTCGTCGGCTAAGAGCATCAACAACGACGTTTGCTTTGCCTGGGGGGTAGTGTATCTCACAATCGTAGTTGTTGAGAAGTTCAACCTATCTACGTCGGCGCATATTCAGCTCTTTCTGGTTCAAGATGTGTTGTAGGCTCTTATGGTCGGTAAAGACCGTACACTTAGTACCATAAAGGTAGTGTCGCCATATCTTTAATGCAAACACAACTGCATCGAGTTTGAGATTGTGGGTTGTGTAGTTCTTCTCATGGACTTAGAGTTGACGAGACGCGTACGCGATAACCTTGTCTCGTTGTATAAGAACACAACCAAGACTTAGAGTTGACGAGAGGCATCACAATAGACAACAAAGTCGTCGTTTCCATCGGGTAGCGCGAGTACGGGAGCGTTGCAAAGCATACGCTTAAGAGTTTGAAAGGCATCCTCTTGTTCGGTTCCCAAACGAAAAGCTTGTCTTTATGCGTCATAGAGGTGAGAGGAACGGTGATTTTAGAGAAATTAGCGATAAATCGACGGTAATAAGCCGCCAATCCGAGAAAAGAGCAAACTTCGGATGGGATTTTCGGTGTAATCCAACTCTTAACTGCTTCAATCTTCGTGGGATCGGCGTGAATACCTTGACTATTGACGATGTGACTGAGGAATTGAACCTGCTCGAGCCAAAATTCACACTTGGAGAACTTGGCGTAGAGGCGATTCCCTTGGAGAAGCTCTAGAACCAAACGAAGATGTTGCGCATGTTCAACTTTCGACTTCGAGTACATAAGGATATCATCGATAAACACAATAACGAAGCGATCAAGAAAGGGCTTACACACACGGTTCATCAAATCCATGAAGACCGCGGGTGCGTTGGTAAGACCAAAAGGCATAACAACGAATTCATAATGGCCATAACGAGTACGAAAAGCGGTTTTAGGGATGTCTTGTTCCTGAATTCGTAGTTGATAATAACCAGAACGCAAATCGATCTTAGAGAAACATGTAGCGCCTTGTAATTGATCAAATAAGTCGTCGATTCAGGGTAGAGGGTAGTGATTTTTGATAGTAAGCTTGTTGAGTTCCCTATAATCGATGCACATTCCGAACGATCCATCCTTCTTTTTCACGAAAAGGACATGTGCGCCCCATGGAGATGTGCTAGGGCGTATGAAGCCTTTATCAAGTAATTCCTGGAGTTGACTAGAAATTTCACGCATTTCGGACGGTGCGAGGCGATAAAGGGATTTAGTGATAGGGTTAGCTCCAGGAATGAGGTCGATACGAAAGTCGATATCACGAGTCGGGGGTAGATCAGGTAAATCATTAGGAAAGACATTAGGAAAATCACGAACCACAAGTACCTTTTCCATCGACTTCTTTTCCTTCTCCACTACTACGATGTGTGCCAAGAAAGCCATGTATTACTTGTGGAGATACTTGCTTGATTGAATGCACGACATAAGTTTCAGTTCTTTCGAGGATACTTCGCCATAGACACAGAGTTGGTCGCCACTAGATAGAGAGAAACAAATCAATACCGTTAACAAAGAACGTACCATTAACAACATTGTTTTCAGTCTGAGCCTGGCGGACATTGATATTGAAAGTTCTCCAGTGGGCTGCTTGTTGTGGTTGCTGCTAAGGCTGCTACTGTTGTTGTTGTTGTTGTTGTTGTTGTTGTTGTTGTTGTTGTTGTTGTTGTTGTTGTTGCTGCTGCTTCGGTGGTTGTGGCTGCAGTTCTTGTTTCACAACTCGATCCGGGTAGACGTTAGAAAAATGATTCGGGTCACCATAAGAGTAGCAAGCTCGTGAATGAACAACGGGAGCAGGAGCTACTTGGTTACCTTGAATAGTAAGGGGTTGAGCTGGTGGTGCTGGAGAAGCTTGAGCTTGTTGGCGTGGGCCTGAACGACAATGAGCAATGAAAGGCCCATAAATGTTGCAGTTCACACAGAAACGACAATTCACCCCTGCAAGGTGATGGTAGGTGCAAGTAGGGCAGAAATGATGAAAACCAGTATACGCATGCTTAGCAGGTGGTGCGTTGGTGTTAGGAGCTGCAACTTGACGGTTCTGGTTGGGTTGTACAGGGACAGCATTGGGAGGAGCTGCCGTAGTAGCGTACTTCTTGTTGTTGTTACCCTTGCGCTTGCGATTCTGATGTGAAGACTTTGAAACTTGTGAGGCTGCAGTGTCGAGAGCGGGAGTTGTGGTTGCTTGACTGAGGCTCTTGGTCGAGGTCTTGAAATACCCAGCTAAGACTCGCTTACCGTTGATCTCAGTGGCGAGTTGGTAAGTCTCCTCAATAGTAGCATGTTTAGCTGCCTGAACAAAGTCAGCTACACAGTCTGGGAGAGCGCGGATGTATTTCTTGATCATCATCTCAGGTGTTGCCACCTGGCTAGGACAGATGATACTGAGCTGCTTGAAGCGAGCGATGAGACCAGCGTTATCACCTCCATCTTGTTTGATATGCCAGAATTCATTCTCCAACTTTTGAACCTCATAGGGAGGACAGAACTCCTTCATCATCAGCTCCCTAAGTTCCTCCCAAGAAAGACCATAAGCTGAATCATTGCCGCGCATGTTGTGCTCAGCAGTCCACCAATCTAGAGCCCTGGACTGAAAAACTTCAGTAGCATTAACAGTACGCAGGTTAAAAGGTGTTAAAAGTGACAAAACACGACGAAACAAGTCCAGGGGCCAATCTGCCAAGTTTCAAAAATTAGTCTGAGGGTATGGCGGGGCGTGAAACCTTAGCCTAAACCCGTCGCGGGTAGCCAAAAGTGCCCAGTAACAGAAAACTGATTCAGCCCCTTGTTTTTTGTAACACCTGTGTCATTTCAACCATCAAACAAATGCCAAACCAATGAAATATTGTATTTCATACTTTGGACTTGTATAAATATATGTATCGTTTACATATATCAATTCTTGTTCGATTTCAAGCTCTAAATCGCTTTCTGGAAGGTTATACGCGCACTGATGCGTAAATATAACCAGTTAATGAAACAAACACTCCGGAATAGTGAAATAGGCTTAACATACCTTAATTAACCTTTACTTAACTTAGAAATAAGTTTTGAAGGCTTTGGTATGGCAAAATCAAGTTAAATCGCTTACAGGGACTAAAGTTGACAAAACTGCGAAAGTATGCCAATTTGAACTGTAACAGACATTCCGGAACATGACCATAAGTTAAACATACCATAAATATCCTTTATATAGCTTATAAATAGGCTTTGAGGGGTTCGGTGTGCTAAAATAAACTTTTGGGTCATTCAGGGACTAAAAGTGTCAAAAAGTGCACAAGTTTGCATTTTCGCGCATAACTTACGTTCTGAATACATCCGGACATCCAAAAATTTATGTAAGCATGACTACATTATATTTTAGTGTTCGCCATAAGAAAAATCCATTCGTCGCGTCATTTGGATCGTTTTTCGCGCTTATGCGCATTCCGTCGTATTTAAGCGAACATCGCGTTCGTACGACCAAACGAACCATCATCCGGCATATTTTTGAGTATGTTTTGAGTTCCCTATACTTTAACTTCATTTTAGAGCCTTGAAATGAGGTTAACGGGGTTCAAACGCATCGAAAAAGGCCTTAAACACGTGCAGGGACCATTGCTGCCAAAAATGAAACTTTCTGATTCAGATGGGGTGCTCGCGTAGCGCGACACCTATGGGGCTACCTGTCGCGCTACGCGACTGACATTCTGGACAGATTCAATGTTTCTAATTACAAGTTGCAACTAATTGATTCTTAACCACATGTTTTAAGTTGTTGTGTCACTAAGATAAGGAGCATATGTGGCTCCATAACCTTTGTGACAAGTGTACGGCTCGGATCGTGGCACGATATTCAAGAAACGATCCTAGCGGCTCTACTTTTTCTATAAATACCCACCCCCCTTTGGCTTAAAAACCCACAAATCTGATCATTTGGGCTCTAAGTTGGAACCTTCGTTTCATACCTGAGCTATTTTGATCTGGGTTAGCATTAGGGGACCCTTCGTAAGTATTCTTTCGTTCTTTTCCTTATTTTTACTGCTTTTCGAGTCAGAAAGTCAAACTTTGTTTGACTTTCAGCGTTGACCAGTAATGGTCAATGCGAAGTTCGTTTGAACTTCGCAACGTGATTGTAATCACGATGGTCATAGTCCCTTGGGACTATGCCTACTGATTACCACGTTGTCTAGGGTCGTAGGGTAAGCGATCTGATAAATCGCTTATACCTCGAACCCGACCCAGTTTGGTCGATCATTAGGATCCGACCAAACACAGTAGGTGACCATAGTAGGTAGGGAATAACCTTCCGAGGTTATACCCTATGGTCACATCGTTTAAGTAGTTGTATGATAGGTAGTTTATATGCCTTAGGTAAATTACCAGAATACCCTTTTCATGTATAATTGGTAATTAAATATATGTAACCTAAACTTTTGTCACGTAACTGATTATGTAACATGTTTAGGCATATAACACTTGTCATAGGGCTAGTTAGGCGGTCCGAACGCGTTTCACGCGCACGATGCGTTAAAGTAGCATAAGCTACCTAAACGGATCGTAATGGGTCGTAAACAATTATGTTAAGTTTCATTTAGCATGTAGGCTTTGTTAAACCATATCACGTGAGTTCCGACACTCATTTGGTTTACAAACCCTAATGCTACTCAGTCTTCCGAGATAGGTCCGGTTTATTAACATAGTTACCTATATTAGGTGCCGTTTGATTCCGAGATCTATAGCATTACTTGGTGGTTATCTTTTGACAACTGAGCAATCTCAAGTGAGTACATAGACCCCTCTTTTACTGTTTTCCAAACTGTTTTGGGGTGGAACACATGTGCCTACTTGTTACTTTCATGCTTTCCTGTTTTCACATCATATACATGCTATGTTCGTTAGTACATTATAGTACATGATTTCATAACATCTTATGCTAGGTGTGCCCATTGTGTGCATTACTTAGTACATTGTTTTACATGACATTTCCTGCTAGGTGTGCCCATTGTGTTCATTACTTAGTACATTGTTTTACATGACATTTCCTACTAGGTGTGCCCATTGTGTGCATTACTTAGTACATTGTTTTACATGACATTTCCTGCTAGGTGTGCCCATTGTGTGCATTACTTAGTACATCGTTCTACATTACATTTCATACTACGTATGTCCATTGTGTGCATACTTAGTACATTGTTTTACATTGCTTTTCTGTTGCATATGCTTATCCAGCATATGAACACATTATACTACATATTGAACCGTTGTAAACATTTGACTATGTGAACCGTTGTAATCATTTGACTGTGTGATCCGTTGATATCTGTGAACCGTTTGTATCTGTGAACCGTTTGTATCTGTGAACCGTTTGTATCTGTGAACCGTTTGTATCTGTGAACCGTTTGTATTTGTGAACCGTTTGTATCTGTGAACCGTTTGTATCTGTGAACCGTGTGAACCGTATTTGACTATACATGAACATTTCTATACTTGTTAAACATTTCATCTTGATATTTTGGTTTGATTAAGTGATTAAGTAACGATGCGTGTGTAATATGATACAAGCATGGTGGATACGCCGCTGGTACTTCCTATATATAAGTGTTTGTATGGTATTACATATTGTAGCGTTATTTGAATCATTTCAGTTTGAGACATAGAACATTTTATACAAATAACATACTTTTCACAAGACATTGTTTTACAAAGAACTTATCTTATACAAATCCATTTTACTATGGTTATTCATTTAACCATACATTATTCACTTATTTATACATATCATCTAAACTCATTGTTTTTCAAATGATTTACAAAACAAAGCAAATTACAAGGTTCATGACTAAACATTTTCTCAAACATAAGTCATGGAACCTATTTTCACAAAATCTATGTATCTCACAGGCATTTTTATGCTGACGTACCTATTTTCACATGTGTTTTTGAGGAGCTGTTGCATAAGATGATCAAGATACACATAGGCAGACTTGGGCTTTAGTGACAATAAAAGATGCAAGACTAGTTAATTATGTTGTATTTCTTTGTTTGTTAAGACATTGTATCACTTTTAATTAATAAAACAAAACTTCAATTGCCATGGATTTGAAACATTAATTCTGTTACAACACTCCCCGATGTTTCCGCCACGTTTTGTATGTTCTACGTGGTCGGGGTGTGACATTTTTCATTCTTGGAGCCCAAGAATTCATGATCACCAAGTCTTAACCTGCTTTTGACACTTGTTTTTGATCACCTTTGATCCTTGCCACCTCATGGGACATGTGTATTGATCCTATGGCTTTAAGATTACTATAAATAGCTAGCATTTTTCAGGATTTCAACTTGCCATTCCTTCTTTCTTTCTCCGACACCATTGGAGCTTTTTTCTAGCTTTATGGAAGCCTCCTACCGAGTTCTATGACTTCCTAGAACACAAGTAAGTGTTCTTCCTTAGTCTTGTTCTTTATTTTAGCTTGTTATGAGCTAAAAGTCAACTAGTTTGACTTTTTGTTTGACTTTCGGTTCTGACCTTAATTTGTTAAATCAAAGTTCAATTGAACTTTGCAACGTGATTGTAATCACGAAGGTTAAAATCCCATGCGATTGCACCTTCTGATTACCACGTTTACTAGTCGAAGTGACGAGTCAAAGTTTCAGTCAAAGATGCACATTATGTGCATTTTACGACAAAACTATTTTCGGGTATCAAAACACCATGTTTTGATACCAAATCAGTTTTATAACTTAGTTAGACATGTTTTGACATGTCTTGACATGTCTAACTCGTCACTTCAAGTGTAGCGCTTTATTAGGGTCGTAAGTCGAGCGGTATTGACCACCGCTTTGACTTTCAAATCCGACCCGTTTGGTCAATCTTAGGATCTGACCAAACACATATTTGTGACCATAGTTATATAGGGAATAACCTACTGAGGTTATACCTTATGGTCACATCGTTTGGTTAATGTTATGATAAGTCGCTTCTATATTCTTAAAAATCACTAAAATGCCCTTTTGCGCATAAATCAATTCTAAGCATATGTAACCAAAGTTTTGACATATAAACTGATGTTACAACATTATTAAACATGTTTTGACATATAAGACTTTTCATAAGACATATTTAACCATCCGAACGTATATTTACGCAAACGGCCCGTTAAAGTAGTGTAAACTACCTTAACGAGTCATAACGGGTCAAAAGCACTTAGGATCCTTTCCAAATCAGAATGTTAACTTTATTAAACCATATCATACGAGTCCCAACACTCATTTGGTTTGTAAGACTTCATTCTTTCGATCTCCCGTTTATAGTCTCGACGCACTAACTAAGTTATCCGACACATTAGGACACATTTGAGCTTTGTTATTTCCCATTGATTCAAGGACGTTTATGCATTCTCAAGTGAGTACATAGTTCCCCTCTTTTACGTTTTCTAAATGTTTTGGGGTGATTTATATGTGCCGATCATTATTTTCATGATTTCAAAACTATATGATTCTACATACATAGTACTTTAATCCTTTAATGATTTGAAACCTTTACCCATAGCTTAAATAATGATTTTCAAAATTAGTAAGACCCTTGTTGGTGCGTATTTGTAATCATGCCTAAAATACATTCATTAACAATGATCAAGCCGATTGGTAGTATGATATAGCGCTATAGGACTTGACACCCCATTCCCGCTTCCTAGGTTTGTTTGGAAGTTTGATTAGGGAATGTTAGAAACCAAGTTTACACCAAATAGATTTTCCTTTGTGGTAAATCTATAACGTCAACCAAAGTATAGTTTGATATACTAAGGTTTGAATATATTGCCAAACGACCACAATGTGTTGTTACAATTTTTTCCAATTAAGCCATAAAAATTTATCTTTTATTGTTAACCAAAGTATAGTTTGATATACTACCAAGTTCTGTTATTCACAAACCAAAGTATAGTTTGATATACTATCGATTCTCTTATTTAGAAACCAAAGTATAGTTTGATATACTACTGATTCTGTTGTTCATAAACCAAAGTATATATTGATATACTACCTATTCTATTATTTCATAAGACCAAAGTATAGTTTGATATACTACCGATTATGTTGTTCATAAACCAAAGTATATTTTGATATACCACCTATCCTATTATTTCATAAACCAAAGTACATTTTGATATAATACCTATCCTATTATTTCATAAACCAAAGTATATTTTGATATACTACTTATCTTATTATTTCAAAACCAAAGTATATTTTGCATATACTACAAATCCTTTTTATCAAAAAGCAAAGTATTTTAGATTTCACCCTTTTATCAAGGATTCATGGCTATTTTTGAAATCGTAAAAATCTTTTTCTTTTACTATCCAAAGCCATGAATCTAAATAACAAAACTTATGTTACTCACAGGCATTTTTATGCTGACGTTTTATTTTCACATATGTTTCAGGTTCTATTATGTCACGATAGTTGACGCATGCTACACATAGGATGGACTCGGGCCTTAGTGACTTTAAAAATTGAAAGACAATTACTTGTATTTATTTGATTTGTATCAAAACAATGTAATTTATTAATGAAATAAAACAAAACTTCAAATACCATGTGTTGTGAAACAATTTGCTGTAACGTGACTCCCCGATGTTTCCGCCGCGGTTTGTTGTATTACGCGATCGGGGTGTTACACAAATTATCTTTTGAACAAGATACCATTAAAAAATAGCGTCGAAACTCCATATGAATTATGGAGAGGAAAAAAGCCTTCATACAAATACTTGAAAGTGTGGGGTGCGTAGCAAAGGTGATTGTACCACCTCCTAAGGCTATTAGGATAGGACCCAAAACTGTTGATTGCATATTCATAGGATATGCGCATCTATGTAGTGCACATCGTTTTCTTGTACATGAGTCCAAGAATCCCGATGTACACTAACAAACAATCAGGGAGGCAAATCCTAACATTGTCTCATATTTTGAAAATGTGTTTCCTATGCTAGGACAAACACACGTAACTGCATCAACAACAGTTGATGAAGCAGGTCCAAGTTCATCTATATGATTAGATGAAAGACATGAATGACCCGAGGTTGAGGAGGGTGAGCTTAGATGAAGCAAACAACCAAGGGTTGAAAAATCTTTTGGTCCAGACTTCATGAGCTATATGGTTGAGGATGAGCCCAATACCTATCGCGAGGCGGTTACCTCCACAGTGTTGGGTTTCCATGGTGATTAGTCAAAATTTTATTTATCAAAAACCCGGTACAATAAATAATGGTTAATTAATTAAGCGAGTTAATTAATAAAACACAGCGAAAAAAAACAAGTGATCAACAAAACGAAACTCAACAGGATCCGCTTACATGCAAATACGAGCACAGTGAAAAAGTATATTTAACTACCGATGAGAAAGATATACCTCGGTTAATGACTAACCGGTTGATACACCGAGGTTCAACGAACAAGTGCTAGTGATACGAAATAACGAATGCGAGTGCGAACCCGTATAGCGGCGGTAGTAACCGGCAGCGAGGGGCAGTGACTGGCGGCGAGCGGAAGTGACTGGTGGCGGCGGCCGGCGGTGAGCGATGGCGTTGGGCGGCGACAACAGGCGGAAGGCGGCGTCAGACAGCGGCGGAGGCGGCGACGGCGACCCGTGGTGGTGGCGGTTGTGGCCGGTTGTGGATGTGGGTGCTTTGAGAGTTTTTGCAAAATCTTCTAACCTCACAAAGCTTGTCCATACACTCCTTTAAATAATATATGGAGATCCATGCACGTGCGACAAATGGCGGGCATGCATTTGGAAGATGGACAAGTGTCGAGAAGCTTATGCATGTCCAACAAGTGGCCATGCAAGATTGCATGCGTGACAAGTGGCGGTAGGTGGGTGCATGTGCGACATATGGCGCATCAAAGGCGCATGCGTGACAAGTGGCATAGGATGAGTATACCCGTCTCACCCGGTCCATGTACCCGTCTCTCAGTTAATACCCGCAACAAGTTTATCAGTTAAGATAAACAATTATATTATTAATAACGAGTATTAATAATATAAATCCGCTCATGATCATAAATATAATTATGATCTGTTTCATATCATTCATAATTACCAGTTAAACCAGTTAAGTGGATTTTAGTTCGTTGCCCAAGGTGTAACTCTTACCGGTCAAGACCCGGTCGGCAACATTGACTTATCGAGCCGGACATAATATCCAACAGCACCCACTTAGACGATCTCTGATAAGATCTCAACGCAGACAGCCAGCGGCGTTCTAGCTACACATAGCTGCCCCCAACAGGTCATGACACTTTAAAGTCATTAACCAAGGTATCTTCTCTTTAGCAACGACTTGCTACATGAAGACAGTAGACTTATGGCAATCTTCATCATCTATCCTCTCTTTGAAAGATATCAATTGAAACAATAAGACATGGATTAGATTCAATCTCACATGGCGTTCATTCATTATCGTTCTCGTTCACAGAATCAAAGTGATCCAATCAAACAAACAGTAAGTTTGGGTAAGGCCTTACACTTCACCAGTTTGAATCAATGAGGGCACCCCGATGTCTAACTGTTACATATCATGTAAGAGTACATAATCCCATCTTGACTACACACAACTCCCACTGAACTTCAAAACCACTCCCAACCAATGCCTTTATGACTGGCAGTTACGCGACAGCGTTTGACATTGATCAAAGAATAGTCTTTAGTAAACGGAAGTTCTAGTATATATCTCAAGTCAGAGGATACTAAATGAGTATACCTAAATCAAATACACCTTATGACCAAGATCCATGAAGATGATCTGATGCGAGTTACATCCAACGTCATTCACAATGAGGTTTGTGAGTTTGGAAGTCAACCCCTTGGGTCCAAAGTCAGAATAGTCTTAATTCAGAGTCGTTCCCATGGGTCTGACTGACTATGGATAATTTAGAATACAAGATTCATGGATTAAACGTATCAAAATCGAACACAATTGTAAGATTCAAACTTTGCATTTAGCCAGTAAATCAAAGGTGAATTCAAAAGGTACAACTGTTTGAATGTTTGTACATCCAAATACTAAATCAAAACAAATGGTTATCCAATCTAAGACCGATAGCATTCCCATGCTTGTCCTAAGACATTGGTTTAGTGAACGGGTCAGCTAAGTTTTGATATGTGTCTATTTTGCCTATTAAGATGTCTCCTCGTTCCAGTATTTCCCGTATATAGTGGAACTTTCTTAGAATGTGCTTAACCCTGTGATCTGGGCTCCTTGGTTTGAGCACTGGTTCCTGTGTTATCACAGAACACCTAGATTGGTTTCTGAATATTTGAAACCACCTCGAGGTCGTTGATGAACTACTTCATCCAAGCAGATTCTTTCGCAGCATCTGATGCAGCTATTCGTTCGGATCGGTGGCTGAATCCGCCACTACACTCTGTTTGGAGCTTTTCCAATAGACAACTCATCCATTGAGAGTGAATACGAATCCTAGTTGTGGGCGAGAATCATCTTGGTCACTTTGGAAGCCAGCATCAGTGTAACACCTTATAGTGAGCTCCTCTTCCACTCCTCCAAACACCAAGAACATATCTTTGGTTATTCTCAAGTACCTCAGAATGTTCTTTAGTGCAGTCCAATGGGCAATGCCAGGACTATGCTGAAAACGACTGGTCATGTGTAGGATTGTTTGTAACGACCAAATGAGTCGATCAGAAGAGTTTTTGATCAAAACGAGAGGCGGAAACACACGTTTTGATGTTGAATCAGCTTGATTTGCATGTAGAAGTAGTTTAATTGTCGTTTGTATTGATTTGACAAAGTTACAGATCGATCCGACACTTCAGCAGAGCTTCGCTACTGGAATTTCCAAAGTTCCAAATGAAATCTCAAGTCACCTATTTATAGGATTTCCATTCCCCATGAAACTGACATGTCCATTTCGTGGGGAATGGCCATTTCGTGGGGAATGGCCATTTCGCATGAACTGGTCAATCATCACTAAAACCCTATTTCTTTGACTACCGAGCTCGGGTTTATCTTATCTAGATTACAAGACTCGATACAAGATGAAGTCGATAGACATATGTACCAACAAACTCCCCCTTGGATGTTGACGAAGTCTTCGGTGTCGAGTCTTCAGTATGACGAGTCTTCAGTCTTGATCAGTCTTCACGCTCTTTCCAAAGTGTCTGACATTGTAAGCATCCTCAATCTTCTCTCTTCTCATTATTAGCTTCAACATCTATATTCTTACTTGGATGTTGATTCTATATATTCTTCGGAATCAGCAGCTTTTATCTCGAGCTTTGTTCCAAGATCTGAATCTGGCTCTTACATTCTCAGAATCCCCCTTTCAAAAAGCTAGGATCGCCGTCTGGAATTCACCATCTGCATAAACTCTACCCAAAACTTAAATTTCATATTATGACAATTTTAATTTTGGCTTACCACTTGTAATTGGAACATTCAGATTTGTTTTTATTTAAACATTTCAAAATTTATTTTCATTTCAAACACACTCTCCCAACCCTGTTGTTCATCATGTTCAGCACTCGAAACTTTGAAAATCAGCTTTCCAACATCAGTTGTCGAAAATAAGATGAAATAAAATCTTTTTGATATTTCAAAATTTTATGCTAAAACACAATATTTTTGGATTTTTTTTAAAGAAAAGCTGAAAAGAAATATTTACAGAAAATATTTTTGTGTGTTTGTGTAAGAGGATCATATCAGTTTATTGAGACAAATCACTAGCACCGTTGAGCTTTAAACACTTTAAGTTTTAAACAATTCACTTAGATTGTCAGTATACTGATCCACTTAAATTTTCACACAAAGTTCAATTGATTCGAGATACGGATTAGTGTTTTAATGGTCTTGAATTATTCGCGTCTCCCACCTCAGAATATACTCTCGTATCCAGACTCCTATATTCAGTCTTACAGGTGAATGCACACTAAGGATATCTGTAAACGGGTTAAATGCGAGACCATGAGAGCTCAGGCTATTGCTTCCGCAAAATCAGAGAGATGATGGCTCGTCTTTCAGGTGTGTCCCATTTGGGGATCTTTTGTTCAACAGCACATGATTAGCATTTTTCAAAGTTTCATCATTTTTTATGCCGAGGGTGGGCTTTATGATTTAAAGCAATGCAAAGTATTATACGAGGACTAGGCTATTGCTCCCGCAAAATCAGAAGTCCCGGGATAATACCCCAGATATCCACTAAGCATAAAGACCTAGTATCTCAGAAAGAGGGGTCTTTAAACAAGATTTCGGGGGTTACCCATATATCCGAGAGATGTTCCCCACGAGATAAGTAAGTATTGATATTTAGGTTTATATCTCGAAAACAATCAACTAAATGTATAAAAACCTACTGGCATATCATCAGTGAGACCGTTTATCACATTTGACTTTCCAAATCTTTAGCATGCTGTGATAGTCCACTTATGTACTATCATTTCCTCTTTTTCACAACAAAAATCGTTTTGAAATTTTCAATTGTTTTTCGATTTTGAGATTTTATCATGTTTTTGGGTTTTTCAAATTTTTGAAATTTGTAAAAATTTTTACTCCCCCTAAAATCAAAAATATTGTTTCAATTTTTGATTTTCGAAGAAAATTTGAAAATAAACTGTACAAAGTAAAATGACAAACTGATGTGAATTGCGTCAATTCTCCATCCACTTGGCGTAAACAATCAGAACTCCCCCTGACAACAAACTATTTTCCCATTATGATTTCAAAACACTTAAGTTTGTTTTAATCAAATGGTTTTTCCGAAAAATTAGTTTGTGGGGTTTCATCACATTGTTTTTTTCAAACCACTTGTATGAAAGTTAAATCAAGTTCAACTTAATGACCTTTATTAACCACTAGTAGGTGAAAACCTCTTTTTTCAACCCCTTGTTGGTTCACTTATCAACCATACCATTTGTAAATTGAAATATGACAATATTCAATTTTGAGAAAGATGCCGATTCATGCTCCACGATTACCAACTTGGGAGTTCTGGCAAGTCAGGATTTTCAAGCAAAGAATACAGACACCCAAGCCTGACCAGCTTTGGTGTGACCTTTTCAATTTCACTCGGGGTTTAAACATTCCTTTTTGCTTCATAGAAATCTTTTACCCCTTTTACCTTTCCATCGACCATTCTTTCAAAAATATTTTTTACTTTGTCATTACTTTTCGATATCAAATTCTTTCTTTACAGAATAGAATTGATTCGAAATTTCCACTTTTCCAATCTTTAGTTTTAAATTTTCAGTCCGCAATGGTGGAAAATTTGCATCATCCAATGGCGGAACTGAACTTTCTCTTTTTAGATCAACTTGTGGCTCCTCTGACTTTGACGAATCAGATTCATTGCCAGAACTATCATCTGATCTTTTAACAACCCATTTTTGTTTGTTTAAATTGGCTCTTCTTTTGTAAAAATGTTTCGAGCTTTCACCAACTTCGAAAGTCAAATTTTTGAACTCTTTAAACTTCTCTGTTGGTTGTTCCTTTTTATCAACACACTTCTCTTTCAATTTCGAGTTAGAAGAAACTCCCTGTTTTGTGTTGGTTGGCTTTGGGCAATTCCAAGCAATATGTCCAACCTCTTGACATTTGAAACAGGTTCTTCTTTCAACTCTCTGTTCAGATTGCTTCAACATATTCTTTTTTCTTTCTGCGAGAAACTCCTTATTTGACTGTCTCCAGAATGGTTTCTCCTTCTCTTCTTCTGAACTTGTTCCTGAAACAAACACTGTTTTTGTTTTAGAAATTTTCTCATTTTTATGATTTTCGGGTGAAGTAAAACCCAATCCCTTCTTTTTGAAATTACTATTATCGTTTGATTTCTTTCGATAACCTGAACCAGAACTGTAACCCTTTTTCTTGTTTAATCTTTGTTGAACTCTTGAGGTGTAAGGTTTAGGTTTTTCAACAAGATTTACATCTTTTATTTCAGAAATATTAATTTCTGTTAGTTTGAAAACCTTGTTGATTATTTCAGTTTTAACACCTCTTATTGGAAATTCCTTATCAGAATATAATTTGTCTGAATCATTCAAAGTATATGCTACTTTAAATGTTTCGTCATTCAAATTATTTTTTTGATAACAGAAATTCTTTATTGTAAACCCATTTGACCGACGATTTTGGACTGTCAACTGATGAACTCGAACTCTCGGATTCGGACTTTGACTCTGACTCCTCATCTTTATCCAACACCTGATCGACCACTTTCTTTATTAACTCTGATTCATGATCAGTGTCAGACGATGTGAATGTGACGTCAATGTTTTCTGGTAACTCATCAGTTGTTTCAGACTTAAACTTTATATTGACTGCCTTTTTGACTTGTTCCTCATTTGGTTTTCTGGGAGAATAACCTTCCCAGATCGGAGGCGGACACTTGTTATAATTTGCACTTTGTTTCTTACCAGTATCCTTCTCTTCTGTCTTCTTATCCTGAAATGCTTCAAAACCTGCAACAGTTGGATAAAATCTATCAATCAAATAATCAGAACTTGAATAACTTTGTAACAATCGTCTGATTCTTTCATTCTCTATCTTTTTGGTCTCCAACTCTTGCTTCAACTTAGCACATTCTTCAATATAGTGATTGATAGCCTTCTGCTTAGACATCATCACCGCATTCATCATGGTTAAGGCATCTTCTCTTTCAGAATTTGTCTTTTGCAGACTATTCACCGTTCTATTCAACACGTCATACGATTCTTTCACATACTTGACATCAAACAATAATTTTTCTTTCATCTTGTCAAGCTCACTAAACTTCTCATCTTTCTCTTCACACTGTTTGCATGGTTCCAAACATTTTAGACAAGGTTTCGTGATCTCAACAATTTTTTCAACATCGATAATCTTTTCAACTTCAACTACCTTCTCAGCTTCAACCATCTTCTCAGCTTCAACCATCTTCTCAGCTTCAACCACCTTCTCAGCTTCAACAATCTTTTCAGCAACTTTAATTCCTTCACTCTGTTCATGCTTCTTTTCCTGAGTAACATTCTCACATTTTACCTTTTTCTGTTCTTTTGCAGCTCGTTTCTCCTTTAGGTTCTCCAATCTATCTGCAAAATAAAATTTAAAACTTTCAGGAGATAATTGAGTTTTTCCAATGTTTATTTGTATTTCTTCTTCATCATCACTGTTATTAGTTGATGATTGATCAAAAACTGTTGTCTTTTCTGAGCTTTCTTCTGAAGACACAGACTCTCCATCTTGATTTTTCTCACTGTTGGTAAACACATCCATCCATTCCTTCATAAAATCTGGTTTTTCAACTATTTGTGCAATGAATGCTCTAAATTTTGAATCATCAGGAATGTATTTGTCCCAGCTAAAACCTTCTGGCAATTTTTCATCATCTTGATTAACCAGATACGATTTCTTCTTTCCATCTTCAATAGCATTGGATGATGATGGTTGTTGAGCAACTTGTTGATATATAGCTTTCCGATAATAGTCATTATTTCCGAACGGATTCAGAGCTCCTCCTACTTCTCGATTGGTACATTCCCTCTTGAAATGTCCTTTTTCCCTGCATCGAAAACAAGTAACTTTAGATTTATCAAAACCTAAAGTAGAAACATTAGTATCACGGAAGTCATCTCTTCCTGTAATCATCTTAAATTTCTCAGCTCTCCTCAACACACTCGCTAAACACCACTTAATATCCATAAGCTCCATTTCATCAGCATCGATCTGATCATAATCCTCTTTTGTTAACATAGGATTCCCGATCCTTCCTGCAACCAAACCCTCATATGATTCTAACACTGTAGCTAGTAATGCCATATGAACTTTAGCGACTTCTTCAGAGAAATTTTGACCATTCTGAAGATTCAACGCAATGTTGCAATGTAAAACATGACCATTACTGTTGTTTGAGCTTTGAAACTAATAACTTGAGGTTGAAACATTTGGATTAACATTCGAGTATGAAGAAAATCCACTGTTGCTGATTGGACTTTGATTAACTGATCCGGATGAGTTTTCTGCACTGAAAGCGGTTTGGACCTTCGGACTTGCTTCAACATTTTGAATATTCCCTTTGTAATACATCTTGATGTCTTGTTGACCACTTGGATTGTTCATTCTAGCAATCTTTTGTTGTTCAAGATCTTGTCCTTCAAGTTTTTCAATGAACTGAGAAATTATCAACTTATCATATTCTCCAGTGTTCTTTAAGATCATCAGATATGTACCCCATTCTTTCTGTGGTAAAGCATCAGCTAATTTGTCAACCCATTCTTCTCGATCTTTGTTGATATCCAAAAGGGACATTGATCGCACCAAATGACAATATCTCTCAATAAGTTTCTTTGTAGATTCACCCTGCAAGCTAGTAAACAAATCAAACTCTTTCTTTAATAATGATTTCTTACTCCTTATCATCTCCGTACTTCCCTCAAACTTAATTCGAAGTGCTTCCCAAATCGAACGTGAAGTATTATCATGTTGAAGTAATATGAAGATGTCTTCTTTCACAGCTTGCTGAAGTAGACTAATCATCATTTTTTCTGCTTTGTACATGTCTCTTACTTTATCCGACAATTCAGAAATAGTTTTGATAACTCCCACATCTGTACGAGGTTTAACATACTTTTTTCTCAATACATTCCCAAGACCTTAAATGATTTGCTTGAACCCAATTTTCAAACCGGTCTTTCCAACCATAGTATTCTTCAATGCCCATCAACTTTGGAGGTTTCTGTAACGTTCTTGTTTCATTTTCCATGTTCACATTCTGAGCAATTGTAACAGGAGCACTCGGGTCAGTAGCAAACGCGTTGTAAAACTCTTCTTCCATGATTCGGTAAACAATTTCACAAACTCAGCTTTCAAACGAAATGAGCTGATTCAAACGAAATATTTTGAAGCGAAATGATGATTTGGTGCGAAATGGATGATTTCATGCGAAATGAATGATTTCGTACGAAATGAGGCAACTTGATGCGAAATGGTCGATTTCGTGCGAAATGGAGTTTGAATTTGCCAATCCGTGCAAAATGAACTTTGATTCAAGCGAAATGATCTTTAAAGCGAAATGAGTCTATTTCGTGCGAAATGGAATCTCAATTCGTACGAAATGATGCTGATGTCATCCAATCGGCTGGATTTTTGTCAAATTGATCAAGTTTTAGGTTGATTTTAGGTCTAATTCTTTCAAGGATTGTTTAAAACAGTGTTTTGCACGTTATATGTGAAATTCAATCTATTTTAACTGTAAAATCTTGTTAATTTTGAAAAAGAAGGTGTAGAAGTTAGAATTTTGATGAAATAAAGCTGAATTTGGTAAGAACTCTTCCTCCTGAGCTCTGATACCACATGTAGGATCGTTTGTAACGACCAAATGAGTCGATCAGAAGAGTTTTTGATCAAAACGAGAGGCAGAAACAAACGTTTTGATGTTGAATCAGCTTGATTTGCATGTAGAAGTAGCTTAATTGTCGTTTGTATTGATTTAACAAAGTTACAGATTGATCTGACACTTCAGCAGAGCTTCGCTACTGGAATTGCCAAAGTTCCAAATGAAATCTCAAGTCACCTGTTTATAGGATTTCCATTCCCCATGAAACTGGCATGTCCATTTCGTGGGGAATGGCCATTTCGTGGGGAATGGCCATTTCGTGGGGAATGGCCATTTCGCATGAACTGGTCAATCATCACTAAAACCCTATTTCTTTTACTACCGAGCTTTGGTTTATCTTATCTAGATTACAAGACTCGATACAAGACGAAGTCGACAGACATATGCACCAACATCATGCTTAAAGCATACGAGACGTTAAGTCTAGTACATAGCATACATGATTGAACCAATCACTGAAGCATATGGAACTACTTCCATTTGCTTAATTTCAATGTCCGTTAAAGGAGATTGTGATTTGTTCAACACGGTTCCTTTATTCATATGAACGCCTCCTTTCTTGGAGTTTCCCATCTTGTAGTGTGTCAACATTTTTGTCTATGTACGTTATTTGACTTAGCCCTTGAAGCCGCTTAGATCTATCCCTATAGATCTTCATTACTAGAATGTAAGCAGCTTTTCCAAGATCTTTCATTGTGAAGCAAGATCCCAAATAGTGTTTAACTTCGTTAAGCATAGGGATGTTATCAATGATTAGTATAGCATCCACACACAGGATGAAGAATGATATGGTTCTCCCACTAACCTCTCTGTAAACACAAGGCTCATCTTCATTCTTGATAAACCAAACTCTTTGATCTTCTGGTCAAATATGAAGATCCCAGCTACGAGATGCTTGCTTGAGTCCATAAATGGACTTATTGGGTTTGCACACCTTAGTTGGATATTTAGGATCGACGAAACCTTCAGGCCAAACCATATAGACATCTTCAGAGAGATGTCTATTAAGAAAGGCGGTTTTGAAATCCATTTTCCATATTCCGTAATCACAGTGCGCAATTATGGCAAGCAATATCCTGATTGATTTAATCATAGCAACGGGCGAGAGGGTCTCATCATAGTCAATACCTTGAGTTTGAGTGAAACCCTTCACAACTAGCCGTGCTTTATAGGTGTGTACATTTCCATGCATATCGGTTTTTCTCTTGAAAATCCATTTGCTCCCTACTGCCCAATATTCGGGGGGGGGGGGGGGTAGCTGAACCAAGTCCCATACATGATTGTCATGCATAGATTGCATCTCAACGTTCATGGCTTCTTGCCATTTCTCAGATTCCGAATCTAAGATTGCAGATTTGTAGTTAGCAGGTTCGTCATTAGACTCAGCTAGTAATAAGACTTCGGGACCTTTTAGACGCCATAGACATCTATCAGATTCTTGCGAATTCTACTACTTCTGCAAACGCTTGTGTTTTATGTCTGATTCATTGGCAAAAACTACTTGTTGATCAGATAGTCCGACTACATTAGTGGTTGTTTGTGGTTCTTGAATTTATTCAAGATCAACCACATTATTTCTAGTTTCTTGATTAAGAAGTTCTTCCTCGAGAAAGTGTCCCTTCCGTTTGATGGAAATCACATTTGCATCAGGATGATAGAAATAATATCCGCTTCTTTTATAGTATCTGACGAAAACAACCTTTTCAACTCGAGGATCGAGCTTATCATCAAAATCACTTGTGATGTATGCATCACATCCCCATACTCTAAGGTATTGCAAATCGGGTTTACGCCCATGCATATCTCATATGGCGTTTTTTTGTTTACCTTTTTATCGGAGCTAAATTGACATTGCGGGAAGCGATCATAAGAGCATTGTCCCCAAAAGGAGTGAGGCAAGTTAGTTCTACACATCATCGATCGAACCATATCAAGTAGAGTTCAATTTCACCTTTCACTCACGCCATTAAGTTGGGGTGTGCCAGGTGGAGAGGGTTGTGAAACTATTCCACACTGTTTCAGATGATTGAGATATTCAAAGCTGAGGTATTCACCACCTCGATCTGATTGAAGTACTTTTATCTTTCTATCAAGCTGGTTTTTAGTCATGGTTTCTAGTCATGGTTCTGAAAGGGCCATATACATCATGTGAATGAGTTCTAGAAGACCATTGATCCGTTCACTAACATCGGTGAAGGGATGCTTTGTGAGTTTTCCAACTAAGCAAGATTCACAATCATCAAAGGAGTCATGTCTAGTGGATTCAGGAATCCCCTTGGATTGGAGCCATTTTATGCATGCCTTACTTATGTGGCCAAGTCTGCAATGCCATAAATATGTTTCATTTATGCCAGCTTTGTTACGTTTAGAAAGATGATATATGTTATTACTTTTTTGAACATCAATCTCATAAATATCATTTCGAGGTTTAGCCTCAAAATAAAAGACATCATTCAAGTAGGCTAAAATATAAAAACCATTAAAACGTACTTGAATCCTTGTTCAAATAGTGAAGAAACTGAAATAATGTTTCTTCAAACCAGGTGCATATAAACAGTTATTTAAAGTAACTACAAGGCTAGGGGAACATGAAAAATAAAATATTCCAGTTGCCAGAACTGGAACTCTCTTTCCATTACCAACTATGAGTTCCAGGTGGCCTTGTTTCAGTTTCTTCCACTTTTCAGGCTCCTGCAAGACATTAATGATGTGGTAACCACATCTAGTATCAAATACCCATGTGTTGCTAGAAACAATGAAAAGTTCGATAACATAAATGAGAATATTAGAAGAAGTGCCAATGTTATTGCCCTTGTTCATCTTCAGCTTGGCTAGCTACTGTGGGCAGTTTCCATTCTAGTGCCCATTTGGTTGCATTCAAAGCACTGACGCTCCTAGGAGGGTGTGGTTTTGCAATATGCTTGTTGTTGGTGGCATTTCTGGCAGCAACAACAACTTTTCTCTTGCCTTTTCTCTTATGTTTCCTTTTCTTGTTATTAGGCTTCTTAAAACCACTAGACTTGACCATTAGAACTTGGTTGGTTTTGTGGAATAACCAATTTTGTACATGTAGTCAATGTATCCTTTCATCTTTTGCACATGAGTACTGATACATGAACCATCTAGCATTTTACAGCTTATGAGCTGTTTCATGGTGTCATATCGCTCCTGTTAGGCTTGTTTCTGGAACATGCCTTTCAGTTAATGGATCATGTCATAAGCATCCTTATCTTCCATGTTCTTCTGAAGTTCAGGAGACATGGTAGCTTTCATAAGGCAAGCTACCTCAACGGCATCCTTGTTATGTTTCTCCAGTGCCTTGTGAGCAGTAGTAGAATTTCTTTAAGGCTCGGTAGGGACTAGGTCATCTAAGATATACAACTTTTCCTCCATATTGAGAACTATTCTCAGATTGCGGTGCCATTCGAGAAGGTTGGTGTTATTCAAATTTTTTATTTCTTTTCCTTTTCACGTATAGACTTGAAAATGAAGGAGTTGTTTTCATTGGACATCTGTTATATAAGAAAGGTGATTTTAATTAGTATTTTCGATGTATATCTCCTTATTTCGTGAGGTGAGATGATAAGGAATGAGAATCCGGTTAGGAGCTCTTTCTAAAGGCAGCTGGGGCACGCAACATTAGCAAGAGGTTCAAGCGGACTGACAACGATTGTCAATTGTGAGAAAAGCACAACTCCCGTGGTTTATGAGGCTGCGAGGATAACCTATTGTCCTTGCATTGATACGTTTGGACTCATCTATGCCACTTCTGTTCTCGAGACAGATAGGGTACATAAACACGAGAAGAAAAGTAATAGTCGTCCTAAAACAGTCACATGTGGAAGGGTCGGATGTGTCGACGAAAGCCCTTGCACCTTGGAAGGATAAACTAGACACCAAGTGTCGTGCTGTGGCTCCAACACTGATGGTTCGCATTATGCCCCAAATGTTACTAGTAGTAGGATGGCATAGACCATTGATTTTAATTTTTACCAAATAGGGTCGTTATAGTCGGTTTTAATTTAGATATTAAATTTGCGACATAACCAAAAGGACCCTTTCACCTCTCGGGACAATTAGTTTTAGATAACCTATAAAACTAAGTTTGTCGCGACTTGGAATAACCAATTTTAAGTTAATAGAAAACTATTAAGCTAATAGTTTTGGAAAATTAAAACTAGTTTAATTTGCACAACTTAATTGGTTATTGTTTGTTTCAAAAACCACCTTTGTTTTATAAAAAAAAACTTTAACAAGTTATAAAAAAATTTAGAACTTGTTTTAGTGTGATTGTTTTAATATTTTAAATCTCCTTTTAAAATCATGTTGGTATTTAGGTTGGTTATGTTATAAAAAATTATAAGATAAAAGCAACCACAATAGCAAGATAAATATGTAAATCCATGTTGCCAAAAAATTGTTCGATCTTACTAGAGCCTAATAGCAAGATCAAACGGGTCACGGGGTCACAACACACAAATAACCACAAGGATGGACTTGAGTGCATCCAGTCGTCTCGAGCAACTCCCACTGACTTCATAACTCTTGTTTACCGTCCTCGGTTTTGTCTCTGGGTCTTCGTTTATTACAATATTTAAAAAATTACAATAAAGGAAAGAACCCTATCTATTACAACTTTGAACCATCTCGGTGGCCAAAAACCATTATAACAAAACCGAATAAAAATATACAACTACAAAACAAGGTCGGGCCGGATTTACATATCGCACAACAATCACAAAATAAACCGGGCAATATTTTGGTCAAGCAAAACCAATAAAATATTGACCAAAATTAAAGTGCCCTAAAAAATACTTAGATCAGAAACTTTAAATAACTAAAGTTTGTGTTCTAATTCTGGTTAAAAGAACGGTACTGACTCGTATGTTGTAACCAAGGCTCTGATACCACTGTTGGGTTTCCATGGTGATCGGTCAAAATTTTATTTATTAAAAACCCGGTTCAATAAATAATGGTTAATGAATTAAGCGAGTTAATTAATAAAACGCAACGGAAAAAAAACAAGTGATCAACAAAACGAAACCCGACAGGATCCAATTACATGCAAATACGAGCACAGTGAAAAAGTATATTTAACTACCGATGAGAAAGATATACCTCGGTTAATGACTAACCGGTTGAGACACCGAGGTTCAACAAACAAATGCTAGTGATACGGACTAACGAATGCGAGTGCGAACCCGTATAGCGGCGGTGACCGGCTGCGAGCGGCGGTGACAAGTGGCGGCGGCCGATGGTGAGCGGGGGCGTGGGGCGGCGGCGGCGTCCGACAGCAGCGGAAGCGGCGACGATGGCCCGCAATGGTGGCGGTTGCGGCCGGTTGTGGATGGGGGTGCTTTGAGATATTTTGCAAAATCTTCCAACCTTACAAAGTTTGTCCATACACTCCTTTAAATAATATATGGAGATCCATGCATGTGCGACAAATGGCGGGCATGCATATGGAAGATGGATAAGTGTCGAGAAGCTTATGCATGTCCAACAAGTGGTCATGCAAGATTGTATGCGCAACAAGTGGCGGTAGGTGGCTGCATGTGCGACATATGGCGCAACAAAGGTGCATGCGTGACAAGTGGCGTAGGATGAGTATACTCGTCTCACCCGGTCCATGTACCCGTCTCTCAGTTAATACCCGCAACAAGTTTATCAGTTAAGATAAACAATTATATTATTAATAACGAGTATTAATAATGTAAATCCGCTCATGATCATAAATATAATTATGATCTGTTTCATATCGTTCGTAATTACCAGTTAAACCAGTTAAGTGGATTTTAGTTCGTTGCCCAAGGTGTAACTCTTATGGGTCAAGACCCGGTCGGCAGTGTTGACTTATCAAACCGGACATAATATCCAACACACAGAAGGACCTCAATGGCAAGAAGCAATTAAGAATGAAATTGATACTATATAGCAAAATCATACTTGGGAGTCGGTAGATCTTACACCCGGCTGTAAACCACTTGGATATCATTGGATATTCAAAAGGAAGATGAAAGCATATGAAAGTATTGATAAATACAAGGCAAGGTTAGTAATAAAAGGGTTTAGACAAAAAGAAGGTCTAGACTACATTGACACTTACTTGCTTGTGACATGAATAAGCTCTATAAGATTGGTTCTTGCAATTGCGGCTATTAGAAATTTGGAAGTTCACCAAATGGATGTAAAGACCACATTTCTAAATGGCGATTTAGAAGAAGAAATTTACACAACCTGAAGGTTTTTCCGCCCCAGGAAAAGAGGGCAAAGTATCTAAACTTGTTAAGTCTTTGTATGGCTTGAAGCAAGCTCCAAAACAATGGCACCAAAAGTTTGATCATGTCATGATTGACAGTGGTTTCAAAATAAATGAGTGTGACAAGTGTGTCTATTTTAAAGACACACCAAGGGGTTATGTAATTTTACACCATTATGTAGATGAAATGCTTATCATCGGGAATGATGATAACATGATCAACTCAACTAAAGACATGTTGAAAGAGAGGTTTGACATGAAATACATAGGCCTAGCAGAAGTGATTCTTGGAGTAAAAATCACTGGAACCCAAAACGGTCTTGTATTGAGCCAATCACACTACGTGGACAAGATCCTTGGAAATTCAATTCGGACGATACGACTATAGCTAAAACTCCAATTGATAACACCAATGTCTAAGGAAAAATAGAGGCGAGAGTGTTGCTCAGTTAGAGTAGTCAAGGATCATTGGTAGTCTCATGTATCTAATGACATGTACAAGACCTAACTTAGCATATGCTGTGAGTAGGCTAAGTAGATACACCAGTAATCCAAGTTTAGATCATTGGAAAGCTATCACAAGGGTGCTTAGATACATAAGATACACAAGCGATTACGGATTACACTATACCCATGACCCAGCAGTGATCGAAGGATACACTGATGCAAACTGGATATCGGATATAAAAGATCACAGATCGACAAGTGGAAATGTGTTTACACTTGCGGGAGCGACTATAGCTTGGAACTCATCCAAGCAAACTGTTATAGCTAGATCCACGATGGAATATGAGTTAATCGGTTTAGATAAAATCCGGGAAGAGCCGGAGTGGCTACGTCAATTTGTGGAAGATATTCCAAGTTGGCCATAGCCTTTGTCGGTGATCTGCATACATTGTGACAATCAATTGGCGATTGTTAGAGTTCAAAGCTCAATGTATAATGGCAGATCAAGGCACATTCGATGTAGACACAACACAGTATGACAACTTGTCACACCCCAACCGATGGTGGAATCATCAGGGCGTGGCACTGAGCGAAACAAATTGTTCAACAGAATCCATAACAACTATTAATATCATTATATGTAACGTTAAAGTCCCATAACATATAAAGAAAAACAGTCGTTACAAATAGCAGTCTCATAAACAAGCAAACTGTTCCGACAACTCAGATTTATTTGGTGTGTTTCTAGACTTCCTACTTCGTTGATGGGTGAAGTTCAACAATGTGCTAATGTCAGAAGATTGCTGGGAGATTGGGAGATCTATGAAGATACCACGAACGATGATGGGGGCTGATTAACACGTTTTAAATTTAGTTTTGCTTTTTTCTAGATGTTAGTCTAGTTGTTTGGTTTGTTTTGTTTGTTTGGTTTGTTGATTTATTTTCATGGGGCATGTCTCATGTTTGAACTAGTGTGGATGTCTCCTCACTACTTGTTTTTATGGTTTGTGAATATATAAAATCACCGGGGTAACCCTTTACCCAAAAAAGACTTCCTACTTCGTTTCATCACAGCAGACATAGCATCTTAATCAACCTGTCACATACGTTAAAATAAAGTCAATTCACAGAGTGTAAAGGTGAGTACACAAGTTTGAGTAGCATATAGTTGCGAAAGCGTTTATGCATAACCAGCATGTAACACGTAGAAATGTGAATCGAGTAAGCTATCGACAATGACATATGCAACTGACATGACTGCGAGTGTAGAATGCGCAACACATTATCACCACTGTGACTATGTGAAGTAAAACCCTTAACAACCATTGTCCACAACAGGTGCTGAGTCCAAACTATAGTACTATCGTTGCCAAGGTGTCAGGAAACAATCACTATGTAAACATAACATACAAGCATTCATCGAATTACGTAAAACATGCAAGAACGGTTAGCGTTAAAAGTGTTTGCATTGTGTGTTGATGTGATTTGATACAGACAATGTATGTAACACCCAAAAGTGCGTTAAGCGAAAAAGTTTTCGAGTATACTCACAATATGTGTTTAGTAAATAAACACAGTCTTGTATTGGATTGAAGGAAGCGCGCTGGAGTTAGCCTGAGCATAGAACGATAGCGTAAGCATTGAACAGTGCGTAATCAACATGTCGGGTGAGATATGTGTCGGATGGTGAGTTGAACGAATGACTATCCACTCGATCGGATGGTTATCCGGACGGATGGTCATCTGGACGGATGACCATTCGAACGGATGGTCATTCGATTGAGCGAGTGTGTTTGTACGTCGTTTCAAAAACTTTTGAAGTTTTCGTTGTAGTATAAATCAAGTCATTCGATCAGATGGTCATCCGGACGGATGGCTATTCGTTCGAGAAGTTGAAGTTTGAAGTTTTGTCACAATGTTTAAGTGTTGAAGATTATGAAAGACAAGTCACCCGGTCGAATAGTCAGTCGATCGGATGGTCATCCGATCTGATGGCTATTCGATTGGGTGATCTGATGTTTTTGAAAATTTCACAAAGTTTTCCAAGTTGGAAGTTTTGAGTTTTAACAGAGACGGCGTGACGACGTGTCAAACAACGAAAACCACACCAAGTCCAGCTCAGTCGATCGGATGGGAATCACCCCATTCGATCACACCAACTGTTCCCGATGGAGTTTCATGTTCAACCCGTGAATCGGTCGTCTCTTCGGTGGAAATCTATTTTCAGACTGGTTCTGAACTAGAGTATGAGTAGAGAGCCTGAATGAGTCTAGATTCCATCGGTTTCTAGTGAAAAGTGAAGAAAAGTTGAAGTAAAGTATGAAATCAGTTGGAAAATGTGGAATCTTGTTGAGATTTATGTAAAATAGTGTGGAAATCCTTTAGATCTGGACAAATCTTGATGAGATGATGTCACACTATAGTTTTCATAAGAAACCGAGAGGACGTCACCTTAAAGAAGTCCAAATCAGGTGATTTCATGGTGGAAATCAGTGATTTCAGTGGAGACGATGATGAAGATGTGTGTAGTGATGATGGAAGTACAAGATTTAGAGTGAAAACTTACGGAAATAGCCTTGAATCGAGTGAAATGTGCTTGAGAACTAGCTGAGTGCGTCTGGGTCGGATAGAGCTGTCACATCAGTGAACAGTGATGTGACAGGCGTGTATTTATAGTGTGAGAGGAGATAAGGCGGTGCAGGTGGGTTGGATGGTCATCCGGTCGGATGGTCATCCGGTCGGATGTTCATTCGATTAGACGACTGGTGCGAGTTAGTTTTCCAACTTTTGTTTCGTTCGTTAAACATTGCGTTGTGTTTAAGCGAGTTGCGAGTAAGCGTTGCGATGAGATATCCACATAATATTAAACAAGTAAACACAAAAATAATACACATAATAACTAAGATGCATAAAAAGTAAATATGCGTTTCAAGTTGCGATGAGATTGCGATGTGATAGCATTTAGTACAATCATGCGATGTAAGATGCGATAAAATGCGTTAAATAGTATGCGTTGTAATAGTGTTAAATGCGATAACTGCGTTTTGAATAAGCGTTGTGAATGTGTTGTAAAACATAACTTAAAATATAATGTTTGACCCATTGCGATAATTGAAATCTCGGGAGTACAGGATAATTAAGCAAGAGTTGACAGACCTAAGTAAGAACCCGGAAAGTCGGGTTGTTACAGCCTCCCCTCATTAGGAAATTTCGTCCCGAAATTAAGGCGCAGGCGTAACGAAGAGATGTGGATATTTAACTTTCATATCTCTCTTGAGTTCCCAAGTGAACCCGACACCGCGTTTGCCTTCCCAGCGAACCTTCACTATAGGAATGCATGAGCGTCGGAGTTTCTTGGTCTCTCGGTCCATGAATTCTACTGGCTTTTCCATGAAGTGTAGAGTTTCGTTAACTTGCAAATCCTCGAGAGGGACATGCAGGTTTTCTTCAGTTAGGCATCTCTTGAGGTTCGAAACATGGAAAGTCGGGTGTACGTTGCTTAGTTCCTCTGGTAATTCGAGTTGGTAGGCCACTTTGCCAATTCTTTCCAAAATATTAAAGGGTCCCACGTATTGAGGCGCTAGCTTTCCTTTCTTGCCGAATCGGATCACCCCTTTCCAAGGTGAAACCTTTAGGAGTACGTGATCGCCAACTTCGAACTCAAGGGGCTTGCGGCGTTTATCGGCGTAACTCTTTTGACGACTATGAGCTTTCAAGAGATTGTCTCATATCTGGAGGATCTTGTCAGTTGTTTCTTGCAATAACTCAGGACTGGTAATTTGCGCGTCCCCGATCTCGTGCCAGACAATAGGCGATCGACATTTTCTTCCATACAATGCCTCAAAGGGTGCCATTTAAATGCTAGAGTGATAACTGTTGTTGTATGAGAATTCGACTAAAGGTAAATGTGAATCCCAATTACCACCAAAATCTATTACGCACGAACGAAGCATGTCTTCAAGGGTGCGAATCGTGCGTTCAGTCTGACCGTCGGTCTGGGGATGGAAAGCAGTACTGAGATTAAGAGTAGTACCGAGAGTGGAATGAAAAGTTTCCCAAAGGCGCGAGGTAAATCGACCATCTCGGTCAGAGATGATATCACAAGGTGTCCCATGTCGACAAATGACTTCATCGGTATAAATTCGTGCTAATCGTTCAACCTTATAGTCTTCTCGTATCGGTAGAAAGTGGGCGGATTTCGTAAGATGATCAATGATAACCCAAATGCTATCATGACCTGTTGGCATGCGCAGAAGTTTCGTAATGAAATCCATAGCTATACTCTCCCATTTCCACGTCGGGATCTCAGGTTGTACGAGTAAGCCAGAGGGTCGTTGATGTTCAGCCTTGACTTTCAAACAAGTTAGGCATTTCGAAACATAGAGAGCGATATCCTTCTTCATTCCTGGCCACCAATACCTGGCACGGAGGTCCTGATACATCTTGTCGGCACCGGGATGAATGGAATATCGAGATTTGTGGGCTTCAGTCAGCAACATCTCCTGAAGGTTATTACGACTGGGGATCCAGATGCGATCGAGATAGTAATAGATACCGTTCGATTTGGTGACAAGTAGAGTTTCAGCACCACACTTCATTTCCTCTTTCAAGGTATTCTCAATGAAGCATGCGTGTTGAATGTCACGAATTAGGGCTTCGAGGTCATGTTGGGCTTGAACTTTGCGAACACTATGTCAATAGCTTCGTCGGCTAAGAGCATCGGCAACGACATTTGATTTGCCTGGGTGGTAACGTATCTCATAGTCGTAATCGTTGAAAAGTTCAACCCATCTGCGTTGGTGCATATTCAGTTCTTTCTGGTTTAGGATGTGTTGTAGGCTCTTATGGTCGGTGAATACCGTACACTTGGTTCCATAAATGTGATAGATGAACTTACAAAAATTACTGTCCAGGTGGACGTGGAGAAACAGACAGCTGATCAGAAAATTAGCAATGGTGAGAAGGAGAAAACGGGATCTAATAAACCTGACTGGTTTTTTGAGCCTGAGGGTATGGAGAATGTTCATAGTAAGTCTTCTTATGCGTCTAAACTTAACACAGGCCATCCTAAACCAATAGTTAACTTCAGGTTTTTAGAATCTATGGATAAAGTTGATGACACTGATGTTGCTATTCCGATTCAGTCTGTTAAGAAGGTTCAGGATAGATTTACAAATGTTTTGTTGGATATTTTCTAGGAAAGAGATTGGCTTTCCCAGTCGTTGAGTACTTTGTTACCAAAAGATGGGAGAAATATGGTTTACAAAAATGTATAATGAACGGAAAAGGTTTTTTCTTTTTCAAATTCATGTCTAAGGAAGGGATGGACCAGGTTATTCAGGATGGACCTTGGCTTAACAGAAATATCCCAGTTTTCTTGAAACGTTGGTCAACTAATACGGAGCTGAAAAAGGAGGAACTGAAGAAGATTCCTGTTTGGGTTAAGTTACATGATGTGCCTCTTGCGTCCTATACTGAAGAAGGCTTGAGCCTAATTGCTTCTAAAGTGGGAATTCCAAAGGTTTTAGATAACGAGACGGCCAAAATGTGTTCTGATTCGTGGGGTCGTAGTAGCTATGCTAGAGCTATAGTTGAAGTTGATGCTAGTAAAGATTTAAAAGAGATGGTATCGGTGGCTATTCCTAATGTAGAGGATGGAGGGTTCCTAAAGAGTATGATCAGTATTGAGTATGAATGGACGCCTCCGAGATGTTCCTCTTGTCATATATTTGGTCAAACATTGGAGGCTTACCCGAAGGTTGTTAAAGCACCTGACAATCAGGTCTCTATGGAGAAAAACAAGCTGGATGATCAAGGTTATCAGGTTGTAGGTAAAAAGAAGTCAGCGAAGCATGTGGTAAAAGACAAACCGAAGTTTGTGTATAGACCGGTGAGGAATGAAAACCATCAGAAAGCCTCAAAGTCTGAGCCCAGGGCTGCTAGTATTCCTTCAACAGTCCAGCTCAGTAATGTTTTTAGTGCGTTGGGTACATCTAGTAATGATCATGGTAATGACTATTCGGACCAGGACGAGGTCATGGAGATAGAGGATGAAACGACCATGTTTATGCAAAATAGGAAGGATGATGAAGCTACTTTTTCAGGGGCAAGCACTCCTGCCATGGAGGTTTCCAATGGATAGTATAGCCAGCTGGAATATAAGGGGGTTGAACCGCCCTCTGAAACAAAGGGAGGTTCAGTATGTAATCAAGAAGAATAATTTTAAGGTTTGTGCTATTTTAGAATCCCATGAGCAAGTCTCTAAGTTGAATGATGAGTGTAACAAGCTTCGTAGGGGATGGGATTGGATGTCTAATGGTAACCTGTGTAACAAAGGTACGAGAATTGTCATTGGTTGGAACCCGACAGATGTGGACGTTATGCTTTTATCTTCTACGAATCAAGTGATGCATTTGCAGATTGTTTTTAAAGGTGAGAGTAAAGCTATGTTCTGTTCGATGGTTTACGCGAGTAATGATTATAAAGAGAGAAGGGATTTGTGGAATTCGCTGAATAGTCACAAGATCTTTGTTAACGATAAACCATGGGTCATTATGGGCGATTTTAACTCAGCCCTTGAGCTGGGTGACAGTCACATGGGTGCTTCAGGTATGTCAGTTGGTATGATGGACTTTCAAGAATGTGTAACTAACATTGAGGTGTTTGATGTTAACTGCTCGGGCATGCACTATACGTGGAATCAAAAACCAAAACAAGGCATGGGAATTACGAAAAAGATTGACAGGATCATGGCCAATAGTCACTTCACGGATGCTTTTCCTAATTCGTATGCTGTTCTCCAACCTCACTGGGTGTCGGATCATTCCCCAAGTGTGTTAAAGATGCCGGTTGTTGTGAGAAGTAAGCACAAGCCGTTCAAGTTCCCTAACTTTCTTACTCACAAATCTGATTTTATGAACGTTGTTAAGGATGGATGGAATACATACATTGATGGGGTGCCTATGTTTAGAGTGGTTAAAAAACTTAGACTATTGAAACAGCCATTAAGGTCCCTCCTTCGAAAACAAGGAAACATGCATGAGCGTGTCTCTAACATCAAGAAGGAGCTGGATGACCTACAAGGCAAGGTGGATAAGGATCCGGATAATATTATTCTAAGGAATTTAACGGCTGAATGTCAGGAGAAGTTCTTAGAAGTTACTTTAGATGAGGAGAGATTCTTAAAATAAAAAGCAAAACAAAACTGGCTGCAAGTTGGTGATGCAAACACCAAGTTTTTTCATAATATGGTTAAGAGCAGGAATCACATTTCGCAAATCCAAATTATCAAAGATGTGAATGACAATGAATTCGAAGGAAATGAAGTGGCTAATGTGTTAGTGGAGCACTACAAAGCGTTTTTAGGGATCAAGGGTAACGTGACCATCCACCCAAACCCGGACTGTTTGACGTGTTAGGGACGACAAGGCTGACTTGATGATAAGGGAAGTTACAAATGAGGAAATCAAGTCTGTGTTTTTTGATATTGGAGATGACAAAGCTCCAGGCCCAGATGGTTATTCTTCAGCTTTCTTTAAAAAGTCTTGGCAAGTTATCGGTGAAGAGGTGTGTTTCGCTATCAAGGATTTCTTTAGAAGTGGTCGGCTTTTACAAGAGATCAACCATACTTTCCTAGCGATGATTCCAAAAGTGAACACTCCTACGTATGTTACTGATTATCGACCTATCTCATGTTGTAATGTTATTTACAAAGCTATTAGTAAGATCCTTACTAATAGAATTCTTGAGGGGCTTAATGATGTAGTGAGCATAAATCAATCAGATTTTGTCCCTGGTCGTAGAATCTCGGATAATATCCTGTTAACACAGGAATTGCTTCATAAGTATCACAGGAATACGGGGCCCCCTAGGTGTGCTTTCAAAGTGGACATTCAAAAGGCCTATGATACTGTGGATTGGGATTTCCTCCGTGCGACGCTTTTGGGTTTTGGTTTTCACGTTAAGATGGTCAATTGGGTAATGACTTGTGTCACATCTACCTCTTATTCGATCAGGATAAATGGTGATATTCACGGGTATTTTAAAGGGCAACGGGGTTTGAGACAGGGAGACCCCCTTTCTCCATATTTGTTCACTCTAGTCATGGAGGTACTCACTTCTATTCTCCAGCAAGCCGTAAACAATAGTGCAGGTTTTCGTTTTCATAATAATTGCAAAAAACAAAAAATTATAAACTTGTGTTTTGCGGATGACTTGTTTCTTTTTGCGAGAGGAGATATGGAATCAGTGAAAGTCATTGTGGATTCTTTGAATAAGTTTAAAGATATGTCTGGCCTAGTTCCAAGCATGAGTAAAAGCACAACATTTTTTTGTAATGTTCCGACTCGAGTTAAAAATCAGATCCTATGCATTGTGCCTTTCTGTGAAGGTTCGCTGTCAATTAAATATCTTGGAGTTCCTCTCATTGCCTCTAGACTTCTCAAGTGACTGTAAGGATTTGGTGGAGAGAATTTCTAAGAGATTAATGGAATGGAAGACGAAATTCTTTTCTTTTGCGGGGAGATTACAATTGGTTTACTCAGTCCTGTCGGCTATGTATTCTTATTGGGCTGCTGTCTTCAGTTTACCGTCCAGCATCATCAAGGAAATCGAGAGGATTATGAAAACTTTCTTAGGGACTCAAGGTTCTCTAGTTTTGGGTAAAGCTAAGGTGGCATGGAAGGATGTCTGCTTTCCCAAAACCGAAGGTGGTTTGGACATTAGAAAGGTCTCTGAGGTGAACAAGGCTTTAATGGTTTTTCATATACACAGCATTGTCTCGGGTAGGAAATCTCTCTGGGTGGATTGGATTCATGATCATCGGCTCAGGGGAAGGAGCTTTTGGGATGTCAAAGTGCCGCAAAATGCTACCTGGGGTTGGAGGAAGCTGTTGTCATACAGAAATTCAGTTCGGAAATTCTTTTGGAAACGAATTAGGAATGGAGAAAATACGTCTCTAAGGCATGATACATGGTGTCTAGATTGCCCGCTTAGCCATTTTATTTCCCCGAGAAATATGTCCCAGCAAGGATTTTCCATCTATACCAAAGTGGCTGATGTTGTTAGTAATGGTGTTTGGCTATGGCCAGACGCTTGGCGGGATTTGTTTCTGGTTTTGTTCCAGCTAAACACGATTAGTCTGATCCCCAATAAGCAAGATACGACCCTATGGAGAACTAATACAGGTAAACTGATGCCGTTCACCTCTAAACTAGTATGGGAGACTACTCGTACTCGAGGTAATGAAGTTGCATGGTCGAAGGTTGTCTGGTCGGGATGTAATATTCCTAGACACTCTTTCCATTGTTGGCTGATTTTTCGAAGGAAGCTGTGGACGCAAGATAGAATTCGAAGATGGAATTGCATCACAAGTGGGTCTATGAACATGATGTGTTGCTTGTTGTGCCAGCAGGAGATGGATTCTCATGAACATTTGTTTTTTGAATGTGCTTATTCCACAAAAGTCTGGGACGCCATTAAGGAAAAGTCATGTATGAAAGATGTGCAAAACAAATGGGAAGACATTATGAATTGGATGATTCCGAGAGCTAGCTCTAGGTCGCTGAACTCGGTTATTGCTAAACTCAGTATTAAGGCAGCTGCGTATTTTATATGGCAAGAGAGGAACTCAAGATTTTTTTAACAACCAGCTTAGACCGCCAGAATTACTAACGAGCATGATACTCGACTCGTGAAGATGAAGTTATTCTCGTTCAAGTACAAGGAAAAGCCGAATGTGAAGAGGATCTTGGATGATTGGAAGCTATTTTCAGTGGATACTTACTTAGATACTTGATATGTTTGGTGTTTATTTCTAGTGTCTAGGTGGTTTTGCTAGTTTCTAGCTTGTGGGTGTTTGGTCTACTCTTATGTGGCATGTCATATAAGAGAACTGGTGTAGATATTGCTACTCCACTTGTATTATTTTTTGAGTTTTAATGAAATCACCGGGGTAAAACCATTTACCCAAAAATATCGTGGGTTGTGTAGTTTTTCTCATGGACTTTGAGCTGACGAGAGGCGTACGCGATAACCTAGTCCCGTTGCATAAGAATACAACCAAGGCTGAGGTTAGAGGCATCGCAAAAGAATACAAAGTCGTTGTTTCCATTGGGTAGCGCGAGTACGGGAGCGTTGCAGAGCAGACGCTTGAGGGTTTGAAAGGCTTCCTCTTGTTCAGTTCCCCAAACAAAAGGCTTGTCTTTATGTGTAAGAGAGGTGAGAGGAACTGCGATTTTTGATAAATCAGCGATAAATCGACGGTAATAACCCGCCAATCCAAGAAAAGAACGAACTTCGGACGGGGTTTTCGGTGTAATCCAACTCTTAACTGCTTCAATCTTTGCGGGATCGACGTAAATACCTTGACTATTGACAATGTGACCGAGAAATTGAACCTCCTCGAGCCAAAATTCACACTTGGAGAACTTGGCGTAGAGGCGATTCCCTTGGAGAAGCTCGTGTACCAAACGAAGATGTTGCACGTGTTCGGCTTTCGACTTCGAATAGATAAGGATATCATCGATAAACACGATGACGAAGCGGTCGAGAAAGGGTTTACACACGCGATTCATCAATCCATGGAAACCGCGGGTGCGTTGGTAAGACCAAAGGGCATAACGACTAATTCATAATGGCCACAGCGGGTTCGAAAAGCGGTTTTAGGGATATCTTCCTCCTGAATTCGTAGCTGATGATAACCAGCGTAAATCGATCTTAGAAAAACGCGTAGCGCCTTGCAATTGGTCTAACAAATCGTCGATTCGAGGTAAGGGATAGCGATTCTTGATAGTAAGCTTGTTGAGTTCCCTATAATCGATGCACATTCGGAATGATCCATCCTTCTTTTTCACGAAAAGGACAGGTGAGCCCCAAGGAGATGTGCTAGGGCGTATGAAGCCTTTATCAAGTAATTCCTGGAGTTGCCTCGAGAGTTCATGCATTTCGGACGGAGCGAGGCGATAGGGAGCTTTAGCAACAAGGTTAGCTCCAGGAATGAGGTCAATATGAAAATCAATATCACGAGACGGGGGTACACCAGGTAAATCGCCAGGAAAGACATTAGGAAAATCATGAACCACAAGTACCTTTTCCATCGGCTTCTTTTCCATCTCTGCTACTACGATGTGTGCCAAGAAAGCCTTGTATTCCTTTCGGAGATACTTGTTTGCTTGAATGCACAACATGAGTTTCAGTTCCTTCGAAGATACTTCGCCATAAACACCGAGTTGGTCGCCATTAGCAAGGGAGAAACGAATCATCTTTTTGAAACAAACAACTTTAGCACGATTTTCACGAAGAAAATCCATGCCAACTATGATATCGAAACTACCAAGTTGCATCGGAATAAGATCGATCGGGAATGCGTGATTGTTGAGTTCAAGAGTACAATCACGGAGAACAGAACTAACGGTGACGGTTCTTTCGGTTGCAACTTCTATGTCGAACATTGTTGGGAGGTTAGCGCGTTTACGATTTAGGAGCTTTTCGAATTCAAACGACACAAAAGAGTTATCGGCTCCAGTATCAAATAAACACGAAGCATAAATACCATTAACGAGAAACGTACCATTGACAACATTGTTGTCAGTTTGAGCCTGTCAGACATTGATGTTGAAAGTTCTTCCGCGGGCTGCTTGATGTGGTTGCTGCTGCTGCTGTTGATGTTGTTGCTGCGGTGGTTGCTGCGGCTCTTATTTCACCACACGATTCGGATATACATTAGCTAAGTGATTAGGGTCACCAGATGAGAAGCAGGCTTGTGCATGAGCAACGGGAGCAGGAGCTACTTAGTTACCCTAAGGAGCAGGGATTGCAGCTGGTAGTGCAGGAGGAGCATGAGCTTGAGCTTTTTGACGTGGGCTAGTGTGACAGTTCGCTGTGAAGTGTCCGTAGAGATTGCAGTGGACACAGATTCGGCCAGCTATCCCAGCTGGGTGATGATAAGTGCAAGTAGGGCACAGAGGATGAGGACCAGTGTACGCACGCTTAGCAAGCGGTGCCTTGGTGACAGGTGCGGCAACTTGACGATTCTGGTTCTGATTGGGTTGGACAGGAACAACGTTGAGAGGAGCAGCGGTATTAGCATAGTTCTTGTTGTTGTTACCCTTGCGTTTGCGTCCTTGACGTGATGATTTTGAAGCTTGTGATTCTGCAGGTTCGGTAGCGGGAGTAGCAGTGACTTGTTTGAGATTCTTGGTTGAGGTTCTGAAATAACCAGCCAAAACTCGCTTATCATTGATCTCAGCGGCGAGTTGGTAAGTTTCCTCAATGGTAGTAGGCTTAGTTTCCTAAACAAAATCGGCAACACAATCGGGTAGACCGTGAATGTATTTCTTGATCGTGATGTCCAGAGTTGACACTTGACCAGGATAGATAATACTAAGCTGCTTGAAGCGAGCAGTGAGACCAGCATTATCACCTCCTTCTTGCTTGATACCCCAAAACTCGTTTTCCAGCTTCTGGAGTTCATGTGGGGGACATAATTCTTTCATCATGACTTCCTTCAGTTCCTCCTAGGAGAGTCCATAGGCTGCATCGTTACCACGCCTGTTGCGCTCCGCAGTCCACCAGTCTAGAGCCCTGGACTGAAAAAATCCAGTTGCATTAACAGTACGCAGGTTGTCTGGGCATCCGCTTTGACGAAGGGTGACTTCAATCGAGTCAAACCACTGAAACATGGCGCTGGGTCCATCTTCACCCGTGAAGTTAGCGGGACCGCAGGCCTTGAATTGCTTAAAGCTGAAAGGAGCTTTCGGGGAGTCGCTCTTTGATTCCACAGAGGACTTGCTGCTGACATCATTAATCTCACTGACGATCTAAGGTATGACCTTAGCCATTTCCTTGGCCACCAGTGATGCGATGCGTTTGTCAGCGTGGTTACAGCGAGCTGCGCGGGAGGTGTGAGAACAAAATGATGACATTATCTGTAGCAGACATCGTCACATGGTTTAGACGAGATTCGATTATATCGGGTCTTGTAAAGTTTAGCGTATCATAAAAACTTCTTTGTTATAAAGCACAGGAACACGTCCAACACATAGGCACTTAGTCACGTAGGCACATAAACCACATATGCACACAAACACATAAGCACATAAGCCGCATAAGCACATATTTTTCACGTATTCACCTATATTTTGCACGCATTCATCTACATATTTTGCACGTATTCACCTATCTTTCAAGTTCCGCGAAGCGCGTTCGAGAGTAGCGAGCGATAACGAGTAGCATAGCGAGTAGTGTAGCGTGCGAGAGTTCTTAGTTGGGTTGCGATTAGTTAGCGTTTGAGATTCCGTGTACGGCGTGTTGTGTGCGTTTTAATGAAGCGATGAGCGGAAAGAGTATAAAATCTCCAAAATCGAAACATATAACTATGTAAACACATAAAACAAATAAAATCGATACTCATAAAATCAACGATTGCGGGCTTGAAATCGAAATAGATTGTCTCGGGTGTTTAGACATCGACTACCCAAAGTGATTCGACTATCCACAATGATCTCAGGCACATGCCTTGGCCTAATAGACTGTGCTCTCACCAAAATAAGGCGAACGGAACGCATCCTTTCGGCTATTACATGACCCCAAATCATTGGAACCCATCTAGACTTTGGTGAGAGTTTTGTAATGTCACACCCCGACCACGTAAAACAACAAATCGTGGCGGAAACGTCGGGGAGTGTTGTAACAGAATTATTGTTTCACAACCATGGATACAAAAGAGCTTCGTTTTATTTATTCATTAAGTAATTTACATTGTTTTAACATGAAACAGACAAGTTACATATCGACTATCACTGTTATTATGTCACTAAGGCCTCATCCAGATCCTATGTGACTCATGCATCCTAGCAATCAACATCAAGCAACATCACCTGAAACATATGTAAAAACAAAGTCAGCAAAGAAATGCTGGCGAGTACATAGGTTTTATAAGAGTGTTGGATTCATGGCTAGTTTACATGTTGCAATACCTTGTTAAAAATCTTGTTTTGAAAAGTGTATAATTTTGCAACATAATTAACCAACTCAAATCAAGCGGGTTATAATTTATAAAACCTCGTAGCCATGATTCTTAACCCAAAAGCATTTGTTTTAGTAAACCAAATTGTAAAACATCTCGTATTAACTCGTTTAATAAATCTCGTATGGCTTGTATCCTTTCGAAAACATCGTTATGTGACATCGTTTCAAAATCGTTTACCCAAGTGAACTAAATAACGCCACGGTATGTAATATGTTGAAAACACTTATATATAAGAAGTACCAGCGGCGTATCTACCATGTTTTCACCATATTACACCCGTCCCGTTATTTAAACACTTAACCAAAAACCAATCGTTATCCAATTCGTTTAACTTGTTCAAATCGTTTCCCAAATCGTTAACTCGTTTAAATCGTTTAAAATCATCCTCGTTTTAATTGTGAAAACTATTTATGGTCGTCTCGCTAATAACATTCAAACATTCGTGACTCGACAATCTCGCTTCTCGCATTAACAAACCACCAAAGGGTAAGTTAACAATCACAGATTTAGTAGTTACCCACCTAACCCACACATAACCATGGGTGCAGTCTGATAACGGGATTTGTCAGATCCTATGGTACCATAACCAAATACTGGTCGGTTCGGCCAAAATTAATGAATATTATTCGTTATGTAACTACAACCAACAAGTTCGTTCACATTATCGAAAACGTTATTAGTTTAATATAAACCATCTTAATCGTTTTTGAAATCATCGTTTAAACCTTGAAATCATTTTGTACATATGAATCACCCCAAAACAATTGAAAACAGAAAAGTAGGGGAACTATGTACTCACATGAAGTGCAAAGTATCCTCAATCAATAGAACTTTAACAAACTCAAGTAAACCAGAGAAATCAAGCAGCACCTAGTAATCGAATCACTAGTCAAACAATTAACACCTAAATCGGAAGATCAGATAGATGAGGTCTTGTAAACCAAATGAGTGTTGGAACTCATGTGATATGGTTTAACAAAGCCTACATCCTAAATCGGAACCTAACCTAAGTGCTTTCGACCCATTGCGACCCATTAAGGTAGCTTACGCTACTTAAACGCGTCGTGCGCGCAAATGCGCGTTTGAGACATCTAACTAGTCCTATGACAAGTATTATATGCCTAAACATGTTTAAATATGTTGCATAATCAGTTACGTGACAGAAGTTTATGTTACATATGCTTAATTACCAATTATGCATGAAAAGGGCATTTTGGTCATTTTCCTAAGGCATATAAACTACCTATCATACAACTAATTAAACCTAAGTGACCATAAGGTATAACCTCGGAAGGTTATTCCATATGCAACTATGGTCACTAAACATGTTTGGTCGGATCCTAATGATCGACCAAACGGGTCGTGTTCGAAAGTCTAAGCGGTTGTTTAGACCGCTTGACTTTCGACTCTACACAAGCACTAAAACAAAAGTGACGAGCTAAACATGCTAAAACATGTTTAGTTAAGTTAGAAAACAGGTTTTGGTATCAAAACAAACGGTTTTGATACCCAAGAGTAGTTTAGTTACAAAATACGCATAAATACGCATTTTGGCCGAAACTACGACTCGTCACTACGCCTAGTCAACGTGGTAATCAGTAGGTATAGTCACAAGGGACTATAACCATCGTGACTACACTCACGTTGCAAAGTTCAACGGAACTTTGTGTTGACCATTGACTGGTCAAAGCTGAAAGTCAAACATAGCTTGACTTTCATGCTAAAAAATGCATAAACGAACGAAAGAGGACTTACAACGGGTCCAAGAAGGTTTGATCTAATTTATTCTCAGGTATGAAGTGCAAGACTTCAACTTAGAGAATGAAAATCAGATCAAATGTGCAGAATACAAATGAGGGGCATGGGTATTTATAGGAAAACTAGAACCGTTAAGATCCTTTATCAGGAAACGAGCTTTGATCTTGGACATACACCTCATGCCCATTGATTTGTAATACCTTGGGCACTTGAAAACAAGCCCATAAGTTCAAAAATACCATTTGCAAGCCCCCAAATCAGTTGGAACAGCTGGAAACAGGCTGGAAAATGGTTTTTGCAGGTCTGACAGTTTTAGGCGGGCCGTGTAAGAGTAAGGGGAGATCTTTCGCGGGCCGCCTGATCCTCTGATCAGCAAATAAGTTTCAAAAATTGCAGTTTCAGTCCCTGCATGCTTTTAAGGCCATTTTTGATGCGTTTAAGGCCCGTTAAGCCATTTTCAAGGCTCTACAATGATGCCTAAGTCTAGGGGACATGAAACATGCTCAAAAATATGTTGGATGTCGGTTCGTTTGGTCGTACGGTTGCGTTGTTCGGTTAATTACGACGGAAGTCGTAACGAACGTAAAAACGATCCAAATTACGCGACGAATGGAATTTTATCAAGCCAATCACTAAAATAAAATATTTGAATGATTACATAAATTTTTGGATGTCTGGAGATATTCAGAACGTAAGATATGCGCGAAAATGCAAACTGGTGCACTTTTTGACGCTTTTAGTCCCTGAATGACCAATTAAATTTATTTTAGCATACCGAACCCCTCAAAACCTATTTCTAAGCTATGTAAAGTATATTTAGGGTATGTTTAACTTATGATCAAGTTCCGGAATGTTCGTTACTAGACAAATCGGTATAGTTTCATAGTTTGACACAAATAGTCCCTGCGATCGAACAAGCTTGATTTCAACACACCAAACCATCCAAAGCTTATTTATAAGTTATGTGGAGGTTATTTAAGGTATGTTAAGCCTATGTCACTATTCCGGAGTGTTTTTCGCGTTATACTGACTGCGTTTACGCACCAGTTTGCGTATAACCTTCTAGAAAGCGATTTAAAGCTTGAAATTGGAATCGAATTAAATTGTAAAATCATTAAACACAATTACACATATATAAACACCAAAACACATATAATAACACCAAAGCACATTGTTTTATTGATAATCAACATTGTTTTACATTGTACAATGATCACAGAGCACAGTTGTCACAGTCTCCCCTACTTCAGGAAATTTCGTCCTGAAATTTTATTTAGAGGAAACTTGTGAAAACAAATGCAGATATTTCGTCTTCATCTGGTCCTCACATTCCCAAGTAAACTCTGGGCCACGTTTGGATTCCCAGCGAACTTTGACCAATCGAATCCGTTTGTTCTTCAACTGTTTGAATGTACGGTCCACTATCTCCACAGGTTTCTAGACAAAGTGCATCGTTTCATCGATTCGGATCTCGTCGAGAGGAATGTGAAGATCAGGGTCAGCTAAACACTTTCGCAAATTGGACACGTGAAAAGTCGGATGAATATTTCCAAGCTCTGGAGGTAGCTCTAGTCGATAGGCAACCTTCCTAATCCTTTCCACAACCTTAAATGATCCAACATATCGTGGTGCAAGTTTTCCTTTCTTCCCAAATCTCACCACTCCTTTCCAAGGTGACACCTTGAGTAGGACACGGTCGCCGACTTGAAATTCTAAGGGCTTGCGTCGCATATCCGCATAACTCTTTTGACGGCTTCGAGCTGTCAAAAGATTATCGCGAATTTTCTTGATTTTGTCAGTTGTTTCCAGAATGAGCTCAGGTCCAGTAAGCTGAGCTTCACCGATCTCATTCCAACAGACAGGTGAATGACATTTTCGACCGTAGAGAGCTTCAAATGGTGCCATATTAATACTAGCATGATAACTATTGTTGTAAGAGAACTCGATCAGTGGAAGATGAGAATCCTAATTACCACCAAAGTCTATCACGCATGCTCTAGGCATATCCTCCAAAGTTTGAATCGTCCTCTCAGATTGACCATCTGTTTTGGGATGATAAGCAGTGCTTAGATTCAGTTGGGTTCCCAAAGCAGATTTCATGGTCTTCCAAAAATGAGATGAAAACCGAGCATCACGATCGGAAATGATATCCAAAGGAACACCATGTCGTGATACAATCTCATCAACATAAATCTTTGCAAGTTTATAAGCAGATAGATCCTCGCGAATCGGAATAAAATGAGATGATTTCGTTAATCGATCGATAACAACCCAAATAGCATCATGGCCTTTAGACGTACGCGGTAACTTAGTGATGAGATCCATTGTAATGTTCTCCCACTTCCAAACCGGTATCTCTGGTTGTACAAGCAAGCCAGAAGTTCGTTGATGTTCAGCCTTGACTTTGAGACAAGTTAGGCATTTTGACACATACAAGGCAACATCCTTTTTCATACCAGGCCACCAATACTGAGTACGAAGATCCTTGTACATTTTATCAGCAGCAGGATGGATAGAATATCGAGACTTATGAGATTCGTCCATTACCAAGGTGCGAAGATCGTCTTATTTCGGAACCCACAAACGATCCTTGAACTAAAGCAAACCATCGTCTTTCCTTTCGAGTTTAAGCTCAAGTTGAAGCGGTAGCTCATTTTTCAATAAGCCTTTGATTACAAAAAATCGTTGAGCTTGAAGGACACGAGATTGAATATCAGATAGAGTTCGAATAGAATGAAGCTTGACTCGCTCCTTTTGACTAAGCGCATCGGCTACGGCATTCGCCTTACCAGGATGGTAGCGAATCTCGCAATCATAATCGTTTAAGAGTTCAACCCAACGTCGTTGCCTCATGTTCAGCTCTTTCTGATTAAGAATATGCTGGAGACTTTTGTGGTCTGTGAAAACCACACACTTCGTTCCATAGAGGTAGTGTCTCCAGATTTTAAGCGCGAAAACCACAGCTCCCAACTCAAGATCATGAGTTGTGTAGTTCCTTTCGTGAACTTTCAGCTGCCTAGATGCATAAGTTATCACTTTACCTCGTTGCATAAGAACACAACCAAGGCCTAAATTAGATGCGTCATAGTAGACAACGAAATCATTGTTTCCTTTGGGCAAAGATAGAACAGGAGCATCACATAGCTTCTGTTTCAGCGTTTGGAACGCTTCTTCTTGCTTAGGTCTGTAACGACTCTCATCAAAAGTCATAATTATTAAATTAATTAGTCAAAAAGGAAACCCTAATTGAGACACCCAAGTGATTCTGAACAAACCCTAAACTTTTCATAATTTTCAGAATCAGGATTAGGGCCCCTAAAACTCAGGGGGGGTATTTCCTAGTTACGATTATCCAAATTACGTGCTGTCCAAGTTGAATTTTCAGAAACCGTCGACTCAGCTGAGCTAGTCCCACACGTGGCAACCCTATGCATAAAAATAGTTCTCTCGCGGGCCGCCTCAAGTTTGCTTAACTCTCACGCGGGCCGCCTAAGGGACAAAATTCACCTATAAATACAGGAGTTTGGGACTTGAATTCTGACATTTGAGCGACGATCAAATTCAAAACGTACGTTGAGATATACTCGAAACAGCCTCAAAAACACTAATTAGTAGGGGGGGTGCTGCTACAATACAGGGTATTAACTTAATCGCTATTACGATTCATTTTCCGACCGATCAATATATCCAATGGATGTTTAAGTGCCGCCCACACTAGGGTTATACTTTATCGTTCGTCATTAATTTGACGGATCATCGTTAATTCGATGGATGAAGTATTATACTTTGTCGTTCGTCATTAATTTGACGGATCATCGTTAATTCGATGGATGAAGTATTGCACTTTGTCGTTCATTGTGAGAATTTGATCTCGTGAGTTATCGTAATTGCTGTATTAAGTTACCTACCTAGTTCGTATGCACTAGGTTACAAGGCAAAATCAATAGGCTAAGCTCTGCCTGTATAAATCTGCAATATATTAAGGCTTATCTGTAAACTGAACTTTGCCGTATGAATCTGCATGATTATAATGTGAGTCATTCTCTTTTTATCAAATTACTTTCCAAATCATGTTTATTTTCAAAGTTATAATTACAGTGATTAAGTTTATGTAATCACCAAATTACAGCCGGTATGTGGGGTATTGTGCACAGTATTACAGTTTTATCACTTTAGGTGGGCGAACCTAAATTTAGTGATATTCGTCATTCATTGGGGCAGCCAATGGTGATATGACCACAGTCACCGTAAAGATTCGAGTGACAAATACTGTGGGTAGTTGGTTTGATATCAGAAACATTGTAATCTCTCTTAATACTGTAAATTATAACAAATGTGTCATTTTAGTAAATAGAATGATTCACTCAGTATTTCCCGCTGACAAAACCTTTTTCAAACATGTTTCAGGTAATTACAGTAGAGATGGATACGGCACTGAAAGGCATCAACAAGTGGCTTATTTTATTAATTAAATCAAATTAAGAAATATTGTTTTATGTAATAAAATTTATCTTTATTAAAGCTACCATTGTAAAACATGGGTTTATCCCATCTATTTAATAAATAAAAATCCGGTGTTTCTAAACTCTGATATTTTTCCTAACTCACGATCCTGATGAAATTTCCGCTGCAACGTTTTTAAAATTAATCACCGGTACCGCCGGGCTGTTCGCGACTCTCGATTCCGTCCAGGGTGGGTCGGGGGTCGTGACAGAAGGTGGTATCAGAGCCAACTCAAAAGAGCCACTGCTTTAAGCCTTTAGGTGTTATGACAATAATACCTAAGTTCATATAAAAGAGTTAGGAGATTGTTATTACTGGTAGCACACATGATAGCATTTAGATTTGAACTTAAGAAAAGATGCCTTAGTATTAGCTTCACGATAAGCTAAGTACTTGTGTAAATAAAGTATGATGGGTTTTGATATACCATAAGAATGGTAATTAGAATATTGCAAGATATGATAAATAAGCAAGAATTAATAGTAATTATTGTTTATTGATATTATTTAGACTAGAATAAAATGCGTTATGGGAATACAAGTTTCCTTAATTCTGGATAAAAGCCCTAATAAAAGAGGCACTTTTAAATACTTGAAAAGATATTATTTATGGGAAATAGAAAATTTTCTCTGGCAAGACTGGGTATGGTGTAGTAAACTCTCCAGTTTGTCCAGATTACCGCTCCGGCGCGAATCGGATAAGACGGGATAGATAACATGTCAAACAAGTGACAAGATTTCCCTAAATAGTATCATGACCAGATATCTGACTGGTTTTTGGAAATATGAATCTGTTAAATACATTGACCTGATAGATGGTATGTATATTACAGCATGTGAAATATGTGATTATATAGATAGGTATATCTATAAGTAATTCCAAAAGTCAATTTGGAATAAAGCACAAGCATCTGTGTCTAGATTTATTTATTAAGAATCTCTTTTCCGATATTAAACATTATTCCGTTTGATTATCTACCTCGTAACTCGAGCGACAGTAATAACTATAGAAACCCATTAAGTTGGGACACCATCAAAAGTATAAAGAATTTCCAATGCAAGTAAGAAACATGTAAAGTTGTGCTAGAGCACAAGAAAACACATAAAGCTTAAATTATACTTCCACAGACGTTGAAGTATATCACACACAACTTTCGAGGCAAGACCTTTTGAAAATATAAATTGGGCACAATGACACCAATGTTAAAATTCCGTCAGTAAGAAGAACTACTAATCAAAAAGAGGCACTTTGCCACATGATCCTACAAAATGAAGATCTCTAAAGTACGCTAGAACAGGATTTCATAAACAGCCGTGCACAGTCTAATCAGAGTCATAATTATTAGCACTGAAAAATGAGTCATATACTTTTGCAAATTCCCTATTTCATTTTATTCGACATTTCCTGGTAATGTCACTTAATAACGATTATCACTTGAAATTCCAGATAAAAGTTCTTATAATTCTTTTGTTGAAAATTCTGACTTCTGCATATAATAAGTTGATTTTCGCATTTCTACTTTTCCTAAACGGTCATCATACCAGGAGGATTTATTTCATAGTAACGAATATTGATTCATTTCATTTCTTGGTAAATCCACACGTTACACATGCACCATTTGTCGTGCATGTGGTTCGTTTAATTTCTGAATTTCCACTGAAGGGTTTCATTCTAAATTGTTGTTTTATCCAAACTCAAAGATCATTTCGCTATACTTGATTTTTGGCACTATATACCGCAGTAAGGCAAAACGATGACCCTTTTATATTAAGTCAATAAATTTCTTGAGAAACTCAATTTTCTTTGGCATACATGATTTTGCTGTAACCATGTCCGAACTTTCTTATTAATACATGAACTCGTTGTGATTAAACCAAGTTCAATTGCTTGAACTTGCTCATATTCATTTCAAATTCCCATATGATGGATTTAAAGCTATCATATTCTCCAACAAACACTTCAATTCTCTAGAACTATAAAATGCTTATTTGGTCTTCGACTTCATTAAATCATTTCTTTGATCACGATCACCTTGTACTAACGTTTTCATAAAAATTAAAACTTGCACTAATCTCATTTATATATATCATATACGGATATTTATAAAAGTTATCTTAACACAAATCATGTATTAAGATAATGATACACAAATTCTTGTCATATTTTAATGTATCTCTTAAAAGATTTTTACAAACATCAATCTAGCCTTTCGTGATAAATTATTACTTTAACATCTTCAATCGAAAAACATTATATAAAATTTATTTTATATATGGAAACTTACATAAGTGATTACCTAATAGTATTACTATATTCTTATTAATCACCATAAGGAGGATAAGTAAATACTTAGTCAATATAAGTAGGTGACTTATAATAAGAAATACAGAATTTATTGTACATGTGTTTATATTTAACCAAAATGGAAATTTCACAAACTAGGCACCTAGCTCGGTTGGTTAGATGCGCGAAAGGGTGTGGCCTAGACCCGGATTCGATCCTGGGGACGGCCAGTTTCACCATTTTATTAGAAATTTTTCCATTTAAGTGTATGTTTAGTTATGTATTACTAATATCAGTTTTATTATTAAGAAAATATTAATAATAATAGTGTTGGTATTATTTTTACTAGGATTATTATCAAGGGTAGGTATTGGATAACCTAGCCTTAATTAGGCATGGACTGGTCACCTATGCTTAAATAAGGGAGCACTAACCAATATCCACCATGATAATGACTAGTAATATATATAAATTAAGTCATCATACTTATTTAGTAAATTTTAATTATATATGAAAATACATATACCTTGGAAAAGACATATTTTCATAAAACAAAGGACAAATAAAATTATGTAAATAAATTATCTATCACATATTTTGTGATAACTATGTGCTGTAAACCTATGGTAAGAAAGTAACCATATAAGAATAATATGGTAGTCATTAACTACGTTGGGTTAGGAAAACATTATAATATATAAGAATAATTTCCATTTTCACTTATTTACAACATTTACATTCACAACGTTATATGGTTTCAAAATGGAAATAAGTAATCAAATAGAATCGACCCATTAAATGTTATATATTTACCAAATATTTTATACAAATATTTTTACACCTTTATTTATAATTTTCATTTTTAAATAGTGATTTCTTTTACAAAATGATATTTTGTAACATAAATTACGGTATTTTGTAATATATATTACATAGTTATTTTACAAAGTATGGTAAAATACTAAAATAGTATTTCTTTAAAAGAAGTAACCATTTACATATAGTAAAAATATGTAACCAATAATATATTACATAGTATTTATATTTGATATATAAAATACGGTTCAACAGGGATACAAATAATATATATTGGTAAGGTCAATACAACTTGTTCTTATTATATTTCAGTCTCTAGTATATAGTATGGAAAATATGGTTACTAAAAGTATACTATCACATTGTTTCACAATTAAAACAACTTGGAACTTTAATTAATGATACACTAACTCTATTATCTTTTGGTATATCATTACAATTCACTCATCTCAACACTTTGATTTTCTCATATCATAAATATTTGACAAATCATTTTTCATGCTTTTATTTCATTTGAAATCTGTCAATTCTAAATCTTCTTCAGTTGCTAATCAAAGTAATCTTCCTTTTTACAAAGAATTTCATTGATTTTAAAAGTCCTTTCCATTCATTTGATCATATATCTTTTGGCTTGAACCTAGTTATCTTGGAAATTATATCATTTCATCTCATTCGTTGGTCATCAATTTCTTGAACTAATTCAGTTGAACCATTGAATCCTACTTATGGTACAACTCGTATTCACAAAATTTGATATTTTAATTCTATGTCATCTACCCTAATATTATGTGACATAATTCCAAAAGAAATATCATAATCCAAATACACTTGGGAGCTGGAATCTAAGATGAAGAAAAAGTATTCCTATTTATTCCAGTAAATCTCGAGGACGAGATTTTTATTAAGTTGGGGAGAATGTAACGACTCTCATCAAAAGTCATAATTATTAAATTAATTAGTCAAAAAGGAAACCCTAATTGAGACACCCAAGTGATTCTGAACAAACCCTAAACTTTTCATAATTTTTAGAATCAGGATTAGGGCCCCTAAAACTCAGGGGGGGTATTTCCTAGTTACGATTATCCAAATTACGTGCTGTCCAAGTTGAATTTTCAGAAACCGTCGACTCAGCTGAGCTAGTCCCACACGTGGCAACCCTATGCATAAAAATAGTTCTCTCGCGGGCCGCCTCAAGTTTGCTTAACTCTCACGCGGGCCGCCTAAGGGACAAAATTCACCTATAAATACAGGAGTTTGGGACTTGAATTCTGACATTTGAGCGACGATCAAATTCAAAACGTACGTTGAGATATACTCGAAACAGCCTCAAAAACACTAATTAGTAGGGGGGGTGCTGCTACAATACAGGGTATTAACTTAATCGCTATTACGATTCATTTTCCGACCGATCAATATATCCAATGGATGTTTAAGTGCCGCCCACACTAGGGTTATACTTTATCGTTCGTCATTAATTTGACGGATCATCGTTAATTCGATGGATGAAGTATTATACTTTGTCGTTCGTCATTAATTTGACGGATCATCGTTAATTCGATGGATGAAGTATTGCACTTTGTCGTTCATTGTGATAATTTGATCTCGTGAGTTATCGTAATTGCTGTATTAAGTTACCTACCTAGTTCGTATGCACTAGGTTACAAGGCAAAATCAATAGGCTAAGCTCTGCCTGTATAAATCTGCAATATATTAAGGCTTATCTGTAAACTGAACTTTGCCGTATGAATCTGCATGATTATAATGTGAGTCATTCTCTTTTTATCAAATTACTTTCCAAATCATGTTTATTTTCAAAGTTATAATTACAGTGATTAAGTTTATGTAATCACCAAATTACAGCCGGTATGTGGGGTATTGTGCACAGTATTACAGTTTTATCACTTTAGGTGGGCGAACCTAAATTTAGTGATATTCGTCATTCATTGGGGCAGCCAATGGTGATATGACCACAGTCACCGTAAAGATTCGAGTGACAAATACTGTGGGTAGTTGGTTTGATATCAGAAACATTGTAATCTCTCTTAATACTGTAAATTATAACAAATGTGTCATTTTAGTAAATAGAATGATTCACTCAGTATTTCCCGCTGACAAAACCTTTTTCAAACATGTTTCAGGTAATTACAGTAGAGATGGATACGACACTGAAAGGCATCAACAAGTGGCTTATTTTATTAATTAAATCAAATTAAGAAATATTGTTTTATGTAATAAAATTTATCTTTATTAAAGCTACCATTGTAAAACATGGGTTTATCCCATCTATTTAATAAATAAAAATCCGGTGTTTCTAAACTCTGATATTTTTCCTAACTCACGATCCTGATGAAATTTCCGCTGCAACGTTTTTAAAATTAATCACCGGTACCGCCGGGCTGTTCGCGACTCTCGATTCCGTCCAGGGTGGGTCGGGGGTCGTGACAAGGTCCCCACTCAAAAGGCTTATTCTTCTGAGTCAAAGCAGTGAGTGGAACCGCAATCTTTGAGAAATTAGAAATAAATCGACGATAATAACCAGCAAGACCAAGAAAATATCGAATCTCTGTAGGTGTCGTCGGTGTATTCAATCTTTAATAGCAACAATCTTGGATGGATCCACATGAATACCCTGCTCGTTGACTATATGACCCAAGAACTGAACTTTTTTAAGCCAAAATTCACACTTGGAGAATTTAGCAAAAAGTTGTTCCTTCTTAAGGAGTTCCAATGTTAAGCGAAGGTGTTGCTCGTGCTCGGCTCGAGACTTTGAATAAATGAGAATATCATCTATGAACACAATGATGAACTTGTCTAAATAAGGTTTACAGACCCTATTCATTAAGTCCATGAAGATAGCTGGGGCATTCGTCAAACCAAAAGGCATGACAGTGAACTCGTAATGCCCATATCTTGTGCGGAAGACAGTTTTGGGAATATCTTCTTCAAGAACACGAAGTTGATGATATCCAGAACGCAGATCGATCTTGGAAAAGCATGAAGCACCTTGCAGCTGGTCGAAGAGATCATCAATTCAAGGTAGGGGATATCGATTCTTGATGGTAAGCTTATTAAGCTCACGATAATTGATACACATTCGAAAAGATCCATCTTTCTTCTTCACAAAGAAGATAGGAGCACCCCATGGTGAAAAGCTCGGACGGATGAATCCTTTATCTGATAACTCTTGAAGCTGTTTTGATAACTCTTGCATCTCCGACGGTGCAAGACGATAAGGTGCTTTCGCAATCGGGTTGGCATTGGGTACAAGGTCGATATGAAACTCGACTTGACGAACTAGAGGCAAACCAGGCAGTTCATCAAGAAACACCTCTGGATAATCCCGAACAATCGGAATATCCTGAATACTCTTGCTTTTGTCTTTCTCCTCGGTGACATGTGGCATAAATGCAACATATCATTTTCTCAAATAACTTTGGGCTTTTGTACATGACATAAGCTTCAATCCACCTGAAGGTTTCTCGCCACGAACTTCCAGAACATCGCCAGACGGAAGAGGAATACGAACAATCTTATCGAAACAAACCACCTCAGCATGATGTTTGGTTAACCAATCCATCCCAACAATAATATCGAAACTCCCAAGTTGCATCGGTGTGAGGTCAATAGGAAAAGATGGTTATCAAGGTTTAACTGACAATCATGAATAACAGAATCGAGAACAAGAGGTTTACCAGTAGCAACTTCGACAGATAATGGTTTCCTCAGTTTAGTTCTAGGTATCGCAAGTAAACGCTCAAATGATAATGAAACAAAACTTCTATTGGCACCAGAATCGAAAAGAATAGATGCAGGTCGATTGTTAACAAGAAACGTACCATTGACAACGAGGTTGTCAGCTCGAGCCTCGTTTGCATTCAGATTGAACGATCGTCCACGAGCGGGATTCACATTGGCGTTGACATTCACGTTCGGATTCGCATTTACATTCACCAACCTCGGACAATTGTTGCGGAAATGACCAAACTCTCCACAATTGAAAATGAACCTGGTGGGAATAAAAGAACGAAAGAGGACTTACAATGGGTCCAAGAAGGTTTGATCTAATTTATTCTCAGGTATGAAGTGCAAGACTTCAACTTAGAAAATGAAAACCAGATCAAATGTGCAGAATACAAATGAGGGGCATGGGTATTTATAGGAAAACTAGAACCGTTAGGATCGTTTATCGGGAAAGGAGCTTTGATCTTGGCCATACACCTCATGCCCAATGATTTGTAATACCTTGGGCACTTGAAAACAAGCCCATACGTTCAAAAATACCATTTGCAAGCCCCCAAATCAGTTGGAACAGCTGGAAACAGGCTGGAAAATGGTTTTTGCAGGTCTGACAGTTTTAGTCGGGCCGCGTAAGAGTAAGGGGAGATCTTACGCGGGCCGCCTGATCCTCTGATCAGCAAATAAGTTTCAAAAATTGCAGTTCCAGTCCCTGCATGCTTTTAAGGCCATTTTTGATGCGTTTAAGGCCCGTTAAGCCATTTTCAAGGCTCTACAATGTTGCCTAAGTATAGGGGACATGAAACATGCTCAAAAATATGTCGGATATCAGTTCATTTGGTCGTACGGTTGCGTTGTTCGGTTAATTACGACGGAAGTCGTAACGAACGCAAAAACGATCCAAATTACGCGATGAATGGAATTTTATCAAGCCAATCACTAAAATAAACTATTTTAATGATTACATAAATTTTTGGATGTCCGGATATATTCAGAACGTAAGATATGCGCGAAAATGCAAACTTGTGCACTTTTTGACGCTTTTAGTCCCTGAATGACCAATAAAGTTTATTTTAGCATACCGAACCCCTCAAAACCTATTTCTAAGCTATGTAAAGTATATTTAGGGTATGTTTAACTTATGATCAAGTTTCAGAATGTTCTTTACTATACAAATCGGTATAGTTTCACAGTTTGACACAAATAGTCCCTGCGATCGAACAAGCTTGATTTCAACACACCAAACCATCCAAAGCTTATTTCTAAGTTATGTGGAGGTTATTTAAGGTATGTTAAGCCTATGTCACTATTCCGGAGTGTTTGTCGCATTATACTGACTGCGTTTACGCACCAGTTTGCGTATAACCTTCCAGAAAGCGATTTAAAGCTTGAAATTGGAATCGAATTAAATTGTAAAATCATTAAACACAATTACACATATATAAACACCAAAACACATATAATAACACCAAAGCACATTGTTTTATTGATAATCAACATTGTTTTACATTGTACAATGATCACAGAGCACAGTTGTCACATTTAAAAATCCAAATAGAAAGTGGAATTAGTCGTTAAGATGTGGGTTTCACCCCTAACTTAACAATTTTGTTCCTGAAAGTGTGGCATAGCCATGAGATAGATAGGGAGAATTTTGTCGAGATATGGATTTCACTCCTGACTCGATGAAGATTCTCGTGCTGAGAGTAAAAATTCGCGTAGAGTGAGTGATTTCATCGAGAGTTCTTGGTTTTCACACCTAATCTCGATAAAATCGCTCTTTTGTGTTATGCGAGTGTTTTCGAAAACGTGTATATTGTACCAGCCTTAGGAAAGGCATGTAGTGTTCCGGCCTTAGGAAAGGCTACTTCGTGCGAAGCTGTAGTATGCGGTGTTCGCACGAAGGCGTAGTTTTAGCGAGTTCGAGAATAAGCTCGTGCAGGACCCCTACTGGGCTCGCACAAGGCGGTCTATTGGTGCTTAGACTATAGACTAGGTCAATCCTAAGACTCAGAACCCCGGGTTCGATGTCTTACCTAATTCCCTATAGTTATGGCTCTGATACCAATCTGTCACAGCCCAACCGATGGCGGAATCATCGGGGCGTGGCACTGGGCGAAACAGATTGTTCAAGAGAAACCATAACAACTATTAATATCATTATATTTAATGTTAAAGTCCCATTCTAATAACATATAAAGAAAAACAGTCATTACAAGTAGCAGTCTCATAAACAAGCAAACTGTTCCAAAAACTCAGATTTATTTGGTGTGTTTCTAGACTTCCTACATCGTTTCATCACAGCTGACATAGCATCCTAATCAACCTATCACATACGTTAAAATAAAGTCAATTCACAGAGTGTAAAGGTGTACACAAGTTTGAGTAGCATATAGTAGCGAAAGCGTTTACGCATAACCAACATGTAACACGTAGAAATGTGAATCAAGTAAGCTATCGACAATGACATATGCAACCAACATGACTGCGAGTGTAGAATGCGCAACACATTATCACTACTGTGACCATGTGTGAAGTAAAACCCTTAACAACCCCTGTCCACAACAGGTGCTGAGTCCAAACTACAGTACTATCGTTGCTAAGGTGTCAGGAAACAATTACTGTGTAAACATAACATACAAGCATTCATCGAATTACGTAAAACATGCGAGATCGGTTAGCGTTAAAAGTGTTTGCGTTGTGTGTTGATGTGATTTGATATAGACAACGTATGTAACACCCAAAAGTGCGTTAAGATAAAAAGGGTTCGAGTATACCCACAGTATGTGTTTAGTAAATAAACATAGTCTTGTATTGGATTGAAGGGAGCGCGTTGGAGTTAGCCTGAGCATAGAACGATAGCGTAAGCGTTGAACAGTGCGTAATCAGCGTGTCGGGTGAGATATGTGTCGGATGGTGAGTCGAACGAATGACTACCCATTCGATCGGATGGTTATCCGGACGGATGACCATTCGAACGGATGGTCATTTGATTGAGTGAGCATGTTTGTACATCATTACGAAAACTTTTGAAGTTTTCGTTGTAGTATAAATCAAGTCATTCGATCGGATGGTCATCCGGACGGATGGCCATTCGATCGGATGGCTATTCATTTGAGAAGTTGAAGTTTGAAGTTTTGTCAAATTGTTTAAGTGTTGAAGATTATGAAAGACAAGTCACCCGGTCGAATAGTCCTTCGATCGGATGGTCATCCGATCGGATGGCTATTCGATTGGGTGATCTGATGTTTTTGAAAATCTCACAAAGTTTTACAAGTCGAAAGTTTTTAGTTTTAACGGGGACGTCGTGACGACGTGTCAAACAACGAAAACCACACCAAGTCCAGCTCAGTCGATCGGATGGGAATCACCCCATTCGATCACACCAACTGTTCCCGATGGAGTTTCATGTTCAACCCGTGAATCGGTCGTCTCTTCGGTGGAAATTCGTTTTCATACCGGTCCTCAACTAGAGTATAAGTAGAGAGCCTGAATGAGCCTATATTACATAGGTTTCGAGTGAAAAGTGAAGAAAAGTTGAAGTAAAGTATGAAATCAGTTGGAAATGTGGAATCTTGTTGAGATTTATGTAAAATAGTGTGGAAATCCTTTAGATCTGGACAAATCTTGATGAGATGATGTCACACTACAGTTTTCATAAGAAGCCGAGATGACATCACCTTAAAGAAGTCCAAATCAGGTGATTTCATGGTGGAAATCAGTGATTTTAGTGGAGAAGATGATGAAGTTGTGTGTAGTGATGATGGAAGTACAAGATTTAGAGTGAAAACTTACGGAAATAACCTTGAACCGAGTGAAATGTGCTTGAGAACGAGCTGAGTGCATCTGGGTCGGATAGAGCTGTCACATCAGTGAACAGTGATGTGACAGGCGAGTATTTATAGTGTGAGAGGAGATAAGGCGGTGCATTGCGTGGGTCGGATGGCCAGTCGATCGGATGGCTATCTGATCGGATGGTCATCCGGTCGGATGATCATTCGATCGAATGGTCATTTGATCAGACGACTGGTGCGAGTTAGTTTTCCAACTTTCGTTTCGTTCGTTAAGCGTTGCGTTGTGTTTGAGCGAGTTGCGAGTAAGCGTTACGATGAGATAACCACATAATATTAAACAAGTAAACACACAAATAACACACATAATAACTAAGATGCATAAAAAGTAAATCTGCGTTTCGAGTTGCGATGAGATTGCGATGTGATAGCGTTTAGTACAATCATGCGATTTAATATGCGATAAAATGTGTTAAATAGTATGCGTTGTAATAGTGTTAAATGCGATAACTGTGTTTTGAATAAGCGTTGTGAATGCGTTGTAAAACATAATTTAAAATATAACGTTTGACCCATTGCGATAATCGAAATCTCGGGAGTACAAGATAATTAAACAAGAGTTGACAGACCTAAGTAAGAACCTAGAAAGTCGGGTTGTTACACAACTAATCTCAACGGGTGTTATCTCAATTGACTATGTCATGTCAAAGGAGAACATTGCAGACCCGTTAACAAAAGGCTTAAGCAGCGATTTAGTTTATAAGTCGTCAAGAGGAATGTGACTAAAGCTCATAGAAGAAGGGAAAATTAGGGAAAACTAACCTAGCTGACTGGAGATCCCAAGATCTAGGTTCAATAGGACAACTTAATCATAAACCCAAAGGGAGTCACTATGGGGGTGACCCAAAATTAATAAAGGGAGTTATATACTTCCTAGTCCATTCCAATCAGTGATATGAAGGAAGGTTAAGCATATTGAGGTTAAGGATTTGAGTAAATCCAAATTAACCATGATGCTTTTAGTGATTCAAAGGAATCATCTATGTTAGGGAGAAGTGGGGTCGCTTCGAATGGATTTATGGGGAGGCGCAAATCCTAGAGCTCTCGCAGAACAAGGAAAGTGTTCCATGAACATAAAAAGACACAACCATGAGGACTTGACTAAACCAGGGAGAGTATTGTGTGAATGTATATTGTCGCCTACATAAATGGGGGATTGTTCAAAGATACCGCGTCTACAAGACCCAAGGAGGCTAAGTATGCTTCACAAAAGAAGGTTTAAAGGTTACACCTACCTATCTTGCAATACTCAACTGCTGAATGTGTATCACTGAAACTTGATAGATCGATTTCTATTCATGTGGGGGATTGCTAGAAATTTTGTGAAAATAACAATTTTCACAAATAAAGGAAATGCATTTTTCCTATTTTGTACTAGAAATAAATATAAGAACGTGAGGGGTTTTTATATATTTATTTGTGGATTTGTGTTCTATGTTGGAAGAGCTTCGCAACGAACTAAACCGCGTCCAAAACGGAGCTAAGATGAATGAGATATCGATGCTCAAAGCTTGGTGTTTGAAACATTGAATTCTGAAATAATGGGAAAGTGGCACCTTGTCCCACATAGGAGGAGAGATGAAACTTCAAGTGGTATTTAAGTGGGAACACTCCATCCTTATTGTTTCATGGAAGCACACACTAGTGTACTCACGAAGGGTGCGGAGCACCCTAACTCGCACTAGCACTCGCACACGCACGCGCGTGGTATGGGCGATGGGCGTAATATGGCGCTTTGATGGCGCACCCATATACAAGAAATTCTTTGGGACATGCAACATTACATGGATGTGGAGTCACCTCTATAAAAGAGAGCTTGGTCTTCAGCGTGGTTAGGGCAGTTAGCTGTGGAGTCACAAGTCTTGTGGTCCGAATCTGAACTGAAGTATTTGACAAGCAGTCCTATTAAGGTACACACTATTGGAAATTTTGTGAAAATAGGAACTTTTCACAAATATAGGAAATGAATTTTTCCTATTTTTGGACTAGAAATAAATATAAGAAACTGATGGGTTTTTATATATTTATTTGTGGGATTGTGTTCTATGTTAAAGAGCTACGCAACGAACTAAACCGCGTCCAAAACGGAGCTAAGATGAATGAGATACCGATGCTCAAAGTTTGGTGTTTGAAACATTGAATGCTGAAATAATGGAGAAGTGGCACCTTGTCCAACATAGGAGGAGAGATGAAACTTAAAGTGGTATTTAAGTAGGAACACTCTATCCTTATTGTTTCATGGAAGCACACACTAGTGTACTCGAGAAGGGTGCGGAACACCCTAACCCGCACACGCACACGCAATGCACTTCGCAATGCTGCTTGAGAGCCGCCTTTGTATTTTTGACCGCGTGCGTGTGGTGAAGTACAAGGGCTGAAAGTACCAAGTGGCAGGTTAACCTTGCTGGTGACGTGGCAGGCAGGCGCACGGGTACATGTCGCATGAGCAAGCTGGTCTGCACATGGACGCGACGCATCAAAGTGAGCCAATACTGCACGACTGTGTGGCGTGATCATATAAGTTCACTGGTGACATGGCGCACACGCGCATGAGTGGTGCAGACATGCACGCGCATGAAATTGAGCCAAACCGGTGCACGAGCGCATGAGTGGTGTAGACCTGAGGCGCATGAAAGTGAGCCAAAGTGGCGCGCACACAGAAGCTTCTAGACTTTAATGTAACATTTCCAAAATTTAAAATAAAGTTTATAAAAACTTATGTTATTAAACGGATAGATCATGGGTAAATTGACCACTAGAAATATGAGGTATTTTGGCGAACGTAGGAACCGTTTAATAATTATAATAATAAAAATACGTTATAATTAACCTTACTCCATTTTTAATGAAACTTAGGCCAAAATATAGATAAAAATATTCTCGTTCTAATGGCATATTCATCATTTTATAAAACGTCATATTTTAGAAGTTATAAGCGCCAAATGAGTGAAGTAGTTAAATTAATTATAATAATAATAATATAATAATAAATAAATAAAAAACTACACATATGGATTCTAAGGAAATGGTGTACGTGTACACTGAAAATGAAATCCAACATTTAATGAAAGAAAGTTACATTGAAGTATAAATAGGCATTTCAACAGAAGCTGTTCAAATTGCAACTTCTTTCTCCATCTTACTCTCTCTGTATAATCTATAATTTTCTTTAGTAATTCACCCCTAAATCCTACAAAGCCCTGCCCCATTTTAAGTATTGTAACCCCTGATCACTGAGTCGATACCCTGTCCGATTGATTTAGGACCCACCAATGCATGTCAAGGCTCTGCCAGACTAGGTAAGTTGGGGTTCTGTCTCGTGACAAATTGATAAAGTTGAATTGGGTTACTATACTTAACGCGAGTGCATTATATATTTTACTAAATAATATAACAACCCTCATAAAACACCCTAAACGCTCCTAAATACACCCCGTATGCGATAAACGAGCCCGTACAACCTTTATATTGATAAAAATATCAAATAAAACAAATAATCTGGGTCACTCGCGGAGCGCGACCCAGTTTGCCTAAATCTTCGCGGGGCGGGAGGCCCACTACTTGTTGGACACCCTTTGTGACGCGTGTCCTGACACGTGTCGACTCTACGCGCTGACTCATCAACCCTCAAACCGACCCAAGCTCCCGCGCGGGCCACGAAGGATAGAGAGTAGGCTCTCGCGGGGCGCAAGCCGCCCTTCGACCAGCTATAAAAGGGGCCAAGATTGGCCATTTCAATTGTTCAGAATTTCTAATTCCCTCTTAAACGTTCTGTAGGCTAAAGTTATAGCCTAATACCCCCTAATAAGGGAAGCTCTGCCTCGTTGTAAGTATTATAACCTCGATCACGTATTCGTTAGCCTACCAGATTGATCTAGGACTCCGTAACGCATGTCAAGGCTCTGCCTGACTCAGTTCGTTGGAGTTCTGTCTCGGGGGTATGGCTAAGGTGATTTAGGTTATCTTACTAACACGTGTGCATTGTCTAAATTTAATAAATAATAACCAGGAGAAGCAACAGAAAGCTATAATATTACTAGGAAGCCTGTAGAGATACCTAAGTGTATAAATGTGAGTTATTCCCCTTTTTGTAAACTGTTTTTACAAAACCTCAATTGTTTTAAATTATATTTAACAGTGACTGAGTATTTGTGATTCTACAATTACTATCGGTATGTTGGGGTTTTGTATACGTTAATTGTTACTACACTGTGAGTAGTAACATTGCCACAAGTCAGGATTGACAGTACCGTGGGTGGTAAATTGATAGATGTAAACAAATGTAATTGTGGATGCCCTCAATACTGTAAAGTGATAAAAATCTTATTTTTATTAAACTGAGATGTACTCGCCAGTATTTCTTGCTGATAAAACTCTTTAAAAACGCGTTTTAGGTAACCTAGTATAAAGCTAATAGAAGCCAGCTGGAGAGCACTGAAGGCTTAGAAGAGTGGCTATAAAAGTTACCTAAATAAAAAGGAGATCATGTTTTCAATAATTAGGGTTTATCCATATAAATGTATTGTAAAGAAAACTTATGTTTTATCCCATTTATCTATTTTAAACATTTTGGTGTTTAACTCTGATAAAAATATTTTCTAAGTACGGTACTGATGAAAATTTCCGCTACTAAATTAATAAACACCGATACCATCTGACTGGTTCGCGGCTCCTGCTCCCAGGGTGGGGTCGGGGGTTGTGACAGAAGGTGGTATCAGAGCCACTGGTTTAAGCTATTTAGGTGTTCTTTTAATACCTAAAACTTAAACATTATGTTAGGAAATTAATGTTATAATTTATGTGTTAGTCTGTGTAGATAAATCTTAATATTTATATTATGATTTTTATGTTTTTAGTTCACAATATGAGTGACCAATTTAATTAAATGTACACATAGGCTACCTATGCAGATGTATTATATTACACTCTTATACACTTAGTAACTTAGAGTACCACCTTGACTTACATCCCTTCATAAATAAATAAATGAATGTACCGTTATACTAAAGTAATAGCTATAGAAAAGTGTACAACATAACTGTTACGTGCTTTGGCAATTTACGCTCTATAAAATGATAAAATATGATACCTTAAAAGTCATTTCTTATTTTGGGCTTAAATAACGCGATCTTTTCTAAATATGTCGTAACAAAAAAAAATTCTTACTTTGGAATTTTTGATTATTCCAAAAAGATTAAACGTCTGTATATACATATTAAGAAATTTTATAAAATATACAGGTTTGATTTTGGTAATAAGTATTTTATATGTTTGAACCTATATTTATAACCACTTGTATTTATATCTTAATAATACAAAGAATATTATAACTATAACATTCTTATAGTTACATTTATACACCTTTGTAAGTATGTTATAAAGTTTGACATATTTTATAACTTTTAAGGTCACATTAAAATATCGTATAATACAAATAGCATTGACCTATTTATGAAATTCATATATGAGTATGATATACATATGATGACCTATTTAAGGATTTCTTTGGGCGAGTAAAAAAAATTAAATTAGTAATATAATGTTCGAACATACTATTAATTATTTTATATAAAAAAAACTATATAAACGAATATAGTTAATGTTATAATATTTTGTATAAAAAGAACTAATTAAAAATGTTTTTCAATATATTTGAGTAGAAACTTTCCTGTACTCCTTCAAATTATTATATATACTAATATATTACTACAATAAAATAGTCTTTACATAATTCTAATTATATTTTCTAAATTTTATAAAAATATATAAAATTAAATCTATACATATTCTATATTATTTTATTCTGGCCAATATTGTTACTAATATCTCAAAAGAGATCTTAGTTATTTCATACAAACTACTGAAACATATTAAATTAATATTATTAAACTTTTAGTATAAATTTATGATGAAAAAATAAAATATAGTTATAATAATAATAATAATAAATCATAATAAAATAATGATAGTTATTATTATTATAATATGAAAACCATAAAAGTATTACAAGAACTATATACTTTAATTACTATTCATTTGCTTTCGTTATGAATATAGAATAATATATAAATATTTTAATTGCATTACAATTCTATTCTATTTGAAATATATATATATAGTTAAAAGAAGTAATAATTTTTATTTTATGATACATTATAAAAGAAGAGAAAAGATGGGTCTGATTATTCGTACAATCGGTACATATAAAAGATAGTAAATAATTGATTTTAAAAAAAATAAAAGATATTACAAAATGAAAACCCCTTTTCTTACTCGACTTAAATTAATAATTTAATATTCTATTTTGTTAGGATCTGAGTTTCTTATGATTGTGCTCATTTGATAATAATGAAAATGAACAAGAACAATTGCAGCGGAATTAAATGAAACAAACTTTCAACACACAATCAAATGAGAGAATTGCTTTCAACAAACATGTTTAACAGAGAATCGAATGATTATATTTATTACAATCTTCAATTACACTTGCATGAATGCATACAATCTCCCCCTCAGCCTGAGCTCACAGAGAATGTTCTTACAGAATGACTTGTGATGAAGAGAGCTAATAGAACAGTACAGGGTACTGTTCTATTTATAGTACAGAACAAACCACTGTGGCATCTTTTGCTGACGTCACCATGAAAGTGAAATCTAACCTCCTAACAACCTGTAACCACTGACGTATACAACTACTTTTTCTGAATCCACTGATCTGATCCAGTTTTGGCTTTATCAACTGTTCCTTTGGTAGGGTTTGTAGGACCGTGTTCTGACCCGAAACGAGTCGTTTAGAGGCGTTCTACTCAATATGAAAGGCAGAAACAGACATATCGAGTTCGATTCAGCTAGATATTCACTTTAACTGTCTTTCTGATTAATTTGACAAAGTTTTACAGCAAGACGACACTTCGGCAGCACTTCGGCTCCGGAATCACACATACACAACTCTCTCAAACGAAATCAGGACATCACTATTTATAGGCAGGCTAATTTCGCTTGAACATGACTCAAGCGGAATTACCTTTCATACGGAATTACCATTTCAAGCGAGATTACCATTTCAAGCGGAATTAACAAAGTGATTTCGCTTGAAATCACTTCATGACTTCAAACGAAATTATACTTTCTAATTTCGCTTGAAACTGCCTGTTTACCTATTTTTGACAGTTTTCTCGTATAACATGCCCTAATCTATGTAATACAATACAAGACTCGATACAAGACGAAGTCGACAGACGCATGCACCAACAGACTCCCCCTCGAATGTTGATGAGTCTTCAGTGTCGAGTCTTCAATCTTCAGTCTTTATCAGACCTCTCGAACTTCTCCGAAATATCTAACACTGTAAAGCATCCTCAATCTTTATTCTCTTTTATCAACTAATCTCCTCCTCGGATGTTCCATGATCATAACATGTCTCACAATCTTTCCACATGTTCTGGAACAATTCCTGGCTCTATCCTGCACAGAACTCTACCCAAAAATAAGTCTTACAAATTTAAAATTTGACAAATTTATATACTACTTGCAGGTAACATACCAGAATGATTTAACATTTTAAAAGCTTCTGATGACCACTTGTAAGCACATATTCAAAATCCTTTTTTTATTTAAACACACACTCCCCCTCACGAAATGCTCATCATGTTTAGCACTTGGAATTTTGAAAATCAGCTCTCCAACATCAGTTGTCGAAAATCTTTTTGGATTTTTCAAAAATTTATGCTAAAACACTCCGAAAATCTTTTTGGATTTAAAAAAATGAAATAAAGAAATATTTACATACAATATTTTTGTGAGTTTGTGTAAGAGGATCATATCAGTTTATGAGACAAATCACCAACACCGTTAAGCTTTAAACATTTGAAGTTCTAAACGATTCACTTAGATTGTCAGTTTATTGATCCACCTAAATTTTCACACAAAGTTCAAATGTTTCGAGATACGAGATTAATGTTTTAAGCACTTAAACTTATTCGCGTGTCCCACCTCATAATATACTCCCGTATCCAGTTCCCAATATTCAGTCTTACAGGTGAGTATACCTAGATGATATCTGTAAGGGGTTAAATGCGAGGCCATGAGAGCTTAGGTCAGAACTTTCGTTTAGCAGAGAGATGATGGCTCGTCTTTCAGTGGGTCCCGTTTAGAGGATCTTTTTTACAACAGCACATGATTTGCATTTTTCAATGTTTCATCATTTTTTATGCTAAGGGTGGGCTATATTTCAAGCAAGCATAAAGTATTCTCCGGGGACTAGGCCATTGCTTCCGCAAAATCAGAAGTCCCGGGATAATACCCCAGATATCACTGAGCATAAAGACCTAGTATCTCATAAAGATGGACCTTTCAAACAAGATTTCGAGGGTTACCCATATATCCGAGAGATGTTCCTCGCGATATAAGTAAGTTTCAAATTTAGGTTTATATCTCGTCAGAATCTACTAAATGTGCAAAAACCTACTGGCACATCATCAGTGAGACCGTTTATCACATTTTAACTTTCCATTTCTTTAGCATGCTTTGATCGTCTACTGATGTACTATCATTTCCTCTTTTTACAACAAAACTCATTTTTTTATTTTATCATGTTTTTTACTTTTTCAAATTTTCTAATGTTTTTGGATTTTCTGAAAATTCTTACTCCCCCTAAAATTCAAACACATTTAAAGGAAATTTGAAAACAAACTGTACAAATAAAGTAACAACTGATATCGAATCACTTCAATTCGCCATCCACTTGGCATAAACAATCAGAACTCCCCCTTTCAACAAACTATTTTCCCATTGTGATTTCAAAACACTTAAGTTTGTTTTAATCAAATGGTTTTTCTGGAAAATTAGTTTCGTTGATTTTACCACTTGTAAGAATGGGGTTTTGTTCATCACTTTGTCTTTCAACTACAACCTTTTGAAAAAATATAACAATTTTAGATTTTATCAACAATATCATTTGTAGAAAATCAAGTACAACTTAATGTCCCTGATTTACCACTTGTAAGACGAAATATCACCGAAGTGAATTTCTCAAGAAAAATGCCGATTCCTGCTCCACGATTACCAACTTGGGAGCTCCGGCAAGTCAGGATTTTACTTATGAAAAACTGCCATCCAAGCCTGACCAAACTTGGATGTTTCCTCTTCATCTTCACTTGGGTAATAAGTTGCCTTTTTTATTTCATAAAAATCTTTTACCCCTTTCACCTTTCCCTCAACCATTTTTCCAAAAATCTTCTTCACATTTCCATTAAAAGCTTTTTCGACATCAAATTCTTTCTTCTCAGAATAGAATTGATTCGAGATCTCAACTTTACCAATTTTTTGTTTAAAATTTTCAGCCCTCAATGGTGGAAAATGAACATCATCCATTGGAGGAACTGAGTTTTCACTTTTTGTCTCATCTTGTGGCTCCTCTGACTTTGTGGAATCAGATTCATCGCCAGATTTTACATCTGATTTCTTAACAACCCATGTTTGGTTAGAATTCACATTCCTTCTGTAAAATCTTTTTGAACACTCTCCAACTTCATATGTTGAATTTTTAAAAACTTTGAATCTTTCAGTTGGAGGTTCACTTTTCTCAACAACTTTTTCTTTAAGTTTAGAAACAACTTCCTGTTTGATGTTGGTAGCTTTAGGACAGTTCCATGCTATGTGACCAACTTCTTGACATCAATAACAGGTTCTTGTTTCCTTCCTTTGACTCGCTCCATTCTTTATTCCTTCTTGCCTCTTTACAAGAAATTCTCGATTCGATTGTTTCCAGAATGAGCTTTTTGCTTCTTCTTCCGAACTAGTTCCTGAAACAAATTTAGTTTTTGGTTTAGAAGTTTTCTCATTTTTATGATTTTCTGTTGGAATAAAACCCAGTCCTTTCTTTTTGAAATTACCGTTATGGTTTGGTTTCTTTCGATAACCTGAACCAGAACTGTAACCCTTTTTCTTGCTTAATATTTTGTTTACTTTTTGTTGATCTCTTGAGGTGTAAGGTCTTGGTTTTTCAGAAAGTTTTTTATCTTTTATTTCAGAAATATTGATTTCTGTTAGTTTGAAAACCTTTTTTATCATTTCTGGTTTAACACCTCTTATAGGAAATTCCTCATCAGAATATAATTTGTCTGAATCATTCAAAGTATAGGCCACTTTGAATAGTTCGTCATTCAAATTAGATTTTGATAACAGGAATTCTTTATTATAAACCCATTTAACCGACGACTTTGGACTGTCAACTGATGATGATCCTGATCTTTCAGACTCAGACTTTGACTCCGACTCTTCATCTTTATCCAACACCTGATCGACCACCTTTTTTATTAACTCAGACTCATGATCAGTGTCAGACGATGTAAACGTGACGTCAATGTTTTCTGGTAACTCATCAGTTGTTTCGGATTTTAACTTTATATTGACAGCCTTTTTGACTTGCTCCTCATTCGGTTTTCTGGGAGAATACCCTTCCCATATCGGAGGTGGACACTTGTTATAACTGACACTCTGTTTCTTACCAGTATCCTTCTTCTTTGGCTTTTCATCTTGAAATACTTCAAGACCTGCAACAGTTGGATACATTCGATCAATCAGATAATCAGAACTAGAATAACTTTGTAATAACCGTCTGATTCTTTTATTCTCTATTTTATCTGTTTCCAATTCTTGCTTCCATTTTGCACTTTCTTCAATGTAAAAGTTAATCGCCTTCTGCTTTGTCATCATCACAGCATTCATCATTGTCAATGCATCTTCTCTTTCAGTATTTGTCTTTTGCAAACCAGTTACTGTTCTATTCAATACATCATACGATTCTTTCACATAATTGAGGTTGAACAATAATTGTTCTTTCATTTTTTCTTGCTCAATCAACTTTTCTTCTTTCTCTTCACACTGCTTGCATGACTCCAAACACTTTGCGCATGGTTTGGTGATTTCAACAATCTTTTCGACTTCAATCACTTTCTCAATTTCAACAACATTCTCTGATTCTACAACTTTCTCAGCTTCAATCACTTTCTCAGCAACTTTAACTTCTTCACTTTGTTCAGACTTCTCTTCTTGAACAACACTCTCACTTTTCACCTTTTTCTGCTCTTTTGCTGTTCGTCTCTCCTTCAGTTTCTCAACACGATCTGCAAAATAAAATTGAAAACTTTCAGGAGATAAATGAGTTTTTGCAATATTAATATGCATTTCTTCCTCATCATCACTATCATCGGTTGATGATTGATCAAACGCTTGTGTCTGTTCTAAACTATCATCTGCAGAACTAGATTCATCTTCTTGATTCTTCTCATCATTAGCAAACACTTTCATACATTCTGTCAACAAATTTGGTTCTTGAACGATTTGTGCGATTAATGCAACTGTTTTTGAATCAGATGGGATATATTTGTCCCAGCTGAAGCCTTCTGCAACTTTTTCATCATCTTGATCAATTATGCCATAATAAGCTTTCTTATTTGCATCTTCGATCATTTTGGCATGAGCAGTTTGTGGTTCCTTTTGTTGATACGGTTGATGAGCAACTTGTTGATATATGGCTTTTCAATAGTAATCATCTTTTCCAAACGGATTTTATGCTCCACTTGCTTCTCGATTTTTACATTCCCTCTTGAAATGACCTTTCTCCCTGCATCGAAAACAAGTAACTTTAGATTTATCAAAACCCAAAGTAGAAACATAAGCATCTCTGAAATCATCTCTTCCTGTAATCATCTTAAACTTTTCAGCTCTCCTCAAAACACTAGCTAAACACCATTTAATATCCATAAGCTCCATCTCTTCTGCATCTATCTGATCGTAATCCTCTTTTGTCAACATAGGATTTCCTATTCTTCCAGTAACCAACCCTTCTTATGATTCTAACACAGTAGCGAGTAACGACATGTGACCCTTAACAACCTCTTCAGAAAAATTTTGACCATTCTGAAGATGCAACGCAATGTTGCAATTTAAAACATGACCATTACTGCTGTTTGAGCCTTGGAACTGATAACTCGAAGTAGAATCCTTCGGATTAACACTTGGGTATGAAGAAAATCCACTGCTGCTGCTTGAACTTTGATTAACTGATCCAGATGAGTTTTCAGCACTAAAAGCAGTTTGAATTTTCGGACTCATTTCAATCTCTTGAACACTGCCTTTGTAATACATTTTGACATCTTGTTGACCACTCGGATTATTCATCCTCGTAATCTTTTGTTATTCAAGATCTTGACCCTCAATCTTCTCAATGAACTGCGAAATAGTCAAATTGTCATATTCCCCAGTATTTTTCAAGATCATCAAATAAGTTCCCCATTCTTTCTGAGGCAAAGCATCAGCTAACTTATCAACCCATTCATCTTGACTTTTCCCAATTCCTAATAAAGACATAGATCGTACTAAGTGACAATTTCTTTCAATCAGCTTCTTTGACGATTCTCCTGACAAACTTGAAAACAAATCAAACTCTTTCTTCAGCAATGCTTTCTTACTTCTGATCATCTTCTCACTACCTTCAAACTTAACCTTAAGCGCATCCCAGATCGATCGTGATGTACCATCATGTTGAAGCAAAATGAAGATGTCTTCTTTAATAGCTTACTGTAACAAAGTAATCATCATCTTTTCTGCTTTGTACATATCTCTCTCTTTGTCATTTAGTTTAGAAATTGTTTTTATAACTCTCAAATCTGTACGCAGTTTAACATATTTCTTCTCGATGCATTCCCAAGATCTCAAATGATTAGCTTGAACCCAATTTTCAAACCGATCTTTCCAACCATAATACTCCTCAATACCCATTAGCTTCGGGGGTTTCTGTAAAGTTCCAGTCTCATTTTCCATGTTCATGTTCTGAGCTATGGCAGCCGGTGTAGTCGGGGTAGTAGCAAACGCGTTATAAAATTCCTCTTCCATGATTCGGTAAAATCTGACACTTTCAAACGGAATAACAATCTCACACGAAATACTCTTACAAACGAGATAACCTCTTGAAGCGAAATTACCAATTTGGTGCGAAATAAGACTTTCAAACGGAATCACCCTCAAACGGAATCACTTGTTGAAACGGAATACCCTTTTTCAAACGAAATCACTGATTTCGTATGAATTTTTCAAACGGAATCACAACGTGAAACGAAATCACTTATTTCGTTTGAAACTTTCAAGCGGAATTACCATCTGAAGCGAGATAAGGCTATTTCAAGCGGAATTAACAACAATTTCAAGCGAAATTAGGTGCAAATTCAAACGGAATTATGCTGATGTCATTATTTCGGTCTGAACTTTGTCAAATTGATCAAGTTTTAAGCCGTTTTAAGATCTGAAACTTTCAAGGGTTTGTTAAAATACAATTTCGCATATAATGTGTAAAATTCAAGACATTTTGAACGTGAAAACTTGTTAATTTTGAAAAGAAGGTGTAGAAAACAGAAATTTTGAGCTGAAACGGTAAGAACTCCTCCTCCTGAGCTCTGATACCACTTGTAGGACCGTGTTCTGACCCGAAACGAGTCGTTCAGAGGCGTTCTACTCAATATGAAAGGCGGAAACAGACATATCGAGTTCGATTCAGCTAGATATTCACTTTAAATGTCTTTCTGATTAATTTGACAAAGTTTTACAGCAAGACGACACTTCGGCAGCACTTCGGCTCCGGAATCACACATACACAACTCTCTCAAACTAAATCAGGACATCACTATTTATAGGCAGGCTAATTTCGCTTGAACATGACTCAAGCGGAATTACCTTTCATACGGAATTACCATTTCAAGCGAGATTACCATTTCAAGCGAAATTAACAAAGTGATTTCGCTTGAAATCACTTCATGACTTCAAACAAAATTATACTTTCTAATTTCGCTTGAAACTGCCTGTTTACCTATTTTTGACAGTTTTCTCGTATAACGTGCCCTGATCTATCTAATACAATACAAGACTCGATACAAGACGAAGTCGACAGACGCATGCACCAACAGGGTTCAATCCCAACAATCTCCCCCTGGAACAGATGATGCCAAAACTCTTCATTATTTTGGATTTTTATTGCCTCATCATTAATTCTCTGACTTGTCCTTTGAATTTTAATTCAAAGTCCATGGAATCTGTATCATCCTCTTAGGGATGAGCAAATCCCGATCCCGTCCCGATCCCGAAAATCCCGATCCCGAATTTCACCAAAACTTGGTACCGATACCGATACCGAAATATATCGGTACGGTACAGTATCGGTACGGTATCGGTATGGTATCGGTACGGTAGCGGTATTTGAAGGTAAAATTCGGTATTTTACCGGTACCGATCCCGAAAATAATGATACTGAAAATGCCAAAAAGTGGATACTGTTTTTGGTACCGAAAAAATTCGGTACGGTATTTTCGGGATCGGGATCGGGATGGTATCGGGACGGGATCGGTATTTGATACCAAATGCTCATCCCTAATCCTCATCCCTGCACAGTGGAAGCTCAAGGAGATCCTGTAGATGTTCAACACCCAGGCCAAGTGCTTGTTCCCTTGATATGTGATTCACCTCACCATTGGATTTGAGCAGAGTCAATACGTGGGTCTGTTTATCAGATTCCCACTTTAGTATCTTTGAATCCAATGGGTTTTTATTGCTGATGAGTTTGGAGATTGAGGCCTGGTGATGACAACTTTGGTAGGATCTTGGGATTTTGTTGAGCCTTGATTTTCTACCATAAGTGTCTGAACAACCATCTTCATGATATATTCTTCTGAAGCCTGGTCTTCTTTTGATATTGCTGCATCCATCTGCTTTTGATTCCTTCTTTGATAATAAATGGCAGCAGTTGGAACAGTGGGTCTCCTGATGGGTAACTTTGGTTTTCTGACTGGAACCACTGCTTCTGGATAATCAGGCTTTTGAGGAGTAGTGGGATCCCTTTTCCTCAACTCTTCCAACTTTTTGTAAGTGGCCAACACTTTATCCTCTGACCATCTTGTCACTTGGTTCCTTGACCCATAATCAGCAGTTATCAGTTCTTCTTTCATTCTTTTCAACTGTAGGGTCCTTTCTGGTACATTTTTCTTGTACTTGGCCCAGATTGGAGGAGTCTGCTTTACCTTGTTTTTAATCATATCTTGAATTCTGGCTGTTTCTTTTTCTAGCTCACTGATGGTCCATTCCTTGTACTTGTGCATTTCTGCCCTGTACTTTTTGTATGCCATGATGTATTCAAGATAGTCTTTCCTCATACTTTCATCATCTCTTTCAGATAGTTTTTGACAAAGGTCTTTTGAGAACTGTTCTAAAGTTCTGACCTTGGTGAGCAGGTATTGCAGATTTCTCTGAATCATTTTATTAGACTTTCCCTTTGTATCTCTTTTAGATATGTCTTCTGCTTGTTGGGCTTTTATTTTGAGATACTCTCCAATGTTTCTTGGGAAAGGATAACCTTTAATGGAAGGAAGTTTCCTTTTTGCAGGGTCATCTTCAGAGTAAAAAGACTTTATCTCCTCTTTGACTGCTGGAAGATCCAATGGGTATTGTAATGCCACAGGAACAATAACAGTGTTTACGTTCAGAACTTGAGCTGATGATAAGGGAACAGGGTTTGGAATGGTGAGAAGGGACAGTGGTTGTGTAGATGTTGGAATTGGGGAGGTGTCATCTTCCTGTAAAATGTTGGTTACCCTTCTCCTTTTGTGCTTAGGAGAGGTTGGTGGTGTTTTTGTAGGTAGAGTGGTGGTGATTGAGGTGATAGGTATCTGACTAACAACTGTTGAAACAACTGGTGTTTCAACCACTGTTGTCACTACAACAGTTGATGTGTCAACTATTTTCTTCTGCTTTTTGGCAGGTGGTGTTGGTGGTAGTGAAGTTGTTTTCGGTGGAGCAGTGGATTGAATGTGAGTTAATGTAGTATTGATGGCAGTTGTTGGGGTAACATCTGTTGAAACCACTGAAGTACCAACAGCTGTTGATACAACAGGTGTTTCAACATCTGTTGGTTTGGAGGTTTGACGAGAGGAACTTTTGGGGGTTTGAGGAGTATGTTTTGTGATTCTAGAAGGTGTGGATTTGGGTTGCCTTACTTTTCTAGTAGGCTGTCTTCTTTTAGGTTTACACTGCTCTTCCTTGGGTTCAGAAGTACCCTGCTCTTCCTTTTCCATCAAAACTTTCTTCTCCTGCACAAACCTTTTAATCCCTTTTATTTCCATTGACTCTTTCATGTTTGCTTTTAGATCAATAAAGGTATTTTGAGTCTCATCAACCTTTTTGGAACCATCTGGCCTTGGGATTTCCACAACCAGTTTAGATTTTGGATCTGGTTCAATGTATAGACCATCTTCATATCCCTTCTTCTTCTTAATTTTCTCCCCCTTTTTGGCATCGTCAGGAGGATTGTCAACAAAGATGATTGGTACTGGGGACTTCTTTCTTCACCAGAGGTAACCATTTTAAGAGATCCAATGTATAATGGAAGTACACCAGTGGACACTATGGTTCCCAAAGAAGAAATTGCCTTCAAGGGAGTCTGACTTATGAAACTACTGTCCAAGTGTAAACCAGTGGGTTCAACACTTGTAGTAGCTGCTCCACTTGAACTACTGATAGGAATTACTTGTAATTCCTGCAGTGTAGCCTCCTCAACTATTGGTGGGTTAGCAGAGATAGAGACACCAGACTCAGTCACTTGTTGTGGCATATTCTCAGTGAAAGGTGATTAAGAAGGACTGATTTGTGTATGGGCTATATCAAGTGCATCCAATAGAGGTATTATTGATGGTGGAAGTTGTGCAGTGAGGATAGGGGTAGAAAGCGAATTTGCCCCGGGAGGTGGGTTGTGGATGATGGAATCAAGTGATTCCAGAGCATCATAATGTGGTGTCCCCGTGGTTGCAACCTGATCTTTTTGAGAAGATGCAGGGGGAGTTTTAGGCTCAGGTTGAGGTCTTTCTTCCAACTGCTGTAACGAAGTAGCAGCAGTGGTTATTGGTGACTTTTGTGTTGTCACAGGTATAACCTCTGGGACCTCGTCTTCCCGAGTTACCTTTTTGATGGGTTTGGGGGGCTTTTGGATATTTTTCTTTTTGGGTCTTTTGGTGATTTTAGGTGTGGGTTTCACAGCAGTGGTTGTGCTGCTGTGATCACCTTGAGCAGTGGGCTCAACAGCAGGATCCTGAGGAGCAGTGGTTGCTGCTAAAGTCTGCTCAGGAACCTCTGTTTGTGTTTTGGAAGGTTTTGACAGCCTTGTGAATGTTTCAGAAGTTAGGCTGTTTATTTGAAAAGGATTTCCTTGGATAAGCACATGAACATTATCCTTTGAAAATTTCTTTTGAAAATAATAACTTAAAAACCTTGGAAATAATAAAAATGATTTTTTATTAACATTTTTGACAAGATTATTGAAGATCTCCTGGGAATAGTTAAAATTTTCTTCATTCAGTATAGCATAGCCCAGGTATTGGATCTTTAATGGAATTTCATTGAAAGCAGTAGTTTTGTTTGACACACACATTAGGAGGGTATGAAATAAAAACCTTGTGGCAGGTGGAAAACTGCCCTTTTGTAAAGTATCTTTTTTCATTTCTTCTTCATACCCTCTCTCAATGAAATCAGTTTGATACTCTGTTTTTTGGGAAATAGTTTTTACCTATAAGATCATCGAGTTCAAAAACCTCCGAAATGGTTTGAGGTGTGATGGTGACTGAAATACCCTTTATTGACGAAGTAATGGCTAAGGCTTTTTGTCCTTAGTTTCAAGTTTAGCATTTTTCCAGAATTCTTGTTGGGTTTCCAGGTAAATCGGAGCATCACATGTCAACAAAGTTTTGTACTTTGAAGACGACAGAGCATCAATTACGGAGTTGAAGGTGGTGGTATGACTTGGTTTTTTCCAGTATACACAAGTAATTATTTTTAAGAACGAATGAAGAAGATGAGTGATTTTGGAGAGAATTTGGGAGAAACTGCTTTGTGAAGGGAATTTTGAATTCGATTCGACAGTGAAAACCCTGTTTGGGGTTTTGATCAGGGTTTTACAGGTGGAAAAAGTGTATGCTGACGTGGCAGCGGTTACAAAAGATCTGATGGCTAAATACTGTCCACGTGACAACCTCTGATGAATAATGGATGACAGTTGTTAGGAAACCACTGATGGAGCAATATCAGTGGTTTACAACGGTTACAATGAAAACAGTGGCTGACTTTTAACTATGAGTGGATTAAAACACTGATGTTTGATCAACAGTGATTAACAAGGAAATGAAAGAACAAAGGTTGACTTTCAGCAGTGGACAAAATTCAACAGAACAGATGTTTGCACCAAAACAGTGATTATGGCAGACTTTTAAGGATTAATGAAAATTTTCATTTTTAGCTATTTTTAAGGATGAGTTTTTGATTTTCTGAAAACATTTTAATGCTTTTATTCATAGAAAAACAGGATTTTGCCTGTTATTCCATGTTCAGCATGCCAATCCTAGAGATCAAGCTTTCAAATGTGGATGTGTCTAAAGCTTTTGTTAGCACATCTGCCAGTTGACCTTTAGTTGGAACATGGTGTAGAGAAATCAAACCTTTTTCATAGAAATCCCTTACAAAGTGATGTCTGATATCAATGTGCTTGGTGGTTGATTGAGAAACTGGATTTTTGATGATATTTTCTGCTGCCTGACTGTCCAACATGAGAGGTGTCTTTAAGGCAGTGATACCAAAATCCAGCAGTTGATTTTGAAGCCAAAGCATTTGGGCTGTACAGCTTGCAGCAGCTATATACTCTGCCTCAGCAGTGGATGTTGAAACAGCTGCTTGTTTTTTGCTTTGCCAAGACACTAAGCAATTGCCTAGGAATTGCCACCCTCCTGAAGTGGACTTCCTTGTTGTTTTGCATCCAACAAAGTCACTGTCTAAGAAACCTGAAAGCTTGATATTTCCATCAGCTGGATACCAGATACCAAGTGTGGGAGCACCTTTGACGTATCTGAATATCCTTTTTACAGCAATAAGGTTTGACATTCTAGGGGCTGATTGGGATCTTGCACAAACACATGTTGCAAACATGATGTCTGGCCTAGATGCAGTTAGGTACAATAAAGACCCAATCATGCTTCTATAGAGAGTTTGATCAACCAAATCATCCTTTTCATCAGACATGACTAACTTGGTGGTTGTTATGGGTGTACTACATGGTAATTATTCATATCAAATTTTATTAAAAGTTCTTTGGCATATTTGCCTTGATGAATGAAAGTACCATTTTGCAGTTGCTTTACTTGGAGACCAAGAAAGCACTGTAGTTCACCCATTGCACTCATCTTAAACTCAGCTGTCATGAGTTGTCTGAACTCTTCACACATTTTAGGACATGTGCTTCCAAAAATGATGTCATCCACATAAATTTGGACAATCATCAAGTCCTTCCCTCTCCATTTTAAAAACAGTGTTTTGTCTATTTTACCTCTTGTGAAACCAATGGAAAGAAGAAAGGTGGAAAGAGTTTCATACCAGGCTCTAGGTGCTTGTTTCAAGCCATACAAAGCTTTATTTAGCTTGTAGACATGATTTGGATAAAATGGATCCTCAAAACCAGGAGGTTGACAAACATATACCTCTTCTTGAATCTTACCATAGAGGAATGCACATTTGATATCCATTGAAAACACCTTTATGTTGTGGTTGACACCAAAGGCCAAGAACAGTCTAATAGTTTCCAATCTTGCTACAGGGGCAAAAGTTTCATCATAATCAATGCCCTCTTCCTGTCTGAAACCTTGAACCACTAGCCTTGCTTTATTCTTGACAACAATGCCCCTTTCATCAGTTTTATTTTTGAAGACCCACTTTGTGCCAAAAGGACTCACACCCTCTGGAAATGGTACAAGCTCCCATACTTGTTGTCTTTTAAACTGTTGGAGCTCCTCTTGCATGGCCTCTACCCAGCTGTTGTCTTTCAGTGCCTCTTGGTACTTGACTGGCTGATGGAGATATAGAAAACCAGTAAAAAGACAGATGTTTTGGGATTGACTTCTTGTGAGCACCCCTTCACTGATGTTGCCAATGATTTGGTCTGGTGGATGAGACTTCAAGAAGATTAGATCTCCTTTGTATGGAACAATGTCATTTAAAGGTGAGGGCTGCAGATGTGAATCATCTGAGCTAACAACTGTTGGTGACTTTGATGATCCAACAGTGTCTTGAAATGGAGGTGGAGGAATAGGTGGAATTGGTGTGAAAACATGTTGACTTTTATCCACTGTTTGAGGACTTTTATCACCAGTGTTTAATGATGTGGAAGCAGGGGTTAAAGGGCTACTTTGGTCAACAACTGTTGATGTAGCAATGGTTGAGCTTTGACAGCTGTTTTGAACATCTGCTGCTCTGGCAATGGATTTGAAGGTTTGTAGTGGAAGGATCACTTCATACCCATTGTCTGATGGAGGATTTTGAGATGGACCTGCACTGTTAGTCTTGACAGAAACATTTTCAAAAGTAAATTTATCAAGATCAAACAATTCTGCAGGGTTTGCAGGGATTTTCATTGAAGAAAGTTCATTGAACTTTACATTCAAAGTCTCTTCCACTGTTTTGGTCCTTGTGTTAAATACTTTGTAGGCCTTAGAAGTGGTTGAATATCACAAATGATATCCACTGTCTACTTTGGCTGCAAATTTTGAAATTGAGTCTTTTAAGTTCAAAATAAAGCATGGGCAGCCAAATACTTTAAAGTATGAGATCAGTGGTTTGATTTTATACAGAAGTTCATAGGCAGTCTTTTGATGCCTGGGATTGATTAAAACTCTGTTCTGGACATAGCAAGCAATGTTTACTGCCTCTGCCCAGAAAGTTAATGGCAAACCTGAATCAACAAGCATGGTTCTAGCAGCCTCAATCAGTGTCCTGTTCTTTCTCTCAACAACCCCATTTTGCTCTGGTGTCCTTGGAATGCTGTACTGCCTTACAATTCCTTTTGACACACAAAACTCATCCAACTCCCTATTTCTAAACTCTGTGCCATTGTCACTCCTGAAGACTTTTACTGGCAAGTCAAACTGCTTTTCAACCTGTTTGACAAAGTCTTGCAGAATGCCTGCAATCTCATCTTTGGAATGTAAGAAATAAGTCCATGTAAACCTAGAAAAGTCATCTACAATTACCAAACAATATCTTTTCTTTTTAAGACTCATGACTTTTACTGGGCCAAACAGATCCATGTGAAGCATTTCCAAGCACTTGGTTGTTTTGGACTCTTCAATGGACATAAATGAGCTTTTATGTTGTTTTCCTTTTAAACAGGAAACACAATGCTCAGGATAGGTGAACAGTTTTGAGGAAGACCTCTTACTAACCCCTGTTTTGACAAAGCAGTGATTGTCTTGAGATTTGTGTGCCCCAATCTCCTGTGCCAAAGTTCTGTCTCTTTGTTAGAGGCAGCTGAGAACAGACAGGCATCAGTCCCAGGGCTCTCTTTTGACAGATCAACTACATAAACATTGCCACTCCTTTGAGCAACAAGTTGGGTTTTTCCATTTTTTATTATTTCTTCAATCTTTTTAACCATTTCTGGTCCAACAATCCTACAACAATCCTTAGTAAAGAATGAGTCATAGCCCTTATCACTCATTTGTGAGACACTAAGGAGGTTGAATTTTAGATTGTCTATTAGATTGGCATTTTCAAACTTAACATTACCAGACTGAACTGTACCAGACTGAACTGTACCAGACCCCATCACCTTCCCTTTACTATTATTAGTAAAGGATACATCACCCCTCCATGAGTTATGAAATCTTCGAGTAGGGCTCTACATCCAGTCATATGCCTGGAGCCTCCACTATCTACATACCAAAGACTATATAAGCATGCAGAAGCTCCCTGCACATCAAGTAAAAGGTTAGTTCATGAGGGTCTCCAAAGCCAATAAGGCTTTGGATGGGGTCTCAACAGTGTCTGTGTTAAGTTCAGGTGGATGAACAGTGGTTAGCTCAGGGGTTTGGACAGTTTTAGAACTGTTTTTCTCTAACCACTGTTGGGGGTCCTGTCCTATCAGCTGTTGATACCCAAAGGGATGCCTGTTCACTCTTGGTTTAGAAGGCTTTTTGTAAACCTCATAAACATGTGGGATCCTTGGGTATGGTGGTTGACCTTTACCTCTTCGGTATTGGTTTGCAGGGGTGCATCAGTCACCTGAACTTCTCTTTTAACAGAGGTTTGGTTCAGCTGTTTTGTAATAGCTGTTTGAACTGGCACAAACAGTGGTTGTTGCTTGACTTGTGGTTTTGATGAACTCATTGGTGTTTTTGACATATACTCTTCCTTTTTTGACCTCAAAGGATTTCAGGTACACACACTGCTGAGTAGAATGGTTTGTTTTACCACAGATGGTGCAACTTTGTGAAGGCACAATAGTACTTGTTTTGTTAAGATCATAAGCTTTTAAGTGAAAACAATCTTTGGTCAGGTGATTTTTCTTTTCACAAAAGTCACAAAACAGGTTTTTAATCTTTTCTCTTTTCTTCTTCTTTTCAGACTCCTTTGCAACAGAGTTTTGAACTACTGTTGGGATGTCCTTAAGAGGAATCTCCTTGGCCTTTGGAGCTTTGACACCATCAATAGTTGTGAAGTCCATGGGTTTGAAGTTTTCAAGGATGTCACACTCATCAGACCATTGGGTTTGAATTGGTATTTCTCAATCTCCTCAAAAGTTGAGGACCCCACAGATCTTTCCAAAGTGATCTTATTACCAAGTTTATCAGTTATCTTAACTTCTTGGCCATCCTTGTTGGTAGGTATGATTTCAACAAAACCAGTTTGATTTGCAGCAGTGTTTTCAACTTGGTCATTTTTTCTAAACCCTATGCCAAATTTTACATTGCTTTCAAGCTGTTTTTCAAGCATAATCTCATAACCTTTGCAGGATTCCACCCATTTTTCACAAGTGATTTGGGTGGTTTCCAACTCCTTTTTACAGACTTGATATTTTTCTATCATGGTTTGGAGTTGGTCCTTGGTTATGCTATGCTCTTGTTTGAGACTGCAGATTTCATTATCTTTTTCAGCCAATTTGATTTTAAAAATTATTTTAAAGACTTTTCAAATTGAACTTCATCATTTAACACTCTATCCCTAAGGTTTTCATTCACCTCTTTGATGTTAGCAAATGCTATGATGCATTTGTCTGAACAAAGGTTTTTAAGAACCTGAGATGATACCTTAGCTGCAACCATCATGGCACAGTCACAGACATGTTCTTTTTCATCTGGCACTTTCTCTTCTTTTTCACCTTGTTTCTTCTCTTCTTCTTCAGACCAGGGGTTAGACAATGGTTCCAACAAGGGTTCTGAATTTTCTCCCAACAGTATTTCACCAGCAACAGCAGTAACCACTGCTTCAGCAATTTCATCCACTGTTTCTTCATTTGACTGTCCTTCTTCAGCTTCCAGCCCTTCTTGTATAGACTCTAATGCTACAAAACAGTAATCATCATTAGAAGCATCATTGGTAGCATAGAGTGCAAAATTTTCATCACCTAGCTCATCTGGTAAGCTACTCCAGTCAACAAAGCCTTGGGCTAAAAAGCTTTGCTGATCTGGTTGAACCACTGCTGGTGTAGCTTGTTGAGGTGTAACTGGTTGCACTTGAACCGGAGGGACAGGGGCTTGGACATACTGAATTTGAGGAACAGTGGCTTGGACATACTGCACAGGAACATGGGTTCCAGGATTTGCATAATGAGCAGTGTTTACATGGGTAGCAGGGGTATAATGGGAATACTGCACAATGTTTTGGTTATTTTGTGGTCTTGGGCTAGGGTGTGTGATAATTGGTCCACTGTTTTGACTCCTACACTCTCTAGCAAAATGACCTAACCTGTTGCACTTGTAGCATTTGATTTTTGATTTATCCAACCCTAATTTTAGATTCCCATGCAACCCTGGGAATTTTCTCCCTGTCCTTTTGTAAAACTTGTTGGTTCTAACACTCAGCAGTGCAAGTTGGTGTAATATGTCCATTTCCTCTAAATCAGTTGGATCGAAATGCTGGAGATCATTGAGTTCAAAGCACAGATTGTCAGAATTCTGGTTTTCTCCATTAGCTATAAAAGCATAATTGGATGAGTAAGAATCAGAGTTATTAAAAGCTCCACCAGCTGTTATGTCAATGTAATGATCATAACCCTGATCCTTACTACTACCAGATTCTTCCTGACCCAAAAGAGCTGTGTTGCCAAATGAATTGTCATCCGCAACTTTTCCAGACTCTTGTAACTTCTTTTTCTGGTTCAACTCCCTTTCATAGATCAGGAGTCTACCATGAAGCTGGGTTAGGGTCAGATCTTTGAACCCAACAGAATTTCTGGTTACAAAAGCAATTGTGTCCCATTTATTAGGAAGTGACCAAAGAAACCTGCTATTTTGTGTTGCATTAGTAAATTCAACCTTAACAAGTTTTTGTTCACTTATGAGACAGCTGAATCGCTCAAACTGTTGTGTTAATGATTCACCCTTAATATGACCAAAGGTTTCATACTGTTGATTCAAAATTTCCCTGTTATTTTCAATCACTTCTTCAGTCCCCCCAAACTGTTCCTTAAGTGCATCCCACAATTCCTTGGCACTGTTACAGTGTAACAGTCTAGCATAAATTTCATTAGGTAGTACAGATGCAACTATGCTGAATGCCTTGGCATCTGGTTCAATTTTCTGAAAATCCTATTCAGTATAGTTCTCTATTTTCTTAGGAACAAACACCTTTAGATCCTCAGCACTCGGCACCATTGGAACATGTGGTCCAAAGATAACCGACTTCCAACATCCGGTATTCTGTTGAGCTAGGATGTGACCCATCCTTCGCTCCAAGATGTTGTATTCATTTCTCTTCAACATAGGTGGTTTGAAGAGTGAACCGATGTTATTATTAACATCCTGTTATCGTCATCCTGGTTGTTTTACAGGTACTGATTAATCAACTTTGCTCGTGATTAAACCTTACTCTGTTTTTCAACAAAACGAACAATTAAAAGTATCAACGATTTTGAGCCGAACTTTTACGTCAAAATGATTGTTAGATCAAATTTGACTGTCCTAGATCTGATACCAATTGTTAGGATCTGAGTTTCTTATGATTGTGCTCATTTGATAATAATGAAAATGAACAAGAACAATTGCAGCGGAATTAAATGAAACAAACTTTCAACACACAATCAAATGAGAGAATTGCTTTCAATAAACATGTTTAACAGAGAATCGAATGATTATATTTATTACAATCTTCAATTATACTCGCATGAATGCATACAATCTCCCCCTCAGCCTGAGCTCATTGAGAATGTTCGTACAGAATGACTTGTGATGAAGAGAGCTAATAGAACAGTACAGGGTACTGTTCTATTTATAGTACAGAACAAACCATTGTGGCATCTTTTGCTGACGTCACCATGAAAGTGACATCTAACCTCCTAACAACCTGTAACCACTGACCTATACAACTACTGCTATTACAAACTACTGATTAACAATAAATACAAAGACAAGCTAAACTACTACTTCTCATTCCACTGTTATACTCCTAGTAGTGCTTTGTGTCTTCAGCAGTACTTGAATCATGACAGTAGATTGAGCATCAGTGCTTGGACTTCAAACAGTCTTTAGACTTCATCAGTTGTTGAAGATCAGCAGTTGTTGTAAACGGACAGTAGATTGAGGTCATCAGGTGTTAGCCCACTTTCAAGGGGAAAGAACTGTTGCAAACAACTTCTTAATCTGAATCCACTGATCTGATCTAGTTTTGACTTTATCAATTGTTCCTTTGGTAGGGTTCAATCCCAACATATTTGTTTACTTATATAATTATTTTACCTGGCACATTAAAATTTCCATAAACGTTCTAGTTATTGTTACATTTTCATACTAGAATTAAAGTGGATGCTCACATAAAAATAATTGACTCAAATGTATGTTTAAGACATTTATTCTTTATATAGTTTTATTTAAAGATCAACTACAATATTAATATTATAATATCTTTAAAACAAATTACTATTACTACTATTACTATTGTTTGAGATATATATATATATATATATATATATACATATTCTAATATATGTATATTACTTAATTACCTAATATATTTAGAATCAATTTTAGAAAACGTCAAACTTTGTACTACCTACTATAATACTTCTTTGAATAAATAATATAATATTGAAGAAACACTAGATAAATGGTCGAAACCGAGATATCTAGGGGGTTTGAATCCGCATAAAAAGGTTGGCTCTCACTCGATTTGATTCAGTTGCAGCTGATCTTCTTCTCCGAAGCTCTGCAAAAAAGAGCACCGTTAGCCTCGCCAAGGGGAGAAGAGGGTTCTCTCCTTGACCCGACTCCGGTGTGAGAATAAGTATTGATAATGAAGAAGAAGATGTGTTTGAATAATGTGAGTAATCTGAATTCATACCTGGGTTGCTTCTCATCTTTATAGCCGGGAGTCGTTTGGGCGGGAAAACCCGTTAATGAAAAGTTAACGGAAGATGCTAACCCCGTAAGCGGATACATTTCCTTCCGTTTAAGTTCTTTGATCCGTCGTGAGAGCACACGGATCGCGGTCTTGATCGAAGGCTAGGGACTTGCCACGTGTGAAGTGATCAAGTGGAGATCACTCTCCAATTGCATGCCTTCGTTGTGATTTCAGGGGTGCCTGTGGTAATGACACGTGTCCAGACGGTTGTAACCGTCTGGGTGGTGCACGATTGTATTCCTTCTGGAAGATTACTGCTGTAATCTGGTGTGACACCTTACCATGTGGAAGCAGATGAATGAATCCCAAGTCTGGGTAAAATAATATCCAAGTCTGGATATTTGGGCGGAAGTATTAATCTCAGGATTTTCATCCTTTGCTAATGGGAGAAGGCGCAAGGATTTATGTTCTCCTTTGGGCGCGCGATTATAGATTGCTGATTACTTTCCTCCTTTTGCAAGACCAGTGCGCGGCCGCGCAAGGTTAAAAGGTGAAAAGGCAGAGTTATGGTATGGTCCCAAATACTTATTATGAGGTTTTTGGGACCTTACCCCTTCAAGTCCCCCCAGTCTAGTGTTGTACTTATGCAAATAAGTGGAGCACTGGACTAATGAGAGGGAAATGCTTTTGGGCGCGAGGAATAAGGAACCTTCTCTGAGAGGCTTTAATTTGTTGAAGAAAGTGAAAAAATGTGACTTTGTAATCATGCTCTGACGTGTAATGACGTCAGCTGGCAGTAAGAGTGGGTATTTTTCTCCTTTGTCTTGAGATTTGTAGTGGCGCTTGTCAGACTTCATTAATGAGGAAGTGACCCTGGTTCCTGTAGCGCCGTTTGGATGTGATATAGTTCTGACAATTAATGATGAGTAGGTTTCTCCTTTCTCGAGGTTGAGTTCTTTTATATATATGTATTGGGGTGCTTGTTTATCTTTTTAATTTGGAAAAAAATGAAGGGAAAACGTACCGTTCGTTCCCGACGACTCTCAGATATCCTGAGGATTCGAGAAGCTGCTGAAGCTCTCTTGCTACTCGCTGATTCTCCGCCACTGACGGCTACCGGAGAGAACTCTATCCTTGCTGGTCCTTCTATGGTGGCTTGCTCTGATGATAAAGTTCTCCGGCAAGGGAGGGTTGCTGATAATAGTATTGCTGTGCTGGATGTGGATGGTTTGATTGCTCGTTTTCCGACGATCCGGGAAGGAGGGTGTCGGTTGGTGTATCGACGTCGGAAAAAACCTCCGGGGAAAGTGGATGTTGAAGATGAACTTGCTGTTGATTAGGTTTGGGAGTTGTACATCCCTTCTTTTGTTGTGGTTTATCGAAGATGTTTTGTTTGAAAATCGCTGTTGTGATTGTTGTTAATGGCTGTCGTTTGCCCTGCTACTAGCTGAAACAAGGTTTCCTTTTGTTTTTGTGAATATTCTAGTCTTTGGAACTAAAATTTTGAAGATCATTGCCATGATCTTGTTTATGAAGTGTTTTGTTACACTTAATGATATGTACGCTGATTATGTGTTGTATGATTTTACTTCTTGCATGTTTGGATTACAATATGTTGCATGTGTTTAATTGCTTCTTGATAGGTAAAGCGAATGAGAAATGGTACTGTGCTCATGTGTGAACGTTTGTCCGAAAGGCGTGACAGCTTGCCTGGTTTGGACTGTTCATGAGGTGTACAGTGTGTTACCATTTTGTTTTCGCGTAAGCCCGAAGAATTTCATGCAATTTGTAACAAACATAAATAAGTATGAAAATAATTTTTGTATTGATAAAGCGCAAGGCTTGTAATACAAGTGTAAATAGGAAATACATTGCCTGTAAATGTTTTGACCTACATGTAACACCTGCGCAGCTGCTGCGCGTTCCAGGTGCGTGGAACTAGAGTCCCATCAAGTCTTTTCAGAGTATACGCCCCTTTGCCTAGGACCTCGTTAATGACATATGGTCCTTCCCATCTTGGCGCTAATTTACCTGGTTTTTCAGCATTTGATGCTTCATTATCGCGCAAGACGAAATCACCTGGAACGAATGTGCATACACGGACGCGCGCGTTGTAGTATTTTTCGAGTTTGGATTTGTACCTGGCCTCTGCAATAGCGGCATTCTCGCACCGTTCTTCGAGGAGGTCTAGATCCAATCTTCGCTCGTGCTCATTATTCTGTTTTTCCATGGTTATCATGCGTGGTGATGGTAAGCCAATCTCAGCTGGAATGACAGCTTTAGACCCATAGACTAGACTAAACGGAGTTTCGCCTGTACTAGTCTTTGGCATTGTGCGATGCGCCCAGAGGATGCTGGGTAGTTAGTCAACCCACCCTCTGCGTGCTGTCCCTAGTCGCGCTTTTATGCCGTCGACGATCTGTTTGTTTACACTTTCAACTTGGCCGTTTGCTTGTGGGTGCGCCACAGAGGCAAAATTGTGCTCAATCTTCATTTCTTTGAACCATTTTTGAAGATCTTCTGAGGCGAAGTTGGTGCCGTTGTCGGAGATAATGCGTAATGGTAACCCAAACCTGCAAATGATATGTTCCCATATGAATTTGTGGATTACCATTGCTGTGGTTGAGGCCAAGGCTTTGGCTTCCACCCATTTGGTGAAGTAATCGACCGCCACAATGATGAATTTTACTGCGCCTGGCGCGTCGGGAAATGGGCCAACAAGATTGATGCCCCACTGCTGAAAAGGCCAGGCGGAGGTGACGGGTATGAGTGGGTTCTTTGGTCGGAGTGTTTTTGGGGCGTGGCGTTGACAGGCTGCGCATCTTCTTAATAAATCAACTGCGTCCATGTGCATCCCTGGCCAGTAGTATCCGGCGCTCATTATCTTTGCCACGACCATGCGCGGTCCCGCGTGTATTCCGCATAAACCCTCGTGGATTTCTCTGACTAGGTATTGGGCGTCTGTTTTATCAACACAGCGTAGTAATGGACCCATAAATGACTTTCGGTAAAGGACGCCATCCGCCATTTCATAATTTATCGCTTTGTGTTGTATTTTTCGAGCTTCTGCTTTTCCTTCCAGAAGTTTTCCGTGTTGAAGGTACAAGATAATTGAGGACATCCAGGATGGACTTCCCATTTCTATGACGTTTACTTGTTTGAGGTGAATGGAAGGGTTGGACAGTACCTCTATGCGTACCTCCTTTGCTAGGTGCTTGAAGCTGGTAGCAGCTAACTTGCTTAGCGTGTCGGCGTGCTTGTTCTCGCTTCTGTTTATGTGGTTAACTTTGAATGTTTGGAATTGGTTGATTAGTATTCGCGCTTGTTCAAGGTATAATGCCATAGCTTCTCCTTTTGCATCATAATGGCCGTTAACCTGCTCGGCTACTAGTTTTGAGTCGACGTTAGCTTCAAGATTTCTTGCCCCCATTTTTAGCGCTAAGCGAAGGCCTGCTAAAAACGCTTCGTATTCTGCTTCGTTGTTGGTGCTTTGGAAATCTAAGCGTATGGCATATGTGAGTTCGTGATTGTCTGGGCTGACTAGTCGGAGACCTGCCCCTGCTCCTTCGTCATTGGAAGCGCCATCTGTGTGTAAAGTCCAGACTCTATCGTCGAAAACGGGTATAGGGTTCTGGATTGCTTCACACTCTTGAACTTTGTCAATGGGAACTTCGGTGGTAAAATCTGCTAGAACTTGCCCTTTGATTGCTGGTCTTGGCCTGTAGAAGATATTGTATCCTCCCAGCTCGATGGCCCATTTAGCCAACCTTCCCGCTACGTCGGGTTTGGATAAGATTTGGCCTAAATGATAATTGGTGAGAACCGTGATGACGTGACCCGAAAAATATCTGCGCAGGCGCCGTGATGCGTGTACTAGTGCGAGGACTAGCTTTTCTATCATCGAATAGCGGGTCTCTGGGCCGGTGAGCATTTTGCTTATATAGTAGATTGGAGTCTGAATATTCAGCTTTCGCGTTCTACCATCAGTACAGCACCAACCGCTACTTCCGCAGCAGATAGGTATAAAATCAGTGGTTCTTTTTCTTTTCGTGCGGTCAGCGTTGGCAGCTGGATTAAACATTCTTTCATTTGCTTGAATGCTGCTTCTGCTTCAGATGTCCATTGAAAGTCAGTTTTCTTTGTGCAATTTCGTAGCGTGCTGATGAATGGATAAGACTTTGCTGCGTGATTAGCCAAGAATCTGTTCAAAGCTGCCAAACGCCCGGCGAGCCTTTGCATTTCTTTAACTGTTGCTGGTGACGGCATTAGCTGAATAGCCTGCACTTTTTCTGGATTTACTTTAAAGCCATCTTTTGTGACTATGAAGCCCAAAAATTTTCCTTCTTCCATGCCAAAGGAGCATTTTGTTGGGTTGAGCTTTAAATTCACGCTGCGCAGAGAGTCGAATGTGCGCTGAATATTGTTGAGCATTGTCTCTTCCTCATGGTTCATGATGACGAGGTCATCCATGTATACTTCGACAGTCTTGCCAATATCCCCGCTGAAGACTGTGTCCATTAAGCGTTGGTAAGTTGCGCCTGCATTGCGCAGGCCGAACGGCATTTTGGTATAGCAGAAGATGCCTTTATCTGTGCGGAATGCAGTTTTATCTTCGTCTTCTTCCTTCATCTGGACCTGATGATAACCCTTATAACAATTGAGAAAACACTTCCATCTGAATGACGCTAGAGAGTCGACTTTCTTGTCTATCTCCGGAAGCGCGTAGCAATCTTTCGGGCATGCTTTGTTCAGGTCTTTGAAGTCGACGCACATTCTCCATCCGCCACTATGCTTTTGTACCATTACTGGATTGGCAACCCATGTATGGTATTTTACTTCGCGCAAGATTCCCGCATTGAGTAGCTCTGTTACTTGCTCATCCATAGCTTTTGCTTTTTCTTCGCTAAAACTGCGCCTTCCCTGAGCAACAGGTTCTGCTGTTGGCTTGATATTCAAGCAATGTTGCGCTATGTCGCGTGGAACCCCAGTCATGTCTGCTGGGCACCATGCAAATATATCTTTGTTGTTGGTCAACAATTCTTTTAGTTGTATCCGTGTCGCTGGTGAAATGGCATATCCTAGTAGGATGGTCTGCTCTGGGTATTCGTTGTTCAGGACCCATTTCTCCGGTTCGTTTGGTGCCGAAGGTTTGAATATTTTTGCTGGTGGCTCGTCGTCCACGTACATGACTTCTTTGCTCGAGTATAGAATTGCAACTCCGGTTTCCGTTGGAAATCCACATGCAGCATGTGGGATAGAAGTGATCATGCTAAATTCTCTTTGTGACCTTCTTCCGAGCAGGACATCGTGGCGTGATGTTGCCGGCATGACCATGAAATTGACTGTGACGGTTCGTGAATGCTCGCCATCCGATAAAGTCACAGGGAAAGCTATTTGCCCTAATGGGAATACAGCTTCGTTGCAGAATCCGGTGAGGGGAAAATCGACCGGTTCTAGGCGTGCTTTGTCTTCTGGGTCCAGCTATTTGAAGCATTGCTCATATATGATGTCCATCGAGCTTCCCGGATCTATAAACATATAGTCCGTCCGGTAATGCCCGAAGATGCCAGTAATAATCACTGGTCGTTCTTCCTGAGGACCCCCAGGAAGAACAGGAAACACAACTTGCTGTTCCCTCCAGTGTTGATCATAATTTCGTTTATTTGGCCTTCGTGACGGACCTCCTTGAATCATGTTTATTTGTTTGGTTTTCTGATAACTGCTATATCTGGGTTGTGTTTTAATGGTACGGCTGGATTGGATGTCCCCCCGACATGGTGTCGGTGGGTCCAATACTGCAGTGATGATTTCTTTTCCAGATATGACGTTTGGGAACTCAGATCTGGTGATTTGCACAACGATTGTGTTTAAAGCAGCTTGGCATCTGTTGAACCAATGTTCTGGGGATCTTTCTATGATTAGATCTGAGAAATTCTCCCTTTCTGAGTGACTGTTATCCCTGTTTTTTCTCATGATTTCATTGATCTGAGTGTTTTGGGTTGTAGAACCTTTGAATTCAGATTGAAGATCTGATAGGTGAGATAATTTTCTGCCATGCTAAAAACAGAGTATGAGATGAACTGAATCGAAACGAGATAAAAACTAGAAAACAGAGGAATTGGTGGGCGCCAATGAAGAAACACTAGATAAATGGTCGGAACCGAGATATCTAGGGGGTTTGAATCCGCATAAAAAGGTTAGCTCTCACTCGATTTGATTCAGTTGCAGCTGATCTTCTTCTTCGAAGCTCTGCAAAAAAGTGCACCGTTAGCCTCGCCAAGGGGAGAAAAGGGTTCTCTCCTTGACCCGACTCCGGTGTGAGAATAAGTGATGTGTGTAAAATGCAACATATAAATTACATCAAATGAGGCATAAAACTAACCCTTTTTAGTGCTAATATTGGAAAAAGAGTGTTTTTGTCTTCCTTTAGTATTTTCAGGATTAAATGAGCTCAAAAACGCAAAAGAAGCAAAAAGACAGCTAAATCCAACATAAATACAAGAAAAGGAACATTAGTGGACTGCCCGAACCCTCAACGGCACCTTCCAAAGCAAAATAGAGAAAACAGAAGACTGAACACGCCCCGTGCTCAGCCAGCACGGGGCCGTGCCCAAGAAGCAGCAGAAAAGACAAACCTATAGAAGCTTCTATTGCCCATCATGGGGCCGTGCTCAGCGGACACGGGGGCGTGTCGAAAGTACAGCAGGCGCATTTATTGTAATTGCGAATTACAATTAATGAGGAGAGAGAGTGTCAGACGGACACGGGGCCGTGCCCAGCGGACACGGGGCCGTGTCCAGCTCTCTGTTCAGCCTATAAATAGGAGTGCTTGGATTCATTTCATCTCATCCCTTGGCACACCACCTCTCTCACACTTCATCCACCACCCACCACTATCACAACACCATCATCCACCACCATCATCCATTGTCCATCGTAGAGTGTGTGAGTCGTCTCGGGATCCAAGATTGATCGTAAGAGTTCTTGACAATCAAGGCCATGTTTGCCTAAGTCTCTTACATCACTTGGTGAAGACAAAGTGTCTAGTATAATACTTTTTATTTCTAATCTTTTGCACTTTTTATTTGGTTTTGTATTAATGACTTTAATAACTAGTTACTTATGTTGAAGGTGATCTTTCCTTATCGTTTGTCCGTGGTGTCTTGGCATTATTTTACTGTCTATATAAAATAAAGGATTTTCACCATTCATATCTCCACGGTCTATATGGAGATATGTTGGCTACCTGGTAGGGGGTTAAGGGAACGGTTTGGTAAAGGTCTTGCCATTGTTCAGCGTTTAGAGGTCCTGCAATGGACCTGGGTCAAATTTAGTAGGACCTCCTTCAATACTTCACGGTATTGGATGGCGGGGGTCCAAACTCTTTGATCCCCTCATAAGTTAACTACTATTAAGACTATAACCCGGCTATTTAGGACTGTATCCCTGCTGACTCAGACTACTTAGCCGAGGGTAACGTCACCGCCAAAAGCGGGGCCTACCACAATACTGCATTAATAACTTAATTCATTATCTTCCAATAATCCACCCTTTTAGGATTGTATCCCTGCTGACTCAAACTACTGGGGTGAGGGTAACGTCGCCTTCAAAAGAGGGGCCTACTACAATAACTAAGATAATCTCTTAATTATGTGCAAAAGTGCGGAAATAATCAAAGGTTATACTAGATACGAGTCGGAACCAAGTGATTCATCTTGTCTATCTGTTTTTATTTTTATTTTTATTTTTCAGCATTTTAGTTAGTTTTATTTTTCTTAGTTTAAAACATTTTTCTAAACTTTTATTTTGGTTAGACGTTGAGGATAAACCGATACTAAAAGCTCTTGTGTCCTTGGACGACCTCGGTATCTTACCAACGCTATACTACACTCAACGATGGGTGCACTTGCCCATATGTGTGTTTAGTGTTAGTGAAATATCGTGTTTTATAAATTTAAAACTTGGCTTAAATAAGTGTTAAAAAGGGCTTAAAATATACACCTAATATATATAACACTTTATCGCACATCAAGTTTTTGGCGCCGCTGCCGGGGACACAAGGATTTTAAGAAAGTTAGGAATCAACGGCCTAATCATCTTTTATTTTTCTTTTTATTTTTTTAGGATTTTCTTAGTTTTTCAGCTTCTGCAGAGCTCAGCACGGGCCGTGCTCGGTCAGACACGGGCCGTGCCCAGCTTCATCACTGGCAGTTTTTATTTTCTGAGTTACAGAGAGCTGAACACGGGGCCGTGTCGGTGCAACACGGGGTCGTGTCCAACTCCCAGTAACTGGAATACAGAAAACAATTACTGTACTTCTGACCACGGGCCGTGTTCACTGAGCACGGGGCCGTGGTGAACATTCTGACCAACGTTCTTTTTTGTTTTTATTGTAGGATTTGGAACCCAGGCGCCACATTTGAACCTCCTACGTAGTGCATGATCTCCAGTTCTAGTAGAGACATAAAAGAACCCCTAGAAGAACCCGAGCGCTTTCTCAGAAAAAGACTTAAAGCTAAAAATCAAGAGAAAGCTTCGGGGGACCCACTTCCAATGGCGGACCAACGTACCCTCATGGATTACCTACGGCCTATCGTAGGCAATCTTGGCGCCACTATCAATGCACCGAATGTCGAGGCCAACAACTTCGAACTTCGGCCGCATTTGATACAAATGCTCCAAAACTCCGCAACCTTCCACGGGCTTGCGGACGAGGATCCCCATCTACATATTACTAACTTCTTAGAAATATGTGATACCTTTCGGATCAATGGAGCATCAAATGACGCCATCCGCCTTCGAATGTTTCCTTTTTCACTAAAAGACGGAGCTAAGGCTTGGCTTAACACCCTCCCGGTTGGATCGGTAAACACCTGGGATGAACTCGCCCAAAAGTTTTTATATAAGTATTTCCCTCCTGCTAAAACGGCCAAATTAATGACTGAAATTAATACATACTCACAAGAGGATGGGGAATCCTTATATGAAACTTGGGAAAGGTTCAAGGAGCTTTTAAGAAAGTGTCCTCACCATGGTCTAGCGGTATGGCAACAAGTATCCACTTTCTACAATGGATTGTTGCCACACACAAGACAAACACTTGATTCAAGCTCCGGGGGACTCTTAGGTAATCGTCGCCCAAATGAAATATATAACCAAATTGAGGAAATTGCTCAAACCAATTTTCAATGGCACACTCCCCGGGGTAATAAATCTATTGCCCCGGGCGCCCATAAGGTTGATGAAAGCACCTCTTTACAAGCCCAAATCGAGGCCCTCTCTTCAAAAATCAAAAGGCTAGAAATGACAAAAACGGCCTCGGTTATGGCTTGTAAAGGGTGTGGTGGGTCACATGAAAATTGGAGTTGTATGAAAGAATTAGATGAACAAACTGAAACGGTAAACTACTTGGATAATAGACCTAGGCCGTCGGGTCCTCCAACGGGTACCTACAACCAAGGATGGCGTAACCACCCAAATCTTGGTTGGAGAGATCCCGGCAATAGTAGTAACCAACAAAACCAACGAACTAATTTTCAACAACCGCAAAATTTTTCTCAACAACAAGGTGGAAGAGAAAGGCTTGAAGATACGGTATCTCGCCTCATCTCTGACACTGAAAAGAAAAACTCGGATCGATTTCAACAATTGGAATCAAATTTTAGAAATCAACAAGCTAGCATTCAGAACGTTGAAAAACAATTAAATCAACTAGCTCAAAATTTCTCCGAGAGACCACAAGGCGCGTTACCTAGTAATACCGAAACGAACCCAAAGGCACAAGTACATCTCATCACATTAAGAAATCGAACCGTGGGTCCCGAGGATGCTCCATTGCCACCAAATGAAAGAAGCCATTCTAGCCAGCCTATAACTCCTCCTGCGCCAGAAAAGGCTTCTATACCAAATCAAGAGCCCACCAAGACTCCTCCAATTCCGTACCCCGGTAGGTTAAATCGTCAAAAGACCGATGAGTAATTCGCAAAGTTCGAAAGTTTACTAAAACAATTGCATGTTAATATTCCTTTTATTGAGGTCCTAACCCAAATGCCTAAATATGCAAAATTCATGAGGGATTTCCTCACTCACAAAAGGAAAATTGAATCATTGCAATTAGTTAACTTAGGCGAAAAATGTTCAGCTTTAGTACTCAACAAACTTCCACAAAAGAAAATCGACCCCGGGAGCTTCACAATCCCTTGTTCGATTGGGAAGTCCCCCGTCCGAAATGCTTTAGCCGATCTTGGGGCTAGCATCAACCTCATGCCCACATCAATGTTCAAGCGACTCGGCCTAGGAACAACAAGCCCTACAAAGATGAGCATACAACTCGCCGACAGGTCCGTCAAATTCCCACAAGGTGTCGCCGAAAATCTGCTAGTCAAGGTTGACAAATTCGTCTTCCCAACCGACTTCGTCATCCTAGACATGGAAGAAGACACCGATGTCCCTCTCATCCTCGGGAGGCCATTTCTAGCCACCGCCCAAGCGTTGGTGGATATGAATGACGGAACTCTAACATTGAAGTTTGGGGATGAAGAGGTAAAATTTGAATGTGGAAAGCGAGTAGAGGAAGAAGATCCGGTCAACTACATGAAGGTCATAGACTCAAGCTTGGATGACGCTCTCCGACGGTGTAACATGGGAGGCAACTCATCCCAATTGGGTAACATATGACCAGGCTTTGGGTCAAGCCAAGGACCCTTATAAACGTGGCGCACCATGGAGGCATTCCACGGGACTATCCCTAGTTTAATTTAGGTTAATTTTTATGTTTTCTAGTTAGTTTTAATTTTCAGCAATAAAACACACTCATGCTGGTAAAGGATGAAAAGGGGAACGAGAAAAATGATCCCATGCACAAGAACGAGGCAACCCGACAATTTTCTCCATTTCAGAAGGTTCAACACGGGCCGTGCCCAACCAACACGGCCCCGTGCCGAACCACCTGCAGAAAAACGCCCAGTACAGGTACCTGGACACCGGCCGTGTTCACCCAACACGCCCCCATGTCCAGCCTTCTGTTTGACTTATTTCAATTTTGTTACTGGCACTTGAACACGGGGCCGTGCCCGGATAACACGGGGCCGTGTTCAGCGCCCAGTAACACAATTTTTTTGCTTTTTAAACACTATTTTACACATCTAATCAACCTAAAAATTTATTTTTGGGACACATTGAGGACAATGTGTAATTTAAGTGTGGGGGGGATGCTAAAACCTTGAATTTTGCAAGTCCTAAATACAAGCCTTACACAAAACTCTATTGGAACCGCTAATCACCCCAAATTTTTTCAAAAATTTCATTTTTTTTTACTTGTCTAGATTTAACTCGGGAAATTCAAGTTCTCAAAAAGGTTATATTTTTACAAATTTACAACCGATAGCGTAGTGATAAAAAGAACCAACATAAGAAAATTATGAAAAGGCATAACAAACTTATTTAAAATTTGATTATATACTTGATCACATAAAAACCCATTCCCACAAAAGTGAGTTTTGAGCCTTTATTGAGCACACAATTACATATCATTTGACTAAATGCTCATTTTTCGTTTCTTGTGTGAATAGCTGCTTGGTTCTTACAACTCTAGAACTTGCCATGACAATACATTCCCGGTCCTTATCAACTTAAACCCGAGTAAGTAAATGATGGAGGCATTAGGACTAACCCTTTTCATTTCTACACCATTATTTTTCTTTTTCCTTTACCACCTACCCAAAAATCCCCCTAGTTAGCCCCTTTGAGCCTAAACCTTTTCGTTTCATCACCTAAACAAAAACCCTTTCATCCACCAAAACCTTTTTCATTTTTAACCCTTTATTTTAGTAACAAGTTCGGTTCTTCGTAAAAAAAAAAAATTGTGATAATGATGAAGCAAAAAGAAAATAAACAAACAAGTTAATCAAAAATAACTTAGTTTGAATAAAAGCTTCATCAAAATAAAGAGTTGCAAAAATACGAAAACCGACACTTGTTACGCTTTTAGCCCTTTTTCTACTAACCAATAACCCAACCACCTACCTTTAACCCTAGCCAACCCTTAACCCACAAAGTCCTCTTGATATCTACAAAGGTATAAAAGTTAAAATGGAGGAGGATTGATTTCTTGGCAAGCCTATGGTAGGAATAAGTTCCGTGCCGCTCTCGAGTGATTCACTAAAAATACACCTTCGGCCGAGTGTGAGTGATTTCCCCGCGAGGTATGTGAACTTGTATATAAATAGAATTTTAAAAAGGCATGTTATGCCCAAATAAGTAATTTCTTTTATGAACAGTTCTAAATAAATCATTACGAATAGGAGTGTAAATAAATAAAAATAAAACCCAAAAAGATCTTGGAAATCCCGACACTCTACGACAAGCCTAAAACCTTCTCTTCTACCTATTCCATTTGGGAGTGTAAGCCACATATTAAAGAGTTTTGCTTGAGGACAAGCAAAAGTTCAAGTGTGGGGGTATTTGATGTGTGTAAAATGCAACATATAAATTACATCAAATGAGGCATAAAACTAACCCTTTTTTAGTGCTAATATTGGAAAAAGAGTGTTTTTGTCTTCCTTTTGTATTTTCAGGATTAAATGAGCTCAAAAACGTAAAAGAAGCAAAAAGACAGCTAAATCCAACATAAATACAAGAAAAGGAACATTAGTGGACTGCCCGAACCCTCAACGGCCCCTTCCAAAGCAAAATAGAGAAAACAGAAGACTGAACACGCCCCGTGCTCAGCCAGCACGGGGCCGTGCCCAAGAAGCAGCAGAAAAGACAAACCTATAGAAGCTTCTATTGCCCATCACGGGGCCGTGCTCAGCGGACACGGGGGCGTGTCGAAAGTACAGCAGGCGCATTTATTGTAATTGCGAATTACAATTAATGAGGAGAGAGAGTGTCAGACGGACACGGGGCCGTGCCCAGCGGACACGGGGCCGTGTCCAGCTCTCTGTTCAGCCTATAAATAGGAGTGCTTGGATTCATTTCATCTCATCCCTTGGCACACCACCTCTCTCACACTTCATCCACCACCCACCACCATCACAACATCATCATCCACCACCATCATCCATTGTCCATCGTAGAGTGTGTGAGTCGTCTCGGGATCCAAGATTGATCGTAAGAGTTCTTGACAATCAAGGCCATGTTTGCCTAAGTCTCTTACATCACTTGGTGAAGACAAAGTGTCTAGTATAATACTTTTTATTTCTAATCTTTTGCACTTTTTATTTGGTTTTGTATTAATGACTTTAATAACTAGTTACTTATATTGAAGGTGATCTTTCCTTATCGTTTGTCCGTGGTGTCTTGGCATTATTTTACTGTCTATATAAAAAAAAGGATTTTCACCATTCATATCTCCACGGTCTATATGGAGATATGTTGGCTACCTGGTAGGGGGTTAAGGGAACGGTTTGGTAAAGGTCTTGCCATTGTTCAGCGTTTAGAGGTCCTGCAATGGACCTGGGTCAAATTTAGTAGGACCTCCTTCAATACTTCACGGTATTGGATGGCGGGGGTCCAAACTCTTTGATCCCCTCATAAGTTAACTAATATTAATACTATAACCCGGCTATTTAGGACTGTATCCCTGCTGACTCAGACTACTTAGCCGAGGGTAACGTCACCGCCAAAAGCGGGGCCTACCACAATACTGCATTAATAACTTAATTCATTATCTTCCAATAATCCACCCTTTTAGGATTGTATCCCTGCTGACTCAAACTACTGGGGTGAGGGTAACGTCGCCTTCGAAAGAGGGGCCTACTACAATAACTAAGATAATCTCTTAACTATGTGCAAAAGTGCGGAAATAATCAAAGGTTATACTAGATACGAGTCGGAACCAAGTGATTCATCTTGTCTATCTGTTTTTATTTTTATTTTTATTTTTCAGCATTTTAGTTAGTTTTATTTTTCTTAGTTTAAAACATTTTTCTAAACTTTTATTTTGGTTAGACGTTGAGGATAAACCGGTACTAAAAGCTCTTGTGTCCTTGGACGACCTCGGTATCTTACCAACGCTATACTACACTCAACGATGGGTGCACTTGCCCATATGTGTGTTTAGTGTTAGTGAAATATCGTGTTTTATAAATTTAAAACTTGGCTAAAATAAGTGTTAAAAAGGGCTTAAAATATACACCTAATATATATAACACTTTATCGCACATCAATAAGTATTGATAATGAAGAAGAAGATGTGTTTGAATAGTTTGAGTAATCTGAATTCATACCTGGGTTGCTTCTCATCTTTATAGCCGGGAGTCGTTTGGGCGGGAAAACCCGTTAATGAAAAGTTAACGGAAGATGCTAACCCCGTAAGCGGTTACATTTCCTTCCGTTTAAGTTCTTTGATCCGTCGTGAGAGCACACGGATCGCGGTCTTGATCGAAGGCTAGGGACTTGCCACGTGTAAAGTGATCAAGTGGAGATCACTCTCCAATTGCATGCCTTCGTTGTGATTTCAGGGGTGCCTGTGGTAATGACACGTGTCCAGACGGTTGTAACCGTCTGGGTGGTGCACGATTGTATTCCTTCTGGAAGATTACTGCTGTAATCTGGTGTGACACCTTACCATGTGGAAGCAGATGAATGAATCCCAAGTCTGGGTAAAATAATATCCAAGTCTGGATATTTGGGCGGAAGTATTAATCTCAGGATTTTCATCCTTTGCTAATGGGAGAAGGCGCAAGGATTTATGTTCTCCTTTGGACGCGAGATTATAGATTGCTGATTACTTTCCTTCTTTTGCAAGACCAGTGCGCGGCCGCGCAAGGTTAAAAGGTGAAAAGGCAGAGTTATGGTATGGTCCCAAATACTTATTATGAGGTTTTTGGGACCTTACCCCTTCAAATATACAATAAATTAAGAAGTAGGTTTTAATATTTTAAACCAATATGGTTCAAACCACTAATTAAAAATGAAATTGTTCCCATAAATCCAGAAAGTTATATTTGATTAATTTATTTCTTTAAACTTTTATTTATCCATCCTTTAATTCCAAAATATTATATTCAATAAATTTAACAGAAGTTTATTTCAATATACTAATTTTATAAAAGGGTAAATAAAGTTGTGGAAATAAGCTTGACGATTGGTACCATCGGATATATAGTTGTATTTTTATAATTTAAAGATATTACAAAATAATTTAGTATTATATATATATATTACATAAGTTTAAATATTAAACTAGAGATTTGAAAATTTTGTTTTGTTTCTAAATAATAAATATACACATGTATATACATAATAGAATCTCTTGATGGTATACACCATATAATAATCAAATATCTTCTGAAGATAAACATAAGAGAAAATAGCACTGGTGATTCTTATAGAAACATGAAGTCATATAAAAATAAAACATGAAACGTGTTATGTTTTAAAAATACCATATGTCTCAATAAAATATTCCTTGCAACGGAATCTAAGGTTATATATGCATAAATAGAGTTAGCTGTAAGTATACTCATCACATCGAACCTAGCCAAATTGTCAATGGAGACAATGATATTTTTGTCAAAACTCAATTTTCCAAACAAAAGAAAGTTACAACCACAATAATACCTATGCTTAAATGAAAAGAGTTAGGATTTTAATATTTACTGGTAAACACCCATGATAGTATTTAGACTTTAACCTAAGGAAAATTCCTTAGTATAAGCTTCAAGATAAGCTAATTACTTGTGTAGATAAAATGTGATGGATGTTGGTATGCCGTAAGGATGATGACTAGACCAGTGCAAGTATGATAAATAAGCGATAACACCTGGCCGTTGTTATTTCTTGTTTGTCGGTATTACTCGGTCCTAGAATATGATCCATCATGAGAATACTAATTTCCTTGTTTCTTGATATAAGTCATAATAAATGATGCACATTTAAAATCATGATTTGAGAAAAAAATCTATTTAAGGGAAATACAATGATAATTACCTCTCCGGCAAGACCAGGTAAAATGGGGTATATGTTATGTTAATGGAATTCCCTATATAGTACCATGACCTGATGGCTGACCTATTTTTGGAAATATGAATCTGTTAAATATATTTACCTTATGAATGGCGTGTATATTACAGTATGTGAAATATATGATTATATAGATATGTATATCTATGAGGAAATCCAAAGATCATAATGATTGACAATTAGGGATAAATCACGAACAGGTGTGTTAATGATAATTTTAGATTTATTTATCAGGAAACTCTCGTATACATATGTAATTCCAATATCAAACATTATTTCGTTTGATCATCCGTCTCGTAATTCGTGCGACAAGATAAAAGACAGGATCTCTTTAAGTTGGGACGCCATCGAAAGTATAAGAATTCCCCTTGCGTTACTTTAGATTATTGACGCATTAGGAAACCTGTAACTAAAAATTATGCTAAGACACAAAACATCTAAAAACTTACGCTAATAAGAGTAATTTTTTTTAAAAACTCTTGAGAAGATAAAAGTCTCAAAACATAGAGAATAGTTCTGGTCAAAATTCAAAACAAGGACCAGAATATACTTAGAAACTAGGATCAGTGACAAACTAAAGGTATTCTCACATATTTCAGTGAATCTCGAGGACGAGATTTAAAACAAGGTAGGGAGGATGTAACATTTCCAAAATTTAAAATAAAGTATATAAAAACTTATGTTATTAAACGGATAGATCATGGGTAAATTGACCACTAGAAATCTGAGCTATTTTGGCAAATGTAGGAACCGTTTAATAATTATAATAATAAAAATACGTTATAATTAACCTTACTCCGTTTTTAATGAAACTTAGGCCAAAATTTAGATAAAAATATTCTCGTTCTAATGGCATATTCATCCTTTTATAAAACGTCATATTTTAGAAGTTATAAGCGCCAAATGAGTGAAGTAGTTAAATTAATTATAATAATAATATAATAATAAATAAAAAAACTACACATATGGATTCTAAGGAAATGGTGTACGTGTACACTGAAAATGAAATCCAACATTTAATGAAAGAAAGTTACGTGTCCATGGATTTCGTGATCCCTAAGTTATATTGAAGTATAAATAGGCATTCCAACAGAAGTTGTTCAAATTGCTACTTCTTTCTCCATCTTACTCTCTCTATATAGTCTATAATTTTCTTTAGTAATTCACCCCTAAATCCTACAAAGCCCTGCCCCGTTTTAAGTATTGTAACCCCTGATCACTGAGTCGATACCCTGTCCGATTGATTTAGGACCCACCAACACATGTCAAGGCTCCACCCGACTAAGTACGTTGGGGTTCTGTCTCGTGACAAATTGATAAAGTTGAATTGGGTTACTATATTTAACGCGAGTGCATTATATATTTTATTAAATAATATAACAGCTGTAACACCTGTGCCTCCACGGCCATCAAACAAATACCAAACCAATGAAATATTGTATTTCATACTTGGGATTTGTAAAAAATATGTGTATCATTTGCACATATCAATTTTTGTTCGATTTCAAACTCTAAATCGCTTTCTGGAAGGTTATACGCGCACTGATGCGTAAATATAACCAGTTTAATGCAACAAACACTCTGGAATAGTGACATAGGCTTAACATACCTTAAATAACCTTTACATAACTTAGATATAAGTTTTGGAAGGTTTGGTGTGGTGAAATCAAAGTTTAATCGCTTACAGGGACTAAATTTGACAAACTGCGAAAGTATGCCAATTTGAACTGTAACAGACCTTCCGGAACATGACCATAAGTTAAACATACCATAAATATCCTTTACATAGCTTAGAAATAGGCTTTGAGGGGTTCGGTGTGCTAAAATAAACTTTTGGGTCATTCAGGGACTAAAAGTGTCAAAAAGTGCACAAGTTTGCATTTTCGCGCATAACTTACGTTCTGAATACATCCGGACATCAAAAAAATTATGTTAGCACTAAAATATTTTATTTTAGTGTTCGCCATAAGAAAAATCCATTCGTCACGTCATTTGGATCGTTTTTCGCATTCAGGACCAGATTCGATGTATTAGCCGTTGTTTAATTCACAACCACACATTCTAACTTGCTTAGTCAGCGGATAAGGATGGAATTTAGGCACCATGACATTTCAACACATGTATGGATGGAATTTAAACACCTAAACACCATGACCTTTCAACACATGTATGGATGGAATTTAAACACCTAAACACCATGACATTTCAACACATGTATGGATGGAATTTAAACACCTAAACACCATGACATTTCAACACATGTATGGATGGAATTTAAACACCTAAACACCATGACATTTCAACACATGTATGGATGGAATTTAAACACCTAAACACCATGACATTTCAACACATGTACGGATGGGATTAAGGCACGTTTTCCATGAAACGATCTTAACGGTTCGGGTATTCCTATAAATACCCATCCACCCCCATTGCTAAAATCACTAGAACTTTGATTTGAGAAACTCTAAGTTGAAACTATTGTTTCATACCTGAGATTTTTGAATCGAGGTTAGCATTCGGGGACCCTTCGTAAGTATTCTTTCGTTCTTTTCCTTATTTTATTGCTTTTCGAGTCAGAAAGTCAAACTTTGTTTGACTTTCAGCGTTGACCAGTAATGGTCAATGCGAAGTTCGTTTGAACTTCGCAACGTGAGTGTAATCACGTTGGTCATAGTCCCTTGGGACTATGCCCACTGATTACCACGTTGTCTAGGGTCGTAGGGTAGGCGATCTAATAAATCACCTATACCTTCGAGCCCGACCCAGTTTGGTCGATCATTAGGATCCGACCAAATACATTAGGTGACCCTAGTATAGGGCATAACCTTCCGAGGTTATACCCTATGGTCACATCGTTTAAGTAGTTGTATGATAGGTAGTTTATATGCCTTAGGTAAATTACCAGAATACCCTTTTCATGTATAATTGGTAATTAAGCATATGTAACCTAAACTTTAGTCACATAACTGATTACGTAACATGTTTAGGCATATAACACTTGTCATAGGACTAGTTAGACGGTCCGAACGCGTTTCACGCACACGACGCGTTAAAGTAGCATAAGTTACCTTAATGGGTCGCGATGGGTCGATAATACTTAGGTTAAGTTTCATTTAGTATGTAGGCTTTGTTAAACCATATCATATGAGTTCCTACACTCATTTGGTTTACAAACCCTCCTGCTACCCAGTCTTCCGATTTAGGTCCGGGTTAATTATGTAATTACCTATATTAGGTACCGTTTGATTTCCGGGACTCCTCTAGCTTTCTTGGTAGTTGTTCAAGACTCCTAAGCACTCCCAGGCGAGTACATTATTCCCCTCTTTTACTGTTTTCAACTGTTTTGGGGTGACTCATATGTGCTAAATGTTTTATCAATGGTTTCAAGAACAATTACAATGTGGTTTCAAGAACAATTACAATGTGGTTTCAAGAACCATTACAATTATTTCAAGAACGCTAACAATGATTTCAAGAACGAATACAATGATTTCAAAAACTAATAACAAATTTCAAGAAGTGAACAAACTTGTTGGTTGTAGTTTACATGACCGATGACATTCATTAGCTATGATCAAGCCGACCAGTATTAGGTTATGGTACCATAGGATCTGACAAATCCCGTTATTTACTGCACCCATTGTTATGTGTGGGTGTTGTGGGTAGCGACTGAATCTGTAATTATTAACTTATCCTTTGGTAAGGGTTTGTTAAGAACGAGAGCGAGAGCGAGTTGGAACGAGGAACGCGTCAAGAAGGTTTGAATGTTATTAGAGAATCGATCATAAAGTAGTTCACGATTAAAACAAGAACGATTAGAACGATTAAAACAAGAACGATTAGAACGATTAAAACAAGAACGATTTGAACGAATGGGTAACGATTGGGTAAACATTTGTACATGATTTACATTTGATCATGCATTTACACGAAACATAGTATTGGTTTAAACCAAGTTTTACTTCAATACTTTGTTGTTGTGCATATGGTTTAGTTGAGACATTTCACTTGCCATACATGGATATTTGACATAGACATTTGACATGGATATTTGACATAGACATTTTGACATGAATTACATCTTGACATGAATACTTTGACATATTATTAAATACATTTGACAATTGATTTAAACATAGACATTTTACATTGTTTGGTTTGGTTTGATTTGATTAAGTGATTAAGTAACGATGCGTGTGTAATATGATACAAACATGGTGGATACGCCGCTGGTACTTCCTATATATAAGTGTTTGTATGGTATTACATATTGTAGCGTTATTTGAATCATTTCAGTTTGAGACATAGAACATTTTATACAAGTAACATACTTTTCACAAGACATTTATTTACAAACAACTTATCTTACACAAACTCATTTTTACATGGTTATTCATTTAATCATGCATTATTCTCTTATTTATAATTATCATCCGAACTTATTATTTTTCAAATGATTTACAAAGACAAAGCAAATTACAAGGTTCATGACTAAACATTTTCTCAAACAGAAGTCATGAAACTTATTTTCAACAAAACTAATGTATTCGCCAGCATTTCTTTGCTGACCTCGTTTTCACATATGTTTCAGGTATTGTTGGATGATATCGATTGATAAGATGCATGCTCACATAGGACTGGACAAGGCCTTAGTGACTCAATAACAATGATAGACTATGTTTAAATAGTATATTTAGATTTCCAGACGATGTAATTACTCAATGTTTAATAAAACGAAACACTTTTGATATCCATGGTTATGAAACATTAATTCTGTTGCAACACGCCCCGATGTTTCCGCCGCGATTTGTTGTTTTACGCGGTCGGGGTGTGACAGAAAGATGGTATCAGAGCCAATGGTTATAGGGAATTAGGTTATTAGTAATTAGTAATGCTTTGACCTAGTCTATAACCTTCTTAGGACCCTAACGCGAGTTTACTTGCGTTTAGTCATAAAACAATACCGTCACCTATCCTTAGGTGATGACCACAACAAGAACATAAATTTCAAAACCGCTTTGAAAACTAATCATCTGTTCTAGGATGATTAATTTCTAGGTTTTGAACCCTCTATTGTAAGGTTTTGAACCCTCTGTTATATGGTTTTGAACCCCTTTGAATTTTCAAAATCTCGTCAAGGTTTTGGGTTTTAAATAATGTGAACACGTGCAAACTGGAAGGGTGAATGCCTGTATTCTGGGTTTTCTGTCTAGGCAAGCACTTCGTATACATCTCATCAGACGCGAGACCAGTTGTGCTTACCTGGGAATTCTTGGGATGAGTGTTCACTTATAGGCGAGCATGTCTTCGCGATACATTATTTTTTTTAACCTATTTACTTTGACTAATCACCAAGGTCGTTTGTTGCTTTGTAGTAACAAACAAATGACCACTATCCTTGCTTTCATCAGATTTGTTTCATCTCATTCTTTTCGTCTAAATTCTCTCACTCGTTTCCTTTCATGTTTCCTCTTTTAGACAATGCCTCCTCGACGCGAAAGCCAGATAGAGACTGCCGAGCTGGCAGAAATCATTGCACAGCAAATGGCTGCTCAATTCCCAAACCTCTTTGCTCAATGGAACCAAGCCAACAACAACAACAATGTGCTATGCAAATACAAGGATTTCAACCAGGCTAAACCACTCAAGTTTAGTGGTTCTGAAGGAGCAACTGGGCTTCTTCAGTGGTTCGAAAGCATTGAGAATACTTTTCGCCACGTGCAGTGCCCGGATAATCGCAAGGTCGAGTTCTCCTCGAGCGTGTTTCAGAAGAGGGCTCTTACATGGTGGAATGGGGTAATGAGAGACCGAGGTGCGGAAGTTGCTCTCGCACAGACCTGGGCTGAACTTAGGGCTCTGATGATGAGGGAATTCTGTCCTCGTCATGAGCAGCGAGCTTTGGAGAAGGAATTTGATGAGTTGAAGCAAGATAGTGGTGAGCACAGGGCGTATACTGATAGGTTTGAGGAGCTGAGTCTGCTTTGCCCTACAATGGTTACCCCACTTGACATAGCTATCGAAAGGTACATCGACGGCCTACCTGACTCGGTACAAGACATCCTTACTGGTAGTAACCCTGCCACACTCCGTCAGGCGATCGAGTTATCAGCGACATTGACTGAGTCGCAGATTCGGAAGAACAAGTTTCACAGGAAGGGTGACAAGGGCAAGAAACAGTCAGCTGACAAGGAGGATAGCAAGAAAGGCCAAAACAAGAAGGGTAAGGAAGGTGAGACGTCAAAGAAATCAAAGAAGCGAAAGGGTGCCCAAAATTTTGCTGTTACAGCACAGACTGCACAGAACCCGCGGAACCAACCAGCTCAGCCACCTGCAAAGAAAGCATATGCCGGTACCGCACCTTATTGTTCACGCTGCAACGGTCATCACGCAGTACAACAAGCTTGCTGGCAATGCACGACGTGTGGTAAACTTGGGCATTTGGCCAAGATTTGTCGTTTGGGACAAAATCAGGCTGCTCAGGTTCAAGCTCCGGTTCAAGGGAATGCTGCGAGATTTCCACTGGGTTCATGTTTCAACTGCGGAGAGATTGGTCACTTCCGCCACAACTGCCCAAGACTGGTGAATGCAAATGCTAACGCAAACCCAAATGCGAATGTCAACGTCAATGTGAATCCAGCACGTGGTCGAGTGTTTAACATCAATGAGGCACTTAATGTTGAAGGAGTGAACAATTAGTATTCTGTTTTTCCTCTGGTTGGTATCTTGTAACATTTAAAGACAATGCGGTTGTTATATAAATAAAAATTTGTGGTTTTATTTTCTAACTAATGCAATTGTATGAATGTTTGATTCAACCTTGTGATGTCAACACAAAGACAAAACTACTCGTGTGGTTCTGCCATTTTTACGATCACTTGAGATCTCCCTAAGAACCTCAAACACTGGTTTCTTTTAAATCTAAAGTATTTTATCGTCTTGCACCGTTCGAGATGCAAGAATTATCAAAACAGCTTCAAGAGTTGTCTGATAAAGGATTCATCCGTCCGAACTTTTCACCTTGGAGAAACTCCTGTTCTCCTTGTGAAAAGAAAAATGGATCTTTTCGAATGTATATCGATTAACGTAAGCCTAGTAAGCTTACCATCAAGAATCGATATCCCCCTACCTTAAATCAACGATTTCTCCGATCAACTGCATAGCGTTCATGCTTTTCCAAGATCGATTTGCGTTTTGGGTATCATCAACTTTGTATTCTCGAAGAAGATATTCCCAAAACGGTTTTCTGCATGAAGTATGGCCATTACGAGTTTACAGTCATGCCTTTTAGGTTGGCAAATACTCCAGCCATCTTCAAGAACCTAATAAATAGAGTCTGCAAGCCTTATTTGGATCAGATCGTCATTGTTATTATTGATGACATCTTGATCTATTCATGTCCTGAGCCGATCACGATCAACACCTTCGTTGGCATCGGAGCCCTGATTGAATTCCTTGTACACTTTAAAATGTACAAAGCAACTCAATTAGGACAAACCGAATTCCTTTTAAGATCTTCCTATCTTAATAGTTAGATTCTTGAAAATATTTAAAGTGCCAAAGGAAATCCACGGATTGGGTTTCTGGTATGCTTTAAATACCCGTGTCCAAAGATAACAAATTATAGGTCAAATTGAACGATTATGCGATTGAACGAGTATGCAATTATGTGACAGAATTTATGCATCTTTGTGTTTTTAATACTCTGGATATTCGTTATCCAAATCCTCGCAGTATCTTTCATATCTTCATATGAGAGATTCGTAGCAGGATATTCAAAAGGTACTACCTTAAATCCTTAATGGGCTTCTATGTAATAGTTAAGACCCTTGGATTATATAGTACTATTCCATGATTCATAAGAGACCCTTTAGTGGTCAAATCAAAAAGATTGATTCACAATTTGGTTAAAGAACGACATCTAGTGATGTAGCTGGACAGACTCCTTGATAGTCTATTTAGATCAATTATTGATTTAATTAAAAAGGACTCTATGGCGGTCTAGTCACACTCATCACAGGATTATTCATTTGGTTTTCCCCTGCACATTTTAAAATAGACTGTGTGGACTGTGCAAGGAATTGTCTAATTATGGACGCGTACATAATTATGAAATTTAGTGCACAGAAACCCAGTAAGATTTATTATGTGTAAGAGCCGATAGTGACAACAATAACGAAATGAGAACGATGTAATGGAGGTACGGTGGACGCACCAATGACGCTTCATATACTTGTATATAAGTATCCCTCTTACATTGTAATCATGATGTTATTAAAGGTTACTAGAAGTTCAGAACCCTAACCAATGTTATTCGATCTTTTCAATTTCATGTTTTCAAGCTCTCACAAGTTTCCTCTAAATAAATTTCGGGACGAAATTTCCTAAAGTAGGGGAGACTGTAACACCTGTGCCTCCACGGCCATCAAACAAATACCAAACCAATGAAATATTGTATTTCATACTTGGGATTTGTAAAAAATATGTGTATCATTTGCACATATCAATTTTTGTTCGATTTCAAACTCTAAATCGCTTTCTGGAAGGTTATACGCGCACTGATGCGTAAATATAACCAGTTTAATGAAACAAACACTCCGGAATAGTGACATAGGCTTAACATACCTTAAATAACCTTTACATAACTTAGATATAAGTTTTGGAAGGTTTGGTGTGGTGAAATCAAAGTTTAATCGCTTACAGGGACTAAATTTGACAAACTGCGAAAGTATGCCAATTTGAACTGTAACAGACCTTCCGGAACATGACCATAAGTTAAACATACCATAAATATCCTTTACATAGCTTAGAAATAGGCTTTGAGGGGTTCGGTGTGCTAAAATAAACTTTTGGGTCATTCAGGGACTAAAAGTGTCAAAAAGTGCACAAGTTTGCATTTTCGCGCATAACTTACGTTCTGAATACATCCGGACATCAAAAAAATTATGTTAGCACTAAAATATTTTATTTTAGTGTTCGCCATAAGAAAAATCCATTCGTCACGTCATTTGGATCGTTTTTCGCATTCAGGACCAGATTCGATGTATTAGCCGTTGTTTAATTCACAACCACACATTCTAACTTGCTTAGTCAGCGGATAAGGATGGAATTTAGGCACCATGACATTTCAACACATGTATGGATGGAATTTAAACACCTAAACACCATGACCTTTCAACACATGTATGGATGGAATTTAAACACCTAAACACCATGACATTTCAACACATGTATGGATGGAATTTAAACACCTAAACACCATGACATTTCAACACATGTATGGATGGAATTTAAACACCTAAACACCATGACATTTCAACACATGTATGGATGGAATTTAAACACCTAAACACCATGACATTTCAACACATGTACGGATGGGATTAAGGCACGTTTTCCATGAAACGATCTTAACGGTTCGGGTATTCCTATAAATACCCATCCACCCCCATTGCTAAAATCACTAGAACTTTGATTTGAGAAACTCTAAGTTGAAACTATTGTTTCATACCTGAGATTTTTGAATCGAGGTTAGCATTCGGGGACCCTTCGTAAGTATTCTTTCGTTCTTTTCCTTATTTTATTGCTTTTCGAGTCAGAAAGTCAAACTTTGTTTGACTTTCAGCGTTGACCAGTAATGGTCAATGCGAAGTTCGTTTGAACTTCGCAACGTGAGTGTAATCACGTTGGTCATAGTCCCTTGGGACTATGCCCACTGATTACCACGTTGTCTAGGGTCGTAGGGTAGGCGATCTAATAAATCACCTATACCTTCGAGCCCGACCCAGTTTGGTCGATCATTAGGATCCGACCAAATACATTAGGTGACCCTAGTATAGGGCATAACCTTCCGAGGTTATACCCTATGGTCACATCGTTTAAGTAGTTGTATGATAGGTAGTTTATATGCCTTAGGTAAATTACCAGAATACCCTTTTCATGTATAATTGGTAATTAAGCATATGTAACCTAAACTTTAGTCACATAACTGATTACGTAACATGTTTAGGCATATAACACTTGTCATAGGACTAGTTAGACGGTCCGAACGCGTTTCACGCACACGACGCGTTAAAGTAGCATAAGTTACCTTAATGGGTCGCGATGGGTCGATAATACTTAGGTTAAGTTTCATTTAGTATGTAGGCTTTGTTAAACCATATCATATGAGTTCCTACACTCATTTGGTTTACAAACCCTCCTGCTACCCAGTCTTCCGATTTAGGTCCGGGTTAATTATGTAATTACCTATATTAGGTACCGTTTGATTTCCGGGTCTCCTCTAGCTTTCTTGGTAGTTGTTCAAGACTCCTAAGCACTCCCAGGCGAGTACATTATTCCCCTATTTTACTGTTTTCAACTGTTTTGGGGTGACTCATATGTGCTAAATGTTTTATCAATGGTTTCAAGAACAATTACAATATGGTTTCAAGAACAATTACAATGTGGTTTCAAGAACCATTACAATTATTTCAAGAACGCTAACAATGATTTCAAGAACGAATACAATGATTTCAAAAACTAATAACAAATTTCAAGAAGTGAACAAACTTGTTGGTTGTAGTTTACATGACCGATGACATTCATTAGCTATGATCAAGCCGACCAGTATTAGGTTATGGTACCATAGGATCTAACAAATCCCGTTATTTACTGCACCCATTGTTATGTGTGGGTGTTGTGGGTAGCGACTGAATCTGTAATTATTAACTTATCCTTTGGTAAGGGTTTGTTAAGAACGAGAGCGAGAGCGAGTTGGAACGAGGAACGCGTCAAGAAGGTTTGAATGTTATTAGAGAATCGATCATAAAGTAGTTCACGATTAAAACAAGAACAATTAGAACGATTAAAACAAGAACGATTAGAACGATTAAAACAAGAACGATTTGAACGAATGGGTAACGATTGGGTAAACATTTGTACATGATTTACATTTGATCATGCATTTACACGAAACATAGTATTGGTTTAAACCAAGTTTTACTTCAATACTTTGTTGTTGTGCATATGGTTTAGTTGAGACATTTCACTTGCCATACATGGATATTTGACATAGACATTTGACATGGATATTTGACATAGACATTTTGACATGAATTACATCTTGACATGAATACTTTGACATATTATTCAATACATTTGACAATTGATTTAAACATAGACATTTTACATTGTTTGGTTTGGTTTGATTAAGTGATTAAGTAACGATGCGTGTGTAATATGATACAAACATGGTGGATACGCCGCTGGTACTTCCTATATATAAGTGTTTGTATGGTATTACATATTGTAGCGTTATTTGAATCATTTCAGTTTGAGACATAGAACATTTTATACAAGTAACATACTTTTCACAAGACATTTATTTACAAACAACTTATCTTACACAAACTCATTTTTACATGGTTATTCATTTAATCATGCATTATTCTCTTATTTATACTTATCATCCGAACTTATTATTTTTCAAATGATTTACAAAGACAAAGCAAATTACAAGGTTCATGACTAAACATTTTCTCAAACAGAAGTCATAAAACTTATTTTCAACAAAACTAATGTATTCGCCAGCATTTCTTTGCTGACCTCGTTTTCACATATGTTTCAGGTATTGTTGGATGATATCGATTGATAAGATGCATGCTCACATAGGACTGGACAAGGCCTTAGTGACTCAATAACAATGATAGACTATGTTTAAATAGTATATTTAGATTTCCAGACGATGTAATTACTCAATGTTTAATAAAACGAAACACTTTTGATATCCATGGTTATGAAACATTAATTCTGTTGCAACACGCCCCGATGTTTCCGCCGCGATTTGTTGTTTTACGCGGTCGGGGTGTGACAACAGCCCTCATAAAACACCCTAAACGCTCCTAAATACACCCCGTATGCGATAAACGAGCCCGTATAACCTTTATACTAATAAAGATCAAATAAAACAAATAATCTGGGTTGCTCGCGGGCCGCGACCCAGTTTGCCTAAATCTTCGCGAGGCGCGAGGCCCACTACTTGTCGGGCACACTTTGTGACGCGTGTCCTGACACGTGTCGACTCTACACGCTGACTCATCAACCCTCAAACCGACCCAAGTTCCCTCGCGGGCCACGAAGGATAGAGAGTAGGCTCTCGCGGGGCGCGAGCCGCCCTTCGACCAGCTATAAAAGGGGCCAGGATCGGCCATTTCAATTGTTCAGAATTTCTAATTCCCTCCCAAACATTCTATAGGCTAAAGTTATAGCCTAATACCCCCTAATAAGCGAAGCTCTGCCTCGCTGTAAGTATTATAACCCCGATCACGTATTCGTTACCCTACCAGATTGATCTAGGACTCCGTAACGCATGTCAAGGCTCTACCTGACTCAGTTCGTTGGAGTTCTGTCTCGGGGGTATGGCTAATGTGATTTGGGTTATCTTACTAACACGTGTGCATTGTCTAAATTTAATAAATAATAACCAGGAGAAGCAACAGGAAGCTATAATATTACCAGGAAGCCTGTAGAGATACCTAAGTCTACAAATGTGAGTTATTCCCCTTTTGTAAAATGTTTTTACAAAACCTCAATTGTTTTATATTATATTTAACAGTGACTGAGTATTTGTGATTCTACAATTACTTTTGGTATGTTGGGGTTTTATATACATTACTTGTTACTACACTGTGAGTAGTAACATTGCCCCAAGTCAGGATTGACAGTACCGTGGTTGGTAAATTGATAGATGTAAACAAATGTAATTGCGGATGCCCTCAATACTATAAAGTGATAAAAAAATCTTGTTTTGAATAAACTGGGATGCACTCGCCAGTATTTCTTGTTGATAAAACTTTTTAAAAACGCGTTTCAGGTAACCTAGTACAAAGCTAATAGAAGCCAGCTGGAGAGCACTGAAGACTTAGAAGAGTGGCTATAAAAGTTACCTAAATAAAAAGAAGATCATGTTTTCAATAATTAGGGTTGATCCCTATAAATGTATTGTAAAGAAAACTTGGGTTTTATCCCATTTATCTATTTTAAACATTTTGGTGTTTAACTCTGATAAAAATATTTCCTAACTACGGTCCTGATGAAAATTTCCGCTACTAAATTAATAAACACCGATACCATCAGACTGGTTCGCGGCTCCCGCTCCCAGGGTGGGGTCGGGGGTTGTGACATTTAATGACAGAGCAGTTTCATTTCAGCATTTGAAACATACGAGTCAACAGTTTTGACTGAGAATTAAATGATGAATTAAAGCCCATTGAAGACGCTTAATGCAATTTAATTCCCCCATTTAATTCGTTTTTTTCTGTCTCATCCAAACCTGTAGTATAAATAGGAGGCCAACCTGCTGCAGAAAACACACCGAAATTCACCATCTGATGCAACCTTCTCTCTGCAGAATCTTCTTGTTCTTCTTTCTAGTTTCGAGGTACACCTTCGGGTTTTCGTCAAGTCCGGCAGTACAACTGTTTAGGTTGTTGTATCCTAGAAACAAACGAGTTCTTTTGGGAGACTCAAAATTTGTTTTAAGGGACCCGTGTCTAACACGATCCTCAGCCATGAATCTCTTTCCTGTTTGCAATTTGTTCTTGTTTCTATTTTATTTCAGTTGTAACAATCTTGTATTTTGCTGCTTTCCTTATTTTAGTATTGTAATTCAAGTTAATAAAAGTTTTTATTTATTTTATATGAACCGGTTCCTACAATCTTAAAACAAATTTCTAAAACACCGTTCGTGTAGAATCATAAACTATTCTGCCGTGATTTCAAACCAGTTTTGACTTCATACAGTTTGTGTTTTAAAAACTTTTTTTCTGTTTTGGTTCATAGCAGCAACTTTGTCAAAACAGATTATGTTTCTTCTTTTCTTTTCTTTTCTGTCTTTGAGTCCTAAAATCTTCTATTGTAGTCTTCAAAGTTGGACTTAGAAGCTGCACGGCTGGTTTTTGTTCTCTTATGTTCTGTTTAGTTTAAAACAATAATAAATCAGCATATTTATTATTTCTAAATGGTTTTAGTAACTTGCTTTTGTGTAATTTTTTTAGAATGTCGACTGATAACAATACCAACGTGAAAGTTGTTGCTGGAACCCCTGCCAACACTGTGGGAGTGTCCATAGTGGCAAATCATGCTGAACGACCCGAGAAGTTCTCGGGTCTCCACTTCAAAATGTGGCAACAGAAGATGTTCTTCTACTTGATCACCATGAACCTTGCGAGGTTACTGAATAAAAATGCTCCCCAACCTGCGGAATGGGAGATCGGGATCAAGCTTAATGCGTGGTAGTTGCTTGGAAGCATTCGGATTTCATTTGTTGAGGCTATATACTAAACGGTCTTTTGGATGCACTGTATAATGTGTACTACAATATCAAGACTTCAAAAGAGTTATGGGAGTCTTTGGATAAAAAGTACAAAACGGAGGATATAGGAACAAAGAAATTTGTTGTCGCCCATTTCTTGGACTACAAAAATGGTTGATAACAAGACTGTTATGAACCAAGTCCAAGAGTTACAAATTATACCTCATGACATCGACGCTGAAGGCACGGTACTTAGCGAGACATTTCAAGTGTCAACCATGATTGAGAAATTGCCTCCTTCGTGGGTAGAATTTAAAAACTACTTAAAGCACAAGCGAAAGGAAATGACCATGGAGGAACTTGTCGTCCCTCTTCGTATAGAAGAGGACAACAAGGTTGTAACACCTGTGTCATTTCAACCATCAAACAAATGCCAAACCAATGAAATATTGTATTTCATACTTCGGACTTGTATAAATATGTGTATCTTTTGCACATATCAACTCTTGTTCGATTTCAAACTCTAAATCGCTTTCTGGAAGGTTATACGCGCACTAATGCGTAAATATAACCAGTTTAATGCAACAAACACTCCGGAATAGTGAAATAGGTTTAACATACCTTAAATAACCTTTACATAACTTAGATATAAGTTTTGGAAGGTTTGGTGTGGTGAAATCAAGTTAAATCGCTTACAGGGACTAAAGTTGACAAACTGCGAAAGTATGCCAATTTGAACTGTAACAGACATTCCGGAACATGACCATAAGTTAAACATACCATAAATATCCTTTATATAGCTTAGAAATAGGCTTTGAGGGGTTCGGTGTGCTAAAATAAACTTTTGGGTCATTCAGGGACTAAAAGTGTCAAAAAGTGCACAAGTTTGCATTTTCGCGCATAACTTACGTTCTGAATACATCCGGACATCCAAAAATTTATGTGAGCATGACTATATTATATTTTAGTGTTCTCCATAAGAAAAATCCATTCGTCACGTCATTTGGATCGTTTTTCGCGCTTGTGCGCATTCCGTCGTAATTAAGCGAACATCGCGCTCGTACGACCAAACGAACCAACATCCGGCATATTTTTGAGCATGTTTTGAGTTCCCTATACTTTAACTTCATTTTAGAGCCTTGAAATGAGGTTAACGGGGTTCAAACGCATCGAAAAAGGCCTTAAACACGTGCAGGGACCATTTCTGCCAGTTTTGAAACAATTCTGGAACTGGGAGGCAGTAGCGTAGCGCGAGCCCTAAGGGCCTACCTGTCGCGCTACGCGACTGCATGATCTGGACCAGATTCAATGTTTTAATCACAAGTTGCAGCTGATTGATCCTTAACCACATGTTTTAAGTTGCTTAGTCACTAAGATAAGGAGCATATGTGGCTCCATAACCTTTGTGACAAGTGTACGGCTCAGATCGTGGCACGATATTCAAGAAACGATCCTAGCGGCTCTACTTTTTCTATAAATACCCACCCCCCTTTGGCTTAAAAACCCACAAATCTGATCATTTGGGCTCTAAGTTGGAACCTTCGTTTCATACCTGAGCTATTTTGATCTGGGTTAGCATTCGGGGACCCTTCGTAAGTATTCTTTCGTTCTTTTCCTTATTTTACTGCTTTTCGAGTCAGAAAGTCAAACTTTGTTTGACTTTCAGCGTTGACCAGTAATGGTCAATGCGAAGTTCGTTAGAACTTCGCAACGTGATTGTAATCACGATGGTCATAGTCCCTTGGGACTATGCCTACTGATTACCACGTTGTCTAGGGTCGTAGGGTAAGCGATCTAATAAATCGCTTATACCTCGAACCCGACCCAGTTTGGTCGATCATTAGGATCCGACCAAACACATTAGGTGACCATAGTAGGTAGGGAATAACCCTCCGAGGTTATACCCTATGGTCACATCGTTTAAGTAGTTGTATGATAGGTAGTTTATATGCCTTAGGTAAATTACCAGAATACCCTTTTCATGTATAATTGGTAATTAAGCATATGTAACCTAAACTTTTGTCACATAACTGATTATGTAACATGTTTAGGCATATAACACTTGTCATAGGGCTAGTTAGGCGGTCCGAACGCGTTTCACACGAACGACGCGTTAAAGTAGCATAAGCTTCCTAAACGGGTCGTAATGGGTCGAAAACACTTAGGATAAGTTTCATTTAGTATGTAGGCTTTGTTAAACCAAATGACACGAGTCTCTACACTCGTTTGGTTTACAAACCCTAATGCTACCCAATCTTCCGATCTAGGTCCGGTTAATTTACATAGTTACCTATATTAGGTGCCGTTTGATATCCGCGATCTCTAGCATTGTTTGGTTGTTACTCAAGGACTACTGAGCAATCTCAGGTGAGTACATAGACCCCTCTTTTACTGTTTTCCAAACTGTTTTGGGGTGGAACACATGTGCCTACTTGTTACTTTCATGCTTTCCTGTTTTGACATCATATACTTGCTATGTTCATTAGTACATTATAGTACATGATTTCATTGTGTTTATGCTAGGTGTGCCCATTGTGTGCATTACTTAGTACATCGTTTTACATCACATTTCATGCTAGGTGTGCCCATTGTGTGCATTACTTAGTACATCGTTTTACATTACATTCATGCTAGGTGTGCCCATTGTGTGCATTACTTAGTACATCGTTTTACATGACATTTTGACATAGACATTTGACATAGACATTTCAACATAGACATTTTAACATGATTGACATTGATCATGCATTTCCCACAAAACATAACTTTGATTTAAACTAAGTTTTACTTCAATACTTTGTTTTTGTGCATATGGTTTAGTTGAGACATTTCACTTGCCATACATGACATATTTGACATAGACATTTGACATGGATATTTGACATAGACATTTGACATGGTTTATACAAGGACTTTTGACTATTGGTTTAAACATAGACATATTACATTGGTGGTTTGGTTTGATAAGTGATTAAGTAACGATGTGTGTGTAATATGATACAAGCATGGTGGATACGCCGCTGGTACTTCCTATATATAAGTGTTTGTATGGTATTACATATCATAGCGTTATTTGAATCATTTCAGTTTGAGACATAGAACATTTTATACAAATAACATACTTTTCACAAGACATTGATTTATAAACAACTTATCTTATGCAAACATATTTTACTTGGTTATTCATTTAACCTTACATTTATTTATACTTATCATCTGATCTTATCGATTTTCAAATGATTTACAAAGCAAAGCAAATAACAAGGTTCATGACTAAACATTTTCTCAAACATAAGTCATGAAACCTATTTTCACAAAACCTATGTATCTCACAGGCATTTTTATGCTGACGTACCTATTTTCACATGTGTTTTTCAGGAACTGTTGCATAAGATGATCAAGATACACATAGGCAGACTTGGGCTTTAGTGACAATAAAAGATGCAAAACTAGTTAATTATGTTGTATTTCTTTGTTTATTAAGACATTGTAACACTTTTAATTAATAAAACGAAACTTCAATTGCCATGGATTTGAAACATTAATTCTGTTACAACACTCCCCGATGTTTCCGCCACGTTTTGTATCTTTTCTGTCACACCCCGACCGCGTAAAACAACAATTCGCGGCGGAAACATCGGGGAGTGTTGCAACAGAATTAATGTTTCATAACCTTGGATATCAAAAGTGTTTCGTTTTATTAAACATTGAGTAATTACATCGTCTGGAAATCTAAATACACTATTTAAACATAGTCTATCATTGTTATTGAGTCACTAAGGCCTTGTCCAGTCCTATGTGAGCATGCATCTTATCAATCGATATCATCCAACAATACCTGAAACATATGTGAAAACGAGGTCAGCAAAGAAATGCTGGCGAGTACATAGGTTTTGTGAAAATAAGATTCATGACTTCTGTTTAAGAAAATATTTAGTCATGAACCTTGTAATTTGCTTTGTCTTTGTAAATCATTTGAAAAATAATAAGTTTAGGTGATATGTATAAATAAGAGAATAATGCATGATTAAATGAATAACCATGTAAAATGAGTTTGTATAAGATAAGTTGTTTGTACATAAATGTCTTGTGAAAAGTATGTTACTTGTATAAAATGTTCTATGTCTCAATTTGAAATGATTCAAATAACGCTACAATATGAAATACCATACAAACACTTATATATAGGAAGTACCAGCGGCGTATCCACCATGCTTGTATCATATTCCACACGCATTGTTACTTAATCACTTAATCCAAACCAAACCACCAAAGTAATGTTCATGCCCAAATGTAAATCATGTAATATGTATAACCAATGTCAAAAGTGTTTATGTGTCAATGTAAACCATGTAATATGTAACCAAAATAATATCGTATATCGCTTTGAAGCCAATCGTTTACCCAATCGTTAAAACATCGTGTGAAAACCTATCGTTTACCCAATCGTTAAATTCGTTTTAGGTCGTGAAACTACTTATATGATTGTCTCGCTAATAACATTCAAACCTTCGTGACTCATCACTCGTCGCTTCTCGTTTTCATATTAACAAACCTCCATAGGGTAAGTTAACAATTACAGATTCAGTTGCTACCTACCATACCCACACATAACCACGGGTGTAGTAAATAACGGGATTTGTCAGATCCTATGGTACCATAACCTAATACTGGTCGGCTTGATCATTGCTAATGAATGTCATTTGTTATGTAACTACAACCAACAAGTTTGTTCACTTTATGAAATCGTTATTAGTTTTGTATAAATCGTCTTAATCGTTTTTGAAACCATCGTTATAACATCGAAAACATTTAGCACATATGAGTCACCCCAAAACAGTTGAAAACAGTAAAAGAGGGGAATAATGTACTCGCCTGAGAATGCTTGGAGGTCTTGAATAACAACCAAACAAAGCTAGAGAGAGCACGGAATCAGTCGGCAATCTAAAACTATATAAATAAACCGGACTTAAATCGGGAGATCGGATAGGATGAGGCTTGGTAAACCAAATGAGTGTTGGAACTCATATGATATGGTTTAACAAGGCCTACATACTACAATGAAACCTAACCTAAGTGCTTTCGACCCATCGCGACCCATTAAGGTAACATATGCTACTTTAACGTGTCGTGCGCGTGAAACGCGTTCGGACCGTCTAACTAGTCCTATGACAAGTGTTATATGCCTAAACATGTTACATAATCAGTTATATGACAAAGGTTTAGGTTACATATGCTTAGTTACCAATTATACATGAAAAGGGTATTATGGTAATTTACCTAAGGCATATAAACTACCTATCATTCAACTACTTAAACGATGTGACCATAGGGTATAACCTCGGAAGGTTATGCCCTATACTAGGGTCACCTAATGTATTTGGTCGGATCCTAATGATCGACCAAACTGGGTCGAGTTCGAAGGTATAAGCGATTTATTAGATCGCTTACCCTACGACCCTAAACAACGTGGTAATCAGTAGGCATAATCCCAAGGGACTATGACCATCGTGATTACAATCACGTTGCGAAGTTCAAACGAACTTCGCATTGACCATTACTGGTCAACGCTGAAAGTCAAACAAAGTTTGACTTTCTGACTCGAAAAGCAATAAAATAAGGAAAAGAACGAAAGAATACTTACGAAGGGTCCCCGAATGCTAATCCCGATCCAAGAACTCAGGTATGAAACAATGGTTTCAACTTAGAGCTCTCAAAATCAGAATTCTTGTAAGAAATGAGGTTGAATGGGTTGGGTATTTATAGGAATACCCGAACCGTTAAGATCGTTTGTCGAAACTCGTGCCTTAATCATGTCCGTACAAGTGTCGGAAGGTTATGGTGACTAAATTGGCACTAACCATAGGCTATCAACATGTGGCAAAGGATTTGGGAGTGCAAAACAGCTGTAAACAGCTGTCGATACATCGAATCTGGTCCCGAAAATGCGAAAAATGAGTTTTCTGCATGTTTCTGCCCAGAATAGGCAGTCGCGTAGCGCGACTGGTAAGGCCACATGCAGTGGCGCTACGCCACTGCCCCCCCTTGTTTCAGCAACTTTCAAAATTGGAAGAAATGGTCCCTGCAGCCCGTTTAAGCGATTTTCGATGCGTTTGAACCCCTTTGAGTTTTCAAAATCTCGTCAAGGTTTTGGGTCTTAAATAATGTGAACACGTGCAAACTGGAAGGGTGAATGCCTGTATTCTGGGTTTTCTGTCTAGGCAAGCACTTCGTATACATCTCATCAGACGCGAGACCAGTTGTGCTTACCTGGGAATTCTTGGGATGAGTGTTCACTTATAGGCGAGCATGTCTTCGCGATACATTATTTTTGACCTATTTACTTTGATTAAATCACCGAGGTCGTTTGTTGCTTTGTAGTAACAAACAAATGACCACTATCCTTGCTTTCATCAGATTTGTTTCATCTCATTCTTTTCGTCTAACTCTCTCACTCGTTTCCTTGTCAGACAATGCCTCCTCGACGCGATACCCGAACCGATACTCGGACTTTTACTATTGAAGAACTCGCAGCCCTGATCTCTCAACAGGTGGCTGTTGTCGCCCATTTCTTGGACTACAAAAATGGTTGATAACAAGACTGTTATGAACCAAGTCCAAGAGTTACAAATTATACCTCATGACATCGACGCTGAAGGCACGTTTCTTAGCGAGACATTTCAAGTGTCAACCATGATTGAGAAATTGCCTCCTTCGTGGGTAGAATTTAAAAACTACTTAAAGCACAAGCGAAAGGAAATGACCATGGAGGAACTTGTCGTCCCTCTTCGTATAGAAGAGGACAACAAGGTGGCCCAAAAAGGCACCATTTTGCAAGCTTCGGCAAAAGCAAACATGGTGGAAATTGGGGAATCCTAAAAAGGCAACAAGGGCAAAGGAGGTAAGAAGGACAACAAAGGGAAAGCAAAGGTTAACAACCTTGGACCGAAAAAGGGGGCTGTGAAAAAGAAGTATGCACCTTTCCAAGGTACTTGTTACAATTGTAACGAGACGGGGCACCGTGCTAACCAATGCAAGAAACCAAAGCGTGTGCATGCACATATGGTGGAAGAGGATGGAATTCCTCTGATTGCAATGATAACCGAAGAAGTGGCTATGATTGAAGAAGTCAACGTGATTGGTGAAAACCCAAAAGGATGGTTCATTGACACGGGTGCAACCCGCCAAGTTTGTGGAGATAAGGCTCTTTTCTCTACATTCAAGGAAGCTACGGGTGAAGAAAAGCTTTATATGGGAAATAAAGCTACCGCCGACATCAAGGGTGAAGGAATTGTGATCTTGAAGATGACTTCTAGCAAGGAGCTTACCTTGACCAAAGTGCTTTATGTCCCAGAGATACGGAAGAATCTTGTTTCGGGATGGATGCTCAACAAGTTTGGTTTTCGTCTAGTGTTTGAATCGGACAAGTTTGTTCTTTTTAGACGTGGAATGTTTATCAAAAAGGGCTATGCCCTTAATGGCATGTTTAAAATGAATGTAATGGGGGTGAACAACAACAAAACTATGAATGAAATTACTTCTTCTACTTACATGATTGAGTCTTCTAATGTTTGGCATGGTAGACTAGGACATGTAAATTTTAATTCATTACGACGTTTGATTAAATTAAAGATGATACCAACATTCCATATCGAGTCTAATTACAAATGCGAGTCATGTGTAGAATCCAAACTTACAAGATCATCATTTAAATCAGTTGAACGAATAACCATACCCCTTGATTTAATTCATACCGATGTGTGTGATTTAAAAGCCCGTTCCTGCACGTGGAGGAAATAAGTACTTTATCACGTTTATTGATGATTGTACTAAATATTTCTATGTGTATTTACTTAAGTGTAAAGACGAAGCAATAGAAAAGTTTACCTTATACAAAAACGAAGTTGAGAATCAACTTAAAAAGAAGATAAAAGCAGTGAGAAGCGATCGAGGAGGTGAATATGTTGCACCTTTTGTGGTTTTATGCTCAAAAAGTGGCATTATACATGAATGTACACCCCCTTATTCTCCACAATCAAAAGGCGTGGCGGAACGAAAGAACCGCACATTGAAAGAGATGATGAATGCCATGTTTATTAGCTCGGCTGTGAACCGAGAAATGTGGGGGCGCCATTCTCTCAGCAAACTATCTTTTGAACAAGATACCATTAAAAATAGGGACGAAACTCCATATGAATTATGGAGAGGAAGAAAGCCTTCATAAAAATACTTGAAAGTATGGGGTGCCTAGCAAAGGTGATTGTACCACCTCCTAAGGCTCTTAGGATAGGACCCAAAACTATTGATTGCATATTCATAGGATATGCACATCAAAGTAGTGCACATCGTTTTCTTGAACATGAGTCCAAGATCTAGATTCGATAGGACAACTTAATCATAAACCCAAAGGGAGTCACTGTGGGGGTGACCTAAAATTAATGAAGGGAGTTATATACTTCCTAGTCCATTCCAATCAGTGACATGAAGGAAGGTTAAGCATGTTGAGATTAAGGATTTAAGTAAATCCAAATTAACCATGATGCTTTTAATGATTCAAAGGAATCACCTATGTTAGAGAGAAGTGAGGTCACTTCGAATGGATTTGTGAGGAGGCGCAAATCCCAGAGCTCTCACAGAACCAGGAAAGTGTTCCGTGATCATAAACGGACACAGCAATGAGGACTTGACTAAACCAGGGAGAGTATTTTGTGAATGTATATTGTCGCCTACATAAATGGGGGATTGTTCAAAGACACCGCGTCTACAAGACCATAGGAGGCTAAGTATGCTTCACACAAGAAGGTTCAAAGGTTACACCTACCTATCTTGCAATACTCAACAGCTGAATGTGTATCGCTAAAACTTGATAGATCAATTTCTATTCATGTGGGGATTGTTGGAAATTTTGTGAAAATATCGATTTTCACAAATACAGGAAATGCATTTTTCCTATTTTTGGACTAGAAATAAATATAAGAAACAGAGGGTTTTTATATATTTATTTGTGGGTTTGTGTTCTATGTTGGAAGAGCTTCGTAACGAACTAAACCGCTCCAAAACGGAGCTAAGATGAATGAGATATCGATGCTTAAAGTTTGGTGTTTGAAACATTGAATGTTGAAATAATGAGAAAGTGGCACCTTGTCCCACATAGGAGGAGGGATGAAACTTAAAGTGGTATTTAAGTAGGAACACTCCATCCTGATTGTTTCATGGAAGCACACACTAGTGTACTCGCGAAGGGTGCGGGTCCTAAATCTGTTGTTTAGTTGAGTACTGAGGCTGTGCTGACACAGCCTGTCTAACCGGTGAGTTTATTAATTGTTTCGACGTAACACTTAAATTGTTTCACAATGTGATAAATGAAATGTATAACATGCATGATTTAAATGTATGACATGCAAGCATATAATGTTGACGTTAAAACACATAATTGCAGACATTAAATAATTATTAAAATAGTACGGAAGTTACCGGATTTGTGCCGTTCACATAATACCCACCAGATCATTCATCATTTTGATAAACAGGTTTGAAATTTAAAACCTATATATACAATTAATATATATACTATATTGTTTTAAAAAAATCAGGCTACAGAGAGTTTTGGGCCTTGGGTCGTCGCCCACCCTGCACACCCTCTGGGCCGGCCTTGGTATTTCTTCTTTTTCTAACTATAACGTCTGGTAAAACTACATTTGTGATGATATTTTCATTGTCGTTATCCGTGATCGAGTTTTACAATCTAAAGCGGTTCCCAATTTCACATTGTATAATCTTCAACTCCAATTGATTTCAGTCTGTTGTGTTCATCAACACTCGACAAAAGGGTATGTGGGCGGGTACATAGGGTGTAGGGGTACAAAACGAGCAAATCTAAGTAAGGTCTGAAACAGTGTCGGTCAGATAGGGTTTATTTGGAAACATTATTTCCACCCCATTTTCAGATTTTTATAGATAATAATGCTTCAATTGTCATTACAAAAACAGTTTTATCACAATAATATTCTAAATTTTGTTAAGTCAACTCTGCAACATGTTTGATTCATTACACCACTTCCCCTTTTAGCTATTTTGTATTTGACCGGTTTGAGATAAGCCCGCTCACGCTATGTATTTATTCGCTTTATACATGATAACGGTACTCGTTATGGCCGACTTCTGGGGTCAATTTTCCTAAGAAGAGTTGTTGCATTTCTACATAGAGCTTCACTTATTGTATTCATTCTTTCGGTTGTCATCTTTGTCGTTGCTCTTACAATGGGTAACTTTCTACATCCACTTTCCTATCTGTGCTTGGAAGATGTAGGGTTATGAATTTGGATGAATATATGCAGGGGTCATGGAAAGAAGCATCGGGATGATCCATAACCAGGAGTTCATGAGTTTTGAGAGCAACCAATAGGTTTAGAATACGTGTCATTTGATTTGTATGAAGTTATCATGTTTTTAAAACTACACATATCATCCCATTTTCTTAACGACAAATTTGGATCACTGACGGAGCACTGGAGTATCATTGTGGCACCAGCGGAACCACACGATCATATCCATCTCCACTAGTCATAATGACTATACACCAATTCAGAAGGAAACCCAATAACTATATGTAAATACTAATAAATAACATAATTAACTTTGTGAAACCCGTGTAACACACGAGTACTTAAACTAGTTTAATATATAATATAACATATAGTTTGATTGTTATTACTTTATTAATTTTATCTTGGTGTCTGAGAGAATGTAATTTTATGAGTTTTTTTAAGTAATTATATAAAAAGTTAGGTTCTTATATTTTGCCATATTATTAATTATTAAATATATAAAATGGTCAAAATATAGCTTTTTAAGTTGGTTTTATCTAATTTTTTTATAGGTGGTTTTTAATCACTTATTTGGTTATCTAAAATAGTCAATATTTTATCTAGAGTAAATTACAAGTTTTGTCTTTTATGTTTGTACCAAATTACAGGCAGTATCTTTTATCTTTAAATTTGATGAGTTTTGTGCTTAACGTTTTAAAATATTGCACGTTTTGTCCTTTAGCCCTAACTTAGTCAGATTTTTTTGTTAAATATGGTCATGTATGAGGGTATTTTTGTCATTTCACATTTTCAGGGGCTATTTTGTAAAAGAATTTTATTTATGGACTAGTTTGTACCAAACTTAAAAAAAAATATAAAGTCTCTCTTCTTCTCTCTCACTGAAACTCCCCCTTTCTCCCTTACCTGCACCTCCTCATCTGTTCTTCTATTCTCTTTGTTGCTGTAGTTGCTCCATGGACCAAGATGGGTGTGCAATTAACAGGTTTTCATATGTTCTTTCTTTTATATATGCAATGATTTTGGGAAACAAACCTCTCGTTTTTCCAATTTTCAGATCCACTAGCAGATCTTGTGAATCTCACCTCACCACCTTCGACCCCCACCGAAGCTTTGAGTTCTCCGGTGAAGTTCCTGTCGTCAAACGAAATTCGAGGAACTTCTTGCACCATTCTACTCGCCGCGGATCAGCCGCAGCATGACCGACCGTTGCAGTTTCATCGCCGCCACCATCTGTACCGAACCAGAGTTCATCATCGTTGTTTGACCCGTCTTTGATTTGTCGCCACCACCTTGTTTGTAGTCGATCTTTACTATAGCGTCATCACTTGATTGATTTCTAATTCAGGTTTGCAAACTGAACTTTTGTCTGTTTCGATTAATGATGGTTCGAATTCTGGCCTGGTCATTGTCTGGTGATTTAAGTTTTAACTAATTAGGGATATCATGCTATTAAAAAATAGGTAGACGTCGAAGAGATTTCTTTTTCCATCATTCATTTATTATAGGAAATTTGACCCATTTTTTATATCTGTGACAACAAGATATGGTACAGAGGAGGAGGTGCAAGTAGGGGACTCATGGTGGCGGTGATAAAGACAGAGAAGAGAGAGAGGGAGTTTCACTGAGAGAGAAGAAAGAGAGACTATATATTTTAAGTTTGCTACAAACTAGTCCCTGAATAAAATTCTTTTACAAAATAGCCACTGGAAATGTGAAATGACAAGAATGCCCTCATGTGCAAGTCACATGATCATATTTAACAAAAAAAGTCTGACTAAGTTAGGGTTAAAGGACATAACGTGCATGATTTTGAAACGTTAAGGACAAAACTCATCAAATTTAAAGATAAAGGATATCGCCTGCAATTTGGTACAAACATAAAGGACAAAACTTGTAATTTACTTTTTTATCTAATTTTTTAAAGGTGGCTTCTTTTATCAGGATGCACACCATGAGCAATACACTACTAGTGAAATTTAAAGCCCAACAAAAAAGTAGTACAAATACATATTATTTGGTTTTTTTCATATTCAAGGCTCACAAAATCATCTTATTACTGTTTTTCTATTATAAATAAGTATGTACTGGGCCGTTTAGGGTATCTGAATTCTCAAGGACGACCCTAGATATTTGTTTGACTTTATTTATTTATTTTTTTTTTTTTTTTACTTTACTGTTTTCATTCCAATCATCAGGGCAAATTACATAAGAATAGCAGGTAGACGAGCAACAAACTGCGCCGCCATCCCTTTCTGAATAGAAAACCCTAATCTACTAAAAACAAAGCCTCGCCCCTGAGGGGTCGAAAAGTTGCTGTGGACTACACGCTGAACTCTGGACAAGAACCGAACTGCCTCTGGCGCCAAAGAGCCAAACGTGTCAAACGCTAGGGGGACAAAGGCATGTTGATTATCCTCACAAGCTTTCGCGTGCTTTTCCACCTTCTTCGACTCTGCTTTCAGTACCGCTTGCCCTGCCACAAACCCGTTTTCCCGAAACCCGGCTAGGGGGGATACACCTGTGAGATCGACACAAGCATGTTTCCCGCCCTCCCAACCAAAAACTAGCACGTCAGCCGGGCGTAGAGTGGATCTCCCCTCCGACGGGTCTATAAGAAAATTCACCGGTGCCTCTTTCTTTGCCGAGATCCCTGCTCGTCTGAGGATATCCATTAACGCGTCTCAAACAAAGTCATGGCGATACTTAAACCCCGGCAACTCTCTACAGTGTAACGCATGCTCCCCGTATTTATCCAGGCATGCTTTACGGCAGACTGGGCAAGTTTCATCATTCGGGAACATGGGGATCATCAAACGGTACTTAAGGATTGACCGGTACTCCACCGCTGACATACGTTGACCCAAACCTTCAATAGGAATAACAGTTAAGAAATCTTGAGCGTGAGGCCTCTGTAGGCAATCAATGACGGCTTTCTGGCGGGAGGACAAACGAAAATCTTCTTCCAAACTTTGTGCGATTCTACAACAAAGGGCATTCGCCAAAGTTTTCTGTGGCTTTTTGGGGGCGGTGTCCTTGTTAGAGAAACCGCCGAGATCAAAGTCAGGTAGAGATTCATGCAAGCGTTCCAAGGCGCTGGCATAATCCGGATCAATGTTAGCAACCCCGCTGTTACGTAATATGTGGTCCTGCAACTCCCAAGATTGAGACCTGGAAGCCACGAAGGCATAGGCAGCCACATCCCGGGCCGAGAGAAGGCCCAACCCACCAAGCCGCATTGGCAAGGTCGCGATCCGCCACTGTAGTTCACCAAAAAAGGGACCCCCACATACGACAATGTCTTCTATTGCCTCCCGAAGACCTTTATCAAAACATGAAACAGCATCATCCACAAAGGGGGGCTGTCAAGTTCGCAAACCGAAAAGCAACTTTGCAACCCCCATACAAGATCTAAGCAAAAGAAGTTCGCTTTGAGGATCCCGCAACAAGGGAAGGTGCCCCATAATGTCAACAGCGCGCGTTGCCCTCTTAGCCGCTAGACCACTAATAAAACTAGAATCACGGCTGACTGCCCCTCCTAGCAGTTTGATACCTTTCTGCGGCCTCCCAATCTCACTGGGGAAAAGCCCTGGCCGGACCTTCACCCCGTTACATGTCGGCCAAAATAATTCAGTTTTTCTAATATTAAGCCGTAGCCCCAAGGCTGGACCTTCCGAACCGATGATGTCGAGAGCTTTAGCAACCTGAACAGCGTCCCCGATAATCGTCCCGTCATCCAAGTACCAAGCATGGAAGGGGAGTTTACAGTTTTCCTGCACCTAAAGCACTAAGGGGTGTAAGGCTAGGGCAAAAAGCAAAGGTCCCAAGGGATCCCCTTGCTGCACCCCCGTGAATGCCCCGATGCGGTCATTCCCCACGTATAGCCTAGCAGGCTGAGCATACAGAAACTGAACCCACGGGAATATGGAGGGGCAGTGGCTATGGACCTCACGAAGCAAAACCGAACGGTCAACTAAGTTGAAAGCGTTGGAAAAATCAACCGTAAGCATGGCCAGTGAGCCATCTGAATGAAAAGAATTAAGAAACCTGTTAGCGCTGTGCAGCACCGCCTTATCTAAAAAAAATTGAAATACCCTAAATTTGTCTTCTATTCTGCCACTTATCTAAACAGTGAAAAAGGAAGTATATTGCATACGCTTGGCACGAGAAACAGAGGGGAGCAAAAAATAAGACGAGAAGTGAAAGAAAGAAAAAAGTGCAAGTATGTGGAATAAAATCAAAAGGATTTATGTTGTTATCGGATTGCCATTGTAAGTTGAGAAGTGTCAAAAGGCTGTGAAAGCGAACTTGTGTGAAACAGGATTGAGGATCATGTGATACGAATCCGAGCAGAAGACGACAAAAAAAGCGTGATACGAATAAATGCGATGAAGATCATGATAGTGATTATCATGATGATGATCAAGACTAATGTGTTCGAGAGGAAGGAATAAGCAAGGTAGCCGATAGGGAATGAAAGGGAAAGAATGATTCTTGTTGGTGGGTGCAAGTATTCAAGTATAGTGAACGTGTCGGTGGATCAACGACAAGTATTACATGGAATCATGGATTTTGGAGAGACCACATCAAGATTAACGGGAGAATATTGGATTAATCTTGATTAGTTAGGGATTTTAATTAATGTTTATCTAGTTACTTAATTTTAGGGATTATGTGTATTTGAGTTATTATTTAATTAGTTGTCATGGTTTATTTGGGATACATTTGTTAGCTTGGTGATCAAGTTATGTTTAGTATAAATAGAATTTTGTGGTGGTTTGATTTTAATAAAATGGAAAAGAGTCGTGGATGTTTTTCTCACAATATCCGATGTTCGTTTGTTGTTTTTGATCTGATTGCTCCAACAACTGCTACCACCGTGCACAACTACATGCATTGCCACCCTCACTCCACACCATAGTCGTATTGATGGCGGTGGCAGCGAAGGTGGGGGTAGGGTAGTGGTTGTGATCACAGTGGTGATAGCTGAGATGATGGAGATGACAATTAAAGGGGGTAATGGATAGCAGCGAAATGGAGTTGTCAGCATGACGATGTAAGTGGAGATGGTTGCAATAATGGTGGTTATGGTGGTGGTGATGGCAGGGGTTGGTGGTTCCGTAGGGATGGAGGTAAGGCGGTGGTTGCGGTCGGGATGGGTGAGAGGAGGTGATTCCTACTATAGTAGTGGCTAACTAGTTATGTGCCACAATCGGGTTAGGTAGGGTGGGATTACGATTTACAATGACGATTATGGTGGCAAAGGTGACAATGAGATAATACTCAGGAGATTCCAGATCATTTGTTTGAATTCCTTCTTACTATGAAAAAGAAAGTTAAGTTCTTTTACATCAAAGAATTTGATTAAATTCATTTGAATTTCTTCTCAAACAAATATGTTATCATTAGAACATGTGTAGTGGTAAATTGTTATAATGTCTCCACCATGGGGTATTATCCGACACGTGTCATCCCAGTCAGCATGGGGCGTTATTGCAAAAGTGGCGTAGTGGGAATAATGCCTGATAATGCCCCTTCCAATCATTAAAAAAAAAACAAAAAAAAACAAACAGATGGATGGTGATTGGCTAGTCAAAGTTTCATGGGGTTCTCCAAAGTTGTCAGACAAATGCTCAAAATTGATTGGTTAAACAAACATGTGCCAAACTTGCATCAGCGTCATTATTAAAACGCCAAACTTCATTTTTTTGATTTTTTTTTTTTAAATAACGCCCCATGTAATGGTAGTGGAGGCGTTTTGAGGCGTTATTTTTCAATTTTTTTTAAAAATCACGCCCCACTACGGGTGGTCTTATAATTCGAATTCCATAAGAAAAACGAACCAACTAGTTAGAAATCTAATTCATATTTCAATTCCATTAAAATTTACAAACCAAACACACACCAAATATTCAATTCAAAAATACACAATACGGCAAAACACTACATACAACTAGAGGTGGGCAAAAAAACCCGGTTAATTAACCGTAACCGGTTATTAATTGAAATTGGGTATTAACCGGTATAAATACTTAGTATAGGAACCGGTTATTAACTGGTTATAAATACTTAGTATAGGAACCGGTTATTAACTGGTTTTTTAACCGGTAGACCAGTTAACCGAAAATTTAAATGAAAATGCAAAAAAAAAAAAACCGGTTATTAACTGAAAATAACCGGTTACAGTAATTAACGAGCCCAGTTAAAAAAAGAACTGGTTAAAGTAATCTAATCTAACTTATAATTAAAAACTCCAAATAATGCCACATGTCATTCTCTCCTTCAACCTCGTAAAATTTATTTATATTTGTTTAATATTTTTTTTAATATTAATATTAACTAATAACCAATTTATAGATATCACTTATTTTTATTCTTATCTTTATCTAAAATTAATAAATAACTTCAATTTTGCAATTTAGACCCTTTGTTTTTTTTATTTTTAACCTAAAGTTTTTATCTTTTGCAATTTAATCACAACTCTTTTTTATTTTCAATTTTGGTCCACCATACTTTTCATCTTTCCCAAGTTTTTCGTTTCATTCTAAATTTTGTGAGTTAACGCACCGCAACGTGCGTGTGGGGTTCAACATTTTTTCGTATATTTTTTTCCTGTTTGACTGGCCCGTCGCGTCACATCTGCTTTTCTGCGTTTAACAAGTTCGTTCAACACGCGGGTCCTGTATGGACTTAGTTATTTTTTCTATGCTTGCGTGATTTAAAGATTTTACGTCTGCTTTTCGCTCGACGTTATTTTTTCCCATTTTTTATTTATTTTGTTTTTACGAGTTTTTCGGTGTTGGTGGTCATTGACAAGGTATAGTATTGCTACTATTTAACACAGTTTTATGACAAACGCTATAACGCATGGGCTTAATACTAGTAAACAGTTAAAGCATTACACGGTTAAAGTCAAAAAGTCAAATCAACCGGCATAGCATAACTGGTTAACTGAACTGGTTATTGAAATCAACCGGTTTGTGCAGATATATATGCAACAACTCCTTATTTCTTTTTCTCCTTGTTTCTGTTTCAGAAAAAGAGCCAGATAGGTATCAAGGGCTCAAGGCTCCGGATTCGAATATAGCTCTAGGCACGTAGCCCAACTCACCATTTTATGGATGAGATCCAAACTATGGGGTGTTTTGTTTTTCTTTCCGGTTGTGTGATAAAACTTTCATAATACTCTCGTATTTCTATTTTTCTTAATATTTGATTATTTTCGGAATTGTATTCATAAGGCTAAGTATCACGCCTATTATTCTAAGTAGTAATAAGGCCACGCGCGTTGCGGCGCGGGTACATCGCAAACATCAAATAGATTAGCGCAAACGTTATGTAATGTGTCAACCATATAAAAACGTGTATTTTGACGTATCCGATATAAATCAATGTAACTTATATAAGCATTTAAATCAAATAACAAAATCCAAACCGGGTTGGTTCATTGAGTGAGGTTCCACCTAATTACCACACAACCCTTACATTTTCATGAAGACTTAGTGGCATCAACACGCATAGTGACTCGTATGTGAAATCATAAACCAACTAAAAACGTACTTAAAAGTAAGCACGAAAACGTATTATATTTGACCATGTTCATTAACATGAATTAATATTGACATGTACATATAAAAATGAGCATGTGAGAAATAAAGTGTTTACATCAAAACGTATAACAACCTAAAACATACATAAAAATAGGCATGAAAACGTATTATATTAGACCCGACTCATTTTTATAAAAACTTTAGGTCGAAACGTAAATGTGTCGTGTGTCCCTTGAGCCACTTCATTACTCCGAGAATGATAACAAATGCGGGATTTGAGATGGGGGCTACGGTTGCGGATATGGTTCATAATGGTGGGTGGGCTTGGCCGAACTCATGGGTGTCTAGAGTTCCGGTTTTGCAACAAATGGATAATGTGATATTACACGCTCAAGTCCAAGATAGGACCATTTGGCGTTCAAGAAGCGGTGAAGATATGGAGTATAGCACATTTGGGGTGTGGAATGATATTCGTGAAGTTCAAGATCAGGTTGGTTGGGATCGTATAGTGTGGTTTCCGCAGGCTATCCCTCGACATTCATTCCTTATGTGGCTCATAGTTTGCAAGAAACTCAAAACACAGGATATCATGTGCAAATGGCGTGCGTCGGGTAATGCAAACTATAATTTATTGTGCTGCTCTTTATGTACATTGGGGCCGGATTCTCACGATCACCTCTTTTTTGAGTGCGACTTTGCTTCTCAAGTCTGGTATGGGGTTCGTGAGAAGGCGGGTATGCAAATAATCGGGAAGAGATGGACCGAGATCATGGATTATCTAAGGAATCATGCGGATTCAAAACGTGCTTCTCACATCATTGGTAAATTAGTGGTGGCGGCGTCGGCTTACTTTATTTGGCAAGAACGTAATAACAGATTGTTCTCGGCAAACAAAAGGAATGTGGCTCAAGTTATCGAGGTGGTTCTTATGACTGTTAGAATGAAACTACATACAATGAAGTTTCGAAGAACAAATAGCGTGAATCAAGTGTTAAGCGAGTGGAGGCTTCCTCGAGAGTTGCTGTTGGACCAAGATGAATGTGGCTGATTAATGAGGTCGTGTGGTCGTAGCCGTGTGTGGCTACTTGTTCTGTCGTTTTTTGACTTGTCTTGTTTTCATGTTTGCTGTAGTTGCTTGTTTTTTGTGTGAAACTCTAGTAATGGCCTGTCATTCTAGAGAACTGAGGTGGTACACTATCCCTCACTTGTTTTTTTGGTTGTTGAATGAATTTTAACCGGGGTAACCCTTTACCCAAAAAAAAACGTAAATGTGTACTGTTTACGCCCAATGTCGATACATGAATATGTACCAAAATGTCCATAAAAATAAGCACGTGAGGAAATAATTTTTTTAAGTTAAAGAATGAAAATAAGGTGCTCGCGCGTTGTGGCGTGACATTTACGGGCACATTATCGTTCATTAAGCGTGTTGGCACGGTGACATTAACGTGTTTAAGCACACGAAAGAAACGTATAAAGATACGGTACGATTAAATGAAATGTATTAAGTTGTGACGAATCAACTACCCGTTTCGAATTTATAGCAACATGTAAACGTGATATAAACTAAAAACACAAAGGGAAAAAAAAGAAAAAAATTAAAAACCAAGGAACTAAAAGTGAAAAGTTAGAAATTGATATGATAGATTTGTTATTGTGTAAGTTTTAGGAGGAAAACAAATTAGTTAAAAAAATAGGGAGCCAAAATGGAAAATTTTAAGAGAGCCAAAATGAAAATTACAGAAGGACAAAATTGTAAATTGAGTTGGTTTGTCGGTGGCCTTTACCACCGACTTTGTATTTTAAGTAACAACTAGTATTTTGCCTGCCGAGCGTTGCGGCGGCGCGCTACGGGTGCACACATATAGAAAGACAAAACACGGTTCGTAAAACGCAGTGTGTAAAAGACAATTACAAAAATAAAAGTGTAAAATACAAAGATAGACACAAAGTGTAAAACACAATGCCTAAGACATTTCGTAAAACACAATGCATTGGCATTTGAAAAAGTAGGAGTTGTAGTCTAGGGGTTACAATTGAAATTTTTTTAAAGTTGGGCGGGTGTAAAAATGGAGTAATAGTGCAAGGGGTAAAAAACAAAGTCTAAAAAAGACAGTGTAAAAGTATAGGGGTGGGGGCGAAAATGGTAAAAGATGAGGGGTGTTGGTGGAAATATAAAAGAAGAGGGTTGGAGGTGTAACTGTGTAAGAGCTAAGGGGGTGATGGTGCAAAACCAAAGTAGAGGGTTGGTGCTGACAAAGTTTGAAAGATGAGGGTGTGGTTTTGAAAATTCAAAGTAGAAGGTTTAGGGACTAAATTTGCCATTATATAAAACTTTAAAGGTACCAAAATCAAAGGGCTAAAATTGCAATATCGTTTAAGTACAAGGGCTGGAAGGCAAAGCCGGTGTAAAATCCACCGACTTTGTCTTTTAAGATTGTACTAGTAATAAGACCCGCGCGCGTTGCGGCGCGGGTACATCGCAAACGTTGAACGGATTAGTCCAAGCATTATGTGATGTGTTAATCATATAATAATGTGCGTTTCGACGTATCCGACTGAACTCAATGTAACCTATAAATGTGTTGCAATTGGATTAAAATGTAAAGCAAATCGAGTTTATACTATACAATCATAACGTATTATATGCGACTCGACTAACTCGAATTTATACCATCAAGTCAAAACATATTATATGTGACCCGATTCATATGTAGGAAACATACAAAATAAAGGCCGAAAGCGTATACCAAATTTACGTCAAAATGTAAAAAAGCAAAGTTTAAAAGTTGAGGGGTCGGTATAAAGCATATGTGCCAAAAACGTAAATTACCAAAGTATAGGTAAAAAATGCAAGTTACAAAAGTAGAGAGTAAAAAAAGGAAAATTCTATATGCAAAAAATATGAATTACAAAACTATAAGCTAAAAGTGAAATGTCACACCCCAACCGATGGCGGAATCATCGGGGCGCGGCACTAGGCGAATCAGATTGCTCAAGAGAATCCATAACAACTATATTGCGATAATATTTAATACATTCGTTATCCCATACTAACAAATAATACAATCACATAAGTTATCACAGATTTCTTGTCCTCTCGAACAATACAAATCCGACGACCTAGATTTTAGTTGAATTTCTAGACTTCCTATCTTGATTTGATACAGTCTGCGATCTAACCTGCAACATACGTTAAAATATTTTGTCAATACAAAAGTATTGGCGAGTATACAGGTTTGATAAGTATAGCATAATAGATTAAAAGTGCTGCGAATTTCCACATGCATAAACGTAATACACGACATATATACTCACAAAACTGATACTACCAACTAAGTCCTCGATGCTCGAATGTACGATGGCATAACTAGACCCCGTCGGGCGCAATAGTACTATACTAGTTGTGGTGGGACGTCGCGAGTATAAGCCCTAGCACATATGCAACTAGCATCACGTATATCTATGCATAACAGTTATTCGCAAGTGATAATTCGATTGATTGAATATTTCGTTTGATGAGTTCGATTTGTTAGAAACGTATGTTACACCCAAAATTCGATTAAAAAAGGGTCAAGTATACTCACAGTGCGTATTTAGCAGGAATACAACTTGTTTGGGTCGGTTGCGAGTACGTATGCGTTAATCATTGAAGGATATAGTAAACGATGTACGGTTAGGCGAGATTAGCATTGAAAAGTCAGTCATCTGGTCGGATGGTGCTCACCCATTCGGATGGGCTCATCCGATCGGATGGCATATGGGCCTGAGTCGGATGGCTGTCATCCGGTCGGATGACAGACTATCCGATCGGATTAGTTGCTGACTCGTGCAGATTGTCAATCGTTCGAACAGGAGTGACTCGCGCGGACTGACTTGTCATCCGTGCGGACTGACATGTCATCCGTGCGGACTGACATGTCATCCGTGCGGACAAGTGTCATCCGTGCAGACTGACTTGTCATCCGTGCGGACTGACATGTCATCCGTGCGGACTGACATGTCATCCGTGCGGACTGACATGTCATCCGTGCGGACTGACATGTCATCCGTGCGGACTTGTCATGTCTGTCTCGCACTCTGAACACTGTTTCCGAGTGTTTAACGGAAGGAATACGTTCGTTTTTACTAGGATAGTGTAATTTCGCACTAACACTTGAAATTTCATCAGTCCCGACCCATTCTAACGGCCGGGAATCACCCCGTTCCATCAGATCTGGTAGTTCTTGATGGTTTTTCATGGTTAGCTCGAAATCGCACAGATTTAGGTGAGATTTGTCATTAAAACATGTGGAAATCACCCGGATCTGAGTCGTTTATAGTGAAATGAGACCCCAACTTGAAGTTCATAAGAACTCTTGGTGACATCACCTCAAAACGCCTCAAATCCGCAGATTTCACGGTTAGATTCTGAGTTTTAAAAGATAGAACGATGTAGAATTGAGTGTAGATTGTAGAAGTACAAGTTTCTAGGTTGAAATCTTACCGGAATCGCGAGGAATCGGGAGAAAAGGGTCTTGGAGCGTGTTTGGTCGAGTAGGAGCTGTCACATCACTGTTCAAGTGATGTGACATGGTATTTATAGGCCACAGAGGAGAAGAAGGGAGTTCTGGCCCGGATTGCCCATCCGTGCGGATGGCCCATCCGTCCGGATGGCTATCCTGACGCGTTGGACTTCTCCGTTTTGATCGTTTTGATAGTTTTCGAAGTGCGTACTTTTCATAGTAAATTTATATTATTATTATATATGTATACATGTCACTAAGGGTCGTATTTACGTATCCATATTCCAAGTTTCGATACTTAACAATCGGTTTCCGTTTCGAGTGTGCGATTATAAGCGACGTTTCACGGCAATCAAGGAGGGTAGTATAGGTCCTCTCTCGACGTCATCGTGAACGTTATTGCGAGTTGTGCCACAATGACTAACGGGGTACTATTCACTCGTATTGTCATCATCGTCACGACGACTGGAGTTACAGCACTCACCCGAGAGTCCTTGTTAGCGTTAGTTGTCTGCGTTTCGACACACCACGGCCACTGAGAAGGGTAGAATAGGTCCTCACTCAATGCCTCCGTGAGTGTTAGTGTTTGTGATAATAGTGTAGTATAGTGATATTGTATTTCGAAAATGTGCGATTATCCTTCGAATAGCGATATATACGATATAGTTACATTATGATCCGAATCTCTGGTGCTAGGCGTAACGAGTATATCGAGTGGTAACAACGCACGAAAGTGCGGGTTGTTACAGTCTCCCCTACTTTAGGAAATTTCGTCCCGAAATTAATCCAATAGGTAGACTTCTAAGAGTTGATCTTGTATGAGTAGCGATACAGCGAGTGATTTGACCGTAAGTTGACAGCGAGGATGTTTCGAATAAAAGAGATCGACTTCGATAGCGAGGAGGCGACGTAGAAAAACAATATCCCACGAGTTGGCGTTCCCAAGTGCTTCGTGTTGCGAAGAATTCGTAAGTTCGATGCGATTGAAAATTTAAAAGAACTTGAAAGGTTTCTCATAACGTAGGGTTAACTGAGTCGATCGTTAAGCAATGTTACAAGAAACGTTTGCTTTTAGATACTCAAAGGAATTTGGATGGAATTTTTTTGAAAATTTTTCCTTTTAACGTGGGGTCAACAGAGTCGATGTTAACCGATATTGCAAGGAAGTTTAGGTTTTTAGACATTTTAAGGAATTCGAAGATGAAAACAAGGGTTACGAAAACTCTCCTATGACATGGGTTCAAGCTGAGCTCGATGTCGAACCAATGTCTTAAGAGGGATTATGTTTTGATGTTGTAAAGGTTTTAAGGAAAACTGGACTTATGGAGCTTTTCTTGGACATGGAGTTAAGCTGATTCGATGTTAATTCCACATCGTGAGAAAATTTCACTTGTCCACCGATTTTAAATAATTTTTTTTTATAAAAGACGTTTTAGTCAGTACAAAAGCTAGTTAATCACCGAGCCCCACTTGGCACTTTCCCACGAAAGTTTGTTAATATGTTTAAAACACTTATATATAGGAAGTACCAGCGGCGTATCCACCATGCTTTGCCCATATTACTTCAGTTTCGTGAGGCGGTGTCATGGGTGCCGATACGACATGGATAGGATTGCGCTTACTCGGCCTAATTGATAGAAGGTCAGACCGAGTATAGGATAGGATCGAATAAGTTAAGCCGGCGAGTTGAATTACGAACGTAGTTGTAGCAGCGTGCACGAGTAGCCCGATGACACGAAACATTTCTGTGTCGTGTCTGGGTAGGCGTCGAGCGACAAGCGATAAGCGAATAGTGTGTTTGCGATTTGATTCCATATTAAACCCACATGGCATGTTTCCACGAGGGTTTCCTAAGATAGTGAAACACCACGTTTGACTAGGTTAGTTTCGCCTCGTGAAGCGATGTCATGTGTATACCACACGGACTGAAATGAATTTCCCAAGCGAGCGATAAACGATACGCGATACACGAATAAGTGGTAGGCTACACACGATAGACGATAAGCGATTTGGTGATTAAGCGAATAACACAAAACACTTGTGATGACGGCGATGATAAACGAATTACATTAATCGGTAGTTGCGTTGCAAGCGATGGAGGTATGTGGTTCGATCTTCGCGGTTCGATTCGATTGATTTACACCACAGAGTTTAACTAACATTAGACCCCACATGGCCCTTTTCCACGAAAGGTCGCTGATATGACTAAAACATCCTGCTTCAACCATATGAGCTTTATTTCGTGGAGCGAGGTCATGTGTGCTAACTTAACACAAATATCAAGATAGCGGTAGACGATTTGCGATAGGTTGATACACAGCAAGCGATATAGTTTCTCATAACAAACGACAGAGATTGCGAGATACACAAGATAAACGATTACGATTAGTCGAGTTTTGTTTCGAATAAGCTTAACGTTACGTTGCGATGCATCACGATTACCGAGGAAGGTAGAATAGGTCCTCACTCAACAATATCGTGGGCGTTAATACGCTTGATGAGATTGATCGCTTTTAGACTTACGACCAGTCTTGCGTTGATGCAATTGTCCTGCGAGGTAGACTCTCCAGAGTCCATCGATGAGGCGATTGCATTGCGTTCGCAGACTTACGACAAGTCTTGCGATGATGCAATTTCAGTTGTTACGCCTTGCGATTGAGTGTAGTGTGTTGAAAATAATCACAATAGTATAATAGGTCTAATAACATTCAACTCCACGTGGCACTTTCTTCACGGAACTTTGGTAGTATGATAAAGCACACCTTGCTCGACCCCTACTACTTTCATCCCGTGATTTGGTGTCACCTTTTGTCAAAACGCTATGGCACCTTAGAATTCACTATGATCTCCGTGCACTGACTCGAATAATCCCGTGTGCACCCGTGATTAATCGTTCCTTGCACGTCTATCGTACCTCGTCCTAAGAGTGTAGTGAGGGTAAAACACATTATCTCGTGATATAGTATATAGTATGTGTGTGAATTTAGTCTAAGTGCGGCGATTATAGAGTGAAAGAGAGATCGAAGACGAGAGTTAACGTTACGCATAGTGGCAACATCGAGTAATAGAGTAGGTTCAAAACTTGGAAATAAACGTCGAAAATCGTATCATTACAACTTTATCCTACGCTTGCTAGATGTCTGATGCTGAAGGCTTTTGCTGGAGCTGTTGTTGTTGTACTCGAGTTCACGGTTCGATGCGGCAGTTGCGGGTGAAGTGACTGTAACGGTTGCAGTTATTGCAATAGCGACAGTCAGCCCCAACTGGATGATGATAGGTACACGAGTAACACTGAGGATGGGCTCCAGTGTAAGCTCGTTTTGGAAACATCGGAACTGTTCGAAGAGGTTTCGGTTGCAGCAGTTCGGTTGTTGATGAGCTCGGGCTTGAATTCTTCCGTTTGCGGTTGGGTTTGTCGGTGTCTTGCGAAGAGATGTCGTCGTGGGAGGATTCGTCTGAGGACTCACTTGCAGAGTCCTTGGCTGATTTGTCGGAAGGTCCGTCGGCAGATTTGTCAGAAGAATCGGCAGTTGATTCGTCCGAAGAATCGTTAGCAGATTCGTTGGAAGAATCGTTAGCAGATTCGTTGGAAGAATCGTTAGCAGATTCGTTAGAAGATTCGTCAGTAGATTCATCAGAAGAATCGTCGACATGTTCGCCTGAAGGATTAATGGCGATTGCTTGATGAGCTTGCTTGACAGGATTCCTTGAGAATAACCCTTCCCTGAGTCGTTTGTTGTTGATTTCTGCGGCTAAGCGGTAGGCTTCTTCGATAGTGGCAGGTCTTGCAGCTTCGACAAAATCACCCACACACTTAGGCAAGCCACGAATGTACTTCGCGACGGCTTTCTCTGGAGTGTTGACTTGACTTGGGCAGATTAAGCTAAGTTGTTTGAACCTTGCGGTGTAGCCAACATTGTCACCTTTGTTTTGCGTGATTTCCCAAAATTCGTTTTCTAGCTTCTGGATCTCGTAAGGGGGACAGTACTCTTTCTTCATGAGCTCCTTCAGCTCATCCCAAGAGAGAGCGTAAGCTGCAGAGATCCCACGTTTGTTACGTTCGGCGGTCCACCAGTCGAGTGCTCGTGATTGAAATACTCCAGTAGCGCAGGTAGTACGGAAACTATCAGGACACCCACTTTGACGAAGGGTAACTTCGATAGAATCGAACCACTGGAGTAGTTGAGTCACGCCTCCTTCACCTGTGAATTCCATCGGGTCACAGGCTTTGAAGTGTTTGTAAAGAAAAGCAGATTGCGGCGCTTCCGTCTTGGAGTCTTCCGAGGCTCGAGAGTTGCTGAGAGAGTGCACTTGAGCGGCAATCCGAGGAATAAGCTTTACCACTTCTTTGGTCACAAGTGATGCGATCCTCTTATTGGCACTTCGTTTGGCTCTCCTCCTAGCTACTCATCTCGAGGTAGAATCGTTGGAAGGCATCTAGACAGGAAGAGACTAGGAATGAGATTCGATCATAATGATTTCTTTTGAGTTTTGCGATGCGATTGAGCGCGTTCAAAACTTGATGCGATAGTATAGTAGTAATGCGAATCACATAGGAGCCATATAGGTGACACGAAGTTCCTAAGTTCTCACACAATGACTTGTTTGTTTATTCGTATATATATATATGTATTTATATATATGTAATTTGTAGTCATACTCATAAAGGTCGACTTAGAGTAAGCGAGGACGCGTTGAGGTGAGAAAACGATAGCGAAGGCGATAGATTATGCATTAGTTTCGTTGCGAACATTCGGATGGCGTTTTAGATTGCGATGGCTGTGCGAATCGTGTGTTTATAAAGTAGGGAGTGAAAATCGTTAAATCGAGAAATCGACAAAGCGTACAGTTTCAAAATGTAAATAAGTTCCAGCCAGTTGTAAAATTTGGCGGTCGTATGATAGAGTGCCTTGGGTGTTTAGGCGTCGACTACCCAAGGTAACCCAACTATATTTAACAAGTTCGTGCGCGTGCTTTGACCTAGAAGACTCCATGCTTCCACTGGGATGCAGCTCATAGCATTCGTCTCCCTAGTCAATCACGTGGCTCGAATTATCATAATAGTCGAGTCCTTGGTGAGAGCTTTTTGAAAACCAGTTTATAGGGAGTGGAACGGCTTACTAAGGTACGGGTTTCACCCCTGACTTAACAGTTTCGTTCCTAATTGTGGTTATGCTCTTTGAATAAATTCGTGAGTTCTACTAGATTTCGAAATGGAGACTTTCGTCGAGATGTGTATGTCACTCCTAACTCGATGAGAGGTTCTTGTGCTGGAAAAATGCGCTGAGTGAGCAATCCTATCGAGAGTTCTTGGTTTTCACACCTGATCTTGATTGGATCGCTCGGTTTCGTTAAGCGAGTATTTTCGAAAACACGTGTATTGTGTCAGCCTTAGGAAAGGCTAGGTAGTATTCCAGCCTTAGGAAAGGCTTCTTCGTGTGAAGCTGTAGTACGCGGTGTTCACACAAAGTTGTAGCCTTTAGCAATTTCGATCGAGAGTATCAAGTAAGCCCAATACAAACCTCACCGAGTTTGTATGAGTCGGCCTGTTGGTACTTAGACTATAGACTAGGTCAATTTCTAAGACGTCGACCCGGACTAGGTCGAGTCTAGCCTAATACCCTATAGTTATGGCTCTGATACCAATCTGTCACACCCCAACCGATGGCGGAATCATCGGGGCGCGGCACTAGGCGAATCAGATTGCTCAAGAGAATCCATAACAACTATATTGCGATAATATTTAATACATTCGTTATCCCATACTAACAAATAATACAATCACATAGGTTATCACAGATTTCTTGTCCTCTCGAACAATACAAATCCGACGACCTAGATTTTAGTTGAGTTTCTAGACTTCCTAGCTTGATTTGATACAGTCTGCGATCTAACCTGCAACATACGTTAAAATATTTTGTCAATACAAAAGTATTGGCGAGTATACAGGTTTGATAAGTATAGCATAATAGATTAAAAGTGCTGCGAATTTCCACATGCATAAACTTAATACACGACATATATACTCACAAAACTGATACTACCAACTAAGTCCTCGATGCTCGAATGTACGATGGCATAACTAGACCCCGTCGGGCGCAATAGTACTATACTAGTCGTGGTGGGACGTCGCGAGTATAAGCCCTAGCACATATGCAACTAGCATCACGTATATCTATGCATAACAGTTATTCGCAAGTGATAATTCGATTGATTGAATATTTCGTTTGATGAGTTCGATTTGTTAGAAACGTATGTTACACCCAAAATTCGATTAAAAAGGGGTCAAGTATACTCACAGTGCGTATTTAGCGGGAATACAACTTGTTTGGGTCGGTTGCGAGTGCGTCTGCGTTAATCATTGAAGGATATAGTAAACGATGTACGGTTAGGCGAGATTAGCATTGAAAAGTCAGTCATCTGGTCGGATGGTGCTCACCCATTCGGATGGGCTCATCCGATCGGATGGCATATGGGCCTGAGTCGGATGGCTGTCATCCGGTCGGATGACAGACTATCCGATCGGATTAGTTGCTGACTCGTGCGGATTGTCAATCGTTCGAACAGGAGTGACTCGCGCGGACTGACTTGTCATCCGTGCGGACTGACATGTCATCCGTGCGGACTGACATGTCATCCGTGCGGACAAGTGTCATCCGTGCGGACTGACTTGTCATCCGTGCGGACTGACATGTCATCCGTGCGGACTGACATGTCATCCGTGCGGACTTTTCATGTCTGTCTCGCACTCTGAACACTGTTTCCGAGTGTTTAACAGAAGGAATACGTTCGGTTTTACTAGGATAGTGTAATTTCGCACTAACACTTGAAATTTCATCAGTCCCGACCCGTTCTAACGGCCGGGAATCACCCCGTTCCATCAGATCTGGTAGTTCTTGATGGTTTTTCATGGTTAGCTCGAAATCTCACAGATTTAGGTGAGATTTGTCATTAAAACATGTGGAAATCACCCGGATCTGAGTCGTTTATAGTGAAATGAGACCCCAACTTGAAGTTCATAAGAACTCTTGGTGACATCACCTCAAAACGCCTCAAATCCGCAGATTTCATGGTTAGAATCTGAGTTTTAAAAGATAGAACGATGTAGAATTGAGTGTAGATTGTAGAAGTACAAGTTTCTAGGTTGAAATCTTACCGGAATCGCGAGGAATCGGGAGAAAAGGGTCTTGGAGCGTGTTTGGTCGAGTAGGAGCTGTCACATCACTGTTCAAGTGATGTGAAATGGTATTTATAGGCCACAGAGGAGAAGAAGGGAGTTCTGGCCCGGATGGCCCATCCGTGCGGATGGCCCATCCGTCCGGATGGCTATCCTGACGCGTTGGACTTCTCCGTTTTGATCGTTTTGATAGTTTTCGAAGTGCGTACTTTTCATAGTAAATTTATATTATTATTATATATGTATACATGTCACTATGGGTCGTATTTACGTATCCATATTCCAAGTTTCGATACTTAACAATCGGTTTCCGTTTCGAGTGTGCGATTATAAGCGACGTTTCACGGCAATCAAGGAGGGTAGTATAGGTCCTCTCTCGACGTCATCGTGAACGTTATTGCGAGTTGTGCCACAATGACTAACGGGGTACTATTCACTCATATTGTCATCATCGTCACGACGACTGGAGTTACAGCACTCACCCGAGAGTCCTTGTTAGCGTTAGTTGTCTGCGTTTCGACACACCACGGCCACTGAGAAGGGTAGAATAGGTCCTCACTCAATGCCTCCGTGAGTGTTAGTGTTTGTGATAATAGTGTAGTATAGTGATATTGTATTTCGAAAATGTGCGATTATCCTTCGAATAGCGATATATACGATATAGTTACATTATGATCCGAATCTCTGGTGCTTGGCGTAACGAGTATATCGAGTGGTAACAACGCACGAAAGTGCGGGTTGTTACATGAAAATTTTGAAAGTCAAAGAGTGGCGGTTTCACCGACTTTGTACTTTAAGTAATATAGAAATTAGTAAAAAGCTAGGGGCTAAAAATGCCAATTGTTAAAGTAGAAGAATAGTAAAGTTAAATAAGGGACTAAAATTGATTACTCCAAAAGTGGAGGGTCGTAGCAAAGCTGAGGGGCTTCAAATGAAATATTGTAAAAGTTTAGAGGGTAGCAAAGCTGAGGGGCTTGAAATACAAAATTGTAAAAGTTTAGGGGGGGTAAGGCAAAGCCCGTGGGGGACTAAAATTAATTACTCCAAAAGTGAAGGGGCCGTTGGAAAGCTGATGGCCTTGAAATGAAGTATTATAAAAGTTTAGGGGGTAGCAAAGGGGCTTGAAACGCAAAATTGTAAAAGTTTAGGGGGTTTAAGGCAAAGCCGATGGGTCACCCTAAGTCGTTTAAGATATAGTAGAATATACAATAACAATGGAATTTGCATGCAGTTACATAATTACTATTTCGCTGCAACCAAATATTCTATTAGGGTTTTGATTTTTAATATTTTAATTTCTGTTTTTAATCAAAGTCGAGTATAAGGTGATTACTATTTTGACACAATCAAATCATCTATTAGGCTGAATGGTATGGTTTGTAACCTCTAGAGGCTCCATTGTAATCTCAACATTTTATATATCTTTTGCTAAATCCCTATTATTATTTTTGATTTTGAATTGTTTTATGTTACTGTAAAATAAAATCTGCGTTTAGAAAAATAAGTGACGATAATTATACATAGGTAGAGGATCCTGTACATTAATCCAGAAGTGTGAGAAGTGTACTATAACACTATATAACACCATATAAACACCGTATAACACTATGTAACACCATATAACACTATGTAACACTATATAACACTATATAACAAATATAACACTATATTTTGTCTGTTAGCATGTCCATGATAGATGTATAGTGTTATATATTGTTATATAGTGTTATATAGTGTTACATAGTGTTATATGGTGTTACATTGTGTTATACGGTGTTTATATGGTGTTATATAATGTTATATATAGTGTTATAATACACTTCTCACACTTCTCACACTTCTGAAATAATGTACACTATTCATACCCTATACATATACGTAAAAACGAATGCCCACTAAAGAAAGAAATAAATAAAGAATAAAACAACTCTTTTAAACATTCACTTAAAAGTTTAAACATGTGAGTTAGTGGTTGGAGGTTTGGATTCTCTAATGGAAACTCAAGTTTAATCTCTATTCGTATTATTTTTGGTGGACTAAGGCAATGAAGGATTTGAGTTAGGCCTTGTGTGAGGTTGTTAGTTTAAATCGCGGGTGTAACAACCCGCACGTTCGTGCGTTGTTACTACTCGTTATACTCGTTACGCCTAGTACCAGAGATTCGGATCATAATGTAGCTATATCGCATACATCGCTATTTCGCAGTATTTTCGCATATTACGCATAGTTTATCGCTATAACACATCACATCGCACGTACTAACACTCACGATGACGTTGAGTGAGGACCTATTCTACCCTCCTCTATAGCCACGATGTGTCGTAACGCAACGCATATTTGAAACGCACAACTCGATTATCGCAACGCAGACTTTGAAATGTGGATATTTATACGACCCTTTGTGACTAATTATAATAAATATATGAATGTGGGTATGAAGATGCGTAACCAAACTATCGCAAAGCTTAACGAACAAAACAAAACATCGAAACGCAATTCGCCGGAGACCACCGATTGAGTGACTGATCGATCGGATGGCCAACCGATCGGATTGCCATCCGATCGGATTGCCACCCGATCGGATTGCCACCCGATCGGACAGCCATCCGATCGGATTGCCACCCGATCGGACAGCCATCCGATCGGATTGCCACCCGATCGGACAGCCATCCGATCGGATTGCCATCCGATCCATGGCACTCCATCACCTTTTCGCCTCTTCACCTATAAATAGCCCTTGTCACATCACTGTTCAAGTGAAGTGACAGCTCTCACTCGACCAGCACGCTTTGGGGCTATTTTCTCTCGATTTCTCGTGATTCTTGTAAGTTTCTACCTCAAATCTTGTACTTCTATGATCTACACGCACTTCTTCATCATATTCACCTTTGAATCCTAATTTTTAACCGTGAAATCAGTGGATTTGAGGTGTTCTCGGATGATGTCATCATGGAGTTCTTATGAACTTCAAGTATTGGACTCATTTCAGCAAGAACAACTCAGATCTGAAGGATTTCCACATGAATCAACAATGTTTTCGCATAGATCTACACATATTCATGATTAAAAGGATTGAAAGATGGTTTTCTAACTTCCTTTCAACTCTTTTACACTCAATGCACTCAAAACCGATAGAATCGGAGCTCGTACTGATCTTCTACTCCATCTTAGTGATGACTCGGTTCAAGATCTGGTTTCTATCAAAGAGACTACCGAGTTCGGGTTAAACAGGAACGACCGTCTTGAACAGTTGACTGATTGGACTAGGGTGATTCCTGTTCGATCTGATCACTTAGGTCATGATAGGGTTTCTGTTGTTTAGCTCGTTATCACACCGTCTCGATCAAAACTGCAAAACTATCAAAACAATCAAGTGTTAAAGAAGATCAAGCCGTTGGGATGGATTCATCCGATCGGACTGCCATCCGATCGGACTGCCAAAAACATTTTTGAAAACTATTCAAGCATCTGAGTGTCGAACGGATTGCCGTCCGATCGGATTGCTATCTGATCGAACAACCATCCGATCAATTGACATTTGGAACTTTGACACTTAATCATTTTCTTAAATTTCAAAGATCATTAGTTCTAACAGATTGCCATCCGATCGGATTGCCATCTGATCAAGTGACCATCCTGCTGTGAACTTGTTCTCACTAGAAATGTCTCGCCAATCGGGTTGCTACCCGATCGAATGACCGTTCGATCGATCGACCTGAAAGGTAGAGATACTCCTCTGTTTTCAAAATGCTACAATGAAAACTTCAAAGCCATCGTACACAAACACATCCTTACCAAACGAGATATCAATCCAATCGAATGGCCATCCGATCGGATGACCATCCGAAAGGATTGACATCCGATCGAGTGGCCATCTGATCGGATTGCCATCCGATAGGATTACCATCCGACACTTGGTTCACCGCCACCGTTTGACGCACTATTCAATGCTTACGCTATCGATCTGTAACCAGGCTAATCTCAAACACGTTCCCTTCAATCCAACCAAGTTGTGTTTACTTGCTAAACACCGACTGTGTGTATACTCGAAACCCTTTTTATCGCATTTTGGGTGTAACATACGTTCCTATTAAATCAAATTTATCAAAACAAATTATTCAATCAAACTGTTTATCACTTGCGAATAACTGTCATGCATATTTACACGTGATGCTAGTTACATATTTGTTAGGACTTATACTCACGAGGTCCCGCCTTAACTAGTATAGTACTATAGAACCCCGACGGGGTGTAGTTAGGATGAATAGCAATCGCAATCGCAGCTCGAGTGACTTAGCTGGTAGTATATATTGTATGCATGTATGTTGAGGTAACTCGTTTATGTATTTGGTAATTCGCATCACTTTTTAACTATTTACGCTACTCTATGAAAACTTGTATACTCGCCAATACTTTTGTATTGACGTTGTTTTAACGTATGTTGCAGGTTTAGTTGCAGCCTACATTAAATCAAGCTAGGAAGTCTAGAAACACACCTAAAATCTAGGTTGTCGGATTTGTATTGTTTGAGAGGACATGAAATTCGTGACAGCTTATGTGATTGTGTTTGTTTATTAGTATGGGATAATGAACTCATTAAATACTGTTGGTGCATCCGTCTGTCGACTTCGTCTTGTATCGAGTCTTGTTTGTAATAGATAGATCAGGGCACGCAAATCGAGAAATCATGTTTAGAGACTAATTTCGCTTGAAATGGACATCAGTCATTTCAAACGAAATCATATGTTTATTTTCGCTTGAAGTGCACAAAGTCATGTTCAAACGGAATTACTGATTCCACTTGAATCATGATTTCGTTTGAGACAGCTTGAAGCGAAATTATCAGCCCTATAAATACTTGTTTCTTGATTTCATTTGTAACGGTTTCGGTCAGTGTAACGAAGTGCTGCCGAAGTGTCCATAGACTTGTAATTGATCTATAATCAATATACGGACAGTTTAAAGTGATTTCTCGTGCATTCTAGCTGAAATAACACTGATACTTGTGTTTCCGCCACTTGTATTGGTGAATAACTCTTCTGATCGACTCATTTGGGTCTGAAAATGATCCTACAAGTGGTATCAGAGCTCAGGAGGAAGAGTTCTAACCATTTCAGCTGCAAAATCTGTTTTCTACTCCTTCTTTTCAAAATTAAACATGTTTCCACGGTTAAAAACGTCTGATTTTCACATATCATGTGCGTAATGTTGTTTTAACAAACCCTAGAAAGTTTCAGAACTAAAATCGACTTAAAACTTGATCAATTGGACCAAAATCAGATCGAATTGCTGACATCATGCTGATTTCGTTTGAAGAGACTTGTTGATTTCGTTTGAGATTGCATCATTTGACTGATTCCGTTTGAAAATCATGGGTAATTCCATTTGAATTAGGAATTTCGTTTGAAAAATTGAGTAATTTCGTTTGAGGACCATATTTCGTTTGAGAATTCCGTTTCAAAGCTGCAATTTCGTTTGAAAGTCCATCAAATTCAGCAATTTCGTTTGAGATAGTTGGTGTTTCAAACGAAATTAGATATATTGTTTGAAAGTGTTTGATTCCGTTTGAGGAAAGCTATTTTGTTTGAAGAGGGATCTCGTTTGATTTTGGTATTCCGTTTGAAACAGTCTGTTTGTGAATCTTTGAAAACTGAAACATGGAGAACGAGTTTTATAATGCGTTTGCTAGTCCGATGACTGTAGCTCAAAACACGATGCTTGAAAATGAAACGGGAACTATGCAAAAACCACCGAAACTTATGGACATTGATGATTTTAGTGGATGGTCTGAATGTTTTGGTAACTGGGTGGAAGCTTATCACCTAGATGCATGGGAACATACTGAAGTTCAATATGTTAGACCCGTTGGGAACGATAAGGTGAAAATACCAATTAGAGAATTAAGTGACGTGGAGAAAAAGAAATACAAAGATGAGAAATTGATGATTAGTTTGTTACAACAAGCGATTAAAGAAGATATCTTGATCTTACTTCAACACAATGGAAGTGCATATTCGATTTGGAAAGAATTAGAAGCAAAGTCCCTTGGTAGTGAAGATATGCTCAGGAATAAGATGTCACTTATGAAGAAAGAATTTGATCTATTCCGTGGTTTGAGAACGGAAAGCACCAAGCAGATTATTGAAATATATTGTAACTTGCTGAAAAACATGACAAGATTGGGCATCAACAAAAATAAAGATGAGTTGATTGAGAAGCTGGCTGATGCGTTGCCACATGATGTTTGGGGAACGTTTCTGATGATGTTGAGGAATAATAGAAAAGAATACAGTGAGCTAACACTGGGTGGGTTCATCAAACATCTTGAAGCTCAAGAGATGGAGCAAAGAAAGATCGCTAGAATGAAGAATTATGATGGAGAACAAGACATCAGATTATATTTCAAAGGTGGTGTTAGTGAAAAGACAAATCTTTCTCCAAAAGTTGAAACTGCTTACAATGTAAAAAGTTCTTCAGAAAGTTCATCTCAGGGATCAAGCAGCAAAACTGGATTCACTTCATTTCCAACATTTGATCCACATTGTTCTACAACAAAAAGTGGCAAAGTTCTTCAATGCAACATTGCTTTGAACCTTGAAAATGATCAGAATTATACCGAGGAAGTTGCTAAAAGCCACATGTCCTTGTTGGTAACTGTGCTTGAATCCTATGGAGGTTTAGTTGCAGGGAGGATCGGAAATCCAATGCTAACGAAAGAGGATTACGATCAAATTGATGCTGAGGAGATGGAATTGATGGATATAAAATGGTGTATGGCTAGTGTGTTGAGACAAGCTGAAAAATTTAAACAAATTACAGGCAGAGATGATTTTCGTGATGCTAATGTTTCAACTTTAGGATTTGATAAGTCTAAAGTTACTTGTTTTCGTTGCAGGGAAAAAGGGCATTTCAAGAGGGAGTGCACCAATCGTGAAGCAAGTGGAGCTCAAAATCCCTTTGGAAACAATGACTACTATAGAAAAGCGATATATCATCAAGTTACTCAATAGCCACATCAACAACAACAGGCACAAACATCTCATGGAAGAAAAGAAATTGAAGATTCAAAGAGAGCATGTCTTGGTAATCAAGATAATGGAAAAGGATTCAGTTGGGATAAATACATTCCAAAAGATAGTTAAACATGTTTGGTAGATCAAGAAGATGAAAAATTGGCAGAAGGTTTCAGTTGGGACGATTATTGTCCAGACAAAGAATTCCTGGCTAAAGGTTTCGTTGCTCAGGTTATTAATGATTATACTGATGAATATTGGGCAGAAAAATACAGAAAAATTAAGGAAGCTGAAGAAGAGAAATGGAAAAGATATGCAGAAGAAGAAGAAGAAGAAAAGAGACAAGCTGAAGCAGAGAAAAAGAAGAAAACTGAAGAAGTTCAAGTGAGAATAGTCAAAGAAGTTCCAGAATTTGAAATCAAAACAGATGCTGATGCAGTCAAAGTTCTAGAGAAGTGTATGAATTGTGAATCTCTGATAAAGCAAAACAATGAACTACTACACAACATCAAAAGGCTGAAAGAATCTTACGATGTTTTGAACAGAGAGATGAATAAGTACCGTGAGTCAAACAGTGAACAGGCTGTAGCAATGAATACACTCAAAGGGGCATACATGAGGCAGCTTGACAATGTCATTTATTACACAGAAAAATGTGCTGAACTTGAGAAGAAATTGGAAACTCAGAAAAATGAAACAAATAGAGTAAATGAATTGTTGAAAGGTTACTCATGTTCTACTTTTATTGTTGACAGGATTTACCCCATTGTGGAAGGAATGAAGACGTTTGAAGAAGATAAGACTTCTGAAGAGAAGAAGTCTGTAACAAAAGAAGATGATGAAGTGAAGATTTCTGGTAAGAAACCAAGTGTTGTCTATAACAAATGTCCACCCCCGGTCGAAAATGGATATTCTCCTCGAAATCCGAATTCTGTAAGAGTCGAAAAGGCAACAAATTTACAGTGGGAGTCTGGGTCATCGGATAACTTGCTAGAAAGTATAGATGTCACGTTCGCGTCGTCTGACACTGATCATGAGTCCGAGTTAATAAAGAAAATGGTCGATCATGTGTTGGATAAGGATGAAACAGAGGAGTCAATGTCGGAGTGAAAATCAGAGTCAAATTCAAAGTTCGACACGTCAATTCAAAAAGCCAAACAGGAAAAACGGGTGTATAATAAAGAATTCTTGTTATCAAAATCTAATTTGGATGACGAACCGATCCAAGTAGCATATACTTTGAAAGATTCTGACAAATTATATTCTGATGAGGCTTTTCCAATAAGAGGTGTTAAACCAGAAATGATTAAAAAGGTTTTCAAACTAACAGAAAATTAATATTTCTGAAATAAAGGATGCAAATCTTTCTGATAAATCTAAACCTTACACTTCAAGAGTTCAACAACGTTTAAACAAGAAAAAAGGTTACAGTTCTGGTTCAGGTTTTCAAAAGAAACCAAACCATAACGGTAATTTCAAAAAGAATGGATTGGGTTTTATTGCACCAAAAAATTATAAAATTGAGAAAATTTATAAACCAAAAGCTGTTTTTGTTTCAGAGAAAACAACTGAAGAAGAAAAGGAGCAAGCATTCAGAAAGCAGACGAACAAAGAATTCCTTGCCAAGAAGCAAGATGAAATGAAGAAAAGCTTAGCTCAGAAGAAGATAGAGACTAGAACCTGTTTTCAATGTAAAACGGTTGGTCACATTGCCAGGAATTGTCCCAAGGCAATACAAACAAAACAGGGAGTCTTTGGTAAACTAAAAGAAAAACTTGTTGAGAAAATCAAACTACCAACAAACCGATTCAAATTTTTTGAGAATTCAATTTATGAGATTGGTGAATGTTCGAAAAGTGTTTTCAAAAGAAAAGAGAAACTTAATAACCAAAAATTGGTTGTTAAGAATTCAAGTGATAATTCTGGTAATGAATCTGATTCCACAAAATCAGAGGAGCCACAGGTTGTTATGAAAAAGGAGATAACGGTTTCGCCATTGGATGATGAGAATTTTCCACCATTGCGGACTGAGAATTTGAAATCTAAAATTGGCAAAGTTGAAATTTCAAATCAATTTTATTCTGATAAGAATAAATTTGATGTTGAAAAAACTTTCAATGGAAATGTGAAACACATTTTTGGAAAAATGGTCGATGGTAAGGCCAAAGGCGTGAAAGAATTCTATGCTTCCCAAAAGAATGTTTACAAGTCTGTTGAAAGTGAGGATGAAAAAGAAGTGGTTACACCCAAGGGTGGTCAGGCCTGGGTGTCAATATTTTTCAAAGAATACAAATCTGACTTGCGGGAGCTCCCAAGTTGGTAATCGCGGAGCATGAATCGACATCTTTCTTATGTTATTTTAAAATAGAAAATTGGTCACTAGTATGACTTGCCGGAACTCCCAGGTTGGTAAGTGAGGAGTAGGAATCGGCATCTTGAGAATTCAACCTACATGTGGTATTGGTTGGTAAGCCATGTGGTTGATAAAGGTTTTTACCTACAAGTGGTAAATCAAGGACATTAAGTTGTACTTGCATTTTCCTACAAGTGGTATTTGGTTGGAAGACAATGTGATGAACCAAACCCCTAACCTACAAATGGTAAAATCAATCAACAAAACTAATTTTCCGAAAAACCATTAGATTAAAACAAACTTAAGTGTTTTGAAATCAATGGGAAAATTGTTTGTTGAGAGGGGGAGTTCTGATTGTTTATGCCAAGTGGATGGCGAATTGAAGCGATTCGATATCAGGTGTCAAGTTACCTGTATAGTTTGTTTTCAAATTTCCTTTTTAATGTGTTTTCATTTTAGGGGGAGTAAGAAATTTCAGAAAATCCAAAAACATTTGAAAAATAAAAAAAAAACATGATAAAATGCAAAAATGAGTTTTGTTGTAAAAAGAGGAAATGATAGAACATCAGTGGACGATAACAGCATGCTAAAAAAATGGAATGTTAAAATGTGATAAACGGTCTCACTAAAGATGTGACGATAGGCTCAGCTAGACTAGTAGATTTGCGATAACGATACAAACTTAAATGAAAAAGCCTAGTTCTAAGTGGGAAACACGGTCAAAATCATAGTACTTAGTTTTGTCCTTCTTGATTGTGTGCCTACTCAATAATCGCTGATTGTTGAAAGACATAAAACTGGTTAAGTTTGTGAACTTTCACAACTTTGCTAAAAAGTCGCTGTGATTGTGTATTTCATTTTGCAAAGATTTAAACTTGTTTGATTTCTTTATTTTGTTTAAGCATTGGACATCCTCTGCGTATACGTGAGTATCGATCTGGATGTTATTGCCTAAACGTTCTGCTTTATTTTCTTTGGTGTTTCGTTTAAGCTTTGGACCTCCTCTGCGTATACGGAAGTATCGACCTGGTGGTTAAAGCCTAAACAACTTCAACTTATTTTTATTTCCTTATTTTGTTTAAACATTGGACTTTCTCTGCGTATACGGAAGTATCGACCTGATTGTTAATGTTTAAACATTCTGCTTTGTTTTCGCACAAATCACAGTTGATAAAAGTTTAAAGGCATTATTTGAGTCAGTGTATTGCATGATGAGGGGATATGCTGAGATCGTGGGGTCCATAAGAGCTTAGTGCAAAATTAATATACCTTAACGTATCAGTAAGCATTTCGAAAGTTTTTAGATTGAGTTTAAGTGGACAACAATATCGTCAATCTATGTGAATCGTTTAGAACTGAAAATGTTTAAAGCTTAACGGTGTTGGTGATTGGTCTCATAAACTGGTATGATTCTCTTACACAAACTCACAAAAATATTGTCTGTAAATATTTCTTTACCGCATTTCATTACATTCAAAAATCCAAAAACATTTTCGGTGTGTTTTAGCATAAATTTTGAAAAATACAAAAAGATTTTCGACAACTGATGTTGGAGAGCTGATTTTCAAAATTCCAAGTGCTAAACTTGATGAACAGGTTTGGGAAAGAATGTATAAAGAAGTTGTGTTTTCAAGTGGTTATCAAAGATTAAATCATTTTTTGAATGATACCTGCAAGTGGTTTCTATATTTGCAAAATTTTAAAATTTGTGCAACTTATTTTTTAGTAGAGTTATGCAGGTTAGACAGGTTCCAATACCTGAGTTAGATAAGTACTAGGTTACGATCTAAGAACCTGTGGAAAATGAATTCCAGACTGCGATCCCAGCTTAGCGAAAGGGGGAGTCTGAGGATATCAAGAGGGAGTCTGAAGTTTGTAGAGCCAGATTCAGATCCTGAAGATTACGAGAAAGAGAAAGAGATTGATTGAAGATGCTTACAATGGAGAATGTTGGAGAGAGCGAGTAGACTGATAGAGAATGAAGGTTTGACAACCGAAGTCTCGACACCGAAGACTTCGTCAACATCCGAAGGGGAGTCTGTTGGTGCATCCGTCTGTCTACTTCGTCTTGTATCGAGCCTTGTTTGTAATAGATAGATCAGGGCACACAAATCAAGAAATCATGTTTAGAGGCTAATTTCGCTTGAAATGGACATCAGTCATTTCAAACGAAATCATATGTTTATTTTCGCTGGAAGTGCACAAAGTCATGTTCAAACGGAATTACTGATTCCTCTTGAATCATGATTTCGTTTGAGACAGCTTGAAGCGAAATTATCAGCCCTATAAATACTTGTGTCTTGATTTCATTTGTAACGGTTCCGGTCAGTGTAACGAAGTGCTGCCGAAGTGTCCACAGACTTGTAATTGATCTATAATCAATATACAGACAGTTTAAAGTGATTTCTCGTGCATTCTGGCTGAAATAACACTGATACTTGTGTTTCCGCCACTTGTATTGGTGAATAACTCTTCTGATCGACTCATTTGGGTCTGAAAACGATCCTACAAATACTGTCGCAATTTAGTTGTTATGGATTCTCTTGAGCAATCTGATTCGCCTAGTGTCGCGCCCCGATGATTCCGCCATCGGTTGGGGTGTGACAGATTGGTATCAGTTAGGCCAGACATGACCTAGTCCGGGTCGATGTCTTAGAAACGACCTAGTCTATAGTCTAAGTACCAACGGGCCGACTCGTACGAACCCAGTAGGATTTATACGGGCCTACTTGATACTCTCATTCGAATCCGCTAAAAACACTACAACTTCGCGTGAACACCGCCCACTACAACTTCACGCGAAGAGCCTTTCCTAAAGCTGGAATATTACTTAGCCTTTCCTAAGGCCAACACAATACACACGCTTTCAAAAAATATTCGCATAACACAACCGAGGGGTCCAGTCGAGATCAGGCGTGAAAACCGAGAACTCTCGATAAGATCGCTCACGCAGTGCATTTTTTTAGCACGAGAACTTTCTGATGAGCTAGGAGTGACATCCATATCTCAACGAAAGGCTCCATTTCAAAATCTAGTGGAACTCCCGAATTTATTCGAAGGGCACAACCACGGCTAGGAGCGAAGTTATTAAGTCAGGGGTGAAACACGTATCTTAATAAACCGTTCCACTCTCTACAAAATGGCTTTCAAAAGCTCTCCCCAAGGACTCGGCTATAACGATAACTCGAGCCACACGATCACTAGGAAGACGAATGCCATGAGCTGCATCCCAGTGGAAGCATAAGTCTTCTAGAGTAACGCGCGTGCACGAACTTGTTGGGTATAGTTGGGTTACCTTGGGCAGTCAACGCCTAAACACCCGAGACACTCTATCTATTTTTTTAGCATATGACTTGCCGATTTTACGCTTTACCGAACCTATTTATGCTTATGTGGCTACGATTTAAAACTTTACGCTTTATCGATTTCTCGATTTATCGATTTTCGCTCCCTGCTTTTTTAAACACACAAGTCGCGCAACCATCGCAATCTAAAACGAAAACCGAATGTTCGCAACAAAGCTAATGTCTAATTACTGCTCTCGCTCCCTCTCTCTGCATCGCGTCCTCACGCTATCTATGCAAGCATAAAGGTATAGTTTATACGAACCTATATATATACATATACAAGCAAATCAATTGTGTGGGAATTTAGGAATCTCATGTCTCCTATGTGGCTCCTATGTGAAGTCTAATATATTAATCGCAACAAGTTTTGATCGTGCTCAATCGCATTGCAAAACTTAAAAATCATTATGATCGAATCTCACTCCAAATCTCTCTCTGTCTAGATGTCTTCAAACGACTCTACATCGAGACAAGCAGCTAGGAGAAGAGCCAAACAAAGCGCCGAAAGGAGGATTGCCTCGCTTGTGGCCAAGGAAGTGGCCAAGGTCATTCCTCAAATTGTTGCTCAAGTGCACTCTCTCAGCAACTCTCGAACCTCGGAAGACTCTAAAATGGAGGCGCCGCAATCTGCTTTCCGCTACAAACACTTCAAAGCCTGTGACCCGATGGAGTTCACGGGTGAAGGAGGTGTGTCCCAACTACTCCAGTGGTTCGATTCTATCGAAGTCACCCTTCGTCAGAGTGGGTGTCCCGATGGTTTCCGTACTACTTGCGCTACCGGAGTATTTCAATCGTAAGCACTCGACTGGTGGACAGCCGAACGTAACAAACGTGGGATCTCCGTAGCTTACGCTCTCTCTTAGGATGAGCTGAAAGAGCTCATGAAGAAAGAGTACTGCCCTGCCCACAAACTCCAGAATCTAGAAGACGAATTTGGGAAATCAAGCAAGTCGAAGGTGACAATACTGGCTACACCGCAAGGTTCAAACAGCTTAGCATAATCTGCCTAAGTCAAGTCAACACCTCAGAAAAAGCCATCACGAAGAACATTCGCGGCTTGCCTGAATGTGTGGGCGATTTTGTCGAAGCTGCAAGACCAGCTACCATCGAAGAAACCTATCGCTTGGCCGCAGAAATCAATGACAAACGTGTCTTGGACGGATTTTTCTCCAATAATCCTGTCAAACAAGCTCATCAAGCAATCGTCATCAACTCTTCCGACGATTCCTCCGACGATACTACCGACGATTCTTCAGGTGAGTCCTCGGACGAACCCTCCAACGCCAACGCACCGCTTCAGGAAGCTCAGCCTGTAACAACCCTCATTAAAAATCCTATTTATATTATTATTTTATTCAATAGGAAACCCTAATTGAGACACCCAAGTGATTCTACGCGAAACCTACAAATTTCAGAACAATCAGAATCAGGATCAGGGCCCCTAAAACTCAGGGGGGGATAAACCCTAGTTGGTATTATCTTAACAGATTTACGTGTACGTTGAATTTTAACGCGAAACCAACTCAGCTAAGCTACCTGGACACGTACCTACCCTACCCTAAAAATGTCACCACAGGCGAGTCGCGACAGGTGACATGGATTCTGTCGCGACACGCGGGGGATGCCAAATTCGGGTATAAATACAGGGGTCTGGGACTTGATTTCTGGCTTCAGAACGACGAAAAACTTCGAAATATACATTGAGTTATGCTATGTTTATCACAATTAACACACACGGTTCACTAAATCGACGCCGCAATCAGGGTATTAGCACGATCGCTGCTACGATTCATTTTCCGACGATCAATATATCCAATGGATGTTTAAGTGCCGCCCACATTAGGGTTATACTTAATCGTTCGTCATTAATTTGACGGATCATCGTTAATTCGATGGATTAAGTATTATACTTTGTCGTTCGTCATTAATTTGACGGATTATCGTTAATTCGATGGATGAAGTATTGCACTTTGTCGTTCGTTGTGAGAATTTGATCTCGTGAGTTATCGTAAATGCTGTATTAAGTTACCTACCTAGTTCGTATGCACTAGACTACAAGGCTAAATCAATAGGCTAAGCTCTGCCTATATAAATCTGCAATATATCAAGGCTTATCTGTAGACTAAACTTTGGCCGTATGAATCTGCATGATTATATGTGAGTCATTCTACTTTTCTCACAGTTTGTGAGTTATTCTCTTTTTATCAAATTACTTTACAAAACCCTATTTATTTCAAAGTTATAATTACAGGGATTAAGTTTATGTAATCACCATATTACAGCCGGTATGTGGGGTTTTGTATACATTACTTGATAATCTTCACCATTGGGGCAGCCAATGGGTGATATGACCATAGTCACAGACACCATTGGACGGAAGGGCCAATGGGTCGAGTGACAAAGTACTGTGGGTAATTGGTTTGATATCAGAAACATTGTAATCTTCCTTAATACTGTAAATTATAACAAATGTGTCATTTTAGTAAATAGAATGATTCACTCAGTATTTCCCGCTGACAAAACCTTTTTAAAATACTTTTCAGGTAATTACAGTAGATTGGAGTAATAGATGGATACGGCACTGAAAGGCATCAAGAAGTGGCTTATTTTATTAATTAAATCAAATTAAGAAATGTTGTTTTATGTAATCAAATTTATTTTTATTAAAGCTACCATTGTAAACATGGATTTATTCCATCTATTTAATTTAATAAAATCCGGTGTTTCTAAACTCTGATAATTTTCCTAACTCACGGTCCTGATAAAATTTCCGCTGCAACGTTTTCAAAATAATCACCGGTACCACTGGGCTGTTCACGGCTCCCGATTCCGTCCAGGGTGGGTCGGGGGTCGTGACACAGCCCAACCGCAAACGAAAGACCATGAGCCCAAACTCTTCAACAACTGAACTGTCGCAACCAGAACCTCTCCAAGCAATTCCAGTTCACTCGAAGCGCGACTACAACGGAACTCATCCCCTGTGTCTCATATGTACGTATCATCACCCACCAGAAGCTAGTTGTCGCTTTTGCGCAAATTGCAACTGGTATGGTCATCTTACCCAGCACTGTCGCACGGGGCCACAGACTTCAGGAATTCCAGCAACAATCGTAGTCTTCGTAGAAGTCCTCAACAGCAACATTAGTTACGCTTCCAATGTTGTTGTAATTGTGACAACCCTCGAATTTACATGTAACCGTACAGTTTATTAATAATAATTAATGTGCTTAACGACTGTGTGGAATCACTTAACTGCTTTCTGATATCCATGTTATGCTTACACGTACTTGTTAATATACTAATAGTGTACAGAGAAGTTACTAAATAGTCCTGTGTAATTTCCTAAGTGTTAGAAATTAAAAACGTTACAAAAATATACATATAGGACGCTTTGCGGATTAATTAAGCAGTTTAGCGGAACAGTGTCAAACCGAACAACCGGACTTTACCCGGAACATGAAAATATTATTACTTTCACTATTTATATTTTTCTGAGCCAGTTAGGGTCCCTGATTACCCTAACACCCGTCATAACACGCCATGCTTAACTAACTAAGTTAAACACTTAGTTAACCTACTTAACTTAAACTTTACTCTAACTAACCTAGTTACAATCGAACCAACCCCCCCCCCCATCATAACCGCCCCTAACCATGGGGAGACATGATTGTACAATCAAGATTATTTTAATTATCATGGCTTAATATCTAGTGAACACATCTACCATTGGATAATACTCTCATAATTTGCCTATAAGTATAAACCATTACACATTTGATCTTTCATCACTAAACAACACACTCACAAACTCTCTTGCCCTCCCTTCACTCTCGGCCGAACACCCCAGCCCCTTACACCCACTTTCGGTCCTTGATCATTCCATTCCAAGTAGATACAAGCTTTACGGGTCGCGTATTAGGAGCTTTGGTGCACTCGGAACGCGAAGGACCACTTCCGTTAGCTTTTATCCACCCATTTTTCATCAAGATTCTTCCCTAGCCCCGAGCTAGAGGTATATCACTTAAAACTCGCTCTTGAACGTATCTAGAGTGGTTAATAAGAGTTTCGTCGGTTAAAAATTACGAACATATAAGATCAAAGTCTAAAAGTTTACTAAAGTAATGAACAAGGTGGTTAATGGATGAATATGTATATAAATCATGTAGATCTTGTGTGATTATGATGATTGGGTGATTATCTGATGCTTTACTGAATGATATTAGTATATGATGTTGTTGTGGTCACTAAACTTGTTAAAGGAATCGATCGAACACGATTTAGAAGGTTAAACACAAAAGAATCAGAATCTGTCTAACTATTACAGCCCACTTCTGTTGGCTGTAAACAGGTCTTAACCTCAACGAAAAATCGATATTTTGAATCTAAAATATGTTATTATGAAATACGGTTCTAATGGCACCGGAATCGTAATTTTTGGACTCCGTTTACTATTTTTAAAGTGTTAATTTGTAACAGCTACTTAAGCTGAATTTTGACAGCAATAAATGGGTGTCGTACTTTCGGTCATAACCTGAGTTTTGTGATGAATCGGACCATGAAAATTTTACTGTAGATGATAACTGAAGTATTTGTAATTACCCCACTGGAATTTCGCAAATCGGACTTACGATGAATTTTTAATAAATTGTTTCGTGGACTGTGGTCAGAAATACATAAATCTGAGTTCAGTCCCGAATATGAATTTTTATAAAATATTGGTGATGAACCGGACCCCGATATTTTTACACAATAAAATATGGAACGTTTAAGACATTCTGTAAAAATTTGGGAATTTTTGGAACATGTTAACTATTTTATTAAAATCCCCGAAAACAGCCCAGTTTCGAGTATAAAAGCTGAAACGACATAAGTAGTGATTTGCGTGTCTAAATGTCGAGTATGCTATCTGTGAATGATTTGACATGTTATATATGTTATGTGCATTATCGTATGTTTGATTTTGAGTGGGGAATGGACCGGAAACTTAGATGGGCATAAACCGTTACAGTGATGCATGTTATGTGATAGATACGTGTAGGAACTTTGTGTTCTATTTGAAAGCCACTAAATGACTAACTGGTAAATCATACTAGGACGTGATTGACCGACCTTGACTGTTAGCTATATTGAGAATCTAACCGAACAAACCGAGGTGAGTTCACACACTTTCTAAGGCATGGGATTCCCGGTGGTTTGGGAATGGGTTAAAGAATTAAAATTAAATCTACATATCCTCCTTGGGTAGGATATGTACGGCCATCCTCCATAGAGCGGATGCCATTATTAATCCTACGAATTCTCCTGGTGTAGAATACGTACGTTCGTCCTCCTGGTGCAGGACAACAACCTTAAAACTAGCTAGACAAAACTCTATCATGAAGTCCCTCAATTTATATCGACTTAATCGCCGAGGCCAATGGCGAGCGGGTCATTAGTTAATAGCGCTATTAGGTTTAACAAACCTCACACCGTGCCAGTCGGACGGGCGTGTACTAATGGACTATGGCAGACTGTCAGTGATGATAGACACTGATATAGGGCACAACTTATTTGCGTAGCAGTCGATATCATTCCGTCTAGTAGTTCAAACGGGGAAAACCCCCACTGATCATGGTTATGGATTGGGTAAAGAAAAAGAGAAATGGTTAAACATACTTTCAACTACGGGGTAACCCCCACGGCAAATAAGCCAACGAAAGTCAAACCACGTTTTCAGAAACAACTTAAAACTAAACAACCAAACGTGAACTCACTCAACTTTGTTGTTGACTCGTTGTTACATGCCTTACAGGTCACTAAATGCTTGGAGCTTGCACTTGAAGGAGTCGTTGTGGTGTACGGACTATTATGTTCCGTGCTTAATGTTTAAATCCTTATGAACTTACTAAACTAGCGTTTTGAAACTTTAACTTATGAACTATGGACTTATGCTTTTGAACTCACGTTTATGCTTCCGCTGTTTAAACCAAACAAGGTTAACTAGCTTTGGTCACCAATCGTATTATGTTTGGTTTTATTTACTTAATTGTGTTGTTCAATATGATTGGTGGCTCGATCCTGGTCATGTCACGCCTCCAAGCGGTGATACTCCGCATGGTGGATTTTGGGGGTGTGACAGATTGGTATCAGAGTCATTGGTTATAGTGAACTTGGTTTTTAATAAGGGAAAAAGTTTTTATTAAAACCAGACTATAACCTGTACAGTGCTCAACGATCCACAACGACGCTTCGCTCCACGTGCAAGGCTCGACACCATAAGTGGTATGATTATGTTATATTGTCGGTTAGATAGTTCTCACTGTGCATTAGATAACGTGATAATTGCTATTTGAACCTTGTGTGCTTACTCTCTAATGTCGTCCCACACACTTACACACTTTCGCGACACTTTCCTCACTTACGTTGCTTCATTATGAAGATCATGAGCGGACGCGAAGGACGTATCAACCTCACTCAAGCCCAGTTGACGGCTTTGATCAACGAACGAGTTGCGGAGGCACTCGCAGCTAACCCTGCAGGAGGTATAACCTGCCATACCAACTCACCTTAGGACATTTAGATCCTACCTTCGCAAACCAACCCTCGTGCTTAATCTTGTCTTTTATTCTCGCGCAACAGGTCAACATGCTCAACCTCCTGTGTGCACGTTCAAGACGTTCATGGACTGTCGACCTACCACTTTCAGTGGCACCGAAGGAGCAGTGGGCCTTCTTCACTGGTTTGAAAAGCTTGAGACAGTTTTCGAGATGTGCAAATGCCCCGAAGACCGTAGGGTGAAATATGCTACCGGAACACTTGAAGGAGCTGCGTTAACCTGGTGGAAGGCACAGGTTCAACTACTAGGACTGGCAGTTGCTAATGCCACGCCCTGGAATGGTTTCAAAGAGCTGATCAAAGAGGAGTACTGTAGTCGGGATGACATCCACAAGCTAGAAGTGGAATTTTACAATCTGAAGATGACAGGATCTGAGATTGAGGCGTATACCAAGAGGTCGAATGAACTGGCCATCCTGTGCCCAACTATGGTGGACCCTCCCATCAAACGTATTGAGCTTTACCTCAAGGGCCTTGCACCAGCGATTCAAAGTCACGTAACTTCAGCCAACCTGGGTACCATTCAGCAAATTATCAAGTTGGCTCATCGTCTCACCGACCAGGCGGTGGAGCAAAACAGGCTACCCAAACGTATCAGTGCCACAGCTACTTCTGATGCACCTACCGACAACAAGCGAAAATGGGATGGGAACTCCGGAAGGGGGTCTACTTCAGTTCAGTCTCAACAGCGAAAGAGTGATGACTACCAGAGTCCCGGTCAGCAATCTTCTGGTAATCAAGGACAGGGTGGATACCGAGGAAACCACCCCAAGTGCAACCGGTGCAACAAGCATCACAGCGGGCAGTGCAACAAAGGTCGATGTCAGAGATGTCACAGGCTGGGCCATGAAGCCAAAGATTGCAGGAGCCCACGTCCTGCGAATCAGAATCGCCAACAACAACAACAAGCCCCACAGAACCACCAGCAACAACATCAGCAGGGAAATAAAGGATGCTTTCAGTGTGGCGCTGAAGGCCACTTTAAGAGGAACTGCCCCCAGTTAAACCAAAACCATAACAATAACCAAGGAAATGGGAACCACAATGGGAACAACAATGGAGGCGGAAATGGGGGAGACAACAATGGCAACGGGGCAAGGGGTCGTGTGTTCGTGATTGGTCAGGGAGAAGCAAGGAACGATCCCAACGTTGTGATGGGTAAGTTTCTTCTTGACGACTTCTTCGTTACTGTTTTATTCGATTCGGGTGCCGATACTAGTTATGTGTCCGTAAAAGTTAGCCAAATTCTTAAGCGCACCCTAACACTCCTGAACACCAAACACACGGTAGAACTAGCTAACGGTAAAAGTCTTGAAGCCACACACGTAGTTAAAGGTTGTAACCTCGTCTTAGCTGGTCAGACTTTCCCTATCGATCTTGTTCCTATCACACTTGGTAGTTTCGACGTCCTTATTGGGATGGATTGGCTATCTCATCATCAAGCGGAGATTGTTTGCAAGGAGAAAATCATCCGCATTCCTCGTTCTGATAAAGAACCCCTCGTGATTCGTGGCGACAAGAGTGGTGCTGTCGAAGGCATCATCTCTTTCCTTAAGGCCCAGAAGTGTTTGCGAAAGGGCCACACTGCCATTTTAGCACTCGTTACTGACACATCCACGGAAGAGAAGAGAATTGAAGACATCCCTATTGTGCGCGAATTTCCCGAGGTATTTCCTGAGGAATTACCTGGCCTTCCTCCTCATCGCCAAGTTGAGTTTCAAATCGAGCTAGCTCCTGGAGCAGCGCCAGTAGCTCGAGCACCATATCGTCTAGCCCCATCAGAACTCGAAGAACTGTCCACACAGCTACAAGAACTCTTGAAAAAGGGTTTTATACGTCCGAGCTCTTCACCCTGGGGATCTCCAGTCTTGTTCGTGAAAAAGAAAGACGGTACCTTCAGGATGTGTATTGACTATCGCGAACTTAACAAGGTGACTGTGAAGAATCGTTATCCTCTTCCACGTATTGACGACTTGTTTGACCAGTTGCAAGGGTCGAGCTATTACCCCAAGATTGATTTGAGATCGGGATACCATCAGCTGAGAGTCCGAGATGAGGACGTCTCCAAAACAGCATTCAGAACTCGTTACGGCCATTACGAGTTTCTGGTTATGCCATTCGGGCTGACGAATGCACCGGCAGTCTTCATGGATCTCATGAACCGAGTGTGCAAGCCTTACCTGGATAAGTTCGTTATTGTGTTCATCGATGATATCCTGATCTATTCTAAGAGTCAGGAGGAACACGAGCAGCATCTACGACTTATGCTGGAACTTCTTCGAAAAGAACAGTTGTATGCCAAGTTTTCGAAATGTGATTTCTGGCTTCGCGAAGTCCACTTTCTAGGCCACGTGGTAAACAAGGATGGAATTCATGTGGATCCATCTAAGGTTGAATCGATCAAGAACTGGCCCGCACCCCGCACACCAACAGAAATCCGCCAATTCTTGGGTTTGGCCGGATATTACAGAAGGTTTATAAAAGATTTCTCCAAGATTGCGCAACCTCTCACTTCACTGACTCAGAAGGGCATCATCTATCGTTGGGGTGATGCACAGGAGTCCGCGTTTCAACATCTAAAGGATAGACTTTGTAGCGCGCCTATCCTCTCATTGCCAGAAGGCACCGATGATTTCGTGGTTTATTGCGACGCTTCCATCCAAGGACTTGGTTGCGTATTGATGCAACGTGACAAGGTCATTGCCTACGCATCGCGCCAACTTAAAGTTCACGAAAGAAACTACACTACTCACGATCTGGAGCTGGGAGCAGTTGTATTCGCGCTTAAGATATGGAGACATTACCTGTACAGTACCAAGTGCACCATTTACACCGACCACAGGAGTCTCGAACATATCTTCAAGCAAAAAGAGTTAAACATGCGACAACGCCGATGGGTCGAACTCTTGAATGATTACGAATGCGCTATCAAGTATCATCCGGGCAAAGCCAATGTTGTGGCTGACGCCCTCAGTCGAAAGGATACTTTACCTAAGCGTGTACGAGCATTACAGCTTACCATCCAATCCAACCTTCCCGCTCAGATTCGAGATGCCCAGGCCGAAGCATTGAAAGCAGAGAACATCAGGGCTGAGTCCCTACGAGGATCGAGGCAGCGGCTAGAACAAAAGGAAGACGGTGCCTACTATGTTAACGGACGCATCTGGGTTCCATTTTATGGCAACTTACGCGAGCTTGTGATGGATGAAGCACATAAGTCTCGTTATTCTGTACACCCTGGTTCAGACAAGATGTACCACGACCTCAAGACTACGTATTGGTGGCCTGGCATGAAAGCCCACATAGCAACCTACGTCAGTAAGTGCTTGACTTGTGCGAGAGTCAAGTCTGAATATCAGAAACCATCAGGCCTACTTCAACAACCGGAGATCCCGAAATGGAAATGGGAGCAAATTTCCATGGATTTCGTTACCGGCCTGCCCAGATCTCAACGCGGAAACGATACCATTTGGGTGATCGTAGATCGATTAACCAAGTCTGCGCATTTTCTGGCCATCAAGGAAACGGATAAGTTTTCTACTCTTGCAGACATTTACCTAAAGGAAGTGGTATCAAGGCACGGGGTGCCCATCTCTATTATAACTGATCGTGACGCACGTTTTACTTCTGAACTGTGGCAAGCAATGCACAAGTCCTTTGGCTCACGTTTAGATATGAGCACCGCTTATCACCCGCAGACGGATGGGCAATCTGAACGCACCATCCAAACCCTTGAAGACATGCTTAGGGCATGTGTAATCGATTTTGGTAACGGCTGGGAAAAGCACCTCCCGCTAGTGGAGTTCTCATATAACAACAGCTACCACACCAGCATCCAAGCCGCTCCGTTTGAGGCATTGTACGGACGCAAATGCCGATCGCCTCTCTGTTGGGCAGAAGTTGGTGACAGCCAAATCACTGGCCCAGAACATGTGGTAGATACCACCGAGAAAATTGCTCAGATACGACAGCGAATGGCGGCAGCTCGTGACCGTCAGAAAAGCTATGCTGATAAGGGAAGAAAACCACTCGAGCTCCAGGTTGGGGATCGAGCGCTACTCAAAGTCTCACCTTGGAAAGGTGTAGTCCGCTTTGGCAAACGAGGCAAACTCAATCCGCGTTATATCGGACCGTTCAAGGTCATTGAGAAAATTGGCCAAGTCGCCTACAGGTTGGATCTACCTGAAGAACTCAGCGGAGTTCACAACGTATTCCACGTATCAAATCTGAAGAAGTGTCTGTCAGATGAGACCTTCATAGTTCCTCTCAAGGAACTCACAATCGACGACCAGCTGCGGTTCGTCGAGGAACCAGTAGAGATTACTGATTGAGATGTTAAGATTCTCAAGCACACAAGAATACCTCTCGTTCGAGTTCGTTGGAATGCTCGTCGTGGCCCAGAGTATACCTGGGAACGAAAAGACCAAATGAAACTCAAGTATCCCCAACTGTTTAAGAAAAACGCAACCACTACTGAGGCTGAAGCTACCGCAGAATTTCGGGACGAAATTCCAAATCAACGGGGGGATGATGTGACACCCCAGGAAAATCTGGAAGACAACGCAACTTAACTAGCTTCCTCAGTAACCACGCGCTAAATTTCGGGACGAAATTCTCTTAACAGGGGGAGAATGTGACAACCCTCGAATTTACATGTAACCGTACAGTTTATTAATAATAATTAATGTGCTTAACGACTGTGTGGAATCACTTAACTGCTTTCTGATATCCATGTTATGCTTACACGTACTTGTTAATATACTAATAGTGTACAGAGAAGTTACTAAATAGTCCTGTGTAATTTCCTAAGTGTTAGAAATTAAAAACGTTACAAAAATATACATATAGGACGCTTTGCGGATTAATTAAGCAGTTTAGCGGAACAGTGTCAAACCGAACAACCGGACTTTACCCGGAACATGAAAATATTATTACTTTCACTATTTATATTTTTCTGAGCCAGTTAGGGTCCCTGATTACCCTAACACCCGTCATAACACGCCATGCTTAACTAACTAAGTTAAACACTTAGTTAACCTACTTAACTTAAACTTTACTCTAACTAACCTAGTTACAATCGAACCAACCCCCCCCCCCCCATCATAACCGGCCCCTAACCATGGGGAGACATGATTGTACAATCAAGATTATTTTAATTATCATGGCTTAATATCTAGTGAACACATCTACCATTGGATAATACTCTCATAATTTGCCTATAAGTATCAACCATTACACATTTGATCTTTCATCACTAAACAACACACTCACAAACTCTCTTGCCCTCCCTTCACTCTCGGCCGAACACCCCAGCCCCTTACACCCACTTTCGGTCCTTGATCATTCCATTCCAAGTAGATACAAGCTTTACGGGTCGCGTATTAGGAGCTTTGGTGCACTCGGAACGCGAAGGACCACTTCCGTTAGCTTTTATCCACCCATTTTTCATCAAGATTCTTCCCTAGCCCCGAGCTAGAGGTATATCACTTAAAACTCGCTCTTGAACGTATCTAGAGTGGTTAATAAGAGTTTCGTCGGTTAAAAATTACGAACATATAAGATCAAAGTCTAAAAGTTTACTAAAGTAATGAACAAGGTGGTTAATGGATGAATATGTATATAAATCATGTAGATCTTGTGTGATTATGATGATTGGGTGATTATCTGATGCTTTACTGAATGATATTAGTATATGATGTTGTTGTGGTCACTAAACTTGTTAAAGGAATCGATCGAACACGATTTAGAAGGTTAAACACAAAAGAATCAGAATCTGTCTAACTTTTACAGCCCACTTCTGTTGGCTGTAAACAGGTCTTAACCTCAATGAAAAATCGATATTTTGAATCTAAAATATGTTATTATGAAATACGGTTCTAATGGCACCGGAATCGTAATTTTTGGACTCCGTTTACTATTTTTAAAGTGTTAATTTGTAACAGCTACTTAAGCTGAATTTTGACAGCAATAAATGGGTGTCGTACTTTCGGTCATAACCTGAGTTTTGTGATGAATCGGACCATGAAAATTTTACTGTAGATGATAACTGAAGTATTTGTAATTACCCCACTGGAATTTCGCAAATCGGACTTACGATGAATTTTTAATAAATTGTTTCGTGGACTGTGGTCAGAAATACATAAATCTGAGTTCAGTCCCGAATATGAATTTTTATAAAATATTGGTGATGAACCGGACCCCGATATTTTTACACAATAAAATATGGAACGTTTAAGACATTCTGTAAAAATTTGGGAATATTTGGAACATGTTAACTATTTTATTAAAATCCCCGAAAACAGCCCAGTTTCGAGTATAAAAGCTGAAACGACATAAGTAGTGATTTGCGTGTCTAAATGTCGAGTATGCTATCTGTGAATGATTTGACATCTTATATATGTTATGTGCATTATCGTATGTTTGATTTTGAGTGGGGAATGGACGGGAAACTTAGATGGGCATAAACCGTTACAGTGATGCATGTTATGTGATAGATACGTGTAGGAACTTTGTGTTCTATTTGAAAGCCACTAAATGACTAACTGGTAAATCATACTAGGACGTGATTGACCGACCTTGACTGTTAGCTATATTGAGAATCTAACCGAGCAAACCGAGGTGAGTTCACACACTTTCTAAGGCATGGGATTCCCGGTGGTTTGGGAATGGGTTAAAGAATTAAAATTAAATCTACATATCCTCCTTGGGTAGGATATGTACGGCCATCCTCCATAGAGCGGATGCCATTATTAATCCTACGAATTCTCCTGGTGCAGAATACGTACGTTCGTCCTCCTGGTGCAGGACAACAACCTTAAAACTAGCTAGACAAAACTCTATCATGAAGTCCCTCAATTTATATCGACTTAATCGCCGAGGCCAATGGCGAGCGGGTCATTAGTTAATAGCGCTATTAGGTTTAAGAAACCTCACACCGTGCCAGTCGGACGGGCGTGTACTAATGGACTATGGCAGACTGTCAGTGATGATAGACACTGATATAGGGCACAACTTATTTGCGTAGCAGTCGATATCATTCCGTCTAGTAGTTCAAACGGGGAAAACCCCCACTGATCATGGTTATGGATTGGGTAAAGAAAAAGAGAAATGGTTAAACATACTTTCAACTACGGGGTAACCCCCACGGCAAATAAGCCAACGAAAGTCAAACCACGTTTTCAGAAACAACTTAAAACTAAACAACCAAACGTGAACTCACTCAACTTTGTTGTTGACTCGTTGTTACATGCCTTACAGGTCGCTAAATGCTTGGAGCTTGCACTTGAAGGAGTCGTTGTGGTGTACGGACTGTTATGTTCCGTGCTTAATGTTTAAATCCATATGAACTTACTAAACTAGCGTTTTGAAACTTTAACTTATGAACTATGGACTTATGCTTTTGAACTCACGTTTATGCTTCCGCTGTTTAAACCAAACAAGGTTAACTAGCTTTGGTCACCAATCGTATTATGTTTGGTTTTATTTACTTAATTGTGTTGTTCAATATGATTGGTGGCTCGATCCTGGTCATGTCACGCCTCCAAGCGGTGATACTCCGCATGGTGGATTTTGGGGGTGTGACAGTAATGATACGATTTTCGCCGTTAATTTCTTTTGCATGTTGAACTTGTTCTATTTCTCGACGCAATGTGGACTCTATTTATCTCTCACTCTCTCGCACTCGTGCACGGACTATATATTAGCACTATATACTATATAATGTGTTTTGCCCCTACTATGTGTTCTTGAAACGAGCTGCGATAAACGTGCAAGGGACATCTTAATCGCGGGTGCACACGGGATTATGTTGGTCAGTGCACGGGGATCATAATAAGATTCAATAATGCCATAACGTTAAAAGCATGGTTAAGCGTGGTGGATACGCCGCTGGTACTTCCTATATACAAGCGTCTTAACCATGTCGACACAGTGTCACACCTATTCATGGGGCAGAGGCGTGTGGTGGAAGCATGGTGGATACGCCGCTGGTACTTCCTATATATAAGTGCTTCGCCATGCCAACCAATGTTTTGTGAAGAAAGTGCCATACAAGTTGAACGTTATTAGACCAAGTATACTATTGAATCTATTTTCGACACACTACACTACACTACATCGCAAGGCGTAACAATCTCAATCGCAACTCAAAGCGTGTCATCGCTAGACTTTTCATAAGTCAAACACGCTCGCAATCGCATTATCATTGGAATCTATCTTGAAATCTCAATCGCTTATTGTGTGTTCGCTCAATCGCTTATTATGTGCATCGCGCTATCGCATATCGTGGGTATCGCTCTATTGTTTGTGTATCGCTCTATCGCTTGTGTATCGCTCTATCGCTTGTGTACCGTTCTATCGCTTGTGCTATCGCTCAGCGTTATTTTTGTTATCTGTGTTATGTTAGCACACATGACCTCGCTTCACGAGACGAAACTGATAAGGTTAAAACATGGTGGATACGCCGCTGGTACTTCCTATATATAAGTGTTTTAGCCATATCAGCAGATTTTCGTGGAAAAAGGCCATGTGGGGCTTAATGTAAGTTAAAACTTGTGGTGTCGTTTAATCTAATCAAATCGCATATTCCCATCGCTTGCAACGCATCGATCGTCGCCTATCGCCCGACGGTTTTTGCTATCGCTCATCATTTTTCGCTTTTCTTATTATGTTTGTTTTGTGCTATCAATTATCACGTACCGCTTATCGCTTGTCGCACTCGCTCGTGTCACTAAACTGAGTTCGGAAGCGACTTCATCGCTCAGTTTACTCAATCCTTCTCTTACATTTGGTCCAACCATCTCTCGCGTGGACCGAGGGAATCGAAACCTATCAGAACTATGTCGACACACATGACACCGCCTCACGGGACGGAAGCCATATGGCTAAAACATGGTGGATACGCCGCTGGTACTTCCTATATATAAGTGTTTTAGCCATATTGTAGAACTTTCATGGGAAAGTGCCATGCGGGGCCGACTTTAAATTTAAAATTTTGATATTAGTAAAACCTTTGTGTAAACAAAGCCTTTCTTACAATTTTTTTTTTCTAAAATCTGTTCAAAACCTTTGTACAAAACGAGATTATCTTGTAACGATGGTGTGACAATCGACTCAAGTTACAGCCGCGTGATGAGAAAATTTCGTAAAACAAGTTTTAAACACCCTAAAATCTTTTAGTAACCTAATAAAACGCCACTCATAGCGCTGGTGTGAACATCGAAACAGTTTAACATCGCACTGTGGGAAGATTTTCATAAACAAGTTTCTTCAAACCTTTTTGAATTAATCAACTTTTCGAGAATTCAAAACACTTTTGGATCGCTTTTTGTGTGTTGCCATCTTTTGTATACGAATCGCCTTACTCGCTGCCATCGCCAGTCATCGCAACACTCTCGCTCGTCGAATTTCAATCGATCGCTCGCTTATTTTGACGCTTTTAATCGCTACTCCCACTCGCATCGATCCTTGCAACCCTTCTTGTGGATTAATTTCGGGACAAAATTTCCTAAAGCAGAAGAGACTGTAACAACGTGTACGTTCGTGCGTTGTTACTACTCGTTATACTCGTTACGCCTAGCACCAGAGATTCGGATCACAATGTAGCTATATCTCATACATCGCTATTTCGCAGTATTTTCGTATATTAAGCATACTTTATCGCTATAACACATCACATCGCACGTACTAACACTCACGATGACGTTGAGTGAGGACCTATTCTACCCTCCTCGATAGCCGTGATTTGTCGCAACGCAACGCATATTTGAAACGCGCAATTCGATTATCGCAATGCAGACTTTGAAATGTCGATATTTATACGACCCTTTGTGACTAATTATAATAAATATATGAATGTGGGTATGAAGATGCGGAACCAAACTATCGCAAAGCTTAACAAACAAAACGAAACATAGAAACGCAATTCGCCGGAGACCACCGATCGAGTGACTGACCGATCGGATTGCCATCCGATCGGACTGGCCATCCGATCGGACTGGCCACCCGATCGGACAGCCATCCGATCGGATTGCCATCCGATCCATGGCACTCCATCACCTTTTCGCCTCTTCACCTATAAATAGCCCTTGTCACATCACTGTTCAAGTGATGTGACAGCTCTCACTCGACCAGCACCCTTTGGGGCTATTTTCTCTCGATTTCTCATGATTCTTGTAAGTTTCTACCTCAAATCTTGTACTTCTATGATCTACACGCATTTCTTCATCATCTTCACCTTTGAATCCTAACTTTTAACCGTGAAATCAGTGGATTTGAGGTGTTCTAGGATGATGTCATCATGGAGTTCTTATGAACTTCAAGTATTGGCCTCATTTCACCAAGAACAACTCAGATCTGAAGGATTTCCACATGAATCAACAATGTTTTCGCATAGATCTTCACATATTCATGATTAAAAGGATTGAAAGATGGTTTTCTAACTTCCTTTCAGCTCTTTTACACTCAATGCACTCAAAACCAATAGAATCGGAGCTCGTACTGATCTTCTACTCCTTCTTAGTGATGAGTCGGTTCAAGATCTAGTTTCTATCAAAGAGACTACCGAGTTCGGGTTAAATAGGAACGACCGTCTTGAACAGTTGACTGATAGGACTAGGGTGATTCCTGTTCGATCGGATCACTTAGGTCACGATGGGGTTTCTGTTGTTTAGCTCGTTATCACACCGTCTCGATCAAAACTGCAAAACTATCAAAACAATCAAGTGTTAAAGGCGATCAGGCCGTTGGGACGGATTGCCGTCTGATCGGATTGCCATCCTATCGGATTGCCATCCGATCGGACAGCCATCCGATCGGATTGCGCTTGGTTCCAACACATAAACATTTTTCAAAACTATTCAAGCATCTGAGTGTCGAACGGATTGCCGTCCGATTGGATTGCTATCCGATCGAAAGACCATCCGATCAATTGATATTTGGAACTTTGACACTTAATCATTTTCATAATTTTCAAAGATCATTAGTTCTAACGGATTGCCATCCGATCGGATTGCCATCCGATCGAGTGACCATCCTCCTGTGAACTTGTTCTCACTAGAAATGTCTCACCAATCGGATTGCTACCCGATCGAACGACCGTTCGATCTATCGACCTGAAAGGTAGAGATACTCCTCTGTTTTCAAATGCTACAACGAAAACTTCAAAGCCATCGTACACAAACACATCCTTACCAAATGAGATGCCAATCCAATCGAATGGCCATCCGATCGGATTACCATCCGACACTTGGTTCACCGCCACGGTTTGAAGCACTATTCAACGCTTATGCTATCGATCTGTAACTAGGCTAATCTCAGACACGCTCCCTTCAATCCAACCAAGTTGTGTTTACTTGCTGAACACCGACTGTGAGTATACTCGAACCCCTTTTTATCGCATTTTGGGTGTAACATACGTTCCTATTAAATCAAATTTATCAAAACAAATTATTCAATCAAACTGTTTATCACTTGCGAATAACTGTTATGCATATTTACACGTGATGCTTGTTACATATGTGTTAGGACTTATACTTGCGAGGTCCCGCCTTAACTAGTATAGTACTATAGAACCCGACGGGGTCTAGTTAGGATGAATAGCAATCGCAATCGCAGCTCGAGTGACTTAGCTGGTAGTATATGTCTTGTATGCATGTATGTTGAGGTATCTCGTTTATGTATTTGGTAATTCGCAACACTTTTTAACTATTTACGCTACTCTATGAAAACTTGTATACTCGCCAATACTTTTGTATTGATGTTGTTTTAACGTATGTTGCAGGTTTAGTTGCAGCCTACATCAAATCAAGCTAGGAAGTCTAGAAACACACCTAAAATCTAGGTTGTCGGATTTGTATTGTTTGAGAGGACATGAAATTCGTGACAGCTTATGTGATTGTGTTTATTTATTAGTATGGGATAATGAACTCATTAAATACTGTCGCAATTTAGTTGTTATGGATTCTCTTGAGCAATCTGATTCGCCTAGTGTCGTGCCCCGATGATTCCGCCATCCTTTGGGGTGTGACAGCGGGCCCACCCGAGTTTTTGTCCCACCGTGTGTTACGCCAGAGAGTTATGCTCTTGTGGTGGCACAACGACTGTCAAGTGGCAGCCGACGGTATGGTTTCCCGGGGAATGCCCAAGCTAAACTCCTAAGCAACGGACTCTTCAATTTAAGGAGTGCGGTAACCAAACACAACAAGGTTGTCCTTCTAAAAAATAGATTTTGTTTTTCAAAATTAAACACTAATTGTATTCTAAATTCGGTAACTAAGAGCATTCACAATGGATCTCTTGTATTTATGGAGTGAGAAAATGATGTGTGGTAAAATACACATATTTGTCCCGTGTAAATTGTATAGTTTTGTATAATTTTTATTTGTTTTATTTAGTTTTTAGTATTAGATTACATTATTTGGTGTTTTGGCAGGTACTGGTGCAAATGGAGTGAAAAAGAGTAATAATTAAATGACCAGCTAGTTGGCCAGAGTAGAACGCCAGTGACAGAAGGAAATTCGCCGCATTTTTCTCGAGTGGGCCGAGCCCGCTATCTCTATGCTATCTAATAGTGGCAGCCATGGTTATACCCATTATTGTGAATTAGATTAGAAAAAGGCCATTCAAAAAGTGGACTTCATTAAAAGGTTTTGAAGTCTAAGAATTGAAAAGAAAAGAATAGTTGGACGTGACTGTGAGGGAATTGGGACTCCATTCTAAAACATCAGATAGTGGGCCGAAAAAAAAAAAGATAACTTCAGCCATGCATGTGGGCCGCCCACCTACAAGTTCCAATCATATGCATGTGTGCATTATTCTTGGAGTGGGCTGAATTGTTTTATTAAAAAACCTAAAGTTCGAATGATATATAGATGTTGACGTGAAGAGTTTTGGGGGGACGTCAATTTTTGGTGGAGACAGGAGTTCGACGATCAAGACAGGAGAGAGAAGAAAAAGGAGGCTATTGGTTCGAGGGTTCAAGCCGCGATCAAGTTTCAAGTTCGGGTTTGCAATTTATTATTTTTAGTTTTGTTAGACTTTGTGTTTTACAAAATTATAAACATGTTTTGCTACTCGGTTCAAACTCGTTTCTTTTTAGTGGTTATGTTTCTTGGCTAAACCTTTCATGCTACCTAGGTTGAGATGAACTAGTTGATTGTTGCGTTATTTTGACTCGGTTTTGGTTATTTTATGCGATTTACATAATCTTGCTTTGAAATTGATCTTGATATTGCATGTTTGAGTGTTGTGATTGATTATTGATTGATAAATTCAGCGGTTTAGGCACGAAGAAATTCTCCCTAGACTTAGGATTTAATTGGAATCGGTTAATCTTAGGGTTTTTCGGTTTGAATACTGAGTTTAGAAATAAACCAAGTTAATCAATAGTTAAAATCAACAACTAAAACTTGCATCCTCATCTTGTGACTCGAAAGACGATTAGGGTGAGCTAGGTTATTAGCTAAGCATTGGTGGGTAGATTGGGTGACCGATAGCTCGGGCTCGTTTATTACATCGTGGTTAAGGTTTCCTAGGATTTCAATCTTCATGGTTTGGTTTGCTTTGCGTTTTTGGGATCTTCTCTTAACATAATTGTCTTTGAGGTCAAAAGGATTCTATTTTCGTGGGATTTGGTATCGATAGGTCGAGCCGGTTCGTTCTAGCACTTCGCATTTCGTCCTTATCTTTCGTTTGATACATCTCTAGCGGGGGGTTAATCGAGGGAGTAGGGTATTTAACCATTGCCATAGTCAAGATAGCGTTGCATGATTCTAGAGATTCGACACCTAGGTAGTCTTTTCTCATCATATTTGATTTACACCTAGCTCCCGAGTTCGTGTTTGTTTTACGTTGCTTGTCTTGTTTGCCACATTTTCTTATTTAATTAGATTACTAGTTTAATTAGTTAAAACCTCAAATCCAAACACAAATTAAAACCAGTTAAGTAATTAGTTGAGTCAGAGTCTAGTTAGCGTCGCTAGTGTCTCGTGGGTTCGATACTCGGACTTCATTAGGCTTTACTACGTACGATAGGTACACTTGCCTGTCAGTGGTCTAGCATTTAGAGAGTCTTAGTTTATAAATTTAAAACTAGGGTGTCTAGATTAGGTTTAGTTTTTATAGACCACATTTGCACATCAGAAAACTTATATTATAAATAATTATTGTGAGTGGTTATTAGTGGAGGTGAGAGAAAATATATGAGAATGCTACTGTTTATCTGTAATTAAATGGGAAACAATGTTCACCTCTTATAAACTTTTTAATATTTTTAAAAGTGGGTTGTGAGTGGAGGAGAGAAAATATAATAATAATAATAATGTATAAAAATATTATTTAATTATAAAAAAGAAAGAAAAAGTAATAATTTTTAGTGTAATTATATAGTTATGGATAAAGAATCCAATGGAAATACTTTTAAGTAAAACCACATTTAACCTATCACCTTTAATTATATATTAATCCATGTAGCATCCCTTCTAATTTTTAAGTGGGATTAATCACTTCATATTCGTTGATTGGACATCCCTTTGCCTTTAATTACTTTATTGCACATATACCTTTTTCTTTTTATTTAGTTAGACTGCGGGGTATGGGGCGGGAGTTTGGGCGTGGGTATGGGGAAACGCCCAAGCCACCACCCCGGGTGGGCATGGGTTTCGGCGTGACCCTTGGGGCATGGGTTTCAAGCCGGGCGTGGGGCGGTCTGGCCAAGCTGACATGGCGGGCTCTAATTGGACAAACCAAAGAAGCCGTTGGGCTAGCCGTTGGCCAACGGCTATCTTAAAAAAAAAACTAATAAAATTTTATTTTTCCACTATAAAACCTCACAATTTCTTCCATTTTTTTACCACATTCATCTTCAATTCTCCATCTACAAAACGAAAAAATGCATCCTCATAACCGTCCTTTTGACCCGAACAACCCGTATGCATTCCAAGAAAATAATCCTAGCCCACCACCCAATCGTCCAATGCCTCGTCCATTTTTCATACACTCTTCTATGCCCCAAGAAGCGAGTTATGCATCGTATATTGGGAATCGTGTGTTTACTAACTTCCCACACACAGATGATTCGATACCTACCCCGTTTACACAAACGGCCATCAACCTTTCACCAACCTCCATCGACCTTTCACAAAACGAAACCGTCCCCGAAACTCAACCACCCAACGATGGTCCTTCCGCACCCCAACCCATAAAAAAGAGAAGCCATAAGAAAAAAACCGAGGCGGATAAAGCACTTGAAACCATCAAGCGAAAACAACTAAAATGGACCGTTCCTGAAGAACTTGCATTGGCGAGGGGTTGGTTTCAACAATCTCAACATTCAACTTTAGGTATTCTTAAACATTGTTTTTATTAATGTTTTTTTTTATATAACTTTGTAATATATTAAATTTTGTTTTTATAAAAACAGGAAATTCTCAACATCGAACCTATTTGTGGCAAGGGGTTAGTAGAATATTCCATGAAGAATTGGGAAAAGAGGTTTATCGTGAAAACGATAGCTTATCCTCGAAGTGGACCGAGATAAGCGGCCAACTTACAAAATATAGTGGTTTTTTAAATAAAGCAAAACAAAACCCAAAAAGTGGTGAAACCGAAGCCGACATTGTGACGAATGCATTGGTTCAATTCAAGACAAATGTGGGGACCGACTTCCGTTTCATGCATTGTTGGGAGATTTGTAAGTTTCATCCAAAGTGGGCGAATATCCCCAGTGGTAGCGAAAGCAACACGTCTTCCAAAAGGTCGAGGGCCTCGTCCCAATTTGATGCACGAGATCAAGAGATTGAGGACCTTTTTGATGATTCGCCAAGTCCAAACCGGCCTGAGTATGGAAGAGATGCCACAAAAAGGCGTGCTCAAAAATCAAGATCTGCTACGGCATCACCTTCAGCTGGGAGTTCGCTCTTGCATAGAGGAATATACAGCGACCAGTTGGATGACATTTCATCCAAGATGGATACATTCAACGTCTTCCAACAACAAAGGGCCGAAATTCGGAATAGAAAAGAAGCTAGAGATGCCGCTAGAGAAGCCGAGAGACAAAGACGGGAGGATTTGAAAATTCTATCCCAGCCGATTGATCACCTAAAGGGTGACGAGTTGGAAATAGTCTTGGAGATGAGAGAAGAGATAAAAAACAAATATAAACGTTAGGAAATTTTTTTATGTATTTTTTTTTTATGTAATTTTTTTTAATTTTTATGTAATTTTCTTTAATTACAAAGAGCCCAGCCGGGTCAGCCCAGCGAAGCCCACCAAACCCACGCCCCCAACCCCCGCCCCACCATACCCTGTTTAATGTGGGTCGCCCCATGTCTGCCACCCCAAGCCACGTGTCAACAAATGCCCCAACCCAAGCCCAACCCCCGCCCCACCATACCCCGCAGTCTTAGGGTGATACAGTTTTGAGCCAATTAAATGGCTCAAAAGCGTAATGATTAATCAAAGACGATAAACAAACTAAAAGATTCAAGAACACTGTTTTTTTCTATTAAAATTCAATCAAAATCTAATTATAAACATTCGACCAACACCACTATTTATACTAAACATTATGATCACGTAAGAAAGTTCAATTCGAACTTTGACTTGACCGAATTGGTTAGAACCGAAAGTCAAATTGTTTGAGTTTCTGTTGATAACTAGCTATATAATTGAAATTGACTAAAGAGGAAGGACTTACTAGACTTGATGACTACTGAGAACTTTTAGAAATTAGTTCCTAAGTCCCAAGAAGCTCCAAGAGAAGTTTTAGAGTGAGAATGTAAAGGTGTGAGTGAAATAGATGAACTTCACACCTATTAATACTAATTCAAGGGCTCCCAATCCTTGACAAGTGTCACCAGGAGTCATTAGAGGCTGATTAGTGGCATATTAGGTGTCCATAGAAGAAGAAGAGGGGCAAAAATCGGAGCTAGGTGGCAAGGAAGCAGGCTGTAGTTGCCAGCATCTTCTTTGTTGTCTCTACACCCCTCACGGACCGTAAGAGGTGATGCCTTATGGTCCGTAAGGACTTCTGGCACCAAATCTTTTTGAAACCCTTATGGTCCGTAAGGGACTTCCAGAGATGGAATTTTTGCCATTTTTGCAACTTTAGTCCTTTGACTTTAGTTCAACCCCCATTTTGACAATTTCAGTCCCTCTCATTCCATTAATCGGAATTGTTTGTAGAGTTTGGACACATGCCGCTTTATAATTTGATATAAATATCCGGGGTGTTACATAAACCCATTTTAAATGGTCCATTTATTAGCTCATTTAAAAACTTCTTTAAGCATATCCACACACAAAACAATCGCTTTCTCCTTCTTCTCTGGCTGTTTTTCCAGTCAACAAAGACATAGTGTGGCAGTGATGATGGTTAGCGGGTAAAGAGTGGTGGTGGTTGCGAGTAAACGGATATGGTGATGGTCGTTGTCGTTGTGGGTCCCCCCTTTTTCTTCCCTTCTCGCGCCCGCTATGGGCTTGACGAACCACAACATAACGACCCTCTTTGGCACCGACAGGATGATGTTGAGAGCGTTATGCATCCGAGCTGGATGGTAGTTCTAGCCCACACCGTCCAGCTTTATTATAATTGTAATTTTTATGGTTGATTATTGTGTAGATTCTCATGTCATATATAAAAGACCACGCTGAATTTAGGATGTAAACTTGTTAGTACTCAAAAAAACCGGTTGGAGAACTAAAATATGTAAAAAAAAACTGAAATCGTACATTTTTTAGGAACCAAGTATGAAATCAATTTACCAATATATATTGTAACAACCCGACTTTCCGAAGTCAAAGTCAAAGTACAAGTCAAAGTCAAAGGAAAAGGAAAAGTCAGGTTGTTATTCAGATCTGTCTTTTCTTATTGCCTTGTACTCTCGAAATTTGATAATCGACACTTTGGTTAACGCTATTTTAAACTACGATTTATTATTATGTGAAGTAACAATGTGATAAACGCAACTAAACGCCATTATACTGAACGCTATCACATCGCTATCACATCGCAGTCTCATCGCAAACTATTGTTGTTATTCTATATGTGTGTGTCATTACGTGCTTACTTGTGTGCTTTGTATATGTTTTGGGATGTAATTCGCAAACTCAATCGTAACTCTAGCGCAACGTAATCTCATCGCAACTCGAAACGCAGAATTACTTTTATATGAGTTATGTTATTTGTGTAACTATTGTTTAGTACTATCGCATCACTTACTCGCAACTCGCTTAAACGCAACGCAACGCTCAACGCACGAAACGAAAGTCGGAAAGCTAACTCGCACTAGCCGTCAGATCGAATGACCAACTGATCGAATGATCATCCGACCGGATGACCATCCGATCGGATGGCCATCCGATCAAATGGCCATCCGACCCACTTAACCCTCCACCGCCTCTCTCCCTCTCACCTATAAATACCCCCCTGTCACATCAACTGTTCATTGATGTGACAGCCCTATCCAACCAGCACGCTCTCAAGCACTTTTCTCTCGATTCCACGCGATTCCGTAAGTATCTCATCCTAAATCTTGTACTTCCATCATCAGCACACACTTACTCATCATCTTCTCCATCAATTCTTACATTTTCACCATAAAATCACCTGATTTGGGCTGTTTTAGGGTGACGTCACCTCGGGTTCTCATGAACACTGAAGTGTGACCTCATCTCACCAAGAACAGTTCAGATCTAAAGGATTTCCATATGATTTAACACTAATTTTGACAAGATCTAAACATTTTTAACTGGATTCAAACTTTTCTTCAACAATCTTCACTTTTTACTAAAAACCTTTAGAATTTGGACTCCTTCAGGCTTTCTACTCATTCTCTAGTGAAGAGCCGGTCTGAGAACGGATTTCTACCGAAGAGACGACCGATTCACTGGTTGAATATGGAACTCCGTCTTGAACAGTTGAGTCTGATCGAATGGGGTGGTTCCCATCCGATCGGCTGAGCTAAACTTGGTGTGGTTTCTGTTGTTTAACACGTCATCATGTCGTCTCCGTTAAACCGTGAAACTTTTAACTTAACTGATTTTACAAGGTTTTCAAACCAAAGGTTGCCCGATCGAATAGCCATCCGATTGAATGACTATTCGACCAAGTGACTTGCCTTATAAAATCAACACTTGAACAATTTGACAAAACTTCAAAGAATACCAGCTTTCAATCGAATAGCCATCCGATCGAATGGCCATCCGTTCGGATGACCATCCGGTCGAATGAATTATTTATACTACAACGAAAACTTCAAAAGTTCAAACATTTTATAATACACTTCCTGAATCGATTGACCACCGACCGAATGGTCATCTGTCCGGACGGTCATCCGATCGAACCACCATCTTGTTGATGCATACATCTGTCGTCTTCGTCTTATATCGAGTCTCAGTCTCGTTGCGGATCTGAAAAGAGGATGATGTCATCATCTTTGATGATGACATCATAATAGTGAAGTCATCATTGCATCACTACATATAAGACAAAAGCATTTATGTTACGTAGTTGCTGATTTCGCTCTAACATGCATATCTAGGTGATTCCGCCCGGAATCTAAAAAACTGATTCCGCTCCTATTGTCGATGTCATTTCGGGCGGAATTAAACTACTATATATAGGAATTTTGGGGCGAAATCAGAACATAGTTCTAGGTGTGTTCTTCCGGTTTGCAACGAAGTGCTGCCGAAGAGTTGAATCAATTGTAAACGTCTTTAAATCAATGGAAACAACAGTTTAAAGTGTATAATTGCTGAATTGAACTTGATTTGTCTGTTTCCGCCGTTCAAATCGAGAAAAGCTCTTCTGATAGACTCGTTCAGGTCCGTAATCGATCCTACAAGTGGTATCAGAGCACAGGAAGAAGTGTTCTATATAATTCAGCTGCAATTTCTGTTTCTACACCATTATTTTTCGAAAATCAAAACTTTTTCACGGTCAGAATCGGTTCAGATTTGTACACACTGCTTGGAATCTTGTATCGACAAAGCCTTGAAAGTTTCATGTCCAAATTCGAAGTAAAACTGGTCATTCTTGTGATTCAGCTCGAAAATGTTCGAGAGAAATATGACGTCACAGTTGATTCCGCTCGAAAATACGTCTTGATTCCGCTCCTGATTAGTTTCATTGGTCTGATTCCGCTCGAGATTCTGTTCGAAAAATCAGATTCCGCTCCAGAGAATTGTGTAATTCCGCTCCAAGTTTCAAAGTTTGATTTCGCTCCTGAGTTAAATCTGATTCCGCTCCTAAGTTTTGTCATGATTCCGCTCCTAAAAACTATTGTGATTCAGCTTCAAAAGTGTGTCAGTTGGTTTAATTCAAGAATTGCATGTGATCATTAAATAGTGATTGTTGGTTTAGTGGAGTTCAAGGTCCAATGAAGTCAAGTTTGGTATTAAAATTTGTCGGACATTGTCTGAAATACATGTGAACATATTGATCAGATTTAGAGGTCAAATAGAATTGTGACTAGTTGTAGTGTTGTCGACCATATTATATTTGTGGCCCAATCAAATGAGTTTGTTGCAGCCCATGTGATGTTATCAGACTATCAACTTAATTAATGTTGTTGTCAGCTTAGTGGGATTTAAAGGTTCTATCAAATCATTTGGTTCATGTAAATCAGTTGTAACAGTCAAAAGTTGTTGACCCAAACTTAATTAGTTTGAAAGTCATTAGTTTGGCCCACTGCCAATCTCTAGGCCCAATCAGAAATTGTTCAACATCAAAATTCAATCGGCTCAATTGGATCCATATTGTTTGGCAAGCCCATTCATTTAGTGATCTCACTTCAACATCATTGAAACGTGTCCGCAAATCTTCGACACGAGTCTTAGATTGATTTCACAAACACATTTTTACATATTTAGTTAGTTTAAACTGATCGTTTGTTTGTTTGTCGTTCAGGTATTTTTACAAGGTGATACAGCTCAATCTGAAACATGGACGAGGATTTTTACAATGCATTCGCTACACCGGTTACCCCGATGAGTATTGCACAGAACACGATGTTGGAAAATGAAACGGGAACGATGCAAAAGCCGCCTAAACTCATGAACATCGAAGAGTACAAAAGTTGGGAAGAAAAGTTCGAAAACTGGGTACAAGCAAATTACTTAGATGCTTGGGAATGTATCGAGACGAAGTACATTCGACCGACGAATGATGATGAAGAAGTGGTTCCGATAAAAGATCTTAGTGCCGATGCTAGAAAAAAATACAAAGATGAGAAAATGATGCTGAGTTTATTGCAACAAGCTGTGAAAGAAGACATCTTGGTGTTATTGCAACATAATGGAACTTCTTATTCAATCTGGAAAGAATTAAGATCGAAGTTTCATGGGAGTCAAGAGATGGTCAAAAACAAGAAATCACTTTTGAAGAAAGAGTTCGATCTGTTTCGTGGGTTGAAAAATGAAAGCACAAGGCAGATAATAGAAAGATACTGCAATTTGCTAGCTAACATGAAGAGATTGAGCATTAAGAAAGATAATGAAGAGTTGATCGAGAAGCTTTCTGATGCTTTGCCACACGAGACTTGGGGCACATATCTCATGATGCTTAGAAACAAGAAAGGTTTTAGCAGTTTAACACTCAGCAAATTCATTGAAAAGATTGAAGCTCAGGAGATAGAGCAGAGAAAAGTCTTGAGAATGAAAGATTTCGACGGTGAACAAGACATCGGACTTTACTACAAAGGTGGTGTTAGTGATAAATCCACCAACTGGTCACCGAAAGTTCAAACAGCATTCAATGCAAAGAATTCATCTGGTAGTTCATCAAAAGGATCAAACAACAACACGAGTTTCTCATCATTTCCATCTTTTATTCCGAACGTTTCAACAACAAGAAATGGCAAAAAGCTTCAATGCAACATTGTGTTGAACATTGAAAATGATCAGGAATATTCTGAAGAGTTAGCAAAAAGCCATATGTCTTTATTGGGAACCGTTCTTGAATCTTATGGTAGTTTTGTTGCAGGTCGAATCAGAAATCTAATGCTGACAAAGGAAGATTACGACCAGATCGATGCTGAAGAGATGGAGCTGATGGACATAAAATGGTGTTTGGCCAGCGTGTTGAGGAGAGCTGAGAAATTCAAGCAAATCACTGGAAGAGATGATCTTCGTGAGGCTGGTGTTTCTACTTTAGGTTTTGACAAATCTAAAGTCACTTGTTTTCGTTGCAGGGAACACTTCAAGAGGGAGTGTACCAATCGCGAAGCAAGTGGAGCTCAGAATCCTTTTAACAACAACAATGATTACTATCGAAAAGCCATCTACCATCAAGTTGCTCAGCAACCATCTCAACAACATCAACATCAAGCACAAACTGCACATGGAAGGAATGTGATTGAAGACTCTGGAAAGAGAGATTGTGTGGTTAATCAAGATTCTTTAAAGAGAGTTGATGGTAGTGCCTTGATAATAGATCAAGATGACGAAAAGTTACCTGAAGGGTTCAGCTGGGAAAATTTCACATGGGAAAATTTCACATGGGATAATTATGTTTCTGATCAAGCTATAACTCACACAGCCTATGTTGCTTGAGTTGAAGAGGATAGTGATGATGATAGTGAATATTGGTCAAGAAGTTTGGCAGCTTATTTCAAAACAATGGCAGAAAGTGACAGTGAAGATGAGAAAGCTAAAAAGGAAAAGAAAAAGGTCAAGACTCCAGTCAGCAGTGATGATGAAACTGTTCCAGTGATAAGACAAAAGAAAAAAGAAGTACCAAAGTTCAAAGTTGATGAAGATGTGGATGCTAAAAAGATTCCAGTTAAGTGTGATAATTGTGAAGCTATAAAGAAGCTGAACAGCACACTGATTTATAACCTGAACAGTTTGAAGGAATCTTATGATGTGTTGAACAAAGCTACGAACCAGTATAATCAAACAAGTGAAGAACAAGCAACAGCGATGAAAACACCTCAAGGAGCTTTCATGATAAAGCAAAAAGTGGTGAACAATTACATTGAGAAGTGTGCTGCTCTTGAACAGAAGCTGGAGTTACAAAGGATTGAGACAGAAAGGGTTAATCGTTTGTTGAAAAGTTACTCATGTACTTCTTATGTTATTGACAGGATCTATCCAACAGTAGAAGGCATGAAGGCGTTTGAGGAAGAGGAGACTTCTGAGGCAAAGAAGTCTGAAGAGCAGAAAATTTCTGAAGAAAAGACCCTTGAAAAGAAGAAAGCAAAGAAGAAGGATACTATATTGAATGATTCTGGTAAGAAACAAAGGTTCGGTTACAACAAGTGTCCACCCCCGCTTGAAAATGGATATTCTCCGAGAAATCCAAATTCAGAAAGAGTCGAAAAGGCAACAAATTTACAGTGGGAGTCGGAGTCCTCAGTTAACTTGCCAGAAAATATTGATGTGACGTTTACATCATCTGACACTGATCATGAGTCCGAGTTAATAAAGAAAGTCGTTGATCAGGTGTTGGATAAAGATGAAACTGAGGAGTCAAAGTTGGAGTCAAATTCAGAGTCAAAGTTAGAGTCAGAGTCAAAGTCTGGTTCTGAAAGTTCGAGTTCGACAGACAACAGTTCAAAATCTTCAGTTAAAAGGGTTTACAACAAAGAATTCATGTTATCAAAATCTAATTTGAGTGACGAAACATTCAAAGTTGCATATACATTGAATGCTTCCGACAAATTATATTCTGATGAGGAATTTCCAATAAGAGGTGTAAAAACTGAGATGATAAAAAAGGTTTTCAAACTTACAGAAATTAACATTTCTGAAATAAAAGATTTAAATCTTACTGATAAACCTAAAAATTACACCTCAAGAGTACAACAAAGATTAAACAAGAAAAAAGGTTACAGTTCTGGTTATGGTTTTCACAAGAAACCAAACCCTAACCGTAATTTCAAAAAGAAAGGTCTTGGTTTTACTCCAACAGAAAAACAGAAAAATGAAAAATATGTTCGTGATTTTAAATCAAAGATGACATTTGTTTCAGGTACCTCAGCAGAAGAGGAAGAAAAGAAAGAATTCTGGAGGCAGTCAAACAGCGAATTCCTTGCAAAGAAGCAAGAAGAGATGAAGTCTGCTGATCAAAAGAAGGAAACGAGAATCTGTTTTCAATGCAACATTGTTGGACATATTGCCAAAAATTGTTCCAAGGCAATACAATCAAAACAGGGAGTATCTCGTAACCTGAAAGACAAAGAAGTTGTGTTTGAACCACCAATTGACAGAACCAAATTGTTCAAAAATTCAATTTTTGAAATTGGTGAAAGTTCAAACAGGTTTTACAAGAAAAGAGGAAATCTTGACAACCAGAAATGGGTTGTTAAGAAATCTGATAGTAGTTCTAGCGATGATTCTGATAGGTCGAAATCAGAGGAGCTATCTTCTGGTGATGAATCTGATTCCACAAAATCAGATGAGCCACATGTTGTTTCAAAAGGAGAAAAATCAGTTCTGACTGTGGATGATGAAAATTTTCCATCACTTCGGGCTGAAAATTTTAAAAAGAAAATTGGTAAAGTTGAGATATCAAACCAATTTTATGATGATAAAAAGGTTTTTGATGTTGAAAAAGCTTTTAACTCCACAGTGAAACATATTTTTGGAAAAATGATTGATCGAAAAGTCAAAGGGGTTAAAGAGTTCTATGAGAAGAAGACGAAGAAAGATAAAGTTGAACCATCCCTGGTTTGTGACTAGGATGGCTCATACTATGAACAGTAAGTCTCTGGACTTGCCGGAGATCCCAAGTTTGTAATCGTGGATCAGGAATCGGCATCATTCATAAAATTGTTGTTTGTGAAAATTTTTAAAGATTGATGAAATGTTTACAGGTGAAGGACTATGCCGGAACTCCCAGGTTGGTAAGTGTGGAGTAGGTATCGGCATTTATCTTGAAATTTACTTTGAAAAGTTCATCGTACAAGTGTTATAGAGGTTTGTTCTGACATAGTGATTACTCAAGGTCATTAATTTGAACTTGATGTAATCTTCATATAAGTGGTTAAAAGACAATATGATGAACCATGCCTCTACAAGTGGTAAAAACAAACTTATTTTCCGGAAAAATCATTTTGATTAAAACAAATTTAAGTGTTTTGAAATCTAAATGAGAAAATAGTTTGTTGAAAGGGGGAGTTCTGATTGTTTATGTCAAGTGAATGGCGAATTGAAGCAATTCGATATCGGTTGTCACTTTATCTTGTACAGTTTATTTTCAAATTTCCTAAAATGTGTTTGCATTTTAGGGGGAGTAAAAATTTCAGAAAATCCTAAAACATTAGAAAATTTGAAAAATACAAAAACATGATAAAATGAAAAATGAATTTTGTTGTATAAAAGAGGAAATGATAGTACATCAGTGGACAATCACAGCATGCTAAAGAAATGGAAAGAAAAATGTGATAAACGGTCTCACTGATGATGTGCCAGTAGATTTTTGCACATTTAGTAAATTGTGACGAGATATAAATCTAAATTCAAACTTGCTTATATCGTGGGGAAACATCTCTCGGATATATGGGTAACCCCCGAAATCTTGTTTGAAAGGTCCCTCTTTCTGAGATACTAGGTCTTTATACTCAGTGATATCTGGGATATTATCCCGGGACTTCTGATTTTGCGGAAGCAATGGCCTAGTCCCCGGAGAATACTTTCTGCTTGCTTGAAATATAGCGCCGCCCTCAGCAAATTAATGAAACAATAAAATTGATAGTCATTGCTGTTGAAACAAAAGATCCTCTAAAGGGGACACTCCAAAAGTCGAAGCCGTCATCTCTCTGCGTATACGGAAGTATCGACCTGAGCTCTCACGGCCCTCGCAATTTAACCCCTTTACATATATCATCTGTGGTATACTCACCTGTAAGATTGAATATTGGGATCTGGATACGGGAGTATATTCTGAGGTGGGACACGCGATTGAGTTTAAGTATCTAAGACATTAATCTCGTATCTCGAATCAGTTGAACTTTGTGTGAAAATTTAAGTGGATCAGTATACTGACAATCTAAGTGAATCGTTTAGAACTTAAAATGTATAAAGCTTAACGGTGTTGGTGATTTGTCTCATAAACTGATATGATCCTCTTACACAAACTCACAAAATTATTGTCTGTAAATATTTCTTTACTGCATTTCATTCTATTCAAAAATCCAAAAAGATTTTCAGTGTGTTTTAGCATAAATTTTGTAAAATACAAAAGGATTTTCGACAACTGGTGTTGGAGAGCTAATTTTCAAAATTCCAAGTGCTAAACATGATGAACAGATGGTTTGGGAGAGTGTGTTGTTTTTTAAAATAAAAATGATATATCTTCAAGTGGTTCATTAAAGATTAACATTGTAAAATTATTCTTTGATTGTATAATTCTTGCAAGTGGTTAATTAGCTAGTGAGATTGTTTTTACAAGTTATCATCAAAAAATTTATTGTGAGGTAGAGGATGTGCAGGTTTCTAAGTGATAGAGAGCAAGGTTCAGATACCTGAGGACTTTGTGATTTCAACATGCCAGACTGCGATCCCAGCATATTGAAAGGGGGAGTCTGAAGACATATGAGTAGAGATTGTTCGTGGGGAGTTTGTTGATGCTGAAGAGGAGAAGGAGATAAAGTTTGAGGATGCTTTCACTGTGAGATATTTCAGAGAGCGTTCAGACTGATAAAGACTGAAGATTGAGAAGACTAGACACTTAAGACTCGTCAACATCTGAGGGGGAGTCTGTTGATGCATACATCTGTCGTCTTCGTCTTATATCGAGTCTCAGTCTCGTTGCGGATCTGAAAAGAGGATGATGTCATCATCTTTGATGATGACATCATAATAGTGAAGTCATCATTGCATCACTACATATGAGACAAAAGCATTTATGTTACGTAGTTGCTGATTTCTCTCTAACATGCATATCTAGGTGATTCCGCCCGGAATCTAAAAAACTGATTCCGCTCCTATTGTCGATGTCATTTCGGGCGGAATTAAACTACTATATATAGGACTTTTGGGGCGAAATCAGAACATAGTTCTAGGTGTGTTCTTCCGGTTTGCAACGAAGTGCTGCCGAAGTGTTCAATCAATCGTAAACGTCTTTCAATCAATGGAAACAACAGTTTAAAGTGTATAATTGCTGAATTGAACTTGATTTGTCTGTTTCCGCCGTTCAAATCGAGAAAAGCTCTTCTGATAGACTCGTTCAGGTCCGTAATCGATCCTACACATCCAATCGCTCATTTCACTCGACGCACTGTTTTCACACTGTTCAATGCTTACGCTATCGTTCTGTGATCAGGCTAATCTCCCACGCGCTCCCTCCAATCCAAGATTGTGTTTATTTACTAAACGCGAACTGTGAGTATACTCGAACCCCTTTTCGCTTAACGCACTTTTGGGTGCTACATACGTTACCTATACCAAATCACATCAACACACAACACAAACACTTTTAAATGCTAACCGCTCGTGCATGTTATACGTGTTCTCGATGAATGTCTGTATGTTATGTTTACACAGTGATTGTTGCCTGACACCTTAGCAATGATAGTACGATGGTTTGGACTCAGCACCTGCCATGGACAAGGGTTGTTAAGGGTTTTACTTCACATGGTCACAGTGGTGATAATGTGTTGCGCATTCTACACTCGCAGTCATGTCGGTTGCATATTTCATTGTCGATAGCTTACTTGCTTCACATTTCTATGTGTTACATGTTGGTTATGCGTAAACGCTTTCGCTATACTATATGCTATTAAACTTGTGTACTCACCTTTACACTATGTGTAGTGACTTTATTTTAACGTATGTGACAGGTGTCTAGGATGCTATGCTTTGCTTAATGAACAAGTAGGTGGTCTAGAAACGTCATTCAATAAAATCTGAGTTGTCAGAACAATTACTTGTCTTTGAGAACAATGTTTGTAATAACTATTTATGCTTTATATGTTTATGGTATGGGACGTGAACGTTAAATATATTGTCACTAATAGTGTTATGGATTCTCTTGGACAATCTGTTTAGCTCAGTGACGCGCCCCGATGATTCCGCCATCAGTTAGGGTGTGACGGATTGGTATCAGAGCCATAACTATAGGGAAATAGGAAAGACTCGACCTAGTCTGGTTCGATGTCTTAGGATTGACCTAGACTATAGTCTAAGCACCAACAGACCGCCTTGTGCGAACCCGGTAGGGGTTCCGCACGAGCCTATTTCTATTACTCTCTCGAACTCGTTAAAACCACATTCTTGCGCGGACACAGCATAATACAGCTTCGTGCAAGAACGACCTTCCCTAAGATCAGACACCACTGCTTTTCCTAAAGCTGACAACACAACACACCCACGATTTTCGAAAACACTCGCCTAACACAAACGAGTGATTTGGTAGAGATTAGGTGAGAAACCGAGAACTCTGGATAAAAATCACTTACACTACATAAATTTTTACTATAAACACGAGAATTTTCGTTGAGTCAGGAGTGAAATCCATAACTCGGCAGGATTCTCCATCCCTCTCTCAGGAATGAAGTTGTTAAGTTAGGGGTGAAACCCGCATCTTAATGACTTATTCCACTCTCTATCTTGGTTTTACAAAACTCTCACCAAAGTCTCGATGGATTCCAACGACTCAATTCCCGCAGTATCCGAAAGGATGAGTGCCGTTCACCGCAGGTCGGTGAGAGAGCATAGTCTATTAGGCCAAAGCGTGTACTCGAAGTCATTGTGGATAGTCGAATCACTTTGGGTAGTCGCTGTCTAAAGACCCAGACGTTCTGTTCCGATTCTGAGCTCACAAACGCTAACTATGTGGATCATTGATTTTATGTGTTTTATGTGTTTAATTGTTTATATGTTTCAATTTTGGAGATTTATTCGCTTTGTTTTACTAAAACACGCACAACTCGCACTGTACACTTACCTCAAAACACTAACAAATCGTGGAACTCTCGCACGCTATACTACTTGCTATGTTACTCGCAATTGCTACTCGCACTCATAACTCTCGATCGCAAATCGCGTAATTGAATGTTAGGTGAATACGTGCAAAATATGTAGGTGAATACGTACAAAATATAGTTGAATGTGTGCTCTACGTGCTTATGTGCTCTACGTGCTTATGTGCTCTACATGCTTACGTGTTTATGTGCTTATGTGGAATATGTGCCTACGTAATTATGTGCCTATGTGTTAGACGTGTTCCTGATGCTTTAGCCAACGTACTTGTTAAAAACTGTATGACGGGATTTGAGTGTATCATTTGAATCCTATGACGATGTCTGTTGCAGACAATGTCGTCATTTGGATCTCACACCACCCGCGCTACTCGCCGCAACCACGCTGACAAGCGCATCGCTTCTCTAGTCGCCATGGAAATGGCTAAGGTCATTCCTAAGATCGTCAGCATGATCAACTAGGTGAAGAGCAGCTCCTCTGTTGAATCAAAGAGCGACTCGCCGAAAGCTCCTTTTAGCTTCAAACAATTCAAGGCCTGTGGTCCTAAGGACTTCACTGGTGAAGACGTGCCCAGGGCCCAACACCATGTTCCAGTGGTTTGACTCGATTGAAGTCACCCTTTGTCAAAGCGGATGCCTAGACAACCTTCGCACTGTTAACGCAACTTGAGTTTTTCAGTCCAGGGCTCTGGACTTGTGGACTGCGGAGCGTAATAGGCATGGTAACGATGCAGCCTATGGACTTTCTTGGGATGAACTGAAGGAAGTCATGATGAAAGAATTTTGTCCCCCACATGATGGGATAGCTTGTCGTTTCTGTGTCCACTGCAATCTCTACGGACACTTCACAGCAAACTGTCGCACTGGCCCTCGTCAGCAAGCTCAAGTTCAAGCCCCTCCTGCACTGCCAGCTCCACTTCCCGCTCCTCAGGGCAACCAAGCAGCTCATGCTCCCGCTGCTCATGCACGAGCATGCTTCGCATATGGTCACCCTAACCATTTTGCCAATGTCTGCCCGAATTGAGTTGTGAAACAAGAGCTGCAGCAGCAACCAGCGCAGCAACAACATTAACATCAGCAGCCTCAGCAGAAGCATCCAACTCAACAAGCAGCCTGCGGAAGAGCATTCAACACCAATGTCCGACATGCTCAAACTGACAACAATGTTGTCAATGGTACGTTTCTTGTCAATGGTATTTATGCTTCGTGTTTATTTGACACTGGAGCTGATAACTGCTTTGTGTAATTTGAATTCAAAAAGCTCCTAAACTTTAAACGCGCTAACCTCCCAACGACGTTCGACATAGAAATTGCCACCGGAAGAACCATCACCGTTAGTTCTGTTCTCCATTATTGTACTCTCGAGCTCAACAATCACGTCTTCCTGATCGATCTTATTCTGATGCAACTCGGTAGTTTTGATATCATCGTAGGGATGGATTTTCTTCGCGAAAATCTAGCTGAAGTCTTTTGTTTTGATAAGATGATTCATTTCTCTCTTGCTAATGGCGACCAACTCTGTGTTTATGGCGAAGTGTCATCGAAGGAACTTAAACTCATGTCGTGCATTCAAGCAAGCAAGTATCTCCGAAAGGAATACAAGGCTTTCTTGGCGCACATCATAGTATCGGAGGAAAAGGAAAAGAAGCCGATGGAAAAGGTACTTGTGGTTCACGATTTTCCTGATGTCTTTCCTAACGATTTACCTGGTCTACTCCCGAGTTATGATATTGATTTCTGAATCGACCTCATTCCGGGAGCTAACTCTGTTGCTAAAGCTCCTTATGACCTCGGTCCGTCAGAAATGCGTGAAGTTTCCAGTTAACTCCAGGAATAACTTGATAAAGGCTTCATACGCCCTAGCACATCTCCATGGGGCGCACCTGTCCTTTTTGTTAAAAAGAAGGATGGATCGTTCCGAATGTGCATCGATTGTAGGGAACTTAACAAGCTTACTTTCAAGAATCGCTATCCCTTACCCTGAATCGACGATTTGTTTGATCAGTTGCAAGGCACTACGTGTTTTTCTAAGATCGATCTATGCTCTGGCTATCATCAACTACGAATTTAAGAGGAGGACATCCCTAAAACCGATTTTCGAACCCGCTACGGCCACTATGAATTTGTCGTCATGCCCTTTGGACTTACCAACGCACCCGCGGTTTTCATGGATTCGATGAATCACATGTGTAAACCCTTTATCGACTGCTTCGTCATCGTGTTTATTGATGATATCCTTATCTATTCGAAGTCAAAAGCTGAACACGCGCAACATCTTCGTTTGGTACTCGAGCTTCTCCAAGGGAATCGCCTCTACGCCAAGTTCACCAAGTGTGAATTTTGGCTTGAGGAGGTTCAATTCCTCGGTCACATCTGTGACATCTGTGCTTGTAATCATTGTAAACAGTTCAGTTATCAATGAAATAAAGTTATTTGATCCCAATGTTTGTTTATTTATGTTTTACATTTTTTCATGTTTTGACTTTTATTCAATTTCAAACTCTGTATCACTTCCTGGAGAATTATACGCAAACTGGTGCGTAAACGTAATCAGTTTAACACGACAAATACTCCGGAACATCAATTTATGCTTGACATACCTTAAATAACCTTTACATAACTTAGAAATAAGTTTTGAAGGCATTGGTATGGCAAAATCAAGTTAATTCGCTTACAGGGACTAAAATTGACAAACTGCGAAAGTATGCCAATTTGAACTGTAACGAACATTTCGAAACATGGCCATAATTTAAACACACCCTAAATATCCTTTACATAGCTTAGAAATAGGCTTTGAGGGGTTCGGTGTGCTAAAATAAACTTTATGCTCATTCAGGGACTAAAAGCGTCAGAAAGTGCATAAGTTTGCATTTTCGCGCATAAACTTACGTTCTGAATACATCCAGACATCCAAAAAATTTATTTAATCATTAAAATATTATGTTTTAGTGATTGGCTTGTCAAAAATCCATTCGTCGCGCAATTTGGATCGTACATGCGTCCGTTACGACTTCCGTCGTAATTAAACGAGCAACGCAACCGTACGGCCAAACGAACCGACATCCGGCATATTTTTTAGCACATTATAAGTTCCCTATGCTTTAACTTCGTTTTAGAGCTTTGAAATGGGGTTAACGGGCCTTAAACGTGTCGGAAATGAGCTTATTACACAGCAGGGACCAAATCTGCCATTCTGCCAAACTAGGTCCTTGCGCACCACAACACAGAGAGTGTTATGGTGCGCAAGTAGTCCCCAGAACAATAGAATGTTGCAAACAGCCTGTTTTCAGCTGTCATACACTCCTTTCGCACTTGCAACTGGTTTCTAGTAATCCTATGGGCTCCCATGGGTTTTTAAATCAGTGGGTATGTGTTGTACGGCTGAGATTTAACGCTTGGGAAACAAGAAATGATCTTAACGGCTCTACATTTCCTATAAATACCCCCCCATGTCTTGCTCATTTCCCTCACATTTGAATCTGATTCAAAACTCTCTAAGTGGAAGTTTATATGCTTCCTACCTGAGAGTGAATCGGGTTCGAATCTTGCGGGGACCTTCTGTAAGTATCCTTTCGCGTTTATCATTCGTTTTAGCGTTAAAGTCAAACTGTGTTTGACTTTCTGTATTGACCAGTTTATGGTCAACGCGAAGTTCGTTTGAACTTCATAACGTGAGCGTAATCACGATGGTTATAGTCCCTAGTGACTATACCTTCTGATTACCACGTTATCTAGGTTCAGTGACGAGTCGTAGTTTCGGGCAAAATGCGTGTTCTCGCGTATTTTGTAACCAAACTACTTGTGGGTATCAAAACCGTTTGTTTTGATACCAAACCTATTTTTAAACCTTGTTAAACATGTTCTAACATGTTTAGCTCGTCACTTTTAGATTTGTGCTTGTTTAGGGTCGTAAAGGTAAGCGATCTAATCAATCGCTTATACTTTCGAACCCGACCCATTTGGTCGATCATTAGGATCCGACCAAACACTTTAGGTGACCATAGTTGTATAGGGAATAACCTTCCGAGGTTATACCTTATGGTCACGTCGTTTAAGTAGTTGTATGATAAGTAATTCCTATGCCTTAGGTAAATTACCAAAATGCCCTTTTTGCGCCAAAATTCATTTTAAGCCTATGTAACATAACTTTTGCCATCTAAACTGATTTAACAACAATATTAAACATGTTAAGGCATATCTTACTTGTCATAGGGCTAGTTAGGCGATCCAAACGCGTTTTACGCGAACGACGCGTTAAAGTAGCATAAGCTACCTAAACGGGTCATAACGGGTCAAAAGCACTTAGGATAAGTTTCGTTTTAGTATGTAGGCTTTGTTAAACCATATTACATGAGTTCCTACACTCATTTGGTTTACGAACCCTCATGCTACCCGATCCTCCGATTAGGTCCGTTTATTAATGTAGTTTCCTATATATAAGTGCTTGTATGGTATTACATATCTTTCAATTTAAACATATAACATTTTATACAAATAACATATTTTTCAAGTCATTGTTTTACAAACAACTTATTTTATACAAAATTCATTTTACTTGGTTATTCATTTAACCTCACATTACTCTTTTACATATCATAGCTTTTCGAAAGATTTATAAAACTAAACAATTAACAAGGTTCATGACTGACTTTTGTTAAACAACTTTTTCTAAACTCATAAGTCATGGATCCTATTTTCGCAAAACCTATGTATCTCACAGGCATTTTTATGCTGACGTACCTATTTTCACATGTGTTTCAGGAGTTGCTGCTTAGGGTGATGATCGTGACACTAGGGCGGACCTGTGCCTTAGAAACTTAAAATAAAGATAGGCTTAGTTTAACTATGTTGTGTACTCTTTGGTTCTTGTTTTGAAACAATGTATTCCACTCTTTGGTTGATGAATAAAATAAATTTTAATTACCATGGTTGTGCAACAATAATTCTGTTACAACACTCCCCGACGATTCCGCCACGATTTGATGTTTTACGTGGTCGGGGTGTGACAGAAGAGTTGGTATCAGAGCCAATGGTTATAGGGAATTAGGTTATTAGTAATGCTTTGACCTAGACTATAACTTTCTAGGACCCCAACACAAGTTGTCTTGTGTTTAGATCTTAAAACATGCATTTCACCTATCCTTAGGTGATCATCAAAACGAGAACCCAATTTCCTAAAACGAATTTTTGAAAATTCAATCATATGTTTTTAAATAAATTGTTATATGGTTTTGAACCCTTTTGATTCTTTAAATTGATTTTGAAAATTTATCATTTGTTTTCGAATGATTCTTTTGGCCTTGTGCCTTCCAAGTTTTCAAATCTCGTCAAAGTTTTGGGTTCTAAATAGTGTGAACACGTGCAAACTGGAAGGGTGAATGCCTGTACCCTGGGTTTTCTGTCTAAGGCTAGAGTGTTCGTACAAATCCACATAATCGGACCAGTCACTCTTACCTGGGAACTCTTGGGGTGAGTGTTCACTTATAGGCGAGCATGTCTTCGCTAAGCATTATTTTTAGACCCATTTACTTTGATTAGTCACTGTGTGTCGTTTGCTTGCTTTGTGATACGGGCAAATGACCACCATCCTTGCTTTTATTGATTTTGTTTCATCTCGCTCTTTTCATCAAATCATCTCACTCGTTTCCTTTCATGTTTCCTCTTTTAGAATGCCTCCTCGACGCGAAAATCCGCTACCAGTTGCCGAACTGGCAGAAATTATTGCGCAGCAAATGACTGCTCAATTCCCAAACCTCTTTGCTCAATGGAACCAAGCCAACAACAACAACAATGCTCCATGCAATTTCAAGAGTTTTAACTCGGCTAAACCACTCAAGTTTAGTGGTACTGAGGGAGCAACTGGGCTTCTTCAATGGTTCGAGAGCATTGAGAATACTTTCCGTCACGTTCAGTGTCCTGATAATCGCAAAGTCGAGTTTGCTTCAAGCGTATTTCAGAAGAGGGCTTTGACATGGTGGAACGGGGTTATGAGAGATCGTGGTGCTGAGGTTGCCTTGGCACAAACATGGGCTGAACTTAGGACTCTTATGATGAGGGAGTTTTGTCCTCGTCATGAGCTGCGAGCTCTAGAAAGGGAGTTTAATGATCTAAAACAGGATAGTGGCGAGCACCGGGCGTATACTGATAGGTTTGAGGAGCTGAGTTTGTTATGCCCAACAATGGTTACCCCACTCAACAAGGCTATCGAAAGGTACATCGATGGCCTACCTGACTCCATACAAGACACCGTTACTGGTAGTAACCCTACCACACTCCGTCAGGCAATCGAGCTATCTGCAACATTGACCGAGTCGCAGATTCGAAGGGGTAAGCTGCATAGAAAAGGTGACAAGGGTAAGAAGCAGTCGTCTGACAAAGAAGATAGCAAGAAGGGTAAGAACGGAAAGGGTAAGGATTCTGGATCCTCAAGGAATTCAAGGAAGCGTAAGGCTTCCCAAAATTACGCCGTTACTGCACAGGCAAACCAAGCAGCACCAAATCAGCCAGCGCAACCTCCAGCAAAGAAGCGGTATGAAGGGAATGCACCTTTGTGCAATAGGTGCAATAGTCATCATCAACAGCAACTTCCGTGCCGTTTCTGTACCAACTGCGGGAAGTCTGGATACCTTGCAGAAGTTTGTCGTTCTGCTCGTAATCAAGCAGCTCAGAACCCGGCTCAACAAGTTGCTCAACCTCCTGCTCAGCAACAGGGTCAAGCTGCACGACCTCACTATCCTCCTGGCTCGTGTTATATTTGTGGAGACCTGACCCATTATCGAAACCAGTGTCCAAGGCTGGTTAATGCGAATACGAAGCAGGCTCCAGCTCGAGGTCGAGTTTTTAACATGAATGCACAAGAAGCGCAAGCAGACAATGAAGTGGTGAACGGTACGTTCTCTGTTAATAATCAACCTGCATCTGTTCTTTTTGATTCTGGTGCTGATAAGAGCTTTGTGTCATTATCTTTTGAGCCATTGCTTCACGTGTCTAGAACGAAACTAGGTAAACCCTTGACAGTAGAGGTTGCCAGTGGTGAACCCATTGTTCTTAATTCTATCCTTCGCAACTGCCAGTTGAACCTTAATAACCATCTTTTTCCCATCGACCTCACGCCAATGCAACTTGGAAGCTTCGACATTATAGTGGGCATGGATTGGTTAGCCAAGCATCACGCAGAGGTAGTTTGTTTTGAGAAGATCGTTCGTGTGCCACTTCCGACAGGTGAGATCCTACAGGTTCATGGTGAGAAACCTACTGGTGGTCTCAAACTCATGTCTTGTTTTAAAGCTCGGAAGTATATGCGAAAGAATTATGTGGCCTTCTTGGCACATGTCACAGCAGATAAAGGCAAAGGTAAGTCTATCCAAGATATTCCTGTTGTTCGGGATTACTCTGAAGTATTCCCTGAAGATTTACCTGGTCTACCCCCAGCACGCCAAGTCGAGTTCCGTATTGATCTCGTACCTGGTGCAAATCCCATTGCCAGAGCTCCATATCGTCTTGCACCGTCTGAGATGCAAGAGCTGTCTAAGCAGCTTCAAGAACTTTCTGACAAAGGTTTTATCCATCCTAGCTTTTCACCTTGGGGTGCTCCCGTTCTTTTTGTCAAGAAGAAGGATGGATCCTTCAGGATGTGCATCGATTATCGTGAGCTTAAAAAGCTCACCATCAAGAATCGATATCCCCTACCTCGCATAGATGACCTCTTTGATCAGTTACAGGGCGCTTCTTATTTCTCGAAGATTGATCTTCGTTCTGGGTATCATCAACTTCGTGTGCATGAAGAAGATATTCCCAAGACAGCGTTCCGCACTCGTTATGGGCATTATGAGTTCACAGTTATGCCATTCGGTTTGACTAATGCTCCGGCTGTTTTTATGGACTTAATGAATAGGGTCTGCAAGCCTTACTTAGATAAGTTCATCATCGTTTTTATTGATGATATTTTGATATACTCTAAGACGAAAGCTGATCACGAGCAACATCTTCGTCTTACTCTGGAACTCCTAAAGAAAGAGCAACTTTTCGCCAAATTCTCCAAGTGTGAATTTTGGCTTAAAGAAGTTCAATTCTTGGGACATATTGTCAACGAACAAGGTATTCATGTAGATCCCTCCAAGATTAGTGCGATTAAGGATTGGGATACGCCTACTACTCCTACTGAGGTTCGTTCTTTTCTTGGTCTTGCGGGTTATTACCGCCGCTTCATAGAGAACTTCTCGAAGATTGCAGTTCCTCTAACTGCTCTAACTCAGAAGAACAAGCCCTTTGAATGGGGTTCTAAACAAGAAGTAGCATTTCAGACCTTGAAGCAGAAGCTTTGTGACGCACCTATTCTGACATTGCCTGAAGGCAATGATGATTTCGTCGTATACTGCGATGCATCCAAATTGGGTCTTGGCTGTGTTCTGGTGCAAAGGAACAAAGTCATAGCATATGCATCGAGGCAGTTGAAGGTGCATGAGAAAAACTACACCACTCATGATCTTGAGTTAGGTGCAGTTGTGTTCGCTCTTAAGATCTGGAGACATTATTTGTACGGTACAAAATGTGTGGTTTTCATTGACCACAAAAGTCTTCAGCATATCTTCAATCAGAAAGAACTCAACATGAGGCAAAGACGTTGGGTAGAGCTTCTGAACGACTATGACTGTGAAATTCGCTACCATCCCGGTAAGGCGAATGTCGTAGCTGACGCTTTGAGTCGTAAGGAACATGTCAAGCTTCATTGTGTTCGTGTTCAATCTAATATTCAAGCTCGAGCTGATATTCAAGCTCGCATTTCTCAGGCTCAACATGCTTGTGTTTCACAAGACTTGATGGGTAAGGAATTACCCTATCACATTAAGCCTGATCTTGTTTTGAAGGACAATGGATCATACTATTTCATGGACCGTTTGTGGGTCCCAAGCCAAGATGGTCTTCGCACTCTGCTTATGGATGAAGCTCATAAGTCTCGTTATTCTGTCCGTCCTGGCTCAGACAAAATGTATAAGGATCTTCGTACCCAATATTGGTGGCCTGGTATGAAGAAGGATATTGCCTTGTACGTTTCAAAATGCCTTACTTGTCTTAAAGTCAAGGCTGAACACCAACATCCTTCTGGTCTTTTGGAGCAACCAGAAATCCCAGTTTGGAAATGGGAAAACATCGCTATGGATCTCATTACCAAACTACCGCGCACTAAGAAAGGTCATGATGCCATTTGGGTAGTTGTTGATCGCCTTACAAAGTCAGCGCATTTCTTGCCAATCCGTGAGGATTTTTCTGCTGACAAACTTGCTAAAATCTATGTGGATGAAATTGTAGCTCGACATGGTGTTCCTTTGAACATCATTTCTGACAGAGATGCTCGTTTCACTTCTCATTTTTGGAGAACCATGCAATCTGCTATGGGGACCCAACTTAATCTGAGCACAACTTATCATCCGCAAACGGATGGTCAATCTGAAAGAACAATCCAGACCCTAGAGGATATGCTTAGAGCTTGTGTGATCGATTTTGGTGGTAGTTGGGAATCACATCTTCCATTGATTGAATTCTCCTACAACAACAGTTATCACTCCAGCATCAACATGGCTCCTTTCGAGGCTCTCTATGGTCGAAAATGTCGTTCACCAGTCTGCTGGAATGAGATCGGTGAGGCTCAGCTTACTGGACATGCCCTCATTTTAGAGACAACTGATAAGATTAAGAAAGTTCGTGATAACCTTCAGACAGCTAGAAGCCGTCAAAAGAGTTACGCGGACCCAAAACGCAAGCCCATGGAATTTCAAGTCGGTGATCGAGTATTACTTAAGGTCTCACCTTGGAAAGGTGTGATCAGATTTGGAAAGACTGGAAAACTTGCACCTAGATATGTTGGACCATTCAATATCGTCGAAAGAATCGGTAAGGTAGCCTACAGACTTGAGTTACCTCCTGAACTTGGAAATGTTCATCCAACCTTCCATGTGTCCAATCTCAGGAAGTGTTTAGCTGATGAGAACCTCCACATATCACTTGATGAAATTCGTGTTGATAAAACACTACATTTTGTTGAGAAACCTGTGGAAATCATGGACCGTATAGTCAAATGGCTTAAACGCAAGCGCATTCCTTTGGTCAAAGTTCGCTGGGAATCTAAACGTGGACCTGAGTTTACATGGGAACGCGAAGATCAAATGAAGGCGAAGTATCCACATCTTTTCCCACGAGTTTCCTCTAAACAAATTTCGGGACGAAATTTCCACAAGTAGGGGAGACTGTGACATCTGTGCTTGTAATCATTGTAAACAATTCAGTTATCAATGAAATAAAGTTATTTGATCCCAATGTTTGTTTATTGATGTTTTACATTTTTCATGTTTTGACTTTTATTCAATTTCAAACTCTGTATCACTTCCTGGAGAATTATACGCAAACTGGTGCGTAAACGTAATCAGTTTAACACGAAAAATACTCCGGAACATCAATTTATGCTTAACATACCTTAAATAACCTTTACATTACTTAGAAATAAGTTTTGAAGGCATTGGTATGGCAAAATCAAGTTAATTCGCTTACAGGGACTAAAATTGACAAACTACGAAAGTATGCCAATTTGAACTGTAACGAACATTCTGGAACATGGCCATAAGTTAAACACACCCTAAATATCCTTTACATAGCTTAGAAATAGGCTTTGAGGGGTTCGGTGTGCTAAAATAAACTTTATGCTCATTCAGGGACTAAAAGCGTCAGAAAGTGCATAAGTTTGCATTTTCGCGCATAAACTTACGTTCTGAATACATCCGGACATCCAAAAAATTTATGTAATCATTAAAATATTATGTTTTAGTGATTGGCTTGTCAAAAATCCATTCGTCGCGCAATTTGGATCGTACACGCGTCCGTTACGACTTCCGTCGTAATTAAACAAACAACGAAACCGTACGGCCAAACGAACCGACATCTGGCATATTTTTTAGCACATTATAAGTTCCCTATACTTTAACTTCATTTTAGAGCTTTGAAATGGGGTTAACGGGCCTTAAACGTGTCGGAAATGAGCTTATTACACAGCAGGGACCAAATCTGCCATTCTGCCAAACTAGGTCCTTGCGCACCTCAACACTGAGAGTGTTACGGTGCGCAAGCAGTCCCCAGAACAGCAGAATGTTGCAAACAGCCTGTTTTCAGCTGTCATACACTCCTTTCTCACTTGCAACTGGTTTCTAGTAATCCTATGGGCTCCCATGGGTTTTTAAATCAGTGGGTATGTGTTGTACGGCTGAGATTTAACGCTTGGGAAACAAGAAATGATCTTAACGGCTCTACATTTCCTATAAATACCCCCCCCCCATGTTTTGCTCATTTCCCTCACATTTGAATCTGATTCAAAACTCTCTAAGTGGAAGTTTATATGCTTCCTACCTGAGAGTGAATCGGGTTCGAATCTTGCGGGGACCTTCTGTAAGTATCCTTTCGCGTTTATCATTCGTTTTAGCGTTAAAGTCAAACTGTGTTTGACTTTCTGCATTGACCAGTTTATGGTCAACGCGAAGTTCGTTTGAACTTCATAACGTGAGCGTAATCACGATGGTTATAGTCCCAAGTGACTATACCTACTGATTACCACGTTATCTAGGCTCAGTGACGAGTCGTAGTTTCGGGCAAAATGGGTGTTCTCGCGTATTTTGTAACCAAACTACTTGTGGGTATCAAAACCATTTGTTTTGATACCAAACCTGTTTTTAAACCTTGTTAAACATGTTCTAACATGTTTAGCTCGTCACTTTTAGATTTGTGCTTGTTTAGGGTCGTAAAGGTAAGCGATCTAATCAATCGCTTATACTTTCGAACCCGACCCATTTGGTCGATCATTAGGATCCGACCAAACACTTTAGGTGACCATAGTTGTATAGGGAATAACCTTCCGAGGTTATACCTTATGGTCACGTCGTTTAAGTAGTTGTATGATAAGTAATTCGAGGCCTTAGGTAAATTACCAAAATGCCCTTTTTGCGCCAAAATTCATTTTAAGCCTATGTAACATAACTTTTGCCATCTAAACTGATTTAACAACAATATTAAACATGTTAAGGCATATCTTACTTGTCATAGGGCTAGTTAGGCGATCCAAACGCGTTTTACGCGAACGACGTGTTAAAGTAGCATAAGCTACCTAAACGGGTCATAACGGGTCAAAAGCACTTAGGATAAGTTTCGTTTTAGTATGTAGGCTTTGTTAAACCATATTACATGAGTTCCTACACTCATTTGGTTTACGAACCCTCATGCTACCCGATCCTCCGATTAGGTCCGTTTATTAATGTAGTTTCCTATATATAAGTGTTTGTATGGTATTACATATCGTAGCGTTATTTAGATCTTTTCAATTTAAACATATAACATTTTATTCAAATAACATATTTTTCAAGTCATTGTTTTACAAACAACTTATTTTATACAAAATTCATTTTACTTGGTTATTCATTTAACCTCACATTACTCTTTTACATATCATAGCTTTTCGAAAGATTTATAAAACCAAACAATTAACAAGGTTCATGACTGACTTTTGTTAAACAACTTTTTCTAAACTCATAAGTCATGGATCCTATTTTCGCAAAACCTATGTATCTCACAGGCATTTTTATGCTGACGTACCTATTTTCACATGTGTTTCAGGAGTTGCTGCTTAGGGTGATGATCGTGACACTAGGGCGGACCTGTGCCTTAGAAACTTAAAATAAAGATAGGCTTAGTTTAACTATGTTGTGTACTCTTTGGTTCTTGTTTTGAAACAATGTATTCCACTCTTTGGTTGATGAATAAAATAAATTTTAATTACCATGGTTGTGGAACAATAATTCTGTTACAACACTCCCCGACGATTCCGCCACGATTTGATGTTTTACGTGGTCGGGGTGTGACAACATCGTCAATAGTCAAGGTATTCACGTCGATCCCGCGAAGATTGAAGCAGTTAAGAGATGGATTACACCGAAAACCCTGTCCGAAGTTCGTTCTTTTCTTGGATTGGTGGGTTATTACCGTCGATTTATCGCTGATTTCTCTAAAATCGTCGTCCCGCTTACCTATCTTACGCATAAATACAAGCCTTTTGTTTGGGGAACCGAGCAAGAGGAAGAATTTCAAACTCTCAAGCGTATGCTCTGCAACGCTCCCGTGCTCGTGTTACCCAACGGAAACGACGACTTTGTAGTCTACTGCGATGCCTCTAACCTCGGTCTTGGTTGTGTGCTTATGCAACCGGACAAGGTTATCGCGTACGCCTCTCGTTAGCTCAAGATCCACGAGAAGAACTATACAACCCACGATCTTGAACTCAGTGCAGTTGTTTTCGCGTTAAAGATTTGGCGACACTACCTTTATGGTACCAAGTGTACGGTCTTCACTGACCATAAGAGCCTACAACACATCTTGAACCAGAAGGAACTGAATATGCACCAACGCAGATTGGTTGAACTTCTCAACGACTACGACTGTGAGAAACATTACCACCCAAGCAAAGCAAATGTCGTTGTCGACGCTCTTAGCCGACGAAGCTACTTGCATAGTGTTCGTAATATTCAAGCCCAACACGACCTCGAAGCTCTAATTCGTGATGCTGAGCACGCCTGCTTCATTGAGAACATCTTGAAAGAGGAAATGAAGAAGTGTGGTTCTGAAACCCAACTTGTCACCAAATCGAACGGTATCTATTACTATCTCGATCGCATCTGGATCCCCGGTCGCAATAACCTTCGGGAGATATTGTTGAATGAAGCCCACAAGTATCGATATTCCATTCATCCTGGTGCCGACAAGATGTACCAGGACCTGCGTGCCAAGTACTGGTGGCCTGGAATGAAGAAGGATATCGCTCTTTATGTCTCGAAGTGCCTGACTTGCTTGAAAGTCAAGGCTGAACAACAACGACCCTCTGGCTTACTCGTACAACCCGAGATCCCTATGTAGAAATGGGAGAGTATAGCTATGGACTTCATTATGAAACTTCCGTGCATGCCATCAGGTTACGATAACATTTGGGTTATCGTTGATCGTCTTACTATATCCGCCCACTTTCTGCCGATACGAGAGGACTATAAGGTTGAACGATTAGCACGAATCTATACCGACGAAGTCATTTGTCGACATGGGACACCTCGTGACATCATCTCTGACCGCGATGGTCGATTTACCTCGCGTCTTTGGGAAACTTTTCAATCCACTCTCGGTACTAGTCTTAACCTCAGTACCGCTTTCCATCCCCAAACCGACGGTCAAACTGAACGCACGATTCGCACCCTTGAAGACATGCTTCGTTCGTGTGTTATAGATTTTGTTGGTAATTGGGATTCACATTTACCTCTAGTCGAATTCTCATACAACAACAGTTATCACTCTAGCATTCAAATGGCACCATTTGAAGCATTATATAGAAGAAAATGTCAATCGCCTATCGTATGGCACGAGATCGGAGACGCACACATTACCGGTCCTGAGTTATTGCAAGAAACGACTGACAACATCCTCCAGATACGAAACAATCTCTTGAAAGCTCGGAGTCGTCAAAAGAGTTACGCCGATAAACGCCGCAAGCCCCTTGAGTTCGAAGTTGGTGATCACGTACTCCTAAAGGTTTCAACTTGGATGGGGGTGATCCGATTCGGCAAGAAAGGAAAGCTAGCGCCTCGATACGTAGGACCCTTTAAGATTCTTGAAAGAATTGGCAAAGTGGCCTACAGACTCGAATTACCGGAGCAACTCAGCAACTTACACCTGAATTTCCATGTTTCAAACCTTAAAAAGTGCCTAGCCGAGCAGAATTTACATGTTCCTCTTGAGGATTTACAAGTGGACGAAACATTACACTTCATGGAGAAGCCAGTAGAGATCATGGACCGAGAAACCAAGAAACTCTGATGCTCACGTATTCCTATAGTGAAGGTTCGCTGGGAAGGCAAACGCGGCGCCGAGTTCACCTGAGAACTCGAGAGTGATATGAAAGTTAAATATCCACAACTCTTCGTTACGCCTGCGCCTTAATTTCGGGACGAAATTCCCTAAAGTAGGGGAGGCTGTAACAACCCGACTTTCCGAAGTCAAAGTCAAAGTACAAGTCAAAGTCAAAGAAAAAGTCAGGTTGTTATTCAGATCTGCCTTTTCTTATTGCCTTGTACTCTCGAAATTTGATAATCGATACTTTGGTTAACCCTATTTTAAACTACGATTTATTATTATGTGAAGTAACAATGTGATAAAAACAACTAAACGCCATTATACTGAATGCTATCACATCGCAATCTCATCGCAAACTATTGGTAGTATTCTATGTGTGTGTGTCATTACGTGCTTACTTGTGTGTGCTTTGTATATGTTTTGGGATGTTATTCGCAAATGCAATCGCAACTCTATCGCAACGTAATCTCATCGCAACTCGAAACGCAGAATTACTTTTATATGAGTTATGTTATTTATGTAACTATTGTTTAATACTATCGCATCGCTTACTTGCAACTCGCTTAAATGCACTGCAACGCTCAACGCACTAAACGAAAGTCGAAAAGCTAACTCGCATTAGCCGTCGGATCGAATGACCAACTGATTGAATGATCATCCGACCTGATGACCATCCGATTGAATGGCCATCAACTATTCATTGATGTGACAGCCCTATCTGACCAGCACGCTCTCAAGCACTTTTGTCTCGATTCCACGCGATTTCGTAAGTATTTCATCCTAAATCTTGTACTTCCTTCATCAGCACACACTTTCTCATCATCTTCTCCAGTAAATCTTACATTTTAACCATGAAACCACCTGATTTGGGCTGTTTTAGGGTGACGTCACCTCGGGTTCTCATGAACACTGAAGTGTGACATCATCTCACCAAGAACGGTTCAGATCTAAAGGATTTCCATACGATTTAACACTAACTTTGACAAGATCTAAACATTTTTAACTGGATTCAAACTTTTCTTCAACAATCTTCACTTTTTACTCAAAACCTTTAGAATCTGGACTCGTTTACGCTTTCTACTCATTCTCTAGTGAAGAGCCGGTCTGAGAATGGATTTCTACTGAAGAGACGACCGATTCACGGGTGGAACATGGAACTCCGTCTTGAACATTTGAGTCTAATCGAATGGGGTGGTTCCCATCCGATCGGCTGAGCTAAACTTGGTGTGGTTTCCGTTGTTTAACACGTCATCATGACGTCTCCATTAAACCGCGAAACTTTTAACTTAACTGATTTTACAAGGTTTTCAAACCAAAGGTTGCTCGATCGAATAGCCATCCGATCGGATGACCATCGGATCGAATGACTATTCGACCAGGTGACTTGCCTTATAAGATCAACATGTAAACAATTTGACAAAACTTCAAAGAATACCAGCTTTCAATCGAATAGCCAACCGATTGAATGGCCATCCGGCCGGATGACCATCCGATCAAATGACTTTATTTATACTACAACGAAACTTCAAAAGTTCAAACATTTTACAATATACTTCCTCAATCGAATGACCAACCGACCGAATGGTCATCCGTCCAGACGGTCATCCGATCGAACCACCATCTGATCGCTCATCTCACTCGACGCACTGTTTTCACGTTGTTCAACGCTTACGCTATCGTTCTGTGATCAGGCTAATCTCCCACACGCTCCCTTCAATCCAAGATTGTGTTAATTTACGAAACACGAACTGTGAGTATACTCGAACCCTTTTTCGCTTAACGCACTTTTGGGTATTACATACGTTACCTATATCAAATCACATCAACACACAACACAAACAGTTTTAAATGCTAACCGCTCTTGCATGTTATACGTGTTCTCGATGAATGCTTGTATGTTATGTTTACACAGTGATTGTTGCCTGATACCTTAGAAATGATAGTACTTTGGTTTGGACTCAGCACCTGTCATGGACAGGGGTTGTTAAGTGTAACACCTGTGCCTCCACGGCCATCAAACAAATACCAAACCAATGAAATATTGTATTTCATACTTGGGATTTGTAAAAATATGTGTATCATTTGCACATATCAATTTTTGTTCGATTTCAAACTCTAAATCGCTTTCTGGAAGGTTATACGCGCACTGATGCGTAAATATAACCAGTTTAATGCAACAAACACTCCGGAATAGTGACATAGGCTTAACATACCTTAAATAACCTTTACATAACTTAGATATAAGTTTTGGAAGGTTTGGTGTGGTGAAATCAAAGTTTAATCGCTTACAGGGACTAAATTTGACAAACTGCGAAAGTATGCCAATTTGAACTGTAACAGACCTTCCGGAACATGACCATAAGTTAAACATACCATAAATATCCTTTACATAGCTTAGAAATAAGCTTTGAGGGGTTCGGTGTGCTAAAATAAACTTTTGGGTCATTCAGGGACTAAAAGTGTCAAAAAGTGCACAAGTTTGCATTTTCGCGCATAACTTACGTTCTGAATACATCCGGACATCAAAAAAATTATGTTAGCACTAAAATATTTTATTTTAGTGTTCGCCATAAGAAAAATCCATTCGTCACGTCATTTGGATCGTTTTTCGCATTTAGGACCAGATTCGATGTATTAGCCGTTGTTTAATTCACAACCACACATTCTAACTTGCTTAGTCAGCGGATAAGGATGGAATTTAGGCACCATGACATTTCAACACATGTATGGATGGAATTTAAACACCTAAACACCATGACCTTTCAACACATGTATGGATGGAATTTAAACACCTAAACACCATGACATTTCAACACATGTATGGATGGAATTTAAACACCTAAACACCATGACATTTCAACACATGTATGGATAGAATTTAAACACCTAAACACCATGACATTTCAACACATGTATGGATGGAATTTAAACACCTAAACACCATGACATTTCAACACATGTATGGATGGAATTTAAACACCTAAACACCATGACATTTCAACACATGTACGGATGGGATTAAGGCACGTTTTCCATGAAACGATCTTAACGGTTCGGGTATTCCTATAAATACCCATCCACCCCCATTGCTAAAATCACTAGAACTTTGATTTGAGAAACTCTAAGTTGAAACTGTTGTTTCATACCTGAGATTTTTGAATCGAGGTTAGCATTCGGGGACCCTTCGTAAGTATTCTTTCGTTCTTTTCCTTATTTTATTGCTTTTCGAGTCAGAAAGTCAAACTTTGTTTGACTTTCAGCGTTGACCAGTAATGGTCAATGCGAAGTTCGTTTGAACTTCGCAACGTGAGTGTAATCACGTTGGTCATAGTCCCTTAGGACTATGCCCACTGATTACCACGTTGTCTAGGGTCGTAGGGTAGGCGATCTAATAAAGCGCCTATACCTTCGAGCCCGACCCAGTTTGGTCGATCATTAGGATCCGACCAAATACACTAGGTGACCCTAGTATAGGGCATAACCTTCCGAGGTTATACCCTATGGTCACATCGTTTAAGTAGTTGTATGATAGGTAGTTTATATGCCTTAGGTAAATTACCAGAATACCCTTTTCATGTATAATTGGTAATTAAGCATATGTAACCTAAACTTTTGTCACATAACTGATTATGTAACATGTTTAGGCATATAACACTTGTCATAGGACTAGTTAGACGGTCCGAACGCGTTTCACGCACACGACGCGTTAAAGTAGCATAAGTTACCTTAATGGGTCGCGATGGGTCGATAATACTTAGGTTAAATTTCATTTAGTATGTAGGCTTTGTTAAACCATATCATATGAGTTCCTACACTCATTTGGTTTACAAACCCTCCTGCTACCCAGTCTTCCGATTTAGGTCCGGGTTAATTATGTAATTACCTATATTAGGTACCGTTTGATTTCCGGGACTCCTCTAGCTTTCTTGGTAGTTGTTCAAGACTCCTAAGCACTCCCAGGCGAGTACATTATTCCCCTCTTTTACTGTTTTCAACTGTTTTGGGGTGACTCATATGTGCTAAATGTTTTACAATAATTTCAATAACAATTACAATGTGGTTTCAAGAACAATAACAATTATTTCAAGAACGCTAACAATGATTTCAAGGACGAATACAATGATTTCAAGAACGAATACAATGATTTCAAAAACTAATAACAAATTTCAAAAAGTGAACAAACTTGTTGGTTGTAGTTTACATGACCGATGACATTCATTAGCAATGATCAAGCCGACCAGTATTAGGTTATGGTACCATAGGATCTGACAAATCCCGTTATTTACTGCACCCATTGTTATGTGTGGGTGTTGTGGGTAGCGACTGAATCTGTAATTATTAACTTATCCTTTGGTAAGGGTTTGTTAAGAACGAGAGCGAGAGCGAGTTGGAACGAGGAACGCGTCAAGAAGGTTTGAATGTTATTAGAGAATCGATCATAAAGTAGTTCACGATTAAAACAAGAACGATTAGAACGATTAAAACAAGAACGATTAGAACGATTAAAACAAGAACGATTTGAACGAATGGGTAAACATTTGTACATGATTTACATTTGATCATGCATTTACACGAAACATAGTATTGGTTTAAACCAAGTTTTACTTCAATACTTTGTTGTTGTGCATATGGTTTAGTTGAGACATTTCACTTGCCATACATGGATATTTGACATAGACATTTGACATGGATATTTGACATAGACATTTTAACATGAATTACATCTTGACATGAATACTTTGACATATTATTCAATACATTTGACAATTGATTTAAACATAGACATTTTACATTGTTTGGTTTGGTTTGATTAAGTGATTAAGTAACGATGCGTGTGTAATATGATACAAACATGGTGGATACGCCGCTGGTACTTCCTATATATAAGTGTTTGTATGGTATTACATATTGTAGCGTTATTTGAATCATTTCAGTTTGAGACATAGAACATTTTATACAAGTAACATACTTTTCACAAGACATTTATTTACAAACAACTTATCTTACACAAACTCATTTTTACATGGTTATTCATTTAATCATGCATTATTCTCTTATTTATACTTATCATCCGAACTTATTATTTTTCAAATGATTTACAAAGACAAAGCAAATTACAAGGTTCATGACTAAACATTTTCTCAAACAGAAGTCATGAAACTTATTTTCAACAAAACTAATGTATTCCCCAGCATTTCTTTGCTGACCTCGTTTTCACATATGTTTCAGGTATTGTTGGATGATATCGATTGATAAGATGCATGCTCATATAGGACTGGACAAGGCCTTAGTGACTCAATAACAATGATAGACTATGTTTAAATAGTGTATTTAGATTTCCAGACGATGTAATTACTCAATGTTTAATAAAACGAAACACTTTTGATATCCATGGTTATGAAACATTAATTCTGTTGCAACACGCCCCGATGTTTCCGCCGCGATTTGTTGTTTTACGCGGTCGGGGTGTGACAGAAAAGATGGTATCAGAGCCAATGGTTATAGGGAATTAGGTTATTAGTAATTAGTAATGCTTTGACCTAGTCTATAACCTTCTTAGGACCCTAACGCGAGTTTACTTGCGTTTAGTCATAAAACAATACCGTCACCTATCCTTAGGTGACGACCACAACAAGAACATAAATTTCAAAACCGCTTTGAAAACTAATCATCTGTTCTAGGATGATTAATTTCTAGGTTTTGAACCCTCTATTGTAAGGTTTTGAACCCCTTTGAATTTTCAAAATCTCGTCAAGGTTTTGGGTTTTAAATAATGTGAACACGTGCAAACTGGAAGGGTGAATGCCTGTATTATGGGTTTTCTGTCTAGGCAAGCACTTCGTATACATCTCATCAGACGCGAGACCAGTTGTGCTTACCTGGGAATTCTTGGGATGAGTGTTCACTTATAGGCGAGCATGTCTTCGCGATACATTATTTTTTAACCTATTTACTTTGACTAATCACCAAGGTCGTTTGTTGCTTTGTAGTAACAAACAAATGACCACTATCCTTGCTTTCATCAGATTTGTTTCATCTCATTATTTCGTCTAAATTCTCTCACTCGTTTCCTTTCATGTTTCCTCTTTTAGACAATGCCTCCTCGACGCGAAAGCCAGATAGAGACTGCCGAGCTGGCAGAAATCATTGCGCAGCAAATGGCTGCTCAATTCCCAAACCTCTTTGCTCAATGGAACCAAGCCAACAACAACAACAATGTGCTATGCAAATACAAGGATTTCAACCAGGCTAAACCACTCAAGTTTAGTGGTTCTGAAGGAGCAAATGGGCTTCTTCAGTGGTTCGAAAGCATTGAGAATACTTTTCGCCACGTGCAGTGCCCGGATAATCGCAGGGTCGAGTTCTCCTCGAGCGTGTTTCAGAAGAGGGCTCTTACATGGTGGAATGGGGTAATGAGAGACCGAGGTGCGGAAGTTGCTCTCGCACAGACATGGGCTGAACTTAGGGCTCTGATGATGAGGGAATTCTGTCCTCGTCATGAGCAGCGAGCTTTGGAGAAGGAATTTGATGAGTTGAAGCAAGATAGTGGTGAGCACAGGGCGTATACTGATAGGTTTGAGGAGCTGAGTCTGCTTTGCCCTACAATGGTTACCCCACTTGACATAGCTATCGAAAGGTACATCGATGGCCTACCTGACTCGGTACAAGACATCCTTACTGGTAGTAACCCTGCCACACTCCGTCAGGCGATCGAGTTATCAGCGACATTGACTGAGTCGCAGATTCGGAAGAACAAGTTACACAGGAAGGGTGACAAGGGCAAGAAACAGTCAGCTGACAAGGAGGATAGCAAGAAAGGCCAAAACAAGAAGGGTAAGGAAGGTGAGACGTCAAAGAAATCAAAGAAGCGAAAGGGTGCCCAAAAATTTTGCTGTTACAGCACAGACTGCACAGAACCCGCAGAACCAACCAGCTCAGCCACCTGCAAAGAAAGCATATGCCGGTACCGCACCTTATTGTGCACGCTGCAACGGTCATCACGCAGTACAACAAGCTTGCTGGCAATGAACGACGTGTGGTAAACTTGGGCATTTGGCCAAGATTTGTCATTTGGGACAAAATCAGGCTGCTCAGGTTCAAGCTCCGGTTCAAGGGAATGCTGCGAGATTTCCACTGGGTTCATGTTTCAACTGCGGAGAGATTGCTCACTTCCGCCACAACTGCCCAAGACTGGTAAATGCAAATGCTAACGCAAACCCAAATGCGAATGTCAACGTCAATGTGAATCCAGCACGTGGTCGAGTGTTTAACATCAATGAGGCACTCAATGTTGAAGGAGTGAACAATTAGTATTTTGTTTTTCCTCTGGTTGGTATCTTGTAACATTTAAAGACAATGCGGTTGTTATATAAATAAAAATTTGTGGTTTTATTTTCTAACTAATGCAATTGTATGAATGTTTGATTCAACCTTGTGATGTCAACACAAAGACAAAACTACTCGTGTGGTTCTGTCATTTTTACGATCACTTGAGATCTCCCTAAGAACCTCAAACACTGGTTTCTTTTAAATCTAAAGTATTTTATCGTCTTGCACCGTTCGAGATGCAAGAATTATCAAAACAGCTTCAAGAGTTGTCTGATAAAGGATTCATCCGTCCGAACTTTTCACCTTGGAGAAACCCCTGTTCTCCTTGTGAAAAGAAAAATGGATCTTTTCGAATGTATATCGATTAACGTAAGCCTAGTAAGCTTACCATCAAGAATCGATATCCCCCTACCTTAAATCAACGATTTCTCCGATCAACTGCATAGCGTTCATGCTTTTCCAAGATCGATTTGCGTTTTGGGTATCATCAACTTTGTATTCTCGAAGAAGATATTCCCAAAACGGTTTTCTGCATGAAGTATGGCCATTACGAGTTTACAGTCATGCCTTTTAGGTTGACAAATACTCCAGCCATCTTCAAGAACTTAATAAAAAGAGTCTGCAAGCCTTATTTGGATCAGATCGTCATTGTTATTATTGATGACATCTTGATCTATTCATGTCCTGAGCCGATCACGATCAACACCTTCGTTGACATCGGAGCCCTGATTGAATTCCTTGTACACTTTAAAATGTACAAAACAACTCAATTAGGACAAACCGAATTCCTTTTAAGATCTTCTTATCTTAATAGTTAGATTCTTGAAAATATTTAAAGTGCCAAAGGAAATCCACGGATTGGGTTTCTGGTATGCTTTAAATACCCGTGTCCAAAGATAACAAATTATAGGTCAAATTGAACGATTATGCGATTAAACGAGTATACAATTATGTGACTATGTGTTTATTCATCTTATGTTTTCTTTTATGCATTTTTGTGTTTTTAATACTCTGGATATTCGTTATCCAAATCCTCGCAGAATCTTTCATATTGTCATATGAGGGATTCGTAGCAGGATATTCAAAAAGGTACTACCTTAAATCCTTAATGGGCTTCTTTAAGACCCTTGGATTATATAGTACTATTCCATGATTCATAAGAGACCCTTTAGTGGTCAAATCAAAAAGATTGATTCACAATTTGGTTAAAGAACGACATCTAGTGATGTAGCTGGACAGACTCCTTGATAGTCTATTTAGATCATTTATTGATTTAATTAAAAGGATTCTAAGGCGGTCTAGTCACACTCATCACAGGATTGTTCATTTGGTTTTCCCCTACACACTATAAAATAGACTGTGTGAACTGTGCAAGGAATTGTCTGATTATGGACGCGTACATAATTATGAAATTTAGTGCACAGAAACCCAGTAAGATTTATTATGTGTAAGAGCCGATAGTGACAACAATAACGAAATGAGAACGATGTAATGGAGGTACGGTGGACGCACCAATGACGCTTCATATACTTGTATATAAGTATCCCTCTTACATTGTAATCATGATGTTATTAAAGGTTACTAGAAGTTCAGAACCCTAACCAATGTTATTCGATCTTTTCAATTTCATGTTTTCAAGCTCTCACAAGTTTCCTCTAAATAAATTTCGGGACGAAATTTCCTAAAGTAGGGGAGACTGTAACACCTGTGCCTCCACGGCCATCAAACAAATACCAAACCAATGAAATATTGTATTTCATACTTGGGATTTGTAAAAATATGTGTATCATTTGCACATATCAATTTTTGTTCGATTTCAAACTCTAAATCGCTTTCTGGAAGGTTATACGCGCACTGATGCGTAAATATAACCAGTTTAATGCAACAAACACTCCGGAATAGTGACATAGGCTTAACATACCTTAAATAACCTTTACATAACTTAGATATAAGTTTTGGAAGGTTTGGTGTGGTGAAATCAAAGTTTAATCGCTTACAGGGACTAAATTTGACAAACTGCGAAAGTATGCCAATTTGAACTGTAACAGACCTTCCGGAACATGACCATAAGTTAAACATACCATAAATATCCTTTACATAGCTTAGAAATAGGCTTTGAGGGGTTCGGTGTGCTAAAATAAACTTTTGGGTCATTCAGGGACTAAAAGTGTCAAAAAGTGCACAAGTTTGCATTTTCGCGCATAACTTACGTTCTGAATACATCCGGACATCAAAAAAATTATGTTAGCACTAAAATATTTTATTTTAGTGTTCGCCATAAGAAAAATCCATTCGTCACGTCATTTGGATCGTTTTTCGCATTTAGGACCAGATTCGATGTATTAGCCGTTGTTTAATTCACAACCACACATTCTAACTTGCTTAGTCAGCGGATAAGGATGGAATTTAGGCACCATGACATTTCAACACATGTATGGATGGAATTTAAACACCTAAACACCATGACCTTTCAACACATGTATGGATGGAATTTAAACACCTAAACACCATGACATTTCAACACATGTATGGATGGAATTTAAACACCTAAACACCATGACATTTCAACACATGTATGGATAGAATTTAAACACCTAAACACCATGACATTTCAACACATGTATGGATGGAATTTAAACACCTAAACACCATGACATTTCAACACATGTATGGATGGAATTTAAACACCTAAACACCATGACATTTCAACACATGTACGGATGGGATTAAGGCACGTTTTCCATGAAACGATCTTAACGGTTCGGGTATTCCTATAAATACCCATCCACCCCCATTGCTAAAATCACTAGAACTTTGATTTGAGAAACTCTAAGTTGAAACTGTTGTTTCATACCTGAGATTTTTGAATCGAGGTTAGCATTCGGGGACCCTTCGTAAGTATTCTTTCGTTCTTTTCCTTATTTTATTGCTTTTCGAGTCAGAAAGTCAAACTTTGTTTGACTTTCAGCGTTGACCAGTAATGGTCAATGCGAAGTTCGTTTGAACTTCGCAACGTGAGTGTAATCACGTTGGTCATAGTCCCTTAGGACTATGCCCACTGATTACCACGTTGTCTAGGGTCGTAGGGTAGGCGATCTAATAAAGCGCCTATACCTTCGAGCCCGACCCAGTTTGGTCGATCATTAGGATCCGACCAAATACACTAGGTGACCCTAGTATAGGGCATAACCTTCCGAGGTTATACCCTATGGTCACATCGTTTAAGTAGTTGTATGATAGGTAGTTTATATGCCTTAGGTAAATTACCAAAATACCCTTTTCATGTATAATTGGTAATTAAGCATATGTAACCTAAACTTTTGTCACATAACTGATTATGTAACATGTTTAGGCATATAACACTTGTCATAGGACTAGTTAGACGGTCCGAACGCGTTTCACGCACACGACGCGTTAAAGTAGCATAAGTTACCTTAATGGGTCGCGATGGGTCGATAATACTTAGGTTAAGTTTCATTTAGTATGTAGGCTTTGTTAAACCATATCATATGAGTTCCTACACTCATTTGGTTTACAAACCCTCCTGCTACCCAGTCTTCCGATTTAGGTCCGGGTTAATTATGTAATTACCTATATTAGGTACCGTTTGATTTCCGGGACTCCTCTAGCTTTCTTGGTAGTTGTTCAAGACTCCTAAGCACTCCCAGGCGAGTACATTATTCCCCTCTTTTACTGTTTTCAACTGTTTTGGGGTGACTCATATGTGCTAAATGTTTTACAATAATTTCAATAACAATTACAATGTGGTTTCAAGAACAATAACAATTATTTCAAGAACGCTAACAATGATTTCAAGGACGAATACAATGATTTCAAGAACGAATACAATGATTTCAAAAACTAATAACAAATTTCAAAAAGTGAACAAACTTGTTGGTTGTAGTTTACATGACCGATGACATTCATTAGCAATGATCAAGCCGACCAGTATTAGGTTATGGTACCATAGGATCTGACAAATCCCGTTATTTACTGCACCCATTGTTATGTGTGGGTGTTGTGGGTAGCGACTGAATCTGTAATTATTAACTTATCCTTTGGTAAGGGTTTGTTAAGAACGAGAGCGAGAGCGAGTTGGAACGAGGAACGCGTCAAGAAGGTTTGAATGTTATTAGAGAATCGATCATAAAGTAGTTCACGATTAAAACAAGAACGATTAGAACGATTAAAACAAGAACGATTAGAACGATTAAAACAAGAACGATTTGAACGAATGGGTAACGATTGGGTAAACATTTGTACATGATTTACATTTGATCATGCATTTACACGAAACATAGTATTGGTTTAAACCAAGTTTTACTTCAATACTTTGTTGTTGTGCATATGGTTTAGTTGAGACATTTCACTTGCCATACATGGATATTTGACATAGACATTTGACATGGATATTTGACATAGACATTTTAACATGAATTACATCTTGACATGAATACTTTGACATATTATTCAATACATTTGACAATTGATTTAAACATAGACATTTTACATTGTTTGGTTTGGTTTGATTAAGTGATTAAGTAACGATGCGTGTGTAATATGATACAAACATGGTGGATACGCCGCTGGTACTTCCTATATATAAGTGTTTGTATGGTATTACATATTGTAGCGTTATTTGAGTCATTTCAGTTTGAGACATAGAACATTTTATACAAGTAACATACTTTTCACAAGACATTTATTTACAAACAACTTATCTTACACAAACTCATTTTTACATGGTTATTCATTTAATCATGCATTATTCTCTTATTTATACTTATCATCCGAACTTATTATTTTTCAAATGATTTACAAAGACAAAGCAAATTACAAGGTTCATGACTAAACATTTTCTCAAACAGAAGTCATGAAACTTATTTTCAACAAAACTAATGTATTCGCCAGCATTTCTTTGTTGACCTCGTTTTCACATATGTTTCAGGTATTGTTGGATGATATCGATTGATAAGATGCATGCTCATATAGGACTGGACAAGGCCTTAGTGACTCAATAACAATGATAGACTATGTTTAAATAGTGTATTTAGATTTCCAGACGATGTAATTACTCAATGTTTAATAAAACGAAACACTTTTGATATCCATGGTTATGAAACATTAATTCTGTTGCAACACGCCCCGATGTTTCCGCCGCGATTTGTTGTTTTACGCGGTCGGGGTGTGACATTAAGGGTTTTACTTAACATGGTCACAGTGGTGATAATGTGTTGCGCCTTCTACACTCGCAGTCATGTCGGTTGCATATTTCTTTGTCGATAGCTTACTTGCTTCACATTTCTACGTGTTACATGCGGGTTATGCGTAAACACTTTCGATATGCTATATGCTATTAAACTTGTGTACTCACCTTTACACCATGTGTATTGACTTTATTTTAACATATGTGACAGGTGTATAGGATGCTATGCTTTGCTTAATGAACGAAGTAGGTGGTCTAGAAACGTCATTCAATAAAATCTGAGTTGTCGGAACAATTACTTGTCTTTGAGAACAATGTCTGTAATAACTATTTATGCTTTATATTATGGTATAGGACGTGAACGTTAAATATATTGTCACTAATAGTGTTATGGATTCTCTTGGACAATCTGTTTCGCTCAGTGTCGCGCCCCGATGATTCCGCCATCGGTTGGGGTGTGACACACACACAAACACACACACACACACACACATATATATATATATATGATCAAGATCAAGGAAAAACCACTCCGAGTTGTGAGAACTTAGAGAAATCGGCCTTTTCGTGCGAGCTTTGCCCCCATTTTTTCACACCCTAGATAAAAATGTTTAAAAAGACTGCCATAAAAAAATCGAAGTGGTGTTTTTCGGCCCCTTGTAGCAGCTGTAAAAAACTGATTACATAAGCATGACAACACTTTCACAACATTTGTGGCTACCGTAACTAAAAAAACAAACTAGTTTTTTTTTTCTTTTTGGAAAAGTAGGTTTTTTAGGAGTTTTGGTAAAAATATTTTTTGAAATTTTTTTTAAGACCGAGTTCTCTAAATTCTCACAACTCGTATAAGTTTTCATTTTACCCTAACCCTATATATATATATATATATATATATATATGATATAGGAGAAGGATCCATAAAGGAACCACCCTTTATTGCGAGAACCGCGATAACCAATGTGAACACAACCAAAACTAGCTAAAAAAACACAAAAAATAATTTAATATTTTTTAGCTCAAAATCGCTAATTTTCATTACCAAAAAAAAATTGGCTGCTAAAAGTAGCGATTTTGATGTAAAAAATATTAAATAAATTTTTTGTGTGTGTTTTTTAGATATTTTTAGTTTTTTTTGGGGGTTTACTTTTTAGCATTTTAGCGGGGGTTGGGGGTTATGATGTTTTTTTTAGGTTTTTTTTTTTTTTTTGGGGGGGGGGGGGGTGGGGGTTAGGTTTTTTTTTATGTTTTTTAAGGTTTTTTTTGTGTATTCACATTGGTTATCATGATTCTCACAATAAAGGTGGTTCTCAAATGAACCTAACCCTATATATATAGGGAAGGGTTACCTTGAGAACATGAAGTTTTGTGAGAACACTAGGAACCATTTTAATCCATAGATCATCCTCAATTAAGGGCTAAGATTAGAGGGGGTTTAAATGAGAAGGGAACCATAAATAAAAGACTCAAAAGGGCATTATTGTAAGAACAGTAGGAACCATTTTAATCCATAGATCATCCTCAATTAAGGGCTAAGATTAGAGGGGGTTTAAATGAGAAGGGAACCATAAATAAAAGACTCAAAAGGGCATTATTGTAAAAATACATTTAAAAGAAAACCCAATACTTTTGCACAACCCGTCAGCCCCCAAATTACCTTCATCCTCATGGAATCAAACACCCAATTCTCTGCAACTGATATCTGACACCAGAGACAAGGTTGGCGCTGAAGATAACTAAAGTAAGACGTCGATACCATACATAAGGTTTGTATCTGCAATTGATTTTTGATTCTCTGAATGTTCTTTGTGCTTGCAGCTGATGATTTTCCATTCGTCATCCTTTAATCTACAAGGTATTTGATTGTTGTTTTGTTGTTGATTGAAGGTATTTGGTGTTCTTTTGTTTTATTTGAGGTATGTTGGTTTGAATCTTGTTAGGAGTTGGGAGTTGAGAGTTATGTGAGGATTTAAGAGTGGTATTTGGTTTTGAGTAGTTGCACATAAGGTGTTTGATGAAATGTCTAAGTGTGTGTTGTCTTGATTTTGTTGGGTTAACTTTGTTTGAGTAGTTGCATATGAGGTGTTTTAGTAAAGGTCAAAGTGTATATCGGATTGATTTTGTTGAATTACTTATGTTTGATAGTTGCATATGAGGTGTTTGAATAAGGGGTTAAGGTCTAAGTGGCTATATATTGCGTTGATTTTGTTTAATCATTTTTGGTTAAGTAGTTGTACATGAGGTGTTTAATGAAATGTCTATGTGTATGTTAGAATTTATACAGATATATCTTGTAAGTGTATATTATAATTTATCGAGATTATTGATGGTATATTAGTACAAGTGGGGAGACCTATCAATAGGACCATGTTGGAATATGGATTTTGACAAAAACTGTTGGAATCACATTGCTAGTTGTTTCGTGATATTTGGGCTTATTCAAGGACATAAACTATTTTCTCAAGTTGTAACAATTAATCATCTATATATGTAGGTTTACAATGATGTACATTATCATGTTTAAGCTTAAAAAAAATCTTTAAACATACGTAAATTAACATAATTAATATTGTGTTTGTGTAATAAAGCAATTTACACATGTGTAAATCATCTTAGTTCTTATTGCATTTGTGTAATTAAGCAATTGACACGTGTAAATAAGTTCTTTACACATGTATAAGTAAGCTGTATTATATAAATATGTGTATATCATCTTAGTTAGTATTGAATTCATGTAATTAAGCAATTTACACATGTGTAAATAAGATGTTTGTACATGTGTAAGTACATTGTTTTCGCATGTGTCAGAAAGCAATTACATAAACTGCTACTTACATATATTAAAAATGTTTTTTTAATTACATTTAACTAAGAATTTACACGTGTAAAAGAAAAACACTTACACATGTGTAAAACAAACACTTACACGTGTAAAATAGAAGCTCACACATGTGTAAAATATAAAACTTGTAAAACAAATTTACACATTTTAACTAAGAATTTACGCATGTATAAAACAAAAACTTGCACATGTGTAAATCATAATGTTTATTTGTTTATAATGACATGTAAAACAAATGACTTAAATTTTGGTTTGGGGATGTGAAAATCTGGTTGGTTGGTTTTGGTGTTTGTTGGTGATATTCTTTGGTGTGTAGCATTTTGGAGTTTGGTCTGGTTGAGAAATGAGGATGATGTTGCTGCTTTTTTGAGCTCAGGGTTTTTGGGAAGCTCAAGATGGACTCTTGGATGTTATGCTTTGGATGTTGTTTTAATGTCTTGGTCGTCTTTGATTGTTTTTTTTTTTTGGGAAGGTTTAGGTTGTTTGAAACTTGATTGTATAGATTTATTTTTATGTTGGACTTGGGCCAAGTGTGGCTTTAGGTATAGAATATGTTGTTTTTTTAATTATAGTTTAGCTCACGATTGAGGCCTTGTTAGGTTCTAATTGTTAGACCATGGCTAATGGTTTAGCGTTGGTGTCTTCCTATGGCTATATCTAGTGAAGCCCAATGCACGTAAGTTGTAAATATATGTTTTTATCATCAAAATTTACCGGGATTGCATCCCCTTTTACATAATATACTATCTTGTTTAGTTCACAGTTTGCACGTGTGTAAATGAGCTACAAATATGTGTAATAGAAACAATTAATTGACAGGGAAGAGTTTACACATGTGTAAATGAGTTAAAAATGTGTAAAACATAAGGCAATTAAGTGACCACGGAACTGTTTACACATGTGTAATTGAACTGAAAATTTGTAAAACAGAACTAAATAAGTGACAGAGAACAGTTTACACATGTGTAATAAAGTTGAAAATGTGTAAAAAATCAGTTTGAATATGTGACAATGGACAGTTTACATATGTGTAATTCTGTTGCACATATGTAAAACATGTATGTAATACTTTGACTACTAATATTACATGTATGTACTATTACATGTGTGTAATAGTACACATGTGTAATACCTGATTACTAAACACGTGTAATATGGCAGTTTACATATGTGTAAAATATACATCAGTGTGTGGCAATGAACAGTTTACACATGTGTAAATCAACTTTGCAATATAAAACAGACACAAATATGTGACAATGTAAACTTTACACATCTGTAATTTAGTTGCAAATATGTAAAATAGACACAAATATGTGATGGGGAACACATTACACATGTGTAATTCAATTGCACATATGTAAAACATACATGATATGTGATAGTGAATAGTTCACACATGTGTAAATCAACTGCGCATATGTAAATATAATATGACACAATATAAAAAAAACTTATACATATAATAATATTGGAACAGTGACATGATAAAAATACAAAAAGATGTAAAATCCACCAACATAATAAACATAAAGCGTAAGTAGTAATTGCATCGAATTAATAATGTGTACACAAACATTTTTCTTCTATTTTTCAAAGGACCACCAAGATTCAAATCGACTTCTACATAGTTACCTTCAGTTGCATGATTAGTTGTATTGATAAGCTTCACCTTCATTCTTATCGCCATTGAAAGAGTAATACAAAAGAGTTGCCCCACCGAAGTCACCACATGACCCTTATTGCTAGTGTTAATACTATAGTCGCTGGATTTATTTTGTCTCCTTTCTTTGTCGTAGATGTGGACAATGAGAACACCAATGTTATCTGAAAGTTGGTGCTAGTTTTTTACCCTCTTAGTCACTCGCCACAGCGTCATAAACGCGTGTCGCCTACTCACAGTATACGTCTCTAGCTAGTGCCTACACCAACCAATCCTGAACATTAATCGAACGTTGCACATGTGTAAAACAAATGAATAGAATAAACATGATATATTGGATGAATCTATAAACACCAGTAGATCAGTTACATGAACAGATTTTACAATGTATGAATGGAAAATTTTTAAAAAGATAAAATAAAGATAAATAAACACTAAAATTGCAATTAATTTTTCAAACTAAACAATTGCTTATAATCATGTGGTATAGATAAATTGAGCTAAAAGTACTTGTAACCATAATGAACCCAAAACTTCATTTTTATGCTTTATTTTACTTACTGTCATAGAAAAATCCAATCTTTAGTCATCTTACTCTTAATTACATTCACTAAACTAAGTCTTAATTCAACATCAAAAGTTTACAAAGATTAAACTTCACTATAAAATGCAATTCCCAATTCACTTCCAAGTCATAAACCTACATTGCTCTCTAAAAGCTTAATTTTATGTAGAAAAACACATAATAGGTACACCTTATACACATCACCGCTTAATATGTAGTTAGAGAGCCAACATCTATGAAATACAACACTGAAATAGAAACTATACAAAATGAAGAGAGATATGAAGTTAAATACATAGCCCTAATTCAAATCAACAACTGGACAAAAAAGTGAAACATACGTATAAAAAGAATGTTGCAAAATCTCTACTAGTTATCCAATTCATATTCAAAAAAAATTGAAACAACAAAATTGGGAGAGGATGAACAGTAGAGGATGAACAGTAATACATTAAAATCAATGATTTCAAGTGAAATTAACTTAGATCTGTTATGAAATTACGACAGAGTACTTCGAATTAAGACTAAGATTGATTTAGAAACACAAGATTATCTTGAACATAACTGAATATGCATTAATCATATGGATACAAAATCCCTATGGTGAAAGGTCGTATGGATCTAGAATAGGTCAAATTAAGATTGAGATTGATTTAAAAAACAAAATATTAGCAAGAACAAACCTGAATATGCAGGAAATCATATGGATCTATGTAACACCTGTGCCTTCACGGCCATCAAACAAATACCAAACCAATGAAATATTATATTTCATACTTGGGATTTGTAAAAATATGTGTATCGTTTACACATATCAACTCTTGTTCAATTTCAAACCCTAAATCGCTTTCTGGAAGGTTATACGCGCACCGATGCGTAAATATAACCAGTTTAATCCAACAAACACTCCGGAATAGTGAAATAGGCTTAACATACCTTAAATAACCTTGACATAACTTAGACATAAGTTTTGGAAGGTTTGGTGTGGTGAAATCAAAGTTTAATCGCTTACAGGGACTAAAGTTGACAAACTGCGAAAGTATGCCAATTTGAACTGTAACAGACCTTCCGGAACATGACCATAAGTTAAACATACCATAAATATCCTTTACATAGCTTAGAAATAGGCTTTGAGGTGTTCGGTATGCTAAAATAAACTTTTGTGTCATTCAGGGACTAAAAGCGTCAAAAAGTGCACAAGTTTGCATTTTCGCGCATAACTTACGTTCTGAATACATCCGGACATCCAAAAATTTATGTGAGCATGACTATATTATATTTTAGTGTTCGCCATAAGAAAAATCCATTCGTTTCGTCATTTGGATCGTTTTTCGCGCTTATGCGCATTCCGTCGTAATTAAGCGAACATCGCGTTCGTACGGCCAAACGAACCAACATCCGATATATTTTTGAGCACATTTTAAGTTCCCTATACTTTAACTTCATTTTAGAGCTTTGAAATGGGGTTAACGGGCCTTAAACGTGTCGAAAATGGGCTGATTGCACTACAGGGACCAAAAGTGTAAATCTGCCAAAATAAGGCCTAGCGGTGCGCTACACTTTTAGTGTAGCGGTGCGCTAGCCTTGCTCAGACCAGGTGCAATGTTTTAACAGCCTGTTTGCAGCTGTTTTAACCACAACCACATGTTTGCAACTTGCCTAATCTGTTGATAAACATCATTTTTAGCCACCATAAAGTTCCGACAAGTGTACGCCTTGGATTCGATCACGTACTACGAGAAACGATCCTAACGGTGGACCGTTTACTATAAATACCCAACCCCCCTTCCATTCAAAACCCACCAAAGCTGATCCAAATGCTCTAAGTTGAGGCCTTCGCTTCATACCTGAGCTATTCGATCACGATTCACTAGCGGGGACCCTTCGTAAGTATTCTTTCGTTCTTTTCCTTATTTTACTGCTTTTCGAGTCATAAAGTCAAACTTTGTTTGACTTTCAGCATTGACCAGTAATGGTCAATGCGAAGTTCGTTAGAACTTCGCAACGTGATTGTAATCACGATGGTCATAGTCCCTTGGGACTATGCCTACTGATTACCACGTTGTCTAGGGTCGTAGGGTAGGCGATCTAATAAATCGCCTATACCTTCAAACCCGACCCAGTTTGGTCGATCATTAGGATCCGACCAAATACATTAGGTGACCATAGTAGGTAGGGAATAACCTTCCGAGGTTATACCCTATGGTCACGTCGTTTAAGTAGTTGTATGATAGGTAGTTTATATGCCTTAGGTAAATTACCAGAATACCCTTTTCATGTATAATTGGTAATTAAGCATATGTAACCTAAACCTTTGTCACATAACTGATTATGTAATATGTTTAGGCATATAACACTTGTCATAGGGCTAGTTAGGCGGTCCGAACGCGTTTCACGCGAACGACGCGTTAAAGTAGCACAAGCTACCTAAACGGGTCGAAATGGGTCGTAGACACTTAGGTTAAGTTTCATTTAGTAGGTAGGCTTTGTTAAACCAAAAGACACGAGTCTCTACACTCGTTTGGTTTACAAACCCTAATGCTACCCGATCCTCCGATTTAGGTCCGGTTTATTAATGTAGTTACCTATACTAGGTGCCGTTTGATATCCGCGATCTCTAGCATTGTTTAGTTGTTACTCAAGGACTACTGAGCAATCTCAGGTGAGTACATAGACCCCTCTTTTACTGTTTTCCAAACTTTTTTGGGGTGGAACACATGTGCCTACTTGTTACTTTCCTGCTTTCCTGTTTTCACATCATATACTGCTATGTTCGTTAGTACATTATAGTACATGATTTCATAACATTTCATGCTATGTATTGCCATTGGGTGCATTACTTAGTACATCGTTTTACATGACATTTCGACATAGACATTTTAACATGATTGACATTTGATCAAGCATTTACATGAAACATAGTATTGGTTTAAACCAAGATTTACTTCAATACTTTGTTTTTGTGCATATGGTTTAGTTGAGACATTTCACTTGCCATACATGGATATTTGACATAGACATTTGACATGGATATTTGACATAGACATTTGACATGGATATTTGACATAGACATTTGACATGGATATTTGACATAGACATTTTGACATGATTTACATCTTGACATGAATACTTTGACATATTATTCAATACATTTGACAATTTATTTAAACATAGACATTTTACATTGTTTGGTTTGGTTTGATTAAGTGATTAAGTAACGGTGTGTGTGTAATATGATACAAGCATGGTGGATACGCCGCTGGTACTTCCTATATATAAGTGTTTGTATGGTATTACATATCGTAGCGTTATTTGAATCATTTCAGTTTGATACATATAACATTTTATACAAATAACATACTTTTCACAATACATTGTTTTACAAACAACTTATCTTATACAAACTCAGTTTACAATGGTTATTCATTTAACCATACATTATTCACTTATTTATACATATCATCTGAACTCATTGTTTTTCAAATGATTTACAAAACAAAGCAAATAACAAGGTTCATGACTAAACATTTTCTCAAACATAAGTCATGAAACCTATTTTCACAAAACCTATGTATCTCACAGGCATTTTTATGCTGACGTACCTATTTTCACATGTGTTTTTCAGGAGCTGTTGCATAAGATGATCAAGATACACATAGGTAGACTTGGGCTTTAGTGACAATAAAAGATGCAAGACTAGTTAATTATGTTGTATTTCTTTGTTTGTTAAGACATTGTAACACTTTTATCAATAAAACAAAACTTCAATTGCCATGGATTTGAGACAATTAATTCTGTTACAACACTCCCCGATGTTTCCGCCACGTTTTGTATGTTCTACGTGGTCGGGGTGTGACAGAAAAGATGGTATCAGAGCCAATGGTTATAGGGAATTAGGTTATTAGTAATGCTTTGACCTAGTCTATAACTTTCTTAGGACCCTAACGCGAGTTTACTTGCGTTTAGTCATAAAACAATACCGTCACCTATCCTTAGGCGACGACCACAACAAGAACATAAATTTCAAAACCGCTTTGAAAACTAATCATCTGTTCTAGGATGATTGATTACTTGGTTTTGAACCCTCTATTGTAAGGTTTTGAACCCTCTGTTATACGGTTTTGAACCCCTTTGAGTTTTCAAAATCTCGTCAAGGTTTTGGGTTTTTAATAATGTGAACACGTGCAAACTGGAAGGGTGAATGCCTGTATTCTGGGTTTTCTGTCTAGGCAAGCACTTCGTATACATCTCAGCAGACGCGAGACCAGTTGTGCTTACCTGGGAATTCTTGGGATGAGCGTTCACTTATAGGCGAGCATGTCTTCGCGATACATTATATTGACCCTTTATTTTGATTAGTCACTATCTCATTTGTTTGCCTTTGGTAACAAACAAATGGTCACAATCTTCATGCGTTGTCATTTTCTCTCGACTATCTTTCCCTTGTTTCCTCCCATGTCTTCTATTTTCTTCATGGTGCCTCTTCATCGCAACAACAATGTCCGAACCAGGTGCTGCAGCTACCCAGCAAATAGGCGTCGTACTCCAGAGGACCGTTGACTTAGCTATCACCATGACTCGCCTTAGGGGTGAAGCTGTATAAGGGAACTGCTCCTTGGTGAAATCAATGCCATCGTCATTATTCAAATCAAATACCTTGTTTCAAATGTACCCACGGTGGACGATGGAGACATTTGGTTAACATATGCCGCTTTGCAATCCAAAGCAAAGCTGTTACAAATCCTGCTGCTGCTCAACCTTCAAACTCTGCTTCATATGTCGCTTGGCATATCTGGCGCCTCAACCTCATGAACTTTCTACCTTGTGTATCGACGTAAGCACGCCTAGTGCAAGGTGTCGGAACACTCTCGTTACACAAACTCCAAAATCCATGTAGGATCTTTCTATCCTCATAATTAGATCCTTGTGGATGGGTATCATTCATCGGAGTCCTTAATTGAATTCTTTGTATGATTCAATACGTACATCACAATTCAATAAGGACAAAGCCGAATTCCTTTTTAGATTATCCTATCTTCATAGATAGATTCTTGAAATGATTAAAGTACCAAATGAAATCCATGAATTGGATTCCTGGTGTGCTTTAAGTATCCGCGTCCGAAGATAACAAATTAATAACCAAGTTAAACAACTATGTGATTATGTGCTTATGTGTTTCCTTTTATGTTTTTGGTGTAATCCAAGTTTTGTTATCCAAATCCTCGTAGAATCTTCCATATCTTTATATAAGGAAATTCAAAGTAGGATATCCAAAGGTACTATATTAAATCCTTAATGGGATTTTACGTAATAGTAAAGACCCTCGGATTATATTGTACTATTCCATAATTAGACCCCTGAGTGGTCTAAGTAAACAGATTGATCCAAAAATCTGGTTAGGAATATCATGTGATGATATAGCTGAAAGGACTCCTTGGTGGTCTAATTAAAAAGGATCCTTTGTAGATCTAATTAAAAGGACCCTATGGTAGTCTAGTCACACTCATCACAGGTTTGATTATCCTCCCCACAAACATTTCAAGACAAGTTGTGCGGACTATGCAAGGAATTGCGTAATTATGGATGCATACATAATTATGAAATTCAGTGCACAGAAACCACAGTGAATTTTGTCATGTGTCTAGAGTCTATTCCGTTCATTTTTGTTTCTGAAGATGTAAAATGACTATTCCGTTCATTTTTGTTTCTGAAGATGTAAAATGACTATTCTGTTCATTTTTGTTTCTGAAGATGTAAAATGACTATTCCGTTCATTTTTGTTTCTGAAGATGTAAAATGACTATTCCGTTCATTTTTGTTTCTGAAGATGTAAAATGACTATTCTGTTCATTTTTGTTTCTGAATATGTAAAATGACTATTCCGTTCATTTTTGTTTCTGAAGATGTAAAATGACTATTCTGTTCATTTTTGTTTCTGAAGATGTAAAATGACTATTCCGTTCATTTTTGTTCTGAAGATGTAAAATGACTATTCCGTTCATTTTTGTTTCTGAAGATGTAAAATGACTATTCTATTCATTTTTGTTTCTGAAGATGTAAAATGACTATTCCGTTCATTTTTGTTTCTGAAGATGTAAAATGACTATTCTGTTCATTTTTGTTTCTGAAGATGTAAAATGACTATTCCGTTCATTTTTGTTCTGAAGATGTAAAATGACTATTCCGTTCATTTTTGTTTCTGAAGATGTAAAATGACTATTCCGTTCATTTTTGTTTCTGAAGATGTAAAATGACTATTCTGTTCATTTTTGTTTCTGAAGATGTAAAATGACTATTCTGTTCATTTTTGTTTCTGAAGATGTAAAATGACTATTCCGTTCATTTTTGTTTCTGAAGATGTAAAATGACTATTCTGTTTTGTTTCTGAAGATGTTGTGGAAAATGACTTTTCTGTTCATTTTTGTTTCTAAAGAATGCCTGTTGAAAATAACTCCGTTCATTTTTCATTTCTGGAAAATGTTCATTAAAGAGAAATTACAGGATTATGTCTTGTTCATCTTTGATGGTTATTTAACACAAAGTCACAGATAGACTCCTACGAATGAATTTCGGGACGAAATTTCCTAAAGTAGGGGAGACTGTAACACCTGTGCCTTCACGGCCATCAAACAAATACCAAACCAATGAAATATTATATTTCATACTTGGGATTTGTAAAAATATGTGTATCGTTTACACATATCAACTCTTGTTCAATTTCAAACCCTAAATCGCTTTCTGGAAGGTTATACGCGCACCGATGCGTAAATATAACCAGTTTAATCCAACAAACACTCCGGAATAGTGAAATAGGCTTAACATACCTTAAATAACCTTGACATAACTTAGACATAAGTTTTGGAAGGTTTGGTGTGGTGAAATCAAAGTTTAATCGCTTACAGGGACTAAAGTTGACAAACTGCGAAAGTATGCCAATTTGAACTGTAACAGACCTTCCGGAACATGACCATAAGTTAAACATACCATAAATATCCTTTACATAGCTTAGAAATAGGCTTTGAGGTGTTCGGTATGCTAAAATAAACTTTTGTGTCATTCAGGGACTAAAAGCGTCAAAAAGTGCACAAGTTTGCATTTTCGCGCATAACTTACGTTCTGAATACATCCGGACATCCAAAAATTTATGTGAGCATGACTATATTATATTTTAGTGTTCGCCATAAGAAAAATCCATTCGTTTCGTCATTTGGATCGTTTTTCGCGCTTATGCGCATTCCGTCGTAATTAAGCGAACATCGCGTTCGTACGGCCAAACGAACCAACATCCGAGATATTTTTGAGCACATTTTAAGTTCCCTATACTTTAACTTCATTTTAGAGCTTTGAAATGGGGTTAACGGGCCTTAAACGTGTCGAAAATGGGCTGATTGCACTACAGGGACCAAAAGTGTAAATCTGCCAAAATAAGGCCTAGCGGTGCGCTACACTTTTAGTGTAGCGGTGCGCTAGCCTTGCTCAGACCAGGTGCAATGTTTTAACAGCCTGTTTGCAGCTGTTTTAACCACAACCACATGTTTGCAACTTGCCTAATCTGTTGATAAACATCATTTTTAGCCACCATAAAGTTCCGACAAGTGTACGCCTTGGATTCGATCACGTACTACGAGAAACGATCCTAACGGTGGACCGTTTACTATAAATACCCAACCCCCCTTCCATTCAAAACCCACCAAAGCTGATCCAAATGCTCTAAGTTGAGGCCTTCGCTTCATACCTGAGCTATTCGATCACGATTCACTAGCGGGGACCCTTCGTAAGTATTCTTTCGTTCTTTTCCTTATTTTACTGCTTTTCGAGTCATAAAGTCAAACTTTGTTTGACTTTCAGCATTGACCAGTAATGGTCAATGCGAAGTTCGTTAGAACTTCGCAACGTGATTGTAATCACGATGGTCATAGTCCCTTGGGACTATGCCTACTGATTACCACGTTGTCTAGGGTCGTAGGGTAGGCGATCTAATAAATCGCCTATACCTTCGAACCCGACCCAGTTTGGTCGATCATTAGGATCCGACCAAATACATTAGGTGACCATAGTAGGTAGGGAATAACCTTCCGAGGTTATACCCTATGGTCACGTCGTTTAAGTAGTTGTATGATAGGTAGTTTATATGCCTTAGGTAAATTACCAGAATACCCTTTTCATGTATAATTGGTAATTAAGCATATGTAACCTAAACCTTTGTCACATAACTGATTATGTAATATGTTTAGGCATATAACACTTGTCATAGGGCTAGTTAGGCGGTCCGAACGCGTTTCACGCGAACGACGCGTTAAAGTAGCACAAGCTACCTAAACGGGTCGAAATGGGTCGTAGACACTTAGGTTAAGTTTCATTTAGTAGGTAGGCTTTGTTAAACCAAAAGACACGAGTCTCTACACTCGTTTGGTTTACAAACCCTAATGCTACCCGATCCTCCGATTTAGGTCCGGTTTATTAATGTAGTTACCTATACTAGGTGCCGTTTGATATCCGCGATCTCTAGCATTGTTTAGTTGTTACTCAAGGACTACTGAGCAATCTCAGGTGAGTACATAGACCCCTCTTTTACTGTTTTCCAAACTGTTTTGGGGTGGAACACATGTGCCTACTTGTTACTTTCCTGCTTTCCTGTTTTCACATCATATACTGCTATGTTCGTTAGTACATTATAGTACATGATTTCATAACATTTCATGCTATGTATTGCCATTGTGTGCATTACTTAGTACATCGTTTTACATGACATTTCGACATAGACATTTTAACATGATTGACATTTGATCATGCATTTACATGAAACATAGTATTGGTTTAAACCAAGATTTACTTCAATACTTTGTTTTTGTGCATATGGTTTAGTTGAGACATTTCACTTGCCATACATGGATATTTGACATAGACATTTGACATGGATATTTGACATAGACATTTGACATGGATATTTGACATAGACATTTGACATGGATATTTGACATAGACATTTTGACATGATTTACATCTTGACATGAATACTTTGACATATTATTCAATACATTTGACAATTGATTTAAACATAGACATTTTACATTGTTTGGTTTGGTTTGATTAAGTGATTAAGTAACGGTGTGTGTGTAATATGATACAAGCATGGTGGATACGCCGCTGGTACTTCCTATATATAAGTGTTTGTATGGTATTACATATCGTAGCGTTATTTGAATCATTTCAGTTTGATACATATAACATTTTATACAAATAACATACTTTTCACAATACATTGTTTTACAAACAACTTATCTTATACAAACTCAGTTTACAATGGTTGTTCATTTAACCATACATTATTCACTTATTTATACATATCATCTGAACTCATTGTTTTTCAAATGATTTACAAAACAAAGCAAATAACAAGGTTCATGACTAAACATTTTCTCAAACATAAGTCATGAAACCTATTTTCACAAAACCTATGTATCTCACAGGCATTTTTATGCTGACGTACCTATTTTCACATGTGTTTTTCAGGAGCTGTTGCATAAGATGATCAAGATACACATAGGTAGACTTGGGCTTTAGTGACAATAAAAGATGCAAGACTAGTTAATTATGTTGTATTTCTTTGTTTGTTAAGACATTGTAACACTTTTATCAATAAAACAAAACTTCAATTGCCATGGATTTGAGACAATTAATTCTGTTACAACACTCCCCGATGTTTCCGCCACGTTTTGTATGTTCTACGTGGTCGGGGTGTGACAATCTAGGATCGATTGAAGAATGGTTGAAGGTTATATGGAACAGAATCGATTAAAGATCGTGTATTGATATAAGAACAGGGGAGATGTTGTGAATGGTTCAGCTATGACCAATTACCACTTTACCCTTTTAATTAAAACACAAGAGAAATAAATGAGTGGCTGAGAATTGTTCTCATGGGTCTCACAAAAGATGGGTGTTCTCATTTAAACTCTCCCATATATATATATATATATAGAAGATCATGCGAGAACCACCTCTTATTGTGAGAACCGCGAGAACCAATGTGAACACACCAAAAATGCCTAAAAATAGCTAAAAATCACACAAAATTTTTTTTTTTGATTTTTTTAATATTTTTTAGGTTAAAATCGCTACTTTTCGAAGCAAAAAAAAAAATTTAAATTTTTTTTTTTGGCTTCGAAAGGTAGCGATTTTAACCTAAAAATATTAAAAAAATCAAAAAAAAATTTTTAGATTTTTTTTAGATTTTTTTAGGTTTTTTGGGGGTTTAGTTTTTAGCATTTTAGCTTGGGGGGGGGGGTTTAGGTTTTTGGGGGGTGGGGGAGGGGGGTTTAGGTTTTGGGGGGGGGGGGGTGGGGTTAGGTTTTTTTTAGCTTGGGGGGGGGGGGTTAGGTTTTTTGGGGGGGGGGGGGGTTAGGTTTTTTAAGGTTTTTTTTAGGTTTTTTTAGCTATTTTAGGTTGTGTTCACATTGGTTCTCAAGGTTCTCATAATAAGGGTGGTTCTCGCATGAGCCCCTCCCTATATATATATATATATATATATATATATATATATATATATATATATAGAAACGGGATCAGGAGAAAACGCTCAAAAGTGTGAGAACGGTGAGAACGTATCCTGGCCCAACACGTGTCCCGCGGCATAGAGAAGGGCGAAGGGGTTTTTTTGTCTTTTCATTCTTCTTTTATTTTCCCTACGCGGTACGATATTTTATGGCGTCTAAGTTTTTTTTTTGTGTTAATTGTATTTTTTAAACTTTTTGGCGTTGAATTAATTGTTTTTGTGTCACATATATAACTTTTTGGCGTTATAGCGTATTCTGGTTAATTTTTTTGCGTTTTTGGCCTTTTGTATAAAAATTCACTACGAGTCATTAAAATTTGCATAAGATTACAGAAGACCAATTTTTTTTGGCGTTTAGTGAAATTTTTGGCGTTTAATACCCCTTTTACAAGTGCTTTGCCAGCAGTTGTTCTCCCAGTTTTCATACTACCGGCGTTTTGGTGTTTGTAGTTTTTGGCGTTTTATATAATAATGTATTTTATTTATAATAATGTGTTTTATTTATATAACAAAACAACATATAACTTGATATCAAAACAATATAAAATGAAAACAAAAATAATACAAAATGGTAATCTAATTTTTCTTCCGAATCTTCAATGTCATCAGCCTCTTCTTTTCTTGAATTTGTTTTTGGCGTTTTGAACATTTTTGAATACTTTAGCTAGATGCCAACTTTCCTTCATAAACCCCGTTTTTTTTAGTAGAAGCTGCTTAGTGACAACTTGTTTTTTGGTGTGATATTCTTGTTTGGTGGCATGCCATTAAAGATCAACTCTTGCTTGATGCTATTTGTAATAATGGAGTCCAAAACAGCATTTTACCCTTGTGTTGATCTCTTTATTCCATTCAAATAATCATCAAGAACATAGCTTACATGATGTCATATCAATGTCATCAGTCTCTTTTTCTTGAATATTTGTCCATCTCATTCAGCAAAATATTATTGAGTTAACCCCCTCAGAAAAATGATGCATTTCAGTGAAAGCTTTTCCATCTGTGGTGTTTTAAAGGGAGTGGTTTCTAGAGGAAATGACGTTTTTGTGTTTTTCTAGGTGTGTTTAATTTCATTGTGTATAGACCCTTCTCTTATAGGAGTTTTTTGGCGCATAGTTTAGGCAGGACTTTTTATTGTAATAAATGATAGTAATAAAGTAACTGTCTTTTCAGTTTCTGTTTTTTGTATTTTCTGAGTTGATTAGCTTTTATCAGTTTTATAGGTTATTGACATCCCATCTTCTAAGTTTGGCGTTTTTTTAAATGGCCTTATGCAGAACAACATGTCAAAATACAATAACGGGGTAAATAAAATTTTAAGCAAGAAAAATATTTTTTGTTTTTTTTGGCGTTTTGTTAGGGTTAACCATTTTTTAGTATTTTGTTGGCGTTTTGCTAATAAAGATAGAAATATATCATTTAATTATCGTAAAAAAAGAAGAAGATTACATTGAAAAAAAAAAGACGAAAAAAAAATAAAATCCTTCGTCAGAAGGTACTTTATCTGAATAGTATCCATCAGTTGTGTCATCTTCTTCCTCCTCGGAGTCTTCATCTTGATCTTCATCCATGTCATCATGTTCACCTTCATCAGCTTCTTGTTCCTGAAGATTTTGAAGCCTCCACTTGAACATGTCTTGCATTAACTCCAATTTTGAGTCTATTTCTGGGTTGGTACAGGTGGCGTTATGCAATTCTTCCATGAAACCCAGTCGCTGCTTTGTCATGATGTTCTCTAGCCAGTAGACTTGCTGCTCTCCGCTGTCGTATGTAATTGTCACCATGTCTATTTCATCATCAAAACGCCATGATGTCATGACAGGGTCGGCCTCACATTTCCTTTGATTGGTCCAAATTTGCTGGTTAATGCTTTCATAAGCATATGCGTTTCATGGCATTCGCTGTCTAGAGCGATGCCAATGGATAGGATTTGCCTCTGTATCTCTTCTTCCATCTTCAGAATAGCCCTGATCGTCTTAACATACACCCTCCTTCTGTTGTCAAAATGGATGACGTATCGCCTGATTCCAGAGTGTATCTCCACGAAACGATTGTTGCCATTTTTGGCGTTCTGTTTAATTTGGCGTTTTTTGGTTAAAGATGTTTTATTTTGCAGAAAATGGATAGATTGAAGTGATTATTGAAGCTTTGCTTTTACGTTTGTTTATATAATGATGTTTTTGGCGCGTAATTTAGGAGGGAATTTCTTCTAATAAATGTTAATAACTGTAATTCAGTTATTTGTGTTGTTTCATCTTCCTGTAATATTCAACGCGTTTTATTTTTAATTTTTGGCGTTTTATTTTTAATTTTTGGCGTTTTGTTTTTAATGGCGTTTTATTTTTTGTATGGCGTTTTATCATATGATGGCGTTTTGAATATGAGGGGTAAAAAGACCCTTTACCCTTAATGAAGCGCGTCCCACCTAATAATATTGATGTTATTTACGAAAACGCCACCACGCAATCTAGTCCATGGATTGTTTTGATCGGACGATCCATAATCGTTCTCACCGTTCTCACACTTTTCACCGTATATATATATATAGGGTAGGGATCCTAAGAGAAGTCCACCCTATTTGAGAAACTTGAGAAGCAATCTGGACCACACATTTTCCCTAACCAAAAAATGCAAAAAAAGGTTAAAAATGCAATTGTTTTTGGAAAAAATCGGAGCTTTTTCTTTAAGGTTTTTTTTGGATTTATACACATGTGTATATTGTTAATATTTTAACTATACATATGTGTATATTGTCAATTATACATATATGTAGAAACGGGATCAGGAGAAAATGCTCAAAAGTGTGAGAACGGTGAGAACGCATCCTGGCCCAACACGTGTCACGCGGCATAAAGAAGGGCGGAGGGGCTTTTTTGTCCTTTTATCTTCTACTTTTCTAGTTCCGCTTTTCACAATATTGTTTTATTTTTGGGGTTTAAGATTTTTGGCGTTAACCAAATTCAATAACTAATGGCGTTTAATGGTTTCATTGTATTAACATTTTGGCGTTTATGGCGTTTTTCAAATCGTATGCCATTGGAACCCAGGGGGTCAGGAAATCTATCTGAATGGCGTTTTTCAAGGCGTTTTAGACATGATGGCCCATTGTTCTATTATTTTTATATACATTTTGGCGTTTGTGGTATCTTGGCTTTTTACAATTGTAAAATTATATTACAACCACAGGGAAAAAATAGAAGCGTAGAAAATAAATTAAAAATCCTAATCGGATCTCTCTTCACAATCTTCACTGTCATCAGTCTCTCTCTTCTTTAATAGTACAAGAACTGTCACCAAATATATGGCGTTTTATGTAAAACTTAACAAACCCATCGATTTGATTATTTTGCCTGCTCATCTGTTGAAGTGGCTTTTTGTGGATGTTTGGGGACATAGATCTATGACGTGTGGGTGGGTTTTTCGCTTTTTCTTCATCTTGATCTTCATCTTTATAATCATCACACTCTTCAGTGTCATTAATATCTTCTCCTCATCCAAGCCTTATTCAAGAACAAAGAACACAAAATGACATTCGATTGTCATCAGTATCTTTTTCTTGAAGATTTGTCCATCTCATGCAGCAAAACCTTACTGAGTTACTCCCCTCAGGCCTCAGCTAACAATCCATTCAGTGAAACTTCACGAAGAACAATACTGAATATCCAAGAAAGCATATTAGCAATCTTTGATTTTTTTTAATTTTTTGGCGTTTTACAGTGAGTGGTATTTAGTAGTATTTGGTGTTTGTTTTTGTGGTTTGATTAAATGGAAGTTGCTGAGAGTTATTATTTTATAGGATTTTTTTTTGGCGGCGTAGGTTAGGGGGTGCATTATTATAATAAACTATACGTCGTTTCAGTTACTGTCTGTAATTATTGTTTTTGATAAGCTTTTATCTCTGAAGTCTGTAACACGTCCCGTCTTTCAAGTTTGGCGTTTTAGATTCTAATATAATAAATTTTTCGTCTCTTCATTTTTAATGTTTTGTAGTTATTGTTTCTAGTTACATTTTCAAGTTTGGTTTTTATTTTTTTATTTTTTGGGTTTTTTTATAATATTTTTCCAAAGTAATTTTATTATAGTTTGGGAGTTTTTTGGGGGCGTTTTACGGCATGATAGCGTTTTAACAAGCATTTGGATGTCTGGCGTTTTTATTATATATGGCTTTTTATTATATAACAATCAACTGAAAAAGAAAATTAAAAAAAAAGAATATATAAAAAATTGATCTTCCAAATCTTCACTGTCACCAGTCTCTTTCTTCACTGTCACCAGTCTCTTTCTTCTTTTTTGAATCATCTTAACTGGCTGGTTCGACTTTCGTGTGATTCATTTTGTTTTTTTGTTTTTCAAGTAGTTTTTTTTTCGCCGTTTGGAAACACAAAGTCTGACATCAGTATCTTTTTCTTGAAGATTTGTCCATCCCATGCAGCAAAATGTTATTGAGATTACACCCTTCAGCCAACAATTGTGATATATGTGCCTCCATGGCCATCAAACAAATACCAAATCAATGAAATATTGTATTTCATACTTAGGATTTGTATAAATATGTGTATCACTTGCACATATCAATTCTTGTTCGATTTCGAGCTCTAAATCGCTTTCTGGAAAGTTATACGCGAACTGATGCGTAAACGTAATCAGTTTAACGCGACAAACACTCCGAAATAGTGACATAGGATTAACATACCTTAAATATCCTTTACATAACTTAGAAATAAGTTTTGGAAGGTTTGGTGTGTCGAAATCAAGTTTATTCGCTTACAAGGACTAATTTCGACAAACTGCGAAAGTATGTCGATTCGTACTGTAACGAACATTCCGGAACTTGGTCATAAGTTAAACATACCCTAAATATCCTTTACATAGCTTATAAATAGGCTTTGAGGGGTTCGGTATGCTAAAATAAACTTATTTGATCAATAGGGACTAAAAGCGTCAAAAAGTGCATAAGTTTGCATTTTCGCGCATATCTTACGTTCTGAATATAACCGGACATCCAAAAATTTATGTAGTCATTAAAATATTTTATTTTAGTGATTGGCATGATAAAATTTCATTCGTCGCTTAATTTGGATCGTTTTTGCGTTCGTTACGACTTCCGTCGTAATTAACCGAACAATGCAACCGTACGACCAAACGAACCAATATCCGAGATGTTTTTGAGCATAATTTAAGTTCGCTATACTTTAACTTCATTTTATAGCCTTGAAATGAGGTTAACGGGGCTTAAACGTGTCAAAAATGCATCAAATACAAGTTTCTAGGCTGTAGGGACTAGTTTTGACAATCTGCCAAAGATGCTCTGACGGGCCTCGTAAGCTGAGGAGCTATATTACGTGGGGCACGACAGCCTGTCAGGTCAGAAACATTGAATCTGGCCTTCCAGCTTGTTTTTGATGGTTTTGTTCATGGTTTTTGGATACCATCTGCTCAATTTTGATGGTAATTCATGTCCATGGTATTTGAATACCATTTGCCCACATGGATGGCCAAGATTGATCCCCCTTTTGCAAGAAACGATCCTAATGGTTTACCGAAAACTATAAATACCCAAGCCCTCTTTCAAATCTGCTCACCCTTGATCTGATTAATGCTCTAAGTTGAAGCCTTTGCTTCATACCTGAGTGTTATAGATCAAGTTCTCCCTAGCTTGGACCCTTTGTAAGCTTCTTTCATTCTTTTATCGCTTTTCAAGCATGAAAGTCAAACAGTGTTTGACTTTCTGCTTTGACCAGTCTTTGGTCAACACAAAGTTCGTTTGAACTTTGCAACGTGAGCGTAATCACGATGGTTATAGTCCCTTGTGACTATACCTACTGATTACCACGTTGATTAGGCGTAGTGACGAGTCGTAGTTTCGGTCAAAATGCATATTTATGCGTATTTTGTAACCAAACTACTCTTGGGTATCAAAACACTTTGTTTTGATATCAAAACCTGTTTTCTAACTTAGTTAAACATGTTCCAACATGTTTAGCTCGTCACTTTTAGTTTAGTGCGTGTATAGAGTCGTAAGTCAAGCGGTCTAAACCACCGCTTAGACTTTCGAACTCGACCCGTTTGGTCGATCATTAGGATCCGACCAAACATGTTTAGTAACCATAATTGTATAGGGAATAACCTTCTGAGGTAATACCTTATGGTCACCTAGTTTAAATAGTTGTATGATAGGTAGTTTATATGCCTTAGGAAAATGACCAAAATGCCCTTTTATGCATAATTGGATTTTAAGCATATGTAACATAAACTTTTGTCACTTAACTGATTATGCAACATATTTAAACATGTAGAGGCATATAATACTTGTCATAGGACTAGTTAGACGTCTCGAACGCGTTTTACGCGAACGACGCTTTAAAGTAGCATAAGCTACCTTAATGGGTCGTAATGGGTCTTAAGCACTTAGGATAGGTTTCGATTTAGAATATAGGCTTTGTTAAACCATATCATATGAGTTCTAATACTCATTTGGTTTACAAGACCTCATTCTATCCGATCTTCCGATTTAGGCCCGGTTTATTAACATAGTTACTTATATTAGGTGCCGATTGATTTCCGTGATCCCTTTAGCTTTGCTTGGTTGTTGTTCAAGACTTCTAAGCATTCTTATGTGAGTACATAGTTCCCCTATTTTACTATTTTCAATTGTTTTGGGGTGATTCATATGTGTTAAATGATTTCAAGGTTTAAACGATGGTTTCAAAAATGATTAAGATGGTTTATATCAAATTAATAACGATTTCGATAATGTGAACAAACTTGTTGGTTGTAATTACATAACAAATAACATTCATTAATTTTGGTGGAACCGACCAGTATTAGGTTATGGTACCATAGGATCTGACAAATCCCGTTATCAGACTGCACCCATGGTTATGTATGGGTTAGGTGGGTAGCGACTGAATCTGTGATTGTTAACTTACCCTTTGGTGGTTTGTTAATACGAGATTGGCGATAGGCGAGTCGCGAAGGTTTGGATGTTATTAGCGAGACGACCAAAAGTAGTTTTCACAATTAAAACGAGAAAGATTTAAACGACTAAAGCGATTTTAACGAGTTAAACGATTGGTTTTCGGTTAGTGTTTAGATAACGGGAGAGGTGTAATGTGGTGAAAACATGGTAGATACGCCGCTGGTACATCTTATATATAAGTATTTTCATCATATTTGTAGGATCGTGATCTGACCCGAATGAGTCGTTCAGAGAAATTCAACTTTGTTTCAGGTGCGGAATAACAAGAAACAAAGCTAGAAACAGCTGATTCTTCACTAATTATGCTGATTGTATTAATCTGACAACGTTTACAGCTTGATCTTCACACCGGCAGAGCTTCGGCGTGGAATACAAGGGAATGAACTCACCGGTTTCGCTCATGAGGACCACTATTTATAGACCTAGTGGTTTCGCTTATATGGACATGTCCATATAAGCGAACCTACATGTGTACGAATAAGCGGAACCTTCACTCTATGACCATAAAAGCGAAACCTATACTTAAGACACATATACTCTCCAGTTTTCTCGTAAAACGCACCCTAATCTATACAAAACAATGTATGACTCGATCCAAGACGAAGTCGACAGATGTAGTGCACCAACAGACTCCCCCTCAGATGTTGACGGAGTCGACTATCGAGTCACGACAATGCTGTGTCTTCACTTCTTCAATCTTGATCAGTCTCTGGGCTTTTCTCTCTCTCTCTCTCTTCATCAACAGACTCCCTTTCTTGATTTGTTGGCATTCCTTTGTTCTTCAGCAACATCTGCTTCAGGATCTTTGTCTGACTTTCTTTGTCTTCAGAATCCGAAACCTGGTTATCATTTAGCTTGGATCTCAGGATCGAATAACCTGGCTCATCTTGACCTGCAAAAGCTCTACCTCAAAGTAAGTTTTACAAATTTAACAATTTAGTATAAACATATTTACCAACACTAATTCTCTCTCAAAACACTTTCTCTATGATGAACCACTTGTTGATTTTCAAAACATATTTTGACAATTAAAATAGACTCCCCCTCACAACAATGTCATCATGTTTAGCACTCGGAACTTTGAAAATCAGCTTTTCAACATCAGTTGTCGAAAATCTTTTTGACTTTTTCAAAATTTTATGCTAAAACACACACAAAATCTTTTTGTATTTTTGAATGTAAAGAAATACAGTAAAGAAATATTTACAGACAGTATTTTTGTGAGTTTTGTGTAAGAGGATCATATCAGATTTTGACAAATCACAAGTACCGTTGAGCTTAGTTACACATTAAGCATTAAACAATTCACTTAGATTGCCAATATACTGATCCACTTAAATTCTCACACAAATTTCAACTGATTCAGGATATGAGTTAAGTGTTTTAAGAACTTAAACTCATTCATGTGTCCCACCTCTTGAATATACTCCCGTATCTGACGGGTGGTCCGTAGGACAACCCTTAAATGAGCTAAATACGTGCATATCCCATATTTTACACGGTTATGTATTGTGAATGTGATAACTATGAGTGTTTTATGGTTTTACAGGTAAAACGCGTAATACCGTGGAGTTACAAAGATTAGCGCACATTTGCTATGTTGAAGGATTAAATGGGTTTAAAACTTAGTGCACATGCAAGATATTAATTAAATTCATGGAAGGCTTTGTTTGAAAAGTGACATCAAGTCATCATCCTCATCACGTGACTTGTGAAAGGTGATACAAAGTCAATATTAACACATCATCCATCATCATCACATGTATTTGGTGATGAGGGGAAGTCTGCTCTAATAAAAGATCAATTCATCAAAGAAGGGGGCCACAATTATCAAAGGGTCTTGACTTTTCAAACAACATAATCATCAACATCATCAAGTGGTGAATGGACTTTTTGGGCTCCTAACATTGGAGGGTTTTTATTTGTCAACAACATCATCATTACGATCATCATATATCAAGCACATATGAAGACTATGTTGGATGACATATAAAGAAACTAATTTTCTTTTGGCGGCACATGTGGTTAGTAATTGAGAACATCACATCATCAAAAGCAGACTTGAGGATCACAAGAATATCAAATCATCATCATCAGATTCACGTGGAGCATTAGGAGAAAACATGGGCTCTTGTGGGTCTTGATTTATGGGCCAACACATGAAGAGGTTATTGAAGTATTTTGATTGGGCCATCACACGTGAAAGAGGGTTTGGACTTTGAACAATAATAAACATCATCATGCATCACGGCAGAGGGGGTGGCAGATCTTGGGCGGCAGCCTAAGACGATTGGACAGGAGATTTTGGGATTTCCTTATCCACATGGGCCGCATATGGAATTTCTTTTGATGGCAGCAGGTAAAAACAAAAGTCAACAACACTAAATCACATCTCATGAGACCAAGAGGTGAACTAGGGATTTTGGCGGCACATGCTTTACGAGGATTGGGTCATCACATGCCAACACTCATCATAACAACAATAGATCATTGGGCCGCAGATGATTGGTCTTTGGAGGCGGCACATGTGAAGAAGCAAACAAACATTACATCACCGTAACACAGATAAATCGCACCGTAACAACATCAAGTCCACCGTAACTTACGGTGGAGCCGTAAGTTACGGTGGTGGCTGCGAGAGAACATGTAACCGCTCATTAAAAACAGTTTTTATTGTGTCTTTTCAAATTGTTATCATCATTGGACGGTTTTGGAGAGTTGAGGGGCGATTTTTGGCTATCATCTTGTGTTCTTGAGTGGTCTAAACATGAGGACTTTGTTTTTGATTCCAATGGACAAAGGTTCGATTGTGATGATGGTTCATAACACTATGAGCGGCTAGGTTTGCTTGGTGATCGTCTCGGATGTAAGGTTTTATTTGTGACAATTATGCTTGTTCTTTAATTTCTGGAATAGTAGACTGTGCATGTGTTGTTAGTTTATTATGGTGTTTGATTGGTTGTTTGTAAATTGTTGATGTATGTTTGATCATAGTTCTAAACCATACGTTCTTGGTGCCGTTGGCAATCGAGATATCATGGGAGGGATTAGGGTTGGATATGTGTTGATTGGTCATCGGGTAACAACCTCGCGTTCTAGGAATCCGAGTACTTAGTTCCCTTTCATCACAAACAATTGATCTTACATGAGCCATGTCTATGTGGTTCTTTCCAGTTGAACATGAACGTTAGTTGTCACTTAAAACTTGAAATTCGGGATGATCACTATCCTCTTATCTGTTACAAAACTTAAATTTGATTTGTAATCTAATTTAGTTTAATTTAGTTAATTAAAACCATTCAACCCAAACATTGAAATTTACATTTCTTGCAATTTAGATTAATCTAGTTAGTTAGACATACTTTGAGATAACACATATTCCACAAACTCCCTGTGTTCGATACCCACTTACCGCTATCTATATAGTTGTTTTTGGGATTAAATTTGATTGTGACCACGACATCACGTCAGTATCCAGACCCCAATATTCAGTCTTACAGGAGAGTATACCACAGATGATATCTGTAAGGGGTTAAATTGCGAGGGCCGTGAGAGCTCAGGTCGATCTTTTGATACGCAGAGAGATGACGGCTTCGACTTTTGGTGGGTCCCCTTTAGAGGATCTTTTGTATTACAACAGCAATGACTGTCAATTTTATTGTTTCATCAATTTGCTGAGGGCTGCGCTATATTTCAAGCATGTGGAAAGTATTCTCCGGGGACTAGGCCATTGCTTCCGCAAAATCAGAAGTCCCGGGATAATACCCCAGATATCACTGAGCATAAAGACCTAGTATCTCAGAAAGAGGGACCTTTCAAACGAGATTTCCGGGGTTACCTATATATCCAAGTAGTGTTCCCCACGAAACAAGCAAGTTTGAATTTAAGTTTATATCCCGAAAAAGTTTACTAAATGTGTAAAAACCTATCGGCATATCATCAGTGAGATCGTTTAACGCTATTTAAACAATATATTTCTTTAGCATACTGTAACTGTCTACTGATGTACTATCATTTCCTCTTTTCACAACAAAACTCATTTTTATTTTTATCATGTTTTTGTCTTTTTCATATTTTCAAATGTTTTTGGATTTTCTGAAAAAATTACTCCCCCTAAAATGCAAACACATTTTAGGAAATTTGAAAACTACTAGACTCTTGACCCACTTGAAACATAAAATGAACTGTACAAAAACTTGACAACCGATATCGAATCACTTCAATTCACCATCCACTAGGCATAAACAATCAGAACTCCCCCTTTCACAAAACTATTTTCTCATTATGATTTCAAAACACTTAAGTTTGTTTTAACCAAAATGATTTTTTCGGAAAATAAGTTTTGTTTAACCACTTGTACAATTAGGGGTTTGGTTCATCATATTGTCCATTCAATCTCTTGTATCAGGATTACATCAAGTTCAAACTAATGACCTTGAGTAATCACTTTGTAAGAATCAACCTCTCACCACTTGTAAGAATATTCAAAACATATGACCTCATGTAGGAATAAAACATCTACACAAACCATTTTACCAAACAAGATGGTGATTCCTGCTTCACACTTACCAACCTGGAAGCTCCGGCAAGTCACACTTATCCTGTAAAAAATTTAAGCTTTATAAGATTCATTCACAATCATCAATTTTCAAGAAAGATGCTGATTCCTGATCCACGATTACAAACTTGGGATCTCCGGCATAGTCCTAAGACTTCAAGGGAAACAAACTTCCATCCAAGTCTTTTCAGACTTGATGGCTTTCAGTTCTTGTGCAGTAGGGTTGTAAGTTGCCTTTTTAGTTGCATAAAAATCTTTAACCCCCTTAGCTTTCGCATTCAACATTTTCCAAAAAAATTTCTTAACACTTCCATTGAATGTTTTCTCGACATCAAACTTAGTATTCTCGTTGTAAAACTGATTCGAGATATCAACCTTACCAACTTTATGTTTAACTTCTTCAAATTTCAGTGATGGAAACTCATCATCATTCACTGAAATTTTCATCTCAACCTGTGGCTCTTCTGGCTTTGTGGAACCAGATTTATCGCCGACTTTCTCATCAACTTTCTTAACAACCCACACTTGGTTGTCATTCTCTTTCTTTTTATAAAAAATCTTTTTAGAACACTCACCAACCTCATAAGTTGAATTTTCAAAAATTTTAAGTCTGTCGGTTGGTGGTTCAACATCAACAACCTTTTCTTTCAATTTCTGAGAAACTCCCTGTTTTGTTTTGGCATTTTTCTGACAGTTCCATGCAATGTGACCAGGTTCATTGCACTTGTAACAGGTACGAGTCTCTCTTTGATAAAACACTTCAGTTCCATTCTTCTTCTTTTTAGCAAGAAACTCCTGGTTTGACTGTCTCCAGAACGGTTTCTGTTGTTCCTCTTCTGCACTTCCACCTGACACAAATTCTGTTTTTGTTTTAGAATTTTTCAAATTTTTATGATTTTCTGGTGGAATAAATCCAAGACCTTTCTTTTTGTAGCTACGATTTTGGTTTGATTTCTTTTGAAAACCAGAACCATAATTGTAACCCTTTTTCTTGTTTAGACGTTGTTGAACTCTTGAAGTGTACTTTTTAGGTTTTTCAGTAAGATTTAAATCTTTTATTTCAGAAATATTAATTTCTGTCATTTTGAAAACCTTTTTGATCATATCAAAACGAACACTTCTTATTGGAAACTCTTTGTCAGAGTATAATTTGTCCGAATCATTTAAAGTGTATGCAACTTCAAATGTTTCATCATCCAAATTTGCTTTCGATAACAAAAATTCTTTACTGTAAGACCGTTTGACCGACGACTTTGGACTGTTGACTGACGAATTTGACCCTCCAGACTCAGACTTTGACTCAGATTCCTCCTCAGTATCCAACACCTGATCGACCACCTTTTTGATTAACTCAGACTCATGATCAGTATCGGATGAGGTAAACGTGACATCAATGTTATCTGGTAAAACGTCAGTTGTGTCGATTTTTAGCTTTATATTGACTGCTTTTTCAAGTTTCTCCTCGTTTGGTTTTCTAGGAGAATACCCTTCCCAAATTGGAGGCGGACACTTGTTATAGCTAACAGTCGGTTTCTTACCACAATCTTTCTTCTTCTTTGGCTTCTCGTGTTGAAAAGCTTCCATACCTGCAACAGTTGGGTAAATACGATCAATGAGATAATCATAACTAGAATAACTTTGTAATAAACGTCTAATTCTCTCATTCTCAATCTTCTCTGTTTCCAACTCTTGCTGCCATTTAGCACTCTCTTCGATGTAAAAGTTGATGGCTTTTTGCTTTGTCATCATCACAGCATTCATCATCGTAAGTGCTTGTTCTCGTTCTGAGTTTGTCTTTTGGAGACCAGTTACTGTTTTGTTCAAGACATCATAAGATTCTTTCACATAATTGAGGTTGAACAGTAACTGCTCATTCTTCTTCTCATATTCAGCAATGATGTCGTCTTTTGCTGCACAACCCTTGCATGCTTCCAAACACTTCTCGCAAGGCTTTACAACTTCAACAATCTTCTCAATCTCGATTGTCTTTATCACTTCAACCACTTTTTCTTCTTCAATCACCTTCTCTTCTACCTTCACTCGCTCAGTTTCAACCATCTCCTCAACAACACCTTCAATGTTCTCTTTCTGAACAACATTTTGTACACTCTCATCAGAACTTTGTAGGCTTTCATCAGCACTTTCTGAACTTTCAACAGAAACAACAGACTTTTCATCCATGCATTTCACTGTTTCACCAATAGACTTCATCCACGTAGCAAACATGTCTGGTTCTCTGACAATCTTAGCGATAAAAGCTTTAAAATTCCCATTCTCATCTGCAAACATATTCCAGGTGAAGCCTTCAGGTAGCCTCTCATCATCTTGATCGACTATGCATGCTTTGCTATCAGAAGATATATAATTGTTCCAGTTAAAATCCACCGCACATGCTCTTTTTGAATCCTCGATTCTTCTACCATGAGCCGTCTGTGAATCTTGTGATTGACCAACCTGTTGATAAATGGCTTTCCGGTAATAATCATCTTTTCCAAACGGATTCTGAGCGCCACTAGCTTCTCTGTTCTTGCACTCCCGCTTGAAATGGCCTTTCTCCCTGCAACGAAAACAAGTAACTTTAGATTTATCAAAACCTAAAGTAGATACATGAGCATCAAGAAAGTCATTTCTCCCGGTAATTGTTTTGAACTTTTCAGCACGTCTAAGAACACTCGCAAGACACCATTTGATATCCATCAGTTCCATCTCTTCTACGTCTATTTGATCGTAATCCTCTTTGGTGAGCATGGGATTTCCGATCCGACCTGTAACTAGACCTTCATACGATAACAATACCGAACCAAGTAGAGCCATGTGGTCTTTAGCAGTGTCTTCTGAAAAACTTTGACCTTCTGGAAGATTTAGAGCGATGTTGCACTGAATAACATAACCATTTCCTGTCTTTGTGCTTTGAGACTGAAAGCTTTCTGATGAACTCTTTGGATTGACACTCGGATATAATGAGAAACCACTGCTGCTTTTGTTTGAACTTTGATCAATCTTTTCTGTAGAATCCCCAGCACTAAACGCAGTCTGGATTTTCGGACTTCTCTCAGCTTCTGGAACCGGAACACTTCCTTTGTAATACATTTTTACATCCTGTTGACCACTTGGACTGTTCATCCTTGCGATCTTCTGCTGTTCCAAATCTTGACCCTCAATTTTTTCGATAAACTCACCAATTGATAACCCATCATAAACCCCTGTGTTTTTCAGGATCATCAAATAAGTTCCCCACTCTTTTTGCGGTAACGCATCAGCTAATTTGTCTACCCACTCTTCAGGCTCCTTTTTTATACTAAGCATTGACATAGATCGCACCAAGTGGCAATAACGTTCAATCAGCTTCTTCGTATCTTCTCCCGGTAAACTACTAAACAGATCAAACTCTTTCTTGAGCAACGCCTTCTTGCTTTTAATCATTTTCTCACTACCCTCAAACTTAACACGTAAAGCATCCCAGATTGACTTTGAAGTTTTGTCATGCTGAAGCAGTATGAAAATGTCTTCTTTGATAGCTTGCTGAAGTAAACTAATCATCATCTTTTCAGATCTATACATATCACGTTCTTAATCATTAAATTCAGATATTCTTTTGTCAACTTTCATATCAGTCTGTGGCAAAACATATTTCTTCAAAATACATTCCCATGACCTAAGATGATTAGCCTGAACCCAGTTCTCGAATCTATCTTTCCACCCGTAGTATTCTTCAATACTCATCAATTTCGGGGGCTTTTGGGTGGTTCCCGTCTCATTTTCCAAATTCATGTTCTGAGCAATGGTAGATGGACCAGACGGTGTTGCAAACGCGTTGTAGAACTCGGTATCCATGATGACTTAGCGCGTATTTCAAAAACAGTGATGTATAATCGAAACCAAGTGATTGGTGACACAAAAGCGAAACCCTTGGTGTCCTTAAAAGCGAAATATGTTGAAGTTCAAATAAGCGAAACTGTTGATGTACTTATGAGCGAAACTATGATGTTTGTATGAGCGAAACAACTAGTTCTTTGAAGCGAAACCTTGAAGAACCGTATAAGCGAAACCCTGATGTTCTTTTGAGAGAAACCCTGATGTTCTAAAGAGCGAAACCTCAAAGTACTCAAAAGCGGAACCTTCAAGCAATTTGGAGCGGAACCTCAAATAATGTGACACAAGAGCGGAACTAACTGTCCAAATAAGCGGAACTATACTATGTTCGAAAGAGCGGAACCTAGTTCGAATGTCATTTGATCCATTTTTAGTCCTTTTTTAAGTCCGAAACTTTCCAGGGTTTATCTATGTTCAATTGCGCACAATCTGTGAAATTTTGAACGAATTCCGACCGGTACAATTTTCTGAATCGATGAAAGAAGGTGTAGAAGTAAGAAATCTCGATAAATTCCAGCTATTCTCTGCAAAACTCCTCCTCCTGAGCTCTGATACCAATTGTAGGATCGTGATCTGACACGAATGAGTCGTTCAGAGAAATTCAACTTTGTTTCAGGTGCGGAATAATAAGAAACAAAGCTAGAAACAACTGATTCTTCACTAATTATGCTGATTGTATTAATCTGACAACGTTTACAGCTTTATCTTCACACCGGCAGAGCTTCAGCGTGGAATACAAGGGAATGAACTCACTGGTTTCGCTCATGAGGACCACTATTTATAGACCTAGTGGTTTCGCTTATATGGACATGTCCATATAAGCGAACCTACATGTGTACGAATAAGCGGAACCTTCACTCTATGACCATAAAAGCGAAACCTATACTTAAGACACATATACTCTCCAGTTTTCTCGTAAAACGCACCCTAATCTATACAAAACAATGTATGACTCGATCCAAGACGAAGTCGACAGATGTAGTGCACCAACAATATTACATACCGTGGCGTTATTTAGTTCACTTGGGTAAATGATTTTGAAACGATGTCACACAACGTTGTTTTCTAAATAATATAAACCATACGATTTTTATTAACGAGTTTTTACGAGATGTTTTACAATTTGATTTAATTAAACAAATGTTTTGGGGTTAAGAATCATGGCTAAGAGATTTTATAAACCATAACCCACTTGATTTGAGTTGGTTAATTATGTTGCAATACTATACACTTTTTCAAAACAAGGTTTTTAATTAGATATCGCAACATGTAAACTAGCCATGAATCCAACACTCTCATAAAACCTATGTGCTCGCCAGCATTTCTTTGCTGACTTTGTTTTTAGATATGTTTCAGGTGTTGTTGAATGATGTTGATTGCTAGGATGCATGCTCACTTAGGACTGGATGAGGCTTTAGTGACTTAATAACAAAGATAGAGTATGTTTAACTTGTTTGTTTAAATTTTCAAGGCAATGTAAATGGTTAATCTTTAAATAAAACAAAACTTCAAATTTCCGTGTGTTATGAAACAATGATTCTGTTACAACACTCCCCGACGTTTCCGCCGTGATTTGTTGTTTTACGTTGTCGGGGTGTGATAGAAAAGTTGATATCGGAGCTCATGGTTATAGGGAATTAGGTTATTAGTAATGCTTTGACCTAGACTATAACCTTCCTAGGACCCTAACACAAGATTCTTGTGTTTAGATCTTAAAACAATACCGTCACCTATCCTTAGGTGACAACCACAACAAGAACATAAAATCCATCGATATCTGCTCCCACTTCCACATGGGTATCTCGGGTTGCTGCAAAAGTCCTGAAGGCTTCTGATACTCGGCTTTTACTTTGGCACAGGTTAAGCACTCTCCAACATACGTTGCAACATCACCTTTTAATCTCGGCCACCAGTAGAAATCCTTCAAATCTTGGTACATCTTATCTGATCCTGGGTGGATCGAGTACCTTGATTTATGAGCTTCACCAAAAATCACGTCTCTAAGACCACCAAAGAGGGGAACCCAAATTCGTCCCATGAAACACAAAGTTCCTTCCTCATTGGGTACCAACTTCTTCTCCATTCCACAGAGATACTCATCCACAAGATTCTCCTTCTTAAGAGCTTCTCTCTACGCAGCACGAATGCGCAACGAGAGGTCTGTCTGTATAATCATTTCCAAAGCCCTAACCCTTATGGGCTTAATCCTCTCTTTTCGACTCAAGGCGTCTGCTACGACATTCGCCTTTCCTGGATAATATTTGATTTCACAATCATAATCGTTTAATAGCTCAACCCATCGTCGCTGTCTCATATTAAGCTCCTTCTGATCGAATATATGCTGTAAGCTCTTGTGATCAGTAAAGATCGTGCATCGGGTGCCATACAAATAATGTCGCCAAATCTTCAAGGCAAACACCACAGCGCCTAATTCCAAGTCGTGCGTGGTGTAGTTCTTCTCGTGAACTTTCAACTGGCGCGAAGCATAAGCGATAACCTTCTGTCGCTGCATCAGCACACAACCTCATCCCTGACGCGAGGCGTCACAATACACCACGAAGTCATCGGTGCCTTCGGGTAGGGATAAAATAGGTGCATCGCAAAGCTTGTTCTTGAGCAACTGAAAAGCTTCTTCTTGTTTATCTCCCCATTCGTACTTCTTATCCTTTTGAGTAAGGGAGGTCAATGGTTGAGCGATTTTCAAAAAATCCTCAATGAATCTGCGATAATAACCAGCTAAACCTAGGAACTGACGGATCTCGGTTGGCGTCTTCAGAGTTTCCCAATTCTTGATCGCCTCGATCTTGGTATGATCCACATGAATTCCATCTTCGTTCACTACATGACCAAGGAATTGTACCTCACGCAACCAGAACTCGCACTTTGCATATAGTTTCTCTTTCTTGAGCAGCTCTAATATGGCTCTAAGGTGTTGCTCTTGCTCTTCCTTCGTCCTTGAATAAATCAAAATATCATCGATAAACACAATTACGAATTTATCGAGATATGGCTTGCAGACTCTATTCATCAAATCCATAAATACTGTCGGCACGTTTGTCAACCCAAACGGCATTACTAGAAACTCGTAGTGTGCATAACGAGTCCTGAAGGTAGTCTTCGGAATACTCTCCTCTTGAATTCGCAGCTGGTGATAACCTGATCGAAGATCAATCTTAGAGTAATAACTCGAACCTTGAAGCTAATCGAAGAGATCATCAATTCTCTGCAAAGGATACCGATTCTTGATGGTTAACTTGTTTAGCTCGCGGTAGTCAATGCACATACGAAAACTACCGTCCTTCTTCTTGACAAATAGTACTGGAGCCTCCCAAGGCGAGAAACTTGGTCTGATAAATCCCTTGTCCAAAAGCTCTTGAAGTTGCGTTGACAACTCTTGCATCTCGGAAGGCGCAAGTCGATAAGGTGCCTTGGCTACAGGCGCGGCACCTGGAACCAAGTCAATGTGGAATTCGACTTGTCGTTGTGTCGGCAATCCTGGCAAGTCTTCGGGGAAAACTTCAGGATATTCCCTTACGACTGGGATATCTTCCAGCTTCGGCTCAGCGGCTTCTTTGTCCACGACGTGCGCCAAGAAGGCAACACATCCTTTCTGCAAACATCTTTGGGCCTTCAAACAGCTGATAATCCTTAGAGGCGTATCATGCTTCTCTCCATGCACTATAATCATCTCTCCATTCGCCATTGGGATGCGAATGATCTTCTCGTGACATACAATCTCAGCTCGGTTACTCGACAACCAATCCATTCCAACTACCACGTGAAAGCTTCCCAACTCGACTGGCAGAAGGTCAAGCGTAAACTCGTGCTTTCCAAGCTCTATTACACAGCCTCTAATGACTTTATTCGCTTCTACTAGCTTTCCATTAGCTAGTTCTATTGAATATGGAATGTCTAGCTTACTAGCTACTAACCCAAGCATTTTCTTAAATTCTAAGGATACAAAGCTATAATCGGCACCAGTATCAAACAGTACAGATGCAAAGTGTTGGTTGATAGGGAACGTACCCGTGACTACGTTCAGATCTTGGTGAGCTTCCCTAGCTCCAATGTTAAAAACTCTCCCCTGAGCTTGGTTGTTCTTTGGGCAATCTCTCTTGAAATGCCCAATATCTCCACAGCTAAAGCATCCTTGCTTGTTTCCAGTACCACCTTGGTTGTTGTTGTTTTGGTTGCGGTTTCCATTTCCAGCTTGGTTTCCAAAATTACCACGATTACCATTACCGCCATTTCCTCCTTAGTTGTTTCTATTCCCAGTACCGTTTCCACCACGGTTTCCACTGCCACTACCATTACCTCTCTGGCCACCATTTCCACGACCATTACCAGCCCAGCACGTCTCCTTTAAGTGACCATTCCTTCCACAGTTTTCACACTTCCTATACCTACATGGGCCGGCATGATGTAACAGGCATCCATCACACTTAGGCAAAGTGCCCATGTATCCTTTCCCTCTGTTCTCAGAACTCGCAACACCAATTTTGACCTCAGCTGGTGGGTTTGCATCCCTCTTCTTTTTACCACTACCGCTTCCTTGGGTACTCTTCTTGAAGTTAGAGAACTTCTGCTTGTTCTCTCCAGATAACTCGACATGAGTCTCCTTTTTCTTTCCATCAGTTGTTGAGAACTTGTTCAGCCTAATCGCTTCTTCAGTCAATGCCATACTCAGATCAATGGCCTCAGTGATCGTTGAAAGCTTTGATGTCATCACCATGCTCATGATTTAGGGTGCCAATCCCCAAATAAAATGCTCAATTCGCTTGAACTCCGAATCGACCATGTAAGGAACAACGCGAGATAAGTCATGAAATCTCTGCACATACTCAGCAATCTTTGGACCATCCATCTTAAGGTTCCAAAACTCGGTTTCCAATTTCTGAATCTCAGCCCTTGGACAGTACTTCTTGCGCATCAGTTCCTTCATCTCGTCCCACGTCATAGCATACGCAGCCTCTTCTCCCAGAGTCTGAACTTGGAGGTTCCACCACGATAGAGCTCCGTCTAGGAAAAGTCCAGAAATGTAGGTGACCTGGTGCTCCGGCACACACTTGCTCATTCTCATCACAGAATCGGTTTTCTCAACCCATCTAACGAAAGCTATAGCACCTCAAGTGCCTTCGAAATTCAGAGGCTTACAGTCAAGGAACTGCTTGTAGGTACAGCCTGTACAAGCAACATCATTCACAGAAAGCATTAGCGAACGCACATGGAATATCCAAATGTAATGTAATGTGTCTTTAGTGACTTAAACATTACCATGAGATGGGTTATTTCCTGAGGTACCCCCGCTGTGTTCAGAGCGCAAGGCCTCGTGCTGTGCTATTGCTTGTGAAATCCGTTCTTGTAGTTCAGCCTCTGTTATGGGCAACTGGTCGTTTCTTCGAGGAGGCATCTTCTAAATAAGATTGTATAGGTCAGGTCTTATGCATATAATAAGTATGTAGTACGTGTAATAGCATTTGTCAACGCAAGTAAGCATATAACATCACATTCATATTACCAATGTATAATTCAACAATGTATATAGTGAGAACGTTGCGATTGAGCTTTCATAAATTATCGACCACAAATACAGTTAAATGTTCTACAAATGTATCATATCACATCAAAAGGGACTACAGGGTCACACCACCCTTGTCCAAAATGTCTATCAGTCTACAAGAGTCTTATACTAAAAAAGAAGTGGTCTCCAAAAGGCTTTGCAAGCTGGGCTCAATAGCGACACTCTCATCAAAAGAAAGCTACCTACATAAGACCAAAAACCGGCTATGCTGATGGCGGTGGAGGAGGAGGTGGAGGAACAGGAAGCAAGTTGCGCACATGCGCGAGCTTCTCCTCGAGATCATAAATGTGACGCAACAGGTAACTAATCTGCTGCTCCATAGTGAGAAATCGAACATCGAAATCTGGATAAGGCAACAGAGGAGCAGGTGGAGTCGCAAAAGGTGACGGACATGAACAAGGTGGAGGACGTGGAGTCCTCTCAAGCGCCATAACTCTACGACACAGGATCTCCTGCTGAAGCTGCAACGACAAGAGTAGCTCATCCCTCGTGTAACCAATAAAGTGGGAGGGATGGTATGGATCAGAAACTGGCATAGTGTTCGGCGGAAACCATATGGGTGGCTCGCCTGGAGGTGCAGAAGTAAAATGAGCAGTAGGTGTATACTGAGGCATGTGAGGAAAAGCTGCTGACAAGTGTGGAATATGGCTAGGCTGCTGGCTAGACGGGCCTTCCCCTGGACGGGGTGCGGGAATGTCCTGCAAGAAAGTGATAGGTAAGTCGGTGCGGTATACATCGGACACAATCGGGTGAAAAGGGGCAGCATCAATAGGTGCAGGTGCATGAGGGGGAGTAACGGGCTCAACAAAATGGGGTACATCATCATCATCTATCCACCCATTGCTGGTGAAAGCGTATCGGGGGTCTATCTGATCGAGTAAAGCAGCAGGGTCAGCGGGTGCAGGAATCGGGTCTGGTATGAGAGGTGCAACGTCAGGTATGCCAAGTGGTACAGGATTATGATCAGGTAAAGGCTCGGGTGCTGGCATCGGCTCAGGAGCAAGTGCCTGCTCGGGACCAGCGGGTGCATCAATAGGCTGATCGACAGGAATAAAATCAATCTCATGTCCAGGCTCAATCATGTGGAGGAATCGGTGCAGCTGACATGGCTGTGTCGTCATCAGTATCAGGGGCGTAACATTGTAGGATCGTGAAACGACCTAACGAGTCGATCAGAAGAGTGCTCAGACAGAATCAGAGGCGGAATTCATTGATTCTGTCTTTGTTTAGCTTGTAACACACTAGAAATACTATTTACTGTCTCTTGTATTGATTTCTGAAAGATTACAGCCTTGGAGACACCTCGACAGCACCTCAGCGTCGGAAACCAACTACTGAACTGTTCTCTTACCCTATGATTACGCTTCAGGCTTCAGGGTATTTATAAGCATTGAGATTTCGCTTGAGCACTGTTCAAGCGAAATCATATCATGTAGATTTCGCTTGAACTTGCTTGAAGCGAAATCTCTGATAAATGTCCCTTGAAGCGAAATCATCACTAAAACACACTAAATCATTACATTTTCTCATATTACAAGCTCTAATCTATCAGTTCTAATCTAAGACTCGAACGAAGATGAAGTCGACAGACAACTGCACCAACAGACTCCCCCTTGAATGTTGACGGAATCTTTAGTGAGAGTTTTCAATGTGACGACTCTTCAATCTTGATCAGTCTTCTTCAAAACTTTCTCCTGGAATCATGAACCCGGATCTTTTCTCTAGCTCTAACTTCATCAGACTCCCCCTTTCATCAAGCTGGGATTTTCAGTCTGGAATTAGCTATCGCCTTTGAAATTAAATCCTGGATTTTTCAGATTAAGCTCTCCACAGGTTCTGATGCATCTCCTGACTTCTCGTAGCAACAGGATCAGAAACCTTCATTTCTCCTACACACATCTCTCTACCAAAACATAAGTTTTCACTTAAATCAATAAGAAAAACTTACTAAAAATAGTTACATCAAGTTCAAATTAATGACCTTGATTAACTAATCAAACTACTCTTTCTCAAAATCAGTTTCTTCTTTTAAACGCACACTCCCAAACCAGTTCATCATGTTCAGCACTTGAAATTTTGAAAATCAGCTCTTCAACATCAGTTGTCGAAAATCTTTTTGGATTTTTCAAACTTTATGCTAAAACACACTAAAATCTTTTTGGATTTTTGACTAAAATAGAAATGTAGAAAATGAAATATTTACAAACAATATTTTTGTGAGTTCATGCAAGAGGATCATATCAGTTTTTGAGACAAATCACCAACACCGTTAAGCTTCATTTCATTTTAAGTTCTAAACAATTCACCTAGATTGTCAGTATGTTTGTCCACTTAAATTTTCACACAAAGTTCAACTGATCCGAGATATGAGATTAATGTTTTAAGCTCTTGAACTTATTCGTGTGTCCCACTACTTGAATATACTCCCGTATCCAGATCCCAATATTCAGTCTTACAGGTGAGTATACCACAGATGATATCTGTCAGGGGAATAAATTATAGTACGAGGGCCGTGAGAGCTCAGGTCGATCTTTCGATACGCAGAGAGATGACGGCTTCGACTTTTGGTGTGTCCCCTTTTAGAGGATCTTTTGCATTACAACAGCAGCGACTATCAATTTTATTGTTTCATCAGCTTGCTGAGGGCGATGCTATGTTTCAAGCATTTGCAGAAAGCATTATCCGGGGACTAGGTCAGAAATTTCTTTCAGCAGAAGTCCCGGGATAATACCCCAGATATCACTGGGCATAAAGACCTAATATCTCAGAATAAGGGACCTTTCAAACAAGATTTCAGGGGTTACCTATATATCCAAGTTTGTGTTAACCCACAGAACAAGCAAGTTTGAAATTTAGGTTTATATCTCGTCACAATCTACTGAATGTATAAAAACCTACTGGCACATCATCAGTGAGACCGTTTATCACTTTTTTTATCTTACCAAATCTTTAGCATGTTGTGATCGTCCACTGATGTACTATCATTTCCTCTTTTATGCAACAAAAACTCTTTTTTCATTTTATCATGTTTTTGACTTTTTCAAATTTTCAAATGTTTTTGGATTTTCTAAAATTTCTTACTCCCCCTAAAATGCAAACACATTTTAGGAAATTTGAAAACAAACTGTACAACAACGTGACAACTGATATCGAATTGCCTCAATTCGCCATCCACTTGGCATAAACAATCAGAACTCCCCCTCACAACAAACTATTTTCCCATTATGATCTCAAAACACTTAAGTTTGTTTTAATCAAATGGTTTTTTCGGAAAATAAGTTTTGTTGATTTTATCACTTGTAAAATTAGGGATCAAATCATCACATTGTTTTACCAATCATATGTAATAAATCAGATACAACTTAATGTCCCTGATTTACCACTTGTAAGATCATTCCAATTCAACTTCTGAACCACTTGTAAAAATCACAACCATACAACTTAAACCTGCTTTTCAACCAATTTACCATCTTTTGATTGAATTCTCAAGGTGCCGATTCCTACTCCTCGCTTACAAACCTGGGAGTTCCGGCAAGTCCTGCAAAACTTCTCAAAAACATTATACAAATATGATAAAGAATGATGCCGATTCATGATCCACGATTACCAACTTGGGATCTCCGGCAAGTCAGGTTTTTCATTTAAACAGATTCACCCAAGCCTGACCGTTCTTGGGTGATTTTGAATTCTTGTTCAACAACGATGGAAAATTTTCATCATTCATTGTTAAACTAGAATTCTCAGTCTTTACCTCAACAACTGGCTCTTCTGGCTTTACCACACCAGAGTCATTGCCTGAATGTGGCTTGTCTGACTTTGATGAGCCAGATTCATCGCCGACATGTGGCTCCTTTGTTTCCGAAGAAACAGATTCATTGCCAACAACTTTCTTCTTCTTTTCCTCTTTCGTCCTCAGATTTGTATCTGATGAATGCGTTTTGCTTGATTTGTTGTTCTTTGGTGAGCAAGACGATTTATCAGAACTTTTATCTGTTTTACCAGTTGTATCCGAGGACAAAATCCTATCCAGATACTCTTTGGCCTTCTTTCTCTTCTTCCTCAGTCTGTCTTTTTGTCCCTGAGAAAGCTTTACTTTCCGTTCTTGAACTTTCAGTTCTTGAACTTTACGTTCTTGAACTTTCTGTTCTTTGGGCTTGACAGAGACTGGGATCTTTACCTGCTTCTGAGATTCAACCCTCGATCTTCTCATTGATCTCATTGAGCAATCTCTAGCAATGTGGCCAATGATGTTGCAATTAAAGCATCTCCTTGACTCAAATCTCCAACTCTGGCAGTTAACAGCAATGTGTCCTTGATAACCGCATCTGTAACACACTCTGTTATCGTACCAATCACCATTTTCAGTCCAAACATTCAGATCAAAACACTGTTTGGCTTGGTGATAATCCTCCTCCTGTAAGCTTGATTTGGCCTTGAAGCACTGTGGTCCGACCTGCACCACTTTTCACCAACTATTTTTAAATTTTCATTTTTTACTTTTTGTGATTTTTGATTTCGATTGGATGATTGATCTGATGAACTTTTATTCTCTTTTTTAACATTTTTCAAATTTTTAATTTTTTGTTTCTGTTCCACTTTCTTCTTTAAAGGTTTTTGATTAGAGCATTCTTCCTTTTCAGTTGATTGTGGAACAGTTTTTTGAAAATTTTCTTTTAACTTCAAATGTAAATTCTTTTTGTCAATTTTTACTTTTTCATCATCAGATTTTTCATCGCAATCTTCAACTTTGACATTGTCAAAGTTTGTGACATTGTCACTTATTAGAACAGAATTAACAGGTTTTGGGCAGAGAATAGCTGAAGTATTAACAAAGACCTTCAACTTTTCTTCCCATTCCCTGATTTTACCTTCTAACTCTTTGATTTTCTTTTGAGCACACTCTGCTTCCTTTTCAAGTCGAATAATCTTTTCAAGATGAGAATTAATTGCAATTTGTTTTTCAAGATTATCTTTACCAAACAAATCTCTCTCATCTTCTAAAATTTTTAGTTGACTTTGAAAATCTTTTTCAATCTTTGATTTTTCATTTTCAAAACTTTTCATTTTTTCTTCAAAAACTTTGTTTTCTGATGTCAAACTGTTCAAATTACCCAACAGTTTGTCATTTTCAATTTTCAGCTTCTCACAATTTTCTTTCAGAATAAGAATCTGCTTATCATCAGCTTGCTTCTCGTTTCTCAACTTCTCGACTTCCAGTGTCAAACTTTCCGCATTTTTCAAGAGTTTGTCATTGTCAATCTTAAAGTTGTCGCATTTTGAGCATACTGATTCAAAACTTGAATATCCAAGCTTCACAGATTCTTCATTCTTTTGAACCTGTTCTGTCTCCATCTTGTATGTACCTGCACAAAAGAGTTTAACGAAATCAAAAGGATTCATACTGTCATTAATATAACATTTCCTTTTGATATCATATTTCAGAGTACTCTTTGTTGCAAGAAATCCACAAATTCTTTTATCAATTTCAATAAGTACATCCAACTCCAATTTATTTAAATTCTTTTCCATCTTGGACACAAAATCCCTCCTTTTCTTTTCTTCTTTACGACACTCTGCATGAACCTCATTAAAGAACTGATGTGGATTAAGCTCTTGGAAAAAATCTTTTCCTTTTAGCTCAATCTTGAATTCATCCCATTTAGCAGGTAATGCAGTTGTCAATTTCGATATATGATCATCATTTGTCATTCTAATACCTTTTCTCCACAAATTGTCCGTTAAAATTTTAAACCGTGTTTCCATCTCATTCAACGTTTCATCTTTTTGACAAATGAATAATTCATAACTCTTTATCCAAACATCCACATCTACATTCCTGTAATTACTGTCCACAGTTCTCATATACCAACGATTTAAATTTTCAAGATCATTGTTTTCCTTCTCATCAAAAATCATTGTCATTTTTTCTAAAACAATATTCACTCAGCAACCTTCAAGCGAAATACCTGCAAACAATCTTTACGCGAAATCAAAAGATTATCTACAATATCAGTTTCAAGCGAAATCAAATGAATAATCTGCTCAAGCGAAATCACTATTTCGCTTCAACCATTCAATAACCTTTCAAGCGAGACACTTGAAGCGAAATCAAACAAAATAACCTCTCAAGCGAAATCAAGCAGAATCTGATCAATTTCTCAAGCGAGACCTAGATTTCAAGCGAAATCAACCTGTCAAATTCGCTTGAATCATGCTGACATCATCAAGTCGGTCTGAATTTTGCAAAAATGATCAAGTTCTAGGTCGAATTAAGGTCTGAATCTTTCAAGGATTTGTTAATTCAATGTTTCGCACACAATATGTGAAAATCAGTCCATTTTAACCACGAAAACTTGATTAATTTTGAAAAGAAGGTGTAGAAGTCAGAATTTTCTAGCGAAAACGAGCTAAACGGTAAGAACTCTTCCTCCTGAGCTCTGATACCACATGTAGGATCGTGAAACGACCTAACGAGTCGATCAGAAGAGTGCTCAGACAGAATCAGAGGCGGAATTCATTGATTCTGTCTTTGTTTAGCTTGTAACACACTAGAAATACTATTTACTGTCTCTTGTATTGATTTCTGAAAGATTACAGCCTTGGAGACACCTCGACAGCACCTCAGCGTCGGAAACCAACTACTGAACTGTTCTCTTACCCTATGATTACGCTTCAGGCTTCAGGGTATTTATAAGCATTGAGATTTCGCTTGAGCACTGTTCAAGCGAAATCATATCATGTAGATTTCGCTTGAACTTGCTTGAAGCGAAATCTCTGATAAATGTCCCTTGAAGCGAAATCATCACTAAAACACACTAAATCATTACATTTTCTCATATTACAAGCTCTAATCTATCAGTTCTAATCTAAGACTCGAACGAAGATGAAGTCGACAGACAACTGCACCAACAAACATCGCAGTCCCACTGCATGCAAGGCGGTGGATGACACAGACTCGAAAGAATCTGGAACAGAATGATCAGAGGAAACTTCAATGATTGGAATCTCAACGAGTGGAACAACAATGACATCATCAGCTAAAACTCCATCACCCTGGGCACCATCAGGGGGACCATCAATGAAAAGATCGACATCATCATCAGACAAGTCATCAAAAGGCAAATCCTCGAGAGGAAAGGCCGCAAGAGGCAAAGGGGCGAGGATCGGAGCCACGACGTGCTCACCATCGGGATGTCCGAGGATGAGATGGTCCTGGTCAAGAATAGGAACAAGAAGGGGATCCTCGTCGGGGAAACCATCAGCATGCGGTACATCATCGCCAAAGTTAGGTAGCGTAAATGGCTGGAAATCATCGTCGTCATCTGACATCATCTCCGGGTTACTCTCGGTGTCGGAGGTAATGATCTCCGGCTCTAGGATAACCTCATGGTCAGAAACAATGGCCATGGGGTCGACGGTATCAGACAGTCCACTCTCAGATGAAGACATAGTGTCTGTAACAAAACAATCATAGCATATGCACATATATCAACAATCATCATTAAGCATGTAAGTAATAACAATTCATTCATGTATCCATCCTAGTCTTCCCAGACTATCCCACCCAGTCTCTCAGACTGACTACCTAGTCTCTCAGACTAAACCTCCCAGTTTCTCAAACTGAACTACCCAGTCTCTTAGACTGAACCACCCAGTCTCTCAGACTGACTACCTAGTCTCTCAGACTAAACCTCCTAGTTTCTCAAACTGAACTACCCAGTCTAAGAGAGACTGAACCACCCAGTCTCTCAGACTGAACCATAAACATACCCTTGAAATGTGTTTCGTGCCTTTTGTTTGTGAAAATGTTTGTCTTCCTGGATCTGGGCGTTTCGTGTATGCAATGAAAATATGTTGTGAAAACGTTTTCGTGAGAGCCCTAATGACTGTATTCTAGACTCGAGAAGGAATCCTAGTTCGCTACAATCGAAGCTCTGATACCAAGTTGTCACACCCTGACTTTTGCAGAAGCGTGATTATAGTGTGACTTTCTTAATACCATTGCATTCAATCATAACAACAACTATATGATAAAAACCATAGATTTGTCATCCATTAAATAAGTTTAAACATAACAATATTGTTTTAAAACGCAGACTTCAAACACAAGTTTTACAAACCATACGAATTGTTTTAAGAGTTCACTAAGGACTCATCATAAGACATTAAATGAAACCAAGGTTTAGAGGGCATGTCTCATCCAGGAATAAGACACCCAGCCCAAACCTCAAAACCATGGATGACATATTTATTCACAACGCAGTATGAAACTTCCAACGCCCGCCAGATCCACTTACTAATTCCCTGAAATACATGTATTTTGAAAACATCAACAAAAGTTGAGCGAGTTCGTGTTTTTGTTTGTGTGTATGTATAAGCCTTTGAAATCACTGTAAGTATGTATGTAAGTTTATAAGTCCCGGTATGATAGCAACAAGGAAAAACAGATCACCAATGGGTTGCAAGGCCATTGATATGTGTGACGTGATGCAGGTAGCTCAAACCTAGCAAATTTTGCACCGGGCTTCCGGCTGTAAGACATAGTCTACCCATGGGCCAAACCCTGGTCCAACATGGGCGGGGCTCGCTACACCCAAATAGATCTATCACTCATGTCCCTCGGTCCTATAACTAGGATTGATGGCCTTAAGCGTTATGCCCACCACTCACATGATCTAAGTGTACCCTTTCTTAGCTAACCATACCAAATAATAACGTTTGTAAACAGTTGTAACATGTATTTCACCCCCGAAGTTATAAAACTGAAAACAGTTAAAGTAAAAGGGGAAACACGAAACTCACAGTCTTGCGTCTTCAACAATTGTAACTCGAACTTCTCCGGTGAACACGACTACCTACAACGTACTAATGTCTATTAGACGAACGGGCCGTGCCTTGACTTAGAATTAACGTTTCGGAGTTACGTTTCTTTTACGCTTCTGATATTATTCCAAGTTATATAATTATTATCAAAATAATTAATATTTTAACTTCAATTATATTTATAAATTTTTGGAATAATTGTTACACAATATTTTTGTAATAATACTTCTCAAGTATTTATAATTGTATTTCCTTCCCCCCAAGGATGGGGTATCTTATACATGTGTATTTTGCCATATTTTGGGGTCTTATTCCGGTGTATATTTATACGTACGAGAATAGGTATTCTTAATGTATTTATTAAGTATCCTCATACTTAATTAGTTATTAAACTTTCCGGAATATTATTTCTAATAAAGGTCCACCAACATATATATTTCCAAAATATATATTTAAGGAATATTCTTAGAAAAATTATTCATAATTTTTCTTTTGGCAAAAATATTTGTAGTTCCAAAATAATATATTTTTAAGTCTAACTTAGAAAATATATATAAACTTATCCTTATCCAAAAATAATGTATTTTAAGTTTACCCAAGAAAATATAGATTTTTCCCAAAAATAATATATCTTTAAATAATTCCAAGGAAAAAAAAAATATATATATATATATATATATATTCACCAAAAATCATATATTTCCTTCTTGTCAACATATGATATACTATTGTGATAATAAAAATCGTACTTTCGATTCCTTGTGTCCAAAATATTATTTACCAAAATATATTTTATGAACATATTTTCCGGAATATTTTGTAAGTTACATTTCTTGATCGGTTTCGCCAATATTTTGTGTGTAACTTGTATATTTATTCCTTGAATTTTGGTATTTTGATGTGTTACATTATTTCAAGTCCTAAAGTAATATAACTATTACACAAAGTATACAAATAATCACACATGTGTGTCTTCATTGTATATATATATATATATATATATTCTAAATATATATTTAACCACTTTTATTTATAAAAACCAACCTCCAATACTTATATTTTTGTAACAAACGTTATGGCAAAGTTTGTATGGAAATCTCATGGTTAAAACACACTTGTAAATATTTGTTTAAAATATTTTTCTAAGTGTTTATATTTTTAGAAAATTTTGCCATAGTTTCCCCTAAAAATGGAGGTTTCCATGCTTTCAAGCATATCATTTTCTTTTGTAAAAACCATCACAATCAATTCATAATTAACTCTAAACAACTTACGCTTACCAATTTTCCAAAACCATGCTTAATCTACCACTTCATGAACTTGAAAGTTTATGAAAATTTGTAGTAACTTGGTAGTGTGTTTAGTGAGTTTAGTTACCCTTTAAGGTATGGTTGTTTATCTAAAAACATCATTCTTGGAGAATTTAGATGTTTACAACTTGTAATCATGTTTTACAAAAATGTTTCCTTATGAAATCTTCTTGTTACACAAGTGTTTCTACACTTGTTTAACCACCAAAAATAGTGTTTGTTTATGTAAGAACCAAGTTTATATGAAACTTATGTTTTTAACTTGGTTTCTTTGAAATCCTTCATAAATATTTAGATCCATATGATCGACAACTCTCTTTAATCATGGTTTTTCAAGAAAACATTACTTCTTTCAAGTTCATGCTTTAAGTGTGGATGATCCATCATCCTAAAATAATTTATACTTTCACATCTTGCTAAACTATGTTTTTAATCATGATTTAGCAAGACCTTATGATGATCAACATCACTTCTACAAACAATCAAAGATCAACAAACATAACAACTCATATTCATGAAGATATCTTTACTAAACAAGCTTATATTCATGCTTACTTCATATGATTCTTTAGTGTTCTTAATATTTTTTATCATGGTTCATCATTAACCACTAAAAATAGAAGTAAACTAGAGTGTACAAGGATCTTACCACTAGCACAAGGCTAGGGATGATTCAAGAGTAGAAATCAAGAGGATAAAAGCAATTAGAGAAGGTCCTTCAAGATCCAAAGCCACCACACTTCCTTGTATGAACTCTAGCTTCCTTTTATATGCTTAGAATGAATGAGATTAAAGGAATGAAGGTGATGGTGGTGTTGCTAGTGTTCGGCCGAGAGGGAGAGCAAGAGAGGGAGAGAGCTAAGTGTGTGTGATGTGTGTGAAGATTATGAGCTCTTGTTCCACCATACTATACTTATAACCATCCTCATGTTAATCCCTTGTGTAATATGCCATAAAAGGGGGAACAATATCTAGTTTAATATTGAAATAAAATCTTGGAGTATGGAGGGGGGTATGGGCCGATTACTAGGTGGGGGGGGGGGGGGTATGTAGAGTAGGTTTGATTATCTAGTTAGTTTAGGGTAAAATTTCAAGTATATAGTTAGTTACTTAGTTACTTGATATTTTATAGGGTGTTATGACGTTCGGGGATCATAACTAGCTTGGTAATGTTAAAACAGTGCTTCTAGTGTAAATTTGATGTTTTCGGGTAGTGTCTGGTTGTTCGGTTGGATACTGATTCGTTAAAGTGCTAAACTTGCAGTTTAGTGTTCTTTATGTACTCCTTTGTGACACTTTTAATTCCCGACACTTAGGAAAGCATTCAGGACCATTTTATCTTGTTTTTGCGTAATATTTATGTGTTAAAAAGCTTATTTGTGCTGAATTTTGCTAAATTCAGCACTTCGGGTGAGTTTTAGGCACTTCCGGCACTTAAACTATCACTTAGAAAAGCAGTTTTGTGGTCCTTACTTCCCTACACTCTATACTAGTGTAGTACTTAGTTTCTGGCTCATTCTGTGTCTCAATACACTGTCTGTCTTTGTACTGAACTCTGTCAGCATATTCCTGATTTATCAGATAACTGTGTTAACTGTGCTTTGTGCATCATTCAAAGTAATATAGCTTTCATGCAATATTGATATGACATTAAATAATGTATGATGCACATGTATGTGTATGGCAGTAATCAGAAAGCAGTTAATTTGTAATTCAGCACAGTCATTAAGCATTAATCAAGATTAATTAATTTTACGGATACCTGGATTTTTTACAGTTGTCACACTCAAGGCTAGGGTATAAACAAGTTGTTGAAGATGAAGAAAAATGACACAATGAGGGTGGTTAATAGCTTTCTTATGAGGTCCTTCAATTTCCAACACTTGACACCTTCTTATAATGCCTTGATGCACCTTAGAATATGCTTGAAATAACTAGAATTTGATTGAATGATGATGATGGGGGTGGGGGTGTTCTCGGCCGAAGACAAGAGAGGGAGAGAAAAGAGTGTGTTGGTGAATGTTGAATGTTGATAATGAGGGGTTAAGTGGTGTAGATAAGGTATTTAGCACAAAGGTCATTAACTTCCCTCCAAGTAATTACCTTATGGACTTCAATGTGGCATCTTTGACCATCAAAGCAAATTAGTCAACACCATTAGGGGGTGGGGTCCCTTTGGGGACGGTTAGGAGGGGGTATGGTTTTGATTAAAAATCTTGTTAAGTGTTTAAGGGTGTTATATGGTAGTTAGTTAGGTTATTTAAGTGTTTAGATGTTGTCGATGTAAAGCATGGTGTTTATGATCATAACTAGCTTCATTGTCATGAAAACATTGCTAACTAGTTCACATGATGTTTTTGGAAGTGTTCGGGTGTTTGTTTGGTTATCGGATCGCTTAAAAAGGCTAACATTAGTGTCTTGTATGGTGCAATATGTAATTGTGTCAGGATAATGTTTTCAACACTTTTTAAGCTATTCTGAACATTCTGGCGTTATTTCTGATTACTACATAAGCTAAATGCTGAATTTTACTGTTTTGGCTAGTTTTTAGCTAGTTTCGGGCAGTTTCTAGTGTTTGTTAGTCTCTCGGAAAGCAGTAACATAAACCCTTACTTTCTCACATAAGGTTCTAGTAGAACATGGGTTCTGGGACTCAATCTGTGTCCTAAACATGCTGTCTGTCTAAGTACTGAACTCCTGTCAGTACTATTAGTTTATCTGATAAGTATGCTAGTTTCGTTCTGTGCACTGTCTAAACTGTTTCGAGTCGAAATCAATAATAATAAGTATCATGCATCATGAAATGTGTTTGAGAGTTCTTTAAATGTATGCCATGAAATCATGCACATCATATGCTCAAAATACACAACCATATAATATAAAACACTTTTCACATTGTATGGAAATTACACGAAAGATGCCAGTTGTCACAAATATTCATATATGTATAGTTAAAAGATTAGCAATATACACATGTGTATAAATCCCAAAAGAAATTTAAAAAAAAACAAAACCTTAAAGAAAAAGCTCCGATTTTTCCAAAAAAAAAAATTTGCATTTTTTTTACATTTTTTTGCTTAGGGAAAATGTATGGTCCAGAATGCTTCTTAAGTTTCTCAATTAGCCTACTGTCACACCCCGAATTTCCACGTGTTACCGGTGGGCCCGGTAGGGGAGTATCGTGACGTGGTTGGCAACATAATAGTCAAACAACACAATATTTAAATGCACAGCGGAAGCAAAGTATAGATTTAATTCAACCAAACGATAGTGTAATATTAAGTATCACAAATAGTCGAATATAAATCCACAGGTAGATCCAAATAAAAGGAAACAAATGTTCAACAGTTTATGACATCCAAGCTGGCGAGACTTAATGTGGATGCTAGGAGACAAGCCAGCCTATTTCGCGTAGTACCTGCACTTAACCTTTTTAAGAAAATACGTCAGTTTACACTGGTAAATACAATCAACCGACTCATTTTGAAAAGAGTTTAAGAAAATGCATTTAAGGCACAAGGCACAAATAATATTTTATAACTTGGGATAATTATTTAAATATATAATACTTGTAGGGATTTACATGTTCCTTATGCGTTCAGTAGCCCGGATCGAGCCGGGTTAAAGATCAATTAACACACCACTTTATTTATGAGACACTGACAGGTGTACGCCTACACCTGAGTGCTAAGGTCGTGGCCATTTCGTAAAATGATGCCAGGGATATCCGGGACACGGTCATTAACCCCCCAAAGGCTTTAAGCAAACAAAACAATATTAAACGAGACGTCTCAATACTTTCATTATCATTCATTCAATCAAAGATTCAACGCCCCGACCAAGCGGTATTTTATATACCGTACCCCAAGCCCATATAGGGAAAATAAGTTAAAAGTATTTACCTGAGTAAGTATTGATCAAAATCAGCGAGTGCAAGTATCTTTTACTGGTTCTCCTAATCTGGAACGAAGGTTTATAATAACCTATTAGAATCCTAACGGTCTTTAGTTAAGCTTACGCTTAGACCGGTTAGTTTTAAAGATACGGTTCGTAAGCACGATTAAGCGAAGACCGGATAGAATGTGATTTAGACCCGACAAGTTTGAAGACTTGCTTAATATGGGTATATGATACACATTCTGAATTTTGAGATAAAACCGATAAGGTTTGACCCGTTTCGGCTAATTTATGTAAACTAGTTACATAAACCGAACCGAACGCGCATGAGGTGTAACGGGTATCCGTAAGAGTCCTAAACAGGTTTCCTAAGTTAACACGCCTTAAATAAGTTGTGATATCAGTAGGATATCACCCATGATGCCCAAAACGAGTTTAATCTCTTTATAAGCCCCGTAGGGGTATTTTGGTCATTTTAAAGCTTATAAAAGGGTTTAATTAGACACCTGTGATCCGGGTCTGAGTTGATCAGTAAAATAACTTATTTTAACAGGTTAAAACCTTTGGTAATAAGTCTTATATACTAAAATAGTTTTAAACCCAAACTATGCGTTAATTACGCGTATAAAGTCGTTTTAAGCGATGTACGGGTTAAAATATGATTCTGAGTTTTCTGATCAAATAAACAGGCTCAAAATACTCCATTTATTATTTAAAATCAATAGCAATTGGATTGGCGTTAAAAGGATTTGTAAAACTCATTTTATGGCCGAAAAGGTATTTTTGGTATTAACCGAATCAAGGCGATAAACCTAGCTTATGATCAGTTTAAAAATAATTAAAAATCTTTAAAAATTCCAAAATATTATATCACATCAGTGGGTAAAAGGTTTGATGTCAAAAATTGGGTTTAGGTAGGCTTTACGCTAATGACGCCGTTTAATTACTTAAAAGCATTCAAGTTACGTCATTAAGCATAACTCCTAATCTAGACCTCCAACTGATGTGAAATTTTAGGTACAAGTCTAAAAATCAGTGACTAAGATTATGGCACTTTCACATTTCCAAAAATCTCGTTTTATGGTCATAAGGGCATTACGGTCAATATTTAGGAGTTTAACGGAAACATCGGACGATTAGGGATTCCAGTGGTATAAACGCAGAGGCTTATACACACATGCAACTAGGTCCTAATGGAACTTTAAGGCATGTCTAAACCTATATAAATCGGGTCAGAACTGAGGTCAATGCAAAAGTCAAACTTTTGCGTCTCTCGGTTCCGAATCGGTTCAATACATAAATGTGTCGAATCAAACAAGCTTATACAAGTTATTATACTTATTTTTAAGTTGTATGACTGATAAAACAGATTACACGCCTTCCGTATTGTTAAATATGCGATTAATGTTTCTGTTGACTTTTTCGGACAACCTTTGACTCGACAAACGACCTAGTTAGGATTCGAATCAGTGAGTGCCCTTTTAGGGGTTTATTAACCATATAAATACCAACTTATAACAACTTTCGATTCGACAAATCTCTGGACCGATTGTGATCTATCCCAAAGTCAAACCGTAGTTACGACGGTTTGATTTCTAGGCTTTTAACTAAGTATAACTCAAACAAGAAGGATCAAAGGCACTTACACACGACTAATGGATGATATGGAAAGCTTGGATCAGTTCTTGAGCTCTTGAAAATGTCCAGAAGTGATGAATGAACAATGTTGCATAATGTGGTCTTTATAAATAACTTCAAACATGCATGGATGATCGACAACTAAGTCTAGGAGGAAACAATAACATCCACAAGTGTCCTACCAGCTAAAAACCATCTTAGGGCAGCCCAAGGTATGCCAAAAATCGATCAAAGTCGGTTAACAAACATGCAGGACATCTGTGCAGGTTTTCTGTCCAGATAAGGCAGTCGCGTAGCGCGACTGCCAAGGGGTATAGGGCTCACGCTACGCTAGCACCTGGTGACCTGACAAACAAGTTTTCCTTAATTGCAATTTCAGTCCCTGGTCCCCCGAAAGGTCATTTTCACTTGGTTTTCTTGCATTTTGAGACTTTATATTTGACATGTGGGGCTTTAAGACTTATACCCACTTTGTTAAGTCCTCGGGTAACTTTGTGATCACCCGAAAAGCCCTAAATTTCAATGTTGACGATTCTAACCCTTACACACGAATTTTATCACAACTTGCTCATACGATAACGAAACTTCATGAAATTTTTGTGGTACATTCTAGTGAGCATAATTAATCGTTACAAAGCTTCGGGTTTGTCAAAAGGTCACTCAGAGGTATAACTTAAACATGTTGGCACATTTAACCCCTGTAGTTTGTAATCTCTCACTTTCTTTCACAATTCGCTTCGTGTGATCCAGGATCTATTCGTTTAAGGTTATAAACATCATGTAGGGTTATTGCAAAGTATATTTATTCATTGTTGACACTTTGAACCCTTATATTTACACAGTTTCACTGGTTGTCAACTTTAGTCCTTCAAGAACATTCTTTCACACGTTCAAACCTATGACACGTGTCAACACATTATAGGACGTAAATTTTCGAGGTGTTACATCCTCACCCCCTTAAAATAAATCTCGACCCGAGATTTACTGAAATAAGTAAGGGTATTTTTCTTTCATCGTGGACTCAACCTCCCACGTGAATTCGGGACCTCTTCGGGCATCCCATTTGACCTTTACAAAAGGTATATGCTTCCTTCGAAGCTTCCTTACTTGTCGATCTTCGATCGACAAAGGTTTTTCCACAAATTTCAAGCTTTCATCTATATGCACATCTGTATAGGGTATAACCACTGATTCGTTAGCGAAACACTTCTTCAGATTGCAGATGTGGAACACATTGTGTATACTACTAAGCTCTTCGGGTAAGTTTAACTTGTAGGCAACTGACCCGACACGTTCGACAACCTCGAAGGGTCCTATGTATCTCGGGCTTAGTTTACCTTTCTTACCAAATCGCATCACTCCCTTCCAGGGTGACACTTTAAGTAGGACTTTTTCACCTACTTCGAAGTGAAAATCCTTACGATTTGGATCAGCGTAAATCTTCTGCCTATTCCGGGCAGCTTGGAGATTGTTACGAATCTGGACAATCTTGTCCGTCGTTTCGAACACGATCTCTGGTCCTGATAACTGGACTTCTCCAACTTCCGCCCAACAAACAGGCGATCTACACTTTCTACCGTATAATGCCTCAAAAGGCGCAGCCTTTATGCTGGTATGGTAGCTATTGTTGTAGGAGAATTCGATCAATGGCAGGTTCTTATCCCAGCTACCTCCCAAATCGATCGCACATGCACGTAGCATGTCTTCCAACGTTTGAATAGTACGCTCACTCTGACCGTCAGTCTGTGGATGGTAAGCTGTACTAAAGTTCAAACGTGTGCCCAAAGATTGTTGGAAACTTTTCCAAAAATGTGACGTGTACCTAGTATCTCTATCAGAGATAATAGCTACAGGTATGCCATGTAAGGCTACAATCTTATCAACGTACAGTTGGGCTAACATATCGGAGTTGTAGGTCTCCTTAATGGGTAGGAAATGTGCTGACTTAGTCAGTCGGTCAACTATCACCCAGATGGTGTCATTTCCTTTCCTTGTCTTGGGTAACTTGGTGATAAAATCCATAGTTACCATTTCCCACTTCCAAGTAGGAAGTTCAGGTTGTTGTAGCAAACCTGACGGTTTTTTATGTTCTGCCTTGACTTGCGCACACGTCAAGCATTTAGCTACATAGGTAGCTACAGACTTCTTCAAGCCTATCCACCAATAATTTGCCCTAAGATCCTGGTACATTTTATCAGCTCCAGGATGAACAGAATATTTAGAGCTGTGGGCTTCCTGGAGGATAACATCTCGGAGTCCTCCATAAATTGGAACCCATATTCGTCCATTCAATCTAAGAATTCCATCCTTACTAAGAGATAACTGCTCCTCAGTTACTCCTAGCTTTTCGTTAGGATAGTTAGCTTCCAACACAGCTTCCTTCTGTGCAGCTAACAACCTTTCTATCAAGTTGTTCTTTATTTCAATGCTCTTGGCATTGATTCGGATGGGTTTCACCTTCTCCTTCCGACTCAAGGCATCGGCGACTACATTCGCCTTGCCGGGATGGTATCTTATTTCACAGTCGTAATCATTCAGAGTTTCCATCCAACGGCGTTGCCTCATGTTCAAGTCCTTCTGGTTGAACAGATGTTGAAGGCTTTTGTGATCAGAATAGATCACACATTTTATTCCATATAAGTAGTGCCTCCACAGTTTTAGTGCGAATACAACGGCACCCAACTCCAAGTCGTGGGTGGTGTAATTCTTTTCGTGCACCTTTAACTGACGTGAAGCATAGGCAATGACTTTTCCTTTCTGCATAAGCACACATCCCATCCCGGTGTGTGATGCATCACAATAAACTGCAAACTCCTCTATTCCATCAGGCAATGTTAGTACCGGAGCATTGCTCAACTTATGTTTCAGAATATCGAAGGATTCCTGCTGCTTAGGACCCCAGTCAAACTTAATCTTCTTACGTGTCAGCGAAGTCAGGGGTGCAGCAATCCTTGAGAAGTTTTCAATGAATCGCCTATAATATCCTGCCAAACCTAGGAAGCTACGAATTTCTGTAGGCGTCTTTGGCTCATGCCAATTCATGACAGATTCAACTTTAGCGGGATCCACTTGGATACCACGCTCACTAACAACATGTCCAAGAAATTGGACTGCTCGAAGCCAGAATTCACATTTTGAGAACTTGGCATAGAGCTTCTCTTTATGAAGTAGTTCCAGTATGCATCGAAGATGCTTCTCATGGTCAGCTTGGTTCTTTGAGTAGATGAGAATGTCGTCGATGAAGACGATGACGAATTTGTCTAAGTGCGGCTTGCAAACGCGATTCATGAGATCCATGAACGCGGCTGGTGCATTAGTGAGCCCAAAAGGCATCACTAGGAACTCGTAATGACCATAACGAGTCCTAAATGCTGTTTTGTGCACATCTTCATCTCTAACCTTCAATTGATGGTAGCCTGACCTCAAGTCAATCTTCGAGAAGAAACTTGCCCCTTGAAGTTGATCGAACAGATCGTCGATTCTGGGCAAAGGATACCTATTCTTGATAGTAACCTTATTAAGCTCACGGTAGTCGATGCACAGTCGCATCGATCCATCCTTCTTCTTTACAAATAAAACTGGTGCTCCCCAAGGAGACGAACTAGGTTTGATGAAACCTTTGGCTAGCAAATCATCTAGCTACGTCCTCAATTCCTTCATCTCTGTTGGTGCCAACCTATAAGGCGCCCTTGCAACTGGTGCTGATCCAGGAATAATGTCAATTCTGAATTCCACTTGCCTATCTGGTGGCAACCCAGGTAGTTCTTCAGGAAATACTTCGGGGTATTCAGAAATGACTGGGATATCTCCAATCTTGGGTTTCGGCTCATCAGTAATCACCTGTGCCATGTAGATGACACAGCCCTTCTTCAAACACTTTGAGTCTTTGAGTATAGACATTTTCTCAGGCAGCCCATACTGGGTATCTCCCTGGATAGTAAGTGATTCACCAGATGAAGTCTTGATCCTCACTTGCTTCTTATTGCAAATAATCTGGGCCTGGTTATGTGATAACCAGTCCATACCCAAAACTATGTCGAAACCGGCTAGTTTTAAAGGAAGTAGGGACAAAGGAAAAGAGTGATTCTTAATGGATATGAAACATCCATCTAATAAGGTTGAAGCGGTTTCTAAAGTGCCATCTGCTAGTTCCACCTCATACTTCACACTTAAAGTTCTAACAGGTAGTTTCAACAATTCACAAAACTTATTATCTACAAACGACTTATCAGCGCCTGAATCAAATAACACTCTCGCATAAACATCATTTACGAGAAAGGTACCTGTTATCACGTTGTCGTCCTTGACGGCTTCCTTAGCATCCATTCTGAAGACCCTAGCATTGGTCTTCTTAGCCTCTTCCGGCTTCTTGACATATTTTGGGCAATTGCTCCTGATGTGCCCCTTTTCATTGCACCCATAGCAGGTCGCATCCTTTATCTTCTTGCAATCCACGGTTTTATGTTCCCTGGATTTGCATAACCCACATGCAAAAGGCTTCGATTGTGTTTGTGAGTTGGATTCAAACCTGCACTTCCCAAAGTGCTGTCTCTTGCAGGTTTTACATTTGGGTTTTTCACCCGACTGTTGACCATCCTTCTTGAATCCTGACCCCTTCTTTTGGTCATTGTTTCCCTTCAGCTTCTTGTCTGATCGTCGTGAGTTGTCATCCTCACGCTTCCTCTTTTCGGTATCATTTTTCCTTTGTGACCTTAGCCTGACAGCATCTGAGGTCAGAGATAACGATATGTCCGTTACTGACCGAAAAGTGGTTGGTCTGGAGGCCTTTACACTTGCTTTGATCTCCGGTTCCAAACCCCCGATAAAACGAGCTATACGTTTAGGCTCCGGAGTTACCAAGTAAGGGACCAACCTTGACAAAGTATTGAAAGTGGTAAGGTAGGCCTGGCAGTCCAGGTTTTTCATGACCAGTGCCAGGAAATCAGATTCAATTCTCTCCACCTCGTGTTGAGGGCAGAAATTCTCCTTGATGAGTGCCATGAACTGTTCCCAGGTCATGTTGTATAACGGGACTTTCCCTGTGGCTTGGATCAAAGATCTCCACCAGGCTAAGGCTTCTCCTTTGAAAGACTGTGAGACAAACTTCACAATGTCCCTATTATGACAACCACTAATATCCACCACAGTATCCATTTCATCCATCCACGTCATGCAATCAACAGCCCCTTTTTCCCCATTGAAGTCTCTGGGTTTGCACGAGACAAAGTATTTATATGTGCAACCCCTATTACGAGGTTCTTGGTTCTGTACGACTCTTTGGGATGGATTACTCCTTTGATTCGAGGAGTGGTGAGAATTACTGTTGTGGGCAGTGTGGGTCCTGGAAGGTGTTCTAGTGTGTGATGCAGAATGGGTCCTCGTATGGGTACCACTTGATCCATGGTGTTGTCTATCCATAGCTCTATTAACCGCATTATCTATCATAGCTTGCAACTCTGCACCCGCTACGTTTACATGGGCATTATCATTCACTATCCCTGGGTGACTGTTGACCTCGTTTGAGTCTGCCAAGTATCTTGAACTGTAACACATTGGCAATAATTTATTGGTGAGTTTATCATATAATTGTCTTTTATGGCAATTTTTATTAACCGTGGTAACATAGACCATATATGGTTAATTTATTACTCACGTTTATTTAGGATTTCTAATATAATTTATCCTAATTATAAAACATTAACAGTTTTTATTAGCACATAAGGCCTAGTCACAGGGACAATATAGATTTTAAGCTATGATTTCAGAGAATCAAAGCATGAAGGTTTGAACAAAGTTCATTACCTTTATCAGACAGGGTCACAGACTAATATTGTCTTTTGTCTCATATGAAAATGAGAAGGGCCCGTAGGCATTCCATTACCAATGGATGATAAAAGAAATGATCATATTTATTAATGATTTAACCCATGATTCAGAGATCATTAAGTTGGGTTTAGAATCTTTGAAAAGATCCATATATAACAATAACACGTGTGTTTTTAACGAATCATGTCTGCCAGGAGTGTTAACATGTTTTCAGATGTTAACAAGGATTTGAATCTTTTTAACAAGTTTTACCATTTGGGCCAGGTCTTAAAATGACATGCAGGCTAGGTTATACTTTTAAGATCCTTAACAAAATAACATAGGCAGATAGATTTTTAAAAGGAATGATTCTAATTTATTTCTTTCATATATAATTTAATTATGTATAACATGGCAAAGATGAAATTTATAAACTTACATTCCATTAAAACTAAAAGTAGTACATTTTGCCCTAAACGGGACTTTTCACAAAAACAGATGCCCACGCAGGAGCTATACATATAATACATGTCCTCACAGGGACGGTCTACAAAAGTAAATGTCCACGCAGGGACTACTAGAGACAAGTCCACGTAGGGACTAAGTACAAAGATAGATGTCCACGCAGGGACTACATACACACATAAATAAATGTCCACGTAGGGACTTGATTCAAACAAGGAAATACAATAATACATATTGGGATTTAACGATCCCGTTTCTTCTTTCCCTTCAGCAAATCTGCTAAACCACTCATGAATCCTTGGTTCTTCTTACGCTCTCTCTGGAGGTCTCGCTCAACCCTATCCAACCTATGACGGAGCTCCACCTGCTCAGGAGGAGGAACCCGTGGTGGCTGATGCTGGAATGGTGGCTGAGTAGGTACTTGATACCCATGAGCTGGATGTCCCATTCCCCAAGGGGTTCCATATGGTCCCTCAGGGTTTTGGGCATAGTAGTTTGCTGCTACGTTGTACGGATCCTCTGCATAATTATAGGTAGGGTATGCTGGCGGTCCGTATGGATTGTAAGCTGCCGGAGCAGTATAAGAAGGGATTGGGTGGCCAAAACCCGGTGATGGCGGTACAATAGGTGCCGAATTCACCTCCGAAACTGGAACAGAAGGTCCACCCATCTGTGGGACTTCATGAGTAGGCGGGTAATGGCTACCGCTAGAGTGTTGAGGGGTGTTGAGACGAAAATCAACTTCTCGTGCTGAGATCCGTGCACCAGTCCTCCTACGTCTTGGTGGTTCTGGAGGCTCTAGATGCACTGGCGGTGGTGGAGGCGGTGGCGTGACTGCCTCATAACGTGGATCCCCAGAGGGATCTTGTTGCTGCTGTTGCTGATGAGATGATGAATGAGACGGTGTATGGTGAGACGGTGTATGGTGAGATGGTGTATGGTGAGACGGTGAGTGTTCTGATGGTGTGTAGTACCACTCACATCGTTTGAACCTCGCCATGTGACTATCCGGACCTTCGTAGGGTGGTCCGTGGTAAGATGAACCATCAGAGATTGAAAAAGGATGGTTCCGGGATCCGGTTGAAGCTTCGACAGGATCTGTGTCCTCGTCCATATCTTGATCACCAGAAAAGTGATCCTCCGGCCCTAGTGGGTTAAAGCCCACGTTTTCGGGTAGGTACTCTGCTGGATTAAACTGACCCTGAAATACAGGAGTAGGGTCGCCGAAGAAATGTTGCGGGTTGTGGGGTTCGTTCTCTGACTGAGGCCCATAAGAGTCATGATATGGAGGCGTTGAAACATGTGATGTAGATCGTCTGGCAAGCTCCTCATAAACCCTCCAAGGTTCTTGATGATTGTGACTCCTTGTGGAAGAAGAAGTTCGTCGGTGCGAAGGACCTGCCTCATGGTCGTTAGGCGCGCTAACTTGTCCTCTTCCTCGTCCTCTGAATCTTGGCGGCATTGCTTAACCTGTTAATATAAACAAGGTAATACCAAGGAAAAATAATAAAGGACAAAATTTAAAATTTTAAAATAAAACATTTTCGGATTATTCCTAAGTTCTGTGTCTAGACTCGAAGATTTAGGAATGTGCAATTGTGTCATTGAGATTAAACACAAAAGGCTAGTGTTTAATTCACTCAATGTTGGCTCTGATACCAACCTGTCACACCCCGAATTTCCACGTGTTACCGGTGGGCCCGGTAGGGGAGTATCGTGACGTGGTTGGCAACATAATAGTCAAACAACACAATATTTAAATGCACAGCGGAAGCAAAGTATAGATTTAATTCAACCAAACTATATTGTAATATTAAGTATCACAAATAGTCGAATATAAATCCACAGGTAGATCCAAATAAAAGGAAACAAATGTTCAACAGTTTATGACATCCAAGCTGGCGAGACTTAATGTGGATGCTAGGAGACAAGCCAGCCTATTTCGCGTAGTACCTGCACTTAACCTTTTTAAGAAAATACGTCAGTTTACACTGGTAAATACAATCAACCGACTCATTTTGAAAAGAGTTTAAGAAAATGCATTTAAGGCACAAGGCACAAATAATATTTTATAACTTGGGATAATTATTTAAATATATAATACTTGTAGGGATTTACATGTTCCTTATGCGTTCAGTAGCCCGGATCGAGCCGGGTTAAAGATCAATTAACACGCCACTTTATTTATGAGACACTGACAGGTGTACGCCTACACCTGAGTGCTAAGGTCGTGGCCATTTCGTAAAATGATGCCAGGGATATCCGGGACACGGTCATTAACCCCCCAAAGGCTTTAAGCAAACAAAACAATATTAAACGAGACGTCTCAATACTTTCATTATCATTCATTCAATCAAAGATTCAACGCCCCGACCAAGCGGTATTTTATATACCGTACCCCAAGCCCGTATAGGGAAAATAAGTTAAAAGTATTTACCTGAGTAAGTATTGATCAAAATCAGCGAGTGCAAGTATCTTTTACTGGTTCTCCTAATCTGGAACGAAGGTTTATAATAACCTATTAGAATCCTAACGGTCTTTAGTTAAGCTTACGCTTAGACCGGTTAGTTTTAAAGATACGGTTCGTACGCATGATTAAGTGAAGACCGGATAGAATATGATTTAGACCCGACAAGTTTGAAGACTTGCTTAATATGGGTATATGATACACATTCTGAATTTTGAGATAAAACCGATAAGGTTTGACCCATTTCGGCTAATTTATGTAAACTAGTTACATAAACCGAACCGAACGCGCATGAGGCGTAACGGGTATCCGTAAGAGTCCTAAACAGGTTTCCTAAGTTAACACGCCTTAAATAAGTTGTGATATCAGTAGGATATCACCCATGATGCCCAAAACGAGTTTAATCTCTTTATAAGCCCCGTAGGGGTATTTTGGTCATTTTAAAGCTTATAAAAGGGTTTAATTAGACACCTGTTAAAATAGCTTATTTTAACAGGTTAAAACCTTTGGTAATAAGTCTTATATACTAAAATAGTTTTAAACCCAAACTATGCGTTAATTACGTGTATAAAGTCGTTTTAAGCGATGTACGGGTTAAAATATGATTCTGAGTTTTCTGATCAAATAAACAGGCTCAAAATACTCCATTTATTATTTAAAATCAATAGCAATTGGATTGGCGTTAAAAGGATTTGTAAAACTCATTTTATGGCCGAAAAGGTATTTTTGGTATTAACCGAATCAAGGCGATAAACCTAGCTTATGATCAGTTTAAAAATAATTAAAAATCTTTAAAAATTCCAAAATATTATATCACATCAGTGGGTAAAAGGTTTGATGTCAAAAATTGGGTTTAGGTAGGCTTTACGCTAATGACGCCGTTTAATTACTTAAAAGCATTCAAGTTACGTCATTAAGCATAACTCCTAATCTAGACCTCCAACTGATGTGAAATTTTAGGTACAAGTCTAAAAATCAGTGACTAAGATTATGGCACTTTCACATTTCCAAAAATCTCGTTTTATGGTCATAAGGGCATTACGGTCAATATTTAGGCGTTTAACGGAAACATCGGACGATTAGGGATTCCAGTGGTATAAACGCAGAGGCTTATACACACATGCAACTAGGTCCTAATGGAACTTTAAGGCATGTCTAAACCTATATAAATCGGGTCAGAACTGAGGTCAATGCAAAAGTCAAACTTTTGCGTCTCTCGGTTCCGAATCGGTTAAATACATAAAGGTGTCGAATCAAACAAGCTTATACAAGTTATTATACTTATTTTTAAGTTGTATGACTGATAAAACAGATTACACGCCTTCCGTATTGTTAAATATGCGATTAATGTTTCTGTTGACTTTTTCGGACAACCTTTGACTCGACAAACGACCTAGTTAGGATTCGAATCAGTGAGTGCCATTTTAGGGGTTTATTAACCATATAAATACCAACTTATAACAACTTTCGATTCGACAAATCTCTGGACCGATTGTGATCTATCCCAAAGTCAAACCGTAGTTACGACGGTTTGATTTCTAGGCTTTTAACTAAGTATAACTCAAACAAGAAGGATCAAAGGCACTTACGCACGACTAATGGATGATATGGAAAGCTTGGATCAGTTCTTGAGCTCTTGAAAATGTCCAGAAGTGATGAATGAACAATGTTGCATAATGTGGTCTTTATAAATAACTTCAAACATGCATGGATGATCGACAACTAAGTCTAGGAGGAAACAATAACATCCACAAGTGTCCTACCAGCTAAAAACCATCTTAGGGCAGCCCAAGGTATGCCAAAAATCGATCAAAGTCGGTTAACAAACATGCAGGACATCTGTGCAGGTTTTCTGTCCAGATAAGGCAGTCGCGTAGCGCGACTGCCAAGGGGTATAGGGCTCGCGCTACGCTAGCACCTGGTGACCTGACAAACAAGTTTTCCTTAATTGCAATTTCAGTCCCTGGTCCCCCGAAAGGTCATTTTCACTTGGTTTTCTTGCATTTTGAGACTTTATATTTGACATGTGGGGCTTTAAGACTTATACCCACTTTGTTAAGTCCTCGGGTAACTTTGTGAGCACCCGAAAAGCCCTAAATTTCAATGTTGACGATTCTAACCCTTACACACGAATTTTATCACAACTTGCTCATACGATAACGAAACTTCATGAAATTTTTGTGGTACATTCTAGTGAGCATAATTAATCGTTACAAAGCTTCGGGTTTGTCAAAAGGTCACTCAGAGGTATAACTTAAACATGTTGGCACATTTAACCCCTGTAGTTTGTAATCTCTCACTTTCTTTCACAATTCGCTTCGTGTGATCCAGGATCTATTCGTTTAAGGTTATAAACATCATGTAGGGTTATTGCAAAGTATATTTATTCATTGTTGACACTTTGAACCCTTATATTTACACAGTTTCACTGGTTGTCAACTTTAGTCCTTCAAGAACATTCTTTCACACGTTCAAACCTATGACACGTGTCAACACATTATAGGACGTAAATTTTCGAGGTGTTACACCTACTATTTCTCACAAGATCCTTCCTTATCCTATATATATATATATATAGGACAAAGATCCGTTAGGAACCACCTCTTATTGCGAGAACCGCGAGAACCAATGTGAACGCAACCAAAAATGCCTAAAAATAGCTAAAAATCACACAAAATTTTTTTTTTTTTTTTAATATTTTTTATAACAAAATCGCTACTTTTCGTAGCAAAAAAAAAAAAAATTAAAAATTTTTTTTTTTTTTTTTAAAAAAAAATTTTTTTTGGCTTCTAAAAGTAGCGATTTTAACATAAAAATATTAAAAAAATCAAAAAAAAAAATTTAGATTTTTTTTAGATTTTTTTTTTATTTTTTTAGATTTTTTTAGGTTTTTTTGGGGTTTAGTTTTTAGCTTTTTAGCTGGGGGGGGGGGGGGGGGTTTAGGTTTTTGGGGTTGGGGGGGGGTGGTGGGGGGGGTTAGCTTGGGGGGGGGGGGGGTTAGGTTTTTTTTTTTTTGGGGGGGAGGGGGTGGGGGGGTTTAGGTTTTTTGGGGGGGGGGGTGGGGGTTAGGTTTTTTTAGCTATTTTAGGTTGTGTTCACATTGGTTCTCGCGGTTCTCGCAATAAAGGTGGTTCTCGCATGAACCTTACCCTATATATATATATATATATATATATATATATATATATATATATATATATATATATTGGAGAAAACGGTGAAAAGTGTGAGAACGGTGAAAACGATTATGGATCGTCCGATCAAAACAATCCATGGACTAGATTGCGCGGTGGCGTTTTCGTAAATAACATCAATATTATTAGGTGGGACGCGCTTCATTAAGGGTAAAAGGGTCTTTTTACCCCTCATATTCAAAACGCCATCATATGATAAAATGCCATACAAAAAAATAAAACGCCATTAAAAACAAAACGCCAAAAATTAAAAATAAAACGCGTTGAATATTACAGGAAGATGAAACAACACAAATAATTGAATTTCAGTTATTAACATTTATTAGAAGAAATTCTATCCTAAATTACACGCAAAAACATCATTATATAAACAAACGTAAACCATAGCTTCCATAATCACTTCAATCTATCCATTTTCTGCAAAAAAAATCGTTAACCAAAAACGCCAACTTAAGCAAAACGCAAAAAAGGGCAACAATCGTTTCATGGAGATTATTATTCCGTACACTTATTCGTATATATGTATATCAATAACAAATATGCTACTTAGCATATACAAGCAATTTAATGCATTATTTCACGTATAACTCTCGTTTTTTTTTTTTTTGGGGGGGGGTCTTTTTTTTTTAGTTGTTGATTTACGACAAAAACACTACTTGGTACTAGTGGTCACCAAGAGTGTATTTTATCTTTGGCAAGTCTAACTTGTGTAGACTATGCCTTACTTGGCACCTTATCTTGAGGGTATTCCCTACTAATGTCCCTGCCTTGTCTCTTTTTGAAAAGTGTTTGACTCGTGGATCTTGGCGCTTACGTGAATGCAATGAAAACCTTTTTGTAAAAATGTTTTCGTGAGAGAACTCTTAGTGATTGTAGTCTAGACTCGAGAAGGAATCCTAGTTCACTACAATCGAAGCTCTGATACCAAACTGTCACACCCTGTCTTTTGCGGAAGCGTATGATGTGTGACTGGTTTAATATCATTTCATTCAATCGTAATAGACAACTACATGATCAAAACGATGTTCATCCATTCATGAAAATTTGAGTATTACAAATACTTGTTATTTAAGTTTTAAAAAAAAAACACAACCTTCGTCTAGGTTACAATTCAACAAAAGTGGATAACATCTAAACTTGAAGTCTACTTCTAGTTACAACACCCGCGCCCAAGATCCATCCTGTCACCTGAAATACATGTAATTTTGGGAAAACATCAACAAAAGTTGAGCGAGTTCATGCGTTTTGCATACCTTGTATGAAACATGGTATGCATCTTGTGTAAATAAAGTATTCCTGTGAAATAACGTATTCTTGTAAAATAAAGTATTCTTGTGATACAAATCTTGTACCAATAAAGTATTATTGTGATACAATTCTTGTACCAAATAAGTATTCTGGTAGATTCTTTGAGAGACTTTAAGGCATGTGAGGACATGGGGAGTACTTGTTATGAATCCTTGGGAGCATTCGTAATGGCTCATACCCTTGTCGATTTTCCTCGACTGTGTCAATTTCCCTTGACTGTGTCGATTACCCTCGACTGTGTCGATTTCCCTCGACTGCGTCGATTAACCTCGACTGGGACTCCAAAGCACTACTAGGTACTAGTTATGACCATGAGTGGGGTTCGGCCGTACCCGTTAGATCTAACCCTCGTCCCTAATTAATGAATGTTTTTAATGGCTTGGTACTAGTTTTCACCAAGACTTTATGGCATTTTCAGTATTATGTCTGTGCTCACATGATCTAGTATTGTATTTCATAGGCCTTTCATAGGCATTTCATATGTCATTTCTTAAAACGCATCATACTTGGTACTCGTTATCACCAAGAGTGCTTTTTTGTATCATACCATTTTGTAAACATTGTATTATTTGTAACATGTATTTCACCCCCGAGAGTTATAAAACCAAAAACAGTTAAAGAAATGGGGGAGCATGAACTCACAACTTTGCGTTCATGCGTCGTAAACTTCACCGGATTTGCTTATCTAGCGTCGTGACCTAAACGTGTTTATTAACGTTAGTCACTAGACTTGTTTCGCACAAGTATAAGTCACTATCTTTTGTGTATGTGTTCTTGTGTTAAAAATAATTTATATTTTTAACTATGTGTCTTACTTATATTATTTCTCAAAAATAAATATAAGTATCTTGTATTTGTCTAAGTACGTTGTATGTGTATTTTTGTATCTTCACTCCTTAGGAGTATTTAGTGTATTTTCAAGTCCCAATACACTATCAAGTTTAATACATACTACATACACTTAGCACAAAATTTGGTGATCAATAAATATATATATTTTTCTCACAAATATACATACTTAATATCCATTTTTATTCTTGAAGAAATCCTCATTTCTTAACACAAAAGTTGGGGAAACCTTGGTAAATGTTTTTAGATACTTTTTAGGGAATAAGTTTCTCAAAAACTTATATTTTTCTAAGTGTCAAAATTTATAAAATTTTGGCAGAGTTTCCCCTAAAAATGGAGGTTTCCCATGTTTTCAAAACATGTGTTTATTTTCTTTTAAAATCATCATCAATCAATCATCAACCAACAATATGCAACTTCTACTTACCAATTTGTCAAGAATAAGCATAACCCATGAACTTGAATATTTATGAAAACATGTAGTAACTTACTAGCACACTTAGTAAGTCTTGTTACCTTTAAAAGTGTGATTAGTTTCTTAAAAACTCCATTTTTAAAGAGTTTGATTATTCACAACTTCTAGTCATATTTTCTAAAAATATTTCTTTGTGAAATTTTCTTATTACACAAGTGTTTCTACACTTGTTTATCCACTAAAAATGTGTTAGGTTTATGTAAGATCCAAGTTTTAACGAAACTCACACTTTTCACTTGGTTCTTTCGAAAAACCATTCATGGATCTTTAGATCTACAATATTAGAACTTACTTTGATCTTTATTTTTCAAGAAAACACCTATTTATTCAAGTTCATAGTTTATGTGTGGATGATTCCATCATCCACAACATTCTTGCTTTCTCATCTTGCTAGTTCATGTTTTTAAACATGATCTAGCAAGACCATGTGATGAACCATAACATTTCTACTAGCAAACAACATTCAACAAGCATCATAACACAAGAATATCATGATTTCTTCATCATTTTAACCATTCTTCATCACTTTGTTAGTTTATGTTTCAAGACTTGTTTATGTTTGTTTAGAGTTCTTATCATTTCATCATACTTTTACTATTAACCATCAAAAATATGAAGAGGGTGAAGATCTAAGACACTTACTACTAGCACATGGCTAGGGGAGTTCAGGTGCGTAAAAGTGATGGATAAAAGAAAATGAGAGCGGTCCTTGAGCTTCCGAACACATCAAGCTTGTTTGTATGATCCCTAGCACCTTTGGATGTATGTAGATTGCTTGAAGGTGATGATGGTGGTGCTTGTGTTCTCGGCCGAACACATAAGGGAGAGAAGAGATGAGTGAGTTTGTTGAGTAGAGAATGAATTATCTTATGATCCTAAGTGCCTTCTTATAATCCAAGTTTCACCATTAACCCTTGTGTATCATGCTCTATTATCCACCAACACAATCAAATAAAATAATGAAAAAAAATCAATGGGTGGGTCACCCATTGTGACCGTCGCCCAAGGGGGGGGGGGGTATAGGGTTGGTTTTCAATGGATGGTTACAATCTAGTTAGAGAAACTAGTGTTTAGTTAATGGTTATGGTGTGTTATTATTTATAAGGTGTGTTAGGGTGTTCGGGGACCCTAACTAGCTTAGAAAAATAAAAACAATGTGTTTGACAATATCTTTTTGTAACCCTTTCAATTCCCAACACTTGGGGAAGTATTCTGGGTAATAAAACGTAAATTCTGCATGATATTTATAGGTTTAAAAGTTGATTTTAGCTGAATTTAATAAAATTCTGCACTTAATGTGCGTTTCGGGTGCTTTTTAGTGCGTATTTTAGTCTCCGGAAAGTCTATATGTTAACCCTTGTATGTACTCTTGGGTTTTACTGTATTCTTGTCGTTGGGCCTACACCTAGGCTCCAATTCTATTGTCTAACTGCTTTCTGCAGAAATGTTGACACACTGTGTCTTACCGGTGAGTTTACTAGTATTTTTGACACAACGCTATTATAAGGTAACTCTTGTAGTATAAAACGTGCATGAATTTGCTTGTATAGTGATCAGGAATCTATCTGTCTTGTAAACTAGATCATGTATCGTCATTAAAGCACATATTACTGTTTAGTGAGTGTACGGAGTGTACGGAATGTACGGAAAAGTGACGGTTGTCACATGAAAGCATTAACCAGAAAATTTGGACCAATCAAAGGAGATGTGAAGCCAGACCCTGTCATGACATCATGGCGTTTTGATGATGAAACAGACATGGTGACGATTACATACGACAGCGAAGAGCAGGAAGTCTACTGGCTAGAGACCATCATGACAAAGCAGCGACTGGGTTTCATGGAAGAATTGCATAACGCCACTTGTACCAACACAGAAATAGACTCAAAATTGGAGTTAATGCTAGACATGTTCAGGTGGAGGCTTCAGAATCTTCAGGAACAAGAAGCTGATGAAGGTGAATGTGATGACATGGATGAAGATCAAAATGAAGACTCCGAGGAGGAAGAATATGACACAAGTGATGGATACTATTCAGATAAAGTACCTTCTGACGAAGGATTTTAATTTTTTTTTCCTCTTTTTTTTTTCTTCTATGTAATCTTCTTTTTTTTAAAGATAATTAAATGATATATTACTATCTTTATTAGCAAAACGCCAAAATAATACTAAAAATTGTTAACCCTAACAAAACGCCATAAATAACAAAAAATATTTTCCTCCTTACTATTTTATTTACTCCGTTATTGTATTTTGTCATGTTGGTCTGCATAAGGCCATTTAAAAAAAAGCCAAACTTAGAAGATGGGACGTCTATAACCTATAAAACTGATAAAAGCTGATCAACACAGTAAATACAAAATACAGTAACTGAAAAGACAGTTACTTTATTACTATCATTTATTACAATAAAAAGTCTCGCCTAAACTACGCGCCAAAAAACTCCTATAAGAGAGGGGTCTATACACAATGAAATTAATCACACCCAGAAAAACACAAAAACGTCATATCCTCTAGAAACCACTCCCTTTAAAACGCCACAGATGTCAAAGCTTTCACTGAAAATGGATCCTTTTTCTAAGAGGGTTAACTCAATAATATTTTGCTGGATGAGATGGACAAATATTCAAGAAGAAAAGACTGATGACAGTGATATGCCATCATGTGAGCTTTCTTCTTGATGATTATAGGCATGGAAGAAAGGTTTCAACTAAAGTGTAAAATGCTATTTTCGACTCCATTATTACAAATAGCATCAAGCAAGAGTTGATCTTCAATGACATGCCGCCAAACAAGAATATCACACCAAAAAACGGGATGCCACTAAGCAGCTTCTTCTGAAAAAGACGGGGTTTATGTAGGAAAGTTGGCATCTAGCAAAACTATTCAAAAAAGGTTCAAAACGCCAAAACAAATTCAAGAAGATAGAGGCTGATGACAGTGAAGATTCGGAAGAGAAATTAGATTACAATTTTTTATTATTTTATTTTTTATTTTATATTGTTTTGATATCAAATTATATGTTGATTTGTTAACTAGTTCTCTATAAAAAAAATAACATTATTATATAAAACGCCAAAAACTACAAACACCAAAAAGCTAGAAGTATGAAAACTGGGAGAACAGCTGCTGGCAAAACACCTTGTAAAGGGTATTAAACGCCAAAAAATTCACTAAACGCCAAAAAAAAATTGGTCTTATTGTAATATTATGCTAATATTAGAGACTCGTAGTGAATTATTATACGAAACGCCATAACGCCAAAACAATTAACCAGAAAACTCTGTAACGCCTAAAAATTATATATGTGACACAAAAACAATTAATTCAACGCCAAAAAGTTTAAAAAGTACGATTAACGCCAAAAAAAACTTAGACGCCATAAAATATTATACCGCGTTGGGAAATAAAAGAAGAATGAGAAGTCAAAAAAGCCCCTTCCGCCCTTCTCTATGACGCGGGACACGTGTTAGGCCAGGAAGCGTTCTCACCGTTCTCACACTTTTGAGCGTTTTCTCCTGAACCGGTTTCTATATATATATATATATATATATATAGTGGAGAGTTCAAATGAGAAGACAAATTTTGTAAGAATAAAAAGAATAAGTTTTAAACCAATATAAATGCTCTATTTTACTTCATTTAATATGTGCATTTAATATTATTAATAAGGGCATATAGGTAAATTTTTAATTGTAATTAATTAGCTAACTAATTAAACTTGTAACTCATTGTGAAATATACTCTTCCAAGATAAAATTATTTAGGGTGACGGACAATTTTCGACATGTGTAGGATAAATTTTAGTATGTGTAGGATAAATTCTTAAATGTGTATGATAAATTTAGATATGCGTAGGGTAAATTTCAGTAAGTGTAAGATATATGTAGGATGGATTTTGAAATGTGTAGGATAAAATGTTTTTTTTTTTTTTTGTTTTAATAATGAGAGATAACATAATTAATAATTAATGGGAGGAGTTATAAAGTATTTAATGTTTTACCATTATGTCATTTCTTCTTTTTCTTCTCACATTAAATTTTTTCTCAAATGAACATTCCCCTATATATATATATATAATCAAGATAAAGGGAAAACTCCCCCGAGTTGTGACAACTTAGAGCTCGTTCTTCCCGTGCAAGTTTTGCCCCCATTTTTTTCACATACCTAGATTAAAATGTTTAGAAGGCATGCCATAAAAAAAATTTAAAAATAATTTGAAGTGGTGTTTTTCGGCCCCTTACAGTTGCTGTAAAAAGCTGATGACGTAAGCATGACATCACTTTTTACAGCATTTACGACTGCCGCAAATGAAAAAAATAAAACAAGTTTTTTTTTTCTTTCAATTTTTTGGGAAAAGTTGATTTTTTTTTTAAAGTTTTTTGGTAAGAACTTTTTTTTTTTTTGAAAAAACTCTAAAAGTTTTCTAGCCTCTATCTAACGACTGCCCTTTTTTTTGGGGTTGTTTCCCTTGTGGCTTGTATTAGTGTAAATAGGTAATAGATGTGTTGGTTTAATCTATGTTGTCAAAAGCGCTTCGGGCGCGCGCCTAGGCGCTCAGGCGCAGCGAGGTGCAACGATAGCACTTGGTGGTTGCTCAAGCGACAATCTGGGCTTTTTTTTTGTAAAAACGCAGCTCAGACGAGCGCCTAGATCTAGGCGCAGGCGAGAAAAAGGCGTGGGCTTGGACGCAATGAAGAAGATAAAGAGTAGAAACAAACCTATTGAGAGCAAAACAATCACCTTATGCTCCTAAGTTCTTCTACAGTTCTTTTTTTTCCTCTGGTCGCAAGAGCGACGTTCTTTTTTGGCCGACACCCTTTTAGGGTTTTATTATTTGGGTTTTCTTTTTTAGTTTATTGGGTTCCTTATTTATTTTTGTTATATTTGACTTTTTCGGACTTTCCATTTTCTTTGCTATTGATTATTTGTCTCCAGGATTGCTTCCTTTCCTTGTGCTTAAAAATTAAAACTATTGTTTTGATATAGTAATTTATTGATTTTGACTGGTTCAGATTTTTTTATTTTTTAACTATTGTTCAGATTTTTTTATCTTTTAACTTCTATCCCTTTTTCTTGTATGAATTATATATACATATTAGATTTTTATTATATTTATAAAACAATATTAATGTAATAATTGTTGATACTTATTATTAAACTAGCTCTAAACATATATAAAACTCCTAAAAATACTATATTAATACTATATGCGCCTCGCTTAAAAAATTCCTCGCTTTTTAAGCGGCTTGCGCCTAGGTTTCGGGCGAGGCCTTTGCGCCTTGAGTGTGCCTTTCGCCTTTGACAACATAGGGTTTAATCACAACACTCAAAATTGCTATCTATTCTTTTAAATATAAAGTAAAATATTTAAAATGAATATAGTTTATATTTTGTCCTCTTAGAAAAATGGTTCCTAATACTCAGTTCCTACACATATCGTATTCAGTTCCTAAAGGGTTGGATACTTTACGCAATGCCCGTCACTCGGTTCCACCAATACCTAGTTATTGACTAGAACCGGGTCCAACCTTAACCCATACCATATAAACCTCAAAAACTACCGTCTAGTTTAACAGTTTGTGATCACCATGTTTTATACGATTATACATCATAAACTATCCACCCACTCATCAACCGACAGCCGTGCTATTCATGGTACTAGACATAATAAACAAAAAATGTTAATATTTATAATTTGTCATCATCTAAGATTTAATTTTTTTCCTGTTCTAAAGGCCGATTTTATAATTGTCACATAAGATTACCAAAATCCACGACTTTTTAATTAAACCTTACGGCCAATGAAGTGGTTTCCAAGGGAGAGCTGGGGGAACTCCCGACCCCACTTCCCCTGGTTTTGGTGAAAAAAATTTCACCGAATATTGGTGAGCTATCACCGATCCAGTGGACGTGGGCAAGAGGGGTAAGTGGATAAATTTATTTTGGGGTATTTTGGGAAAACTTGGACCACACCATGCTTTTTTTGGAAAGTGAGAGAAGTGAAAGAAAAGCTGATGTGGCGTTTATGTGTCACACGGGGAAATCTGGGGAGGCTGGGACGACTCCCTCCCCCAATTAGAAACAAGAAACAAAACAAAGACAAAAGACAACAAGATGTTGTCAATACAATAAGCTAAAGAACTTAGCATTCACAAAAGACAACAAGATGTATCTAAAGTCCGGGACAAAGAGGGTCAACAAGGTGTTGACCCATACACTGTATATCAATATTGCCCAACAGTTAAGTCACACATTTTCCCGTATCGGGAAACCTTTTATTATAGCATATTATAAGACAATTTCGACGGTTGACATGTCTTACTTTATAAAAGCTTTTGTACAAGGTGTGTTTGGGGGCAAATTTGACAGTATCTTTAGAGCTTTGACATCGAGTAGTCCATAGCATCCACAAGAAAATCTAGGAAAAGACAAAATTGGAATATTTAAGATATAACTGTGAAAAATAAAATAACGAAAAAAGTTAATTGTATAACGGAAAAAACTTACCTGCATCTTCTTTGGTGAAGCATAGTGGGGGAGTGATTCTAAACACATTTCCATAGAATCCACCTTTTCCAACTAAAACCCCTAAATCTGAAAATACAAAAATTGGTAATATTCTTAGTTTATGGTTTTTACTTTTATAAAGATTAATGAACAGAAACGAAAAGAAAATGTAAATCTACGTTGGTATATGAGTTTGATTGGGTAACGAGTTAAAAAGGGTAATTTAATTAAGGATGATAATCATGTCCGGTTAAATTGCTCAGCTCCATTTTTTTTATTCATGTTAAAAACATTAGTCTTACCCTAGGCACACTTAAAGCAAGCAATTCAAACACAACCCCAATGATCTAAATGGGTTGACTATTTCTAACAAATGAGTATTTTATGTTAACCTTACAAAATATATTTCTACTTTTCTTTTAAAGGGGTCAAATTTACCTTTCATCGTCTCCATGATCTCCAATATTTCAGTGTTCGCTGGAGTTTTGAGTTTGCGATCAGTCACTAGTTCTACTCCAAGTATTAATCCTCGTCCTCGGACATCCCCGATAACTTCAGTATATCATATTATTAAACTTTTAACTTTAAATTTTGTAAACAAAACAAAAAAATATCAAATGGAGAGCTTACTGTCGTGCTTATCTTTGAGAGCAGTGAGACGTTCTTTCAAGTATGATCCAACAACATGAGCATTTTCTTGAAGATTTTCTCTTTCGATAACTTTAAGGACAGCATGACCCGCAGCAGTACAAACCGGATTTCCACCAAATGTATTGAAGTAACTCCGACGCGTTAAAACTTTTGCTATTTCCGGGGTGGTTACCACCGCACCAAGTGGAATGCCGTTGCCAATACCCTAATAGGCGAGATAGTAAGCTTTTCATTAATGTTGCACAAGTTGATCATAGATCACGTGTATTTAATTATTAATGATTAATATATACCTTTGCCATTGTGACAATATCGGGCACAATTCCTTGGTTTTGGAATCCCCAAAAGTTGGTTCCGGTCCGAGCAAATCCGGATTGAACCTCATCCGCGATTACAAGTCCTCCGGCTTTTTTAATACTATTATAAACCGGAGGTAAGTAGTTCGGGGCCAATTCCACAATGCCCCCGACTCCCTGATGCAAAAAAGAAATGCAAAAAAGAAATGTTTAACCGTTCATGTAAAAAAGGTACAAACAATCAAAAATGCATTATGATAAGGACGATAAAGGGCGAGTTTGGAACGCGTATTGGTCATAATAATCTGTTGGAAAAATTAGTGAAATGTGATATTTTCACTAAAGTGTTATGTAAATTTTTCTCAAAGTTTGGACAAATATATTTATATTAAACCTTGATTAATATAATCAGTATTTTCTGGGTTTGTGTTTTATGCCATAAGGGCTTTACAACGAACCAACCTACATCCAAATCGGAGCTAAGGGTGAGCTGGGCACTTCTCGGGGAGGGATGCGGTGAGGTGAGTCCCCGAGCGGGAACACCGCTGCCATCAACTCGGGGAGCCTAATCGGGGATGGATTTCGATGGGTGTTCACCGCATGAAGGGAGAGAGGGAGAGGGTGGCCCACCATTGATTCAACCAATCAAGTATTTTCCCCCCTTAATTAAAAAAATAAAAAAACAAGTCCCCCAAGAGAGGAGTGCCGCCATCAAATTGAGGGTGTGGGGGGAGTTAAGAGGAGAGTTGACGTGGCGCGTGCTGATTGGGTGTGTGTAAGAGAGGTCACTCCCCTAAGAGAGGAGTGCCCCTCTTACCCTAAGATGAATGAGATATAGTTACTTAAAGTTGTGACTTGAACAGAGGAAAGCTGTAATAAGGAAAAATGGGAAAATGTGGGAAATAGTCCTACATATGAGGAAACAAAAATAAAGTGGGATATATGTGAGCACTCCTCCCATATTGTTTCATGAAACTCCACTCTAGTGGGTTCACGAAAGGGTGCGAAGCGCCCTTAACTCACACTCACACATGTGCACGTGGCACGGGTTTTTGGGCGCAATATGGCGTACTTTGCACTTCGCATCATCGCGAGTCGCTTGAGAGCCACCTTTATATTTTTAAGGCTTGTTCAAAGGCCCTAGGTCATGTGTGACTCATCATGGTTTATGACACAATGTGTGAGTCGGGTTAATGAGCCAGGTCAGAAACGTCTTGTGATGTTAGCAGCAGTACCTACTGACATCATCAACTGCTAATGAGGTTAGCAATGGCTCTAATATAAAATTGCTAGCTCGGGCCAGTAGCAACTTTTTGAACCAACTGTTGGTTGCCGGTCATTTGTACTTGACCAACTGGTTGTTGGTCAGTTGTAGTTGTTTTGCATTAATTGAGTTTAAACAATAGACATGTTCTTGTCAAAACAAGAAACCGAAAATTTTGCATTGAAGACATTCAATAGTATTATTTGTTGTTTAAGTCATACAAGGTTCAACATCAAGTCAATTATATGTACTAAGTGTCACGCCCCGCTTAAAAATCAGATTTTTCCATCGCGATTCCGGAACCTTCCGGGCCATTCAACACACATTAGGGGCTGCTGGAACACTCCGGAAAGTGCTACAAAATTCTGGTCTCAAAAGTCAAGCTACAAAGTTGCGGAACACTCTAGAAATGGCTGGAAAATTCAGCCACAAAGGCTCCAGCCAAGAAGGGTCTAGATCATGCTTAAATCATCAAGTAAATACCAAGATATTATCAAAGAATGCTCTCGAATCTACCGTAAAATATCTTGTATGGAAATCTCTAGATTAGGAACATTCTAGATATGATCCAACTAGTATAAATAGGTGTCAAGGGGTCTCATTTGAGGCACCCAACTTCTTGTAACACTTTGTACTTGTAACCTTGTTCAAGTAATCAAAACTCTATCTTTCTTGTAGTATTGCACTACAAAACCATTCTTGTGTTCACACAAACAAAGACTTTCGCTGCGAAAGATAAACAAACCCAACCACAAGGCTGAACTTAGAAGGATTCTAAGTGCCACACGAGAGTCAGCAAGTTACTCCGTGACAAGTGGTATCAGAGCAACGTTCGATCTATTGGAGATGGCTGAAATAGAAAAGATGCAACATACAACGGGTGCCGGAGACGAAACGCGTGGACGTGACGACACTCGAAAAGGTGGAAGGAAGACCCGAGAAATGTCCAAAGACTTGGTTGCAAGTCTGGATAAACGAATTGAAGACGTTGAGACATCGATGGCTGAATACAACAACAATGCTGAAGCTCTAAGGGCTGAAATCGACACATTCAAGGAACACGCCACTGAATCACTACAACAATTAGAACCTTTGAGTAGTGATATCGACGAGACGAAGGATGCCTTCAAAGCCGCTATTGCAATATTGCGGAATGAAATGAAAGAAATGTTTATGAACGAGTTGGGTCAACTCAAAACCAACGTAGAGAATGAGCTTGCAAGCTGCCATCATAGCTTCAAACAGTTGCAAATGGACTTCAATATCCTCAAGCAAGCTGTTGCAAACGGAGCCGGCGGTACAAGCAACCTTGTTCCCACGAAAGTCAAAGTCCCACAACCAACTCCATTCACTGGAAAGCGAGAAGCCCGTGCGGTGGACGACTTCCTATGGGAAATTCAACAGTATTTCGAAGGCATAGACATCACAGATGACGCTAAAAAGATCAAGACGGCACAACTATACTTGAAAGACACGGTTGCATTATGGTGGCGACGAAAACAAAAAGAAATCGAGCAAGGTACGTGCATCATCACTACTTGGGCAGATTTCACTAAAGAAATCAAAAGACAATTTTATCCGGAAAATGTTGAGTACGAAGCGAGAATTCGACTTCGTAATCTCAAACAACGGGGCACTATCAAAGATTACATAAGTGAATTTACAACACTTATGCTTGAAATTCCGGATATCTCGCCCAAAGACTCACTCGCATACTTTATCGATGGCTTACAATATTGGGCGAAAAATGAAGTCGAACGTCGTAACGTTCAAGACTTATCATCAGCCATCATTGCTGCCGAATCCTTACATGATTGTACTGAAACACGATCAAAGTCCACGCAAGTGGAAACCAACAATGCAAAAGGTGGGGGAGCCAAACCCATCACCCAATTCCGGAAAGAAGATACCCGGAAACCACTCCAACTGGCCAACGAACCCTATAAGGGCTGTCTGATATGCGATGGGCCACATAACCCACGTTTTTGCCCAAAGAAGAATAGCCTTAACGCAATGGAAAAGGCTAATGAAGAACCTGTTGAAACCGAGGAGGCTCACTTGGGATCAATACAATTAAAAGTCCTCAATGCCTTAACTGCATATGATGGAAAACGATTAAGGATGGCAGAATGTGAGCAAAACAAAGCCTGCCCGTCAACGAGAACAGACGACACTGCAAGTGAAGGACCCAAAGGACTTCGATTCGTGCATATCGAAATAAATGGTCAACCCGGAAAAGCACTCGTCGACACAGGGGCAAGCAACAACTTCATCACCCCAGAAGAGGCTACGAGACTTGGTCTACCGATCACATTTCAAAAAGGATGAATCAAAGGAGCCAATGGAGATCCCGAGCCAATACAGGGGCACTCATGGAACGCCAAGACGAGTATTGGGACGTGGTCAGGAAGGCTAGACTTCACCATAGTACCCCTAGACGACTACGACATCATCCTTGGGATGGATTTCTTCCGTCAAACCAAAGCCGTCTTAGTACCGTTTACAAACACCATGTACCTGGTCAAAAAGAAACACGTATACACTGCCGATCTGGAGGCGAAACCAATACGGCAAAGGAAGACCATATCCGTTCTTCAACTCACAAGGAAACGTTCACCGAAGTTCAAAAATCGCAACGAGGACGTTGCGAATTTAGGTGGGGGAGGATGTTACGCCCCGCTTAAAAATCAGATTTTCCATCGTGATTCCGGAACCTTCCGGGCCATTCAACACACATTAGGGGCTGAAAGTGCTACAAAATTCTGGTCTCAAAAGTCAAGCTACAAAGTTGCGGAACACTCTAGAAATGGCTGGAAAATTCAGCCACAAAGGCTCCAGCCAAGAAGGGTCTAGATCATGCTTGAATCATTAAGTAAATACCAAGATATTATCAAAGAATGCTCTAGAATCTATCGTAAAATATCTTGTATGGAAATCTCTAGATTAGGATCATTCTAGATATGATCCAACTAGTATAAATAGGTGTCAAGGGGTCTCATTTGAGGCACCCAACTTCTTGTAACACTTTGTACTTGTAACCTTGTTCAAGTAATCAAAACTCTATATTTCTTGTAGTATTGCACTACAAAACCATTCTTGTGTTCACACAAACAAAGACTTCCGCTGCGAAAGATAAACAAACCCAACCACAAGGCTGAACTTAGAAGGATTCTAAGTGCCACACGAGAGTCAGCAAGTTACTCCGTGACATAAGGGTCTTTAGTTGCAAACATATTTCACATAGCAATCTCTAAAACACATCTAACTCTCTATTTTTTTTATCTTTCTCTTTCATGTATACGAATGTTTTTGAGGTCTTCTCCGACGATATAAAGTATTCCGGCTTTGTGCCATTGGAAACAAACGTGTTCTCTTGAGAGGCTCGTAATTTGTTTTAAGGGCCCGTGTTCAACACGAGCCTCAAATAATTTTCGTTTATGTCTTTGTTTATGTTCTTCTTGTATCTTTTTTTAATTTCAGTTGTAATAGTATTTGTACTTTACTGCTTTCTTTTAATTATGGTATTGTAATTCTAAATAAATTGTTTTTACTTATTTTTTATATGAACGATTCTTACAATCTTATCTCCAATTGTGAAAGCATGTTCCATACCCGTCCCAATACCCCCACCCCCCAAGGTTATGCATAAAATATATAGGTTTGATTGTTTACAATTACCCGTTGAAAGTCTCAAGTACATTTTAGTACGAGTTTCATACAAAATATGAAACACGGAAACTAAAAATATAAAAACTAAAAAAGATAATGGATTAGTAGATTACTACTCTAGGGGATGGTTCAAATGAAAATCATTTTTATTGTGAAAACTAACTAAAAAAAGGCTAAAAACACACAAAAAAATTTTTTTCAATTTTTTTTATAAAAATCACAGGTTTTTTATATAAAAAAAAACTTTTAAAAAAAAATTTGTAGTACACATGTGCACTACAAAAAAAAAAAAAATTTTGAATTTTTTTTTCTATACATAAAGTTGCGAAAATTGGTATGCAAAAAAAAAAAAAAAATTGGTATGTTTTTTTGGCTTTTTTAATTAGCTTTCGAGTTTTCACAATAACTAGTGGTTTTCATTTGAACCTTCCCCTATTACTCTATTAGCCAACGACAACAAAAAAAATATCCCATACTTACAAATTCTTTTAATACTAATCTCATACCAATCTCATAGCTTAATACACATACCATTACTCATCCCAAATGTTTTTATTTGGGTTTCAGCCATCCCTAATTATATAATAAGGGGCTTTTGGGTAATATGTTAACGAAATAATGATTTTTATTTGTGGGAGGCATGGGCTTGTGCTGCCCTTGCAAAAAGAGATATTATTGCAATAACGCGTTGAGAGTTAAAACACGCTAGATAAGTCCCACTTTTTTTTTTAACATGATCGACTCATTTGACTTGTCCTAGGCTTGCATATATTTTGATTTTATATCATAAATGATTACCTGAATTGCTTCAAAAATAAAACCTGCAATATGTCCAGAAGTTCCAAATTGTATCAAGTCATCAATATCTTTGGCGTACTTCTCTCCATCAGATCCGAATGCTCCTCTATACGGGTCTGGATTTATTGCATGATGGACCCCGTTCTAGTGGTCGAAAGAAGAACGAATATTAGCTAGCATACACGTGGTTTTATAATGTCACCCTTACTTTATAATAAATAAACATAAACATAATGTTTTCTTTTTATTTTTAATTAATACATTTTTGTATGATAAGTGTTAGTTTAAAACACCAAATGTCCCTACACACGACACATAAAACAGTTAATGTCGACTTACTAAGAAATTACAATTATTTGATGAAGACACATTTGTCATTTTGCGAAAAAGATAAAGGTGTGGCCAACTTAAAAAAAATCAGAAAGTGACATCTAAAACGACATCTAAACTTGTCGTATCGTTTGTGAACTGATGATTTTGATGACAAAATAAGCATTATGAAAAAAACACGCAAACGTAGCTATTAATGTATTCCAACGTTCCAAAATTAGGAAACGTCTTTTATCACGTAATATAACAAACACACGTTATGCTCACGAATGAAAATTTAAAGTTCAAAGTAATATCTTATTGTTTACGTTTTAAATTTAAAAAAAAAAAATTAGCGGCACTTCATGAATTTACCTGAACAATGTTGAACTTCCAGTTGGATTGTGCAGTTGCGCCCATTGTTCCAGCTGCGTTCCCATGGTACGCGTTCCTCAATGATATGATATCTTGGCAACCTGTATATAACCGCGCTATCATCAACGCTAGCTCATTGGCTTCCGTGCCCGAATTTGTAAAAAACACCACCTGCACAATTATATAAATATATATGAAATAAATGAAACCATATGTTATTAGCACAATCATTATATATATATATATATATATATATATAGGGGAGGGTTCATTGGGGAACACTAAAAAAGTGGGGAACGGGGGAACACTTTTAAAAATTATACTTAACATGTTAAAAAAAATATTTTTCTAAATTTTTTTCGGCGCTTTTTCTTATAAATACAAGTAGAAACATTTTTGATAAAAAAAAAATCAAAAACTAAAAATATAAAAAAATGTTTAAAAAACAGTTATATATTATAGAATTAACTTAACATGTTAAAAATATTTTTTTTTAAAAACTTTTTCAGCGCTTTTCTTTATAAAAAGGAGGAGAAACTAGTCGAGTAAAAAAAAAAATTTCTAAAAAAATTTTTTTTTTTGCCTTTTTTTAATTGTTTTTTTTAATATTTTTTGTTTTTGATTTTTTTTATTAAAAATGCTTCTACAAGTATATATAAGGAGAAGCGCCGAAAAAGATGTTTAAAAAATTTATGTTTAACATGTTAAGTTAAATTTTTAAGAGTGTTCCCCGGTTCCCCACTTTTTTAGTGTTCCCCAATGAACCTCACACTATATATATATATAGGGGACCGCTAAAATGAAAACCACCTCCAGTTGTAAGAACCATGAGAACTTTTTGATCTGGGGCGAGTTGGACCAATTTTTTTTTCATAAACGTAGATGCTTGTATTATAAACACATTTGTAAAAAAAATTAAAAAAAATGTCGTGTGTGTAGTTTTGAGCACCACAAGTTTGTGTTTACGGGTACCGTAACAAAATTTACGGTACCCGTAAACACAAACTTGTGGTGCTCAAAACTACTCACACCACATTTTTTTTAATTTTTTTTACAAATGTGTTTATAATACACGCATCTACGTTTATGAAAAAAAAAATTTGGTCCAACTCGCTCCGTACGGTGTAGTTCTCATGGTTCTTACAACTAGAGGTGGTTTTCATTTTAGCGGTCCCCTATATATAGGATTAGGTTCAAGAGTGAACACTAGTGTAGCTTGCGAACTGAGTGAACTAATCCTGGCCATACATGTGTGTAAATCAATAGTCAGGATTTGATGTTGAAATACACTAGTGTATTTTACGATTTGATGATGAGATCCTGGCCATACACGTGTGTAGATCAATGGCCAGAATTTGTTCACTCAGTTCGCAAATACACTAGTGTTCACTCTAGAACCCCACCCTATATATATATATATATATATATATATATATATATATATATATATATATATATGGGAGGGTTTAACGCTAAATATTGCGAGACCGTGAAACGAATAAAAAACCATAATAACTTGGTCAAAAACAATTCAAATTCAAAATTTCTTTTTACACTTATCATTATTATTCGAATACAATGTTAGAAATTAAATTTATACGTTTAAATTTACGTGAATTCGTAAATATAGAAAATTTACATATATGTAAAAAATTTAATAAGAGTGATTTAAGAGAAAAAATTGATTATTTGATTTTGTAAACTCTTTTTTTGATGTTATATTTTAATTAAAATGAGGTTTGTATTAAAAAAAATGGTTTTGGTTTATTTCTCATTCGTTCTCACGGTTCTCGCAATATTTAGCGTTCTCAAGATAAACCTCACATATATATGAAGGCGATATAGACAAGTTTTTACTAAGGTATTTACTACATATACATTTATAAGATGGGGGAATAGTGCCAGGCAGCTGCCTGGCACTCCCCCATTGGACCAACATGTTTATTATTTTATATTTATTATAAATTACGTTTTTGCCCCCAGCTCAAAATAAAATTACGTTTTTTGTCCCCATCTCAAAATTACGATCTTGCCGTCAATTCAAAATTACGACTTTGCCTGGCACTCCCCCATTGGACCAACCAGTTTATTATTTTATATCCATTCTACAATTACGTTTTTGCCCCTCTTTAAAATTACGGTTTTGTCCCCAACTCAATATAAAATTACACTTTTGTCCCCTGCTCAAAATTACGATTTTTCCCTCAATTCAAAATAAAATTATGGTTTTGCCCTCAGCTCAGAATTACCTTTTCGCCCCCCTTCAAAATAAAATTATGTTTTTGCCCCCAGTTAAAAATTACGATTTTGCCCTCTGTTCAAAAATGTGATTTTTTCGCGTTTAAAAAATTGTGATTTCGCCCTCAATTCAAAATTATGTTTTTTTCCCCAGTTCAAAATAAAATTATGTTTTTGCCCCCAACTCAAAATTACGATTTTGCCCTCGGTTTAAAATAAAATTGTGCTTTTGCCTCCAGCTTAAAATTACGATTGTGCCATTAGTTCAAATTTATATTACGTTGTTACCCTAAGTTCAAAATTACGAATTTGCCCCTGTGAAAATTTACAACTTTGCCACTGGTTCAAATTTATAGTACTGCCATTACTTTAGCTTTTGGCAAATTACGATTTTACCCCAGTAAAAAAATACAACTTTCCCTCAGTTAAAAATTACAATATTGCCATTGTTTTAGTTTTTTTTTCAAAACTATAAAAGTGTTTTGTTTTAATTGGTTGACTCGATTTAATTGTTTTCGTGTCAATGAGCTGCCTAACACTCGCTCATTATTTGGCCATCGCCCCGCAACGCGGGCGGTGCATCAACTATTTCAATACATAAAACAAAAAACAAAAGAATCACTCTAATTTTACACTTAGTCAAAAAAAAAATTAAGAGATAACCCGTGCATCCTCTGAACTAGGGATGAGCAAGTGGTATCAAATACCGATCCCATCCCGATCCCGATAATACCATACCGAAGCGGTTTCGGTATCCACTTTTAGGTTTTTTCGGTATCGGTACGGTATGGTATCGGTATAATACTGAATTTTACCCTCAAAATACCGACACCGTACCGAACCGACGTATTTCGGTATCGGTACCTAGTTTTCACAAAATTCGGGATCGGGATTTGTCGGTATCGGGACGGTATGGTATCGGGATCGGGATTTGCCCATCCCTACTCTGAACCTCCCTTAGATCCGGCCCTGAACACAACTCCATAGACAATATAAGCGAAGATTGAGTTGAATTTAACTCAACACAACACGTTTACACGTATGAGAATTATCAAAGTCAACACACAAAATTGGTTGATAGGAGTAAACGCACATTGAAGTTGGCAACGTATTTACTACATATACATTTATAAGACGAGAGAATACTGCCAGGCAGCTTGCCTGACACTTCTCTATTGGACCAACTCATTTTTAATTTAATTTTATTGCCAGTTAAAAATTACGGTTTCGTCCTTCGTTAAAATTACATTTTCGCCCTCAGTTCAAAATAAAATTATAATTTTGCCCCTAGCTCAAAATTACGATTTTGCCCTCAGTTCAAAAACCCATTTTTTTATTCCCAGTTTAAAATTACGGTTTCGCACTGCGTTTAAAATTACGTTTTTTACCCCCAGCTTAAAATTAAAATATGTTTTTGCCCCCTAGCTCAAAATTACGATTTTGCCCTCAGCTCAAAATTACGTTTTTGCCCACAGGTCAAAATAAAATTATGTTTTCCCCCTAGCTCAAAATTATGATTTCGCCCTTAGTTTAAAATAATGATTTCACCCCCAATTCAAAATATAATTACGACTTTGCCCTCTGTTCAAAATTATGATTTTTTTTCTCATTTCAAAAATTACGATTTCCCCCCAGTTAAAAATTGTGATCTTGCCATCATTTTACTTTTTTTTTACAAAACTATAGTAGTGTTTTATTTTGCTTGGTTGATTCAATGTAACTTTTATTGTGTCAAGCTGTTGTATAACACTCGCTCATTGGTCCTGACAAATTAATATTTTACCCCAGCTCAAAATTACAGACCTGTCATCGTTTTAATTTTTTTTAGAGTAAATTACGTTTTTGGCCCCTATGGTTATATCACTTTTACTATATTAGCCCAAAATAAGAATTTTTAACATATCTGCCCCTATGGTTTCTATTACTAACCATTTTGGCCCCTAAGTCTAGAGATAATGGGGGCCAAAATGGTTAGTTATAGAGACCATAGGGGCTAAAATGGTTAGACTTAGGGGGCAAAATGGTTAGTTATAGAGACCATGGGGGCCGATATGTTAAAAATTATTATTTTGGGCTAATATAGGAAAAGTGATATAACCACAGGGGCCAAAAATGTAATTTACTCTTTTTTTTTTTTTACCAAAACTAGGGTAGTGTTTTGGTTTAATTGGTTGTTTCGAGGTATTTTTTTAGATCGTGTTATAAGTAGTATGTACAAGTAATCTAAATATATGGATACATGTTATGAAACTAAGAAATATTCAATTTAACGCTTCGCAACGCGGGCGGGCATAAGTGTAATTTTTATTCGTCCATGCATGCCTGGTACATGCTCATTTGTACTGAAAAATTACAACTTTGCTCCCAGTTTAAAATTATAGTCTTTCCATCGTTTTTTTTTTCGTAAAAGTATGGTAGTGTTTTTGTTTTAATTGGTTGATTCGTTGTAATTTTTTTTAGATCGTGTTATGAGTAGTATGTACAAGTAACCGAAACACAGACATACATGTTATGCGAGAGAAATATTTGGCTTATTGCCCCGCAACGCGGGCGGGGCAAAAACTAGTTTACTTACATATACATTAGGATGGCCGCCAATAGTTCTTCCACCGCATTGGTGGAAAATGGGCGGAAACCCTTTTTTTCATTTTAATTTAATGTTAGTATAATATAATATAATTATAATTGCCCTTTCAAAAATTACAATTTCGCCCCCAGTTTAAAATTACGCTTTTGCCTTCAGTTCAAAATAAATTTATGTTTTTGTCCCCAGCTAAAAATTACAATTTCGCCCTTAGTTCAAAACTGTGATTTCCCCCAGTTCAAAAACAAAATTTTGGTTTTGCCTCCCATCTAAAAATTACGAATTTGCCCTCAGTTTAAAATTATGAGTTTGCCATCTTTTAAAAACTTATGATTTTGCCCTCAGTTAAAATCTGGAGTCTTGCCATCGTTTTAATTTTTTTTTCAAAACTATAGTAGTTTTTATTTTGAGTAAACTGCCATTTTGGTCCCTGTGGTTTGGCCAGTTTTGTCACTTTAGTCCAAATCTCAAACTTATTACATCTGGGTCCCTGTGGTTTGGTTTTTGTTGCCATTTTGATCCAAATTTCAAATTTGACCAGATTTCCCATTAATGACCATGCTATTTTGTCTTTACCCTCAGGGGCATTTTGGCATTTTAGATTTATTATAAACATAAACACTATAAACATAACCACTGCACAAGTCTCTCTCTCTCATAAACTCTCCCCCCTGTACTTTCCAAAACCCTAACCCCCAAATTCATCACCACCTCCACATAACCTCCAACAACTTCACCATCTTTACAACCTATAACTTCACCAGAGTTCACAGTTACTTTTGATTGTGCTTAAACCCACCATCGTTGCCACAGATACGACCACCTCCATGAACCGATCAGAGCAGCCGCCATTCCTCCAGCTTCGGTCGTCAACCGGCTCGCAATTAACACCAAGAACTACCGCCGAGAACCATGAACAACCTTCAGAACAGACAAACAACCAATATACCGCAGACCAACATCCCCGGTTGAAGATCTGGTTGTCGTTTGAAGGTGAGTATGTCGTTTGAAGGTCAGTATGTCGTTTGAAGATGGGCCTCGTTTGGAAGAAAAGCTTATCATTTGAACTTTTCATCACCACCAAAACCCTAACCCCCAAATTCAGATCTGCCGGTGCGGTGGGGGTGCGGGGCTGTTGGTGCGGGATGGTGGTTGGGGGTGATGGTGGTTCAGATCTGCCGATTGCGATTCTTCTTGGGCCTTCTGGAGATGAAAATCTGATCGGTGGCCATGTGAGGGAGAGAGTTGGAGAAAGTGAAAGTGAATGGCGGGTACATTCAGTTAGCTTTATTTATGGGGAAGAGGGAAACATTCTACACAAAAGAATTTCCATACTTTTATTATAGAGTAAACTGCCATTTTGGGCCTTCTGGAGAGATTAATGAGAAGGAGAATGGTAATTCATCTTGTGTTTTTTGTCTATTTGTTTTTGTTCAGAAATCGTTTGTTGATTTTTGTAATTTTTCTGGGTTTTGATGATGATGTTTGAAGATGAACGATGTGTGGGTTTTGATGATGTTCTTGAAGATGATGATTTTCTGGGTTCTTTAATTTCTTGAAGATGTTCTTGATTTTCTGGATTTACTGGGTTTTGATGATGATGTTTAATGATGTTCTTGAAGATGATGTTATTAATTATTGAAATGTTATAATAAATTAATATGGACCAAAATGCCCCTGCACTAAAGGACAAAATAACCAGTTTTCAACAGTCAAAATGGAGGGTTTTTGGATTTTGGACCAAAATGGCAACAAAATGCAAACCACAGGGACCCAGATGTAATAAGTTTGAGATTTGGACTAAAGTGGCAAAACTGGCCAAACCACAGGGACCAAAATGGCAGTTTACTCTTTTATTTTACTTGGTTTACTCAATCTAACTTTTTTGTCAAGCAGGTGTCTGACACTCACTCATTGTTTATGAAAATTTACTATTTTGCCCCCCAGCTCAGGCTTACCATCCTTTTTTTAGTAAAACTATGACAGTGTTTTGGTTTAATTGGTTGAGTCGATATAATTTTTTTGAGATCGTGTTATGAGTAGTATGCACAAGTAACTAAAATACATGCGTACATGTTATTAAACTAAGAAATAGTCGGCTTAGCGCCTCGCAACGCGGGCGGGGCACCCAACTAGTATGTTACATATGCTAGTTTGCTGACACCGTTTAAATGAGTGATAAGTTTTACTCAAAGTTAAAGGTGTCGAGTCATTTTTATTAAAATAATCCGAAAGAAGTATGTTTGAGACAATTATTGGTTTTTCTAAGGAATTAATCTAATAGTAGATAACGTAAGCATTGGTGACAACTATAGCATAAAACACTTATAATCAGACAATATTTAGGAGGTGCCAATTTAATCCATACTTTTAACCTCTATTATATTCATTTGTGGGTCCTTTATTTTATAGTTCATTTCACCAGTAACATAAAAGTTGTTCAATGAACCTAGACACACTGCAAGTGTGGCTGTACACTACGCATAGGGCGGACCTACCTTAGGGGAAGGGGTAGCCTCAGCTACCGCTTGGCGCTCCGGCAGTAGTATAAATTTTGGAAAAATTTGACCTTTTTTTGACATTTTTTCGATTTCGTTACCACTTTTTTTATAAAACGTTACCGCTACGAAGATTTTCTAGATCCGCCATTGACTATGCATATTTAGTAAATGAGTACCTTGAGGTCGCCTGGTAATTTTCGGGCGAGGGCGGAGGCGAAATCAGCGATGCAGTGGTTAAGATAGAGAATGGTGGAGTGTTGTATGGTGGTGATTTGGTTGATAATGGCTTGGACCACATCAGGGTGACAATGACCACAATTCACCGTAGCAATACCTCCAAAACCATCAAGATATCTTCGCCCATTCTCATCAAACAAATACTGCATCTTCCCATGTACCACGTTTAACTGTTTCAACGCAAACAAAAGTGTACATCATGAATCATAACTTGTATGTTGTATTTGATGTATTCGTGTGTATAATAATTCAAACAATCAACTATTCGTTGCTAAGATCAATCACCCTATCTGCACCTGATGACGTGGCATATGACATGACACGTAGATATTACACCATATGGCATGTCATTGACACGTCATCAAGGTAACGCGGAGTTACCTATCCGTTAGTTTGATTGCCTTTACGAACCATTATATTCTTCGTTATAAAGAACAAATTATTAAAATGACTAATTTTCTATATCATGTTGGATGACATAAATATGAAAGGGAACATTTTGAAATTATGGGAAAAGTATTCAAATGCGAGTTGAAGTATGAGATCAATAACATGTGACAAATCCCTATACAAAGAATACCTTTATTTGTATTAAAACCAAGTATATTAACATATTTTATAAATTTTAAAATTTAAAAATATTATTTGTGTTTTTCAGAAACATTTCTCTGTTAGTGGTTTAAACTTTAGGAAGATAAATTTAACGAAGAAGATGAATTCAACTTTGCATATTTATCGATAAATGCAACATGTGTATTCAAAGATAGCTACATAGGCAGTGTCATGGTTGTAAAAGTCGCTAGGCGCTCCCTAGTCGGTCGACCATGGAATTGAGAGTACTCGGCCTAGTTGGAGAGTACATGGAGAGTACTCAGAGATGCCGAATTATAAAGAAGTTAGTTTTCGGAAATTAAATATATGTCAAATAACATAAATTTACTAATATTTATAACAAAATACGTGAAATTGATATTCATTCTTTAATATGATAGGCATAGAAATTATGTTTTATTTTATTTTAAGTCAAACTCGGCCCGAGTTGACCTACTAGATCCGATTTTGGCCAATGTTGACCGTATCTGATCGATTCCGAGTAATTAGTCGGAGTTGAAGAAAGTCGCCTCGGCAACCTACCTTGTAGCGACTACTCGGGGAGTACTCGGCCTTGGAGACCTTGTTTTACAACCATGGGCAGTGTTATAGGTTGTAACTCGGGTCGTAAATGAACTGAACGTTCAGTGAACAGTTCGTGAATCGTTAGACGGTAAGTTCGTTTACGTATGAACAAGAAATTTCATTCCAAAATTAAATAAACGAACACAAACAGATGTCTCGTTCGTTCGATTATATTCGTGAACGTTCGGTAAGGTGTTCATCAACTTTTCATATATTTTATCTAAACTTTTCATATTCTTTAATTCATATAGTTCATGTTCGTTTATTTATCTAGTTTATTTAAATTTTTTGTACATTTATTTATATATTTTATCTAAACTTTTCATATTCTTTAATTCTTAATTATTTCATTACCCTAACAAATAGAATAGGAAACCCCATTCTCACATTATTTGTACACCGTTCCCTTTTTCTTCTCACTATTCAAATCGATATACTATCGACCTTCATTCCATAGTTAAGGATTCAAGTTCTAGTACTTTTCCCTCCGCCATCCACATCTTGCCTCCGCCGATTTAATTTCCTTAATGAGCGAACACAAACATAATGTGTCGTTGTTCGATTTGTTTACTAGTAGAATTACTAAACTTACGTGGCACGTATTATTAATTTTGTAATTTTAATAACTCAAAAGTAATGAGAATGTATAGAAATAAAGCTTTTGGTTTTATTAATAGTAATTATAACAGGCTTGTTTTATCCAATAACTAAGAATATAATATAAAAATAAAATATAAGGTAACAAAATAAGTGAGCATTTACCATTTCTCAAGTTAAAAACTTATAGTTTAGAAGTGATCTAACTTTGTTTTGATAAAAATTATATATTTGAAAAGTAAGGAATAAAAAAAATATCAAGTTTAATAGTGAATATATAAATTACTTCAAAAATTTCGTTATAAAATGCAAATTAAGAAATTATCGGATTTTTCTCATCCGAAAGTTCATATTGGGAACAGAGGAACCAGTGATAGCCTTATTGACTAGAAAAAAAATTATAGAATCTTTTTATTGGGAGAAAAATGTATTTTGATTATACTTATGATAAATAGGTGTAAATTGATATTCTTTTCTGTTGCGTATTAATAAATGGTTAATAATAAATTAGAAGATAATCAAATTCATAGAAAATTTTGAAAGCACTCGAACTTCAAAACGGATAATGATCCGAAACATGATAAACCTAACAGTATATGAAACACTACTTTATAATCTAACCATAAATCACCTATAAAACTGGTCAAAACCGGTTAATAGAGGATAACAAACTCGTTCTTTAAATATATTTTATAATAATTATAAAATTTGATAAAACTAAGAACATAAACTTGTGGGAGGACTTACCGGTTTTTTGTAGAGGTAGAACATGGAAGGGCTGAGGAACTCTTTACGCTTACGGAAGATCTCATCCGCTGTGGGACCGACGTACGGCGGAGGAGTGTAGTCGAAAGCTGGTATAGTCGGGACTCCACCGGCCTCTTCGACAGGGGACTGGCGTTGAGTTAACTGCGAGTAAAGGCGACATCGGCCCAACTTATCCTTGCCCACGGTTAGCCTCCGAAACGAGGATGTCATTTTGTGCATCATTCTTGTACTCCCACGAAAATCAACAAGATGTTGTGTTTATTTATTTATAGACAGATAGGAATGGTGATGTGTACGTGGCAAGCAAGCAACGTGAATTATGTGCTCATCCCACTCACTAATTAACAATAATAATTATCATAATTTATTGGAGTATGAAATGAATCCATTCGAGTTGGATCAGGCTCCAACTCTTCGAATAATTCTACACGTTTCTACCATGTACTTTTATTATTGGGACATCCATAGGAAATCTGAAAATCCTATATTGACTTATAAATTCACTTACATCACGTTTTTTAAACGATTATAATATTTTTAAGAAACCATTATATTATATTAACAAACATTTCATTATCTTTAATTCGAATAGGCTATTGCTATAGTTCTTAGTTTTTAATTCTTTTTACAAAATACGTGATTATAATTATTAATGAATTATAATGAATTTAAGAACGTCATGAACGTCAACATATTTACCTTTATAAGATAAAAAGGATTAATTCAACTTTTCAGATCTACAAAAACGCCAAAGAATTGTAATGTTTGAATTATTAAAGGTTTATAATGAATTTGGGAATGTAAAACCTCGTAAAATTTCGACCAATAATGTGAAGACACGTGTCCTAAACCCTAAATGTGTAAAAGGTTGACTTAGAAGGACTAAAGTTGTCAAACAGTAAAAAAGATGTATGCAGAGGGACTAAAAGTGTCAACATGCTAAAACTATGCCTCTGTATGACCTTACACGACATTCGTATTCTCAAACTAGTAAATTATTGGGCATGAGAAGCCATTTGTGAAAACAAACGTAAGATTATAAGACAAAGGGGTTAAACGTGTCAACATGTTAATTCTTACCTTTGAGTGACCTTTTAACGAACCCGAGGCTTCGTAATGTTCGATTATACTCTCGAGAATGCATGTTAATGAATTCAAAAGGTTTCAGTATCGTTATATGATAGTTGTGCAAGATTTCAAGAAGAAGGGTTAAAAGCGTCAACGAGAGAAACTAGTGTTTTCGGGTGACCTTCTTGCCGAACGGGATCCTAACAAAGTTCTTTATTATACCCAAGAACATTAAAAACTAACTTTGGGGACCAATAAAGCCAAATATGAAACATATAAGAAGTAATAAGGACTAGGGACTGAAATTGCCAAGTTTGGAAACTCGTTATTCAGGTCGACAGGAGAGTCGCGTGTGACAATAGTCAAATTTGCATGTATCCGTACAACTATTACATAATGATTAGTGCTTAATGACTGTGCTGAATTACAATTATTGACTTGAATTGCTTTCTGATTTTTGTTATCATACATACATGTGCATCATATATTGCAAATGTCATATCATTATTGCATGCAACACTTATTGGTTCAAATGATGCACGAAACAAAGATAACACAGTTATCAGATAAAGCAGAAAAATGCTGACGGAGTTCAGTCATAGACAGACATGGTATTGAGACATAGAATGCCAGAAACCAAGAGTTACACTAGTATAGTGTGTAGGAAAGTAAGGATCATAAAACTGTATTCCTAGAGATAGTTTAAGTGCCGGAAAGTGTGCCTAAAACTCACACAAATTGCTGAATTAAGCAAAAATCAGCAAAATTCAACATTTAAACAACCTAATATCATGCAGAAATATGGTTAAATGGTCCAGAATGCTTTCCTAAGTGTCGGGAATCAAAACTGTCACAAAAGGTAACATAAAGCACACTAAACTGCATATTTTAGCACCCTAACGAAACGGTAACCAACCGGACACCACCCGAAACACCAAATTTTCACTAGAAGCATTGTTTTAACATTTCTGAGCTAGTTATGGTCCCCGAACATCATAACACACTATATAACATCCTAATAACTAAACACCTAACTATAACACTTAGATTTCAATCATAAACCTTAACTTATCTTTACAAACTAACCAAGACCCCCCCCCCCCCCCCTTTGTTGGATGGTTAGACAAGGGTGGCCCACCCTTGATTTCTTTTAATTGTTTATGTGATTTTGTTACTAGTCCATGAAACACATTAACCATAAGACTAACACCTGTTGGTGGACATTATAAGACTAACCTATAGATCATAACTCATCATTCTCACAACTCACAAACACTTCACTCTTCTCCCTTCCTTCTCCCTTGTCTTCGGCCGAGAACCACACACCACACAACCACCTTCATCTTTCAATCTTCATCCAATCTCTACATATACAAAGGTGTAAGAAGCAATACAAAGAAGCTAGGAGCTCTTGGAAGTTAAAGGACATCTCATACAAGCTTTTAACCACCTCGTCTTTATCTTGTGATCATCCCTAGCCTTGAGCTAGTAGGAAGATCATCTACACTCCATTTTACATCTTAAATAGTTGGTTAAAGAATGATACAAGTAACTTAACATGAAGAACACTATGAATCAAGAACATGAATCTTAAACATAAGCTTAAAAATCATAAGAATACATGTTGTTAAGTGTTGTTATGCTTCTTGATTGTTTGTGTTTATGATGTTAAACATTATATGATCTTGCTAGATGGTGATTAAAGACATAATCTAGCAAGATGAGAGGATGATTATGTTGTAGATCAAAGTAATCATCCATATGTAAAGCATGAACTTGAAGTATAAATTGTTTTCTTGAAAAAATGATCAAAGTGTGATGTAGATCATATAAATGGATGATTTCAAAGAAAGATTCTTCAAGAAACTATGTTAAAAATGCAAGATTTACATAAACTTGGTTCTTAAAGAAATTAACCACATTTTTAGTGGTTAATCAAGTGTAGGATCATGTATTTAACAAGAAAAATTCAAGAAGAAATATTTTTAGAAAAAGGATTTACAAGTTGTAAACATCTATACCCTTCAAAAATGATGTTTTTTAAATAAACAACCACACTTTAAAGGGTAACTAAGCTTACTCAACACAATAATAAGTTACTACAAATTTTTATAAATTTTCAAGTTCATGAAGTAGTGATTATGGCTTGATTTTGGCAAATTAGTAAGTATTGGTTGATTTGTTGTTGATTGTGATGATTTACAAAAGAAAATGCTATGATTTGAAAGCATGGGAACCTCCATTTTTAAGGGGAAACTATGGCCAAATTTTTCTAAAAACTAAACACTTAGAAAAATATTTTTAAACAAATATTTACATCTTGTGATCATCCATTTATACAAGCTTTTAACCACCTCATCTTCATCTTGTGATCATCCCTAGCCTTGAGCTAGTAGGAAGATCATCTACACTCCATTTTACATCTTAAATAGTTGGTTAAAGAATGATACAAGTAACTTAACATGAAGAACACTATGAATCAAGAACATGAATCTTAAACATAAGCTTAAAAATCATAAGAATACATGTTATTAAGTGTTGTTATGCTTCTTGATTGTTGATTGTTTGTGTTTATGATGTTAAACATCATATGATCTTGCTAGATGGTGATTAAAGACATAATCTAGCAAGATGAGAGGATGATTATGTTGTAGATCAAAGTAATCATCCATATGTAAAGCATGAACTTGAAGTATAAATTGTTTTCTTGAAAAAAAATGATCAAAGTATGATGTAGATCATATAAATGGATGATTTCAAAGAAAAATTCTTCAAGAAACTAAGTTAAAAATGTAAGATTTACATAAAATTGGTTCTTAAAGAAATTAACAACATTTTTAGTGGTTAATCAAGTGTAGGATCATGTATTTAACAAGAAAAACTCAAGAAGAAATATTTTTAGAAAAATGATTTACAAGTTGTAAACATCTAAATCTTTCAAAAATGATGTTTTTAAATAAACAACCACACTTTAAAGGGTAACTAAGCTTACTAAACACACTAGTAAGTTACTACAAATTTTTATAAATTTTCAAGTTCATGAAATAGTGATTATGGCTTGATTTTGGCAAATTGGTAAGTATTGGTTGATTTGTTGTTGATTGTGATGATTTACAAAAGAAAATTATATGTTTTGAAAGCATGGGAACCTCCATTTTTAAGGGGAAACTATGGCAAATTTTTTCTAAAAATTAAACACTTAGAAAAATATTTTTAAACAAATATTTACAAGTATATTTTTAACCATGATTTTCATATAAAGTTTGCCATAATTTTTGTCACAAAAGTTATAAATATTGGAGGTTGGTTTTTGATAATAAAAGTGACTAAATATGTATTTAGGAAAATATATATTTAGATGTCACCATGTGTGTGATTATTTGTATATTATGTGTATTAGTTATAGTATTTTAGGACTTTAAATAATATAACTCACCAAAATAACAAGAAATTACAATCCAAAATTCCAAGAAATAAATACATAATTTATACACAAAATATTGGAGAAACCGAACAAGGAATATAACTTACAAAAATATTCCGGAATTTAAATTCATAAGTATATTTTGGTAAATGGTATTTTGGACACCAAAAGGACAAAAATATGATTTTTACAATTATTAAAAAAATATATCATATTTTTGACAAGAAGAAAATATATTATTTTTGGGTAAATAAAAATATATATGTTTTCTTAGAGTTATTAGAGGATATATTATTTTTATATATTTTCTAAAATAAATATAGAATACATTATTTTTAAGTGAAAAATGGATTTATATATATATTTTCTAAAGATAATCTTGAAAATATATTATTTTTGAGATTTATAAGAAAATATAATTATTTTTGCCAAGAGAAAAATTATAAATAAATTTTCTATGTAAGTTTTCTTAAAATATATATTATTTTAAGAATATAAATTTTGGTGAATTTTTATTAGAAATAATATTCCGAAAAAATTTATACAAAAATTAAGTATAAGGACACTTAATTAACACAATAAGAATACGTATTCTCGTACGTATAATTATACATCGGAATACGCCACCGATACTTGGCAAAAATACACAAGTATAAGAATACGGGTATGAATACACCCATCCTTGGGAAGTTAAACATGTACAAATACTTAAAAGTGTCAAGTTAAAATATATTATTTTAACTAATATTCCAAAGTTTAATAAATATAATTTAAGTTAAAATACTTATTATTTTATCAAATTATTATATAACTTGGAATAATGTTGAAGACACAAAGAAACGTAACTCAAAGACACTAAATAAGACTAAGTCAAGGCACGACCCACCCGTCTAATAAACCATAGTACGTTGTAGGTAGTCGTGCACACAAGTAGCAGCTTTAGGTTACATTGGATTCAAGACGCAAGACTGTGAGTTCATGTCCCCCCCCTTTTCTTTTAACTGTTTTCAGTTTTATAACTTCGGGGGTGTAATGCATATTACAAAATGTTTACAAACGTTTACAAATGGTATGGTTAGCTAAGGAATGAACTGTTAGATCATGTGAATGGGTAGGCGCACACTTAAGACCATTAATCCTCGTGTAAGGACCGAGGGACATGAGCGATAGATCTATTTGGGTGTAGCGAGCCCACACCCCTGAGGACCGGGATTTGGCCCATGAGGTGACCATGTCTTCCAGCCGGAAGCCCGGTACAAAATCTGCTAGGTTTGAGTCTTCCTACGCCGTTGCACACATGTTAATGGCCTTGCAAACCATTAATTGATCTGTTTCCTTGTTTGCTTTCATACCGGGTTTACAAATACATACATACTCACAATGGTTACAAAGTTTGTTTCGAACTCACTTACAAAACACATGAACTCGCTCAACTTTTGTTGATGTTTTCAAACTACATGTATTTCAGGAAACTAAATATGGATTTGGAGGGCGCTGAAGTTTTCAAGTCATGTCTTTAAATAAAAGATGTCATATGGTGTCTAATGTGGCATCTGTGCCTCCACGACCATCAAACAAATACCAAAGCGATGAAATATTGTATTTCATACTTGGGATTTGTATAAATATGTGTATCATTTGCACATATCAATTCTTGTTCGATTTCGAGCTCTAAGTTGCTTTCAGGAAAGTTATACGCGAACTGATGCGTAAACGTAATCAGTTTAACGTGATAAACACTCCGGAACAGTGACATAGTCTTGACATACCTTAAATAACCTTTACATAACTTAGAAATAAGTTTTGGAAGGTTTGGTGTGTCGAAATCAAGTTTATTCGCTTACAGGGACTAATTTCGACAAACTGCGAAAGTATGCCGATTCGTACTGTAACGAACATTCCGGAACTTGATCATAAGTTAAAAATCCCCTAAATATCCTTTACATAGCTTAGAAATAGGCTTTGAGGGGTTTGGTATGCTAAAATAAACTTTTTGGTCAATCTGAATGTATCCGGACATCCAAAAATTTATGTAATCATTAAAATATTTTATTTTAGTGATTGGCATGATAAAATTCCATTCGTCGCGTAATTTGGATCGTTTTTCGTGTCCGTTCGTGTGTCATCGTAATTAACCGAACAACGCAACCGTACGACCAAACGAACCGACATCCGAGATGTTTTTGAGCATATTTTAAGTTCCCTATACTTTAACTTCATTTATATCCTTGAAATGGGGTTAACGGGGCTTAAACGTGTAAAAAATGCATCAAAAACCAAGTTTTAGGCCTGCAGGGACTAAAATTGTAATTCTGCCAAAGTTTGCTAGGAGTGGGGTGTAAGCCCAAGCCTATTCTTACACGGCTCGCGTTAGACCTTCAGCACAGAAACATTTAATCTGGTCTTTGAGTCTGTTTTGATGGTTTTTAACCCCTGATTTTGGATGCCATGGGCTAGATTTTGATGGTTTTTATGTACCCCTTGTATTACAAAACCTTGTGCCCACATGTATGGCCAAGATTGAAGCACGTTTTGCGAGGAACGATCCTAACAGTTGTGGGAATTCTATAAATACCCATAAGTTTTCATTCATTCCTCACACCTTGGTCTTAATTGCTCTAAGTTGAAGTTCAAAACTTCATACCTGAGTATTTTGATCAAGATCTTCCTAGCTTGGACCCTTTCTAAGTATTCTTTCATGCTTTTATTGCATTTTTAAGCGTAAAAGTCAAACAGTGTTTGACTTTATGCTTTGACCGGTCAATGGTCAACACGAAGTTCGTTTAAACTTCGCAACGTGAGCGTAATCACGATGGTCATAGTCCCTTATGACTATACCTACTGATTACCACGTTGATTAGGTATAGTGACGAGTCATAGTTTCGGTCAAAATGCGTATTTTGCAACCAAACTATTCTTGGGTGTCAAAACCGTTTGTTTTGATATCAAACTTGTTTTCTAACTTAGTTAAACATGTTTCAACATGTTTAACTCGTCACTTTTAGTTTTGTGCTTATATAGGGTCGTAAGATAAGCGGTCTAAACAACCGCTTAGACTTTTGAACCCGACCCGTTTGGTCGATTGTTAGGATCCGACCAAACATATTTTGTGACCATAGTTGTATAGGGAATAACCTTTCGAGGTTATACCTTATGGTCACTTCATTTAGTTAGTTGTATGATAGGTAATTTATATGCCTTAGGAAAATGACCAAAATGCCCTTTTTACGCATAAATTCATTTTAAGCATATGTAATCTAATTTTTTTTACATCTAAACTGATTAGGTAACATTATTAGACATGTTAAGGTATATAATACTTGTCATAGGGCTAGTTAGGCGGTCCGAACGCATTTTACGCGAATGACACGTTAAAGTAGCGTAAGCTACCTAAACGGGTCGTAATGGGTCGTAAGCACTTAGGTTAGGTTTCGATTTAGTTTGTAGGCTTTGTTAAACCATATCACATGAGTTCCAATACTCATTTGGTTTACGAAACCTCATCCTATCCGATCTTCCGATTTAGGTCCGGTTATTAATGTAGTTATCTATATTAGGTGCCGGTTGATTTCCGTGATCCTTCTAGTTTTGCTTGGTTGTTATTCAAGCCTTCTAAGCATCCTCAAGTGAGTACATAGTCCCCTCTTTACTGTTTTCAAATGTTTTGTGGTGAAACAGGTGCCTATTTGTTATTTTCATGATTTCAACTTTATGATTATACATGCTAGTACTTATCTTTTGACAAATTGAATGATTATCTATGGTTTAAACACTAATTTTCAAAGATTATACAACTAATTGTTGGATTGTACTTTTTTTATACATTCATCAAGCCGATTGGTAGTACGATATAGCGCTATCGGACTAGACACCCCATTCCTGTTGTATGGAATGTCAGAAACCAAATTTTTACCAAATAGAAATTGCCTTTGTGGTATTTCTATAGTCTCTAAGGTGTAGTTTGATGCACTAAGGTTTGAATGAATACTAATTCACATTTTCTTTTGTATATTTTGATATACTACCAAAGTATAGTTTGATTTTGTGACACCCCAGGAAAAACCAGGAAACCACGCAACCTAACTAGCTTCCTCGGTAACTATGTGCTAAATTTCGGGACGAAATTTCTTTCAACTTGGGGATGATGTGACAACTCGTATTTCAGGACCTTTCGTTGTACTTTGATGTAACCTGTATGTACGTTATGTGATTGTCTACAATGGAATGTTATGTGTTGAATATGTTATGTGTTATGAAATTGTAATGTGAATATGTATCCCTGGTTGCACAACATAAACCTAGTCGCACAATAGGTGGCCGATTACACAAACTTGGTTGGGCCGTACACTTCGCCTCTTGTCACCAACTCTCGGCCCACTCTCCTTGAAATCGAGACCAAGGGGCAGCCCATGCAAGGGTTCGCCCCACTTCCCTATTTAAACCAACACATAACTCTTATGAGGTTTTGTTTCCTCATTATTTTCAAAAACACACAACACACAACACACACCAAACCCTAAATCTCTTTCTCTCCTCTCGAACCCGACGGCCATATCTCCTCTTCCTCGAAGATCTCCTTGTTCGGGACGATCCTGTTTCATCCTCTAATCGGTTAGTGTTTCGTTATAGTTTGTTTGAATGATAATCGATGTTGTGATTTTACATGAAAATAGGATTACATGTTAGTAATTAAGTTGATGGAAGGCTTGATGCTTGCTTTGGAAATAGGGTTCGGTCTCAATATATATTTGTGCGAGGGAACTGTTTTAGTTGATGGGTTATGTAATGATTCATGATGACTTAGGACCGATTACGAGCTAAAGGGATGTGATCTTGATTACATGTTAGTCGATTGTTGATGTTCATGACTTAGAATGCATGCTTGTATGTGAAATCGTTAGTTTGAATGATCTGAAGTAATGTGTTTGGATGTTACCGACTGTTGTGTTGAACTCAATGTTAATTGTTAATTAGGGTTCATAAGAGATGATGGAAATCCCTTGATTTGATCGATTAAAGGAACAATTGGAAAACTGTTAATTGTTAATGGGATTAAATAAAAGGAAACTGACAAATTGTTGAAGCTGATTGCATGATTCTAGGGATTAGATAACTAATCGCACAAGTTCCCTAATCGCACAAGATCTAGCCGCACAAGTTAGTTCAGTCGCACAAGATTTGGTGTAACCGTTTAAGCACAATGTACAACTAAGAAATTGCATGATCGCACAAGACATGTGGATCGCACAAGGCAGTGTCGATCGCACAAGTCTTGGGCCACACAAAGGTTTAGGCTATATTTTGTTGTTGGGCCGAACAACCCAAAATTTCAATCGCACAAGTTGTCTGTAGTCGCACAAGTCCATTTGGACCGCACAAGATTAAGTGTTTGTTTAACTGTTTGGGCCGAATGAGTACTGGGTTGCATATTTTGGGCCGGGTATGTTTCTGAGTCGCACAACCCGTTGTGATTCGCACAAGACTGTGCTGGGCGCACAACAGGTTGGGCCGATTATCTTTTGGGCTTCATCTTTTGGATCACACAAAAGGATTGGGCTTGCACAACCATAACAGCCCAATCACTCGAAGTTGCACAAGTTTGGGGTATGTCTATGTGAACTGTATGCTACTATTAATATGATCGATGTGTTTGCCATGCTCGTTATGTGTTGTAACTTGTTAGATTATGTGTAAACCTACGTGCACTACTTGAACCTAGACCTGACTTGTATGGTAACCATGTTAGGACGTGGTTGACCCCTAGCAGCTCGATTGACCTTTTCGTTTATCTGCTGAGCTAACCTAAGGTGAGTTCACACTTTCTACAAGGCATGGGATTCCCAGTGGTTTAGGAATGGGTTAAGGAACTAAAAAATGAAACCTACATATTCTCCTTGGGTAGAATATGTACCTCGGTCCTCCTTGGGTAGGACAACCTTTAACTTACTAGACAAAACTCTATCATGAAGTCCCTCATTTTTATATCGACTTAATCGCCGGGCCAATGGCGAACGGGTCATTAGTTAAATAGCGCTATTAGGTTTGACAAGCCTCACACCGTGCCGCAGAGGACGGGAGTCGACTAATGGATCTGGGCACTTAGTCAATGATGATAGACATTGACGCAGGGCACATACACATGTCTTCAGTCAATGGTCGATATGGTAACGGGTCTAGTGGTTAACATGGGGTAGCCCCCACTGGTTATGGTTTGGGAAACAAGGAACTGATTAACTCATGGTTTTCGAAGGAACTTATGGTTTTTGAAACAACTTTAAAATGGATACCAACTGTGAACTCACTCAACTTTGTTGTTGATTCGTTACTATATGCCTTGCAGGTCTTTAGGTACTTAGACGGAGCTTGCACAGAGGAAGAGGTCGTTGTGGGACATGGACTGTTGAGTTCCATGTTAAACTTTATGAATTTATAACTTATGTTTTAACTTTAAACTTTATGCTTTCGTTGATAACTTGAACCTGGTTGATTTTTTTTGGACAACAATTATATTGTGATTGGTTTTATATTTACTTTAAATACATAGTTCAATATGATTGGTGGCTTGGTCCTGGTCGTGTCACGCCTCCTGCGGTGATACTCCGCTGGTGGAATTTGGGGGTGTGACAGATGTGCTCTTAAATGTGATATTATTTACCAAAGTATAATTTGATATACTATGTACAAAACCTACATATATTTTAATATACTACCGACCTTGTTATTTACTAAAGTATAGTTGATATGCTATTTTCAAACCAAAACATAGTTGATATGTTATTTTCAAAACCAAAGCATAGTTTGATATGTTATTTACAAAACCAAAGTATAAATTGATTATACATGAACATTTTTACATTGGTGGTTTGTTTGGGTAAGTGATTTAAATAACGAGGCGTGTGTAATATGATAAAAGCATGGTGGATACGCCGCTGGTACTTCCTATATATAAGTGCTTTTATGATATTACATATTGTAGCGTTATTTAAACCATTTGAATTTTGACATATTACATTTTACACAATTAACATATTTTGTACAAATTCATTTTTACTTGGTTATTTATTTAACCATACATTATTCTTTTATATCATCTGTTTTCTTATCGATTTTTGTATGATTTATAAAAGAAAACATTTTACAAGGTTCATGACTAATTTTTGTTAAACATATTCTTTAAACTTATAAGTCATGAATCCTAAATTAATAAAACCTATGTATCTCACAGGCATTTTTATGCTGACGTACCTATTTTCACATGTGTTTCAGGTGCTGTTGTTAGATGATTATGATGCAAACATAGGATTGGACGAGGGCCTTAGTGACAATAAAAGATGCAAGACTAGTTGATTATGTTATGTATCTTTGTTTTTAAGACTTTGTAACCTCTTGAAATTTAATAAAACAAAATTTCAATTTCCATGTGTTATGAAACAATGATTCTGTTACGAGACTCCCCGACGTTTCCGCCACGATTTGTTGTTTTATGTGGTCGGGGTGTGACATCTAAGGGTTTGGATTGTGTATCTTATCCTGGATAAGATACATAGTTCAAAGCCTAGCTTTTAGTAGTGTCTTTTGTCGAGTCCTTATGGAACTCTAAACAATTTGAATGGTTTGTAATATGGATTTGAAGTCTCGGATTCCTGTGAAACAATGTTGGTTGTAATGTTTTGAAACTATCTATGGATGAACATCTTAGGTTTTATCATATAGTTTGCTTGTTATGGTTGAATGCAATGATATTAAGCAAGTCACACATAATCACGCTTCCGCAAAAGTCAGGGTGTGACAGTTTGGTATCAGAGCTTCGATTGTAGCGAACTAGGATTCCTTCTCGAGTCTAGACTACAATCATTAGGGCTCTCATGAAAATATTTTTACAACATGTTTTCATTGCATACACAAAACGCCCAGATACATGGAACAAACGTTTTACAAAAAAGGAAAGACAAGAAACACGATTGCAATAACAAACCCCAGACAGATCGGTAGACTAGGGGAGATAGAAAAGTTTCAGGAAGGACAATGTGAATACATGATTGAGTGATAATTGTCTCGATTGCATAGTAAGTGATAGTGGTTAATATATGTGCACATGTTATGATTGCTATGTTACAGGCATCATGTCTTCTTCAGAGAGCGGATTATCAGACGTTGATGATCCTATGGCTATCGTCTCAGATGATGAGATTGCACCTGAGCCGGAGATACTTACGTCAGACACTGAGGGTGACCCTGACATGCTATCGGATGGCGAGGATGAATTCCATCCGTTCGCGTTGCCCGACTTTGGCGATGATTTACCCCTTGCTGATGGTATTCCAGACGAGGATCCTTTTGTTATTCTCGTTCCAGTCCATGATCATCTCATCATTGGGCATCCCGATGGTGAGCACATCGTGGCTCCGATCCTCGATCCTGTTCCTCTCGTGGTCATTCCTCCCGAGGATTGGCCTTTCGACGATTTGTTTGATGATGACGTTGATTTGTTTGTTGATGGTCCTCCTGTTGACGCCCAGGGTGATGGAGAGATTGATGAGGATGTTATTGCTGTCCCACCTCCTGAGATTCCCATTGTTGAGATATCTTCTAATTCCAGCTTGCACTCGGTCTCAGATTTCTTTGAGTCTATGACATCTTCAACTTTACAGGCGGTCGGATTACAATGTTACGCTACTGATTCTGATGATGACACGGCTATGTCAGCTGCACCATCTCCTCTACACGACCCCGAGCCTGGTCCTGAACCAGATCTTGTTCCTGTTGATCAGCCTGATGTTACACCTGCTGATCCTGAGCCGATACCTGACCCTGACCATGTTCCTTTTGGTTTACCAGACATTTCACCTCTTATTCCTGATCCAGTTCCTGCACCTGTTGACCCTCCAGTTGTTGAGCCATTTATTCCTCCACCCGCACCCGCTGATGTTGCTCCTCTTCCTCCTATAGAGCCAGATGTCCATCGCACTGATTTGCCGATCATTTTCTTACATGACATCCCTGCACCCCGTCCAGGGGAAGGTACTTCAGGCTAGTACCCGCATGATGATCCTTTTGCTCCAGCAGCTTTTCCTCAGATCCCTCAGGCTGTACCTTCTGCTCCTTTCACTTCTTCACCACTTGATGAGCCATTCCGATGGTTCCCACCGTATTCTATGCCGATCTCAGACCCCTATCATCCCTCCCATTTTGTTGGTTATACACGGGATGAGTTGCTTTTATCACTTCAGCTTCAGTTTGAGATTATGAGCCGCAGAGTTTTGGAGCTTTAGTTGACTCCGCGTCCCCTTCCGTGTCCTTGTCAGCCTGCTTTTGTTCCCCCACGTTCATCACTGTCTCCTTTTGCACATCCACCTGCTCCTCTTACTCCTTTTCTAGAGTTTGATGCTCGATTCCTTACTGTCGAGCAGCATATCAGTTACTTACTCCATCGTGTATACGAGCTCGAGGAGGAGCTTGCGCATGTTCGCAGATTGCTTTTCTTCCCTCCTCCTCCTCCTCCACCATCAGCATAGTTGGTTTTTGGTTTTATGCAGATTGCATTACTTTTGGTGAGAGCACCACTATTGAGCCGAGATTGTGAAGCCTTTTGGAGACCACCTTTTGATCATGTGATTTTTATATATTTATAGACCTATTGGATGAGGGTAGTGTGACCCTGTGTCCCTTTTGATGTGATATAACTTGTAAACAATGTAACTTTGGTCGATTATTAATGAAAGCTCAATCGTCATGTTCTCACTAAACACATTGTTGGATTACTTGCTTATGTTGTGATTGTGTTGTTGCATGATTGCTTGCTATGGTAAATGCTATTATATATACGTACTACATATTTATTTAATGAATAAGACCTGACCTATCCGATCTTCTTCTTAGAAAATGCCTCCTCGAAGGAATAATCAACTGCCCACGACCGAGGCAGAATTACAGGAACGCATCTCACAGGCAATCACACAACATGAGGCCCTTCGCTCCGAATACAGCGGAGGAACCTTAGGGAATAACCCACCTAACGGTAATGTTTAAGTCACCTAAGACGCATTACAATATGTTTGGACATTTCCGAGTGTGCTTTGCTAATGCTTTCTGTGAATGATGTTGCTTGTGTACAGGCTGTACTTACAAGCAGTTTTTGTACTGCAAGCCTCTGAACTTCGATGGCACTGGAGGTGCCGTAGCTTTTGTGAGATGGGCTGAGAAGACAGATTCTGTTCTGCGGATGAGTAAATGTGCTCCAGAGCATCGGGTCACGTACATTTCTTGATGTTTCTAGATGGGGCTCTGTCATGGTTGAACCTTCAGGTTCAAACTTTGGGTGAGGCTGCTGCGTATGCATTGTCATGGGATGAGTTGAAAGAGCTGATAAGTAAGAAGTATTGTTCGAGAGCTGAAATTCAGAAGTTGGAGATTGAATTTTGGAATCTGAAGATGGAAGGTCCTAAGATAGCTGAGTATGTGCAAAGATTTCATGATTTGTCTCGTGTTGTCCCCTATTTGGTAGAACCAGAGTTCAAGAGGACCGAACATTTCATCTGGGGATTGGCACCCCAGATTCTCAGCATGGTAACTGCTTCTAAGCCTCCGACAATCACTGAGGCAATCAACTTGAGTGTGGCATTGACTGAAGAAGCAATTAGGTTGGGTAAGTTCACGATTTTTGAGGCCAAGAAGTAGGAGACTCACGTAGAGTCATCTAGAGAAAACAAAAGGAAGTTTTCGAATTTCAAGAAAGGTACTCGTGTGAACAACAACAGTGCCAACAAGCGTAGGGACGCTAATCCGCCAGTTGAGTCACAAGCTGGCGCTGCAAATGCTGAGAATAGGGGAAAAGGGTATATGGGAACCCTGCCCAAATGTGATTTATGTCAGTTTCATCATGCTGGTCGATAGAGTTGGGAAGTGTGAAACTTGTGGAAAGGTTGGTCATTCTAAGGAGACATGCTGGTATCGAACCAGACGTGGAAACGGTGGGCAAGGTGGAAATGGAAATGGAAATGGTAATGGTAACCGTGGTGGAAATGGTTATGGGAATAGAAATCAGGGAGGAAACAATAATCAGGGAGGTAATGGAAACCGGAATGGAAATGGAAACCAAGCAGGAAATGGAAACCGCAGAGGAAATAATAACAACAATCAGGGTGGTACTGGAAAAGGACGCGGTCAAGGTTGCTTTGGTTGCGGTGATGTAGGGCACTTCAAGTGGGATTACCCAAAGAATAACCAAGCTCGTGGAAGAGTGTTCAACATTGGAGCTAGGGAAGCTCGCCAAGATCCGAACATAGTCACTGGTACGTTCCCTATCAACCAACATTTTGCATCTGTGCTATTTGATACCGGTGCCGACTATAGCTTCGTATCTCTAGAGTTTAAGAATATACTTGGTTTAGTAGCAAGTAAGTTAGACATCTCGTACTCGATAGAACTAGCTAATGGGAAGCTAGTAGAAGCCAAGGAAGTGATTAGAGGCTGTGTGATAGAGCTTGGAGAGCGTGAGTTCTCGATAGATCTTCTGCCAGTTGAATTAGGAAGCTTCGACGTCGTAGTTGGGATGGATTAGTTGTCGAGTAATCGAGCTGAGATTGTATGCCATGAGAAGATTATCTGCATCCCGATGGCGAATGGAGAGACGATCGCGATTCATGGGGAGAAGCAGGATACGCCTTTACGGATTATTAGTTGTTTGAAGGCACGGAATTTTTTGCGTAAAGGATGTGTTGCCTTGTTAGCTCATGTTGTGGACAAAGAGGCCGAAGAACCGAAGCTCAAAGATCTCCCTGTGGTAATGGAATATCCTGAAGTCTTCCTCGAAGACTTGCCAGGATTACCTCCTCAATGACAAGTCGAGTTCCGCATTGACTTGGTTCCAGGCGCCGCGCCTGTATCCAAGGCACTTTATCGACTTGCGCCTTCAGAGATGCAAGAGTTGTCAACGCAGCTTCAGGAGCTACTAGATAAGGGATTCATAAGACCAAGCTTCTCGCCTTGGGGAGCTCCAGTGTTGTACGTCAAGAAGAAGGACGGTAGTTTTCGAATGTGTATCGACTACCGAGAGCTGAACAAGTTATCCATCAAGAATCGGTATCCCTTGCCGAGGATTGATGATTTATTCAACCAACTTCAGGGATCAAGTTACTATTCCAAGATCGATCTTCGATCAGGTTATCAGCAGTTGCGAATTCAGGAAGAAAGTATACCGAAGACTGCCTTCAGAACTCGTTATGGAAATTACGAGTTTCTAGTGATGCCGTTTGGGTTGACAAATGCGCCGGCAGTGTTTATGGATTTGATGAATCGGGTTTGCAAGCCATATCTCGATAAATTCGTGATCGTATTTATCGATGATATCTTGATCTATTCGCGGAAAAAGGAAGACCATGAGCATCATCTCATAGCCATCTTAGAGCTGCTAAAGGATGAGAAGCTCTATGCTAAGTTCTCGAAGTGCGAGTTTTGGATACGTGAAGTACAGTTCCTCGGTCACGTGGTAAATGAAAATGGAATTCATGTGGATCCCACCAAGATCGAGGCAATCAAGAATTGGGAAACTCTGAAGACGCCAACCGAGATCCGACAGTTTCTGGGTTTAGCAGTGTATTATCACAGATTCATTGAGGATTTCTCCAAGATCACTCAACCGGTGACCTCCCTAACTCAAAAGGATAAGAAGTACAAATGGGGAGATAAGCAAGAAGAAGCTTTTCAGCTGCTTAAGAATAAATATCATCTAGGAAAGGCAAACTTAGTAGCAGACGCCTTAAGTCGGAAGGAAAGGATCAAGCCCATAAGGGTTAGGGCTTTAGAGATGATTATTCAGACAGATCTCTCGTTGCGTATTCGTGTTGCATAGAAAGAAGCTCTTAAGAAAGAGAACATTAAGGCTGAATATCTCCGAGGAATGGAGAAAAAGTTGATACCCAACGAGGAAGGAACCTTGTATTTTATGGGACGTATTTGGGTTTCGCTTTTTGGTGGTCTTAGAGAGGTTATTTTTGATTAAGCTCATAAATCAAGGTACTCGATCCATCCAGGATCGGATAAGATGTACCAAGAATTAAAGGATTACTATTGGTGGCCAAGACTTAAAGGTGATGTTGCTGCTTATGTTGGGAAGTGCTTAACTTGTGCCAAGGTGAAGGCCGAGTATCAGAAGCCTTCAGGTCTTCTGCAACAGCCAGAAATACCCATGTGCAAATGGGAGCAGATTTCTATGGACTTCATCACAAAGTTACCCATAACTCCCAGAGGTCATGATACGATTTGGGCAATCGTCGACCGATTGATAAAGTCTGCGCACTTCTTGCTGATTAGAGAGAAGGATAACACTGGTAAGCTAGCTGAGCTTTACCTAAGGGAGATAGTTGCACGTCTTGGAGTGCCGATCTCGATAATATCGGACAGGGATGGTCGGTTTGTGTCAAGGATTTGGCAATCCTTCCAAGAAGCTTTTGGTTCTCAGTTGAATCTGAGTACTGCTTTTCACCCGTAGACGGATGGACAGAGCGAGAGAACTATTCAGACGCTAGAAGATATGCTACGTGCTTGTGTAATGGATTTAGGTGGCAGTTGGGATACTCATCTGCCTTTAGTTGAGTTCTCCTATAACAACAGCTACCATACAAGCATCCAAGTTGCACCGTTCGAGGCTCTCTACGGACGCAAGTGTTGATCACCTTTATGCTGGGCAGATGCAGGCGACAGACAGATGGTTGGTCCCGAACTAGTCCAAGAAACAACTGATAAGATCATGCAGATCCGAGAGCGCATCAAGGCGGCTCATGATCGACAGAAGAGTTATGCGGACCAAAGACGAAAACCCTTGGAATTTGAAGTGGGTGATATGGTTTTGTTAAAAGTCTCACCTTGGAAAGCTGTGGCACGCTTTGGGAAGCGTGGTAAGTTAAACCCACGATATATCGGGCCATTCAGAATTTTGGAAAGGGTTGGTACTTTAGCGTACAAGTTGGAGCTACCAGAAGAGCTAAATGGTGTTCATGATACATTTCATGTATCTAATCTGAAGAGAAGTCCAACACAAGAGACCGTGGTCATCCCTGCTGATGAAGTTCATATTGACGACACACTCCACTTTACTGAAGAACCCGTTGAGGTTACGGATTGGAAGGTTAACAAGACTCGGAGGAGTAGTGTTAAGCTTGTCAAGGTTCGTTGGAATGCACGTCACGGCCCAGAGTTTACTTGGGAGCGTGAAGATCGTATGAAAGCGAAATACCCATAATTGTGTATCTTATCCTGGATAAGATACATAGTTCAAAGCCTAGCTTTTAGTAGTGTCTTTTGTCGAGTCCTTATGGAACTCTAAACAATTTGAATGGTTTGTAATATGGATTTGAAGTCTCGGATTCCTGTTAAACAATGTTGGTTGTAATGTTTTAAAACTATCTATGGATGAACATCTTGGGTTTTATCATATAGTTTGTTTATTATGGTTGAATGCAATGATATTAAGCAAGTCACACATAATCACGCTTCCGCAAAAGTCAGGGTGTGACAGTTTGGTATCAGAGCTTCGATTGTAGCGAACTAGGATTCCTTCTCGAGTCTAGACTACAATCATTAGGGCTCTCATGAAAATATTTTTACAACATGTTTTCATTGCATACACAAAACACCCAGATCCATGGAATAAACGTTTTACAAAAAGGAAAGACAAGAAACACGAATGCAATCACAAACCCCAGACAGTCCGGTAGACTAGGGGATATAGAAGAGTTTCAGGAAGGATAATGTGAATACATGATTGAGTGATAACTGTCTCGATTGCATACTAAGTGATAGTGGTTAATATATGTGCACTTGTTATGATTGCTATGTTACAGGCATCATGTCTTCTTCAGAGAGCGGATTATCAGACGTTGATGATCCTATGGCTATCGTCTCAGATGATGAGATTGCACCTGAGCCGGAGATACTTACGTCAGACACTGAGAGTGACCCTGCCATACTATCGGATGGCGAGGACGACTTCCAGCCATTCGCGTTGCCCGACTTTGGCGATGATTTACCCCTTGCTGATGGTATTCTAGACGAGGATCCTTTTGTTATCCCCTTCCAGTCCATGATCATCTCATCATTGGGCATCTCGATGGTGAGCACATCATGGGTCCGATCCTCGATCCTGTTCCTCTCATGGTCATTCCTCCCGAGGATTGGCCTTTCGATGATTTATTTGATGATGACGTTGATTTGTTTGTTGATGGTCTTCCTGTTGATGCCCAGGGTGATGGAGAGATTGAAGAGGATGTTATTGCTGTCCCACCTCCTGAGATCCCTGTTGTTGAAATATCCTCTGATTCCAGCTTGCACTCGGTCTCAGATTCCTTTGAGTCTGTGACATCTTCAGCTTTACAGGCGGTCGGATTACAGCGTTACGCTACTGATTCTACCGATGACACGGCTATGTCAGCTGCACCATCTCCTCCACACGACCCCGAGCCTGGTCATGAGCTAGATCTTATTCCTGTTGATAAGCCTGATGTTGCACCTGCTGATCCTGAGCCTATACCTGACCCTGACCATGTTCCTTTTGGTTTACCAAACATTGCACCTCTTATTCCTGACCCAGTTCCTGCACTTGTTGACCCTCCAGTTGTTGAGCCATTTATTCCTCCACCCGCACCCACTGATGTTGCTCCTCTTCCTCCTCCTGTAGAGCCAGATGTCCATCGCACTAATTTGCCGATCATTTTCTTACAGGACATCCCTACACCCCCTCTAGGGGAAGGTACTTCAGGCTAGTACCCGCATGACGATCCTTTTGCTCCAGCAGCTTTTCCTCAGATCCCTCAGGCTGCACCTTCTGCTCCTTTCACTTCTTCACCGCTTGATGAGCCATTCCGATGGTTCCCACTGTATTCTATGCCGATCTCAGACCCCTATCATCCCTCCTATTTTGTTTGTTATACACGGGATGAGTTGCTTTTATCACTTCAGCTTCAGTTTGAGATTATGAGCCGTAGAGTTTTGGAGCTTGAGTTGACTCCGCGTCCCCTGCCATGTCCTTGTCAGCCTGCTTTTGTTCCCCCACGTTCATCACCGTCTCGTTTTGCACATCCACATGCTCCTCTTACTCCTTTTCCAGAGTTTGATGCTCGATTCCTTACTGTCGAGCAGCAGATCAGTTACTTACTCCGTCGTGTATACGAGCTCGAGGAGGAGCTTGCGCATGTTCACAGCTTGCTTTTCTTCCCTCCTCCTCCTCCTCCACCATCAGCATAGTTGGTTTTTGGTTTTATGCATATTGCATTACTTTTGGTGAGAGAACCACTATTGAGCCGAGATTGTGAAGCCTTTTGGAGACCACCTTTTGATCATGTGATTTTTGTATATTTATAGACCTATTGGACGAGGGTAGTGTGACCCTGTGTCCCTTTTGATGTGATACAACTTGTAAACATGTAACTGTGGTCGATGATTAATGAAAGCTCAAACGTCATGTTCTCACTAAACACATTGTTGGATTACTTGCTTATGTTGTGATTGTGTTGTTGCATGATTGCTTGCTATGGTAAATGCTATTATATATACGTACTATATATTTATTTAACGAATAAGACCTGACCTATCCGATCTTCTTCTTAGAAAATGCCTCCTCGATGGAACAATCAACTGCCCACGACCGAGGCAGAATTACAGGAACGCATCTCACAGGCAATCGCACAACATGAGGCCCTTCGCTCCGAACACAGCGAAGGAACCTCAGGGAATAACCCACCTAACGGTAATGTTTAAATCACCTAAGACACATTACAATACGTTTAGACATTTCTGAGTGTGCTTTGCTAATGCTTTCTGTGAATGATGTTGCTTGTGTACAGGCTGTACTTACAAGCAGTTTTTGGACTGCAAGCCTCTGAACTCCGATGGCACTGGAGGTGCCGTAGCTTTTGTGAGATGGGCTGAGAAGACAGATTCTGTTCTGCGGATGAGTAAATGTGCTCCAGAGCATCAGGTCACGTACATTTTTGGACTGTTTCTAGATGGGGCTCTGTCATGGTGGAACCTTCATGTAACATCTGTGCTTGTAATCATTGTGAACAGTTCGTTTATCAATAAAACAATGTTATTTGATCCCAATGTTTGTTTGGTTATGTTTTACATTTTTCATGTTTTGACTTTTGTTCAATTTCATACTCTATATCGCTTTCTGGAGAGTTATACGCAAACTGGTGCGTAAACATAATCAGTTTAATGCGACAAATACTCTGGAACATCAACATATACTTAACATACCTTAAATAACCTTTACATAACTTAGAAATAAGTTTTGAAGGCTTTGGTATGGCAAAAACAAGTTAATTTGCCTACAGGGACTAAATTTGACAAACTGCGAAAGTATGCCAATTTGAACTGTAACAGACATTTCGGAACATGACCATAAGTTAAACATACCATAAATATCCTTTACATAGCTTAGAAATAGGCTTTGAGGGGTTCGGTGTGCTAAAATAAACTTTTGGCTCATTCAGGGACTAAAAGTGTCAAAAAGTGCACAAGTTTGCACTTTCGCGCATAACTTACGTTCTGAATACATCCGGACATCCAAAAATTTATTTAAGCACTAAAATATTTTATTTTAGTGTTTGGCATGAGAAAAATCCATTCGTCGCGCAATTTGGATCGTTTTTCGCGCTTATGCGCCTTCCGTCGTAATTAAGCGAACATCGCGATTGTACGGCCAAACGAACCGACATCCTAGATATTTTTGAGCACATTTTAAGTTCCCTATACTTTAACTTCATTTTAGAGCTTTGAAATGGGGTTAACGGGCCTTAAACGTGTCGGAAATGGCTTTATTGCATAACAGGGACCAAAACTGACAATTCTGCATAGTTGATGGCTTACGGACCGTAAGCCATCACCTTACGGTCCGTAAGGGGTCTCCAGAACAGCAGAATGCAGAAACATTGAATCTGGCCTTTCCACCTTTTTCACTTGTCTCTTCAGTATAATGAGGGGCCAATTGTGGTGTTCCATGGAAATTTCAACAAATGTAGGGTTGAGATCAAAGCACGTTATTCGATAAACGATCCTAACGGTTCTACCACATCAATAAATACCCACCAACATCACAACTCAAAACCCACTTGAATTCTGATTTTTTTTCTCTAAGTTGGGGTGTTCTATCACTTCATACCTGAGAAATATTTGGAAATCAAAGCTTTCGGGGACCCTTTGTGCCGTTTGATATCCGTGATCTCTAGCATTGTTTGGTTGTTACTCAAGGACTACTAAGCAATCTCAAGTGAGTACATAGACCCCTCTTTTACTGTTTTCAAACTGTTTTGGGGTGAAACACATGTGCCTACTTGTTACTTTCATGCTTTCCTGTTTTCACATCATATGCTTGCTATGTTCATTAGTACACTTATAGTACATGATTTACTTTACATTTCTGCTATGTATGTTGACTGATAGCTTGCTAGCACATTGATTTACATGACTTTTCTGCTTCGTATGTTAACTTAGCATACTTAGTACATTGTTTTCATATAACATGTTCACATTTGCTATGACATTTGGTTTGCACAAACGGGACTTATATACGTTCATTAACATTAGCTACGCGCCTCGGTAGTAAGTACTGGTACCATAGGACTTGACAAATCCCATTCCTGACATTCCGGGTTTGTTTGGATGTAAGGAATGACTGAATCTGAAAACATTTCTTTTGATAACCTTGACTTAGGGTTATCCGACTGTCCCAAGGCTTGAATGTATGCGTTAACTTACCACATAAGTGTTTGTATCAATGTAACATGCATTACTTTGCAAAACATAACTTTTTGATATATTCAAAATACTTTGTTTTGTACATTTTTACAATTGGTTTATGTAACAACACATTACTTACCAGACATAACATTTGCTACACATTACTTGACTACATTTGGACTATTAACATTTGATATGATTTATACAAGGACTTTTGACAATTGGTTTAAACATAGACTTTATACATTGGTGGTTTGTTTAAGTGACTTAAGTAACGAGATGTGAGTAATATGATACAAGCATGGTGGATACGCCGCTGGTACTTCCTATATATAAGTGTTTGTATTATATTACATATCATAGCGTTATTTAAATCATTCAATTTGGATTTATACATTTTACACAAGTAACACGATTCTCACAAGACTTTGGTTTACAAACAATTTACTTTATACAACTCATTTTACTTGGTTATACATTTAACCATACATTATTCTTTTATTTATACATATCATTTGATCTTATCGCTTTTTAAATGATTTACAAAACAAAACAATTTACAAGGTTCATGACTGACTTTTGCTAAACAACTTTTTCTAAACTTATAAGTCATGAATCCTATTTTCACAAAACCTATGTATCTCACAGGCATTTTTATACTGACGTACCTATTTTCACATGTGTTTTCAGGAGCTTTTGCATAGGATGATGATCGTGACACTAGGGTGGACCTGTGCATTAGAGACTTAAAATGAAGATAGACTTAGTTTAATTATGTTATGTACTCTTTGTTTCGTGTTAAAGACAATGTTACCCTCTTGTTGATAAATAAAACGTAACTTTAATCTCCATGGTTGTGAAACAATTAATTCTGTTGCAACACTCCCCGACGTTTCCGCCACGTTTTGTTGTCCTACGTGGTCGGGGTGTGACACTTCAGGTTCAAACTTTGGGTGAGGCTGCTGTGTATGCGTTGTCATGGGATGAGTTGAAAGAGCTGATACGTAAGAAGTATTCTTCGAGAGCTGAAATTCAGAAGTTGGAGACTGAATTTTGGAATCTGAAGATGGAAGGTCCTAAGATAGCTAAGTACGTGCAAAGATTTCATGTTTTGTCTCGTGTTGTCCCCTATTTGGTAGAACCAGAGTTCAAGAGGATCGAACGTTTTATCTGGGGATTAGCACCCCAGATTCTCAGCATGGTAACTGCTTCTAAGCCTCCAACAATCACTGAGGCAATCAACTTGAGTGTGGCATTGACTGAAGAAGCAATTAGGTTGGGTAAGTTCACGATTTCTGAGGCCAAGAAGAAGGAGACTCACATAGAGTCGTCTGGAGAAAACAAAAGGAAGTTTTCGAATTTCAAGAAAGGTACTCGTGCGAACAACAACAGTGCCAACAAGCGTAGGGACGCTAATCCGCCAGTTGAGGCACAAGCTGGCGCTGCAAATGCTGAGAATAGGGGAAAAGGGTATATGGGCACCCTGCCCAAATGTGATGTATGTCAGTTTCATCATGCTGGTCGATGCAGAGTTGGGAAGTGTGAAACTTGTGGAAGGGTTGGTCATTCTAAGGAGACATGCTGGTATGGAACCAGACGTGGAAACGGTGGGCAAGGAGGAAATGGAAATGGTAATGGTAACCGTGGTGGAAATGGTTATGGGAATAGAAATCAGGGAGGAAACAATAATCAGGGAGGTAATGGAAACCGGAATGGAAATGGAAACCAAGCGGGAAATGGAAACCGCTGAGGAAATAATAACAACAATCAGGGTGGTACTGGAAAAGGACGCGGTTAAGGTTGCTCTGGTTGCGGTGATGTAGGGCACTTCAAGTGGGATTGCCTAAAGAATAACCAAGCTCGTGGAAGAGTGTTCAACATTGGAGCTAGGGAAGCTCGCCAAGATCCGAACGTAGTCACTGGTACGTTCCGTATCAACCAGCATTTTGCATCTGTGCTATTTGATACCGGTGCCGACTATAGCTTCGTATCTCTAGAGTTTAAGAATATACTTGGTTTAGTAGCAAGTAAGTTAGACATCCCGTACTCGATAGAACTAGCTAATGGGAAGCTAGTAGAAGCCAAGGAAGTGATTAGAGGCTGTGTGATAGAGCTTGGAGAGCGTGAGTTCTCGATAGATCTTCTGCCAGTTGAATTGGGAAGCTTCGACATCGTAGTTGGGATGGATTGGTTATCGAGTAATCAAGCTGAGATTGTATGCCATGAGAAGATTATCCGCATCCCGATGGCGAATGGAGAGACGATCGCGATTCATGGGGAGAAGCAGGATACGCCTCTACGGATTATTAGTTTTTTGAAGGCACGAATGTTTTTGCGTAAAGGATGTGTTGCCTTCTTAGCTCATGTTGTGGACAAAGAGGCCGAAGAACCGAAGCTCGAAGATCTCCCTGTGGTAATGGAATATCCTGAAGTCTTCCCTGAAGACTTGCCAGGATTACCTGCTCAACGACAAGTCGAGTTCCGTATTGACTTGGTTCCAGGCGCCGCACCTGTAGCCAAGGCACCTTATCGACTTGCGCCTTCAGAGATGCAAGAGTTGTCAACGCAGCTTCAAGAACTACTAGATAAGGGATTCATAAGACCAAGCTTCTCGCCTTGGGGAGCTCCAGTGCTGTTCGTCAAGAAGAAGGACGGTAGTTTTCGAATGTGTATCGACTACCGAGAGCTAAAGAAGTTAACCATCAAGAATTGGTATCCCTTTCCGAGGATTGATGATTTATTCGACCAACTTTAGGGATCAAGTTACTATTCCAAGATCGATCTTCGATCATGTTATCACCAGCTGCGGATTCAGGAAGAAAGTATACCGAAGACTGCCTTCAGAACTCGTTATGGACATTACGAGTTTCTAGTGATGCAGTTTGGGTTGACAAATGCGCCGGCAGTGTTTATGGATTTGATGAATTGGGTTTGCAAGCCATATCTCGATAAATTCATGATCGTATTTATCGATGATATCTTGATCTATTCGCGGAAAAAGGAAGACCATGAGCATCATCTCAGAGCCATCTTAGAGCTACTAAAGGACGAGAAGCTCTATGCTAAGTTCTCGAAGTGCGAGTTTTGGATACGTGAAGTACAGTTCCTCGGTCACGTGGTAAATGAAAATGGAATTCATGTGGATCCCACCAAGATCGAGGCAATCAAGAATTGGGAAACTCTGAAGACGCCAACCGAGATCCGACAGTTTCTGGGTTTAGCAGGGTATTATCGCAGATTCATTGAGGATTTCTCCAAGATCGCTCAACCGCTGACCTCCCTTACTCAAAAGGATAAGAAGTACCAATGGGGTGATAAGCAAAAAGAAGCTTTTCCGCTGCTTAAGAATAAGCTTTGCGATACACCTATATTATCCCTACCCGAAGGCACCGATGACTTTGTGGTCTATTATGATGCCTCGCGTCAGGGATTGGGCTGTGTGCTAATGCAACGCCAGAAGGTTATCGCTTATGCTTCGCGCCAACTAAAGGTCCATGAGAAGAACTACACCATGCATGATTTGGAGTTAGGCGCGGTGGTGTTTGCTTTGAAGATTTGGCGACATTATCTGTATGGTACTCGATGTACTATTTTTACAGATCACAAGAGTCTTCAGCACATATTCGATCAGAAAGAGCTTAATATGAGACAACGACGATGGGTTGAGTTGTTAAATGAGTATGACTGCAAGATTAAATATCATCCAGGAAAGGCGAATGCGTTAGCAGACGCCTTAAGTCGGAAGGAAAGGATCAAGCCCATAAGCGTTAGGGATTTAGAGATGATTATTCTGATAGATCTCTCGTTGCGTATTCGTGCTGCACAGAAAGAAGCTCTTAAGAAAGAGAACATTAAGGCTGAATATCTCTGAGGAATGGAGAAAAATTTGGTACCCAACGAGGAAGGAACCTTGTATTTTATGGGACGTATTTGGGTTCCACTTTTTGGTGGTCTTAGAGAGGTTATTTTTTATGAAGCTCATAAATCAAGGTACTCGATCCATCCAGGATCGGATAAGATGTAGACTTAAAGGTGATGTTGCTGCTTATGTTGGGAAGTGCTTAACTTGTGCCAAGGTGAAGGCCGAGTATCAGAAGCCTTCAGGTCTTCTGCAACAGCCAGAAATACCCATGTGGAAATGGGAGCAGATTTATGTGGACTTCATCACAAAGTTACCTAGAACTCCCAGAGGTCATGATACGATTTGGGTAATCGTCGACCAATTGACAAAGTCTGCGCACTTCTTGCCGATTAGAGAGAAGGATAACACTGGTAAGCTAGCTGAGCTTTACCTAAGGGAGATAGTTGCACGTCATGGAGTGCCGATCTCGATAATATTGGACAGCGATGGTCAGTTTGTGTCAAGGATTTGGCAATCCTTCCAGGAAGCTTTTGGGTATCAGTTGAATCTGAGTACTGCTTTTCACCCGCTTACGGACGGACAGAGCGAGAGAACTATTCAGACACTAGAAGATATGCTACGTGCTTGTGTAATGGATTTAGGTGGTAGTTGGGATACTCATCTACCTTTAGTTGAGTTCTCCTATAACAACAGCTACCATACAAGCATCCAAGCTGCACCGTTCGAGGCTCTCTACGGACGCAAGTGTTGATCACCTTTATGCTGGGCAGATGCAGGCGACAGACAGATGGTTGGTCCTGAACTGGTCCAAGAAACAACTGATAAAATCATGCAGATCCGAGAGCGCATCAAGGCGGCTCGTGATCGGCAGAAGAGTTATGCGGACCAAAGACGAAAACCCTTGGAATTTGAAGTGGGTGATATGGTTTTGTTAAAAGTCTCACCTTGGAAAGGTGTGGCACGCTTTGGGGAGCGTGGTAAGTTAATCCCACGATATATCGGGCCATTCAGAATTTTGGAAAGGGTTGGTACTATAGCGTACAAGTTGGAGCTACCAGAAGAGCTAAATGGTGTTCATGATACATTTCATGTATCTAATCTGAAGAAAAGTCAAACACAAAAGACCGTGGTCATCCCTGCTGATGAAGTTCACATTGACGACACACTCCACTTTACCGAAAAACCCGTTGAGGTTACGGATTGGAAGGTTAACAAGACTCGGAGGAGTAATGTTAAGCTTGTCAAGGTTCGTTGGAATGTATGTCATGGCCCAGAGTTTACTTGGGAGTGTGAAGATCGTATGAAAGCGAAATACCCACCCCAACTCCCCTGCAGCTAATAGTAAAGCTTAAAATTTCGGGATGAAATTTTCTTAACAGGGGTAGAATGTAACAATAGTCAAATTTGCATGTATCTGTACAACTATTAAACAATGATTAGTGCTTAATGACTGTGCTGAATTACAATTAATGACTTGAATTGCTTTCTGATTTTTGTTATCATACATACATGTGCATCATATATTGCAAATGTCATATCATTATTGCTTGCAACACTTATTGGTTCAAATGATGCACGAAACAAAGATAGAACAGTTATCAGATAAAGCAGAAAAATAATGACGGAGTTCAATACATAGACAAACATGGTATTGAGACACAGAATGTGCCAGAAACCAAGAGTTACACTAGTATAGTGTGTAGGAAAGTAAGGATCATAAAACTGCCTTCCTAGAGATAGTTTATGTGCCGGAAAGTGCCAAAAACTCACACAAATTGCTGAATTCAGCAAAAATCAGCAAAATTCAACATTTAAACAACCTAATATCTTCAGAAATATGGTTAAATGGTCCAGAATGTTTTCCTAAGTGTCAGGAATCAAAACTGTCACAAAAGGTAACATAAAGCACACTAAACTGCATAGTTTAGCACCCTAACGAACCGGTAACCAACCGAACAACCGGACACTACCTGAAACACCAAATTTTCACTAGAAGCATTGTTTTAACATTTCTGAGCTAGTTATGGTCCCCGAACATCATAACACACTATATAACATCCTAATAACTAAACACCTAACTATAACACTTAGATTTCGACCATAAACCTTAACTTATCTTTACAAACTAACCAAGACCCCTCCCTTTGTTGGACGGTTAGACAAGGGTGGCCCACCCTTGATTTCTTTTAATTATATATGTGATTTTGTCACTGGTCCATGAAACACATTAACCATAATACTCACACCTGTTGGTGGACATTATAAGACTAACCTATAGATCATAACACATCATTCTCACAACTCACAAACACTTCACTATTCTCCCTTCCCTCTCCCTTGTCTTAGGCCGAGAACCACACACCACACAACCACCTTCATCTTTCAATCTTCATCCAATCTCTACATATACAAAGGTGTAAGAAGCAATACAAAGAAGCTAGGAGCACTTGGAAGTTAAAGGACCTCTTATACAAGCTTTTAACCACCTCATCTTCATCTTGTGATCATCCCTAGCCTTGATCTAGTAGTAAGATCATCTACACTCCATTTTACATCTTAAATAATTGGTTAAAGAATGATACAAGTAACTTAACATGAAGAACACTATGAATCAAGAACATGAATCTTAAACATAAGCTTAAAAATCATAAGAATACATGTTGTTAAGTGTTGTTATGCTTCTTGATTGTTTGTGTTTATGATGTTAAACATTATATGATCTTGCTAGATGGTGATTAAAGACATAATCTAGCAAGATGAGAGGATGATTATGTTGTAGATCAAAGTAATCATCCATATGTAAAGCATGAACTTGAAGTATAAATTGTTTTCTTGAAAAAATGATCAAAGTGTGATGTAGATCATATAAATGGATGATTTCAAAGAAAAATTCTTCAAGAAACTATGTTAAAAATGCAAGATTTACATAAACTTGGTTCTTAAAGAAATTAACCACATTTTTAGTGGTTAATCAAGTGTAGGATCATGTATTTAACAAGAAAAACTCAAGAAGAAATATTTTTAGAAAAAGGATTTACAAGTTGTAAACATCTATACCCTTCAAAAATGATGTTTTTTAAATAAACAACCACACTTTAAAGGGTAACTAAGCTTACTCAACACAATAATAAGTTACTACAAATTTTTATAAATTTTCAAGTTCATGAAGTAGTGATTATGGCTTGATTTTGGCAAATTAGTAAGTATTGGTTGATTTGTTGTTGATTGTGATGATTTACAAAAGAAAATGCTATGATTTGAAAGCATGGGAACCTCCATTTTTAAGGGGAAACTATGGCCAAATTTTTCTAAAAACTAAACACTTAGAAAATATTTTTAAACAAATATTTACAAGTATATTTTTAACCATGATTTTCATATAAAGTTTGCCATAATTTTGTCACAATAGGTTATAAATATTGGAGGTTGGTTTTTGATAATAAAAGTGACTAAATATGTATTTAGGAAAATATATATTTAGATGTCACCATGTGTGTGATTATTTGTATATTATGTGTATTAGTTTTATTATTTTAGGACTTGAAATAATATAACTCACCAAAATACCAAGAAATTACAATCCAAAATATTACCAAAATTCCAAGAAATAAATACATAATTTATACCCAAAATATTGGAGAAACTGAACAAGGAATATAACTTACAAAAATATTCCGGAATTTAAATTCATAAGTATATTTTGGTAAATGGTATTTTGGACATCAAGAGGACAAAAATAAGATTTTTACAAAAATATATATGTTTTCTTGGAGTTATTAGAGGATATATTATTTATATATATTTTCTCAAATAAATATAGAATACATAATTTTTAAGTGAAAAATGGATTTATATATATATTTTCTAAAGATAATCTTGAAAATATATTATTTTTGAGATTTATAAGAAAATATAATTATTTTTGCCAAGGGAAAATTATAAATAATTTTTCTATGTAATTTTTCTTAAAATATATATTATTTTAAGAATATAAATTTTGGTGAATTTTTATTAGAAATAATATTCCAGAAAAATTTATTCAAAAATTAAGTATAAGGATACTTAATTAACACAATAAGAATACGTATTCTCGTACGTATAATTATACACCGGAATACGCCACCGATACTTGGCAAAAATACACAAGTATAAGAATACGGGTATGAATACACCCATCCTTGGGAAGTTAACATGTACAAATACATAAAAGTGTCAAGTTAAAATATATTATTTTAACTAATATTCCAAAGTTTAATAAATATAATTTAAGTTAAAATATTTATTATTTTAACAAATAATTATATAACTTGGAATAATGTTGAAGACACAAAGAAACGTAGCTCAAAGACACTAAATAAGACTAAGTCAAGGCACGACCCACCCGTCTAATAAACCGTAGTACGTTGTAGGTAGTCATGCACACAAGTAACAGCTTTGGGTTACATTGGATTCAAGACGCAAGACTGTGAGTTCGTGCCCCCCTTTTCTTTTAACTGTTTTCAGTTTTATAACTTTGGGGGTGAAATGCGTGTTACAAAATGTTTACAAACGTTTACAAATGGTATGGTTAGCTAAGGAATGAACTGTTAGATCATGTGAATTGGTAGGCGCACACTTAAGACCATTAATCCTCGTATAAAGACCGAGGGACATGAGTGATAAATCTATTTGGGTGTAGCGAGCCCACACCCATGAGGACCGGGATTTGGCCCATGAGGTGACTATGTCTTCCAGCCGGAAGCCCGGTACAAAATCTGCTAGGTTTGAGCCTTCCTACGCCGCTACACACATTTTAATGGCCTTGCAAACCATTAATTGATCTGTTTCCTTGTTTGCTTTCATACCGGGTTTAGAAATACATACATACTCACAATGGTTACAAAGTTTGTTTTGAGATCACTTACAAAACACATGAACTCGCTCAACTTTTGTTGATGTTTTCAAACTACATGTATTTCAGGAAAGTAAATACGGATCTATCCGACGCTGAAGTTTTCAAGTCATGTCTTTAAATAAAAGATGTCATCTGGTGTCTAAGGGTTTGGATTGTGTATCTTATCCGGGATAAGATACATAGTTCAAAGCCTAGCTTTCAGTAGTGTCTTTTGTCGAGTCCTTATGGAACTCTAAACAATTTGAATGGTTTGTAATATGGATTTGAAGTCTCGGATTCCTGTGAAACAATGTTGGTTGTAATGTTCTAAAACTATCTATGGATGAACATTTTGGGTTTTATCATATAGTTTGTTTGTTATGGTTGAATGCAATGATATTAAGCAAGTCACACATAATCACGCTTCCACAAAAGCCAGGGTGTGACATCGCGGCTGCGAAGACCCTCTCCTTTTCTCTCGCGGGCCGCGAGCAAGTGCCCAGTAACGAAAAAAAAGACAGCTGCATGTAATGCAGCCTTGTTCCCCAATCAAACCACCATGCAGCCTAATTTCGATACAAGGAGCTTGTAGATGGTTTTTAAAAACCTCTAGGACACTTGTGATGATCAGAGGATGCCTAAATACACCTGGAATGATCTTGGAACACCTTGAATTAGTATAAATAGGCGCAATTTTCCTTCATTTGAACTTACACCTTTCAAAATTACTTCTCTTCTCACTTCTCTGAGGTTCCTGATCGAAAAGGAAGCTCCTCCTAGTCTAATCTTCGAGCTAGGACCTGTTGTAAGTGTCCTTAGCCACTCTAGTTTGGTTTTTATGCATTTAAAAGCTGAAAGTCAAAGTTGCCGCTAATCGGCTTTGACTTTCGGATTAGACCTAAACGGTCTAGCCATTGTTCGAGGCGAATATGGCTACGTGATCGTAATTAGGTAGGTGTTAATCCCTCAAAAGGGCACCTCCTAATTACCACGTTTACTTAGTTAATTGTCGGGTCAAAGTAATTAAAATGAAAAGTCAAACTGGTCAGTTTTTAAATAAATTTAAATCTGATTATGTAGAGGTTATCAAACATGTTTTATCACTTTAATAACTTGGTAAACATTATTAGAACATGTCTAAACATGTTCAACCTGACAATTCTAAGTTTAAGCTCGGTTCGCAACCGAAAGTCGCAAAAGCTTGACTTTTGCTTTGACTTTCAGTTCTGAACCGAATTAGCTTAATTTCTTTATGCATTAGGGTTCCTTTGTGACCATGTTATGTTGTAGCATAAGCCTCTGAGGTTATATTAACATGGTCATTTAGTAATCTGAGTTTATATGCATGTTTTCGAAATTATGCTTATTGTTGACTAGTATGCCCTTTTGTCTAAAAATGAGGTTTTTAATATAAATGAACATGCAAATGGATTAGGTACTGATTAGTAAAAATATTTAGAATGTTTTGACACTTACATTTTGGTCATAAACTGAAGTTATACAATTAATCAAAAATTATGCTTTTATAAGGACTATAATGCCCTTTAGCATGCAAAACAAGTTTTAAACATAATTTTGGCATAAAACTCTTTACCTACTTTTGTGATATCATATTTAGGACCTATTGGGATGTTGGGTCAGATTATATACTGACCTTAACCTTGAGTTCTCGTATAAAGCCTATAAATGACGATAATACCCTTTTTGCAAATAAAATGAGTTTTAAATATAATTAACATGCAAAACCTTTTGCTACCGATATATTATGAAAAATAAAATATTTTGACCACTCAAAGCTGGTCAACATCTCAGAATCACTTAAACCTCGAAATTATCGTCATATATCGACTTTTACGCTAATTAAATGCATAGTATGGTTTTAAACCATATTTAGCACCCAAGACTTGTTACCTACTGACTTTATAAATAATTTTAAGTGTTTTTATAGTAGGTATAAGTCATGAACTCAGAATACCGAATAAGTCCCTAAAAGCATATTTGAAATGACCAAAATGCCCTTTCGAGGCATAGTTTGGCCATAAATCATAAACCACACATATGTATGATATCCTACTGTTATAATATCATAAATTAAATGTTTTTACAGAATGTTTATGACCAGAACTTCAGTTTATCTATAAACCCCTTTTATAAACCTTAAAATGATCAAAATGCCCTTATGGGGCTAAATTCGGTTTTTGATAAACTAAATAAACATACCATTACTCATCCCAAATGTTTTTGATTTGGGTTTCAGCCATCCCTAATGTCTTAGGTCATGTATGACACACCATGGTTTATGATACACTATGTGAGTCATGTTAATGAACCAGGTCAGAAACGTCTGGTGACGTCAGCAGCAGCACCTGCTGACAACATCAACTGCTAATGAGGTTAGCAATGGCTCTAACATAAAACAACTAGCTCGAGCCAATAGAAACTTTTTGAACCAACTATTGGTTTCCGGTCATTTGTACTTGACCAACCGTTTGTTGGTCAGTTGTAGTTGTTTCGCATTAGTTGAGTTGAAACAATAGACATGTTCTTGTCAAAACAAGAAACCGAAAAATCTGCATTGAAGACATTCAATAGTTTTTATTTTTCATTTAATTCATACATGTTTCAACATCAAGTCAATTATATGTAGTAAGGGTCCTTAGTTGCAAACATACTTCACATATGTCACACCCCCAAATTCCACATGCGGAGTACCACCGCTTGGAGGCGTGACTGACCAGGATCCAGCCACCAATTATACTGAGCATTGATCAACGGTAAAAATATTCACCAACTGTCACACCCCTTTCTACGGCGGAAGCACGAAGTGTGATCATGAAAGGTTCTCATTGCATACGAAGAGTAAACATACTACATGCTCAAGAAAATAACTTCAAATACCATAATTTGAAAACATACATTAGCGTTTACATCGCTAAGTCGCATAAAGCATTGTCTTAAAAGTTTACAACTTTATTTATAGATAAACATAAGCGACATCCACGAGCATGGGTAAGACCGCGCGCACATCCACTTCTAATTACCTGAAATACATGTGAGTTTTGGAAAAACGTCAACATAAAGTTGGTGTGAATTCATGCAGTTTTAGTTTTTCACGTTTGTATACTTTGTATGAAAACATAGTTTACGTCATGTAAAAATCAAGTTTTCATATATAAATCCAGTTTCATGTGTACACCACGTACACATGTATAATTCAATTTCTTCTTGAGTACCCCACGTACTCAAGTATAATTCTCATTTTCTTGAGTACCCCACGTACTTCAAGTATAATTCAATTTTTAGTATGGTATGTAATTAAAATATTCCTGTAAATATCAGGATTGTTAATGGGTTGCAAAGCCATTAACATGTGACACGACATAGGAAGTCACCAAACCTAAGGCATTTAATTGGTATTTTCTGAGACACAAAAGCACTACTCGATTCTCGCCCTCACCGAGAGTGTGGCTGCCAGGCACCCGTTAGATCTAACCTTTTGTTCTGCGGTCTAAGTATGTACACGATTAATGGTGCTTCTGTACCCTATTCGTGACACTATTTCTCATAACGCATCCTACTTGGTTCTCGTCCTCACCAAGCGCGTTTCTTTTTATCATTTCTCATAACGCATCCAACTTGGTTCTCGTCCTCACCAAGTGCGTTTCTTATTATCTTATATTTTGTCACACTTGGTTCTCGTTCTCACCAAGTGTACTTCTTATATTTATATCATACCAATTATAAATATTGTACTTTTGTACATGTATTTCACCCCCGAAGTTATAAAAACTGAAAACAGTTAAAGAAAAGGGGGAGCATGAACTCACAACTTTGCGTTCCTTGCGTCGTAAACTTCACCGGATTTGCTTAATTAACGTCGTAACCTATACGCGTTTTCTTAACGTTAGTCACTAGACTTGCGTCGCACAAGTACAGTCACTCTCTTTTGTATATATTCTTGTGTTAAAAATATTCTATATTTTTAACTACGTATCTTACTTATATTATTTTCTCTAAAATTAATATAAGTATCTTGTATTTTTGCACTTTGCACCCGAATTATGTATCTTGTATGTTGTATGTGTATTTTCATGATTATACTCCTCATGAGCATTTAGTGTATTTTTAAGTCTTAATACACTAGCACTTATAACACATACTATATACACTTAGCACAAAAGTTGGTGATCAAATAATATATATTTTTCTTTCAAAAATATATACTTAATATCCATTTTTATTCTTGAAAAATCACCATTTCTTATCACCAAAAATTAGGGAAACCTTGGTAATACTGTTAAATACATTTTTAGGGAATACGTTTCTCAAAAACTTATATTTTTCTAAGTGTCAAAATTTATAAAAATTTTGACAGAGTTTCCCCTAAAAATGGACGTTTCCCATGTTTTCAAAACATGTGTTTATTTTCTTTTAAATCGTCATCGATCATCAACAACAATTATCAACAATAATCCTCAACAATAGTCACTAATTTCTCCATTTCATGAACTTGAATATTTACAAAAATGTGTAGTAACTTACTAGCACATTTAGTAAGTCTTGTTATCTTTAAAAATAATTTTAGTTTCTTAAAAACTTTATTTTTAAAGAATATGAAGTTTCACAACTTCTAGTCGAGATTCGCAAAAATATTTCTTTGTTAAATTTTTCCTTGTGACACAAGTGTCTACACACTTGTTTATGTACTAAAATGCTTTTAGTTCGGATAAGATCCGGGTTTTAACAAAACTAATATTTTTGCTTGGTTCTTCTGAAAAACCACTTGTAGATCTTTAGATCTACATGTTTAGAGTCTTATTTTACAAGGAAAATTACTTTTACACAAGTTCATGTCTTATGAATGGATGGATTCATCATCCTTTAGCTTTCTAACTTTTACATCCTACTAGTTCATGCTCTCAAACATGGACTAGTATGTCTAGATGATGATCCATCTTGTTTTTACTAATAACAACATCAAATAATAACAATCATACAAGATTCACATGATTTACACACATATCTACTCTTTATCCAACTAGTTTATCTTTCTTTCAAGACTTTTAGTTATATTCTTGTGTGTTCTTGCTTTTTAACCAATAAACTTCTTATTAACCACTTTAATCATGAACAAGGAAGTGTTTTAGAGCACTTACTACTAGCACAAGGCTAGGGAAGTTCAAGAGTGCAAATGAGGTGGATAAAAGCAAATGGAGAAGGTCCTTCAAGTTCCGTTGCTTCCACACCTCCTAACTTAGCCTCTTACACCTTGGAGTCACCTTAGATTGCTTGATATGAAGCTTGCAATGGATGTGTGGGTGTGTATGGTTTGGGCCGTAGCCAAGAGAGGAGGAAGAAGGGAGTTTTGGTGTTGTGTAGTGTGTGTGAGGATATAGGTGATGGTTTACTTATAACCATTTAATTCTTGTAACCAAAGGGTCTTGTGTTCCCAAGTACTAGACATGATCTTACATCAAATCTCTACAAATCTTGTGGGATCAAATGAAGATCTTGAAGTAGGCCATGTGGGCCGATTTTAAGCATGGGGGAGGGGGTCTAGTTGTAACATTCAAGATCTTAATTAGATTTACCAAATCTAAGTGTATCAAAGTGAATCTATGAAAGATCTTGTGAATCTAAAAGAGATCTATGAAAGATCATGTAAGATTTAAGGGATCTTGGCAAGATTATTATAGATTTGGAAAGATCTAGTAAATATTTGGATGTTCCGGGTAATATCCAGTTGTTCGGTTAGATACCGATTCGTTAAAGTGCTAAATTACACTTTTTAGTGTCGTTTAAGTACCTTTCTTGTACTCTTTCAATTCCCAACACTTAGGGAAATATTCTGGATAATAAAACGACATTTCTGCATAATATTTATATGTCTAAATGCTGATTTATTGCTGAATTATATAAATTCTGCACTTAAAGTGTGTTTCGGGTGCTTTTTAGTGCTTATTTTTGCTTTCGTATTGCATATATATTAACCCTTGTATGTACTCTTGGGTTTTAATGCATTCTTGTTGTCGGACCTACACCTAGGCTCCAATTTTATTGTCTGACTGCTTTCTGCAGTTCTGTTGACACAGTGTGTCTTACCGGTGAGTTTACTATTATTTTTGACGCAACACTCTTGTTTATGCATAAAGCAATATTTTGTAGTATACAACGTGCATGAATTCACTTGTTTAGTACGAAATCAGGTATTGCTGACAATTAAGCACATAATTGCAGTCATTAAGCAATAATTAATGTGTACGGAAATTACCGGGTTGGGCCAGTTGTCACAGTCTCCCCCCGTTAAAAGAATTTCGTCCCGAAATTCAGGCTGAACTCACTCTCGCTGGAGTCTTCTTGAATAGGTGGGGATACTTTTTCTTGAACTGGTCTTCACGTTCCCATGTGTACTCGGGTCCGTGCTTAGAGCTCCAACGTACTTTGACAAGTTTTACGCTGCTCCTCCTGGTCTTGTTGACTTTCCAGTCGGTAACCTCAACGGGTTTTTCTGTAAATCGGAGGGCTTCATCAACATGCACTTCATCCATCGGGATGATCACGCTTTCTTGTGTTGGACTCTTCTTCAGGTTGGATACATGAAACGTATCATGTACTCCGTTAAGTTCTTCCGGTAACTCCAACTTGTACGCCATGGTACCAATTCTCTTCAATATTCTGAATGGTCCGATATATCGTGGATTTAGCTTTCCGCGCTTTCCAAATCTGACTACGCCCTTCCAAGGTGAGACTTTTAACAACACCTTGTCTCCCACCTTGAATTCTACTGATTTTCTTTTCGGATCAGCGTATGTCTTTTGTCGATCTCGAGCCGCCTTAATGCGCTCTCGGATCTACGCAATCTTGTCGGTTGTCTCTTGTACAAGTTCAGGACCAACCATACGCTTATCTCTGGCATCTGCCCAGCATAAGGGCGATCGGCATTTGCGGCCATACAGAGCTTCGAACGGTGCGGCTTTTATGCTCGTATGATAACTGTTATTGTAGGAAAACTCAACTAAAGGTAGATGAGTATCCCAGCTGCCGCCTAGATCCATGACACATGCGCGGAGCATATCTTCTAACGTTTGTATAGTCCATTCGCTCTGGCCGTCTGTTTGCGGATGGAATGCCGTGCTTAGATCTAACTGAGATCCAAAGGCTTCCTGAAATGATTGCCAGATTCTCGAGACAAAGCGTCCATCTCTGTCTGAAATGATTGAGATTGGCACTCCATGACGTGCCACAATTTCTCTTAAGTATATTTCAGCAAGCTTTCCAGTGCTGTCTTTCTCTCGGATCGGTAGGAAATGTGCAGATTTCGTTAACCGATCAACTATTACCCATATCATATCGTGCCCTCTCGGGGTCCTGGGTAATTTCGTTATGAAGTCCATCGAGATTTGTTCCCACTTCCACACGGGAATCTCTGGTTGTTGTAGTAGGCCGGACGGTTTCTGATATTCTGCCTTAACCTTGGCACAGGTTAGGCATTTTCCAACATAAACAGCAACGTCGCTCTTGAGTCTCGGCCACCAATAATATTCTTTCAAGTCTTGATACATTTTGTCCGACCCTGGATGGATCGAATATCTCGATTTGTGGGCTTCATTAAGGATGACTTCTCGTAGGCCACCGTAGAGTGGAACCCAAATACGCTCCTTGAAGTATAAGGCTCCCTCTTCGTTTGGCACCATGTATTTCAGCATACCCCGTAGGTATTCAGCTTTACGGTTCTCTTCTTTAAGAGCTTCTTGTTGTGCATCACGAATGCGTGCAGTGAGGTTCGTTCGAATCGTCATTTCCAATGCTCGAACCCTTAGGGTCTTAACCCTTTCTTTTCGGCTCAACGCGTCCGCTACAACGTTCGCCTTTCCAGGATGGTACTTAATCTCACAGTCATAATCATTCAGCAGCTCGACCCAACGTCGCTGGCGCATATTCAATTCCTTCTGATCAAATATGTGTTGTAAGCTTTTGTGATCTGTGAAGATTGTACATCGAGTACCATATAAATAATGTCGCCAAATCTTCAAGGCGAATACCACTGCACCCAGCTCCAGGTCGTGAGTGGTATAATTTCTCTCGTGAACCTTCAGTTGTCTTGAAGCATAACCGATGACTTTTTGGCGTTGCATGAGCACGCAACCCAAACCTTGTCGTGAAGCGTCACAGTATACCACGAAGTCTTCAGCGCCTTCGGGTAATGATAGTATTGGTGCATCGCAGAGCTTGTTCTTAAGTAGCTGAAAGGCTTCTTCCTGTTTGTGACCCCAGTCGTATTTCTTGTCTTTCTGTGTAAGGGTCGTTAGCGGTTGAGCTATCTTCGAGAAATTCTCAATGAATCGCCGATAGTAGCCCGCTAAGCCCAAAAATTGACGAACTTCGGTTGGGGTCTTGGGAGCTTCCCAATTCTTTATTGCTTCTATCTTGGACGGGTCTACATGAATGCCCTTCTCATTCACCACGTGACCAAGAAATTGTACTTCGCGAATCCAGAATTCGCACTTCGAGAACTTTGCATAAAGTTTCTCTTTCTTCAGTAGTTCCAAGATGGTTCTAAGATGTTGCTCGTGCGCTTCTTTCGTTCGCGAGTAAATCAGGATATCATCGATAAATACAATCACGAATTTATCGAGATATGGTTTGCATACGCGGTTCATCAGATCCATAAAGACCACTGGTGCATTCGTCAGCCCAAACGGCATCACAAGAAATTCATAGTGCCCATATCGCGTTCTGAATGCAGTCTTTGGTACGCTTTCCTCTTGGATTCTCAGCTGATGGTATCCAGATCGAAGGTCGATCTTGGAATAGTAGCTTGATCCTTGCAGTTGATCAAATAAGTCATCAATCCTTGGTAGCGAGTACCGATTCTTGATAGTGAGCTTGTTTACTTCCCTGTAATCGATACACATCCGCAGTGATCCATCCTTCTTCTTCACGAATAATACTGGAGCTCCCTAGGGTGAGAAGCTTGGCCTTATGAATCCTTTATCCAACAACTCCTGGAGTTGTGTAGATAATTCTTGCATTTCGGATGGAGCAAGTCGATAGGGAGCCTTGGCCACAGGAGCGGCTCCTGGAACCAAGTCTACACGGAATTCGACTTGTCGATGCGGAGGTAGTCCTGGCAGATCTTCAGGAAACACATCAGGAAATTCCTTCACCACAGGGATGTCTTTGAGTTTCGGCTCCACAGCCTTCTTGTCTATAACGTGTGCTAGGAAAGCGACACATCCTTTCCTCAAGCACTTCTGTGCCTTCATACAACTGATGATTCGAAGAGGCGCGTCTCGTTTTTCTCCATGCACGATGAGAGTTTCACCATTCGCTAAAGGGATGCGAATGATTTTCTCATGACAAATAACTTCAGCTTTGTTCTTGGACAACCAGTCCATTCCGACTACTACATCGAAGCTACCCAATTGAATAGGTAAGATGTCGATGCTAAAATTTCGTTCGCCAAGTTCTAGTGTGCAGCCTCTAACAACTTCGCTCGATTCAACAAGTTTACCATTGGCTAGTTCTATGGAATAAGGAATTTCTAATCTACTAGATTCTATTCCGAGTATGCGTTTAAATTCCACAGACATGAAGCTATAGTCGGCGCCAGTGTCAAATAATATGGATGCAAAGTGATTGTTAATGAGAAACGTACCGGTGACCACGTTAGGGTCCTCGCGTGCGTTCTTTGCTCCAATCACAAATGCTCTAGCCTGAGCATTGTTTCTCTCTGGGCAGTCCTTCATGAAATGATCATTGCTTCCACACTTGAAGCATCCTTGGTTCTGCCCTTTCCCGTTACCATTCTTGTTTCCAACACCGTTTCCATTTCGGTTCTTTCCTTTTCCCCAACAGTCTTCTGTTTGATGACCCAATTTACCACATTTGTCGCACCTTGGAATGCGACAAGCTCCATCATGATGATACTTACATTTTTGGCATCTAGGTATGGAGCCTTGGTATGCTTTGGTTGCATGGGTTTTCGTCTCCTGGGACGGGTTAGCGTCACGCTTCTTGCTGAAACCCTTGTTGTTACGAGTTGCTTGGTTCAGACTTGTATGCTTTCTCTTTTTGTCACCGGACGACTCAGCATGTGTCTCGGTCTTCTCGGTTGGGTTCAATGATAACTTCTTCATTCGAACACAATCTTCAGTAAGGCTGACAGCCAGAGTTACAACCTCGGTGATTGTTTGTGGTTTGGCCGACGTCACCATGCCACGAAACTCTAAGGCCAGTCCCCAAATGTAGCGTTCCACACGCTTAAATTCAGGAGTCACCATGTAGGGAAGCACTCTTGACAGATCGTGGAACCTTCGAGTGTAACCATTGATGTCAGCACCTTCCATAGTCAAGTGCCAGAACTCTGTTTCCAGCCTTTGGAGTTCTGCACGAGAGCAGTACTTCTCTCTCATTCTTTCCTTCAGTTCATCCCAAGTTAGGCCATAAGCGGCATCATCGCCCAAGGTTTGGACTTGCAGGTTCCACCAAGTCAGAGCTTCATCGACAAACAACCCAGTAGCAAAAGTGACTTGTTGATCCGCGGTACACTTGCTCATGCGGAAGGTAGCTTCAGTCTTCTCCGTCCAACGCACAAATGCTACTGCACCTCCTGTGCCGTCATAGTTCATCGGCTTGCAGTCGAGGAACTGCTTGAAAGTGCAGCCTGGAATTGATTCAACCAATTCACAAGTGAGCAATCGAAGAAATAATGAAACAAAGACCGTTCATAAATTTCCTCATGCTTAGCACAGTGTCTTAAGGTTACCTTGAGCTGCATTGCCTCCAGACGAATCTCCATTCCCATTACGCCTAGCGTTGCTTGGTCCTCCACTGTCTTGAGTACGGTTCGCCTCGTATTGAGTGATAGCAGCGGAGATCCTTTCCTCCAGTAGGGCGTTCAGCTCATCAGCAGTTCTTGGCAGTGGGGGAGGAGGAGGTTGATCGTCATTGCGAGCATTCACAGCTTTCCTGGGTGCCATGTTCTGACAGAACATAACACAGCAGGGTTAGGCATTTGTTTGACATCGTCACCCTAGACAGTAGTATCATATATATTCACAGGTATATATACCACATAAGTGACATCAAACAATTATTACTCTAGCAGAGTACTTAGTAGGCTTGCACTGAGGGAATCTATACGTGACAAGACTTGCTGTGGTTTCTGTGCACTGAATTCCATAATTATGTATGCATCCATAATTACGTAACTCCTTGCACAGTCCGCATAGTTCGTTTCATCCCCGTATCTCTTCCTTCAGATGGGCCATCGCTTTTAGGTAAAGTCACGTATACTTGTGACATTCTACTCCTAGTACATGCTAATTATCACACATAATTGCAAGTAATTTCTAGTCAACGACAAGTGCTACTCAAGTGCACTCTAAGTCTCGTAGTGTCTTTTCTAGACTCATGTAGACAGTTTCAGGCAGTGGATGTCGCGGGACGTTTTATGCAATGAAAACTCTTTGAAAATTGTTTTCGTGAATGGATCCTAGAGATTGTAGACTAGACTCGAGAAGGAATCCTGGTTCACTACAATCGCAGCTCTGATACCAATCTGTCACACCCCTTTCTACGGCGGAAGCACGAAGTGTGATCATGAAAGGTTCTCATTGCATACGAAGAGTAAACATACTACATGCTCAAGAAAATAACTTCAAATACCATAATTTGAAAACATACATTAGCGTTTACATCGCTAAGTCGCATAAAGCATTGTCTTAAAAGTTTACAACTTTATTTATAGATAAACATAAGCGACATCCACGAGCATGGGTAAGACCGCGCGCACATCCACTTCTAATTACCTGAAATACATGTGAGTTTTGGAAAAACGTCAACATAAAGTTGGTGTGAATTCATGCAGTTTTAGTTTTTCACGTTTGTATACTTTGTATGAAAACATAGTTTACGTCATGTAAAAATCAAGTTTTCATATATAAATCCAGTTTCATGTGTACACCACGTACACATGTATAATTCAATTTCTTCTTGAGTACCCCACGTACTCAAGTATAATTCTCATTTTCTTGAGTACCCCACGTACTTCAAGTATAATTCAATTTTTAGTATGGTATGTAATTAAAATATTCCTGTAAATATCAGGATTGTTAATGGGTTGCAAAGCCATTAACATGTGACACGACATAGGAAGTCACCAAACCTAAGGCATTTAATTGGTATTTTCTGAGACACAAAAGCACTACTCGATTCTCGCCCTCACCGAGAGTGTGGCTGCCAGGCACCCGTTAGATCTAACCTTTTGTTCTGCGGTCTAAGTATGTACACGATTAATGGTGCTTCTGTACCCTATTCGTGACACTATTTCTCATAACGCATCCTACTTGGTTCTCGTCCTCACCAAGCGCGTTTCTTTTTATCATTTCTCATAACGCATCCAACTTGGTTCTCGTCCTCACCAAGTGCGTTTCTTATTATCTTATATTTTGTCACACTTGGTTCTCGTTCTCACCAAGTGTACTTCTTGTATTTATATCATACCAATTATAAATATTGTACTTGTGTACATGTATTTCACCCCCGAAGTTATAAAAACTGAAAACAGTTAAAGAAAAGGGGGAGCATGAACTCCCAACTTTGCGTTCCTTACGTCGTAAACTTCACCGGATTTGCTTAATTAACGTCATAACCTATACGCGTTTTCTTAACGTTAGTCACTAGACTTGCGTCGCACAAGTACAGTCACTCTCTTTTGTATATATTCTTGTGTTAAAAATATTCTATATTTTTAACTACGTATCTTACTTATATTATTTTCTCTAAAATTAATATAAGTATCTTGTATTTTTGCACTTTGCACCCGAATTATGTATCTTGTATGTTGTATGTGTATTTTCATGATTATACTCCTCATGAGCATTTAGTGTATTTTTAAGTCTTAATACACTAGCACGTATAACACATACTATATACACTTAGCACAAAAGTTGGTGATCAAATAATATATATTTTTCTTTCAAAAATATATACTTAATATCCATTTTTATTCTTGAAAAATCACCATTTCTTATCACCAAAAATTAGGGAAACCTTGGTAATACTTTTAAATACATTTTTAGGGAATAAGTTTCTCAAAAACTTATATTTTTCTAAGTGTCAAAATTTATAAAAATTTTGACAGAGTTTCCCCTAAAAATGGACGTTTCCCATGTTTTCAAAACATGTGTTTATTTTCTTTTAAATCGTCATCGATCATCAACAACAATTATCAACAATAATCCTCAACAATAGTCACTAATTTCTCCATTTCATGAACTTGAATATTTACAAAAATGTGTAGTAACTTACTAGCACATTTAGTAAGTCTTGTTATCTTTAAAAATAATTTTAGTTTCTTAAAAACTTTATTTTTAAAGAATATGAAGTTTCACAACTTCTAGTCGAGATTCGCAAAAATATTTCTTTGTTAAATTTTTCCTTGTGACACAAGTGTCTACACACTTGTTTATGTACTAAAATGCTTTTAGTTCGGATAAGATCCGGGTTTTAACAAAACTAATATTTTTGCTTGGTTCTTCCGAAAAACCACTTGTAGATCTTTAGATCTACATGTTTAGAGTCTTATTTTACAAGGAAAATTACATTTACACAAGTTCATGTCTTATGAATGGATGGATTCATCATCCTTTAGCTTTCTAACTTTTACATCCTACTAGTTCATGCTCTCAAACATGGACTAGTATGTCTAGATGATGATCCATCTTGTTTTTACTAATAACAACATCAAATAATAACAATCATACAAGATTCACATGATTTACACACATATCTACTCTTTATCCAACTAGTTTATCTTTCTTTCAAGACTTTTAGTTATATTCTTGTGTGTTCTTGCTTTTTAACCAATAAACTTCTTATTAACCACTTTAATCATGAACAAGGAAGTGTTTTAGAGCACTTACTACTAGCACAAGGCTAGGGAAGTTCAAGAGTGCAAATGAGGTGGATAAAAGCAAATGGAGAAGGTCCTTCAAGTTCCGTTGCTTCCACACCTCCTAACTTAGCCTCTTACACCTTGGAGTCACCTTAGATTGCTTGATATGAAGCTTGCAATGGATGTGTGGGTGTGTATGGTTTGGGCCGTAGCCAAGAGAGGAGGAAGAAGGGAGTTTTGGTGTTGTGTAGTGTGTGTGAGGATATAGGTGATGGTTTACTTATAACCATTTAATTCTTGTAACCAAAGGGTCTTGTGTTCCCAAGTACTAGACATGATCTTACATCAAATCTCTACAAATCTTGTGGGATCAAATGAAGATCTTGAAGTAGGCCATGTGGGCCGATTTTAAGCATGGGGGAGGGGGTCTAGTTGTAACATTCAAGATCTTAATTAGATTTACCAAATCTAAGTGTATCAAAGTGAATCTATGAAAGATCTTGTGAATCTAAAAGAGATCTATGAAAGATCATGTAAGATTTAAGGGATCTTGGCAAGATTATTATAGATTTGGAAAGATCTAGTAAATATTTGGATGTTCCGGGTAATATCCAGTTGTTCGGTTAGATACCGATTCGTTAAAGTGCTAAATTACACTTTTTAGTGTCGTTTAAGTACCTTTCTTGTACTCTTTCAATTCCCAACACTTAGGGAAATATTCTGGATAATAAAACGACATTTCTGCATAATATTTATATGTCTAAATGCTGATTTATTGCTGAATTATATAAATTCTGCACTTAAAGTGTGTTTCGGGTGCTTTTTAGTGCTTATTTTTGCTTTCGTATTGCATATATATTAACCCTTGTATGTACTCTTGGGTTTTAATGCATTCTTGTTGTCGGACCTACACCTAGGCTCCAATTTTATTGTCTGACTGCTTTCTGCAGTTCTGTTGACACAGTGTGTCTTACCGGTGAGTTTACTATTATTTTTGACGCAACACTCTTGTTTATGCATAAAGCAATATTTTGTAGTATACAACGTGCATGAATTCACTTGTTTAGTACGAAATCAGGTATTGCTGACAATTAAGCACATAATTGCAGTCATTAAGCAATAATTAATGTGTACGGAAATTACCGGGTTGGGCCAGTTGTCACAGTCTCCCCCCGTTAAAAGAATTTCGTCCCGAAATTCAGGCTGAACTCACTCTCGCTGGAGTCTTCTTGAATAGGTGGGGATACTTTTTCTTGAACTGGTCTTCACGTTCCCATGTGTACTCGGGTCCGTGCTTAGAGCTCCAACGTACTTTGACAAGTTTTACGCTGCTCCTCCTGGTCTTGTTGACTTTCCAGTCTGTAACCTCAACGGGTCGAGTGAGCAGGAGTCAGAACCTTAGAAGTCTCGAGTTCAGTCTCGAGTTGTCTAGGGATGGTCTCGAGTGACGCTGGCATGAGTCGTAATCTCGAAGGTCTCGAGCCCAGTCTCGAGTCGAGATCAGGAAGTCTCAAGTCGAGATCTTGCCGGTCTCGAGTTGTCACGTGTTGGTCTCGAGTCGCAACCGGACAAATCTCGAGTCCCTCTTACGAATTATTTCGGGTTTCGGATTGTTGATCCATGGTCTCGAGTCGAAACCTTGCGGTCTCGACTCGTAACCATAATGCGAGCATATGCAATCCTTCTAGAACCTTCTGCCAGCAATGAGTACTAACCAATAGAATTTCATGGTCATGCTCCTATGTACTAACCAATACAATTCCACAAACATGTTTTCTTGTCTAAACCTTAATCAAATGGATCAAACACAACAATTCAAATCTTCATATCATTTTCATATCATGTTCATACAGATTCATCCTTTAGGGTATCTATATTATCAAACATGTTCAACCTACATAACCATGCATTCTATGAACAAAATAACCTAGATATCAAGATCATCTTGCAAGAAACAAAAGAAACATTTATTTTATGACATTTAACCTAATCCGGATGGTCATAAACACTCTTAAACTATCATTCTTTTGCCATTTGAACATATTAGCAAACATTATCATATAATAGTTCACACACATCACCAACTCACTAATCATACAAAAATCATGCAAAAGACCTCTAAACTAGTCATGTTTCTTATTCATTAAGCACACATAACTCTTGACACACATTAACACTAACCGGTTGATGAAAAAGGTACCGAGTCAAGGAAGAAGGTGAGAAAATGAAGTGTCCGAGTGATGATGATGAGCTTGACCGAGGTTCCTTGTTGTTGCCGATTGAATCCGAGAGAGGGAGAAGGAGGTAAGCTTGATTGTTAGGGTTTTAGCAAGAGATAGTGAAGGAGTGTGTGTGTGTGAGTGATTGTGGAAGAATGGTGGAAAAATGAGGGATGGTTGGCTTGGGCATGGGTTTTATACTCGGTTTGGGTGGTGCATCCTACCATGGTTCCGAGTGGGCTCGAAGGGGTGTATGGTCCAATCCGGCCCAACCGTTACTGTTTACTCGAGACCGAGTGGTCTCGAGTCGGGTTCGTTGCGGTCTCGGTTCCCTTTTATACACACGTAATTATTTTTATACATACATACACCACATAGCATAACAAGATAATCGCAACTTTCATTAAATACATATATACACACAATGTAATTACCGGATATTTGCTCGGGAAAACCTAGAGTGTCACATTATCCCCAAGTTTTAAGAACTTTCGTCCCGAAAGTTAAGGCGGCCACTGACAAGCTAGTATGAGTGAGAGCGTTTCAACGGGGTGTCACATCATCCCCCCGTTAGTTTGGAATTTCGTCCCGAAATTCGGTTGTAGCTTCAGTGCTGGGGGTTTCATTTGGGAACAACTGGGGGTACTTGTGTTTCATCTGGTCTTCCTGCTCCCAGGTAAACTCTGGGCCAGGGCGTGAGTTCCAACGAACTCGCACAAGAGGTATCTGGCTACGTTTGAGGGTCTTGATCTCACGATCCGTGATCTCAATTGGTTCCTCAGTAAAGTGCAGTTGTTCGTTAATAGTAAGTTCCTTGAAAGGAATGATGAGTGTTTCATCTGACAGACACTTCTTCAGATTTGACACATGGAAGACGTTGTGCACAGCACTCAGTTCTTCAGGCAGATTCAATCTGTAAGCGACCTTACCGATCTTTTCGGTAATTTCGAATGGTCCGACATATCCCGGATTAAGCTTGCCCCGTTTTCCAAAACGGACCACACCCTTCCAGGGTGAGACTTTAAGTAGAGCCCGGTCACCAACCTGGAACTCTAGCGGTTTCCTATCCCTATCAGCGTAACTCTTCTGACGGTCACGAGCCGCCGCCATGCGTTGCCTAATCTGGGCAATCTTTTCCGTAGTGTCTACCACAATTTCTGGACCTGTGATCTGGCTGTCCCCAACTTCCGCCCAGCAGAGAGGCGATTGGCATTTACGACCGTACAATGCCTCAAAGGGTGTTGCCTGAATGCTGGTGTGGTAGCTGTTGTTGTAGGAGAATTCTACTAACGGTAGGTGCTTCTCCCAATTCTTGCCAAAATCGATCACACATGCTCTAAGCATGTCTTCAAGTGTTTGGATGGTGCGTTCAGATTTCCCATCCGTTTGTGGATGATAAGCGGTGCTCATGTCTAAACGTGAGCCAAAAGATTTGTGCATAGCTTGCCACAATTCAGAAGTAAAACGCGCATCTCGATCGGAAATAATAGAGGTTGGCACTCCGTGTTTCGAAACCATTTCCTTTAAGTATACCTCTGCTAAGGTAGAGAACTTGTCTGTTTCTTTAATGGCCAAAAAGTGGGCAGATTTAGTTAATCGATCCACTATCACCCAAATGGTGTCATTCCCGCGTTGGGACCTAGGCAGGCCAGTAACAAAGTCCATGGAAATTTTCTCCCATTTCCATTGCGGGATTTCTGGCTGTTGGAGTAGGCCTGATGGTTTCTGATACTCAGCCTTGACTCTTGCACAAGTCAAACATTTTCTGACATAGGCTGCTATGTGGGCTTTCATGCCAGGCCACCAGTATGTAATCCTTAAGTCGTGGTACATCTTATCCGAACCAGGATGTACTGAGTAACGGGACTTATGGGCTTCTTCCATCACGAGGTCACGTAAATTTCCATAAAGGGGGACCCATATGCGCCCGGCTACATAGTAAGCACCGTCTTCTTTTTGTTCTAAACGTTGTCTTGATCCTCGTAGGGACTCAGCCCTGATGTTCTCGGCTTTCAATGCTTCAACCTGAGCATTTCGGATCTGTTTAGGGAGGTTCGAGTGGATAGTGAGCTGTAAGGCTCGAACATGCTTGGGTTTGGTCTCTTTCCTGCTGAGGGCATCGGCTACCACATTAGCCTTGCCTGGATGATACTTAATTGCACACTCGTAGTCATTCAGGAGTTCGACCCATCGGCGTTGTCGCATATTCAACTCCTTTTGTTCCATTATGTGTTGGAGACTTTTGTGATCAGTGTAAATCGTACACTTAGTACCGTATAAATAATGTCTCCAAATCTTGAGCGCGAAAACCACAGCTCCGAATTCTAAATCATGTGTCGTGTAGTTCCGTTCGTGGATCTTGAGTTATCGCGAAGCGTAAGCAATAACCTTCTCGCGTTGCATCAGCACGCAGCCAAGCCCTTGAATAGAAGCGTCGCAGTAAACAACGAAGTCGTCGGTACCTTCAGGTAAGGAGAGAATAGGAGCACTACAGAGGTTCTTCTTTAATTCCTGGAAGGCAGATTCCTGGGCATCACTCCATTTGTAAGCAACACCCTTCTGAGTGAGGGTCGTAAGTGGTTGAGCGATCTTAGAAAATCCCTTGATAAATCTTCGATAGTATCCTGCCAATCCCAAGAATTGGCGGACTTCAGTCGGAGTCTTAGGTATAGGCCAATTCTTAATGGATTCGATCTTAGCGGGGTCAACATGAATCCCATCCTGATTGACGATGTGCCCAAGGAAATGGACTTCTCTAAGCCAGAAATCACATTTCGAGAATTTGGCGTACAGTTGCTCATTGCGAAGGAGTTCGAGAATAAGACGCAGGTGTTGTTCATGTTCCTCTGGACTTTTCGAGTAGATAAGGATGTCGTCGATAAACACAATCATGAATTTGTCGAGGTAGGGTTTGCACACCCGGTTCATGAGATCCATGAAGATCGCAGGTGCGTTGGTCATTCCGAAAGGCATAACAAGGAATTCGTAGTGACCATAGCGGGTTCTGAATGCAGTCTTAGAGATGTCCTCATCGCGGACTCTCATCTGGTGATAGCCCGATCGTAGATCGATCTTGTAATAGTAGCTCGACCCTTGCAGCTGGTCGAACAGATCGTCGATACGGGGAAGTGGGTAACGATTCTTGATGGTAACCTTGTTCAGTTCGCGGTAGTCAATGCACATTCGGAATGTGCCATCCTTCTTTTTGACAAAGAGCACTGGGGCTCCCCAGGGTGATGAGCTAGGACGGATAAAGCCTTTATCCAAAAGTTCTTGTAGTTGAGTAGAAAGTTCCTTTAGTTCTGCGGGAGCTAGCCGATAAGGTGCACGAGCTATGGGTGCCGCTCCGGGAGTTAGCTCGATTTGAAATTCGACCTGACGATGAGGAGGGAGTCCGGGTAATTCCTCAGGGAATACCTCGGGATAGTCGCGTACTACTGGAAAATCTTCAATTCTATTTTCCTTTTTCTGCGTGTCGGTGACAAGTGCTAAGATAGCGGTGTGCCCCTTTCGTAAACACTTCTGGGCTTTTAAGAATGAAATGATGCCTGTGACTTCTCCGCTTTTGTCGCCTTGGATGATAAGGGGTTTGCTAGGAGGACGGGGAATACGAACAGCTTTCTCTTGGCAGAGGATTTCAGCTCGATGCTTGGATAACCAATGCATACCAATGACAACGTCAAAGCTTCCGAGAATGATGGGGAAGAGATCGATACGGAAGGTCTGACCAGACAATTCTAGTTTGCAGTTACGAATAATGTATGAGGCCTCGAGGTTTCTACCATTAGCTAATTCAACGATGTGCTTAGAGCTTAACGGCGTAAGAGTGGACTTAAGCTTCTTACTAATACGTAGGGATACATAACTAGCATCTGCTCCAGAATCAAACAATACGGAAACATAACGATCATTAAGTAGGAACTTACCCGCTACAACGTTGGGGTCATTCCTTGCTTCTCCAGCTCCAATCACAAAAGCCCTTCCTCTTGCACCATTCCCAGCATTGTTGGTGTTGTTGTTGTTATTTCCCGCACCCTGGTTGTGGTTGTTCTGGTTCAACTGGGGACAATTCTTCTTAATGTGCCCCTCGGCTCCGCACTAGAAACAACCCTTGATGTTCCCATGGTGCTGTTGCTGCTGCGGCTGGTTCTGTCTTGCAGGGTGAGGGCTCCTACAATCCTTGGCCTCATGGCCCATCTTGTTGCATCGCTGACACTTGTTCTTCGCACAGGGCCCATTATGATGTCGATTGCACTTGTTACATTTGGGGAGATGGCCCTGGTAGCCGCTCTGCTGCTGAGGGCCCTTGTTGCTTTCAGTCTTCCTTTGCTGGGCTGGGGCCTGAGTAGAGTTAGCATCCTTACCCTGATTTCCATCCCACTTTCGTTTGTTATCACTAGAGGTTCCAGCAGTAGCACTGATCCTTTTGGGTAGCTTGCCCTCCTCCACAGCCTGATTGGTGAGTTTGTGAGCCAGACGGACCACTGGCTGAATGCTATTGAGGTTGGCTGAGGTTACATGGCTCCGGATTTCTGGGACCAACCCTTTGATGTACAATTCGATCCTTTGATACATAGGTCGGGACATGTTTGGGCAAAGTGTAGCATAGTCGTTGGACTGCTTGGTGTAGGTCTCAATCTCTGACCCAACCATCTTGAGCTCATAGTACTCGTTCTCGAGTTTGTGGATGTCATCCCTGTGACAGTACTCTTCCTTGATCATGTCTTTGAAATCTTCCCATGCAGTAGCATTAGCAGTTTCCAGACCAAGCATCTGAATCTGTGCTTTCCACCATGAAAGCGTGTTCCCCTCAAGCGTACCAGTCGCGAACTTAACCCAGTTAGCAGGGGGACACTCGCAGACAGCAAAGACAGCTTCGGCCTTTTCAATCCAGTGCAGAAGGCCTATGGCACCCTCAGTGCCGTTGAAAGGGAGAGGCTTGCCATCCATGAAGGTTTTGAAAGTACAAACACGTGGTTGCGCAGGCGCCTGCTGACCTCCAGGGTGAGCTGCGAAAGCTGCAGCCACCGTGTTGAGCAAGTTAATGAACTGTGCCTGTGTCATGTTAACGTTTCCTCTTCCGCGTCCACTCATTGTCTTCATAACCAGAAAACACAGTATGAGTGTGATGTCGTAACATAGCGAGAATGAGATAGAAGAGGGATGTGTATCCATCTGATTAGGCACACTAGTACGTATAGTGGAATAACAACATAAAGTAAACAAGCAAATAAACACAAGTCCGAGCTATGAGGTCTAATATGTTGAGTCTTGCCCTTGGAGTGTAGTGTCGTCACGAGTCACGGGTTATAGTCTGGTTTTTCTCAAAAAAGACTTTCTTTTTAAAACCGAGTTCACTATAACCAATGGCTCTGATACCAATCTGTCACACCCCCAAATTCCACATGCGGAGTACCACCGCTTGGAGGCGTGACTGACCAGGATCCAGCCACCAATTATACTGAGCATTGATCAACGGTAAAAATATTCACCAACCACGTTAGTAAGTAAACATCACAGTTTAAAGTTTTAAACGTTTCAATTCGAATAATAGTTTAAGTAAGCAGCGGAAACACAAACCAAACAGTTTTCAAAACAAGGTTCATAGTTTAAAGATTATTTAAAACCCAACACACGGGTTAAGACGACCACTACACATCCCCAAGCTGCAAGCTCCTGAGTCACTGGTTACCTGCAAAGCATGCAGTAGGGTGTCAACAAAAATGTTGGCGAGTTCACGAGATGTCCAGTTTTAACTTTTCAAAAGAAAATGTAGGTTGTTTAGGTAAAGCATTTATAATCACGTCATGGGGAGCTACCCCATATGAAAGCTACTAAACTTGAATTACCGAAACTGTTGACGAGAAGATTTGGTGCCCCAGGTCAATGTCTATCGTCATTGACCAAGATGCAAGGTCTACTAGTTCACGCCCGATCTCCCCCGGTCACGGTGTGAGGTTGTCAAACCTAATAGCGCTATCAACTAATAACCCATTCGCCCCCGGCGATTAATCGGTACTATAAGCAGGGACTTTACATGATAGAGATTCGTTTAGTGTTGCTAGTTGTGATTTATAAATAATACCCAAACGTATCTCCCCCGGATGTAGTAGTACAAGAGTACCATTTGAATATTCCCCCCGGAAATTATCAGTTTGAAAACATTCTTTAGTTTGTTCGTGTCCCTCCCTGGGACGCATGCTTTTAGTGTGTGAACTCACCTTAGGTTGCTCGGCAGTTTAGTTTACTTGATTAAGTGTGCTGGTCACCGTGTCCTAATATGGTTATCGGTATAAGTCAGGCTCGGAAACAAGTAATCACGTATATGGTACACGTATCTAACACATAGCACACAAAAACATACAAGGGTATTGGGCCTGCCTTAATACTTGGACAGTCAATCAGTAACATTCAATCCAGATAAACAGTAACAGGGAAAGCATGCAGCCCAAACGTTTAGATGCGGCCCAATAACGAAAACAAGTACCCTACTCGAGACAAGGTGGTCTCGAGTCGAGACCGAGAGGTCTCGAGTCGCAACCGATTGATCTCGGGTTGCAGCTGGGCGGTCTCGAGTCGAGTGAGCAGGAGTCAGAACCTTAGAAGTCTCGAGTTCAGTCTCGAGTTGTCTAGGGATGGTCTCGAGTGACGTTGGCATGAGTCGTAATCTCGAAGGTCTCGAGCCCAGTCTCGAGTCGAGATCAGGAAGTCTCAAGTCGAGATCTTGCCGGTCTCGAGTTGTCACGTGTTGGTCTCGAGTCGCAACCGGACAAATCTCGAGTCCCTCTTACGAAGTATTTCAGGTTTCGGATTGTTGATCCATGGTCTCGAGTCGAAACCTTGCGGTCTCGACTCGTAACCATAATGCGAGCATATGCAATCCTTCTAGAACCTTCTGCCAGCAATGAGTACTAACCAATAGAATTTCATGGTCATGCTCCTATGTACTAACCAATAAAATTCCACAAACATGTTTTCTTGTCTAAACCTTAATCAAATGGATCAAACACAACAATTCAAATCTTCATATCATTTTCATATCATGTTCATACGGATTCATCCTTTAGGGTTTCTATATTATCAAACATGTTCAACCTACATAACCATGCATTCTATGAACAAAATAACCTAGATATCAAGATCATCTTGCAAGAAACAAAAGAAACATTTATTTTATGACATTTAACCTAATCCGGATGGTCATAAACACTCTTAAACTATCATTCTTTTGCCATTTGAACATATTAGCAAACATTATCATATAATAGTTCACACACATCACCAACTCACTAATCATACAAAAATCATGCAAAAGACCTCTAAACTAGTCATGTTTCTTATTCATTAAGCACACATAACTCTTGACACACATTAACACTAACCGGTTGATGAAAAAGGTACCGAGTCAAGGAAGAAGGTGAGAAAATGAAGTGTCCGAGTGATGATGATGAGCTTGACCGAGGTTCCTTGTTGTTGCCGATTGAATCCGAGAGAGGGAGAAGGAGGTAAGCTTGATTGTTAGGGTTTTAGCAAGAGAGAGTGAAGGAGTGTATGTGTGTGAGTGATTGTGGAAGAATGGTGGAAAAATGAGGGATGGTTGGCTTGGGCATGGGTTTTATACTCGGTTTGGGTGGTGCATCCTACCATGGTTCTGAGTGGGCTCGAAGGGGTGTATGGTCCAATCCGGCCCAACCGTTACTGTTTACTCGAGACCGAGTGGTCTCGAGTCGGGTTCGTTGCGGTCTCGGTTCCCTTTTATACACACGTAATTATTTTTATACATACATACACCACATAGCATAACAAGATAATCGCAACATTCATTAAATACATATATACAGACAATGTAATTACCGGATATTTGCTCGGGAAAACCTAGAGTGTCACAACATAGCAATCTCTAAAACACATCTAAGTCTCTTTATCTTTTTTGATCTTTCTCTTTCATGTATACAAATGTTTTTGAGGTCTTTTCCGGCGGTACAAAGTATTCCGGCTTTGTGCCCTTGGAAACAAACGAGTTCTCTTGGGAGACTCGGAATTTGTTTTAAGGGCCCCGTGTTCAACAAGAGCCTCAAACAGTTTCCGTTTATGTCTTTGTTTATGTTCTTCTTTTTTTTTTTAATTTCAGTTGTAATAGTATTTGTACTTTACTGCTTTCTTTTAATTATTGTATTGTAGTTCTAAACAAATTGTTTTTACTTATTTTTTATATGAACGGTAAAATCTTATCTCCAATTGTGAAAGCGTGTTCCATAAACGTCCCAATACCCCCCCCCCCCAGGTTGTACATAAAATATATAAGTTTGTTTGTTTGCAATTACCCGTTGAAAGTCTCAAGTACATTTTAGTATGAGTTTCATACAAAATATGAAACACGGAAACTAAAAATATAAAAACTAAAAAAGACAATGGATTAGTTGATTACTACTCTATTAGCCAACGACAAAAAAAAATTGTATACAAGCATGGTTCGGGTAAATAGGTATGTATGTTTCGGGTAATCGGACTATGACCCCGTCCCATACTTACAAATTATTTTAATACTAATCTTATACCAATCCCATAGCTAATGTAACACCTCGCAAAAATCATGTCCAATGTAATAAAGACACGTGTCATGAATTTTAAACGTGTTATAAACCCGGATTATGTTAAAAGATATATGGTAGGATTAAAAGTGTCAACATGTTAATTATTACCTCTGAGTGACCTTTTAACATTTTCAAACTTTTGTAAAATATAATTACATTCTCATGAAAACCTAATAAGGATTTCAAGTATCCGGTTAACTTTTGTGATAATAAATTCCACATTCAAATAAATGGGATCCTACGTGCAATTACGACAATTCTCCTTCACATGATTTTTTCACAAGATTCCAAGACTATGTCTTGCATGGCATTGCTCCCAAGTACTTTTCAGAACTGATCAAATGGTCCCCTCCTGCTGATAATGACCAGAGATTCGAATTATGAAAAGATTGCATGGTCAAATGTAAAAGTTCTCAAAATTTTGTCTCTGATGGAAGGCTTACGGACCGCAAAGCTTTAGCCTTACGGTCCATAAGAAGGCTTAACTGGGCAATACATTTGGAATTACGGATACGGACCGTAAGGGCCTTGGCTTACGGTCCGTAAGACCTGTAACTGGGCAGTAAAATGGACAGCTGCAGGTTACAGCCATTCCACCGCCTTTGTAGCCTAGTTTTTTCGATACTAGGGACTTTGCAACTGGTTTTAGAAACATAGGGACACCTGGGAACATCTGGTATCATCCTAGGGACACTTGCATTAATCCTAGACAATCCAAAACACTATATAAGGGACTTGCTTTTGTTTCAATTGAGCTCACACTTGAAATTTGCTTCACAACTCTTTCTCTGGAGCTTCCTGGAGTTCAAACAAGCTTTCCTCAGTTCTATTTTCATGCTAAGGACCATAGTAAGTGTTCTTAGCCTCTGAAGTTCAAGTTTTATTAGTTTAATGAGCAAAAGTCAAAGCCATCGTAATTAAGCTTTGACTTAGTGATTAATCACTAATGGTCCAGCCATTATTCGAATTGAAAGTGGCTATGAGTTGGTAATTATGTGGGTAATAAACCCTTAAAAGGGCACCCACTGATTATCACTCTAACTTGGTCAATTGTCGGGTCAAACTTGTTATTAAAAAGTCAACAGAATCCATTTTTGCAAATATATCCATAACTGATAATGTAGAAGTTATGGAACATGTTTAAACACTAAAATAACTTAGTAAATAATATAAGAACATGTTTAGGCATGTTCAACCCGACAATTCTGAGTTTAGGCTCGGTTCGCAACCGAAAGTCGCAAAAGTAGACTTTTGCTTTGACTTTCAATTCTGACCCGATTTAGCTTATTTTAGGTATGCCTTAGGGTTCCTTTAGGACCATATTATAGGTTAGTATAACCCTCTGAGGTTATACAAATTGGTTTCATAGAAATCCTAGTTCGTTGCATGTTTCCGTTAAATGCTTAAATGTTGACAATTATTCCCTTTTTATATAAAAATGAGATTTTTGAAAATGCGAGAGGACAAAAACCTTTATTACTGATTTATAAACATGTCCTTAAAATTTGACATCAGTTCATGGTCTAAAATGAGAGTTATGCACAATATCGTAAATGAAAGCGTTTTAATTAATTAAACGGCATTTTCGACATAAATCCTATTTAAACCCAAATTTTGACACCGAAACTTTTACCCACTGATGTAAGGTAATATTTAGGGATTTTTGGAAATTTTTATTAAATTTTAAACTGATCATAACATACAGTTCTTGCATAGGCTCGGTAATTGACGATAATGCCCTTTTTGCTAATAAAATGAGTTTTACACATCCTTTACATATCAAACCTTTTTCTACTGATTTTATATAATAAATAAGTTATTTTAAACTGTAAAGGCTGGTCAAAATCTCAGATTTCTTTAATCAACCCGAATATCGTCAAATACCGACTTTTATGCGATTTAGGCGCATAGTATGGTTTAAAACCATATTAAGCACCTAAGGCTTGTTACCTACTGATGTTATGAATCAATTTTGAACTCAGATTTCCAAATTTGACCCTTAAAGCTTATGTGAAAAGACCAAAATGCCCTACAGTGCATAGTTTGGACATAAATGATAAATTTCACATATATGCAATATCCTACTAATATAACTCACTAAAATAAATATTTTACTGGTCATTTTAAACCAGAACCTCAGATTACTATTTAGCACCTTTTATTAGCTTTAAAATGACCAAAATACCCTTACGGGGCCTAAATTGATTTTAAATTCGTTTTGGGCATAATGGAAGGTATCCTACTGATATCATAACACATTTTAAGTATATTAACTTAGGGAACCTGTTCATGACTCATTTGGTTACCCGTTACGCATTTTTCGCGTTTGGTACGATTTATGTAACTAGTTTGCATAAATTAACCGAAACGGGTCAAACCTTATTATTTTTACCTCAAAATCCAGAATGTGTTTAGTTTACCCATATTATACAAGTCTTCATACTTGTCGGGTCTAAATCACATTTTAATCCGGTCTTCTCTTAATCTTGCGTTTTGAACCGTATACCTTTCTTTAAAACTAACCGGTCTAAGTTTAAACTTAAATAAGACCCGTTAGGAATCTAATAGGTTATTAAAACCTTCGTTCCAGATTTAGGAGCCCAGTAAAAGATATTTGCACTTGCTGATTGTTGTACGGCTGAGATTAAATTATATTTTGCTCAGGTAAATACTTTTAACTTATTTTCCCTTATAAGGGCTTGGGGTGCGGTGTCTAATAATACCGCTTGGTCGGGTATTGAATCTTTAATCGAATAATGGTTAAATCATTGAGATAACCCGTTTAATCTGTTTTGTTTGTTTTAAGCCTTTGGGGGGTTAATGACCATGTCTTGGATATTCTCGGCTCATTCATTGAAATGGCCACGACTTAAGCACGGGGTGTAGGCATACACCTGCCGGTGCATATGTAAAATGATATACCCGCTTGTTGAGAATAACTCGCCGTGGGTTTATATTATGTGGTGTGTCTATTAATCTTGTTCCGGCTTCTATCCCGGATCCTGAATGTATAATAAACATATAAATCTTTTACAAGATTATTTTTAAATAATTATCCCAAGTTATAAAAGAATATTTGTGACTTGTGCATTTAAATCAATTTTCATAATTTTTTTTTAAAAGTGTCGGTTAATTGTATTTACCAGTGTAAACTGACGTATTTTCCAAAAAGGTTAAGTGCAGGTACTAAGCGAAATGGGCTAGCTACTCCTAGTATCAAATAAAGAGTCTTGCAGGCTTTTGATGCTTAAATCTGTTGAACAATATTCTTTTTATCTTAGATCCGCCTGTGGATCCATCTTACAATCCGTTGTGTAATATTTTATGGTACTTTCGAATCGGTTTGTAATATTATTACTTTAGACTTCCGCTGTGCATTGAACTGTGCTAAATTGACTATGATGATATCAACTACGTCACGATACTCCCCACCGGGCCCATCGGTAATACGTGGAAATATTGGGGTGTGACAACTAAATACACATACCATTACTCATCCCAAATGTTTTTGATTTGGGTTTCAGCCATCCCTAATTATATAATAAGGGGCTTCTGGGTAATATGTTAACGAAATAATGATTTTTATTTGTGGGAGGCATGGGCTTGTGCTGCCCTTGCAAAAAGAGATATTATTGCAATAACGCGTTGAGAGTTAAACACGCTAGATAAGTTTCACTTTTTTTTTAACATGATCGACTTATTTGACTTGTTCTAGGCTTGCATATATTTTGATTTTATATCGTAAATGATTACCTGAATTGCTTCAAAAATAACTTTAACGTGAAATGGTACTAACTTTATGCCCCGCTTGCGATGTGCACATATAATGTATATATGTTTGGGCACTCGGGGGGGGGGGGGGGGCAAAAGTGAAATGGTACTAACTTTAATGTTATTTTACTAATTTCGTGAAAATAACGTTAAAAGCGACAGATGGTTAATCATGCATCATGAGGTGATGTTGATAGCTGAAAGACATGGGGTACATGCACCAATCAGTCTCTGTCCCAATTGTTTGAGTGTTATGTGTCTTAGGTCTAAGGCATGATACAAAACTACAATTGAGTAGGGGGTCTCACTGGAAGCAGCCTCTCTATTCCTACGGGGTTGAGGTAAGGCTGTCTACATCTACCCTCCTCAGTCCCTACCTTAGCTTTGCTATCGGTGGGATTTTCTGAGTATGATGCTGATGATGCTTCAAAAATAAAACCTGCAATATGTCCAAAAGTTCCAAATTGTATCAAGTAATCAATATCTTTGGCGTACTTCTCTCTATCAGACCCGAATGCTCCTCTATACGGGTCTGGATTTATTGCATGATGGACCATCATTTTTTTACACCAAATGATTTAAAATTAGGGTTTTGGTTCCAGTCGTTTAGACGAAGAAGAAGATTAGGAGCCTCGTTTTATTTATTTTGATCATTTTAGGTTTTCTAATAATAATATAATAATTATAATAATAATATTAATAATAATAATAATAATAATAATAATAATACCTATTTTAGTATTAAAAAAAGAGTTTAATTAAAAAAATATTATATTAAAAAAAGGTTTATTAATTTCTTTTGAAAATAAAAAGAGGGGTTTGTTATTGTTTGGTTATAAGTTTTGACAGGTTTGGAGGTGCGGTATAGAAAAGCTGGTTCATGCGTGTGGTAAAGGGTTTGAGTTAATAAAACACACATTTTCGGGGGATCACATTTCCGGGGATCAAAGTATAGCAACTTAGAAATGTCTTCTCAGGATGATGTGATTAAGCGACATCTTGAAGGTTTTAGATACTTTCCTAGTGAATCTGTAGAAGCATTGATTGACAAATTTGCTGAACTGCTCACTAATATGAAGAAGGCTAAAATTATGGTGCCAAGTCATATGAGCAACAAATGGCTTCTAGATGTTCAGAAAAAGATTCCAGATCAGCCCAATATTAGCTGGTTTTGGAATGTGAATCAGATAAACCAACTATCTTAACATGAAGCCGGATGAGCTGATCTCACTCATCAAATCATATGACATTGCTGACAAGCAGTCTATTCAAGGCAACACATCTGATGCAGTTTGCTCACCCACTCCTACTCCTACTGCTCCATTGCATGCTGTAGTTTGCTCATCCACTTCTACTGATTCATCATAAAATTCAGATTCAGGTTGTTGTACAGGTATTCAAATTCATGACTTCACTCCCACAATCAAAGAGGTATGTTTAGACAATATATGTTGTACTCCTAAATGTAGGGAAAAGGTTAAAGGCTTCAAAGAGCAGGCTGACTCGCTCGTTATGCAACTTCAATATACAAGATCTAGTAATTATAAAATTAAAAAGAAACTGAACGGGTACAAGGATATGGTGGAGGCGCAAAAGCTTGATATCCGTAAGTTGCATAACGATCTGAGTGAAGCAAATTGTAGATATCTCCACTTCAAAGAATTCTCTGAAAAATTAACTGTTGAACTTAATGATTTAAAATCAACTTTTGAAAACACAGAGTTTAATTTTAAAAAGTTTGATATATCAAGTGAAAAAGCTGAAAATATGATTAATCAACAGTTAAAATACAGTAAGAAGGAAGTGAGGAATAAGGGATTGGGATTCGTATGTATACCTCCACCATACAATCACAATTACACTTCACTTCCCATGACTGAAGAGGAGATAGATTATCTGCCTAAAATGGAGTATGGAAAACCCAATGACATCATGGTTGGGCTGTTAAAATCAACAAAAGTTAAAATCTGCAAAACCTAAAAGAGATGAAACAAAGACAACTGAACCAGCATTTGCACGTGTCTTTGTAAAATCAAATGATGTCTCTAAGCAAACAGAGACATTGAGTTTTGAGAAAAATGAAGAATCGGCAAATACACCAACTGAGCAAGTTGCTCCATCTAATTTCAAATGTGAATCACCTGAAGCAACAGATTCTGAGAAATTGGAATCAGTTGAATCTTGTGAATCTAACTGTGAATTTTCTGGAGCAGCTGACTCAGCAGAAGAAGATTCAGCGGAGCCATTACAAAAGGAATGTAACTCAAGTGGTTCAGCTATGGTTGATGTTATGGTTCTTTCGCAATCGGATCAAGTCATTCACACGCAGATCTTATTTAAAGCTGATAGTAAGGTTCTATTTTGTTCATTTGTGTATGCGGAAAACAAGTACCAGGATCGTAGGAACTTATGGGAGAGTCTCTACAATCACAAGAGTTTATGTCACGACAAACCTTGGGTAGTGATGGGAGACTTTAACTCAACGCTTCACCTTGAGGATTCGTTGTATGGTCCGTCTAATCAAACGATAAGCATGAATGATTTCAATGATTGCATCCAGTTCACGGAGTTGTTTGATGTTAAAGGTCATGGCCTCCACTATACATGGAACCAAAAACCAAAAGAGGGAGTTGGGCTTCTTAAGAAGATAGACTGTGTTATGGGTAACATTAAGTTTCTAGATATGGTCCCGGATGCTTTTGCCATGTATCATCCTTTTCGTGTGTCTGATCATACGCCATGTATCCTAAAAATGATTACTATGCATGACAATAAGCCAAGGCCGTTTAAGTTTCCAAACTTTATAACCACAAAGCCGGAGTTCAGGAAGTGTGTGGAGCTAGAATGGTCGAAATCTGTTCAAGGTATTTCTATGTTTTCGGTTACTAAAAAACTTAGAAATCTCAAACCTCATCTAAGGAAGATTTTATACAAGCAAGGCAACCTTCATACCAAGGTTACTGATCTTCGGAAAAAGCTAGATGATATTCAGACTAGGCTTGATGAAAACCCGCTGGATGCTAGCATTCGTCAACTAGAAGCGTTGTGCCTAAAAGAGTTTCAGATTGCGGCGTATGATGAGGAGTGTTTTCTCAAACAAAAGTCGAAAGTGGAATGGTTATGTGCTGGTGACTCGAATACTAGTTTCTTTCATAATGCTATTAAAGGTAGAAATGCTAGGAGTAAAATCCATAGTGTTAAGGATTGTGATGGAAACCGAAATGAAGGAAATGGGGTTGCGGAGGCTTTAGTTGCTCATTACTCAAACTTTTTAGGTGTTGATGATCAGGTTGAAAGCATGAATCTTGATGATCTCTTTGTCAATGTTCTCAGTCCAATCGATGCAAACAATATGGTCCGCCAGGTCTCTCGTGAGGAGATTAAATCGGCAATGTTTAATATTGGTGAAAATAAGGCCCCGGGTCCAGATGGATATACTTCAGTGTTTTTTAAACAGGCTTGGGATATTGTTGGGAATGAAGTTACGGATGCGGTGTTAGCTTTTTTTGAGAATGGTAAAATTCTTAGACAAATAAATCACACTATTTTGGCATTGATTCCTAAAAAAGAAACGCCTGACTCTGTTTTGGATTATCGTCCTATTTCTTGTTGTAATGTTTTATACAAATGCATAAGCAAGATTATTACGGACAGAATTAAGGGAAGTTTAGATGCTCTTGTTAGTATCAACCAGTCCGCGTTTGTGCCTGGTAGGAAAATCTCGGATAATATCCTCCTTACGCAAGAATTGATGCACAACTATCATCTAAATCGTGGCCCAGCTAGATGCGCTTTTAAAATAGATATTCAGAAGGCCTATGACACGGTAAATTGGGCTTTCCTGAGATCCATTCTTGTTCGGTTTGGGTTCCACCAAAAAATGGTCGACTGGATTATGACTTGCGTTTCGACGGCTTCATACTCTCTTTCCGTTAATGGTCACCTTCATGGTTACTTTCCTGGTAAGAGGGGGTTGCGTCAGGGGGACCCAATGTCGCCTTATCTTTTCACGCTTATTATGGAGGTACTCTCTTTATTGCTTCAACAGGTAGAGACCCCTAACTCGTCTTTTAAATTTCATCATCATTGTGCCAAGCAGAGAATTATTAATGTATCTTTTGCGGATGATCTTTTCATTTTCGTGCATGCTGACACGGGTTCGGTTAAAAAGGTTAAAGAGGCGTTGGAAACTTTCACGAGTATGTCTGGATTAGTACCTAGTCCTTCTAAGAGCACGGCTTATTTTTCGAATGTCCACAACTCGGTGAAGCAGGAAATTCTATCATTGATGCCGTTTCAAGAGGGTAGTATTCCTGTTCGGTATCTTGGAGTTCCTCTAATCTCCACTAGGCTCATTTTTAAAGATTGCAAAGTTCTGATTGATCAAATGGAGAGCAAAATAAATAACTGGATGACTAAATCTTTATCATTTGCGGGTCGTCTTCAGCTTATAAACTCGGTTCTGTCTTCTATGCATATTTATTGGGCTTCTGTTTTCATCCTTCCTGCAAGGGTAACAGCTGAGCTAGAGAAAAAGATGCGGCGTTTCCTTTGGGGTACTGGATTACAAGATAGGGTTCGAGCTAAAGTAGCATGGGCCGATGTCTGCTTGCCTAAATCAGAAGGGGGGTTGGGTATTCGAAGTGTGATGGAAGTGAATAAAGCTCTCATGGCGAATCATATCTGGAGCATTATCTCTAACAGAAACTCTTTATGGGTTCAATGGATTCACTCGTATAAGCTAAAAGGTCGGTGTTTTTGGGATGTCCCGTCACGTGGTAGCATGAGCTGGGGATGGAGGAAGATTTTGTCCATCCGTAACTTGGTTCGGCCTTACATTGGGTTTTCTATTCGAAGTGGTCATCAAGCTAATGCCTGGAGTGATAATTGGTGTCCTTTGAGTCCGATTAGTTCTTTTATTTCTCCTAGAGTGATAGCTAATGCAGGGTTTAATATGCAGTCTAGTGTGGCGGATCTTTTGGATGATTTGGGTAACTGGAAATGGCCACAAGCGTGGTATGACTTATTTCCGGTTCTAATCAATCTTCCTCCTCCAAGTCTAGTGCAACATGTGAACGATAAACTCACCTGGAAGGATTTGCAAGGTAAAGATTCTTATTTCAGTTCAGCTCAAGTGTGGAATAACATTAGGCCTCGGGTTGATCTAGTTCCTTGGTCTAACATGGTGTGGTTCTCGCAATGTATTCCTCGTCATTCGTTTCATATGTGGTTAGTGATCAGAAACAAACTCAAAACTCAGGATCGTCTAACCGTGTGGGAAGCTGGTAGCGGTACGAATTTGAGGCTCATGTGTTGTCCTCTATGCAGTTATGATCGAGATTCTCATGACCACCTTTTCTTCCAATGTGCTTTTGCGTCACAAGTGTGGAGCAATGTTAAAAAGATGGTGAATTTGGATAATGTAGATGACTCTTGGTAAGCCATTGTTACATGGATGGAGCAAAATGATGGCTCTAAGAAGAGTGACATTATTATTTGTAAGCTTGTGATTGCGGCATCTTCGTACTTTATATGGAAAGAAAGAAATAATAGGCTGTTTTCTAACAATCACAACACGGTTGCTACGGTTACGGAATGGATTAAGAGCACGGTCCGGTTGAAGATCATGGGGTTCAAGTTTCGCGAAGACACTTGCCGTCGAAGGACCTTTAAGGCTTGGAAGATCGATCATAGTGAGGACGAGGAAGACCCTGGCTAGATGTGATTCAAGTTTTTCGGTCTTTGTTGGTTTATGCTTGGTTGTTTTGTTTTTGTGGGTTTTGGTATCGTGTTTGTATGTGGCAAACTGGTTGTGTGGTTTTGTGTTTCTCCTAGACTTGGCATGGCATGTCAAGTCTAGTTGGTGTGTCAATTTAGGCTCACCCTTGTTCTGTTTTGGTTGATTTATAAAATTCACCGGGGTAACCCTTTACCCAAAAAAAAAGTGGTTCAGCTCAATCAAGCAGTGATACAGTGACTGAGCCCACGACATCTGAAATTGAAACAACAAGGCCAGTCCCTGATTTAAATTGTGTGAATGTTACTGATGCTTCTACTTCACGTGCAGATGAGGTAAAAGTAGAAGATTGGGTTGAGGGGGATGATATTGTTTGCCAAAAGGTTGACGATGTTTGTTCTAAAACATTAAATTTGTCTGCTGATGCTCCTCCATATGTGAGAAAGGGTGTTTCTGAGCCAGCTTTGGGAGGCCCGTCAAATAAATATGTGCCTCTAAAGATAAAAGTTAGAAATGAAAATCCTAACCCAAACAGTGAATGTTCGAACTGTTGTAAAAAGGGACATAAGAATCAGGGGAGAAAGTCTGAACGGTTTGCAAACAAATCATCCAACAAATCGTATAACTCATACTCAGCATCGGTTGGATCAAATGGATCGGGATATGCTACTTTCATAAAGAAGCAAACATCCTACAACTACGGCATACCCGGTCACATTGCAAGTAATTGCACACATAGTCCCTATGTGCCATACTACACACAACATCAGAAGGTTACATCTAGGGACAGATCTTATTCTAAGCCGATGAAGGTTGAAAAGCCTAAGGCAATGATGAATAAGCATCCCCAAGTTAAACCATCTGATAGGGATTGGAATGCTGTGAAAACTAAACGAAAACAAGCTTTGAAACCTAAACAAGTTCTGAATAATAAAACAGTTGAAAAGCAAACTGTTTTGCCCAAGGCACCTAAGAAATTAGAGAAGCCTAAACAAGTTTGGAAGGCAAAACATAATGCAGCAACATCACCAGTCCTTAAATCAAAAGGGAACATGTGCTTTCGAGAAGTGTCTTATGTTGATGCTGTAACATCCGTCAAAATGGATTTCTAAAATCCGACCCGTCTTGAATTTTGGATCATAACCCTTGAGACTCAAAACTTAAACGAATTAAATAACCGTTAATAGTTATTTATTTATTTAGTTTTTTTGTTTAACGGCAAATTTGGATCACTATTAATTAATCTAAATACTCATTTGGCAAAGTTAAATTTTTCTTCTAAACTAGTCCTAGTTAATGGAGTTAAAACTTAAATTACAAGTATTATATGTTACGTGTGACAACCCAAAATCTCGAGGTAAAAACTATTAGTTTTGCATTTATAAATCAATATCTATATACTTATCTTATTCGACGAATTAATTTTATAGTTATTTAACTTATATTATATAAACGAGTATTTGAACCAAATCCATATCGTTTTGAACCGACCCGAACCGTTTGAACCAAAACACCTGTCTCGCTTGTTAACCCAACCCACACGCGTAACTCGAAACTCATGATTATGCATTTGTATTAGTTCGTGTAAAAAAAAAACCCGAACATTACAGTACTACAAAATTCTTTAATTTGGAGGGTTGTTAAGTTACAAGGTTCCATATTTAATGTATCTTATTTCCATGTGCATATATCCATACATGCATAAAAGAAGGTTTACAAATATTAAACGCTTGTTTTTGTTCTAATTTCCTTGGTTCCTTTTTATTTACATGAATAACATGTTGTGATGATAATTCCTTAAAAACAAAACCCCATGTGCAGCCCACATACATATCAAACCCAAACTATACTAGTGTTTTAGTAGGATACGTAATGCATGTTATTACTATAACTCCTCAAGGCAAACCTCAAATTTCCACATCCCCTTCCCTCCGTCCCTCATGACCTACGTCACATAACCCCAGCCCAAATCCCTTTTTATTTGGGCCCATATTTACGGAAGTCCTTAAACCGCCCCATCGTAGTTTTAGTATATTACGCATTATTATTATAACGTGCATCGTACACAGCAATCCCAAACCCTAAGCTACAAACTTGCGATACCTATTCCCTCACTTCTCCTCTCAGCCGACGCCAAACCAGGCCAAGATCCCCTTCGCAAGTCAGCCCAAGACTCGATCGCGCTCTCACTTCGCATCTAGGTACCATGTCTTGACTTTTCGGATTTAATTCAATAGATTCGTGCATGCTTTTTGTTATGGAACTTCTGCTATCTTGGCTGCTTTCTGGGTATTATTAGCATGTTCCTACATATTATAATGATACTTGTAGTTTCATGCGGATAAGGATCATGTGTGCATAATGCTTGAATCGACTTAGGGTGTGGTTAGTTGTTAGGGTATTGTTTATGTGTTAAATCTGGATAGTTTTGATGCTTTGGTGATAAGTGATCTGATTTTGTTGATAACCTGCTGCAAGTGAAGTATAAGCGTCATTTTCATTCGCTAAATATGTTAACGGAACCAATATGACACGCGTTAGAATGTTAAGAACTGAAAACAGGAGGCTGCCAGAACATGGACTGTTGAGTTCCATGTTAAACACTTAAACTTTATGAACTTATTACTTATGTTTGGGTTTTACATTTTATGCTTCCGCTGTTAACTTAAAGTGGTTACTTTCTTTTGGACACCAATTATATTGCGGTTGGTTTTATTTACTTAAGTACGTTGTTCAATATGATTGGTGGCTTGATCCTGGTCAGTCACGCCTCCATGCGGTGATACTCCGCTTGTGGATTTTGGGGGTGTGACATTACGTATTAAAAAAAATCATATTTTACTAAATTTTGAGATTAACAAATTAAAAGTAAAGTATAAAGGAGCTTTTCATTTGAAGTCCAGTTTAAAAAAAAAAACATACCGGAGGCACACATCATGGCCACATCTATATATATTAATAAATGAGATGATTTGGGCCATGTGTCATTGGACGGTGGAGCTATTTTGCTTATGTGGCATCCTATGGTGGAGTAGAGGGTGATTTTGGGAGGGAATCCATTCTAAATAACATATTTTCTTTTTGGACGCGGGATCCGTTTTATTTCGGGTCATACCACACCCGTGATATAAACACGCTTATTCTCTCCGTGCACCTTAAACCCTAATTTTGATATCCTATCATTCTGGTCGTTTCACTTCGTTTCTCAAAGAAGATATCGATTGTTCATCCCCGCAAACCCGAATTTCATCAACAATCATCAGGCATGAGCATAATTTGGTGTAAATCTTTGATTCTTGTTTCCAATTTATGATTCTCGGTATGTTTCTTCAACGTCTAACTTTTTTTCTCAAAGTTTTTTTTTCTGAGTTTCAAACCCTATATCATTTGTTCCGAGCATAATCCGGTGTAAATCCGCTTTCATTCTTCGTTGTGGCAATCAGAGGTAACATAGTTGGATTCACACCCATCTCGCAAATTCGGATCGTATATATCATTTTTCTCAAACGCACAAGCTAACTTCTCTCAAACCCTAAATCCCAAGACCCATTCATCTTCAGTCGTTCATCATCGATTCAAGTTTGATAAACAAAGGTATGTTCTAAATTTCATTCATCTATGATTTTAATTGTTACTCCCATTCTTTTTCAATCAAGTATTTATAGATTTTCAATCGAATCTTTGTTGATTTGAGATTTTTTTGTTTGGTTTTGGTTTCTGTAGTATAGGGGTTCAATTATTCAGTTTCAATTCCATTGTCTTATGATTTTTGCAACGAATTACATTCTAGGATTTGAATAGACGAATCTGAAAACCCTAATTAAATCTCTGAGACATGAGATTTTTTTTCTATCACCTCTTCCTTAGTTGGATCCTTTTTTGGTTGAAACCCTACTTTTTGTCTTCAGGTATTCAGTTTTCACATTACGATTTCAAAGGGTGGTATTGATTTCGCTTTTTGTTGATTATTTTGCTTTTTAGTATTTGTTCAAAATTTTGATTAAATGGGAAACTAATATTTGAAAATTTGGAATATATTAATAGTTAATTAACTTTTTGAATAAAAAAACACAAAGGTAAATAAAACATGAAACTTGGTCTTTGAGTTAAGAAAACCATTTGCATAGCATTAGCAGTTTTAGAAATTATAACTGCAAAGAAGAGCAATCTATAGGAGCTACACAATTAACATAATGATAGAATATTTGTTTTATTTTTATCTAACATCTTATAATTTTTTTAAATTGCAAGATTTCAAGATCAATTCTAAAAGGAATAACACATGTAAAGGTGACCCGTTTTTAGTAAACTTTATCCTCAAATTCAATTATTTTTGCTATTGTTTCTCCTTTTTAGTGTTTTCACATGTTGATGTGTGTAGTAAATTTTGTGTACATTTTTTTTATGTAGACATTGCAACAACCGTTACTAAGAAACCCTAAAGGGAGAGAAGCTATATTTGTATATCAAGAATACGTGTTGATACGGATTAGGCAGGGAGGATTAGGAGGTGGTGTTGCCTCGGGTTCGGATCATGGCCAACCTCATCATAACTCTGAGCACATGAATGGTATTAACACATTCTCGAGAAGTTGATTTAATTAATTAGATTTTTATGTTAATCTTAGACTAAATTACATAAAACGTGTGGGACTTAGAAAACTTAAACGAACTAATGACACATAATATATAATAAAAACAGGGGTTTTGTTGAAAGGGGATGACAAAAGAAGACGGTAATGATTTTGTTTTCTGTTCATGTGAGGGTGGGGGATTCTCAGATCCGCCGTTTATGGTGGTCTTTTCCCAGCTGGTGGTATCGTTTAAATTGCTGTGGTGGCTGGAGGTGGGGCTTGGTTGAATAAGAGATAGATAAAAGTATGTGTGTGTTCTCACCTATTGACTTTATTCACAATCCACACACGTGCTCTTTAATTTGGGCCTGAAAGGGTAAGGTCCCAAAAACCTTGCACAGGTGTTCAGAACCATACCACAACTTCATCACCAATGAACCTCTTTCAGAGAACCTTGCACGGCAGCGCACTGGTTCCAAAAAAGAGAGTTTGAAGGAAAGCAATCTCCAACATCCGCGCGCCGAGAATGATATGACATATCCTTGCAACAGATAGGATAAAATCCTAACAATATCTCCGCGCAAAGGCCACCCAGACTTGGACAAAAATAACCTTTTTGTCATAACAGAATTAGCATGAGGAAGAGCCACATAAGATTACAGCTGTAATCCTTCTAGAAGACTTTATCGTGCACAACCATTCGGTTATAACCGAACGGCCACGTGGCATCATCCCAAGCACCCCTCAAGGTCACGATGATGGCACTAACTTGGAGAATGATCCACACTTGCCCACTTTCCACATGGAATCACCCCAGCCGTTGATCGCAATCACGATCCGTGTGCACACATATAACGGTAGCGATTAACGGTGAGGGGATAACCGCTTACGGAAATTACTTTCCGTTACGTCCTCCGTCAACAAACTTTCCCGTCCAAACTTCGGCTATAAATAAAGGATAATTCAGGTACAATTCCTCAAGTTACTCTCACTTCACGTTACTATCACTTCTTCTTCTTCATCAAACCTGTACTAATTCTCACGCCGGAGGGTGGTCACGGAGAGAACCCCCATTCTCCCCGTGGCGAGTCTAACGACTGTTTGTTTTGTAGTTGTTGTTCGAAGAAGGAGATCATTCACCCATGAATCAAACGAGAAGACCTAACCCTTTTATGCAGATTCAAACCCCCTGGTTCAATTGATTCCGATCGATTAAACCCGTGTTTCTTCATTGGCGCCTACCGATTTCTCAGTTTTTATTCGTATCTTCTCGTTTTGATTTACTCTTCTGTCTCTGTTTTTCAATGGAAGAGACTCTGACAAACCGTCAATCCGGCCCTTGACCAAATTTTGCACACAATACCCAAGTCGAAAGGATTGTGGAAGAGGATTCAGATGATAACGAAGTCCAGTACAACGATAATCATCCGAATGACCCTGTTACTCCAGGAGCACAACCCGAGATCACGATAAGTTCAATTTTACCTCCCGGTGAAACTCCCGTCTCGTGGTATGTCAGATCGCAAGGTGCAATAAACGTTGTATAGGCACAACTTTGTGCACAGACTGCTCCTCCCACTCAGTCACGAAGACCTGCATCTCATGCACAAGCACCATCTGCACCACGTGCATCACACCATGACGCACCATCGCGAGTACATGTAGAGGACACAAAAGTTTACTCCAGATCTCCTACAAGGTACGAGTCCATTCACTCTGAGACTCGACGAAGAGATTACCATGATGAATCTAATTCTCATCAAAGGCAGTCGATCCATTCTCGGTTGGGCCCGCGTTCTTACCAGAAGTGGGACACCCACACCGACCAATACGACAGAACTTACCAGGAGGGCGATAATACAAGTGTGTTCAGCCGGCTACAGTGAGACCATGCAAATTATAGACCCCGCGCGGTTTATAATCCAGATGCAGAACATGACTACAACTTAATCTACCGCCCTGCGGAAGCAGCGAGAACTCGAAATTCAAAAGCAAAATCACTTTAGCTCCCCTCAAAAAAGCAAAGCTACCATCAAATGTCGGAAAATTCAACGGCATGTCAGATCCTGATGATCACCTTCGTGTATTTACCAGTACAGGACTGGTAGGAGGTTGGACATTACCGATGTGGTGCCACCTATTCGTCCAAACCTTAACAGGTGCGGCACGGTTGTGGTCTGATAATTTACCAGTAGGGAAGCTGACGTCGTGGGTAGATCTAAAAGAAACCTGGTTCACTTTAGCCAACAACGAAGATCTATCAGAGACACCGCCGATGTGGTGAATATTTGGAGGCGTGACGACGAGAGCCTGGAGGACTTCATAACACGTTACAACAAGGAAGTGCTAGAGATTGGGGATGTCCATGAACACCTGATACGAGCGCAATTCAAGTATGCAGTGCGCTGTGATGACATGATCAAGGTTCTGTCAGGAACAGAAGGTTTGCCCAAGAGCTGGGAAAAATTGATGGCTGCAGCCAAAGTTTACGCCCAGACGGAACGGAATCTCAGCTCTAACAGACCGCCACCACCACACAGTCGTCCGCAGGATATGAGTGGCACCAGCGGGAAGAAGTTCAAAAAGAACTGGCGAGACTCAACCTCTGGACCATACTCGTCTGACGATGCGCACGCAATAATAAACAAATTGGCGGCGCAGAAAGAAGCAAAGCAAGAAAATAGAGAACGGCAGTGGACCTCCCTAACGAAAACTCCGGCGGAGGTGCTCAGCACAGAGGACTATCAATTTAAAACCCCTCCGCCAATGAAGAACAAGAGGGGCCAAGACCCAAATCAGTATTGTGACTACCACAAGGACAACGGTCACACTATAAACAATTGTATATCCCTCCGCACCGAAATCGAAAAAGCGCTCAAAAATGGTGAACTCACCCACTTACTACAGAACGTGCGGAAGGATATTAAACAAATTACTCGCGGAGATGAAGGCCCAAGTAAGAAAGCGAAAGTTTAAGTTGCGCAAGTGCAACGGGCATACAATAGCTTCTTTTCATGTTGGTTAGATTCTCCAGCCTACCAATCCATGACATAGAACTATTAGTATAGATAAGTTAAGTCTCAAATTAATTATCCTAAAGCAAACAACTTTGTAACCACAGCCTCTGAGCCTTATCCTTAGTTAATGCAAAGTTTGTTCTGTTATTTTTATGTTTATTACAAAGTGCATGCAATTCCTTTTGGTAAGCGCAAAAACATCAAGGTAACCATAACACAAGTCTCATGAACTGTCTATGATCACACGCATCGCGCAAGGCCCAACCTTACTTTAACAACCCGCACTTTCGTGCGTTGTTACTACTCGCTATACTCGTTACGCCTAGCACCAGAGATTCGGATCATAATGTAACTATATCGCAGAAATCGCTAAATCGCAGTATTTTTCGCATATTACGCATACTTTATCGCTATCTGTAGGATCGTTGTGCGACTTGAATGAGTCGTTCAGAAGAGTTTTGGATCCAAATCAAAGGCGGAATCAATGAAACGGACGATCGATACAATTATAATGTCTCTTGTATTGATATAATAGTTTTACAGCACCTGGAGACAATTCGGCAGCACTTCGTTACCGAATCGCAAGACCTAATTCCGTTTCAAATGACAAACCATGCTCCCTATTTATAGAGTTCTAATTCCGTTTGAAATGGTCAAAGCCACTTTCAAGCGAAATTAACTTAGTTAATTTCGTTTGAATTTGTCTTTGACAGTTTCAAGCGGAATTACCTTTAAACACCTAAAACTTAGTTTCTAGCAACCCGAGCACTGGTTATCCTATCCTATTACATAACTCGATACAAGACGAAGTCAATAGACATAGTGCACTAACAGACTCCCCCTTGGATGTTGACGAAGTCTTCAGTGTCGAATCTTTATCATGACACATCTTCAGTCTTGATCAGTCTTCATGCTCTTTCCAAATTGTCTAACACTGTAAGCATCCTTTAATCTTTATCTTCTTTGATCAGCTTCTATCTTTGAATGTTGTACCAGGATCTGTCTCTGGTTCTAACATTAACAGCTTCTTAAGGCTCCACCTTTCGTTAAGCTTCCGTGCTTTAGGGATCGACACCTTGCTTTCAGGTTACAAGCTTACCCTTGCTTTGAGCTCGTCTTCAGACTCCCCCTTAGACTCAGCTATCAGGATCGTAGTCTGGAATCTCATCTGCAATCACTCAGACAGTTATAAGTAACAACATTTTGAACTTCCAGGATTGAAAACCTGGCTTTTTCAAACTTTCTAAACCACTCCCCCTATCAACAATCTTTACAGATTTGGCAGCGGTAAGAATCCAAAATCGAACACTGGCTCTTTTACAGATTTTAACAATCTAAGAATCCAAATCCCTAACAGTTAATCATCCAAGTCCAATTTAATGACCTTGGAGATATCACAAACTGTTTTTGATTTTTGTTAAAAACTTCAAGTTTCAAATTAATGAACTTGTTTTATTTTCAGAAACACAATCAGCATACTTAGATTTTGATATTCAGCATTTCAAACATCGGTTGTCGAAAATAAAGCAGAATCAAAAATCTTTTTGTATTTTTCTGAAATATAAAGCAGTAAAGAAATATTTACAAACATATTTACAATCAATATTTTTGTTTGAGTTTGTGTCAGGGGATCATATCAGTTTCTGACAAGTAACAAGTACCGTTGAGCTTAGTTACACGTTAAGAATTAAACAATTCACTTAGATTGTCGATATACTGATCCACTTAAATTTTCACACAAATTTTAACTGATTCAGGATACGAATTAGATGTATTAAGAACTTAAACTTAATCATGTGTCCCACCTCTTGAATATACTCCCGTATCTAGATCCCAATATTCAGTCTTACAGGTGAGTATACCTAGATGATATCTGTAAGGGGTTAAATTGCGAAGGACCGTGAGAGCTCAGGCCAGAACTTCCATTCAGCAGAGAGATGACGGCTTCGACTTTTGGTGTGTCCCCTTTAGAGGATCTTTTCTTCAACAGCACATGATTAGCATTTTGCAATGTTTCATCATTTTTTGTACTGAGGGCGGCGCTATATTTCTAGCAAGCAGAAAGTATTATACGGGGACTAGGCCATTGCTTCCGCAAAATTAGAAGCCCTGGGATAATACCCCAGATATCACTAAGCATAAAGACCTAGTATCTCAGAAAGAGGGGTCCTTCAAACGAGATTTCAGGGGTTACCTATATATCCAAGTAGTGTTCCCCACGAAATAAGCAAGTTTGAATTTAGGTTTATATCCCGAAAAAGTTTACTAAATGTATAAAAACCTATCGGCATATCATCAGTGAGACCGTTTAACGCTATATAATCATTATATTTCTTTAGCATACTGTAACTGTCTACTGATGTACTATCATTTCCTCTTTTTACACAAAAAACTCAATATTTGAATTTATCATGTTTTTTACTTTTTCAAATTTTCAAATGTTTTTGTATTTTCTAACAACAATACTCCCCCTAAAATGCAAAATCATTTAAAGAAAATTTGACAACCAATATTGATAGCTTTGTGTCGCCATCCATTTTCTGCTAATGTGTACTGATTTGCAGAAAATGTAACATACCCCCATGATTTACAACACATTGAATTTTATAGTTTGAAAACCGTTTTTCAATCTTGTGAAGTTAATCATGTTTGTTCAGCCGTGAGGGTTTCGGCGTATTCAATCAACATATTTTTGAATTTTTTAACAAATTTAAAAACAAACATATTTTTGGTTTTTCAAAATTTTCAATTTTTAGGGTTTTTGAAATATTGTTTATTTATGTACAGAAAACAAACAAACTCCCTGTTTCAACCAACACAGGGTTCAGCAGCCTTCTCCTCTTGTTGTGCCAGGCTGCTCCGAAATCCATTTTCACAATCTTCAGTTTTCTTGAGCACCTGCACATTCAGACTACTTAATTACTTGAACAATTTAGTCCAGGTCTGTTGGACCTTAGGCATTTCAACACAATATGTATCATGCAGTTTCGGAAAATCTTTGTCATCAAAGACTTTTTCAACTTTGACTTCAACTTTCTCATCTTTTACCGAAGTCACTTGTTTCTTAACACTCCATGTTTGACCTTTTGGAGTACCTCTTTTGTAAAAATTTAACTCTTTTTGAACATTTTGATTTTGAATAACAACTTTTGGTTTCCAAAATTCATTTGGTTTCGTTGTATCAACAGTTGTTTTCCAACTTTGTGTTGTTCTAAATCTTGGTGTGTGAGAATTCCAGGTCTGTCTAGAATCGAACCTATTCGGTTTTGAATTCCAAGTTTGGTTCGAAACAAACTTGTTTGTGTTGTACCTCCAAGTTTGTTTTGAATCAAATTTGGTTGACCTTTGTTTCACATCCTCAGATTTCTTTTTGTCAACATCATCAGACTTCTTTTTCTCAACATCCACATGTTTCAGATTTGGACACTTTCGTGCAAGATGTCCAATTTGATCACATTTAAAGCATGTTCTTTTTGAAACATCTTTGACCTGTGTTTGTTGCTTTTTCTTTTGAGCACAAAACTCTTCATTAGATTGTTGTCTAAATTGAAGTTCTTTTTCTTCTTCAAAACTTTTTCCTTGAACAAAATCCATCTTTGCCTGAAAATTTTGTGTTTCATTTTTCTTCCAATTCTGTTTCTTCTTATAACCCAACCCAGCTTTCATGTTTTTCTTCTTGTAACCAGGTTTGTTATAAAAAGTTTTGTGACCTTCTCCAGCAAACTTTGGAATCTCAGACTTTTCAATCTCAACCATTTTGAAAACTTTGTCAACCTTTTCTGAAATCACATTCTGAATCGGAAATACAATATCTAAAAATAATTTGTCCGATCCAATCATGGTATAAACCAATCCTTTTGAATCATCATTCAAATTTTTCTTAGATTTTGACTTTTTCAGATATCCATCATGAAAATTACCTTCATTTTCATCCTATGATTCAGATTTACCTGTTTCAACTGACTCTTCTTTCAACACACTTTCACCGACCTTACCTACCACCTCTGAATCACTAGAATCATCAGATTTGGAATAGGTTATGTCAATGTTATCTGGCAATTGATCTACCATGTTGAAAGCTTTTTCGACCTTTTCATCATCATAAAATGCAAACTTTTCCGGTGGTGGAACTTGATGAAACTCTGAGCCAATGCCCTTTTTGTTTTGCTCAGACTCACCATCTCCTGGTTTTATGTTGAAAATTCTTTCAAGCTAATATGACGACACGTGATAACTTTTTAACTTGTTTTTATCCTGTTCTAAATCAGCAATCTGACGCTTTAGCTTAGCAACATCCTCAATGTAGGAATTTACAACATGTTGCTTTATTTCATACTGTTGCTTAAGCTCATTAGTTGTTTCAGAACAGTAATTCAATCTTGATTGAACAAATTTCATTTCACTTTTTCATATGACTCTTTTGTAATGTGATATGCCAATTTTATTGAATCATATTCCTTTTTCATTTCTTGACAAACATTTTCTTTTTGATCACATTCTTCTGTCATTTTCAAAACATTTGCTTTCAAAACTTCATTTTCTTTTTCTAACTATTTACATTTTTCTAAAAGTGTTTCATCATTATCTTTCAAAACTTTTTCATTTTCTAACATTTCTTTGTATTTATTTTTAAAGACATTTTCAATTTTTGTGAACTCAAGATCTCTTGTTCTGAACTTTTCATCTTTTTCAGTACAAGCACTGCACGTTTCCATGCATTTCTTGCACTGTTCAACAGTTTTTAAGATTTCAGAATCAGAAATTACCTCAGTGATTGGCACTTTGGTGTTAGCTGCAACTTCTGTCTGATCAGCATCTTTCTGCTTTCCTTCAACACCAACTTCAACACCAACATCACTAGCAACTTCCAAAATATCATTCTTCACTTCATCCAAACTTTCAATTTTCTTCTTAGTTTCTTCAACTTGCAGTTTTTCAGTAACTGCTTCTTTCACAACTTCTTCATTCACAACAACTTCTTCTATCTTCACATCCTCAGCAATCTTCACATCTTCCTTTTTAACTGCTTCGATTTGGACTTTCTCAGCTACCTTCTTCAAATCATTCACTATCTCATCAACATTCTTCTTCATTCTTTCTTCATCCCTCTTCCTCAAGCATGATGTCATGACATATCTTATTTCCTTTTCATGCCTTTTTGCATATGTGTCATCTTTTAATACATTTCTATAGTATTCGGCAGATCGAGGAATTATGAGAAGAACATCTTCAAAAATTATGTCTTTCTTCGAAACAACAGGTTCACCTTCTCTGTTGAAAAAGCACTCTCTTTTCTTATCCCATCTCTTGTTGATGACAACACTCTCATACTCTTCTTGCATTTCATCCATTCTGTTCAAAGCAATGTTTCTTTCTCGATAAGTTTTCTCACTCAAAATCTCTTCTCTGGTTTTCTCTTTGATTACAGCTGTGTCTTTTTCTTCTTTATTTTCCTCTTTTATTTCAGCAACAAAAACATAATGATTACTCTTTGATGGATTTCTGCCATGAGCTGTACTTCGAATATCCACACGATCTTCTTCTGGAAGAATCTGACTCCAATCATATCCTTCATCATCATGGATTACAGCACAAGCTCTTGACTTATCTCGAGGTTTATCTTCAATCATTTTTGTGACACCTGTGTTTGTAATCATTGTAAAGAGTTCAGTTATCAATAAAACAACGTTATTTAATCCCAATGCTTGTTTATTTATGTTTGACATTTTTCATGTTTTGACTTTTGTTCAATTTCAAACTTTACATCGCTTTCTGGAGAGTTATACGCAAACTGGTGTGTAAACGTAATCAGTTTAACGCGACAAACACTCCGGAACATCAACATATGCTTAACATACCTTAAATAGCCTCTACATAACTTAGAAATAAGTTTTGAAGGCTTTGGTATGGCAAAATCAAGATTTATCACTTACAGGGACTTAATTCGACAAACTGCGAAAGTATGCCGATTCGTACTAGAACAGACATTCCGAAACATGACCATAAGTTAAACATACCATAAATATCCTTTACATAGCTTAGAAATAGGCTTTAAGGGGTTCGGTGTGCTAAAATAAACTTTTGGGTCATTCAGGGACTAAAAGCGTCAAAAAGTGCACAAGTTTGCATTTTCACGCATAACTTACATTCTGAATACATCCGGACATCCAAAAATTTATGTAAGCACTAAAATATTTTATTTTAGTGTTTGGCATGAGAAAAATCCATTCGTCACGCAATTTGGATCACTTTTCGCGCTTATGCGCATTCCGTCGTAATTAAGCGAATATCGCGATCATGCGACCAAACGAACCAACATCCTGCATATTTTTTAGCATGTTTCATGTCCACAATGTTTAGGCATCATTTTAGGGCCTTAAAGATGGGTTAACGGGCCTTAAACATGTCGGAAATAGCTCTAAACACCAACAGGGACTGAAACTGTCATTTTTGAAAGTTGGTTGCTGATCAGACTGCCCAAGCGGGGCGCGTAAGGTTTGTCCATGACTTACGTGGGCCGCGAGGCCCTCCCAGATATGCAAAACCAGATTAAACAGCTGTTAACAGCTGTTATACACTCATAACCCACTTACACATGGTATTTCCTGATACTAGGGGCTCCAATGGTTTTATAAAACTATGGGCTTGGGGTGTATGGATGAGATTGAAGCACGGTATTCGAGGAACGATCTTAACGGTCCTAGAAATCCTATAAATACCCCTCAAGTTCCCAACTCAAAACCCACACCTTTGAATCTGAAATTGTTCTCTAAGTTGATGTGTTATCATTTCATACCTGAGAATATTCATATCAAAACTTCCGTTCTTGGACCCGTTGTAAGTCCTCTTTCGTTCTTTTAGCGTTTTCTGCGTTGACCAGTTTATGGTCAACACGAAGTTCGGTTGATCTTCGCAACGTGAGCGTAATCACGATGGCTATAGTCCATTGTGACTATGCCTACTGATTACCACGTTATCTAGGCTCAGTGACGAGTCGTAGTTTCGGCCAAAATGCGTATTCTTGCGTATTTTGTAACCAAACTACTTTTAGGAATCAAAACCGTTTGTTTTGATACCAAACTTGTTTTCTAACTTAGTTAAGCATGTTTTAACATGCTTAGCTTGTCACTTTTAGTTTGGTGCTTATATAGGGTCGTAAGGTAAGCGATCTAAACAATCGTTTATACTTTCGAACCCGACCCGTTTGGTCGATCTTTAGGATCGGACCAAATACATTAGGTGACCATAGTGTATAGGGAATAACCTTCCGAGGTTATACCTTATGGTCATGACGTTTAGTTAGTTGTATGATAGGTAGTTTATATGTCTTAGGTAAATGACCAAAATTCCCTCTTTACGCCAAAATTCATTTTAAGCATATGTAACATAACTTTTGACATCTAAACTGATTTGGCAACAATATTAGTCATATTAAGGCATATTTTACTTGTCATAGACTAGTTAGGCGGTCCAAACGCGTTTTACGCGAACGACGCGTTAAAGTAGCATAAGCTACCTAAACGGGTCGTAATGGGTCATAAGCACTTAGGTTAGGTTTCATTTTAGTATGTAGGCTTTGTTAAACCATATTACATGAGTTCCCATACTCGTTTGGTTTACGAACCCTCATGCTACCCGATCCTCCGAATAGGTCCGGTTTATTAACATAGTTACCTATATTAGGTGCCGTTTGATTTCCGTGATCTCTAGCATGGTTTGGTTGTTACGCAAGGACTTCCAGGCAATCCCAAGTGAGTACATAGACCCCTCTTTTACTGTTTTCAAATAGTTTTGGGGTGAAACACATGTGCCTACTTGTTACTTTCATGCTTTCCTGTTTTCACATCATATACTTGCTATGTTCATTAGTACACTTATAGTACATGATTTACATTACATTGTTTTGCTATGTATGTTTACTTGGCATACTTAGTACATTGATTTACATGAATTTTCTGCGTTGTATGTTAACTTAGCATACTTAGTACATTTTTTTTATATAACATGTTTACATTTGGTATAACATTTGGTTTGTACAAGCGGGACTTATATACGTTCATTAACATTAGCTACGCCGCTCGGTAGTAAGTAGTGGTACCATAGGACTTGACAACTCCCGTTCCTGACATCCTTGGTTTGTTTGGGTGTAAGGAATGACTGAATCCGAAAACATTTCTTTTGATAACCTTGACTTAGGGTTATCCGTCTGTCTCAAGGCTTGAATGTATGCGTTAACTTACCACATAAGTGTTTGTATCCATATAGCATGCATTTACTTTGCAAAACATAACTTTTTGATATATTTAAAATACCTTGTTTTGTACATTTTTACATTTGGTTTATGTAACAACACATTACTTACCATACATAACAATTGTTACACATTACTTGACTACATTTGGACTTTCAACATTTGATATGGCTTATACAAGGACTTTCTGACAATTGGTTTAAACGTAGACTTTATATATTGGTGGTTTGTTTAAGTGACTTAAGTAACGAGATGTGAGTAGTATGATACAAGCATGGTGGATACGCCGCTGGTACTTCCTATATATAAGTGCTTGTATTATATTACATATCATAGCGTTATTTAAATCATTCAATTTGGACTTATACATTTTACGCAAATAACATGTTTTTTCACAAGACTTTGGTTTACAAAACAACTTATTTTATACAACTCATTTTACTTGGTTATTCATTTAACCATATATTATTCTTTTATTTATACATATCATCTAATCTTATCGCTTTTCAAATGATTTACAAGACAAAACAATTTACAAAGTTCATGACTAAATCTTATTAAACATTTTCTTAAACTTAAGTCATGAATCCTATTTTCACAAAACCTATGTATCTCACAGGCATTTTTATGCTGACGTACCTATTTTCACATGTGTTTTCAGGAGCTGTTGCTTAAGATGATGATCGTGACATTAGGGCGGACCTGTGCCTTAGTGACTTAAAACGAAGCAAGAACTAGTTTAATTATGTTATGTACTCTTTATTTCCTGTTTTAAGACAATGTAACTCTCTTGTTTGATAAATAAAATATAACTTAAATTGCCATGGTTATGAAACAATTAATTCTGTTATAACACTCCCCGACGTTTCCGCCTCGTTTTGTTGTTTTACGTGGTCGGGGTGTGACAGAAAAGTTGGTATCAGAGCCAATGGTTATAGGGAATTAGGTTATTAGTAATGCTTTGACCTAGACTATAACCTTTCTAGGACCCCAACACAAGTTATCTTGTGCTTAGATCTTAAAACATGCACTTCACCTATCCTTAGGTGATAACCACAACGAGAACATCAATTCCGAATCCGCTTTGAAAATTAATCATCTGTTCTTGGATGATTGATTACTAGGTTTTGAACCCTCTGTTGTAAGGTTTTGAACCCTCTGTTATAAGGTTTTGAACCCCTTTGAATTTTCAAAATCTCGTCAAAGTTTTGGGTTCTAAATAGTGTGAACACGTGCAAACTGGAAGAGTGAATGCCTGTACCCTGGGTTTTCTGTCTAAGGCTAGAGTGTTCGTACAAATCCACATAATCGGACCAGTCACTCTTACCTGGGAACTATTGGGGTGAGTGTTCACTTATAGGCGAGCATGTCTTCGCGATACATTATTTTTGACCCATTTACTTTGATTAGTCACAATGTGTCGTTTGTTTGCCTTATGGTAACGAACAAATGACCACCATCTTTGCTGTTGTCAATTTTTGTATCATCTCATTCTTTTCATCCAATCATCTCACTCGTTTCCTTTCATGTTCCTCTTTTAGAATGCCTCCTCGACGCGACAATCAGATAGCGAATGCCGAACTGGCAGAAATCATCGCGCAGCAAATGGTTGCTGCTTTCCCAAATCTTATTGCTCAACTGAACCAAGCCAACAACAACAACAATGCTCCATGCAATTTCAAGAGTTTCAATTCGGCTAAGCCACTCAAGTTTAGTGGTACTGAAGGAGCAACTGGGCTCCTACAATGGTTCGAGAGCACTGAGAGTACGTTTCGCCACGTTCAGTGTCCTGACAATCGCAAGGTCGAGTTTGCTTCCAGTGTGTTTCAGAAGAGGGCTCTTACATGGTGGAACGGGGTTATGAGAGACCGTGGTGCTGAGGTTGCTTTAGCACAGACTTGGGCCGAACTTAGGGCCCTTATGATGAAGGAGTTATGTCCTCGTCATAAACTGCGAGCTTTGGAAAGGGAATTTGATGATTTGAAGCAAGATAGTGGTGAGCATCAGGCTTACACTGATAGGTATGAAGAATTGAGTCTGCTTTGCCCGACCATGGTTACCCCACTCGACAAGGCTATCGAAAGGTACATCGATGGTCTACCTGACTCAGTGCAAGACATCATTACTGGTAGTAACCCTACCACAGTCTGTCAGGCGATCGAGTTAGCAGCAACATTGACTGAGTCGCAGGTTCGAAAGGGAAAGCTGCATAAAAAGGGTGACAAAGGTAAGAAGCAGGCGTCTGACAAAGAGGATGGCAAGAACGGTAAAAACAAGAAGGGAAAGGATTCTGGTTCCTCAAAGGGGTCTAGGAAGCGAAAGGCTTCCCAAAACTATGTCGTTACTGCACAGGCTCAAGCTGCACCAAATTAGCCTGCGCAACCACCCGCCAAGAGGCCTTATCTTGGCAACGCACCTTTGTGCAACAGGTGTAACGGCCATCACCTACCACATCTCCAATGTCGTCATTGCACTAACTATGGAAGAAATGGTCATCTTGCCGCTACATGCCGCATTCCTGTCAACCAGAATCAGGCAGTTCAGAACCAAGCCCAACAAGTTGCTCAGCCTCTTGCTCAGCAACAAGATCAAGTTGCACGACCTCATTTTCCTCCTGGTTCGTGCTACAATTGTGGGGATCTGACCCACTACAGAAACCGGTGTCCAAGACTAGCTAACGCAAATCCAAATCAGAATCAGGCTTAGGCTCGAGGTCGAGTCTTCAACATGAATGCACAAGAGGCGCAAGCAGACGATAATGTGGTCAACGGTACATTCTTTATTAATAATCAGCTTGCATCTGTTCTTTTTTATTCGGGTGCCGATAAGAGTTTTGTGTCATTATCTTTTGAGCCATTGCTTCGCATGTCTAGAATGAAACTAGGAAAACCCTTGACAGTAGAAGTTGCTAGTGGTGAACCCATTGTTCTTGATTCTGTTCTTCGCAACTGCCAGTTGAACCTTAACAACCATCTTTTCCATATCAACCTCACACCAATGCGACTTGGAAGCTTTGACGTTATAGTGTGTATGGATTGGTTAGCCAAGCATCACGCAGAGGTAGTTTGTTTCGAGAAGATTGTTCGTGTACCACTTTCGACAGGTGAGATCCTACAGGTTCATGGTGAGAAACATGCTGGTAGTCTCAAACTCATGTCTTGTTTTAAAGCTCGGAAGTATCTGTGAAAGAATTATGTGGCCTTCTTGGCACATGTTACCGCAGATAAAGGCAAAGGTAAGTCTATTCAAGATATTCCTGTTGTTCGGGATTATCCTGAAGTATTCCCTGAAGAGTTACCTGGTTTACCCCCAGCACGCCAAGTCGAGTTCCGTATTGATCTTGTACCTGGTGCAAACCCCATTGCCAGAGCTCCATATCGTCTTGCACCGTCTGAGATGCAAGAGTTTTCTAAGCAGCTTCAAGAGCTCTCTAACAAAGGTTTTATCCGTCCTAGCTTTTCACCTTGGGGTGCTCCCGTTCTTTTTGTCAAAAAGAAGGATGGATCTTTTAGGATGTGTATCGATTATCGTGATCTTAACAAGCTTACCATCAAGAATCGATATCCCCTACCTCGCATTGATGATCTCTTTGATCAGTTACAGGGTGCTTCTTATTTTTCGAAGATTGATCTTCGTTCTGGGTATCATCAACTTCGTGTGCATGAAGAAGATATTCCCAAGACAGCATTCCGCACTCGTTATGGGCATTATGAGTTCACAGTTATGCCTTTCGGATTAACTAATGCTCCTGCTGTTTTCATGGACTTAATGAATAGGGTCTGCAAGCCTTATTTAGATAAGTTCATCATCATTTTTATTGATGACATCTTGATTTATTCTAAGACGCGAGCTGATCATGAGCAACATCTTCGTCTTACTCTGGAACTCCTAAAGAAAGAGCAACTTTTCGCCAAATTCTCCAAGTGTGAATTCTGGCTTAAGGAAGTTCAATTTTTAGGACATATTGTGAACGAACAAGGTATTCATGTAGATCCCTCCAAGATCAGTGCGATTAAGGATTGGGATACGCCCACTACTCCTACTGAAGTTCGTTCTTTTCTTGGTCTGGCGGGTTATTATCACCGCTTCATTGAAAATTTCTCGAAGATTGTAGTTCCTCTAACTGCTCTAACTCAGAAGAACAAACCCTTTGATTAGGGATTCAAACAAGAGGAAGCTTTTCAAAACTTGAAGCAGAAGCTTTGTGATGCGCCTATTTTATCATTGCCTGAGGGTAATGATGATTTTGTCGTGTATTGTGATGCATCAAACTTGGGTCTTGGCTGTGTTCTCATGCAAAGGAACAAAGTCATAGCATATGCATCGAGGCAGTTGAAGATACATGAGAAAAACTACACCACTCATGATCTTGAGTTAGGTGCAGTTGTCTTCGCTCTTAACATCTGGAGACACTATTTGTACGGTACAAAATGTGTGGTTTTCACGGACCACAAAAGTCTTCAGAATATCTTCAATCAGAAAGAACTCAACATGAGGCAACGACGTTGGGTTGAGCTTCTAAACGACTATGACTGCGAAATTCGCTACCATCCTGGTAAGAAGAATGTCGTAGCCGATGCTTTGAGTTATAAGGAATGTACTAAGCTTCATTGTGTTCGTGTTCAATCTAATATTCAAGCTCGATCCGATATCCAAGCATGCATTTCTCAGGCTCAACACACTTGTGTTTCACAAGGTTTGATGGGTAAGGAGTTACCCTATCACATAACACCTGATATGGAACTGAAGGACAATGGATCGTATTACTTCATCGACCGTTTGTGGGTCCCAAGCCAAGATGATCTTCGCACCTTGCTTATGGATGAAGCCCATAAGTCTCGTTATTCTATTCATCCTGGCTCAGATAAGATGTATAAGGATCTTCGTATTCAGTATTGGTGGCCTGGTATGAAGAAAGACATTGCCTTATATGTATCAAAATGCCTTACTTGTCTTAAGGTTAAGGCTGAACATCAACGTCCTTCTGGTTTATTGGAGCAACCAGAGATCCCAGTTTGGAAATGGGAAAACATTGCTATGGATCTGGTTACCAATCTTCCACACACAAAGAAAGGTCATGATGCCATCTGAGTAGTTGTTGATCGTCTTACTAAGTCAGCGCATTTCTTGCCAATCCGTGAGGATTTTTCTGCTGACAAACTTGCTAAAATCTATGTGGATGAAATTGTATCTCGACATGGTGTTCCTTTGAATATCATTTCTGACAGAGATACTCGCTTCACTTCTCATTTTTGGAGAACCATGCAATCTGCTATGGGGACCCAACTTAATCTGAGCACAGCTTATCATCCGCAAACGGATGGTCAATCTAAAAGAACAATCCAGACTCTGGAGGATATGCTTAGAGATTGTGTGATCGATTTTGGTGGTAGTTGGGATTCACATCTTCCGTTAATAGAATTCTCCTACAACAACAGTTATCACTCCAGCATTAACATGGCTCATTTCGAAGCTCTCTATGGTCGAAAATGTCGTTCACCAGTCTGCTGGAATGAGATCGGTGAGGCTCATCTTACTGGACCTGCCCTCATTTTAGAAACTACTGATAAGGTTAAGAAAGTTCGTGATAACCTTCAGACAGCTAGAAGCCGTCAAAAGAGTTACACGGACCAACGACGCAAGCTCTTGGAATTTCAAGTCGGTGATCGCGTATTACTTAAGGTCTCACCTTGGAAAGGTGTGATCAGATTTGGAAATAAAGGAAAACTTGCACCTAGATACGTTGGACCATTAAAGATCGTCGAAAGAATCGGTAAGGTAGCCTACAGACTTGAGTTACCTCCTGAACTTGGAAATGTTCATCCAACCTTTCACGTGTCCAATCTCAATAAGTGTCTTGCTGATGAGAACCTCCACATACCGCTTGATGAAATTCGTGTGGATAACACGATGCATTTTGTTGAGAAACCTGTGGAAATCATAGAACGTGAAGTCAAGTGGCTTAAACACAAGCGCATTCCTTTGGTCAAAGTTCGCTGGGAATCTAAACGTGGACCTGAGTTTACTTGGGAATGTGAAGATCAAATGAAGGCGAAGTATCCACATCTATTCCCACGAGTTTCCTTTAAATAAATTTCGGGACGAAATTTCCACAAGTAGGGGAGACTGTGACACCTGTGTTTGTAATCATTGTGAACAGTTCAGTTATCAATAAAACAACGTTATTTAATCCCAATGGTTGTTTATTTATGTTTGACATTTTTCATGTTTTGACTTTTGTTCAATTTCAAACTTTACATCGCTTTCTGGAGAGTTATGCGCAAACTGGTGCATAAACGTAATTAGTTTAACGCGACAAACACTCCGGAACATCAACATATGCTTAACATACCTCAAATAACCTCTACATAACTTAGAAATAAGTTTTGAAGGCTTTGGTATGGCAAAATCAAGATTTATCACTTACAGGGACTTAATTCGACAAACTGCGAAAGTACGCCGATTCGTACTAGAACAGACATTCCGGAACATGACCATAAGTTAAAAATACCATAAATATCCTTTACATAGCTTAGAAATAGGCTTTAAGGGGTTCGGTGTGCTAAAATAAACTTTTGGGTCATTCAGGGACTAAAAGCGTCAAAAAGTGCACAAGTTTGCATTTTCGCGCATAACTTACATTCTGAATACATCCGGACATCCAAAAATTTATGTAAGCACTAAAATATTTTATTTTAGTGTTTGGCATGAGAAAAATCCATTCGTCACGCAATTTGGATCACTTTTCGCGCTTATGCGCATTCCGTCGTAATTAAGCGAATATCGCGATCATGCGACCAAACGAACCAACATCCTGCATATTTTTGAGCATGTTTCATGTCCACAATGTTTAGGCATCATTTTAGGGCCTTAAAGATGGCTTAACGGGCCTTAAACATGTCGGAAATAGCTCTAAACACCAACAGGGGCTGAAACTGTCATTTTTGAAAGTTGGTTGCTGATCAGACTGCCCAGGCGGGGCGCGTAAGATTTGTCCATGACTTACGCGGGCCACGAGGCCCTCCCAGATATGCAAAACCAGATTAAACAGCTGTTATACACTCATAACCCACTTACACATGGTATTTCCTGATACTAGGGGCTCCAATGGTTTTATAAAACTATGGGCTTGAGGTGTATGGATGAGATTGAAGCACGGTATTCGAGGAACGATCTTAACGGTCCTAGAAATCCTATAAATACCCCTCAAGTTCCCAACTCAAAACCCACACCTTTGAATCTGAAATTGTTCTCTAAGTTGATGTGTTATCACTTCATACCTGAGAATATTCGAATCGAAACTTCCGTTCTTGGACCCGTTGTAAGTCCTCTTTCGTTCTTTTAGCGTTTTCTGCGTTGACCAGTTTATGGTCAACACGAAGTTCGGTTGATCTTCGCAACGTGAGCGTAATCACGATGGCTATAGTCCATTGTGACTATGCCTACTGATTACCACGTTATCTAGGCTCAGTGACGAGTCGTAGTTTCGGCCAAAATGCGTATTCTTGCGTATTTTGTAACCAAACTACTTTTAGGTATCAAAACCGTTTGTTTTGATACCAAACTTGTTTTCTAACTTAGTTAAGCATGTTTTAACATGCTTAGCTTGTCACTTTTAGTTTAGTGCTTATATAGGGTCGTAAGGTAAGCGATCTAAACAATCGCTTATACTTTCGAACTCGACCCGTTTGGTCGATCTTTAGGATCGGACCAAATACATTAGGTGACCATAGTGTATAGGGAATAACCTTCCGAGGTTATACCTTATGGTCAGGACGTTTAGTTAGTTGTATGATAGGTAGTTTATATGTCTTAGGTAAATGACCAAAATTCCCTTTTTACGCCAAAATTCATTTTAAGCATATGTAACATAACTTTTGACATCTAAACTGATTTGGCAACAATATTAGTCATATTAAGGCATATTTTACTTGTCATAGACTAGTTAGGCGGTCCAAACGGGTTTTACGCGAACGACGCGTTAAAGTAGCATAAGCTACCTAAACGGGTCGTAATGGGTCATAAGCACTTAGGTTAGGTTTCATTTTAGTATGTAGGCTTTGTTAAACCATATTACATGAGTTCCCATACTCGTTTGGTTTACGAACCCTCATGCTACCCGATCCTCCGAATAGGTCCGGTTTATTAACATAGTTACCTATATTAGGTGCCGTTTGATTTCCGTGATCTCTAGCATTGTTTGGTTGTTACGCAAGGACTTCTAGGAAATCCCAAGTGAGTACATAGACCCTTCTTTTACTGTTTTCAAATAGTTTTGGGGTGAAACACATGTGCCTACTTGTTAATTTCATGCTTTCCTGTTTTCACATCATATACTTGCTATGTTCATTAGTACACTTATAGTACATGATTTACATTACATTGTTTTGCTATGTATGTTTACTTGGCATACTTAGTACATTGATTTACATGACTTTTCTGCTTTGTATGTTAACTTAGCATACTTAGTACATTGTTTTCATATAACATGTTTACATTTGGTATAACATTTGGTTTGTACAAACAGGACTTATATACGTTCATTAACATTAGCTACGATGATGATCGTGACATTAGGGCGGACCTATGCCTTAGTGACTTAAAACGAAGCAAGAACTAGTTTAATTATGTTATGTACTCTTTATTTCCTGTTTTAAGACAATGTAACTCTCTTGTTTGATAAATAAAATATAACTTAAATTGCCATGGTTATGAAACAATTAATTCTGTTACAACACTCCCCGACGTTTCCGCCACGTTTTGTTGTTTTACGTGGTCGGGGTGTGACAGAAAAGTTGGTATCAGAGCCAATGGTTATAGGGAATTAGGTTATTAGTAATGCTTTGACCTAGACTATAACCTTTCTAGGACCCCAACACAAGTTATCTTGTGCTTAGATCTTAAAACATGCACTTCACATATCCTTAGGTGATAACCACAACGAGAACATCAATTCCGAATCCGCTTTGAAAATTAATCATCTGTTCTTGGATGATTGATTACTAGGTTTTGAACCCTCTGTTGTAAGGTTTTGAACCCTCTGTTATAAGGTTTTGAACCCCTTTGAATTTTCAAAATCTCGTCAAAGTTTTGGGTTCTAAATAGTGTGGACACGTGCAAACTGGAAGAGTGAATGCCTGTACCCCGTGGTGCTGAGGTTGCTTTAGCACAGACTTGGGTCGAACTTGGGGCCCTTATGATGAAGGAGTTATGTCCTCGTCATGAACTGCGAGCTTTGGAAAGGGAATTTGATGATTTGAAGCAAGATAGTAGTGAGCATCAGGCTTACACTGATAGGTATGAAGAATTGAGTCTGCTTTGCCCGACCATGGTTACCCCACTCGACAAGGCTATCGAAAGGTACATCGATGGTCTACCTGACTCAGTGCAAGACATCATTACTGGTAGTAACCCTACCACAGTCTGTCAGGTGATCGAGTTAGCAGCAACATTGACTGAGTCGCAGGTTCGAAAGGGAAAGCTGCATAAAAAGGGTGACAAAGGTAAGAAGCAGGCGTCTGACAAAGAGGATGGCAAGAATGGTAAAAACAAGAAGGGAAAGGATTCTGGTTCCTCAAAGGGGTCTAGGAAGCGAAAGGCTTCCCAAAACTATGCCGTTACTGCACAGGCTCAAGCTGCACCAAATCAGCCTGCGCAACCACCCGCCAAGAGGCCTTATCTTGGCAACGCACCTTTGTGCAACAGGTGTAACGGCCATCACCTACCACATCTCCAATGTCATCATTGCACTAACTGTGGAAGAAATGGTCATCTTTAATGTTCTCATTGATCGCTTTTGTAATGGTTTTTGGTGTGACAGTTGATATTTCGGAAGACTCGGATGTAAACGCGTTGTAAAACGTATTGTAGAACTCTTCAGCCATGATGTGAAATTATTGAATTACCTAGAGACAGAAACAAACAAACAAACACAATTAGTCTAAACAATATCAAACAATCTTGAAATAAACTGACACTCAGTTGACGTGAAATGATCTTGACGCGAAAAATCCACTTTCAAACGGAATAGTGATTTCAAGCGGAATCACTTTGGTGCGGAATACCCTCTTCAAGCGAGATAACCACTCTCAAATGGAATATGTTTTCAAACGAAATCACAACTTCAAGCGAAATCAGGACTTTCAAACGGAATCACTTGTTTCAAGCGAAATCTTCAAACAGAATACCACTTTGAAGCGGAATAACTAATTCCGTATGAACCTTTCAAACGGAATTTCCCTTTCAAGCGGAATTAACACACTATTTCAAACGGTATTACTATTTGAAGCGAAATCAGGTGGACTTTCAAGCGGAATTAAACTGTTCGTTCAAACGAAATTACAATTTTGGTCCATTTTTGTCACTTTTAAGCTGAATTTTGGTCTGTTTCTCTCAAGGCTTTGTTAAAACACTGTTTCGCATGTAATGTGTGAAATTCAATCCATTTTGTCCTTAAAATATTGTTCAATTGTGAAAAAGAAGGTGTAGAAGTCAGAAAACTAATGAAATCAAGCTAAACTCTTCCTCCTGAGCTCTGATACCACTTGTAGGATCGTTGTGCAGCCTGAATGAGTCGTTCAGAAGAGTTTTGGATCCGAATCAAAGGCGGAATCAATGAAACGGACGATCGATACAATTATAATGTCTCTTGTATTGATATAATAGTTTTACAGCACCTGGAGACAATTCGGCAGCACTTCGTTACCGAATCACAAGACCTAATTCCGTTTCAAATGACAAACCATGCTCCCTATTTATAGAGTTCTAATTCCGTTTTAAATAGTCAAAGCCAATTTCAAGCGAAATTAACTTAGTTAATTTCGTTTGAACTTGTCTTTGACAGTTTCAAGCTGTATCGAACTCAATTCATTAGAAAGATCAGGGCACGAAGTGCTGCTGAAGTGTTTACTCACTGTAAAACGTTGTTATATCAATCAAAAGACAATTAAAGTGAATATCAAGCTGTATCGAACTCAATTCATTAGTTTTCGCCTCTTGAATTAAGAAGAACACCTCTGAATGACTCGTTTCGGTCGTGAAAACGATCCTTCAAGTGGTATCAGAGCTCAGGAGGAGGAGTTCTTACCGAATTCAGCTTGATTTCATCTATTTTCTGACTTCTACACCTTCTTTTCAAAATTAAACAAGATTTGACGGTTAAAATGGATTGAATTTCTCATATTATAAGCGAAACAGTGTTTTAACAAAGCCTTGAAAGAATTGGACCAAAATTCAAACTAAAACCTGATCAAATTGACAAAATCTTGACCGAAATGATGACATCAGCTGCATTTCGCACGGAATAGATCCTTCAATTCACACGGAATAGATCCTTTATTTCGCACGAAATCAGTATATCGTGTGAGCTATTGTGTACGAAATCACCATTTCGTACCAAAGTGTTCTCATTTCGTGTGAAAAATCATTCCATTTCGCGCGAAATCGTTATTTCGTTTGAGGTCAAGCTGATTTCGTACGAAATCATCATTCCAGTTGATCATTCCACACGAAATCATTCATTTCGTGTGAAATTTCTTATTTCGTGTGAATCATTTCGTTTGAAGACATTTTGCAGGTCATTTCGCACCAGTTGGTCATTTTGCTTGAAGGATCATATCGCATGAAAGTGTATTTCGTTTGAAAGGGTTGATTTAGCTTGAAAGTGTCTGATTTTGAGAAACTTGCTATCGAATCATGGAAGAGGAATTTTATAACGCGTTTGCTATTTCCCCGACTACTCCAGTTACCATTGCTCAAAGCATGAACATGGAAAATGAGACTGGAACTTTGCAAAAACCCCCGAAGCTAATGGGCATTGAGGAGTATTATGGTTGGAAAGATCGATTCGAAAACTGGGTTCAAGCAAATCACTTGAGATCTTGGGAATGTATCGAGAAAAAGTATGTTAAACCTCGTACAGATTTGGGAGTTATTAAAGCTATTTATGAGATGACTGATAAAGAACGAGATATGTACAAAGCATAAAAGATGATGATTAGTTTACTCCAGCAAGCTGTGAAAGAAGACATCTTCATATTGCTCCAACACGACAATACTTCGCGTTCAATTTGGGAAGCACTTCGAGTTAAGTTTGAGAGAAGTGAGAAGATGATCAGGAGTAATAAATCTTTGCTAAAGAAAGAATTTGACTTGTTTACGAGTTTGCCGGGTGAATCTTCAAAGAAGCTGATTGAAAGATATTGTCATTTAGTGAGACCTATGTCTTTGTTAGAAATAGTCAAAGATCAAGAAGAATGGGTTGATAAGTTAGTTGATGCTTTACCTCAGAAAGAGTGGGGTACATATTTGATGATCTTGAAGAACACTGGAGAGTATGACAAATTGACAATCTCCCAATTCATCGAAAAGATTGAAGGACAAGACCTTGAACAGCAAAAACTTGCAAGGATGAACAGTCCGAGTGGTCAACAAGATATCAAGATGTATTACAAAGGAAGTGTTCAGGATGTTGAAGTGAGTCCGAAGGTCCAAACTGCTTTCAGTGCAGAAAACTCATCTGGATCAGTCAATCAAAATCAAAATAGTAGCAGTGGATTTTCTTCATACCCAAGTGTTAATCCGAAAGCTTCAACCTCAACTCATCTGTTCCAAAGCTCAAACAGCAGTAATGCTCATGTGTTACATTGCAATATCTTGTTGCATCTTCAGAACGGTCAAAATTTCTCTGAAGAGGTTGCTAAAAGTCATATGGCGTTACTTGCTACAGTGTTGGAATCATATGAAGGGTTGGTTGCAGGAAGGATCAGAAATCATATGTTGACGAAAGAGGATTACGATCAGATCGATGCTGAAGAAATGGAGTTAATGGATATCAAGTGGTGCTTAGCAAGTGTTTTGAGAAGAGCTGAAAAATTCAAGATGATTACAGGAAGAGATGATTTCCTGGATGCAAATGTTTCTACTTTAGGTTTTGATAAATCTAAAGTTACTTGTTTTCGATGCAGGGAGAAAGGACATTTCAAGAGGGAATGTACCAATCGAGAAGCAAGTGGAACAAAGAATCCGTTCGGTAGTAATGATTATTATCGAAAAGCTATATATCAACAAGTTGCTCAACAACCGTATCAATCACAAGATTCAAAGACTGCACATGCTAGGAAGGCAATCGAAGAATCAAATAAGAAAGCTTATTTTGGTATAATTGATCAAGATGATGAAAAAGTGGCAGAAGGTTTCAGTTGGGACAAATACATACAGCCTGATTCAAAGATGGTAGCATTGACTGCTCAAATTGTTCAAGAACCAGATTTGATGAAAGAATGGATGAATGGTCTTGATAGAATTTAGAGAAATCAAGATGAAGAGTTTGTTGTTTCAGATGATAGTTCAGAAAGCACTCAAGTGTTTGATCAATCATCATCTGATAGTGATGATGAAGAAGAGACACAAATAAATATTGGAAAATCTGTATTATCTCCTGAAAGTTTTGAATTTTATTTTGCAGAAAGACTGGAGAAGCTGAAGGAGAAACGAGCAGCAAAAGAAAAGAAAAAGGTGAAATATGAGAGTGTCACTCAGGAAAAGAATTCTGAACAAAGTGAAGAAGATAAAGTTGCTGAGCAGGTGATTGAGATTGAGAAGATGATTGAAGTAGAAAAGATAATCGAAGTTGAAAAGATTGTTGAAGTAACAAAACCGTGTTTAAAGTGTTCAGAATTTTGCAAACAATGTGAAGAAAAGGATGAGAAGCTGAGTGAGCAAGATAAGATGAAAGAAAAATTATTGTTCGATCTCAATTATGTGAAAGAATCGTATGATGTGTTGAATAGAACAGTGAATGGTCTACAAAAGACTAATTCTGAAAGAGAAGATGCTTTGACTATGATGAATGCAGTGATGATGTCCAAGCAGAAAGCTATCAATCATTACATTGAAGAATGTGCAAAGCTAAAGCAAGAGTTGGAAACCAAAAAGATAGAGAATGAAAGAATTAGACGGTTGTTACAAAGTTATTCTAGTTCTGATTATTTGATTGACAGAATTTATCCAACTGTTGCAGGTTTTGAAATCTTTCAAGATGAGAAGCCGAAAGAGAAGGATACTGGTAAGAAACAAAGTGTCAGTTATAACAAGTGTCCGCCTCCGATTTGGGAAGGTTATTCTCCCAGAAAACCAAATGAGGAGCAAGTCAAAAAGGCAGTCAAAATAAAATTGAAATCCGAAACAACTGATGAATTACCAGGAAACATTGACGTCATGTTCACATCGTCTGACACTAATCATGAGTCTGAGTTAATAAAAAAGGTGGTCGATCAGGTGTTGGATAAAGATGAGGAGTCAGAGTCAAAGTCTGAGTCTAAAAGTTCGAGATCGTCATCAGTTGAAAGTCCAAAATCGTCGGTTAAACGAGTCTACAATAAAGAATTCTTGTTATCAAAATCTAATTTGAATGACGAATCAATCAAAGTAGCATATACTTTGAATGATTCAGACAAATTATATTATGATGAGGAATTTCCAATAAGAAGTGTTCAAATTGAAAAGATCAAAAAGGTTTTCAAATTATCAGAAATTAATATTTCTGAAATAAAAGATGTAAATCTTACTGAAAAAACTAAAAAATACATTTCAAGAGTTCAACAACGTTTAAACAAGAAAAAGGGTTACAGTTCTGGTTCAGGTTTTCAAAAGAAACCAAACCATAACTGTTGATCCCGTTGATACAGGATCTGATCGTAAGGAACAAGATGAATCGACTTCGTCTAATGTGCGGAATCCATTATGACGAATCACATATTTGTTCAACACAGAATTCAACGTTTAACTGCTTGTCTGTTCTTTCTATTGAGTGTTCTGAAAGTTACAAAGATCCGGTAGAAGTACAGACTATCCGTGCAAGTCAAAAGTTCTTACAAAGTTGCACCGGACCTCCTATTTATAGACAACCTCAGGAAACTAAGAAGTGTTGTACGTACGGGTGGGCTATCCGTGCGTATGACTCACCCGTGCGTATGACTCACCCGTGCGTATGACTTATCCGTGCGTATGACTTATCCGTGCGGATAAGTCATCCGTGCGTATTACCATCCGTACGGGTGAACTTGTTACAACCAACACTTTTACATACAAAACCTATTCCTGAGTTGTCATGCTAACTACATACATACATACAAATTACAAAAACACAGAATACAAAATATGACTACATGCTGACGGAAGCTACAGACGTTATGTACTAACAGACTCCCCCTCGGATGTAGCTGTAGTACCTTCCAGCATAGTCTTCAATTCTTCCTGCTTCGTCTTCGTTCACGCGCTTTCTCCCTTCTTTTCTGTGCCTTTTCCTCCAACATTCTTTTTCGTTTTTTGTCTTCCTTCAGTCATCCACCAATTTCTGTAGACAGGATCTCCATCACTCTTCCTTTCCCACTTTGGAATTTTGTTTTCTTCAGATTCAATTGGCGTTTGATCTGTTGGAGGTACTATTCCCAATTTACGTCTTCCTAACTTAGCAGCATGCTCAGCAATCTTTTTAGAACGTTGTTCACGCTTGTATACTTTTAAGAACTCGTCAATCTCTAGATCTCTCCATTTTGTCTTCCAGTATCTTCCAGAGTTGATGTCTTTTGCGTAACAAACATCCACAACTTTTTGATATTGCATAGCTTGCTCTCTGTCAGTCCTCTCATAAACTATCTTGTTGTAGAACAGATAATCTATATCTTTCTTTGAGCAGTTTACAAGCCACATAGGATCTAACACACAGATCCTTCTTGCTTCTCCAGTGGACTTGTTATGTAATAAGATTATTGCTTCAGCTGTAGATTGATTGTACAACCACCCTTCAAACTCTTCGTGGAAATCTTGCTCCATTACCCGTAAAGGCATGTTCTTCAAGCAACTAGGAGGCTTAACATCCAGAGTAATATCCTTTTCACCACTTTCTAAGTTTCTGACAATTTGTTGTGGAAAGTGTGGTTTCCAATCAGGATACCTTTTCTCAGCTTGCAGCTTCACATAATTCCATAACCTTTGATTATGTTGTTTCACATCTAACCCATGGTAAAATTCTTTGATGTTCTTTGTTTTTACCAATTCATCTATATCCCACCATGGCAGAGTTTTGATATCAGCCAAGAACTCAAAGTACTGTACTCCTTGTTCTCTTCTGATTGCATAAACTTTTAAGTCTTCCAAATATCCCCAAGAGAGAATATCACCCCAAGATAGTTCTTTGTCGTGTGTAAAGAATTGAAGTGCTCTTAGTTTCTTTCTCTCTTTTGGCATGACTTTGTACCATTTCTTTCTTTCTTCAGCAAGATTTTCTCTCGGTATGGTATCTGGAATACCTTCTGCAGACACTTTCTCCACTATCTTTCTTCTAATTTCTTCTTCATTTCGATCTTTGAACATTTCCGACAACGAAGGAAATGTTTCATCAATTCCAGAATAATGAAAATCAACTTCATCATCAGATGAATCTGAAGCATCTTCAACAATTACTTCGTTGTAATGATCAGCTTCAAAGGCATACCTTGATTCAAATACATCTTCAGAAGTTTCAGGAATTTCATCTTCAATATCGAATTTAAATTTCCCTTCTTGCAAACCCAATTCTTCTAACATCTCTTCCCTTGACCTTCTAACCTCAATCTCTTCCTGAATTTTATCTTGTAAGAAAATGACGGTAGGATTTGTGAGGAATACCTTATCCATGTGCTGCTTTCCAGAAGTAGAAGATTCTTGCTGATCATCATCTTCTTGTTCGTTGATTTGATCATTCAGAAACTCCTCAATCTTTTGTTCATCAATAGGATTCTTCACAATCAATCCTGAGCAACCTTGATCATCGTCATCATTCTTCTTATCATCATCTTTCTTATTATTATCGTCTTTCTCATTATCGTCGTCTTTCTCTTCATCTTCATCTGCTTCATCATCTCCAAGAAGTTCTTCATCAGAATCACTAACTTCTTCTCCACGAGCCTTCTTTGCTTCTTTTCTCCTTTTCATAATTTTCATTCTGTGAAGAGCTTCTTTTACGTTGAGAGGCACTGTATATGCATCACCAATAAGTACAAATTGCTTTGTCTTGAATTCTAGTAGCAACACTTCTTTGGCCTTTTTCTTCTTTTGTTCAGTAGCAACTCTACGAATGATTTGATCAGAATCAATGATTTGAGAAGGCTCTCCAACTAACATGAATTCTTGACCTTGTACAACTTGTTCTTGATCATTTTCAGTATCAACTTGATTTGAAGAACCAACAGCTTCCTGAACATCTTCAATTATACTTTTGTTCTTTTATATCGCATCTTCAGCTAGTCTTCTTTCTCTTTCAAGTCTTCTTTCTTCAACCTTTCTTACTTCAATTTCATTGAAGGTAGCATGAACATCCTTTTTCAAAAGATTTTCCACAACAGAATATAACATCTTAAGTTGTTCATCTTTCATCACTTTGTCTGCTTTCATGGCTTCCATCTCCAACTTCATTGCTTTCATTTCATTTGAAGTAGATTCACTCATTTCACTGAGAAGCTGATTGAGTGTTTGATTTACATCTTGGAGATTCTTTGTTTTCTCATTCAGTGAAGAGATTTCTGCCGTAAGAACTTCAATTACTTTAGTATTATTATCACCATCTTCCTTCACTTTCTTCATGGTGTCTTCATCCAAGATTAACACCGATCTAAGTTGATCATGAGCTTTCATTATTTTATTAACTTGCTTTAACAAAAGATCACGTTCGCTTTCAGCCTTTTCTTTTTCTTTTTCAAGATCTTTGACTTTCTTTGCCAGAACTCTCACTGCTTCATTGTTGAACAAATCAACATCAAAATTCAGATCTTCCAACAGGTCTCCTGAAGCAGGTGGAATACTGCTAAAGAAATCATCTGAACTCCTTGGACGTGAAGATTCTGGAATCTCTATATTTTCTGGTACTGTTGGGAACTTTGAATAAAAGACTCCAGCCTCAGTAACTTCAACGTAGTCATCATGACTAGTCTGCTTTTCGGCTTCTGTTTCTTGAAATTGAGATGATTCAATATGTTGTGTATCTTTACCATCTTGTTCTTTTTGAACTTGACTTTCGCCTTTTCTTGCTCGAACACTTCTTGGAATAAATCCTGCTAGAACTGCTTTTATTTTCTTGATTTGTTTCTTTGGATTCTCAGGATCATAAGTTGAATCTTCTTCATCTGACCCTTTCTTTTTCTTTGGAGACTTTTTCTTTAACTGAGCTTTTCCTTTGCCAAGAGTGATTGGATCAAGTTCAGATTCTGATATAGTGGTTTCAGAATCATCATCACTTGATAGATCTTGAACGACACCTTCTTGATCTTTAACACCTTTAGCAGCATCCTCATTCTTCTTTAAGAAACTTTTCAGAGATTGTGATAACAATTCAGCTCCTTCTTTAATAACTTCTGATGGTTCCAAAACTATTTCATCTCTTAGCTTTTGTTGTGGTTCTTCAGAAGACCCCTTTTCTACATTCTTTGGAATAGAAACTGCAGGGGACGTCTTTGGAGTTCTCTTTCTCTTTCCATCCTTGATACACCACCATCTAGTATCTTTCTTAAAGAACAAACTCATCTTGTCATCTTCATTATCAGAATTGCTATCTTCATGTCTCCATGCATCATTTTCTGGAGCTACATAGTTCGGATTTGAAATTTTGCAGATCATTCTTTTTGCTCCTGGATTTGGACCCTTGATCAACCTGCTGATTGTGTCTGGTGACATATGCCTCAATCCCAAGATGTCGTTACTTCTCTTTTCTAAACCTTCAAACTGATCATCTATCAACATCTGGATAAACCTAGGATACATAAGGAACCTCTTGCTTCCATCCTTTACATTCTCCGTCATGTAATCAAAAATTACTTGAGAGATATTGTACGGTCTGTTCAGGACAAGACAAGCAATGATGTTCATGATGTAATCTTGAGTTTCATCATATCCATCCTTTCTGTGTGACAATGCATGAAGAACACAATGAGCCATGAATTTGTAAGCGTGACTGAAACTTGTTTTCTGCATCTTTCCATTTACACTTCCAGCAAAACCCATTCTACACCATATCCCTTTTACAAGACGTTCAGAAACAATGGTTGGGTCGCTATCAGCGTTGTCACACCCCGACCACGTAGAACATACAAAACGTGGCGGAAATATCGGGGAGTGTTGTAACAGAATTAATTGTTTCAAATCCATGGCAATAGAAGTTTTGTTTTATTGATTAAAAGTGTTACAAAGTCTTAACAAACAAGGAAAATACAACATAATTAACTAGTCTTGCATCTTTTATTGTCACTAAAGCCCAAGTCTGTCTATGTGTATCTTGAACATCTTATGCAACAGCTCCTGAAAAACACATGTGAAAATAGGTACGTCAGCATAAAAATGCCTGTGAGATACATAGGTTTTGTGAAAATAAGATTCGTGACTTAAGTTTGAGAAAATGTTTAGTCATGAACCTTTTAATTTGCTTTGTTTTGTAAATCATTTGAAAAACAAGAAGTTCAGATGATAAGTATAAATAATAGAGTAATGCATGGTTAAATGAGTAACCATGTAAAAATGATTTTGTAAAAGATAAGTTGTTTTGTAAAACAATGTCTTGTGAAAAGTATGTTATTTGTATAAAATGTTATATGTATCAAACTGAAATGATTCAAATAACGCTACGATATGTAATACCATCCAAACACTTATATATAGGAAGTACCAGCGGCGTATCCACCATGTTTGTATCATATTACACACGCATCGTTACTTAATCACTTAATCAAACCAACCAAACAATGTAAAATGTTCATGTCAAGATATAAATCATGTCAAAATGTCTATGTCAAATATCCATGTCAGATGTTTATAACCCAAAAGTAGTCAAGTAATGTATAACCAAAATGATATGTATGGTAAGTAAAATTAAGACTACTTAAACCATAAGTAAAAATGTACAAAACAAAGTATTGAAGTAAAACTTGGTTTAAATCAAAGTTATGTTTTGTAGAATAATGCATGCTTTACTGATACAAACACTTATGCAGTATGTTAAACGCAAACATTCAAACCTTGAGACAGTCGGATAACCCTTTCAGTCAAGGTTATCAAAAGAATTGTATTCGGATTCAGTCATTCCTTACATCCAAACAAACCCGGGATGTCAGGAATGGGATTTGTCAAGTCCTATGGTACCACTACTTACTCCCGAGCGGCGTAGCAAATGTTAATGAATGTTATAAAGACCCGTTTGTGCAAACCAAATGTCATAGCAGTTGTAAACATGTCATATGAAAACGATGTACTAAGTATGCTAAGTTAACATACAAAGCAGAAAAGTCTTGTAAATCAATGTGCTAGCATGCTATCAGTCAACATACATAGCAGAAAAGTAATGTAAATCAATGTGCTTAGCATGTTATCAGTCAACATACATAGCAGAAAAGTAATGTAAATCAATGTGCTTAGCATGTTATCAGTCAACATACATAGCAGAAAAGTAATGTAAATCATGTACTAATAGTGTACTAACAAACATAGTCGGTATATGATGTGAAAACTGGAAAGCAGGAAAGTAACAAGTAGGCACATGTGTTCCACCCCAAAACAGTTTAGAAAACAGTAAAAAGAGGGGGTTCTATGTACTCACTTGAGATTGCTCAGTTGTATAAAGATAACCACCAAGCAATGCTATAGATCACGGAATCAAACGGCACCTAATATAGGTAACTATGTTAATAAACCGGACTTAAAACGGAAGACTGGGTAGCATTAGGGTTTGTAAACCAAATGAGTGTCGGAACTCACGTGATATGGTTTAACAAAGCCTACATGCTAAATGAAACTTAACATAATTGTTTACGACCCAATACGACCCGTTTAGGAAGCTCATGCTACTTTAACGTGTCGTGCGCGTGAAACGCGTTCGGACCGCCTAACTAGTCCTATGATAAGTATTATATGCCTAAACATGTTACATAATCAGTTACGTGACAAAAGTTTAGGTTACATATGCTAAATTACCAATTATGTATGAAAAGGGTATTCTGGTAATTTACCTAAGGCATATAAACTACCTATCATACAACTACTTAAACGTCGTGACCATAAGGTATAACCTCGGAAGGTTATTCCCTACACTATGGTCACCTAATGTATTTGGTCGGATCGTAATGATCGACCAAACTGGGTCGGGTTCGAAAGTATAAGCGATTGTTTAGATCGCTTACCTTACGACCCTATATAAGCACTAAACTAAAAGTGACGAGTTAAGCATGTTAAAACATGCTTAACTAAGTTTAGAAAATAAGTTTGGTATCACAACAAACGGTTGTGATACCTAAGAGTAGTTTGGTTACAAAATACCCAAGAATACGTATTCTGCCCGAAACTACGGCTCGTCACTGAGCCTAGATAACGTGGTAATCAGTAGGTATAGTCACTAGGGACTATAACCATCGTGATCACGCTCACGTTATGAAGTTCAAATGAACTTTGCATCGACCATAAACTGGTCAATGCAGAAAGTCAAACAAAGTTTGACTTTCGGACTCGAAAGCGATAAAAGAACGAAGGAATACTTACGAAGGGTCCCCGCTAGCGAATCGTGATCGAATAGCTCAGGTATGAAGCGAAGGCCTCAACTTAGAGTACTTGGATCAGATTTTAGTGGGTAATGAAGTAAGTGGGTGTTGGGTATTTATAGTATTCGGTCCACCGCTAGGATCGTTTCTTGGAAAAGGGGAAACGATCAAGGCCGTACACTTGTCGGAAAGTCATGGTGCCACAAATGCTCCATAACTTAATGACACATCATCTCTAAACATGTGGTTAAGAATTGATTAAGTTGCAACTTGCATTTAAACACTGAATCTGGTCCAGATAGGGGCTCGCGTGACGCCTAGGCCCGTCGCGTCACGCTAGGCCCCTGTTTTGGCAGATTTTTGCAGAAATGGTCCCTGTTGTGTTTTTAAGCGATTCTTGATGCGTTTGAACCCCGTTAACCTCATTTCAAGGCTCTAGAATGAAGTTAAAGTATAGGGAACTCAAAACATACTCAAAAATATGTCGGATGATGGTTCGTTTGGTCGTACGAACGCGATGTTCGCTTAATTACGACGGAATGCGCATAAGCGCGAAAAATGATCCAAATGACGAAACGAATGGGTTTTTCTTAAGGCGAACACTAAAATAAAATGTAGTCATGCTTTCATAAATTTTTGGATGTCCAGATGTATTCAGAACGTAAGTTATGCGCGAAAATGCAAACTTGTGCACTTTTTGACACTTTTAGTCCCTGAATGACACAAAAGTTTATTTTAGCACACCGAACCCCTCAAAGCCTATTTCTAAGCTTTGTAAAGGATATTTATGGTATGTTTAACTTATGGTCACGTTCCGGAATGTCTGTTACAGTTCAAATTGGCATACTTTCGCAGTTTGTCATATTTAGTCCCTGTAAGCGATATAACTTTGATTTCACCACACCAAACCTTCCAAAACTTATATCTAAGTTATGTAAAGGTTATTTAAGGTATGTTAAACCTATTTCACTATTCCGGAGTGTTTGTTGCATTAAACTGGTTATATTTACGCATCAGTGCGCGTATAAACTTCCAGAAGGCGATTTAGAGTTTGAAATCAAACAAGAGTTGATATGTGCTAAAGATACACATATTTTTACCAATCCCAAGTGTGAAATATAATATTTCATTGGTTCGGTATTTGTTTGATGGCCGTGAAGGCACAGGTGTTACAGTCTCCCCTACTTTAGGAAATTTCGTCCCGAAATTTATTTAGAGGAAACTTGTGAGAGTCTAAAACATGAAGTTGAAAAGATCGAACAACTTTGGTTAGGGTTCTGAACTTCTAGTAACTTTAATAACATCATGCTTGCAATGTAAGAGGGATACTTATATACAAGTATATAAAGCATCATTGGTGCGTCCACCGTACCTCCATTACATCGTTATCATTTTGTTATTTTGTCGCTATCGGTTCTTACACATAATAAATCTTACTGGGTTTCTGTGCATTGAATTCCACAATTATGTAGGCCTCCATAATTACGTAGTTCCTTGTACAGTCCGCACAGTCTATTTTATAATGTGTAGTGTAAAACCAAATGAACAATCCTGTGATGAGTGTAACTAGACTGCCATAGAGTCCTTTAGACTAAATCAATAAATGATTTAAATAGGCTATCCAGGAGTCTGTTCAGTTACATCACTAGATGTCATTCTTTAACCAAATTGTGAATCAATCTTTTTGACTAGACCACTAAAGGGTCCCTTATGAATCATGGAGTGGTACTATATAATCCAAGGGTCTTTACTATTACATAGAAGCCCGTTAAGGATTTAAAGCAGTACCTTTTTGAATATCCTACTACGAATCCCTCATATGAAGATATGAAAAATTCTACGAGGATTTGGATAACGAATTATCCAGAGTATAAAAACACAAAAATGCATAAAAGAAAACATAAGATGCATAAACACATAGTCACATAACCACAAAATTGTTTAACTAGAAGTTCGTTCTGCTAACAAAGCACATGTATTTAAAGCACACTAGGAATCCATCTCGTGGATTTCATTTGGTACTTTAAACATTATCAAGAATCTATCTATAAAGATAGAAAGATTCAAAAAGAAAATTCGATTTCGATTATTAGGAACCGAAGTGTTCGAATTAAGGTACATAAGGAATCCAATTAAGGACTCTGATTTGAATGATGATCATCCACAAGGATCTAATTGTGAAGATAAAAAGATCCCTTATGGATTTTAGAAGTTGAAGATGTTTCGATACCTTGCACTGGATGTGCTTAGGTCAAAACATGATGTAAAATGCTTATGAAGTTGAGATGCTTGATATGTCAAGGCGACATATGAAGCAGAATTTTGAAGGTTAAGTCAATGTATGAGGAAAATATTTTTGAAAACTATGCATGGGGTTCTTTTAAGAAAAAGGAGTTTAACGTTTTTGAAACCTTATATATAATAATTTTTGAAATCATAAAGTAGGTGTATTAGGTAGATATATTTACTAAAATGTTTTAAAATCATGCGAGATAAATTTTGAAATTATGTATAAGGTTTTTGAAAGATATGAATGATGCTTTTCGAAATCATGCACTTGATCAGAAAATGTATTGTGTTAATATTGTCTTCAGACTATATGAAATATTTTGAAATTAGAAAGGTTGGTTTTGATAACATGGCCAATGTTTTTGAAATAACATAGACAATGCATCTAGAAAAATTGTTTTCAAAATATATGAAAATGTTTTGAGATCATGAAGATTGTGTTGAAATACTTGTACTGTGTATGTTGAAAAATCAAAACGTAATGGGTATGAGATTTGAAAATATCCTTAGTTATCCAACCAAGGATTCAAAAGTACAGATGTGCAAAAAGCACGATTGCTCATAAATTTCACTTTATTTCCTGTACTTCGTTTCTTAGAATGAAACGAGTATTTAGAACTTTCGAGGAAATTATGAGCGATCACTTGAAAGAGAGAATCACCAGAGTAGTTCGTGAGGAACATAGTTCCTTAGTGCAGGTATTATAAGGAAAAGCCATAAACACATGTAATGATACTTTGTATAGCAGAATTGTGAACAACAACTTTTATTTATGAACAAGACATATTGTTTCACAATACACGGGAACAAAAGAAACAAAGGCATAAGACAGCTACATCCTTTGTTCAGCCGAATGCTCATCCAAGGGTTGGATTTGCATTAGCAAGCTTTGGGCAGTTGTGGCGAAAGTGACCAATCTCTCCGCAGTTGAAACAGGAACCCATTGGGAATCTTGCAGCATTCCCTTGAACCGGCGCTTGGACCTGAGAAGCCTGATTTTGTCCCATACGACAAACATTGGCCAAATGCCCAAGTTTACCACACGTCGTGCATTGCCAGCAAGCTTGTCGTACCGCGTGATGACCGTTGCAGCGTGCACAATGAGGTGCGGTACCGGCATATGCTTTCTTTGCAGGTGGTGTTGCCACCCGGATGGGTCCTGCTTGATTTGCTACTGCCGCAGTTGGACAAACCCTTGCCGTATGACCTATGAGTCCACAAGTTTGGCATTTGCGGCACTTCACACTAGCCTGATGATGAAGGCTACATTGGTTGCACAAGGGTGCAGTTCCGTTGTATGGCTTCCTAGCTGGTGGCCCTGCCATATGGATAGGTCCCGCTTGATTAGGTGTAACCGTTGCGGGTTTCCTTGAAGCCTTACGCTTCCTTGACTTTGGTGCAGTCTTGACTTCTGCTTCCTTCAGTGGCTCTTGAGTGGCTTCATTGTCGAGACGAGAGGCTTCATTGTTAAGACGAGAGGCTTCATTGTTAAGACGAGAGGCTTCATTGTTAAGACGAGCCATGGCAATACCTAAATCCACAGTCCTCTGAATCACTTCGCCAATTTGCTGGACAAATTTGGCTGTTCGCTCACACGTTTGACCAGTGCCAAGAGGAATAGACATTCTAGAAGAAAAAGAAAGACAGAAGAAGAAACGAGTGAAAAGTTATTGGATAATCAATACAGAATGGTAACGAATGAAAATTGTGATCATTTGTTTGTTACCTAAGGCAAACAAATGAGATGGTGATAAATCAAAGTAAATAGGTCAAAAATAATGTATCGCGAAGACATGCTCGCCTATAAGTGAACACTCATCCCAAGAATTCCCAGGTAAGCACAACTGGTCTCGCGTCTGATGAGATGTATACGAAGTGCTTGCCTAGCCAGAAAACCCAGAATACAGGCATTCACCCTTCCAGTTTGCACGTGTTCACATTATTTAAAACCCAAAACCTTGACGAGATTTTGAAAACTCAAAGGGGTTCAAAACCATATAATAGAGAGTTCAAAACCTTACAATAGAGGGTTCAAAACCTAGTAATCAATCATCCTAGAACAGATGATTAGTTTTCAAAGCGGTTTTGAATTTTAAGTTCTTGTTGCGGTTGTCGCCTAAGGATAGGCGACAGTATTGTTTTATGACTAAACGTAAGTAAACTCGCGTTAGGGTCCTAAGAAGGTTATAGACTAGGTCAAAGCATTACTAATTACTAATAACCTAATTCCCTATAACCATTGGCTCTGATACCATCTTTTCTGTCACACCCCGACCACGTAGAACATACAAAACGTGGCGGAAATATCGGGGAGTGTTGTAACAGAATTAATTGTTTCAAATCCATGGCAATAGAAGTTTTGTTTTATTGATTAAAAGTGTTACAAAGTCTTAACAAACAAGGAAAATACAACATAATTAACTAGTCTTGCATCTTTTATTGTCACTAAAGCCCAAGTCTGTCTATGTGTATCTTGAACATCTTATGCAACAGCTCCTGAAAAACACATGTGAAAATAGGTACGTCAGCATAAAAATGCCTGTGAGATACATAGGTTTTGTGAAAATAAGATTCGTGACTTAAGTTTGAGAAAATGTTTAGTCATGAACCTTTTAATTTGCTTTGTTTTGTAAATCATTTGAAAAACAAGAAGTTCAGATGATAAGTATAAATAATAGAGTAATGCATGGTTAAATGAGTAACCATGTAAAAATGATTTTGTAAAAGATAAGTTGTTTTGTAAAACAATGTCTTGTGAAAAGTATGTTATTTGTATAAAATGTTATATGTATCAAACTGAAATGATTCAAATAACGCTACGATATGTAATACCATCCAAACACTTATATATAGGAAGTACCAGCGGCGTATCCACCATGTTTGTATCATATTACACACGCATCGTTACTTAATCACTTAATCAAACCAACCAAACAATGTAAAATGTTCATGTCAAGATATAAATCATGTCAAAATGTCTATGTCAAATATCCATGTCAGATGTTTATAACCCAAAAGTAGTCAAGTAATGTATAACCAAAATGATATGTATGGTAAGTAAAATTAAGACTACTTAAACCATAAGTAAAAATGTACAAAACAAAGTATTGAAGTAAAACTTGGTTTAAATCAAAGTTATGTTTTGTAGAATAATGCATGCTTTACTGATACAAACACTTATGCAGTATGTTAAACGCAAACATTCAAACCTTGAGACAGTCGGATAACCCTTTCAGTCAAGGTTATCAAAAGAATTGTATTCGGATTCAGTCATTCCTTACATCCAAACAAACCCGGGATGTCAGGAATGGGATTTGTCAAGTCCTATGGTACCACTACTTACTCCCGAGCGGCGTAGCAAATGTTAATGAATGTTATAAAGACCCGTTTGTGCAAACCAAATGTCATAGCAGTTGTAAACATGTCATATGAAAACGATGTACTAAGTATGCTAAGTTAACATACAAAGCAGAAAAGTCTTGTAAATCAATGTGCTAGCATGCTATCAGTCAACATACATAGCAGAAAAGTAATGTAAATCAATGTGCTTAGCATGTTATCAGTCAACATACATAGCAGAAAAGTAATGTAAATCAATGTGCTTAGCATGTTATCAGTCAACATACATAGCAGAAAAGTAATGTAAATCATGTACTAATAGTGTACTAACAAACATAGTCGGTATATGATGTGAAAACTGGAAAGCAGGAAAGTAACAAGTAGGCACATGTGTTCCACCCCAAAACAGTTTAGAAAACAGTAAAAAGAGGGGGTTCTATGTACTCACTTGAGATTGCTCAGTTGTATAAAGATAACCACCAAGCAATGCTATAGATCACGGAATCAAACGGCACCTAATATAGGTAACTATGTTAATAAACCGGACTTAAAACGGAAGACTGGGTAGCATTAGGGTTTGTAAACCAAATGAGTGTCGGAACTCACGTGATATGGTTTAACAAAGCCTACATGCTAAATGAAACTTAACATAATTGTTTACGACCCAATACGACCCGTTTAGGAAGCTCATGCTACTTTAACGTGTCGTGCGCGTGAAACGCGTTCGGACCGCCTAACTAGTCCTATGATAAGTATTATATGCCTAAACATGTTACATAATCAGTTACGTGACAAAAGTTTAGGTTACATATGCTAAATTACCAATTATGTATGAAAAGGGTATTCTGGTAATTTACCTAAGGCATATAAACTACCTATCATACAACTACTTAAACGTCGTGACCATAAGGTATAACCTCGGAAGGTTATTCCCTACACTATGGTCACCTAATGTATTTGGTCGGATCGTAATGATCGACCAAACTGGGTCGGGTTCGAAAGTATAAGCGATTGTTTAGATCGCTTACCTTACGACCCTATATAAGCACTAAACTAAAAGTGACGAGTTAAGCATGTTAAAACATGCTTAACTAAGTTTAGAAAATAAGTTTGGTATCACAACAAACGGTTGTGATACCTAAGAGTAGTTTGGTTACAAAATACCCAAGAATACGTATTCTGCCCGAAACTACGGCTCGTCACTGAGCCTAGATAACGTGGTAATCAGTAGGTATAGTCACTAGGGACTATAACCATCGTGATCACGCTCACGTTATGAAGTTCAAACGAACTTTGCATCGACCATAAACTGGTCAATGCAGAAAGTCAAACAAAGTTTGACTTTCGGACTCGAAAGCGATAAAAGAACGAAGGAATACTTACGAAGGGTCCCCGCTAGCGAATCGTGATCGAATAGCTCAGGTATGAAGCGAAGGCCTCAACTTAGAGTACTTGGATCAGATTTTAGTGGGTAATGAAGTAAGTGGGTGTTGGGTATTTATAGTATTCGGTCCACCGCTAGGATCGTTTCTTGGAAAAGGGGAAACGATCAAGGCCGTACACTTGTCGGAAAGTCATGGTGCCACAAATGCTCCATAACTTAATGACACATCATCTCTAAACATGTGGTTAAGAATTGATTAAGTTGCAACTTGCATTTAAACACTGAATCTGGTCCAGATAGGGGCTCGCGTGACGCCTAGGCCCGTCGCGTCACGCTAGGCCCCTGTTTTGGCAGATTTTTGCAGAAATGGTCCCTGTTGTGTTTTTAAGCGATTCTTGATGCGTTTGAACCCCGTTAACCTCATTTCAAGGCTCTAGAATGAAGTTAAAGTATAGGGAACTCAAAACATACTCAAAAATATGTCGGATGATGGTTCGTTTGGTCGTACGAACGCGATGTTCGCTTAATTACGACGGAATGCGCATAAGCGCGAAAAATGATCCAAATGACGAAACGAATGGGTTTTTCTTAAGGCGAACACTAAAATAAAATGTAGTCATGCTTTCATAAATTTTTGGATGTCCAGATGTATTCAGAACGTAAGTTATGCGCGAAAATGCAAACTTGTGCACTTTTTGACACTTTTAGTCCCTGAATGACACAAAAGTTTATTTTAGCACACCGAACCCCTCAAAGCCTATTTCTAAGCTTTGTAAAGGATATTTATGGTATGTTTAACTTATGGTCACGTTCCGGAATGTCTGTTACAGTTCAAATTGGCATACTTTCGCAGTTTGTCATATTTAGTCCCTGTAAGCGATATAACTTTGATTTCACCACACCAAACCTTCCAAAACTTATATCTAAGTTATGTAAAGGTTATTTAAGGTATGTTAAACCTATTTCACTATTCCGGAGTGTTTGTTGCATTAAACTGGTTATATTTACGCATCAGTGCGCGTATAAACTTCCAGAAGGCGATTTAGAGTTTGAAATCAAACAAGAGTTGATATGTGCTAAAGATACACATATTTTTACCAATCCCAAGTGTGAAATATAATATTTCATTGGTTCGGTATTTGTTTGATGGCCGTGAAGGCACAGGTGTTACAAGCGTCTCCTAAATTCAACACTCTCCTTACATCACCAACTGTCACTTTCATTTCCAAATCTATATCTTTTCCATTCTCATCCTTCTTTGATACAGCAGAATGAATAGTTTTATCACTCTCTTCATATCTTGCAGCACTCCAAAATCGTTTCACATGAGATTCATATGCTACAGTCTTATCAGTTAAAGCCTTAGAGATTCTGCTTTCTCTTAAGAATTTCGCAATATCTTGAACTATTGTGTTTTCGGTAAACTCTTTATCCAACACACAATAAATATTATGAGATTTATCCCAATCCTTTGCCATTGTTAATGTTGTGCAAACCAACGAAAACAAAGATCCGTGCAAAGAATTCCGAAATCAGAAAGTTGAAGTGCGGGTGAGAGAGAAAGAGTATTGTACGTGCGGATAACATTGACTAACTCTTTGACCCTCTATATATACTATCAACAGATACGTATTGTCACCCGTGCGGATTACCATCCGTGCGTATGGCTATCCGACCGGATGAACATCTGAATGAGACACACTTTAACCTTTTTAATGGAAACTTCGATTTTTCTCAAATTTTGTCAGATTTTAGAAATCCACTTAAGTTGCTTGGTTCGAATTAATGACCCAAGGAACTTAATTTGTCGACCAAGTCCAACTTAATGACCTTGGTTGACCTGAAACAAAGCATACTGACTTTTGGAATTTTTGTTCAAACATTTTTTCAGAAAAATTACAAGTATCAACTTAATGAACTTGTGTTTGACATTTCAATTACAGATTAGTTATGATTAGCTCCAAACTCATCTTCCATCCCAGAAACTTCCTGCATCTACTTTCAACTTTCGAATCCGAAGATTAACTCTCCACTTTGGTTTGTCGGAAAATAAAGCAGAAAAATAAAATCTTTTTGGAATTTTAAAGAAGCAATTGGATAAGAAAAGAAATACAGAATATAAGAGCAGTAAATGTAAACTATTTACAAACATATTTTTGGTGAGCGTGTTAGGGAATCATATCAGCTTCCGACAAGTTACAAGTACCATTAAGCTTGATTTCATGCCAAACATTAAACAATTCACTTAGATTGTCGATATGCTGATCCACTTAAATTCTTACACACATTTCAATCTGTTCAGGATACTGATTTAGTATTTTAGAGACTTAAACTTATACGCGTGTCCCACCTCTTGAATATACTCCCGTATCCAGAATCTCAATAATCAGTCTTACAGGTGAGTATACTACAATGATATCTGTACATAAATTAGGTATGCGAGGGCCGAGGGATCTCAGGTCGATACTTCCATATACGCAGAGAGATATCAGCTTCGACTTTACGGAATGTCCCCTTTAGAGGATCTTTTAGCTACAACAGCAGCGACTATCAATTTTATTGTTTCATCGGCATGCTGAGGGTTTATGCTATGTTTCAAGCATTTGCAGAAAGTATTATCCAAGGACTAGGTCAGAACTACCGTTCAGCAGAAGTCCCGGAATAATACCCCAGACATCATTGAGTATAAAGACCTAGTATATCAGATTATGAGACCTTTCAAACAAGATTTCAGGGGTTACCTATATATCCAAGTAGTGTTCCCCATGAAATAAGTAAGTAAGATTTTAGGTTTATATCTCGAACAGACTTACTAAATGTGTAAAAACCTATCGGCACATCATCAGTGAGACTGTTTAACGCATTTAAACTTTCCATTTCTTTAGCGTACTGTAACCGTCTAGCTGATGTACTATCATTTTCCCTTTTTACACAAACTCTTTTTGAAATTTTACCATGTTTTTGGGTTTTTGAAATTTTCTAATGTTTTTGGCTTTTTCGAATTTTTTATTGTTTTTGTATTTTTCTGAAAATAAAACTACTATCTCCCCCTAAAAACCAAAACAAGTAAAAATTCGACAAACCATTGCAGATTGTTTTTCAACATCATCTACAGTGGCACCTTCATCAACGCCAACGATTTCCTCCGCATCCGATAGTAACTTCATACCATTAAGTTTCAAAAGATATTTAAAGCGTGTTTTGTCAAAAGCTTTGGTATGTAAGTCAGCTTTTTGTTCATCGGTGTGGATTTTCTCTATTCGTATCAACTTCTTCTCGAAACAGTCTCGGATGAAGTGATGACGAATTTCAATGTGTTTTGTTTTAGCGTGATGAACAGGATTTTTTGTTATGTTAATTGCTGCCTCATTATCAACAAAGATAGGGGAGTTAAGAAATTGCAAACCGTAGTCTCTCATCTATTGCTGGATCCACAAGATCTGAGAGCAGCAGCTGCTAGCAGATACATATTCAGCTTCACAAGTGGATAAAGCGACAGAGGTCTGCTTCTTGCATTGCCAGGTGACCAATCGTGGTCCGAAAAACTGGCACCCCGCTGTTGTTGATTTAGCATTCACTTTGCAGCATCCGAAATCAGAATCAGAATATCCTTCAAGCATGAAGTCGCCAACTTTTGGATACCACAACCCCAGAGATGGAGTTCCTTTCAGGTAGCGTAGAATCCTTTTCACAATTACCATGTGCGAAGCTCTAGGATTTGACTGAAATCGAGCTGCGAGGCAGGTTGGGTACATAATATCCGGTCTTGATGCCGTCAAGTACATTAACGAGCCGATCATGGAACGATACAATGTTTCATCTACCTTCTCTCCGGTGAGATCAGGGTTTATCCTATGGTTCGTCGCTAATGGGGTGGACATTGGTGACATTCCTGACATCCCGAATTTCTCCAGAACATCATGAACGTATTTTGTTTGATGTATGAAAGTTCCCTCGGGAAGTTGATCAACTTGAAGTCCCAAGAAGAACTTCATCTCACCCATTGAAGACATTTCAAACTTCTGCTTCATAACTTGTTCAAAATCTGTGCAGAGTTGTTCATTTGTAGACCCGAAAATTATGTCGTCCACGTAAATTTGGACAATCAGAAGATGCCCGTCGACTTCTTTTGTGAACAGAGTGGCGTCTATCTTTCCTCGAGTGAAGTGGTTGGCTAACAGATGTTGAGACAAGGTCTCATACCAGGCTCTCGGGGCCTGATGTAAGCCGTACAACGCCTTATCAAGGAGATAAACTTTGTCTTTGTGAATTGGGTCGGTGAAGCCTGGTGGCTGTCTGACATAAACCTCCTCTTTCACCTTGCCGTAGAGAAACACCGACTTCACATCTAACTGAAAAACTCTAAATCCTTTCCATGATGCAAATGCAAGGAAGATTCTGATTGCTTCAAGTCTTGCAACAGGGGCATATACTTCAGTGAAATCTATCCCCTCCTGCTGACTGAAGCCTTGGACAACGAGTCGAGCTTTGTTACGAATGATAACTCCTCGATCATCCCTCTTGCATTTAAACACCCATTTGGTATTAATCTTCCGGTGACCATCGGGCAAATCTACTAGCTTCCACACACCTAACTTCTCGAATTGGCTTAACTCCTCCTGCATTGCATTTACCCACGAATCTTTAGTAAGCGCCTCTTTGTACGTCCTTGGTTCTATCTGCGAGATAAAGCAACTTAATGAAAATTCAGTTTGTAAAGGAGCAACTTTTGTATAAAAACATGTAAATCCTTGATCAAGCTGTCTTCGAGTGCGGACGCCTGATTGTAGTTCTCCGATTATCAGTTCCTCTGGATGATAAGAAAGCGTTCTTGGCATCACCTCGCCTGAGACATCTACTTCGCTCTCCAAATTTGTGACGTTTTGATTAGCAACTTGTTCACTGACTGGAATATTTTGACTTGAAAACTGGATTAGCTCCCCCTCAGAGTCTGAATCATCACGATCGAATATTGGTCTGTTTTCAGATTCTTGATTATCATTCTCTACCGTCTGATTTTCTTGAGCAACATCATTTTCAATATCGTCAAGTTCTCCAGCATTGCTTGGACCCGCCTCATTATCATTTGAAGCTTGTCGTTTTCGATAAGTTTCTGCTGGAAATCTTTCATCTGAATCTTCATACTCTCTCAGAATATCCAACTCATCAAAGAACTCTGGTTCTTCCTCCATGTTGAAGGACTCCCACAAAGTATCATAATTGAAACGCCATGAGTCGCCAGGATTCTGTGGAGGCATTGTATGACCTTGACATTCAACATTTTGAGCTTCAATAATCCGCTTCAGACTTGGAACGAAGACTCGTCGCAACGGACTTGAATAACCTATGAATATTCCTTCGATACTCTTCGGACCAAACTTTCCAAAAGGTTCTAGAACAGTACAGGGTGACCCGAACGGTTCAAGATACTTCAAATTCGGTTTTCGGTTATTGATCAACTCAAAGCATGTTTTGTTGAATTTCTTGACAGTGAGAACTCTGTTGAGTGTATAGCATGCGGCGGAAACTGCTTCTGCCCAGAAATTTATCGGTAACTTTGAATCAGCAAGCATTGTTCTGGCCGTTTCGATTAGCGTCCTGTTTTTACGTTATGCGACTCCATTCTGTTGCGGAGTGTACGTAGCACTAAACTCATGCAAAATACCTCTTTCATCACAATATTCTTCCATCTTGTTGTTCTTGAACTCAGTACCATTATCACTTCTAATTCTTCTGATACGCCTTTGGTACAAATTTTCAATCTTTCTGAACAACCCTCTCAAACTGTCAAACGTTTCTTCTTTCGACTTCAAGAATGATACCCATGAAAATATGGAATAATCATCAGTAACCACAAGACAATAAAGTTCTCCTGTAATACTTTTGACATTCACAAGACCAAATAAATCCATGTGAAGTCTCTCCAAAGGTCTTGAGACTGAATTGACTTGCTTTTTGGGGTGTGACTTTTTCTTTTGCTTGCCTTTCATGCAACTAATGCACTCTTTTTCTAGATGGAAACCTTTAATGTGAACTCCCAGAACCAAATCATTATGCACCAGATGATTCATTTTACAAAGATGAATGTGCCCCATCTTACGATGCCACAACTTTGATTCTTTCTCCGTTGCTCTAGAAACAAAACAGTGTGCTTGACCCGTTGTTGTAGTTGCTACAGTCATGTCTAAAACATACAGATCATTCACTCTAGGAGCTCTCATGATAATCCATTCTTCAGGAATAACAAAGCCTGGTTTCAAAATCAAACACTCTTTGTCTGTGAAGTGAGTAGTATACATCCGGTCACAAATCTGCGAGATACTTAGCAATCAGCAATGTAGTTAACTCTTTCAAATGTGACGATCCCATTGGATAACGTTCCTTCACCAACAATTCTACCACCTTGGTTACCAGCGAACCCTACATAACCTCCATTGATATTTCTAACATCATACAGCAGCGCTGTCTTTCCTGTCATGTGCCGAGAAGCTCTGCTATCCATAATCCAACGTGAAACGGATCTAGGAAGCTCCTGCACATATCAAAAACATTTAATGATATTTTGATGCTACCCAAGCCTCTTTTGACTCGGGTAACTTGATATTAATGTGAGTTTTTGTAGTGTAAAGTGGCGGAAAGTTTTTATCATTCATTTTTAGGCTTTCAGTAGTCCCAACTTCAACTTCTTTGAATAAGAAAAATTCATCTTTTTGAGGTTGACAAGTTGGTTGGTTTTTCTTCACCACATACTTCTTTTCAGAAGTCGATTTTTGTTTCTCATAAAAATCCAAAGGTACATACATCTTCTTTGTTGAAGATGATGATTTTTCAGTTTCAGACACCTTTGGTGAGTTTGCTTTCTTTTCAACAACTTTTGGCTTCCATGTTTGTTGAGGTGATGCAACCCGTTGATAAAATTTATCATTTTTAGATGTCGAATTCTTAACAGGTTCAGTTTTGATCTTGGTGTTTTCATTTTTCAAAACATTTTTCTCAACAATCAATGGAGCCTTTCCTTTCACAACATCTTTAAAGATAGAATTCTTCACAGCTTCAGTCTTAGGCTTCAAATTGGTACACTTTCGTGCAATATGTCCAACTTGATTACATTTGAAGCATGTTCGGGTGTCAACTACCCTACTTGAGCCTTCAGACTGAGGCCGTGAGGCCTTCTTTTCAAAGAACTCTTTGTTTGTTTTTGAAAAAATTTCAGACTCCTCATCGGAAAGTGAACTTGAACTGTTCACAAACACCTTTTTCACAGCAAACTTCTTGTTCTGAACATTCTTTTTCTGATAATTCTTACCACCCTGATATCCTCCCGACCATTTATTTTGATTGTTGTTAGAAAAACGTGGTGGAATAACAGGTTTCTTATAGTAAGATTTATCTTTATCAAAATTCATTTGTCTCTTTGTCTGTTTCAAACCGTCTACTTCAGACAAATCAATTTCAACCAATTTGAAAACATTTTATCAATTTATTCACATTAACATTTTCCAGAGGAAACTCAAAGTCTGAATACAACTTATCAGAACCAGACATCTTGTACATCACAAGACCCGGTTCATCATCTAAGTTGTTTTTAGATTTTGGTTTCGGAATGTAATTGTTCAGAAAACATTCTTCATCTTCAGTCGAATCACTATCCAAGACACTTTCAGCCATGCCTTTAACAATCTCAGTTTGAACACTATCATCGGATGATGATAAAGTAAATGTCACATCAATTGACTCTGGCAGTTTTATCTCATTTGTTTCAACTTCATCATTAACCAACCCTGATTGCTTCTTTGAAAAATTGTTTAGAACAGGTGGCGGAACTTGATGAAACCCCACCCCAGTTCCATCACAGTATACATCTTCGCCAGCTTTGTTTTTCCCAATGGGTTTTGGAACAATGTGTTGCAAAACAAAGCTTGCAGAGTTGTAACTGTTCAGTTTCAAATTAATACGCTCATTCTCAATTTTAGCTTCTTCAAACTGAAGCTTCAATTTCGCAATTTCATCAAGTTTTTGATTGATTAACTCTTCTTTTACTCTAAGAACCCCTGATAGTTGAAGATTTTCTTTCGTTGTTTTACCATTTCTTTCATCAGAATCTTTAACCGTTCGCTTTAGCTTCTCAAAATTTTCAAAAATTTTACGATTTTCAAGAATCAACTTTTCGTTTTCTTTTCTTATTTTTTCTATGTCATTTTTATCATTTTCAATTTTCTCAGTTAATTCTTTTGATCTATCATTCGAAGCTTTCAGCATTTTGTCACGGTTTAAGATTTGATCTTCAACACTCTTGACTCTACTAGTCAATTCTTCAACCTTCTTACCATTGAGGTAAGTGATTGTACTACAAACTTTGCACTCTTTCATGCAATTTTTGCAGTCATTTTCAGATTTAACTTTCTTACCTGACACATGTGTATCATTTGAACTGACCTTGTTTTTGGACTCAGTTCCAGAACCAGAAACTACCTCAAGTTCTTTTGCTGCAAGAACTTTTTCAGCCATCTTCCTTAAGTTTTCAGCCGTTAACTCTTGTGATGTATCAATGATCCCATCATCAGCATTCTTTGACTTTCGCTTCTGTTCTGCTTCTTTGACTTTTTCTTCTTTCTCTACTAGTTTCTCATCACCACCTCCCCACCATTCTCTTTGTCTAGCTTCTTCTTCCTCGGCAAATTGCTGGGTGAGAGCATCAACACTAATGGAATCTGGGTTAACTGCAATGTTTCCTTGTGGATCAAGATAACATTCTCTATCGGCATCCCATCTTTTTGCTCTTTTAGCTTCTTTGTATGTGTTATAAATTCTGCTCATCCTGGTTTGGGCTTTCATTCTTCGGTTGACGAACTTTTCTTCTTCATTTCTATTGTCTTTAAAAGGAACAATCTTTGTCACAAATGCATAACCCACCGCATCTTCTTCTGGTAACAGTTCGCTCCAATCAAAACCTTCATCATCATGGATCACAGCAAGAGCTCTAGATTTTTCTTTGTTGTCTTCAACCTGCTTCAATCTAGGTGGCTCAGATTTATTCTGGTGATAAATTGCTTTCTTGTAGTAATCATCTCTGAAAGGGTTCTCCGACATGCGTTTCGGCATTCTCGTTTGAAGTGACCTTTCTGCTTACATTTGAAGCACGTCACCTTGGACTTATCAAACCCCAGCTTGGTAGATGCACCACCAATTGTCTTCCTGCCGGTAATTTCCATGAAACGTTGTGCTCGACGAACAGCACTGGCCATAGCCCAACGAATATCGATCAACTCCATTTCCTCGGGATCAATCTGATCATAATCTTCCTTCGTCAGATTGGTATTACCTATCTTCCCAGCTACTAACCCTTCATACGACTCCAACACAGATGCTAGAAAGATCATGTGTTGTTTAGCCGACTCCTCATCAAAATTCTGAGCATTCTTCAAATCCACCGCAATGTTGCATTGAAATACGTTCTTTGGAACAGATTGTTGTTGACTTGAAGAATTTGTAGAAAATCCCTGGCTTGGAGCATTGGATGAAAAACCTCCATGAAAACCATTGTTTGAACTTGGACTTTCTTTACTTGAAGGGTTTGAATTTTCAGCAGAGAAAGCAGTTCTTGGAGAAACATTCTTGGGAATCATACTCTTTGGATAGTACAGCTCCATGTTTTGTTGATATGATGAATGATTTACTTTGTGTGTTTTCTTTATCTCCAATTCATGACTCTCTAGTCTTTCAATCAGCAAGTCGACGGTCAGATCTTCAGCTTTGATTGTATTCTTTAACATCAATGCATAGTACTGCCAATCCATCTCTTCTGGTAGTGAATCGAACAGTTTGTCAACTAGCTCCTCTTGAGAATATAGGATTCCGTGTCTTGCCAATTCTAACTTTAGGTGCCCAAATCTTTCAATCATTTTACAAACAGATTCATTTTTTAAGCATCTAAACAAATCAAACTCTTTTCTCAACAGTTTCTTTTTGTTTTTGACTATTTCAGCACTTCCTACACATTTTATTTTTAACTGTTCCCATAAATCTTTTGCGTTTGTGTATTCAATTAGTGAAATAATGTCGTCTCTCACGGACTGATGAATCAAGGCGACGCATTTTTGTTCAGCAACAAAGTTTTCTATATCTTCAGTTTCCGACAGATTCTCACAATCTTGTCTACCTGCAGCAAAACCGTTCTTTAAACTTTTCCAGCTTGGATACGCGAATGCTTTCAGCCACTCATCAAATCTTTTTGCCCACCGATTATATTCTTCGATTGCCATTAGCTTTGGTGGTTTGTTATAAGTACCATATGCGCTTTCAACACTTAGGGCATCGGACAAAGTTTTCTTCGGGTTCGGATTATCATTTGAATGGTTGGAAGTATCGTCTCCGGAGTTACCCGCGAAAGCATACATCTCACTAAAGGGATTCGTGAATTCTTCCATTTTCAAATACCTGAAACAATTTTCAAACACTTAGACAATTTTTACAACTTCTAAAAATTTCAAACACTTGAACCAGATGATGATTCGTCCGAGTAGTTATCCGGACGAATGACAGAGGTTATCCGCACGGATAATGATCCGCTCGGATGGTTGTACGTATGAATATCTTTGACCTTTTGACTTTACAGGTTATCCGCACGGGTTGTAATCCGTGCGTGTAACAATGATGATGTCAGCAAACAACTTGTAGTAACTAACTAATCCAATCTGTTTGGACAGCTGTCTGCACGAGTGAATGACGTCATCATGGTTTTTGATGAATTTGATCTAGTTTTAGGTTGAATCTGATTATGAAACTAAGTAGGATTATACTTTGAATAATTGCGAATCAATTGATATCGATTTTATCAAATTTTAACCGTAGATTCTTGCTCAATTTTAAGTTTTTCTGATTTTATGGTGACGAATGAAGAACAAATGTAAAAACTAAGTAGAAGTAGAAGAAATCTGTCAAATTTCCGGTGAAATTTGAATCAAATCGGCAACAGATGTCAAATCTCCGGTGAAATTTGACTTTGATCAGCGAATAAAGCTTGAATTCCGGTGAATTCGATGTTGTTGATCTCGATTCAGCTCCCTGGAAGCTCTGATACCACTTGTTGATCCCGTTGATACAGGATCTGATCGTAAGGAACAAGTTGAATCGACTTCGTCTAATGTGCGGAATCCATTATGACGAATCACATATTTGTTCAACACAGAATTCAACGTTTAACTGCTTGTCTGTTCTTTCTATTGAGTGTTCTGAAAGTTACAAAGATCCGGTAGAAGTACAGACTATCCATGCAAGTCAAAAGTTCTTACAAAGTTGCACCGGACCTCCTATTTATAGACAACCTCAGGAAACTAAGAAGTGTTGTACGTACGGGTGGGTTATCCGTGTGTATGACTCACCCGTGCGTATGACTCACCCGTGCGTATGACTTATCGGTGCGTATGACTTATCCGTGCGGATAAGTCATCCGTGCGTATTACCATCCGTACGGGTGAACTTGTTACAACCAACACTTTTACATACAAAACCTATTCCTGAGTTGTCATGCTAACTACATACATACATACAAATTACAAAAACACAGAATACAAAATATGACTACATGCTGACGGAAGCTACAGACGTTTTGTACTAACAATAACGGTAATTTCAAAAAGAAGGGATTGGGTTTTACTTCACTAGAAAATCATAAAAATGAGAAAATTTCTAAAACAAAAACAATATTTGTTTCAGGATCCAGTTCTGATGAAGAAGCAAAGAGCTCATTCTGGAAGCAATCGAACAAAGAATTTCTTGCAAAAAGGCAAGAAGGAATGAAGAATGGAGATAGTCAGAAGAGAGAAACAAGAACCTGTTACCGATGTCATGAAGTTGGTCATATAGCCTAGAACTGTCCAATGGCTACCAACATCAAACAGGAAGTTGTTTCTAAACTCAAAGGGAAAATTGTTGATAAAACCGAACCACCAACTGAACAGTTTAAAGTGTTCAAAAACTCTAAATTTGAAGTTGGTGAATGTTCGAAAAGATTTTACAGGAGAAGAGTAAATCTTAACAACCAAACATGGATTGTTAAGAAATCTGATGTGAAATCTGGCGATGATTCTGACTCATCAAAGTCAGAGGAGCCACAAGTTGAGTCAAAAGGAGAAAATTTAGTTCCGCCAATGGATGACGCAAACTTTCCACCATTGCGGGCTGAAAATTTTAAACAAAAAATTGTAAAGGTTGCAATCTCGAATCAATTCTACTCTGAAAAGAAAGAATTTGATGTCGAAAAGGCTTTCAATGGGAAAGTAAAACATATTTTTGGAAAAATGGTCAATGGTAAGGCCAAAGGGGTAAAAGATTTTTATGAAGAAAAAAGAAATGTTCAAACCCCAAGTGAGACTGAACAGGTTACACCCAAAGATAGTCAGTCTTGGGTGTCTGTTTATCATATGTAAAAATTCTGACTTGCCGGAGCTCCCAAGTTGGTAATCGTGGAGCATGAATCGGCATCTTTCTTGAGAATTTCACAGTTGTTACCTACAAGTGGTTTATCAAGGTCATTAAGTTGAACTTGATTTAACTTTAATACAAATTGGTTGAAAAACAATGTGATGAAACCCCTAACCTACAAGTGGTTTGTGAAAATCAACAAAACTTATTTTTCGGAAAAACCATTTTGATTAAAACAAACTTAAGTGTTTTGAAATCTTAATGGGAAAATAGTTTGTTGTAAGGGGAAGTTCTGATTGTTTATGCCAAGTGGATGGCGAATTGAAGCAATTCACAACAGTTGTCATTTTATTTGTACAGTTTGTTTTCAATTTTTTTCTTGAAAATCAAAAATTGAAACATATTTTTGATTTTAGGGGGAGTAAAAATTTTTAGAAATTTCAAAAATTTGAAAAACCCAAAATCATGATAAAATCAAAAATGAGTTTTGTTGTGAAAAAGAGGAAATGATAGTACATCAGTGGACTATCACAGCACGCTAAAGAATCAAAAATGAGTTTTGTTCAGACTGTAGCGCGACAGTAACGAGATCCATGACTGGAAGTTGTAAAGTATTAAATTGAGTCTTTGCAGCAAGAAGAGCAGCTTCGGTGTCAACACCATGAGTAGCAGACCTACTAGTGTCACAGTCAACCATTAAAGCGTTAACCACATGATGGGAACACTCTGCATACCCTTGGGCATACCCATCATTCCGCGCAGCAACCAGCAGGTGCGCAACCGTTTTATCTAGTTCTTCATAATTAAGAACTGAGTTGGCAATCTGCACAAAAGTAAAAAAGAAGAGTAAGAAGACGCGCAAACATCTCCAAATGTTATCAAAGATAAATAAACTTACATTTACGATCCCGCGCTCTTTCAACCACAACATGTCACTCTTCAACGATTCAAGCTCACTCTCCGCCGTTGCCCGCGCAGTTTAGGAATTTTCCAACTTATCTTCAGTCTCGGCAAGACGGCGGGAAGTCTCAGCCTTTTCAGTCCGTTCAAGCTCCAAATCTTTTTTAGCAGACTCAACTTCCGCCTTAAGTTGTTCCTGCTCTGATAATAAAGAAGTAAGTTCTTCTATCTCCTTATCTCTAAGGGCAAGGGTAGCGCAGGTATGTACCTCTCTTTGTTCACTTCTTTCCCTATGAGTGCGTGCCTCATCACGCGCTGCTTCAGCCTCAGCTTTTTCTTGTTTCAATTTCTCAATCTCCGCATCTTGTGTTTTCAATTTCTCAACTTCAGCTTTGAGATTGTTAATAACATTGCGGAGACCCATCTTCTCATGGTTGTCTTTCTCACAAATCTCCTTCCAATTTTTACGCTCTTTGGAAAGGAGGGCAGCCTCAGCCTCTGCCTTTCTCTTCCACCCAGCAACAGACCATTCTTCAGTTTTCAGGTCATTTTCAAACTTGGCCCAGTCAGCCTCCAACGTAGCCTTCAACTGAGCTACCCGGGCCTCATCCTTAGCAAATTTTTTCTTGGACTCCTCATAGGCAGCCCATTCTTTGCACATACTACGCCACTCACACACTATACGATGCGTAGTAGACGTATACTTAGCAGCCTCCTCAAGGTAAGCATGATAAGCCTGTTCTTGAGCACGATCTTCTTGAAACTTAATCTCTGCAGGAGGAAAGGTACCCTGTAACCAGTCACGACAAACCCTCCAGTTTGAGAAGGTATCACCTTTCTTCAAATTCCAAATGGGAGTATTGACTTCAGATGCCTTTCTCTCCATATAAGTTCTGTAGTAATGATCCCCCAAAGTTTCATCTGGGAGAAGGGGATCATTCTCGTCATCATAAGAAGAGGCACCCTGATCTCCAGCTGGGTTCCTCTCAACATTCACCGGCGCCGGAGTGGGAGCAGAGACAGGGTTTGTAATTACCGGGTCTTCCGGAACGAATTTCCCTTTTTCCGCATCACACGCCATAACTTCAGGAGACTTAAGACGAGCAGACTCAACTTCCGCAGTCTCTGAAACCACAACCTTCTCCGTTTCCACCGCCACTTCAACAAGCGGCTTTAGTACTTTCTAGCTGCTCGCAGTCTTCTCCGCCTTATCTTCACCAGCGGCTTTAGTACTTTCTAGCTGCTCGCTGATTGGGGCGCGAGGAGGTGAAGGCGGAAGATCCTCATTAACCGCGGACGATGGCTCCGCATGCACAAGGGAACTTGGTTTTTCTACAAAACAAAAATACATATTAGAAACATGCAATGCGCATAGAAAGCAAATAAAGAAAAGGCTTACCTGGAGGAGGTTTCGCAATAAAGGCATCAAGATTGCCCCTTCTGGTGATCTTCTTTCTTTGAACCTTCTTGGCAGGCTGCCCTACAGCCTAAGCGTCAGTCTGTTTTCTTTTTCCCGCATTTGTATTCAACAAAGGCTCTGGACTTGACTCTAAGTCAATTGGGTCCTCAGGATTTGAAGGAGGGATGTCAGCAGTATCCCTAGGCTCCGCCTTTGGCTTCTTTACAACTACAGGCGCAAGTCCCTCCAATGAGTCAGACACCACTACATAATCACACCAGGAGTCAGAGGAACGGCGGGTACCTTTCTTCTCTCCTTTCACATTTTTGGCTCTTAGCGATTGAGCCTTCACCACATCATTCTTTTTCGGCGCAACAGTAGCATCCGGCACATGTTTCTTCTTTTCAGGGCCTATGCCCAGGTTAGACAACTCACCTACTGGAAAAAGCAAAATCACGCAATGATACCTCACACACAAAAGCAGTGAAAAATAATATTTCAACAAGAATCATAGCAAAATTACCAGCGCCAGTTGGGGGTTGCGCAGACAAATCTTCATCTCGCGGAAGAACAAAATTCTTAACAATCTGAAGATACCAAAGCTCCTCATCAACCCTTTTTGGAACAGTGGCCATCTTCCCACCTTCTCTCTCGAATGCGACAACATATAGAGAGACAACTGCAAAAAGGAGAACAGGGGCAAATTCAAAAAAAAAAAAGCAAACAGTGTAAGGAAACCCCAAAACTCACCTTTACCGTCTTCCGTGTACACTGGCTTATCCTCTTGATTCATCCGCCAGCAAAGGCTCATACCAGCACCAACCAGGGCTTTCTCTGGCAGAGCAATCGACGGAACATCCTTTAGATCCTGGTACCAATTCTCTGAGAAAGGAGTTTGTATGGTCTCCGGCACAACATCTTCTTTACCTCGGAAGACCATCTTCATCGGAATTACATCAGCCTTAATAAAAAAGAATTTTGGTTTCCAGTGATGAAAGGATTTCGGGGGTTACAACAAGATCTTTTTTTCCGAAGCCCGTTGGATAAACGAGTAAAACCCCTGGGAACAATGCATCTGGTGAAATACCCGGAAACGGGTAACCGTCGGCTCAATATGCATTGACCGGCAGACAAACTCAAAATGATGAACCCGAACCATCCCAATAGGGTGCATTTGAGAGATGTGAAACTTGTAATACGAAAGAATTTCGAGGAAATATTTTGTTACAGGCAATCGAAAATTACCTGCAGAAAAGAAATCCCAAAACATAGTAATGTACCCGGCCGGAGCATTCGCCGCCGTCTGACCTTCGTCAGGATATCGAGCATCCCAACTATCAGGGAACTTGAAGTTTCGAACCATACTATCAAAAGTTTCCTTCGGCCACTTCAACGGTGGAAGACCGGATGCCATCTCTTCAGAAGAGTCTTCGTGGCGTTCTCCGGTTGACATAAAGGGGGAAATTACAAAGATTCTTCAGAAAATTAACGAAGAAGATGAAGAGGACTCAAGGGCAGATAATAAGCAAATAAACAACAAAAGAGGTTTATATAGTAACCGCCATAAATGCCCTAGAAAATCGAAGCGGCCCCTTTTTCGGAAAAAACACGGTTATCTAAGCATCAAGGGTGAGTGGGAATAACCATAATGCGAGTTCACGCGCGCGTGTCAGCCACGATCGATGACGTGCAACTGACAAGTGACAGCCTGTCACACATCAACAGTCGTCGCTGTACCTTTCACCTGCCAAGAGTCAAGACTCTGAAATTTGAAATCATGAGCAAAGGAAAAATCTTCTCCAAGAAGATTTCCAACATTTTCACGCCAAGAAAGCTCCACATAAGCAAAAAAACACCCATCTCTCATAGTCCAGTGCTCCACTTATTTGCATAAGTGCAACACTAGACGGATGGGACTTGAAGGGGTAAGGTCCCAAAAACCTTGAACAGGTGTTCAGAACCATACCACAACTTCATCACCAATGAACCTCTTTCAGAGAACCTTGCGCGGCAGCGCACTGGTTCCAAAAAAGAGAGTTTGAAGGAAAGCAATCTCCAACATCCGCGCGCCGAGAAAGATATGACATATCCTTGCAACAGATAGGATAAAATCCTAACAATATCTCCGCGCAATGGCCACCCAGACTTAGACAAAAATAACCTTTCTGTCATAACAGAATTAGCACGAGGAAGAGCCACATAAGATTACAGCTGTAATCCTTCTAGAAGGCTTTATCATGCACAACCATTCGGTTATAACCGAATGGCCACGTGGCATCATCCCAAGCACCCCTCAAGGTCACAATGATGGCACTAACTTGGAGAAGGATCCACACTTGCCCACTTGCCACGTGGCATCACCCCAGCTGTTGATCGCAACCACGATCCGTGTGCACACATATAACGGTAGCGATTAATGGTGAGGGGATAACCGCTTACGGAAATTACTTTCCGTTACGTCCTCCGTCAACAAACTTTCCCGCCCAAACTTTGGCTATAAATAAAGGATAATTCAGGTACAATTCCTCAAGTTACTCTCACTTCACTTTACTATCACTTCTTCTTCATCAAACCTGTACTTATTCTCACGCCGGAGGGTGGTCATGGAGAGAACCCCCATTCTCCCCGTGGCGAGTCTAACGGCTGTTTGTTTTGCAGTTGTTGTTCGAAGAAGGAGATCATTCACCCCTGAATCAAATGAGAAGACCTAACCCTTTTATGCAGATTCAAACCCCCTGGTTGAATTGATTTCGATCGATTAAACCAGTGTTTCTTCAGGGCCGACATGTTATATAGTGCTTTGGGATCAACTTCATCCTAATAAATAAATGTGGATTTAAGAGTTCGTTATAGAAATTAAGTTCAATCGGCTTTCAACTTAAATTATTAGTCAGATGTCTTTACTAAATGAGCAGCCTGAAACAAGATTTGAACACTTGGTATAGTCACAAGCACATGAGATGCTAAGGTTAGTACATGAAAAAAAAATATTTTTTGTTTAAATTTTATAGTCATTGAAGCTTAGTATGATGATGCAAGCTTGGTATGATGATGCTGCTGGTGGGTTTCATAGTCATTGAAGCTTAGTATGATGATGCAAGCTTGGTATGATTCAGAAACGATGCGATTATTATATTGAGTATTATATGCCTCCAGCTTCTTTTTGAACTGGCGTATGCACATTTGTACGAGATCATTGGATCCGATATCATAAAGTAAGCATGTGATTTTATGTAAAAAAAAATTTAATGCTACTGGAAATCAATTTCGTTAAGATTTAAGATTTTATTTCAGGTTTGGGTTAACGGCAATTTACCTATTTGCCATTCAATATTTCACACAAATTGGGGGGAAGGTGTCGGTGAAGTTAATCAAGTGTGAAAAGAACGAGAGCTCTGAATATAGGGCTAACAGTTTGATTTACAAGGTCAGAACCAAACTTCATATTATTTTTAATTCTCTCTGATTAACTATATTAATATATAGTTAATACTATATTAATATATAGTTAATAGTTAACGTTTGTACGGGTTAAAACAGGTCGTAACTTTGTATGGGTTAAAACGGGTCTGGTTGACTGCTAAACACTTTCCACATTTTTTAAATAGTTAAAATTAATTAACGCATTAGTTATGATTTCAAAAATATGTTACTACAATAATAGTTATAATCTTTGAGTAAAACACTGTGGGTGACTTTCATTCCTTTTTATCCATTTATATATAACTAATGTGTTAATTACAACTATAAAAGATATTATTACATTAACAGAATTAATTTAAAAATTCTAGAGGTGGTAAAATGGGTGACCCACAAACATCTGTTGTCCATTTTATATTAAATATAAATAGGTCAATGTTAGTTTTGAATAAAACCATGTAGGTGTTTGGGTTATACTTTATGCAGCCATACATTGGACTACTATATCATGCAATTCTGCATCGCAACTTCATGGCTCTTCGTCAAGTCATAACTCAACGTCTCATCATATTAGAGGTGTCACATTTTATCTTTTTTATCTTTCCAATCTATGGTTTTTGATGATTTAAAGTTAAATGTATTTTTATCCTTAGGTGCTTGAAAATCCAATGGAAAACTCTCTACCCTACATCAAATACAGCTACAGAAAATGCAAAGTTGTTCGATGGGGGAGGATAGTGGATGATCATGGGGGTCATGGTCCACCATATAGGGTGGTGTATTAGGTTGGTAGATGAGGGTGGGGTGACATGGCGCTGACGTGGAGGATGGTGGTGGTCATTTGGGTCATGACCACATCACATACCCTACGTTTTGTATATGGCTTCATATAATTTTAACTTTCACAACTTGACGTGGAGGATGGTGGTTCTATGTAGATCTGGTTGGGTGAAACTATCATTTTTTGATGATGGTTGAGTCATTTAGACCTGTTTGTCGCATGCTACCCATTGACATGTCTCTTTTAGTTTTTACCTAATCGAGGGGAGAAATGCTTCGAAGCACCCAAGGCACTAAAAAGGCTTCGATGGCATTTTTCGGGTTCATTTGGGTCATCTTGCCACAATGAGTGTGCCCTCCGAGGACGAAAGGTCGGAGTGGGTAATCTTGGCCAAATGATTGCAAGAGGTATCTTCTTGATTTTTTTATTGATTTCTAAATTTGTTAGAGGTTGGTTGTAATTGAATGTTTTCTGATGCATGAAAGTTAAAATATTTGAATTTTGCCTTAAGTGGATTGGCTTAGTGTATGCACGCCAACTGTTTGTGTATTTGCTTAAGTGTTTTATATATGTATTTCTTTGATGGATTCGATTACAACTTACACGCCAACTGTTTAGTTGTTGAATAAAGCATGATTGTTATGATTTTGGCCTTTCGTGTATTGGATTATAACATGTACGCCAACTGTTTGTGTTTATGCATAAATGAAAATTTTGTTTTTTATTAAGCATTTAGTGTGTGCTGGATATACCAGTTCTTTAGCATTTATTTCTGGGTTTTTGTTTTGATACCTCAAGTTTTAGTTCAGACTCATTAAGGCCCAAAAAAAGCGCCGAGGGAGGCTGTGCAGATAAGACTTCTCATAAGACAAACATTGATGCTAAGTGCATTTATGGTGATTACACGTTGTGTACAACTATGCATTTATCAAATCATATTACACCTTGATTGGTTTTGGTCTTCTTACATAATCTAAACCATTAACGTAATCTTATTTAACCCAATTGGTAAATAATAAGGGGTATCGAACACCCATGTTTTATAAGCTGTCAATTCAGTTAAATGGTCATTTGAATATTCTTTTATTTTAAACATTGGTAGCAAAGGGTTAACAAGTGGAGGAGTACATCAGAACTGGGAATACTTTAGTACAAAGGGAATGATTTTCGTGGGATCAACAGTTTATTAATAAAATGTGATTTGTTGTTGTCGTAAGTAGCATGTCGTCGGTTGAAAATTCTATAACACTAACATGCGTCATACCATGGGAAATTTCATTGACATTAACATCTTCGATGTATTCTGTCCTTAGATCTTGGTAAATTTCTTTGACATTTTCACAGCAACTTCTAAATCACTAAGCCACAACTTATCGTGAATGACAACCATCATTTGAAACCATCATAGTCTTTGGTCTATCGACTCAACACCACCGTTCGATTGCATTTGTGAACAAGGTAACTCTTCAAATTGTATTACCCAGTCTCTGGAACTTGGTTTTGGTTTTGGTCTCAGATTTGGAGTTTTGTCTGTGCACTTTAGCCATGAGTAGTTAACTTGAACTCAGGGACCTATTGAATTTCTTATGTCTCTGGGCTTTTTTTAATCATATAAGGATGTTGATTTGCATATTTGTTATTATTATTTGAACTGTTTTTTTTTTCTTGACGATGTAGGTTTAAGAAGTCAAAGGTTGCTTTTAGATATTAGTTTATTTTTGCGGACTTTTACTGAGACGAATATGCTACTCTTATAATTTATGGTGATGGTGGTTTGTAGTGGTTATTTGTAACACCTTAGCGTTACGGCTAGGATTCCGAACAAAGGTCCGTTTCTCCGGCAACCGGCTGAGCAACGACAACGAGGGATATAGAGAACTTGCGAACTGGTATGTTTATTTTTTTCTCCATTTATTTTTTTCTACTTCCACATAAACTTGGAACCGGTTAATGGTTGCTCTTCGCTTTTTTGACGCACATTTATCTCATATTGATAAAGTATGCACTTTTGGTTCAGATTATGCACTTTTGGTTCAGATGATTTCCTAATTTATGATGATCTACTATATTTTAGTTTTATATTTTTTTATCCAAGATCATCTGATAACCTATACTTTCCAAGTTTTCAAACAAAATTAGACCATCTTTCTTTCAAGTCTTGCTTGATCTATCGGCTCTAATCTGGTAATTATCTTCTTCGTAACAAGTCATTTTTTGTACGAGACAAACGGGTCGAATATAGTTGCCTTGAAACTACTGTTTTGTTAGGATCTGAGGCTCTCATGATTGTGCTTGTTTGTGTAAATTGAACAGTCAATGAGTATGAAAACATCTTAAGTGCAGCGGAAATGAACAACAAGCTTTATACACACAATCAAAGAGGAAAATAGTTTGATAAACACATGATTTGCATTAATCGAAAGATTACAAAGTCAATCAAAAGATTACAAAGCATGCTTACAAGCTAAGCTCCCCCTCAGCCTGATACCCCAAGGATGGTTGCACACAAGATGAAAGGATTGGACTAGAGGAGAAGAACTCGCTCAGTCAATCAAATGTAACAGTACAGGGTACTGTTACATTTATAGACAAACCAAACCACTGGTGTACCTCAGCTGACGTCACCATGAAAGTGACGTCTAACAGCCTAACAACCTGTATCTACTGTCTTTACACAAACACTGCTAACCTAACCACTGACTATACATAAAACAAATAATTCACTAAACAGCTGCTCTCCCTTTATGTCAGTGCTTTGCTCAAGGTTGATCAGTCCTTGACTTGGCAGTGCTTTATCATCAGTAGATAGGACCAGCAGTGTTGGATACTTCAGGGTTTGATCAGCAGTTGAAAGACCAGCAGTAGTTGTATCTGAACAGCGGATAAAGACCATCAGTTGTTATAAATCTCTTTCAAGGGGAAAGCTTAATGTAAACTGCTGCTTATTGTGAATCCTCTGTTGTGACCTGGTTTTGGCTTTACATTATCTGTTCCTCTGGTAGGGTTCAATCCCAACAATCTCCCCCTGGAACAGATAATGCCAAAACCTGTCATTATTCTGGATCTTTATTACTCATCAAGAGTGCCTTAGCTTGTTCTTTGAATTCAGCTTCAAATTCCTTTGCACTCTGGTCATCCTCATGCCTAGTGCTTCTTTCCTTGATATGTACTTCACATTTCCATTGGATCTGACAATAGTCAATACATGGGTCTTTTGGTCAGACATCCACTTTAGTACTTTCGAACCCAATGGATTTCTTGGGAGAGATTTATTTGAAGATGAGCTTTGAGATATTGGCCTTGAGAAAACTTGCAGACTTTCAGACATTCTTTTGAAAGCCATTTCAATGACATCATTTGTTGCAGCTATATCTTCTGCAGTTTCTTTTTCAATCAGCTCCTGTCTTTCAATGTCTGTCATGTCTGTTGAAGTGTTTGGTGATGCAGGTTTGGTTGACACCTTCTTAAGAAGGTTTTAAAGCTTTTCTTAGCTCTCTTCTTTTAGACCCATTTTCTTGATGGCTTCTGTGAAGTACTCAGCTTCTTTTTCTTTAACCTCTTCACTGGTCAGCTGTTCTTTTTCTTCTTGATTTGTCACAAAAGTAGACCGGAACAGTGTTTTGAGGTTTTCTATCTGCTGTTCAAGCTTCATTCTTTGTTTGTGCTTCTTTGAGGTGCTTGAGACAGTTATCTTTCTTTTCTTTAGCCTTTCATAGGCTTCATCAGTCTGCTATTTTGACCATTTTGATATGGCTTCAGCAGTGTCCATTTTTGCATCCACCAGCTCCTTTTTCTTTCTCTTATATTCAGCAGTTAAATCAGCAATGAGCTTTACATATTTTCTCCAGTTAGGAGCATTCCTCTTCTTCGTAGGATCACTCTTAATCTTCTCAATCCTTTCTGCCTCACGCTTAAGAGCTACTACTGGCCATTCTTTGAACTGTTGTTCTTCAGCAGGATAGAATTTCTCTTTCATGATGTAGGCTAGATATTGTTTTCTTAACTCTTTCTTTTGATCAGCCTTTTCTTTGTTTAGGTCTTGTGCAAACTCTTCTATCTGCTTTACTTTTGTGAAGTAGAACTCCAGTCTTTTAGTAATGCCATCTTCGCTTAACCTTTCTTTTTCACTCTCAACTTTAGCTCTTAGTCTTGCTTGCCTTGCCTTGAGTTTGAGATAATCATCCATATCATCTGGTGGCATGTAGCCTATGAGTGAGGAAAACCTTCTTTTTGAAGGATCTTCTTCTGTATAGAATTGTCTCATCTCATTTTTTATGGCTTCAAGCTCCAGTGGATATTGTGCAGCATTAGGATCATGTATACCCTCCTCAGCAGGGATTGGCTTTCTTTTTCTGTTGAAGAGCTTTGGTTGTGATGTAGGAAAGGTGAGAGCAGTGGTGGATAACTGACTAACAGCTGTTGAGACAACTGGTGTCTCAACATCTGCTGTCATTACAACTACTGATATGTCAGCAGTTGTCTTCTGCTTTTGAGCAAGGGATGGAAGTGGTGAGGTAGTTTTTGATGGTGGTGATGGTGGTGGTGAATCATCATCTGATATGAGATTCCTTCTCCTTTTTAATGAAGAAGGAGCAGATGATGTTTTGGGTGGATCAGTGGTGGTAGATTGGATAGCAGTGGTTTGTGACAGTGATTGACTGACAGTGGTTGAAACAACTGGTGTTTCAATCACTGTTGCCATTACAGCAGATGTTGTAACATCTGCTGTCTTCTGCTTTATGGCAGGAGGCAGTGATGATGGTGTGATTGTAGATGATGGTGGTAGAGCAATAGTTGTGGTGGTGTGTGTTGAAAGTGTGTGTTTTGATGTCATGGCAGCTGTTTGGCTACTGACAGCAGTTTTTGAAACTACTGGTGTATCAGCTGTTTGACTAACAGGTTTTGAAACCTGCTTTTCTTTTTCTTTTTCAGGCTCAATATGAAGGCCATGTTCTATTCCCTTCTTCTTCATTTGCTTCATTATCTCCCCCTTTTTGACATTATCTGCAAGGGGGTCATCAAAGAATAGTAAAGTTGAAGGAGCCTTGCCAGTGGCAGTTTGGATACTGGCCTTAATAGCCTTGATATCTGCTTGAGTGTCCTTGAACCTTGATTCCATCATGTTGGACAGCATTTGTACTTGAATAGCATGCTTTTGATCAGCCATTTGTTGCTGTTTTTCAAGCATGGGTTGGAAAATATTCCAAAGCTCATTTGCAGCAGGTGCTTGTTGTGGAGCAGGTGCTTGAGCAGGAACAGCATTGGATTGTGCTTTCTGAGCTTTTAAAATCTCTTGCACCATCTCCTTTATTTCAGAAACTGATTCTTCAAGTTTTTCAACTCTGCCCGTCAATTCCTGATATCTTGAATCATCACCCATTTTACTGGGATCATCTGAATCCCCACCAGCAGTGGTTATATCAATGTGTGACTTAGGAACAGAGTCCCAAAAATCACCCATTGATGCCCCTTGTTCTTGGTACTGGGGACTTCTTTCTTCAGCACTCGATAAACCTTTGATGGTACCAGTGGTTAGATCTAACTCACTGGTGGTCACCGAAGTTGCTATGGAAGAAATTGCCTTCAAGGGAGTCTTACTTATGAAACAATTGTCCAACTGAGGATCTGTTGATCCACCAGTTGTAGTTGCTGCTCCACTTGAACTACTGACAAGAGTTACTTGTAACTCCTGCAGTGTAACCTCCTCAACTGTTGCTGGGATAGCAGAGGTATAAGCATCAGACCCAGTCACTTGTGGGGGTATACTCTCAGTGATAGGTGATAGAGAGGAACTGGTTTGTGTCTGTGCAATAGCAGCTGCATGCAACAAAGGTAGCATGGATTGTGGCATTATTATTAGTGAGGGGATGGGAGTTGAAAGAGACATGTCCTTGGGATCAGGACTGTGGAAGATAGAGCCAAGTGGATCTAGAGCTTCATAATTTGGTGTCCCTGTGATTACAACCTGATCCTTTTGTGAGGATGCAGGAGGAGTTTCAGGCATGGGTTGAGATCTTTCTTCCAACTGCTGTGAGGAAGTAGCAGCAGTGGTTTGTGGTGACTTTTGTGTTGTCACAGGCAGTTGCTCTGGGATCTCATCTTCCAGAGTTACCTTTGTTTTGGGTTTGGTGGGTTTTCTGGATGTTTTCTTTTTGGTCTTTTTAGTGGTGGCAGGTGTGGGTTTCAAAGCAGTGGGAGTGCTGCTATGATCACCTGGAGCAGTGGGCTCAGCAGCAGGTGTCTGAGGAGCAGTTGTAACTGCTAAATTCTGCTCAGCCACCTCTGCTTTTGTTTTTATAGGTGCCATCATTCTTGAAAATGTTTCATTTGTTAAGCTTTTTATTTGAAAATGGACACCTTGTTTTGGCAAATTTTCATCCTCTTTTTCAAACTTTTGTTTAAAGTAATAGCTTAGAAATCTTGGAAAAAGAAGAAATGATTTGCTATCAACATTCTTTACCATGTCATTGAAGATCTCCTGGGAGTAGTTGTAATCTTTATTGTTTAAAATAGCATAGCCCAGGCATTGAATCTTCAATGGTATTTCGTTAAAAGATGTTGTTTTATTTGAGACACACATCAAGAGTGTGTGAAATAAAAATCTGGGTGCAGACGGGAAATAACCTTTTTGTAAGGTATCTACCTTTGATTGTTCTGCATATCCCCTTTTCAGAAAATCAGCTTTTAACTCGTTTTTGTCAAAGGAATTTTTACCTTTCAGATCATCGAGTTTGAAGACCTCTGAGATTGATTGTGGAGTGATTTGAAATGCCTTACCCTGTATCGAGGAGTTAATGGCTATGACTTTATCGTCTTGTTTTTCAAGCGTCGCCTTGTTCCAAAACTCTCTCTGGGTTTGCAGATAGATGGGAGCATTTACCGTCAACAAAGTTTTGTACTTTGATGCAGATATTGTATCAATGATGGAGTCGAAGGTGTGGTTGTCTTTGAGTTTTGTGAGTAAACCCAAATAGTTGTGAGATTGTTTGTATGGTATTTCGATGGGTTCTTCGGCCGTTTGAGCGACCTCTTTTGAAGGTGGTGGTGATTTAGATTTTGATTTTGACTTTGATTTCGTCATTTTTGCGGAGAAGAACGAAGAAGGTTTTTGGAGATTTTGAGAAGAAGGGTTGGAAACTGCTATGAGAAGAGAATTTTGGAATTCAATTCGACAGTGTAAAACCCTGTTTGGGGTTTAGGGCAGGGTTTTATTTAGGGAGAAAAAAATGATCGCTGATGTGGCAGCGGTTATTGTGATCTGAGGGCTAAAAACTGACCACGTGTCAAACACTGATGAAACGGATGAAGGATGGAGAACAGTTGTTTTAAGGGCCACTAACGTATCAAGCATCAGTGATTACAACGGTAAAAATTGTGGATAGTGGATGATTTTACTATCAGTAGATAGCATATCAGTGGATAGGATACCGATTTTGAACATCAGTACTTGTCAAGAAAATGAGGGATCAGTGGTTAACTTTCAGCAGTGGACAGTGTTTAGGGATCAGACGTTGAAACAAAACAGTGGTTAGGGTAAATGGTACAGATCTTGAAGGACAGGTGTTTCAGCAACAGTTTTGAAGATTTTCATTCAAGGTTTTGCCACATGTCAATTTTGAAAGACAGTGGTTTAGTACCCCAGATGATGAAAACTTTTTGCTAAGGCAACTCATTTTTCGTTTAATATTCAATTAAAACATGAGTACCTTAGTAATTCAAGCATAGTTTGCAATCAATTTTTGATGGAAATTTAGGAGCAAACCTGAGTATGACATGATCATGACATATGTACCATTTCCTTTTTGACCCATTTATGAGGACACTAATACCATCAAAAATAAGGTATTACATCCTGACAGGAGCTAAAACTATTGCCAACAAAAACAAGCAAAAGTTCCAATTATATCCTTTTTAAAAAAAATGAATGATATATCCTGGTTATTCGAGAAAATCCTTTGGACACAACAAAAAAATGGTTAAAGGATTTTCTAAGAATAGTATCAAAAGGATCTGGTATAATTTCAATAGAGAATATAATCACATCACTCACAAGTTTTTGAAAAATGGTCAGTAGTTTGACACCAGTGGTAGGAAGCTTTTGGATTTTGACCACTGTTTGGTACCATTTTCTTTGTCATTTGATTGCAAACATGAAGACACATGGATAAATTTTTGAACATATGTCTAGTCCTCTTTGGAGTTCATTGTGACAACCCTCGTAATTCCATGTATCCGTACAATTTATTCATGATAATTAAAGTGCTTGATGATTGTGCTAAATCATTTAACTGCTCTCTGATTACGGTGTTATACTTACATGTGCGTGTTAACATACTAGTAGTATACAGAAAAGTTACTAAATAGTCCGGTATATTTTCCTATGTGTTAGGAATTAATTGTGTTACAAAAATATATATATAAGACGCCTTACGGAACAATTAAACAATTTAACGGAACAGTATCCGACCGAACAACCGGACATTACCCGGGACACCAAATAATTGTTAAACACATTATTTAATTATTCTTGGCTAGTCATGATCCCCGTACACCATAACACCCACTAAATATCTAGTAACTAATGCAAGTAAACACACACTTGGTTTCTAACTAATAAGTAGCCAACTAGTTACAAAATATTACATTTAACCCCCCCCCATGTCCCATTTACGGTTCAAAAAAAATAAAAATAGGGCCCCACCACAAGATTTGATTCATATTTTAATTGATACATTACTTGTGAATCTTGGCCAAATATTATAAGTATGGAACATATCTAAGCAAATCTCTCCATATCAACTCACATCATTTCCTCAAAGATTTCACTCAACTCACTTCACCTCTCTCTCTCTTATTTTCGGCTGCCCCAAACCGAAACCACCACCCTCACTTAAACATCCCCATCTTCTTCACATTATGTGCCATTCAAAGCTTACAAGAAGATCTATGGAGGTTGCATCTTGAAGGACTTTCTAAGGAGCTTGTTCTAGTCTTTTTCACCATCATTTTCTCACTAGAATTCTACCCTAGCTATAAGCTAGTAGTAAGCTCTTGTTTAACCTTTGTTTATCTTGTATTTTGGCTAAAATTTGTAGTATGATGCTTATGTTTGCAACTAAAATGCAAGAACACTAGATACATAAACATAAAGGTTACATAAAGTTTACTTGTATATGAATGCTATTAGATGATGTTGTCATGGGTATGTTGTTGGTTTAGGGTTGGTTAAATCATACTTGATGTTGATTGTTGGTTTCTTGTTAAATCCATTGTTCGGACACTCGTTGATGCGATTTAGTAATGCTTAAACCACGAAACAGCATTCTGATGTACTTTTTAAGCCGCATTCAACAGGCTGTAAACAGACTTTAACAAATCGAAAAATGGAATTTCTGAAGCCTAAATCGGGTCTTTTCGAAAAACGAAGAAAATGGCGCTAGAGTCGTATTTTTTTGAGGACGTTTACTATTTTAAAAATCTGTTTTTGTGACAGCAGCTAAGGCTGATTTTAACTGCAGTAAAATGGGTCATACGTTTTCAGTCACAACATAAAACCTGAATTGAACCAGCCCCTAAAATTCATACCATAGCTGGTCACTGATGTATTTGTGACCCTCGAACTGGAATTTTGTCAAACGGACTTCCGAGGAATTTTAGACGAATTATTCCGTAAACTGCAATCAGAATGTAGTAAATCTGATTGCAGTCCGGTAAACGAATTTCTATAAATTACTGATAACGAACTGGACCCCGATATTTTTACACAATAAAATATGGAACGTTTAAGACATCCTGTAAAAATTTGGGAATTTTTGGAATAATTTAACTATTTTATTTAAATGTCCGAAAACAGCCGGTTTTGAATATTAATGCTGAATTGACATAAGTTGTGACTTGCGTGTCTAAATGTCGAGTATGCTATCTGTGAATGATCTAACATGTTATATATGTTATGTGCATTATCGTATGTTTGATTTTGAGTGGGGAATGGATGGGAAGTATATATGGGCATAAACCGTTAAAGTGATGCATGTTATGTGATAGATACGTGTAGGAACTTTGTGTTCTATTTGAAGTCACTAATAAACTAAGTGGTAATCGTACTAGGACGTGACTGACCGACCTTGACTGTTAGCTACTTTTGAGAGTCAAACCGAGCAACCGAGGTGAGTTCACACTCTTTCTAAGGAATGGGATTCCCAGGGGTTGGGAATGGGATTGAATAACTACTTGTACTATCATTACTATTAAACTACTTTTTACTGTCCTCGGATTGAAGGGCACGTACGTAAAACCTACGTACACTCATACTTTTCACCGTCCTCGGATTGAAGGGCACGTACGTAAAACCTACGTACACTCACACTCGCTACGGTCCTTGGATCAAGAAGGGCACGTACAAACACGACTAGTCGACACATGGGAAGCCCCCACTAATCTTCGCACACATGTTTGGGAAACCGCGATACGGCCACTAATCATCGCACACATGTTTTGGAAACCGCGATCCGGCCACTAATCTTCGCACACATGTTTGGGAAACCGCGATACAGATAAATAAGATACTTGGTTTACGAAATAAACAAATGATTCATGAACACTATAACTAAACAACCAACTGTGAATTCACTCAACTTTGTTGTTGACTCGTTGTTACATGCCTTGCAGGTCGTTAGGTATCTATGGAGCTTGCATCGGAGTGGGAAGAGTCGTTGTGGGACATGGACAACTGTGTACCATGTTAAACATTTGAAACGTTTAAACTTATGATTTGGTTTCAAACTTTATGCTTCCGCTTGTAACTTAAACTATGTTTTGTTTAGACACCAATTGTATTGTGTTGGATTTTACAAACTACTTTCATGCTTGTTCAATATGATTGGTGGCTTGATCCTGGTCACGTCACGCCTCCAAGCGGTGGTACTCCGCATGGTGGATTTTGGGGGTGTGACAGATTGGTATCAGAGCCAGGTTATAGTGAACTTGGTTTTAATACGGGGAAAAAGTTTTTGTTAAAACCAGACTATAACCTGTACAGTGCTCAACGATCCACAACGACGCTTCGCTCCACGTGCAAGACTCAACACTTTAGGTGGTATGATTTAAGCTTATATTGCCTACTTGCTAGATTACTTTTGCATGGTGTGCTGTATATGGTATGTTTATTTAGGGTAATAACATGTTGTCTACTAGCCCTACTGCGTTCTTTATGACACCCAACTGTTTACTTGAAACTGACGCGTAATGATCAAATTCTTTCCTGATTTCTTGTCACCCCGCTACAACGACTGCTTATGCATTCTATCTACTCGCACGTTTACCTCGACACGACGTCGCCATCAGACCCTCCGTACAGCCGGTTCGTACGTCAACATCCGCAAAGACCAGACTTGGCTTGCACGAACTCGGGCTTGGGAGAACAATACCCACGCATCCCGGTTGACGAACTTTGTTACCTTCACCTGTCATAGTCGCCAGAAGCGAAGCAGTCACAGTTACACGCGTTTGTCGTTATGCAACACGAAACCTTACTCTGTTTTGGACAAGTGATACACTCGCGCGACCGCGATGCAATGAACTTCCCTTTTTTGCCATGCCACCCCGCACCACTACTGGAGATTACCTCTAGACAATAGATTAGCTGGTCAAATCCTTCGGTTATTGTTGGATCCCTATTTCACTCGATTCTTCGCATGAACCTCGTTAATTTCCTATCGCTTCGATTGACAACCGATTTAATGAAAACCAACAACCATACCACGATTTTCACCCGTCACAAGACCACCTTACTACCCTGTTGAATGGTTTATTCTAATTCTACTTGATTAGCTCTCTCGTATACCCCACTTAACAAATGGATGCCTATCCTGATGGGATTGTCTTCAGGACATTCGAGGACGGAGTTATGGATCACATAACCTACAGGCGAACACGATGATCTATACGTCTACCTTACCCCTCCTACACTACAAGAGTCGTATTTTAAATTCCATGATAGTTTTCTTTAATAGGCAAAATCCTTGCGCTAGATTTTGCACCGACACATGATTGTTGATTAATGATATGTCCAATTTCTACCATTGGCTTAGACCAAACCATCACTCTCTCACTACAGTGACATTACGTTCTCGCTTCCCCATGCTGAGGCCCCGAAACGAACACCCTCTGGTTTAGAAAAGTTGGAAGGCTCGACTCCCGATCATTGGTGACCCCCCTCGAAACCTTGAGGATGGTGATGCATTGTTGATACGATCATAATATCTTGAACACGTTTTCAAGTCTTTTCTTTGGAACCTTATGACTACGCAGACATATTTTGGATTCATTCGCACGACCTAAGGAAACTCCTCTAAATTTGGTTGCTTACCAACTCGATAAACTGCAAACTCATCTAAGTTCATCGATCAAGGTGAATTATCCCCCTTCGCATGAGGGGAGCCCAACAACTTCGATGGAAATTTCAGTGAACCTTAACACTACAGACCGGTACGACGGTCATCCTTCTTCAGCTAGTTCTTGTTGTGCCAACCATGTAACACTCCTGTCGGGGAACGACGTTGTTAATGGGATGGATTGGTTATCTCATCAGCAAGCAGAAATTCTTTGCAACGAGAAGATTGTCCGCATCCCTCGTTCTGGTAAAGAACATCTCATGATTCATGGCGACAAGAGTGGTGCTGTTGTAGGCATTATCTCTTTCCTTAAGGCCCAGAAGTGTTTGCAGAAGGGCCACACTGCTATCCTAGCCCTCGTTTCTGATACATCTTCGGAAGAAAGGAAGATAGAAGACATACCTATTGTACGTAATTTTCCTGAGGTATTCCCTGAGGAATTACCTGGTCTTCCGCCTCATCGACAAGTCGAGTTTCAAATCGAGCTAGCTCCTGGAGCAGCGCCCATAGCTTGAGCACCTTATCGTCTAGCTCCATCAGAACTTGAAGATCTATCCACACAACTACAAGAACTCTTGGAAAAGGGTTTCATACGCCCTAGCTCTTCGCCATGGGGAACTCCGGTGTTATTCGTGAAGAAGAAGGACGGTACCTTCAGAATGTGCATCGACTACCGCGAGCTCAATAAGGTGACCGTAAAGAATCGTTATCCTCTCCCGCGCATTGATGACTTATTCGACCAGTTGCAAGGGTCGAGCTATTACTCCAAGATTGAATTGAGATCGGGATACCATCAGCTGAGAGTCCGAGAGGAAGACGTCTCCAAAACAACATTCAGAACTCGCTACGGCCATTACGAGTTTCTGGTTATGCCTTTCAGGTTGACTAATGCACCAGCGGTCTTCATGGATCTTATGAACCGAGTATGCAAACCTTACCTGGATAAGCTCGTTATTGTGTTCATCGACGATATCCTGATCTATTCTAAGAGTCAGGAGGAACACGAGCAGCATCTACGACTTATGCTGGAACTTCTTCGAAAAGAGCAGTTGTATGCCAAGTTTTCGAAATGTGACATCTGGCTTCGCGAAGTCCACTTTCTAGGCCATGTGGTAAACAAGGATGGAATTCGTGTGGATCCATCCAAGGTTGAATCGATCAGGAACTGGCCTGCACCTCGTACACCAACAGAAATCCGCCAATTCTTGGGTTTGGCAGGATACTACAGAAGGTTTATCAAGGATTTCTCAAGGATTGTGCAACCTCTCACTTCACTGACTCAGAAGGGTGTCACCTATCGTTGGGGTGATGCACAGGAGTCTGCATTTCAGCACTCGGAAGATAGACTTTGTAGCGCGCCTATTCTCTCATTGCCTGAAGGCACAGATGATTTTGTGGTTTATTGTGACGCATCCATACAAGGACTGGGTTGCGTATTGATGCAACGTGACAAGGTCATTGCCTACGCATCGCGCCAACTTAAGGTTCACGAAAGAAATTACACTGCTCACGACCTGGAGCTGGGAGCAGTTGTTTTCGCGCTTAAGATATGGAGACATTACCTGTACGGTACCAAGCGCACCATTTACACCGATCACAGGAGTCTCGAGCATATCTTCAAGCAAAAGGAGTTGAACATGCGTCAACACCGATGGGTTGAGCTCTTGAACGATTATGAATGCGCAATCAAGTATCATCCGGGCAAAGCCAATGTTGTGGCCGACGCCCTCAGTCGAAAGGATACCCTACCTAAGCGTGTACGTGCTTTACAGCTTACCATCCAGTCTAACCTTCCCGCACAGATTCACGATGCTCAGGTCGAAGCATTGAAAGCAGAGAACATCAGGGTTGAATCCCTACGAGGATCGAGGCAGCGACTAGAACAAAAGGAAGACGGCGCTTACTATGTAACAGGGCGCATCTGGGTTCCACTTTATGGAGACCTACGCGAGCTTGTGATGGATGAAACACACAAGTCTCGTTATTCGGTACATCCTGGTTCGGATAAAATGTACCACGACCTCAAGACTACGTATTGGTGGCCTGGCATGAAAGCCCACATAGCAACCTACGTCAGCAAGTGCTTGACTTGTGCGAGAGTCAAGTCTGAATATCAGAAATCATCAGGCCTACTTCAACAACTGGAGATCCCGAAATGGAAATGGGAGCAAATTTCCATGGATTTCGTTACCGGCCTGCCCAGATCTCAACGCGGAAACGATACCATTTGGGTGATCGTAGATCGACTGACCAAGTCTGCACATTTTCTGGCTATCAAAGAAACGGATAAGTTTTCTACTCTTGCAAACATTTACCTAAAGGAAGTGGTATCAAGGCACGGAGTGCCAACCTCTATTATATCTGATCGTGACGCGCGTTGTACTTCTGAACTGTGGCAAGCTATGCACAAGTCCTTTGGCTCACATTTAGATATGAGCACCGCTTATCACCCACAGACGGATGGGAAATCTGAACGCACCATCCAAACCTTGGAAGACATGCTTAGGGCATGCGTAATCGATTTTGGTAATGGCTGGGAAAAGCACCTCCCGCTAGTGGAATTCTCATATAACAACAGCTACCACACCAGCATTCAGGCCGCTCCGTTCGAGGCATTGTACGGACGCAAATGCCGATCACCTCTCTGTTGGGCGGAAGTTGGTGACAGCCAAATCACTGGCCCAGAACTTGTGGTAGATACCACCGAGAGAATTGCTCAGATACGACAATGAATGGCGGCAACTCGTGACCGTCAGAAAAGCTATACTGATAAGCGAAGAAAAGCCACTCGAGTTCCAGGTTGGGGACCGGGTGCTACTCAAAGACTCACCTTGGAAAGGAGTAGTCCGCTTTGGCAAACGAGGCAAACTCAATCCGCGCTATGTCGGACCATTCGAAGTCACCGAGAAAATTGGCAAAGTCGCCTACAGGATGAATCTACCTGAAGAACTCAGCGGAGTTCTCAATGTTTTTCCATGTGTCGAATCTGAAGAAGTGTCTGTCAGATGAGACCCTCATAGTTCCTCTGAAGGAACTCACTATCGACGACCAGCTGCGATTCGTCGAGGAACCTGTAGAGATTACGGATCGAGATGTTAAGATCCTCAAGCATACCAGGATACCTCTGGTTCGAGTTCGTTGGAATGCTCGTCGTGGCCCAGAGTATACCTGGGAACGAGAAGACCAAATGAAACTCAAGTATCCCCAACTGTTTAAGAAAAACGCAACCACTACTGAGGCTGAAGCTACTGCAGAATTTCGGGACGAAATTCCAAATCAACGGGGGGATGATGTGACACCCCAGGAAAACCAGGAAAACAACGCAACTTAACTAGCTTCCTCAGTAACCACGCGCTAAATTTCGGGACGAAATTCTCTTAACAGGGGGAGAATGTGACAACCCTCGTAATTCCATGTATCCGTACAATTTATTCATGATAATTAAAGTGCTTGATGATTGTGCTAAATTATTTAACTGCTCTCTGATTACGGTGTTATACTTACATGTGCGTGTTAACATACTAGTAGTATACAGAAAAGTTACTAAATAGTCCGGTATATTTTCCTATGTGTTAGGAATTAATTGTGTTACAAAAATATATATATAAGACGCCTTACGGAACAATTAAACAGTTTAACGGAACAGTATCCGACCGAACAACCGGACATTACCCGGGACACCAAATAATTGTCAAACACATTATTTAATTATTCTTGGCTAGTCATGATCCCCGTACACCATAACACCCACTAAATATCTAGTAACTAATGCAAGTAAACACACACTTGGTTTCTAACTAATAAGTAGCCAACTAGTTACAAAATATTACATTTAACCCGCCCCCCATGTCCCATTTACGGTTCAAAAAAAAAAATAGGGCCCCACCACAAGATTTGATTCATATTTTAATTGATACATTACTTGTGAATCTTGGCCAAATATTATAAGTATGGAACATATCTAAGCAAATCTCTCCATATCAACTCACATCATTTCCTCAAAGATTTCACTCAACTCACTTCACCTCTCTCTCTCTTATTTTCGGCTGCCCCAAACCGAAACCACCACCCTCACTTAAACATCCCCATCTTCTTCACATTATGTGCCATTCAAAGCTTACAAGGAGATCTATGGAGGTTGCATCTTGAAGGACTTTCTAAGGAGCTTGTTCTAGTCTTTTTCACCATCATTTTCTCACTAGAATTCTACCCTAGCTATAAGCTAGTAGTAAGCTCTTGTTTAACCTTTGTTTATCTTGTATTTTGGCTAAAATTTGTAGTATGATGCTTATGTTTGCAACTAAAATGCAAGAACACTAGATACATAAACATAAAGGTTACATAAAGTTTACTTGTATATGAATGCTATTAGATGATGTTGTCATGGGTATGTTGTTGGTTTAGGGTTGGTTAAATCATACTTGATGTTGATTGTTGGTTTCTTGTTAAATCCATTGTTCGGACACTCGTTGATGCGATTTAGTAATGCTTAAACCACGAAACAGCATTCTGATGTACTTTTTCAGCCGCATTCAACAGGCTGTAAACAGACTTTAACAAATCGAAAAATGGAATTTCTGAAGCCTAAATCGGGTCTTTTCGAAAAACGAAGAAAATGGCGCTGGAGTCGTATTTTTTTGAGGACGTTTACTATTTTAAAAATCTGTTTTTGTGACAGCAGCTAAGGCTGATTTTAACTGCAGTAAAATGGGTCATACGTTTTCAGTCACAACATAAAACCTGAATTGAACCAGCCCCTAAAATTCATACCATAGCTGGTCACTGATGTATTTGTGACCCTCGAACTGGAATTTTGTCAAACGGACTTCCGAGGAATTTTAGACGAATTATTCCGTAAACTGCAATCAGAATGTAGTAAATCTGATTGCAGTCCGGTAAACGAATTTCTATAAATTACTGATAACGAACTGGACCCCGATATTTTTACACAATAAAATATGGAACGTTTAAGACATCCTGTAAAAATTTGGGAATTTTTGGAATAATTTAACTATTTTATTTAAATGTCCGAAAACAGCCGGTTTTGAATATTAATGCTGAATTGACATAAGTTGTGACTTGCGTGTCTAAATGTCGAGTATGCTATCTGTGAATGATCTAACATGTTATATATGTTATGTGCATTATCGTATGTTTGATTTTGAGTGGGGAATGGATGGGAAGTATATATGGGCATAAACCGTTAAAGTGATGCATGTTATGTGATAGATACGTGTAGGAACTTTGTGTTCTATTTGAAGTCACTAATAAACTAAGTGGTAATCGTACTAGGACGTGACTGACCGACCTTGACTGTTAGCTACTTTTGAGAGTCAAACCGAGCAACCGAGGTGAGTTCACACTCTTTCTAAGGCATGGGATTCCCAGGGGTTGGGAATGGGATTGAATAACTACTTGTACTATCATTACTATTAAACTATTTTTTACTGTCCTCGGATTGAAGGGCACGTACGTAAAACCTACGTACACTCATACTTTTCACCGTCCTCGGATTGAAGGGCACGTACGTAAAACCTACGTACACTCACACTCGCTACGGTCCTTGGATCAAGAAGGGCACGTACAAACACGACTAGTCGACACATGGGAAGCCCCCACTAATCTTCACACACATGTTTGGAAAACCGTGATACGGCCACTAATCATCGCACACATGTTTTGGAAACCGCGATCCGGCCACTAATCTTCGCACACATGTTTGGGAAACCGCGATACAGATAAATAAGATACTTGGTTTACGAAATAAACAAATGATTCATGAACACTATAACTAAACAACCAACTGTGAATTCACTCAACTTTGTTGTTGACTCGTTGTTACATGCCTTGCAGGTCGTTAGGTATCTATGGAGCTTGCATCGGAGTGGGAAGAGTCGTTGTGGGACATGGACAACTGTGTACCATGTTAAACATTTGAAACGTTTAAACTTATGATTTGGTTTCAAACTTTATGCTTCCGCTTGTAACTTAAACTATGTTTTGTTTAGACACCAATTGTATTGTGTTGGATTTTACAAACTACTTTCATGCTTGTTCAATATGATTGGTGGCTTGATCCTGGTCACGTCACGCCTCCAAGCGGTGGTACTCCGCATGGTGGATTTTGGGGGTGTGACATTCATTCACTGGAATCAAAACCTTTTCCTGAACAGATGAATGCACACTGTTGCTTAATGACCATTTTACCCTAAACTTTGACTCATAAGTGTTTTATGTTTATACTCTTTTCTTTTGACTTCAAAAGTTTTGAGATAGACACACTTCTGAGTTTTTGTGAATTTTCTTAATGTATTTTAACATAGTTGATTTTGTCCTTTTGAGGAACTCAACCTGTTTTCAACACATAAGTTTTGAATGACTAAAGTTTTAAATCCCCTCTTTTTAGGTTAACAAAAACACTAATGTTTTATGACCATAGGTTTTTGTTAATCTGAGGTTCACACTTTAGCATTTTAATAAGGCGACATCACAATTTTCATAACAGCAGTTTAAATCAATTTTAAAACCATGAAATAATCCCATAGTTTAACAGATATGTTTTCAGATCTGAAAACTATGATTGACTTGTGCATGAAATCACTTGTTCTGTGAAATTTGTGTGTCATATGACATCTTGGTTGATTTACAGAGTTTTTGATTAACCATTTTGAACATGATTTACTCGATACTCTGTTTTTCAACTAAATACAACCAACCTTAGTATCAATGAATTTTGAGCCGAACTGTTATGTCAATTTGACTGTTAAATCGAAATTGACTGTCCAGGCTCTGATACCAATTGTTAGGATCTGAGGCTCTCATGATTGTGCTTGTTTGTGTAAATTGAACAGTCAATGAGTATGAAAACATCTTAAGTGCAGCGGAAATGAACAACAAACTTTATACACACAATCAAAGAGGAAAATAGTTTGATAAACACATGATTTGCATTAATCGAAAGATTACAAAGTCAATCAAAAGATTACAAAGCATGCTTACAAGCTAAGCTCCCCCTCAGCCTGATACCCCAAGGATGGTTGCACACAAGATGAAAGGATTGGACTAGAGGAGAAGAACTCGCTCAGTCAATCAAATGTAACAGTACAGGGTACTGTTACATTTATAGACAAACCAAACCACTGGTGTACCTCAGCTGACGTCACAATGAAAGTGACGTCTAACAGCCTAACAACCTGTATCTACTGTCTTTACACAAACACTGCTAACCTAACCACTGACTATACATAAAACAAATAATTCACTAAACAGCTGCTCTCCCTTTATGTCAGTGCTTTGCTCAAGGTTGATCAGTCCTTGACTTGGCAGTGCTTTATCATCAGTAGATAGGACCAGCAGTGTTGGATACTTCAGGGTTTGATCAGCAGTTGAAAGACCAGCAGTAGTTGTATCTGAACAGCGGATAAAGACCATCAGTTGTTATAAATCTCTTTCAAGGGGAAAGCTTAATGTAAACTGCTGCTTATTGTGAATCCTCTGTTGTGACCTGGTTTTGGCTTTACATTATCTGTTCCTCTGGTAGGGTTCAATCCCAACATGTTTTTTTCAAATCTAACATTTTTTATATTTATTAGCTAAAATGTGACTTACGTACAAAATTTTGAATCAGCTGATTCCAAAATTCAGTAGATTAACAATACCCACTGGGCAACTTTGAGCCATTTGACCAATTTTTCTTTTTAGCTAAATTATTTGTGTATACCTCTTTGACCCGTTAGATATGAAACATAAATTCAATAGATCAATATATAAGTAAAAGGTCAAAACTGTCACCTTACCTTATACAAGAAGGCTTTGAAAGGATACGAGAAGGTAAAGGAGTGTTGCTTCCTTTTTGGATTCGTATTATAAAACTGGTTATCTGGTTAATGCAAGTTGAAATAGTAATTATAACTTTAAGTGTTTGTATAAAGTGATTCTGATTATGATTATCTAGATGTTGTTGGATATCTACATGGTGCAGATGATTATTTGAGAAGGATGGGTTTGAGCTTGATTTGAATACTTATAGTTCGTTGATTGACGGGTTGTTTACATGAAAAGTTTTAAAGGTCATGATATGTTTAAGAAAATGACAGAGGCTTGACGTGACCGTGTCGTCCCGATCAGTCAAAAACCCAATTAAACCTAGGTAGCTAGGGTAAGTCAGGTATCGTATCCACGGAGAGCATGTGGTCAGTATCGCACGACCCGTTCGATTAGTTAGTATTCTTATTTATTTGTTTGGTTTTAAAATAAATCGGAATGAACCGACAAATTGATGTTATCGAAATCAATTGAATATCTATAATACTATAAAAAAGAGAAGTGATGTACACACATGTAATTTTACATGGCGTCCATCATTTTATGCAATATGTACAACTAATGAATGCTTGTTTTGTAAGGGTAAAATTGTAAAGAGTATAACATTTTAACACACTAAAAGGATATAATGGTAAATCAAACCTACATCCTACACTCACACACTCAAAATATTTTCCTTCCCTGCACTCAAGAAACCTAACAGACATCTAACATTGGTTTGCATTTAATTGTTAGCAGGGTACAACGATTCAACTTGTTATACAATCGGTCTTCATGTTCTAATCGAATCCAGTCTCCATTCAATTCGCATGACCCTTAGCAATCCCCAATTGAATGTGGTGAGTTTCAAAACCGATTTGTTTATAATCGCCTATCCAATTCTTATACGGTACCCCAAATCGTACAATATCTTCCGGTAGCTTTTTTGCTTGATGAGTTGTATTGTAGATTGATTTTGTTCTTCACTGCAGGTGCTCAGCGTGCTTTGTTGATGGTTAAACCTGAGTCAGCGAAAAAGGTATTTGTTTACTCCAATTTGGGCCCATCAGACTTTTACATAGATTGTGTTCTCTGTTTTATGCTTAATTTTTGGTTTTTGTTGTTATTTTAAGTTACATATTGTTTTTCTTTTTTCTCCTTTTGATTTTTTTTTTGTTTTTGTTTTTTATTCTTCCCTGATGATTACCTATGTGTTTACATGGTTTAGGGCTTGGGTAGTGAGATGAAAAGAAACAAATTTTGTTATTGTTTAAACCCCTCCGTCTCTGCTAACTATTTATCACAAACACACATATAGGAGCAGGTGTGAGTCTTTCATCCCTCATCTCTCTCCCAACTTTTTTCATGTTTCTTAATATGATCATATGAGGTTTTACCCATGTGATCTGTCAATTGTAAGATAGATGTGTGTGTAATTGAAACTAATGATTCACAGAAACTATGAGCAAAATCTTTTAGCCTGAAAAAGATGATGATTCTGAGGAGATTAAGAACAAGAACTATGTGGCTCTTCTTTGTTGGTTATCTTGTCATGTAAAGGTAATAAAGCTTTGACCTTTGACTCTTAGTGTTTCAAGAATTTAAAGATGTTACTGTTTTTTGTTATTGGTTTCATAGTGAAAGTTGTTCAACATAAATTTTAAGAATTTGTTTTGGTTTTATGTTTACATCTTGTTTCATAGACTGTTGATTATCATTGTGGGGGAAATACATCAGGGATTTTGTGGAACAGCTTTCAAGATTATTAAAAAAATTGACTAATTTGTTGACATTTTGATTAAAGTTGTTTTTTTTCTAAATTTGTTCTTCCATGTTTGTTCCTTTTTGATTTGGGTATAAAATATCAATATACAGATTTTCAGATCTATGAGTTAGGTGATTGATCGTCTATTATTAGGGGTGTAAACAAGCCCAGAGGCTCAAGAGCTACTCGTTATCAGCTCGGTTAAAAGCTCGAACGAGCCGAGCTTTAACGAGCCCGAGCTCGAGCCTGAAATAGAGCTCGTTTAGTTATCGAGCCCGAGCTCGAGCCTGAAATACAAAGCTCGTTTAGGCTCGCGAGCCTAAACGAGCCCAAACAAAAATTTATTTATTTTATATATAATATAATAATAATGATGATAACATTGGCGAGCCGAGCTTTGGCTCGTTTAAGCGATACTGAAGCGAGCTCGAGCCGAGTTTTTAACTCGTCTAAGGTTGTTCTTAAAATAGCTCGAGTCGAGTCGAGCCGAGCTCGAGCTTTGGGTTTTACTCGCGAGCCGAGCTCGAACTCAAATAAGTAGGCTCGAACCGAGCCGAGCTCGAGCTTCAAAAAAACATGACGAGCCGAGCTCGAGCCCAGGCGAGGTCGGGCTCGGCCCGGCTCGTTTACACCCCTATCTATTATAAACAGTTTGGCTGATGTTGGCACTTTTTTTATTATTTTGTGTTTGGCTACTGATTAATCAAATTAGGGGTGTTTGTTATTTGCTTATCATAACTGTTTTCTGTTTATTTATAATTAACCATTTGGAGTAGAATTTCGGTGTTTAATCAAAAGTGTTTAGATAAGGATTTACAATAAGCAATCTCTAAACTGTTTCCTGAGGTCCTTAAACAAAAGCAAAGCGGCGGGCTTAACCCACAATAACTAGCTTTTTAAAGATTACGTCCCGGGTTCAAAGTTGACGGCGTGGTCTTTTTTACTATTCGACAATATTTTTTACCATTCAATTTCTTTTCGTTTCATCAACTTACGGCGAGGCCCAATACTTGGAAATGGTTTAATGATTTTGGGTAGTATAATAAAGTTTATAAACTCACTTCTGGATAGACCGAGTAATGGAATTTTCATTAACTCCTCAAATTACTACAAATGACTTTAAATTAAATGATCTTTTATATGTTGCTTTCTTTTATGGTCACAAACAGAATGAATACCAATCAATAAACTTCGGTACCAATACCATAATTCTTTTTATGGTTTTCTCAACGTGATGATACAAAATCCGTTGAACACATAATTGTATTTGCAACAGAGAATTTTTGGTATCGTAACCTATATTAAGTGTTGGTACCATACCAATACCTTGGTCAGCCAAACTGATACTAACTGAACGAAACTAGAAGTGTACGGTCATTCGTTTTATAGTTTTCGATTGATATAAATACTCGTCGATTGCTATATCGAGTACCGATATCGTAGTGTTACTGTAATGAGACGAACCCATACCAAAAGCTCGCCGCGAAACGTAGAGAATCCCACTATACATTATAAAACATTTTACATGGACACTTATTTTCGTGTTACATTACGTGATTATGGTGGTTGGAAGAATGTCCTGTTGACCAAGCTTTTTATCAACCTATCTAAGGAAAAGCTAAATGACATCGTTTATGTGGCAAGTAGTTATTGTTCCTCTCATTCTTTTGCAGTTCTTTAATTTTAATAGTCAATTTCTAAACTTTTATCTTTGTATGTCACCCTCATAAATATGTTTTCCTTTAGATTTTTTTTTGTTTTTGTTTAAATATATAATATTTTATTTATCGTTTCTGTACTCAAATGGGCCTTAGTTCCCCTTCTTTTGCTTCATATGATTTTATATAAAACTCGATTTCTTTGGGTGAAGGCAAGTGTTGCTAAGTTAGGCACTTTTATATCACTTGGAGTGATTCCGGTTCTTTCCAAAATTTTGGAAACTGCCAACTCATTTGTGCCAGCCGATCGCTTTGTGGTATGTATAAATATGGGTGTTCAAAAAGTTTGCGACACGATGCTCACTTGTAAAAAGCTCGTTCATAATAACGTTGTTTTGTTTTCGAGCCGAGCCAGCTCGAGCCATGGGTATGTGTGTGTATATATTTTATAAATGTGTGTTATTTTATTTTTGGTTTTTATATTATCAATATTTGTGAAAAAAAATAAAAAAAAATTAACGACCCAGCTTGATTGGGCTCGATTTCGACTATCCAACTCAAAAATAATCGAGTCGAGTGGAGTTGGCTCGTCTAAGTTCGAGCTCTAGCCCAGCCCAGCTTGGCTCGACTCAATTACAACCCTGTGTATAAATTAGAGCTTTCTCTTGGTAATTGGTAAATTAGAGCTTTTTCTTGTTGACACAGTGCTGGAAAATGCTATGTAACTATGGATCATTTCAAATAGTAGCAACATACTTTTGTATATCCACCCTTTACTCCCACTAACAACATACATTTTTTCATTTGTCGAAAAAAAAGGATGGCACCTTAACAAAAAAGATGGGCAAAGCATCTGACACACTAGACCCTCACCCAAAGAAATTAATTTTTAGAATTCAAGCTCACTCATTTTTCCTTTTGACATAGAATAGTTAGTTCTCTTAGTTACTCTTTATCAATTACCTTATTTTCAGAGATAGCAAATTAACCATGCTTTTGCAGGTAGATTAGATCATTGGATCATCCATCTCTCTATATTATGTATGATTATGCTAGATGGGGTGACTAAGTGCTATTTGTCTACAGGATTCGTTTGAAGACGACAAGTCAAAGATTCTTATGATATCATGTGCAAGCCTGGATCCGAAGGAAATGCATAAGACAATATCTACATTGGAATACGGTGAAAAAGCCAAATGCATCGTGCATGGGCCTCATACGCCAATCAAGGGAGACGATTCGTCTTCGTCAGATGTGATGTTGGTTTCGAGAAAATGGCTGATCGCGTCGTCGAGATGGAGAGTTTGTCTGTGCCGACGTTTTCGTTGGTTACCCTGTTATGACTGATGCTCTATATGAGAAGGTCGAGTTCTAAACTTATTTAATTCTAGGTGTTGTTTGATCATGTGTATAATTGTTTTATGATCTGGTAGTTTGATTGAACCATCGGTTGGTTGTGAATATTTAGGTTAAGTCTAAGGGTGTGACCATGACTGCTTTGATAGCTAAGGCTGCTGCAATGGCCCTTGCTCAACACCCTGTGGTCAATGCAAGCTACAAAGATGGAAAGAGTTTTGCTTACAACAGTAGCATCAATATTGCTGTGGCTGTGGCAATGGTGTTTTGATCACCCGGTTGTAAATAAACCTACTTTCGATGTTTTGATGAAAATTTGTTATGGTTTAATAAATCTAACTCTTTATATTGAAATTGTAGATTTTCTTTGCATGCTTGTGACCTTATAGATTCTTCGTCTATTTTTTATTGAATGAAATAAAATGTTAGATCCCGGAATGGGTTGTGGTTCGTAATAGACGTCATAAATGAATCTGATATCAGTTAGGACACCCGCCGCAACGCGCGGGCATTCCCACTATTAACTAAAATTGTAAACTAAACTAAAAAGTTGAAACAAGAAATTAGAATACGGATCACACCTGGTTCGATAATTGCAAGACCTAGGGTTCCTACATGTTTTAATTCAACTCAATTGCATAACGATTAACGGATTTAGTGTACCGTGACTTAGGTGCCAATAACTATCAACGTCCCGAAGTACGGACAAGAATGCACTTTGTAATCAACACAAGTAAATCCTAACCACGACAACGCATAATTACACAACCATTTCGCAAAGTCATAACTTTATCATCGTTCGACAATTCACGAATACGAAACAAATGCAAACAATTGTCTATGGTTTACAAAATCAACACAAATTGGTTCAAAGTCGAATCAAACTACAAATGCATAAACCCTAGAAAATACAGCTACCTACACCGGGGTGAAACCGACGAGACTATCCGCTCATTGTTGAATGGACGCGATCACAAGCTTGAGATAGTGATGAAGACATGATTGGTTCGGTATGTGCGGGTGACTAATGATGGATGTCGATGTTTTGTGAGATAAAAGGATGTATATCCCCCTGCCTATGATCGATCCCCCAAAAGATGTATTGACGGCTGCCAATTCTCCAATCATAAAGGCCAAAAGATCGATGGAATATTGATGTTAATCCTCAATTATGGGAGCCCAAAAAGTTGTTTAATGAAAGCTGCCAAAATCGATGATATAGAATGATAATGTTGGGCCGATTGTTGATAGCCCAAGTAATTAATGTTTGCTGCTAAAAGTCCACCAATCCTTCAATATATATGTGATGATTAAAATAATGGCATGTAACTCAGTGATGTTCTCCCCATTAATTCCCATGTGCACATCAATATGGTGATGATTTTAGAATGACTTATGAGCTCCCAATGTGATCCAAGAAATCCACGTGATGATGTATTCTTCAATATTTGGATTCTTGGCCAACATGATGATGATGTTAGAGAACTTTTTTATAAAACAATAAGTGGCCTCACAAGTCCACATGATGTTGCCCCACCAAAAGCCCAAGTCTGCTGCACATGTGAATTTAGAGGTGCACAAAATAACCGGTTAATTCACCGTAACCGGTTATTAACCGAAACCGTAACCGGTTAATAACCGATTTAGGAATAACCGGTTCAATAGGTTATTTAACCGTAGGTTAGTAACCGGTTATAAGTGTTTAGTATAATAACCGGTTATTAACCGGTTTTTTAAACCGGTTTTTTAACCGATAGACTGGTTAACCGAAAAATAACCGAAAAATTCAAAAAAAGGCAAAAAAACCGGTTAATTAACCGGACCAGTTAAAAAAAATAACCGGTTAAAGTCAAAAAGTCTAATTAACCGGTATAACTGGTTAACCGAACCGGTTATTAAAATTAACCGGTTTGTGCACCTCTACATGTGATCCGTAAGTCCCATACATCAGCCGTTTGTTGTATTTATCAATCTCAAACGATCCACTTCATCTCTAAACCCTGTAACTTCACCGAATTCACTTGTTTTGCCTGCAAACATACAATCACTTGCAATAAGCTAATTCCAGGCATATAAATACATTAAACAAGCTAAACCACGTCAGATAATCACTTGAACATCCATGTTTCACACTCTACATCAAGGCTGACATTGCGCCTGATGGTGTGTTGTGTACGATCATGATCTAAGGGTTGCGTGATGAAGGTAGAGTGAATGACGGATAAGCATTTGGTGTCGGATACTCAAGCTTATAATACGTTGATCAAAGGAATTTGTGATGTGGGCCTTTTGGATGAAGCACACTCACTAAAACTTGAGATTTCTGGTGTTGATGAGTTTCCGGATGCTTGCACTTACACTATTCTTATATCGCGTATGTGTAGATAGGGGTTAGTGGGAGATGTAGAAAATATATTTAATGAAATGGAAAACTATGGATGTGTACCTTCTGTTGTGACATTTAATTCTCTTATCGACAGGATTTGTAAATCGGGCGAGCCTCAATAAGCTCATCTTTTGTTTTACAAAATGGAAATTTGAAGAAATCTCTATTTATTTTAAGACTAACTCAAGGTTCGGATAGAGTTGTTGATAGTGCTAGCTGTCTTTTTGCTTAATGAACTTTAATATCCGTTTTGAAAACTAGCCGGTTATCATTTCTTGCCATGTACTCTGTATTACATGTTGCGTTATTTTTTTAATTCTATATATTTCTTTTGGGATACAACATGAGATTTATTATATCATCTTTTACCAATTACCAACTGGTGTGGTATTATATATATATATACAATTCACGTCGTTTCTTATCTACAGTGCCAAAGGGTACTTTAGGTATTTCATCTCCGAAGTCCACGTTGTCTCTTCACTCTATTACCCTCCGTTTGAAATCCAGCTAGAGAGAGAGAGAGAGAAGCGCTCATATGCCAGAAAACAAAGGGGCTTCATCTGTCAACTTCGTTAACCCTTTACCGAACCCGTCGGAACCCTAGAACGCATTCATCCGCCGCAATCGTCTTCGAGAATCTTGGTCACCATCAAGATGTTGCATACGTCTGAGTTGATGAACACCCGACAGGTGCACAAAACACAAGACGGCAGAGCACCGCCTGATGCATTGAACCTTAAAACAAAGGGGCTTCATCTGTCAACTTCGTTAACCCTTTACCGAACCCGTCGGAACCCTAGAACGCATTCATCCGCCGCAATCGTCTTCGAGAATCTTGGTCACCATCAAGATGTTGCATACGTCTGAGTTGATGAACACCCGACAGGTGCACAAAACACAAGACGGCAGAGCACCGCCTGATGCATTGAACCTTAACTTGCCGGAAAACGGTAGCCGTCAAGAGATCGAGAGAGAGATATGAACCTTCGTAGCCGCCTGAAAACAAGTGTGTGTCAACAGCTCTGCCATGGCCGGAAACCTTAAGATTGTGATGTTGGCCGACAATGTACAAGAGGTGGGTGGTACCGGTTGGCGATAGAGATGAAGACAACGGTGGTTTTGTCACTATGTGGTGGTTAGGTGGTGGGTGGCGTTGTTTTGCTGGTATTTGTATATAGAGTGAGGGTGGGGAGAGTTAACGTTTGTAAAGGACGACTGGTATTGTGTTGATGAGCACATGGTTTTGATAAATGAAAATACCACAAATGAATTTTGTTTTATTTTCTCTGAATTTGACACAGACGTAAACTTTTTCTTTTTTGCAGGAGGTTTTTTTTTCTAACCATACAGCATTATATAACATCAATATTGATTTACTCTCATGTTTACTTCAAGAAATCACAATTTACAAAATAAAAGATTTATTTTTTAAGAATTTATTCGTCTATGATTTAAGAAAAGGTTTTTACTTCTTAAATTATATTAACCATCACCCATCAATTTAATAACTATATAACTAATTTTACATGAATAGTTATTACATTTTGAAAGAATACTTAACAATCAAGTTCTGATAAACGATAATCATAACGTTATTTTCTGATCTTGAACATGCAACAAATTTGAAATGTTATTACACGGTTACTTATTAAACTTATCATTTTATTTATTATAATAACATATATTCTGGAATTTTAAAATTTACGTAGATCACGGTTTTACATGGTTATATCTTTTGTTATACGATATTTTGAAATGCCGTATTTGATGTTTCTTATTTTAAGTTTTGTGCACAATACGTGTTGTTATACCGAGTGTCGGCATGGCAATGATGAAGTAACAAACCAAATTAATACTGATCGAAAGCCCGCGCGAAGGATCCAACTAGTTTTTAATAAATTTGCATGATTCTATTTATGATACATCAAAGGTTTCGTATTTATTGGCAATATTCTCACAAGAAATAAAACGTAATGAAATGTGATTCAATCATTGAATGATTGTATTAGTTCCAAATCCAAATGATCGATCCATTGACTTATTTTTATTGTTTCAAAAGGATTTATTGGTTTGCTTCCCATTTATCCAAACATTTGTTAGTTTTTTCACCTAATTTTATAAAAATTGTAATTGATTTATAAAAACTATAAAATTAAAAAGGGCCATATCTTAGTTTATAATAATTTTTTATGCTATTTGAATGTTACACCAGTTCTTTTAAATTTCTTAAAAACTTCGAAGGTAAACATTTAGATTTATGGTAAAACCTTATCTTTTAGGAGGTTTCAAATAGACCCACTGGATATTTTCCCATATTCGTTACGCTTTGATTCTTAAATGACTTTCAAAAAGAAGATTCAAGCCAATTAACCTTCGATTGATTTGATATTTGAAATTCAAATCCACTTTATTTGTTTCTAACAAGAAGATTCAACCCGGTTAACCAGATTGTCTATTTGTTCAATTTTAGTAATGGTTTTTCGAATAATCTTAAACGATTGTTGGACGTTGTGTTGGTAAACCAGTTTACAGAGTTTGTGTTTTTATTTTTAAAATTTGATCAAGGATTTGCGTTTTTTAATGTGTTTCAAAACATGGTGTAATCAGATTGTGTTTTCTTTCTATGTAGCACCGATTACAGAGACCTTGAGCACAAAGGTTGCACTCCTTGGTGGATCCCGTTTGTCTTCTACACGCGGATTCTTTTGAGTCTGGCCCGGTTTAATTCGATATTCTTCGTTGTAAGTTATGCTTTGGATTGAGTAGTTATTTTATTTTTGGATTTATAAAATTTCACCTTCACCATTGGAATGTGAAATTAGAGTTTTCTGAACCTCTTTTTACAATTTGCTTCTGGTCTATTGCCCTTTGAGTCGAAAGAGTTTGCTTTTAAAATCATCGAGCATGATAGGTATAATTTAATATCATAAATATTTTGTTATAAAATGTGGCAGTGGGCTGTTAAGATGGAGCTGCGGCGGTTGCCAAAAAGTGACACCCGGCGATTGAATACGGAGCAACGTATCGGGTGGTTTCTAGACCCTATTGTTAGGATCAGAATACACACACGAACACAGAACTCACACACACACACAATTTTCTGTTGAAGAACACAAAGATTTATAGTGGTTCGGTCGATTATGACCTACATCCACTCTCGGTAACTAGGAATATTTGTATTAAGCTTTTGGTACAATTTTCAGATACATAACAATCTCATATATATAAGATTGAGGAAAGAGAAGAAGTCCCAAAACATGATCCGTGAAAAAAGGGTTCAGAGAAGATTGGATCATCTCAGCCCTTTATCTTCTTATCCTGTTTTAATCAGAAATCCTTTTCTGATGTCCACTTGCTCAAGTGGCCTTCACACTCAACAATCTCCCACTTGAAGCCACGGAATAATCTTCACCTGTACTTCAACTGTGCATCAGTATCTCTGAAAAAAAAACTTTGATCTTCATACATTTCTAGTTACCCGGCCTTCTCTTCAATTAACCTGAAGGCCAGTTGAAGCTATGCAAAGCTTCAACTTCTCTAAGGTGACAACCTTAGTCAACATATCAGATGGATTTTCACTTCCTTTGATCTTCTTCAACTTCAGAGTGCCTTCACTAACTTGCTCTCTGATGAAGTGATATCTCAGCTGTATGTGCTTTGTATTCGAATGGAAGACAGGATTCTTTGCAAGATGAATTGCACTTTGATTATCACAGAATAGTGCACAATCAACTTGTTCCTTGCCGAGCTCTTTGAGAAAATTCTTCAACTATATAAGCTCTTTGCTTGCTTTAGCAACTGCCATATACTCTGCTTCTGTGGTTGAAAGGGCAACACTTTTCTGCAATCTGGACATCCAGCTTACTGCAATGCCTCCCACTGTAAAGACATATCCGGTGGTGCTTTTGTAAGTGACGAGGTATGGTACTGGACCCGAGCCGAACGGTCGGACTTTCCTGCTATTTATCACTTTTATATTAATTATATATCATTATTGCGTACTAACCCGCGAAGCCCAGCGCATTGTAGTTTATACTACACTAGGTTGTGGGCCCGTAGAGACAACCCCTAACTAGGCCTGGCCCATTGAGGTTAGGGTTTTCCTATATCTCCTATATAAGGAGGTCTCCACCTCCTCATTAGGGCATGAGATATAGGGCAACACACTTTTGTAGCTGGAAATAGGGGATTCTTCCTCTACCGGCCGTCTCTACATTGCCCGCGTTTCTCTCTTCTTATTTGCAGGTCTAGGATTCGGGCGAAGAAGACGAAGTGTGGCCATATCCGTATTCATCACCGTAGAAGTTCCGACCCGCTCGGGTTCATGCTTCTTCATTGGCGCCATCCGTGGGACCAAACACGAACCACATCTCGCTTTTCTTTCCTACCCGAATTTCTAGATCTGTGTCTTGCACAAGATCTCCTCACGGATCAATAGGGTGTAGATCTGTTATTATACAAGGTATGTGCTTATCCAATCTTCAAACATAAATTATAACTGGAAACGTACAGATCCCGCTTCTCAAGGGTTTTCCTCATATTTAAGAATAGTTTTCCTCGAATCTAGGAACTATTCTTCCCAACTACGTTTCTTTCAATAATTTATTAATTAAGTAATGCAATTTGCATTGGTTCTTTATCATATATGGATAGAAGAAAATTGTTTACTGCATTGTTCTTTAACACATATCAATGAAGAAAATTGTTCACCATTCTAAAAAAGAAAAGGTTGTAATTTACGGTTGTCAAGGTACAATCAGTATTGCACAAGGTATAACTCCTACTGCATATACATCTTTTAGTGAGACAGATACCGAGATGACAACTAGTATACCTTTACACCTTCAATCGGTTTTCATTCTCTGCCGCCGTGAAACCTGAGTTCGACCGCCCGTCCGCGCGACAGCGGCACTCGCTTGCGTTTAGTGAAATCCAGCCACCGGCGCTTTCACTACGCGCCACCCATGGCGAACAACTCTCTCACGCTCTCATGCGTATCGACCATTCGCCACCAATGGTAGAGACTTTTCTCTGATGCATCAGCGTATCAACCCTCATCTCCGGTATACCACCATAATGCTCCCGTAGCGGGACATGCCTCCCCAACCATGCGCAAGCTACCATCTTATTCGGTCGTCTACAACGTGTTGGAAATTTGATGAAAATAGCATTTTTCATGTGGGGGATTGTTGGAAAAATAGGTGAAAATAACATTTTTCACAAATATAGAAAAATGATTTTTTTTTCCTATTTTGGGCTAGAAATAAATATAATAAAATGAGCGGGTTTTATATATTTATTTGTGGGTTTGTGTTCTATGTTGGAAGACCTTCGCAACGAACTAAACCACGTCTAAAACCGAGCTAAGATGAATGAGATATCGATGCTCAAAGTTGGGTGTTTGGAACATTCAATGCTGAAACAAAAGGGAAAGTAGCACCTTGTCCCACATCGGATGAGAGATGGAACTTAAAGGGGTATTTAAGTGGGAACTCTCCATCCTTATTGTTTCATGGAAGCACACACTAGTGTCCTCGCGAAGGGTGCGGAGCACCCTAACTCGCGCGCGCGCGTGGGCGATGAGGCGCAATGTGGCGCACTTCGCACGCTCGCATCGCCGCGAGCCGCTTGAGAGCCGCCTTTGTATTTTTTACCACGTGCGCGTGGTGGAGCCCAAGGGTTGCAAGGACCAAGTGGTAGGTGATGCGGCGCATGACGTGGCAGTCATGCGCATGCGCGCGCGGGTGCACGCATGGTGCATGGGTCCTGCGGTGTCGTGCGCGGCGCACCAGAGGGAGCCAATACGGCGCGACTGTGTGGCGCGCTCGTATAGGCTCACAGGTGACGTGGCGCATCCGCGCATGGTGACGTGGCGCATGCGCACATGGCTGTGAGCCAGGAGGCCGCACCGCGCATGGTGACGTGGCGCATGCGCGCATGGCTGTGAGCCAAGAGGCCGCACCGCGCATGGGCGCGCGCGCGCAGAAAGCTTCCAGCATTGAATATTAGAGCAGTTTCAGTCCAGCTTCGTAACTGACGAGTTAACTGGCTTTGACTGAGAATTAAATGACGTATTAAATTGCATTGAAGACGTTTAATGCAATTTAAACCTCTCTTTAATTCGTTTTGACTGTTTCGACTTAGGAGCTGTATAAATACAGTTCCATACCCAGCAGTAGAGATCACCAGCAACACAACAGCTATACCAACTTACTCTCTACTCTTTCCTGATCTTTTCTTGCAGCACTCAAGGTAACCTTCGGGTTGTAGGTACAATCTTAAAACAAATTTTTAAAACCGTTCGTGTAGTCAAAACCATCCTGTTTGTGACTCAAACCAGTTTTGATTCACTCAGTTTGTGTTTTAAAAACATTTTTTTTTCATCTTCAAATGAGCGACTTTGGTTGAAAACATTTTTTGATTACTTCAGAATTTGTCCTTAAATTTTGCTAAACTTTCTGATTTGGTCTTCAAAGTTGGACTTTGAAGCCAATTAGTAAGTTTTAAATATTATAAATTTTCTGTTTTTGGTCTTCAAAGTTGGACTTAGAAGCCGAAACAGTAAATTGTGGTAAAATTAAAATTTAGTACTTTCCTTCTGGTTTGTGCGTAAATCAGAATTTTTTGACTAAAAATTTTAATTTTTAATTTTTCAGAATGTCGACCTCAAACAACAACAATACGAATGTTGTCGTTGGAACCCCTGCCAACACTGTGGGAGCGTCCACAGTGGCAAATCATGCTGAAAGACCTGAGAAGTTCTCGGGTCTACACTTCAAGCGGTGGCAACAGAAGATGTTCTTCTACTTGACCACCATGAATCTTGCGAGGTTCTTGACGGAAACCGCTCCCCAACCTGCGGAAGGGGAGACCGACGCTCAGGCTCTGAGCGCGGTAGATGCGTGGAAGCATTCGGATTTCATATGTCGAGGCTATGTACTCAACGGTCTCTCGGATGCCCTGTATAATGTGTACTATAATATCAAGACTTCCAAAGAGTTATGGGAGTCCTTGGAGAAAAAGTACAAAACGGAGGATGCGGGAACAAAGAAATTTGTTGTCGCCCGTTTCTTGGACTTCAAAATGGTTGATAACAAGCCGGTTATGAACCAAGTCCAAGAGTTGCAAATTATACTAAATGACATCCATGCCGAGGGAATGGTACTTAGCGAGACATTTCAAGTGGCAGCCATGATTGAGAAATTACCTCCTGCTTGGTTGGATTTTAAGAATTATCTTAAACACAAGCGGAAGGAAATGTCGGTGGAGGACCTTGTTCTTCGTCTTCGTATAGAAGAGGAGAATAGGATCGCCCTAAAAAACAGCCTTGTGCAGCCTAGTGCTAGTGCAAACGTGGTTGAGCATGGGCAATCCTCTAAAGGCGCAAAGGGTAAGGGGAAAAAGGACAAAGGGAAAGCAAAGGCTAGCAAACTTGGACCGAAGAAAGGGGTTGTGAAAAAGAAACCTCCAACGTTCCAAGGGACTTGTTACAACTGTGACGAGCCGGGGCATCGGGCTAACCAATGCAAGAAACCAAAGCGTGAGCGTGCGCACATGGTGGATGAAGACGGAATGCCTTTGGTGGCAATGATTTCCGACAAAAGTGCAATGATGGATGAGGTCAATACGGTGACCAATACTCCAAAAGGTTGGTGGGTTGATACGGGAGCGACCCGTCATGTTTGTGCAGACAAAACCCTCTTTACCACCTTCAAGGCGCTTGAAGGAGATGAGAAGCTGTATATGGGCAATGCAGCCACCGCCGACATCATGGGTGAAGGAACGGTGATCTTGAAGTGGACCTCAGGAAAGGAGCTCACTCTAAGCAACGTGTTGTATGTCCCGGACTTGCGGAAGAATCTAGTCTCGGGATGGTTGCTTAACAAGTTTGGATTTCGTTTAGTATTTGAGAGCGATCAATTTGTACTTACTAAACGAGGAATGTATGTTGGTAAGGGCTACGCCCAAAACGGCATGTTTAAATTGAATGTAATGGCTGTCAAAAAGATGAATAAAATTGCTACTACTTCTACTTATATGCTTGAGTTTTCTGATTCAAATAAATGGCATGGTAGATTAGGTCACGTTAATTTTAATTCAATACGACGTTTAATCAATTTAAATTGTATACCAACATTCCATATTGATTCACACTATAAATGTGAAACTTGTGTAGAATCCAAACTTACAAGAACATCATCCAAATCGGTTGAACGAATAACCGAACCCCTTGATTTAATTCACACCGATATTTGTGATTTAAAAGCGGTACCCACAAGAGGTGGAAATAAGTACTTTATCACGTTTATTGACGATAGTACTAAATATTGCTATGTGTATTTACTAAAAAGTAAAGATGAAGCAATAACTAAATTTATCTTGTATAAAAATGAAGTTGAGAATCAACTTCAAAAGAAGATAAAAGCTTTGCGAAGCGATCGAGGAGGCGAATATGTTGCACCTTTTGCCGAGTTATGCGCAAAAAGTGGCATAGTACATGAGTGTACACCTCCTTATTCTCCACAATCAAATGGCGTGGCGGAACGAAAGAACCGCACATTGAAAGAAATGATGAACGCCATGTTGATAAGTTCTGGGGTGAGCCATGACATGTGGGGGGAAGCCATTCTCTCGGCCAATTATCTTTTGAACAAGATACCATTGAAAAAGAGAGATGAGACTCCATATGAGTTATGGAAAAAGAAAAAGCCTTCATATAAATACTTGAAAGTGTGGGGGTGCCTAGCAAAGGTGATTGTACCACCTCCTAAGGCTCTTAGGATAGGACCCAAAACTGTTGATTGCATATTCATTGGGTATGCGCATCAAAGTAGTGCACATCGCTTTCTTGTACATGAGTCCAAGAACCCTGATGTACACAATGACACTATCATGGAGGTGAATCCTAACGTTGTTTCGTATTTTGAAAATGTGTTTCCTTTGAGAAGACAAACACATACAACTTCATCAACAGCACTTGATGAAGCGGGTCCAAGTTCATCTACATGGTTAGATGAAGCGGGTCCAACTTCATCTACGCGGATAGATGAAACACACGATCAACCTGAGGTTGACGAGGGTGATCGTAGGCGAAGCAAAAGGCCAAGGGTTGAAAAATCCTTCGGTCCTGACTTCGTTAGCTATATGGTTGAGGGCGAGCCCAATACATATCGCGAAGCGGTTTCTTCTTCGGAAGGACCTCAATGGAAAGAAGCAATAAAGAACGAGATTGATTCTATATTGCAAAATCATATGTGGGAGTTAGTAGATCTTCCACCTGGTTGCAAACCACTTGGATTTCGTTGGATATTCAAAAGGAAGATGAAAACTGATGGAAGTATTGATAAATACAAGGCTAGGTTGGTGATTAAAGGATTTAGACAAAAGGAAGGTCTAGATTACTTTGATACCTACTCGCCTGTGACGCGCATAACCTCGATTAGATTGGTTCTTGCTATAGCGGCTTTAAGAAATTTGGAAGTTCACCAAATGGATGTTAAAACCGCATTTCTAAATGGCGATTTAGAAGAAGAGATTTACATGGAGCAACCTGAAGGTTTCTCCGCCCCAGGTCAAGAGGGTAAAGTGTGTAAACTCGTCAAGTCTTTGTATGGCTTGAAGCAAGCACCAAAACAATGGCACCAAAAGTTTGATCATGTCATGCTTGACAATGGTTTCAAAATAAATGAGTGCGACAAATGTGTTTATTTCAAAGACACAAATGAAGGTTATGTAATCTTATGTCTTTACGTAGACGATATGCTTATCATTGGGAGTAATGATAAAATTATCAAGGCTACTAAAAACATGTTGAAAGCGAGATTTGATATGAAAGACATGGGTTTAGCGGATGTGATTCTTGGAGTAAAGATCATAAGAACCCAAGATGGTCTTGTCTTAAGTCAATCTCACTATGTGGATAAGATTCTTGAAAAATTCAACTCGGGAGATACGAGTGTAGCTCGAACTCCAGTTGATACCTCTCAACATCTCAAGAAGAATAAAGGAGAGGGAGTTGCTCAGTTAGAGTATTCAAGAATTATTGGCAGTCTAATGTATCTAATGACATGTACTAGACCCGACTTGGCTTACGCGGTGAGTAGGCTAAGTAGATACACCAGCAATCCGTGCGCGGATCATTGGAAAGCTATCACGAGGGTGCTTAAATACATAAGATACACAAGAGATTATGGACTGCATTATACCCGACAACCAGCAGTGATCGAAGGATACACTGATGCAAACTGGATATCGGATAATAAAGATTCCAAATCAACAAGTGGTTACGTGTTTACACTTGGAGGAGCTGCTATTGCTTGGAAGTCTTCTAAGCAAACTGTCACAGCTAGATCCACAATGGAATCCGAATTCATCGCCTTGGATAAGTCAGGTGAGGAGGCGGAATGGCTACGTCAATTCGTGGAAGATATTCCAAGATGGCCAAAGCCTTTGCCAGCCATTTGTATACATTGTGATAGCCAATCAGCAATTGGTAGAGCTCAAAGCTTAATGTATAATGGCAGATCAAGGCATATGCGACGTAGACATAACACGGTACGACAACTACTCTCAACGGGTGTTATCACAATTGATTATGTGAGATCAAAGGATAACATTGCGGACCCGTTTACAAAAGGCTTAAGCAGAGAGTTAGTAGAAACGTCGTCAAGAGGGATGGGACTAAAGCCCGTGGTAATTGGGAATATGAGGGAAACCTAACTTAGCTGACTGGAGATCCCAAGAACTAAGTTCAATAGGCAAACTTAATCATATTACCAAAGCGGAGTCACTGTGGGGGAGTACCCCAAACTAAATAAAAAGGGAGTTATTTATACTTCCTAGTCCATTCCAATCAGTGACATTGATGTGAGGCTAAGCATATTAAGGTTAACGATTTCGGGAAATCAAATAACCATGATGCTTTTAATGATTCAGGGAATCACCTATGTTAGAGAGAAGTAGGGTCGCTTCAAATGGATTTGTGGGGTGCGCAAATCCTAGAGCTCTCGCAGAACCAGGCCAGTGTTCCAGGACCATAATAGGACACGACAATGAGGAGTTGGCCAAACCAGGGAGAGTATAGTGTGAAGTGTATTGTCGTTTACACAAATGGGGGTATGTTCAAGGACATCGCGTCTACACACCGCTAGTAAGCTAAGTGCGCTTCACAAAAGAAGGTTCAAAGGTTAAAACCTACCTATCTTGCAATACTCAACTGTCGAAGTTTATCGTTGAAAGGTGTAAGGAAAAGATCCATTTCCATACATGTGGGGGATTGTTGGAAATTTGATGAAAATAGCATTTTTCATGTGGGGGACCTACAACCCGAAGGTTACCTTGAGTGCTGCAAGAAAAGATCAGGAAAGAGTAGAGAGTAAGTTGGTATAGCTGTTGTGTTGCTGGTGATCTCTACTGCTGGGTATGGAACTGTATTTATACAGCTCCTAAGTCGAAACAGTCAAAACGAATTAAAGAGAGGTTTAAATTGCATTAAACGTCTTCAATGCAATTTAATACGTCATTTAATTCTCAGTCAAAGCCAGTTAACTCGTCAGTTACGAAGCTGGACTGAAACTGCTCTAATATTCAATGCTGGAAGCTTTCTGCGCGCGCGCGCCCATGCGCGGTGCGGCCTCTTGGCTCACAGCCATGCGCGCATGCGCCACGTCACCATGCGCGGTGCGGCCTCCTGGCTCACAGCCATGCGCGCATGCGCCACGTCACCATGCGCGGATGCGCCACGTCACCTGTGAGCCTATACGAGCGCGCCACACAGTCGCGCCGTATTGGCTCCCTCTGGTGCGCCGCGCACGACACCGCAGGACCCATGCACCATGCGGGCACCCGCGCGCGCATTCGCATGACTGCCACGTCATGCGCCGCATCACCTACCACTTGGTCCTTGCAACCCTTGTGCTCCACCACGTGCACGTGGTCAAAAATACAAAGGCGGCTCTCAAGCGGCTCGCGGCGATGCGAGCGTGCGAAGTGCGCCACATTGCGCCTCATCGCCCACGCCACGCGCTCGCGCGCGCGAGCGTGTGCGAGTGCGAGTTAGGGTGCTCCGCACCCTTCGCGAGGACACTAGTGTGTGCTTCCATGAAAAAATAAGGATGGAGAGTTCCCACTTAAATACCCCTTTAAGTTCCATCTCTCATCCGATGTGGGACAAGGTGCTACTTTCCCTTTTGTTTCAGCATTGAATGTTCCAAACACCCAACTTTGAGCATCGATATCTCATTCATCTTAGCTCGGTTTTAGACGTGGTTTAGTTCGTTGCGAAGGTCTTCCAACATAGAACACAAACCCACAAATAAATATATAAAACCCGCTCATTTTATTATATTTATTTCTAGCCCAAAATAGGAAAAAATCATTTTCCTATATTTGTGAAAAATGCTATTTTCACCTATTTTTCCAACACAACGGACCACCATAACAATGAAGTATCATTAGAGCCTGCCTTCGCGCAACCTATTTTGCACCGCCGACACCTGCGCCGGGTGGCGAACCATTTGATGCAACATCATTGAGGTTTTCCCTGCCTTCGCGCAACCTATTCCGCACCGCCAGCACCCGCGTGCACGACCAACCGTTATAATGCAATATCATTGGAGGTTGCCCGCCTTCGCGTAACCCGCTTCGCACCGCCAACATGCGCGCCGCGCGGCTGGTTTGCGCCACCGGCATCCGCGTTGCACGCCACCGGTTTCTCCACTGCCGGCCTCCGCACCATAAGAGATGTGTGAGAGAGAAGCTAAAAGGTTTTCCACTATTATCTCTAAAACTCCTAGAGAGATAAAAATGCAAGTATGACGTCCCTGAACTTATTCTTGTGCTCACATGTGTTGTTTACAAACTTACACCACAACTCAAAACTTGACACATAAATCACCATTCATATGTCTTATAAGGACACTTTTAATCCCCTCAATTGCAACTGATACATTTTGTTAGGGACCAAGTCATGGGGAACCTAGTGTCATATTAAAAAAAAAAAAAAACAATTGCCTAGTTTTTGACAATTACAACTTTGGTACATTGTTTTTGTGTATATGGCATTATCTTCAATATGTAATTGCCACTTTAAGGCTACTAACATATTTAGCGGCATCGAGCACCGAACTGGGGACTATCACAACATGATATTATTATTATTGGACCGCATTAAAGACGATCATAGGACCAGGGCATTCCTGACTTATACACCAATGACCCTTATTCAAAGGCGTGTATATAGCGACACAACTACCAGATGGGCCCGTTGATATTTTGAACAAGTTTGTTGTTGAGGTATCTTATTCGCAAGATGGTTTTTGGCGAAACCGGATTGAAACATGGTGACCATAGCCGATCGGCTCAACACAACTTGGTGCAAGTGATTCGTGAATGACAGAACGCACACTCGGTTGCTCGAACGCGCCGAAGACACCCGCGTAACGGAGTTCCGACACCCGGAAAGTTCCGCGCACCTGGAAAGTTCCGCCTACCTGCAATCAACTACGCACCCGCCACAATAAATTGAAAGACTAGTATGGTGCGATACCATCTGGAGGGCCAAATTTCTCATATATGGTGGAGTATGGATACACAAAACCAACACCTCCCACGGGCGACTTTCTTGGGCGCGCCACCTCCTGGCGGACAAATTTCTTGGTGCGCCACCTCTAGTAGACGATTTTCTTTAGCGTGCCAAACTCAGGCGAAATCTTTTACCCACGCCACCACAATCGGAAGTGGGTAGTTTTCATGATTACGCCAACTCCGGCTATGACTTCCTTTGCCGCACCGTTCCCAGCACGCATTTCTTTTGCCATTTTTGGCCTGATAATCCCCTTTTCAAGCAGTGGTCGAAACTTGAAACGCCTTGCTATATGGTACCTCTCCAGCGTGATTCGTTGTTTAACCAGCACACTTTTCGACGCCTCACCGGTTGGGTTACGTGGTCATTCTTGCCCGCGTCGCAGCTAGCGGAAGCTTTTATTCAACCCACCACTACCGGGGGAAACTTTTATCCACCCCGCAACTCGGGCGGTCGCTTTTCATCCGCCCACACCTCCGGTGGACAATTTCATTCGTCTCGCCACCCCTGGCGGATAACGATATTCATCTCGCCACCCCTGGCGGTCAACATCCTTCGTCGTGCCACCCCTGGCGGACAACATCCTCGGTCATGCCATCTCCGGCATACACCTTTCTTGGTGGCACCACTTACGGTGGACACCTTTATTCATCGCCCCACCCCTAGCGGACAGTTTTCATTCTACCCGCCACTACGGCGGACTTTTTCGCTCACTCCCACCATCTCCGGTGGGGTGCCATCATGCCTCGACTATCTCTGGAGGGTGACTATTTTGGTCACGCCATTACCGCACCCTAAACACACAACGTAGAACAGACTCCGCCATCTGCATAGCAGGCACACCTCCTTCACCCTTCGCATAAAATGCGCCAGCAGACACAGCTCCGTCACCGCGCACAGCGCGCCATGTCTCCGACCACCACTCACAACTAATCTTGCTCCGCCACTTAATATTGCTCTGCCCCATCTCTGGCAGACTACCGTCCAAGTCCGCCACTTCCAGCGAATCATCAACATGCAGCCCCGGTGAACTATCGTTCATTTTCCACAAGTAAAGTGGCTGTAAGTTATTTCCGGAGAGCACAATAGCCAAAGTAAGCATTTACAGTGGCCCTCTTTAATTGTTGGATACATTACAACAATAATGTCAAAACTAAGGATAAGTCATACAAATTTTGACACTATACTCAAGACATGAAATGGGTGGTTAGCAAGTATACACGTGGTGGTTGGACCTTAGCAACTCTCATGATTTCTTTATCTGACACCCCCATGGACCAAAAAGATAAAAAAAAAGCATGATAATAAGACTTTGTTGTTATTAAACAAATATAGAATAGTCGTCTGTTTCAAAAATAGATATTCTTAATGTTCCACCGGGTGGCTTTGCAATAAATTCAATTGGCAGAACGCGATGAACGATCTTCACGCACACCTGAAAACCCTTCTTCAACAACGAGATTTCGGTTGGACAACTTCTTGTCAAACCTTCTTACTAGTAAGGTGGTTCTTGTCGCCGTTTACTCCTTCACCAAGCTATACTTTGGTAAGGATAGACCTAAGCGGAAGTTCATTAAGCTGAGCTATATATTTCGGAACGCAAATTCCAGGTACAATCCTATTTTATTGCTTTATTTAGTCGCGCGACACACTTTTATTTGTTCAAACGCGCTTGTCATCTCATCGCACGCCTTTGGTTCACTTGGCTATATATATATATACATATATAATGGCCCGTATATAACCTGACATGGCGATGCTACCTCAAAAATATAAGATTCCAAACACATGAATGGAAGATTTCATTGCCCACACATGCATGGGGCAACGCTCGATTGGTCATCTGGTGTGTCATATGCGCCTATATCATTACTTTTGATACGTAAGTCCTAACACGCTTAGCATCGTTGAACCGGGTAATCTGCTCGGGACAACACGACTATGAGCGGACATGGTCATAATATTTACCCATGCTAACCTGTACATTGAATAATCCTTATACAAGCACGCGGACCTAGCTAGGTAATTTCTCACCATGCCGCCTCAATCGTTGGACTATTATATTCGATAGACAATCTCGAACTCGGCATAAGCGTTATGTCAGACATCTACGCACAAGACTCGCGGGTGACAGGTTCTTAATCTCATCCTTAAATATGATACTCATTCATAACCTGCTAGCTTGGCGGAATACTTCATAAGTTATATATTTGCTTTTCAAAATGACCTGATAATTCTTGCATATATTAAAAGGGTGCCTATTAGAATGGCCCACTAAACAAAAAGTGTCGATAAAGGTTTCACCCCTATTTTACGCACACTTATCTACAATACATCTAAATCTATTAATAAGCATGTCGAAGTCTTCTTCGCATGTTATACTTCATGTTTACTTATCGATTTGTTTTTATTACCTATCAAGTTCAAAGCTACTAACATACTTTAGCAGCACTGAATTGGGGGACTAGCAGGGTATAGCGCCATTACGCCTTAAAAGTGATCAGTTTTCCTCAGGCTGCCCATTAAGGTGATATCCACTGCACATTAACTCGCATCGGCTCTTATATCATGTGGATGTTTCAATACGCCAGACAATATTTATACTTCTCACATCATTTGGCCTATGACTATACCACTTGACACAACATATGCAATTTGGTAGTCAAGACAAACGCACGACAAAACCTATATACGTGATCATTCGAATAAGTATTCCACACGCTATGCGACAGGAAAATGCTTATTCGGATGTGTGTTCTCCACACTAGTCCGCGACATGGATAAAAGAAAACCCTCACGCCACAGTCGGCGAGGTAAACAGACATGCCACCTACTATAAGCATTCCACACGCCAGGGCGCGTCCAGGAAAAGCACGTAGTAGCTTACATAAGTGCTCATTCACGCCTAGCGCGTATAAAGCATTTTATTATCTCAATAAGTGCTCATTCACGCCTAGCGCGTATACAACATTTTATTATCTCAATGAGTGTTCATTCACGCCAAGCGCGTAGAAAACACTTTGTTGTTCAAGTGTTCATTAACGTCGCGCGGGTTATAAAGCACTTTCTAATATCTACAAGTGTTCATATAAACATTTGTAAACACAACATACCACCGCATTTAAACTGCACATTACGGTACAAAATATTACCACTGCATTTGAACTGCATATCACGGTAAAAAACAACTCTGACACGAAATATTTTTCATAATAACAAAGTCAGATAATCAAATTATATAGCGCTAAGAGTGGGAATCTTGGTAATAGATGTATTCAACCACTACTACTCCAATGGGTATCTTGGTAATAGATGCACAACCACTGATGAAAAACCAAGTACTTGTCCCACAATTATAAAAACATTGTGGGGAACATAAATAACGCTCTAAGCACCCTTCCGAAGTCATTGAGCATAGCAAGCATTTCTGCAGGGGTGCGTTGTATATCTTTCTTTCCGATTGCAATGATAATTGCTATAACCGGATCATCAATAACAACGACCGGTACAACCACCAGCGTTTTCACATTCGCCTAAGGTGGCATAACATCCGCGTATGCGTCTATGACCACCAATGGCTGTACATTACGGCAACGGGAATCCCGGCGACACGGACGCGTGGTAGGGATCGTCGTCACATCAACCTCGACTCTTTCAATGGGTTGAACGCCGTTAGCGTACCATATGCTAACCGACAAAAGTCACATCAAAGGGTGAATATTCTGCAATGGCCCCCATGACTATGGGCGCAGCGCTAAAGCAGGGCCACACCTGAAAAAATCATCCAAAGGCGAGGTACTTGACTACCAAAACTTAGCCTGTTCCAAGACTCGTGCACGAGACTTAACCACGTACGCGCAACCTTAACGAGCTCATGGCAATGCGCCAATACCAATGGCAACTGCTTGCAATCAATCAGCTTACGCTAGGTTTATCCAACCAGTTTCCACGATCGTGTGATATTCACTGCTCCATTATCTACACTCACAGCTAACGACAACTACAACAAATGTGGCCAACAATTTTCTCGCACTCGGACAACATGTAAGCCTAAAATTAGTGATCTTCACTCCCGAGCTCCTAATAAGTCTAAGTGCTCCTCCCACGCTTGCACGCGGGAGCAACACTAGACTGGGGGACATGACGAGGTATGGTACTGGACCCGACCCGAACGGTCGGACTTTCCTGCTATTTATCACTTTTATATTAATTATATATTATTATTGCGTACTAACCCGCGAAGCCCAGCGCATTGTAGTTTATACTACACTAGGCTGTGGGCCCGTAGAGACAACCCCTAACTGGGCCTGGCCCATTGAGGTTAGGGTTTTCCTATATCTCCTATATAAGGAGGTCTCCACCTCCTCATTAGGGCATGAGATATAGGGCAACACACTTTTGTAGCTGGAAATAGGGGATTCTTCCACTACCGGCCGTCTCTACATTGCCCGAGTTTCTCTTTTCTTATTTGCAGGTCTAGGATTCGGGCGAAGAAGACGAAGTGTGGCCATATCCGTATTCATCACCGTAGAAGTTCCGACCCGCTCGGGTTCATGCTTCTTCAGTAAGATTCTTTACAACCACCAAGGTCAGCATCCGCAAAACCCTTCAGAATAACTTCTTTCCCCTTAAAATGTAATGCCACTTTTGAAGTCCCCTTCAAATATCTTAGCAGCCATTTAACTGCTTCCCAATGTTCTATCCCTGGATTAGACATAAACCGACTAACAACTCCCACTGCATGAGCTATATCTGGTCTCGTGCATACCGTTGCATACATGAGGCTACCAACTGCCGATGCATACAGAACTTTAGCCATTTCTGCTTTGTCTTCATCTGATCTGGGTGACTGAACTTTAGAAAGCTTAAAGTGACTTCCCAAAGGTGTGCTTCGAATATTGGTATCTTTAAGGCTGAATCTTTCATCTCAAACTCTTCAGACATCTGCTTCTTCAGCTTCTTGATCTCTGTCATGTCTGAACCTGCAATCAACATATCATCCACATATAGTAACAGAATGATATAAGAACCCTTAAACCTCTTGATGTAACAACAATGGTCATTGTCACATCTCTTGTATCCGACTCTTCCCATGAAGTTATCAAACTTCAAATACCATTGTCTGGGCGCTTGTTTCAGACCATACAAACTCTTCTTCAACTTGCACACCAAGTTTCCTTTGCCTTTAACCTGAAAACCTTCTGGTTGTGTCATGTAGATATCTTCTTCTAGGTCACCATGTAGAAAAACTGTCTTGACATCTAGCTGCTCTAGATGCAAACCTTCTGTTGCTACAATACTGAGAACAAGTCTGATAGTAGTCATCTTCACCACTGGAGAAAATATTTCATTGAAATCAATTCCCTCTTTCTGCTGAAATCCCTTGACCACTAATCTTGCTTTGTACCGTTTGGTACCATCATGTTCATCTTTGACCCTGAAAACCCACTTGTTCTGAAGAGCCTTCTTCCCAGCTGGAAGCTTTGTTAAGTGCCAGGTCTTGTTCTTCTCAAGCGACTTCATCTCATCTTTCATTGCTAACTCCCACTGCAATGAATCTTTCAACCCCATGGCTTCTGAGTAACACTGGGGTTCACCATTTTCTGTCAAAAGTATGTAATTGACGAATGGTGAATATCTGTCTGGTGGTCTAACGACTCTAGAGGATCTTCTTGGTTGAAACTGAGGAGTTTCTAGGGATTCTAGAATTTGAGGAGCGACCTCTTCTTCTTCTTCTGCAGAATTATTACTAGAATCATCCCCTGAGCTCCCACTGTCGATTGACTCATTCCCATTTTCTGGAATGTCGACTGAAGCTTCCTTTCTTGTTTCACCACTTTCAAATTCAACATAGTCTTTCTGAACTTATGGTCCTTTGGTGTTTCTGTCTTTATACAATTCGTTTTCATTGAAGACGACATTCTTGCTTCTGATTACTTTTCTGCCTTCATTATCCCAAAGCCTGTAACCCATTTGTTCTGACCCATAACCAATGAATGTGCACTTCTTGGATTTTGAGTCTAACTTATCCCTGTCACCAGCTTCTAACAAATCGTAAGCACTACAACCAAAGACTCGTAAGTGTTCGAGACTTACCTCCTTTCCTTGCCACATTTCTTCAGGCAATTTGAAATCTAAGGGACCGGTTGGTGAACGGTTGATCAAGTAGGCTGCAGTGCTAACTGTATCGGCCTAGAATGTCTTGGGCATCCCGGCATTTAGCCTCATGCTTCTAGCCCTCTCATTTAGAGTTCTATTCATTCTTTCAGCTACACCATTCTGCTGAGGAGTTCTGGGAACTGTCTTGATCATCTTTATCCCTTCCTTGGTACAATAGTCAGTGAACTGCTTGCTTATGTATTCACCACCATTATCAGACTTTAAGCACTTTACCTTTAAGTTAGTTTCATTTTCAACAGCAGATTTCCATATCTTAAAAGCATCAAATACATCAGATTTATGCTTAAGAAAATATACCCATACCTTTCGTGTTGAATCATCGATGAAAGTAACATAATACCTCGAGCCTCCTAGAGATAAAACTGAGGTTGGTCCATATACATCCGAGTGAACAAGCTCTAACTTCTGAGCTTTCGGTGTCTTCCCTGTCTTCACAAAAGTAACCCTCTTTTGTTTTCCAAGAACACAAGGTTCACAGAATTCAGTTTCCACTTTCTTCAAGTCTGGAAACTTACCTTTCTGAGCCAACATCTTCAATCCCTTCTCGCTCATGTGTCCAAGTCGGTTGTGCCATAAATTTGATGGACTCGGACCGGTGGTCATTGCATGAACACCTTCAGCAGAAACTTCTGCCATGTATAGAGTACCTTGCTTCTTTCCTTTGGCAATCACTAAATTGCCTTTGATCACTTTCCATTGTCCACCCCCAAAGTGAACATTAAACCCTTCATCATCCAGTTTACCAACTGAAATCAACTTTCTCCTCAAATTAGGAATAACCCTGACATTTTTCAATGTCCATATAGTTCCTAATGAGGTCTTCAAGTCTACATCTCCAATACCTGTGATATCAAGCATTTGATCATCTGCTAAACGAACTTTACCAAAGTTACATGTTCGTAGATTCTTGACCATATCTGGGCATGAGATAGCATGGAAAGAAGCACCTGAATCCATAATCGAAGATTCAACTGAATCTTCAACAGAACAGATGAGAACATCACCTAATTCTTCCGAGGATACACTGTTTACTTCTTTCTTTGAAGCGGGTTTTGTACATTGGCTTCTATAATGACCTTTTTCTTTGCAATTCCAACATCCAACGTCTTTTCTGTTCTTTGACTGTCCTCTTCTTCTGGGCTTGGACCTGCCTCGACTATGTCCTCTTTCGTTTCTTCTTCCTCTACTTTCTGTATGCAATAAAGAACTAGAATTAGAAGTCTCACCATTGCTTCTCCCTCTGATATCTTCATTTACTATCAAGTCACGAATACTCTCGAAAGTGAGTTTGGTAGTGCCGGATGCACTACTAACAGCTGTGACTGTGCCTGACCAACTGTCGGGCAATGATGATAAAAGGAGTAGTGCTTGAACTTCATCTTCAAACTTTATTTCAACTGAGGCTAAACGAGAGATAATCGAGATAAACTCTTTTATGTGAGCGGTAACCGACATGCCTTCCTTCATCTTGGTGTTAACTAATTGTCGGATGAGGAATACTTTGTTTGAAGCGGATGGTTTTTCATACATGTTGGACAAAGCTTTCAATACACCATATGTGGTTGTTTCATTGACAATGTTGTAAGCAACACTCTTTGCCAAAGAAAGCCTAACCACACCCAAAGCTTGTCTATCCAACAACTTCCATTCTTCATCATACATGTCATCTGGTTGTTCACCTGACATAGGCAAATGCAAACTTTTCTGATACAATAAATCTTCAATTTTCATTTTCCAAAATCCATAATCACTACCATCGAACTTATCAATCTTGATTTTACTATCTTCTGCCATTAAAAAAAAATACCAAATTACTACTAACCAAATGGGTTTGTACTGCTAAGTGGTAATTTATACGAGCGAAAGCAATAATCAGAAACAAATAACTTATCTGTTTCAAGCTTTAATGGCAAGGGACAAGTATTGATGGATAATGAGATCTTGTTCAAAGTTGAGGGACCTTTCTGATAAAATTGAGAAATTCAATTTTCTTCACCAGAAATAAAAGTTGAGGGGCCTTTTTGATCAAATTGAAAAACTTCAATTCCCCACCACCAGAAATAAAAGATGAGGGGCCTTTCTGATCAAATTGAAAACTTCAATTCTCCACCAGAATAAAACACGGACGTGTTCTCCTTCTTCCCCAATTTCACCTAAACAAAAAAAAGAGTCTGCTCTCTCTTCTTCTTCTTCTTCCTGCGATGAACAAGAGACCGGTTTCAATCGGAACCCTAGTTCGATCTCACTAGTCAGCTTCTTCTCTCCTGTTCGTGTGTCACACAAGAACCAAACTGGGTTCAATCGGAACCCTAGACAGCGGCAGCGGAGAGAGCGGCAGCGGTTCTGGCGGCGGCGGAACTGCCAGCAGTTGACGAGTGGCGGAGGCGGCTGAACGTCTCTGATCATAACCCTAGTTCTGATTTCACAGGTCAGTATCTTTTACACCTCTCTTTCTGTTCTGTTTATGTTCGGTTTAACAACAAGAGCCTGAGCTCTGATACCAGTTGTTAGGATCAGAATACACACACGAACACAGAACTCACACACACACACAATTTTCTGTTGAAGAACATAAAGATTTATAGTGGTTCGGTCGATTCTGACCTACATCCACTCTCGGTAACTAGGAATATTTGTATTAAGCTTTTGGTACAATTTTCAGATACATAACAATCTCATATATATAAGATTGAGGAAAGAGAAGAAGTCCCAAAACATGATCCGTGAAAAAAGGGTTCAGAGAAGATTGGATCATCTCAGCCCTTTATCTTCTTATCCTGTTTTGATCAGAAATCCTTTTCTGATGTCCACTTGCTCAAGTGGCCTTCACACTCAACACCTATCGAGTTGTTAAAAGCTTTGGTGTGATTTGGTGATGAGAGGCCATCACTCGTGTTCAATTTATAGGTATTTAGGGGCTGTGTTGATGGTTAAAAAGTCCCGAAAGGACAGCGGTAATGGGCTCTCAAAACTAGACAACAAAGTCACACTTTTAGGCGTGATTTCGAGACAACATTGTGTGCACAATGCAGCAGTGAGTTGGGATCTTTTGCAGTTGTTCGAAAGGTGCTTCACGGTCCAAAACTCTCTACAAACAACCACGACAAGTGTTGGTAAGGGCTGCCAAAACAGATCGAGAACGTGAAGAAAACCATGATTGCGATTTTCATTTTTCCATTCATGTGTTGAACGAAAAAGTGGTTTTCTAAAATATAAGTTCTTCGGTATGATTTAGGTTTCGGTAAAGGTAAAGAATATATCTATTTACATATAATAAATGACAAGGTTTCCAAGAACATAATCCGTTAGAAGTAAGATTTCCTGTGCAAGTTTTATGATCATTAGCTAACTTTGGTTAACTATACCAGTCTTATATTTTTTTTTATTAATTGCTTAGGGGTGAATATGTTTCTGAACTTGAAGAGATGAATAATGAGGTGACTCAGTTGCGGGTAAAGGTTGAAAGCTTTACTATGCAAGAGAATACATTGGATGAAAGAATGAGGTTAATTGATTAATTCTTACATTTTCCTTCTACAGATTCCATACTACAGATCACCTCACCTGAAGTTGTTCTTGGATATTTGTATCCTTGAAATCGAAATTGTTTTTGTATTATTATTATCATGAGTTTTTGTGTTTTGCTAACCAGATCCCTGCCCTAAAACGGCCACGGTTAACACCAACTTTATAAAATAAATTTTTTTAAATAATATATTTTTTGTTAATTATTAACCACCAACCATATTCTAAGGTTGCTATTTCTGTTATCCAAACTCTTTTTGAAGTCAAGGCAGAAAAGGTCTGTTTAGTGGTGTCATGGTTTAGACATGGGTTGGATGGAATTACGTGGGGTATGGTGCTGGAAAAGACATGTATTAACTCACGTTGAAGCTGCTGAACTGCAGAAAATGATGGCTTTTCTGTTGAATATATGCATGTCTTTAACTAAGGATCGCTGTTAATGGGGTCTTCACTCATCAACCGATTGAATATAAAAAAAATTAAGTAGAGGCGATGAATCAATTCATCAAGTGAAGTCTCTGAATTTTGCTTGATCTATATCATCTCATATTTACATTTGTTGTTGTAGTTTGAGTGAGAATGTTGTGTGTAGAGATTCTAAGTGATATTACAGAATTAAACTCTCTTACTTTCTATAGAATGATGCCAATATGTTATTGAATGTTATAGGATAGTCGCAGTGGGAACTTAAAGAGGCTTTGATGTACTAAAAGTAAAACTTATCCAAAAATTCAAAGGTTTGCAAAGTTTGACTTTTTTCAGGTCAAAATAGATAATTTTCAAAATCAATTGACATGATATTTCTTTAGTTTCCAAATAAATTTAGTCAACTACTTGAGCTTTAGAGTAAGAAATGAAATCTCGAAGATGAAGTAATATATAGAATGAAAATCATATAAACTAATTGAAAAAAAAAATGAAATTGGCCTCAAAAGTCAACATGTACCATTGTATTGTAAGACTGTGGGTATGGGGCTTGTGTTGGGACGTGGGTTGGGGGAAAACGCCCAAGCCACCACTCCGGGTGGGCTTGGGTTGGGGCGTGACCCTTGGGGCTTGGGTTTCAAGCCGGGCGTGGGGCGGGGGAAGCGAGCTGACATGGCGGGCTGTGAATGGCCAATTCAAACTAGCCGTTGGGGGCATGTTTTAAAAAAAAAATTCCTTTATAAATACCTTTCCATATTAAACATTTTTCTCACACAATATCAAACACATAAACCACAATCTTGCCATGAGTTCTTCAAGTTATAGTGAATCGTCATCATCATCTGACGATGGTGCGGAAATATTTCTACAAACGATCGCGGCGGTGGTGAAAGCTATCGTGGAAGACGAAGACGATGAGGTAGAGACTCAACAACCTAAACGGAGGAGAAGGTACATCGCTCGTGAACGGCACACCGCTAACAATTTGTTGGTAAGCGATTACTTCTCAGCGGAACCTAAGTATGATGAAAAAATGTTTAGGCGTCGTTTTCGTATGAGTAGAAACTTATTTTTAAGAATATCTAGAGATCTTGAGGAGAAGTATATGTTTATTTCCAACAAAAACCCGATGTAACCGGGCAATTAGGATTTAGTACGTGGCAAAAGGTCACGGCCGCACTTAGGCAGTTAGCGTACGGCAATAGTTCGGACATTATGGATGACTATTTAAAAATGTCTGCACGTGTAGCTAGAGAAAGTCTTCACAACTTTTGTTCGTGTATTCTAGAACTTTATAGGAAAATATATTTGAGAAAGCCCTCCTTCAGTGACATGCAACAAATATTGGAACATCACGCAGATTATCATGGGCTACCCGTGATGCTCGGTAGTTTAGATTGTATGAAATGGGCTTGGGAACTTTGTCCTACCCAATGACAAGGCGCTCACACTAGTGGATTTCACGGGATGCCAGCCATCATGCTTGAAGTGGTTGCGTCCCAAGATCTTTGGATATGGCATGCATTCTTCGGTATGCCAGGTTCACATAATGATATTACCATCATAAATCACTCGCCCCTTTTCAATGATCGGGTAAATGGTATAGGACCCAAAGGAACTTTCTTTGTAAACGGGGTTGAGTACGTGTATGGGTACTACCTAGTTGATGGGATTTACCCAGAGTGGGGGGTTTTTGTAAAATCGTTCATAAGACACGGTACCACAGATCCAAAGAGATTAAAGTTTAACAGGGTCCATATGGCTGCACGTAAAGACGTCGAGCGAGCATTCGGTGTTTTGAAGAAAAGGTGGCGAATATTGGCAATGCCTTGTCGACTATGGGACAAGGATCAGATTGGAAATGTGATGTACACATGTATCATTCTTCACAACTTGATTTTGGAGGATGAAGGTAGAGCGATCGTTACCTACTATGATGACGATGACCCCCAACCAGGTAACGTAACAGACGAAGATAAAGCGGCAAATGAATTTTTGATAAAGTCAAACATCACAACCTTCGATCTGATTTGGTGGATCATGTTTCAACGATTCCTGGGTTCGAAACCGACGAAGACGACGAAGAATGGTTGTTTTTTATTTTGATAATTATTATGTATGTTTATGTAGTTTAAAAAAAATTATGTATGTTTATTATTTATGTAGTTATATATATATATATATATATATATATATATAGTGGAGGGTTCAAATGAGAAGAATTTTTTTGTAAGAAGAAAAAAGAAGAAGTTTCAACCAATAAGAATGCTTCATTTTACTTCATTTAATATTTGCATTTAATTTTAATATAAGGGTATATTGGTAAACTTATATAAATCATTAATTTGTATTCTTCCCCTTTAATAACTAACTAAATTAAATTTGTAACTTCTTTTCAAAATATAAACTTTTTCCAAATTAAAAAAAAACATAATTTAGAGTGTAGAATAAATTAATAGTTGTGTAGGATAAATTACGAGTTGTGTAGGATATATTTCGAGGTGTGTAGGATAAATTTTGACTGTGTAGGATAAAATTCTATAATGTGTAGGGTATATGTAGGAAAATTTTGATATGTGTAGGTTTTGTAGATTATATGTAGGATAATTAATGATTTGTTGACTAATTAATTAAATAGAGAAAAATTAATGATATGAGTTATAAATGAAATAGTATTTTACTAATATGCCCTTTCTTCTTTTTGTTCTCACATTAAATTTCTTCTCAAATGAACCTTCCCCTATATATATATATATATATATATATATATATAGTGTGAGGTTCATTGGGGAACACTAAAAAAGTGGGGAACAGCGGGGAACCGACTCAAACGAACCCCGATTGGACTCATTCCAGCGGCGTTGGAACCGTCTCGTCGAACCCTAACTAGGATCTCTTAACCCTAAACCCTAAATCATAACCCCTAAACCCTAAATATATTAGGGTTTGGCTTTTAGGGTTTAGTTTTAGGGTTTAGTCTTAGGGTTTAGCTTTAGGGTTTAGAGTTTAGCTATAGGGTTTAGCTTTAGGTTTAGCCTTTAGGGTTTAGCTTTTAGGGTTTATAGTTTAAATTTTACGGTTTAGCTTAGGTTTTAGCCTTATTTTTTAGCTTTAGGGTTTAGAGTTTAGGAGTTAAGATTTAGGGTTTAGGGTTAAGAGATCTTAGTTAGGGTTCGACGAGCCGGTTTCAACGCCGCTGGAATGAGTCCAATCGGAGTTCGTTTGAGCCGGTTCCCCGCTGTTCCCCACTTTTTTAGTGTTCCCCAATGAACCTTCCCTTATATATATATATATATATATATATATATATATTAAAAAAAATGTTGATGTGGCTTGGCCACGCCAGCCCAGCCACGCCCAACCCAAGCCCTACCATACCCCCTACAACTTGGCTTTGGGTTTGTTCATCTTCAACATCCACGTGTCAACTAATGCCCCAACCCAAGCCCAACCCAAGCCCCACGGTCGAATGGCAGGTTAGAAGGATAATAAAAGCCAACATTAAGCTGATGTACAGTCTCGATGACAAATAGATGGTATTTCTTATGAATGAGCTCAAGAAGTATATTGTTATTTCTAATGATATCGTATTTTAATGTATTTCTGGGCTAACCTGACCCGAAATGCTAATGTTTGGTTCTAAAAAATTTGACCACCGGAAAAAAAAAAGTGAATCCATAAGAAAAAAAAATTGGATCCGCTACTGGCCACATGTAAGAAAAAGAAATCTAATGGATTAATAGCTTTATAAACTATTTTTTAGGTAAAGAAACAACTGAAATGGCTCCTGGGGCTTCCGGTGAAGTAACTACAAGGCTACACATGTAACTAAGAAAATATGGTGGTTAGTTTTTGTTGTAAAAAGTATTCTTCAGAGGCTAATAACTTTAAATCGGGTACCATCAATTACATTCCCACCTACCGCAATGCGCGGGTCACATTACTATTATTATGTTTTAGCGTTTAGCTTTTGTATGTCTATGATATTTTGAAATCGCCACATCACCTATCCAGTGATTGATTCAGTATTCTTCTTCATTGAGCCATTTCTTGGATTTTATAGGTATATTTTATATGTTATGGTTCATGAAGAATTCGCTTAATTGTCCTTGGATTTTATAAGTATATTTTATATGCTATGGTTCATGAAGAATTCGCTTAATTGTCCATAATAATAACCATAAAAATGTAATATTAAACTTTCAATAATTAATATTTTTTTAATCAATTAATATACTTATTTTGCCATGTATGGTATATTTTAAATAAAAGTTTACATTTGTTTGTTTTCAAAATTCAAAGTCATGCCCATGAAGTTCGCATTTGATGTAATACTTCATTAATAGTTTTTTGTTCGTCCTCCAGAAATGCATATGTTAAGCAAGAAGTTGGAGTTCCAGTAATTTAAGATTCTTTTAATAATCTTATAAACGAGAATATGATCAAGTTTGTTTTCATTCTCTTATATTTGATAAGTATTTTTAATTTTGAAGACGTAAACGTTTAATTAATATACCTTATTAATTACGCATTATTACTTTTTTAAAATATATACACATTTGTGTTTAATAAAATTTGAATATCTAACTCGTGAGTATTCACGGGTGATAACCTAGTGAATTATATAGCAGTTGAGTTCCTTTTCAACTTTTGCCGCCAAACAGTGCCAGCAACAATAACTTAGAATGAGCAATAACTTAGCCATGAATGCATCTACGGGATTTCCGCATTTCCATCTTTGGTGATGAATGAACCTAGACTCTTATTATAATACATATGCAATCACTCATAACGTATTGCCATAAATTTCGAGTCGAGTGAAGGCTATAAAAAAACCGAAACCACCATCATCTCTTATACACTCGACACCCTCACCACCACAGCACATTTTCGTAACACCCACACACCTTTTCATGTAACCTGCCATCGCCGGAGTTGGAGGTCTTGCCGGAGAACCCGAAGACGCCGCCGGAGTTACGTATTCTCGCCGAAGTCATTACGTCGGAACTCACAGCATCCTTTGTTGTTCGGTATACTTTCTGTTAACCCATTTCATCTCTTTCTTTCCTTTTTGCGAGTAATTACGGTTGCGACTTATCACAACTAACAATTAACAGTGGTGGTTTCGGGTTGGATTAAAACGTAAAAGATGATCACCGTTCATTTCATTTCGGTATACTTTTCTAATATCCTTGATTAATCCCCTGTCATACAATAAAATCGGACATTATAATCATTCAGTTGAATAGAGAACTTGGAAACTCTTTATAACAGTTCACGTATGGTTCTTTCAAAAATGAAAGAGACGACTAATGTGTTGAAAGTTTTGGGATTTCTACAACTATAGTCCCTGAAGTTTGGGATATTTATTTACAAGGTTTTCTTTACAACAAACATGTTTATCTATTTTATTATCTAATATCAAAACCATAATAACATGTTTTTTTTTAAATCAAGTTTATATATATATGTCTGTTTAGAAAAAAAAATCAAATATTATTAACTATTTTTTTCTCTTATTTAGTTTTCTTAATTCATTTTAATCATAATTAAGGATTAACGATAAAATAATAACAAATTGTAAAATCTAATTACTCTACTAGAAAAACTTTAAATATGAGAAATATTATTTAACGAGATCGTTATGTGATATTCCAAAAATAGGGTAACCGTTTCGTTCTCTTGGATTTCTCCAATCTTTACTCGTGCGTTATTACAAGAAATCGCAACACAACCACTGTGAGTATACTCGATCCCATTTTCGTTTTAAACACTTTGGGTGCAACATGTATTCCATATTCAAATTACACAACACTTGAAATTTGTTTAATCACACTCTATCCAAATTTATGCATGAAGCGATTAGATGCTTGTTATACATGTGATGCTAATGTAAACATTTCATGACTATATGCTCATTAACTTGTTCGCAAGCCTACCTTAACAATTATGGTACTATGCATATGCTATAGGTTGTAATGCCCAGCCCGTATTCTTTTGGGTATTAAGTTTATTCTATTTTATAGTTGATATGTTTCGTTTGAAGGAGATAAGAGAGGTGAGACAAGATCAGCGAAAAGGTACAAATTTGAATTTCGTATTCTAATTTTGATATTGATTAGTCTTAAATCTTATGATGGAACGGTTAAGCAAAAACAACAAAAATATTTTCATTTTCTTTTGTGTTTCTCTTTGTACATACGTTTTCGTGAGAAAGAAAGACGGGAGCATGCGCATGTGTATCGATTACCGGGAGTTAAACAAACTCACGGTAAAAAACTGATACCCGCTCCCGAGGATAGATGATTTATTCGACCAACTACAAGGTGCGAACTGGTTTTCAAAAATTGACCTTAGATCGGGGTATCACCAACTAAAGGTAAAAGAAGAAGATGTGCCAAAGACAGCTTTCCGCACGAGATACGGACATTACGAATTCCTCGTGATGTCATTTGGGCTAACAAACACACCCGCGGCTTTCATGGACCTCATGAACCGGGTTTGCAAGCCAATGTTGGATAAGTCAGTCATTGTGTTTATTGATGATATCTTAGTGTATTCGGAAAGTGAAGCTGAACACGCACACCACTTACAAGAAGTGTTAGAGACACTTAGACGAGAGAAGTTATATGCAAAATTCTCTAAATGTGCCTTTTGGTTACGAGAGGTACAATTTCTTGGCCATGTCATAAGTGCCGACGGAGTTTTGGTGGATCCGTCGAAAATAGAGGCTGTGTCAAAATGGAATCCCCCAACGAACCCTTCTGAAATTAGAAGCTTTTTGGGGCTTGCGGGATATTATAGGAGATTCATTCAAAATTTCTCCAAGATTGCGTCACCGCTAACAAAGCTAACACGGAAGAAAGAAAAGTTCATTTGGGGTGCCGAACAAGAGAAAGCGTTTCAAACGCTAAAAGAAAAGTTAACTCAAGCTCAGGTATTGACATTGCCGGACGGAGTCGAAGACATGGTGGTTTATTCGGATGCTTCACTATCGGGGCTCGGTTGCGTGTTGATGCAACGGGGCAAGGTAATAGCCTATGCCTCGAGACAATTGAATATACACGAGAAGAAATATCCCACGCACGATCTCGAGTTGGCTGCGGTGGTATTTGCATTAAAAATATGGAGGCATTACTTGTATGGGGTAAAGTGCACCATATTCACCGACCACAAGAGCTTGAAATACTTCTTTGATCAGAAGGAGTTAAATATGCGGCAAAGGCGATGGCTGGAAACGGTGAAAGACTACGACTGTGAAATACATTATCACCCCGGAAAGGCTAATGTTGTAGCGGATGCTCTGAGCAGAAAAGCAGACTATGTCCCAATACGAGTAAGATCGATGCAACTCGTGGTGACCTCGGGTATACTTGAACGTATTCGAGAGGCGCAATTAGAAGCAATGAAAGAAGAGAATTGGAAGAAAGAAAGAATAATCGGACAGTTGAAAGATTTGTCGGATGGAAATAACGGGTTGAAGACTCGATCCGGAAGGATATGGGTTCCACATACTTGTGGAGTGAAGGCGCTTCTACTTAATGAAGCAAATAAATCCCGTTATTCAATTCATCCGGGTGCAACCAAGATGTACAATGATTTGAAACAAAATTATTGGTGGCCCGGAATGAAGAGGGATGTGGCGAAGTATGTGGAAAAATGTTTGACGTGTTTACAAGTCAAGGCGGAGCACCAGAAACCATATGGCAAACTCCAACCGTTAGAAATTCCGGTTTGGAAATGGGAACATATTACAATGGATCTATTAACCAAATTGCCTAAGATGAATCGTGGTTTCGACGCCATATGGGTAGTGGTGGATAGATTGACGAAAAGTGCTCACTTCATTCCGATTCGTGAGACTTATACGTCAGAAAAGATGTCAGAAGTTTACACTAATGAAATAATAGCACGTCATGGGGTGCCGGTATCCATCGTATCTGATAGGGATACCCGGTTACTTCAAATTTCTGGCGAGATTTCTAAGAGCAAATGGGAACCAAATTGTTCATTAGCACTGCGTACCATCCTCAAACAGATGGACAGAGTGAAAGAACAATACAAACATTGGGGGATATGCTACGGGCGTGTATAATCGACTTTGGAGGCAGTTGGGATGTTCACCTACCGTTAGTCGAGTTTTCGTATAACAACAGTTACCAATATAGTATTAAGATGGCACCGTACGAAATGCTTTACGGTAGGAAGTGTCGAACCCTGGTATGTTGGGGTGAAGTGGGTCCACGTGAACTCGCCCACCAAGATATAGTACGAGCCACGAATGAAAAGATCGATATAGTTCGGGCACACTTGAAAGCGGGTCAAGACAGGCAAAAGGCGTATGCTGATAAAAGGAATAGGCCAATCGAATTCCAGGTTGGTGACATGGTCATGCTAAAAATTTCCCCATGGAAGGGGGTTATTAGATTCAGAAAAAGGGGGAAGCTAAGCCCGAGGTTTATTGGGCCATTTAAAATTATCGGGAGAGTTGGCAAGGTAGCTTACCATCTTGAACTACCGGAGGAACTAAGTGGAATCCATGGCACGTTCCACGTGTCACAATTAAGAAAGTGCCTAGCAGACGAAACGGCCTATATCCATTACGATGATATCGAAGTGGATAATAGTCTGAATTATGCGGTGAGACCGGTGGAGATTTTAGACCGAAAGGTCAAACATTTACGAAATAAACAAATTGACCAAGTCAAAGTCAAATGGGAGCATAGGAAAGGTTCGGACACTACATGGGAGTCCGAAGAGGAGATGCGACGTCTTCACCCTACATTATTTGGTACGTACTTCGGTTTCGGGGACGAAACCCTTTTAAGGGGGGTGGACTTGTAACACCCCGAAAATATAAAACTTTATATTGGAACTATAAAGTATAAATAGACGAGAATTTATTAACTAGGAACTTTTAACCTAGTTAGTTACAAGACTAGAAATAGCCTATAATAGGGTTAAAAACTACTAAATGATATGTTGAACAAAGTAGAGGGGCCTTAGTTGTTAAATTTGAAACTAGAATTAGATAAAAAAAAATTAATAAACTAAACACCCCATTTAGAGGTGCTGGTCGACCAAGAAGGAGCAGGGGGCGACACCCCCATCTTCAAAAACCTAGAACTTCATTAAATCAAACAATTAAAGGCTCAATCCAAGTCGAAATCGAAATTTGAAACTAGAATTGTGATCCTCATCGCAAGAGGATTCTAAGGTATGTAAAATCTGATGAAATCTCTCAACTTGAATTTCTTATGATTTTGGGAAATCTGAAATTAGATGATGCATGTGTGTTATGTGGTTAGATTAGAGTTGATATGGTGTCTAGAAGTGAAATCTAGCCAACTACATGTGAAATCATGACCAAAATTCAGGAAATTCCATGAACACTTTGAAGGTGGGTTGTGGGTTTTATATGATGATGATGAACACTAGGGTTTAGAATGATTGTTCTAGTGTAATTCGATTTTAGAAAGTGATTTCAGAAAAGTATGATGTTTAAATACTATATGAAGGCTTTATTGAAGTTAAGTTAACTAATTAGCAAGCTATAAACATGAATATGAAAGATGTAAGAATTCTGCCCTTATAGTGTTTGTTGAAATGCCTCAAAGAAGGCTTGAAACTGAAATGTTAAGCTAAAAACGCATAATTATGAAGTATGACAAAATATGCGTTATGTATGTAAAACATAGAGTTCTAAACATAAAGTGATTGAACTCTATAGGAAAGGAAGCCGGGGCATCTAGCGGGCAAACCGGTGGGGATGCACGTTTGAAGGGCTTGCATTAAAGGTATGTAACTTGGTTTGTTACATTTGAGTTAAATTTTGTTGACTAGTACGTTTGTAATTGTTTGGTGAATAAAAGTCGAGTTGGAATTAAGCGATGGTGTTCGCTAGTTCGAATAATAGGCCAAGAAATTTGTTAGACCTCATTGGTTGTCATCAAAATTTAAGGAATCCCTTAGATGAGCCAAATGGGTCAAACAACCAATCAAGGCATGGAATGTATTGTAGTACGTTTATTTGGTCTTTGTCAACAATTATAAAAGACCTATTTGATTATGAAAAATCAGTGCATTGGTTGAGGTAAATGAGGAAATTGAGAAAAAGGTTTGGACAAAACAAACAAAATACCAAAAACAGAATGTTACAGCGATTACCGTAAGTTACGGTATCACCGTAACTTACGGTAGATGTCAGGTGCTTACGGTGTGAGTCTTCTGTTTTACGGTGGATCCTTATTGAAAAATTGACCACCGTAACTTACGGTGGAACCGTAAGTGTAACACCCCGAAAAATATAAAACTTTATATTAGAATTATAAAGTATAAATAAACAAGAATTTACTAACTAGAAATTTTAACCTAATTAGTTAATAGACTAGAAAATAGCTTATGAAGAGGTTAAAGGTTACTAAACAATAAATAGGACAAAGTTGAGGGGTTAAGTTGACATAATTGAAACTTAAAATTTTTTAAAACAAAATAAAATAAACCAAACACCCCCAAAAGAGGTGTTGGTCGATCAGGGGAAAGACCAGGTCGACACCCCCTTAGTTCCAAACCCTAAAATCATCAAAACTCTCAAATTGGAGGTGTGAATCTGGTCCAAATCGAGAATTGAGCCTAGAATCGTAATCCTCACTGCAAGAGGATTCTAAGGTATGTGAAATTTGATGAAATCTATCAACTTGAAATTCTCATGATTTTGAAAATCTGAAATTAGATGCTTGCATGTGTGTTATTTGGTTAGATTAAAGTTGATTAGGTGTTTAGAAGTAAAACCTAGCTAACTATTTGAGAAATCATGACCAAATTCAGAAAGTTCCATGAACACCTTGAAGGTGGGTTGTGGGTTTTACATGATGATGATGAACACTAGGGTTAAGAAGGGATATTCTAGTGTAATTTGATCTTAGAGAAAGTAATTTCAGAAAAATATGATGTTAATTGCTATATGAGGGCCTTATTGATGATTAAGCTAGCTAATTAGCAAATTATAAACTTGAATGTGAAGATATAAAATTCTGCCCTTAAAGTGTTTGATAAAATGCCTCAAAGAAGGCTTGAAATTTAATTGTTAAGTTAAAAACGCATAATAGTGATGTAAGGTAAAATGTGCGTTATGTATATGAAACAATGAGTTCTAAACATAAAATGATTGAACTCTATAGGAAAGGAAGCCGGGTCATCTAGCGGACAAACCGGTGGGGATGCACGTATGAAAGGCTTGCTTTAAAGGTATGTAACTTGACCCGTTACATTTAGTAGATTGGATGATTCTAATGTGTAAATTGAAACTTTGAATAAGAGTTGTTTGAATTAAGTGATGAAGACGTTATATTGTTTAATTGATTAAAATTTGGTAGGTACTCGTTGGTAGTCGTTATATAGGAGGATTCCTTAGACGAGCCAAACGGGTCGAATAAACAAGTAAAACATGATTAACGTTCCGGGATTTGTTGGATTGTTCTTTGATATTGGATAATATATATGACATGTTAGAAATACTAGAATTTGATGCGGTGGGTTGTTAGAAATACGAATTCCGAGAGTTGGGTTCCAATGAACAAGCCAAACAACACATGGTTTTCCAGGACCTACCGTAAATTACGGTTGTACCGTAATTTACGGTAGAAGTCAGACATGTTACGGTAGATCACTACTGATTTACGGTGACCAAGGATTCCCAAAACTCACCGTAAATTACGGTAACACCGTAATTTACGGTGGATCCAGAAATCCTTAAATTGTTTTAAATTTTATTATACGTCTAAGTCTTATGTTTTTAAGCCAAACTAATGTGATTGGTTTTGACCCTAGGTGTTTAGATGGATCGTACGGATGGTGATCAAGCAATGACGAAAGAACCAAACACAACTTTTGAAGCTTCCGCTATGTGTCAATAATTTTGTTCATGGGTTGTATCTAAATACTCAAACAACTTTCTAATGTTCTAATTTGGTCAAGTGTTGACTATGTTTTATGATACTTCTAAAACTTATGTAAATCTAGTATCTTTTGGTATAATTATGTATAAATCTAGTCATTAATTCTAGCTAAAATTTAAGGGTGTTACAAGTTGGTAATCAGAGCTCAAGGTTGTCAATAAGTGTTCGGTTCAAGCTTGATCGATCGTCCGGTAAGAATTAACTTGTTTTGTTAATAAATTATGTGCTATGTATAGAATGAGAAATGAACAATATGCATGAAAAGAGTGTGTAAGCTCACTCAAAAACAAGAAATGCATGAAATAAGAATGATCAAATCAAGTTACGGACTTGATTGAATAGAAACAAGAATTATTAAATCAAGTTACGGACATGATTGAATAGAAACAAGAATTATTAAATCAAGTTACGGACTTGATTGAATAGAAACAAGAATTATTAAATCAAGTTACGAACTTGATTGAATTAAAACAAGAATGATTAAATCAAGTTACGAACTTGATTAAATCAAAACAAGTAAAGCATGTGTTATAAATGGAATGTTTAACAATCTATGTAAACATTTCAGAAATCGAGATGGCTGATGGAGGCAATGATAATGCGGTGCCAAGAGTCACCGAACAAGTGAGGGAAGTGATTGCCGAAGAGGTTGGAAAGGCGATCGAAAACAGTTTGTCGGGCTTTATTGATAAAATCCAAAACACGGTTTTATCAATAGTAGAAGATAGAATCAAGAAACTAGAAGAAGATTCAAATGTAGCAAAGGAAAAGCGTGGAGGACGAAAGCCTTGTTCATACAAGGAATTCATGGCTTGTAAACCACCAACATATAATGGGGAGGTTGACCCGATAGTGTGCCAATGATGGCTAAGTGACATCGAAGGGGTATTCGAGAGAACCCATTGTGACGAAGAAGACTACGTAGCTTATGGTACGGGTCAACTAAGGAGTCAAGCGAAAGATTGGTGGGATAACAAAAAGAAGGAGATTGGAAGTGAAGCGGTTAAGGCCATGACTTGGGAGGAGTTTAAGACGCCGTTTCTTAAACACCATAGTCCCAAGGCGGTCGTAAATAAAATCAAGGAAGAGTTCATGCAACTCAGACACAAAGGTGAATCCATAGACAAGATCACGGGGATGTTTATGGACAAGATGAAGTTCTGTGATGAATTGATAACGAATGAAGAGCAAAAGGTCTATTATTATCATAACATGTTAAGCGCGGAATATAGAGAGTTCATAACCCCTTCAAAGTACGAGACCCTTACCGAGATTGTCAATGCTGCTCGGGAAAGGGAGATCGAATTGAAAAAGAGTATAGAACGGGGTGAACGAAGGGCACTAGATGTGAATCCAAGCCCTACCAAGAAAGCAAGAACGAATGAAACAGCAAAGAGATCAGATGCTAAAGGTAGTACACCAGGTTGCAAAATTTGTGGGAAAAATCATAAGGGTGAATGCCGATACAAGGATAAGCCTTGTCCTATATGCAAGAAAACGGGACATATGGCTATGTCATGCCCGGAGAAAGTGACGGTTTGTTACAACTGTTATCGAACGGGTCACAAGAAGTCGGAATGCCCGGAACTGGTTGGAAAGAAGGATGGGCAAGAACCGAAAGGTGAAGCCCCGAAAGCAAAGGCAAGATCTTTCCAACTAACTGCTGCAGAAGCGAAGATTGAACCTGACGTGGTCTCAGGTATATTTGCTGTAAATTCAATTCCCGCACACGTGTTATTTGATACGGGTGCGAATAAATCCTTTGTTTCATATGGGTTTATTCGACATCCTTCATTTATTCTAACAAAATTACCTGTGCCTTTAGAAGTAGAGATAGGTAATAACAAAAGCTTTATTGTTTGTGATGTATGTGAAAATTGTAAACTGAGCATCGATGATGAAGAATATCTGATAAATCTAATCCCGATGTCGATGGGAGAATTCCAAGTAGTCGTGGGGATGGATTGGCTATCTCAATACCATGCAAAGGTCGTGTGTTTTCGCAAAGAGATAAAACTAACATCTCCGAGCGGAAAACACGTCACCATTTATGGCGAAAAACGAGGCAACCCCATAGTATGTTCGATGTTGAAAGCTCACAAGCTCATGAAGCGAGGATGCAAGGCATTCATAATTTATGCAAATGAGACCGAGAAAGAATCACGGAAGATTGGAGATGTACCGGTAGTACGAGATTATGAAGATGTTTTTCCGGAAGATTTACCGGGGATACCGCCTGAACGGGAAGTAGAGTTCGGGATCGAATTGATTCCGGGCGCGAAACCTGTGGCAAAAGCCCCGTACCGACTTGCACCGTCGGAATTACAAGAGCTAATGTCCCAAATTCAAGATTTGCTTGACAAGGGATTTATAAGGCCGAGTGTGTCTCCTTGGGGCGCACCGGTGTTGTTTGTGAGAAAGAAGGACGGGAGCATGCGCATGTGTATCGATTATCGGGAGTTAAACAAACTCACGGTAAAGAACCGATACCCGCTCCCGAGGATAGATGACTTATTTGACCAACTACAAGGCGCGAGTTGGTTTTCAAAAATTGACCTTAGGTCGGGGTATCACCAACTAAAGGTCAAAGAAGAAGATGTGCCGAAGACGGCTTTTCGCACAAGATACGGACATTACGAATTTCTCGTAATGTCATTTGGGCTAACAAATGCGCCCGCGGCTTTCATGGACCTCATGAACCGGGTTTGCAAGCCAATGTTGGATAAGTCGGTCATCGTGTTTATCGATGATATCTTGGTGTACTCGAAAAATGAAGCTGAACACGCACACCACTTACAAGAAGTGTTAGAGACACTTAGACGAGAGAAGTTATATGCAAAATTCTCTAAATGTGCCTTTTGGTTACGAGAGGTACAATTTCTCGGCCATGTCATAAATGCCGACGGAGTTTTGGTGGATCCGTCAAAGATAGAGGCGGTGTCAAAATGGAATCCTCCGAAGAACCCTTCGGAAATTAGAAGCTTCCTGGGGCTTGCTGGATATTATAGGAGATTCATTCAAGATTTCTCCAAGATTGCATCGCCGCTAACAAAGTTAACCCAAAAGAAAGCAAAGTTTATTTGGGGAGTCGATCAAGAAAAAGCGTTTCGGACGCTAAAAGAAAGGCTAACTCAAGCTCCGGTACTGACATTGCCGGACGGAGTCGAAGACATGGTGGTTTATTCGGATGCTTCATTATCGGGGCTCGGTTGCGTGTTGATGCAACGGGGCAAGGTAATAGCCTATGCCTCGAGACAATTGAAGATACACGAGAAGAAATACCCCACGCACGATCTCGAGTTGGCAGCGGTGGTATTTGCATTAAAAATATGGAGGCATTACTTGTATGGGGTAAAATGCACCATATTCACTGTAACAGCTGTGTCATTTCAACCATCAAACAAATACCCAACCAGTGAAATATTGTATTTCATACTTGGGATTTGTAAAAATATGTGTATCGTTTACACATATCAATTCTTGTTCGATTTCAAACACTATATCGCTTTCTGGAAGGTTATACGCGCACTGATGCGTAAATATAACCAGTTTAATCCAACGAACACTCCGGAATAGTGAAATAGGCTTAACATACCTTAAATAACCTTTACATAACTTAGAAATAAGTTTTGAAGGCTTTGGTATGGCAAAAACAAGTTAATTCGCTTACAGGGACTAAAGTTGACAAACTGCGAAAGTATGCCAATTTGAACTGTAACAGACATTCCGGAACATGACCATAAGTTAAACATACCATAAATATCCTTTACATAGCTTAGAAATAGGCTTTGAGGGGTTCGGTGTGCTAAAATAAACTTTTGTGTCATTCAGGGACTAAAAGTGTCAAAAAGTGCACAAGTTTGCATTTACCGGGGATACCGCCTGAACGGGAAGTAGAGTTCGGGATCGAATTGATTCCGGGCGCGAAACCTGTGGCAAAAGCCCCGTACCGACTTGCACCGTCGGAATTACAAGAGCTAATGTCCCAAATTCAAGATTTGCTTGACAAGGGATTTATAAGGCCGAGTGTGTCTCCTTGGGGCGCACCGGTGTTGTTTGTGAGAAAGAAGGACGGGAGCATGCGCATGTGTATCGATTATCGGGAGTTAAACAAACTCACGGTAAAGAACCGATACCCGCTCCCGAGGATAGATGACTTATTTGACCAACTACAAGGCGCGAGTTGGTTTTCAAAAATTGACCTTAGGTCGGGGTATCACCAACTAAAGGTCAAATAAGAAGATGTGCCGAAGACGGCTTTTCGCACAAGATACGGACATTACGAATTTCTCGTAATGTCATTTGGGCTAACAAATGCGCCCGCGGCTTTCATGGACCTCATGAACCGGGTTTGCAAGCCAATGTTGGATAAGTCGGTCATCGTGTTTATCGATGATATCTTGGTGTACTCGAAAAATGAAGCTGAACACGCACACCACTTACAAGAAGTGTTAGAGACACTTAGACGAGAGAAGTTATATGCAAAATTCTCTAAATGTGCCTTTTGGTTACGAGAGGTACAATTTCTCGGCCATGTCATAAATGCCGACGGAGTTTTGGTGGATCCGTCAAAGATAGAGGCGGTGTCAAAATGGAATCCTCCGAAGAACCCTTCGGAAATTAGAAGCTTCCTGGGGCTTGCTGGATATTATAGGAGATTCATTCAAGATTTCTCCAAGATTGCATCGCCGCTAACAAAGTTAACCCAAAAGAAAGCAAAGTTTATTTGGGGAGTCGATCAAGAAAAAGCGTTTCGGACGCTAAAAGAAAGGCTAACTCAAGCTCCGGTACTGACATTGCCGGATGGAGTCGAAGACATGGTGGTTTATTCGGATGCTTCATTATCGGGGCTCGGTTGCGTGTTGATGCAACGGGGCAAGGTAATAGCCTATGCCTCGAGACAATTGAAGATACACGAGAAGAAATACCCCACGCACGATCTCGAGTTGGCAGCGGTGGTATTTGCATTAAAAATATGGAGGCATTACTTGTATGGGGTAAAATGCACCATATTCACTGTAACAGCTGTGTCATTTCAACCATCAAACAAATACCCAACCAGTGAAATATTGTATTTCATACTTGGGATTTGTAAAAATATGTGTATCGTTTACACATATCAATTCTTGTTCGATTTCAAACACTATATCGCTTTCTGGAAGGTTATACGCGCACTGATGCGTAAATATAACCAGTTTAATCCAACGAACACTCCGGAATAGTGAAATAGGCTTAACATACCTTAAATAACCTTTACATAACTTAGAAATAAGTTTTGAAGGCTTTGGTATGGCAAAAACAAGTTAATTCGCTTACAGGGACTAAAGTTGACAAACTGCGAAAGTATGCCAATTTGAACTGTAACAGACATTCCGGAACATGACCATAAGTTAAACATACCATAAATATCCTTTACATAGCTTAGAAATAGGCTTTGAGGGGTTCGGTGTGCTAAAATAAACTTTTGTGTCATTCAGGGACTAAAAGTGTCAAAAAGTGCACAAGTTTGCATTTTCGCGCATAACTTACGTTCTGAATACATCTGGACATCCAAAAATTTATGTAAGCATGACTATATTATATTTTAGTGTTCACCATAAGAAAAATCCATTCGTCGCATCATTTGGATCGTTTTTCGCGTTTGTGCGCATTCCGTCGTAATTAAGCGAACATCGCGACCGTACGGCCAAACGAACCGACATCCGAGATATTTTTGAGCATGTTTTAAGTTCCCAATACTTTAAATTCATTTTAGATCTTTGAAATGGGGTTAACGGGGCTTAAACGCGTCAAAAATACATCAAAAACCAAGTTTAGGGGCTGCAGGGACCAAAACTGTAATTCTGCCAAACTTGTTGCCTTACGGACCTCAACACTATCAGTGTTACGGTCCGTAAGCTTATGTCTGCACATCAGAAACTTCTAATCCAGCTGTTAACAGCTGTTACCCACTCCTAATCACTTTGCCACATGTTGATCTCTTATGGTGAGTGACCAAATGAGCCACCATAAGGTTCCGACAAGTGTACGCGTGAGATTAAGGCACGATATTCGACAAACGATCCTAACGGTGGACCGTTTACTATAAATACCCACCCCCCTTTGGCTTAAAAACCCACAAATCTAATCATTTGGGCTCTAAGTTGGAACCTTCGTTTCATACCTGAGCTATTTTGATCTGGGTTAGCATTCGGGGACCCTTCGTAAGTATTCTTTCGTTCTTTTCCTTATTTTTACTGCTTTTCGAGTCAGAAAGTCAAACTTTGTTTGACTTTCAGCGTTGACCAGTAATGGTCAATGCGAAGTTCGTAGGAACTTCGCAACGTGAGTGTAATCACGTTGGTTATAGTCCCTTGGGACTATGCCCACTGATTACCACGTTGTCTAGAGTCGTAGGGTAGGCGATCTAATAAATCGCCTATACCTTCGAACCCGACCCAGTTTGGTCGATCATTAGGATCCGACCAAACACATTAGGTGACCATAGTAGGTAGGGAATAACCTTCCGAGGTTATACCCTATGGTCACATCGTTTAAGTAGTTGTATGATAGGTAGTTTATATGCCTTAGGTAAATTACCAGAATACCCTTTGCATGTATAATTGGTAATTAAGCATATGTAACCTAAACCTTTGTCATATAACTGATTATTAAACATGTTTAGGCATATAATACTTGTCATAGGACTAGTTAGGCGGTCCGAACGCGTTTCACGCGAACGACGCGTTAAAGTAGCATAAGTTACCTTAATGGGTCGCGATGGGTCGATAACACTTAGGTTAAGTTTCATTTAGTATATAGGCTTTGTTAAACCAAATGACACGAGTCTCTACACTCGTTTGGTTTACAAACCCTAATGCTACCCGATCTTCCGATTTAGGTCCGGTTTATTAACATAGTTACCTATACTAGGTGCCGTTTGATATCCGCGATCTCTAGCATTGTTTAGTTGTCACTCAAGGACTACTGAGCAATCTCAGGTGAGTACATAGACCCCTCTTTTACTGTTTTTCCAAACTGTTTTGGGGTGGAACACATGTGCCTACTTGTTACTTTCATGCTTTCCTGTTTTAAACATCATATACTGCTATGTTCGTTAGTACATTATAGTACATGATTTCAATACACTTTATGCTATGTATGTCCATTATGTGCATACTTAGTACATCGTTTTTCATTGCTTTTCTGTTGCATATGCTTATCCAGCATATGAACACATTATACTACATATTGAACCGTTGTAATCATTTGACTGTGATCCGTTGATATCTGTGAACCGTTTGTATCTGTGAACCGTGTGAACCGTATTTGACATAGACATTTCGGCATAGACATTTTAACATGATTGACATTTGATCATGCATTTCCCACAAAACATAACTTTGATTTAAACCAAGTTTTACTTCAATACTTTGTTTTTGTGTATATGGTTTAGTTGAGACATTTCACTTGCCATACATGATATTTTGACATAGACATTTGACATGGATATTTGACATAGACATTTGACATGGATATTTGACATAGACATTTTGACATTGGTTTGGTTTGATTAAGTGATTAAGTAACGATGCGTGTGTAATATGATACAAGCATGGTGGATACGCCGCTGGTACTTCCTATATATAAGTGTTTGTATGGTATTACATATTGTAGCGTTATTTGAATCATTTCAGTTTGATACATATAACATTTTATACAAATAACATACTTTTCACAAGACATTGTTTTACAAACAACTTATCTTATACAAATCCATTTTTCTATGGTTATTCATTTAACCATACATTATTCATTTTTTTATACATATCATCTGAACTCATTGTTTTTCAAATGATTTACAAAACAAAGCAAATTACAAGGTTCATGACTAAACATTTTCTCAAACATAAGTCATGGAACCTATTTTCACAAAACCTATGTATCTCACAGGCATTTTTATGCTGACGTACCTATTTTCACATGTGTTTTTCAGGAACTGTTGCATAAGATGATCAAGATACATATAGGCAGACTTGGGCTTTAGTGACAATAAAAGATGCAAGACTAGTTAATTATGTTGTTTTTCCTTGTTTGATTAGACATTGTAATACTTTTAATCAATAAAACGAAACTTCAATTGCCATGGATTTGAAACAATTAATTCTGTTACAACACTCCCCGATGTTTCCGCCACGTTTTGTATGTTCCACGTGGTCGGGGTGTGACAGAAAAGATGGTATCAGAGCCAATGGTTATAGGGAATTAGGTTATTAGTAATTAGTAATGCTTTGACCTAGTCTATAACCTTCTTAGGACCCTAACGCGAGTTTACTTGCGTTTAGTCATAAAACAATACTGTCACCTATCCTTAGGCGACGACCACAACAAGAACATAATTTTCGTAACCGCTTTGAAAACTAATCATCTGTTCTAGGATGATTTATTGTAAGGTTTTGAACCCTCTGTTATAAGGTTTTGAACCCCTTTGAGTTTTCAAAAAATCTCGTCAAGGTTTTGGGTTTTAAATAATGTGAACACGTGCAAACTGGAAGGGTGAATGCCTGTATTCTGGGTTTTCTGTCTAGGCAAGCACTTCGTATACATCTCATCAGACGCGAGACCAGTTGTGCTTACCTGGGAATTCTTGGGATGAGTGTTCACTTATAGGCGAGCATATCTCCGCAATACATTATTTTTGACCTATTTACTTTTCACCGGGACGTTTGTTGCTTTGTAGTAACAAACAAATGACCATTATCCTTGCTTTCATCAGATTTGTTTCATCTCATTCTTTTCGTCTAATCCTCTCACTCGTTTCATTTCATGTTTCCTCTTTTAGAATGCCTCCTCGACGCGAAAGCCAGATAGCGACTGCCGAATTGGCAGAAATCATTGCGCAGCAAATGGCTGCTCAATTCCCAAACCTCTTTGCTCAATGGAATCAAGCCAACAACAACAACAATGGTCCATGCAATTTCAAGAGTTTTAACTCGGCGAAACCACTCAAGTTTAGTGGTTCTGAGGGAGCGACTGGGCTTCTTCAATGGTTCGAGAGCATTGAGAATACTTTCCGCCATGTGCAGTGTCCTGACAATCGCAAGGTCGAGTTTGCTTCGAGTGTGTTCCAGAAGAGAGCCCTTACGTGGTGGAATGGGGTTATGAGAGATCGTGGTGCAAAAGTTGCTCTAGCACAGACATGGGCCGAACTTAGGGATCTCATGATGAAGGAGTTTTGTCCTCGTCACGAGATCAGGGCTTTGGAAAGGGAATTTGATGATCTTAAGCAAGACAGCGGTGAGCATCGAGCCTACACGGACCGTTATGAGGAGTTAAGTCTGTTATGCCCAAACATGGTCACGCCTTTGGATAAGGCGATCGAAAAGTACATTGATGGCCTTCCCGACTCAATACAAGACATTTTGACTGGTAGCAACCCTACTACTGTTAGGCAGGCCATTGAGTTATCTGCAACCTTGACTGAATCGCAGATCAGGAAACGTAAGCTTTTCCGAAAGGGTGACAAGAAACTGGTCGAGGAATCGAAACCAATCGAGGAATCAAAGACCATGGATGAACAGACTGGATCCTCTAAGAAGTCAAAGAAGCGAAAGGCTTCTCAGAACTTCGCCGTGGTCGCTCACAATGATCAAGCCGTCCCCAACCAACCAGCTCAACCCCCTGCCAGGAAACCCTACAAAGGAACTGCACCCTTGTGCAACCAATGTGGCCTACATCATCATGCTGGTGTGAAGTGCCGCACATGCCAAGTTTGCGGACTTATAGGTCATACAGCGAGGGTTTGCCCAACAGCAGCAGCACCAAATCAGATTAACAACAATCCTGCTCAAGCTCGTTTCCCACTGGGATCTTGCTACAACTGTGGCGAGATGGGCCATTTTAGTAGAAATTGCCCAAGACTTGCTGATGCAAATCCAGCGCAGGGATGAGTATCTGACCGACAGAAGATAACGCTGTTTAGAAAATAATCGAGCCTTGTGTATTATTTTCTTTTATCACAATCTATGAAACAGTTGTTGTTATAGTTGTTTATAAATAAATCTTTCATTTACATTTCAATATGTTTATGTGGTTGCATGTATAAACATATCCCCTACAATACCGACAATCAAGGAACCGCATTCCTTGAAGAACAGACTACTTCCAAATTTCTTCCCTTGTATAATCTCTTGCGTTTCCATGAAAATCCTAAGTACCCGTTTCTTCCAAGAGAAACGATGTACGAGGCGCCAAGTTAATAGCAATCAATAACAAGAAAATAACAATTAAACAATTATGTGGTTATGTACTTATGTGTTATCCTTTATGTGTCATGTGATCCAATTTATGTTATTCAAATCCTCGTAAAATCTTATCTTTGTGCAAGAGATTCATAATAGGATACCCAAAGGTACTACTTAAATCCTTAATGGACTTCTACGTTGTAGTTAAAGTCCCTTGGATTATAATGTACTACTTCATAATTAGACCCCTTTAGTGGTCTAGTTAAACAGATTGATCCAAAAATCTGGTTAGGGATATCATGTGATGATATAGCTGAAAGGACTCCTTAGTGGCCTAATTAAGAAGATCCTCTGTTGATCTAATTAAAAGGACCCTATGGTAGTCTAGTCACTCTCATCTCAGGTTTGATATCTTTCCCCACAACATTTCAAAACAAACTGTGCGGACTGTGCAAGGAATTACGTAATTATGGATGCATACATAATTATGGAATTTAGTGCACAGAAATCACAGCAAGTTCTATCATGTATCAAGAGTTAACCCTATTCATTTCCAATTCTGATGAAGCATCCGTTGAGGAAAAATGAACTAGCTATTCATTTTTCACTTCTGAAGAATATCCGTTGAGGAAATGAATATCCGTTGTTTATCTTTTCATTTCCATTCTGAAGAATAACCGTTGAGGAAAATGAATTATCCATTCATTTTCGTTCTAAATAATATCCGTTGTGGAAATGAATATCCGTTGTTTATCTTTTCATTTCCATTCTGAAGAATAACCGTTGAGGAAAATGAATTATCCATTCATTTTGGTTCTAAAGAATATCCGTTGAGGAAATGAATATCCGTTGTTTATCTTTTCATTTCCATTCTGAAGAATAACCGTTGAGGAAAATGAATTATCCATTCATTTTCGTTCTAAAGAATATCCGTTGAGGAAATGAATATCCGTTGATTTTTCTTTCATTTCAAATTCTGAAGAACAAACCGTTGAGGAAAATGACCCCGTTTGTTCATTTTCGTTCTGAAGAATATCCGTTGAGAGAAATGAATATCCGTTGATTTTTCTTTCATTTCAAATTCTGAAGAACAAACCGTTGAGGAAAATGACCCCGTTTGTTCATTTTCGTTCTGAAGAATATCCGTTGAGAGAAATGAATATCCGTTGATTTTTCTTTCATTTCAAATTCTGAAGAACAAACCGTTGAGGAAAATGACCCCGTTTGTTCATTTTCGTTCTGAAGAATATCCGTTGAGAGAAATGAATATCCGTTGATTTTTCTTTCATTTCAAATTCTGAAGAACAAACCGTTGAGGAAAATGACCCCGTTTGTTCATTTTCGTTCTGAAGAATATCCGTTGAGAGAAATGAATATCCGTTGATTTTTCTTTCATTTCAAATTCTGAAGAACAAACCGTTGAGGAAAATGACCCCGTTTGTTCATTTTCGTTCTGAAGAATATCCGTTGAGAGAAATGAATATTCGTTGATTTTTTTCTTTCATTTCAAATTCTGAAGAACAAACCGTTGAGGAAAATGACCCCGTTTGTTCATTTTCGTTCTGAAGAATATCCGTTGAGAGAAATGAATATCCGTTGATTTTTCTTTCATTTCAAATTCTGAAGAACAAACCGTTGAGGAAAATGACCCCGTTTGTTCATTTTCGTTCTGAAGAATATCCGTTGAGAGAAATGAATATCCGTGGATTATTCCTTCATTCCCATTTCTGGCAAAGAATCCGTTGAGAAAGAATGAATCATCCATTCATTTTCACTTCTGAAGAATATCCGTTGAGGGAAATGTATATCCGTTTAGTTAATTCCTTTATTTTCCATTTCCGAAGAACCCGTTGAAGAAAATGACTCTGTTCGTTCATTTTCGCTTCTGAAAAATATCCGTTGAGGAAAATAATCAGATTATGCTTTACATATCTTTGATGACTATTTGAAACAAAGTCATAGACAGACTCCTACGAATTAATTTCGGGACGAAATTTCCTAAAGTAGGGGAGACTGTAACACCTGTGTCATTTCAACCATCAAACAAATGCCCAACCAGTGAAATATTGTATTTCATACTTGGGATTTGTAAAAATATGTGTATCGTTTACACATATCAATTCTTGTTCGATTTCAAACACTATATCGCTTTCTGGAAGGTTATACGCGCACTGATGCGTAAATATAACCAGTTTAATCCAACGAACACTCCGGAATAGTGAAATAGGCTTAACATACCTTAAATAACCTTTACATAACTTAGAAATAAGTTTTGAAGGCTTTGGTATGGCAAAAACAAGTTAATTCGCTTACAGGGACTAAAGTTGACAAACTGCGAAAGTATGCCAATTTGAACTGTAACAGACATTCCGGAACATGACCATAAGTTAAAGATACCATAAATATCCTTTACATAGCTTAGAAATAGTCTTTGAGGGGTTCGGTGTGCTAAAATAAACTTTTGTGTCATTCAGGGACTAAAAGTGTCAAAAAGTGCACAAGTTTGCATTTTCGCGCATAACTTACGTTCTGAATACATCTGGACATCCAAAAATTTATGTAAGCATGACTATATTATATTTTAGTGTTCGCCATAAGAAAAATCCATTCGTCGCATCATTTGGATCGTTTTTCGCGTTTGTGCGCATTCCGTCGTAATTAAGCGAACATCGCGACCGTACGGCCAAACGAACCGACATCCAAGATATTTTTGAGCATGTTTTAAGTTCCCAATACTTTAACTTCATTTTAGATCTTTGAAATGGGGTTAACGGGGCTTAAACGCGTCAAAAATACATCAAAAACCAAGTTTAGGGGCTGCAGGGACCAAAAGTGTAATTCTGCCAAACTTGTTGCCTTACGGACCTCAACACTATCAGTGTTACGGTCTGTAAGCTTATGTCTGCACATCAGAAACTTCTAATCCAGCTGTTAACAGCTGTTACCCACTCCTAATCACTTTGCCACATGTTGATCTCTTATGGTGAGTGACCAAATGAGCCACCATAAGGTTCCGACAATTGTACGCGTGAGATTAAGGCACGATATTCGACAAACGATCCTAACGGTGGACCGTTTACTATAAATACCCACCCCCCTTTGGCTTAAAAACCCACAAATCTGATCATTTGGGCTCTAAGTTGGAACCTTCGTTTCATACCTGAGCTATTTTGATCTGGGTTAGCATTCGGGGACCCTTCGTAAGTATTCTTTCGTTCTTTTCCTTATTTTTACTGCTTTTCGAGTCAGAAAGTCAAACTTTGTTTGACTTTCAGCGTTGACCAGTAATGGTCAATGCGAAGTTCGTAGGAACTTCGCAACGTGAGTGTAATCACGTTGGTTATAGTCCCTTGGGACTATGCCCACTGATTACCACGTTGTCTAGGGTCGTAGGGTAGGCGATCTAATAAATCGCCTATACCTTCGAACCCGACCCAGTTTGGTCGATCATTAGGATCCGACCAAACACATTAGGTGACCATAGTAGGTAGGGAATAACCTTCCGAGGTTATACCCTATGGTCACATCGTTTAAGTAGTTGTATGATAGGTAGTTTATATGCCTTAGGTAAATTACCAGAATACCCTTTGCATGTATAATTGGTAATTAAGCATATGTAACCTAAACCTTTGTCATATAACTGATTATTAAACATGTTTAGGCATATAATACTTGTCATAGGACTAGTTAGGCGGTCCGAACGCGTTTCACGCGAACGACGCGTTAAAGTAGCATAAGTTACCTTAATGGGTCGCGATGGGTCGATAACACTTAGGTTAAGTTTCATTTAGTATATAGGCTTTGTTAAACCAAATGACACGAGTCTCTACACTCGTTTGGTTTACAAACCCTAATGCTACCCGATCTTCCGATTTAGGTCCGGTTTATTAACATAGTTACCTATACTAGGTGCCGTTTGATATCCGCGATCTCTAGCATTGTTTAGTTGTCACTCAAGGACTACTGAGCAATCTCAGGTGAGTACATAGACCCCTCTTTTACTGTTTTTCCAAACTGTTTTGGGGTGGAACACATGTGCCTACTTGTTACTTTCATGCTTTCCTGTTTTAAACATCATATACTGCTATGTTCGTTAGTACATTATAGTACATGATTTCAATACACTTTATGCTATGTATGTCCATTATGTGCATACTTAGTACATCGTTTTTCATTGCTTTTCTGTTGCAAATGCTTATCCAGCATATGAACACATTATACTACATATTGAACCGTTGTAATCATTTGACTGTGATCCGTTGATATCTGTGAACCGTTTGTATCTGTGAACCGTGTGAACCGTATTTGACATAGACATTTCGGCATAGACATTTTAACATGATTGACATTTGATCATGCATTTCCCACAAAACATAACTTCGATTTAAACCAAGTTTTACTTCAATACTTTGTTTTTGTGTATATGGTTTAGTTGAGACATTTCACTTGCCATACATGATATTTTGACATAGACATTTGACATGGATATTTGACATAGACATTTGACATGGATATTTGACATAGACATTTTGACATTGGTTTGGTTTGATTAAGTGATTAAGTAACGATGCGTGTGTAATATGATACAAGCATGGTGGATACGCCGCTGGTACTTCCTATATATAAGTGTTTGTATGGTATTACATATTGTAGCGTTATTTGAATCATTTCAGTTTGATACATATAACATTTTATACAAATAACATACTTTTCACAAGACATTGTTTTACAAACAACTTATCTTATACAAATCCATTTTTCTATGGTTATTCATTTAACCATACATTATTCATTTTTTTATACATATCATCTGAACTCATTGTTTTTCAAATGATTTACAAAACAAAGCAAATTACAAGGTTCATGACTAAACATTTTCTCAAACATAAGTCATGGAACCTATTTTCACAAAACCTATGTATCTCACAGGCATTTTTATGCTGACGTACCTATTTTCACATGTGTTTTTCAGGAACTGTTGCATAAGATGATCAAGATACATATAGGCAGACTTGGGCTTTAGTGACAATAAAAGATGCAAGACTAGTTAATTATGTTGTTTTTCCTTGTTTGATTAGACATTGTAATACTTTTAATCAATAAAACGAAACTTCAATTGCCATGGATTTGAAACAATTAATTCTGTTACAACACTCCCCGATGTTTCCGCCACGTTTTGTATGTTCCACGTGGTCGGGGTGTGACATTCACCGACCACAAGAGTCTGAAATACTTCTTCGATCAGAAGGAGTTAAATATGCGACAAAGGCGATGGCTGGAAACGGTGAAGGACTATCATTGTGAGATACACTATCACCCCGGAAAGGAAAATGTGGTAGCGGATGCTCTAAGCAGAAAAGCGGACTATGTCCCAATACGAGTGAGGTCGATGCAACTCGTGGTAACCTCGGGTATACTTGAACGTATTCGAGAAGCGCAATTAGAAGCAGTAAAAGAAGAGAATTGGAAGAAGGAAAGAATAATTGGGCAGTTGAAAGACTTGTCGGATGGGAATCACGGGTTAAAGACTCGATCCGGAAGGATATGGGTCCCACATACCTGTGGAGTAAAGGCGCTTCTACTTGATGAAGCTCATAAATCCCGTTATTCAATTCATCCGATTCGTGAGACTTATACGTCAGAAAAGATGTCAGAAGTCTATACCAATGAAATCATAGCACGTCATGGAGTGCCGGTGTCCATCGTGTCTGATAGGGATACCCGGTTTACTTCGAATTTCTGGCGTGATTTCCAAGAACAAATGGGGACCAAATTGTTCATTAGCACTGCGTACCATCCTCAAACAAATGGACAAAGTGAAAGAACGATACAAATATTGGGAGACATGCTACGGGAGTGTATAATCGACTTTGGAGGCAGTTGGGATGTTCACCTACCGTTAGTCGAGTTTTCGTATAACAACAGTTACCAATCTAGTATTAAAATGGCACCATACGAACTGCTTTACGGTAGGAAGTGTCGAACCCCGGTTTGTTGGGGTGAAGTGGGTCCACGTGAACTCGCCCACCAAGACATAGTACGAGCCACGAACGAAAAGTTCGATAAAGTTCGGGCACACTTGAAAGCGGCTCAAGACAGGCAAAAGGCGTATGTTGATAAAAGGAAAAGGCCAATTGAATTTCAAGTCGGTGACATGGTCATGCTAAAAGTGTCCCCATGGAAAGGCGTTATTAGATTTAGAAAGAAGGGGAAGTTAAGCCCAAGGTTTATCGGGCCATTTAAAATTATCGGGAGAGTTGGCAAGGTAGCTTACCGTCTTGAACTACCGGAGTAGCTAAGTGGGATCCATGGCACGTTTCACGTATCTCAATTAAGAAAGTGCCTAGCAGACGAAACGACCTATATCCATTACGATGATATCGAAGTGGATAATAGTCTAAATTATGCGGTAAGACCGGTTGAAATTTTAGACAGAAAGGTCAAACGTTTACGAAATAAACAAATTGAACAAGTCAAGGTTAAATGGGAACATAGAAAGGGTTCGGACACTACGTGGGAGTCCGAAGAGGAGATGCGACGTCTTCACCCTACATTATTTGGTACGTACTTCGGTTTCGGGGACGAAACCCTTTTAAGGGGGGTGGACTTGTAACACCCCGAAAAATATAAAACTTTATATTAGAATTATAAAGTATAAATAAACAAGAATTTACTAACTAGAAATTTTAACCTAATTAGTTAATAGACTAGAAAATAGCTTATGAAGAGGTTAAAGGTTACTAAACAATAAATAGGACAAAGTTGAGGGGTTAAGTTGACATAATTGAAACTTCAAATTTTTTAAAACAAAATAAAATAAACCAAACACCCCCAAAAGAAGTGTTGGTCGATCAGGGGAAAGACCAGGTCGACACCCCCTTAGTTCCAAACCCTAAAATCATCAAAACTCTCAAATTGGAGGTGTGAATCTGGTCCAAATCGAGAATTGAGCCTAGAATCGTAATCCTCACTGCAAGAGGATTCTAAGGTATGTGAAATTTGATGAAATCTATCAACTTGAAATTCTCATGATTTTGAAAATCTGAAATTAGATGCTTGCATGTGTGTTATTTGGTTAGATTAAAGTTGATTAGGTGTTTAGAAGTAAAACCTAGCTAACTATTTGAGAAATCATGACCAAATTCAGAAAGTTCCATGAACACCTTGAAGGTGGGTTGTGGGTTTTACATGATGATGATGAACACTAGGGTTAAGAAGGGATATTCTAGTGTAATTTGATCTTAGAGAAAGTAATTTCAGAAAAATATGATGTTAATTGCTATATGAGGGCCTTATTGATGATTAAGCTAGCTAATTAGCAAATTATAAACTTGAATGTGAAGATATAAAATTCCGCCCTTAAAGTGTTTGATAAAATGCCTCAAAGAAGGCTTGAAATTTAATTGTTAAGTTAAAGACGCATAATAGTGATGTAAGGTAAAATGTGCGTTATGTATATGAAACAATGAGTTCTAAACATAAAATGATTGAACTCTATAGGAAAGGAAGCCGGGTCATCTAGCGGACAAACCGGTGGGGATGCACGTATGAAAGGCTTGCTTTAAAGGTATGTAACTTGACCCGTTACATTTAGTAGATTGGATGATTCTAATGTGTAAATTGAAACTTTGAATAAGAGTTGTTTGAATTAAGTGATGAAGACGTTATATTGTTTAATTGATTAAAATTTGGTAGGTACTCGTTGGTAGTCGTTATATAGGAGGATTCCTTAGACGAGCCAAACGGGTCGAATAAACAAGTAAAACATGATTAACGTTCCGGGATTTGTTGGATTGTTCTTTGATATTGGATAATATATATGACATGTTAGAAATACTAGAATTTGATGCGGTGGGTTGTTAGAAATACGAATTCCGAGAGTTGGGTTCCAATGAACAAGCCAAACAACACATGGTTTTCCAGGACCTACCGTAAATTACGGTTGTACCGTAATTTACGGTAGAAGTCAGACATGTTACGGTAGATCACTACTGATTTACGGTGACCAAGGATTCCCAAAACTCACCGTAAATTACGGTAACACCGTAATTTACGGTGGATCCAGAAATCCTTAAATTGTTTTAAATTTTATTATACGTCTAAGTCTTATGTTTTTAAGCCAAACTAATGTGATTGGTTTTGACCCTAGGTGTTTAGATGGATCGTACGGATGGTGATCAAGCAATGACGAAAGAACCAAACACAACTTTTGAAGCTTCCGCTATGTGTCAATAATTTTGTTCATGGGCTGTATCTAAATACTCAAACAACTTTCTAATGTTCTAATTTGGTCAAGTGTTGACTATGTTTTATGATACTTCTAAAACTTATGTAAATCTAGTATCTTTTGGTATAATTATGTATAAATCTAGTCATTAATTCTAGCTAAAATTTAAGGGTGTTACAGTAAGTTACGGTAAAGTCACAAAATTTTTAAATTTTGTTTAATTGTAAAACCTCAAATTCACTTCGATCGTAGTTCCAATCAAGTATTATTTCCAACTATTCTAACATAAATGTTTATGTAAACATTACAGTTTTAGGTACTCAAAGATTCACGGATGATGATCAAGCAACTTTTGAAGAACCGAACACATACCTTTGAAGCTTCCGCGCATATTGACTTGGTTTAAACAATGTTTATGATGTGAACTGTTTGTTAAACAACTTTTGAAATCTTCTAACTTAGACGTTAGTTGACTATGGTTTTTGTTACTTGTGAACTTCTGTAATGAATGTTTAGGTTACTTAAACAATATTTTAATTGAAATGGTAAAAGCTATTATTAAAATCAAGTAAAATTAGATGGGTGTAACAAGTTGGTAATCAGAGCCTAAGGTTGTCAACAAAGTGTTCGGTTCAAGCTTGATCGATCGTCCGGTAAGAATTAACTTCTTTTGTTAATATATTATGTATTATGTAAAGAATGAGAAACGAACAAATATGCATGAAAAGAGTGTGTAAGCTCACTCAAATACAAGAAATGCATGAAACAAGAATAATTAAATCAAGTTATGAACTTGATTGAATCAAAACAAGAACGATTAAATCAAGTTATGAACTTGATTGAATCAAAACAAGAACGATTAAATCAAGTTATGAACTTGATTGAATCAAAACAAGTAAAGCATGTGTTATAAATGGAATGTTTAACAACCTATGTAAACATTTCAGAAATAGAGATGGCAGATGGAGGTAATGATGATGCGGTGCCAAGAGTCACCGAACAAATGAGGGAAGTGATTGCCGAAGAGGTTGGAAAGGCGATCGAAAACAGTTTGTCGGGCTTTATTGATAAAATTCAAAACACAGTTTTATCAATAGTAGAAGAGAGAATCAAGAAATTGGAAGATGATTCAAATGTAGCAAAGGAAAAGCATGGAGGACGAAAGCCTTGTTCATACAAGGAATTCATGGCCTGTAAACCACCAATATATAATGGGGAGGTTGACCCAATAGTGTGCCAACGATGGCTAAGTGATATCGAAGGGGTATTCGAGAGGACCCATTGTGACGAAGATGACTACGTACGCTATGGTACGGGTCAACTAAGGAGTCAAGCGAAAGATTGGTGGGATAACAAAAAGAGAGAGATCGGTATTGAAGCTGCTAAGGTCATGACTTGGGAAGAATTCAAGACGCCATTCCTTAAGCATCATAGCCCCAAGGCGGTTATGAATAAAATCAAGGAGGAGTTCATGCAACTTAGGCACAAGAGTGAGACCATAGACAAGATTACGGCAACGTTTTTGGATAAAATGAAGTTTTGCGATGATCTAGTGACGAATGAAGAACAAAAGATATACTACTACCATAACATGTTGAGTGCTGAATATAGAGAATTTATCACCCCTTCCAAATACGAGACCCTTACCGAGATCATAAATGCTGCTCGGGAAAGGGAGATCGAACTGAAAAAGAGCATTGAAAGGGGTGAACGGAAAGCACAAGATGTAAACCCAAGCCCTGCTAAGAAGGCACGAACAAACGAAACTGCAAAGAAATCTGATATGAAGGGCGGGTCGCCAAGTTGTAGAATCTGCGGAAAGGGTCATAAAGGCGAATGCCGTTACAAGGATAAGCCTTGTCCCATATGCAAAAAAACGGGACATATGGCTATATCGTGCCCGGAGAAAGTGACGGTTTGTTACAATTGTTATCGAACGGGTCACAAAAAGTCGGAATGCCCGGAACTGGTTGGAAAGAAGGATGGGCAGGACCCGAAAGGTGAAGCCCCAAAAGCAAAGGCAAGATCTTTTCAACTAACCGCCGCAGAAGCAAAGGTTGAACCTGACGTGGTCTCAGGTATATTTGCTGTAAATTCGATTCCTGCACGCGTGTTATTTGATACGGGTGCGAATAAATCCTTTGTTTCATATGGATTTATTCGACATCCTTCATTTGTTCTAACAAAATTACCTGTGCCCTTAGAAGTAGAGATAGGCAATAACAAGAGCTTTATTGTTTGTGATGTATGTAAAAACTGTCAACTGAGCATTGACGACGAAGAATATTTGATAAACCTAATCCCGATGTCAATGGGAGAATTTCAAGTAGTCGTTGGGATGGATTAGCTATCTCAACACCATGCAAAGATCGTGTGTTTTCGTAAAGAGATAAAACTAACATCTCCGAGCGGGAAACACGTCACCATTTATGGCGAAAAAGGAGGCAACCCCATAGTATGCTCAATGTTGAAAGCTCACAAGCTTATGAAGCGAGGATGCAAGGCATTCATGATATACGCTAATGAGCCCGAAAAAGAATCACGAAAGATTGGAGATGTACCGGTAGTACGAGATTATGAAGATGTGTTTCCGAAGGATTTACCGGGGATACCGCCTGAACGGGAAATAGAGTTTGGGATCGAATTGATTCCGGGCGCGAAACCCGTAGCAAAAGCCCCGTACCGACTTGCACCGTCGGAATTACAAGAGTTGATGTCTCAAATCCAAGACCTGCTTGACAAGGGATTCATAAGGCCGAGTGTGTCTCATTGGGGCGCACCGGTGTTGTTCGTGAGAAAGAAAGACGGGAGCATGCGCATGTGTATCGATTACCGGGAGTTAAACAAACTCACGGTAAAGAACCGATACCCGCTCCCGAGGATAAATGATTTATTCGACCAACTACAAGGTGCGAACTGTTTTTCAAAAATTGACCTTAGATCGGGGTATCACCAACTAAAGGTCAAAGAAGAAGATGTGCCAAAGACAGCTTTCCGCACGAGATACGGACATTACGAATTCCTCGTGATGTCATTTGGGCTAACAAACGCACCCGCGGCTTTCATGGACCTCATGAACCGGGTTTGCAAGCCAATGTTGGATAAGTCAGTCATTGTGTTTATTGATGATATCTTAGTGTATTCGAAAAGTGAAGCTGAACACGCACACCACTTACAAGAAGTGTTAGAGACACTTAGACGAGAGAAGTTATATGCAAAATTCTCTAAATGTGCCTTTTGGTTACGAGAGGTACAATTTCTTGGCCATGTCATAAGTGCCGACGGAGTTTTGGTGGATCCGTCGAAAATAGAGGCTGTGTCAAAATGGAATCCCCCAACGAACCCTTCTGAAATTAGAAGCTTTTTGGGGCTTGCGGGATATTATAGGAGATTCATTCAAAATTTCTCCAAGATTGCGTCACCGCTAACAAAGCTAACACGGAAGAAAGAAAAGTTCATTTGGGGTGCCGAACAAGAGAAAGCGTTTCAAACGCTAAAAGAAAAGTTAACTCAAGCTCAGGTATTGACATTGCCGGACGGAGTCGAAGACATGGTGGTTTATTCGGATGCTTCACTATCGGGGCTCGGTTGCGTGTTGATGCAACGGGGCAAGGTAATAGCCTATGCCTCGAGACAATTGAATATACACGAGAAGAAATATCCCACGCACGATCTCGAGTTGGCTGCGGTGGTATTTGCATTAAAAATATGGAGGCATTACTTGTATGGGGTAAAGTGCACCATATTCACCGACCACAAGAGATTGAAATACTTCTTTGATCAGAAGGAGTTAAATATGCGGCAAAGGCGATGGCTGGAAACGGTGAAAGACTACGACTGTGAAATACATTATCACCCCGGAAAGGCTAATGTTGTAGCGGATGCTCTGAGCAGAAAAGCGGACTATGTCCCAATACGAGTAAGATCGATGCAACTCGTGGTGACCTCGGGTATACTTGAACGTATTCGATAGGCGCAATTAGAAGCAATGAAAGAAGAGAATTGGAAGAAAAAAAGAATAATCGGACAGTTGAAAGATTTGTCGGATGGAAATAACGGGTTGAAGACTCGATCCGGAAGGATATGGGTTCCACATACTTGTGGAGTGAAGGCGCTTCTACTTAATGAAGCTCATAAATCCCGTTATTCAATTCATCCGGGTGCAACCAAGATGTACAATGATTTGAAACAAAATTATTGGTGGCCCGGAATGAAGAGGGATGTGGCGAAGTATGTGGAAAAATGTTTGACGTGTTTACAAGTCAAGGTGGAGCACCAGAAACCATATGGCAAACTCCAACCGTTAGAAATTCCGGTTTCGAAATGGGAACATATTACAATGGATCTATTAACCAAATTGCCTAAGACGAATCGTGGTTTCGACGCCATATGGGTAGTGGTGGATAGATTGACGAAAAGTGCTCACTTCATTCCGATTCGTGAGACTTATACGTCAGAAAAGATGTCAGAAGTTTACACTAATGAAATAATAGCACGTCATGGGGTGCCGGTATCCATCGTATCTGATAGGGATACCCGGTTTACTTCAAATTTCTGGCGAGATTTCCAAGAGCAAATGGGAACCAAATTGTTCATTAGCACTGTGTACCATCCTCAAACAGATGGACAGAGTGAAAGAACAATACAAACATTGGGGATATGCTACGGGCGTGTATAATCGACTTTGGAGGCAGTTGGGATGTTCACCTACCGTTAGTCGAGTTTTCGTATAACAACAGTTACCAATCTAGTATTAAGATGGCACCGTACGAAATGCTTTACGGTAGGAAGTGTCGAACTCCGGTATGTTGGGGTGAAGTGGGTCCACGTGAACTCGCCCACGAAGATATAGTACGAGCCACGAATGAAAAGATCAATATAGTTCGGGCACACTTGAAAGCGGGTCAAGACAGGCAAAAGGCGTATGCTGATAAAAGAAATAGGCCAATCGAATTCCAGGTTGGTGACATGGTCATGCTAAAAATTTCCCCATGGAAGGGGGTTATTAGATTCAGAAAAAGGGGGAAGCTAAGCCCGAGGTTTATTGGGCCATTTAAAATTATCGGGAGAGTTGGCAAGGTAGCTTACCGTCTTGAACTACCGGAGGAACTAAGTGGAATCCATGGCACGTTCCACGTGTCACAATTAAGAAAGTGCCTAGCAGACGAAACGGCCTATATCCATTACGATGATATCGAAGTGGATAATAGTCTGAATTATGCGGTGAGACCGGTGGAGATTTTAGACCGAAAGGTCAAACATTTACGAAATAAACAAATTGACCAAGTCAAAGTCAAATGGGAGCATAGGAAAGGTTCGGACACTACATGGGAGTCCGAAGAGGAGATGCGACGTCTTCACCCTACATTATTTGGTACGTACTTCGGTTTCGGGGACGAAACCCTTTTAAGGGGGGTGGACTTGTAACACCCCGAAAATATAAAACTTTATATTGGAACTATAAAGTGTAAATAGACGAGAATTTATTAACTAGGAACTTTTAACCTAGTTAGTTACAAGACTAGAAATAGCCTATAATAGGGTTAAAAACTACTAAATGATATGTTGAACAAAGTAGAGGGGCCTTAGTTGTTAAATTTGAAACTAGAATTAGATAAAAAAAAATTAATAAACCAAACACCCCATTTAGAGGTGCTGGTCGACCAAGAAGGAGCAGGGGGCGACACCCCCATCTTCAAAAACCTAGAACTTCATTAAATCAAACAATTGAAGGCTCAATCCAAGTCGAAATCGAAATTTGAAACTAGAATTGTGATCCTCATCGCAAGAGGATTCTAAGGTATGTAAAATCTGATGAAATCTCTCAACTTGAATTTCTTATGATTTTGGGAAATCTGAAATTAGATGATGCATGTGTGTTATGTGGTTAGATTAGAGTTGATATGGTGTCTAGAAGTGAAATCTAGCCAACTACATGTGAAATCATGACCAAAATTCAGGAAATTCCATGAACACTTTGAAGGTGGGTTGTGGGTTTTACATGATGATGATGAACACTAGGGTTTAGAATGATTGTTCTAGTGTAATTCGATTTTAGAAAGTGATTTCAGAAAAGTATGATGTTTAAATACTATATGAAGGCTTTATTGAAGTTAAGTTAACTAATTAGCAAGCTATAAACATGAATATGAAAGATGTAAGAATTCTGCCCTTATAGTGTTTGTTGAAATGCCTCAAAGAAGGCTTGAAACTGAAATGTTAAGCTAAAAACGCATAATTATGAAGTATGACAAAATATGCGTTATGTATGTAAAACATAGAGTTCTAAACATAAAGTGATTGAACTCTATAGGAAAGGAAGTCGGGGCATCTAGCGGGCAAACCGGTGGGGATGCACGTTTGAAGGGCTTGCATTAAAGGTATGTAACTTGGTTTGTTACATTTGAGTTAAATTTTGTTGACTAGTACGTTTGTAATTGTTTGGTGAATAAAAGTCGAGTTGGAATTAAGCGATGGTGTTCGCTAGTTCGAATAATAGGCCAAGAAATTTGTTAGACCTCATTGGTTGTCATCAAAATTTAAGGAATCCCTTAGATGAGCCAAATGGGTCAAACAACCAATCAAGGCATGGAATGTATTGTAGTACGTTTATTTGGTCTTTGTCAACAATTATAAAAGACCTATTTGATTATGAAAAATCAGTGCATTGGTTGAGGTAAATGAGGAAATTGAGAAAAAGGTTTGGACAAAACAAACAAAATACCAAAAACAGAATGTTACAGCGATTACCGTAAGTTACGGTATCACCGTAACTTACGGTAGATGTCAGGTGCTTACGGTGTGAGTCTTCTGTTTTACGGTGGATCCTTATTGAAAAATTGACCACCGTAACTTACGGTGGAACCGTAAGTTACGGTAAAGTCACAAAATTTTTAAATTTTGTTTAATTGTAAAACCTCAAATTCACTTCGATCGTAGTTCCAATCAAGTATTATTTCCAACTATTCTAACATAAATGTTTATGTAAACATTACAGTTTTAGGTACTCAAAGATTCACGGATGATGATCAAGCAACTTTTGAAGAACCGAACACATACCTTTGAAGCTTCCGCGCATATTGACTTGGTTTAAACAATGTTTATGATGTGAACTGTTTGTTAAACAACTTTTGAAATCTTCTAACTTAGACGTTAGTTGACTATGGTTTTTGCTACTTGTGAACTTCTGTAATGAATGTTTAGGTTACTTAAACGATATTTTAATTGAAATGGTAAAAGCTATTCTTAAAATCAAGTAAAATTAGATGGGTGTAACACTTTCCCCCTGTTGCTTAGAAATGTTTGCTTATGAATTTCTGAGCATGTGCAGAATTTGATTCAAATCAAGAAACAGGGGTTGTTGAAGATTGAAATGTTATTGGCTGCTAACAAAACATGAAGCATCACAACAACAAGATGTGTCTGAGCCAGAAGAACCAGATATGAGTCATCGTCTGATAGTGAGAGTACGTTTGAAGAAGTACATGTGAACTTGCTTGAAAGAGAAGACATTGACAAAGAAAAGAGTTGCTTAGAATCCTCCTCTTGCATTCTTTTTAACAAGATTTTCAAGCAAAGCTGATCGTGATAAGAAGAACAAAGAGCCCAAGTTTCAGAATGAAGACATAAAGTATCTTCCCACATGATGAAGACTTCAGTTTGATAAATACAACATAAACCTAGGGGGATATTGTAAGGCCATATAATAGTGTAGGTTTACGTTTATCTTTATCAAACACAATTATAGGCTATTGGGCTTAGTCTTGTAGTGGGTTAGATAATATTAGAATAAGCCATGTGGGCTAATTAGTGATTTGGGCTTGTTTAGTTAAGAGTGTGCATGTGGGCTTGGCCCAGTCTGTAACTAGGTCACCCTATGTAACTATAAATAGGGTGAACCTAGTTCATTAGAAGGTTGCTGTTCAGTTTATTGTTCTTCTTGTTAGTTTTCGAATTCTTGGTTTGTGTACCAGACAGTTCTCTAGAAACCGTGTGCACTTATTATTCAATCCACTTCGTTCTTGTTCTTATCACTTTCATCAGTATTCCGCATTTTTTATTGTGCTTTTGATATCACGGATTATAGTTTTGGGACTTACAGTTTTCAATGCAGCCACAGGTTCAGTCGGTAAAACAGTATCCGCAGCAGTGGACCCCATAGTTGCAGCAACAACCAACGATGGAACTTGTTTCCGGCCCGTCATCGCCCCAAGTCCAACAACTTCTCTAACGTAAGTAGAACAATAAGGTTTGTCTTTTGAAAGTTGAAAGCAATGACCAATTACGTGTATGTTAGAATGATATCCCCTTAAAATTTGCAACTCCGAGGGAATGTTGCTGCTCGGACGTCATTCTGCTGCGATTTTAGTTTTCCACATTGTGTAGTTGTCTATAAGTTTTGTTCATGTGTCTTTTTGTTTTTGAATTTCATTTTTTGCGAATGGGTATTTTGATGCTAACCAAGTGTTTTATTTAGATTTCTTTCAAATTAACATCAGCAAATAGTCCTCTTGAATGCTTGATTACTTGCCTCATTTTTAAATTGCTTTTTTTACTTATAGGTTTTTTTATCATGTAGACCAAGAGTTTTTTTAAATGTCTCAACCAATAAGTCCTGTTGCATGCTTGGTTGCTGTAACAACTCATATCAAAAGTCCTAATTATTATTTTATTTTGTCCAAAAAGGAAACCCTAATTGAGACACCCAAGTGATTCTGCACAAACCCTAAAATTTTCAGAATAATCAGAATCAGGATCAGGGCCCCTAAAACTCAGGGGGGGTAAACCCTAGTTACGATTATCCACAAAATTAGCTGTCAAAAACGAATTTTAAGAATCCGTCAAGTCAGCCAAGCTAGTTAGGGACGTGGCTACCCTATGATAGATAGGGACCCCTCGCGCCACGCGACGCCCCCAGGGGTACCCCTAGCGTCACGCGAGGGGATCAAATTTTAAGTATAAATAGAGGGGGTTGGCAATCGAATTTTGGCACTTGAACGACGTAAAAACACGTTTCATACACTGAGATATAGCATAAACAGTCCAAAACACACACACGATCACGAATCGATGCCGCAAAACAGGGTAATAACTCGATCGCTATTACGATTCAATGTCCGATCGATTAAACTATCCAATGGATGTTTAAGTGCTGCCCACATTAGGGTTTATGCTTTGTCATTCGTTGTTAATTCAATGGATGTTTAAGTATCGCACTTTGTCATTCGATGTGAGGGTTTAATCTCGTGAGTTATCGTAAATGATGTATTAAGTTACTAACCGAGTTGTGTGCATGTTATTAAATTTAGGTTAAAAGGCTAATCAGTAGGCTAGGCTCTGCTCAATTAAATCTGCAATGTGAGTCATTCTCTTTTTATCAAATTTGTTTACAAAAGCATGTTTATTTTCAAAGTTATAATTACAGTGATTAAGTTTATGTAATCACCAAGTTACAGCCGGTATGTGGGGTTTTGTATACATTACTTGATAATCGTCACCATTGGGGCAGCAAATGGGGGATATGACCATAGTCACAGATCCGGTCGAGTGACAAATACCGTGGATAGTTGGTTGATATCTGGAAACATTGTAATCTCTCTTAATACTGTAAATTATAACAAATGGGTCATTTTAGTAAATAGAATGATTCACCAGTATTTCCCGCTGACAAAACATTTTTCAAACATGTTTCAGGTGATCTGTTGTGATCCAGGAAAAGTGCCGTGAAGCACTACAAGCTTAAGGAAGTGGCTCAATATAAAATAAAGAAACATGTTTTGTAAAATAAAGATTTCTCAGAGAAATCATATGATTGTAAATTACCGGGTTTTATCCCGAATTGTGAAATAAAATAATCGGGAAATATTTCAGTTAAAAAAAAAAGATCCTGAAGAAAACTTCCGCTGTTAATTAAATACCACGGGATTTTCTGTTCCGCGGCTCCTGAAACGGGTCAAACTGGGTCGGGGGCCGTGACAGAAAAAGGTGGTATCAGAGCCACTGATTTAAGCCAATTAAGTATTTAGAAAATACTTAATTTTTCTACTTGTCATTTTGTGATTATGTGTTTTCTTATTTGAATATTTGTGTACAGTATGGGTAAGCAAAAGCTGTCAAACATCTATCTTAAATTAGATAGGTCATCCAACGAGAAAGGAAGTTCATCCCAAACCAAATCCTCAAATCAATCTGTAATTCCTGAAGAAGGAATATTTGTGCGAAAGGCACAATATGAGGAACCACTTTCTCCTAATAAAAGAAGTTTGATTTTTAAGAAAAGTTAGGAGAAAATAAAGAAATTCCGAGAAAAGAAGATTAAACAGGAAACCCAGGAATTAATCAGTAAATCACCTTGGGAAGACAAGTTAGATGAAAAATGGGCAGATCTTTATATGCTAGCCACCGTAGTAGTTAATACAAATCTTTAAAATAATCTGACTCAAGTTTTAGCAACCTTTATCACCTACAAATCTAGAAACCATATCCAATAAATAAATAAGTAAACTCTAGTGTGTTTTAATTATTTTGTAGCTACCCAGTATGAAATAATATTTAAAGATTATCTATGAAAATTTGTTATTAAATTTTTAACTTAGTATTTGTGTATTTTGTATATGTCCTAAACAGCATGAGTGACTTGTCTGACGCCCTTCAGAATTTAAATCTCTATCCGGTAAAAATAGAGGTTTCCAGAGATTTCAATAGGTATATACCAGATATAGAAGAACCTATTGAATTCAATACTCCACCTCCGGAGAAACCCAAGCCCAAGAAAAGGAGAATATTCGTGGGATGGAGGCGTGTGCTTAGGAGGAAACCCGTCACTAGAAAGATGCCTAAAATAGAAAATCCCTTAGACAAAGGGAAGGGAATTGAAGTCGGGGAAGAATCTAGGCAGATGGGAATACAGTTTGAAGAATATTCTAAGCAAATAGAAATGGAGATTGGAGGAGGTTCTAAACCAACTCAGATAGAAATTGGAGAAAGCTCTAAGCAAACCCAGGAAATGACATTACAGGAGGAGTTAGATTTTATATTGGCAAGCTGTGATACTATTAAGCCTGTCAATACAAATGTTTTTACTCATCCTATTGAAACTCAACTTCCAATAAATTTGGAACCAGCAATCCCAGAACCTATAATCCACACCCAACCTTTAGGAATGGACGAGTGGTGGACGAATGATTGGCAGTTCCAAAACCTGCTCAACAGTCCTTATTCCTTTCTTCCTCAATTCGACCCAGAACCTATACCTAATCCACCTATGAGCAATGAGAATTTACCTGAACTTCGCCACTTTGGCGAGGAGTTAATGGATGCAGGAAATAGGATCAGGGGAGTAGGAGAACATATCTCCTGGAAGTACGATGAGAGGGAGCACCGTTATTAAAATACCATCTGACGAAGGATAGTAGGTTGTGAATATGTGGTTGTAAATAAATAAGTAAAATATAGCTTGTGAAATAACCTAAAATAAAACTTTGTAAGATAATAGTGTGTATTGATGCATACTATTAAATATAAAAATGGAAATCGAGAAATCGATAGTTTTGGCTATATGTGCGTATTTGAAAATTTTATGATTGTTTTGTGTATAATTGTTATCGATACTAATAAATTATATATAATGGTCAGATGGAAAACGCTAATAACGAACCAGTTAATGAGGTTAATTAATCTGAGCAACACCCGGAGGATCAATTTCTAAATAGGCAGGATATAGAAAATATCGTTGCTCAGGGAATAGCCAATGCTATTCCAGCAATAGTTGCTGCTGTTAAAAATCCAATCGAACCTCAACAAATCATTCCTAGCAAACGTATTTCGGAAGATAACTTCAGTAATAGCGTAAATGGAGGCGGAAATCATACTAATCACGATAATAATCCACGGCAGGCTCCACTCCCTAAGAAAATGAAAGCTGCAACGCCTGGTTGCACTTACAAAGAATTTCTTGCTTGCAAACCCGCTGAATTTGCAGGCAATGAAGGAGCGACTGTGACACTGCGTTGGTTAGAGAAAACCGAGGCCGTGATTACAATAAGTAAATGTGCCAAGGATGATCAGGTCATGTATGCATCAAATCTGTTTAAGGAAGGGGCACTCGAATGGTGGAACACAGTGTTACAAGCAAAAGGAAGGATGATGGCATATGCTATAAACTGGGAAGAATTTAAGAGTCTTGTAGAAAGAAAATTCTGTCCCGAATATGAAAAAGATCAAATGGCGAATAAGTTCTTAAATCATCGAATGATGGGAGTAGATTGTCGTAGTTATACTTCGACTTTCTTTGAATATGCTAGAGTGGTACCAACACTGGCTTCGCCAGAATCGGTACTCATTTCTCGCTATATTTGGGGATTGATTGGCGAAATCCGCAATATCGTTAAAGCTGTGAGACCTTGTACTATTGACGATGCAGTGGAATTAGCCAATACCTTAACCGACGATCTGATACGCACAAGAGATGAAAACAAGAAGAAGGAACTGGCTCAGAAAATTACCCAAGGATTTCGTATGGGTAATAGTAGTAACTTTAAGAAAAGAGGAACAGGGCAATCTCCAACTCCTCAGTTCTGCAGAAATTGCAAAAAGAAACATTATGGAAGATGCAACATAACCTGCAATTTTTGCAAAACTGTAGGACATCATGAAGAAAATTGCAGGAAGAAATCCATAATTTGTTACAATTGTGGAGAATCAGGACATTTCAAAACAGAATGTCCTAAAGTGGTTAAACCAACAGACAACAAAGCCAAGACAGCCGACAGAGCTACTAAGAAGAATGTTCGAGCCTTTCAGTTAACTACTCAGGAAGCCGAGATGATTCCTGACGTGATAGCTGGTACGTTCTTAGTTCACAACATTTACGCAAAAGTATTTTTTGACTCTGGTGCAAACCAAAGTTTTATCAATACTTCATTCTGCCAAGCTCTTAATTTACCCTTAACCAACCTTAGGCAGATTTTTACAGTCGAAACGGCCGACGGAAATTCTGTTAGTATAGATAAAGTTTTGCAAAAGGAAAATATAGAACTCTCAGGTCATAAATTCTTTGCAAACCTATTACCTATGAAATTAGCCGAATTTGATGTTGTGTTAGGAATGGATTGGTTAGTAGCCAACCATGCTCGAATTCTTTGTGATAAGAATTCCATAGAAATTCAAACACCCACCGGAGAAGTAATTATGATTACAGGAGATAAACCACGTAAGCCCATGAAGTTCATATCAATAATGAAAGTTGCTAGTTATGAACGGAAGCAAGGAATAGTATATATGATTTCAGTAATCATTAATACTAAGGGAAAAGAACTTAAGGAAATTCTTGTAGTCTCAGAATACCCAGATATATTCCCAGAAGAATTACCAGGATTACCACCAGATAGGGAGGTAGAATTTAGAATTCATCTAATTCCAGGAACTATACCGATAGCTAAGGCACCTTATCGGTTAGCACCCACAGAAATGTCAGAACTGAAAAAGCAATTAGATGAATTACTAAGTAAAGGTTTCATACAACCTAGTTCATCCCCGTGGGGAGCACCAGTGTTGTTTGTAAAGAAAAAGGATGGTTCAATGAGAATGTGTATTGATTATAGAGAATTGAATAAGGTTACAATTAAGAATCGATACCCATTACCTAGGATTGATGATCTTTTCGATCAACTTCAAGGAGCTAGATATTTTTCTAAAATAGATTTACGCTCCGGATATCATCAATTGAAGGTACAAGAAGAAGACATACCTAAGACTGCTTTCAGAACTAGGTATGGTCATTACGAGTTTACAGTCATGCCCTTCGGATTAACGAATGCACCTGCAGCATTCATGGACATGATGAATAGGATCTGTAAACCGTATTTGGATAAATTTGTAATTGTTTTCATCGACGATATACTTATTTATTCCAAAAGTCAGGATGAGCATTGTCAGCACTTGCATGCACTCTTAACTTTGTTAAGAAAAGAACAGCTTTACGCCAAATTCTCGAAGTGTGAATTTTGGTTGCAAGAAGTGCAATTCTTAGGTCACATGGTGAATCATGAAGGCATTCATGTAGATCCTGCTAAGATAGATGCAATTACTAAATGGAAGGTTCCGCAATCCGCAATGGAAATTAGAAGTTTTATAGGTTTAGCTGGATACTATAGACGATTTATTAAGGATTTTTCCAAGATAGCTGTACCATTAACTAAGCTAACCTGTAAAGCAGTTAAGTTTGAATGAGGATTTAAACAAGAAGAAGCTTTTAGGATCTTGAAGCAGAAATTAACCAATGCTCCAATCTTAGCTTTGCCAGAAGGAACTGAAGATTTTGAAGTTTACTGTGATGCTTCAAAATTAGGATTTGGATGTGTGCTGATGCCACGCAAGAAGGTAATTGCGTATGCCTCAAGGCAATTGAAAAAGCACGAGGAGAATTATACGACTCATGACTTAGAATTAGGAGCCGTAATTTTTGCCCTGAAGATCTGGAGACATTATCTGTACGGAAGTAAGTTTACTGTCTATACGGATCATAAGAGTTTAAGATATATATTTGGGCAAAAAGAGTTAAATATGAGGCAAAGGAGATGGATGGAAATCCTAAGTGACTACGACTGTGATATTCAATATCATGAAGGAAAGGCAAATGTAGTTGCAGATGCCTTAAGTCGCAAGTACCATGAGAAACAACGACGAGTTCGTGCTCTTAGATTAAATCTACAGTTAGATTTAATGGAACAAATAAAGAATGTTCAGGAAACAGCAATCAAGGATAATGCTGAAGGAATGAAGGGACGAATAAAAGAGTTAAAGCAAGGAGCTGACGGAATTTGGAAATTCCACAAAAGCAGAATCTGGGTACCTAAGCAGGGAGAATTAAGAAATAAGATTTTAGAAGAAGCCCATAAATCTAGGTATACCATGCACCCAGGAAACAATAAGATGTACCAAGATTTAAGAAAGAATTTCTGGTGGATAGGCATGAAGAAGGATATAGCTAGATATGTTTCTAAGTGTCTTACTTGTTCACAAGTTAAGGCAGAACATCAGAAACCTTCAGGTCTACTACAACAACTAGAGATGCCTGTATGGAAATGGGAACTTATAACAATGGATTTTGTTACTAAGTTACCCAAAACCAGAAAAGGTAATGACGCGATTTGGGTAATTGTGGATCGATTAACCAAATCAGCTCATTTTCTACCCATGAAAGAAACCTTTAGCATGGAAAGGTTAGCAAAGTTGTATGTAGATGAAGTAGTATCCTTACATGGAGTTCCACTCTCCATTGTTTCGGATAGGGATAGTCGTTTTACTTCTCATTTCTGGAAAAGTTTCCAAGAAGCAATGGGAACTCGACTAAACTTAAGCACTGCATATCATCCTCAAACAGACGGGCAAAGTGAAAGGACGATCCAAACTCTAGAAGACATGCTCCGAGCATGTGTGATAAATTTTGGTGGAAATTGGGATGATCACTTACCTTTGATTGAATTCTCCTATAACAATAGTTATCATTCAAGTATTGAAACTGCCCCATTTGAAGCACTATATGGAAGAAAGTGCAGAACTCCGGTTTGTTGGGCAGAAATAGGAGAAAGTCAATTGTCAGGTCCTGAAATAGTGCAAGAAACAACTGACAAGATTAATCAAATCAAGGAAAGACTAAAGACAGGTCGAGATCGTCAAAAGAGCTATGCCGACAATCGACGTAAGCCGTTAGAATTCCAAATTGGAGACATAGTACTATTGAAAGTTTCTCCTTGGAAAGGAGTTGTTCGATTCGGTAAGAAAGGAAAGCTAAGTCCAAGATACGTAGGACCATTTTCAGTGATCCAACGTATAGGACCAGTTGCTTATCATTTACAACTACCAGAGGAGTTAGCTGGAGTACATGATGTATTTCATGTATCCAACCTCAAGAAATGTCTATCAGACGAATCTTTGGTAGTACCTCTCCAAGATATAGAGGTAAACGAAAAGTTAAAATTTGTTGAGAAACCTCTTCAGATAGAAGACAGAAAAGTGAAGTTTCTCAAGCACAAACGACTAGGTCTAGTTAAAGTAAAGTGGGATTCAAAGAGAGGAGCTGAATACACTTGGGAGTTGGAATCAGAGATGAAGCGAAAGTATCCTCAATAATTTCAATAAATCTCGAGAACGAGATTTTTATTAAGGTGAGGAGGATGTAACAACTCATATCAAAAGTCCTAATTATTATTTTATTTTGTCCAAAAAGGAAACCCTAATTGAGACACCCAAGTGATTCTGCACAAACCCTAAAATTTTCAGAATAATCTGAATCAGGATCAGGGCCCCTAAAACTCAGGGGGGGGGGGGGGTAAACCCTAGTTACGATTATCCACAAAATTAGCTGTCAAAATCGAATTTTAAGAATCCGTCAAGTCAGCCAAACTAGTTAGGGACGTGGCTACCCTATGATAGATAGGGACCCCTCGCGCCACGCGACGCCCCCAGGGGTACCCCTCGCGTCACGCGAGGGGGTCAAATTTTAAGTATAAATAGAGGGGGTTGGCAATCGAATTTTGGCACTTGAACGACGTAAAAACACGTTTCATACACTGAGATATAGCATAAACAGTCCAAAACACACACACGATCACGAATCGATGCCGCAAAACAGGGTAATAACTCGATCGCTATTACGATTCAATGTCCGATCGATTAAACTATCCAATGGATGTTTAAGTGCTGCCCACATTAGGGTTTATGCTTTGTCATTCGTTGTTAATTCAATGGATGTTTAAGTATCGCACTTTGTCATTCGATGTGAGGGTTTAATCTCGTGAGTTATCGTAAATGATGTATTAAGTTACTAACCGAGTTGTGTGCATGTTATTAAATTTAGGTTAAAAGGCTAATCAGTAGGCTAGGCTCTGCTCAATTAAATCTGCAATGTGAGTCATTCTCTTTTTATCAAATTTGTTTACAAAAGCATGTTTATTTTCAAAGTTATAATTACAGTGATTAAGTTTATGTAATCACCAAGTTACAGCCGGTATGTGGGGTTTTGTATACATTACTTGATAATCGTCACCATTGGGGCAGCAAATGGGGGATATGACCATAGTCACAGATCCGGTCGAGTGACAAATACCGTGGGTAGTTGGTTGATATCTGGAAACATTGTAATCTCTCTTAATACTGTAAATTATAACAAATGGGTCATTTTAGTAAATAGAATGATTCACCAGTATTTCCCGCTGACAAAACCTTTTTCAAACATGTTTCAGGTGATCTGTTGTGATCCAGGAAAAGTGTCGTGAAGCACTACAAGCTTAAGGAAGTGGCTCAATATAAAATAAAGAAACATGTTTTGTAAAATAAAGATTTCTTAGAGAAATCATATGATTGTAAATTACCGGGTTTTATCCCGAATTATGAAATAAAATAATCGGGAAATATTTCAGTTTAAAAAAAAAAGATCCTGAAGAAAACTTCCGCTATTAATTAAATACCACGGGATTTTCTGTTCCGCGGCTCCTGAAACGGGTCAAACCGGGTCGGGGGCCGTGACAGTTGCTCACTTACTACAGCATTGCTGTTTAAATTTTGTTCATCAACTCGCCTTTGTATGATGATGATGGGGTTAGACTATCTGTTGGTTTTTCTATTCAAAGAAAAGATCTACGATTTTGGCAAAAACAACACAAATTAAAAAGATAAGGCGAGTGATGATGTTCAAGATAAGAGTAATGCAATAACCTTTTGTATTTATGCTTATCTCTTAAGAATTATGAAGCTGTGGAAACCTGTTTTCAAGAAACAGTATGTCTGTGAGTCCTTTGACCCATTTTAAATGTGTTTTGGTTCTCATTTTTTCAACAGCACGAGACCACTTTCATAGTTAACTCATGTTCATTAGTTTGGTTTGGGCTCCTGTCGAAAGGCGATAAAATACCCAGCTTTATGCAATTTTTTATGCGTTAAAACGTCGTCCAGAAGTACAGCTCTAGCTGCATCTAAGTGTTGTCAAAACAACAGTTCTATACCATTTAAATGCTTCATTTTATTGTTGTAAAAAAGCATTCTCATTTCTTTCAAGTAGCATTTGTTTCTGGAAAAAGGTGTAATTTTAGCCACTCTCTATTTTGCTAACCTTTTCCCCCTTTTCGTTTTCTTCTTCAACCCACCAATCAAATTCCCATCTTTTTACGATTTTACCCCTATTTTTTGGCTCCAATTTGGGTTATATTTAGGATCTTTGAGGTGTGAATCTGAGCTGTTAGTTGAAAGATAGAATCTTTTGATGATTTGTTCATCTGAGTATCTGTTATTTGTTTGAATTATTGTTGGCTTTTTTGTTGAATTGGGGAATTTAGTGGTGGAATTTGATTGTTTGTTTGTTGAGTGATAGATAGATATATACTAATAGAATTTTTAGATGTTTATCCAGGTAGAAAATAATTCAAAAGTTTTGATTTTGATTAGTATGGAGAAGGGTGACGGCGGTGGGGATTTGAATTTCCCTCCAAAAAATAACCTAACGGCGGCTATAACGACGGTGACGGATTTATCGGCGACGAAGAAGCTGGCAAGGCAACTGGATTTTAATAGTGTTGGTGGTGGTGGGTCGGCTGCGGGTGGGTTGCCGGAGAATAGTTAAAGAGTGGTGGTTGTACAGATGCAGCAGTCGCCGCTGCCTGTGGTGGCGGCTTCATCGATAAGGCCGCTGGTGCAGCCGCATCTGCAACCGCAACAACATGTGCATCCGACACCGATACCGATGATGCCGGTGATACAGGAGGGTCATGTTGCAACTACTCTTCAACAACCACCTATAAGGCCTATCTAAGTGTTGTGCATTGTGTTTAACTAATATGCTTATTAAGGGGTTTTTAATTTGATACATAATTTGAATTTGAAGGGGCATGGTGTATGGATTGAAATTAAGCTTATTTCACAAAACTTTAAGTCTTTGTTAAAAGAGTTGTAATTTCTTTAATGTTGATTGTGATAATTGTGTGTCATTCTTAAATTTAGGATTAAGTTATAAACTGTTCTGAGACAGAGGTGGTGCGTGTTGTTAAATCAAAAAAACTATGATGGATGAACAAGTATGCAGCTAGATACAAGATATGCTTTTAAGTTTTAACTCTGCATTTAAAATGAATTTATACAGATTTTTGAATGTTTTGGAACTACTTACTGCATTGAATTCAATAGCAAGTACTGCTGTACTGGAAATAGTATAATAGTGATGTGAAGTTTGCAACAAAATCCAAATCAGTTGTGCATAAAACAGTACTCTTTGTCTGTCACTAAGGCATGTGTGCTGAGTGTATCATAGAGACCAGGTTTAAACCCTCCAGGTGCTATCAGTTACTTAGTAGTGTCTTCTGTTGACTTAAAGTTTAGGTGATTGTGGAGAGTGTTATTTGATCTTATGCCGGTTCTTTAGTGTGAGGTTATTAACCAATACTGCATTTATATTTCTTTCACATTGGAGCCTCCACCTCCATCTATATAAAAACACATCTTTCTCTAGATTTTGATTACTTTTTAAAACACATCTCACATCCAACTCTCTATCTCTGTCTATTTCTTACCACAAAAACTTATTTTATTATATTTTTCTCTTTTTTAAACTCACAATAACAATATAGATGGTTGAATGTGACCCTATAAATATAGAGGTATACTTTACTTTCTTTAAATTTTTTTCTATTATAGAGATTCCAATGTGATGGTATTTTTGTTGTTTCCTCTATTATTTTCTCTATATAATATAGAATAGAGGCTCCAATGTAAATGCTCTAAATATAGATGCGTACTTTACATTCTTGCTTTTGTATATTTTTATGGCTTTTTACAACAAGAAAAAGTTTAAGAAACTGAATTAAAAATTTATGGTGAAGAAAGGGGAAAGAGCATACTTTAGAGGTTAAAAGTGTTATTTTTATACTTTTATTTGTTGTAAATTAAAATTTCATACCCGGAAAATTTCCTGGATATAACCTAGTATATTTATAAATATTATATATAAAAACTTGCCCCCGAAAAAAATAGGTTTCAGCCAGGGGTGCGGCTCGCCCACCCCCAAGTCCGGCCCTAGATGTTGGCTTGTCACGGTATCGGTATTTAGATGTATAAGATCTTACTTGTACTAGATGGCTAATAAATAACTACATAATCAATTTTATCATAACCACCTCTTTAGTAATTTTCTCCCCAACCCTCCACGTAGAGTGGGTCCGTGAGAAAAATTGGCGATGAGGTGAGATAGGGAGTAGAGAGAGATAAAGAGGATCATGGAGGGGGAATGGTGGGTTGGAGGGGTTAGAGTTGAAAGTCCAAGGGTCATGGAACTTACATTTTAAGGTTTTCTACTCCTTACCCTCCCTCTTGCATATACCCCCCTCTATATTATCACATTCACTACCGTGTAAATCTACATACCATCGTATTCACCGTCATATACGCCCATAAATCATCACATTCACTACACATGTTATATTGTCGTATACACATAAAAATCAAATAGATTATAGAGGGTTAATTATTAAAGTAGAAGGTGTGTATATCACCAACCCCAAAACTAATTATACCCACAACTTTTTACCTCAAGAATGTTTTTCACCACACATAATTTACCTTCTAAAAAATCTCCTATGTGAAAACTAAATTTTCACACCAAACTAGTGGGGTTATCTCAAGAATGTTTTTCACCACATGATGTTATACGTCTACTACTGGAAGTGGAGAACCGAGGTTGTGTTATCTGCTACTTGAAAACACACCACCAACACTTTCTTCTAACGCATAAAAACAAAATACATGAAACTATGTGGAATCCTAATCTTTATCTAACCAAGTAATGTAAACTACTAATTGAAAACCGAGTTACATATGCCAACTTAGACCAACTGAGCAAAACCATTTTCCAGATTCCAAAACTATGTGCAGTTTTATATCCAACCAGCTCGATTTTTGATGTCAATGTACAAAACAATAAATCTACACTTTTTTTACCTGAAAACTATCACAGTTCCAACGCGTGATCCTACCCAAAAAACAATTTTCGTGTACATATGTACGCAGTTCGTGGGGCCAAAATATGGATGATTATTATGTCGTTAAAGCACTAGGGAGGGTGGATGGACTACCTAGGACTTTACCACCAACATCAGGGAAGTGTTCATGTCCAGGTAAAGATCGAGCTTACTTTTCCATCAGACTCAACTTTGGTCGGGTATTTTAGAAGATGACCTTGCAACGGAGTGTAGTCGTCATTGGTGAATTTCTCCCAGTTATCTTCTGCCAGTTTGTTTATGTTTTCTACACAGGTTAAGCTTTCTGCCTGCTTGAAGTAGTCTTCTACCTTTCCTGTGTGTTCTGCCCATAGTGACATTCTGTATCCATATACCTGAAATTCATAAAATAACAAAACCATATCCATTAGTGATTCATGAATTTATGGCCTTTTGTTAAGGGGGTGTTTTTACAACAGAGGACTAACTTGACCACGAGGGTGTGTTTTCTTGTGAGGCCATGTGTGATGAGGCTGATAAGCGCCCATAGCTATCTCAGTATCTCTTGTACCAGCCATAGATCGTTGGTTAATGTTGGCAGACCCTAATATCACATACTCATCATCTACTATCATCCCCTTTGCATGTACATATATCATGAACCTACCATGCTTTTGAGAAGCCGAAACCTGGAAATACTTAAAAAAACAAGCTTTATTTGCAGGAGATTTAAAGATTGATAATAGTGTAACAAGAAAGTATGATTACCGAACCACCATTAGAAGAGGTGTGGGTGCCCGAATTCGACACTTGTTCATCACACTGTTCACGGTTACCAAGGCAGTAGAAATTTAAGTAGTCTTGTGGATGTGCATTCTCAAGCTTTGATTTCTTGAGCTCTCTAGCAACTACTTCATACATCATTTGCATAGTTTGTCCCTGATAAAACAAAATATATATATATATCAATAACTAATATGCTTGATAGGAGGGTTTATACTGTATGCTACAGTGGGGAGAATATAACTGGGGAGGTGTTTTGTACATAATAGAAGGTGATTGGTACACAACAATAACCATTCGAATTTACACATTTACCCTTTCTTTTCTTTTTATTTCTATAGTGATTTGAGATGAAAGTAGTAAATTGAAGGGTTTTTGTTGTGTATAAATCAACTTTGGTTGTGTATAATTGGGATGGGTATTCAATTTTCGTCACTTCGAACGTTAGCATTTTGGTTTGGCTAATTGCATGAAAAGGTAACCAACGTTGGACCAATTTCTATTTTATGTAACCGGATTTTCCAGGAAAAAAAAATCATATAAGGCAGGGGGAACTGCCAAAATGATGGCATGAAAATAAGAACACAGTTTACATGACTTTCAATGACCTAAATAGAGTGTTGCCTATACTAAGCTTCTAAGATCAGTGAATTAAAGAAGCTGAAACAACCTACCTGCCAAAACAGAATTTCTTGAACAGACGCAGAAGTAGGGACGCCCTCGGGCCACATTGGAATGATGATATAAACTGCAAACCTCTCATTTGCTCTTATCTTACTAGCAATCTTCAACGCCAGTTCCACAGGGATTAAGTGATCAGCACCTGTTCGTAATAAAATGTCGGGCGTTTAGGGATATACTACATAGTAAGAAAGAAAACTCAAATAAAGAAACTGGAAGTCCACATTGGTCCTTTTAAACATCCACTCTTATGTGCATAGTAATAGCATCGCATAATAATCACCCCCATCCCCCAGTGCAATGATTTTTTCTTTTACTTTTAAATTATTTGCAAATTGCAACTATATATACTTGTATGCACAGTATAAAAATGCTCAAACCTGCATCTTTATAGGAATTCCAAGCATAAGAAGACCCAAGATAATACTGGTTCTCAATATAGATGAAGTTCTTGGCGGATCGTATGGCTTGGATGTATGCTTTCTGGATGCTCCTATCAATCACCAGATTTTTAGCGCACACTAGATTCTGCAACCAATGCAGTAAACATCTGGTTTCAATAACATAACTTCATAAACTATTTCCCTGATAGTCTGATACAACAAATAATACCAACCTCAGACTCAGCTAGTCGAACATCATTTGGAAACCCTTTTAAAGAACCAGAATCGATAGAGCGAAAAACCTGTCATTATTACAAAAGCCAACAAATAAAAAGTTAACAGCACAGACCCAAACAAAAACTTGATTTTAGAGGTGGCAACATGGGGTGTTGGGTAACGGGTCAAAATGCATTCGAGTTGATACGGCCCATTCGAAATAAAAGTCACCTTATTAACAATTATTAAAAATAGGCATCAGTCAACTTTAACACCTAAAGCCCATTCGAGATAAAAGTCGTCTTATTAATAAGTAACGATTTAAAGTTACCACCACTAAATTATTTGTTGAGACCACACACCATGCACATGACTAACCAAACCTGAACATGCCAGTTTTCAGGATCAGCTTCTTTAGAAACCCATAATGCAGGATCATCATTTGGTAGAGTTGATGTTGGACTGAGTATCCAGGAAATGCGTTCAAGTTTGATTAATGAGTCATCATGCCAATGAGATATTCTTTTAAAACGCAGTCCAAATTCAGACCATTTTGTGGCTTTCCTCCACCTTTGTTCAAAGTTTTTGAGTACATCATATGCAGCAGGACCATCAATTTTGCAATGTAGATCATGCCATGGTTGTCTTGGACTTTTTGTACCTGTCTATTGTGGACAAGTTAAGGCATGAAACACGACCCAGAGCAGGAAACTGACACAACTAATAATAGAAACAAGATTAAATGTTGATAGACTTACGGGTAATGTTGGATTATGGAAATCGTTCTCAAATACTGTGTCAAGATCACCAAATAAACGATGCTCTGGTGTGTCATAGCGTCCATCACAGAGGTCCAACCCACCGATAAAAGCAGATATTTTCCTGTTATTTCCATGGGCCTGTGTTGTATCCACTATAACACATTTTTGATGATGGGTGTATAGGGTCCCAACTACCTGTGTGTAAAAGCTAAGATCAGATAGATATAGTGATTTCCTTCTAGAAATTTCTAGAAGTGGTTGCATATGTATGATTAAATTTCAAATCTTCATGATGTTCCTAAACCATGGTTCATGTATTTTAAAACTCTTAAAAAATGAGATGTATGAAGCACGTGCATGCCTTTTGTTTGAAAATGCTAAGTTTGTTGCTTGCATAACGAGGTGAAAGCACACAGTGGACGGAAGAGTGTTTAAAAAACTTCTTTGTCTCTTCATCATGAGTTTGCATAACTCCCTCCTGCACACACAACCATATGAAATATTTAGATATAATCACCAGGAATACCGTACATAAAGTCATACAGACCTAACAAAAAAGGAAATCAAACTAAATATGTATATAGCAAAGCATTTGATACGATTCATCATGCCCATGACCCGCCGTAACCGATTACGTAACCTGGTTACTTGTTTGGAGCATTTCAAACACACGAATTAGCTGCACGTTTCTGTTGACCCGTTCAAATTGCACGTTTCCCTTTCTCGCATGCATGTAGAAGATAAGACCACGTTCCCTCATTATCCATTTTGTTATTTACTGCATCCACGTTTCCTTTTTAATCTCATGCACTTTCAAATGGTAGTTGTTTCTCAGCATATTAAATAGCTTTGTATTTTGCATTTGAAGAAGTTAAGAAGAAAATTGATCCAAATACTTGTCTTACGTTAAATTTACATTTTTTGTTATTTACTTGTGAGTAAATTGCCATTTTAGTCCCTGAGGTTTGACCAAAATTGCCACTTTAGTCCAAATAGTTTTTTTCTTGCCATTTTAGTCCAAATAGTTTTGTTTTCTGCCATTTTAGTCCCCGACTTTTGTCATTTTTTGCCATTTTCATCCAACCCACTAACTCCATTCAAAAAATTTAGTTAACTTCGGTGAATTTTGGCCAAACCACATTTTTCTTTCTTTTTTTGCAGGTGCGATGGTATGGGGATTGTGTTGTGCCGATTTACAGTGAAGATGATGGCGGTGGTTGTTGGTTTTACGATGATGGCGGCGGTGTTGGTTGATGACGTGGGTGGCGGAAAAGTGGCCGGTGGTGGTGGAAATGGTGGGTGGTGATGGTGGAGGGGTGGGTGGGTCGGTGCTCGGTGGTGACGGTGCAGGCAGGTGGTGGCGATGATAGAAGGTTATGATGGGGTGGGTGGTGGGAGGTGGTGGTGGTCGATGAAAATGGCAAAAAATAACAAAAGTCAGGGATTAAAATGGCAGAAACAAAACTATTTGGACTAAAATGGCAAAAAAAAAACTATTTGGACTAAAGTGACAATTTTAGTCAAACCTCAGGGACTAAAATGACAATTTACTCTTTACTTGTTTATTGGAGATTGCCGATCTCGAATCCGGCTCTATCATCATTCCAAGCTAACTCCATTATAGAATGCAAATAAATAATTGAATAGACCCAAATCTTATGAAGAGGCCCCACACTAATGTGTTGTGCAATATATCTATGTGTTTATACAACTATATCTATCTATGGGTGTAAACAACCATACATATATATTTCTTTTTTTCTTTCTTAGTTGCAAAGCCAAATTTGTTTGCAACACAATTTTTTATTAGTAAAAGTATAACAGACATAAAGAATAAAGGCAACCATTTTTCCAGTTTCTTTATGAGGAGTAACATTTTTCCCTTTCCATAGAAGTACAAACCAAACTGTTCTTTTTGCTTTATCCAGTTCTACAACACCTGACTAAAGCTTTAATTTTGTTAATTTCCTAAACGGAATTCAACTAAATATGTATATATATCAAAACAGAGTACCATATCATTTAATATCTTGCAAGGATCTACTTCATCTTGGTATCTTCCTAACTAATTCCAATATGTAATGCCAATGAATAATTGAATAGACTAAAATCTTATGGGGAGACCCCACACAATTACTATCACTTTCTAATAATTAATTATTTATTAACAGTAATCAATGAATAAGAGATAAGAACTAAACACAGATTAATTCATACCGTTTTGATGAAGAACTTGTTGTGTGAAGTTTTGTCATCCCAAACCAACAACAAAACCCTAACCCCTTCCAGTGACTTATACTTCAACAGCTCCCCAAGAGTCAAATCCCAGCCACTCGGCAACGGTTTCGTAGGCTCTCTAACCAGCTTCACCTTATCGTAAATCGACCAACCAACAATATACACCAAATGATGAGCCTCGATCCAGGTGAAAAAGTTTAAAATATATCTGTTTGAATTCAGAATTCCAACAGGTATATTTTGGGGACAATTGTTATGGGTCATTTTCTGAGCATATATATCCTGACTAATATTCTGCTTTTGATTGTTTACTTGTGATCAGGATACCGGATCAGGATATTGGTAACATCCTGGTGCGATATCCTGGTATTAACTAAATTAACGACGTGCAGGTTAGAAGCTGTGGGTCACTAACGGTCAAGTGGACATCTTCTCCTTAAGACTCGGGCAAACCAGTTATATGAGAGACGTTGAACCCGAAAGAACAGGTCTACAACGTTCATATGGGGAATATCCGCCGAATCCCGGTTTAATAGGGTAGTTTGTTGAATTTCTTTTACTATAAATAGATGGGTCGGATCAGATTAAGGCACGCAATTTTTCACATATACTCTTTCTCTCTACCTACTAGCAATCACTACACACAAACACTTGTACTCGAATTACATTGTAACACCTAGTTGATCCGCATCATATCCTGCACTGTATACTGATATTCGAAGTAATAGAAGAACAAAGCAGCTGCGATTGTCAGCTCCTGAGGTTTTGTGCCGGCGATCTAGATTGATCAAGGGCTTTCCTCGTATATCTCGTGTCACCCCTTACATTTTTTGCTCACTGTTTGATCATAGATACAGCTCTATATCCTGAGCCGTATCCCGAAAACTGTTTTTACAAACAACTTAATCAGCATATTTTTCACACATATTTCTAGCACACTACCTCACTTAACTAATTTGATCACTTAATTGCTTCGGTAATTTTTGACCAAAACAATTTGGCGCCCACCGTGGGGCAAGTGGTGCTATTTTTACTAAAAACTTTAGTAAAATCATTACTCGGTTTTCTATTGTCAAAACTTTTTGCTACCTTGTTTTCAATGGCCTCGAGATCAAACATGAGCTCTTCCACCATGTCTGCTACAACCTCTGCAACAATTGGTTCGATGCTTCCACCTCCTCCTCCAAGAATGCAAGCCTCTTCACAGGGAACTGAGAGTCATGTGGCTCGGGATGTTATCCCCGCTCCCAGTGCCCAGGGATATGGTCCTGTTTTGGCTTCTAATGACGAAATTCTGAATTTGTTTGGTAGTGTACAGGAACAGATGAGGCAGCAGTAGGAAACTAATCAGATGCTGTTGAGAGAGATACAACTCTTGAAATCCGGCCCAAGTAGGCCTGCTGAAGAAACTGTCACTCCTTTGCAACCCATGGCTTTGAACTTCAGTTCTGCAGTTTACACTGAGGATAACCGGGGGAATATCGTGCCAAGCCATTCCCAGAATCATACTCCTGAGATACCCTCTTCAATAAGAGTATCAACCGTGAGAAGCTCAGGATATGCTTCAGGATATGGCCAGAATCCTCAGACTGGTAACCTGTCAAATAATAATATTCTTGCTACTAACAATAGTGGATCTTTGCAGGATGCAGGTATGACGTCAACATTTACTAGGGAGCTTCAAAAGCTGAAAGACATGATATCCAGTGTGCCTGGGGTGGTCCAGCAGATTCCTGAAGTATCCCAAGACAGTCACAGGATATCCCGGTTTGCGCATCCTATCTGTGATGCTGAAATCCCGAAAAGATTTCAAACCCCCAACATGAAACTCTATGACGGAACCACGGATCCTGAAGAGCATATCGCCCAGTATAGGGAAAGGATGGAGATCAACCCTATCCCTCCAGATCTCAAGGAAGCATGCCTCTGCAAGGGTTTTGGTTCTACCTTGACAGAATCAGCCTTAAAATGGCGGTTAAATGTTCCTCCTCACTCAATTACTTCGTTTGCTCATTTGGTTAATTTATTTAATAGTCAGTTTTCTTGCAGCCGGAGTTTTGAGAAACTAACCAGTGATCTTTACAGGATAACTTAAGGGCCTCAGGAATCCTTGAGGGATTATGTGAACAAGTTTAGTCGGGAATCCTTGGATATCCCACATCTTGATATTGCAACAGCTATGCAGGCTTTTAAGATGGGATTACAAAAAGATTCTCAGTTTTATCAGGATCTTGTAATGAATCCCTGCAGGAATCTCGGCGAAGCTCGTAACAGGGCCTTGAGATATATTCGCTTGGAGGATGACAAAAAGATGCAAGAGAGGATGAATTCCAACTCAACCTATGAATCAACCAATAGGAAATCAGAATCCTCATATAAACCATATCGCTCTAAGCCGTATGGCAGAATTAACAACAAGAAAGTGAATGCTGTTGAAGACGAGGATCCTGAAGAATATCCTGAATTATCTGAATATTGTTTTTCTGTTAACATACCTGAGTTAATGTATGCTATGTAGGGTTTAGGAGACAAAGCTAGGTGGCCTCGAAAGAATCAACAAAAAGCTGATTGGAATGATAAATCCAAATGGTGTGCCTTCCATGAAGATTTCGGACATGTAACTGAGGATTGCATTGCTCTAAGAAAGGAAATAAGTTATCTTCTAAGCAAGGGATATCTGAAGGATCTCCTAGGAAGAAAGAAGAATAAGGGTCAGGATACTGAGAAGGATCCTGAACGAGCAGCATCACCTCCTGCGGATGCCAAGATAATCAACGTTATTTCAGGAGGATCCGACATTTGTGGGACTTCATATTCTGCGGCCAAGAGACATGCAAAGGAAGCTAAGGCCGAGAGGGGAGATAAACCAGCCAGGATGAATACCCTCAAAACTGATAAAGTGATCACTTTCGACAGTGATGACAGGGATACTGTCCAGGATCCTCACCATGATGCTCTGGTAATAACATTATACGTGGCTAACCATTTTGTACGCAGGATATTGGTGGATAATGGCAGCTCCGTCAACATAATCCAACTAGAAACTTTGAAAAGAATGAATGTATCTCCAATGGATATTACTTCAAAATCCACCGTGCTTGTTGGGTTCAGTGGAGAGGCCAGGAACACAGTGGGAGAGATAAAGTTACCAGTATATGTTGAAGGGGTCAACTCAATACAACGTTTCTGTGTGATGGACTCCCTATCCTGCTATAACATCATACTAGGCAGGCCGTGGATCCATGATATGAAGGCTGTGCCATCGACTTATCATCAGTGCATCAAGATCCCTACCCCTTGGGGGGTTGTCAAGGTTGATAGTGATCAACAGGAGGCGAAGGAATGTTACTCATCCTTAATGAAATCCTCAACCAAGCCTAGTGTAGCATAGCAATTAAAGATGCGGGCCCAGGATATCATGGAGGCTTCGGAGCAGGATGTAAAGAAAGTTATCCTGGATCAGGATAATCCGGATATCTTGGTGCTCATAGGAGCCAATATCCCTCAGGATATTGAAAATCAGTTAACTAACTTTTTGAAATGTAGGATGTCAACATTCGCATGGAAGCATGAGGACATGACATGTATTTCTAAGGATATTATAACTCACAAGCTTGGAATTGACAGGTCTTTCAAGCCTATCCAGCAAAAGAGAAGGAAGTTTGCTCCAGAACGAAACAGAATTATTCAAGAAGAGGTTGAAAGACTATTGAAATCCAAGATGATCAGGGAAGTCAAATTTCCCAAGTGGCTAGCAAATGTGGTCGTGGTTCAAAAGAAGAATGGGAAATGGAGAGTTTGTGTAGATTACACAGACTTGAACAAAGCATGTCCTAAAGACCCATTCCCTCTGCCTCATATAGACTCGATGGTGGATGCCACTGCCGGTCATGAGATGTTAACCTTCATGGATGCATCCTCAGAATTCCAGTAGATCCAAATGGAACCTTCAGACCAGGAGGATACTGCTTTCATGACACCAACAGGTATTTACTGTTATACTGCTATGCCTTTTGGTTTGAAAAATGCAAGTGCAACGTACCAGAGATTGGTGAACATGATGTTCAAAGACAAACTGGGGGACACCATGGAGGTGTACATTGACGATATGGTAGTCAAATCCAAGAAGGCTGAGGATCATCTCCAGGATATTAAAGGAGCATTTGATATCCTGGACCAGTACAATATGAAACTAAATCCTGCCAAGTGCCATTTTGGAGTGGGGGGCAGGAAAGTTTCTAGGATATATGGTGACTAAAAGAGGAATAGAGGCAAGCCCGGAGCAGATTAAAGCTATCTTGGATATCAAATCACCTTCAAATATGAAGGATGTTCAACGGTTAACAGGGCGAGTAGCAGCATTGAAAAGATTTATCTCAAGATCCTCCAAGAAATGCAAGGAATTTTATGATATCCTGAAGAAAAACAAGATGTTCGAATGGAAAGAGAAGCATGAAGCAGCCCTGCAGGATTTGAAGCAGTATCTCTCAACTGCACCTCTATTGATGAAGCCTGAAAATGGTGAACCACTGTCCCTATACCTCGCAGTATCAGGGAATGCTGTAAGTGCCGTTCTTATAAAGGACCATGAAGTTAAAGGTGAGAAGTTAATCGAGTATCTCGAAATTCTCAAAAAATTAGCAGGATATTTCGATATTTTCACACTTGAACAGGTACCAAGAGAGGATAATGCTGAAGCTGATGCCTTGGAGAATCTAGGATCATCAGTCAGGATACCGGAAGGAACCCGAATACCAATGTTACATACCTTATATCCTGCGACGAATCCTCAGGATAGGGAAGTACTAAGTATTCAGGATCCTGATGAGTATCCTGAGAAGGATCCCAAGTCCTGGATGGTTCCAATTTTAAGATATCTCAAGGAAGGACACATCCCAAAGGATGAGAATCCTAAGGTCTTTAGAATGAAGGTATCACGATTCACTATTATAAATAATGTCTTGTATAAGAAATCTCTTGCAGGACCATATCTGAGGTGCTTAGAGGATCCCGAAACTAAGGAAGTGCTTCAGGATATACACGAAGGGGATTGTGGTAACCATACTGGGGGCAGGTCATTGTTCTCAAAGGCGTTAAGAACAGGTTATTATTGACCGATGATTTGAAAAGATGCTACAGAATATGCTCGAAGATGTGATGCATGTCAAAGACACAGTAACATATTACATCAGCCGGCCGAACCACTTTATCCTATAGCTTCCCCTTGGCCATTCATGAAATAGGGAATGGACATAGTAGGAAAATTGCCAAAGGCTCCAGGAGGAAAGGTCTTCATGCTGGCAATGACCGATTATTTCTCTAAGTGGGTCGAAGCTGAAGCATTTGTTCAGGTTAGAGATCAAGAAGTGGTATCCTTCATAAAAAGGAATATCCTGACTAGGTTTGGAGTACCAGCTAAGATAATTTGTGACAATGGATCTCAATTTATAAGTAAAAGGACTACTGACTTGCAAGAGTTGGGGAATCAAAATGATTACATCCACACCGGTACATCCTCAAGCAAATGGGCAAGCAGAATCCTCAAACAAGATAATTGTCAACAACTTGAAAAAGAGACTAGGAGCTAAGAAAGGAAGATGGGCAGAAGAATTACCCTTCGTTTTGTGGGCTGATAGGACGACAGTAAAAAGTGCAACTGGCCAAACCCCGTTTTCCTTGGTGTTTGGAGCAGAAGCGGTGATCCCGACAGAAATGGTGATACCTACAGCGAGATCCAACCTCCGGGATCCTGAGCAGAATCCTGAAGTCCTATGCCGGGAACTGGATACTATTGATGAGACAAGAGACGCAACAAGGCTAAGGATGGCAGCATATCAACAGAGGATATCTAAAGCATATAACAAGAATATAAGGACTAGAAGATTTCAAGTTGGAGATTGGGTATTGAGAAAGGCTTTTCAGAATACTACTAATCCTGCTGATGGAAAGTTGGCTCCAAAATGGGAAGGACCCTATGAGGTTGAATCAGAATCAGGAAAAGGAGCATACCGACTCAAGAATATGGAGGGGGATATGCTACCAAGATCGTGGAATGCTATACATCTAAAACTCTATTTCAAGTGAGTATGGGATTTAAATTCTAACTCAGGATGGTATGGATTCTGTCTCTTTTATTAAATTTTAATATTATTTACTGTTTTGAACCCGTTACTGACTTAAGCATCGGAGGGGTGTTAGCCAGGCTAACGCCCACCTTAGCTTACAGTTGTTTTGCAGTATATATTTCGAGATATAGCTCCAGGATATACATTCAGGATACTTCAGAAGATTAGAGGATTGGCCCCCTCTCTCACGTCTAAGGGATCCTGATCCCTTCACAGGTTTAAAGGTATTCACCTTTCTTCCGAATTGGGTTTAAACACCCCGCCTGGAGCGCAAGTTATTCGGGAATAGTTCAAGGTGGCGGGACCAGTTCATGTAAAAGTGGCTGACAATTTCGTTACTATTGGCTATATCCTGAATCCTAAAGGTATATGAGGATTGATCACCCTCTCTCACGAAAGGGTATTTTCATACTCTCTAAGGTTTAAAGGTTACCACCTTTCTAAGTCTTGGAGTTTATACACTCCCGCCTGTAGCGCATGAAAATTTGGGATTTTCCCCAGGATACTAAGGATTTATCTCCAGTATATTTTTGGGTTTTACCCCTGTAGCACAAGAATTGTCTAAACAGTTGGAACTGGTATTCAAAAATTTTCTAAGTGTTTATAGACTTCATGCACAGGGGACATTCCTTCTGAAACAATTGTGTGAAGCTCAAAAGATCAAAATTGGGCTAAGTGTCTCGGACTAGGGACATCTTAGTGGGAGAAGTCGCAAAAGGGGTTGGAGTTTAATACTAGGGTTACACTCAATTCCTGGTATGATCTTTCCTTTGTGAACCTTACATGAATTGTTTAACTATGTTTAAGGCTCAAAATATCCTGATAAGGATATATCTTTAGGATATGTCTTCAAAATGTGTTTTTGGAATATGTTTCGGGATATTTGATTGGAATATTTGGGAGATGATACTTGGATTGAAAATTAATACTCTGATCAAACAAGTGTTATCAAAACAGGTTTGGAAAATAGACTATCTTTTATTCTTTAGAAATTTTGTCTAAAATTGATTGGATTTTGAGAAATTCTATTTGTCTTCATAAGATATCACTGAGTATATTGATCAGGATATTTTCAAAAGATAGTTGCCCAAATTTTGCAAAGCTAAAATCTAAACTAAGAAATGCATGACAGAAATTAGAAGGCAACAACAAACAAGTCAAAAGGAGGATATAGTATTAACATGTCAAAAGTTGTGCTTTTGGTTTCACCTCAAACCAAGGCCCATCCGCCAAAAGCATGATTAGTTTTTACCATACTTACATAACGGTTGAAGGTTTTATCTCAAAACGGGACCTGTCCACCTCCAACCGTTACGTCATTCAAAACAGGTTATACTAACCGATGACCAAGGGCTTCATCCTGAAACACAGGACCCATCCACCTTTGGTCATCGTTTTGTTCTAGTGCAGGACATGTAAATTGTTCAGCAGCAGAAAAAAATAAATTGTTTGTATAGACCACAACCATGAAATTTAAAAAAGTGGGCTCCAGCCTTGGCACGTATATCCATCATCGCCCACATCACTGCACTTAAGGGGCAGCTCCTTCCTTCATCGTGACGTCTCCACCAGCATCCTCTCCAACATTTGTCCCAGCATCTTCAACAGCATCCTCTCCACCAGCATTTTCTCCAGCATTTACCCCAGCATCATCAGCAGCATCCTTTGAAGCACTAGCATCCACTATCTTGGCAGGTTCTTCCGCATCAGATTTGGCAGGAGGCTCCACAGGATTCCCCCCCAAGATCTCTCAGTTTCGCCTCCCAGGCCTTGGTGTTCCAAAAAGGGCATTGCAAACCCAAAGCCATTGCCTCGTAAGCCATTTTCAGTCTGGCCTGGAGAAGGGAGATGATGACAGAATTCTTGAGGCTCTCCCGGTATGAAGCCATGGCCTGCTCGTGTTGAACCTGAGCTGCGTCGAACTTAGCTTGAGCCTCCTGAGTGATCTTCTGGATGACAGACTGGTGATCTTGAGTCATAGCCTTGTACTTAGCTTCGTAGTGCTCCGATTTGGCGGTAGCAATTGCTGCTTGATCTGCAATGGTGGCCTTGGCCTTTTTCAGCTGACTTTCAAGCATGACATTCGAGCCACATGCATCCTCATAGAGAAACACCAGGCGTTCGAGACCCTGCAAATAAATCAGGTATTGACTTTAGTTGACTTTATTAACTAGCATATGTTGTAGGATATGGGTCAGGATACCAACCTGGTTGAGGAAGCCAGTCATGAATTTGCTGGATTCCGTAAACCCGTGGTTCTCGAATGGGAACACATGGGGTGTAGTGGGGGGCTCAACTTCCTTTCTCTTTCGGGAGCTAGAGGCACGGGTCCTGGATGCTGGAGGAGCTTTAGGAGCAGAAGTAGTCTTTGAACTAGTAGGCTTCGGAGTGACAGATGACTTCGGATTAGATTCTTTCTTGGGAGGTGCGAGGCTAGAGTAACTGTCCAACTCGTCAAGCTGGAAGCCTTCAAGGTTAATGACTGGCACTGCACAAGGGAAGAAATATTTAGTTTGTAACACTTATACTCTATATTCACTATAATCTTGTGATTACCAGACATGTTGGAACTTGATCTTTGACTTTGACTTGTGAGTAGCATGGTAAAGGACCTTTCACTTTCCGGAAGCTTGTAGATTTCTTTTATCCTCCCTTCCGATTCGGCACTTGGGGGAGCTAATTCCTTGAAGTTTGCTGCAAAAAAGGAATAAACATATCAGGATATCAGTTCAAGATGTAGTCTCGGGATATGATTGGGGATATTCCTAAAACCCTAAATCCTACCAGAAGTCAACCATCTCTTAGGAAGGTCAAAACCCCTATCAATGGAATCCCTTTTTACATAGAAGAATTTTCTTGTCCATTTATCCTCGTTCTTGGTAGCCTTAAGAATGAGAGGATCTTTGGAGATAGAAAATAGAAGGAACCGGCTGGATCCATGAGATCTTAAGCGATAGGCCATCGGCAGATCTTCGATGCAAAGGTTGGGCATATGACGAGCCTTAATCCGCTCCAAGGTGACTAACAGCCAAACCATGGGCATGATTTGGGTGAAACTAAAGCCTGTGAGTTCGAAGAAACGAGAAATAAAAGGGGAAAACGGATACTGCAGCCTTATGGAGAAAGGATAAGCGAAGAAGCATACCCACTCGTCAGAACAAAAATCCGATCGGACCTCTCGGTCGAAGGGACGGAAAATTGTACCGGCGGGAAAGGCGCCGGAAGCTCGTAAAGCCGCAATATCGGCATTATCGAAAGAACATACCTCTTTCGAAGGTTCCTTAAGCAGGTTTTGTCTGTGAAAAGGGGGAATGGAGTCCGCCGTTTGGGATCTAGTGCGGGTAGCCATAGAGGATCACAACCGGAGAGTAGCGGATTTAAACATGGAAAATAGGGGAAAGCGAGAGAAAAAAGTACCTGAAATTCGCTTGAAGATAGAGATGATCATAATGGAAAGTATTTTGGCTAATTATAGGCTAAAGGATAGGGGGTAAAGAGTAAATAATGCCTCGGAAGTTGCACGTTGTCATTTCAAAAGTCTCGTAGTATTGATTGCCTCGATCCAGGTGAAAAAGTTTAAAATATATCTGTTTGAATTCAGAATTCCAACAGGTATATTTTGGGGACAATTGTTATGGGTCATTTTCTGAGCATATATATCCTGACTAATATTCTACTTTTGATTGTTTACTTGTGATCAGGATACCGGATCAGGATATTGGTAACATCCTGGTGCGATATCCTGGTATTAACTAAATTAACCACGTGCAGGTTAGAAGCTGTGGGTCACTAACGGTCAAGTGGACCTCTTCTCCTTAAGACTAGGGCAAACCAGTTATATGAGAGACGTTGAACCCGAAAGACCAGGTCTACAACGTTCATATGGGGAATATCCGCCGAATCCCGGTTTAATAGGGTAGTTTGTTGAATTTCTTTTACTATAAATAGATGGGTCGGATCAGATTAAGGCACGCAATTTTTCACATATACTCTTTCTCTCTAGCTACTAGCAATCACTACACACAAACACTTGTACTCGAGTTACATTGTAACACCTAGTTGATCCGCGTCACATCTTGCACTGTATACTGATATTCGAAGTAATAGAAGAACAAGGCAGCTGCGATTGTCAGCTCCCGAGGTTTTGTGCCGGCGATCTAGATTGATCAAGGGCTTTCCTCGTATATCTCGTGTCACCCCTTACATTTTTTGCTCACTGTTTGATCATAGATACAGCTCTATATCCTGAGCCGTATCCCGAAAACTGTTTTTACAAACAACTTAATCAGCATATTTTTCACACATATTTCTAGCACACTACCTCACTTAACTAATTCGATCTCTTAATTGCTTCGGTAATTTTTGACCAAAACACATACCATTTTTTTTCAATTTTTTATAAAAAAATCGCTATTTTTTATATAAAAAAAATTAAAAAAAAAACTTATACTGCACATGTGCATTATATGTGTACTACACATGTGCATTACATGCTTAAAATTAGCTTTTTGAGTCTAGTTTAGCTTTTAGGGTTAGTTTTTTTAGAGGTTTAGGATTAGGATTAGGTTTTTCGGTGTGGGGGGGAAGGGGGGTTTAGGTTTTTGGGGGATGGGGGGGTTTAGGTTTTTTTCGGGTTTATATTAAGGGTTTAGTTTTAGGTTTTTTGGAGGGGGGTGTAGCTTTTTTGGGGGTGGGGGGGTTAGGCTTTTGGTGGGAGGGTGAATTTAGGTTTTTTGGAGGGTGGGGGTGGGGGGTTTAGGTTTTTGGGGGGTGTCGGTGGAGGGTGGGTTAAGTGGTTTAGGCTTTCCGTATTAGTGCACATGTGCAGTACAACAAATTTTTTTTTTATTTTTTCCATACATAAAAAGTAGCGACTTTTTTATAAAAAAAATTGTATGAAAAAATTTGGTATGTTTTTTTAGGCTTTTTTAGTTAATTTTTTGGTTTTCTCATGATCCATCCCACACACACACACACATATATATATATATATATGGTAAGGTTCATTTGAGAACCACCCTTATTGCGAAAACCGCGAGAACCAATGTGAACACAAAACAATACCTAAAAAATCCAAAAACCCCACAAATTTTTTTTATTTTTCTAATAAAAATCGCTATATTTTGTTACAAAAAAAATGTTTTTTTTAGTAACAGTTATGGATGCACATGTGGATATGTATAATTTCTTGGACAAATTCCATAATATATTACCAGTAGTAGAAAAATGCACTTTCATTTACAATACCATATGTAATACACTACATTTTACATTACCAATATTAGAAATGCACATGTGCATCTATATGTATCAACATGAAATAAGGTGTTTTAGTACAAAAAGTTTGTGATTTTAAATGATGAAGTGGGCCCATATACATGTGTTTTGGTTAGTTATATATAGTGGTTAATGGTTTGATTATATTTGTCACTTTATGATGTCATATGTTGTTTGGATGGTATAAAGGGTGTTGGTGTACATATAATAAAGTGAAATATTGGTAATAATATTGTATTATGGATGGTAAAAAGCAATGGTATTGTATTACGGATGGTAGGAGGCAATGGCGGACATAGAGTGTTAATAGGGGTAGCACGGGCTACCCCTCATCCCCGTCTCAGTAGTATAAAAATACCCCTTACCTCCATTTCCGTAGTGTAAAAATACCACTCAACTCCGTTTCTATTATATAAAGGATACCCCTGATCCTAAAAAAAATAGGATACCCCTAAGTTTTTGGGCTAGTTCCGCCACTGGTAGGAGGTAATGGTAGTGTAGTATGGAAGGTATAATAGATGAAAGGGAATGTGTATTCAAAGTGGTCTAACAGTTATGGATGCACATGTGCATATGTATAATTTCTTGGACAAATTCCATAATATATTACAAGTAGTAGAAAAATGCACTTTCATTTACAATACCATATGTAATACACTACTTTTTTACATTACCAAAATTAGAAATGCACATGTGCATCTATATGTATCAACATGAAATAAGGTCTTTTGGTACAAAAATTTTGTGATTTTAAATGATGAAGTAGGCCCATATACATGTGTTTTGGTTAGTTATATCTAGTGGTTGATGGTTTGATTATATTTGTCACTTTATGATGTAATTTGTTGTTTGGATAGTATAAAGGGTGTTGGTGTACATATAATAAAGTGAAATATTGGTAATAATATTGTATTATGGATGGTAAAAAGCAATGGTATTGTATTACGGATGGTAGGAGGTAATGGTAGTGTAGTATGAATGGTATGATAGATGAAAGGGAATGTGTATTCAAAGTGGTGTACTAAAGCACGTTATAACATGTTCATATATATAGATGCACATGTGCATTTCTGGTGTTGTTAATGTTATAACAAGTTTATACATATAGATGTACATGTGCATTTCTATTATTGTTAATGTAAAAAGTAGTGTATTATGAATGGTAGTGCAAATGAAAGTGCAATTGTCTGATATTTGTAATGAATTATGGAATTTGTCAAAGAAACGATACAAATGCACATGTGCATGGATAACTGTTATTCGAAAAAAAAATTTGTTTGAATTTTTTTTATTATTGACGAAATATAGCGATTTTTCCAAAAAAAAATAGTAAAAAAATTTTTTTGGGAGTTTTTTAGATATTTTTATGTATTTTTTTGTTTTGTTCACATTGGTTCTCGCGGTTCTTGCAATAAAGGGTGGTTCCTAACGGATTCTTCTCCTATATATATATATATATATATAGGGAGAGAATCATGAGAAAACTACATATAAATGAGAAAACTATAAAACTAACTAAAAAAACCTTTAAAAAAGCTAAAAACATACCAATTTTTTTTTACAATTTTTTAGAAAAAAATCGCTAGTTTTTATATATAAAAAAATTTTCAAAAAAAAAATTTGTTGTACTGCACACGTGCATTATATGTGTACTACACATGTGCACTATATCTGTAATAGTGCACATGTGCAATAAAACAAAAAAAAAATTTATTTTTTTTTTTGAAAATTTTTTTAGGCATAAAAACCTGCGATTTTTTTACAAAAAAAAAAAAAAAATTGGTATGTTTTTTAGGCATTTTAGTTAGTTTTTTGGTTTTCTCATTTAAACTAGTTTTCTCATGATCCATCCCCTATATATATATAGGGTGAGCTTCCTGTAAAAAAAAACTTTTTTCATGAGAAGTGTGAGAAGGCATAGAAATTGACGTGTAGGCATCATGTTTTGGACTTAGACATGATGTTTTGGGTTGTTTTGGCAAGAAAAACACCAAACATAACAATTTAAAACACAATGCAATGTATTATGTGCATGAAATTTAAAACACAACAAAAACACACTGCTTAACACTTGAAACACACTACTTAACGTTCTTGGCATGATGTTTTAACTTTTAAGCCTAGAATTCATTGCATTGTGTCTTAAATTGTTATGTTTGGTGTTTTTCTAGCCAAAACAACCCAAAACATTATGCCCAAGTCCAAAATGTGGTGCTTACATGTCAATTCTTATGCCTTCTCACACTTCTCACGAAAAGTGTCATTTTTACAGGATCGCTGGACTATGTGTGTATATATATATATATATGGGAAGGATGTATAGAAAACCCACTAGTGGTTAGAAAACCCGGGAAACTCAAAGCTCCCGATTTTTTTTTGTTCTGAAAAAAATTACACATGTTATATACATGTTTTTAAGGGTTTTGGGCAAAAAAAATCAAAAAAGCGCCGAGTAGATATTATTAGAAAAAATAAACAAGTTTTGGTGTAACATATGTTACATTCGTCTGACATATGTTACCCCAGAAATTTGTTTATTTTTTTTTAAATATCCACTCGGCGCTTTTTTGATTTTTTTTTTTGCCCAAAACCCTTAAAAACATGTATATAACATGTGTAATTTTTTTTTTAAATTAGGGAGGTTAGAGTTTCCCAAGTTTTCTAAATTATAAGGGTTTTCTATAGATACTTCCATTATATATATATAGAGGCCGCTAAAATGAAAACCACCTACAATTGTAAGAACCAAGAGAACCACTCTCTAACTACTAGATCTTCAAGATGGATGGATGAGATTAAAAGTAGTTAATAATAATATTAAATACTTTTTGTCTTATTATGTTTTTAATATTTTAATACAAAAGGTTAGTTTAGTAAATTTACTCTTTTTTGTCTTTTTGTCTTTATTATTTTTTATTACTTTTTTGTAATATTATATTAGTTGTTTTTTTGAACAGAATTTTTTTTATTAAAAACCATTTTAAATTCAGATTTTTTAACAAAACAATTTTTTTGCGCGCCGGTTTTGCACGCCGTTTTTACGCCCGGCTTTTTCACGCGTCGTTTTTTAACGCGCCGTTGTTGCACGCCGTTTTTTCGCCCGACTTTTTCACACGTCGTTTTTTTAACTCGTCGTTTTAACGGACCATTTTTTTACGTGGCGTTTTTATGCCCCGTATTCACGCCCCTTGTTTAGGTGCCGTTTTATCACACGGTTTTTACGTTTTACGTTAAAAAAATTACATAAAAGTTTACGTTTTACATTAAAAAGGTTACGTTTTACGCTTTACGTTAAAAAGTTTACGTTTTACGCTTTACGTTAAAACGTTTACGTTTTACGCTTTACGTTAAAAAGTTTACGTTTTGCGATTTACGTTAAAAAGTTTACGTTTTACGCTTACGTTACAAAGTTTACGTTTTACGCTTTACGTTAAAAAGTTTACGTTTTACGTTTTATGTTAAAAAATTTACGTCTTACTTTTTACGTTAAAAAGTTTACGTTTTACGCTTTACGTTAAAAGGTTTACGGTTTTAACTTTTTTTTACAAAAACTTTTTTACACAAAACGAACGCACCTAGAAACTACAACTCGGTAGGTGTCTCAGATAGATTGAACTTATCATCATCGACTGGGAAAAAAATGTAAAAAACCCAACAACAAAAATCAAAGCAAATGTGTGGCTCTTGAAAAAAACGGGGTTTGGCTCAAAGTTTCCAATAATCAAGGCTGCAAAGTGAGGTTGCATGTTCAAAAACCTACCCTCCACCATCCTTTACCACGCCTTCGTCATCAATTTGTCGGAAAAAAATGTTTCGAACTATCACTGCCAAGAAAAAAAATGTTATCAACACAACTGACTGAACAGATCTAATCCCACCAATGGCGCCGCCGATTGAAAAATATAACAGAAGGTATAAACTCATGTAAACTATAATGGACAAAAAAAAACCACTAAACACAATCAAGATCAAACAACCACCAATCGAACCATTTTATAAAGAAAACCCAGCAAAAAAAAACCCATCAAACCCATTTCATAAAGAATACCCAGCAAACACATCAACCCATTTCATAAACAAAACCCAGTAAAAAACAAACAAACAAAAATTTAGAACTCACCGGCACCACCGGCATCATCGGCACCACCCGACACCACCAAGATAAAAGACAAGAAGGGAAGGGAAGGCCAAGTGTTTACCGGCACCACCGATAGAACAACAACACCATTGACATCCACTTCTCACCAACACACCCACCACTCACCACTCCCTTTCTCCTCTGATTTCACCTACCTACAACAACCATCACCGTCACTCTTCAAAAGCCCCCCTTTACTTTTGATAAGCAGGAAAAGAAAACCCTTGTTTCTCTCCAAAAAGCCCCCCCCCCCCCCTTTACTTTTCTCATTTATACAATCTCTATGATATGATGATGTAACACCCCAAAATATGCAATTTATTATGTTACTTGAAATGTCTAGTCATGTTATGTTAACCTAGTTAAGTATATATATAATATGTTAGTAATTTGATTAGAAGGAAGGTTATTTGACAAATGAACAATCTAAGTAAATGAGGGACTAAACTTGTTAAAAAGGATGTAAGTTTAATTAACAAATAAATAAAAGAAAACACAAACACCCACTCTGGTGTTGTGTGGATCGACCAGAGCAAGGGGTCAAGAGACCAAAACCCTAACATCAAGAAATTCTCAAATTCAAGAGGGAATTAAGAGCCCAAATGGATGCATGAACTCGAAATTCGAATCATCTGAGCTTGTACATCGAGTGGTAAGTCGAATTTTCTGTTTTGAATGAATTGGAGAAAGTGGGTTTTAACCCAATCATGAAATTATGTGGAAATCTTATTGTTTTGGTCAAAAATTACCGAAGCAATTTAGTGATCAAATTAGTAAAGTGAGGTAGTGTGCTAGAAAGTGTGTTGAAAATATGCTTGTTAAGTTATTTAGAAAATCAGTATTCAGGATACGGCTCAGGATATAGAGCTGTATCTATGATCAAACAATGAGCAAAAGTAAAGTAAACGACACGAGATGTACGAGGAAAGCCCTTGATCAATCTAGATCGCCGGCATAAAACCTCGGGAGCTGACAATCGCAGCTGCCTTGTTCCTCTTATTACTTCAAATGTCAGGATACAGTGCTGGATGTGGTGCGGATCGACTATGTGTTACAATGAGATTTGAATACAAGTGTGGTGTTTGCAATGAGCTAGAGAGTGAAAGTGTTCGAGAGTGTTAGTGAAAATTGTGTGCCCTAAACTGATCCGCCCCCATCTATTTATAGTAAAGATAATGTAACAAACTATCCTAAACTTCCGGGATCCGGCGAATATTCCCACTTGAACGTTGAGGACCAAGTCTTTCGGGTTCAACGTCTCTCCTTCAACAAACACGTCCGAGTCTTGAGGAGAAGAAGTCCACTTGACCGTTAGCAAGCCTCAGCTTTTAACCTGCACGTGGTTAATTCAATAAATCTCAGGATATCGCCCAAGATGTTAGCAATATCCTCTTCCAGCATCCTGGTCACAAATAAACAAATAAAGGCAGGATATTGGTCAGGATATGTATGCTTAGAAAATGAGCCATAACAATTGTCCCCAAATATATCAGTTGGGATACCAATCCAACGGATATATTTCAAAAGTTTCACCTCATAACTTAAGGCAATTAATACGACTAGACCCTTGAAATGACAGCGGTGCAACTTCCAAAGCATTATTTACTCTTTACCCCCTATATTCATCCTATATTAACCGAGGGACTCCTTATTACGGTTATCCTTATCTTCAATCGGACATCAGGTATTTTCCTTTCTATCATTCTTTCTTGAATCTCTTTTAATTTGCTCAATACTTTTCATGGCACCACGAACGAAATCCCGATCGGACCGACCGGCCTCAGCCCTCGTAAGTCAAAATTTCATTGTTGATCCAGCAAAGGAGATCTGCTGCTTCAATAATGCCAACATCGCTGCTCTTAAAGATTCCGGCGCCTTCCCCACCGGAACAGTCTTTCGCCCTTTTGATCGAGAAGCCCGATCAGACGCGATATCCGATGAGTGGGTTTGTTTCTTCGCCTACCCCTTCTCTCTTGGACTCCGGTACCCGTTTCCACCCTTTATCTCCAGCTTTTTCGACCTCACCGGCCTTAGTTACGCCCAGGTTATGCCAATGGTCTGGCGAGTCTTGATAGTGCTGGATCAAATCAAGTCTCGTCATTTTCCCAACCTGTTTATTGAAGACCTCCCTATAGCATACCGGTTGAGATCCCATGGCAATCATCGTTTTCTTCTGTTTTCTACCTCCAAGAACCCTCTGGTTCTTAAAGCCACCAAGAACGAGGATCGATGGCGACGAAAATTCTTTTTCGTAAAAAGAGACTCTATTGATAAGGGTTTCGATCTACCTGTTAAATGGTTAACCAAGGGTAGGATTTAGGGTTTTAGGAATATCCCCGATTATATCTTCAAACTGTATCCCGGACTTATATCCTGATGTTTTTATGCAGCGAATTTCAGAGATTTAGTGCCTCCCAGTGCAGAGTCCGAATCCAAGATCAAGGAAATCTACCGTCTTCCTGCCAGTGAAAGAACTTTCTCCCTGTCTCTTACAGATTCAAGCCAGAAATCAAGCTCAGAAATGTCTGGTAAGCACATTCTAAGCAGATATTAATTACTTTTCAAAAGTATGATGAGTTTAAGAATATCTTCCCTTGTGTAGTACCAGTCGTCAACCTTGAAGGTTTCGAACTTGACGAGTTGGATTGCTACTCCAGCCTCGAACCCATCAAACAAGAATCCAAGCCAAAGCCGTCTGCTACACCAAAGCCTACCTCCTCGAAGACTGTTTCTGCTCCTAAAGGCCCTCCGACATCCAGGACCCGGGCATCCAGCTCTCGGAAGAGAAAGGAGACGGACTCCCCAGCTGTTTCTGAAACATTCTCTCTCGAGAATCATGGGTTCAACGAAGCCACCTCATTCCTCAAACAGGTAGAATTTTCTTTTCGATATCCTGCACAAGTATGTTAGTCCTTATCCTGCTTATTTTTTACATCAATACCTGTGTCTTTATCGATAGGGTCTGGATCGTCTTATGCACTTGTATGAAGACGCTTGCGGGCTTAACAAGATGTTGGAGATCAAGCTGGAGAAAGCTGAGGCCACCATAGCTGACCAAGGAACCATTGCAGCTGCTAAATCCCAGCATTATGAAGACAAATACAAGGCAATGATCCGGGATCACCAGGCTACTCTCCACAAAGCCAACGAGGATGCTCAAGCCAAACTAGATGCCGCCCTTCTCCAATATCAGCAGAATATGAGTTCATATCGGGATAGCCTCAAAGCATCCGTGGTCGTCTCTCTTCTCCAAGCCAGGATAAGGATGGCTTATGAGGCCATGGATTTGGGTTTTGAATGCCCCTCCTGGAATGTAAAGGCTTGGGAGGAGAAACTACAGGGCCTCGGAGGTCATCCCGTTGTTCATCCTGCAAAACATACTGGTGAAGAGCCTTCTAAGGCGGCAGAGGAAGCGGCCAATGCTGGTGATGATGCCGAGAAGAATCCTGAGGCTGATGCTGGTGCAAACGCTGGGAAGGAGGTTGCTGTTCAAGAGGGTGCTGCCCCTTAGGAAGCGGAGTGGGCGATGATGGATATACGTGCCAAGGCCGGAGCCCACTTTTAAATTTCATGGTTGTGGTTGCATAAACAATTTACTTTTCCTGTCTTCGAACAATTTACATTTCCTGCACTAGAACAATGTGATGACCAAAGGTGGATGGGTCCTAGGTTTTAGGACAAAGCCCTTGGTCATCAATTAGTATAATTTGTTTTGAATGTGATAACGGTTGTAGGTGGACAGGTCCTGTTTTGAGATATATCCTGCAACCGTTACACAAGTATGGTAAAAACTAATTGTGCTTTTGGCGGATGGGCCTCGGTTTGAGGTGAAACCAAAAGCACAACTTTTGACTTGTTAATAATATAACTATCTTTTGACTTATTTGTTATTGCCTTGTTGCTTAGTGTAACTCTTAGCTTTGTAAAAATGTTGTATTGTTATCCTATGAAGATATCCTGATCAGTATACTCAGTAATATGTTATAAAAACTTTTTAGAACTTCCAAACATTCCTTCAACTTTGTAGAAAGTTTTTTGAAAAACAACCTATTTTTCCAAAACCAGTTTTCGATAATACTTAAATGATCAAAGTTCTAAACTAATAGTAGTTTCAAACACCTTAATCAAATATCCCGAAAAGGACTTTGAGAATATATCAGGATACTTAACTTTTTGTAAAACATATTGTTACTAAAAACTTAGACGATGTTTACAAAGGAAAGATCATACCCGGAGTAGTATATAACCTTATTACCAAGCCTCAATCTTTTTGCAACTTCTTCAATGAAGATGTCCCCTGTGCGAGGTACTTAGTACGTTAGTTCCGAGCCTTATCCTTTTAACATTACCACCTTGGTAGGGATGTCCCCTGTGTACAATGTCTTCAAATACTTTAGAAATCTACTGAATGTCAGTTTCCATTATATAGGCAATTTTTTACGTCCCAAGGGTAAAACCCAAGGATGTACTGGAGATAAATCCCTTGTATCCTGGGGAAAATCCCAAATTTTCATGCGCTACAGGCGGGAGTGTATAAACTCCAAGACTTAGAAAGGTGAAAACCTTTAAACCTTAGAGAGTATGAAAATACCCTTTCGTGAGAGAGGGTGATCAATCCTCATATACCTTTAGGATTCAGGATATAGCCAACAGTAACGAAATTGTCAACCACTTTTACATGGACTGGTCCCGCCACCTTGAACTATCCCTGAATAACTTGCGCTCCAGGCGGGGTGTTTAAACCTGATTCGGAAGAAAGGTGAATACCTTTAAACCTGTGAAGGGATCAGTATCCCTTAAACGTGAGAGAGGGGGCCAATCCTCTAATCTTTCGAGTTATCTTGAGTACATATCCTGGAGCTATATCCTGAAACATATCCTGCAAAACAATTGTAAACTAAACACCCCTCCAATGCTTAAGTCAGTATTGGGTTACAAAGAACAAATTAAACCAAACATATTTAAAAAAGGTAGAATTCATACCATCCTAATTTAGAAATTAAATTCTAAACTCACTTGAAATAGAGCTTAAGGTGTATAGCATTCCAAGATCTCGGTAGCATATCCCCCTCTATATTCTTGAGTCTGTATGCTCCTTTCCCTGCTTCTGATTCAACTTCGTATGGTCCTTCCCATTTTGGAGCTAACTTGCCATCGGCAGGATTAGTAGTATTCTGAAAAGCCTTTCTTAACACCCAATCTCCAACCTTAAATCTTCTGGTCCTAATATTCTTGTTATATGCCCTGGATATTCTCTGTTGATATGCTGCCATCCTTAGCCTTGCCGCGTCTCTCTTCTCATCTATAGTTTCTAAATCCTGACTCAAGGCTTCAGGATTCTGCCCAGGATCACTTAGGGTAGATCTTGCAGTAGGTATCGTCATTTCCGTTGGAATCATTGCTTCTGCTCCAAATACCAAGGAAAATGGGGTTTGGCCTGTTGCATTCTTTACCGTTGTCCTATCAGCCCACAAAACAAAGGGTAATTCTTCTGCCCATCTTCCTTTTTTGGCTCCAAGCCTTTTCTTTAAGTTATTGACAATTATCTTGTTTGAGGATTCTGCTTGTCCATTCGCTTGAGGATGTACTGGAGTAGATGTTATCATTTTGATTCCCCAACTCTTGCAAAAGTCAGTAGTTCTCCTGCTTATAAACTGAGAACCATTGTCACAGATTATCTCGGCTGGTACTCCGAATCTGGTCAGGATATTCCTCTTTATGAAGGATACTACTTCTTGGTCTCTAACTTGAACAAATGCTTCAGCTTCAACCCACTTAGAGAAATAATCCGGCATTGCTAGCATAAAGACTTTTCCTCCCGGAGCTTTTGGTAGCTTTCCCACTATATCCATATCCCATTTCATAAATGACCAAGGGGAAACAATAGGGTATAATGGTTCAGCAGGTTGATGCAGTATGTTACTATGTCTTTGACATGCGTCACATCTTCGAGCATATTCTGCGGCATCCTTTCTCATTGTTGGCCAATAATATCCTGTCCTTAATACTTTTGAGAATAACGACCTGCCCCCAGTATGGTTGCCACAATCCCCTTCATGTATATCCTGAAGTACTTCGTTGGCTTCAGGATCCTCCAAGCACCTCAAATACGGTCCTGCAAGAGATTTCCTGTATAAAATATTATTTATAATAGTGAATCGTGATACCTTCATCCTAAATGCCTTGGGATTTTCATTTCCAGGGATGTGTCCTTCTTTGAGATATCTCATGATTGGAGCCGTCCAGGATTTAGGATCCTCTTCAGGATGCTCTGCTCCAGGATCCTGAATACCCGCTACTTCTTTATCCTGAGGATTCGTTGCAGGATATAAGACATGTAATATTGGAATTTGGGTCCCTTCAGGTATCCTGATCGACGATCCCAAATTTGCTAAGGCATCCGCTTCAGCATTATCCTCCCTTGGTACCTGTTGAAGTATAAAAACATCGAAATATCCTGCTAATTTTTTGAGAATATCGACATATTCGATTAATTTCTCACCCTTAACTGCATAGGATCTATTAAAATGGTTAGTAATTAACAAAGAGTCAACATATACTTGCAAATTTTTGATACTCATACTCTTAGCCAATTCTAATCCTGCAATTAAAGCTTCATATTCTGCCTTATTATTAGTAGCAGGAAATTCACACCTAATAGCCTGGGGTAATATGTCCCCCTGTGGCGATTTTAGTAGTATTCCCAATCCTACTCCTCTTACATTAGATGCACCGTCAGTATATAATGTCCAGGATCCTGAGGATTCTCCTAACTGTTGAACTTCTAGGTCTACCTCGTCCTGAATGTCACTACTAAAGTCAGCCACAAAGTCAGCTAAAGCCTGAGACTTTATGGCATTTCTAGGTTCATATACTAAATCATAAGCACTCAGCTTTACCGACCACTTAGCCATTCTGCCTGACATTTCTGGTTTCCTAAGTACATTTTTAATAGGATAATTTGTTTTAACATGTATCCTATGTGTCTCGAAATAATGTCTAAGCTTTGTCGATGCCATGACTAGAGCTAATATTAATTTTTCTAAATGAGAATACCTAGTTTCAGCATCTAACAAACTTTTACTAACATAATAAACAGGATATTGCTGACCTTCATGGTCTTTTATAAGAACGGCACTTACAGCATTCCCTGATACAGCAAGGTATAGGGATAGTGGTTCACCATTTTCAGGCTTCATCAATAAAGGTGCGGTTGAGAGATATCGTTTCAAATCCTGCAAGGCTGCTTCATGCTTCTCCCCCCATTCAAATCTTTTTTTCTTCTTCAGGATATCATAAAAGTCTTTGCACTTCTCTGAGGATCTTGAGATAAACCTGTTTAAAGCTGCTACTCGGCCTGTCAATCTTTGTACGTCCTTCATATTTGAGGGTGATTTTATATCCAGGATAGCTTTGATCTGCTCTGGGCTCGCTTCTATCCCCCTTTTTGTCACCATATATCCAAGAAACTTTCCTGCCCCCACTCCGAAATGGCATTTAGCAGGATTCAGCTTCATGTTGTATCGATCCAGGATATCAAATGCTCCCTTGATATCCTGGAGGTTATCCTCAGCCTTTTTAGATTTCACTACCATATCGTCGATATATACCTCCATGGTGTCCCCCAGTTTGTCTTTGAACATCATGTTTACCAATCTTTGGTATGTTGCACCTGCATTTTTCAAACCAAAAGGCATAGCTGTATAACAATAAATACCTGTTGGTGTCATGAAGGCAGTATCCTCCTGGTCAGAAGGCTCCATTTGGATCTGTTGAAATCCTGAGGATGCGTCCATGAAGGTCAGCATTTCATGCCCGGCAGTGGCATCTACCATTGCATCAATGTGGGGAAGAGGAAATGGGTCTTTAGGACAAGCTTTGTTCAAGTCTGTGTAGTCCACACAAACTCTCCATTTCCCATTTTTCTTCTGTACTACAACCACGTTTGCTAGCCACCTTGGGAACTTAACCTCTCTGATCATCCTGGACTTTAATAATCTCTCAACTTCCTCCTGGATAATCGTGTTCCGCTCAGGAGCAAACTTCCTTCTTTTTTGCTGCACAGGCTTGAATGATTTATCAATTCCAAGCTTGTGAGTGATAATATCTTTGGATATGCCTGTCATATCCTCATGCTTCCATGCAAACGTTGACATCCTGCATTTTAAAAAGTTAATTAATTGTTCTTCAATATCCTGAGGGATATTGGTCCCTACGAGCACCGAAATATCGGGGTTATCCTGGTCCAGGATAATTTTCTTCACATCCTGCTCCGGATCCTCCACGATATCCTGGGCCCGCGTCTTTAATTGCTATGCTGCACTAGGTTTGGTTGAGGATTTCATCGAGGATGAGTAGCATTCTTTCGCCTCCTGCTGATCACTATCAACTTTGACAACTCCCCAAGGGGTAGGTATTTTGATGCATTGGTGATATGTTGATGGCACAGCCTTCATATCGTGAATCCACGGTCTTCCCAGTGTGATGTTATAGCAGGATAGAGAATCCATCACACAGAAACGTTGTATCGAGTTGACTCCTTCAACGTATACTGGTAACTTTATCTCTCCCACTGTGTTTCTAGCCTCTCCACTGAACCCAACAAGCACGGTAGACTTTGAAGTGATATCCATTGGAGATACATTCATTCTCTTCAGAGTTTCTAGTTGGATTATGTTGACGGAGCTGCCATTATCAACCAATATCCTGCGTACAAAATGGTTAGCCACATATAACGTTATTACCAGAGCATCATGGTGAGGATCCTGGACAGTATCCCTGTCATCAGCATCAAAAGTGATCACTTTGTCAGTTGTGAGGGTAGTCATCCTGACAGGTCTGTCTCCCCTTTCGGCCTTAGCTTCCTTTGCATCTCTCTTTGCTGCCGAATACGAAGTTCCACAAATGTCGGATCCTCCCGAAATGAAGTTGATTATCTTGGCATCCGCGGGAGGTGATGCTGCTCGCTCAGGATCCTTCTCAGTATCCTGACCCTTATTCTTCTTTCTCCCCAAGAGATCTTTTAGATATCCCTTGCTTAGAAGATAGCTTATTTCTTTCCTTAGAGCAATGCAATCCTCAGTCATATGTCCGAAATCTTCGTGGAAAGCACACCATTTTGACTTATCTTTCCAGTCAGCTTTCTGTTGACTCTTTCGAGGCCACCTAGCCTTGTCTCCTAGACCCTGCATGGCATACATCAATTCAGGAATGTTAACAGAAAAGCAATATTCAGACAACTCAGGATACTCTTCAGGATCCTCATCTTCGACAGCATTCACTTTCTTGTTTTCATTTCTACCATATGGCTTGGGCCGATATGACTTGAATGAGGATTCTGACTTCCTGTTAGTTGACTCATAAGTGTTAGATGAGTTCATCCTTTCTTGCATCTTCCTGTCATCTTCCAGACGGGTATATCTCAAAGCCCTGTTACGAGCTTCGTCGAGATTCCTGCAGGGATTCATTACAAGATCCTGATAAAACTGAGAATCCTTTTGTAATCCCATCTTAAAAGCTTGCACAGCTGTTGAAACATCAAGATGTAGGATATCCAAGGATTCTCGACTGAATTTGTTCACATAATCCCTCAAGGATTCCTGAGGCCCTTGAGTTATCCTGTAAAGATCACTGGTTAGTTTCTCAAAACTCCGACTACAAGAAAATTGACTGTTAAATAGATTAACCAAATGAGCAAACGAAGTAATTGAGTGAGGAGGAACGTTTAACAGCCATTTTAAGGCTGATCCTGTTAGAGTAGAACCAAATCCCTTGCACAAGCACGCTTCCTTGAGCTCCGGAGGGATAGGGTTAATCTCCATTCTTTCCCTATACTGAGCAATATGCTCTTCGGGATCCGTACTCCCATCATAAAGCTTCATGTTGGGGGTTTGGAATCTCTTTGGGATCTCAGCATCACAGATAGGATATGCAAAACGAGATATCTTGTGGCTGTCCTGGGACACTTCCGGGATCGGCTGGATCACCCCTGGTACACTAGATATCATGTCCTTCAACTTCTGAAGTTCCCTAGTAAGTGCTGATGTTACATCTGTATCCTGCAAAGATCCACTATTGTTAGTAGCATGAGTATTATTATTATTTGACACGTTACCCGTTGGAGGATTTTGCCCATATCCTGAAGCATATCCTGAGCTCCTCATGGTTGACATCCTGACCGAGGAGGGTATTTCAGGAGTATGATTCTGAGGAAGGTTGGGCACAATATTCCCCCTATTATCCTCAGTAAACACAGCTGAACTGAAGTTCAAAGTTCTAGGGTGTAGTGGAGTGACAATATCCTCAGCAGATCTGCTCAAGCCAGACTTCAGGAGTTGTATTTCCCTTAAAAGCATTTGGTTCGTTTCCTGTTGCTGCCTCATTTGTTCCTGCACACTTCCAAATAAGGTTAAAATTTCGTCGTTAGAAGCTAAAACAGGAGCAGATTCCTGAACACTGCAGGTAGGGATACTATCCTGAGGTCGTGAAGAGGCTGGCATCCTTGGAGGAGGTGGTGGAAGCACCGAACCGGTAGTAGCAGAAGTCATAGCAGACACAGTAGAGGAACTCATGTTTGATCTGGAGGCCATTATGGACAATGTGGCAAAAAGTTTTGAAAATAGAAAGCCGATTAGCGATTTCGCAAAAATTTTTAGTAAAGAGAGCACCACTGGCCCCACGGTGGGCGCCAAATTGTTTTGGTCAAAAATTACCGAAGCAATTTAGTGATCAAATTAGTAAAGTGAGGTAGTGTGCTAGAAAGTGTGTTGAAAATATGCTTGTTAAGTTATTTAGAAAATCAGTATTCAGGATACGGCTTAGGATATAGAGCTGTATCTATGATCAAACAATGAGCAAAAGTAAAGTAAACGACACGAGATGTACGAGGAAAGCCCTTGATCAATCTAGATCGCCGGCATAAAACCTCGGGAGCTGACAATCGCAGCTGCCTTGTTCCTCTTATTACTTCAAACGTCAGGATACAGTGCTGGATGTGGTGCGGATCGACTATGTGTTACAATGAGATTTGAATACAAGTGTGGTGTTTGCAATGAGCTAGAGAGTGAAAGTGTTCGAGAGTGTTAGTGAAAATTGTGTGCCCTAAACTGATCCGCCCCCATCTATTTATAGTAAAGATAATGTAACAAACTATCCTAAACTTCCGGGATCCGGCGAATATTCCCACTTGAACGTTGAGGACCAAGTCTTTCGGGTTCAACGTCCCTCCTTCAACAAACACGTCCGAGTCTTGAGGAGAAGAAGTCCACTTGACCGTTAGTAAGCCTCAGCTTTTAACCTGCACGTGGTTAATTCAATAAATCTCAGGATATCGCCCAAGATGTTAGCAATATCCTCTTCCAGCATCCTGGTCACAAATAAACAAATAAAGGCAGGATATTGGTCAGGATATGTATGCTTAGAAAATGAGCCATAACACTTATGTAATTGAGAGTTAGGGTTTCATAATGGTTCGAAATTGTTGCTTGATTTCTGATTGTTGAATGATTTAAGTGTATTACCCAATCGTTGTGAAGAAATCATAAACCTAATGTTTTGCATGTATGCTATTAGATGAAAATTTATACATGATCTTGAATAAAGATAGAAAAATTAGTTAAGATGGTGTAGGATGAATGAAAGCTATGAACTTGATTGATTCTTGTTAGATTAGAAGATGAATAAGTAGAGTTATGCAATAAATACTTGTACCTTGTGCGTTGATGATGTTGTGCACATCAAGTGTTTGATGAAATGTCTTAATAAAGATTTCGGCCTTGTTGGTCATAAATGCTATGTGTTTTGAATGTGTTTATGATGTAAATGTAGATTACACGAAGTCTTGCCAAGTAGTGTATATAGACGAGTATGAGATATAAATTCTAAGTATGAATGGTATTGTTTAGGTGTAAAGGAAGAAAGTTCGAGTCAAGCAAAGCAACAAGGGAATCAAGATCGAGGTACGCTACTTGTAGAATTCAGGTTCATATTATATTGTTGTGTTTAACATTAGATGAGTCGAATTGAATCATGTGTGGATGTATTATTTGTGTGGGCCCTTTTATGATTGGGTCGAAGTATGTGAGTGCGAGAATAGAAAGAATGGTGTGAAGATCTATATGAAACATATTTGTGTGAAAGAATGAAAGAATGAAGTAATGTAACAAGTTTGCGGATGTCATAATGGTTACAAGTCGGTAAGTTGAATTCTTGAATTAAAGGAAAGAAATATAATGCTAATAAGTTCACTTTGTTGTGGCAATGTAGGTAAATCCCACGGTTAGCTTTCAAGCTTCGCCCGGTTCGAACACACTTCAAGGCCCGCCCCATGTTCCGCTACTTTTGTAAAGAAGACAACGCTTAATACTTTGGTCGTTAAATCTTTGTCTAGTAGTTAAAGATTTAGTTTTGTTATGTACTTTGAATTTATCAAAATTTTGTATGCGTGTCAAGTTGTATGGTGGTATATATATATATATATTAGGTCCTTTGAAAAGTGTCGTGTTAAACATATATTTTTTTTATATGAAAACAGGGGACCGCTCCTTTTACGAATGGGTCATGCCCAAATTTCATTAGAAAAGTGCGTTGTTATTTAAATAATTTAAAGAAAATTTTACGGGCGTTACAGATGATAATAACAACAATAGGTGATTTGAGATGAGATTATGGCTGCTATCTTGATGGCTCAAAACAACAACACCAATTCAAGTGATGATGTTAAACCCACTATTTTACATGACTTTCTTGGCCGTGGGTGTGCTTCGGTGACCAAGTTCGCCGTCGATAGCTCCTCCCCTTCTGCCTCCATTTTCGGTGGCGGTGTCCGTGGTGGTGGGCCGATTTCCACCGCTGGTTGCTCCTCTCCTTCTGCCTCCGTCTCCACCAGAACCATCTCATCTTCCTTACAATTTGGTACATCACTAAAGATGAGAAGGATTGTGGATGGGGATTGGATTTTGGGAGCAGATCGATGTAGAGAGAGAGATATATAAAATGAGAATTACAAAGTCTGTGGATAAAGACTTTAAAGACAAAAGACAGATAGATGATTTGATAGTTTGAGTAAATGACTAAATTACCCTTTAGGTTTTAAAATAATAATGCATACGTGTCATTATCTGATTGGTGGAGAGTGGTTCCTACGGTTCTTACAACTGGAGGTGTTTTCATTTTAGCAGCTCCAAATATATATATATATATATATATATATATATATATGGGAGGGTTTAAATGAGAACGCTAAATATCGCGAGAACTTTGTCAAAAACAACTCAAATTCAAAATTTCTTTTTACACTTATCATTATTATTCGACTAGAATGTTATAAATTTCATTTATACGTTGAAATTTAAGTGAATTCGTAAATATAGAAAATTTACACGTGTGTAAGTTTGCCATTTACACATGTGTAAATTTGTTATATTTACACATGTGTAAAAATTCTAATAAAAGTGATTTTAAGAGGAGAAATAAATTATTTGATGTTGTAAATTCTTTTTTTGATGTTGTATTTTAATCACAATGAGTTTTGTATTAAAAAAATTGGTTTTGATTGGGTTTTTCATTCGTTCTCACGGTTCTCGCAATATATATATATAGGGGAGGATTTAAATGAGAACGCTAAATATTGTGAGAACCGTGAGAACGAATGAAAAAACCATAATAACTTGGTAAAAAACAATTCAATTTCAAAATTTCTTTTTACACTTATCATTATTATTCGAATACAATGTTAGAAATTAAATTTATACGTTTAAATTTACGTGAATTCGTAAATAAAGAAAATTTACACGGGCGTAAATTTGTTATATTTACCCATGTGTAAAAAATCTAATAAGAGTGATTTAAGAGGAGAAATTGATTATTTGATTTTGTAAATTCTTTTTTTGATGTTGTATTTTAATTAAAATGAGGTTTGTATTAAAAAAAATTGGTTTCTCATTCTTTATCACGGTTCTTGCAATATTTAGCGTTCTCAAAATTCTTTTTTTTTTGGTGGGGGTGGGGGGGGGGGTTAGGTTTTTTTAGGTTATTTTGTTGTGTTAACAATGGTTCTAGCGGTTCTCACAATAAAGGTGGTTCTCAAATGAACCTTACCCTATATATATACTAGTAGGGTGCCCACGCGATGCGGCGGAGGCGACACTTTGCATTGCGACACTCGTTTCTGGTAATTTTCTTATTCGTATAATATTAATGATAACATTGTTGTGGTGGATATATGTTATAAGTGTTACACATATGTAAAGTTTTGTTTTTTTATAAAAATTAATAATCAAAAGATAAAAAATAAAGTTTTTTTTTATAAAAATTAATAATCAAAAGACAAAAAATAAATAGATAAGTTGTTATAATTATAAAGTATATTTATTTTATTGGTTATATAAAGTATAATTTTATTCTTTAAAGTTCATAACTTTTTTTAAATATCCATGTAGTACTCATCCAATAAACTTTAAGTTTAAAATTTTTGTTTTTATAAAAATAAAAAATAGTGTTTGACTCGTAAGTACGTTTTAGAACTTTAACTTAAATTGTTAAATTTCGTTTTTTACATATATAAAAAATTTATATTTTTATAAAATTTCAAGAATTGTTTTTATAAAAAAATAGGATGTTAAGAGTTTATATCTTTATTAACTTTATATCATACTAAGTTCAGATTTTCAGTTTATAACTAATCTTATCTATATGAGTCTACTTTTAACTTATAATCCCTAAAAATATGCAACAGAATCTACTATGTATCTAGTCAAGTTGGTAAAGAATTCTTTTGAAACTGACTAATTTTATCTATAACAATATAGTTGACCTTATAATTCCTAAAAATTTGCAACACAATTTAGTATTTATCTATTAAAGATTGTAAATTTCTGGAGTATTTTATTTATATTACTTGGTACAAAAAATGTTTATAAAAGAATTGTTTTTTTTTATAAAAACAAAATGTTTTGTTTATAAATAAAGTAAAAAAAAAACTGTTTTACACATGTAAAGTTTCGTTTTTAATAAAAAAATACTAATCAAATGACAAAAAATAAAAGATAAGTTGTTATATTTGTAAAGTAAGTTTATTTTGTTGGTTAAATGATAAAGTTTATAATTTTATTCTTTAAAGTTCATAACTTTTTTTAAATATCTACATGGTACTCATCCAATAAAGTTTAAGTTTAAAATTTTTGTTTTTATAAAAATAAAAAAAATAGTAGTTGACTCGTAAGTATGTTTTACACCTTTAACTTTAATTATTAAATTTCATTTTTATATATATAAAAAATTTATATTTTTATGAAATTTTAAAAACAGTTTTTATAAAAAAAAATATGATGTTAACAGTTTATATCTTTATTAACTTTATATCATAGTAAGTTCAGTCTTTTAGTTTAGCTTTAAAGTTTATTACTTTATTATTTTTGAATTAAGAAATGCAAATTATTAGAATAATATCCAAGAATAACTGCAATATTTTATAATTTCAGCTTGACTATATCTAACTGTAATATCTATTTATTACAACTTTAGGATATGCACTTATATATGTCCAGTTGACTTGTAAATTTAGGATACTAACTTTATTTTGAACTTTATTAATATGGTCAATAACTGCATTATATTAACACCAAAAATAAAGTTCAAATATAAATTAAACTTTATACATACGTCTAGATCAAACATAACAACTGAAAATGAAAAAAAAATATAAAAACACTTGATAGATTTCATAGTAGACTGCATGAAATTTGTTCCGCTTCTGAATTGACACTCTAGGTATTTTTAATCGGGTTTTCTGGTTTGTGCTTGAATCGGTAGTATCTTTTAATTCCTCTTGTTTGTCATTGTCCTCAAAATCGTCTAAATTAATAACCTTACTCCATTTCCATTCAGAGAGTCTTTTGGATCTCTTCTTTTGAGTCTCAAACTTCTGATCCTTAAAAAGGACAAAAATTGAATACAAAAATTAGAAAAAAGATTAAATAAACCTTAAAATTACCTATTCACTAGATTCATGTTGAAGATTAGACTTGTATGGACTAAACATTGCACCATAAGAAATAATATAAACACTTCTATCACCATCATCCGGCAATAAATCACACATATAATAACATAATGAACATGTTAATATGAAAGATATACGCAAAAATAATACTTAAAAACCAGCAAAATCAATACCTTAGAAGCTTGTTCGACAACTGGGTTGTTTAAATTGGCATGTTCATCATGCAATTGAATCTGAAAATATCAAATAAGTTAACATTCACATAAAAGTAAATAAAAGAAAACAATTATTCACTGATGCGATATAACTGAACTGACCTTAGAATTTTTAATCTCGCATGCTTGGTTTTTCGCAACAATTGAATTCAGAACTAGATCCATTTTTTAACTTTGTTTAGCAATAGATATAGGGTATCCTGCTATGTATTTATAGTAGTAACTAGGTTATTACCCGGGATTGCTTCCCGGGCTGAAGAAAGTTACTTATATTATTATTATTAATTTTGTTCATGCATAAAGGTTTGACAAAAACTAAAAATAAACTATATGCTAACGAAGACAACAATGGTATGCTTGAACCACAGTCTTGTAATAATGAACCTGCATAAGTGGAGAAGTCGGGTATAATGGTATGCTTAAACCATTGGTCTTGTGATAATGGACATGCATAAGTGGAGATTGCAGTCAAATAACCATAGCAGCCAAAGAGAGGACATATTCTCAATTGTTCTAGGTCGAACCAATACCTGAAAGCCAAAAACAACTCAAAAGGTGATTTTTCAATTAATTGTTCCATAGCCTGAACCAATATCAATCCAACTTCAGATCTACCAAGAACTTAACAAATTACAACTTTATATTTACAAATCTAGTTTTTTTAGTAAAAAACCATGTAATATTCCTATTTGTATGATTAATTGATAAAGCAATAATCATCATAAGTGGATTTCAGCCGTAACCAAAAAACAAATATAAATTGAAGGTGATTAATTTCTGAATTTTTACTTTTATTTTAGGAATGGGTCAAATGTGTGTGTAACGGACTTCAAAATGACAGCTAAAAAACAAATGTAGAAAAAATAACAGGTAATCATCAAGATCTTCAAATTTAGTAAGTAATAATCAGTATGTAGGAGAAGCCATAACCCAAAACATAAATGGTTGAGGAAGGGAAACCAGCAAGGCTACAAAGTAAACAAAGAACTTCATCAAAAACGTCAAGAAATGAGAAAGAAACTAATAATTAAAGATCTTCACGACGCGTGAGAACACATGCCTAAAAGAATGTAAATCTCGTATATGGTGTTTCCCTTCGAGTAACACCATTTTCAAACGCATCTGCGATGGGCGTATTGAAAACATATCTAAAATATGAAACTTTTATATGGTTCAAAGTTTTACCATACTCCTACTTTGAATTCTTCATTGTTCAATAAAGAAAGATAACCTTTAACCTGCCACAACACGCGTACGGTGTCTCAATGTTTGAATCTTCATCCTCATCATGATAGATTGTGCAAACTCCAAATTTGTTTCACAAATATTCAAAACTGAAATCCATATTATGACCACTAACATTAGCAACAATTTCTTCATTTGTAGAATTTGATCTACTTGCAGCCACAAGTTCCATCGATTTTACTACAAAAGCTATGAATTTTTAAACAAAAGAATGCATTAAAATTAAGAAAACGAATGTAATTATCCAAAACAAATACACATATACAACATAACTTATTCAAAGACCATGTTAATAAAGAAAATCATGTGTATTGGAATATTGGTTCTTATACTCACTCTTCTTCCATGAAACACATATAAAATTTAAAACGACAAAAACCTTTATGAAAATTACATGTAGAACCTGAATTTAAAAACAAAGAACTGAACAAATGTATTAACCAAGTTGGTCAAACTACTCAGAACTTACCAGATTTGGACTGCATAAGGGGCTACGAACTGATCAATTTCAAACCTACACCAGCCAAGCAACTGTTTGACCAAAGTCAAACAACTGTTTGCAAAAATATGATTCTTAGTGGTTCAAAAGTCTGTTTGACCAGAGTTAAAACACTGTTTGACCAAAGTTAAAACACTGTTTGACCAAAGTCTGTTTGACCAAAGTCAAACTACTGTTTGGAAAAAAAGAACCACTGTTTTCTCCATAAAACACTGTTTTAACCCAACAGTGTTTTGAAACCACTGTTTAACCTAACAGTCGTTTCGAAACACCGTTTAACCCAACAGTGGTTTCAAACACTGTTTAACCTAACAGTGGTTTCAAAACACTGTTTAACCGAACAGTCGTTTCAAAAGTGGTTTCAAAACATTGTTTTAACCCAACAGTGGTTTTAACCCAACAGTCATTTCAAAAGAGCTTAGGGTGTGATGATCACTCGAAATATAAAATTGTACACTTAACAAATACCTTTATACGTCTAAAAACTAATATTTGTGCTTTAATAACATGTAGTTGCTGTTTTGTAAAATTCTAAGGTAGCTTCGGGTGTGAAGAAGATCGATTCATCTACTGCATAGAACCTTGGTCTGTTTCTGGCACTCAAGAATAAAAGATTAGTGCTGATCCAACTTTTTGTTAGAAGTATGGCACTCAAGAATAAAAGATTACAGCATGTTAATGAAAACTTTGTTTGGCTGCAAATTTTAGTTGATGAAATCAGTTTTGGCATGTTAATGAAAGCAGTTTTGGCTGCACATGTAATGAAAACAGTTTTGGGTGCATTGTGTGGTGTTCAAAGTTTTGTCAAGTACACCTGACAATGAAAATATATCTATTTATGAATGAGTCAAATCAGGTTGTGTTTTATCTCAAACAATTATAAATATCAAAACCTAAGATTTAAGAAAGGAAAATAGTTTAAACACGTAGGTTGAAAGTTAATAAAAAAACTACTTTTAACGTATATAGGCATACAACCTCCGAAATCATTTTGTTATAAGCATAGTTGATCCATTAAGCATTTAAAAAAATCAATAAACATGTAAGTGTTTGACCCGTTATTTAACTAATCCAAACAACCTAAAATAGTACAAGTGGTTTGCGTCTGAGGCTCAAGCTGACATGGCATGATGACATCTTTCGACCCGTTATTCAACCCAACCATTCCGGCCCATTTTTCAGCAAACCACCTATGATTAAACAAAAAAAATACTAAAAATAAGTGGTTTACCTAACCGTTTTCGTCATCCCAATTCTTGGTCTTCTCAAAACCTATCAACACATGATTTTAGCAAATTAAAAAATATTATTCAACTAATATAGTGTGTGTGTCTGTGTGTGTGTTTGTGTGTATATAAAAATAAATAATCAGCTTGGCATACGTACTGTGCTGATAGTTTGTTCCTCAGAAAGGCAAAGTCCATATGTCTCAGGCATGTGGTAATGACCCTGACAAAAAAATGCATGGGTAGGTTGGGTAACAGGTCGAGTTGAGCAGCAAACACATTTGGTTCATTTTTTAAAACATAAATAATTAATGCACTAATTACGATTACCAGAAGAATATTATTTCCATAATAATCCCCATATCTTTTAATAAAACATTTTAGGAGATTACATGCATTAAAGATAGATAATATGCTAATGTTAATAAAACATTAGCTAAAGATTTTTAGTTGACTCGTTTGAGATCAAACACACAACAAATCGATCCACTTAAGTCATGAAAAATGTAATATTCACATAACGATGACAAAAAAGAACTCCTTACATTCCTCTCTCCATCCATAGCCTCATTAAGTGCTTGCCTCTCAACCAAAAGTAAACGAATTTTCTGTTCCACTCTCATATTCAAACTTTCATAAAATGCTTGAATGTCATAATATAATTGTCTGGGCAATCGTCTGCGATGTACTGCATAGAGTACAGAAGTGAGGTTAACGAAGTTTTTGAAAAAAAATATTGGTTCATCATTTTGATTAATATTACTTACACTGTGAAGCGTATCTCCAGGAATACCATTCAAAGAAAGGAAGGTTTCCTTGTTAAGTGAGAACAATTTACAGACTGCCTACATGGAGAGACATGCATACAAGGGTAAGAACATAACAAACGAATTGAAACCGAAAATCAAAATTCAAAATACAAGTTTATTAAATAATTTGAGTACCTCAGTGGCGTTTATAACTTTCTTTCTTGACATATTTAGGGTTTCAAAAGAAGCACAAGGACGTGCAGATCGATGAAAGTTTGAAGTTCGTTGAAAAACCTTTGTCGATCGAGGATCGACAGGTTAAGAAGCTTCGAAAGAAGCACGTGCCGATTGTGAAGGTTAAGTAGGATGCCCGAAGAGGCCCAGAATACACGTGGGAGGTTGAATCCACAATGAAACAGAAGTACCCTCATTTATTTCAGTAAATCTCGAGGTCAAGATTTCTTTTAAGGGGGTGAGGATGTAACATCTCGTAAAATCATGACCAATATAATGAAGACACGTGTCATGGGCTTAAACATGTAAAGATTTGCTTCCGAGGGACTAAAATTGTCAAACAATGTTAATATGTGAATAAAGGGATCCAAAGTGTCAACATGCCTAACTTGTGCCTCTGATTGACCTCACGCGACGTTCGTATTCTTTAATGAATAAAATATCGAACTTAGAAAGTCGTTTGTGCTTAAATTGAAAGGTTTACAAAGCATAAGGGTTAAATGTGTCAACATGTTTAAAGTTACCTCTGAGTGACCTTTTAACATTTCCGAGACTTTGTAATACTTCCTTATACTTCCATGAATGTTAGATAATAAATTCGTGGAGTTTCGACGCACATAAATAATCAAAGTATTAATTCCAAGAAATAAGGATCAAATGCGTCAACGTTGAAATTCAAGACTTTTTGGGTGATCGTTCAACTAACCGGGAGCTTAACGAAGTTAGTTTATGACCCAAGGTCCTTAAAAGTTAACCATGGGGGTCCAAAATGCAATAAATGGAACTTAAATAAAGTTTAAATGGACCAGGGACTGAAATTGCAAAGTTGCAAAAGTGTTTACCGGAAGTAGCCCTCCACCGCGTAGGCCCAAGGCCAACTCTTACGCGGGGCGCGTAAGAGTGCCAGATGCAGAAAATGTGGACAGGTGCATGTCCAGCTAGTTCCACCGCCTTTGCATGCTTGTTTTCGATTCCAGGGACTGAGCCAACAGATTTTCATGCATAGGGGACACCTGGGATCATCAGAAATCAGTTGTAGGGGCAGGTGGAACAATCTTGAAGCTCTAGAAATCCTATATAAGGGCTCTTGTATTCACTTGTTCATTTACATAATTCAAATTTCTTCATATTGCTTTCTCTGGAGCTTCCTGGAGTTCAAGCAAGTTTTCTTAAGTTCCAAATTCGTGCTAAGGACCATTGTAAGTGTTCTTAGCTCCTTAAGTTCAAGTTTTATTAGTTTAATGACCAAAAGTCAAAGCCATCGTAATTAAGCTTTGACTTAGTGATTAATCACTAATGGTCCAGCCATTATTCGAATTAAAAGTGGCTATGAGTTGGTAATTATGTAGGTAATAAACCCTTAAAAGGGCACCTACTGATTCTCACTCTAACTGGGTCAATTGTCGGGTCAAACTTAATATTAAAAAGTCAACAGAAGCTATTTTTGCAAATAAATCCATAACTGATAATGTAGATGTTAAGGAACATGTTTTAACACTAAAATAACTTGGTAAGCATGTTCAACCCGACAATTCTGAGTTTAGTCTCGGTTCGGAACCGTAAGTCGCAAAAGTAGACTTTTGCTTTGACTTTCAGTTCTGATCCGATTTAGCTTAGTTTAGATATGCCTTAGGGTTCCATTAGGACCATATTACATGTTAGTATAACCCTAAGAGATTATACAATATGGTTCCTTTGTAATCCGAATCATTTGCATGTTTCCGTTAAATGCTTAATTGTTGACCATTATGCCCTTTTGATATTAAAACGAGATTTTTGAAAATGTGAGAGGACAAAAACCTTATTTACTGATTAATAAGCATGTCCTAAAAATTTGACATCGGTTTGTGGTCTAAATTAGGAGTTATGCTCAATATCGTAAATTGAAGCCTTTTTATTAATTAAACGGAATTTTCGGCATAAAACCTATTTAAACACAATTTTTGACACCAAACTTTCTACCCACTGATGTAATATAATATTTAGAGATTTTTGGAAATTTTTATTGAATTTTAAACTGATTATATTATAGAGTTTTAAAGTAAATTCGGTATTGATGAAATTGCCCTTTTCTTGGATAAAATGAGTTTTTCATAAAATTTTGATGCCAAACCTTTTGCTACTGATTTCATATGTTAATAAAATATTTTGAGCTTTATAAACTGATCAAAAACTCAGACTTCTTTAAATAACCCAAAAATCGTCAAATACCGACTTTTACGCTTTTTAAACGCATAGTTTGGGTTAAAATTATATTTGACACCTAAAACTCATTACCTACTGATATTATAAGTAAATTTTTATACTTTAACAGTAAGTAAAAGTTTTGAAATCAGATTCCCAAATTTGACCCTTAAAGCTTATGTGAAATGACCAAAATGCCCCTACGGTACATAGTTTGGCCATAGATGATAAATGTCACATATGTTTAATATCTTACTGATATAACCTACTAAAATAAATATTTTTACTGATCATTTTAGACCAGAACCTCAGATTGTCATTTAACCTCTCTTATAATCTTTAAAATGACCAAAATACCCCTACGGGGCTTAAATTGATTTTAAATTTGTTTTGGGCATAATGGAAGGTATCCTACTGATATCATAACACATTTTAAGCATATTAACTTAGGGAACCTGTTCATGACTCTTTTGGTTACCCGTTATGCATTTTTCGCGTTCGGTGCGGTTTATGTGACTAGTTTGCATAAATTGACCGAAACGGGTCAAACCTTATCATTTTTACCTCAAAATCCAAAATGTGTTTAGTTTACCCATATTATACAAGTCTTCATACTTGTCGGGTCTAAATCACATTCTAATCCGGTCTTTGCTTAATCTTGCGTTTTGAACCGTAAAGATTTCTTTAAAACTAACCGGTCTAAGTTTAAACTTAAGTAAGACCCGTTAGGAATCTAAGAGGTTATTAAAACCTTCGTTCCAGATTTAGGAGCCCAGTAAAAGATATTTGCACTTGCTGAATTGTTATACGGCTGAGATAAATTTGTATTTTGCTCAGGTAAATACTTTTAACTTATTTTCCCTTATACGGGCTTGGGGTACGGTATTTAATAATACCGCTTGGTCGGGTATTGAATCTTTAATCATATGAAGGTTAAATCATTGAGATAACCCGTTTAATCTGTTTTGTTTGTTTAAGCCTTTGGTGGGTTAATGACCATGTCCTGGATATCCTCGGCTCATTCATTGAAATGGCCACGACTTAAGCACGGGGTGTAGGCATACACCTGCCGGTGCGTATGTAAAATAATATACCTGCTTGTTCGAGAATAACTCTCCGTGGGTTATATTATGTGGTGTGTCTATTAATCTTTAACCCGGTATTTAACCCGGGCTACTGAACGTATAACAAACATATAATTCTTTTACAAGATTATTTTTAAATAATTATCCCAAGTTATAAAAGAATATTTGTGCCTTGTGCATTTAAATCAATTTTATAAACACTTTTCAAAAGAGTCGGTTAATTGTATTTACCAGTGTAAACTGACGTATTTTCCAAAAAGGTTAAGTGCAGGTACTAAGCGTAATGGGCTCGAACTCCTGAGTGAATAAATAAAAAGTCTTGCAAGCTTTTATCACTTTAAATCTGATGAACAATATCTCTTTTGTTTTGATCCGCATGTGGATCCACTTTACAACCGTTATGTAATAATTTATGTTACTTTCATTCGATTTGTAATATTTTACTTTAGACTTCCGTTGTGCATTAAACTGTGATTGTTTGTCTATGATGATATCAACTACGTCACGATACTCCCCACCGGTAATACGTGGAAATATCGGGATGTGACATGTAAATTTGATGTTCTCACCTGTTGCAACGGACATCACCAGACGAATTTTGCTCAACGTCAACTACTCTCTTGCCAGCGTGCACTCCATTTGTTTGGTTTGCAAGTCAACTTGTGAAATCTTTAGAAAATCTGCAAGTTGTTTCTTCGAAGGTTCAGTCCCCAATCTTTAGAAATACTGGGGGATATTCCAATATAAACTGTAAACTGCATGTAGTGAATGGTTGGTAGTGTATCAGCATACAACGTGTACATAAATTTTGAAAGTAATATTTTAATAACAAAACTATGCTGAAATTCTTCCATAAAAAAATCCCTATTATCTAAAGACTTGCAAATTCCCCAAACCACATTTCACCCTTTTCACACTTCTGTATGAAAGACACAAACAAAGCCATTAACTGCAGAATCAAATAGGATGTTATGATTAACGAAAGAGGTAGCATGTCATGACTAATCCGAATCAACTTTGTAAATTGAAATGAAAGAGGCAGCATGGCATGACTAATCCGAATCAACTTTGTAAATTGAAGGGGAAATAGGACCGAATAGATCTAAATTTTTTTATAGTTTAGAAGATATATTAGTTACCACATGTTAACACCATTGTGCACTTCACATAACTACTGGAAAAACTCAGCTTGAGAAGTCGCCTATAAAGGATTTGATCTGCCAAACATGTAAAAGGTCATGTAAAAACTCTTCATTTGCTACCAAACTCCGCACCAAAAACCTTCAATTTAGAACATCAACACATATGAAAATAGAATATGATATTGTGAATTTAACGATAATATAGTGATGTGAGAGAATTTGAAGATTACCTTGGCGGTGACTTGAGTTTGAAGATTACATTCGTTGGTCAGAGGTCCTTCACCGGCGATCAAATATGTTCTATCTCTCCCTGAAACTGATATACACTACATATTATTGGATTAAACAATTTGTATGCTAGATGAAATATTACACATAAACACTTCAAAATTTGAAATATACACTGACTAATACATTACATTATATTCAAACTGTTAATCCTGAATAAATAAAATGCTTATGAACAATACCCAATTTCATCATCATAAAATTTATAACAGCATACCACAAAATCATTGAAAAAAAATCTACCGACATCAAATCAATCAAAGCATCAAAGATCAAAACGAAACGCGAATTCAGATTAACATGAATCAAAATGATAAATAATAATCGGATGGCAAGAATTAAGTAAACCTAGGATTAAGTAAACCGGTGACAGAATAGGTGCATCGGATTTAGATGATGAATCAAGCTCCACCTTGAACATTAACCGTTTCCAAAACAGCGTCACTCTGGATCTATATCAAAGTGGACCTCTTAGAATTTGTTAGGGTTTGACAAAGAAGTTGAAAAGGATAGCAAACCAGAATTTGTAGGAAACACAGATTTATTACTTTAATTGTTGAGTATCCAGAGAGGATTGATGAAGAAGAGATCGTTGAATGGAGAGAAGATAGAAATCGCTGAATCTAAGTGAATGGACGTAATCGATGCAAAAGAAAGATATTGGCGGTGGTGATTGTTAAAGGGGGTTAGGGTTTGTGAAGTTTGAATCGCACTGAAGATCGAGAGAGAAGGAACCCTAGCCGTTTCAAAAGATAGATGAGAAGAGAGATGATAAAGGAAAAAAGGGGACGGAGGTTTTGAGCAGGAAAAGTGAAAAATGATGCCCTAATCTACTGACACGTGACCCAAATAACTTTCATTCATTATATATAATAGATTATAGAAGTGCATTAGGGTTTAATTTTATATTTGTCACCCTTTTATTAAGGAAGTTTGTTGTGGTTAGTTTTAAGTTTTTATAAGATATATCCAAGTATAGATATTAGGCAATTTTAATAAAATAAAATGTGACACATAACATCTTCATTTTATGTTACGATGCTTTTAATTTTTTTTTGTTTTTGTTTACATAGATGAAGCCCATCTTTGTAGATTAGGTGCTTTAGATCACAAGTATTAATTACTTGTACATTAATGCATTATCGACTTGTACCTTTTAATCCGTGCGTTGATATTGAACAAGACAATTACCGAAACGTCGACAAAATGTGTTGGTCATCATGCTATCTTTGGATTTTTTTTAAACAATATAGTTTATAAGATATGTCAAGAATACGTAAAAAATTATAAGTTTGTTAAAACCTTAAGGATTTAAGTGTAATAAGTTTAAGGGCTAAAAAATAAATAGTTTTTAAAAGACCAAACTACCCTCATTTTAGGTGTCTTTCTATAAATAAAGGAGAAAAAAGTTCTTATTTGTTGGGTATCTTAAAATACCCTTCCCTCATGCATTATAATATATATATATATATATATATATCTAAAATCAAGGACGATTAGCTACGTTCCAATGAAGCACATTCCAACAATTACCTAGCCCGGTAGGTGGAGGAAAAAGGCGGAGAACATTCTTTAATCAAAGGCGTCATATATATTAGATTTTATGATCAATAGGAAATCATGAGAATTTCTATTTTCTAAACTTTATAAGTTTGTAAAACTTATAAACACATAGCTCGGTTTGGCCGCTGTGATGTGCGCGTGTATTGAAAGGGGACCCCGGCTTCAAACAGTTTGTGTATCTACCAATGAAGAGTTGCAGCTCCATTGGTTGATATGTTGATTGGTAACTATTATCGTTCGAAACCCGTATGAGGCGCTTTTTGGGTTCTTCTGTTTCACCCCTTCTATACACTTTCAAGGAATAACCGGTTGTCCCCTGTAATTCTAGTTTCAGAATCTACAAAGCAAGTCCCTCATACTAGTTAGTTTGATTATGCATAACAACTAACTTAGTTAGAATTTGTAACTAATTTAACTAATTAGTTTGCTTAGTGAGTCTAACTTAGTTAATCTTTTTTCTTATAATTTAATGGAACTTAACGGAACCAACCTATATATTAATTTAATACATATATATACATTTAACCTTGTAACTAAATATTAATAACCAATTATTTTAAGTAACAAGCACATATTTTAACAACCAAGGGTTATAAAAATTCTTATTTTATTTGTACTCTTTGGATCCGGTTTACAATACAAGTAGGGTTTCGGTGATTCATTTTTGGCGGATCTTACAGGAAAGGAAACAACCAAAGAAATGAAGGATTGTACAAGGGTTCTCGAAGAAGCTCTCAATTGGATCAACGGCTATAGAGAAGAGTCAACTGACTTATTGAATTGCAAGAGTCAACTGACTTATCGAATTGCAAGATGCTGGTGTCAAGCCGGACATTGTCAATCGGGCAGATGTTAAGACGGAAACTCGTACTTGCAGAAGAGAATTCTGTGAAGAGTTCTATAAAATGGAAGGTTTCTTTGAGTCATATTATGAAGAGAGGTGATCATGGTGGTGAGAAAGGCGTTGCTCCTAAGAGGATGAAGTTTGGCTTTTGTGTTTGATATTCTAATGTGTTAAATTTATTGAGTCACGTGATATTTTATATTTATAGTATTTGTTTGTGAATGTTGTGTGTAATTTTATAAAGATAAAAAAGATATTTAAATGTTAAATTATTTAACTTTTAAATAAACAAAGGAAAAATTACAAGTTTTGTCCTTTATCTTTATACCATATTTCAGGCGGTGTCATTTTCAACAAATTTTAACAGGTTTTGCCCTTTATAGGGAATTTTGTTGCATGTTTAGTCCTTTGACCCTAACCTAGTTAGATTCTCTTGTTAAATCTGGTCACATGCAAGTCACGTGAGGATAGTTTAGTCTTTATACATATAATGGATAATTTTTGTAAATACTGATACATGTATAAATACAAGCCCTCAATTTTCCTTTTTTTTAATTCTTTACAAAAACTTATCTAAATCATCCAAAAACTTTACACATTCACAAACAAGTATGAAATTCACCATTACCAATTTTGATCAGAAACATATCAAACTCGCTAGCAAATCTTGATCAGAAACATCATCAAACTCTTCATCTTCGTCATTCGCAACTCGATTCATCCTCTTTATCCCCTGAAGAATCTTCTCCATCGATCCCAATCGCATCATCCTCAACCTCTCCAACCCTTTCTTCCTATAAATCAATCCAGTCCTCATAATATGATGAAACTTCCCTTTATACATGGCAATCTGACAAGAATGCACCAACTTCCCTCTTCTACAACCTTCTTTTAACGCCATAGACGTCGTCTTACACTTCAACGAATCCCCGGATAACGCGTAAACCTAAGTGTAATATTATACTCATTTGTTAAGTAATTCCTTTTAGTGTTTTTGAAACTCATCCATCCAAGCCTTCATGTAACACCTCGAAAATTCATGTCCTATAATGTATTGACACGTGTCATAAGCTTGAACGTGTGAAAGAATACTCTAGAGGGACTAAAGTTGACAAACATGAAAAGTATGTGAATATAAGGGTTCAAATTATCAACAATGGATAAATATACTTTACAATAACCCTACATAATGTTTATACCTTCAAACGAATAAATCATGGATCATACGAAGCTAAATATGAAAGTAAGTGTGAGATTACAAACCACAGGGGTTAAATGTGTCAACATGTTTAAAGTATACCACTGAGTGACCTTTTAGCAAACCCGAAGCTTTGTAACGATTAAATATGCTCACTAGAATACATGATAAAAATTTCACTAAGTTTCGTTATCGTATGAGAAAGTTATGATAAGATTCGTATACGAGGGGTTAAAAGCGTCAACGATGAAGTTTGTGACTTTTCGGGTGATAACCAAGTTAACCAAGGACTCAACAAAGTGGGTATAAGTCTTGAAGCCCTTATAAGTAAGTTTGAAGGGCTCAAAATGCGAGATATAAAGATGGGATGACCTTTCGAAGGACCAAGAGCCAAGGATGCAAACTGAAAAAGTTTTTTAACCTGAAAACAGGCCTTAGGCGGGCCGCGTCCGACCCCCAGATGCAGAAAAACATGAAAGTTGGCTGTTCAGCCTTGGAACTGACTTAAAACAGATATTTTCACTTCATGGGCGACCCCTAATAATTCCTAGGCATTTAGGGACACTTGTGGATGATCAGGGGTCCATGATAGACTTGTTTGTCAACAATCTAATGAGTTTTAAGCACTATATAAAGTGCCATAGTTGCAACATTTTGATCATTCATTCACCATTCAACATCTGATCAATTCTGGAGCTCAAAGCCACTTTCTAAAGATCATTAGTCATGCATTGGACTTGGGTAAGTATACTTGACCTTCCTTAATTGAGTTTTACTTAGTTATTAGCTTAAAAGTCAAACCGTCGTAATTAACGTTTGACTTAGCGATTAATCACTAATGGTCCAGTGATTTTTCAAATTGAAAGTAGTTATAAGTTGGTAATTATGTGGGCAATAAACCCTTAAAAGGGCACCCTCGGATTCCCACTCTAACTAAGACTTTTGTCGGGTCAAAGTTGTTTATAAAAAGTCAACAGGATCCTAATTTGCGATTTAAAACATAATTAACAATGTAGAAGCTTTGCAACCTGTTTTATTACTCTTATAACTTAGTAATTAATGTAAGATCATGTCTAAACATGTTTGATCCGACAATTTTCAGTTTAGGACCGGTTCGGAACCGAAAGTCGCAAAACTTTGACTTTTGCTTTGACTTCAGTTCTGACCCGATTTAGATGGATTTGGAAATGCCTTAGAGCTTCCTTAGGACCAGGTTACATGTTAGTATAACCCTCTGTGGTTGGTTCATTAATTGTCCGATTCGTTTACACGTTTCCGTTAAATGCCTAAAGTTGACCATAATGCCCTTTTGACCATAAAACGAGAATTTTAGAAATGTGGAAGGAAAATAATCTTTATTACTGATTTATAAACATGTCCCTAAAGTTTCACATCAGTTGGAGGTGTAAATTAGGAGTTATGCTCATTAGCGTAATTAGAACGCCTTTTTGTAATTAAACGGCGTCATTAGCATAAAGCCTATCTAAACCCAATTTTTGACACCAAACCTTTTACACACTAATGTAATATAATATTTTGGGATTTTTAAAGATTTTTAATTATTTTTAACCTGCTCATAACCTAAGGTTATGGCATTAATTCGGTAAATACCGAATATACCCTTTTTTTATAGAATGAGTTCTACATAGTATTTTGACACCAATCCAATTTCTACTGATTTTATATAATAAATGAAGTATTTTGAACTTTATAACCTAATCAGAAAACTCAGATTTCCTGTATAACCCGGAAATCGCTTAAAACGGCTTTTTACGCGTATTAAACACCTAGTAGGGGTTTAAAAACCATTTTGGCATATAAGACTTATCACCAACTGATATAACCTATTAAATTAAGTTGTTTTACCGATTATTTCAGACCCAAGTCTCAAAATTAAAATTAATCTCTTTTATAATCTTTTAAATGACTAAAATACCCCTACGGGGCTTATATTGAGATTAAACTCATTTTCGGCATAATGGAAGGTATCCTACTGATATCACAACATATTTAAGGCATATTAACTTTGGAAACCTGTATAGGACTCTTATGATTACCCGTTACGCTTCTTACGCGTTCGGTTCCGTTTATGTAACTAGTTTGCATAAATTAACCGAAACGGGTCAAACCTTATCGGTTGTATCTCAAAATCCAGAATGTGTTTAGATTACCCATATTATGCAAGTCTTCAAACTTGTCGGGTCTAAATCACCTTCTATTCCGGTCTTCGCTTAATTGTGCGTTTGAACCGTATCTTTCTTTAAAACTAACCGGTCTAAGTTTAGGCTTAATTAAAGACCCGTTAGGAATCTAATAGGTTAATAAAACCTTCGTTCCAGATTAAGAGCCCCAGTAGAAGTACTTGTGCTTGCTGATTTGATATACGGCTGGGATTGAATTTATATTTAGCTCAGGTAAATACTCTTAACTTATTTTCCCTATACGGGCTTGGGATACGTTATTATAATAATACCGCTTGGTCGGGTATTGAATGTTTAGTCGTATTGTGATTAAATTATTGAGGTAACCCACTTTAATCTGTATTTTTTGAAATAAAAGCCTTTAGGGGTTAATGACCATGTCCCGGATATCCTTGACATCATTGTATTATAAAATGGCCACGTCTTAAGCACGGGGTGTAGGCATACACCTGATAGTCACTTAAGGGAAATGGTATCTCACTCTCTTGTGGGCCTATACTTGTGGCGTGTCTGTTAATCTTGACTCGGTTTCTACATCGGGCCCTGAACGTACAACGAACATGTAAATATGTATACAAGATTATTTTTTCATAATTGTACCAAGTTATAAAAGATATGTTGTGCCTTGTGCATCCAAATCATTTTTATTAAACCTTTTCAAATGAGTCGGTTAATTGTATTTACCAGTGTACACTGACGTATTTTCCAAAAAGGTTAAGTGACAGGTACTGAACGTAATTGGCTGGAAGCTCAGGGTGTTAATAAGGAATCTTGCAAGTTCTAGGCGTCTAAAGTCTGTTGAACAATGTTTAAGTTTTAAGATCCGCTTGTGGATCCTTTACTTTCCGTTGTAATACTTGATATTACTTTATATTCGGATTGTAATATATTTATCTTTTGCTTCTGCTGTGCATTTATATATTGTGTTGTTTGACTATGATGATCTCAACTACGTCACGATACTCCCCACCGGGCCCACCGGTAATACGTGGAAATATCGGGGTGTGACAAGTTGGTATCAGAGCCAACATTGAGTGAATTAAACACTAGCCTTTTGTGTTTAGTCTCAATGACACATTAGCACATTCCTTGACCTTCTGAGTCTAGACTTAACATAGGAATACTCTCAACCCTAATCTGGAAATTATTGCTTCCAAATTTTTTTATATATTGGATACGTCGCCAAGCGAAGAAGCTGTATTAGAATTTCTCCTCATCCGGAGCCTTGAAATGCTGAGCTTCGTACCGCGACTAGGATGAAACGTACATCCAGGGAGAAAACATTCAGGGATAAAGTGAAAACTCCTATTGCTGAAGATCGTATCTTTAATAAGTCCTTATAAGGACATGTTTATCTTTTAGTCCCTTCATGGACAACATCATTCCTTTCAAGTCCCGTTAGGGCAATTATATACTCCTTTTAAAATCATTTGAATATTTTATCGAAATTACATTTTTATCATTTTATATGAATATAATATATGAAATAAATCAAATATTTATTCCTTTTCATAATTGATCTACCAGTATATATATTGAAAGAATCTTAAAGGGTAAAACCTAGCTTGAATGTCATTAAAGACCTAGGTATGATGGTAAAACCTGTTTAAAAGAGATTCAGATTCTTGTTAACATCCGAAAACATGTTAACACTCCTGACACCAGTGATACGATAAAATCACACTTGTCATCTTTATATTGGGAAATTCCAAACCCTTATCTAGCCTAGTGATTTAGAATCATGGCTTAAATCATCAAATGAAGATGATCATATTATAAACATCCATTAGTGATGAAGTGCCTACGGGCCAAACTTGTTGTCCGATAAGACAACGACCGTGGTGGTCTTTGACACCCGTCTAAAGAGGTTGGACTACGTCCAAGCATAATAGTTTGTATGATCAATGTGATCCTGACTAATATCATCAAATGAAGATGATCATATTATAAACATCCATAAGTGATGAAATGCCTACGGGCCATACTTATTGTCCTAAGGGACAAAAGACAGTTGATGTCTTTGACTCTCTGTCAAGAAAAGGTAATGAAATATGATCAAACCTTAATGCCTCGACTCTCTGAAGTCATGGCTTATAAATTTAAAACTGTCCTTGTGACTAGGCCTTTTGCGCCACTTTAATATCCTTAATGTTTTATAACTAGGGTAAATTATAATGAAAATACTAATTAAATATAACTAACAAATTAACCAATATGGTTTATATTACCATGGTTGATGAATCGTCAAAAATGATGATTCCATAATAACCTCTGAATAAATAATTGTCATTATGTATGTAGCAATCAAGCTACATGGCTGGATCAGATGAGGTTAACAACCACCCGAGGGAGAATAATGATGCTCCCAGAGTTAATATAACTGGTGCGGAACTGCAGGCATTAATAGATAATGCCGTTACACGAGCTCTCGACAGACAGTATGATGAATCAAGTGATACACACTCTAAGACTCTATCTGTGGCTCGCAATAAGCCCCCTTCTAAATCACATGAGTCAAGGGAAGACGATGTTCGTAACTCGTCAAATCAAAGGAGTGTTCCGTCTAGACAGGTGGTGCTTCATCAAGAGGCACCAGTTAAGACCTGCTCATATAAATATTTTGTCTCCTGCAAGCCCAGAGACTTTACAGGAGAAAAAGGAGCCATCGATTGCATGACGTGGCTCGATGAGATGGACACCGTTGTAGATATTAGTGGACGTGCAGAGCAAGACATTGTGAAGTTTGTTTCACAATCTTTTAAAGGAGAAGCTCTAGCTTGGTGGAGGTCACTGATCCAAGCTACTGGGAAACTCCCTTTGTACAACATGACTTGGGATCAGTTCGTTGCTCTTATCAAAGAAAATTACTGTCCTCAACATGAAGTTGAGAAAATTGAGACTGAATTCTTGACATTAGTCATGAAGAACTTAGATTGTCAAGCATACCTTACAAGTTTCAATACCATGTCTCGATTGGTTCCTTACTTGATCACACCGGAACCAAAGCGAATAGCTCGCTTTATTGGGGGTCTAGCCCCAGAAATAAAGGCAAGTGTGAAAGCATCGAGACCTACTACATTCAGGTCAGCGGCAGATCTGTCGCTATCTCTCACACTCGATGTGGTCAGAAACAAGGCTGCCAAAGCCTCTGAAGATGGAAAGCGTAAAAGGGAGGATGAAAATTCTCATCGCTCCGATAGGAAGACAAGGAGGAACTCTGAGGATAAGAAGAGTTCCGGGTTTAAGGAAGACAGCCAGCAGTCGGGTGAGAAGACCAGGTGCAAAACCTGTCGGAAATACCACCTCGGGAAATGCAGATTTGAATTTCAGCCTCTACCTTGTGGAATCTGCAAGTCTAAGGAACATAAAACCTTGGATTGCAAGAAGTTGAAAGATGCAACCTGTTATGGTTGCAACGAGAAGGGGCATATCAAGACTAACTGCCCTAGGAATCAGAAGAAGCCTGAATAGGCCAAGAAAGCAAACGCATGAGTCTTCCAGATGAACGCCCAGGAGATGGTGCAAAATGATAACTATATAGCAGGTACCTTTCCTAATCAAGCAGTTTATGCAGAAATTTATTTGATGCTGGCACATATGATTCTATAATGAACGATAAATGTTGAGAATTGTTGCCTCCGCCTGATTAGGACTCCGGTCATTTAATGCGAGGTAGAAATATGCCGATGATACTTTAGAGAATGCTCCAACAAATCTTAGATTGATATTTTATATCTATTGGAATCACTCTTTTCTGATACCCTTATGTCAAGCTTTCAAGCTATCCAAATTCATCAATATAATAAAGACAGATGTGACATTTTGATCCCCTGTCAAAAAGATGATGGATTAGGTCCAAACCTTAAATGCCATTGATGGTCTTTTGTGACCTAGGCTAAATATAATGGATATATATTAAATGACATTCATTAAGAATGTTAGTACTATATTAGCCTATATGGTCTATTGATACCATGGTTAGTATATGTAAGGCCATCAGGATGAAGAATAGCAGTTGTTAGATTGCAACTAAGAAATCGTTTTATTGGTGTTAGGAACCAATATTGAGTATGGCAAACTCAGATAAGACAGCCGTTAATCGTGTTATGGATGATGCGACACATGCCAATGATGCTACAATTGTGAACCTTAGAATTTCCAAGGATGTTCTTCAAACTATGATAGACACAGCTGTTGGAAAAGCTGTGAAGAAGGCTGTGAAAAAGTTCAAGGAGCCCCATGCTACTCGCTCCAAATTTTATCTAGGACCACATTTCCTTACTCATAAGGAGGATCTTGTTCATGCCTCCAATGCAAAAGATGAGCTAAAAAAAGGAAAAGGGAGGAAGATAACTCCCAGGGCTCTAAGAAGAAGAACAAACAAAAGTCCAACCAGAAACCAGTATGCAAGACCTGCAAGAAGCGCCATTGTGGGAAGTGCAGGTTCGAACCAAAATCCCAATCGCAGCCAAGGGCTTGTGGGATCTGCAAATCAAGGGAACATAAAACACTGGACTGCAAGGACATGAAGAATGCATTCTGCTTCGGCTGTAATGAGAAAGGCCACATCAAGACCACGTGCCCTAAATCTGTCAAAGGAAATGCGGCTAAGGAAGGGAAGCCTAGGAATGTTAGCGCTTAAACTCTCCTAAAGAGTGTCAGGAGTAGTCCATATCAATAATAACGTTGGGTACGTTCTTTAAAGTATTAATGCTAAGAATTCTGTTTTAATTCGGATACCAATAAATCCTTCATAAATTGTAAGTATATTAGACTTTTAAAAATCTATCACAAGAACCCTAGATATTAAGTGTAAGGTAAAACTTACAGACGAAAATCATAGGAACCATTTCTTCTGTTTCTGTCAGAAATCTTCAGTCATAAAATTCTAATGTACCCTCTCTCCAGATAAAGTACATTCGCATGTAATTGATATCTCTTTGATCCCTATTTGATTACGAATACCAAATTGTATGACAAAACCGCCGTATGAGAATTGATGTGTCTTAATAAGTTCCATAGATTGCTTCCATGCCTGATCAGTATGTAGGTTTAGTGCATGGAACCACAAAGATATTTCAATGGTCATACGGTATTAAAGTCAGCTAATGGTATTCAAAGAAGATATCTAGAAAATGGAATTTTCCAAATAAATGTTCCTTGGTAAAGGAGTCTGTGGACTCATAGCATGAATGTGACACTTAATTGACACCAGCAATGGTGGATGAATTGGAGCCTGAGATATGGAAAATCTCTGTAACCTCCTTGTACCTTGATTTTCTCCTGAGATTACCTTGTTTACCTTCTGAGAAGCAAGTAGAGTTAAGATTTATATCCCATATAAGGCTGTATCATTATGAAATTTTTCCTAAACGGCTAGTACCATCATTGGAGGAATCACAACCCTGACTAAGTAAGTTTTAAAATATAGGTTCTTAAAGCCTAACTCAATATTCTGAAAATTCGGTATTGCTAATTAAGAAAGACGGTTCATTTTGCTTATGCAATGATTACCGCAACCCCATTTAGGCAACAATTAAGAATTTGCCATCAGCTGCCCAGGATCGTCGATTTGTTCGACAAACGACAAGGATTAGCTATTCCTTAAAATTAATTAAGCAGTGGTTGGAATAACCATCTCACCTTAAGATAAGCTTTTCTATAATGGTTGATATATAAGCATCAAGGCTGCTCCTTTGGAGACCTTGTATAGGTGGAATGTTAAACATCTATTGTTAGGACAATAGATTGGTAAGTCCAATATTCAGGATCTGAAAGTTGCATTGAAAACAACAAATAAGATAATACAAATCCCTAATCATCTGTAAGATTCCAGTATTCGGCAGAAAATCAAGGATTAATGAAAATAGCAAACCTCCTAAATTCTTGTTAAGGAATAAGGTTCAACAAAAGATATCACCCAGGAAGGGTGTGCCAAGTTGTAATTATCAGGTTAGTTAAGCTCTGAATATATAAAGTCATTCGAAAGATTCGAATGTATCAAGATTAAATAGCTTACGAGCTAAGACCTAATTAAGGAGCTTGGTAGAACGCGCAATGTGCCCCACACTAATGATTTAAGGACGTGTCACCAATAAGTCGAAGAGCACTATCACATAATGATATACAAATTTATGATATGATGAGCAACCTGTGTCGATTAAGGATCGACAGGATTAGGAGCTCCAAAAAGATACATGTACCTATTATAAAGGTCAATTGGAGTGCCTTAGAGGCTCAAAGGTACTGGGGAAGATTAAGCCCAATATAAGACAGAAAATACTTCCTTTACTTTAACAAATCTCGAGGTCGAGATTTCTTTTAAGGGGGTGAGGATGTAACACCTCGAAAATTCACGTCCTATAATGTATTGACACGTGTCATAAGCTTGAACGTGTGAAAGAATACTCTAGAGGGACTAAAGTTGACAAACATGAAAAGTATGTGAATATAAGGGTTCAAATTGTCAACAATGGATAAATATACTTTACAATAACCCTACATAATGTTTATACCTTCAAACGAATAAATCATGGATCATACGAAGCTAAATATGAAAGTAAGTGAGAGATTACAAACCACAGGGGTTGAATGTGTCAACATGTTTAAAGTATACCTCTGAGTGACCTTTTAGCAAACCCGAAGCTTTGTAACGATTAAATATGCACACTAGATACATGATAAAAATTTCACTAAGTTTCGTTATCGTATGAGAAAGTTATGATAAGATTCGTATACGAGGGGTTAAAAGCGTCAACGATGAAGTTTGTGACTTTTCGGGTGATAACCAAGTTAACCAAGGACTCAACAAAGTGGGTATAAGTCTTGATGCCCTTATAAGTAAGTTTGAAGGGCTCAAAATGTGAGATATAAAGATGGGATGACCTTTCGAAGGACCAAGAGCCAAGGATGCAAACTGAAAAAGTTTTTTAACCTGAAACAGGCCTTAGGCGGGCCGCGTAAGTATTGACAAGAACTTACGCGGGCCGCGTCCGACCCCTAGATGCAGAAAAACGTGAAAGTTGGCTGTTCAGCCTTGGAACCGACTTAAACATATATTTTCACTTCATGGGCGACCCCTAATAATTCCTAGGCATTTAGGGACACTTGTGGATGATCAGGGGTCCATGATAGACTTGTTTGTCAACAATCTAATGAGTTTTAAGCACTATATAAAGTGCCATAGTTGCAACATTTTGATCATTCATTCACCATTCAACATCTGATCAATTCTGGAGCTCAAAGCCACTTTCTAAAGATCATTAGTCGTGCATTGGACTTGGGTAAGTATACTTGACCTTCCTTAATTGAGTTTTACTTAGTTATTAGCATAAAAGTCAAACCGTCGTAATTAACGTTTGACTTAGCGATTAATCACTAATGGTCCAGTGATTTGTCAAATTGAAAGTAGTTATAAGTTGGTAATTATGTGGGCAATAAACCTTTAAAAGGGCACCCTCGGATTCCCACTCTAACTAGGACTTTTGTCGGGTCAAAGTTGTTTATAAAAAGTCAACAGGATCCTAATTTGCGATTTAAAACATAATTAACAATGTAGAAGCTTTGCCACCTGTTTTATTACTCTTATAACTTAGTAATTAATGTAAGAACATGTCTAAACATGTTTGATCCGACAATTTTCAGTTTAGGACCGGTTCGGAACCGAAAGTCGCAAAACTTTGACTTTTGCTTTGACTTCAGTTCTGACCCGATTTAGATGGATTTGGAAATGCCTTAGAGCTTCCTTAGGACCAGGTTACATGTTAGTATAACCCTCTATGGTTGGTTCATTGATTGTCCGATTCGTTTACACGTTTCCGTTAAATGCCTAAAGTTGACCATAATGCCCTTTTGACCATAAAACGAGAATTTTAGAAATGTGAAAGGACAATAATATTTATTACTGATTTATAAACATGTCCCTAAAGTTTCACATCAGTTGGAGGTGTAGATTACGAGTTATGCTCATTAGCGTAATTAGAACGCCTTTTTGTAATTAAACGGCGTCATTAGCATAAAGCCTATCTAAACCCAATTTTTGACACCAAACCTTTTACACACTGATGTAATATAATATTTTGGGATTTTTAAAGATTTTTAATTATTTTTAACCTGCTCATAACCTAAGGTTATGGCATTAATTCGGTAAATACCGAATATACCCTTTTTGTTTATAAAATGAGTTCTACATAATATTTTGACACCAATCCAATTGCTACTGATTTTATATAATAAATAAAGTATTTTGAACTTTATAACCTAATCAGAAAACTAAGATTTCCTGTATAACCCGGAAATCGCTTAAAACGGCTTTTTACGCGTATTAAACACCTAGTAGGGGTTTAAAAACCATTTTGGCATATAAGACTTATCACCAACTGATATGACCTATTAAATTAAGTTGTTTTACCGATTATTTCAGACCCGAGTCTCAAAATTAAAATTAATCTCTTTTATAATCTTTTAAATGACCAAAATGGAAGGTATATTGAGATTAAACTCGTTTTGGGCATAATGGAAGGTATCCTACTGATATCACAACATATTTAAGGCATATTAACTTTGGAAACCTGTATAGGACTCTTATGATTACCCGTTACGCTTCTTACGCGTTCGGTTCCGTTTATGTAACTAGTTTGCATAAATTAACCGAAACGGGTCAAACCTTATCGGTAGTATCTCAAAATCCGGAATGTGTTTAGATTACCCATATTATGCAAGTCTTCAAACTTGTCGGGTCTAAATCACCTTCTATTCCGGTCTTCGCTTAATCGTGCGTTTGAACCGTATCTTTCTTTAAAACTAACCGGTCTAAGTTTAGGCTTAATTAAAGACCCGTTAGGAATCTAATAGGTTAATAAAACCTTCGTTCCAGATTAAGAGCCCCAGTAGAAGTACTTGTGCTTGTTGATTTGATATACGGCTGGGATTGAATTTATATTTAGCTCAGGTAAATACTCTTAACTTATTTTCCCTATACGGGCTTGGGATACGGTATTATAATAATACCGCTTGGTCGGGTATTGAATGTTTAGTCGTATTGTGATTAAATTATTGAGGTAACCCGCTTTAATCTGTATTGTTTGAAATAAAAGCCTTTAGGGGTTAATGACCATGTCCCGGATATCCTTGACATCATTGTATTATAAAATGGCAACGTCTTAAGCACGGGGTGTAGGCATACACCTGATAGTCACTTAAGGGAAACGGTATCTCACTCTCTTGTAGGCCTATACTTGTGGCGTGTCTGTTAATCTTGACTCGGTTTCTACATCGGGCCCTGAATGTACAACGAACATGTAAATCTGTATACAAGGTTATTTTTACATAATTGTCCCAAGTTATAAAAGATATGTTGTGCCTTGTGCATCCAAATCAATTTTATTAAACTTTTTCAAATGAGTCGGTTAATTGTATTTACCAGTGTAAACTGACGTATTTTCCAAAAAGGTTAAGTGACAGGTACTGAACGTAATTGGCTGGAAGCTCAGGGCGTTAATAAGGAATCTTGCAAGTTCTAGGCATCTAAAGTCTGTTGAACAATGTTTAAGTTTTAAGATCCGCTTGTGGATCCTTTACTTTCCGTTGTAATACTTGATATTACTTTATATTCGGATTGTAATATATTTATCTTTTGCTTCCGCTGTGCATTTATATATTGTGTTGTTTGACTATGATGATCTCAACTACGTCACGATACTCCCCACCGGGCCCACCGGTAATACGTGGAAATATCGGGGTGTGACACTTCACCTTTTTCTATCCAACTTGATGACAACCCATTTGAGCGCAAAAATCGTACCGAAACCCTAAATCCTATCTCAACAAATGAAACGGCAATTGATTGTTTCTACTTATCATCAACACTCACTCTATAGAGTCTTTCAACGATGTTGGGTTCTTCAGTTTCGTAAATCTTTTGTTCTAATTTGTGCAAATAAATTTAGGGTGAGGTGAAAACAGGGGAGTGAATGAAGTCTTCGAAGAGTGTGGGGTTAACGACGGATAAAACGGAGGGTGATTCCAAGGAGTTTTTGGGTAACAGTGAGGAGCTGGATTATGGCGTCTTTGAGATCGGACTTTTGTGATTGTTCAAGATTGGTTGTGGTGTGTATGGGGTTTGAAGATGGTTTGGGATGATCGGAAATTGGTAATGGTGAATTTCATACTTGTTTGTGAATGTGGAAAGTTTTTGGATGATTTAGATCAGTTTTTGTAAAGAATTAAAAAAAATGAGAACTTAGGGCTTGTATTTATACATGTATCAGTATTTACAAAAATTGTCTTTTATATGTATAAAGACTAAACTACCCGCATGTGACTTGCATGTGACCAGATTTAACAAGAAATCTAACTAGGTTAACAAAATTCCCTATAAAGGGCAAAACTTGTCAAAATTCGTTGAAAAAGACACTGACTGAAATACGGTATAAAGATAAAGGACAAAACTTGTAATTTTTCCATAAACAAATTAATATGATGCAAATCATTGTTTTACAAAAGTTTGTGAACACTAGGCATCTCAATATTTGGGGATTGGTTCTAGTTGTTCATATACGAAAAATTTATTCAATTTCACAACTACTCTTAATTCATTTTTATTTTTATTTTTATTTTTTTTAACGGTGGAATTCTATTATTATAGAGCGGGTAGCATATGTTGTAAAAACTCCAAAGATACATTACAAAATAAAAAAGACGAGGAAAAAATTACAACTTTTACCCCCATACGCTATAATTACTTTACTATATCTCTTACGTTAAAACCCGCCCATTTATCCCACTTTATTTCACCTAGCTTCGACCTGTTCTTCATCCATAAGAAAGTTTCCGTCTTGATTTCTTCAACTACCTTGTGTCCGGAGCTAAGTCTCCCATTAAATTCATTGTCTTTTCTTGCTTTCCATATGTTCCACACTGTTGTTTGGAAAATCAAGTTTATTATCTTCTTCCATTCAGTGGCGGAGCTTGACTAAAAGTTACGAGGGGGCGGAAAGTCATGAGACCCAATTTATATATTGTATAAATATTTAGGCAAAATAATTGGGGACAATCCTATATAATTTTAAAATTTTCAGACTAAAAATAGGAAATTTTACACTATAACCGAAACATTGAGTGGGGGGAGATGCACCCCTCACTTTACACTAAGATACGCCAGTGCTTCCATTCTTTTGATCCCTTCAGCCCATCGATATACAGCAAATCGATATACAGCAAGGCCTCTTTGCTCGAACTAATTCTCATATTAACTGGAAGTTTGATCCATGCTAGAATTTTCCACCATATAGACTTTTGACATTGTGCATGTAACAATTAAATGGTCCACTGACTCTTCATATTGGTCACATTTGGTCTCGAATTGCAACTTCCCTTTTTATTAATTCTCTTTTGACTGGGATTCTGCCCAGGGTTACCCTCCATGTAAATTAATTCAATTTAGGAGGAACCCATTGATTCCAAAAATGCCATTTATCTTCAGGAGCTGCAAGTGATTGTTTAATTATTTGATCCTTAACATTGGCAACCAAAAAGCATTCATTTGACTCTGAGTTCCAGGCCCAAGTATCCATACCATCTTTAAATTTAAAGCTATATAATTCTTTCAATGATCCAGCCCACACATTTGATGGTCCATTGATTTTCATTTGCCTGTTTAACCACACATTCTGCTATTTTTTATATTTTTGTTTTCTGCAATTGCGTAAATTTGAGGGAACCGATCCATTAGGTTTTTTTTTTTTTTTTTTTGAAAAGTAAAAAAAAATAAAAAATAGGCTGCCATTTGTATGTATTCAGTGTTCTCTTAACTCTTTGTTAGGTAACCGGTAATTTTTACTAACGTGACAACCATTGTCATTAGCAGTGTAACGTCATCCTTTTACAAGTTGTAAGTTCTACATTTAGTTGAACACATTTGGTACCAATAAGGAGTTCTACATTTCATTACCTATGATAACAACGAAGATAAATATGCTTTCATGTCATTTGTATAATTGTATGTAAGATAGACATATTATGTCCAGTGGTGTGACGGTTGAGATCATTTATCGGTCATACAAGCAACATCTCATCTAGATCAAGCTTCCGAACCAGCCTTAACCACTCATCCGGATCATTTGTTAACAGTGTCGGATACATAAATTTCCGAGGGGACGGGGGCACTTCATAGCTCTCATTCACCTAAACCTAAGAGCATCCACAATGGTTTCACCCGTCGTTGTTTACAAACCATCTTCTCAGTATGGCACATCAGATTTTAAACAAACCGCTAAAAACCATCATTTCTCCTTCAACAATAAACCACTATAAATTGGCACCTCAGCATCCACCCCATCGCCAGTGGCGGACCTAGGAATTTTTTCGTGGGGGTCCGAAAAATTTTTAACGATTTTAGGCCCCTATCTGTATAAAAAAAATTTGGTTCATAGCGGGTCGGGTCATGTAAAACAAGTAAACATAAACAAACGAAGTTTCAGAGCGGGCCAGATCAGAGCAGGTCGGGTTGGGTCAATTTCAATTTTCAAACAATCAAACTCTATTTCCTAACTTCCTATCAAATTAACAGACAAAGTTTAAAGTAAAATAGTAAACACATCATAAGTAAGTAAACTAACAACAAAAAACCATAAAAGTTCAAACCATCCACACTTCTATATCTCATAATAATTAAATAAAACAACAAAAAAAATTATCTAAACATAGTTTAGTCTTTAATTAGAAGAATCCGATGAAAAAAATGGTTCAACCCTTTTCCTCTTAAGAAATCGCGTCATAACTTTCATACTCATGGTTCTTATCACATACATATAAATCGTTCCATAAGTTTATAAAACAACACTAAACACTTACACAAAATAAACAATTATATTCAACCAATGCTACTGTCCATAATTTTTTAACATTTAAGCCCTAGTTTTAATGTTGATTAGTAATCATTTTGTGACAACTGTCAAAATTTCAGGTATCCGTACAATTATTAGATAATGATTAGTGCTTAATGATTGTGCTAAATTACAATTTATTTACTTGAACTGCTTCTGATTATTACCATATACATACATGCGCATCATATATTGCTTAATGTCATGTCATTATTGTATGAGAACTTTATTGACTCAAAGGATGCACGAAACACAGTTAGCACAGTTATCCGGCAAATCAGAAAAATGCTGACAGAGTTCAGTAGATAGACAGACATTGTATTGAGGCACAGAATGAGCAAGAAGCCAAGTATTACACTAGTATAGTGTGTAAGAAAGTAAGGATCCCAAAACTGCATTCCTAGAGATAGTTTAAGTGCCGGAAAGTGCCTAAAACTCACATAAACTGCAGAATTCTGCAGAAAATCAGCAAATTCAGCATTCAAACAACCTAATATCATGCAGAAATATGCTTAAATGGTCTTGAATACTTTCCTAAGTGTCGGGAATCGAAACTGTCATAAAAGGGTACATAAAGCACACTAAACTGCAAAGTTTAGCACATTAACGAACCGGTAACCAACCGAACAACCGGACACTACCCGAAACATCAAATTTACACTAGAAGCACTGTTTTAACATTTCCAAGCTAGTTATGATCCCCAAACATCACAACACATCGTAAAAATATCTAGTAACTAAATCCTAACTAATACTTGGATTTTAACCTAATAACTAACTAAATGGTTGGAGCCTACACCTATACCCCCCCCTACCTAGTGGACGACCCATACAATAGGACCCACTTGTGATTTTGTTCAATTATTATAATGGATTGTGTTGGCTCTTTAAGAACACTAGAACCATGAGTTAAATCCTTAAAAAGGTTATAAGTATAACCCTTGAGTTCTAACTTCATTTCTACACCTACTAAGACACACACAAGTTCTTGCTTCCCCCTTGCTTACTCTCGGCCGAGAATCATCACCCATACATCCACCCTCATTCAATCATTCTCATATAATCCAAGCATATACAAAGGTGTTAGAGATCATACAAAGAAGCTAGGAGCTTACGGAAGTGCAAGGACCTTCTTTGTTTGCTTTTATCCTCTTGTTTTCTACACTTGATCATCCCTAGCCTTGTGCTAGTGGTAAGAGTCTTGATCTTACTAGTTTACTTCTATTTTAGGTGGTTAAAAGATGTTACATAAAGTTAATCTTGAAGAACACTAAGAATCACAAGAAAAGAACTTGAACATAAGCTTGAATCATGAAGAAACTAAGTTGTTTATGTGTTAATATACTTGTTGATCATTGTTTGTTTGTGAAAATGATGTTGATCATCAAATGATCTTGCTAGATCATGATTAAAAACATAGTCTTGCAAGATGAGAGGATGAAAGTGTTAAAGATTAATGGATCATCCTCACAAAAGTCATGAACTTGAATGAATAAAATGTATTCTTGTGAAATGATGATTAAAGTAAGATATAAATCTTGTAGATCTAAAGATTTATGGATGATTTCTAAAGAAACCAAGTTAAAAATATAAGTTTTACTAAATCTTGGTTCTTACATAAACAAACCTTATTTTTTGTGGTTAAACAAGTGTAGAAACACTTGTGTAACAAGAAGAATTCATAAAGAAATATTTTTAGAAATAATGATCATAAGTTGTAAAGATCTATCTTCATAAAAAATGAAGTATTTAAAGAATCAATCATACTTTAAAGGATAAAAAGGCTTACTAAGAACACTAGTAAGTTCCTACAAATTTTTACAAATATTCAAGTTCATGAAGTAGTAGATTATACTTGTTTTTTTGCAAAATTGGTAAGTAAAAGTTGTTTATTTGTTGAATGATGATTGACTGTGTTAATTTTTATGAAAGAAAATGATATGCTTGAAGGCATGGAAACCTCCATTTTTAGGGGAAACTATGGCAAAATTTTTCTAAAAATCTAAACACTTAGAAAAATATTTATTAACATACACTTACAAGTATATTCTAAACCATGGAGTTTTACATAAACCTTGCCATAATTTTTGTTACAAAAATTATACTTATTGGAGGTTGGTTTTTATAAATAAAAGTGACTAAATATGTATTTAGGAAATATATATTTAGATGACACCATGTGTGTGATTATTTTTGTGTATTAGTTATATTATTTTAGGACTTGGAATAATATAACACATCAAAATACCAAGAATCACAATCCGGGATATTACCAAAATTCCAAGGAATAAATATACAAAGAATACCCAAAATACCGGTAAAACCGAACAAAGGAATATAACTCACAAAATATTCTGGAAATATTATTCATGTGTATATTCTGGTAAATAATGTTTTGGACATCAAGGGAATGAAAATGGGATTTTCATGATTACTACAGAATATATCATATTTTTTACAAGGGAAAAATATATTATTTTTGGCAAGTATAAATATATTTTTCTTGAAATTTTTAGAAGATATACTATCTTTGAAAGAAATATACATTTCTTAAACAAACATGAAATATGATATTTTTGGATGAAGAATATATTTTCTCAAATAAATATGAGATATATCATTCTTGGATGAAGAATGAGTTTATATATATATTTTCCAAAATTAGACTTGAAAATATATCAATTTGGAACTTATATGAAAATACAAATTATTTTTGCCAAGAGAAAAATTATAAGTGATTTTTCTAAATAATACTTATTACAATATATATATATATATATATATATATATTTTGGAAATATATATTGGTGGACTTTTACTAAAGATGGTATTCCGGAAAAATTAATACGAAATTGAGTATAAGAATGCTTAATGAATACAATAAAATACGTATTCTCGTACGTATAAATTCACACCGGAATACGACCCTAATACATGGAAAAATATACAAGTATAAGTTACCCCATTCTTGGGAAGGAAATACGAGTATAAATACTTGGGAAGTATTAAGTTAATATATATTGTTTTAACAATTATTCCAAAATTTAATAAATATAATTTAAGTTAAAATATTAATTATTTTAACAAATAATTATATACTTGGAAACAAAATGAAGACACTTTGAAACGTAACTGAAAGACACTAATCAATACTAATTCAAGGCACAACCCGCTCGTCTAATGGACTGTAGTACGCATGTAGGTAGTCGTGCGTTCTAGAGGAAGCTTTGAGTTGCATCGGATACAAAGAACACAAAACTGTGAGTTCATGTCCCCCTTTTCTTTTAACTTTTTTCAGTTTTATAACTTCGGGGGTGAAGTACATGTTACAAACTGTTTACAAACGTTATTATTTGGTATGGTTAGCTAAGGAAAGGTACTGCTAGATCATGTGAGTGGTGGGTATGACGCTTAAGGCCATTAATCCTCTTTGTAGGACGGAGGTACATGAGTAATAGATCTATTTGGGTGTAGCGAGCCCCACCCATGAGTCCGTCGAGTGGACCATGTGGTGACTATGTCTTATTGACAAAGTCTGCTAGGTTTGAGTTTTCCTGCATCACTTCACAAATGTTAATGTATTAGCTACACATTAATTGATCTGTTTCCTTGTTGCTTTCATACGGGTTTTCAGGTACATACAAACATACTTACAAATGTTTCAAAGGTTATTCACAAACACACACATGAACTCGCTCAACTTTTGTTGATGTTTTCAAACTACATGTATTTCAGGAAATTAAGTATGCATCTGGCGAGCGTTGGAGTTTACAAGTCATGTCTCTAATAAAAGGTGTCATCCGAATTCGAAGGGTTTGGGTTATGTATTTTATCTTGGATAAGATACATGGCTCGAAACCTATTTTGTTTGTGTCTTTTGAGAAGTCCAATATGGAACTTTAAGCTTTGGTTGTCATGTGATCTAAACTTGAAGTCTTAGTTTTATGTTAAACAATGACGGTTGTATTATTTTGAAAACTATCTATGGATGAACATCTTGGTTTATCATGTAGTTGTTTGTTATGGTTGAATTAAATTATATTAAGCAAGTCACACCAAATCCCGCTTCCGCAAAAGTCAGGGTGTGACAGTTTGATATCAGAGCTTCGATTGTAGCGAACTAAGATTCCATCTCGAGTCTAGACTACAATCATTAGGGCTCTCACGAAAATATTTTTACAACATGTTTTCATTGCATACACGAAACGCCCAGATCCAGGTAAACAAACAATTTTTACAAAATAAAAAGACAAGAAACACAATGCACAATTACTTTGTTAGTTCAGTCTGAGAGACTGGGTGGTTCAGTCTGAGAGACTGGGTGGTTCAGTCTGGGAGACTGGTTGGTTTAGTCTGGGAGACTAGGTGGTTCAGTCTGGGAGACTGGTTGTTCTAGTCTGGGAGACTAGGTGGTTTAGTCTGGGAGACTAGGTGGTTTAGTCTGGGAGACTAGGTGGTTTAGTCTAGGAGACTAGGTGGTTTAGTCTGGGAGATTGGGAAAGATAGAAAGTTTTATGAAGGATAAATGTGAATACATGATTACATGATGAGTTGTCTTTGCTTGCAATACATTTGGTATTAGTAATTACTATAGATATACATGCTATGATTATTATGTACCGACACACATGTCATCTTCTTCAGAGAGCGAGTTGTCTAACGTTGACGACCCTAAGGCCACCGTCACAGGTGATGAGATTGCACATGCACCAGAGATATATACGTCAGACACTGAGAGTGATCCTGACATGCTGTCCAAGGACGAGGACGACGTCCAGCCATTCGCGCTACCAGACTTTGGTGATTTACTCTTGCTGATGGTTTCCGTGACGAGGATCCTTTTCGATATTCCTATTCTGGTCCATGACCACCTCATCACTGGTTATTTCGATGGTGAGTCCATCATGGCTTCAATCCTCGATGCCGTACCTCTTGTGATCATTCCTCCCGAGGATCTGCCTTTCGACGATTAGTTGATGATGACGTTGATTTGTTTGTTGATGGTCCCCCTGATGACACCCTTGATGATGAAAGACTCCTTTGAGTCTGTGGCATCTTCAGCTTTACAGACAGCCGGACTGCAGCTTTTTGCAACTAAGTTAGATGACGACGCCGCTATGGCTACCGCACTATCACCTGCTCGAGATCCCACACCTCCACATGACCCAGAGCCTGCTCCTGAGCAAGCTTCTATTCCTTTTGGGTCAGCCTGATGTTACGCCTATTGATCTTGAGCCGATTCCTGTTCCTGAGCATGTTTCTTTTGGTTTACCAGACATTACACTCATTATACCTGACCCAGTTCCTGCACCTGATGACCATCCTTTTGCCGAGCCATTTATTCCCCCACATGCACCCGCTGGTGTTGCTCCTCCTCCTCCTGTATAAACCGATGTCCATCACACTGATTTACCGATTGCTTTTCCTTCAGGACATCCCTGCACCCCGCCCAGGGGAAGGTACTCCAGGTCAGCACCCGCATGACGATCCTTTTGCTATAGCAGCATTTCCTCTGACCTCACAGACTGCACCGTTTGCTCCTTTCATTACTTCACCGCTGGACGAGCCATTCCGATGGTTCCTACCATACACTATGCTGATTTCAAACACCTACCATTCCTCACATCATGGAGGCTACACACGGGATGAGTTGCTCCTGTCACATCAGCTACAATTTGAGGTTTTGAGTCGCAGAGTTTTAAAGTTTGAGCTGACACCATGTCATCCACCCTGTCTATGCCAGTAAACTTTGATCCTCCACATTCATCGCTGTCTCCTTTTGCACTCTCACCTGCTGCTATTACACCTTTCCCAGGTTTTGATGCTCGTTTCTTTACTATCAAGCAACAGATCAGTTAATTACTTCGATGTGTATACGAGCTCGAGGAGAAGCTCGCAGATGATAGCAGTTTGCCTTTCTTACCTTCTCCACCTCAATCATCAGTATAGTTGGTTTTTGGTTTTACACGGATTGCATTACTTTTTGGTAAAGACACTACTAATGAGCCGAGATTGTGGAGACTTTTGAAGACCACTTTTGACCACGTGATTTTGGTACACTGATAGACTTATTGGACAAGGGTAGGGTGACCCTGTGTCCCTTTTGATGTGATACACTTTGTAGACAATGTGATTGTGGTCGGAAAATAATGAAAGCTCAATCGTCATATTCCCCATTAAACATGTAACAATACTTTGTGGTTAATGACTAATGAAAGCTCAGTCGACATGCCCTCACTAAGCACGTTGTTGATCTGCATGTGTGTGCTATAATTGTGATGCTACGTGCTTGCTTGTTATGTTCTCGTTAAATATGTTCCCGTCTACATGTTTGTGCTATATTGTAATGTTATATGATTGCTTGCTATGACGATTGCTTATATACATATGTATACGCACTTCCTAGGTCTTATTCGTTAAGTAGAGGCTTATGTGCCTGTGTCCCTAATATGACCTGACCTAACCGATCTTCTTCTTAGAAGATGTCGATTCAAGGGAACATCAATACCAACAACCCTCTGCCAACGACCGAGGCAGAATTACAAGAGCGCATCTCACAGGCCATCGCACAGCACGAGGCCCTTCGCTCCGAACGCAGCGGAGGTACCTCAGGAAATAACCCACCCAACGGTAATGTTTAGTCACTTAAGACACATTACAAAATGTTCGGACATTTCCAAGTGTGCATTGCTAATGCCTTATGTGAATGATGTTGCTTATGTCGCAGGCTGCACCTACAAGCAGTTCTTGAGCTGCAAGCCCCGAGATTTTGATGGCACTGGGGGTGCCATAGCCTTCGTGCGTTGGGTTGAGAAGACCGATTATGTTTTGCGATTAAGTAAATGCGCCCCCGAGCATCAGGTCATGTACATATCTGGACTGTTTCAAGAGGGGGCTCTGTCATGGTAGAACCTTCAGGTTCAGACGTTGGGCGAGACTACTGCGTATGCTTTGACGTGGGATGAACTGAAAGAGCTGATGCTTAAGACATATTGCTCAAGAAGCTGGAAACTGAATTCTGGAACTTGAAAATGGAAGGTCCAAAGATAGCCGAGTATGTGCAGAGATTTCACGATTTGTCACAAGTTGCTTTGTGTCTGGTGGAACCAGAGTTTAAGAGGATCGAACGCTTCATCGGGGGATTGGCACCTCCGATTCTAAGCATGGTGACAACATCTAAACCTCCGACAATTACCGATGCTATCGACTTAAGTGTGGCGCTCACTGAAGAAGCGGTTAGACTGGGAAAATTTTCCACCTCGGAGGAGAAAAAGGAGACTCCTATGGAGCCATTTGGAGATAACAAGAGAAAGTTCGCAAACTTCAAGAAGGGTACTCGGACGAGTAACAAGAAGAAGGCCAAAAAGGGAAAAGAATACATGGGTATCCTACCTAAGTGCGACAATTGTCTACGTTATCATGTCGGGCGATGTAAATATGGAAAATGAGATAACTGTGGTAAGAGGGGGCATCCCAAGGAGACTTGTAGGCATGGTACTGAACGTGGAAATGAAGGCCAAGATGGCAACAAGAATCATGAAGGAAACAACGACAACAACGACTATCAAGGCAGGAAGAGTGACAAGCAAAAACGTGCTCAAGGGTGTTTCAACTGTGGAAACAAAAAGAATTTCAGAAAATACTGCCCTAAAAACACTCAGGCACGTGGATGAAAGCTCAACAGCGGAGCTAGGGAAGCACGCCAGGATCCAAACGTGGTCATCGGTACGTCCCATATTGGTCAACGTTATGCATCTACGCTGCTTGATAATGTTGCCAATTTTAGCTTCGCATCTCTAGAAATTAAGAGTATACTTGGTTTAGTGGCAAGTAAGCTAGATATCCCGTATCCGATAGAACAAGCTAATGAGAAACTAGTAGAAGCTAGTGGAGTGATCTGAGGCTGTGTGATAGAGCTTGGAGAGCGTGAGTTTACGCTCGATCTACTGCCAGTTGAGTTGGGAAGTTTCGACGTAGTAGTTGGAATGGATTGGTTGTCGAGTAACCAAGCTGAGATCGTATGTCACGAGGAGATTTTCAGCAGCCCGATGGCGAGTGAAGAGACGATCGTGATTCATGGAGAGAAGCCGGGTACGCCTCTACGAATAATTAGTTGTTTAAAGGTACAGAAGTTTTTGTATAAAAAGGTGTATTACCTTCTTGGCTTGTGTCGTGGACAAGGAAGCCGAAGAACCTAAGCTCGAAGATAACCCTACGATAAGGGGATATCCTGAAGTCTTCCCCAAAGATTTGCTAGGATTACCGCCCCAACGACAAGTCGAATTCCATATTGACTTGGTTCTAGGCGTCGCGCCTGTATCTAAGACACCTTATCGACCTGCGCCTTCAGAGATGCAAGATTAGTCAACGCAACTCCAGGAATCGTTAGATAAGGGATTTATAAGACCAAGCTTCTCGCTTTGGGGAGCTCTAGTGTTGCACATCGAAAAGAAGGGTGATAACTTTCGAATGAGCATCGACTACCAAGAGCTGAACAAGTCAGCCATCAAGAACCGGAATTCCATGCCGAGGGTTAACGATTTATTTAACCAACTGCAGGGATCCAACTACTATGCTAAGATTGATCGTTGATCGAGTATCATTAGCTATGAATTTAGGAAGAAAGTATACCAAGGTACAGTGAGTCAACAAGTTGTTTTAAACATACGCCAATACAATGTTTTATACACGATACACAAAGTAGTTACACGAAGAATACAGAACTTTGAGGGTTAGGAATCATGCACTTAAGACCTTCAGGAACTTATGTCGAGATCCGTTAAAAGGTCACTACGTAAGAACCGCGTCTATTAACTCGGACAAACACTATTATTTGGTCTTGCAAGCTATTTTAGTTAACCGAATAGGTAAAGTACTCGAATTTCTTTTATTGAAATTTCCACTTTTGCTTCTAGCAAGTAGATGTTTGCAACTCTACTCCTCTTAATGGTAGTTGCATCGCGTTAATTTTCTTCACTAGAACGAACACTCATTTGCTTCGGTACTTGATCATTTCTTCATTATAGCAAATACTCATTGTTTCATTTCTTGGAAAGTCATATGTTACGCATGCACCATTTGTTATGCATGTGGTTTCATTTCGAATAAACGCTTCGTCAAAGTTCAAATATTATTTGCTAAAGTTAATTATTGATTGTAATTCGAATGACCTACATTATTGTAATTGTTGGCTCCTTTGATATCAAGCCAACACACTTTCTTGAAACTTCTTTTCTTTCAAGCTACATACATGGTTTATCATTGTAACCGCGCCGAAATCCCCTTGTCGATACATACCTTTATCATCAGTTTACGTTGAAACCAAGTTCAATTGCTTGAACTTGTCCATTTCGCAAATTCAATTCAAGACGCCATATGATGTATTGAGAGCATCATATTCAAATTTATTTTTGCGAAGGTTCTTTTGTTTCAATTCGTAGTAGACTTGTTTGGTCTACGACTCCATTAAATCGCTTGTTGATTTCGACACTTTGAAGTGGTGCCTTCACTAAATTTGAAGCTTGCGCTAATCTCGTTTACGCATCTCATACACGGATTTAATTGTTTATTTATTGACTTACTCTAAATCCGTTTTGTTTACCATGATTAAAGCAGTCTTAACACAGTTGTGTGTCAAGACAATGGTACATAAGTTCAATTTATATCATCCAGTGTACCTCCTAATGGTTCTTTCATTATCTATCGAATACCTTGCAGTATTTATTACTTTTTCATCTTCGATAAGAAACGATAGTTCTTTGGTGTTCTATATTCAGTTGAAAAAAAATCCTACGATGCCGTTTGAATCAAATTCTCAGGTTTGCTTCATTACACTTTCATTTGATTTCAAACACGGTGAACTTGTTCGGTCACCGCTATGATTGAATTATCTCGTTCACTATGACACCTTGTGGTGTCGATGTAAACTTGTAGCTTGTGCTAATCATGGTCACTCGTTTCATACAAAACTACGTAAAAATTTATGTCTGACTCGTCTTTTAAACACTCTTAATGTAACTATGTATCAAGACAAAGATACACCAGGTTCAGTTGTATTTCATTTCGGTGTATTCTCGTAATTCAATAATGCCAACACGCAAATTTTATTCATTTACTTGATCGAAGGTTGATGAATCATTTTCATGTCACTATTACATTTGAGCTTACTAATTCTGAGTTCAACTAACGGATGTTATTGTTTCTAGAACTCATTTGCATATTGTAAGCGATCGTTTGGAATTCAATTGGTCGAAACTCCTCTTTTATTGAACCTCTGTGAAATAATTTACACTAGATTATACATCTATACGTCTTGTATCCTTCGACGTCAAATTCTGAAACACACACCTTTTAACCATTGGGTTCTTGTTGATGTAATATGTCCTCGAATTCACCTGTTTCGAATAAGTCTTGATTCGGTTTTGTGGTTATCTACCTCAGTATTATTCATATCCATACACGCATAAAGTAACCCTAAGGAGTTAAGGTAGTATAAATTTCGAGGACGAAATTTTCTTAACAGGGGAGAATGTGACAACTGTCAAAATTTCAGGTATCCGTACAATTATTAGATTATGATTAGTGCTTAATGACTGTGCTAAATTACAATTTATTTACTTGAATTGCTACTGATTATTACCATATACATACATGTGCATCATATATTGCTTAATGTCATGTCATTATTGTATGAGAACTTTATTGACTCAAAGGATGCACGAAACACAGTTAGCACAGTTATCCGACAAATCAGAAAAATGCTGACAGAGTTCAGTAGATAGACAACCATTGTATTGAGGAACAGAATGAGCCAGAAGCCAAGTATTAGACTAGTATAGTGTGTAGGAAAGTAAGGATCCCAAAACTGCCTTCCTAGAGATAGTTTAAGTGCCGGAAAGTGCCTAAAACTCACATAAACTGCAGAATTCTGCAGAAAATTAGCAAATTCAGCTTTTAAACAACCTAATATCATGCGGAAATATGCTTAAATGGTCCTGAATACTTTCCTAAATTTCGGGAATCGAAACTGTCATAAAAGGGTACATAAAGCACACTAAACTGCAAAGTTTAGCACATTAACGAACCGGTAACCAACCGAACAACCGGACACTACCCGAAACATCAAATTTACACTAGAAGCACTGTTTTAACATTTCCAAGCTAGTTATGATCCCCAAACATCACAACACATCGTAAAAATATCTAGTAACTAAATCCTAACTAATACTTGGATTTTAACCTAATAACTAACTAAATGGTTGGAGCCTACACCTATACCCCCCTACCTAGTGGACGACCCATACAATAGGACCCACTTGTGATTTTGTTCAATTATTATAATGGATTGTGTTGGCTCTTTAAGAACACTAGAACCATGAGTTAAATCCTTAAAAATGTTATAAGTATAACCCTTGAGTTCTAACTTCATTTCTACACCTACTAAAACACACACAAGTTCTTCCTTCCCCCTTGCTTACTCTTGGCCGAGAATCATCACCCATACATCCACCCTCATTCAATCATTCTCATATAATCCAAGCATATACAAAGGTGTTAGAGATCATACAAAGAAGCTAGGAGCTTACAGAAGTGCAAGGACCTTCTTTGTTTGCTTTTATCCTCTTGTTTTCTACATCATCCCCAGCCTTGTGCTAGTGGTAAGAGTCTTGATCTTACTAGTTTACTTCTATTTTAGGTGGTTAAAAGATGTTACATAAAGTTAATCTTGAAGAACACTAAGAATCACAAGAAAAGAACTTGAACATAAGCTTGAATCATGAAGAAACTAAGTTGTTTATGTGTTAATATACTTGTTGATCATTTTTGTTTGTGAAAATGATGTTGATCATCATATGATCTTGCTAGATCATGATTAAAAACATAGTCTAGCAAGATGAGAGGATGAAAGTGTTAAAGATTAATGGATCGTCCTCACAAAAGTCATGAACTTGAATGAATAAAATGTCTTCTTGTGAAATGATGATTAAAGTAAGATATAAATCTTGTAGATCTAAAGATTTACGGATGATTTCTAAAGAAACCAATTTAAAAATATAAGTTTTACTAAATCTTGGTTCTTACATAAACAAACCTTATTTTTGGTGGTTAAACAAGTGTAGAAACACTTGTGTAACAAGAAGAATTCATAAAGAAACATTTTTAGAAATAATGATCATAAGTTATAAAGATCTATCTTCATCAAAAATGAAGTATTTAAAGAATCAATCATACTTTAAAGGATAACAAGGCTTACTAAGAACACTAGTAAGTTCCTACAAAATTTTACAAATATTCAAGTTCATGAAGTAGTAGATTATACTTGTTTTTGGAAAAATTGGTAAGTAAAAGTTGTTTATTGTTGAATGATGATTGATTATGTTGATTTTTACAAAAGAAAATAATATGCTTGAAGGCATGAAAACCTCCACTTTTAGGGGAAACTATGGCAAAATTTTTCTAAAAATCTAAACACTTAGAAAAATATTTATTAACATACACTTACAAGTATATTCTAAACCATGGAGTTTTACATAAACCTTGCCATAATTTTTGTTACAAAAATTATACTTATTGGAGGTTGGTTTTTATAAATAAAAGTGACTAATTATGTATTTAGCTAATATATATTTAGATGACACCATGTGTGTGATTATTTGTATATTTTGTGTATTAGTTATATTATTTTTATAAATAAAAGTGACTAAATATGTATTTAAGAATCACAATCCGGAATATTACCAAAATTCCAAGGAATAAATATACAAAGAATACCAAAAATACCGGTAAAACCGAACAAAGGAATATAACTCACAAAATATTCCGGAAATATTATTCATGTGTACATTCTGGTAAATAATGTTTTGGACATCAAGGGAATGAAAATGGGATTTTCATGATTACTACAGAATATATCATATTTTTGACAAGGGAAAAATATATTATTTTTGGCAAGTATAAATATATTTTTCTTGAAATTTTTAGAAGATATACTATCTTTGAAAGAAATATACATTTCTTAAACAAATATGAAATACGATATTTTTGGATGCAGAATATATTTTCTCAAATAAATATGAGATATATCATTTTGGGTTAAGAATGAGTTTATATATATTTTTTCCAAAATTAGACTTGAAAATATATCAATTTAGAACTTATATGAAAATACAAATTATTTTTGCCAAGAGAAAAAATATAAATAATTTTTCTAAATAATACTTATTACAATATATATATATTTTGGAAATATATATTGGTGGATTTTTATTAAAGATGGTATTCCGAAAATATTAATACGAAATTGAGTATAAGAATACTTAATAAATACAATAAAATACTTATTCTCGTACGTATAAATTCACACCGGAATACGACCCTAATACATGGAAAAATATACAAGTATAAGTTACCCCATCCTTGGGAAGGAAATACGAGTATAAATACTTGAGAAGTATTAAGTTAATATATATTGTTTTAACAATTATTCCAAAATTTAATAAATATAATTTAAGTTAAAATATTAATTATTTTAACAAATAATTATATACTTGGAATAATAATGAAGACAGTTTGAAACGTAACTCAAAGACACTAATCAATACTAATTCAAGGCACGACCCGCTAGTCTAATGGACCGTAGTACGCATGTAGGTAGTCGTGCGTTCTAGAGGAAGCTTTGAGTTACATCGGATACAAGGAACGCAAAACTGTGAGTTCATGTCCTCCTTTTCTTTTAACTGTTTTCAGTTTTTTAACTTCGGGGGGTGAAGTACATGTTACAAACTGTTTACAAACGTTATTATTTGGTATGGTTAGCTAAGGAAGGGTACTGCTAGATCATGTGAGTGGTGGGTATGACGCTTAAGGCCATTAATCCTCTTTGTAGGACCGAGGGACATGAGTAATAGATCTATTTGGGTGTAGCGAGCCCCACCCATGAGTCCGTCGAGTGGACCATGTGGTGACTATGTCTTATTGACAAAGTCTGCTAGGTTTGAGTTTTCCTGCATCACTTCACAAATGTTAATGTATTAGCTACACATTAATTGATCTGTTTCCTTGTTGCTTTCATACCGGGTTTTCAAGTACATACAAACATACTTACAAATGTTTCAAAGGTTATTCACAAACACACACATGAACTCGCTCAACTTTTGTTGATGATTTCAAACTACATGTATTTCAGGAAATTATGTATGGATCTGGCGAGCCTTGGAGTTTACAAGTCATGTCTCTAATAAAAGGTGTCATCCGAAGTCGAAGGGTTTGGGTTATGTATTTTATCTTGGATAAGATACATGGCTCGAAACCTATTTTGTTTGTGTCTTTTGAGAAGTCCAGTATGGAACTTTAAGATTTGGTTGTCATGTGATCTAAACTTGAAGTCTTAGTTTGATGTTAAACAATGACGGTTGTATTATTTGAAAACTATCTATGGATGAACAACTTGGTTTATCATGTTGATGTTTGTTATGGTTGAATGCAATGATATTAAGCAAGTCACACCAAATCACGCTTCCGCAAAAGTCAGGGTGTGACACATTTAAACAAACAAAGCTTAAAATAAAACAATAAAATCATTAACTAAAAGTTTATAAGAACTAAAAAAACATCAAAAAATCAAACCCTTATACATTTATGTTTTCTCCTAATCACCGCATAAAACAACAAAAAACAATCAATAAAGAAATGATACTCATTCTAAGTCGGAATTCCGGCGTAATAATGTTCAGAACAGCCAGAATTTTGAATTTTCAGGCCAAAAAACTAGTCCGGTCATGAGTCGCTGTACACTTTAATCGTTGAGCGTCTTTTTGAAGCGGGATTTGGAATTAGAATGGGTCATGGGTGGGTTGGTTTGGTTTGGGTTATTTTATTTAGTTCACAATCTTTGGGCTTGTGTTTGGGCTTTTGGATAGTTAGATTAATAAAATTAGATTGTAGATTGGGTTAAGTAAAGTAAATAAGTTGTTAAAGAATAATTATATAAATTGTGTTATATACTTATATATTCATAATAATCAGTCTTTATTTTTTATTTTTTATAAATTCATAATATTTTTTTCTAAGAGGGGCGGTCGACAATTTTCAAGGGGTGCTGTTGAAAAAATCCAAGGGGCGCGGTTCGGATTTTCAACAGAAAATAGCACTAAAAACTTTTTTATTATATGGTTGCGGCCGCCCACCCACCATTGTAGGTAGGTCCGCCCTGGTTCGGATTTTCAACAGAAAATAGCACTAAAAACTTTTTTATTATGTGGGTGCGGCCGCCCACCCACCATTGTGGGTAGGTCTGCCCTTTCCCATCGCGTAATGTTCCTTTTTTATGTGTTCATTTTCTTTTATATAATTTTAATTTTGTGGATCACTTTTATGTAATTTTTGTTTTGTAGATCCCTTTTTCATAATTATATAATAAAATTACAAAATAATAACATATATATGTGTTGTCAATCGTGTGGGAAGTAACTTTTATTGTTAATATAATATTGTTTGTTATTTTTCATTTAGAGTGAATTTCAAGGATTGTCATTTATCTTTATACCCATTTACAGACGTTGTCCTTTATGTTCAAAATTGACGCGTTTTGTCCTTTATGTTTTCATATCATACACGTTTTGTCCTTTAGGCCTAACCCAGTTAGTTTTTTCAGTTAAATTTAGTCATATGTTTTGCACATGAGAGCATTTTTGTCAATTCAAATGTAAGTTCAACGGCAGATTTACAGCTCAAAGCTTCTACAACTTTTGAATTGACAAAAATGCACTCATGTGCAAAGCACATGACTAAATTTAACTGAAAAACTAACTGGGTTAGACCTAAATGACAAAACGTGTAGATATGAAAACATAAAGGACAAAACGCGTCAATTTTGAACATAAAGGACAACACCTGAAAATTAGTATAAAGATAAAAGGACAATCCTTGAAATTCACTCTTTCATTTATAAGGCCATGTAAGAGTCATTTAAATTAAAAAGATAAACCCACAATTTCTTTGATATCTCATCGTCTTACTTGATCCTTCTCTATCGCTTGGTCTTCCACCCCCCCCCCCTCTCTCTCTCTATATATATATATAGGGTAAGGTTCATGCGACAACCACCTTTATTGCGAGAACCGCGAAAGCCAATGTGAACACAACCTAAAATAGCTAAAAAAAACCTAAACCCCCCCCCCCCCCCTCAAAAAAACCTAAAAAAATCTAAAAAAAAATTTAGTAGCCACAAAAAAAAATTTAAGTTAAAATCGCTACTTTTAGTAGAACAAAAAAAAATTTATTTTTTTTTGCTACTAAAAGTAGCGATTTTTTTTATAAAAAATATTAAAAAAAATTTTGTGTGTTTTTTAGCTATTTTTATGTATTTTTGGTTGTGTTCACATTGTTTCTCGCGGTTCTCGCAATAAAGGGTGGTTCCTAACGGATCCTTGTCATATATATATATATAGGGTAGGGTTCATAAATGAACAATAATGTATTTGTAAAGAAAATTTACTTATCCTCACCATTGATTTTTATAGATCTAGATTTTTTCTTTATTGACAAGATTGTAATTATCTTTTATAACTTACATGTATTTTAATAGACACAAGGGTATAATTATATTTTTCTCTCTTCATTTAATTAATTGATTTTTTTTCTCTCTCCCGATTTCGCTTTCCAATTAAAAGAATATATATTTAATTACATTCTCTATACTTTTTTCTCTCACAAATTATCTAACTTAATATTTGATAATTTTAAAAAATACAAATATTATCAAATATTGTTCCATCTACAACACGATTAAAAATATTTAATTACATTCTCTATACATATATGTATTAGATCAATGTTTGGTGAAAAGATGCATAGTGGAAACAATACGTAATAATACATAAGTGTATAAGTCTGATATATACCGACTTGTATACACTATGTGCTTGAATAATACACAGGTTTATATATCTGGTATATACCGACATGTATACATATATGTACTTGAATAATACACAGGTGTATAGATCTAGTTTATACCGACCTGTGGGAACAAGATGTAATAATACACAAGTGTATAATTCTTGTATATACTGACATGTATACACATATGTTAAAAAACATAATTTAATTAGGTTTAATATTTAATTTTGAAAAGAACATAAGAGTTTATTTAAAAAAAAAACACTAGCTCTTCAATCTCTTATAATTAAAATAATTGAGAAATAACTAAAAATGAGAGAGAGTGAGAGTTAAGAGATGAGAAAATTAAGAGATTTTAATTAAAGGTACTTGGCTAATGTCAATCTTACCCTTTTAATCTAAAAAATAATCAAGGGCCAAGATTAGTTCACTCAGTTCACTCTCAAAAAGTTGTTCACAAATGAACCTAGTGGAGAGCTCAAATGAGAAGAATTTTTTTGTAAGAAGAAAAAAGAAGAAGTTTCAACCAATAAGAATGCTTCATTTTACTTCATTTAATATTTGCATTTAATTTTAATATAAGAGTATATAGGTAAACTTACAAAGATCATTAATTTGTATTCTTCCCCTTTAATAACTAACTAAATAAAATTTGTAACTCCTTTTTAAAATATATACTTTTTTCAAATTAAAAAACAACTTAATTGAAAGTGTAGAATAAATTACTGGTTGTGCAGAATAAATTACGAGTAGTGTAGTATATATTTCAAGGTGTGTAGGATAAAATTCTATAATGTGTAGAGTATATGTAGGAAAATTTTGATATGTGTAGATTTTGTAGATTATATGTAGAATAATTAATGATTAGTTGACTAATTAATTAAATAGAGAAAAATTAATGAGATGAGTTATAAATGAAATAGTATTTTACCAATATGTCTTTTCTTCTTTTTCTTTTTTCAATATTTTTCTTCTCATTTGATCCTCCCCCAATGAACCTAATCCTATATATATATATATATATATATGGATCATGAGAAAACTAGTTTAAATGAGAAAACCAAAAAACTAACTAAAAAGCCTAAAAAACATACCAATTTTTTTACAATTTTTATAAAAAATTGCTATTTTTTATGTATGGAAAAAAAATTTCAATTTTTTTTTGTTGTATTGCACATGTGCACTAATACGGATATAATGCACATGTGTAGTACACATATAATGCACATGTGCAGTACAACAAAAAAAAATTTAAAATTTTTTTTATATATAAAAAATAACGATTTTTTATAAAAATTTGTTAAAAAAAACTTGGTATGTTTTTTTAGCTTTTTTAGGCTTTTTAGTTAGTTTTCTAGTTTTCTCATTTAGATGTAGTTTTCTCATGATCCTCTCCCTATATATATATATATATATATATATATATATATATATATATATATATATGTGGGGAGGATAAATCGAAAACTCTCTTGAGTTAAGAAAACCTAGAAAACTCTAGATCTACCATTGATTAAAAAAGATGGATGGTTGTGATGTGTTTTAGTGTAATCTATATTACTTTTTAATATTCTAATTAGTAATAGTACACATAAGGGTAATGTAATACCCCGAAATTTATAAAACTTTATATTAGAATTATAAAGTACAAAGTAAACGAGAATAAACTAACTAGGAAATAAACGAGAATAAACTAACTAAGGCCTAAGTTGATAAAATGGAAACTTGAATGATTAAAATAAAAATAAACCACACTAAACACACACTTAGGTGTGTCTGGTCGATCAAGAACACATGGGCGAACAAGAGCTCCCAACCAAACCCTAGTCTTGCAATTTTCACCAAATTGAGGGCACCAATCAAGTTTAAATCGATTTTCAAACACAAATTCGTGATCACCTCGTTGAAGGGATCATAAGGTATGCAGATTTTAGTGTTTTTGATTCATCTCAAATTCTAGACAAATTGTAAAAAATCGAAATTGAGCTTGATTTTGTGATGTATAGATGAAACTTGTAATGAAAACAAGTTTAAGTATAATTACTAGTTGATAATTGCGGGAATCATGTTTAAAATAATGAAATTTATGATAACCCATTCATAGGTTAAGTGGGTTTTGCAAAATAGGATGAATACTAGAATTATAACTATCACAAGTAGCATTACTTGGTGTCTATATGGTGATTTTAATGTTTGTATGCATGCTTGACATGATGGAACTGAAATGTGTGAATAAAATTGGCGAGAATAACAAGTTATGAACTTGATTCTAGTTAGATAAAAATCAGACCCGCTAGGTGTTCGTTAAAATGCCTAAGTGAGGATTAGAATGTTAAAAATCGGATGAAAACGCATGTTTGATTTGTTTAGAGAATTATGCGTTAAAGATTATGAAAAGAGTTCTAAATTGGTTGAGAATTGAACTCTTTAGGCAAAGAATCTGGATAGTCGAGTGGACAATCCGGAGGGGATACCCGCTTAAAGGGAGTGCTCTAAAGGTACATGACTTTGGTCCCGTTACATTACGTATAAACGTTTGGTTTTAGCTTGTTAATGGTGTCATGATGTAGTATATGCGTTTGACGTGTCATTGAAGTGGCGAAGTTCGTTCGACGCTCAAACGGGTCAAAACCTTGGTTAAAATTAGTTTGGCTTGACATTAAAGTGAGGATTTTCACTCGTCAACCAAACGGGTCAAAACTAAGTCCTTATATTAATTTTGCTCGTAGAGAGTTGAAAGTCTCATATTGCGCTAGGGCTAGATAGCAAATTAGTAATGAATGGTTATGCTATGTTAAGTTTATGAATCCGTGTTATCGGGTCAAATGGTAGAAACTAGTTGCAAGAATTGCATAAAGTGGCAATGCTTGAAATTATAGAAAACAAGCATGAAATTTGAATACGAGCGTAAAGCCATGTAATGGTACGAATACGCCAAGAATTACAAGCCCGGGAATGGGTAAATATGCCTACAATGCTGAAGAATAGAATGATAAATAATATGCACATTTAGTTAATGGGTCGAATAATTGAAACAAGGTTTTTGCGAGTCATACGTTCATAAACCCGGGTTTCGTTAAGTAAACCTACATGGTTAGATCCATAATTTTAATACGGATACATAGGAAAAAGAATCGGCTAAAACGGATACATACAGCGAAAGTTATGAGAGTTTAAAGATTGACATTTGAAAATAATAATGCTGGGCAGATATGCAGCTCCATTTAACGAGCTTACTGCCAAAATGATGGCCTCGCGCTGCGCGACGCCAAAACACCTTCATCGTCGCGTCACACGACGGATGTCGCGGGCCGTGAAAGCTTGGCTTTCATCTGTCGCGGGGCGCGACAGCCCCCAATTGTAGAAATTTTGTTTGTTTTTCATTGTTTAGCAATAGAACTTGTATTTATTTGATATTATGATGTCAAAACTAACAATTGATGTGGTTTTGACCTTAGGTAATGCTCGTTTTGTTGTGGATGTCGATCAAGCAAGAGAATCAAGAACCGAACACAAGTTTTGAATGCTTCCGCGCTAATCTAATCTAGTTCAAACCATGTTGTTTTGTAAACACTACTGAATGTTGAATATTTTAATCTAGATAGTTGACTATGTTTCAACACTATAATGAAGTACATCTTAGTTTATTAACTAAGTTTTTGTTAATTATGTATTTCGTTTTTAAAAGTCCGTATTTTATGATTAAACATTGAAATTATAAGACGAGTGTTACAAGTTGGTAATCAGAGCTCAAGGTTGTTAACAAAATGTGTTCGGTTCAAGCTTGATCAACATCCAGTAAGAGTTAATCATTTGAGTAGGTTTATTAAGGTAGAAGAAAAATATGAATTTACGTGCACGGGAAGAGCGTGTTAACACACTCAAACCCGGAAAGTGCACTAAATGAGAACGGTTAAAGAAAGTCGCGAACTTGGCTAAACTGAAGCAAATAAAGTATATGTTATAGACGAAATGTTTAATGATTGGTGTAAACATTTCAGTTTCAAAGCTGACGGAAAAAGGTAATGATGATGCGGTGCCGATAGTCACCGAGCAAATGAAAGAAGTGATTGCCGAGGAAGTAGGAAAGGCAATTGAAAATAGCCTATCCGGTTTTATAGATAAGATCCAAAACACGGTACTTTCGGTAGTCGAAGAGAGAATCAAGAAGTTGGAGGACAGTACCAACACAGCAAAAGAAAAATCTGTAGAGCGCAAGGGCTGCTGATACAAGGAATTCATGGCATGTAAACCACCACTTTATAATGGAGAGGTGGACCCGATAATACGTTGGTTAAGCGATATTGAAAGGGTGTTTGAGAGAACCCACTGCGACACAAACGACTTTGTAGCTTATGGTACGGGTCAGCTGAGAGGTCAAGCAAAAGATTGGTGGGATAACAAGAAAAAGGAAATTGGAAGCGAAGCGGCAAAGGCAATGACATGGGATGAGTTTAAGGTTCCATTCCTTAAACACCATAGTCCCAAGGCAGTTATTAACAGAATCAAGGAGGAATTTATTCAGCTAAGGCAAAAAGGTGAATCTATCGATAAAATCACGGGGATCTTTCTCGACAAACTGAGATTTTGTGACGAGTTGGTGACGTCCGAAGAACAGAAAGTATATTATTACTTTAATATGCTAAGTGCAGAATACCAGGAGTTCATGACTCCCTCGAAATATGAAACTCTTACCGAGATCATAAACACGGCTCGGGAAAGAGAAATTGAACTGAAAAGGCAAATCGAGAGAGGTGAAAGAATGGCACAATCTGTTAATCCAAGCCCTGCAAAGAAAGCACGAACCACAGAGTCATCAAAGAAACATGAAGGGAAAAGCGGTTCGCCGAGTTGTAAGGTTTGCGGGAAAGGGCACAAGTGTAACGCCCTACTTTTTCATACCTTCCATAATTAGAAACCGTCGTTTGTATTTCTATTTTTGGAAGTCTTGTACTCTCGTTGTATTCTATTTTTTTTCTATTTGTAATCCGAGACGATTGATCATAATGAACACGAAATAATTTTTATCATACTCATGTTATTCTTGTTAAACTTATGTGCAAATTGTAATCACGACTCACATTTTGAACGCTATATTATTCAAAATTCTTGACTCTTTATTTCACCTTAATGTTCGGTACTCGCTAAACGGATTAGTGAAATAACAGGTAATATTTTAATAATGATGAAATTTGTGGGAAGGTATTACCCCATAATTATTAAGTTCAATCAAGTGAGATTAGGCCACAAACTTTTATAAAAGTTGCAAGACTTTTATAAAATATTTAAGTGTTATTCCTAATAATAATAATAATAATAATAATAATAATAATAATAATAATAATAATAATAATAATAATAATAATAATAATAATAATAACAACAAAAATTTTCGGCCAATGGGGCCTCACCCAAAGAATATCTCAAAAATCTCACTAAATCTCTTACACCACCACTCACAATTTAACCCATTCTTACACTCTTCCTCCTAATCATTTCTTTCCCTTTCCAAGACACTCTCTCTCCTCTATCCTTCTCCTTATAAATAGACCACCACCACCACACTCCTCACTTCACTTTTCCTTCTTCTTACTTCTCCAAATTACTCCCACTTACACCTTTCTTTTCACACACATAAGAGTTCTTGGACACCTCTTGAAAATCCAAGTAACTTTAGGAGCATTTCAAGGAGGATTCATCAACAAGAAGCTCTTTGATCCTAGAAATCCTAGTGTATTCATCACCACATTGAGGTAAAAGTGCAACCCACCCTCACTTGGTGACTTTCTCTTTGTTAATATGTATATTTCATTTCTATATTATTCATGGTTCATGACCCTCCTTGGTTGTCTTTACATCAAGTGTAGTGGTGAACACTTAGAGGTACCTAAATGGAAGCTTGTTCTCCCTACCTCCTACATGATTTCTATGACACTTAGAGGTACCTAAATGGAAGCTTGTTCTTCCTACCTCCTACATGATTTCTATGACTCTTAGAGGTGCCTAAATGAAGACCTTAGTCTTCTACCTCATGCTTGACATATATGATATATATATTATAATCTATGTAATACTTATATAATATTTAAACCGAACTCTTGATGATGAACAAATGGATATTATCAAGTTAGTAAGTATACCATTTCAACATCATATGTAATGAATGGTTATTTTCCTATGTCTATGTTCATGCATTTTAAATTCCAAATCTATAATCTTCCGTTATCCCCAACTCACACACCTGTGATCCTTCGTGTAGGAGGACAAGGTGCTCCAAACTAAACAACCAACACTCACGGGATATCAAGTAGGAAAACTTGCAACCACCGTGAGTATACTCGATCCCTTTTTCCCCTTTTACACTTTGGGATGCAACATGTATAATTATGCAAACAACTTTTAAACTAAACATACTCAATCCATGATCAAGCATGAAACTAATGTGACTTACTTGTTATTCTTGTATGCTATGTGAACGATTTGGAACGTTATATGCTCATTAACTTTGCTCGCCCACCTTAACAATTATAGCGCTATAGGATTAACGCCCCGCCCGCTATTCTATTGGGTATTGTTAAGTTACCACCTCGCTAAACTATTGGGATTAGGCTATTTTATGCGTTGTATTCTAGGGTTTGATCATATTGTACGCCAAAATTATATACTAGTAATCACATATTATGAATCATGTTGGACTTGAGTTTTTATTCTATTATGCTATGTAAACAAACTTGTATACTCGCCATTGCTTTTGCATTGAAACTCTATTTTAATACATGTTGCAGGTTGATTATTGAAGTATGGATGAATGATGAAACAAGTTTAGGGTGGACTAGATACACACCTTAAATCTATTTACCTTTTGTTGTTATGTTGAAATTTGAACAATGTTGTTATTTCCATTTTAAATGTTGTATGACAATTTAGCAATTGAAATGAAATTTGAATTTAATTAAATATTGTCACATAGTGTTATGAAGTCTCTTGCAATCTATACACACTTCGTCTCATCCCGATGTTTCCGCCATCGGTTGGGGTGTGACAGATTGGTATCAGATCCATAACTATAGGGAATTAGGAAAATTGCCATGCTTTTGCCCTAATCTATAGTTTTAGGAATTTTGCCTCTTATGTGTTGTTTAAAACTTTTGTACTCTACCATGCATGCTTCCTAGCTATACTTCTTGTTGATTAAATTTATATGCATTTCCTAAGGTTAACATGAATACACTTTTGTTTATTTGTATACTCTTGTAACACAAACGAGACAACTTTACCAAAATAGGCGTGAAACCCACAATTTGGTAAACGACTCTCATTCTACCTTAAACTATATTTTTGCACGAAATTACACCATTAAGCTAGGAGTGAAATCCACAACTTAATGGTAATTTCCACTTCAACTCTAGTGGACCCTTGTCATAGTGTCGAAATTTTATTTTGACCCGACAAGTACCAACCACATTTAGTCTCTTGCAATCTATACACACTTCGTCTCATCCCGATGTTTCCGCCATCGGTTGGGGTGTGACAACAAGGGCGAGTGCCGGTTTAAAGATAAGCCGTGTCCTATATGTGGGAAGACAGGGCACATAGCTGCATTATGCCCGGGGAAAGTGTCGGTTTGTTATAAATGCTATCAGCCGGGTCATAAGAAATCAGAATGCCCGGAGTTGGTCGGGAAGAAGGACGGAAAGGATTCGCAAGCAGAAACTCTGAAAGCAAAAGCCAGATCCTTCCAGTTAACCGCAGCCGAGGCAAAGAAGGAACCCGATGTGGTTTCAGGTATATATGCTATAAACTCAATTCCCGCACATGTGTTATTTGATACGGGTGCGAATAAATCCTTTATTTCACATGGATTTATTCGACATCCTTCATTTGTACTGACAAAATTACCTATGCCATTAGAAGTAGAAATAGGTGACAATAAAAGTTTATTGTGTGTGACGTGTGTCAAGATTGTAAGATGAGTATCGATGGTGAAGAATACTCAATAGACTTGATCCCGATGTCAATGGGAGAATTCCAAGTAGTGGTCGGGATGGATTGGTTATCCCAATATCACGCGAAGGTGGTGTGTTTCCGCAAGGAGATGAAACTGACATCTCCAAGTGGAAAACACGTTACCATTTATGGTGAGAAAAGGGGTAATCCCGTTATGTGCTCAATGCTAAAGGCTCACAAACTTATGAGGCGCGGATGTAGAGCATTCATGATTTATGCAAATGAACCCGAGGAGGGATTGCCGAAGATTGAAGACGTACCGGTAGTACGTGAGTATGTAGATGTGTTTCCAGAAGATTTACCGTGGGTACCACCCGAACGGGAGGTAGAATTCGGAATTGAACTGATTTTGGGTGCGAAACCCATAACCAAAGCACCGTATAGGCTTGCGCCATCAGAGCTACAAGAATTAATGTCTCAGATTCAAGACCTGCTCGACAAGGGGTTTATTAGACCGAGTGTGTCTCAGTGGGGTGCACCGGTGCTATTCGTGAAAAAGAAGGACGAGAGCATGCACATGTGTATCGATTACCGGGAGTTAAATAAACTCACGGTGAAAAATCGATACCCGCTTCCAAGAATTGATGACTTATTTAACCAGTTACAAGCCGCGAGTTGGTTCTCGAAGATTGACCTTAGGTCGGGTTATCATCAGTTGAAGGTCAAGGAGGAGGATGTACCGAAGACGGCCTTTCATACACGGTACGGACATTACGAATTCCTCGTGATGTCCTTCGGGTTAACCAATGCACCCGCGGCTTTCATGGACCTCATGAACCGGGTTTGCAAACCGATGTTGGATAAGTCGGTGATAGTGTTCATCGATGACATCTTAGTGTACTCAAAGAATGAAGCAGAACAAGCAAGCCACTTATGTGAAGTACTGGAGACACTCAGGAGAGATAAATTATATGCAAAATTCTCGAAATGTGCTTTCTGGTTACGATAAGTGCAATTTCTCGGGCACATTATTAGTGCGAACGGGGTGTTGGTAGACCCGTAAAAAATAGAAGTTGTGGCGAGATGGAATCCACCAAAGAATCCTTCGGAAATCAGAAGCTTCTTGGGGCTTGTGGGATATTATAGGAGATTCATACAAGATTTCTCCAAGGTTGCTACGCCGTTGACCAAACTAACCCGTAAAGACGAAAAGTTTATTTGGGGCGAAGATCAAGAAAAAGCGTTCCAAACGCTTAAAGAAAAATTAACCCACGCTCCGGTATTGACATTGCCGGATGGAGCTGATGATATGGTAGTTTACTCGGATGCGTCACATTCGGGGCAAGGTTATAGCCTATGCCAGGAGACAACTAAAAACTCATGAAAAGAATTACCCTACACACGACCTCGAGTTGGCGGCAGTGGTATTTGCCTTAAAAATATGGAGGCATTATTTGTATGGGGTAAAGTGCACTATTTTTACTGACCATAAAAGTTTGAAATATTTATTCGACCAGAAGGAATTAAACATGAGGCAAAGGCGGTGGTTAGAAACGGTCAAGGATTTCGATTGTTATATACATTACCATCCCGGATTAGCTAATGTGGTGGCCGATGCGTTGAGCCGAAAGGTAGACTATACACCGATTCGAGTACGATCGATGCAGCTAATTGTGACATCGGGTCTACTTGAACAAATCCGAAAATCTCAAGTTGAAGCAATGAAAGAGGAAAACTTGAAGAAAGAAAGAATAGTGGGTCAGTTGAAAGAATTGGTGATTGGCAACAACGGGTTAAGGACTCATTTCGGGAGGATATGGGTCCCAAATTCGTGTGGAGTCAAGACGCTTCTACTTGACGAAGCCCATAAATCCCGTTATTCTATCCATCTGGGGGCAACCAAGATGTATAACGATCTAAAGCAAAATTATTGGTGGCCCGGAATGAAAAGAGATGTCTTAAATTATGTAGAGAAGTGCTTGACTTGTTTACAAGTCAAAGCGGAGCACCAAAAGCCGTATGGTAAACTGCAACCGTTGGACATCCCAGTATGGAAATGGGAGCAAATCACAATGGATTTGTTGACCAAATTGCCAAAATTGAATCGCGGATACGATGCTATATGGGTAGTTGTGGATAAATTGACAAAAAGTGCTCACTTCATTCCGATTCATGAGACTTATACATCCGAAAAGATGTCAGAGGTGTATACCAATGAAATAGTGGCACGCCACGGGGTACCGATACCTATTGTGTCCGACAGAGATACTCGGTTTAATTTGAACTTTTGGCGAGAATTCCAAGAGCGAATGGGAACTAAATTGTTCATTAGCACCGCGTACCATCCACAAACAGATGGACAAAGTGAAAGAACAATACAGACGTTGTAAGATATGTTACGGGCATGCATTATCGACTTCGGGGGTAGTTGGGATGTCTATCTACCGTTGGTTGAATTTTCATATAATAACAGTTACCACGCAAGCATCGGTATGGCCCCGTATGAGATGCTTTACGGTAGAAAATGCCGAACCCCGGTGTGTTGGGATGAGGTTGGTCCGCGAGAGCTTGCACATAAGGATATAGTCTGAATCATGAATGAGAAAATTGACTTGGTCCGGGCCCATTTGAAAGCGGCTCAGGATCGAAAAAAATCATATTCAGATAAAAGAAGAAGTCCAATTGAGTTTCAAGTCGGTGACAAAGTTATGTTAAAAGTATCCCCGTGGAAGGGGATTATACAGTTCAGAAAAGGGGAAAGTTAAGCCCGAGGCTTATTGGGCCATTTAGAATCATCGAACGGGTTGAAAAGGTAGCATACCGTCTTGAACTGCCCGAGGAGTTGAGTGGGATACAAAGTACGTTCCACGTATCACATCTCCGGAAGTGTCTAGCAGATGAAACCGCTTATATCCACTATGATGATATCGAGGTGGATAATAGTCTCAACTACGCAGTAAAGCCGATTGCGATTCTAGATCGTAAGATGAAGAGTTTGAGGAACAAAGAAATTGGCCAAGTAAAGGTCAAATGGGAGCACAGGAAAGGTTCGGATACTACATGGGAATCCGAAGAGGAGATGAGACGTCTCTACCCCACACTATTTAGTACGTACTCTGGTTTCGGGGACGAAACCCCTTTTAAAGGGGGTGGACTTGTAACACCCCAAAATTTATAAAACTTTATATTAGAATTATGAAGTACAAAGTAAACGAGAATAAGCTAACTAGGAAATAAATAACCCAGTTAGTTATGAGTCTTGTAGTAACACATGAATGAATTAAAATGCCTAAATTATAAACTAAACAAAATTTAAGGGGCCTAAGTTGATAAAATGGAAACTTGAATGATTAAAATAAAAATAAACCACACCAAACACACACTTAGGTGTGTCTGGTCGATCAAGAACACAGGGGCGAACAAGAGCTCCCAACCAAACCCTAGTCTTGCAATTTTCACCAAACTGAGGGCACCAATCAAGTCTAAATCGATTTTCAAACACAAATTCGTGATCACCTCGTTGAATGGATCATAAGGTATGCAAATTTTAGTGTTTTTGATTCATCTCAAATTCTAGACAAATTGTAAAAAATCAAAATTGAGCTTGATTTTGTGATGTATTGATGAAACTTGTAATGAAAACAAGTTTAAGTATAAATACTAGTTGATAATTGCAGGAATCATGTTTAAAATCATGAAATTTATGATAACCCATTCATAGGTTATGTGGGTTTTGCAAAATAAGATGAATACTAGAATTATAACTATCATAAGTAGCATTACTTGGTGTCTATATGGTGAATTTAATGTTTGTATGCATGCTTGACATGATGGAAATGAAATGTGTGAATAAAATTGGCGAGAATAACAAGTTATGAACTTGATTCTTGTTAGATAAAAATCAGACCCGCTAGGTGTTCGTTAAAATGCCTAAGTGAGGATTAGAATGTTAAAAATCGGATGAAAACGCATGTTTGATTTTTTTAGCGAATTATGCGTTAAAGATTATGAAAAGAGTTCTAAATTGGTTGTGAACTGAACTCTTTAGGCAAAGAATCTGGATCATCGAGTGGACAAGCCGGAGGGGATACGCGCTTAAAGGGAGTGCTCTAAAGGTACGTAACTTTGGTCCCGTTACATTACGTATAAACGTTTGGTTTTAGCTTGTTAATGGTGTCATAATGTAGTATATGCGTTTGACGTGTCATTGAAGTGGCGAAGTCCATTCGACGCTCAAACGGGTCAAAACTTTGGTTAAAAATAGTTTGGCTTGACATTAAAGTGAGGATTTTCACTCGTCAACCAAACGGGTCAAAACTAAGTCCTTATATTGATCTTGCGCGTAGAGAGTTGAAAGTCTCATATTGCGCTAGGGCTAGATAGCAAATTAGTAATGAATGGTTATGCTATGTTAAGTTTATGAATCCGTGTTATCGGGTCAAATGGTAGAAACTAGTTGCAAGAATTGCATAAAGTGGCAATGCTTGAAATTATAGAAAACAAGCATGAAATTTGAATACGAGCGTAAAGCCATGTAATGGTACGAATACGCCAAGAATTACAAGCCCGGGAATGGGTAAATATGCCTAGAATGCTGAAGAATAGAATGATAAACAATATGCACATTTAGTTAATGGGTCGAATAATTGAAACAAGGTTTTTGCGAGTCATACGTTCATAAACCCGGGTTTCGTTATGTGAAACCTACATGGTTAGATCCATAATTTTAATACGGATACATAGGAAAAAGAATCGGCTAAAACGGATACATAAATCGAAAGTTATGATAGTTTAAAGATTGACATTTGAAAATAATAATGTTGGGCAGATATGCAGCTCCATTTAACGAGCTTACTGCCAAAATGATGGCCTCGCGCTGTGCGACGCCAAAACACCTTCATCGTCGCGTCACGCGACGGATGTCGCGGGCCGCGAAAGCTTGGCTTTCATCTGTCTCGGGGCGCGACAACCCCCAATTGTAATTTTTTTTGTTTTTCATTGTTTAGCAATAGAACTTGTATTTATTTGATATTATGATGTCAAAACTAACAATTGATGTGGTTTTGACCTTAGGCAATTGTCACACCCCAACCGATGGCGGAATCATCGGGGCGCGGCACTGAGCGAAACAGATTGTTCAGAAGTTTCCATAACAACTATCATTACCATTTAAGTAAACATTACGTCCCATACCGTAACATAAATTGTCAAACAAGTTATTACAGACGACATCAAAACAAATACTCTGTTCCGACAACTCAGATTTTAAATAAGTAGCAATTGTTTATCTGCTTCTAGAGACCCCTAATAAGTTATCTACAGACAACTATTTGTTGGGCTCTAAAGCTTTATTCTAGCTTCCAACTCCTACCACATATGCGTCCTAAGCACCTGTCACATACGTTAAAATAATGTCAATACATAAAATGTAAAGGTGAGCACACAAGTTTGATAATATCATATAGAGTTCGAATTCGTTTACGCATAACCAGCACGTACACATAGAGAAATGAAGCACGTTAGTTATCGACATAGATCCATCGATACCAATGACTGCGGGTTGACCGCCCGAGGCAGTTCGCAATACACGATTACCACTGTAATCCATGCAAGTAAAAGATCCTTAACAACCCCCATGTGAACGGGTGCTGAGTCCAAACTATAGTACTATCGTTGCTAAGGCAGGTAGACAGCATTCCATGTGTAAACATAACAAACAAGCATTCATAAGCCACGTATACCATGCATTAATGGTTAAGCGTTAAAATAGCTTGAGTAGTGTGATAGTTGTAGTTTGAATAATTGTAACGTATGTAACACCCAAAAGTGCTAAAAGCAAAAAGGGTTCGAGTATACTCACAGCGATATGGATTGAAGGGAGCGCTTTTACAGCGAGTACGGTTAGCCTGAATAGATTCGATAACGTAACGATAAGTGATGCGTAAAACAGTACAAGTGAGAGTGGGTAGGATGACTGATCGTGCGGATCAGTTATCCGTGAGTAGAAGTCATCCGTGCGCATGACCTATCCGTGCGGATGGTGATGCGTGCGGATGGTGTTCCATCCGGATAGGTTATCCGTGCGTACGACTGTCCGTGCGGGTGGTAATCCGTGCGGATTGGTTGTACGTGCGGGTGACTTATCCGTACGGACAAGTTGTTTGTGTGGATAAACGTTCAAGTGGATTGTTTCTTCCTAAGATGTGTTTGTGTATGATGGCTTGTGCTTTGGAGTTTTCGTTGTAGCATTTAGAAAACACATAAGTGTTTCTATCTTTTAAGCCGGTCGCGCGGACGGCAGTCCGTGCGTATGGTAGTCCGTACGGGCAGCCTGTGCGCGCGGACAGAGACAATCCGTCCGGATAGCCTGTCCGTGCGTACGGCTTGGCCGTGCGGATGAAGATTGTCTGATTTTCATTTTAAGGCCTTAGTGTCTCATGATCCGAAGAGTAATCCATTCAGAGGTCGTCTGTCCGGATTGCTCGTTCGTCGATACTCAAACCTCGTTTGGAAAGTGGGTCCCAAGGGTAGTCCGTGCGGGTGACAACCCGTGCGTATGACCTGTACGTGCGTACGGCTTGTCCGTACGGACAACTGGTCTGGTTGTTCCGTTCGTCTACACTTGGTTTCTGTTGTCGTTTATCGAGACGTTCTGATTACGTGGCAACCACTTGAAGTTGTGTTCTCACCCGCGTGACTAGACCGGTCAGGAACCACCCTAACTCGGCCTGTCGGCGACTCAGAACGGTCATCCCGGTTAACCCCGAAATCAGTTGTCTATGGGTAGGATTCCAGATCTAGAACTAGTGCATCACTATTGACGAGTAGAACACTGGAACTGATCGGATCCGTACCGGTTTTGAGGGTAAAAGAAGGAGAGAACTAAGGTTTATTTCTTTCAACTCTTTTATCCTTAGAAAAGTTTAGATCTAGGTGAAATTATTGTAAAAACTTGTAGAAATCGTTTAGATCTGAGATATTCTTGGTGGAATGAGGTCAAGCTTGAAGTTCTTATGAACTTCATGATGACGTCACCCGTGAATACCTCAAATCCGGATGATTTCATGGTTAAAAGTGAAGATTTGAAAGATAGAAATGTGTAGAATCGTGTAGTGATCAAAGATGTACAAGAATTAGTGCAAGATCTTACCTGGATTGAGAGAAATCTGAGAAAAGGTGAAGAATGCGTGTGGTTCGGACGTCACTTGCCAAAAGTGGAAAAAGTGGAGAGTGACCCGTGTATTTATAGGATGCCAAAAAGGGAAAGGGTGAGCCGTGCGCATGGCACGCACCCGGGTAGGTTATCCGCGCGGACTGGTCATCCGTGCGGATTGGCAATCCGTGCGGATTGGCAATCGGTGCGGATTGGCCATCCGTGCGGATGCCACCTCCTTTGGCGAGTTTGGTGCGATGTTGATTCGGTTTCGATTTGCGAGCGATTCGATAGGGTTTCCTAATCAAATTACTTTCAGTCCCAACTACTTCTTATATGGTTCAACTCGGGATTCGGGTTCACGGGATTCGGGTTCGGGTTCGGGTTCGCGGGATTCGGGTTCGGGTTCGTTTATATTCGAGGTAGACTTCGAGTTCGATTGAGTTTGCTTGATTATCACCACGTAAAATAACATAAAATAAACATGCACAGGTAACACGTAAGGCACACACACACGTATAATGACAAGTAAAATACATGGCTCGAGTTACGATTTGATGTCGATCTGATTAGCATAGCGTGATTAACTTTATCGCATTGTTACTTCCTATCGTTCACAGTCGTAGGTCGACTGAAATACGGTTAGCATGACTCAATTATTGTAATGTACGACATTTACTCCACATAATCTAAATATAATAAAAACAATTCTACAAATCACGTAGCGCGAAATCGGTCGTTGACTTTGACCTTGACTTTGACTTTCACTCGTGAAAACACGGGGTGTTACAGCCTCCCCTTGTTTAGGAAATTTCGTCCCGAAATTAAGCTGAAAGCTGTAACTAGTTCGTGAATCACGTGTGAGAGTCATTCGTTTGGATCATTGAAAATCGTCAAATTAATCAAGATTTTACGGTTAAAAATTGATAAGTTTCGGATATGATGTGCGAAAACATCTGATCTAAGAGCCTATAAGGATTCAGATTTCAATTCGAGTCGTTTGAGGGAATCTTTGTCAATTTCTAATTTTTCATTTTCAAAACCTTTTTCTTTTTTTTTTCTCAAAACCTTGATTATTGTAGGTCCTGATTTATTTCCGATTCGATTGCGTAACAATACGTTCGACGTGCGGAATCCGTGAATGAGCAAGACCGAAACACACGAACGTAAAATAATCCGTGATTCTGTATATGATTTGAAAAGATACAACACCTTGAATCACTTGGAGCTCTTTCTCTCTCTAGTTTCTCTCTCTAACCTTCAAAGTTCCAAAGTTGCCAAAGTGGCAAAAGTTCTAACTGAGAACCCTAATGGTTCTATTTATAGGCCAAGGATATAAGGAGTCTCTCTTTATTTACAAGTATGCCACCTTGCCCTTCCTAACCGGACATTACTCCTTCGTTAAACAACTGTGGATACTTTGCCTTCATGTCGCTTTCGAGTTCCCAAGTGAACTCCGCGCCTCGCTTGCCTTCCCACCGGACTTTCACAATAGGAATGCGTGAGCGCCTGAGTTCTTTGGTTTTGCGATCCATGATTTCGACAGGCTTTTCCACGAAGTGTAATGTTTCGTTCACTTGTAAATCATCTAGGGGAACATGTAGGTCGGGGTCGTAGATGCACTTTCGGAGGTTTGACACGTGGAAAGTCGGATGGACATTGCTAAGTTCCTCCGGTAATTCGAGTCTGTAGGCGACTTTTCCGATCCTTTCCAGAATCTTAAAAGGTCCCACATATCGAGGCGCGAGCTTCCCCTTTTTGCCGAATCGGACTACACCCTTCCAAGGTGATACCTTTAGGAGTACGTAGTCACCAATGCCATATTCACGGTGCTTGCGCTTTTTATCGGCGAGAACTTTCTGTCTATCCCGAGCTTTCGCTAGGTTGTCTCGAATTTGGAAAATTTTGTCTGTCGTTTCTTGTAGCAGCTCCGGACCGGTTAGTTGCGAGTGACCGATCTCGTGCCACACAATAGGCGATCGACATCTTCTTCCGTATAAGGCCTCGAAAGGTGCCATCTGGATGCTAGCCTGGTAGCTGTTGTTATACGAAAATTCGACTAACGGAAGGTGTCTATCCCAATTACCACCGAAGTCTAGAACACACGAACGGAGCATGTCTTCAAGCGTACGAATCGTTCTTTCAGTCTGACCGTCGGTTTGTGGGTGGAACGCGGTACTTAGATTAAGCATGGTACCGAGTGCCGCTTGAAACGTTTCCCACAATCGTGAAGTGAACCGAGCATCACGATCAGAGATGATGTCACGAGGCGTCCCATGTTGACAAATGATCTTGTCGGTGTAGATTCGGGCTAATCGTTCTACCTTGTAGTCTTCTCGTATTGGCAGAAAGTGAGCTGATTTAGTCAAACGGTCAATAACAACCCAAATGCTGTCGTGACCTGATGACGTGGTTGGGAGCTTGGTTACGAAATCCATAGCTATGCTCTCCCATTTCCACATGGGAATTGGTGGTTGTTCGAGCAAGCCAGAGGGTCTTTGATGTTCAGCCTTGATTCTAGCACAGGTTAGGCATTTTCCGACGTAGAGCGCGATATCCCGTTTCATGCCCGGCCACCAGTACCGATATCGAAGGTCATGGTACATTTTGTCAGCGCCGGGATGAATAGAGTATCGGGATTTGTGGGCTTCATCCATGATAATCTGTCCCAGGTCGGTTCGCTTGGGAATCCAAATTTTGTCTAAGAAGTGGAATATCCCGTTTGCTTTGCTCACAAGCTGGGCTCCATCGTGGTAGATTCTTTCTTTCTTCAAAGTGCGTTCGTTGAAACATGCATGTTGGGCGTCGCGAATAAGAGCTTCGAGGTTGTGCTGGGCTTGAACATTTCGAGCGCTAAGCAGATAGCTCGGTCTGCTAAGTGCGTCGGCAACAGCATTTGCCTTGCCTGGGTGATAACGAATCTCACAGTCGTAATCGTTGAGAAGTTCTACCCATCGGCGTTGACGCATATTTAGTTCCCTCTGATTAAAGATGTGCTGTAGGCTCTTGTGATCGGTGAAAATTGTACACCTCGTACCATACAGGTAGTGTCGCCAAATCTTTAATGCAAAAACAACTGCGCCTAGCTCGAGATCGTGGGTTGTATAGTTCTTCTCGTGGATTTTGAGCTGACGAGATGCGTAAGCTATGACCTTGTCTCGTTGCATTAGGACACAACCGAGGCCAAGGTTGGAAGCATCACAGTAGACAATGAAATTATCGTTTCCGTCGGGTAGCGTGAGAACAGGAGCATTGCAAAGCATGTGTTTGAGGGTTCGAAAGGCAGACTCTTGTTTGGTTCCCCAGACAAAAGGCTGGTCCTTATGAGTGAGAGAAGTGAGTGGCACAGCAATCTTCGAGAATCCTTCGATGAATCGTCGATAATAGCCTGCTAGTCCGAGAAAAGAGCGGACTTCAGTCGGGTTCTTAGGCGTAACCCAACTCTTAACAGCTTCAATCTTCGCAGGATCGACGTGAATACCCTGACTATTAACGATGTGACCCAAAAACTGAACCTCCCCCAACCAAAACTCGCACTTGGAGAATTTGGCGTAGAGCTGGTTCCCCTGGAGTAACTCGAGAACCAAACGTAGATGGTGCGCGTGTTCGGCTCTCGTTTTGGAATAGATCAAGACATCGTCGATGAACACGATGACGAAACGGTCGAGATATGGTTTACACACTCGATTCATCAGATCCATGAAAACTGCTGGTGCATTTGTTAGGCCAAACGGCATGACAACGAATTCGTAATGGCCGTAACGAGTACGAAATGCGGTTTTGGGTATATCCTCCTCTTGTATACGCAGCTGATGATATCCTGAACGTAAATCGATCTTCGAGAAACACGTAGCGCCTTGTAGCTGATCAAACAAATCGTCGATTTGAGGCAGGGGATAGCGGTTCTTGATAGTCAACTTATTCAATTCCCGGTAGTCGATGCACATCCGGAACGACCCATCCTTCTTTTTGACGAAAAGGACTGGTGCGCCCCAAAGAGAGGTGCTCGGGCGAATGAAGCCTTTTTCAAGCAATTCCTGGAGTTGGGTTGAGAGTTCGCGCATTTCGGACGGCGCAAGTCGATAAGGAGCTCTGGCGATAGGATTAGCTCCAGGAATGAGATCAATACGAAAATCAATATCACGCTTCGGAGGTAGTCCGGGAAGATCCTCTGGAAAAACTTGAGGAAATTCTCGAACCACAGGAACGTCTTTTACTCCCTTCTTCTCTTTCTTTTCCTTCCCCGCTGCTACGACATGAGCCAAGAAAGCCCTGTATTCCTTACGAAGATACTTGCTAGCTTGTAGGCATGACATAAGCTTGAGACCCTTCGAAGTAGTATCACCATAAACGCACAATGAATCACCGGTTGCGAGCGAGAAACGAATCATTTTATCGAAGCACACAACTTCGGCATGGTTTTCGCGAAGAAAGTCCATGCCTACTATGACATCAAAGCTTCCTAGTTGCATTGGAATGAGATCGATTGAGAAGATGTGATTGTTGAGCTCGAGAGTGCAATCACGAATAACAGAGTTTACAGCGACGGTTCTTCCGGTAGCGACTTCAACATCGAATACAGAGGAGAGTCGGGAGCGTTTACGACTAAGGAGTTTCTCAAATTCGAGTGACACAAAGCAATTATCGGCTCCAGTATCAAAAAACATGAAGCATAAATACCATTCACAAGGAACGTACCATTCACCACGTTGTTGTCGGCCTGGGCTTGGCGCACATTGAGATTGAAAGTTCTGGCGCGTGCTGCCTGTTGTTGCTGTTGCTGCTGCTGTGGCGGCTGCTGTTGCGGTTCTTGTTTCACTACCCTGTTCGGGCACATGTTGGCGAAATGGTTCGGGTCGCCACACGTGAAGCATGCTCTGGCTTTGACTGCGGGTGCCGGAGGAGCTTGTTGACCCTGTGGGGCAGCGAGTAGAGCTTGATTGGCAGGAGCTTGACGAATACGGCAGTTGGCAGTAAAGTGGCCGTAGACGTTGCAATGAGCACAGAAGTGGCATTGAATAGCAGTCGGGTGATGATAGGTGCAAGTAGGGCAGAGTGGGTGTGGTCCAGTGTATGCACGCTTTGCAGGCGGTACATTGGCCACAGGCGCCGCTACTTGACGCTGTTGAGCAGGTACAGCTTGAATCGGTGCAGCAGTGACCGCACAGTTCTTGTTGGTGGAGCTGTTCTTTCTCTTGTTCTTTCGCTTGTTGCTTGACGACGTGGGTTCAGCAGTCGGTGCAGTAGTAGTGGCTTGATGCAGATGCTTGGAGGTCTTATCCCACACCCCAGCCTTGACCCTTTTGTCATTGATCTCAGCGGCCAACAGATAGGTTTCTTCGATCGTGGCAGTCTTTGCCGCTTGACGAAATCAGCGACGCAGTCGGGCAAAGCTCGGATGTACTTCTTGATGGTCATCTCAGGGGTCTTGACTTGGTCAGGACAGATAATGCTGAGCTGTTTGAAGCGAGCAGTGAGGCCAGCATTGTCTCCATCCTTCTGATGTATGTGCCAAAATTCATCTTCAAGCTTTTGACGCTCGTGAGGAGGGCAGAATTCCTCCAGCATGACTTCTTTGAGCTCATCCCACGACAACCCGTAAGCTGCATCATTCCCTCTCTTGTTCCTCTCGGCCGTCCACCAGTCCAAAGCACAGGACTGAAAGACGCCGATAGCGTTCAGAGTTCGAAGGTCATCAGGGCAACCACTTTGTCGCAGAGTAACCTCGATAGAGTCAAACCAGTGGAATAGTGCAGTAGGACCTCCTTCGCCTGTGAATTCTTTCGGCCCACATGACTTGAATTGTTTGAAACTGAAAGGTCTCGCGGCAGCTCTAGGACCCTCAGTCCTCGATTCCTCGGATGATTTGCTGGCATTCTCGCAGACATCGCTCACAGCCTTTGCTACAGCTTTCGCGACGATGGAAGCAAGGCGTCTGTCCCTCTTTTCCTGGCGAGTGAGTGAATGGCGGGATCCAGACGACATTGTCTGCAATAGACATCGCCATGGAACTCAACACATGTATTCGAATCTCACCTCACACGTCTACTACTACTAACGCTCAGTAACACGTACCATGTAAACGCATATAGTCACAAAATCACAGAGTTGCACAAAATCACATAATCACATAGAGCACATAATCACAACATTCCTAATCACATAAACATAACAGCAAGAAACACATATACTTAGTTACTAAAAGCACCTACGAGCATACAAACCATTTTGACTGCCTCTATTGCCGATTCGCTAGCGATGAGTTGTGTGGGTTTTGTATTTTAGCAGAAGCAACAGTGTTGAGTTGAAACCAATAGTACCTCAAAACGTTAACAAATAATAGAAAATGCATAAAATTTTCATAAAGATCGATAAATCGAAGGTAGATTGCCTGCGGCTAATAGACTTCGACTAACCAAAGTGGCTCGACTATTCGCAAGGATCCTGCACAATTACCTCCAGGACTATGCCTTCGCCTCGATTCTTGGGCGTTGGCGCAATTCCCATTGGTTATATTGTGTCTTTAGATCATTGGAGTCCATCGAACTTTGGCGAGAGTTTTTGTATAAAAGCGGGACGAGTCGTCAAGGTTAGGGTTTCACCCCTATCTTGCAACTTCCGTCCTCGTTTTTGATGAAAATTGAGGAGATTATTCATCAAAATATGGATTTCACTCCTGATTTGGTATGATTCTCCTCGTGTGTGGGTAAAACGTAAGTTGATTAGGCAACTTTAGTCGAGAGTTTGCGGTTTTCACACCTATTCTCAGCCTCATTGCCTGTTCACAACTTGAAAAATTCGAGTGCAATGATAGAAATGAGTGAGTGATAGTGGTGAGTTTATGCATACGCGTGAGTTGGTCTGTTGGTTCTTAACTATAGTCTAGGTCTCTAAGACTTCGACCCGGACTAGGTCGAGTCTTGCCTAATTCCCTATAGTTATGGCTCTGATACCAATCTGTCACACCCCAACCGATAGCGGAATCATCAGGGCGCGGCACTGAGCGAAACAGATTGTTCAGAAGTTTCCATAACAACTATCATTACCATTTAAGTAAACATTACGTCCCATACCGTAACATAAATAGTCAAACAAGTTATTACAGACGACATCAAAACAAATACTTTGTTTCGACAACTCAGATTTTAAATAAGTAGCAATTGTTTATCTGCTTCTAGAGACCCCTAATAAGTTATCTACAGACAACTATTTGTTGGGCTCTAAAGCTTTATTCTAGCTTCCAACTCCTACCACATATGCGTCCTAAGCACCTGTCACATACGTTAAAATAATGTCAATACATAAAATGTAAAGGTGAGCACACAAGTTTGATAATATCATATAGAGTTCGAATTCGTTTACGCATAACCAGCACGTACACATAGAGAAATGAAGCACGTTAGTTATCGACATAGATCCATCGATACCAATGACTGCGGGTTGACCGCCCGAGGCAGTTCGCAATACACGATTACCACTGTAATCCATGCAAGTAAAAGATCCTTAACAACCCCCGTGTGAACGGGTGCTGAGTCCAAACTATAGTACTATCGTTGCTAAGGCAGGTAGACAGCATTCCATGTGTAAACATAACAAACAAGCATTCATAAGCCACGTATACCATGCATTAATGGTTAAGCGTTAAAATAGCTTGAGTAGTGTGATAGTTGTAGTTTGAATAGTTGTAACGTATGTAACACCCAAAAGTGCTAAAAGCAAAAAGGGTTCGAGTATACTCACAGCGATATGGATTGAAGGGAACGCTTTTACAGCGAGTACGGTTAGCCTGAATAGATTCGATAATGTAACGATAAGTGATGCGTAAAACAGTACAAGTGAGAGTGGGTAGGATGACTGATCGTGCGAATCAGTTATCCGTGAGTAGAAGTCATCCGTGCGCATGACCTATCCGTGCGGATGGTGATGCGTGCGGATGGTGTTCCATCCGGATAGGTTATCCGTGCGTACGACTGTCCGTGCGGGTGGTAATCCGTGCGGATTGGTTGTACGTGCGGGTGACTTATCCGTACGGACAAGTTGTTTGTGTGGATAAACGTTCAAGTGGATTGTTTCTTCCTAAGATGTGTTTGTGTATGATGGCTTGTGCTTTGGAGTTTTCGTTGTAGCATTTAGAAAACACATAAGTGTTTCTATCTTTTAAGCCGGTCGCGCGTACGGCAGTCCGTGCGTATGGTAGTCCGTGCGGGCAGCCTGTGCGCGCGGACAGAGACAATCCGTCCGGATAGCCTGTCCGTGCGTACGGCTTGGCCGTGCGGATGAAGATTGTCTGATTTTCATTTTAAGGCCTTAGTATCTCATGATCCGAAGAGTAATCCATTCAGAGGTCGTCTGTCCGGATTGCTCGTTCGTCGATACTCAAACCTCGTTTGGAAAGTGGGTCCCAAGGGTAGTCCGTGCGGGTGACAACCCGTGCGTATGACCTGTACGTGCGTACGGCTCGTCCGTGCGGACAGCTAGTCCGTGCGGACAACTGGTCTGGTTGTTCCGTTCGTCTACACTTGGTTTCTGTTGTCGTTTATCGAGACGTTCTGATTACGTGGCAACCACTTGAAGTTGTGTTCTCACCCGCGTGACTAGACCGGTCAGGAACCACCCTAACTCGGCCTGTCGGCGACTCAGAACGGTCATCCCGGTTAACCCCGAAATCAGTTGTCTATGGGTAGGATTCCAGATCTAGAACTAGTGCATCACTATTGACGAGTAGAACACTGGAACTGATCGGATCCGTACCGGTTTTGAGGGTAAAAGAAGGAGAGAACTAAGGTTTATTTCTTTCAACTCTTTTATCCTTAGAAAAGTTTAGATCTAGGTGAAATTATTGTAAAAACTTGTAGAAATCGTTTATATCTGAGATATTCTTGGTGGAATGAGGTCAAGCTTGAAGTTCTTATGAACTTCATGATGACGTCACCCGTGAATACCTCAAATCTGGATGATTTCATGGTTAAAAGTGAAGATTTGAAAGATAGAAATGTGTAGAATCGTGTAGTGATCAAAGATGTACAAGAATTAGTGCAAGATCTTACCTGGATTGAGAGAAATCTGAGAAAAGGTGAAGAATGCGTGTGGTTCGGACGTCACTTGCCAAAAGTGGAAATAGTGGAGAGTGACCCGTGTATTTATAGGATGCCAAAAAGGGAAAGGGTGAGCCGTGCGCATGGCACGCACCCGGGTAGGTTATCCGCGCGGACTGGTCATCCGTGCGGATTGGCAATCCGTGCGGATTGGCCATCCGTGCGGATGCCACCTCCTTTGGCGAGTTTGGTGCGATGTTGATTCGGTTTCGATTTGCGAGCGAATCGATAGGGTTTCCTAATCAAATTACTTTCAGTCCCAACTACTTCTTATATGGTTCGACTCGGGATTCGGGTTCGCGGGATTCGGGTTCGGGTTCGTTTATATTCGAGGTAGACTTCGAGTTCGATTGAGTTTGCTTGATTATCACCACGTAAAATAACATAAAATAAACATGCACAGGTAACACGTAAGGCACACACACACACGTATAATGACAAGTAAAATACATGGCTCGAGTTACGATTTGATGTCGATCTGATTAGCATAGCTTGATTAACTTTATCGCATTGTTACTTCCTATCGTTCACAGTCGTAGGTCGACTGAAATACGGTTAGCATGACTCGATTATTGTAATGTACGACATTTACTCCACATAATCTAAATATAATAAAAACAATTCTACGAATCACGTCGCGCGAAATCGGTCGTTGACTTTGACCTTGACTTTGACTTTCACTCGTGAAAACACGGGGTGTTACAGTAATGCTCGTTTCGTTGTGGATGTCGATCAAGCAAGAGAATCAAGAACCGAACACAAGTTTTGAATGCTTCCACGCTAATCTAATCTAGTTCAAACCATGTTGTTTTGTAAACACTACTGAATGTTGAATATTTTAATCTAGTTAGTTGACTATGTTTCAACACTATAATGAAGTACATTTTAGTTTATTAACTAAGTTTTTGTTAATTATGTATTTTGTTTTTAAAGTCCGTATTTTATGATTAAACATTGAAATTATAAGACCAGTGTTACAGGTAAAATGAGAATAAAGTGTAACAATTTTCTTCTTGGAAGAATGGAACTATTGTTTGTTGTCTTTGTATGATGATGCATCTGATGCATCATATCACTAGTATGCATTATTACATCTTCATTTTTTTAACAATCTCTCTCTCTCTCTCTCTCTTCATCCCATCATTCAAACACCACACAAAAATACAAAAAATAAATCTAGTTCACATTTCCCTCATTTTTAACAATCTCTCTCTCTCTCTCTCTTCATCCCATCATTCAAACACCACACAAAAATACAAAAATTAAATCCAGTTCACATTTCCCTCATCTACAAAATAGTGAGCTAACATATGAAAACAATAATAAAATCCTTCATCCAACGATTCAAACCTCGACACAAAAAAATTGTTACATAAAAACGTAACATATAATTTTTACATGATCAAATGTTACATAGAAACGTAACATATAATTTTTACATGATCAATTTTACGTCACATATGTAACAACCACTTTTTTGTAACAAAAAAAATGTAATAACACACTTTGTTTCTGTAACACTCACTTTATTTTTACAATAATCATGAAAAAAATGTAACAACCCACCTTATTTTTACAATAATCTAAAAAAGTGTAACAATGTACTTTATTTTCTGTAACGGCCACTATTTATGTAACACAAACATGCATTTTTTCTTCGATTGTTACATTTCTAACAACCGGTTACATAGTGTTAAATAAAAAATGCAACAAAAAAAAAATGTAACATACATTTTTTTCTTTGATTGTTACATTTCTAACACAAAAAAAATGTAACAACACACCTTATTTTTACAATAATCTAAAAAAGTGTAACAATGCACTTTATTTTCAGTAACGTGCATAATTTATGTAACACGAAAAAATGTAACATGCATTTTTTCTTTGATTGTTACATTTCGTAACTAAGATGCAAAAGAATTGTTATGAGAATTGTTACATCAAAAAATAAACTTCATTAACAATAATCCAACATAAGTAATGTAACTAGCAATGTTACAAAATGTATATAAAATATAACTTCATTAACAAGAATCTAACAACAAATAGATTTTTTAGATTCAATCATAAAATCAGTAATAAAAAAACAACATATCCAGAAAACAAGAACTTAATAACATTCATCTTCTTAAACAAAAAAATAAAAAAAGTTGCAAATCTGAAAATTGCAAATCTGGAGGACCTTTTTGATCTGGAACACAAAAGAATTGCAAATCTGAAAATTACAAAAAAGTTGGAGATCTACAAAACACAAAAAAATGAAGATCTACAAAAACACAAACATACTTATGGATCTGGAGGATCTTTTAGATCTGGAACATCATGTTCAACATCAAAACATCTTTTGGATCATCTTCATACATCTGAAACATCGTCTTCAACATCGGATTTGTTGACCACCGCCGGATCTTGAAACCACCATCGGATCTTGAATGCGGTTCCGCAGCCTACATCACCGACAGGTGGTTGGGTGTTCAAGTCAAGCATGTTTAATGCAGTGGGTGGTGTGGGGTGTGTCACTCTCATCGACACATAGTATGAACAGGTTTGTGTGAAGAAATGGATTGTAATGAAGGCGCTCTTGTAAAAATGTATATAAATACAAAATAAACCAGACGGTTTGGAAGAAGATGGTACATATGAACCAATGGTTTCAGTTAATGAGTAAAATGATGTTTGGGTACATATGAACTTATGGAAGAAGATGACATAGCCCCATTCTGTCCACACTTAGTCAAAACAAAAGTGGATGTGATGACTGCCATGCAGTCTGATACACTTCACATTCACTCTCCCTAGAAAATGTAAAAAGACTCATATACCCTTTTTATCATTTGGTGTGCATATGACGTGGTTCAGTACTAACCATACATATAGGTTTCCTGGGTTTTCTTAATTGGGGTAAGTTTTCTCATTATAATTAGCCTATATGTAGATATATATATATATATATATATATATATATATATATATATATATATATATATATATGGGAAGGTTCATTTGAGAAGAAAATTTAATTGAGAAGAAAAAGAACAAAGGGTAATTTTGCACAACATTAAATAGTTTTTTCACTTATCTCATTTATTATCATTTTTGACTAATTAATAAGTCATAAAGACTATTATCCTCAACACTAACTTTTTTTTACCTACACACATCAAAAGTTATCCTACATATTTTGAAATTCATCCCACACGTTGAAATTTATCCTACACAACTCGTAATTTATCCTACACAACTCGTAATTTATCCTACATATTTTGAAATTCATCCTACACGTTGAAATTTATCGTACACAACTCGTAATTTATCCTACATAACTCGTAATTTATCCTACACTTTAAATTATTTTATTTTATGTTTTTGAAAAAATATATATATTGAAGATAAGTTACAAATTATTTAATGTAGTTAGCTATTAAAGAGGAAGACTACAAATTAATAACCTATGTAGATTTACCAATGTACCCTTATAGTAACATTAAATACTTATATTAAATGAAGTAAAATAAAACATTCTTATTGGTTGAAATTTCTTCTTTTTTCTTCTAAAAAAAATTATTCTCATTTAAACTCTCCACTATATATATACTACATTATTAAGCAAACTAGGTTTTCTACCCTTATGGTAATTTTATATTGTGTACACATCTTCAAGCAACATGTACAAGAGAACCAAGCTATTTTAGAGGGGCTAAACTTGCCCATTGTCCAAATATTTAAGACACTTTAGGGGTATTTTAGGGATTTTGGCACCTTTGTAACCTATAATGTTAAGGTGACATGTGAAGAGTCTAACTTAATTGATTATTGATTAAATTTATTGTAATTTCCACAAATTAGAATGAATGCACATGGATTTTGCAATTTAAAAAGTAAGAGTTGAGGTGAGGTTTTTTTTTTAATCAAATTTTATATGTTTGTGATCTATCAATTATCAGTGTTCTTGTAAGTGGTTTAACTTTAGATAATGCTAATCCATATTTTCATTTTGTTTATATATTTTACTTATAAATGTCAATCAATTTGCTTTTAATTTCAAGATTGTTGGTTTATATATTTGTTTAAAAGACTACCATAGAAGAAAAATTGGTGATAAAAATGTTTTAAAAAGTGGATAAAATAACTACACAATAATAAATTGCATGAATTTGGATATTGAAACAAATATGAAATGTTATGAAGTTTTCTAAATTTAATTAAAAAAATATGAATAGAAAGTTAATTCATATTAAACTCCATAAAAGCCATGGAACCAATGAACCATTAATGTTTATTGTTTATTACTAAAATTGCTGCAACTGATCATTTCCCTTGATTAATTTCTTTGTGTACGTATGGTAGCAGAAAGTTTATAACCGATGGCGGTTCTCATTCATTCTCGTTAAACGAAAAACTATTGTAACTTCTTTTGGCACTTTAATCTTGATATTTAAACAACCCAAATCATTGCGGTTCATCATATTAGCTGATCAAATCCTACCAGCACTCTCTCCTTCCTCTCTACTGTTGCCTAGGAACATCCGATCTGGTCTCCGTGTGATCATGCAAATACTTATGTTTATATTTTAATGGAATGCTAACTCCAAATTCATTTACAGTAAATACATCATTTTTAATGGAATTTCCAGTTGAGTTCTTTCAACCTGTTGAGACATATAGACCCCTGATACTATTGGGCTCAGTTGAGATCATCAAGTTTAGTCTAGACCCTAACTGTGAAACTACCATCTTTTGCATTATAAATATAGCATCATCATACTGATTTGTTATTGCTGATTTTATATGGTTTTTGTATTTTGAATGGTATGGTTTGTCTGCGGAACTTATAAAACCAGGGCAAGAACCATTAGCCAATCCAGTGCAAAGTAGTGGTCTCAGATCTGCACTTTTATTAGATGTGATATTCTGCCTGCTCATTTAGTTAATTTCATAGGAGGAAAATTGGGACATGACCTGTAAGATATGGATGCAAGTAGGGTGTCAAGGTGAGCGGGCCAGATATGTTGCGTAATGGGTTAAATGTGTTTAGGTACTGAGCCGGCAGAGGTTGATCTGTTAACCCTCTTTCCTTTCAGTTCTATCATTATTAATACTGATCAACCAACCTATCTCATCACAACCGAAGTTTTAAAAACGTTCTACTCACTACCAAGTGACCTGTATTGTCGACTCCGCTTGTAACGCATGGGTTTCCCACTATAAATAAAGTGCATGCCTGTTGAGCACTTCTATTTGGATCAACATCATAAATTCCCATGAAAATTTTTGAATATCATATTTGCCCATCCAAAAATATAGTCGGATATTGTCAAATATAGGGATGAGCTCGGTATCATACCGGTACCGAACCATATTGGTACCTAAATTACCAATTCCGAAAATCACCCAAAATGGTAACTGATACTGAAAGTGCTCGTTATGGTACTGTTAGAGTGACGGGTTAGGTTTTATAAGTGACAAACTTCATGCTTTAACATCAGCATTTGTAATAGACATTATAATTAGATCTGTTATCAGTCAGGACACCCGCCGCAATGCGCGGGCATTCCCACTATATATATATATATATATATATATATATATATATATATATATATATATATATATATATATATATTCTTTCTTCTTCCTCCCTCTCTCTCTTGTCACACCCCAAAATATCAGAGCTTGGTCTGACTGGACCGGTATCTTCGTTGCACAGCGGAAGCAACTAAGCTAAGACTTCTAAAAATTGAACGCCCACTAAGTACTCGAATCCACATGGTTCTCCTATTCCAATCGTGCCATAGTTTTGAAATGTAACCTGAGAAAGAAACATGCGAAAAAATCAACATAAAGTTGAGCGAGTTCATAGTTTGTTTGTAAAAGATTTGAAATAAATCTTTTTGAATAACCGGTTTTTAAAATAGTGTTGAGAAAACGAATTAAAAATCATTTTCTTTGGCATGCTATATGAAAACTTTGTATTCGTGAAACTTTGTAAGTGTAAAGCGTTATGTTTGTAAAACTATGTATTCGTAGAGTTTTGTGTCTGTAACACTTGTATGGTTGTCAATGTATGCACATGACAATGACAATGACAAACATGCCTGCATGACTCTGTATGTTGGACTCGTCAGTCCTTAAGATGAAGGCCTTAGGTGCATGCAAGATTTTGGGTTGTTGTATGTGGGACACACGATCTCCGGTGTTTCGTGTACAGGACCAACCAATCCTCTTGTTTGTATGTGGGACCCCCAGTCCCCTTTGTAACTAGGACCAACCCCGTCACTAGTGTCTGTAGCTCATGCATGTTCCGTACTGTTCATGTTCTTGTAAAAACCGGTATGTTTTGCATAAGTTTTTTGTAAACCATTTGAGTTCAATGAAAATCACAAATCATTTGTGTTAGTTAAAACGTGTTGTAACATGGTTTAGAAATATATAGTTTTTGTTCATTCAAAAACCTCGTATGTTCTTGCAAAGCGTGCTTGTCTAAAAATATGTAATCTTTGTTCATCGGAAACTTTGTATGTTTCTGCAAAACGTGCATGTCTTTCCACCCCAAAAACGTTTATAAAAATGTAAAACCGTAAAAAGGTGGGGTTATGAACTCACCTGGATTTCCATGTGCAAAGCGAGCTTAATATGACTTTGTGATGTCGTTTCCAAGACGTGACTCGCTAGCGTGCATTCTATAATATCCCTAACACGGAATATCTTATAAGTTTTTAACCAAAAGTGGTAACTAAACTACGTGTCACCGAGCTCTACCGAATCGTTAATCGAATGATTCGACGGCAAGTTGTTAACTTAACGAAAATGATTAAGTTATATTTGTTAAGTTACGTTTAAGGTCGGTGAGATTTCTGAGTCTTGGAAATACTTAGTTTTCAGGAGGATTAAAAATATATAAATATTTATATAAAAATATATAAATATATTGTTGTAATCGCGTTAGTCGTCTCGAGAAGCCGTACGTGCATGGAAAGAATATTTATATGGAAACAATATATAACAAACTCGTATTATGTATATTGCGTCTCGTATGATAATTATCAAAATACGAGTATTTGTCGTTTAGGCATTTGAAATAAATATAAAAATGTATATTTATATAATAAAAATAATCCGAGTTGTTCGGTGTTTGAAATAATATAGAAGTTATGTTGAATTTATAAAGTTTTCGAGTTGTCGACATATGAAATAAATATAATTACTATATTTATTTTATAAAAGAATTCGTATTGTTTGATACTTGTAATAAATATATAAACTATATTTATTTTAATAAAAACGAATTCGTGTTGTTTGATATTTGAAAGAAATATATGAACTATATTTATTTTTATAAAAGAAATCCAAGTTATTTAATGTTTGAAATAAATATACAATCTATATTTATTTTTATAAAATAATTGTTGAAATTTCGAAGTTTAGAATAAATATAATAACTATATTTATTGTTGTGAATAATATCCGAATCGTCGTTTTGTTTAAAACAATCGCGATAAACATATTTGTTTCGTAGTTTAAATCGAATCCGTAAAGTTCGCTTTATTATAAAATACATTTTGTTTACAGGTTTTCTCGAAAAACGGGCAGAGTTTCATCTGTTTTTGGACGCCCCCGACAACACAAGTTGTCGTTATTTTTCAAAATTCAACTCAATTATTCGCAAACACAATATATACTCAATTTCGTCAAATTTTGTCAAAAAGTAAACTATACTAATCGATCGGTTCAAGCTCGTTTTTCACGTATGAAAATAAGGAATAATTAGCGTAAATAATATTCATCCTAAATTTTTTATCGAATCTTCGTGTCGAAACGCTGAAAAAGAAGTTGGCTGAGTTGACCGGGTCAACTGAGTTGACCGGGTCAACTGAGTCGGGTTGACCCGGTCAACTCAGTTGACCGAGTCAACTCACTGTGTTGACCAGGTTTGACCGAGTCGGCCCGAACCACGAACCGCAACCCGACGTGTTGATTCGAATCCACATTTGACTGGGTTGACCCGACCCGTTGACCGTCTTTGACCAGGTTTGACCAAACCCAAAACTTTGACCCAAAAGCCTATGGTTGACCCGAAGAACCCGAACCTGCTGAACCGTGTGAACCGAACAAGCCGAACCAAACCTCGAACCAAACATAACCCGAAGCTGAAAAACCCGATACAAACTCGAACTCAAAACTGCATACCATTCGAACAACCCAACTGAACTGAACCTGACCTGAACTGGATTGCCAACCGGAAACCTGAACCGGCTCGAACTGTCACACCCCAAAAAACGTTGCAGCAGAATATTAAACGTAGTGGTGATGGAAGTTGGTGCCCATTTATATCTTGTTGAACGATGCACTCATTTGTTGGACATTTCGACTTATTTTAAAACATAAGTTTTTAAACATTACATTTTAAAAACCACGACACAACCACATAAGTTAAGTTGTCTTTGATCATCGCGGATCTTATTACATACGTCCCAGAAAGTTTAATAGTAGTCCAACATTTTTAAGTATCACAACATGCATCATTAAACACAAGATACGCCATGATTCCCGAAGCCGAACTCAAGTACCTGTAGAACACTTTAAAATCAAGTGTCAACACAAAGGAAGGTGAGTTCACATATTCAAATCTAACAATTTGATCCAAAGGAAAACTTTCTAATTATGTGTTTATTTTAAAACATCCATATAATTTTTAGAAAGTTCATTTATTTCCTTAATAAAATCCATGGGTCATCCGTCGTAAGTTCAAAAACCCGACATTAAGGCATTTTCCCAGGTTTTGTATATTAAATTCATAGCATCAACGTTCAGACTCGTATGTTAGCTAGACAATACGAACTATATATTTACCATGCAGGGATAATCAATGCTAGACAATAACCAGAATTTAAATTCGTCGATTGACTTGACTCGGGGCGACCGGTCACGACGGGGTTGTCAACCCGATAGATCTACCAACAATTCAACGCGTGCAATACTTAATCGATTAAGCGACATCATTGGCGCAGGGTCCATATTGAGACCATATATGATGTCTGCCTTCATGTACAATATATATATCCTACTAATATGACAAATTTAATATACGATGTTGTACGAATCCCCTTAAATCCCCACCGAAATGTAAGCCTATGCTGTTACTTACTCTCTTGAGACCAAGCAATATTCGTTCCGACATCACGGTCGTTATTTCCTCAGAAACACCGTACCATCCCAACTTCTCCTCCAAACATATATTCATCAAAACGTTTTACCTCGAAACGTATGATTTATCAAACTCCATATATTTTCAACGAAAATATATATTTTATATTAAAAGGTATGTTTTAATCCAAAAACATTATTAAACCCTTTTATTGGCGTGTTCTACCCCCAAATCATATACAAAGCAGTAAAAAGAGGGGTTTAATGACACTCACCTTTGGGTGCGTATTTTAAATAGCGCAATCCCAGAGATTGATTTCTACACGTCCTATTATATATATATGAACTATTTTTAAATCAATATAAATATCACAAAAATCCTAAGTTTCTTCGTTTCTTAGAATTGTCACATAACTTTGAGATTTTCTCGAAAAGTTCTCGTTTTTTATTATGTTGGCACATTAATATATATATGAGTTCATATATATATATTTTTTAAGATTTTTGCGATTTGAACGATTTTATTGGTGACCGTTATCATGTAAATTCATTAACACTCCCGTTTATACGTAATATATCTACGATTTGCGCGTCGTAATATATATACATAAACGTTCACATAATTTATTATCGAAACATGCGTAATTTCGTTAACTTATCTATTTTGTCATTTTTAAAGTAAGTATACATAAAATATCTTATATGTACCAATTTTCATGCTCGATAAACAAGTTACACATTTAACGCGATTTTTACCGTTTCTACCGCACAAAACGCACAAGTATACATGCATAAGCTAAATTTCCAATTTCATGTTAAAACTTAACATATTTTCACATTCACATGTTTAAATCACATAACACATCTTAACACATAAGGTTCACCCAAAAATTACCCATACTAGTGTTCATTGAAAAATGCGTATTTTAGCGATTCGGTAACATTTTTGGGCGTCGGAAGTCACGTATGACCAACCAAACACCAAGTAAACTTAAAATTAGGTAAAATAATTGTTTTTAAACTAATAATATCAGTTTACTTACTCATCTAAATCAGTTTTATAAAAATCATTCGAAAAGCCAATTTTTGACCGTTTTAACGAATAGTTTTGCGTTAAACATTACTATAATCATCCCAACTCGAAACGACTTGATATTTTAACACAATACATGTTATTTACTGATTAACATAGTGTTTATAATCAGATTAGTGCAGTTTTTGTGTAAGTCACATAAATCATGCGATTTCACGTATTTTACAACTTCTAAAGCACCAAGTACAACATGCTAGGCTAGTAAACATCATGACAAAGTTATTTGTCACTAAACACTTTAAAATAACTTTATTTTAGTGTTTATAATCTGATTAAATCTGATTTTTATGAAATCATAATCATATGATTATTTCATGCCTTCACATCATCATATAGGTTCACATATATGCATCTAATGCACTCATACAACATTATTATCATCACTTATGATCTAATCATGCTTTAAAAATTCACTAACATCATGTTCTTACAAATATTACACGTATCACCATGATCATTCAAATCATTCATATTCATTCATGCTTATGTCTTTCATATTTAAGATTATATGACAACTTTTATGTGCATGCATACATGTATACATACATATATACGAAATTTATACATATATATACTTCCAAAAAATTACTTTTCAACACATCACTTTCAAATCTTAGATCTTTTAAAACATTCTTGTATGACAACTAAAAATTCCTTCATGCTTCATACTTCTCAAAAAATCAAATAAATCAAGAACTCTTTCATCAAGAATCAAAATGCAACTTATACACATACATATACACATTCTCGGCCATATATACATACATGCATACACCCATTTTTATTTTGTTTAAAATCTTATTCATTGTTAGTTTTAAGTTTGTGATTAATTCCAAGTTCAAGAGAAACCTTCAATCATCTCTATCATTACTAAAAATCAAGAGTGTGGTTTTGAAAATAAGTTTATACCTTCAAGATTTCTTAGTGGGTTTTTGAAAAAGATGATGATATAAGGCCTTGTTCTTGCTTGAATCTACTTGAAATCACCTCCAAACCTCCTTACAAGCTTGAAATCACCTTGTAATGCCTTTGAATCTTCATGAAATAGTTTGAAAATTTTGAATGGATGTGTGTAAGGGGTGTTCGGCCGAGATGCTTAAGGAGAGAGAGAGGGTGAAGTTTTTGAATTGTGCTATTGGAATTATGAGATTGTATGGAAACATGAGCATGCCTTAATCATCACTCAACATTTCTAGAATGGACAAGTGTCCAATTGCAACATTCAAGAGAATGTGGGCAGCCCACATTGCCGCCACACATCCCCTTCTCACACACAATATGTATACATACACTTATATATGTAAATTTAGTGTAAAAACAGGTATTTTACTGATTACCGGGTATTTTATCTAGCGTTTTAATCCCGTTTTAGTGCGTTTTGAATTATTTTTTTATCATTATATAAGAATAATTATTTAAAATTAATACTGAAATAATTACCAGTTGCCTTGACTGGCTGCGTTGACAGTATTTCGTCTAATGCGCGCAGTATCGCGCGGTACGCGCTCAAACTCGAAAAATTGAGTTTCTTAGCGTTTTAATTTATTTTTCATCACGGATATGATTAAAATTACTATTCTAATCATAACAGACTATTTTTAGGATTTTAACACTGATCGGGTGGTCACCGACGTTCGTTTCGCATTTTAATCGTTACGCGATAAGCGTATGTTTTATCGTTGCCAACATAATTTTTATAAGCATTTGAATTTATCAACACATCAAATATCATATGTAAATATCACAATCAGTCACATACAGCCTTTTTACATGTTCACTACACATATTACTATTGTACGGTACGGCCTGAAAAGCCGGGTGTCACACAAACCGTCATCACCACCTCCGCCTGCGTCCCGTCACTCCGGTAGTATGCCGTCACTGGCCACCACCATCTTCATCATCATTACTGGCAAGTCGTAGGAAAAACGACCATCAAAACTGTCGCCGCCGCTGCCACTCTCTCTCTCTCTCTCTCACTCCGTGTTCCACCGTCGTGTGCCACCATCGAAGGGTGGTGGCGGTTGTTTCTACTTTGGGTGGGGAGCCGAAACAAGAGGGTTAGTCAATCGAGAAGATTAACAGGAGTGTGAGAGGGTGTTGTCGGCTGGTAATACCGTCGACAGCCGGCGGTTAACCGGCTCCGGTCGTCGTCGACCAGGAGCATCACGAGAGAGCAGAGGGGTTGCAGGTGAGTATGTGTGTTGTTGTTTAGGGAAGGAATAGGATCTTTGTATGTGTGTACGTATATAGTTTGCTGAGAAGAAAAGGGGTAGATGGGAGGGAATGGGTATGAATGTTTTCTTCTTTTGTGGGTTTAGAAGATAAGGTGCAGCCAAAAGAAATGAGATGGAAAGTAGGGGGTGAACGGCTGAACAAATGAAGGATCTAGGGTTTTACGACCTTTTTATAGGTAGGTTAAATGTTGGTTTAAGTGGGCTTTGGGCTTGGGCCCAAGGCCCACAAGCTCGTATTCTATGTTTTGAACGACCCGTCAGCTCCTACGAGACCTGTTTTCGTACCCGATCCTCCTCGTAACGTCGTAGAATAAAATTTTAACATTATAACACGTATATTAGGGTAAGTTATCAGTGTTCGTTGTCACACCCCGATCACGTTAAAACAACAAAACCGCTGCGGAAACGTCGGGGAGTGTTGTAACAGAATCATTGTTTCACAACACACGGATTGAAGTTTCATTTTATTGAATTAATTTTATTACATTGTCTTGAATTTAAAAGCAAAGTACAAACATATTGTCTTTCATTGTTATTAAGTCACTAAGGCCTCGTCCATTCCTATGTGAGCATGCATCATAATCATCATCAAACAACAGCACCTGAAACATATGTGAAAATAAAGTCAGCATAAAAATACCGGCGAGCACATAGGTTTTGTGAGTGTATCAGATTCATGGCTTGTATGCATATTACAATACCTCATACGACTACTAGTGTCGATATTTGAAAACCTTGTAATGAAAAGTGTTTGGTGTTGTAATATGATTAACCAACCTAAACAAGTTGGTTATATGTTTGAGAAAACTTTGTTGCGATGAATCTTGACTAAAACCTTTGTTTTTTGTAAACCAATAGTAAATCGTCCTTGTAGAAAACTTGCATGGTTTATATCATTTAGTAAAGATCGTTGCGTGACATCGTTTGAAATCAATCGTCCAAGTGAACTAAATAACACCACGGTATGTAATATGATAAAGGCATTTATATATAAGAAGTACCAGCGGCGTATCTACCATGCTTTTATCACATTACACCCGTCCCGTTATCTAATCGCTTAACATAAACCAATCGTTCAAGATTGTTCAATTCGTCCGTGTTATCAACCGTTCGTGTTATCAAAACCAATCTTTCAAATCGTTCAATTCGTCTGTGTTATAAACCATCGTTCAATCGTTCAAATTGTTCGAATCGTTCGTGTTTTAATTGTGAAAACTAACTTTTGGTCGTCTCGTTGAACACATTTAAACCTGTGTGACTCGTCCATTGTTCAATCGTATTAACAAACCACCAAAGGGTTAGTTAAAATTCATCAGGTTTTGTCGTTACCCATATTACCCCATAACCATGGAATAGTCCGATAACGGGATTTGTCAGATCCTATGGTACCATAACATACTACTAGTCGGCTTGATCATAGTTAATGAATGTCATTCGATTGTGTTTCGACCAACGCCCCAACATGTTCGTTCACATTATTGAAATCGTTATGTTTGTTTTGAAAACTCGAAATCATTTAGCACATATGAATCACCCCAAAACAATTGAAAGCCGTAAAATAGGGGAACTATGTACTCACTTGAGACTTGCTAAGTATCCTTGATTAAGTGAACTAACAAGCTCGGGCAATCAAGGAATTCAAGTGGCACCTAGTAATCAGATCACTATGTTCATAAATCGACACCTAAATCGGGAGATCGGGTAGAATGAGGTCTCGTAAACCAAATGAGTATTGGAACTCGTGTGATATGGTTTAACAAAGCCTATATTCTGATTTGGAACCTATCCTAAGTGCTTATGACCCGTTATGACCCGTTTAGGTAGTCTACGCTACTTTAACTCGTCATTTGCACAAAAGCGCATTCGAATAGCCTAACTAGTCCTATGACAAGTATTATATGCCCTAACATGTTTAATAGCGCATTCAAATAGCCTAACTAGTCCTATGACAAGTATTATATGCCCTAACATGTTTAATATTGTTGCATAATCAGTTTAAGTGTCAAAATTTAAGTTACATATGCTTAAATTCAAATTATGCATAAAAAGGGTATTTTGGTCATTTTCTTAAGGCATATAAACTACCTATCATACAACTAATTAAACTAAGTGACCATAAGGTATAACCTCGGAAGGTTATTCCCTATACAACTATTGTGACAAAATATGTTTGGTCGGATCCTAATGATCGACCAAACGGGTCGGGTTCGAAAGTCTAAGCGGTTGTCGAGACCGCTTGACTTACGACCCTAAATAAGCACTAAACTAAAAGTGACGAGTTAAACATGTTAAAACATGTTTAACTAAGCTAAAAAACTGATTTGATGTCAAAACAAAGTGTTTTGATACCCAAAAATATTTTCGTCGTAAAATGCACATAATCGTGCATTTTGACCGAAACTTTGACTCCTCACTTCGACTAGTCAACGTGGTAATCAGTAGGTATAGTCACAAGGGACTATAACCATCGTGATTACGCTCACGTAGCAAAGTTAAAACGAACTTTGCCTTGAACAAATCATGGTCAAAGCTAAAAGTCAAACATTGTTTGACTTTCTTACTTGAAATAAATAAACAAGCATGAAAGAACACTTACAAGAGTCCAATGCTTGGAAAGAAGACTAAGAAAACTCATATTTGAGGCCTCCAACCAAGTGTGGTAGCCTCAATAGAGCAGATATGAGAAGAAGAAGTGAATGAGCAAGTTTGAATGGTGAAAGGCCTTGCTATTTATAGGAATTCAAGTACCTTTGGATCATTGCCATGTGTAAATGAGTTGTTCAAGGCATGATTATCACCACACGGCCGTGGCATCATTAGGGGCACCATGAAGGCTAAAGGTAGCTAGGATACGGGAGAAACGGTTAATGTGGGCAGGGGCATCCTCGTCCTCACGGCCGTGGAACTGAATGGTGTTTGTGATGGCCTGCATGGCATAAGATGGAATCTGCCATGAGTTCTCGCTAACTATGGGTGGAACAGTGATGGGTGAAGCAAGACCGGTGAAATTCTGAGTGGCCTGCTGATGGACGGTTTGCCTAGCGTTGGCCATGTGTTCTAAGTTTTCTGGGACGCTAGAGGTACTAGAAGTAGGACTATTGGGTGGGGAAACCTTAGGTGAGGTTTTAGGTGAATGGTTTGGCGAAGGTGGTGGTGTAGGAGGTGGTGTGGGTAACGGGGTGGAATCGAAATTGGGGAAACGAGAAGAGGATGAAGAACTAACCTGTGGGCCTTTGCCCCCTTGAGATGATGACTCTGAAACTGGTGACTTCGGTGGTCCGTGCGAGCGTAGATGTGGCATCCACTACAAGCAAAAACCTTAATACAAGAGAAAAAGACACTAGTCACTACGACTCAAAATCAAAAATAAAATACAAAGACTCCAAACAAAGAAAACACGTAGCACGTATATGTCAAACAAGTCTATCAAAGCTAATGAACGCAATTGCCAAGAGTCCCCGGCAACGGCGCCAAAAACTTGATGTGTGCTAAACAGACTATAAAAATTAACTAAATTAGACTCTCTAAGCTAGACACTAAAAAGCTTTAATTCTAGACTCTACCTAAACCACACAATCGGCAAGTGTACCGATCAATGTAGTATAACCCTAGGAAGTCCGGATATCGAACCACGAGACTCTATGTATCACGTAAACTAGACTCTGACAGACGCTGACAGACACGACTCAAACTGTTTATTTGTTTTAGGGGGGGGGGGGTTACGGAAAAACTAAGGAAATCTATATTAAACTACTAAATTAACTAAATATTAAACTAAAGCTAGACTAATACGAATGAAGACTAAAGGCTTTTCTTATATGAGAACGAGACCACCTAGACAAGAATCCTGAATTACTTTTAAAGAATTGCCGATTAAGTTAAATGCATGAATTATGGAACCGGGATCTTAAAGTACTAAACCTATTAAGAACCAACTAAGCCCCTCGACCCTTCTCAAGGAGAAACTTGTGGAACTACCTAGGCCGTTAATCCTACCGGTTATTAGACGCCTTTCCAGTTGTCTAATTATTGCGTAAGTACCCTAATGTTGACCTACTCTTTTCCAATAATAGATCTAGGGTAGTTTGAAGTAATCAATTTGACTTGATAGACTAATAAAACCGACAGGTAAACCAAGACATGACCTTTTCCAAGGACTATCTAAAGCAATTCGCCGGGTAAGACCTACCAATAGCCCCTCACTTTCCAGGTATTAGGACTGGTAGAACACTAAGACTTAGCAAATTATTACCAATTACTTCTAGGGGTTATTGCGCAATTCTCCCTAAAGAGTTAAGGTTTTCTTATGTGATAAAGACACTCACCGAAATCCTAGACCCTAATATGACTCTATGTTGTGATATAGACCGTCACTAAGAATCATATGAAGCAAATAATAACAATAAACCAACTCAAAGCATGCATATACATCAAATCATTAAATCAAACCGCTTACTAAACACAATCAATCCATAATAATCATGCAATTAACAAAAACGGTAAAAACTTTATATTAATCCATTCATCAAGTCTAGGTGGTTTATAAATTTAGCCAAGCATGTTAAAACGTGAAAACAATTCAAAGATGTCTAAACACGAATTCATCATAACAAGTTTCGTAAGAAAAGTCAATAACAAAGAACTAGAAAACTCGATTAGATCTTCAAGTCTTCTTCCCCGAACTCGTACTGATGATTCCTAGGCTTCGAAATCTCCGAAAGTGCTCCAAGAATGCTCAACAATTGCCCCAAGAAGTCCCAAAATCGATCTCGGGTTTTTCTCAAGTTTAAGATGATTATATATGACTTTCCATAAAAAAACCCTTATTAAATTCGTAATAATTGCCAGCTACAAGCTTCTGGCGGGGCGCCACCTACTTAGGAATGGGTGGCGGGGTGCCACCTTGTTTTTTTTTCTCATGTACTACCTTCAGTCTCTCGCCGGGTGCCACAGACTTGCTTAGTCGGTGGTGGGGTGCCGGAGAGTGATTTTTCAGCTCTTTAACTCTATTTCAACTCCCCAATCTTTCCAACATGCTCCAAGACTTGACACTTCAATATTTTGGCTCATTCCACTCGGTTTCTCGCATATTTAAACATCAAGACCTGCAAAACACGATTTTATCAATAGCATGCACATTCTAACGAAAAACAAAACTAAATATAACGAAAACTATACAAACTGTACACGAATAAAAGATGTATTTTGCAATACATCAAACATCCCCACACTTACACTTTTTTCGTCCTCGAAAAAGAATTATGCAACTGAATCATAGACGAATAATCACTCGAGTCAAAAGCATATGTATATTTTATTAAAACCAAAACTTGCATTAGCTGCGATTGCGAATATACTTGTCCCCTTAAACCCGAATCCAATCCTAAACCCTTATCATGTGAATTTAATTTAAGTGCGGTCAGTCTACCTAGGGTCTCACGCTAGAATCTACAGTCCACCTACTCCCGCCTCAAGCTTATAGGACTAAGAGAACGATGACTAGACCAATTCCCAACCGTCTTATATCAAAACCAAGAGAGTTTACAATCAATTTTTTTTCCATTTTTTTTCTTTTTCTTTCATCTTTTTTTTTCTTTCATGAGCGTAGACGATGCTTTCCCTAACCAAGAGGCAATCCGGCTGTAGAGTCGCTATCCCCATCCCAGATTACTTAAGCTTCGGTACTTTTTTTTTCTTTATTTGCACGGTCGATTTCACACACCCTAGCGGTAATCTTGCTGTAGAGTCGCTATCCCCAGCCCATACTACATAGGATTGCATTACTTTCATTTAGTTTCTAGCTCACTTTTTATTCTATATTTTTTTCGCATGATCACAAACTCTAACGGTTTTAACTTATAACGGTGCCCCTTATACTCTTATTGGCAGTTTTGATTTCCCATATTTCCCAGGCGAAAACCCACTAGCAGACCGAAAATTAAGGTATATTAACTCAAAGGGACTTAAAACCAAACCCGGGCCTATCCACATATCCCTAACTAGACGCAAACTCGATTTATTTTAATCTCTTATTATTATTATTCGACCCCGAGCAAAAATTCATCTTTCTATCATTTTCCGTGTAAATTTGCAAACTTCTTTTTTTATTCGAAAGACATTTTCAATTTTTTTGGATTTTTCAAAATTAAGACTCGATTATTTACATGTATCCTATCCCCACACTTAGAGATTGCATTGTCCCTAATGCAAGAACGTAAATACGACTCAACAACTACCTAAAACTAAAAACTGCAAACGAAATAAATAAAAAATATACAACAACAAAAAGGGAAACGACTTAGCTGAGTATGTGAGACTGTCAAAGTGCCAGTCATTTCCACATAAGCCCTCCAATTCGAAACGCGCTCAGCAAACAATTCCTAACCTCGGACACGCAAACGAAAGCAGCTACTACAATCAAACCTAATCAAGCAAACACCAAACACTAGCAAAAGATAATATGTAATATCACGTTCAACAACCATCCACAAGTGTATCAACCAACCCCAAAACCCATCCAACCTGTTTAAAATATTAGTACATACCAAGATATGATGAAAACAGCATAAAAGAAAAATAGAACAAAAAGATATGCTCGATCACTGCTGCATCATCCTCAAACCATCCCCACACTACTCCTGCTGCTGCCCAGCTGCACCACTGCTCTCTCCAACTGCCTGAACTGGAGGCTCCGGATCAACACTCGCATCCTCACCCGCCTGACCCTTTCCTGTCTTCTTACCTTTTCCTCGGCGAGAACTACTAGCCATGCATGTAAAACAGATAAATTTCAAGACAAAACAATCAGACAGTCAGTAATAACAAACTATTTTTTTTGTATTTTTAGATTTTATATATATATATATATATATAAATTTTTTCGAAAAAATAAAGAATAGCCGTATAGCATTTCATTCGCGGCTAATTCTAACACAAGCGGGTTACTTTTTACAATTGCTAAGTGGTAGTTAAACTCGCCCGAATGGAGATTGAGTACGGGCGAGCTTAAACCACTTGTACGTGCAAGTAAACCCAAACAAAACTAAAAACTACATTAAACTAGACTCAATGTACACTACCCCCCATCGGCACTTTGCGCGCCCTCGAGCAATCCCAAGTGCCGATAAATAATCAAACAAAGCATAAACGTGGAAGCAACGGAAACGAGTCGAGTGTTTGGTGATAAATTACATTTTTATGTCAAAAAGTTTCGACCCGTATCCCCACACTAGAGCTTTACTACGCCTATATCAACTACACCCGCAATATTCAAAGCAACCTAATCAAACCACCCCGTCGCCCAAGTTAAAATATATGTCCGAGCAGAACAAAACAACCACCCCCCCTCTCCTATCATTAATCATTTCCGAAATCAAATCAAACCAAGTAACTCAAACCAACCCAGGCCACCCACAACCATGCTAAACTCTAACATCAAACCTGGTCATATTCGACAAAACAACTATGGACACAATAAACCGACCTGCCCGATATCACAATCGAACCTGCACATAATTGACACTGAATACTCGACATTGACACAGACGACTGAAACTACCACAAACCTGACTTGACTGACTGACAATAGACCCGCAGACATATGACGCTAAATACACGACTCAAAACCACTTACAAAACGCGACAAATTGTACCTCACAGACTTATTTCTTGACTCTACACTGCAGATGATAATCCTAGCAGACACAAAACAGACTAAAAAATTACCTCTGGGAAGTCGAAGCCAACATACCAGACCAATATGAGACACACAAGACCTCAAAGCTGACCTGACACTAACTTGAAATGACCCAAAGGACTTAGCACTCTACAAACGGACTCTAACAAAGATTCACACTGACTCAACAAACGGACTCGAAACAAGTGACACACACCCAACACTGACCCGACCACGACACCGGACTGAACTCGACATCACTGAGCAAACACAGACCTAAACGGTCACAAAGATCTGACCCGACACTATACTACAAGACTCGACCATTAAAACTATTAAAATCGGACTCAATGTACAAAGAAGGTGCAAGAAACATACCTGAGATTCGAGGTAAACAAGAAGAATTGAGAAATTTTTCGGTTGAATCTTTGATCCCAACAGCCGAACTCGATTTTTTATGATGAGATATGGTAGAATGATGGATGAAATCGGATGTGTAAGGGTTGTGGATGTAATGGTGATGAGTTTTCAGGTGGTAATGGAGGTTGGAGAAGGGTTTATCGGTGGTGAATAGGAGAAGAAAAGGTTATGTTTTACGGCTGCAGATGAGTTGAAGGTGTATCGGCGGTTAGGGAGGGGAATCGGCGATGGGGTAGTGGGTTGAGTTTAAAGTCTTGCTAGTGTCGAATTAGGCAATGGAACCAGGGTTAGGTGAAGAATCTCGACATTTGTGGGTATTATCGATTACCGCAGCAGGTGTTTGATGTTAATGGTGATAAGGTTTAAGTGACAATGGGGGTGATCGGCGGTGAATATGGTGGATTAATGGAGGTTATCGATGGTGAAGAGGAGAGGTATAGGGGTATCGGCGAAGTGTGGGGAAGAAGGGTGAAGTAATTTGAGGTGATAATGGAGATAGTTCAGTGGATTTATGGTGGGTTAGAGGGTTTTCAGTGAAAAGTGGTGAGGGAGTAAGGGTTTACGGTGAGGACTTAACATTTTGGGTTTTAAATTAAATGGTTGCAGATACGTTATTTGGCGGCCCGCTAGAATTGTCTAAGGTGGGTGGCGGCCAGCCACCACGATAAAGACTTCCGAAAAATTTAGTTTCGTGCTGGCTTGGGGGCGAGAAGGTTGTTTAGTGGGTGGCGGCCGGCTAAAAGGCATTTCAACAGAAGATTGCTAGAATTTTTTTTGTTTAAATGCCTTAGAAAATTTTTGACTCTTTTTCCAAACCATCCAAAAACCAACCAAAAATTTTTCTAAGTATAAAACTTACCCGGAACCTTATTTTCCTCACAATTTCCTGCAAATCCTCGGTGATGCACTCCTGCAAATGACTCAAGACACAAACTAGGACCCGAAAAACTAACAAAAACGACCGTTAGCTACTAAAAATTACGAAAAAAAATAAATAACTAGGATACAAACGGTACAGACTCTACAAATGAGTAACAACTTCTCACATCCTTATGGGGGATCATAGAGGTGCAGCTCACCTCCAAACATACACTCACGGGCTGTAGCACCATTATACTTGTTGCCCGAATCAACCCAAACACCCTTATCTCTCTCATAACCTCTCAACTCCTCATCTGGCGGTTTGAATCTAGACTCGTCATATCGAAATCTCTCCCCAAACTGAGCTTTGCTTAGTATCTCTAGCTTAGATTCTAAACGCACCATTCTTGCTTCTAATTCCTCCACTCTCCTATCAGGTGGGTCGCCACACTTGAGTCCTATTACTTTTTCTAGACTCGGACCACTCACCACCTTCTCCTCATCTCTCTCGTCCTTCTCACACTCCCCTACTAACGATATCGCCTCCACTTTATCACTTGACCCTCTCGAATTCATAACCTTAAAAACTACCGATTCCTCGCCCGCTCAAAGTGTGATGGTGCCTAAAAAGACATCTATGAGAGCTTTAGCGGTGTTCAAGAACGGGCGTCCTAAAATTAATGGTACGTTTTCATCGGCTTCCATGTCAAGAATGACGAAATCGGCCTGAAAAACGAACTTGTCAACCTTAACAAGCAAATTCTCAACTATGCCCCTCGGGTGTTTCACGGACCTATCAGCTAAGGATAATGTCATTCGGGTAGGTGAAAGCTCGCCTAAGTCTAGCTTCTCGTAGAGAGAAAAGGGCATCAAATTGATGCTAGCACCTAGGTCGGCCAAGGCTCTAGTGTTGGTATTACTACCGAATAGACAAGGAATAGTGAAAACACCGGGATCGGTAAGCTTTTCGGGAAGCTTATTTGAGACAATGGCCGAACACCCTCCATTCAACGGAACGTTCGACAACTCTCCTAACTTCTCTTTGTTCCTAAGAAGATCTTTCAAGAATTTTGCGTATTTAGGCATCGATTGGAGTGCCTCGATAAACAGAAGATTAATCTTCAATTGCTTGAAGATGTCTAGAAATTGCCCGTATTCCCTTGAGTATTTTTGGTTCTTAAGACATGAGGGAAACGGGATATACGCATGGTCTACTAAAGGGGAAGGTCTAACGTCTATAGGGGTTTTCTCAACTTTCTTCTCACTTTGAGACTCACCGGGCTGTGCGGTACTTGCTGGGCTTAGCCTCTTTTGCACTTTGCCGGGAGCCTCCATCTCAATCACTTCATCTATAATATCTCCATCCTCATCGACTACTCTCTCCTCTACACTCGGGCTCCCTACTGTTCTGCCACTACGAGTGGTAATGGCCTTTACATGAGCATTCGGGTTAGGTTGGGTGTTACCCACAAACTGACCGGGTAATCTCTCCTCTAACTTCCTGTACATATCACCTACAACCCTTTGAAGGTCTTGGAAAGCAGCTTGGTGATTCTTAAGCATAAGGTTATGTTCGCTAAGTTTCTTTTGGGTGGTTTGGTCCTTAACAATTAATTGACTCATCATTGCTTCCATTCTTTCTAGACTACCCCCTAGATCATAACTTGAACCCTGACCTGTTTGAACATGACTACTTGACCCCCCATCCTTGACCTGCCCATTCGAACCCCCACCAAAGAGTGAACCTAGACCTCTATTTGGATTTTGAGCTATTTGAAAGCCAGGGTGTCCATTTGAGCGAAAATTGTTGCTAGAAGCAAAATTATTATTATTACTATTACGCCAACCCGAACCAAAGTTATTATTACCAAACCCACTAGATTGACCTCTACCGAAACCTCCTCCTACAACATCAACTTGCTCCTCACCAATTAGCAATGGACACGCACTCGTGTCGTGACCCCCTCCGCAAAACTCACACTTATCTACCTTAGCTCTAATCTCCTTGAGCTCTCGAGTCATGTTTTCCAACACAGCGGCCAAACTAGGGTCCATGGTGACATGGTTCACCCCACGGGCGGGTGCACTAGTAGTGGTATTTGAATTACCACTTTGATACCGCTGATCGGCTCGCGATTGAGATTAAGACTGGGCAAATGCCTCAAAACGCTCTAAACACTAAGCAACTGTAAGAATACCCATCATATGCCCCCCCCCCCCCCCCCCGCATTAGTATCGAACCTATCACGAGTCTCTTGGGTGAGACCGTTATAAAATTTCTCACATAAAGCCCAATCGGAAAGACCATGCTGGGAGCAACGAGCACACAGGTTTTGGAAACGCTCCCAAGCAAGGTAGTAAGGCTCGTCGGGCTCCATGCGAAAGGAGTGGATTTGGTCTCTAAGACGTGAGGCTTTAGCGGGCGGGAAATACTTGTTCAAAAAGGCTTGACGAAGCCCCGCCCAAGTAGTGAAGGTACCGGCTGGTTGAGAGTCTAACCAAGTAGCCGCATGCCCTGCTAGTGAAAATGGGAAAAGCTGAAGATAAGTAGCATCATTAGGGGCACCATGAAGGCTAAAGGTAGCTAGGATACGGGAGAAACGGTTAATGTGGGCCGGGGCATCCTCGTCCTCACAGCCGTGGAACTGAATGGTGTTTGTGATGGCCTGCATGGCATAAGATGGAATCTGCCATGAGTTCTCGCTAACTATGGGTGGAACAGTGATGGGTGAAGCAAGACCGGTGAAATTCTGAGTGGCCTGCTGATGGACGGTTTGCCTAGCGTTGGCCATGTGTTCTAAGTTTTCTGGGACGCTAGAGGTGCTAGAAGTAGGACTATTGGGTGGGGAAACCTTAGGTGAGGTTTTAGGTGAATGGTTTGGCGAAGGTGGTGGTGTAGGAGGTGGTGTGGGTAACGGGGTGGAATCGAAATTGGGGAAACGAGAAGAGGATGAAGAACTAACGTGTGGGCCTTTGCCCCCTTGAGATGATGACTCTGAAACTGGTGGCTTCGGTGGTCCGTGCGAGCGTAGATGTGGCATCCACTACAAGCAAAAACCTTAATACAAGAGAAAAAGACACTAGTCACTACGACTCAAAATCAAAAATAAAAGACAAAGACTCCAAACAAAGAAAACACGTAGCACGTATATGTCAAACAAGTCTATCAAAGCTAATGAACGCAATTGCCAAGAGTCCCCGGCAACGGCGCCAAAAACTTGATGTGTGCTAAACAGACTATAAAAATTAACTAAATTAGACTCTCTAAGCTAGACACTAAAAAGCTTTAATTCTAGACTCTACCTAAACCACACAATCGGCAAGTGTACCGATCAATGTAGTGTAACCCTAGGAAGTCCGGATATCTAACCACGAGACTCTATGTATCACGTAAACTAGACTCTGACAGACGCTGACAGACACGACTCAAACTGTTTATTTGTTTTAGGGGGGGTTACGGAAAAACTAAGGAAATCTATATTAAACTACTAAATTAACTAAATATTAAACTAAAGCTAGACTAATACGAATGAAGACTAAAGGCTTTTCTTATATGAGAACGAGACCACCTAGACAAGAATCCTGAATTACTTTTAAAGAATTACCGATTAAGTTAAATGCATGAATTATGGAACCGGGATCTTAAAGTACTAAACCTATTAAGAACCAACTAAGCCCCTCGACCCTTCTCAAGGAGAAACCTGTGGAACTACCTAGGCCGTTAATCCTACCGGTTATTAGACGCCTTTCCAGTTGTCTAATTATTGCGTAAGTACCCTAATGTTGACCTACTTTTTTCCAATCATAGATCTAGGGTAGTTTGAAGTAATCAATTTGACTTGATAGACTAATAAAACCGACAGGTAAACCAAGACATGACCTTTTCCAAGGACTATCTAAAGCAATTCGCCGGGTAAGACCTACCAATAGCCCCTCACTTTCCAGGTATTAGGACTGGTAGAACACCAAGACTTAGCAAATTATTACCAATTACTTCTAGGGGTTATTGCGCAATTCTCCCTAAAGAGTTAAGGTTTTCTTATGTGATATAGACACTCACCGAAATCCTAGACCCTAATATGACTCTATGTTGTGATATAGACCGTCACTAAGAATCATATGAAGCAAATAATAACAATAAACCAACTCAAAGCATGCATATACATCAAATCATTAAATCAAACCGCTTACTAAACACAATCAATCCATAATAATCATGCAATTAACAAAAACGGTAAAAACTTTATATTAATCCATTCATCAAGTCTAGGTGGTTTATAAATTTAGCCAAGCATGTTAAAACGTGAAAACAATTCAAAGATGTCTAAACACGAATTCATCATAACAAGTTTCATAAGAAAAGTCAAGAACAAAGAACTAGAAAACTCGATTAGATCTTCAAGTCTTCTTCCCCGAACTCGTACTGATGATTCCTAGGCTTCGAAATCTCCGAAAGTGCTCCAAGAATGCTCAACAATTGCCCCAAGAAGTCCCAAAATCGATCTCGGGTTTTTTCTCAAGTTTAAGATGATTATATATGACTTTCCATAACAAACCCTTATTAAATTCGTAATAATTGCCAGCTACAAGCTTCTGGCGGGGCGCCACCTACTTAGGAATGGATGGCAGGGTGCCACCTTGTTTTTTTTCTCATGTACCACCTTCAGTCTCTCGCCGGGTGCCACAGACTTGCTTAGTGGGTGGTGGGGTTCCAGAGAGTGATTTTTTCAGCTCTTTAACTCTATTTCAACTCCCCAATCTTTCCAACATGCTCCAAGACTTGACACTTCAATATTTTGGCTCATTCCACTCGGTTTCTCGCATATTTAAACATCAAGACCTGCAAAACACGATTTTATCAATAGCATGCACATTCTAACGAAAAACAAAACTAAATATAACGAAAACTATACAAACTGTACACGAATAAAAGATGTATTTTGCAATACATCAGTTACCGTTTAACGTTTCGCAGATTTTTCCGTAGATCATCATACGTGTACTGTAATGTCGGATAGACACTCCTAGGCACTCCAAAGGCCTAATTAAGTTAATATACGTCTTAAACACTATTTATTATCATCCTAATGCGTGTTAATCGTGAAATTAGGAGCCGTAAATTACCAGTTGTCAAATCTCTCTCTCTCTAAGAAGAGTATAACACCACACAGAAAAGCCACCTTGTCGTCATCGCTTTTGGCCGAAGAACAAGGCATTCATTAATTTTCCCCGACTCCCTATGATGGGCATGTGCCCGTGCTCCTAATATGTTAGATCTGCCACTGTTTGTATGGATGAGCCTTTAACTATTCATCATACCAAGCATGCATTTGGATGAATGATCAAGGACCATCTAACACTCACTGCAAAAGTAGATGTCCTAACCCATATTTGCTACAATATACCATGTGACACATCCTAACGTCATCGAATGGCTCATTAACTTGCTACAATTAAATGCATTCATTTCTCATTACGCTTGAGCATTTGCTCTTTCTATGACAACAAGAACAACAACTGTACCCAGTTAGTCCCACAAATAGCAAAAACTATTGGTAGGGTCGAGAGAGGGTGGGATAAGCAAACCTTAAATCTATCCTAAGGATAGAGAGGCTGCTTCCAGAGAGACTCCATGCTTTAAAGAAACAACATGCAAATAGTCATAACAAAAGATGGAAATATAAGCATAGCAATAATCAGATATATCATCAGAAAACACCAAATATGCATAAAACAACAAACCCATATCATCGGAAAACACCAAATAGGCATAAAACAAGAAACCCATATCATCGAAAAATACCAAATACGCATAAAACAAGAAACCCAACCGATGTAGTCCTACCTAAAGTGTAAAAGAAAACTAAGCTTAAGATGAAGCTAGGACACAACCATACCATCCCCTAAAAGTCCTAGACTTTATCCTACGTCTCCACACACTCATATCCCTGACCATGTCCTTAGAGAGGTGCAACTCTATCAGATCCAAATCCTAGCTAATACGCGCGTCCCAAGTCAACTTGGGCCTACCTCTACTTCTCCTTCCTTCCATTGTGGTTTCAACTGCTCTAACTAACTTCGTCGATTAACTCCTTTTCACATGCCTAAACCATCTCAATACATCCTCCCTTATCTTGTATGATATACTAGCTACTGCTAACATTTTCCTCAAAACCTCATTTCTTATCCAGTCTAACTTTATGTGGCCACACATCCACCTTAGCATCCTCATCTCTGCTACCTCCATCTTGCTCGCTTGTATCTTCTTGATGGCCCAACAATTTATCTTGTACAACATAGCAAGTCTAACTACGACCTTATAAAACTCCCCTTTAATTTAGTTGGGAACCTCCTGCCTCACAAAATCCAGTGGTTGCTTTCCATCTACACCAGCCTGCCTGGATGCGATGAGATACGTCACTAACTATCTCCAGATCCCTCTACACAAACGATCCTAGGTACTTGAACTTAGTTGTTTGCGGGATCACTTGACCCTCAATGGTAATCTGAGTGTCCTCCTCGTCACATGCACCATTGAAATCACAATAGAGGTACTCTGTCTTAGAGCGACTGATCCTTAAACCATTGCCCTCTAAAGCCGCTCTCCAATCCTCTAGCCTCGCATTCAGGGTTTGTCTAGTCTCTGCAACTAACATTATATCATCTGCAAAAAGCATGCACCACGGAACTGCCTCTTGAATCGATTCGAACAGCTCATCCAGCACAACTGCAAAAAGAAAATGGACTCAACGCAGCTCCACAATGAAAGAATCAGTATCCCCTATAGGTGCACGGGCCCTAGTTTTAGTCATATCATACAAATCTCTGATTATGTCGATATATGTATCCCTACAGGCACACGAACTCTAATTTTGCTCTTTTTATGATGATCCTAATTCTCATATGATAACACCACCGATACTTACTGACACTAATCCCACGAGTGGTTAAGGGTTACTTAGACTACTCCCATCAGCAACCTAAACAAAAGGTTGGTTGCCAGGTGTCAAACAAATAATAAGAAAACATTTTTTATTGCAAAACTCACGACCTGGTCTCTAGGACGACCTGGGGCTGACATGGGTTGCTGCCACATGTCCATTTGTAAATGGCTTTTTGTCACACCCCAACCGATGGCGGAATCATCTGGGCGCGGCACTAGGTGAATCAGATTGCTCAAGAGAATCCATAACAACTATTCATTACCAATATTATAAGGTTCATCATCCCATACTAACGAACAAATATTCGACAAACAATTATTACAGATAACGAGTTCTCATAAACAAACCATGATCCGACAACCTAGATTTTATTGTTGTGGGTTTCTAGACTTCCTATCTTGTTTGCAGCATAAAAATCCATCAACATGTCACATACGTTAAAATAAAAGTCAATATATAAAGTAAATGTGAGTACACAAGTTTGCATAGATATAGAATAAAAAGCGTTTACACATAACCAGCATGTAACACGTAACGGGTGAAGCATGTAACTACCAACAATGATACAACCTAACCACGTGACTGCGAGTAGAGTATACGCGACACATGTTCACCGAAGCGAACACGTGAAGTAAAAAGTATATGATCCTTAGCAACCCCTGACAAATCAGGTGCTGCTGAGTCCAAACTATAGTACTATAGTTGCTAAAGGCGGCCTGGCAATAACACTGTGTAAGCATAGTAGCAAGCATTCAACTAATCACGTATAGCATGCGGGAGCGGTTAGCGTTAAAAGTGTTTGCGTTGTGTGTTGTGTTTTTGAAAGAGAACGTATGTAACACCCAAAAGTGCGTTAAATAAAAATGGGTTCGAGTATACTCACAGTGCGCGTCTAAATAAGTAAACACATTCTGAATGGATTGAAGGGAGCGCCGGATCAGCCTGCTTACTGGAACAGAAGCGTGAGTCCTCCAAAGTGCTCAAACGGTCGAAAATCAAAGTGTCGGTGCGAAACAGAAGCTTCGTAAGAAGCTGGTGCCTTCATACGAAGGCGTGCCTTCATACGAAGGTGGGTCTTCGCACTTGTTCAGCTTCCGTCGTCCAAATCGAGTGTCCTCGCATCTGTCTTCGGAAAAATCGAGTGCTCATCCCTCCAACCTTAAGCTACTGAATAAACTTAGAGTCAGAGAGGTCTTTGTCGGAGTCATGAATGAGAATCGAGCTGTGATGTGTAAAACATGTGCCTTCGTATGAAGGCAGTGCCTTCATATGAAGCCAGGCTTCGCACAGAACAGTCCAGTTCACAATCGTGGTTGTTCTTGGCGTTCGGAGATGTGTTTTCGCCTGAATCGGATGTATTTTTCGAGTCCAATTCAAGACAGTTTTAACACTACCCCGTTTCACTATTCAGTGAACGAAATATATGCCATTTTAGGTTCGTTTTAGTGTGAAAATCAAGTTTAAAAAGAGTTCTTAGGGGTTTTTATCTAGATCTAGCACTTGGTGAGTGTGAAATCAACTGATTTCTAACTTGGGAAGCTGTAGCTAGGCCTAATACACTCAGTTAAGTGTAGACCAGTTGTAAAATAAGAAGATTTGATGAAAAAGATGAAGAGTTTTATGAAAAAGATGAAGGTTCTTGTAGAAATAATTGTTTAGATGAAAAAGTTAAAGTTCTAAGTAAAAATCCAAGAGTTTGGATGAAATCGAAGTGGATCTTGTGGAAAATCGTAGTGAAAAACGTTGTATAATTGAATAAAACTCTTAAATCTTACTTAAAAAAGGTCGGACAGCAATTCGGCAGAGTTTCGGTATAAAAATCAGCAAGTGAGAATGAATGAGGAGCGGCTGGGTATTTATAGATGATGGGGGTTCGAACAAGGAGCATCCGTTCGAAGCAGCTGCCTTCGTACGAAGGCACTGCCTTCGTACAAGGCCAGCTGGCTTCGTTTGAAGGTACCGTTTTGTTCAATTCGTACCCCGTTTCGCGTGTAGGAGGCTCGTTTAATGCGTTTTGTTAGGTTAGTTAGTATTGGTGCCTTAAGTATTTTAGTGTAGCACTGAGTTTCGGGTCACGTTGCGTTTTAGAGTGATAAATCAAGTTGTGCGAGTAGCGTTGAGTGAGCATTGCGATTGCGTTTGCGAGTATAATCCATAACATATAGAACATACACAAGTAAAGCACAAAAGAACACATAGCATAACATTACTACTACTAATAGCGTTTGCGATTTAGCGTTTTTAATCGTGGTAAGCGAATGCGAAGGCGTGAGTGGTTACCGAACAAACAAACTGTCACACCCCAACCGATGGCGGAAACATCGGGACGCGAGCACTAAGCGTTCAGATTGCTCATGAGATTCCATAACACTAGATATTCCAATAGAATTAAAATTGATTTCATAGCCTTTGTCTAAAACATCAATCACAAATAACAAGTATCCAAAACATATCAAACGTTGTTCAAATAGCTAGATTAACTAAGTGACGTTTCTAGGCATCTCCTAGCTTGATTTCCACGTTCCATCGCAACCTATCAGCCTGCAACATGTAGTAAAATATCAATACAAAAGTATTGGCGAGTATACAAGTTTGATAATAGAATAATAGATAAAAAAACAACTCATATCCACAATGTAAGCAATAAAAATAGTTTCAGCCATGCTAGTGTCGCAGTCCACGCAGTGATAGCCCAAGTATCCCGATACTTTAGTGTTTACCCAAGACGCAAGGTAAACTAGAATCCTCCTAACAATACCCCCCGAGAATAATGGGAGAGGTGCACCCCCTATAGCGGTACTATTGTTAAGGCGGAACTACACACCCTGGATTAAACGTCACATAACACAAATAGAATGCTAGAATGCACAAGTTTCACATACACATAGGATAGAGTTTAGTTTGCAAAGATTCAAGTTTATATAGAATACATGTTACACCCCAAAGTTTAAAAGTAAAACGGGGATCGAGTACACTTACAGTGATTGCTTAACAGTCACAACTGTTATTGGATCAAAGGGAGCTCTCTTAGAATTAGCCTGATTAGATTACAATAGGATAAGAGTCGGGCAGAATAACGGGATTGTATTAAGTATTGGGAACTATCACTGGATCGGATGGCTGTCTGATCGGATGGCTATCCGATCGGATTGCCAGTCGACCGGGTGACTTAGCATGAAACGAATGACTGTCCGATCGGAGGGCTGTCAGATCGGGAGGCTTAGTGTGAGAGTGAAACAAATGGTTGTTCGATCGGACGGCTGTCCGATTAGGTGACCATCCGATTCGAGTGACAAGTACATAGTTCAAGGGTTCTGGTTATCTTGATCGGGTGGTTGCTCGATCGGGCGGCTGTCCGATCGAGTTGCCACTCGATTGAGATCTTCAAAACTCTAATTTTCTAAAAAAATTACTAAGTGTTGGGAGGTTTCAAAGTTCAAAGGTTATAAGGCAAGTGTCACTCAATCGGGCGGCTGTCCGATCGGGTTGCCGCTCGATCGGGCGAACCTCGTTCCCTTAACCATTCTGTAAAATTTTCTAAGTTTAACGATGACGGCATGGTACGTATTGGGATAATGGTAAACTCATCGTTGCATAGCCGTTCTGATTGGGTGGGAACCACCCCAATCCGATTAGTTACTGTCCGTGATAACGTTTATGTCAAACTCCGTATTCCGACCATCATTCTCTGGTGGAAATCCATCCTTAAGCCGACTCTAGACCAATAGTCAAGTCTATAGTCCGTTTAGGACCGGATCTCACCATTTTAGAGTAAAAGTTGAAGAAAAAGATGAAGAAATTTAAGTTTTTATTATGAAAATACTTAGATTTAGCTTAGATTTAGAGATAGATACATGGAATCTCTTAGATCTTAGCTAGATCTCACCAAGAATGACCTCATATAATAGTTTGTACAAACCATCATGATGACATCATCCTTAAGATCTCAGATCTGAGAGATTTCACGGTGAAAAGTGTGATTTCAAAGGTGAATTACGTAGGGAATGAAGTGCAGATAAAGAAAGTACAAGAATCTAGCTTGAAACGTACCGAAATAGCCAAGAAGTGGAGAAAATGTAGTGTGCGTGTGTCTGGTCGAACAGGGCTATCACATCAGGGAATAAAGTGATGTGACAGGCCTATTTATAGTGAGGAAGGGACTTGAGGAGGTGTAGTTTGGATAGGGTGATGGCCCGTTCGGGTGGTCTTCCGATCGGGTGGTCATCCGATCGGGTGGCAATCCGATCGGGTTGCAATCCGATCGGATTGTCACTCTGGCCAATCCAACCTTGCCGCATTCCCGACTTTGATTCGTTTTGCGAGTTAGATTAAGCGTTGTATATTATGGAGTAATAAAGTAACTAGATTACATCATAGACACCAAAAGTTTACAAGATTAATAGATTCCGCCAGCGACAAGGCTCCAGTCTCTTGTTCAACCAAGAATCAAGTTTCACGAGTCTAAGGAGTCAAGCACCAAATAGATTTAGACATTCCAAACATAGATTTAGACATTCCAACATAGATTTAGGCATTCCAACATAGATTTAGACATTTCAAATATAGAGTTAGGCATTCCAAGCATAGATTTAGGCATTTCAAGCATGCAACGTAGACTTCTTCATAGATTAGGGCTAAAATGACAAATAAACAAACTTCAGGGACTAATCTTGACAAAATCTTAAAGTTTAAGGACACTGGGCGTTACAGTCTCCCCTCCTTTAGGAGATTTCGTCCCCGAAATCTTAGATGAAGACTGCTCGAAGAGCTGCGGATACTTGGCCTTCATATCACTTTTCAACTCCCAAGTGAATTCGACACCACGCTTTCCTTCCCATCGAACCTTAACAATGGGAATTTTGCTGCCCCTTAGAGGCTTGACAGCTTGATCCATGATTTCAACCAGTTTCTCCACAAATTGGACAGCTTCATTTATTTGCAAGTCTTCAAGGTGAACCTGCAGTTCCTCGTCGGGTAGGCATTTACGAAGATTAGACACGTGGAACACCGGGTGCACATTGTTTAATTCTTGTGGCAATTCGAGTCTGTACGCCACCTTGCCAAACCTCTCAATTATCACGAAAGGACCTACACAGCGGGGAGCGAGCTTTCCTTTTTTTACCAAAACGAATCACTCCCTTCTAGGGAGATACCTTGAGTAGAACTCGGTCACCAACAGCAAATTCTAGAGGCTTGCGCCTTTTATCAGTATAGCTCTTTTTTCTGCTTCTAGCCTTGATCAAGTTATCACGGATTTGAAGAATCTTATCCGTCGTTTCTTGAATAATCTCAGGGCCAGTGAACTGCTTTTCCCTAACCTCATGCCAGCTGAGTGGCGATCGGCATTTTCGTCCATACAAAGCTTCGAAAGGGGCCATCTGAATACTGGAATGATAGCTATTGTTGTACGAGAATTCTATCAATGGTAAATGTACATCCCAGTTACCACCAATGTCGATGACATAAGAACGGAGCATGTCCTCTAGGGTTTGAATAGTACGCTCGGCCTGTCCATCCGTCTGAGGATGAAAGGCCGTGCTAAGATTCAAGTGCGAACCCATAGCGGACTGAAATGTTTGCCAAAGATGTGAAGTAAAACGACCATCACGGTCAGAGATTATGTCAAGAGGAATTCCATGACGGCATATAATCTTGTCGGTATAGATCCTAGCAAGTTTCTCCACTTTATAATCTTCGCGAATAGGAAGAAAGTGGGCTGATTTAGTCAGATGGTCAATAATCACCCAAATACGATCATGACCGGCGGGTGTACGGGGTAACTTAGTAATAAAGTCCATAGCAAGGCTATCCCACTTCCAAATGGGGATTTTAGGTTGCTCTAAAATTCCAGAGGGACGCTGATGTTCGGCTTTCACCTTCAGATAGGTGAGGCATTTTGAAACATACACAGCAATGTCCCTCTTCATGCCAGGCCACCAATAAGTCATACGCAGATCCTTGTACATCTTATCAGCGCCTGGATGAATAGAGTAACGAGATTTGTGAGTCTCCTTCATAATGAGCTCACAGAGATTATCACGATCTGGCACCCAGATGCGATTTAGGTAATACTACAGTCCATTAGGTTTAGTTTCAAGCTGATCAATCCTAGCGCCATGGATTTCTTCTTCTAGACTTCCTTCATTTGCTGATGAATACTGGGCGCCACGAATACATGCATGGAGATCATTATAGACACGAATAGCATTCACATGGGTTTTGCGACTAAGAGCATCGGCCAGTACATTCGCCTTGCCAGGATGGTAGCGAATTTCGCAGTCGTAGTCGTTAAGCAATTCCACCCAACGTCTATGTCGTATGTTCAGCTCTTTTTGGTCAAAGATATGTTGAAGACTTCTATGGTCAGTGAAAACCACGCACTTAGTACCATACAAGTAGTGTCGCCATATCTTTAACGGAAACACAACTGCACCAAGCTCCAGATCGTGAGTAGTATAGTTTTTCTCATGCACCTTGCGTTTTCGAGAAGCATAAGCAATAACCTTGTCCCGCTGCATGAGCACACAGCCCAATCTGTGACAACCTGGGTCACTGTGACCATCAAACAAATACCGAGCCAATGAAATATTGTATTTCTTACTTGGGATTTGTAAAAATATGTGTATCGTTTACACATATCAACTCTTGTTCAATTTCAAACTCTAGATCACTTTCTGGAAGGTTATACGCGCACCGATGCGTAAATATAACCAGTTTAATGCAACAAACACTCCGGAATAGTGACATAGGCTTAACATACCTTAAATAACCTTTACATAACTTAGAAATAAGTTTTGAAGGCTTTGGTATGACAAAAACAAGCAAATTCGCTTACAGGGACTAAACTTGACAAACTGCGAAAGTATGCCAATTTGAACTGTAACAGACATTCCGGAACATGACCATAAGTTAAACATACCATATATATCCTTTACATAGCTTAGAAATAGGCTTTGAGGGGTTCGGTGTGCTAAAATAAACTTTTGGGTCATTCAGGGACTAAAAGTGTCAAAAAGTGCACAAGTTTGCATTTTCGCGCATAACTTACGTTCTGAATACATCCGGACATCCAAAAATTTATTTAAGCATGACTATATTATATTTTAGTGTTCGCCATAAGAAAAATCCATTCGTCGCGTCATTTGGATCGTTTTTCGCGCTTATGCGCATTCCGTCGTAATTAAGCGAACATCGCGATCGTACGACCAAACGAACCGACATCCGACATATTTTTGAGCATGTTTTGAGTTCCCTATACTTTAACTTCATTTTAGAGCCTTGAAATGAGGTTAACGGGGTTCAAACGCATCGAAAAAGGCCTTAAACACGTGCAGGGACCATTTCTGCCACTTTTGAAACATTTCTGAAACAGGGGGGTGCTAGCGTAGCGCGACTGCATAGTGCCTTTGCACTAGCGCTACGCGACTGCCTAACCTGACCAGATTAAGTGTATTTGCAATCAGATTTCAACTGATTAATCCTCACCCACATGTTTCCAATTGTCTAGTCATGTGATAAGGATGGAATTTTAGTCACCATAAGGTCCCGACACATGTACGGGCAAGATCATGGCACGTTTTCCTTGAAACGATCTTAACGGTGGACCGAATACTATAAATACCCCATGCCCCCCATTGCATAACTTACAAGAATTCTGATTTGAGAAACTCTAAGTTGAAACCATTGTTTCATACCTGAGATTCTTGGATCGGGATTAGCATTCGGGGACCCTGGGTTAGTATTCTTTCGTTCTTTTCCTTATTTTATTGCTTTTCGAGTCTTTCGAGTCTGAAAGTCAAACTTTGTTTGACTTTCTGCGTTGACAAGTTATGGTCAATGCGAAGTTCGTTTGAACTTCGCAACGTGATTGTAATCACGATGGTTATAGTCCTTTGGGACTATGCCTACTGATTACCACGTTGTCTAGGGTCGTAGGGTAAGCGATCTAATAAATCGCTTATACCTCGAACCCGACCCATTTGGTCGATCATTAGGATCCGACCAAATACATTAGGTGACCATAGTAGATAGGGAATAACCTTCCGAGGTTATACCTTATGGTCACGACGTTTAAATAGTTGTATGATAGGTAGTTTATATGCCTTAGGTAAATTACCAGAATACCCTTTTCATGTATAATTGGTAATTAAGCATATGTAACCTAAACTTTTGTCACATAACTGATTATGTAACATGTTTAGGCATATAACACTTGTCATAGGACTAGTTAGGCGGTCCGAACGCGTTTCACGCGAACGACGCGTTAAAGTAGCATAAGCTACCTAAACGGGTCGTAATGGGTCGTAAACACTTAGGTTAAGTTTCATTTAGTATGTAGGCCTTGTTAAACCATATCACATGAGTTCCTACACTCATTTGGTTTACAAACCCTCATGCTACCCAATCTTCCGATTTAGGTCCGGTTTATTAACATAGTTACCTATATTAGGTGCCGTTTGATATCCGTGATCTCTAGCTTTGTTTGGTTGTTACTCAAGGACTACTGAGCAATCTCAAGTGAGTACATAGACCCCTCTTTTACTGTTTTCCAAACTGTTTTGGGGTGAAACACATGTGCCTACTTGTTACTTTCATGCTTTCCTGTTTTAACATCATATACTGCTATGTTCGTTAGTACATTATAGTACATGATTTCATTGTGTTTATGCTAGGTGTGTCCATTGTGTGCATTACTTAGTACATCGTTTTACATGACATTTTGACATAGACATTTGACATAGACATTTCGACATAGACATTTTAACATGATTGACATTTGATCATGCATTTCCCACAAAACATAACTTTGATTTAAACTAAGTTTTATTTCAATACTTTGTTTTGTGCATTTCACCTATGGTTTAGTTGATGCATTTTCACTAGCCATACATATCATTTTGGTTACACATTACATGGTTTACATTTGGCACAGAAACACTCTTGACATTCGTTATACATTATATGATTTACATTTTGACGTAAACATTTTAACATATTATTTCAATACATTTTGGCAAATGGTTTAAACATAGACATATTACATTGTTGGTTTGGTTTGATTAAATGATTAAGTAACGATGCGTGTGTAATATGATACAAGCATGGTGGATACGCCGCTGGTACTTCCTATATATAAGTGTTTGTATGGTATCACATATTGTAGCGTTATTTGAATCATTTCAGTTTGATACATATAACATTTTATACAAATAACATACTTTTCACAATACATTGTTTTTCAAACAACTTAACTTATACAAACTCATTTTACATGGTTATTCATTTAACCATGTATTATTCTCTTACTTATACATATCATCTGAACTCATTGTTTTTCAAATGATTTACAAAACAAAGCAAATTACAAGGTTCATGACTAAACATTTTCTCAAACATAAGTCATGAAACCTATTTTCACAAAACCTATGTATCTCACCGGCATTTTTATGCTGACGTACCTATTTTCACATGTGTTTTTCAGGAGCTGTTGCATAAGATGATCAAGATACACATAGGCAGACTTGGGCTTTAGTGACAATAAAAGATGCAAGACTAGTTAATTATGTTGTATTTCTTTGTTTGTTAAGACATTGTAACACTTTTAATTAATATAACGAAACTTCAATTGCCATGGATTTGAAACATTAATTCTGTTACAACACTCCCCGATGTTTCCGCCACGTTTTGTATGTTCTACGTGGTCGGGGTGTGACAGAAAAGATGGTATCAGAGCCAATGGTTATAGGGAATTAGGTTATTAGTAATGCTTTGACCTAGTCTATAACCTTCTTAGGACCCTAACGCGAGTTTGCTTGCGTTTAGTCATAAAACAATACCGTCACCTATCCTTAGGCGACGACCACAACAAGAACATAAATTTCAAAACCGCTTTGAAAACTAATCATCTGTTCTAGGATGATTGATTACAAGGTTTTGAACCCTCTATTGTAAGGTTTTGAACCCTTTTGAGTTTTCAAAATCTCGTCAAAGTTTTGGGTCCTAAATAGTGTGAACACGTGCAAACTGGAAGGGTGAATGCCTGTATTCTGGGTTTTCTGTCTAGGCAAGCACTTCGTATACATCTCATCAGACGCGAGACCAGTTGTGCTTACCTGGGAATTCTTGGGATGAGTGTTCACTTATAGGCGAGCATGTCTTCGTGATACATTATTTTTGATCCATTTACTTTAATTCGGTCGCTGTGTGTCGTTTGTTGCTTTGTAGTAACAAACAAATGACCACTATCCTGGCTTTCATCAGATTTGTTCATCTCATTCTTTTCGTATAATTCTTTCACTCGTTTCCTTTCATGTTCTTCTCTTTTAGAATGCCTCCACGACGCGAAAATCCAGTATCTGTTGACGAGCTGGCAGCTGTCATTACACAGCAAATGACTGCTGCAATCCCGATCATCGTTGCCCAATGTCACCAAGCTATCAACAACAATAATGCTCTCTGCAACTTCAAGACGTTCAACTCGGCTAAGCCATCAAAGTTTTCTGGGTCTCAAGGAGCGACTGCACTTCTGCAATGGTTTGAGGGTCTAGAGAGCACCTTCAGGTATGTTCAATGTCCAAACGAGCGAAAGGTAGATTTTGCATCTAGTGTCTTCGAGAAACGAGCTTTGACATGGTGGAATGGTGTGGTGAGAGATAGGGGTGCCGAAGTGGCACTGGCCCAAACTTGGGAAGAACTTCGAGCACTGATGATGAAGGAATTCTGTCCTCGTCACGAGATCAGGGCATTGGAAAGGGAATTCGATGACCTTAAGCAAGACAGCGGCGAACATCGAGCATACACTGATCGATATGAGGAGCTGAGCCTGTTGTGTCCTACCATGGTTACGCCTTTGGATAAGGCGATCGAAAAGTACATTGATGGTCTCCCTGACTCAGTTCAAGACATTGTTACTGGTAGTAATCCCACTACGGTTAGGCAGGCCATTGAGCTATCTGCAACTCTGACTGAATCTCAGATCAGGAAACGTAAGCTTTTCCGGAAGGGTGACAAGAAACCAATCGAGGAATCAAAGACCATGGATGAGCAGACTGGATCCCTTGAGCGGTCAAAGAAGCAAAAGGCTTCTCAGAACTTCGCCATGGTCGCTCACAATGGTCAAGCCGTCCCCAACCAACCAGCTCAACCCCGTACTAGGAAGCCATACAATGGAACTTCACCCTTGTGCAACCGATGTGGCCTACATCATCATGCTAATGTGAAGTGCCGCGAATGCCAAATTTGTGGACTTAAAGGTCATATGGAAAAAGTTTGCGTTGCAGCAGTTGCACCGAATCAAGCCGACAACAAACCTGCTCGAGCTCGCTTTCCACCAGGTTCTTGCAACAAGTGTGGTAAGATGGGACATTTCCGAAGAAATTGCCCAAAGCTTGCTAATGCTAATCCAGCACAGAGATGAGCATCTGATCGACTAGAAGACAACACTCTTTAGAAATAATCATATCTTATGTATTATTTTCTTTTGTTGTCAAGGTCCATGAAACAGTTGTTATCATTGTTAATAAATAAATCTTTTTATTTACATTACAATGTATTTATGTGGTTGTATGCATAAACAACATATCCCCTATAATACCGACAATCGAGGAATCGTATTCCTTGAAAAGCAAACTATCCCCAAAATTCTTCCATGTTACAATCTCTTGCGTTTTCCACAAAGATCCTAAGTACCCGTCTCTTGCAAAGAAACGAAGTACAAGGTACAAGTTATAATTCTGTACGAATACCCCAAGTACCACTATAAATTCTTAATAGGGTACCCAAGGGTATTTCCGTATGTCCTAAATTATTGTGTACCTTAATTCGAATATTGCGTTTTTCCTGAAAAACGGAAATCGAATTTTTGGTTGATCATCCTATCTTCATGAATGGATTCTTGAAATGATTAAAGTGCCAAATAAAATCCACGAATTGGATTCCTGGTGTACTTTAAGTATCCGCGTCCAAGATAACAAATTAATAAACAAATTAAACAACTATGTGATTATGTGCTTATGTGTTTTCTTTTATGTTTTTGTGTAATCCAAGTTTTGTTATCCAAATCCTCGTAGAATCTTCCATATCTTTGTATAAGGAAATTCATAGTAGGATATCCAAAGGTACTATATTAAATCCTCAATGGGCTTCTACGTTGTAGTTAAGTCCCTCGGATTATATAGTACTACTCCATAATTAGACCCCTGAGTGGTCTAGGTAAACAGATTGATCAAAAAAATCTGGTTAGGAATATCATGTGATGATATAGCTGAAAGGACTCCTTGGTGGCCTAATTTAAAAGGATCCTTTGTCGATCTAATAAAAAGGACCCTATGGTAGTTTAGTCACACTCATCACAGGTTTGATTTTCCTCCCCTTTATATTACAAACAAATTGTGCGGACTATGCAAGGAATTGCATAATTATGGATGCATACATAATTATGAAATTCAGTGCACGAGAACCACAGCGAGTTTTGTCATGTGTCTAGAGTTCGTTCCGTTCATTTTTGTTTCTGAGGATGTAAAATGACTATTCCGTTCATTTTTGTTTCTGAAGATGTAAAATGACTATTCCGTTCATTTTTGTTTCTGAAGATGTAAAATGACTATTCCGTTCATTTTTGTTTCTGAGGATGTAAAATGACTATTCCGTTCATTTTTGTTTCTGAAGATGTAAAATGACTATTCCGTTCATTTTTGTTTCTGAGGATGTAAAATGACTATTCCGTTCATTTTTGTTTCTGAAGATGTAAAATGACTATTCCGTTCATTTTTGTTTCTGAGGATGTAAAATGACTATTCCGTTCATTTTTGTTTCTGAGGATGTAAAATGACTATTCCGTTCATTTTTGTTTCTGAGGATGTAAAATGACTATTCCGTTCATTTTTGTTTCTGAAGATGTAAAATGACTATTCCGTTCATTTTTGTTTCTGAGGATGTAAAATGACTATTCCGTTCATTTTTGTTTCTGAGGATGTAAAATGACTATTTCGTTCATTTTTGTTTCTGAGGATGTAAAATGACTATTCCGTTCATTTTTGTTTCTGAAGATGTAAAATGACTATTCCGTTCATTTTTGTTTCTGAAGATGTAAAATGACTATTCTGTTCATTTTTGTTTCTGAAGATGTAAAATGACTATTCTGTTCATTTTTGTTTCTGAAGATGTAAAATGATTATTCTGTTCATTTTTGTTTCTAAAGATGGAAAATGACTATTCTGTTCATTTTCATTTCTAAATAATTCCTGTTGAAAATAACTCCGTTCATTTTTCATTTCTGAAAAATGTTCGTTAAAGAGAAATTACAGGATTATGTCTTGTTTATCTTTGATGGTTATTTAACACAAAGTCACAAATAGACTCCTACGAATGAATTTCGGGACGAAATTTCCTAAAGTAGGGGAGACTGTGACAACCTGGGTCACTGTGACCATCAAACAAATACCGAGCCAATGAAATATTGTATTTCATACTTGGGATTTGTAAAAATATGTGTATCGTTTACACATATCAACTCTTGTTCAATTTCAAACTCTAGATCACTTTCTGGAAGGTTATACGCGCACCGATGCGTAAATATAACCAGTTTAATGCAACAAACACTCCGGAATAGTGACATAGGCTTAACATACCTTAAATAACCTTTACATAACTTAGAAATAAGTTTTGAAGGCTTTGGTATGACAAAAACAAGCAAATTCGCTTACAGGGACTAAACTTGACAAACTGCGAAAGTATGCCAATTTGAACTGTAACAGACATTCCGGAACATGACCATAAGTTAAACATACCATATATATCCTTTACATAGCTTATAAATAGGCTTTGAGGGGTTCGGTGTGCTAAAATAAACTTTTGGGTCATTCAGGGACTAAAAGTGTCAAAAAGTGCACAAGTTTGCATTTTCGCGCATAACTTACGTTCTGAATACATCCGGACATCCAAAAATTTATGTAAGCATGACTATATTATATTTTAGTGTTCGCCATAAGAAAAATCCATTCGTCGCGTCATTTGGATCGTTTTTCGCGCTTATGCGCATTCCGTCGTAATTAAGCGAACATCGCGATCGTACGACCAAACGAACCGACATCCGACATATTTTTTAGCATGTTTTGAGTTCCCTATACTTTAACTTCATTTTAGAGCCTTGAAATGAGGTTAACGGGGTTCAAACGCATCGAAAAAGGCCTTAAACACGTGCAGGGACCATTTCTGCCACTTTTGAAACATTTCTGAAACAGGGGGGTGCTAGCGTAGCGCGACTGCATAGTGCCTTTGCACTAGCGCTACACGACTGCCTAACCTGACCAGATTAAGTGTATTTGCAATCAGATTTCAGCTGATTAATCCTCACCCACATGTTTCCAATTGTCTAGTCATGTGATAAGGATGGAATTTTAGTCACCATAAGGTCCCGACACATGTACGGGCAAGATCATGGCACGTTTTCCTTGAAACGATCTTAACGGTGGACCGAATACTATAAATACCCCATGCCCCCCGTTGCATAACTTACAAGAATTCTGATTTGAGAAACTCTAAGTTGAAACCATTGTTTCATACCTGAGATTCTTGGATCGGGATTAGCATTCGGGGACCCTGGGTTAGTATTCTTTCGTTCTTTTCCTTATTTTATTGCTTTTCGAGTCTTTCGAGTCTGAAAGTCAAACTTTGTTTGACTTTCTGCATTGACAAGTTATGGTCAATGCGAAGTTCGTTTGAACTTCGCAACGTGATTGTAATCACGATGGTTATAGTCCTTTGGGACTATGCCTACTGATTACCACGTTGTCTAGGGTCGTAGGGTAAGCGATCTAATAAATCGCTTATACCTCGAACCCGACCCATTTGGTCGATCATTAGGATCCGACCAAATACATTAGGTGACCATAGTAGATAGGGAATAACCTTCCGAGGTTATACCTTATGGTCACGACGTTTAAATAGTTGTATGATAGGTAGTTTATATGCCTTAGGTAAATTACCAGAATACCCTTTTCATGTATAATTGGTAATTAAGCATATGTAACCTAAACTTTTGTCACATAACTGATTATGTAACATGTTTAGGCATATAACACTTGTCATAGGACTAGTTAGGCGGTCCGAACGCGTTTCACGCGAACGACGCGTTAAAGTAGCATAAGCTACCTAAACGGGTCGTAATGGGTCGTAAACACTTAGGTTAAGTTTCATTTAGTATGTAGGCCTTGTTAAACCATATCACATGAGTTCCTACACTCATTTGGTTTACAAACCCTCATGCTACCCAATCTTCCGATTTAGGTCCGGTTTATTAACATAGTTACCTATATTAGGTGCCGTTTGATATCCGTGATCTCTAGCTTTGTTTGGTTGTTACTCAAGGACTACTGAGCAATCTCAAGTGAGTACATAGACCCCTCTTTTACTGTTTTCCAAACTGTTTTGGGGTGAAACACATGTGCCTACTTGTTACTTTCATGCTTTCCTGTTTTAACATCATATACTGCTATGTTCGTTAGTACATTATAGTACATGATTTCATTGTGTTTATGCTAGGTGTGTCCATTGTGTGCATTACTTAGTACATCGTTTTACATGACATTTTGACATAGACATTTGACATAGACATTTCGACATAGACATTTTAACATGATTGACATTTGATCATGCATTTCCCACAAAACATAACTTTGATTTAAACTAAGTTTTATTTCAATACTTTGTTTTGTGCATTTCACCTATGGTTTAGTTGATGCATTTTCACTAGCCATACATATCATTTTGGTTACACATTACATGGTTTACATTTGGCACAGAAACACTCTTGACATTCGTTATACATTATATGATTTACATTTTGACGTAAACATTTTAACATATTATTGCAATACATTTTGGCAAATGGTTTAAACATAGACATATTACATTGTTGGTTTGGTTTGATTAAATGATTAAGTAACGATGCGTGTGTAATATGATACAAGCATGGTGGATACGCCGCTGGTACTTCCTATATATAAGTGTTTGTATGGTATCACATATTGTAGCGTTATTTGAATCATTTCAGTTTGATACATATAACATTTTATACAAATAACATACTTTTCACAATACATTGTTTTTCAAACAACTTAACTTATACAAACTCATTTTACATGGTTATTCATTTAACCATGTATTATTCTCTTACTTATACATATCATCTGAACTCATTGTTTTTCAAATGATTTACAAGACAAAGCAAATTACAAGGTTCATGACTAAACATTTTCTCAAACATAAGTCATGAAACCTATTTTCACAAAACCTATGTATCTCACCGGCATTTTTATGCTGACGTACCTATTTTCACATGTGTTTTTCAGGAGCTGTTGCATAAGATGATCAAGATACACATAGGCAGACTTGGGCTTTAGTGACAATAAAAGATGCAAGACTAGTTAATTATGTTGTATTTCTTTGTTTGTTAAGACATTGTAACACTTTTAATTAATATAACGAAACTTCAATTGCCATGGATTTGAAACATTAATTCTGTTACAACACTCCCCGATGTTTCCGCCACATTTTGTATGTTCTACGTGGTCGGAGTGTGACACAATCCATGGTTCGAGGCATCGCAATATACCACGAAATCATCATTCCCATCAGGTAGAGTAAGTACAGGAGCGTTACACAAAAGCGTCTTAAGGGTTTGAAAGGATTCATCTTGTTCGGGACCCCAAACAAAAGGTTTCTCCTTCTGGGTTAGAGTAGTAAGGGGCACAGCGATTTTATAAAAATCTGCGATGAATCGGCGGTAATAACCCGCCAATCCCAGAAAGGAACGTATTTCGGATACAGACTTAGGCGTAATCCAATTCTTTACTGCCTCAATCTTAGAATGGTCAACATGAATACCCTGACTACTGACAATATGACCAAGAAACTGTACTTCATCAATCCAAAATTCACATTTAGAAAATTTAGCATACAGACGTTCACCACGTAAAAGTTCGAGCATAAGACGTAGATGGCGAGCATGATCTGCCTTAGACTTAGAATAAATAAGGATATCATCAATAAAGACTATAACAAAACGATCCAAATAGGGCTTACAAACTCGATTCATAAGGTCCATGAACACTGCAGGTGCGTTGGTCAAGCCAAAAGGCATGATTACGAACTCGTAGTGCCCATATGAAGTACGAAACGCCATCTTAGGAATATCATCTTCGAGAACACGCAACTGATGATATCCAGATCGAAGATCGATCTTAAAGAATCAGGACGCGCCTTGTAGTTGATCAAACAAATCATCAATACGAGGTAGGCGGTAACGATTCTTCACTGTCAGCATGTTAAGTTCACGGTAATCGATGCACATATGAAAAGAACCATCTTTCTTCTTGAAAAATAAAACGGGAGCACCCCACGGAGAGGTACTCGGACGAACAAAGCCCTTATCGAGTAATTCTTGTAGTTGGCTAGATAACTCTTGCATCTCGGAAGGTGCAAGACAATAAGGAGTCCTGGCGACAGGAGTCGCACCAAGTACGAGATCAATACGAAAGTCGACGGATCTAGGAGGAGGAAGACCAGGTAAATCCTCGGGGAAGACATCGGGGAAATCACACACAACTAGAACATCGTTTATGTTCTTCCCCTTGCTCTTTTGTTCCACCACATGGGCCAAAAAGGCAGGGTTCCGTTTACGTAAACTTCTGTTCGCTTGTGTGCATGACATCAGCCTTAGTTCTTTCGAAGGTCGGTCTCCATAGACGTTTAGAATATCACCGGATAGTAGAGGAAGACGAAGAAGCTTATCATGACAAACAATCTCGTCATGGTTCTTACGCAACCAATCCATACCGATAATGACATCAAAACTACCCAGACGCATGGGTATGAGATCAATAGAGAATACGTGATCGTTAAGAGTCAGGGAACAATCACGCATAATAGAATTAACAAGAATCGACTTACCATTGGCGACCTTAACAGAGAACGACTCTGGTAACTTAGAGCGTGTACAACTTATCAAAGGCTCAAATTCCACGGACACAAAGCTTTTATCGGCACCAGTATCAAATAGGATCAAATCATAAAGGTTATTAATGAGAAACATACCATTCACCACATTATTGTTGTTACGGGCCTGGTTAGCATTGAGATTGAATGCTCGTCCACGAGCAGCTGGCTGCTGGTCCTAGTTCAGTTGAGGACACTGGTTGCGGAGGTGAGTAGTATCCCCACACTTGTAGCATGCACGAATAGCATTGACTAGCTTTGGATTCGCGGAGGAGCTGGGAGAGCTGGTAGGGCTGCCTGAGCTGGGGCTTGTTGAACTTGCTGAGCTGGATTACCTTGGCGACAGTAGGGAGTCGTGTGACCATAGCGGTTGCAGTTGGTGCACAGACGACATGCAGAAGCAATAGGATGATGAAAGTTGCAAGTTGCACACTTGGGATAAGACCCAGTGTATTGCTTCTTCGCTTCGGGAGCAGCAGGGTTAGCAGCAGCAGGAGTAGGAGCAGGTTTTGCAGCAGGGTTAGCAGTAGGGACAATAGCATTACATCCCGAACCCTGGGATTTCCTCTTCTTGTTCTTGCTGCCACTTGGCTGCTGGGTAACTTGGTTAGCAGACTTTGAAGGAGCAGGGGTAGCAAACTGCTTGTCACGACCACGATTGTTGTTCAAGCTTGCGGATAGACGGTAGACTTCCTCAATAGTATCATGCTGAGCTACTTCAATGGAATCACGCATAGCAGGAGGTAGGCCGTTGAGGTACTTGGTTATCATCCGTTTAGGAGTCGAAACCAAGTGAGGGACGATAAGACTTAGCTGTTAAACCGGGTAGTATAAGCCAAGTTGTCATAACCAACTTGCTTCAAATGCCAAAACTCTTCTTCAAGTTTGAGTTGTTCATGAGGAGGGCAGAACTCGAGCATCATGAGTTCACGCACCTCAGCCCATGGAAGAGCATAGGCTTCTTCATTAGATTGGATATTCCTCTCATTCGACCACCACTCCAACGCTCTGCCCTGGAACATTCCCGTTGCACTCCTAGTTTTCAGATAATCTGGGCATTCGCTGTTAATGAAGGTAACTTCGATGTTGTCGAACCATTCGAGCATGGCAGTCACCCCATCACTGCCGGTGAAAGGCTTAGGGTTGCAAGAGATGAAATGTTTGTAGCTGAACTTTGTAGGCTTCTACTTTTCAGCCTTGGAGTCCACAGAGGATGGAGGGGTGTTTGATCCCTAGAGTTCAGAGACGATCTTTGGAACGACACGAGCTATCTGGTCGGCCATGAAAGACATCATCTTCTTCTGAGACTTCTCCCTAGATTCCCTGAGAGTGTCGGATAACTTTCGATAAGACATCCTAAAGATCCAATGAGAGGATCGTATAAGTTTAGATTAACATACTTTACCATAGGTTTATGCACGATAGACTAAGAATCTAGATTCACATAGATTTACATAGATACAGCAATCCAACGACCTTCGCATGGCGCTTTGTACGGAGCTTGGCAACAAGTCAGAAACGCTTATATATAGGAAGTACCAGCGGCGTATCCACCACGCTTCGGCACATTGCTTCTGCCCCGTACTCGGCGTCATGTTTCGCGTCGCAATTGCCAAACAACAACACTCCCATCATACACATGGATTAACTTGGTAGATTTTGATATCTTCAATCTCCACAACCCACGACCTTCACATGGCATGTTGTACGAAGCTTGGCAGTATGTCAGAAGCGCTTATATATAGGAAGTACCAGCGGCGTATCCACCACGCTTCGAACACAATACTTCCACCTCGTACTCGATGTCATGTTACATGTCATACCCCACATTCATCATAGATAAACATAGATTTTCATAGACTTCAATAGATTACGGTAGGCTTCAAATAGTCTATAATAAACCCAATAGACTTCAGTAGATTCGATAGACATTCAATAGATTGCCATAGACTTCAATAGACTTTCCATATACTTTTAATAGATTAATCATAGATTTAGTATCAACAATTCTCAACCAACGAAATCCCGTATGGCACGTATTACGAAAGTTTGGCAACATGACAGAAGCACTTATATATAGGAAGTACCAGCGGCGTATCCACCATGCTTCGATCACGCCACTTCCCCCTCATCATCGGTGTGATACTTCGCCAACCACAACATTAGGCTAATCAAAATAGATTAAATAACATAGATTGACCCAACTAATCCACATAGATTAACCAATAGGTTTACATCATGGATTAACCCGAATAGATTTCACAACTTCAAACCGAGCCTACAAAACTACGAACTTCACTTAGTGCGTTGTACGAAGGTTTGGTAGTATGCTAGAAACACTTATATATAGGAAGTACCAGCGGCGTATCCACCATGTTTCGGACATGCCACTTTCTCCCTCGTCTTCGGCGCTAGGCTACATTTCATATGTTGTTTCTCAATCCACATATACGTAGTTTACACATAGATTTCACTAGAATACTCGATAGACTTCACATAGATTTCACATATGGTACACAAATAGGCCTTCCATAGTTTTAGAATTCAACAACAGACACTAAGTTTCGCATGCCACTTGGTACGAAAGTTGGTAATGTGCCAGAAACACTTATATATAGGAAGTACCAGCGGCGTATCCACCATGTTTCGGACATGTCACTTTACCCTCGTATTCCATGCCATGTTACGTCTAGTGCCTTACAAACACATTATCACATTGATTGATCAATTAGGGTAAACCTTCGTAAATTTAGTTAGATCTGAGATCAGGATTAACGTTTTAGGTTGCGGACACACGTGTGAGTAGTGTAAAAGTATGCCAAATTGAACGAAGATTCGACCTATAAAAAAACCACATACATAAAAATCGACCTATAAGACATAGGATTGTTCCGGGTAGAGGAACGGCGACTAACCAAAGTGAATCGAACCCCTTTCAAATTGAGGTAGCGTGTCTTGACTTACTTGGACAAATACGTCATCGATGTTAGGCCTACGATATTCGTCCTTTTAGTCATTCCACGTTCCTAATTGATTGGAAGTTACGAGACTTTGGCGAGGCATAAAATCAAGGAGTGGGACTAGTTATCAAGATCTGAGTTTCACCTCTAACTTGACAACATCGTACCCTAAATAGCGTTGGTACTTATCCGCAGACAAGACCTACTAGAATTATGTGGAGATTTTACCATCAAGGTTCGGATGTCACTCCTGACTTGAGAGCAAATCTCGTGCAAAATACAAACACTGAGTAACAGTGTTTTCAAAATATAAAGTGTGCATTGTGTTAGCCTTAGGAAAGGCATGTAAGTTTAACAGAAATATATGCTGCTAGGAGGCAGATACGGTAGAATGCATAAGTCTTAAACAACAAATAAGAGTCAACTTCCTAGAACTATAGACTAGGGTAAGTATTCCTACTTATCCTAATTCCCTATAGTTATGGCTCTGATACCAATCTGTCACACCCCAACCGATGGCGGAAACATCGGGGCGCGAGCACTAAGCGTAAAGATTGCTCATGAGATTCCATAACACTAGATATTCCAATAGAATTAAAATTGATTTCATAGCCTTTGTCTAAAACATCAATCACAAATAACAAGTATCCAAAACATATCAAACGTTGTTCAAATTGTTCAAATAGCTAGATTAACTAAGTGACGTTTCTAGGCATCTCCTAGCTTGATTTCCATGTTCCATCGCAACCTATCAGCCTGCAACATGTAGTAAAATATCAATACAAAAGTATTGGGGAGTATACAAGTTTGATAATAGAATAATAGATAAAAAACAACTCATATCCACAATGTAAGCAATAAAAATAGTTTCAGCCGTGCTAGTGTCGCAGTCCATGCAGTGATAGCCCAAGTATCCCAATGCTTTAGTGTTTACCCAACACTCAAGGTAAACTAGAATCCTCCTAACAATACCCCCCAAGAATAATGGGAGAGGTAAACCCCCTATAGCGCTACTATTGTTAAGGCGGAACTACACACACTTGATTAAACGTCACATAGCACAAATAGAATGCTAGAATGCACAAGTTTCACATACACATAGGATAGAGTTTAGTTTGCAAAGATTCAAGTTTATATAGAATACATGTTACACCCCAAAGTTTAAAAGCAAAAAGGGGATCGAGTATACTCACAGTGATTGCTTAACAGTCGCAACTGTTATTGGATCAAAGGGAGCTCTTTTAGAATAAGCCAGATTAGATTACAATAGGATAAGAGTCGGGCAGAATAATGGATTTATAAAGTATTGGGAACTATCACTGGATCGGACGGCTGTCCGATCGGATGACCACCCGAACGGGCCACCACCCTATCCAAACTACATCGCCTCAAGTCCCTTCCTCACTATAAATAGGCCTGTCACATCACTTTATTCCCTGATGTAACAGCCATGTTCGACAAGACGCACGCACACTACATTTTCTCCACTTCTTGGCGATTTCGGTACGTTTCAAGCAAGATTATTGTACTTTCTTGATCTACACTTCATTCCCTACGTGATTCACCTTTGAAATCACACTTTTCATCGTGAAATCTCTCAGATTTGAGATCTTAAGGATGATGTCATCATGATGGTTTGTACAAACTATCATATGAGGTCATTCTTGGTGAGATCTAGCTAAGATCTAAGAGATTCCATGTATCTATCTCTACATCTAAGTATTTTTATAATAAAAACTTAAGTTTCTTCATCTTTTTCTTCAACTTTTACTCTAAAATGGTGAGATCCGGTCCTGAACGGACTATAGACTTGACTATTGGTCTAGAGTCGGCTTAAGGATGGATTTCCACCGGAGAATGATGGCCAGAATACGGAGTTTGACATAAACGTTATCACGGACAGTAACTGATCGGATTGGGGTGGTTCCCACCCGATCAGAACGGCTGTGCAACGATGAGTTTACCATTGTCCCAACATGTACCATGTCGTCATCGTTAAACTTAGAAAATTTTACAGAATGGTTAAGGGAACGAGGTTCGCTCGATCGAGCGGCAACCCGATCGGACAGCTGTCTGATCGGACTGCCACCCGATTGAGTGACACTTGCCTTATAACCTTTGAACTTTGAAACCTCCCAACACTTAGTCATTCATTTCATGCTAAGTCACCCGGTCGACTGGCAATCCGATCGGATAGCCATCCGATCGGACAGCCATCCGATCCAGTGACAGTTCCCAATACTTTATACAATCCCGTTATTCTGCCCGACTCTTATCCTATTGTAATCTAATCAGGCTAATTCTAAAAGAGCTCCCTTTTATCTAATAACAGTTGCGACTGTTAAGCAATCACTGTGAGTATACTCGATCCCCTTTTTGCTTTTAAACTTTGGGGTGTAACATGTATTCTATATAAACTTGAATCTTTGCAAACTAAACTCTATCCTATGTGTATGTGAAACTTGTGCATTCTAGCATTCTATTTGTGCTATGTGACGTTTAATCCAGGGTGTGTAGTTCCGCCTTACAATAGTAGCGCTATAGGGGGTGCACCTCTCCCATTATTCTCGGGGGGTATTGTTAGGAGGATTCTAGTTTACCTTGAGTCTTGGGTAAACACTAAAGCATTGGGATACTTGGGCTATCACTGCGTGGACTGCGACACTAGCACGACTGAAACTATTTTTATTGCTTACATTGTGGATATGAGTTGTTTTTTTTTTATCTATTATTCTATTATCAAACTTGTATACTCGCCAATACTTTTGTATTGATATTTTACTACATGTTGCAGGCTGATAGGTTGCGATGGAACGTGGAAATCAAGCTAGGAGATGCCTAGAAATGTCACTTAGTTAATCTAGTTATTTGAACAATTTGAACAACGTTTGATATGTTTTGGATACTTGTTATTTGTGATCGATGTTTTAGACAAAGGCTATGAAACCAATTTTAATTCTATTGGAATATCTAGTGTTATGGAATCTCATGAGCAATCTGAACGCTTAGTGCTCGCGCCCCGATGTTTTCGCCATCGGTTGGGGTGTGACATAAACACACTCGGAAATTTAAATAGCATAATTCTCTGTAATTTGTGTTCCGTAAGAGTGACGAATAATAAGCGTTTAAACGTGCAGCAGTGCGGTGTGATGAAAATGTATTTAGTATAACATAACCCTTTCTTTATATCAAATCTCGAAATACAAAATGATTACAAATCGAAGCAAAAGCAACAGATAACAATCTGAAAAGTCGGGTTATTACATTCACCCCGACTTTTGGAAATTTCGTCCCGAAATTAAGCAGTAGACGTAACAAAGAGTTGCGGATATTTAGCTTTCATATCACTTTCGATTTCCCAAGTGAACTTGGTGCCGCGTTTACCTTCCCAGCGAACCTTCACTATGGGAATGCGAGAGTGTCGAAGTTTCTTGGTCTCTCGATCCATGATTTCTACTGGCTTTTCCACAAAGTGCAGAGTCTCGTTTACTTGCAAATCTTCGAGAGATACATGAAGGTCTTCTTCAGCTAGACACTTCTTGAGGTTCGAGACGTGGAAAGTCGGGTGTACGTTGCTGAGTTCAACCGGTAATTCAAGTCGATAGGCCACTTTACCAATTTTTTCCAGAATTTTAAAGGGACCCATGTATCGTGGTGTTAGTTTCCCTTTGTTGTCGAATCGGATCACCTCCTTCCAAGGTGAAACCTTTAGGAGTACGTGATCACCAACTTTGAACTCAAGGGGCTTACGGCGTTTATCGGCGTAGCTCTTTTGATGACTCTGAGCTTTCAGGAGATTGTCTCTTATCGGGAGGATTTTGTCAGTCGTTTCTTGTAGTAACTCAGGACCGGTAATCTGTGCGTCTCCAATCTCGTGCCATGCAATAGGCGATTGGCATTTTCTACCATATAATGCCTCAAAGGGTGCCATTTGAATACTAGCATGATAATTGTTATTGTACGAGAATTCTACTAAAGGTAGATGCGAATCCCATTTACCACAAAAATCTATGACGCACGAACGAAGCATGTCTTCAAGGGTGCTGATCGTACGCTCAGTCTGACCGTCGGTCTAAGGATGAAATGCGGTACTGAGATTGAGAGTCGTACTGAGTGCGGACTGGAATGTATCCCAGAGACTTGAGGTAAAACGACCATCGCGGTCAGAGATGATGTCACGAGGAGTCCCGTGTCGATAAATAACTTCATCGGTATAGATTCGTGCTAATCGTTCTACCTTAAAGTCTTCTCGTATCGGGATGAAGTGAGCGGATTTCATAAGACGATAAACGATAACCCAAATGCTATCGTGACCAGACGGCGTTTGATGGAGTTTGGTAATAAAGTCCATAGCAATACTTTTCCCGTTTCCAAGTCGGGATTTCAGGTTGTTCGAGCAAGTTAGGCATTTCGAGATATACAGAGCGATATCCTTTTTCATGCCCGGCCACCAATACCTGGAATGGAGGTCCTGGTACATCTTGTCGGCACCGGGGTGAATGGAATATCGAGATTTGTGGGCTTCAGTCAGCAATATCTCATGGAGATTATTGCGACTAGGAATCCAAATGTGGTCGAGATAGTAATAAATATCGTTTGATTTGGTTACTAACTGGGTTTCGGCACCACACTTCATTTCCTCTTTCAAGGTATTATCAATGAAGCAGGTGTGTTGGGCATCGCGAATTTGGGCTTCGAGATTATTCTGGGCTTGAATGTTACGAAAACTATACACATAGCTTCGCCGACTGAGAGCATCGGCTACGACGTTAGCCTTGCCAGGGTGGTAGCGGATCTCTCAATCATAGTCGTTGAGAAGTTTAACCCCTCGGCGCTGGCGCATGTTCAGTTCTTTCTGGTTTAAGATGTGTTGTAGGCTCTTATGGTCGGTGAAGACCGTACACTTTGTACCATAAAGGTAGTGTCGCCAAATCTTCAACGCAAAAACAACTGCACCGAGTTTGAGATCGTGGGTTGTGTAGTTCTTCTCGTGGACCTTTAGTTGTCGAGAAGCATACACGATAACCTTGTCTCGTTGCATAAGCACACAACCAAGACCTAGGTTAGAGGCATTGCAATAAACAACGAAATCGTCGTTTTCGTCGGGAAGAGTGAGAATAGGAGCATTGCAAAGCATACGCTTGAGAGTCTAAAAGGCTTCCTCTTGTTTGGAACCCTAAACAAAAGGTTTGTCCTTCTGAGTTAAAGTGGTAAGCGGTACGGCGATTTTAAAAAGTCGGCGATGAATCAGTGGTAGTAACCTTCCAATCCAAGGAATGAACGAATTTCGGATGGGGACTTCGGCGTAATCCAACTCTTAACTGCTTCAATCTTCGCGGGATCGACATGAATTCCTTGACTGTTAACGATGTGACCGAGGAATTGCACCTCCTCGAGCCAAAATTCACACTTGGAGAACTTGGCGTAGAGGCGATTTCCTTGAAGAAGTTCGAGAACTAAGCGAAGATGTTGCGCGTGCTCGGCTCTCGACTTCGAGTAGATAAGGATATCATCGATGAACACAATAACGAAACGATCTAAGAAGGGTTTGCACACATGGTTCATCAAGTCCATGAAGACCGTGGGTGCATTTGTGAGACCAAAAGGCATGACCATGAATTCATAATGGCCATAACGAGTACGGAAAGCGGTTTTAGGGATGTCTTGCTCTTGAATTCGCAACTGATGATAGCCAGCATGTAAATCGATCTTCGAGAAACATGTAGAGCCTTGGAGTTGATCAAATAAGTCATCGATTCGGGGTAGCGGGTATCGGTTCTTGATAGTAAGCTTGTTGAGTTCCCTATAATCTATGCACATTCGGAACGATCCATCCTTCTTTTTCACGAAAAGGATAGGTGCACCCCAAGGAGATGTGCTAGGGCGTATGAAGCCTTTATCAAGTAACTCCTGGAGTTGGCTAGAAAGTTCACGCATTTCGGACGGTGCGAGGCGATAAGGAGCTTTAGCAACGGGAGTTGCACCAGGGATGAGATCAATACGGAAATCGATATCGCGAGTAGGGGGTAGACCGGGTAAATCGTCAGGAAAGACATTAGGAAAATCACGAACCGCAAGTACTTCTTCCATCGTCTTCTTTTCCTCCTCCGCTACTACAATGTGGGCTAAGAAAGCCAAGTATTCCTTACGGAGATACTTGCTCGCTTGAACATACGACATAAGCTTCAACTCTTTCAAGGATACTTCGCCATAAACACACAATTGATCTGTTGGGTTTTACACATGTTTATCAAAGTATTTTATCCATATAAAATAAAAACGCAGCGGAAATAATTATTAAAAACATGTTACTTACAAGATATAAAACTCATTTTATATGTAAAACCCAATCCCGGATCCATATATGAACATGCATGCTATCAAAATAAAACACAACCATAGAGTGTTTAGAATACTACATTCGAAGGAGTAAAGGACATGAAGATGATGATGCTTCTTGAATGGTTGCCTTCAAGTGTAGAAGACCTCAAGCTTGTATACCCCAAGCCTTCCAACAAACACCTTAGTTTTAGCTAGGATTTGAACACTTGTGAACTCACTAAAACTTCCTTCTTGGAGCCAACCCTTGGCTGAAAATTCCACTAGGGAATATGAGAGTTCTTGGCACTTGAATTACAAACTTGAAAACCTCTTGAACCAACACTTGTTGGCCGAAATTTAGAGAAGAAATTCTCTAGTTTTTCTTTCAAGTTCATAAGTCTTGCAAGTTCTTTCATTTGACATCTTGGTATTTATAGAACCATGAGAGAGAATTGCCACCCACCTTGACCAATCATGTGCCAACTTACACATGCAAGTGCATGAAATGCTATTGGACAAAATTGCTTGGGAAGATCACCCAATCACAACCCATCTAACTTGTAAGACATGCATGTAGTGTGATTGGACCAAAATGGTCTTGGTTAGACCACCCAATCAAATCTTCTCTAGCACATGCATTTGCATGCATTTCTATTGGACTAAAATTTTAGGGAAGAACACCATGGGGGGGTGGCGGCCTTGCTTTATTTAAAAAACAATCTTTTAAATAATATAAGTCTTGTATTTTATAACTTTTATAAAATATAACATCATATGTTCACAAGACTTTATACAACTTTTATTAAGTTATTTAACCCATTAAATAACAAAATAAAATATTCTCTCAAAATAAATTATCCATATAATTTATTAGTTTGTCAAGTGCAATTATTTAGAAAACCAATTTCTAAATACTCTAAGTGTTAATATTCATTTGTTTGATCATATCACAAATAAATAATATAAGTGTTTGTCTAGCTTGTATTTGGGTATGACTCGACTTGGATCATAACGTACTAGCCACATCAATTTAATATGTGTCTTGGGCATACAGAGTCCAACAATCTCCCACTTGCACAAGATACATAGAAGATTGATGCAAGTAGTAAATGACGCCTAACTACGGTTTACTACCCCTAATACGTATGACTATATGTCCCATTCAATAACATCATCCCCTTCAAGTCCCTTACTTGAACATGATTTAGGTGAATCTATCATTTATCCTTTCGTTACAGATGTCATGTCAAATCCAGAGACATAGAGTGATCACTCTCTGTTGATTTAACTTTAGCAGGCCTTAGACATCTTACTCTCAACGAATAAGAGGAACAAATCCCATCTTGACTACATACGTCTCTCACAATCACCTTGTACCATACCTGAGCTTAGCCTTATGTACTGTCATATTACTAACAGCGAAGAAAAAGTCAAGGTATAATATTCGGTGAATATCAAGACCCAATATGCATCTCAGGTCAGAGGATACTATGATATTCTCCTTTACTCAAAATTTACTTATGATCAATCACAAATGATTCCATGTAGTAATATTTGAGAGCGAGTCAGTCCAATATTTGTATCCCACAAATATCTATGAACTTTGGCAGCAACACTTTGCTCTATATTCATACCTAATGAATATCTACCAATCCTAGTTCATAATAGTCTTACATTCATATTTGTTCCCACAAGTATGATCGACTATGTACATTTAGAATAAGTAACTTATTCACGGATTTAAACATGCTAAAATGGAACATAACTCAAACTACCATAAAGAGTTATAATAACAATTGTTCCAATATTCAAATACAAAATAGATCAAATCCAATCACTAGAATATCGAAGTCCTAAGGCACAAGTATGATCCTTTCATGCTTTGCCTGTACAAGGATCTTCGTGAGTGGATCCGCAATATTTTGATCAGTGTGAACTTTGCGAATACATATCTTTACCTTTTTCAACTTCATCCCTTATGTAGTTGAAATTCCGCTCAATGTGCTTAGTCTTTTTATATGCACGAGGTTCCTTGATTTGAGCAATCGCACCATCGTTATCACAAAGATCTCTTGGGGCCTTAATGGCAGGGACTACCCCTAGATCGGCAATAATTCAAGTGGCAGATCCATATGAATTATCTCAATCAATGAAGCGGCGATGTATTCTGATTATGTAGTGGACAATGCTACCCTGATTGTGATCGAGATCCATCTCGATCAGTTTGGAAACTCGTATCCATGTAACCTTTTACAACGAATTCCGAAACTCGCATCCCTGTAACCTTTTACAACGAGTTCCTTTTCCACCAGATCCATATATATTAGAAATATATCCTTAGTCCTTCTAAGGTATTTCAATATATATTTTTAACAGTCACCCAATGACCGTTATTCGCTGGTATCTACTCGTCATGCTTAAAGCGCATAACTTGTCCAGTCTAGTGCATATCATTACATACATAATGAATCCTATAGCTGACGCATATGGGATTCCTTTCATTCTTTCCTGCTCATCCTTTGAGCTTGGACATTGAAACGCACTCAATATTGTCCCCTCTTGAATAGGCACCAAACCTTTCATAGAGTTCTCCATCTTGAACCTTTTCAAGACTTTGTCAATGTATGCACTTTAGTTTAAACCTATCAATCGCCTTGATCTATCCCTATAGATCTTTATTCCCAAAATATAGGCGACTTCACCAAGATCCTTAATGGAAAAACTACTTCCAAGCTAGGTTTTTACACCTTCCATGGTTGGAATGTCATTTCCAAATAGTAGAATGTCATCGACATACAATATTAAGAAAGTGATGATGCTCCCACTAGCTTTCTTAAAACACAAGCTTTATCAACGTTCTTGATGAATCCATATGAATTATCTTTTCATCAAAACGGTAATTACAACTTCTTGATGCTTGTTTCAATCTATAGATTGAATTCTTTAACTTGTATACTTTGTCAGGATGTTTTGGATCGGCAAAACCTTCAGGCTGAACCATATAGACATCTTCCTCAAGATATCCATTTAGGAAAGCCGTTTTGACATCCATTTGCCAAATCTCATATTCATAATATGCAGGTATGGCAAATAATATCCTTATTGACTTTAGCATCGCTATAGGCGAGAAGGTCTCATTATAATCAACCCCTTGAGTTTGATTGAAACCATTTGTTATAAGTCTCGCTTTACAAGTATCCAAGTTACCATGCATTACGGTTTTCTTCCTGAAAACCCACTTACTTCCAACTACTTTGGAGTTAAGAGATGACACAACCAATTTCCATACTTGGTTGTCATACATGGATTGCATCTCTACGTTCATGGCTTCAAGCCACTTGTCATAATCGGATTTTGACATTGCATCATGGTATGTGGTTGATTCACCTGAATCTACCACGTAGCATCCATCCATGAAAATCCATATCTTTCAGGTGGACTACTAATTCTACCAGATCTTTGAACGTTTTGTGTGTATTGATCAACCACTTGATCATTTTTCAACAACCTCTTGTTGAGTGCTAGTATTAACCAAATGTGTATCGGCTTGTGGTTCTCGATCCTTATCAAGTTCCACTGTTCTACTAACTCCTTTCACAAGGAACTTAGATTTTAAAGCAACAAATACCTTTTGCTCTGTTGGATCATAGAAATATCCTATACCATCTTTAGGATATTCTACAAAGATAGACTTAGTGGATCGTACTTCCAATTTGTTTGGGGTGTATTGCTTCACATAAGCTTCACAACCCATACCTTTAAATATGATAATGATGGAGCCCTTCCATGCCATATTTCAAAAGGGTGTCATATCCACTTTCTTGGTTTTGGGCCATATTTAATATACGGACCACGGAGAGCAAAGCGTAACCCCAAAATGATAGAGATAATGCGCTCCTAGCCATCATAGATCGAACCATATCCAAATAGAGTTCGATTCCTCCTCTATTGGAACGAAGAACTTTGATTGAGTTGATTTTGTACTTCACCTTTTGAAGGCTTTGAACATTTCAAAACTTTAACTTTGTGTCTCAGCAAGTACACATAACCATAACTACTATAGTTGTCGGTAAAAGTAATGAAGTATCTTTCACCATTCCTAGTCATTGGCTTAAAAGGATCACATACATCCGAATGTATGATACCTAATAAATCTTTTGCCCTTTCCCACTAAAGGGTTTCTTAGTCATTTTACCTTGTAAACTAGATTCACATGTATCAAATGAATCAAGTTCATTTGTTTCCAAAAGACAATTCTTTCGAAGTGTTTACATGCGACATCTGTTTATATGACCAAGGCGATAATGCCAAAGATAGGTCTTACTCAAATCCATTTTGAGTTTCTTGGTGATTGCTTGGTACATTTAACTATCAAATGATGTATTATTATGAACCAATTCATAAATACCATTTGAAGGCATAGGTTTAAAGTAAAACATGTCATTCATCGATATAAATGTCAATGTTTGCAAACTTTAAGTCAAAACCATATTGTCTTGTAAGGGAAACTTGAATAATGTTCCTAGTCAAACTAGGAGCATTCAAGACGTTTTAAATCAATTTCCAAACCATTTGTAAGTTTCAAAATATAGTCACCTTTCTTGTAATGCTTATTTCTTTTGAACCTTTTGCAACAAATTGCAAACATGAGTTCCACATCCAGTATCTAATACCCATGTGTTTGAAGAAATAACATTAAGGTCAATATGTGTCATTAAGATTGTACCTGAGGTTTGCCCTGCATCCCTCTTAGTTTTCAACTCTTTGAGATAGGTTGGACAATTCCTATTTAAATGTCCTATCTCACCACACTCAAAGCATGGATCGTTCATGGCAACCTTTGCCTTCTTCTCTTTTGGTTTCGTTGGTTTCGCTTTAGTCTTTCTAATTATTTCCCTTTGAATTGCCCGTTTCCATTTTCAACATTTGCTTTGGTGTCGGGGTGATTCCCTTTCTAGTTGCCACCCTCATTGATCGTTAGAACGGATAAAACCCTTTTACCCATATTGAGCCTTTCAAGGTGATCAATGTGGATTTGTCATCTTAAAGACTTAAGATGAGACCGATTGGGTTTCCTCCATTCGACATGCATGAAACGCCCGAAGTGTTCAACCCTTGCATATTGTAGGAACATTTCCTTCAATTGGGTAATCATGTCGTATGCTCATGGTATTCAAAAAATCCTTTTGAATCTTGGGAATCATAATTCCTAACATGAGGCAAGAGGCTTGCATAGTATCCTCGATATACTTAATCCAATCGTTATAGGCATCTTTATCTTCCATAAGATGTTCATCGGGATTAGGATCGTTCAACACATAGGATATCTTTTCTTACTTGAGAACGATTCTTAAGTTTCGATATTAATCCATAAAGTGTTTTGATTGATACGATCCTTTTCAAGGATTGTTCTTAGTGATAGGTTTCGGACGATTTGGGTAATATTGTTAGCGGCCATCTACAAAATTTAACAATGTTCAATTTTAGTATTTTCGATATTATTATATTTTAATTATTAATACCCTTTTATGTCATAAAGACAATTAATAATTAAAATCTAGAATCCAACGTTACATTTAAATATTGGTTAGTTGACCTTTATCCATCTATTTAAATTAACAAGGTAGTCAACGTTTGACAATTGCAACCCTTTGCAACTTCTAGCCATATGGGATCGGTTAAACATCTTTATGTTTAGTTGGCATGTTTAATCCCATCAACACCTTTTGTTCGCCATGCTTTGGTGACCCTAAGTTCATGGTTTCCAAATCAAGTCATCCAACTTACACACACGTGTGAGTTTATACACATAAGTGGTTAGGTGACCTTTATCCCACAAACATGGTAAACCCACCTCGAATATACAAGTTCCCTCAAATGTGGTTAGGTGACCTTTATCCCACAATAAGAGTTCCCAAGTGATTCGAGTGTTGTATAAAAGGATGGTGTTTGACTTGTTTTATAAAAGTGATTTTGAGTTTTCAAAATTCTAGTTTAGAAAACTTTATGTACCATACATTTGCATGCATTCAAATCCTTGGTACTTTAGTGAAAATAAATTTTTAAGGTTCTTTTTAATAAAACCCATTTTATTATAAAATCATTAATTTTTTAATAACCTTTTATTAACCATTTTTAATGATCTTTTAAAGAACCAATTTTAAGCTTGTTGTTGATTATTAGTTTGTTAAGCATGCATATCCAAATATCATCCAAACAATAAAATAAGTAACCACACAAGCACAACATAGTTAACAATAGGTGCATAACCATAGCCAACTATTTTGACCACACTTGTTAGCCGAAACAAGTGTGCCAAAAGGTCCTTCTTAAAGGGTGAATATTGACACAAATAATGTGTCGTTGAACTCCCACTTGATCCCGCATCCAAATGCTTCAAGTCTCCCTCTTGTGTTGTGATTTCTCCACTTTCTTTGAGCTTCCAAAATGTACTTTAATTCAGCTCCAAACTCCTTTGGACTTCAAAAATGTGTTTTGGTTATCGGGCTAAAATCCCGTTAAGAACTATGAAGTCCTTTAGGCCCGAAATTAGCCAAAACCAAAACTGCATTTTTGTGTGCATCTTCTTTTACAAAATATATCCTAATACATTTTTTCTAGTAAAATAAAATGCACCTAATCTATTTATTTTACATACCAAATGAAAATAAATATATTACATATTTCACAAATGGAAGAACAAAGATAATTAATTATTACAACCCATTGAAATAATCAAATATAAATCACAAACACAAATATTCAACATATTCACACAAGGTCATGGCTAGGTTATGAACAACAAAATATATATATCCACATATATAAAATTCAAGAAGCAAAAATGGTTTCCTTTTTACAACCTACTTTTCGGTCAAGAATGAAAAAAACCGAAAAAGTGGGTTTTTGTCCAAACAAACAAATCATCCAAATGACATATTTTTCAAGATACTTTTATGCATGTATTAAAATAATCTTGAAAAAAAAGGATAACCATATATAAAATTTCGGCCATAGGGTTTTAACCAAACCCGAAACCCGAAACCCGAAAATTTCATATCCTATGAAGCATGCATTCATATAAGCGGCTCTGATACCACTGTTGGGTTTTACACATGTTTATCAAAGTATTTTATCCATATAAAATAAAAACGCAGCGGAAATAATTATTAAAAACATGTTACTTACAAAATATAAAACTCATTTTATATGTAAAACCCAATCCCGGATCCATATATGAACATGCATGCTATCAAAATAAAACACAACCATAGAGTGTTTAGAATACTACCTTCGAAGGAGTAAAGGACATGAAGATGATGATGCTTCTTGAATGGTTGCCTTCAAGTGTAGAAGACCTCAAGCTTGTATACCCCAAGCCTTCCAACAAACACCTTAGTTTTAGCTAGGATTTGAACACTTGTGAACTCACTAAAACTTCCTTCTTGGAGCCAACCCTTGGCTGAAAATTCCACTAGGGAATATGAGACTTCTTGGCACTTGAATTACAAACTTGAAAACCTCTTGAACCAACACTTGTTGGCCGAAATTTAGAGAAGAAATTCTCTAGTTTTTCTTTCAAGTTCATAAGTCATGCAAGTTCTTTCATTTGACATCTTGGTATTTATAGAACCATGAGAGAGAATTGCCACCCACCTTGACCAATCATGTGCCAACTTACACATGCAAGTGCATGAAATGCTATTGGACAAAATTTCTTGGGAAGATCACCCAATCACAACCCATCTAACTTGTAAGACATGCATGTAGTGTGATTGGACCAAAATGGTCTTGGTTAAACCACCAAATCAAATCTTCTCTAGCACATGCATTTGCATGCATTTCTATTGGACTAAAATTTTAGGGAAGAACACCATGGGGGGGTGGCGGCCTTGCTTTATTTAAAAAACAATCTTTTAAATAATATAAGTCTTGTATTTTATAACTTTTATAAAATATAACATCATATGTTAACAAGACTTTATACAACTTTTATTAAGTTATTTAACCCATTAAATAACAAAATAAAATATTCTCTCAAAATAAATTATCCATATAATTTATTAGTTTGTCAAGTGCAATTATTTAGAAAACCAATTTCTAAATAATCTAAGTGTTAATATTCATTTGTTTGATCATATCACAAATAAATAATATAAGTGTTTGTCTAGCTTGTATTTGGGTATGACTCGACTTGGATCATAACGTACTAGCCACATCAATTTAATATGTGTCTTGGGCATACAGAGTCCAACATGATCACCGTTTGAAAGAGAGAAACGAATCATCTTTTCGAAACAAACGACTTCGGCACGATTTTCATGAAGAAAATCCATGCCTACTATAACGTCAAAACTACCAAGCTACATAGGGATGAGATCGATAGGGAAGACGTGATTGTTAAGTTCGAGAGTATAATCACAGAGAACGGAGCTGACGGTGACGGTTCTTCCGGTGGCAACTTCTATGTCGAAAGTTGTTGGGAGGTTAGCGCGTTTACATTTTAGGAGCTTTTCGAATTCAAACGATAAAAAACAGTTATCGGCTCCAGTATCAAATAAGCAAGAAGCATAAATACCGTTAACAAGGAACGTACCATTGACAATGTTGTTTTCAGTCTGAGCCTGGCGGACGTTGATATTGAAGGTTCTTCCACGGGCTGCTTGCTGTTGCTGCTGCTGCTGTGATTGTTGTTGTTGTGGTGGTGGTTGCTGTTGCGGCTCTTGTTTCATCACACACTGTGGGCATATATTAGCAAAATGATTCAGGTCACCACAAGTGTAGCAAGTCCGAGCATTAGAAACTGGTGTTGGAACTGTTGGGTTAACCTGAGGAGCATGAGGTTGAGTTGGCGGTGCTGGAAGAGCTTGAGGAGCTTGCTGGCGAGGGCCTGAGTGGCAGTGAGTTGTAAAGTACCCATAGATGTTGCAATTAACACAGAAACGACAGTTCACCCCTGTCGGATGATGATAAGTGCAAGTAGGGCACAGAGGGTGAACACCAGTATACGCACGCTTAGCTGGCGGTGCGTTGGTAGTAGCAACTTGACGATTATGGTTGTTGGGCGGTGCTGAGACTACCGCGTTGTTTTTTCTATTGTTGTTCCTTCGCTTGCGACTTTGACGTGAGGACTTTGAAGCTTGAGATGCTGCAGAGTCGGTGCTTGGAGTTGCAGTTGCTTGATTGAGACTCTTGGTCGAGGTTTTGAAAGCTCCAGCCAAGACTCGCTTGTCGTTGATCTCGGCTGCGAGTTGGTAGGTTTCCTTGAAAGTAGTAGGTCTCACTGCTTGGACAAAATCAGCTACACAATCGAGAAGAGCAATAATATACTTCTTGATAGCCTTATCATGGGTGTCCACCTGACTGGGACAGATAATGCTTAATTGTTTGAAACAAGCGGTGAGACCAGCGTTATCATCTCTGTCTTGCTTGATCTTCCAGAACTCATTCTCCAGCTTTTGGACTTCGTTGGGAGGACAGAATTCCATCATCAAGAGCTCCCTGAGCTCCTCCCATATGAGACCATAAGCTGCATCATTACCGCGCCTGTTGCGCTCGGCGGTCCACCAATCAAGTGCCCTTGATTGAAAGACTCCAGTGGCGTTCACAGTGCGGAGATTCTCGGGGAATCCGCTTTGTCTGAAGGTAACTTCCATCGAGTCAAACCACTGAAACATTGCACTGGGTCCATCTTCGCCAGTAAAGTTTGTAGGACCACAGGCTTTGAACTATTTAAAGCTAAACGGGGCTTTAGGCGCATCATTCTTGGAATCAACAGAGGATGTGCTGCTGGCAGCATTGATTTCACTGATGATCTGGGGAATTACCTTGGCCACAATAGAGGCGATTCCTTTGTCAGCATTGTTCCTCTGAACATTTCGGCGAGTATGCGATCCAAAAGATGTCATTTGCGAAGGGTAAGTTCTGCAGATGTCATCTCAAGGGATTAGATGAGATTCGATTATATTAGGTTATGTTTGAAAAGCTTAGCGTTTCATACAACATATTTATTATTATTATGTAAGGCTCAGGAACACGTAGGCACATATTCACATAACCACATAGACACACAATCACGTAGTTGCACGTATACACATAAGCACGTATGAGCACATAATTCACATAGTCACATATTTTGCACGTATTCACCTACATATTTTGCACGTATTCACCTATCTTCCAAGTACGCGTAGCGCGAGCGAGAGTTGCGAGAGATAGCGAGTAGAGTAAGCGACGAGTTTAGCGTGTGAGGTTTCTTAGTTTGTTCGCGATTAGTTAGTGTTTTAGATTGCGAGGGTTGTGCGAGTTGTGTGTGTTTTGTAAGGCGAAGAGGGGAAAGCGAGAAATCGAAACCATAAATTGTAAATTTAAAACACATAAACATAAATAAATCGATGATGCGTAAAATAGGCAATTGCAGGCTCAAAATCGATAAAGTGTCCTGGGTGTTAGACATCGACCACCCAAAGTGATTCAACTCTCCATAACAAACTCGAGTACACGCTTTGGCCTAATAGACTATGCTCTCACTGCGTTGCGGCTACCGGCATCCATCCTTCTAGTTACTACATGACTCGAGTCATTGGAACAGCCGAGACTTTGGTGAGATTTCTAAAATCAAGGTAGGGAGTGGAACGGGTCATTAAGATGCGGGTTTCACCCCTAACTTAACAACTTCGCTCCTAAATACGGTTGAATCAACCACGAGATAGAGATGGAGATTCCCGTTGAGATATGGATTTCACTCCTAACTCAACGAAAGATTCCCGTGCTGAGAGTAAAATACGTGGAGTGAGTGATCTTATCGAGACTTCTTGGTTTTCACACCTAATCTCGACACAATCCCTCGGTTGTGTTATACGAGTGTTATCAAAACATGTGTATTGTGTTAGCCTTAGGAAAGGCAAAATGGTTTTCACCCGTAGGAAAAGTCTCCTTCGTACGAAGCTGTAGGTGTGGGTTCGTACGAAGGTGCAACATCTGAGTTCGTTCGAAGGTACATCAAGTAGGTTCGAATAAGAGTTTCAACATGTGGGTTCGTACGAAGCCCCAAGTGGGTTCGTACAGAGCTGGTTTGTTTGGTACTTCGACTATAGACTAGGTCTTTCTACACGACTCGACCTAATTCCTTATAGTTATGGCTTTGATACCAATCTGTCACACCCCAACCGATGGTGGAATCATCGTGTGACAACCGGTAATTTACGGCTCATAATTACGCGATTAACAGGCGATTAACACGATAATAAATAGTGTTTACGACGCTAATTAACTTAACCAGGCCCTTGGAGTGCCCAGGAACGTTTGTTCAGCTATACAGTACGCGTATGAAGATCCGCGTGTAATCTGCGGAACATCAAATGACAACGGACTGATACAGTACGAAATACTGACGACACCGACAAAAATGGATGTCACAGGAATATTTTTATGCTTATGAAGTTTGGGTTGCGAAAACGGATTCGTAGAGATTACGGGCCACTTACACATGAGACGGGCTTGTGGGCCCTGGGCCCAAGCCCAAAACCCACAAGCCTAAACATGCGCATAATATATTAGATCTTATTAAGATCTCTACAAAATATCTCCAAATCTCTACAAGATCTTCATGATCTTTAGAATTCTCTATAAAAAGATATAAGCTTAAGGGGTAAAACATTAACCTGAATGTAATTGGAATACATGACATACAATGAAAACCCACAAGACCCAAATTTGCTTATAAATAAGAACATATGGTTCTATTCCTTCTCAACCCACAAATAAATAAAACAAACACAGACATAAGTCTGCCTCTCTCTCACTCGATCTATACATATACAAGTAACAACACAACATACAAATCCCAGCTCACAACCCTCCTTCTTCACAAAGTCAAACTCTTCTCAGTCACCCTCCCTCCCTCTGATTTCAGTCCGGCGACAACCATGAGGAACCGGCGGCTGCCGGTGGTTCTCTCCGACGGGCGAGACACCCCCCCCCCCTTCTGTCTTCTGCTTATCGACAGCCACCACCAGATGGTGGTGGCGTGTGGCGGCTGCAACAGGAAGAAACGAAGAGAGAGAGAGAGAGCTGCGGAGAAGAGAGAGAGCTGCGGAGAGGAGAGAGAGAGAACCAGTGGAGCAGGCGGTCGGAGCCACGGACCGTCGGTCTTCGCCTATATCCGTTAAGTTTTCCGGTAAACCCCTCTCAACCCTCTTCTGTTATTTTGAAATCTTTTTGTTTCGAAAGTTATCGGCCGGTGATGCGGTTCCTATGTTCTCTTCTCCAATGATGCTAAAAATGATGATGGTGATAACCTGCTGTTAAACAGGATGATGACAATGACCTAATGTTAAAGATGATGGTGGGTATTCACGGTCACAACTCAGATTTCGTCTGATTCAGTTGTGGCTCGGGTTCGGGTCAGTGGCTTAAGTGTTCGGGCTTTATGTTTGGTCAGATCTGGTGTAACGGGTCTGATTCAGTCAACCTCAGGAGCGGTTCGGCCAACTCGGTGGAACCGAGTCAACCTGGTCAAACCCGGTCAACTCAGCTTTCGAGTCAACTCAACTCGGTCAATCTAGTTGACTCGGTCAACTCTGCATTTCGACGCGAAAGAAGTGGTAAAGAATTTTAGTGGCGCGAGTTATTTATGTCGTTTTAATAATTTTTATACGTGAACGAGCTCTCGAACCGAATGATAAAATCGTATATATAGTTTGCGGTTTCATATATTATCTTGTTTTATAACTTGAGTTATAAATATTTGTTTGAAAACTTGTTGAATCTTGATAAATAACGACAACTTGTGTTGTCGGGGGCGTCCAAAAACAGAGGAAACTCTGCCCGTTTTTCGAGAAAACCCGTAAAAGCAAAACATGTTTTATTGAAAAGCGACTTTTATGAGAACCAATATAAGTGTGTATATCACTTTCGACGACGCTTTATCACATACAAAAACGACAATTCTTTTATAAAATAAACATATTTTATATATTTATTTCAAGCCTCAAACAACTCGTATTCGTTTTACAAAATAAATATAGTTTACATATTTATTTCGAATACCATACAACGCGAATACTTTTATAAAATAAATATATTTTATATATTTATTTCAAACGCCAAGCAACTCATATTATTTCAAGAAATAAATATAACTATCGTATTTATTTCAAACGACATCAACACGAAAACGCTATTAAATAAATATAAGTTGTTATATTTATTTCAAAACGCCTAAACGACACATAGTTTAGTTACCATCGTTCATTTACCGTCATAACTTACAGACGAATCAGTCAATTAGCGATTCGGTAAAGCTCGATGACACGTAGTTAATTACTGCGTTTATTGGAAACTTATAAGATATTCCGTGTTAGGAATATTGTAGAATGCACGCTAGCGAGTCAAGTCTTGGAAACGACATCACAAAGTCGTATATAGCTAGCTTTACACAGGAATATTCAGGTGAGTTCATAACCCCACCTTTTATGGTTTTACATTTTTATAAATGTTTTCGGGGTGGAAAGACATGCACTTTTTGCAAAGCAAGAACTACATATTTCTAAACCATTTTACAAGCAAGTTTTAACTGACACAAATGGTTTACGAAAAGCTTATGTTTTATACCGGTTTTTCAAACAAGCGTATTTTTTCGAAATATGCATACACACGAGTTCTAGTTTTCTAAACTACGGGAAAATACAAGATACAAATCCTACAATTTTTATAAATGGTATGATAAAAATACAAGAAGCACACTTGGTGAGGACGAGTACCAAGTGTGATGAGAGATAAGAATACAAGAAGCACACTTGGTGAGGACGAGTACCAAGTGTGATGAGAGATAAGAATACGAGAAGCGCACTTGGTGAGGACTAGTACCAAGTATGATGCGTTATGAGAAATGATACGAGAAATCGTGTCACGGATAGGGTACATAAGCACCATTAATCAACAATATACCTAGACCGCAGAACAAAAGGTTAGATCTAACGGGTGCCGGGCAGCCACACTCTCGGTGAGGGCGAGTATCGAGTAGTGCTTTTGTGTCTCAGAATATGCCAACTAAATGCCTAAGGTTTGGTGACTTCCTATGTCGTGTCACATGTTAATGGCCTTGCAACCCATTAACAATCCTGATACTTACAGGAATACTTTATTTACATAAAATTCATACCATACTAAAACTTGATTAATACTTGAAGTACGTGGGGTACTCAAGAAAAACTTGAATTATACTTGAGTACGTGGGGTACTCAAGAAAACGGGAATTATACTTGAGTACGTGGGGTACTCAAGAAAATCTTGAATTATACTTGAGTACGTGGGGTACTCAAGAAAACGGGAATTATACTTGAGTACGTGGGGTACTCAAGAAAAACTTGAATTATACTTGAGTACGTGGGGTACTCAAGAAAACGGGAATTATACTTGAGTACGTGGGGTACACAAATACATGAGTACGTGGTGTACACATGAATACTTGATTTATATATGAAAACTTGATTTATACAAGATACATACCATGTTTTCATACAAAGTTTCGGTATAACATGACAAGAAAACGATTTTAAATTCGTTTTCTCAATAATACTTCAAAAACCGGTTATTCAAAAAGATTTATTTCAAATCTTTTACAAACAAACTATGAACTCGCTCAACTTTATGTTGACTTTTTCGCATGTTTCTTTCTCAGGTTGCATTTCTAAGACAAGGCACGGTTGGAATAGGAGAACCATGTGGAGTCGAGTACTTAGTGGGCGTTCAATTTCTAAAAGACTTAGCTTATTTGCTTCCGCTGTGCAATGAAGATACCAGTCCAGTCACGCCAATGCTCTGATATTTCGGGGTGTGACACATCGGGGCGCGGCACTAGGCGAATCAGATTGCTCAAGAGAATCCATAACAACTATTCATTACCAATATTTTAAAGGTTCATCATCCCATACTAACGAACAAATATTCGACAAACAATTATTACAAATAACAAGTTCTCATAAACAAAACATGATCCGACAACCTAGATTTTATTGTTGTGGGTTTCTAGACTTCCTATCTTGTTTCCAGCATAAAAATCCATCAACCTGTCACATACGTTAAAATAAAAGTCAATACATAAAGTAAAGGTGAGTACACAAGTTTGCATAGATATAGAATAAAAAGCGTTTACGCATAACCAGCATGTATGTTGGTGCATTTATGTCTATCGCCTCCGTCAATACGATTCGTAGCAAGAAACTGAAGAAAAAAACCTTTTAGTGTTATATTTAGAGTAAAAGGCAAGGTGACATTTATGTAATTAATGAGAACTTGCATTAAGCCCCTTGGCCTATAAATAGGAACCTAAGGTGTTATGTTTAGAACTTTTGCCACATTTGAGACTTGGAGAGCGTAGAAGCTAGAGAGAGAAAGTGGCAAGGTGATTCACGTTTCTTGTACGATTTCAGATCTTTCAATAGAATCACGTTTATAGTACGGTTCTTGTGTTCGGTCCACGCACGTGTACGGATTCCGCATGTCACACGTGTATTTCGCAATCGTTACGGAGTCGAAAACCGATCCTACAAGTGGTATCAGAGCAGGAGCTCGATTGCACGGATCAATCACACAAAATCGCACGAGATTTCATCATTTTCAGAGTCAAAATCACTTCAGATTTGTCAAAATTCTTACTCTACTCTTTTTCTTCACATTCTTGACTGAAAAACGCCAAATTAAATGAGATTTTACGGTTAAAAATCGTTGATTTTTTTATATGTTGTGCGAAATCAGTTGATCTAATAGCCTACAAAATTTCAGAACTTAATTCTAAGCGGTTTGTGAGATATTGAAGATTTTTGGTTCGAAAAAGTTCAAGATGTTAACTGTTGTTGTTGTTGTTATTCATGATGGTCACCGATCGGATGGCAATCCGATCGGATAACCATCCGATCCAAAGTTCACTCATACATATCACGTTTGACACTTAGCACATATTAATTTCTCATTTGATCTAAAAGTCAATTGTTCAGTCAATTTTTGTCAGACCAGTAAATTTAATCGGTCCAATTAAAAAGCATTCTCATTGAATAGTTGTCAGATGTGTTCGGCCATATAAGTTCATTATGTTTTTAAATCCAGAAGTGGTTCATCGATCGGATGGCTATCCGATCGGATAACCATCCGACACCTTTGGCATACTTTAAATCCTATCCAACACTTTAGCTTAGGTGTCAACTATCGGATCACCATCCAATCGAGCGGTGATCCGATCGACGAACCTTAATTTGTTTGACTATTTTTTTTCATTGAACTCTTAAAGTGACGGCCCATGTGAACATATTGATTCTATTGTCTGTCCATTAATCATTTCTTGGCCTAATTATAATAGAAAGTAATAGTGTGTCAGCCCACTAAATCAAACGGTCCAATAATACTTGAATGTTGACTGTTAAAAACAGATGACAGTCCATGTGAGTCATTAATTGCAATCGGTGTGCATGTGAAATTTATTACAATTGTCATCGAGAATCATGAGTCTGTGCATGTGAATAAATTCAGCGGCCCAATAGAATTTTGTTTAGTATTTTTGTTGTCGGCCATTTGTCTTAGGCAATAATCTTTGCATGTGATTTTTAATTGTTCTGCCATAGCATTTTGAGACACAATCTTCGAACTGCCACTCGATCGGATTACTATCCGATCCACGAGTATCTTGTTGGGTGTGTTAAAGGTCAAGTGTCGAGTGACTACTCGATCGGATCACCATCCGATCCTTTTCACACTTTCACATATTCACTTGTTGTGCAAATCATCGAACAGAATCCATACGGATTGCCATCCAATCCTAATATCCTTATTTGTTTGTTATAACAGGTTCAAGTGTCAGATCACTACTCGATCGGATCACCATCCGATCATCAATACAACAGGTCTAAGTGTCGGATCCCCACTCGATCGGATCACCATCCGATACTTTGTTGGTGTCACTCGATCGAATCACCATCCGATCCTCAACACATATTGTCCAAGTATCGGATCTCCACTCGATCGAATCACCATCCGACACCTAGCAGTCAATTGATTAGGGAGCCAATCGTCGGATAGTCACTCGATCGGATCACCATCCGATCCGTTGTCATCCGATCATTGTTATTCTGTTAACCTTCGTTGACCACACTCGATCGGATACCCATCCGATCCAACGGTTTGATAGTTTTTAAACTGATCCTTTTGTTTGCATGTTTGCAGGTGATTCAAGGTGATAAACAAGAAAACATCATGGGTGAAGAATTCTATAACACGTTCTACAATGCGTTCACGTCAGAATCTTCAGAAATGTTAACCGTTACACCAAAAACCATAACAAAAGCAATCAATGATAACATTAAACATGATAATTTCTACGGAACCCATTCAAAACCACCAAAGCTCGAAATTATTGAAGATTACACATGGTGGAAAGAACGATTCATCAACTGGACCAAAGCTTACATGCACGAGAGCTGGTTTTGTTTAGAGTTTGGATATGATAGACCTATCAATGACTAAGGCGAAGAAATCCCACTCAAGAGCTTAACCACTGATGACAAGAAAAACTTCTCATATGAACAGAGAATGATTGCTCTAATCCAACAGTCGATTAGAGATGACATTTTTGCATTAATTGAACATGACGGGTCATCAAAATCTGTTTGGGAAGCTTTAAGGATTAAGGCTGAGGGGGGTAAACAAATAAAGAAAAATAAAATTGCTTTGTTAAAGAAAGAGTTTGATTTGTTTGATAGTTTAAAAGGAGAGTCGATGAGGCAAATGATTGAGAGATTTTGCCATTTAAAAATTGAGCTTGATAGATTTGGAATCATAAAAACACGCGAGGAAATTATTGATAAAATCATTGAAGCATTACCACGAGTTGATCAGTGGCAAACGTTTGTTTTTATTTTGAAAAATGATGTGTTGTATGAAACAATTACTCTTGATGTGTTGATTGAAAAGATTGAAACTCATGAGCTTGAATTGCAGAAACAGAACAAGATGAGTAGCTCTTCGCATCAACAGAATGTCGGTCTTTACTACAAGGGCAGTGTACCTCAGGTGACTGTAAATGAATCACCAAAGACGGCATTCAGTGTTGAAAAGTCAAAAGAACCACAGAAAAGCACATCAAGTTACGATCCAGGATATCATTCATCGTCAACAACATCAAACTCTGAAGAACCTGAAGAGATTCTCTACAACATCGCTTTAAAGCTAAAGAAGTCTTCAACAATGAACATCAATGCTGCTAAACAACAAATGAGTCTTCTAGGATCAATTCTGGAATCTTACGAAGATCTGGTAGCTGGGAAAATTGGAAATTCCGAACTGACAAAGGAAGATTATGACCAGATCGATCCAGAAGAAATGGAACTCATTGATCTGAGATGGTGTTTGGCAAGCTGCATTCGAAGAGCTCAGCGGTTCATGGATATTACTGGGAGACAATCAATCTGTGGACCATCAACGATGCTAGGATTCGATAAATCAAAGGTGACATGCTTCAAATGCAAGCAAAATGGTCATTTTAAAAGAGAATGCAGAAACTCCGTTGTTGAAGAAGGAGCTAATCCGTTCAAAGAAGATTACTATCAAAAGGCGATCTATCACAAGAACAGACAGGAATCACCAAGGTTGAAACAAATTGAAGATAATCCTGAAAAGGAGAAATCAAGAGCTTGTGTTGTGATTCAAGATGATGAAGGGTTTGACTGGAGCGAATTTCTTCCAGAAGATGATCTTGTTGATGATCGGTTCACAGCTCATGGCAGAACTATATCATCAAACACACATCGTGCATTTGTTTCTGAGATAAAAGAGAAAACGAGAGAAGAGATTTTGAAAGAGAAAACTTACAGAGAAAGATGTATCGTTGGATACATAATTGAGGAGATGGAAATAGAGTATGAAGAAGCAAGAAGCAATAAAAGATGGGACAAGAAGCGAGAGTGTTATGTCAATAGCAATAGCGAACTAGTTGTTCATCCAAAAGAAGTGGTTTTTGATGACGTTCTTGTAGTAATTCCTCTATCCGGCGAGTACTACTCAAACGTTGAAAAAGATAAATACTATGAGAAAAAGTTGGATAAAATCATCAGAGATGCCATAACAGCAAGTCTGAAAAAAAGGGATGAAGAAAGAACGAAGAAAAATGTTGATGAGTTGGTGAATGATTTTAAAAAGGTAGCTGAAGAAGTGAAAGAAGAAGAAAAAGTAACAAAAGAAGTCGTTGATAAAGCCGTTACTGAAGAACAGCAAAATGAAGAAGATCTGAAGAAGAAAGGAGAAGCTGATGAGCAGCTTGAAAGTTTGGTTGAAGTGGATGGTGCTAATGGTGCTGGTGAGGAACAGAAGAAGAGTGAAGCTGATCAGACACAGACGGAAGCGAAAGCCAAAGTGCCAATCACAGAGGTAAAAATTGATACTGAAATCTTAAATGAAACTGTTGAACAGTGCAAGAAATGCATGGAAACATGCAGTGCTTGTACTGAAAAAGATGAAAACTTCAGAACAAGAGATCTTGAATTCACTAAAATCGAAGAAGTTTTCAAAAATAAATGCAAAGAGATGTTAGAAAACGAAAAATGTTTGAAAGATAATGATGAAAAGCTTACACAAAAATGCAAGAATTTAGAAAAAGAAAATGAGATTTTGAAAGAAAAGATTTCAAAAATTACAGAAGAATGTTTACAAAAAGAAAATGCATTTCAAGAAATGAAAAAGGAATACGATTCAATAAAACTTGCATATCATATCACAAAAGGATCATATGAAGACGTGAAAAGTCAAATGAAACTTGTTCAATCCAGACTGAAATATTGTTATGAAACAACTGATACGCTTAAGCGAAGGTATGAAATAAAGCAACAAGTTGTAAACTCTTATATTGAGGATGTTTCTATGCTAAAGCGTCAAATAGCTGATTTAGAACAAGATAACAACAAGTTACATAGTTATCACGCTTCATCATTTGTTCTTGAACGCATTTTCAATCTAAAACCGGATGGTAAAGATTCTGAGCAAAACAAGAAAGGAATTGGCTCAGAGTATCATCAGGTTCCACCACCGTTTGAGGAAAAATTCACATTCTATGATGACGAGAAGGTGGAAAAAGCTTTCAACATGGTTGATCAATTGCCAGATAACATTGACGTAACCTATTCCAAATCTGATGATTCTAGTGATTCAGAGGTGGTAGGTAAGGTCGTTGAAAGTGTCTTGAAAGAAGAGTCCGTTGAAACAGGTAAATCTGAATCACAGGATGAAAATGAAGGTAGTTTTCATGAAGGTTATCTGAAAAACTCAAAATCTGAGAAAAAATGCGAATGATGATTCAAAAGGATTGGTATATACCATGATTGGATCGGATAAATTATTCTCAGATCTTGAAGTCCCGATTCAGAATGTGATTTCAGAAAAGACTGACAAAGTTTTCAAGATGATTGAGATTGAAATGTCTGAGATTCCAAAGTTTGTTGGAAAGAGTCACAAAACTTTTTATAACAAACCTGGTTACAAAAGGAAAAACATGAAGGCTGGGTTGGGTTAAAAAAAGAAACAGAATTGGAAGAAAAATGAAACGCCAAATTATCAGACAAAGATGAATTTTGTTCACGGAACAAGTTCAGAAGAAGAGAAAGAACTCCAATTTAGACGTCAGTCTAATGAAGAGTTCTATGCTCAGAAAAAGCAACAACAACAGGTCAAAGATGTTTCCAAGAGAACATGCTTCAAATGTGATCAAACTGGACATCTTGCCCGCAAGTGTCCAAATCCAAAACCTGTTGGTGTTGAGACGAACAAGAAGTCTGATGATGTTGAAAAACAGAAATCTGAGGATGTGAAACAAAGGTCAACTATATTTGATTCAAAACAAACTTGGAGGTACAACACAAACAAGTTTGCTTCGAATCAAACTTGGAAATCAAACCCAAATAGGTTCGATTCAAGACATACCTGGAATTCTCATATACCCAGATTCAGAACAACACAAAGTTGGAAAACAACTGTCGATGCAACAAAACCAAACGAGTTTTGGAAACCAAAAGTTGTTGTTCAAAATCAAAATGTTCAAAATGAATCACGTTTTTACAAGAGAAGTGCTTCAAAAGGACAAGACTGGGTGGTTAAAACACAACCTAGTTCTGAGCAGAAAACTGATTCAATAAAAAAGGATGAAGTAAAAGATGAAAAGTTGTTTGCTCAAAACGATGTTAATTTTCCAAAGTTGAATGAATCTTATTGTGTTGAAATGCCTAAGGTCAAACAGACATGGGCTAATTTGTTTAAGTAATTGAAAACTTTGAATGTGCAGGTGCTTCCGAAGAAAACTGAATGTCATCTAGAGGAGTATCGGAGCAGCCTGGCACGAGAGGAGGAGGCTGTTGATCCCTGCAACTAAGAAACAGGGAGTTTGTTTGTTTTTGTACATAAATAAACAATATTTCAAAACTTTAAAATTTTAAAAATTAAAAAAAAAAACAAAAACAAAAATACGTTTTTTTATTTCATCAAAAATTTGAAAAATCAAAAATATGTTTGTTTTTAAATTGTCAAAAATTCAAAAATTTACAAAAATATGTTACTTGAATATGCCGAAACCCTCACGGCGGAACAAACATGATTAATTTCACAAGATTGAAAAACGGTTTTCAAACTGTAAAATATCAGTGTGTTGTAAATCATGGGGGTACATTATATTTTCTGCAAAACAGAGCATGAAAAGCAGAAAATGGATGGCGAGACAAAGCTATCAGTGTCAGGTTGTCAAATTTTCTTTAAATGGTTTTGAATTTTAGGGGGAGTAAGAAATTGTCAGAAAATCCAAAAACATTAGAAAATTTGAAAAAGCCAAAAACATGATAAAATTCAAAATGAGTTTTGTGTAAAAAGAGGAAATGATAGTACATCAGTAGACACTCATAGTACGCTAAAGAAGTGGAAAGTCAAATGTGATAAATGGTTTCACTGATGATATGCCAGTAGGTTTTTACACGCTTAGTAGATTGTTTTCTAGATATAAACCTAAATATCAATACTTACTTATCTCGTGGGGAACATCTCTCGGATATATGGGTAACCCCCGAAATCTTGTTTGAGAGATTGCCTGATTCTGAGATACTAGATCTTTATACTGTTTGATATCTGGGGTATTATACCTGGTCTTCTGATATTGCGGAAGCAATGGCCTAGACCTCGTATAATACTTTACGCGCTTTTAAAGCTTGCCCTCTGCATAAAAAATTGAAAAAAAATATCGAAAGATATGAATCAATTGCAGTTGAAGAAAAGATTCTCTAAAGGGAACACACCTAAAGTCGAGCCTTCATCTCTTTGACTGAACGGAAGTTCATACCTGAGCTCTCAAGGTCTCGCACTAACCCAGAGAACAGATATCAAATTGGTATACTCACCTGTAAGACTGAATCTAGGGAATTTTGATACGGGAGTAAATTTTTGAGGTGGGACACGCGAATAAGTTTAAGTCTTTAAAACACTAATTTCGTATCTCGAATCAATTGAACTTTGTGTGAAAATTTAAGTGGATCAGTATACTGACAATCTAAGTGAATCGTTTAGAACTTAAAGTGTTTAAAGCTCAACGGTGCTAGTGATTTGTCATAAACTGATATGATCCTCTGACGCGAACTCAAACAAAATATTGTCTGTAAATATTTCTTTACTGCTTAATGTTTCAGAAAAATACAAAAAGATTTTGATTCTACTTTAGTTTCGACAACTGATGTTTGAAGACTGAGTTTCAAAATCTAAGTATGCTGATCGTGTTTCTGAAAATAAAACAAGTTCATTAATTTGAAACTTGAAGTTTTTTTTAAATCAAAAAAATCAAAAACAGTTGGTGAAATCTCCAAAGTCATTAATTTGGACTTGGATGATTAACTGTGAGGGATTTGGATGCTTAAATTGTTAAAATCTGTTGAAAAGAGATAGGTTTTGATCTTGGATTCTTAAATCGTCAAATCTATAAAGCATTTTGATAGGGGGAGAGAATCAAGTATTCCTGGATATATTCATATTATTATATTTAGAGCCAGGTTCTTGATTTAAAAATTTTAAGAGCCAGGTCACGATTTCTGGTTGTAAATACTTTCACTGTCGCATATTTGAAATATTTCAGCATATGCTAAAAGAGCCAGGTTTTCATTCCTGGATATTCAAAACGTTTTTACTTATAAGTGTTTGAGGTTTGCAGATGCTATTCTAGATTACGATCCCGATAGCCGAGTCTAAGGGGGAGTCTGAAGACGAGCTCTACACAAGGGGAAGCTTGTATCCGGAAAGCCAGGTGTCGATCCCAAAAGCACGGAAGCTTGTCGAAAGGGGGAGCCTGAAGAAATAGTATACTGAAAGGGGGAGCTGAAGCTGAAGAAAGATCCACGGGGATTTTGCTCAAGAGAGAGAGAGAAAGACAAGATGCTACGAGATTGACTGCGGCAATATCCAAGGGGCAGTCTATTGGTGCATTTATGTCTATCGCCTCCGTCAATACGATTCGTAGCAAGAAACTGAAGAAAACAAACCTTTTAGTGTTATATTTAGAGTAAAAGGCAAGGTGGCATTTATGTAATTAATGAGAACTTTCATTAAGCCCCTTGGCCTATAAATAGGAACCTAAGGTGTTATGTTCAGAACTTTTGCCACATCTGAGACTTGGAGAGCATAGGAGCTAGAGAGAGAAAGTGGCAAGGTGATTCACATTTCTTGTACGATTTCAGATCTTTCAATAGAATCACGTTTATAGTACGGTTCTTGTGTTCGGTCCACGCACGTGTACGGATTCCGCACGTCACACGTGTATTTCGCAATCGTTACGGAGTCGAAAACCGATCCTACAATGTAACACGTAACGGGCAAAGCATGTAACTACCAACAATGATACAACCTAACCACATGATTGCTTGTAGAGTATGCGCGACACATGTTCACCGAAGCGAACACGTGAAGTAAAGTATGTGATCCTTAGCAATCCCTGACAAATCAGATGCTGAGTCCAAACTATAGTACTATCGTTGCTAAAGGCGGACTAGCAATAACACTGTGTAAGCATAGTAACAAGCATTCAACTAATCACGTATAGCATGCGGGAGCGGTTAGCGTTAAAAGTGTTTGTGTTGTGTGTTGTGTTTTTTATAGAGAACATATGTAACACCCAAAAGTGCGTTAAACGAAAATGGGTTTGAGTATACTCACAGTGCGCGTCTAAACAAGTAAACACGTTCTGAATGGATTGAAGGGAGCGCCTGATTAGCCTGTGTACGGGAACAGAAGCGTGAGTCCTCCAAAGTGCTCAAACGGTAGAAAATCGAAGTGTCGGTGGGAAACAGAAGCTTCGTACGAAGCTGGTGCCTTCTTACGAAGGCGTGCCTTCGTACGAAGGTGGGTCTTCGCACTTGTGCAGCTTCCGTCGTCCAAATCGAGTGTCCTCGCGTCTGTCTTAGGAAAAATAGAGTGCTCATCCCTCCAAAATTGAGCTACTGAATAAATTTAGAGTCGGAGAGGTCTTTGTCGAAGTTACGAATGAAAATCGGGCTGTGATGTGTAAAACCTGTGCCTTCGTACGAAGGCAGTGCCTTCGTACGAAGGCAGTGCCTTCGTACGAAGCCAGGCTTCGCACAGAACAGTCCAGTTCACAACCGTGGTTGTTCTTGGCGTTCGGAGCTGTGTTTTCGCCTGAATTGGATGTATTTTCGAGTCCAATTCAAGACGGTTTTGACACTACCTCGTTCCACTATTCAGTGAACGAAATATATGTCGTTTTAGGTCCGTTTTAGTGTGAAAATCAAGTTTAAAAGAGTCCTTAGGGGTTTTTATCTAGATCTAGCACTTGGTGAGTGTGAAATCAACTGATTTCTAACTTGGGAAGCCGTAGCTAGGCCCGATACACTCGGTTAAGTGTAGACCAGTTGTAAAATAAGAAGATTTGATGAAGAAGATGAAGAGTTTTATGAAAAAGATGAAGAGTTTTATGAAAAAGATGAAGGTTTTTGTAGAAATAAGAGTTTAGATGAAAAAGTTAAAGTTCTAAGTGAAAACCCAAGAGTTTGGATGAAATCGAAGTGGATCTTGTGGAAAATCGAAGTGAAAAACGTTGTATAATTGAATAAAACTGTTAAATCTTACTTGAAAAGGGTCGAAAAACAATTCGACAGAGTTTCGGTATGAAAATAAGCAAGTGAATGAATGAGGAGGGGTTGGGTATTTATAGAGGATGGGGGTTCGAACAAGGAGCATCCGTTCGAAGTAGTTGCCTTCGTACGAGGCCAGCTGGGTTCGTTCGAAGGTGCTGTTTTGTTCAATTTGTTCCCCGTTTCGCGTGTAGGAGGCTCGTTTAATGCGTTTTGTTACGTTAGTTAGTATTGGTACCTTAAATATTTTAGCGTAGCACTGAGTTTCGGGTCGCGTTGCGTTTTAAAGTGATAAATCGAGTTGTGCGAGTAGCGTTGAGTTTGCGTTACGATAGCGTTTGCAAGTATAATCCATAACATATAGAACACACACAAGTAAAGCACGTAAGAACACACAGCATAACATTACTACTACTAATAGCGTTTGTGATTTAGTGTTTTTAATCGTGGTAAGCGAATGCGAAGGCGTGAGTGGTTACCGAACAAACAAACACACTCGGCAATTTAAATAGCACAATTCTCTGTAATTCGTGTTGCGTTAGCGTGGCGAATAACAAGCGTTCAAAGGTGCAGCGGTGCGGTGTGATGAAAATGTATTTAGTATAACATAACCCTTTATTTATATCAAATCTCGGAATACAAAATGATTACAAATCGAAGCAAAAGCAACAGATAACAATCCGAAAAGTCGGGTTGTTACACTTTTGTCATATTTTAATTGTTTTTTTTCTTTTTGATTCTTAGCAATTATTTTTTATTTAAATTGAGTTGCTAATGGGTGTGGAAAGGTTGAGGTGGGTTGGGTTGTGTATGTGGAAGTGAGAGATTTTAATATTTTATTAAATGTTGGGTTGGGTTGGGTTATGAATTTGGATAGTCTTATGGTTGGAAAGGTATGTATGTTTGGGATTCTATTTGCAAGCTCCTTATTGACTAATAATTTTTATAAAAAAAGAGTTTTTTATAAAATGATGTTTGGATAATATGTTGAATAGGAGTTTTGATGCTTCGAAAATGAGAAAATGAGAAGTTAGTTGGTAGTGACTTTTCCAAAAATGTCGAAAAGGAGAAAATGAGAAGTTGATAAAAGCAATCCCAAACACCCCTAAAAACTTGAATAAAATTAATAATAAGTTTCCACATCGGATCAACATCCGTCCAAACGTCACATGTTGATACGAACCTAAATACACAAGATTCTATGATCTCTTATACATTTGACAAAGTATACTCACACGTGCACACATAATCCAACAATAATTATTGTCTTTCATTCAATCAAACAGCTTCATGCTAAAAAGAGTACTCAACTACCAAGTTTCTTTTGACCCTATTAAGAACATTGCTTTTGCCTACCCTATTTAAGAAACAGTCTGGCAGTGGAAACTTCTTTTTATAACTATATACATAATTATCATGTTTTGAAACCGAGGGATTGGATGGGTCACTTTCAAATGGTTCAATCTCGCTACTCATGATATATAAAAACCGCGGTATAAGTATTACATTAATGAAACATCTTTTATATTTTAAAAACTAAAAAAATCCGATTTAAAGGAAGAGGTTCAAACCGAACAAAGCATTAAATTTGAATTTGGTTGGTCCAGCCAACCAACCCAACTCAGCCGGTTTGGTTTGATGTTTTTCCAAAACTGTGAATGGCGGTTTGGCCCATAACTTTCATCACAGCCAGCCTAACTAGACGGTAAACACCGCCAGTGAGTTGAAGCCGACTCTCAAAACGATCTTCTATCAAACACATTAGAGAAAACTATGGTCAAAAAGCATGAGAATTGAGATTTGTAGTAGATATATTCGAAATTTTCCCCTGCATTTCTCTTCAGAAAAGTTATATTGAAGTCTATAATATTCTTTTGTTTTCTAAATATTATCCTTGTTTTTCTTTGTCATTCATATGACCAAAGGTACTGTACATCCGGAGTGGAGGGGAGTAAAGCCCATCACCAGGACCTAATAAGCCTGATGTGCTGCTTCCTGTCCCTTCAACAAAAACTGGTGCACCACCCTTCTCTTTTCTGTCAAATTAAGAAACAAACACAATATATATTATTTATTTATATTTACAAGCAGAATTAACTTAGAACTTCATAATAATGGTAACAAAAACTAATTCCATCTATAAGATATCAAGTTGACACTTACTTGGCCCAAACACTGTCATTAGTTGGCTGAAACGGATGATTAAATGCAGATCCATAACCCAATTCATTCTCCGGTAAACAACTTGGAATAGACCCGTAAGGAGTTCTCAATGCCCATGGATCATCGCTAGTAGTAGTTTTTTTAGGTGAATACCAATTTTGATTCCCACCAACTAAGCCAAGAGCATCTGGACATAAAGAACTGTCCCACATCTGCCATCCCTTGTCATTCACGGGCAGTTTAGTATTTTCCGGAGTCCTTGGAGAAACAAAACGCTTTTCATCACATGTCCCAACATCAGCTAAAAAACCAAGATCTATTGGGATTTTGTCAAATGAGTCTGCTACAGGGTCAGCAACAAAACATGGGTCTTCATATATCTCCGTCTCTCTGTGTACACATTCAGATGAAAACTGAGAATCTGTGTTAGTAGTGGAGTCCACATGTAATGGAGGAAATGGTAACCCGTATGAAATAGGATTATCAAATCCTTGAGTCACAATTGAACTCTGAGATTCTGTTTGAGGATTTTCATTTGGAATTGGTCTGCTTATGACATTCGTGCTTGTGGATGAAACAGCAGGTGATGAACCACCGAATAACTGCTGCCATGATCTTTTGGGTGGTGGACAAGGTTGGGACTCAAAAATCACCTGCATGTGTCATTCCAGAGCAAGAAATCAGAAAGATTTTTTGCAGTTGGTAAAGAATGCAATTTCGACCCATTGATCTATCAATAGGTCAATTTAGGTTGTGTTTTATGTCAAATGGGTCAAAACAAAAATACTGACAAGCACATTGAACAGGTTGAAAGTTTCTCAAACCCTTTTTGTAATACAAAACAACCTCATAAAATCGTTTTATTCATAGTTGCAATGGTATTGTTTTTGTAAACGCCATTAAATGTTTAAAACATAACTTGTTCACAAAATAGCATACAGAAAGTATTTGTGGATCACTGGATTAACAAAAAAAAAAAACCCAACCATTTTGTCACGTCTAGTAACTACTATAAACAGTTTGATGAGTGAGTTATTATGTATCCTAGTAAGACAAGCAGTGACAATGGTAGAACCATTAGTTTAAAGAAAAGAAAGCATAATAATAACACTTACTGGACGAATCTGGCTTTGATCATCAGCACGAGCATTTAATTTCCCAGGTGCACGTTCAGGATGAGCAAAATCTCTCTTATTGGCATGATCCAAATAAGCACTAGATTTATGTTCTCTTGTGTTGCTAGTATTTGCTTTTGCATTTACACCTTTCCCAAAAAAACCACCTGCGATTGTTCGAGAAGATGGGAAAATATTACCCCTCATACGATCCAAGTATCGTGCACCAACACTTCCTTTGTTATAACTATTTGTCGTCACAACTTTGGATTTATGTTGTTCACGAGAATCAGCATCACCTTTTAGTTTCCTTTCGATTTCTTTACTTGCTCTTTTTTCAAGTTCTTCTACATCAGAGTTACTTTTACTAGATCCCCTGTCTCTCTCTTTTTTTCTATCTTGTCGTTTTCTCTCAGCTTCATTTTTGTCACGAGTCAAAGCCTTGGTTTTCTTATCGATTTCATCTCTTATTTTTCTACGTTCTTCTACCAAACGAGCAACCTCCTCCCTTTGTTTCCTTTCCTCTTCCTCTAATTGCTCTCTTTCTAATCTAGCTTGTCTTTTTTCTTCAGCTTTCCTGCGGGCTTTCTCACTTCTAGTTTCATTACAATTCACTCCATTCTCACTTTTTTTAGCTAAACCATTGATATCTGTATCACCTGAATCTTCATCTTCAGAAAAGCTAACTCTAAAAAGTTTTCTAAAAAGCCACATAATACCCAGGAAAACAGCAGCTAAACTCTTGCAAACAAAAACAAGAAGAAAGGAAAAGAAGTGATCATTTCCACTATTAAAAAAGCCACCACTGTTCTTCTTCCCATAACTAGACTTCCCAGTAAACGACCCGTTTACCCAATAACCACCATTCTCAAGCCAATCTTGACCACATATCCAATTATTATCAGACCAAACTTTCCCAACCAAATCCTTTAACCCTGACTGCTCTAGACCAGGAGATATAGACGGATCAAACAGAGGTCGTTTCGACGAATGCCCACAGTAAGAGCACATGAACTTACCCCCAGAAGGGTTTTGATCCCGATAAGGAGTCTTACAATTCCTGCACCGCCTAGTTGCAGTCTTTCTAATCTTCTGCATTTCAATGGCTTCAAGTCTCTGCTTCTCTTTAAGCCTAGCATTCCGACGAGCCCGCCAAGACGAAAGCTGGGGCATCAAAATCTCATACCAAAATAGGGTAGCCAACAGCACTAGAACACAAGCAAGGCGCGGTGAGGTGATTTCAAAACGAAATGCAGGCGGCAAGAACTGCGACAACAGCCACAGCGCAATCAACGGAATCACTAACCATGGCAGCATGGTAGCAACCTTTCTTGACCACTTCTGAATCACACACAGTATACACATTATCCTTCAACAAACGCCCTATTTTCAACACTTAGGGTTTCCCTCTTTCAATTCAAACCCTAATTGCAGCAGAATTCCACAACTCACAATCCCCTTTTCCAAAACCCTAAAAATAAAAATAACGCAAAATGACACACAATTTTTCACAAATTACAAGAATACAATCAATCAACGACATAAAATGCTGAGCTCGAACAACATCGATGAAATTAGCGATTAGGTAGCTTAAAACCCTAAGTAAAATCGAGTCACCACAATTCAATGAACAAGTAAAGAACGATACATATATAAAACGAAAGAAAAGTAATCGATTTAAAAGTGGTGAAGGAAAAATGATAAATAATAATAATACTCACAGATTAAGAAGAACAGTCCATTACCGGAAATCGAAACTTGGGTTGCCGGCCGATGAAACGTCGCCGTTGCACCGCTCTCTTCTTTAAGCTGTGACGGTGATGAAGATGATGGTTTTTCTGATTACATATAAAAAAAAAAGGAAGAAAGGAAAATGTGACTCATATATAGTAAAGGGGGTGGACCGGTTTGTTTATAATATTATTTGGACCGGATAGAGAAGGCTTCTTTGATAAATGTTGACTAAATCTAAAAGATTGTATCTTTTTCCTAATTGAAATAAATTTGTTGCTACATTTAGGGTAAAAAAGCAAAAACAGAAGGCCCAGTAAAAAAAATATTATTAATAATAATAAGTACCATTTTATTATATATTATTATATTATATATATATACTAGGTTATAACCCCGTGTATTACACGGGTTGAAAAAAATACAATTTTACATACTAAATAATAAAACAATATATCTTTAAAAATCTCATTTATTACATGGATTGAATAAATGTAATTTTATATATTAAATAATAAAAAAAAATACTATATTTTTAAGAACCTCGTATATTGTATGGGTTGAATAAATGTAATTTATATACTAAATAATAAAAAGTTAAATCTTTAAAAACTCTGTGTATTACAAGAGTTGAATAAATGTAATTTTAGATTAATAGTATGTTAAATAAATATAATTTTGGATTAATAGTATATTACATAAATATAATTTTGGATAAAGTCTTACATATATAAATTTTAAGTAATCAATATATTTGATAAATAATAAAAATACTAATAATAGTAAAACAAATCTAATTTATATACTAAATAATAAAACAATAAATCTTTAAAAACTCATTTATTAGACGGGTTGAATAAATATAATTTTATATATTAAATAATAAAAAATATTATAAATGGGGTGGTGGTCCATTGGCAAAGGCAAAGCCTTTAAACACATTGGAAGGAGGAAGTCTTTGGTTCAAGTCTCACAAAACAGCAGGGAATAAAATAATTTAGCGTTCAAAAATAATAATAATAAATATTATATCTTTAAGAACCCCGTGTATTGTATGGATTTAATAAATGTAATTTATATACCAAATAATAAAAAAGTTAAAAAACTTTGTGTACTACACGAGTTGAAGAAATGTAATTTTGGATTGATTGTATATTAAATAAATATAATTTTGGATAAAGTCTTATATATAATAAATGTAATTTTGGATTAATAGTATATTAAATAAATATGAATTTGGATAAAGTCTTATATAAAAAAAATTAAGTAATTGATATATTTGATAAATAATAAAACAATAATAATAATAGTAAAAAAAAATTCTCATACATGTAAATATTATCAATTAAGTAATCCGATGTTATCCAAAAAATTTTTTATTCAATTAACATTTTTTTCTATTTAATATTATCTATAATTATTAGAAGATAAATATAAAAAAAAGCAAAAAAAACCATAAAAATAGGTACCTCTAATGAATGACACGTGTCAAATATTGGTTTCTTTTATTATATAGTATAGATATATATATATATATATATATAGAAAGTCATCATTGTTTTAAAATTATTTTAATATTATTTGTTTTTAATTAATTATTTTATAAATATATATATATATATGGGAAGGTTCAAATGAAAACAACTTTTATTCTGAAAACTCGAAAACTAACTAAAAAAGCCTAAAAGACACACCAAATTTTTTTTTATAAATTTTTTTATTAAAAATCGCTATTTTTTATATATAAAAAAAATTCTAAAAAAAAATTGTAGTACACATGTGTAGTATGCACTACAAAAAAAAATATTTGAAATTTTTTTTATATATATAAAATAGCGAAAATTGATATGCAAAAAAATATGTTGGTATTTTTTTTGGCTTTTTTAATTAGTTTTCGAGTTTTCGAGTTTTCGAGTTTTCGAGATAACTAGTGGTTTTCATTTGAACATTCCCCTATATATATATATATTAATAGAAAGCCACCATAAATAGTGTTTTAAAATTATTTTAATATTGTTTATTTTTAATATTTAATTATTTTATTAATATATTTTTTATTTAATTAATTTTGCATGTTTTTTTCTTTTATAACTATTAAGATATGATATTTTATATAATTTTGAGTATATTGTTTCGACGTGTCTAAATTTTTCTCTGTATTGATACATTTTTTCCCGAAACTGAGTTGTGAGTGGTAAAGCTTAAGTAATCGAAGCACAAACGTACATGTTATCAAACCTAACTCACATTTAGTTTTTTATATATAATTTGACATTACTTTTTTCATTATTCTAACTAGTTGTAACACCCGTGTGAATACACGGGTATGTTTAAGAACGATCCAAATCAAATACTAAAAAACAGATTATAATATATCATTTAAATTATTTGCATTTAGTTACATATCTTTTTAAGTAACTTGATTTGTAAAAATTGTAGAAACCAAAACGAAACGGAGTAGAAGCGAAGGTTTAAAAGTCAGGAATCGTGACTCGAGGCGTTTTCCCTTCGCCTCACGAGGCGTCCGCCTTGACGCGGAATTAAAAAATAAATATAAAAATTATATTCTATAAAAAAGTAATAATTTCATCATCAGATCCTCAAAACATCAAAAACGCTAATAAAATACTAATGTGTATCTAGTTTGATCAGAGCAGCTCAAATACAATTGACATTTGGTTATTTAATATCTGTAACCACACCGTAGATGCTTATGTTACTCATCTTGTCTCGAAGATCAGCCACAAACAGTTGTAAATACAATAAAAACTATATCAACCCAACACTTTCTTTTTCCAGATGTCAATTGTATCGGGAAAGTTTCAGTTATAAAAAACAATCCAACTTTCGAAAACATAAAACTTACTCTAAAAGGGTAGTTACTGAAGTCAATGGCTCCGCGAGAATCACATGGCAAAGTAACTTGGGAAACTTTAGGTCCTTGACTTGAGTCAGCAGCTGTAGTCAACTTTTTTGATCCTTGAGTTGATGCTACAGATACCTGTTGAACTCAGTAAGTATTAAAGGAGGTTACTTGGCTATATAAGATTGGTTACCTGTTCCTCATGGCGAATAAAAGGCACTATATACAGCTGAGAGACGCTGCGTAAAAAATCAGCAGCTGTAGTCAACTTTTTTGTATTATATTTATTTAATTATGAAATGAATACATACCTAGGATTAGGATTGCCCCGCACAACTTTCTGGCCATACTTACGCCAACGCTATCCATCATCCAGTATACCAACCTCACGGGTAGTTTGGACGACTACACGTGGCTCACGAATAGGCTTAACTACTGGAGTTATATCAAGGGTACCGAAATCTGTTCGCCTAATCATAGTAAAAAATTACTGAATATTAGCAACTTAGCGGTACCAATAATATTAAAGGATGGACTTCCTCCAATCTTATCACCTCTTTTTCGAATATTGGTCATCGTCATCGTCAGCCTTGTCTGTATTGTCGTGATTCGCTTGTCTTGGAGATTGCAGAGGAGTTCCACTCCCCCAGGGTTAGGATTCTGGCCATTTTTTGTAGAGTGACCTTCAACAATGATTTAAAAAATGAAATAAATAGAGATTAGAACGTAATTACTTCGAGAATAACACAAATCTACAATCATGGGAAGTTAAAGAGGGTCTTGCATAGTCAAAGCAGGTTTGGGTTGAAATGGTTGTATTTAATACGGATCAAAAGGCCGGGCCAATTCGAGCCGCAAACAGTTTTCTACTCATTTTTTTAAAAAGAAATTAGAATAACTAATGCACTATCACAATTACGAAAACATATCATTAGAATAAAAGTAAAATGCCATTTTCGTCCATGAGGTTTGGCCACTTTTGCGACTTTCGGCTAAAGGTTTGTTTTTCCTCATTTGGATCCAAAGGTTTGAAATCTTGCCATTTTCATCCGACTCGTTAACTCCTTTCATTTTTCTCCGTTAAATGAGGGGTATTTTCGTCTTTTCAAACATTTTTTTTATTTAAATAAAAAACACTATTAAGAAATAAAGATCCACCCTCTGTTGACTTTCAAGTTATGACTTTTCTTATAAACATTAAAAAAGGGATGGAGTTAATGACTCGGATGAAAATGACAAGATGCGGAAAAGCAAATATTTTGGATCCAGATGCGGAAAAGCAAACCTTTAAATGAAATTCGCAAAAGTGGTCAAATCTCAGGGACGAAAATGGCATTTTACTCTTAAATTAAAGATCTGAACTTTTGAATAAAACAAATTAGGAAGTTATATGCATAAAAACCGAGTATGGGTGACTTTCAACCTGTTTGACTCGTCCCCTATCAGCTACTATTTTTTGTTTGATACACTCGACCCCGTTTGATGTTATAAAAAAACAGCAAAAATCGGTTCATGCATAAGTAAATAGGTCGAAACTCGAAACTGCTCAAAATTATCTGCATATTGAAGTTTATCAGAATTTTCCTCATGTATAGACATAAGTGCACAAGCACTAAATCGACGGCTAGGTTGAGGCTTCGGATGATCATGAGTCCCTTTATACACAATTTCCATTATTTGACCAGTAGTATAAGAATGTTCGAAAATCTTCTTCACTTCACAATTGGGATGTGTACACTTGTAATAGCTTCTTGGATGTTCACTTCCTTTCACAGCCGCATGCCCATATTTTCGCCAGTTATATCCATCATCTGATGACCGGTCAACTTGGATAACGGGCCCCGGATCTTTCGGCTTCCCCAATCCATTTGTTTCCTCGTGAGGCTTGTAAGTTGTACTTTTTTCTTTTGGTGACGTCATTTCCATTTCCCAGTTGGTTGTAGATGGAGACACGTATGATCGTGGCTCGCTTTGATTTTTGTTTTGATTTTGATTATGATATTGCCCACTCGGTTCACCTAGTTGAAAGCTGGAACCTGCAGAAATCTTTCATGTGACCAGAATTATAAACCGTTTTGGCTATGTAGTTAATATCGGTCATATATTATATATATCACCAATATATCAGTTATCGGTCTCCATGGAAAATATCGGTGTCAGAATATCGGTACCAATATTATCGTCGATATTGACCAATATTTGACCAATATATCACCAATTTTCCCGATATCGGTACCTTTCTTCTTAGTTCTACCATTCGTCTTTCTTCTTATTGCTGCAATTAGTGTTTTAAGTCTTAATCGGTTCCTACTTGCTACAGTTGTTGGTGTTTTGCATGTTGCAAAAGGTTAATTTGTTAATGGTAGGAAAGTATACTGAATTTTTAGTGTTAAATTGCTATATATATAAATTCTACATGATTTTGAATTACTGATATCCCACCGCGATAACCGATATCTCAAATATCATTCCTTGACCGATATCCGATTTTTTACAGCGTTTTGACTTTTGGAAAAGTCAACGTAACATATTAAGGAGTTTAATAGCTGATTAGGGCCGTACCTGAAATCCCGTAGACGAAAATTGTTAAACTGTTGTAGTCTGGGTGTGGGGTCTAAACTCGAACAAACCAGAGTTACTATCATCCTAGTTCTTTCCGGAAGAACAATTTGCCTCTAAAGAGAAAGCAGTAGTGACACTTGACCCTTGCATCATTGAAGACTTAAAGAAAGAACCCGTGGTTGGAGACGGCTCAGGCTACATGATTAAAAAAGAGAATTATATAGACTCGTCGTCAGTACGCTACATAATTGTTTATTAAATACTATTTGCCTCTGATTCGGTTACAATCTATTCGCACATGATTTGTACGATCGAAATCTTTAATATAAAGAAATCACTCCAGAAAAAACAATGCACAATGAAAAGAGAATATCCAACTTTGCAAAGAAACAATACTTAAAAAGAGAATAACCAACTTTGCAAGAAAAAATTCCACATTAAATGTTTTTTCTTGCTTCTTAAAACAGTTTTGTGTCTCTCTTATGACCTTCAACGTGGTGTTTGGTGATTTTTTTGGAAAGTTCAGTTTTTTACATGATAACTTACCCTGAGCTTCCAACATCATCGAGCTCTTCTTTCCATCAACAATGTTAATGTGCGCCTGTCTTTCTCCTGAATACTACAACAGAAAAACATTTATGCTCGACAAACTACCTCCATTCCCATATCAGTTGCATAGAAGAAGTCATGTATCAGGTTCTCTCTGTTCAAGTAAAAACGATGGTTCCTAAACATGCTCCTCAAGAGAAACATACAGATGAGATGAAGTGTTACCTTCCGACTCAAGAATCTGGGCTCTCTTTTTACAAGTTGCAAAAGGTTAATTTGTTAATGGTGGAAGAGTATACTGAATGGTTAGTGTTATATTGCTATATATATATACATATTCTGCATGATATTAAAATTACCGATATCCCACCGCGATAACCGATATCTCAAATATCGGTCCTTGACCGATATCCGATTTTTTACCGCATTAACTGCATGGAAAATTACTACAACAGAAAAACATTTATGCTCGACAAACTACCTCCATTCCCATATCAGTTGCATAGAAGAAGTCATGTATCAGGTTCTCTCTGTTCAAGTAAAAACGATGGTTCCTAAACATGCTCCTCAAGAGAAACATACAGATGAGATGAAGTGTTACCTTCCGACTCAAGAATCTGGGCTCTCTTTTTACAAGTTGCAAAAGGTTAATTTGTTAATGGTGGAAGAGTATACTGAATGGTTAGTGTTATATTGCTATATATATATACATATTCTGCATGATATTAAAATTACCGATATCCCACCGCGATAACCGATATCTCAAATATCGGTCCTTGACCGATATCCGATTTTTTACCGCATTAACTGCATGGAAAATTACTTACCTCATCTGCTAGAAGTACCAAACCTTCTTTCTTGCAAAACTCGACGATATCTCATTGGTTCTCCTGAGCAAGAACCTAGAAATATATTTTTAAAACAGTTTATTAAAAAAAGAGAACTAATTGCTAAGTGTTTTGAAAACCGAATATATATATTTACTAATTGCTAAGTGTTTTGAAAATCGAAAATATATTTACCTGACCTGTAGGGTTTCCTGGATTAATTACAACCAAAGCCCTAACAGTAATACCCTTTTGTCTAGCAGCTTCCAGTTGCTTCTTGAGCTCAGAGATCTCAAGTCCCCAACCCGTTGCTTCATCAAGATAATAAGGAACCTGAAACATGATTATGCATTGCTCTGTCATATGCTTCTTACGTAATGGAAGTTTGAAAATTCATTGTCGAAACAATAAGAAATAGAGTTGAAATGATATAAGAAACACATACAAGAGTGCCACCATGAAGGGCAATTGAAGTAGAGTAAAGAGGGTACTGAGGAATTGGACAGAAAATTCCATTGTTTTCGGATCTTATTAGTAAATGCATCATCATATGGACTTGTGTAACAACTCTCATTAAAATTACTATTTCTTATTTTATTTTGTCCAATAGGAAACCCTAATTGAGACCCCCAAGAAATATTGCATAACCCCTAAAATTTTCAGAACAATCGAAACTAGGATCAGGGCCCCTAAAACTCAGGGGGGGGGGGGTATTCCCTAATCGATATTATCTTCACAGTTCGTTGTCAAAATCGAATTTTAGCGAAACGTCGACTCACCCAGGCTACAATTACACGAGGCTACCCTATGCTAGGAGGGGTACCCTCGCACCACGCGACAGGCCCTCGCACCACGCGAGGGAGCCGATTTTCCAGTACAAATGTAGGGCATTGGCACTTGAAATTTGGCGTTGGTTCAACATAAAAACTCGTTTCTGCCACGATAACAGGGTAATAACTCGATCACTGCTACGATTCAATGTACGATCGATTGAAACCATTCCGATGGATGTTTAAGTGCTGCCCGAATCAGGGCTATAATTTGTCATTCATCGTGAGGGTTTTAATCTCGTGAGTTATCGTAAATGTTGTATTAAGTTACTGACCTAGTTCGTGTGCATTGTTATTTAAAATAGGTTACAAGGCTTATCAGTAGGCTAAAACTCTGCCCGTTAAACTTGCAATGTGAGTCATTCTCTTTTTATCAACAATGTTTTACAATACTCCAAATCATTTTTAAAAGTTATAATTACAGGGATTAAGTCGTGGTTATCTTGAATCATTGGCTAGTGGGGTATTGTGCACATTACTAATTTTTCACGGTTAGGTTCATCAACCTAACAGTGATAATCATCACTACTTTGGTGAAAGGACCCAATAATGGTATGACCATCGTCACCAGGAGATGACACGACGCCAGATAAAAATAAGATAGTAGCCATTGTAATCGCTCTTATGCTGTAATTTATAACTATGTGTCGTTTTATCAAATTTGAGTGACTCGCCAGTATTTCCCCGCTGATAAAATATTTTTAAAACATGTTTCAGGTGACCTACTGTGAATCAAGGAAAAGTGCTACGAAGCACTAACAAGCTTGAAGTAGTGGCTCAGATAAATTAATAAACATGTTTTGTAAAACCAGGGAATTCCTCATGGAATTCCTCTATTGTAAATTACGGGGTTTATCTCGTATTATGAAATAAAATAATCGGGCATTTCAAGTTTTAAAAGATCCTGCTAAACTTCCGCTGTCAACTCAAATAATAAATACCACGGGTTTCTGTCCCGCGGCTCCTGGACCGGGTAAAACCGGGACGGGGGCCGTGACAGAAAAAGGTGGTATCAGAGCCACTGATTTAAGCCAATTAAGTTTTTAGAAATACTTAATTTTTCTGATTGCCATTCTGTGATTCTGTGAAAATTTAATTTACAAAATTTTGATTTAGAATTTTGTGTGTTTCTTCATGTATGCTAACAGCATGAATGAACTATCAGAAGCACTTCAAAACTTTTCTATCCATAGCTCAGATATGGATACCACCAGTACCTTCACTGGCTACCAGGCTGACACTGAAGAGTCAATGGTATTCCAAGTCCAACCTCAGGAAAAACCTAAATCGAAGAAAAGAAGAAGACTTATAGCCTGGAGGTGTGTGCGTAGGAAGAGGCCAGCAACACAAAAAGTTATAAAGACTGAGGATCCCAAAGATAAAGGCAAAGGGATAGAGATCGGAGAAAGTTCAAGGCAAGCCCAAGAGATGCCACCTTGGGAGGAGCTGGACCGCCAACTAGCAAATAGCGACCTCATCGGACCTGCCGATGAGACTCTCTTCAATTACCCAGCTGAAGCCCAACTTCCAGTCAATCTGGAACCTGCTATTCCTGATCCCCTTGTTAACTCCCGACCTCTAGGAGAACTAGAAGAATGGTGGACCACTGACTGGCAGTTTCAGAATCTCCTAAATAACCCTAATACCTTTTCCCCCCCAATTTGATCCTGAGCCTCCACTACACCCACCTATGAGCTCCGAGAACTTGGCTGAACTCCGCCACTATGTCGAGGAGTTGGTGGACGCAGGAAACAGAATCCGGGAAGTAGGGGAGAGGATATCCTGGAAATACGACGAGAGAGAACGTCGTTTCTGAAGTGCCAGCTGACGGGATCGTATGTGGTTGTGGGAATGCGTGTTTAATAATAATAGTATAATAATAAAAATATAATTATGTAAAATAACCAAAAATAAAACTTGTGTAACATAACTGGTGTGTACGGACGCATATTAAAATATATAAAATATGGAAGTCGAAAGGTCGACAATTTTGGCTAAATGTGTGACGTGATTATGTGCTATTGTTTTATTATGCTTGGTTATTAATTAATTTGGTGCTAATAACTTATATATATATATATATTACCAGATGGAACACGCTAGTAATGAACCAGTTAACGAGGTTAACCAATCCGAGCAAAACAATGGAGATCAATTCCTGAATAGGCAGGATATCGAAAATATCGTTGCTCAGGGAATATCCAATGCTATTCCAGCAATCCTTGCTGCTGCCCGAAATCCAGTTGAACCTCAACCAATTATTCCTAGCAAACGTACTCATGAAGACAACTTCAGTAATAGCGTAAATGGAGGCGACAGCATTAATAGTAATGATAATAATGGGATGCAAGCCCCATTCCTTAAAAGAATGAAAGCTGCAACGCCTGGTTGCACTTACAAGGAATTTCTTTCCTGTAAACCTGTCGAATTCGCAGGCAATGAAGGGGCGACTGCTGCACTGCGTTGGTTGGAGAAAACCGAGGCAGTAATTAAAATAAGTAAATGTGCCGAGGAAGACAAGGTCATGTACGCGTCGCATCTTTTCAAAGAAGGGGCGCTAGAATGGTGGAATACGGTACTACAAACCAAGGGAGGCGATGTGGCCTATGCCATGAATTGGGAAGAATTTAAGCGGCTAGTGGAAAGAAAATTCTGCCTCGAGTATGAAAAGGAACAAATGACGAATAAATTCCTGAACCACCGGATGGTGGATGTTGATTGTCGAGGGTATACTTCGACATTCTTCGAATATGCTAGAGTAGTACCAACCCTGGCTTCGCCAGAACTGGTACTTATTTCTCGCTATATTTGGGGTTTGATTGACGAAATCCGAGATATCATTAAAGCTGCGAGACCTCGCACAATTGACGATGCAGTGGAATTAGTCAACACTTTGACGGACGGACTAGTACGTATGCGAGAAGAAAATAGAAAGAAGGAAGTGGCCCAAAAGATTACCCAAGGATTCCGTGTGGGTAATAGTAGTAATTTAAAGAAAAAGGGTATCGGGCAATCTTCCACTGTTCCATTTTGCAGTACTTGTAAAAGAAAGCATTTTGGAAGATGCAAAGGGTATTGCAATTTCTGCAAAATTCCAGGGCATCAAGAAGAAGATTGCAGGAGAAAGAAATCCACAATCTGCTTCAACTGTGGAGAAGCTGGACATTTTAGACCAGACTGCCCTAAACTGGTCAAACCAGTAGATAACAAGGCCAAACCTGCTGAAGGGACTAACAAGAAGAACGCAAGAGCCTTCCAATTGACCACGCAGGAAGCTAGAATGATTCCTAACGTAATAGCTGGTACGTTTCTGGTACACAACGTTTATGCGAAAGTATTATTCGAATCTGGTGCAAACCAAAGTTTTATCAATACTTCTTTCTGCCAAGCTCTTAAGCTACCCTTAACCAAACTTAGGCAGATTTATACAGTAGAAACAGCAGACGGGAACTCTGTTAACATAGATAAGGTGTTGCAAAAAGAAAATATAGAACTTTCAGGTCATAAATTTTCTGCAAACCTACTACCCATGGATTTAGCTGGATTCGATGTTGTCTTAGGAATGGATTGGTTAGTAGCTAACCATGCTCGAATCCTTTGTGATAAGAATTCCATAGAAATCCGTGCACCCACAGGAGAAGTAATTATGATTATAGGGGATAAGCCGCGTAAACCAATGAAGTTCATTTCAGTAATGAAAGTTGCTAGTTATGAACGAAAGCAAGGAATAGTATATATGATTTCAGTAATCATTAGCACTAAGGGTAAGGAGCTTAAGGACATTCCTGTAGTATCAGAATACTCGGATGTATTCCCAGAAGAATTACCAGGATTACCACCAGATAGGGAGGTAGAATTTAGAATTCATTTGATTCCTGGAACTACACCCGTAGCAAAGGCACCCTATCGGTTAGCACCCACTGAAATGTTAGAACTGAAAAAGCAATTAGATGAATTGCTCAGTAAAGGATTCATACAACCTAGTTCATCCCCTTGGGGAGCACCAGTGTTGTTCGTAAAGAAGAAAGATGGTTCGTTGTGAATGTGTATCGATTATAGGGAATTGAATAAGGTTACAATCAAGAATCGATACCCATTACCTAGGATTGATGATCTTTTCGATCAACTTCAGGGGGCTAGATATTTTTCTAAAATAGATTTACGCTCCGGATATCATCAATTGAAGGTACAAGAGGAAGACATACCTAAACCTGCTTTCAGAACTAGGTATGGTCACTACGAGTTTATAGGCATGCCCTTTGGATTAACAAATGCTCCTGCAACATTTATGGACATGATGAATAGAATCTGTAAACCGTATTTGGATAAATTTGTAATTTTCTTCATTGACGATATACTTATTTATTCCAAAAGTCAGGATGAACATTGTGAGCACCTGCATACACTCTTAACTTTGTTAAGAAAAGAGAAACTTTACGCCTCGAAGTCTGAATTTTGGCTACAGGAGGTGCAATTTTTAGGACACATGGTGAATCACGAAGGTATTCACGTGGATCCCTCCAAGATAGAAGCAATCACCAAATGGAAGGTCGTGCAATCAGCTACGGAAGTTAGAAGATTTCTAGGCTTAGCTGGATACTATAGGCGCTTTATTAAGGATTTCTCTAAGATAGTTGTGCCATTGACTAAGCTAACCTGTAAGACAGTTAAGTTTGAATAGGGACCTAAGCAAGAAGAGGCTTTTAGGATTTTAAAACAAAGGTTAACAAACACCCCAATTCTTGCATTACCAGAAGGGACATAAGATTTTGAAGTTTACTGTGATGCTTCTAAGCTAGGATTAGGATGTGTGCTAATGCAACGCAAAAAGGTAATTGCGTATGCCTCAAGGCAATTGATAAAGCACGAGGAAAATTATACGACGCATGACTTAGAATTAGGATCGATAATTTTTGCCCTTAAGATTTGGAGACACTATCTGTATGGAAGTAAGTTTACTGTTTATACAGATCATAAAAGCTTAAAGTACATATTTGGGCAAAAAGAATTGAATATGAGGCAAAGAAGATGGATGGAAATTCTAAGTGACTACGACTGTAATATTCAATATCACGAAGGAAAAGCAAATGTAGTCGCAGATGCTCTAAGTCGTAAGTATCACGAAAAGCAAAAGCGAGTTCGTGCTCTTGGATTAAGTTTACAATTAGACTTAATGGAACAACTGAAAAATGTTCAAGCCACAGTAATCAAGGATGATGCTGAAGGAATGAAAGGAAGAATAAAGGAATTAGAGCAAGGAGCTGATGAAATTTGGAGATTCCACAAAAGAAGGATTTGGGTACCTAAACTAGGAGAATTAAGAAATAAGATTTTAGAGAAAGCCCATAAATCTAGGTATACCATGCACCCGGGAAATAATAAGATGTACTAAGATTTAAGAAATCATTTCTGGTGGATAGGAATGAAAAAGGACATAGCTAGATATGTATCTAAGTGTCTAACTTGTTCACAAGTTAAGGCAGAACACCAGAAACCTTCAGGATTACTCCACCAATTAGAAATGTGATACACTCTAATTTACACATATTTTAGTTCCCCGTTTTACCCCTATTTTATGCATTTTTGGCCGTAAAACCGTCGTTCGGATACTTATTTATCTACATTTGTGTTTACAGGCCTAAAACTGCATTCCAGACAAGATGATAGCAAAAACGAGGACTTTCCAGACAAAACGACAAAGCTGCGGACTTTCTGTTAAGGATTCTGAACTGGGCCTGTGGAACGACCGTTCCACCTGATGCACGGTCGTGCATCTCCGACAACGCTGATCATCTCGGCAATGAACGATCGGTGCGGCTGGGCGTTCCAGGGAAACAAGCGACTTGGTGAAGAACGGTCGTTCCATCTGAGGAACGATCGTGCGTCTCCGGTGAATCAACAGAGTCTCGGAACTGAACGGTAGGTGCGACTTGGCGTGCAACATGAAGCCCGGAACTGAACGACCGTTCCACACAAAGAACAGTCGTGCCATTTCAGATCTGGTCAACGATCCGATGACGTATGCGGTATGGTGACCCATGTCCAATAATTGAATAAAGTGAACGGTCGTTCCACAGGGAGAACGACCGTGCAACAGCAAATAGTATAAAAACACAGCAGAAACATTCTGCTCGATATTCTGGATTTTTGGAGAGCTCTCAGGCGATTTTCAGGCTCCGGAGGCATTAGCTTTCACCCGGATTCAAGCCACATTGTCTCGTTTAGCTTGATTACTACCCGGATCCTTAATCTAGTACTTGTTTATGGTTTGATTTTCTAATCTTTCCAAGTTTTTGTTAATCTTTCAAGTACTTAGATTATGATTTATGTATTATTGTAGCCTTTGGGCAAAAACACAAAATCCCTTGCTAGATTATAACCATTAGTTTGTTAAACTTTGTTTGTAATGACATTTGAAGTATTTTCTATGTTAATCTTTGATGATTAGTTTGCAACCTTGTTATTGATATTGAACTCTTGATTATAAGTAATTATGTTGGATGATTGGTGCTTGGTTAGTTAAGATAGTTGAAAAATGAAGCTTAATTAATCTTGTATTAGTAAACTTTGAACTTGGTTAACTAGTTTAGCTTGGTTTAAATGTATGCATCATGATACTAGAAATGGTTAGTGATTTAATAAAATGTAATTATTGTTAATCAAGAGAGCTTGCCCTCACGGAAGGACCTTAACGGGTTAGATGGTGTTGTTATAAATTCTTGCCATGATTTGTTAGCTTAGTTAGTAGTTTAGGCCAAAATTGCTATCTTGGTGAATTATTGTGCAAGATTTGTAAAATGAACTCGGTTGTGATTTAATCTAGTTTATGCTTTTCTCGGTGGTTGCATTGTGTTTATCGGTGTCACTTTCCTTGTTTAAGTGAGGTTAGAAAAATCCTAACGGCTGCCTAACTTATTTTTAAGAGATTTTCATAGACATTTATCAATTGCACGTTAAAGAACAATTTTAGGTGGTTAAAGTGTGTTTATCGTTTTAACTTTCCGAATGATTGTCATGTTAGGATTCCCGAAAGGGATACTAATTGTCTTAAAATGGAAAATTGACCGAATGCTTCTAGTGCCAAAACTTACTTAGTTGACATACTTTGGTTGTGTATTAAGCAAGGCTATTTATCTATTATTTATTATGTTTTTATAAGTATTTGTTTATGCTTACTTTAGTTTATTTAAAAATCACAAAACTTATGTTTTTACCGGTAGTTTAGTGACAAAGGTCTAGTACTAATTCTCCGCCCATTTCCTTGGATCGATACTTGGTTCTTACCGATACTTTATTACATATATGACGGGGTACACTTGCCTCTTTCGTGTGTGTTTTGATGTAAAAGTAATAATCACTTTTATAAATTTAAAACCCAATCGTGTGTAATTCATTGCAAAATATTATGTATATATACGCACACGTCAAGTTTTTGGCGTCGTTGCCGGGGAAATGGCGAGTTTTAGGAACGACCCGAGTCATTTGGTTATCGGTGTATATACTTGTTAATATTTGTGTATAATTTCTTGATTATTTATTTGTTTATTTATTTGTTAATATTTCTTGTTTTATTCGATTTATTCATTTTTGCGGTATTTTTGTTTCATTTATTTATTTGATCCGGATTTATTTATTCGCTTATTCTTTGGGTTTTCGGCACCCTAAAGCCATTTTTGTATTAGTCGATTCATTTATTTATTGTGTTGAATTTTTATAAAATTTCGGGCCCATTTTTCGGATTTTTATAAAATTTTCAGCCCATTTATAATAACTTTCTGCTTCTATTCAGCTGAAGAAAAAAAAAAGGCAGCATTATTACTTTATTAATAAAATATTCACCATGTTAAATTGTCGTTTGCAGGTTAATGTTCTCGACCCCAGCTCCCAATCCTATTGAGCCGTCAGACGAGCCCGAGCGTGATCTGAGGAGACGTCTTCGTGAGAAATCTCGTGCAGTTGGGCGGATACTCGCAGCAGGTGAGCCGGAGCCAGTGGTACCCGTTGAAGCCGAGGGCTCAGGGGCAGCAAGAAACGCGACCATGGCAGATGATAATCAACCTTTGAATGAGACGAATCAGCCCGGACGAAAGGGCTTGGAGCCCAGTATTATTAGACCCACTATTGATGCACCTTCATTTGAAATAAAATCTAGTATTATTAACATGGTGCAGAATTCAGTGCAGTTCGACGGGCGTGAGCACGAGGATCCCGGGAGACACATTGCGGCTTTCCTCCATGTTTGCTCTACATTCAAGATTAGGGATGTTTCGGAGGATGCGATTCGGTTGAGGTTGTTTCCGTTTTCATTACGTGACAAAGCTAGGGCTTGGCTTATGTCACTCCCAGCCGGGTCCATCAGGACCTGGAATCAGTTGGTGGAGCAATTTATGCATAAATATTTCCCACCTGAGAAAACGAACAAGCTACGGAACCGGATTACTTCATTTCGCCAGGACGAGGGCGAATCGTTGCATGCAGCTTGGGAGAGATTCAAGGATTTGTTGATTGATCTGCCACATCATGGCTTCTCAAAGAGACAGCTGGTTTTGACATTCTATCAGGGGCTCGGCTACAACACGCAGGAGCGATTAGATATTAACGCAGGAGGCGATCTGGGAACGAAGACGCCGGCAGAAGCATATGATATTATTGAGAAAGCTGCGTTGAAATCCAGCTCGCGTCGGGAAGGCGATAGAGGTCGGGCTACATCATCATCATCTCGCCCAGGAGCTCACGCTGTGGACGATTACACAGCCATTACTGCGCAAATCTCAGCTCTGGCGACGAAATTCGATAAATCCCAAACAGCCGCGCAAGTTGGCCCTGGATGTGATCAGTGTGGAGTGTCACATGTGCCAGGTACGTGTGAGCAGGGTGTTATGTTTACCGGTCACGAAGAGGTGAACTACATGGGCAATCAAAACAGGCCCCAAAATAACCCCTACAGCAACACGTACAATCCAGGGTGGAGAAATCACCCAAACTTTGGGTGGAAATCTGGTTCTGGGAACCAGAACGCGCCCGGTTTTGCTCAACATGCTCCCGCGCCACAATATTCTCATGGTCAATCCTTCCAGCCTCAATATCATAATCAAGGCTCAGGAAGCAGTTCACAGCCGCACGCCTCTCAAAGCAACGTAAAGCTAGAGGAAATGATGGCACAACTGCTGAACAACTCCAATAGTGCTAATCAAATGGCTGAAAAGCGATATCAGCAGCATGAGGAGCGATTCTTGGTCAACGAAGGAGAAATGCGGAGTCAAAAGGCTTCCATTCAGAATGTTGAGAATCAAGTGGGCCAGTTAGCAAAGATGTTGTCGGAGAGACCCCCAGGTGGTCTTCCGAGCAATACGGAGCAGAATCCGAAGGGGCGTGGTAATGGCCCGCACACGTAAAGTGTGGGGATATGAGTCTTGCTATCGACGCGCCGACAAAAATTTAGCATGAGTCTTGCTATCGACTCGCCGACAAAAATTTAGCATGAGTCTACGCTGCTGACTCGCCGACAAAAATGCAGCAGGAGCGTCTTTGGCGCTGTAAGGGCAAAATTGTCCTTTTATTTGTTTTTGTAGTTTTAGCGTAATTTAGGTTAGTTAGGTAGTTTACGTTTGTTTGATTAGTTTCCGTACGTGCCGGGCGAAGGTTCTGTATTGTAATATTGTTAGAACAGTTGGTGTGTCGAAAAAACGGCGAAAAACGGCCGAAACGGGTGCAGGAAATAGCTTCTGCAGAAATCTGCATCTGCAGCTGATGCACGATCGTTCTTCGGGGTCGCACGACCGTGCGATTCCGAGGAAGCCGGAACGGTAGATCGCACCCTCGGTGCATTTCCGAGAACAGGCTGTGGGTTTTGAACGACCTCGGTGACGCACGACCGTTCCATTCCGGAGAACGACCGTGCCACAGGCTGAGGGCAATTTGGTCAATTTGCACACTATATATACCATTATCTGCTGCAAAATCCATCATTCGCGAACCCTAGCCGCTGCAGACCGTTCCAGGGCGATTTTTCACCGTTTCGCACGTTTTTTTTCGCACGATCAAACACCCAACTTCGCACGGTACGTCTCTAGTGTTAGATTTCTTGTTTTCTTTCTTTCTAGTGTAGTTTTCTTCCGATTTTTCAAGGAATTTTTAGGGTTCTCTTCATAAACAAATCGAAACCCTAAACCTTGTTAAATCGAAGTATCGTGAACACCCGGTTGATTTGCAGACCCCTGTTGACCCAATACTTGTTGAAATTTTGCAAAATCTGATTGTTCTAAGTTCAGGAGTCGAAGTCTGCAGATTCGGAAGTGCACGGTCGTTCCTCTGGTGGAACGGTCGTGCCTCGCCGGCTATTCACGATATCGACTGGCTTGGCCTGTTAGTTCTCGGTGACGCACGACCGTGCGTCCCGGAGAACGACCGTGCCATATGCCCAGTACAGTTGGACAGTAGCTTCATAATTGGCTGCTCGCTTGTTTTCAACTCATTTTTTCTCCTGTTTCTGTCTTCCTAACAACATTCCCCATTACAGATGGATCACCCTTTCCTGCAATTTGACCCCAACATCGAGAAAGAAGCGTTATGCATCGCGAAGCGCGATGAATTGTGGGCAAGACAGGAACAATTTGGCGAACCCCGATGGTTGGACTGGGAGGTCATGAGGGAATTAAATCAATATGACCGACTTGATGAAATGATGACTCCCGCGCTAGCAAACCTGGTCGGTTGCAACCGACCCGTGTACCAAGAGTTGACTATTGAATTCTTCGCCTCGTATCAGTATGAAAAGCCGGTTGCACATACAGAACCTGATTTCCGCTACAGGAATCGGGTCACCTTCAGGTTGTGTGGGCGATGGCATACATGGTCGGTGGGTCGTTTGGGACGGAGGCTTGGAATTTATACGCGGGAGGACATGGATGATCCCGACATCTTCAACGATCGGTTCAACTTCCCTAATGATGCAGCGCGAGAGGCATTCTGGGCACGTAACGCTATTGGATGCCCCTACAACCCACGGATGTCTAAAGCTTCGCGACTCCGAGACCCTCTGGTGCGAGTGATGCACCATGTTTTCAGCCATTCTATTTGCGGACGCATGGACAGTCAAGGTAACTGTCCAACACCTGATTTGCTCTTTCTTTATGCGTTGGTTGACAAAGCACCGATCAACCTCGCCGCGCGAATGGCTGAGTACTTTGTCAAGTGTTCAGGGCGGACCCACAATAGTGAGATCCACGGCGGTCAGTACGTGACCGAGATCGCGTACAATGAGCGATATATGACGCCGGGGGTGCTTAGAGGTCTCACTTTGATCACTGAGGGGGTGCATGTTGATATCCGGTCTTTAAAGTTTATGGGGGTTATTGCTGAGTTGGATGGGCGAGATAGGTTGAGGGGTTTGAATGGAGAGATATGGGACCCGTTACCTCCAGCTGAGGAGGAACATGAGGATGAAGACGAAGAGATGGGAGAGCAGCACGAGCCACAGCCACCGACACCACCACACTCGCCGCAGCATCATGCATTTCAACAGCATGAGGATTGGCCTACTTTCTACCAGCAGTTCCAGGACATGCGTGTCACGCAGGAGCAGCATGGTACATACTTTGATCAGATCAGATCCAGCCAGGACGAGATTAGAGCCAGTCAGGCAGAGCTTCGGGCCACACATGACCGACTAGAGCAGCACCAGGATACTCTATACCAGGGGGTGTCCGCGGGTTTTTCTTATATGTTCAGGGAGATGCATCACGCATACCCCAACTATTTTCAGCACCCGCCGGAGTTCCCACCGTGGAACCCCCCTGGCTATGGCGATCAGGGCCCATCTGGCACGAGGCATGATGACGATGATGATGATGAGTAGTTTGCGGTAGTGGTAGCATTTGGTGGTGTTTTATGTTTCAGTACTTTACTTTTATTTGGGTGTTTATTTTGACTTTTATTTAAAACACCCCGGATATGTATTTTCAAACAATTTCCTTTCTGTTTTGTTTGGATGTTAGTATTTATGTACATTATGGTTGTTTGGTTTTTCTTTTTCTGTTATATTTTGGGTGTACACGACATACTTGCAGATTTTATCTATCGGATCTTGGACCGGAGCACGTACCAGTTAGAGCTTCGGAAGTCTCGTGGCACCAACATCATCTTGAGGGGAGTATTTTTATCCCTTTTCTCTATATTTCGGGTCTCGTATTGGGGACAATGCGAAGTTCAAGTGTGGGGAGGGGGTTAACTTTGTTAACTTAGCTTTGTTTGTCCTCATTTATTTATATAAAAAAAAAACAGAAAATCAGAAAAATCATTTAATAGTACTTGTGTTTTGTGTATTTGTTGGTAAATAAACCGGTTGGTTATGTTTTAGAAAGCATCGGACTTGATAAAAACTCGACAAGCAAAATATTTTTGAAAAAGGAAACCGGAAAGCGTGACAAACAAAGAAAGACTTGCATGATAATTTTCACACTTTTACCCATTCCTTCCGTTACGTGAGCATATTTGAGCCTAGATTGTTATATATTTGTTCATTACGGATATAGGAGTGAGCCGGATGTTTTGTGCAATTTAGAACTTGTCACTAGTATGCTTGTTAAGACCATGAACGTGCGGATTTGTGTAAACGTGATAGAGGCACTTAGATTACCCCTTTGTTGTGTACCTTGTTCTTTGTGTTGTGCTTCCCGTTCACCTTATATTACCCTTTAGGATTAACCATGTCGAGCCTTCCCGTTCACCTTTGTTTACCCACATTATTGCCTACTTAACCAAATTTAGCCTTTTTATGTTTTTAAACCTTTTTAGTGTTGAAACTCGGTTAAAATAATAGTTTAACTAGCTTGTTAGTGTTTATATTTCATTGTATAGTTTGCTACTAAAAAAAAAAAAACAGAAAATAAAACACCCTAAAATAGGGTGAAGTTGATAGAAATCGAGCAATTTTGAATGCTTAAATGTTAAAATTTAGTTGATTAGCTTGATTGCGCTTTAGTCACCATTTTAAGGCGGTTGTATGTATAGTTGTACTATTTTGTTGCTAGTTAAACGCTACTACCGAGTTTTAACCATTTTCGCCACTTTATATGTCCACTTCCATACCCTTCGCCCAAGCCTAACGTTACAACCCGTAAAGACCTCTTGATTTACACTTATTTGCATGTTAGTTGGTGGAGACGAGATCTTATGACAAGCTTATGATATTGCACATTTCATTGACTAGGCGTTGAGTGTTTACGCATACACATTTTATGTATGATTCATAAATAAAACCGAGTGTGTGTGAACATTGTGAGTTGGGTGAAGATTAACATGTGAGTCAATTAAATGTTTAGTCTCGGCTTTTTGGTTGTCGCTTTTTAAACTTGCATATGCTTGTTGGGTTTGAATCTTTTGATGTTGTCTTTCGACAAACCGGCTAACCGTTTATATATTAGTTTTCAATAAAATAGTGTGTAAATTATCGTTCTTGTTTGTTTATGTCTTTTATTGCTTTTTAGTTTAGCTTGCTTGAGGACAAGCAAGGTTTAAGTGTGGGGAGATTTGATACACTCTAATTTACACATATTTTAGTTCCCCGTTTTACCCCTATTTTATGCGTTTTTGGCCGTAAAACCGTCGTTCAGATACTTATTTATCTACATTTGTGTTTACAGGCCTAAAACTGCATTCCAGACAAGATGATAGCAAAAACGAGGACTTTTCGGACAAAACGACAAAGCTGCGGACTTTCTGTTAAGGATTCTGAACTGGGCCTGTGGAACGACCGTTCCACCTGATGCACGGTCGTGCATCTCCGACAACGCTGATCATCTCGGCAATGAACGATCGGTGCGGCTGGGCGTTCCAGGGAAACAAGCGACTTGGTGAAGAACGGTCGTTCCATCTGAGGAACGACCGTGCGTCTCCGGTGAATCAACAGAGTCTCGGAACTGAACGGTAGGTGCGACTTGGCGTGCAACATGAAGCCCGGAACTGAACGACCGTTCCACACAAAGAACAGTCGTGCCATTTCAGATCTGGTCAACGATCCGATGACGTATGCGGTATGGTGACCCATGTCCAATAATTGAATAAAGTGAACGGTCATTCCACAGGGAGAACGACCGTGCAACAGCAAATAGTATAAAAACACAGCAGAAACATTATGCTCGATATTCTGGATTTTTGGAGAGCTCTCAGGCGATTTTCAGGCTCCGGAGGCATTAGCTTTCACCCGGATTCAAGCCACATTGTCTCGTTTAGCTCGATTACTACCCGGATCCTTAATCTAGTACTTGTTTTTGGTTTGATTTTCTAATCTTTCCAAGTTTTTGTTAATCTTTCAAGTACTTAGATTATGATTTATGTATTATTGTAGCCTTTGGGCAAAAACACAAAATCCCTTGCTAGATTATAACCATTAGTTTGTTAAACTTTGTTTGTAATGACATTTGAAGTATTTTCTATGTTAATCTTTGATGATTAGTTTGCAACCTTGTTATTGATATTGAACTCTTGATTATAAGTAATTATGTTGGATGATTGGTGCTTGGTTAGTTAAGATAGTTGAAAAATGAAGCTTAATTAATCTTGTATTAGTAAACTTTGAACTTGGTTAACTAGTTTAGCTTGGTTTAAATGTATGCATCATGATACTAGAAATGGTTAGTGATTTAATAAAATGTAATTATTGTTAATCAAGAGAGCTTGCCCTCACGGAAGGACCTTAACGGGTTAGATGGTGTTGTTATAAATTCTTGCCATGATTTGTTAGCTTAGTTAGTAGTTTAGGCCAAAATTGCTATCTTGGTGAATTATTGTGCAAGATTTGTAAAATGAACTCGGTTGTGATTTAATCTAGTTTATGCTTTTCTCGGTGGTTGCATTGTGTTTATCGGTGTCGCTTTCCTTGTTTAAGTGAGGTTAGAAAAATCCTAACGGCTGCCTAACTTATTTTTAAGAGATTTTCATAGACATTTATCAATTGCACGTTAAAGAACAATTTTAGGTGGTTAAAGTGTGTTTATCGTTTTAACTTTCCGAATGATTGTCATGTTAGGATTCCCGAAAGGGATACTAATTGTCTTAAAATGGAAAATTGACCGAATGCTTCTAGTGCCAAAACTTACTTAGTTGACATGCTTTGGTTGTGTATTAAGCAAGGCTATTTATCTATTATTTATTATGTTTTTATTATGTATTTGGTTATGTTTACTTTAGTTTAGTTTAAATCAACAAAACCTATGTTTTTACCGGTAGTTTAGTGACAAAGGTCTAGTACTAATTCTCCGCCCATTTCCTTGGATCGATACTTGGTTCTTACCGATACTTTATTAAAATGCCTGTATGGAAATGGGAACTCATAACAATGGATTTTGTTACTAAGTTGCCCAAAACTAGAAAAGGTAACGACGCAATTTGGGTAATTGTGGATCGATTAACCAAATCAGCTCATTTTCTACCCATGAAAGAAACCTTTAGCATGGAAAGATTAGCAAAGTTGTATGTAGACGAAGTTGTATCCTTACATGGAGTTCCACTCTCTATTGTATCGGATAGAGATAGTCGTTTCACTTCGCATTTCTGGACAAGTTTCCAAGAAGCCATGGGGACGCGATTAAATTTAAGTACAGCTTACCATCCCCAAACAGATGGACAAAGTGAAAGGACAATCCAAACCCTGGAAGACATGCTCAGGGCATGTGTAATAGATTTTGGTGGAAACTGGGATGACCACCTACCCTTAATTGAATTCTCCTATAATAATAGTTATCATGCAAGCATTGAAGCTGCCCCATTCGAAGCACTGTATGGACGAAAATGTAGAACTCCAGTTTGTTGGGCAGAAATAGGAGAAAGCCAATTATCAGGTCCCGAAATAGTACAAGAAACTACCGACAAGATCACTCAAATCAAGGAAAGACTAAAGACAGCTCGAGATCGTCAAAAGAGTTATGCAGACAATAGACGCAAACCACTAGAATTTCAAGTGGGAGACAAGGTACTCTTGAAAGTTTCTCCTTGGAAAGGAATAGTTTGGTTCGGTAAAAAGGGAAAACGAAGTCCAAGGTACGTAGGACCATTCCCAATAATCCAGCGGATAGGACCAGTTGCCTATCGCTTACAACTACAAGAAGAATTAGCTGGGGTACATGACGTGTTTCATGTATCTAACCTCAAGAAGTGTTTGTCCGACGAATCCCTGGTAGTACCTCTTCAAGATGTAGAGGTAAATGAAAAGTTAAAATTTATTGAGAAGCCACTGCAGATAGAAGACAGAAAGGTCAAGTTTCTCAAGCACAAGCGACTAGTGCTGGTCAAAGTCAAGTGGGATTCAAAGAGAGGACTTGAATACACTTGGGAACTGGAATCCGAGATGAAGCGAAAGTATCCCTACTTGTTCCAGTAAATCTCGAGGACGAGATTTTAATTAAGGTGGGGAGGATGTAACAACTCTCATTAAAATTACTATTTCTTATTTTATTTTGTCCAATAGGAAACCCTAATTGAGACCCCCCAAGAAATATTGCATAACCCCTAAAATTTTCAGAACAATCGAAACTAGGATCAGGGCCCCTAAAACTCAGGGGGGGGGGTATTCCCTAATCGATATTATCTTCACAGTTCGTTGTCAAAATCGAATTTTAGCGAAACGTCGACTCACCCAGGCTACAATTACATGAGGCTACCCTATGCTAGGAGGGGTGCCCTCGTGCCACGCGACAGGTCCTCGCGCCACGCGAGGGAGCCGATTTTCCAGTATAAATGTAGGGCATTGGCACTTGAAATTTGGCGTTGGTTCGACGTAAAAACTCATTTCCTACACTGAGATATCGTCTGTTTACTTCAAAACACACACAGAGCATGAAATTCTGCCACGATAACAGGGTAATAACTCGATCTCTGCTACGATTCAATGTTCGATCGATTGAAACCATTCCGATGGATGTTTAAGTGCTGCCCGAATCAGGGCTATACTTTGTCATTCATCGTGAGGGTTTTAATCTCGTGAGTTATCGTAAATGTTGTATTAAGTTACTGACCTAGTTCGTGTGCATTGTTATTTAAATTAGGTTACAAGGCTTATCAGTAGGCTAAAACTCTGCCCGTTAAACTTGCAATGTGAGTCATTCTCTTTTTATCAACAATGTTTTACAATACTCCAAATCATTTTTAAAAGTTATAATTACAGGGATTAAGTCGTGGTTATCTTGAATCACTGGCTAGTGGGGTATTGTGCACATTACTAATTTCTCACGGTTAGGTTCATCAACCTAACAGTGATAATCATCACTACTTGGGTGAAAGGACCCAATAATGGTATGACCATCGTCACCAGGAGATGACACGGCGCCAGATAAAAATAAGATAGTAGCCATTGTAATCGCTCTTATGCTGTAACTTATAACTATGTGTCGTTTTATCAAATTTGAGTGACTCGCCAGTATTTCCCCGCTGATAAAATATTTTTAAAACATGTTTCAGGTGACCTACTGTGAATCAAGGAAAAGTGCTACGAAGCACTAACAAGCTTGAAGTAGTGGCTCAGATAAATTAATAAACATGTTTTGTAAAACCAGGGAATTCCTCATGGAATTCCTCTATTGTAAATTACGGGGTTTATCCCGAATTATGAAATAAAATAATCGGGCATTTCAAGTTTTAAAAGATCCTGCTGTCAACTCAAATAATAAATACCACGGGTTTCTGTCCCGCGGCTTCTGGACCGGGTAAAACCGGGACGGGGGCCGTGACAACCAGGTACAGAGAAATGATACAATCTGTAAATTATTATGTATGTAAAACACGTTAAAAGCGCAAAAAAAAAGAAACACTAGAAATAAATCTTTATACCGCTGGACTTGCACCATCTGTCAAGAAGATATCATTTGGATCAGCAAGAAAACCATCACGAGCTTCGATTCCAGCAGCAATAGTGTCACACAATCCCTTAATACCCTGATACCAGATAAAAAACATGTCATGTTATTACAGAACAATAATTCATTTAATACACACACATATATAGTATATACACTTACAAACATATACATATTTCATAGCTCAAAAGAAGGCAGTTTTACCTGACTGTGACTATATGCACCAATGGCTCTACCAGGAATTTGATCAAGGATCTGCCATGCTCGGTCAATGGAATCCGCACTGTAAGTTAAATGATGCATGTTAAGGTACTTGACTTCATACAGAAACTTATAGAAAAGTGCATAACGGAGACCAGTTTATATGTATATACCTGAACAAACCCTGTGTTTCACTCCTATCTATTATGTTGGGATGATCACATAATGCAAGAACCTATCATTATACAATACACAACATTAAGCAACAATAACATACAAATACAACAATAAAAAGTATTGCAGAATGCAAACCTCTCTGAAGAAGGTGATTGGCTGCTGAGCAAGAGACAGTGGATTTCCAATGTTACAGTAAATTATCTGCAAATATATTTTAAAGACGTGAGCAGCAAATCAAAACTTATACCTTCCTATAACTGTAGAAGTGTTTATCAAGGCTTGTTTAATAAACAATAAAAGAGCTCGAGCTCAAGCTCATCTAAACTCGGCCCGGTTTAGGCTTTTAACTCGCCGATCTCGAGTAGCTCACAAGCGGCTTGGCTCGTTTGTAATTCTACCTATAGAAAAACAAAAGCACATAGAAAACAATACCTCCTCAAAAGGATGAGAACCTGGATTTGCTTGCAAATCTTGCTGTAATTTATGTAACAACAAATAAATATAATATAAAAACATAAAAAAAACTATTCATTCAACTAAATTTACAACTTCTTTAGCAATCTATACATATATATTAATCAAGCTTAAACAAATTTAGGTTTTTTAAACTTACCTGAGCCAGAGACACAATTTCACCACGAACAGCATACTCACATTTCAAAACCTAAAAAATCAAAAAAAAAAAAACATCAACACACAAATCATCCATACAATCATTCGTTTAAATCAACTTATTATTATATCAACTGTATCAATCCAATCTGATTTCACATCTTATCAAATCAACGATCAAAACATCAACACTTGAAATCAACATAAACCAAAATAACAAAACCCTAAGTGGTGCTAAAAATCAAAACAAGTTACAGAAGTAAAACAGATAAGAAAACAACCTTAGGGTTTAAGGAATCAACAGTGAGAGGTGGAGTGGAGTTGTTGGAAGCCATTGAAGTGTCGGAAGTGAAGAATCGAGGAAGAATGGAGGAATAGTAACAATCATAAACTATCAATAATGAAACAAAATTAGGTTAATTATGATTACCTTGAAGAACTTGTTGATGATTTGCGATCTGATTGTTGAATTCGAAGGCGATTGTGAAACGCTAAAACCCTAATCGACAAGAAAAGGGGGAGAAATTGAGACCGTAGATGAGTGGAGGCCTGATCGGAGATGGAGAGCAGCATGAGCAGATCGGTAGGTTAGAGCAGATCTAGATCTGAACTTTGTAGTGAGTTTTTGGAATTTAGGGTTAAAAATCGCCAGAGGGAAGAGGGAAACTGGATCTGATGTTTGTGATGAGATTGGGCGGGATGCATATACATATCCCCATGTCTTTTTAAAATTCAAATTACCTCCCTTTAATCTATATACAATATTATTTAGATTAATAGATTTATATATATATATATATATAAATATAAATCGGAATTATGACATAAGCATGGTCCATGTGGCATAGCTAAGAAGGTGACACGTAGGCAAATCGATGTCATCATCTAAGCTCCCTTAATAGATAGTATAGATATATAGTGTAATACTTAATAAAGTTCTGAACATATGCGACATATTTATTTTTGTCTTCGTCCCGCTAAAAGTTTTGTTCAAAATCAAACGGATGAATATAAATGATCTTTATTTGTTCATTACCATGATCAACCGAACAGATGCCATGTGAAACTTGGATAGCGGTATACAATATCTTTTTATATTATAAACTATAGCGAGTATGAATACAATACCGGTACCTTAACGAACCAAACTTATACTGTCTGTTCTTTACCATGACGAATTGAACTGATACCGTACGAAGAACTTCGATGATAGTATAGAGTTTTTTTAATTATCATAAACTATAGCGAGTATTGGTACCACGACCAAAAAAAAAATCCCACCGAACAATATTAGTAGCTGTATCGGTACCATCGGAATGGAATGAATACTGATATTCATTTCGGAAGACATTACTGATATTCGTTTTATACTTTTCGTTTTATGTAAAATATGCGTCGATATCCTTTTGGGCATATAATGACTTTATTTTTGGGTTTTGCCTTTCGATTTCTATAATGAGTGCCAGTATCGTACCGATATGTTGTTCAGTCGGTTTCAATTCGATTTAGTACGATAATGGCACCCGCCACGAAGCGCGGGGAAACCTCCCTAGTATATATTATTATCCAAGCTTTATGAATAGTTTTTGAATGAAATTGTGGCCTTTTGCTATTTCTTACCTTAGTTTCACCACAAAGTTCAATTCAGTTTACTTTTTTTATCCTAGTTTTTATCAACATTAAATCACTAACTCAAGTTTTATGTTTAACATTTAGATCTTACTAAAGTTATAGTCTATTAAAAATCTTTTAAAACACATACATATTCCTTTAAAAATTATTTATATTAAATCTATGTCATATATTTAATTGTTACAAAGGTTGTTACAACATCTTTATTTTTTTTTTTATCAAGTTTTGATAAAAGACTTTTTCAAACGAGTGGTTGAAATACATTTTTTTTACCCTAACGAATCAAAGCGATATTGTTCGAACAACATCGTTACCTATATTAGTTCTTATGGTTTTCCCAACATCTATACTGCTGTATACTATAGGCTGACCCAACTCGGACCAAATAACATTGGAACCGATAGTATTATTCGTTTTTACCGTTTTCACAAAATGTAAAACACTTGCTGATATCATTTTGGCCATATTATGATTTTTTTTGTTTTAATGTTTGGTTGTCATACGAGTGCTGATACCAAACTGATACCCTAATAAATCAAACCGATTCAATCTAAATACCTGTCGCAACGCACGGGGGATTTGACTAGTATGAATAACATGTATGGAATAACATTCTGTTAGCAACTATCAAAATGTAGTAAAACTAGTTTATGCCCCGCCACGCCCGTGTTACGGGGGCGGGCAGTAAACGAAATATTTTCTAGTTTAATAACATACAGGTCTGTGTTTCGTTTACTTGTACATACTACTCATGAAACGATCTCAATGAAAATATCGAGACATAGATAAAAATATGTGTGTCAAATAAGTTTTGTTTTAATAAAGTTTAGGAATTATAAAGTAACTTTATTAAAGTCCAAGAGTAGTATCGGTGCCCACCAATAGCTAACGGTCACTATTCACTATAGGGTTGATTCATTACGGCAGCAAGGGGAAAATGCTAAAAGATGAAATACTAAAAAGGAATAAAAGTAGATGGACAAAACATGTACACTACCAAAGTTAAAGCAGATAGACTAAACACGCATATAAACAAAGTTAACCGATAAAAACAAGTTATTTTTTCTAAAACAGAGGGGCTAAACACGTATATTAGCGAGCTGGAGGTTTAAAAGTAAAATACAAAAAGCGACAATCAATTACTTTAAAGATTAAAAGTAGAGGGACTAAACATGTACACAACCAAAGCTAAAGGAAATGGACTAAAAACGTATATAAACAAAGTTAACCAATAAAAACAAGTTATTTTTTTCTAAAACAGAGGGGCTAAACACGTATATTAGCGAACTGAAGGTTTAAAAGTAAAATACAAAAAGCAACAATCAATTACTTTAAAGATTAAAAGTAGAGGGACTAAACATATACACAACCAAAGCTAAAGCAAATGGACTAAAAACGTATATAAACAAAGTTAACCAATAAAAAGAAAACTTTTTTTTAAAAACAGAGGGGCTAAACACGTATATTAGTGAAATTGAAGGTTTCAAAGTTAAATAAAAAAATCGACCAATGAGAGGGTGTCAGGCAGCAGGCTGACACTATTCCCCCTTCATGATTTTGTAGTTTATATAAATATAGATATAAATAAATATACTTATTTCAAATTTACTACTTTGATAAATTAAATTTATGATTTGGCAAGGTGAATTATGTATTTATTTGATATTTTAGTTTTTTAAGGCTTTTTTTTTCTCTTATGAGACTTGAACCTAACATCTTACATTTAAGTGTATCAAAAAGTTTGTCTTGTCACTGGACCACCAACCCCAATGATATTTTATATTTTAGTTGACATCCAATATAAATAGTGTGTAGTATACGTAAGTGGTTTTAATGCATGTTGCTACAACAAATATAAGACCAACGCTAGTGACTGTGCTGGTTAGACAAAAGGTTCAAGGGTTTGGTTTGCCTAACGCAGGTCGTGGGGGTCCCCCATGTATGCAATACGTAAGGTTTGATCACTTTGTTATTGGTTGCTTTGAATTCTGGATTGAAGGATATTCAACCCAGAATGTTTGTGTGCAATGTGATTGTATTAAAGTAAGTGAAGAATAGAACATGTAAGGAGCAAGTTCTAGAGAGGAGAAGTGAGATTTCCGAAGTGGCCGACTGAATGACAATGTGTTGTCATTTATAGAGAAAGGGCTGGCTACAAGAAGAAACCTTGACTAGTGATCTATGGCTGCAGTGGAAAGCTTGCTCTTTTTGTTGTCATTAATTGTTAGATTATGATTGTTAAAAAAATACATTTATATAAACAACAAATTGCTACCACCCTTATCCCACTCCCTTACGTTTTGTGCAGACCAAATCGGCCCAACACCCTCACCCTTACCCTCAATTTCGTAGCCCAATTTCATTTGAAATCCCAAATCGCCATTTATGTTATATTTCATGATTTTTTTTCTCACAACTGCCCAAACCCTAAAGTGCAAACCTGCGAACTCTCTCCCTCCCTTCTGCTATGAACGATTTCAAACCTAGAATCCATAGGAAAAGTCGATATCCAAGCTCTAGAAACTTCCTTCTTATCGCTAGGTATCTAAATCTTGTGTTTTTGTGATAGTTATAAATGTTCATACATGATTTTATTATGTTATATTGGCTGTGTTTTCCGGTTTAATAAGGATTTTTGATGTTATGATGGTTACTTGTAATATAAGGTAACTAGAAATCATATTGTTAGAGTTATAGCGGATTATGAGTTCGGTTAAGTCTCTTGAGTTTTGTTGATGGGTTAAATATGATTAGTAATGATAATAAGTTGTTATATGATTTAATTGATGACTAATAACCTGCTGTGATTAATATTAATATGTCGCGAGTGCGTTAGATAATTGTTTGCGGGATCGGGTAATAAAAACAGAAAGCTGATTAGCGAAAACAGCCAACTTCAGTTGGCTGTAAACAGGTCGTTATATATCAAAAAACCGATTTTCTGAGGTCTAAATCATACGTTTTCGAAAAAATGCTTCAAATGGAGCTGGAATCACATTTTTCTGAGGTCGTTTTCTATTTTTAAAGGCCTGTTTTGTATAGCAGCAAAAGCTGTGTTTTTCTGCAGAAAATACATGTTACGTTTTTCGTCATAACCTATAATCTGTATAGAGTAAGGTCGTGAAATTCATACAGTAGTTGGGCACGGGTGTTTTCGTAAATCTCCAACTGGAATTTCACCAATCGGGCTGACGATGAATTTTTCCGTGGACTGCAGTCAAAAAGTGACGAATCTGACTGTAGCCCAGTAAATGATTTTTATTAAATAATCGGTAATGAATTGAGTCCCGATATTTTTACACAAGGTGACGTGGACCGTTTAGAACATTCTGTAAATTATTTAGAATTTATGAATAAGATAACTATTTTATAAAAATACCTGAAAACAACCCAGTTCTGGACGTTAAAGCTGAAGCATTATAAGTTGTTATTTGCGTGTCTAGATGTCGGTTATGCTACCTGAGAATGATTAAACTTGTTTAATGTTAACGAAAGTGTTATGTGAATTATTGTGTGCTTGATCATGGGTAATTTATATGCGGAATATGTGTATGTACGTAAGTTGTCAAAGTGAGTGCATGTTACGTGTTAGATACGTGTAGGAGCTTTGTTCCTTATTTGAATACACTAATGAACTAAATGGTAATCGTATTAGGACGTGATTGACCTACCTTGACTCCTAACCCTTTTAAGAGACCAACCGAGCAATCGAAGGTGAGTTCACACTTTTCATCAAAGCATGAGATTCCCGGTGGTTTGGGAATGGGTTAAAGAACAACTATCCCTCTTGGGTGGGATGAAACCTGTGTATTCTCCTACGTACCTCCGTCCTCCTTGGGAAGGGCGACAACCATTGTAATACATGTCTTAAGCTTGCTAGACAACAACTCTATCTTAAGTCCCTCATATTTTGTATCGACTTAATCGTCGGGCCAATGGCGAATGGGGTATTAGTTGAATAGCGCTATTAGGTTTGACAAGCCTCACACCGTGCCGCAGAGGACGGGCGCGGACTAATATACTCGGGCACTTAGTCAATGACGATAGACATTGACTCAGGGCACTAAACATAACTACAGTCAGTAGTCGATATGGTAACGGGTCTAGTGGTTTAAAATAGTGGGGTAGCTACCCATGGCATGTTTTTATAAAGAACATGGAACTTAACAACTTATGGTTTTTGAACAACATTAAAACGAACAACGATCTGTAAACTCGCCAACTTTTTGTTGACACACTACTGCATGCTTTGCAGGTCGTTAGGTACATGGCTGGAGCTTGCACGAGAAGTGGGCATTGTGGCTAGGAATCAACAGTTGGATTCCTACTAATAAAATTTATGATTCATAAACTTCTTTATGGGTTTTAATACTTTATGCTTCCGCTAACTTTTAAACTTGGTTTTGGATTTTGGTTTGGTGAACACTAAACGTTTTGTTTACAATGGTGTTACTTTACTTTACTTATATGTTCAGTATGATTGGTGGTATGATCCTGGTCAGTCCCACGCCTCGCGGTATTACTCCGCTTGTGGATTTTGAGAGTGTGACAGATTCCGAACCCTTTTACCTTTCAACCCTTTAAGCTATATTGCATTCTAGCCAGTTTATTAAGCTTGAGCTACCCACGTCATCAGCCCACCCAAGTCAGAGGTATTTGAGGTGTAAGCTCGGATGCTTCTGACTTTTGTGCAACACTTTTTATAGCTCAAAGGCTTCGAGGCTTGAAGGGTTAGTGCTTCAAGGTTTTGGGCGGTATTGAGTAGACAGTTGATGTGACTTGTGACAGTTTTTCAGGCTGCGGTTCTCTTTCCCAGGTCATAATAACCGTTGGGTCTTATTAATTATCTCTTTAACTTGTCATTCAAAATTCATAACTGCCATTTTCACTATCATCTTTCTACAACAAGATTTCCTCCATTCTCTCTGTTCAGTCGTCCAGGTTAGTTTTTTTATTTTTTTTTCTTTTTTCTGCTTTTCCTTGATCATCCTTCGGAGCAATGGGTGCGAGGAAGGATATGGGAGTAAGTTACGCTTGATTAACACAAGAGGAAGTCGATTTCTTTTGTGAACATTGGGGTATTGATTCATCTGCCAATCCGGTCGCTCCGGGTTGCGATAAATCTATTGATTAATGTCCACCGGGTTTCATTGCTTTATACTATCGTCATTTTGAGTTTTCTAATCTGTGTTACCCTTTTTACATCTTTGTCCTCAACGTTTTGGAGTATTATCATGTACCCTTTGGACAGTTGCACCCTCAAGGGGTTTCTAGGGTTTTACACTTTGAAGTTTTGTGTCGTGCATTAGGCTATGACCCGTCGTTGTTAATGTTTAGTTGCTTTTTCCGATGGCCAAAAACGGTGACTAGTTCACGTTTGAAACGTCTTAGATTGTTGTTTCTTTGATTTCATCGCTTGTGACTACCCTCGGTTCTTGGAAGGACCGATTTTTCTGGGTTTCCCAGTCATTTGTTCCATTTAAAATGGTTTTGAGGCATCCTGATGCCGTTTTGAATGAACTCGAACCCTCTGTGTCTGAACTAGATAAAGGGTTGTTAAAAGCCCTTAGGCGTTTCCCTTCATGGTTTTGTCCTTTCCCTGAACATCTTCAGTCTCAACTAGCGTGAGTGTTCTATGGGATAAGCCGGATCGAGACCCTATGTTCATGAGGGGTGATCAGCGTATGTTATTTTTCTTTTACTATTTAATTTTCTTGTATGGTCATGTTTTCTTATACTTATGTTTGTTTGTTATAGTTATGCCTACCTTTGATTTCATCAAGTCTGACGATACGTTCGATATTGTTCTTGGAGACGCTGAAGCTGTTGAGGGAGAAGATGCTATTGCTAGAACGATGGAGGGTAGGTTGGTTCCTGGAGGTAAATATGTCAACATTTCGAATGTTAAAGGTTTCACAAAGGTTAGCTCTTCTAAGCCTTCAACTCGTCATTCGTCTCGTCGTTTGAAGGGTCCAAGCCAGTCATCTGCTACTGATCCTGTTGATCTTAGCGATGATATTAAGGTTTCTGAGGACCAAGGGGTTGAGGCTGAAGTAAAGAAGGATAAGGAGTTGTCAGTGGTGGTTGGGAAGAAAGGAAAATCAGAGGGTAAAAAGGTTGTGGTGTCTACTGCAAGGGGTTCTTCCGAAAAGAGTGGTGAAGGTTCATCAGAGGTTAATGCTGGTGAGGTTTATGTTCTCAACTGGTGTGACAACTGTCAAAATTTCAGGTATCTGTACAACTATTAGTGCTTAATGACTGTGCTGAATTACAATTAACTGCCTACTGATTATTGCAATATACATACATGTGCATCACATATTGCTTAATGTCATACCATTATTGCATGAAAGTTTATTTGACTCAAACGATGCACAAAACACAGTTAGCGCAGTATTCAGATAAATCAGGAAATTGTTGACAGAACTCAGTACATAGACAGACAGTGTGTTGAGACACAGAATAAGCCAGAAACCAAGTATTACACTAGTATAGTGTGTAGAAAGGTAAGGATCACAAAACTGCCTTCCAAGTGATAGTTTAAGTGCCGGAAAGTGCCTAAAACTCACATAAAGTGCTGAATTCAGCAAAAATCAGTATTTAAACAATCTAATATCATGCAGAAATATGGTTAAATGCTCCTGAATGCTTTCCTAAGTGTCGGGAAGTAAAAGTGTCATAAAAAGGTACATAAAGCACACTAAACTGCATAGTTTAGCACTTTAACGAACAGGTAACCAACCGAACAACCGGACACTACCCGAAACACCAAATTTTCACTAGAAGCACTGTTTTAACGTTACCAAGCTAGTTATGGTCCCCGAACATCACAACACATCATAAATATCTAGTAACTAAAGTAAATAACTAGATACTTACATTTTAACCTAAGTAACTAACTTAGTTACAAACCTAGCCTACTACCCCCCCCCCCCCCGCACCTATGAAATCGGCCAACATGGCCCCTACCAAAAGATTTTCTTTGAATTAAAAATTGGATTATGTTGCCACTTTGTAGACACATTATACATGAGTTAAAATGATAAAATGGATTATAAGAATGCACCATGATCATAACTTCATTTCTATCTTTCACCACTTCACACACACTCCTCTCTCCCTCTCCTTGTGCTCTCGGCCGAACACCAACACACACACACCACCATCATTCATCCACCCTACAACCATTCCAAGTATATACAAAGGTGTTAGAGGTTACACAAAGGAGCTAGGAGCTTACAGAAGTTCAAGGACCTTGTTCATTTGCTTTTATCCACTTTTTTCTTCACTTGATCATCCCTAGCCTTGAGCTAGTGGTAAGAACCTTGATCTTGCTATTTTACTTCTATTTTAAGTGGTTAAAAGAAGATTCATAATGTTAATCATGAAGAACACTAAGAAACTTGAACTTGAAACATGAACATAAGCTTGAATAATGAAGAAACTAAGTTGTTTATGTGTTGATTTGCTTGTTGATTGTTATTTATTCATGTAGTTGATGTAGATCATCATATGATCTTGCAAGATCATGATTAAAAACATGATCTAACAAGATGAGAGGATGAAAGTGTTGTAGTATCATAGATCATCCACACATAAAGCATGAACTTGAAAGAACATAATGTTTTCTTGTAAAATAATGAGTAAAGTGAGTTGTGAATCAAGTAGATCTAAAATTTCAAGAGTGATTTCTCAAGAAACCAAGTAAAAATACAAGTTTTACTTAATCTTGGTTCTTACATAAATAAACCCTATTTTTAAAGGTTAAATAAGTGTAGAAACACTTATGTAACAAGAAAAGTTTAAGAAGAAACATTTTTGAAAAATATGATTAGAAGTTGTGAAGATCGATTTTCTTTAAAATTGAAGTTTTTAAAGAATCAATCACACTTTAGAAGGTAACAAGGCTTACTAAGAACACTAGTAAGTTACTACAAATTTTTATGAAATTTCAAGTTCATGAAGTAGTAGATTATGCTTGTTTTTAGCAAAGTTGGTAAGTAAAGGTTGTTTATTATTGATTGTGGATTGAGTGTGTTGATTATTACAAAAGAAAATGATATGATTGAAAGCATGAAAACCTCCATTTTTAGGGGAAACTATGGCAAAATTTTTCTAAAAATTAAACACTTAGAAAAATATTTCTAAACAAATATTTACAAGTGTATTTCAAACCATAAATATTTACATAAAATTTGCCATAATTTTTGTTCAAAAATATAAATATTGGAGGTTGGTTTTTATAAATAAAAGTGACTAAATATGTATTTAGGAAATATATATTTAGATGACACCATGTGTGTGATTATTTGTATACTTTGTGTATTTGTTATATTATTTTAGGGCTTGAAATAATATAACTCATCAAAATACCGAAAGTTATCATCCAAAATATTACCAAAATTCCAAGGAATAAATATACAAGTTATACACAAAATATTGGTGAAACCGAACTATGGAATAAGACTTACAAAATATTCCGGAAAATTGATTCACAAAGTATATTTTGTCAAATAATATTTTGGACACCAAGGAAACGAAAATGTGATTTTTACAATTACTACAAGAATATATCATATTTTTTACAAGGAAAAAAATATATATTATTTTTGGCAAGTATAAATATATATTTTCCTTGAAATTCTTAGAAGAATGATTATTTTTTATAGAAATATATATTTTTTTAAACAAACATGAAATACAATATTTTTGGGGTGAAAGATATATTTTCTCAAATAAATATGAAATATATCATTTTTGGAGAAAGATAAGCTTATATGTATATTTTCTAAGTTAGACTTGAAAATATATTATTTTTGTAACTTATATGAAAATACAAATATTTTTGCCAAAGGAAAATTATAAATAATATTTCTTAAAGTGTATATTTTGGAAATATATATTGGTGAACTTTTGTTAAAAATAATATTCCGGAAAAATTAATACGAAATTAAGTATTGGAATACTTAATGAATACAATAAAAATACGTATTCTCATACGTATAAATACACACCGGAATACGACCCTAAAACATGGCAAAAATACACAAGTATAAGAATACGAATACAAATACACCCATCCTTGGGAAGGATATACAAGTATAAATACTTGGGAAGTATTAAGTTAAAATATATTGTTTTAATAATTATTCCAAAATTTAATAAATATAATTTAAGTTAAAATGTTTATTATTTTAACAAATAATTATATAACTTGGAATAATATCGAAGACACAAAGAAACGTAACTCAAAGACATTAATACTAAGTCAAGGCACGATCCGCTTATCTAATAGATCATAGTACGTTGTAGGTAGTCGTGTTTATCCGAAGAAGCTTGAGTTACGGTGATTGAAGAAGCAAGACTGTGAGTTCATGACCCCCTTTTCTTTAAAGGGGCTCTTAACACGATTGTAAATGTTAACCAGTCAGCTTTTGTTCCGGGACGGAAAATCTCGGACAATATCTTACTTACTCAGGAGCTCATGCACAATTATCATAGGAATGTGGGGCCCCCACGGTGTGCGTTTAAGGTGGACATCCAAAAAGCTTATGATACGGTGGATTGGAGATTTCTTAGACGTGTGCTGCTAGGGTTTGGGTTTGATAGTAAGATGGTGAATTGGATTATGACATGTGTTTCTACACCAACGTTCTCGGTTTGTGTTAACGGTAATGTCCATGGTTATTTTAGAGGTAAACGTGGCCTAAGGCAAGGGGATCCACTTTCTCCTTACCTATTTACGCTTGTCATGGAGATTTTAACGGGCATTTTGCAGCATGAAACAAGATTGGATTCCTCGTTTAGATTTCATAACAGGTGTGAGAAACAACAGATTGTAAATCTTTGCTTCGCGGATGATCTATTCTTGTTTGCTAGAGGAGATGTTAGCTCTGCAAGGTGCATTATGGCGTCTCTCTCTAAATTCACGAATATGTCAGGTTTGGTCCCTAGCATTCAAAAGAGTACAATATTTTTTTGCAATGTCTCTCAGCATGTGAAAAATGCCATTCTGAATGTTATGCCTTTTGTGGAAGGCTCCCTTCCGGTAAGGTATTTGGGGGTTCCGCTTATTTCCACAAGGTTGCTTTATAAAGATTGTAGTGTGCTGATTGAAAAATTAGAAAAGCATATTTCAAATTGGAAGAACAAGCTTCTCTCTTTTGCTGGTCGATTACAGCTTATTGTGTCGGTTTTATCCTCTATGCATATCTATTGGTCTTCGGTATTTATTTTACCGGCTCGGGTGATTCATGACTTAGAAGCTAGAATGAGGAATTTTCTTTGGAGTCAAGATAACTCGTTTCAAAAAGGGAGGGCAAAAGTGTCGTGGAGTTCGGTTTGCACCCCAAAGTATGAAGGGGGATTGGGAATTAGACGTATTGGTGATTTTAATAAAGCGCTCATGGCAAACCATGTTTCGGGTATTATTACTAAACGAAAATCTCTTTGGGTGGAATGGGTGCATGACTACAAGTTAAAAGGAAAAAGTTTTTGGATGGTTAGGGTCCCTTCGAATTGTTGCTGGAGCTGGCGTAAAATTCTTCAACTTCGGTCAATAATAAGGAACTATATATGGTCGTCTCTTGGGGATGGTTGTTCAACATCTGCTTGGTATGACACATGGAGTGCGTTAGGGCCGATAGGTTCTTTTTTATCACCAAGAACTATAACGAATGCGGGATTCAGATTGGATAGTTCAGTGGCCGATATAAATGTAGAGGGTGCATGGCAATGGCCTACGGCCTGGAGGGATGTATATCCCGTTCTAAACCAATTGGATCAAGTACAACTAACTGTTTCTAAGCGTGATAGTGTGAAATGGAAAGTTGGTGATGTTATTCATGAGGTTTCGGCTTCGTGCATCTGGGATTCTCTTCGGCACAACGAGCCGGAGGTCAACTGGACGAAAATAGTGTGGTTTGCCCAATGTATTCCAAGACATTCTTTTTTGATGTGGTTAATCATGAGGAAGAAATTACTTACTCAAGATGTTATCCTTCAATGGGATATTTCGAGGAGGAAGAACATGAATATGTTATGCTGCTTGTTTTGCTATGAAAACCATGATTCGCATAAACACTTATTTTTTGAATGTAAATACTCGACGCAGGTGTGGGATATGGTTCGGGTCAAAGCTGGTATGGATACTATTGATTCGAAGTGGGAGGATATCGTCGGTTGGCTGATGCTTAAATGCCATTCGAAACTGGCGGCTGACTATGTTAGTAAAATTGTAGTGGCGGCTTCTGCTTATTTCATATGGCAGGAACGTAATGCGAGGATTTTCAAGAACCAATTGCGACCTCCGGAGAAACTATATGATGTGATAATCGAGACTGTTCGGTATAAGCTTATGGGAGTCAAGTTGAAGCGTAATGAAAGAGTTCGAAGACTCTTAGGTGAGTGGGGGATACCTGATGCGGATACAAATGGCGCTGGTGATTGAGTAGGGCGTTTGGATCGTTTTTTTAGTTTCTAGATTGTAGTCTAGTTGTGTTTTTCTTTTGTTTTTTCTCCTGTGGTTTGGAATTGTTTACTTTCATGGGGCATGTCCCATGTTTGAACTAGTGTAGACTCTCTACACTACTTGTTTTTGGTTGGTTGTGAATATATAGAATCACCGGGGTAACCCCTTTACCCAAAAAAAAAAAACTTCAGGGGTGAAATACATGTTACAACTATTTACAAACATTTTGATTTGGTATGGTTAGCTAAGGAAGGGTACTACTTGATCATGTGAGTGGTGGGTATAACGCTTAAGGCCATTAATCCTCATTGTAGGACCGATGGACATGAGTGATAGATCTATTTGGGTGTAGCGAGCCCACACCTATGTGGACCAGGGTGGCCCATGAGGTGACTATGTCTTATTCCCGGAGACAAATTTGCTAGGTTTGAGTTTTCCTGCATCACTTCACACATATCAATGGCCTTGCAAACCATTGGTGATACGTTTTTCCTTGCTTCTTTCTTACCAGGGTTTTACAAACATACATACATACTTTCAATGATTACAAAGGTTACTCATACATACAAACAAACTGTGACATCTGTGCTTGTAATCATTGTACAAACTTTGAATAGTTCATTTATCAATAAAACAATGTGTTTTGGCCCCAATGTGTGTTTATTTATGTTTGACATTTTGCACGTTTTGATTTTTGTTCAATTTAAAACTCTTTTTCGCTTTCTGGAAAGTTATACGCAAAATGATGCGTAAACTTAATCAGTTTAATGCGACAAACACTCTGGAACATCAACATATGCTTAACATACCTTAAATAACCTTTACATAACTTAGAAATAAGTTTTGAAGGGTTTAGTATGGCAAAAACAAGTTTATTCGCTTACAGGGACTAATTGCGACAAACTGCGAAAGTATGCCGATTCGTATAGTAACGAACATTCTGGAACTTGATCATAAGCTAAACATACCCTAAATATCCTTTACATAGCTTAGAAATAGGCTTTGAGGGGTTCGGTATGCGAAAATAAAGTTTTTGATCAACAGGGACTAAAAGCGTCAAAAAGTGCATAAGTTTGCATTTTCGCGCATATCTTACATTCTGAATATATCCGGACATCCAAAAATTTTTGTAATCATTAAAATATTTTATTTTAGTGATTGGAATGCAAAAATACCATTCGTCGTGTAATTTGGATCGTTTTTGCGTCCATTCGAGTTTTCGTCGTAATTAACCGAATAACGTAACCGTACGACCAAATGAACCGACATCCAAGATGTTTTCAAGCATATTTTAAGTTCCCTATACTTTAACTTCATTTTAGAGCCTTGAAGTGGGGTTAACGGGGCTTAAACGTGTCAAAAATCAAGTTTTATGCATGTAGGGGCCTGTTCTGCCAAAGTGTGAAACTTCCAGCTTGACCTCCCTCACGCCACGCGCCAGAACCAGGTCATCCTGGTGCGCCACGCTACAGAGGACCATTTTCAGCAAACTGGTTTTCAGCAACAGCAGCTGGTTTCTGGGTTTTGGGACATGGTTTAATCAAACCTTGAGTTGGTTTTGGGCACCCATAGCATTGTAAAACAATGGGTAACACATGGAGGGTCAGGATTGAAGCTCGAAATTCAAGAAACGATCCTAACGGTTGTCCAAAATCTATATATACCCACCCCAAACTCACTTCACACTTGCTCAAATCAGTTTTTCTCTCATTCTCTGCTATAGTGGGACTATCCCTTCTGGTTGAAGGTCCCAATCTTCTGGTTTTCTTATTCTATCTTCCTTGCTTGGACCTCTTGTATGCTTCTTTCATGCTTTTATGCATTTTAAGCATTAAAGTCAAACAGTGTTTGACTTTCTGCTTTGACCAGTCAATGGTCAACACAAAGTTCGCTTGAACTTTGCAACGTGAGCGTAATCACGATGGTTATAGTCCCTGGTGACTATATCTACTGATTACCACGTTGATTAGGCATAATGACGAGTCATAGTTTTGGTCAAAATACGCGTTTATGCATATTATGCAACAAAACTATCTTTGGGTATCAAAACACTTTGTTTTGATATCAAACTTGTTTTCTAACTTAGCTAAACATGTTTTAACATGTTTAACTCGTCACTTTAGTTTAGTGCTTATAGGGTCGTAAGATAAGCGGTTTAAACAACCGCTTAGACTTTCGAACCCGACCCGTTTGGTCGATCATTAGGATCCGACCAAACACATTTTGTGACCATAGTTGTATAGGGAATAACGTTCCGAGGTTATACCTTATGGTCACTTCGTATAGTTAGTTGTATGATAGGTAGCTTGTATGCCTTAGGAAAATGACCAAAATGCCCTTTTTACGCATAATTTCATTTTAAGCATATGTAACCTAAATTTTGACATCTAAACTGATTAGGCGATATAACTAGACTTTTTAAGGCATATAATACTTTTCATAGGACTAGTTAGGCGATCCGAACGCGTTTTACGAGAACGACGCGTTAAAGTAGCATAAGCTACCTAAACGGGTCGTAATGGGTCGTAAGCACTTAGGATAGGTTCCGATTTAGAATGTAGGCTTCATTAAACCATATCACATTTGTTCCAATGCTCATTTGGTTTACGAGACCTCATCCTATCCGATCTTCCTATTTAGGTCCGGTTTATTAACATAGTTACCTATATTAGGTACCGATTGATTCCGTGATCCTCCTAGCTTTCTTTGATTGATATTACAAGACTTATAAGCATTATCAAGTGAGTACATAGTCCCCTCTTTTACTGTTTTCAAATATTTTGGGATGATTCACATGTGCCAACTTGTTACTTTCATGCTTTTTCGTGCTTTCATAACATATACTTGCTATGTTCAATAGAACGCATATAGTACATGATTTCATTTATACTTTGCTATGTATGTTCATTTTGCATACTTAGTACATTGTTTACACATAACATGTTTACATTTGGTATGACATTTGGTTTGTTTAACGGGACAAAAATATGTTCATTAACATTGATCACGCCGCTCGGTAGTAAGTAGTGGTACCATAGGAATTGACAACTCCCGTTTCTGGCTTCCTAGGTTTGTTTGGAAGTAGGAAATGACTGAATCCGATATACATAAATTTTGATAAACCTTTAATTTGTTTAAGGTTTGTCTCCACAGTCGCAAGGCTTGAATGTATGCGTTTTAACATTTCCACATAAGTGTTTGTATCAGTAAAGCATGGATTTTGTAAAACATAATTTTTGACTTAAACTATGACTTATATCAAATACATTGTTTTGTACGTTTTACCTATGGGGTTGAGTAATTCTATTATTCACCATACATTTTCACTTGATTATACATAAACATTATACATATGGGTTGAGTAATCACTTTTTTACTTACCATACATAGCATTTAATTATACAAGACATGGTTTACATTTAACAATTGAACATTTGATTATACATGAACATTTTGACATTTGTATATAAAATACATTTTGGTGGTTTATTTTGATAAGTGGTTTACATAACTAGGCGACGAGTAATATGATAAAAGCATGGTGGATACGCCGCTGGTGCTTCCTATATATAAGTGCTTTTATGATATTACATTTCGTAGCGTTATTTAAATCATTTCGACAAAGACATGATATATTTTATTCAAACAACATATTTTCACAAGATACTGTTTTATAAACGACATAACTTTTATAAATTCATTGTTACTTGGTTATTTATTTAACCAAGCAGTATTCTTTTATATATCATTTGATTTCATTATCGCCTTTTGAATAATTTATAAAAGAAAACATTTTTCAAAGGTTCATGACTAACTTTTTGTTAAACGTTCTTTCAACTACAAGTCATGAATCCTAAATCAATAAACCTATGTATCTCACAGGCATTTTTATGCTGACGTACCTATTTTCACATGTGTTTTCAGGAGCTGATGCATAGGGTTGTTCAAGATACACTTAGGCGGCTTGGGCCTTAGTGACAATAAAAGATGCAAGACTAGTTTAAATTATGTTATGTACTCTTTGTTTTCTTGGTTTTAAGACAATGTAACCACTTTGTTAATAAATAAAACGAAACTTTAAATACCATGGTTGTGAAACAATAATTCTGCCACTCCACTCACCGACGTTTCCGTCGGGGTTTATTGTTTTACGCGGTCGGGGTGTGACAGAAGAGTTGGTATCAGAGCTAATGGTTATAGGGAATTAGGATATTAGTAATGCTTTGACCTAGACTATAACTTTTCTAGGACCCCAACACAAGTTTTCTTGTGTTTAGATCTTAAAACATACACGTCACCTATCTTTAGGTGATTACCAAAACAAGAACACGTTTTTCCAAAACGATTTTGAAAATCAATCATCTATTTTTAGATGATTTGCTATAAGGTTTTGAACCCTCCAAGTTTTCAAAATCTCATCAAAGTTTGGGTCTAAATAACGTGAACACGTGCAATCTGGAAGGGTGGGTGCCTGTACCTCGAGTTTTATGTCTAGGCTAGAGTGTTGGTACAAATCCACATAATCGGACCAGTCACTCTTACCTGGGAACTCTTGGGGTGAGTGTCCACTTATAGGCTAAAGCATGTCTTCGCGATACATTATTATGACCCATTTACTTTGATTAGTCACTGTGTGTCATTTGTTTGCTTTGTGGTAACGAACGAATGACCACCATCCTTGCTTTTTATCGATTTTTGTATCATCTCATTTTTCATCTAATCCTCTCACTCGTTTTCTCTCATGTTTCCTCTTTTAGAATGCCTCATTGACACGACAATCAGATACCTAATGCCGAACTGGCAGCAATTATTGCGCAGCAAATGGCTGCTGCACTTCCGAATCTCATCACCCAAATCAACCAAGCCAACAATAACAAAAATAATGCCCCATGCAACTTTAAAAGTTTCAATTCGGCTAAACCACTCAAGTTTAGTGGTTCTGAAGGAGCAACTGGGCTCCTACAGTGGTTTGAAAGCATTGAGAGCACTTTTCATTATGTTCATTGTCCTGATAATCGCAAAGTCGAATTTGCTTCTAGCGTGTTCCAAAAGAGGGCTCTTACTTGGTGGAATGGGTTAATGAGAGATCGTGGTGCTAATGTCGCTTTGGGTCAGACATGGGAAGAGCTTAGGGCTCTTATGATGAGGGAGTTTTGTCCTCGTCATGAACAAAGGGCGTTAGAAAGAGAGTTTGATGATCTGAAACAGGATAGTGGTGAACAGCGGGCTTATACTAACAGGTATGAGGAGTTGAGTTTGTTATGCCCTACAATGGTTACCCCACTTAAGAAAGCTATCGAGAGGTATGCCGATGGTTTATCTAACCCCGTTCAAGACATTGTCACTGGTAGCAACCCTACCACAGTTCGTCAGGCAATCGAGTTGGCTGCGACTTTGACCGAGTCGCAAATCAGAAAGGGTAAGCTTCACAGGAAAGGTGACAAGAAACAGAACCAATCGTCCGACAGGAGTGAAAACAAGAAGGGTAAGAAAACTGGGTCTTCGAAGAGGTCTAGGAAGTGCAAGGCTTCCCAAAACTTCGGTGTTACTACACAAGCCAACCAGGCAGCTCCCAACCAGCCCGCATAACCACCCGCAAAGTAACAATATGCTGGTAATGCACCTCTGTGCAACAGGTGTAACAGTCACCATCAACCACAGGTTCACTGTCGTTTTTGTGCTAACTGTGGAAAATCGGGTCATCTTGCCAATGTTTGTCGTTTTGCTCCTAATCAAGCCGCACAAAACCCACCTCAGCAAGCTGCTCAACCACCTGATCAACAACAGGCTCAGGCTGCACGACCTCACTATCCTCCTGGTTCGTGCTACAATTGTGGGGATTTGACCCACTATCGAAATCAGTGCCCAAGGTTGGTTAACACGAATCAAGCTCAGGCTCGTGGACGAGTCTTTAACATGAACTCAAATGAGGCGCGTGCAGATAACGAGGTGGTCAATGGTATGTTCTTTGTTAACAATCAGCCTGCTTCTGTTCTTTTTTATTCGGGTGCCGATAAGAGTTTTGTGTCATTGTCTTTTGAACCTTTGCTTTGCATGACTAGAACCAAACTAGGAAAGCCCTTGACAGTAGAAGTTGTTAGTGGTGAACCCGTTGTCCTCAATTCTGTTCTTCAAAACTGCCAATTGAACCTTAACAACCATCTTTTTCCTATTGACCTCACACCAATGCAACTTGGGAGCTTCGAAATTATAGTGGGAATGGATTAGTTAGCCAAATTTCATGCAGAGGTGATTTGTTTTGAGAAGATTGTCCGTATTCCACTTTCGACTGGTGAGATCTTAGAAGTTCATGGTGAGAAACCTGCTAGTGGTCTTAAATTTATGTCGTATACTCAAGCTCAGAAGTACCTACGTAAGAACTATGTGGCCTTCTTGGCACATGTTGTGGAGGAGAAAGGCAAAGGTAAGTCTATTCAAGACATCCCTGTTGTTCGAGATTATCCTGAAGTTTTTCCTGAAGAATTACCTGGCTTACCCCCAGCACGCCAAGTTGAGTTTCGTATTGATCTTATACCTGGTGCTAATCCTATTGCTAAATCTCAGTATCGTCTTGCACCGTCTGAGATGCAAGAGTTATCTAAACAGCTTCAGGAACTTTCTGACAAAGGTTTTATTCGTCCTAGTTTTTCACCTTGGGGTGCTCCCGTTTTATTCGTTAAGAAGAAAGATGGATCTTTCAGGATGTGCATCGATTATCGTGAGCTTAACAAGCTTACCATCAAGAATCGATATCCCCTACCTCGCATTGATGATCTCTTTGATCAGTTACAGGGTGCTACTTGTTTTTCGAAGATTGATCTACGTTCGGGGTATCATTAGCTTCGTGTACTCGAGGAAGATATTCCCAAGACAGCTTTTCGCACAAGATACGGGCCTTATGAGTTCACTGTTATGCCATTCGGTTTGACTAATGCTCCTGCCATTTTCATGGACTTGATGAATAGGGTTTGTAAGCCTTATTTAGATAAGTTCATCATTGTTTTCATTGACGACATCTTGATTTATTCTAAGACACGAGCCGATCATGAGCAACATCTCCGTCTTACTTTGGAACTCCTAAAGAAAGAACAACTTTTCGCCAAGTTCTCCAAGTGTGAATTTTGGCTTAAGGAAGTTCAATTTTTGGGACATATTGTGAACGAACAAGGTATTCATGTAGATCCCTCCAAAATCAGTGCAGTTAAGGATTGGGATACACCCACTACTCCTACTGAAGTTCGTTCTTTTCTTGGTCTCGCGGGTTATTACCGCCGCTTCATCGAAAACTTCTCCAAGATTGCAGTTCCTCTCATTGCATTAACTCAGAAGAATAAACCTTTCGAATGGGGATCCAAACAGGAAGAAGCATTTCAGACCCTGAAACAGAAACTTTGTGATGCACCTATTCTATCTTTACTTGAGGGCAACGATGATTTTGTCGTATACTGTGATGCATCCAAATTAGGTCTCGGTTCTGTTCTCATGCAAAGGAACAAAGTCATAGCTTATGCATCGAGACAGTTGAAGGTTCACGAGAAGAACTACACCACTCATGATCTTGAGTTGGGTGCTGTAGTTTTTGCTCTCAAAATCTGGAGACACTACTTGTATTGTAGGATCGTTTTCGGACCCGAAACGAGTCAATCAGAGGTGTTCTACTCAAAATGAAAGGCGGAAACAGATATAATGAGTTGAATTCAGCTAGATATCACTATTAACTGTCGTTTATATTGATCTGTAACAGTTTTACAGCAAGACGACACTTCGACTGAGCTTCGCCATCGGAAACACACATACAAGTCCTACTTGAAACGAAATCAGATCACAACTATATATAGGGCTAGTGATTCCGCTTGAACATGCTCAAGCGGAATACCATTACAAGCGAAATACCATTACAAGCGAAATAACCATCTCAAGCGATATAACATGTTTCAAGCGAAATAACCAGTTCAAGAGAAATAGCTGATTTTGCTTGAACCTGTCATGTTGTCTTCAAGCGGAATTAGCTCTATAACTTGTTTTCTCGATCTTCGTGCCATGTGCAATGCAAGACTCGATACAAGATGAAGTCGACAGACGTATGCACCAACAGACTCCCCCTTGAATGTTGACGAGTCTTCAACGTCTTCAGTCTTTATCAGTCTGAACACGTAAGCATCTTCAAACTTTATCTCTTTCTCCTCTTCAGTATCAACAGACTTCCCTTGAATACACTTTCCTCAGATGTCTTCAGACTCCCCCTTTCGATATACTGGGATCGTAGTCTGGCTTGTTTAAATCTTAGAGTCCTTAGGTAACGGAACCTGGCTTTGTGCTCTTTCTTCAGGTTCAGAATTGAAACCTGGCTACACCTGTACATTCTCTACTCAAAAGTAAATTTCACAAATTTAACATTTTGATAAATTTATATGAACAAACTCCCTCTCAATATAAACCAGAATGATTTATCAATGATAGAAACCTCAGATAACTACTTGTACCGAACAATACTCAAAAACTTTTCTCATTTAAAACATAGAAACCTCAGATAACTACTTGTACCGAACAATATTCAAAAACTTTTCTCATTTAAAACAATCTCCCCCTCACCTTATGCTCATCATGTTTAGCACTTGGAATTTTGAAAATCAGCTCTCCAACATCAGTTGTCAAAAATCTTTTTGTATTTTTCAAAATTTATGCTAAAACACACTAAAAATCTTTTTGGATTTTCGAATGAAATGAAATGCAGCAAAGAAATATTTACAGACAATATTTTGTGAGTTTGTGTAAGAGGATCATATCAGTTTTTGACAAATCACAAGTACCGTTGAGCTTAGTTACACATTAAGAATTAAACAATTCACTTAGATTGCCGATATACTGATCCACTTAAATTTTCACACAAATTTCAACTGATTCAGGATATGAGTTAGGTGTTTTAAGAACTTAAACTCATTCATGTGTCCCACCTCTTAAATATACTCCCGTATCCAGATCCCAATATTCAGTCTTACAGGTGAGTATACCACAGACGATATCTGTAAGGGGTTAAATTGCAAAACCGTGAGAGCTCAGGTCAGAACTTCCGTTCAGCAGAGAGATGACGGCTCGACTTTTGGTGAGTCCCCTTTAGAGGATCTTTTTTACAACAGCAATGATTATCAATTTTATTGTTTCATCATTTTTGCTGAGGGCGGCGCTATATTTCAAGCAAGCAGTAAAGTATTCTCCGGGGACTAGGCCATTGCTTCCGCAAAATCAGAAGTCCCAGGATAATACCCCAGATATCACTAAGCATAAAGACCTAGTATCTCAGAAAGAGAGACCTTTCAAACGAGATTTCAGGGGTTACCTATATATCCAAGTAGTGTTCCCCACGAAATAAGCAAGTTTGAATTTAAGTTTATATCCCGAAAAAACTTACTAAATGTGTAAAAACCTATCAGCATATCATCAGTGAGACCGTTTAACGCTATTTAAACATTACAATTCTTTAGCATACTGTAACTGTCTACTGATGTACTATCATTTCCTCTTCTTTGACACCAAGACTCATTTTTGAATTTTATCATGTTTTTGACTTTTTTCAAATTTTCAAATGTTTTTGAATTTTCAGAAAATTCTTACTCCCCCTAAAAAACAAACACATTTAAGGAAATTTGAAAACAAACTATACAAGAAAATTGACAACTGATATCAAATCGCTTCAATTCGCCATCCACTTGGCATAAACAATCAAAACTCCCCCTTACAACAAACTATTTTCTCATCATGATTTCAAAACACTTAAGTTTGTTTTAACCAAAATGATTTTTCCGGAAAATAAGTTTGTTAAAACCATTTGTAGGTTAGGGATTCATCATATTGTTTCTCAAACATTTGTAGAAAATCAGATACAACTTAATGTTCCTGATTTACCACTTGTAAGTAAAAACCTTTTCCAACCACTTGTAAGTCGAAATCACTTTCTTGAATTTCTCAAGAAAAATGCCGATTCCTGCTCCACTCTTACCAACCTGGAAGCTCCGGCAATTCCACAACCTGTAACAATTTCACAATTTTTAAGAAACTTTCACAAAATCAATTTTAATAAGAATGATGCCGATTCCTGCTCCACGATTACCAACTTGGGAGCTCCGGCAAGTCAGGATTTTACATGTTAAACACAGACATCCAAGCTTCACCAAACTTGGATGTTTCCTCCTCAACTTCTCCTGGGTAATATGATGCTTTCTTTGTTTCATAAAAGTCCTTTACCCCTTTCACTTTACCCTCCACCATTTTTCCAAAAATCTTTTTCACATTTCCATTAAAAGCTTTCTCAACATCAAATTCTTTCTTCTCAGAATAGAATTGATCTGAGATATCAACTTTTCCAAATTTTGATTTAAAATTCTCAGCCCTCAATGGTGGAAAATGAACATCATCCATTGGAGGTACTGAGTTTTCACCTTTTGACTCAGCTTGTGGCTCGTCTAACTTTGTGGAGTTAGATTCATCGCCAAGTTTCTCATAAAACTTCTTAACAACCCACACTTGGTTGTCATGTTTAGCTCTCTTTTGATAAAAATGAGTCTTTGAACACTCACCAACTTCATATGTTGAATTTTCAAAAATTTTGAATTTCTCAGTTGGTGACTCATTTTTCTCAAAAACCTTTTCTTTGAGTTTTTTAGAAACTCCCTGTTTTTTCTTTGTATCCCACGGACAATTCCATGCAATGTGACCAGCTTAATTGCACTTAAAACATGTTCTAGTATCCTGTCTATGAAAAATTCCAGTTCCTATTCTCTTCTTTTCAGCAAGAAATTCTTGGTTTGATTGTCTCCAGAAAGTTTTCTTCTGTTCTTCCTCAGCACTTCCTCCTGAAACAAATTTAGTATTTGATTGAGAAATTTTTCCATTTTTATAATTTTCAGGTGGAATATAACCAAGACCTTTCTTTTTGAAATTACCATTATGGTTTGGTTTCTTTTGAAAACCAGAACCAGAACCATAACCTTTTTTCTTTTTTAAACGTTGTTGAACTCTTGAAGTGTACTTTTTAGGTTTTTCAGAAAGATTTAAATCTTTTATTTCAGAAATGTTAATTTCTGTCATTTTGAAAATCTTTTTGATCTTTTCAAAATTAACACTTCTTATTGGAAATTCCTCATCAGAATATAATTTGTCTGAATCAATCAATGTATATGCCACTTTGATTGCTTCGTCATTCAAATTAGATTTTGATAACAAGAATTCTTTATTGTACACCCGTTTAACCGACGATTTTTTATTCTTGACCGACGAACTCGAACTTTTGACTGACGAACTTGAACATCCAGACTCGGACTTTAACTCAGACTTTAACTCCGACTCCTCATCTGTATCCAACACCTGATCGACCACCTTTTTTATTAACTCGGACTCATGATCAGTGTCAGACGATGTAAAAATGACGTCAATGTTTTCTGGTAATTCATCGGTTATGTCGGACTTTAATTTTATATTGAAAGCTTTTTCGACTTGCTCCTCATTCGGTTTTCTAGGCGAATACCCTTCCCAAATCGGGGGCGGACACTTGTTATAACTAACACTCTGTTTCTTACCAGTATCCTTGTTCTTTGGCTTCTCCTCATCTTTAAATGCTTCAAAACCTGCAACAGTTGGGTAAATTCGATCAATGAGATAATCAGAACTAGAATAACTCTGTAATAAACGTCTAATTCTCTCATTCTCAATCTTTTCATTTTCCAACTCCCGCTGCAGTTTTGAACATTCCTCAATGTAATGATTTATAGCTTTTTGCTTCGTCATCATCACAGCATTCATCATGGTTAACGCATCTTCTCTTTCTGAGTTAGTCTTTTGTAAACCAGTTACCGTTCTATTCAGCACATCGTAAGATTCTTTCACATAGTTGAGATTTAACAATAATTGTTCTTTCATCTTTTCAAGTTCAACTAATTTCTCATCTTTTTCTGCACATTGCTTGCAAAATTCCAAACACTTTAAGTAAGGCTTGATGACTTCTACAATCTTTTCAACTTCAATGACCTTCTCAACATCAATCACTGATTCAGTTTCAGTCACCTTCTCTGCTTTAACTTCTTCATTTAGAATAATCTCTTCTTTTTTATCAACACTTTCACTCTTCGTTTTCTTTTGTTCTTTTGCTGCACGTCTCTCCTTCAGTTTCTCCAAGCGATCTGCAAAATAGAATTGAAAACTTTCAGGAGATAGATGAGTTTTTGCAACATTAATATGTCTTTCTTCCTCATCATCACCATTGTCACCAGTTGGTGATTGATCAAACTCTATTTCTTTCTCAGAACTATCATCTGAAAAACTAGAATCAGATGGTGTTTGATCAAAATCTAATGTCTTTTCAGAACTATCATTTAATGAAACAGAATCAGATGATGTTTGATCAAGAACAGTTTCTTTTTCTGAACTTTCATCGGATGACACCGATTCTTCTTCTTGATTCTTATCATGAACACCAATCGATTTCATCCATTCTGTAAACAATTCAGGTTCTTGAACTATCTTTGCAATGAAAGCTTTAAAATTCCCATTCTCATCTGCAAACCTATCCCAGCTGAACCCTTCAGGTAACTTTTCATCATCTTGATCAATGATGCCAAAATATGCTTTCTTGTTTGCATCTTCGATCATTTTCCCATGTGCAATCGATATTTCCTTTTGTTGATATGGTTGATGAGCAACTTGTTGATATATGGCTTTCCGATAGTAGTCATCTTTTCCAAAAGGATTCTTTGCTCCACTAGCTTCTTGATTTTTGCACTCTCTCTTAAAATGACCTTTCTCCCTGCATCGAAAACAAGTAACTTTAGATTTATCAAAACCCAAAGTAGACACATGTGCATCCAGAAAATCATTTCTCTCTGTGATCATTTGAAACTTTTCTGCTCTCCTCAAGACACTAGCTAGACACCATTTGATGTCCATGAGCTCCATTTCTTCAGCGTCTATCTGATCGTAATCCTCTTTCGTCAGCATAGGATTTCCGATCCTTCCTGCAACCAAACCTTCATAGGATTGTAGCACAGTTGTAAGTAACGCCATGTGATCTTTTGCAATTTCTTCAGAAAAACTTTGACCATCTGGAAGATTCAATGCAATGTTGCACTGTATCACATAACCATTTCCACTTTTTGAACTTTGAGAATGAAAGTTTGAAGTTGGACTCTTTGGATTAACACTCGGATATGAAGAAAATCCACTACTGCTGTTTGTATTTTGATCAACATTTTCAGATGAGTTTCCAGCACTAAAAGTAGTTTGAATCTTCGGACTCTTTTCAATCTCTTGAACATTGCCTTTGTAATACATTTTCACATCTTGTTGACCACTTGGATTATTCATCCTCACAATCTTTTGTTGTTCAAGATCTTGACCCTCAATCTTCTCAATGAACTGAGAAATTGTTAAACCATCATAAACTCCGGTATTTTTTAAGATCATCAAAAAAGTACCCCATTCTTTTTGAGGTAAAGCATCGGCTAATTTGTCGACCCATTCATCTCGTTCTTTGGTTATTCTTAACAGCGACATAGAACGCACAAAGTGGCAATATCTTTCAATCAATTTCTTTGTATCTTCCCCTGGCAGACTTGTGAATAGATCAAATTCTTTCTTAAGCAGTGCCTTTTTACTTTTGATCATCTTCTCACTTCCCTCAAATTTGATTTTAAGAGCATCCGAAATTGATTTTGAAGTTTTGTCATGTTGAAGCAATACAAAAATGTCTTCTTTAATGGCTTGCTGAAGTAGACTAATCATCATCTTTTCAGCTCTGTACATGTCTCGTTCTTTATCAGTGAATTCAGAAATTTCTTTCTCAACTTGCAGATCAGTGCGTGGTAGAACATACTTCTTCAAAATACACTCCCAAGATCTCAAGTGATTGGCATGTACCCAGTTCTCAAACCGATCTTTCCAACCGTAATACTCTTCAATGCTCATTAGCTTCGGGGGTTTTTGTGTAGTTCCAGTTTCGTTTTCTAAGTTCATGTTTTGAGCAATGGTAGCTGGAGTAGTTGGGGATGTCGCAAACGCGTTGTAAAATTCTTCACTCATGATTCCGTAAACTCTTTCACAAAACAAACAATTTCAAGCGGAATAAGGTCTCAAGCGAAATCACTCTTTAAGCAAAATTACCTGCACAACACTTCAAGCGAAATTAAGATTTCAAGCGAAATCACGATGATTTAGAAGCGAAATAACCTTCTCAAGCGAAATTAGTGTCTTTCAAGCGGAATCACTTATTTCGCTTGGAATTATCACAACTTTTCAAGCGAAATTAGATATATCGTTCAAGCGAAATAAGAACTTTTGTCCATTTTTGTCATTTTTAAGCCGAATTTTGTTCTGATTTTCTCAAGGGTTTGTTAAAACACTGTTTCACTTATGTTGTGAAAAATTCAGGCCATTTTAACCGTGAAAAGTTTCTCAATTGATAAAAGAAGGTGAAGAAGCAAGAAAATGAGATGAAATCAAGCTGAAAACTGCAGAACTCCTCCTCCTTAGCTCTGATACCACTTGTAGGATCGTTGTCGGACCCGAAACGAGTCAATCAGAGGTGTTCTACTCAAAATGAAAGGCGGAAACAGATATAATGAGTTGAATTCAGCTAGATATCACTATTAACTGTCGTTTATATTGATCTGGAACAGTTTTACAGCAAGACGACACTTTGACAGAGCTTCGCCGTCGGAAACACACATACAAGTCCTACTTGAAACGAAATCAGATCACAACTATATATAGGGCTGGTGATTCCGCTTGAACATGCTCAAGCGGAATACCATTACAAGCGAAATAACCATCTCAAGCGATATAACATGTTTCAAGCGAAATAACCAGTTCAAGCGAAATAGTTGATTTCGCTTGAACCTGTCATGTTCTCTTCAAGCGGAATTAGCTCTATGACTTGTTTTCTCGATCTTCGTGCCATGTGCAATGCAAGACTCGATACAAGACGAAGTCGACAGACGTATGCACCAACATGTATGGAACAAAATGTGTGGTTTTTACCGATCACAGAAGTCTTCAGGACATCTTCAATCAGAAAGAACTTAATATGAGGCAACGACGTTGGGTTGAACTTCTAAACGACTATGATTGCGAAATTTGCTACCATCCTCGTAAGGCGAATGTCGTGGCTGACGCATTGAGACGTAAAGAGCATGTCAAGCTTCATTGTGTTCAATTTCGATCTGATATTCAAACCCGCATTTCTCAATCTCAACATACTTGTGTTACACAAAGCTTGATGTGTAAGGAATTACCATATCATATTAAGCCTGATCTTGAACTAAAAGACTATGGGCTATTTTATTTTATGGGCCGTTTATGGGTCCCAAGTCAAGACAGTCTTCGCACCTTGCTAATGGATGAAGCTCATAAGTCTCGTTATTCTATTCATCCTGGTGCAGACAAAATGTACAAGGATCTTCGAACCCAGTATTGGTGGCCGGGTATGAAGAAAGACATTGCCCTGTACGTATCCAAATGCCTTACTTGTCTTAAGGTTAAGGCTGAACATCAACATCCCTCTGGATTATTGGAGCAACTAGAGATACCGATTTGGAAATGGGAAAACATTGATAGATCTTATTACCAAACTTCCATGCACTAAGAAAGGTCATGATGCCATCTGGGTAATTGTTGATCGTCTTACAAAGTCAGCACATTTCTTGCCAATCCGTGAGGATCTATCTGCCAACAAGCTGGCTAAAATCTATGTGGATGAGATTGTATCCCGTCATGGCGTTCCTTTGAACATTATATCTGACAGAGATGCTCGATTCTCGAATCGCTTTTGGAGAACCATGCAATCTGCAATGGGAACCCAACTTAATTTGAGTACAGCTTATCATCCGCAAACAGATGGTCAATCTGAAAGAACAATCCAGACATTGGAGGATATTTTGGTGGTAGTTGGGATTCGTATCTTTCGTTGATTGAATTCTCCTACAACAATAGTTATCACTCCAGCATCAACATGGCTCCTTTCGAGGTTTTATACGATCGAAAATGTCGTTCACCAGTCTGCTGGAATGAGATTAGTGAAGCTCAGCTTACTGGACCTGGGCTCATTCTAGAGACTACATATAAAGTCAAGAAAATTCGCGACAACCTTCAGACAGCTAGAAGCCGTCAAAAGAGTTACGCGGATAGAAGACGTAAGCCTTTGGAATTCCAAGTCGGTGATCGCGTTCTACTCAAGGTTTTACCTTGGAAAGGTGTGATCAGATTTGGAAAGATAGGAAAACTTGCACTTAGATATGTTGGACCATTCAAGATCGTCGAAAGAATCGGAAAGGTAGCCTACAGAAGTTACCTCCTGAACTTGGAAATGTTCATCCAACCTTCCACGTGTCCAATCTCAAAAAGTGTTTGGCTGATGAGAACCTCCACATACCACTTGGTGAGATTCGTGTTGATGACACGATGCATTTTGTTGAGAAACCTGTGGAAATCATGGACCGTGTAGTCAAATGGCTCAAACGCAAGCGCATTCCACTTGTCAAAGTTCGCTGGGAATCTAAACGTGGTCCAAAATTTACTTGGGAATGAGAAGATCAAATGAAGGCGAAATATCCACATCTATTCTCACAAGTTTCCTCTAAATAAATTTCGGGATGAAATTTTCACAAGTAGGGGAGACTGTGACATCTGTGCTTGTAATCATTGTACAAACTCTGAATAGTTCATTTATCAATAAAACAATGTGTTTTGGCCCCAATGTTTGTTTATTTATGTTTGACATTTTGCACGTTTTGATTTTTGTTCAATTTAAAACTCTTTATCGCTTTCTGGAAAGTTATACGCAAACTGATGCGTAAACGTAATCAGTTTAACGTGACAAACACTCTGGAACATCAACATATGCTTAACATACCTTAAATAACCTTTACATAACTTAGAAATAAGTTTTGAAGGGTTTAGTGTGGCAAAAACAAGTTTATTCGCTCACAGGGACTAATTAAGACAAACTACGAAAGTGTGCCGATTCGTAAAGTAACGAACATTCCAGAACTTTATCATAAGCTAAACATACCCTAGATATCCTTTACATAGCTAAGAAATAGGCTTTGAGGGGTTCGGTATGCGAAAATAAAGTTTTTGATCAAACAGGGACTAAAAGCGTCAAAAAGTGCATAAGTTTGCATTTTCGCGTATATCTTACAATCTGAATATATCCGGACATCCAAATATTTTTGTAATCATTAAAATATTTTATTTTAGTGATTGGAATGCAAAAATACCATTCGACGTGTAATTTGGATCGTTTTTGCGTCCATTCGAGTTTTCGTCGTAATTAACCGAATAACGCAACCGTACGACCAAACGAACCGACATCCGAGATGTTTTCAAGCATATTTTAAGTTCCCTATACTTTAACTTCATTTTAGAGCCTTGAAATGGGGTTAACGGGGCTTAAACGTGTCAAAAATCAAGTTTTATGCATGCAGGGGCATTTTCTGCCAAAGTTTGAAACTTCCAGCCCGACCTCCCTCGCACCATGTGCCAGAACCAGGTCATCCTGGCGTGCCACACTACAGAGGACCATTTTCAGCAACAGCAGCTGGTTTCTGGGTTTTTGGAAATGTTTTAATCAAACCTTGAGTTGGTTTTGGGCACCCATAGCATTGTAAAACAATGGGTAACACATGGAGGGTCAGGATTGAAGCTCGAAATTCAAGAAACGATCCTAACGGTTGTCCGAAATCTATATATACCCACCCCAAACTCACTTCACACTTGCTCAAATCAGTTTTTCTCTCATTTTCTGCTATAGTGGGACTATCCCTTCTGGTTGAAGGTCCCAATCTTCTGGTTTTCTTATTCTATCTTCCTTGCTTGTACCTCTTGTAAGCTTCTTTCATGCTTTTATGCATTTTAAGCATGAAAGTTAAACAGTGTTTGACTTTCTGCTTTGACCAGTCAATGGTCAACACAAAGTTCGTTTGAACTTTGCAACGTGAGCGTAATCACGATGGTTATAGTCCCTTGTGACTATACCTACTGATTACCACGTTGATTAGGCGTAGTGACGAGTCATAGTTTCGGTCAAAATACGCGTTTATGCGTATTATGCAACGAAACTATCTTTAGGTATCAAAACACTTTGTTTTTATATCAAACTTGTTTTCTAACTTAGTTAAACATGTTTTAACATGTTTAACTCGTCACTTTAGTTTAGTGCTTATAGGATCGTAAGATAAGCGGTTTAAACAACCGCTTAGACTTTCGAACCCGACCCGTTTGGTCAATCATTAGGATCTGACCAAACACATTTTGTGACTATAAATAACCTTCCGAGGTTATACCTTATGGTCACTTCGTTTAGTTAGTTGTATGATAGGTTGTTTGTATGCCTTAGGAAAATGACCAAAATGCCCTTTTTACGCATAATTTCATTTTAAGCATATGTAACCTAAATTTTGACATCTAAACTGATTAGGCAATATTACTAGACTTTTTAAGGCATATAATACTTGTCACAGGGCTAGTTAGGCGATCCGAAAGCGTTTTACGCGAACGACGCGTTAAAGTAGCATAAGCTACCTAAACGGGTCGTAATGGGTCGTAAGCACTTAGGATAGGTTCCGATTTAGAATGTAGGCTTCGTTAAACCATATCACATGAGTTCCAATGCTCATTTGGTTTACGAGACCTCATCCTATCCGATCTTCCGATTTAGGTCCGGTTTATTAACATAGTTACCTATATTAGGTACCGATTGATTCCGTGATCCTCCTAGCTTTGTTTGATTGATATTACAAGACTTATAAGCATTATCAAGTGAGTACATAGTCCCCTCTTTTACTGTTTTCAAATATTTTGGGGTGATTCACATGTGCCTACTTGTTACTTTCATGCTTTTTCGTGCTTTCATAACATATACTTGCTATGTTCAATAGAACGCATATAGTACATGATTTCATTTATACTCTGCTATGTATGTTCATTTTGCATACTTAGTACATTGTTTACACATAACATGCTTACATTTGGTATGACATTTGGTTTGTTTAACGGGACAAAAATACGTTCATTAACATTGATCACCCCGCTCGGTAGTAAGTAGTGGTACCATTGGAATTGACAACTCCCGTTTCTGGCTTCCTAGGTTTGTTTGGAAGTAGGAAATGACTGAATCCGATATACATAAATTTTGATAAACCTTTAATTTGTTTAAGGGTTTGTCTCCATAGTCGCAAGGCTTGAATGTATGCGTTTTAACATTTCCACATAAGTGTTTGTATCAGTAAAGCATGGATTTTGCAAATCATAATTTTTGACTTAAACTATGACTTATATCAAATACATTGTTTTGTACGTTTTACTTATGGGGTTGAGTAATTCTATTATTCACCATACATTTTCACTTGATTATACATAAACATTATACATATGGGTTGAGTAGTCACTTTTTTACTTACCATACATAGCATTTAATTATACAAGACATGGTTTACATTTAACAATTGAACATTTGATTATACATGAACATTTTGACATTTGTATATACAATACATTTTGGTGGTTTATTTTGTTAAGTGGTTTACATAACGAGGTGACGGGTAATATGATAAAAGCATGGTGGATACGCCGCTGGTGCTTCCTATATATAAGTGCTTTTATGATATTACATTTCGTAGCGTTATTTAAATCATTTCGACAAAGACATGATATATTTTATTCAAACAACATATTTTCACAAGAAACTGTTTTATAAACGACATAACTTTTATAAATTCATTGTTACTTGGTTATTTATTTAACCAAGCAGTATTCTTTTATATATCATTTGATTTCATTATCGCCTTTCGAATAATTTATAAAAGAAAACATTTTTCAATGGTTCATGACTAACTTTTTGTTAAACGTTCTTTCAACTACAAGTCATGAATCCTAAATCAATAAACCTATGTATCTCACAGGCATTTTTATACTGACGTACCTATTTTCACATGTGTTTTCAGGAGCTGATGCATAGGGTTGTTCAAGATACACTTAGGCGGACTTGGGCCTTAGTAACAATAAAAGATGCAAGACTAGTTTAAATTATGTTATGTACTCTTTGTTTTCTTGGTTTTAGGACAATGTAACCACTTTGTTAATAAATAAAACGAACTTTAAATACCATGGTTGTGAAACAATAATTCTGCCACTCCACTCCCCGAGGTTTCCGCCACGGTTTGTTGTTTTATGCGGTTGGGGTGTGACACAAACACATGAACTCGCTCAACTTTTGTTGATGTTTTCAAACTACATGTATTTCAGGGAATTAGATGTGGATCTGGCGGGCGTACGGAAGTTCCAAGTGTGGTTTAAGAATAAAAGATGTCATCCATGGTCTTAGGGTTTAGTTAGTGTGTCTTATCCTGGACGAGACACGTCTTCCAAATCCTGGTTTTATTTAATGTCTTTTGTCGAGTCTTTGGGAACTCTTAAACAAGTTGCATGGTTTGTACTTGAATTTGAATTCTATGTTTTAAAACAATGATGTTGTTATGTTTTAAAAACTTATTTAATGGATGAACATCTTCGGTTTTATCATATAGTTGTTGTTATGATTGAATGCAATGATATTAAGCAAGTCACACATAATCACTGTGACACCTGTGTCACTTCAACCATCAAACAAATTCCAAACCAATGAAATATTGTATTTCATACTTGGGATTTGTAAAAATATGTATATCGTTTGCACATATCAACTCTTGTTCGATTTCACGCTTTAAATCGCTTTCTGGAGGGTTATACGCGCTCTGATGCGTAGATATATCCAGTTTAATGCAACGAACACTCCGGAATAGTGAAATAGGCTTAACATACCTTAAATAACCTTTACATAACTTATAAATAAGTTTTGAAGGCTTTGGTATGGCAAAATCGAGTTAAATCGCTTACAGGGACTAAAGTTGACAAACTGCAAAAGTATGCCAATTTGAACTGTAACAGACATTCCGAAACATGACCATAAGTTAAACATACCATAAATATCCTTTACATATCTTAGAAATAGGCTTTGAGGTGTTCGGTGTGCTAAAATAAACTTTTGGGTCATTCAGGGACTAAAAGCGTCAAAAAGTGCACAAGTTTGCACTTTCGCGCATATCTTACGTTCTGAATACATCCGTACCTCCAAAAATTTATGTAAGCATTATAATATTATGCTTTAGTGTTTGGCTTGTCAAAAATCCATTCGTCGCGCAATTTGGACCGTTTTTGCGTTCGTTACGACTCCCGTCGTAATTAACCGAACAACGCAACCGTACGGACAAACGAACCGACATCCGAGATATTTTTGAGAACATTTTAAGTTCCCTTTACTTTAACTTCATTTTAGAGCTTTGAAATGGGGTTAACGGGCCTTAAACGCGTCGTAAAAGGCCTTATTACACTACAGGGACCAAATCTGCCATTTTTGAAACTTTCTGTGCAGAAACATTGAATCTGGCCTATACCACCTTTGCACATGGTTTTGGGCAATACTATGGGCTGGTTTGATGTGCACATGGTATTACAATACCATGGGTGCAAGTGTATGGCCAAGATTGAAGCACATTTTCCAAGAAACGATCCTAACGGTTCGGGAAATCCTATAAATACCCCACCCCCATTTGCTTCTAAACCCACTAGAATCTGATTTGAGGAGCTCTAAGTTGAAACCTTTGTTTCATACCTGAGCTACTTGAATCACGATTAGCATTCGGGGACCCTTCGTAAGTATTCTTTCGTTCTTTTATTGCTTTTCGAGTCCGAAAGTCAAACTTTGTTTGACTTTCTGCGTTGACCAGTTTATGGTCAATGCGAAGTTCGTTTGAACTTCACAACGTGATTGTAATCACGATGGTTATAGTCCCTTGTGACTATGCCTACTGATTACCACGTTGTCTAGGGTCGTAAGGGTAAGCGATCTAATAAATCGCTTATACCTTCGAACCCGACCCATTTGGTCGATCATTAGGATCCGACCAAATACATTAGGTGACCATAGTATATAGGGAATAACCTTCCGAGGTTATACCTTATGGTCGCTTCGTTTAAGTAGTTGTATGATAGGTAGTTTATATGCCTTAGGTAAATTACCAAAATACCCCTTTGATGCCAAAATTCATTTTAAACATATGTAACATAACTTTTGACATCAAAACTGATTTGACAACAATATTAGACATGTTAAGGCATATGTTACTTGTCATAGGACTAGTTAGGCGGTCTGAACGCGTTTCACGCGAACGACGCGTTAAAGTAGCATAAGCTACCTAAACGGGTCGTAATGGGTCGTAAACTTTTAGGTTAGGTTTCATTTAGTATGTAGGCTTTGTTAAACCATACTACATGAGTTCCCATACTCATTTGGTTTACGAGCCCTCATTCTATCAGATCTTCCGATTTAGGTCCGGTTTATTAACATAGTTACCTATATTAGGTGTCGTTTGTTTCCGTGATCTCTAGCATTGCTTGGTGGTTATCTTAGGACTTCTGAGCAATCTCAAGTGAGTACATAGAACCCCTCTTTTACTGTTTTCAAACTGTTTTGGGGTGGAACACATGTGCCTACTTGTTACTTTCATGCTTTCCTGTTTTCACATCATATACCTGCTATGTTCGTAGTACATTATAGTACATGATTTCATTACATTTCATGCTATGTATGCCCATTGTGTGCGTACTTAGTACATTGCCTTACATTACATGCTATGTATGCCCATTGTGTGCGTACTTAGTACATTGCCTTACATTACATGCTATGTATGCCCATTGTGTGCATACTTAGTACATTGCCTTACATTACACTATATGCTATGTATGTCCTTTGTTGCATACTTAGTACATTGTTATTCATCATATGCTTACATTTTGGATACACATTACACGATTCACATTAGACATGAACATTTTACTTTCGTAGTTTGGTTTGAGTAAGTGATTAAGTAACGAGGCGTGTGTAATATGATACAAGCATGGTGGATACGCCGCTGGTACTTCCTATATATAAGTGTTTGTATGGTATTACATATCGTAGCGTTATTTGAATCATTTCAGTTTGAGACATATAACATTTTATACAAATAACATACTTTTCACAAGACATTGATTTACAAACAACTTATCTTATACAAACTCATTTTACATGGTTATTCATTTAATCATACATTATTCTCTTATTTATACATATCATCTGATCTTATCGTTTTTCAAATGATTTACAAGACAAAGCAAATTACAAGGTTCATGACTAAACAGTTTCTCAAACATAAGTCATGAATTCTATTTTCACAAAACCTATGTATCTCACAGGCATTTTTATGCTGACGTACCTATTTTCACATGTGTTTTCAGGAGATGACGCATAGGACTTATCAAGACATACTTAGGCAGACCTGTGCCTTAGTGACTTAAAACGAGACAAGAACTAGTTAATTTATGTTATGTACTCTTTGTTTCTTGTTTAAAACAATGTAAACTCTCATGTTTGATCAATAAAACGAAACTTCAATTGCCATGGATTTGAAACAATTAATTCTGTTACAACACTCCCCGACATTTCCGCCACGTTTTGTATGTTCTACGTGGTCGGGGTGTGACAGAAAAGATGGTATCAGAGCCAATGGTTATAGGGAATTAGGTTATTAGTAATGCTTTGACCTAGTCTATAACCTTCTTAGGACCCTAACGCGAGTTTACTTGCGTTTAGTCACAAAACAATACCGTCACCTATCCTTAGGCGACGACCACAACAAGAACATAAATTTCAAAACCGCTTTGAAAACTAATCATCTGTTCTAGGATGATTGATTACTAGGTTTTGAACCCTCTATTGTAAGGTTTTGAACCCCTTTGAATTTTCAAAAATCTCGTCAAGGTTTTGGGTCCTAAATAGTGTGAACACGTGCAAACTGGAAGAGTGGATGCCTGTACCCTGGGTTTTCTGTCTAAGGCTAGAGTGTTCGTACAAATCCACATAATCGAACCAGTCACTCTTACCTGGGAACTCTTGGGGTGAGTGTCCACTTATAGGCGAGCATGTCTTCGCGATACATTATGAGGATCTATTTGCTTTGACTCAGCCTTTGTGTCGTTTGTTTGCTTCATGGTTCAAACAAATGACCATCACCCATGATTTTGGTCGGTAATTGTAACATCCTATTCTTACCCAACGCCATTTCATTTGTTTTCTCTCTTGTTTCCCCTTTTAGAATGCCTCCTCGACGCGAAAATCCGGTATCTATTGAAGAGCTGGCAGCTGTCATTACACAGCAAATGACTGCTGCAATCCCGAACATCATTGCTCAATGTCACCAAGCTCTCAACAACAATAATGCCCTATGAAATTTCAAGACGTTCAACTCGGCTAAGCCCTCAAAGTTTTCTGGGTCTCAAGGAGCGACTGCACTTCTGCAATGGTTCGAGAGTCTAGAGAGCACCTTCAGGCATGTTCAATGTCCAAACGAGCGAAAGGTAGATTTCGCATCTAGTGTCTTTGAGAAACGAGCTTTGACGTGGTGGAACGGTGTGGTGAGAGATAGGGGTGCCGAAGTGGCACTGGCCCAAACTTGGGAAGAACTTCGAGCACTGATGATGAAGGAATTCTGTCCTCGTCACGAGATCAGGGCATTGGAAAGGGAATTCGACGATCTTAAGCAAGACAGCGGTGAACATCGAGCCTACACTGATCGATATGAGGAGCTGAGCCTGTTGTGTCCTACCATGGTTACGCCTTTGGATAAGGCGATCGAAAAATACATTAATGGTCTCCCTGACTCAGTTCAGGACATTGTTACTGGTAGTAACCCCACTACGGTTAGGCAGGCCATTGAGCTAGCTGCAACCTTGACTGAATCTCAGATCAGGAAACGTAAGCTTTTTCGAAAGGGTGACAAGAAGCCAATGGAGGAATCAAAGACCATGGATGAACAGACTGGATCCCCTGAGAAGTCTAAGAAGCGTAAGGCTTCGCAGAATTGTGCGATTGCTGCTCAACCCAACCAACCAACTCAACCTCCTGCAAAGAAACCTTATGCCGGTACTGCACCGATATGCGACAAATGTAATGCACACCACTTAGCTCACCTACAGTGTCGTTTATGTGCATCATGTGGGTGACTCGGTCACCTGGAAAATGCTTGTCGATTTACCCCAAACCAAGGTGGTCCAAACCAACCTCAAGTAAATCCTGCTCAAGCTCATCTTCCACTAGGTCCTTGCTTCAACTGTGGCGAGATGGGCCATTTCCGAAGAAATTGCCCAAAGCTTGCTAATGTGAATCCAGCACAGGGATGAGCATCGGACCGACTAGAAGACAATGTGTTTAGAAATAATCAAGCCTTATGTATTATTTTCTCTTGTAGTCAAGGTCCATGAAACAGTTGTTGTTGTTTATAAATAAATCTTTTTATTTTACATTGCAATGTACAAATGTGATGGGATGTATAAACAACGTATCCTCTACAATACCGACAATCAAGGAACCGTATTCCTTGAAGAACAGACTACCCCGTAATTTCTTCCATTTTATTACCTCTTGCATTTTCCACGGAAATCCAAAGTACCCGTTTCTTCCAAGGAAACGAAGTACAAGGCGCAAGTTACAACTCTGTACGAATACCCAAAGTACCACTATAAATTCTTAATAGGGTACCTAAGGGTATTTCCGTATATTCAAATTATCGTACCTTAATTCGAATATTGCGTTTTCTTGAAAACGAAATCGAATTTTTGGAAGATCTTTCTATCTTCATAGTTAGATTCTTGCTAATGTTTAAAGTACCAAATGAAATCCATGAAATGGATTCCTAGTGTGCTTTAAATGCATGTACGTAATTAACAAAACAAAACTTACAAATTAAAGATCTAGATAAACAATTTTGTGGTTATGTGACTATGTGTTTATGCATCTTGTCTTTCCTTTTATGCATTTTGTGTTTTTGTATACACTGGATATTCGCTATCCAAATCCTCGTAGAATCTTTCATACCTTCATATGAGGGATTCGTAGTAGGATATTCAAAAAGGTACTATCTTAAATCCTTAATGGACTTCTACGTTGTAGTTAAGTCCCTTGGATTATAAAGTACTATTCCAAAGTTTAAGGACAACATGTGTTGATATAGTTGAAGAGATTGGTTCGACAATCTAGTTAAAGACATCCTACGTCGATGTAGTTAAATATTCCTCTTGGGTAGTTTAGTTGAAGAGATTGGTTCGACAATCTAGTTAAAGACATCCTACGTCGATGTAGTTAAATATTCCTCTTGGGTAGTTTAGTTGAAGAGATTGGTTCGACAATCTAGTTAAAGACATCCTACGTCGATGTAGTTAAATATTCCTCTTGGGTAGTTTAGTTGAAGAGATTGGTTCGACAATCTAGTTAAAGACATCCTACGTCGATGTAGTTAAATATTCCTCTTGGGTAGTTTAGTTGAAGAGATTGGTTCGACAATCTAGTTAAAGACATCCTACATCGATGTAGTTAAATATTTCTCTTGGGTAGTTTAGCTGAAGAGATTGTTCGTTGATCTAATCCTTTGGTGACCTAGTTAAAGAGACTCTATTGCAGTCAAGTTAAATCACCACAGGATTATTCGTTTGATTTTTTTCCCATACGCATTATGAAATGAACTGTGCGGACTGTGCAAGGAAGTACGTAATTATGGAGGCCTACATAATTATGGAATTCAGTGCACAGAAACCACAGGGAGTTTTGTCATGTGTAAGGACCAATAGTGACAAGAGTAATGATACGGGAAAAGTCTTGGACTTTGACCGATGTCATTTTATCTTACACTTCCCAATCGTGAATTTAAGTTTCCTATGATAAGTCTTCATGGGAAACGTTCTCCTATCCATAGTTTGAAACTCCATGTTTTGCTGCTACAAGGACTTTACTTTGAGGGATTGACAATTTCGCTAAGAACCCTATCATGGCCCAGAGTTCTACTTAGGGTTCAAGGGGTTCATTCAAAGCGAAAACATCACCGTCGTCCCCACAAGTTTCTCCTAAAATTAAATTTCGGGGCGAAATTTCCTAAAGTAGGGGAGACTGTGACACCTGTGTCACTTCAACCATCAAACAAATGCCAAACCAATGAAATATTTTATTTCATACTTGGGATTTGTAAAAATATGTATATCGTTTGCACATATCAACTCTTGTTCGATTTCACGCTTTAAATCGCTTTCTGGAGGGTTATACGCGCTCTGATGCGTAGATATATCCAGTTTAATGCAACGAACACTCCGGAATAGTGAAATAGGCTTAACATACCTTAAATAACCTTTACATAACTTATAAATAAGTTTTGAAGGCTTTGGTATGGCAAAATCGAGTTAAATCGCTTACAGGGACTAAAGTTGACAAACTGCGAAAGTATGCCAATTTGAACTGTAACAGACATTCCGGAACATGACCATAAGTTAAACATACCATAAATATCCTTTACATAGCTTAGAAATAGGCTTTGAGGTGTTCGGTGTGCTAAAATAAACTTTTGGGTCATTCAGGGACTAAAAGCGTCAAAAAGTGCACAAGTTTGCACTTTCGCGCATATCTTACGTTCTGAATACATCCGGACCTCCAAAAATTTATGTAAGCATTATAATATTATGCTTTAGTGTTTGTCTTGTCAAAAATCCATTCGTCGCGCAATTTGGACCGTTTTTGCGTTCGTTACGACTCCCGTCGTAATTAACCGAACAACGCAACCGTACGGCCAAACGAACCGACATCCGAGATATTTTTGAGAACATTTTAAGTTCCCTTTACTTTAACTTCATTTTAGAGCTTTGAAATGGGGTTAACGGGCCTTAAACGCGTCGTAAAAGGCCTTATTACACTACAGGGACCAAATCTGCCATTTTTGAAACTTTCTGTGCAGAAACATTGAATCTGGCCTATACCACCTTTGCACATGGTTTTGGGCAATACTATGGGCTGGTTTGATGTGCACATGGTATTACAATACCATGGGTGCAAGTGTATGGCCAAGATTGAAGCACATTTTCCAAGAAACGATCCTAACGGTTCGGGAAATCCTATAAATACCCCACCCCATTTGCTTCTAAACCCACTAGAATCTGATTTGAGGAGCTCTAAGTTGAAACCTTTGTTTCATACCTGAGCAACTTGAATCACGATTAGCATTCGGGGACCCTTCGTAAGTATTCTTTCGTTCTTTTATTGCTTTTCGAGTCCGAAAGTCAAACTTTGTTTGACTTTCTGCGTTGACCAGTTTATGTTCAATGCGAAGTTCGTTTGAACTTCGCAACGTGATTGTAATCACGATGGTTACAGTCCCTTGTGACTATGCCTACTGATTACCACGTTGTCTAGGGTCGTAAGGGTAAGCGATCTAATAAATCGCTTATACCTTCGAACCCGACCCATTTGGTCGATCATTAGGATCCGACCAAATACATTAGGTGACCATAGTATATAGGGAATAACCTTCCGAGGTTATACCTTATGGTCGCTTCGTTTAAGTAGTTGTATGATAGGTAGTTTATATGCCTTAGGTAAATTACCAAAATACCCCTTTGATGCCAAAATTCATTTTAAACATATGTAACATAACTTTTGACATCTAAACTGATTTGACAACAATATTAGACATGTTAAGGCATATGTTACTTATCATAGGACTAGTTAGGCGGTCCGAACGCGTTTCACGCGAACGACGCGTTAAAGTAGCATAAGCTACCTAAACGGGTCGTAATGGGTCGTAAACTTTTAGGTTAGGTTTCATTTAGTATGTAGGCTTTGTTAAACCATACTACATGAGTTCCCATACTCATTTGGTTTACGAGCCCTCATTCTATCAGATCTTCCGATTTAGGTCCGGTTTATTAACATAGTTACCTATATTAGGTGTCGTTTGTTTCCGTGATCTCTAGCATTGCTTGGTGGTTATCTTAGGACTTCTGAGCAATCTCAAGTGAGTACATAGAACCCCTCTTTTACTGTTTTCAAACTGTTTTGGGGTGGAACACATGTGCCTACTTGTTACTTTCATGCTTTCCTGTTTTCACATCATATACCTGCTATGTTCGTAGTACATTATAGTACATGATTTCATTACATTTCATGCTATGTATGCCCATTGTGTGCGTACTTAGTACATGGCCTTACATTATGTGCTATGTATGCCCATTGTGTGCATACTTAGTACATTGCCTTACATTACATGCTATGTATGCCCATTGTGTGCATCAATGTTGTAGAAGGCGCTAGGCGCTAGTCGGGCGGTGAGGTACAGCCTAGGGATTAATCGGGATTAATAGGGATTAATCGGGATGGGATTTTTATATGTATTTTTTCAAAATTATATATATATACCCAATAATATAAAAATAATACTTCAAAATTCACATAAATACTTCAAGTTTCAGATAGTATGGTTCGATTTTGACTGATTTTGACCAATTCTGACCGCCTAGGGCCGCCTAGGACCGATTTTATCCGATTTTATCCGATTTTGACCGATTAATATAGGCCGATTAATCCGATTTTTGACCGCCTAGGACCGATTTTCACCGATTACGACCGCCTACGACCGACTTTGACCGATTACCGATTAATTGGACCGACTAGGTTAAAATTAGTCAGTAGACTACCGACTAGCGCCTAGGCGGCGATTAATCGGCCGCCTAGGCCGATTTCTACAACCATGGTGTGCATACTTAGTACATTGCCTTACATTACACTATATGCTATGTATGTCCTTTGTTGCATACTTAGTACATTGTTATTCATCATATGCTTACATTTTGGATACACATTACACGATTCACATTAGACATGAACATTTTACTTTGGTAGTTTAGTTTGAGTAAGTGATTAAGTAACGAGGCGTGTGTAATATGATACAAGCATGGAGGATACGCCGCTGGTACTTCCTATATATAAGTGTTTGTATGGTATTACATATCGTAGCGTTATTTGAATCATTTCAGTTTGAGACATATAACATTTTATACAAATAACATACTTTTCACAAGACATTGATTTACAAACAACTTATCTTATACAAACTCATCTTACATGGTTATTCATTTAATCATACATTATTCTCTTATTTATACATATCATCTGATCTTATCGTTTTTCAAATGATTTACAAGACAAAGCAAATTACAAGGTTCATGACTAAACAGTTTCTCAAACATAAGTCATGAATTCTATTTTCACAAAACCTATGTATCTCACAGACATTTTTATGCTGACGTACCTATTTTCACATGTGTTTTCAGGAGATGATGCATAGGACTTATCAAGACATACTTAGGCAGACCTGTGCCTTAGTGACTTAAAACGAGACAAGAACTAGTTAATTTATGTTATGTACTCTTTGTTTCTTGTTTAAAACAATGTAAACTCTCATGTTTGATCAATAAAACGCAACTTCAATTGCCATGGATTTGAAACAATTAATTCTGTTACAACACTCCCCGACATTTCCGCCACGTTTTGTATGTTCTACGTGGTCGGGGTGTGACAATCACGCTTTCGCAAAAGTCAGGGTATGACAGTTTGGTATCAGAGCTTCGATTGTAGCGAACTAGGATTCTTTCTCGAGTCTAGACTACAATCCTTAGGGCTCTCATGAAAATATTTTCACAATATGTTTTCATTGCATACGCGAAATGCCCGGATCCAGGAAAACAAACATTTTTACAAACGAAAAGACACGAAACACATTTCAAGGTTTATGTTTGTGGTTCAGTCTTAGAGACTGGGTGGTTCAGTCGTAGAGACTGGGTGGTTCAGTCTAAGAGACTGGTTGGTTTAGCCTGAGAGACTGGGTGGTTCAGTCTGAGAGACTGGTTGGTTTAGTCTGAGAGACTGGTTGGTTTAGTCTGGGAGACTTGGAAGGATACATGAATACATGATTACATTGTCATTGATTACACGCTTAATGTTAGTAGTTAATATATGTGCATATATGGTGATTGTTATGTTACAGATACCATGTCATCATCTGATAGCGGATTGTCCGATGACCATGATCCCATGGCAGTAGTTTCTGACGATGAGATTGTCCCTGAGCCAGAGATCTTTACTTCCGATACAGAGAGCGACCTGGAGATGATGTCCGACGACGATGACGATTTTCAACCATTTGCGCTGCCCGATTTTGGCGATGATCTACCGCTTGCTGATGGTATCCCGGATGAGGATCCTTTTGTTATTCCCATCCCTGTCCATGATCATCTTATCATCGGTCATCCCGATGGTGAGCATGATGTGGCGCCGATCCTCGCCCCTGTTCCTTTAGTGGTCATTCCTCCTGAGGATTGGCCATTCGATGATCTGTTTGATGATGATTTTAATCTGTTTATTGATGGTCCCCCCGATGACGCTCATGGCGATGGAGAGCTCGATGAGGACGTTGTTGATGTTCCACTTCTGGGGATTCCCGTTATCGATATTTCTTCTGATTCTAGCTTACACTCTGTCTCAGATTCCTTTGCATCTGTGACATCTTCCGCCTTGCATGTAGTTGGTTTGCGACATTACGCCACTGATACTGACGATGATACAGCCATGTAAGCTGCACCATCTCCTCCACATGACATTGAGCTTGGACTTGAGCCTGATTTTATTCCTGTTGATCAGCCTGTTGATGCACCAGCTGATCCTGAGCCGATACCTACTCCTGAGCCTTTGCCTGACCATGACCCTATTCCATTTGGCTTGCCTGACATTGCAGCTCTCATACCAGATCCATTTCCTGCACCCGTTGACCCTCCTGTTATTGAGCCGGTCACTCCTCCACTTGCACCTGCACCCGCCGATGTTGCTCCTCTTCAACCAGAGACTCCACTGGGGAGGGCACTTCAGGAGTCTGATGTACACCGTATCGACCTGCCCATTGTTTTCTTGCAGGATATACCCACACCCCGTCCAGGGGAAGGCACTTCTAGCCAGCAGCCTAGCCATGACCCTCATGTTTCAGCAGCTTTTCCCCATATACCTCAATCCGCACCTTCTGCTCATTTTACTTCTTCACCATTTGATGAGCCACTCAGATGGTTCCCACCGTACACCATGCCGATTTATGATCCCTACCATCCCTCGCACTTTACTGGTTATACACGGGATGAGTTACTTCTATCATTGAAGCTCCAGTATGAGATCATGAGCCGCAGGATTTTAGAGCTTGAGATGATACCGCATCCTTTGCCATGTCCGTGTCAGCCTACATTTGTTCCTCGTTCATCACTGTCCCTGTTTTCACATCCTCCTGCATCGCTTACTCCATTTCCTGAGTTTGACACTCAATTTCTAACTGTTGAGCAGCAGATCAGTTATCTGTTGCGTCATGTTTATGATCTTGAGGATGAGCTTGCAATGTGCGCAACTTACTTTTCTTTCCTCCACCCCCTCCTCCACCACCATCAGCATAGCCGGTTTTTGGTTTTATGTAGGTAGATTGCTTTTGATGAGAGCACCGCTATTGAGCCGAGCTAGTGAAGCCTTTTGGAGACCACTTTTGATTGTATGACTTTGTAGACTGATAGACATTTTGGACAAGGGTAGTGTGACCCTGTGTTCCCTTTTGATACGATGCTTTTGTAAAACATGTAACATTATTTGTGGTCGATGATTAATGACAGATCAATCGTAATGTTCTCATTAAATACGTCGTTAAATTACATGTTTGTGCTATGATTGTGATAAGATTGCTTGTTATGATGATTACTTATATACCTACGTATATACACTCCTAGGTCATATTCGTATAATAGATGCTTATGTGCTTGAATCTTTAATAAGACCTGACCTATACAATCTTCTTTATAGAAGATGCCTCCTCGAAGGAACACTCAGTTTCCCACAACAGAGGCAGAACTGCATGAACGGATTTCACAAGCAATCGCACAACATGAGGCCTTACGCTCTGAACACAGCGGAGGTACCTCAGGAAATAACCCACCTCACGGTAATGTTTAAGTCACTTAAGACACATTACGATACATTTGGACATTCCATGTGCATTTTCTAATGCTTTTTGTGAATGATGTTGCCTGTACAGGCTGTACTTACAAGCAGTTCCTTGACTGCAAGCCTCTGAACTTTGACGGCACTGGAGGTGCTGTAACTTTCGTTAGATGGGCTGAGAAAACAGATTCGGTGCTATGAATGAGCACCAGGTCACCTACATTTCTGGACTATTCCTAGATGGAGCTCTATCGTGGTGGAACCTTCAGGTTCAGACTCTAGGTGAGGCTGCAGCGTATGGTATGACTTGGGATGAGATGAAAGAACTGATGCGCAAGAAGTACTGCTCGAGAGCTGAGATTCAGAAGTTGGAAACCGAGTTCTGGAATCTGAAAATGGATGGACCCAAGATAGCTAATACGTACAGAGATTCCATGATTTTTCTCGTGTTGTCCCCTACATGGTACAGGCGGAATTCAAGCGAATTGAATGTTTCATTTGGGGATTGGCACCCCAAATTATGAGCATGATGACTACTTCGAAGCCTCCAACTGTCACACCCCGACCACGTTAAAACAACAAAACCATGGCGGAAACGTCGGGGAGTGTTGTAACAGAATCAACATTTCACAACCATGGTAATTAAGTGTTTCGTTTTATTGAATTATTAAGTATTGTTAATTGTCATAAACAAACAAACAAATTGAACACTGTCTATTATCGTTTTTAAGTCGCTAAAGCCATGTCCGGATCCTAAGTGAACTTGCTTCCTAGCAATCAACATCAAGCATTATCACCTGAAACATATGTAAAAACATAGTCAGCAAAGAAATGCTGGCGAGTACATACGTTTTGTAAGAGTATCGGAATCATGGCTCGTTTATATATATCGCAATACCTCGAAGACCTTGTTTTGAAAAGTAGATAATATTGCAACATGATTAACCAACTCAAATCAAGATGGTTATAATTTATAAAATTTCGTAGCCATGCTTCTTAACTCGAAAACATTTTGTTTTAGAAAACCATTTCGTAAAACATCTCGTTAAAAACTCGTTAATAAAACTCGTATGGTTTATATCATTTCGAAAACCTCGTTGTGTGATATCGTTCCAAAATCGTTTCCCAAGTGAATTAAATAATGACATGAAATGTAATATGATAAAAGCACTTATATATAAGATGTACCAGCGGCGTATCTACCATACTTCTATCATGTTACACCCATCTCATTACCTAATCACAACCCAAACCAATCGTTCGTTCAAATCGTTTTATCTCATTTAAGTCGTTCCAAATCGTTTTAACTCGTCCCAAAATCGTATTCGTTTTAATTGTGAAACTACTTATGGTTGCCTCGCTAATAACATTCAAACCTTCGTGACTCGACCACCTCGTTTATCGTATTAACAAACCACCAAAGGGTAAGTTAACAATCATCAGATTCGGTCGTTACCAACATAACCCCCACACATAACCATGGGTGTAGTCTGATAACGGGATTTGTCAGATCCTATGGTACCATAACCTAATACTGGTCGGCTTGATCAATGCTAATGAATGGCATTCGTTATGTAGTTACAACCATCAAGTTTCGTTCACATTATCGAAATCGTATTTAGTTTAATATAAACCATCTTAATCGTTTTTGAAAACATTGTTAAAATGTCGAAATCGTTTTAATACATATGAATCACCCCAAAACAATTGAAAACAGTAAATTGGGGAAACTATTTACTCACATTGAATGAAGGGTATCCTTGATCTAAAGAACTTAGCGAAGCTCAGACAAACCAAGGAAATTCAAGTAGTACCTAGTAACCGAATCACTAGTAAATAATCGACAACTAAATCGGAGGATCGGATAGAATGTGGTCTTGTAAACCAAATGAGTGTGGAACTCATGTGATATGGTTTAACAAAGCCTACATCCTAAATCGGAACCTAGCCTAAGTGCTTTCAACCCGTTACAACCCGTTAAGGTAGCTTATGCTACGTTAACGTGTCGTTCGCGCAAAACTATGTTCGGATGGTTAACTATGTGCTATGTCAAGTCTTATATGCCCAATAATACCTAAACATGTTACCAAATCAGATTATATGTCAAAAACATGTTCACATATGTAAAATATGGATTTATGCTTCAAAAGGGCGTTTTGGTCATTTTCTATGGGCATACAAGCTACTTAGCAACTAACCAACCAATCCTATGTGATCATAAGGTATAACCTTAGGGGTTATTCCCTATGTAACTATGATCACTAATCGAGCTTGATCGGATCCTAAAGATCGACCAATCGGGTCGGGTTCGAAAGTCTAAGCGGTTGTTTAGACCGCTTAACTTACGACCTTAAACAAGCACAAAACTAATAGTGACGAGTTAAACATGTCAAAACATGTTTAACCTACTGATTTGGTATCAAAACAATGGGTTTTGATACCCGAAAATAGTTCCGTTGCAAAATGCGTGCTAAAACGCATTTTGACCGAAACTTTGACTCGTCACTACGCCTAGTTAACGTGGTAATCAGTAGGTATAATCGCTAAGGATTATAACCATCGTGATTACAATCACGTTGCAAAGTTCAATTGAACTTTGACTTGACCAATTGATGGTCAAAACCGAAAGTCAAACTGTTGGCCAAACTGTTTGACTTTCTGCTTAAACATAAAGAATAAGCATGAAAGAATACTTACAATAGGTCCTAGCTATCTTTTCTACAAGAATAATCAGATTAGAAAGCTCCAAACACTTAGGAGAGCTCTCAATTCAGATTGTAGAGAAGAGAATGAGGAATGAGCAATGGATGAATGAAATTGTTGGGCTATTTATACTTGTAGCAAGATCATAGGATCATTACACATGTATGTGTGGCCACCAAGGATTAAATCCTAACCATCCAAGTGTTATGAGCAGCTAGGAAGCCTTGGGGAGGTGTTAACTTGGTCCCCAAAACAAGAAAATTGCGTACAAGGGCCTCAAGAACGAGCTGGGAAGCAGCTGTGAAGTTTCTGATCTACAAGTCTGACACGGGCTGCGTAAGAATATGGCTAAGCTTACCCGGGCCGCCTGGCCTACTTTCCAGAAATTGCAGTTTAGCCCCTGAACTTGTAAAACTTGTGTTTCGGCTCATTTTTGACACGTTTAAGCCCCGTTAACCTCATTTCAAGGCTCTAAAATGAAGTTAAAGTATTGGGGACTCAAAACATGCTCAAAAATATCTCGGATGTCGGCTCGTTTGGTCGTACGGTCGCGTTGTTCGTTAAATTACGACGAAACTCAAACGGACGCGAAAACGAACCAAATTAAGCGACGAATGGTATTTTTGTATGCCGATCACTAAAATAAAAATACTTTAGTGTGTACAAAAATTTTGGGTGTCCAGATGTGGTCAGAACGTAAGATATGCGCGAAAATGCAAACTTACGCCGTTTTTGACACTTTTAGTCCTTGTAAGATCAAATAAGCATATTTTTGCACACCGAACCACTCAAAGCTTATTTCTAAGCTATGTTTAGGTTATTTATGGTATGTTTAGCTTATGATCAAGTTCTGAACAGTTCGATACCATACGAATCGGTATAGTTTCGCAGTTTGACGCAAATAGTCCCTGCGATCGAATAGACTTATTTTCAACACACCAAACCATCCAAAACTTATTTCTAAGTTATGTGAAGGTTATTTTAGGTATGTTAAGCCTATTTCACTATTCCGGAGTGTTTTTCGCGTTAAACTGACTGCGTTTATGCACCAGTTTGCGTATAACTTTCCAGAAAGCGATTTAGAGCTTGAAATCGGAATCGAATCGAGTTGTAAAATCATCAAACACAAATATACATATAATAACACCAAAACAAATTGTTTTATTAATAATTAATATTTCTTTGCATTGTTCATCGATTACAGAGCACAGTTGTCACAGTCTCCCCTACTTTAGGAAATTTCGTCCCGAAATTTTAACTAGAGGAAACTTGTGAGAACAATTGCGGATATTTCGCCTTCATTTGGTCCTTACGTTCCCAAGTAAACTCTGGGCCATGTTTGGATTCCCATCGAACCTTGACCAAATGAATTCGTTTGTTCTTCAACTGTTTGTAAGTACGGTCCACTATCTCCACAGGTTTCTCGACAAAGTGCATCGTTTCATCGATTTGAATCTCGTCGAGAGGAATGTGAAGATCAGCGTCAGCTAAACACTTTCGCAAATTGGACACGTGAAAAGTCGGATGGATATTTCCAAGCTCTGGAGGTAGCTCTAGTCGATAGGCAACCTTTCCAACCCTTTCAACAATCTTAAATGGTCCAACATATCGTGGTGCAAGTTTTCCTTTCTTTCCAAATTTCACCACTCCCTTCCAAGGTGACACCTTGAGTAGGACATGGTCTCCGACTTGAAATTCTAAGGGCTTGCGTCCTAAATCCGCATAACTCTTTTGACGGCATCTAGCTGTCATAAGATTATCGCGAATTTTCTTGATTTTGTCTGTTGTTTCCATAACAAGCTCCGGCCCACTAAGCTGAGCTTCACCGGTCTCGTTCCAACAAACAGGTGAACGCCATTTTCGACCATAGAGAGCTTCGAATGGTGCCATTTTAATGCTAGCATGATAACTATTGTTGTAAGAGAACTCGATCAATGGCAGATGAGAATCCCAATTACCACCAAAGTCTATCACGCATGCTCTAAGCATATCCTCCAAAGTTTGAATCGTTCTCTCAGATTGTCCATCTGTTTGGGGATGATAAGCAGTGCTTAGATTTAGTTGGGTTCCCATAGCAGATTGCATGGTCTTCCAGAAATGAGATGAAAATCGAGCATCACGATCGGATATGATGTCCAAAGGGACACCATGTCGGGATACAATCTCATCAACATAAATCTTTGCAAGTTTATCAGCAGATAGATCCTCGCGAATCGCAATAAAATGAGCTGACTTCGTTAATCGATCGACAACAACCCATATAGCATCATGACCCTTAGATGTACGCGGTAATTTAGTGATGAGATCCATAGCAATGTTCTCCCACTTCCAAACCGGTATCTCTAGTTGCACAAGCAAACCAGATGGTCGTTGATGTTCAGCCTTGACTTTGAGACAAGTTAGGCATTTCGATACATACAAGGCAACATCTTTCTTCATACCAGGCCACCAGAACTTAGTACGAAGATCCTTGTACATTTTATCAGCACCAGGATGGATAGAATATCGAGACTTATGAGATTCGTCCATCACTAAAGTGCGAAGATCGTCTTGTTTCGGAATCCACAAACGATCCATGAAATAGAGTAAACCATCGTCCTTCGCTTCGAGTTTAAGCTCAAGCTGATGTGGTAATTCCTTACCTATCAAATCTTGTGAAACACAAGATTGCTGAGTTTGAAGAACTCGAGTTTGGAGATCAGATAGAGTTTAAACAGAATGAAGCTTGACTCGCTCCTTTCGACTAAGTGCATAGGCTACGACATTCGCCTTACCAGGATGGTAGCGAATCTCGCAATCGTAGTCGTTTAAGAGTTCAACCCAACGTCGCTGCCTCATGTTCAGCTCTTTCTGATTAAGAATATGATGGAGACTTTTGTGGTCTGTAAAAACCACACACTTCGTTCCATAGAGGTAGTGTCTCCAGATTTTTAGAGCAAAAACTACAGCACCTAACTCAAGATCGTGAGTGGTGTAGTTCTTCTCGTGAACTTTCAATTGTCTAGATGCATATGCTATAACTTTACCTCGTTGCATAAGAACACAACCAAGGCCTAAGTTGGACGCATCATAGTAGACAACGAAATCATCGTTTCCCTCGGGCAAAGATAGAACAGGAGCATCACATAGCTTCTGTTTCAGCGTTTGGAATGCTTCTTCTTGCTTGGGTCCCCACTCGAAAGGCTTATTCTTTTGAGTCAAAGCAGTGAGTGGAACCGCGATTTTAGAGAAGTTCGAAATAAAACGACGATAATACCCAGCGAGACCAAGGAAAGAACGAATCTCGGTAGGAGTCGTCGGTGTGTTCCAATCCTTGATTGCAACAATCTTGGATGGATCCACATGAATACCCTGCTCGTTGACAATATGTCCCAAAAACTGAACTTCTTTAAGCCAAAATTCACACTTGGAGAATTTAGCAAAAAGTTGTTCCTTCTTCAGGAGTTCCAAAGTCAAACGAAGGTGTTGCTCGAGATCGGTTCGAGACTTCGAATAAATGAGAATATCATCAATGAAGACAATGATGAACTTGTCTAAATAAGGTTTACAGACCCTATTCATTAAGTCCATAAAGATAGCAGGAGCATTCGTTAAACCAAAAGGCATGACAGTGAACTCGTAGTGCCCATATCTTGTGCGGAAAGCAGTTTTGGGAATATCTTCTTCGAATACACGAAGTTGATGATACCCAGAACGCAGATCGATCTTGGAAAAACAGGTAGCACCTTACAGCTGATCAAAGAGATCATCGATTCGGGGTAGGGGATATCGATTCTTGATGGTAAGCTTATTAAGCTCACGATAATCGATACACATTCGAAAAGTGCCATCTTTCTTTTTCACAAAGAGGACAGGAGCGCCCCAAGGTGAATAACTCGGACGGATGAATCCTTTGTCAGATAACTCTTGAAGCTGTTTCGATAATTCTTGCATCTCAGACGGTGCAAGACGATAAGGTGCTTTCGCAATCGGGTTAGCATTGGGTACAAGGTCAATATGAAACTCGACTTGACGAACTGGAGGCAAACCAGGCAGTTCATCAGGAAACACCTCTGGATAATCCCGAACAATCGGAATATCCTGGATACTCTTGCTCTTGCCTTTCTCCTCGGTGACATGTGCCAGGAAGGCAACATATCCTTTTCGTAAATAACTCTGGGCTTTCGTACACGACATGAGTTTCAATCCACCAGATGGTTTCTCGCCACGAACCACTAGGACATCACCAGACGAAAGAGGAATACGAATGATCTTATCGAAACAAACAACCTTGGCATGATGTTTGGTTAACCAATCCATTCCCACGATAATGTCGAAACTCCCCAGTTGCATCGGTACGAGGTCAATGGGAAAAAGATGGTTATCGAGGTTTAATTGACAACCACGAAGAACAGAATCGAGTACGAGTGGTTTACTAGTAGCAACCTCGACAGATAAGGGTTTCCTCAGTTTAGTTCTAGGTATCGTAAGTAAAGGCTCAAAGGATAACGAAACAAAACTCCTATCAGCACCAGAATTGAAAAGAACAGATGCAAGTTGATTGTTAACAAGAAACGTACCGTTAACAACTTCGTTGTCCGCCCTCGCCTCGTTCGCGTTTAGATTGAATACCCGTCCACGAGCGGGATTCACATTTGCGTTCGCGTTTGCATTTGGATTTGCATTCGCATTTACCAATCTTGGGCAATTGTTGCGGAAATGACCCATTTCTCCGCAATTAAAACACGAACTAGGTGGGAATCTCGCAGCATTCCCTTGAGCTTGTTCTAGAACCTGGGCAGCTTGGTTTTGACCAAAACGGCAAATGTTGGCCAAATGCCCAAGTCTACCACACGTAGCACACTGTTTACAGGCCTGTTGGGCAACATGGTGACCATTACATCGTGTACAGTGTGGTGCAGTACCAGCATATGCTTTCTTTGCAGGAGGTTGAGTCGGTAGGTTTTGAGCAGTCTGGTTGGTGACAGCGAAGTTCTGGGAAGCCTTGCGCTTCCTTGACCTTTTAGAAGACTCACCCTGCTTCTTTCCTTTACCCTTTTCCTTGTCAGAATCGGCCGACTTCTTTTTATCACTCTTGCGGGTGAGATTACCCTTCCTGACTTGGGACTCAGTCAGGGTAGCCGACAACTCGATCGCGTGACGAACGGTAGTAGGATTAACGCCGGTCACAATATCCTGAATGGAATCGGGTAAACCATCGATATATCTCTCGATTGCTTTCTCCAGTGGGGTAACCATCGTGGGACACAACAAACTAAGCTCCTCGAATCGATCCGTATAGGCACGGTGTTCTCCCCCGTCTTGTTTTAAATCATCGAATTCTCATTCCAAAGCTCGAATCTCGTGACGGGGACAGAACTCTCTCATCATGAGAGCTCGAAGCTCATCCCAAGTTTGCGCTAATGCTACTTCGGCACCCCTATCACGCATCACTCCGTTCCACCATGTAAGAGCTCGCTTCTCACACACGCTTGAAGCAAACTCAACTTTACGCGCATTCGGACACTGCACATGTCTGAATGTGCTCTCGATACTCTCAAACCACTGTAGGAGCGCAGTTGCTCCTTGTGACCCAGAAAACTTAAGCGGCTTAGCAGAATTGAAATTCTTGAAATTACACTGTGCGTTATTGTTGTTATTATTGTTATTGTTGTATAGCTCATGGATTTGGGTCACAACGCCTGGAAGTACAGCAACCATTTGCTGAGAAACAAGGGCTGCGATTTCTTCAGCAGTAAAAGTATGAGCATCACGTCGAGGAGGCATTGTCTAACAAGGAAACATGAGAAACGAGTGAGGTCGACAATTGGAGAAACAAAAGAGGTATTGAAAACATCGACAAAACACAAGGTAGGCGATCATTTGTTTGTTACCTCGAACAAACAAACAACACGCGGTGACTAATTAAAGTAAATAGATCATAATAATGTATCGCTGAAGACATGCTCGCCTATAAGTGAACACTCACCCCAAGAGTTCCCAGGTAAGAGTGACTGGTCCGATACTGCGGATTTGTACGAACACTCTAGCCTTAGACAGAAAACTCAGGGTACAGGCATTCACTCTTCCAGTTTGCACGTGTTCACATTATTTAGACCCAAACTTTGATGAGATTTTGAAAACTGAGAGGGTTCAAAACCTTACAATCAATCATCCAAGGATAGATGATTAATTTTCGAAACGGATTTGTTATTATGTTCTCGTTGTGGTTATCACCTAAGGATAGGTGACGGTATTGTTTTAAAATCTAAACGCAAGATAACTCGCGTTAGGGTCCTAGAAAGTTATAGTCTAGGTCAAAGCATTACTAATAACCTAATTCCCTATAACCATTGGCTCTGATACCAACTCTTCTGTCACACCCCGACCACGTTAAAACAACAAAACCGTGGCGGAAACATCAGGGAGTGTTGTAACAGAATCATCGTTTCACAACCATGGTAATTAAGTGTTTCGTTTTATTGAATTATTAAGTATTGTTCATTGTCATAAACCAAACAAACAAATTGAACATCGTCTATTATCGTTTTTAAGTCGCTAAAGCCATATCCGGATCCTAAGTGAACTTGCTTCCTAGCAATCAACATCAAGCATTATCACCTGAAACATATGTAAAAACATAGTCAGCAAAGAAATGCTGGCGAGTACATAGGTTTTGTAAGAGTATCGGAATCATGGCTCATTTATATATATCGCAATACCTCGAAGACCTTGTTTTGAAAAGTAGATAATATTGCAACATGATTAACCAACTCAAATCAAGATGGTTATAATTTATAAAATTTCGTAGCCATGCTTCTTAACTCGAAAACATTTTGTTTTAGAAAATCATTTCGTAAAACATCTCGTTAAAAACTCGTTAATAAAACTCGTATGGTTTATTTCATTTCGAAAACCTCGTTGTGTGATATCGTTCCAAAATCGTTTCCCAAGTGAATTAAATAATGACATGAAATGTAATATGATAAAAGCACTTATATATAAGATGTACCAACGGCGTATCTACCATATTTCTATCATGTTACACCCATCTCATTACCTAATCACAACCCAAACCAATCGTTCGTTCAAATCGTTTTATCTCGTTTAAGTCGTTCCAAATCGTTTTAACTCCTCCCAAAATCGTATTCGTTTTAATTGTGAAACTACTTATGGTTGCCTCGCTAATAACATTCAAACCTTCGTGACTCGACCACCTCGTTTATCGTATTAACAAACCACCAAAGGGTAAGTTAACAATCATCAGATTCGGTCGTTACCTACATAACCCCCACACATAACCATGGGTGTAGTCTGATAACGGGATTTGTCAGATCCTATGGTACCATAACCTAATACTGGTCGGCTTGATCAATGCTAATGAATGTCATTCATTATGTAGTTACAACCATCAAGTTTCGTTCACATTATCGAAATCGTATTTAGTTTAATATAAACCATCTTAATCGTTTTTGAAAACATTGTTAAAATATCGAAATCGTTTTAATACATATGAATCACCCCAAAACAATTGAAAACAGTAAATAGGGGAAACTATGTACTCACATTGAATGAAGGGTATCCTTGATCTAAAGAACTTAGCGAAGCTCATACAAACCAAGGAAATTCAAGTAGTACCTAGTAATCGGATCACTAGTAAATAATCGACAACTAAATTGGAGGATCGGATAGAATGTGGTCTTGTAAACCAAATGAGTATGGAACTCATGTGATATGGTTTAACAAAGCCTATATCCTAAATCAGAACCTAGCCTAAGTGCTTTCGACCCGTTACGACCCGTTAAGGTAGCTTATGCTACTTTAACGTGTCGTTCGTGCAAAACTATGTTCGGATGGTTAACTATGTGCTATGTCAAGTCTTATATGCCCAATAATACCTAAACATGTTACTAAATCAGATTATATGTCAAAAACATGTTCACATATGTAAAATATGGATTTATGCTTCAAAAGGGTGTTTTGGTCATTTTCTATGGGCATACAAGCTACTTAGCAACTAACCAACCAATCCTATGTGATCATAAGGTATAACCTCAGGGGTTATTCCCTATGTAACTATGATCACTAATCGAGATTGATTGGATCCTAAAGATCGACCAATCGGGTCGGGTTTGAAAGTCTAAGCGGTTGTTTAGACCGCTTAACTTACGACCTTAAACAAGCACAAAACTAATAGTGACGAGTTAAACATGTCAAAACATGTTTAACCTACTGATTTGGTATCAAAACAATGGGTTTTGATACCCGAAAATAGTTCCGTTGCAAAATGCGTGCTAAAACGCATTTTGACCTAAACTTTGACTCGTCACTACGCCTAGTTAACGTGGTAATCAGTAGGTATAATCGCTAAGGATTATAACCATCGTGATTACAATCACGTTGCAAAGTTCAATTGAACTTTGACTTGACCAATTGATGGTCAAAACCGAAAGTCAAACAGTTGGCCAAACTGTTTGACTTTCTGCTTAAACATAAAGAATAAGCATGAAAGAATACTTACAATAGGTCCTAGCTATCTTTTCTATAAGAATAATCAGATTAGAAAGCTCCAAACACTTGGGAGAGCTCTCAATTCAGATTGTAGAGAAGAGAATGAGGAATGAGCAATGGATGAATGAAATTATTGGGCTATTTATACTTGTAGCAAGATCATAGGATCATTACACATGTTTGTGTGGCCACCAAAGATTAAATCCTAACCATCCAAGTGTTATGAGCAGCTAGGAAGCCTTGGGGAGGTGTTAACTTGGTCCCCAAAACAAGAAAATTGCGTACAAGGGCCTCAAGAACGAGCTGGGAAGCTGCTGTGAAGTTTCTGATCTGCAAGTCTGACACGGGCCGCGTAAGAATATGGCTAAGCTTACGCGGGCCGCCTGGCCTACTTTCCAGAAATTGCAGTTTAGCCCCTGAACTTGTAAAACTTGTGTTTCGGCTCATTTTTGACACGTTTAAGCCCCGTTAACCACATTTCAAGGCTCTAAAATGAAGTTAAAGTATTGGGGACTCAAAACATGCTCAAAAATATCTCGGATGTCGGCTCGTTTGGTCGTACGGTCGCGTTGTTCGTTAAATTACGACGAAACTCAAACGGACGCGAAAACGAACCAAATTAAGCTTCGAATGGTATTTTTGTATGCCGATCACTAAAATAAAATACTTTAGTGTGTACAAAAATTTTGGGTGTCCAGATGTGGTCAGAACGTAAGATATGCGCGAAAATGCAAACTTACGCCGTTTTTGACACTTTTAGTCCTTGTAAGATCAAATAAGCATATTTTTGCACACCGAACCACTCAAAGCTTATTTCTAAGCTATGTTTAGGTTAGTTATGGTATGTTTAGCTTATGATCAAGTTCCAGACAGTTCGATACCATACGAATCGGTATAGTTTCGCAGTTTGACGCAAATAGTCCCTGCGATCGAATAGACTTATTTTCAACACACCAAACCATCCAAAACTTATTTCTAAGTTATGTGAAGGTTATTTTAGGTATGTTAAGCCTATTTCACTATTCCGGAGTGTTTTTCGCGTTAAACTGACTGCGTTTACGCACCAGTTTGCGTATAACTTTCCAGAAAGCGATTTAGAGCTTGAAATCGGAATCGAATCGAGTTGTAAAATCATCAAACACAAATATAAATATAATAACACCAAAACACATTGTTTTATTAATAATTAATATTTCTTTGCATTGTTCATCGATTACAGAGCACAGTTGTCACACCAACGATCAATGAGGCCATTGATTTGAGCGTGTCATTGACCGAAGAAGCAGTTAGATTGAATAAGTTTTCAATCTCCGAGGGAAAGAAGAATAAGACTCATGTCGAGTCGTCTGGAGAGAACAGGCGGAAGTTCTCAAATTTCAAGAAGGGTACCCAAGGAAACAACAGCAGTGGTAACAAGAAAAGAGATGCGAACCCACCAGCTGAGGGCAGGACTGGTGTTGCAAGTTTGGAGAATAAGGGGAAAGGATACATGGGCACCTTGCCTAAGTGTGATGTATGCCAATTTCATCATGCCGGCCAGTACAGGGTTAGGAAGTGTGAATCCTGTGGAAAGGAATGGTCATTTGAAGGAGACGTGTTGGGCTGGTACTGGTCGTGGAAATGGTGGCCAGAGAGGAAATGGGAATGGTAATGGAAACCATGGTGGAAACGGTAATGGGAATAGGAATAACCAGGGAGGTAATGGAAATCATGGTCGTTCTGGAAATCCAGCTGGTAACCTGAAACCGTGGAGCAAACTACAATCAGGGCGGTACTAGAAACAAACAAGGTTGCTTTAGCTGTGGAGATGTTGGGCATTTCAAGCAGGATTGCCCGAAGAACAATCAAGCCCAAGGGAGAGTCTTCAACATAGGAGCTAGGGAAGCTCGTCAAGATCCGAACGTAGTCACTGGTACGCTCCCTATCAACCAACATTTTGCGTCTGTGCTATTTGATACTGGTGCCGATTATAGCTTCGTATCCCTAGAATTTAAGAATATACTTGGGTTAGTTACCAGTAAGCTAGATATTCCGTACTCGATAGAACTAGCTAATGGGAAGCTAGTAGAGGCAAATGAAGTGATTAGAGGCTGTGTAATAGAGCTTGGAGAGCATGAGTTTACGCTCGATCTTCTACCAGTTGAGTTGGAAAGCTTTGACGTGGTAGTTGGAATGGATTGGTTGTCGAGCAATCGAGCTGAGATCATATGTTATGAGAAGATCATTCGTATTCCGACAACGAATGGAGAGACGATTGTAGTGCATGGAGAAAATCATGATACGCCTCTGGGGATTATCAGCTGTTTGAAGGCCCGAAAGCTGTTGCGAAAAGGATGTGTCGCCTTTTTGGCTCACGTTGTTGATAAGGAAGTCGAAGAGCCGAAGCTGGAAGATATCCCTGTAGTAAGGGAGTATCCTGAAGTGTTCCCCGAAGACTTGCCAGGATTGCCGCCCCAGTGACAAGTCGAATTCCATATTGACTTGGTTCCAGGCGCCGCGCCTGTAGCCAAGGCACCTTATCGACTTGCGCCTTCCGAGATGCAAGAGTTGTCGACGCAACTTCAGGAACTTTTGGACAAGGGATTCATTCGACCAAGCTTCTCGCCTTGGGGAGCTCCAGTGCTATTTGTCAAGAAGAAGGACGGTAGTTTCCGTCTGTGCATTGACTACCGAGAGCTGAACAAGTTAACCATCAAGAATCGGTATCCTTTGCCGAGGATTGATGATTTATTAGACCAACTTCAGGGTTCGAGTTATTACTCCAAGATCGATCTTCGATCAGGTTATCACCAGCTGAGGATTCAAGAAGAGAGTATACCAAAGACTGCTTTTAGAACTCGTTATGGACATTACGAGTATCTAGTAATGTCGTTTGGTTTGATAAACGCGCCAGCAGTGTTCATGGATTTGATGAACCGAGTTTGCAAGTCATATCTCGATAAATTCGTGATTGTATTTATCGATGATATTTTGATTTATTCGTGGATGAAGGAAGAGCACGAGCAACACCTTAGAGACATCTTAGAGTTGCTGAAGAAGGAGAAACTATATGCTAAGTTCTCGAAGTGCGAGTTTTGGTTGCGTGAGGTACAATTCCTTGGTCACGTAGTGAATGAAGATGGAATCTGTGACACCTGTGCCTCTGTGACCATCAAACAAATACCAAATTTATGAAATATTGTGTTTCATACTTGGGATTTGTAAAAATACGTGTATTGTTTGCACATGTCAATTAATGTTCGATTTCAAGCTTTAAATCGCTTTCTGGAATGTTATACGCGCACTGATGCGTAAATATAACCAGTTTAATGCAACGAACACTCCGTAATAGTGAAATAGGCTTAACATACCTTAAATAATCTTTACATAACTTAGAAATAAGTTTTGGAGGGTTTGGTGTGGCGAAATCAAGTTTATTCGCTTACAGGGACTAATTTCGACAAACTGTGAAAGTATGCCGATTTGTACTGTAATTGTCACACCCCGAATTCCACGCGTCACCGGTGGGCCCGGTGGGGGAGTATCGTGACGTGGTTGGCAACATTACAATCAAACAACACAATATTTAATATGCACAGCGGAAGCAAATGAAAGATACAATTCAACTTTAATAATTTGTAATATCTGGTATCACAATAGTCGAATGTTTATCCACAGAAGGATCAAAAATATATATAGGAAACAGTAGTTCAACAGACTTCATGCATCTTAAGCTTACGAGACTCTTTTGATGCTAAGGAGAAATCCAGCCTATTACGCTTAGTACCTGCATTTAATCTTTTTGGGAAAATACGTCAGTTTACACTGGTAAATACATTCAACCGACTCATTTTGAAAAGTTTAATAAAATTGATTTGAATGCACGTGGCACAAACTTTTTATAACTTGGGATAATTATTTAAATATATAATCTCGTAAAAGAATTACATGTTACTTATGCGTTCAGTAGCCCGGGTCGTGCCGGGTTAAAGATCTATAGACACACCACATTATTTATTTGGCAACTGACAGGTGTACGCCTACACCCCGTGCTTAGGTCGTGGCCATTTCGTAAAATGATGCCAAGGATATCCGGGACATGGTCATTAACCTCCCAAAGGCTTTAAGCAAACAAAACAATTTAAACGGGCCGATCAAATATCAATTAGCCACCAAACGATGGAAGATTTAATGCCCGACCAAGCGGTATTTTATATACCGTACCCCAAGCCCGTATAGGGAAAATAAGTTAAAGGTATTTACCTAAGCAAAGTAATAATCACAATAAGCAAATGCAAGTAGCTTTTACTGGTCCTCCTATTCTGGAACGAAGGTTTATAATAACCTATTAGAATCCTAACGAGTCTTTAGTTAAGCTTAAGCTTAGACCGGTTAGTTTTAAAGATACGGTTCGTACGCACGATTAAGCGAAGACCGGATAGAATGTGATTTAGACCCGACAAGTTTTAAGACTTGCTTAATATGGGTATTTCATACACATTCTGGATTTTGAGATAAAACGATAAGGTTTGACCCGTTTCGGCTAATTTATGCAAACTAGTTACATAAACCGAACCGAACGCGTAATAAGCGTAACGGGTAAGCGTAAGAGCCATATACAGGTTTCCTAAGTTAATATGCTTCAAATATGTTGTGACATCAGTAAGATGTCTTTTATTATGCCCGAAACGAATTTAAACATAAACTATGCCCCGTAGGGGTAGTTTGGTCATTTTCAAGGTTATAAAAGAGTTTAAGTATTAACCTGAGTTACAGGTCTGATGTAATCAGAAAAAATGCTCAATTTAATAAGTTATAACAGTAGGGTAAAGTATATATGTGAAATTTATCAATTATAACCAAACTATGCTCCGTAGGGGCATTTTGGTAACTTCACATAAGCCGGAAAGCTCAAAACTGAAGTCTGAGTTTAACAACTTTTGCTTACTGTTAAAATATTATAATTTACCTAAAATATCAGTAGGTATCAACCCTTGTATGTTTAAAAATAGTTCTAGTACATACTATGCGTTAAAAACGCTTAAAAAGGCGATTAGAAGCCATTTCCGGGTTCTATACATAAAGCTGATATTTTTATTATTCCAGAAGGCTTAAAATAATTTATTTATCATATGTAATCAGTAGCAAAAGGTTTGGAGTCAATTAGATATGTAAAACTCATTTTATAGCCCGTAAGGGCAAAACCGACAATTACCGGATTAAGCCTATGACTATAAGTTATGCTCAGGCTAAAATTAATTAAAAATCTTCAAAAATCCCAAAATAATATATCACATCAGTGGGTAATAAGTTTTATATCAAAAAGTAGGTTTAATTAGGCTATACGCTAATTATGTTGTTTAATTAACATAAAGCTTTCAATTTACGCTAATGAGCATAACTCTTAATCTAGCCCTCAAACTGATGTCAAATTTTAGGTGGAAGTTTATAAATCAGTTATTAAGGTTTCTACTCTTTTACTTTATCAAAAATCACGTTTTAAGGTGAAAAGGGCATAATGGTCAACATAAGAGCAATTAATGGAATCATGCATATTAATTGGATAACTAATGCACCAAGGTGTATAATCCCAGAGGGTTATACTAGCATGTGTAACACCTGTGCCTCCACGGCCATCAAACAAATACCAAACCAATGAAATATTGTATTTCATACTTGGGATTTGTAAAAAATATGTGTATCGTTTACACATATCAACTCTTGTTCAATTTCAAACTCTAAATCACTTTCTGGAAGGTTATACGCGCACCGATGTGTAGATATAACCAGTTTAATTCAACGAACACTCCGGAATAGTGAAATAGGCTTAACATACCTTAAATAACCTTTACATAACTTAGTTATAAGTTTTGGAAGGTTTGGTGTGGTGAAATCAAAGTTAAATCGCTTACAGGGACTAAAGTTGACAAACTGCGAAAGTATGCCAATTTGAACTGTAACAGACATTCCGGAACATGACCATAAGTTAAACATACCATAAATATCCTTTACATAGCTTAGAAATAGGCTTTGAGGTGTTCGGTATGCTAAAATAAACTTTTGTGTCATTCAGGGACTAAAAGCGTCAAAAAGTGCACAAGTTTGCATTTTCGCGCATAACTTACGTTCTGCATACATTCGGACATCCAAAATTTTATGTAAGCATGACTACATTATATTTTAGTGTTCGCCATAAGAAAAATCCATTCGTCGCGTCATTTGGATCGTTTTTCGCGCTTATGCGCATTCCGTCGTAATTAAGCGAACATCGCGTTCGTACGACCAAACGAACCATCATCCGACATATTTTTGAACATGTTTCATGTCCACAATGTTTAGGCAACATTTTAGGGCCTTAAAGTTGGCTTTACGGGCCTTGGAAGTGTCGGAAATGCCTTAAAACACAACAGGGACCATTGCTGCCAACTTTCAAAACTTGCTGATTCAGGAGAGGTGCTCGCGTAGCGCGAGCCCATGAGGCCTATCCGTCGCGCTACGCGACTGACTGTTCTGGTCAGATTCAATGTTTTAACAAGCGGGTCCCATCTGTTCGATTCTCAACCACACGTTTCTTATCGTCTAGTCAGCGGATAAGAACAACCTTTTAGCCACCATAACATCTCGACAAGTGTACGCCTTGGATTCGATCACGTACTACGAGAAACGATCCTAACGGTGGTGCATATCCTATAAATACCCAACCCCCCTTCCATTCAAAACCCACCAAAGCTGATCCAAATGCTCTAAGTTGAGGCCTACGCTTCATACCTGAGCTATTCGATCACGATTCACTAGCGGGGACCCTTCGTAAGTATTCTTTCGTTCTTTTCCTTATTTTTACTGCTTTTCGAGTCATAAAGTCAAACTTTGTTTGACTTTCAGCGTTGACCAGTAATGGTCAATGCGAAGTTCGTTTGAACTTCGCAACGTGAGTGTAATCACGTTGGTCATGGTCCCTTGGGACTATGCCCACTGATTACCACGTTGTCTAGGGTCGTAGGGTAAGCGATCTAATAAATCGCTTATACCTTCGAACCCGACCCAGTTTGGTCGATCATTAGGATCCGACCAAATACATTAGGTGACCCTAGTATGGGGCATAACCTTGCGAGGTTATACCCTATGGTCACATCGTTTAAGTAGTTGTATGATAGGTAGTTTATATGCCTTAGGTAAATTACCAGAATACCCTTTTCATGTATAATTGGTAATTAAGCATATGTAACCTAAACTTTTGTCACATAACTGATTATGTAACATGTTTAGGCATATAACACTTGTCATAGGACTAGTTAGACGGTCCGAACGCGTTTCACGCGCACGACACGTTAAAGTAACGTATGTTACCTTAATGGGTCGCGATGGGTCGATAATACTTAGGTTAAGTTTCATTTAGTATGTAGGCTTTGTTAAACCATATCATATGAGTTCCTACACTCATTTGGTTTACAAACCCTCCTGCTACCCAGTCTTCCGATTTAGGTCCGGGTTAATTATGTAGTTACCTATATTAGGTACCGTTTGATTTCCGGGACTCCTCTAGCTTACTTGGTAGTTGTTCAAGACTCCTAAGCACTCCCAGGCGAGTACATTCTTCCCCTATTTTACTGTTTTCAATTGTTTTGGGGTGACTCATATGTGCTAAATGTTTTCGATGTTATAACGATGGTTTCAAAAACGATTAAGGCGATTTATACAAAACTAATAACGATTTCTTAAAGTGAACAAACTTGTTGGTTGTAGTTACATAACAAATGACATTCATTAGCAATGATCAAGCCGACCAGTATTAGGTTATGGTACCATAGGATCTGACAAATCCCGTTAGTTACTACACCCGTAGTTATGTGTGGGTGTTGTGGGTAGCGACTGAATCTGTAACTGTTAATTTACTCTTTGGTAAGGGTTTATTAATGCGAATAGTTAATTTACTCTTTGGTAAGGGTTTATTAATGCGAATTGTTAATCTATCCTTTGGTAAGGGTTTATTAATGCGAATTGTTAATCTATCCTTTGGTAAGGGTTTATTAATGCGAGTCAAGAAGGTTTGAATGTTATTAGCGAGACGATCATTTAAGTAGTTTCACGACCTAAAACGAATTTAACGATTGGGTAAACGATTGGTTTTCACACGATGGTTTAACGATTGGGTAAACATTTGTACATGATTGACATTTGATCATGTATTTCCCACAAAACATAACTTTGATTTAAACCAAGTTTTTACTTCAATACTTTGTTTTTGTGCATATGGTTTAGTTGAGACATTTCACTTGCCATACATGGATATTTGACATAGACATTTGACATGGATATTTGACATAGACATTTTACATTGTTTGGTTTGGTTTGATTAAGTGATTAAGTAACGATGCGTGTGTAATATGATACAAGCATGGTGGATACGCCGCTGGTACTTCCTATATATAAGTGTTTGTATGGTATTACATATTGTAGCGTTATTTGAATCATTTCAGTTTGAGACATAGAACATTTTATACGAGTAACATACTTTTCACAAGACATTTATTTACAAACAACTTATCTTATACAAACTCATTTTACATGGTTATTCATTTAATCATGCATTATTCTCTTACTTATACATATCACCTGAATTTATCATTGCTTTTCAAATAATGTACTAAAACAAATGTTTTTGGGTTAAGAGTCATGGCTACGAGGTTTTACAAATTATAACTCGTTTGATTTGAGTTGGTTAATTAAGTTGCAATATTATACTCTTTTCAAAACAAGGTTTTTAAATAAAGTATTGCAACGTCTAAACTAGCCATGATTTCGACACTCCTACAAAACCTATGTACTCGCCAGCATTTCTTTGCTGACCTCGTTTTCACATATGTTTCAGGTATGTTGGATGATATCGATTGATAAGATGCATGCTCACATAGGACTGGACAAGGCCTTAGTGACTCAATAACAATGATAGACTATGTTTAAATAGTGTAATTAGATTTCCAGATGATGTAATTACTCAATGTTTAATAAAACGAAACACTTTTGATATCCATGGTTATGAAACATTAATTCTGTTGCAACACGCCCCGATGTTTCCGCCGCGATTTGTTGTTTTACGCGGTCGGGGTGTGACAGAAAAGATGGTATCAGAGCCAATGGTTATAGGGAATTAGGTTATTAGTAATTAGTAATGCTTTGACCTAGTCTATAACCTTTCTAGGACCCTAACGCGAGTTTACTTGCGTTTAGTCATAAAACAATACCGTCACCTATCCTTAGGCGACGACCACAACAAGAACATAAATTTCAAAACCGCTTTGAAAACTAATCATCTGTTCTAGGATGATTGATTTCTAGGTTTTGAACCCTCTGTTATATGGTTTTGAACCCCTTTGAATTTTCAAATTCTCGTCATGGTTTTGGGTTTTAAATAATGTGAACACGTGCAAACTGGAAGGGTAAATGCCTGTATTCTGGGTTTTCTGTCTAGGCAAGCACTTCGTATACATCTCATCAGACGCGAGACCAGTTGTGCTTACCTGGGAATTCTTGGGATGAGTGTTCACTTATAGGCGAGCATGTCTTCGCGATACATTATTTTGACCCATTTACTTTGATTAGTCACTGTGTGTCGTTTGTTTACCTTGTGGTAACAAACAAATGACCACTACCCTTGCTTTCATCAGATTTGTTTCATCTTATTCTTTTCGTCTAAATTCTCTCACTCGTTTCCTTTCATGTTCCCTCTTTTAGACAATGCCTCCTCGACGCGAAAACCAGATAGAGACTGCCGAGCTGGCAGAAATTATTGCGCAGCAAATGGCTGCTCAATTCCCAAACCTCTTTGCTCAATGGATCCAAAGCCTATAACAACAACAATGTTCCATGCAAATACAAGGATTTTAACCAGGCTAAACCACTCAAGTTTAGTGGTTCTGAAGGAGCGACTGGGCTTCTTCAGTGGTTTGAAAGCATAGAGAATACTTTTCGCCACGTGCAGTGTCTTGACAATCGCAAGGTCGAGTTTGCTTCGAGCGTATTTCAGAAGAGGGCTTTGACATGGTGGAACGGGGTTATGAGAGATAGGGGTGCTGAGATTGCCTTGGCACAGACATGGGCTGAACTAAGAGCTCTTATGATGAGGGAATTCTGTCCTCGTCATGAGCAGCGAGCCTTAGAGAAGGAATTTGATGATTTGAAGCAGGATAGTGGTGAGCACAGGGCTTATACTGATAGGTTTGAGGAGCTGAGTCTGCTTTGCCCAACAATGGTTACCCCACTTGACATAGCTATCGAAAGGTACATCGACGGCCTACCTGACTCGGTACAAGACATCCTTACTGGTAGTAACCCTGCCACACTCCGTCAGGCGATCGAGTTATCAGCGACATTGACTGAGTCGCAGATTCAGAAGAACAAGTTACACAGGAAGGGTGACAAGGGCAAGAAACAGACAGCTGACATGGAGGATAGCAAGAAAGGTCAAAACAAGAAGGGTAAGGAAGGTGAGACGTCAAAGAAATCAAGAAAGCGAAAGGATGTTCAGAACTTTGCTGTTACAGCACAGACTGCTCAGAACCCGCGGAACCAACCAGCTCAGCCACCTGCAAAGAAAGCATATGCCGGTACCGCACCTCATTGTGCCCGTTGCAACGGTCATCACGTTGCACCACGAGATTGCAAGAAATGCACAACGTGTGGTAGACTTGGGCATTTGGCCAATATTTGTCGTTTGGGACAAAATCAGGCTGCTCAGGTTCAAGCTCCGGTTCAAGGGAATGCTGCGAGATTCCCATTGGGTTCATGTTTCAACTGCGGAGAGATTGGTCACTTCCGCCACAACTGCCCAAGACTGGTGAATGCAAATGCTAACGCAAACCCAAATGTGAACGTCAACGTCAATGTGAATCCAGCACGTGGTTGAGTGTTTAACATCAATGAGGCACTCAATGTTGAAGGAATGAACAATTAGTATTTTGTATTTTTCTCTGGTTGTTATCTAGTAACATTTTAAGACAATCCGGTTGTTATATAAATAAAAATTTGTGGTTTTTATTTTCAACTAATGCAATTGTATGAATGTTTGATCCAACCTTATGATGTCATCACAAAGACAAAACTACTCTTGTGGTTCTGTCATTTTTTTTTATGATCACTTGTGATCTCCCTAAGAACCTCAAACACTTGTTTCTTCTAAATCCAAAGTATCTTATCGTCTTGCACCGTTCGAGATGCAAGAATTATCAAAACAGCTTCAAGAGTTGTCTGATAAAGGATTCATCCGTCCGAACTTTTCACCTTGGAAGAAACTCCAGTTCTCTTTGTGAAAAGAAAAATGGATCTTTTCAAATGTATATCGATTAACGTAAGCCTAGTAAGCTTACCATCAAGAATCGATATTCCCTGCCTTAAATCAATGATCCGATTATCTGCAGGGTACTTCATGCTTTTCCAAGATCGATTTGCGTTCTTGGTATCATCAACTTCGTATTCTCGAAGAAGATGTTCCCAAAACGGTTTTCTGCAAGAAGTATGGCCATTACGAGTTTACAGTCATACCTTTTGGTTTGACAAATGCTCCAGCCATCTTCATGGACTTAATAAATAGGGTCTGCAAGCCTTATTTGGATCAGTTCGTCATTGTTTTTATTGATGACATCTTGATCTATTCAAAGTCCCGAGCCGACCACGATCAACACCTTCGTTGATTTCGGAGCCTGATTGGATTCCTTGTACACCTTAATTTGTACATTACAACTCAATTAGGACAAGCCGAATTCCTTTTTAGATCTTCCTATTTTCATAGTTAGATTCTTGAAAATATTTAAAGTGCCAAGTGAAATCCACGGATTGGATTCCTAGTATGCTTTAAATACCCATGTCCAAAGATAACAAATTAAACGATTATACGAATAAACGATTTTGCGATTAAACGATTTTACAATTATGCGATTATGTGTTTATGTGTTTATGTGTTCTCCTCTATGTTTTTGTGTGATCCAATTTTCAAATCCTCATAGAATCTTTCATATCTTTATATGAGGGATTCATAGTAGGATATTCAAAAGGTACTACTTTAAATCCTTAATGGGCTTCTACGTTGTAGTTAAAGACCCTTGGGATTATATGGTACCATTCCATGATTCGATGAGAGACCCTTAAGTGGTCTAGTCTAAAAGATTGATTCACAATTTGATTAAAGAACGACATCTAGTGATGTAGCTGAACAGACTCCTTGATAGTCTATTTAGATCATTTATTGATTTAATTAAAAGGACTCTATGGCGGTCTAGTTACACTCATCACAGGATTGTTCATTTGGTTTTACCCTACACATTATAAAATAGACTGTGTGAACTGTGCAAGGAATTCTTTAATTATGGATGCGCACATAATTATGAAATTTAGTGCACAGAAATCCAGTAAGATTTATTATGTGAAGGAATCGATAGCGACAACAATAACAAAATGACAACGATGTAATGGAGGTACGGTGGACGCACCAATGACGCTTTATATACTTGTATATAAGTATCCCTCTTACATTGCAATCATGATGTTATTAAAGTTACTAGAAGTTCAGAACCCTAACCAATGTTGTTCGATCTTTTCAACTTCATATTTCCAAGCTCTTACAAGTTTCCTCTAAATAAATTTCGGGACGAAATTTCCTAAAGTAGGGGAGACTGTAACACCTGTGCCTCCACGGCCATCAAACAAATACCAAACCAATGAAATATTGTATTTCATACTTGGGATTTGTAAAAAATATGTGTATCGTTTACACATATCAACTCTTGTTCAATTTCAAACTCTAAATCACTTTCTGGAAGGTTATACGCGCACCGATGTGTAGATATAACCAGTTTAATTCAACGAACACTCCGGAATAGTGAAATAGGCTTAACATACCTTAAATAACCTTTACATAACTTAGTTATAAGTTTTGGAAGGTTTGGTGTGGTGAAATCAAAGTTAAATCGCTTACAGGGACTAAAAGCGTCAAAAAGTGCACAAGTTTGCATTTTCGCGCATAACTTACGTTCTGCATACATTCGGACATCCAAAATTTTATGTAAGCATGACTACATTATATTTTAGTGTTCGCCATAAGAAAAATCCATTCGTCGCGTCATTTGGATCGTTTTTCGCGCTTATGCGCATTCCGTCGTAATTAAGCGAACATCGCGTTCGTACGACCAAACGAACCATCATCCGACATATTTTTGAACATGTTTCATGTCCACAATGTTTAGGCAACATTTTAGGGCCTTAAAGTTGGCTTTACGGGCCTTGGAAGTGTCGGAAATGCCTTAAAACACAACAGGGACCATTGCTGCCAACTTTCAAAACTTGCTGATTCAGGAGAGGTGCTCGCGTAGCGCGAGCCCATGAGGCCTATCCGTCGCGCTACGCGACTGACTGTTCTGGTCAGATTCAATGTTTTAACAAGCGGGTCCCATCTGTTCGATTCTCAACCACACGTTTCTTATCGTCTAGTCAGCGGATAAGAACAACCTTTTAGCCACCATAACATCTCGACAAGTGTACGCCTTGGATTCGATCACGTACTACGAGAAACGATCCTAACGGTGGTGCATATCCTATAAATACCCAACCCCCCTTCCATTCAAAACCCACCAAAGCTGATCCAAATGCTCTAAGTTGAGGCCTACGCTTCATACCTGAGCTATTCGATCACGATTCACTAGCGGGGACCCTTCGTAAGTATTCTTTCGTTCTTTTCCTTATTTTTACTGCTTTTCGAGTCATAAAGTCAAACTTTGTTTGACTTTCAGCGTTGACCAGTAATGGTCAATGCGAAGTTCGTTTGAACTTCGCAACGTGAGTGTAATCACGTTGGTCATGGTCCCTTGGGACTATGCCCACTGATTACCACGTTGTCTAGGGTCGTAGGGTAAGCGATCTAATAAATCGCTTATACCTTCAAACCCGACCCAGTTTGGTCGATCATTAGGATCCGACCAAATACATTAGGTGACCCTAGTATGGGGCATAACCTTGCGAGGTTATACCCTATGGTCACATCGTTTAAGTAGTTGTATGATAGGTAGTTTATATGCCTTAGGTAAATTACCAGAATACCCTTTTCATGTATAATTGGTAATTAAGCATATGTAACCTAAACTTTTGTCACATAACTGATTATGTAACATGTTTAGGCATATAACACTTGTCATAGGACTAGTTAGACGGTCCGAACGCGTTTCACGCGCACGACACGTTAAAGTAACGTATGTTACCTTAATGGGTTGCGATGGGTCGATAATACTTAGGTTAAGTTTCATTTAGTATGTAGGCTTTGTTAAACCATATCATATGAGTTCCTACACTCATTTGGTTTACAAACCCTCCTGCTACCCAGTCTTCCGATTTAGGTCCGGGTTAATTATGTAGTTACCTATATTAGGTACCGTTTGATTTCCGGGACTCCTCTAGCTTACTTGGTAGTTGTTCAAGACTCCTAAGCACTCCCAGGCGAGTACATTCTTCCCCTATTTTACTGTTTTCAATTGTTTTGGGGTGACTCATATGTGCTAAATGTTTTCGATGTTATAACGATGGTTTCAAAAACGATTAAGGCGATTTATACAAAACTAATAACGATTTCTTAAAGTGAACAAACTTGTTGGTTGTAGTTACATAACAAATGACATTCATTAGCAATGATCAAGCCGACCAGTATTAGGTTATGGTACCATAGGATCTGACAAATCCCGTTAGTTACTACACCCGTAGTTATGTGTGGGTGTTGTGGGTAGCGACTGAATCTGTAACTGTTAATTTACTCTTTGGTAAGGGTTTATTAATGCGAATAGTTAATTTACTCTTTGGTAAGGGTTTATTAATGCGAATTGTTAATCTATCCTTTGGTAAGGGTTTATTAATGCGAATTGTTAATCTATCCTTTGGTAAGGGTTTATTAATGCGAGTCAAGAAGGTTTGAATGTTATTAGCGAGACGATCATTTAAGTAGTTTCACGACCTAAAACGAATTTAACGATTGGGTAAACGATTGGTTTTCACACGATGGTTTAACGATTGGGTAAACATTTGTACATGATTGACATTTGATCATGTATTTCCCACAAAACATAACTTTGATTTAAACCAAGTTTTTACTTCAATACTTTGTTTTTGTGCATATGGTTTAGTTGAGACATTTCACTTGCCATACATGGATATTTGACATAGACATTTGACATGGATATTTGACATAGACATTTTACATTGTTTGGTTTGGTTTGATTAAGTGATTAAGTAACGATGCGTGTGTAATATGATACAAGCATGGTGGATACGCCGCTGGTACTTCCTATATATAAGTGTTTGTATGGTATTACATATTGTAGCGTTATTTGAATCATTTCAGTTTGAGACATAGAACATTTTATACGAGTAACATACTTTTCACAAGACATTTATTTACAAACAACTTATCTTATACAAACTCATTTTACATGGTTATTCATTTAATCATGCATTATTCTCTTACTTATACATATCACCTGAATTTATCATTGCTTTTCAAATAATGTACTAAAACAAATGTTTTTGGGTTAAGAGTCATGGCTACGAGGTTTTACAAATTATAACTCGCTTGATTTGAGTCGGTTAATTAAGTTGCAATATTATACTCTTTTCAAAACAAGGTTTTTAAATAAAGTATTGCAACGTCTAAACTAGCCATGATTTCGACACTCCTACAAAACCTATGTACTCGCCAGCATTTCTTTGCTGACCTCGTTTTCACATATGTTTCAGGTATGTTGGATGATATCGATTGATAAGATGCATGCTCACATAGGACTGGACAAGGCCTTAGTGACTCAATAACAATGATAGACTATGTTTAAATAGTGTAATTAGATTTCCAGACGATGTAATTACTCAATGTTTAATAAAACGAAACACTTTTGATATCCATGGTTATGAAACATTAATTCTGTTGCAACACGCCCCGATGTTTCCGCCGCGATTTGTTGTTTTACGCGGTCGGGGTGTGACAGCATGTAACCTAGTCCAATTAAAGCTCTAAGGCATTTCTAAAACATACCAAAATGGGTCAGAACTGAAGTCAAAGCAAAAGTCAAAGCTTTGCGACTTTCGGTTCCGAACCGGGTCTAAACAGAAAATTGTCGGGTTGAAAATGTTTAGACATGTTCTTATACTAATTACCAAGTTATATTAATGATCAAACAGGTTGTATGTGTTCTACATTGCTAATTATGCATAAATTAGAAAATAAGTATCCTGTTTGACTTTTTAATAACAAGTTTGACCCGACATTAGACCTAGTTAGAGTGGGAATCAGAGGGTGCCCTTTTAAGGGTTTAATGCCCACATAATTACCAACTTATAACTACTTTCAATTCAACTAATCACTGGACCATTAGTGATTAATCTTTAAGTCAACCGTTAATTACGACGGTTTGACTTTTAAGTTAAAACTAAGCAAAAACTTAACTAAGGAAGGTTAAGCATACTTACTGAAGTCCTATGCTTGATTAGGAAGGACTTAGGTCTGCTCTTAAGCTCCAGAAAGCTCCTCAATTGCAGAAAGAAGGTGTGAAGAAATGGTTGCAACCTTGTGGCCTTTTATAGTGTTCATATCTTCATAGATTGTTGACAACAAGGTCTACCATTGATGTTTGATCACTAACAAGTGTCCCTAAATGTCTAGGGGTTGTTTAGGGGTCGTCCAATATGAGGAAAATCGGATTAAAGTCGGTTACAAGAGCTATGGCAGACAAAAACCCAAGGATTTCGGATCAGAGGGGCCTTCGCGCGACGCGTAGCCCCCTAGGGGCCTTCGCGTGCCGCGAAGCCCTTCTGATCAAATCTCAATTTTTGATTTTTTATGCATTGGTCCTTGGCTCTTCAAAACTTTGATTTGACTTTATTTATTGCACTTTGAACCCTCTAATTTGACTTATAAGGGTTTTAAGACATATACCCACTTTATTAAGTCCTCGGTTAACTTTATTGTTACCCGAAAAGTCATAAACTTCAACGTTGACGCTTTAACCCCATGTATACGAATTTGGTCATAACTTTCTCATACGATAACGAAACTTTATGAAATTTATATCGTGCATTCTAGTGAGCATAATTAACCGTTACAAAGCTTCAGGTTTGTCAAAAGGTCACTCAGAGGTATAACTTAAACATGTTGACACATTTAACCCCTGTAGTTTGTAATCTCTCACTTTCTTTCTTATTTAGCTTCGTATAATCCATGATTTATTCGTTTGAAGGTATGAGCATCATGTAGGGTTATTGTAAAGTATATTTATTCACTTTTGACATTTTAAACCCGTATATTCACGTGCTTTCCATGTTTGTCAACTTTAGTCCTTTCAGAACATTCTTTCACACGTTCACACCTATGACACGTGTCAATACATTATAGGACGTGAATTTTCGAGGTGTTACATCCTCACCCCCTTAAAAGAAATCTCGAGCTCGAGATTTACTGAAAAAAATAAGGGTACTTTTCTTTCATTGTGGACTCAACCTCCCACGTGTATTCGGGACCTCTACGGGCATCCCATTTTACCTTTACAATAGGCACAAGCTTCCTTCGAAGCTTCTTAACCTGTCGATCTTCAATCGATAATGGTTTTTCCACAAATTTTAAGCTCTCATCTATATGCACATCTGTATGTGGTATGACCAGTGATTCGTCAGCGACACACTTCTTCAGATTGCAGATGTGGAATACATTATGAATACCACTGAGCTCTTCAGGTAAGTTTAACTTATAGGAAACTGATCCGACACATTCGATGACTTCGAATGGTCCTATGTATCTCGGGCTTAACTTGCCTTTCTTACCAAATCGCATCACTCCCTTCCAGGGTGATACTTTAAGCAACACTTTGTCACCTACTTCGAATTTCATAGGTTTACGCTTTGGATCTGCGTAGCTCTTCTGCCTATCTCGGGCAGCTTTGAGACGGTCACGAATCTGGACAATCTTTTCCGTTGTTTCAAAGACTATTTCCGGACCTGACAGTTGGACATCTCCAACTTCTGCCCAACAAACGGGCGTTCTACACTTTCTACCGTATAAAGCCTCGAAAGGCGCAGTCTTGATGCTGGTATGGTAGCTATTGTTATATGAGAACTCAATCAATGGTAGGTGGTTATCCCAACTACCACCTAAATCAATTACACATGCACGTAGCATGTCTTCCAATGTTTGGATGGTACGCTCACTCTGTCCGTCAGTCTAAGGGTGGTAAGCCGTACTGAAATTTAAACGCGTGCCCAAGGATTATTGGAAGCTTTTCCAAAAATGGGATGTGTATCTAGTATCTCTGTCAGAGATAACAGACACAGGTATGCCATGTAAAGCTACAATCTTATCTACATACAGTTGGGCTAACATGTCGGAGCTATAAGTCTCCTTGATGGGTAAGAAATGTGCTGACTTAGTCAGTCTATCAACTATAACCCATATCGTATCATTTCCTTTCCTTGTCTTGGGTAACTTGGTGATAAAATCCATAGTTACCATTTCCCACTTCCATGTGGGAAGTTCAGGCTGTTGTAGCAAACCTGACGGCTTTTGATGTTCTGCTTTTACTTGAGCACACGTCAAGCATTTAGCTACATAGGTAGCTACAGACTTCTTTAAGCCTATCCACCAATAGTTTGCCTTCAGATCCTGGTACATCTTATCAGCTCCAAGATGAACAGAATATTTGGAACTATGGGCTTCCTGGAGGATAACATCCCGAAGTCCTCCATAAATTGGGACCCATATTCGCCCATTCAATCTCAGAATCCCGTCCTTGCCTTGAGATAACTGTTCTTCAGTTACTCCTAGCTTTTCATTGGGATAGTTAGCTTCCTGCACAGCTTCCTTCTGTGCAGCTAACAATCTTTCATTTAAGCTGTTCTTTATCTCAATGCTCTTGGCATTGATTTGGATAGGTTTCACCCTTTCCTTCCTGCTTAAGGCATCAGCAACCACATTTGCTTTGCCTGGATGGTATCTGATTTCACAATCATAATCATTCAACGTCTCCATCCATCGGCGCTGCCTCATCTTTAGATCCTTCTGGTTAAATAGGTGCTGGAGGCTCTTGTGATCAGAATAGATCACAAACTTGATTCCATACAAATAGTGCCTCCATAGCTTCAGTGCAAATACAACGGCACCCAACTCCAAGTCATGGGTGGTGTAATTCTTTTCGTGCACCTTCAACTGTCGTGAAGCGTAGGCAATAACTTTGCCCCTCTGCATAAGCACACATCCCATGCCAGTGTGTGATGCATCGCAGTAGACTACAAATTCTTCGATTCCATCCGGTAACATCAATACAGGAGCGTTGCTCAACTTCTGTTTGAGAATATCGAAGGATTCTTGTTGCTTGGGACCCCAAACGAACTTCACTTTCTTCCTAGTCAAGGAAGTTAGGGGTGCAGCAATCCTTGAAAAATTCTCAATGAAACGCCTATAATATCCTGCCAATCCCAGGAAGCTACGAATTTCTGTGGGCGTCTTTGGTTCTTGCCAGTTCATGACAGCTTCAACCTTAGCGGGATCCACTTGGATTCCGCGTTCGCTAACAACATGTCCAAGAAATTGGACTTCATGAAGCCAGAATTCACATTTAGAGAATTTGGCATAGAGCTTCTCCTGCTGAAGTAATGAAAGGATACATCGAAGATGCTTCTCATGATCAGCCTTGTTCTTTGAGTAGATGAGGATGTCGTCTATGAAGACGATGATAAAATTTGTCCAAGTAGGGCTTGCAGACGCGATTCATGAGATCCATGAATGCGGCAGGTGCATTTGTGAGCCCAAAAGGCATCACTAGGAACTCGTAATGACCATAACGAGTCCTAAATGCAGTCTTGTGTACGTCTTCATCTTTAACCTTCAATTGATGATAGCCTGACCTTAAGTCAATCTTGGAGAAGTAACTTGCCCCTTGGAGCTGATCGAACAGATCGTCGATTCTGGGCAATGGGTACCTATTCTTGATCGTGACCTTATTAAGCTCACGGTAATCGATGCACAGACGCATCGATCCATCCTTCTTCTTGACAAATAAGATTGGTGCTCCCCAAGGAGACGAACTAGGTCTAATGAAATCTTTGGCCAGCAATTCATCTAGTTGCGTTCTTAATTCCTTCATCTCCGTTGGTGCCAACCTATAAGGTGCCCTAGCAACAGGTGCTGCCCCAGGGATGATGTCAATTCTGAATTCGACTTGTCTATCTGGTGGTAAACCAGGTAGTTCTTCAGGAAAAACTTCAGGGTATTCAGAAATGACGGGGATATCTTCTATCTTCGGTTTAGGCTCATCAATAATCATTTGTGCCATGTAGATGACACAACCCTTCTTCAAACACTAGGAGGCCTTGAGCATAGTCACTTGCTCAGGCAGTCCATACTAGGTATCTCCCCGAATGGTAAGTGATTCACCAGACGGAGTCTTAATCACCACTTGTTTCTTGTTGCAGACAATTTGGGCCTGGTTATGAGATAACCAGTCCATACCCAAAACTATGTCAAAACCGGCTAACTTAAAGGGAAGTAGAGACAGAGGAAAATAGTGGTTCTTAATGGATATAACACATCCATCTAACACAGTTGAAACGGTTTCTATGGTGCCATCTGCTAACTCCACCTCATAATTCACACTTAAGGTTTTGACAGGTAAATTCAGCAATTTGCAAAACTTATTATCTACGAAAGACTTATCAGCGCCTGAATCAAAAAGTACTCTTGCATAGACATTATTTACAAGGAAAGTACATGTGATCACGTTATCGTCTTGCACAGCTTCTTTCGCATCCATCCTGAAGACTCTTGCATTGGTCTTCTTTCCTTCATCGTCTTTCTTTGCATATTTTGGGCAGTTGGTCTTAATGTGCCCCTTTTCATTGCAACGGTAGCATGTTGCATCTTTCAGTTTCTTGCAATCCAAGGTCTTGTGCTCCTTGGACTTGCATATTCCACATGCAAAAGTTTTTGACTGAGTCTGCGAGCTCGACTCAAACCTGCACTTCCCGAAGTGCTGTTTCTTGCAGACTTTGCACTTGGGCTTATCACCAGACTGATGCCCATCCTTTCTAGACTCAGACCCTTTCTTGTGGTCATTGTTTCCTCGATGCTTTTTGTTTGACCTTCGTGAAGTGTCATCTTCACGTTTCCTCTTCTCGGCATCCGAGTTCCTCAGCGATCTCTGTCGGACCGCGTCCAGAGTGAGGGACAAGGATATGTCAGTTACCGATCTGAAAGTAGTCGGCCGAGATGCCTTCACGCTTGCCTTTATTTCTGGGGCTAAACCCCCGATGAAACGAGCTATTCTTTTTGGTTCCGGGCTTACCAGATACGGAACCAACCGAGACATTGTGTTGAAGCTCGTGAGGTAAGCTTGGCAGTCAAGGTTCTTCATAACCAACGATAGAAAATTAGACTCTATCTTCTCCACCTCATGCTAAGGGCAGTAATTTTCCCTGATAAGGGCAACAAATTGCTCCCATTTCATGTTGTACAATGGGATCTTCCCGGTGGCTTGAATCAACGATCTCCACCAGGCTAAAGCCTCACCCTTAAATGATTGCGACACAAACTTGACCACATCCCTCTCAGCGCATCCGCTGATATCCACAACTGTATCCATCTCATCTAACCACGTCATACAATCTACAGCTCCTTTCTCCCCAATAAAATCCCTGGGTTTACATGAGACAAAATATTTGTAGGAGCAACCCTTGTCACGGGGTCCTTGATTTAGCATTATCTTCTGAGACGGGTCACTACGATGATTTGAGGAGTGACGATCGTCATCTCCTTTCTTGGGTTCATCCTTCTTGGGAGGTGGCTTGCTATGAGCCTCAGAGTGTGTTTTAGGCTTTGAATGTGGCGTAGATAGGGTCCTGCTCCGAGTCCCACTATATTCTTCATACTGCCGCTCTAAGGCCTTTGTAACAGCGTCATCTACTAACGCTTTCAGTTCAGCACCCGTTATATTAATTCGGGCGTTCTCATTGTTTTCCCTTGGGTGACTATTTATTTCATCCGAGTCAGCCATTTTAATTTGAACTGTTGCATAAGACAATGACAATAGTTTACTAGGGAGTTTATTATAGAATTGTATTTTATAGCAATTCATTAACCATGGTAATATAAGCCATATTTGGTTAATTTATACATTACATTTATTTAGGATTTTTATTATAATTTATCCTAATTATAAAAACAATAACAGTTTTATTAGTGGCACAACGGGCCTAGTCACAAGGACATTTATAAATTATAAGCTGTGATTTCAGAGAATCAGGGCTTTAAGGCTTGAACATAGTTCATTACCTTTTTCGGACAGGGAGTCATAGCTACCACTGTCTTTTGGCTCATGTAGAAATGAGCAAGGCCCGTAGGCACCATATTACCAATGTATGGTCAAAATATGATCATCTTAATTGATGATTTAAACCCATGATTCAGAGATCATTAAGTTGGGTTAGGAATCTTTCGAAGAATCCTTATATAAGAATGACGTGTGTGATTTTAACGAATCACATCTGCCAGGAGTGTTAACATGTTTACAGATGTTAACAGGGATTTGAATCTTTTAAACAGGTCTTACCATCATGGCCAGGTCTTCACAATGACACTCAGGCTAGGTTTCACTCTTAAGATTCTTATTCAATATTTAAATAGGCAGATTATTTTTGAAAGGAATGATTTTTGATTTATTTATTTCATATAATATATTTATGCATATAATAGCAAAATGAAATTTATAAACTTATCATTCCATTAATTTTTAAAAGATTACATACTGCCCTAAACGGGACTTTTTAGACAAACAAGTTACCCACGCAGGGGTCAAGCAACATACTGGTCCACGCAGGGATTTAAACAAACATCATACCCTCGTAGGGGTTAACAGAAAGATAGACCCACGCAGGGGTCAAAACAAACAAACATACATACCCACACAGGGGCTAATACAGCAAGACAGGCCCACGCAGGGGCTCAACTGATACAAGGAAATTACAACAACAGTGGAAGGATTCAATGGTCCTTCTTGCTCTTCCCTTTTATTAGGCTCGTTAATCCCTGGAAGAAAGTTTGTCGCTCCCTGCGATCTCGGTGAAAGTCTCGCTCGACCTGGTCCAGTCTCTGAAGAATTTCCTCCCGTTCTGGGGGAGAAAACCGTGGCGGCTGCGAGTGTGTCCGTATTATAGGTCTGGCAGGTATCTGGTACCCATGGGTTGGTATCCTGCTCCCCAAGGAGCCCCATACGGTCCTTCAGGGTTAAAGGTGTTGTAATTGGACGCTACCAAGTATGGGTCGGCTTCAGCGTAATTGTAGTTGGTGTGAACCGGCGGCCCAAACGGGTTGTACGTCATAGAACCAGTGTGGGCAGGAATCGGGTTATCAAAACCCATCGGTGCTGGTTGCTGTGCAACGGGGTTCGAAGGTCCACCCATTTGTGGATCTTCTTGAAGTGGAGGATAATGACTGCCACTTGATTGTCGAGGAGAGCTAAAATGAAAGTCCCCTCCTCGTGCAGACATACGTGCTTCGGTTCTCCTACGCCTCGGCAGTTGCGGAGGTGCCGGCTGAACTGGTGGCGGTGGAGGCGGTGGCGTGACTGCCATGAATCGTGAATCCTCAGAGGGATCCTGCTGCTGCTGGTGAGGCGACGAATGATGCGAGGGTGTAAAATACCACTCGTAGTGATTAAATCATGCCTGGTAACTGTCAGGACCATGGTAGGGTGATCCATGAAAAGACGAACCATCCGAGACCTCGATGGGATGGTTGGGAGTTCCGGTTGCAGGCTCGACGGGATCCGTGTCCTCGTCCATGTCTTCAGCATGATCGCCGAAGTAATGATCTTTTGGCCCCAATGGGTTAAAGCCCACGAGTTCTTGTAAGTAGTTTGCCGGGTTAAACCGGCCTTGAAAGGCTGGAGTGGGGTCTCCAAAAGAATGATGCGATAGGGATCGCTGTAGAGGTATGTAAGAAGGTTGTGGGTTGTCGGGCTCATTTTCCGACTGTGGCCCATAAGAGTTGTGAATGGGAGGTGTCGAACTGTGCGAGACAGATCGTCTAGCAGGTTCAAAGAGGTTCCTCTGGTTTTCTCTAGGGTCAGCACTCGCAGTGGTGGAAGGAGCTCGCATGTGCGAAGGTCCTGCCTCGTCGTCATTGGGGGCGGTGATTGGCCCCTTGCCTCGTCCTCTTCGTCGAAAGAATCTTGGCGGCATATTTAATCCTGTCAATACAACATAAGATAACGACAAGAATATATAAAATAAAGGACAACAAAACCAAACAAAGTAGAATTTGTCCAATGTTATTTGTCTAGACTCGAAAGTTTTTGGAATGTGCAATTGTGTAACTGAGATTAAACACAAAAGGCTAGTGTTTAATTCCCTCAGCATTGGCTCTGATACCAACCTGTCACACCCCGAATTCCACGTGTCACCGGTGGGCCCGGTGGGGGAGTATCGTGACGTGGTTGGCAACATTACAGTCAAACAACACAATATTTAATATGCACAGCGCAAGCAAATGAAAGATACAATTCAACTTTAATAATTTGTAATATCTTGTATCACAATAGTCGAATGTTTATCCACAGAAGGATCAAAAATATATATAGGAAACAGTAGTTCAACAGACTTCATGTATCTTAAGCTTGCGATACTCTTTTGATGCTAAGGAGAAATCCAGCCTATTACGCTTAGTACCTGCATTTAATCTTTTTGGATAAATATGTCAGTTTACACTGGTAAATACATTCAACCGACTCATTTTGAAAAGTTTAATAAAATTGATTTGAATGCACGTGGCACAAACTTTTTATAACTTGGGATAATTATTTAAATATATAATCTCGTAAAAGAATTACATGTTACTTATGCGTTCAGTAGCCCGGGTCGTGCCGGGTTAAAGATCTATAGACACACCACATTATTTATTTGGCAACTTACAGGTGTACGCCTACACCCCATGCTTAGGTCGTGGACATTTCGTAAAATGATGCCAAGTGTAACATCTGTGCTTGTTATCATTTTGAACAGTTCAATTATCAATAAAACAATATTATTTGATCCCAATGTTTGTTTGGTTGTGTTTTACATTTTTCATGTTTTGACTTTTATGTAATATCAAACTCTACATCGCTTTCTGGAGAGTTATACGCAAACTGATGCGTAAACGTAATCAGTTTAATGCGACAAATACTCTGGAACATCAACATATACTTAACATACCTTAAATAACCTTTACATAACTTAGAAATAAGTTTTAAAGGCTTTGGTATGGTAAAAACAAGTTAATTCGGCTACAGGGACTAAATTTGACAAACTGCGAAAGTATGCCAATTTGAACTGTAACAGACATTCCGGAACATGACCATAAGTTAAACATACCATAAATATCCTTTACATATCTTAGAAATAGGCTTTGAGAGGTTCGGTGTGCTAAAATAAACTTTTGGGTCATTCAGGGACTAAAAGTGTCAAAAAGTGCACAAGTTTGCATTTTCGCGCATAACTCACGTTCTGAATACATCCGGATATCCAAAAATTTATGTAAGCACTACAATATTTTATTTTAGTGTTTGGCATAAGAAAAATCCATTCGTCACGCCATTTGGATCGTTTTTCGCGCTTATGCGCATTCCGTCGTAATTAACCGAACATCGCAACCGTACGGCTAAACGAACCGACATCCGAGATATTTTTGAGCCCATTTTAAGTTCCCTATACTTTAACTTCATTTTAGAGCTTTGAAATGGGGTTAACGGGCCTTAAACGTGTCGGAAATGAGCTTATTACACAGCAGGGACCAAATCTGCCATTCTGCCAAACTTGGTCCTTGCGCACCTCAACACTCTGAGTGTTGCGGTGCGCAAGCAAGGGTCAGATGCAGCAAAACGTTTTTCAGCTGCTGTTAACAGCCCTTAACCCTTTCCAAAGGTCAAGTGCCACATGTTAATCACTTATGGTGGCCAAAATCAGTTACCACAACATTCCGACAAGTGTACGGGCTAGATCTGTCACACCCCGACCACGTAGAACATACAAAACGTGGCGGAAACGTCGGGGAGTGTTGTAACAGAATTAATTGTTTCAAATCCATGGCAATTAAAGTTTCGTTTTATTAATCAAACACGAGAGTTACATTGTTTTAAACAAGAAACAAAGAGTATATAATAAAAATTAACTAGTTCTTGTCTCGTTTTAAGTCACTAAGGCACAGGTCCGCCTAAGTATGTCTTGATAAGTCCTATGCATCATCTCCTGAAAACACATGTGAAAATAGGTGCGTCAGCATAAAAATGCCTGTGAGATACATAGGTTTTGTGAAAACAGAATTCATGACTTATGTTTGAGAAAATGTTTAGTCATGAACCTTGTAATTTGCTTTGTCTTGTAAATCATTTGAAAAACGATAAGATCAGATGATATGTATAAATAAATGTCAGGTTAAATGAATAACCATGTAAAAATGTGTTTGTATAAGATAAGTTGTTTGTAAATCAATGTCTTGTGAAAAGTATGATATTTGTATAAAATGTTATATGTCTCAAACTGAAATGATTCAAATAACGCTACGATATGTAATATCATACAAACACTTATATATAGGAAGTACCAGCGGCGTATCCACCATGCTTGTATCATATTACACACGCATCGTTACTTAATCACTTAATCAAACCAAACCACCAAAGTAATGTTTAACAATTGTAGAAATGTTTATGTATTGTCAAATGTCTATTGTCAAATGTCTATTGTCAAATGTAAATCCTGTCAACAGATACAAATGGTTCACACGGTTCAATAGTTACAAACGGTTCATATAATCAAACGGTTACGACGGTTCACATAGTCAAAAGGTTACAACGGTTCAAAATGTAGTATAATGTGTTCACATGCTGGATGAGCGTATGCAACATAAATGCAATGTAAAACAATGTACTAAGCATGCACACAATGGACATACATAGCATACGTGTAATGTAAAACAATGTACTAAGTATGAACTAAATGGACATACATAGCATAAAATGTAAGGTAAAACGATGTACTAAGTACGTACACAATGGGCATACATAGCATGAACACAATGAAATCATGTACTATAATGTACTAACGAACATAACAGGTATATGATGTGAAAACATGGAGAGCATGAAAGTAACAAGTAGGCACATGTGTTCCACCCCAAAACGTTTGGAAAACAGTAAAAGAGGGGTCTATGTACTCACTTGATATTACTCAGTAGTCCTGGAGTGACAACCAAACAATGATAGAGATATCGGAATCAAACGGCACCTAATATAGGTAACTATGTTAATAAACCGGACCTAAATCGGAGGATTTAGATAGAATGAGGGTTTGTAAACCAAACGAGTATAGAGACTCGTGTCATATGGTTTAACAAAGCCTACATACTAAATGAAACCTAACATAAGTGTTTACGACCCAGTACGACCCGTTTAGGTAGCTTATGCTACTTTAACGCGTCGTTCGCGTGAAACGCGTTCGGAACGTCTAACTAGTCCTATGACAAGTGTTATATGCCTAAACATGTTACATAATCAGTTATGTGACAAAAGTTTAGGTTACATATGCTTAATTACCAATTATACATGAAAAGGGTATTCTGGTAATTTACCTAAGGCATATAAACTACCTATCATACAACTACTTAACGAAGCGACCATAAGGTATAACCTCGGAAGGTTATTCCCTATATACTATGGTCACCTAAAGTATTTGGTCGGATCCTAATGATCGACCAAAAGGGTCGGGTTCGAAGGTATAAGCGATTTATTAGATCGCTTACCCTTACGACCCTAGACAACGTGGTAATCAGTAGGCATAGTCACAAAGGACTATAACCATCGTGATTACAATCACGTTGCGAAGTTCAAACGAACTTCGCATTGACCATAAGCTGGTCAACGCTGAAAGTCAAACAAAGTTTGACTTTCGGACTCGAAAAGCAATAAAAGAACGAAAGAATACTTACGAAGGGTCCCCGAATGCTAATCTCGATCCAAGAATCTCAGGTATGAAACAATGGTTTCAACTTAGAGTTTCTCAAATCAAAATTCTAGTGGGTTTAGCAATGGATGGCATGGGGTATTTATAGTGTTCGGTTAGCCGTTAGGATCGTTTCTAGGAAACCGTGCTTTGATCATGGCCATACACCTCAAGAACATGGTATTACAAAACCATTTGAGCCCCTAGTATTGCTCAAAACCATGTGCACAAGAGGAAAGGACCAGATCTAATGTTTCTGCATGTTTTCTGCTGTCAGGGGGCTGACGCGGCCCGCTTTAGGATCAGACAAAACTCAGGCGGGCCGCCTGGAGCTTCTGATAAGAAATTAAGTTTCAAAAGTGACAGTTTCAGTCCCTGTTGTGTTTTAAGGCCATTCCCGACACTTCTAAGGCCCGTAAAGCCAACTTTAAGGCCCTAAAATAATTCCTTAACATCGTGGACATGAAACATGCTCAAAAATATGTCGGATGTTGGTTCGTTTGGTCGTACGAACGCGATGTTCGCTTAATTACGACGGAATGCGCACAAGCGCGAAAAACGATCCAAATGACGTGACGAATGGATTTTTCTTATGCCAAACACTAAAATAAAATATTTTAGTGCTTACATAAATTTTTGGATGTCCGGATGTATTCAGAACGTAAGTTATGCGCGAAAGTGCAAACTTGTGCACTTTTTGACACTTTTAGTCCCTGAATGACCCAAAAGTTTATTTTAGCACACCGAACCCCTCAAAGCCTATTTCTAAGCTATGTAAAGGGTATTTATGGTATGTTTAACTTATGGCCATGTTCCGGAATATCTGTTACTGTTCAAATTGGCATACTTTCGCAGTTTGTCAACTTTAGTCCCTGTAAGCGATTTAACTTGATTTTGCCATACCAAAGCCTTCAAAACTTATTTCTAAGTTAAGTAAAGGTTATTTGAGGTATGTTAATCCTATTTCACTATTCCGGAGTGTTTGTTGCATTAAACTGGTTATATTTACGCATCAGTGCGCGTATAACCTTCCAGAAAGCGATTTAGAGCTTGAAATCGAACAAGACTTGATATGTGCAAAAGATACACATATTTATACAGATCCCAAGTATGAAATACAATATTTCATTGGCTTGGTAGTTGTTTGATGGTTGAAGTAACACAGGTGTTACAAGATCATTCCCTCTTCTCCAAGAAACGATCCTAACGGTGAACCGAAAACTATAAATACCCATCACATTTTCATTCATTTCTCACAAGAATCTGATCTAATGTGCTCTAAGTTGAAACCTTTGTTTCATACCTGAGCTATTTTGATCTAGATTAGCATTCGGGGACCCTTTGTAAGTGTTCCTTCGTTCTTTTATTGCTTTCGAGTCTGAAAGTCAAACTTTGTTTGACTTTCTGCATTGACCAGTTTATGGTCAATGCGAAGTTCGTTTGAACTTCGCAACGTGATTGTAATCACGATGGTTATAGTCCCTTGTGACTATGCCTACTGATTACCACGTTGTCTAGGGTCGTAAGGGTATGCGATCTAATAAATCGCTTATACCTTTGAACCCGACCCATTTGGTCGATCATTAGGATCCGACCAAACACATTAGGTGACCATAGCATATAGGGAATAACCTTCCGAGGTTATACCTTATGGTCGCTTCGTTTAAGTAGTTGTATGATAGGTAGTTTATATGCCTTAGGAAATTACCAAAATGCCCCTTTGATGCCAAAATTCATTTTAAACATATGTAACATAACTTTTGACATCTAAACTGATTTGACAACAATATTAGACATGTTAAGGCATATGTTACTTGTCATAGGACTAGTTAGGCGTTCCGAATGCGTTTTACGCGAACGACGCGTTAAAGTAGCATAAGCTACCTAAACGGGTCGTAATGGGTCGTAAGCACTTAGGTTAGGTTTCATTTATTATGTAGGATTTGTTAAACCATATGACACGAGTCTCCATACTCGTTTGGTTTACGAACCCTCATTCTATCTAAATCTTCCGATTTAGGTCCGGTTTATTAACATAGTTACCTATATTAGGTGCCGTTTGATTCCGTTATCTCTAGCATTGCTTGGTGGTGATCTTAGGACTTCTGAGCAATCTCAAGTGAGTACATAGACCCCTCTTTTACTGTTTTCCAAACATTTTGGGGTGAAACACATGTGCCTACTTGTTACTTTCATGCTTTTCCTGCTTTCACATCATATACTTTCTATATTCATTAGTACATTTATAGTACATGATTTCATTGTGTTCATGCTATGTATGTCCATTGTGTGCATACTTAGTACATTGTTTTACATTACATTTCATGCTATGTATGTCCATTGTGTGCATACTTAGTACATTACATTACATTCCACGCTATGTATGCCCATTGTGTGCATACTTAGTACAGTTGTTTTCAACACATGCTTACATTTTGGTATGACATTTGGGTTGTTTACAATGGAACAATACATTCATTAACATTAGCTACGCCGTTCGTTAGTAGGTAGTGGTACCATAGGAATTGACAACTCCCGTTTCGGACATCCTAGTTTGGTTTGGATGAAAGGAATGACCGAATTCGATACACATAACTTAGATAAACCTTTAATTTGTTTAAGGGTTTATCGCTACAGTCTCAAGGCTTGGATGTATGCATTTTCACAATACAGCATAAATGTTCGTATCAGTATAGCATGTATTTGTTCCACAAAACATAACTTTGATTTAAACCATATTTACTTCAATGCCTTGTTTTTGTGCATTTTACATATGGTTTAGTTGATATATTTCACTTACCATACATGATATTTTTGGGTACACATTACATGATCTACATTAAACATAAACATTTTGACATTGATATACACATTTAGTGGTTTACATTGGACATAGACATTTCGATATGGTTTACACATTAACACATGACAATTCATTTATACATAAACAAATTACATTGGTGGTTGGTTTGAGTAAGTGATTTGAATAACGAGGCGTGTGTAATATGATACAAGCATGGTGGATACGCCGCTGGTACTTCCTATATATAAGTGTTTGTATTACATTACATGTCGTAGAGTTACTTAAATCATTTCAATATTTGACATGTTACGTTTTACATAAACAACTTATTTTCACAAGACATTGATTTACAAAATAACTTATCTCATACAAACTCATTTTTACTTGGTTATTCATTTAACCTTACATTATTCTCTTATCTATACATATCATCGTTTTTTTGAATGATTTACAAAACAAAACAACTTACAAGGTTCATGACTGACTCTTGTTAAACAACTTTTCCTAAACTTATAAGTCATGAATCCTATTTTCACAAATCCTATGTACCTCACAGGCATTTTTATGCTGACGTACCTATTTTCACATGTGTTTTCAGGAGCTTTTGCGTAGGATGATGATCGTGACACTAGGGCGGACCTGTGCCTTAGAGACTAAAAAATGAAGATAGACTAGTTTAATTATGTTATGAACTCTTTGTTTCCTGTCTAAGACAATGTAACTCTTATGTTGATAAATAAAGTACAACTTTGAATGCCATGGTTATGAAACAATTAATTCTGTTACAACACTCCCCGACGTTTTCCGCCATGTTTTGTATGTTATACGTGCTCGGGGTGTGACAGAAGAGTTGGTATCAGAGCCAATGGTTATAGGGAATTAGGTTATTAGTAATTCTTTGACCTAGACTATAACCTTTCTAGGACCCTAACGCAAGTTATCTTGTGTTTAGATCTTAAAACATGCACATCACCTATCCTTAGGTGATTATCAAAACAAAAAACAAAAAAAAAACCAAATTTTTCCGAAACGATTTTTGAAAAACAATCATCTGTTTTTGGATGATTTATTACAAGGTTTTGAACCCTCTTTTGTAAGGTTTTGAACCCTTCCAGTTTGACTAAATTTTTGGCCTTGTGCCTTCAAATTTTCAAAATCTCGTCAAAGTTTTGGGTTCTAAATAGTGTGAACACGTGCAAACTGGAAGAGTGAATGCTTGTATTCTGGGTTTTCTGTCTAGGCAAGCACTTCGTATATATCTCATCAGACGCGAGACAAGTTGTGCTTACCTGGGAATTCTTGGGATGAGTGTTCACTTATAGGCGAGCATGTCTTCGCGATACATTATTTTTGATCCATTTACTTTGATTAGTCACTGTGTGTCGTTTGTTTGCTTGGTAATGCGGACAAATGACCACCATCTTTTCTTTTGTTAATTTTGTTTCATCTCATTCTCTTCATCCAAACATCTCACTCGTTTCCTTTCATGTTTTCCTCTTTTAGAATGCCTCCTCGACGCGAAAACTAGATAGCGACTGCCGAACTGGCAGAAATTATTGCGCAGCAGATGGCTGCTCAATTCCCAAATCTCTTTGCTCAATGGCACCAAGCCAACAACAATAACAATGCTCCATGCAAATACAAGGATTTTAACTCGGCTAAACCACTCAAGTTTAGTGGTTCTGAAGGAGCGACTGGGCTTCTTCAATGGTTCGAGAGCATTGAGAATACTTTCCGTCATGTTCAATGTCCGGATAATCGCAAGGTCGAGTTTTCTTCGAGCGTGTTTCAGAAGAGGGCTCTTACATGGTGGAATGGGGTAATGAGAGACCGTGGTGCAGAAGTTGCTCTAGCACAGACATGGGCTGAACTTAGAGCTCTTATGATGAGGGAGTTTTGTCCTCGTCATGAACAACGAGCGTTGGAGAAGGAGTTTGATGACTTGAAACAAGATAGTGGCGAGCACAGGGCATATACTGATAGGTTTGAGGAGTTGAGTCTGCTTTGCCCGACTATGGTTACCCCACTCGACAAGGCTATCGAAAGGTACATCGACGGCCTACCTGACTCAGTGCAAGACATCATTACTGGTAGTAACCCTGCCACCCTCCGTCAGGCGATCGAGTTATCAGCGACATTGACTGAGTCGTAGATTCGGAAGAATAAATTACACAGGAAGGGTGACAAGGGCAAGAAGCAGTCGTCTGACAAGGAAGATGGCAAGAAAGGTCAAAACAAGAATGGAAAGGATTCTGGTTCATCGAAAAGGGCAAGGAAGCGTAAGGCTTCCCAAAACTATGCTGTCACTGCCCAAGCTAACCAGGCAGCTCCCAACCAACCCGCACAGCCTCCAGCGAAGAAGCCCTATTCAGGGAATGCACCTTTGTGCAATAGATGCAACAGTCACCATCAGCCGCAACATCAGTGCTGTTTCTGTACTAACTGTGGGAAGTCAGGTCATCTTGCCGATGTTTGTCGGTTTGCTCAAAATCGCGCAGTTCAGAACCCGGCTCAACAAGTTGCTCAGCCTCTTGCTCAGCAACAGGGTCAAGCTGCACGACCACACTACCCACCAGGTGCTTGGTATAACTGTGGGGATCTGACCCATTACAGAAACTGGTGCCCAAGGCTGGCTAACCAGAATCCAAATCAGAATCAGGCTCCGGCTCGAGGGCGAGTTTTCAACATGAATGCTCAAGAGGCACAAGCAGACAATGAAGTGGTGAACGGTACGTTCTTTATTAATAATCAGACTGCATCTGTTCTTTTTTATTCGGGTGCCGATAAAAGTTTTGTGTCATTATCTTTTGAGCCAATGCTTCGCGTGTCTAGAACGAAACTAGGTAAACCTTTGACAGTAGAGGTTGCTAGTGGTGAACCCATTGTTCTTGATTCTGTTCTTCACAACTGCCAGTTAAACCTTAACAACCATCTTTTTCCTATTGACCTCACGCCAATGCAACTTGGAAGCTTCGACGTTATAGTGGGCATGGATTGGTTATCTAAGCATCGCGCAGAGATAGTTTGTTCTGAGAAGATTGTTCGTGTGCCGCTTTCGACAGGCGAGATCCTACAGGTTCGTGGTGAGAAACCTGCCGGTGGTCTCAAACTCATGTCTTGTTTTAAAGCACGAAAGTATCTCCGAAAGAACTATGTGGCCTTCTTAGCACATGTTACAGCAGATAAAGGCAAGGGTAAGTCTATTTCAGATATTCCTGTCGTTCGGAATTATTCTGAAGTTTTCCCTGAAGAGTTACCTGGTCTACCCCTAGCACGCCAAGTCGAGTTCCGCATTGATCTCGTACCTGGTGCAAATCCCATTGCCAGAGCTCCATATCGTCTTGCACCGTCTGAGATGCAAGAGTTGTCTAAGCAGCTTCAGGAGCTCTCTGACAAAGGTTTTATACGTCCTAGCTTTTCACCTTGGGGTGCTCCCGTTCTTTTTGTCAAGAAGAAGGATGGATCCTTTAGGATGTGTATCGATTATCGTGACCTTAACAAGCTTACCATCAAGAATCGATATCCCCTACCACGCATTGACGATCTCTTTGATCAGTTACAGGGCGCTTCTTATTTTTTGAAGATTGATCTGCGATCTGGATATCATCAACTTCGGGTGCATGAGGAAGACATTCCCAAGACAGCGTTCCGCAATCGTTATGGGCATTATGAATTCATAGTCATGCCATTCGGTTTGACTAATGCTCCTGCTGTTTTCATGGACTTAATGAATAGGGTCTGCAAACCTTATTTGGATCAGTTCGTCATTGTTTTTATTGACGACATCTTGATTTATTCTAAGACACGAGCTGATCACGAGCAACATCTTCGTCTTACTCTGGAACTCCTAAAGAAAGAGCAACTTTTCGCCAAATTCTCCAAGTGTGAATTCTGGCATAAAGAAGTTCAATTTTTAGGACATATTGTCAACAAACAAGGTATTCATGTAGATCCCTCCAAGATCAGTGCGATCAAGGATTGGGATACGCCTACTACTCCTACTGAAGTTCATTCATTTTTAGGACATATTGTCAACAAACAAGGTATTCATGTAGATCCCTCCAAGATCAGTGCGATCAAGGATTGGGATACGCCTACTACTCCTACTGAAGTTCGTTCTTTTCTTGGTCTAGCGGGTTATTATCGCCGCTTCATAGAAAACTTTTCAAAGATTGCAGTTCCTCTAACTGCTCTAACTCAGAAGAACAAACCCTTTGATTGGGGATTCAAACAAGAGGAAGCTTTTCAAAACTTGAAGCAGAAGCTTTGCGACGCGCCTGTTCTGACTTTTCCTGAGGGCAATGATGATTTCGTCGTTTATTGTGATGCATCTAAATTGGGTCTTGGTTGTGTTCTGATACAAAGGAACAAAGTCATAGCATATGCATCGAGGCAGTTGAAGATACATGAGAAGAACTACACCACTCATGATCTTGAGTTGGGTGCAGTTGTCTTCGCTCTTAAGATCTAGAGACACTATTTGTACGGAACAAAATGTGTGGTTTTCACTGACCACAAAAGTCTTCAGCATATCTTCAACCAGAAAGAACTCAACATGAGGCAACGACGTTGGGTTGAGCTTTTAAATGACTATGACTGCGAAATTCGCTACCATCCTGGTAAGGCGAATGTCGTAGCTGATGTATTGAGTCGTAAGGAACGTACTAAGCTTCATTGTGTACGTGTTCAATCTGTTATTCAAGCTCGATCTGATATCCAAGCCCGCATTTCTCAGGCTCAACAATCTTGTGTTTCACAAGGTTTAATGGATAAGGAATTTCCCTATCACATAACACCTGATTTGGAACTGAAGGACAATGGATCGTATTACTTCATGGATCGTTTGTGGGTCCCAAGCCAAGATAATCTTCGTACCTTGCTTATGGATGAAGCCCATAAGTCACGTTATTCTGTTCATCCTGGCTCAGATAAGATGTATAAGGATCTTCGTATTCACTATTGGTGGCCGGGTATGAAGAAAGACATTGCCTTATACGTATCAAAATGCCTTACTTGTCTAAAGGTTAAGGCTGAACATCAGCGTCCTTCTGGTTTATTGGTGCAACCAGAGATCCCAGTTTGGAAATGGGAAAACATTACTATGGATCTCATTACCAAACTTCCACGCACAAAGAAAGGTCATGATGCCATCTGGGTAGTTGTTGATCGTCTTACAAAGTCAGCGCATTTCTTGCCAATCCGTTAGGATTTTCCTGCTGACAAACTTGCTAAAATCTATGTGGATGAAATTGTAGCTCGACATGGTGTTCCTTTGAACATCATTTCTGACAGAGATGCTCGTTTCACTTCTCATTTTTGGAGAACCATGCAATCTGCGATGGGGACCCAACTTAACCTGAGCACAGCTTATCATCCGCAAACGGATGGTCAATCTGAAAGAACAATCCAAACTCTGGAGGATATGCTTAGAGCTTGTGTGATCGATTTTGGTGGTAGTTGGGATTCACATCTTCCGTTAATTGAATTCTCCTACAACAACAGTTATCACACCAGCATCAAAATGGCTCCTTTCGAGGCTCTCTATGGTCGAAAATGTCATTCACCAGTCTGCTGGAATGAGATCGGCGAGGCTCAACTTACTGGACTTGCCCTCATTTTAGAGACAACTGATAAGGTCAAGAAAGTTCGTGATAACCTCCAGACAGCTAGAAGCCGTCAAAAGAGTTACGCGGACCCAAAACGCAAACCCTTGGAATTTCAAGTCGGTGATCGAGTATTACTTAAGGTCTCACCTTGGAAAGGTGTGATCAGATTTGGAAAGAAAGGAAAACTTGCACCTAGATACGTTGGACCATTCAAGATCGTCGAAAGAATCGGAAAGGTAGCCTACAGACTTGAGTTACCTCCTGAACTTGGAAATGTTCTTCCAACTTTTCACGTGTCCAATCTCAAGAGGTGTTTAGCTGATGAGAACCTCCACATACCGCTTGACGAAATTCGTGTTGACAAAACACTGAAATTTGTTGAGAAACCTGTGGAAATCATGGAACGTGAAGTCAAGTGGCTCAAACGCAAGCGCATTCCTTTGGTCAAAATTCGCTGGGAAGCTAAACGTGGACCCGAGTTTACTTGGGAACGCGAATATCAAATGAAGGCGAAATATCCGCATCTTTTCCCACGAGTTTCCTCTAAATAAATTTCGGGACGAAATTTCCACAAGTAGGGGAGACTGTAACATCTGTGCTTGTTATCATTTTGAACAGTTCAATTATCAATAAAACAATGTTATTTGATCCCAATGTTTGTTTGGTTGTGTTTTACATTTTTTATGTTTTGACTTTTATGTAATTTCAAACTCTACATCGCTTTCTGGAGAGTTATACGCAAACTGATGCGTAAACGTAATCAGTTTATTGCGAAAAATACTCCGGAACATCAACATATACTTAACATACCTTAAATAACCTTTACATAACTTAGAAATAAGTTTTAAAGGCTTTGGTATGGCAAAAACAAGTTAATTCGGCTACAGGGACTAAATTTGACAAACTGCGAAAGTATGCCAATTTGAACTGTAACAGACATTCCGGAACATGACCATAAGTTAAACATACCATAAATATCCTTTACATATCTTAGAAATAGGCTTTGAGAGGTTCGGTGTGCTAAAATAAACTTTTGGGTCATTCAGGGACTAAAAGTGTCAAAAAGTGCACAAGTTTGCATTTTCGCGCATAACTCACGTTCTGAATACATCCGGATATCCAAAAATTTATGTAAGCACTACAATATTTTATTTTAGTGTTTGGCATAAGAAAAATCCATTCGTCACGTCATTTGGATCGTTTTTCGCGCTTATGCGCATTCCGTCGTAATTAACCGAACATCGCAACCGTACGGCTAAACGAACCGACATCCGAGATATTTTTGAGCCCATTTTAAGTTCCCTATACTTTAACTTCATTTTAGAGCTTTGAAATGGGGTTAACGGGCCTTAAACGTGTCGGAAATGAGCTTATTACACAGCAGGGACCAAATCTGCCATTCTACCAAACTTGGTCCTTGCGCACCTCAACACTCTGAGTGTTGCGGTGCGCAAGCAAGGGTCAGATGCAGGAAAACGTTTTTCAGCTGCTATTAACAGCCCTTAACCCTTTCCAAAGGTCAAGTGCCACATGTTAATCACTTATGGTGGCCAAAATCAGTTACCACAACATTCCGACAAGTGTACGGGCTAGATCATTCCCTCTTCTCCAAGAAACGATCCTTGGTTATTCATTTAACCTTACATTATTCTCTTATCTATACATATCATCGTTTTTTTGAATGATTTACAAAACAAAACAACTTACAAGGTTCATGACTGACTCTTGTTAAACAACTTTTCCTAAACTTATAAGTCATGAATCCTATTTTCACAAATCCTATGTATCTCACAGGCATTTTTATGCTGACGTACCTATTTTCACATGTGTTTTCAGGAGCTTTTGCGTAGGATGATGATCGTGACACTAGGGCGGACCTGTGCCTTAGAGACTAAAAAATGAAGATAGACTAGTTTAATTATGTTATGAACTCTTTGTTTCCTGTCTAAGACAATGTAACTCTTATGTTGATAAATAAAGTACAACTTTGAATGCCATGGTTATGAAACAATTAATTCTGTTACAACACTCCCCGACGTTTTCTGCCACGTTTTGTATGTTATACGTGGTCGGGGTGTGACACCAAGGATATCCGGGACATGGTCATTAACCTCCCAAAGGCTTTAAGCAAACAAAACAATTTAAATGGGCCGATCAAATTTCAATTAGCCACCAAACGATGGAAGATTTAATGCCCGACCAAGCGGTATTTTATATACCGTACCCCAAGCCCGTATAGGGAAAATAAGTTAAAGGTATTTACCTGAGCAAAGTAATAATCACAATAAGCAAATGCAAGTAGCTTTTACTGGTCCTCCTATTCTGGAACGAAGGTTTATAATAACCTATTAGAATCCTAACGGGTCTTTAGTTAAGCTTAAGCTTAGACCGGTTAGTTTTAAAGATACGGTTCGTACGCACGATTAAGCGAAGACCGGATAGAATGTGATTTAGACCCGACAAGTTTGAAGACTTGCTTAATATGGGTATTTCATACACATTCTGGATTTTGAGTTAAAACGATAAGGTTTGACCCGTTTCGGCTAATTTATGCAAACTAGTTACATAAACCGAACCGAACGCGTAATAAGCGTAACGGGTAAGCGTAAGAGCCATATACAGGTTTCCTAAGTTAATATGCTTCAAATATATTGTGACATCAGTAAGATGTCTTTTATTATGCCCGGAACGAATTTAAACACAAACTATGCCCCGTAGGGGTAGTTTGGTCATTTTCAAGGTTATAAAAGAGTTTAAGTATTAACCTGAGTTACAGGTCTGATGTAATCAGCAAAAATGCTCAATTTAATAAGTTATAACAGTAGGGTAAAGTATATATGTGAAATTTATCAATTATAACCAAACTATGCTCCGTAGGGGCATTTTGGTAACTTCACATAAGCCGGAAAGCTCAAAACTGAAGTCTGAGTTTAACAACTTTTGCTTACTGTTAAAATATTATAATTTATCTAAAATATCAGTAGGTATCAACCCTTGTATGTTTAAAAATAGTTCTAGTACATACTATGCGTTAAAAACGCTTAAAAAGGCGATTAGAAGCCATTTCCGGGTTCTATACATAAAGCTGATATTTTTATTATTCCAGAAGGTTTAAAATAATTTATTTATCATATGTAATCAGTAGCAAAAGGTTTGGAGTCAATTAGATATGTAAAACTCATTTTATAGCCCGTAAGGGCAAAACCGACAATTACCGGATTAAGCCTATGACTATAAGTTATGCTCAGGCTAAAATTAATTAAAAATCTTCAAAAATCCCAAAATAATATATCACATCAGTGGGTAATAAGTTTGATATCAAAAAAGTAGGTTTAATTAGGTTATACGCTAATTATGTCGTTTAATTAACATAAAGCTTTCAATTTACGCTAATGAGCATAACTCTTAATCTAGACCTCAAACTGATGTCAAATTTTAGGTGGAAGTTTATAAATCAGTTATTAAGGTTTCTACTCTTTTACTTTATCAAAAATCACGTTTTAAGGTGAAAAGGGCATAATGGTCAACATATGAGCAATTAACGGAATCATGCATATTAATTGGATAACTAATGCACCAAGGTGTATAATTCCAGAGGGTTATACTAGCATGTAACCTAGTCCAATTAAAGCTCTAAGGCATTTCTAAAACATACCAAAACGGGTCAGAACTGAAGTCAAAGCAAAAGTCAAAGCTTTGCGACTTTCGGTTCCGAACCGGGTCTAAACAGAAAATTGTCGGGTTGAACATGTTTAGACATGTTCTTATACTAATTACCAAGTTATATTAATGATCAAACAGGTTGTATGTGTTCTAAATTGCTAATTATGCATAAATTAGAAAATAAGTATCATGTTTGACTTTTTAATAACAAGTTTGACCCGACATTAGACCTAGTTAGAGTGGGAATCAGAGGGTGCCCTTTTAAGGGTTTAATGCCCACATAATTACCAACTTATAACTACTTTCAATTCGACTAATAACTGGACCATTAGTGATTAATCTTTAAGTCAACCGTTAATTACGACGGTTTGACTTTTAAGTTAAAACTAAGCAAAAACTTAACTAAGGAAGGTTAAGCATACTTACTGAAGTCCTATGCTTGATTAGGAAGGACTTGGGTCTGCTCTTAAGCTCCAGAAAGCTCCTCAATTGCAGAAAGAAGGTGTGAAGAAATGGTTGCAACCTTGTGGCCTTTTATAGTGTTCATATCTTCATAGATTGTTGACAACAAGGTCTACCATTGATGTTTGATCACTAACAAGTGTCCCTAAATGTCTAGGGGTTGTTTAGGGGTCGTCCAATATGAGGAAAATCGGATTAAAGTCGGTTATAAGAGCTATGGCAGACAAAAACCCAAGGATTCCGGATCAGAGGGGCCTTCGCGCGACGCGTAGTCCCCCCCTCCCCTAGGGGCCTTCGCGTGCCGCGAAGCCCTTCTGATCAAATCTCAATTTTTGATTTTTTATGCATTGGTCCTTGGCTCTTCAAAACTTTGCTTCGACTTTATTTATTGCACTTTGAACCCTCTAATTTGACTTATAAGGGCTTTAAGACATATACCCACTTTATTAAGTCCTCGGTTAACTTTATTGTTACCCGAAAAGTCATAAATTTCAACGTTGACGCTTTAACCCCTTGTATACGAATTTGATCATAACTTTCTCATACGATAACGGAACTTTATGAAATTTATATCGTGCATTCTAGTGAGCATAATTAACCGTTACAAAGCTTCGGGTTTCTCAAAAGGTCACTCAGAGGTATAACTTAAACATGTTGACACATTTAACCCCTGTAGTTTGTAATCTCTCACTTTCTTTCTTATTTAGCTTCGTATGATCCATGATTTATTCATTTGAAGGTATGAGCATCATGTAGGGTTATTGTAAAGTATATTTATTCACAATTGACATTTTAAACCCGTATATTCACGTGCTTTCCATGTTTGTCAACTTTAGTCCTTTCAGAACATTCTTTCACACGTTCACACCTATGACACGTGTCAATACATTATAGGACGTGAACTTTCGAGGTGTTACATCCTCACCCCCTTAAAAGAAATCTCGACCTCTAGATTTACTGAAACAAATAAGGGTACTTTTCTTTCATTGTGGACTCAACCTCCCACGTGTATTCGGGACCTCTACGGGCATCCCATTTTACCTTTACAATAGGCACATGCTTCCTTCGAAGCTTCTTAACCTGTCGATCTTCAATCGACAATGGTTTTTCCACAAATTTTAAGCTCTCATCTATATGCACATCTGTATGTGGTATGGCCAGTGATTCGTCAGCGAAACACTTCTTCAGATTGCAGATGTGGAATACATTATGAATACCACTGAGCTCTTCAGGTAAGTTTAACTTATAGGAAACTGATCCGACACATTCGATGACTTCGAATGGTCCTATGTATCTCGGGCTTAACTTGCCTTTCTTACCAAATTGCATCACTCCCTTCCAGGGTGATACTTTAAGCAACACTTTGTCAGCTACTTCGAATTTCATAGGTTTACGCTTTGGATCTGCGTAGCTCTTCTGCCTATCTCGAGCAGCTTTGAGACGGTCACGAATCTGGACAATCTTGTCCGTTGTTTCAAAGACTATTTCCGGACCTGACAGTTGGACATCTCCAACTTCTGCCCAACAAACGGGCGTTCTACACTTTCTACCGTATAAAGCCTCGAAAGGCGCAGCCTTGATGCTGGTATGGTAGCTATTGTTATATGAGAACTCAATCAATGGTAGGTGGTTATCCCAACTACCACCTAAATCAATTACACATGCACGTAGCATGTCTTCCAATGTTTGGATGGTACGCTCACTCTGTCCGTCAGTCTGAGGGTGGTAAGCCGTACTGAAATTTAAACGCGTGCCCAAGGATTGTTGGAAGCTTTTCCAAAAATGGGATGTGTATCTAGTATCTCTGTCAGAGATAATAGACACAGGTATGCCATAGTTATCTTAGGAAGGGACCAAAATGGAAAGTCTAAATTCCAGCTTGTTCCAGCTGTTCCCTCATTTGCACATGGTTTTAATGAAACTAGGGGCTCCCATGGTTTCACAAAACCATGGGCACATGTGTACGGATGAGATCGAAGCTCGTTTTACGATGAACGATCTTAAGGGTTGTGCAAAAACTATAAATACCCACCTTCCTCATTTGCATTCTTCACACCTTGATCTGATTTCTCTCTAAGTTGAAGTGCTTTCACTTCATACCTGAGAATAATCGGGTTAAACTTCCGTTCTTGGACCTTTTGTAAGTCCTCTTTTGTTCTTTTTCGCGTGAAAGTAAAACTGTGTTTGACTTTCTGCTTTGACCAGTTTATGGTCAACATGAAGTTCGTTTGAACTTCATAACGTGAGCGTAATCACGATGGTTTTAGTCACTTGTGACTATACCTACTGATTACCACGTTATCTAGGCATAGTGGCGAGTTGTAGTTTCGGCCAAAATGCGTATTCTTGCGTATTTTGTAACCAAACCTGTTTTCAAACCTCGTTAAGCATGTTTTAACATGTTTAGCTCGTCACTTTAGGTTTAGTGCTTATGTAGGGTCGTAAGGTAAGCGGTCTAAACAACCGCTTATACTTTCGAACCCGACCCGTTTGGTCGATCTTTAGGATCCGACCAAACACATTAGGTGACCATAGTTGCATAGGAAATAACATTCCAAGGTTATACCTTATGATCACATCGTTTAAGTAGTTGTATGATAGGTAGTTTATATGCCTTAGGTAAATGACCAAAATGCCCTTTTTACGCCAAAATTCATTTTAAGCATATGTAACATAATTTTTGATATCTAAACTGATTTGGCAACAATATTAGACATGTTAAGGCATATTTTACTTATCATAGGACTAGTTAGGCGGTCCGAACACGTTTTACGCGAACGACGCGTTAAAGTGGCGTAAGCTACCTAAACGGGTCATAATGGGTCGTAAGCACTTAGGTTAGGTTTCATTTTAGTATGTAGGCTTTGTTAAACCATATTACATGAGTTCCTATACTCATTTGGTTTACGAAACCTCATTCTATCCGATCTTCCGATTTAGGTCCGTTTATTTACATAATTACCTATATTAGGTGTCGTTTGATTCCGTGATCCCTCAAGCTTTGCTTGGTTGTTATTCAAGACTTCTAAGTATCCTCAAGTGAGTACATAGACCCCTCTTTTACTGTTTTTCAAACGTTTTGGGGTGAAACACATGTGCCTACTTGTTACTTTCGTGTTTTCCATGTTTTCATATCATATACTTGCTATGTTCATTAGTACGCTATTAGTACATGATTTCATTATGTTTTGGTATGTATGTTCACTTAACATGCTAGCACAATTGTTTTACGTTTTGAACCATTTGAAATCGTTGGATATATGTGAACCATTTGTAATCATTGGATGTATGTGAACCATTTGTAATCATTGGATGTATGTGGACCATTTGTAACCATTTGATGTATGTGAACCATTTGTAATCGTTGGATTTATGTGAACCGTTTGTAACCATTTGATTTATGTGAACCATTTGTAACTGTTTGAGCCATTGGGTTAGGGAAGTGATTAGGTAACGGGGCGGGTGTAATGTGTTAAAAGCATGGTGGATACGCCGCTGGTACTTCCTATATATAAGTGCTTTTTACACATTATATATCGTTGCGTTATCTAGATCACTTGGGTAAAACGATTTCGAAACAATGTCACACAAGGATGTTTTCTGAATAATATAAACCATACGAGTTTTACTAACGAGTTTTTATGAGATATTTTACAATTTGATTTGATAAAACAAATGTTTTGGAGTTAAGAATCATGGCTACGAGATTTTGCAAATTATAACCAACTTGATTTTAGTTGGTTAATTATGTCGCAATATTATACTTTTCAAAATAAGGTTTTTAAATAAGTATTGCAACATGTAAAACGAGCCATGAATCTGACACTCATATAAAACCTATGTACTCGCCGGCATTTTTATGCTGACGTATTTTCACGTGTGTTTCAGGTACCATAGTTGATGACGTTTGATGATGATTTTTGTGTACGCTCACATAGGAATGGACGAGGCCTTAGTGACTTAATAACAATGAAAGTCTATTTGTTCTTGTTTTGTTTCTAGTTCCAATGTAATGTAATACGTTTAATTTAATAAAACGAAACTGTTTAATCCATGGTTGTGAAACAATGATTCTGTTACAACACTCCCGATGTTTCTGCCACGTTTTGTTGTTTTACGTGGTCGGGGTGTGACAGAAAAGTTGGTATCAGAGCCAATGGTTATAGGGAATTAGGTTATTAGTAATACTTTGACCTAGACTATAACCTTCCTAGGACCCTAACGCGAGTTTACTTGCGTTTAGTCATAAAATAATACCGTTGCCTATCTTTAGGCAGCAACCATAATAAGAACACAAAATTCGAACCTGCTTTGAAAACTAATCATCTGTTCTAGGATGATTTATTATAAGGTTACGAACCTTCAAAGTTTTCAAATTCTCGTCAAAGTTTGGGGTTACATAATGTGAACACGTGCAAACTGGAAGGGTGGGTGCCTGTACCCTTAGCTTTCTGTCTAAGGCTAGAGTGTTCGTACAAATCCGCAATATCGGACCAGTCACTCTTACCTGGGAACTCTTGGGGTGAGTGTCCACTTATAGGCGAGCATGTCTTCGTGATACATTATGAGGACCTAATTACTTTGATTCAGCCTTTGTGTGTCGTTTGTTTGCTTCCTGGTTCAAACAAATGACCATCACCCATGCTTTTGGTCGGTAATTGTAACATCCTATTCTTACCCAATGCCATTTCACTTGTTTCCTCTATTGTTTCCCCTTTTAGAATGCCTCCACGACGCGACAATCAAGTACCTAATGAAGAACTGGCAGCTATCATTACGCAGCAGATGACTGCTGCAATCCCGAACATCGTTGCTCAATGTAACCAAGCTCTGAACAACAATAATGCCCCTGCAACTTCAAGACGTTCAACTCGGCTAAGCCATCAAAGTTTTCTGGGTCTCAAGGAGCGACTACACTTCTGCAATGGTTCGAGAGTCTAGAGAGCACCTTCAGGCATGTTCAATGCCCAAATGAGCGAAAGGTAGAATTCGCATCTAGTGTCTTTGAGAAACGAGCTTTGACATGGTGGAATGGTGTGATGAGAGATAGGGGTGCCGATGTGGCACTGGCTCAAATGTGGGAAGAGCTTCGAGCTCTGATGATGAAGGAATTCTATCCTCGTCACGAGATTAGGGCCTTGGAAAGGGAATTCGACGATCTTAAGCAAGATAGCGGTGAGCATCGAGCCTACACGGATCGTTATGAGGAGTTAAGTCTGTTATGGCCGAATATAGTTACACCTTTGGATAAGGCAATCGAAAAGTACATTGATGGCCTCCTTGACCCAGTACAAGACATTGTGACTGGTAGTAACCCCACTACGGTTAGGCAGGCCATTGAGCTATCTGCTACCTTGACTGAATCTCAAATCAGGAAAGGTAAACTTTTCCGAAAAGGTGATAAGAAACCAATCGAGGAATCGAAACCCAAAGATGAACAGACTAAATCCTCCAAGAAGTTAAGGAAGCGAAAAGCTTCCCAGAACTTCATCGTGGTTGCTCACAATGATCAAGCTGCCCCCAACCAACCAGCTCAACCCCCTGCTAGGAAGCCATACAATGGAACTGCACCCTTGTGCAACCAATGTAACCTTCATCATCATGCTAGTGTGAAATGCCGCAAATGCCAAATTTGTGGACTTATAGGTCATACAGCAAGAGTTTGCCGAGCTGCAGTTGCACCAAATCAAGCTGACAACAATCCTGCTCAAGCTCGTTTTCCACCAGGTTCTTGCTACAACTGTGGCGAGATGGGTCATTTCCGAAGAAATTGCCCAAAGCTTGCTAATGCAAATCCAGCACAGGGATGAGCATCTGACCGACTAGAAGACAACACCGTTTAGAAATAATCACGTCTTATGTGACAACCCTCATAATTACATGTATCCGTACGATTTATTAAAGTTAATTAAAGTGCTTGATGACTGTGCTGAATTACTTAACTGCTTTCTGATTACTGTGTCATACTTACATGTGCTTTTTAACATACTATTCTTGTGCAGAAAATTGACTAAATAGTCCTGTATGCTTTCCTAAGTGTTGGGAATTAAAAGCGTTACAAAAAGATACAAAAAAGACACTAAACGGAATAACTTAGCACTTTAACAGAACGGTACCTAACCGAACAACCGGACATTACCCGGAACACTAAAATATTGCAAGAAGCATTGTTTTTATTTTTCTGAGCTAGTTATGGTTCCCGAACACTTAAACTTTCTATATAAAGCATCCTATACATAAAACATTAGATAATACACTTAACACCCCACTAATTAACCTACCTTACCATCTAATTTACAATTAACCCCCCCCCCCCCCGCCTTGCAAGTTTACGGCCCAAAGGGGCCCCACACCACAAGATTTACATGATCTTCTTAATATCTTCTAAATCCTTCCAAAGATCCTAGATAATCTTGATTTGATATAATCTAGATTATGTTTGTACTTCCTAAGACACTTTAACCTTTGGGTATTAGAAATTGTGGATTATAAGAATCATAATCATCTCATCATAAACACCACACAACTTCACTTCTCTTCCCCCTTACAAAGCTCGGCCGAACATACCCTATACATCACCACCATTTTCATTTTTGATTCCATCCAATCCAAGCTCCATAAAAGGTGTAAGAAGGTGAATAACGAAGCTTGGTGTTCACGGATCTTGAAGGACCTAACTCGTTTGCTATTATCCTCCACTTTTGCTTCTTGATCTTCCGTAGCTTTAAGCTAGTTGTAAGCTTCTTGCTAATCCTTATTTACTTCATGTTTTTGGTGGATAATAGATGTATTATGATGAAACATATGAACACTATAAGATCTTACACTTAAAACTTGAAACATAAGCTTAAATAAGATGATATATGAAGAAATAATACTAGTATGATGTTGTTTGGTATATGTTGATGCTTGCTTGTTGATTACTAGAAATATGTTGTTGATCATTATATGAAACTTGTTAGCTTATGATTAAAAACATGATTTAACAAGTTAGGAGGTGATTAGGGGTTTACATAAAAGAATCACCTCCATATTTAGACATGAACTTGGTGACAAAATGATTTCTTTTAAAATAACAAACAAAGTGATCTAGTAATCTTGTAGATCTAAAACTTGTGAATGATTTTCCTAAATAAACCAAGTTTAAAAGACGGTTTTCGAAAGATCATGATCCTTACAACTATTTTGGAAATAAAGTAAGTATATGGATACTAGTGACACATGAAAATGTTGTAAATAAATATTTTTCTAAAATATGTTCACAAGTTGTGAACATCCAAAAATCCCGAGAAGGAGATTTTAACAAAAGTAAACACACTTTGGAGGGTAACTAAACCCACTAAACGTCATACCAAGTTACTACGCGTTTTTTTATGAAACATCAAGTTCATGTTGGTTTGCAAATAGAATAGTTTGCTCTTGGTAAATTGTTGTTGATTGTTGAATGATTTTTGGAAAAGAAAATGATATGCTTATTAGCATGGACACCTCCATTTACAAAGGAAACTCTGGCGAAATTTACTAAAAATTCCAACACTTAGAAATTTTTTTTCTAACAAGTGTTCACAAATACGTTTTAACTTTGTTTTTCAAAAATAAACTTCGCCATGAGTTTTGTTACAAAAATACAAAGTATCGGAGGTTGATTTTTACAAGTAAAGTGGTTAAAAATATATTTAGAATATATATTTTATACTAGAACACTTGTGTGGATACTTGTTTATTTTGTGAGATAGTTATATTATTTTAGGGTAAAATAATATAACTTAACAAAGTACCTTGACATTAGAATTATGTGGTACGTGATAGAAGTAATGAGTAGATAAACCGTACGTAGGATACGTGTTATGCATGAGAAACTGATTGTTATCTGTACCTTATTAGGACGTGCTTGATTTCTGATTATTAGAGTAACTAATCTAACCGAGCAAACCAAGGTGAGTTCACACACTTTCTAAGGCACGGGATTCCCGGTGGTTGGGAATGGGTTAAAGAATTAAAACGGAACCTACATATCCTCCTTGGGTAGGATATGTACCGCCATCCTCCATGGGTAGGATGCCAATATTAATCCTGCGTATTCTCCTTGGGTAGAATACGTACGTTCGTCCTCCTTGGGTAGGACAACAACCTTAAAACTTACTAGACAAAACTCTATCATTAAGTCCCTCATTTTATATCGACTTAATCGTCGAGGCCAATGGCGAGCGGGTCATTAGTTAATAGCGCTATTAGGTTTAACAAACCTCACACCGTGCCAGTCGGACAGGCGTGTACTAATGGGCTATGGCAAACTGTCAATGATGATAGACATTGACGTAGGGCACAACTTACTTTCATTAGTTGTCGATATGGTAACGGTCTAGTGGTTCACATAGGGAAGCCCCCACTGATTTTGGATATGGTTTGGGTAATAAAGAAGGAACTAGTTAATCATACTTTCAACTATGGGGTAACCCCCCACGGCAAATAAGCCAGCGAAAGACAAACCATGTTTTCGGAAACAACTTAAAACTAAACAACCATCTGTGAAATCACTCAACTTTGTTGTTGACTCATTGTTACATGCCTTACAGGTCGTTAGATGCTTATGGAGCTTGCACGAGGAGGAGTTCGTCGTGGGATATGGACTGATATGTCCTGTGCTTAATATTTGCACTTTATGAACTTATTGAACTAATGTTTTGAACTTTAAACTTATGAACTAGGAGACTTATGCTTGGTTCACGTTTTATGCTTCCGCTGTTTAATCTGAACTTGGTTAACTTAAAGTTGGTTACACTCCTTGGTCACCAATTGTATTGTGGTTGGTTTTATTTACTTAATTACGTTGTTCAATATGATTGGTGGCTCGATCCTGGTCATGTCACGCCTCCAAGCGGTGATACTCCGCATGGTGGATTTTGGGGGTGTGACATCTTATGTATTATTTTTTTTGGTTGTCAAGGTCCATGAAACAGTTGTTATCGTTGTTTATAAATAAATATTTTATTTACATTGCAATATATTTATGTGGTTGCATGTATAAACAACATATCCCCTACAATACCGACAATCAGGGAATCGTATTCCTTGAAGAACAGACTACCCCCAAAATTCTTCCATTTTATGATCTCTTGCGTTTTCCATGAAAATCCTAAGTACCCGTTTCTTCCAAAGAAACGAAGTACAAGGCGCAAGTTACAACTCTGGACGAATACCCAAAGTACCACTATAAATCCTTAATAGGGTACCTAAGGGTATTTCCGCAAATCCTAAAATTGTTGTGTGCCTTAATTCGAATATTACGTTTCTTTGAAAACAAAATCGAATTTTCGGAAGATCATCCTATCTTCATAGATAGATTCTTGAAAATGATTAAAGTGCCAAATGAAATCCACAGATTGGATTCCTGGTGTGCTTTAAATATCCGTGTCCAAAGATAACAAATTAAAGGTCAAATTAAACAAATATGTGATTATGTGCTTATGTGTTCCCTTTTATGTTTTTGTGTGATCCAAGTTTTTGTTATCCAAATCCTTGTAGAATCTTTCATATCTTCGTATAAGGGATTCATAGTAGGATATCCAAAGGTACTACCTTAAATCCTTAATGGGCTTCTACGTAATAGTAAAGACCCTTGGATTATAATGTACTATTCCATAATTAGACCCCTTGAGTGGTCTAGTTAAACAGATTGATCCAAAAATCTGGTTAGGAATATCATGTGATGATATAGCTGAAAAGACTCCTTGGTGGTCTAATTAAAGAGATCATTTGTCGATCTAATTAAAAGGACCCTATGATAGTCTAGTCACACTCATCACAGGTTTGATTTTCTTCCCCTTCACATTACAAAACAACTGTGCGGACTGTGCAAGGAATTACGTAATTATGGATGCATACATAATTATGGAATTCAGTGCACGGAAACCATAGCAAGTTTTGTCATGTGTCTAGAGTTGACTCAGTTCATTTCCATTTCTGAAGAATACCCATTGAGGAAAATGACTCATTCCGTTCATTTTCGTTTCTGAAGAATATCCATCGAGGGAAATGAATATTCTTGATTTTTCCTTCATTTCCGTTTCTGAAGAATACCCATTGAGGAAAATGACTCATTCCGTTCATTTTCGTTTCTGAAGAATATCCATCGAGGGAAATGAATATTCTTGATGTTTCCTTCATTTCCGTTTCTGAAGAATACCCATTGAGGAAAATGACTCATTCCGTTCATTTTCGTTTCTGAAGAAAATCCATCGAGGGAAATGAATATTCTTGATTTTTCCTTCATTTCCGATCTGAAGAATACCCATTGAGGAAAATGACTCATTCCGTTCATTTTCGTTTCTAAAGAATATCCATCGAGGGAAATGAATATTCTTGATTTTTCCTTCATTTTCGTTTCTGAAGAATATCCATCGAGGGAAATGAATATTCTTGATTTTTCCTTCATTTTCGTTTCTGAAGAATACCCATTGAGGAAAATGACTCATTCCGTTCATTTTCGTTTCTGAAGAATATCCGTCGAGGAAATGAATATTCTTGATTATTCGTTCATTTTCGTTTCTGAAGAATACTCATTGAGGAAAATGACTCATTCCGTTCATTTTCGTTTCTGAAGAATATCCATCGAGGGAAATGAATATCCTTGATTTTTCCTTCATTTTCATTTTTAAAGATTGTCCGTTGAGAGAAATGACAGGATTATGCCTTGCATAATCTTTGATGGGTTATTCTACGCTAATAGATAAACACCCTAGATTCGATGCAAGGCAATTATTTAACACAGCGTCACAGACAGACTCATACGAATAAATTTCGGGACGAAATTTCCTAAAGTAGGGGAGACTGTGACACCTGTGCCTCTGCGACCATCAAACAAATTTCAAATTTATTAAATATTGTGTTTCATACTTGGGATTTGTAAAAATACGTGTATTGTTTGCACATATCAATTCATGTTCGATTTCATGCTTTAAATCGCTTTCTGGAAGGTTATAAGCGCACTGATGCGTAAATATAACCAGTTTAATGCAACGAACACTCCGGAATAGTGAAATAGGCTTAACATACCTTAAATAACCTTTACATAACTTAGAAATAAGTTTTGGAGGGTTTGGTGTGGCGAAATCAAGTTTATTCGCTTACAGGGACTAATTTCGACAAACTGTGAAAGTATGTCGATTTGTACTGTAACGAACATTCTGGAACATGACCATAAGTTAAACATACCCTAAATATCCTTTACATAGCTTAGAAATATGCTTTGAGGGATTCGGTGTGCTAAAATAAACTTTTTGGTCATTCAGGGACTAAAAGCGTCAAAAAGTGCATAAGTTTGCATTTTCGCGCATATCTTACGTTCTGAATACATCCGTACATCCAAAACTTTATGTAATCATTAAAATATTTTATTTTAGTTATTGGCATGATAAAATTCCATTCGTCGCGTAATTTGGATCGTTTTTCGCATTCGTTCGTGTTTCGTCGTAATTAACAGAACAACGCAACCGTACGACCAAATGAACCAACATCCGAGATATTTTTGAGCATGTTTCATGTTCCCTATACTTTAAATTCATTTTAGAGCCTTTAAATGTGATTAACGGGGCTTAAACGTGTCAAAAATGCATCAAAAACCATGTTTTGCACATTCAAGGACCAAAATTGACAATCTGCCATAGTTATCTTAGGAAGGGACCAAAATGGAAAATCTAAATTCCAGCTTGTTCCAGCTGTTCCCCTCATTTTCACATGGTTTTAATGAAACTAGGGGCTCCCATGGTTTCACAAAACCATGGGCACATGTGTACGGATAAGATCGAAGCTCGTTTTACAATGAACGATTTTAACGGTTGTGCAAAAACTATAAATACCCACCTTCCTCATTTGCATTCTTCACACCTTGATCTGATTGCTCTCTAAGTTGAAGTGCTTTCACTTCATACCTGAGAATAATCGGGTCAAACTTCCGTTCTTGGACCTTTTGTAAGTCCTCTTTCGTTCTTTTTCGCGTGAAAGTCAAACTGTGTTTGACTTTCTGCTTTGACCAGTTTATGGTCAACATGAAGTTCGTTTGAACTTCATAACGTGAGCGTAATCACGATGGTTTTAGTCTCTTGTGACTATACCTACTGATTACCATGTTATATAGGCATAGTGGCGAGTCGTAGTTTCGGCCAAAATACGTATTCTTGCGTATTTTGTAACCAAACTACTTTTAGGTATCAAAACCGTTTGTTTTGAAACCAAACCTATTTTTAAACCTCATTAAGCATGTTTTAACATGTTTAGCTCGTCACTTTAGGTTTAGTGCTTATGTAGGGTCGTAAGGTAAGCGGTCTAAACAACCGCTTATACTTTCGAACCCGACCCGTTTAGTCTATCTTTAGGATCCGACCAAACACATTAGGTGACCATAGTTGCATAGGGAAAAACCTTCCGAGGTTATACCTTATGGTCACGTCGTTTAAGTAGTTGTATGATAGGTAGTTTATATGCTTTAGGTAAATGACCAAAATGCCCTTTTTACGCCAAAATTCATTTTAAGCATATGTAACATAATTTTTGATATCTAAACTGATTTGGCAACAATATTAGACATGTTAAGGCATATTTTACTTATCATAGGACTAGTTAGGCGATCCGAACGCGTTTTACGCGAACGACGCGTTAAATGTGGCGTAAGCTACCTAAACGGGTCATAATGGGTCGTAAGCACTTAGGTTAGGTTTCATTTTAGTATGTAGGCTTTGTTAAACCATATTACATGAGTTCCTATACTCATTTGGTTTACGAAACCTCATTCTATCCGATCTTCCGATTTAGGTCCGTTTATTTACATAATTACCTATATTGGGTGCCGTTTGATTTCGTGATCCCTCTAGCTTTGCTTGGTTGTTATTCAAGACTTCTAAGTATCCTCAAGTGAGTACATAGACCCCTCTTTTACTGTTTTTCAAACGTTTTGGTGTGAAATACATGTGCCTACTTGTTACTTTCGTGTTTTCCATGTTTTCATATCATATACTTGCTATGTTCATTAGTACGCTATTAGTACATGATTTCATTATGTTTTGCTATGTATGTTCACTTAACATGCTAGCACAATTGTTTTACGTTTTGAGCCATTTGAAATCGTTGGATATATGTGAACCATTTGTAATCATTGGATGTATGTGAACCATTTGTAATCGTTGGATGTATGTGAACCATTGTAACCATTTGATGTATATGAACCATTTGTAATCGTTGGATTCATGTAAACCGTTTGTAACCATTTGATTTATGTGAACCATTTGTAACTGTTTGAACCATTGGGTTAGGGAAGTGATTAGGTAACGGGGCGCGTGTAATGTGTTAAAAGCATGGTGGATACGCCGCTGGTACTTCATATATATAAGTGCTTTTTACACATTATATATCGTTGCGTTATCTAGATCACTTGGGTAAACGATTTCGAAACAATGTCACACAAGGATGTTTTCTGAATAATATAAACCATACGAGTTTTACTAACGAGTTTTATGAGATATTTTACAATTTGATTTGATAAAACAAATGTTTTGGAGTTAAGAATCATGGCTACGAGATTTTGCAAATTATAACCAACTTGATTTGAGTTGGTTAATTATGTCGCAATATTATACTTTTCAAAATAAGGTTTTTAAATAAGTATTGCAACATGTAAAACGAGCCATGAATCGGACACTCATATAAAACCTATGTACTCGCCAGCATTTTTATGCTGACGTATTTTCACGTGTGTTTCAGGTACCATAGTTGATGACGTTTGATGATGATTTTTGTGTACGCTCACATAGGAATGGACGAGGCCTTAGTGACTTAATAACAATGAAAGTCTATTTGTTCTTGTTTTGTTTCTAATTCCAATGTAACGTAATACGTTTAATTTAATAAAGCGAAACTGTTTAATCCATGGTTGTGAAACAATGATTCTGTTACAACACTCCCCGACGTTTCCGCCACGTTTTGTTGTTTTACGTGGTCGGGGTGTGACAGAATCCATGTGGATCCCACCAAGATCGAGGCGATTAAGAATTGGGAAACTCCGAAGACGCCAACCGAGATCCGACAGTTTCTAGGCTTAGCAGGGTATTATCGCCGATTCATTGAGGATTTTTCGAAAATTGCTCAGCCGCTGACCTCCCTTACTCAAAAGGATAAGAAGTATGAATGGGGAGATAAGTAAGAGGAAGCTTTCTAGTTGCTAAAGAACAAGCTTTGCGATGCACCTATTTTATCCCTACCCGAAGGCACCGATGACTTCGTGGTATACTGTGACGCCTTGAGTCAGGGATTGGGCTGCGTGCTGATGCAGCGACAAAAGGTTATCGCTTATGCTTCACGCCAGTTAAGTCGAAAAGAGAGGATCAAGCCCATAAGGGTTAGGGCTTTAGAGATGATCATTCAGATAAACCTCTCGTTACGCATTCGTGTTGCACAGAGAGAAGCTCTTAAGAAAGAAAATCTAAAGGCTGAATATCTCCGTGGGATGGAGAAAAAGCTGGTACCCAATGAGGAAGGAACTTTGTGTTTTATGGAACGAATTTGGGTTCCCCTCTTTAGTGGTCTTAGAGATGTTATTCTTGATGAAGCTCATAAATCAAGGTACTCGATCCACCCAGGATCGGATAAGATATACCAAGATTTGAAGGATTTCTACTGGTGGCCGAGACTGAAAGGTGATGTTGCTACTTACGTTGGAAAGTGTTTAACTTGCGCCAAAGTGAAGGCCGAGCATCAAAAGCCTTCAGGTCTTTTGCAACAACCTAAGATACCCATGTGGAAATGGGAACAGATCTCAATGGATTTCATAACCAAGTTTCCCAAGACACCCAGAGGTCATGAAATGATTTGGGTAATCGTAGACCGTCTGACAAAATCTGCGCACTTTTTGCCAATCAGGGAAAAGGATAACACAGGTAAGCTAGCTGAGCTGTACCTAAGGGAGATAGTTGCACATCATGGAGTGCCTATCTCGATTATATCAGACAGAGACGGAAGATTTGTGTCAAGGATTTGGCAATCTTTCCAAGAAGCGTTTGGTTCTCAGTTAAATCTGAGCACATCATTTCATCCACAGACGTACGGTCAAAGTGAGAGAACGATTTAGACGCTTGAAGATATGTTACGAGCTTGCGTAATGGACTTGGGTGGCAGTTGGGACACTCACCTGCCTTTGGTTGAGTTTTCCTATAACAACAGCTACCATACAAGCATTCAAGCTACACCGTTCGAAGCTCTCTACGGACGCAAGTGTCGATCACCGTTATATTGGGCAGATGCAGGTGATAGATAGCTGGTTGGTCCTGAATTGGTTCAAGAGACGACAGATAAGATTATACAGATCCGAGAGCGCATTAAGGCGGCTCGTGATCGACAAAAGAGCTATGCGGACCAAAGAAGGAAACCTTTGGAATTTGAAGTGGGTGATATGGTTCTATTAAAAGTCTCACCTTGGAAAGGTGTGGCACGCTTTAGGAAGCGTGGAAAGTTAAACCCACGATTTATCGGACCGTTTAAAATCCTGGAAAGGATTGGCCCTGTAGCATACAAGTTGGAGCTACCAGCAGAACTTAATGGTGTTCATGATACATTCCATGTATCTAATCTGAAGAAGAGTCCAACTCAAGAAACAGTAGTTATTCCTACTGACGAAGTTCACATTGACGACACACTCCACTTTACAGAAGAACCCGTTGAGGTTACTGATTGGAAAGTTAACAAGACTCGGAGGAGTAGTGTTAAACTCGTCAAGGTTCGATGGAACACACGTCACGGCCCAGAGTATACTTGGGAGCGTGAGGACCGCATGAAAGCTAAGTACCCGCATTTATTCCCTAACACCCCTGCAGCTAGTAGTAAAGCTTAAAATTTCGGGACGAAATTTTCTTAACAGGGGGAGAATGTGAGAACTGTGAAAAATTCAGGTATCCGTACAACTATTAGTGCTTAATGACTGTGCTGAATTACAATTAACTGCTTACCGATTATTGCCATATACATACATGTGCATCACATATTGCTTAATGTCATACCGTTATTGCATGAAAGTTTATTTGACTCAAACGATGCACAAAACACAGTTAGCGCAGTATTCAGATAAATCAGGAAATTGCTGACAGAACACAGTACATAGACAGAAAGTCTGTTGAGATACAGAATAAGCCAGAAACCAAGTATTACACTAGTATAGTGTGTAGGAAAGTAAGGATCACAAAACTACCTTCCTAGTGATAGTTTAAGTGCCGGAAAGTGCCTAAAACTCACATAAAGTGCTGAATTCAGCAAAAATCAGCAATTTTTAGCATTTAAACAATCTAATATCATGCAGAAATTTGGTTAAATGGTCCTGAATGCTTTCCTAAGTGTCGGGAAGTAAAAGTGTCATAAAAAGGTACATAAAGCACACTAAACTGCATAGTTTAGCACTTTAACGAACCGGTAACCAACCGAACAACCGGACACTACCCGAAACACCAAATTTTCACTAGAAGCACTGTTTTAACATTACCAAGCTAGTTATGGTCCCCGAACATCACAACATGTCACACCCCGACCACGTAGAACATACGAAACGTGGCGGAAACATCGGGGAGTGTTGTAACAGAATTAATTGTTTCAAATCCATGGCAATTAAAGTTTCGTTTTATTAATTAAAAGTGTTACAATGTCTAATCAAACAAGGAAAAACAACATAATTAACTAGTCTTGCATCTTTTATTGTCACTAAAGCCCAAGTCTGCCTATATGTATCTTGATCATCTTATGCAACAGCTCCTGAAAAAAACACATGTGAAAATAGGTACGTCAGCATAAAAATGCCTGTGAGATACATAGGTTTTGTGAAAAGAGGTTCCATGACTTATGTTTGAGAAAATGTTTAGTCATGAACCTTTTAGTTTGCTTTGTTTTGTAAATCATTTGAAAAACAATGAGTTCGGATGATATGTATAAATAAGTAAATAATGTATGGTTAAATGAATAACCATAGTAAAACGGATTTGTATAAGATAAGTTGTTTGTAAAACAATGTCTTGTGAAAAGTATGTTATTTGTATAAAATGTTATATGTATCAAACTGAAATGATTCAAATAACGCTACAATATGTAATACCATACAAACACTTATATATAGGAAGTACCAGCGGCGTATCCACCATGCTTGTATCATATTACACACGCATCGTTACTTAATCACTTAATCAAACCAAACAAATGTCAAAATGTCTATGTCAAATATCCATGTCAAATGTCTATGTCAAATATCCATGTCAAATGTCTATGTCAAATATCCATGTCAAATGTCTATGTCAAATATCCATGTCAAATGTCTATGTCAAAATATCATGTATGGCAAGTGAAATGTCTCAACTAAACCATATACACAAAAACAAAGTATTGAAGTAAAACTTATTTTAAATCAAAGTTATGTTTTGTGGGAAATGCATGATCAAATGTCAATCATGTTAAAATGTCTATGCCGAAATGTCTATGTCAAATACGGTTCACACGGTTCACAGATACAAACGGTTCACAGATATAAACGGATCACAGTCAAATGATTACAACGGTTCAATATGTAGTATAATGTGTTCATATGCTGGATAAGCATATGCAACAGAAAAGCAATGAAAAACGATGTACTAAGTACGCACACAATGGGCATACATAGCATAAAATGTAAGGAAATCATGTACTATAATGTACTAATGAACATAGCAAGTATATGATGTCAAAACAGGAAAGCATGAAAGTAACAAGTAGGCACATGTGTTCCACCCCAAAACAGTTTGGAAAACAGTAAAAGAGGGGTCTATGTACTCACCTGGGATTGCTCAGTAGTTCTGGAGTGACAACTAAACAATGCTAGAGATCGCGGATATCAAACGGCACCTAGTATAGGTAGCTACATTAATAAACCGGACCTAAATCGGAAGATCGGGTAGCATTAGGGTTTGTAAACCAAACGAGTGTAGAGACTCGTGTCTTTTGGTTTTAACAAAGCCTACATACTAAATGAAACTTAACCTAAGTGTCTACGACCCATTACGACCCGTTTAGGTAGCTTTATGCTACTTTAACGCGTCGTTCGCGTGAAACGCGTTCGGACCGCCCAACTAGCCCTATGACAAGTGTTATATGCCTAAACATATTACATAATCAGTTATGTGACAAAGGTTTAGGTTACATATGCTTAAAATAAATTTTGGCGTAAAAAGGGCATTTTGGTAATTTACCTAAGGCATATAAACTACCTATCATACAACTACTTAAACGAAGCGACCATAAGGTATAACCTTGGAAGGTTATTCCCTATATACTATGGTCACCTAATGTGTTTGGTCGGATCCTAATGATCGACCAAACTGGGTCGGGTTCGAAGGTATAGGCGATTTATTAGATCGCCTACCCTACGACCCTAGACAACGTGGTAATCAGTAGGCATAGTCCCAAGGGACTATGACCATCGTGATTACAATCACGTTGCGAAGTTCAAACGAACTTCGCATTGACCATTACTGGTCAATGCTGAAAGTCAAACAAAGTTTGACTTTCTGACTCGAAAAGCAGTAAAAATAAGGAAAGAAACGAAAGAATACTTACGAAGGGTCCCCGAATGCTAACCCAGATCGAAATAGCTCAGGTATGAAACGAAGGTTCCAACTTAGAGCTTTCTTAATCAGATTTGTGGGTTTTGGGGTTGTGGGTGGATGGGTATTTATAGAAAAGGTAGAGCCGTTAGGATCGTTTCTTGAATATCGTGCCTTAATCTCGTGCGTACACTTGTCACAAAGATTATGGAGCCACTTATGCTCCTTAACTTTGTGACACATCACCTTAAAACATGTGGTTAAGGATTGATTAGTTGCAACTTGCATTTAAATGCATTTTTTTATATATTTTTTTTTTCTATTTTTTTTTTATTATTTTAGCAGTTTTGCAGTTTTGGTTCCTGTGCGCGTATCGTCGTGTTTTGCACTTCTAACACCCGTCAAGCCCATTTTTAAGCTTCACAAGGATGTTAAAGTATAGGAAACATGAAACATGCTCAAAAATATCTCGGATGTCGGTTCGTTTGGTCGTACGAACGCGATGTTCGCTTAATTACGACGGTATGCGCATAAGCGCGAAAAACGATCCAAATGACGCGACGAATGGATTTTTCTTATGCCAAACACTAAAATAAAATATTTTAGTGCTTACATAAATTTTTTGGATGTCCGGATGTATTCAGAACGTAAGATATGCGCGAAAATGCAAACTTGTGCACTTTTTGACACTTTTAGTCCCTGAATGTCCCAAAAGTTTATTTTAGCACACCGAACCTCTCAAAGCCTATTTCTAAGCTATGTAAAGGATATTTAAGGTGTGTTTAACTTATGGTCATGTTCCGGAATGTTCGTTACAGTTCAAATTGACATACTTTCGCAGTTTGTCAAGTTTAGTCCCTGTAAACGAATTAACTTTGATTTCACCACACCAAACCTTCCAAAACTTATATCTAAGTTATGTAAAGATTATTTAAGGTATGTTAAGCCCATTTCACTATTCCGGAGTGTTCGTTGCATTAAACTGGTTATATTTACGCATCAGTGCGTGTATAACCTTCCAGAAAGCGATTTAGAGCTTGAAATCGAACAAGAGTTGATATGTGTAAACGATACACATATTTTTACAAATCCCAAGTATGAAATACAATATTTCACTGGTTGGGCATTTGTTTGATGGTTGAAATGACACAGGTGTTACAGTCTCCCCTACTTTAGGAAATTTCGTCCCGAAATTAATTCGTAGGAGTCTGTCTATGACTTTGTTTCAAATAGTCATCAAAGATATGTAAAGCATAAATCTGATTATTTTCCTCAACGGATATTTTTCAGAAGCGAAAATGAACGAACAGAGTCATTTTCTTCAACGGGTTCTTCGGAAATGGAAAATAAAGGAATTAACTAAGCGGATATACATTTCTCTCAACGGATAAATCTTCAGAACGAAAATGAACAAACGGGGTCATTTTCCTCAACGGTTTGTTCTTCAGAATTTGAAATGAAAGAAAAATCAACGGATATTCATTTCTCTCAACGGATAAATCTTCAGAACGAAAATGAACAAACGGGGTCATTTTCCTCAACGGTTTGTTCTTCAGAATTTGAAATGAAAGAAAAATCAACGGATATTCATTTCTCTCAACGGATATTCTTCAGAACGAAAATGAACAAACGGGGTCATTTTCCTCAACGGTTTGTTCTTCAGAATTTGAAATGAAAGAAAAATCAACGGATATTCATTTCTCTCAACGGATATTCTTCAGAACGAAAATGAACAAACGGGGTCATTTTCCTCAATGGTTTGTTCTTCAGAATTTGAAATGAAAGGAAAATCAACGGATATTCTTCAGAACGAAAATGAACAAACGGGGTCATTTTCCTCAACGGTTTGTTCTTCAGAATTTGAAATGAAAGGAAAATCAATGGATATTCATTTCCTCAACGGATAAATCTTCAGAAACGAAAATGAACTAACGGAGTCATTTTCAACGGTTATTTCCTCAGAGTTGGAAATGAAGGATTACACAACGGATATTCATTTCCTCAACGGATAAATCTTCAGAAACGAAAATGAACTAACGGAGTCATTTTCAACGGTTGCTTCCTCAGAGTTGGAAATGAAGGATTACACAACGGATATTCATTTCCTCAACGGATAAATCTTCAAAAACGAAAATGAACTAACGGAGTCATTTTCAACGGTTATTTCCTCAGAGTTGGAAATGAAGGATTACACAACGGATATTCATTTCCTCAACGGATATTCTTCAGAAGTGAAAAATGAATAGCTAGTTCATTTTTCCTCAACGGATGCTTCATCAGAATTGGAAATGAATAGGGTTAACTCTTGATACATGATAGAACTTGCTGTGATTTCTGTGCACTAAATTCCATAATTATGTATGCATCCATAATTACGTAATTCCTTGCACAGTCCGCACAGTTTGTTTTGGAATGTTGTGGGGAAAGATATCAAACCTGAGATGAGAGTGACTAGACTACCATAGGGTCCTTTTAATTAGATCAACAGAGGATCTTCTTAATTAGGCCACTAAGGAGTCCTTTCAGCTATATCATCACATGATATCCCTAACCAGATTTTTGGATCAATCTGTTTAACTAGACCACTAAAGGGGTCAAATTTTGAGGTAGTACATTATAATCCAAGGGACTTTAACTACAACGTAGAAGTCCATTAAGGATTTAAGTAGTACCTTTGGGTATCCTACTATGAATCTCTTGCACAAAGATATGTAAGATTTTACGAGGATTTGAATAACATAAATTGGATCACATGACACATAAAGGATAACACATAAGCACATAACCACATAATTGTTTAAATTGTTATTTTCTTTTTATTGACTGCTATTAACTTGGCGCCTCGTACATCGTTTCTCTTGGAAGAAACGGGTACTTAGGATTTTCGTGAATAACGCAAGAGATCATATAATGGAAGAAATTTGGGAGGTAGTCTGTTCTTCAAGGAATGCGGTTCCTTGATTGTCGGTATTGTAGGGGATATGTTTATACATGCAACCACATAAACATATTGAAATGTAAATGAAAGATTTATTTATAAACAACGATAACAACTGTTTCTTGGATCTTGACAACAAAAGAAAATAATACATAAGACGTGATTATTTCTAAACGATGTTGTCTTCTGGTTGATCATATGCTCATCCCTGAGCTGGATTTGCATTAGCAAGCCTTGGGCAATTTCTACTAAAATGGCCCATCTCGCCACAGTTGTAGCAAGATCCCAGTGGGAAACGAGCTTGAGCAGGATTGTTGTTAATCTGATTTGGTGCTGCTGCTGTTGGGCAAACCCTCGCTGTATGACCTATAAGTCCGCAAACTTGGCATGTGCGGCACTTCACACCAGCATGATGATGTAGGCCACATTGGTTGCACAAGGGTGCAGTTCCTTTGTAGGGTTTCCTGGCAGGGGGTTGAGCTGGTTGGTTGGGGACGGCTTGATCATTGTGAGCGACCACGGTGAAGTTCTGAGAAGCCTTTCGCTTCTTTGACTTCTTAGAGGATCCAGTCTGTTCATCCATGGTCTTTGATTCCTCGATTGGTTTCGATTCATCGACCAGTTTCTTGTCACCCTTTCGGAAAAGCTTACGTTTCCTGATCTGCGATTCAGTCAAGGTTGCAGATAACTCAATGGCCTGCCTAACAGTAGTAGGGTTGCTACCAGTCAAAATGTCTTGTATTGAGTCGGGAAGGCCATCAATGTACTTTTCGATCGCCTTATCCAAAGGCGTGACCATGTTTGGGCATAACAGACTTAACTCCTCATAACGGTCCGTGTAGGCTCGATGCTCACCGCTGTCTTGCTTAAGATCATCAAATTCCCTTTCCAAAGCCCTGATCTCGTGACGAGGACAAAACTCCTTCATCATGAGAGCCCTAAGTTCGGCCCATGTCTGTGCTAGAGCAACTTCTGCACCACGATCCCTCATAATCCCATTCCACCACGTAAGGGCTCTCTTCTGGAACACACTCGAAGCAAACTCGACCTTGCGATTGTCAGGACACTGCACGTGGCGGAAAGTATTTTCAATGCTCTCGAACCATTGGAGAAGCCCCGTCGCTCCCTCAGAACCACTAAACTTGAGTGGTTTCGCCGAGTTAAAACTCTTGAAATTGCATGGACCATTGTTGTTGTTGTTGGCTTGATTCCATTGAGCAAAGAGGTTTGGGAATTGAGCAGCCATTTGTTGCGAAATGATTTCTGCCAATTCGGCAGTCGATATCTGGCTTTCGCGTCGAGGAGGCATTCTAAAAAAGGAAACATGAAATGAAACGAGTGAGAGAAGTAGACGAAAAGAATGAGATGAAACAAATCTGATGAAAGCAAGGATATTGGTCATTTGTTTGTTACTACAAAGCAACGAACGACCTCGGTGAATAATCAAAGTAAATAGGTCAAAAATAATGTATCGCGAAGACATGCTCGCCTATAAGTGAACACTCATCCCAAGAATTCCCAGGTAAGCACAACTGGTCTCGCGTCTGATGAGATGTATACGAAGTGCTTGCCTAGACAGAAAACCCAGAATACAGGCATTCACCCTTCCAGTTTGCACGTGTTCACATTATTTAAAACCCAAAACCTTGACGAGATTTTGAAAACCCAAAGGGGTTCAAAACCATATAATAGAGGGTTCAAAACCTAGTAATCAATCATCCTAGAACAGATGATTAGTTTTCAAAGCGGTTTTGAAATTTATGTTCTTGTTGTGGTCGTTGCCTAAGGATAGGTGACAGTATTGTTTTATGACTAAACGCAAGTAAACTCACGTTAGGGTCCTAAGAAGGTTATAGACTAGGTCAAAGCATTACTAATTACTAATAACCTAAATCCCTATAACCATTGGCTCTGATACCATCTTTTCTGTCACACCCCGACCACGTAGAACATACGAAACGTGGCGGAAACATCGGGGAGTGTTGTAACAGAATTAATTGTTTCAAATCCATGGCAATTAAAGTTTCGTTTTATTAATTAAAAGTGTTACAATGTCTAATCAAACAAGGAAAAACAACATAATTAACTAGTCTTGCATCTTTTATTGTCACTAAAGCCCAAGTCTGCCTATATGTATCTTGATCATCTTATGCAACAGCTCCTGAAAAAAACACATGTGAAAATAGGTACGTCAGCATAAAAATGCCTGTGAGATACATAGGTTTTGTGAAAAGAGGTTCCATGACTTATGTTTGAGAAAATGTTTAGTCATGAACCTTTTAGTTTGCTTTGTTTTGTAAATCATTTGAAAAACAATGAGTTCGGATGATATGTATAAATAAGTAAATAATGTATGGTTAAATGAATAACCATAGTAAAACGGATTTGTATAAGATAAGTTGTTTGTAAAACAATGTCTTGTGAAAAGTATGTTATTTGTATAAAATGTTATATGTATCAAACTGAAATGATTCAAATAACGCTACAATATGTAATACCATACAAACACTTATATATAGGAAGTACCAGCGGCGTATCCACCATGCTTGTATCATATTACACACGCATCGTTACTTAATCACTTAATCAAACCAAACAAATGTCAAAATGTCTATGTCAAATATCCATGTCAAATGTCTATGTCAAATATCCATGTCAAATGTCTATGTCAAATATCCATGTCAAATGTCTATGTCAAATATCCATGTCAAATGTCTATGTCAAAATATCATGTATGGCAAGTGAAATGTCTCAACTAAACCATATACACAAAAACAAAGTATTGAAGTAAAACTTGTTTTAAATCAAAGTTATGTTTTGTGGGAAATGCATGATCAAATGTCAATCATGTTAAAATGTCTATGCCGAAATGTCTATGTCAAATACGGTTCACACGGTTCACAGATACAAACGGTTCACAGATATAAACGGATCACAGTCAAATGATTACAACGGTTCAATATGTAGTATAATGTGTTCATATGCTGGATAAGCATATGCAACAGAAAAGCAATGAAAAACGATGTACTAAGTACGCACACAATGGGCATACATAGCATAAAATGTAAGGAAATCATGTACTATAATGTACTAATGAACATAGCAAGTATATGATGTCAAAACAGGAAAGCATGAAAGTAACAAGTAGGCACATGTGTTCCACCCCAAAACAGTTTGGAAAACAGTAAAAGAGGGGTCTATGTACTCACCTGGGATTGCTCAGTAGTTCTGGAGTGACAACTAAACAATGCTAGAGATCGCGGATATCAAACGGCACCTAGTATAGGTAGCTACATTAATAAACCGGACCTAAATCGGAAGATCGGGTAGCATTAGGGTTTGTAAACCAAACGAGTGTAGAGACTCGTGTCTTTTGGTTTTAACAAAGCCTACATACTAAATGAAACTTAACCTAAGTGTCTACGACCCATTACGACCCGTTTAGGTAGCTTTATGCTACTTTAACGCGTCGTTCGCGTGAAACGCGTTCGGACCGCCCAACTAGCCCTATGACAAGTGTTATATGCCTAAACATATTACATAATCAGTTATGTGACAAAGGTTTAGGTTACATATGCTTAAAATAAATTTTGGCGTAAAAAGGGCATTTTGGTAATTTACCTAAGGCATATAAACTACCTATCATACAACTACTTAAACGAAGCGACCATAAGGTATAACCTTGGAAGGTTATTCCCTATATACTATGGTCACCTAATGTGTTTGGTCGGATCCTAATGATCGACCAAACTGGGTCGGGTTCGAAGGTATAGGCGATTTATTAGATCGCCTACCCTACGACCCTAGACAACGTGGTAATCAGTAGGCATAGTCCCAAGGGACTATGACCATCGTGATTACAATCACGTTGCGAAGTTCAAACGAACTTCGCATTGACCATTACTGGTCAATGCTGAAAGTCAAACAAAGTTTGACTTTCTGACTCGAAAAGCAGTAAAAATAAGGAAAGAAACGAAAGAATACTTACGAAGGGTCCCCGAATGCTAACCCAGATCGAAATAGCTCAGGTATGAAACGAAGGTTCCAACTTAGAGCTTTCTTAATCAGATTTGTGGGTTTTGGGGTTGTGGGTGGATGGGTATTTATAGAAAAGGTAGAGCCGTTAGGATCGTTTCTTGAATATCGTGCCTTAATCTCGTGCGTACACTTGTCACAAAGATTATGGAGCCACTTATGCTCCTTAACTTTGTGACACATCACCTTAAAACATGTGGTTAAGGATTGATTAGTTGCAACTTGCATTTAAATGCATTTTTTTATATATTTTTTTTTTCTATTTTTTTTTTATTATTTTAGCAGTTTTGCAGTTTTGGTTCCTGTGCGCGTATCGTCGTGTTTTGCACTTCTAACACCCGTCAAGCCCATTTTTAAGCTTCACAAGGATGTTAAAGTATAGGAAACATGAAACATGCTCAAAAATATCTCGGATGTCGGTTCGTTTGGTCGTACGAACGCGATGTTCGCTTAATTACGACGGTATGCGCATAAGCGCGGAAAACGATCCAAATGACGCGACGAATGGATTTTTCTTATGCCAAACACTAAAATAAAATATTTTAGTGCTTACATAAATTTTTTGGATGTCCGGATGTATTCAGAACGTAAGATATGCGCGAAAATGCAAACTTGTGCACTTTTTGACACTTTTAGTCCCTGAATGTCCCAAAAGTTTATTTTAGCACACCGAACCTCTCAAAGCCTATTTCTAAGCTATGTAAAGGATATTTAAGGTGTGTTTAACTTATGGTCATGTTCCGGAATGTTCGTTACAGTTCAAATTGACATACTTTCGCAGTTTGTCAAGTTTAGTCCCTGTAAACGAATTAACTTTGATTTCACCACACCAAACCTTCCAAAACTTATATCTAAGTTATGTAAAGATTATTTAAGGTATGTTAAGCCCATTTCACTATTCCGGAGTGTTCGTTGCATTAAACTGGTTATATTTACGCATCAGTGCGTGTATAACCTTCCAGAAAGCGATTTAGAGCTTGAAATCGAACAAGAGTTGATATGTGTAAACGATACACATATTTTTACAAATCCCAAGTATGAAATACAATATTTCACTGGTTGGGCATTTGTTTGATGGTTGAAATGACACAGGTGTTACACAACACATCATAAATATCTAGTAACTAAAGTAACTAACTAGATACTTACATTTTAACCTAAGTAACTAACTTAGTTACAAACCTAGCCTACTACCCCCCACCCCACCTATGAAATCGGCCAACATGGCCCCCACCAATAGATTTTCTTTTAATTAAAATGGATTATGTTGGCTCTTTGTAGACACATTATACATGAGTTAAAATGATAAAATGGATTATAAGAATGCACCATGATCATAACTTCATTTCTATCTTTCACCACTTCACACACACTCCTTTCTCCCTCTCCTTGTGCTCTCGGCCGAACACCAACACACACACACCACCATCATTCATCCACCCTACAACCATTCCAAGTATATACATAGGTGTTAGAGGTTACACAAAGGAGCTAGGAGCTTATGGAAGTTCAAGGAACTTGTTCATTTGCTTTTATCCACTTGTTTTCTTCACTTGATCATCCCTAGTCTTGAGCTAGTGGTAAGAACTTTGATCTTGCTATTTTTCTTCTATTTTAAGTGGTTAAAAGAAGATTCATAATGTTAATCATGAAGAACAATAAGAAACTTGAAACATGAACATAAGCTTGAATAATGAAGAAACTAAGTTGTTTGTGTGTTGATTTGCTTGTTGATTGTTATTTATTCATGTAGTTGATGTAGATCATCATATGATCTTGCTAGATCATGATTAAAAACATAATCTAGCAAGATGAAAGGATGAAAGTGTTGTAGTATCATAGATCATCCACACATAAAGCATGAAGTTTTGAAAAATATGGTTAGAAGTTGTGAAGATCCATTTTCTTTAAAATGAAGTTTTTAAAGAATCAATCACACTCTAGAAAGTAACAAGGCTTACTAAGAACATTAGTAAGTTACTACAAATTTTTGTGAAATTTCAAGTTCATGAAGTAGTAGATTATGCTTGTTTTTGGCAAAGTTGGTAAGTAAAGGTTGTTTATTATTGATTGTGGATTGATTGTGTTGATTATTAGACCATGTGTAGTGGTAAATTGTTATAATGCCCCCACCATGGGGCATTATCCGACACGTGTCATCCCAGTCAGCATGGGGCGTTATTGCAAAAGTGGCGTAGTGGGAATAATGCCTGATAATGCCCCTTCCAATCATTAAACAAAAAAAAAGCAAACAGATGGATGGTGATTGGCTAGTCAAAGTTGCATGGGGGTTCTCCAAAGTTGTCAGACAAATGCTCAAAATTGATTGGTTAAACAAACATGTGCCAAACTTGCATCAGCGTTATTATTAAAACGCCAAACTTCATTTTTTTGATTTTTTTAAATAACGCCCCATGTAATGGTAGTGGGGGCGTTTTGGGGCGTTATTTTTCAATTTTTTTTAAAAATCACGCCCCACTACGGGTGGTCTTACAAAAGAAAATGATATGCTTGAAAGCATGGAAACCTCCATTTTTAGGGGAAACTATGGCAACATTTTTCTAAAAATTAAACACTTAGATAAATATTTCTAAACAAATATTTATAAGTGTATTTCAAACCATAAATCTTTATATAAACTTTGCCATAATTTTGTTCAAAAATATAAATATTGGAGGTTGGTTTTTATAAATAAAAGTGACTAAATATGTATTTAGGAAATATATATTTAGATGACACCATGTGTGTGATTATTTGTATACTTTGTGTATTAGTTATATTATTTTAGGACATGAAATAATATAACTCATCAAAATACCGAAAGTTACCATCCAAAATATTACCAAAATTCCAAGGAATAAATATACAAGTTATACACAAAATATTGGTGAAACCGAACTATGGAATAAGACTTTCAAAATATTCCGGAAAATTGATTCACAAAGTATATTTTGGCAAATATATTTTAGACACCAAGAAAACGAAAATATGATTTTTACAATTACTACAAGAATATATCATATTTTTTACAAGGAAAAAATATATATTATTTTTGGCAAGTATAAATATATATTTTCCTTGAAATTCTTAGAAGATATATTATTTTTTAAAGAAATATATATTTTCTTAAACAAACATGAAATACACTATTTTTGGGGTGAAAGATATATTTTCTCAAATAAACATGAAATATATCATTTTTGGAGAAAGATAAGCTTATATGTATATTTTCTAAGTTAGACTTGAAAATATATTATTTTTGGAACTTATATGAAAATACAAATATTTTTGCCAAAGGAAAATTATAAATAATATTTCTTAAAGTGTATATTTTGGAAATATATATTGGTGAACTTTTATTAAAGATAATATTCCGGAAAAATTAATACGAAATTAAGTATTGGAATACTTAATGAATACAATAAAAATACGTATTCTCATACGTATAATTACACACCGGAATACGACCCTAATACATGGCAAAAATATACAAGTATAAGAATACAAATACAAATACACCCATCCTTGGGAAGGATATACAAGTATAAATACTTGGGAAGTATTAAGTTAGAATATACTTGGGAAGTATTAAGTTAGAATATATTGTTTTAATAATTATTCCAAAATTTAATAAATATAATTTAAGTTAAAATGTTTATTATTTTAACAAATAATTATATAACTTGGAATAATATCGAAGACACAAAGACATTAATACTAAGTCAAGGCACGACTCGCTCGTCTAATAGATCATAGTACGTTGTAGGTAGTCGTGTTTGGTTTTATAACTTCGGGGTTGGTTTTATAACTCGCTCGTCTAATGAAGCTTGAGTTACGGTGATTGAAGAAGCAAGACTGTGAGTTCATGACCCCCTTTTCTTTAACGGTTTTTGGTTTTATAACTTCGGGGGTGAAATACATGTTACAACTATTTACAAACATTTTGATTTGGTATGGTTAGCTAAGGAAGGGTACTACTTGATCATGTGAGTGGTGGGTATAACGCTTAAGGCCATTAATCCTCGTTGTAGGACCGAGGGACATGAGTGATAGATCTATTTGGGTGTAGCGAGCCCACACTCATGTGGACTAGGGTGGCCCATGAGGTGACTATGTCTTATTCCCGGAGACAAATTTGCTAGGTTTCAGTTTTCCTGCATCACTTCACACATATTAATGGCCTTGCAAACCATTAGTGATCTGTTTTTCATTGCTGCTTTCATACCAGGGTTTTCCAAACATACATACATACTTTCAATGATTACAAAGGTTACTCATACACACAAACAAACACATGAACTCGCTCAACTTTTGTTGATGTTTTCAAACTACATGTATTTCAGGGAATTAGATGTGGATCTGGCGGGCGTACGAAAGTTCCAAGTGTGGGTTAAGAATAAAAGATGTCATCCATGGTCTTAGGGTTTGGTTAGTGTGTCTTATCCTGGACGAGACACGTCTTCCAAATCCTGGTTTTATTTAATGTCTTTTGTCGAGTCTTTGGGAACTCTTAAACAAGTTGCATGGTTTGTACTCGAATTTGAATTCTATGTTTTAAAACAATGATGTTGTTATGTTTTAAAAACTTATTTAATGGATGAACATCTTCGGTTTTATCATATAGTTGTTGTTATGATTGAATGCAATGATATTAAGCAAGTCACACATAATCACGCTTCCGCAAAAGTCAGGGTGTGACAACTGGAATGTTAAGGTTGGGGACAACTTCAAGTCCTCTGCTGTTTGTGAGGATGTGTTGAACAATTTCCCCCCTCCAATGGTTCGAGGTCAACTAACTATACCACTTGCGCCTAGTCTTCACCAACACCACTTGCGCCGGCTAGCGCAACACTACCTTCAGTATCAAGGATAGCTGACGTTAGCAATCTTTTTACTTTGAATCAACTCCCATCTTTCTTTTCGTTAATCAAGAGAAAGTACTTCAAACGACCAGTTGATGAACATAAAGCAAGAGCAAAATCGGTTGTGCGTTTGGGTTACCAAAGCATGCAGCACTACAATTGCTCGAGTATTCTCTCCAAGCTGCTTCTGAAGTAGTAAAGCTATAAACAACATATTAGTCCAGCACTCCACCCATTTGCAACTTGAACATGGGAGCAGCACTGGACCGGGATGACTTGAAGGGGTATGGTCCTAGATCTTGCGACAGGCTTAGGTGCAAGTGACCATCACCCGGTTTACTTTGCCACTCGGCAAAAGACATGTTCCATTCCCGCACGGGCGCGCATGGATAACAATATGAAAATGGGTGTTTTAGGCAGCATGCACATAATGCGGTGGTTCTTGCTAAAGATGGTAGTTGTGACTCGGTGGTAACTAGTGGTCAACGCCATTTGACCAGTGCAAGTGACCATGACCCCGTTTATTGGTATCATCTGAATCCACATCTTCTACAACTGTCGTGTTACTACATTCACTCTGTCAAACACATTTCCATGCTTCAGTCCCACGTAAGTGTTACACCCGCTCATAGGCGGAAGCACAAGGTGTGAACTTTATTAGTTTTCATTGCATACGATGTAAGAAAATAGTCTATATGAATAAAATATGCACGATGTTCATCCATTCCAAGATATGCAAAGTTTACAAGTCACAAGTTTGTTCTCAAACGACATTACATGTTATATTATTTTCAAAAGATTTGTACCAAAAATATAGTTTTAACAGATCGAGGTTTTGCATTCCATCTTTCGCACAAAGGCGGGAGATGTGAACCAAATCCTCCATAAGGATGACAATGCTTTCTTAACATGCTCGTTCTTGTTTTATGAAGTGCAAGGTTCCACTAGTTGCCTGAAATACATGTAAGTTTGAAAAGTCAACATAAAGTTGGTGAATTCATGTGTTTGTTTCCTTTGTATCAAATGAATCTCAAAAACATTTGAAAACCTTGTATTGAAAACTAGTATGTGAAAGCGTCTATGAAATTCAAGGATCATTAATGTTTTGTGTGGGACATTAATATGTGTGACATATAAGTAAGCAACCAAACCTAGATGATGATATTCGGAGTCTTCCGATACGGACCACAAAAGCACCCCTAAAAGGCCAAAATACTAGGAGTGGAGCTCGCCAAAACTCAGTAGATCTACACCTTTTGCACCTCAGTCTTTTTGATTAATGGTTACTCTTGATCATTTTCTACTTATGCGCACATGATCTAAAGTGATTTCATTCCATAGCTAACATACCATTTATTGTAACATGTATTCCCCCTCGATTGTTTAATAGTAAAACGTTGAAAAGTTTGAAAGGAGGGACATGAACTCACAGTTTTACGTTCCGTAGAGTCGTACTAATGTAACGTGAGCGTTCGTGTATGTGTATAACCTACAAGTGTGCTAATTATATTAGGCACTTAGGTCTTGTTGGACCTCGTACAAGTTGTTCATCTTGAATTCTCGGTATGTAGTTATTTGTTATATTAGAACAACTTTAATGCTATTATTGTGTTGTTAGTTAGTTTATTTAATTGTTATTCATATATATATATATATAGGGTATGATTCATGAGTGAACAATGATTTATTTGTGAACAAAATGAACTTATCCTGACCATTGATTTTGTAGATCTAGATTTTTTTCTTTAGTGGCAAGATTGTAATTATCTTTTGTAACTTAGATGTATTTTAATAGACACAAGGGTATAATTGTATATTTCTATCTTCATTTAATTAATTAATTAATTTTTTTTCTCTCCTGATTTCTCTTTCCAGTTAAAAGAATATTTAATTACATTCTTTATATTTTTTTTCTCTCACATATTACCTAACTTAATATTTCATAATTTAAAAAAAAATACAAACATTATCAAATGTTGTTCCATCAAGAACACAATTAATAATATTTAATTACATTCTCTATACATATATGTATTAGATCAATGTTTGATGAAAATATGTATAGTGGAAACAATATGTAGTAATACACAAGTGTATAAGTCTGGTATATATCGACATATATACACTATGTACTTGAACAATACACAGGTGTATACGTCTGGTATATACCTACCCGTATACACATATGTACTTGAATAATACACAAGTGTATAAATCTGGTTTATACCGACCCGTGGAAACAAGATGTAATAATACACAAGTGTATAATTCTTGTATATATTGACCTGTATACACATATGTTAAAAATCATAATTTAATTAGGTTTAATATTTAATTTTAAAAGGAACGTAACAGTTAATTTAAAAAAATATCATTAGCCCTTCAATCTCTTATAATTAAAATAATAGAGAAATAATTAAAAATGAGAGAGGGAGAGAAAGTTAAGAGAGGAGAAAATTAAGGGATTTTAACTAAAGTACTTGGCTAATGTCAATCTTACCCTTTTAATCTAAAAAATAATCAAGGGCCAAGATTAGTTCACTCAGTTCACTCTCAAGAAGTTGTTCACTCATGAACCTAATCCTATATATATATATATATATATATATATATATTGTCATGTATTTTATCGTGTATGAACAAGCCTCGCCCTTCATATGCCCTCGAGCTTTGCACGCGTGTCATTGGGCCTAGCCCATGTCTTTGTGTCATTAGGCCTAGCCCATGCCTTTTGTTATTGGGCCTAGCCCATGTCTTTATGTTATTGGGCCTAGCCCATGTCTTTGTGTCATTGAGCCTAACCCATGTCTTTATGTCATTGGGCCTAGCCCATGTCTTTATGTTATTGGGCCTAGCCCATGCCTTTATGTTATTGGGCCTAGCCCATTGAGTGTCTTTGTGCCTTGCACCAATAAGAATGGGCCTAGCCCATTTAAGTCCTCGTGTCTCACACGGTATAAGTGGGCCTAACCCATAAGCGTCTCCGTGCCACGCACGGGCGTAAGTTCATTACGTGTAATATACATTCTTCTAATATATATTTTTAAGTTTAGTGAACCTCGTTCACATGTACATGTATGTTCGGTTTACTTGCGTATATTAGTTTCACAAATATATATGTATATCTTTTCAAGATATAATTGCTAAAAATATTTATTTTAACATCGTATTTACGTTAATGTACATGTACGATATTCTTTGTGAGTGTACACTTCAACAAGTGTATTTGAGTAAATCATTATGTACTTGCGTATTTTATACGTATAAGTATACTGTATTTATACTTGTACTTGTATATTCTATCATTGGTATTTATGGTATTCATATACTTGTTCAATTCTTAAGTTCCGTATGCTACACTTAGAGAATTTTTCCACTTTACACTTTCCGGAATTTTATTGTATCGAATATATATTTATTCGAGTCTAAAAATTATATTATTGTTAGTGTTTCGTCGTAGTAACCGTATATATATTTTCGCATCGAAAGTGACCAAGTGTCGTCCGAGATGAGTGCACGCTCCTCGTCGTGACGCTAGGGTGATCGTTGCCGATGATGACACGTTTATTTCGTTAATGTGTTAATAATATACTTTGCGTCGGTTTGAATATATATATATATATATATATATATATATATATATTATTTTGTCGATATATATATTTTTTGTATGGGTTGTCCGATGTCCGATTTTCCGTTGTCCGCGTCTCGTTTAAGGGTATCATGTAAGTGTGTTTCATATGTGTATATTTTTGTGTTTTATTTTCCGATAACGATATACTCAAAGTTCCTTGTCCGATTTATACTTTTGAGTATTTATAATGTTTCCATATATGGTGTATTCTTTGTATTTAGTTAGTAGGATCATAACTTTAATACATACACACAATACACATGTATTTATACACATGCACATATGATGGTGATAAAGTATATACATATATTTTTATCCCTTAAAATACATATATATATATATATATATAATACTCATTTTTAACTTGTAAAAATATATATATATAAGTATTTATTAAAGTTCTTGGAAGATAGGGCTTAACCCTTTTTTTGCTAAAACTTCCTTAATGATGATTATGATCACTAATCATGTTTAGCCCCATTAATCATACTTTAATCGTGATTAGATTCTTAGAAAATTTCGCCATAGTTTCCCATAAACTATGGCATTTTCCACGTTTTAAAACGTATTTAATCCACGTTTAAACCCACTAATCATCATCAATCTCAACCAAGTTTCCAAATACCACCTTGCATGCATGTATAATCATCATTTTTCTCATAAACAATAATCTAGTTATTTTGTCTAACAAACATGTTTAAGATACCTTTAAGATCATCTTAGTGTAAATCATGATCTTTAATCTTTAAGAAAGTTATCTTTGCCATAAATCATCTTCAAGTTTATATAAAAATCCATGGAACATAAGGATGATGATCTTGTTAAGATCTAAACATAGAAATGTTTAGATCATCATTACTATCCTAGATCATACAAGATCATCCATGTAATCATCCTACTTTAACATAATCATCATAAGCATAAGCATAATCTAACATAAAACCACATAATCAACACATAATATATCTTTATTAGTAAACTTTTAAGAAGTGATTTGGGTTTTAAGCTGTGTTTTCTTTGATGTTCAAGATGATCAATTTGTACTTTAGTAAACTACATATTATAAGAAGCTTAAAAATAGTAATAGATGATCTTACAATTTTACAAGTGATTAGTGGTCTTTAAGATGAAGATTAAGAAAGTGTAGATGCTCCAAAGTAATCTCTAATGGTTCTCCAAGCTTGCAAACTCCTTAAACCACCTTAAAATGGCTTAGAAAGGCTTAAAATGGTTTGTTTAGTGAATGAAAATGGGTGTGATGTTGGAGGGATGTTTGACCGAAAGTGGGGGAGAAGAAAGAGGAGGTTTCTTGATTTTTTTAAGTGTTTAAATTGTGAAGTATGATGAAGATGAATAAAGGTTATAATATTTCAATCTTTTTTTTTCAAAGATATGATCTTTCTTACCATACTTCATCATCATTATCAACACATGTAGGTTGAGGTATGGGGACCACATGGGGGGGGGGGTAAAGTGTAAATTATTTATAAAATATTTTTTATAAAATATATAACATGTGATGAATTTATTAAACAAGTAGATATTTTGGTAATTAAGTAAATTAGGGTAATTAGGGGTTAACGGTAGTTTAGGGTTTTAAATAAAGTCTAACTAGATCACTAGTTTAGTGGGTATTAATTTTGGATGGTAAAAATGTCACTAGTTCGCTCGTCGGTTCGATATCGAGTGTTATATGAAAGGTGCTATATGGTATCGGGAGCTATGGTTTAATTTACCATCGATGCTATGACGTTTATTTAAGGTGTTTATGACGCCAAAAATATGGTTAACTAGTTCGCTAGCTTCTTAGTTTAGGCAATTGGATGGTAGGAATATCAATTGTTCGCCTAATGGCTTGAATTTGGACAAGTTGTGAACAATGCGACTTAGCACCGGGAGTTTATGTTTCTGGTATCCCATTGATATCCCTAAGCTTATTTAGGATGTATAACCTTATATACAAGTCTTATGAGCATTAAAATACTAAATTTTTTATGTCGCGGATAAATATTATTGTTAAAGTCTAGCGTGGATCGGACACTTTATGTTTTTATGCATTTTCCGGAAAGGTTAAGCGATTTATCATTTGGTGCCCCTAATTAGGGGTTTTTATTCATGTTTCAACTGTAAAATGCTTTCATGCTATTCGTTGCTCGTTCGGACAATTTTCAGAACTAGCTGGCGTGAATAGTGTGTTAAGGTGAATAGTAAATTTCAACATTTTAGCCAACATATCGGACATAGTTTGTTGTTTTCTCGCGACGCGACGAATGTTTCAATATTATTCAAAATGTTTAACCATGTCCTATCACTGCTATACTTCGTACGACTTAATTATTCATAAATTCCGTCAAAATAACGCAATTAAATTGTATAACTAGTGATTAAGTTGTACGGAATTAGAATGAAATTTTGCCAGTTGTCACATGCTCCCCCCGTTAGAAGAATTTCGTCCCGAAATTCACGATGAGTTACCGGTTGTAGGGGAGTCTTAGAATGAATGAGAGTACTTTGTTTTGATTTGGTATTCACGTTCCCAGGTATACGCGGGCCCGTGAAGGGAGTTCCAACGAACCTTGACCAACTTGACATGACTTCTCCTAGTATTTTGGACCTTCCAGTCCGTAACCTAAACCAGTTCTTTGATGTATTGGAGTTTATTGTCCATATGAATTTCATCCACCTGGATGATAACCGTTTCTTGTGTAGGACTCTTTTTAAAGGTTGACGCATGAAATGTGTCATGTACGCTACTATGCTCGTCCGGTATTTTCAGTTTGCAGGCAACGGTTCCAACCCTTACCAATATTTCAAAAGGTCATATGTATTGTGGGTTCAACTTCCCACTTTACCAAATCTGGATACGCCCTTCCAAGGCGAGACTTTCAACAAAATTTTGTCTCCGACCTTGACCTTGGCACACGTGAGACATTTTCCGACATAATTAGCAATGTCGCCCTTAAGGTTAGGCCACCAATAAAATTCCTTTAAATTCCGATACATTTTATCTGATGCAGGCTGTATAGAATACTTCGACTTGTGTGCTTCATCTAATATAGTTGCCCGTAAGTCGCCCAAGAATGGAACCCAAATTCGTCCCATGAAGTATAATGTTCCATCCTCCTTTGGCACTAATTGTTTTTCCATACCGCGTAATGTTTTAGCTTAAATGTTTTATGGTTTAAGTGCCTCCTGTTGCGCGTCATGAGTCTCAGACGTGAGGTTCGATTGCAATGTAATTTTTCTGGCTCGCACCCTTAGAGGTTTTTATATGTTCCTTGCAGCTCGAATCGTCCGCCACAACGTTCGCCTTGCCCGGGTGATACTTTATCTCGCAATCGTAGTCATTCAACAGTTCCACCCTACATCATTATCGCATTTTCAACTCTTTCTGATTAAATATGTGTTGAAGACTCTTGTGATCCGTATAGATTATGCATTGAGTTCCATATAAATAATTCCACCAAATTTTTTTAGAGCAAATACCACCGCACTAAGCTCCAGGTCGTGGGTAGAATAATTCTTCTCTTGTACCTTCAATTATCAAGACGCATACGCGATGACTTTGTCTAGTTGCATCAATACACAACCAAGACCCTGATGTGATGTATCGCGATAAACCATGAAATCTTCGGTACCGTCGGGTAAAGATAAGATAGGCGCGTCACAAAGTTTATCCTTTAATAGCTGGAAAGCCGCCTCTTGTTTCTCGCCCCAGTCAAACTTCATATCCTTTGTGTTAGGGACGTTAGCGGTTGTGCAACTTTTGAAAAGTTCTCTATAAACCTTCAGTAGTAGCCTGCTAGTCCCAAGAGTATTTGTACTTCAGTAGGGGTCTTAGGCGCTTCCCAATTCTTGATTGCTTCAATCGTAGCCGGATCGACACGAATTCCTTTCTCATTCACCACGTGTCCTAGAAATTGTAACTCGTGAATCCAAAATTCGCACTTAGAGAACTTCGCATAGATTTGCTTTAAAAGCTCCAAAATAGCTTGTAAATACTGCTCGTGTTGTTCCTTCGATCGTGAATATATCAGTATGTTGTCGATAAACACTATCTCAAATTTATCTAAGTACGGCTTACACACGCGGTTCATGAGGTCCATGAATACCGTTGGTGCATTTGCTAAGCCAAACGGCATAACAAGGAACTCATAATGTCCGTAATGAGTTCTAAAAACCGTCTTAGGTATGCTTTCCTCTTGTATTCTCAATTGATGGTAACCCGATCTCAAATCAATGTTAGAGTAAAAACTTGAGCCTTGTAATTGATCGAACAAATCGTCGATTCTCGGTAGAGGGTAGTGGATTTTAATAGTGAGTTTGTTCAACTCTCGCTAATATATACACATCCAGAAGCTTTCATCCTTCTTTTTCACAAATAGCACCAGAGCTCCCCATGGCGAGAAACTCGGTCTAATGAATCCTTTGTCTAATAATTCTTGAATTTGTGTAGATAGTTATTGCATTTCTGATGGAGCTAATCCGTATGGAGACTTCACCACTAGTGCGGCTCCCGACACCAAATCAAAGCGAAACTCGGCGTGTTGTTGCGGAGGTAATCCTGGCAAGTCTTTAGGAAAGACTTCAGGGGAATTCCTTCACAACGGGTATTTCCTCCAGTTTTGGCTCCTCCATTTTCTTGGCGATTACATGTGCTAGAAAGGTTATGCAACCCTTTTTGTAGGCACTTCTGGCCTTCATGCAATTGATGATTCGTCAAACCATCTCGTTCTTCTCTCCGCATACTATGAACGTCTTTTCATTAGGCAGGGGAACGCATATGGTTTTCTCATAACAACCACTTCCTCTCGGTCGTTTGACAGCCAGTCCATGCCAAAAGCTACGTCGTAATTGCCCAATTGAACGGGTAAAATGTCGATATTAACTTTTCGTCCTCCAAATTTTCAAGTGCATCCTTTTACAACTTCTCCCGACTTGACTAACTTTACCATTTCCCAGTTCTATAGAATAGGGGATGCCTAACTTACTCGGCCCTAGACCAAGTATATGTTTAAACTCCTAAAGACACTAGCTAAGCTCGATGTTTGTATCAAAAGAATAGCTACATGATTATCTCAGAGTAGGACGTATCATGACAACATTGGGCTTTTGTGGAGTATTCCTACTTCTAACCATTCGCACACTCAAACACTAGCTTGATTTAATCTTAAGACATTCCTGCTTGTAGTGGCCGCTGCGCCACCTTAACATCCGCATCCTTTCTTGAGTATTACTTCTCCACTAGTTTATGTTTTGCGTCCGATCTCACTACACTTCTACTCTTGGTACTTTCGCAAGTGCCATTATGATGAAAGTTTCACTTATCACATTTAGGATCTCGGTAAGTTACTAGCATACTTCTTGGTGCGAACATCGATTATGCCAGCAATTGCCTTCATTTTGCTCATCGCGGGAGTTTCCTTCCCTTTGTTACTCACTCTCGAACATTTCTTAAGGTGTGAGAACCTTTGCTTCCCATATCTAGTAGATTCCACATGCACTTCCTTTCTCTTAGCACCCTTCTTCAACAATTTCCCCATCCTCACCACATCCTTGGTGAGACTAACTACGAGGGTTACTACCAGAGTGATCGAGGTAGGGTGGGGTGATGTGATCTTTCTTCGAATCTCAGGGGCTAAACCCCAAATGTAGCGCTCAAGGCGTTTGAATTCGGGTGTTACCTAGTAATAAATAACCAATGAGAGATCGTGGAGGCGTCGAGTGTAACCAACAACATTAGCTCTAATCATCATCGAGTTCTAGAATTCGGTGTCCAGCCATCGAATTTTAGTCAGCGAGCAATACTCTTATCGCATAAGGTCCTTGAGTTCTTCCCACAACAACCTCTTTGCTGTATTACTCCCAAATGTAACACCCCAATCGCGTAAACCAACAAACCACGGTGGAAACATCGAGGAGTGACGTTACAGGAATTGTTTCACAACACATGGTATTTAAAGTTTTGTATTATTAAGATAATTGTTTACATTGTCGTGGGATAAACAGAGAACAAAATACAAATAAATTGTCTTTCTTGTTTTAAAGTCACTAAGGCCCGCATCCATCCTATGTAAAGTATGCATTCATGTCATCAAACAATAGCTCTTTAAACATATGTGAAAAGACAGTCAGCATAAAAAGCTGGCGAGTACATAGGTTTTGTGTGTCAAATTCATGGCTTTGTATTCATATTGCAATACCTCGTCTGACTTCAAGAGTCGATGAGTATGAACCTTGAAATCAAAAAGTGTTTGATATTGCAATATATTTTACCAACTTTACAAGTTGATATAAGTAAAACAAAACCTTGTAGCCATGAATCTTGACCAAAAACATTGCTTTTGTAAAACCAAGTAATAAGTCGATTTAAAAGAAAACATTATAAGGTTTATATCTTTAAGTGAAAATTATTGTGTGTCATCATTCAAAACCATTTGTCTATGTCATAAACCAATTGTCCGTGTCATAAACCATTTGGCCGTGTCATAAACCAATTGTCTGTGTCATAAGAAAATTGTCCGTGTTTTGGTCGTTCTTTAATGAACACATTCAAACCTGTATTGACTATACCTCCCAAGGGGTATCTTTAATAGACCTCCAAAAGGTCTCTTTAAATAGATTAACAAACCATCAAATGATTTGTTAATCATAAACAATTTCTGTCGTTACCCAAACTTCCACCAAATCCAGTAAACAGTCCAATAACGGGATTGTCAGTCCTATGGTACCATAACATACTACCGGTCGACGTGATCAATGTTAATGAATGTCATTTGTGTCATGGATAACACACCAACAAGTTGTTCACATTATTGAAATCGTAGTGTTTTATATAAACCATAGACTTTGTTTTTGAAAACTTGAAAATGATTTAGCACATATGAGTCACCCCAAAACATTTGGAAAACGTAAAAGAGGGGAACTATGTACTCATTTGGTATTGCGTAAGCGTCCTTGAATCAATGGAAATAACAAAGCTCAAACGTGTCCTATTGTGTCAGATAAATTATGTTAGTCTGTCGAAACTTTAAACGGGAGATCGGATAGAATGAAGTTTTACAAACCAAACGAGTGTTGGGACTCGTATGATATTGTTTAATAAGCTTAACATTCTGATTTGGAAAGGATTCTAAGTTCTTTTGACAAGTTATGACTCATTAAGGTAGTTTACGCTACTTTAAAGGGTCATTAGCGTAATTATATGTTCGGATGGTCAAATATGTCCTATGATGAGTCTTACATGCCAAAACATGTTTGATTATGTTATAACATTAGTTTAGATGTCAAAACTTTGGTTACATATGCTTAAAACTAATTTATGCGCAAAAAGGGTATTTTGGTCATTTATAAGTACATAACAATCGACTCATCATAAAACTAATCAACCCATAAGACCATAAGGTATAACCTCAAATGGTTATTCCCTATATAACTATGGTCCTATAAATGCACTTGGTCGAATCCAAAGATCGACCAAATGGGTTGGATTCGAATGTCAAAACGGTGGACAAAACCGCTCGACTTACGACCCTAATAAAGCACTAAACTAGAAGTGACGAGTTAGACATGTTGAAACATGTCTAACTAAGTTATAAAACTGATTTGGTATCAAAACTTGGAGTTTTGATACCCAAACATAGTTTCATCGTAAAATGCACATTATGCGCATTTTTGACCAAAACTTTGACTCGTCACTTCACCTAGTAAACCTGGTAATCAGAAGGTGTAATCGCTAGGGATTATAACCTTCGTTATTACGATCACGTTGCAAAGTTCAATTGAACTTTGACTTGACCAATTTTTGTGACACCTGGGTCACTGCGACCATCAAACAAATACCAAACCAATGAAATATTGTATTTCATACTTGGGATTTGTACAAATATGTGTATCATTTGCACATATCAATTCTTGTTCGATTTCGGGCTCTAAATCGCTTTCTGGAAGGTTATACGCGCACTGATGTGTACATATAACCAGTTTAATGCAACGAACACTCCGGAATAGTGAAATAGGCTTCACATACCTTAAATAACCTTTACATAACTTAGAAATAAGTTTTGAAGGCTTTGGTATGACAAAATCAAGTTTAATCGCTTACAGGGACTAAATTCGACACACTGCAAAAGTATGCCGATTTGAACTGTAACAGACATTCCGAAACATGACCATAAGTTAAACATACCATAAATACCCTTTACATCGCTTAGAAATGGGCTTTGAGGGGTTCGGTGTGCTAAAATAAACTTTTGGCTCATTCAAGGACTAAAAGTGTCAAAAGGTGCAAAAGTTTGCACTTTCGCGCATAACTTACGTTCTGAATACATCCGGACATCCAAAAATTTATGTAAGCATTATAATATTTGTAGGTCCCGTTTTTCCGGTGGATCGATAACGAAAACCTATCCTTGTTTGTCACAAACACGGTAACGGGTGCGGAATCCCCGTGACGGTGCAAACCAAACAAAGTGTATAAAACACACGCGTAACCAAAGATTCAATATCTATTGATTAGGGATGAGTACAACCACAAACATATACAAACAATGTTTTAACGACTCTCTCTCAAAGTCTCTCTGTGCTCATCAGTTTCACACAGAAACTGAGAGGGGTATTTATACTAAAACAGACACAGACTTGACGAAACGCATAAAGGCCACGACGAAACACTAAAGTCGACGAAACACATTCTGTTTCGTCGACATACATATTGAACTAATTCTTTCTATTTCGTCGAGTGTTGAAGCCCAAGACAAAGACAAAGACAAAGTCAAAGTCCAACATAAACTTTTCGGCCCAAAGTGAGTGAATTACGGCCCAAGACAAGTTTCTGTGAATTGAAATTGTGGTTTCAACATAATGACATCATCATGACATCACAGAGATGATGTCATGGTGATGTGTCACCTTGTCTTGGTTCACGGCGCTCCGTGCTTCGCGTGTCGAACTCTGGAATGCACGACGGAGGAATGTCGTGACGTCGGGCTGGAGCCTGACCTAACCGAGTCGACCCGAACCGAATCGAACCGAGTCGAGTCGCGTCCACATAAAGTGTACCAACAAACTCCCCCTTGGACGCTACTCGTGAGGTTCGTCTTCTGTGTCTTTCATGTCGGAGGATCTTCAAAGTCTTCACGCGTCGTAAGTAGAAAGTGTATCAACAAACTCCCTTTTCATTTAGGTAGTGTGTTAACAAACTCCCCCTTAAAATGAACTCTCCATTGAGTTATTCTCGTGAATCTTTCGATCGTTAATTCTTCAGATCCTTGTGGTGTTGATGAAGGGTCAGCGGCAACTCGATCATTTTTATCCTTTGAGTGCCTCCACTTCACGGCTTATCATCTGACACGTTCTCTTCGCCTTTAGCTGATTCTGATGTCGCATCTGCACATACAAGAAAGCTAAACACGTAATGAGAACAACCGTTTGGAATTTAGACAAATTAAACAAATGACACATATGAGATCAAATCTCAATCAAACACCGACCGACAACAGTTTGAAAGTTTAGAAAATGATCAATTTTAATCCTTTAACTTTCAAAACTTGTTAACTTCGACTGTTTATGAAGATGCAATTGTTTTCCGGCTTACAATCAGGATTTTGGTTAGGATAGACTCGAGTTCCAACATCGGTCAATCAAAAATAAACTAGAAGCAAAATCTTTTTGATTTTATAAAGTTTATATTAAAACACACCTAAAATCTTTTTGAAATTTTCATTTTTCAAATGTAAAGAAGGAAAGCAATAAATAAATATATACAAAGATACAGAAACTGAAAGCAATAAATAAATTTTTACAGAACTGCTTTTTGCGAGTTTCGAGGGTAAGAGAATCATATCAGTGTACGGTCATGCCAAAACGCTCTTTTTGTTCAATTAGTTAATATTTAGATAAGCATCCTATAACAATTATCGGTATTGTTGTCCACATAAGCTCAACTTATCAGATGTAATCATGGTGAGGGGATACGTTAAGGTATGATTTATACTTACCGACCGGTGTTCATCCACACACGACACATTCCCGTATCAAGGTATGCACGAGAGTTCATCATACCGGTGAGTATACTGATTATCATCTGTTTAACCGTATAAAAGATGTGAGAAACTCACTTATTTTGATTGAAAACAAGCCCTATGTGATAGAATCACTTATTTATGAGGAACTTGATTTTCAGATGCATGAGGGCATAGGAGCAAGTCCGTGAACAGGTCAGTACTTCCGTATAGCAAAGAGACGAACTTGACTCCCGCAAAGAATCTGTGATATATTATCACTTATTTGTTTGGACATGTGATTGTTGATCACTTATTGAGGTCGAATGCAATATGTACACGTATGTATAGTATCATGGAAGATCTTAGACTTCGTCTCCGTTATTTTTACGGTTTGATACAACCATGATACCCAGATGATAAGCAGCATAAAGACCGAATATCTCAGATCTCGGCAATCAATCTAACGAAATTTCGGTACTAAGACCATATGCCAATGAATGATTCCCACCTGACTTGAAGTCTGTTAGGTTTGTATCATCCTGCACATTTTAGTCTGATTGTGAGCCTACCGATACATCGTTAGTAGAGATTGTAGGTCCCGAAATCTGAGGATCGATAACGAACCGAATCACTTGTTTATAGTAAACACGGTCACGTGTGCGGAATCCACGTAACTATGCCAAATCAAACATATAAATCAATAACGACACGGTATAATCAATGATACACACTCGATTGATTAAACGGGATGAGAACCAACAATAACTGATACAAACACAGTTTAGACAGAATTTTGACAGAGTTTCTTTAAGGGTATGCTCTCATCTACTTTCACAGTGAAAGCAGGAGGTGTTTATATACTCCCTGGGCCCAAGTCTCGGTGAAACACAAGGTGGATCGACGAAACAGCATATGGGCCACACATTGGGCTTGAAGCAGCCCATTACAGGACGAAACAGATTTGTTTCGTCGTTTATATCGACGTAACAGATTCATTTGGTTGTTGTTCTGTTTCGTCGTAAGGTATTCGACGAAACAGATGTGTTTCGTCGAGGGCTGCATCAGTTGAGCTGTTTGCTGTTGACAGACAGCAAACAGATAGAACATATAAACGTCATAATGACCATTCTACCCTTAACATGCAACATGCACTGTTCGTATTTCATTACATATCAAATTGAGACAAAGTAGTCAGACACAAGCGGATAGGAGGATATCCGACTTGGTCGACGTCAAATACAGACTAGATAATTCATAAAGACCGTACAAAATACATCGTTAAGTACAAGACTAGTTACAGACACTAAAAATGCATCAACAAACTCCCCCTTGTCTGTTACTCGTCTTCGGTCTTCTAATTCGGACCATGAACTGCCCGAATGAATTCCCCGGTAAAAGCAATAACAAGCAACATGCTGAAATTTCAATGCTTGACGCGCATCCTTGTCTTCATGAAAGATGTCGTGCCGATATAACCTCTCAATGTCACCTGCAGACATGTTAACGATCCACATCGGATCCAACATTCTGAAATTTGCACGATCACCTCTTAACACAATCACGGCTTCATGAGTGTCGGAGTCGTAGCACCATAATGCCATATCTTCAAGAAAATCCTGCTGCATCGGCACTAATGGGATTTTATCTACGACTCTTGGTGGCTGATAAACAAGTCTGTAGCGACCCGTGTTCGTGTCTGGATCAAGAGTAAACTTGATCTGCTCGTAGATAGGGAACTGCGGCTTGTACGACTTATCTTTCCAACCTGACTTCTTGTTCATCCTTATCAGTCGTTCGAATAAGGTCGCGCCTTCAAAGTTTGGACGATTTATGAGATCCAACTTTGTCAATGCTGCCACATCATAAAAAGGCAAAGAGAGTATGCTCAGCAATGACCTGAAGTATTGAATTCCAAACTCCCGTTTGATTGCGACGCAGTGAATTTCTTTGACAAACATCCAGCAGAGAATTCGACCAGTTGGCTTTGCTCTTTCCAAACGTAAGTATTCAACTTGAGTAGCTTCTGGTACCGGTTTGGAAACTCTAGATAAGAACTGTTGTCGCCACGTGGTTAATGCATCTGCGGCATTTTCAGATGAATCACGATTCTTTAAGTGTTCATCAATGACTTCAACATTTTCATTTTGATTGAGTTTCCAAATGCAAGGACGTTTTATGAAGAGGGTTTCAGGCTTCCAGCAGAAAACACCAAGCAACAACTTTGGCTTAATCAAAAACGAACTTTACACATTAAACTAAAACAGAGATTAAAGCGCGAATATTAAAATGAAAAACACTTTAAAGCAATAAAAGACTGTACAAGTGCAAACGTTTTGCGAGTTTCAAGGATAAGGAATCATACCAGCTTACGGTCTTAGTCAACATGATTTTGATTTCTGTTTAAAGTTCTGGATAAGTATACTACCTCGATTATCGGTATTGTTGTCCACATAAACTTAAACTGATCAGACGTAATCATAATTAAGAGATACGATTAGCGGTAAGGATTATACTTACAAGTCGATGCGAATCCACTCACGACACATTCCCGTATCAAGGTATGCACGAGAATTCATCTTACCGGTGAGTATACCGATTATCATCTGTTTGACCGTATAAAAATGTGAGAAACTCACTTATTTTGATTTGAAAAACAAGCCCTATGTGATAGAATCACTTATTGATGAGGAACTTGATTTTCGATGCATGAGGGCACAAGAGCAAGTCCGTGAACAGGTCAGTACTTCCGTACAGCAGAGAGACGAACTTGACTCCCGCAAAGAATCTGTGATAAATTATCACTTATTTTGTTGGACATGTGATTGTTGATCACTTATTGAGGTCGTATGCAAAATGTACACGTATGTATAGTATCATGGAAGATCTTAGACTTCGTCTCCGTTATTTTTACGGTTTGATACAACCATGATACCCAGATGATAAGCAGTATAAAGACCGAATATTTCAGATCTCGACAATCTCTCAAACGAAATTTCGGTAGTAAGACCATATGCCGACGAATGGTTCTCACATGACTTGAAGTCTGTTAGGTTTGTATCATCCTGCACATTTTAGTCTGATTGTGAGCCTACCGATACATCGTTAGTAGAGATACTTATCATTTCTCAATTTTAGTTTTTCATTTTGAACACGTTGACCGACCACACCAGTGAACATCATCATTTTCCTTAAACCAAGAAACTCCTTTTTGAATTTTTTATTTTTCAAATTTAAAGACATAAAGTAAACGACATATTTTTGGGTTTTGAAATTTTGCAATGTTTTTGTATTTTCTTGATTAGATTACTCCCCCTAAAATGCTAAAAGAGTACGAAAACGGAAATCTTTTTGAATTTTTAACGTTTTTAAAAGAAAATATTTACAAAAACGATCAGCCAAAGAAGTTTACTCGGGTATCACCTTAATGCCATTGACCAAAAGTAGATAATCAAAACGTGATTTATCAAAAGCTTTTGTAAACAGGTCGGCACGTTGGTGATCAGTGGGGACATGAACGACATCGATTAATCTCTTGTCAAAACAATCACGTATGAAGTGATATTTAATGTCGATGTGTTTAGTCTTGGAATGCTGCACAGGATTTCTAGTGATCTGTAAGGCAGCATTATTATCAACAAAAATATGAGTAGATAGGAATTCAAAACCGTAGTCGCGCATTTGTTGTTGTATCCAAAGAACTTGGGAGCAACAACTCGAGGCAGCAATGTATTCTGCTTCTCATGTTGATGTAGCAACACACGTTTGCTTCTTGCACTGCCACGTGACCAGGCGATTTCCTAAGAACTGACATCCTGCTGTTGTTGATTTGCCATCGATTTTGCAACCACCAAAATCAGAATCACTGTATGCAATTAATTCAAAACTATCATCCCTAGGGTACCAAAGACCAAGGTCCGGGCATCCCTTTAAATAGCAAAAAATCCTTTTGACAGCTGACAGATGAGAGGCCTTCGGGTTTGCTTGATATCTTGCAAGCAGCCATGTTGGATACATTATGTCAGGCCTCGAAGCGGTGAGATACATGAGAGATCCGATCATGGCGCGATAATAAGAAGAGTTGACACTTTCTCCCTTCAAATCCGGAGTAATCCCGTGATTCTGCAGAAGTGGAGTACCAATGGGCGTTGAATCTGACATTTGGAATCGGCTCAAAATGTCACCAACATATTTAGTCTGATGGATGAATATCCCAGACTCTGTTTGTTGAACTTGTAGACCCAAGAAGAAATTCATCTCCCCCATTGCGCTCATTTCGAATTTTTCTTGCATAACACGTTCGAATTGCCTGCACAAAGAATCATTAGTGGAACCAAATATTATATCATCAACATATACCTGCACCAGCAGAAGATCTCCATCTTGTTCATTGATAAAGAGTGTGCAATCAATAAGACCTCGTCGAAATCCATTCTCCAGAAGATAGTTGGATAAGGTTGCGTACCAAGCCCTAGGTGCTTGATGTAAACCATAAAGAGCTTTGTTGAGCAACCAAACCCGATCGGGGTGAATAGGATCTTCAAAACCTGGAGGTTGTTCGACGTGCACCTCTTCTTGAACTATACCATGAAGAAAAGCACTTTTGACATCCATCTGGTAAACTTTGAATCCTTTGAAAGAAGCATAAGCTAAGAAGATCCGTATAGCTTCCAGACGTGCAACGGGTGCATAAACTTCATTGTAGTCAATGCCTTCTATCTGGCGAAAACCCTGAACAACCAATCTCGCCTTGTTGCGAATAACCACTCCACGGTCGTCCTTCTTGCATTTATAAACCCATCGTGTGCCAATTTTCTTGTAGTTATCCGGCTTTTCAACAAGCTTCCAAACACCAAGCTTTTGAAATTGTTGCAGTTCGTCCTGCATGGCTTCAACCCAAGAATTATCTTTTAAAGCATCCTTCCAAGACTTCGGTTCTTCTTGTGAAACGTAACACGCAAAGGACCAATCGTTTTGAAGACCAGATTCTCTAATGGCTGAATATAAACCAGCATTCTGGTTATTTCTCAGCTGATTACGCGTCTGCACACCGCTTTGGACATCTCCTATAATGTTCTGCTGTGGATGGGTATTGTGAATCCTCAATTCAGGATTTTCAGGAACACTAGCATTAATACCCAAATTGTTAAGATTAAGATCAGCAACCAACTCCGCACCGGGAATATGAGTGGAAGTGGATGCATTTCCTTCAGCAGTATCATCATTCTGCACTTGAGGAGTTTCTAAAGAAGTGCCATGAACAGGAACAACCGGGGCAGAAGTGCCTTCAGTCGCATCAAGATGTTCATCATCTTCCGATGACTCAGTAGCATCTTCAAATACCTCATTTTGAACAGTATTGTTAACTGAATTAGAACCTTGTGGGTTAACAATAATTGGTCTTACCAAAGACGAGCCGACAGCGTTGTCAGTATCAAATAACATTTGAACAGCTGCAGATTCTTCATCAAAGGTGGGCAGATTAAAAGAGTCGAATATCCCATCGTAATCGAACATCCAAGGATCACCCGGAGATCTAACAGGATTTGTGTACCTTTGAACCCTTACTTCATTCCAAAGCTCAATTTTTTTGGTGGTCAGATTCCATACACGAAAATTCAGAGTTGCATATCCAAGGAAGAAACCTTCGATAGCTTTTGCGCCAAACTTTCCATCTGGGTCAATCATGGTACATGGACCGCCAAAAGGTTCAAGGAAAGAAAGATCCGGTTTCCTTTTCTGTAGAAGTTCGAAACAAGTTTTGCCATGCCTCTTAACTGTAAGAACTCTGTTCAAAGTGTAGCAAGCAGTCGACACAGCTTCTGCCCAGAATTGAACAGGAAGCTCCGACTCTACCAACATCGTTCTTGCAGTCTCAATAATCGTGCGATTCTTCCTCTCAGCGACACCGTTTTGTTGTGGAGTATAGCGAGAACTGTATTCATGAAGAATGCCTTTAGAAGTACAGAACTCATCCATCACACGGTTCTTGAATTCAGTTCCGTTGTCGCTTCGGATCCTCTTCACTTTCAACGTGTATAAATTTTCCAACATTGTAAGAAGATCCTTGAGGATTCCAGGAGTATCACTCTTGTGTGCCATAAACGCTACCCAAGAAAATCTAGAATAATCATCAGTAACAACCAGACAGTAAGCATCTCCGAATGTTGTCTTGTGCTTCATAGGTCCAAAAAGGTCCATATGAAGACGTTCCAGAGGCATGCTAACAGTGTTGATTTTCTTCAGAGGGTGAGATTTCTTTGTTTGTTTCCCTTTTTGACATGAAACACAGATATCTTGTAGATGAAAGCTTCTGACAGGCACACCATTCACAAGGTTATTTTTCACCAAATGGTTCATTTTCCTCAAGTGAATGTGCCCCATTCTTCTGTGCCAAGAAATAGACTCCTTCTCTGTGGCTTTTGAGACAAAACATGTTACTTGTGCAGATGACGTAATAGCTTGGCTCATATCAAGAGTATAAAGATCATTAATTCTTGGAGCCGATAAGAGAATCCATTCATCAGGAATCTTGAATCCGGGTTTAAGCACATAACAACCGGCATCATCAAAATGCACGATGAACTTCTTATCGCAGATTTGCGATACACTGAGAAGATTATGATCGAACATAATTGATCTTTTCGAAACATACCACGCCATTTGAGATCATTCCTTCTCCGGTGATATATCCGCCTTTGTCTCCTGCGAACGCGACATAGCCTCCTTTAATATTTCTCACATCGTACAGAAGCCGTAAGTCGCCTATCATGTGCCTGGATGCCCCACTATCAACAATCCAATGACTACTGATAGTTCCTCCTGGAACACCCTGCACATATCATCCAATGATTAGTTAAGGATGGGGACCCAAGCCATAGTGGTCTTGGGTCGTCCCTGAGCATCACGAATAGTGATCTCGATCTGTTGATGATTTTCCAAACTAACAGCTCCCCCTGAACTTTCACTCATCTTAGGTTTCCAAGTTTGTTTTTGTTTACCAGATTGAGTTTTGTAAACAGATTTTGAAACTTCTGGTTTTAAAGGTGAACTTGGTTCCCTTGGAACAGATTTGACCTCAGTTTTTAAGGCCTTTTCTATTTTCTTGACATTCTGACGTCGTTGTTTCGTTTCCTGTTCTTTAACAGTTTTGTTATCATGTTTTTGGGAAACGGGACGACATTGAGTGTGAATCTTTTCAGGTGGTGCTTTCTCAACAAATTTATCTCTTGGAGTGTTTACACAATCTTTGATGATGTGCCCAAACTCTCCACATTTAAAACACGTTCTCCTCTCAACAAACTTAGGAGAAACGGATCGACGCTCATATGTCAAACCTGTAGAACCTGAGGTACTTGCCTTTTCATCACACCCGTTTGAATGTTGGGTGTAATTATTTTGACTGTTACGCTTTAAAATCTTGACTTGTTGTACAAAATCAGTGTTTGATTTGTTAGCAAAAATCTCAATTTTATCAGTACCCTCACATGCCACAAATCTGACATCATTGTTTTTCTTTTGATAACGAGCTCCATTTGTTTCAAATTTTGATTTAGAAACATTTGGCCTTTGAGCTCGTTGAAATGGTTGTTTACCCTTAGGAGCAAAAGGTTGTTGCTTTGTTGGGGAGTTTTGATTTCCAAATTCCTTTTTGATTTCAGCTTTAGGAATTGGATCACATTGAGTCACAATAACTCCCGGGATCGTCTTTCCCAAAAACTTGCTTGTGTTATCTTCAAAAACTTTATCAATCGATGATGGATTGACGTTTTTAATTGGAAAATCATTATCCGAATAAATTTTAGAATCACCAACCAAAGTATACAACACATTGTTACTCTTAACGGTAGACACAGGTTTCTTGTCGTCCTTGACAGGATTAATCACTTGTTTGGCAAATTGTTGCACATCAGGAATAGGAGGATCACAAAGAATATGATTCTCAATTGGAATTTCTATTCCCTTTTTCTTGTCAAGTGATTCATCCTGGTCATTAGCATCTGTTTCATCATCAGATGAATCATAATCCTCAACAATTGGAGGACTTTGACTCACTGATGTTGAAGTTTCTGTTTCAACAGATGAGGTTCCCGAGGAATTGTTCGGTTTGAACCCTAATCCAGTAGTAAATTCCTCATAATTAAGAGGCACACTGGGTTCAAAACGAGGCATATCCTCTTCATCAGGTGGTGGAGCATAATTGTGTCTCAAAGGGGGCGGACATTTCTTATACCCAACACCACTCTTGTTTTTCTTCAGTTGTTGAACGTCAATTATGTGATCGAGCACAAATCGGGAGTTAGAATAACTCTCAAATTTTTGTTTGATAGCATCATGCTCGCACTTGGCAATGGCTAATTCCTTTTTGGTTTCCTCAACGATATTAATGTAATTGTTAATACTAATTTGTTTATGATAAACAACTTTGGTAGTTTCGGAAACACTTTTCTTTAAATTTTCAATTAAAGATTTAAAGTCCTTTTCGTTTCTTGTTAAAGCCATATTTGTCTCTTTGCACTTTGACATCTCAACAACCAAACTTTGATTGTGACCATGAATTGTGTCACATTCAAGTTTCACTCTATCACATTCCTGTTTCATATAAGCACAATCAGTACATATTCTAGGAATTTCAGATGTTACCTGACTCGAAGATGCTGAAACATTTGCCATAAATGCAGTTTGAAAAGAAAAAGATCCGTCTTCAGAGAAGAACTTCTCCATTTCCTTAGATGCTATCCCAGCCTTCTTGATAAGAACAGATTTCTGAGACTTCAACTCCTCTGCTTCATTCAACAAGTCATCAATAGAACTCGCTTCTTCTTTCACATCACCCGAAATGGAACTTTCTTCATCCGAACTTCCGGTATAACCCGAACTGTTGTCACTTTCAGAAAATTCTTCTTTATGAACGTGCTTGATGTGATTGATGATCTTTGCGTAGCACGCGGTTCCTCCTCCTTCATTATCACCTTCCCTTAATTGTAAAGACCAATTACACCCTTTATCTGTTTGAACAGTCAATGCACGAGTGTTGTTAGTTGGTCCAGTTTGGTTCTGGTTGGTGGTATTGTTCACAGCTACTATCCCTTTTCCACGATTGTCTTGAGTGCCTTGAGTGGCATTTGAAGTACTTGTCTGATTTCTGAAAGGGTTCTGATTGCCTTGCTTGGGTGGTCGGGTGCACTCACGTTTGAAGTGTCCCTTTTCGCCACAATTAAAACATGTAACCGCTTCTTTATCAAACCCGTACTTCGTATCCTGCTTACTTTCGAAAGAACTTCTTCCTGTTCGACTCATGAAATCCCTTTCCTTTCTAACTGCACTTGCAAACGCCCACTTTATATCCATCAACTCCATTTCATCACGATCGATTTGTTGATAATCTTCGTTGATCATACTGATGTTCCCAATTTGACCTGCGACCAAACCGCAGTATGCACTGACCATTGTATTAATGAGTTCCGTGTGCTCCTTTGCTACTTCAATGCTAACTTTTGAGAGGTTCGAAGTATCAACTTTAACAGTGTTCGTGTTTTGGGGTGGAGGATTGTTGGTATAATGTGCTTGTTGTGGTGATGGTTGGGCTTGAGATTGCGGTATTGATTGTGAAAGATAAGTACCTAAATCGAATTGTGGATGAGTACTTTGAGTAAACTGTGGAAATGGAGATGAGGTTGTGTTGGACACAAACGCCGTTTGAAGCTTTGGTTGCTGAAAAGAACTAGAACTAGCTGAAGGAGCAAAACCAGGCAAATATATTTCTGTGTTTTGAGGAGCTCCAATCCTTTTAGCTTTCCGAGTTTCCTCTTCGTTCTTGTGCTCCAACTTCTGAACGAATCCATAGATAGTGACATTTTCCCCATCCAGAGCACCCGTATGCTTTAGAAGTTCAATGAATGGACTTCACTTAGGAGGTAAAGCATCAGCTAAACGTGCAATCATTTCCACATGAGTTGTAACAACCTTATAAGAACTCATTTCACTTATCAAATGATAGAAACGAGAAGTCATATCATTTAGGGTTTCATTTTCCAAAGATTGAAATGATTCAAATTCTTTCTTCAAAAGATCATGGCGTATTTTTCTAGAAGCTGCATTTCCTTCTCCTCTTGTTTCCAATGCATCCCATAAAGCTTTCGTGTTCTGACTATAAGAGAATTGATGATAGATGTCTTTATGAAGAGCTTGTGTTAGAAAAGCAAACGCCTTCTTCTCTAAATCATAGGCTTTCTTGTCGTCTTCAAGCATATGAGAAATACCAGCGGCAGTTGATGCTGCTGCTTCGAGTTCCGGGTTACATGCAGTAGTGAAACACGTCCAAAGTTCAATGTTTTGCCCTAGAATGTATGTGTGAAAACGACCCTTCCAAGATGGATAGTCTCGTTCATGTGATTTAGCTTTGGCGGGCGATTGTTGCTTCCCGTCTCACTCTCACTGAGCAATAGATTTTGAATGTTTTGATTTTGATTAGAAACCATTGCCCATTGACCTGCATTTATTGATTGTTGTTGTTGAGGCCATGAATTCATTAACAATTCGGCCAACGAAGGCTGATTTTGACTTGGTCTTTAGTCCGAACTCCAATCCCACAGACCTTTGTTACTCATGTTTGATATATGAATGATAATACCTGTTAACACACTTGAAAACACAAAGTTAGAACACTTTTGCAAGTCCTCTGTGTAAAATTGACAACACACGACGAAACACTTTCCACGAAACAAACTTGTTTCGTCGATATGAATGATGACGAAACAGACTTGTTTCGTTGAAGATATTCTGACGAAACGGATTTTATTTCGTCGAAGATATTTTTGACGAAACGCTTTTGTTTCGTCGTCTGCTTGTTTCGCTGAGGATTAGTCTCAGACAGCTGGTTAGATATTTTTCTGACACAAGGTAAGTTGGTAACACTGTTTTTCAACACAACATGCTTTTTTTCAGAAACTAATTATATCAATTGTACACCAAAGTCCACTTAATGTATTATATGTGACAAACACTTTGATTCCTACAATTGAAAAATCAAATGCACAAATATGATAGGAACACTTTGAAGATATGAAGAACACACTCAAGAACAATGAGATTTCCGGTCACTAATAATTTTCCGAAACACGAAAATACACAAGACTTTCACTAAAAACCCGGTTTAAAGCATGAACACACAATCTGACTAGGTTTTTGACAAAACTCTTTAGCAAAACAACAAGAAACCAACAGATTTTATGAATATTTTTCCAGAAATTATGATTTTTCAAGAACAATTTTCAGAAAAACAATCACAAATACTTGATAAAAACCGAACTATGTTTGATTTTAAACAAGGATAAGAGCCAAACGCTCTGATACCAATTGTAGGTCCCGTTTTTCCGGTGGATCGATAACGAAAACCTATCCTTGTTTGTCACAAACACGGTAACGGGTGCGGAATCCCCGTGACGGTGCAAACCAAACAAAGTGTATAAAACACATGCGTAACCAAAGATTCAATATCTATTGATTAGGGATGAGTACAACCACAAACATATACAAACAATGTATTAACGACTCTCTCTCAAAGTCTCTCTGTGCTCATCAGTTTCACACAGAAACTGAGAGGGGTATTTATACTAAAACAGACACAGACTTGACGAAACGCATAAAGGCCACGACGAAACACTAAAGTCGACGAAACACATTTTGTTTCGTCGACATACATATTGAACTAATTCTTTCTGTTTCGTCGAGTTTTGAAGCCCAAGACAAAGACAAAGTCAAAGTCCAACATAAACTTTTCGGCCCAAAGTGAGTGAACTACGGCCCAAGACAAGTTTCTGTGAATTGAAATTGTGGTTTCAACATAATGACATCATCATGACATCACAGAGATGATGTCATGGTGATGTGTCACCTTGTCTTGGTCCGCGGCGCTCCGTGCTTCGCGTGTCGAACTCTGGAATGCACGACGGAGGAATGTCGTGACGTCGGGCTGGAGCCGGACCTAACCGAGTCGACCCGAACCGAATCGAACCGAGTCGAGTCGCGTCCACATAAAGTGTACCAACAATATTATGCTTTAGTGTTTGGCTTGTCAAAATTCCATTCGTCGCGCATTTTGGACCGTTTTTGCGTCTGTTACGACTTCCGTCATAATTAACCGAACATCGTAACCGTACGGCCAAACGAACCGACATCTGAGGTGTTTTCAAGCATATTTCATGTTCCCTATGTCTTAACATCATTGTGGGGCTTGAAATTGGGTTTGACGGGTGTTAGAAGTGCCGTTACGCAACGAAACAAGGTGCAGGGACCAAAAGTGTAATTCTGCCAAAGTTGATGGCTTACGGACCGTAAGCCATCACCCTTACGGTCCGTAAGCAGGGGTCAGATGCAGAAACTCGTTTTGACTGCTGTTAACAGCTCTTCAACACTCCAAAGGCCAATGCCACATGTCAATCTCTGGTGGTGGGGGCAAATTGAGTTACCATAACATTCCTACACATGTACGGATGAGATTCGAGCACGGTATTCGATAAACGATCCTAACGGTTGTCCAAATACTATAAATACCCAACCCCATTCAACTCAAAACCCACAAAATCTGATCTAAAAGCTCTAAGTTGAAGCCATTGCTTCATACCTGAGCTACTTGGATCAAGATTAGCTTTCGGGGACCCTTTGTAAGTGTTCCTTCGTTCTTTTATCGCTTTTCGAGTCCGAAAGTCAAACTTTGTTTGACTTTCTGCATTGACCAGTTTATGGTCAATGTGAAGTTCGTTTGAACTTCATAACGTGAGCGTAATCACGATGGTCATAGTCCCTAGTGACTATACCTACTGATTACCACGTTATCTTGGCTCAGTGACGAGTCGTAGTTTCGGCCAAAATGCGCATTCGTGCGTATTTTGTAACCAAACTACTCTTGGGTATCAAAACCGTTTGTTTTGATACCAAACCTGTTTTCTAAACTTAGTTAAGCATGTTTTAACATGCTTAGCTCGTCACTTTTAGTTTAGTGCTTATATAGGGTCGTAAGGTAAGCGATCTAAACAATCGCTTATACTTTCGAACCCAACCCGTTTGGTCGATCATTAGGATCCGACCAAACACATTTGGTGACCATAGTATATAGGGATTAACCTTCCGAGGTTATACCTTATGGTCGCTTCGTTTAAGTAGTTGTATGATAGGTAGTTTATATGCCTTAGGTAAATTACCAAAATGCCCTTTTTACGCCAAAATTCATTTTAAGCATATGCAACATAACTTTTGACATCTAAACTGATTTGGTAACAATATTAGAGATGTTAAGGCATATTTCACTTGTCATAGGACTAGCTAGGCATTCCGAACGCGTTTTACGCGAACGACGCGTTAAAGTAGCATAAGCTACCTAAACGGGTCGTAATGGGTCGTAAGCACTTAGGTTAGGTTTCGTTTTAGTATGTGGGCTCTGTTAAACCATATTTCATGAGTTCCCATACTCATTTGGTTTACGAACCCTCATTCTATCCGATCCTCCGATTTAGGTCCGGTATATTAACATAGTTACCTATATTAGGTGTCGTTTGATATCCGTGATCTCTAGCATTGTTTGGTTGTTACTCAAGGACTACTAAGCAATCTCAAGTGAGTACATAGTCCCCTCTTTTATTGTTTTCAAACTGTTTTGGGGTGAAACACATGTGCCTACTTGTTACTTTCATGTTTTTCCATGTTTTCATATCATATGCTTGTTATGTTCAATAGTACACTTATAGTACATGATTTCATTGTGTTTTATGCTATGTATGCCCATTGTGTGCATACTTAGTACATTGTTTTACATTACATTTTATGCTATGTATGCCCATTGTGTGCATACTTAGTACATCATTTTACATTACATTTCACGCTATGTATGTTCATTTGATTACATACTTAGTGCATTGTTTTCACATGCTTACATTTTTGGTATGACATTTGGTTTGTTCAAATGAGACAATGTACATTCATTAACATTAGCTACGCCGCTCATTAGTAGGTAATGGTACCATAGGAATTGACAACTCCCGTTCCTGAACCCTAGGTTTGTTTGGGTGGAAGGAATGACCGAATTCGATAAACATAACAACAAGATAGACCTTTAAATTCGTTTAGGGGTTTATCGCCACAGTCACAAGGCTTGGATGTATGCATTTTCACAATACCGCATAGATGTTCATATCAGTATAGCATGCATTTGTTCCACAAAACATAACTTTGATTTAAACCATGTTTTACTTCAATACCTTGTTTTTGTGCATTTTACATATGGTTTGGTTGATATATTTCACTTACCATACATAAACATTTTGACATTGATATACATAATTCATGATTTACATTAGACATAAACATTTTGACATTGATATACACAATTCATGATTTACACTAGACATAAACATTTTGACATTGATATACACAACACATTTTTACATTTGATTATACCTAAACATTTTTACAATGGTGGTTTGGTTTGAGTAAGTGATTTAAGTAAGTGATTTAAGTATCGAGGCGTGTGTAATATGATACAAGCATGGTGGATACGCCGCTGGTACTTCCTATATATAAGTGCTTGTATGGTATTACATATCGTAGCGTTATTTGAATCATTTCAATTTAGACATATAACATTTTTACAAATAACATACTTTTCACAATACATTGTTTTACAAACAACTTATCTAATACAAACTCATTTTACTTGGTTATTTACTTAACCATGTATTATTCTTTTATACATATATATCATTTGGTTTATTTATCACTTTTCAAATGATTTACAAGACAAAGCAAATTACAAGGTTCATGACTAAACATTTTCTTAAACATAAGTCATGAATTCTATTTTCACAAAACCTATGTATCTCACAGGCATTTTTATGCTGACGTACCTATTTTCACATGTGTTTCAGGATATGATGCATAGGACTTATCAAGATACACTTAGGCGGACTTGGGCCTTAGTGACAATAAAAGATGCAAGACTAGTTATTTATGTTATATTTCTTTGATTGTCAAGACATTGTAACTCTTCTAATCAATAAAACAATATTTCAATTTCCATGTGTTATGAAACAATGATTCTGTTACAACACTCCCCGACGTTTCCGCCACATTTTGTTGTTTTTCGTGGTCGGGGTGTGACAATTTTGGTCAGAGCTGAAAGTCAAATTGTTTGACCTTTAGCTCAAAATAGCTAAAATAATGAAAGAACTTGGAAGAGTACTTACTTGTGTTGAAGAACACTATAAGAACTTAGATTAGGAGGTCTCCAAAAGCTGGAAAGAACTCCAATAGTGAGGGAGAAAAAAATGTGAATGAGCAAAGAAAATGGAAGAATTAGCTTGCTATTTATAGTAATTTGGAGGCCACAAGATCATTACAAGTGTCCCATGAGGTGGTATTGATCAAAGGAGGGCTTAACACTTGTCAAATGGTGGAACAAAGCTGGAAAATTTGAGTTCTTGGGCTCCAAGAAAAGGAAACTAGGGGCTGTCAAAAATTCTATTGTTGGGCACCCCTTACGGACCGTAAGGGGCCCACATACGGTCCGCAAAGGCGTGGCAAGGGTAGAAACTTTGGCTGTTTGGCAGATTTGGCCCCTGGACTTGTTTTGTCACGTTTTGTCACTCTTAACCCAATTTTTAGGTTATATAAAGATGTTAAGGCATATGTAACTTGGATTTTGCCCGGAAATGTCATGGATTTCGATTCGTTCAGTTGTACGGTTACGCATTTCGCAAATAACGCATAACGCTTTATCGAACACCAAAATGATCGAAATTGCGTAACGATTGGCATTTTTGCATTCTTATCTATAAAATACAAGATTTTATAGAATACAAAAATATTCAGATTTGTACACATGGTCCGTATTCAAAAATACGAAAATGGGCAGACTTTCGCAGTTTGTCGAAAATAGTCCCCAGGCATGTATAAGCGTGTTTTTGTCAAACCTAACCCTTCAAAACTTATATCTAAGTTATGTAAAGGGTATTTAGGGTATGTGTAGCTTGTGTCCTTGTTCCAGATTGTACGTCATGTTAAACTGATTACATTTGAGTATCAGTTAACGAATTACTTCCAGAAAAGTTTTTGGGAGTTCAAAATTGTACAAGGAATGAAAATGTGCAAATGTCACACCTAAAGTCCGTACTTGGAGATTCCACTAAGTTAAGGCTGCATTTAGCCGAAGACTATTCATTCACGTAATCGTTTACTTAGGAGTACATTACTAGTATGACTAACTGACTCCATTATCTTTATTTAGCAGACAAACCTATCGCACCTCTCGTACCAACGAGATCTCGTGGCTTACGGTCTGGGAGAGCCTTAGAATTAAACATTGTGTGATCGCATCTTCGGGTGTGGTATTGTCACTCGTTCCCAGTCGATTGGGATTTTAACTACTTGGACTACCGGTACCATCAGTACTGTCACTAGTGTTGACTCAATATCCTCATGTTGTGCAATTTTCGCAACCTCGTGTTGTTCAATTAAAAACTCTAGTTCGACTTCATTTGTAAGATGCTAATTAACTAACCCCCTTGGGTGTATACCTTCCTTTCGGCGCCATGTTCCTTTTTAATACTCAATATTAAAAGAACTTAGACATATATTTAGATAAATATATTCTATCATGCTGCTAAGAGTTAAGAATGCAATCGGTTATGAAAGCCTCAAGATCGCATTGTTCATGTAAGTCTTGAAACAATGATAACGTGAATAACCGCAATCCAACATGTGTAGTACCTCTTGCGTTTGTCGGTCATATGTCTACATGAAAAAGAAATAATTTGCTGAGGAGGAGAAACCAAACTGTCGCTCCATCCTTACAGCATGTATTCCATACTTCATGGACCTCGATCGTCCAAAGTAGGAAAACCCTTCGCCGCCCTATCCCATGTGACGAATACGTTGATATCCCTTGAGCTCCACAATTTCCAATAAAATTTTCATAATTTCCATAGATGTCGAACAAAATGCAATGAGAAAGTTGCAGCATAACTTATGCCATACCATCATTTGGAGATAAGACAAATGTCAAATGACGGAGTTTAACCACTTCCAATAACTAAGATAAGGGAAGGTGTCATAGACACCAAGGAACTAACCTATGTACAAGAATCCTAGAATGTTGAGGAAAATCCTCCCTGGGTGGCTAACAAGTTTTGTTTGTTTAGATGACTAGTCTCAGCCAACTCGTGATATAGATCGAATGTTAGGTGCGAACAAATACGTGTGGTCTTCCGGTATCGTAGGGTGTTAAAGTAACCACCCTGGTTAGTTTTCTACTAGATAGAAACTTGAACAACTTAAGAATTTCGAATAGATAGTGATCATTAGCTTGACCGCTGGTGTGCGTTAAGTGTGATATGATTTTATTGATATTTTAAGCCCATTTTACGCATTAGTCAAGTATTAAATTTATAAAACACGATATTATACTAACACTAAACACACACTTGGGCAAGTGCACCCATCGTGAGCGTAGTATAGTGTTGGTAAGATACCGAGGTCGTCCAAGGACACAAGAGCTTTTAATACCGGTTTATCCTCAACGTCTAATCGATCTAAATTTTTGAGAAAAGTTTTGAAACATATAAATAAAAACTAAAAATAAAAAGATAAATAAAAATAAAAACAGATAGACAAGATAGAATCACTTGGATCCAACTCGTCTTTAATGTATCCTTTGATGATTTTCGCACTTTCGGACTTTTTAAGAGATTATCTTAGTTATAGTAGTAGGCCCCTCTTTTGAAGGTGACGTTACCCTCAACCCAGTGGTTTGAGTCAGCAGGGATACAATCCCAAAGGGTTGGAATATTGAAAGATAATTAAGTTAGTTATTAATGCGAAAAGTGGTAGGCCCTCTTTTGAAGGTGATGTTACCCTCGGCTAAGTGGTTTGAGTCAGCAAGGATAAAATCCCAAGAAGCCGGTTTAAAGTATTAATAGTAGTTTATAGATGAGGGGTTCAAGCTATTCGCACCCCCGCCATCCAATACAAGTGGGTATTGAAGGAGGTCCTAGTAAGCTTGAACCAGGTCCTTGTAGGATCTATACACTGAACGAGGCAAGAACTTTACCAAACCATTCCCCTAACCCCCGACCAGGTAGTCAACGCGATTTATATAGACCGTAAAGACATAAATGATGCAATCATTTACTTTATATAGACAGTAAAGTAACCTTAAGACACCACGAGAAAATGATAAAGAAAATGCACCTTCAACATAAGAAACTAGTTATTAAAGTCATTAATACAAACCCAAATAAAAAGTGCCGAAAGATTAAAAATCAAAAGTAATACATAAAAGACTTGTCTTCACCAAGTGATGTAAGAGACTTAACCAAACATGGCCTTTGATTGGCAAGAACCCATACAATCAATCTTGGATCCCGAGACTACTATACACTCTAAAGATGGATGGTGGATGGTGGTGGTGGGTGTTGGTGTTGTAGTGGTGGTGGAGTGGTGGCAAAGTGGGAGAGTAGTGGTTTGCCAAGGAATGCCTTTCAAGTGAACCAAGCACCCCCTTTTATAGCCAGAACAGAGCTCTGGCCATGGCCCCATCTCCAGTGGGCACGCCCCCGTGGCCAGCATCTTCTCTTCCTTCATTAATTGCAATAGTCAGCAGAGGGCCCCACACGACCCCGTGTCTCCTGGGCACGGTCCCGTGGTCAACTCTTTGCTGTACTATCAAGATTCTGCGTATCTTTGCGTTGACCACGCCCCGTGTTGAGATGGGCACGCCCTTGTGGTGGGCGTGGAAGCTTCTACAGGTTTGTCTTTTGTGCAGGCTCCTGACCATGCCCCATGCCTAGCTGGGCATGGCCCCGTGGTCGGGCTCTGTTGCCTTGTTTTTGCTTTGGGAGATGCTGCCGATGGGTCAAGCATGTCACGTTTATTCCTTCTTTTTGTATTTATATTGGTTTTGGTTGCTTATTTGCTCCTTTTGTTCTTTTAAGCTCGTTTGGTCCTGTAAATTCAAAAGGAAGAAAGAAACACGATTTTTCCAACATTAGTACTAAAAAGGGGTTAGTTTTATGCCTTATTTGATGTAATTTATATGTTGGATTTTGCACACATCAACCGAAGAGCCCACCCGGACTCCTATGCACTACAAGTTGTTATTATGTGGGCCCCTATAATAATGAATTGCCTTGCATGGTCACCTTAGAGTTCTATCATTCAAAGCAGATGATCAGTCAGAGAGGGGATACTACTGTCTGCATACCTTCAACATAGAGCGGAGCTTTGTGATGGTCCACGTGCCAACGTCTGTTATCATTACTCGCGGAATAGTACGACGTTAGACGAAATAGAAATAGAGAGAATTCGTAACAATAGTAACTGGAGGGGCACCTTCAAGATGAATACTTCATCTTCCTTGTCTGGACAACAGTGTCGTTAATCACGGATAATATGAGCCACAAGGACCTCGTCCCACTAATAGAGTTGTTGTCCAAGGCTACTACCTCCGCCTCGTCGTCACTACCGAAGTCAGGCATCTCCACATTCAAAGGAAAACAACCATCTTCTACGGCATCAAGCTTAATGTCTCACTTAGTGATCACATCCGTCATAAGCTCCGCAATAAACGCGAGGTCGACATTTTCATCGTGCGAGTGAAGAATAATAATAGAATTCGAAGTCGAAGGTATTTTCGTTCTTGGCAAAATATTCCGTACAACACATATCACATTACATATATATATATATATATATATATATATATATAGGGGATGGTTCAAATGAAAACCACTTTTATTATGAAAACTCCAAAACTAACTAAAAAAAGCGTAAAAAACACACCAAATTTTTTTTTTCAATTTTTTTATAAAAAATCGCAGGTTTTTGTATATAAAAAAAATTTGTATTACACATGTGTATGTGTACTACACATGTGTAGTGTTACACATGTGCACTACAAAAAAGAAATTTTTTTTTTTAATTTTTTTTATATACTAAAAGTAGCGAAAATTATTATGCAAAAAAACAAATTTTGGTATGTTTTTTGGCATTTTTAATTAGTTTTCGAGTTTTCACAATAACTAGTGGTTTTTGTAGGTCCCTCTCGAGGATGAGATAAAACCTTATCCTTGTTATATCAAACACACTAGCGAGTGCGGAATCCAAGCTAGCATGCAACCGAGATTTTATACGAGAACAAGCACAAACACAACACACAAGATTCACCGATTAACACCACATGTATTAATACGTATGAAAGGTCCGGTTACAAGCTCAATGTTTACAGATATGTTCTATAAACTCTCACAGTGTGTGTGTGCTCTCCTGTCTCTCTCTATCTTCTCTGTGTCTAACTTTTTCAACTCTGATGAACACAACACACTACATGGGTATATATACCCGACACAGCAGGTCTGGTCGAAGGATCAGACAGAGTGATCGAAAGATCATCTATCGACCAGAAGACCCATCGAAAGATCACATACACCACGAAGGATGATATCCTTCGTGGTCTATCCTTCGAGTTCATCCATCGAAGGTTATGTTTCGAACTCATCTATCGAGGTCCATCTTTCGAGCTCATCATCGAAGGATATAAGACAATCCTTCGATGACACATCCTTCGACACAGCTAGCTTACAACATTTCTCTAACTGTTTGGTCAAGTCAAACCAGGAGGATGGTTGACTTGGTCAAACTTACATCAACCTTACATTAAAGACATCGTTTTGTACATGACGAAATACAGACAAAGTACAGACACAAGTGCACCAACAAACTCCCCCTTGGCTGTAGCTTTGTCTCGATCTTCGTGTCTTCAAGTCTTCAAGGCCGAGTCGAACCGAGCCGAGTCGCGTCCACACAAAGTGCATCAACAAACTCCCCCTTGGACGCTACTCGTGATGGTTCGTCTTCTGTCACATTCATGTCGGAGGATCTTCAAAGTCTTCACGCGTCGTGAGTAGAAAGTGTATCAACAAACTCCCCGTTTAATGTAGAAAGTGTGTTGACAAACTCCCCCTTAGATTGAACTCTCCATTGAGTCATGCTCGTGAATCTTTTGACTTGTCAATTCTTCAGATCCTTGTGGTGTTGATGAAGGGACAACGGCAACTCGATCATTTATCCTTTGAGTGCCTCCACTTCGTGTCTTCATTCCAAAGCTTTTCATCGACCATGTTCTCCTCGCCTTTAGCATCTGCACATGCAAGAAAGCTAAACGCATAATGAGAACAACCGCTTGGAATATAATTAACATTTAAACTAACGACACATATGAGATCAAATCTCAATCAACCACCAACCGACAGCAGTTTGAAAGTTTAGAAAAATATTCATTTTAAACTTTTAACTTTCAAAACTCGTTAACTTCGACTGTTTATGAAGATGCAATTGTTTTCCAGCTTAAAATCAGGATTTTGGGTAGGATAGACTCGAGTTCCAACATCGGTCGATCAAAAATAAACTAGAGGAAAATCTTTTTGGATTTTATGAAGTTTATATTAAAACACACCTAAAATCTTTTTGAAATTTTCATTTTTCAGATGGAAGGCAATAAATAAATATATACAAAGATGCATAAACAGGAAACATTAAATAAATATTTACAGACATTCTTTTTGCGAGTTTCGAGGGTAAGAGAATCATATCAGTGTAACGGTCATGCCAAAACGCTCTTGTTTTTCAATTAGTTAACATTAAGATAAGCATCCTATAACAATTATCGGTATTGTTGTCCACATAAGCTCAACTTATCATTTGTAATCATGGCGAGGGGATACTTTAAGGTATAATTTATACTTACCGACCGGTGTTCATCCACATCACGACACATTCCCGTATCAAGGTATGCACGAGGATTCATCTTACCGGTGAGTATACCGATTATCATCTGTTTGACCGTATATGATGTGAGATTCTCACTTATTTTGATTGAAAACAAGTCCTATGTGATAGAATCACTTATTTATGAGGAACTTGATTTTCGATGCATGAGGGCACAGGAGCAAGTCCGTGAACAGGTCAGTACTTTCGTACAGCAGAGAGACGAACTTGACTCCTGGATGAATGTGATATTTTATCACTTATTTGTTTGGACATGTGATTGTTGATCACTTATTGAGGTCGTATGCAATATGTACACGTATGTATAGTATCATGGAAGATCTAGACTTGCGTCCCCGTTATTTTTCGGTAAAAGATACAACCATGATACCCAGATGATAAGCAGCATAAAGACCGAATATCTCAGAACCTCGGCAATCTCTCAAACGAAATTTCGGTACTAAGACCATATGCCAATGAATGGTTCCCACCCAGTCTTCAGTCGGATTTAAGTTTATATCACCCTGCACACTTTAAAATGATTGTGAGCCTACCGATACATCTTATATAGAGCTGCTTATCGCTTTTCATTTAAGGTTTAAAGAGATTTAGACAGACCACTGATGTACTATCATTTTCTCTTTTTCTCGCCAGGAAACTCATTTTTGTTTTTTTTTTTTTATTGTTTTTGTGTTTTTGAAATTTTTCGATGTTTTTGGGTTTTCAGATTTTGAATTACTCCCCCTAAAATCAACAAACTATGACAAATTTAAAAGACACAAAGGTATTTACAAAAATGATTTTCCGATGTTGGTTAACTCATATTTCACCTAAATGCCGTTTACCAAAATTAAGTTTTAATCAGAAATGATTTAGCGAATTTTGGAAAACTCAGTTGGCATGTCGGTAAGCGGTGCGGACCATGACAACATTGTCTGGCCAAAGAGTGCTGTACTAGATAATAATTCACAAAGCAGCTTAAATATCGACAAGTATAGGAGAGATTAGAAATTTAAAACCGTATCCTGCAACTGCATCGTGCATTGTAAGGAATCTGAGAGCTCTCCCAAACTGGATATCCACCCGGTGTGGATATCAAAGTCGATTCTTTGTAGCTACTTAGAAATCTCTTGAGAGCAACAAGATCAGAAACCTTTGGGTCCGGCTGGTCTTCCACATTGCACCAGCGAAGGTTTTAGTCTTTCTCTTTCAGAAGTAGTGTGCGGTTGTTCAAACCATGCCAAGGCATCCGCACACCCGGTTGGTTTGTTCAACAAACACATTTTCTTCAATCACACCACAAAGAAATGTACACTGCACGTTCATCTTGTAGTTGTTGAACTTCAGCCGTGCTGCAGGTGCGTACATTTTGATTTGAATCTATCCCGGGGACCCGATCAAAGCCTTGAACATTCACATTTTGAAATGATTTTCATTTTGTCGAAGCTTTTCAATCTCTTTCAACAGACATTTCTGTTTCCCTTAACTTTTTCTCTCCATCAAAGGCAGCAATTTCTTCTGTTGCCTATTTTGCGCAAAGATGCTCCACTATCAACCATCTTACGACTATCGAAAGTTCCTCCTGGAATATCCTACACACTCACTCAAAAATTAGTTGGAGAGAGGGACCCAAGCCTTTGTGGACTTGGGTCGTCCTTGATCATCAAGAAAAGTGATTTCAATCACTTGATGATTAGGAAAAAGAACTTGTGGTGCTCCCCCTGACTGAATTACCTGTTTTTGTTTCCAAGCTGTTTGTTCTTTACCAGTATTTGCATTAATTGTTTTAGCATTTACTGGTTTTACAGTTTTAGGTTTTGCTTGAACAGGTTTTTCTTCTTTGACCTCTGATTTTAAGGCCTTCTCAATTACCTTTTGATTCTTTTGTTTTAACTTCTTTTCCCTTTCTTTCAAGACACGTGGGTCTTGTTTCGGGGAAAAGGATCGTTTTTGGTAATTGGTTTCTTGGGGAGCACTTGTTTTTGCCTTCAACTTTTTCAGGTATGGGCAGTATCTTACAATATGCCCAATTGTGCCACACTCAAAGCACATTCTCCGCTCTACAAACCTCGGAGAAACATGTTGATGACCAGACGAAGAACCAGACCATGAACTTTGTGATCTAGACGTGCTTGGACCTAAATCACATCCGTTGGTGTGTTGGGTGTAATTATTCTGTTCATTTCGTTTTAAAATTCTAACTTGTTTTATAAAATCAAGGTTAGATTTATCCTGAAATGTTTCAAGTTTGTCTGAACCCGTGGATCCAACAAAGTTCACTTTCGGTTCTCTTTTCTTAACAGGAGCTCTTTTGTTTTGCACCCATTGTTGTTGAACCTTAGGTGCTTGAACATTCTTGTTCTGAGCCTTCTTTCCCCGTATCTTACCTTTTCCGGAGTTGACTTGTTGTTTTCGCTCAACTGATGGTTTTTGGTTTCCGTATTGTTTTCTAATTTGTTCACACGGAATTGGATCACATTGAGTGACGGTAATTTTGCCACTTTTGTTTCCCAAAAACTTGTCAGTACATCCTTTAAAAATTTGCTCAATTAAATCTTGATTTACATTTTTAATTGGAAAATCTTTGTTAGAGTAAATTTTGTCATCTCCTTTGAGCGTGTACAACAAGTTATTCTCTTCACTTGTAGAAACAAGGGACTCCATTGCTTTTGACATTTCAGTCTTACTCGGTTTCACTGGTGGATCACACAGGATGTGATTCTCAATTGGAATATCTGTTGTAACCGAGTTAGACTGTTGTTTCACAATTTCTTCAGATTCATCATCCGAAGAATCAGCATCCTCAACAATGGGAGGACTCTGTTCCTTAACACACGACGAATCTGTCTGATTCTCAGATTCAGATTCTGATTGACCCGAGGATGATGTACCAGTTGTGAACCCAAGGCCTGCTGCAAAGTCATCTAGACCGAGTGGCACAGTAGGTTCAAAACGGGGCATATCCTCGTCATCAGGCGATTTGGAGTAATTGTGATTCATTGGGGGAGGACATGATCTGAATCCAATACATGGTTTATCCCCCTTTTTCTTTCTCTCTTGAACGTCAATGATGTGATCCAATACAAAGCGGGAATTGGAATAGCTTTCCAGTTTCTGCTTAATTGTTTCACATTCACATCGAGCTGTTGCCAATTCTACCATTTGCTTTTCAATTGTGTCAATAAGATTATTGTTGGCATGTTGTTTTCGCAAAACAGCCTTTTGTAATTCTGAAACATCATGTTTTAATGACGCAATTGTTGCTTTAAACTCCTTTTCATTTCTGGTTAAAAACACGTTAGCTTCAGTTGCTTTAGCAAGATCTACAATCAATTCTTGATTGTGTTTGCATGTGATATCATATTTCTCTTGCAAAGCCTCGTGTTTGCTTTGCAATTCACAACACTCATCATTCCTTGAAACATGTTTGTCTTGCAAGTCAAACAAACTAGCTTGTAAAGCATCATGTTTGCCTTGCAACTCAGACATGTTTGCTTCTAAATCAGCATTTTTAACACGCAAACTATCACAGTTATCACAACTAGCTACAGTGGGTTCATCGACACATACCTGACCTGATGAACTGTCGACATTAGCCATAAAGGCTGAATGGAGAGAAGACGGAGAGTAAGCAGCTTGATCCACATGATCATTCCCTGAGGTGGAGGATTCTTCATCTGAGCTTCCACTATAACCAGAAGAGTCTTCATCCTCAGAAGAGTCACCACCATTGGCGGACGATTCTCCACCACTGGCGTGCTTTAAATCCCTAACGACTTCAGCAAAACATGCTGTTCCACCATTTCCTCCTTCTCCAAGCTGAAGCGACCAATCACAACCCTCATCTATTTGAACCAACAGCCCCCGGTTGGTATTTGATGACCCTGCTTGGCCTTGGTTGTTGACAGGTATCAACGTACGAACATTGTTCCTGTTCTGGTTCTGCTGGTTGCCTTGATTTCTGAAGGGGTTTTGGTTTCCATGCTGAGCTGGTCTTGTGCATTCCCTTTTGAAATGACCCCGTTCACCACAGTTAAAGCACGTTACAGCTTGCTTGTCGAACCCATACTTGGTGTCTTTCTTGCTTTCCAAGTTGGTTCTTCCCGTCCTTTCCATAAACTCCTTTGCTCTTCGAATTGCACTAGCAAGAGCCCATTTGATATCCATCATTTCAAACTCTTCCTTATCCACTTGCTGATAATCTTCATTGGTTAGATTGATATTCCCAATCTGACCTGCGACTAATCCACAATAAGCACTAACCAAGGTATTCAACATCTCCATATGCTCCTTGGCTACTTCGACACTGACTTTGGAAAAGTTGGAAGTGTCTAGTCTGACTGTGTTAGGATTGGAAGTGGCTTGAAAGTTTGAGGAGCTTCCATAAAACCCTTGCTGTTGCGGTTGTTGCTGCTGAGCTGTCGGTTGTGCATTCGGTATTGAAAACATCGTGTAAGCTGAAGGATCAAACTGATCTGTTGTTGAAGGTCCGGTGTTTGAGATGAAGGCTGTTTGAAGCTTCGCATGTTGAGAGGCTGGTCTTTCTCCACTGATACCTCCTGCAATCCCAAAGTACATCTCTGGATTTTGAGGAGTTAGTGTTCGTTTTGCCTTAAGCTTTTCTTCTACATCCTTGTTCTCCAGTTTTTGAATCAACTCATAAACGTTGATTGTGTCTAGAACACCATTTTCTTTGAGAATTTCAAGATAACTGCTCCACTTTGCTGGTAAGCTATCAGCGAATCTCTTCACCATTTCTTGTGGAGTGGCAGTGACTCTAAAACCAAACATCTCACTCAACAAGTGATGGAACCTTGTAGATAACTCTGCCAAAGTCTCATTCTCCATACACGTGAAACCTTCAAACTCTTTCTTCAGTAATTCTTGCTTGATCTTTCTAGATTGAGCATTTCCTTCACACCGTAACGTTAGCATATCCCACAAGCTTTTAGTGGTCGTGCAGTAAACAAACTGGTGGTAAATGTCTTTGTGAAGAGCTTGTGTGAGAATCATGAATGCCTTCTTTTCTAACTCAAATTTCTTCTTATCATCATCAGACATAGTGCTGTAAGTTTCTGGATTAGATCCTGCAACTTCCAAATCATGGTCAAATGCGGTGAAGAAGCACATCCATAGATCTTGACCTTGCCCCTGAACATAAGTTCTCAGCCTTTCTTTCCACCATCCCCAATCATTGATATGATTTAGCTTTGGTGGTTTCGTGCTTGTACCAGTTTCACTGTCGTTCTGCATCATAGATTGAATGCTGTTGCTTTGATTTGTGACCAATGCCCATTGATTTGCAGTTATCATTGCAGCTTGAGGTGGGGCAATAGCCTGCATCCATGCTTTGTTGAAATCTGACGCAGATTGCGTAGCTGATGATTGAGTAGCTGATGTTTGTGGAGTCATAGATGTTAGAGTCCACGCGGTTGGATCCCACTGACCATTTGTTCCCATTTTATAAAAATTAATATATTAAGTGAAAATTGATTTAAAAATGAAAACAAGTTTTCTCTTTAAAAATTTAATTTTCACAAACTATGTTAATTTATCGAGAGATAACAAACAGCCGAAAGATTCTTGATCGAAAGACCTGAAACACAAACTGTTAAACACAAACAGATTAATGATCGAGAGATCAATACCTGTTCGAAGGATCAACAGGGTTCGAAGGATCTCTGTTGAATTTCGAACAATGTTTTTCGAAAGATTCTCCAACCGAAGGATCCTTATCTTTCGAAAAAGTACTGTACACTGAAAGATGATTTCGAAAGATGACTTCGAAAGACTCCCCAGTCGAAGGATCCTTGTCTTTCGAAAATGAACAGTAGACCGAAAGATGAATGTTTCGAAATGATTCCTAGGTTCGAAGGATGATGATCTATCGAACCTCCACTGATCGAAAGATGGTCTTTCGAGTTCGAAGGATATCTTTCGAACGGTTCTGACACAGTTGACAATCGGTGACAAGTTGGTGAAAAAGTTGACGGGTTGGTGAGAACTTTCGGCAGAAAGTATGTTCAGACCATATCTTTCAGGTCTGAACATGCAGGTTTTTCACCAACCGGGTAATGATCCCAATATTTTAATCAGTTTACAACTTTCAAAGCACAAACAAGTTCCAATATTCAAATTTTAAGATCAAATGTGTATTTTTATGAAGAACACTATGAAGACTTCAAGAACACCAACCAGAAAAACAAGAATTTCGGTGAACCGAAACTCTCCAAACAAACGATTTTGCTAAGATGTTTATCAAAAACCAACAACTAACATGTAAACATGAAAAATAACAAGGTTTTTAACAAAACATCAAGCAAAAACAGAAAGATTTCCAGAAAAATATGAACTTTAAACACCCGGAAAACACCCGAAAACACTCGGTTTTAACAAGGAGAAGAGCCAAAGCTCTGATACCACTTGTAGGTCCCTCTCGAGGATGAGATAAAACCTTATCCTTATTATATCAAACACACTAGCGAGTGCGGAATCCAAGCTAGCATGCAACCGAGATTTTATACGAGAACAAGCACAAACACAACACACAAGATTCACCGATTAACACCACATGTATTAATACGTATGAAAGGTCCGGTTACAAGCTCAATGTTTACAGATATGTTCTATAAACTCTCACAGTGTGTGTGTGCTCTCCTGTCTCTCTCTATCTTCTCTGTGTCTAACTTTTTCAACTCTGATGAACACAACACACTACATGGGTATATATACCCGACACAGCAGGTCTGGTCGAAGGATCAGACAGAGTGATCGAAGGATCAGACAGAGTGATCGGAAGATCATCTGTCGACCAGAAGACCCATCGAAAGATCACATACACCACGAAGGATGATATCCTTCGTGGTCTATCCTTCGAGTTCATCCATCGAAGGTTATGTTTCGAACTCATCTATCGAGGTCCATCTTTCGAGCTCATCATCGAAGGATATAAGACAATCCTTCGATGACACATCCTTCGACACAGCTAGCTTACAACATTTCTCTAACTGTTTGGTCAAGTCAAACCAGGAGGATGGTTGACTTGGTCAAACTTACATCAACCTTACATTAAAGACATCGTTTTGTACATGACGAAATACAGACAAAGTACAGACACAAGTGCACCAACAGTTTTCATTTGAACATTCCCATATATATATATATATATATATATATAGGATAAAGATCATGTGAGAAGTCGTAGGCTATTTGAGAAACTTGAGAAGCATTCTGGACCACACATTTTCCCTAAGCAAAAAATGCAAAAAAAGGTAAAAAAAAAATGCAATTTTTTTTTTGGAAAAATCGCAGCTTTTTCTTTAAGGATTTAATTTTTTTTTTAATTTTTTTTTTTTGGGATTTATACACATGTGTATATTGTTAATCTTTTAACTATACATATATGTATATTGTCAATTATACATATATGTATATACATGTTTAAAATTGAAAAACAAGTGTTATTTATGGTTTAGCATTAGTATTTAGGGTTTAGCATTAGGGTTTAAGGTTTAGCTTTATGGTTTAGGGTTTAGCTTTAGGGTTTAGCATTAGGGTTTAGCAATAGTATTTAGGGTTTAGCATTAGGGTTTAGCTTTTGGGTTTAGCATTAGGGTTTAGCTTTAACTTTTGGGTTTAGCTTTATCTTTAGGGTTTGCATTAGGGTTTAGCATTAAGGGTTTAGCTTTAGGGTTTAGTTTTAGCTTTAGGGTTTACCTTTAGGGTTTAGCATTATGGGTTTACCTTTAGGGTTTAGAATTAGGGTTTAGCATTAGGGTTTAGAATTAGGGTTTAGCTTTAGGGTTTAGCATTAAGGTTTAGCTTTAGTGTTTATGGTATAATGTTTAGGATTTATAACACATATTTTTTCAATTTTAAACATGTATATACATATATGTATAATTGACAATATACATATATGTATAGTTAAAAGATTAACAATATACACATGTGTATAAATCCAAAAAAAATTAAAATAAATAAAAAATTTAATCCTTAAAGAAAAAGGTGCGATTTTTCCAAAAAAAAAAAATTTGCATTTTTTTCACTTTTTTTTTGCATTTTTTTTGCTTAGGGAAAATGTGTGGTCCAGATTGCTTCTCAAGTTTCTCAAATAGGGTAGACTTCTCTTAGGATCCCTACCCTATATATATATATATATATATATATATATATATATATATATATATATATATATATATATATATATATATAATCACATAAAGTTCCATCTAACCAGGATTTCTACCTTTTGTAATGTAATGTGTCCATGACACATGGTCTGATAATGTAATGTGTCTATTTCTCATAGACTTCACCCATGAAAATGTCCTTGCTTGTTCTTTTGAAATACATTTTGTGTAGTGGACCTTGCATTAGTGTATACGATGAAAACTCTTTGTTTTTGTAAAACCGTTTTCATGAGAGGATCCTAGTGATTGTAGACTAGACTCGAGAAGGAATCCTAATTCACTACAATCGAAGCTCTGATACCAATCTGTCACACCCGCTCATAGGCGGAAGCACAAGGTGTAAACTTGATTAGTTTTCATTGCATACGATGTAAGTAAACAAACTATATGAATAAAATATGCACGATGTTCATTTATTCCAAGATACGCAAAGTTTACAAGTCACAAGTTTGTTCTCAAACGACATTACATATTATATTATTTTCAAAAGACTTGTACCAAAAATATAGTTTTAACAGATCGAGGTTTTGCATTCCATCTTTCGCACAAGGGTGGGAGATGTGAACCAAATCCTCCATAAGGATGACATCGCTTTCTTGACATGCTCATTCTTGTTTCACGAAGTGTAAGGTTCCACTAGTTGCCTGAAATACATGTAGGTTTGAAAAGTCAACATAAAGTTGGTGAATTCATGTGTTTGTTTGCTTTGTATCAAATGAATCTCAAAAACATTTGAAAACCTTGTATTGAAAACTGGTATATGAAAGTGTCTATAAATTCGAGGATCATTAATGTTTTGCAAGGACATTAATATGTGTGCTACATAAGTAAGCAACCAAATCTAGACGATGGTATTCGGACTCTTCCGATACGGGACCACAAAACCACCCCTAAAAGGCCAAAATACTAAGAGTGGAGCTCGCCAAAACTCAGTAGATCTACAAATTTTGCACCTTGGTCATTTCGATTAATGGTTACTCTTGATCATTTTCTACTTATGCGCACATAATCTAAAGTGATTTCATTCCATAGCTAACATACCATTTATTGTAACATGTATTCCCCCTCGATTGTTTATTAGTAAAACGTTGAAAAGTTTAAAAAGAGGGACATGAACTCACAGTTTTGCATTCCGTAGAGTCGTACCAATGTAACGCGAGCGTCCGTATATGTGTGTAACCTACAAGTGTGCTAATTCTATTAAACACTTAGGTCTTATTGGATCTCGTACAAGTTGTTCATCTTGAATTCTCGGTATGTAGTTATTTGTTATTTTAGAACAACTTTAATGTTATTATTGTGTTAGTAGTTTGTTTATTCAATTGTCATTCATATATATATATATATATATATATCGTCATGTATTTTATCATGTATAAACGGGCCTCGCCCTTCATTTGTCCTCGTGCCTTGTACGCGTGTCATTGGGCCTAGCCCATGTCATTATGTTATTAGGCCTAGCCCATGTCTTTTTGTCATTAGGCCTAGCCCATGTCTTTATGTCATTGCCTAGCCCATGTCTTTATGTTATTGGGCCTAGCCCATTGAGTGTCTTTGTGCCTTGCACCAATAAGAATGGGCCTAGCTCATTTGAGTCCCCGTGTCTCACACGGTATAAGTGGGCCTAGCCCATAAGCGTCTCCGTGCCGCGCACGGGCGTAAGTTCGTTATATGAAATATACATTTTTCTAAAATATATTTTTAAGTTTAGTGAACCTCGTTGACATGTACATGTACATGTACATGTATGTTCGGTTTGCTTGCATATATTTGTTTCACAAATATATATGTATATCTTTTCAAGATATAATTGCTAAAAATATTTATTTTTAACATCGTATTTACGTTAATGTACATGTATGGTATTCTTTGTGAGTGTACACTTCAACAAGTGTATTTGAGTACATCACTATTGTTTTGGTCAAAAATTACCGAAGCAATTTAGTGATCAAATTAGTAAAGTGAGGTAGTGTGCTAGAAAGTGTGTTGAAAATATGCTTGTTAAGTTATTTAGAAAATCAGTATTCAGGATACGGCTCAGGATATAGAGCTGTATCTATTATCAAACAATGAGCAAAAGTAAAGTAAACGACACGAGATGTACTAGGAAAGCCCTTGATCAATCTAGATCGCCGGCATAAAACCTCGGGAGCTGACAATCGCAGCTGCCTTGTTCCTCTTATTACTTCAAACGTCAGGATACAGTGCTGGATGTGGTGCGGATCGACTATGTGTTACAATGAAATTTGAATACAAGTGTGGTGTTTGCAATGAGCTAGAGAGTGAAAGTGTTCGAGAGTGTTAGTGAAAATTGTGTGCCCTAAACTGATCCGCCCCTATCTATTTATAGTAAAGATAATGTAACAAACTATCCTAAACTTCCGGGATCCACCGAATATTCCTTAATCTAACGTTGTAGACCTGGTCTTTCGGGTTCAACGTCTCTCCTTCAACAAACACGTCCAAGTCTTGAGGAGAAGAAGTCCACTTGACCGTTAGCAAGTCTCAGCTTTTAACCTGCACGTGGTTAATTCAATAAATCTCAGGATATCGCCCAAGATGTTAGCAATATCCTCTTCCAGCATCCTGGTCACAAATAAACAAATAAAGGCAGGATATTGGTCAGGATATGTATGCTTAGAAAATGAGCCATAACAATTGTCCCCAAATATATCGGTTGGTATACCAATCCAACGGATATATTTCAAAAATCTTATCCCATAACTCAAGGCATTTAAAATGAAGCGACGGTCAAGATCACGTCGTAACTTCCAACGCGTTTTTTACTCAATGGAGATCCACAATGCCCCTATATCTTCTCTTTTCTTGTTTGAAAAGCGGATATCTTCAACAGAACCTTTAGGTAATTCTCCATTTCTGATTTACTTTCTATCAATTTACATTGCCTAACTCGCAATGGACGCCGAAACCTTCATCCAGCAGAATCTCCTTAAAAATCCCGAAAAGGAGATCTGTGCCTTTGACAACGCAGCTTTAAGAGCCTCCGGCGCTTTCCCTGATAACACGGTCTTTAGGCCATTCGATCGATCAATCCGATCGGATGTTTCTTCCACTGAATGGGTTTGTTTTCCAGCATATCCTTTTTCACTAGGTCTTCGATACCCTTTTCCTGAATTCATGATGCAATTCTTTCGAACCACCGGCATCTCTTTTGCTCAAACTATGCCCATGGTTTGGAGAGTACTAATTGTACTTAACCAAATCAAAAACCTCCATTGTTCCGACCTCCGCATCGAGGATTTACCTATTGCTTATCGCCTCCAATCCCATGGCTCTAGTCGGTTCTTGCTCTTCTCGACCTCCAGCAAACCCCTGATTCTCAAAGCCACCAAAAACGAAGACGGATGGCAACGCAAATTTTTCTTTGTCAAACGAGACTCCATTGCTGAGGGTGCCAACCTTCCGGTGGAGTGGTTAACCACCGGTAGAGTCATAAATACTCTCATAGACCATTTAATTCTCATCTTCTATTAATATCCTTCTTCTCGATCTTTATGCAGTGAATTTCAAGGAAGTCGCTCCCCCTACCGCCGAGTCAGAAGAGAGAATCAATACTGTTTACCAGTTACCTGCAATAGACAGGACTTTCACCACACACGTCCCGAGTTCCAGTCAATACTCGTCATCCGAAATGTCTGGTAAGGATTACTTTCAAAACAATTAGTCAAGACAGTAAAATAATAAAATGAAGAGTAAAACTTTTCCCTTTATGCAGCACCGGCCAAGATCCCTGAATTCTTTGACCTCGACGAATTGGACAGTTATTCTGATCAGATCCAGGTCAAGAAAGAGCCTAGCCCCAAGACCACAGCCACATCCAAACCCAGCAGTTCCAAAGCCATCATTATTCCCAAACCTTCACCGGCTACCAAGCCCCGGAGTTCAAGTTCCCGCAAAAGGAAAGAACCTGATTCCCCTGTCATTTCTGACACATTTCCTTATGAGAAGCACGGGTTCATTGAAGCTAGCGGGTTTATGACTTCTTTTCTTAACCAGGTTAGTATCCTCATATCATATCCTGCGATTTACATTATTATCAAAGATTTATCAATATTAATACCTGTCGTCTTACCTTTGTAGGGTCTTGAGCGTTTGGTGAACCTATATCAAGAATCCTGCAAGCTCAACAAGACGCTTGAAACCAAGCTAAAGGAAGCTGAAACCACAATCTCTGATCAAGGCATGATTGCAGCCGCCAAATCTCGTCATTACGAGCAGACATTTAAAGCCATGACTCAAGAACACCAAACCGCTCTCAACAAAGTTACTCTTCAAGCCCAGACCGATCTTGAAGCTGCCCACACGCAGTACAAACAGGATATGGTCAGCTACCGGGAAAGCCTCAAAAGTTCCGTCGTCATTTCTCTCCTCGAAGCCAGGTTGAAGATGGCCCATGAAGCCAAAACATTAGGTTTTGAATGCCCTTCTTGGGATGTTGGTGCTTGGGAGACCAAGCTAAAGAACCTCGGGGGCACCTCTTCCAAATCAGCTGTCGAAGAATCTTCCAAAGCAGTTGAAAAAGCAACCGATGCTGAGAAGGATGCTGAGGCGGATCCCAAGGCGGATGCTGCTGAAACCACTATGGACGAAGAAGGCACTACCCCCTAGAGCTTATTTCCTTTAAATTATTCGAACAATTTTAGGTTTTTATGAACAATTTTTATTTCCGTATCGAAACAATTTGATAGCCGAAGGTGGATGGGTCCTGGGTTTCAGGATGAAACCTTCGGTTATCAACCAGTATTGATTGCTTCAAGAATAATTTCGTCTTTTTATTGCCATTATCTTCTGTTTTTTCCTAAGTATAATTCTTAGCCTTGCAAAAAATTTATATTGTTATCTTATGAAAATATCCTGCTCAGTATACTCAGTAATATGTTATAAAAACTTTTTAGAACTTCCAAACATTCCTTCAACTTTGTAGAAAGTTTTTGAAAAACAACCTATTTTTCCAAAACCAGTTTTCGATAATACTTAAATGATCAAAGTTCTAAACTAATACTAGTTTCAAACACCTTAATCAAATATCCCGAAAAGGACTTTGAGAATATATCAGGATACTTAACTTTTTGTAAAACATAGTGTTACTAAAAACTTAGACGATGTTTACAAAGGAAAGATCATACCCGGAGTAGTATATAACCTTATTACCAAGCCTCAATCTTTTTGCAACTTCTTCAATGAAGATGTCCCCTGTGCGAGGTACATAGTACGTTAGTTCTGAGCCTTATCCTTTTAACATTACCACCTTGGTAGGGATGTCCCCTGTGTACAATGTCTTCAAATACTTTAGAAATCTACTGAATGTCAGTTTCCATTATATAGGCAATTCTTTACGTCCCAAGGGTAAAACCCAAGGATGTACTGGAGATAAATCCCTTGTATCCTGGGGAAAATCCCAAATTTTCATGCGCTACAGGCGAGAGTGTATAAACTCCAAGACTTAGAAAGGTGAAAACCTTTAAACCTTAGAGAGTATGAAAATACCCTTTCGTGAGAGAGGGTGATCAATCCTCATATACCTTTAGGATTCAGGATATAGCCAACAGTAACGAAATTGTCAGCCACTTTTACATGGACTGGTCCCGCCACCTTGAACTATCCCGTAATAACTTGCGCTCCAGGCGGGGTGTTTAAACCCGATTCGGAAGAAAGGTGAATACCTTTAAACCTGTGAAGGGATCAGTATCCCTTAAACGTGAGAGAGGGGGCCAATCCTCTAATCTTTCGAGTTATCTTGAGTACATATCCTGGAGCTATATCCTGAAACATATCCTGCAAAACAATTGTAAACTAAGGTGGGTGTTAGCTTGGCTAACACCCCTCCGATGCTTAAGTCAGTATTGGGTTACAAAGAACAAATTAAACCAAACATATTTAAAAAAGGTAGAATTCATACCATCCTGAGTTAGAAATTAAATTCTAAACTAACTTGAAATAGAGCTTGAGGTGTATAGCATTCCAAGATCTCGGTAGCATATCCCCCTCTATATTCTTGAGTCTGTATGCTCCTTTCCCTGCTTCTGATTCAACTTCGTATGGTCCTTCCCATTTTGGAGCTAACTTGCCATCGGCAGGATTAGTAGTATTCTGAAAAGCCTTTCTTAACACCCAATCTCCAACCTTAAATCTTCTGGTCCTAATATTCTTGTTATATGCCCTGGATATTCTCGGTTGATATGCTGCCATCCTTAGCCTTGCCGCGTCTCTCTTCTCATCTATAGTGTCTAAATCCTGACTCAAGGCTTCAGGATTCTGCTCAGGATCACTTAGGGTAGATCTTGCAGTAGGTATCGTCATTTCCGTTGGAATCATTGCTTCTGCTCCAAATACCAAGGAAAATGGGGTTTGGCCTGTTGCATTCTTTACCGTTGTCCTATCAGCCCACAAAACAAAGGGTAATTCTTCTGCCCATCTTCCTTTTTTGGCTCCAAGCCTTTTCTTTAAGTTATTGACAATTATCTTGTTTGAGGATTCTGCTTGTCCATTCGCTTGAGGATGTACTGGAGTAGATGTTATCATTTTGATTCCCCAACTCTTGCAAAAGTTGGTAGTTCTCCTGCTTATAAACTGAGAACCATTGTCACAGATTATCTCGGCTGGTACTCCGAATCTGGTCAGGATATTCCTCTTTATGAAGGATACTACTTCTTGGTCTCTAACTTGAACAAATGCTTCAGCTTCAACCCACTCAGAGAAATAATCCGTCATTGCTAGCATAAAGACTTTTCCTCCCGGAGCTTTTGGTAGCTTTCCCACTATATCCATACCCCATTTCATAAATGGCCAAGGGGAAACAATAGGGTATAATGGTTCAGCATGTTGATGCAGTATGTTACTATGTCTTTGACATGCGTCACATCTTCGAGCATATTCTGCGGCATCCTTTCTCATTGTTGGCCAATAATATCCTGTCCTTAATACTTTTGAGAATAACGACCTGCCCCTAGTATGGTTGCCACAATCCCCTTCATGTATATCCTTCATCCTAAATGCCTTGAGATTTTCATTTCCAGGGATGTGTCCTTCTTTGAGATATCTCATGATTGGAGCCGTCCAGGATTTAGGATCCTCTTCAGGATGCTCTGCTCCAGGATCCTGAATACCCGCTACTTCTTTATCCTGAGGATTCGTTGCAGGATATAAGACATGTAATATTGGTATTTGGGTCCCTTCAGGTATCCTGATCGATGATCCCAAATTTGCTAAGGCATCCGCTTCAGCATTATCCTCCCTTGGTACCTGTTGAAGTATAAAAACATCGAAATATCCTGCTAATTTTTTGAGAATATCGAGATATTCGATTAATTTCTCACCCTTAACTGCATAGGATCCATTAAAATGGTTAGTAATTAACAAAGAGTCAACATATACTTGCAAATTTTTGATACTCATACTCTTAGCCAATTCTAATCATGCAATTAAAGCTTCATATTCTGCCTCATTATTAGTAGCAGGAAATTCACACCTAATAGCCTGGGGTAATATGTCCCCCTGTGGCGATTTTAGTAGTATTCCCAATCCTACTCCTCTTACATTAGATGCACCGTCAGTATATAATGTCCAGGATCCTGAGGATTCTCCTAACTGTTGAACTTCTAGGTCTACCTCGTCCTGAATGTCACTACTAAAGTCAGCCACAAAGTCAGCTAAAGCCTGAGATTTTATGGCATTTCTAGGTTCATATACTAAATCATAAGCACTTAATTTCACTGACCACTTGGCCATCCTACCTGGCATCTCTGGTTTCCTAAGCACATTTTTAACAGGATAATTTGTTTTAACATGTATCCTATGTGTCTCGAAATAATGTCTAAGCTTTGTCGATGCCATGACTAGAGCTAATATTAATTTTTCTAAATGAGAATACCTAGTTTCAGCATCTAACAAACTTTTATTACATAATAAACAGGATATTGCTGACCTTCATGGTCTTTTATAAGAACGGCACTTACAGCATTCCCTGATACAGCAAGGTATAGGGATAGTGGTTCACCATTTTCAGGCTTCATCAATAAAGGTGCGGTTGAGAAATATCATTTCAAATCCTGCAAGGCTGCTTCATGCTTCTCCCCCCATTCAAATCTTTTGTTCTTCTTCAGGATATCATAAAAATCTTTGCACTTCTCCGAGGATCTCGAGATAAACCTGTTTAAAGCTGCTACTCGGCCTGTCAATCTTTGTACATCCTTCATATTTGAGGGTGATTTTATATCCAGGATAGCTTTGATCTGCTCTGGGCTTGCTTCTATCCCCCTTTTTGTCACCATATATCCAAGAAACTTTCCTGCCCCCACTCCGAAATGGCATTTAGCAGGATTCAGCTTCATGTTGTATCGATCTAGGATATCAAATGCTCCCTTGATATCCTGGAGGTGATCCTCAGCCTTTTTAGATTTCACCACCATATCGTCGATATATACCTCCATGGTGTCCCCCAGTTTGTCTTTGAACATCATGTTTACCAATCTTTGGTATGTTGCACCTGCATTTTTCAAACCAAAAGGCATAGCTGTATAACAATAAATACCTGTTGGTGTCATGAAGGCAGTATCCTCCTGGTCAGAAGGCTCCATTTGGATCTGTTGAAATCCTGAGGATGCGTCCATGAAGGTCAGCATTTCATGCCCGGCAGTGGCATCTACCATTGCATCAATGTGGGGAAGAGGAAATGGGTCTTTAGGACAAGCTTTGTTCAAGTCTGTGTAGTCCACACAAACTCTCCATTTCCGATTTTTCTTCTGTACTACAACCACGTTTGCTAGCCACCTTGGGAACTTAACCTCTCTGATCATCCTGGACTTTAATAATCTCTCAACTTCCTCCTGGATAATCGTGTTCCGCTCAGGAGCAAACTTCCTTCTTTTTTGCTGCACAGGCTTGAATGATTTATCAATTCCAAGCTTGTGAGTGATAATATCTTTGGATATGCCTGTCATATCCTCATGCTTCCATGCAAACGTTGACATCCTGCATTTTAAAAAGTTAATTAATTGTTCTTCAATATCCTGAGGGATATTGGTCCCTACGAGCACCGAAATATCGGGGTTAACCTGGTCCAGGATAATTTTCTTCACATCCTGCTCTGGATCCTCCACGATATCATGGGCCCGCGTCTTTAATTGCTATGCTGCACTAGGTTTGGTTGAGGATTTCATCGAGGATGAGTAGCATTCTTTCGCCTCCTGCTGATCACTATCAACTTTGACAACTCCCCAAGGGGTAGGTATTTTGATGCATTGGTGATATGTTGATGGCACAACCTTCATATCGTGAATCCACGGTCTTCCAAGTATGATGTTATAGCAGGATAGAGAATCCATCACACAGAAACGTTGTATCGAGTTGACTCCTTCAACGTATACTGGTAACTTTATCTCTCCCACTGTGTTTCTAGCCTCTCCACTGAACCCAACAAGCACGGTAGACTTTGAAGTGATATCCATTGGAGATACATTCATTCTCTTCAGAGTTTCTAGTTGGATTATGTTGACGGAGCTGCCATTATCAACCAATATCCTGCGTACAAAATGGTTAGCCACATATAACGTTATTACCAGAGCATCATGGTGAGGATCCTGGACAGTATCCCTGTCATCAGCATCAAAAGTGATCACTTTGTCAGTTGTGAGGGTAGTCATCCTGACAGGTCTGTGTCCCCTTTCGGCCTTAGCTTCCTTTGCATGTCTCTTTGCTGCCGAATACGAAGTTCCACAAATGTCGGATCCTCCCGAAATGAAGTTGATTATCTTGGCATCCGCGGGAGGTGATGCTGCTCGCTCAGGATCCTTCTCAGTATCCTGACCCTTATTCTTCTTTCTCCCCAAGAGATCTTTTAGATATCCCTTGCTTAGAAGATAGCTTATTTCTTTCCTTAGAGCAATGCAATCCTCAGTCATATGTCCGAAATCTTCGTGGAAAGCACACCATTTTGACTTATCTTTCCAGTCAGCTTTCTGTTGACTCTTTCGAGGCCACCTAGCCTTGTCTCCTAGACCCTGCATGGCATACATCAATTCAGGAATGTTAACAGAAAAGCAATATTCAGACAACTCAGGATACTCTTCAGGATCCTCATCTTCGACAGCATTCACTTTCTTGTTTTCATTTCTACCATATGGCTTGGGCCAATATGACTTGAATGAGGATTCTGACTTCCTGTTAGTTGACTCATAAGTGTTAGATGAGTTCATCCTTTCTTGCATCTTCCTGTCATCTTCCAGGCGGATATATCTCAAAGCCCTGTGTAAGGTCCGCATTTCCGACTTTATAAAATTACCTACTAATGTAATTTAATAGACATCAAAAATACCAACTTTGTACATAACAAAGATTTTACAAAAATTGGGCATGACCCGTTCGAAACAGGAACATGCCCCCTGTTTTTAACTTGATTCACTAAGTAACATTCTACGAACCGTTTGATATAAAAACTACTAAAAACAAAGACAACAAGTTTTGCACATGTACGACTACTAACTAAGTTAGACAAAATAACAAGTCATGGACCAAAAGATGCGAATAAGCTAGCGGAAGCGTTCGGTATAACAAGACATGGACATGTGCTCGCTCAAATCTCCAGATCGCCTAAAGTGAGGATTTACCTACATTCAACAACAAGGTTTTAAAAGTTAGTCATCATACTTGTTAAACTATAACTCCTTCGTTTTAGTTCCATCCGTATATGAGCTTTCATCTTTCTTACGCATTCAACTACCCAAATACTTGGGTTTGGCTTAAACACTCTCAATGAGAGTTAAGCATACATATCCAACCCGTATAATCGGGTTATTTGCTTTCAACATAAATTCTTCTTTCTATCCGTATAACGGATTAAGCTTCTAGCATTTATCATAGCATTCAAAACCACCCGTTCAAAACGGATGGAAGCTTATTCTTGATCGACTTGTTCACTAGAACCGGTCGACTTGCATAGCTTATTATAACTCTCATAACAACCAAATCCGCAAGGGATTTGCTAGTTACTTACTAATCACCATAACATTTTGACAATAATTAATTATGATGTTATAACAAAATTATAAATAAGGTTTTTGTATGCAACGAAACATACCTCGATCCTGAGGGCCTTCCGACTTCTTAGAGCTTGAACCTTCTTCCTTTATGCCTATATCAACACATACATTCATTCGTTTAATACCCGAAATTTCTCTCTTTTATTTTCTAAATTACACATAGTTGTTCATTCAAGCATTTCATCAAACACTTGGCGGGTTTCTCATTTTCGGGACATTTACTCATCTAACTAACATATATTTCTAAGCTAATTACTTCAATCATTCAACAACAATCAATTAAGCTTTACTCCATATCATATTTTCTAGTGATTTCATATCATAAACAAGGTTATTCTTCAACAACACACACACACATACCAAAACTTGATCATTCTAACCCTAGTAACTTCTCATCAACTTGGGTCTTGGCTATTAACAATAAAATTGCTAGAAATCGGACATAATTCTAATCTTACGTCATAATCTTAACCGAATTTCATAAATTTCATAACATGCAATCAGATTTGATCAAGACCCATTTCCTACACTTTACTAAATCATAAAATTTAACTTACCAATTCGAAGAACAGATGTAGGAACCTAGAATTCGTTGTTTACACCTTCAATTTTCTCAAGATTTCACTTAATTCTTGTGAATTTGGTGAACTAGGGTTCATCCCCTTGTTCCCCCCTTGTTTGCTCGACTAGAACACCCACACACACGAATTGTGTGTGGGTTTTTGTCTTTTGTTATTTAGTAACCTAGCTTTTTGGGTATTTACAACTTTAGTCCCTAGATTTCATTTACTTATAAATTTTAAATACTATCCCATTTACTTTTACATTTTATCCTAAGTGAAATAAACATTTTTGGGGTGTTACAAGTCTACCCCCCTTAAAAGAGGTTTCGTCCTCGAAACCTTGCTCATTTCCACGGGACCAAAGTTCTTAACTGACCAGTCCCTCTACGTAACACAATTCTGAAATATATTCACATATCTTTAATTTCCGAATTCTAGCCTCATGTTAGCTCCTTAGTGGTGTTCATCAGTGCACGTTTATTCATTCATTTCATTCAAAATACATACCATGGCAAGAATGCACCCATATTTTGTAAAAAGGGTCTCATTCATGAACATACATAGCTATACATCCTATCGTTACTTTCTTAAATCAAGTATAATACTCATATACTTATAATTACACGTATGCTCCTACATACATACATACATACATACATACAAGCTTTATTACTTGAGCACCTACAATCCCCTCTAACACATACGTACGTACATTCATATATATACACTCCTACATCTATTTACATATACCCGAAAACATACTTGCAACATAACTACTAGTCTACTATTTCATACTCATCTTTCGTACTTAACTCGAGATTCGTCATTACACTACGTTTGTTACCGACCTGTACTATGCACATTTAATCCCATTTCTAGTTTCTTTAAAACCTTGGTTTGTTTGACCCATTTATAACAGGTCAATGCATGACCGCTCTCTAACATATCATTTTCATTCATTTGACCTGTTCGTGTCAGGTCATTTCATATTGGAGTACACATTGTACTTACTTCTAATCAGAGCATTCTTACAGCATGTCACTTCATCCTTCTTATATTTAACATCGATGGTTATCTTATTTCATTTCATTCTTTTGTTTAATTTGGTGTTTATTAACCCATAACTCCTTCACAAATTTCTTATTTGTATCAGCATTATACTGTACTTGGATCAAATAATATGACTTGTAAGACCAAAGCCTACATAATTGAGAAAGCTTACATAATTGAGAATTCATAGGGATCTTTGCATTTAATATAATAATAGCCCTAACTTTCATACAATGTATATAACACTTCAATACTTTAGATATGATAACATATTCGTCTCATAAAACCCTCACAAGGTTCTTAATTGGTTTAATTCGTAACATAACGTAACTTTACCCTTTCCGAGATCAACTTCAATTCCTCATGCATCCAATGTTCTCATACTTTCATTACTTTGCTTTCTCAACGGGAACACGTTTAATAACGTTAATACTCAAACGTATCCATATCGTATATTCGCACATGCTTTTACACGTGCATACGTACATACATTCATTCATACATATATACATATGTGTATACATTTATTCCTACCTTCATACGTACTTACATTCATTCATTCATACTTACATACATTCATACATTTTTGCATACATTCATACATACTTGCATACGTGCATATATTCATACATATATATATACATACTTACATACATTCCTGCACCTCTACGTACATGCGTACATTCATACACATCCCTCATACCTTCGTGGACGATAATTCTTTCTTCATGCATTCGTACATACATTCATGCCTACTTACGTACATATCCACATACGTTCATACATTGCTTCATCTTTACATATACACACACTCATGCATACATTCGTACTTATCTACATACGCACCTTCATACATACATACATTCCTACATCTTTACATACGTGTGTACAATCATACATAACCTCATACGTGCATACCTTACTACGTAACTTCACACATGCATATCTTTCATACATTACTTCATACTTGCATGCTTAAACGCGCATAACTTTGAACCGCTTACCCGATTAACCTCCCGTTTCTTCCTACATGACCAAAATTTGGTCCTCTTTCATATGGACTTGAAATCCTACGTCCAGATTAAGAAATTTTTTAACTTATAAGTTTTTGGCTTAATAATCCTTATGAATTATTCGACTCGTTTAATAAGATTTAAGCACTTTGCCCGAATCTCGCTTGTACTTTTCATGCCTCCTATTTTCACACTAAGACTTCTTTCGTTTTCCACCACAACTATATCCGTGGTGGATCTACCTTGCAAAAATCAAATATTCCACATTTTACCCTTCGGTTCGACAATTGGCGGATTTCCATCCTTACATATCAGTACTTTCGTAATATCATTAGTTTATGTGAGCATACACACGACTGTTCATTTTCTTTCTAATCATACATTAATCGACTTTCGTTAGTAGAATTTTCATATAATTGAGACGTTCATTAATAGTTATCTCATTTCAAATCCATACAACTAAACTATCATCCATCATAACACGTAATTCATCTAGTACGTAACACATTAACTTTCTACTTAAACAATTGTGTCTAATGACTATCTCATGATATCCCTTTACTGTTGACCTTCAGAAAGTCAACTGTCTCATTTACATACTTCAAACCTTCGGACATGTATCCATCTAAATATGGTAGGTCATAATAATAATACCATGCGTCTCTCATACTCGTATTGTACGACATGTACAATTTACGTGATCCTCTAAACAATACACATATACATTCACATACACGTATTTTCACATGCTAATGCTCCATGATTCTACAATTAGCAAATTTCATTCGAAATAACTATATAACATAATTTCAACATATACTTTACTAGTTAGCTCATATGATTCACATTTAGCACCTATTCGCCTCTTAATCATACTAAATCAAATCATTAAATACACATAAGCATCACTCCATTCATGTACAAGGTACAAGCCTCAAATGCATAATTCTATCAAAGCATACATTCATCCGAATTTTTATACGAATTCCAACTCCACTTTATGCATTCATCATTCATTTCATGTCATCCATTCATTACATTCTACTTTTTATAAATTTTACTTTATCGTCGACGATCTACATGATCTTGTTATATCTTCTTATAACTTGACAGGAACACAAAACGGGCATTTCTGAGAAGTATGGGAACTTAAATCATAATTTACAAGCTTCAGTACATCATAGTTCATTAATCCGTATTTACTTCATTCACATTCTCATATTTTAGACTTTACTCACTTTTTAAACTTTCAGCATTCATTCGTGTCATTCGACACTTTACTTTTGACCTTTACAAATTTCTTTCCATCGTAACCACTAATTGTGGTTACATATATCATGTTAGGTCTTACATGGACCCTAAATAAACGTTGAAGTGGCTTTCGGAAAGTACTTTTGGCTAAAACATGAAAAACATAAAAATCTGGCGGACCAGCTTAACACAACATCATGTGTCCATTTAATACAAATCATATGCTTTCCATATAACACATACTTCGACCTTTGTTTACTACACTTGTAATCGTGCAATTCAAAATCTTGATCATCTAAGGCTCATTATTCAACTTATGTTATTCACATCATTACCTTTAATTCTTTATGAATCCTTTTTCGTTGTGATCACGGATTGTGATCATAAGTATCTTATCCTTATGATTATAAGGATCTTATATCATGATCTAAATGTCTTTTAGATCATACAAAAATCCTAATCATGAAAAACAAGCAAAACAACAAATTTCAGCAGATCGCACTTCTAACAGCCGTCGGCGACGGCTTTAACTTCCGTCGGCGACGGGTCCTAAAAAGTGACCGTCGCCCATTTGGTCCGTAGACAGCGAGTTAGTGCGTCGGATCAATGGGGGGGGCGTCGGTGACGGCATGGAAGCCCGTCGGCAACGGCCCTTCCTTCGTTAAAGTGCTGAAAAATTTTGCCCAGACACAGATGTGTTGATTTTCTGAGTACAATGTCACACAGCTGTGTCAGCTTTGCTATACACCCTGATCTCAGCAACAAGCATCAATGGTCCACACAGCTGTGTTACTTAACGACACACCTGTGTGCGACGCCAGATCAGATAAAACCCAATGTTTAACTCCCATTTTTACTATTTCGCATACTTAACTTAAATATTAATCATAAACACACTATACATACTCGTGTTTAACAAGAACTTAAAGTTTTACCTCATTGGCGATCTCGGAGCGAGCACACTTTTGCACGAGCCATCGGTTTGAGTTCGAGCACTATGACTCTTGCCCGAATCCCTCAAACCTTGGCTCTGATACCAACTTGTAAGGTCCGCATTTCCGACTTTATAAAATTACCTACTAATGTAATTTAATAGACATCAAAAATACCAACTTTGTACATAACAAAGATTTTACAAAAATTGGGCATGACCCGTTCGAAACAGGAACATGCCCCCTGTTTTTAACTTGATTCACTAAGTAACATTCTACGAACCGTTTGATATAAAAACTACTAAAAACAAAGACAACAAGTTTTGCACATGTACGACTACTAACTAAGTTAGACAAAATAACAAGTCATGGACCAAAAGATGCGAATAAGCTAGTGGAAGCGTTCGGTATAACAAGACATGGACATGTGCTCGCTCAAATCTCCAGATCGCCTAAAGTGAGGATTTACCTACATTCAACAACAAGGTTTTAAAAGTTAGTCATCATACTTGTTAAACTATAACTCCTTCGTTTTAGTTCCATCCGTATATGAGCTTTCATCTTTCTTACGCATTCGACTACCCAAATACTTGGGTTTGGCATAAACACTCTCAATGAGAGTTAAGCATACATATCCAACCCGTATAATCGGGTTATTTGCTTTCAACATAAATTCTTCTTTCTATCCGTATAACGGATTAAGCTTCTAGCATTTATCATAGCATTCAAAACCACCCATTCAAAACGGATGGAAGCTTATTCTTGATCGACTTGTTCACTAGAACCGGTCGACTTGCATAGCTTATTATAACTCTCATAACAACCAAATCCGCAATGGATTTGCTAGTTACTTACTAATCACCATAACATTTTGACAATAATTAATTATGATGTTATAACAAAATTATAAATAAGGTTTTTGTATGCAACGAAACATACCTCGATCCTGAGGGCCTTCCGACTTCTTAGAGCTTGAACCTTCTTCCTTTATGCCTATATCAACACATACATTCATTCGTTTAATACCCGAAATTTCTCTCTTTTATTTTCTAAATTACACATAGTTGTTCATTCAAGCATTTCATCAAACACTTGGCGGGTTTCTCATTTTCGGGACATTTACTCATCTAACTAACATATATTTCTAAGCTAATTACTTCAATCATTCAACAACAATCAATTAAGCTTTACTCCATATCATATTTTCTAGTGATTTCATATCATAAACAAGGTTATTCTTCAACAACATACACACATATACCAAAACTTGATCATTCTAACCCTAGTAACTTCTCATCAACTTGGGTCTTGGCTATTAACAATAAAATTGCTAGAAATCGGAAATAATTCTAATCTTACGTCATAATCTTAACCGAATTTCATAAATTTCATAACATGCAATCAGATTTGATCAAGACCCATTTCCTACACTTTACTAAATCATAAAATTTAACTTACCAATTCGAAGAACAGATGTAGGAACCTAGAATTCGTTGTTTACACCTTCAATTTTCTCAAGATTTCACTTAATTCTTGTGAATTTGGTGAACTAGGGTTCATCCCCTTGTTCCCCCCTTGTTTGCTCGACTAGAACACCCACACACACGAATTGTGTGTGGGTTTTTGTCTTTTGTTATTTAGTAACCTAGATTTTTGGGTATTTACAACTTTAGTCCCTAGATTTCATTTACTTATAAATTTTAAATACTATCCCATTTACTTTTACATTTTATCCTAAGTGAAATAAACATTTTTGGGGTGTTACACCCTGTTACGAGCTTCGTCGAGATTCCTGCAGGGATTCATTACAAGATCCTGATAAAACTGAGAATCCTTTTGTAATCCCATCTTAAAAGCTTACACAGCTGTTGCAACATCAAGATGTGGGATATCCAAGGATTCTCGACTGAATTTGTTCACATAATCCCTCAAGGATTCCTGAGGCCCTTGAGTTTTCCTGTAAAGATCACTGGTTAGTTTCTCAAAACTCCGACTACAAGAAAATTGACTGTTAAATAAATTAACCAAATGAGCAAACGAAGTAATTGAGTGAGGAGGAACGTTTAACAGCCATTTTAAGGCTGATCCTGTTAGAGTAGAACCAAATCCCTTGCACAAGCACGCTTCCTTGAGCTCCGGAGGGATAGGGTTAATCTCCATTCTTTCCCTATACTGAGCAATATGCTCTTCGGGATCCGTACTCCCATCATAAAGCTTCATGTTGGGGGTTTGGAATCTCTTTGGGATCTCAGCATCACAGATAGGATATGCAAAACAAGATATCTTGTGGCTGTCCTGGGACACTTCCGGGATCGGCTGGATCACCCCTGGTACACTAGATATCATGTCCTTCAACTTCTGAAGTTCCCTAGTAAGTGCTGATGTTACACCTGTATCCTGCAAAGATCCACTATTGTTAGTAGCATGAGTATTATTATTATTTGACACGTTACCCGTTGGAGGATTTTGCCCATATCCTGAAGCATATCCTGAGCTCCTCATGGTTGACATCCTGACCGAGAAGGGTATTTCAGGAGTATGATTCTGAGGAAGGCTGGGCACAATATTCCCCCTATTATCCTCAGTAAACACCGCTGAACTGAAGTTCAAAGTTCTAGGGTGTAATGGAGTGACAATATCCTCAGCAGATCTGCTCGAGCCAGACTTCAGGAGTTGTATTTCCCTTAAAAGCATTTGGTTCGTTTCCTGTTGCTGCCTCATTTGTTCCTGCACACTTGCAAATAAGGTTAAAATTTCGTCGTTAGAAGCTAAAACAGGAGCAGATTCCTGAACACTGCGGGTAGGGATAATATCCTGAGGTCGTGAAGAGGCTGGCATCCTTGGAGGAGGTGGTGGAAGCACCGAACCGGTAGTAGCAGAAGTCATAGCAGACACAGTAGAGGAACTCATGTTTGATCTTGAGGCCATTATGGACAATGTGGCAAAAAGTTTTGAAAATAGAAAGCCGATTAGCGATTTCGCAAAAAAATTTAGTAAAGAGAGCACCACTTGCCCCACGGTGGGCGCCAAATTGTTTTGGTCAAAAATTACCGAAGCAATTTAGTGATCAAATTAGTAAAGTGAGGTAGTGTGCTAGAAAGTGTGTTGAAAATATGCTTGTTAAGTTATTTAGAAAATCAGTATTCAGGATACGGCTCAGGATATAGAGCTGTATCTATGATCAAACAATGAGCAAAAGTAAAGTAAACGACACGAGATGTACGAGGAAAGCCCTTGATCAATCTAGATCGTCGGCATAAAACCTCGGGAGCTGACAATCGCAGCTGCCTTGTTCCTCTTATTACTTCAAACGTCAGGATACGGTGCTGGATGTGGTGCGGATCGACTATGTGTTACAATGAAATTTGAATACAAGTGTGGTGTTTGCAATGAGCTAGAGAGTGAAAGTGTTCGAGAGTGTTAGTGAAAATTGTGTGCCCTAAACTGATCCGCCCCCATCTATTTATAGTAAAGATAATGTAACAAACTATCCTAAACTTCCGGGATCCACCGAATATTCCTTAATCGAACGTTGTAGACCTGGTCTTTCGGGTTCAACGTCTCTCCTTCAACAAACACGTCCGAGTCTTGAGGAGAAGAAGTCCACTTGACCGTTAGCAAGTCTCAGCTTTTAACCTGCACGTGGTTAATTCAATAAATCTCAGGATATCGCCCAAGATGTTAGCAATATCCTCTTCCAGCATCCTGGTCACAAATAAACAAATAAAGGCAGGATATTGGTCAGGATATGTATGCTTAGAAAATGAGCCATAACAACTATGTACTTGCGAATTTTATATGTATACATATATCATATTTATACTTGTACTTGTACATTCTGTCATTGGTATTTATGTACGTATTTTTATAGTTGTTCAATTCTTAAGTTCCATATGCTACACTTAGAGAATTTTTCCACTTTACACTTTCCAGAATTTTAATGTATCAAATATATATATCGTCGAGTCTAAAATTATATTATTTTTAGTGTTTCGTCGCAGTAAACATATATATATATATATACACACACACACGTATAGGAGAAACTTCCTTTAGAAACCACCCTTTATTGCGAGAACCACGAGAACCAATGTAAACACAATCAAAAATATCTAAATAACACAAAAAAAAAAATTTTAATATTTTTAGCTAAGAATCGCTAATTTTCGTTACCAAAATTGTTTTTAAATATTTTTTTTTGCTACTAAAAGTAGCGATTTTTAGCTAAAAAATATTGAATTTTTTTTTTGTGTGTTTTAGATTTTTTTAGGTTTTTTTGGGGTTTAGTTTTTAGCATTTTAGCTTGGGTTGGGGGGGTTGGGTTTTTTTAGGTTTTTTTTTTAGGGGGGGGGGGGGTGGGGGTTTAGTTTTTAGCATTTAGCTTGGGGGGATGGGGGTTAGGTTTTTTTTTTAGTGGGGGTGGGGGGTTTAGGTTTTTTGAGGAGGTTAGGTTTTTTAAGGTTTTTTTGGTGTGTTCACATTGGTTCTTACAATAAAGGTGGTTCTCAAATGAAAACCACTAGTTATTGTGAAAACTCGAAAACTAATTAAAAAGCCAAAAAAACATAACTAAATTTTTTTTTTTTTTTGCATACCAATTTTCGCCATTTTTTATATATAAAAAAATTTCAAAAAAAAAATTGTAGTGCGCATATGTAATACTACACATGTGTATGTGTACTACACATGTGTATTATTACACATGTGTACTACAATTTTTTTTTAATTTTTTATAAAAAAAACCTGCGATTTTTATTAAAAAATTAAAAAAAAAATTGTGTGTTTTTTAGGCTTTTTTTAGTCAGTTTTCGAGTTTTCAAAATAAAAGTGGTTTTCATTTGAACCATCCCCATATACATATATATATAGGAGAAGGATCCGTTAGGAACCACCCTTTATTGCGAGAACCGCGAGAACCAGTGTGAACACAAACAGTAATACCTTAAAAAATCTAAAAAACACCAAAAAAAAAATTACTATTTTTTTTTGGAAAAATCGCTATATTTCGTTTATAATAAACAAAAAATTTCAAAAAAAAATTGAGTAACAGTTATCCATGCACATGTGCATTTGTATCATTTCTTTGACAAATTCCGTAATTCATTACAAATATTAGACAATTGCACTTTCATTTACACTACCACGTGTAATACACTACTTTTTACGTTAACAATATTAGAAATGCATATGTGCGTCTATATGTATCAACATGAAATAAAGTGTGTTGGTACACTACTTTCTCTTTCATCTATCATTCCATCCATAATACACAAACATGCACATGTGCATTTTTGTCATTTCTTTGACAAATTCCGTAATTCATTACAAATATTAGACAATTGCACTTTCATTTACACTACCATATGTAATACACTACTTTTTACATTACCAATATTAGAAATGCACATGTGCATCTATATGTATCAACATGAAATAAGGTGTTTTGGTACACTACTTTGAATACACTTTCCCTTTCATCTATCATACAATCCATAATACACTACCATTACCTTCTACCATCCATCATACAATATCATTACCTCCTACCATCCATAATACAATACCATTACCAATATTTTCACTTTATTACATATATATCAACACCATTTATACCATCCAATCAACATATTACATCATAAATTGACAACTATAACCAAACCATCAACCACTAGATATAACTAACCAAAAAACATGTATATGGGCCTACTTATCCATTCAAAATCACAAACTTTTTGTACCAAAACACGTTATATCATGGTTATACATAATGATGCACATGTGCATTTTGAATATTGGTAATGTAAAAAGTAGTGTTGTGACAACCTGTACTCTCGTTGTCGAGAAAAGGGTATTTTGGTGACGCGCACATCTATTAATTTCGGTATTATTATTATTATTATTATTATTATTATTATTATTATTATTATTATTATTATTATTATTATTATTATTTCTTTTATTATTCTTTTCGAAAATAATAATAAACCGCGATGAGAGTTTTAAACACTTACGCATCTAGTTAATTGTCATCGGGCCTGTTCATTTTAGCTAGACACGTTGTTGGATCGTTGTATGACCTAACTGAGTCGTTCAGAAGATTTTTACATCCAGTTTAAAGGCGGAATCAGTAAACTGAACACTAACACAGCTTGTAATCTTTAATCTGTTGCTTATATTGATAATAACAATGTTTACAACCTGACAGAAAACCGGCAGCACTTCGTTACACTTTCAGAAGTCACGTCCCAAATGAAATGACAAGTGCACTATATATAGAGGTAGGATTTCGCTTGAAGGCAACCTGAACTAGTTCAAGCAAAATCTGTTATGTGAATTTCGCTTGAACTTGTCACAAGTTCATTTCAAGCGAAATCTTCACTTAAACCTCATTTTTCAGTTTCTTGAACCTCGTGCACTGAATATCCTATTCTATCCTATTCCATAATACAAGACGAAGTCAATAGACGTAATGCACTAACAGACTCCCCCTCGGATATTGACGAAGTCTTCAGTGACTATTCTTCAATATGACACATCTTCAGTCTTGATCATTCTGCATCCTCACTTAGATTGTAACATTGTAAGCATCTTTCAATCTTTATCTTCTCCATCAGCTCCAAGCTCCCCCTTTCATCAAGCTTCCGTGCTTTGGGATCGACACCTAGCTTTCCTTCTACAAGCTTCTCTTTGCTTCAAGCTTGTCTTCAGACTCCCCCTTAAACTCTGCTTTTGGGATCGTAGTCTGGACTATCTGCAATTTCTCAAACATTTATGAGTAACAGCATTTTGAATTCTCAATCAAATTCTCTAATCCACTTCCCATATCAACAAAATTTATAGATTTGGCAATATTAAAGAATCCAACTCCCTCACAGTTAATCATCCAAGTTCAAGCTAATGACCTTGGAGATATCACAAACTGTTTTTGAAAATTTTTGACTTTAATTCAAGTTTCAAATTAATGAACTTGTTTTATTTTCAGAAACACAATCAGCTTACTTAGATTTTGAAACCCAGCATTTCAGATATCGGTTGTCGAAAATAAAATGAAATCAAAATCTTTTTGTATTTTCTGGAAATATAAAGCAGTAAAGAAATATGTACAAACATATTTACAGACAATATTTTTGTTTGAGTATGCGTCAGAGGATCATATCAGTTTTTGACAAGTCACAAGTTCCGTTGAGCTTAATTTCACAGTAAGAATTAAACAATTCACTTAGATTGTCGATATACTGATCCACTTAAATTTTCATACAAACTTCAACTGATTCAGGATACGAATTAGATGTCTTAAGAACTTAAACTCATTCATGTGTCCCACCTCTTGAATATACTCTCGTATCCAGAATCCCAATAATCAGTCTTACAGGTGAGTATACTACAATGATATCTGTAAATAAATTAGGTATGCGAGGGCCGAGGGATCTCAGATCGATACTTCCGTATACGCGGAGAGATATCAGCTTCGACTTAACGGTATGTCCCCTTTAGAGGATCTTTTAGCTACAACAGCAGCGACTATCAATTTTATTGTTTCATCAGCATGCTGAGGGTTTAATGCTATGTTTCAAGCATTGCAGAAAGTATTATTCGAGGACTAGGTCAGAACTACCGTTCAGCAGAAGTCCCAGAATAATACCCCATATATCACTGAGTATAAAGACCTAGTATATCAGATTATGAGACCTTTCAAACGAGATTTCAGGGGTTACCTATATATCCAAGTAGTGTTCCCCACGAAATAAGTAAGTTTGAATTTAGGTTTATATCCCGAAAAAGTTTACTAAATGTATAAAAACCTATCGACATATCCACGGTGAGATCGTTTAACACATTTAAACTTTCCAATTCTTTAGCATACTGTAATTGTCTACTGATGTACTATCATTTCCTCTCTTTACACAAAAACTCAATTTTTGAATTTTATCATGTTTTTGACTTTTTCAAATTTTCAAATGTTTTTGTATTTTCTGACAATATTACTCCCCCTAAAATGCAAAGTCATATAAAGAAAATTTGACAACCAACACTGATAGCTTTGTCTCGCCATCCATTTTCTGCTTCAAATGCTCTGATTTGCAGAAAATATAACGTACCCCCATGATTTACAACACATTGATATTTACAATTTGAAAACCGTTTTTCAATCTGGTGAAAGTAATCATGTTTGTTCAGCCGTGAGGGTTTCGGCATATTCAATCAACACATATTTTTGTATTTTTCTATTTTTGACAAAAAATTAAAAACAAACATATTTTTTGTTTTTCAAAATTTTCAATTTTTAGGATTTTTGAAATATTGTTTATTTATTTACAGAAAACATATAAACTTCCTGTTTCAACCAACACAGGATTCAGCAGCCTCCTCTCCTTGTTGTGCCAGGCTGCTCCAAGTTCCAATTTTACAATCTTCAGAATTGTTGAGCACCTGCACATTCAACTAACTGAATTACTTGAACAATTTAGCCCAGGTCTGTTGAACCTTAGGCATTTCAACACAATAATTTTCATTCAATGCTGGAAATTCTTTATCATTTTTCACAAAAACTTTCTCAATTTTAATTTCAACTTTCTCATCTTTTACCAAATCAACATGTTTCTTAACACTCCATGTTTGACCTTTTGGTGTTCCTCGTTTGTAAAAATGTGAATCTTTTTGAACAGTTTGATTTTGAACAACAACTTTTGGTTTCCAAAACTCTTGAGGTTTTGTCATATCAACTGTGGTTTTCCAACTCTGTGTTGTTCTAAATCTGGGTGTGTGAGAATTCCAGATCTGTCTAGAATCGAACCTATTCTGGTTTGATTTCCAATTTTGATTTGAAGCAAACTTGTTTGTATTGTACCTCCAAGTTTGTTTCGAATCAAATCTGGTTGATCTTTTTCTCACATTCTCAGATTTTTGTTTCTCAGCATCAATCTTCTTTTGATCAACATCCACGGGTTTTAGATTAGGACACTTGCGTGCAAGATGTCCTTTTTGATCACATTTGAAACATGTTCTCATGGACACATCTTTGACCTGTGGTTGTTGCTTTTTCTTTTGAGCAAAGAATTCATCATTAGACTGTCTCATTTTGAGTTCTTTTTCTTTTTCTAAACTGCCTCCTTGAACAAAACTCATTTTTGCTTGAAAATTTGGCGTCTCGTTTTTGTTCCGATGTTGTTTCTTCTTATAACCCAACCCAGCCTTCATGTTCTTCTTTTTGAAACCAGATTTGTTATACGAACCTCTATAACTCTTACCGACAAACTTTGAAATTTTAGACTTCTCAATCTCAACCATTTTGAAAACTTTATCAACTTTTTCTGAAATCACATTCTGAATCGGGAATACAACATCTAAGAACAATTTGTCTGATCCAATCATGGTATAAACCAATCCTTTTGAATCATCATTCAAATTTTTCTCGGATTTTGTGTTTTTCAGATATCTATCATGAAGATTTCCTTCATCTTCATCCTGTGATTCAGATTTACCTGTATCAACCGACTCTTCTTTCAACACACTTTCAACGACTTTACCTACCACCTCTGAATCATGAGAATCATCAGATTTGGAATAGGTTATGTCAATGTTGTCTGGCAATTGGTCTACCATGTTGAAAGCTTTTTCGACTTTTTCCTCATCATAAAATGCAAATTTTCCCGGTGGTGGAACTTGATGAAACTCTGAACCAATACCTTTCTTGTTCTGCTCAGACTCACCCTCACCCGGTTTTATATTGAAAATTCGTTCAAGCACATATGACGACACATGGTAACTCTTTAACTTGTTGTTATCCTGTTCTAAATCAGTAATATGTCGCTTCAACTTAGCAACATCCTCAATATAGGAATTAACAACATCTTGTTTTATAGCATACATTCGTTTAAGTTCTTTGGTTGTTTTAGACAGATAATTCATTCTTGATTGAGCATATTTCATTTCGTCTTTCACTTTTTCATATGACTCTTTTGTAATGTGATATGATAATTTCATTGAGTCATATTCCTTCTTCATTTCTTGACAAGCAATTTCTTTTTGTTCACATTCATTTGTCATTTTCAAAACATTTTCTTTCAAAACTTCATTTTCTTTCTCTAAATTGTTACATTTTTCTGAAAGTTTTTCATCATTTTCTTTAAAACCCTTTTCTTTTTCTAGCATTTCTTTGCATTTTTCTTTGAAAATCTTTTCAATTTTTGTGAACTCAAGATCTCTTGTTCTAAATTGCTCATCTTTTTCAGTACAAGCTCTGCACGGTTCCATGCATTTCTTGCACTGATCAATCAGTTTCAAGTTTTCAGAATCAGAATTTACCTCAGTGATTGGCACTTCGGTGTTTTCAGCAGTTTTTGTCTGCATCTGATCAACATCATCTTGCTTCTTGTCTGTAACACTGACTTCATCACCAACATTACCAGCTTCCTCATTCTCATTCTTTTCTTCTTTCTGCACCTCTTCTTTAATCTGCTGTTTTTCAGTCACAGCTTCCTCTTTAACCTCTTCAGCAGTTTTCTTCAGATTGTTCACCATTTCTTCAACATTCTTCTTCATTCTCTCTTCGTCCCTTTTTCTTAGACATGATAACATGGCATATCTGATATCCTTTTCATATCTCTTAGCGTATGTGTCATCTTTCAATACTCTTCTATAGTATTCAGCTCTTAACGGGACTGTGAGAAGAACATCATCGAAGATTATGTCTTTCTTGGGAACAACCGGTTCTCCTTCTCTGTTATAGTAGCATTCTCTCTTTTTATCCCATCTTTTGCTACCGACAGCCATCTCATACTCCTCCTGCATATCATCCATTCTGTTGTAGACCACATTTCTTTCTCTGTAAGTCTTCTCACTCAAGATTTGTTCTCGAGTTTTCTCTTTGATCTCAACATTCTCTTCATGGATTTCAGAAGTATCTTTATCTTTGTTTTCATCTTGAATCTCAGTAACAAGAGCATAATGTTTATTTAATTCTTCCTGTTTGGCTTCAGCTTTGAACCGTTCATCAACAATGTCATCTATTGGAAGAACCTCACTCCAATCATATCCTTCATCCTCGTAAATTACAGCATAAGCTCTTGATTTTTCTTTCGGTTTATCTACAATCAACTTTGGCTCTTCTCTGCTTCTATGGTAGATCGCCTTTCGATAATAGTCATCGTTGAATGGATGTTCATTTCCACCAACTGCAAAATTAGTGCATTCTCTCTTGAAATGACCTTTCTGCTTGCATTTGAAGCAGGTCACTTTGGATTTGTCGAATCCAAGTTTTGTTGAAGCACCTCCAAGCGATTGTTTTCCAGTAATCTCCATATACCTCTGAGCTCTTCGAATACAACTAGCTAAACACCAACGGATGTCAATGAGCTCCATCTCTTCCGGATCAATCTGGTCATAGTCTTCTTTGGTCAATTCGGAGTTTCCAATTTTGCCAGCTACTAGACCTTCATATGACTCCAGAACAGATGCAAGAAAACTCATTTGCTGCTTAGCTGCATTTATGCTCATTGCAGGAGAATTCTTCAGTTTAAGAGCAATGTTGCACAGAATTTCTTCAGAATCATCAGAATTTGTCTTTGAAGATGAATGATATCCAGAATGATGACTTGTTGACGTTGTTGTTGGTTCTTTCATCTTTTCACCACTAAATGTTGTTTTTGGTGAACCAATGCCTTTATCGGAAAACACACTGCCTTTGTAATACAAGCCAACGTTCTGTTGATGTGAAGAATCAGTCATCTTGTTTTGCTTTTGTAGCTCCAGATCATGACTTTCAATCTTTTCAAACAAAACATCAAGAGTAATATTATCATATGAAGCATCATTTTTTAAGATAAATACAAACGTTTGCCACTGATCAGCTCGTGGTAACGCTTCAATCACTTTATCAATAAGTTCCTCTTTTGTTTTCTCAATTTTAAAACGTTCAAGTTCGATTTTAAGATGACAGAATCTCTTAATCATTTGCCTCACCGACTCTCCTTTTATGTTATCAAACAGATCAAATTCTTTCTTTAATAAAGCTATTTTGTTTTTTCTAATCTGTTTTCCCCCCTCAGCTTTAAGTTGTAAAGCTTCCCAGACAGACTTAGATGACCCATTATGATTTAGCAGTGCAAAGATGTCATTTCTGATTGCTGACTGGATCAATGCTATCATTCTCTGTTCAGCTCCAAATTCAGCTTTATCTTCTCTAGTAAACTTCTTGAATACAAGATCTTCGCCTTTATCATCTTTTGGTTTTTCATATCCATACTCCAGGCAGAACCAGCTTTCATGAGCATATGCTTTAGCCCAGTTAATAAACCGTTCCTTCCACCATGTATAATCATCAATGCTATCCAAAGTTGGAGGCTTTGAATTTGTTCAGTAGAAGTTATCATGCTTGATGTTTTCATTGAGCGCCTTCGTGATGGTTTTTGGTGTAACATTTGTAGCCTCAGACGATTCGGTTGCGAACGCGTTGTAAAACGTGTTGAAGAATTCCTCAGCCATAATGCAAACCTGGAATAGACAAACAAACAAATACACTCAGTATACACAATATCAAATATCTTAAACTAGACTGCCACTCAGTTGACGTGAAATGATCTTAACAAGAAATTTCACTTTTCAAGCGGAAAAGGAAATTCAAGTGAAATCACACAATTGCACTTCAAGCGAAATCTTATCAAAGTATTTCAAGCGAAATACAGCAATCCAATTTCGCTTCAACTAGTTCAATCGAAATCTATGTCCAGTTCTGGTTCAAGCGAAAACCACAAGATCAGTTTCGCTTCAACTGATTCAAGCGAAATCCAAGATAACAAGTCCAGTAGATTCAAGCGAAAACTCTCAACACTATTTCGCTTCAAATGTTCAAGCGAAATAGTCCAAAAGCAAGTCAAATTGTCTGATTTTGAAGCGAAATCAACTATAACCTACGAACTCTTTCAAGCGAAAACCTATTTTAGGTCATTTTTAACATGTTTTAATCAGAATTTTAGTCCGAAACTTTGTAGGCTTTGTTAAAACTCTGTTATACACGATATACTCAAAAATCAGACCATTTGAACCGTAGGAAATAGTTCAAATCGAAAAAGTATGAGAGTAATTGAGTAGAAACGAGAGAAATCGATAGAATCAAGCTGTAGTAGTATGAACTCCTCGTCCTGTGCTCTGATACCACTTGTTGGATCGTTGTATGACCTAACTGAGTCGTTCAGAAGAATTTTACATCCAGTTTAAAGGCGGAATCAGTAAACTGAACACTAACACAGCTTGTAATCTTTAATCTGTTGCTTGTATTGATAATAACAATGTTTACAACCTGACAGAAAACCGGCAGCACTTCGTTACACTTTCAGAAGTCACGTCCCAAATGAAATGACAAGTGCACTATATATAGAGGTAGGATTTCGCTTGAAGGCAACCTGAACTAGTTCAAGCGAAATCTGTTATGTGAATTTCGCTTGAACTTGTCACAAGTTCATTTCAAGCGAAATCTTCACTTAAACCTTATTTTTCAGTTTCTTGAACCTCGTGCACTGAATATCCTATTCTATCCTATTCCATAATACAAGACGAAGTCAATAGACGTAATGCACTAACACACGTTAAGTATTATGGATCCACACTTACACTTGGGCTAGGCCCAACCCCACTCCCTAAACCTAAAAAGTAAAAACCCTACCCTTTTTATATTTATCTAAACACCCCATCCCCCCCCCCCTCATAATTTAAAAACTTCAAAACCCTTAATCCCTTTGCAAAAATTGCAGCCACACACCATCTCTAACCGTGCCCCCTTTTCCCTCTCTCGTTTCTGACCAGGGACCGGCACAGGTCCGGAGACGGGCTTCCGGAGTCCCTTGTTCTCTCACAGCTCACACCACACGCACACTACTCCTCAGTTATACCCCCCCCCCCCAACACGATGAATGACTGATCACCACCACTGCCGTCTGTGGTGGCGTCGTAGCAAGGGAGAGACGACGAGACGGAGTTACCGGGAGGAGAGAGAGAAGTGAGAGTCGACAAGAGAACCGCCACACACGGCGGCGGCAGGGCTGCTCTGGCCGACGAGTTCACGGAGATGATGTGTGTTGATGATCAGATAATGATGAGGATGATGAGAGTCTTAACGGTGGTGGATGGTGTACATCAACGGCACCAGTTAGACGAACCGGCGACGGTGGCGGTGATGGAAATGTTCGTCTCGGGTCAGGTCAGTCGTGAGTTCGAGAGTTCTGAGTCAACTTTGGGTTGTTTTCATTTCGGGTTCAGCTCTGGTTCGGGTTTCATTTCGTGTTTCGGCTCAGCAGGTTTGGAGGTTTCGGATCTAGTCTGGCTCAGTCTCGGGTCGCACACACTACCACCTGCTCTTCACCTTTTGGTTAGTGTTATGTTTGAATATTATTGTGTCATAAATCTTGAGTGCACTAGTTTCTTTTTAGTTGTTAAAAATATGGAAGTTGATCAGTAGTGTTTGTTAATGTTTATTTAAAGTTCTTGTGCTTGTTGAATTGAGTTGTCGGTCTGTCAAAATTGAAGAATAGGATGAGACATGGTTGTTTATTTTAAATACAATTTGGTGATAAACATATGTGGCTGTTGTGATCCTCGACTTTGTATATGCTTGTTAATTCTTGGTGTGAAATAAAGTATGTTGTGGAAGCATGTGCTAAACGATTTGCAATAATGATCTTACATCCTCTATATGATGTTTATGTTTGGATAACGATAGACTGAAATGATAGGCAACTCTAATATATTGGTGTTGAAATATTGTGTTAGATCTGTTTTGAATAAAGGATGAAAATCTTGATGAACTGTTGAATGTTCTAAAGATATTTGAAATAATATGTCGTTGATCTGAATTGTGGGTGCACGATACATGAAAACATGTTATTGAAATGTGATTGGATAGTACATGGTTATGAAATCAGATTTGGATAGTAATATTTTGTGTATTCTAGAAAGATACCATCAGCTGGGATGCGAGTCGAGACCATCCCGGTTGCGACTCGAGATCATCAAAGTTGACAACTCGAGACCAGAGCATGCACTTCAGGAAGTCGAGACCAGCGTGATTACGACTCGAGGTCGGACTCGAGATCTCATAGGTTGCGACTCAAAAGTGCACTACTCGAGACCTTCTGCATGCGACTCGAAACCACTTGGTTGCGACTCGAGTCTTCATGATCTCGAGTCGAGACTACCCGGTTTCGACCGGACTACATAAATTCATTATTGGGCCGCACTACGTGATGTTATGTTTTGGGTTGTGTGCGACTGTTGTTGTCTAACTGTTACTGTTTAACTGCCCACATGCTAGGATAGGCCCAATACAGTATATGCTAGTATAACATGCATGCTATGTGTTAGATTACGTGTAGGATTATACGTGACACTACTTGCATACGAACCTAATGAATATTAATAACCATAATAGGGTATGTTTGGCCAACATAACACGAGTAAATTAACTACCGAGCAAAGCAAAGGTGAGTTCACTACTTTTACTTAAAGCATGCGTTCCCGGTGGTTGGGAAACGGAACGAAACACTTTTCCTGGTTTGGGATTGATTACTATCTCCTTGTGCGGGATACAGTATTTCTATCTCCTTGTGTGGGATACGGGTAACAACGCTATCTCCTTGTGAGGGATACAAAACTATTTTTCTCCTCTTATGCGGGACTCTTAGTTAATTACTGTTTATACGAAATGCAACGAGCAACACTAAACGAAATTCTATCACTCAAGTCCCTACCATTTAATACTGATTAGTCGCCGGGGCCAGGCGAACGGGTTATTAGTTGATAGCGCTATTTAGGTTCGACCAGCGTCACACCGACCCTTGTTACTGGGAACGGGCGTGAACTAATAGACTCAGGCAAACCGTCAATGATGATAGAACATTGACAAACGGGGCACTGCGGAAACGTACGGTTAAGTAAGTATTCGGTATTGGAAAAATAGTTTAGTCGCTCACTTATGGGGTAGCTCCCCATGGCATGTGTAAACGGATAAATTAACTTGTTAAAATAAGTTTTTGGAATTAAAAACTGGAAAACTACAAACACGTGAACTTGCCAACGTTATGTTGACACTCTACTGCATGCTTTGCAGGTTGCTCGGCACAACTTTGGACGGACGTTGCAATCGGATGGAGTGCATGGTTCGTAAGTTTCATATGAACAACTTGTGGTTTTAAATTACGATGTGTTCTTCTCTCCTTTCCGCTGCAAACTCAAACTATGTTTTGGAAAATTTAAAATTGGTCGCTAATTATACCATTATTTGTAATAATAACTAAACGGTTCAAAATAATTAGTGGCTAAGATCCTGGTCGTCACACACCTCGCGGTAATACTCCGCGCGTGGATTTTGAGGGTGTAACAGATTGGTATCAGAGCCATTGGTTATAGCGAACTAGGTTTTAAATATTTTTGGTTTGGAAAATAAAATATTTTATAAAAAGACCAGACTATAACCGTTCTTAAGTGGAAACCACAACGACACCACACTCCGGATTGCAAGGTTCGTCAACCTCAGATGCTCACCTGGTAATGGTAGGCTATCAGCATTTACTTGTGCATAACTTATGTGTGTGAATACGTATGCGTGTATTTAGTATTAAACAACAGTGGATCATACGAAGGCTAGGCTAGCGTGTTACGTGTTAAACAGGAGCGAGTCCTCCTAAACCTGATTCGAAACCACGATACACTAAGGGCGAGGAACCAGTTATTCCAAGTCCTCGTCCACGTATTTCCTGATATCATCCTTGGACTGCAAATCGACGCAAGGGACGTCCACTCGATAGACCTGCCCAGGAAAGGTCTACTACGAAGCACATAGAGAAGTTACGAGAACGAATCGACGAAGGGGAGCCACCCCTATATCATGGGAAATTAGAAGGAACGACGACGTTATTCGCATCCTTTTTACTTGCGTATTTCTTTTCCCGACTTAAGTAGTGAGACTTGTTCCCTCATACGGCTGATCACCTAGATTCTTGAAGCATTCTAGTAAGTCTACACCTTTCGGGTTTCTGATTGCACATCTCAAACACACGAAGCCTGCGCGGTGTATGCTCCTCATTGCTGTACCAACGATCGTATCGCATTCTCATCTATCACGAAGCTAGTTCCACACATTCCTCGTTACCTGGTGAAAACTTGTTCTAGTTCAACCTTACACCTCAGCACACCCCAAAACCCCGCAAATTGATAATCTTTTCCACAAATCGGCACATGTGGAGGCGTGACACGACGAAGACACAAACCAGTCAACCCACCGACGAGCATGGTGATCTAGGTGCTTACCTTATCCTTCATTTGCCAGAGCCGTTATTCCTTGACGACTTTTCGGATTCTGTGAATAATTTCGCTAGCTTTCGTACGAACCAACAATTATTGCTTAGGGGCAGTATCCTCGCTTCCGGCGTTTCTTTATCACGACGTCCACGTTTCTTCGTATAGAAACCTTGACCAGATCTCTTTTCAGTTTGGTGAATTCAACAAACTCGACCTATAGTCAACAAACTGTTTAGCCCTTGAAATTCAACGTGTTACTTCAATCGCGCTTTCTCGAAAACCTGTTTTCGCAGTTTCACACCGAAACCCCCCCCCCCCCTCGACGACGCAAGCGCTACTCCGAACTCATTCGCACGACCTTGAACCATCCGCTCGAGCTTGATTTCCCACCCGTTTGAGGAATCACATCCTGCCAGACATCTTAGTAGATCCTAAAACCTACAGATCTACACGACGATCATCCCTCTCTAGCTACTTATTGTGCTAACCACATCAACGTAACACCCCATAACAGCAAGCAACGTTCTGTATTCTAAACGCCCATAGCTTGTGTACGACCAACTACCTCATCGACATCAGATAAATCCCTATTGCCGATCCCAAAGCCTTTATGTTTTGTCTCAAGTTGAACGCATCAGATTTGACTACCCGTCTCGCATGTTCTCGCTACTCGCGTTATGCTTCACGAATCCCGTGATTCTTACCCTACTCTATTCTGCACAATTCTACGTTTGGACGAATTACTTTCTACGAACGTCACTCGTTGGAGCAACGAGCCAAGTATACCCCGAAGGAAAAAGGTATTGCAAGAACTGTTATTCGAACTCGATACGATCAACACCTAGTCACAACTCTCGAGCTTATTCCATCCTGTCAAAGTTCGACACTTGTTTCTTTCGACGACGTCCGAACCTGTTCTGAAAACCAGTGGGAATCAGGACGACTCCTACGCTCTACCCTGGTACTTCTACGACGCAAACCGCCTTACGCTAAGTTTTCAACACGCAACTTTGGGCATCGCGAAGCCCGCATTTCTCGTCCATATACGCAACCCCTCACGATTTGAACTCGAAAGGGCATCACCTAGCATTCGAGAGATGCTCAAATATCCGCAACTCCAGCAATTGGAAGATGATCTACGAGGTGCTTCTATCTTATTCTATCCCGTCCAAGGCATTGATGAAATGTCTGCCAGTAACGGCATGCGACCAAAGAAACCGACAAGTTTTCGAACTTACAACCATCCACTTGATGGGAGTAGATGTTGGGCACGAAGTGCCAACTTCTACCACTTTTGATCGAAACTCACGTTTTGCATCCGATTCGTCGCAGGCTATGCACAAATTCCTTTGGCTCACAGTTAGGCAGGAACATCGTTTATCACCCGCTGATGGGTGGTCAAATTGAACGCACACTCCGAAACCCTTGAAAGCATGCTGAGAGCATATGTTACCAACTTTGGGAAAACGAGAGACACTTGACTTTTGTAGAAATCTCTTCCCACTAGCATTCAGGTGGCACCATTTGAGGCATTGCACGGGCGCCAATGCCGATCACCCCTGTGTGGGGCGGAAGACAAATTACCGGCCCAGAACTTGCACTTGACACAACGAGTAGGATTGCCCAGAATAGACAACGCATGGCGGCAGCTCGTGACCGTCAAAAAAGCTACGCAGAATTCTGAGTCGGAGACTGGGTTCTACTAAAAGGTTCACCCTGGAAGTGTGTGCTACGATTTGGCAAACAGGGCAAGCTTAATCCGCGATACGTTGGACCATTCGAAGTTACCAAAAGGATCGGTAAGGTAGCATACTGACTAAACCTGCCTGAAGAGCTGAATGCGGTACACAGCGTCTTTCACGTGCCTAATCTGAAGAAGTGTCTGTCAGATGAAACGTTCGTTGTTCCTTTTTAGGAATTCGTGATCAACAACAAACTACGCTTCATTGAGGAACCGATTGAGATCAGGGGTCAAGAAATCAAAACCCTCAAGCGTGGTACAATATGCCAACGGACCGAGTTCGTTGGATCTCGCGCCGTGGCCCAGAGCTTACCTGGGAACGGGAAAACCAGATGATGCGCAGGTATCCCCAGCTGTTATGAACATTACTTCCAGCACTGAGGCTACAGCTGAATTCCGAGAAGAAATTCCAAACCAACAGGGGATGATGTGACGCCCCACGAAAACGTTTAAACACACTAGCTTATCAGTGGCTGCATGCTAAATTTCGGGACGAAATTTCTTGAACTTGGGGATAATGTGACACTTCGAGTCTTCCTGTGCATTTCTTGGATGTTATAATTAAATTTGTGAAATTCTATACTATGAGAAATACGTACAAACTCTGTGGATCTTGTGCTGCGTGATTTTTCGTGCTATGTGATTTTATGTGCTATGTGACTTACGTGTTAGTTTTGTGGATTTTCGTGAAACTGCTTGTATCTACATATGGTAATGGAGTCTGTGTATACATATAGAGCGTAACGTATGACATTTGCTTAAATTTCGAGGACGAAATTCCTGTAACATGGGGAGAATGTGACAACCTGTACTCTCGTTGTCGAGAAAAGGGTATTTTGGTGACGCGCACATCTATTGATATCGGTATTATTATTATTATTATTTCTTTTATTATTCTTTTCAAAAATAATAATAAACCGCGATGAGAGTTTTAAACACTTACGCATCTAGTTAATTGTCATCGGGCCTGTTCATTTTAGCTAGACACGTTAAGTATTATGGATCCACACTTACACTTGGGCTAGGCCCAACCCCACTCCCTAAACCTAAAAAGTAAAAACCCTACCCTTTAATATTTATCTAAACACCCCATCCCCCCCCCCCCTCATAATTTAAAAACTTCAATACCCAAAATCCCTTTGCAAAAATTGCAGCCACACACCATCTCTAACCGTGCCCCCTTTTCCCTCTCTTGTTTCTGACCAGCGACCGGCACAGGTCCGGAGACGGGCTTCCGGAGTCCCTTGTTCTCTCGCAGCTCACACCACACGCACACTCCTCCTCAGTTATACCCCCCCCCCCAACACGATGAATGACTGATCACCACCACCGCCGTCTGTGGTGGCGTGGTAGCGAGGGAGAGACGACGAGACGGAGTTACCGGGAGGAGAGAGAGAAGTGAGAGTTGACAAGAGAACCGCCGCACACGGCGGCGGCAGGGCTGCTCTGGCCGACGAGTTCACGGAGATGATGTGTGTTGATGATCAGATAATGATGAGGATGATGAGAGTCTTAACGGTGGTGGATGGTGTACATCAACGGCACCAGTTAGATGAACCGGCGACGGTGGCGGTGATGGAAATGTTCGTCTTGGGTCAGGTCAGTCGTGAGTTCGAGAGTTCTGAGTCAACTTTGGGTTGTCTTCAGTTCGGGTTCAGCTCTGGTTCGGGTTTCATTTCGTGTTTCAGCTCAGCAGGTTTGGAGGTTTCGGATCTAGTCTGGCTCAGTCTCGGGTCGCACACACTACCACCTGCTCTTCACCTTTTGGTTAGTGTTATGTTTGAATATTATTGTGTCATAAATCTTGAGTGCACTAGTTTCTTTTTAGTTGTTAAAAATATGGAAGTTGATCAGTAGTGTTTGTTAATGTTTATTTAAAGTTCTTGTGCTTGTTGAATTGAGTTGTCGATCTGTCAAAATTGAAGAATAGGATGAGACATGGTTGTTCATTTTAAATACAATTTGGTGATAAACATATGTGGCTGTTGTGATCCTCGACTTTGTATATGCTTGTTAATTCTTGGTGTGAAATAAAGTATGTTGTGGAAGCATGTGCTAAACGATTTGCAATAATGATCTTACATCCTCTATATGATGTTTATGTTTGGATAACGATAGACTGAAATGATAGGCAACTCTAATATATTGGTGTTGAAATATTGTGTTAGATCTGTTTTGAATAAAGGATGAAAATCTTGATGAACTGTTGAATGTTCTAAAGATATTTGAAATAATATGCCGTTGATCTGAATTGTGGGTGCACGATACATGAAAACATGTTAGTGAAATGTGATTGGATAGTACATGGTTATGAAATCAGATTTGGATAGTACTATTTTGTGTATTCTAGAAAGATACCATCAGCTGGGATGCGAGTCGAGACCATCCCGGTTGCGACTCGAGATCATCAATGTTGACAACTCGAGACCAGAGCATGCACTTCAGGAAGTCGAGACCAGCGTGATTACGACTCGAGGTCGGACTCGAGATCTCATAGGTTGCGACTCAAAAGTGCACTACTCGAGACCTTCTGCATGCGACTCGAAACCACTTGGTTGCGACTCGAGACTTCATGATCTCGAGTCGAGACTACCCGGTTTCGACCGGACTACGTAAATTCATTATTGGGCCGCACTACGTGAAGTTATGTTTTGGGCTGTGTGCGACTGTTGTTGTCTAACTGTTACTGTTTAACTGCCCACATGCTAGGATAGGCCCAATACAGTATATGCTAGTATAACATGCATGCTATGTGTTAGATTACGTGTAGGATTATACGTGACACTACTTGCATACGAACCTAATGAATATTAATAACCATAATAGGGTATGTTTGGCCAACGTAACACGAGTAAATTAACTACCGAGCAAAGCAAAGGTGAGTTCACTACTTTTACTTAAAGCATGCGTTCCCGGTGGTTGGGAAACGGAACGAAACACTTTTCCTGGTTTGGGATTGCTTACTATCTCCTTGTGCGGGATACGGTATTTCTATCTCCTTGTGTGGGATACGGGTAACAACGCTATCTCCTTGTGAGGGATAAAAAACTATTTTTCTCCCCTTATGCGGGACTCTTAGTTAATTACTGTTTATACGGAATGCAACGAGCAACACTAAACGAAACTCTATCACTCAAGTCCCTACCATTTAATACCGATTAGTCGCCGGGGCCAGGCGAACGGGTTATTAGTTGATAGCGCTATTTAGGTTCGACCAGCCTCACACCGACCCTTGTTACTGGGAACGGGCGTGAACTAATAGACTCAGGCAAACCGTCAATGATGATAGAACATTGACAAACGGGGCACTGCGGAAACGTACGGTTAAGTAAGTATTCGGTATTGGAAAAACAGTTTAGTCGCTCACTTATGGGGTAGCTCCCCATGGCATGTGTAAACGGATAAATTAACTGGTTAAAACAAGTTTTTGGAATTAAAAACTGGAAAACTACAAACACGTGAACTCGCCAACGTTATGTTGACACTCTACTGCATGCTTTGCAGGTTGCTCGGCACAACTTTGGACGGACGTTGCAATCGGATGGAGTGCATGGTTCTTAAGTTTCATATGAACAACTTGTGGTTTTAAATTACGATGTGTTCTTCTCTCCTTTCCGCTGCAAACTCAAACTATGTTTTGGAAAATTTAAAATTGGTCGCTAATTATACCATTATTTGTAATAATAACTAAACGGTTCAAAATAATTAGTGGCTAAGATCCTGGTCGTCACACGCCTCGCGGTAATACTCCGCGCGTGGATTTTGAGGGTGTGACAAGTGTATTACGGATGGTATTGTAAATTAAAGTGCAATTTTCTATTACTGATAACGTATTACGAAATTTGTCAAAGTAATGATACATATGCACATGTGCATGGATAACTGTTACTCGAAAAAAAAAATTTTGCTAACTAAATATAGCGATTTTTTTTTTAAATATTAAAAAAAATTTACTGTTTTTTTATTTTTTTTTTAGATTTTATTTTATGTTCACATTGGTTCTCGCGGTTCTCGCAATAAGGGTGGTTCTCAAATGAACTTTACCCTATATATATATATATATATATATATATATATATATATATATATATATCGGGTCAGGATTTAGAGAAAATGGTGAAAAATGTGAGAACGGTTATGGATCGTCAAATCAAAACAATCTATGGACTAGATTGGCGCGGTGACGTTTTCGTAAATAACACCAATTCTATTAAGTGGACGCGCTTCATTAAGCGTAAAAGGGTCTTTAGACTTCTCTACCCAAAATGCCAAACTCATGAATAAAATGCCACTACGGGCCAAAACGCATCCTATATAAACAGACATCTCAGACATTCATTAAACACACCCCCGAACCGCAAACGCCATATTTACTACTAAATACCATTCGTCTTAGAAACCCCAAAAAACCCAAAACATCAAACACACCAAACTCAAAACCCCATATTTACTATATATCAATCATCTTAGAAAACACCAAAAACTCAAACTTCAAAGATTGCAATCGACGTTTCCTTTAGATACACTATTTTCTCAGTAAAACGCAAAAAATGGCAAACATCGTTTATTGTTTATTCAATATTGTTCTACGCGAAGTTTCGCAGAATGCATTCTTAGATGAGAGGGTGTAACACAATAACATTTTGCTGAACAAGATGGAGAAATCTTCAAGAAAAAGATGCTGATGTCAGACTTATGTCATTTTCTGTGCTTTGTTCTTGATGAATATTTGAATGGCATGAAGAGAAGGATAACACTGATGACTGAGTTGAAGATAAAAATGAAGATAAAGATAAACTTCAAACAAAAAAACTCACCTCATTTGTGCTTCCAAACGGCCACAAAAAGCTACTTCAACAACAAAAAAACAAAATGAAGCATACCAAAGTCAACCGCCAGTGAACATGTTTCAAAGAAGAAAGAGACTGATGACAGTGAAGATTTGGAAGATGAATTGTTTCTATTTTTATTTTTTTATTTTTCTTTTTCTGTAGTTTGTTATGTATTTTTCAGCTAAGAATAAAATACATTATTTTAATAAAAACGCCACACAGACAAAATGCTTGTGAAACGTCATCATGCCATAAAACGCCAAAAACTCCCAAACTATAATAAAATTAATTTAGACAAGTATTATTAAAAACTCAAAAAAAACCTCCAAATACTACGTAACGCCATTAAAAAAAGCCAAACTTGGAAGATGGCACGCCTATCACCCTAAACTCATAAAAACCTGAACAAAAACAGTAAAATACACACAGTAACTGAAAAGACGGTTACTTTATTAATATCATTTATTATACTAAAATCCCGCTTAAACTACACGCCAAAAACTTCTTATAAAATGATACCTCTTAGCAACTTCCATTTGATCACACCCAAAAACAACGCCATGTTTCCTAGAAACAACTCACTTTAAAAACGCCAAAAAATAGTTAAAAAAACCACAGATGGGAAACCTCGTTTCTTCTATATTTAGTATTGTTCTGAATGAAGTTACACTGAATGGATTCTTCTCTGAGGTGGGAATCTCTAAAAACTTTTGCTGAATGAGATGGATAAATATTCAAGAAAAAGAGACCGATGACACTGATATATCATCATGTCACTTTGTTCTTGATGGATATATTGATGGCATGAAGGGATTCATACATTCGAGCAGGCGTTGATCTTCAACATGTCACCAAACAAGTATATATCAAACCAAAATACAGGATGCCACTAAAAATAAGCTTCTTCTAAAGAGGGGCATTATGTAGGAAAATTAGCATCTAGGTAAAGTATTCAAAAAGATTCAAAACGCCAAAAAGGTTCAAGAAGAAGAGGCTGATGACAGTAGATTTGGATGAGAAATTAGATTAGAATTTTTAATTTTTTTTCATTTTCTATTGTTTGTTATCTAATTCTCTGTTGTTTATAATCTAATTCTCTACTAATAAAAAATTGAGTATAAAACGCCAAAAACTACAAACACCAAAACGCCTGATAGAATGAAAACTGTGAGAACGGATGCTAGCAAAGCACGTTGTTGCTATATAAAATGCCAAAAAATGCCAAACAATGTATTATTGGAAAACAACACTAATTGACAGATGAAACTGAACGAAACAGTAACTGCAAAAGACTAAAATGAAGAGACAGTAACATTATTGCTAAACATTTATTATATTAAAAGCCACTACATGGGAAATTGAATTTATTTATCTTTTCAAAATGCCATAATTGCATGTCACATTATAGGCCTGCATCCCACATGGCACAACAATTGATAAAAAAAATACACATCAAGAAAATTACTGATGTTTTTACCGCCAAAAACAAATATCTACCTGGCCCCAAAAAAAAGCTCATTATATAAGTACAACAGCTAAACCAAAGCTTCACACTCCACACATTCACTAAAAAACGCCACATCTTCACTAAAACGCCATATAATTTAAAAAAAATGGTAGATGTTATTGCATGGAGGTTTGAGAGGTCAGAGGACGTTTCATCATTAAGTTCTTTGACAGGAGAAGGGTGAAAGTCAAAACAATCAAAAGCCATACTTAGTTAAAACGCCAAAATATTTACTATGCTCCTGATAAAAAAAACAATAAAAACACAACGTATTTGTTAAACGCCAAAAAATGGAGAGGTGTTGTGAGACGCGTTTAAAAAAGAATATAAAAGGACAAAAAAGCCCCTCCACCCTTCACGATCTCGCGTGACACGTGTTACGCCAGGATCTGTTCTCACTGTTCTCACACTTTAGGGCGTTTTCTCCTGATCCCGTACCGATGTATATATATTCGCGTCGAAAGTGACCAAGTGTCATTCAGGGTGGGTGCAGGCTCCTCGTCGTGACGCTTGGGAGATCGTTGCCGATGACGACGCGTTTATTTCGTTAGTGTGTTTATAATATAGTTCGCATCGGTTTGAATATATATATATCTATATTATTTTGTCGATATATATATTTATTTGTATAGGTTGTCCGATGTCCGATTGTTCGTTGTCCGCATCTCGTTTAAGGGTATCATGTAAGTGTGTTTCATGTGTGTATATTTTTTTTGTTTTATTTTCCGATAACAGTATACTCAAAGTTCCTTGTCCGGTTTATACTTTTGAGTATTTATAACGTTTCCATGTATGGTGTATTCTTTGTATTTAGTTAGCAGGATCCTAACTTTAACACATACACACAATATACATTTATTTATACACATACACATATGAGAGTGATAAAGTATATACACATATTTTATCCCAAAAAATACACACACACATCTATATATATAATACTCATTTTTAACTTGTAAAAAATATATATAAGTATTTATTAAGGTTCTTGGAAGATTAGGGCTTAACCCTTTTTGTTAAAACTTCCTTAATGATGATTATGGTCACTAATCACGTTTAGCCCCGTTAATCATACTTTAATCGCGATTAGATTCTTATAAAATTTCGTCATAGTTTCCCCTAAACTATGGCTTTTTCCACATTTTAAAAAATTATTTAATCCATGTTTAAACCCACTAATCATCATCAATCTCAACCAAGTTTCCAAATACTACCTTGCATGCATGTATTCCTACATATTAACCTTTATTTTCCATGGACTTGTATATATATATATATATATATATATATATATATATAAACACTTAGAAATAATGGCACTTTCATATATTTTAATTAGATCTTTAAAATCGTCATTTTTCTCACAAACAATAATCTAGTTATTTTGTCTAAACACACTTGTTTAAGATACTTTTTAAGATCATCTTAGTGTAAATCATGATCTTTAATCTTTAAGAAAGTTATCTTCGCCATAAATCATCTTCAAGTTTATATAAAAATCCATGGAACATAAGGATGATGATCTTGTTAAGATCTAAACATAGAAATGTTTAGATCATTAGTAGTAGCCTAGATTATACAAGATCATCCATGTAATCATCCTACTTTAACACAATCATCATAAGCATAAGCATAATCTAACATAAAACCACATAATCAACACATAATATATATTTATTAGTAGACCTTTAAATGGTGATTAGGGTTTTAAGCTGTGTTTTCTTTGATGTTCAAGATGATCAACTTGTACTTTAGTAAACTACATATTATAAGAAGCTTAAAAATAGTAATAGATGATCTTAAAACTTAGCAAGTGATTAGTGGTCTTTAAGATGAATATTAAGAAAGTGTAGATGCTCCAAGATAATCTTTAATGGTTCTCCAAGCTTGCAAACTCCTTAAACCACCTTAAAATGGCATAGAAAGGCTTAAAATGGTGTGTTTAGTGAATGAAAATGGGTGTGATGTTGGAGGGATGTTTGGCCGAAAGTTGGGGAGAAGGAAGAAGAGGTTTCTTGATTTTTTTGAAGTATTGAAGTTATGAAGTATGATGAAGATAAGTTAATTAGGGTAATTAGGGGTTTATGGTAGTTTAGGGTTTTAAATAAAGTCTAACTAGTTCACTAGTTTAGTGGGTATTGATTTTGGATGGTAAAAATGCCATTTGTTCGCTCGTCGGTTCGATATCGGGTGTTATATGAAAGGTGGTATATGGTATCGGGAGCTATGGTTTAATTTACCATCGATGCTATGACGTTTATTGACGTGCGTGCGGGGTGTATATATCTTTTTAGTTATTTTTAGTACTTTTTACTCGCCGATTTCAAGTTTTAAATTTATAAAACATGATATTCTACTATCACTCTACACATACGCTAGGGCAAGTTTACCCATCGCTGACGTAGTATAGTGATGGCAAGATACCGAGGTCGTCCAAGGACACAAGAGCTTTTAGTACCGGATTATCGTCAACGTCTAATCGAACCAACTTTTGAGAAAAGATTTTTAAGCTACTAAAAAGATAAAAATAGAAAATAAAAATGATAGGACAAGAAAGAATCACTTGGATCCAACTTATCTTTCATGTACCCTTTTGATGATTTCCGCACTTTGGCCATTTTAAGAGATTATCTTAGTTATAGTAGTAGGTCATTCTTCCAAGGCGACGTTACCCTCAACCTAGTGGTTTGAGTTAGCAAAGATACAATCCCACTAGGTTGGATTATTGAAAGATAATTAAGTAAGTTATTAATGCAAAATGTGGTGGACCCCTCTTCCGAGGCGGCGATCACCGTCAACCCGTTGGTCTGAGTCAGCAGGGATACAGTCCTCGTGGGGTTGGTTTAATGTTTTAATAAAAGTTTAAGATAAGGGATTCAAGATTTTTACACCACTCCTATGGTTAGTAATGCCCGCTCCGACTAGTGAGGTGTTACTGGGCTTGAACCAGGTTCTCGCAGGATCTATACACTGAATGAGACATAGAATTACCCAAACCACCCTTCTAACCCCCTTCCAGGCAATTAACATGCTTTATATATACTCTAAAGACATGAATATGTTGAATCAATGAACATATGAAGAATGATTGACTAAATTCGCCTTCAATATAAAAAAACTATTTATTAACGTCATTAATACATACCCAATTAAAAAGTAGCCAAAGATTGGAAATAATAAAAGAAATACATAAAAGAAAAGTCTTCACCAAGTGATGTAAGAATTTAACCAAGCATGGCCTTTATTTGACAAAGATTCTTACGATCAATCTTGGATCCTGAGACTACACACACATTCTAAAGATGGAAAAGTGGATGATGGTGGTGGATGTTGGTGTTGTAGTGGTGGTAGAGTGGTAGCAAGTGAGAGAGAAGTGGTTTGCCAAGGGATGAGTTGAAGTGAAACCAAGCACTCCTATTTATAGCTGTAAACAGAAGCCTCAGCATGGCCCCGTGCCCATCTCTCTCTCATCCTAATTAACTGCCTGTCAGATATCGTACTAACACGGCCCCGTGTGTCAACGACACGGCATGTGGCCAAAGTACTTGTTGTACTATCGCAGATTCTGCAAATCTTTGAGTTGACCACGCCCCGTGTTGGCTTAGCACGGCCCCGTGTTGGCTGCCATTTTGTCTTTTGTAGTTGTCTTTTTCTTCTGCTCAGTATCCATCTTCGGACAAGGCCCGTGTCAGGTGGACACGACCCCGTGTCAGCCTTCTGTTTTTTTTATTTTGAGGTTTGGATATGAGTCGGGGCTTGGCGATCTGCGGCAATTCCTTCTCCTTTACATTTATGTTGGATTTTGCTGTCTTTTTTCTCCTTTTGCAAATTTAAGCTCTTTTATCCCTGAAAATATAAAAGGAACGAAAACACGAGCTTTTTCCAACATTAGTACTAAAAAAGGGTTGCTTTTACGCCGTATTTAACATAATTTATATGTTGTATTTTGATCATATCAAATACCCCCACACTTGAATCTTTGCTTGTCCTCAAGCAAAACTCTATTACGTGGCTTACACACCCAAACGGAATAGGTAGAAAAGAAGGTTTTTTGGGTCCTATCTTTAGAGTGTCGAGCATCCTAGTTTTAAATATATTTTGTTTTTATTTTATTTACAATCCTATTCGTCATGATTTTTTTAAAACTTAATTTATGAAAAATTATTACTTTGGGCATAATATGCCTTTATAAAATTCTATTTAGTTATATACAATTTTACACACCTCACAAGTATTAACTCAACACTCGGCCAATATTAAGTGAAACTCTCGTGCCCGAATTGGAACTTTCTCCTACCATAGGCTTGACAATTGATCAAACCTCCTCCTTTTGACGTTAAATCCTTATAAATATCAAGAGGATTTTGAGGGTAGGTGGTGGTTCGGGTTTGGTAAGTTTTATTCGAGAAAGAGATAAAAACGTAAACTATCGGTTTTCTATTGTTTTTTGGCTTAGCAAAAAATACTTTGGCTTATTTTTCGGATTTTTTTTTGAGTGCCAAAGTTGAAACTGAGCCGAAATCATAACTTCATGACCGACAAGTTTACAAAAATGAAAGATGAAAAATGAAAAGGGTGGTTTTTGTGGGTTTGAAATGAAAAAGGTTTTTAAGGCTCAAAGGGTTTAACTAAGGGGGTGTTTTTGTATAAAGCAAAGAAAATAAAGGTTTTATTTTTTGAAAAATGGGTTTGTCCTAATGCCTATATCAATTACTTACTTGAATTTTTGTCAGTAAGGACTTGGAACTTATCGGGTTGTCAAGTTCTAGATTCATGAGAACCAAACGGGCTATTCACACAAGAAACGAAAATTGAGCAATTAGTAAAGATGTATATTTTATGCTCGGTAATGGCTTAAAACTCACTTTTGTGGGAAAAAGGGGCATAATGTAAAAATCTATATATAATCAAATTTTACAAAAATTTATCATGCCCGTTTTCGTAATTTTTCTAAATTGGTTCTTTTTATCACGACACTATCGGTTATAAATTTGTAAAAACATAATTTTTAGAACTTGTTTACCCAACTAAACTTAAGAGAAGTAAAAAAATGAAAAGAAAATTTTTGAAAAAGTTTGGGGTGTTTAGCGGTTCCAAGGTGAGTTTTGTGTAAGGCTTGGTTTTAGGACAAACGATTCAAGGGTTTTTATTACCCCCCCCCCCCACAATTAAATTACACATTGTCTCCAATGTGTCCCAGAAAGTATTTATTTTGGAAAAATGTGTAAAAAGTATGAAAATAACAAAAAATTTTTGTTACTGGCACTTGCAGCACGGCCCCGTGCTATGGGGACACGACCCTGTGTCCAAAGTGCCAGTAACAATTGAAATCAGAAGACTTACAGTGGGGTGGCCACAAGGGCGTGTTGGTGAGCACGACCCGTGCCACCTTCTGGGCAGGGGATTTGTGACAACAGCAAGACGGGCACGGGGGCGTGCTGAGTGAGCGCGGCCCTGTGCTGCAGCCACTGTTTTGCAGAAAATGAGTCGGGAGGCTTCTGTTTTACGTGCATGGGTTCCATTTCGTCATCCATTTTCCTCTGTTGAGCGTGTCTTATTCCTACAAAGCTAGATACTCAAAAGAAAACTTTAAACTAGATATTAAACTAAATTTAAATTAAGATTAAACTACTAAACTAATGGATAGTCCATGGAATGCTTCCATGGTGTGCCACGTTTATAAAGGTTTGGCTAGACCCAAAGTCGGTCAAATGTTGCCCGCGTGGGATGACTCACATCCTGAGTTGTAACGTTGCAATGCATCGTTTAAACTTGAGTCAATCGTGTTGAGGTATTTGACCGGATCATCCTCCGCTCGTTGCCCAACTTCAAACTTGATCTCTTTTTCACCAACCCTCAATGTTAGTTATCCTTCACTCATATCTACCATAGCTCATGTGGTGGTAAGGAAAGGTCGTCCTAGTATGAGCAGAACTTTGGTGTCTTCTTCCATGTCTAGAATAACAAAGTCGGCAGGAAAAACAAATTCTCCTACCTTTATCAATAAGTTTTCTATGACACCTTAAGGGTATTTTACCGACCAGTCCGCAAGTTGAATGCTCATTTTTGTAGGATTTGGTTTCCCCAATCCTAGTCTGTTGAATATAAAGGCTAGCATTAAATTAATGCTAGCTCCTAATTCGGCTAGTGCATTGCTTATTGGCGATCCACCAATAGAGCAAGGAACGGTGAAGTTTCCAGGATCAATCTTCTTTTGGGGGAGCTTGTTGAGGAGTGCCGCCGAACATTCTTCACTAAGGGTGACTTGTTGGATGGTTTCAAATTTTCTTTTGTGAGTGAGGAAGTCTCTCATAAACTTAGAATACTTGGGCATTTGTGTGAGGACCTCTACAAAAGGAAGATTGATGTGAAGTTGTTTAAGCAAGCTCACAAACTTAGTAAATCGTTCGTCGGTATTTTGCCGAATGTTTAAGCAAGCTCACAAACTTAGTGTCACACCCCGACCGCGTAAAACAACAAATCGCGGCGGAAACATCGGGGCGTGTTGCGACAGAATTAATTGTTTCAAATCCATGGCAAACAAAGTTGTATTTTATTTATAAACAAAGGTGTTACATTGTTTCAAACAGGTAATTAAAGAGTTCAGAACATAATTAAACATAGTCTATCTTCTTTTAAAGTTTCTAAGGCACAGGTCCGCCCTAGTATCGTGATCAACATCCTATGGAAAAGCACCTGAAAACACATGTGAAAATAGGTACGTCAGCATAAAAATGCCTGTGAGATACATAGGTTTGTGAAAAATAAGATTCATGACTTATGTTTGAGAAAATGTTTAGTCATAAACCTTGTAATTTGCTTTGTTTTGTAAATCATTTGAAAAACAATGAGCTCAGATGATATGTATAAAATAAGTGAATAATGTATGGTTAAATGAATAACCATAGTAAAATGGGTATGTATAAGATAAGTTGTTTGTAAAATCAATGTCTTGTGAAAAGTATGTTATTTGTATAAAATGTTATATGTATCAAACTGAAATGATTCAAATAACGTTACGCCATGTAATACCATACAATCACTTATATATAGGAAGTACCAGCGGCGTATCCACCATGCTTGTATCATATTACACACGCATCGTTACTTAATCACTTAATCAAACCAAACCAAACAATGTAAGAAGTCTATGTTTAAACCAAGTGTCAAATGTATTGAATAAGATGCCAAGATGTAAATCATGTCAAATGTCTATGTCAAATATCCATGTCAAATGTCCATGTCCAATAGTAGTCAAGTAATTGTGTAGCAAGTGTTATGTATGGTAAGTAAAATAAGACTACTTAAACCATAAGTAAAAATGTACAAAACAAAGTATTTTGAATATATCAAAAAGTTATGTTTTGTAAAGTGATGCATGATACATTGATACAAACATTTATGTGGTAAGTTAACGCATACATTCAAGCCTTGAGACAGTCGGATAACCCTTTCAGTCAAGGTTATCAAAAGAATTGTATTCGGATTCAGTCATTCCTTACATCCAAACAAACCCGGGATGTCAGGAATGGGATTTGTCAAGTCCTATGGTACCACTACTTACTCCCGAGCGGCGTAGCAAATGTTAATGAATGTTATAAAGACCCGTTTGTGCAAACCAAATGTCATAGCAGTTGTAAACATGTCATATGAAAACGATGTACTAAGTATGCTAAGTTAACATACAAAGCAGAAAAGTCTTGTAAATCAATGTGCTAGCATGCTATCAGTCAACATACATAGCAGAAAAGTAATGTAAATCAATGTGCTTAGCATGTTATCAGTCAACATACATAGCAGAAAAGTAATGTAAATCAATGTGCTTAGCATGTTATCAGTCAACATACATAGCAGAAAAGTAATGTAAATCATGTACTAATAGTGTACTAACAAACATAGTCGGTATATGATGTGAAAACTGGAAAGCAGGAAAGTAACAAGTAGGCACATGTGTTCCACCCCAAAACAGTTTAGAAAACAGTAAAAGAGGGGTCTATGTACTCACTTGAGATTGCTCAGTTGTATAAAGATAACCACCAAGCAATGCAAGAGATCTCGGAATCAAACGGCACCTAGTATAGGTAACTATGTTAATAAACCGGACCTAAATCGGAAGACTGGGTAGCATTAGGGTTTGTAAACCAAATGAGTGTCGGAACTCACGTGATATGGTTTAACAAAGCCTACATGCTAAATGAAACTTAACATAATTGTTTACGACCCATTACGACCCGTTTAGGAAGCTTATGCTACTTTAACGTGTCGTGCGCGTGAAACGCGTTTGGACCGCCTAACTAGTCCTATGACAAGTATTATATGCCTAAACATGTTACAAAATCAGTTATGTGACAAAAGTTTAGGTTACATATGCTTAATTACCAATTATGTATGAAAAGGGTATTCTGGTAATTTACCTAAGGCATATAAACTACCTATCATACAACTACTTAAACGTCGTGACCATAAGGTATAACCTCGGAAGGTTATTCCCTACACTATGGTCACCTATTGTATTTGGTCGGATCCTAATGATCGACCAAACTGGGTCGGGTTCGAAAGTATAAGCGATTGTTTAGATCGCTTACCTTACGACCCTATATAAGCAATAAACTAAAAGTGACGAGTTAAGCATGTTAAAACATGCTTAACTAAGTTTAGAAAATAAGTTTGGTATCACAACAAACGGTTGTGATACCTAAGAGTAGTTTGGTTACAAAATACCCAAGAATACGTATTCTGCCCGAAACTACGGCTCGTCACTGAGCCTAGATAACGTGGTAATCAGTAGGTATAGTCACTAGGGACTATAACCATCGTGATCACGCTCACGTTATGAAGTTCAAACGAACTTTGCATCGACCATAAACTGGTCAATGCAGAAAGTCAAACAAAGTTTGACTTTCGGACTCGAAAGCGATAAAAGAACGAAAGAATACTTACGAAGGGTCCCCGAATGCTAACCCAGATAAAAATAGCTCAGGTATGAAACGAAGGTTCCAACTTAGAGCTTTCTTGATCAGATTTGTGGGTTTTGAACAAATGGGGGGTGGGTATTTATAGGAAAAGTAGAGCCGTTAGGATCGTTTCTTGAATATCGTGCCACGATCCGTGCCGTACATTTGTCAAAATGTTGTGGTGGCTAAAATTTGATCTTATCTTGCTGATTAGGAAAGATTTAAACATGTGGTTGTGGTTAAATTGGTTGCAACTTGCTTAAACAAACATTGAATCTGGTCTGCAGGCACAATGCGGCCCGCTTTAGGATCCATGTAAACACAATGCGGGCCGCTTGGGCCCTCTGATCTGCACACATGTTTCAAAAATGACAGTTTTGGTCCCTGTACGTGTTTTAAGGCATTTCCAACACTTCTAAGGCCCGTAAAGCCAACTTTAAGGCCCTAAAATGTTGCCTAAACATTGTGGACATGAAACATGTTCAAAAATATGTCTGATGATGGTTCGTTTAGCCGTACGAACGCAATGTTCGCTTAATTACGACGGAATGCGCACAAGCGCGTAAAACGATCCAAATGACGCAACGAATGGATTTTTCTTATGGCGAACACTAAAATAAAATATTTTAGTGCTTACATAAATTTTTGGATGTCCGAATGTATTCAGAACGTAAGATATGCGCGAAAATGCAAACTTGTGCACTTTTTGACACTTATAGTCCCTGAATGACACAAAAGTTTGTTTTAGCACACCGAACCTCTCAAAGCCTATTTCTAAGCTATGTAAAGGTTATTTAATGTGTGTTTAACTTATGGTCATGTTCCGGAATGTCTGTTATAGTTCAAATTGACATACTTTCGCAGTTTGTCATATTTAGTCCCTGTAAACGAATTAACTTGTTTTTGCCATACCAAAGCCTTCGAAACTTATTTCTAAGTTATGTAAAGGTTATTTAAGGTATGTTGAGTATATGTTGATGTTCCGGAGTATTTTTCGCATTAAACTGAGTACGTTTACGCACTAGTTTGCGTATAACTCTCCAGAAGGCGATGTAGAGTTTGAAATTACATAAAAGTCAAAACATGAAAAATGTAAAACATAATCAAACAAACATTGGGATCAAATAACATTGTTTTATTGATAATAGAACTGTTCATAGTGATAACAAGCACAGTTGTTACAGTCTCCCCTACTTGTGGAAATTTCGTCCCGAAATTTATTTAGAGGAAACTCGTGGAAAAAGATGTGGATATTTCGCCTTCATTTGATCTTCGCGTTCCCAAGTAAACTCAGGTCCACGTTTAGCTTCCCAGCGAACTTTGACCAAAGGAATGCGCTTGCGTTTGAGCCACTTGACTTCACGTTCCATGATTTCCACTGGCTTCTCAACAAATTTCAGTGTTTTGCCAACACGAATTTCGTCAAGCGGTATGGAGTAGTTCTCATCAGCTGTACACTTCTTGAGATTGGACACGTGAAAAGTTGGATGAACATTTCCCAGTTCAGGAGGTAACTCAAGTCTGTAGGCTACCTTTCCGATTCTTTCGACGATCTTGAATGGTCCAACGTATCTAGGTGCAAGTTTTCCTTTCTTTCCAAATCTGATCACACCTTTCCAAGGTGAGACCTTAAGTAATACTCGATCACCGATTTGAAATTCCAAGGCTTTGCGTTTTGGGTCCGCGTAAATCTTCTGACGGCTTCTAGCTGCCTGAAGGTTATCACGAACTTTCTTGACCTTGTCAGTTGTCTCTAAAATGAGGGCAGGTCCAGTAAGTTGAGCCTCGCCAATCTCATTCCAGCAGACTGGTGAACGACATTTTCGACCATAGAGAGCTTCGAAAGGAGCCATTCCGATGCTAGTGTGATAACTGTTGTTGTAGGAGAATTCAATCAATTTAAGATGTGAATCCCAGCTACCACCAAAATCGATCACACAAGCTCTTAGCATATCCTCCAGAGTCTGGATTGTTCTCTCAGATTGACCATCCGTTTGCGGATGATAAGCTGTGCTCAGATTAAGTTGGGTTCCCATAGCAGATTGCATGGTTCTCCAAAAATGAGAAGTGAAACGAGCATCTCTGTCAGAAATGATGTTCAACGGAACACCATGTCGAGCCACAATTTCATCTACATAGATTTGAGCAAGTCTGTCAGTAGGAAAATCCTCGCGGATTGGCAAGAAATGTGCTGACTTTGTAAGACGATCAACGACTACCCAGATGGCATCATGACCTTTCTTTGTGCGCGGGAGTTTGGTAACAAGATCCATAGTAATGTTTTCCCATTTCCAAACTGGGATCTCTGGTTGCTCCAATAAACCAGAAGGACGCTGATGTTCAGCCTTAACCTTTAGACAAGTAAGGCATTTTGACACGTATAAGGCAATGTCTTTCTTCATACCAGGCCACCAATAGTGAATACGAAGATCCTTATACATCTTATCTGAGCCCGGATGAATAGAATAACGCGACTTATGGGCTTCATCCATAAGCAAGGTACGAAGATCATCCTGGCTTGGGACCCACAAACGGTCCATGAAGTAATATGATCCATTGTCCTTCAGTTCCAGAGCAGGTGTTATGTGATAGGGAAATTCCTTATCCATCAAACCTTGTGCAACACAAGATTGTTGAGCCTGAGAAATACGTGCTTGAATATCGGATCGAGCTTGAATAACAGATTGAACACGTACACAAAGAAGCTTAGTACGTTCCTTACGACTCAATGCATCAGCTACGACATTCGCCTTACCAGGATGGTAGCGAATTTCGCAGTCATAGTCGTTTAAAAGCTCAACCCAACGTCGCTGTCTCATGTTGAGTTCTTTCTGGTTGAAGATATGCTGAAGACTTTTGTGGTCAGTGAAAACCACACATTTTGTACCGTACAAATAGTGTCTCCAGATCTTGAGAGCAAAGACAACTGCACCCAGCTCAAGATCATGAGTGGTGTAGTTCTTCTCATGTATCTTCAATTGTCTTGATGCATAGGCTATGACTTTGTTCCTTTGCATCAGAACACAGCCAAGACCCAATTTAGATGCATCACAATACACAACAAAATCATCATCACCCTCAGGCAATGATAGAACAGGCGCATCGCAAAGCTTCTGCTTCAAGTGTTGAAAAGCTTCCTCTTGTTTGATTCCCCAATAAAAGGGCATTTTCTTCTGAGTTAGAGCAGTTAGAGGAACTGCAATCTTAGAGAAGTTTTCAATGAAGCGGCGATAATAACCCGCTAGACCAAGAAAAGAACGAACTTCAGTAGGAGTAGTAGGTGTATCCCAATCCTTAATCGCACTGATCTTGGAGGGATCTACATGAACACCTCGTTCGTTGATAATGTGTCCCAAAAATTGAACTTCTTTAAGCCAAAATTCGCATTTGGAGAATTTGGCGAAAAGTTGCTCTTTCTTCAGGAGTTCCAGAGTAAGACGAAGATGCTGCTCGTGATCAGCTTGCGTCTTAGAGTAAATCAAGATGTCATCGATAAAAACAATGACGAACTGATCCAAATAAGGTTTGCAGACCCTATTCATTAAGTCCATGAAAACAGCAGGAGCATTAGTCAAACCGAATGGCATGACTGTGAATTCATAATGTCCATAACGAGTACGGAATGCTGTCTTCGGAATGTCTTCTTCTTGCACCCGAAGTTGATGATACCCGGAACGCAGATCGATCTTCGAAAAATAAGAAGCACCTTGTAACTGATCAAAGAGGTCGTCGATGCGAGGTAGAGGATATCGATTCTTGATGGTGAGCTTGTTAAGCTCACGGTAATCGATACACATCCTAAAGGATCCATCCTTCTTCTTGACAAAAAGAACGGGAGCACCCCAAGGTGAAAAGCTAGGACGGATAAAACCTTTGTCAGAGAGCTCCTGAAGCTGTTTAGACAACTCTTGCATCTCAGACGGTGCAAGACGATATGGAGCTCTGGCAATGGGGTTTGCACCAGGTACGAGATCAATGCGGAACTTGACTTGGCGTGCTGGAGGTAGACCAGGTAAATCTTCAGGGAACACTTCAGAATAATCCCGAACGACAGGAATATCTGAAATAGACTTACCCTTGCCTTTATCTTCTGTAACATGTGCTAAGAAAGCCACATAGTTCTTCTGCAGATACTTCCGAGCTTTAAAACAAGACATGAGTCTGAGACCACAGATAGGCTTCTCACCTTGAACTTGCAGGATCTTGCCTGTCGAAAGCGGCACTCGAACAATCTTCTTAGAACAAACTATTTCTGCGTGATGCTTGGATAACCAATCCATTCCCACAATAACGTCGAAGCTTCCAAGTTGCATAGGCGCGAGGTCAATAGGAAAAAGATGGTCGTTAAGATTCAACTGGCAGTTGTGAAGAACAGAATCAAGAATAATGGGTTCACCATTAGCAACCTCTACTGTCAAAGATTTGCCTAGTTTCGTTCTAGACACGCGAAGCATTTGCTCAAAAGACAAAGACACGAAACTCTTATCGGCACCGGAATCGAAAAGAACAGATGCAGGCTGATTATTAATAAAGAACGTACCGTTCACCACATTATCGTCAGCCTGTGCCTCTTGGGCATTCATGTTAAAAACTCGGCCTCGAGCCGGAGCCGGATTCTGGTTCTGGTTCTGGTTCTGGTTGACTAGCCTTGGGCACCGGTTCCTGTAGTGGGTCAGATCCCCACAATTGTAGCACGAACCAGGAGGAAAATGAGGTCGTGCAGCTTGACCTTGTTGCTGAGCAAGAGGCTGAGCAACCTGTTGGGCCTGATTTTGAACTGCCTGGTTCTGATTGACAGGAATGCGGCAGTTCACAGCAAGATGACCAGATCTTCCACAGTTGGTGCACTGACGACACTGAAGGTGCGGTTGATGATGGCCATTACACCTGTTGCACAAAGGTGCATTGCCAAAATAAGGTTTCTTGGCTATTGGCTGCGCAGGCTGATTTGGTGCAGCTTGAGCCTGTGCAGTAACGGCAAAGTTTTGGGAAGCCTTTCGCTTCCTAGCATTCTTTGAAGAACCAGAATTCTTCCCATTCTTGTTTTCACCTTTCTTACCATCCCCTTTGTCAGATGCCAGCTTCTTACCCTTGTCACCCTTCTTATGCAGCTTTCCCTTACGCACCTGCGACTCAGTCAGTGTCGCTGATAACTCGATCGCCTGACGAAGTGTGGCAGGGTTACTACCAGTAAGAATGTCTTGTACCGAGTCAGGTAGGCCATCGATGTATCTCTCGATAGCCTTGTCGAGTGGGGTGACCATAGTCGGGCAAAGCAGACTCAACTCCTCGAACCTGTCAGTATATGCCCTGTGCTCTCCACTAACTTGCTTCAAATTATCAAACTCTTTCTCCAAGGCTCGCTGCTCATGACGAGGACAGAATTCCCTCATCATAAGGGCTCTAAGTTCAGCCCATGTCTGTGCGAGAGCGACTTCAGCACCCTGGTCTCTCATAACCCCGTTCCACCATGTCAAAGCCCTCTTCTGAAATACGCTCGAGGAGAACTCGACCTTGCGATTATCCGGACACTGCACATGGCGAAAAGTATTCTCTATGCTCTCAAACCACTGAAGAAGCCCAGTTGCTCCCTCAGAACCACTAAACTTGAGTGGTTTAGCCTGGTTAAAATCCTTGTACTTGCATGGAACATTGTTGTTGTTGTTGGCCTGGTTCCACAGAGCAAAGAGATTTTGAAATTGAGCAGCCATCTGCTCTGAAATGATTTCTGCCAGTTCGGCAGTTGCAATCGGATTTTCGCGTCGAGGAGGCATTCTAAAAGAGGAAAACATGAAAAGAAACGAGTGAGATGATTGGATGAAAAGAATGAGATGATAAAAAAAACAAGAATTGCAAACAGCATAGATGGTGGTCATTCGTCCGTATCACAAAGCAAACAAACGACACACAGTGACTAATCAAAGTAAATGGGTCAAAAATAATGTATAATGAAGACATGCTCGCCTATAAGTGAACACTCATCCCAGGAATTCCCAGGTAAGCACAACTGGTCTCTGCGTCTGGTTGAGATGTATACGAAGTGCTTGCCTAGACAGAAAACCCAGAATACAGGCATTCACCCTTCCAGTTTGCACATGTTCACATTATTTAAAACCCAAAACGTTTGACGGGATTTTTGAAAATTTGAAGGCACAAGGCCAAAAAACCAAACTTGAAAAGGGTTCAAAACCATATAACAGAGGGTTCAAAACCTTATAAAAATTTATTCAAAAACAGATGATTGTTTTTCAAAAATCGTTTCGGAAAAATTTTGGTTCCTTGTTTTGGTAATCACCTAAGGATAGGTGATGTACATGTTTTAAGATCTAAACACAAGATAACTTGTGTTAGGTTCCTAGAAAAGTTATAGTCTAGGTCAAAGCATTACTAATAACCTAATTCCCTATAACCATTGGCTCTGATACCAACTCTTCTGTCACACCCCGACCGCGTAAAACAACAAATCGCGGCGGAAACATCGGGGCGTGTTGCGACAGAATTAATTGTTTCAAATCCATGGCAAACAAAGTTGTATTTTATTTATAAACAAAGGTGTTACATTGTTTCAAACAGGTAATTAAAGAGTTCAGAACATAATTAAACATAGTCTATCTTCTTTTAAAGTTTCTAAGGCACAGGTCCGCCCTAGTATCGTGATCAACATCCTATGGAAAAGCACCTGAAAACACATGTGAAAATAGGTACGTCAGCATAAAAATGCCTGTGAGATACATAGGTTTGTGAAAAATAAGATTCATGACTTATGTTTGAGAAAATGTTTAGTCATAAACCTTGTAATTTGCTTTGTTTTGTAAATCATTTGAAAAACAATGAGCTCAGATGATATGTATAAAATAAGTGAATAATGTATGGTTAAATGAATAACCATAGTAAAATGGGTATGTATAAGATAAGTTGTTTGTAAAATCAATGTCTTGTGAAAAGTATGTTATTTGTATAAAATGTTATATGTATCAAACTGAAATGATTCAAATAACGTTACGCCATGTAATACCATACAATCACTTATATATAGGAAGTACCAGCGGCGTATCCACCATGCTTGTATCATATTACACACGCATCGTTACTTAATCACTTAATCAAACCAAACCAAACAATGTAAGAAGTCTATGTTTAAACCAAGTGTCAAATGTATTGAATAAGATGCCAAGATGTAAATCATGTCAAATGTCTATGTCAAATATCCATGTCAAATGTCCATGTCCAATAGTAGTCAAGTAATTGTGTAGCAAGTGTTATGTATGGTAAGTAAAATAAGACTACTTAAACCATAAGTAAAAATGTACAAAACAAAGTATTTTGAATATATCAAAAAGTTATGTTTTGTAAAGTGATGCATGATACATTGATACAAACATTTATGTGGTAAGTTAACGCATACATTCAAGCCTTGAGACAGTCGGATAACCCTTTCAGTCAAGGTTATCAAAAGAATTGTATTCGGATTCAGTCATTCCTTACATCCAAACAAACCCGGGATGTCAGGAATGGGATTTGTCAAGTCCTATGGTACCACTACTTACTCCCGAGCGGCGTAGCAAATGTTAATGAATGTTATAAAGACCCGTTTGTGCAAACCAAATGTCATAGCAGTTGTAAACATGTCATATGAAAACGATGTACTAAGTATGCTAAGTTAACATACAAAGCAGAAAAGTCTTGTAAATCAATGTGCTAGCATGCTATCAGTCAACATACATAGCAGAAAAGTAATGTAAATCAATGTGCTTAGCATGTTATCAGTCAACATACATAGCAGAAAAGTAATGTAAATCAATGTGCTTAGCATGTTATCAGTCAACATACATAGCAGAAAAGTAATGTAAATCATGTACTAATAGTGTACTAACAAACATAGTCGGTATATGATGTGAAAACTGGAAAGCAGGAAAGTAACAAGTAGGCACATGTGTTCCACCCCAAAACAGTTTAGAAAACAGTAAAAGAGGGGTCTATGTACTCACTTGAGATTGCTCAGTTGTATAAAGATAACCACCAAGCAATGCAAGAGATCTCGGAATCAAACGGCACCTAGTATAGGTAACTATGTTAATAAACCGGACCTAAATCGGAAGACTGGGTAGCATTAGGGTTTGTAAACCAAATGAGTGTCGGAACTCACGTGATATGGTTTAACAAAGCCTACATGCTAAATGAAACTTAACATAATTGTTTACGACCCATTACGACCCGTTTAGGAAGCTTATGCTACTTTAACGTGTCGTGCGCGTGAAACGCGTTTGGACCGCCTAACTAGTCCTATGACAAGTATTATATGCCTAAACATGTTACAAAATCAGTTATGTGACAAAAGTTTAGGTTACATATGCTTAATTACCAATTATGTATGAAAAGGGTATTCTGGTAATTTACCTAAGGCATATAAACTACCTATCATACAACTACTTAAACGTCGTGACCATAAGGTATAACCTCGGAAGGTTATTCCCTACACTATGGTCACCTATTGTATTTGGTCGGATCCTAATGATCGACCAAACTGGGTCGGGTTCGAAAGTATAAGCGATTGTTTAGATCGCTTACCTTACGACCCTATATAAGCAATAAACTAAAAGTGACGAGTTAAGCATGTTAAAACATGCTTAACTAAGTTTAGAAAATAAGTTTGGTATCACAACAAACGGTTGTGATACCTAAGAGTAGTTTGGTTACAAAATACCCAAGAATACGTATTCTGCCCGAAACTACGGCTCGTCACTGAGCCTAGATAACGTGGTAATCAGTAGGTATAGTCACTAGGGACTATAACCATCGTGATCACGCTCACGTTATGAAGTTCAAACGAACTTTGCATCGACCATAAACTGGTCAATGCAGAAAGTCAAACAAAGTTTGACTTTCGGACTCGAAAGCGATAAAAGAACGAAAGAATACTTACGAAGGGTCCCCGAATGCTAACCCAGATAAAAATAGCTCAGGTATGAAACGAAGGTTCCAACTTAGAGCTTTCTTGATCAGATTTGTGGGTTTTGAACAAATGGGGGGTGGGTATTTATAGGAAAAGTAGAGCCGTTAGGATCGTTTCTTGAATATCGTGCCACGATCCGTGCCGTACATTTGTCAAAATGTTGTGGTGGCTAAAATTTGATCTTATCTTGCTGATTAGGAAAGATTTAAACATGTGGTTGTGGTTAAATTGGTTGCAACTTGCTTAAACAAACATTGAATCTGGTCTGCAGGCACAATGCGGCCCGCTTTAGGATCCATGTAAACACAATGCGGGCCGCTTGGGCCCTCTGATCTGCACACATGTTTCAAAAATGACAGTTTTGGTCCCTGTACGTGTTTTAAGGCATTTCCAACACTTCTAAGGCCCGTAAAGCCAACTTTAAGGCCCTAAAATGTTGCCTAAACATTGTGGACATGAAACATGTTCAAAAATATGTCTGATGATGGTTCGTTTAGCCGTACGAACGCAATGTTCGCTTAATTACGACGGAATGCGCACAAGCGCGTAAAACGATCCAAATGACGCAACGAATGGATTTTTCTTATGGCGAACACTAAAATAAAATATTTTAGTGCTTACATAAATTTTTGGATGTCCGAATGTATTCAGAACGTAAGATATGCGCGAAAATGCAAACTTGTGCACTTTTTGACACTTATAGTCCCTGAATGACACAAAAGTTTGTTTTAGCACACCGAACCTCTCAAAGCCTATTTCTAAGCTATGTAAAGGTTATTTAATGTGTGTTTAACTTATGGTCATGTTCCGGAATGTCTGTTATAGTTCAAATTGACATACTTTCGCAGTTTGTCATATTTAGTCCCTGTAAACGAATTAACTTGTTTTTGCCATACCAAAGCCTTCGAAACTTATTTCTAAGTTATGTAAAGGTTATTTAAGGTATGTTGAGTATATGTTGATGTTCCGGAGTATTTGTCGCATTAAACTGAGTACGTTTACGCACTAGTTTGCGTATAACTCTCCAGAAGGCGATGTAGAGTTTGAAATTACATAAAAGTCAAAACATGAAAAATGTAAAACATAATCAAACAAACATTGGGATCAAATAACATTGTTTTATTGATAATAGAACTGTTCATAGTGATAACAAGCACAGTTGTTACACTTAGTAAATTGTTCGTCGGTATTTTGCCGAAGTAAACGTCCGGGGTAAGGGATCGGGGGTGGTTTGGTTATGTCGGTGTTGGTGTTTTGGGGTTGAGTGTTTTCTTGGTTCTTGTTGGTGGGTGTTTCAGCTTGGATTGGGTTGCTTTGTCGTGGGGTTGGCTCACTATCGGGTCCTACCTTCCGGCTCCTTAGATTAATTACATTTACTTGGGCTTTTGGGTTTGTTTCGGTATTACTTGGTAAGGCTCCTTGTGGTCTTTCGGCAAAATGTTGGGCTTGTTGGTGCATTCGTCTGTCGACTTCGTCTTGTATCGAGTCTTGTATTGTACTAGATAGATCAGGGCACGAAAAACGAGAAAATGTGTTTATAGGTAATTTCGCTTGAAATGACATAGTGTCATTTCAAACGAAATCAAGTGGTTAATTCCGCTTGAAACAAGCTGTTGATTCTGCTTGTGTAATTTCGTGCAGAAATAGATTCCGTTTGAACAAGTTCAAGCGGAATTAGCTTTCCTATAAATACCCTTAGTGTCTTGTCATTTGTAACGATTCTGATTCCGGTAGCGAAGCTCTGCCGAAGTGTCTACAGCATTGTAATCGATCTTATATCAATCTAAAGACAGTTTAAAGTGATTTCTCGTGCAATTCAGCTGAAATAACACCGATACATCTGTTTTCGCCTTTTGTATTGGTGAAGTTCTCTTCTGATCGACTCGTTTGGGTCACAAAACGATCCTACAAGTGGTATCAGAGCTCAGGAGGAAGAGTTCTTACCATTTTAGCTGCAAAATCTGATTTCTACACCTTCTTTTCAAAATTAAACAATTTTTCACGGTCAAAATGGATTGATTTTCTCTCATTACATGCGTAACAGTGTTTTAACAAACCCTAGAAAGAATCAGACTCTAATTTGAAGTATAACATGATCAATTTTTGAAAAAACTGTTCGAAAGTTTAATTCCGCTTGAAAGATTGATATAATTTCGCTTGAATATTACATCATTTCACATGAAATTAGTAATTCCGCTTCAAAGGTGATTCCGCTGGAGAGTGAGCATTAGTTGATTTCACACGAAATCAGATATTTTGTTTGAAGGTGATTCCGCTCCAAAGGGTTATTTCGTGTGAAAGTTAATTCCGCTTGAAGGACATACTGATTTCGCTTGAAAAGCTGATTCCGCTTGAAAGAAATTTGATTTCGTTTGAAACGTGATTCTGTGTGAAAGTTAATTTCGTGTGAGAAGGGTATTTCGTTTGAAATTGACAGTTTGTGAATCTTTGAAAATAAATCATGGAGAACGAGTTTTATAATGCTTTTGCTAGTCCGATGACTGTGGTTCAAAATACATTACTTGAAAATGAGACAGGAACAACACAAAAACCACCAAAACTTATGGACATTGATGATTTTAGTGGATGGTCTGAACGTTTTGGTAACTGGGTTGAAGCATATCACTTAGATGCATGGGAACATACTGAAGTTCAATATGCTAGACCAACCGGGAACAATGATGTGAAAATACCAATTAGAGAATTAAGTGACGTGGAGAAAAAGAAATACAAAGATGAGAAATTGATGATTAGTTTGTTGCAACAAGCGATTAAAGAAGACATCTTGATCTTACTACAACATAATGGAAGTGCATTTTCGATATGGAAAGAGTTAGAAGCAAAATTTCTTGGTAGTGATGATATGCTCAAGAACAAAAAGTCGCTTTTGAAAAAAGAATTTGATCTATTTCGTGGTTTAAAAACGGAGAACACTAAGCAGATTATCGAAAGATATTGCAATTTGGTGAAAAATATGAACAGATTGGGCATCAACAAAGATAAAGATGAGTTGATTGAGAAGCTAGCTGATGCGTTGCCACATGATGTTTGGGGAACGTATTTGATGATGTTGAAGAATAAAACAGATTTTAACAATATCACGTTGAGCGAGTTTATTAAACATCTTGAAGCTCAAGAGATGGAACAAAGAAAGATTGCTAGAATGAAGAACTACGATGGAGAACATGACATTGGGTTGTATTTCAAAGGTGGTGTTAGTGACAAAACAAACTTTTCTCCAAAAGTTGAAACTGCTTTCAATGCGAAAAGTTCTTCTGAAAGTTCATCTCAGGGTTCAAGCAGCAAAACATGATTTATTTCATTTCCAACATTTGATCCACATTTTTCAACAACAAAGAGTGGCAAAGTACTTCAATGCAACATTGCATTAAATCTCGAAAATGATCAAAATTATTCAGAGGAAGTAGCTAAAAGCCATATGTCTTTGTTGGTAACAGTGCTTGAATCTTATGGTAGTTTAGTTGCAGGGAGGATCGGGAATCCAATGCTTACAAAAGAGGATTACGATCAAGTTGATGCTGAGGAGATGGAATTGATGGATATAAAGTAGTGCTTAGCGAGTGTGTTGAGAAGAGCCGAAAAGTTTAAACAAATTACGGGAAGAGATGATAGGAAGAGATGATTTCCGTGATGCAAATGTTTCAACTTTAGGATTTGATAAATCTAAAGTTACTTGTTTTCGTTGCAGGGAAAAGGGGCATTTCAAGAGAGGGTGCACAAATCGCGAAGCAAGCGGAGCCCAAAATCCTTTCGGAAACAACGACTACTATCGAAAGGCGATTTATCATCAAGTTGCTCAACAGCCATATCATCAAGAACAGCCACAAACTGCACATGCTAGGAAGGTGATTGAAGATTCAAAGAAAGCATGTCTTGTCAATCAAAATGATGGAAGTTCATCAAAAGATTTCAGTTGGGATAAATATATTCCAGCTGATAATAAAGCATGTCTGATAAACCAAGATGATGAAAGATTACTAGAAGGATTTAGCTGGGAAAACTTTAGCTGGGATAATTATTGTCTAGACAAAGAGATCTTAAAAGCTAAAAGTTGTGTTGCTCAGGTTATTAATGATTATACTGATGAATATTGGGCAGAAAAGATCAGAAAACATTTACAAGCTGAAGCTGTTAAAAAGAAAAGATATGAAGAAGAAAGGCAAATGAAACAAGCTGAAGCTGAGAAAAAGAAAAAGGGTGAAGAAGAAATTCAAGTAAGAAAAGTCAAAGAAGTTCCAGCATTTGAAATTAAAAAAGATGCTGCTGCAGTTAAAATTTTTGAGAAGTGTATGAACTGTGATTCTCTGATAAAGCAGAACAACGAATTGCTACACAACATAAAAAGGCTGAAAGAATCATATGATGTCTTGAACAAAGCCATGAATCAATACAACGAGACAAGCAGTGAACAAGCCATAGCAATGAATACACTCAAAGGAGCATATATGAGACAGCTTAGCGATGTCAATTATTTCACTGAGAAGTGTGCTGAGCTTGAATTGAAGCTAGAAACACAGAGAATTGAAACTGAGAGAGTAAATAGATTGTTAAAAAGTTACTCATGTTCTACTTTTGTGGTTGACAGGATTTACCCGATAGTGGAAGGATTGAACACGTTTAAAGAAGGAAAAACTTCTGAAGAAAAAAATTCAGAAACAAAAGAAGATGATGAAGTGAAGATTTCTGGTAAGAAACCAAGTGTTGTCTATAACAAATCTCCACCCCCGGTCGAAAATGGATATTCTCCTTGAAATCCAAATTCAGAAAGATTCGAAAAGGCAACAAATTTACAATGGGAGTCTGAGTCTTCAGATAATTTGCCAGAAAACATTGATGTCACGTTCACATCGTCCGACACTGATCATGAGTCCGAGTTAATAAAGAAAGTGGTCGATCAGGTGTTAGATAAGGATGAAACGGAAGAGTCCAAATCAGAGTCAAAGTCTAAGTCCGACACGTCAAAATCAACAGTCAAAAAGGACAAACGGGTTTATAATAAAGAATTTTTGTATCAAAATCTAATTTGAATAACGAACCGATCAAAGTAGCATATACTTTGAAAGATTCTGACAAATTATATTCTGATGAGATATTTCCAATAAGAGGTGTGAAAACTGAAATGATTAAAAAGGTTTTCAAACTAACAGAAATCAATATTTCTGAAATAAAAGATGTAAATCTTTCTGAAAAACCAAGTCATTACACCTCAAGAGTTCAACAACGTTTAAACAAGAAAAAGGGTTACAGTTCTGGTTCAGGTTTTTGAAAGAAACCAAACCATAATGGTAATTACAAAAAGAAAGGCATAGGTTTTATTCCACCGAAAAATCATAAAAATGAGAAAATTTATAAACCAAAAACTGTTTTTGTTACAGGAAAAACATCTGAAGAAGAAAAAGAGCAAGTATTCAGAAAGCAATCCAACAAAGAATTCCTTGCCAAGAAGAAATGAAGAAAAACATTGCTCAGAAGAAGATAGAGACGAGGACCTGTTTTCAATGTAAAACAGTTGGTCACATTGCCAGGAATTGTCCAAAGGCACTCAAATCAAAACAGGGAGTCTCTAAAAAACTCAAAGAAAAAATTGTTGAGAAAACCGAACCACCAACAAACAGATTCAAAGTTTTTGAAAATTCAACTTTTGAGATTGGTGAATGTTCGAAAGATGTGTGTAAAAGAAAGGAGAAACTTAATAATAAAAAAATGGGTTGTTAAGAAATCAAGTGATAGTTCTGGTGATGAATCTGATTCCACAAAATCAAAGGAGCCAAAGGTTGTTAAAAAAGAAGAGAATTCAGTACCGTTTTTTGATGACGCAAATTTTCCACCATTGCGGGCTGAAAATTTCAAATCTAAAATTGGTAAAGTTGAAATTTCAAATCAATTTTTTTCCTGAAAAGAAAGAATTTGATGTTGAAAAGGCGTTTAACCCCACAGTCCAAAACATTTTTGGAAAAATGATTGACGGGAAGGTCAAGGGGGTTAAAGAATTTTATGAGAAAAAGATGGCAGGTAAGCAACCGAGTGTTGGTAACTCGGAATCTCCCAAGGTCTGTCAGGCTTGGGAGAAAATCTCTAACTGAAAAAACCTGACTTGCCGGAGCTCCCAAGTTGGTAATCGCGGAGCATGAATCGGCATCATTCTTAAATTGTTTTTGAAAATTGAAAATTTGTTCACTAGTATGACTTGCCGGAACTCCCAGGTTGGTAAGTGTGGAGTAGGAATCGGCATCTTGAGAATTCAACCTACAAATGGTAATGGTTGGTAAGCAAACCTACATGTGGTGGAAAAAGGGGATGTGATCTTACAAGTGGTTAATCAAGGTCATTAGGTTGAACTTGATTGGACCATTCCTACAAGTGGTATTTTGAAAAACAATGTGATGAACCCCTAACCTACAAGTGGTTTATGAAATCAACAAAACTAATTTTCCGAAAAATCCATTTGATTAAAACAAACTTAAGTGTTTTGAAATCATAATGGGAAAATAGTTTGTTCTAAGGGGGAGTTCTGATTGTTTATGCCAAGTGGATGGCGATTTGAAGCATTTCACAACAGTTGTCTTTTATCTGTACAGTTTGTTTTCAAAATTCCTTTATATGTGTTTGAATTTTAGGGGGAGCAAGAAATTTCAGAAAATCCAAAAACATTTGAAAATTTGAAAAAGGCAAAAACATGATAAAAACCTACTGGTAAAAACAACAAAAACATTGAAAAATGAAAATGAGTTTTGTTGTGAAAAAGAGGAAATGATAGTACATCAGTGGACGATCACAGCATGCTAAAGATTTGGAAAATTAAAAAAGTGATAAACGGTCTCACTGATGATGTGTTAGTAGGTTTTTACACATTTAGTAGATTGTGTCAAGATATAAACCTAAATTTCAAACTTACTTATCTCGTGGGGAACATCTCTCGGATATATGGGTAACCCCCGAAATCTTGTTTGAAAGGTCCCTCTTTCTGAGATACTAGGTCTTTATGCTCAGTGATATCTAGGGTATTATCCCGGGACTTCTGATTTTGCGGAAGCAATGGCCTAGTCCCCGTATAATACTTTACGCTTGCTTGAAATATAGGACCGCCCTCAGCATAAAAATGATGAAACATTGAAAAATGCTAATCATGTGCTGTTGAAGAAAAGATCCTCTAAAGGGGACACACCAAAAGTCGAAGCCGTCATCTCTCTGATTTTGCGGAAGCAATAGCCTGAGCTCTCACGGCCCTCGCAATTTAACCCTTTACAGATATCATCTAGGTATACTCACCTGTAAGACTGAATATTGGGATCTGGATACGGGAGTATATTCTGAGGTGGGACACGCGAATAAGTTTAATTGCTTAAAACATTAATCTCGTATCTCGAAACAGTTGAACTTTGTGTGAAAATTTAAGTGGATCAGTATACTGGCAATCTAAGTGAATTGTTTAGAACTTAAAATGTTTAAAGCTTAACGGTGTTGGTGATTTGTCTCAGAAACTGATATGATCCTCTTACACAAACTCATAAAAATATTGTATGTAAATATTTCTTTACTGCATTTCGTTAAAAACATAATCCAAAAAGAGTTTAGTGTGTTTTAGCATAAACTTTTGAAAAAATACAAAAAGATTTTTGACAACTGATGTTGGAAAGCTGATTTTCAAAATTCCAAGTGCTAAACATGATGAATAACAGGTTTGGGAGAAGTGTTTTTGAATGAAAAAATGATTGTTTACAAGTGGTCATCAGAAATTTTTATATGATAAATCATTCTGAAAAATCACTTAAAATGATTTAAATTTATCAAAATTTTAAATTTTGTGAAGCTTATGTTTGTGGTAGAGATTGTGCAGGTTAGCCAGGTTTTGATCTAGAGCAGGATGTGAGCCAGGTCACGATCTTAGAACCTGTGAAAAGAGAATTCCAGACTGCGATCCCAGCTTAGCGAAAGGGGGAGTCTGATGACATCAAAAAGGGAGTCTGAAGATTGTAGAGCCAGATTCAGATCCTGAAGATCATGTTGCGATTCTAGGAGAAAGAGAAAGAGATTGATTGAGGATGCTTACAATGGAGAATTTTTGGAGAGAGCGAGAAGATTGATAAAGGTTGAAGGTTTGACAACCGAAGACTCGACACCGAAGACTTCGTCAACATCCGAGGGGGAGTATTTTGGTGCATCCGTCTGTCGACTTCGTCTTGTATCGAGTCTTGTATTGTACTAGATAGATCAGGGCACGAAAAACGAGAAAATGTGTTTATAGGTAATTTCGCTTGAAATGACACAGTGTCATTTCAAACGAAATCAAGTGGTTAATTCCACTTGAAACAAGCTGTTGATTCCGCTTGTGTAATTCCGTGCGGAATTAGATTCCGTTTGAACAGGTTCAAGCGGAATTAGCTTTCCTATAAATACCCTTAGTGTCTTGTCATTTGTAACGATTCTGATTCCGGTAGCGAAGCTATGCCGAAGTGTCTACAGCATTGTAATCGATCTTATATCAATCTAAAGACAGTTTAAAGTGATTTCTCGTGCAATTCAGCTGAAATAACACCGATACATCTGTTTCTGCCTTTTGTATTGGTGAAGTTCTCTTCTGATCGACTCGTTTGGGTCACAAAACGATCCTACAAGGCTATTTGACTAAATTGTTTTTCGAGATTTTGTGTTGCAGCCCCCGACCCCTACCCCAGGAGCGGTAGCCGGAAAGAACGCAGAGCTGGTGGTATCGGTGTTTGTTAATTTGGCAGTGAAATTTAAAACATCAGGATCGTGGTTAGGAAATAAATCTCAGAGTTTCAAAACACCAAACTTTCATAATAAATAAATGGGATAAAATCCATGTTCCATTGATAATACATTTATAGGGATAAACACTAATTATTGAAAACAAAATCTTCTTTTATTTAGGTAACTTTTATAGCCACTTCTTTAAGCTTTCAGTGCTCCATAGTTGGCTTCTTATAGTTTCACATTAAGTTACCTGAAACGCATTTTAAAAAGATTTTATCAACAAGAAATACTGGCGAGTGCATCCCAGTTTAATCAAAACAAGCTTTTATAACTTTACAGTATTGAAAGCGATTACAATGTTTATATCTACCAATATACTCATTCATTATTTGTCATGTTGGTAGTTCCATGACTGTGGTCATGTTACTCATTGGCTAACTCATTGTCCAATATTAACGGATTACTAGAAGTGTATACAAAACCCCACATACCGGCAGCAATTGTAGAATACATAGACTCAATCACTGTAAGTATAACTAAAAACATTTGAGGTTTTGTAAAACAGTTTGGTAGAAAAAGAGAATGACTCACATTGTTGACTTAGGTATTTATATAGCTTCCTGTTGGTGTTCCTGATTATTATCTATTAAAAATAAACAATGCACACGTGTTAGTAAGATTACCCAAATCACATTAGCCATACAACACGAGACAGAACTCCAACGAACTTAGTCAGGCAGAGCCTCGACATGCGTTACGGAGCCCTAGATCAATCGGGTAGGGTAACGAAGTAGTGACCGGGGGTTAAAATACTTACAACGAGGCAGAGCTTCGTGTTTTGGGGGTATTATACCGAGCAACTTTAATGCTATAATAGGGGCTTTAGAGAGAAAAGAATTAAACGACTGAGACTGAGGCCTTCGGCCTCCTTATATAGGCTGAAAACGTGATGGCTCGCGCCCTGCGACCCATCTCTATTTCTTTCTCGTGCCCCGTGAAAGACCTAGGCTAGGGCTTAGGTCTACTGGTTCAGCACCCTAGCTTCGACACGATGTGGGACACGTGGAACAAGGGGGTTTTGATAGACAAAGGGTCCTCGCGCCCCGCGAGTCTCTCCCCTAATTTGGTCACGGCCCGCGAGCCGCCTATATTTGCTATTTTATTTGATTTTTATAGAAATTAAGGTTATACGGGTCCGTTTACGAGTATTCGGGGTATAATTAGGGCGTTTTATGAGGGTTGTTATATTTTGAATACTAGCCCATTGGTTTCTTATTTCTGTTTCGGTTTCGGTTTGTGAGAACCTTTCCAAGTACTTTTATCGGATTCGGAGAAGAGGCGAGTGATAATATCCTCAAGCCTTTCTCTACCTCCTTGTTGTGATTGAAAACTTTGTTGCCCATTTTGTGGTTGTAGAAAGTTAGATCGTTGATTTTGTTGGTTATTACCCCCTGATTCCCTCCAACCAAAGTTGGGATGATTACGCCACTCGGGAGTGAAAGTGTTACTTTGGACTCCCAGTGGTCGTGGCCGGTTATTTAGGTAATTTACCACTCCTGTTTGATTTTCTAGATCTTTCATAAAACTCTAGTTTTCATGCGGGCCACCGCTCCCTTCGCAAGCCATAACCGAAGATGTTTTGTTTAATTCAAGTTTCTTTATTTTATTGGTTAAGGCTTCGATTTGGGCTTGCAAGGAAGTGGACTCGTCCACTTTGTGGGTGCCCGGGGCTATATATTTTGAGCCCCTAGGAGTGTGCCAATGAAAACTATTTTGAGCAAAGTCTTCAATTTGATTATAATTTCCTCGGGTCGCCGATTCCCAAGGAGTCCCCCGTAGCCGGAATCAAGGATTTGCCTAGTGTGCGACAAGAGTCCATTGTAGAAGGTGGACACTTGCTGCCATCATTCAAGACCGTGATGCGGGCATTTCCTTAGTAGCTCCTTGAACCTTTCCCATGTCTCGTACAAGGATTCCCCATCTTCTTGAGAGTAGGTGTTGATCTCGCTCATGAGTTTGGCGGTTTTAGCGGGAGGGAAATATTTATAGAGAATTTTTTGGGCAAGTTCATCCCAAGTGTGTACGGACCCACTTGGGAGGGTGTTTAACCAAGCTTTCGCTCAACCTTTGAGGGAAAAAGGGAACATACGGAGTCTAACGGCATCGCTAGAGGCCCCGTTGATCCGGAAGGTGTCACATATTTCCAAGAAGTTGGTAATATGTAGATGGGGATCTTCATCGGCTAGGCTATGGAAAGTGGAAGAATTTTGAAGCATTTAGATAAGGTGTGGTCGAAACTCAAAGTTTTTAGCATCGACGTTAGGAGGGTTAATAGCGGCTCTAAGATTACCGATCGTAGTGTGACAACTGGCATTTTTTCATGTAATTTCCGTACTATGTAAACAGTAATTTGTAAAATGTAGCTATGCATGCTGAATTTATGATATGAATGATTACATGATTTACTTTCAAAGAAGTCACAAATATATTACATGTTGCATGTTACTTGTGATTGCTAAATGCAACTTGAAACAGTTAAATTAGTGCACAGAACGAAACTAGCACAATAATCAGATAAACTAGTGGTACTGACGGGAGTTCAGTACTCAGACAGACATCATGTTAGGACACAGTATGAGTCCCAGAACCAAAGTTTACACTAGAATTCTATGTAGGAAAGTAAGGGTTAAAAAACTGCCTTCCGAGTGACGATTAAGCACTAAAAAGTACCCGAAACACACCATAAATGCAGCATTCAGCAAAATTCAGCAATGTCACACCAAGATACAATGCAGAAATTAGGTTTAATCACCCAAAATAACTTGTAAAGTGTCGGGAATGAAAACTGTCACAAAAGGTATCTCATAACACACTAAACTGCGCAATTTAGCACCTCAACGAACCGGTAACCAAACGAATAACCGGACACTACCCGAAACACCAAAATTGAACTAGAAGCATTGTTTTAACATCATGAAGCTAGTTATTACCAATAAACACCATATTACATCTCAAAACATCTAAACACATTTAAACCTCTAACTAGAACACTTAAATCTTAACTAACATGTAACTAGTAGTTGAAACCAAACCAAGACCCCCCCCCCCCCCCATATGGTGGACGGTCAACAAAGGGGTCCCACTCCTCACCATTTTCTTGAATATAAAATTTAGTTTGTAGCCAAGATACAAAACACATTAACCATTGTATAAGCCCTTGTTGGAGGATAAAGATACATATAACCATAAGACTTATCCACTTATCATTATCATCATTCAAACTCACCAACACTTCCTCTCCCTCGTACAAAGCTCACGGCCAAACACCCTCTTCTTCTCTAAAATTTTCTAGTTCATTTCCAAGCAATCTAAGCACATTCTAAGGTGAATCAAAGCTACTTAGGAAGGTTGCAAGTAAGGATACTTGAAGGACCATCTTGTGGAGCTATTAACCACCTATTTTCTTCTTTATCTTGCATCTTGTTCATCCCTAGCCCTTGTGCTAGTAGTAAGCCCTCTTGATCTTGTTTTTACACTTGATTTTAGTGGTTAAAGTATGTAGTAACTAAAGATCTAAAGAATCACACCAAAACAAGAACATGAACATAAGAATAAAGCTTGAAATCATGAAGATCTAAGTTGTTTAATGTATGTGATGAACTTGTTTGTTGATTTCTTGAATGTATGGTGTAGATCACCACATAAAAGCTTGCTAGATGATGATTCAAAACATGATCTAGCAAGTATGAGGATTAATCTTGAAAGATCTAACTTGATCATCCTTTATGTTAAGTGTGAACTTGAAGATGAACTTGATTTTGTGTAGGATGATGATTCCTACAAGTTGTAAGTCTTAAAAATATAAGATTTCAAAGATAAAAGTTTCAAAAAAATAAAGTTTAATTCAAGAATTAACATGATTTGGTTTTAAAAGAAGATAGACATGTTTTATGTGTTAAAATGGAACACTTGATGGATGGAAAACATGAAAAATTCAAGAAGATGAATTTTTGTAAAAATGTGTTACAAGTTGTAAAGATTGAAATCTTGTAAAAATGAGTTTTATGAAATAAAAACCATGTTTTTAGTATTAGTAAATCATGTTAAACATCATGTTAAAATACTACCATATTTTACAAAACTTCAAGTTCATACCATCTTGTAGAAGTGCATATTATGGCTCATGGTAGGTTGTAGGATAATTGTTGATGATTGATGATGAATTTTTGAAAATAAAATGATATGCTAATAAGCATGGAAACCTCCATTTTCAAGGGAAACTATGGCAAAATTTTTGTAAAAATTCAACACTTAGAAAAATATTTTTAAACAAGTGTTTACAAGTAATTTTTTATCATGGTTTTAAATATAAAGTTGCCATAATTTTTGTTATAAAAATTACAAGTATTGGAGGTTGATTTTCAATAATAAAAATGACTAAGTATATATTTAGGGAAATATATATTTAGAAGTCACAAAATTATGTGCTACATGTATATTGCTTCTATTAGCTATATTAAAAATTAGGGACTTGGAAATAATATATCACACCAAAATACTAAAAATTGTAATTTGAAATGTTACAAAAATCACAAGAAAATAAATAAATAACTTATACCCAAATATTGGACGATTCGGACAATGGACACTTTGGACTATATATATATTAAATTCGTATCTTGACAAATGTGGTAAACGGTATTTTTGAAACCGAAGAAACGACAAAGTATGGATCTTTACAACTATTATGAAATATATCATATTTTGTCAAAATAGAAAATATATTATTCTTAAAGTGGAAGAAAATATATATTTTCAAGAACAACTCAAAAATATATTATTTTGGTGAAAACTAAAAATATATATTTTTCTAACTTTAATCTGAAAAATACATTATTCTTAAGATATATGTGGAAGTATACATATTTTTATCAACTAAAATTTATAGATATTTTCAATTAAATTCTCTTAAAATATATATATTTTAAGAATATAAGTTGGTGATTTTTAAATTATGTAAAAATAATATTCCAAAAAAATATACATAAATTAAGTATAAAATACTTAATAAATACAATAAAATACGTATTCCTATACGTATAGACACCTACCGACATACATTACCAACACTTGGTAAAATACGCAAATACAAGTATACCTATACTTGGAAATATATATGTGAGAACCATACGACAAAACAAGTTTAAAATATATTATTTTTAACAATATTCCGAATAATTGTATGGAAATGAATTAAGTTAAAATATCCTTATTTTAACTAATATTTATATAATTTGGAATTATATAATTATATATACGACATACACCAAGCGTGTAACTCAAAGTATACCAAAAATTCCAAAATAAGTCTTAATAAATAAATAAGGCTAAGAGTCGTTACACGACCTAAGTGTCTAATAAAACATAGCACGTGTGTAGGTAGTGGTACGACCCGTGAAGAGAGACTTTGAGAACACGAGACAGCTGACGCAAACTAGTGAGTTCATGTCCCCCTTTTTCTCTTAATTGTTTTCGGATTTATAACTTTCGGGGGTGAAATACATGTTTCAATGGTATGGTTTAGCTAAGGAATGAACTGTTAGATCATGTGGATGGGTAGGCGCACACTTAAGACCATTAATCTTGTTTAAGACTGAGGGGCAGGAGTGGTAGATCTATCGGGTGTAGCGAGCCCCACTCATGGGTCCTTGTATGGCCGCATGTAGTGACTATGTCGTTCTAGCCGGGTGGACCGGAGCAAAATTCGCTAGGTTTGAGCCTTCCTACGCCATTACACACAAATTAATGTCCTTGCAAAACATTAATTGATCTGTTCATAGACGCTTTACATACCGGTTATTAAAGGAACTCTCTAAAATGTTTACAAGTTTATTCGAGCTCACATAAAAACACATGAACTCGCTCAACTTTTGTTGATGTTTTCAAATTACATGTATTTCAGGAAACTAAATGGATCTTGCGGCATTGGAAATGTTTACAAGAAGTGAACTCCAAGTTTAGATGACATTCGTTTTTGAAGGGTTTGATTTGTATATCTTATCATGGATAGGATATATGAAGCAAAGCCTTGGTTTACTAGCTTTTGTTAAAAAGTCCTTTTATGGAACTTATTACTATTTGGATGGTTTGTAACTTAACCTAAACAACTTATGTTTGTAATATTTTTAAAACTTATGAATGGATGAACATCATGTTTTAGTCATATAGTTGTTTATTATAATTGAATGCAATGAAACTGATCGAGTCACACGCACACGCTTTCGCAAAAGTCAGGGTGTGACACGTAGGTCGTAGGTAAACCATGAGAGTGTGTTGATCTGCCATAGGGGGTTTTGGATCGAGGCTTTTTGTTGGTTTTTGGATTTAAGGCGTTTTCTTAAAAAGTGCTCGGGTTCGTCAAGCGGTACTTTTATGTCTTTGTCGGAGGTGGAGGTCATGCACCAAACTGTATTCCTGTGAAGTATACAGAATTGTGTGATTTTCTGCGAACAAACACAAAAAGAAAACTTGATCAGAAGGGTAGCACGACCCCGTGCTATGGCTGGCACGTCCCGTGCTGTCTGGGAAAAACTTTATGTTTTCAGGTTCCCAGTACTGGATGTTCAGCACGGCCCCATGTCAAGCATTCCAGTAACAAGAAAACATGTTTGCTCAGATACTGCAGATCTAACACGACCCGTGCTGATCCCACACGACCCTGTGTTAAATCTGCAGAAAGCAGATTTTTAGGGGAAAAGAAGGAAAAATAAAAAGAAAGATAAAAGAAAAGATTAAGCCGTTAATTTTAAGCTTTCCTGAAATTCTTGTGTCCCCGGCAACGGCGCCAAAAACTTGACGTGCGTGCGGGTGTATATATTTTTTTAGTTATTTTTAGTTCTTCTTACTCGCCGATTTCAAGTTTTAAATTTATAAAACACTCGTGTGCGTTAGGTGTGATATAATTTTAATAATATTTTGAACCCATTTTACGCATTAGTCAAGTTTTAAATTTATAAAACACGATATTGTACTAACACTAAACACACACTTGGGCAAGTGCACCCATCGTGAGCGCGGTATAGTGTTGGTAAGATACCGAGGTCGTCCAAGGACACAAGAGCTTTTAATACCAGTTTATCCTCAACATCTAATCGATCTAACTTTTTTAGAAAAGTTTTGAAACATAAAAATACAACTAAAAATGAAAACATAGATAAAATGGAAAACAAATAGAAAAGATAGAATCACTTGGATCCAACTCATCTTTAATGTATCCTTTGTTGATTTTCGCACTTTCGGACTTTTTAAGAGATTATCTTAGTTATAGTAGTAGGCCCCTCTTTTGAAGGTAATGCTACCCTCAACCCAGTGGTTTGAGTCAGCAGGGATACAATCCCAAAGGGTCGGAATATTGAAAGACAATTAAGTTAGTTATTAATGCGAAAAGTGGTAGGCCCCTCTTTTGAAGGTGACGTTACCCTCAGCTAAGTGGTTTGAATCAGCAAGGATACAATCCCAAAAAGCCAGTTTAAAGTATTAATAGCAGTTTACATATGAGGGGTTCAAGCTATTCGCACCCCCGCCATCCAATACCGTTGGGCATTGAAGGAGGTCCTAGTAAGCTTGAACCAGGTCCTCGCAGGATCTATACACTGAACGAGACAAGAACTTTACCAAACCACCCTCCTAACCCCCTTCCAGGTAGTTAACGCACTTTATATAGACCGTAAAGACACGAATGAGCAAATCAATAACATCATGAAGAAATGGTAAAGAAAATTCACCTTCAACATAAGAAACTAGTTATTAAAGTCATTAATACAAACCCAAATAAAAAATTTCAAAAGATGAAAAATCAAAAGTAATACATTAAAGACTTGTCTTCACCAAGTGATGTAAGAGTTTAGCCAAACATGGCCTTTGATTGACAAGAACTCTTACGATCAATCTTGGATCCCGAGACTACTGCACACTATAAAGATGGATGATGGATGATGGTGGTGGGTATTGGTGTTGTAGTGGTGGTGGAGTGGTGGCAAAGTGGGAGAGAAATGGTTTGCCAAGGGATGCCTTTGAAGTGAACCAAGCACTCCTATTTATAGCCAGAACAGAGCCCTGGCCACGGTCCCGTGTCCAGCCAACACGGCCCGTGGCCAACATCTTCTCTTCCTTCATTAATTGCAATTGTCAGCAGAGGGCCCCACACGACCCCGTGTCTTCTGGGCACGGCCCCGTGGTCAACTCTTTGCTGTACTATCAAGATTCTGCAAATCTTAGAGTTGACCACGCTCCGTGTAGAGCTGGGCATGGCCCCGTGGTGGGCGTAAAAGCTTCTACAGGTTTGTCTTGTTGTGCAGGGTCCTGACCACGCCCCATGCTCAGCTGGGCATGGCCCCGTGGTCAAGGTCTGTTTCTTGTTTTTTGCTTTGGGAGATGCTGCCGAGGGGTCGGGCATGTCACTTTATTCCTTCATCGTATATTTATGTTGGTTTTGGCTACTTATTTGTTCCTTTTGTTCTTTTAAGCTCGTATGTTCCTGTAAATTCAACAGGAAGAAAGAAACGTGCTTTTTCCAACATTAGTACTAAAAAAGGGTTAGTTTTATGCCTTATTTGACGTAATTTATATGTTGCATTTTGCACACATCAAACACAATATTCTACTATCACTCTACACACACGCTAGGGCAAGTATACCCATCACAGACGTAGTATAGTGATGGCAAGATACCGAGGTCGTCCAAGGACAGAAGAGCTTTTAGTACCGGCTTATCATCAACGTCTAATCGAACCAACTTTTGAGAAAAGATTTTTAAGCTACTAAAAAGATAAAAACAGAAAATAAAAACAAAATAAAAATGATAGACAAAAAAGAATCACTTGGATCCAACTTATCTTTCATGTACCCTTTTGATGATTTCCGCACTTTGGCCATTTTAAGAGACTATCTTAGTTATAGTAGTAGGCCCCTCTTACAAGGCGACGTTACCCTCAACCTAGAGGTTTGAGTCAGCAAGGATACAATCTCACTAGGTTAGATTATTGAAAGATAAATAAGTAAGTTATTAATGCAAAATGTGGTGGACCCCTCTTCCGAGGAGGCGATCACCCTCAACCCGTTGGTCTGAGTCAGCAGGGATACAGTCCTCGCGGGGTTGGTTTAATGTTTTAATAAAAGTTTAAGAATAAGGGATTCAAGCTTTTTGCACCTCTCCCGTGGTGGGTAATGCCCGCTCCGACTTGTGAGGTGTTACTAGGCTTGAACCAGGTTCTCGCAGGATCTATACACTGAACGAGACATAGAAGTACCCAAACCACCCTTCTAACCCCCTTCCAGACAATTAACATGCTTTATATAGACCGTAAAGACATGAATATGTTGAATCAATGAACATATGAAGAATGATTGAGTAAATTCGCCTTCAATATAAAAATAACTATTTATTAATTTCATTAATACATACCCAATTAAAAAGTAGCCAAAGATTGGAAAACATAAAAGAAATACATAAAAGAAAAGTCTTCACCAAGTGATGTAAGAATTTAGCCAAGCATGGCCTTTGTTTGACAAAGATTCTTATGATCAATCTTGGATCCCGAGACTACACACATTCTAAATATGGAAAAGTGGATGATAGTGGTGGATGATGGTGGTGGAGTGGTGGTCGAGTGGTGGCAAGTGAGAGAGAAGTGGTTTGCCAAGGGATGAGTTGAAGTGAAACCAAGCACTCCTATCTATAGCTGTAAACAGAAGCCTCAGCACGGCCCGTGCCTGCCTGGCATGGCCCTGTGCCCATCTCTCTCTCTCTCATCCTCATTAACTGCTTGTCAGATATTATACTAACACGGTCCCGTGTGTCAACGACACGGTCCGTGGCCAAAGTACTTGTTGTACTATCGCAGATTCTACAAATCTTTTAGTTGACCTCGCCTCGTGTTGGCTTAGCACGGCCCCATGTTGGCTGCCATTTTTGTCTTTTGCAGTTGTCTTTTTCTTCTACCCAGTATCCATCTTCGGACACGGCCCCGTGTCAGCCTTCTGTTCTTGTTATTTTGAGGTTTGGATGTGAGTCGGGGCTTGGCGATCTGCGGAAATTCCTTCTCCTTTACATTTATGTTAGATTTTGTTGTCTTTTTGCTCCTTTTGCAAATTTAAGCTCTTTTATCCCTGAAAATATAAAAGGAACGAAAACACGAGCTTTTTCCAACATTAGTACTAAAAAAGGGTTGCTTGTACGCCGTATTTGACATAATTTATATGTTGTATTTTGATCACATCATTTATTTAAGGTGTTTACGACGCCAAAAATATGGTTAACTAGTTCGCTAGCTTCTTAGTTTAGGCAATTGGATGGTAGTAATATCAATTGTTCGCCTAACGGCTCGAATTTGGACAAGTTGAACAATGCGGCGTCGCACCGGGAGTTTATGTTTCGGGTATCCCATTGATATCCCTAAGCCTATTTAGGATGTATAACCTTATATACAAGTCTTACGAGCATTAAAATACTGAATTTTTGATGTCGCGGACAAATATTATTGTTACAGTCTGCCGCGGATCGGACACTTTATGTTTTTATGCATTTTCTGGATAGATAAAGTGTGACAACCGATAATTAACGGCTTCTAATTACGCAATTAACAAACATTTAAGGTGATAACAAATAGTGTTTAAGACACGAATTAACTTAATTAGCCTATTGGAATGCCTAGGAACGCTTATCTGACTTTACAGTGCGTGTATGGTGATTTTCGGGAAACTTGCTGAGCGTCAAACGATAATGAACTGACACCGTACAAAATACTGACAACACCGTCGATTACGAAGTTTATACATACAACATATACTTATGGAATTCGTTTTGATAAAATATTATGATTTCAAACAACACAAACCGCAAACGCGAACGAAAAACGCGAAAACAGTAACGCACTGACAATCAACGACGAAACGGAAGCACCGGACTCGAAATTCGTCTCGATATTAATATATTACGATATATTTAGCTTCGTTTTTGAATTTTAATGTTCGTAGTTGAAAACTGATCGAAAAATGGATTCAAAAAGACAAACAAAACATTTCACGCACTTTTTAACGTAAACGACGAACAAACGCGCCAAACGCGACTACCGACTCCATTTTTCATAGTTTGATCCTAAAAATATATATCACAACGCTCCAAGGAGTTTGGGTTCTGAAAATGGGTTCGTGTCTACGATTGGGCCATTCAAAACACGGGATTGGGCCCAAGCCCACTTAAAACAAGAAAACCCTAGGTATATAAGACTTGTGAAACCCTTATCCATCCATTTTGAAACATCAGACCAAACACGCACACAACACATAGCTTTTTCATTTTCAAACCCTAATCCTCTAATTCCCCTTCTCTTGATTATACCTACAATTACACAGAGACAAATTATGTCTTGAAACATTATCATCATCATCTACACCTAAATAAAAACCTCATCACCATCAACATCCTTACAAAACCTTCTCCTTCAAATCCTCAGACACAACAACATTACCCACAGCCTCTTGTTCCCTCTCTCTCGGCAGACAGATCACCGGGAGCAAGACAACCGACGGAGGTCCGGCGAGAGCCGGCGGCACTAGACGGAACTCCGGTGACCGTGAGCGACGGAGAAGGCAATTTCCGACAGGTTCATTTTCCGGTAAGATCTTGACTCCTTGTTCTTTACATCTCAGATCTTCTTAGAACCCCCTCTCTCCAGCCGATTGGTCGTTGTTTCAGGTGGTATATGTGATGATGACAGTGATGATGGTGGTGGTTCGGGTGACGACGACTGAGGTGGAGCCGGTCGGAGCCACGTCAGAGAACGGCGACGGCTGTGGTGGTTGTTATACAGTTTCAATGTCGTCTCAGATCACGATTTAGTTTAGATTTATTTCAGGTTCACGTCGGTTCAGTTTATGCACGGCTTGGTTCGAGATGCGGGTTCGAGTCAAACCAGTCAACGGTAAATCACGGTCAGAATTTTGGTTCGGGTGTGGTCAACAGCGGTCAACTTCGGGTTTAGTCAACACGGGTCAGATTGTAGTTCAATCAACGTGGCTCAACCCGGTCAACGCGAGTCAAAGGCGGTCAAACTCGGCCAGTTTCGGCTTCGACTCGGTCAAACCTGGTCAACATAGTGAGTTGACTCGGTCAACTCAGCTAACTTCTTTCGGCGTTTCGACATGAAGATTCAGTAAAAAAGTTTAGAACGAATATTATTTACGTTAATTATTCCCTGATTTTATTACGTGATAACGAGCTCGACCCGACTAACTAACGGTTTTACATTAGTGATTTGGTTTCATATTTGACGTTTTGATATACTTGGCATAAACTTTATATATAATGTTTGTGAAATATTGTTGAATTTTAACAAAATGAATCGACACTTTATTGTCGGGATGTTCCAAAAACAGAGGAAACTCTGTCCGACTTTCGTAAAAACCTGGTTTATGACACGTATTTATAGTTTAAAAATGACGCTTGACGGGATCCGAGTCTCATTATAAACTAAATATAAAGATATCTTTATTTTGGCGACGTTTTACGAAACACAACGGAAACTTTAAACGTTTCGACAAATATGGTTTATAAGTCAACGAAACTCGAAAACTTTTATAAAATAGATATAACTATTTATGTTTATTTCGAACGCCCAAAACTCGGGAATATTTTTATAAAATACCTATAATTGTTTATATTTCAAGTGTCGTTAACTCGTATACTTTTATAAAATAAATATAATCGTATATATATTTATTTCAAATGTCGTTTGTTCGTATACATCTATAAAGTAAATGAAATTGTTACATATATTTCAAACCTTTAGGATTCGTTGAATCATATAAAATAAATATAACTATTTATATTTATTTCGATCGTTTAAAACCCCAATATTTTTATAAAATGAGTATAATTGTTTATATTCGTTTCAAACATCAAGATATAAAATATATGTATACGTATTTATATTTATTTCTTTACGTTCTACGAAAAATACAACGGTATATTACCGTGTCATATATGACATTTCGAAAGAGCTGTACTACTATTCACCTACGCTTTCTAATTCACGACGACCAACACGACATCACAGGTATATATTTATATTTGAATATATATAAATATATATCTTAATCACTCAAAAACTAAGTCGATCTCGAGACTTAGTTTTATCTCGATTATAAACGGGATCAACTAACAATAGCTTGGTTATTTCAAACCAAAATAATAACACCTTTATAGAATCGTTTAGTTAACGATTTGGTAGAGCTCGGACACGTAGTTTAGCTACGTTTAATTAGAAAATTATAATTATTCCTTGATTAGGAATGCTTTAGTTGCACGCTAGCGAGTTCACATTCTTGGAATGACATCACGGAATCACTAATAGCTTTGCACAGGAATATCCAGGTGAGTTCATAACCCCCACTTTTTACGGTTTTACATTTTTATAAATGTTTTCGGGGGTGGAAAGACACGAAAGTTTTTGCAAAAGCAATCACTATTTCGATGAACAAAAACACATATTTATAAACCATGTTGCGAATGGAATTCAAGGAACTTAAATGGTTTACGAACGATTTAGACTAAACATACCGGTTTTACAAAACACATGCGTATTTACGAAAAGTGCATGATTTTCATGACTAGAGACGGGAATGTCCTAGTTACAACAACGGGATTGGGTTGGCCTGCGTACGAAAAACGAGACAACCCAATGGGTTTATGTCCCCCATTTCTTTTGAATATACATGTTAACTAGGGTATGATTAAGCTATGGAATGAATTCTTGGATCACGTGCGAATAGGCGCTAACTTAGGCACCGTTAATCCTTTTAAGGACCACGGAACAGGGGGTAGATCTATCGGGTACGGGCGAGCCCCACTCACGGTCCTTGTGCGGCCAGTTAGAGTGCTTTTGCGTCCCTGTCGAAGTGAATCGACACTTAAATCGTCTACCGGGTTGAGTGCTTCCTATGTCGGCACACATATTAATGTCTTAGCTATACATTAATGATCATTAGGTTCATAGACGCTTACATACCAACTTTCGATACTCAAAACCTTCAAATGTTTTTAATAATCATTTGACGCAACTCATAATACATGTATTTACAAACTTTGATAACGTTTTCAACTTATGTACAAGTAAGTGGACGGGTTGGTCCTGCTTACAAAGACTCTTTTGGCCTCGGCCCATTCTCTCTCGTGCAATGCGCAAAGATTTCATTACCGATATACATATATGACATTTCAAACGTTTTGGAATACTATGATCTCACAAAATGGTTTTCAAATGCAAGATTTCAAATATTTTAAGACGCATTTGATACAAAACAAACAAACTATGAACCCGCTCAACTTTATGTTGATTTTTCGCATGTTTCTTTCCAGGTTGCATTTTACAAACTATGGAACGGTTGGAATAGGAGAACCCATGGGGATTCGAGTACCTAGCAGGCGTTAAACTGTTTAGAAGTCTTAGCTCAAACACTTCCGCTATGTAATGAAGATACCTGTCCAGTCACGCCAGCTCTGATATTTCGGGGTGTGACAGATTGGTATCAGAGCTATAGGTTACAGCGAATTAGGTTTCTATAGAGATACCTAGGCTCTAACCTCACTTATCCTGGGAACTTAGATTGTAAAGTCTTTGAGTACGTACAGAACGCATAAGACTCGAATATGGGTTCCAACCGTTGCCGAAACAATGATTCAACAGTTTTGGTTTTAAACATACACAAGTGTTGTGTTGATACACGGTTCACGAAACAAATTCGTACATTAAGCAAAACTTTGAGAGTTATGGATAAAATGCATTTAGGACCTTTGGGAAACTTATGTCGAAACTCATTAAAGGTCCTCACTTAGAAACCGTGACTAACAACTTGGGAAAACGCCATTATCTATGTTGTCTATACTATTCTAATTACCCGAGCAGGTAATCGACGCGGAACGAAACGCTAGTGCGCGAATATACATAAAACTCAAATTATACGTCAATGGATATCGTAGCACATCACATTCTTCGTGGAATGAAACGCTAGTGCACAAGTATACATGAAACTTAAACTACACGTCAGCGGACGTCGAAGTACATCACACACAACTTTCGAGGCAAGGCCTTTGGAAAACATGATTGGGCAGGACAACAACAATGCTAATCCCGTCAGCGGAAGAACTACTGATCGAAATGTGACAATGTTCCAAGAGATCTTGCAAGCGACACGAAACACGCAAAGGTACGTTCATGCGAGGTTCGCAAACTAATGGAAATCACGATTAAGGGCATTGCAGCAGAAACCACAAGCCTTCACATCTCCCCACTCCCTAAATGCCGATTACACCAAGATTGACATTTCGTGGTAATGTCGCTCAACAACTAGTCATCACACGAATTTCCAGGTAAAGTCCTTAAACTTCTTTTGTTGAAATTCTGACTTCTGCATATAGTGAGTAGACTTTCACATTTCTACTCCCCTGATGGTCATCGTATCATGAGGATTTCCTTCATAATAGTGAATACTTATTTGCTTCATTTCTTGGTAAATTCACACGTTACGCATGCATTGTTTGTTGCACATGTAATTAGTTTGATTTGTGAAGACCATTGGAGGGCTTCACTCCAAATTTTTGTTTTATCAAAGCTTAAATATTGTTTCGCTATACTTGATCTTTACATTGTGATCTAGATGACCCGCATTGTTGCAAAGTGTTGACTCTTTGATATTGAGTCAACGAACTCATTGAAACTCATTTCTCTTAAATTACCTTACATGGTTTGTACATTTTAACCATGTCGAAATTCTTTTGTCAACACATGCATTCATTGTTGGAATGTGACTAAACCAAGCTCAATTGTTTGAACTTGCTCATAATATATATTCGATTCAAGGCCTAATATGATGGATTGAGACCATCATATTCAACATAATCCCAACAAGCACTTCTCTTGTTTCGAACCATAACATGCTTGTTTGGTCTTCGACTTCATTGAATCGTTCTTTGATCACGATCACCTTGCGGTGGTGCTTTTCACTAATTTGAAGCTTGCGCTAATCTCATTTGTACACATCATGTACGGATTTAATTATTTATTTATTTGTTTATTTATATTAACTCCACTTTGTCGATTTATCATACTAAATCAGTCTTAATACAATCGTGTGTTAAGATAATGGTACACGAATTCATGTTATATTCTGGTGTACCATCTAATTGTTCTCCCATCATCGAGCGAACATTTTGTGATATTCAATTGCTTTTCATCTTCGCTCGAAACCGTTGTTTATTTGTTTAATTATCAATTGAAAATCCTATGAGATTTGTTGGAACGAGCATTCAAATTTACTTCGTTGAGCCTTCATTTGATTTCAAACAAGGTGATATTTGTTTGATCACCGCTATTATTGAATTATTTCAATCACTACGACACCTTGTGGTGTCGGTATAAACCTGTAGCTTGGGCTAATCATAATCGAGCGTTTCATGCAAAACACAGGTGATACTTGTTCGATCACCGCTATTATTGAATTGTTTCATTCACTACGACACCTTGTGGCGTCAGTATAAATTTGAAGCTTTTGTAATCACGATCAGCCGTCTCATGCGAAACTGTATATGCTTTTCGTCTGACACATCATTTAAGTAGTCTTAATGCAACTATGTATTAAGGCGATGATACACCAGGTTCGGTTGTATTTCATTTTGGTGTATCCTTGCAACTCAACAATGACAACACGTTGATTTTATCTTATTCATCTGTTAGTTCAATAGTTGACAAATCATTTCATGATTCTATCCATTTGAGATTATTGATTCTGAGTTCAACTATATAACAACCAATGCAAGATTTCCTTGGTAGTAAATTCTATTGTTTCAAAAATTGATTTGCAGTTTGTGAACGTTCATTTGGAATTCCATTGGTTGAATTTCCTCTTTTGTTGAACCCAGTAAACCTAGTCACATTGGTGATAGTATCACAACGTCTCGTTCACCTGACATCAATTTCTAGAACAACCTTAGTTAAACCATTGGGTTCTTATTGATGCAAAATGTCTTTAAATTCACATGATTCGAAAAAGTCTTGATTCGATTACGCAGTCATTCACGTTGTTATTATTCGGACTTACCTGCGAACAACACAACTTTGAGGAGATAACATAGTCTAAATTTCGAGGACGAAATTTCTGCAATAGGGGGAGAATGTGACAACCAATAATTAACGGCTTCTAATTACGCAATTAACAAATGTTTAAGGAAATAAAAATATTGGTTAAGACACGAATTAACTTAATTAGCCAATTGGAATGCCTAGGAACGCTTATCTGACTTTACAGTGCGTGTACGGTGATTTTCGGGAAACTTGCTGAGCGTCAAACGATAACGAACTGACACCGTACAAAATACTGACAACACCGTCGATTACGAAGTTTATACATACAACATATACTTATGGAATTCGTTTTGATAAAATATTATGATTTCAAACAACACAAACCGCAAACGCGAACGGAAAACGCAAAAATAGTAACGCACTGACAATCAACGACGAAACGGAAGCACCGGACTCGAAATTCATCTCGATATTAATATATTACGATATATTTAGCTTCGTTTTTTAATTTTAATGCTCGTAGTTGAAAACTGATCGAAAAATGGATTCAAAAAGACAAACTAAACATTTCACGCACTTTTTAACGTAAACGACGAACAAACGCGCCAAACGCGACTACCGACTCCATTTTTCATAATTTGATCCTAAAAATATATTTCACAATGCTCCAAGGAGTTTGGGTTCTGAAAACGGGTTCGTGTCTACGATTGGGCCACTCAAAACACGGGATTGGGCTTGTGGGCCTTGGGCCCAAGCCCACTTAAAACAAGAAAACCCTAGGTATATAAGACTTGTGAAACCCTTATCCATCCATTTTGAAACAGCAGACCAAACACGCACACAACACATACATCCTCATCTCTGCTTTTTCATTTTCAAACCCTAATCCTCGAATTCCCCTTCTCTTTATTATACCTACAATTACACAGAGACAAATTATGCCTGATGTTTCTTTGAAACATTATCATCATCTACACCTAAATAAAAACCTCATCACCATTAACATCCTTACAAAACCTTCTCCTTCAAATCCTCAGACACAACAACATTACCCACACCCTCTTGTTCCCTCTCTCTCGGTAGACAGATCACCGGCGGAGCAAGACAGCCGGCGGAGGTCCGGTGAGAGCCGGCGGCACCAGACGGAGCTCCGGTAGCCGTGAGCGACGGAGAAGGCAATTTCCGACAGGTTCATTTTCTAGTAAGATCTTGACTCCTTGTTCTTTACATCTCAGATCTTCTTAGAACCCCCTCTCTCCAGCCGATTGATCGTTGTTTCAGGTGGTATATGTGATGATGACAGTGATGATGGTGGTGGTTCGGGTGACGACGACTGAGGTGGAGCCGGTCGGAGCCACGTCGGAGAACGACGACGGCTGTGGTGGTTGTTATACAGTTTCAATGTCGTCTCAGATCACGATTTAGTTTAGATTTGTTTCAGGTTCACGTCGGTTCAGTTTATGCACGGCTTGGTTCGAGATGCGGGTTCGAGTCAAACCAGTCAACGGTAAATCACGGTCAGAATTTCGGTTCGGGTGTGGTCAACAGCGGTCAACTTCGGGTTTAGTCAACACGGGTCTGATTGTAGTTCAATCAACATGGCTCAACCCGGTCAACATGAGTCAAAGGCGGTCAAACTAGGCCAGTTTTGGCTTCGACTAGGTCAAACCTGGTCAACATAGTGAGTTGACTCGCTCAACTCAACCGGTCAACTCTGTTGACCCGGTCAACTCAGCTAACTTCTTTCGGCGTTTCGACACGAAGATTCGGTAAAAAAGTTTAGAACGAATATTATTTACGTTAATTATTCCCTATTTTTATTACGTGATAACGAGCTCGACCCGACTAACTAACGGTTTTACATTAGTGATTTGCTTTAATATTTGACGTTTTGATATACTTGGCGTAAACTTTATATATAATGTTTGTGAAATATTGTTGAATTTTAACAAAATGAATCGACAGTTTATTGTCGGGATGTTCCAAAAACAGAGGAAACTCTGTCCGATTTTCGTAAAAACCTGGTTTACGACACTTGTTTATAGTTTAAAAACCACGCTTGACGGGATCCGAGTCTCATTATAAACTAAATATAAAGATATCTTTATATCTTTATTTTGGCGACGTTTTACGAAACACAACGGAAACTTTAAACGTTTCGACTAATATGGTTTATAAGTCAACGAAACTCGAAAACTTTTATAAAATAGATATAACTATTTATGTTTATTTCGAACGCCCAAAACTCGGGAATATTTTTATAAAATACCTATAATTGTTTATATTTCAAGTGTCGTTAACTCGTATGTTTTTATAAAATAAATATAATCGTATATATATTTATTTCAAATGTCGTTAGTTCGTATACATCTATAAAGTAAACGAAATTGTTACATATATTTCAAACCATTAGGATTCGGAGAATCATATAAAATAAATATAACTATTTATATTTATTTCGATCGTTTAAAACCCCAATATTTTTATAAAATGAGTATAATTGTTTATATTCGTTTCAAACATCAAGATATCAAATATATGTATACGTATATATATATTTATTTCTTTACGTTCTACGAAAAATACAACGGTATATTACCGTGTCATATATGACATTTCGAAAGAGCTGTACTACTATTCACCTACGCTTTCTAATTCACGACGACCAACACGACATCACAGGTATATATTTATATTTGAATATATATAAATATATATCTTAATCACTCGAAAACTAAGTCGATCTCGAGACTTAGTTTTATCTCGATTATAAACGGGATCAACTAACAATAGCTTGGTTATTTCAAACCAAAATAATAACACATTTATAGAATCGTTTAGTTAACGATTTGGTAGAGCTCGGACACGTAGTTTAGCTACGTTTAATTAGAAACTTATAATTATTCCTTGATTAGGAATGCTTTAGTTGCACGCTAGCGAGTTCACATTCTTGGAATGACATCACGGAATCACTAATAGCTTTGCACAGGAATATCCAGGTGAGTTCATAACCCCCACTTTTTACGGTTTTACATTTTTATAAATGTTTTCGGGGGTGGAAAGACACGAAAGTTTTTGCAAAAGCAATCACTATTTCGATGAACAAAAACACATATTTATAAACCATGTTGCGAATGGAATTCAAGGAACTTAAATGGTTTACGAACGATTTAGACTAAACATACCGGTTTTACAAAACACATGCGTATTTACGAAAAGTGCATGATTTTCATGACTAGAGACGGGAATGTCCTAGTTACAACAACGGGATTGGGTTGGCCTGCGTACGAAAAACGAGACAACCCAATGGGTTTATGTCCCCCTTTTCTTTTGAATATACATGTTAACTAGGGTATGAAACTTAAACTACACGTCAGCGGACGTCGAAGTACATCACACACAACTTTCGAGGCATGGCCTTTGGAAAACATGATTGGGCAGGACAACAACAATGCTAATCCCGTCAGCGGAAGAACTACTGATCGAAATGCGACAATGTTCCAAGAGATCTTGCAAGCGACACGAAACACGCAAAGGTACGTTCATGCGAGGTTCGCAAACTAATGGAAATCACGATTATGGGCATTGCAGCAGAAACCACAAGCCTTCACATCTCCCCACTCCCTAAATGGCAATTACACCAAGATTGACATTTCCTGGTAATGTCGCTCAACAACTAGTCATCACACGAATTTCCAGGTAAAGTCCTTAAACTTCTTTTGATGAAATTCTGACTTCTGCATATAGTGAGTAGACTTTCACATTTCTACTCCCCCTGATGGTCATCGTATCATGAGGATTTCCTTCATAATAGTGAATACTTATTTGCTTCATTTCTTGGTAAATTCACACGTTACACATGCATTGTTTGTTGCGCATGTAATTAGTTTTATTTGTGAAGACCATTGGAGGGCTTCACTCCAAATTGTTGTTTTATCAAAGCTTAAATATTGTTTCACTATACTTGGTCTTTACAATGTGATCTAGATGACCCGCATTGTTGCAAAGTGTTGACTCTTTGATATTGAGTCAACGAACTCATTGAAACTCATTTCTCTTAAATTACCTTACATGGATTGTACATTTTAACCATGTCGAAATTCTTTTGTCAACACATGCATTCATTGTTGGAATGTGACTAAACCAAGCTCAATTGTTTGAACTTGCTCGTAATATATATTCGATTCAAGGCCTAATATGATGGATTGAGACCATCATATTCAACATAATCCCAACAAGCACTTCTCTTGTTTCGAACCATAACATGCTTGTTTGGTCTTCGACTTCATTGAATCGTTCTTTGATCACGATCACCTTGCGGTGGTGCTTTTCACTAATTTGAAGCTTGCGCTAATCTCATTTGTACACATCATGTACGGATTTAATTATTTATTTATTTGTTTATTTATATTAACTCCACTTTGTCGATTTATCATACTAAATCAGTCTTAATACAATCGTGTGTTAAGATAATGGTACACGAATTCATGTTATATTCGGGTGTACCATCTAATTGTTCTCCCATCATCGAGCGAACATTTTGTCATATTCAATTGCTTTTCATCTTCGCTCGAAACCGTTGTTTATTTGTTTAATTATCAATTGAAAATCCTATGAGATTTGTTGGAACGAGCATTCAAATTTACTTCGTTGAGCCTTCATTTGATTTCAAACAAGGTGATATTTGTTTGATCACCGCTATTATTGAATTATTTCAATCACTACGACACCTTGTGGTGTCGGTATAAACATGTAGCTTGGGCTAATCATAATCGAGCGTTTCATGCAAAACACAGGTGATACTTGTTGGATCACCGCTATTATTGATTTGTTTCATTCACTACGACACCTTGTGGCGTCAGTATAAATTTGAAGCTTTTGTAATCACGATCAGCCGTCTCATGCGAAACTGTATATGCTTTTCGTCTGACACATCATTTAAGTAGTCTTAATGCAACTATGTATTAAGGCGATGATACACCAGGTTCGGTTGTATTTCATTTTGGTGTATCCTTGCAACTCAACAATGACAACACGTTGATTTTATCTTATTCATCTGTTAGTTCAATAGTTGACAAATCATTTCATGATTCTATCCATTTGAGATTATTGATTCTGAGTTCAACTATATAACAACCAATGCAAGATTCCGTTGGTAGTAAATTCTATTGTTTCAAAAATTGATTTACAGTTTGTGAACGTTCATTTGGAATTCCATTGGTTGAATTTCCTCTTTTGTTGAACCCAGTAAACCTAGTCACATTGGTGATAGTATCACAACATCTCGTTCACCTGACATCAATTTCTAGAACAACCTTAGTTAAACCATTGGGTTCTTATTGATGCAAAATGTCTTTAAATTCACATGATTCGAAAAAGTCTTGATTCGATTACGCAGTCATTCACGTTGTTATTATTCGGACTTACCTGCGAACAACACAACTTTAAGGAGATAACATAGTCTAAATTTCGAGGATGAAATTTCTACAATAGGGGGAGAATGTGACAACCGATAATTTACAAACGATTTAGACTAAACATACCGGTTTTACAAAACACATGCGTATTTACGAAAAGTGCATGATTTTCATAACTAGAGACGGGAATGTCCTAGTTACAACAACGGGATTGGGTTGGCCTGCGTACGAAAAACGAGACAACCCAATGGGTTTATGTCCCCCTTTTCTTTTGAATATACATGTTCACTAGGGTATGATTAAGCTATGGAATGAATTCTTGGATCACGTGTGAATAGGCGCTAACGTAGACACCATTAATCCTTTTAAGGACCACGGAACAGGGGGTAGATCTATCGGGTACAGGCGAGCCCCACTCACGGTCCTTGTGCGGCCAGTTAGAGTGCTTTCGCGTCCCCGTCGAAGTGAATCGACATTTAAATCGTCTACCGGGTTGAGTGCTTCCTATGTCGCCACACATATTAATGTCTTAGCTACACATTAATGATCATTAGGTTCATAGACGCTTACATACCAACTTTCGATACTCAAAACCTTCAAATGTTTTTAATAATCATATGACGCAAACTCATAATACATGTATTTACAAACTTTGATAACGTTTTCAACTTATGTACAAGTAAGAGGACGGGTTGGTCCTGCTTACAAAGACTCTTTTGGGCTCGGCCCATTCTCTCTCGTGCAATGCGCAAAGATTTCATTACCGATATACATATATGACATTTCAAACGTTTTGGAATACTATGATCTCACAAAACGGTTTTCAAATGCAAGATGTCAAATATTTTAAGACGCATTTGATACAAAACAGACAAACTATGAACCCGCTCAACTTTATGTTGATTTTTCGCATGTTTCTTTCCAGGTTGCATTTTACAAACTATGGAATGGTTGGAATAGGAGAACCCATGGGGATTCGAGTACCTAGCAGGCGTTCAACTGTTTAGAAGTCTTAGCTCAAACACTTCCGCTATGCAATGAAGATACCTATCCAGTCACGCCAGCTCTGATATTTCGGGGTGTGACAGATTGGTATCAGAGCTATAGGTTTCAGCGAATTAGGTTTATGTAGAGATACCTAGGCTCTAACCTCACTTATCCTGGGAACTTAGATTGTTAAGTCTTTGAGTACGTACAGAACGCATAAGACTCGAATATGGGTTCCAACCGTTGCCAAAACAATGATTCAACAGTTTTGGTTTTAAACATACACAAGTGTTGTGTTGATACACGGTTCACGAAACAAATTCGTACATTAAGCAAAACTTTGAGAGTTACGGATAAAATGCATTTAGGATCTTTAGGAAACTTATGTCGAAACTCATTAAAGGTCCTCACTAAGAAACCATGACTAACAACTCGAGCAAACACAATTATCTATGTTGTCTATACTATTCGAATTACCCGAGCAGGTAATCTACGTGGAACGAAATGCGAGTGCGCGAATATACATAAAACTCAAATTATACGTCAATCGATATCGGAGCACGTCACATTCTTCGTGGAACAAAACGCTAGTGCACAAGTATACATGATAATTTTCATCTTATGCCTGGTTCGGAGGATAGAGTTCGTTGGAAAGATCTGGAAGGTAACTTACAAGTCTTTGGTTCCTGGGAGGTTTGGAATAGTTTGCGGCATAGAGCTATTAAAGTTCCTTGGGTTAATTCAGTTTGGTTTACTCAATGTTTTCCCAGACATTCTTTCCATTTGTGGTTGGTTATCAAGAATAAGCTGAAAACGCAAGATAGGATGGCGGTTTGGGAGGCGGGTAGTGCTACAAATTTACGGCTCATGTGTTGTCCCTTATGTAGTCATGATCGTGATACTAGGGATCACCTATTTTTTCAATGTCCCTATGCTTCTGAAGTTTGGGGTTTGGTTAGGAATATGGTTGATATGGAGAATGTTAATGATACATGGTCCTCGATAATGCAGTGAATGGAGCTAAATGCTAATTCTAGATCTCTTGAAGTTATAGTGTCTAATATTCTAGTGGCTGCTTCCACGTATTTTATCTGGCAAGAACGGAACAATCGGTTATTCTCTCAAGTATGGAGGAGTGCTAGTGTGCTGTCGAAGGTCATCATAGATACGGTTCGGCTTAGGATTATGGGATTCAGAATTCGTAGAGACCCGAAGCAAAAGAAACTATTGGATAAGTGGCTGATCTCGAGGAAAAACCTGGATATTGACCCTGGCTAACGTGGATATAGTTGTCTAGTTTGGTTTTGAGTTTGGGCCGTGTGTTGTTCTTGTTTTATTTGTTTTTGGTTGTGACTGTTTTGTCGGGTCTTGTTTGTTTTGCTTTTGGTCTCTAGTCTTGGTATGCCAATTCTAGTAGTGTGTATCGTTGTCTTGATACACCCTGTTTTTATTAGTTGGTTGATATATAATATTCACCGGGGTAACCCTTTACCCCAAAAAAAAAGTATACATGAAACTTAAACTACATGTCAGCGGACGTCGAAGTACATCACACACAACTTTCAAGGCAAGGCCTTTGGAAAACATGATTGGGCAGGACAACAACAATGCTAATCCCGTCAGCGAAAGAACTACTGATCGAAATGCGACAATGTTCCAAGAGATCTTGCAAGCGACACGAAACACGCAAAGGTACGTTCATGAAAGGGCTTCGCAAACTAATGGAAATCACGATTATGGGCATTGCAGCAGAAACCACAAGCCTTCACATCTCCCCACTCCCTAAATGGCGATTACGCCAAGATTGACATTTCGTGGTAATGTCGCTCAACAACTAGTCATCACACGAATTTCCAGGTAAAGACCTTAAACTTCTTTTGTTGAAATTCTGACTTCTGCATATAGTGAGTGGACTTTCACATTTCTACTCCCCCTGATGGTCATCGTATCAAGAGGATTTACTTCATAATAGTGAATACTTATTTGCTTCATTTCTTGGTAAATTCACACGTTATGCATGCATTGTTTGTTGCGCATGTAATTAGTTTTATTTGTGAAGACCATTAGAGGGCTTCACTCCAAATTGTTGTTTTATCAAAGCTCAAATATTGTTTCGCTATACTTGATCTTTACATTGTGATCTAGATGACCCGCATTGTTGCAAAGTGTTGACTCTTTGATATCGAGTCAACGAACTCATTGAAACTCATTTCTCTTGAATTACCTTACATGGTTTGTTCATTTTAACCATGTCGAAATTCTTTTGTCAACACATGCATTCATTGTTGGAATGTGACTAAACCAAGCTCAATTCTTTGAACTTGCTCGTAATATATATTCGATTCAAGGCCTAATATGATGGATTGAGGCCATCATATTCAACATAATCCCAACAAGCACTTCACTTGTTTCGAACCATAACATGCTTGTTTGGTCTTCGACTTCATTGAATCGTTCTTTGATCACGATCACCTTGCGGTGGTGCTTTTCACTAATTTGAAGCTTGCGCTAATCTCATTTGTACACATCATGTACGGATTTAATTATTTATTTATTCATTTATTTATATTAACTCCACTTTGTCGATTTATCATACTAAATCAGTCTTAATACAATCGTGTGTTAAGATAATGGTACACGAATTCATGTTATATTCTGGTGTACCATCTAACTGTTCTCCCATCATCGAGCGAACATTTTGTGATATTCAATTGCTTTTCATCTTCGCTCGAAACCGTTGTTTATTTGTTTAAATATCAATTGAAAATCCTATGAGATTTGTTGGAATCAGCATTCAAATTTACTTCGTTGAGCCTTCATTTGATTTCAAACACGGTGATATTTGTTTGATCACCGCTATTATTGAATTATTTCAATCACTACGACACCTTGTGGTGTCGGTATAAACTTGTAGCTTGGGCTAATCATAATCGAGCGTTTCATGCAAAACACAGGTGATACTTGTTCGATCACCGCTATTATTGAATTGTTTCATTCACTACGACACCTTGTGGCGTCGGTATAAATTTGAAGCTTGTGCTAATCACGATCAGTCGTCTCATGCGAAACTGTATATGCTTTTCGTGTGACACATCATTTAAGTAGTCTTAATGCAACTATGTATTAAGGCGATGATACACCAGGTTCGGTTGTATTTCATTTTGGTGTATCCTTTCAACTCAACAATGACAACACGTTGATTTTATCTTATTCATCTATTAGTTCAATAGTTGACAAATCATTTCATGATTCTATCCATTTGAGATTATTGATTTTGAGTTCAACTATATAACAACCAACGCAAGATTCTGTTGGTAGTAAATTCTATTGTTTCAAAAATTGATTTGCAGTTTGTGAACGTTCATTTGGAATTTCATTGGTTGAATTTCCTCTTTTGTTGAACCCAGTAAACCTAGTCACATTGGTGATAGTATCACAACGTCTCGTTCACCTGACATCAATTTCTAGAACAACCTTAGTTAAACCATTGGGTTCTTATTGATGCAAAATGTCTTTAAATTCACATGATTCGAAAAAGTCTTGATTCGATTACGCAGTCATTCACGTTGTTATTATTCGGACTTACCTGCGAACAACACAACTTTGAGGAGATAACATAGTCTAAATTTCGAGGACGAAATTTCTGCAATAGGGGGAGAATGTGACAACCAATAATTAACGGCTTCTAATTACGCAATTAACAAATGTTTAAGGAAATAAAAATATTGGTTAAGACACGAATTAACTTAATTAGCCAATTGGAATGCCTAGGAACGCTTATCTGACTTTACAGTGCGTGTACGGTGATTTTCGGGAAACTTGCTGAGCGTCAAACGATAACGAACTGACACCGTACAAAATACTGACAACACCGTCGATTACGAAGTTTATACATACAACATATACTTATGGAATTCGTTTTGATAAAATATTATGATTTCAAACAACACAAACCGCAAACGCGAACGGAAAACGCAAAAATAGTAACGCACTGACAATCAACGACGAAACGGAAGCACCGGACTCGAAATTCATCTCGATATTAATATATTACGATATATTTAGCTTCGTTTTTTAATTTTAATGCTCGTAGTTGAAAACTGATCGAAAAATGGATTCAAAAAGACAAACTAAACATTTCACGCACTTTTTAACGTAAACGACGAACAAACGCGCCAAACGCGACTACCGACTCCATTTTTCATAATTTGATCCTAAAAATATATTTCACAATGCTCCAAGGAGTTTGGGTTCTGAAAACGGGTTCGTGTCTACGATTGGGCCACTCAAAACACGGGATTGGGCTTGTGGGCCTTGGGCCCAAGCCCACTTAAAACAAGAAAACCCTAGGTATATAAGACTTGTGAAACCCTTATCCATCCATTTTGAAACAGCAGACCAAACACGCACACAACACATACATCCTCATCTCTGCTTTTTCATTTTCAAACCCTAATCCTCGAATTCCCCTTCTCTTTATTATACCTACAATTACACAGAGACAAATTATGCCTGATGTTTCTTTGAAACATTATCATCATCTACACCTAAATAAAAACCTCATCACCATTAACATCCTTACAAAACCTTCTCCTTCAAATCCTCAGACACAACAACATTACCCACACCCTCTTGTTCCCTCTCTCTCGGTAGACAGATCACCGGCGGAGCAAGACAGCCGGCGGAGGTCCGGTGAGAGCCGGCGGCACCAGACGGAGCTCCGGTAGCCGTGAGCGACAGAGAAGGCAATTTCCGACAGGTTCATTTTCTAGTAAGATCTTGACTCCTTGTTCTTTACATCTCAGATCTTCTTAGAACCCCCTCTCTCCAGCCGATTGATCGTTGTTTCAGGTGGTATATGTGATGATGACAGTGATGATGGTGGTGGTTCGGGTGACGACGACTGAGGTGGAGCCGGTCGGAGCCACGTCGGAGAACGACGACGGCTGTGGTGGTTGTTATACAGTTTCAATGTCGTCTCAGATCACGATTTAGTTTAGATTTGTTTCAGGTTCACGTCGGTTCAGTTTATGCACGGCTTGGTTCGAGATGCGGGTTCGAGTCAAACCAGTCAACGGTAAATCACGGTCAGAATTTCGGTTCGGGTGTGGTCAACAGCGGTCAACTTCGGGTTTAGTCAACACGGGTCTGATTGTAGTTCAATCAACATGGCTCAACCCGGTCAACATGAGTCAAAGGCGGTCAAACTAGGCCAGTTTTGGCTTCGACTAGGTCAAACCTGGTCAACATAGTGAGTTGACTCGCTCAACTCAACCGGTCAACTCTGTTGACCCGGTCAACTCAGCTAACTTCTTTCGGCGTTTCGACACGAAGATTCGGTAAAAAAGTTTAGAACGAATATTATTTACGTTAATTATTCCCTATTTTTATTACGTGATAACGAGCTCGACCCGACTAACTAACGGTTTTACATTAGTGATTTGCTTTAATATTTGACGTTTTGATATACTTGGCGTAAACTTTATATATAATGTTTGTGAAATATTGTTGAATTTTAACAAAATGAATCGACAGTTTATTGTCGGGATGTTCCAAAAACAGAGGAAACTCTGTCCGATTTTCGTAAAAACCTGGTTTACGACACTTGTTTATAGTTTAAAAACCACGCTTGACGGGATCCGAGTCTCATTATAAACTAAATATAAAGATATCTTTATATCTTTATTTTGGCGACGTTTTACGAAACACAACGGAAACTTTAAACGTTTCGACTAATATGGTTTATAAGTCAACGAAACTCGAAAACTTTTATAAAATAGATATAACTATTTATGTTTATTTCGAACGCCCAAAACTCGGGAATATTTTTATAAAATACCTATAATTGTTTATATTTCAAGTGTCGTTAACTCGTATGTTTTTATAAAATAAATATAATCGTATATATATTTATTTCAAATGTCGTTAGTTCGTATACATCTATAAAGTAAACGAAATTGTTACATATATTTCAAACCATTAGGATTCGGAGAATCATATAAAATAAATATAACTATTTATATTTATTTCGATCGTTTAAAACCCCAATATTTTTATAAAATGAGTATAATTGTTTATATTCGTTTCAAACATCAAGATATCAAATATATGTATACGTATATATATATTTATTTCTTTACGTTCTACGAAAAATACAACGGTATATTACCGTGTCATATATGACATTTCGAAAGAGCTGTACTACTATTCACCTACGCTTTCTAATTCACGACGACCAACACGACATCACAGGTATATATTTATATTTGAATATATATAAATATATATCTTAATCACTCGAAAACTAAGTCGATCTCGAGACTTAGTTTTATCTCGATTATAAACGAGATCAACTAACAATAGCTTGGTTATTTCAAACCAAAATAATAACACCTTTATAGAATCGTTTAGTTAACTATTCGGTAGAGCTTGGACACGTAGTTTTGCTACGTTTAATTAGAAACTTATAATTATTCCTTGATTAGGAATGCTTTAGTTGAACGCTAGCGAGTTCACATTCTTGGAATGACATCACGGAATCACTAAGCTAGCTTTGCACAGGAATATCCAGGTGAGTTCATAACCCCCACTTTTTACGGTTTTACATTTTTATAAATGTTTTCGGGGGTGGAAAGACATGTATTTACAAACTTTGATAACGTTTTCAACTTATGTACAAGTAAGAGGACGGGTTGGTCCTACTTACAAAGACTCTTTTGGGCTCGGCCCATTCTCTCTCGTGCAATGCGCAAAGATTTCATTACCGATATACATATATGAAATTTCAAACGTTTTGGAATACTATGATCTCACAAAATGGTTTTCAAATGCAAGATTTCAAATATTTTAAGACGCATTTGATACAAAACAAACAAACTATGAACTCGCTCAACTTTATGTTGATTTTTCGTATGTTTCTTTCCAGGTTGCTTTTTACAAATGTGAGAACCCGAGTTTTCAAGGTCTCTATTCGATGTAACTTAGTACTTATTTGCAAAGTGTGTTTTCGTTTATACATGATGTGCATTACAAGTGTGTAGGTGATATATATATATATATATATATATATATATATATATATATATATATATATATATATATATATTTCTTTGCATTAATGATATGTTGTGTATAATTAAATAAAATATGGATCCCTTGCTAAATACCCTACCCCTTTGAAACACTTCGGCCCACATGTCTTGAGCCCAAACCGATCCCCAAATCCATTAGTGGTGTTATTATATCTATGCTTGGCAATTGTTTTAGGTTGCAAGTTACGTAGCATTAACCCTAACTCCCTTAATAGTGGACGGCAACTTCTTCTAGGGTGTGAAGCTTTGATCGACGCCAATACCTTCCCCACTATTTCGATCTTGGTTAGTGGTTTCTTATTTGTTGAAAATCGTATTAGTTAGCAACTAACTGATCTTATTAGGCATGAGGGTGGTTAACAATATTGTATGCTTATGTTTATAACAATATTGATTAACAAATTAATTGATCCTATCCAAGGTAATCCAATTAGTGTATGTATTGTTATTTATGGATTAGTTATTTGATTTATATGATTTCAAACATGTTCGATCAATGTGTTACTTGATATACTCCAAACATGTGCACACCCTAATAGTGGATAACCGTGCATAAGAAATTAGCGGCCATGTGCATTTTGGATTCTTTATATAATCACACATGTGCACACCCTAATAGTGTTGTCAGAACTTGTCTAGGATATTAGTGTTATATGAATTGAATGATGTATTGTTGTCTTGTTGTGAGGTTGGGATATGTGTATATGCATATGTGCTGAATCATTGTTAGGTTGCTTCCATGTGTTTGCTAAATAATTTGGATTACTTGAATGAGATGAAACAACAAATTGGTTAACCAATAATAATCTTCTGACCCAAACCCACTAATTCACATGACTACTGGACCTTTCAAAAATCAACACATGGGCCGAATCAAGTAATGATAACAATTAAATGATATCTCAATTGAATAATGGGCCGGCAACTTTGGTTTTAATCAATTTCTAATTGGGCCGCATAAACCAGAAACCCGTCATTGATATTGGGCCATGAACAAGAATCGGGTCGCACAAAAAGGGAAGGGGCTGGGCCGCATGATTGTGTTGAGCCTAACATCGATTGGGCTGCACATTACCATGGGTAGCGTAGTGGGCTGCCAAAATGTTGTAGTCTTGTATGCGTGCGATACAAAATTGTATGCGGCCCAAACGAATAATGTGCGTTGAGTGATGATTTTTATGATTTACAAATCCGTTGAATGAGTGAGGTGTTTGCTTGAAATGCTAACTGTTATTGATAGTTTGAAATAGTGATGAGAACTCTTATTTATGAAATAAGGTAGTACATGGTAACCAAACAGTTTAGTGTTAAGGGACATACGCGATATGGTCTAAATATCTTAACGTGTATTAGATAATGATTGTTACAAAGGGTGATATGATCAGTGTGGCGCATGATTTCTTGTTACGATTTGTACAACTTTATGTGCGCTATGTGTACGACACTTGTGTGGTGAATGTGAACTACGTGATTTACGTGCATATAAGCTAACTGTCTTTGGTAACTATCATAGGATTTAGTTGATCACTTTTGTTATACGAGTAATTAATTCTACCGAGCAAACCAATGTGAGTTCACACTTTCTACAAAGCATGGGATTCCCAGGGGTTGGGAATGGGTTAAGGAATAGGGATTCCTCGTCCTCCTTGGGTAGGACAGTACGGGTTTAGGAATATAAATTCCTCGTCCTCATGGACAGTTAACTTCACTAGACCAAAACTCTATCACGAAGTCCCTCCTTTTTATATCGACTTAATCGCCGGGCCAATGGCGAGCGGGTCATTAGTTAGATAGCGCTATTTAGGTCTGACAAGCCTCACACCGTGCCGCAGAGGACGGGCGTGAACTAATGGATTTGGGCACGTCAATGATGATAGACATTGACAGTTCAGGGCACATAAACATGACTACAGTCAGCAGTCGATATGGTAACGAGTCTAGTAGTATATACATGGGGTAGCCCCCACGGCCAGAGAGCCAGATATACATAAACATGGGGTAGCCCCCACGGCTGGATTGCCAGAATAAATGGGATAAACAAATCACGTTTTCAACTATGGGGTAACCCCCACGGCAGGGATGCCAGTTAAAGGAAACTGTTTTTGAAACAACTTAAAACAAACACCCAACTGTGAACTCGCTCAACATTGTTGTTGACTCGTTACTACATGCTTTGCAGGTCACTAGGTTTAGCAGGAGCTTGCATGGGGAAGAGTCGTTGTGGAGCATGGACATTGAGTGTTCATGATCAACTTAAACATTATTACTTATGCTTTGGTTTGTGCCATTATGCTTCCGCTTGCAACTTAAACTATGTTTTGTTTGGACACCAATTGTATTGTGTTGGATTTTATTATTACTTACATGCTTGTTCAATATGATTGGTGGCTTGATCCTGGTCAGTCACGCCTCCAAGCGGTGATACTCCGCATGTGGATTTTGGGGGTGTGACAACAAATTATGGAACGGTTGGAATAGGAGAACCCATGGGGATTCGAATACCTAGCAGGCGTTCAACTGTTTAGGAGTCTTAGCTCAAACACTTCCGCTGTGCAATGAAGATACCTATCCAATCACGCCAGCTCTGATATTTCGGGGTGTGACATAAAGTGTTTTATCATTTGATGCCCCTAATTAGGGGTTTTTATTCATGTTTCAACTATAAAATGCTTTCATGCTATTCATTGCTCGTTCGGACAGTTTTCAGAACCAACTGGCATGAATAGTGTGTTCAGGTGAATAGTAAATTTCAGCATTTTAGCCAACATATCTGACATAGTTTTTTTGTTTTCTCGCGACGCGATGAATGTTTCAATATTATTTGAAATGTTTAACCATGTCCTATCACTGTTAGACTTTGTACTACTCAATTATTCATAAATTTCTTTAAAAGAACGCAACTAAATTGTATAACTAGTGATTAAGTTGTACGGAATTATAATGAAATTTTGCCAGTTGTCATAGCGGGCACGCGAGCGGACAACTTTAGACGACGGAACCTTCTCTTGCGGAAGGAAGTGTAGAGTAGTTAACGGGGATGTGTTTTCTCATCCAACACATGCTACATTCTTGCGCAAGTCTACAGGGCGCACGCGCAAGGGCAACATCTTGTTACGATGCAAGTGGAATCGTCACTTTGATTTATGTGACAAACCAGCAAGTGGCACACTCTGACACTAACAACAACGGTCAGCTGACAGTGCAATACGCGGCTACCCGGTTCGCTAACAGAGCTTCCACTTGCATAAAGCTGATAAACAGACTGACAACCAAATCTAACAAGCCATGTGGCGGTCGCACCTTCGTGCGCCTGTTACAGCAGGGCACATGGCGACACCTTCATTGTGCACCTGAGACTTCTGCAGCCTGCACACCTGCCAAACCAGTGGATAAGCTACAAGTTGTCAGTCAGGCCCAAGGCCCATCAAATGGCCCATTGGCCTCTTTCCTTCACTCTTCGGCTATAAATACCAGACTTCAAACTAGGTTTGAGGTAATGCTAATCTGCTCCCTCACACTTACTACTTAATCACTTATCTTGCTTCCTAAACAAATACTGAGTCTGACACCAGAGGGTGGTAACAAGGAGCAACCCCCACCTCATTCTCCTTGTTGCGAGTCAAGGTGTGTTCATTGCGCAGGTGACAGATACAAGATCATCCAGCCATCGATCGAGGAAAGAAGGGATTAACCCTATCTAAACGAGACTCGACCCGTGGACTAACCACTCGGTTACCACTGTTTCTTCACATTTCAACGTCAACGTCTCAAAGTCCATCTTCTTTTTGCTTAGTAACGAGTTGGCTATAGGCTAATATCTCAAATAGGATCGCTAATAACTGAATGAACATATATAACAAAGAGCTACAAATTTGGTTTATTTATTTATTTTTTTGTTATAACTATAGATTGAATATTAAATCTGTTAGATAATTTTAACCATATACACACATCGTGTTCCTCATGCAAACAACAAATATATATCAAATAATTATTAATATGTTATGTGAATATAATCAAATAAACTGAGCTATTTTTTTACTTTATGTTTAAGTTTTATAATTAGCTATTATTTTAGATATTCGGGGTAAAATTTTGACTCCTTCGTAACACGCGAGTTCCCCACTAGTAATATATTAAACCATCACATTTATACCAATATGGGGTTTAGAGAAGAGAGCCCCCCTCCCCCTTCCTTATTATATTAGCCTTCCAAGGAACCATCCCTTTGTTGAATTACAAAATGTCATAAATGAGTCTTGGTTTGTTGTACCATGAATTAGAAAGAGCCAATGAATTTATATAAACTATGAGTTTTGCAACAAGAGTTACTGCTTCTTTGCTCTTTGTTTTTGCATAATTCCATATTCTTTAGAGGATAGTTTTTTGAGCTAATGAATATATATGAACTTTTTGTTGGAAGTTTAGTGTGAATGAAAGTCTCAAGTTGGTAATTCACCTTGTCCCACATTGGTGTGAGAACAAAAAGATAGGCTATTTATAAGGTGAAACCTTAATGAAGCCTTTGAAGTCTTATGACATGTTTTACCACAAGTCCTACCTGCGCGCGCGCAGGGGGGGTGCAAAAAATGGAATCGGAATTAGTTGAACTCACGTATGCCCGCGCGTCCTGCGGACACGAATGCAGCTCCGAAAACCCGGGCTCGCGTGAGGCAGTTTTTTCACTCGAGACTCATAACTGATTCGTTTTTTTTAAGTTTATAACTGAGATGATTATTAGTATTAATGATCATTATTTTCTGTCAGTTTTAAACTGCCATCATTATGAGAATTATTGTGATCATTATGTATCAGTTTTAACTGCTGCACTAATGACCATTATTTGGTTTTAATTCTCTGCAATGATGGCCATAATTCAGTTATGCTTCGGTCACTATAAAAGGAGATCAAGCTGATCAGTTTAGACACACCTCAATACACTTCTCCTCTCTCAATCTCAGTTTCTGCAACACAGTTTCTTTTCTTTTCAGGCAAGTGTTCAAGTCCGGCAGTGCGCTGTTGCTGCTTTGAACCGGCGTGCCCTGGGAACAGACCGCGAATCTGTTTAAGGGAATTGTGTCAAACACAAGCCCGGTTCTCGTTAACTGTTTCTTTTTCTCTGTTTTGACTATTTTGCAGTTCTTGCAGTAGCAGATTTCTAACAAACTTAAACAGATTATCATACTAATTGTTCCTGCATTGTCTTTTCTTTTCAGAATGGCATCCCAGCCCATGTCTACTTCTGTTTCTGCAGTTATGACTACTGTCATGACTTCCGTTGTTGCTGTCACAACCGGTCTGGTTGCACTACTGCCTAATGCAGTCTCGCATGCTGAGAAACCTGAGAAATTCAACGGTGTGAATTTCAAACAGTGGCAGCAAAATATGTTCTTTTATCTGACCACTCTGAACCTAGCACGGTTCTTGACTGAAACTGTTCCCCATGTGGATGAAGGGGATATGAATGCTCAATCAGTGAGCGCGGTTCATGCTTGGAATCATTCGGATTTCTTGTGCCGTAACTATATCTTGAATGGTATGGTTGATACGCTTTACAATGTGTATTGTAAAGCCAAGACTGCCAAAGAGTTGTGGGAGTCTTTGGACCGCAAATACAAAACAGAAGATGCGGGCACTAAGAAATTCATGATGGCTAAGTTATTGGACTTCAAAATGATAGAAACTAAAACTGTCATTAGCCAAGTCCAAGAACTTCAAGTTATTCTTCATGATATTCATGCGGAAGGAATGGTGCTCAGCGAGACATTCCAAGTTACAGCTATGATCGAAAAGCTGCCACCAAGCTGGGTTGATTTCAAGAACTATCTCAAGGATAAGCAAAAGGAAATGACCATTGAAGATCTTGTTGTTCGCCTTCGCATTGAAGAAGATGATAAAGTTGCTTTGAAAAGGATTGATAATCCTGAAACAGCAAAGGCCAATATTGTTGAACATGGCCAATCTTCAAAGGGAAACAAGAACGGTGGAAAGGGTGGAAAGAAAGCTCATGGGAAACGCTCCAACCTTGGTCCTAAGGGGGGAGTTGGGAAAAGGAAGTTCCAAGGAACTTGCTATAATTGTTAAAAACAAGGCCATAAGGCCAACGAATGCAAGCTTCCAAAGAAGGAAAATGCTCGACAAGTTAACGTGGTTCATGAGGTTGATAACCTCATTGCTATGATCACGGACCTCTCGATTTTGGTCACGGAAGTTAACTTGTGGGGCAAAACCACAACGATTGGTGGATTGATACGGGGGCTACCCGTCATGTGTGTTTTGACAAGAACCTGTTTAGCACCTTTAAAGAGGTGACTAATGGTGAAAAGGTTTTTATGGGGAATTTCGCCACGGCCGAAATCAAAGGCGAGGGGAATGTGGTTTTGAAAATGACTTCTGGAAAGGAACTCACTTTGTCAAACATGTTGTATGTTCCAGAAATTCGTAAGAACCTTGTGTCAGGGTGGCAATTGAACAAGTTTGGGTTCAGAATGGTGATTGAGTCGGATAAGGTCGTGTTGACCAAAAATGGTATGTATGTTGGTAAGGGCTATGCCCTAAATGGAATGTTTATACTCAATGTAATAGTTGTGAATGCAATGAAAGAAACAACTACTAGTTCTACTTACTTGATTGAGTCTTCAAATCTTTGGCATGGTAGACTAGGTCATGTTAATTATAATTCCATTCATCATTTAATTAAACTTGATTGCATACCAACATTCAATATCGACTTAATTAATAAATGTGAAACTTGCGTAGAAGCAAAACAAACGAAATTGTCATTCAAAAAGGTTGAACGAAACACCGAACCCCTCGAGATGATCCACACTGATGTGTGTGATCTAAAAGCAATTCCTACTCGTGGTGGGAACAAGTACTTCATCACGTTCATTGATGATAGTACAAGGTATTGCTATATGTACTTACTTAACAGTAAGGACGAGGCTATTGACAAGTTTATCTTGTTCAAAGCCGAAGTTGAGAATCAACTAAATTGGAAAATCAATATCGTGAGGAGCGACCGAGGAGGTGAATATGTTTCACCTTTTATTGACGTATATGCAAAAAGTGGAATCATCCACGAACTCACGGCTCCTTACTCCCCTCAATCAAATGGCATAGCGGAACGGAAAAATCGTACTTTGAAAGAAATGATGAATGCCATGATGATAAGTTCTGGTGTAAACCAAAACATGAGGGGGAAGCAATCTTATCGGCAAATTATGTGTTGAACATGATACCTAATAAGAAAAAGGATGTAACGCCTTACGAATTATGGACCGGAAAGAAACCACCATATAAATCCTTGAAAGTATGGGGGTGTTTGGCTAAGGTGGTGGTCACACCACCTAAGCGCCTACTAATAGGACCCAAAATGGTGGATTGTGTATTTATAGGATACACCCATCCTTATGGTCCTTATCGTTTTCTTGTGCATGATTCTAAGAACCCTGGAATATGCAAAGGCACCATAATGGAATCTAAGGATGCATCATGGTTTGAACATATGTTCCCATGCTTAGATAAAAGTGAACCAAGTTCTTCTAGACCGGTTGAGGAAATTATTCCCGAGGGTGAAGTTGAAAACAATGATCCTCGAGAACAATCTAATACTGAGGAAGTTGAAATCAGGAAAAGTAAACGGCAAACGACTGAAAAATCCTTTGGCCCTGAGTTTCTTACCTATATGGTAGAAGATGAACCTCAAACATACCAACAAGCGGTGCATTCCTCAGAAGGACCTCAGTGGAGGGAGACAATCAAAAGTGAGATAGACTCTATCTTACAAAACCATACTTGGGAACTAGTGGATCTTCCTCAAGGATGTAAACCACTAGGATATCGATGGATCTTCAAGAAGAAGATGAAACCAGATGGGACCATCGATAAATACAAAGCAAGGTTGGTGATCAAAGGATATAAACAACGAGAAGGTTTAGATTACTTTGATACATATTCGCCAGTTACGCGAATAACATCCATCAGGATGGTGCTTGCCATTGCCGCCATTAGAAATTTGGATGTCCACTAAATGGATGTGAAAACAGCTTTCTTGAATGGAAATCTAGAGGAAGAAATCTACATGGAGCAACCCGAAGGCTTCACAGCTATTGGGCAAGAAAAGAAAGTGTGTAAACTTGTAAAATCCTTGTATGGATTGAAACAAGCTCCAAAACAATGGCAGCAAAAGTTTGATCATGTCATGCTTGATGTTGGGTTCAAAATAATGAATGTGACAAGTGTGTGTATGTGAAAGACACATCTGATGGATATGTCATTTTGTGTCTATATGTAGATGACATGCTCATTGCTGGAAGTGATAACAAAATCATAAAATCTACAAAGAACATGCTAAAAGCAAGGTTTGACATGAAAGACATGGGTCTTGCGGATGTGATTTTGGGGGTCAAAATCACGAGAACCCAAAGTGGACTTGTTTTAAGTCAATCCCATTATGTGGACAAAATTCTTGAGAAGTTCAATGCAAATGACTCTAATGAAGCTAGAACTCCACTTGACACGAGTCAACATCTAGCCAAGAATAGAGGTGAACCTGTAAACCAATTGGAATACTCAAGAATTATTGGTAGCTTGATGTATCTTATGAGTTGTACTAGACCAGACATAGCATATGTTGTAAGCAAGCTAAGAAGGTACACAAGCAATCCAAGTTCAATGCATTGGAACTGTATCACTCGGTTGCTTCGCAACTTAAGATACACCTGGGAATACGGGTTGCATTACAACAGATATCTAGTAGTTATAGAAGGATACTGCGATGCAAATTGGATATCTGACACGAATGATTCCAGAGCAACAAGTGGGTATGTATTCACACTTGGAGGTGTTGCTGTATCATGGATTTCGTCAAAACAAACGGTTATCGCTAGATCCACGATGGAATCAGAGTTCATCGCTTTAGATAAAGCAGGTGAAGAGGCAGAATGGCTACGTCAATTTGTTGAGGATATACCAAGATGGCCTAAGCCGACATCGGCCATTTGTATACATTGTGATAGCCAATCGGCACTTGGCAGAGCTCGTAGCACAATGTATAACGGTAGGAACAGACATATCAGACATAGACATAATACGATACGACAACTAATCTCTACAGGAATTATCACTGTTGACTACGTGAGGTCAAAGGATAATATTGCGGATCCGCTAACAAAAGACCTAAGTAGAGAGTTAGTACAGAAGTCGTCCATGGGAATGGGACTGAAGCCCTTGAAAATATAAGTTCATATGATGGAAACCTAACTCAGTAGACTGGAGATCCCAAGAGCTGAGTTCAATAGGAAAACCTAATTGTATGAATTAGTAAGGTCACTGTGGGGGGGGTAACCCTACGTATATATATAAGGGAGTTTATTGCAAAGCTTAGTAAACCTCCTAGTCCATTCCTAAAAGTGACAAGTGTGAGGCTAAGCCTATGGCTTTTAATGATTCGACTAAAATAGTGAATCACCTATATGAGAGAGAAGTGGGGTCGCTTCGAAGGGTATTGTTGGGGCACAATACTTAATGGCTCTCGCAGAACCAGGCATCATGTTCATGACCATAACGAACATAACTATGAGGACTTGACTTTGTCAAGGAGAGTCTTGTGTGAAGTGCATTGTTATCTACACAAACGGCAGACGAGTTCAAAGACATCGAGTTCTACTCAGAGCTAGTAGGCTGTAGGTCCCGGATTGATCCATTTCGATTGCGAACCGACCGTTCGAAGTGCGGAATCCTTGAACGATCGTGACCGAACACACGAACAGTAATTATAACTGTGATTCTATTGAAGATTTGATAGTGTACAGAACCTTGAATCACTTGCACAACACTTTCTCTCTCTAGTTTCTCTCTCTAGAACTAGAGCTCTCAAATGTAACAAATGAGCAAAAGTGTCAAAAGTTTCTCCAAAAGTTCCTAAATGAAACCCTAAGGCTTCTATTTATAGGCCAAGGCTTATAAGGAGAGTTCCCCTTATTTACAATAATGCCACCTTGCCTTTTTCTAGATATTTCTAACTATTACAATATTAGCACTAGATTTAAACTATTTTTGCTACGGTCTTGAGATGACGGGGGCGATAGACATATTGCACTAACAGACTCCCCCTTGGATATTGCCGCAGTCAATCTCAAACATTTAGTCAGACTCGTAGCTTCTTTTCTTTCTCTCTCTCTAGCTCGAACAGAATCCCGTTGGATCTGTCTTCAGCTCCAGCTCCCCCTTTTGGTAGACTCTTCACTTCATCAGGCTCCCCCTTTCGTCAAGCTTCCGTGCTTTGGGATCGACACCTGGCTTTCTGGTTACAAGCTCTTTTGGGAAAGGATCCTGGCTCTTATGCACGCTTCCCCTTGCGTTGAGCTCGTCTTCAGACTCCCCCTTAGACACTGCTGTCGGGATCGTAGTCTGGTACAACATCTGCAATACTCAAACATTTATAAGTAACAACGTTTTGAACTTCCAGGATTGAAAACCTGGCTCTCTCAACTTTTGCTAAAATATTTTTCAATGAAAGCATTTTCGGTTGTCCAGGTATCGTAACCTGGCTCTATTAAACTTTCTAAATCAAGATCCTGGGACTAAGATATAATAATATGAATATATCCAGGAAAACTCGATACTCTCCCCCTATCAACAATATTCAAAGATTTGGCAGTTTCAACGAACCGGATCGGAAACTGTCTCTATTACAGATTTTAACAATCTAAGCATCCAATTCCCTCACAGTTAATCATCCAAGTCCAACTTAATGACCTTGGAGATATCACAAACTGTTTTTGAATTTTGATTTTAAAGATTCAAGTTTCAAATTAATGAACTTCTTTTATTTTCAGAAACACGATCAGCATACTTAGATTTTGAAACTCAGCTCTCTGACATCGGTTGTCGAAAATAAAGCAGAATCAAAAATCTTTTTGTATTTTTCTGAAAAATAAAGCAGTAAAGAAATATGTACAAACATATTTATAAACAATATTTTTGTTTGAGTTTGCATCAGAGGATCATATCAGTTTATGACAAGTCACAAGTACCGTTGAGCTTAGTTACACATTAAGAATTAAACAATTCACTTAGATTGTCGATATACTGATCCACTTAAATTTTCATACAAAGTTCAACTGATTCAGGATACGAATTAGATGTATTAAGAACTTAAACTCATTCATGTGTCCCACCTCTTGAATATACTCCCATATCCAGATCCCAATATTCAGTCTTACAGGTGAGTATACCTAGATGATATCTGTAAGGGGAATAAATTATAGTACGAAACCGTGAGAGCTCAGGTCAGAACTTCCGTTCAGCAGAGAGATGACGGCTCGACTTTTGGTGTGTCCCCTTTAGAGGATCTTTTGAATTACAACAGCCATGATTAGCATTTTTCAATGTTTCATCATTTTTTAGCTGAGGGCTGTGCTATGTTTCAAGCAATGCGGAAAGTATTCTCCGGGGACTAGGCCATTGCTTCCGCAAAATCAGAAGTCCCGGGATAATACCCCAGATATCACTAAGCATAAAGACCTAGTATCTCAGAAAGAGGGACCTTTCAAACGAGATTTCAGGGGTTACCTATATATCCAAGTAGTGTTCCCCACGAAATAAGCAAGTGTTTGAATTTAGGTTTATATCCCGAAAAAGTTTACTAAATGTATAAAAACCTATCGGCATATCATCAGTGAGACTGTTTAACGCTATAAAATCATTACATTTCTTTAGCATACTGTAACTGTCTACTGATGTACTATCATTTCCTCTTTTTACACAAAAACTCAATTTTGAATTTTTATCATGTTTTTGACTTTTTCAAATTTTCTAATGTTTTTGGATTTTCTGACAATTTCTTACTCCCCCTAAAATGCAAAACCATTTAAAGAAAATTTGACAAACCGATACTGATAGCTTTGTTTCGCCATCCATTTTCTGCTTCACATGCTCTGATTTGCAGAAAATATAATGTACCCCCATGATTTACAACACATTGATATTTTACAGTTTGAAAACCGTTTTTCAATCTTGTGAAATGAATCATGTTTGTTCAGCCGTGAGGGTTTCGGCGTATTCAATCAACACATATTTTTGAATTTTTCAAATTTTTTTAATGTTTAGGGTTTTTGAAATATTGTTTATTTATGTACAGAAAATGATAAACTCCCTGTTCAACCAAACCAGGGTTCAGCAGCCTTCTCCTCCTGTGCCAGGCTGCTCATCAATTCTCTTTCTTGACAATCAAACTTCATGAGCACCTGCACAATCACAAACACTCAATTACTTGAACAATTTAGCCCAGGTCTGTTGGACCTTAGGCATTTCAACACAATAAACTTCATTCAACTTTGGAAATTCTTTGTCATTATTCACAAAAACGTTTTCATCTTTGACTTCGACCTTTTCATCTTTTATCAAATTCACTTGTTTCTTAACACTCCATGTTTGACCTTTCGGAGTACATCTTTTGTAAAAATGTGATTCTTTTTGAACATTTTGTTTTTGAACAACAACTTTTGGTTTCCAAAACTCTTGGGATTTTGTCATATCAACAGATGTGTTCCAACTTTGTGTTGTTCTGAATCTGGGTGTGTGAGAAATCTGTGTTTGTTTTGAATCAGACCTAGTCTGTTTTGGTTTCCAAGTTTGATTCGAAGCAAACTTGTTTGTGTTGTACCTCCAAGTTTGTTTTGAATCAAATCTGGTTGGCCTTGGTTTCACACCCTCAAACTTCTGTTTTTCAACATCAACAGGCTTTGGATTTGGACACTTTCGTGATACATGTCCAATTTGATCACATTTAAAACACACTTTCTTTGAAACATCCTTGGCCTGTTGCTGTTTCTTTTTATTAGCATCAAACTCCTCATTAGACTGTTGTCCAAATTTGAGTTTTTCCTCTTCTTTCAAACTTTTCCCTTGAACAAAACTCATTTTTGCCTGAAAATTTGGCATTTCATTTCTTTTTCGATTCTGTTTCTTTTTATAACCCAAACCAGCCTTCATGTTTTTCTTCTTAAAACCAGGTTTGTTATAAAAAGATTTATGACCTTTACCAGCAAAGTTTGAAATTTCCGACTTCTCAATCTCAACCATTTTGAAAACTTTATCGACCTTCTCTAAAATCACATTCTGAATCGGGAATACAACATCTAAGAATAGTTTGTCCGATCCAATCATGGTATAGACCAATCCCTTTGAATCATCATCCAAATTTTTCTCGGATTTTGTGTTTTTCAGATAACCATCATGAAAATTTCCTTCATCTTCATCCTGTAATTCAGACTTACCTTTTGTAGACTCATCTTTCAAAACGCTTTCAACAACCTTACTTACCACCTCTGAATCATTAGCATCATCAGATTTGGAGTAAGTCACATCGATACTTTCAGGTAACTGGTCAGCTATGTTCAAACCCTTTGCCACCTTTTCCTCATCATAAAAAGTATAATTGTTTCTCAATGGTGGTGGTACCTGATGAAACTCTGAACCAATACCCTTTTTGCAATTGTCAGTATCTTTATCATCTGGTGTGATGTTGAAAATGCGTTCGAGAATGTACGAAGAGTTATGATAACTTTGAAGTTTTGTAACAACCTTTTCTTTTTCAGCCAAGACTTGTTTAAGATTAGCAATTTCATCAACACATTTGTTTAATTCAATTTGCTTTTCTTTAAACTTTCTTTCATACATTTCTTTAGTGACTAAAGTTTCTGACAATCTTTGATCAAAACTTTTGACTTGGCTCTTCAAAGTATCATAAGCTTCTTGTACTCTCTGACTCGACCACTTTAAAGAATCATACTGTTTTTGTAAATCTTGAAATTTAGATTCTTTTTCAACACAATCAACACATTTAGCAGTACACTTTTCTTTCAAAATCTTATTTTCTTCTTCAAGACCATGACATTTCTGTGTTAGCTTTTCGACTTTTAATTTCAAAATTTCTTCTTTTTCAATCATTTCTTTACATTTTGTTGTGAAAACATTTTCTAGTTTAACCATATCATTGTCTTTTGTTTTTATGATGTCATCTTTTTCAGTACAGGCTTTGCACATTTCTATGCAATTCCTGCACTTGTTTTCTTTTTCATCAACCAATTCAACATTCGACAAGTCAGAAGATTTTCTTACCTCAGTCTCTTTCAGCACCGGTTCTTCTGTCTGATCTTCCTCTTTGTTTTCTTCTTCTTCTTGTTTCTGTTCTTCTTCAATCTTCTGCTCTTCTTCAGCAGCAAGCTTTGCAGTAATCTTTACTTCTTCAACTAGCTTTTTCAACTCTTCTTCTTTTCTCTTCTTCATTTCCACTACCTTTGGTAGACTTGCTTCAAAAACTTCTTTTATCTTGTTCATTAAATCCAGCAAGTAACTTTTATCAGAAAGCCTTCTTGTGTTGAAAGTGCCCTCATTTGGAAATAAATTGGTTACTGCATCAAAATCCACTTTTGAAGGGTCAACCACTGGATTACCCTGTGGATCCATATAACATTCCAGTTCAGCATTCCATCTCTTGGCTCTTTTTGCTTCCTTGAATGGTTCAGTTAACTTTCCAATCTCCCATCTTGCACTGTCTCTTCTCCACCAACTATCATGATCAACATTTGTGACAAATGCATATCCAACTGCATCTTCTTCAGGGAAAACTTGACTCCAGTCGTAACCTTCATCGTCATGTATAACTGCAAGAGCCCTTGATTTTTCTTCAGGTTGCTTCAATCTTGGAGGCTCAGACTTGTTCTGATGGTAGATCGCTTTCTTGTAATAATCTTCGTTGAACGAGTTTTCAAAATCATCAGCAGCATACGCATTTCTGCACTCGCGCTTAAAGTGACCTTTTTGTTTACATTTGAAACATGTCACCTTTGATTTATCAAATCCCAATTTGGTAGATGATCCACCAATTGACTTTCTCCCTGTGATCTCCATGAACCGCTGTGCCCGACGAACCGCACTGGCCATGCACCATCTTATATCCATTAGTTCCATCTCCTCGGGGTCTAATTGATCATAATCTTCTTTTTTCAAGTTGGTGTTGCCAATCTTCCCTGCAACGAGGCTTTCATACGATTCAAGTACAGATGCCAAGAAAACCATCTGTTGTTTTGCCGATTCTTCGCTGAAATTCTGCCCATTCTTCAAATCCACTGCGATATTACACTGGAATAAATTCTTTGAAGCAGATTGATCAGAAGTTGTTGAAGAAGATCCACTGTGAAAACCACTGTGAAGACTTTCATTGTTTACTGATCTTGAGCTTTCTGCGGAAAATGCTGTTTTTGGAGATCCAACCTGTGGTAGATTTCCTCGATAGTAAAGCTCTACATTTTGCTGATAAGCTGGATTGTTGACTTTAGATCTCTTTATCTCCAACTCATGGCTTTCAAGTCTTTCAATCAGCAAATCCACTTTCAAATCTTCAGGCTTGATTGCGTTCTTCAACATTAAAGCGAAGTATTGCCACTCTTGATCATTTGGCAATGAATCAAACAATTTATCCACCAAATCCTCTTCAGAATATGTGATTTCATGTCTGGCTAACTCCATTTTCAGATGCCCAAATCTTTCGATCATTTTACAGACAGATTCATTGTTCATACAACCAAATAAATCAAACTCTTTGCGTAACAATTTCTTTTTGTTTTTCACAATTTCAGTGCTACCTACGCATTTCACCTCTAAAGCTTCCCATAAACTTTTCGATGTTTTCTCTTCTTCAAGTAGCGAAATAATATCTTCTCTCACTGACTGTTTTAACAATGTAATCATTTTATACTCAGCCACAACATTTTTTATATCTTTTTCTGTGAACTCTTTTTCTTCTACTAACTCTCCTCCTTCTTTAACTGGTTCAGTATATCCATTTTTCAATTTTATCCAGCTTTCAGGAGCGAAAGCTTTTACCCAACCCTCAAACCGATTTTTCCACCAGTTATAATCTTCAATCCTCATTAGTTTTGGTGGTTTCTGTTGGCTTCCATACATATTATCATATTTCAAATTCTCTGAAATCTCTCTCGAATACTCTCTTATTTCAGATCTTCTTTCGGATGATTCTGAAGTAAAGGCATTGTAGAACATGTTGTAAAAATTTTCACCGCTGCTCGACATCTTCAAATTTTGTCTTGAATTTGCACCTTGTATATCTTGAATCACCTCGAATCACCTAAATACGAACAAACAAACACAATGAGTTTAATCAAATTTGTCAAACGATCGTAAAAGAATTTGGTTCGTTCGGATGGATCAATAGTCAATCGGATGATGTTGTCCCAAACGGATGAGATCAGCCAACTCGGATGGGTGTCTTCGAACGGATGGAGATCCGTGCGGATGAGGATACGTACGGGTGGGGATCCGTGAGACTAAGGTGATGCGTACGGGTGGTGATACGTGAGACTAAGGTGATGCGTACGGGTGGTGATACGTGAGACTAAGGTGATGCGTACGGGTGGGGATACGTGAGACACGTGAGACTAAGGTGATGCGTACGGGTGGTGATACGTGAGACTAAGGTGATGCGTACGGGTGGGGATACGTGCGGATGAAGTTCTATTCAAAGATCTGAAATCGTTACAGGAACCGGGAATCACCTAGACACTTTCTCTCTCTAGTTTCTCTCTCTAGAACTAGAGCTCTCAAATGTAACAAATGAGCAAAAGTGTCAAAAGTTTCTCCAAAAGTTCCTAAATGAAACCCTAAGGCTTCTATTTATAGGCCAAGGCTTATAAGGAGAGTTCCCCTTATTTACAATAATGACACCTTGCCTTTTTCTAGATATTTCTAACTATTACAATATTAGCACTAGATTTAAACTATTTTTGCTACGGTCTTGAGATGACGGAGGCGATAGACATATTGCACTAACATAGGCTAAGTGCATTTCATGAGTTAAGGTTCAAAGGGTAACACCTACCTATCGTATGCAAAACTCAACTGCTGAAATGTAATAAGGAATTATGTTGTTTCTGAGATCGACCTCCATTCATGTGGGGGATTGTTGGAAGTTTAGTGTGAATGTAAGTCTCAAGTTGGTAATTCACCTTGTCCCACATTGGTGTGGGAACAAAAAGATAGGTTATTTATAAGGTGAAACCTTAATGAAGCCTTTGAAGTCTTATGACATGTTTTACCACAAGTCCTACCCGCGCGCGCGCATGGGGGGTGCAAAAAATGGAACCGGAATTAGTTGAACTCACGTATGCCCGCGCGTCCTGCGGACACGAATGCAGCTCCGAAAACCCGGGCTCGCGTGAGGCAGTTTTTGCACTCGAGACTCATAATTGATTCGTTTTTTTAAGTTTATAACCGAGATGATTATTAGTATTAATTATCATTATTTTCTGTCAGTTTTAAACTGCCATCATTATGAGAATTATTGTGATCATTATGTATTAGTTTTAACTGCTGCACTAATGACCATTATTTGGTTTTAATTCTCTGCAATGATGGCCATAATTCAGTTATGCTTCGGTCACTATAAAAGGATATCAAGCTGATCAGTTTAGACACACCTCAATACACTTCTCCTCTCTCAATCTCAGTTTCTGCAACACAATTTCTTTTCTTTTCAGGCAAGTGTTCAAGTCCGGCAGTGCGCTGTTGCTGCTTTGAACCGGCGTACCCTGGGAACAGACCGCGAATCTGTTTAAGAGAATTGTGTCAAACACAAGCCCGGTTCTCGTTAACTGTTTCTTTTTCTCTGTTTTGACTATTTTGCAGTTCTTACAGTAGCAGATTTCTAACACTTTTGGTGAACAAAGTGGCAACATCTCTCTAATATTATAGAATTGATTTGCATAAGTGGCTCTAAAGTTATACTAAAGTCATTTGCAAAGTGGTAACATCTCTCTCTAATATTATAGAATTGATTTGCATAAGTGGCTCTAAAGTTATACTAAAGTCATTTGCAAATATATATAGTTGTAGGTTGTATAAGAGAGCATTCTTGGTACAACATGTTCATTTTTACGGGCGTTCTATGACTAGCACATTCCTAGGTAGCGTTTGTTATATAGGAATCAAAGGTGAAATGGAATGGACCATTAAGAGGGAATGAAGAAAAAGGGTGTCTGGTTGGTCGAGGGAATGGAATCGCCCATTACATAAGGCATTCCATTCCCTCAAAATTATTCCATATGTCCCCCTTGTTTTTTTTCCATTCCATCCATCTTTAACCTTTCATTAACAAAACCACAACCCACCACATCGCCACCACCCACCACCGTGGCCGCCACCCACCACCATCGCCACCCACCATCACCCACCGCCGACAACACCTCCACCTACCTCCATCCCCGCCGTCACCCGCCACTGCCACCCACCTTGGTCGCCCACCACTGACGCCGCCGTCCACTTCCGCCCTCGCCGTCACCCACCGTCACCCATCGCCGCCGTCACCCGCCACCAGCCACTGCTGCCTTTGCCACCCGGCGCCGTCACCTACCTCTGCTGCCACCAACCACCACATCCGCCACCACCCATCGCCGACACCACCATCGCTGCCACCCACATCCGCCCTCGCCATCACCCGCCACCGTCATCGCCGTCATCCACCACCATAGTCGCTACCGCCACCTCCGACCACCGTTACCACTACCACCTATCACCACCGCTACTCACCACCGTCCATTTCATTACACTATACCAAACAAACCCCTAAGGTAGACTGTTTGACATGAACACTTTTAGAGGGAGCCACTTGGTTCCATTTATCTGCTATATCAATGAACTACAATTTCACTTCAAAGATTGTTTGTAATTGTAATTATGGATGTTTACTTTCTTGTTACTTCCACTTGGATCCATGGTTGGAGAATTATAAACATGTTTCTAAATCATTGTGTATATCCTAAGAAAAGTGCAAAAATCAATACGCACGAACATTGTCTACTTGATTGTTAGTCTACTACAAATTGCAAGTGAACATTTTCTCATTGACGTAGAATACTAAAGCGTAAGTGTATATTATTAGATTACGTCACACATCTGGTTCGTCACGATTCACTACATTATCAAAATAATCTTACCAAATATCACACATGACGACAAAACCAAATCAACACACTTAAATAACTCGCTACATGCATTTGTCATTGAGCTTTTCCACAAACGCGTTACTTTTATTGCGTCATCCGATCCATCAATCTAAACAAATTAACTGATCTTATCAAAAGGCTTAATGTATTGTGTGCGTTAAACCATTTAAATATACACACTAAAATCTTATACACATAAACAAGACTTGACTTTCCAAATTATAGATTTAGGTTATAAGTATAATAAATCTACAATAACTATCATATATAACATTTTGATAACTATTATATGCCCCGATTACAATTCACATGGCATAATCTTTTCCGGTCCGATAATATTAGAAATAAACCGGTCCACAACTTTATACGAGTCACAAAATCTTGTTTGTTTCATATCCATTTACGTCATATGAAAATCATCATCTTCATCACCGTCACAGCTTAAAAGGGGGAAAGAAGAAGAAGAAGAAGAGAGCGGTGCAACGGCGACGTTTCATCGGCCGGGATCCTTTTCACATCCGGTAATTGGACTATTCATCCATATATCTATTACTTTTTTTTTTAATCTGTATATATCTATTACTCGTTCATTCTAATTCTGTTCAATTCATTTTACTGAGGTTTTTAAGCTACCAAAACCCTAATTCTATCCATGTTGCTAGACCTCACCGTATTGTAATTTGTGAAAATGATGTCATTTAACGCAATTCTTATTTTTAGGGTTTTGGATTGAAAGAGGGGAATTAGGGTTTGTGATTGCGAGAGGAATATCGAAGGATAATGTGTATATTGTGTGTGATTCAGAAGTGGTCAAGAAAGGTTGCTACCATGCTGCCATGGTTAGTGATTCCGTTGATTGCACTGTGGTTGTTATCGCAGTTCTTGCCACCTGCGTTCCGGTTTGAAATCACCTCACCGCGCCTTGCTTGTGTTCTAGTGCTGTTGGCTACCCTTTTCTGGTATGAGATTTTGATGCCACAGCTTTCGTCCTGGCGGGCTCGTCGGAATGCTAGACTTAAGGAGAAGAAGAGACTTGAAGCTATTGAAATGAAGAAGCTTAGGAAGACTGCAACTAGGAGGTGTAGGAACTGTAAGACTCCTTATCGGGATCAGAACCCTTCTGGTGGCAAGTTCATGTGTTCTTACTGTGGGCATTCCTCAAAACGACCTCTTTTTGATCCCTCTGTATCTTCTGCTTTAGAGCAGTCAGGGGTTTTAAAAGATTTGGTTGCTAAATTTTGGTCTGGTAATAGTTGGATGTGTGGTCAAGATTGGCTTGAGAATGGTGGTTATTGGCCAAACGGGTCGTTTTCTGGGAAGTCTAGTTACGGGACGACGAAGAAGAAGAAGAACAGCGGTGGTTTTTTTAATACTGGAAGTGATCACTTCTTTTCCTTTCTTATTGTTTTTGTTTGCAAGATTTTAGCTGCTATTTTCTTTGTTATTATCTGGCCTTTTAGAAAACTTTTTAGGATAAGCTTTTCTGAAGATGAAGATTCAAGTGATACAGATATTAATGGTTTAGCCAAAAAGGGTGAGAATGGAGGGAATTGTAATGAAACTAGAATTGAGAAAGCCCGCAGGAAAGCAGAGGAAAAAAGGCAAGCTAGATTAGAAAGAGAGCAATTAGAGGAAGAGGAAAGGAAACAAAGGGAGGAGGTTGCTCGTCTGGTAGAAGAACGTAGAAAAATAAGAGATGAAATCGATAAGAAAACCAAGGCTTTGACTCGTGACAAAAATGATAAAACTGAGGCTGAAAGAAAACGACAAGAGAGAAAGAAAGAGAGAGACAGGGGATCTAGTAAAAGCAACTCTGATGTAGATGAACTTGAAAAAAGAGCAAGTAAAGAAATCGAAAGGAATCTAAAAGGTGATGCTGATTCTCGTGAACATCATAAACCGAAACTTGTCGTGACAAATAATAATTATAATAAGGGAAGTGTTGGTGCACGATACCTGGATCGTATGAGGGGTAATTTTTTCCCATCTTCTAGAACAATTACAGGTGGTTTTTTTGGGAAAGGTGTAAATGCAAAAGCAAATGCTAGCAGCACGAGAGAACATAAATCTAGTGCTTATTTGGAACATGCCAATAAGAGAGATTTTGTCCATCCTGAACGTTCACATGGGAAATCAAGTGCCAATGTAGATGATCAAAGCCAGAATCGTCCTGTAAGTGTTCTCGTTTTGCTTTGTTTTCTTTAAAATAATGCCTCCACCAGTTTCATTGCTTGTGATATTGCCCCCACTTATTAAACTGTTAATGATAGTTATTAGGTGTAAGTATGTGACATGATGGATGGGTTGGGTAATGGCTTTACGGGTCAACATGAGTTTGTGTTTAGGTTGAAAAAGTCAGGGTCGCCTTTGTATTGTTGATCTACAAAGACTTTCTGTCTATTGTTTAATGAGTAGGTACGTGATGTATCTGTCTGTGCAGGTGGTTTTTGAGTCCCAACCTTGCCCACCACCCAAAAGATCATGGCATCAGCTATTCACTCGATCATCACCTTCTGTTTCGTGCACAAGCAGACCAATTCCAAATGAAAATCCATCTCAGAGTTCAATTGTGACTCAAGGATTTGATAATCCTGTTTCATACGGGTTACCCTTTCCTATATCATATGTTGACTCTACTAGTAACACAGATCTTCAGTTTTCATCTGAACGTGTACACAGAGAGCCGGAGATATTTGAAGACCCGTGCTTTGTTGCTGACCCTGTAGCAGACTCATTTGACAATTTCCCGATAGATCTTGGCTTTTTAGCTGATGTTGGGACTTTTGATGAAAAGCATTCCAATTCTTTTGTTTCTCCGGAAAAGACTAAATTGCCTGTGGAAGACAAGGGATGGCAGATGTGGGACAGTTCTTTCTCTCCAGATACTCTCGGTTTAGTTGCTGGGAATCCAAATTGGTGTTCACCTCAACAAACTATTACTAACAAAGATCCATGGGCATTGAGAACTTCATACGGGCCTACTAACAACCGTTTATCTATGGACCTACCGGAGAATAAATTGGTTTATGGAATTCCTAATGGATCTGCATTCAATCATCCATTTCAGCCGTCTAATGGCGGTGCTTGGCCCAAGTAAGTGTCATAACAAATAACTTTTGAATTTGGCAGATGTGAGTTATTTGTAAGAATTTTTATTATTTATGGACATAATTTTAATGTAGTAGCTTCATATGATATTATTGCTTAGTGTGACTCGAGTTCCCAAATTCATGACATGGTCTGATTTCGTGTTTAGCACAGAGTGCAGTATGCTTCAACTGTTGCGAAATAAATATTCTTGATGCAAAATAAACATACTACACCAATTAAGGTTTTTTTGTGCTATAATATATAGAATTAGTTTGGTCACCAATTTTTATAACATTCTAATTAATTTCTTATTGATTTGTTTACTAATAACAAGTATAATTGCTGCATATGGATGTATGGATTAATATTATATGTTTTGTTTGTTATTTTGCAGGAAAGATCCAGTTTGTGTTGAAGGCATAGGAAGCACATCAGGCTTAATAGCTCCTGTTGATGGGCTATACTCCACTCCAGTCCAGGTGTACAGTCCCTTTGGTCATGTGAATTATAAAGAAAAAGAAGGATAATATTTACAACACAAAAGGATATTTAGACTTTAATATACCTTGTTTCAACATATATTTACTACAAATTTCATGCATTTGGACCACTGCTTTTCTCTAATATGCTTGTTAGAAGATGGCTGGTAGGGTGTTTGCAGTCCGATTTGGCTAATATTGACCAAGCTTTGGGTCTAAATGCTAACTGTGGTTTTGGAGGTACAGTCCAGGTTGCTGGTTTGAATTACGTTTTAGTATATTGTTTCGTAAGTGTTGGTTTGTATCAGTGGCGGAACTAGAAGAAAAATCCAGGGGTATCCCATTTTCTTTACCTAGGGTCGTCTGTGAGAATTCGAGAGCTCGGTACGGCTAGTAAAAACGGGCCCTTATTTTTTAACCTAGGGTTGTCCCTCTGAGAATTTGAAAGCCCTTAGGGGATCTAAAAAAAGGGTTAAGGAACCATGTCCCTGGTACCCCAAAGGATACCCATCATCCCACCCTACAAGGGTTATGATGCTGGTAAATTACCTCTGCAAACCATCCGCATGATCTGGGCACCACAAGGGTTGAACCCGCGCCACTACAGCTTCATATGTGGGCAATGAACTTCATTGGTAGTGGGTACCATTGAGCTATAAGCTCATTGGTCCTTAGGGGACCTAAGTGACTGCAAAAATGGGCCCCCCTCTCTCTCTCTCTCTCTCTCTCTCTATATATATATATATATATATATATAGTGTGAGGTTCATTGGGGAACACTAAAAAAGTGGGGAACCGACTCAAACGAACTCCGATTGGACTCATTCCAGCGGCGTTGGAACCGGCTCGTCGAACCCTAACTAGGATCTCTTAACCCTAAACCCTAAATCATAACCCCTGAACCCTAAATATATTAGGGCTTGGCCTTTAGGGTTTAGCCTTAGGGTTTAGCCTTTAGGGTTTATAGTTTAGATTTTACGTTTTAGCTTAGGTTTTAGCCTTATTTTTTAGCTTTAGGGTTTAGAGTTTAGGAGTTAGGATTTAGGGTTTAGGGTTAAGAGATCCTAGTTAGGGTTCGGCGAGCCGGTTCCAACGCCGCTGGAATGAGTCCAATCGGAGTTCGTTTGAGTCGGTTCCCCGCTGTTCCCCACTTTTTTAGTGTTCCCCAATGAACCTTCCCATATATATATATAACACATGTATTACACGGGTGGGCTGAATAAAAAAGTACTAACAGTTAGTAATAAGATTTTGAAATTATAATATGATATTTTAAGATAAGATGTAGCTGAAAATATGAAAAGGGACTCGTCATAAAAATTTAAAATTACAGTGATACCAGTAGTATCGATACTTGTAGTCTCTGGAAATTTTGAAAGTTGAGTAAATTAGTATAAGTTATTATTATCTAACTTATAAATATATAAAGTAATGGATTATTGTAAATAAAATTAAATTTACTTCTGAACATAAATACATAATAATAAATAAAATGTATATATCTAAGATATAACAGGAAGAATTTATAAAACTCAAATAAAAGTAAATACATATAAATAAGATGTATATATCTACGGTATAACAATAAGAATTTATATAACTCAAATAAAAGTAAATACATGATAGTACTTAACCGAGGTATTTTAGGCTAGACGGTATGGGGAACGTCCCCCACCCGTCCAGCCCCGGCGACGAACCACACACCGCGCCGCCCCTCTCCGTTGGCGTCGAGTCCGTCGGCTTTGAGACGTTTGGGACGATCCAGAAGAAGACAAAACCCATCCCCTTTTCACTGTGTTTTTCCTTTTCAAAAATAAAAAAAATAATAATTTAATTGCCATAATTAGTGGGGTATGATCATCCTCCCATTTTCAGTGTTTTGCCATGACGGATCATCCTCCAAGGGAGGATTTGGAGGATGGTCACCATACCGCATAGCATTATTAGAAGTAGAGACAAATAAATTGTTGAATTATGAATAGCTACGTGGACCAATAAATATTAGACAACATCATGCTCATGTTTACTTTTCCATTTATGTTTTCAACGCTTATTATTATAATAATCCCTTCATCTTCTCCAAACTTTTAAATGGTTTTGCAGTAGCTTTGGAAATTTCTGTTTCATCTTATCTTCATCTATATTTAGGGGTATCATAATATTTGTTCAGGCGTATAAAAAAAGTTACACTTCGTGTAGAAAGTTGAGGGGCATCCCGGACGACCCCTGGATCCTACATAGATCCGCCCCTGGTTTGTGTTGGCTCGTGAATATCATACACGATGGTTCCAAGTTAAAAACTATGAACTGAACTGTTAAACCTCGCTTTTTAAATTATAAACTGTGTAGCTTATAAATTCCAAATTAGCCAAAAGTGTCGATTTTGCTTTGATTTAATTGTTAGGTTAGTTTTAACGGTTTTTTTAAACATACTTTGCCTACTTGGATGGAGCCACTTTCAAGTCACTTATGAGGAAATAGGCCAATTTAAGTTGGTTATGCTAATGGCTCAAAAAATGCCTAGTTGGTTTATGTGGTTTGTGAAAATTGCAGACTTGGTCCTAATAGTTCATTAATTACACACTTGGTCCCAGTGGTTGCAATTTTTAAACTCAGGTGGTCCTTAACATTAACCTTTGTTAAATTTTTCAGTTAAGTATTTGTAAAATGACTAAAATGTCCCCTCAACAATAAAAAAAACAAAAAAGAGATGGGCAACCTCTCATCTTCTTCTTCCCTAACTCTCTCTTTCTAACCCACCACCTCCACCTGAAACCCAGAATTGTTGAAGGTGGTGGTGGGTTAAAGACAGAGAGATGAGGGGTGACCCTTTTTTTGGTTTTTAATTGTTTAGGGACAATTTAGTAATTTCACAAACACTTAACTGGGAAATTTAATAAAGATTAGTGTTAAGGACCACACAAGTTTAAAAATTGCAACCACTGGGATCAAGTGTGTAATTAATGAATCATTGGGACCAAGTCTGCAATTTTCACAAACCACTCTTTTTTTTTTCAAAAAAGGGTCATTTAAGAAAAACATTTGAAAAAAGTTGTCACTACCATGCTGTTTCTTATGGGTTTGTTTAAGTAAGGAGGTATTTGTTTAGCTCTTAATGGAGCTCTTAATGGTCCAGACATTATCTTACTGGTTCAACACTTAATGGTTCAGACTCTTTATTTCGCAAACAAATGTCTGAATGGTTCAGACATTTGTCTCTGAATGATTAAGCATTATACTAAGTCTGAATGATTAAGTCCTCTAATCTGAAATGGTCAGACATTTGTCTCTGAATGGTTAAGCATTATACTGGCTTATAATGGTTCAGAACTCTTACTGGTTCAGCACTTAATGGTTCAAATCTCTTACTGGTTTAGTACCTAACCATTCAAACCTAACACTTTTTATAACACCTCTATGTGATTTGATTGATTTGAGAACTATATAATTGGTTAATGCCAGTATAGCATGGGTACTCAAGAACTATACACTAGAGATGGTCATAATACTCGGTTTCAAACCCGACTTGGTAGAACCTATCTGGAACCGGTTCCAGTTCCTACCCGATGTATAGAAGAACCGATTCCGGGTTCAAAATAACCCGTAGGTTCGTACCCGGTTCCACAATTTTGTAAAAAAAAAAATTGAGTCCTACCCGGAACCGGTTCCGCAATAAACACAAAGAACCGGCAGGATCTAAATGAAACCAAATACATTAAAAGTTAAACCCAAACATCACAAGTCACAACCAAACATTACAACCAACCATAAACCATTGCCTACCTACCATACATTAAAACCAAACATTATACCTAAACACAAAACACATAAACACACCCAAACTAACATCACATAAACACACCAAACCTTCGAAGGACCGGTTCCGGATGATTCGCCGCCTTCACTTTTCTTCGCCGCAGCCTTTGTCACCAGACAATGACGGTCGATGTGTTTTTTGAGGGTCGAGTTCGCCGTAGCCTTCATGAACTTCCCACAACATTTGCACGTGCCATTTCAAGGCTACCAGACATCAGACACATATCAAAGTGCTTCCAAACTTGGGGGTTTCTTTTGGTTTCCAAAACCATTACCACTTCGTCGTTGCATGCCATAACCGATTTTAGTTGTAACTTGTAAAGTGAAACTGATTTGAGTGGGATTAGGTTTTGGTTGAATGTGATGTTCTTATACATAATAGAAACCGATTTCAAAATTTTAATGGCAATTAATCGATTCCAACGGATATAAAGCCGTTAGGAATCGATTCTGGCAGGCTTTTTGCAGCTTTTTCTGGAAGATACCCGGAGGAACCAGTTACAAAATACCTGAACCGGTTAGGAACAGTTCCAGTAATTATGGTTTGAAACCGGGTACTAACCGGAACCGGGTCCTAGAAGAATCGGGTCCAGTCAAACTCAGTCAAGAACCGGGTACGGGTTGGAACCGGTTCCGGGTATACAAAAAACCCGATTTGCCCATCTCTACTATACACTCGTATGTTTAGGCCATACGTCTGTTTACCAGATCTTTACGTTCATACACCGGAGTGACTAATGTGACAATGATCTATACGTTCATACACCAGTTGGAGTGATAATAATCTATACGTTCATACGCTAGAGTGACTAATTTGACAATGGGATAATAAAAACCCGAGTGAATTGCAAGGATTGTTCTTTATCTTTATACCCATTTGCAGGCGCTGTCCTTTATGTTTAAAATTGACGAGTTTTGTACTTTATGTTTTCAAATCATACACGTTTTGTCCTTTAGCCCTAACCCAGTTAGATTTTTCTGTCAAATCTGGTCATGTGCAATGCACATGAGGGTAAAATTGTCATTTTAACTTGCAGGGACTAACTGTGTAAATAACTTAAAAAAGGTTTAAGAAAAGTAAAAAAAAATTATATATATATAAACACACAAAAGCAACCCCTGATCTTTCATTCTCTCCATCTTCTTCTCTCCCACCACTTCAACCTCCACCTCCTGCCACCCCATCACCACCATCCACCTGCCACATCCATAACCACCGGTACAATTCACCGGCGACCCCCATAACCACCGCCACCTGAAACCTGCCACCCCCATTACTACCGCCACCACATTAATAACCGACACCTGCACCTGCCACCTCCGTAACCACTGCCACCCCCATAACCACCGTCACCTGAAACCTGCCACCCCCTTTACCACAGCCATCTGCTAATCACCTCTAGAACCCCATAACAACACCACCACGAATCGGATTGAACAGATCGAAACCCCCCACCCCCATAACATCACACCACCTGCCACCGCCGCAGCCATCAACTGCCACTGTTACCACCTACCCTCTCTTCCACCCAAACAACCTTCTCCTCGCTGAAACCCTAGCTGCGTCGCCGTCATCTTCATCGTCGTCATCTGCGTCACCGTCATCTGCACAATCATCATCTGCTTCGTCGTCATCTGCTTTGCCTTCATCTGTGCCGCCGTGGTAGTTTGTACCCAATCACCACAGGTTGTTAAGTGGGAATTTTGGATTTGATGAATTTGTGTCTTGCTTTAAATTTTGGTCAGATTTACGCGAGTCTTCAAGGACTTTGATGAATTTGTTTCTTGATTTGAATTTGTGATGTGAGATTTTTTGGGATTTAATCGTGAATTGTTTGTGGGGTTTAGGAAAGAGAGAGAGAGATGGGTGGGTGGGTGGGTTTGATTGGTAATTGTTGTTGGTGGGTTACAATTCTCGGTTGGGTTGGAAGTGATGTAGTAGGTGGTGGTAAGTCGTGACGGTAGGGTGGATGGTGGTGATGGGGTGGCAGGAGGTGGAGGTGGAAGTGGTGGGAGAGAAGAAGATGGAGAGAATGAAAGATCAGGGGTTGTTTTTGTGTATTTATATATATATATATAATTTTTTTTATTTTTCTTAAACCTTTTTTAAGTTATTTACACAGTCAGTCCCTGCAAGTTAAAATGACAATTTTACCCTCATGTGCATTGCACATGACCAGATTTGACAGAAAAATCTAACTGGGTTAGGGCTAAAGGACAAAACGTGTATGATTTTAAAACATAAAGTACAAAACTCGTCAATTTTAAACATAAAGGACAGCGCCTGCAAATGGGTATAAGGATAAAGGACAATCCTTGCAATTCACTCTAAAACCCCTAAAAGGAGAAACATATTTCCATTTCTAAAATACAGCCGGCAAAATCAATGTTCTAAAAAAACTTAAATTGTTTGTTTAAGCAGTGTTGGGGGGTTATGAAATATAATATAATGACCAGTGTTGCAAAAATCGCGATTACTCGGTGATTAATCGCCGATTAGTCGGCCTCCCACTGAGTAATTTTTCACTAATCAGTCAAAAAATCGCTAGTCGGTTAAAGCCGGTCCAAGCCGCCCTAGTCGGCCCAAGTCGCCCTAGTCGGCCCATTTGAAATCCTTACAAAATAGGCCCAAGATTACAACTTTAGCTCATTTTCCTTATCCCTTACCCTAATATGACGAAGAATTTGAGTCGGAGAAAGAGGATGAAGTAGACGAGGAGATTGAATACGAGTCGGATGGTGTCGAAATCATTGAACACTACGGGGATGACGATTACATTTGAGCTATTTGTTAATGTTTGAATTTTAAGTACCGAGACTTGTTATGTTATGACTTATATGTATGTTTAGTTTGTATTTTGAACTACTTTTATCTTTTTAAGTATTATATTGATATGGATGTGTGAGTATATATATACATATTTATAAAAATAATAAAATTTACATATAAAGTTCCGATCCGATTAATCCCGAATAATCCTGAGTAATCCCGAGTAGTCGCTAGTCCCCACCTCACCAGCCGACTAACGAGTTCTTCAACCTTGATAATGACTATATTTGTAGGTGTGAGAATAATATATGTTGTCATATATACGAAATCGTATGCATTTAGATTCATCAAAACATGTGATGTTTTAACGGATATGTTGATCCCATGTGGAAAAGTAATTTCTCTTTAGTATATGTCATTACACAGAGAGTGAATGCCCTTATTTGTGATAAGCCGTGCTAACAGGCCGTCTTCGAAAATCACATAAATTTTTTTGGCTTTGTGCAAGATACAAAATTTGAGTCCTTTTTGTAAATCTTCATACATTCAAATTCATGCAGATTAGCAAATTGTGCCACAAAATCACAAATCCAATATTCGGCCCAAAAACATTTTTGGTTCATCCAGACCCTTTAAATTTTTTTTAAACATACATATTTTTTTAGATATGTATATAAAAAATTTTAAAAAAATTCGGACCCTATTTTGATTTGGGCCCAGAACGGTCACTGACCCGGCACTTGCTCTGAGAAGGCACCCTGTGTGATAATCATGTTGGATGTATCATATATGTATGGTTTAAACCGTTGTCTAATAAGAATGTGTGGTTTGGATAGATAGTAAAGTTCGTTTAGACCATTGAACAAAATAAGAGATCGTGGATCGTTTAAACGGTTGGCCCAGATGTGAAATCATCTTTATGATTGTTAAATTTTAATAACATATATTTCTCGACCATCAAATGGACTTGGTAATTGGTATGCATATTGTCGTTGCAAACATGCCAATTACAAGAAAAAGTGTGCAAAATCCAACAATATTTATTCATCTAGAAAAACAAAGATGATCATGTGAAGTACAAAAAACGTCGGTAATCTCAAATATGGTCACAAATTTATAGTTAGTTTCAAAAGTTATAAAATAAGAAAAGTTCGAAGTGTGATTAGTTGTAGAATACTGATGGTATTTTTTTATGAATATAAAAAAGAATTATAAATAAGCTGTTTTCATTAAAAATATTTTTTTTTGAATGGGTAATAGATAGCAATCCCACTAATTGCTATAGTTCTCGTAAATCACTCCTAGTCAATATTTTGTATTAAATGTATTTATTATTTTCCTTTTACACTTTGTAAGTAATGTCTATATATAATGCTCAAATCTCTACCAATAAGGTACAGAGACTTTTAGTATTTACATGGTATCACGCCTCTCGATCCTATCTTCCCTACTTTTCACTTCTTTCCTGTGCTTCTTTTCTTCCACCTTCCCTCATCTCCCTTCTTATGGCAACCAATCCCACTGATGGCACCCTTCCAATAGCCACCGTACTTCACATGATTACCCTAAAACTCTCCTCCACCAACTACCTCTACTGGAAAAATCAAATTCTACCCCTCCTTGCCTATCAAAAATTAATCGGTAATGTTGACGGCTCCATTGCTTCTCCTCCTGCCACCATTACCACTGATGGTAAGGAATCAGTCAACCCTAAACACACCGACTGGTTGGACGCGGACCAGCGTGCGATTCTCATCCTTAACTCTTCCCTCACGGAAGAGGCGGTGGCTGAAGTCTTGGGTTTAACATCTGCTAGACAGATTTGGTTAGCCCTCGAGGCCGCGTATAGCAACACCTCTATTGAGCGGATGCATCTTCTTCGTGATAGCCTCCGTCAACTCACCAAGGGCTCGACATCCGTTACCGAGTTTGCTCGGAAATTCAAAGCAATTTGTGACCAATTGGCTGCCATCGGCTATCCCGTCACCGACATCGACAAAACCCACTGGTTCTTGTGCGGGCTCGGGTCTTCCTTTGAAAATTTCTCTACTGCGGTTCGCACTAACCGGGATACACTTGCCTTTAGAGATCTGGTAACAAAGGCAGAAAGCCATGAACAGTTTTTGCACACTCTTAACCCACCCACACCACCTCCGGTTGCTTTCACAACAAACCAGCAACGTGCTCGGGGTTCGGGTTCAGGTTTGTCCCAAAACAAACCTAAGTCGGGTTCTTTCTCTCGTGGTTCTAGCTCTCAGTCATTCTCTCGTGGCCCGCGTCGACCGCCGCATTGTCAATTGTGTAGAACCGATTGACATTATGCAAACAAATGTCCTCGCTTGTCTTCATTTGCCTCTGCCTCGACTACGGATGAGAATATTGCTCAAGCTTTTCACGCCCAGTGCCACGTTACCACCGGTGATCCAGATTGGGTAGCCGATTCGGGAGCTACTACGCACATGGCAAACTCTCCGGGTAATCTTCATACTATTGCTCCGTATAAGGGTACCTCTACAGTAGCCTTTGGTGATGACAATTCATTACCAATCTCTCATACGGGTCATTTTTCTATTAATAAGCACTTATCTTTAAAAGATGTCTTGGTTATTCCCAACTTAACCAAGAATCTTCTATCCATAAGTCAATTAACCACTGATTATCCCGTTGATGTTTTATTTTCCCAACCTTATTTTACTATTCAGGATCGGAAAACAAGCCAACCTCTAGCTCAAGGTCGGTGTGAAAATGGTCTCTATGTGCTTCGGGATGGGAATCTTGCTTTTGTTGCTTCACTTTCTTCCAATAAAGCCTCTTTTGAACTTTGGCATTATCGTTTAGGCCATGTTGCCTTTGATACTATTTCTATTTTAAAGAAATTTGGTTGTTTGTTGTTTACTTCTATTTTACCCAAACCGAATATTTGTTCCTCGTGTCAACTTGCAAAGGCTCACAAAATGCCTTTTGATTTAAATGAAAAACGAGCATCAAATCCTTTAGATCTTGTTCATTGTGATTTATGGGGTCCTTCGCCCACTATGAGTGTTGATGGTTATAAATATTATGTTGTGTTTATTGATGATCATTCGCGGTTTTCATCGCTTTATCCGCTTAAAACGAAGAATGGTTTTTATTCCGTATTGTCAACTTTCTTGCGTTTTGTGCACACGCAATTTTCAAGAAAAGTTAAGGTTTTTCAAAGTGATGGTGGTACCGAATTCGTCAATCAACACGTCCGGAAAATCTTTGATGAAAACGGCACCTTTCATCGGTTATCTTGTCCCTACACTTCTCCTCAAAATGTTAGAGCCGAAAGGAAACATCAACATATAGTAGAAACGGGACTAGCCATGCTATTTCATGCTCGCATCCCGGCCACTTATTGGGTTGAAGCATTTAGCACCGCTACATATATTATAAACCGTTTGCCGTCCGGCGTGTTAGACAATAAATCACCTTTTGAAATTTTATTTTCTACACAACCAACATACCCCAACTTTTGGGTTTTCGGGTGTCACGTCTACCCGTATCTTCGTGACTATGCACCGAATAAATTAGCTCCACGAAGCATTCCTTGTATCTTCATGGGGTATGCAACCCAATACAAAGGATACAAATGTTTAGACACACAATCGTCTCGCATGTATGTCACTCGTCATGCTCGTTTTGATGAAACATCATTTCCATATGACCACAATTCTTCCATTTCTGATTTGACCACTTTATTGCTCTCCACTTACCAAGAGGAATACCCCACTCATAATATTTCCTCTAATTGTCAACCTAACCACCCTAGCCCTACCCCACCTGCTTCCACCAAAACTCCACCCTCGTGCATTCTGTGCAAACATGACCCACCCATGCATGGTACTTCCCATGCAAACTCAATTCACACACCTCAAATACCAAATTTAACCAACACAACCCCATCTATCACAGAACCTATTCCTCAACATACTACACTGTCCCAAACCCAACCGACCCACTCCTCAACCGACTCACAAACTTCCCCAGCCCCAACCGAACCATTCCTCAACTCACCTTCCTCAACTCAATCGGTTGGTTCTAAGCATCCTCCTGAAGCATCTTCAGTCCATCCTATGGTTACACGGTCTAAGGTTGGTGTTTTCAAACCTAATCCCAAGCATCGTGCCACTCTTGCTCGTACCATGCATCACAGTTTATATGCTGCTTTGCTTGACACCCCGGATCCTAAAGGCTTTCGAACCGCTTCCAAAAGTCCTCATTGGATGAATGCGATGCAAGAGGAGATTAAGGCTCTACAACGAAACAATACTTGGAGCTTAGTACCTCGACCCGCATCGGCCAATATAGTAGGCTCCAAATGGGTCTTTCGCACCAAATATCACTCGGACGGTTCGATTGATCGACATAAAGCACGCCTTGTTGCTCAAGGTTTTACTCAAATTCCGGGCATTGATTTTTCTCACACTTTTAGCCCAGTTGTGAAAGCCTCAATTGTTCGCGTTGTATTATCATTGGCCGTCATTAACAAATGGCCCTTACATCAACTTGACGTGAATAACGCCTTTTTAAACGGGTCCTTGACCGAAACCGTCTACATGGAGCAACCACCGGGTTTCATCGACTAGACTTTTCCAAATCATGTGTGTAAACTAAGTAAAGCTCTTTATGGTTTAAAACAGGCGCCGCGTGCATGGTTTCAAAGGTTAAGCTCGTTTCTTGTTACTTATGGCTTTACATGTAGCCGGGCGGATACGTCTTTGTTCGTTTTCAATCAAGGAGATTGTCTTATGTATCTCCTCGTTTATGTCGATGATCTTATCATCACCGGTAACAAACCCGTTATGCTTGCTAACTTCATAAAACGGCTACATAATGAATTCACCATTAAGGATTTGGGGTCGCTAAGTTATTTTTTGGGCTTGGAGGTTATTCATACTAATGACGGGTTGTTCCTAAGTCAAGCAAAATATGCACATGACATCCTTAACCGCGCCGGGCTTCTTGATGCCAAGCCCGTTCCCACACCTCTTGCAACAACTGATTCTTTCACATCTACCGGTACGCCATACTCCGATCCTACCTTCTATCGTTCGATCGTTGGTGCTTTACAATACCTAACCATCACCCGACCCGATCTTGCATATGCGGTTAACCAAGCATGTCAATTTTTGCATACTCCAACCGAACATCACTTCCAACTTGTTAAACGTATACTTCGATATATAAAAGGGACAATATCACATGGCCTTGTATTTCAACGACCGAAGCATACTACTCTTTTGGGTTACTCCGATGCCGATTGGGCTCGATGCATTGAAACACGACGGTCCACTTATGGTTATTCAATCTTTCTAGGTGGCAATCTTGTCTCATGGAGCGCAAAGAAACAACTTACCGTATCTCGGTCAAGTTGTGAGTCGGAATATAGAGCTATGGCTAACACCGCTGCTGAAATCATTTGGATAACTCACTTGTTACGAGAACTTCATGCGCTTCCACCGGATAGACCCACACTACTTTGTGATAACCGTAGTGCCTTATTCATGAGCCAAAATCCTGTTTCTCATAAACGGGCTAAACACATTGACTTAGATTATCACTTTGTTCCTGAGCTCGTTATGTCCGGTAAGCTCCATACTCGCTTTGTTCCTACCAAGCTTCAACTAGCCGATATTTTTACCAAAAGTTTGCCGAAACCGCAATTTGAACACTTTCGGGAGCTACTTCGTGTTTGTTCACCGCCGTCTCGCTTGAGGGGGGATAATAGATAGCAATCCCACTAATTGCTATAGTTCTCGTAAATCACTCCTAGTCAATATTTTGTATTAAATGTATTTATTATTTTCCTTTTATACTTTGTAAGTAATGTCTATATATAATGCTCAAATCTCTACCAATAAGGTACAGAGACTTTTAGTATTTACAATGGGGCAACAAATTTTATTTATATGTAGCACATGTTTTAAGACATTTTCATTAGGATTAATTTCATATATACCTGATGTGTGTAAAATGCAACATATAAATTACATCAAATGAGGCATAAAACTAACCCTTTTTTAGTACTAATATTGGAAAAAGAGTGTTTTTGTCTTCCTTTTGTATTTTCAGGATTAAATGAGCTCAAAAACGCAAAAGAAGCAAAAAGACAGCTAAATCCAACATAAATACAAGAAAAGGAACATTAGTGGACTGCCCGAACCCTCAGCGGCACCTTCCAAAGCAAAATAGAGAAAACAGAAGACTGAACACGCCCCGTGCTCAGCCAGCACGGGGCCGTGCCCAAGAAGCAGCAGAAAAGACAAACCTATAGAAGCTTCTATTGCCCATCACGGGGCCGTGCTCAGCGGACACGGGGGCGTGTCGAAAGTACAGCAGGCGCATTTATTGTAATTGCGAATTACAATTAATGAGGAGAGAGAGAGTCAGACGGACACGGGGTCGTGCCCAGCGGACACGGGGCCGTGTCCAGCTCTCTGTTCAGCCTATAAATAGGAGTGCTTGGATTCATTTCATCTCATCCCTTGGCACACCACCTCTCTCACACTTCATCCACCACCCACCACCATCACAACACCATCATCCACCACCATCATCCATTGTCCATCGTAGAGTGTGTGAGTCGTCTCGGGATCCAAGATTGATCGTAAGAGTTCTTGACAATCAAGGCCATGTTTGCCTAAGTCTCTTACATCACTTGGTGAAGACAAAGTGTCTAGTATAATACTTTTTATTTCTAATCTTTTGCACTTTTTATTTGGTTTTGTATTAATGACTTTAATAACTAGTTACTTATGTTGAAGGTGATCTTTCCTTATCGTTTGTCCGTGGTGTCTTGGCATTATTTTACTGTCTATATAAAATAAAGGATTTTCACCATTCATATCTCCACGGTCTATATGGAGATATGTTGGCTACCTGGTAGGGGGTTAAGGGAACGGTTTGGTAAAGGTCTTGCCATTGTTCAGCGTTTAGAGGTCCTGCAATGGACCTGGGTCAAATTTAGTAGGACCTCCTTCAATACTTCACGGTATTGGATGGCGGGGGTCCAAACTCTTTGATCCCCTCATAAGTTAACTACTATTAATACTATAACCCGGCTATTTAGGACTGTATCCCTGCTGACTCAGACTACTTAGCCGAGGGTAACGTCACCGCCAAAAGCGGGGCCTACCACAATACTGCATTAATAACTTAATTCATTATCTTCCAATAATCCACCCTTTTAGGATTGTATCCCTGCTGACTCAAACTACTAGGGTGAGGGTAACGTCGCCTTCAAAAGAGGGGCCTACTACAATAACTAAGATAATCTCTTAATTATGTGCAAAAGTGCGGAAATAATCAAAGGTTATACTAGATACGAGTCGGAACCAAGTGATTCATCTTGTCTATCTGTTTTTATTTTTATTTTTATTTTCAGCATTTTAGTTAGTTTTATTTTTCTTAGTTTAAAACATTTTTTCTAAACTTTTATTTTGGTTAGACGTTGAGGATAAACCGGTACTAAAAGCTCTTGTGTCCTTGGACGACCTCGGTATCTTACCAACGCTATACTACACTCAACGATGGGTGCGCTTGCCCATATGTGTGTTTAGTGTTAGTGAAATATCGTGTTTTATAAATTTAAAACTTGGCTAAAATAAGTGTTAAAAAGGGCTTAAAATATACACCTAATAAATACGACACTTCACACGCATCAAGTTTTTGGCGCCGTTGCCAGGGACACAAGGATTTTAAGAAAGTTAGGAATCAACGGCCTAATCATCTTTTATTTTTCTTTTTATTTTTTTTAGGATTTTTCTTAGTTTTTCAGCTTCTGGAGAGCTCAGCACGGGCCGTGCCCGGTCAGACACGGGCCGTGCCCAGCATCATCACTGGCAGTTTTTATTTTCTGAGTTACAGAGAGCTGAACACGGGGCCGTGTCGGTGCAACACGGGGTCGTGTCCAACTCCCAGTAACTGGGAATCCAGAAAACAATTACTGTATCTCTCAACACGGGCCGTGTTCACTGAGCACGGGGCCGTGGTGAACTTTCTGACCAACGTTCTTTTCTGTTTTTATTGCAGGACTTGGAACCCAGGTGCCACATTTGACCCTCCTACGTAGTGCATGAGTTCCAGTTCTAGTAGAGACATAAAAGAACCCTTGGAAGAACCCGAACGCTTTCTCAGGAAAAGACTTAAAGCTAAAAATCAAGAAAAAGCTTCGGGGGACCCACTTCCAATGGCGGACCAGCGTACCCTCATGGATTATCTACGGCCTACCGTAGGCAATCTTGGCGCCGCTATCAATGCACCGAATGTCGAGGCCAACAACTTCGAACTTCGGCCGCATTTGATACAAATGCTCCAAAACTCCGCAACCTTCCACGGGCTTGCGGACGAGGATCCCCATCTACATATTACTAACTTCTTAGAAATATGTGATACCTTTCGGATCAATGGAGCATCAAATGACGCCATCCGCCTTCGAATGTTTCCTTTTTCACTAAAAGACCGAGCTAAGGCTTGGCTTAACACCCTCCCAGTTGGATCGGTAAACACCTGGGATGAACTCGCCCAAAAGTTTTTATATAAGTATTTCCCTCCTGCTAAAACGGCTAAATTAATTACTGGAATTAATACATACTCACAAGAGGATGGGGAATCCTTATATGAAACTTGGGAAAGGTTCAAGGAGCTTCTAAGAAAGTGTCCTCATCACGGTCTAGCGGTGTGGCAACAAGTATCCACTTTCTACAATGGGTTGTTGCCACACACAAGACAAACACTCGACTCAAGATCCGGGGGACTCTTAGGTAATCGTCGCCCAAATGAAATATATAACCAAATTGAGGAAATTGCTCAAACCAATTTTCAATGGCACACTCCCCGAGGTAATAAATCTATTGCCCCGGGCGCCCATAAGGTTGATGAAAGCACCTCTTTACAAGCCCAAATCAAGGCCCTCTCTTCAAAAATCAAAAAGCTGGAAATGACAAAAACGGCCTCGGTTATGGCTTGTGAAGGGTGTGGTGGGTCACATGAAAATTGGAGTTGTATGAAAGAATTAGATGAACAAACTGAAACGGTAAACTACATGGATAATAGACCTAGGCCGTCGGGTCCTCCAACGGGTACCTACAACCAAAGATGGCGTAACCACCCAAATCTTGGTTGGAGAGATCCCGGCAATAGTAGTAACCAACAAAACCAAAGAACTAATTTTCAACAACCGCAAAATTTTCCTCAACAACAAGGTGGAAGAGAAAGGCTTGATGATACTGTATCTCGCCTCATCTCTGACACTGAAAAGAAAAACTCGGATCGATTTCAACAATTGGAATCAAATTTCAGAAATCAACAAGCTAGCATTCAAAACGTTGAAAAACAATTAAATCAACTAGCTCAAAATTTCTCCGAGAGACCACAAGGCGCGTTACCTAGTAATACCGAAACGAACCCGAAGGCACAAGTACATCTCATCACATTAAGAAATCGAACCGTGGGTCCCGAGGATGCTCCATTGCCGCCAAATGAAAGAAGCCATTCTAGCCAGCCTGTGACTCCTCCTGCGCCAGAAAAGGCTCCTATACCAAATCAAGAGCCCACCAAAACTCCTCCAATTCCGTACCCCGGTAGGTTGAATCGTCAAAAGACCGATGAGCAATTCGCAAAGTTTGAAAGTTTACTAAAACAATTGCATGTTAATATTCCTTTTATTGAGGTCCTAACCCAAATGCCTAAATATGCAAAATTCATGAGGGATTTCCTCACTCACAAAAGGAAAATTGAATCATTGCAATTAGTTAACTTAGGCGAAGAATGCTCAGCTTTAGTACTCAACAAACTTCCACAAAAGAAAATCGACCCCGGGAGCTTCACAATCCCTTGTTCGATTGGGAAGTCCCCCGTCCGAAATGCTTTAGCCGATCTTGGGGCTAGCATCAACCTCATGCCCACATCAATGTTCAAGCGACTCGGCCTAGGAACAACAAGCCCTACAAAGATGAGCATACAACTCGCCGACAGGTCCGTCAAATTCCCACAAGGTGTCGCCGAAAATCTGCTAGTCAAGGTTGACAAATTCGTCTTTCCAACCGACTTTGTCATCCTAGACATGGAAGAAGACACCGAGGTCCCTCTCATCCTCGGGAGGCCATTCCTAGCCACCGCCCAAGCATTGGTGGATATGAATGACGGAACTCTAACATTGAAGTTTGGGGATGAGGAAGTGAAATTTGAATGTGGAAGGCGAGTAGAGGAAGAAGATCCGGTCAACTACATGAAGGTCATAGACTCAAGCTTGGATGACGCTCTCCGACGGTGTAACATGGGATGCAACACATCCCACTTGGGTAACATATGACCAGGCTTTGGGTCTAGCCAAGGACCCTTATAAACGTGGCGCACCATGGAGGCATTCCACGGAACTATCCTTAGTTTAATTTAGATTAATTTTTATGTTTTCTAGTTAGTTTTAATTTTCAGGAATAAAACACACTCACGGTGGTAAAGGATGAAAAGGGGAACGAGAAAAATGAACCCATGCACAAGAACGAGGCAACCCGACAATTTTCTCCATTTCAGAAGGTTCAACACGGGCCGTGCCCAACCAACACGGCCCCGTGCCAAACCACCTGCAGAAAAACGCCCAGTACAGGTACCTGGACACGGGCCGTGTTCACCCAACACGCCCCGTGTCCAGACTTCTGTTTCTCTTATTTTAATTTTGTTACTGGCACTTGAACACGGGGCCGTGCCCGGATAACACGGGGCCGTGTTCAGCGCCCAGTAACACAAATTTTTTGCTTTTCAAACACTATTTTACACATCTAATCAACCTAAAAATTTATTTTTGGGACACATTGAGGACAATGTGTAATTTAAGTGTGGGGGGGATGCTAAAACCTTGAATTTTGCAAGTCCTAAATACAAGCCTTACACAAAACTCTATTGGAACCGCTAATCACCCCAAATTTTTTTTTCAAAAATTTCATTTTTTTTTACTTGTCTAGGTTTAACTCGGGAAATTCAAGTTCTCAAAAAGGTTATATTTTTACAAATTTACAACCGATAGCGTGGTGATAAAAAGAACCAACATAAGAAAATTATGAAAAGGCATGACAAACTTATTTAAAATTTGATTATATATACTTGATCACATAAAAACCCATTCCCACAAAAGTGAGTTTTGAGCCTTTATTGAGCACACAATTACATATCATTTGACTAAATGCTCATTTTTCGTTTCTTGTGTGAATAGCTGCTTGGTTCTTACGACTCTAGAACTTGCCATGACAATACATTCCCGGTCCTTATCAACTTAAACCCGAGTAAGTAAATGATGGAGGCATTAGGACTAACCCTTTTCATTTCTACACCATTATTTTTCTTTTTCCTTTACCACCTACCCAAAAATCCCCCTAGTTAGCCCCTTTGAGCCTAAACCTTTTCGTTTCATCACCCAAACAAAAACCCTTTCATCCACCAAAACCTTTTTCATTTTTAACCCTTTATTTTAGTAACAAGTTCGGTTCTTCGTGAAAAAAAAAATATTTGTGATAATGATGAAGCAAAAAGAAAATAAACAAACAAGTTAATCAAAAATAACTTAGTTTGAATAAAAGCTTCATCAAAATAAGTTGCAAAAATACGAAAACCGACACTTGTTACGCTTTTAGCCCTTTTTCTACTAACCACTAACCCAACCACCTACCTTTAACCCTAGCCAACCCTTAACCCACAAAGTCCTCTTGATATCTACAAAGGTATAAAAGTTAAAAAGGAGGAGGATTGATTTCTTGGCAAGCCTATGGTAGGAATAAGTTCCGTGCCGCTCTCGAGTGATTCACTAAAAATACACCTTCGGCCGAGTGTGAGTGATTTCCCCGCGAGATATGTGAACTTGTATATAAATAGAATTTTAAAAAAGGCATGTTATGCCCAAATAAGTAATTTCTTTTATGAACAGTTCTAAATAAATCATTACGAATAGAAGTGTAAATAAAGAAAAATAAAACCCAAAAAGATCTTGGAAATCCCGACACTCTACGACAAACCCAAAACCTTCTCTTCTACCTATTCCATTTGGGAGTGTAAGCCACATATTAAAGAGTTTTGCTTGAGGACAAGCAAAAGTTCAAGTGTGGGGGTATTTGATGTGTGTAAAATGCAACATATAAATTACATCAAATGAGGCATAAAACTAACCCTTTTTTAGTACTAATATTGGAAAAAGAGTGTTTTTGTCTTCCTTTTGTATTTTCAGGATTAAATGAGCTCAAAAACGCAAAAGAAGCAAAAAGACAGCTAAATCCAACATAAATACAAGAAAAGGAACATTAGTGGACTGCTCGAACCCTCAGCGGCACCTTCCAAAGCAAAATAGAGAAAACAGAAGACTGAACACGCCCCGTGCTCAGCCAGCACGGGGCCGTGCCCAAGAAGCAGCAGAAAAGACAAACCTATAGAAGCTTCTATTGCCCATCACGGGGACGTGCTCAGCGGACACGGGGGCGTGTCGAAAGTACAGCAGGCGCATTTATTGTAATTGCGAATTACAATTAATGAGGAGAGAGAGTGTCAGACGGACACGGGGCCGTGCCCAGCGGACACGGGGCCGTGTCCAGCTCTCTGTTCAGCCTATAAATAGGAGTGCTTGGATTCATTTCATCTCATCCCTTGGCACACCACCTCTCTCACACTTCATCCACCACCCACCACCATCACAACACCATCATCCACCACCATCATCCATTGTCCATCGTAGAGTGTGTGAGTCGTCTCGGGATCCAAGATTGATCGTAAGAGTTCTTGACAATCAAGGCCATGTTTGCCTAAGTCTCTTACATCACTTGGTGAAGACAAAGTGTCTAGTATAATACTTTTTATTTCTAATCTTTTGCACTTTTTATTTGGTTTTGTATTAATGACTTTAATAACTAGTTACTTATGTTGAAGGTGATCTTTCCTTATCGTTTGTCCGTGGTGTCTTGGCATTATTTTACTGTCTATATAAAATAAAGGATTTTCACCATTCATATCTCCACGGTCTATATGGAGATATGTTGGCTACCTGGTAGGGGGTTAAGGGAACAGTTTGGTAAAGGTCTTGCCATTGTTCAGCGTTTAGAGGTCCTGCAATGGACCTGGGTCAAATTTAGTAGGACCTCCTTCAATACTTCACGGTATTGGATGGCGGGGGTCCAAACTCTTTGATCCCCTCATAAGTTAACTACTATTAATACTATAACCCGGCTATTTAGGACTGTATCCCTGCTGACTCAGACTACTTAGCCGAGGGTAACGTCACCGCCAAAAGCGGGGCCTACCACAATACTGCATTAATAACTTAATTCATTATCTTCCAATAATCCACCCTTTTAGGATTGTATCCCTGCTGACTCAAACTACTGGGGTGAGGGTAACGTCGCCTTCAAAAGAGGGGCCTACTACAATAACTAAGATAATCTCTTAATTATGTGCAAAAGTGCGGAAATAATCAAAGGTTATACTAGATACGAGTCGGAACCAAGTGATTCATCTTGTCTATCTGTTTTTATTTTTATTTTTATTTTCAGCATTTTAGTTAGTTTTATTTTTCTTAGTTTAAAACATTTTTTCTAAACTTTTATTTTGGTTAGACGTTGAGGATAAACCGGTACTAAAAGCTCTTGTGTCCTTGGACGACCTCGGTATCTTACCAACGCTATACTACACTCAACGATGGGTGCACTTGCCCATATGTGTGTTTAGTGTTAGTGAAATATCGTGTTTTATAAATTTAAAACTTGGCTAAAATAAGTGTTAAAAAGGGCTTAAAATATACACCTAATAAATACGACACTTCACACGCATCAATACCCTTACAAATTTGAAAAAATTCATATATACCCAACAAAAACTAAAAATATCATATATGTCCTCAGAAAATAGTTAAGATATCAAATAAACCCAATTTATTAAAAACAATCCGATAAATAAATCATTTTACTCTTATTTTTTTAACTTCAAGTTTTCATATATGCTCATATTTTAACTTTATAGTTTTATATAACACATTTTAAGCTTAAGTTTTATATAGTCCCACTCGCGTGCATGCCATCAACCTCTGTGTACTCACCTTCGACGTACTTGTTAGTCAGGTGATTTTGGGCATGCACGTTGTCCGCAACCTGGCCCGTTTGAGAGCGTGGACCGAGAGGTGAGAACGGAATGCCCTGATCTGCCATGAGATCAGATAAAGCTCAGAAAGAAGATGAAAAACTGATTGTAAAAATTGGTGGGCGCCAATGAAGAAACACCAAGTTAATCCTGAGATTAACTTGTGGTTTGTGTCTCATCCAAATAAGGAGGAGAATATGGGGTTCTCCTTGTAACCACCCTCCGGTGTGAGGAATCAGAACTTGCTTTGAGGATAAAAGTGTGTGTATTATGTGAGGGAGCGATCCTTAAACCTGTAGCCGAAGTTCTCTATTTATAGCCGAGGTGAGTTGTGAAGGAGATGGGCTGATGGCTCTTGGACCTGAGGTCGACAACAAGGAATATCCGTTTTGTCTCTCCTTTCATGAACGTTAGTGTTTACAGGCAAGGGCATGGTTGGCGCACGTTGAATAAATCAACGTGGCCTAACAATTGTCCTTATTGTCTGGTTTGGCATTAGCAGTTAAGTAGAGATCATGGAGCAGCGGTCGGTACACGCTAATTGGTGCTATGTACGTGTCCTTGTGTACTTCCTATTGTCACACCCTGACTTTTACGGAAGCGTGATTATGGTGTGACTTTCTTAATACCATTGCATTCAATCATAACAACTATATGATAAAATCATAGTTTTGTCATCCATTAAATAAGTTTAAAACATAACAACATTGTCTTAAAACGTAGACTTCAAACACGAGTTTTACAAACCATACGAATTGTTTTAAGAGTTCACTAAGGACTCATCAAAAGACATTAAATAGAACCAAGGTTTGGAAGACGTGTCTCATCCAGGAATAAGACACCCATACCAAACCTCAAAACCATGGATGACATCTTTATTCATAACGCATCATGAAACTTCCAACGCCCGCCAGATCCACTTACTAATTCCCTGAAATACATGTATTTTGAAAACATCAACAAAAGTTGAGCGAGTTCATGTGTTTGTTTGTGTGTATGAGTAAACCTTTGAAAGTATGTCTGTATGTATGTAAGTCCTGGTATGAAAGCAACAAGGAAAACAGATCACCAATGGTTTGCAAAGCCATTGATATGTGTGAAGTGATGCAGGAAAACTCAAACCTAGCAGATTTGTCTCCGGGAATAAGACATAGTCACCACATGGGCCACCCTGGTCTGCATGGGTGTGGGCTCGCTACACCCAAATAGATCTATCACTCATGTCCCTCGGTCCTACAACGAGGATTAATGGCCTTAAGTGTTGTACCCACCACTCACATGATCAAGTAGTACCCTTCCTTAGCTAACCATACCATGTATAAAATGTTTGTAAACAGTTGTAACATGTATTTCACCCCCGAAGTTATAAAACTGAAAACAGTTAAAAGAAAAGGGGACATGAAACTCACAGTCTTGCGTCTTCAACAATCGTAACTCGTACTTCTCCGGTGAACACGACTACCTACAACGTACTAATGTCTATTAGACGAACGAGGCGTGCCTTGACTTAGTGTTAACGTTTCTGAGTTACGTTTCTTTTACGCTTCTGATATTATTCCAAGTTATATAATTTTTGTCAAAATGATTAATATTTCAACTTAAATTATATTTATCAAATTTTGGAATAATTGCTGAATAATATATATTAACTTAATACTTCCCAAGTATTGATTCTTGTATTTCCTTCCCAAGGATGGGGTTATCTTATACATGTGTATTCGTATTCTTGTATTTGTATAGTTTGCCATGTATTGGTGTCGTATTCCGGTGTGTATTTATACGCGTGAGAATACATATATTATTGTATTCATTAAGTATTCATGTACTTAAATTTATATTAAATCTTCTGGAATATTATTTCTAATAAAAGTACACTAATATATATATTTCCAAAGTATATGTATTTAAGAAATATTACTTAGAAAAATTATTTATAATTTAAATAATTTTTCTCTTGGCTAAATATTTATAGTTTCAAAATAATATATTTTCAAGTCTAACCTAGAAAATATATATATCAACTTATTTTTATCCAAAAATAATGTATTTCATGTTTACTCAAGAAAATATATATCTTTCCCAAAAATTATATATCTTCTAGAAATTCCAAGAAAAATATATATTTTTACTTCCCAAAACAATATATTTTCTCTTTGTAAAAAATATGATATAACTTTGTAATAATTGCAAAAATCATATTTTCATTTCCTTGTGTCCAAAATATACTTGCGAATTAAGTTCCGGAATATTTTGTAAGTTACATTTCTTGTTCGGTTTCGCCAATATTTTGTGTGTAACTTGTATGTTTATTCCTTGAGATTTTGGTAATATTTTGGATTGTAATCCTTGGTATTTTGATGTGTTATATTAATACATGCCCTAAAATAATAAAACTAATACACCAAGTATACAAATAATCACACATGTGTGTCTTCAATGTATATATATTGTAAATATATTTTTAGCCACTTTTATTTGTAAAAACCAGCATCCAATATTTGTATTTTTGTAACAAAAAATTATGGCAAAGTTTATATGGAAAACTCATGGTTAAAATACACTTATAAATATTTGTTTGAAAATATTTTTCTAAGTGTTTATATTTTTAGAAAATTTTGCCATAGTTTCCCCTAAAAATGGAGGTTTCCATGCTTTCAAGTATATCATTTTCTTTTGTAAAATCATCACAATCAATCCACAATTAACACAAAACAACTTACACTTACCAATTTTGCCAAAATCATGCTTATTCCACTACTTCATGAACTTGAAAGTTTATGAAAAGTTGTAGTAACTTGGTAGTGTGTTTAGTAAGTTTAGTTACCCTTTAAAGTGTGGTTGTTTATATAAAAACATCATTCTTGAAGGACTTAGATGTTTACAACTTGTAATCATACTTTACAAAAATGTTTCTTCATGTAATCTTCTTGTTACACAAGTGTTTGTACACTTGTTTAACTACCAAAAATAGCGTTTGTTTATGTAAGAACCATGATCTACTAAAACTCATATTTTAAACTTGGTTCTTTTGGAAAACCATTCATAAATTTTAGATCTATATGATTATTAACTCACTTTGATTATTATGTTTCAAGAAACCAAAGTATTCTTCTCAAGTTCATGATTTAAGTGTGGATGATCTTTCATCCTACCACATTCTCACTTTCTCATCTTGCTAAACTATGTTTCTAATCATGATCTAGCAAGATGTTATGATGATCAACATCATTTCTACAAATAATCAAGGATCAACAAGCATACATCTCATAAACAACTTAGTTTCATCAAGATTACTTCATAAATCAAGCTTATGTTCAAGTTCCATGCTTATGTTCTTTAGTGTTCTTAATGTTCTTGATTATGATACCACTTTAACCACTCAAAATAGAAGAAATATGAAGTGTACAAGGATCTTACCACTAGCTCAAGGCTAGGGATGAATCAGGAGTAGAAATCAAGAGGATAAAAGCAAATAGATAAGGTCCTTCAAGTTCCAAAGCCACCAAGCTTCCTTAAATTTGCTTCTAACACCTTTGTATGGTCTTGTAATGGTTGAAGGTTGAACAAAAATGACGGAGGTGTGTGGGTGATGGTTCGGCCGACAGCTCCTAAGGAGAGGGAAGAAGAAGTGTTGAAGTGTTGTGTAGGTTATGATATGTTATGAACTTCAAGGTTTATTTATAAACCATTTTAACCAATTAACTCTTGGGTATTGTGTTTCTTAAAGCAAAACAAGATCCAATTAACAAATGAAATAAAATCTTGAGGTATGGGGCCAAGTATGGCCGATTACTAGGTGGGGGGGGGGGGGTATGAAGAGTAGGTTTAACTAGATTAGTCACTTATTAGTTCAATTCCAAGTATGTAGTTAGTTACTTGGTTACATGATATTTTGTAGGGTGTTATGATGTTCAGGGACCATAACTAGCTTGGTAATGTTAAAACAATGCTTCTAGTGTAAATTTGGTGTTTCGGGTAGTGTCCGGTTGTTCGGTTAGATACTGATTCGTTAAAGTGCTAAACCTTACAGTTTAGTGTGCTTTATGTATCTTTTTATGACACTTTTAATTCCCGACACTTAGGAAAGCATTCAGGACCATTTTATCATGTTTCTGTATAATATTAATGTGTTTAAATGCTGATTCATGCTGAATTTTGCTAAATTCAGCACTTTGGGTGAGTTTTAGGCACTTTCCGGCACTTAAACTATCACCTAGAAAAGCAGTTTTGTGATCCTTACTTCCCTACACTCTATACTAGTGTAGTACTTAATTTCTGACTCATACTATGTCCCAATACAACGTCTGTCTATGTACTGAACTCTGTCAGCATTTTCCCGGTTTGTCTGTTAACTGTGCTAACTGTGCTTTGTGCATCTTTTATGTCAATAAAGTTCTCATGCAATCAATGATATGTTGTTTGCAATATGTGATGCACATGTGTGTGTAAAGCAATAATCAGAAAGCAGTTAATTGTAATTCAGCACAGTCATTAAGCACTTAATCAAGATTAATTAATTGTACAGATACCTGGATTTTTGACAGTTGTCACACCTATCTCCTGTACTTTTGCTCATCGTGCAGCATTACAGAGTACAACTAATCGTACCTTATGTACTGTCCAACACTGTCCTGTCGGGCATGTATCTCTGAGCTTGTTGGACTTGCGCCATTTCGTTTATGGAAATAACTAAGTGTTGGATTTGATCTATTTTGGGTATGGCCTCGCACGCGACCTGAAGTTAACTCGTGTAGTCGGCGCAAGATTAGGGACCATGCCCCTTTAACGTCCCTGTGGTTTGTCCACTTTTGCCATTTTTTTTAAATTGCACCATTTTCCTCCATGACATTCTCGAAAGTGACATTTAAGTCCAAAAAATTAACCCAGTTAGAAAACTCAGTTAGCTCAGGGACGTAAATGGCACATGACTCCAATATTTTTTTATTTTTTATTTTTTAAATTTACTGCTACTGCTACTGCTACTGCTACTGCTACATACATACACACACAGTTAAGAATGAGCATTTGGTACCAGGTATCGGTATCGAATTTCATGTATCAAATTATTTCCGGTACCAATTCAGTTCCGACTTTTTGGTGTTTTCGGCCGATACTAGGTATATTTGGCGATTTTTGGCACCGGTATTTTCGGTACCTGTACCGAGTTTAATATTCATCGAATCTCAATAAGTATTAGTAGATTCTTCTAGAAGTTCATCAAAACTAAAGGAGGAAAGTTTTTTTGGTATGTTCGGCTATTTTGACCAAGGTTTTCAAAACCGGACCGGGCCGGCCGGTCGGACTGGTCCGGCCGGAATCCGGAGCACATACCGGGCCGGTTCAGCACATAGATCCATTTCAACATTAGCCCGGCGGTCGGGCCGGGAGCCGGGCGGTTGGGCCGGCGGGTCTTCGTGTAGGGTCGGGCCGGCGAAGTGACTAACTTTGATCTCCTCTTGGAGAAATTGACTAACCTACTGCTCTTGTCTTCGATCCGCTTCATTTCGAGCTTTCTCCGACCCATTCTTCTTTTTCCGGCGAAGTGTGTAGAACTAACTTTTCAACTTCCGATGGTGTCCTCTACCCTCTCTCTCTTATCTGTATCATAACATCTCTTTATTATTATTTATTATTATTATATGCTACCAATCACGTGCTATATCAAAACACACTGCCACATGACTAGATTAAATTACATTTTTGTCCCTCTAAATATAGATGGGGTTTTACTCTTGGTCCCCACATGGCCACATTAGTTTTTTAGTTAAATAAATAAAAAAGAAGATATAAACACTTATTTTATCATACTTCTTATTTTATATAATTTATAACGTAATCCGGGTCTTAAATCCGGTCGGACCGGTCAGACCGATCCGACCTTTGACCCCGTAAGGCGACCGGGTCGACCTCCGGTCCGGTTCTGAAAACATTGATTTTGACAGCTCTTATACCTTCCGACTGAATGATTTCAAGTACTACAAAATGCAAAATAGTTGTTTTTCCATAAACACTTTTTACATCTGGAAGTTTCAAGAGTGTGTCGAGTTTAAATGCTTGAGCACTTCCACAGAATGTTTCATCATTCATACGATTCTTGGGTTTTAAAACAGTTTTCAGGAGTTTAAGGAATAACCGGCCTTTCTTAAGTTGTATACAATCAGTATGTAAAAGCAACCAAAAATACCATAAAATCAGCTTGGTATCGGTACCAAAAATAACAGTGCCAAAAATCGCCAAATATGGGTACCAGTATCAGTACCAAAAATGTTCGATACGATACGGTACCGGTAGTTGAAGATAAAATTCGTTAAAATACCGTTATCGAACTGAACCAAAAGTACCGATACTTAAAACACTAAAAAGTAGGTAACGAATCGGTACCAGAAATAATTCGGTACGGAAAATCCGATACCGGTAACCGGTACCAAATGCTCATTCTTAACTGTGTATATAATAATAATAATAATAACAATAAGTTAAAAAATAAAAAAAAAAATATAGGAGTTATTTGCCATTAACATCCCAAAGGTTTAAGTGTCATTTACTTCCTTGAGTTAACTGATATTTTTAATTGGATTAGTATTATGGACTGAAATAGTACGTTTTGAGAATGTTAGAGAAAAAAATAAAGTAATTTTAAAATTTGGTCTGAAATGACAACAGTGGAGAAATCAAGTTACGTTTTTTTTTTTTTTTTTTTTTTTTTTTTTTTGAAAAAAAAAAACAAAATAACTTGGTTTCTCCAACAATCCATGACTTGCAAGAAACCCAATAAATAGCCCAATTCGGTGAGACATCTTTAAGCTGATCCAACAAATCCTTTTTCTTGCTCAACAAAACCAATTTTATACACTTGTCAAGTGCTGAATTTATGGTCAATTTGACATGACGCCGACCTTAGCAGAATACGCCGGCGAAGAATACCAACCGGCTACCGAGAAAAACCTCTTGGGCAAATACGAGCTCGGCCAGCTTCTGGGCTACGGAGCCTTTGCAAAGGTCTATTACGGCTGGGACATTGAATCAAAACAAAGCTTCGCCATCAAAGCCATCAACAAACAGCGAATCATGAAAGGCGGTTTAAGCGGTCACGTCAAGCGCGAGATCTCCGCCATGCGCCGGTTGCACCACCCCAACATCGTCCGCCTGCAAGAAGTGCTGGCCAGCCAGAAGAAAATTTATTTTGTGCTAGAGTTTGCAAAGGGTGGTGAGCTCTTTTCAAAAGTCTCTAAATCTCGCTTTAGTGAAGATCTCAGCCGTCGGTACTTTCAGCAGCTTATATCGGCCATCGGATACTGCCATTCACGCGGCGTGTACCACCGCGACCTCAAACCGGAGAATCTTCTGTTGGATGAAAATTGGAACCTCAAAGTTACGGATTTTGGATTATCTGCGGTAACAACATGTGATGACCAGGTAGGTACACTTGGATTTTATTTTATTTTATTTTAATTAATGGGCTATTATTCTAAATCTACTATTTTCCTAAATCAGGTTCAGTCAGATGGACTGCTTCACACGATGTGTGGCACCCCTGCCTACGTGGCACCAGAGATTTTAGCGAAGAAAGGCTACGACGGAGCAAAGGTTGACATATGGTCGTGTGGCATCATCTTATACGTTCTCAACGCCGGTTTCCTGCCATTTAACGATCCAAATCTAATGGTCATGTACCGGAAAATATTCAAAGGCGACTTCCGCGTTCCAAAGTGGACGTCACCTGAGCTAAAACGCTTCTTATCTCGCCTTCTGGACACCAATCCTAACACCAGGATCACCGTCGATGAGATCCTAAACGATCCATGGTTCAAAATCGGTTACAAAGAGGCTGAATTTAGCTCTCATCATTTCGAGATCAAAGACGGAGACGAAGGGGGCCGTGGAAGCATGAACGCCTTCGATATAATATCGTTTTCGTCCGGGTATAATTTATCGGGTTTGTTCTGTGATCAAGAAGCCGGTGAGATGTTTCTGTCGACGGCTGAGCCGGAGGAGATAATCGGGAGAGTGGCGGAGGCGGCGGAGGAGGAGAGATTGACGCTGGTGAAGAGAAAAAAGTGGTGTGTGAAAGTAGACGGAGGGCAATATCGGAAGTTTACGTTGATGGTGGAGGTTAAACGGTTGACGGAGGATATAGTGGTGGTGGAGGTACGATGGAGGGAATGTGAGACTGAACCCGGTCCAGATATGTGGACCGATAGGCTTAGACCGCAGTTGAGTGGCTTGATTTATCAACCGGATGGGCCGGTTGCCTGTAATTGAATAGAGATTTTTACATATTTCCCCCTCCTAAATTGCCTTATTACGTATTTCCCCAAATAAAAAAATCAATTACATATTTCCCCTTTTTTTAAGAAATTACCCAATTACCCTTGTAAAAACCCATTTCCATTAGTTCTTTTCATCTCCTCTAGCATACGACACAACAAACCCTACACCAGAACCATCGTATCTTCTTCGTCTATTACGATCGACGAGTTGGCTTATTACATATTTCCCTAAATGGTTCTTTGGCGCTGCATTCTGAATAACCCCTAATCGATTTTTAGCTGCAATCTGAACGACATGGGTTCTTCTGCAATATGAACGACATAGCTGCAATTATAATACTCTCATTATTCTTATGATTTGACCCTTATACTTGGTTAATTAAACCTGTGATTTGGTTTTGCAGCTGTTGGTGATTTCAATTATGTTAAGAAAACAAACCCAGAGGTCAGGAGTAACAGGGTAATTTGGGTGTCTGGGGTTGGGGCGAGTCTGATAAGGTTTTTAATCTAGTAATTTGGATGTCTGGTTATGATTTAACAAATGCCATAAGAAGATAAGTTATTTACTTAAGAAAACTAAATATCAATGTTCAAGATCCCAAATCTCTAACTGCGTTTTTAAGACAATAACATTTTATGATTAAATTTAATGATATAAAGGAAAGAAATTATATACCAGAAGAGTCTTTAGAAGAGTTAGCATATTATTGTTTTGCTACATCACGTGTATTTGTGTTCTCCTAACCAAGCCTGTGTCTTTAGAAGAGTTATGCACATTATTATTTTCCTACATCTGTACCGCTGCATGTCCAATAAGTTTTGATTATGATCCCGACAGAAACGAGTTTGATAGCTTTTATCTATTGTTGCTCCATTTGATTTGAATTAATTGATGATATTAGAAAGGGGAAATATGTAAATATTCATCTAATAGTTCAATAAGGGTAAAATAGTCATCTAATAAGAGGAATTTTAATGAAAGGGGAAATCTGTAATATATATGGGTTAGAAAGGGGAAATATGTAATTGTTTTTATTGTTTGGGGAAATACGTAATAAGCTAGCTTAGGAGGGGGAAATATGTAAAAAACCCTTGAATATACGAATACTACAGTTTTTTTTTTTTTTTTTTTTTTTTTTTTTTTTTTTTTTTTTTGCAACTTAAATAACACTTTCTAAATATAAACTTATTTTTTAGGGTATTTCACGTTATTAAGATACAAAAGTTTTTAATTGTTTAAATGTTTAGGAGTATAATAAAACGTTTAATAGGTTTAATTGATTTGTAGTTGAAAAAAAAATTGATGGGCCGGTCTAATCTAACATCATTAAACAAAGGCAAAACGACAGATTTAACCTATTAGTTTGAGGAGTTTAACTTTTTCAAAAGGAATTAGGATCTCTCGTAATTAACACGGCCCATAAAGAGAAATAAGGTAAGTGATCTTTAAATACACATCTAAGTTAAAGAGGTTTTGTAGAATACGAGATGATTTAAACATTATCATGCATCTTCATCTACTCCTAACTTCTTTTGTCAATATGATAAAATATAAAAATAACTTCTGATTTCCAATTCTGTCACATAGTTCAAGATCCGGGTGTTCAGTCAGAAACAGGGTTCCATTCAAACCAGGATCTCTAATAAAGAATTGGGTCTCATAAACTTATAAGTAAACTGCCAAAATGGTCTGTAAGATTTGGTCATTTTTTGCACTTTAGTCCAAAACTCAAAACTTTTGAATCTGGGTTCCTGTGGTTTCAATTTTGTTGTCATTTCCATCCAAAAACAAAATATGGTTAGATTTTTCAGTTAACATCCAATTTTTTGTCTTTTTTCTCCCTTTTAATGAAAGACAAAATTGTCAGATTTTTTTATTTGTTATAATAGACATTAAAAAACTATTTTTGCCTTCATTAAAAGGAAGGAAAAAGACAAAAAAAAACTGAATGTTAACTAAAAAATATGAGCAGATTTTGATTTTGAATAAAAATGGCAACAAAATTAAAAGCACAAGAACCCAGATTCAAAATTTTTGAGTTTTGCACTAAAGTGTCAAAAATGACCAAACCATGGACTATTTTGATAGTTTACTCTAAACTTATTAGACAAAGTGTATAAAACAGGATATATCATAAGTTAAATCTGATTCACCAAATGTTATATGTAGCGCGTGTAATCTATACTATATTATAATACATGAGGGAAGGATTCCCAAAAGTTAAGAACTTCTTCCCCCATTATTTATAAATAAACCCCTAGAATGAGGGTAAAGTGGTCTTTTAAACCATAATTATTTTTTAGTCCCTCAATCTATTACATTTAAATCCTTAACATTTAACATAATTATGGGTAATTAGTTACACTTCCACCCTCTTTAATTCTTTAATGTATTCCTGCGATATCTTACAACCTGTAATGTTTTAAAAAAATCCGAAGGTACCATGACGATCGGCACATTTTTTTAAACGTTTCGATAGTTGTCTTTTTTAGTTTCGCCGTGCGTTCATAAAGTACAAATAGCCGATGCGTAAATGTACAATTGATTAAAGCCAACATTTGTTTTTTACCCAAGCCAGCTTTGACCATTACCTAGCTACCGTGCATTAACATTTGTTTTTTACCCAAGTTTTTTGTTTTGAACGACATTTATAAACTAAAATATTCCCTAATTTTACTTGTACAGAGTCAGTTTGTTGTGACATGTTTAATATAGTATAGATAAAACTCACAACAAACTTCCTATTAAACATGCCACAACAAACTAAACAGGATATGTGCATCTTATTTTAAAAACTTAAAACTCACAACAAACTTCCTAAATAAGTGGATGACCAATCTAAAACTAAACCCTAATGGACTACTATAAATACATAGCAAACACTCACAATTCTACATTTCTATTGCTAAACAGATTTAAAATATGGAGCCAGTTCTGAATTCACTTGATGCGAAAAAACAAGCATGCGATATTGAAAAATCTAAGGTCGGTTCTATGATAAGTTTTGTTATATCGCAATAATGAATAATTGTTTTCTTTTATTTACTTTTATGTGAATACTAACTTATTTGATTTTTCAGATTCAGCACACCAATTTAAACACCCCAGTTGTCGAACAAGATTTTGTTAGTTTTTAAGTAATATTTTCGCTTATAATCTTTCATATTAACAAGTTCGTTATGTTATTATTTGGTGTTTTATTGTAGGTTGATGGTGATAATAGTGTTGAAATTATTTCTTATGGTGCAATGTTCAGTCCATACAAGTCTAATCTTCAACGTCAATTTAGTAAAGATGTAATTTTAAAATTTATTTAATCTTTTTTAAAAAATTTTATTCAATATTTGTTTTTTTTTTATAAAATTTATTTAATCATTTTTTAACTTTTTTTATTAAATTTTTGTTTTTTAAGGATCGGAAGTATGAGAATCAAAAGAAAAGATCTAAGAGACTCTCTGAATGGAAATGGGTCAAGGTTATAAATTTAGATGATTCTGAGGACGATGAGAAAGAAGATGAATTAGATGATACTGCTGATTCGAGCACAAACAAGAAAAACGGATCAAAAAAGAAGAGAAATTAGATGAAATATATCAAGTGTTTTTATGTTTTTTTCATTTTCAGCTGTTTTTGTTTGATCTAGACTATTCCATGAATAATAAAGTTTATTTTATATTTGAAGTTTATGTTTTGTGTTATTTTATTGCACTTATAATTTACATCTCGATTGAACTAATATAATTTTGTCATTTGTTTAGTATTTTTTATTAACAAACGAATCTTTACATGTTTAAAACAATTTTTCTATACTTTATTTATTATTAATTTTTATAACAAAACAAAACTTTGATATTTAGTAGATAGAAGATAAACTATGTTCCAAAATTTTAGGAATTATTTAATACTAATTTACGATATTAGTAGATAGATAGTAAACTATATCCCAAAATTTTAGGAATTATTTAATACTAATTTACGATATTTATTTAATACTAATTTACGATATTTAGTAGATAAATAGTAAACTATGTCCCAAAATTTTAGGAATTATAAGTCAACTAATTAGGTCCTCCAAGTTAATTATATGGGATGAGGCATCGATGGCGAAACGTCAGGCGATAGAGGCAGTTGATCGAACATTGCAAGACATTATAGGTGTTAGGCTCCCATGTGTAACACTTATGACATATATTCACCACAATAATGTTATCATATACAAATAAGAAAACTACCAGCAACGAGTGCCGCAATCCAAAGTGTCGCCCCCGCCGCATCGCGCGGGCACCCTACTAGTAATGAATAATGATGGATAACAAAAATATATGATAAACTGGTAATCAACTCACTTTACACTATGCTAAAACTTTAAGTGCTAATATTTTAGCCACATATAATTCATGACGAGGATAGGTTAAATGATTAGTCTCCGATTACTAGTGGAGACGTTCAATTTTTGTGGTTTATAAGAATTTGCTTTTCAAATCGTGAATAAATTTATTTTTTTTTATGGGAAATTGGATTTAAATAATCCGAACTTTCACCTGTTGGCCAATAACACTCCGAACTTTCAGTTTGGCCAGCAGCACTCTCAACTTTCATCCTATTTTCCCAAAACACTCCCAAACTAACATATCACTAACCAAGTTAGTTTTTAAGTTTTATTTATTACACAAACAGTCCCTGTAGTTATAATTTACTAGTTTTAAGTTTTATTTATTACACAAACAGTCCCTGTAGTTATAAAAAAAATCATAAAAATAAAAAAAAAATCTAAAAATTCAAAAAAATCATAAAAATTCAAAAAAAATCTAAAAAAATCTAAAAAAATAAAAAAAAAATCATAAAAATTCTAAAAAATATCAAAAAAATTCTAAAAAAATCATAAAAAACCGTTTCGACGCGAACTGTTTCGACGCGTACCGTTTCGACCCGGACCGTTTCGACCCGTACCGTTTCCACCCGGACCGTTTCGAACCGTACCGTTTCGACCCGGACCGTTTCGACCCGGACCGTTTCGACGCGTACCGTTGAAACGGTACGGGTCGAAAACGGTACGGGTCGAAACGGTACGCGTCGAAACGGTTCGCGTCGAAACGGTACGGGTCGAAAACGGTACGGGTCGAAACGGTCCGGGTCGAAACGGTACGGTTCGAAACGGTCCGGGTGGAAACGGTACGGGTCGAAACGGTCCGGGTCGAAACGGTACGCGTCGAAACAGTTCGCGTCGAAACGGTACGGGTCGAAACGGTTTTTTATGATTTTTTTAGAATTTTTTTGATATTTTTTAGAATTTTTATGATTTTTTTTTTATTTTTTTAGATTTTTTTTTGATTTTTTTAGAATTTTTTTGATTTTTTTTTGGATTTTTTTGAATTTTTAGATTTTTTTTTTATTTTTATGATTTTTTTTATAACTACAGGGACTGTTTGTGTAATAAATAAAACTTAAAACTAGTAAATTATAACTACAGGGACTGTTTGTGTAATAAATAAAACTTAAAAACTAACTTGGTTAGTGATATGTTAGTTTGGGAGTGTTTTGGGAAAATAGGATGAAAGTTGAGAGTGCTGCTGGCCAAACTGAAAGTTCGGAGTGTTATTGGCCAACAGGTGAAAGTTCGGATTATTTAAATCCAATTTCCCTTTTTTTATATAACGCCCAAATCTTGAATAATTAGTATAATAGTTCTTCACGTTCTCAACTTGTCCTTTTCATTGGTATACAAGACTGATGAGTATGGGGTGTGGATAAGCCTTGGAAGGGGTTTAATGCGGGCTATATCACCCCGGTTTGACGTTGGAGTTGGATGTGCCCGTTTGGCGTGGCTATTCTGTCTGGCGTGAGGTGGGGGTGCTGGGTGACGTGGCAGGCTCTGGATGGCTAAAGAAATTGGACCGTTGGGGTGGTCAGGCCAAACGGTCATTTTTTATATTTTAGAACGGTTTGGAGTAGCCGCTATGCCAAACCAAGTTTAAAAAAAATACATTTTGTACCTATAAATACCTAACCCCAAACCACATTCTCCCAATCTTCTTCACCCACGCCCACACCCAAAAAAAAAAAAACGGAAGAACATGGTGCATTGGACTGAAGAGGAAGAAATCGCACTTGTTACATTGATTGTCGATGCCCAACATACTCTATAACGTGGTCAAACCGCGTATTGGGGTCGAACGTTTCAACAATACCAACAGCACGTCGGCAACATGCGTCACAACTTAAACGCCTGTCAACACAAATGGTGTGAGCTCAAACCGAAGTTAGATCGCGTTAAAACTCGCTTCGACCGTGTCCCTGCAGACGACTTAACCAACGACGAACGACTCGAAATCGCGAAGATCGAGTACAAGTACGATGCGAATACGATTTTAAGTGGGTTGCCCACTTTAATATTTATCGTACTCTGTAGTTTTTTTTTTTAATTCGTAGGATTTTATAAGTAGTTTTTTTTAAGTAGGTTTTTTTTATTGTGGGTTGTCTTTTATTATTATAATAATACATAGTTTTCTTAATACTTTTATTATTTTAATATTATAATAGTAGTTATTATTCCATATATAAGTTAGTAAGTTTTTTGTGCATTAGCACTTGTAACTTGTGCTTAAAGAGTTTTCCAAAAAAAAAAAACTTACTTTTTCACTTTAAACCCAAAAGTTTTATCTTTTACGTTTTAACCCCTTTTAATTTTTTTTACTTTTAACTCAAAGTTTTCCATCTTTTATAATTTAACACAACACTTTGTTATTTATAACTTTGGTCCTCCTATACTTTTTATCTTTCGTAAGTTTTTCGTTTTACGTTTCGTTCTAAATTTTGCGAGTTTACATGTCGTAGCGTGCATGTGAGGTTCAACGTTTTTGCTCTATTTTTTCATATTTGACAGACCCATCGTAACGCATCCATTTTTCCTCTTTTGAAAAGTTCGCCGCAACGGGCGGGTCGTAGATCAACTAAGTTATTATTTTCTACGTTTTATGTTTCTGCTTAATTTCTTCGCATTAAGACAATGTAACGGGTGTGCGTGGTTCAACGATTTTAGTCTACTTTTCATTCTGTGTAATTTTTACCATTTTATCTATTTTATTTTTACGATGTTGAGAGTCGATGTCGTTGTGGCATTGGTGCAACTTGGCACGGTTTTACGAACGTTTTTAACCTATTAAATTTTTTTACTAATATTTTCTTTCGGTTTACCCATATTCTTCCTTTACTTAAAAACTATTTTTATGTGCATATTTTATGTACGGGTGTGTATAAATATGATCTGTTCTATATTCCGACGTAAACTCTTTTTATAGACGAGTCAGGTCAAATATATTACGTTTTCGTTTAAAGAAACCATTTTTACGTGCATATTTTTACGTACGTTTTGGTATAAATTCAAGTTGTTCTACGTTTTGATGTAAACTTTTTTGGGAAATGATTTAGGTCAAATATAATATGTTTTCGTGTTTATTTTATGTATGTTTCGTAAAGTTTGTTTCGAACCGAGTGGAGTCAAATTATGGTTTCTTTTTCTCCCTTTTTCCGAAAGCTCTAATTAATCACTTTCGATTACATGTGCATATTTTCCTTCATACCCGTTACGTTTTCTATGTATGAGTTGGGTCACATATAATATGTTATGATTGTTCGATATGAATTCCATTTACTTTACGTTTGATCCAATCACAATGTTTATACAGGTTACACGGAGTTCAACTGGATACGTCGAAATGTGTGTTTTCATATGGTTAATGCATCATATAACGTTTGGACTAATCCATTCAATATTTACGATGTACCCGCACCGCAACGCGAGCGGGTCTTAACCCTAGTTTTCTTTACTTTTTAACTTTAATTATTTTTTAATATCATGGGTTGGGATAAGCTTGGTGTCAACCAGTATCGAGTTTTTTTAAATTTATGTAATATACTTTTAATATAATTTGGGTTTTTTATATAAATTGTCAATTTTAAAAAATAATAAAGGGAATGTCACATGGCACCCAAACGCCGGCCTGGCCACGTCCCTTTCACACCCTAATTTTTTGGGTGTGGACTTGGGGGAGCCCACACCTGCCACGTGTCAAGCAATGATTCAAACCCAAGCCCCTCCACGCCCCATAATCTAATAATGCTAAGACCAATGTATATTCGCTTTCTCTATGGTTACGATTGATTACATCACTTAAACCCATAGTAATTGAGAAAATATAGAACACTTTAACCAGTATTTTTAGATTTAAAAAAATCACACATGTAATATATATGTTTTTAAGGATTTTAAGCAAAAAAAAAAAAAAAAGCCGACCAATTTATTTTTTTAAATATACAAGTTTTTGTGTAACACATGTAACAATCATGTGTAACATTGTAACATATGTTACAGACACGTTGCATAAAATTTGTTTATTTTTAAAAAAAATATCCACTTGGTGTTTTGTTTTTGTTTTTTTCCCATAAAAAATCTTAAAAACATGTATATCAATGCCCCCCCCCCCCCCCCCCTTGGTGTGCGGGAGATGGGGTGGGGGTGCTATGGGGAGCTAACGACGCTGAGGTGGCCAAGGGCGGTATACCACACCCACTGGCCTTATACTATATATATATATATATATATATATATATATATATATATATGGGTAGGAGTTGGCTACAAAGTCTATTTTTCCTACAAAGTGTAAGAAGTGATCTTGGCCATTGGATGAGTTTCTTTAATGGTTGAGATCATCTTTATGGCATTTTGGTAATATATGTGAATTTAAAATAGGTTGACTTAATTGATTGGGGGTAAATGCGTCATTTAACTAGTTTTAACTATAGAAATAACAATCAATCATGTAACCTCCCCTTATTACTCGCGATTTTCCCTTTCTCTACCCTCTCTCATCTGATACACCAGATCTAACGAAATCAAATGCAAATTATGGAATTTTGTTTAGGGGTTTTTATGTAGGAACAAGAAAGTAGAAACAATACAACCACAAAAACATGACTGAGAGCCAAATAGGAGGATCAAAAAGGAAAATCAAAGAGTAAGGTATGTTTTTTTGCCGTATTTCAACTATAGGGTTTACATAATTGTTGTTTTTTAGCGAATATAGTTGATTTCGGATGTATGGCGTGTCTTATGAGTTGTATTTTATTACAAAAGTGATGTTTTTATCATCTTATGGATCTAGGGTTTAATGTGTTGTAGCTTGCTTTTGGTTAAATCATGCGTTATTCAGTGGGTTGTATTGAAGACGAAGACACTGGGTTGTGCAGAAGACGAAGACATTGATTGGTGTGGTTGTAATTATTATTATTTTTTCCTTCATGATGTTGTGTTCAAAGTAGTGTGTTTTATAGTTGTAAGGGCAAACTAAGTATGTGTTTTAATATAATGGATCTAAATTGCTTGTTTGAAATAGATACAAATATGTTTGATAGTAGATGTACTATGAATGTGTTCAAAGGTGACCAGTTACGATGTGTTTTACATTTGGTGTATTATATACACTATAACACATAGTGAAGAACCCAATACTTATAAAACACAATTTCAAGAAAAAAACATACCATTCGTGAATCATAATCTGGTATAACACATCGTAATGAAACCAATAACTGGTAAAACACAACATCATGAATTACAAAGACATGTCCTTCATAAAATATTGTTTTATCTATTACAACACATGTGAATAAACTGTGACTAATAAAACACAACGTGAAGAAAATTATTCATAAATGATCAACAATAAAACACAACGTGAAGAAATTGTTCACGAATCGATCTTCGTAATTTAAAGTAATTGTCGATTTTGAATTGGTATGAGATATTTTGTTTCCTTAAAAATCTCATTTTTTGTTTATGATATAAATCTTCCATAAATAAGATAACTAATCAATTACCTTTATGCCCTTTAGTAAAAAAACACTATATGACACATGTCACAATGAGATCGCTTCCTACACTTTGTAGGAAAAACACACTTTGTAGAGGAACCCCACCCATATATATATATATATATATGTATGTATGTATGTATGTATGTATGTATGTATAGATTGAGGTGTGAGAAGGGTGTAAAAACCATTTTTTACAATAACCTCATCCTATATAGATTGAGGTTCCGATAAAAAAGACCAAAGGTGTGAGAAGGGTGTGTATATATATATATATATATATATACACACACACACCCTTCTCACACCTTTGGTATTTTTTTATCGGAACCTCAATCTATATAGGGTGAGGTTATTGTAAAAAAAATGGTTTTTGTGAGAAGTGTAAGAAGGAATATGGTGAGGACATGTGTCACTAATTAAAATTAAGACTTAAGGGTATAATTGTAAATGCATCAACAATTTAAATATGGTAATGAATCTCCAGTTATGAATTTGGAGAGAGAAAATCCTTGATTTAAGGACTTGATAACCGCCCTTAACATCATTCCTACTTCATTTCAATTTTTTTTTTAAATATCTCTATAAAAAACACTACGAATAACACTACAAACCACCATTCAGCACATATATAACACCATTTAATAAGTATATACCACTATTAAAGACACTGCAGTATCGATGACGATGACGACGACGACGACGATGATGATGATGATGATGATGATGATGATGATGATGATGATGATGATGATGATGATGATGATGATGATTCGAGATCTTTGATCTAGAGAAGAAGGAGGATTCGAATACACAGATCTGGAAGAAGAAAGGTTGAAATTGATCGCTACATTCGTCGGAGAAGCTGTTAATCGAACTGATTGTTGAAGTTTGAAACATATTCATTGATTCAATCGTTGTTTGAAGCTGTTATTCGAACAGGTTGTTGAAATTTGAAGTGTTATGGTTTTAATTGAAGCAACAGATCGTTATTTGAAGCTGTTATTCGAAAAATTTGGAAAGAATAGAGAGGATTCGAAATTGTAGGGATTTGATTTATAGTTTCCAATTTCAAAGTGGATATAAAAGACTCTATTACCCCTACAATTTTCAAATCAATCTAAAAAATAAAACACATTTTACAATTTGGTCCCTATTGATCTCAACCATTAGATCAAAGATCTAATGGTTGTGATTCTTTCTTACCATTCTCACACCTTTGGTCTTTTACCGGAACCTCAATCTATATATATATATATATTATTTTTTAAATAGTATACCCATAACAACTAAAAAATAATCCCATTTACAAAACAAATTTTATGGTTTAGAAGTTAGATGATTAGCACTAGGTTTAGTGAGCCTAATACTAATTTGATTTTAAAGAGTATTAATAATTAAACATTATGAAAGGGCACAATTTTTCAAGTTCAGACATGCTAAATGAATTCTTAGAGACGCCACTGAATTAACAGTTTTTAACGCGGGACCAATAAATTGTTGAATAATCCGTATATGGCATAACCCATTTTTTTAAAGGGCCATGTCGATATGTTGATTATTTTATATTCAATAAGTAGGTCAATAATTAATAAGGACAATGACCCTTTTCTTTCAAGCTTCGATTTCCATGTGTTCCACTTTTTAATTGACATTTTTCTAAAGAGTGGGTACTAGTAGTTTAGATTCCGATTCCAATGTTGCTTTCATTTCTCGATATAATATCAGTTTAAACATTTAACGTTTCTGTATTATTAAGTTTTCCGCTTAGAGCATTGTAATGAAGAAATATAAATAAAAGTGTGTTTAGTGGTCTGAGTGTGTGATACATAATCAATACTAACAAATTTACCTATAAACTTTTCTGAAGCAATGAATTCATCCATAAAATCTTTATCTTTTCTATAGCTCACATTTAACATTTTTCACTTAAGATATAAATAAATATACTAAATTACATTCGAATGTTACATGATATAAAATTAAAAATTCCAACAGAAGGTCTGTTGGTTCAGTTCTGTTTGAGCATGAGGGAAAACAGTAAATCATACCTGTCACAGCAGAAAGTCCAGTGGAGAATCCAGTAATGGAGTTCGACATGCTTGTCATCTTGATCTGGTTCCTCCTTAGGGTGCTGACTGATGATGGGGCTTAGAGAACCGAAAAGGGTATCGGTTAGGAGATGGAGGACGAATTTGATGTTATGTCTAATGGGGTGTGAAACTGAGTAACCCTTTAACCTCCACTTAATTCTCCTTATATAAGCACCCAGGAGGAAACCTAATTAGTTACTAAGGGTAATATGGTCCATCAACAATTACCAACTAATTTAAATAATAGGTTATTATATATTTTGATCTTTATTATGTAAATGATTATAATGGCTATTGATTAAATATTGTTACATAATATATTTAATCTTACATTCTCCCACTTAGCCGAGTAATCATTTACTATGAGTATTAGATAAGCCTGATCAGGAGTTAACACTCATTTTAGCCTTAAACAAGTACTATAGCAGAGAAATACAGCCGTTGAATCATTATGCGACTCAGGACCCCCATTAATCATACTATAGCCTTAATTTAAAACCTAATCGTTATGATCAAAATACGCGTAAGCCCTTTGTTTGATTTGTAACTTTATTTGTCAATATGCCATTATACCGGTTGAACATATTCTAAGAGACATACAAAATCAAACTGAGGAAATTTCATTAACATAAAACATAAGCTAGTACAATATGCTCAAATAAGGTCTTTACAAAATCCCATATTACGAACATGTTCTTCATAAACCTTAGGAGGGAGACCTTTAGTCATCGGATCCGCAAGCATATCCTTAGTACTAATATACTCGATACAAAGATTATTTTCCTCAACTCGTTCACGTACGAACAGATATTTTGTATCGAGATATAAACCAGCTCCAGACGAACTGTTACTGTTCGAGAAACTAACGGCAGCTGAATTATCACAATAAAGCTTCAATGGTCTAGAAATGGAATTAACGATTTTGAGTCCAGTGATCAGATTTCTAAGCAACATTCCATGACAGGTTGCGTTATAAACAGCAATGTACTCTGCCATCATTGTGGAAGTTGTGGTCAACTGTTGTTTATGACTCTTCCATGAGATAGGGCCGCCTGCTAACATAAAGATATAGCCCGAAGTGGATTTCTTGTCATCTTTGCACTTTGCAAAGTCAGAATCAGAATAGCCCACCACTTCTAAATGATCACTTCTTCTATAAGTCAGTTTATAGTCTTTCGTCCCTTGCAGATATCGAAGTACCTTCTTAGCTGCTTTCCAGTGATCTAGGCCAGGATTGGTCTGATAACGGCCTAACATTCCAGCAATATAAGCGATATCTGGGCGAGTACAGACTTGAGCATACATCAAGCTCCCGACTACTGACGCGTAACGTATCTGGCTCATTTGCTCCATCTCAACCTCTGTTGTCGGACACTGGAATGAACCGAAAACATCTCCCTTAACTACTGGAGCGACGGAGGGTTTGCACTGTTGCATGTTGTAACGCGTAAGGACACGATCTATGTAGGCCCTCTGGGACAATCCTAAGATCCCTTTGTGTCTATCTCGGTGAATTTCGATGCCAATGACGTAAGAAGCCTCTCCGAGATCCTTCATGTCGAAGTTATGCGAAAGTAACCGCTTCGACTCATGCAACATGTCTAAACTATTACTTGCCAATAGAATATCATCTACGTAAAGGACAAGTATAGTAAAGTTGCTCCCACTCATCTTGAGGTAGGTGCATTGATCCACTTGATTCTTCATAAAACCTTGCTTCTTCATGACTTCATCAAACTTGAGGTACCATTGACGTGATGCTTGTTTTAACCCGTAAATGGATTTCTTCAACTTACAGACTAGATGCTCCTGACCTTCAGGTTTAAAACCTTCAGGCTGCTTCATGTAAACATCTTCATCCAAATCTCCGTTAAGGAAAGCGGTTTTAACGTCCATCTGATGCAACTCTAAATCGAAATGAGCTACTAGGGCCATGACGATCCTTAATGAATCTTTACGAGAGACAGGTGAAAACGTCTCTTGATAATCAATTCCCTCTTTCTGAGTGTAGCCCTTTGCAACCAATCTCGCTTTGTAGCGTTCAACGTTCCCATTCGGATCCAGTTTTGTTTTGAATACCCATTTACATCCTACGGGTTTGGCTCCGTTGGGTAATTCTACCAAATCCCAAACGTCATTTTTCTTCATGGATTCAAGCTCATCAATCATCGCTTTATTCCATTCAGAAGACTGATCACTGCTAATGGCTTCATTGTAAGAGATAGGATCATTGAGCTTTCCAGCATCCATTTCAGTCAGGTAGGTAACATAATCATCCCAATTAGTTGGCCTTCTTTGCCTAGATGACCTCCTGAGCGGATTATCGGGTTCAGCGTTGTCTTGGTGTTGAGCGTTTGATGTGCCTTCGTCATGAGGTATAATGGGTTCTGATTGTAGAGGTGAAATTTGAGTTGGTGCAGTAGCTTCAGGTACAGTAGTTGCATTGGGTACAAGAGGAGTAATCGGAGTAATGGTAAGCGACGAGTCTCTCCCCCCCGCGTCTTGTACTTCTTGCAATTCTTCGTAAGGGTTGGTACTGCTCCCACTGACCTTGAAATCCTCCAGGAACGCGGCACGCTTGGTTTCAACAATACGGGTGACATGGGAAGGACAATAGAAACGATAACCCTTAGAGTTCTCAGGATACCCGATAAAGAAACAGGTAACAGTTTTAGGGTCAAGTTTCCTTAGGAAAGGATTGTAAAGTTTTGCTTCAGCAATGCAGCCCCATACTTTCATATATTTAAGACTCGGTTTCCTTCCTGTCCAAAGTTCATAAGGAGTTTTAGGGACAGACTTAGAAGGAACTCTATTGAGTATATGAACAGCTGCTTTTAACGCTTCAGTCCAGAGGAATAATGGTAAATTGGTGTTGGCTAACATACTGCGCACCATGTTCATAAGGGTACGGTTTCTTCTTTCAGCGACACCGTTCTGCTGAGGTGTACCAGGCATGGTGTATTGGTTCACAATCCCCTGGCCCTTACAAAACTCATAAAATGGACCAGGAGCTTGACCCACATCAGTATGTCTTCCATAATATTCACCGCCTCTATCTGATCTCACAACTTTAATCTGACGATCTAATTGCTTTTCAACTTCAGCCTTATAATCTTTAAAAGTTGTTAGAGATTCAGATTTCTCCTTAATAAGATACAAGTACATGTAACGAGAATAATCATCAATAAAAGTGATAAATGAAGTATGTCCTGTTATGCCAACAATTTGGTAGGGACCACTAATGTCAGTGTGAATGAGTTCTTATAAATTAGAGCTCCTAGTGGCACCTTTCTTATTCGCTAATGTCATTTTACCCTTAAGACATTTGACACATGTTCCAAAATCAGAGAAATCGAGAGGAGGTAAGACTTCATCCTTCACAAGACGATTTAATCGTTCTTTTGAAATGTGGCCTAAACGCTGATGCCACAACATGGATGAAGTTTCTAAGTCTCGTTTCTCTTCCATCTTTGTGAGTGATTCATTAATATTATATGACAACAAAGATTTGGAAAAGTTATCTTCTAGTTCTAATCTATAGAGACCACCATCCAGAATACCAGTACCATAAAGAACAGAATCATAATGGATAGAGAGTTTGCGATGACCATGGGAAACAATAAAACCGTCCATGTCTAACTTTGGTCCTGATACAAGGTTCCGAGTTACCTCAGGAACATATAAGGTATCATAAAGTTTAATACATAAACCAGTTTTCATAACTAATTGTAATGTTCCAATGGCCTTCACTTCTAATTCTCGATCATCCCCAACCTTAAGCGTTCTTTGGTTTCTTTCCAGCTTCCGGATTGAAAGGAATCCCTGAGTAGAATTGGTAACATGAACCATAGAACCAGAATCAAACCACCAAGAATTAGCAGGAACACTTAAATTATAGGACTCAAGTATCATAAAATAATCGTTACCTTTCTTAGCCAGCCACTCCTTAAAATCAGGGCATTCCTTCTGCATGTGTCCTGTCTTTTTGCAGAACTTGCAGCGGATACTGCCTAAGGAGTTCTTAGAGCTGGAGGGTGCACTTGTATTAGGATGAGGGTTAGGCCTTTGGACTTTTGAAGCATCCTTCCTCTGATAATTGTTCTTCCTCTTCTTAGAGTTGGAGGTAGTGAAGTTGGCAACATCAGTATGGCGATCCATCCTCATACGCTCTTCCTCCTGTACGCACATGGCGACCAGCTCACTCATCGTCCATTTGTCCTTCTGAGTGTTGTAATTGATCTTGAATGCTTCAAAGGACGAAGGAAGCGAAGTAATGATGAAATGAACAAGGAAACCATCACTGATTTCCATTTCCAGCCCCTTCAGCTTATTGGCCATGTCATTCATCATCATGATGTGCTCGCGAATGCCACTCCTCCCATCATACTTAGTTGTCACCAGCTTGAGAATAAGAGTACTAGCGTGTGCTTTAGACGTCCCTTTGAACTGAGCCTCCACAGAAGCCAAGTAGGTTTTAGCATCTTCAGAATCAGGAATAGCTCCCCTGATTGCATTGCTTATGGACTGCTTCATAAACATGAGAGACATGCGGTTACACCTAGTCCACTTGTCATGAGTTAACTGCTGAGCAGCAGTACTTTGTGGAGTAAGGTCCGCTGGCTTATCCTCTCTTAGAGCATAATCGAAATTCAGCAGCCCGAGAGTAAGCATGAGAGCATCCTTCCATGCAGCAAAGTTATCACCAGTCAAAGGTGGAATTCCGCAATTTGGTGCTGATAGTGGAAATAAGATGAGCAAGTTATGATACAAATGAAGAAGTCCTAATGTGATCTAAGGGCACGTTAAACTAAGGCAGGCATAAATAATGACCATTTTACATTATGAAGCTGTGATATTGTCTATTACTAACATCAAAATAATAGACTTAGCTAAAAAATTCTACTTAAACGAAAACAAAACAGCTTTGGCCAGAAGTGTAATCATTTAAGCATATGTGCAAAGTGGTTGTAACAAATCAGCTTTGGCCATAAATTGAAACAATCACTTTAGTTATGCACTTGTTGAGTATGCCATCTATGAATGAATTAAATCAGCTTTGGCCAGAAATTAATACATTCATGCTTATGATGCACACACAACATAGCTTTCGTAATACTTGAACGATAAGTAGATGTATCAAGTCAGCTTTGGCCAGAAATGATATATCAAAAGCTCATTCAAGTTAAGCTATTCTAGTTTTGCAAAACATTATCTGATTCTGATTAAATTAACTAAGTAAATTACAAAACCATTTATTTAATAGCAAACCACCCGTTAGCGCGGATCGAACTTGTGCGATCCATAAGGCCCAAAACTTGTGCGATCCATAAGGCCCAAGTGAACTTGTGCGATCCATTATGCCCAAGTGAACTTGTGCGATCCATAAGGCCCAAGTGAACTTGTGCGATCCATAAGGCCCAAGGCTTGTGCGATCCATAAGGCCCAAAACTTGTGCGATCCATAAGGCCCAAGTGAACTTGTGCGATCCATTATGCCCAAGTGAACTTGTGCGATCCATAAGGCCCAAGTGAACTTGTGCGATCCATAAGGCCCAAGGCTTGTGCGATCCATAAGGCCCAAGGCTTGTGCGATCCATAAGGCCCAAGGTAAACTTGTGCGATCCATTAAGCCTTGTGCGATCCGTTAGTTTTGTGCGATCCGTTAGTTTTGTGCGATCCGTTTATGCGATCAGATCATCTTATCATGTGATCTGATTTGTGCGATTCAGTTGTTTATGGTTATAACAACTAACAATTCGAAATTTATGAATTGTGATATACTTTCCCATTATAACTTGATCTAATTCTATCATAAAAAATTCGAAAATCATAATTGTTTATCTTATTAACATATTTCGAAAATCCTTATTAGGAAAATTAGATCAAAATCAGGAAAAACATACAACAATTCAAATCATACTCCTAAACATAAAGGATATTTCGAATTTTATCTAAGAACGTGATGAACCCTAAATAAAAAAAAACTCAAACATTCATCCGAAATCTGGAATTTTATTACACATTTAATCATATTTCTTAAACTTCAGATTTCGGAACAGTAATCACGAATGAAAATAAGATCCGAGATGTATATCAGATGACAGAAATCGAACTGTAATGATTTCTGATGATGAAAAACGAATTTTAATTATCGTTTTAAAACCTGTTTTCCAACTTTAGTCCAGATTTACGGATACAAACAGAACCGACTAATCAACATATGCTCTGATACCACATGTTGGTTCAGTTCTGTTTGAGCATGAGGGAAAACAGTAAATCATACCTGTCACAGCAGAAAGTCCAGTGGAGAATCCAGTAATGGAGTTCGACATGCTTGTCATCTTGATCTGGTTCCTCCTTAGGGTGCTGACTGATGATGGGGCTTAGAGAACCGAAAAGGGTATCGGTTAGGAGATGGAGGACGAATTTGATGTTATGTCTAATGGGGTGTGAAACTGAGTAACCCTTTAACCTCCACTTAATTCTCCTTATATAAGCACCCAGGAGGAAACCTAATTAGTTACTAAGGGTAATATGGTCCATCAACAATTACCAACTAATTTAAATAATAGGTTATTATATATTTTGATCTTTATTATGTAAATGATTATAATGGCTATTGATTAAATATTGTTACATAATATATTTAATCTTACAAGGTCTACAATCTGCATCCACGATGGGTCGTAAGAGCCAAATATACACACATTGTTTTACATGCTATTTTGGAAGTATCTATATTACTTTTTTCAAATTATTATTATATTATATAGTGTAAAAACAAAGTGAACATGCTACAAGTTTTATATAACTAGATGCGAAAACACAAAACTACAAAGTTTTGGTATGGGTAGCGAAAGTGAAAAGCAAAAGAACTGATACCAAAGAAGAGGGAAGCACTCTTCTTTATCATGTAAAGTTTTCAATTAACCCTTAAATAACTTCAATATAACACTTCTAGTCCCTGTTCAAAGAAAAGTTCTTATCCAATAAGTACCGAATATTTGATTAGTGTAACTTAATAATAGGTGATAATCTTGATATCTATAAAACCAAATCACTTAAAAGTATCGGATCCCGAGAGTTTTTTGAACTCCCTCGGTTTAAAAATAAATAATGAAAACCTTGTATGATTTGAAAAAAAATTAGTGAGAATTAATTAAAAATTGAGTGGTTATAGCATACGATAACTTTCAAATCGTATTTATTAAATACCTAGACTATTATTCTACTGTTAAAGCTTTTTTAAGCCTACTAAAGGAATCAATTATTTATAGGAATAATAGATTTTAATATTCCAACTATTTGTTATTGGCTGGCAACAGTCCCAACTACAATAATAGGCACTGATGGTCTCACATTTTAACCTATTGTCCACCAACATATATTTTCTAACTAAGGGCTAACCCATTTAGTTTTTTGGTGATATGGACACTGACGTGACACATTTTTTTGTTATCTGATGAGGTGGGTGCTTATGTGTATTGGATCTGAGAGTTAGTGAATTAACTGTGTTTTTATTAAACATTTCCTAGTTAACAAGTAATCCAAACACTAATAATAAAAACATCATCATAGACACTACTGGATTTGGGAATGATTGCCAATGATTCATATATTATTCAAATGTCAAATTAAGATCAATTGTACAATAGTACTCCCCCTCACTATGCGACTCTAAGTTCTTCTACTTTTCAGCTTTTAGAGTTACATTTTCAGATTATAGACGGTACTATTGTAGAGGAGAGAACCGCCGGTAACATCACCATGAAAGTGACCCAAACAACCCATTCAATGTGTAACTGCCACCCAGCAATTGTGCAAAACTACTGGACAGTTAAGGAATAAACAAATAAAACAGAAATTGCTATAAAATACAAGTAAACAACTGAGATTCCAAAACTACTGGTAGAATCTAGCACTTTTGGAATCCAATACTTTTGGTCTTTCTTTGACTTGTTGACTTGGTCTTCTGTTCTTCCGTCTTCAATTTGCTAACTTTGACTGTTGACTAGTTGACCTAGCACTTTTCATTCCAGCACTTGTACTTATTGTCTTGTATCTTTAGGGCATCTATTCGTTGCTCCAATAGTTTAGGTGATTGTTTGGATAAATTTCAAGGGAGTAAACTTCTTGATATTGAGTCGTAATCTAACTTATTATATCAGGCATGGCGATGGTTTCCCATGGGTTTTGGCTTTAATCATCAGCAGATCTTACATAACCCAACAATGTAGCACTCTCATCACCACCTCACATCCACCTTACCACATTCTCTACCACCACCACCACCACCACTACCATCAGCCATCACCACCACCACCACCACCGCTCGCCGCCACCCACTCCACCTCACCTCCACATCCACCACCACCACCACCTCACCTCCACCGCCACCATCAGCCACCACCAAATTTCAAATTCTTAATATTAGAACAAGAAGACATCACAGAAACAAACATTACTTTATTCGAGTCATCAGCAGACCGCTACAACATTTCTTTAAATACTTCAAACACGGGTTCAACAATTCGAACTTGCAACAAACCAGTCTGAAACGCGTTACAGCAAGCTACAATTTTACGACCAATTCGTTCAAAACCAACTAATGAAATCAAAGGTTGTTTGCAATAAAAGTACAGTGTAACGAGCGAGGTTGCTACATAAATGTCCGTTACAACACCAATCTTAACAGCCCGGTAGTGAACCTGATGACCATCTTTAACCACAACGTCACAACCTGAAAAGAAGCTAGCAATTGTAACCAAATCGGGCCTAAGATTATACTCTCTAAACTGTTTAAATACATCAAACCTTTCTCGTAACACCCATTCTGGCAAAAACCCAGATATAGCAATGTGAAGGGCTATGGTCCCAAAAAATGCCGCGCAGACCTTTTCTGGTCGCGCTTTGGACCATACTCCTTAATCACTTTGGTTATCAATCATTAGACCCCGCGCGGGATGCTTAAGCAGAGCATGGTCTCGCGCGAGATCCAAACAAGAGATAACATCAAATTCCATACTTAGCGTTCTGAATAAGAGCCTTCACCTCCTGTAACCCTGCGCGGGCTGCTAACGTGCTCAGCAAGGGTCGCGCAGGAGTCAAAGTGCAAGGCCACTTCAGAAGGTACTAAAGGTATAAGTGGCAGAAGGGCAAGCCAATCAGCATCCTCCAGGCTGTGCTCTATCGTGCTCCACGATCTTCTGACGTGCAGGAAACATGAAGTACACAAGGACGCTTATGTTGCACCAATCAGGGGGCGGCGACACCTTCCCCATGATCTCCACTTACCTGCTGATGGCAGAGGGACAACAAGGCCGACAACCGAGACACGTGGCTCCAATCACGGCGCGCCAGCACCGGAGATCTTCTAGAAGACACTAACGGTCGATACCAGTGAGACAAGGAGCATATTCTCCAGTTGTCGCCTTTCGGCCCAAGGCCCATCAGCCCATCTCCCCGTACACCTCTCCGGCTATAAATAGAGACCTCCATGCACAGGTTAATCATTCCATTCCCTCTACTCTCACTCTTAACACGCAATTATATCCTCAAAGCAAATACTTATTCTCACACCGGAGTCTGGTTAAGAGGGAAACCCCCATATTCCCCTCTTAACGAGCTAACGGTGCTTTGTTTTGCCGGAAGATCAGATCGAATTGGAGCTCAGAAAGTTAAAAGGAGATTAACCATTATGAAAGGAACATAAACCCAACTAATTAACCCCAAAATTAGTTCCGTGTTTCTTCATTGGCGCCCACCGATTTTCACAATCACACCCATATTCTTTTTCTGAGTTTTTTCTAAGTTTTTGTTCCTTCGATCATGGCTGGTCAAGGAATGATTCCTGATTTTGGTTTTGGCACGAACTCTAACGCAGGATTGGGGGAGGACAATCTGAATGTCCAAATCCAACCTACCGAGGAGATAGGTGAAATTGAAGTTACGAACACTGGGGGACCTCGCGCGAGCTTCACTCGCATCACCCAAACGGGAACCCCAGCAAGTCATGTCGCTGGTCCTTCAAACCCAACTCCAAACCCGAACATTTCGGCGCTATTAGGGCTACCAGAAAGCGAAACCGTAGCTTCCTGGTACGCCAAACAAATTGCTACTATTAACACCGCGTATCAGTCTTTGAGCGCGCAACAAGCAATTTTGCAAGCAGAACAATCCTTGGTTACCCCTCTGGGTCTAAGTCAGGGGGCGCGCCAGATACCCCCACAGCAAGCCTTTCAAGGAAGAATCAATAGACCTCCTCCCCAAAGAAGGCCAAGCGTGCATGACACCCGCGATACACATGGTGAGACAGGCTGTTATTATGATCATCCGTCAAACATCCAAAGAGGCCCAGTTCACAGCCGGCTGGGGCCGCGCAACATCAATAACGAATGGGAAGACACAGATCCGAATGATCCTACTTGGCAAGATGACGAGGGCTCGTCAGTCTTAAACCGTCTACAGAGAAACCACGAGTCTTACAAGCCAAGGCAGCGCATCTCATACAGCGAAGAAGCAGAAAGAGATTTCAGCCTAGCCTATGGGCCAGCAGAGGCTGCGGAACACTCAAAGTTCATTCCAAAGATTGCTCTAGCCCCACTGACAAGAGAGAAGCTACCTCCAACAGTGGGAAAGTTCAACGGTCTCACCGACCCTGACGATCATGTTCGATTATTTACAAGCGTTGATGTAATGGGAGGATGGAACATGCCCATGTGGTGCCATCTGTTCATTCAGACTTTCACAGGGGCTGCTCGTGCCTGGTTCGACAGCCTTCCGCCCGGTAAAATCACCTCATGGGTCGATTTCAGAACACAATTTGTAAACCATTTCAGCCAGCAAAGATGGTATCAGCGCGATACGTCCGAAGTAACAGATATCTGGGGTAGAGAAAACGAAGGTTTAGAAGACTTCATCACTCGCTTCAATAAGGAGTGTTTGGAAATCGGTGGTGTAAGCGAACAGCTCATGCGCGCTCACTTCAAGAAAGCTTTTTGATGTGATAGTCTCATCAGAACTATCACCGGAAAAGATGGTATGCCCAAGGAATGGGACAAACTGATGGCGGCTGCAAAGATTGTAGCGCAGACCGAAGAATCGTTGGCTGGAACCAAGAGCTCCTACACCGAGGATCGATTTTCAAAAGGCAATTCGCGTGACTATAGCAAACGTAACAAGAACAGAAACCCTGGATGGAAGTCAGGACAATCCAACAATTATGAGGAAAGACCGCGCTACAAAGAAGACGCGCGAGAAACGATTGACAGAATCGGATATCGAAAGACGGTAAGAAACGAGAATCGAGAAAAGCACTGGATTTCGCTCATTAAAACACCCAAAGAAGTACTCATGATGGAGAACCACGATTTCAAGGCACCAAAGCCTATGACCAACAAGAAGGGGCAAGACCCGAACCTATACTGTGATTTTCATAAGGATACAGGTCATCTGATAGATGACTGTATTAGTTTAAGGCAAGAAATTGAAAGAGCACTGAAAAGCGGAAAGTTAAGCCATCTGGTAAAGAATGTGCGCAAGGAGACGCGACAGATTCAGCGCAACGATGATGGAAACCAGAAGAAAGTCAGGCGACTTGAAACACACATGGTCAACGGACCAAGATACAGCGTGAGAGATAATGGCAAGCGCCCATTCGAACCTGCATGGCAAGAGCAACAGGTCATCTTTCCAGTAGTACGCGGGGGACCACGCGCCACGCGCCCCATTGTCATCACCAGTATTATCGGTCATTATGAAACAGAATACATATTCATTGATCCGGGAAGTACAGCCGATATCATCTACGAGCAATGCTTCAATCAATTTGACGATGAAGATAAAGCGAGACTAGAGCCTGTTGATTATCCTCTATCAGGATTTTGCAACGAAATGGTCTTCCCACTAGGCCAGATCAGTTTCCCCGTCACGCTATCTGACGGGAAACATTCAAGAACCACAAATGTCAATTTCACGGTGATGCCAGTCAAATCAAGGCATGATGTTTTAATTGGGAGAGAAACCCAAGGAGAGCTAAACATGGTAACCTCCACACCCCACTCAGCCATCGAGTTCCCAACCGAGACGGGGGTGGCGATTATCTATGCAAAGAAAGAAGTGATGTCAGCAGAGGATGCACGCCCAGCAAAAGCAGCAAAAATTTCAACGACCGAACCAGAAAAATGGGTTTTGAACCGCAAATACCCAGAACAAATGGTGACGATAGGCCACGCAATCTCACCAAACATCAGAACGCACCTAAAGCAACTTTTGTTCAGAAACATGGACATTTTCGCCTGGACACCGGCAGACATGACCGGTGTCCCGCGCGACGTCACTGAACATTGTTTGAACACTAATCCCTCCGTCGAGCCAAAAGTGCAAAGAAGACGCAGCCTAGGGGCGGATAAGACCAAAGCCATGAATGAGCAAGTCTGTGAATTGCTAAAAGCAGGTATACTGAGAGAGGTGCGGTACCAAAGTTGGGTTGCAAACCCTGTTATGGTGGAGAAGTCTAATGGAGGATGGCGAATGTGTGTCGATTATACCGATCTCAACAAGGCGTGCCCCAAAGATTGTTATTCTTTGCCTGAGATCGACAAAAAGATAGACTCTCTCGCGCCGTACAGGTGGAAATGTTTTCTGGACTGTTACAAGGGATATCACCAAGTTCAGATGAAGCTGGAAGATGAAGACAAGACAGCTTTACGTACCGACATCGGAATCTTCTGTTACACAAAGATGTCATTCGGTCTGAAAAACGCTGGCACAACCTATCAGCGCCTGATGGATACGATATTCGCTGAAGACAATGGTAAACATATCGAGGTTTACATTGACAATCTGGTGATTAAAAGTCCCGAGGAAAACCAGATGTTAAAGGACATTGAGAAGACGTTTAACTCTTTGAGAGGCGTGAACATGAAGCTGAATCCAGCAAAGTGTTCTTTTGGTATGGAGGAAGGCAAGTTTTTAAGCTTCGTGGTTACAAACGGCAGTTTCAAGGTTAACCCCGAAAAGGTTCAAGCCATAGAGCGGATGCCGTCACCGCGCACGATCAAAGAAATGCAGAGATTAGCCGGCCGCCTAGCCGCGCTTAATCGCTTTCTATCAAACCACGCTGCAAAATCGTACCCTTTCATCAGTACCTTGCGCAACTGCGTGAAAAAACAAGAGTTTAAATGGACGCCAGAAGCAGAAGCCGCCTTCCAGCAAATGAAAGAGTGTTTGATCTGTAACAACTGGCACAAAACCGGTAATTTCCGTACAATTTAATTAATACTTGATAACTACAATTATGTGCGTAAATGTCAACATTGTTTGATTACATGCTATACTTGTGAATTCATGCATGTTTTATACTACAAATATTGCTTTATGCATTAACGATAGCGTTGCGTCAGAAAGACTAGTAAACTCACCGGTAAGACACATTGTGTCAACAATTCTGCAGAAAGCAGTCAGACAATAGAATTGGGGCTAGGAGTAGGTCCAAAGTCTAAAATACATTGAAACCCAAGAGTATATACAAGGGTTAACATATAGACTTTTCGGAAGCTAAAATACGCACTGAAAAGCACCCGAGACACACTTTAAATGATGGATTTCATAAAATTCAGCAAAATTCAGCATTGTGACAAGATTTTAACATGTAAAAATATGACTAAATGGTCCTGAATGCTTTCCTAAGTGTCGGGAATTAAAAGCGTCACAAGAGGGTACTTAAAGGACACTAATCGGTGTAATTTAGCACTTTAACGAACCGGTATCTAACCGAACAACCGTATATTACCCGAAACACCAAAATTATACTAGAAGCATTATTTTATTATTTCTGAGCTAGTTATGATCACCGAACACCCTAACACCCCTTAAAAATATCTAGTAACCAACACTTATAACTAATACTTGGATTGGAACTCTAAACTAACTATATGGTTCAAACTTACACTTTACCCCCCCCCCCCTATGTGGTGGACGGTCACCTTAGTGGCCCCACTCTTGATCTTGTGAGATCTTGCTAAATCCTCTAAAATATTGCCAAGATATTCTATGATCTTATAAGATCTCAAATGATATTGTGAAAGATCTTGCTTGTGCTATAAAAAGACATAAGCACACTACATCTCACTTCACACCACTCAACACCACTCACCTTCTCCTCCCTTGCCCCATTCTCGGCCGAAACCCCACCCAAGCACCACCATCACTTTCATCCATTATTCATCCATTCCAAGTTCATATAGAGGTGCAAGAAGGTGTCTAACGAAGTGTGGAGCTTGTGGATCTTGAAGGACCTTCTTCATTTGCTTTTATCCAACACTTTCGTCATCTTCAACTTCTAGTATTCTTCCCTAGCCTTGTTGCTAGCGGTGAGGCCCTCATGATCTCTTATTACTTCATATTTTGATGATTAAAAGATGATATACATTGTTAATCTTGAAGAACATAAAAGAACATGATCATGATACTTTAACATAAGCTTAAATACATAAGAATACATGTAAATGATGATGATTTGCTTCTTGATGAATGATGATTGGTGTTAATGATGTTAGACATCATAAGAAACCTACTAGATTGTGATTAAACACATGATCTAGTAAGTTAAAGTGGTGATCTTGTGAAAGACCAAGATCATCATGCTTTATGACTTCATGAACTTGAATGATGAAATTGATTTTCATATGTAAAAATGATATAAACAAAATACAAATCTTGTAAATAGATGATTACAAAAATAATTTTCCCAAGAAACCAAGTTTATTTATAAGATTTACAAAGTCATGGTTTCTAAGTAAACTAATCATATTTTTAGTGTTTAAACAAGACTAGAAACATGTTTGTAATAAGAAAAATACAAAAGAAATATTTTTAGAAAAATCATCTTACAAGTTGTAAATGACCAAATCCTTTAATAAAGTGATTTACAAACAAATAACCATGTTTTTAAGGGTAACTAAACCTACTAAATAACATGGTAAGTTACTACAAGATTTTACAAAAAACTTCAAGTTCATGATATTGTGTAATTTACTTGATGTGGACACTCGGTAAGTGTTAAATGAGTTGTTGATTGTTTGTGTTAATTTTAAAAGAAAATAAACACATGTTTTGAAAACATGGGAAATCTCCATTTTTAGGGGAAACCATGTCAAAATTTCTATAAATTTTTGACACTTAGAAAAATATAAGTTTTGGTGAAACTTATTCCCTAAATATTCACCCAAAAATATTTACCAAGTTTCCCTAATTTCTATGTAAACTTCAAGTTAGGAAATTATGATTTCTTCAAGATAAAAATTGATATTAAGTATGTATATTTTTTAGGGAAATATATATATATATTTTTTGATCACCAAATTTTGTGCTAAGTGTATGTAGTATGTATCATATGTAATAGTGTATTAGGACTTGAAAATACACTAAATACTCATAAGGAGAGAAACTACAAGAATACACATACCACATGCTTAGACAAATACAAGAGAATATATTTATGGAAATATATTTCTTAAAAGATTATGTAACTTGGACAAGTTACGAACTTAAAATGAAGTTTTGGACGAAAATACATAACTCGGGTGAAAAATACAAGATACTTATATTTATTTTTGAGAAAATAATATAAGTAAGACACATAGTTAAGAATATAACACACAAAGAACAAATACACGAAAGATGGTGACTTGTACTTGTACGATACAAGTCTAGTGACTAACGTTAATAAAACACGTATAGGTCACGACGCTATATAAGCAAACCCGGTGAAGTTTACGGCGCAAGAAACGCAAAGTTGTGAGTTCATGCTCCCCCTTTTCTTTTAACTGTTTTCAGTTTTATAACTTCGGGGGTGAAGTACAGGTTACTAAATGTTTACAGACAAGTGAGTTCATGTCCCCACTTTTAATCTTTTACATACTTTTTAAACTTGGGGAAAATACATGTGTTATGGTATGCTGGATACAAAGACTAAGGAATGATACTTCAAATCGTGTCACGAATAGGGTACCAGAAGCACCATTAATCAACAATATACCTAGACCGTAGAACAAAAGGTTAGATCTAATGGGTTTTCGGGCAGCCACACTCTTGGTGAAAACTAGTACCAAGTAGTGCTTTTGTGTCTCAGTCGTGAATCGACAACTAGAAAATGCCTATGGTTTGGATGCTTCCTATGTCGTGTCACATGTTAATGGCCTTGCAACCCATTAACAATCTCGATACATACAGAAATACTTGATTTATACAAATTACATACCATGTTTTTCATACAAAGTATACAAACGTTCAATACAAAAATTGCATGAATTCACACCAACATTATGTTGACGATTTTCCAAAAACTCACATGTATTTCAGGTAACTAAAGTGGATGTGCGCGCGGTGATACTCTTGCTCTGGATGTTGTTTATGTTTATCTTTGAATAATGTTGTAAACTTTTCAGACAATGTCTTATGTTGTCTTGTGATGTAAACACTCAAACCATGTTTTTAGTTATGTAATGTTTGGCATTTGGAGTTATTTTTACGAGCATGTAGTATGTTTACCAATCATATGCAATGAAAGCCTTTCATGATCACACCTCGTGCTTCCGCCTAAGAAAGGGGTGTGACAGATTGGTATCAGAGCTGCGATTGTAGTGAACCAGGATTCCTTCTCGAGTCTAGTCTACAATATCTAGGATCCTTTCACGAAAACAATTTTTTTTCAAAAAGTTTTCATTGCATAAAACTTTCCGCGGCACCCACTACCTGAAACTGTTTCAAAGAGTCAAGTAAGGACACTACGAAACTTAGAAGTGCACTGGAGTAGCACTTGTCTTTGACTAGGAATTACTTGCAACTATGTGTGATAATTAATATATACATGTACTGGAAATAGAATATCTCAGGTACTCGTGACTTTACCTGAAAGCAGTGGCCTATCTAAAGGAAGTGATCCGACGATGAAACGAACTGTGTGGACTGTGCAAGGACTTACGTAATTATGGATGCATACATAATTATGGAATTCAGTGCACAGAAACCACAGCAAGTCTTGTCACGTATCAAACAAGATTCCTTCAATACAAGAAAAGGTCAAACGTGAAAACCCTCACCCTTCCCCCAACCTATTAAATACTCTGCTGGAGTAATAATTTAGGGTATAAAGACAAGAACCGCCAATGTGAAGTAAGATATTTTGTCCTTTACATATATTAAACTTGTACTTTGGGGAGATGTAACCCTTATGCATTTTGTTACTTCGCAAACAATAATGTAAAAAGTTGTTCTGATATGTGTAGAGACTCGGTGAATATCTTATGACACGCCAGTATTTATCTATTTATACATGCTTGTTGCTGTATGAATTGATACGTTGGGCGGATTGTTTGATGTCACTTATGTGGGTATATGTCTGTGTATATATACTACTACTGTCTCGTATGACGATATCAAACAAATGTCTAACCCTGCTGTGTTGTGTTCTTTCAGAACATGGCACCTAGGAGAGCTGTGAACAACCAAGATTCTGATCAACCCCCTCCTCCTCTTATGCTGAGGACCGCTGAAGAACTGAACACTCTACTGGAAGAAAGGATCTCCGCAGCTATAGCTCAATACGAGGCGAACCGCACCGAACAAAGTGGAGGACCAAGCAATGCTAGACGTAATGGACAGGGAGATACATCCGGAGGAAACACAGCTCAAGGCTGCACCTTCAAGCAGTTTCTCGACTGCAAGCCGCTGAACTACGACGACACGGGAGGTGCAGTGGCGTTTGTACGCTGGACGGAGAAGACTGACGCCACTATCCGTATGAGAAAGTGTACCGCGGATCAGCAAGTCACTTTTGCTACGGGGTTGTTTGTTGATGAAGCTTTGACTTGGTGGAATTTGCAAGTCCAGACTCTGGGTGATGATGCTGCGTACGGCATGACGTGGGATGAGCTAAAGGAATGAATGAGAGAAAAGTATTGCTCTCGTGCTGACCTCCAAAGGTTGGAGACTGAGTTCTGGCACTTGACCATGGAAGGTGCTGACATTACTGGTTATACTCGAAGGTTCCATGATTTGTCAAGAGTGATCCCTTATATGGTGACTCCCGAATTTAAGCGTGTCGAGCGCTACATCTGGGGGATTGGCTCCCGAGTTTCGCAGCATGGTAACTTTAGCCAAACCTGAAACGATCACTCAGGCTGTAACTCTGGCTGTCAGCCTTACTGAAGATGTTGTTCGCATGAAGAAGTTATCACTGAACCCTACTGAAAAGACCGAGACGCATGCTGAGTCGTCTGGTGACAAGAAAAAGAAGCATGCGAACCTGAACCAAGCAACACATAACAACAAGGGTTTCAACAACAAGAAGCGTGACACTAACCCACCTAAGGAGGCGAGAACCTTTGCAGCGGTAAATGATACTGTAGCCAAAGGATACCAAGGCACCCTGCCTAAATGCCAAAAATGTAGGTATCATCATGAAGGAGCTTGTCGCATTCCAAGATGCGACAAATGTGGTAGGTTGGGTCATCAAACAGAAGACTGTTGGGGAAAAGGAAATAGAACCGGGAATGGAAACCGCAACGGTGCTGGTAATAGAAACAATGGTGAAAATGGAAATGGCAATGGTAACCGGAATGGTAATGGAGCTGGGCAGAACCAAGGATGCTTCAGTTGTGGAAGCAAGGATCATTTCATAAAAGACTGCCCAAGGGGGAACAATGCTCAGGCTCGAGCATTCGTGATTGGAGCAAGGAACGTACGCGAGGACCCTAATGTGGTCACCGGTACGTTTCTCGTTAACAATCACTTTGCATCCATACTATTTGACACTTGTGCCAATTTTAGCTTCATGTCTGTGGAATTTAAACGTATGCTTGGAATAGAATCTAGTAGATTTGATATTCCTTATTCCATAGAACTAGCCAATGGTAAACTTGTTGAATCGGGCGAAGTTGTTAGGGGTTGCTCATTAGAACTTGGTGAGCGAAGATTTAGCATCGACCTCTTACCTATTCAATTGGGTAGCTTCGATGTAGTGGTCGGATTGGACTGGTTGTCCAAGAACAAAGCTGAAGTTATTTTTCATGAGAAAATCATTCGCATCCCTTTGGCGAATGATGAAACTCTCATCATCCATGGAGAAAAACGAGGCGCGCCTCTGCGAATCATCAGTTGTATGAAGGCATAGAAGTGCTTAAGGAAAGGATGTGTTGCTTTCCTAGCGCACGTTGTAGATAAGAAGGCTGAGGAGCCGAAACTCGAAGACATTCCTGTGGTGAAGGAATTCCCTGATGTTTTTCTCGGAGATCTGCCAGGATTACCTCCGCAACGACAAGTCGAATTTCATATAGACTTGGTTCCAGGAGCCGCCCCTGTAGCCAAGGCACCCTATCGGCTTGCACCATCCGAGATGCAAGAATTATCTACACAACTCCAGGAGTTGTTGGATAAAGGATTCATAAGGCCAAGCTTCTCGCCCTGGGGAGATCCATTATTGTTCATGAAGAAGAAGGATGGAACACTGCGGATGTGTATCGATTACAGAGAACTGAATAAGCTCACTATAAAAAATCGGTACCCACTACTGAGGATTGATGACTTATTTGATTAGTTGCAAGGATCGAGCTACTATTCCAAGATCGACCTTCGATCTGGATACCATCAGTTAAGAATCCAAGAGGAGAGCGTACCAAAGACTGCATTCAGAACACGCTATGGGCATTACGAGTTCCTTGTGATGCCATTCGGACTGACGAACGCGCCAGCGATATTTATGGATCTGATGAACCGTGTATGCAAACCATATCTCGATAAATTCGTAATTGTATTAATCGATGATATCCTGATTTACTCACGAACGAGAGAAGAGCACGAGCAACACCTCAAAACCATTATGGAACTACTGAAGAAAGAGAAACTTTATGCAAAATTCTCCAAGTGCGAATTTTGGATTCGCGAAGTACAATTTCTTGGTCACGTTGTGAACGAGAAAGGCATCCATGTAGACCCATCCAAGATAGAAGCCATAAAGAATTGGGAAGCCCCCAAAACCCCAACTGAAGTTCGACAATTTTTGGGCTTAGCGGGCTATTACCGATGATTTATCGAGAATTTCTCCAAGATAGCTCAACCGCTGACTACCCTTACGCAGAAAGACAAGAAGTACGATTGGGGTGACAAGCAGGAAGAAGCCTTCCAACTGCTCAAAAATAAGCTATGCGATGCACCGATACTATCCTTACCCGAAGGCACTGAAGACTTTGTGGTTTACTGCGACGCTTCACGTCAAGGTTTGGGTTGCGTGCTCATGCCGCGCCAAAAAGTCATCGCTTACGCTTCAAGACAGTTGAAGGTGCATGAAAGGAACTATACGACTCATGACCTGGAGCTAGGCGCAGTGGTATTCTCCTTGAAGATCTGGCTACATTATTTATATGGTACTCGATGTACAATCTTCACAGATCACAAAAGCATGCAACACATATTTGATCAGAAGGAATTAAACATGCGCCAGCGACGTTGGGTCGAACCGCTGAACGATTATGACTGTGAGATTAAGTACCATCCTGGAAAGGCAAATGTTGTAGCAGACGCGTTAAGCCGAAAAGAAAGGGTTAAGACCCTAAGGGTTCGAGCATTAGAAATGACTATTCAAACGAACCTCACTGCACGCATTCATGACGCACAACAAGAAGCCCTTAAGATGGAGAATCGTAGAGCTGAATATCTCCGAGGTATGCTGAAGAATTTGGTGCCAAACAAAGAGGGAACCTTGTACTTTAAGGGACGTATTTGGGTTCCGCTCTATGGCGGTATTCGAGAAGTCATCCTTAATGAAGCTCACAAATCAAGATACTCGATCCATCCAGGATTGGACAAAATGTATCAAGACTTGAAAGACTACTATTGGTGGCCGAGACTTAAAAGCGATGTTGCTATATATGTTGGAAAGTGCCTAACCTGTGCCAAGGTTAAAGCTGAATATCAAAAACCATCTGGGCTACTACAACAGCCAGAGATACGCATGTGGAAGTGGGAGCAAATCTCGATGGATTTCATAACGAAATTACCCAGGACCCCTAGGGGGCACGATATGATATGGGTGATAGTCGATCGGTTAACAAAGTATGCGCATTTCCTACCGATCCGAGAGAAGGATAGCACTGGAAAGCTTGCTAAGTTGTACTTGAAAGAAATCGTGGCACGTCATGGAGTGCCTATCTCAATTATTTCAGACAGGGATGGACGTTTTGTCTCAAGGATCTGGCAATCCTTTCAGGAAGCCTTTGGATCTCAACTAGATCTAAGCACGGCCTTCCATCCATAAACAGACGGCCAGAGCGAACGGACCATACAAACGCTAGAAGATATGGTTCACGCATGTGTTATGGACCTAGGCGGCAGCTGGGATTCTCATCTACCTCTAGTTGAGTTTTCCTACAATAACAGTTATCATACGAGCATAAAAGCCGCACCATTCGAAGCTCTGTATGGCCGCAAGTGTTGCTCGTCATTATGTTGGGCAGACGCTGGAGACAAACGTATGGTTGGTCCTGAACTTGTGCAAGAGACAACCGACAATATCATGCAGATCCGAGAGCGTATTAAGGCGGCTCGAGATCGACAAAAGAGCTACGCGGATCGAAGACGAAAACCATTAGAGTTCGAGGTGGGAGACAAAGTTTTGTTAAAGGTCTCACCTTGGAAGGGCGTAGTAAGATTCGGAAAACGTGGAAAGCTAAATCCACGATACATCGGACCATTCAAGATCTTGGAAAGAATAGGTACCGTGGCATACAAGTTGGAATTACCGGAAGAACTTAATGGAGTACATGATACGTTTCATGTATCCAACCTCAAGAAGAGTCCAACCCAGGAAATAGTGATCATCCCTGCGGATGAAGTGCATATTGACGACACCCTCCGATTTACAGAACAACCCGTTAAGGTTACAGACTGGAAAGTCAACAAGACCCGAAGGAGCTGTGTCAAACTTGTCAAAGTACGTTGGAACTCTAAGCACGGACCCGAGTACACGTGGGAACGTGAAGACAAGTTTAAAGAAAAGTTCCCCCACCTGTTCAAGAAAACTCCTGCGAGAGTTAGCTCAGCCTGAATTTCGGGACGAAATTCTTTTAACGGGGGGAGACTGTGACAACTGGCACAAAACCAGTAATTTCCGTACAATTTAATTAATACTTGATAACTACAATTATGTGCATAAATGTCAACATTGTTTGATTACATGCTATACTTGTGAATTCATGCACGTTTTATACTACAAATATTGCTTTATGCATTAACGATAGCGTTGCGTCAGAAATACTAGTAAACTCACCGGTAAGACACATTGTGTCAACAATTCTGCAGAAAGCAGTCAGACAATAGAATTGGGGCCTAGGAGTAGGTCCAAAGTCTAAAATACATTGAAACCCAAGAGTATATACAAGGGTTAACATATAGACTTTCCGGAAGCTAAAATACGCACTGAAAAGCACCCGAGACACACTTTAAATGCTGGATTTCATAAAATTCAGCAAAATTAAGCATTGTGACAAGATTGTAACATGTAAAAATATGACTAAATGGTCCTGAATGCTTTCCTAAGTGTCGGGAATTAAAAGCGTCACAAGAGGGTACTTAAAGGACACTAATCGGTGTAATTTAGCACTTTAACGAACCGGTATCTAACCGAACAACCGGACATTACCCGAAACACCAAAATTATACTAGAAGCATTATTTTATTATTTCTGAGCTAGTTATGATCACCGAACACCCTAACACCCCTTAAAAATATCTAGTAACCAACACTTATAACTAATACTTGGATTGGAACTCTAAACTAACTATATGGTTCAAACTTACACTTTACCCCCCCCCCCCCCCCATGTGGTGGACGGTCACCTTAGTGGCCCCACTCTTGATCTTGTGAGATCTTGCTAAATCCTCTAAAATATTGCCAAGATATTCTATGATCTTATAAGATCTCAAATGATATTGTGAAAGATCTTGCTTGTGCTATAAAAAGACATAAGCACACTACATCTCACTTCACACCACTCAACACCACTCACCTTCTCCTCCCTTGCCCCATTCTCGGCCGAAACCCCACCCAAGCACCACCATCACTTTCATCCATTATTCATCCATTCCAAGTTCATATAGAGGTGCAAGAAGGTGTCTAACGAAGTGTGGAGCTTGTGGATCTTGAAGGACCTTCTTCATTTGCTTTTATCCAACACTTTCGTCATCTTCAACTTCTAGTATTCTTCCCTAGCCTTGTTGCTAGTGGTGAGGCCTTCATGATCTCTTATTACTTCATATTTTGATGATTAAAAGATGATATACATTGTTAATCTTTGAAGAACACAAAAGAACATGATCATGATACTTTAACATAAGCTTAAATACATAAGAATACATGTAAATGATGATGATTTGCTTCTTGATGAATGATGATTGGTGTTAATGATGTTAGACATCATAAGAAACCTACTAGATTGTGATTAAACACATGATCTAGTAAGTTAAAGTGGTGATCTTGTGAAAGACCAAGATCATCATGCTTTATGACTTCATGAACTTGAATGATGAAATTGATTTTCATATGTAAAAATGATATAAACAAAATACAAATCTTGTAAATAGATGATTACAAAAATAATTTTCCCAAGAAACCAAGTTTATTTATAAGATTTACAAAGTCATGGTTTTTAAGTAAACTAATCATATTTTTAGTGTTTAAACAAGACTAGAAACATGTTTGTAACAAGAAAAATACAAAAGAAATATTTTTAGAAAAATCATCTTACAAGTTGTAAATGACCAAATCCTTTAATAAAGTGATTTACAAACAAATAACCATGTTTTTAAGGGTAACTAAACCTACTAAATAACATGGTAAGTTACTACAAGATTTTACAAAAAAACTTCAAGTTCATGATATTGTATAATTTACTTGATTTGGACACTCGGTAAGTGTTAAATGAGTTGTTGATTGTTTGTGTTGATTTTAAAAGAAAATAAACACATGTTTTGAAAACATAGGAAACCACCATTTTTAGGGGAAACCATATCAAAATTTCTATAAAATTTTGACACTTAGAAAAATATAAGTTTTGGTGAAACTTATTCCCTAAAAATTCACCCAAAAATATTTACCAAGGTTTCCCTAATTTTTATGTAAACTTCAAGTTAAAAAATGATGATTTCTTCAAGATAAAAATTGATATTAAGTATGTATATTTTTGAGGGAAATATATATATATTTTTTGATCACCAAATTTTGTGCTAAGTGTATGTAGTATGTATCATATGTAATAGTGTATTAGGACTTGAAAATACACTAAATACTCCTAAGGAGTGAAACTACAAGAATACACATACCACATGCTTAGACAAATACAAGAGAATATATTTATGGAAATATATATCTTAAAAGATTATGTAACTTGGACAAGTTACGAACTTAAAATGAAGTTTTGGACGAATATACATAACTCGGGTGAAAAATACAAGATACTTATATTTATTTTTGAGAAAATAAAATAAGTAAGACACATAGTTAAGAATATAACACACAAAGAACAAATACACAAAAGATGGTGACTTGTACTTGTGCGATACAAGTCTAGTGACTAACGTTAATAAAACACGTATAGGTCACGACGCTATATAAGCAAACCCGGTGAAGTTTACGACGCAAGAAACGCAAAGTTGTGAGTTCATGCTCCCCCTTTTCTTTTAACTGTTTTCAGTTTTATAACTTCGGGGGTGAAGTACATGTTACTAAATGTTTACAGACAAGTGAGTTCATGTCCCCACTTTTAATCTTTTACATACCTTTTAAACTTGGGGAAAATACATGTGTTATGGTATGCTGGATACAAAGACTAAGGAATAATACTTCAAATCGTGTCACGAATAGGGTACCAGAAGCACCATTAATCAACAATATACCTAGACTGCAGAACAAAAGGTTAGAACTAATGAGTTTTCGGGCAGCCACACTCTTGGTGAAAACTAGTACCAAGTAGTGCTTTTGTGTCTCAGTCGTGAATCGACAACTAGAAAAATGCCTATGGTTTGGATGCTTCCTATGTCGTGTCACATGTTAATGGCCTTACAACCCATTAACAATCTCGATACATACAGAAATACTTGATTTATACAAATTACATACCATGTTTATCATACAAAGTATACAAACGTTCAATACAAAAATTGCGTGAATTCACACCAAAATTATGTTGACGATTTTCCAAAAACTCACATGTATTTCAGGTAACTAAAGTGGATGTGCGCGGGGTCATACTCTTGCTCTGTATGTTGTTTATGTTTATCTTTGAATAATGTTGTAAACTTTTCAAACAATGTCTTATGCTGTCTTGTGATGTAAACACTCAAACCATGTTTTCAGTTATGTAATGTTTGGCATTTGGAGTTATTTTTACCAGCATGTAGTATGTTTACCAATCATATGCAATGAAATCCTTTCATGATCACACCTCGTGCTTCCGCCTAAGAAAGGGGCGTGACATGATCAAGCTCCCTACACTAACCGCGCCATTCGAGAAGGAACCACTCATTCTGTACTTGTCTTCTTCGGACAACGCAGTTGGGTCGGTATTGTTGGTAGAAAGAGACGGAGTGCAGAATCATTGGCTCTGATACCAACTTTTCTGTCACACCCCGACCACGTAAAACAACAAATCATGGCGGAAACGTCGGGGAGTGTCGTAATAGAATCATTGTTTCACAACCATGGATTAAATAGTTTCGTTTTATTAAATTATTGAACTCATTGTTTTATTACAAATCAGATAAATACAAATATTGTCTTTCAAGTTTTAAAGTCGCTAAGGCACGAGTCCATCCTATGTATAGCATGCATCAACAATCATCACATAACAGCACCTGAAACATATGTAAAAATAGGTACGTCAGCATAAAAATGCCTGTGAGATACATAGGTTTTATTTGAATAGGATTCATGACTTGTAAGTTTAGAGAAAAATGTTTAAAAAAAATAGTCATGAACCTTGAAATATTTTCTTTTATAAATCATACAAAAATTGATAAGAAATCAGATGATATAACAGAATAATGCATAGACAATTAAATAACCAAGTAAAATGAGTTTGTATAAAATGTGTTGTTTGTAAAACAATGTTTTGATAAAAAGGTTTGTAGTATATATAAAAATATACCTTGGTTTTAAGAAAGTCGGATAAGTAATATATTAAAATATATTTCAGTTCCAAAATAGTTAAACAGATAGTATATCAAATATACTTTAGTTGTTAAAATAATAGTTTTTGGTAGTATATCATAAATATACTTTGGTTTTGAAAATAACATATCAAACTATGCTTTGGTTTTGAAAATAACATATCAACTATGTTTTAATTTGAAAAATAGCATATCAACTATACTTTAGTAAATAACAAAATATTTGTTGGTTTTGTACATAGTATATCAAATTATACTTTGGTAAATAATATCACATATGGGAGCATATCAAACTATACTTTGGAAGTATATCAAAATATACAAAAGAAAATGTGATTTAGAATTCATTCAAACCTTAGTGTATCAAACTACACCTTAGAGACTATAGAAATACCACAAAGGCAACTTCTATTTGGAGAAAATTTGGTTTCTGACATTCCATACAACAGGAATGGGGTGTCTAGTCCTATAGCGCTATATCATACTACCAATCGGTTTGGTGAATGTATAAAATAAGTACAACCCAACAATTTGTTTTATAATCTTTGAAAATTTAGTGTTTAAACCATAGATAATCATTCAGTTTGTCAAAACATTTGAAATATAATCTTTGAAAATTTAGTGTTTAAACCATAGAAAATTTAGTGTTTAAACCATAGATAATCAATTTATACTTTGAAATCATGAAAATAACAAATAGGTACACATGTTTCACCCCAAAACATTTGAAAACAGTAAAAGAGAGGACTATGTACTCACTTGAGGATGCTTAGAAGTCTTGAATAACAACCAAGCAAAGCTAGAGGGATCACGGAAATCAATCGGCACCTAGTACAGGTAACTACATTAATAAACCGGACCTAAATCGGAAGATCGGATAGGATGAGGTTTCGTAAACCAAATGAGTGTTGGAACTCTTATGATATGGTTTAACAAAGCCTGCATACTAAATCGAAACCTAACATAAGTGCTTATGACCCATTACGACCCGTTTAGGTAGCTTACGCTACTTTAACGCATCGTTCGCGTAAAACGCGTTCAGAACGCCTAACTAGTCCTATGACAAGTATTATATGCCTAAACGTGTTTAAAGATGTTGCATAATCAGTTAAGTGACAAAAGCTTGGGTTTCATATGCTTAAATACCAATTATGCATAAGGCATATAAACTACCTATCATACAACTAATTAAACCTATGTGACCATAAGGTATAACCTCATAAGGTTATTCCCTATACAACTATGGTCACTAAACATGCTTGGTCGGATCCTATTGATCGACCAAATGGGTCGGGTTCGAAAGTCTAAGCGGTTGTTTAGACCGCTTATCTTACGACCCTATATAAGCACAAATCTAAAAGTGACGAGTTAAACATGTCAAAACATGTTTAACAAGGTTTGAAAACAAGTTTGGTATCAAAACAAAGGGTCTTGATACCTAGGAATAGTTTGGTTGCAAAATATGCATAAACCCGTATTTTGACCAAAACTATGACTCGTCACTAAGCCTAAATAACGTGGTAATCAGTAGGTATAGTCACTAGAGACTATAACCATCGTGATTACGCTCACGTTACGAAGTTCAAACGAACTTCGTGTTGACCATTGACCGGTCAAAGAACAAAGTCAAACTCTGTTTGACTTTCGTGCTTAAAAACACATAAAAGCACGAAAGAATACTTACAAAGGGTCCAAGCAATGGAGTTTTGATCTAAAAATACTCAGGTATGAGGTTTTGAACCCCAACTTAGAGTGAATTCAGATCAAAGTGTGAGTTGCAAATGAAAATCTTGGGGGTATATATAGTTTTCGGGCCACCGTTAGGATCATTCATCGATAAACGAGCTTCGATCTTGGCCTTACAAGTGTACCCCTTGTTTTAGAATAGCATGGGCACCCCTAAACAAGCCCATAGACTGTTTAAAACCATTTGCAACACATGGGAACAACTGGATAAAGCTGGAAACAAGATTCTGCAGATCTGGGGGTCTCTCGCACCCCGCGTAAGAATCAAGGGAGTCTTACGAGCCCCTCCTGAGCCCATGTTTTCCAGATTTACAGTTTAGGTCCCTGAAGTTGTAAATCTTGGTTTTTGATGCATTTTCGACACGTTTAAGCCCCGTTAACCCCATTTCAAGGCTCTAAAATGAAGTTAAAGTATAGGGAACATAAAACATGCTAAAAAATATCTCGGATGTCGGTTCGTTTGGCCGTACGGTTGCGTTGTTCGGTTAATTACGACGAAACACGAACAGACGCCAAAAACGATCCAAATTACGCGACGAATGGAATTTTATCATACCAATCACTAAAATAAAATATTTTAATGATTACATAAATTTTTGGATGTCCGGATATATTTAGAACGTAAGATATGGGCGAAAATGCAAACTTATGCACTTTTTGACGCTTTTAGTCCATGTTTGATCTAAAGTTTATTTTTGCGCACCAAACAACTCAAGGCTATTTCTAAGCTATGTAAAGGATATTTAGGGCATGTTTAACTGATGATCATGTTCTGGAATGTTCGTTACAGTACGAGTCGGCATACTTTCGCAGTTGGTCGAAATTAGTCCCTGTAAGCGAATAAACTTGATTTCGACTCACCAAACCTTCCAAAACTTATTTCTAAGTTATGTAAAGGTTATTTAAGGTATGTTAAGCCTTTGTCACTGTTCCGGAGTGTTTGTCGTGTTAAACTGATTACGTTTACGCATCAGTTCGCGTATAACTTTCCTGAAAGCGATTTAGAGCTCGAAATCGAACAAGAATTGATATGTGCAAATGCTACACATATTTATACAAATCCCAAGTATGAAATACAATATTTCATTAGTTTGGCATTTATATGATGGTCGTAGTGACACAGGTGTCACAGTCTTCCCTACTTTAGGAAATTTCGTCCCGAAATTTAATTTTTGAGGAAACCTATGAAGGTAACTGTGATTGTTTCGCTTTCGATTGAATCCTTCGTACCCCAAGTAAAATTCTGGGCCACGTTTGGATTCTTAGTGAATTTGCCAACCGTCAAAGTGATGTCCTTGTAGTAACGAAACATGGAGTTTTGAACTACGGAAAGAAGAACGTTTCCTATGAAGACTATCATAGGAAACTTGTGTGTGCTCGAAAATCAGAGTCGGAGATTGTAAGATAAAATAACATTTGTTGGTGCATATGTCTGTCGACTTCGTCTTGTATCGAGTCTTGTAATAGGTTAGATAGATCAGGGCACATTGTTCGAGAAAAATGAGAAAAGTGTGAGATGTGGCCATTTCGCACGAAATGGAATTTGTCCATTTCGTACGAAATGATACTTGGCCATTTCGCACGAAATGGTGATTGCCATTTCGCACGAAATGCCATTTCGTATGAACTGTTTCATGCGGAATGGTGAGCCTATAAATACGTGCCTTGGTGATTTCATTTGTAACGTTCTGATTCCGGTAGCGAAGCTCTGTCGAAGTGTCTCCAGCATTGTAAAACGATTTGATATCAATACAGAGACAGTTTAAAGTGATTCTACGTGCAATTCAGCTGAATTAACTCCGATACGTCTGTTTCCGCCTTTCGTATTGGATAGAACTCTTCTGAACGACTCGTTTTGGTCGTGCAAACCATCCTACAAGTGGTATCAGAGCTCAGGAGGAAGAGTTCTTACCATTTCAGCTGAAAATTTCTGATTTCTACTCATTTTCTTCACATTTTTCAAAATTAAACAAAATTTCACGGATAAAATGGCTTGATTTTCAAATATAACGTACGAAACAGTGTTTTAACAAACCCTTGAAAGAATCAAATCTTAAATCGGATTAAAACTTGATCAATTTTAACAAAATCTGTCCGAAAGTGTGACGTCATCTTCATTTCGCACGAAATGGGATATCAGATCGTTTGAACTTGTGCCATTTCGCACGAAACAGAGCTTCATTTCGCACCAATTGCTATTTCGCTTGAAACAGACATCATTTCGTACGAAATAGCTTCCATTTCGCACCAAGGTCATCTAGTTTGAAAATTATCTCATTTCGCACGAATTGATTACCCATTTCGCACGAATTGATTACCCATTTCGCACGGATTGAACATTAGTGTCTCCATTTCGTTTGAGCTGGTCATTTCGTTTGAACAGGATCCATTTCGCTTGAAAGTCTCATTTCGTGTGAAACTTAATTCATTTCGTTTGAAAAGCCTGATCTTGTGGACTTTTGATACCGAGTCATGGAGAACGAATTCTACAACGCATTTGCTAGTCCGATTACTATTACTCAGAACACGATGCTAGAAAATGAAACGGGCACTACGCAAAAACCGTTTAAGCTGATGAGCATTGAGGAGTATAGTGGATGGGCCAAACATTTTGAAAACTGGGTTCAAGCATATTACTTAGATGCATGGGAACATACTGAATCTCAATATATTAGACCGGTCAAGGACAATGGAGTGAAGGTTGATATTAAAGATTTAGGTGTTGATGAGAAAAAGAATTACAGAAATGAAAAATTGATGGTTAGTCTCTTGTAGCAAGCTATTAAGGAAGACATCTTGATTTTACTTCAACACAACGGAAGTGCACATTCGATATGGGAAGAATTAGAATCAAAGTTTCTTGGAAGTAACGAGATGATCAAGAACAAAAAGTCGCTTTTAAAGAAAGAATTTGATCTATTCCGTGGATTAAGAACTGAAAACACCAAGCAGATTATAGAAAGATATTGCAATTTGGTGAAGAATATGAAAAGATTGAACATCAATAAAGATAAAGATGAATTGATTGAAAAGTTGGCTGATGCGTTGCCACATGATGTTTGGGGCACGTATCTTATGATGTTGAAAAATAAACCGGATTTTGACAAGCTAACGCTGAGAGAGTTTATTAAACAACTTGAAGCTCAAGAGATGGAACAACGAAAGATAGCGAGAATGAAGAACTATGATGGTGAACAAGACATTGGTCTGTATTACAAAGGAGATACTAGTGATAAGACCCACATTGCACCAAAGATTAAAACTACTTTCAATGCAAAAAGTTCTTCTGGAGATTCATCTCAAGGGTCAAGTAGCAAAATGGGATTCTCTTCATATCCATCGTTTTATCCAAATTTTTCAGCAACCAAGAGTGGGAAAGTTCTACAATGCAACATTGCACTAAATCTTGAGAATGATCAAAATTACTCAGAAGAAGTTGCCAAAAGTCATATGTCTTTGTTGGTGACTGTGTTAGAGTCTTATGGAAGTTTGGTTGTAGGAAGGATCGGAAATCCAATGTTGACAAAAGAGGATTACGATCAGATCGATGCTGAGGAGATGGAGTTAATGGACATTAAGTGGTGTTTGGCTAGTGTGTTGAGAAGAGCTGAAAAGTTTAAACAGATTACAGGCAGAGATGATTTTCGTGATGCAAATGTTTCTACTTTAGGATTTGATAAATCTAAAGTTACTTGTTTTCGTTGCAGGGAAAAGGGCATTTCAAGCGAGAATGCACAAACCGCGAAGCAAGCGGAGCTCAACATCCCTTTGGAAACAATGATTATTATCGGCAAGCGATTTATTATCAAGTTGCTCAACAGTCGTATCAACAACAACAGCCACAAACTGCTCATGCTAGGAAGGAGCTTGAGGAATCAAAGAAAGCTTATCTTGTTAATCAAGATGATGGAAGTTCGTTAAAAGGATTCAGTTGGGACAAATATATTTCAGCTGAGAAAAAAGCATGTCTAATAGATCAAGATGATGAAAGACTTCCAAAAGATTTCAGTTGGGATGATTATGATGCTAACAGAACTTCAGATCATAAAGCTTTTGTTGCTCAAATAGTTAAAGATAGTGCTGATGAATATACTACTGATGATTATTGGGCAGATAAAATAAAAAAAATATATTTAAACTCTGGAGCCAAGAAAGATAAGAATGTTGAAGAAGAGGTTTGTATGATAAAGAAGCAGGAAAAAGAAATTCCAGCTTTCGAGATTAAAAAGGAAGCTGTTGCAGAAAAGGTGTCTGAGAATTGTGAAAATTGTGAGACAATGAAAAAGCAAAACAATGAGTTGATTCACAACATGAACAGACTGAAAGAATCGTATGATGTCTTGAACAAAGCAATGAATCAATACAACGAGTCAAACAACGAACAAGCTACAGCCATGAAGACACTCAATGGAGCATGCATGATAAAGCAGGAAATGATCAACTATTACATTGGGATGTATGCTGAGCTTGAACAGAAATTGGAAACTCAGAGAATCGAAACTGAGAGAGTAAACAAATTATTGAAAAGTTACTCATGTTCTTCTTATGTGATTGACAGGATTTACCCTACAGTTGAAGGCATGAAGGCGTTTGAAAAAGAAACATCTGAGGAGAAGAATTCTGAAACAAAAGAAGATACTGAAGTGAAGAGTTCTGGTAAGAACCAAAGTTTTGACTATAACAAGTGTCCACCCCCGCTTGAAAATGGATATTCTCCACGAAATCCAAATTCAGAAAGAGTCAAAAAGGCAACCAACTTACAGTGGGAATCTGAGCCTTCAGATAACTTGCCAGACAACATTGATGTCACTTTCACATCATCCGACACTGATCATGAGTCTGAGATAATTAAGAAAGTGATCGATCAGGTGTTGGATAAAGATGAAACGGAGGAGTCAAAATCAAAGTCAAAGTCTGAGTCTGACACGTCAAATCCAACAGTCAAAAAGGGCAAACGGTTTTACAATAAAGATTTTCTGTTATCGCAAAATAATTTGAATGACGAAACATTCAAAGTAGCATATACTTTGAATAATTCTGACAAATTATATTCTGATGAAGAATTTCCAATAAGAGGTGTTAAAACTGAAATGATCAAAAAGGTTTTCAAATTAACAGAAATTAATATTTCTGAAATAAAAGATGTAAATCTTTCTGAAAAACTTAAACAATACACCTCAAGAGTCAAACAAAGGTTAAACAAGAAAAAAGGTTACAATTCTAGTTCAGGTTTTCAAAAGAAACCAAACCATAACGGTAATTTCAAAAAGAAAGGTTTAGGCTTTATTCCACAGAAAAATCATAAAAATGAGAACATTTATAAATCAAAAACTGTATTTGTTTCAGGGACATCATCCGAAGAAGAAAAAGAGCAATTGTTCAGAAAGCAGACAAACAAAGAATTCCTTGCTAAGAAGCAAGAAGAAATGAAGAAGGATATTGCTCAGAAGAAGGAGACAAGAACCTGTTTTCAATACAAAACAGTTGGTCATATTGCCAGGAATTGTCCAAAGACAATTCAATCAAAACAGGGAGTCTCTGAGAAACTGAAAGAAAAAATGGTTGAAAATGAGCCACCAACCAAACAATTTAAAGTTTTTAAAACTTCAAAGTTTGAGGTTGGTGAGTGTTCAAAAAGTTTTTACAGAAGAAAAGTGAACCTTAACAACCAAAAGTGGGTTGTTAAGAATTCAGATGCTAGTTCTGGCGATGAATCTGACTCGTCAAAGTCAGAGGAGCCACAAGTTGAGATAAAAGTTGAAAATTCAGTTCTGCCATTTGATGATGCAAATTTTCCACCATTGCGGGCTGAAAATATAAAATCAAAAGTTGGAAAAGTTGAGATTTCAAATCAATTCTTTTCTGAAAAGAAATAATTTGATGTTGAAAAAGCCTTTAGCCCCAAAGTTCAAAATATTTTTGGAAAAATGGTTGACGGGAAGGTCAAAGGGGTAAAGGAATTTTATGAAAAGAAAACAAAGAAACCAGATGAAGATGGGTCATCCCAGGTTAGCAACTGGGATAGAACCTATCATGACTAAAACTCTGGACTTGCCGGAACTCCCAGGTTGGTAACTGTGGAGTAGGAATCGGCATCATTCTTGATATTTCGACCTACAAGTGGTAGTATTCCTAAAATTGTCATATTTCAACTTTCAAGTGGTATTGATTGATGAGAACATACAAGTGTATGTACCTACAAGTGGTTAATCAAGGTCATTAAGTTGAACTTGATTTAACTTTCATACATGTGATTGAGAAAATAATGTGATGAAACCCCTAACCTACAAGTGGTTTGTGAATTTCAACAAAACTAATTTTCTGGAAAAACCATTTTGATTAAAACAAACTTAAGTGTTTTGAAATCATAATGGGAAAATAGTTTGTTGTCAGGGGGAGTTCTGATTGTTTATGCCAAGTGGATGGAGATTTGAAGCAATTCACAACAGTTGTCACTTTACTTGTATATTTTGTTTTCAAATTTGCTCAGAAAATCAAAAATTGAAACATATTTTTGATTTTAGGGGGAGTAAAAAATTTTAGAAATTTCGTAAATTTGAAAAAACCAAAAGCATTAAGAAATTCAAAACGAGTTTTGTTGTGAAAAAGAGGAAATGATAGTACATCAGTGGACTATCACAACACGCTAAAGAATTGGAAAGTCAAATGTGATAAACGGTCTCACTGATGATATGCCAGTAGGTTTTCGCACGCTTAGTAGATTGTATTCGAGATATAAACCTAAATATCAAACTTACTTATTTTGTGGGGAACATCTCTCGGATATATAGGTAACCCATGAAATCTTGTTTGAAGGGCTTTCTATTTCTGACATACTAGGTCTTTGTGCGTGGTGATATCTTGGGTATTATACCTGGACTTCTGATTTTGCGGGAGCAATAGCCTAGTCCTCGTTTAATACTTTACATTGATTTAATCTTAAAGCTCGCCCTCAGCATAAAAAAATGATGAAACATTGAAAAATGCTAATCATGTGCTGTTGAAGAAAAGATTCTCTAAAGGGAACCCACCTAAAGTCGAACCATCATCTCTTTGATTTTGCGGAAGCAATAGCCTGAGCTCTCATGGTCTCGCATTTAACCCCTTTACAGATATCACTAGTGTACATTCACCTGTAAGACTGAATATAGGAGTCTGGATACGGGAGTATATTCTGAGGTGGGACACGCGAATAAGTTTAAGTCTCTAAAACATTAATCTCGTATCTCGAAACAGTTGAACTTTGTGTGAAAATTTAAGTGGATCAGTATACTGACAATCTAAGTGAATCGTTTAGAACTTAAAATGTTTAAAGCTTAACGGTGTTAGTGATTGGTCTCTTAAACTGATATGATCCACTTACACAAACCCACAAAAATATTGTCTGTAAATATTTCTTTAGTTCTTTTTGTTAAAAACAAAATTCAAAAGGATTTTCGGAGTGTTTTAGCTTAAAATTTTGAAAAATTCAAAAAGATTTTCGACAACTGATGTTGGAGAGCTGATTTTCAAAATTCCGAATGCTGAACATGATGAACAGTGGTTTGGGAGAGTTGTTTTTGAAATAAAAATTGTTATAAACAAATCTACCTCACAGTAAGAGTGGTGATTGTTGAATGATACCTGCAAGTGGTTTCTAAATTTTCCAAATTTTAAATTTGTGAAACTTATGTTTTAGGTAGAGATTGTGCAGGCAAAAGCAGCAAAGTTTTGACTCCTGAAAGATATGAGAAAGCCAGGTTCCAGATTTAGTGATTATGGAGAGTCAGGCAACGGTCCTGAACCTGTGAAAATTGAAGAGTGTGAGCCAGGTCACGATTTTGGAACAAGAGCTAATCCAGACTGCGATACCAGCTTAGCGAAAGGGGGAGTCTGAAGACATCAAGAGGGAGTCTGAAGATGTAAAGAGCCAGTTTCTGATCCCGGAACTGTGTCCACGCAAGCTGCTGATGCTGATGAACTCAAGGAATCAAGAGACCTGATCAAGAGAAGATAGAGACAGGTTGAGATTCTGGAAAAGAGAGAAAGAGATTGATTGAGGATGCTTACAATGGAGAATATTTTGGAGAGAGAGAGAAGACTGATAAAGACTGAAGATGTGACATACCGAAGACTCGACACTGAAGACTTCGTCAACATCCAAGGGGGAGTCTGTTGGTGCATATGTTTGTCGACTTCGTCTTGTATCTAGTCTTGTAATAGGTCAGATAGATCAGGGCATGTTGTTCGAGAAAAATGAGAAAAGTGTGAGATGTGGCCATTTCGCACGAAATGGAATTTGTCCATTTCGTACGAAATGATACTTGGCCATTTCGCACGAAATGGTGATTGCCATTTCGCACGAAATGCCATTTCGTATGAACTGTTTCGTGCGGAATGGTGAGCCTATAAATACGTGCCTTGGTGATTTCATTTGTAACGTTCTGATTCCGGTAGCGAAGCTCTGCCAAAGTGTCTCCAGCATTGTAAAACGATCTGATATCAATACAGAGACAGTTTAAAGTGATTCTACGTGCAATTCAGCTGAATTAACTCCGATACGTTTGTTTTCGCCTTTCGTATTGGATAGAACTCTTCTGAACGACTCGTTTTGGTCGTGCAAACGATCCTACAACATTGGTCAAGGTCCAGGATTTCTAGTAACTTAAATAGCGCTACGTTCGCAATGTAATAAGGAACACTTATATATAGGAAGTACCAGCGGCGTATCCACCATGCTCCTTTCTACATTGTTCCCATTTCGTTATTCTCGTTACTAAAGGTCTTAACACATAACAAAACTTGCTATGGTTTCTGTGCACTGAATTCCATAATTATGTATGCATCCATAATTACGTAATTCCTTGCACAGTCCGCACAGTTCATTTCATAATGCGTAGGGGGAAAATCAATCGAATAAACATGAAGTGACTTGACTAGACCACCAAAGGATCTTTTTAACTAGATCAACGAACGATCTTTTTAACTAGATCAACACATGATCTCTTTAACTAGACCGTCGTACGATCTCCTTAAATAGACCACTTAAGGGATCTTTTCAGTTATATCATCACATGGTAATCAGTAGGTATAGTCACTAGAGACTATAACCATCGTGATTACGCTCACGTTACGAAGTTCAAACGAACTTCGTGTTGATCGTTGATCGGTCAAAGCAGAAAGTAAAACTCTGTTTGACTTTCGTGCTTAAAAACGCATAAAAGCACAAAAGAATACTTACAAAGGGTCCAAGCAATGGAGTTTTGATCTAAAAATACTCAGGTATGAGGTTTTGAACCCCAACTTAGAGTGAATTCAGATCAAAGTGTGAGTTGCAAATGAAAATCATGGGGGTATATATAGTTTTTGGGCCACCGTTAGGATCATTCATCGATAAACGAGTTTCGATCTTGGCCTTACAAGTGTACCCCTTGTTTTAGAATAGCATGGGCACCCCTAAACAAGCCCATAGACTGTTTAAAACCATTTCCAATACATGGGAACAGCTGGATCAAGCTGGAAACAAGATTCTGTAGATCTAGGGGTCTCTCGTGCCCCGCGTAAGAATCAAGGGAGTCTTACGCTGTCACACCCTGGCTTTGCGGAAGCGTGGTTAATTTTGGTGTGACTTCTTAATACCATAGCTTAATCATACCAAAGCTATATGAGTTAAAAACATGCAAGATCATCCATTAAGTTTTGAAAATCAAACACAATACCATTGTTTCATCATACCCTGACAACCATAATCTTGTTCAACAAACATTACAAACTGAAACATAACATAAACATGGTTTAAGGACTGTGTCTTGTCCAGGAAAGAGACACATCCCCTAAACCCCGGATGACCTCGGAAACTAGTGCAGCGGAAAACATGCCATACCGTGCCAGATCTCGTTAATTTCCTGAAATACATGTAAGTTGAAAAATCAACAATAATGTTGAGCGAGTTCATGTGCAAGTGAGTAAGTAAAACACTTGTAAGTATAAAAGTTTCCTGGTATGTAGCAGTGTAAGAGGACTTGTGATCACCAATGGTTTGCAAGGCCATTAGCATGTTGTGAAATGCAAGTAGGAAGACACAACCCTAGCCGATTTTTGCGTTGGGCAACCAAGTCACTCCAGGTCCGTTCTGTTGGTCCTCATAGAGGTCCGTTCTGTTGGGCCTAGAGCTGGGCTCGCTACACCCAGATAGATCTACCGCTTAAGTCCCTCGGTGTTCTAACTACCCATTCACATGATCTAAAACCTCCTTACGTAAATCATACCATGTATAAAGTACTTGTAATCAAAGTAACATGTATTTCACCCCCGCAGTTAAGAAAACTGAAAACAGTTAGAGAAAAGGGGGACATGAACTCACAGTCGGTGCGTCTCTACCAAGTGTCTCCGAATCTGAAAGCTGTGCGACGACCTACAAGTGCTAATTCTATTAGACGGACGGCCGTGCCTTAGCTTTATAGTTTAAGTCTTTGGGAAATAGTTAGGCAACTATTCCGTGTTTACTTTTTGTATATACTTGGTAGTTAATTTCCTTCCCAAGGATGGGGGATTCAATACATGTGCGTAAGTTACGTTTTAATAATCGAGTGGTAATATAATTACCGGTGTAACTTATATTTTTATGTGAAAGCGTTCGCAAAGTTTTGGAATCATTAACGCTTGTAAATATTATTTTCACTCTAAAATAATATTTATGTAATTTCACAAAATAATCATAAACAGTGTTGTGACAAAACATATTTATCACGTTAACTTAGTGAAAATCCCACCTCCGAATATTTAGTAAAATACAGTTCTGGCGAAATTTATGTTTCGAAAGTATGTCAAAAATAGTTCTAACACTTGTTGTGTAAATAATTCTAAGTGTTAGGTTTTTAGAAAATTTCGCCAGAGTTTCCTCTGTAACTGGAGGTGGCCACGCTTTCAAGCGTATCATTTTCTTTTATAAATCACATCAACAAATGTTCCCGACAATTTCAAATAACCTTTCAACATTTTAACTAGTCAAATATGGACATAATCGTAAAAATACACAAACTTGTGGTTTGTCTAAGATTTGTAGTAAACCTCTTTACTTTTTGGTGGATCTTGTGTGTAAACAATCCGATTTGGTGAAAACCCCGTTTCTAGAGAAAACTTATCCTTACAACTTCTAGTCACATTTGACAAAACTAGTTTCTTGTCGGATCTTTTCATTTCACAAGTGTTTACACACTTGTGGTTTGTAAAATCATGTTTATTAGTGTAAGATCTATCTTTAGAAAACATGATTCCTTTAAAGTGTGGTTCTTCAAAAATACCACTTGCAGATACGTAGATCCGCTAGTTTTAAACATCATTGTACAAGTTAAATCATTTTTACACAAACAATATACTTTTACACAAGTTTATGCTTCTTGTGTGGTAGAGTTTCACCTTTTAACCCTTGTGTTAACTAAAACGAGCTTATGTGAAGATCCATGATCTTACAAAGTCGGGTTAAACGGTGATCCGAGCTACCACATCATAGATCGGGTCTCAAAATAACAAATTCCAAGTATTACACTTTTTACACAAGTTACAAGCTATTATCCATCATTTTAGTGTTTTTACTAAACTTTAAAGCTTCAAAATGTAAGTTAACGATATTTGACCGACAACATTCCTTTTAACCACTTTAGATATGTTCAAGAACAAGTTTTAAATGTTATACCTCTAGCTCGGAGCTAGGGAAGAATCTTGGTGGAAAGTGGGTGGATAAAAGCTAACGGAAGTGGTCCTTCGCGCTCCGAGTGCACCAAGGCTCCTAATACTCGACTTTTGATGTTTGTATGATGATGGAATGCAAGAACAAGAACCGAAAATGGGTGTATGGGGGCTGGGGTGTTCGGCCGAGACCTCAAGAGCAAGAGAGAGAGTTGAGTTTGTTGATGTTGTGAAGTGAATGAACTCTCATGTGTTTAAGTGTTTACTTATAGGCAAATTAGATGTTATTATCCCATGGTCACAATGTCCCCTAGATCTTAAACACAATCTTAATAAAATAATCAACTAGTACTTGTGTGTTTCCCCAAGGTTTGGGGGCCGGTTATGATGGGGGGGGGGGGGTGGTTCGATTATAACTAGTTTAGTTAGGATGGAGTTTAGGTTAAATAGGTTAGTTTAGTATTAAACTCCGTTAGTAATATATAGCGTGTTATGACGGGTGTTAGGGTAATCAGGGACCCTAACTGGCTCAGAAAAGTATAGATAGTGAAAATGATAATATTTTCATGTCCCGGGTAAAGTCCGGTTGTTCGGTTGGATAGTAATCCGTTAAAGCGTTACAAAAGCTTTAAAGTGTCGTTATTGTTATTTTTAGTGACACATTTTGTTTCCACACTTTAGAAAGTGTCTAGTAGTATTTTCCCCATAGTTTGGCACTTTACTAGTCAGCTAAAAGCTGGATTATTTATTAAAGTGCTGTGTTTTGTACTTAAAGTACGTTTTAGGCACATCCAATCAGTGTATCTTATTCCTAGAGACGCAGTTCCACAACCCTTATAACCCTACACTCACTACCAGTGTAGTCAGATATCTCAGGCTCTTATAGGCCTTGGAGGCAGTGTTTGCCTGATGCTGGCTTTATCAGCATGTTCAATAGGTTATCCGTGTATCGTGCTACTGTGCTTTTTGTGCATCATGTTTGTCACTAAGGTTCAGCATATAAATATTGTAGTGACAGTAAGCAAGTATGATGCAAGTAAGTTCATGTATCAGTATTCAAGTAGCAGTTCATCAGCTAGTTCAGACAAGCACAGTAATTAAGCAGTAATTAATCATTAATTAAGTTGTACGGATACCTGGTTTAAGCAGTAATTAATCATTAATTAAGTTCTGCTTGAAGATGCAGAGTTCTTAGGAAATAAGTGGGGGTATTTCTCTTTCATTCGGTCCTCACGTTCCCAGGTGAACTCAGGACCATGTCTGGCATTCCAACGAACTTTGACGAGTTTGACACTGCTCCGGCGGGTCTTGTTAACTTTCCAATCCGTGACCTCGACAGGTTCTTCAACAAAGTGGAGCGTGTCGTCAACATGAATCTCGTCGGTGGGAATGGCAACGTCAACTTGAGTTGGACTTTTCTTTAGATTGGATACATGAAATGTATCGTGAACGCAATTCAGTTCAGCAGGTAGGTCCAACTTGTATGCTACTGTTCCAATTCTTTCCAGAATTCTGAAAGGACCAATGTAGCGCGGATTTAACTTCCCACGCTTTCCAAAGCGTGCCACCCCCTTCCAGGGTGAAACTTTTAATAACACCATTTCTCCAACTTGGAAATCCACATGCTTCCGGTTTGGATCCGCATAGGCCTTTTGTCTGTGGCGAGCTGCTTCGATGCGTTTAAGAATTTGCACAATCTTGTCTGTCGTCTCTTGGACGATCTCGGGACCAGCAAGCTGCCTATCACCTGCGTCAGACCAACAGAGGGGTGATCGGCACTTGCGTCCGTAAAGGGCTTCAAATGGCGCGACACCAATACTGGTGTGGTAGCTGTTGTTGTATGAAAATTCGACCAAAGGTAAGTGTTTATCCCAGCTACCGCCCAAATCCATAACACATGCCCTCAGCATGTCTTCCAAAGTTTGTATCGTTCGCTCGCTCTGGCCGTCAGTTTGCGGATGGAACGCAGTGCTCAGATTCAACTGTGAGCCAAAGGCTTCTTGGAAGGATTGCCATATCCTTGACACAAACCTTCCGTCTCTATCAGAGATGATTGAGAGAGGTACTCCATGGCGTGCGACAATCTCTCTCATGTATATTTCCGCAAGTTTACTAGTACTGTCTTTCTCCTTGATTGGCAGAAAGTGTGCGGACTTTGTTAGGCGGTCAACAATCACCCAAATCATATCATGGCCTCTTGGCGTTCTTGGCAGTTTTGTAATAAAATCCATGGAGATTTGTTCCCATTTCCACTTGGGAATCTCAGGTTGTTGCAGTAGCCCTGAAGGCTTCTGGTATTCCGCTTTAACCTTAGCGCACGTTAAACATTTGCTCACATAAACAGCAACATCGCCTTTCATCCTAGGCCACCAATAATATTCCTTGAGATCCTGGTACATCTTATCCGATCCAGGGTGGATAGAGTACCGTGACTTGTGCGCTTCGTAAAAAATAACTTCCCTTAATCCACCAAACAGAGGAACCCAAATCCTTTTCTCAAAACATAACGTTCCTTCCTCGTTTGGTACCAAAAGCTTTTCCATTCCACGGAGATATTCTTCCTCAAGGTTTCCCTCCTTGAGAGCTTCCTTTTGTGCAGCACGAATGCGCAAGGAAAGATCGGTTCGTATGATCATTTCCAAAGCCCTGACCCTTATGGGCTTGATTCTCTCTTTACGACTTAGGGCATCGGCGACTACATTCGCCTTCCCTGGATGATACTTTATCTCGCAGTCGTAATCGTTTAACAATTCAACCCATCGTCTTTGCCTCATATTCAACTCCTTCTGGTTGAATATATGTTGTAGGCTATTGTGATCTGTGAAGATTGTGCACTTCGTACCATACAGGTAGTGTCTCCAGATCTTTAGTGCAAAAACCACTGCGCCAAGCTCCAAATCGTGGGTGGTATAGTTCTTTTCGTGCACTTTCAGTTGGCGTGATGCGTAAGCAATGACCTTTTGGCGTTGCATCAATACACAACCCAATCCTTGACGCGATGCGTCGCAGTATACCACAAAATCATCAGTACCTTCTGGTAGAGCTAAGATTGGCGCATTGCAGAGCTTATCTTTCAAAATCTGAAATGCCTCTTCCTGTTTGATTCCCCAATCAAACGTCTTATCCTTCTGGGTGAGGAGCGTCAAAGGTTGAGCGATTTTTGAAAAATCCTCAATGAACCTTCGGTAATAGCCAGCCAAACCCAAGAATTGCCGAATCTCGGTTGGCGTCTTTGGCGTCTCCCAATCCCTGATCGCTTCGATCTTGCTGGGATCCACGTGGATTCCATCTCCATTTACCACGTGCCCAAGGAATTGGACTTCACGTAGCCAAAATTCGCACTTAGAGAATTTGGCGTACAGTTGCTCCTTCTTTAGCAGCTCCAAAATGGTTCTAAGATGCTGCTCGTGTTCAGCCTTCGTCTTTGAATAAATCAAAATGTCGTCGATGAATACAATCACGAACTTGTCCAAGTATGGCTTGCAAACCCTATTCATCAAGTCCATAAAGACTGCAGGTGCGTTTGTCAGGCCAAACGGCATAACAAGGAACTCGTAGTGTCCATAACGAGTTCGGAAAGCTGTTTTCGGGATGCTTTCCTCTTGAATCCTTAACTGATGGTATCCCGATCGAAGATCGATTTTAGAGTAAAAGCTAGAGCCTTGCAGTTGATCGAACAGATCGTCGATTCTTGGCAGAGGGTACCTATTCTTGATTGTTAGCTTGTTCAATTCTCGGTAGTCGATACACATGCGGAAACTACCGTCCTTTTTCTTGACAAACAGGACCGGAGCTCCCCAAGGCGAGAAGCTTGGTCGGATAAAACCCTTGTCTAACAACTCTTGAAGTTGTGTCGACAGTTCCTGCATCTCAGATGGAGCAAGTCTATAAGGTGCCTTAGCTACAGGCGCGGCGCCTGGAACTAAGTCGATGTGAAACTCTACTTGCCTCTGAGGTGGCAGTCCAGGTAAGTCTTTTGGGAAGACTTCTGGGTATTCCCTCATGACAGGGATGTCTTCGATTCTTGGCTCAGCAGCCTTCTTATCCACGATGTGTGCCAGGAAAGCAACACATCCTTTCTGTAAACACTTCCTTGCTTTCAAGCAGCTGATAAATCTTAGCGGTGTGTCACGCTTCTCTCCGTGAACCACAATTGTCTCACCTTCATCGGTTGGGATACGAACAACTTTCTCGTGACATACTATCTCAGCCTTGTTGCCTGATAACCAATCCATTCCTACCACCACGTCGAAGCTTCCCAATTGGACTGGTAGTAGATCCAAAGTAAACTCACGTTCTCCCAATTCTATCACACAGCCTTTGATCACTTCGTTGGCTTCAACTAACTTTCCATTAGCTAATTCGATCGAGTAGGGAATATCTAACTTATTGGCGGCTAACCCAAGCATATTCTTAAATTCTAACGATACGAAGCTATAATCGGCACCAGTATCAAATAAAACGGATGCATAGCGTTGATTCACAGGGAACGTACCAGTAACAACATTGGGATCCTGGCGCGCCTCCCTAGCTTCGATCTGGAACACTCTTCCACGGGCTTGGTTCAACGTTGGGCAATTCTTCTTAAAATGCCCGATTTCACCGCAGTTATAGCATCCAAGTCTCTGCCCGTTTCCACCTCCATTTCCAGCTGGGTTGTTGTTCTGGTTGGCATTTCCAGCCTGATTCGCATTGTTGCCTCGGTTTCTGTTTCCTCCAACATTTCCTTGTGGGCGATTCCCATTTCCACCACGGTCATCATTCCTATTTCCATATCCTCCCTGGCCTCCTCGACCGGCAGGGGCCCAACAAGTGTCCTTCGAGTGACCACGTTTCCCACATACTTCACATACTTTTTGCCCACATTGACCAGAATGGTGACGCTGGCAGGCATTACACTTGGGCTGGGTGCCCATATATCCCCTTCCTTTCCTGCCACTGCCAGCTGTAACCTGAGCTGGTGCGTTGGGTGCTCCTCTCTTACCATCACCGCTAATGCCTTGCTTAAAGTTCGAGAACTTCCTTTTGTTACCACCTGATGACTCAACATGAGTTTCTTTCTCCTTTGCCTTGACATCACCAAACTTGTTCAGACGAATGGCCTCTTCTGTAAGAGCCACGCTCAAATCGATGGCTTCAGTGATAGTCGCTGGTTTGGAGGAGGTTACCATGCTTATGATTTGGGGAGCCAAACCCCAAATGAAGCGCTCGATTCGCTTGTATTCAGGTGTAACCATGTAAGGAACTACTTGAGATAAGTCGTGGAATCTTTGGACGTATTCTGCGACCTTTGGTCCATCCATCTTTAAGTGCCAAAATTCAGTTTCCAACTTTTGAATTTCCGCGCGAGAACAGTACTTTTTGCGCATAAGTTCTTTCAATTCGGTCCATGACAGCGCGTAGGCGGCAGCTTCGCCTAGGGTTTGTACTTGCAAATTCCACCAAGAGAGGGCTCCATCCAAGAATAGCCCTGAAATGTATGTGACTTGCTGATCCTCTGCGCATTTGCTCATGCGTAAAACAGAATCGGTTTTCTCAGCCCAGCGGGTAAAGGCAACTGCACCTCCTGTGCCATCGAAGTTGACCGGTTTGCAGTCTAGAAACTGCTTGTAGGTGCATCCTGCACGTATGTTAAAACATGTGATTGGCATTAGCATCATCGCTAAAATCTCCAACTAGTTCATGGTAGGTCCAAATGGCTTGGTATTACCGTGAGGTGGATTGTTATTGCCTTGGTTAACACTCCCGCTCGCTCCTGGCTGAGAAGCTGCGTACTGCGCTATGGCAGCAGCAATGATTTGTTGTAGCTCTCCCTGAGTGGTAGGCATAGGCTGTTGTTGACGTCTGGGCGGCATCTTCTAAAAGATGGTTTGCGTTGGTCAGGCCATAGCGAAATGTACGTATATAGTAATAGTAATAGCACGTAATATCTCATGTCATCAATACATCACAAATACCAATCATCCACATTTCATGTCATAAAAATGCAAATAAGTAATCAAGCGAAACAGTTGTGATGAGAATACTGCGATTGTCATATATCAAGACCACATGGTAAGTGTATCAGTACATCATAGTGTCATACAATCATCCATCAACTAGGGGCTACATCACCCCTGTCCAAAAATCATAACAAATCAGTGTCAAATACAACATCAGATACATAGTCAACAAAAGTCAAAATCAAAAAGTGGTCTCCAAAATGCTGTGCAATCCGACAATCGCCGTCTTCTCATCCTCGTCTACCCAAATAGTAACTGGTGAGCTCTACGCAGATGGTGGTGGAGGAGGGGGAAAGTGAGTATAAAACAAACGGCGTAACTGTAGCCAGTCCTCCTCCTGGGCTCGCTGAGTACGGATAATGGAAGCAATCTGCTGCTCTAACGTAAAGAGACGGGCAGCAATATCTGGAGGTAATGGTCGAAATGGCTGTAGAGGGGAGTGTGTCTGACCATGACACTGACATGACAGCCGAGCTCTCTCGAGCTCCTGAATACGCTGTGTATGTGACTCGAGCTGTGCGACCAAGGACATCAAGACGTCCTCGATAGTGTGTCCCCTGTGAAAAGCATGATAGGGGTCAGTAGGTGGCACACCAGAGCCAGGTGCCCAAAGAAATGGCTCGCTAGTGGGGTCGAAAGGTGCCACGCGAAATGGAGCAACAGCGGGTGGAACGGATGACGTCTGAGGCATGAAAGGGATAGGCATCGGTACATGCCCATCAGGGTGAGCTGAAGAACCCTCTCCAGGCCCTGCTGGAGGTATAAACATAGGAACCTGAAATGAAAAGTCAACATGTGGTGCAACGGGAATCTGTGGAGGAAAAGGTGGTACGTCCTCGTCAGCCGGTATCCATCCGTGCTGTGCAGACTCATCTGGTAGATCCATACGTGCCGCGAACAGAGCATGTCCGGGCTCTAGTGGAACAGGATCAAGTAAGGGAGCAACAACAGGGTGAACGGGTGCAAGGTGCTCTATAGGATGGTCAGCAGGTATATCACCAACGGGTAAAGGAACAACGGGATCAACAGCAACATGATCGCCCTCAATCACAGGAACATCTACAGGGAGATCAGCAACAACAGGCTCAAAAGGGATATCAGCATGTACTGGGTCATGCTCGGGTATAGGGTCTAGAGCGGCTGATGCCTGATCAGGATCTGATCCATGAGAGAAGTGCTGCGCACTCTGGACATGTGAGGGTACAGAGGCCACAGACTCAAAAGAGTCCGCGACTGGGGAGTGAGCAGGTGACTTCGCGGCAGGAGCATCTGCGATCAACAAGGGATCGGCAGCAGGAAGGGCCTCGCCCTGAGCATCCTCCTCGAAAGGCTCCTCATCAAACATATCGACATCATCCTCCTCATCGTCGATGGGTAAATCGTAAGCTGGGTACGCAGCCAGCGGTATAGGAGCAGGGATCAATGCGAGTGGTAGATCCCCGGCGAAAGGACCATCTGCGAGCTCGCCAGCACCGTCAGGCAGTGCAAAGGGCTGGAAATCGTCCTCATCTGTGCTGGTGAAGTCGGACGTATAAACCTCGTGCTCCGATGACTCAATGTGGTCTGAAACGATAGGCCTCGGGCCTGTGGTGCCTGAACCACCAGTGTCTGCAGAATCCATGTGTCTGTAACATATACACAAACATGCACAAATAGTCAACCATAAATCAAGTAATCACATAAGTCACCAAGTAAGGTATCACGTAATTCTCCTAGTCTTACTAGCCAATTTCATCCAGTCTATAAGACTGCTCTATCCTCCACCTTGACCACTTAGATCGCTCCTCGGTCTCCTTGACCGAACCTCAGTCGTCATGACTGAGCCTACTCTTCCTAGCCTTGCTAGCCCACTACCTCGGTCACCTAGACCAAACCTCGATCCTCCAGACCGAGCCTATAACAAACCAACGTGCTCAACTACTTCGATCACCTCGGTCCTCCAGACCGATCCTCAGCCCTCCAAGCTGAGCCTATAATTAATAAAATGTGCTCAACATTTGTTTGTAAAAAGTTTTGGATCTGGACTTAAGTGGTATGCAGAAAAATGTTTTCGTGAGAGCCCTAGTGATCAAGGAATCAAGAGACCTGATCCCGGAACTGTGTCCACGCAAGCTGCTGATGCTGATGAACTCAAGGAATCAAGAGACCTGATCAAGAGAAGATAGAGACAGGTTGAGATTCTGGAAAAGAGAGAAAGAGATTGATTGAGGATGCTTACAATGGAGAATATTTTGGAGAGAGAGAGAAGACTGATAAAGACTGAAGATGTGACATACCGAAGACTCGACACTGAAGACTTCGTCAACATCCAAGGGGGAGTCTGTTGGTGCATATGTTTGTCGACTTCGTCTTGTATCGAGTCTTGTAATAGGTCAGATAGATCAGGGCATGTTGTTCGAGAAAAATGAGAAAAGTGTGAGATGTGGCCATTTCGCACGAAATGGAATTTGTCCATTTCGTACGAAATGATACTTGGCCATTTCGCACGAAATGGTGATTGCCATTTCGCACGAAATGCCATTTCGTATGAACTGTTTCGTGCGGAATGGTGAGCCTATAAATACGTGCCTTGGTGATTTCATTTGTAACGTTCTGATTCCGGTAGCGAAGCTCTGCCAAAGTGTCTCCAGCATTGTAAAACGATCTGATATCAATACAGAGACAGTTTAAAGTGATTCTACGTGCAATTCAGCTGAATTAACTCCGATACGTTTGTTTTCGCCTTTCGTATTGGATAGAACTCTTCTGAACGACTCGTTTTGGTCGTGCAAACGATCCTACAACATTGGTCAAGGTCCAGGATTTCTAGTAACTTAAATAGCGCTACGTTCGCAATGTAATAAGGAACACTTATATATAGGAAGTACCAGCGGCGTATCCACCATGCTCCTTTCTACATTGTTCCCATTTCGTTATTCTCGTTACTAAAGGTCTTAACACATAACAAAACTTGCTATGGTTTCTGTGCACTGAATTCCATAATTATGTATGCATCCATAATTACGTAATTCCTTGCACAGTCCGCACAGTTCATTTCATAATGCGTAGGGGGAAAATCAATCGAATAAACATGAAGTGACTTGACTAGACCACCAAAGGATCTTTTTAACTAGATCAACGAACGATCTTTTTAACTAGATCAACACATGATCTCTTTAACTAGACCGTCGTACGATCTCCTTAAATAGACCACTTAAGGGATCTTTTCAGTTATATCATCACATGGTAATCAGTAGGTATAGTCACTAGAGACTATAACCATCGTGATTACGCTCACGTTACGAAGTTCAAACGAACTTCGTGTTGACCGTTGACCGGTCAAAGCAGAAAGTAAAACTTTGTTTGACTTTCGTGCTTAAAAACGCATAAAAGCACAAAAGAATACTTACAAAGGGTCCAAGCAATGGAGTTTTGATCTAAAAATACTCAGGTATGAGGTTTTGAACCCCAACTTAGAGTGAATTCAGATCAAAGTGTGAGTTGCAAATGAAAATCATGGGGGTATATATAGTTTTTGGGCCACCGTTAGGATCATTCATCGATAAACGAGTTTCGATCTTGGCCTTACAAGTGTACCCCTTGTTTTAGAATAGCATGGGCACCCCTAAACAAGCCCATAGACTGTTTAAAACCATTTCCAATACATGGGAACAGCTGGATCAAGCTGGAAACAAGATTCTGTAGATCTAGGGGTCTCTCGTGCCCCGCGTAAGAATCAAGGGAGTCTTACGCTGTCACACCCTGGCTTTGCGGAAGCGTGGTTAATTTTGGTGTGACTTCTTAATACCATAGCTTAATCATACCAAAGCTATATGAGTTAAAAACATGCAAGATCATCCATTAAGTTTTGAAAATCAAACATAATACCATTGTTTCATCATACCCTGACAACCATAATCTTGTTCAACAAACATTACAAACTGAAACATAACATAAACATGGTTTAAGGACTGTGTCTTGTCCAGGAAAGAGACACATCCCCTAAACCCCGGATGACCTCGGAAACTAGTGCAGCGGAAAACATGCCATACCGTGCCAGATCTCGTTAATTTCCTGAAATACATGTAAGTTGAAAAATCAACAATAATGTTGAGCGAGTTCATGTGCAAGTGAGTAAGTAAAACACTTGTAAGTATAAAAGTTTCCTGGTATGTAGCAGTGTAAGAGGACTTGTGATCACCAATGGTTTGCAAGGCCATTAGCATGTTGTGAAATGCAAGTAGGAAGACACAACCCTAGCCGATTTTTGCGTTGGGCAACCAAGTCACTCCAGGTCCGTTCTGTTGGTCCTCAGAGAGGTCCGTTCTGTTGGGCCTAGAGCTGGGCTCGCTACACCCAGATAGATCTACCGCTTAAGTCCCTCGGTGTTCTAACTACCCATTCACATGATCTAAAACCTCCTTACGTAAATCATACCATGTATAAAGTACTTGTAATCAAAGTAACATGTATTTCACCCCCGCAGTTAAGAAAACTGAAAACAGTTAGAGAAAAGGGGGACATGAACTCACAGTCGGTGCGTCTCTACCAAGTGTCTCCGAATCTGAAAGCTGTGCGACGACCTACAAGTGCTAATTCTATTAGACGGACGGCCGTGCCTTAGCTTTATAGTTTAAGTCTTTGGGAAATAGTTAGGCAACTATTCCGTGTTTACTTTTTGTATATACTTGGTAGTTAATTTCCTTCCCAAGGATGGGGGATTCAATACATGTGCGTAAGTTACGTTTTAATAATCGAGTGGTAATATAATTACCGGTGTAACTTATATTTTTATGTGAAAGCGTTCGCAAAGTTTTGGAATCATTAACGCTTGTAAATATTATTTTCACTCTAAAATAATATTTATGTAATTTCACAAAATAATCATAAACAGTGTTGTGACAAAACATATTTATCACGTTAACTTAGTGAAAATCCCACCTCCGAATATTTAGTAAAATACAGTTCTGGCGAAATTTATGTTTCGAAAGTATGTCAAAAATAGTTCTAACACTTGTTGTGTAAATAATTCTAAGTGTTAGGTTTTTAGAAAATTTCGCCAGAGTTTCCTCTGTAACTGGAGGTGGCCACGCTTTCAAGCGTATCATTTTCTTTTATAAATCACATCAACAAATGTTCCCGACAATTTCAAATAACCTTTCAACATTTTAACTAGTCAAATATGGACATAATCGTAAAAATACACAAACTTGTGGTTTGTCTAAGATTTGTAGTAAACCTCTTTACTTTTTGGTGGATCTTGTGTGTAAACAATCCGATTTGGTGAAAACCCCGTTTCTAGAGAAAACTTATCCTTACAACTTCTAGTCACATTTGACAAAACTAGTTTCTTGTCGGATCTTTTCATTTCACAAGTGTTTACACACTTGTGGTTTGTAAAATCATGTTTATTAGTGTAAGATCTATCTTTAGAAAACATGATTCCTTTAAAGTGTGGTTCTTCAAAAATACCACTTGCAGATACGTAGATCCGCTAGTTTTAAACATCATTGTACAAGTTAAATCATTTTTACACAAACAATATACTTTTACACAAGTTTATGCTTCTTGTGTGGTAGAGTTTCACCTTTTAACCCTTGTGTTAACTAAAACGAGCTTATGTGAAGATCCATGATCTTACAAAGTCGGGTTAAACGGTGATCCGAGCTACCACATCATAGATCAGGTCTCAAAATAACAAATTCCAAGTATTACACTTTTTACACAAGTTACAAGCTATTATCCATCATTTTAGTGTTTTTACTAAACTTTAAAGCTTCAAAATGTAAGTTAACGATATTTGACCGACAACATTCCTTTTAACCACTTTAGATATGTTCAAGAACAAGTTTTAAATGTTATACCTCTAGCTCGGAGCTAGGGAAGAATCTTGGTGGAAAGTGGGTGGATAAAAGCTAACGGAAGTGGTCCTTCGCGCTCCGAGTGCACCAAGGCTCCTAATACTCGACTTTTGATGTTTGTATGATGATGGAATGCAAGAACAAGAACCGAAAATGGGTGTATGGGGGCTGGGGTGTTCGGCCGAGACCTCAAGAGCAAGAGAGAGAGTTGAGTTTGTTGATGTTGTGAAGTGAATGAACTCTCATGTGTTTAAGTGTTTACTTATAGGCAAATTAGATGTTATTATCCCATGGTCACAATGTCCCCTAGATCTTAAACACAATCTTAATAAAATAATCAACTAGTACTTGTGTGTTTCCCCAAGGTTTGGGGGCCGGTTATGATGGGGGGGGGGGGGTGGTTCGATTATAACTAGTTTAGTTAGGATGGAGTTTAGGTTAAATAGGTTAGTTTAGTATTAAACTCCGTTAGTAATATATAGCGTGTTATGACGGGTGTTAGGGTAATCAGGGACCCTAACTGGCTCAGAAAAGTATAGATAGTGAAAATGATAATATTTTCATGTCCCGGGTAAAGTCCGGTTGTTCGGTTGGATAGTAATCCGTTAAAGCGTTACAAAAGCTTTAAAGTGTCGTTATTGTTATTTTTAGTGACACATTTTGTTTCCACACTTTAGAAAGTGTCTAGTAGTATTTTCCCCATAGTTTGGCACTTTACTAGTCAGCTAAAAGCTGGATTATTTATTAAAGTGCTGTGTTTTGTACTTAAAGTACGTTTTAGGCACATCCAATCAGTGTATCTTATTCCTAGAGACGCAGTTCCACAACCCTTATAACCCTACACTCACTACCAGTGTAGTCAGATATCTCAGGCTCTTATAGGCCTTGGAGGCAGTGTTTGCCTGATGCTGGCTTTATCAGCATGTTCAATAGGTTATCCGTGTATCGTGCTACTGTGCTTTTTGTGCATCATGTTTGTCACTAAGGTTCAGCATATAAATATTGTAGTGACAGTAAGCAAGTATGATGCAAGTAAGTTCATGTATCAGTATTCAAGTAGCAGTTCATCAGCTAGTTCAGACAAGCACAGTAATTAAGCAGTAATTAATCATTAATTAAGTTGTACGGATACCTGGTTTAGTGCGGGTTGTCACATACGCGCCCCTCCTGAGCCCATGTTTGGCAGATTTGCAGTTTAGGTCCCTGAAGTTGTAAATCTTGGTTTTCGATACATTTTTGACACGTTTAAGCCCCGTTAACCCCATTTCAAGGCTCTAAAATGAAGTTAAAGTATAGGGAACCTAAAAAATGCTCAAAAATATCTCGGATGTCGGTTCGTTTGGTCGTACGGTTGCGTTGTTCGGTTAATTACGACGAAACACGAACGAACACGAAAAACGATCCAAATTACGCGACGAATGGAATTTTATCATACCAATCACTAAAATATAATATTTTAATGATTACATAAATTTTTGGATGTCCGTATATATTTAGAACGTAAGATATGCGCGAAAATGCAAACTTATGCACTTTTTGACGCTTTTAGTCCCTGTTTGCTCTAAAGTTTATTTTTGCGCAACAAACACCTCAAAGCCTATTTCTAAGCTATGTAAAGGATATTTAGGGCATGTTTAACTTATGATCATGTTCCGGAATGTTCGTTACAGTACAAATCGGCATACTTTCGCAGTTTGTCAAAATTAGTCCCTGTAAGCGAATAAACTTGATTTCGACACACCAAACCTTCCAAAACTTATTTCTAAGTCATGTAAAGGTTATTTAAGGTATGTTAAGCCTTTGTCACTATTCAGGAGTGTTTTTCGCGTTAAAATGGTTACGTTTACGCATCAGTTCGCGTATAACTTTCCAGAAAGCGATTTAGAGCTCAAAATCGAACAAGAATTGATGTGTGCAAATGCTACACATATTTATACAAATCCCAAGTATGAAATACAATATTTCATTGGTTTGGCATTTGTATTTTGGTCGTAGTGACACAGGTGTCACAGTCTCCCCTACTTTAGGAAATTTTGTCCCGAAATTTAATTTTTGAGGAAACCTGTGAAGGCAACTGTGATTGTTTCGCTTTCGAATGAATCCTTTGTTCCCCAAGTAAAATTCTAGGCCACTTTTGGATTCTTAGCAAATTTTCCAACTGTCAAAGTGATGTCCTTGTTGATGTGCGTGAGTGTTATTAGTTTTAATGTATATATTAAGCCCTTTTTAACACTTTTTAGCCAAGTTTTAAATTTATAAAACACGATATTTACTAACACTAAACACACATATGGGCAAGTGCACCCATCGTGAGCGTAGTATAGTGTTGGCAAGATACCGAGGTCGTCCAAGGACACAAGAGCTTTTAGTACCGGTTTATCCTCAACGTCTAATCAAATCAAAAGTTTAGAAAAAGGTTTTAAACTAGAAAAATAAAAACTAACTAAAATGCTGAAAAATAAAAATAAAAGTAAAAACAGATAGACAAGATGAATCACTTGGCTTCGACTCGTGTTTAGTGTAACCTTTGATTATTTCCGCACTTTTGCACTTTTTAAGAGATTATCTTAGTTATTGTAGTAGGCCCCTCTTTTGAAGGTGACGTTACCCTTAACCCAGTAGTTTGAGTCAGCAAGGATACAATCCTAAAGGGTCGGATTATTGAAAGATAATTAATTAAGTTATTAATGCATATTATGGTAGGCCCCTCTTTTGAAGGTGACGTTACCCTCGGCTAAGTAGTTTGAGTCAGCAGAGATACAGTCCTAAGTAGCCGGGTTAAAGTATTAATAGTAGCTTACATATGAGGGGATCAAAGAGTTTGGACCCCCGCCATCCAATACCGATGGGTATTGAAGGAGGTCCTACTAAATTTGACCCAGGTCCTTGCAGGATCTATACACTGAACAAGGCAAGACTCTTACCAAACCGTTCCCTTAACCCCCGACCAGGTAGCCAACATACCTCCATATAGACCGTGGAGATATGAATGGTGAAAATCTTTTATTTTATATAGACAGTAAAATAATGCCAAGACACCACGGACAAACGATAAGGAAGAATCACCTTCAACATAAGAAACTAGTTATTAAAGTCATTAATACATAACCAAGTAAAAAGTGCGAAAAGATTAAAAATAAAAAGTAATACACTAGACACTTTGTCTTCACCAAGTAATGTAAGAGACTTTGGTAAACATGGCCTTGATTGTCAAGAACTCTTACGATCAATCTTGGATCCCGAGATGACTCACACACTCTATGATGGACAATGGATGATGGTGGTGGATGATGGTGTTGTGATGGTGGTGGGTGGTGGGTGAAGTGTGAGAGAGGTGGTGTGCCAAGGGATGGTTTGCAAATGAGCCAAGCACCCCTATTTATAGCCTGAACAGTAGCTCGGACATGGCCCCGTGTCCAGTGGGCACGGCCCCGTGTCCATCCTCTTCTCTGTCTTCATTAATTGCAGTTTGTCTGCATTAGTTGACCACGCCCCCGTGTCCGCTGGGCACGACCCCGTGTGAAGAAGCGTATCTGTACTATCAAGATTTGCCTGGATTCTGCAAATCTTATAGTTGACCACGGCCTCGTGTCCGCTGAGCACGGCCCCGTGGTGGGCGATGGAAGCTTCTACAACTTTGTCTTTTATGCTGACACTTAGGCACGCCCCCGTGTTCACTGAGCATGGGGCGTGTTCAGCCTTCTGTTCTCTTGTTTTGCTTGGGAAGATGCTTTCGGGGAGGTCGGGCATGCCACGTTTGTTCCTTTTCTTGTATTTATGTTATATTTAGCTGCCTTTTTGCTTCTTTTGTTAATTTGAGCTCATTTAATCCTGAAAATACAAAAGGAAGACAAAAGCACACTTTTCCAACATTAGTACTAAAAAGGGTTAGTTTTATGCCACAATTGATGTAATTTATATGTTGCATTTTGCACACATCACTTGTAGTAACAAAACATGGAGTTTTGAACTACGGAAAGAAGAACATTTCCTATGAAGACTATCGTAGGAAACTTGTGTGTGCTCGAAAATCAGAGTCGGAGATTGTAAGATAAAATAACATTGGTCAAGGTCTAGGATTTCTAGTAACTTAAATAGCGCTACGTTCGCAATGTAATAAGGGACACTTATATATAGGAAGTACCAGCGGCGTATCCACCATGCTCCTTTCTACATTGTTCCTGTTTCGTTATTCTCATTACTAAAGGTCTTAACACATAACAAAACTTGATGTGGTTTCTATGCACTGAATTCCATAATTATGTATGCATCCATAATTACGTAATTCCTTGCACAGTCCGCACAGTACGTTTCATAATGCGTAGGGGAAAATCAATCGAATAAACATGAAGTGACTTGACTAGACCACCAAAGGATCTTTTTAACTAGATCAACGAACGATCTTTTTAACTAGATCAACACATGATCTCTTTAACTAGACCATCGTACGATCTCCTTAAATAGACCACTTAAGGGATCTTTTCAGTTATATCATCACATGATATTTCTAACCAGATTTTTGAATCAATATTTTTAACTAGACCACTAAAGGGGTCCAATTACATAATAGTACTTCATAATCCAAAGGTCTTAACTATTACGTAGAAGCCCATTAAGGATTTAAGGTAGTACCTTGGGATATCCTACTATGAATCCCCCATATGGAGATATGGAAGATTCTACGAGAATTTGGATAATGAATATTCGGATTACACAAAAACAAGCCATAAAGAAATCACATAAGCACATAATCACATAATTGCATCAGTTTCGTAAAATAAACTTGAAACAACAAATTTTATTTATATAACAGTTGAATTGTTCCAATCGTCAAAGGATAACAAACAAGGAAATACAAAAGACTAATTGTTCACTGCTGCATTGTCGTTTGCATTTGCCTCGTTTATGTTAAACACTCGTCCACGCGCTGGAGGTAGTGAGTAAGGTCACCACAGTTATAACACGACCCAGGAGGAAACTGTGCTTGCGCAGCAATAGGATTTGCAGCAGCTTGATTTACATAACGGCAGGTGTTGACCAAATGTCCCAATCGCCCACAGTGGGTACATTTGTGACACTGTACTTGCTCCAGATGATGACGGTTGCATTTGTTGCACAAAGGTGCGGTACCAACATAATTTTTCCTTGCACGAGGTTGTGCTGGTTGGTTTAGTGCAACCTGATTATTCTAAGCAGTTATTACGCAGTTTTGTGAAACCCTGCGCTTCTTCTTCTTGGATGTCTCGACCTGTTTATCCTTTGGTTCTTCTTGTGCAGACTTGTCAGATGTTTTCGGGTCGCCCTTTCGAAAAAGCTTACCTTTCTTAATCTGGGATTCAGTCAGGGTAGCAGACAATTCGATGGCCTGTCTGACGGTAGTAGGGTTAATGGGTTATATGATGCGAAGGGGGAAGTGATGGTTTTGTACTTAGAGCAGGCGAAAGAGTTGCTTCAGCAGTTCAAATCATACAAGGTTGTTCACATCAATCGGTCAGAGAACAAACCAGCAGACGCTTTGAGCAAGCTCGCTTCTACAGCTTTTCAACATCTCGCCAAAGATGTAAGAATTGAAGTCTTAAAAAACCCGTCGGTTCTGTTGCGTCAAGTGAATGTGGTCGAGATAGGGCAACCATCTTGGATGACCCCTATCATCCAGTATTTGCAAGAAGGAATACTCCTTGAAAACAAAGCAGAGGCAAGGAAGATACAGAACAAAGCATTGTTCTATGAGATGAGTGGTGGAATCTTGTATCGAAGATCCTTCTTGGGGCCACTTCTGCGCTGTGTGGACCCTCAAGATGCAAATTACCTGATCAGGGAGATTCATGAAGGCATCTGCGGCATTCATGCGGGCCCCCGCATGGTTGTCACGAAGATAATGAACGCTGGTTACTATTGGCCAGGAATGCACGTCGACGCTCTAAAGGAATTGCGCAAATGCGACTCCTGTCAAAGGCACGCCCCGAAAACCCTGCGCCCAAAAAACGATCTTATCCCTGTGTCCACTGCCTGGCCTTTCCAGCAGTGGGGGATTGATATGGTGGGACCTTTCCCTGAAGCTCCAGGTGCTGTGAAGTTTATAATCGTTGCTGTCTATTATTTCACCAAGTGGGTGGAGGCCAAAGCTCTCGCATCAACTACTGTAATGATGGTGCGCAAGTTCATATGGGAGCACATCATTTGCAGATTTGGTCTCCCACTCAAGATTGTAACAGATAATGGCACCAATTTTGCTTTCGAAGACCTTCAAGAATGGATGAAAGATGAATATCGAGCACACTTTTTCTTCCGTTGCGCACCCTCAGGGCAACAGCCAAGTAGAAAGTGTCAACAAGAGTATCATTGAAAGGATAAAAGCCTGACTAGGCACCAAGAGAAGTGGCTGGGTAGATGAGCTCCCGAGCATCCTGTGGGCTCATCGAACCATGCCGAAAAGGAGCACTGGTGAAACCCCCTTTAGCCTAGTCTACGGCTCAGAGGCGGTTATCCAAGCTGAAATTGGCCTCCCCTCGCCGCACTTGACAGTGGTCAACAAAATCGATAACGAGGTGGAGCGCCGTCTAGACTTGGACCTACTCGAAGAGTGGCGCGAGATAGCGCGAATCAAAGAGGCCAAGTACAAGACACAGTTGGAGAGGTACTACAATGCAAGAGTGCGCATTTGTACCTTCACTCTAGGGGAATATGTCTTCAGAGACAATGAAGCCTCCAATGCTGAACGCCCAGGGAAGCTAGCACCCAAATGGGAAGGCCCATACTTAATACATGAGGTGCTAGGGAAAGGGGAATACAAGTTGCGCACCCTGGATGGATACATCATCCCGCGCACGTGGAAGGCACAAAAATTGCGAAAATGTTACATGTGACTACTTTCGGCCATGCGCCTTCTATCTACTTATGTCGGCCACGCGCCTTTTTAATTACTTGTGTGGCTTTACGCCCCTCTATTTTAAGTATGTATGTTGGCCTCGCGCCTGTTTCAAAGCTACTTAATGAAAGCATTGACTATGCCTTTTGTTTTTAGCATCATGACTTCTACGTTACAAATGCATGTTAAACTTTTGATTAGCACGAAAACACTTCAGTAAATTACGAGCTCTAGAGCCATGCCTCCAAGGTCCTCCGCGATCATAGCGCGAGACCGGGCAGTTACACTCATATGTGAGCCACACTTACATTTATTCACGCTAACTTAACCAAAGTTTTTAACAACAGTGCAATAATTGTAACTCGACACAAGAAAACAAGCGTAGTTGTCACATTCCAAAAAGCGCAACAGTGCATAATTACATAAAAGTAGCAAAACATCATCAGATCAATTCAACAAGCGCGACTGCGCGATAAGTTACACCTAATATCTAAAAGAAAATTACAAGGCACAAAGCCTATCAACACTATCTACTCATAACCATCACCATCATCGTCATCATTCCCATCGCCATCGCCATCACCACCGGCTGGTTCCTCTTCATCAGATAACTCCACGGTCTGTGGAGGGTCCAGAATAGTCTTTAGCCGTTGATACCAGTCGTCATGCTTCAGCGCCTCTACGACCAAATCCATCACAGGCAGTGATAAATGGTCATGGACCTTTTCAGTGCGGGCTAATGCAGCATCAGCCTGATCGGTCACTGAGCAATGACTAACATCAAACCCCTGTCCTAAAGTCTCTTCAACATGTTGCGCACACTCCAGATAACCTCCACGATGACCAACCGCGCGTGAGGCATCTATGAGAGCGGCAACAGCCGCATCCAATTCAGAAGCATTCAGGATAGAGTTGGCCAGCTACAAGAAAAGCAGGGGATAAGAACCAAGGCAACAAAAATAAAATGCAAGTAAAGAAAAGGGATCCTTACCAGAACTACCCCCTACCACGCATCCATTCAGCCTCGGAGACCAGCGTATCAACGATGCCTTGGGCTTCAAAGTAATTATTCTGTGCTACGTTGAGAGCAGCGGTACTGATATCTCGCGCCTCTTCGGCCTTCTGTTTGGCCTCCTCAGCAGTAGCAGCTTTTACTCTCTCAGCCTCAAGGTCAATCTCTAAGGACTCATTTTTGTCGGTTTGCTCGCGCAAACGACATTTCAACTCTGCAATTTCCACGTCCTTAGCGGCTAAGTCCTTGTCCTTGCTGGCCACCTGCGCCTTAAACTCACCCTGTGAAGGATGAGATAACGACTTAAATAATATTTCAACAAGTAAGAAACAACAAAGAAGAAAGGGCTGAAGTTGGTGGAACCTCAACGCGTTCTTTATCAGCTTCAAGATCCTCAACCTTCTTCGTTAATTTGGAATTTTGGGCCTCAAGGTCGGTAATCTTGGTGCGAGCCGCATACATACGCTGATTATCTTTTTCACATATCTTTTTCCACTCCGCGCGCTCTTTGGTCAAAAGATCCTCAGCAGCTTGCAATTTACTCTTCAAGCCCTCGCGGTCCCACTCTTCAGATTTCTTCTCTGATTCAAACTTGGCCTTCTCTTCAGCAAATACAGCCTTATGCTTCTCAAAATCCTTGACCTGCCTTAGCACACGCTCTCGATATTTTTCCCAATCACCCCGCTCTTTAACCATCGTACGCCACTCGCGCACGATTTGTTGGTTAGCAGCGCGGGTGTTGGCTTCTCCAACAACATAAGCATGGAACAAGGCGTCATGGGATCGCGCCCTCTGCCGGTTAACTTCCCAGGAGGGAAGGAATTTAGGAACCAGTCACGGCAAGGGGCGAACTCCAAGAAGGTATCTTTCTGCTTCAAGCCCCATGAAGCTCGGTGGGGAGCATCACCGCGAGCCTCCTCAGTGTAAGTTTTATAATAGATATCTCCTAAGGTATCCTTAGGACCGATAGGAGCTTGAGGCACAGACCCTCCAGCACCACCAGCGCTCGCACCACCTGCAGCAACGGTTGTCTCTTTATGCGCAGCAGCAGCTGACCCCCCAGCAGAGGAAGTCACTTGCACGGTTTGGGTGGGGGCATCAACCTGCGCAGGCTCGGTGGGCTTCATAACCTCAGGTCCTTTCCCTCGATGAATTTCCTTCTTTTTCTCATGAAGGGGCTGGTCAAGCCCCGTAACATGGACGACCTCCGGACCCTGCGCCTTCTCATGTGCAATTGTAGCAGCGGTCCCGGTCTCCTTAGGTTTATCGACCTCAGGCTTTTCAACAGCCTTCTTTTTCTCTCTCTCCTTCTCAACAACCTTCTCAACAGGCTTATCAGCAGCCTTCTTTTTCTCCTTCTCAGCCTCCAACCCAGCAGATTTAAAGGGCTTGATCACAACCCTGGTTCTTTTCTGCGCCGGCTCTTGGGGGTCTTTAAATTCAACGCCTTTCTTTTCAGGGGTCTTCTTCTTGTTCTCTGCAGAAATCAAGTGTTTTCATTAAAGAAAAACATGAAGTCACACAACTAACCTGGAGAAAATTCGTAGAGAGAGCGCAGACTGCTTTGTTTCCCTATCACAGGGACTTCACCAACTTTCTGCGCCACCTTAGGATCAGCAGCAACTTCTTCCCTGCTTCTCTTCTGGCTCACCAGCTTGAGAGCAGGCTCTTCCTCTTGTTCTTCCTCTTCTTCCTCATCCAGAGCGATAGAAGAAGGAGTAACGCCAGCATCTGGGTTCTTTGAACCCGCGCTTCCCGAACTCTTTGAACCAGCAGCGCTAGTCTTCTTCTCACCTATACGGGACAAACCCTTAATTGAGTCACTGAAAGCAACATAATCATCCAGGTTACACTGCTGGAATAGAGGAGTACCTCTATCAGAAGCACCAGCAGTCGTGCGGCTACTCCCGCCCTTCTTGCTGGTCGCCCCTGCCTCAGCAGTTGCCTCCTTCTTCTTCTTCTTCTTGATCGATTTCTTCTTCTTTTCCTCTGGATCAATGCCAAAGTCGCGCAACACACCTGCAAATATGTTAGACCAGGAACTTAACTCCCCATTCGAAGACACTACGGACTCCTCGCTGGAAAGATAAAGAATCTCTTTTCCAGCAGAGGTCACGGCTCGCAAGGGCCTGGGATTGGGTAGATGCGCACCTTCGGTTGCAGTCGGAGGATTAGCAAATGATCCAGCAGGAGGGTACAGAAAACGTGCTTTGATCTTCTCATACCAGTATTGCTCCCATGGTCTCAGCGGGCGCACGCCCATAGATCCACCAAAGGTGGGGAAAGCAGCTTGATAAAGATGCGCCTCTACATTCAAAGTCAACAATTAAGCGTGACCAGATCATAAAAACAGGAAGTAATCAAAGAAGTAACTAACCTCTATCTTGAAACTTCAAAACTGGCACCTCCTCGCTAGCTTCCGGCCATTGGTCACTCATCTGCGCCGCAACTAAAACATTCTCACCAAAGATCCGGTTTGGCGTCGCAGTAAGCTTTAAGTACCAATCAGCTCCCTTTGGAATCGGCTTCTCCTCTTTCTATATGGTGTCCGGCGAATGGAAGATCAAGGCGATAGGGATAACCTCCTCTCTAATGAAGAAAAATTTTTGTTTCCAATCATGGAAACTCTTCGGAGGATTTAGTAGAATCTTCTTGGCAGAGCCCCGATTACCAAAAGAATAGAACCCTATGTTCCTGATCAGCTGATAAAATGCCCTAAACTTGTCCACAGTAGGCTCTATATCATGTGATCGACACAAGAACTCGAAATGTCGCACCCTCACCATGCCGGGTGGACTCATTTGTGAGATATGAAACCCATAATGATGTAGAATATGGGCCATGAACTCCGTTGCCGGCAACCGGAAGTTGCCCTATAAAAAGAAGTCCTTGAAGAGAGTAATATAACCCAGCGGCACGTCGGCGGCTGTTTGATTCTGGCCGGTATATTGTGCATCCCATTCCAGTGGAAACCGAAAACCCCTAGTGATTTGCTCGAATAACCCCTGATCCCACTTGAGGACGGGGAGGGGGCCTTCTTCATGATGAGACTCTTCTTCAGCCATAGAGATCAAGAGAAACTTTGAATATTTTCTCGAAAAACTTGAATATTTGAAGATTTGAAGATTTGAACTTGAAGATCTGCTACTGCTTCTTTGAAGATTTGAAGATGCAAACAAGATTCAAGGAAGAATCAGAGAGAAAAGAGAAACAGAAGAAAGGATTATGATTTTCATCTTTCTTCTCATCGACTATATATACTCATCGCATTTAATGTGATGAGTAGACGTGCCGGATTCACCGCGCGCGTATCCAACCAGCAACTGCCACGTACGTCGTAATTCCCAGAGTGACGGTTACCACGTGCGCGTGGGCCTCACTCGACTGACGGAAAGCCGAAATGTCAGGGACAACTTGATGACGTCCGTGCCAGCAGTCAACTCAAACGTCGCCATCAACGACATTTCTCACCAACCTGTCAGAATTCAAAAATCGAGGGTTTTCCTGCTCAAATCTACTACAAACTTCATGCAGAAGTTACTCAAGCCGCGCAGCCTTCACGAGTATCCAATGCACCTGCGCGCTTACATTCAAAAGGAGAGAATTTCCAACAGAGAAATCTGGTAGTCGCGCCGTAGTAACTGACAAGCAGTTACACGCGCGCGACTCACCAAGATCCAGCAGGCATTCTTCTAACCCAGCACTTCCTCTTTTCTAAGTCCAGAGCTCCAACCACACACTTCGCGCGTGATGCAGCACTGGACTGGGGGACTTGAAGGGGTATGGTCCCAAAAAATGCCGCGCAGACCTTTTCTGGTCGCGCTTTGGACCATACTCCTTAATCACTTTGGTTATCAATCATTAGACCCCGCGCAGGATGCTTAAGCAGAGCATGGTCTTGCGCGAGATCCAAACAAGAGATAACATCAAATTCCATACTTAGCATCCTGAATAAGAGCCTTCACCTCCTGCAACCCAGCGCGGGCTGCTAACGTGCTCAGCAAGGGCCGCGCAGGAGTCAAAGCGCAAGGCCACTTCAGAAGGTACTAAAGGTACAAGTGGCAGAAGGGCAAGCCAATTAGCATCCTCCAGGCTGTGCTCTATCGTGCTCCACGATCGTCTGACATGCAAGAGACAGGAAGTACACAAGGACGCTTATGTGGCACCAATCAGGGGGCGGCGACACCTGCCCCATGATCTCCACTTACCTGCTGATGGCAGAGGGACAGCAAGGCCGACAACCGAGACACGTGGCTCCAATCACGGCGCGCCAGCACCGGAGATCTTCTAGAAGACACTAACGGTCAATACCAGTGAGACAAGGAGCATATTCTCCAGTTGTCGCCTTCCGGCCCAAGGCCCATCAGCCCATCTCCCCTTACACCTCTCCAGCTATAAATAGAGACCTCCATGCACAGGTTAATCATTCCATTCCCTCTACTCTCACTCTTAACAAGCAATTATTTCCTCAAAGAAAATACTTATTCTCACACCGGAGTCTGGTTAAGAGGGAAACCCCCATATTCCCCTCTTAACGAGCTAACGGTGCTTTGTTTTGCAGGAAGATCAGATCGAATTGGAGCTCAGAAAGTTAAAAGGAGATTAACCATTATGAAAGGAACATAAACCCAACTAATTAACCCTAAAATTAGTTCCTTGTTTATTCACAATGTTAAATGAAGTCGTATTTGGTTTAGTAATTTCGTCGAACACCTTGAATGCACTATATAGAAACTGAAATTTAAACTTCATATACATGTCTGTAAGTGTTGTTGCGGTGTATATATCTGAATTGAACCTTGTTTTTGTGAGATGTTCATGAAGTATTTGGCCATGGGAGACTAGTTGCAGCTTCAAACATGCTTTAAGAAGGAAGGGGAACATGCTTCAATGTTGGTGGTGGTGGTGGTGGAGGTGAGGTGAGGTGATGGTGGTGGTGGTTAACTGGGTTAGACTTCAGCTACAAAATATCCATTGACAGACAATATGTTATAAGATGGGACCACCAGTGGTTATTTTTGTAATTGGGACTATTGCCAGCCAATGACAAATAATTGAGATTATTAAAATTCATTATTCCTTATTAGATTTATTTAAGAAATTTACATGGTAATTTAAATTGATCAAACATGACTTGTATAATACTTTTCTTGTGTAGTTGTATTGTTGTAAGCCTAGTTTAACCATTTACAAAGACTGGCCGTCTGTGGGGCTACATTGGCACAATGGCACCCAAACACCATCCCGATCTCACTAAAGGGGGCGTTATCGGATGCTTCGTGAGGCATTTGGTGATCGCCAGCGGGTGTTGGTGCATTTATTGTTTCTTTTAACCGTTGTTGAACGATAATAATTAAAAAAAGATTTTTTCCATATTTATCCCCACTATTAGGGGGGTGTAAAAAATCCGAAACCGAATCCGAATTATTCGATTTTTTGGAATCCAAAATTTCACGTATCCGAATCTCGGATATCCGAAAATTCGGATTCGGACATTGATTATGAAATTTTTCGGATATCCGATATCCGAAATTTTAAATTCTTTCATTTTTTATATTTAATTAAATAACATTAAATCAATTAAAACCCCTAATTCTAGTATCCTGCATAAGCTAGTTCTAACTTTCTTTGTCACCCGCCTCACAAACATCCTCACTTTCTTTGTTGCCCATCTCACGAACTCACGATTGAACGAAGGTTGAAGGTCGAAGTGACGATTTTGCTTGAAGTGACGACTGAACGAGGGTCGAAGGGTTCTGTCTGAAGTTACCTTTAAACAATCAATTACCGAAGATGATGGATGGTGTATTGGTGTTGATGTTTATAACCATCTTCACTGTGAGTAGTTGTTCCCAAAACCCAAAAAAAGTACATACAGAATTTTAAGGAAAAGAGAATTAACATTTATTTAGCATTAAAGAACAAAAGCGTTCAATCACAATTAATCTGGTCTTGAATCTCATCAGATTTGGGCAATTGTGGAACAATTTTTTTAGAGTTTCGGATATCCATTTACTATCCCATTCTATATCCGATAAAAGGATATCCGAAATTTCAGATCGAAAATTCGGATAGTGAAATTAATTATCCGAAATTTTCGGATATTCGGTTTTGAACACCCCGTCTATCCCCTATATAAATCCCAAATTTTTACCATTATTTTACCACAACTTACCACCATTCACACTACAATTTCAATCATCTTTATCATATTTTCTACAATTTTTATGGTGAACCGATTGACTAAGGAAGAGGACATCGCTTTGGCTACGAGTTGGGTGCATGTTCCGGAGCAAAGGCACCCACCAGATCATGCTGCTACTTGGAACGTGATTTTGACGCACTTTCGTCAACAAGTGAGTGCAAACAACCATAATTTGAATCACATACTGAAAAGTTTTTATTAATGCGAGCAACTCGTGAGCTTTTTGTGAGGCTCTTTATCATTGCTCTCAACCGTGGATAGGGCATCACTGAAAATCAAGTGACTGAGGCAGCCCATGCCGCCTACCAACTACATCAGAATAGAAGCCTCCGTCATCTTGCGGCTTGGATAATTTTGTGTGCCCATTTTATTAATTAAGCTGTTTACTTTAATTAACTTTTTATGTATTGTTTTTAATTTAAGTTGGGTTGTAATTTTTTTTATTCTAGTTTAATAAAACGCTTTAATTTTTATATTGTTTTGATACTTATTTTTTTTATATAATATTTATTAAATTAAAAATAAATTTAAATAAAAAAATAACTGAGTAACAATGACAGAGGCTTTATGGGGCTTTATCACACTTCAAACTAGTTAACAATGGAGCCCCCTATCCAGTTGGCGCTGACGTGACACTTAAGTGGCACGATAAAGTTCTTAGGGGCTTTATTCCACACAACCTGGCCTAAGTATGTTGATACCTCGATTACGATACCTGTATTTTTGAACTTGTATCATTGATAAATACATTTAATTATCGCATATAATGAAATCTGCATGATGTTATCTAGCATGGGTCGTTCGTCAAAACATTACAAGCAAGGTATTTGCGCTTTAGCAATTTTAAAGACTATGGTAAAGCTATGCTATTAAACATTTAGATTTTTGGATGTCATCGAAGTAAAAGGAATTACAACCATTAAAGTTTAGGGTAGGTAAGTTGAATTATCTAATTCTTGAAGGTCTTCATAGAAACATTTTATCATACATGTGCCAAATCCACGTTGGCTAATAATTTTTTGTTGTCCCATTATAAATTTTGTAAGTTAAAAATGTAAACGTTTTAATATTAAGTATATGCGAATATTAAATTAGCATAGCCGATATTGTTATAAGTTGTTGTAGAGAGGATGTCGTGTTTTCACTATTTGATAATTAAGGAATATTGTAACTTTTTGAGGTACGCGATGAAACAAGGCCCACTATCCATGTTCCTTTTGGCAGAGCATATGATACGAAGGACCAAATTTATTTTTATTTAGTGTATGTACATGTGAGTTGTACGTCTCAAATATTATATACTACTAGTCTGGTGCCCGCGCGATGCGGCGGGAGCGACACCTTGTATTGCGACCCTCGTTTCTGGTAGTTTTCTTTTTCATATAATATTTATTGTAGCATCGTTGTGATTGGATAGACGTAATAAGCATTACACATGTCTAGTAACTAATAAATTTAGCATTTAACCTGACAACGTTTCAAGAAACCATTGATGCAATACAGTAACACATGGATAAGGAAAATAAGCTTATATCATCATATACAAAACTTTGTCTAGACAAAAGTTTGGAAAGAAGCTTATATCATCATTTTCAAACACAAAAACTCTGTCTAGACAAAAGTTTCAGTACACTGCAATATCTTATTCATATCAGCGCATGGATATCCTAATTTAACATAAAACATAAAAAAACCTTGATTCGGTTGTGAAGTACACTTTGACGTCAAACGCGAAATGACGAAGAAGCCAACGAATTAAAGGCGGTGACTCTGACTCTGTCGTGGCAGAAACTGTGGTCCGTTCACCATCTATTGCAGCCAGAGGTTAGATTTCCAACAATATTCTCTCTTCTCCTCTCTCTCGGAATCCTCTCTCCGGTGATAGAGATCATAATCGGAGCGAGAACAGAAATCGGATCCTGAAAAATGGAAAACTTATAATCCTAAAAACCCCATCTTAGGAACTAAAAGATATGAATTGGTTTATTAAAACCTTAGTTGTTCAAGAACAGAACCTCGGAAGATACGACTTGCTCCAATCTTGAGTTTTTGTGCTTCTCTCATCCGTGCTCTCTCTTTCTCTTTCTTTATATTGTGTCTTTGTGTAACTAACTATGAGAGGGAGAATAAGCAGGAGGTCATGGTGATGGATAGTATTGTTAGTTTCTTTTGAAATTTGAATAACCTTTTAAATTGAATTCTTATTAGTTTATGTTGACATTTCACATTTGACTAATTCCTTAAAATTAGGAAGTTTTGTTAAAATTTGACTAAAGTATAAAGAAATTGTTTAATCAATTATTTGACAATAGTTTTAGTTTTTAAAATTTTAGAAATGAAAATGTTATAGAACCTATTATTTAACTCATTAAATGCTTATATAGTATAGATTAGTTGTTATATTATTCTTTAATCACTTGTACATTAAAACATTATCGACTTGTACCTTTTAATCTGTGCGTCGATACTGAACAAGACAACTACCGAAATGTCGACAAAAATGTGTAGGTCATCATGCTATCTTTAGATTTTTTTTAAACAGTATAGTTTATAAGATATGCCAAGAATACGTAAAAAAAAAATATAAGTTTGTTGTGGAGGGGTGAATTGTAACTAATTATCTATAATTTTGTTAAAACTTCAGGGATTTAAGTGTAATAAGTTTAGGGGCTAAAAAATAAATAGTGTTTAAAAGACCAAACTACCCTCATTTTAGGGGTCTTTCTATAAATAAATGAGGGAAAAGTTCTTATTTTTTGGGTATCTTAAAATACCCCTCCCTCATGCATTATAATATAGTATAGATAAATTACATACTATAAATTTGCAACATATATATGCATTGGGGGTGGTATGTTTTGCATAATTGTTTATATGTTGCATTGAGGGTGGTATGTTATGCATAACTAGTTGTACCCATAGCCACATTTCCTTATCTCATATTTTGTTGTATGTTATGCATAATAGTTGTACTCATAGGCCATGGCCACATTTACACATCTCACATTTTGTTTTGTTTTGCGTTGTTGTAACCCATGAATTATGGTTTGTATAGTTGTATAATTTGCAACATATTGATACAATGGTTGTTGTAATGTATGCATTATGGTTTGTATAGTGGTAATGATATAGAGGTATTGTATAGTGGTAATGTTATATATTATATATAGATTACGATGAACCAGTTAAATGGGAAAAAATAGACGTGGGTTCATCGTAACACGCGAGTCCTAGATCAACTTAGTTATTCTATTCTATGTTTTACGTTTCGGTATAATTTCTTCGCATTAACACGCCGCAACTTCAGTGTTAGTGGTCACTGGCAGTAGCGTGGCATTAGTGTTCGCCTCCGCCGCCACGCGAGGGTGCTTAATACTAGTGTGCTATATCAAAATCAAACAAAAATAAGAACCTACTTGTACTTTCTAAGGAGCGGTGAGAATATGGAATTATTTAATGATGAACCTAAGGCTAGACGGTATGGGAAACGTCCCCGCCCCGTCTTGGCCTGGCGCCGCCCAGCACACCATTTCCGGAGCCCCGTCGTCGTCGTGAACGTCAGCCAGAAGACGTTGAAGCCGTTCCTCTCTCTTCTTCTTTATACACACATATACATACAATATATACATATATATTTTAGGCTCATCCCCCATTTCTTTAACTCCATCCTCTTTGCTCCATCCTCACACCCGATCTACGTGGCGCTGACGTGGAGGGTCATCCTCCAAGGATGAGCCTCACCCATACCGTGTAACCTAAGTTTAAATCATGTAAATAGTAACAAAAGAATTGAACTCAACCTCTTCATCAACCATAGCTGAATCGTAGCAGCATACACTCTTGTATAATACGAATATCACTAGTTTTGTCTTTGTCAAATTAAACCATTGTCACACCCTGATTTCCCGGTGTGCCCGGACTTAGGGTTTATGTGTGAAGATTGATTACAGATATTCGCATGTAGCACAACAGAAGTCTTGTGATTATAAATTAATATTACAAAGTACAAGTTCAAAAATAAATATACAGACTGAAAGTACTAAAAAGATCCACAGGCGGATCATAAATAACAAAATGAGTATTAACACTACTAGGCCTTGCGTGGAGTCGTAAGTTCCAATATGCTTAGGCCGAGCAGCTGCAGCCTATTCCGTATTTGCTAATAAATATGCACTTAGTCTTTTGAAAATACGTCTGTTTTCACTGGTAAATACAATTAAACGACACATTTTGAAAATCTTTTGAAAATCATTTTTATACCATTTGTATATCATTTTATAAATATTTTGGGATAAAGTGATATCTCTTGTTACCAGTTTTAAATGCTTGTCAATACATATGGGGCCCAGAACTAAACTCCGATACATAATTAACCGACACGCCACATTTTCAATAGAAATATAAGATAGCATATTAGCGTCTGTCAGGTGTATGCCTACACCCCGCGCTTAGGTCATGGCCATTTGCAATTAAGTGAGCCGAGGATATCTAGGACACGGTCGCATTAACCCCCAATGTTTAAGTTATCAAGCAAAACAGATAAAAACGGCTTATTTAATTTTTAAGCATCATTCGCCCAAAATTTAATACCCGACCAAGCGACTAGTGCCATATCCCAAGCCCGTATAGGGAAAATAGGCTAAGAGTATTTACCTGTACTTTTCCTTACAAATCAAGGATACTAAAGCATAACTGTAATCAAAACAACCTAAACAGAGGCGCAATTTACTCGAGGCTCCTAGTCTAGAATGGACGGAACTATGATCCGTTAGAATGTTAACGGGTCTTATTCAAGTCATTTGACTTGGACCGGTTAACTTATAAGGATTATGTACGGTTCGCTCGATTAAGCGAAGACCGGATAGAATGTGGTTTAAGCCTTACGAGTACAATGACTTGTATAATACGGGTCAAATAACCAAACTTTCTGATTAGAACGGATTTGGAAAGGTTTTGACCCGATTCGGCTAACTTATATAAACTATGTTATATAAGTTAACCGTACGCGCATAGGCGGCATCGGGTGCTCGAATGGGTCTATGGTAAGTCCAATATGCCAAAAAATGTTTGTTATAATGTTACATCAGTTTCAAACTCAAATTACGTGTTTATTATGTTTTAAAATCATTATATGCGTAAAAAGGGCATTGTTTAGGCATAATATGTGGACTTTGTATAAAACCCAACAAATAATATGATCAGAAGGTATAACCCTTAAAGGTTATTCCATACAATAATACGATCATATTACAACTTCAAATCGGTATCTAAACTATCCTAAATGGGTCAGAATCGAAAGTCCAAGTAGAAGTCAAACTGTTTGACTTTCGGTTGCGAATTGAGCTTTAAGCAGGAAATGACGGGTTGGACATGATCTAACATATCCTATATGTTATATAAACTGTTATAATGTCAAAAATTAAGGTTTTGATACTTAGAAGCTGATTTAGTGATAATTACGAAAATCTACGTTTTTGAATTTTATTTAATAAAATTTTGACCCGTCATTTGACCAACTTAACATGATCTTCAAAATGTGCCCTCATAGAGGATTAATACCTACGTTATTACGATCACATATCCATGTTTGATTCAAATATTGGCTTGACCGAAATGATCATAGCCGAAAGTCAAAGCAAAAGTCAATTTGCTTGACTTTTAGCTAATAACTAGCCTATAAATGAAACAAGACTGAGTTAGAACACTTACAAGTGTTCAAAGGAAGACTAAGTTTCAAGTAGGAGGCTTCTTTAAATCAGAAAAACTCCAGGAGATAGAGAGAAATATTTATCATCCTTGAGTGTTCCGTTTCATCACCGACTCCGCTAACTTTACCGACTTAAGCGATTTACCTGAAAAATCACAATCTCTCGTAGTTATCACATTCAGAACACATAATCGCCTAAAACACAATAAAACAAATAATATAAACATATTTACGCTCGGGTTTCACCTTCTCCATCATAGATTTTGTAAAATTTCTAGGATTTGAACAATGTTTTTCTTTTTAATCGTGTTGATTGCGTTTGAACTTTGAATATTGTAACATTCCTATTTTTATATAAGAATTATAGGTTTGGTTAAATTTATTAACCACTAGTAACTAGTAACTAGTTTATTTTTAATATAAATATTCAATCTAAGTAGTTTAAACACTATATTATATAGTTGGTTGAAATATTATATTAATTAATTGGCCTATATATAGGTGACCTTTCTAAATAAAGTAAAAGTATATAAAAACTTATATTATTAGACGGGTAGATTACGGGTAAGTTGAAGATTAGAAATATGAACGGACCCATGAACCGTTTAATAATTAAATTATAAAAAAAATACATTGTATTTGAACCTACTCTGTTTTTAATGAAACTTGGTTCAAAATGTAGACAAAAATATTCTCGTTCTAATGACATATTCATTGTCTTATAAAACGTCATATTTTATAAGTTATACGCGTCAAATAAGTAAAGCAGGTTAATTAATTATAATAATAAAATAATATTAAAATAAATAAAACTAAAACCTTTGAAATCAAAATGGATAGATACGTGTATGTGATGGATTGTCCTACACCCAAATAAAAAATAGAATTTGAATTTTTATGCAAGTAACGTGTTCATGTGTAGTTGAAGGAATTTAATGACATGTGTATACATGTATGAATTTGAGCTCGAAGCAAATTACTATAAATACATGCATAAGTCGAAAGCCAAAATTTGCTCAGGCTCTCATACCTATCGCCCTCATCTCTCTCTAAATTTCTATTATTTTCACTAATAATACTCCAAATCCCTGTCTCGTTTTAAGTGTTTTAACTCCCGATCACCGCTACCCTTTCCGATTGATCTGAGCCCCATAACACATTCAAGGCTCTGCCTAACTAAGTTCGTTGGGGTTCTGTCGCGTGACATAGGGACAAGGTTGAATGAGGGGTACTATACTTAACACGAGTACATTATATATTTTTAAATAGCTCAGAAGTTATACCCAAGATTTATACCAGGAGGCTTTCTAGTTGAACCCTAAAGTTACAAAGTGGGTCTATTTTCTTTTCTCATCGTTTTATTCCCTTTTTGTCCCAAACCATAACAACTCTCATCAAAACTATTATTTTCTTATCATATATATTATATTTTATACAAAAGGAAACCCTAATTAAGACCCTAAGTGATCCTGCATAAACCCTAAAATTTTCAGAACAATTGGAATCAGGATCAGGGCCCCTAAAACTCAGGGGGGTAAATCCCATTCGATATTATCATCACAGTTTTACGTGGAAATCGAATTTTAACGATCCGTCGACTCAGCTAGGCTACCAAGACACGTGGCTACCCTATGCTAAAACCGAACCCGTCGCGCCACGCGACAGCCCCTCGCGCCACGCTAGGGAGCTGTTTTTCAGATATAAATAGAGGGGTGTGGGACTTGACATTCTGCGTTGGTTCGACGTAACAATTCAATTCAGGCACTGAGATGTAGTCCGTTTACTACCAAACACACACTAGCTCGAATTCTGCTACGATACCGGGTATTAACTTGATCGCTGCTACGATTCAATGTCCGATCGATTGAAACTATCCGATGAATGTTTAAGTGCTGCTCAAAACTTGGGTTATGCTTTGTCATTCGTCGTTAATTCGATGGATGTTTAAGTATTGCACTTTGTCATTTGTTGTGAGGGTTTTAATCTCGTGAGTTATCGTAAATGTTGTATTAGTTACTTACCGAGTTTGTGTGCACTAGGTTACAAGACTAATCAATAGCCTAAACTCTGCCCGTATAAATCTGCTTGCTTATAATGTGAGTCATTCTCTTTTTATCAAATTTGTTTACAAAAGCATGTTTATTTTCAAAGTTATAATTACAGGGATTAAGTCTTTGTAATCACCAAATTACAGCCGGTATGTGGGGTTTTGTATACATTACTTGATAACCTTCACCATTGGACAACGAGTTAGCCAAGGGGTGATATGACCATAGTCACAGACACCATTGGACTCTGAGGTTACCAATGGATGTTCGAGTGACAAATACTGTGGGTAGTTGGTTGATATATGGAAACATTGTAATCGCTCTTAATACTGTAGATTATAACAAATGCGTCGTTTTAAGCAAAATGAATGAACTCACCAGTATTTCCTGCTGACAAAACCTTTTTAAAACGCGTTTCAGGTAATTACAGTAGATTGGAGTAAGAGATGGATACGGCACTGAAAGGCTTTAATAAGTGGCTTATTTTATTAATTAAATCAAATTAAGAAATATTGTTTTATGTAATTGGGTTTATCCCTTATTAAATCTACCTTTGTAAAACATGGGTTTATCCCATCTATTTAATAAAATCCGGTGTTTTCTAAACTCTGATATTTTTCCTAACTCACGGTCCTGATGAAATTTCCGCTGCAATATTTTTCAAAATAATCACCGGTACCACTTGGCTGTTCGCGGCTCCCGATTCCGTCCAGGGTGGGTCGGGGGTCGTGACAGAAGGTGGTATCAGAGTCACTGATTTAAGCCTATAGGTGTTGTGATAATCATACCTAAGCTTATATACAAGAGTTAGGATATTGCTATTAACTAGTAGCACACAGGATAGTATTTAGACTTGAACTTAAGAAAAGATGCCTTAGTATAAGCTTCAAGATAAGCTAAGTACTTATGTAAATAAAGTATGATGGATTTTGGTATGCCATAAGAATGGTGATTAGAATATTGCAAGATATGATAAATAAGAAATAACACTTAATTACTATTAATTCTTGCTTATTGATATTACTTGGTCTAGAATAAAGATATGTTATGGAAATACAAATTTCCTTGATTCTGGATAAAAGCCCTAATAAAAGAGGCACTTTTAAAATCTTGAAAAGACACTATTTATGGGAAATAGAAAATTTTCTCCGGCAAGACTGGGTATGGTGTAGCAGACTCTCCAGTTTGTCCGGATATACTGAGGTTACCTCTCCGAAGAGAACCGGATAAGACGGGGTATATAATATGTCAAACAAGTGACAAGATTTCCCTAAATAGTATCATGACCTGATATCTGACTTGTTTTTGGAAATATGAATCTGTTAAATACATTGACCTTATAGAGGGTATGTATATTACAGCATGTGAAATATATGATTATATAGATATGTATATCTATAAGAAATTCCAAAAGTCAATTAAGAATAAAGCACAAGCAGATGTGTCAATAATAAATCTAGATTTCTTTATTAGGAATCTCTTGCATATATCTATAATTCCGATATCAAACATTATTTCATTTGATTATCTAGCTCGTAACTCGTGCAATGAGAACCCTTTAAGTTGGGATACCATCAAAAGTATAAAAATTTCCAAAGCATTACCATAGACTATTAACACAAGTAAGAAGCATGTAAAGTTGTGCTAATGCACAAGAAAACACATGAAACTTAAATTATATAGACGTCAAAGTATATCACACACGACTTCCAAGGCAAGACCTTTGGAAAATATGATTGGGCGCAACGACACCAATGCTAATCTCGCCAGTGGTAGAACTACTGATCAAAAAGCGGCACTTTGCCACGTGATCCTACAAACGACATGAATCTCGCTGAGGTACGTTGTAACAAGATTTCACAACCATCGGTGCACAGTCTAATCAGAATCATAATTATTATCACTGCAAAAGGAGTCACATACCTTTGCAACTTCCCTGTTTCATTTTATTCACATTCCCTGGTAATGTCACTTAACAACGGTTATCACACGAAATTTCAGATAAAATTCTTAAATTTCTTTCGTTAAAATTCTGATTTCTGCATATAATAAGTTGACTTTCGCGTTTCTATTTCCCTAATGGTCATCATACCATAAGGATTTCTTTCATAGTAAGCGAATATTGATCTGTTTCATTTCTTGGTAAATCCACACATGCACTGTTTGTTGCGCATGTGGTTCATTTAATTTATGAAGACCACTGGAGGGCTTCATTCTAATTTGTTATTTTATCCAAACTCAAATATCATTCCGCTTTTTGCACTATGAACCGCATTATTGCAAAACGATGACTCTTTGATATCGAGTCAATAAATTTTGTTAAACCATTGAGGTGAAGAATTTATATTTTTATATATATGTATAAAAATTATGTTGAGGTATACTCTCATTTAGGTTTATGTTTAGTTATTTATTATTGGTAATTAATATTAATTTTATTATTAGTAATAATATATTAATAGTAGTAGTGTTAGTATTATTTTTAGGTACTAGGGTTATTGTCAGGGGCAGGTATTGGGTAGCCTAGCCTTAGTTAGGCATGGACTGATCACCTATGCTTAAACAAGGCAGCACTAATCAATATCCAACCATGATAATGACTAGTTAATGTATATAAATTAAGTCAGCATACTTATTTAGTAAATTTTAATTATATGTAAAAATATTTTTATATATATATAAAAATATATATATACTTTGTACTGTAAGGAGAAGACATATTTTCATAAAATAATACAAGAATTAGAAGGACGAATAAAATTATCTAAATAACTGTCTAAGTATTCATGGACAAGACATTTTATACTTATAAGTAATTGTTCATCTTGTTTAGTATTCCACAACTATTAAATACTTATAGAAGTATTATGTATTAAGAGTTATGCAGATCAGAGACGTAAACCCCTAGAGTTTTTATTTAAAGCTTTCAGTTGATTACACGGTGAATTTGTTCGATCTCCATAATTATTGAACTATTTCAATCATTAAGACACCTTGCGATATCGGTATAAACTTATAGCTTGGGCTAATCACAATCATTCGAATCATTCAAAACCACATCTGTCTTTCAACTCAAAAAAAAATCGTCTTAATGCAATTATGTATTAAGACAATAATACACTAACTCTATTGTCTTTTTGTGTATCCTAACAATTCACTCATCTCAGCACATTGATATCATAATTCAATATTTGACAAATCATTTTCATGCTTTTATTTCATTTTGAACCTATCAATTCTAAGTCTTCCTCAGTTGCCAATCAAAGTAAGCTTTCTTTTGACAAAGAATTTTATTAATTCTAAAAGTTCTTCACATTCATTTTAAATATCTATTGATCATATATCTTTTGGCTTGAACCTAGTCACCTTGGAAATTATATCATTTCATCTCATTCGTTTGTCATCGATTTCTTGAACTAATTCAGTTGAACCATTGAATCCTACTTATTGTACAACTCGTATTCACAAAAAAATTGATATTTTAATTCTGTGTCATCTACCTTAATATTGTTTTTATTGACTAAAATATGACATAAGTCTAAAAGAAATATCGTAACCCAAATCTCGAGGACGAGATTTAAAACAAGGTGGGGAGAATGTAACATTCCTATTTTTATATAAGATTTATAGGTTTTGTTAAATTTATTAACCACTAGTAACTAGTAGCTAGTTTATTTTTAATATAAATATTCAATCTAAGTAGTTTAAACACTATATTATATAGTTGGTTGAAATATTATATTAATTAATTGGCCTGTATATAGGTGACCTTTCTAAATAAAGTAAAAGTATATAAAAACTTATATTATTAGACGGGTAGATTACGGGTAAGTTGAAGATTAGAAATATGAACGGACCCATGAACCGTTTAATAATTAAATTATAAAAAAATACATTGTATTTGAACCTACTCTGTTTTTAATGAAACTTGGTTCAAAATGTAGACAAAAATATTCTCGTTCTAATGACATATTCATTGTCTTATAAAACGTCATATTTTAGAAGTTATACACGTCAAATAAGTAAAGCATGTGAATTAATTATAATAATAAAATAATATTAAAATAAATAAAACTAAAACCTTTGAAATCAAAATGGATAGATACGTGTATGTGATGGATTGTCCTACACCCAAATAAAAAATAGAATTTGAATTTTTATGCAAGTAACGTGTTCGTTCATGTGTAGTTGAAGGAATTTAATGACATGTGTATACGTGTATGAATTTGAGCTCGAAGCAAATTACTATAAATACATGCATAAGTCGAAAGCCAAAATTTGCTCAGGCTCTCATACCTATCGCCCTCATCTCTCTCTAAATTTCTATTATTTTCACCAATAATACTCCAAAGCCCTGTCTCGTTTTAAGTGTTTTAACTCCCGATCACCGCTACCCTTTCCGATTGATCTGAGCCCCATAACACATTCAAGGCTCTGCCTGACTAAGTTCGTTGGGGTTCTGTCTCGTGACATAGGGACAAGGTTGAATGAGGGGTACTATACTTAACACGAGTACATTATATATTTTTAAATAGCTCAGAAGTTATACCCAAGATTTATACCAGGAGGCTTTATAGTTGAACCCTAAAGTTACAAAGTGGGTCTATTTTCTTTTCTCATCGTTTTATTCCCTTTTTGTCCCAAACCATAACAACTCTCATCAAAACTATTATTTTCTTATTATATTTTATACAAAAGGAAACCCTAATTAAGACCCTAAGTGATCCTGCATAAACCCTAAAATTTTAGAACAATTGGAATCAGGATCAGGGCCCCTAAAACTCAGGGGGGTAAATCCCATTCGATATTATCATCACAGTTTTACGTGGAAATCGAATTTTAACGATCCGTCGACTCAGCTAGGCTACCAAGACACGTGGCTACCCTATGCTAAAACCGAACCCGTCGCGCCACGCGACAGCCCCTCGCGCCACGCGAGGGAGCTGTTTTTCAGATATAAATAGAGGGGTGTGGGACTTGACATTATGCGTTGGTTCGACGTAACAATTCAATCCAGGCACTGAGATATAGTCCGTTTACTACCAAACACACACTAGCTCGAATTCTGCTACGATACCGGGTATTAACTTGATCGCTGCTACGATTCATGTCCGATCGATTGAAACTATCCGATGAATGTTTAAGTGCTGCTCAAAACTTGGGTTATGCTTTGTCATTCGTCGTTAATTCGATGGATGTTTAAGTATTGCACTTTGTCATTTGTTGTGAGGGTTTTAATCTCGTGAGTTATCGTAAATGCTGTATTAGTTACTTACCGAGTTTGTGTGCACTAGGTTACAAGACTAATCAATAGCCTAAACTCTGCCCGTATAAATCTGCATGCTTATAATGTGAGTCATTCTCTTTTTATCAAATTTGTTTACAAAAGCATGTTTATTTTCAAAGTTATAATTACAGGGATTAAGTCTTTGTAATCACCAAATTACAGCCGGTATGTGGGGTTTTGTATACATTACTTGATAACCTTCACCATTGGACAACGAGTTAGCCAAGGGGTGATATGACCATAGTCACAGACACCATTGGACTCTGAGGTTACCAATGGATGTTCGAGTGACAAATACTGTGGGTAGTTGGTTGATATATGGAAACATTGTAATTGCTCTTAATACTGTAGATTATAACAAATGCGTTGTTTTAAGCAAAATGAATGAACTCACCAGTATTTCCTGCTGGCAAAACCTTTTTAAAACGCGTTTCAGGTAATTACAGTAGATTGGAGTAAGAGATGGATACGGCACTGAAAGGCTTCAAGAAGTGGCTTATTTTATTAATTAAATCAAATTAAGAAATATTGTTTTATGTAATTGGGTTTATCCCTTATTAAATCTACCTTTGTAAAACATGGGTTTATCCCATCTATTTAATAAAATCCGGTGTTTTCTAAACTCTGATATTTTTCCTAACTCACGGTCCTGATGAAATTTCCGCTGCAATATTTTTCAAAATAATCACCGGTACCACTTGGCTGTTCGCGGCTCCCGATTCCGTCCAGGGTGGGTCGGGGGTCGTGGCAAATATTTTATCAATTGTATTGTATTTGTTATCAGTTCACGGATTGTCAAAATATACCGACACCTTTGACTTCGTGAAATGATTTCATACAATTGTGCTTTGATATAGTATAGGGTTTACATGTTCTTGTGTAACGAAACACATTTTTGTCTGTCTTGTGATGTTGATAACTATCAGCGCCTAACCCACTAAACACTAAACCCGTTAACAACCAATTTGTGATTAGGATTAATTCTAAAACGTGTAGGAAACTTAGGTCTTGCAAGTTTTGTCACACCCCGACCACGTAAAACATCAAATCGTGGCGGAAACGTCGGGGAGTGTTGTAACAGAATTATTGTTTCACAACCATGGCATACAAAGTTATATTTTATTTATCAAACAAGAGTGTTACATTGTCTTGAAACAGGAAATAAAGAGTTCAGAACATAATTAAACTAGTTCTATCTTTATTTTAAGTCTCTAAGGCACATGTCCGCCCTAGTGTCACGATCATCATCCTAAGCAACAGCTCCTGAAAACACATGTGAAAATAGGTACGTCAGCATAAAAATGCCTGTGAGATACATAGGTTTTGTGAAAATAGGATTCATGACCTGGGTTTTTAGAAGAAAGGTTTAATAAAAATTAGTCATGAATCTTGTTAAGTGTTTTCTTTTATAAATCATATGAAAACTCGATAAGAAATCCGATTATATAAAAGAAAGGTGTATGGTTAATGAAATAACCCAGAAAAATGAGTTATATAAAACAATGTCTTGAAAAATATGTTATTTGTGTAAAATGTAATATGTCTATACTGAAATGATTTAAATAACGCTACGATATGTAATATTAAACAAACACTTATATATAGGAAGTACCAGCGGCGTATCCACCATGTTTGTATCATATTACACACGCCTCGTTACTCAAATCATTTGCCCAAACCAACCACCAATGTAAATTGTTCATGTATAAATCAATCGTCAAGTGTTATTGTGTAAACCATATCAAAATGTCCATGTCTAATGTAAATCACCAAATGTGTATATCAATGTCAAAATGTTTATGTTTAATGTAAATCATATAATGTGTATCCAAAAATATCATGTATGGCATTTGAAATATATCAACTAAACCATAGGTAAGATGCACAAAAACAGGGTATTGAATTAAACATAGTTTAAGTCAAAGTTATGTTTTGTGGAACAAATGCATGCTATACTGATACAAACATCTATGCGGTATTGTGAAAATGCATACATCCAAGCCTTGTGACTGTGGTGATAGACCTTTAAACAAATTAAAGGTTTATCTGTGTTATGTTTATCGAATTCGGTCATTCCTTCCACCCAAACAAACCTAGGGTTCAGGAATGGGAGTTGTCAAGTCCTATGGTACCATTACCTACTAACGAGCGGCGTAGCTAATGTTAATGAATGTATATTGTCCCATTTAAACAACCCAAATGTCATACCAAAATGTAAGCATGTGATGAATAACAAATGTACTAAGTATGCAACAAATGGACATACATAGCATAAAATGTAATGTAAAACAATGTACTAAGTATGCACACAATGGACATACATAGCATAAAATGTAATGTAAAACGATGTACTAAGTATGCACACAATGGACATACATAGCATAAAATGTAATGTAAAACGATGTACTAAGTATGCACACCATGGACATACATAGCATAAACACAATGAAATCATGTACTATAAGTGTACTATTGAACATAACAAGCATATGATATGAAAACATGAAAAGCACGAAAGTAACAAGTAGGCACATGTGTTTCACCCCAAATCAATTTGGAAAACAGTAAAAGAGGGGTCTATGTACTCACTTGAGATTGCTTAGTAGTCCTTAAGTAACAACCAAACAATGCTAGAGATCACGGATATCAAACGGCACCTAATATAGGTAACTATGTTAATATACCGGACCTAAATCGGAGGATTGGATAGAATGAGGGTTCGTAAACCAAACGAGTATGGAGACTCGTGTAATATGGTTTAACAAAGCCTACATGCTAAAATGAAACCTAACCTAAGTGCTTATGACCCATTACGACCCGTTTAGGTAGCTTATGCTACTTTAACACGTCGTTCGCGTAAAACGCGTTCGGACTGCCTAACTAGTCCTATGACGAGTAAAATATGCCTTAACATGTCTAATATTGTTACCAAATCAGTTTAGATGTTAAAATTTATGTTACATATGCTTAAAATGAATTTTGGCGTCAAAAGGGCATTTTGGTAATTTACCTAAGGCATATATACTACCTATCATACAACTACTCAAACGATGTGACCATAAGGTATAACCTCGGAAGGTTATTCCCTATATACTATGGTCACCTAATGTGTTTGGTCGGATCCTAATGATCGACCAAACGGGTCGGGTTCGAAAGTATAAGCGATTGTTTAGATCGCTTACCTTACGACCCTATATAAGCACTAAAGTAAAAGTGACGAGCTAAGCATGTTAAAACATGCTTAACTAAGTTTAGAAAACAGGTTTGGTATCAAAACAAACGGTTTTGATACCTAAGAGTAGTTTGGTTACAAAATACTCAAGAATACGCATTCTGGCCGAAACTACGACTCGTCACTGAGCCTTGATAACGTGGTAATCAATAGGTATAGTCACTAGGGACTATAACCATCGTGATTACGCTCACGTTATGAAGTTCAAACGAACTTCGCATTGACCATAAACTGGTCAACGTAGAAAGTCAAACAAAGTTTGACTTTTAACGCTAAAAGAATAAAAGAACGAAGGAACACTTACAAAGGGTCCCCGAAAGGTTTGATTTCCAAATATTTCTCAGGTATGAAGCGTTTTTACACCTCAACTTAGAGAATTTTTCAGAAATTAAGTGGGTTTTGAGTTGTGATGGGTTGGGTATTTATAGGATTTGGACCACCGTTAGGATCGTTTCTTGAAAACCGTGATCGAATCTCATCCGTACACTTGTTGGAATGTTATGGAACCCAAATTGGCCCCCCACCATCAGAGATCAACATGTGGAATTGAGATTGGGAGTGGGTAACAGCTGTAAACAGCTGGCTGGAAGTTTCTGAGGTTCTGGAGATCCCTTACGGACCGTAAGGGTGATGGCTTACGGTCCGTAAGCCATTAACTTTGGCAGAATTACAGTTTCAGTCCCTGCACCTTGTTTCATTGCGTAACGGCGCTTCTAACACCCGTCAATCCCAATTTCAAGCTCCACAATGATGTTAAGACATAGGGAACATGAAATATGCTTGAAAACATCTCGGATGTCGGTTCGTTTGGCCGTACGGTTGCGATGTTCGCTTAATTACGACGGAATGCGCATAAGCGCGAAAAACGATCCAAATTGCGTGACGAATGGATTTTTCTTATGCCAAACACTAAAATAAAATATTTTAGTGCTTACATAAATTTTTGGATGTCCGGATGTATTCAGAACGTAAGTTATGCGCGAAAATGCAAACTTGTGCACTTTTTGACGCTTTTAGTCCCTGAATGACCCAAAAGTTTATTTTAGCACACCGAACCCCTCAAAGCCTATTTCTAAGCTATGTAAAGGATATTTATGGTATGTTTAACTTATGGTCATGTTCCAGAATGTCTGTTACAGTTCAAATTGGCATACTTTCGTAGTTTGTCAAATTTAGTCCCTGTAGGCGAATTAACTTGTTTTTGCCATACCAAAGCCTTCAAAACTTATTTCTAAGTTATGTAAAGGTTATTTAAGGTATGTTAAGTATATGTTGATGTTCCGGAGTATTTTTCGCATTAAACTGATTGCGTTTACGCACCAGTTTGCGTATAACTCTCCAGAAAGTGATATAGAGTTTGAAATTGAACAAAAGTCAAAACATGAAAAATGTAAAACATAACCAAACAAACATTGGGATCAAATAACTTTGTTTTATTGATAATTGAACTGTTCACAATGATTACAAGCACAGATGTTACAGTCTCCCCTACTTGTGGAAATTTCGTCCCGAAATTTATTTAGATGAAACTCGTGGGAATAGATGTGGGTACTTCGCCTTCATTTGATCTTCGCGTTCCCAAGTAAACTCAGGTCCACGTTTAGATTCCCAGCGAACTTTGAGCAATGGAATGCGCTTACGTTTGAGCCACTTGACTTCACGTTCCATGATTTCCACTCGCTTCTCAACAAATTTCAGTGTTTTATCAACACGAATTTCGTCAAGTGGTATGTGGAGGTTCTCATCAGCTAAACACTTCTTAAGATTGGACACGTGAAAGGTTGGATGAACATTTCCAAGTTCAGGAGGTAACTCAAGTCTGTAGGCTACCTTACCGATTCTTTCAACGATCTTGAATGGTCCAACGTATCTAGATGCAAGTTTTCCTTTCTTTCCAAATCTGATCACACCTTTCCAAGGTGAGACCTTAAGTAATACTCGATCACCGACTTGAAAATCCAAGGGCTTGCATTTTGGGTCCGCGTAACTCTTTTGACGGCTTCTAGCTGTCTGAAGGTTATCACGAACTTTCTTAATCTTATCAGTTGTCTCTAAAATGAGGGCAGGTCCAGTAAGCTGAGCCTCACCGATCTCATTCCAGCAGACTGGTGAACGACATTTTCGACCATAGAGAGCCTCGAAAGGAGCCATGTTGATGCTGGAGTGATAACTGTTATTGTAGGAGAATTCAATCAACGGAAGATGTGAATCCCAACTACCACCAAAATCGATCACACAAGCTCTAAGCATATCCTCCAGAGTCTGGATTGTTCTTTCAGATTGACCATCCGTTTGCGGATGATAAGCTGTGCTTAGATTAAGTTGGGTCCCCATAGCAGATTGCATGGTTCTCCAAAAATGAGAAGTGAAGCGAGCATCTCTGTCAGAAATGATGTTCAAAGGAACACCATGTCGAGCTACAATTTCATCCACATAGATTTTAGCAAGTTTGTCAGCAGAAAAATCCTCACGGATTGGCAAGAAACGCGCTGACTTAGTAAGACAATCAACAACTACCCAGATGGCATCATGACCTTTCTTTGTGCGCGGAAGTTTAGTAATGAGATCCATAGTAATGTTTTCCCATTTCCAAACTGGGATCTCTGGTTGCTCCAATAAACCAGAAGGACGCTGATGTTCAGCCTTAACCTTAAGACAAGTAAGGCATTTTGATACATATAAGGCAATGTCTTTCTTCATACCAGGCCACCAATAATGAGTACGAAGATCCTTATACATCTTATCTGAGCCAGGATGAATAGAATAACGAGACTTATGGGCTTCATCCATAAGCAAGGTGCGAAGGTTATCTTGGCTTGGGACCCACAAACGGTCCATGAAGTAGTACGATCCATTGTCCTTCAGTTCCAGATCAGGGGTTATGTGATAGGGAAATTCCTTATCCATCAAACCTTGTGAAACACAAGTGTGTTGAGCCTGAGAAATGCGGGCTTGGATATCGGATCGAGCTTGAATATCAGATTGAACACGAACACAATGAAGCTTAGTACGTTCCTTACGACTCAATGCATCGGCTACGACATTTGCCTTACCAGGATGGTAGCGAATTTCGCAGTCATAGTCGTTTAGAAGCTCACCCAACGTCGTTACCTCATGTTGAGTTCTTTCTGATTGAAGATATGCTGAAGACTTTTGTGGTCCGTGAAAACCACACATTTTGTTCCGTACAAATAGTGTCTCCAGATCTTAAGAGCGAAGACAACTGCACCCAACTCAAGATCATGAGTGGTGTAGTTTTTCTCATGTATCTTCAACTGCCTCGATGCATATGCTATGACTTTGTTCCTTTGCATCAGAACACAGCCAAGTCCCAATTTAGATGCATCGCAATAAACGACGAAATCATCATTGCCCTCAGGCAAAGTCAGAACAGGCGCGTCACAAAGCTTCTGCTTCAGGTTTTGAAAAGCTTCGTCTTGTTTGAATCCCCAATCAAAGGGCTTGTTCTTCTGAGTTAGAGCAGTTAGAGGAACTGCAATCTTTGAGAAGTTCTCAATGAAGCGGCGATAATAACCCGCTAGTCCAAGAAAAGAACGAACTTCAGTAGGAGTAGAAGGTGTATCCCAATCCTTAATCGCACTGATCTTGGAGGGATCTACATGAATACCTTGTTCGTTGACAATATGTCCTAAAAATTGAACTTCTTTAAGCCAAAATTCGCACTTGGAGAATTTGGCGAAAAGTTGCTCTTTCTTTAGGAGTTCCAGAGTAAGACGAAGATGTTGCTCATGATCAGCTCGCGTCTTAGAGTATATCAAGATGTCATCAATAAAAACAATGACGAACTGATCCAAATAAGGCTTGCAGACCCTGTTCATTAAGTCCATGAAAACAGCAGGAGCATTAGTCAAACCGAATGGCATGACTGTGAACTCATAATGCCCATAACGAGTGCGGAACGCTGTCTTGGGAATGTCTTCTTCATGCACCCGAAGTTGATGATATCCAGATCGCAGATCAATCTTCGAAAAATAAGAAGCACCTTGTAACTGATCAAAGAGATCATCGATGCGAGGTAGGGGATATCGATTCTTGATGGTAAGCTTGTTAAGCTCACGATAATCGATACACATCCTAAAAGATCCATCCTTCTTCTTGACAAAAAGAACGTGAGCACCCCAAGGTGAAAAGCTAGGATGGATAAAACCTTTGTCAGAGAGTTCCTGAAGCTGCTTAGACAACTCTTGCATCTCAGACGGTGCAAGACGATATGGAGCTCTGGCAATGGGATTTGCACCAGGTACGAGATCAATACGGAACTCGACTTGGCGTGCTGGGGGTAGACCAGGTAACTCTTCCGGGAATACTTCAGAATAATCCCGAACAACAGAAATATCTTGAATAGACTTACCCTTACCTGCTACAACATGTGCCAAAAAGGCCACATAGTTCTTTCGCAGATACTTCCGAGCTTTAAAACAAGACATGAGTTTGAGACCACCAGCAGGTTTCTCACCACGAACCTGTAGGATCTCGCCTATCGAAAGTGGCACACGAACGATCTTCTCGAAACAAACTACCTCTGCGTGATGCTTGGCTAACCAATCCATACCCACTATAATGTCAAAGCTTCCAAGTTGCATAGGCGTGAGGTCAATAGGAAAAAGATGGTCGTTAAGGTTCAACTGGCAGTTGCGAAGAACAGAATCAAGAACAATGGGTTCACCACTAGCAACTTCTACTGTCAAAGGTTTACATAGTTTCGTTCTAGACACGCGAAGTAATGGCTCAAAAGATAATGACACAAAACTCTTATCGGCACCCGAATCAAAAAGAACAGATGCAGGCTGTTTATTAATAAAGAACGTACCGTTCACCACTTCATTGTCTGCTTGTGCCTCTTGCGCATTCATATTGAAGACTCGACCTCGAGCCTGAGCCTGATTCTGATTTGGATTAGCATTCACCAATCTTGGACACTGATTACGGTAGTGGGTCAGATCCCCACAGTTGTAACAAGAACCTGGAGGGTAGTGTGGTCGTGCAGCTTGACCCTGTTGCTGAGCAGGAGGCTGAGCAACTCGTTGAGCCGGGTTCTGAACTGCCTGATCCTGAGCAAAACGATAAACACCAGCAAGATGACCTGACTTCCCACAGTTAGTACAGAAACGGCACGGAAATTGCGGCTGATGGTGACTGTTGCATCTATTGCACAAAGGTGCATTTCCTGCATAAGGTTTCTTCGCTGGAGGCTGTGCGGGTTGGTTGGGAGCTGCCTGGTTAGCTTGGGCAGTGACAGCAAAATTTTGGGAAGCCTTACGCTTCCTTGACCCCCTTGAGGAACCAGAATCCTTTCCCTTCTTGTTTTGACCTTTCTTGCTATCTTCTTTGTCAGACGACTGCTTCTTACCTTTGTCACCCTTTTTATGCAGCTTTCCTTTTCGAACCTGCGACTCAGTCAATGTCGCTGCTAACTCGATCGCCTGACGGAGTGTGGTAGGGTTACTACCAGTAATGATGTCTTGCACTGAGTCGGGTAGGCCGTCGATGTACCTTTCAATAGCCTTCTCGAGTGGGGTAACCATGGTTGGGCAAAGCAGACTCAACTCCTCAAACCTATCAGTATACGCCCGATGTTCGCCACTATCTTGTTTCAAATCATCAAACTCTCTCTCCAAAGCTCGCTGTTCATGACGATGACAGAACTCCCTCATCATAAGGGCCCTAAGTTCAGCCCAAGTCTGCGCTAGAGCAACTTCTGCACCACGATCTCTCATAACCCCGTTCCACCACGTAAGAGCCCTCTTCTTAAACACACTCGAAAAAAACTTGACATTGCGATTGTCAGGACACTGAACGTGATGGAAAGTATTCTCAATGCTCTCGAACCATTGAAGAAGCCCAGTCGCTCCCTCAGAACCACTAAACTTGAGTGGTTTAGCCGAGTTAAAATTCTTGAAATTGCATGGAGCATTGTTGTTGTTGTTGGCTTGGTTCCATTGAGCAAAGAGGTTTGGGAATGCAGCAGCCATTTGCTGCGCAATGATTTCTGCCAGTTCGGCAGTCGCTATCTGGTTTTCGCGTCGAGGAGGCATTCTAAAAGAGGAAAACATGAAAGGAAACGAGTGAGATGATTGAATGAAGAGAATGAGATGAAACAAAATCAACAAAAGCAAAGATGGTAGTCATTCGTCCGCATCACAAAGCAAACAAACGACACATAGTGACTAATCAAAGTAAATGGGTAAAAAATAATGTATCGCGAAGACATGCTCGCCTATAAGTGAACACTCACCCCAAGAGTTCCCAGGTAAGAGTGACTGGTCCGATTATGTGGATTTGTACGAACACTCTAGCCTTAGACAGAAAACCCAGGGTACAGGCATTCACTCTTCCAGTTTGCACGTGTTCACACTATTAAAAACCCAAAACTTTGACGAGATTTTGAAAATTCAAAGGGGTTCAAAACCTTACAACAGAGGGTTCAAAACCTTGTAATAAATCATTTAAAAACAGATGATTGATTTTCAAAAATCGTTTCGGAAAATTGGGTTCTTGTTTTGATAATCACCTAAGGATAGGTGAAGTGCATGTTTTAAGATCAAAACACGAGATAACTTGTGTTAGGGTACTAGAAAGGTTATAGTCTAGGTCAAAGTATTACTAATAACCTAATTCCCTATAACCATTGGCTCTGATACCAACTCTTCTGTCACACCCCGACCACGTAAAACATCAAATCGTGGCGGAAACGTCGGGGAGTGTTGTAACAGAATTATTGTTTCACAACCATGGCATACAAAGTTATATTTTATTTATCAAACAAGAGTGTTACATTGTCTTGAAACAGGAAATAAAGAGTTCAGAACATAATTAAACTAGTTCTATCTTTATTTTAAGTCTCTAAGGCACAGGTCCGCCCTAGTGTCACGATCATCATCCTAAGCAACAGCGCCTGAAAACACATGTGAAAATAGGTACGTCAGCATAAAAATGCCTGTGAGATACATAGGTTTTGTGAAAATAGGATTCATGACTTGGGTTTTTAGAAGAAAGGTTTAATAAAAATTAGTCATGAATCTTGTTAAGTGTTTTCTTTTATAAATCATATGAAAACTCGATAAGAAATCCGATTATATAAAAGAAAGGTGTATGGTTAATGAAATAACCCAGTAAAATGAGTTGTATAAAACAATGTCTTGAAAAATATGTTATTTGTGTAAAATGTAATATGTCTATATTGAAATGATTTAAATAACGCTACGATATATAATATTATACAAACACTTATATATAGGAAGTACCAGCGGCGTATCCACCATGTTTGTATCATATTACAGACGCCTCGTTACTCAAATCATTTACCCAAACCAACCACCAATGTAAATTGTTCATGTATAAATCAATCGTCAAGTGTTATTGTGTAAACCATATCAAAATGTCCATGTCTAATGTAAATCACCAAATGTGTATATCAATGTCAAAATGTTTATGTTTAATGTAAATCATATAATGTGTATCCAAAAATATCATGTATGGCATTTGAAATATATCAACTAAACCATATGTAAGATGCACAAAAACAGGGTATTGAATTAAACATAGTTTAAGTTAAAGTTATGTTTTGTGGAACAAATGCATGCTATACTGATACAAACATCTATGCGGTATTGTGAAAATGCATACATCCAAGCCTTGTGACTGTGGTGATAGACCTTTAAACAAATTAAAGGTTTATCTGTGTTATGTTTATCGAATTCGGTCATTCCTTCCACCCAAACAAACCTAGGGTTCAGGAATGGGAGTTGTCAAGTCCTATGGTACCATTACCTACTAACGAGCGGCGTAGCTAATGTTAATGAATGTATATTGTCCCATTTAAACAACCCAAATGTCATACCAAAATGTAAGCATGTGATGAATAACAAATGTACTAAGTATGCAACAAATGGACATACATAGCATGTGATGTGATGTAATGTAAAACAATGTACTAAGTATGCACACAATGGACATACATAGCATAAAATGTAATGTAAAACGATGTACTAAGTATGCACACAATGGACATACATAGCATAAACACAATGAAATCATGTACTGTAAGTGTACTATTGAACATAACAAGCATATGATATGAAAACATGAAAAGCACAAAAGTAACAAGTAGGCACATGTGTTTCACCCCAAAATAATTTGGAAAACAGTAAAAGAGGGGTCTATGTACTCACTTGAGAGTGCTTAGTAGTCCTTGAGTAACAACCAAACAATGCTAGAGATCACGGATATCAAACGGCACCTAATATAGGTAACTATGTTAATATACCGGACCTAAATCGGAGGATTGGATAGAATGAGGGTTCGTAAACCAAACGAGTATGGAGACTCGTGTAATATGGTTTAACAAAGCCTACATACTAAAATGAAACCTAACCTAAGTGCTTATGACCCATTACGACCCGTTTAGGTAGCTTATGCTACTTTAACGCGTCATTCGTGTAAAACGCGTTCGGACTGCCTAACTAGTCCTATGACGAGTAAAATATGCCTTAACATGTCTAATATTGTTACCAAATCAGTTTAGATGTTAAAAGTTATGTTACATATGCTTAAAATGAATTTTGGCATCAAAAGGGCATTTTGGTAATTTACCTAAGGCATATATACTACCTATCATACAACTACTCAAACGATGTGACCATAAGGTATAACCTCGGAAGGTTATTCCCTATATACTATGGTTACCTAATGTGTTTGGTTGGATCCTAATGATCGACCAAATGGGTCGGGTTCGAAAGTATAAGCGATTGTTTAGATCGCTTACCTTACGACCCTATATAAGCACTAAACTAAAAGTGACGAGCTAAGCATGTTAAAACATGCTTAACTAAGTTTAGAAAACAGGTTTGGTATCAAAACAAACGGTTTTGATACCTAAGAGTAGTTTGGTTACAAAATACTCAAGAATACGCATTCTGGCCGAAACTACGACTCGTCACTGAGCCTTGATAACGTGGTAATCAGTAGGTATAGTCACTAGGGACTATAACCATCGTGATTACGCTCACGTTATGAAGTTCAAACGAACTTCGCATTGACCATAAACTGGTCAACGCAGAAAGTCAAACAAAGTTTGACTTTTAACTCTAAAAGAATAAAAGAACGAAGGAATACTTACAAAGGGTCCCCGAAAGGTTTGATTTCCAAATATTTCTCAGGTATGAAGCGTTTTTACACCTCAACTTAGAGAAGTTTTCAGAAATTAAGTGGGTTTTGAGTTGTGATGGGTTGGGTATTTATAGGATTTGGACCACCGTTAGGATCGGTTCTTGAAAACCGTGATCGAATCTCATCCGTACACTTGTTGGAATGTTATGGAACCCAAATTGGCCCCCCACCATCAGAGATCAACATGTGGAATTGAGATTGGGAGTGGGTAACAGCTGTAAACAGCTGGCTGGAAGTTTCTGAGGTTCTGGAGATCCCTTACGGACCGTAAGGGTGATGGCTTACGGTCCGTAAGCCATTAACTTTGGCAGAATTACAGTTTCAGTCCCTGCACCTTGTTTCGTTGCGTAACGGCACTTCTAACACCCGTCAATCCCAATTTCAAGCTCCACAATGATGTTAAGACATAGGGAACATGAAATATGCTTGAAAACATCTCGGATGTCGGTTCGTTTGGCCGTACGGTTGCGATGTTCGCTTAATTACGACGGAATGCGCATAAGCGCGAAAAACGATCCAAATTGCGTGACGAATGGATTTTTCTTATGCCAAACACTAAAATAAAATATTTTAGTGCTTACATAAATTTTTGGATGTCCGGATGTATTCAGAACGTAAGTTATGCGCGAAAATGCAAACTTGTGCACTTTTTGACGCTTTTAGTCCCTGAATGACCCAAAAGTTTATTTTAGCACACCGAACCCCTCAAAGCCTATTTCTAAGCTACGTAAAGGATATTTATGGTATGTTTAACTTATGGTCATGTTCCGGAATGTCTGTTACAGTTCAAATTGGCATACTTTCACAGTTTGTCAAATTTAGTCCCTGTAGGCGAATTAACTTGTTTTTGCCATACCAAAGCCTTCAAAACTTATTTCTAAGTTATGTAAAGGTTATTTACGGTATGTTAAGTATATGTTGATGTTCCGGAGTATTTGTCGCATTAAACTGATTGCGTTTACGCACCAGTTTGCGTATAACTCTCCAGAAAGTGATATAGAGTTTGAAATTGAACAAAAGTCAAAACATGAAAAATGTAAAACATAACCAAACAAACATTGGGATCAAATAACTTTGTTTTATTGATAATTGAACTGTTCACAATGATTACAAGCACAGATGTTACAAGTTTGAACCGGGTGTGAGCCTTGTTCAAAATCATTGTTTACAACCAATTGTTTAAGTTTTACAATCGTAGTTAAAAATCGTTTTCATAATTATTAACAGATCGTCAATTCATTCCAACATCTTTTCAATCAACATACAAACAAATAATTAAAATAACAAGCTTCATAAGTAAAATCAATAATCAACCGAGTCTTTACACGAACCATAAGCTCTTCATGGTTTGACACACTGACTGCCACTAACTATTTGTTTGAGGTAATTAGGACACTCTAAATCTATCTTTGACCAGACCATGACACTCTGATCACCCACGCGCTCTCTCAATCTGTCAACCACTATTTCTTGTAGATCTGTTCTTGTAGTCGAAATTGCAGGTTTTTGTGTTGTGTTGAAATTGTGGAATAGGTAAAGGAAGAACTAAGAAACTAGAGATGAATTGAAGCAGAAGTACTTGATTTTCGGTGGCATTATTGATATTACAGGTTTCTGTAATCTAAAGTGCAGGTTTGTACTCGGTTTCCAGGGGAGGGGGTGGCTGGTTTTTGTACTCCAGATTTGTTTCTTATGTTCCAAATTGTAGGTTTGTACTCGATTTCCGGGGGAGGGGTGGCTGGTTTCTAGTGACGTTGTTGACGAGAGAGAGAGAGAGAGAGAAATAGGCGATGGTGATGGTGATGGTGGCCGGCGAGATGGACATGAATGGTGAGGGTTACTTTCGCTTTTAACTTGCGTTTATTGAGTTTTTTTTAACTGAATACACAACTGTATTCCAACATAAACTTTATTGGAAACGGAATTGTATTCAAATTTGATATCGTGAACTATATACCAGTGTTGTAACGAATCGAAGTAATACTGACCAAAAACGAATTTCCATCGCATCACGCATGGGAATCCCACTAGTATTTTTTTAATTTTCATCTAAAAATTAGATATATTAAACACAATAAAAAATAAATATTAAACAAAATAAATTATTACATGAAAAACATAATACAAAAACTAAATATAATATATGAATTCATCCTAAAAATATATTCATGCTGAAAGATAAAATAATGTTGATATGATGATTGATATTATTTAGTGCTGCCGGTGTAATAATCGACCTAGCATATCAAAACCCAAACATAACACGTGAGGAACAATCATTTCTCTGTAAACCGACTTGTTTATTTCTTTTTGGAAGCACAACATGACCTCACATATGAATGTTGAATAAAATATCATATGAAAATGATTTACGTCCACATGTTTTGTTTTGTTCTTGTATATAGAGATGTGTAATAATCGAATAGTTAATTAAAATCAAATAAAAAATCAATGAAATCGAACTGAAATTAATCAAAACCGAATTAATAGAAAGTCGGCTATCGGTTATTTTTTGTACCATCAGTTAACCACCGAAATTAACCGAACCAAACTGAACCATTTATATTTTCATATATTTCTAGTTTTATACTTTGATTTTATGTATTTTATGTTTTATACCTTCATTTCATGTATTTATGCATCCATTTCATGTATTTATACATTCATTTCGTATATTTATATCTTTGTTTCATTTATTTATACATCTATTTCATGTTTTTATACCTACATTACATGTATTTTTAAGCAAAAAATTTTAGCCCTTGTTTGATTTGATTATTAACCGAAATTAATCGAACCGAAAGGAAAACCGACAAATTAACCGTGTTAAACGACCCGATTAACCGATGATTTTGGTTATAGTTGCGGTTAATGCTAATAACCGAACCGTGGATACCCTACTTGTATGTACTCCTTTATAGCATTGTAATGTTACTAAAATTAAGCTTGCTATATAAGTTGATAACTAAAAAGTAAAAAGATTATAAACGTGAATGAAAAACTTACTGAAAGTAGGTGGTCACCAATAGATCGGTTTGGTTATGAGTTAAAGCCAAACCTTGAAGTGATGTTTGGTTTATACGATTTTTATAACCAATGGGTTTTCTGTGCGGTTAATTTATTTATTGGATAACATGGTTCGGTTAATTTGGTTAATCATCGGTTAAATTTCGGCTTCGAAGGTAGGTGGTTTAAAACTAATTTCAACTATGTCTTGGGTCGAATAGAGTATTAGCAATATTTATAGCGTTGGTTCGATTTTTATACATTTATAACTATATCCAAATCGTATATATATGCCAGCTACTAAAAATCATATCGGAATTATCGGTTTCTCAGTTGGTTTGGTTATTTGTTTTTTCTACCCACCCCTAGTAAAAGTTTCATGCACTCCATAATATATTGAGGGTAACCGCAAGTAAAAAAGAAAACAAAAATGCCCAGTATGCTTATTAGAGAAAGTTGAAAGTTGAAATGTTCAAACTATCACAAACTTATCTCCATAAGCTTAACATGCGACACTTCATCTTGATTAAGTGAGTCTTACTCCGATTTTTGAAATGATTGAAGCAACTAAAGAGGAACGCACGCTTATTTGAAACAAGAAACAAGCGTTGCATTAGAACACTATACAAAGATATGATTTACAACTTATTTAGAGGTTGTTACCAGGCTAGCAAACTCAACGACCATAAGGTCTATTTGTATCAACGGTCTAGATCTTCAGTTTAGAACTTTCAAGTATGCACAAAATTCTAGAAACTTTAACGAAGACATAACACATTTCCACTTAGATTTCTGGATTTTTCTTCATAAATCTCTATTCCTTAAAACCTGTGCCGAGCACTCACGAATTATGGCACATTTTGATGTATATTTTAGGTTGTTCGGAGGAAATAAACACTAATGTAGAAGATTTCCTTAAAGCTACCTATACGAAGATCAAGATCTGAAGAAACACAGAACTAATTAGGCGATAATCAGTTTGGTTTATGTTCCTTGCATAGTGATTAATCTTCTTATATTTTCCTGAGCTCCTTAATGACCGTGGTTAACTGCAAAACAGAAACACCGTTACTCGTTAAGAGGGGAATGTGGGGGTTTCCCTCTTAACCGGGCTCCGGCGTGAGAATAAGCGACTGGGCTTAGGAGATAATTAAGTATTAAGTGAGAGTAGAGAGAATGGAATGTTTAACCTGTGGAGTGAAGGTCTCTATTTATAGCCGGAGAGGTGTAAGAGGGTGTGGGCTGATGGGCCTTGGGCCGGAAGGCGACAACATGGAGGATATGCTCCTTGTCTCACTGGTGTCGACCGTTAGTGGCTTCTAGGAGCTTTGTGGAGCTGGCGCAACGTGATTGGAGCCACGTGTCACTGTTGTCGGCCTGGACGCTCTTCTGCCATCAGCAGGTAAGTGGAGATCGTGGGGCAGTTGTCTCTGCCCTATGATTGGTGCCACATAGGCGTCCTTGAGTATTTCTTGTCTCCTGCATGTCAGACGATCGTGGAGCACGATTGCGCAGGAACAGAAGGACCCTGATTGGCTCTTTTATTCTGCCACTTGTACGTTGTGTACTATCTGGAAAGGTCTCGCGCCGTAGTCAGGCACGATTCTTGCTGAGCACGTTATTACCATGCGCGCGGCATGGGATTTCAGATGTCCCTTTTAGAATGCTAAGTGTCGTTAACTGGAGTTGATTCTTTTGTGGACCTCGCGCCGCGCTGCACAGGTGTGCTGTATCCCGCGCGAGGTTGGCGATCAAGAAAATTGCTGATTAAGGAGTATGGTCCCGCGCGGCCTCGTAGGGAGTTGCGCGGCTTTTTGGGACCATACCCCTTCAAGTCCCCCCAGTCCAGTGCTGCACCATGCGCAAGGCAAGTGGTTGGAGCTCTGGACTTAAGAAAATAAAGTAGTGATGATTTTGGCTTTGGTAGACGGCGCGCGTGTAAGTAGTTAGTTATACCGGCGCGGCTGCCAGACTTGTTGTCGGCTTTTATATGAAGTTTCTAATAATTTTGGGCGGGAAAAACCTCGAAGTTTGAATTTTCTGACAGGTTGGTGAAAAAGTCGTGGTTGGTGACGCTTGAGTTGACCCCTGACGGTTGTCATCAACTTGTCGCTGACGGTTCAGGTTCTCGTCAGGAGGGTGAGGCCCACGCGCGCGTGGTAACCGTCACTCCGGGAAACGCGCCCTACGTGGCGCTTTCTGGTTGGCCTTGCTTGCGGCGGTTTCGGCACGGTTACCGATCGCATTAAATGCGATCAGTATATATATCCGAAGAGAGGTGAGGCTCATCACTTTCTCTCCTACTATTCTTCTATTTCCTCTCAAGTCTTCTCCGAATCTTCAAGTTTTTGAAGAACGTTGTAGCAGATCATCAAGTTTTTGAAGAACACTCAAAACCTTTTGTTTTATTTATCAATGGCTGAAGAACAACACGAAGATAATCCCGGAGAAGAGGGTCCTGTACCTGTTCTCCGATGGGATCTAGGGCTGTTTGAACAATTATCACGAAGTTTCCGGTTCCCACCGGAGTGGGATGCCCGGTATCCCGGCCAGAACCAGACGGCCGCTGATGCACCACCGGGGTATATCACTCTGTTTGAAGACTTCTTTCATCAGGGTAATTTCCGGTTGCCGACGACAAACTTTATGGCACACATTTTGCAATATTATGGGTTTCATATCTCTCAGATGAGCCCACCCGGGATGGTCCGTGTCAGACACTTCGAGTTCTTGTGTTGGGCTCACGGCATTGAACCGACGGTTGATAAATTCCGGGTTTTCTACACACTTCAGAGAAACATGGGTTTCTATTCCTTCGCTAGTCGAGGCGCGGCGAAGAAGATATTGTTAAATCCACCCAAGAGTTTCCATGACTGGAAACCAAAGTTTTTCTGTATCCGGGAAGAGGTGGTTCCAGTACCCATGACGTTTCGCGCCTGGACTGAACCAATCGAGAAGGAAGACTTGGCGATCCCCAAGACTGAGGGTTGGTACCGGGAACTTACCGCCACCCCAAACCGAGTGTTTGGGGAGAATGTCTTGGTTGCGGCGCGGATGAGCGATCAGTGGCAGCCGGAAAGCAAGGAGGTTCCTGTCTTGATGCTTGGTGACCGAGGTTAGGAATTCTTATTTTTAATTACCTTTGGGGGCTTGCGCTTTTCCTTATTGTATGATTTATCTTGTAGAGGAGCGGCTGTATCAAGCTGCCTTCGCCGCTTTCGGCGGTAGGATGGGTGTACGCCCGCTTCAAGACGGAGAACAATATTGGTATGACCAAATAAGGGATAACTTCATGTATCCTGTTGCTGATGCGTTCGCCTCTCCGCCTACTGCAACTGAAGGTGCGCATATACCTAAACCTGGTCCTCTGCGCTCCGTGACTTCTGCTGGGAAAGAGGTTGTCTATCTTTCCAGCGGGGAGTCTGTAGGATCTTCGAACGGGGAGTTAAGTTCGTGGTCTAACATCTTTGCAGGTGTGTTGCGCGACCTGGGTATCGATCCTGAAGAGAAGAAGAAGAAACCCCCAAAGAAGAAGAAGACGGGTGAGCCCGAAGTGACGAGCAAGAAGGGCGGGAGTAGCCGCGCAGCTGCTGGTAAAGGTAGTCTTCGTCTTCGTCAAAGTGACTTAAAAGATTATGTGATAATTAGTGACTCATTAGAGGGTTTGTCGCGCGTAGGCGAAGGTAAAGGCGGAGCAGGTCGCTCAAAAGATGAAGGTGGCGCGGGTTCTCGCAACCCAGATGCTGGCGCTACTCCTTCTACTGTTGAGCATGCTGAAGAGGAAGAAGAGGAGGAAGAAGAAGGAGCTGCTGGAAAGTTGGTCAGCAGAAAAAGGACCAGGAGCGGGGCGACTGCTGGGGTGACTGTGGCGTCGAAGGCTGGAGGAGCTCTGGTGCTTGGTAAACAGAGCAATTTACGCTCACTCTATCAGTTCTCTCCTGGTAACGTTTTTTAGCTCTCTTTTTTTTTGTGTGTGTGGCTTTCCTTGTCTTGACCCTTTGATTTATGCAGAGGGTAAGAAGAAGACCCCTGAGAAGGGTGTTGTTTTTACGGAGCCAGAGGCAAAAAGGCCTAAGATTATCATCAAATCTTCCGAGACTGCTGGGGCTGAACATGACAAGGGCAAACATGTTGCTGAGGTCGATAAGGCAAGAGTTGCCGAAGAGAAGAAGAGGGTTGATGAGGAGCGTAGGAAGAGAGTTGATGAAGACAGGAGGAAAGAAGCTGAGGCGAAGAAGAAGGCTGAGGAAGACCAGCGTCAGGCTGAAGAGGCGCGCAAGAACAAGGCTGCTGAAGAAAAGAGGAAGAAGGCAGAGCGGGAAAAGAAGAAAGCCGATGATGAGAAGAAAAAGGCTGAGCAGGAGAGAAGAGCTGCTGAGAAGGCTCTTGCTGATGCTGAGAAGGAGAGGGGGAAAGAGAGAACCCTGGAGCAGGAGAAGGAGAAATCTGCTGCTGAAAGGCCTGTTGGTATTTCTATTACCAAAGGCGTGGGCTCGGGTTCATCTGCTGGTCGAGGTGGTGCGAAAGCTGTCGCGCCGCCGCGCTCTCCAATAGGTCCCCGGGATACAGTGGGGGATATCTATTACAAGTCTTATACTGAAGAGAGTCGCGGTGACGCTCCGCACAATCCGCCTTGGGGTTTGAAGCAGAAGGATACTTTTCTCGAGTTCGCGCCCTGCCATGACTGGCTGGTGAATTCGATTCCTCCTGGGGAGATGGATCGTCAACGGGCGCGGACTCACAGCGGGCTCTATCATGCCTACGTTGTTGGTGAAGCCAATACCCGCGCTGCTAACCAAGAAATTGTCCGGGAGTGGCGAACCATGGTTAGGGAGAGGGATGATTGGGAGAAGTATAAAGATCGCATTTCGAGGCGTGCTACTGACTTGGAGAAGTCTAGAGCTGCGTTTGATGAGCAGAAGGCGAGGTTCGAGGCCGACCGAAAGTCTGAAGAGTGGGGGCGCGAGGCCCTGAAAAATAAGCTTCATACTGCTGAAGAGCAACTGGCTAAGGAGAAAGCCGAGTTCAAGCGCATTTGCGCGAAGGATAACGAGCGCGCGGCTGCGGATCGTAACAAGATTGTCAACCTTGAAGCCAAGGTAGTTGAGTTGACCGGCAAGGTCGAGGATGCGCAAGCTGCACAGGTTGCTAGGGAGCAGGTTGAGGTTTGTGCAACTTATACCTTTTCTCTGTACTTTATTTTATAAAATAGCCTAAGTCTCTTTGTTCTTTTTAGGTTGAGTTGGCTGAGGTGAAGGGTCAGCTGTCTGTTAAGGACAAGGACTTGCAAGCCAAGGATGTCGAGATCGCTGAGCTCAAACGTCGCCTGGAGGGGCAGGTTGATAAATGCGAATCCTTGGAAATCGACCTCGAAGCTGAGAAGGTGAAGGCTGCGACTGCTGAGGAGGCCAAGCAGCGTGCTGAGGAAGCGCGTAATGTTAGCACTTCTGCCCTTAATGTAGCACAAACGAATTATGCTGAGGCTCAAGGCATTGTTGACACTCTCGTCTCTGAGGCCGAGTGGATGCGCGGCCGTGGAGTAGTGCTGGTATGCTTATCCTTTTTTCCTTCCAAACTATATCGTTAGAAGTTGTTTTTTATGCGCGAACGCTGCTGTAGATTGCCAACTCTATTCTCAATGCTGGAGAGCTGGATCGTGCTGTTGCTGCTTTGACCGATGCTGTGCGCGCTGTTGGTCACCGAGGAGGGTACCTAGAATGCGCACAACACATTGAAGAAGCGCTTGGACAGGAGTTTGACGTCAGTCATTGTTCGGTTACTGACCAGGCTAGTGCCGAGCTGACACGCGCTGAACATGCTTATGACCACTTATCACTGCCTGTGATGGATTTAGTTGCCAAGGCTTTGGAACATGATGATTGGTGCCAGCGCCTTAAGGGCATTCTTGATCCACCTATAACGGTTGAGTTATCAGATGAGGAGGCAGCTGGGAATGATGGCGATGATGAAGGCGATGGCGGCGACAAGCATGATGGTGATGATGTTTGAGATTGTTTCGAGTAGGTAGGTTTTGTATGGCTTTGTGCCTTGTGAATTTCTGTAAGTTTTTTATGTAACTTCTTGCGCAGTCACGCCTTTTAATGGATGACGTTGTCTTTTTATGACTGTTGCGCGGTTGCGCCTTTTAAATAGTGTGTTTGCTTACTTTCCCGTTACAATTATTGCACTGTTGTTAGAAACTTTGGTTAAATTAGCGAGAATAAATGTAAGCATGGCTCTTGTGTGAGTAACTGCCCGGTCTCGCGCTATGTTCGCGGAGGACCTTGGAGGCATGGCTGGAGTGTTTTCTTGCTAATCAGAAGTTTTAACATGCATTTGTAACGAAAGAAGTCAGTCGTGATAAAAGAGCATGTCGTATGCTTTCTTTGATTAAGTAGGCGCTTAGGCCAAGATACATTGCTTGTGTAGCCAACATAAAAGTAAAGGCACGTGGCCGTCATTAGTGAGTAAAGGCGCAGGGCCTACATAGTCATATATAGCATTTGCGCAGTTGTTGCGCATTCCACGTGCGCGGGATGATGTGTCCATCCAGGGTGCGCAACTTGTAAGCCCCTTTCCCTAGCACTTCGTGCACCAAGTATGGGCCTTCCCATTTAGGTGCTAACTTTCCTGGGCGTTCGGCGTTTGAGGCTTCGTTATCACGAAAGACATATTCCCCTGGAGTGAAGGTACAGATGCGGACTCGCGCGTTGTAGTACCTCTCCAGTTGTGTTTTGTACTTGGCTTCTTTGATGCGCGCGATTTCGCGCCTTTCTTCTAGCAAGTCCAAGTCAAGGCGACGCTCTGCCTCGTTGTCGATTGCGTTGACTGCTGTCAAACGCGGAGAGGGCAGGCCAACTTCCGCCGGGATAACCGCTTCTAAGCCATAGACTAGGCTAAAAGGGGTTTCGCCGGTACTCGTTTTTGGCATGGTTCGGTGAGCCCATAGGATACTTGGGAGCTCATCTACCCAGCCTCTTCGCTTAGTGCCCAGTCGGGCCTTAATCCCTTCGACGATACACTTGTTTACACTTTCAACCTGCCCGTTGCCTTGCGGGTGCGCAACGGAGGAGAAAGTGTGTTCGATTTTCATCTCTTTCATCTAGTTCTTGAGGTCATCGGATGCAAAGTTAGTGCCATTGTCTGTTACTATCTTGAGTGGGAGGCCAAACCTACAGATGATGTGTTCCCAAATGAACTTGCGCACCATCATTGCTGTAGTTGAAGCAAGGGCTTTGGCCTCCACCCACTTTGTGAAGTAATCGACGGCTACTATTATGAACTTGACGGCGCCGGGGGCGTCTGGGAAGGGTCCTACCATATCGATTCCCCACTGCTGAAAAGGCCAAGCAGTTGATACGGGGATTAGATCGTTCTTGGGGCGCAGGGTTTTGGGTGAGTGCCGCTGACAGGAGTCGCACTTGCGCAGCTCCTTCAGGGCATCAACGTGCATCCCTGGCCAGTAATACCCGGCGTTCATGATCTTCGCGACAACCATGCGTGGTCCCGCGTGGATGCCGCAAATTCCTTCATGGATCTCCCTTATCAGATAGTTCGCGTCTTGAGGGTCCACACAGCGCAGGTGTGGTCCCAAGAAGGACTTTCGGTACAAGATACCGCCATTCATTTCGTACTGCAGAGCTTTGTTCTGAATTTTTCTTGCCTCTGCCTTATTCTCTGGGAGTATTCCTTCTTTCAAGTACTGAATGATAGGGGTCATCCAGGATGGCTGCCCCAGCTCGATCACATTGACTTGTCGCAACAAAACTGACGGGTTCTTGAGTACTTCAATCCTTACATCTTTGGCAAGATGTTGAAAAGATGTTGAGGCGAGCTTGCTCAAGGCGTCGGCTGGTTTGTTTTCGGAGCGGTTGATGTGGATGACTTTGTGAGACTTGAATTGTTGAAGCAACTCTTTTGCTTGTTCCAGATATAGGGCCATGACTTCACCCTTTGCATCGTATATACCGTTTACTTGGCTGGCTATCAAGAGTGAATCAACATGTGCTTGTAGATTTTTAGCTCCCATTTTGATGGCGAGGCGCAAGCCTGCCAGAAACGCTTCGTACTCCGCCTCGTTGTTTGTGTTTTTAAAATCCAACCTGATGGCGTAAGTAAATTCATGGTTTTCGGGGCTTACGAGGCGCAATCCAGCTCCCGCGCCATCTTCGTTTGAAGCCCCATCAGTGTAAAGCATCCAAGTCTCGTTTGTCGTGTCTTTCACTGGAGTTTCAACAAGCTCACAATCCTTGATTTTCTCAGCTGGGACTTCTGTGATGAAGTCCGCTAGAACTTGACCCTTGATGGCTGGGCGCGGTCGGTATAGAATGTTGTGGCCTCCCAACTCGATTGCCCATTTGGCGAGTCTTCCTGATGTTTCTGGTTTCTGAAGTATCGTGCCGATATGGAAATTGGTAAGTACGGTGATCACATGCCCTGTAAAATATCTGCGCAGTCTTCGGGAAGCATGTAGCAGCGCAAGAACCAATTTTTCCATTGTGGAATATCTCGTTTCTGGGTCAGTGAGTACCCTGCTGACATAATAAATCGGAGTTTGAACTCCATTTCTTTCCACTAATAACACCGACCCTACTGCCTTATCGGAAGAGGATAAGTACAGTACGAGTGGCTCTTTTTCAAACGGCGCGGTCAGGGTTGGAAGCTCGATCAGACATGCTTTCATTTGCTGGAAAGCCTTTTCTGCGTCGGGTGTCCATTTGAACTCTTGCTTCTTGACACAATTGCGCAGTGTGCTGATAAAAGGGTACGACTTCGCGGCGTGATTTGACAAAAAGCGGTTAAGCGCGGCTAAGCGGCCGGCCAACCGTTGCATTTCTTTGATTGTTCGAGGCGATGGCATTCGTTCTATTGCCTGAACTTTATCTGGATTCACCTTGAAGCCGCCGTTAGTGACTATGAAGCCTAGAAACTTCCCCTCTTCCATGCCAAAAGAACATTTGGCTGGATTCAACTTCATGTTTACGCTGCGCAATGAATTGAACGTTTTCTCGACGTCCTTCAACATCTGGTCCTCTTCGGGACTCTTGACCACTAGATCATCGATGTAAACTTCAATATGCTTTCCGATGTCACCTGCGAAGGTCTTGTCCATCAACCGCTGGTATGTGGCGCCAGCGTTTTTTAGGCCGAAAGGCATCTTAGTATAGCAAAAAATCCCCAGATCCGTGCGAAAAGCTGTCTTGTCTTCATCCTCAAGCTTCATTTGGACTTGATGGTACCCCTTGTAGCAATCTAAGAAGCACTTCCATCTGTATGGTGCGAGAGAGTCTATCTTTTTGTCGATCTCAGGCAAAGAATAGCAATCCTTAGGGCATGCCTTGTTGAGATCGGTGTAGTCGACGCACATTCGCCATCCGCCGCTAGACTTCTCTACCATTACGGGGTTCGCAACCCAACTTTGATAACGTACCTCTCGCAGGATGCCGGCTTTAAGTAACTCGCAAACTTGCTCATTCATTGCTTTCGTCTTGTCTGCCCCTAGGCTGCGCCTTCTTTGGACTTTCGGCTCAACCGAGGGGTAGGTGTTTAAACAGTGCTCTGTGATGTCGCGCGGGACTCCGGTCATGTCGGCCGGGGTCCAGGCGAAAATATCCATGTTCTTGAATAGGAGCTGCTTAAGGCGAGTTCTGATATTTGGTGAGATAGCGTGACCTATCGTCACCGTTTGCTCCGGATATTTGCGATTTAAAACCCATTTTTCAGGCTCGGTTGCTGAAACCTTCGCCGCTTTTGTTGGGCGCATCTCTTCAGTTGACATCACTTCTTTCTTTGCATAAACGATTGCCACCCCCGTCTTGGTTGGGAAACCGATCGCTGAGTGGGGGGTGGAAGTAATCATATTCAGCTCCCCTTGCGTCTCTCTCCCGATCAATACGTCATGTCTTGACTTAACGGGCATCACCATGAAGTTTACGTTTGTTGTCCTCGAATGCTTCCCGTCAGAGAGTGTGACGGGGAAGCTAATTTGGCCTAACGGGAAGACCATTTCATTACAGAACCCAGACAGTGGGTAGTCAACTGGTTCGAGTCTCGCTTTGTCTTCCTCGTCGAACTGGTTAAAGCATTGCTCATAGATGATGTCTGCTGTACTCCCCGGGTCAATGAAGACGTATTCAGTTTCATAATGGCCGATGATACCGGTGATGACGATGGGTCGCGTGGCTCGGGGACCCCCGCGCACCACCGGGAAAATAACTTGTTGTTCTTGCCATGAAGGCTCGTAGGGTCTCTTGCCTTTTTCTCTCGCGCTAAACCTTGGTCCATTGACCATGTGTGTTTCCAGGCGTCGAACCTTCTTGTGATTTCCTTCATCGTGGCGATGGAGCTGTCGCGTTTCTTTGCGCACGTTCTTCACTAAGTGGCTCAGCTTTCCACTCTTTAGTGCCCTCTCGATCTCTTGTCGCAAGCTGTAGCAATCATCTGTTAAGTGGCCTGTGTCCTTGTGGAAATCACAATACAGACTGGGATCTTGTCCCTTTTTGTTCGTCATAGGCCTGGGAGTCTTAAAATCATGGTTCTCCGTCATTAGCACCTCTTTTGGTGTTTTTATGAGCGGAGTCCAATGCTTTTCACGATTATCGTCTCGGACTGCCTTTCTATAACCGATGCGGTCAATGGTATCACGCGCGTCTTCCTTATAGCGGGATCGTTCTTCGTACCGGGGTCGTTCATTATAACCGCTGGAGTGGTTGGCTTTCCACCCAGGGTTTTTGCCTTTGTTGCGCCTGTTGTCATCGCGCGGGTGACCCCCTTTGGAAAATCTATCTTCAGAACGATAGTTGTTGTTTCGTGCGAGTGACTCTTCCGTCTGCGCGACTATCTTCGCGGCTTCCATGAGTTTATCCCACTCCTTTGGCATTCCATCTTTCCCAGTGATGGTTCTGATCAGGCTATCACAGCGGATGGCTTTTTTGAAATGGCAGCGCATGAGTTGCTCACTCACGCCCCCTATCTCCAAACATTCTTTGTTAAAGCGCGTAATGAAATCTTCCAGACCCTCATTATCTCTACGCCAGATATCTTCAACTTCCGCTGTGTCGCGCTGATATCGCCTTTGTTGGCTGAAGTGACTCAAAAACTGAGTTCTGAAATCAACCCATGATTTTATCTTTCCCGGAGGAAGGCTGTCGAACCAGGCGCGAGCAGCCCCCGTTAATGTTTGGATAAACAAATGGCACCACATGGGCATGTTCCAACCTCCCATGCAGCCCACGCTAGTAAACACTCTGACGTGATCATCTGGATCAGTCAATCCGTTAAACTTTCCGACAGTCGGAGGTAATTTCTCTCTCTTGAGCGGCGCGAGTGCTATCTTTGGGATGAACTTTGAATGCTCTATAGCTTCCTCTGGTCGATAGGCGAGGCGAAAGTCACGCTCTGCCTCTTCGGTATACCCAACGTGCTGCCTTGGTTTATAGTACTCATGATTTCTTTGCAAACGATTGAAAACCGAAGATTCGTCATCGTTCTCCCAGGTTGGATCATTCGGGTCAGTTTCTTCCCACTCGTCGTTTATGTTGCGCGGCGTGAGCCGGCTATGAACTGGGCCTCTTCGGGAATTTGACGGTTCGTCATAGTAGCTTTCTGTCTCCCCCCGCGTATCGCGCGTGTCCTGCACGCTTAGTCTTCGGGTAGGGGGAGGTCTGTTGGCTCTTCCTTGGATATTTTGCGGTGGTTGCATCGGGCGCGGCCCGTGACTTGGGCCGGTTGGTGTAACCAAGGAAGGTTCTGCCGTTAGAACTGCTTGCTGCGCGCTCAAGGATTGATATGCCGCGTTAATGGTGGCGAGTTGCTTGGCGTACCATGAGGCTGGGGTTTCTCCCTCTGGTAGCCCCAATAGCGCTGAGATATTCTGAGGTGGAGCTGGGTTCGATGGTCCAGCACCGTTGTTTCCCGGGGTAGTTTGATTGATGCGGGTGAAGCTCCCGCGAGGACCCCCGGTGTTGGCCATCTCGATCTCGCCAATTTCTTCAACGTTTTGGTGTTGGATGTTTTGATTATCCACCCCAAACGCTGCGTTAGGGTCTGCTCCGAGACCAACAAATTCGGGAATGATTCCTTGACCAGCCATGATCGAAGGAAGAAAAGCAATGAAAACTCAGAAAATAAGAAGATGAAAATGGTTTGTAGAAAAAATCGGTGGGCGCCAATGAAGAAACACAGAACTAATTAGGCGATAATCAGTTTGGTTTATGTTCCTTGCATAGTGATTAATCTTCTTATATTTTCCTGAGCTCCTTAATGACCGTGGTTAACTGCAAAACAGAAACACCGTTACTCGTTAAGAGGGGAATGTGGGGGTTTCCCTCTTAACCGGGCTCCGGCGTGAGAATAAGCGACTGGGCTTAGGAGATAATTAAGTATTAAGTGAGAGTAGAGAGAATGGAATGTTTAACCTGTGGAGTGAAGATCTCTATTTATAGCCGGAGAGGTGTAAGAGGGTGTGGGCTGATGGGCCTTGGGCCGGAAGGCGACAACATGGAGGATATGCTCCTTGTCTCACTGGTGTCGACCGTTAGTGGCTTCTAGGAGCTTTGTGGAGCTGGCGCAACGTGATTGGAGCCACGTGTCACTGTTGTCGGCCTGGACGCTCTTCTGCCATCAGCAGGTAAGTGGAGATCGTGGGGCAGTTGTCTCTGCCCTATGATTGGTGCCACATAGGCGTCCTTGAGTACTTCTTGTCTCCTGCATGTCAGACGATCGTGGAGCACGATTGCGCAGGAACAGAAGGACCCTGATTGGCTCTTTTATTCTGCCACTTGTACGTTGTGTACTATCTGGAAAGGTCTCGCGCCGTAGTCAGGCACGATTCTTGCTGAGCACGTTATTACCATGCGCGTGGCATGGGATTTCAGATGTCCCTTTTAGAATGCTAAGTGTCGTTAACTGGAGTTGATTCTTTTGTGGACCTCGCGCCACGCTGCACAGGTGTGCTGTATCCCGCGCGAGGTTGGCGATCAAGAAAATTGCTGATTAAGGAGTATGGTCCCGCGCGGCCTCGTAGGGAGTTGCGCGGCTTTTTGGGACCATACCCCTTCAAGATCACTCTCAGATTACATTGTCCAAACATGAGAAAATCATGATCATTCTATTCGAATTATATCATCGAAACACAACTATAAACAAATGTTATGAACATTTATTGCTTGTAGACATCATATTAACAAATGATACACCTATATATTGAGTAACTTGTAGACATCATATTAACAAATGATACACTTATATATTAACATTGGTTGAAAATATTGCATGTATCCCCTTTTTTCTTTATGTATTCTTCTACGCATCGGCTTTAATGTGTTTGGTTCAATGTTTTTCTAAACTTAACCTTTCAAAATTTCACGATTAATTGGAGTATTAAAGCGAAAGATTATTAAAAGAAAAGATTTTATGGCGCATTTTGATTGAGGTATGCTTGATGAAAGAAGAAAGAGAGATAAATAGAGTTGTTGAAGAGTCCAACTCGCCCATTCATTTGGAATTTTCAATACGATGGAGCCAGTTTGGCAAGCTAAGACTTTGACATGAAAACACACCCAATAGATTTTATTTTGGTCGGTATTTATTTTTATTTACTATATTATTTAATTTAATATGAAATGTCTACATTTTAATTTTACTTGGTTACTTTGCTATATTTTTCTTGTTTGGCAACATCTGAATGGTTAAGTACTGAACCAGTAAGAGGTCTGAACCATTAAGTGTTAAACCAGTAAGATGTCTGAACCATTAAGAGCATGTATAATGCTTAACCGTTCAGAGGTAAATGTCTACCAAATTCAGATTAGAGGCCTTGACCATTCAGACTCTAAATAATGCTTAATCATTCAGAGGCAAATGTCTGAACCATTCAGACATCTGTTCGTGAAACAAATAGTCTGAACCATTAAGTGCTGAAGCAGTAAGAGATCTGAACTATTAAGAGCATCATTAAAAGGTAAACAAACACCCTCATACTTTACCTTACTTAAATTAGAGTATATTTTATTTAGAGTTAATTGCCAAAATCATCCCTGAGGTTTGGGCAGGTTTGCCATTTTCGTCCAAAATGACACTTTTGTACCAAATTACCCCCAACATTTGTAATTTTTTGACATTTTCATCCAAACCACTAACTTAGTTTATTTTTTTCTGTTAAATTGAGGATATTTGGATAAAACTGGCAAATATAAAACCACATGGACGATTTTGGCAATTTACTCAAATTCTTTTAAATTTCTTTTATTTAATTAATTTTGTTACATATATAATAAAAAAGAATATACATGCAATTTTTATATGAAAAAAATAATAGATTCGTCACATAATTTTTATAAATTTTCATCCAACCACTAACTAAGTTAATTTTTCTATTAAGGCGAAGGATGTTTATAAACTAAGACATAAATTAATTTCTAATTTTTTATATAGACCAGTTTTATAAAAATAAAATCTACTTAAACCTCTAAAATTTATAAAACTAAAATGCTGGTGACCTTATTGAAAAATGTCAAATAAAAAAATCTTATCATATGTATTATGTACCAAGTTTATAATTCATCTTCTACTCTTTTAAATTCGCTCATAAGGAAAAACAGAAGTCAGCCCCCCCCCCCCCCCCCTTATCAAACAACGTATCATTACCAAACCTTAAAATTACCCACCAAATTGTAATTATAATGCTATGAACCAAAAGTTTCTTTACTTAAGCCACTCAGAATAAGTATTAGTTAGTTACCATCATAATCTTAATTATAAATGTTTTATTTCTACCAACATATTTCTTAGGTGCTCAATACATTTAAAAAATATGTAACGTTTTACAATTTTTTTTATCTCTACAACTGATAAATACTAAAAGTTGTAATCGATTGTTATTTGTTGCACACCAATGACGTTTTCTCTTTATAAAACTGATTTATATAAAGAAGTTGTAAATTAATTTCTGTCTTAATTTATAAAATTTAAAACATCCTTCACCTTAACAGAAAAAATAAACTGAGTTAGTGATTTGGATGAAAATTTATAAAAATTATGTGACAAAACTATTAATTTTTTTTTCTCTAAAAACTCCATGTATATTCTTTTTTGTTATATATGTAACAAAAATAAGTAAATAAAAGAAATTAAAAAGGGTTTGAGTAAATTGCCAAAATCATCCATGGGGTTTTATATTTGTCAGTTTCATTCAAATATCCTCAACTTAACAGAAAAAATAAACTAAGTTAGTGGTTTGGATGAAAATGGCAAAAAGTTACAAACGTTGGGGCCAATTTGGTACAAAAGTGTCATTTTGGATGAAAATGGCAAACGTGCCCAAACCTCGGGGACGATTTTGGCAATTAACTCTTTTATTTATGTATAGTTTACCTTACTTAATTTAGAGTGTCTTTAATATATTTATTTGTTATTTTTCTTAAGTTTCTTTATGTTTCATTTTAAATATCTATATGAATATGAAACATTTTTTATGCCGTAATGTGTATCTATATTATAATACATATAAGGAGAACAAAAAAGTAATTTTTAAGTGTTTAAAATTTTAAGTAACTATAACTTTTATAGCATATTCTAAAAAAAAACTTTTAAATATATTGTTGCCTTTTAAATCAATTTCGTCCATGATTTTCAAAAGATCATAACTTTTTATATGTTAATATTTTTTAGAAAAAAATTACACCATACACATGATCATTTTATTCTCTTTATATTAAGTACGGTATTGCTATATCTTTTTTAATTTAAAAATATTAATATGTTACGTGTTTAATAATGTATGTATTCTTCATCACATAACACATGCACCCTACTAGTTTTTTTTTAATATATTGTGTTTAACATGTCTAAACCAAAAAAATGGTATTAAAGTTTTGATCATTCTTACTAGGTCATTCTTGTGATTATAATAAATCAATTAGTTAAACATATTAATATACTAATTTAAGTTCTCGTATGTTACACCGATTGTATAAAGAAAATACTTCTTACAAATCTATTAATAATTGTCATGTTTTGAGCGATGAGCTTGAGGAAACTTCACCAAGGGTACTTTTTGCTAATAAAGAAAGCGTGGAAATCGTCTTGTGGGACCGTTGCTTCCACGTTTTGGAGTTGACCAGTCCGAATATAACAGATTTACTTGCTCAATTTTCAATATTAAATGAATTTTTATAACTTTGAATGATGTTTTAAGGGGCAACAACCTATAAAAGCTTGCTCGAGTACATCCTCCATTATCTTGGCAAGTAGTATTTGAAAATGTCAAAATAATCTAAATACCATTATGTTTGACTTCAGTAGTCAAACTGTACCTATTTTAGTTTATAATAGACACATTGACTTTTTAAGACATCATATGTCACACTCTCAAATTTCACATGCGGAGTATTACCGCGAGGCATGCGGCTGACTGAATCATGCCACCAATCATATTGAACATACAAGATAAATTTAAGCAAAACGAACATTTAAAATACGATTAGTGACATCACTGTTAAGGTCTTAAAACAAAGTTAAAGTATTTAGCGGAAGAATTAAACACAAGGTCCAAAACCGTTTAAAACATAAGTCTAAGAGTCCATAACGGATTTCGAAATGACACCACACTCCTCCAGGCAAAAGCTCCAACGCTGTATCTACGGACCTGTAAGCATGCAGTAGTATGTCAACATAAAGTTGGTGAGTTCACGTTTTAAAAATAGAGTTGGTAGATGTGTGGGCGACGACAGATGGTTATGGTGAGAGGTGGTGGTGGATGATTGTGACACTTGTGCTCCGTAAACACACATGATGTAGGACACTATATTTTATCAAGAAACAATGTGTTTTGGTCTCAAAAATTTATTTATTTTGGTTTTACAATTTCACATTTTGATTCTAGTTCATTTACAAGCTTTAAATCGCTTTCTGGAAAGTTAAACGCGAACTGATGCGTAAACGTAATCAGTTTAATGCGGCAAACACACTGGAATAGTGACAAAGGCTTAACATACCTTAAATAACTTTTATATAACTTAGAAAAAGGTTTTGAAAGCTTTGGTGTGTCAAAAACAAGTTTATGCATACTCAGGGACTATTTGCGTCAAACTGCGAAAGTCTGCTGATTCACATAGTATCGAACATTCCGGAAATTGACCATAAGTTAAACATGCCCTAAATATCCTTTACATAGCTTAGAAATAGGCTTTGAGGTGTTTGGTGCGCAAAAATAAACTTATTTGATCAATAGGGACTAAAAGCGTCAAAAAGTGCATAAGTTTGCATTTTCGCGCATAACTTACGTTCTGAATATATCCGGACATCCAAAAATTTATGTAATCATTAAAATATTTTATTTTAGTGATTAGCATGATAAAATTTCATTCGTCGCTTAATTTGGATCGTTTTTGCGTTCGTTACGACTTCCGTCGTAATTACCCGAATAAAGCAACCGTACGGCCAAACGAACCGACATCCGTGATGTCTTTGAGCATATTTTAAGTTCCCTATAATTTAACATCATTTTAGAGCCTTGAAATGAGGTTAACGGAGTTTAAAAGTGCCAAAAAATCAAGTTTTACAAGTGCAGGGACCATTTTTGAAATTTCTGACAGATACATTGAACTTGGTCCATTTTTGAGGATTTGATGGTTTTAACCCAAGATTTTGCACTCTATGGGCTGGAATTTGGTGGTTTTAAGTATTCCCATGGTTTTGAAAACCATGTGCCCACATGTAAGGTCTAGATCAAGGCACGTTTTGCGAGGAACGATCCTAACGGTTCTCCAAAATCTATAAATACCCATGCTTTCATTCACTTCAACTCACACTTGATTCATTTTGCTCTAAGTTGAGGTTGAAACACTTCATACCTGTGAAAACTTGGATCAAACTTCCTAGCTTGGACCCTTTGTAAGCTTCTTTCATTCTTTTATGCGTTTTTAAGCGGGAAAGTCAAACAGTGTTTGACATTCTGCTTTGACCAGTCTTTGGTCAACACGAAGTTCGTTTGAACTTCGCAATGTGAGCGTAATCACGATGGTTATAGTCCCGTGTGACTATACCTACCGATTACCACGTTAATTAGGTGTAGTGACGAGTCATAGTTTCGGTCAAAATACGCGTCTATGCGTATTTTGCAACCAAACTATTTTTGGGTATCAAAACCGTTTGTTTTGATATCAAACTTGTTTTCTAACTTCGTTAAACATGTTTTAACATGTTTAACTCGTCACTTTTAGGAAAGTGCTTATATGGGGTCGTAGATAGGCGGTCTAAACAACCGCTTAGACTTTCGAACCCGACCCGTTTGGTCAATCATTAGGATCCGACCAAACATGTATTGTGACCATAGTTGTATAGGGAATAACCTTCCGAGGTTATACCTTATGGTCATTTCGTTTAGTTAGTTGTATGATAGGTAGTTTATATGCCTTAGGAAAATGACCAAAATGCCCTTTTTTCGCATAATTTCATTTTAAGCATATGTAACACATGTGTTAACATCTAAACTGATTATATAACATAATTAGATATGTTAAGGCATATAATACTTTTCATAGGACTAGTTAGGGGTCTCGAAAGCGCTTTTGCGCGAACGACGCGTTAAAGTGGCGTAAGCTACCTTAATGAGTCGTAATGGGTCGTTAGCACTTAGGATAGGTTCCGATTTAGAATGTAGGCTTTGTTAAGACATATCACATGAGTTCCAACACTCATTTGGTTTACAAGACCTCATTCTACCCGATCTTCCGATTTAGGTGTCGATTCCCTAACATAGTATCTGTTACCCTAGGAACCGCTTCAACACTTGAACTCTTGGCCTTTTGGGCTTTGTTATACCCTAGAACCAAGACTATACGCAACCCCAAGCGAGTACATAGTTCCCCTCTTTTTACCGTTTTCAAATGTTTTGGGGTGATTTATATGTGTAATCGATCTGTTTTCAAAATGTATGGCATATGTGTGTTCACTAAGTGCTTTTATGTGTATTATTCCGATTATGCAAATGTAATGATTTATCCTTAAGTGATCTACCTATCTTCATAGTTAGATTCATGTAGGATTTTTGAAGTACAGTCTTAAATCTTCCTATTTTTTTAGTGAGATTTTTAAGAACTACTTTACAACTCGATGGTTGGTTTTGTGTAGATTGTTGGTGATTTAGATAACGAAACTAGATAATACAATAAGCACATGGTGGATACGCCACTGGTAATTCCTATATATAAGTGTGCTTATTGTATTACCTTTCGTGGCGTTATCCCGAATCACCTTTAGGATTTAGGATTGTTTTGATTCAATGATTCAATATGACAAGAACCCAGGATCCCTGTAGTATCTATCTATATTCATAGTTAGACTTATATGGGATGTTTAGAGTACTAATATTGGAGTCCATGTTTGGATTCATTGTGTACTTTAATGCATGTTAGATTAGACAATGTGACAGAACCCGAATCCTTATAGCATCTATCTACCTTCATATGTTGATTCTTGTAGGATGTTTAAAGTACTGATATTGGAGTCCTTGATTGGATTCATTGTGTGCTTTAATGCGTGTTTACGAGTTGGTACAAGTTGACGATTTATGTGTTATGTGGTAGTTGTGATTTAGATAACGAAACAGGTATAATAAAATAAGAACATGGTGGATACGCCGCTGGTACTTCCTATATATAAGTGTTCTTATTTTATTATTCTTGTAGCGTTATCTGGATCACTTTAGGATTTTGTGTACTATTGTTTCAGTATTCGATTATCGAAATCCTTGTAGAATCTCCCATATCTTTATATGTTAGATTCTTAGAATGATATTTAAAGTATTATCATAGATCATTGATTTGATTTATATAATACTTATATAAGTTTTGATTTATTTCAAAACAGTTATTATTAATCCTTGATTGGATTCCTAATAACATATTAACAAGTTTTTGCGATGGTTTAATCGAGATTTCAATATAAGGCATAAAATGACTTGGTAAATATCATATTGCCATATACAAACCTATTTTGTCACGAGTTTTCACAATTAAGATTAATACCAAATGTTTTGCCATTTATTTGGCTAATAAAACCTATGTATTCGCTGGCATTTTTTTTGCTGACTGTTTTCGCATATGTTTTAGGTTTTCGACTGTTCAAGCATGCAACGCATAGGACTGCATACGGGCCTTAGACTTCTAAAAAGAACAATTACATGTATTCTTTGTTTGTAAAACGATGTTAATGATATTGAAACAATTTAGTACCAGTAGTTGTGAGCAATTTGTAACGTGACTCCCTGATATTTCCGCCGCGTGTTGTTATATTACGCGATTGGGGTGTTACAGATTGGTATCAGAGCACTGGTTATAAGGAATTAGGTTATTAGCATGCCTTAAACCTAGTCTATAACCTTCCTAGGACCCAAACATGAGTAGACTTAGGATTTCTTTCCTAATCCTCATCCTTATTCGTGCCACAACTACTCCATGATTTACGAATCATCTAACCTTAGATGATTTATCCTGAACCTTAGGCTTTATGCCTTGGGGTATTCCTCAAAATTTTTTCTCAAAACGTTTTCATTAAAATATTTTTCAAAATGTTTTCTCAAAACGTTTTTGTCAAAATATTTCGCAAACATGTTTTATCTCAAACGATTTGTATCAAAAGATTTCTTAAATGTTGTCTTCAAACGTTTTTCGTCGAAATCTTGGGTTTTAATAATGTGAACACATGCAATCTGGAAGGGTGGGTGCCTGTACCCCGAGTTTTCTGTCTAAGGTTAGAGTGTTCGTACAAATCCGCATTATCGGACCAGTCACTCTTACCTGGGAATTCTTAGGGTGAGTGTCCACTTATAGGCTAAAGCATGTCTTCATGAAGCATTATAAAAACCTATCCATCTTGACCCTACCGATCGATTTCTAAACGACCTTTGTAACCCTACTCATTCATGTTACCCTCGGTAATGTGTTTGCTCTTCATGACAATCGAAGCATCCTTCCTTTCCCAATACCAATTCATCATATTACCTTCGGTGATATGTTGATTCAATATAGTTGAAATGAATCTCATTTCATTTCACGGCTCTACGAGATCCTATTTTATTTTCAAAATACTACCTTTGTCTTTTAAAAAAAAAAATTCAAATTTTTTTACCATTTGGATGAGAATTTTCAAAATTTCAAACACAAAGTTTCTTTATTTTAAAATTTTAAAATTAAAAACATTTTTGTCTTAAAAGTAATAATTTTTTAATAGGTAAAGAATTTATGATACAAACCATTAACCCGGTTTGCATTCTCTCATCCAAAAATATTACAAAAGTTTATTTTCAAACAAATCTTGTTTCAAAACAAAAATCCACAACACCATATATTCTAAGTATAAGAACAAGACCAATGGACAAAATTTTACTAGATCAAAGTTTTCCCAATACAATAAATGTTACAAACTCATAACAATTGGATAAATCTAACTTTTGGTTTTCTCTATAGCTGTATTTTCGAAATGCCTCCTCGACTAGATGCACAACCTCAAACCAACGAAGAAATCGTAGCCCTTGTCACTCAGCAGATGGATGCTGTGCTTCCAAACGTGGTAACCCAGATTCATCAGATATACAACAACAATAACAACAACAATGCCCAGTGTAATTTCAAGACCTTTAATTCAGCCAAACCGCTAAAATTTTCTGGGTCTGAAGGAGCAACCGCACTCTTGCAATGGTTCGAAAGTATAGAAAGCACATTCCGCCATGTTCAGTGCCCCCAATGAGCGCAAGTTAGATTTCGCTTCGAGTGTCTTTCAAAGGAGAGCACTCACTTGGTAGAATGGTATTATGAGAGACCGAGGTGCCGATGTAGCAATGGAACTGACGTGGGAGGAATTTAAGGATCTTATGAAGAAAGAATTCTGCCCACGAAGCGAAATTAGGGCACTTGAAAATGAGTTCTATTATTTAAAACATGATAGTGGGGAAAACCGTGCCTACACTGACCGATTTGAACAGTTAAGCCTACTTTGCCCCACTATGGTCACACCTTTGGATCGGGCCATTGAGAAATACATCGATGGTTTACCTGACCCTGTCCAAGACATTGTCACTGGCAGCCAACCTGCAATGCTTAGGGAGGCTAAGGAATTAGCTGCTATCTTGACTGACTCTCAGGTTAGAAAAGGTAAGTTATTTCGACAAGGAGACAAGAAACAAGACAGTGAATCTGTTAACGAGAATTCGAGAAGATCAAAGGCCGAATCTTCTAAGAGTTCTAGGAAGCGCAAGGCTTCAAAGAATTTTGCAATTCCTGCACCTGCTCCACTGAACTCAGTACCCTTTAAGGGATTTTATCATGGGAAGCAACCTCGGTGCAATCATTGCAATTATCATCATGCGTCAAATTCCCCTTGTCGCCAGTGTACAATTTGTGGTTTATTTGGATATTTAGCTGTGACCTGTCGTATCCAGAACCGAGCAGCCCCTACTCAGACTCGCCCAAGAGCATGTTTCAATTGTGGTGACTTAAATCACTTCAAGAGAAACTGCCCCAAGCTTGCCAATGCTAATGGACGAGTGTTCAACATCAACGAGGCTCAAGCCAATGATCAAGCGCTTATAATCATTTGAACCTCTAAATTTCCTGTTTATTTTCAAGAACAATGTACATATTTTAACTATGTTTGCAATGACAATATAAATTTCAAGAAGTTTATCTTTATATTTGTTATTCAATTTTCAATTTCAAACTCTAATGTGATTGCACTATGTGTGATTTCAAATTTCATGCTAATTTTGAGGATTCCGTTCTTTAGGAACTAAATCTTATAATTTAGTATAATGTGATTGCACTCTGGTGCATTCGTACAAACTTGATAACACGATCAATACAAGTTAATACTGTTTTATGATCATAGCATTATATACATGATTTGTTTATCTAATATGTATAGCACATGATTATAAATTCAATTTGCTTCGTATGTTGATTTAACGTACTTAGTTTGTTAACTTAGCATACGTAGCACATGAATTGAGAACATTTTCTTGATATGCTTACATTATGATGATAATGTATGATTAGTATATGTTGCATTCTACCTGTTTGGTTAATATGAAACATATATATAAATATTCATACTAGAATAGAACACCTACTACTGAAATTGTTGTATGCAAAATAAGTAGTATTATCATTTCTAGTATGAAATACGATTTGATTTGACAGATATATTATTGTGACATTATTTAGTTGATTTAGATGATAGTTCGACCTTATTGTTTGTTTACCCTCGCTTAACAAGAGGAGCTATGTGGACCATGCGATGAAACGAGTAATTATGGGTGCACACTTAATTATGAGATTCGACGCATGAGAATCATAGTAAGCCTTGTTAAGTATGGTGGCATAAAATCTAGAGTGATTAAGGTAACGGGAGAAGTATGATGCGATAAGAACATGGTGGATACGCCGATGGTACTTCCTATATATAAGTGTTCTTATTGTGTTATTCTTCAGAACGTTGCTGAGATCATTTGGTGATTTTATGTTATCTTGGACCATTATGTGATTATGTGTTTTAGTGTTATTTGTGTGGTTATTTCCGATGGAAGACGACGAGTACATTCATTAACTCAAATCAAGCCGACCGGGAGTATATTATGGTGTTAAAGGTGACGATCTTGATGCCATAGGTATGTTGACCCGTCTCTTATGCATGAGATGCTCATGGTGCATTGGATGTACCTCGTGGGATGATAGAAACTGTGTGCGTGTAGGGCTTGAATGTACACCCCTTTGTTTGCTAGGAATTACACTAGGAGCTTAGTATAACATAGTGCCATACTTAAATGATTGTTGAACACTAGTCGACTACCACAAGTTTCAAAAGGTTGGATACCTTGAGATACTTTGAATATCCCAAATCACATTTTGAATTCCCTTCCAAATGATGCTCCGCATTTTTGGGATCTAGCAATCTGCTTATCCATTAGTTGTTTCAATTCCACTCTACGGTCTCCTTCGAACAAATTTCGGGACGAAATTTCCTGAAGTAGGGGAGACTATGACACTTGTGCTCCGTAAACACACACGATGTAGGACACTATCTTTTATCAAGAAACAATGTGTTTTGGTCTCAAAAATTTATTTATTTTGGTTTTACAATTTCACATTTTGATTCTAGTTCATTTACAAGCTTTAAATTGCTTTCTGGAAAGTTAAACGTGAACTGATGCGTAAACATAATCAGTTTAATGCGGAAAACACTCCGGAACAGTGACAAAGGCTTAACATACCTTAAATAACTTTTATATAACTTAGAAAAAGGTTTTGAAAGCTTTGGTGTGTCAAAAACAAGTTTATGCACACTCAGGGACTATTTGCGTCAAACTGCGAAAGTCTGCTGATTCACATAGTATCGAACATTCCGGAATTTGACAATAAGTTAAATATGACCTAAATATCCTTTACATAGCTTAGAAATAGGCTTTGAGGTGTTTGGTGCGCAAAAATAAACTTATTTGATCAATAGGGACTAAAAGCGTCAAAAAGTGCATAAGTTTGCATTTTCGCGCATAACTTACGTTCTGAATATATCCGGACATCCAAAAATTTATGTAATCATTAAAATATTTTATTTTAGTGATTAGCATGATAAAATTTCATTCGTCGCTTAAGCCTTGAATACCCGAATAACGCAACCGTACGGCCAAACGAACCGACATGCGTGATGTCTTTGAGCATATTTTAAGTTCCTTTATAATTTAACATCATTTTAGAGCCTTGAAATGAGGTTAACGGGGTTTAAAAGTGCCAAAAAAATCAAGTTTTACAAGTGCAGGGACCATTTTTGAAATTTCTGGCAGATACATTGAACTTGGTCCATTTTTGAGGATTTGATGGTTTTAACCCAAAGTTTTGCACTCTATGGGCTGGAATTTGATGGTTTTAAGTATTTCCATGGTTTCGAAAACCATGTGCCCACATGTAAGGTCTAGATCAAGGCACGTTTTGCGAGGAACGATCCTAACGGTTCTCCAAAATCTATAAATACCCATGCTTTCATTCACTTCAACTCACACTTGATTCATTTTGCTCTAAGTTGAGGTTTAAACACTTCATACCTGAGCAAACTTGGATCAAACTTCCTAGCTTGGACCCTTTGTAAGCTTCTTTCATTCTTTTATGCGTTTTTAAGCGGGAAAGTCAAACAGTGTTTAACATTCTGCTTTGACCAGTCTTTGGTCAACACGAAGTTCGTTTGAAATTTGCAACATGAGTGTAATCACGATGGTTATAGTCTCGTGTGACTATACCTACTGATTACCACGTTAATTAGGTGTAGTGACGAGTCATAGTTTCAGTCAAAATACGCGTCTATGCGTATTTTGCAACCAAACTATTTTTGGGTATCAAAACCGTTTGTTTTGATATAAAACTTGTTTTCTAACTTCGTTAAACATGTTTTAACATGTTTAACTCGTCACTTTTAGGATAGTGCTTATATAGGGTCGTAAGATAAGCGGTCTAAACAACCGCTTAGACTTTCGAACCCGACCCGTGTGGTCAATCATTAGGATCCAACCAGACATGTATTGTGACCATAGTTTTATAGGGAATAACCTTCCGAGGTTATACCTTATGGTCACTTCGTTTAGTTAGTTGTATGATAGGTAGTTTATATGCCTTAGGAAAATGACCAAAATGCCCTTTTTTCGCATAATTTCATTTTAAGCATATGTAACACATGTTTTAACATCTAAAATGATTATATAACATAATTAGATATGTTAAGGCATATAATACTTGTCATAGGACTAGTTAGGGGTCTTGAAAGCGCTTTTGCGCGAACGACGCGTTAAAGTGGCGTAAGCTACCTTAATGAGTCGTAATGGGTCGTAAGAACTTATGATAGGTTCCGATTTAGAATGTAGGCTTTGTTAGGCCATATCACATGAGTTCCAACACTCATTTGGTTTACAAGACCTCATTCAACCCGATCTTCCGATTTAGGTGTCGATTCCCTAACATAGTATCTGTTACCCTAGGAACCGATTCAACACTTGAACTCTTGGTCTTTTGAGATTTGTTATTCCCTTTGAACCGGGACTATACGCAACCCCAGGAGAGTACATAGTTCCCCTCTTTTTACCGTTTTCAAATGTTTTGGGGTGATTCATATGTGTAATCGATCTGTTTTCAAAATGTATGGCATATGTGTGTTCACTAAGTGCTTTTATGTGTATTATTCCGATTATGCAAATGTAATGTTTTATCCTTAAGTGATCTACCTATCTTCATAGTTAGATTCATGTAGGATATTTGAAGTACAGTCTTAAATCTTCCTATTTTTTTAGTGAGATTTTTAAGAACTACTTTACAACTCGATGGTTGGTTTTGTGTAGATTGTTGGTGATTTAGATAACGAAACTAGATAATACAATAAGCACATGGTGGATACGCCGCTGGTACTTCCTATATATTAGTGTGCTTATTGTATTACCTTTCGTGGCGTTATCCCGAATCACCTTTAGGATTTAGGATTGTTTTGATTCAATGATTCAATATGACAAGAACCCAGGATCCCTGTAGTATCTATCTATATTCATAGTTAGACTTATATGGGATGTTTAGAGTACTAATATTGGAGTCCATGTTTGGATTCATTGTGTACTTTAATGCATGTTAGATTAGACAATGTGACAGAACCCGAATCCTTATAGCATCTATCTACCTTCATATGTTGATTCTTGTAGGATGTTTAAAGTACTGATATTGGAGTCCTTGATTGGATTCATTGTGTGCTTTAATGCGTGTTTACGAGTTGGTACAAGTTGACGATTTATGTGTTATGTGGTAGTTGTGATTTAGATAACGAAACGGGTATAATAAAATAAGAACATGGTGGATACGCCGCTGGTACTTCCTATATATAAGTGTTCTTATTTTATTATTCTTGTAGCGTTATCTGGATCACTTTAGGATTTTGTGTACTATTGTTTCAGTATTCGATTATCGAAATCCTTGTAGAATCTCCCATATCTTTATATGTTAGATTCTTAGAAGGATATTTAAAGTATTATCATAGATCATTGATTTGATTTATATAATACTTATATAAGTTTTGATTTATTTCAAAACAGTTATTATTAATCCTTGATTGGATTCCTAATAACATATTAACAAATTTTTACGATGGTTTAATCGAGATTTCAATATAAGGCATAAAATGACTTGGTAAATATCATATTGCCATATACAAACCTATTTTGTCACGAGTTTTCACAATTAAGATTAATACCAAATGTTTTGCCATTTAATTGGCTAATAAAACCTATGTATTCGCCGACATTTTTTTTTTGCTGACTGTTTTCGCATATGTTTTAGGTTTTCGACTGTTCAAGCATGCAACGCATAGGACTGCATACGGGCCTTAGACTTCTAAAAAGAATAATTACATGTATTCTTTGTTTGTAAAACGATGTTAATGATATTGAAACAATTTAGTACCAGTAATTGTTAGCAATTTGTAACGTGACTCCCTAATATTTTCGCCGCGTGTTGTTATATTACGCGATTGGGGTGTTACAATGATGGTTGAGAAGCATGGCGGATGGTGTTGGTGGTAGATGTGTGGGCGACGACTTGAACAAATCCAGACACCCCCAATCCCACTCCAACCTCCAAACTTGAAATTTATTCGGATTTACAATTCCATCTTAGCGACAACCACAACAAAGACGTTGTCTCTGTTCTTCTCATCTTACTAACTCAGGTAGAGTTATGCCAATTGTATCATCTGTTCGATAATTTGATTCCTTGTTGCTATAATTATTGCCGGAAGATTTAATCAAATATGAATTTTATCAATCGAATTAGTGTTTTCTTATGTTGCAGTGCTCGATTTCAACTCAAGTTTGTTAGGTTTACGGATTATGATTGATTTCAATAGATTGAAGTAGATGATGGTGGTGTTGATGATGGGTTTTTAGAGAGAGAGAGAGTGTAAGGGTATCTGAGTTTTTAGAGAGAGAAATAATATTATGGGTGGGAAGGGAAGAATTGATTTTATAAATTTTATTAAAGGATTTATTTATATATTAAGATGTGAAAAGACAACAATACCTTTATATGTGGTCCACATGATCAGATTTAACAAAAAAATCTAACTGAGTTAGGGTTAAAAGACAAAACGTGCAACAAAATTTTCTATAAAGGGCAAAACCTGTCAAATCCATTGAAAAGGACACCGCCTAAAAAGGGTGTCAAGATAAAGGACAAAACATGTAGTTTTTCCTTAATTTTTTATCACTCTTAATGCTCTATATACTTAATACATATTGCATAGCTATTTTGTTTGATTTGTAGGTGTGTGAAATAAAGTGTAAATTAGGATAGTGGTTTGTACCCAATAACTTAATATGAGACATGTTTGGTTTAATTATAAAAGAGTAAATTACGATTTTGGCACATGTGTTATATCATTGTTACCCTTTTAGCACAAAAAGAAATCTTCTAACATCTAAGCCCTCAACGTCTTTTTTTCTAACATTTTTGGCCCCTAACACTAACCCCATCCATTTACTTCTAGGGGCCAAAAGGGTTAGAAAAAAAGACATGGGGGGGGGGGGGGGGCAAAAAGGTTAGAAAAAAGACGTTGGGGTCTCATATGTTAAAAGATTACTTTTTGGGCTAAAAAGGTAAAAATATATAAACACGGGGCCAAAATCGTAATTTACTCATTATAATTATAATTATATTATAATTATATTATATTATATTATAATACTATAAATAAGCAACATGTTTATGCTTAAGGTTGTTGTATTCTTGGCTTTGGGAGTTTTCTAAAAAAATTGAAATTTTCATTTCTAACTCTAAAGATTTCATCTTTGACAATTTGAGTCTAAATTTTCTATCTTAGTAATTTAACCCTTTGATTAATTTGATTTTTCACTGCTAATTCAAAAGTTTCCATCTTTTACAATTTAACCCTTTTGATTTTTTTTGCTTTTAACCCAAAGCTTTTTATCTTTTGCAATTTAATTCCAACACTTTTTACTTTCAATTTTGATCGCTTATACTTTTCATGTTTCGCAAATTTTCCGTTTAATGTTTCGTTCTAAATTTCCCGAGTTAACACACCGCAACGTGTGTGTGGGTTTCAACGTTTTTTCATCTACTTTTCCCGTTTGACAGGTCCACAACACGTCTATTTTTCCTGTTTCATAGGTCTATCGCAACGCGCGGGTCAGGAATCGACTTAGTTATTCTTTTCTATGTTTTACACACAGGCTCGCGATCAAGTAAGAAACATTTTCATTTCATCTAATATGATATAACTAATGAATCCCCCGCCGCATTGTGGCGGGTGATAATTCTAGTTATTATTGTTTTCTAAAATTATTTACCTTTGAATCTTTACAATGTTTTCTTTTAACAAATAATTACCTCATATGAGTGGGTCACATTAACGAGTCTGTTTATTTATCATTTTTATTATATTTCGACATATGATCACTTATATTAGTTTGTTTATTTATCATTTTCATTATATTTCCAGGGTGGAGATACAATAGGAAGTTAATTTGGCTAGGAAGGCTAGGAAGTGATCTTGACCATCCATTTAGTTAATCAAGGGCTAAGATTAAATCAGGGAAATTGAAAGGAATAAAAGAGGCGCGTGAGTTTGTTCAAGGGCATTCTAGTCAATCCAAGCCAATAGTTTCTCTCTCCTCCAATTCCCTCCCATTTTTTAAACGTTAATAACTCTTTCATACGACATTATTTTTTTATAAAAACTGCACCAAAAAAACGAGCGTTTTTTTATCTTTAAAACGAGTATACTATTGCTATATTTAAAAAAAAATTTAAACCCAGTTGTGTAAAACGCAATAGAAAAACCACCAGTTACGTAAAACGCAATGAAAAAAAAAACCTAAAAAATGACATTTTTCTAAAACGCAATGCACAAAAAACACAAAGAAATGACTTATTTGTAAAATGCAATGGCCAGAAAACACAAAGAAATCTCTTTTTCTAAAACGCAATGGACTGAAAACACATAAAAAGTGTTTTACCTAAAACGCAATGCACAAAAAACACAAAGAAATGTCTTATTTGTAAAATGCAATGGCCAGAAAACACAAAGAAATGTTTTATTTGTAAAACGCAATGGCCAGAAAACACTTAAAAATGTCTCATTTCTAAAACGCAATGACCTAAAAAAACAAAAGAAAGTGTTCTCTGTAAAACGCAATGGACTGAAAACACCTAAAATGTGTTTTACCTAAAACGCAATGAATAAAAACACTTCAAAAATGTGTTTTACCTAAAACGCAATGACTAAAGATACTTAAAAATGTGTTTTTTCTAAAACGCAATAGCCAGAAAACACATAAAACTCTCTTATTTCTAAAACGCAATGGACACATAAAACTGTTTCTGAACTGTTTGTGAATTGTCTGTGAACTGTCTGAATTGTCTACGAATTACTTTCTTCGAAATGAGCCAATTTCTGGAAAATTAATTTTTCAGATGCGTTTTTAGTACAGCAATTCAACCCCAGCCAGGGGCTCTGCCCCTTGGACCCCGCCAGGGGCTACCGCCCCTGGGACCCCGCTACCAGGGGCTGCCGCCCCCGGACCCCTGCCAAGATCGTAAAACGCAATGACTAAATAAAAACCCAGATTGTGAAAATGAAATTAAAGAATTTCTTACATGGATCGAAGCCGGTTTCTTCATCAATTGACGAAATTTGAAATGATTGAAACACTTATCAGCGATTGAATCGAACAAATCGAGTGATTATCTTCAAAATCGCCAGAAAAAACGAGATTTTGAATGAAATTAAACTGGGTTTTCTTCGAAAAAAGCTGAAGAACACGTTGATCGGGTGGTTGAATCATTGATTGATGACGAAAATCACACTATAATGTAGTGATTATTGAGATAGTAAGTGAAGAAAAGGTTGGAGATGGTGGGTTTTGAAGTAACTGGGGAGAAGAAGGAAGAAGAAATGATGAGATTGACTAAAATACCCTTTCTCTTTATTTTAAAATTTGCCACATGTCATAATCATATGGCTTCCTATCCTTCCTAGCCAAAATTAACTTCCTATTTGATATTTTCCCTATATTTCCACGTACTGTACCATCAAGTCATCAACATTGCCCCAATTTAATGTATACCAAAATTTTAGCTTAGGTTTTATTTTCTATTTTTATATATGTTTTACTATTTGGTATCTGCTTCCACGTGTTTGCTTAATATTGTGGCTTGCTTATTTAGATGTGTTAACAATTGTTTTTTTTTATCGTCGCTTCGACGTCAATTTTTTTTACGTGTGTTTTGTTTAGTTTCGACTTAGTTATTTTTTTGTTCTAAATTTGATGAGTAAACACCCCTCAACATGTATGTGTGGTTAAATGTTTTTACGCCTATTTTTTTGTTTGGTTTGAGTGTCCCATCGCAACGTGCTGGTTTTAAAAATTCGTTTTATAAATTTAATAAGAAGTCAAATTATATATCTCATACATAATTATCGTTATAAACATATAAAAATGATTAAAATAATTTTTTTTTGAATGATAAATAAACCAAGCTTGTACCTTTGTGGAGATTTTAAGATAAAGTTCGAAATAACACAAACTCGAAACAGTTCTATCATAATATAAACGAGTAAAACTCAATTTTTTCAACCCAAAGAACTTGTCAAACAGTTTACACTAATATATACAGTGTGGAGAGTTCAAATGAGAATAATTAAAAATTAAGAATAAAAAGAAATAAAGGATACAAAGGTAATTTGAACAAATCATTTAATAAGTCTATTATTTATTTTTGTTATTCAAATTAATGAACAATAATCATTTAATGAGTCTATCTTATAAAATAGTTGTGCACATTAAATAATAAAAACAATGTTGCACATGATTTTACATTTTCAACGTTTCCTACACCATTAAAACAATATTTTGATGTAGGATACAGAATATGTAGGACTCAAACACTTTTAAATAATTTTGCGACTCATAATAAAATACGTGTAGGACACATTTTTTTTTAAATAATTTTGTCACTTCTAATAAAATTTGTGTAGGAGTCAATACATTAATGATGGTGAAGGAGAGGAATTTATGGTTGCATTAATAATACTTGAGGAACTCTTTAAAATATTTATTAACATTCTACATCAAAATGTCTATATCACCCTTAGTAATTAAAGCATTAACTAAAAGTGGACAAAAATGATATATTGATTCACAACCATTGATCCAAAAAATATAGGGTTTAGATTAAATTTTTTTTCTTCTTTTAAGAAGATTCTCCTCAAATGAACCTCCCCTATATACAGTTAAATAAGTACTTGACATATTAAAAATGTATAACTCTAAATTAAAATACAACGTTAAAAAAACCATAAACCTAAAGATAAAGGAAAAAAAGTACAATTATTGTTCAAGTTATCATTTGATGAGTACATAAAAATATATCTATAATAGTGGTAACAAATTTGGTCCATCCACGTGTTGGTATATATGGACGGTAACAAGCTATGAATCTATGAGTTGTGCATGTCTAATCAACTTTGTTACATTAATCAGTGTTTCTTTTAAAGTTGAGTGGATGGAATTTTTTTTATTGTCATTTTCCGATAAGGTCTGGTCTATTCGCACACGGCCTTTGTCTTTTTGCACACTCAAAGCGCCCCGCTTTGGCCATAGCGGGGCGCTTTGGCCAAGGTCAACAGAGTCAGTCCTTGTCTGTTGACCTTGGCCAAAGCGCCCCGCTATGGCCAAAGTGGGGCGCTTTGAGTGTGCAAAAAGACAAAAAGCGTTGGCTGGAAGTTGTGTTGTTTTTTTTTTTTTGAAATAGGTGGGATGTGGGTTAGTTTGGTATTGTTTTTTGGAGGAAAAAATTGTATTTGAGTTTTATAATACGTTGTTTTATAATTACGTTTTTTTACGTCATTATTTTTATAGAACGTATATAATATAAGTGCGTCTTTATAAACTGTTAACCTAGTTTATTTTGTTAAATTAAACGAACACGTTAAATAAATTGTACAGAAAGCCATAAGAATTAAACGTAAACAATCCAAAACCAACGTGATGTAAATAGAAGATTAACTGCAATATATATATATATATATCAGTTTGTACATACAAAACAAAAAGGTACAACTGACTACATAATACATAACAAAACACTATACAAACAAACTAAGGTACTAATCCTCGTGCGGTGGGGACGGTGGGAGGGGAAGTGGAGGCAACCCAGCGAGCTCTCGTAGAGAAACGAGCGTCTCGATGATCCAGTCCTGGTGTGCGGCCTGGCGTCTGAGGCGCCGGTCGAAGTCCCGAGCCACCTCACGCGCTACCGGAGGCAGGTCAGCGTAAACGTGCTGCGGGTACTGTGGCGGCTCAGGAGCTGGCTGAACTGGTGGTACCGGGATCTCCTCGATATGCTCCTCCTAAGCCGGATCCTCTAATACAGGCTGAGCCTGAGGCTGAGCCTCAGCCTGAGGCTGGCCCGGGAACTCATCGAGTCCCAGAGCCTGTAGCTGAGCCTGCCGAGCGGCCGCCTGAACATCAGGAGGGGCTAACACTCCAGCCCTCACCTCAATAACAACCGGGATGACCTCCGGCATCACCTCCGGATGCCAAATCAGCCAGTGTGCACGAACCCGCGGAGCTGCCGGTGGTATGCTGTGGCAAAGTAATCTGCCAGGCAGGCTGCTAGATCGCAGGGCTGGCGGCGCAGTAGGCAGTATAGAAAGAAAAGGTCATTGAGGTTGACCTTCTCCCTGCTGGAACCCCGCGGCACGATAGTTGCCGCGATAATATGGTGCAGGTATCGGTACAAGGGGTCTTTAATGGTGGTGGCCTTTTGCCAGGATCTCCCAAAGGGAACCCTGGAAATGGCCCTCCAGAAACTGATAAGCGTCTGCCTGTCCATCGCCATAACCGCCGTAGTATATAAATCAGTATCAAGCTCGGGCTCTGTGTACAAACCTGTATAAACAAATAATATTAAATAAACAAATAATAATAATAAACAAATAATATTAAATAAACAAATAATATTAAATAAACAAATAATAATAATAAACAAATAATATTAAATAAACAAATAACATTAAATAAACAAATAATAATAATAAACAAATAATATTAAATAAACAAATAACATTAAATAAACAAATAATAATAATAAACAAATAATATTAAATAAACAAATAACATTAAATAAACAAATGATATTAAATATAAAATAATAAATAATATTATTTAAACAAACCTGTATGGACAGCAAACTGCCGCACACTCATATGAAACTCCTGACCGGCGAGACGGAATGTAACATCGTGGACTGGAAAATCCGGGTCCTCCACGTAATCCGCCGGATGCGGCGCGTATGTAAACGTGGAAAGAAACTCCCACGTAAGCTCGGGGTACGAGTCCTCCATCGCTAACTCAAATAGGCGCGACCAAGGAGTATCTAGTCCAACTATCTCACGCTCCCGCGCGGCCTCTCCCACGGTCTCCAGCAGGCCCCAGTCTATCCCTACATGCTCCCCAATGGGGATGGCGCGCAACCTCGCGCATCTCCCCCTCGCCCGTGACCCCGGCGGAAACTGCAGGTACGGACATGCCGGCTCTCCCTGCTCTCCCTCATCTCCCTCAGCCTCCATATGCTCAATCTCGTCATCGGAGGAATCCATCCCTGCACGTTGATAAGATAATATTAAATATAAAATAATAAACAAATAATATTATTTAAACAATTTAAATAATAAACAAATTAGGTGGCAGAATCATAACGAGAAAGGTCAAAGATATTAATTACCTTTATTTTCCAACTTTTCCAAACGACAGGCACATGGCAAACCACAGCTGGTAAAAAGTTGGCAACCACAGCTTGCACCGTAGGCTCTCAACCCGTCTTCCTTACGTTTTAGTTCCCTACTCAAAAGCTCAATCGCATATATTGAAACCTTTCTGAGAATATATGCAAGCATGGGCTGCTTCTTGTGGTGCGTCATCACTTTTCGGAGGCTTGTTTCAAAGCTTGTACTAATCTCGGTGTATTGTCTATCAACAACATGATCAACATACAGTACAAGTTTATCCAGTGTGTTGCGATGACTTGGAAAGTGACTTTTTAGTGTTGCATGCATGCCCTCAACCCTGTTGGTCGTAGTTTGGTGAAAGTTGATAGTTTTGTTAATCCAGCATGATACAAACTTTTCACGGTACGGATCCAACCAGGATTTCTTCAAATAATCAAAAACCTCTAAAATTAAAAAAAACGTAAATAGTCAGTTTTTGTTATTATATAAAATCTGAACATAATTATGTAAGAAATACCTACGTTCACGGTCATCTTCTTTCAGCTGTGCTTCAAGGTTTTCCAAGTTATACTTGTATATTTCCTCGGTCGTAGACTCGCACAATAACCAAAATCTACGTACGAATTCTTTCCATTCCTTGTCAGAGAATTTCTTCTTGCTGTTCTTATTAATATTTTGTTGAATATGGAACCGACAAAGATACTTATGCGCTTTTGGAAAAACTTGTTCACACGCGTTCATTAGCGCAAAATCCCTGTCTGTTAAAATCACGCGCGGTTCCATACATCCTACCAGCATAGACTTGATCCTCTGCAACACCCATAGGTAGTTCTCTGACTTCTCAGCGGAAATTACCGCACAAGCAGCCGTAAACGATTTGTTTGTCGACGTCATGCCTACGACCTGAACAAATGGCAGGTTGTACATGTTCGTTTTGTAGGTGGCGTCAATCATTAGCACATGCGGGAAGGCAGACCACATATTGAATGATCTTTCGTGAACAAAGAAGACATCTTCAACTTCGTTTGATATCTCATTCGTGCGCATGTAATAAGTGTAATTTTTTTCGAGAAGAATGCTTTCAAGTTTTTGCATCGGAGACTTACCGACATTTTTTTCAGCGTTGATCTTCTGAACAGCGTTGTGTATATCTTTCGGAATAAGCTTTCTAGCCGGATTGTTTTTTGTCAGCGTTCGCCAGATACTTTGGTTGGGAATGTCTTGCTCTGCCAGCTCCTTAACCAGTTTTGTATCCTCCGAAGAAAGCCTTCTCGCATACGCGTGACCCTCTAAGTTTTCAATAGGAGTGTGGTTATGCTTCGCCTTCGTCACCTCGATCCTCCAAACACTTCCGGATGATTCCGAAAACCCGATCATCTCGAACGGGCAGCCTATTTTCTTGCTACCCGTTTTCCTCTGTGTAGCTATACTCTTATGCTCCCCACCAAAAGTACATTGAAACCAAATCTTGTAATTCTCTCCTCTTTTATTCGACCTCTTAGTCACAATGAGGTAACCGTTGTCTTTTGCCGTGTCTTGTACCCAACGCACCAACTCTTTACGTGACGTAAAGGTCTGCGTTGTATCAAACGAAAACGTAACCGGGTAACAGCCTTCCTCGTCAACAGACACATCCCCCGGCTCACCATCGTCACCGAGGTCCGAATATACTTGATGTTCAAAGTTGTGCTCGCCACCGTAACCGAAATTTGAATAACCTTGTAAGCTCTGTTGACAACCGTAACTGTCGTTTGGACCACACTCCTGCTGTACAAAGCTGTACTCGCCACCGTAACCGAAATTCGAATAACCTTGTTGTGCGTAAGGGTCCTCCACAGGGGTATTCAAATCCAGCGTCACCGTGTTATCACGATAACGAATGCCAGATACAACCTCTGCCTCCCTCAAGTTGGACGAGACCGGTTTCTCATACGAGTCAGAAATAGCGGTCCCCTCGTAAGAATCAGGAACAACTGTCTCGTCAGAATATTGACCGAAAATATAGTTGTTTAACCACGACATCGTTTTTTGTAAACAACAAACAACAAAACACTCGAATACCCACGTATGTTTGTAAACAACGTGAAGAAGAAGAAGACCGAGCTTTCTGTTGAAGAAGAACCTCAATCAGTAGTTTGCTTTTTAAAGTGAAAATTTGGATCGAAGCGCCGCGCTATGCCCAAAGCGCGGCGCTTAGGGTTAACGACAAAACATGTCAATCAGCTTTATGTCTGTCAAACAGTAGGGAATGTCTCAAACGTCAATCGAAGCACTTTTGTCGATCATAGCGCCGCGCTATGGCCAAAGCGCGGCGCTTTGAGGTGTGAAAATAATTTTGTCCGTGTGTTAATAGCATGACCCTTCCGATAAACATGAGGTTTATATTATCTGAATTTAAATAATTTGGATAAAGTTTTTTCTACTGAATAGCATAACTTATGTGTGTGGAAAAGTGAAGGTCAAGTACCAACAAAAGTGTTACATGAGTTTAAGCAGGGTGTACAACCTTGACTGCATGAGACATCAACAAAGCTTGATGTACAACCTCTAATGCAACCAAATGTTGCAAATTAAAGTATATATAAATTTGGATAAAGTTTTTTCTACTGAATAGCATATGAATATTCATAAAACTTTCCTTTTAAAAAGTAATGAACTTTATTACGTTTACAAACTCTCAATTCATTTAATAACTTTTCATCAAGCATCAACGTGGAACAAAAGAAATATAAGAAACCTGACGGGAACAAGCCGTCTCGTCTACTAGTCGAATTGGTTAGAAATAGGGGTGTAAACAAGTCGAGCCGAGCCCGAGCCCGAGCCCGACTAGGCTCGAGCTCGGCTCGTTATGTTTTTATGAAGCTCGAGCTCGGCTCGAGAGTAAATCCCAAAGCTCGAGCTCGGCTCGAGCTATTTCGAGAACAACTTCAAATGAGCTAAAAACTCGGCTCGAGCTCATTTCAACAGCGATTAAGCGAGCCAAAGCTCGACTCGAGCTCGGCTCACCAATGTTATCATCATCATTATTATATTATATATATAAAAAACTAAAATTTTGTTTAGGCTCGTTTGGGCTCGCGAGCCTAAACGAGCTTTGTATTTCAGGCTCGAGCTCGGGCTCGATAACTAAACGAGCTCTATTTCAGGCTCGAGCTCGGGCTCGGGCTTGTTAAGGCTCGACTCATTCGAGCTTTTAACCGAGCCGATCACGAGTAGCTCTAGAGCCTCCAGGCTTGTTTACACCCCTAGTTAGAAATGGTTAAAACTAAAAGTTTATACGTTATTAATTTTTAATAGAGAAAAATGCCCAGATAATCCCTGTGGTTTGCTCCATTTTCACATTTAGTCACTAACTTTCTAAAATTACAGGTATAGTCCCAAACTTTTGCAATTTTGTTCCCGGTTAGTCCCTATCATAGATGGAGGTTAGTTTTTGATGTTAAGTGAGTGTGAAATGACCCAAATACCCTTACTGTCAAGTTAATAACTAAAAATTTAAAAGAAATATAATTAATATTTTATAATTTATGTGGGACCCATCACCCACCCCACCAACCCACTCCTCCTCCTCACCACCACCACCCACCTTCCCCACTCCTCCTTACCGTTCACCCAAAAAAACAATCATCACCAAAGCTTAAAAACCCACCATACACACCCCACTCCTCCTTACCGTTCACCAAAAAAACAATCATCACCAAAGCTTAAAAACCCACCATACACACATATGTAAATGAGCTTCAAATTCCATATTAAGTTGTTTCTCAATTCAATCGAATCAATGACACCAAAAAGTAACTGAAACAAGAAAGACCTACCAAATTAAACCCATCAAATTTGAAGCTAAATCTATAAACAAAAATTACTGTAAAATTTTCCTCAGCTCTTCCGCTTACGACGACTTTAAAATCTGATTATCTCTCTAATTAAGAGTCGTCGTAATCACGCCAGCGGACAAGCACCGTGACACAGATCTACAGAGGCGGCCATTGAGGCCGGTGGTCAGGCGAGATAGGAGAGTCTTTAAAGAGATGGACGGTGCCTGAGTGGTGAAGATGGCTGATGGCCAATGGTTCGGGTGGGAGGCTGGAACTAGTGAGATGGGCGGTGGTTGGTGCAGGTCAAAGTCCAGTAAGAGTTATATATATCCTTTTCTGTTTTAGTTTAAAGGTTTTTAAATAATGGTATTTTGGTGGATCGATGGACGAGATGGCGGAGATGCGGTGGGTGGTGGTGGTGGTGAAAAGTGGAGATGGTGGTGAGGAGTGGGGAAGATGAAGTGGGGTGGGTGGTGGGTCCCACATAAATTCTAAAATATTAATTATATTTATTTTAAATTTTAAATTATTAATTTGACAGAAAGGGTATTTAGGTCATTTCACACTCATTTAACATAAAAAACTAACCTCCATCCATGCTAGGGACTATCCGGGAACGAAATTGCAAAAGTTGGAGACTATAGCTATAATTTTAGAAAGTTAGGGACTAAAGGTGAAAATGAAGCAAACCACATGGACTATCCGAGCATTTTTCTCTTTTTAATATAATAAAAACTAATGTGAATTTTTAATCTTTAATTTAATAATAAAGTAAATTTCCGTTTTGCTTCCTATGCTTTGGTCGTTTTAACGGTTTTGCACCAATCGTTTAAAAATAGTCATTTTCCTCCCTGATGTTTTGATTTTGTCTCTAGTTTACTCCAAGGCTCTAACTCAGTTAAAACATTCAGTTGAAATTAGGGGTATTTCGGTAATTTTATATATGAGTATTTAATCTTAATACTAATTACTAATTCTTAAAAGAGTAAACTTTTGGATAATAAAAATAAAAAAATAAAAACATTATTATCTATTATATATAATAAATGAAAGTGATTTGGGCCACGTGTCACTTAATTAGGGCATCGTTTTTCCCCTTTTCCCGCCTAACAGTAACCACTGCCCTTTATTATCACATTTTCACAAACCCTATTTCATTCTTCTCATTCACCTTTCCATTCAAGATCCCCTTTCTCTCTGATGTTCATCCTTTTCCTTCTTCACATTTCCATCTCTTCAACAACGTCCTGCAGAGGTTACTTCTATTGTATACATTTGCGTTTGAAACCCTAAATCATGTACCGTCGAGTAGTTGAAGAACAGATTATTCATGTAAGATCTATTTTTTCATTCAGAAATTTTATTTCGTTTTATCTATTTTCTCATACTGAACACGATGAACCCTTTTGTACCCTCAGAAGAAGAAGCAGATCTCCTAGGGTTTCTTATCGTACTCGATGAACCCTTTTGTACAAGCTCCTGTTAATCGGTGACACTGGTATGTTGTAATAATGTTTTTATTATTGTATATGTATGAAATATATGAATAACTCTGTTTGTAGCTTTTGATTTTGTCTTTCCTTTGTTATTGTTTATTCAGATGCTTGCTTTGTTGTATCATGTGATTACGAGTAGGCTGATTTTGATATTTTTGTAGTTTATGTCTTTCACAAGCCGTTTTGTTGATTTATTCACCCATGTTAGTAATTTTTGATGCTCCTATGTTTTTGATCCTCTGTTTTTATTTCAACTTTCATACTATTATTCTAGCAATCCAAGCAGAATATATAGATTTTATGCTTATTTTTTTATTATTATTATTTTATAGAGTTTGTTGATTAGAAGCAACCTCTGCCGGACGGTTGTTGACGTGATGGAAATGTGAAAGAGAAGGAGAAGGACGGTAAATTCATTGTTGGATTGTTTATGTAGTTAACTAAATTAAGTAGCTTAACTACTTAATTACAGATAAGTTTTTGAGATTGTTTTTACACTTTATTATTTTTGCAGCAAGTTGTACTTCATTTGTTCATGTAACAATTTTATATTTGCAGGCTTTTGAATTAAGGTTGGTTGTTACTTAATTTGTGTTTGCTTTAATGATTTTCAGTTTCATGAAGTCATTGTTTAGAAACTGATTTTGTTTTCAGTTCTGTTGATAAGTGATACCAGCCCAAAAGTTTAGGCTTAATCCCTTTTTGTTATTCGGTATGGTACTCATTTACAGTCCCACTTTCAATGAGGTTGTGTTAGTCATGTATTTGATTTTTGCTCTTTTCTTTACAATTGAAGTTGTGGAGAGACGATTTAAGATGGTGGAGCGGAAGACAATCTCAGATGAGTATAGGAATTTTAGTGCATGATTGAGATCATTTGGACCCATGTACTCTAAGTTATTGAATGTTTTAATCTTACAATCAGTATTACTTTGTTTTTTATGAAGGTGCTGTTGTCATGGACGTCAAAGTGATTGCACAACACCAAGGTAACCTCAATTGGTCTGATTTATTTTTTGGTATTCGTAACCTTTTGATTTACCGTTTATTGATGCATTGATTCATTTGTAGTCGCTTGCAGATCACCCGTCAACTCAATTTGAGCAATTAAACGGAGTTTTATTAATCAGCACCGTAAGTTTCCTTCACTAATCTATGCATTGTTAATTCCACATGTTTTTTTTATTCTTAATCGACGATTCTGTTTCAGGTGTACTTTTTGCTGTTAGTTCCACGTGTTTTTTTCAGATTAATTATTTTGATGAAAAGGGAAATCGTTCGAGATGTTTGATCCAAGAACCGAATAAAACATAGTGGATATTGCTGAAGGAGATAAAGATGATGTTGATTTGGCTGTTGAAGCTGCACGTTGATCCACAATAAGCACTGCCCATCTAAGTTTCCTACAATGACAGTGGCTATAACAAGTTAATAAGGCAAAACTCTGATCTGCCTAACAACTGTTGGATATAACAATGGTTGTACACAAAGACTGATGAACATCATCCACTGTTGAAGACTAAACCACTGATGAAGACCAAAGTCCTGTTGAAGACAAGCACTGATGAACCAAAGGCCTGATCAACCAAAGGTGAACCACTGTCCAACAACAACATTGGTTCAGCATCAACATTAGTTATTCTACCTTTGTTTATGTTAACAGTGTTTATATGTAACCGTGTTTTTCACATCAGTGTTTTTTTTGTCTGTTAGGTTGTTAGATGTCATCACCTTAGTGTTTTATATGTAACAATTTTTATGACATCAGTGTTTATATGTAACAGTGTTTATCACAACAGTGTTTATATGTAACAGTATTTATCACATCACTTCAGTGGTTTGATCTGTACTATAAATTGAACAGTTGTTTCATCTTTATACTAATAAATAAAAATCAAGTACACTTGGATGATTATTAAGCTCCTCATTTTGATTGTTTGGGTATAGTATTCTTGAAATTGGTCTTTTTTTGCAAACAAATGTTTATGGGCAAACATTTGTTGAAGGCCAAACATCTGTTTATGGCCAAACTTCTGTTTATGGGCAAACATCTGTTTAAGGGCAGACAACTGATATATAAGGCGAAACATCTGTTTAAGCCCCAACATCTGTTTAAAAGCCTGTTACAACCTCTGTTTCTTCAATCTTTGTGTTGACCACTGACTGACCAAACATCAGTGTTTCAAAAACTGTTGGGTATCCACTGATAGGAAAAATAGTCACTGCTCACTTTTTTATTGTTGACATCCACTGATATTGACCATCAGCGGTTTCCCTAAAAAACAGCCACTGCTCCCATTTTTATTATTAATGGTGTTAATTAGTGATAGATTGAAATTATCAAATGAAAACTAGAATTACAATGAAATTACCATTTTACCTAATCGTTACATTCCAATGAGATAAGAGTTCCTCCAACATTGTTTTCATTATAAAATTTAAAGTTAAATTAAAAAATAAATAAATTCTTGTTGACTATTTATTGCAATTCAAATCAGTAATTAATGCTAATTTCTTGAGCTTTGGACATTTAAAATATGCAAAATGTGAATTTCAAATTGACGGTTATTATCTCTTAATTAAAGTTAAAATAAAAATTAGAAAATTCATCATGACAAATGCTTTCAAATCAAATCAGTAATTACTGATAATATCAGTAATTTTGACATTCAAAATATGCAAGATGGTAATTTAAAATTGACGTTCTCTTTTTTTTTTTTCCTACCTTGCATATCATTTCTAATATTTAATTACTTTAATAAAGCAGGATATAAGGATATACACTACTTACCTTTCAAATTACATTTGCCACTGCATTCAATTAAAATTTTGAATGGAGAATCGGTAAGCTTGAATTCCAACCTTGATATTTTTTTTAAGAACATCCATGCTTATTGTATTATCATATTACGTTTAGCAATAGATATATTTTGCTTATTCTTTTTTTTTATGTACAGTCTTCAAATGGAGGTTTCAAAGGTTAGCATGCTTAACGATCTGAATACATTCTCAAACAACTATTCGATGAAACCTAACGAGTATGGAGACTCGTGTAATATGGTTTAACAAAGCCTACATACTAAATGAAACCTAACATAAGTGTTTACGACCCATTACGACCCGTTTAGGTAGCTTATGCTACTTTAACGCGTCGTGCGCGCAAAAGCTCACTTGAGACGTCTAACCAGCCCTATGACAAGTGTTATATGCCTAAACATGTTACATAATCAGTTATGTGACAAAAGTTTAGGTTACACATGCTTACTTACCAATTATACATGAAAAGGGTATTCTGGAAATTTACCTAAGGCATATAAACTACCTATCATACAACTACTTAACGAAGCGACCATAAGGTATAACCTCGGAAGGTTATTCCCTATATACTATGGTCACCTAAAGTGTTTGGTCGGATCCTAATGATCGACCAAATGGGTCGGGTTCGAAGGTATAAGCGATTTATTAGATCGCTTACCCTACGACCCTAGACAACGTGGTAATCAGTAGGCATAGTCCTAAGGGACTATAACCATCGTGATTACAATCACGTTGCGAAGTTCAAATGAACTTCGCATTGACCATAAACTGGTCAACGCAGAAAGTCAAACAAAGTTTGACTTTCAGACTCGAAAAGACTCGAAAAGCAATAAAAGAACGAAAGAATACTTACGAAGGGTCCCCGAATGCTAATCTCGATCCAAGAATCTCAGGTATGAAACAATGGTTTCAACTTAGAGTTTCTAAGATCAAAATTCTTGTGGGTTTTGCAATGCATGGGGGGGGGGGTATTTATAGTGTTCGGTTAGCCGTTAGGATCGTTTCTAGGAAACCGTGCTTTGATCTTGGCCATACACATCAAGAACATGGTATTACAAAACCATTTGAGCCCCTAGTATTGCCCAATACCATGTGCACAAGTGAAAAGGACCAGATCCAATGTTTCTGCATGTTTTCTGCTGTCAGGGGGCTGACGCGGCCCGCTTCAGGATCAGACAAAACTCAGGTGGGCCGCCTGGCCTTGTCTGATCAGCAACATGTTTCAGAAATTACAGTTTCAGTCCCTGCACGTGTTTAAGGCCATTTCCGACACTTCTAAGACCCGTAAAGCCAACTTTTAGGCCCTAAAATGATGCCTAAACATTGTGGACATGAAACATGCTCAAAAATATGCCGGATGTCGGTTCGTTTGGTCGTACGATCGCTATGTTCGCTTAATTACGACGGAATGCGCATAAGCGCGAAAAACGATCCAAATTGCGCGACGAATGGATTTTTCTCATGCCAAACACTAAAATAAAATATTTTAGTGCTTACATAAATTTTTTGGATGTCCGGATGTATTCAGAACGTGAGTTATGCGCGAAAATGCAAACTTGTGCACTTTTTGACGCTTTTAGTCCCTGAATGACCCAAAAGTTTGTTTTAGCATACCGAACCCCTTAAAGCCTATTTCTAAGCTATGTAAAGGATATTTGTGGTATGTTTAACTTATGGTCATGTTCCGGAATGTCTGTTACAGTTCAAATTGGCATACTTTCGCAGTTTGTCAAGTTTAGTCCCTGTAAGCGAATTAACTTGTTTTTGCCATACCAAAGCCTTCAAAACTTATTTCTAAGTTATTTAAAGGTTATTTAGGGTATGTTAAGTATATGTTGATGTTCCGGAGTATTTTTCGCATTAAACTGATTACGTTTACTCATCAGTTTGCGTATAACTCTCCAGAAAGCGATGTAGAGTTTGAAATTGAACAAAAGTCAAAACATGAAAAATGTAAAACATAACCAAACAAACATTGGGATCAAATAACATTGTTTTATTGATAATTGTACTGTTCACAATGATTACAAGCACAGATGTTACAGTCTCCCCTACTTGTGGAAATTTCGTCCCAAAATTTATTTAGAGGAAACTCGTGGAAAAAGATGTGGATATTTCGCCTTCATTTGATCTTCACATTCCCAAGTAAACTCGGGTCCACGTTTAGCTTCCCAGCGAACTTTGACCAAAGGAATGCGCTTGCGTTTGAGCCACTTGACTTCACGTTCCATGATTTCCACTGGTTTCTCAACAAATTTCAGTGTTTTGCCAACACGAATTTCGTCAAGCGGTATGTGGAGGTTCTCATTAGCTAAACACCTCTTGAGATTGGACACGTGAAAAGTTGGATGAACACTTCCAAGTTCAGGAGGTAACTCAAGTCTGTAGGCTACCTTACCGATTCTTTCGACGTTCTTGAATGGTCCAACGTATCTAGGTGCAAGTTTTCCTTTCTTTCCAAATCTGATCACACCTTTCCAAGGTGAGACCTTAAGTAATACTCGATCACCGACTTGAAATTCCAAGGGTTTGCGTTTTGGATCCGCGTAACTCTTTTGACGGCTTCTAGCTGTCTGAAGGTTATCGCGAACTTTCTTGACCTTATCAGTTGTCTCTAAAATGAGGGCAGGTCCAGTAAGCTGAGCCTCGCCAATCTCATTCCAGCAGACTGGTGAACGACATTTTCGACCATAGAGAGCCTCGAAAGGAGCCATTTTGATGCTGGTGTGATAACTGTTGTTGTAGGAGAATTCAATCAACTGAAGATGTGAATCCCAACTACCACCAAAATCGATCACACAAGCTCTAAGCATATCCTCCAGAGTCTGGATTGTTCTCTCATATTGACCATCCGTTTGCGGATGATAAGCTGTGCTCAGATTAAGTTGGGTCCCCATAGCAGATTGCATGGTTCTCCAAAAATGAGAAGTGAAACGAGCATCTCTGTCAGAAATGATGTTCAAAGGAACACCATGTCGAGCTACAATTTCATCCACGTAGATTTTAGCAAGTCTGTCAGTAGGAAAATCCTCACGGATTGGCAAGAAATGTGCTGACTTAGTAAGACGATCAACGACTACCCAGATGGCATCATGAGCTTTCTTAGTGCGTGGAAGTTTGGTAACAAGATCCATAGTAATGTTTTCCCATTTCCAAACTGGGATCTCTGGTTGCACCAATAAACCAGATGGACGCTGATGTTCAGCCTTAACCTTTAGACAAGTAAGGCATTTTGATACGTATAAGGCAATGTCTTTTTTCATACCAGGCCACCAATAATGAATACGAAGATCCTTATACATCTTATCTGAGCCCGGATGAATAGAATAACGAGACTTATGGGCTTCATCCATAAGCAAGGTACGAAGATCATCCTGGCTTGGGACCCACAAACGGTCCATGAAGTAATACGATCCATTGTCCTTCAGTTCCAGATCAGGTGTTATGTGATAGGGAAATTCCTTATCCATTAAACCTTGTGAAACACAAGATTGTTGAGCCTGAGAAATGCGTGCTTGGATATCGGATCGAGCTTGAATAACAGATTGAACACGTACACAATGAAGCTTAGTACGTTCCTTGCGACTCAAAGCATCGGCTACGACATTCGCCTTACCAGGATGGTAGCTGATGAAACAATGGTTAACCGGGCAGGGTTAACTCACTGATCTCGTCAAGAGGGTTAATCCCTTCTTTCCGAGGATTGCTGGCTGGATCGTCTGGTGGTGGGTTTCCTGCACAAGGAAACAAACCGTGACTCGTAACAAGGAGGATGGGGTGGGGGGTGCTCCTTGTTACCACTCTCCGGCGTGAGAATCAGTAATTTGCTTGGGAAGCAAAGTATGATAGTAGTAGTATTCAGAGAGTTGAGAAGTGATACCTCAAACCTGGTTTGGGGTGAGTATTTATAGCCGAGGAGTGAAGGAGGGTGGTTGAGTAGCTAGTCTGACATCGCACAGTTATTTGCAGGTGTGTCAGACCTGTCGGATATTGTGGTGATGCCACGTCCTGCTGTGGTGTCAGACTGTTGTACATACGTGGGCCAGTAGGCGACTGTTCTCAGTGCCACTTGCACTGTGGTGTCAGACCCACTTGCCTTGTAGGCAGGATGCGGTGCCAAGCCGCATCGCTGCTTGCGGTCATTGATGTTGTTCCCGCATTGGTTGTTCCATCCATGATTTGCGCGGGATGCGGTGTTGTGCCGCATCGCCTGTCAAGTGACTGTTACTGTTGTCCAGATCCCTTGTCGTGACGAAAATGTTCATAGGATGCGGTGCGAGGCCGCATCGCTATGCGTAACATTAGTTTCCGTCCCTAAGGTAAGTCTTCTCATCAATGGACAGATTGGACCGCAGTGTTCGCGTGTGTCCACGCGGACACTGGAGAGTTAATTGCTGTTGGGGGTTTTTAATGAGGGTAATGGTCATTCGCGGTCGAGCTGACGCGATATTTGGGACCATACCCCTTCAAGTCCCCCCAGTCTAGTGTTCCTTCCGTATGCGAGTCGCATGTGGGAGGGATACTTGTCACACCCCCAAAATCCACCTGCGGAGTACCACCGCTTGGAGGCGTGACTGACCAGGATCCAGCCACCAATCATATTGAACATGCGAGTTAAAAGATATAAGAGTTTAACCAATACAATTGGTGTTCAAACAAAACATAGTTAAGTTGCAAGCGGAAGCATAAGTCTTAAAACAAAACATAGTTTAATTGTTTCCAAGTTTAACATGGCACACAGCCGTCCATGTCCCACAACGATCATCCTCCATGCAAGCTCCAGCTAAGAACCTAAGGACCTGCAAAGCATGTAGTAACGAGTCAACAACAAGTTGAGTGAGTTCACGGTTGGGTGTTCGTTTTAAGTTGTTTCGAAAACAGTTTCCTTTAGCTGGCATCCTGCCGTGGGGGTTACCCCATAGTTAAAAACGTGACTTGTTTATTCCCGGTTACTCTGGAAATCCTGCCGTGGGGGCTACCCCGTGTTAGTTATCTGGCATTTCGGCCGTGGGGGCTACCCCATGTATACACTAGACTCGTTACCATATCGACTGCTGACTGTAGTCATGTTTATGTGCCCTGAAACTGTCAATGTCTATCATCATTGACGTGCCCCAGATCCATTAGTTCACGCCCGTCCTCTGCGGCACGGTGTGAGGTTTGTCAGACCTAAATAGCGCTATCTAACTAATGACCCGCTCGCCATTGGCCCGGCGATTAAGTCGATATAAAAATGAGGGACTTCGTGATAGAGTTTTGGTCTAGTATGAGTTATCTGTCCGTGAGGACGAGGAATTACATTCCTGAACCTTTGCTGTCCTACCCAAGGAGGACGAGGAACCCATGTTCCTTAACCCCAATTCCTGACCCCTGGGAATCCCATGCTTTGTAGAGGGTGTGAACTCACCTTGGTTTGCTCGGTAGAAACACAGAAAAGTCAATCAAGCAATATCGTGGCTACTCACGTCCTATCATAGTTGTATCATACCAATCAGGTTCGTATTCAAACAGTACACGTATGTTCCTAGCATAATGCATTCAAGTATCGTTCATGGCATACACGTTTGATCATGGCAGTTCGATAATATACACATCAACAGTAACACATAAGGTCTGTGCATTAGGCCCAAGAGTCCGGCCCAATCAAATAAGCCCTAAATCATGCAAGTCCAATCCAGCACGCATATGTTGGTTTCGAGTCGCAACCGGAGTCGCAACCATGGTTTCGGTTCATGCTGTTTTGGTCTCGAGTCGCAACCGGACTCGTAACCGGGGTTTCGAGTCAAACGGTTTGTGTGCTGATCTCGTGTGGTTCCGAGTCGCATCCAGGTGATTGCGACTCGCAACCTGTGTCGCAACCAGGGTCTCGACTCGTCATGCAGTGGTTTCGAGTCGCAACTGGAGGTTTCGGTTGGACAGGAGCTGATTCGGTACAGTGTACTACCCAATAACATTCTGATTTCATGCACCATGATGTACTATCCTCATAAACATGTTTATTTGTCTAACAATTTACCATATTGGATCAAACATATCAGATTTCAAATATTCAAGCATGTTCATATCATATTCAAGTTGTTCTTCACACATTCAAGTCATGTTCAAGTTGATTAATCAAACTTGTTCATCCTATTCCCATTAATCACAAACGGAATCATGAACAACAAGGCAACACACTTGAATATACTCATCTAGTGGTTTCAAATCATCACATAACATATCAAAATCAACTCTACACTAATCTAATTAACATGATACTACACATATGCAAGCCGGCTTTCATGAACATCAACACTCAATGGTTTGAATCATATTTAGACATAAGATATCACGAGCTCTTTAGTAACATATCCGAAATTAAAACATGTTAGCCGATTATCAACTTCACACATATCCGATTCACAAAACATCATCAAGCATACAACTACACTAGTTAAATCATATCATTCACACTATTATTTAACAACAAACATCATAAAATCACTAACCGATTGATGGGTTTCGAAGGTGAGTGTGAAGCTTCTAAACGGGTGCGTGTGGGAGTCGATCCGAGAGCTCCTAGTGGTCACCGGTTTGAATCCGAGAAGGAGGAGAAGAAGTATGATGTTTGGTGTCTAGGGTTTTAGTGAGAGAGTGGAGAGTGTGTGTGTGTCCAAGAAAATGGCAAAGATGGCTAGGTGCATAACATATATACTAGCTTCATGTGGTGCACCCTAATGGGTTTTTCGAAATAGGCTAAGTGTGTGTGTGTGGCCCAACCGGCCCATGTGTTATTGTTCACTCGAGAGCACATGGTCTCGAGTCGGGTTCGTGTTGTCTCGGTTCATATACATACTCGCATACATACACACAAGCATACATGTAACATAACACATAATCATATAAAAGGTTCACTTATCATTCATTAAATCATCAAATTAGTTAGTCACTTAGTGTTCAAACGTACAACGAAAGGTTCTAAATTCCGAGTTGTCACATCATCCCCAAGTTGAAAGAAATTTCGTCCCGAAATTTGGTAGGCACTCACTGAGGAAGCTAGTTAAGTTGTATGGTTTCCCGGTTTTCCTGGGGTGTCACATCCACCCCCCGTTGATCTGGAATTTCGTCCCGAAATTCCGTAGCTTCGGCCTCAGTAGTGGGTGTACTGTTTGCGAACAGTTGGGGATACTTTTGTTTCATCCGATCTTCGCGCTCCCAGGTGAACTCTGGGCCGCGACGTGAGTTCCAACGAACTCGAACGAGAGGTATTCTGGTGCTCTTGAGGACCTTAACATCCCGGTCCGTGATCTCGACTGGTTCCTCGACGAATCGTAACTGTTCGTCGATAGTGAGTTCCTTCAGAGGAACTACGTGGGTCTCATCTGACGGACACTTCTTCAGATTCGACACGTGGAAAACGTTGTGAACTGCACCGAGTTCCGCTGGTAAGTTGAGTCTGTAGGCCACCCTGCCTATTTTCTCAATGACTTCGAAAGGTCCAACGTATCGTGGGTTAAGTTTACCGCGTTTACCAAAACGAACCACACCCTTCCAGGGTGAAACTTTGAGTAGTACCCGCTCCCCAACCTGGAGCTCAAGTGGTTTCCTGCCCATGTCGGCGTAAACTTTCTGACGTTCACGAGCGGCCGTCATGCGTTTTCGTATCTGAGCGATTTGCTCGGTTGTATCTACCACATATTCTGGACCAGTGATCTGACTATCTCCCACCTCTGCCCAGCAAAGAGGAGACCGGCATTTACGTCCGTACAATGCCTCAAACGGAGCAACTTTAATGCTGGTGTGGTAGCTGTTATTGTACGAGAATTCCACAAGTGGCAGATGCTTTTCCCAGCGGTTGCCAAAGTCGATTACACATGCACGAAGCATGTCTTCTAAGGTTTGAATAGTGCGTTCGGACTGCCCGTCCGTCTGAGGGTGATACGCTGTGCTCATGTCTAATCGTGAGCCGAAGGATTTGTGCATTGCTTGCCACAGCTCTGAAGTAAAACGTGCATCTCGATCTGAGATGATAGAGGTGGGCACCCCGTGCCTCGAAACGACTTCCTTAAGGTATATTTCTGCAAGAGTGGAGAACTTATCCGTCTCCTTGATAGCCAAGAAGTGTGCAGATTTTGTGAGTCGATCCACGATCACCCAAATAGTATCGTTCCCGCGCTGGGATCTAGGTAGGCCAGTAACAAAATCCATGGAAATTTGCTCCCATTTCCACTGAGGTATCTCTGGTTGTTGGAGCAGGCCTGAGGGTTTCTGGTATTCAGACTTGACTCTTGCACAAGTCAAACACTTACTGACGTAGGTTGCTATGTGGGCCTTCATGCTAGGCCACCAATACGTAGTTTTGATATCATGGTACATTTTATCTGATCCAGGGTGTACCGAGTAGCGAGACTTGTGTGCTTCGTCCATCACAAGCTCTCGTAGGTTGCCATAGAGTGGGACCCAAATGCGTCCCGTTACGTAGTAAGCACTGTCTTCCTTTTGTTCTAATCGTTGTCTTGATCCGCGTAGGGCTTCAGCCCTGACGTTTTCTGGTTTCAGTGCTTCTATCTGAGCTGCTCGTATCTGGGAAGGGAGACTAGAGTGGATCGTGAGTTGTAAAGCTCGCACGCGCTTAGGCGCAGTGTCCTTTCGACTGAGGGCGTCGGCCACAACATTGGCCTTGCCCGGGTGATACCTGATTGAGCACTCGTAGTCATTCAGTAGTTCGACCCATCGTCGTTGCCGCATATTCAGTTCCTTCTGCTTGAAGATATGCTCGAGGCTCCTGTGGTCGGTGTAGATTGCGCACTTCGTACCATACAGGTAATGCCGCCATAACTTAAGTGCAAAAACAACAGCTCCCAGCTCTAAGTCGTGCGTAGTGTAGTTCTTTTCATGAACTTTGAGTTGGCGTGAAGCGTAGGCTATAACTTTATCTCGTTGCATCAACACGCAACCAAGACCCTGAATTGATGCGTCGCAGTAAACCACAAAGTCGTCTGTGCCTTCCGGCAAGGAAAGGATAGGTGCGCTACAAAGTCTATCCTTTAGGTGCTGAAATGCCAACTCCTGTGCGTTTCCCCAGCGATAAACAACGCCCTTCTGCGTTAGTGAGGTGAGAGGCTGTGCAATCTTAGAAAAATCCTTAATGAATCTCCGGTAGTATCCCACCAAACCCAAGAATTGGCGAATTTCCTTTGGTGTACGGGGCGCAGGCCAGTTCTTAATCGAGTCTATCTTGGATGGATCAACATGAATCCCATCCTTGTTTACCACGTGGCCTAGGAAATGGACTTCTCGAAGCCAGAAGTCGCATTTCGAGAACTTTGCATAAAGCTGTTCTGTTCGAAGGAGTTCCAGAATAAGTCGCAGATGCTGCTCGTGTTCCTCCTGACTCTTGGAATAGATCAGGATGTCGTCGATGAAGACTATAACGAACTTGTCCAGGTAAGGCTTGCACACTCGGTTCATCAAGTCCATGAAAACCGCAGGAGCGTTTGTCATCCCAAAAGGCATGACCAAAAACTCATAGTGTCCGTAACGTGTCCTAAAAGCTGTTTTGGAGACGTCCTCTTCCCGGACTCTCAGCTGGTGATAACCCGATCTCAAATCAATCTTTGAATAGTAGCTCGACCCCTGCAGCTGGTCGAACAAGTCGTCAATCCGCGGTAGAGGATAGCGATTCTTCACCGTCACCTTGTTGAGTTCCCGGTAATCGATGCACATTCTGAAAGTACCGTCTTTCTTCTTCACAAATAGCACTGGAGCTCCCCAGGGCGATGAGCTAGGATGAATAAAACCCTTATTCAAGAGTTCTTGTAGTTGCGTGGAGAGTTCCTTCAACTCTGATGGGGCTAAACGATAAGGTGCACGGGCTATAGGCGCAGCTCCAGGAGCTAGTTCGATCTGAAACTCGACTTGGCGATGAGGCGGAAGACCAGGTAATTCCTCAGGGAATACCTCTGGATAATCGCGTACAACTGGGAAATCTTCAATCTTTTTCTCTTTTTCTGAGGTGTCAGTAACGAGAGCCAAAATGGCAGTGTGGCCCTTTCGCAAGCACTTTTGGGCCTTAAGGAGAGAAATGACGTTCTCAACAGCACTCCTCTTGTCGCCATGAATCATGAGAGGTTCACCATCGGGACCCGGAATACGGACAACCTTCTCGTTGCAAAGAATCTCTGCTCGGTGTTGGGATAGCCAATCCATCCCAATGACAACGTCGAAACTACCCAAGACAATAGGAATGAGGTCGATAGAGAAGGTCTGGTCAGCAAGAATAAGTTTACAACCCTTGACTACGTGTGTGGCTTCTAAACTCTTACCATTTGCTAGCTCTACGGTGTGCTTGTTGTTCAAAGGGGTTGGAACCCGCTTAAGCATTCGACTAACTTCTAGTGACACGTAGCTAGTATCGGCACCTGAATCAAATAAAACTGAAACATAAAAGTCGTCGAGAAGGAACTTACCCGCTACAACGTTGGGGTCATTCCTTGCTTCACCTTGGCCAATCACAAACACCCGCCCCCTGGCGCCATTGTTGTTGTTGTTCCCATTGTTACCATTCCCCTGATTGTTGTTATTGTTGTTGTTGTTGTTCTGGTTCCTGTTCAGTTGGGGACAATCTCTCTTGAAGTGGCCCTCAGCTCCACACTGAAAGCACCCTTTGTTATCACCTTGCTGCTGCTGCTGGCGCTGGTTCTGTTGAGTTTGATGACGATTCTGATTGGCGGGGTATAAGCTCCTGCAATCCTTTGCAGCGTGACCAGGCTTGTTGCACCGATGACAGTTGCCCCTGGTGCATGGTCCGCTGTGGTGCAGGCTGCAGCGATTGCATTTGGGGTGATTTCCTTTGTACCCACCATGACCTTGACCACCAGACGATTGCTGATTAGGGCTCTTGTAGTCATCAGTCTTTCTCTGCTGAGACTGGGACTGAACGGAAGTCGAACCCTTACTTGAAGTTCCATCCCATTTCCGTTTGTTGTCATTAGAGGTGCCAGAAGTAGTTGCAGCACCTATGCGTTTTGGTAACTTGTTCTGCTCCACCGCCTGATCCGTGAGACGGTGAGCCAACTGAACGGTTTGCTGGTAGGTGGCGAGGTTCGCTGAAGTCACATGACTTTGGATTTCCGGCACTAAGCCCTGAAGAAATAGTTCGATGCGTTTGATGGGAGGATCCACCATAGTAGGGCACAGAATTGCCAGTTCGTTCGACCTTTTCACATAAGCTTCAATTTCGGACCCCGTCATCTTGAGGTTGAAGAACTCCACTTCTAGTTTGTGAATCTCATCACGACTGCAGTATTCTTCTTTGATCATCTCCTTAAAAGTTTCCCATGGGGTGGCGTTGGCAGCAACCAACCCTAGCATCTGAACTTGAGCGTTCCACCATGTGAGGGCTAAACCCTCGAGAGTACCAGTAGCATACTTCACCCTGCGCGCCTCAGGGCATTCGCACATCTCGAAGACAGATTCTAGTTTCTCAAACCAGTGTAGGAGACCTACTGCTCCTTCAGTGCCGCTAAAAGTAGTTGGTCGGCAGTCCATGAAAGTCTTAAAAGTACACACGGGTGGTTGAACATGCTGACCTATCATAGGTGAAAGAAAAGACAGAGTTTAACACAAAGGTTGGTTCACGAGAGTAGGATTCTAAAGATCCTAGAGTGAGTTCGGACTGCAGGATATACCTCCTGCGTGTGCAGCTGCAAGTGCTGCGGCAACTCGTTCGTTGATCAGAGCCGTCAACTGGGCTTGTGTCAGGTTAACGCGTCCAGACATGAACTTCACATCAAGAAGAACGTGAGTGAGAGGGGTTCGCGAAAGTACGACGTCAGAAGTGAGTAAGTGCACACGTGTTCAAGCAACAATAGTTATACTAACCAAGCATACCATAAGCAATGTACTACGTATCTAACAAGCAGGTAATATATACGCAGATCATATCACCTAGAATGTCGAGCCTTGCATGTCGAGTGAAGCATCGTTGTGGACCGTTGAGCACTGTACAGGTTATAGTCTGGTTTTAACAAAAACGTTTTTCCCTTTATTAAAACCAAGTTCTCTATAACCAATGGCTCTGATACCAATCTGTCACACCCCCAAAATCCACCTGCGGAGTACCACCGCTTGGAGGCGTGACTGACCAGGATCCAGCCACCAATCATATTGAACATGCGAGTTAAATGATATAAGAGTTTAACCAATACAATTGGTGTTCAAACAAAACATAGTTAAGTTGCAAGCGGAAGCATAAGTCTTAAAACAAAACATAGTTTAATTGTTTCCAAGTTTAACATGGCACACAACCGTCCATGTCCCACAACGATCATCCTCCATGCAAGCTCCAGCTAAGAACCTAAGGACCTGCAAAGCATGTAGTAACGAGTCAACAACAAGTTGAGTGAGTTCACGGTTGGGTGTTCGTTTTAAGTTGTTTCGAAAACAGTTTCCTTTAGCTGGCATCCTGCCGTGGGGGTTACCCCATAGTTAAAAACGTGACTTGTTTATTCCCGGTTACTCTGGCAATCCTGCCGTGGGGGCTACCCCGTGTTAGTTATCTGGCATTTCGGCCGTGGGGGCTACCCCATGTATACACTAGACTCGTTACCATATCGACTGCTGACTGTAGTCATGTTTATGTGCCCTGAAACTGTCAATGTCTATCATCATTGACGTGCCCCAGATCCATTAGTTCACGCCCGTCCTCTGCGGCACGGTGTGAGGTTTGTCAGACCTAAATAGCGCTATCTAACTAATGACCCGCTCGCCATTGGCCCGGCGATTAAGTCGATATAAAAATGAGGGACTTCGTGATAGAGTTTTGGTCTAGTACGAGTTATCTGTCCGTGAGGACGAGGAATTACATTCCTGAACCTTTGCTGTCCTACCCAAGGAGGACGAGGAACCCATGTTCCTTAACCCCAATTCCCGACCCCTGGGAATCCCATGCTTTGTAGAGGGTGTGAACTCACCTTGGTTTGCTCGGTAGAAACACAGAAAAGTCAATCAAGCAATATCGTGGCTACTCACGTCCTATCATAGTTGTATCATACCAATCAGGTTCGTATTCAAACAGTACACGTATGTTCCTAGCATAATGCATTCAAGTATCGTTCATGGCATACACGTTTGATCATGGCAGTTCGATAATATACACATCAACAGTAACACATAAGGTCTGTGCATTAGGCCCAAGAGTCCGGCCCAATCAAATAAGCCCTAAATCATGCAAGTCCAATCCAGCACGCATATGTTGGTTTCGAGTCGCAACCGGAGTCGCAACCATGGTTTCGGTTCATGCTGTTTTGGTCTCGAGTCGCAACCGGACTCGTAACCGGGGTTTCGAGTCAAACGGTTTGTGTGCTGATCTCGTGTGGTTCCGAGTCGCATCCAGGTGATCGCGACTCGCAACCTGTGTCGCAACCAGGGTCTCGACTCGTCATGCAGTGGTTTCGAGTCGCAACTGGAGGTTTCGGTTGGACAGGAGCTGATTCGGTACAGTGTACTACCCAATAACATTCTGATTTCCGCAACCAGGGTCTCGACTCGTCATGCAGTGGTTTCGAGTCGCAACTGGAGGTTTCGGTTGGACAGGAGCTGATTCGGTAAAGTGTACTACCCAATAACATTCTGATTTCATGCACCATGATGTACTATCCTCATAAACATGTTTATTTGTCTAACAATTTACCATATTGGATCAAACATATCAGATTTCAAATATTCAAGCATGTTCATATCATATTCAAGTTGTTCTTCACACATTCAAGTCATGTTCAAGTTGATTAATCAAACTTGTTCATCCTATTCCCATTAATCACAAACGGAATCATGAACAACAAGGCAACACACTTGAATATACTCATCTAGTGGTTTCAAATCATCACATAACATATCAAAATCAACTCTACACTAATCTAATTAACATGATACTACACATATGCAAGCCGACTTTCATGAACATCAACACTCAATGGTTTGAATCATATTTAGACATAAGATATCACGAGCTCTTTAGTAACATATCCGAAATTAAAACATGTTAGCCGATTATCAACTTCACACATATCCGATTCACAAAACATCATCAAGCATACAACTACACTAGTTAAATCATATCATTCACACTATTATTTAACAACAAACATCATAAAATCACTAACCGATTGATGGGTTTCGAAGGTGAGTGTGAAGCTTCTAAACGGGTGCGTGTGGGAGTCGATCCGAGAGCTCCTAGTGGTCACCGGTTTGAATCCGAGAAGGAGGAGAAGAAGTATGATGTTTGGTGTCTAGGGTTTTAGTGAGAGAGTGGAGAGTGTGTGTGTGTCCAAGAAAATAGCAAAGATGGCTAGGTGCATAACATATATACTAGCTTCATGTGGTGCACCCTAATGGGTTTTTCGAAATAGGCTAAGTGTGTGTGTGTGGCCCAACCGGCCCATGTGTTATTGTTCACTCGAGAGCACATGGTCTCGAGTCGGGTTCGTGTTGTCTCGGTTCATATACATACTCGCATACATACACACAAGCATACATGTAACATAACACATAATCATATAAAAGGTTCACTTATCATTCATTAAATCATCAAATTAGTTAGTCACTTAGTGTTCAAACGTACAACGAAAGGTTCTAAATTCCGAGTTGTCACAATACTGGACTATGTTGTCAAGGAGTTTAAGATTGTGCCATGCAGATGGCACCTTCTTTAAGTAGTAGGCCCTTTCGAGTGGATTGTTTCTTCCTTTGAGAAGGGTGCATGGTGAGCAAGTTCCGTCTGATGCAGAATTCTCAGTCAAGGACTTGACTCTATCTACCTTTTGCTGATGTCATCAGCCACCTGTTGGTGTTTCGGACCAACCTTTGAGACGGTGACTGAAGGTATTAGCATGGTTCGAACCAACCTTTGAGATCGTGACTGAAGATGTCTTCTTCAGTATAGTTGGAACCTCTGCGTTAGTTGGTGCAAAGTTGTAAGTACTTTGCTCAAGCTCTATGTTCAGCAGCTGGACATGTAACGATGATCCCTGTTTTGTGGGGTGTTCGTGTTCGCCAGTTAGCTTTCTAGTAACCGCACGTCCTCTGTGGTTTATCTCTCAAGTAACCGCACGTCCTCAGAGGTTTAGCTCTCTAGTAACCGCGCGTTCTTTGCGGTTACCTCGTTGCCGAACCTTGTTTGCCCTGTTTCTTTGAGGATCGTGGGGTAGTTGTGTTTTTGTTGGCCGTGTTTGGTCGAACAATGTGAATCTGGACTATGGGCAGATAAACATGGTCATAGGCAGGGTTGTGCCCACCATTGTTTATTCTATGCGGTCCATAGGTGGGTAACTAGTCATAGGCAGACTTGTTACCGCTGTTCTGGAGCCACTTTCCTTCACGCTTTGGTGGAAAGTAGTTTCCCTGTAAGTAGCGTTGCCGGAAGAGATCGTTTTTAGATACTTGGGAAGTTGGTTGAAACTCTTCCGTATTCGATTTGTAGCCACTTTCCTTCACGCTTAGTTGGAAAGCAGTTTTTCTTGAAATAGCTTTGCTCTTCCGCGTGGTGGCTTAGTTGTGGCTCTTCCGTAGCTACCGTTCGCATATTTGCGGTTTGCAGTAACTACGTAAGAATGGTTGCGGTTTGCAGCAAAGAACTCGCTTCTAGAAGTCTTGTAGCCTGAATATGGCTCTTGAAGGTTCAGGGGACGGGGTTGCTGATGTGCGGTTGCTCAGCATACTTGTCTTGTTTCTTAAGGAGAAGCTGTTTGCGTTCCCTCTGTGGTTGTGAACCGGAAACGAGGGTTTTGAAGCTTGAAGAAGCTTTCATGGGGTGCGGTTTACCGCATCCTGAGAAGCGGTTTTCGCAGTCCAAAGAACCGTGCTGGTTCTGAGTATCTGACACACCTGTGCGGGTTGGTGTGCGTCATCTCCGCATATTCCACGTGTGCTCGTGGATATGTGCGGATTATGACTTATACCCCTTTATATAATTTAAAGATATATATTTTTGCCTTTTTTGAGGGGTATGTAAAAAAACGACATGCGGTATGGGTTATGGTGCGGTAAACCAGAGAAACCGCATGCCGCTTGTGTTTGGATAAGGTTGTCGCTTTCTGTTGCCTACGTCACGATTGCACGTGTGGGTTATTGAAGTTGGTAGGATTCTGACAGGTGCTGATTTGAAAAGACGTTTGCACTGACCGAGGTCATAACTGCACTGTAGCAGGGAGTGAAAAAGTTTTCTGTGTCAGGCGCGTGGGCGGCCACGCGCGCGTGATAACCGTCAGCGGAAAGGTCGCTGACCACGTGTCGTCTTGTAACTCGCCTATTTTGAACGTGTTTGAGGCGGTTTACTGTATCGCATTTATTGCGATGAGTATATAAAGGGGGAACCGTTTGGTTTCTCCTCACTGTTCAAAATTTTCGAAAAATTTCTTGTTGAGAGAGAGCATTCCCTTCGTTTTCTCCGATCAATCTGTCTTTTATTCTGGCAATCTTTTGAGTTTTCTGAGTTTTTCTTTAACCCGAAACTTCTGTTCTACATATTTCTGATGGCTGATCCATTTAACCCACATAATGTGGAGGGTGAAAACCCTGAAGCATCTTCTCCGGTGGCCGGAGAAGAAGACGATGATGGTGGCAGTGTTCCTGGTGGTGGCTTACCACCATTGAAGTGGTCGAGAGTTTCATTCGACCAACTGATGGCCAAGATTGAGATGCCTCACGAGTATGGGGCTGATTATCCTCAAACTGGTGATACTGGTGCCTGTGCTCCGGCCGGTTACATCACCATGTGGGCCGAGTGTTTTACTGATGGTAACCTTCGTTTACCAGTAACAGTTTTTGTTGCTCAGGTCTTGGAATATTACAAGATCCATATCTCCCAGATGAGTCCTTTTGGGATGATCCGTATTAGGCATTTTGAATCAACTTTTCGTGCTCTTGGTCTGCCGGTTACCGTTGAAAACTTCTGGGGGTTCTACCAGTTAACGGTGAACACCGGTTTCTTTTCGTTTAGAGAACGGTATGGAAGTATCAAGTTGATGACCCCTCCGAAGGGTCTTACGAAGTGGAAGTGTAAGTTCTTCTACGTTAAAGCTGCCGCAGTTGTTGTGGAGATGAATATGCGGAACGTCAATGAGCCTATCCCTACGGAGGATATTGCTATGCCTACCGCGGAGACTGTGGAGTGGTTCTCAAAGCTGAAACCCATTGAGCATAGGCAGCTGACCAACAATGAGTTGTGGGTGCTGCGGATGATGTTGACCCGGCCTAAGAGGAATTTCACGCCTGTGGTGCGGGAGAAAACTGGTGGTAAGTGTTACAACTCTTTTGCGGTTTCTTTATTCCCGTGTTTGTTATTAATTTGGACATGTATTATCAGAAACTGTGGAAGTGTGGAAGATATTTGATCCAACTTTTACTAGCAAAGTTGATCTTATTCCGACTGCGGAAGGTAAAGGTTTTAACTTGACGATTGTCCCTCTCTTCCGCGTTGCTTCACGCGAGGTGATGACTGCACCCCTGCCGCAGGGCAAAGGTATTACTCATAACCTTTATTGCTTTACAAGGTTTGTTGTTGATATTCTATACGTAGGTACACTTGGGAACCTTGGTAAATTTGAGTCAAAGGGTGCCCCCAAAAGACATGCGGAGAAAAAGCATGTGGATAAACCTGGGCGGGGTCGCGGTGTGAAGAAACCTGATGTATCTGTTGTTCCGCCCTTGGTGAAGCAAGCAGCAGGTATCTCTTGTTCTCATTTCCGCAGATATACCGATTACGTGGTAGTATCTGACACCCTAGAGGGCTTGGGTGTTCCAGGTGTGGGTGCGGCCACCGGTGGAACCACTGCGGGTTCAAAACCGGGTGATGAAAAGAAGAGAAAAGCGGAGGATGCTGGTGATGCTGGTAGGGGAAAGAAGCCGAAGATTCAGACCAGGCGCAAGCCTTTTGTCATACCAAGGAAGCCTGCGGTTGTTTCTGGTATGTGACGCATGACTAACAAATATTTCGTGTTTATACTTGGTTCGTTAAAGTATTTCTGTGTTGATTTCAGAGCCGCAAGATGAAGGGTTCTTCGACTTTGATGCACCTCCTCCCCCTCCCCCGCCCGACACTGCTGCGGGTGCGGGGGTTCATAAGGCTGTTACTCCTGATGCCTCTGTGCGGGGGGTGGACACTGGAAAGGGTCCCGCGGCTCAAATCCATAACACGGTTGATTCGAGTGATAATGTTATCACCCCAGAGGATACTGTTGACATGGATTTGAAGTTTGGTTACACTGGAAAGCCAAAGTCTCCTGTTGCCGAGAAGGCTTCCGGTTCCGCTGGTGGTGCGGGTTTTGTAGAGACTCCTATTCAGCCTGAAGAGTCTGAATTGGAGTATTATTACCGCTCCTACACAGAAGACCGGGCTACGGCTTATCACCGGCCCCCGTGGACTGTATTGCAAGGGGATGATGTTACCGTTGACCCCTCCGCTTGTAGGGAGGTTTTGAGTGGTTTGGGCACTCCTTTTGAAGTCAATCGGGCCCGTGCCTTACCAAATGAAGCCCAGATTAACCAACTCTCCTCCCTGCTTGTTGGGAGTTCTGTAATGGCCAACACCATTATGGAAAACTATAAGGTATTGACGCGCAGGGAGGAAGAGAATGTGCGGTTGCGTGCAGAGGCTGAGGAGTTGGCGAAGGTTGCACGTGAGGGTGCAGAACAGCTTGAGAGGGATAGAGCTGCGTTTGAGAAGCATAAGCAGACTGAAGAGTGGGCTGCAACTGCTGAGCTTAAACAGGTTCGTACCCTTGCAAAACTGCTGTCTGATGAGCGTAAGCGTTGGAAAGAAACCCTTTCTGCTGAACGCAAGACGCTATCTAATGAGCGCAAGACTTGGAAAGAATCTTGGGGTAAACAGAATGAAACTCTCTTTCATGTTCGTCAGGAGCTTATAAATGCCAAGGCAGCGATTTCTGCGTTGGCTAAAGAGAAAGCTGAGGCCGTTGCGGCTGCTCGAGAGGCCAAGGAAGCAGAGGTTCGTCTTGCCAAGGCTCTGGAAGAGGCCCAGGAGGCGGAGGCTCGTGCTTCAAAGGCTCTTGAAGGGGCAAATGTTGACCGCACCAAGTTGAGCAAAACTATCTTGGACCTTCAGGTATAAGTTTATCCTATCTTTGAAATTGTATAACAAGTTTGTTGATTCTTTTTGTATACTTCTGATTCCTTGTTTAAAAGGCTGAAGTGCGGACCCGAGGGGTCGCTATTGAGGAAATCTCTGCCCGTGCTGCTGAAGCTGAAGTGCGGGCAAGAGAGGCTGAAGAGGCTAGGGATAGCCACGCTTCTTCACTTGAGTTGCTCAAGGCTGATCATGAATGGATGCGTATGCGCGGGATCGGGCATGTAAGTATCCGTTGCCTTGTTATTTTTGTAGGTTTGCCTTTGATAACCATTGTATTCATGTTTCGCAGATTGTTACTGCCATTCTTGACGCACCCGAGACCATAGCAGGTATTAACGAGATCAGGGAGCGTGCCCGGGATGCTGGTTTCAAAGCTGGCTACAACCGCTGTATCAGTCATGTGAACGTTGCAGCGCGTGGTGGGCTTACTGATGAGCGGTCTGGGTTTCATGGCGTGGACACTGAAGCGCTTCTTGCTGCTGCGGTTAAGGAGTTTAATGATACAACTCTCACAGATCTTGAAGAACTTGAAAAGTATTTAGAAGCGGAGGATTATGTGGACCGCTTGCGAGTCTTATACGCTGATGAAGATGAAGATGAGGAAAAACCAGATGTTGAGGGCACGGATGATGTGGGCCCCAGTGGCACAAAGGAAGATTAGATTTGGCCTGCGTGCCTCTTTTGTTTCCTTATGTAACCGTTACAAAACTTTATGTAAATTCCTTGTGCACCGCGCAGGTGCAGGAATTTTTTGAATATAAAGAATTGTTGTTTCAATTTTTACAAGTGTTTTTAGTACTTGCATGTTTGAATTTGTACGCGTTTAGTGTTACTGTAAGTAATACTAAATCTGTAATTGCCTTTTGCATATCTAGGTGATATGCAAGTATGAAGATTTGTCTCTGGCTAGACACACAGTAATGCCATTGCTGGCCTATTACAATAGTTGCGTGTGGTTACCATTCTGTGTGGGTATCACGAATGAAGATTTTGCTAATCTGTTTTTGTGTATACCTCAGAGTGGAACACGCATTTGTAATAGAAATAAATAAACAATATTGCATTGAATCGTGTATTTATTTATTTGCAAATGGCCTGTGGTCCAATAGATTACATGCAGAAAACATGGCTTACATATAACAGCGTCGAAGTTGCTGTGCGTTCCATGTGCGTGCGATAGGTTCGCCTTCTAAAGTTTGTAGTTTATACGCCCCTTTGCCTAGGACCTCTTGGATGAGGTACGGTCCTTCCCACTTGGGGGCAAGTTTCCCTGGGCGTTCTGCGTTGGATGCTTCGTTGTCACGAAGGACGTAGTCTCCAGGGTTGAAAGTACAAATGCGAACGCGTGCATTGTAGTACTTTTCCAACTTGGTTTTGAACTTGGCCTCGTTGATGGCAGCGTTTTCGCGCCTTTCTTCCAAGAGGTCTAAGTCAACCCTGCGTTCCTCATTGTTGTCCATCTTGTTGATGGCCAACATTCTAGGTGAGGGGAGGCCTACTTCCGCGGGGATCACCGCATCAGTGCCGTAGACCAGGCTAAAGGGGGTCTCGCCGTTGCTTGTTTTTGGGCTTGTTCTGTGAGCCCATAAAATACTTGGGAGTTCATCAACCCAGCCGCGTCTGGCTGTTCCCAACCGTGTTTTGATGCCTTCGACTAAGCTTTTATTGATACTCTCGACTTGGACGTTCCCTTGCGGACGCGCCACTGAGGAGAATATGTGTTCAATGTTTAGCTCTTTTAGCCATTTTTGAAAGTCGTCGGCAGCGAAGTTGGTACCGTTGTCGGTGACTATGCACATTGGTAGACCGAAACGACAGATGATATGTTCCCACACGAATTTCCTTGTTATCATAGCGGTGGTTGATGCAAGTGGCTTTGCTTCTACCCATTTTGTAAAGTAATCAACAGCTACTATGATAAATTTCACTGCTCCTGGTGCGTCCGGGAATGGTCCCACCACATCGATTGCCCATTTTTGGAATGGCCATGCGGTGGTGACGGGGATCAAGTTGTTCTTGGGACGCAAGGTCTTGGGAGCATGTCGCTGACAATTGAAACACTTGCGTAAGACTTTGACTGCATCCAGGTGCATGCCCGGCCAATAGTACCCGGCGTTCATGATTTTGGCCACCACCATGCGTGGTCCTGCGTGTATGCCACATATCCCCTCGTGAATTTCTTTGATAAGGTATATGGCATCTTGGGGGTTGACGCATCGTAGGAGTGGCCCCAGGTATGATTTACGGTATAAGATACCGTCTCCCATTTGGTAATGACACGCTTTGTGTTGCAATTTGCGTGCCTCTGCTTTGTTTTCGGGAGTAACACCTGATTGTAAGTATGCGATGAGCGGTGTCATCCAGGATGTTGCACCGTACTGGATGACATTGACTTGGCGCAGGGGTACTGAGGGATTTTGCAGAATTTCGATGCGTACCTCTTTTGCCAGGTGTTGGAAGCTGGTGGACGCAAGTTTTGATAGTGCGTCCGCGGGTTTATTTTCGCTCCTGTTGATGTGGTGAATATTGAAGGAGGTAAACTTTGACTTCAGTTGCAAGGCTTGTTCGAGGTAGAGGATCATGATATCGCCTCTTGCGGCATAGTCACCGCGTATCTGCCTTGCAACTAGTAGTGAATCGACGTGTGCTTCCAAATGTTTGACGTCGAGTTTTATTGCTAAACGCAACCCTGCCAGTAGAGCCTCATACTCCGCTTCGTTATTCGTACTTTCGAAATCGAGGCGTATTGCATAGGTTTGCTCTTGGCCATCGGGGCTGACAAGTCGCAAACCTGCGCCAGAACCATCTTCGTTGGATGCACCATCTGTGAATAATGCCCAGGTTTCTGTGGAGGATGGTTGTGATACAGGGTTTTGTTCTTCTTCGCATTCTTGGATGCGGTTTGCTGGTATTTCAGCGACGAAGTCAGCCAAGACCTGGCCTTTGATTGCGGGGCGCGGCTTATAGTTCAGTGAAAGCGCGCCCAGCTCGATTGCCCATTTTGCTAACCTCCCAGAGATGTCGGGTTTCGATAGGATCGGGCCGATCCTATAATTGGTTAGCACTGTGATGACGTGGTTTGCAAAGTAACGTCGTAAACGTCTTGATGCGTGTACTAGTGCCAGTACCAATTTTTCCATGATGGAGTACCTTGTCTCTGGGTCGTTGAGCATTTTGCTGATGTAGTAGATGGGTGTTTGGACTCCTTCCCGCTCCACTATAAGTACCGCACCTACCGCGTTGTCCGCGGCAGACAGGTACAAGATAAGTGGCTCATCTTTTCGTGGTGCGGTTAAAGTTGGGAGCTGGATTAAACACTCTTTCATTTCCCGGAAAGCTTTTTCGGCCTCTGCGGTCCATTGGAATTGTTCCTTTTTTAGACAGCTCCGCAGGGTTTTGATGAAAGGGTAAGACTTAGCTGCATGGTTAGCTAAGAATCTATTGAGTGCGGCTAGCCTACCGGCTAGTCGTTGCATTTCCTTCATTGTAGAAGGCGATGGCATGCGCTCGATCGCCTGAACTTTTTCCGGGTTCACCTTGAATCCATCTTTGGTTACGATGAATCCAAGGAATTTGCCTTCTTCCATTCCAAACGAGCATTTCCCTGGGTTGAGCTTCATGTTAACGCTTCGCAGAGTTTGGAATGTTCTTTCGATGTCGTCGAGCATGGTGTTTTCCTCCATGCTCATGACGACCAGGTCGTCCATATAGATTTCGACACTTTTGCTGATTTGACCGCGAAAGGTGTCGTTCATCAACTTTTGATAGGTTGCGCCCGCGTTGCGCAGCCCGAATGGCATTTTGGTGTAGCAGTAATTCCCGATAGGAGTGCGGAATGCCGTTTTATCTTCATCATCGATTGCCATTTGTACTTGGTGATAGCCTTTGTAACAATCGAGGAAGCACTTCCATCGAAATGGTGCGAGGTTATCGACCTTCTCGTCGATCTCCGGAAGTGCGTAACAATCCTTGGGGCAGGCTTTATTGAGGTCTTTGTAATCGACACACATGCGCCAGCCCCCGCTTGGTTTTTCTACCATGACTGGGTTGGACAGCCAAGTCTGGTATTTCACTTCTCGCAGGATGCCTGCAGAGAGCAGTTCCTGTACCTGCTCTTCCATCGCCGCGTTTTTTGCTGATCCAAGGTGGCGTTGGCCTTGGATCACGGGTTTGATACCCGGCATGGTATTCAAGAAGTGTTGCGCAATTTCGCGTGGTACCCCTGTCATATCTGCGGGTTTCCACGCGAAAATATCTTGGTTCCTGAAGAGTAGTTGCTTCAGGCGCGCTCTGATGGTAGGTGTTAAGGCATGGCCCAACGTAACCGTTTGTTCTGGGTGCCTTGCATTAAGCACCCATTTTTCTGGTTGCGTTTTAGGGGTGGGCCTTGCTACCTTCGTCGGACGTAGTTCGTCCGTAGACATGACTTCTCTTTGGGCGTATATTATCGCGACCCCCGTTTCGGTCGGAAAACCGACGGCAGAGTGGGGGACGAATGTTATCATATTGAAGTCACCTTGGGACTCCCTCCCGAGAATTACGTCATACTTTGAGGTGTGAGGTAAAACCATGAAGTTCACCTCCTCCGTCCTTGTGTGCCTTCCGTTGGTAAGGCGAACAGGGAAGGTAATTTGTCCCAGGGGGAATACGGTTTCCCCTGAAAACCCCGCCAACGGGTAGTCCGCTGGCTGCAGTCGATCTTTGTCTTCTTGATCAAACTGGTTAAAGCACTGCTCGTATATAATATCGGACGTACTGCCCGGGTCGATGAATAACCGTTCGGTGCAGTAGTGAGCTAGGTGCCCTGTGATAACCACGGCGCGCCTATCGCGCGGTCCGCCTCGGACTTTTGGAAAGACGACTTGCTCGTCCTTCCAGTCATTGTCCGGTCTTCTCGCCGCCTTACGCGGTCTTCCTTTTCCTCCATTGATCATGTGGGTAGAGGCCACGTACATGGCCCTTTTACCCGTGGAGGTGCCCTCGTTGTGGGGAGTGATGCGCTTGGTAGCTTTTTGTGCGCCTGTCAACAGGTGTTGCAGTTTCCCCTCCTTTAGGGCTCATTCAATTTCCAGTCGGAGACTGATGCAGTTGTTCGTGGTGTGGCCTGAGTCCTTGTGATACTCGCAGTAGAGTGCGGGATCTTGATTTTTTTTGGACTTCATTGGTTGGGCCGGCCTCAGGAATTGCGCATCCGTGAGGAAAACGTCGCTTGGCGACTGGTTGATCTCGGTCCAGTTGCAGTCCCGAGACTCTTTCTTTGACGCCCGGTTTTCTCGTTGGGCGTTGATTGTAGCCCTTGCGTCGGGCTGGTTGTTCCGGGGGACATATGGCTTGGAATCGCTGCCGCGATTCCATGTGTCCCTGTTGCGCTTATTGCTGCGCTTGGATTCTTGGCGGGAAGACTGGCCTTCCGCTAGGGGTTGTGCCTTTGACATATGCGGTCTGAGAGACCGCGGAGTTTGGGCATATGTTTTGACCTTAGCCATGACATCTTCCCACTTCTTAGGCAAGCCGTTACCGCCAGAAATATTCATAACCATTTGTTCGTCTTTGACTGCAACAATGAAATGGTTACGTGCCATCTGGTTGTCAACGTCGCCTATCTCTAGGATCTCTTTATTGTAACGGACAACGAATGCGTCGAGCGATTCATTGTCTCTGCGCCAGATGTTCATGACGTCCATTGAATCACGTTCATGGCGTCGTTGCTGGCTAAAGTGCGCGAGGAACTTTTGTTGTAAGTCCTCGAATGAGGTCAGTGACCCTGGTGGCAGAGAGTCGAACCATGCCCTGGCCAGACCTGTTAGGGTCTGTGGGAAAAAAATGGCACCAGGTAGGTTCGTCCCACTTACCGTTGCACCCAGCGCCGACGAAGATGTTGTTGTTATCATCTGGGTCGGTCGAGCCGTTGTATTTCCCAATGTTCAATGGGAATTTTGTGGTGGTGACATCGGCGTTGGCGATCTCTGGGGCAAACTTAGAGTTTTCGGCCGCAGATTTCGGCCTATAAGGTTTGCCCTGCTGGCGCTTTGCAGCGCGGAGGTATGTAGTGCGGGGTTGAGTGGGAGGAACATAGTTGCGTCCTCCTGGTCTGCTGTCAGTGGAATGGGACTCCCCGCGGTATGTACCGTCATCTGGATCGGTATGACCATATCCTTCACGGTGGGACTGTGGTCCCAAACGACTATGAATGTTTGTGTTGCGGCGTATTGTGGACTGCCGCCTTCTTTCTTCTTGAGAGCCTAAACGGCTATGTACGGAGTCCCTGCGGCGGGACCCGTATGAGGAATCGTCCTCATTGATTGTGCGGACATCACAATAGGAGGAGCCGCGGTCCTCCTGCCTGCATCTGGAGGCTGGATGTGTGGGGGCCCTGTCGTCGTATCGTAAAACACGACCGGCAGGTGTTCGCGGTATCGGGGTAGGTTCGATACCTCCTTGTTCGTCTGCACAAGCTCTGTTGTACGCTGCGGCCAGAAGGGCCGCTTGTTGGTCATACCAGGTATGAGGGTTCATGCCTGTAGGTATGACAGCAGCGTATTGTGACAGATCGTGTCCAAACGTAAGGGATGCGCCCCCTTGCGCTGATGTGCCAATGTGTTGGGCATTTGGGCCTAGGGGAATGGTTCCCGTAGGCCCTTGGTTTGCGGGGTGTAAGTTATCCACGGTAGTGTTGTTTTGACGATCAGACATCTTTGGAAAGAAAAGGATGATTGAAAAAAGTGCTAAGAGTAGCGGTGGGCGCCAATGATGAAACAATGGTTAACCGGGCAGGGTTAACTCACTGATCTCGTCAAGAGGGTTAATCCCTTCTTTCCGAGGATTGCTGGCTGGATCGTCTGGTGGTGGGTTTCCTGCACAAGGAAACAAACCGTGACTCGTAACAAGGAGGATGGGGTGGGGGGTGCTCCTTGTTACCACTCTCCGGCGTGAGAATCAGTAATTTGCTTGGGAAGCAAAGTATGATAGTAGTAGTATTCAGAGAGTTGAGAAGTGATACCTCAAACCTGGTTTGGGGTGAGTATTTATAGCCGAGGAGTGAAGGAGGGTGGTTGAGTAGCTAGTTTGACATCGCACAGCTATTTGCAGGTGTGTCAGACCTGTCGGATATTGTGGTGATGCCACGTCCTGCTGTGGTGTCAGACTGTTGTACATACGTGGGCCAGTAGGCGACTGTTCTCAGTGCCACTTGCACTGTGGTGTCAGACCCACTTGCCTTGTAGGCAGGATGCGGTGCCAAGCCGCATCGCTGCTTGCGGTCATTGATGTTGTTCCCGCATTGGTTGTTCCATCCATGATTTGCGCGGGATGCGGTGTTGTGCCGCATCGCCTGTCAAGTGACTGTTACTGTTGTCCAGATCCCTTGTCGTGACGAAAATGTTCATAGGATGCGGTGCGAGGCCGCATCGCTATGCGTAACATTAGTTTCCGTCCCTAAGGTAAGTCTTCTCATCAATGGACAGATTGGACCGCAGTGTTCGCGTGTGTCCACGCGGACACTGGAGAGTTAATTGCTGTTGGGGGTTTTTAATGAGGGTAATGGTCATTCGCGGTCGAGCTGACGCGATATTTGGGACCATACCCCTTCAGTAGCGAATTTCGCAGTCATAGTCGTTTAGGAGCTCAACCCAACGTCGTTGCCTCATGTTGAGTTCTTTCTGATTGAAGATATGCTGAAGACTTTTGTGGTCCGTGAAAACCACCCATTTTGTACCATACAAATAGTGTCTCCAGATCTTTAGAGCGAAAACAACTGCACCCAACTCAAGATCATGAGTGGTGTAGTTCTTCTCATGTATCTTCAACTGCCTCGATGCATATGCTATGACTTTGTTCCTTTGCATCAGAACACAACCAAGGCCCAATTTAGATGCATCGCAATAAACGACGAAATCATCATTGCCCTCAGGCAAAGTCAGAACAGGCGCGTCGCAAAGCTTCTGCTTCAAGTTTTGAAAAGCTTCCTCTTGTTTGTATCCCCAATCAAAGGGCTTGTTCTTCTGAGTTAAAGCAGTTAGAGGAACTGCAATTTTCGAGAAATTCTCAATGAAGCGGCGGTAATAACCCGCTAGACCAAGAAAAGAACGAACCTCAGTAGGAGTAGTAGGCGTATCCCAATCCTTGATCGCACTGATCTTGGAGGGATCTACATGAATACCTTGTTCGTTGATGATATGTCCTAAGAATTGAACTTCTTTAAGCCAAAATTCGCACTTGGAGAATTTGGCGAAAAGTTGCTCTTTCTTTAGGAGTTCCAGAGTAAGACGAAGATGTTGCTCGTGATCAGCTCGCGTCTTAGAATAAATCAAGATGTCGTCAATAAAAACAATGACGAACTGATCCAAATAAGGTTTGCAGACCCTATTCATTAAGTCCATGAAAACAGCAGGAGCATTAGTCAAACCGAATGGCATGACTGTGAACTCATAATGCCCATACCGAGTGCGGAACGCCGTCTTGGGAATATCTTCTTCATGCACACGAAGTTGATGGTATCCGGAACGTAGATCAATCTTCGAAAAATAAGAAGCGCCATGTAACTGATCAAAGAGATCATCTATGCGAGGTAGGGGATATCGATTCTTGATGGTAAGCTTGTTAAGCTCACGATAATCGATACACATCCTAAAGGATCCATCCTTCTTCTTGACAAAAAGAACGGGAGCACCCCAGGGTGAAAAGCTAGGACGGATAAAACCTTTGTCAGAGAGCTCCTGAAGCTGCTTAGACAACTCTTGCATCTCAGATGGAGCAAGACGATATGGAGCTCTGGCAATGGGATTTGCACCAGGCACGAGATCAATGCGGAACTCGACTTGGCGTGCTGGAGGTAGACCAGGTAAGTCTTCAGGGAAAACTTCAGAATAATCCCGATCGACAGGAATATCTGAAATAGACTTACCCTTGCCTTTATCTGCTGTAACATGTGCTAAGAAAGCCACATAGTTCTTCCGCAGATATTTCCGAGCTTTAAAACAAGACATGAGCTTGAGACCACCGGCGAGCTTCTCACCATGCACCTGTAGGATCTCGCCTGTCGAAAGCGGCACACGAACAATCTTCTCGAAACAAACTACCTCTGCGTGATGTTTGGATAACCAATCCATACCTATTATAAGGTCGAAGCTTCCAAGTTGCATTGGCGTAAGATCGATAGGAAAAAGATGATCGTTAAGGTTCAACTGGCAGTTGCGAAGAATATAATCAAGAACAATGGGTTCACCACTAGCAACTTCTACTGTCAAGGGTTTTCCTAGTTTCGTTCTAGACACGCGAAGCATTGGCTCAAAAGACAATGACACAAAACTCTTGTCGGCACCCGAATCAAAAAGAACAGATGCAGGCTGATTATTAATAAAGAACGTACCGTTCACCACATTATCGTCCGCCTGCGCCTCTTGGGCATTCATGTTGAAGACTCGCCCTCGAGCCTGAGCCTGATTCTGGTTTGCTAGCCTTGGGCACCAGTTTCTGTAGTGGGTCAGATCCCCACAGTTATAACAAGCACCTGGTGGGTATTGTGGTCGTGCAGCTTGACCCTGTTGCTGAGCAGGAGGCTGAGCAACTTGTTGAGCCGGGTTCTGAACTGCCCGATTCTGAGCAAACCGACAAACATCGGCAAGATGACCTGACTTCCCACAGTTAGTACAGAAATGGCACTGATGTTGCGGCTGATGGTGACTGTTGCATCTATTGCACAAAGGTGCATTCCCTGAATAAGGTTTCTTTGCTGGTGGCTGTGCGGGTTGGTTGGGAGCTGCCTGGTTAGCTTGGGCAGTGACAACATAGTTTTGGGAAGCCTTACGCTTCCTTGCCCTTTTCGATGAACCAGACTCCTTTCCATTCTTGTTTTGACCTTTCTTGCTATCTTCCTTGTCAGCCGACTGTTTCTTGCCCTTGTCACCCTTCCTGTGTAGCTTATTCTTCCGAATCTGCGACTCAGTCAATGTCGCCGATAACTCGATCGCCTGACGAAGTGTGGTAGGGTTACTACCAGTAATGATGTCTTGTACAGGTAGGCCGTCGATGTATCTTTCGATAGCCTTGTCGAGTGGGGTAACCATTGTCGGGCAAAGCAGACTCAACTCCTCAAACCTATCAGTATACGCCCGATGCTCACCACTATCTTGCTTCAAATCATCAAACTCTCTCTCCAATGCTCGCAGTTCATGACGAGGACAGAACTCCCTCATCATAAGAGCCCTCAGTTCAGCCCATGTCTGTGCTAGAGCAACTTCAGCACCACGATCCCTCATAACCCCGTTCCCCCATGTGAGAGCCCTCTTCTGAAACACACTCGAAGAAAACTCGACCTTGCGATTTTCAAGACACTGCACGTGGAGGAAAGTATTCTCTATGCTCTCGAACCATTGAAGAAGCCCAGTCGCTCCCTCAGAACCACTAAACTTGAGTGGTTTAGCCGAGTTAAAATCCTTGAATTTGCACGGACCATTGTTGTTGTTGTTGGCTTGGTTCCATTGAGCGAAGAGATTTGGAAATTGAGCAGCCATCTGCTGCGCAATTATTTCTGCCAGTTCGGCAGTCGCAATCAAATTGTCGCGTCGAGGAGGCATTCTAAAAGAGGAAAACATGAAAGGAAACGAGTGAGATGATTGGATGAAGAGAATGAGATGAAACAAAATTAACAAAAGAACAGATGGTGGTCATTTGTCCGCATTACCAAGCAAACAAACGACACACAGTGACTAATCAAAGTAAATGGATCAAAAATAATATATTGCGAAGACATGCTCGCCTATAAGTGAACACTCATCCCAAGAATTCCCAGGTAAGCACAACTGGTCACGCGTCTGATGAGATATATACGAAGTGCTTGCCTAGACAGAAATCCCAGAATACAGGCATTCACCCTTCCAGTTTGCACGTGTTCACATTATTTAAAACCCAAAACCTTGACGAGATTTTGAAAACTCAAAAGGGTTCAAAACCATATAACAGAGGGTTCAAAACCTTACAATAGAGGGTTCAAAACCTTGTAATAAATCATCCAAAAACAGAAGATTGTTTTTCAAAAATCGTGTCGGAAAATTTTGGTTTTTTGTTTTGATAATCACCTAAGGATAGGTAATATGTATGTTTTAAGATCTAAACACAAGATAACTTTGTGTTAGGGTCCTAGAAAGGTTATAGTCTAGGTCAAAGAATTACTAATAACCTAATTCCCTACAACCATTGGCTCTGATACCAACTCTTCTGTCACACCCCGACCACGTGTAACATACAAAACGTGGCGGAAAACATCGGGGAGTGTTGTAACAGAATTAATTGTTTCATAACCATGGCATACAAAGTTGTATTTTATTTAACAACATAAGAGTTACATTGTTTTAAACAGGAATCAAAAGAGTTTATAACATAATTAAACAAGTCTATCTTCATTTTATGTCTCTAAGGCACAGGTCCGCCCTAGTGTCCTGATCAACATCCTAAGCAAAAGCTCCTGAAAACACATGTGAAAATAGGTACGTCAGCATAAAAATGCCTGTGAGATACATAGGTTTTGTGAAAATAGGATTCATGACTTGTGTTTAAGAAAATGTTTAGTCATTGTTGGACCGTTGTCCGACCTCTAAAAGTCAGTTAAGGCGTTCATCTTTGAATACAAAGGCGGAATCAATGTATACAAAGTCATAACAGCTTTGTTCTTCTTAATTTGTCTTCTATTAATGCCTTCTGAGTCTTTACAATGATTTTCTGACAAAAATTCAACAGCACCTCGACTCACACACAATGACAATTGACCTTCGCTTCAAATGACCTAACCACCTATATATAGAGTATATGATTTCGCTTGAGACTGTTCAAGCGAAATCTCTTGTGTTGATTTCGCTTCAAGCATACACATACCCTCTCAAGCGAAATCTCTTGTTTAAAACATAAAAACCCTAACTTAAACCCTATTGTGTGATCATTCAAACAATCCTAGACACAAGACTTGATAATGACGTAATCAGCAGACATTTAGTGCACCAACAGACTCCCCCTTGGATGTTGATGAAGTCTTTGGCTTCAAGTCTTTGTCTTTAACAATCTTCAAACATTGTAAAAACTCTCATCAATCTTTATCTTCAAGCTTAAACTTTAAAATTCAATCTTCCTTTTGATCGTTGATCCAGACTCCCCCTTTCACAGACTCCCCCTCTCGATATGCTATAATCTGAGAAATCTGGTTCAAGCTTTGTCAATTAGCTTCCGTTGGGAATAATGAAGTCCAAACCTGTTACTCAACTAACAAACATAACCATTCTATCTTTTCAACAATAAAACACAAACTCAATCAGCTATAACAATCCACTCAAGCATTCAAGTCCAAATTAATGACCCTGATTACTTGATTAATCTACCAAGTCCAAATTAATGACCTTGGTTGATCTTTTGACGAAACAAAACTGATTTTAAAACAACAATTTCAAACATTTTCTGAAAATAACAAGTATCAAGTTAATGAACTTGTTTTTGTCATTTCAAACAATTTAAACTTCTTCAAAGTAAGCTCTCCTCATTCTTCAGTTCAGAATCTCCTGCATCTGCTTCAAACCTTTGAGAATCCAACAATCAACTCTCCACTTTGGTTCGTCGGAAAACAAAACAGAAATAAAATCTTTTTGGATTTTATCAAAGTATTCTAAACTAAGAAATGAAATACAGAAAACTTAAATTGCAGAAATTAAACAAAATAAACTATTTACAAACATATTTTTGATGAGCGTGTCAGGGAATCATATCAGCTTTTCAGACAAATCACAAGTACCGTTAAGCTACATTACATACTCAGATTTAAACAATTTACCTCGATTGTCGATATACTGATCCATCTTAAATTCTCACACAAATTTCAATTTACTCAGGATACGATTTAGATTAATTAAGAACTTAGATCATTCATGTGTCCCACCTCTTGAATATACTCCCGTATCCAGAATCCCAATAATCAGTCTTACAGGTGAGAATACTACAATGATGTCTGTATATAATTTAGGTATGCGAGGGCCGAGAGATCTCAGATCGATACTTCCGTATACGCAGAGAGATATCAGCTTCGACTTTTCGGTGTGTCCCCTTTAGAGGATCTTTTTGCTTACAACAGCAGCATTTATCAATTTTATTGTTTCAGCATGCTGAGGGTTTAATGCTGTGTTTCAAGCATTGAAGCAAGTATTAGCCAGGGACTAGGTCAGAACCACCGTTCAGCAGAAGTCCCGGAATAATACCCCAGACATCATTGAGTATAAAGACCTAGTATATCAGATTACGAGACCTTTCAAACGAGATTTCAGGGGTTACCTATATATCCAAGTAGTGTTCCCCACGAATTCACAAGTTTGAATTTTAGGTTTATATCCCGAATAAATCTACTAAATGTACGAAAACCTATCGACACATCATCAGTAAGATTGTTTAACTCTTTTATACTTTTCAAATCTTTAGCATACTGTAATCGTCTAGCTGATGTACTATCATTTTCCCTATATACACAAGCTCTTTTTCAGATTTTATCATGTTTTTGTATTTTTGCATTTTTTACTGTTTTTGTATTTTCTGAAAATAAACTATGTACAAACATCTACTCCCCCTAAATACCAAAACAAGTAAAAATTCGACAAACCATTGCAGATTGTTTCTCGTCTTCATCCGCAACAGTACTCTCATCAACGCCAATTATGCCATCCGACACCGACAGAAGCTTCATACCATTCAGTTTTAACAAATATTTAAACCGATTTTTATCAAAAGCTTTGGTATGTAAATCAGCTTTCTGTTCGTCTGTGTGGATTTTCTCAATTCGTATCAACTTTTTCTCAAAGCAATCACGAATAAAGTGATGACGAATTTCTATGTGTTTAGTTTTAGCGTGATGTACTGGATTCTTTGTTATATTTATGGCGGCCTCATTATCAACAAAAAGAGGTGTGTTAAGAAACTGCAAACCGTAGTCGCGCATCTGTTGCTGTATCCACAAGATCTGAGAGCAGCAACTGCTAGCAGAAACATACTCCGCTTCACAAGTAGATAACGCCACAGACGTTTGTTTCTTACACTGCCATGTAACCAATCTAGGACCAAAGAACTGGCATCCTGCAGTTGTTGATTTTGAATTAACTTTGCAGCATCCGAAATCCGAATCGGAATACCCTTCGAGCGTAAAATCGCCTTTTCTAGGATACCACAACCCCAATGAAGGAGTTCCTTTCAGGTAGCGCAATATCCTCTTCACAATAATCATGTGCGATGCTCTCGGGTTAGACTGAAATCTTGCTGTGAGGCACGTTGGGTACATAATATCAGGACGTGAAGCAGTTAGGTACATTAAAGAACCTATCATGGATCGGTAAAACGTTTCATCAGCCCTGTCTCCGGTGAGATCTGGGTGAATCCCATGATTTGTTGCAAGTGGGGTAGCAGCTGGAGTAGAACCTGACATCCCGAATTTCTCCAAGATATCATGAACGTACTTTGACTGATGAATGAAAATTCCCTCAGGAAGTTGTTCAACTTGTAATCCCAGAAAGAATTTCATCTCCCCCATTGATGACATTTCAAACTTCTGCTTCATCACTGATTCAAAATCTTTGCATAGATTTTCATTTGTTGACCCAAAGATTATATCGTCCACATAAATCTGAACTATCAGAAGATGACCATCGACCTCTTTAGTGAAGAGAGTAGCATCCACTTTTCCACGAATGAACTTGTTGGCTAGTAGGTGTTGAGACAAAGTCTCATACCAAGCTCTCGGGGCCTGGTGTAAACCATACAGCGCTTTGTCCAATAAGTAGACCTTGTTTTTGTGGATTGGATCGGTGAAGCCCGGCGGCTGACCGACATAAACCTCCTCTTTAACCTTCCCATAGAGAAAAGCCGATTTAACATCCAACTGATAAACTTTAAAGTTCTTCCAAGACGCAAATGCTAGGAAAATTCTGATTGCCTCTAGTCGTGCTACAGGAGCATAGACTTCGGTAAAATCAATTCCCTCCTGTTGACTAAATCCCTGAACAACGAGTCGAGCTTTGTTCCTTACGACAACTCCTCGATCGTCCCTCTTACACTTGAACACCCACTTAGTGTTAATCTTTCTTTGACCATCCGGCAAATCAACTAACTTCCATACTCCCAATTTCTCGAATTGACTAAGTTCCTCCTGCATTGCATTGACCCAAGAGTCTTCAGTAAGCGCCTCTTTGTAAGTTCTTGGCTCAACCTGCGAGATAAAACAACTTAATGAGAATTCAGTTTGTAAAGGAGCAACTTTTGTATAAAAACATGTAAGCCCTTTATCAATCTGATTTCGAGTGCGAACGCCTGTCTGCAATTCTCCTATGATCAACTCCTCTGGATGATATGAAAAAGTTCTCGGCATCACTTCACTTGGAACATCTACATTTCCCTCCAGATTAGTAACATTCTGCTCTGCATCTTGTTCACCAACTTGGTTTGTTTGACTTGAAATCTGAATTTGCTCCCCCTCAGAATCTGAATCTGAATCACCGTGATCAAATACTGGCATGTTTTCAGCTTCTAGATTATCATTCTGAACCGACTGATTATCCTGAGCAACTTCATTTTGTTGGACATCATCATGTTCACCAGCATTACTTGGACCTGCTTCATCGTCATTTGAAGTTTCTCGTGGTCTCCTCGAATACTCATCTGGGAACCTTAACTGCGACTCATATTCACGCAAAATATCCAACTCATCAAAGAAATCTTCTTCATCCTCTGATTCTTCTCTCATGTCAAACGAATCCCAAAGTTTGTCATAATGATAACGCCATGAATCACCAGGATTCTGCGGCGGCATAGTATAACCTTGACATTCAACATTTGCAGCTTCAATAATCCGCTTCTCACTTGGAACGAAGACACGTCTCAATGGATTTGAATAACCAACAAATATTCCCTCAATGCACTTCGGACCAAACTTTCCAAAAGGTTCTATAACCGTACAAGGTGACCCGAACGGTTCTAGATACTTCAAATTCGGTTTGCGATTATTGATTAGCTCAAAGCATGTTTTGTTGAACTTCTTGACAGTAAGAACCCTGTTGAGCGTATAGCATGCGGCAGAAACAGCTTCAGCCCAAAAATTTATCGGTAACTTTGAATCTGCAAGCATAGTTCTAGCCGTCTCGATTAGTGTCCGGTTTTTGCGTTCTGCGACTCCATTCTGCTGCGGAGTGTACGGAGCACTAAACTCATGCAAAATACCTCTTTCATCACAAAATTCTTCCATCTTGCTGTTCTTGAATTCAGTACCATTATCACTTTGAATTCTCTTAATACGCCTTTGGTACAAATTCTCAATCTTTCTGAACAGACCCATCAAACTGTCAAATGTTTCATCTTTCGTTTTCAAGAAAGAAACCCATGAAAATCTGGAATAATCATCAGTAACGACCAAACAATAGTAATCTCCTGTAATACTTTTAACATTCACCGGACCAAACAAATCCATGTGAAGTCGTTCCAGAGGTCTCGAAACTGAATTGACGTTCTTTGTAGGGTGTGACTTTTTCTTCTGCTTGCCTTTGATGCAGCTAATGCACTCCCCTTCCAGATGAAAACCTTTGATATTAACTCCCAATACCAAATCATTGTGCACCAAATGATTCATTTTTCTAAGATGTATATGCCCCATCTTTCGGTGCCACAATCTCGATTCTTTCTCAGTTGCTCTAGACACAAAACAATGTGCTTGACCAGTAGTTGTAGTTGCTACAGACATGTCCAACACATATAAATCATTCACTCTAGGTGCCCTCATGATAATCCATTCTTCAGGAATAACAAAACCAGGTTTCAGAATCAAACATTCTTTATCAGTAAAGTGAGTAGTATACTGATTGTCACAAATCTGCGAGATACTAAGCAGATTGTTTTCAAGCTCAGTGATGTAGTTAACTCTCTCAAACGTCACAATCCCATTGGATAACGTTCCTTCACCAACAATTCTACCACCTTCATGACCAGCAAATCCCACATAACCACCATTAATGTTTCTCACATCATACAGTAATGCAGTTTTTCCTGTCATATGTCGAGATGCACCACTATCCATAATCCATCTGGATATCAGTTGTGGAAGATCCTGCACAAAACAAACTACGACTTAAACAACTTCAAGAAAGATGCCGATTCATGCTTCGCGATCCAGGAAGCTCCGGCAATTCAAACTGCTTATTCGAACATGGTATCCACCCAGGCTTCATCAACCTTAGGTGTAACCTTGACTCTAGCAACTTGAATTTTGAAATTTTCAGCCTTCAAAGGTGGAAAATTTGCATCATAATCAACCGAAATTGATTCTTCAGCCTTTTTCACTTCAGAAGTTGAAATTTTCATTTCAGTTTTTGGTTTCCAAACTTGTTGAGATAATGCAACCCTCTTGTAAAATTTGTTATTTTTAGTTACATCTTTCTTTACGGGTTCATTTTTCACTTTGATGTTATCATTTTTCACATTCTTTTTCTCAACAATGATTGGTGCTTTACCCTTCACATCAACTTTCTTTAGTTGAAACTTCACATTTTCAATCTTAGGCTTGGAGTTGGTGCAATTTCTTGCAATGTGACCAACTTTGTTACATCTAAAACATGTACGAGTATCAACAACTCGACTTGTGCCTTCAGACCGATAATGTGAAGCTCTTTTCTCAAAGAACTCTTTGTTTGATTTTGAAAAAAAATTCATTTTCCCCATCAGAAAGTGAACTTGAACTATTCACAAACACCTTCTTTTCAGCAAACCTTTTGTTTTGAAAACTCTTTTTCTGATAACTTTTACCATCCCGATAACCACCCGACCAACTGTTTCGATTGTTATTATAAAAACGTGGTGGAACAACAGGCTTTTTGTAATAAGCTTTATCTTTCTCAAAATTCAGTTGCCTTTTTGTTTGACACAAACTGTTCACTTCTGATAACTCAACTTCAACTAACTTGAAAACATTTGTCAACTTTTTCACATTAACATTCTCAATGAGAAACTCAGAATCCGAATACAACTTATCAGATCCAGCCATCTTGTACATCACAAGACCCGGTTCATTACTTAAGTTGTTTTTGGATTTTGATTTCTGAATGTATTTGTCTAAGAAACACCCATCATCTTCAGTTGAATCAGACATCAAAACACTTTCAACTGTGCTCTTAACAATCTCTGTCTGAACACTATCATCAGATGATGTAAAAGTAACATCAATGTTCTCCGGAAGTTTAACTTCTTTTTCTTCCTCAATTTCAACCAACCCAGATTGCTTTTTCGTGTAGTTATCAAGAACAGGTGGTGGAACTTGATGAAACCCCACCCCAGTTCCATCACAATACACATCTTCGCCCGCTTTGTCTTTCCCGATGGGTTTGGGAATGATATGTTGCAAAACAAAGCTTGCGGAGCTGTAACTGTTAAGCTTCAACTGGATTCGCTCATTTTCGATTACACCCTCTTGAACTTTAAGTTTCAATTTAGCGATTTCATTCAGTTGTTGATTGATTGATTCTTCTTTGACTCTAAGCATTGCTCTTAGATGTTCATTTTCTTTAAAAGTTTTACCATTTCGATCATCACAATCTTTCAAAGTACTTTTTAATTTTTCAAATTTTTCAGAAATCTGACGGTTTTCAAGAATCAACTTTTCATTTTCATTTTTAACTTTATCATGATCAATTTTATCATTTTCCAATTGTTTAGTTAATTCTTTTATCCGTTCAGTTGAAGCTTTAATCATTTTGTCACGATCAAGAATCTGATTCTCAACGTTTCTGACCTTAGATGTCAGATCATCAACTTTCTTCCCGTTGAGATACGTGACTGTGCTACAAAATTTGCACTCTTTGTTGCAATTTTTGCAATCAGCATTTCCATCAATTTTCTTACCTGACACATTTGTTGACACATCTGAACTGACCTGGCTTTTTGACTCAGACACGGAGTTAGAGTCTACCTCAAGTGCCTTAGCAGCTAGCACTTTGTCAGCCATTCTTCCAAGATTCTCAGCAGTCAACTCTTGAGTTGTGTCAATAACTCCAGTATCAACTTTCTTTGCTTTCTTGATCTCTTCTTTCTCCTTTCTCTCTTTCTCTTTCTCTTCTTCAATCATTTTCGAAGTTGGAGTTCCCCACCATTTGTGTTGCCAATACTCATCATCTTCTTTATATTGCTGGATTATGGCTTCAATATCAAGTGTACTATCATCAATTGCAATATTTCCATACTCATCAAGATAGCACTCTCTATCTGGATCCCATCTATTGGCTCTCCTTGCATTCAGATAGATACGAGAAAGTCTAATGATCTTGTTTTCAGCAATCATCTTTCTGTATTGATATTTTTGCTCTTCAGTTCGATCGTCTTTCCATGGAATTGGATCGTCAGTTTTCGCCATGAATGCGTAACCAACCACATCTTCTTCCGGTAGAACTTCCTTACTCCAATCATACCCCTCATCATCATAAATCACAGCAAGAGCCCTTGATTTGTCTCTGTTATCTTCAGACTGCTTCAATCTAGGCGGCTCAGATTTATTCTGATGGTAGATTGCCTTTTTGTAATAATCATCTCGAAACGGATTCTCTGACTCATCAGCATACGCATTCCTGCATTCCCGTTTGAAATGACCCTTCTGCTTACACTTAAAACATGTAACTTTTGACTTGTCGAATCCCAGTTTTGTAGATGGACCACCGATCGTTTTTCTCCCTGTAATCTCCATGAAGCGTTGTGCACGTCGAACTGCACTTGCCATTGCCCAACGAATATCGATCAGCTCCATTTCTTCAGGGTCTATCTGATCGTAGTCTTCTTTTGTCAGATTTGTATTCCCAATTTTTCCAGCCACCAATCCTTCGTAGGATTCCAAGACAGATGCCAGAAAGACCATTTGTTACTTGGCCGACTCCTCATCAAAATTCTGTGCGTTCTTCAGATCTATCACAATATTGCAAGAAAACTTCGCATCAGAATGATTTGCAGAAGACTTAGATCCACTGTGATAACCACTATGACTTCCACTGCTTGAATTGCTTTGACTTTCTTTGCTTGCTGAAGAAACATTTTCAGCAGAAAATGCAGTTTTTGGAGAAGTAGCTTTCGGGATCAAACTTTTAGGATAGTACAAATCCAGATTTTGATGATAAGATGAATTATTAACTTTGTACGTCTTCTTCAGCTCCAACTCATGACTTTCAAGTTTCTCAATCAGCAAATCTAATGTCAACTTTTCTGGTTCTTTGATAGTATTCTTCAACATCAGCGCATAATATCTCCAATCCATCTCGTCAGGCAACAAATCGAACAATTTGTCGATAAGATCTTCTTCAGGAATGTCAATATCATGTCTTACTAACTCCAGCTTCAGATGACCGAACCTTTCTATCATTTTACACACAGACTCGTTCTTTAAACATCCGAAAAGATCAAATTCTTTTCTAAGAAGTTTCTTTTTGTTTTTCTTAATTTCTTGACTGCCTATACATTTCTTTTCTAACTTTGCCCAAAGATCTTTTGCATTTGAATAGTCAATCAATGCAATAATGTCTTCCCGGACTGACTGGAATAACAATGCCACACACTTTTGTTCAGCTACAAACGAATCAATCTCCTCAGCTGTTCTTAACGCCTCACCATTTTTGTTTCCATTTGCATAACCATTTTTCATACTTTTCCAGCTAGTAAATGCGAATGCCATCAACCAGTCTTCAAATTTTCTGGACCAACGACTGTACTCCTCAATAGCCGTAAGCTTTGGGGGTTTATTGAACGTTCCGAATGCGCTTTCAGATTCCCAAGCTTCCTTCTTCTTTTCTTTCGGAGTATTCTCGTTCTCGTTCGTATTGTTGTTGTTTGTAGAAGTATCATCTCCCGAGTTTCCTGCGAATGCGTACATATCGCTAAATGGGTTCAAGAAAATATCATCCATCGTACCTGAAAAATCAGTCAAACACTTAGAAAAATTTTTAGGTTTTGAAAAATCAACAAGTTCAAGCGAAATACTTGAAGTAATCAACTTCAAGCGAAACAGCTCAATAATCCTTGTTCAAGCGAAATCTGATATTAAGTATTTTCAAGCGAAAACTACTATTTCGCTTCAAATGATTGGAACCTTCAAGAGAAATTCCAAATGATCTATTTCGCTTCAACTAATCAAACCTTCAAGCGAAATCTGAAAGAACAGTTTCGCTTCAACTGTTCAAGCGAAGACCACTATTTCGCTTCAGATGAAATCAAGCGAAATCCAAGATCACAACACTATTTCGCTTCAGGTGTTCAAGCGAAATAGTCCAAACAGTCTGATTTGAAGCGAAATCACTTATATCCTTCGAACACTTTTCAAGCGAAATCCAGTTTTAGGTCAATTTTAACATGTTTTAGTCTGAATTTTAGTCCGAAACTTTGTAGGCTTTGTTAAAACTCAGTTTTACACGTTATACTCGAAAATCAGACCATTTCGACCGTTGGAACTTGTTCAAATCTGAAAAATGTAAAAAGAAATGAGTAGAAAGAAGATAATCCGGTAGAATTAAGCTGCTATGGTATGAACTCCTCGTCCTGAGCTCTGATACCACTTGTTGGACCGTTGTCCGACCTCTAAAAGTCAGTTAAGGCGTTCATCTTTGAATACAAAGGCGGAATCAATGTATACAAAGTCATAACAGCTTTGTTCTTCTTAATTTGTCTTCTATTAATGCCTTCTGAGTCTTTACAATGACTTTCTGACAAAAATTCAACAGCACCTCGACTCACACACAATGACAATTGACCTTCGCTTCAAATGACCTAACCACCTATATATAGAGTATATGATTTCACTTGAGACTGTTCAAGCGAAATCTCTTGTGTTGATTTCGCTTCAAGCATACACATACCCTCTCAAGCGAAATCTCTTGTTTAAAACATAAAAACCCTAACTTAAACCCTATTGTGTGATCATTCAAACAATCCTAGACACAAGACTTGATAATGACGTAATCAGCAGACATTTAGTGCACCAACAGTCATGAACCTTGTAATTTGCTTTGTCTTGTAAATCATTTGAAAAACGATAAGATCAGTTGATATGTATAAATAAATGTAAGGTTAAATGAATAACCATGTAAAATGAGTTGTATAAAATAAACTGTTTTGTAAAACAATGTCTTATGAAAAGTATGTTATTTGTATAAAATGTAATATGTCTATACTGAAATGATTTAAATAACGTTACGCTATGTAATATTATACAAACACTTATATATAGGAAGTACCAGCGGCGTATCCACCATGTTTGTATCATATTACACACGCCTCGTTACTCAAATCACTTACCCAAACAACCACCAATGTAACTTGTTCATGTACAAATCAATTGTCAAGTGTTATTGTGTAACCCATATCAAAATGTCTATGTCCAATGTAAACCACCAAATGTGTATATCAATGTCAAAATGTTTATGTTCAATGTAGATCGTGTAATGTGTAACCAAAAATGTCATGTGTGGTAAGTGAAATATATCAACTAAACCATATGTAAAATGCACAAAAACAAGGTATTGAAGTAAAACATAGTTTAAATCAAAGTTATGTTTTGTGTAACAAATGCATGCTATACTGATACAAACATTTATGTGGTATTGTGAAAATGCATACATCCAAGCCTTGAGACTGTGGCGATAAACCCTTAAACAAATTAAAGGTTTATCTAAGTTATGTATATCGAATTCGGTCATTCCTTCCAATCCAAACAAACCCAGGATTTCAGGAACGGGAGTTGTCAATTCCTATGGTACCACTACCTACTAACGAACGGCGTAGCTAATGTTAATGAATGTATTGTTCCATTGTAAACAACCCAAATGTCATAACAAATTGTAAGCATGTGATGAAAACAACTGTACTAAGTATGCACACAATGGACATACATAGCATGAAATGTAATGTAAAACAATGTACTAAGTATGCACACAATGGACATACATAGCAGGAAATGTAATGTAAAACAATGTACTAAGTATGCACACAATGGACATACATAGCAATGAACACAATGAAATCATGTACTATAATTGTACTAATGAACATAGCAAGTATATGATGTGAAAGCAGGAAAGCACGAAAGTAACAAGTAGGCACATGTGTTTCACCCCAAAATAGTTTGGAAAACAGTAAAAGAGGGGAACTATGTACTCACTTGTGATTGTTTAGAAGTCTCAAGATAACCACCAAGCAATGCTAGAGATCTCGGAATCAAACGGCACCTAATATAGGTAACTATGTTAATAAACCGGACCTAAATCGGAGGATCGGATAGAATGAGGGTTCGTAAACCAAACGAGTATGGAGACTCGTGTAATATGGTTTAACAAAGCCTACATACTAAATGAAACCTAACATAAGTGTTTACGACCCATTACGACCCGTTTAGGTAGCTTATGCTACTTTAACGCGTCGTGCGCGCAAAAGCGCACTTGAGACGTCTAACCAGCCCTATGACAAGTGTTATATGCCTAAACATGTTACATAATCAGTTATGTGACAAAAGTTTAGGTTACACATGCTTACTTACCAATTATACATGAAAAGGGTATTCTGGAAATTTACCTAAGGCATATAAACTACCTATCATACAACTACTTAACGAAGCGACCATAAGGTATAACCTCGGAAGGTTATTCCCTATATACTATGGTCACCTAAAGTGTTTGGTCGGATCCTAATGATCGACCAAATGGGTCGGGTTCGAAGGTATAAGCGATTTATTAGATCGCTTACCCTACGACCCTAGACAACGTGGTAATCAGTAGGCATAGTCCCAAGGGACTATAACCATCGTGATTACAATCACGTTGCGAAGTTCAAATGAACTTCGCATTGACCATAAACTGGTCAACGCAGAAAGTCAAACAAAGTTTGACTTTCAGACTCGAAAAGCAATAAAAGAACGAAAGAATACTTACGAAGGGTCCCCGAATGCTAATCTCGATCCAAGAATCTCAGGTATGAAACAATGGTTTCAACTTAGAGTTTCTAAGATCAAAATTCTTATGGGTTTTGCAATGCATGGGGGGGGGGGGTATTTATAGTGTTCGGTTAGCCGTTAGGATCGTTTCTAGGAAACCGTGCTTTGATCTTGGCCATACACATCAAGAACATGGTATTACAAAACCATTTGAGCCCCTAGTATTGCCCAATACCATGTGCACAAGTGAAAAGGACCAGATCCAATGTTTCTGCATGTTTTCTGCTGTCAGGGGGCTGATGCGGCCTGCTTCAGGATCAGACAAAACTCAGGCGGGCCGCCTGGCCTTGTCTGATCAGCAACATGTTTCAGAAATTACAGTTTCAGTCCCTGCACGTGTTTAAGGCCATTTCCGACACTTCTAAGGCCCGTAAAGCCAACTTTTAGGCCCTAAAATGATGCCTAAACATTGTGGACATGAAACATGCTCAAAAATATGCCGGATGTCGGTTCGTTTGGTCGTACGATCGCTATGTTCGCTTAATTACGATGGAATGCGCATAAGCGCGAAAAACGATCCAAATTGCGCGACGAATGGATTTTTCTCATGCCAAACACTAAAATAAAATATTTTAGTGCTTACATAAATTTTTTGGATGTACGGATGTATTCAGAACGTGAGTTATGCGCGAAAATGCAAACTTGTGCACTTTTTGACGCTTTTAGTCCCTGAATGACCCAAAAGTTTGTTTTAGCATACCGAACCCATTAAAGCCTATTTCTAAGCTATGTAAAGGATATTTGTGGTATGTTTAACTTATGGTCATGTTCCGGAATGTCTGTTACAGTTCAAATTGGCATACTTTCGCAGTTTGTCAAGTTTAGTCCCTGTAAGCGAATTAACTTGTTTTTGCCATACCAAAGCCTTCAAAACTTATTTCTAAGTTATTTAAAGGTTATTTAGGGTATGTTAAGTATATGTTGATGTTCCAGAGTATTTGTCGCATTAAACTGATTACGTTTACTCATCAGTTTGCGTATAACTCTCTAGAAAGCGATGTAGAGTTTGAAATTGAACAAAAGTCAAAACATGAAAAATGTAAAACATAACCAAACAAACATTGGGATCAAATAACATTGTTTTATTGATAATTGTACTGTTCACAATGATTACAAGCACAGATGTTACAAAGGTTGCTTGATGTTATTATGTTTTATGTTAATATTTTAGAGGCCAAAAGTGTCCGGTTACTTTGTGGGATGGTTTTGCTATTGACATGTTTGCTTACATGAATGATAAGAAACGAGAGAAGTATGTTGTTATTCTTTGTCATTTTGGTATGGTCAACCTTTACAAAGGTACAATTTAAGCTTAATTAGTTTAATTTTTATTTATTTAGTAATTTATATTTATATTTATTTATATGTTTTAAATTTGACACTGTTTATATTGATCTACATTTGGTTTTATTTTTAAATTCAGGCAAGCGTGGAGTTGCAAACGGGTTTGACCTTAGTAGACTTTTTATCGACACTGACATTGAAGAGATATCCTCTTTTAGGAAGATGTATAGTTAGTAATATGCATATAAACATTAAACATTATTATTTTGTACCTACATTTACTTTTTACGTTTTAATTTGATCACATGAATCTGTTTAGGTATGTAGAGAAAATTTCTACTTCATCTTCATCAAATGAGCATGTTGGTTCAAACGTTATCTAAAGTGTTGAAGATGAGTTTCTTAATAACCCTGATTTCATGCTTATTGGTTTCCTTGGAACCATATCAACGGTGTGTATTTTCTTATAAGTACTTTACATGCTGAGTTTTTTTATAGTCTTTTCTAAGTATTATTATTTTTGTTTGATATTGATAGACAAAGAAGGTTTTAGTTCTTGGCACAATCACATCTATATGCACTGATAAACTTTGGTATTACAATGGTTGTAACCACTGTAAGTCGAGTGTGGAGGAAAGATTTGTAACGAAAGAAAATGTGGATGGTTCATTTTATGTTGATCATGCAAAATCTTTGGTGTGTACAAATGATAAATGTGAAGGAGTCGACATCTATTCTATTCCGCGGTTTGAGATTACAGTTTTATTTTCTTATACTAAATACTAATATGAACCACACTTCTGTTATTAGTAATACTAATGTTTTCATTTGTTTTTAACTTGATAGCTTCAAGATACCTATTAGTGTGCAAGACTCTTCCGGTACTGTGTCTTTGACACTGTTTGATTTCGAAGCTTACAAGATTCTTAAGAAAAATGCCAAAGAGTTACTTGCAATCCAAGATCAGGTAACAAATACATGCATTCAGTTATTTGGCCATGTAGTAAATATAATTATAAATTATTTTTTTATAAAATTGTAGGTTCTCAATTATGTAATCATTGTGCTCATTGTAATTTATATTAATTTTTATAAAATCATAGGTTGTTAATTCTGGAGAGATACCGAACCCATATCCTGAGATTTTTGACACGTTGATTGGAAAGAGGTATGCGTTCATCATAAATGTTAAAGACTATAACATTGAGCATCAGGTTGTAAACTATGGTATTTCAATGGCCACTAACGATGATGAGATCCTTGCCGCGCTCTGCGCCAAATTAAATCTTAACCAGGTTTAAATCTTCATTATGTCATTCTTTTCATTTCATAGTCATATCGTTTTGAAATAGATTTATACCATTATGTGTATTTTATGTTACTGTGTATTTTCCAGATTCCTGCAGTTTGTCTACTCCTGTTGACCTTATGAAGGTAATATAAGAATTTGGTTATTTGTACTAATTTTTTTGAAATGTTAATATTTATTGTCTTTTTATATCAGGATGAGATGTCCTGTAGTGGTGCCAATGTTACACCTGCATCCAGAGCACTCTTAGGCGTTAAGAATCTCTCTTCTGATGAAACAAAACGTAATATTCGTGAAGTGTGCGACGTAGACGATGCATTAGGTTGCTCCTCGACAAAGCGCCGCATGAGTGATGAACTGTCTCAGGATGAAGATGCTGGTGTTTTGACGCTTTTGATTCCCAAGATTAAGAAATAGTTTTCTCTGTATTTTCAAATACATTTACGTGTTGATTTCATATGCTGTTGCCACGTTGAACTTATGGTTTTCGTTTTGTTGGTTTTGGGTGTTTGGCGTTGTTATGTTTTGGACTGATTGTGTGGTTTTGAATTCCTGAAAACTTATCTGCTTATTATACTGTTATGTTCTAATATTATAATGAGTATGACCTTTCTTTGCATGTTATAATGTATATATTAAATAAATATTGAGATGTTTGATGTGGGGTAAAATACACATATTTGTCCCGTGTAAATTTTATAATATTTGTATAGTTTTTATTTATGTTTTTTTAGTATTAGTAGTATATTATATTATTTTGTGTTTTGGCATATCCTGGTACAAATGGAGCGAAAACTAGTAAAAAAGAAATGACCAGCCAGTTGAGTAGAGTAGGATGCCAGTGATCGAACGAAAATCGCCACTATTTTCCTTAATTGGGCTGAGCCCACTTATCTCTATAGTGAAAAACATAAAGGCCATATAATATATACATGTATATATGTTGACGTGAGGAAAGACAGGAAGTGGGGGATCCCTATTTACTATTATTTTTCGAAAGACATTAGTGGGGATTTGGATAACAGGGCCGCACATTATTATAAATCAACACTCAAGAGCTCCAACTAAAATTACAATAGCAAACCATCTCATATGTTAGAATTAGATTTGGGCTGTAAGGTGTCGCAAGCCCAATTCGGTTTTGGATCATTATCTGCTAAAAATTTATATGGCCGCATATCAATTCTGGGGCACGAATATATTATTTGGGGGATTCGAGACGGCTGCATATCAGATATATATCAGGAGCCGCATACACGAAACATCAGACGAATACAAGATCGGAGACGCACGAAGTCAGCCAACATACGAATTTTGGAGAGCTATTTTACAAGGATTGAAGCTACGGAATCGTTGGGTTGAAGCAAGAAGCTTGGAGAGCAAGGAATAACCGGGTTTTGCCATTCGGTTTCTTTAATTTTCTAGTCTTTTTGTTTTAATTCAATGAATTTATTACTTGAACCTTGTTTGATTACTTTTGAGACTTTGTTTGTTATGATTTTTGGCTAAACTTCTCGTACTACCTAGGTTATGACAATAGCTTAATAAAGTTTGTTTCTTTATTCGATTTTTGTCGTGGTTGTGGATCTTTCTTGTACTGTAAAAGCTATGGATTTCTAACTTGGTGCATATGTGTGCTTGTGATTATTTTATTATTGTTTGTTGCTTCGTTCGATTCTTGGTGACGGTCTTTATCACGGAATAGAGTCGGGCTAGGGTTCTTGATTTAGGTGACTGTCTATATCACATAATAGATCATTAATCCTTTAGGGTGAAAATCGAGTAAGTAACCTTAGAAGTAATTTTCAGTAATCTAATAAAATCAAGTGTGCTGCTAAACTCGTCGCGGAAAGGCTCGAGGGTATTAATAGGTCTAGGTTTGGTTATAAGTCCTTAACATTCCATAGTCTATTAAGCTAAGATTAGAACCCGTAGTCGCTTTAGACGTTCGCGCGGCAAAGTAGAGCGTCTTATATAGGCACTTTCAAGAAACTAGAGGACGGAAAAGAAATCTAGCAAACCGGTAAACGTAACAGCCTAGGTAGTGCCACAAGAATCGCCTTGAGAGTGTTTGAGGGGCTTAGTGGTGTCTTAATAGGTTTAGCATCTTAAGATCCCGGTTCCACACCACAAAATCATCGAATAGAGATCCATTCTGAGTTTAGCTTGCGTCTAGCCTAGGTAGTCTTCATTCCCCACTGGTCAGAGTCTTCGTCCAAGTTCGTGTTAGTCTTTTAGCTAATCTAGTTTAGTCGTTATTTGCATTCTTAGGATTTTTAGAAACCCCCCCCCCCATCAACAACCATTTAGTTAAGTCGTGTCAGTCTAAGTCTAGATAGAGTCATTAGCGTAATCAGTAGAGTCTCTTGGGTTCGATACTCGGACTTCCTTAGGCTATACTTCATCGATCGGTACACTTGCCGGTCGTGTGGTTTAGGGTTTAGAGAGTCTTAGTTTTATAAATTTTAAAACTTAGAGAGTCTAGTTTAGGGTAATTTTAGTTGTTTTAGTTGACCCGTTTCGAGCACATCAAGTTTTTGGCGCCGCTGCCGGGGATTCTTTGGCGATTGCGTTAATTTCTTTGTTTGGACTTACTTGACATATTCTGTGCTATTTGTGTTAGTTGAGTCGTAGGAGTCTAAAAATTATAAAAATCCAAAAATATTTGCTTTAGTGTCTTTTCTAGGTTAGTGAGTCGTTTTTAGAGTCTTTTCGTTGTTCGTAGTTGGTGGATGCCCCATACGCGCTCGCAGGGACCGCCGCCACCTTTGTTTACAGTCAAGTCTTCTGAGTCGTCTTCTTCGTATTCTTCAGTTCCACGTTCCACCCCCACCTTCGATTTCACACCGAAGCCATCACCTCACGTTTCACCACACGTTTCCCCACCATCCTCCCGTTCTCGTTCGCCTAGTCCTCCACCTGATATGGCGAACCGCACCGTTTACCAGCAGGCTACCACCGGTTTCACCGGTGCTACATCACCCATCACCCTTCCCGACATAGCGAACGATAGGTCTTGGCAGATTCCTTCTTACATCATGACGGCCATCACCAATTCTTGCCAGTTTCATGGACGCGACGACGAGGATGCACCCGCCCACATCAATCGCATCACTCGTCTTTGTGGCACCTACTCCATTGAGGGTGTCAATCTAGATGCTAGGTACTTACAGGTCTTCCCGTTTTCTCTCGCTGGACGCGCAGCCGTCTGGTTTGATTCTCAGCCCGCAGGCACCTTCACTACTTGGGCTGGTCTTCGCGATGCTTTCCTAGCAAAATACTTCCCGCCAGCCAAGGCGTCTCGCCTTCGAGATCAGATACACTCATTCCGTATGGAGCCTGATGAGCCATATCACTTAGCTTGGGAGCGTTTCCAGACGCTTCTCTCTCGTTGCTCACAGCATGGTTTGTCCGACTGGGCGTTAGTTGAGAAGTTTTACAATGGTCTTACTCCTGAGATTAGAGCGCGATTCGATACTTCAGCAGGAGGTCAGCTTATGGGAAAGAAGACAGTTACTGAGTGTAATGATTTGTTTGAGAGCTTTGCACATTCTGATATGGATTACAGCACTATCGGCAGGACTTCCATTCCTGTTACTACCACCTCGGCCGGTCGAGGGGTAAACCAAGTTAGCTTGGGTACATCGGTAGCTGCTATAGTCGAGAGTGTGAAGCAAGACTTGAGGCAGGAGATGAGGCGAGAGATAGATGAGCTTAAGAAGAAAGTTGATAGGTGTGAGCTTTGTAGGGGAGGTCACGACACACTTGATTGTCCCACACTTACGTTAGAGCAGGTAGAGTACATAGCAGGCCAGTCTAGGGGTCAGTTCGGTAGTAATAATAGTTTTAACCCCGGCTGGCAGGGTAGTGGTAGTAGTGGTAGTTTTCGCCCTTCTGGCAATCCCCCTGGTTTTCCATCTGGTCAGTATCAAAATAGGGGGCCGGGTCTTTACACGAGTAGTGGTTCAGGTTCGAGTGGTCAATTTGCGAGTGGAGGGTCGAATCAGGAGAGTCAGGGTAGTGAAAAGGCTTTACAGAGTAGTTTGAGTAGGTTAGAGGAGATGATGGCTCAGATGATGACGCATAATCAGACTGTAGCTAAGAATCAGGAGCAGATTAATCAGAGACATGAACTTCAGCTTAAAAATCAAGAGTCCACTCTTCTAGATCTTCAGAGAACAGTAGGGGATATAGCTAGGCAGTTGAAAGAGTCCTCTTCTGGTCAGTATTCAGGTACCACTCACCCAGTCCACCATTCTGTGAAAGCAATTACTACTCGGAGTGGGTTGAGTCTAGGAGAGGTCATGAGAGAGAGAGTTGAGGAAGGAGAAGATGATTATGTAGATGAGGTGATTGAGATGGAGGCTCCAGGCAAAGTGCACATTAGGCTAGACCCAGCAAGTACCGCACACGCCGAGGAGTTGCCAGTAGAGAAGAAAGTAGAGGAGCAGCCGAAGAAGGTTCGGGCACCACCGCGAGTGATTGATATTTCTCGTCTTCCGTTTCCCGCTCGTGCTAGGCAGCAGATATATGCTAGGGAGTATGAGAAATTTCTAGAGATGTTCACCCAGCTGAAGGTGAATCTTCCGTTCAATGATGCTTTGAGATCCATGCCTAAATACGCCAAGTTCCTTAAGGATTTTCTAAAGCGTAAGGATAGGGTAGGTGAGAGTTCGAGTGATCCATTGAGTGGAGAGTGTTCGGCTGTGATCTTAAATAAGCTTCCTGAGAAACTCACTGATCCGGGCATTTTCACGATTCCTTGTTTGTTTGGTGGTGATGTTAAAAACCACGCGTTGGCAGACCTTGGTGCTAGTATTAATTTGATGCCATATTCATTTTACGAAAAACTAGGCCTTGGTGATTTGCAGCCAACTAGGATGACTCTCTCGTTAGCAGATAAGACAGTTAAGTATCCTAGGGGGATAGTAGAGAATTTGTTGGTGAAAGTGGATAAGTTTGTGTTTCCGGTTGATTTCGTAGTGCTAGACATGGAGGCCGATGATAGAGTTCCGTTGATTTTAGGGCGCCCGTTCTTGAACACGGCTAAAGCGTTGATAGATGTCTTCTTAGGCACAATTACACTTAGAGCGGGTGACGAGTCGGTAGTGTTTGAGGTGAATAATGCAAGAGGGTCGAGTGCGAGAATCGAGGCGATTGCATCGGTAGAGGAGGGTGAGAAGAGTGAGAGAGACGAGAAAAAGGTAGTAAGTGAGCCGAGTCTAGAAAAGGTGTTAAAACCCAAGTGTGGGGATCCACCTGATAGGAGAGTAGAGGAGTTGGAAGAGAGATTGTCGAGGTTAGAGTCTAAGGTAGAGATACTGAGTCAGGCTCAGTGTGGGGATAGGTTTCGAGATGATACGTATAGATTCAAACCGCCCGATGGAGAGTCGAGAGAGTATGAGGGAGTTAGGAGAGATGGGGGCGATGTTAGGAATGATAGTGCTATAGCCCGTAAGGTGCGGGCGATGTTAGAAGGTGAGCCCCGCGTATATGATCCTCCGTGATTTTGTGAACATTTGTGATTACTTGTAGAGTTTGTATATTGAGTCGTATTTGGTTTCGTGTCGTTAGTTAGGTTGTTAGTGTAGTTTGCGTCGTTTTGTGTTTTTTGCGTCTTTTGTGCGTCGTAAAAGTTTTTTGCAGGTACACGCTCCTTCACGAAGGTCGAACTCAGCAGACGAACATTGCCCAGGTAAGTTTATTGTTCAAAAACGACAAAATATGGGGCAAGGGCAGTTTGGGTATTATATTAATTTACTTAAACAGCAATCTGCTGTTACTGTTATAAAAAATTTCTGCTGTTACTGTCTTCGCGGCCCGCTTCATACATGGTCTCAAGTTGATGCGGGCCGCTTTGACTTAAAGAACCGTTTGCACCCTTGGACACTCGCGGCCCGCATCTACTTACACTAAACATCAAAGCGGGCCGCGTGGGTCTATTATTTCGATGAACAACAGTTTGGCCCAAGTTTGTTTCACAAATCACAATCTAATCATCCATTCATACATTAAACCACCATTGTGACCATGTCACTACCAGTGCTGATTCGGATTGTCGTGTACGGGTTTGTGCTTGCATTATGCTTTTATATTTTGTACTATGCGTCTAAGTTAGTAGTTTTTGAGTCTTTTTGTGTTTTGCGTCGGTATTGCTTTGGTATTTTGCTTGTTTTTGTTGATGCAGGTTCAAATATGTACCACCCGTACTCAATCTCCATTCGGGTGAATTTGGAGCTGTTTATTCGAATTTCAAGGCATTTATCAAGCATGTCAGTTAGAGTAAAAGCCGATCGCGAACGAAATGCTATACGATCGAGCTGGATTGGACGAGATTTTGGAGCTTACGCATGAATAAAACCAGCTAAGTCCTTTCCAATTAGCCCTGTGTCTTTTATTTTTAGTTTTTGAGTCGGTTTCCATCCTACATTGAGGGCAATGTAGAGTTTAAGTGTGGGGGATGGGAACTATCGTTTAGTGTCTAGTTAGTGTGTCTTTTGAGTCATAAAAATCGAAAAATACAAAAAAAAATTAAAAAAAATTGAAAAATCCAAAATTTTTTTTAAAAAAAATAGAAAATGTCTTTTGAAATAAGAAGTTTGCAAAATTAAAAACGGAAAATGATAGAAAAGTTGGATTTTTGTTCGGGTTCAAATAATAATAATATGAGATAAAATAACCGTGCTTGTGTCTAGTTTGGGATGTGCGGGTAGGCTCGGTTCGGTTCTGGGTTCCTTTGATCTTTAATATACCTAATTGTCGGTCTACTAGTGGGTTCTCATCTAGGGAGAGTGGGGAAACTGAAACCGCCAAAAATAGTATAAGGGATGCCGTTATAAGCTAAGATCGTTAGAGTTTTTTGTCATATCTCGTTGGAAAAGAAAAAAAAATAGAATAAAAAGTGAGCTAGAAACTAAATGAAAGTAGCCATTCCTATGTAATCTGTGATTGGGGATAGCGACTCTACAGTCGGATTACCGCTAGGGTGTGTGAAATCGAATTGCCGAATAAAAGTACCGAAACCTAAGTAATCTGTGGTTGGGGATAGCGACTCTACAGCCGGAATACCGCTTGGTTAGGGAAAGCATCGTCTTGTCTCACGAACGAAAGGAAAAAAAAAAGAGAAAAAGCAAAGCGAAAAAAAAAATTTGGAAAAATAGATTTGATTTTAAACTCTCTTGATCTTGGTATAAAACGGTTAGGAAATAACCCAGTGGTTGTTCCTTTTGTCCTATAAGCTTGAGGGGGGATTAGGTGGATTTGCAATTCTTAGTGTGAGACCTTAGGTGGATTGACCGAACTTGAACTAAACTTGCATGATAAGGGCTTGGAACCGGGTTTGGGTTTAAGAGGACAAATATACTTGCAATCGCGGCTAACACAAGTTTCGGTTTTAATGAAAATAACTTAAGCTTTTGTCCCGTTCGATTATTTCGACTATGATTCCGTTTGCATAATTCTTTTTCGAGGACGAAAAAAGGTTAAGTGTGGGGATATTTGATGTGGGGTAAAATACACATATTTGTCCCGTGTAAATTGTATAATATTTGTATAGTTTTTATTTATGTTTTTTTAGTATTAGTAGTATATTATATTATTTTGTGTTTTGGCATATCCTGGTACAAATGGAGCGAAAACTAGTAAAAAAGAAATGACCAGCCAGTTGAGTAGAGTAGGATGATGCCAGTGATCGAACGAAAATCGCCACTATTTTCCTTAATTGGGCTGAGCCCACTTATCTCTATAGTGAAAAACATAAAGGCCATATAATATATACATGTATATATGTTGACGTGAGGAAAGACAGGAAGTGGGGGATCCCTATTTACTATTATTTTTCGAAAGACATTAGTGGGGATTTGGATAACAGGGCCGCACATTATTATAAATCAACACTCAAGAGCTCCAACTAAAATTACAATAGCAAACCATCTCATATGTTAGAATTAGATTTGGGCTGCAAGGTGTCGCAAGCCCAATTCGGTTTTGGATCATTATCTGCTAAAAATTTATATGGCCGCATATCAATTCTGGGGCACGAATATATTATTTGGGGGATTCGAGACGGCTGCATATCAGATATATATCAGGAGCCGCATACACGAAACATCAGAAAAATACAAGATCGGAGACGCACGAAGTCAGCCAACATACGAATTTTGGAGAGCTATTTTACAAGGATTGAAGCTACGGAATTGTTGGGTTGAAGCAAGAAGCGTGGAGAGTAAGGAATAACCGGGTTTTGCCATTCGGTTTCTTTAATTTTCTAGTCTTTTTGTTTTAATTCAATGAATTTATTACTTGAACCTTGTTTGATTACTTTTGAGACTTTGTTTGTTATGATTTTTGGCTAAACTTCTCGTACTACCTAGGTTATGACAATAGCTTAATAAAGTTTGTTTCTTTATTCGATTTTTGTCGTGGTTGTGGATCTTTCTTGTACTGTAAAAGCTATGGATTTCTAACTTGGTGCATATGTGTGCTTGTGATTATTTTATTATTGTTTGTTGCTTCGTTCGATTCTTGGTGACGGTCTTTATCACGGAATAGAGTCGGGCTAGGGTTCTTGATTTAGGTGACTGTCTATATCACATAATAGATCATTAATCCTTTAGGGTGAAAATCGAGTAAGTAACCTTAGAAGTAATTTTCAGTAATCTAATAAAATCAAGTGTGCTGCTAAACTCGTCGCGGAAAGGCTCGAGGGTATTAATAGGTCTAGGTTTGGTTATAAGTCCTTAACATTCCATAGTCTATTAAGCTAAGATTAGAACCCGTAGTCGCTTTAGACGTTCGCGCGGCAAAGTAGAGCGTCTTATATAGGCACTTTCAAGAAACTAGAGGACGGAAAAGAAATCTAGCAAACCGGTAAACGTAACAGCCTAGGTAGTGCCACAAGAATCGCCTTGAGAGTGTTTGAGGGGCTTAGTGGTGTCTTAATAGGTTTAGCATCTTAAGATCCCGGTTCCACACCACAAAATCATCGAATAGAGATCCATTCTGAGTTTAGCTTGCGTCTAGCCTAGGTAGTCTTCATTCCCCACTGGTCAGAGTCTTCGTCCAAGTTCGTGTTAGTCTTTTAGCTAATCTAGTTTAGTCGTTATTTGCATTCTTAGGATTTTTAGAAACCCCCCCCCCCCCCATCAACAACCATTTAGTTAAGTCGTGTCAGTCTAAGTCTAGATAGAGTCATTAGCGTAATCAGTAGAGTCTCTTGGGTTCGATACTCGGACTTCCTTAGGCTATACTTCATCGATCGGTACACTTGCCGGTCGTGTGGTTTAGGGTTTAGAGAGTCTTAGTTTTATAAATTTTAAAACTTAGAGAGTCTAGTTTAGGGTAATTTTAGTTGTTTTAGTTGACCCGTTTCGAGCACATCAATGTTCAATATTCAATATTTATGTTTAAAACTTATGTGTATGAATAGGAGCAACAATTTATAATATATATTGTATAAACCCAAATAACAACCTTTTTATCTACAAACATTTGTAATCTTTAAGCAATTTTAATCTTATTATCTTATCTCATAATTTATATAGGATTATCAGTGGATGTGGTTGTTCTTTATTGGTTTTTACCGTTATCCCTGCCCACTAAGGTTTAATAAGTATCTGTCATATATTACAGTTTATAAAAAATATTCAATTTGTGCCTGTTTCTCCCATTAATTTATTTAAGTAATCTCATTCAATAGCTTATTTATATACTTCAAATTTTGTCTAAGTCATTCAAATTTTGTCTAAGTCATTCAAATTTTGACCTCTAATATGGGTTCATGATCTAATCCGGTGATTTGAAGACATTGTTGTTGAATCGAATGAGATGGTTAATGTAATGTGGTCGTATTAATAACAAATGGTAATTAATATAACTAAGTTTCCCGAGCCCGAGAAGCAATCCCGGGTAAAAACCTAGTTTATTCATATACGTACAGACACAAAAAAATAAAAAAAAACTAAAAACATTATTATTTTTCATATATGTACGGACACATTATCAAACATCACCCACTTTATCATTCATCAGCTCTCACCTTCAAACATCACCCACCACCACCATTAGCGCCACCATAATCCGCCGCCACCACCAGCACAACTCTCTCTCGCACACACACTCTTACTACCACCATAATCCGTCGCAGCCACCATAATCCGCCGCCGCCACCTCCGCCATTACCACCACCATCAATGTCTCTCTCTCTCTCTACATCTGACACCACCACCACTCCCTTTCTCAACGTTTTTACGGCCGCCAGAGGTTTCAGATCTAGCCGTCGCTGGAAGTTTATACACTAAAGGATTTTCTTTAATTTGATTAAGAAGAGGCTAGGGTTTGCTCAGATCTGATTTCTTGGCTGGGTTTCGTTGAAAAAGAACGACCTGCAAATAAGGTGTTTGACGGTGGCTGAACGGAAAAACTAATCTTTACCACCTACAAATCAAATATTTGAATGGGCAAATTAAAAAGGTACCAAAAATCTCGTTATTTTGTGAGGGTTTTTTGGTGTGGGTTTTTTTTGTTCGTATCTGCAATTAGCGAGGGATGAATGGGTTGTACAGATCTGTTGCCACTATACATGAAATTAGGGTTCGGACCGGGAAGGGTTTGGGCCAGAGTTTCATGTGGTTCGGACCGGTATTGGTGGTTTGTAAGGTAGGTGGTGGTTGATGGTGATTGGGGTGGTGATGTCGGGTGGTGGTGAACGGTGGTAGTGATGTCGGGTGAGGTGGTGAATGGTGGTGGTGATGTGTGTAGGATCGGATTGCGACCTGAATGAGTCGTTCGGAAGAGCTCAAATCCGTTTCAGAGGCGGAAACAAAGAAACGTACGTGAAAACAGCTTGATTCACACTATAATCCTCTTATATATTGATTTAACAACGTATACAATCACGAGAAATACCGGCAGCACCTCGGTATCGAATCTGAAATCCGCTACAAATGAATAGAACACTCCCCTATTTATACTATTCATGTTTCGCTTGAAATGAACATGGCTGCTTCAAGCGAACCTCTCAAGCGAAATAACTTCAAGTGAACTCAACTTTGACTACAAGCGAAACCAACATAATTTGTCTTCAAGCGAATCCTCAAATCTGATTTGTGTGAATGTTGTAGACATGATGTAATAGATGATGTCACAATTATGATGTCATCTTTGTATAAGATGATGTCACACTTGTTCAGATCCGCAACGCAACTGAGACTCGATATAAGACGAAGTCGACAGATGTATGCACCAACAGACTCCCCCTCAGATGTTGACGAGTCTTAAGTGTCGAGTCTTCACAATCTTCAGTCTTTATCAGTCTTTGAGTTCTTTCCAGAAACTCTAACTCTTGCCCTCCTTCTCTCTAGCAGACTCCTCACGAACAATCTCTACTCAGATGTCTTCAGACTCCCCCTTTCGATATACTGGGATCGCAGTCTGGCATGTTGAAATCACAAATTCCTCAAGTATCGGAACCTGTCTCTCTATCATCAGGTTCAAGATCGAAACCTGGCTACACCTGCACATTCTTAACCCAGAAATAAATTTCACAAATTTAACATTTAACAAATTTATAAACCTAGATTCTCTCTCAAATTAAACCAGAATGATTTATCAATGATAAATTCTGATGAACCATTTGCAAAAAATTAATCATTTTTCTTTTCAAAACACATTCTCCCAAACCATTTGTTCATCATGTCTAGCACTTAGAATTTTGAAAATCAGCTCTCCAACATCAGTTGTCGAAAATCTTTTTGGATTTTTCAAAAAAATATGCTAAAACACACTGAAAATCTTTTTGGATTTTGAGATATTAAGAAATGCAGTAAAGAAATATTTACAGACAATATTTTTGTGAGATTGTGCAAGAGGATCATATCAGTTCTTGACAAGTCACGAGTACCTTTGAGCTTAGTTACACATTAAGAATTAATCAATTCACTTAGATTGCCGATATACTGATCCACTTAAATTTTCACACAAATTTCAACTAATTCAGGATATGAGTTAGATGTTTTAAGGACTTAAACTCATTCATGTGTCCCACCTCTTGAATATACTCCCGTATCCAGATCCCAATATTCAGTCTTACAGGTGAGTATACCACAGATGATATCTGTAAGGGAATAAATTATAGTACGAAACCGTGAGAGCTCAGGTCAGAACTTCCGTTCAGCAGAGAGATGACGGCTCGACTTTTGGTGTGTCCCCTTTAGAGGATCTTTTGTATTACAACAACAATGATTATCAATTTTATTGTTTCATCATTTTGCTGAGGGCGGCGCTATGTTTCAAGCAAGCGAAAAGTATTATTCGAGGACTAGGTCAGAACTTCCATTCAGCAGAAGTCCCGGAATAATACCCCAGATATCACTGAGCATAAAGACCTAGTATCTCAGAAAGAGGGACCTTTCAAACGAGATTTCAGGGGTTACCTATATATCCAAGTAGTGTTCCCCACAAAATAAGCAAGTTTGAATTTAAGTTTATATCCCGAAAAAGCTTACTAAATGTGTAAAAACCTATCGGCATATCATCAGTGAGACTGTTTAACGCTATTTAAACAATACAATTCTTTAGCATACTGTAACTGTCTACTGATGTACTATCACTCATTTTTTATTTTTATCATGTTTTTGTCTTTTTCAAAATTTCAAATGTTTTTGGATTTTCTGAAAATTTCTACTCCCCCTAAAATGCAAACACATTAAAGGAAATTTGAAAAAAAACTGTACAAGAAAAATTGACAACCGATATCAAATCACTTCAATTCACCATTCACTCGGCATAAACAATCCGAACTCCCCCTTACACAAAACTATTTTCTCATTATGATTTCAAAACACTTAAGTTTGTTTTAACCAAAATGATTTTTCTGGAAAATAAGTTTTGTTGATTTTACCATTTGTAAGTTAGGGGTTTGGTTCATCACACTGTCTTTCAAATACCACATGTAAGTTTGGTCCAATCAAGTTCAACCTAATGACCTTGATTAACCATTTGTAGGAAAAACAAGTACAACTTAATGTCCTTGATTTACCACTTGTAGGTGTAAACCTTCATCAACCAACTTGTAGGAATACCACATCTACATAAAATCATTTTACCAATAAAGATGCCGATTCCTGCTTCACACTTACCAACCTTGAAGCTCCGGCAATTCACAATTATCCTGTAAAAATTTAACTATTTTTAAGATTCAATCACACAATCAATTACTAAGAAAGATGCCGATTCCTGATCCACGATTACAAACTTGGGATCTCCGGCAAGTCAGATTGTTTAAGGGAAAAGAATTTCCACCTAAGTCTGTCCAACCTTGGGTGTTTTTAGCTCTTTTAGCTCTTGTTCAGTTGGGTTAAAAGTTGCTTTCTTTGTTACGTAAAAATCTTGAACCCCTTTTACTTTCCCATCAAGCATTTTCCCAAAAAATTTCTTAACATTTCCATTGAAAACTTTTTCAATATAAAATTCCTTTTTATCAGAAAAGAATTGATTTGAAATCTCAACCTTACCAACTTTCTGTTTAACCTTTTCAAAATTCAGTGATGGAAATTCATCATCATTCACTGAAGATACAGAATTTACCTCTTTTACCTCACCTTGTGGCTCTTCTGGCTTTGTGGGACCAGATTCATCGCCAACTTTTACATCACCCTTCTTGACAACCCACATTTGGTTATCTTTTTCTTTCTTTTTGTAAAAATTCTTTTTAGAACATCCACCAACCTCATAAGTTGAGTTTTCAAAAATTCTGAATTTTTCGGTTGGTGGTTCAACATCAACAACTATTTCTTTCAGTTTTTCAGAAACTCCCTGTTTAGTTTTAGCATTTTTGGACAGTTCCATGCAATGTGACTAGCTTCATTGCATTTGAAACAGGTTCGAGTCTCTTTTGGATGAAATACTCCAGTTCCATTCCTTTTCTTCTCAGCAAGAAACTCCTGGTTTGATTGTCTCCAGAAAGGTTTCTTCTGTTCCTCCTCAGCACTTCCACATGAAACAAATTCTGTTCTTGTTTTAGAAATTTTGTCATTTTTGTAATTTTTAGGTGGAATAAAACCTAAACCTTTCTTTTTGTAGCTACCATTATGGTTTGGTTTCTTTTGAAAACCAGAACCAGAATTGTAACCCTTTTTCTTGTTTAATCGTTGTTGTATTCTTGAAGTGTATTTTTTAGGTTTTCCAGTAAGATTTAAATCTTTTATTTCAGAAATCTTAATTTCTGTCATTTTGAAAGCCTTTTTGATCATTTCAAATCTAACACTTCTTATTGGAAACTCTTTGTCAGAATATAATTTGTCAGAATCATTTAAAGTGTATGCTACTTCAAATGTTTCATCATTCAAATTAGATTTTGATAACAAGAACTCTTTACTGTAAGCCCTTTTAACCGACGATTTTGAACTGTTGACTGACGAACTTGACCCTCCAGACATAGACTTTGACTCAAACTCCTCATCAGTATCCAACACCTGATCGACCACCTTTTTTATTAACTCGGACTCATGATCAGTGTCAGACGATGTAAAAACCACGTCAATGTTTTCTGGTAATTCATCGGTTATATCAGACTTTAGTTTTATATTGACTGCCTTTTGAACTTGCTCCTCATTTTGTTTTCTAGGAGAATAACCTTCCCAGATCGGAGGCGGACACTTGTTATAGCTAACAGCCGGTTTCTTACCAGTATCCTTCTTCTTTGTCTTCTCATCTTGAAAAGCTTCCATACCTGCAACAGTCGGATAAATTCTATCAATAAGATAATCAGAACTAGAATAACTCTGCAATAATCGTCTGATTCTCTCATTTTCAATCTTTTCAGTTTCCAACTCTTGCTTCCATTTAGCACTTTCTTCGATGTAGAAGTTTATAGCTTTCTGTTTTGTCATCATCACATCATTCATCATCGTTAGTGCTTGTTCTCTTTCAGAATTTGTCTTTTGAAGACCGGTTACTGTTTTGTTCAAGACATCATAAGATTCTTTCACATAGTTAAGATTGAACAATAATTGTTCTTTCATCTTCTCAAGCTCAGCCAACTTCTCTTCTTTTGCTGCACATTCCTTGCATGGTTCCAAACACTTCAAGCAAGGTTTGATGACTTCCACAATCTTTTCAACTTCTATGACTTTTTCAACTTCAACCACCTTTTCTGCTTCATATATCTTATCTGGTTCAGCAATCTCCTCAGCAACACTTTTTACTTCTTCATTCTGAACAGCTTCCTTTGTTTGATCACCACTTTCAGACTTCTGTTTCATTTGTTCTTTTGCAGCTTGTTTCTCTTTCAGTTTTTCCAAGCGATCTGCAAAATAAAAATGAAAACTTTCAGGAGATAGATGAGATTTAGCAACATTAATATGTCGTTCTTCTTCATCATCACTACTACTGTCATCAGTTGGTGATTGATCAAACTCAATTGACTTTTCAGCATTATCATCCGAAGAACCAGAATCAACTGGTATTTGATAAAAAACAACTTCCTTTTCTAAACTTTCATCACTTTGTGAACTTTCATCTGAGCTATGTGAGCTTTCTTCAGATGCAACGGACTCTTTCTCCACATTCTTCATAGTCTCACCAATAGACTTCATCCATGTAGTAAACATATCTGGTTCTTTCAAAATTTTAGCAATGAATGCTTTGAAATCTCCTTTATCATTCACAAACATATCCCAGCTAAAACCTTCAGGCAATTTTTCATCATCTTGAAAATTCCAGTTAAAGTTCACTTGATTCCCCAGACATGCTCTTTTTGAATCCTCGATCACTTTTCTACCATGAGCCACCTGTGGTTCTTGCTGTTGTTGCTGACCAACTTGCTGATATATGGCTTTCCTGTAATAGTCATCTTTTCCGAACGGATTCTTTACATCACTAGCTTCTCTGTTCTTGCATTCCCTCTTGAAATGACCTTTCTCCCTGCATCGAAAACAAGTAACTTTAGATTTATCAAAACCCAAAGTAGAAACGTGTGCATCAAGAAAGTCATTTCTTCCAGTAATCAGCTTGAATTTTTCAGCTCGTCTAAGAACACTAGCTAGACACCATTTGATGTCCATAAGTTCCATTTCTTCAGCGTCTATCTGATCATAATCCTCCTTTGTGAGCATAGGATTCCCGATCCGCCCTGCAACCAAACCTTCATAAGAGAGTAGCACAGAACCAAGTAAAGCCATGTGATCTTTCGCAATCTCTTCAGAAAAATTTTGACCATCTGGAAGATTCAAAGCAAAATTGCATTGTATCACATAACCATTTCCAGTCTTTGTGCTTTGAGAATGAAAGCTTGATGTAGTATGAAGAGAAACCACTGCTACTTTTGGATTGACACTCGGGTATGAAGAGAAACCACTGCTACTTTTAGAACTTTGATCAACTTTTTCAGATGAATCTCCAGCACTAAACGCAGTCTGTATTTTCGGACTTCTTTCAACTTCTGGAACACTGCCTTTGTAATACATTTTTACATCCTGTTGACCACTTGGACTGTTTATCCTCGCGATCTTCTGCTATTCCAAATCTTGACCCTCTATCTTCTCGATAAACTGAGAAATCGTTAACCCATCATAAACCCCAGTATTCTTCAAAATCATCAAGTATGTGCCCCATTCCTTTTGTGGTAAAGTGTCAGCTAACTTGTCTACCCATTCTTCACGATCCTTTTTTATACTCAGCATCGACATGGATCGCACTAAGTGGCATTATCTTTCAATTAGCTTCTTTGTATCTTCACCCGGTAGACTTGTAAACAGATCAAATTCTTTCTTGAGCAGTGCTTTCTTGCTCTTGATCATATTCTCACTACCCTCAAACTTGACTCTAAGAGCATCCCAGATCAATTTTGAAGTCTTGTCATGTTGAAGTAACACAAAGATGTCTTCTTTGATAGCTTGCTAAAGTAAACTGATCATCATTTTTTCAGCTCTATACATATCACGTTCTTGATCACTAAACTCAGATATTGCTTTCTCAACATGCAGATCAGTTTGTGGTAAAACATATTTCTTCAGAATGCACTCCCAAGATCTGAGATGGTTAGCTTGAACCCAGTTTTCAAATCTGTCTTTCCATCTGTAGTACTCTTCTATGCTCATCAGTTTCGGGGGTTTTTGTAAAGTTCCGGTCTCGTTTTCTAAGTTCATATTCTGAGCAATGGAAGCCGGAGTAGTCGAAGTAGCAAACGCGTTGTAAAAATCTTCACTCATGATTCGATATCGAAGAATTCTTCAAACAAGTTTTCAAACGAACTGGTTTACCTCATAAAAATATACCTGAAACAAACAAACAAACAATCAGTTTAAACAAACAGAATACGTAAAAATGTGTGACGATTGAATCGATCTAGGACTCGTGTCGAAGATTTGTAGACTCGTTTAATGAATTCCGTAAACTGAGTGAATGAACTAGATCAAATGGGCCACGAAATATGGGCTTCCAATGGATCGTAAACAATGAAGTTCACTTGGGCTTGAAAATGATTTAGACCGAAGAACTTTAACTTTCTGATTTGGGCCGATGAACAAATTTTTGATTTGGGCTGATGTATGAATAACGTGGGCTGACTACAAACAATAACGATTGGGCCGCTAATGATGATGCAACTTGGGCCGAGAATATGACTTATCACATGCAATAGTCTAATGAATTTAGTGGATCTGACAACAATCCAAGTCACATGAGTCGAGCATTTTCACGTGGGCTGACACATGTATTCTTATTAATTCTATTGAGCCATACAATCTGATTGGACCTTTTTAGAATGTGACCGACCAACTCTGTTGTTCACTTAAATTCTGATCTTTGATAGAATCAATACTATTTCACATGCAACCGGCAACTTTCACAATCCCCCACTAACTTTTAATTGGACCTTAAATTGTATTGGACTTCAAACCCCACATGCAAACTTTAATAGCCGACAGACTAATATCACATGCAATGACACAAAACACTTGATTTCATTTCCCAACTAACTGACAACCTAGTTTTAATGATATACACAACTCGATGCACTCTTAAGCGATATGTCGTTTTCAAGTGGTCATTGTTTTCAAGCGAACTCAACACGTATTTCAAGCGAGAGGCCAGATTCAAGCGGACACAACATGTATTTCAAGCGAGAGGCCAGATTCAAGCGGACTCAACATGTATTTCAAGCGAGAGGCCAGATTCAAGCGGACTCAACATGTATTTTCAAGCGAAAGGTCGATGACATCAGCATTTCGAACAACTTTTCAAGCGGAAGTATGATTTTAACCAGTTTTAAGTTGATTTTAACGCTGAAACTTTCCAGGATTTGTTAATACATGATTGCGCATAATATGTGTGAATTTGAGCCGATTTTAACCGTAAAAAAATTTTAATTTTGAAAAAGAATGGTGTAGAAATCAGAAAAAGTGATGAAAACAGGCTGTTTTGGCAAGATCTCTTCCTCCTGAGCTCTGATACCACTTATAGGATCGGATTTCGACCTGAATGAGTCGTTCGAAAGAGCTCAAATCCGTTTCAGAGGCGGAAACAAAGAAACGTACGTGAAAACAGCTTGATTCACACTATAATCCTCTTATATATTGATTTAACAACGTATACAATCACGAGAAATACCGGCAGCACCTCGGTATCGAATCTGAAATCCGTTACAAATGAATAGAACACTCCCCTATTTATACTATTCATGTTTCGCTTGAAATGAACATGGCTGCTTCAAGCGAACCTCTCAAGCGAAACCTCCTATATAACTTCAAGTGAACTCAACTTTGACTACAAGCAAAACCAACATAATTTGTCTTCAAGCGAATCCTCAAATCTGATTTGTGTGAATGTTGTAGACATGATGTAATAGATGATGTCACAATTATGATGTCATCTTTGTATAAGATGATGTCACACTTGTTCAGATCCTCAACGCAACTGAGACTCGATATAAGACGAAGTCGACAGATGTATGCACCAACAATGTGTCACACCCCGATAATTCCACATATTTCCGGTGGGCCCGGCGGGGAGTATCGTGACGTAGTTGATATTATCATAGTCAATACCCACAATATAATAGCACAGCGGAAGGCTTGGTGAATAAACTATTACAAACCATAATGTCTGAGTGTTCGAGTGACAGAATATACAGACTGGAATGTAATAAGATCCACAGGCGGATCATAAATAATACAAAGAAACAAAATAACGGACTTCAGGTATCTACGGATTTGCAAGATCCTCTTATGACACCTAATAGCTCTAGCCTATTACGAGAGGTACCTGTCAAATCAGTCTTTAAGAAAATACGTCAGTTTACACTGGTAAATACAATTAACTGACTCTTTTGAAAACATTTATGAAAATTGATTTAAGTACACATGGCATAAATCATTTATAACTTGGGACAATTATTTAAATATAATCTTGTATACAGATTTACATGTTTGTCTTACAATTGGGGCCGGTTGGAAGCCGGTCGTGATTAACCGACTCACCACTTATAGAACCCACAAAGGAGTTATCCCCAACATGTGGGTTTATATTTTAGCATTTGCATCTGTCAGGTGTATGCCTACACCCCGTGCATAGGTCGTGGCCATTTTCAAATGAAATGAGCCGAGGATATCCAGGACACGGTCGTATTAACCCCCAATGTTTATGTTATCAAACAAAACAGATTAAAACGGGTCATGCAAATTTATTAATCACAATCCGATTAAATGATTTCATACCCAACCAAGCGGTATTATTATAATACCGTATCCCAAGCCCGTATAAGGGAAAATAAGTTAAAAGTATTTACCTGATGCAAGCAGTAAAATCCTAAAGCTTTTTGAAGGCACCTTCTACCGGAAGCTATTTAATCTGTATAAAAGGTTTATTAACCTATTAGGATGCTAACGGGTCTTTAATTAAGTCAAGGACTTAGACCGGCTAGCTAAAAGAAAACCTTACGGTTCTAAACGCTAGATTAACCGAAGACCGGAATAGAATGTGGTTTAGACCCGACGAGTTTGGATACTTGTATAATATGGGTAACTAAACACATATATGCCCAAAAAGTAATTTAAATCAAAATAAGTCTCATAAGGGCATTTTGGTCATTTTAATGCCCATAAAAGAGTTTAAATATTAAACTGAGTTTCAGGTCTGATCTAATCAGTAAAATATGTATTTTATAAGTTACATCAGTAGGGTATTTTATATATATGTTAATTTTATCTTATATAGCCAAACTATGCACCGTAGGGGCATTTTGGTAATTTTACATAGGCTTTAAAAGTCAAAATACACTTCTGAGTTTAAAAACTTTGGTTTACTGTTTAATTATATAAATTAGCTTAAAACATTAGTGGGTAATAAGTTTTTGATGTTAAAAATAGTTTTGACCCATACTAGGTGCTAAAACGCATAAAAGTCGGTTTAAAGGGATATTCAGGTTAAAATAGGAAATCTAAGTTTTTGATCAGTTTATAAAGTTCAAAATAATTTATTTATCATATAAAATCAGTAGCAACAAGTTTGGCATTAAAATGTTATGTAAAACTCATTTTATGCATGAAAAGGGTAAAACCGATAATTACCGAAATCAAGCTATAATCCTATGTTATGCTCAGCCTAAAAATAAATAAAAATCTTCAAAAATCCCAAAATATTATTTTACATCAGTAAGTAAAAATTTTGGTATCAAAAATCGGGTTTAGATAGGCTTTATGCTAATTACGCCATTTAAATAATAAAAAGCTCCTTAATTACGCTATTGAGCATAACTCCTATCCTAGACCTCAAACTGATGTCAAATTTTTGGGACATGTCTAAATATCAGTAGCAAAGGTGTTAGTCCATTCACATTGCTAAATATCTCAGTTGTGTGTAAAAAGGGCGTTTAAGGCATTATTAAGCATAATTATGATCAAGTGAATATAATTCAAACCACTAGGCACCATGCAATATAACTCCAGAGGGTTATACTTCTAAGTAATGTGGTCCTAATGGAAGCTTAAAACATGGAAGAATTAAGCTTGAACGGGTCAGAACTGAAAGTCAAGCAAAAGTCAAGCTTTTGCGACTTTTGGTTATAAACTGACCTTAGACTATTAATTGTCGGGTTAGGAGCGATAAAACATGTTTAATTATTAATTACCAAGTCATTAGTGTTATGGGTCATTTTCTGAGCGTACATATCTTGACTAATATCCTGCTTTTAATTGTTTATTTGTGACCAGGATACTGGACTGGGATATTGCTAACATCCTGGGCGATATCCTGAGGTTAATTGAATTAACCACGTGCAGGTTAGAGGCTGTGGGTTACTAACGGTCAGATGGACTTCTTCTCCTCAAGACTCGGGCGTATCTGTTACGTGAGAGACGTTGAACCCGAAAGACCAGGTCTACAACGTTCGAGTAGAGAATATTCGCCGGATCCCGGTTTATTAGGATAGTTTGTTACACTTCTTTTACTATAAATAGATGGGGGCGGATCAGATTAAGGCACGCAACTCATACACACACATTCGAACACTTTTTCTCTCTAGCTCACTGCAAACACTACACACAAACACTTGTATCCAAATTACTTTGTAACACCTAGTTGATCCGCACCACATCCTGCACTGTATCCTGATATTTGAAGTAATAGAAGAACAAGGCAGCTGCGATTGTCAGCTCCCGAGGTTTTGTGCCGGCGATCTAAATTGATCAAGGGCTTTCCTCGTACATCCTGTGTCACCCTTTACATTTTTGCTCATCGTTTGATCAAAGATACAACTCTATATCCTGAGCCGTATCCTGAAACTGTTTTTACAAATAACTTGCATAACATATTTTCGACACACTTTTCTAGCACACTACCTCACTTAACTAATTTGATCACTAAATTGCTTCGGTAATTTTTGACGAAAACAATTTGGCGCCCACCGTGGGGCAAGTGGTGCTATTTTTGCTAAAAATTTTAGTAAAATCATTATTCGGTTTTCTTTTGTCAAAACTTTTTTCTAACTTATTTTCAATGGCCTCAAGATCAAACATGAGCTCCTCCACTGTGTCCGCTACGACTTCTGCTACTACCGGTTCGGTGCTTCCACCACCTCCTCCAAGGATGCCAGTTTCTTCACAACCTCAGGATATTATCCCTACTCGGAGTGTTCAGGGATCTGCTCCCGTTTTAGCCTCTAATGATGAAATTCTAACTTTATTTGGAAGTGTGGAGGAACAAATGAGGCAGCAACAGGAAACTAACCAAATGCTCTTAAGAGAAATACAACTCTTAAAAGCTAGCTCGAGCAGACGTGCTGGAGAAACTGTCACTCATGTACAGCCCAGGGCTTTGAACTTCAGTTCTGCAGTTTACACTGAGGATAACCGGGGGAACATCGTCCCAAGCCATCCTCAGAATCATACCCCTGAGATACCCTCCTCGGTCAGGATGTCAACTATGAGGAGCTCAGGATATGTTTCAGGATATGGACAAAATCCTCAAACCGGTAACGTGTCAAATAATAATATTCTTGCTACTAACAACAATGGATCTTTGCAGGATGCAGGTATGACATCAACATTTACTAGGGAGCTTCAGAAATTAAAGGAAATGATATCCAGTGTACCTGGAGTGGTCCAGCCAATTCCGGAAGTATCTCAAGACAACCACAGGATATCCCGCTTTGCATATCCTATCTGTGATGCTGAAATCCCAAAAAGATTTCAGACTCCCAACATGAAACTGTATGACGGGACTACAGATCCTAAAGAGCATATTGCCCAGTATAGGGAAAGGATGGAAATCAATCCTATCCCTCCAGATCTCAAGGAAGCATGCTTATGCAAGGGATTCGGTTCTACCTTGACAGGATCAGCCTTAAAATGGCTGTTAAATGTTCCTCCTCACTCAATTACTTCGTTTGCTCATTTGGTTAATTTATTTAACAGTCAATTTTCTTGCAGTCGGAGTTTTGAGAAACTAACCAGTGATCTTTACAGGATAACTCAAGGACCTCAGGAATCCTTGAGGGATTATGTGAACAAGTTTAGCCGTGAATCCTTGGATATCCCACATCTTGATGTTGCAACAGCTGTGCAGGCTTTTAAGATGGGGTTACAAAAGGATTCTCAGTTTTATCAGGATCTTGTAATGAATCCCTGCAGGAATCTCGACGAAGCTCGTAACAGGGCTTTGAGATATATCCGCCTGGAAGATGACAAAAAGATGCAAGAGAGGATGAATTCTACCTCAACCTACGAATCAACCAACAGGAAATCAAAATCCTCGTATAAACCATATCGCTCCAAGCCATATGGTAGAAATGATAATAAGAAAGTGAATGCTGTTGAAGACGAGGATCCTGAAGAATATCCTGACTTATCTGAATACTGCTTTTCTGTTAATATACCTGAGTTAATGTATGCTATGCAGGGTTTAGGAGACAAAGCTAGGTGGCCTCGAAAGAACCAACAGAAAGCTGATTGGAAGGATAAATTCAAATGGTGTGCCTTCCATGAAGACTTCGGACATGTGACCGAGGATTGCATTGCTTTAAGGAAAGAAATAAGTTACCTGTTAAGCAAAGGGTATCTGAAGGATTTGCTGGGAAGAAAGAAGAATAAAGGGCAGGATCCTGAGAAGGATCCTGAACGAGCAGCATCACCCCCAGCAGATGCCAAAATAATTAACTTTATTTCGGGAGGATCCGACATTTGTGGGACTTCGTATTCGGCGGCCAAGAGACATGCGAAGGAAGCTAAGACTGAAAGGGGAGACAAACTAGTCAGGATGACTACCCTCACAACTGATAAAGTGATCACTTTCGATAGTGATGACAGGGATACTGTTCAGGATCCTCACCATGATGCTTTGGTAATAACATTATATGTGGCTAACCATTTTGTACGCAGGATATTGGAGGACAACGGTAGTTCTGTCAATGTAATTCAACTGGAAACATTGAAAAGGATGAATGTATCTCCGATGGACATTACTTCGAAGTCCACTGTGCTCGTTGGTTTCAGTGGAGAAGCTAGAAATACCGTAGGAGAGATAAAGTTACCAGTATATGTTGAAGGGGTCAACTCAATACAACGCTTCTGTGTGATGGACTCCTTATCCTGGTATAACATCATACTAGGCAGGCCATGGATCCATGACATGAAGGCTGTGCCTTCGACTTATCACCAATGCATCAAGATTCCAACCCCTTGGGATGTCGTCAAAGTTGATAGTGATCCGCAGGAGGCGAAAGAATGCTACTCATCCTCAATGAAATCCTCAACCAAGCCTAATCCAGCATAGCAATTAAAGATGCGGGCCCGGGATACCTTGGAGGCTTCAGAGCGGGATGTGAAGAAAGTTATCCTGGATCAGGATAATCCTGATATCTCGGTGCTCGTAGGAACCAATATCCCTCAGGATATTGAAGAACAATTAACTAACCTTTTGAAGTGCAGGATGTCGACATTTGCATGGAAGCATGAGGATATGACAGGCATAACCAAAGATATTATTACTCACAAGCTTGGAATTGATAGGTCGTTCAAGCATATACAGCAAAAGAGAAGGAAGTTTGCTCCTGAACGAAATGCAATTATCCAGGAGGAAGTTGAAAGATTGTTGAAGTCCAAAATGATCAGGGAAGTCAAATTTCCAAGATGGCTTGCAAATGTAGTCGTAGTACAGAAGAAAAATGGGAAATGGAGAGTCTGTGTAGATTACACGGACTTGAATAAGGCTTGTCCTAAAGACCCGTTTCCTCTTCCTCATATTGATGCAATGGTAGATGCTACTGCCGGGCATGAGATGTTAACATTCATGGACGCATCCTCAGGATTTCAGCAGATTCAAATGGAGCCTTCGGATCAGGAGGATACGACCTTCATGACACCGACAGGTATTTACTGCTATACTGCTATGCCTTTCGGTTTGAAAAATGCAGGTGCAACATACCAGAGATTGGTGAACATGATGTTCAAAGATAAGCTGGGGGACACCATGGAGGTATATATTGATGATATGGTGGTGAAATCTAAAAAGGCTGAGGATCACCTCCAGGATATCAAGGGAGCATTTGATATCCTGGATCAGTATAACATGAAACTGAATCCTGCTAAGTGCCATTTCGGAGTGGGAGCAGGAAAGTTTCTAGGATATATGGTGACGAAAAGGGGCATAGAGGCAAGCCCGGAGCAGATTAGAGCTATCCTGGATATAAAATCACCTTCGAATATGAAGGATGTTCAACGGTTAACAGGCCGAGTAGCAGCATTGAACAAATTTATTTCAAGATCCTCGGAAAAATGCAAGGAATTCTATGATATCCTCAAGAAGAATAAGAAGTTTGAATGGGAAGCAAAGCATGAGGCAGCCTTGCAGGACTTGAAGCAATATCTCTCAACTGCACCTCTATTGATGAAACCTGAAAATGGTGAACCACTATCCCTATACCTCACTGTATCGGGGAATGCTGTAAGTGCCGTTCTTATAAAGGACCATGAAGGTCAGCAATATCCTGTCTATTATGTTAGTAAAAGTTTGTTAGATGCAGAAACTAGATATTCTCATTTATAAAAGTTGATATTAGCCCTAGTTATGGCATCAACAAAACTTAGACATTATTTTGAGACGCATAGGATTCATATTAGAACCAATTATCCTGTTAAAAATGTGCTTAGGAAACCCGAGATGTCGGGTAGGATGGCTAAATGGTCAGTAAAATTAAGTGCTTATGATTTAGTATATGAGCCTAGGAATGCCATCAAGTCTCAGGCTTTAGCTGACTTTGTGGCTGATTTCAGTAGTGATATTCAAAACGAAGTAGATTTAGAAGTACAGCAACTAGGAGAAAATTTAGAATGCTGGACACTGTATACCGATGGTGCATCTAACGTAAGAGGAGTAGGTTTAGGTATACTACTAAAATCGCCACAGGGGGACATATTACCCCAGGCTATTAGGTGTGAATTTCCTGCTACTAATAATGAGGCAGAGTATGAGGCTTTAATTGCAGGATTAGAGTTGGCTAAAAACATGAATATCAAGAATTTGCAAGTATATGTTGACTCCTTGTTGATTACTAATCATTTTAATGGAACCTATGCAGTTAAAGGAGAGAAGTTAGTCGAATACCTCGGTATTCTCAAAAAATTAGCAGGATATTTCGATGTTTTTACACTTGAACAGGTACCAAGGGAAGATAATGCTGAAGCAGATGCCCTAGCAAATCTGGGATCATCGGTCAAGATACCAGAAGGAACCCAAATACCAATATTGCATATCTTATATCCTGCGACGAATCCCCAGGATACAGAAGTAGTGAATATTCAGGATCCTGTTGCTGAATATCCTGAGGAGGATCCTAAATCCTGGACGGCTCCAATCGTAAGATACCTCAAAGAAGGACACATCCCTAGAGACGAAAATCCTAAGGCATTTAGGATGAAGGTATCACGATTCACTATTATAAATAATATCTTGTATAAGAAATCTCTTGCAGGACCATATCTAAGGTGCTTGGAGGATCCCGAAACTAAAGAAGTACTTCGGGGATATACACGAAGGGGATTGTGGTAACCATACTGGGGGTAGGTCGTTATTCTAAAAGGTATTAAGAACAGGATATTATTGGCCGACGATGAGGAAATATGCCGCAGAATATGCCCGAAGATGTGATGCATGTCAAAGACATAGTAACATATTACATCAGCCTGCTGAACCGCTATATCCTATTGTTTCCCCTTGGCCGTTTATGAAGTGGGGTATGGATATAGTGGGAAAGCTCCCAAAGGCTCCAGGAGGAAAGATTTTCATGTTGGCAATGACGGATTATTTCTCCAAGTGGGTTGAAGCAGAAGCATTTGTTCAAGTTAGAGATCAGGAAGTGGTATCCTTCATAAAAAGGAATATCCTGAATAGGTTTGGAGTACCAGCAGAAATAATTTGTGACAACGGATCTCAATTTATAATTAAAAGGACTACTGACTTCTGCAAGAGTTGGGGAATCAAAATGATTACATCTACCCCGGTACATCCTCAAGCAAATGGACAAGCTGAATCCTCAAACAAGATAATTGTTAACAACTTGAAGAAGAGATTAGGGGCCAAGAAAGGAAGATGGGCAGAAGAACTACCCTTTGTTTTGTGGGCTGATAGAACGACGGTAAAGAATGCAACTGGTCAAACCCCATTTTCCTTAGTATTCGGAGCAGAAGCAATGATCCCGACAGAAATGGTGATACCCACAGCAAGATCCAACCTCGGGAATCCTGAGCAGAATCCTGAAGTCCTATGCCAGGAGCTGGATACTATTGATGAGACGAGAGATGCAGCACGGCTAAGAATGGCGGCATATCAACAAAGGATATCCAGAGCATACAACAAGAATATAAGAACTAGAAGGTTCAAAGTTGGAGATTGGGTGTTAAGAAAAGCTTTTCAAAATACTACTAATCCTGCTGATGGAAAGCTGGCTCCGAAATGGGAAGGACCATATGAGGTTGAATCAGAATCAGGAAAAGGTGCCTACCGACTCAAAAATATGGAGGGGGATATGCTGCCGAGATCTTGGAATGCTATACACCTTAAGCTTTATTTCAAGTGAGTTTGGAATTTAATTCCTAACTCCGGATGGTATGAATTCTATCACTTTTAAATATGTTTGATTTGATTTATTCTTTCTTTGGAACCCAATACTGACTTAAGCATCGGAGGGGTGTTAGCCAAGCTGGCACCCACCTTAGTTTAAGGATGTTTTGCAGTATCTGCTTCGGGATATAGCACCAGGATACTCACTCAGGATACTTCGGAAGATTAAAGGATTGGCCCCCTCTCTCACGTACAAGGGATCCTGATTCCTTCACAGGTTTAAAGGTATTCACCTTTATTCCGAATTGGGTTTAAACACCCCGCCTGGAGTGCAAGTTATTAGGGAATAGTTCAAGGTGGCGGGACCAGTCCATGTAAAAGTGGCTGACAATTTCGTTGCTATTGGCTATATCCTGAATCCTAAAGGTATATGAGGATTGATCACCCTCTCTCACGAAAGGGTATTTTCATACTCTCTAAGGTTTGAAGGTTTTCACCTTTCTAAGTCTTGGAGTTTATACACTCCCGCTTGTAGCGCACGAAAATTTGGGATTTCCCCCGGGATACGAGGGATTTATCTCCAGTACATTTTTGGGTTTTACCCCTGTAACACAAAAAACTATCTGTACATTTGAAACTGATTTCCAGGAAATTTCTAAGTATTTGAGGACATTATGCACAGGGGACATTCCATCTGAAAGCAATTGTATGATACATAAAGGATCAAAGTTAAGCTAAGAGTCTCGAACTGGGGACATCTTAGTAGGAGAAGTCGCAAAAGGGATTGGAGATTGATACTAGGGTTAGACTCAGTTCCTGGTATGATCTTTCCTTTATAAACTTTACATAAATTCTATAACCCAGGTTAGTGTTCAAGTATCCTGAAAAGGATATATCTTCAGGATATATCTATAAAATGTGTTTTTGGGATGCGTTTCAGGATATTTGATTAAAAGTATTTGGAAGAAATACTATCTTGAAATTGAAACCTTGATCAAACGAGTATTGTCAAAATGAGTTTTAGAAAGTGGACTATCTTTTATTCTTTAAAAGTGTTCTCTAAAGATGATTGAATTTTTGGGAGTTATATTTAACAAAATTTTTTTAGTATATCACTGAGTATATTGATCAGGATATTTTAGAAAGATAGTTGTACAAAATTTTGCAAAGCTGGGATATGTACTAAGAAAGACAGAGAACAGTAGCAAGAAAAATAAAAGATAAAATTATTTGAAATAAGCAGTACTAATTGATAACCGAAGGTTTCATCCTGAAACCCAGGACCCATCCACCTTCGGCTATTAAATTGTTTTGATGCAGAAATAAAAATTGTTCATGAGACATAAAATTGTTCAAACAATTTAAAGGGAATAAGCTTTAGGGGGCGACACATTCTTCGTTCACGATGATTTCAGCAGCATCCGTCTTGGGATCCGCCTCAGCATCCCTCTCCGCATCGGTGGCTTTTTCAACTGCTTTGGAAGATCCTTCGGTAGCTGGTTTGGTAGAAGTGCCGCCGAGGTTCTTTAGCTTCATTTCCCAAGCACCGACGTCCCAAGAAGGGCATTCAAAACCTAGTGTTTTGGCTTCATGGGCCATCTTCAGTCTGGCTTGGAGAAGAGAGGTGACGACGAAACTCTTAAGGCTTTCCCGGTAGCTGACCATATCCCGTTCATGTTGTGCATGGGCAGCGTCGAGATCAGCTTGGGCTTGAAGAGTAGCTTTGTTGAGAGCAGCCTGATGTTCTTGAGTCAAAGCTTTGAACTTCTCCTCGTAATGATGAGATTTAGCGGCTGCAATCATGCCTTGATCAGAAATCGTGACTACCGCCTTCTTTAACTTGGATTCAAGCGTCTTGTTGAGCCCGCAGGACTCTTGATATAGATGAACCAAACGCTCAAGACCCTGCAAAAAATAGGAGGACAGGTATTGGTTTTGATAAATACATGTGAATGGTATAAGCTGCAGGATATGGTTCAAGAATACTAGCCTGGTTGAGAAAGGAAGTCATAAACCCGCTTGCTTCAATGAACCCGTAATTCTCATAAGGAAATGTGTCAGAAATGACAGGGGAATCGGGCTCTTTCCTTTTTCGGGAACTTGAACTCTGGGGCTTGGTAGCTGGCGAAGGTTTGGGAATGATGATGGCTTTGGAACTGCTGGGTTTGGATGAGGCTGTGGCCTTGGGACTGGGCTCCTTCTTGATCTGAACCTGATCAGAATAACTGTCCAACTCATCGAGGTCAAAGACTTCAGGGATCTTGGCCGGTGCTGCATAAGGGAAAAGTTTTACATCATTATTACTCTTTATGTTATTATATTGTGTTGACTAATTATTTTAAAAGTATTCCTTACCAGACATTTCAGATGAGGAGTATTGACTGGAACTCGGGATATGTGTGGTAAAACTCCTGTCGCTCGCAGGTAATTGGTAAACCGTTTTGATTCTTTTCTCTGACTCCGCAGTAGGGGGAGCTACTTCCTTGAAATTTACTGCAAAGGAATAAAAAAGAAGGATATTAGCAAAAGATAACAGTCTAAAGCTACATGTGAACATTCATAATCCTACCGGTGGTTAACCACTCCACCGGAAGGTTAGCACCCTCGTCAATGGAGTCTCGTTTGACAAAGAAAAACTTGCGTTTCCATCCGTCTTCGTTTTTGGTGGCTTTAAGAATAAGTGGTTTGTTAGAAGTCGAAAAAAGCAAGAACCGGCTAGAGCCGTGAGATCGGAGGCGATAGGCAATTGGTAGATCTTCGATACAAAGGTCAGGACAGTGAAGGTTTTTAATTTGGTTGAGCACGATTAATACCCTCCGGATCATGGGCATGGTTTGAGCAAAAGAGATACCGGTGGTCCGGAAGAATTGCATCAAGAATTCGGGAAAAGGGTATCGGAGACCTAGCGAAAAAGGGTATGCTGGAAAGCAAACCCAATCAGTAGAAGAAACATCCGATCGAATTGACCGATTGAACGGTCTAAAGACCGTGTTATCAGGAAAAGCACCGGAAGCTCTCAAAGCCGCAATGTCTGCGTTGTCAAAAGTACAGACCTCCTTTTCGGGATTTTTGAGAAGATTCTGCTGAGTGAAAGTCTTGGACGATTCACCGGTTTGGGAATGAGTTCTGGCAGCCATTACGAATAAGGGAAGAAAGATTGACAGAAAATGAATGAAAAATAGGGAATTACCTGAAGACTCTGTTGGAGATATCTGCTTTTCAAACAAGAAGAGAGAAGATATAGGGGCATTGTGGATCTCCATCGAGTTAAAAGCGCGTTGGAGGTTATGATGTGATCTTGACCGTCGTCTCGATTTAATTGCCTTGAATTACAAGATAAGAATTTTTAACATATATCCGTTGGATTGGTATACCAACATATATATTTGGGGACAATTGTTATGGGTCATTTTCTGAGCGTACATATCTTGACTAATATCCTACTTTTAATTGTTTATTTGTGACCAGGATACTGGACTGGGATATTGCTAACATCCTGGGCGATATCCTGAGGTTAATTGAATTAACCACGTGCAGGTTAGATGCTGTGGGTTACTAACGGTCAGATGGACTTCTTCTCCTCAAGACTCGGGCGTATCTGTTACGTGAGAGACGTTGAACCCGAAAGACCTGGTCTACAACGTTCGAGTAGAGAATATTCGCCGGATCCCGATTTATTAGGATAGTTTGTTACACTTCTTTTACTATAAATAGATGGGGGCGGATCAGATTAAGGCACGCAACTCATACACACACATTCGAACACTTTTGCTCTCTAGCTCACTGCAAACACTACACACAAACACTTCTATCCAAATTACTTTGTAACACCTAGTTGATCCGCACCACATCCTGCACTGTATCCTGATATTTGAAGTAATAGAAGAACAAGGTAGCTGCGATTGTCAGCTCCCGAGGTTTTGTGCCGGCGATCTAAATTGATCAAGGGCTTTCCTTGTACATCCTGTGTCACCCTTTACATTTTTGCTCATCGTTTGATCAAAGATACAGCTCTATATCCTGAGCCGTATCCTGAAACTGTTTTTACAAATAACTTGCATAACATATTTTTGACACACTTTTCTAGCACACTACCTCACTTAACTAATTTGATCACTAAATTGCTTCGGTAATTTTTTACCAAAACAATTAGAATGTTAAAATATAATTTAGAACCTCTGGTTTATTAATTTTAATCATTTTTGACCATTCTGTCCAGTTTGACTTTTTGTCAAACTACTTTGACCCGACAATTGACCAGTCAAACGAGATAATTAGGAGGTGCCCTTTTAAGGGTTAATCACCTACACTAATGTGGTTCTATAACCACTTTCAATTTGATCAGTGGTTAAACTATATGCAATTAAAACGGAAGTCAAACTGAATTTACGATAAGTTTGACTTTAGAGTAACTAGGCTAATTAAAACGACTAAACAAGAAATTAGAGGCTTACTAAAGGTCCTAGCAGTCTTTTCTACCCTTGATAGTCTTCTCCTAATGATGCAAGCTCCAGAGACAATTCCTTAGTGAAGTTGTTTGCAAATGTGCTTATGAACACAGGAGCAAGTCCCTTTATATAGTGAATTGCAAGATCATAGATTACTTCCAGGTGTAATGGGACATCCTAGGATCACCCCAGGTGTCCTAGTTGATGAAATAAACCGATATATAGCTCCTTAGGTCGTTACAAACTAGGCTAAGGCGGTGGAACAGCCAAAACCCGCACCTGGCAACATTTTTCTGTTACTGGCATGCTGAGGCGGGCCACGTAAGCCATAGGGGGGGCTTACGCGGGCCGCGTGGACATGCTGAACCGGTAGAACAAGTTTCAAAGCTGGCAGATTCAGTCCCTGATCGTTTTAAACCCTTTTTAACTCCATTTTTGGCAACCAAGGCCCTTGTAGTTAATTTGTTGAGGCTCAAGGATGTATAAACTAACTTCGTTAGGTTCGGGTTCGTTAAATATCACTATAAAAGCAAGTTTCGTCAAGTTGACACTTATAGCCCAAAGTCTTGAAAACATGTTTAACGATATCAAAACCACATGAAATTTATACCACTTATTCTTGAGAGTATATTTGAATATTTTGTAGCCTCGGTTTCGTTAAAAGGTCATTCAGAGGTAAGAATTGACATGTTGACACGTTTAACCCTTGTAGTTTTATAATCTTCCGATTATTTTCACAAACGGCTTCTTACATCCAATCAATCACTCATTTAAGAATATTTTCTTCACGTATGGTCATTCAGAGGCACAAGTTTGGCATGTTGACACTTTTAGTCCCTTCGCTTACATATTTTCACTGTTTGTCAACCTTAGTCCCTTAAACTCAATCTTTCGCATATTTAGAGTTTAGGACACGTGTCTATACATAATTGGACACGTTTTTACGTGGTGTTACATCCTCACCCCCTTAAAAAATATCTCGACCCCGAGATTTATTGGAATAAGTGAGGGTACTTTTGTCGCATAGTGGACTCAACCTCCCACGTATATTCGGGACAACTACGAGCATCCCATTTGACCTTTACTATAGGTACATGCTTCCTTCGGAGCTTTTTAACCTGACGATCCTCGATCGATATAGGTCTTTCAACAAATCTCAGGCTTTCATCAATCTGTACGTCTTTATGAGACATAGCTAGCGATTCATCAGCTAGACACTTTTTGAGATTACAGATGTGGAACACATTATGGATTCCACTCAGCTCCTCAGGCAAGTTTAGCTTATAAGCTACACTGCCGACACATTCAATAATCTCGAATGGTCCTATATATCTGGGGCTTAGTTTGCCCTTCTTACCAAAACGCATCACGCCCTTCCAGGGTGATACTTTTAGTAAGACTTTGTCACCAACCTCAAACTGTAGAGGTTTTCTCCTCTTATCAGCATAACTTTTCTGCCTATCTCTGGCAGCTTTCAGGCGATCACGAATCTGGACAATCTTGTCCGTCGTTTCAAGGACTATATCAGGTCCTGATAACTGAGCTTCTCCTACCTCTGCCCAACAGACAAGCGTTCTGCATTTCCTACCATATAATGTCTCAAAAGGCGCAGCCTGAATGCTTGTATGGTAGCTATTGTTATAGGAGAACTCGATCAAAGGTAGGTGGTCATCCCAGCTACCTCCTAAATCAATAACACATGTACGAAGCATGTCTTCCAATGTTTGAATTGTACGCTCACTCTGTCCATAAGTCTGAGGGTGGTAAGCAGTACTAAAATTCAAATGTGTGCCCAAAGATTGTTGGAAACTTTTCCAAAAATGTGAGGTGTATCTAGTATCTCTATCGGAAATAATAGACACCGGTACGCCATGAAGAGCTACAATCTTATCTACATACAACTGGGCTAATTTGTCAGAGCTATGAGTTTCCTTGATGGGTAGGAAATGTGCTGATTTGGTCAGTCTATCAACTATAACCCATATGGTATCATTTCCATGTCTTGTTTTAGGTAACTTGGTTATAAAATCCATAGTTACCATTTCCCACTTCCATGTAGGGAGTTCTGGTTGTTGAAGTAGACCTGAAGGCTTTTGATGTTCAGCTTTAATCTAAGCACAAGTCAGGCACTTAGCTACATGTGTGGCAATAGATTTCTTCAAACCTATCCACCAATAATTCGCCTTCAAATCCTGATACATCTTGTCACCTCCAGGGTGAACTGAATATTTAGAGTTGTGGGCTTCCTGGAGGATTACATCTCGTAGTCCTCCCTGAATAGGAACCCAAATTCTTCCATTCATTCCGAGGATTCCATCCTTCCCAGATGTTAAATGATCAGCTGTTATACCCAACTTTTCGTTTGGAAGGTTAACTTCCAAAATAGCATCTTTCTGTGCAGCTAATAGTCTTTCATTTAGACTATTCTTCAACTCAATGCTCTTGGCATTGATTCTAATTGGTTTGATTCTTTCCTTTCGGCTTAGAGCATCAGCAACCACGTTCGCTTTACCTGGATGGTAGCGAATTTCACAATCATAGTCGTTTAAGGTTTCCATCCAGCGGCGCTGTCTCATATTGAGCTCTTTTTGATTGAACAAGTGTTGGAGACTTTTGTGATCGGAAAAGATCACACATTTTGTTCCATACAAATAATGTCTTCATAACCTTAGTGCGAATACAACGGCACCCAATTCCAGATCGTGGGTGGTGTAATTCTTCTCATGCACTTTTAATTGTCGTGATGCATAGGCAATCACCTTGCCTCGCTGCATAAGCACACAACCCATACCGGTGTGTGAAGCATCACAGTATACGACAAACTCTTCAATTCCATCAGGTAAGGTTAGCACTGGAGCATTGCTCAATTTCTTCTTAAGAATCTCAAAGGATTCTTGTTGTTTCGGACCCCAATCAAACTTAACATTCTTACGGGTCAAAGACGTTAATGGTGCAGCTATTCTTGAGAAGTTTTCAATGAATATTCTATAGTAACCTGCTAAACCCAGAAAGCTACGAATTTCAGTTGGAGTCTTGGGTGCTTCCCAATTCATTACAGCTTCTACCTTAGCGGGATCTACTTGGATACCTTGCTCACTGACAACATGTCCAAGAAATTGGACTTCACGAAGCCAGAATTCACATTTGGAGAATTTAGCATATAGCTTCTCCTGTTGAAGTAATCCTAAGATACATCGAAGATGCTTCTCATGATCAACTTGGTTACGAGAGTAGATAAGTATGTCATCTATGAAGACGATGACAAACTTATCTAAGTATGGTTTGCAGACTCTATTCATGAGGTCCATGAATGCTGCTGGTGCATTAGTGAGCCCAAAAGGCATCACTAAAAACTCGTAATGTCCATATCTCATTCTGAAGGCCGTCTTAGGCACATCTTCAGTCCTAACTTTGAGTTGATGATACCCAGATCTCAAATCAATCTTAGAGAAGAAGCTCTCTCCTTGGAGCTGATCAAATAAGTCGTCGATCCTGGGTAAAGGATAACGGTTTTTAATCGTTACTTTGTTTAACTCACGATAATCAATGCATAGACGCATTGATCCGTCCTTCTTTTTCACAAATAATATTGGAGCTCCCCAAGGTGAAGAGCTAGGTTGTATAAAACCTTTTTCCAATAAGTCATCTAATTGAGTCCCGAGTTCTTTCATTTCAGTAGGTGCTAGACGATAAGGAGCTCGTGCAATAGGTGCAGCTCCTGGAAGAATGTCTATCCTGAACTCTACTTGCCTCTCAGGAGGTAATCCAGGTAACTCGTCAGGAAAGACATCAGGATACTCAGAGATGATTGGAATGTCTTCAATCTTAGGTTTCGGATCATTCCCAGTCACTTGTGCCATGTAAATGACACATCCACTCTTTAAACACTGCGATACCTTGAGAATAGACACATTGCTGGGCAACCCGTATTGTGTATCTCCTTGAATAGTGACGGATTCACCAGAAAGGGTTTTGATAATAACTAGCTTTTTATCACAGGCAATTTGGGCTTGGTTATGCGACAACCAATCCATGCCTAAAACTATATCAAACCCAGCCAATTTCATTGGCAAGAGGGATAGCGGGATAGAATGATTCTTGATGGATATAAAGCATCCATCAAGCAAAGTTGAAGCTGTTTCTAAGGTACCATCGGCAAGTTCTACCTCATATTTTATGTCTAGAGTCTTAATAGGCAAATTCAGTGACTTACAAAACTTATGGTCTACAAAAGATTTATCAGCGCCTGAATCAAATAAGACTCTAGCATGATTATTATTAATGAGGAAAGTACCTGTTATGACGTTCTCGTCGTTCACCGCTTCCCTAGCATTCATTTGGAAAACCCTTGCATTGGTTTTCTTTGCCTCCTCGGGCTTCTTAGCATTCTTGGGGCAATTGGTTTTGATGTGCCCCTTTTCATTGCAACCGTAACAGGTTGCATCCTTAATATTCCGGCACTCTACAGATTTGTGCCCTTTCTTTTTGCAGATCCCACATGGTTTGGCTTGTGGGTCCTGGTTGCACTTCCCAAAGTGCCTCTTATTGCAGGTTTTGCATCTGGGCTTATCACTTGACTGCCCCTTCTTGGAATTAAAATTCCCTTTGCTCTTCTTGTTAGACTGAGGGAACTTGTCCTCATCCCTCTTCCTCTTCCCATCATCGGTAGCTTTCTTTGCCCTACTTCTCACAATATCAAGAGTGAGAGACAAAGATAGATCCACAGCAGATCTATATGTAGTAGGCTTAGAAGCCTTGACGTTTCCTTTAACTTCGGGAGCTAAACCACCGATGAAACGCGCAATGCGTTTGGGTTCAGGAGTGACCAAATATGGTACCAGTCTTGACATTGAATTGAAGCTGGTCACATATGATCTACAATCTAAATCCTTCATTACTAAGGTGAGGAAATCAGATTCAATCCTCTCAACTTCGTGTTGAGGGCAGTAAGTGTCTTTTACAAGATCTACAAACTTGTTCCACGAAAGGTTATACAGATGAACCTTTCCAGTGGACTGTACTAACGCTTTCCACCAAGTGAGGGCATCGCCCTTGAAAGATTGAGACACAAACATGACTATGTCTTCCTTAGCACATCCACTGATACAGTCTCCATCTCGTCCAACCATTTCATGCAATCGATTGCTCCCTTTTCTCCTGTAAAATCCCTCGGTTTACAGGAGACAAAGTACTTATAGGTACAACCCTTGGTGTACCTGGGAGTCGGCTCAAGGACAATCTGCCTCTTTGGCTCGTTACCCTGGTTAGATGAGTGCTGAGACTCACTTTTCTTATGAGTATGAGGTTAAGAATGCGATCTTGAATGAGTTTGAGACCGAACAATACTTGGCTCTTTAAATTTAGCATCCACAGCCCTAGTGTCACGGCCCCCGGCCCGGATTGACCCATTCCAGGAGCCGCGGGACAGAAAATCCCGTGGTATTTATTTAACAGCGGAAGATTTTACCAGGATCTTTTAAAAACCTGAAATTTCCCGATTATTTGATTTCACAATTTGGGATAAACCCCGGTAGTTTACAATCATATGATTTCACTGAGAAATCTTTATTTTACAAAACATGTTTCTTCATTTTATATTGAGCCACTTCCTTAGGTTTTTAGTGCTTCACGGCACTTTTTCCTGGATCACAACAGATCACCTGAAACATGTTTGAAAAAGGTTTTGTCAGCGGGAAATACTGGTGAATCATTCTTTTTATTAAAACGACGCGTTTGTTATAATTTACAGTATTAAGAGCGATTACAATGTTTCCATATATCAACCAACTACCCACAGTATTTGTCACTCGACTATCCATTGGTAACCTCAGAGTCCAATGGTGTCTATAACTATGGTCATATCACCCCTTGGCTAACTCGTTGTCCAATGGTGATGGTTATCAAGTAATGTATACAAAACCCCACATACCGGCTGTAATTTGGTGATTACAAAGACTTAATCCCTGTAATTATAACTTTGAAACAAACATGATTTTTAAAGCAATTTGGTAAAAAGAGAATGACTCACATTGCAGATTTATATGAGCAGGGCTTAGCCTACTGATTAGCCTTTTAACCTAAATTTAATAATATGCACACGAACTCGGTTAGTAACTAATACATCATTTATGATAACTCACGAGATTAAAACCTTCACAACGAATGACAAAGTGCGATACTTAAACATTCATCGAATTGACGACGAATGACAAAGCATAAACCCTAATGTGGGCAGCACTTAAACATCCATTGGATAGTTTAATCGATCGGACATTGAATCGTAGCAGCGATCGAGTTAATACCCGGTATCGGAGCAGGGCCTCGCTAATATTGAAAGTAAATTCGACTTCAGAGTGATATACTTTCTTTTTTGAAAGTTTATTTCGACACCAGTGGACTGTGCATGCAACAAGCTATTTATAGTTGAAATTGAGGCCTCACGTGGCCCGCGTAAGCCTTCGGCTTACCTTTACGCGGCCCGCGTGGCCGCCTAGTCTACGAGTAGGCTTGATTGGTCACGACTAGGTTCGACAGATGGCTTATACGTGGCTCGGGAATACTTATCTGGTCAAACCCAGGGTTGACGCTGCCCGCGTAAGGTATGCTTAACCTTTACGCGGCCCGCCTGGGAACCAGAATTTTGTTTTTCTTGATTTTAAATATGGTTTAGGGTTTCAGAGGTCCGGGTTTATTCTTACGGGTATTTTTAGGATAATTTTGAGAGTCCTTACATCCTCCCCACCTTATTTAAAATCTCGTCCTCGAGATTCATTGGAATAAGTGAGGATACTTTCGCTTCATCTCTGATTCCAGCTCCCAAGTGTATTCAGGTCCTCTCTTTGAATCCCACTTGACTTTGACAAGTACTAACCGTTTGTGTTTGAGAAATTTCACCTTTCTGTCTTCTATTTGAAGAGGTTTCTCAACAAATTTTAACTTTTCGTTTACCTCTATATCTTGGAGAGGTACTACCAGAGATTCGTCAGATAGACATTTCTTGAGATTGGATACATGAAATACGTCATGTACTCCAGCTAATTCTTCTGGTAGTTGTAAACGATAGGCAACTGGTCCTATACGTTGGATTACTGGGAATGGTCCTACATATCTTGGACTTAGCTTTCCTTTCTTACCGAATCGAACTACTCCTTTCCAAGGAGATACTTTCAATAGTACTTTGTCTCCAACTTGGAATTCCAACGGCTTCCGTCTATTGTCTGCATAACTCTTTTGATGATCTCAAGCAGTCTTTAATCTTTCCTTGATTTGTGTGCTTTTGTCAGTAGTTTCTTGCACTATCTCGGGACCTGATAATTGACTTTCTCCTATTTCTGCCCAACAAACTGGAGTTCTGCATTTTCGTCCGTACAATGCTTCAAATGGGGCAGCTTCAATGCTTGAATGATAACTATTGTTATAGGAGAATTCGATCAAAGGTAAGTGATCGTCCCAATTTCCACCAAAATCTATCACACTTGACCTAAGCATGTCTTCCAGAGTTTGGATTATTCGTTCACTTTGTCCGTCTGTTTGAGGATGATATGCAGTGCTTAAATTTAATCGAGTTCCCATTGCTTCTTGGAAACTTGTCCAGAAATGGGAAGTGAAACGACTATCCCTATCTGAAACAATGGAGAGTGGAACTCCATGTAGGGATACTACTTCATCTACATACAACTTTGCCAACCTTTCCATGCTAAAGGTTTCTTTTATTGGTAGAAAATGAGCTGATTTGGTTAATCGATCCACAATTACCCAAATCGCATCATTACCTTTTCTGGTTTTGGGCAACTTAGTAACAAAATCCATTGTTATGAGTTCCCATTTCCATACAGGCATTTCTAATTTTTGTAGTAGACCTGAAGGTTTCTGGTGTTCTGCCTTAACTTGTGAACAAGTAAGACACTTAGAAACATATCGAGCTATGTCCTTTTTCATTCCTATCCACCAAAAGTTATTTCTTAAATCTTGGTACATTTTATTGTTTCCAGGGTGCATGGTATACCTAGATTTATGGGCTTCTTCTAAAATCTTATTTCTTAATTCTCACTGCTTAGGTACCCAAATCCTTCTTTGGTGGAATCTCCAAATTCCATCAGCTCCTTGTTCTAATTCTTTTATTCTTCCTTTCATTCCTTCAGCATCATCCTTGATTGCTTTTTCTTGAAAATGCTTTAGTTGTTCCATTAAATCTAACTATAGATTTAATCTAAGAGCACGAACTCGTCGTTGTTTTTCATGGTACTTACGACTTAAGGCATCTGCAACTACATTTGCCTTTCCTTCGTGATACTGAATATCACAGTCGTAGTCACTTAGGATTTCCATCCATCTCCTTTGCCTCATGTTTAATTCTTTTTGCCCAAATATATATCTTAAACTCTTATGATCTGTATAGACAATAAATTTACTTCCGTACAGATAATGTCTCCAAATCTTAAGGGCAAAAATTATGGCTCCTAATTCTAAGTCATGAGTTGTATAGTTTTCCTCGTGCTTTTTCAATTGTCTTGAAGCATACGCAATTACCTTCTTGCGTTGCATTAGCACACATCCTAATCCTAGTTTTGAAGCATCACAGTAAACTTCAAAATCTTCAGTCCCTTCTGGTAAAGCTAGGATTGGGGCATTTGTTAACTTTTGCTTTAGAATCCTAAAAGCTTCTTCTTGCTTAGGTCCCCATTCAAACTTAACTGATTTATAGGTTAGCTTAGTTAATGGTACAGCTATCTTGGAAAAATCCTTAATAAACCGTCTATAGTATCCGGCTAACCCTATAAAACTTCTAATTTCCATAGCTGTTTGTGGAACCTTCCATTTGGTGATTGCTTCTATCTTTGCAGGATCTACATGAATACCTTCGTGATTCACCATGTGTCCTAAGAATTGCACTTCTTGTAGCCAAAATTCACACTTCGAGAATTTGGCGTAAAGCTTTTCTTTTCTTAACAAAGTTAAGAGTGCATGCAAGTGCTGACAATGCTCGTCCTGTCTTTTGGAATAAATAAGTATATCGTCGATAAAAACAATTACAAATTTATCCAAATACGGTTTACAGATTCTATTTATCATGTCCATGAACGCAGTAGGTGCATTCGTTAATCCGAAGGGCATGACTGTAAACTCGTAATGACCATACCTAGTTCTGAAAGCAGTTTTAGGTATGTCTTCTTCTTGTACCTTCAATTGATGGTATCCGGAGCGTAAATCGATCTTAGAAAAATATCTAGCTCCTTGAAGTTGATCGAAAAGATCATCAATCCTAGGTAATGGATATCGATTCTTAATTGTAATCTTATTCAATTCTCTATAATCAATACACATTCTCATCGAACCATCCTTCTTCTTCACAAACAACACTGGTGCTCCCCAAGGGGATGAACTAGGTTGTATGAAACCTTTACTTAGTAATTCATCTAATTGCTTTTTCAGTTCTAACATTTCTGTGGGTGCTAACCGATAAGGTGCCTTAGCTATCGGTGTAGTTCCGGGAATTAGATGAATCCTAAATTCTACTTCCCTGTCGGGTGGTAATCCTGGTAACTCTTCTGGGAATACATCTGGGTATTCTGAGACTACAGGAATCTCCTTAAGTTCTTTACCCTTAGTACTAATGATTACTGAAATCATATATACTATTCCTTGCTTTCGTTCATAACTAGCAACTTTCATTACTGATATGAACTTCATGGGCTTACGTGGTTTATCTCCTGTAATCATGATTATTTCTCCTGTGGGTGTATGAATTTCTATGGAATTCTTATCACAAAGAATTCGAGCATGGTTGGCTACTAACCAATCCATTCCTAACACAACATCGAACCCCGCTAAATTCATTGGCAATAGGTTTGCATGAAATTTATGACCTGAAAGTTCTATATTTTCTTTTTGCAAAACCTTATCTATGTTAATAGAATTTCCGTCTGCCGTTTCGACTGTAAAAACCTGCCTAAGGTTGGTTAAGGGTAAGTTAAGAGCTTGGCAGAATGAAGTATTTATAAAACTTTGGTTTGCACCAGAGTCAAATAATACTTTTGCGTAAATGTTGTGAACTAAGAACGTACCAGCTATCACATCTGGAATGAGTTCTGCCTCCTGAGTAGTTAATTGGAATGCACGAGCATTCTTCTTGATAACTCCATCGGCTGGTTTAGCTTTATTGTCTGCTGGTTTAACCAACTTAGGGCATTTTGTTTTAAAATGTCCGGCCTCTCCACAGTTATAGCAGATCCTTGTTTTCTTTCTGCAGTCTTCTTCATGATGGCATGCGACTTTGCAAAAGTTGCAGGTTACATTACATCTTCCATAATGTTTCTTTCTGCAATTTCTGCAGAACGACGAAGTTGAGGATGGCCCTGTTCCTCTTCTCTTGAAGCTGCTATTATTACCCGTTCGAAATCCTTGGGTAATTTTCTGAGCCAGATCCTTTTTCCTGTTTTCATCTCTTGCGCGTACCAGCTCGTCAGTTAGAGTGTTAGCTAATTCTACCGCATCGTCAATAGTGCGAGGTCTCGCAGCTTTAACGATATTACGGATTTCGCCAATCAATCCCCAAATATAGCGAGAAATGAGTACCGGTTCTGGCGAAGCCAGTGTTGGTACCACTCTAGCATATTCAAAGAATGTCGAAGTATACCCGCGACAATCTACACCCATCATTCGATGATTTAGGAACTTATTTGCCATTTGATCTTTTTCATATTCGGGACAGAATTTTCTTTCTACAACACTCTTAAATTCTTCCCAGTTCATAGCATACGCCATCATCCTTCCTTTTGCTTGTAACACCGTGTTCCACCATTATAGCGCCCCTTCTTTAAAAAGATTTGACGCATACATAACCTTGTCATCCTCAGCACATTTACTTATTGTGATCACTACCTCGGTTTTCTCTAACCAACGAAGTGCCGCAGTTGCTCCTTCATTGCCTGCAAATTCAGCGGGTTTACAAGCAAGAAATTCTTTGTAAGTGCAACCAGGCGTTGCATCTTTCATTTTCTTAGGGAGCGGAGCCTGCTGTGAATCAGTTTTTGTGATTGGTATGATTACCGCCTCCGTTTACGCTATTACTGAAGTTATCTTCAGAAATACGTTTGCTAGGAATGATTTCTTGAGGTTCAACAGGTTTCTGGGCAGCAGCAAGTATTGCTGGAATAGCATTGGCTATTCCCTGAGCAACGATATTTTCTATATCTTGCCTAGTCATAAATTGATCCTCCTGATGTTGCTCAGATTGGTTTACCTCGTTAACTGGTTCATTATTAGCGTTTTCCATCTGATAATTAATATATATAATTTATTAGTATCGAATAAATAACAATTATACACAAAACAATCATACAATTTCATAACACACCTATAGCCAAAATTATCGATTTCTCGATTCCCGTTTTTATATTTTATAATATGCATCAATACACACCATTATCTTACAAAGTTTTATTTGTAGTTATTTTACAAGATTATATTTTACTATTTATTATATAACCACAGTCTCACAACCCCACTATCCCTTGTCAGTTGGTACTTCAGTAACGACGTTCCCTCTCGTCGTATTTCCAGGAGATCTGTTCTCCTACTTCCCTGATCCTATTTCCTGCATCCACCAGCTCCTCGCCAAAGTGGCGGAGTTCAGCTAAATTTTCATTGCTCATTGGTGGGTTTGGTATAGGTTCTGGGCCGAATTGAGGGAGAAAGGAATAAGGACTGTTGAGAAGGTTTTGGAACTGCCAATCATTGGTCCACCACTCGTCCATTCCTAGAGGTTGGGTGTGGATTATAGGTTCTGGGATTGCTGGTTCCAAGTTCATTGGAAGTTGAGTTTCAGCAGGATAAGGGTAGAGATTATTATTGATAGGCCTGACGATATCACAACTCGCCAATGCACGATCCAATTCCTCCTGAAATGGTAACTCCTCGATTTGTCTAGAGCTTTCCCCAATTTCTAACTTTGTCTGCCTAGAACCTTCTCCAATCTCCATTTCTGTCTGCTTAAAACCTTCCCCGGCTTCAATCCCCTTTCCTTTATCTAAAGGATTTTCTATTTTGGGAATCTTCCTAGTTGCGGGTTTCCTCCTGCGCACACGCCTCCATCCCACAAATCTTCTCCTTTTCTTAGGCTTGGGTTTCTCTGGAGGTGGAGCGTTGAATTCCATAGGTTCTTCTATATCGGGTATATAACCAGTAAAATCTCTAGAAACCTCTATTTTCACCGGATAGAGATTTAGATTTTGAAGGGCTTCAGATAAGTCATTCATGCTGTTTAGCATATATGCAAAATACACAATATGCTAAGTTAAAATTTTATAACAAAATTTCATAGATAACCTTTAAATATTATTGCATACCGTGTGACTAATTTAATACAAGGACAACTAACAATTAAAACATATTAGGGTTTATTGTAAATTTATTTATTTAATGGATCAGGTTTCTGGATTATAGGTGATAAGGGTGCTAAAACTTGAATCAGAGTATTTAAAGATTTGCATTTACTGCTACAGTGGCTAGCATATAGAGATCTGCCCATTTTTCATCTAACTTGTCTTCCCATGGTGGGTTACTGCCTAGTTCTTGGGTTTTCTGATTAACTCTCTTTTCTTTAGGTTGTGATTTCTTTATTTTTTCCTGACTTTTCCTAATAATCAAACTTCTTTTATTAGGAGAAAGTGGTTCCTCATATTGTGCCTTTCGGACAAATATTCCTTCTTCAGGATTTGCATAGTGTTTTGAGGATGATGATCCTTTTTCTCTCGGTGTAGTATCTAATTTATAATAGATATCCGAAAGTCTTTGCTTACCCATACTGTAAACATATATTCAAATAATAAAACACATAATCACAAATTAGCAATCAGAAAAATTAAGTATTTCCTAAATACTTAATTGGCTTAAATCAGTGGCTCTGATACCACATATTTTATAGTCACGACCCCCGGCCCAGATTGACCCGTTACTGGAGCCGCAGGACAGAAAATCCCGTGGTATTTATTTAACAGCGGAAGATTTTACCAGGATCTTTTAAAAACCTGAAATTTCCCGATTATTTGATTTCACAATTTGGGATAAACCCCGGTAGTTTACAATCTTATGATTTCACTGAGAAATCTTTATTTTACAAAACATGTTTCTTCATTTTATATTGAGCCACTTCCTTAAGTTTGTAGTGCTTCGCGGCACTTTTTCCTGGATCACAACAGATCACCAGAAACATGTTTGAAAAAGGTTTTGTCAGCGGGAAATACTGGTGAATCATTCTTTTTATTAAAACGACGCGTTTGTTATAATTTACAGTATTAAGAGCGATTACAATGTTTCCATATATCAACCAACTACCCACAGTATTTGTCACTCGACTATCCATTGGTAACCTCAGAGTCCAATGGTGTCTGTGACTATGGTCATATCACCCCTAGGCTAACTCGTTGTCCAATGGTGACGGTTATCAAGTAATGTATACAAAACCCCACATACCGGCTGTAATTTGGTGATTACAAAGACTTAATCCCTGTAATTATAACTTTGAAACAAACATGATTTTGAAAGCAATTTGGTAAAAAGAGAATGACTCACATTGCATATTTATATGAGCAGGGCTTAGCCTACTGATTAGCCTTTTAACCTAAATTTAATAATATGCACACGAACTCGGTTAGTAACTAATACAACATTTACGATAACTCACGAGATTAAAACCTTCACAACGAATGATAAAGTGCGATACTTAAACATTCATCGAATTGACGACGAATGACAAAGCATAAACCCTAATGTGGGCAGCACTTAAACATCCATTGGATAGTTTAATCGATCGGACATTGAATCGTAGCAGCGATCGAGTTAATACCCGGTACGGAGCAGCGCCTCGCTAATATTAAAAGTAAATTCGACTTCAGAGTGATATACTTTCGTTTTTGAAAGTTTGTTTCGACACTAGTGGACTGTGCATGCAACAAGCTATTTATAGCTGAAATTGAGGCCTCACGCAGCCCGCGTAAGCCTTCGGCTTACCTTTACGCGGCCCGCGTGGCCGCCTAGTCTACGAGTAGGCTTGATTGGTCACGAGTAGGTTCGACAGATGGCTGATACGTGGCTCGGGAATACTTATCTGGTCAAACCCAGGGTTGACGCGGCCCTTGTAAGGTATGCTTAACCTTTACGCGGCCCGCCTGGGAACCAGAATTTTGTTTTTCTTGATTTTAAATATGGTTTAGGGTTTCAAAGGTCCGGGTTTATTCTTACGGGTATTTTTAGGATAATTTTGATAGTCCTTACACTGAGCGACTGCGGCGGTTATCATATCTTGCAGTTCGGCACCAGTGATATTAATCCTGGTGTTGTTTCCTTCTATGGGATGACTGTTTGCTTCATCCGAGCCAGCCATTTTCGAATACTATAATAAACAATAATGATATATTTAAATTATATGATGAATCATCATATTGATGACTAGATGGTCATGGTATTAAACCATATGGACCATTTTAAGAAAATAATAATAATCAAGGAGATATAACTCTTTATAATTTATTAGACAGGGGAATATAAATCACACTGTCAATGTCATGAAAACAGATTCATATTGCACAAAGCTTGTCTCGAAGGACATTTAGATGGCACAAAGCCTTGTCACAAGGAAGATTATAATCATTGATTTCCTTAAGGGTTGAACAAAGTTCATCGCCTTTTTGACAAGAAGTCTATAAATCAAAACTTCCATTGTCATTATTACACCTTTGCTTATAAGCATACATCTCTAATGGATGTGGTGGTGTATACATCATATTGATGTTTATTAGCCATAATTCATGTTGATCATATAGGCTATAATAGTGGCTTGGAAAAGTCCAAGTACATTAGGAAGATTGTGTGGTTTCTCGTACCGCACAATTTAGGATTGTTAACATGTTTTCAGATGTTAACAGGGAGTTATCTTCTTAAAAAGGTTGTACCATCATAGCCATTTAGTATTTTGGCTAGGTTATACCTCTAAGAATTTCTTTGGCTGATCGATAAAATTGAAATAATAAAATTTGATGATGTGTTAAAATACATATTATAAATCGAAAATAACTTCATTAAACCATGAAATGAGTACAACACTGCCCTAAATGGGACTTAAAACACACAAACTGCCCACGCAGGGGCTACAGAAACAAAAGTAAGTCCATGCAGGGACTTGGTACATAAAAACGAAATAATGTCCTCGCAGGGACATATTGAAAGACAATACAACATGAAACAACAATCTCCTACTTCTTCTTGCCCTTAAGAAGGTTCATAAGACCTTTGACAAAACCATTGTGCTTCTTCTTAGTTTTGTGGGCCTCGTGTTCAACCCGGTCTAACCTCTGTAAAATATCTTGAGTTTGTTCCTGATGGTGAGGAGGGGGCTGCTGGTAAGGTGGATATTGGTATCCCTGTACCGAATATCCAGTTGGGTAAACTGGAGGGTAAGAAGAAGGATAAAGGGCATTGTACTGAGCAGCTGTAAGGTAAGGGTCATGATTTCCATAATCAGACGGGTATCCAGACGGATTATACCCAAATGATCCTGGGTATGTCGGGATCGGGTTGTCAAAACCCAACGGTGGCTGTAGTGGTGCATGAGAAACTGGCGGAAGGTTGACTTCCGGCACCGTGTGTGAGGGTCCGCCCGATCGTACATTAGCGAACTATTATATATATATATATATAGGTAAAGAGTACTGTACAAATCTCCTTATCGTACATTACGTACGCTACAATCTCAGCCGCCCGATCATCTTCCCGCATTGAATTCGCATGTTGTTTTTTGTACCACATGCGAAATTGTTACAAAAAAACATGCTTTTTCATCAAAATTAACACATGCTATTTCATTAATTCGCATGTGGATTAATTAGAGACATATAAAATTTCGCATGTGGACAAAAATATAATTAGAGACATACAAATTTCGCATGTGGACAAAAACAAATTTCGCATGTGGACAAAAATATAATTAGAGACATACAAATTTCGCATGTGGACATGGCACTAATTCGCATGTGCATGGCACTAGCATGTGGACATGGTACTACTTCGCATGTGGTGTTGATCAAATTCGCATGTGGTGTGGACATGGCACTGTCTTTGAGCACAAGAGAGAGAAACAGAAAGATGATGATTATTCGAAGCAGTGGATCTTGTTTGTGATGGAGTTTTCTGGATGGTGGTCGTAGGAGGTACGGTGGTTGAAGGTGGTTGATGATCGGAGAGAATGAAGGTGTTCAACGGTGAAGATGATTAAACAGTGACCGGCGACGAAAGGTTGAAGATGATGATGAACTGATGAAGATGAGTTGCAGGTTTTAGGGTCGGAGTTCGAATAAGATGATTGAACCGGAAACGAAAACGAAGGTTGCAGGTGACTGGAGGGAGGTTAACGTCGCCGTATTGTTGCTTGCTGATCTTTTTCGAGTCCGGCAGTAGTGAAGGAAAAAGGCGACGAGGAATAATGGTGATGGCTGTTTGAATTTACGGTGGTTATCAATGTTTGCCCACGTTTGATGGATTGAAGATCGTACGGCTGTGGGCATCGCGTACATAATGTAGGATAAGAGGTATTGTACGATAACCGGCCTCTCTCTCTATATATATATATATATACTATATATAAAAGCATATTAGAAGGACTTCTTAAGGTCTTTAAAATTTTCTTGAAACACCCCTAAAGCATGATGTACAAGTCTTTTAAACACGACAAATACAATTTTCCAATAATACCCTTTTGTCAAACAAAAAACACGCACACAAATTAGGGTTTCACATATTCATCTCATTCCTATCCGTCTCCATCTCTCTCTCTCTCTCTTTCTCTCTCTTGCGGCGATTCAGAAACACGAAGCGTTTAATGAAGATATCACCAGATTGGTTCAGATTTTTCTATCTTCAGCTGCTATTGATGGTGGTTGTCTGGTTAAGTTGGCCATTCCGACCACTCAACAACCCTAAGGTTAGATTTGTTGTTGAAACTTTTAGATCTGCGGCATTTTGTTTTTGTTATTTGACACGGATATGTGAAATTGTAGGGTTTTCTTTCACCAGACGACGATGTATTTTTCGGCATAGTGACACAAGATCGATTCGAGTTCTCGGTACCGTCTTTTTAACCTTATCAACATTTTTGTTTGTTATTTGACTTAGATCTATGAAATTTTAGGGTTTCTTTCTCCAGCGATTCCGACATCAGATCTACTGGGTTCAACTTCTCGGTATGTTGTTTTTAACCATATGGACATTTTTTTTGTTATTTGACATTTCATATTTGTGTTGTGTTCTTCAAATATAGTGGTCGTGCAGATGTGAAATAGTTTCAAATATGTGTTGTGTTCTTCAACGATATGTATTTGATATGGATCTGTGAAATAGATTCAGATCTGTTATAATACTTTCAGATCTGTACAATTTTAGTTAAATGCTATTACGTTTAAAAAGATGAAAGTCATAAATCGCCATTTGGTGAAAGAGTATTTGACATGGATCTGTGAAATAGATAGCAAATCTGTTGTAGTACTTTCAGATCTGTTCAGTTTGAGTTAAATGTTGTTCTCTGTTTAAGGTATTACAAAACCCTGACAAGCATTTTGAGGAAGCAAAATCAGTTATAGATAGCGTTCAGAATTCCAGAACACTAACGAAAACTCTGAAGATAATTTGAAGGAGAATGAAAACCCTCAAAAGAATAGACCAGCTTGGGCCCGGAAGCGTGCTAAGTTATCAATGAAGGATGATACAAGGTAAAGATTATACATACTTTGTTATGCTCTGTAACACCTGTTCTTATAAATCAAGGTTTAACGTATATTTTGCGAAAATAATCATGTAATTAATGATTATATATACATCGGAAATACGGGTTTGTTAAAAACTTTTACAAATTAAGTGATATACATAATGTGATTTAATTCGCCGTTTAGAATAACGACAAAACAATGTTGCGGAAGCTTTGTTTAATGTGTGTTCGGTTCTTGCTCGATGCTCGATCTTTATCCGGGACTCTCGACATTCACCTGTGATCAAAACCAACTTAAATGTCAGTTTTGATAATTAATTAAACTAATACAACGGGGAAATTAGGAAAATCCAACATGGATATCTTAAACCCAAAACAAAAACTTATTTCTGACCTCCACCGTAACTTACGGTATCACCGTAAGTTACGGTGGCCTCTGTGTTTCAATTATTCAACTGTACAACAGTAGGTGTTTACCGTAACCAAATCATGTCCACCGTAACTTACGGTGGCACCGTAAGTTACGGTGGCCACTGCATCATTCCTTTCCTTTTTGCCGTTTTCGACACGAAAACTTTCGTATCTTTCAATCTGCTCGTCCGTTTAACCTACCGTTTCTTCCTACGTGTTTGTAATTTGATTCTCCATCATATGGAGTTAAAATCTAACATCCGGTTTAACAAAATTTCAGACTTTTAAGTCTTTGGCTTATTACCCTTTTTGCCAACTTTTGACCCGTTCGTGATTTCATCATCAAACTTGTGTATTTGACCTTTATATCTCATATACTTCTTCAACTTAATGTTATTTACCATACTAGATTATAATCCCCGGTTTATTACACAAATTAAACCCGTTTTTGTTTGTATGCTTATTTTGACCCTTTAAGGGTATTTATGCACTAAGGTCCCATACATCCCTTTTATACTTATCTTAAGGATTTAATCTACCAAAACACTTATTTCCAACAACCTTTAAAGGTCGTTTGCCCGGTTTACCCAACAAGGGCATTTTAGTCAACTTTAGCCCCTCATTTACGACGAAGGGCATTTGCTACAATTTGACCCAAAAAATGTATGTTTAACCACAATCGTATTTATACGTACCTGGCTCGAGTCAACCTAGTGACCCATTCAACACCTTGTTTTTATTACCTATATTCTATGGCGACGCAATTATCCAAATTACTATTCGCTCCTGTAACACATGACTTGACCACCACATTAGTTGATTTTGTCAAATGACGTTATTCCCACCATTTGACCCGTTCGATCTATATATAACACAACATTTTCATATGTAACAAAAACATGGTTTTTATTTACAAATCACACATCCGAACCACTTCGGATTTTCTCACTAGATCCCTTTCTTTCTAAAGTCAATTTCCTATATTTTTAACCCATTCGGCTTATGCTATGGGTGTCCTTTGAAACTTATTTTACTTTAGTCAATACTTGACTAAATTTCCATTTTTACCCATTTTCCATTGCTAGTTACGCTATAAGGTAACTTTAAGAAAACTCTTAAACTATTAACCAATTCATGACTAGTTTACCATTTTGCCTTTTTCACCATTAATCATGGTTTAAAATGTTTCTATTCGTTCCAACCCAATTCGTTTCATGTTGGAACTCATAATTCGAACCAAATCCTTTGTTGTATTTATCGCCTATAAAATAAACACGTATACTACAAGTAGGTGTAAGTTTTACTTACCTTGCATCCGAAACATGCTTTTACTTCTTATTTGCTTCGTTTGACCCGCTTCCTTTCCAAGCCTCCACCTAGCTTGTCAAGCGTCAAACTATCATCATAATTCGTAAGACGATTAGTTTAGTCATATTCATTTACGACTATTCCATCCTACGGGTTTTATGTCGAATTTATCATTCGTCCATATCAAAATTATCATTCGATCTAATCATTGGTCAGTTTGACTTTTTAAAAGTCAATTGACTTATCAACATATTCAAATGCACATTTGGTTCAATGAACTCACTTAGGCATATTTCATCCGAACTCTTAACGAAATCAAATTTCACATACTAACTAGTAGGCCGCGATTTCATTTAGGCATTTCATATCACTGAAAATGGGCTGTTTTTGGTGACTTGTTTAACCTGTTTACATGTCTTCAAAAATTATGATTTTTTTATATGGCGTACATCTCAGAGGGTTAGGCCTTGTGTTAAAATTTCAAGATCTAACTCTTTACCAAAAATTCATAAAAATTCATTTACTAAGCTGCAATCAGATTCGTCACTTCTGACTTCATTTTAAGTCTCTAAGGCACAGGTCCGCCCTAGTGTCACGATCATCATCCTATGCAAAAGCTCCTGAAAACACATGTGAAAATAGGTACGTCAGCATAAAAATGCCTGTGAGATACATAGGTTTTGTGAAAATAGGATTCATGACTTATAAGTTTAGAAAAAGTTGTTTAGCAAAAGTCAGTCATGAACCTTGTAAATTGTTTTGTTTTGTAAATCATTTAAAAAGCGATAAGATCAAATGATATGTATAAATAAAAGAATAATATATGGTTAAATGTATAACCAAGTAAAATGAGTTGTATAAAGTAAATTGTTTGTAAACCAAAGTCTTGTGAGAATCGTGTTACTTGTGTAAAATGTATAAGTCCAAATTGAATGATTTAAATAACGCTATGATATGTAATATAATACAAACACTTATATATAGGAAGTATCAGCGGCGTATCCACCATGCTTGTATCATATTACTCACATCTCGTTACTTAAGTCACTTAAACAACCCACCAATGTATAAAGTCTATGTTTAAACCAATTGTCAGAAGTCCTTGTATAAATCATATCAAATGTTAATAGTCCAAATGTAGTCAAGTAATGTGTAGCAAATGTTATGTCTGGTAAGTAATGTGTTGTTACATAAACCAATTGTAAAAATGTACAAAACAAAGTATTTTGAATATATCAAAAAGTTATGTTTTGCAAAGAAATGCATGTTACATTGATACAAACACTTATGTGGTAAGTTAACGCATACATTCAAGCCTTGAGACAGTCGGATAACCCTAAGTCAAGGTTATCAAAAGAAATGTTTTCGGATTCAGTCATTCCTTACATCCAAACAAACCCGGGATGTCAGGAATGGGATTTGTCAAGTCCTATGGTACCAGTACTTACTACCGAGCGGCGTAGCTAATGTTAATGAACGTATATAATTCCCGTTTGTGCAAACCAAATGTCATAGCAAATGTGAACATGTTATATGAAAACAATGTACTAAGTATGCTAAGTTAACATACGAAGCAGAAAAGTCATGTAAATCAATGTGCTAGCATGCTATCAGTCAACATACATAGCAGAAATGTAAAGTAAATCATGTACTATAAGTGTACTAATGAACATAGCAAGCATATGATGTGAAAACAGGAAAGCATGAAAGTAACAAGTAGGCACATGTGTTTCACCCCAAAACAGTTTGAAAACAGTAAAAGAGGGGTCTATGTACTCACTTGAGATTGCTTAGTAGTCCTTGAGTAACAACCAAACAATTCTAGAGATCACGGATATCAAACGGCACCTAATATAGGTAACTATGTTAATATACCGGACCTAAAATCAGAGGATTGGATAGAATGAGGGTTCATAAACCAAATGAGTATGGAAACTCATGTAATATGGTTTAACAAAGCCTACATACTAAAATGAAACCTAACCTAAGTGCTTACGACCCATTACGACCCGTTTAGGTAGCTTATGCTACTTTAACAAGTCGTTCGCATAAAACGCGTTCGGAATGCCTAACTAGCCCTATGATAAGTAAAATATGCCTTAACATGTCTAATATTGTTACCAAATCAGTTTAGATACCAAAAGTTATGTTACATATGCTTAAAATGAATTTTGGCGTTCAAAGGGCATTTTGGTAATTTACCTAAGGCATATATACTACCTATCATACAACTACTCAAATGATGTGACCATAAGGTATAACCTCGGAAGGTTATTCCCTATACAACTATGGTCACCTAATGTGTTTGGTCGGATCCTAATGATGGACCAAACGGGTCAGGTTCGAAAGTATAAGCGATTGTTTAGATCGCTTACCTTTACGACCCTAGACAAGCACAAAACTAAAAGTGACGAGCTAAGCATGTTAAAACATGCTTAACTAAGTTTAGAAAACAGGTTTGGTATCAAAACAAACGGTTTTGATACCTAAGAGTAGTTTGGTTACAAAATACGCAAGAATGCGCATTTTGGCCGAAACTACGACTCGTCACTGAGCCTAGATAACGTGGTAATCAGTAGGTATAGTCACTAGGGACTATAACCATCGTGATTAAACTCACGTTATGAAGTTCAAACGAACTTCGCATTGACCATAAACTTGGTCAACGCAGAAAGTCAAACAAAGTTTGACTTTAACGCTAAAAGAATAAAAGAACGAAGGAACATTTACAAAGGGTCCCCGAAAGCTTTGATTTCCAAATATTTCTCAGGTATGAAGTGATAAAACACCCCAACTTAGAGAAAAATCAGAATTCAAGTGGGTTTTGAGTTGTGATGGGTTGGGTTGGGTATTTATAGGAATGTTGGAACCGTTAGGATCGTTTATCGAATAACGTGCTTTGATCTTGTCCCTACACTTGTTGCAACCTTATGGTAACTCAAATTGGCCCCTCATTATCAGGAAGATGCAAGTGCAAATGGATTAGGGAGTGCTTAACAGCTGTTTAGAAGTTTATGATGTTCTGGGGATGCCTTACGGACCGTAAGGTTGAGGGCTTACGGTCCGTAAGCCTTCAACTATGCTGAAATGACAGTTTTGGTCCCTGCAGTGCCAAAACTTGGTTTTCGATGCATTTTTGACACGTTTAAGCACCGTTAACCCCATTTCAAAGCTCTAAAATGAAGTTAAAGTATAGGGAACTTAGGATATGCTCAAAAATATCTCGGATGTCGGTTCGTTTGGTCGTACGGTTGCGTTGTTCGGTTAATTACGACGGAAGTCGTAACGGACCAAAAACGATCCAAATTGCGCGACGAATGGATTTTTCTCATGCCAAACACTAAAATAAAATATTTCAGTGCTTACATAAATTTTTGGATGTCTGGATGTATTCAGAACGTAAGTTATGCGCGGAAGTGCAAACTTGTGCACTTTTTGACGCTTTTAGTCCCTGAATGACCCAAAAGTTTATCTTAGCACACCGAACCCCTCAAAGCCTATTTCTAAGCTATGTAAAGGATATTTATGGTATGTTTAACTTATGGTCATGTTCCGGAATGTCTGTTACAGTTCAAATTGGCATACTTTCGCATTTTGTCAAATTTAGTCCCTCTAGGCGAATTAACTTGTTTTTTGCCATACCAAAGCCTTCAAAACTTATTTCTAAGTTATGTAAAGGTTATTTAAGGTATGTTAAGTATATGTTGATGTTCCGGAGTATTTTTCGCATTAAACTGATTACGTTTACACACCAGTTTGCGTATAACTCTCAAGAAAGCGATATAGAGTTTGAAATTGAACAAAAGTCAAAACATGAAAAATGTAAAACATAACCAAACAAACATTGGGATCAAATAACATTGTTTTATTGATAAACGAACTGTTCACATTGATTACAAGCACAGATGTTACAGTCTCCCCTACTTGTGGAAATTTCGTCCCGAAATTTAATTAGAGGAAACCCGTGGGAAAAGATGTGGGTACTTCGCCTTCATTTGATCTTCATGTTCCCAAGTAAACTCGGGTCCACGTTTAGATTCCCAGAGAACTTTGACCAAAGGAATGCACTTGCGTTTAAGCCACTTGACTTCACGTTCCATGATTTCCACTGGCTTCTCAACAAATTTCAGTGTTTTATCAACACGAATATCGTTAAGTGGTATGTGGAGGTTCTCATCAGCTAAACACTTCTTGAGATTGGACACGTGAAAGGTTGGATGAACATTTCCAAGTTCAGGAGGTAACTCAAGTCTGTAGGCTACCTTACCGATTCTTTCGACGATCTTGAATGGTCCAACGTATCTAGGTGCAAGTTTTGCTTTCTTTCCAAATCTGATCACACCTTTCCAAGGTGAGACCTTAAGTAATACATGATCACCGACTTGAAAATCCAAGGGCTTGCGTTTTAGGTCCGCGTAACTCTTTTGACGGCATCTAGTTGCCTGAAGGTTATCACGAACTTTCTTAACCTTATCAGTTGTCTCTAAAATGAGAGCATGTCCAGTAAGCTGAGCCTCGCCGATCTCATTCCAGCAGACTGGTGAACGACATTTTCGACCATAGAGAGCCTCGAAAGGAGCCATGTTGATGCTGGAGTGATAACTGTTGTTGTAGGAGAATTCAATTAACGGGAGATGTGAATCCCAACTACCACCAAAATCGATCACACAAGCTCTAAGCATATCCTCCAGAGTCTGGATTGTTCTTTCAGATTGACCATCCGTTTGCGGATGATAAGCCGTGCTCAGATTAAGTTGGGTCCCCATAGCATATTGCATGGTTCTCCAAAAATGAGAAGTGAAGCGAGCATCTCTGTCATCCACATAGATTTTAGCAAGCTTGTCAGCAGAAAAATCCTCACGGATTGGCAAGAAATGTGCGGACTTAGTAAGGCGATCAACAACTACCCAGATGGCATCATGACCTTTCTTTGTGCGCGGAAGTTTGGTAATGAGATCCATAGTAATGTTTTCCCATTTCCAAACTGGGATCTCTGGTTGCACCAATAAACCAGAAGGACGCTGATGTTCAGCCTTAACCTTAAGACAAGTACGGCATTTTGATACATATAAGGCAATGTCTTTCTTCATACCAGGCCACCAATACTGAATACGAAGATCCTTATACATCTTATCTGAACCAGGATGAACAGAATAACGAGACTTATGGGCTTCATCCATAAGCAAGGTGCGAAGGTTATCTTGGCTTGGGACCCACAAACGGTCCATGAAGTAATACTATCCATTGTCCTTCAGTTCCAGATCAGGGGTTATGTGATAGGGAAATTCCTTATCCATCAAACCTTGTGAAACACAAGTGTGTTGAGCCTGAGAAATGCATGCTTGGATATCAGATCGAGCTTGAATAACAGATTGAACACGTACACAATGAAGCTTAGTACGTTCCTTGCGACTCAAAGCATCGGCCACGACATTCGCCTTACCAGGGTGGTAGCGAATTTCGCAGTCATTGTCGTTTAGAAGCTCCACCCAACGTCGTTGCCTCATGTTGAGTTCTTTCTTATTGAAGATATGCTGAAGACTTTTGTGGTCCGTGAAAACCACACATTTTGTACCGTACAAATAGTGTCTCTAGATCTTAAGAACGAAGACAACTGCACCCAACTCAAGATCATGAGTGGTGTAGTTCTTCTCATGTATCTTCAACTGCCTCGATGCATATGCTATGCCTTTGTTCCTTTGCATCAGAACACAGCCAAGACCCAATTTAGATGCATCACAATAAACGACGAAATCATCATTGCCCTCAGGCAAAGTCAGAACAGGCGCGTCGCAAAGTTTTTGTTTCAAAGTCAGAAACGCTTCCTCTTTCTTGAATCCCCAATCAAAGGGTTTGTTCTTCTGAGTTAGAGCAGTTAGAGGAACTGCAATCTTCGAGAAGTTTTCAATGAAGCGGCGATAATAGCCCGCAAGACCAAGAAAAGAACGAACTTCAGTAGGAGTAGTAGGCGTATCCCAATCCTTGATCACACTAATCTTGGAGGGATCTACATGAATACCTTGTTCGTTGACAACATGTCCTAAAAATTGAACTTCTTTAAGCCATAATTCACACTTGGAGAATTTGGCGAAAAGTTGCTCTTTCTTTAGGAGTTCCAGAGTAAGACGAAGATGTTGATCGTGATCAGCCCGCGTCTTAGAGTATATCAAAATGTCATCAATAAAAACAATGACGAACTGATCCAAATAAGGCTTGCAGACCCTATTCATTAAGTCCATGAAAACAGCAGGAGCATTAGTCAAACCGAATGGCATGACTGTGAACTCATAATGCCCATATCGAGTGCGGAAAGCGGTCTTGGGAATGTCTTCTTCATGCACACGAAGTTGATGATATCCCGATCGCAGATCAATCTTGGAAAAATAAGAAGCGCCCTGTAACTGATCAAAGAGATCATCGATGCGAGGTAGGGGATATCGATTCTTGATGGTAAGCTTGTTAAGCTCACGATAATCGATACACATCCTAAAAGATCCATCCTTCTTCTTGACAAAAAGAACGGGAGCACCCCAAGGTGAAAAGCTAGGACGGATAAAACCTTTGTCAGAGAGTTCCTGAAGCTGCTTAGCCAACTCTTGCATCTCAGACGGTGCAAGATGATATGGAGCTCTGGCACTGGGGTTTCACCGGGTACGAGATCAATATGGAACTCGACTTGGCGTGCTGGGGGTAACCCATGTAACTCTTTAGGAAATACTTCAGGATAATCCCGAACAACAGGGATATCTTGAATAGACTTACCTTTGCCCTTATCTGCTACAACATGTGCCAAAAAGGCCACATAGTTCTTTCGCAGATACTTCCGAGCTTTAAAACAAGACATGAGTTTGAGACCACCAGCGGGTTTCTCACCACGAACTTGTAGGATCTCTCCTGTCGAAAGCGGCACACGAACAATCTTCTCGAAACAAACTACCTCTGCGTGATGCTTGGCTAACCAATCCATACCCACTATAACGTCGAAGCTTCCAAGTTGCATAGGCGTGAGGTCAATAGGAAAAAGATGGTCGTTAAGGTTCAACTGGCAGTTGCGAAGAACAGAATCAAGAATAATGGGTTCACCACTAGCAACTTCTACTGTCAAAGGCTTACCTAGTTTCGTTCTAGACACGCAAAGCAATGGCTCAAAAGATAATGACACAAAACTCTTATCGGCACCCGAATCAAAAAGAACAGATGCAGGCTGATTATTAATAAAGAACGTACCGTTCACCACATTATCATCTGCTTGTGCCTCTTGTGCATTCATGTTGAAGACTCGACCTCGAGCCTGAGCCTGATTCTGATTTGGATTGGCGTTAACTAGTCTTGGGCACCGGTTTCTGTAGTGGGTCAGATCCCCACAATTGTAGCACGAACCAGGAGGGAAATGAGGTCGTGCAGCTTGACCTTGTTGCTGAGCAAGAGGCTGAGCAACTTGTTGGGCTTGGTTCTGAACTTCCCGATTCTGGTTTACAGGAATGCGGCATGTAATGGCAAGATGACCAATTCTCCCACAGTTAGTGCAATGACGACATTGGAGATGTGGTAGGTGATGGCCGTTACACCAGTTGCACAAAGGTGCATTGCCAAGATAAGGCCTCTTGGCGGGTGGTTGCGCAGGCTGATTTGGTGCAGCTTGAGCCTGTGCGGTAACGACATAGTTTTGGGAAGCCTTTCGCTTCCTAGACCCTCTTGAGGAACCTGAATCCTTTCCCTTCTTGTTTTGACCTTTCTTGCTATCTTCTTTGTCAGACGCCTGCTTCTTACCCTTGTCACCCTTTTTGTGCAGCTTTCCCTTTCGAACCTGCGACTCAGTCAATGTCGCTGCTAACTCGATCGCCTGACGGACTGTGGTAGGGTTACTACCAGTAATGATGTATTGCACTGAGTCAGGTAGGCCGTCGATGTACCTTTCGATAGCCTTGTCGAGTGAGGTAACCATAGTCGGGCAAAGCAGACTCAACTCCTCATACCTATCAGTATACGCCCTGTGCTCGCCACTATCTTGTTTCAAGTCATCAAACTCCCTTTCCAAAGCTCGCAGTTCATGACGAGGGCAAAACTCCCTCATCATAAGAGCTCTAAGTTCAGCCCATGTTTGTGCTAGAGCAACTTCTGCACCGCGGTCTCTCATAACCCCGTTCGACCATGTAAGAGCCCTCTTCTGAAACACACTCGAAGAAAACTCGACCTTGCGATTTTCAGGACACTGAACGTGACGGAAAGTATTCTCAATTCTCTCGAACCATTGAAGAAGCCCAGTTGCTCCCTCAGAACCACTAAACTTGAGCGGTTTAGCCGAGTTAAAACTCTTGAAATTGCATGGAGCATGATTGTTTTTGTTGGCTTGGTTCCATTGAGCAATAAGATTTGGGAACGCATCAGCCATTTGCTGTGCGATAATTTCTGCCAGTTCGGCATTAGCTATCTGATTCTCGCGTCGAGGAGGCATTCTAAAAGAGGAAACATGAAAGGAAACGTGTGAGATGATTGAATGAAAAGGATGAGATGAAACAAAATCAACAAAAGCAAAGATGGTGGTCATTCGTCCGCATCAAAAAGCAAACAAACGACACACAGTGGCTAATCAAAGTAAATGGGTGAAAAATAATGTATCGCGAAGACATGCTCGCCTATAAGTGAACACTCACCCCAAGAGTTCCCAGGTAAGAGTGACTGGTCCGATTATGTGGATTTGTACGAACACTCTAGCCTTAGACAAAAAACCCAGGGTACAGGCATTCACCCTTCCAGTTTGCACGTGTTCACACTATTTAGGACCCAAAACTTTGACGAGATTTTAAAAAAAATTCAAAGGGGTTCAAAACCTTATAACAGAGGGTTCAAAACCTAGTAATCAATCATCCTAGAACAGATGATTAGTTTTCAAGGCGGATTCAAACTTGATGTTCTCGTTGTGGTTATCACCTAAGGATAGGTGAAGTGCATGTTTTAAATTCTAAACACAAGACAACTTGTGTTAGGGTCCTAGAAAGGTTATAGTCTAGGTCAAAACATTACTAATAACCTAATTCCTTATAACCATTGGCTCTGATACCAACTTTTCTGTCACACCCCGACCACGTAGGACAACAAAACGTAGCGGAAACGTCGGGGAGTGTTGTAACAGAATTAATTGTTTCACAACCATGGAAATTAAAGTTACGTTTTATTTATCAACAAGAGGGTAACAATGTCTTTAACACGAAACAAAGAGTATATAACATAATTAAACTAAGTCTATCTTCATTTTAAGTCTCTAAGGCACAGGTCCGCCCTAGTGTCACGATCATCATTGTAACACCCCGTCCCGGAATGGGCCGGCGTGTCACAATAACGGTGGTCAGATCAAAAACATAATTCCATTTATACTTAAATGTATTACAAGGCTTTACAACTTAATAAAGGATATCTAATCCATTACAATTATTTCTACCGTCTTGTCCAAACACTCGAGCACTCTTCCATATCCCCTGTCCCAGATTGTCCTGATAACCTGACGTAAAGAAGAAAACACAACAAAGAAAAACGTACGTCTGAGCAAAATTTTGAAAAGTTTTGCCCAGTGTGCGGATAGAGGAAGATAAAAGCTTATTTTATTTAATATCCGGAGTTAACTTTTTGTGAAAACGTTACGATGCATAAACATAATCATAATCATATCTTACGGATATACCCATGAGCAAACTGAAAACGTGACAATACACAGGTAGCTACTCCTGCATACTTATCACATGAAATGGTGAGTTGGCATACCCTCTATCCATTTCCTTATAACTTAAAATCCTAGGATCGATCCATACGCCTCCTAGTAGCTTTGTACCACACTTGTACCTAGGGACGCTGTGAACTAATCTCTCCGTCACAGATGGAGCACATGCTGTTGATGCCGCAACAACATGCTCGTGGGACACTCCACGAGAAGCGATACTCAGGGTAACAGAGTACAAATGGTCTTATTCACATAACTTATAAAACTTATTTTCAGAACAGAACAGAACTTATTTTCATAACAAAACAGAACTTATAAACTTATATTCAGAACAGAACGGAACATATATTGGAACATGCGATAATGAGTACAACTTAACAGAAAAACTATCGCATGACATGAAAACTAAAATCAAGGAATTTAACGGACTGTCAAATGAATCAATAATCAAAGACGTGAGGAGTTTTAAAAACAAGACATAGTAATTTAAAACAATTTGACTTGAGTAACATAATACTTATATATCATATTAAACTTGTAACTTATTTACTTATAACTTATAAGTCTTAAGATATTTAACTTGTAACTTTGTAAAATACGAATCTTTGGCGAGATTGAAAATATAAGAGTGGAACCAGTCATCAAGGTATGGTTATCAATCCTATCTTGACAATTTCGTCCCCAAAATGTGGTTTATTAAACGAACAAGATAAAACCTTGACTCGTTAATAAGGAACCACTAGAGTTGAAAATGAAACTCGTATAAAGTAAAACAAAACCTTTTCAGAATGTTTGGAACTTATTTCCTAACTTAATCTTAATACGGAACTTGTATTCAATATCAAAAGAAATGATTCTATCCGTACCTAACGGACATATATCTAAAGAAATGAATTCTACCCGTACCCAACGGACATATATCTAAAGAAAGGAATTCTATCCGTACCCAACGGACATAAATCTAAAGAAAGGAGTTTATCTGTAGAGAACTTATAACTTATTTCATAACTTAATCTTAATATGGAATCTATTCGTACGAAATTTATAACTTAATCTTAATACGGATCTATTCGTATGAAACTTATAACTTAATCTTAATACGGATCTATTCGTATGAAACTTATAACTTATTTCAGAACTTAATCTTAATACGGAAATCTAAAATCAGGAATAATATACTTGGATCAAAACGACATAAACCGAACTAAAGGATTCTATCCAACGGACCTAAATCGAAAGGATTCTATATGTACCTAACTGACATAAATCAAAAGAAAGGATTCTATGCGTAAGGAATGTATAACTTACTTAATCTTAATACGGAATTCAGAATTTACAGAAATCGAATGAAAGGAATCTATTCGTACGGAATTTATAACTTAATCCTAATACGGAACTTAAAATCATGACTTAATCTTAATACGGAATTCTTATATTCAAATGGCATAAATCGAAAGAAAGGATCTTTTATAAAAACAACATAAATCGAAAGGAAGGAACCTATCCGTACTCAACGGACATAAATTGAAAAGATTCTATACGTACGGAACTTATAACTTATTTCTTAACTAAATCTTAATACGGAATTTAAAATCAAGAATGATATGACGTAAATCGAAAGAAAGGAGGCTATCCGTACAATATATCAGAATTGACAGAAATCGAAAGAAAGGAATCTATCTGTACTGAACTTATAACTTATACCTTAAATCTTAATACGGACTTTAAAATCAGAAATGATATACTTATATAAAATGACACAAATCAAAAGACAAGAGTCTATCCGTACCTTAAATTTCCAAGTGATGCTACCTTGTTTCCAATTGTAGATTTATACGGGCAGAGTTTAGCCTACTGATTATCTTCTTAACCTAATTTGCTCACAAACTAGGTATTTAACTTAATACAGCATTTACGATAACTCACGAGATCAAATTCTCACAATGAATGACAAAATGCAATACTTTGTCCATCGAATTAACGATGATCCATTGAATTAACAATGAACGACAAGGTATAATACTTTACCCATCGAATTAACGATGATCCGTTGAATTAACAACGAACGACAAGGTATAATACTTTACCCATCGAATTAACGATGATCCGTTGAATTAACAACGAACGATAAAGTATAATACTTTACCTATCGAATTAACGACAATCCGTCAAATTAATGACGAACGATAAAGTATAACCCTAATGTGGGCGGCACTTAAACATTCATTAGATATTTGAATCAATCGGAAAATGAATCGTAGCAGCGATTGAGCTAATACCCTGTTCTGCAGCACCCTGCTATACTTAATTTGTGTTTCGTGTGTGTTTGGAGAGTAATCGGACGAAATCTCAGCGTAATTTTGGAGTTTCTTCGTCGATTTTGTGCCCAGATTCAAGTGCCAAGGCCTGCTATTTATACACGAAATTTGACAAGCTTACGGACCGTAACACTCCCAACGTTGAGGTCCGTAAGGCTGCTTACGGACCGTAAGCCTATCAATGTTACGGTCCGTAAGGGACACCAATTCATTATAGGCTTGCCACGCGTGGGACTAGCTCAGATGAGTCGACATTTTCTGAAATTTCAACTTGGAGAGCACGTAATTCGGATAATCGTCAAGTAGGAAATACCCCCCCTGAGTTTTAGGGGTCCTAATCCTGATTCTGAAAATTCTGAAAATCTTAGGGTTTGTACAGAATTACTTGGGTGTCTTAATTAGGGTTTCCTATTGGACTATAAATCATAAGGGTTGTTTACATTTTTGTTTTAAAATTTTCGGGTGTTACAAATCTACCCCTCTTAAAAAAAAAAATTTCGTCCTCGAAATTATTGCATACCTATATATATATATATATATATATTAATAATCATACTTGAACGCGACCCACTATGATCAATAGTCATACTTGAAATAAAGCTAGAGTAAAAACAATGAAGATGACGAAATACTTATGTTCGAGACTATCATGAAGTGAAAAGAAAAGTCGAAATCCTAACCCAATGTCTACCCATTACCTAACAGGTCTTATCTTATGTTTAAGTTTTCTACAGGAAAGAGCCTTTGCTCTGATACCATAGCTGTAACACCCCGTCCCGGAATGGGCCGGCGTGTCACAATAACGGTGGTCAGATCAAAAACATAATTCCATTTATACTTAAATGTATTACAAGGCTTTACAACTTAATAAAGGATATCTAATCCATTACAATTATTTCTACCGTCTTGTCCAAACACTCGAGCACTCTTCCATATCCCCTGTCCCAGATTGTCCTGATAACCTGACGTAAAGAAGAAAACACAACAAAGAAAAACGTACGTCTGAGCAAAATTTTGAAAAGTTTTGCCCAGTGTGCGGATAGAGGAAGATAAAAGCTTATTTTATTTAATATCCGGAGTTAACTTTTTGTTAAAACGTTACGATGCATAAACATAATCATAATCATATCTTACGGATATACCCATGAGCAAACTGAAAACGTGACAATACACAGGTAGCTACTCCTGCATACTTATCACATGAAATGGTGAGTTGGCATACCCTCTATCCATTTCCTTATAACTTAAAATCCTAGGATCGATCCATACGCCTCCTAGTAGCTTTGTACCACACTTGTACCTAGGGACGCTGTGAACTAATCTCTCCGTCACAGATGGAGCACATGCTGTTGATGCCGCAACAACATGCTCGTGGGACACTCCACGAGAAGCGATACTCAGGGTAACAGAGTACAAATGGTCTTATTCACATAACTTATAAAACTTATTTTCAGAACAGAACAGAACTTATTTTCATAACAAAACAGAACTTATAAACTTATATTCAGAACAGAACGGAACATATATTGGAACATGCGATAATGAGTACAACTTAACAGAAAAACTATCGCATGACATGAAAACTAAAATCAAGGAATTTAACGGACTGTCAAATGAATCAATAATCAAAGACGTGAGGAGTTTTAAAAACAAGACATAGTAATTTAAAACAATTTGACTTGAGTAACATAATACTTATATATCATATTAAACTTGTAACTTATTTACTTATAACTTATAAGTCTTAAGATATTTAACTTGTAACTTTGTAAAATACGAATCTTTGGCGAGATTGAAAATATAAGAGTGGAACCAGTCATCAAGGTATGGTTATCAATCCTATCTTGACAATTTCGTCCCCAAAATGTGGTTTATTAAACGAACAAGATAAAACCTTGACTCGTTAATAAGGAACCACTAGAGTTGAAAATGAAACTCGTATAAAGTAAAACAAAACCTTTTCAGAATGTTTGGAACTTATTTCCTAACTTAATCTTAATACGGAACTTGTATTCAATATCAAAAGAAATGATTCTATCCGTACCTAACGGACATATATCTAAAGAAATGAATTCTACCCGTACCCAACGGACATATATCTAAAGAAAGGAATTCTATCCGTACCCAACGGACATAAATCTAAAGAAAGGAGTTTATCTGTAGAGAACTTATAACTTATTTCATAACTTAATCTTAATATGGAATCTATTCGTACGAAATTTATAACTTAATCTTAATACGGATCTATTCGTATGAAACTTATAACTTAATCTTAATACGGATCTATTCGTATGAAACTTATAACTTATTTCAGAACTTAATCTTAATACGGAAATCTAAAATCAGGAATAATATACTTGGATCAAAACGACATAAACCGAACTAAAGGATTCTATCCAACGGACCTAAATCGAAAGGATTCTATATGTACCTAACTGACATAAATCAAAAGAAAGGATTCTATGCGTAAGGAATGTATAACTTACTTAATCTTAATACGGAATTCAGAATTTACAGAAATCGAATGAAAGGAATCTATTCGTACGGAATTTATAACTTAATCCTAATACGGAACTTAAAATCATGACTTAATCTTAATACGGAATTCTTATATTCAAATGACATAAATCGAAAGAAAGGATCTTTTATAAAAACAACATAAATCGAAAGGAAGGAACCTATCCGTACTCAACGAACATAAATTGAAAAGATTTTATACGTACGGAACTTATAACTTATTTCTTAACTAAATCTTAATACGGAATTTAAAATCAAGAATGATATGACGTAAATCGAAAGAAAGGAGGCTATCCGTACAATATATCAGAATTGACAGAAATCGAAAGAAAGGAATCTATCTGTACTGAACTTATAACTTATACCTTAAATCTTAATACGGACTTTAAAATCAGAAATGATATACTTATATAAAATGACACAAATCAAAAGACAAGAGTCTATCCGTACCTTAAATTTCCAAGTGATGCTACCTTGTTTCCAATTGTAGATTTATACGGGCAGAGTTTAGCCTACTGATTATCTTCTTAACCTAATTTGCTCACAAACTAGGTATTTAACTTAATACAGCATTTACGATAACTCACGAGATCAAATTCTCACAATGAATGACAAAATGCAATACTTTGTCCATCGAATTAACGATGATCCATTGAATTAACAATGAACGACAAGGTATAATACTTTACCCATCGAATTAACGATGATCCGTTGAATTAACAACGAACGACAAGGTATAATACTTTACCCATCGAATTAACGATGATCCGTTGAATTAACAACGAACGATAAAGTATAATACTTTACCTATCGAATTAACGACAATCCGTCAAATTAATGACGAACGATAAAGTATAACCCTAATGTGGGCGGCACTTAAACATTCATTAGATATTTGAATCAATCGGACAATGAATCGTAGCAGCGATTGAGCTAATACCCTGTTCTGCAGCACCCTGCTATACTTAATTTGTGTTTCGTGTGTGTTTGGAGAGTAATCGGACGAAATCTCAGCGTAATTTTGGAGTTTCTTCGTCGATTTTGTGCCCAGATTCAAGTGCCAAGGCCTGCTATTTATACACGAAATTTGACAAGCTTACGGACCGTAACACTCCCAACGTTGAGGTCCGTAAGGCTGCTTACGGACCGTAAGCCTATCAATGTTACGGTCCGTAAGGGACACCAATTCATTATAGGCTTGCCACGCGTGGGACTAGCTCAGATGAGTCGACATTTTCTGAAATTTCAACTTGGAGAGCACGTAATTCGGATAATCGTCAAGTAGGAAATACCCCCCCTGAGTTTTAGGGGTCCTAATCCTGATTCTGAAAATTCTGAAAATCTTAGGGTTTGTACAGAATTACTTGGGTGTCTTAATTAGGGTTTCCTATTGGACTATAAATCATAAGGGTTGTTTACATTTTTGTTTTAAAATTTTCGGGTGTTACAATCATCCAATGCAAAAGCTCCTGAAAACACATGTGAAAATAGGCACGTCAGCATAAAAATGCCTGTGAGATACATAGGTTTTGTGAAAATAGGATTCATGACTTATAAGTTTAGAAAAAGTTGTTTAGCAAAAGTTAGTCATGAACCTTGTAAATTGTTTTGTTTTGTAAATCATTTAAAAAGCGATAAGATCAAATGATATGTATAAATAAAAGAATAATGTATGGTTAAATGTATAACCAAGTAAAATGAGTTGTATATAGTAAATTGTTTGTAAACCAAAGTCTTGTGAGAATCGTGTTACTTGTGTAAAATGTATAAGTCCAAATTGAATGATTTAAATAACGCTATGATATGTAATATAATATAATATAATACAATACAAACACTTATATATAGGAAGTACCAGCGGCGTATCCACCATGCTTGTATCATATTACTCACATCTCGTCACTTAAGTCACTTAAACAACCCACCAATGTATAAAGTCTATGTATAAACCAATTGTCAGAAGTCCTTGTATAAATCATATCAAATGTTAATAGTCCAAATGTAGTCAAGTAATGTGTAGCAGATGTTATGTCTGGTAAGTAATGTGTTGTTACATAAACCAATTGTAAAAATGTACAAAACAAAGTATTTTGAATATATCAAAAAGTTATGTTTTGCAAAGAAATGCATGTTACATTAATACAAACACTTATGTGGTAAGTTAACGCATACATTCAAGCCTTGAGACAGTCGGATAACCCTAAGTCAAGGTTATCAAAAGAAATGTTTTCGGATTCAGTCATTCCTTACATCCAAACAAACCCGGGATGTCAGGAATGGGATTTGTCAAGTCCTATGGTACCAGTACTTACTACCAAGCGGCGTAGCTAATGTTAATGAACGTATATAAGTCCCGTTTGTGCAAACCAAATGTCATAGCAAATGTGAACATGTTATATGAAAACAATGTACTAAGTATGCTAAGTTAACATACGAAGCAGAAAAGTAATGTAAATCAATGTGCTAGCATGCTATCAGTCAACATACATAGCAGAAATGTAAAGTAAATCATGTACTATAAGTGTACTAATGAACATAGCAAGCATATGATGTGAAAACAGGAAAGCATGAAAGTAACAAGTAGGCACATGTGTTTCACCCCAAAACAGTTTGAAAACAGTAAAAGAGGGGTCTATGTACTCACTTGAGATTGCTTAGTAGTCCTTGAGTAACAACCAAACAATTCTAGAGATCACAGATATCAAACGGCACCTAATATAGGTAACTATGTTAATATACCGGACCTAAAATCGGAGGATTGGATAGAATGAGGGTTCGTAAACCAAATGAGTATGGAAACTCATGTAATATGGTTTAACAAAGCCTACATACTAAAATGAAACCTAACCTAAGTGCTTACGACCCATTACGACCCGTTTAGGTAGCTTATGCTACTTTAACGCGTCGTTCACGTAAAACGCGTTCGGAACGCCTAACTAGCCCTATGATAAGTAAAATATGCCTTAACATGTCTAATATTGTTACCAAATCAGTTTAAATACCAAAAGTTATGTTACATATGCTTAAAATGAATTTTGGCGTTCAAAGGGCATTTTGGTAATTTACCTAAGGCATATATACTACCTATCATACAACTACTCAAACGATGTGACCATAAGGTATAACCTCGGAAGGTTATTCCCTATACAACTATGGTCACCTAATATGTTTGGTTGGATCCTAATGATCGACCAAACGGGTCAGGTTCAAAAGTATAAGCGATTGTTTAGATCGCTTACCTTTACGACCCTAGACAAGCACAAAACTAAAAGTGACGAGCTAAGCATGTTAAAACATGCTTAACTAAGTTTAGAAAACATGTTTGGTATTAAAACAAACGGTTTTGATACCTAAGAGTAGTTTGGTTACAAAATACGCAAGAATGCGCATTTTGGCCGAAACTACGTCTCATCACTGAGCCTAGATAACGTGGTAATCAGTAGGTATAGTCACTAGGGACTATAACCATCGTGATTACACTCACGTTATGAAGTTCAAACGAACTTCGCATTGACCATAAACTTGGTCAACGCAGAAAGTCAAACAAAGTTTGACTTTAACGCTAAAAGAATAAATGAACGAAGGAACACTTACAAAGGGTCCCCGAAAGCTTTGATTTCCAAATATTTATCAGGTATGAAGTGATAAAACACCCCAACTTAGAGAAAATTCAGATGTCACACCCCCAAAATCCACATGCGGAGTATCACCGCTTGGGGGCATGACTGACAAGGATCAAACCACTAATCATATTGAACAAGTAATAATTAATGTAAAAGTCCAACCAACACGATTAGTGTCCAAAACAAACATAGTTAAGTTATGAGCGGAAGCATAATGTTTAAAACCAAATCAAAAGTTCATATATCCAAATGTTTAACATGGCACACAGTTGTCCATGTCCCACAACGACTCTTCCTTGTGCAAGCTCCAGCTAAGAACCTATTGACCTGCAAAGCATGTAGTAACGAGTCAACAACAAGTTGAGTGAGTTCACGGTTGGGTGTTCGTTTTAAGTTGTTCCAAAAACAGTTTCCTTTAACCGGCGTTCCTGCCGTGGGGGTTACCCCATAGTTGAAAACGTGATTTGTTTAACCCTTTGTTTAACCCAATTACTCTGGCAATCCAGCCGTGGGGGCTACCCCATGATAGTTATCTGGCATTTCGGCCGTGGGGGCTACCCCTTGCATACACTAGACTCGTTACCATATCGACTACTGACGAAAAGTCATGTTTAAGTGCCCTGAACTGTCAATGTCTATCATCATTGACGTGCCCAGATCCATTAGTTCACGCCCGTCCTCTGCGGCACGGTGTGAGGCTTGTCAGACCTAAATAGCGCTATCTAACTAATGACCCGCTCGCCATTGGCCCGGCGATTAAGTCGATATAAAATAGGAGGGATTTCGTGATAGAGAGTTTTGGTCTAGTGAAGTTATCTGTCCGTGAGGACGAGGAATTACATTCCTGAACCAATACTGTCCTACCCAAGAAAGGACGAGGAATCCATATTCCTTAACCCCATTCCCAACCCCTGGGAATCCCATGCTTTGTAGAGTGTGAACTCACCTTGGTTTGCTCGGCAGATTACACAGAAAGGTCAAGCCTAGCAGCTAGTGGTCAACCACGTCCTAACATGGTTATCATACAAGTCAGGTTTAGGTTTTCAAGTATCGTACATATGTTTACACATAAGCTAACAGTTACGAACACGTATTGATCATGGCAACCACGTAAACACTTAAACAGTTAAGTCCATAAAGCGCCCAACTTGTGCGGCCCAAAAAGGTTGGGCTCGCACAAGTTCATTAGCCCAATTATCTTGTGCGATTTCCCCAAATAAAACAAAATAGAGTAACCCGGCCCAACCTACATGTACAGCCCAATAACAATTCAACATTTAATTTGTGCGATTCATATAGTCTTATGCGATTAGCCTTGTTACCTAGCCCGATACATATAAACATACGGCCCAAAATGACAAGAAGCCCAGAATAATATAAGTAGTTAAATAAGTGACCGGCCCAAATAATAAAATCACGGATCCCTTGTGCAATCCATGAACCCTTGTGCGATTGAAGTTAATCCGGCCCAAACATACACCCGGCCCAACAGTTAAGTAACGTGACAGCTTGTGCGGTCCAACAGTCTTGTGCGACTGGAGGTCTCTTGTGCGACTGACAAGACTTGTGCGACCAAGGTGCTTTGTGCGACTAGCTTTATTATTCGAATATTATGGAAATTAGTTACCCAGCTTTTATCTTGCCACTAATTACAAAGTTTCCTTTTTATATTATCAATAAACAACTTAACAGTTTCATACATGATTAATATTAGATCAAACAAGGGTTTTCAACATCCAATTCATATGAACCCTAAATAATAAAAATCATGAATAACAACTTAACAATACATAAGCATATTAACATGGATCTCGATCACTAGCCTATATTCGATCATGACAACACAGTGATTCATTCTACTCTTAATACATCATAGCCGATTTCATACTTTCCATGATGACATGCTAGCCGATTAACAAACAATCAAATTCTTAGAACAATAATATGCAATCCGATTCATATGAACAATATCTAACACACATATGTAAGTCGATTCCATGAACACTATAATCAACCCTTCAGATTCGAATCGAATACATATATAACCGATTACATTCATCATGCTATTAATCTGAAAACAATACATGATATCCGATTTATCATACATATCCGATTAATAAGAATATTATCATTCATACATGCTATATCATTTAATCAACACATCATACAACACATCATAGAACACTAACCGATTGAGATGAATGAGAGTGATCTGAACAAGGAAGAATCTTCGATGGAGAGAGTGTTTGGCAGCCTTCGGTTTCGTGAGGGAGAGAGAGAGGAGAGCTAGGGTTTGTGTGTTTAGAATGTTTAGCAAAAACAAGTGAGGAGTATACCCTCTCCTAGTGTTATGCGACAAAAGAAGGAGTGGGCCGAACCCTCAATGGGCTGCCCATGATCCGAATACAAGGTGTAGCCCAAATGGCTTGTGCGGTCGAGTGTGTGTTGTGCGCTTATACCATACATACATTACACAAGCACGTAATAACATAGCATTCACATAAACATTCACTTTCATAAAAATCACATATCGCACACATACGTTACATCAAAGTACAAAGATCGGTTTGGAAATACGAGTTGTCATATTATCCCCAAGTTGAAAGAAATTTCGTCCCGAAATTTAGCACGTACTCACTGAGGAAGCTAGTTAAGTTGCATGGTTTTCCTGGTTTTCCTGGGGTGTCACATCAGAATTCAAGTGGGTTTTGAGTTGTGATGGGTTGGGTATTTATAGGAATGTTGGAACCGTTAGGATCGTTTATGGAATAACGTGCTTTGATCTTGTCCCAACACTTGTTGCAACCTTATGGTAACTTAAATTGGCCCCTCATTATCAGGAAGAGGCAAGTGCAAATGGATTAGGGAGTGCTTAACAGCTGTTAACAGCTGTTTAGAAGTTTCTGATGTTCTGGGGATGCCTTACGGACCGTAAGGTTGAGGGCTTACGGTCCGTAAGCCTTCAACTATGCTGAAATGACAGTTTTGGTCCCTGCAGTCCCAAAACTTGGTTTTCGATGCATTTTTGACACGTTTAAGCCCCGTTAACCCCATTTCAAAGCTCTAAAATGAAGTTAAAGTATAGGGAACTTAATATGTGCTCAAAAATATCTCTGATGTCGGTTCGTTTGGTCGTACGGTTGCGTTGTTCGGTTAATTACGACGGAAGTCGTAACGGACGCAAAAACGATCCAAATTGCGCGACGAATGGATTTTTCTCATGCCAAACACTAATATAAAATATTTCAGTGCTTACATAAATTTTTGGATGTCAGGATGTATTTGGAACGTAAGTTATGCGCGAAAGTGCAAACTTGTGCACTTTTTGACGCTTCTAGTCCCTGAATGACCCAAAAGTTTATCTTAGCACACCGAACCCCTCAAAGCCTATTTCTAAGCTATGTAAAGGATATTTATGGTATGTTTAACTTATGGTCATGTTCCGGAATGTCTGTTACAGTTCAAATTGGCATACTTTCGCATTTTGTCAAATTTAGTCCCTGTAGGCGAATTAACTTGTTTTTTGCCATACCAAAGCCTTCAAAACTTATTTCTAAGTTATGTAAATGTTATTTAAGGTATGTTAAGTATATGTTGATGTTCCGGAGTATTTTTCGCATTAAACTGATTACGTTTACGCACCAGTTTGCGTATAACTCTCCAGAAAGCGATATAGAGTTTGAAATTGAACAAAAGTCAAAACATGAAAAATGTAAAACATAACCAAACAAACATTGGGATCAAATAACATTGTTTTATTGATAAACGAACTGTTCACAATGATTACAAGCACATATGTTACAAATGTGCTTATTGTGTCATTGAGATTAAACACAAAAGGTTAGTGTTTAATTCACTCAATATTGGCTCTGATACCAACCTGTCACACCCCGATGATTCCACATATTTCCGGTGGGCCCGGCGGGGAGTATCGTGACGTAGTTGATATTATCATAGTCAATACACACAATATAATAGCACAGCGGAAGGCTTGGTGAATAAACTATTACAAACCATAATGTCTGAGTGTTCGAGTGACAGAATATACAGACTGGAATGTAATAAGATCCACAGTCGGATCATAAATAATACAAAGAAACAAAATAACAGACTTCAGGTATCTACGGATTTGGAAGATCCTCTTATGACACCTAATAGCTCCAGCCTATTACGAGAGGTACCTGTCAAATCAGTCTTTAAGAAAATACGTCAGTTTACACTGGTAAATACAATTAACTGACTCTTTTGAAAACATTTATGAAAATTGATTTAAGTACACATGGCACAAATCTTTTATAACTTGGGACAATTATTTAAATATAATCTTGTATACAGATTTACATGTTTGTCTTACAATTGGGGCCGGTTGGAAGCCGGTCGTGATTAACCGACTCACCACTTATAGAACCCACAAAGGAGTTATCCCCAACATGTGGGTTTATATTTTAGCATTTGCATCTGTCAGGTGTATGCCTACACCCCGTGCATAGGTCGTGGCCATTTTCAAATGAAATGAGCCGAGGATATCCAGGACACGGTCGTATTAACCCCCAATGTTTATGTTATCAAACAAAACAGATTAAAACGGGTCATGCAAATTTATTAATCACAATCCGATTAAATGATTTCATACCCGACCAAGCGGTATTATTATAATACCGTATCCCAAGCCCGTATAAGGGAAAATAAGTTAAAAGTATTTACCTGATGCAAGCAGTAAAATCCTAAAGCTTTTTGAAGGCACCTTCTACCGGAAGCTATTTAATCTGTATAGAAGGTTTATTAACCTATTAGGATGCTAACGGGTCTTTAATTAAGTCAAGGACTTAGACCGGCTAGCTAAAAGAAAACCTTACGGTTCTAAACGCTAGATTAAGCGAAGACCGGAATAGAATGTGGTTTAGACCCGACGAGTTTGGATACTTGTATAATATGGGTAACTAAACACATTCTGGAAAATGAGAATTTAAATGATAAGGTTAAGCCCGTTTCGGTTATATTACGTAAACTAGTCACGTAAACCGATCCGAACGCATAAATGCATAACGGGTAACCAAATAAATTATATACAGGTCTTAATCATTATTATGCTCAAAATATGTTAATACATCAGTAAGATGTTAACATATATGCCTAAAAAGTAATTTAAACCAAAATAAGTCTCATAAGGGCATTTTGGTAATTTTAATACCCATAAAAGAGTTTAAATATTAAACTGAGTTTCAGGTCTGATCTAATCAGTAAAATATGTATTTTTATAAGTTACATCAGTAGGGTATTTTATATATATGTTAATTTTATCTTATATAGCCAAACTATACACCGTAGGAGCATTTTGGTAATTTTACATAGGCTTTAAAAGTCAAAATACACTTCTAAGTTTAAAAACTTTGGTTTACTGTTTAATTATATAAATTAGCTTAAAACATTAGTGGGTAATAAGTTTTTGATGTTAAAAATAGTTTTGACCCATACTAGGTGCTAAAACGCATAAAAGTCGGTTTAAAGGGATATTCGGGTTAAAATAGGAAATCTAAGTTTTTGATCAGTTTATAAAGTTCAAAATAATTTATTTATCATATAAAATCAGTAGCAACAAGTTTGGCATTAAAATGTTATGTAAAACTAATTTTATGCATGAAAAGGGTAAAACCGATAATTACCGAAATCAAGCTATAATCCTATGTTATGCTCATCCTAAAAATAAATAAAAATCTTCAAAAATCCCAAAATATTATTTTACATCAGTAAGTAAAAAGTTTGGTATCAAAAATCGGGTTTAGATAGGCTTTATGCTAATTACGCCATTTAAATAATAAAAAGCTCTTCAATTACGCTATTGAGCATAACTCCAATCCAAGACCTCAAACTGATGTCAAATTTTCGGGACATGTCTAAATATCAGTAGCAAAGGTGTTAGTCCATTCACATTGCTAAAAATCTCAGTTGTGTGTAAAAAGGGCGTTTAAGGCATTATTAAGCATAATTATGATCAAGTGCATATAATTCAAACCACTAGGCACCATGCAATATAACTCCAGAGGGTTATACTACTAAGTAATGTGGTCCTAATGGAAGCTTAAAACATGGAAGAATTAAGCTTGAACGGGTCAGAACTGAAAGTCAAGCAAAAGTCAAGCTTTTGCGACTTTTGGTTATAAACTGACCTTAGACTATTAATTGTCAGGTTAGGACCTATAAAACATGTTTAATTATTAATTACCAAGTCATTAGAATGTTAAAATATAATTTAGAACCTCTGGTTTATTAATTTTAATTATTTTTGACCATTCTGTCCAGTTTGACTTTTTGTCAAACTACTTTGACCCGACAATTGACCAGTCAAACGAGATAATTAGGAGGTGCCCTTTTAAGGGTTAATCACCTACACAAATGTGGTTCTATAACCACTTTCAATTTGATCAGTGGTTAAACTATATGCAATTAAAACGGAAGTCAAACTGAATTTACGATAAGTTTGACTTTAGAGTAATTAGGCTAATTAAAACGACTAAACAAGAAATTAGAGGCTTACTAAAGGTCCTAGCAGTCTTTTCTACCCTTGATAGTCTTCTCCTAATGATGCAAGCTCCAGAGACAAGTCCTTAGTGAAGTTGTTTGCAAATGTGCTTATGAACACAGGAGCAAGTCCCTTTATATAGTGAATTGCAAGATCATAGATTACTTCCAGGTGTAATGGGACATCCTAGGATCACCCCAGGTGTCCTAGTTGATGAAATAAACCGATATATAGCTCCTTAGGTCGTTACAAACTAGGCTAAGGCGGTGGAACAGCCAAAACCCGCACCTGGCAACATTTTTCTGTTACTGGCATGCTGAGGCGGGCCACGTAAGCCATAGGGGGGGCTTACGCGGGCCGCGTGGACATGCTGAACCGGTAGAACAAGTTTCAAAGCTGGCAGATTCAGTCCCTGATCGTTTTAAACCCTTTTTAACTCCATTTTTGGCAACCAAGGCCCTTGTAGTTAATTTGTTGAGGCTCAAGGATGTATAAACTAACTTCGTTAGGTTCGGGTTCGTTAAATATCACTATAAAAGCAAGTTTCGTCAAGTTGACACTTATAGCCCAAAGTCTTGAAAACATGTTTAACGATATCAAAACCACATGAAATTTATACCACTTATTCTTGAGAGTATATTTGAATATTTTGTAGCCTCGGTTTCGTTAAAAGGTCATTCAGAGGTAAGAATTGACATGTTGACACGTTTAACCCTTGTAGTTTTATAATCTTCCGATTATTTTCACAAACGGCTTCTTACATCCAATCAATCACTCATTTAAGAATATTTTCTTCACGTATGGTCATTCAGAGGCACAAGTTTGGCATGTTGACACTTTTAGTCCCTTCGCTTACATATTTTCACTGTTTGTCAACCTTAGTCCCTTAAACTCAATCTTTCGCATATTTAGAGTTTAGGACACGTGTCTATACATAATTGGACACATTTTTACGTGGTGTTACATGATGTTGGGTTGTGGGTGGTGGGCGGTGGCGATGATGTCAGGTAGTGGGTGGTGGTGTAAAAGAGAGAAGGAGATCTTATAAAGAGAGGGTAGAGACTTAACATTTTTTATGTGTGTATATATTATATTAATAATAATAACTTACATTTAAATATATGTTAATAGTTTATATTTAAGTATAAATTACCAAAGTACACTTATTTTATATTTGAAATTACGAAAATTCCCTTCCAGTTAATATACAATACGGATGGAGTTAAGGTCGTGGAGCAAACCGGAGACAAAATCAAAACATCAGGGAGGAAAATGGCTATTTTTAAATGACTGGGACAAAACCGTTAAAACGACCAAACCACATAAAACAAAACGAAAATTTACTCTTAATACTATATGAATCTTTAAATAATTAAAATATATGGACCGAAAAATATATGGACTGAAGTAGTTGTATATAACATATTTTAAAAGAAAAGATAATGTTGAAATCCAGCACGACCATTGGTCCGGTGCACCGGTTCAACTTTTTTAATTATCTGATAGCCGCCCGGTTTAAACAAGCTACCTAAAGACCGTGATCGTTTATGCTCAAGCTTGCTTTGTTTATTATAGAAGGAGGTTGAGCTTGAGCACATCTCGTATCTAGCTATGTCTAATGTTTGTGTTCGACTCTTAGAGGGTGTTTGGGATTACGTTTTGAAGTGATTATTTGATTACTGTGTTTGTAAAACAAAAATAATCTAAAAAAGTGTTTGGATGAAAAAGTGATTATCTGCCTCCAAAACGCAGTTTTGTAGAAGCATGTACCTACATGTTTTTTCAAAATGTAGTTTTGAAAGCGCAAAATCTATTTTGAAAACGCATAATCTATTTTGACAACGCAACACCAAACACCCTCTTAGTTTCACAAGTTCGAGCTTCTCCAGTTTAGTATATATTAGTTATTTTTGGGAAGCTCAACTTTAACCTATTAGCCATGATTAATCTCAACTCAGGAAATGTTTACAAACAATTCCAACTTTAAACGTATCTACCTCTTGAGATCATATACTAACTGAAAGTTAACCCCATTAGTTTTTAACGACGTGGACTGCTTATGTACAAAACATAAATATTTTTAAAAACTATATTCTATTTCCTTCCTCATTCTTTCATTTGCACATACACAATCGTCAGTTCTGAGCAACACCACCAGTAGCTAAACCCTAATTGTCGTCGTAAACCACCCCAAAACCCTTTCAACTCCATCCCTGTTCATGATTGATCAGAGCTCAAAATCACCTGAAACCCCCTTCATCACCATCCATGTTCGCCACAGATCGAAAACCACCTGAAACCTACCATGGTTCTCACCCTAGCGACTAACTAAAGCCCCGGTCAATAGTTCACAACTGATCGAAACTCTAAATCACTCTCGTGACTGATGGTTCACACCATAGCGACTGGCTGAACCTCTATATCACTTCCTCTCTGTATCTTTGTCTCTCCAAGAAATCAGATCACCTTATTTCTCTTCATTTCTCAATATCTTTCTGATTAATTTGGGACCTAATAGTATGAGACCAGTTTGGTGCTATTGGATTTGTGAGAGAGATGAACGGATTCAAATTAGTTGTAATCATCTGCCCCTAATCGTCTGAGACCAAATCTTGTTGTGGTGGTGGTGGTGGTCCGATGGTATAACTCCTCTGGTCTAATGGTTATGGTCGTGTATGTGAGAGAGAGAGAGAGAGAGAGAGAGTTGGTAGGTGATGGTGGTGGCGGCAGCATGAGGTAACCTTAAGAATCTTGTTAAATTAATTTATTTCTTCACGTAATTATGATTTGAATTCAGCAGGTAGACAAGAAAATAAAATAAAAAAATATAAACATGAGGTATATTATTTCACATAAGCAATACACCTTGTTGAAAAACTAAGAAGGTTAACTTTCAATTAGTATGAGATCACCGAGAAAAAAACTCGTTCAAAGTTTGGACTTTTTGTACATATTTTCTAAGTTGGGATTAATAGTTTAATACCGGCTAATAGGACAAAGTTAGAATTATTAAAATCTAATTTCTCATTAGTTTTTGGTATTTACTTAATTTGGTATATGTAATTTAGAATATATTGCGTAGCTTTTAATTATATGTATAATTATAACAACGTATACCATTTAGTTACAAAGATTTTTTTAAAACAATGAATTTCTTTAATTCTGTTACGTGGAGACTTCAACTATCACCTTCAAATCTTAGGTAGCTATACAAGATGATTTAAATTTAAATCTAAACTAGAATTAGTATTTGGCGTAATGCGGCGAGATTTGGTACAAATAACGACAGTTTTTAAGCACAACATATTCAAAGTATAATTGCTATTATAACGGCTACAATGAAAACAACAAATTTAAAGTCAAACTGCTATTACAAACACTTTGAATAAAATACAACGTCAACCTTTTGTTTCTAAATTACACGACTAAATCTGACATGCACAACCTATGCTAATGCATCTTCATGACTAGTGTGCGTTAAGCGTGATATGATTTTATTAATATTTTTGAGCCCATTTTACGCATTAGTCAAGTTTTAAATTTATAAAACACGATATTGTACTAACACTAAACACACACTTGGACAAGTGCACCCATCGCGAGCGTAGTGTAGTGTTGGTAAGATACGGAGGTCGTCCAAGGACACAAGAGCTTTTAATACCGGTTTATCGTCAACTTCTAATCGATCTAAATTTTTGAGAAACGTTTTTAAACATAAAAGTAAACCTAAGAAGTAAAAGATAAATAAATGAAAAACAAATAGACAAGATAGAATCACTTGGATCCAACTCATCTTTAATGTATCCTTTGATGATTTTCGTACTTTCGGACTTTTTAAGAGATTATCTTAGTTATAGTAGTAGGCCCCTCTTTTGAAGGTGACGTTACCCTCAACCCAGTGGCTTGAGTCAGCAGGGATATGATCCCAAAGGGTCGGAATATTGAAACACAATTAAGTAAGTTATTAATTCGAAAAGTGGTAGGCCCCTATTTTGAAAGTGACGTTACCCTTGGCTAAGTGGTTTGAGTCAGCAAGGATACAATCCTAAGAAGTCGGTTTAAAGTATTAATAGTAGTTTACACATGAGGGGTTCAAGCTATTCGCACCCCTGCCATCCAATACCGTTGGGCATTGAAGATGGTCCTAGTAAGCTTGAACCAAGTCCTCGCAGGATCTATACACTGAACGAGACAAGAACTTTACCAAACCACCCTCCTAACCCCCTTCCAGGTAGTTAACGCGCTTTATATAGACCGTAAAGACACGAATGAGCAAATCAATGACATCATGAAGAAATGGTAAAGAAAATTCACTTTCAACATAAGAAACTAGTTATTAAAGTCATTAATACCAACCTAATTAAAAAGTGCCGAAAGATTAAAAATCAAAAGTAATACATTAAAGACTTGTCTTCTCCAAGTGATGTAAGAGATTAGCCAAGCATGACATTTGATTGACAAGAACTCTTACGATCAATCTTGGATCCCGAGACTACTACACACTCTAAAGATGATAGATGGATGATGGTGGTAGGTGTTGGTGTTGTAGTGGTGGTGGAATGGTGGCAAAGTGGGAGAGAAGTGGTTTGTCAAGGGATGCCTTTGAAAGGAACCAAACAGCCCTATTTATAGTCAGATCAAAGCCCTGACCATGGCCCCGTGGTCAGTTCCTTCCCTTCCTTCATTAATTGTAGCTGTCAGCAGAGGGCCCCACACGACCTCGTGGCCTCTGGACACGGCCCCGTGGTCAACTCTTCGCTGTACTATCAAGATTCTACAAATCTAAGAGTTGACCATGCCCCATGGTGGGCTGGGCACGGCCCCGTGGTGGGCATAGAAGCTTCTGCTGTTCTTGTATTTATGTTGGTTTTTGGCTTCTTATTTGTTCCTTTTGTTCTTTTAAGCTCTTTTGGTTCTATAAATTCAAAAGGAAGAAAGAAACACGCTTTTTCCAACATTAGTACTAAAAAAGGGTTCGTTTTATGCCTCTGTTGATGTAATTTATATGTTGCATTTTGTAAGCATCAAATACCCCACACTTGAATCTTGCTTGTCCTCAAGCAAAACTCTTTAAATGTGGCTTACACACCCAAATGGAATAGGTAGAGAAGAAGTTTTATGGCTTATCTTGAGTGTCGGGAATCCAAGATCTTTATTTAATTTTGTTTTTATTTTATTTACAATCTTATTCGTCATGATTTATTTAGAACAAATTGTTAGGAAAAATTATTTATTTAGGTATAACATGCCTCTTTAAAATTCTATTCATATACAAGTTCACATACCTCACGGGAGATCACTCAACACTCGGCCGAAGGTGTATTTTTGTGAAATACTCAATACTGGCATGGGACTTACTTCTACCATATGCTTGCCAAGCGATTAAACCTCCTCCTTTTTAACTATAAACCTTTGTAAATATCAAGAGGACTTTGGGAAGGGTTAGGCTTGGGCTAAGGGTAGGTGGTTTTTGGGTTAGTGGTTAATGAAATGGCAAAAAGCGTCGGTTATCGTAAAACTTTTTTTTGTTTGTTTTTGTGACATTTATTCAAACTAAGCATATTCAAACAAGATTTTTGAAGGACTTGTTTGGTTATTGCAAAAATCTCTAGTTTTTTTCATGTCAAAAGATAACCGAGCTTTTTACTAAAACAATTGGGTTTGAAAGGAAAAATGGTTTTGGTGGGTAATGGGTGTTTGTTTTTCGGGTTTTTGAAACGAAAAGGTTTAGGCTCAAAGGGGTTAACTAGGGGGATTTTTGGTAGGGGGTAAAAAGAAGAAAAACAATGGTTTTGAAAGAAAATTGTTAGTCCTAATGCCTCCATCATTTACTTACTTGAGTTTAAGTTGGTAAGGGCCGGGAATGTATCGTCTTGGCAAGTTCTAGAGTCGTAAGAACCAAGTGGCTATTCACACAAGAAACGAAAATAAGCATTTAGTTTAATGATGTATGCATCTATGCTCAATAAAGGCTCAAAACTCACTTATTGTGGGAATGAGTTTATAATGTGATCAAGTATAATCAAATTTTAAAAAGATTTGTCATGCCTTTTTATAATTTTCTTATTCGGTTCTTTTTATCACGACGCTATCGGTTGTAAATTTGTAAAACATAACCTTTTAGAACTTGTTATTCCCAAATTAAACCAAGACAAGCAAAAAAAACAAAAAAAAACAAAAAAATTTGAAAAGATTTGGGGTGATTAGCGGTTCCAATAGAGTTTTGTGTAAGGCTTGTTATTAGGACTTGCAAGATTCAAGGTTTTAGCTTCCCCCCCCCCCCCCCACACTTAAATTACACATTGTCCTCAATGTGTCCAAAAATAAGTTTTTTTGGTTGATTAGAATGTGTAAAGGTGGGTTAAAAACAAGTTTTTATATTACTGGGCAGCTGACCACGGGCCATGGTGGGCTGACCATGGCCCCGTGGTTAGATTGCCAGTAACAGAAAGTTAAAGAAGGTTGACCACGGGGAGTGCCCAGTGGACACGACCCGTGGTCAGTTACATGTTAGAATTTTTTTCTGCAGAACCCTGGGCACTGGGCGTGTTAGGTGGCCACGGCCCGTGCTGCACATGCTGTAATGCTAGAAATTTGTCGGGAGGCTCCTGTTTACGTGCATGGGGTCCCTTTTTCAACGTCCCTTTGTCATCTCCAATCATTCTTTGAGTGTTTATTATCCCTACTAATTTATAAACTTAAAAATAAAAGCATTAACTAAGAACTAAACTAAATCTTAAACATGATTGTCCTTTCAAAATATAAGAAGCCTTACTTTTGAAAGTTGAACAAGTATGTTTAAGTAAACTACTTTTATTAATTTATAATCCACGGAATGCTTCCATGGTGCGCCACGTTTATAAGTGTCCTTGACTAGACCCACCGTATCGGGTGGCTCTGGTTCATCTTCAATTACGGGGTCGTCATTGCCGATTGGATATCTCATTGATTGGCCAAGATCAACATACCTTTTGTCGGCCCCTAATTGAATTGGTAGGTTGTTTTGCTTCCGGTTGGTCAAGGCTTGATGGATTTTTACAAAAGGTTGCCCCAACACAAATGGAGCATCATCAAGAATGATGAAGTCGGTTGGGACTACCGTTTGATTCTTTTGCACTAACACGCCCTCAATCACTCCCGTTGTTTTTATTATTTTCCGATTAGAAAGAAAAATGAGAAGTTGAAGTGGAGAAAAATTACTAATACTAAATTTTTTGAAAATATAGTTTAGCATTATATTAACGCGAAGATCTTTATCAATCGTAATATTAATAATAAAGGTGTTTTGAAAGAAACATGGAACCGGTGTGATGTTAATTTCAAATTGCTCATCTTTTATTAGCGTAGTTTTATTGTTTGTTAATTTAATGCTAACCATTTCATCAATTTTAGTGTTAGTGCTTAACTCTTTTAAAAACTTAGCATGAGTAGGTACCAAACAATGATTTTTGAAAGAGGGTGGCAAAAGATTAATTTCTTGAAAATTTGATTCTTTTTCGAATGTATCGTTTTCGGACTTACCTCTTTCGTCGTTTGGTTCTTGCTTAGGTTGTTCACTTAGTTGTTCTTCCATTTTTACTTCTTCAATTATCACTTCCTCAGTACAAACAGCCTCTTCCCTTTCCCGGGATTCTCTTATTAAGCGTTCAAGATTTTTGAGACTTTGTATAAGGCTTTCGGCTTCGGGGATGATAGTCGGTGGTTCGTGAATGTTAGAGGGATAAGTGTCCCAAAAGCTTGATTTTGGAAGTTCAAACCTTGGTTCCTCGTAGTAAGCGTATGAGGTGAATGGTTCATACCTTGGTTCCTCATAGTAAGTGTATGAGGTGGATGGTTCGAAAAGGTCACAATATTGTACCGAGTGAGGATTACCGCAAATGGTACAATACTCCTCCTCGTAATCATCCTCTATGTAGTAGTGAGTGTAACATCCTGAGTATTGATCCATGAGGAATCACTCAGCAGATTACAGAGTCTCGGGACCAGAAAAAAATTAAAAAGCTGAAACAGAATCTCACCATGGCCCCGTGGTCAGCAGACACGGCCCTGTGGTCAATTTCTGTATCTTGGCGTTTGAAAATGTTTACTGGTTATGTGCAGCACGGGGGCGTGTCCAGTGGACACGGCCCCGTATTCAGCTTAATGTTTTGCTAAAAATTCCTAAAATGTTAAATCACGAGCGCGCAGTTTTAAAAATGTTTTGAAAAATGATTAGGCTGTCGATTTTAAACTTTCTTAAAATCCTTGTGTCCCTGGCAACGGCGCCAAAAACTTGGTGTGCGTTAAGCGTGATATGATTTTATTAATATTTTTGAGCCAATTTTACGCATTAGTCAAGTTTTAAATTTATAAAACACGATATTTTACTAACACTAAACACACACTTGGGAAAGTGCACCCATCGCGAGCGTAGTATAGGGTTGGTAAGATACCGAGGTCGTCCAAGGACACAAGAGCTTTTAATACTGGTTTATCGTCAACGTCTAATCGATCTAAATTTTTGAGAAAAGTTTTTAAACATAAAAGTAAACCTAAGAAGTAAAAGATAAATAAATGAAAAACAAACAGACAAGATAGAATCACTTGGATCCAACTCATCTTAAATGTATCCTTTGATGATTTTCGCACTTTCGGACTTTTTAAGAGATTATCTTAGTTATAGTAGTAGGCCCCTCTTTTGAAGGTGATTACCCTCAACCTAGTGGTTTGAGTCAGCAGGGATACAATCCCAAATGGTCGGAATACTGAAAGACAATTAAGTAAGTTATTAATGCGAAAAGTGGTAGGCCTCTCTTTTGAAGGTGACGTTACCCTCGGCTAAGTGGTTTGAGTCAGCAAGGATACAATCCCAAGAAGCTGGTTTAAAGTATTAATAGTAGTTTACACATGAGGTGTTCAAGCTATTCGCACCCCTGCCATCCAATACCATTGGGCATTGAAGGAGGTTCTAGAAAGCTTGAACCAAGTGCTCGCAGGATCTATACACTGAACGAGACAAGAACCTTACCAAACCACCATCCTAACCCCCTTCCAGGTAGTTAACGCGCTTTATATAGACCGTAAAGACACGAATGAGCAAATCAATGACATCATGAAGAAATCGTAAAGAAAATTCACTTTCAACATAAGAAACTAGTTATTAAAGTCAATAATATAAACCCAATTAAAAAGTGCCGAAATATTAAAAATCAAAAGTAATACATTAAAGACTTGTCTTCACCAAGTGATGTAAGAGATTAGCCAAGCATGGCCTTTGATTGACAAGAACTCTTATAATCAATCTTGGATCCCGAGACTACTACACACTCTAAAGATGATAGATGGATGATGGTGGTGGGTGTTGATGTTGTAGTGGTGGTGGAATGGTGGCAAAGTGGGAGAGAAGTGGTTTGCCAAGGGAAGACTTTGAAAAGAACCAAGCACCCCTATTTATAGTCAGATCAGAGCCCTGACCACGGCCCCGTGGTCAGCTCCTTCTCTTTCTTCATTAGTTGCAGCTGTCAGCAGAGGGCCCCACACGACCCCGTGGCCTCTGGACACGACCCCGTGATCAACTCTTCGCTGTACTATCAAGATTCTACAAATCTAATAGTTGACCACGCCCTATGGTGAGCTGGGCACGACCCCGTGGTGGACGTAGAAGATTCTGCTGGTCTTGTCTTTATGTGTGAGGTATGGCCACGGCGTCGTGGTGGCTGGGCACGGCCCCGTGGTCAGCTTCCGTTTTCGTGTTTTTTTCTTGGGAGATGCTGCCGAGGGGTCGGGCATGTCACGTCATTCCTTCTTCTTGTATTTATGTTGGTTTTTGGTTTCTTATTTATTCCTTTTGTTCTTTGAAGCTCTTTTGGTCCTGTAAATTCAAAAGGAAGAAATAAACGCACTTTCTCCAACATTAGTACTAAAAAAAGTTTGTTTTATGCCTTTATTGATTTAATTTATATGTTGCATTTTGTATACATCAATGACACAACTGATTATTCCGTCTGCGTTAAGCGGTTGGCTTTCCAACTGGCATGGCCGATCGGTCTCGTTTTGGAACCCAAGTTTCCATTGTCGTTCGGTCTATTTTTTTTACCCCAACCTTCTTTCTTCTTAAAAAAACCGCAAGCTGATGTAAAACTCATTGAAGTATGGATGAATCATTAAGCCCTTAGTTGTAAATTATAGTAAATCGGAGTACTAAGAAATGAAACAAAAATTTACTGAAAGTAATCTTTCTATGCCCACCCCTAAATTTAACACCATATGAGTTTCAAAAATCTACTTCTGAAAGGCTTAGAGTAAACAAAATAACGAAACCATTTTGGTTGTAGGGAAGGTTGCAAGCAATGAATTGCCATCTTCGAACCCTACCACGCCAAAACGACATCCTCATCAAGTTTTCAATCAGATACATTGACTCATCATAACCTATAAGGAAAACCAACGTACGAGAAATCCCGTATGACCTAATTACTATTCTCAACAGAGCCTATTATAGTGTTTGTTGGCAAGAGTGGCTAATTTGAAACATACTTGTGATTCTGTGGTTTGTAACTCACGCATGTCGGTCAGATCTACTTCTTACAGGCTCAAAGTATAAGAAAAAGATACCACCATGGACTTAGGAAAGCACAATCATTTCAAATCTCCAAAATATACTTCAAGAATAAGAATCAAAATTAAAATGATAAACACATATGAATTAAATCATAAACATTTTATATGAAACAATGAGAAGCAATTGATATACTTCTTAATTCTCTATCAGGATCAGAATATGTTTTACTTGCCAAAAAAAATAAAGAATCAGAAGAGTATAAATGTGACAAACGACAAAAATTCAGATAAATTCGTACAACCTAATCATAGTTTAGTTATAAAATTACGTGTATTTAGACTTAATTATGTATTAATTAACTCCATGAATTCTAGCAATATCCTGGAAATTAATGAATATTTGCATTCAATATAATCATATTCGTCTCATCGTGTTATGATGAAACCAGTTTTTAATGAACGTTGATGCAGTTAATAGTTTGATAACAAAATTGTTCCAATATGCCTGGAACATTAAACCAATGGCATTAATATGTGTTCGATAAAAATAACGGATAAAAACTCATTTCGGATAAGTAAGTACATTGATTGTCCAGTAAATCGCACAAGTATTATTTTTGTCCATTTTTAACAACAGGACTTAGAATTTTTCGCCGAACAAATACCAATATATAATCAAGAGGTGACACTGATTAATATCGGGGTGCAATTAGGGATATTATATATCCTATGGATCTCTAAATAATAAATACGGATCTCCATCACATAATGGTTCGGTAGCCTAACAACTAGCAAAATTAATGTTTGTTTTATATCAAGGTATCGTCTAAGCATAGTCTAGTGAACTAGCTAGCCCTAACTAGTATCCTAAAGCTAGATTAGCACCCTAAACACCCTAATTAGCCCTAACAACCTAAATATCTCCAAAAACATCATTATGCAAGATCTTATACCAAAACCCCCACTCCCACCCATTCCTCCCTCATGGCTATGGCCCTAATGGGGCCCACCCCTCACCATACTTGTTGATAGAGTATAGATTATGAGGTGAGGCTGTCTTGAGTTTAAGAAGATTGTGTGGAAATTGTATGATAAGAAGTGAGCACCCTTTTACTTACCACTTATACCGAGGGATACAAGGTGGTGGAATCACCAAAGAGGCTTGTTCTTGCAAGACTAGTCTTCCCTAGCTTGGCTAGTACTAAGTTCTTGATCTTTGCTTTTAAGTTTGATTAAGGGGCTGTTTGGCTAAGCTTATTTTTTTGACTTATTTACTTATTTGTTTTTTGAAAAGTTAAAAGGTGTTTGGGTTAGATTATTATGTGAGAGGAATAAGTAAATAAGTCATTCCATTATGACTTATTTGCTTTTCAAATAAGCAAATAAGTAAATAAGTCAAAAGAATAAGCTTAGCCAAACAACCCCTAAGTGTTAAAAATACAAGAGATCACCAATACTTTGTTAAGACACTTGATGAGGTTAAAAGGAAACAAAATATATTTTAAAAAAAGTTGACGGTTATTGATGATCTTGATATTATTTGTGCTAGTATACATGTTTTAACTCATGATTTGGTGTTAAAAGTGATCCTACATGTTTACAAATTACAGTAGTGTGAATAAACTTGTTTAGCAAAGAAAAAGATCATGAAAGTGTTCTTGGAATTTGTAGGTTTTTATATAAATTACATTGTCTTAGATCTTATTAAAAGTGTTGTTAAGGATGCTGATTGGTAGATGATGATGATTCTAAGATTATTAATATGTTAAAAACCTAACGTTAACAAGTTAATGGTAACATTTGGTAAACTAGGGGTTAAAAGTGTTAAAATGGGCAGTTTTCACATATTATGTGTTTATATATATATATATATATATATATAGGGTAAGGTTCATGCGAGAACCACCTTTATTGTGAGAACCGCGAGAACCAATGTGAACACAACCTAAAATAGCTAAAAAAACCTAACCCCCACACCCCCCCCCCCCCCCCCCCAAAAAAAAAACCTAACCCCCCAAGCTAAATGCTAAAAACTAAAACCCCCAAAAAAACCTAACTCCACCCCACCCCCAAGCCAAAATGCTAAAAACTAAACCCCAAAAAACCTAAAAAAAATATAAAAAAATCTAAATTTTTTTTAATATTTTTTATGTTAAAAATTTTTTTTTGCTACTAAAAGTAGCGATTTTAACATAAAAAATATTAAAAAAAATTGTGTGTTTTTTAGCTATTTTTAGGCATTTTTTGTTGTGTTCACATTGGTTCTCGCGGTTCTCGCAATAAGAGGTGGTTCTTAACGGATCTTTGTCCTATATATATATATATATAGGGTAAGGTTCATGCGAGAACCACCCCTTATTGCGAGAACCGCGAGAACCAATGTGAACACAAAATAAAATCTAAAAAAAATAAAAAAAGCACTCAAATTTTTTTTTTTTAATATTTTTTTAAAAAAATCGCTATATTTCGTTACCATAAAAAAAACTATTTTTTTTCGAGTAACAGTTATCCATGCACATGTGCATATGTATCATTACTTCGAAAAATTCGGTAATACGTTATCAGGAATAGACAATTGCACTTTAATTTACAATACCATTAATAATACACTACTTTTTACATTAACAATATTCAAAATGCACATGTGCATCATTAGGTATAACCATGATATAACGTGTTTTGGTACAAAAAGTTTGTGATTTTGAATGGAGAAGTAGGCGGCCCATATACATGTTTTTTGGTTAGTTATATCTAGTGGTTGATGGTTTGGTTATAGTTGTCAATTTATGATGTAATATGTTGATTGGATGGTATAAATGGTGTTTACATACATGTAATAAAGTGAAAATATTGTTAATGGTATTGTATTATGGATGGTAGGAGGTAATGGTATTATATTATGGATGGTAGGAGGTAATGGTAGTGTATTATGGATGGTATGGTAGATGAAAAGGAAAGTGTATTCAAAGTAGTGTACCAAAACACCTTATTTCATGTTGATACATATAAATGCACATGTGCATTTCTAATATTGGTAATGTAAAAAGTAGTGTATTACATATGGTAGTGTAAATGAAATTGCAATTGTCTAATATGTGTAATGAATTACGGAATTTGTCAAAGAAATGACAAAAAATGCACATGTGCATGCATGTGTATTATGGATGGAATGATAGATGAAAGAGAAAGTAGTGTACCAAAACACCTTATTTCATGTTGATACATATAGATGCACATGTGCATTTCTAATATTGTTAACGTAAAAAGTAGTGTATTACACGTGGTAGTGTAAATGAAAGTGCAATTGACTATTATTTGTAATGAATTACGGAATTTGACAAAGAAATGATACATATGCACATGTGCATGGATAACTGTTACTTGATTTTTTTATTAACAAAAAATAGCGATTTTTCCAAAAAAAATAGTAAAAAAATAAAAAAAATTTTGGGTGTTTTTTAGATTTTTTTAGGTATTACTGTTTGTGTTCACACTGGTTCTCGTGGTTCTCTCAATAAAGGGTGGTTCCTAACGGATCTTTGTCATATATATATATATATATATATATATTCGTGAACAAAATATAGATTTATGTGATAGATGGTGAAAATGATTTCAAAAAGATATTTTAACACAAAATAAACCAAGCTTGGAAAATTATAACTTGATGATCTCAATTAAGATCCTCAAGGGTTTTTTGGACAAATTAGGGGTTAAAATGAGAAAATGGTGAAAAATAATCAAGACAAGGTTTTGTGTGGAAAACGGGTTTTCAAAGCATAAAGGTATTTTTGGTACAAAATACGTTATTTCGGTGAAATATGGGATTTCAATAAAACGACAATGTTACAGAATGTTTTGAAGTATTTTCACATGCATATATATTTTGGGTGAAAAATATATATTAGCGAACTATTATATATATATATAGGTAAAGAGTACTGTACAAATCTCCTTATCGTACATTACGTACGCTACAATCTCAGCCGCCCGATCATCTTCCCGCATTGAATTCGCATGTTGTTTTTTGTACCACATGCGAAATTGTTACAAAAAAACATGCTTTTTCATCTAAATTAACACATGCTATTTCATTAATTCGCATGTGGATTAATTAGAGACATATAAAATTTCGCATGTGGACAAAAATATAATTAGAGACATACAAATTTCGCATGTGGACAAAAACAAATTTCGCATGTGGACAAAAATATAATTAGAGACATACAAATTTCGCATGTGGACATGGCACTAATTCGCATGTGCATGGCACTAGCATGTGGACATGGTACTACTTCGCATGTGGTGTTGATCAAATTCGCATGTGGTGTGGACATGGCACTGTCTTTGAGCACAAGAGAGAGAAACAGAAAGATGATGATTATTCGAAGCAGTGGATCTTGTTTGTGATGGAGTTTTCTGGATGGTGGTCGTAGGAGGTACGGTGGTTGAAGGTGGTTGATGATCGGAGAGAATGAAGGTGTTCAACGGTGAAGATGATTAAACAGTGACCGGCGACGAAAGGTTGAAGATGATGATGAACTGATGAAGATGAGTTGCAGGTTTTAGGGTCGGAGTTCGAATAAGATGATTGAACCGGAAACGAAAACGAAGGTTGCAGGTGACTGGAGGGAGGTTAACGTCGCCGTATTGTTGCTTGCTGATCTTTTTCGAGTCCGGCAGTAGTGAAGGAAAAAGGCGACGAGGAATAATGGTGATGGCTGTTTGAATTTACGGTGGTTATCAATGTTTGCCCGCGTTTGATGGATTGAAGATCGTACGGCTGTGGGCATCGCGTACATAATGTAGGATAAGAGGTATTGTACGATAACCGGCCTCTATATATATATATATATATATATATATACTATATATAAAAGCATATTAGAAGGACTTCTTAAGGTCTTTAAAATTTTCTTGAAACACCCCTAAAGCATGATGTACAAGTCTTTTAAACACGACAAATACAATTTTCCAATAATACCCTTTTGTCAAACAAAAAACACGCACACAAATTAGGGTTTCACATATTCATCTCATTCCTATCCGTCTCCATCTCTCTCTCTCTCTTTCTCTCTCTTGCGGCGATTCAGAAACACGAAGCGTTTAATGAAGATATCACCAGATTGGTTCAGATTTTTCTATCTTCAGCTGCTATTGATGGTGGTTGTCTGGTTAAGTTGGCCATTCCGACCACTCAACAACCCTAAGGTTAGATTTGTTGTTGAAACTTTTAGATCTGCGGCATTTTGTTTTTGTTATTTGACACGGATATGTGAAATTGTAGGGTTTTCTTTCACCAGACGACGATGTATTTTTCGGCATAGTGACACAAGATCGATTCGAGTTCTCGGTACCGTCTTTTTAACCTTATCAACATTTTTGTTTGTTATTTGACTTAGATCTATGAAATTTTAGGGTTTCTTTCTCCAGCGATTCCGACATCAGATCTACTGGGTTCAACTTCTCGGTATGTTGTTTTTAACCATATGGACATTTTTTTTTGTTATTTGACATTTCATATTTGTGTTGTGTTCTTCAAATATAGTGGTCGTGCAGATGTGAAATAGTTTCAAATATGTGTTGTGTTCTTCAACGATATGTATTTGATATGGATCTGTGAAATAGATTCAGATCTGTTATAATACTTTCAGATCTGTACAGTTTTAGTTAAATGCTATTACGTTTAAAAAGATGAAAGTCATAAATCGCCATTTGGTGAAAGAGTATTTGACATGGATCTGTGAAATAGATAGCAAATCTGTTGTAGTACTTTCAGATCTGTTCAGTTTGAGTTAAATGTTGTTCTCTGTTTAAGGTATTACAAAACCCTGACAAGCATTTTGAGGAAGCAAAATCAGTTATAGATAGCGTTCAGAATTCCAGAACACTAACGAAAACTCTGAAGATAATTTGAAGGAGAATGAAAACCCTCAAAAGAATAGACCAGCTTGGGCCCGGAAGCGTGCTAAGTTATCAATGAAGGATGATACAAGGTAAAGATTATACATACTTTGTTATGCTCTGTAACACCTGTTCTTATAAATCAAGGTTTAACGTATATTTTGCGAAAATAATCATGTAATTAATGATTATATATACATCGGAAATACGGGTTTGTTAAAAACTTTTACAAATTAAGTGATATACATAATGTGATTTAATTCGCCGTTTAGAATAACGACAAAACAATGTTGCGGAAGCTTTGTTTAATGTGTGTTCGGTTCTTGCTCGATGCTCGATCTTTATCCGGGACTCTCGACATTCACCTGTGATCAAAACCAACTTAAATGTCAGTTTTGATAATTAATTAAACTAATACAACGGGGAAATTAGGAAAATCCAACATGGATATCTTAAACCCAAAACAAAAACTTATTTCTGACCTCCACCGTAACTTACGGTGTCACCGTAAGTTACGGTGGCCTCTGTGTTTCAATTATTCAACCGTACAACAGTAGGTGTTTACCGTAACCAAATCATGTCCACCGTAACTTACGGTGGCACCGTAAGTTACGGTGGCCACTGCATCATTCCTTTCTTTTTTGCTGTTTTCGACACGAAAACTTTCGTATCTTTCAATCTGCTCGTCCGTTTAACCTACCGTTTCTTCCTACGTGTTTGTAATTTGATTCTCCATCATATGAAGTTAAAATCTAACATCCGGTTTAACAAAATTTCAGACTTTTAAGTCTTTGGCTTATTACCCTTTTTGCCAACTTTTGACCCGTTCGTGATTTCATCATCAAACTTGTGTATTTGACCTTTATATCTCATATACTTCTTCAACTTAATGTTATTTACCATACTAGATTATAATCCCCGGTTTATTACACAAATTAAACCCGTTTTCGTTTGTATGCTTATTTTGACCCTTTAAGGGTATTTATGCACTATGGTCCCATACATCCCTTTTATACTTATCTTAAGGATTTAATCTACCAAAACACTTATTTCCAACAACCTTTAAAGGTCGTTTGCCCGGTTTACCCAACAAGGGCATTTTAGTCAACTTTAGCCCCTCATTTACGACGAAGGGCATTTGCTACAATTTGACCCAAAAAAATGTATGTTTAACCACAATCGTATTTATACGTACCTGGCTCGAGTCAACCTAGTGACCCGTTTCAACACCTTGCTTTTATTACCGATATTCTATGGCGACGCAATTATCCAAATTACTATTCGCTCCTGTAACACATGACTTGACCACCACATTAGTTGATTTTGTCAAATGACGTTATTCCCACCATTTGACCCGTTCGATCTATATATAACACAACATTTTCATATGTAACAAAAACATGGTTTTTATTTACAAATCACACATCCGAACCACTTCGGATTTTCTCACTAGATCCCTTTCTTTCTAAAGTCAATTTCCTATATTTTTAACCCATTCGGCTTATGCTATGGGTGTCCTTTGAAACTTATTTTACTTTAGTCAATACTTGACTAAATTTCCATTTTTACCCATTTTCCATTGCTAGTTACGCTATAAGGTAACTAACTTTAAGAAAACTCTTAAACTATTAACCAATTCATGACTAGTTTACCATTTTGCCTTTTTCACCATTAATCATGGTTTAAAATGTTTCTATTCGTTCCAACCCAATTCGTTTCATGTTGGAACTCATAATTCGAACCAAATCCTTTGTTGTATTTATCGCCTATAAAATAAACACGTATACTACAAGTAGGTGTAAGTTTTACTTACCTTGCATCCGAAACATGCTTTTACTTCTTATTTGCTTCGTTTGACCCGCTTCCTTTCCAAGCCTCCACCTAGCTTGTCAAGCGTCAAACTATCATCATAATTCGTAAGACGATTAGTTTAGTCATAATCATTTACGACTATTCCATCCTACGGGTTTTATGTCGAATTTATCATTCGTCCATATCAAAATTATCATTCGATCTAATCATTGGCCAGTTTGACTTTTTAAAAGTCAATTGACTTATCAACATATTCAAATGCACATTTGGTTCAATGAACTCACTTAGGCATATTTCATCCGAACTCTTAACGAAATCAAATTTCACATACTAACTAGTAGGCCGCGATTTCATTTAGGCATTTCATATCACTGAAAATGGGCTGTTTTTGGTGACTTGTTTAACCTGTTTACATGTCTTCAAAAATTATGATTTTTTTATATGGCGTACATCTCAGAGGGTTAGGCCTTGTGTTAAAATTTCAAGATCTAACTCTTTACCAAAAATTCATAAAAATTCATTTACTAAGCTGCAATCAGATTCGTCACTTCTGACTTCATTTTAAGTCTCTAAGGCACAGGTCCGCCCTAGTGTCACGATCATCATCCTATGCAAAAGCTCCTGAAAACACATGTGAAAATAGGTACGTCAGCATAAAAATGCCTGTGAGATACATAGGTTTTGTGAAAATAGGATTCATGACTTATAAGTTTAGAAAAAGTTGTTTAGCAAAAGTCAGTCATGAACCATGTAAATTGTTTTGTTTTGTAAATCATTTAAAAAGCGATAAGATCAAATGATATGTATAAATAAAAGAATAATGTATGGTTAAATGTATAACCAAGTAAAATGAGTTGTATAAAGTAAATTGTTTGTAAACCAAAGTCTTGTGAGAATCGTGTTACTTGTGTAAAATGTATAAGTCCAAATTGAATGATTTAAATAACGCTATGATATGTAATATAATACAAACACTTATATATAGGAAGTATCAGCGGCGTATCCACCATGCTTGTATCATATTACTCACATCTCGTTACTTAAGTCACTTAAACAACCCACCAATGTATAAAGTCTATGTTTAAACCAATTGTCAGAAGTCCTTGTATAAATCATATCAAATGTTAATAGTCCAAATGTAGTCAAGTAATGTGTAGCAAATGTTATGTCTGGTAAGTAATGTGTTGTTACATAAACCAATTGTAAAAATGTACAAAACAAAGTATTTTGAATATATCAAAAAGTTATGTTTTGCAAAGAAATGCATGTTACATTGATACAAACACTTATGTGGTAAGTTAACGCATACATTCAAGCCTTGAGACAGTCGGATAACCCTAAGTCAAGGTTATCAAAAGAAATGTTTTCGGATTCAGTCATTCCTTACATCCAAACAAACCCGGGATGTCAGGAATGGGATTTGTCAAGTCCTATGGTACCAGTACTTACTACCGAGCGGCGTAGCTAATGTTAATGAACGTATATAATTCCCGTTTGTGCAAACCAAATGTCATAGCAAATGTGAACATGTTATATGAAAACAATGTACTAAGTATGCTAAGTTAACATACGAAGCAGAAAAGTCATGTAAATCAATGTGCTAGCATGCTATCAGTCAACATACATAGCAGAAATGTAAAGTAAATCATGTACTATAAGTGTACTAATGAACATAGCAAGCATATGATGTGAAAACAGGAAAGCATGAAAGTAACAAGTAGGCACATGTGTTTCACCCCAAAACAGTTTGAAAACAGTAAAAGAGGGGTCTATGTACTCACTTGAGATTGCTTAGTAGTCCTTGAGTAACAACCAAACAATTCTAGAGATCACGGATATCAAACGGCACCTAATATAGGTAACTATGTTAATATACCGGACCTAAAATCAGAGGATTGGATAGAATGAGGGTTCATAAACCAAATGAGTATGGAAACTCATGTAATATGGTTTAACAAAGCCTACATACTAAAATGAAACCTAACCTAAGTGCTTACGACCCATTACGACCCGTTTAGGTAGCTTATGCTACTTTAACAAGTCGTTCGCATAAAACGCGTTCGGAATGCCTAACTAGCCCTATGATAAGTAAAATATGCCTTAACATGTCTAATATTGTAACCAAATCAGTTTAGATACCAAAAGTTATGTTACATATGCTTAAAATGAATTTTGGCGTTCAAAGGGCATTTTGGTAATTTACCTAAGGCATATATACTACCTATCATACAACTACTCAAATGATGTGACCATAAGGTATAACCTCGGAAGGTTATTCCCTATACAACTATGGTCACCTAATGTGTTTGGTCGGATCCTAATGATCGACCAAACGGGTCGGGTTCGAAAGTATAAGCGATTGTTTAGATCGCTTACCTTTACGACCCTAGACAAGCACAAAACTAAAAGTGACGAGCTAAGCATGTTAAAACATGCTTAACTAAGTTTAGAAAACAGGTTTGGTATCAAAACAAACGGTTTTGATACCTAAGAGTAGTTTGGTTACAAAATACGCAAGAATGCGCATTTTGGCCGAAACTACGACTCGTCACTGAGCCTAGATAACGTGGTAATCAGTAGGTATAGTCACTAGGGACTATAACCATCGTGATTAAACTCACGTTATGAAGTTCAAACGAACTTCGCATTGACCATAAACTTGGTCAACGCAGAAAGTCAAACAAAGTTTGACTTTAACGCTAAAAGAATAAAAGAACGAAGGAACATTTACAAAGGGTCCCCGAAAGCTTTGATTTCCAAATATTTCTCAGGTATGAAGTGATAAAACACCCCAACTTAGAGAAAAATCAGAATTCAAGTGGGTTTTGAGTTGTGATGGGTTGGGTTGGGTATTTATAGGAATGTTGGAACCGTTAGGATCGTTTATCGAATAACGTGCTTTGATCTTGTCCCTACACTTGTTGCAACCTTATGGTAACTCAAATTGGCCCCTCATTATCAGGAAGATGCAAGTGCAAATGGATTAGGGAGTGCTTAACAGCTGTTTAGAAGTTTCTGATGTTCTGGGGATGCCTTACGGACCGTAAGGTTGAGGGCTTACGGTCCGTAAGCCTTCAACTATGCTGAAATGACAGTTTTGGTCCCTGCAGTGCCAAAACTTGGTTTTCGATGCATTTTTGACACGTTTAAGCCCCGTTAACCCCATTTCAAAGCTCTAAAATGAAGTTAAAGTATAGGGAACTTAGGATATGCTCAAAAATATCTCGGATGTCGGTTCGTTTGGTCGTACGGTTGCGTTGTTCGGTTAATTACGACGGAAGTCGTAACGGACGCAAAAACGATCCAAATTGCGCGACGAATGGATTTTTCTCATGCCAAACACTAAAATAAAATATTTCAGTGCTTACATAAATTTTTGGAAGTCTGGATGTATTCAGAACGTAAGTTATGCGCGGAAGTGCAAACTTGTGCACTTTTTGACGCTTTTAGTCCCTGAATGACCCAAAAGTTTATCTTAGCACACCGAACCCCTCAAAGCCTATTTCTAAGCTATGTAAAGGATATTTATGGTATGTTTAACTTATGGTCATGTTCCGGAATGTCTGTTACAGTTCAAATTGGCATACTTTCGCATTTTGTCAAATTTAGTCCCTCTAGGCGAATTAACTTGTTTTTTGCCATACCAAAGCCTTCAAAACTTATTTATAAGTTATGTAAAGGTTATTTAAGGTATGTTAAGTATATGTTGATGTTCCGGAGTATTTGTCGCATTAAACTGATTACGTTTACACACCAGTTTGCGTATAACTCTCAAGAAAACGATATAGAGTTTGAAATTGAACAAAAGTCAAAACATGAAAAATGTAAAACATAACCAAACAAACATTGGGATCAAATAACATTGTTTTATTGATAAACGAACTGTTCACATTGATTACAAGCACAGATGTTACAGTCTCCCCTACTTGTGGAAATTTCGTCCCGAAATTTAATTAGAGGAAACCCGTGGGAAAAGATGTGGGGTACTTCGCCTTCATTTGATCTTCACGTTCCCAAGTAAACTCGGGTCCACGTTTAGATTCCCAGAGAACTTTGACCAAAGGAATGCACTTGCGTTTAAGCCACTTGACTTCACGTTCCATGATTTCCACTGGCTTCTCAACAAATTTCAGTGTTTTATCAACACGAATATCGTTAAGTGGTATGTGGAGGTTCTCATCAGCTAAACACTTCTTGAGATTGGACACGTGAAAGGTTGGATGAACATTTCCAAGTTCAGGAGGTAACTCAAGTCTGTAGGCTACCTTACCGATTCTTTCGACGATCTTGAATGGTCCAACGTATCTAGGTGCAAGTTTTGCTTTCTTTCCAAATCTGATCACACCTTTCCAAGGTGAGACCTTAAGTAATACATGATCACCGACTTGAAAATCCAAGGGCTTGCGTTTTAGGTCCGCGTAACTCTTTTGACGGCATCTAGTTGCCTGAAGGTTATCACGAACTTTCTTAACCTTATCAGTTGTCTCTAAAATGAGAGCATGTCCAGTAAGCTGAGCCTCGCCGATCTCATTCCAGCAGACTGGTGAACGACATTTTCGACCATAGAGAGCCTCGAAAGGAGCCATGTTGATGCTGGAGTGATAACTGTTGTTGTAGGAGAATTCAATTAACGGGAGATGTGAATCCCAACTACCACCAAAATCGATCACACAAGCTCTAAGCATATCCTCCAGAGTCTGGATTGTTCTTTCAGATTGACCATCCGTTTGCGGATGATAAGCCGTGCTCAGATTAAGTTGGGTCCCCATAGCATATTGCATGGTTCTCCAAAAATGAGAAGTGAAGCGAGCATCTCTGTCATCCACATAGATTTTAGCAAGCTTGTCAGCAGAAAAATCCTCACGGATTGGCAAGAAATGTGCGGACTTAGTAAGGCAATCAACAACTACCCAGATGGCATCATGACCTTTCTTTGTGCGCGGAAGTTTGGTAATGAGATCCATAGTAATGTTTTCCCATTTCCAAACTGGGATCTCTGGTTGCACCAATAAACCAGAAGGACGCTGATGTTCAGCCTTAACCTTAAGACAAGTACGGCATTTTGATACATATAAGGCAATGTCTTTCTTCATACCATGCCACCAATACTGAATACGAAGATCCTTATACATCTTATCTGAACCAGGATGAACAGAATAACGAGACTTATGGGCTTCATCCATAAGCAAGGTGCGAAGGTTATCTTGGCTTGGGACCCACAAACGGTCCATGAAGTAATACGATCCATTGTCCTTCAGTTCCAGATCAGGGGTTATGTGATAGGGAAATTCCTTATCCATCAAACCTTGTGAAACACAAGTGTGTTGAGCCTGAGAAATGCATGCTTGGATATCAGATCGAGCTTGAATAACAGATTGAACACGTACACAATGAAGCTTAGTACGTTCCTTGCGACTCAAAGCATCGGCCACGACATTCGCCTTACCAGGGTGGTAGCGAATTTCGCAGTCATTGTCGTTTAGAAGCTCCACCCAACGTCGTTGCCTCATGTTGAGTTCTTTCTTATTGAAGATATCCTGAAGACTTTTGTGGTCCGTGAAAACCACACATTTTGTACCGTACAAATAGTGTCTCTAGATCTTAAGAACGAAGACAACTGCACCCAACTCAAGATCATGAGTGGTGCAGTTCTTCTCATGTATCTTCAACTGCCTCGATGCATATGCTATGCCTTTGTTCCTTTGCATCAGAACACAGCCAAGACCCAATTTAGATGCATCACAATAAACGACGAAATCATCATTGCCCTCAGGCAAAGTCAGAACAGGCGCGTCGCAAAGTTTTTGTTTCAAAGTCAGAAACGCTTCCTCTTGCTTGAATCCCCAATCAAAGGGTTTGTTCTTCTGAGTTAGAGCAGTTAGAGGAACTGCAATCTTCGAGAAGTTTTCAATGAAGCGGCGATAATAGCCCGCAAGACCAAGAAAAGAACGAACTTCAGTAGGAGTAGTAGGCGTATCCCAATCCTTGATCACACTGATCTTGGAAGGATCTACATGAATACCTTGTTCGTTGACAACATGTCCTAAAAATTGAACTTCTTTAAGCCATAATTCACACTTGGAGAATTTGGCGAAAAGTTGCTCTTTCTTTAGGAGTTCCAGAGTAAGACGAAGATGTTGATCGTGATCAGCTCGCGTCTTAGAGTATATCAAAATGTCATCAATAAAAACAATGACGAACTGATCCAAATAAGGCTTGCAGACCCTATTCATTAAGTCCATGAAAACAGCAGGAGCATTAGTCAAACCGAATGGCATGACTGTGAACTCATAATGCCCATATCGAGTGCGGAAAGCGGTCTTGGGAATGTCTTCTTCATGCACACGAAGTTGATGATATCCCGATCGCAGATCAATCTTGGAAAAATAAGAAGCGCCCTGTAACTGATCAAAGAGATCATCGATGCGAGGTAGGGGATATCGATTCTTGATGGTAAGCTTGTTAAGCTCACGATAATCGATACACATCCTAAAAGATCCATCCTTCTTCTTGACAAAAAGAACGGGAGCACCCCAAGGTGAAAAGCTAGGACGGATAAAACCTTTGTCAGAGAGTTCCTGAAGCTGCTTAGCCAACTCTTGCATCTCAGACGGTGCAAGATGATATGGAGCTCTGGCAATGGGGTTTCACCGGGTACGAGATCAATATGGAACTCGACTTGGCGTGCTGGGGGTAACCCATGTAACTCTTTAGGAAATACTTCAGGATAATCCCGAACAACAGGGATATCTTGAATAGACTTACCTTTGCCCTTATCTGCTACAACATGTGCCAAAAAGGCCACATAGTTCTTTCGCAGATACTTCCGAGCTTTAAAACAAGACATGAGTTTGAGACCACCAGCGGGTTTCTCACCACGAACTTGTAGGATCTCTCCTGTCGAAAGCGGCACACGAACAATCTTCTCGAAACAAACTACCTCTGCGTGATGCTTGGCTAACCAATCCATACCCACTATAACGTCGAAGCTTCCAAGTTGCATAGGCGTGAGGTCAATAGGAAAAAGATGGTCGTTAAGGTTCAACTGGCAGTTGCGAAGAACAGAATCAAGAATAATGGGTTCACCACTAGCAACTTCTACTGTCAAAGGCTTACCTAGTTTCGTTCTAGACACGCGAAGCAATGGCTCAAAAGATAATGACACAAAACTCTTATCGGCACCCGAATCAAAAAGAACAGATGCAGGCTGATTATTAATAAAGAACGTACCGTTCACCACATTATCATCTACTTGTGCCTCTTGTGCATTCATGTTGAAGACTCGACCTCGAGCCTGAGCCTGATTCTGATTTGGATTGGCGTTAACTAGTCTTGGGCACCGGTTTCTGTAGTGGGTCAGATCCCCACAATTGTAGCACGAACCAGGAGGGAAATGAGGTCGTGCAGCTTGACCTTGTTGCTGAGCAAGAGGCTGAGCAACTTGTTGGGCTTGGTTCTGAACTTCCCGATTCTGGTTGACAGGAATGCGGCATGTAATGGCAAGATGACCAATTCTCCCACAGTTAGTGCGATGACGACACTGGAGATGTGGTAGGTGATGGCCGTTACACCAGTTGCACAAAGGTGCATTGCCAAGATAAGGCCTCTTGGCGGGTGGTTGCGCAGGCTGATTTGGTGCAGCTTGAGCCTGTGCGGTAACGACATAGTTTTGGGAAGCCTTTCGCTTCCTAGACCCTCTTGAGGAACCTGAATCCTTTCCCTTCTTGTTTTGACCTTTCTTGCTATCTTCTTTGTCAGACGCCTGCTTCTTACCCTTGTCACCCTTTTTGTGCAGCTTTCCCTTTCGAACCTGCGACTCAGTCAATGTCGCTGCTAACTCGATCGCCTGACGGACTGTGGTAGGGTTACTACCAGTAATGATGTATTGCACTGAGTCAGGTAGGCCGTCGATGTACCTTTCGATAGCCTTGTCGAGTGAGGTAACCATAGTCGGGCAAAGCATACTCAACTCCTCATACCTATCAGTATACGCCCTGTGCTCGCCACTATCTTGTTTCAAGTCATCAAACTCCCTTTCCAAAGCTCGCAGTTCATGACGAGGACAAAACTCCCTCATCATAAGAGCTCTAAGTTCGATAGCCTTGTCGAGTGAGGTAACCATAGTCGGGCAAAGCAGACTCAACTCCTCATACCTATCAGTATACGCCCTGTGCTCGCCACTATCTTGTTTCAAGTCATCAAACTCCCTTTCCAAAGCTCGCAGTTCATGACGAGGGCAAAACTCCCTTATCATAAGAGCTCTAAGTTCAGCCCATGTTTGTGCTAGAGCAACTTCTGCACCGCGGTCTCTCATAACCCCGTTCGACCATGTAAGAGCCCTCTTCTGAAACACACTCGAAGAAAACTCGACCTTGCGATTTTCAGGACACTGAACGTGACGGAAAGTATTCTCAATTCTCTCGAACCATTGAAGAAGCCCAGTTGCTCCCTCAGAACCACTAAACTTGAGCGGTTTAGCCGAGTTAAAACTCTTGAAATTGCATGGAGCATGATTGTTTTTGTTGGCTTGGTTCCATTGAGCAATAAGATTTGGGAACGCATCAGCCATTTGCTGTGCGATAATTTCTGCCAGTTCGGCATTAGCTATCTGATTCTCGCGTCGAGGAGGCATTCTAAAAGAGGAAACATGAAAGGAAACGAGTGAGATGATTGAATGAAAAGGATGAGATGAAACAAAATCAACAAAAGCAAAGATGGTGGTCATTCGTCCGCATCAAAAAGCAAACAAACGACACACAGTGGCCAATCAAAGTAAATGGGTGAAAAATAATGTATCGCGAAGACATGCTCGCCTATAAGTGAACACTCACCCCAAGAGTTCCCAGGTAAGAGTGACTGGTCCGATTATGTGGATTTGTACGAACACTTTAGCCTTAGACAAAAAACCCAGGGTACAGGTATTCACCCTTCCAGTTTGCACGTGTTCACACTATTTAGGACCCAAAACTTTGACGAGATTTTAAAAAAAATTCAAAGGGGTTCAAAACCTTATAACAGAGGGTTCAAAACCTAGTAATCAATCATCCTAGAACAGATGATTAGTTTTCAAGGCGGATTCAAACTTGATGTTCTCGTTGTGGTTATCACCTAAGGATAGGTGAAGTGCATGTTTTAAATTCTAAACACAAGACAACTTGTGTTAGGGTCCTAGAAAGGTTATAGTCTAGGTCAAAACATTACTAATAACCTAATTCCTTATAACCATTGGCTCTGATACCAACTTTTCTGTCACACCCCGACCACGTAGGACAACAAAACGTAGCGGAAACGTCGGGGAGTGTTGTAACAGAATTAATTGTTTCACAACCATGGAAATTAAAGTTACGTTTTATTTATCAACAAGAGGGTAACATTGTCTTTAACACGAAACAAAGAGTATATAACATAATTAAACTAAGTCTATCTTCATTTTAAGTCTCTAAGGCACAGGTCCGCCCTAGTGTCACGATCATCATCCTATGCAAAAGCTCCTGAAAACACATGTGAAAATAGGTACGTCAGCATAAAAATGCCTGTGAGATACATAGGTTTTGTGAAAATAGGATTCATGACTTATAAGTTTAGAAAAAGTTGTTTAGCAAAAGTTAGTCATGAACCTTGTAAATTGTTTTGTTTTGTAAATCATTTAAAAAGCGATAAGATCAAATGATATGTATAAATAAAAGAATAATGTATGGTTAAATGTATAACCAAGTAAAATGAGTTGTATAAAGTAAATTGTTTGTAAACCAAAGTCTTGTGAGAATCGTGTTACTTGTGTAAAATGTATAAGTCCAAATTGAATGATTTAAATAACGCTATGATATGTAATATAATATAATATAATACAAACACTTATATATAGGAAGTACCAGCGGCGTATCCACCATGCTTGTATCATATTACTCACATCTCATCACTTAAGTCACTTAAACAACCCACCAATGTATAAAGTCTATGTTTAAACCAATTGTCAGAAGTCCTTGTATAAATCATATCAAATGTTAATAGTCCAAATGTAGTCAAGTAATGTGTAGCAGATGTTATGTCTGGTAAGTAATGTGTTGTTACATAAACCAATTGTAAAAATGTACAAAACAAAGTATTTTGAATATATCAAAAAGTTATGTTTTGCAAAGAAATGCATGTTACATTAATACAAACACTTATGTGGTAAGTTAACGCATACATTCAAGCCTTGAGACAGTCGGATAACCCTAAGTCAAGGTTATCAAAAGAAATGTTTTCGGATTCAGTCATTCCTTACATCCAAACAAACCCGGGATGTCAGGAATGGGATTTGTCAAGTCCTATGGTACCAGTACTTACTACCAAGCGGCGTAGCTAATGTTAATGAACGTATATAAGTCCCGTTTGTGCAAACCAAATGTCATAGCAAATGTGAACATGTTATATGAAAACAATGTACTAAGTATGCTAAGTTAACATACGAAGCAGAAAAGTAATGTAAATCAATGTGCTAGCATGCTATCAGTCAACATACATAGCAGAAATGTAAAGTAAATCATGTACTATAAGTGTACTAATGAACATAGCAAGCATATGATGTGAAAACAGGAAAGCATGAAAGTAACAAGTAGGCACATGTGTTTCACCCCAAAACAGTTTGAAAACAGTAAAAGAGGGGTCTATGTACTCACTTGAGATTGCTTAGTAGTCCTTGAGTAACAACCAAACAATTCTAGAGATCACGGATATCAAACGGCACCTAATATAGGTAACTATGTTAATATACCGGACCTAAAATCGGAGGATTGGATAGAATGAGGGTTCGTAAACCAAATGAGTATGGAAACTCATGTAATATGGTTTAACAAAGCCTACATACTAAAATGAAACCTAACCTAAGTGCTTACGACCCATTACGACCCGTTTAGGTAGCTTATGCTACTTTAACGCGTCGTTCGCGTAAAACGCGTTCGGAACGCCTAACTAGCCCTATGATAAGTAAAATATGCCTTAACATGTCTAATATTGTTACCAAATCAGTTTAAATACCAAAAGTTATGTTACATATGCTTAAAATGAATTTTGGCGTTCAAAGGGCATTTTGGTAATTTACCTAAGGCATATATACTACCTATCATACAACTACTCAAACGATGTGACCATAAGGTATAACCTCGGAAGGTTATTCCCTATACAACTATGGTCACCTAATATGTTTGGTTGGATCCTAATGATCGACCAAACGGGTCAGGTTCAAAAGTATAAGCGATTGTTTAGATCGCTTACCTTTACGACCCTAGACAAGCACAAAACTAAAAGTGACGAGCTAAGCATGTTAAAACATGCTTAACTAAGTTTAGAAAACATGTTTGGTATCAAAACAAACGGTTTTGATACCTAAGAGTAGTTTGGTTACAAAATACGCAAGAATGCGCATTTTGGCCGAAACTACGACTCATCACTGAGCCTAGATAACGTGGTAATCAGTAGGTATAGTCACTAGGGACTATAACCATCGTGATTACACTCACGTTATGAAGTTCAAACGAACTTCGCATTGACCATAAACTTGGTCAACGCAGAAAGTCAAACAAAGTTTGACTTTAACGCTAAAAGAATAAATGAACGAAGGAACACTTACAAAGGGTCCCCGAAAGCTTTGATTTCCAAATATTTATCAGGTATGAAGTGATAAAACACCCCAACTTAGAGAAAAATCAGATGTCACACCCCCAAAATCCACATGCGGAGTATCACCGCTTGGGGGCATGACTGACAAGGATCAAACCACTAATCATATTGAACAAGTAATAATTAATGTAAAAGTCCAACCAACACGATTAGTGTCCAAAACAAACATAGTTAAGTTATGAGCGGAAGCATAATGTTTAAAACCAAATCAAAAGTTCATATATCCAAATGTTTAACATGGCACACAGCTGTCCATGTCCCACAACGACTCTTCCTTGTGCAAGCTCCAGCTAAGAACCTATTGACCTGCAAAGCATGTAGTAACGAGTCAACAACAAGTTGAGTGAGTTCACGGTTGGGTGTTCGTTTTAAGTTGTTCCAAAAACAGTTTCCTTTAACCGGCGTTCCTGCCGTGGGGGTTACCCCATAGTTGAAAACGTGATTTGTTTAACCCTTTGTTTAACCCAATTACTCTGGCAATCCAGCCGTGGGGGCTACCCCATGATAGTTATCTGGCATTTCGGCCGTGGGGGCTACCCCTTGCATACACTAGACTCGTTACCATATCGACTACTGACGAAAAGTCATGTTTAAGTGCCCTGAACTGTCAATGTCTATCATCATTGACGTGCCCAGATCCATTAGTTCACGCCCGTCCTCTGCGGCACGGTGTGAGGCTTGTCAGACCTAAATAGCGCTATCTAACTAATGACCCGCTCGCCATTGGCCCGGCGATTAAGTCGATATAAAATAGGAGGGATTTCGTGATAGAGAGTTTTGGTCTAGTGAAGTTATCTGTCCGTGAGGACGAGGAATTACATTCCTGAACCAATACTGTCCTACCCAAGAAAGGACGAGGAATCCATATTCCTTAACCCCATTCCCAACCCCTGGGAATCCCATGCTTTGTAGAGTGTGAACTCACCTTGGTTTGCTCGGCAGATTACACAGAAAGGTCAAGCCTAGCAGCTAGTGGTCAACCACGTCCTAACATGGTTATCATACAAGTCAGGTTTAGGTTTTCAAGTATCGTACATATGTTTACACATAAGCTAACAGTTACGAACACGTATTGATCATGGCAACCACGTAAACACTTAAACAGTTAAGTCCATAAAGCGCCCAACTTGTGCGGCCCAAAAAGGTTGGGCTCGCACAAGTTCATTAGCCCAATTATCTTGTGCGATTTCCCCAAATAAAACACAATAGAGTAACCCGGCCCAACCTACATGTACAGCCCAATAACAATTCAACATTTAATTTGTGCGATTCATATAGTCTTATGCGATTAGCCTTGTTACCTAGCCCGATACATATAAACATACGGCCCAAAATGACAAGAAGCCCAGAATAATATAAGTAGTTAAATAAGTGACCGGCCCAAATAATAAAATCACGGATCCCTTGTGCGATCCATGAACCCTTGTGCGATTGAAGTTAATCCGGCCCAAACATACACCCGGCCCAACAGTTAAGTAACGTGACAGCTTGTGCGGTCCAACAGTCTTGTGCGACTGGAGGTCTCTTGTGCGACTGACAAGACTTGTGCGACCAAGGTGCTTTGTGCGACTAGCTTTATTATTCGAATATTATGGAAATTAGTTACCCAGCTTTTATCTTGCCACTAATTACAAAGTTTCCTTTTTATATTATCAATAAACAACTTAACAGTTTCATACATGATTAATATTAGATCAAACAAGGGTTTTCAACATCCAATTCATATGAACCCTAAATAATAAAAATCATGAATAACAACTTAACAATACATAAGCATATTAACATGGATCTCGATCACTAGCCTATATTCGATCATGACAACACAGTGATTCATTCTACTCTTAATACATCATAGCCGATTTCATACTTTCCATGATGACATGCTAGCCGATTAACAAACAATCAAATTCTTAGAACAATAATATGCAATCCGATTCATATGAACAATATCTAACACACATATGTAAGTCGATTCCATGAACACTATAATCAACCCTTCAGATTCGAATCGAATACATATATAACCGATTACATTCATCATGCTATTAATCTGAAAACAATACATGATATCCGATTTATCATACATATCCGATTAATAAGAATATTATCATTCATACATGCTATATCATTTAATCAACACATCATACAACACATCATAGAACACTAACCGATTGAGATGAATGAGAGTGATCTGAACAAGGAAGAATCTTCGATGGAGAGAGTGTTTGGCAGCCTTCGGTTTCGTGAGGGAGAGAGAGAGGAGAGCTAGGGTTTGTGTGTTTAGAATGTTTAGCAAAAACAAGTGAGGAGTATACCCTCTCCTAGTGTTATGCGACAAAAGAAGGAGTGGGCCGAACCCTCAATGGGCTGCCCATGATCCGAATACAAGGTGTAGCCCAAATGGCTTGTGCGGTCGAGTGTGTGTTGTGCGCTTATACCATACATACATTACACAAGCATGTAATAACATAACATTCACATAAACATTCACTTTCATAAAAATCACATATCGCACACATACGTTACATCAAAGTACAAAGATCGGTTTGGAAATACGAGTTGTCACATTATCCCCAAGTTGAAAGAAATTTCGTCCCGAAATTTAGCACGTACTCACTGAGGAAGCTAGTTAAGTTGCATGGTTTTCCTGGTTTTCCTGGGGTGTCACATCAGAATTCAAGTGGGTTTTGAGTTGTGATGGGTTGGGTATTTATAGGTATGTTGGAACCGTTAGGATCGTTTATGGAATAACGTGCTTTGATCTTGTCCCAACACTTGTTGCAACCTTATGGTAACTCAAATTGGCCCATCATTATCAGGAAGAGGCAAGTGCAAATGGATTAGGGAGTGCTTAACAGCTGTTAACAGCTGTTTAGAAGTTTCTGATGTTCTGGGGATGCCTTACGGACCGTAAGGTTGAGGGCTTACGGTCCGTAAGCCTTCAACTATGCTGAAATGACAGTTTTGGTCCCTGCAGTCCCAAAACTTGGTTTTCGATGCATTTTTGACACGTTTAAGCCCCGTTAACCCCATTTCAAAGCTCTAAAATGAAGTTAAAGTATAGGGAACTTAATATGTGCTCAAAAATATCTCGGATGTCGGTTCGTTTGGTCGTACGGTTGCGTTGTTCGGTTAATTGCGCGACGAATGGATTTTTCTCATGCCAAACACTAATATAAAATATTTCAGTGCTTACATAAATTTTTGGATGTCAGGATGTATTCAGAACGTAAGTTATGCGCGAAAGTGCAAACTTGTGCACTTTTTGACGCTTCTAGTCCCTGAATGACCCAAAAGTTTATCTTAGCACACCGAACCCCTCAAAGCCTATTTCTAAGCTATGTAAAGGATATTTATGGTATGTTTAACTTATGGTCATGTTCGGGAATGTCTGTTACAGTTCAAATTGGCATACTTTCGCATTTTGTCAAATTTAGTCCCTGTAGGCGAATTAACTTGTTTTTTGCCATACCAAAGCCTTCAAAACTTATTTCTAAGTTATGTAAATGTTATTTAAGGTATGTTAAGTATATGTTGATGTTCCGGAGTATTTTTCGCATTAAACTGATTACGTTTACGCACCAGTTTGCGTATAACTCTCTAGAAAGCGATATAGAGTTTGAAATTGAACAAAAGTCAAAACATGAAAAATGTAAAACATAACCAAACAAACATTGGGATCAAATAACATTGTTTTATTGATAAACGAACTGTTCACAATGATTACAAGCACATATGTTACAAATGTGCTTATTGTGTCATTGAGATTAAACACAAAAGGTTAGTGTTTAATTCACTCAATGTTGGCTCTGATACCAACCTGTCACACCCCGATGATTCCACATATTTCCGGTGGGCCCGGCGGGGAGTATCGTGACGTAGTTGATATTATCATAGTCAATACACACAATATAATAGCACAGCGGAAGGCTTGGTGAATAAACTATTACAAACCATAATGTCTGAGTGTTCGAGTGACAGAATATACAGACTGGAATGTAATAAGATCCACAGTCGGATCATAAATAATACAAAGAAACAAAATAACAGACTTCAGGTATCTACGGATTTGCAAGATCCTCTTATGACACCTAATAGCTCCAGCCTATTACGAGAGGTACCTGTCAAATCAGTCTTTAAGAAAATACGTCAGTTTACACTGGTAAATACAATTAACTGACTCTTTTGAAAACATTTATGAAAATTGATTTAAGTACACATGGCACAAATCTTTTATAACTTGGGACAATTATTTAAATATAATCTTGTATACAGATTTACATGTTTGTCTTACAATTGGGGCCGGTTGGAAGCCGGTCGTGATTAACCGACTCACCACTTATAGAACCCACAAAGGAGTTATCCCCAACATGTGGGTTTATATTTTAGCATTTGCATCTGTCAGGTGTATGCCTACACCCCGTGCATAGGTCGTGGCCATTTTCAAATGAAATGAGCCGAGGATATCCAGGACACGGTCGTATTAACCCCCAATGTTTATGTTATCAAACAAAACAGATTAAAACGGGTCATGCAAATTTATTAATCACAATCCGATTAAATGATTTCATACCCGACCAAGCGGTATTATTATAATACCGTATCCCAAGCCCGTATAAGGGAAAATAAGTTAAAAGTATTTACCTGATGCAAGCAGTAAAATCCTAAAGCTTTTTGAAGGCACCTTCTACCGGAAGCTATTTAATCTGTATAGAAGGTTTATTAACCTATTAGGATGCTAACGGGTCTTTAATTAAGTCAAGGACTTAGACCGGCTAGCTAAAAGAAAACCTTACGGTTCTAAACGCTAGATTAAGCGAAGACCGGAATAGAATGTGGTTTAGACCCGACGAGTTTGGATACTTGTATAATATGGGTAACTAAACACATTCTGGAAAATGAGAATTTAAATGATAAGGTTAAGCCCGTTTCGGTTATATTACGTAAACTAGTCACGTAAACCGATCCGAACGCATAAATGCGTAACGGGTAACCAAATAAATTATATACAGGTCTTAATCATTATTATGCTCAAAATATGTTAATACATCAGTAAGATGTTAACATATATGCCTAAAAAGTAATTTAAACCAAAATAAGTCTCATAAGGGCATTTTGGTAATTTTAATACCCATAAAAGAGTTTAAATATTAAACTGAGTTTCAGGTCTGATCTAATCAGTAAAATATGTATTTTTATAAGTTACATCAGTAGGGTATTTTATATATATGTTAATTTTATCTTATATAGCCAAACTATACACCGTAGGAGCATTTTGGTAATTTTACATAGGCTTTAAAAGTCAAAATACACTTCTGAGTTTAAAAACTTTGGTTTACTGTTTAATTATATAAATTAGCTTAAAACATTAGTGGGTAATAAGTTTTTGATGTTAAAAATAGTTTTGACCCATACTAGGTGCTAAAACGCATAAAAGTCGGTTTAAAGGGATATTCGGGTTAAAATAGGAAATCTAAGTTTTTGATCAGTTTATAAAGTTCAAAATAATTTATTTATCATATAAAATCAGTAGCAACAAGTTTGGCATTAAAATGTTATGTAAAACTAATTTTATGCATGAAAAGGGTAAAACCGATAATTACCGAAATCAAGCTATAATCCTATGTTATGCTCATCCTAAAAATAAATAAAAATCTTCAAAAATCCCAAAATATTATTTTACATCAGTAAGTAAAAAGTTTGGTATCAAAAATCGGGTTTAGATAGGCTTTATGCTAATTACGCCATTTAAATAATAAAAAGCTCTTTAATTACGCTATTGAGCATAACTCCAATCCAAGACCTCAAACTGATGTCAAATTTTCGGGACATGTCTAAATATCAGTAGCAAAGGTGTTAGTCCATTCACATTGCTAAAAATCTCAGTTGTGTGTAAAAAGGGCGTTTAAGGCATTATTAAGCATAATTATGATCAAGTGCATATAATTCAAACCACTAGGCACCATGCAATATAACTCCTGAGGGTTATACTACTAAGTAATGTGGTCCTAATGGAAGCTTAAAACATGGAAGAATTAAGCTTGAACGGGTCAGAACTGAAAGTCAAGCAAAAGTCAAGCTTTTGCGACTTTTGGTTATAAACTGACCTTAGACTATTAATTGTCAGGTTAGGACCTATAAAACATGTTTAATTATTAATTACCAAGTCATTAGAATGTTAAAATATAATTTAGAACCTCTGGTTTATTAATTTTAATTATTTTTGACCATTCTGTCCAGTTTGACTTTTTGTCAAACTACTTTGACCCGACAATTGACCAGTCAAACGAGATAATTAGGAGGTGCCCTTTTAAGGGTTAATCACCTACACTAATGTGGTTCTATAACCACTTTCAATTTGATCAGTGATTAAACTATATGCAATTAAAACGGAAGTCAAACTGAATTTACGATAAGTTTGACTTTAGAGTAATTAGGCTAATTAAAACGACTAAACAAGAAATTAGAGGCTTACTAAAGGTCCTAGCAGTCTTTTCTACCCTTGATAGTCTTCTCCTAATGATGCAAGCTCCAGAGACAAGTCCTTAGTGAAGTTGTTTGCAAATGTGCTTATGAACACAGGAGCAAGTCCCTTTATATAGTGAATTGCAAGATCATAGATTACTTCCAGGTGTAATGGGACATCCTAGGATCACCCCAGGTGTCCTAGTTGATGAAATAAACCGATATATAGCTCCTTAGGTCGTTACAAACTAGGCTAAGGCGGTGGAACAGCCAAAACCCGCACCTGGCAACATTTTTCTGTTACTGGCATGCTGAGGCGGGCCACGTAAGCCATAGGGGGGCTTACGCGGGCCGCGTGGACATGCTGAACCGGTAGAACAAGTTTCAAAGCTGGCAGATTCAGTCCCTGATCGTTTTAAACCCTTTTTAACTCCATTTTTGGCAACCAAGGCCCTTGTAGTTAATTTGTTGAGGCTCAAGGATGTATAAACTAACTTCGTTAGGTTCGGGTTCGTTAAATATCACTATAAAAGCAAGTTTCGTCAAGTTGACACTTATAGCCCAAAGTCTTGAAAACATGTTTAACGATATCAAAACCACATGAAATTTATACCACTTATTCTTGAGAGTATATTTGAATATTTTGTAGCCTCGGTTTCGTTAAAAGGTCATTCAGAGGTAAGAATTGACATGTTGACACGTTTAACCCTTGTAGTTTTATAATCTTCCGATTATTTTCACAAACGGCTTCTTACATCCAATCAATCACTCATTTAAGAATATTTTCTTCACGTATGGTCATTCAGAGGCACAAGTTTGGCATGTTGACACTTTTAGTCCCTTCGCTTACATATTTTCACTGTTTGTCAACCTTAGTCCCTTAAACTCAATCTTTCGCATATTTAGAGTTTAGGACACGTGTCTATACATAATTGGACACATTTTTACGTGGTGTTACATGATGTTGGGTTGTGGGTGGTGGGCGGTGGCGATGATGTCAGGTAGTGGGTGGTGGTGTAAAAGAGAGAAGGAGATCTTATAAAGAGAGGGTAGAGACTTAACATTTTTTATGTGTGTATATATTATATTAATAATAATAACTTACATTTAAATATATGTTAATAGTTTATATTTAAGTATAAATTACCAAAGTACACTTATTTTATATTTGAAATTACGAAAATTCCCTTCCAGTTAATATACAATACGGATGGAGTTAAGGTCGTGGAGCAAACCGGAGACAAAATCAAAACATCAGGGAGGAAAATGGCTATTTTTAAATGACTGGGACAAAACCGTTAAAACGACCAAACCACATAAAACAAAACGAAAATTTACTCTTAATACTATATGAATCTTTAAATAATTAAAATATATGGACCGAAAAATATATGGACTGAAGTAGTTGTATATAACATATTTTAAAAGAAAAGATAATGTTGAAATCCAGCACGACCATTGGTCCGGTGCACCGGTTCAACTTGTTTAATTATCTGATAGCCGCCCGGTTTAAACAAGCTACCTAAAGACCGTGATCGTTTATGCTCAAGCTTGCTTTGTTTATTATAAAAGGAGGTTGAGCTTGAGCACATCTCGTATCTAGCTATGTCTAATGTTTGTGTTCGACTCTTAGAGGGTGTTTGGGATTACGTTTTGAAGTGATTATTTGATTACTGTGTTTGTAAAACAAAAATAATCTAAAAAAGTGTTTGGATGAAAAAGTGATTATCTGCCTCCAAAACGCAGTTTTGTAGAAGCATGTACCTACATGTTTTTTCAAAATGTAGTTTTGAAAGCGCAAAATCTATTTTGAAAACGCATAATCTATTTTGACAACGCAACACCAAACACCCTCTTAGTTTCACAAGTTCGAGCTTCTCCAGTTTAGTATATATTAGTTATTTTTGGGAAGCTCAACTTTAACCTATTAGCCATGATTAATCTCAACTCAGGAAATGTTTACAAACAATTCCAACTTTAAACGTATCTACCTCTTGAGATCCTATACTAACTGAAAGTTAACCCCATTAGTTTTTAACGACGTGGACTGCTTATGTACAAAACATAAATATTTTTAAAAACTATATTCTATTTCCTTCCTCATTCTTTCATTTGCACATACACAATCGTCAGTTCTGAGCAACACCACCAGTAGCTAAACCCTAATTGTCGTCGTAAACCACCCCAAAACCCTTTCAACTCCATCCCTGTTCATGATTGATCAGAGCTCAAAATCACCTGAAACCCCCTTCATCACCATCCATGTTCGCCACAGATCGAAAACCACCTGAAACCTACCATGGTTCTCACCCTAGCGACTAACTAAAGCCCCGGTCAATAGTTCACAACTGATCGAAACTCTAAATCACTCTCGTGACTGATGGTTCACACCATAGCGACTGGCTGAACCTCTATATCACTTCCTCTCTGTATCTTTGTCTCTCCAAGAAATCAGATCACCTTATTTCTCTTCATTTCTCAATATCTTTCTGATTAATTTGGGACCTAATAGTATGAGACCAGTTTGGTGCTATTGGATTTGTGAGAGAGATGAACGGATTCAAATTAGTTGTAATCATCTGCCCCTAATCGTCTGAGACCAAATCTTGTTGTGGTGGTGGTGGTGGTCCGATGGTATAACTCCTCTGGTCTAATGGTTATGGTCGTGTATGTGAGAGAGAGAGAGAGAGAGAGTTGGTAGGTGATGGTGGTGGCGGCAGCATGAGGTAACCTTAAGAATCTTGTTAAATTAATTTATTTCTTCACGTAATTATGATTTGAATTCAGCAGGTAGACAAGAAAATAAAATAAAAAAATATAAACATGAGGTATATTATTTCACATAAGCAATACACCTTGTTGAAAAACTAAGAAAGTTAACTTTCAATTAGTATGAGATCACCGAGAAAAAAACTCGTTCAAAGTTTGGACTTTTTGTACATATTTTCTAAGTTGGGATTAATAGTTTAATACCGGCTAATAGGACAAAGTTAGAATTATTAAAATCTAATTTCTCATTAGTTTTTGGTATTTACTTAATTTGGTATATGTAATTTAGAATATATTGCGTAGCTTTTAATTATATGTATAATTATAACAACGTATACCATTTAGTTACAAAGATTTTTTTAAAACAATGAATTTCTTTAATTCTGTTACGTGGAGACTTCAACTATCACCTTCAAATCTTAGGTAGCTATACAAGATGATTTAAATTTAAATCTAACCTAGAATTAGTATTTGGCGTAATGCGGCGAGATTTGGTACAAATAACGACAGTTTTTAAGCACAACATATTCAAAGTATAATTGCTATTATAACGGCTACAATGAAAACAACAAATTTAAAGTCAAACTGCTATTACAAACACTTTGAATAAAATACAACGTCAACCTTTTGTTTCTAAATTACACGACTAAATCTGACATGCACAACCTATGCTAATGCATCTTCATGACTAGTGTGCGTTAAGCGTGATATGATTTTATTAATATTTTTGAGCCCATTTTACGCATTAGTCAAGTTTTAAATTTATAAAACACGATATTGTACTAACACTAAACACACACTTGGACAAGTGCACCCATCGCGAGCGTAGTGTAGTGTTGGTAAGATACGGAGGTCGTCCAAGGACACAAGAGCTTTTAATACCGGTTTATCGTCAACTTCTAATCGATCTAAATTTTTGAGAAACGTTTTTAAACATAAAAGTAAACCTAAGAAGTAAAAGATAAATAAATGAAAAACAAATAGACAAGATAGAATCACTTGGATCCAACTCATCTTTAATGTATCCTTTGATGATTTTCGTACTTTCGGACTTTTTAAGAGATTATCTTAGTTATAGTAGTAGGCCCCTCTTTTGAAGGTGACGTTACCCTCAACCCAGTGGCTTGAGTCAGCAGGGATATAATCCCAAAGGGTCGGAATATTGAAACACAATTAAGTAAGTTATTAATTCGAAAAGTGGTAGGCCCCTATTTTGAAAGTGACGTTACCCTTGGCTAAGTGGTTTGAGTCAGCAAGGATACAATCCTAAGAAGTCGGTTTAAAGTATTAATAGTAGTTTACACATGAGGGGTTCAAGCTATTCGCACCCCTGCCATCCAATACCGTTGGGCATTGAAGATGGTCCTAGTAAGCTTGAACCAAGTCCTCGCAGGATCTATACACTGAACGAGACAAGAACTTTACCAAACCACCCTCCTAACCCCCTTCCAGGTAGTTAACGCGCTTTATATAGACCGTAAAGACACGAATGAGCAAATCAATGACATCATGAAGAAATGGTAAAGAAAATTCACTTTCAACATAAGAAACTAGTTATTAAAGTCATTAATACCAACCTAATTAAAAAGTGCCGAAAGATTAAAAATCAAAAGTAATACATTAAAGACTTGTCTTCTCCAAGTGATGTAAGAGATTAGCCAAGCATGACATTTGATTGACAAGAACTCTTACGATCAATCTTGGATCCCGAGACTACTACACACTCTAAAGATGATAGATGGATGATGGTGGTAGGTGTTGGTGTTGTAGTGGTGGTGGAATGGTGGCAAAGTGGGAGATAAGTGGTTTGTCAAGGGATGCCTTTGAAAGGAACCAAACAGCCCTATTTATAGTCAGATCAAAGCCCTGACCATGGCCCCGTGGTCAGTTCCTTCCCTTCCTTCATTAATTGTAGCTGTCAGCAGAGGGCCCCACACGACCTCGTGGCCTCTGGACACGGCCCCGTGGTCAACTCTTCGCTGTACTATCAAGATTCTACAAATCTAAGAGTTGACCATGCCCCATGGTGGGCTGGGCACGGCCCCGTGGTGGGCATAGAAGCTTCTGTTGTTCTTGTATTTATGTTGGTTTTTGGCTTCTTATTTGTTCCTTTTGTTCTTTTAAGCTCTTTTGGTTCTGTAAATTCAAAAGGAAGAAAGAAACACGCTTTTTCCAACATTAGTACTAAAAAAGGGTTCGTTTTATGCCTCTGTTGATGTAATTTATATGTTGCATTTTGAAAACATCAAATACCCCACACTTGAATCTTGCTTGTCCTCAAGCAAAACTCTTTAAATGTGGCTTACACACCCAAATGGAATAGGTAGAGAAGAAGTTTTATGGCTTATCTTGAGTGTCGGGAATCCAAGATCTTTATTTAATTTTGTTTTTATTTTATTTACAATCTTATTCGTCATGATTTATTTAGAACAACTTGTTAGGAAAAATTATTTATTTAGGTATAACATGCCTCTTTAAAATTCTATTCATATACAAGTTCACATACCTCACGGGAGATCACTCAACACTCGGCCGAAGGTGTATTTTTGTGAAATACTCAATACTGGCATGGGACTTACTTCTACCATATGCTTGCCAAGCGATTAAACCTCCTCCTTTTTAACTATAAACCTTTGTAAATATTAAGAGGACTTTGGGAAGGGTTAGGCTTGGGCTAAGGGTAGGTGGTTTTTGGGTTAGTGGTTAATGAAATGGCAAAAAGCGTCGGTTATCGTAAAACTTTTTTTTTTTGTTTTTGTGACATTTATTCAAACTAAGCATATTCAAACAAGATTTTTGAAGGACTTGTTTGGTTATTGCAAAAATCTCTAGTTTTTTTCATGTCAAAAGATAACCGAGCTTTTTACTAAAACAATTGGGTTTGAAAGGAAAAATGGTTTTGGTGGGTAATGGGTGTTTGTTTTTCGGGTTTTTGAAACGAAAAGGTTTAGGCTCAAAGGGGTTAACTAGGGGGATTTTTGGTAGGGGGTAAAAAGAAGAAAAACAATGGTTTTGAAAGAAAATTGTTAGTCCTAATGCCTCCATCATTTACTTACTTGAGTTTAAGTTGGTAAGGGCCGGGAATGTATCGTCTTGGCAAGTTCTAGAGTCGTAAGAACCAAGTGGCTATTCACACAAGAAACGAAAATAAGCATTTAGTTTAATGATGTATGCATGTATGCTCAATAAAGGCTCAAAACTCACTTATTGTGGGAATGAGTTTATAATGTGATCAAGTATAATCAAATTTTAAAAAGATTTGTCATGCCTTTTTATAATTTTCTTATTCGGTTCTTTTTATCACGACGCTATCGGTTGTAAATTTGTAAAACATAACCTTTTAGAACTTGTTATTCCCAAATTAAACCAAGACAAGCAAAAAAAAAAAAACAAAAAATTTTGAAAAGATTTGGGGTGATTAGCGGTTCCAATAGAGTTTTGTGTAAGGCTTGTTATTAGGACTTGCAAGATTCAAGGTTTTAGCTTCCCCCCCCCCCCCCACACTTAAATTACACATTGTCCTCAATGTGTCCAAAAATAAGTTTTTTGGTTGATTAGAATGTGTAAAGGTGGGTTAAAAACAAGTTTTTATATTACTGGGCAGCTGACCACGGGCCATGGTGGGCTGACCACGGCCCCGTGGTTAGATTGCCAGTAACAGAAAGTTAAAGAAGGTTGACCACGGGGAGTGCCCAGTGGACACGGCCCGTGGTCAGTTACATGTTAGAATTTTTTTCTGCAGAACCCTGGGCACTGGGCGTGTTAGGTGGCCACGGCCCGTGCTGCACATGCTGTAATGCTAGAAATTTGTCGGGAGGCTCCTGTTTACGTGCATGGGGTCCCTTTTTCAACGTCCCTTTGTCATCTCCAATCATTCTTTGAGTGTTTATTATCCCTACTAATTTATAAACTTAAAAATAAAAGCATTAACTAAGAACTAAACTAAATCTTAAACATGATTGTCCTTTCAAAATATAAGAAGCCTTACTTTTGAAAGTTGAACAAGTATGTTTAAGTAAACTACTTTTATTAATTTATAATCCACGGAATGCTTCCATGGTGCGCCACGTTTATAAGTATCCTTGACTAGACCCACCGTATCAGGTGGCTCTGGTTCATCTTCAATTACGGGGTCGTCATTGCCGATTGGATATCTCATTGATTGGCCAAGATCAACATACCTTTTGTCGGCCCCTAATTGAATTGGTAGGTTGTTTTGCTTCCGGTTGGTCAAGGCTTGATGGATTTTTACAAAAGGTTGCCCCAACACAAATGGAGCATCATCAAGAATGATGAAGTCGGTTGGGACTACCGTTTGATTCTTTTGCACTAACACGCCCTCAATCACTCCCGTTGTTTTTATTATTTTCCGATTAGAAAGAAAAATGAGAAGTTGAAGTGGAGAAAAATTACTAATACTAAATTTTTTGAAAATATAGTTTAGCATTATATTAACGCGAAGATCTTTATCAATCGTAATATTACTAATAAAGGTGTTTTGAAAGAAACATGGAACCGGTGTGATGTTAATTTCAAATTGCTCATCTTTTATTAGCGTAGTTTTATTGTTTGTTAATTTAATGCTAACCATTTCATCAATTTTAGTGTTAGTGCTTAACTCTTTTAAAAACTTAGCATGAGTAGGTACCAAACAATGATTTTTGAAAGAGGGTGGCAAAAGATTAATTTCTTGAAAATTTGATTCTTTTTCGAATGTATCGTTTTCGGACTTACCTCTTTCGTCGTTTGGTTCTTGCTTAGGTTGTTCACTTAGTTGTTCTTCCATTTTTACTTCTTCAATTATCACTTCCTCAGTACAAACAGCCTCTTCCCTTTCCCGGGATTCTCTTATTAAGCGTTCAAGATTTTTGAGACTTTGTATAAGGCTTTCGGCTTCGGGGATGATAGTCGGTGGTTCGTGAATGTTAGAGGGATAAGTGTCCCAAAAGCTTGATTTTGGAAGTTCAAACCTTGGTTCCTCGTAGTAAGCGTATGAGGTGAATGGTTCATACCTTGGTTCCTCATAGTAAGTGTATGAGGTGGATGGTTCGAAAAGGTCACAATATTGTACCGAGTGAGGATTACCGCAAATGGTACAATACTCCTCCTCGTAATCATCCTCTATGTATTAGTGAGTGTAACATCCTGAGTATTGATCCATGAGGAATCACTCAGCAGATTACAGAGTCTCGGGACCAGAAAAAAATTAAAAAGCTGAAACAGAATCTCACCACGGCCCCGTGGTCAGCAGACACGGCCCTGTGGTCAATTTCTGTATCTTGGCGTTTGAAAATGTTTACTGGTTATGTGCAGCACGGGGGCGTGTCCAGTGGACACGGCCCCGTATTCAGCTTAATGTTTTGCTAAAAATTCCTAAAAAGTTAAATCACGAGCGCGCAGTTTTAAAAATGTTTTGAAAAATGATTAGGCCGTCGATTTTAAACTTTCTTAAAATCCTTGTGTCCCTGGCAACGGCGCCAAAAACTTGGTGTGCGTTAAGCGTGATATGATTTTATTAATATTTTTGAGCCAATTTTACGCATTAGTCAAGTTTTAAATTTATAAAACACGATATTTTACTAACACTAAACACACACTTGGGAAAGTGCACCCATCGCGAGCGTAGTATAGGGTTGGTAAGATACCGAGGTCGTCCAAGGACACAAGAGCTTTTAATACTGGTTTATCGTCAACGTCTAATCGATCTAAATTTTTGAGAAAAGTTTTTAAACATAAAAGTAAACCTAAGAAGTAAAAGATAAATAAATGAAAAACAAACAGACAAGATAGAATCACTTGGATCCAACTCATCTTTAATGTATCCTTTGATGATTTTCGCACTTTCGGACTTTTTAAGAGATTATCTTAGTTATAGTAGTAGGCCCCTCTTTTGAAGGTGATTACCCTCAACCTAGTGGTTTGAGTCAGCAGGGATACAATCCCAAATGGTCGGAATACTGAAAGACAATTAAGTTAGTTATTAATGCGAAAAGTGGTAGGCCTCTCTTTTGAAGGTGACGTTACCCTCGGCTAAGTGGTTTGAGTCAGCAAGGATACAATCCCAAGAAGCTGGTTTAAAGTATTAATAGTAGTTTACACATGAGGTGTTCAAGCTATTCGCACCCCTGCCATCCAATACCATTGGGCATTGAAGGAGGTTCTAGAAAGCTTGAACCAAGTGCTCGCAGGATCTATACACTGAAGATGCTGCCGAGGGGTCGGGCATGTCACGTCATTCCTTCTTCTTGTATTTATGTTGGTTTTTGGTTTCTTATTTATTCCTTTTGTTCTTTGAAGCTCTTTTGGTCCTGTAAATTCAAAAGGAAGAAATAAACACACTTTCTCCAACATTAGTACTAAAAAAAGTTTGTTTTATGCCTTTATTGATTTAATTTATATGTTGCATTTTGTATACATCAATGACACAACTGATTATTCCGTCTGCGTTAAGCGGTTGGCTTTCCAACTGGCATGGCCGATCGGTCTCGTTTTGGAACCCAAGTTTCCATTGTCGTTCGGTCTATTTTTTTTACCCCAACCTTCTTTCTTCTTAAAAAAACCGCAAGCTGATGTAAAACTCATTGAAGTATGGATGAATCATTAAGCCCTTAGTTGTAAATTATAGTAAATCGGAGTATTAAGAAATGAAACAAAAATTTACTGAAAGTAATCTTTCTATGCCCACCCCTAAATTTAACACCATATGAGTTTCAAAAATCTACTTCTGAAAGGCTTAGAGTAAACAAAATAACGAAACCATTTTGGTTGTAGGGAAGGTTGCAAGCAATGAATTGCCATCTTCGAACCCTACCACGCCAAAACGACATCCTCATCAAGTTTTCAATCAGATACATTGACTCATCATAGCCTATAAGGAAAACCAACGTACGAGAAATCCCGTATGACCTAATTACTATTCTCAACAGAGCCTATTATAGTGTTTGTTGGCAAGAGTGGCTAATTTGAAACATACTTGTGATTCTGTGGTTTGTAACTCACGCATGTCGGTCAGATCTACTTCTTACAGGCTCAAAGTATAAGAAAAAGATACCACCATGGACTTAGGAAAGCACAATCATTTCAAATCTCCAAAATATACTTCAAGAATAAGAATCAAAATTAAAATGATAAACACATATGAATTAAATCATAAACATTTTATATGAAACAATGAGAAGCAATTGATATACTTCTTAATTCTCTATCAGGATCAGAATATGTTTTACTTGCCAAAAAAAATAAAGAATCAGAAGAGTATAAATGTGACAAACGACAAAAATTCAGATAAATTCGTACAACCTAATCATAGTTTAGTTATAAAATTACGTGTATTTAGACTTAATTATGTATTAATTAACTCCATGAATTCTAGCAATATCCTGGAAATTAATGAATATTTGCATTCAATATAATCATATTCGTCTCATCGTGTTATGATGAAACCAGTTTTTAATGAACGTTGATGCAGTTAATAGTTTGATAACAAAATTGTTCCAATATGCCTGGAACATTAAACCAATGGCATTAATATGTGTTCGATAAAAATAACGGATAAAAACTCATTTCGGATAAGTAAGTACATTGATTGTCCAGTAAATCGCACAAGTATTATTTTTGTCCATTTTTAACAACAGGACTTAGAATTTTTCGCCGAACAAATACCAATATATAATCAAGAGGTGACACTGATTAATATCGGGGTGCAATTAGGGATATTATATATCCTATGGATCTCTAAATAATAAATACGGATCTCCATCACATAATGGTTCGGTAGCCTAACAACTAGCAAAATTAATGTTTGTTTTATATCAAGGTATCGTCTAAGCATAGTCTAGTGAACTAGCTAGCCCTAACTAGTATCCTAAAGCTAGATTAGCACCCTAAACACCCTAATTAGCCCTAACAACCTAAATATCTCCAAAAACATCATTATGCAAGATCTTATACCAAAACCCCCACTCCCACCCATTCCTCCCTCATGGCTATGGCCCTAATGGGGCCCACCCCTCACCATACTTGTTGATAGAGTATAGATTATGAGGTGAGGCTGTCTTGAGTTTAAGAAGATTGTGTGGAAATTGTATGATAAGAAGTGAGCACCCTTTTACTTACCACTTATACCGAGGGATACAAGGTGGTGGAATCACCAAAGAGGCTTGTTCTTGCAAGACTAGTCTTCCCTAGCTTGGCTAGTACTAAGTTCTTGATCTTTGCTTTTAAGTTTGATTAAGTGCTAAAAATACAAGAGATCACCAATACTTTGTTAAGACACTTGATGAGGTTAAAAGGAAACAAAATATATTTTAAAAAAAGTTGACGGTTATTGATGATCTTGATATTATTTGTGCTAGTATACATGTTTTAACTCATGATTTGGTGTTAAAAGTGATCCTACATGTTTACAAATTACAGTAGTGTGAATAAACTTGTTTAGCAAAGAAAAAGATCATGAAAGTGTTCTTGGAATTTGTAGGTTTTTATATAAATTACATTGTCTTAGATCTTATTAAAAGTGTTGTTAAGGATGCTGATTGGTAGATGATGATGATTCTAAGATTATTAATATGTTAAAAACCTAACGTTAACAAGTTAATGGTAACATTTGGTAAACTAGGGGTTAAAAGTGTTAAAATGGGCAGTTTTCACATATTATGTGTTTATATATATATATATAGGGTAAGGTTCATGCGAGAACCACCTTTATTGTGAGAACCGCGAGAACCAATGTGAACACAACCTAAAATAGCTAAAAAAACCTAACCCCCACACCCCCCCCCCCCCAAAAAAAAACCTAACCCCCCAAGCTAAATGCTAAAAACTAAAACCCCCAAAAAAACCTAACTCCACCCCCCCCCCCCCCACCCCCAAGCTAAAATGCTAAAAACTAAACCCCAAAAAACCTAAAAAAAAATATAAAAAAATCTAAATTTTTTTTAATATTTTTTATGTTAAAAAAAATTTTTTGCTACTAAAAGTAGCGATTTTAACATAAAAAATATTAAAAAAAATTGTGTGTTTTTTAGCTATTTTTAGGCATTTTTTGTTGTGTTCACATTGGTTCTCGCGGTTCTCGCAATAAGAGGTGGTTCCTAACGGATCTTTGTCCTATATATATATATATAGGGTAAGGTTCATGCGAGAACCACCCTTATTGCGAGAACCGCGAGAACCAATGTGAACACAAAATAAAATCTAAAAAAAATAAAAAAAGCACTCAAAATTTTTTTTTTTTAATATTTTTTTAAAAAAATCGCTATATTTCGTTACCATAAAAAAAACTATTTTTTTTTCGAGTAACAGTTATCCATGCACATGTGCATATGTATCATTACTTCGAAAAATTCGGTAATACGTTATCAGGAAGAGACAATTGCACTTTAATTTACAATACCATTAATAATACACTACTTTTTACATTAACAATATTCAAAATGCACATGTGCATCATTAGGTATAACCATGATATAACGTGTTTTGGTACAAAAAGTTTGTGATTTTGAATGGAGAAGTAGGCGGCCCATATACATGTTTTTTGGTTAGTTATATCTAGTGGTTGATGGTTTGGTTATAGTTGTCAATTTATGATGTAATATGTTGATTGGATGGTATAAATGGTGTTTACATACATGTAATAAAGTGAAAATATTGTTAATGGTATTGTATTATGGATGGTAGGAGGTAATGGTATTATATTATGGATGGTAGGAGGTAATGGTAGTGTATTATGGATGGTATGGTAGATGAAAAGGAAAGTGTATTCAAAGTAGTGTACCAAAACACCTTATTTCATGTTGATACATATAAATGCACATGTGCATTTCTAATATTGGTAATGTAAAAAGTAGTGTATTACATATGGTAGTGTAAATGAAATTGCAATTGTCTAATATGTGTAATGAATTACGGAATTTGTCAAAGAAATGACAAAAAATGCACATGTGCATGCATGTGTATTATGGATGGAATGATAGATGAAAGAGAAAGTAGTGTACCAAAACACCTTATTTCATGTTGATACATATAGATGCACATGTGCATTTCTAATATTGTTAACGTAAAAAGTAGTGTATTACACGTGGTAGTGTAAATGAAAGTGCAATTGACTATTATTTGTAATGAATTACGGAATTTGACAAAGAAATGATACATATGCACATGTGCATGGATAACTGTTACTTGATTTTTTTATTAACAAAAAATAGCGATTTTTCCAAAAAAAATAGTAAAAAAAAAAAAAAAAATTTGGGTGTTTTTTAGATTTTTTTAGGTATTACTGTTTGTGTTCACACTGGTTCTCGTGGTTCTCTCAATAAAGGGTGGTTCCTAACGGATCTTTGTCATATATATATATATATATATATATATATATATATATTCGTGAACAAAATATAGATTTATGTGATAGATGGTGAAAATGATTTCAAAAAGATATTTTAACACAAAATAAACCAAGCTTGGAAAATTATAACTTGATGATCTCAATTAAGATCCTCAAGGGTTTTTTGGACAAATTAGGGGTTAAAATGAGAAAATGGTGAAAAATAATCAAGACAAGGTTTTGTGTGGAAAACGGGTTTTCAAAGCATAAAGGTATTTTTGGTACAAAATACGTTATTTCGGTGAAATATGGGATTTCAATAAAACGACAATGTTACAGAATGTTTTGAAGTATTTTCACATGCATATATATTTTGGGTGAAAAATATATATTAGCGAACTATTATATATATATATAGGTAAAGAGTACTGTACAAATCTCCTTATCGTACATTACGTACGCTACAATCTCAGCCGCCCGATCATCTTCCCGCATTGAATTCGCATGTTGTTTTTTGTACCACATGCGAAATTGTTACAAAAAAACATGCTTTTTCATCAAAATTAACACATGCTATTTCATTAATTCGCATGTGGATTAATTAGAGACATATAAAATTTCGCATGTGGACAAAAATATAATTAGAGACATACAAATTTCGCATGTGGACAAAAACAAATTTCGCATGTGGACAAAAATATAATTAGAGACATACAAATTTCGCATGTGGACATGGCACTAATTCGCATGTGCATGGCACTAGCATGTGGACATGGTACTACTTCGCATGTGGTGTTGATCAAATTCGCATGTGGTGTGGACATGGCACTGTCTTTGAGCACAAGAGAGAGAAACAGAAAGATGATGATTATTCGAAGCAGTGGATCTTGTTTGTGATGGAGTTTTCTGGATGGTGGTCGTAGGAGGTACGGTGGTTGAAGGTGGTTGATGATCGGAGAGAATGAAGGTGTTCAACGGTGAAGATGATTAAACAGTGACCGGCGACGAAAGGTTGAAGATGATGATGAACTGATGAAGATGAGTTGCAGGTTTTAGGGTCGGAGTTCGAATAAGATGATTGAACCGGAAACGAAAACGAAGGTTGCAGGTGACTGGAGGGAGGTTAACGTCGCCGTATTGTTGCTTGCTGATCTTTTTCGAGTCCGGCAGTAGTGAAGGAAAAAGGCGACGAGGAATAATGGTGATGGCTGTTTGAATTTACGGTGGTTATCAATGTTTGCCCGCGTTTGATGGATTGAAGATCGTACGGCTGTGGGCATCGCGTACATAATGTAGGATAAGAGGTATTGTACGATAACCGGTCTCTCTCTCTCTCTATATATATATATATATATATATACTATATATAAAAGCATATTAGAAGGACTTCTTAAGGTCTTTAAAATTTTCTTGAAACACCCCTAAAGCATGATGTACAAGTCTTTTAAACACGACAAATACAATTTTCCAATAATACCCTTTTGTCAAACAAAAAACACGCACACAAATTAGGGTTTCACATATTCATCTCATTCCTATCCGTCTCCATCTCTCTCTCTCTCTCTTTCTCTCTCTTGCGGCGATTCAGAAACACGAAGCGTTTAATGAAGATATCACCAGATTGGTTCATATTTTTCTATCTTCAGCTGCTATTGATGGTGGTTGTCTGGTTAAGTTGGCCATTCCGACCACTCAACAACCCTAAGGTTAGATTTGTTGTTGAAACTTTTAGATCTGCGGCATTTTGTTTTTGTTATTTGACACGGATATGTGAAATTGTAGGGTTTTCTTTCACCAGACGACGATGTATTTTTCGGCATAGTGACACAAGATCGATTCGAGTTCTCGGTACTGTCTTTTTAACCTTATCAACATTTTTGTTTGTTATTTGACTTAGATCTATGAAATTTTAGGGTTTCTTTCTCCAGCGATTCCGACATCAGATCTACTGGGTTCAACTTCTCGGTATGTTGTTTTTAACCATATGGACATTTTTTTTTGTTATTTGACATTTCATATTTGTGTTGTGTTCTTCAAATATAGTGGTCGTGCAGATGTGAAATAGTTTCAAATATGTGTTGTGTTCTTCAACGATATGTATTTGATATGGATCTGTGAAATAGATTCAGATCTGTTATAATACTTTCAGATCTGTACAGTTTTAGTTAAATGCTATTACGTTTAAAAAGATGAAAGTCATAAATCGCCATTTGGTGAAAGAGTATTTGACATGGATCTGTGAAATAGATAGAAAATCTGTTGTAGTACTTTCAGATCTGTTCAGTTTGAGTTAAATGTTGTTCTCTGTTTAAGGTATTACAAAACCCTGACAAGCATTTTGAGGAAGCAAAATCAGTTATAGATAGCGTTCAGAATTCCAGAACACTAACGAAAACTCTGAAGATAATTTGAAGGAGAATGAAAACCCTCAAAAGAATAGACCAGCTTGGGCCCGGAAGCGTGCTAAGTTATCAATGAAGGATGATACAAGGTAAAGATTATACATACTTTGTTATGCTCTGTAACACCTGTTCTTATAAATCAAGGTTTAACGTATATTTTGCGAAAATAATCATGTAATTAATGATTATATATACATCGGAAATACGGGTTTGTTAAAAACTTTTACAAATTAAGTGATATACATAATGTGATTTAATTCGCCGTTTAGAATAACGACAAAACAATGTTGCGGAAGCTTTGTTTAATGTGTGTTCGGTTCTTGCTCGATGCTCGATCTTTATCCGGGACTCTCGACATTCACCTGTGATCAAAACCAACTTAAATGTCAGTTTTGATAATTAATTAAACTAATACAACGGGGAAATTAGGAAAATCCAACATGGATATCTTAAACCCAAAACAAAAACTTATTTCTGACCTCCACCGTAACTTACGGTGTCACCGTAAGTTACGGTGGCCTCTGTGTTTCAATTATTCAACCGTACAACAGTAGGTGTTTACCGTAACCAAATCATGTCCACCGTAACTTACGGTGGCACCGTAAGTTACGGTGGCCACTGCATCATTCCTTTCTTTTTTGCTGTTTTCGACACGAAAACTTTCGTATCTTTCAATCTGCTCGTCCGTTTAACCTACCGTTTCTTCCTACGTGTTTGTAATTTGATTCTCCATCATATGGAGTTAAAATCTAACATCCGGTTTAACAAAATTTCAGACTTTTAAGTCTTTGGCTTATTACCCTTTTTGCCAACTTTTGACCCGTTCGTGATTTCATCATCAAACTTGTGTATTTGACCTTTATATCTCATATACTTCTTCAACTTAATGTTATTTACCATACTAGATTATAATCCCCGGTTTATTACACAAATTAAACCCGTTTTCGTTTGTATGCTTATTTTGACCCTTTAAGGGTATTTATGCACTATGGTCCCATACATCCCTTTTATACTTATCTTAAGGATTTAATCTACCAAAACACTTATTTCCAACAACCTTTAAAGGTCGTTTGCCCGGTTTACCCAACAAGGGCATTTTAGTCAACTTTAGCCCCTCATTTACGACGAAGGGCATTTGCTACAATTTGACCCAAAAAAATGTATGTTTAACCACAATCGTATTTATACGTACCTGGCTCGAGTCAACCTAGTGACCCGTTTCAACACCTTGCTTTTATTACCGATATTCTATGGCGACGCAATTATCCAAATTACTATTCGCTCCTGTAACACATGACTTGACCACCACATTAGTTGATTTTGTCAAATGACGTTATTCCCACCATTTGACCCGTTCGATCTATATATAACACAACATTTTCATATGTAACAAAAACATGGTTTTTATTTACAAATCACACATCCGAACCACTTCGGATTTTCTCACTAGATCCCTTTCTTTCTAAAGTCAATTTCCTATATTTTTAACCCATTCGGCTTATGCTATGGGTGTCCTTTGAAACTTATTTTACTTTAGTCAATACTTGACTAAATTTCCATTTTTACCCATTTTCCATTGCTAGTTACGCTATAAGGTAACTAACTTTAAGAAAACTCTTAAACTATTAACCAATTCATGACTAGTTTACCATTTTGCCTTTTTCACCATTAATCATGGTTTAAAATGTTTCTATTCGTTCCAACCCAATTCGTTTCATGTTGGAACTCATAATTCGAACCAAATCCTTTGTTGTATTTATCGCCTATAAAATAAACACGTATACTACAAGTAGGTGTAAGTTTTACTTACCTTGCATCCGAAACATGCTTTTACTTCTTATTTGCTTCGTTTGACCCGCTTCCTTTCCAAGCCTCCACCTAGCTTGTCAAGCGTCAAACTATCATCATAATTCGTAAGACGATTAGTTTAGTCATAATCATTTACGACTATTCCATCCTACGGGTTTTATGTCGAATTTATCATTCGTCCATATCAAAATTATCATTCGATCTAATCATTGGTCAGTTTGACTTTTTAAAAGTCAATTGACTTATCAACATATTCAAATGCACATTTGGTTCAATGAACTCACTTAGGCATATTTCATCCGAACTCTTAACGAAATCAAATTTCACATACTAACTAGTAGGCCGCGATTTCATTTAGGCATTTCATATCACTGAAAATGGGCTGTTTTTGGTGACTTGTTTAACCTGTTTACATGTCTTCAAAAATTATGATTTTTTTATATGGCGTACATCTCAGAGGGTTAGGCCTTGTGTTAAAATTTCAAGATCTAACTCTTTACCAAAAATTCATAAAAATTCATTTACTAAGCTGCAATCAGATTCGTCACTTCTGACTGCAGCTTACGGAAAAATTCATTTAAAATTCCTCGTTTATCCAATTGACGAAATTCCAATTGGAGATTCTTTTAATCACTTAAAACTTTCTACAGTAAGAATTTGAGACCATAACTCAATTTCTAAATTGAGTTATGACATTCGTAATGGGCTGCAAATTCTGCCAGAAAACGCAGCTTGAACCTTTGATACGGAAAAATTCATAAAACGCTCAATTCTCGTCGAAAAAATGCGATTCCAGTGGGGTTTTAAATATATTTCCTGGAATTACATTTTAGACTCAAGAAACACATGTTTTTATCACGTTTTGTCCAGGTTACAGCCGATACAAGTCGGCTGTAAATTCTGATCAAGAGTCGTTTGAATTCAGCTTTCACTTTAAGCAAGTTCTTGACATCATAACACCATTTTAGCAATCAAAAACCCTAACAACAATCACCTTCAATGGTGTTCATGGATTTTTTTTTACTAAAATTTGGCACGATTTCAACATATCTTGTCTAGGGTTTACTCCTAAACACTACAAGGTTCCTATTTCATCCATATAACAAGCATGCATCAACAAATTTCGAATACCCTAAATTCATGAGAATTTCAAGTAGAGAATTAACACCAAATTTTACATACCTTGTAACCCCCTTGTGATGAGGATCACTAATCTATGCTCAATTTTCGATTTGGACTTGGTTTGATCCTTCAATTTTGTTGATTTGTTGAAGTTAGGGTTTGAGCTCCCATGGAGCTTTCCCCTGGTCGCATACGTATGTGTGTGTATTGATTTCTATTTTTTTTTATAAGTGTTTTAATAAAACACTATTCTAGTTGCCCATGTTTAGTCCCTCAAGTTTAGAGATTCATATATGAAACTATAACTCATAGTTTATTATTTAATTACCCTTTACTAACTAGGTTAATTTTACCTAGTTAACTTGGTGGGTTCCGGGAGCTAAAAACCCGTTTTATTTTAAGTCCCGTTGACTCGGGTTCTTATAAAGTCAATTCCTTAATTCTTTGATTCGCTTGTATTTAAATTTGTCACACCCTGGCTTTGCGGAAGCGTGGTTAATTTTGGTGTGACTTCTTAATACCATAGCTTAATCATAACAAGCTACATGAATTTAAAAACCATGCAAGTCATCCATTAAGTTTTGAAAATCAAAATACAGTACCATTGTTTTTAACCAACAGCCATAACCTTGTTCAACAACATTACAACTTTATAACATAACATAAACGTGGTTTAAGGACTGTGTCTTGTCCAGGAAAGAGACACATCCCCTAAACCCTGATGACTCCATGACAAGTGCAGCGGAAAACGTTCCATACCATGCCAGATCCGTTTAATTTCCTGAAATACATGTGAGTTGAAAAATCAACAATAATGTTGAGCGAGTTCATGTGCAAGTGAGTAAGTAAAACACTTGTAAGTATAAAAGTTTCCTGGTATGTAGCAGTGTAAGAGGACTTGTGATCACCAATGGTTTGCAAGGCCATTAGCATGTCGTGAAATGCAAGTAGGTAGACACAACCCTAGCCGATTTTGCGTTGGGTACCAAGTCACTCCAGGTCCGTTCTGTTAGTCCTCCGAGAGGCCTGTTCTGTTGGGCCGGGAGCTGGGCTCGCTACACCCAGATAGATCTACCGCTCGAGTCCCTCGGTGTTCTAACTACCCATTCACATGATCTAAACCTCCTTACGTTATTCATACCGTGTATAAAGTACTTGTAAACAAAGTAACATGTATTTCACCCCCGCAGTTAAGAAAACTGAAAACAGTTAGAGAAAAGGGGGACATGAACTCACAGTGAATGCGCGTCTCTACCAAGTGTCTCCAATACAGTAAGCTGTGCAACGACCTACAAGTGCTAATTCTATTAGACGGACGGCCGTGCCTTAGCTTTACAGTTTATGTCTTTGGGAAATAGTTAGACAACTATTTCGTGTTTATGTTCCGTATACACTTGGTAGTTATTCTTCTTCCCAAGGATGGGGGATTCAATACATGTGCTTACAAATTTCATCATTAAGTCTCACTTAATCTTTATATATTTCCAACTCCAAAGTATAAGTATTTATCCAAAATACGTTGTTAAAGTACGCGTTCATAAATATTTCCGTAATTGTGTAAGTTACGTTTTAACATACGAGTGGTAATATGATTACCGGTGTAACTTATATATTTATGGTGAATGCGTTTGTATTATTTTGGAGTCATTAACGCTTGTAAATATTATCTTCACTCTAAAATAATATTTATGTATTTCACAAAATAATCATAAACAGTGTTGTGACAAATATATTTATCACGTTAATCTTTGTGAAAATCCCACCTCCGAATATTTAGTAAAATATAGTTCTGGCGAAATTTATGTTTCGAAAATATGTCAAAAATAGTTCTAACACTTGTTGTGTAAATAATTCTAAGTGTTAGGTTTTTGGAAAATTTCGCCAGAGTTTCCTCTGTAACTGGAGGTGGCCACGCTTTCAAGCGTATCATTTTCTTTTAACAAATCAATTCAACCACTTCTTTATTCAACCAAACAATTTCCGACACATCAAACTAGTCGACAAGTATGTAAATTTGCATAATCGCATGAACTTGTAGTTTTTCCCGCATCTATAGTGTAAATCTCCTTTATATATGTAGGTCTTTATATAAAGTAACTTCAATCTTGTAAAAACCTTGTATTTAGAGAAATCCGACTTCACAACTTCTAGTAACAAGTGACAAATTTACTTCTTTGTCGGATCTCTTCGTTTCACAAGTGTTTACACACTTGTGGTTTATAAAACCATATTTATTAGTGTAAGATCCTTTAAAATACATGGTTTCTTAAATGTGTGGTTCTTTGAAGATACCACTTGCGGATACGTAGATCCGCTAGTTTTAAACACCATTTTACCGGTTAAACCACTTTTACACAAGTACAATATTTTCACACAAGTTCATGTATCTTGTGTGGTAGAGTTTCGCCTTTAACCCTTGTATTTAGTCAAAAACGAGCTTATGTGAAGATACATGATCTTACAAAGTCGGGTTAAACGGAGATCCGAGCTACCACATCATAGATCGGGTCTCAATAATCACATATTTCAAGTCCTACGACTTTTACACAAGTTATATGTTATTATCCACCATTTTTGTGATTTTACTAGACTTTAATGCATCAAAACTTATGTTTTTGATATTTAACCGACAATATTCCTTTTACCCACTTTAGATAAGTTCAAACAAGAGTTTTAAACATTATACCTCTAGCTCGGGGCTAGGGAAGAATCGTGATGAAAAACGCGTGGATAAAAGCTAACGGAAGTGGTCCTTCGCGCTCCGAGTGCACCAAAGCTCCTAATACGCGACCTTTGACGTGTGTATGATCTTGGAATGATGAAGACAAAAACAGAAAATGGGAGTGTGAAAGAGGGGTGTTCGGCCGAGAGTTTAGGGAGCAAGAGAGAGTGAGTGGAAGTTGGGTTATGTGATGAAGATTATGTTAAGTAAACTCCACATACTTATAGGCAAAACTAGTCATGTTTGTCCAATGGAAATTGTGTCACAAAGATACTAAACACACATAATAAAAAAATAATTAACTAGTCCTTGCTTGTTCCCCCTTGGTTGGGGCCGGTTACGAGAACAAGGGGGGGGGGGGTTCGATCCAAACTTAGATAGTTAGGATATAGTTTAGGTTAAAAAGGTTAGTTAAGTATTTAACCTCGTTAGTAGTATATAGCGTGTTATGACGGGTGTTAGGGTAATCAGGGACCCTAACTAGTTCAGAAAATTATAAATAGTGAAAATATTAATATTTTCGTGTTCCGGGTAAAGTCCGGTTGTTCGGTTGGATAGTAATCCGTTAAAGTCTTTTGTAATGCTTTAAAGTGTCGTTATTAACATTTTTAGTGACACAATTTGTTTCCAACACTTTAGAAAGTGTCTAGTGTTGTTTTCTCATTTTCTGGCACTTTACTAGTCAGCTAGAAGCTGGTTTAATTATTAAAGTGCTGTGTTTGGTACTTAAAGTATGTTCTTGGCACATCCGAATCAGTGTATCTTATCCCTAGAGACGCGGTACCATAACCCTTATATTCCTACACTCACTACCAGTGTAGCCAAAATATATGAGGCTCTTAACAGGCCTTAGAGGCAGTGTCTGCCTGATGCTGGTTATATCAGCATGTTCACTGTGTATCCGTTTAGTGCTACTGTGCTTTTTGTGCATCATGTTTGTCACTAGGGTCCAGTATGTAAATAATGTAGTGACAGCAAATAAAGTATGATGCAAGTAAGTGCATGTATCAGTATGCAGGTAGCAGTTCATCAGCTAGTTCAATCAAGCACAGTAATTTAGCAGTAATTAATCAGTAATTAAGTTGTACGGATACCTGGTTTAGTGCGGGTTGTCACATTCTCCCCCCGTTAAATAAATTTCGTCCCGAAATTTAAGTTCTGCTTGTAGATGCAGAGTTCTTAGGAAATAGGTGGGGGTATTTCTCTTTCATCCGGTCCTCACGTTCCCAGGTAAATTCAGGACCATGTCTGGCATTCCAACGTACTTTGACGAGTTTGACACTGCTCCGGCGGGTCTTGTTAACTCTCCAATCCGTGACCTCAACAGGTTCTTCAACGAAGTGGAGCGTGTCGTCAATATGAATCTCGTCGATAGGAATGGCAACGTCAACTTGAGTTGGACTTTTCTTTAGATTGGATACATGAAATGTATCGTGAACACCATTTAGTTCAGCAGGTAGGTCCAACTTGTATGCTACTGTCCCAATTCTTTCCAGAATTCTGAAAGGACCAATGTAGCGCGGATTTAACTTCCCACGCTTTCCAAAGCGTGCTACCCCTTTCCAGGGTGAAACCTTTAACAACACCATTTCTCCGACTTGGAAGTCCACATGCTTCCGGTTTGGATCCGCGTAGGCCTTTTGTCTGTGGCGAGCGGCTTCGATGCGTTTAAGAATTTGCGCGATCTTGTCTGTCGTCTCTTGGACGATCTCGGGACCAGCAAGCTGCCTATCACCTGCGTCAGACCAACATAGTGGTGATCGGCACTTGCGTCCGTATAGGGCCTCAAATGGCGCGACACCAATACTGGTGTGGTAGCTGTTGTTGTATGAAAATTCGACCAAAGGTAAGTGTTTATCCCAGCTACCGCCTAAATCCATAACACATGCCCTCAGCATGTCTTCCAAAGTTTGTATCGTTCGCTCGCTCTGGCCGTCAGTTTGCGGATGGAACGCAGTGCTCAGATTCAATTGTGAGCCGAAAGATTCTTGGAAAGATTGCCATATTCTTGACACAAATCTTCCGTCTCTATCAGAGATGATCGAGAGTGGTACTCCATGACGTGCTACGATCTCTCTCATGTAAATTTCCGCAAGTTTGCTAGTACTGTCTTTCTCCTTGATTGGCAGAAAGTGTGCGGACTTTGTTAGGCGGTCAACAATCACCCAAATCATATCATGGCCTCTTGGCGTTCTTGGCAGTTTTGTAACAAAATCCATTGAGATTTGTTCCCATTTCCACTTGGGAATCTCAGGTTGTTGCAGAAGTCCCGAGGGCTTCTGGTATTCTGCCTTGACCTTAGCGCACGTTAAACATTTGCTCACGTAAACAGCAACGTCGCCTTTCATCCTAGGCCACCAATAGTAATTTTTGAGATCTTGGTACATCTTATCCGATCCAGGGTGGATAGAGTACCGTGACTTGTGTGCTTCGTCGAAAATAACTTCCCTTAATCCACCAAACAGAGGAACCCAAATCCTTTTCTCAAAACATAACGTCCCTTCCTCGTTTGGTACCAAAAGCTTCTCCATTCCACGGAGATATTCTTCCTCAAGGTTTCCCTCCTTGAGAGCTTCCTTTTGTGCAGCACGAATGCGCAAGGAAAGGTCGGTTCGTATAATCATTTCCAAAGCTCTAACCCTTATGGGCTTGATTCTTTCCTTACGACTTAGGGCATCGGCGACTACATTCGCCTTCCATGGATGATATTTTATCTCGCAGTCGTAGTCGTTCAACAATTCAACCCATCGTCTTTGCCTCATATTTAACTCCTTCTGGTTAAATATATGTTGTAGGCTTTTGTGGTCTGTGAAGATTGTGCACTTCGTACCATACAGGTAGTGTCTCCAGATCTTTAGTGCAAAAACCACTGCGCCAAGCTCTAAATCGTGTGTGGTATAGTTCTTTTCGTGCACTTTCAGTTGGCGTGATGCGTAAGCAATGACCTTTTGGCGTTGCATCAACACACAACCCAATCCTTGACGCGATGCGTCGCAGTATACCACAAAGTCATCAGTACCTTCTGGTAGAGCTAAGATTGGCGCGTTACAAAGTTTATCCTTCAATATCTGAAACGCTTCATCCTGTTTGATTCCCCAATCAAACGTCTTGTCCTTCTGCGTGAGGAGCGTCAAAGGTTGAGCGATTTTCGAGAAATCCTCGATGAACCTTCGATAGTAGCCAGCCAAACCCAAGAATTGTCGAATCTCGGTTGGCGTTGTAGGCGTTTATCAATTCTTGATTGCCTCGATCTTTGTGGGATCAACATGAATTCCATCCCCATTAACCACATGTCCAAGAAACTGGACTTCGCGTAGCCAAAACTCGCACTTGGAGAATTTGGCGTACAGCTGTTCCTTCTTTAGCAGCTCCAGTATGGTTCTAAGATGTTGTTCGTGTTCAGCCTTCGTCTTTGAGTAAATCAGGATGTCGTCGATGAATACAATCACGAACTTGTCCAGGTATGGCTTGCAAACCCTATTCATTAGATCCATGAATACCGCAGGTGCGTTTGTCAAGCCAAATGGCATAACGAGGAACTCGTAGTGTCCATAACGAGTTCGGAAGGCTGTTTTCGGGATACTTTCCTCCTGTATCCTTAATTGATGGTATCCAGATCGAAGATCGATCTTAGAGTAACAGCCTGAGCCTTGAAGTTGGTCGAACAGATCGTCGATTCTTGGCAGAGGATACCTGTTCTTGATCGTCAGCTTGTTCAATTCTCTGTAGTCAATACACATGCGGAAACTTCCGTCCTTCTTCTTGACAAACAAGACCGGAGCTCCCCAAGGCGAGAAGCTTGGTCGGATAAAACCCTTGTCTAACAACTCTTGAAGTTGTGTCGACAATTCCTGCATTTCAGACGGCGCAAGTCTGTAAGGCGCCTTAGCTACAGGCGCTGCGCCTGGAACTAAGTCAATGTGAAACTCCACTTGCCTCTGAGGTGGTAGTCCAGGTAAGTCTTCTGGGAAGACTTCTGGATACTCCCTTACGATAGGGATGTCCTCGATTGTTGGCTCAGCAGCCTTCTTGTCCACGATGTGTGCCAGAAAAGCAACACATCCTTTCTGTAAACACTTCCTTGCCTTCAAGCAGCTGATAAATCTTAGCGGCGTGTCACGCTTCTCTCCGTGAACCACAATTGTCTCACCATCATCAGTTGGGATACGAACGACCTTCTCATGACATACTATCTCAGCCTTGTTTCCAGATAACCAATCCATTCCTACCACCACGTCGAAGCTTCCCAATTGGACTGGTAGTAGATCCAACGTAAACTCGCGTTCTCCCAATTCTATCACACAACCTCTGATTACTTCGTCGGCTCCAACTAACTTTCCATTAGCTAATTCGATCGAGTAAGGAATGTCTAACTTATTAGCAGCTAACCCAAGCATATTCTTAAATTCTAACGATACGAAGCTATAATCGGCACCAGTATCAAATAAAACGGATGCATAGCGTTGATTGATAGGGAACGTACCCGTAACAACATTTGGATCTTGGCGTGCTTCCCTGGCTTCTAGTTGGAACACTCTACCACGGGCCTGATTCAACGTGGGGCAGTTCTTCTTAAAATGCCCGATTTCCCCGCAGTTATAACATCCGAGTCTCTGCCCGTTTCCATCCCCATTTCCAGCTGGGGTGTTGATCTGGTTGGCATTGCCAGCCTGGTTTGCATTGTGGCCTCGGTTTCTGTTTCCTCCCAAGTTTCCTGGTAGGCGGTTTCCATTTCCACCACGGTTATCATTCCTATTTCCATATCCTCCCTGGCCTCCGCGGCCGGCAGGGACCCAACAAGTATCCTTAGAGTGACCACGTTTCCCACACGCTTCACATACTTTTAGCCCACATTGACCAGAATGGTGACGCTGGCAGGCATTACACCTGGGATGGGTGCCCATATATCCCCTTCCTTTCCTTCCACTGCCAGTCGTACCCTGAGCTGGCGTGTTTGGTGCTCCTCTCTTACCATCACCGCTAACACTTTGTTTGAAGTTTGAAAACTTTCTTTTGTTACTTCCTGACGACTCAACATGAGTCTCTTTCTCCTTTGCCTTTACATCACCAAACCTGTTTAGACGAATCGCCTCCTCGGTGAGAGCCACGCTCAAATCGATGGCTTCAGTGATAGTCGCTGGTTTGGAGGAGGTTACCATGCTTATTATTTGGGGAGCCAAACCCCAAATGAAGCGCTCGATTCGCTTGTATTCTGGCGTAACCATGTAAGGAACCACTTGAGATAGGTCATGAAACCTCTGAACGTACTCTGCTACTTTCGGACCGTCCATTTTTAGGTGCCAAAATTCAGTCTCCAACCTTTGAATTTCTGCGCGTGAACAGTACTTTTTGCGCATTAGTTCTTTCAATTCGGCCCAAGTCAGGGCGTAGGCGGCAGTTTCGCCTAGTGTTTGGACTTGTAAGTTCCACCAAGATAGGGCTCCGTCTAAAAACAGCCCTGAAATGTATGTGACTTGCTGATCCTCTGCACACTTGCTCATGCGTAAGACGGAATCGGTTTTCTCAGCCCAGCGGGTAAAGGCAACTGCACCTCCTGTGCCATCGAAGTTAACTGGTTTGCAGTCTAAGAACTGCTTGTAGGTGCATCCTGCACGTATGTTAAAACATGTGTTTGGCCTTAGCATCACCGCTAAAATCTCCAACTAGTTCATGGTAGGTTCGAATGGCGTGGTATTACCGTGAGGTGGATTGTTATTGCCTTGGTTAACACTTCCGCTTGCTCCTGGCTGAGATGCTGCGTACTGTGCTATGGCAGCGGCAATGATTTGTTGCAGTTCTGCCTCGTTTGTTGGCATGTTTGGTTCGCGTCTTGGCGGCATCTTCTAAAAGATGGTTTAAGTTGGTTAGGCCATAGTAAGGCTCCGTTGTTATAGTACGTAAATCAGTTCGTAATATAGTGTACGTATATAACGGTAGTAATAGTATAATCACATAACATCTCATGTTATCACACATCACAATTATCAATCACACAACATCCCATGTCATAAAATATAAACAAGTAATCAAGCGAATCCAAATATGGTGAGAAAACTGCGATTGCCATATAAATGAGACCACATCGTAAGTGTATACATACAATCATCAATCACTAGGGGCTACATCACCCTTGTCAAAAGCTACATCAGTATCAATACAATATCAAGTACATAACAAAAGTCAAGTCATAACGTAGTCTCCTCAAAATGCTGTGCAGTCAAAAAGCAATCGCCGCCTTATCACCTCGCCTACCCAGGTGGCACCGATGAGCTCTAAGCAGATGGTGGTGGAGGAGGAAAATGGGTATAAAACAAACGGCGCAACTGTAACCAGTCCGCCTCCATCGCCTGCTGTGTGCGAATAATGGAAGCAATCTGCTGCTCCAAAGTAGTAAGACGAGCAGCATAGTCAGGGGGTAATGGTCGAAACGGCTGTAACGGAGAGGGTACCCGGCCATGGCACTGACATGGCTGCAGATGGGATCTCTCCAACTCCTGTAGTCGCTGCTCATGCGACTCATGCTGGTATACAAATGACATCAATACATCCTCAATGGTGTGTCCTACGTAGGACCTGTGGTATGGATCAGTGGGTGGCATAGGGGAAAACGGTGCCCACAGCAGTGGCTCACGTGTGGGGTCAAAGGGTGCCACACCAAAAGGAGCTGTAGTGGGTGGAACAAAAGGAATTTGAGGCATGAAAGGCATGGGCATCGGTACATGCCCATCAGGGTGTGCTGAAGAGCCCTCTCCAGGCCCTGCTGGAGGTATAAACATAGGAACCTGAAACGAAAAGTCAGTATGTGGTGCAACAGGAATCTGTGGAGGGAATGGGGGAACGTCCTCGTCTGCCGGTATCCAGCCATGCTGCGCAGACTCATCCGGTGGATCCATACGTGCCGCGAACAGTGCATGTCCGGGCTCTAGGGGAACGGGATCAAATAAGGGAGCAACAACAGGGTGAACGGGTGCCAAGTGCTCGAAAGGGGGGTCAACTGGTACATCAACAATGGGTAAAGGACCAATGGGATCAACAGGAACATCTATGTGGTGATCATCAGCAATGGGCTCAAAAGGTACATCAGCATGCACAGGGTCATGCTCTGGTAAAGGGTCAAGGGCAGCTGCCTGCTCAGGTGCAATGGCAGGCTCAAGATCATCAAACGCCATGTCAAAATTAACATCGGGATCAATCGGATCAAAAGGGTCAATAGGATCTGCTGGATCCTCCATCAACTCGTCCAGCGGGACAAACTCTAAATCACGGTCAGGATCAAATCCTGGTGGGAACATAGGATCTGAATCCCCCTCGTCGTCATGGTCAAAAACAAGTCCAGGTATGGAAGTAACAGAAAAAGCCTGGTCAGAATCGAACCCATGGGAGAAGTGCTGCGCACTATGAGCATGTGTGGGTACAGAAGCCACAGACTCAAAGGAGTCCGCGACTGGGGAATGTGCAGGTGACTCCGCAGCCGGAGCATCTGCGATCAGTAAGGGAGCAACAGCAGGTAGGGCCTCGCCCTGAGCATCCTCCAAAGGCTCCTCCTCAAACATATCGACGTCGTCCTCCTCGTCGTCGATGGGTAAAACAGGGTATGATGCAAGGGGTACTGGAGCAGGGATCACAACGAGTGGTAGATCCCCGGCTGGAAGATCAACTGGGAGCTCATCAACGCCGTCGGGTAAGGCGAATGGCTGAAAGTCATCATCATCCGTGCTGGTGAAGTCTGACGTATAAACCTCGTGCTCCGATGACTCAATGTCGTCTGAAACGATAGGCCTCGGGCCTGTGGTGCCTGAACCACCAGTGTCTGCAGAATCCATGTGTCTGTAACATATACACAAATATGCACAAGTAGTCAATCATAAATCAAGTAATCACATAAGTCATCAAGTAAGGCATCACATAATCCTCCTAGTCTTACTAGCCAATTTCATCCAGTCTACAAGACTTGCTCTATCCTTCACTTAAACCAAACCTCGATCCTCCAGATCGATCCTATAACAAACCAACGTGCTCGACTACCTTAATCACCTCGATCCTCCAGATCGTTCCTCAGCCCTCCAAGCTGAGCCTATAAATAAATAAAATGTGCTCAACATTTGTTTGTAAAAAGTGTGGATCTGGACTTAAGTGGTATGCAGAAAAATGTTTTCGTGAGAGCCCTAGTGATCATGGTCTAGACTCGAGAAAGAATCCTAGTTCGCTATGATCAGAGCTCTGATACCAAGCTGTCAAACCCTGGCTTTGCGGAAGCGTGGTTAATTTTGGTGTAACTTCTTAATACCATAGCTTAATCATAACAAGCTACATGAATTTAAAAACCATGCAAGTCATCCATTAAGTTTTGAAAATCAAAATACAGTACCATTGTTTTTAACCAACAGCCATAACCTTGTTCAACAACATTACAACTTTATAACATAACATAAACGTGGTTTAAGGACTGTGTCTTGTCCAGGAAAGAGACACATCCCCTAAACCCTGATGACTCCATGACAAGTGCAGCGGAAAACGTTCCATACCGTGCCAGATCCGTTTAATTTCCTGAAATACATGTGAGTTGAAAAATCAACAATAATGTTGAGCGAGTTCATGTGCAAGTGAGTAAGTAAAACACTTGTAAGTATAAAAGTTTCCTGGTATGTAGCAGTGTAAGAGGACTTGTGATCACCAATGGTTTGCAAGGCCATTAGCATGTCGTGAAATGCAAGTAGGTAGACACAACCCTAGCCGATTTTGCGTTGGGTACCAAGTCACTCCAGGTCCGTTCTGTTAGTCCTCCGAGAGGCCTGTTCTGTTGGGCCGGGAGCTGGGCTCGCTACACCCAGATAGATCTACCGCTCGAGTCCCTCGGTGTTCTAACTACCCATTCACATGATCTAAACCTCCTTACGTTATTCATACCGTGTATAAAGTACTTGTAAACAAAGTAACATGTATTTCACCCCCGCAGTTAAGAAAACTGAAAACAGTTAGAGAAAAGGGGGACATGAACTCACAGTGAATGCGCGTCTCTACCAAGTGTCTCCAATACAGTAAGCTGTGCAACGACCTACAAGTGCTAATTCTATTAGACGGACGGCCGTGCCTTAGCTTTACAGTTTATGTCTTTGGGAAATAGTTAGACAACTATTTCGTGTTTATGTTCCGTATACACTTGGTAGTTATTCTTCTTCCCAAGGATGGGGGATTCAATACATGTGCTTACAAATTTCATCATTAAGTCTCACTTAATCTTTATATATTTCCAACTCCAAAGTATAAGTATTTATCCAAAATACGTTGTTAAAGTACGCGTTCATAAATATTTCCGTAATTGTGTAAGTTACGTTTTAACATACGAGTGGTAATATGATTACCGGTGTAACTTATATATTTATGGTGAATGCGTTTGTATTATTTTGGAGTCATTAACGCTTGTAAATATTATCTTCACTCTAAAATAATATTTATGTATTTCACAAAATAATCATAAACAGTGTTGTGACAAATATATTTATCACGTTAATCTTTGTGAAAATCCCACCTCCGAATATTTAGTAAAATATAGTTCTGGCGAAATTTATGTTTCGAAAATATGTCAAAAATAGTTCTAACACTTGTTGTGTAAATAATTCTAAGTGTTAGGTTTTTGGAAAATTTCGCCAGAGTTTCCTCTGTAACTGGAGGTGGCCACGCTTTCAAGCGTATCATTTTCTTTTAACAAATCAATTCAACCACTTCTTTATTCAACCAAACAATTTCCGACACATCAAACTAGTCGACAAGTATGTAAATTTGCATAATCGCATGAACTTGTAGTTTTTCCCGCATCTATAGTGTAAATCTCCTTTATATATGTAGGTCTTTATATAAAGTAACTTCAATCTTGTAAAAACCTTGTATTTAGAGAAATCCGACTTCACAACTTCTAGTAACAAGTGACAAATTTACTTCTTTGTCGGATCTCTTCGTTTCACAAGTGTTTACACACTTGTGGTTTATAAAACCATATTTATTAGTGTAAGATCCTTTAAAATACATGGTTTCTTAAATGTGTGGTTCTTTGAAGATACCACTTGCGGATACGTAGATCCGCTAGTTTTAAACACCATTTTACCGGTTAAACCACTTTTACACAAGTACAATATTTTCACACAAGTTCATGTATCTTGTGTGGTAGAGTTTCGCCTTTAACCCTTGTATTTAGTCAAAAACGAGCTTATGTGAAGATACATGATCTTACAAAGTCGGGTTAAACGGAGATCCGAGCTACCACATCATAGATCGGGTCTCAATAATCACATATTTCAAGTCCTACGACTTTTACACAAGTTATATGTTATTATCCACCATTTTTGTGATTTTACTAGACTTTAATGCATCAAAACTTATGTTTTTGATATTTAACCGACAATATTCCTTTTACCCACTTTAGATAAGTTCAAACAAGAGTTTTAAACATTATACCTCTAGCTCGGGGCTAGGGAAGAATCGTGATGAAAAACGCGTGGATAAAAGCTAACGGAAGTGGTCCTTCGCGCTCCGAGTGCACCAAAGCTCCTAATACGCGACCTTTGACGTGTGTATGATCTTGGAATGATGAAGACAAAAACAGAAAATGGGAGTGTGAAAGAGGGGTGTTCGGCCGAGAGTTTAGGGAGCAAGAGAGAGTGAGTGGAAGTTGGGTTATGTGATGAAGATTATGTTAAGTAAACTCCACATACTTATAGGCAAAACTAGTCATGTTTGTCCAATGGAAATTGTGTCACAAAGATACTAAACACACATAATAAAAAAATAATTAACTAGTCCTTGCTTGTTCCCCCTTGGTTGGGGCCGGTTACGAGAACAAGGGGGGGGGGGGGGGTTCGATCCAAACTTAGATAGTTAGGATATAGTTTAGGTTAAAAAGGTTAGTTAAGTATTTAACCTCGTTAGTAGTATATAGCGTGTTATGACGGGTGTTAGGGTAATCAGGGACCCTAACTAGTTCAGAAAATTATAAATAGTGAAAATATTAATATTTTCGTGTTCCGGGTAAAGTCCGGTTGTTCGGTTGGATAGTAATCCGTTAAAGTCTTTTGTAATGCTTTAAAGTGTCGTTATTAACATTTTTAGTGACACAATTTGTTTCCAACACTTTAGAAAGTGTCTAGTGTTGTTTTCTCATTTTCTGGCACTTTACTAGTCAGCTAGAAGCTGGTTTAATTATTAAAGTGCTGTGTTTGGTACTTAAAGTACGTTCTTGGCACATCCGAATCAGTGTATCTTATCCCTAGAGACGCGGTACCATAACCCTTATATTCCTACACTCACTACCAGTGTAGCCAAAATATATGAGGCTCTTAACAGGCCTTAGAGGCAGTGTCTGCCTGATGCTGGTTATATCAGCATGTTCACTGTGTATCCGTTTAGTGCTACTGTGCTTTTTGTGCATCATGTTTGTCACTAGGGTCCAGTATGTAAATAATGTAGTGACAGCAAATAAAGTATGATGCAAGTAAGTGCATGTATCAGTATGCAGGTAGCAGTTCATCAGCTAGTTCAATCAAGCACAGTAATTTAGCAGTAATTAATCAGTAATTAAGTTGTACGGATACCTGGTTTAGTGCGGGTTGTCACAAAATTATTAGGATTTCTTATTAAATCCAAATATTTACCGGGTTAACTTTACTGTTAACGGTACTTTACCCGTCTTTTGGTATTAACGGAGTATGATTACCAAACCCGTTTTAGGGGTGTTACATGCTCTCACATGAATAGGGTCGGCTGTTTGAAATCAGTGTACATGCTATGAAAGTTATAAGTAATTGTAGCGTATGATGAAAATTCAGCAATTGTAAAGTGTTCATATTTTGCTATCAATCAAGCAACATGCTTTCATCTTTTACCAACTGGCAACCTATTTTTTCATTTTTAACCATTCATATAAAATGCCATTTAGAGCTGCAAACGAACCGAACAAACATATATTTGTTCACGAACTGTTCATGAACACTTGCCTAACGGGATATTTTGTTCACGTTCGTTCGTTAAGGAAATGAACTTGTTCGTGTTTGTATGTTAATTTTAGGTACCGAACGCAAACGAACGTTCATGAACACAAACAAACACAAACTAATGTTCATGAACGCAAACAAGCGTTCATGAACACCATTGATGCTTATTAAATATTTTATTTGTCGGAACTGTGAAGTAGTTAAATAAAACATAAAAATTAAAAACACCAATGAACTATTGACACAAATGAACATAAACGAACACGTTCCCGATTGTTCACGAACATATATGAACAAACGCGACATGTGTTCATGTTCGTTCATTTAACTAAACGAACGAAATTTCTTGTTCGTGTTTGTTCATTTCCCGTCGGACGGTTCACGAACTGTTTACTAAAAGTTCAGTTCGTTTGCAGAATTGCAGCCCTATTGCTATTTGTTTTCACCAATAAAGTATGCTACTACTTTTAATAACTTTCAAATTATGTTGCAATTTATTATTAGAACATGTACAATATCTTGCCAGTTCAGTTAACTCTACATAAGTACCATGGTTTAAAAAAACGGCCGAGGCGGTCATACTGAGGCGCGCCTCAGTTCAAAACGGAGGAAAAACGCATATGAGGCGGCGCCTCAGGTGCAGAAATTATACGGACGCCTCAGCTGACTGAGGCGTAAGTTTCAGATCCGAGGCGGTACGAATATGGCGAGGCGTACGTACATTTTTTAGGGAGGGAGGAAGACAACGGTGCTGTACTGCTGTACTGCTACGTGGTTGGCCGGAAAAGACGATAGCCGTCGAGGTGGGTGGTTGGCCGGCAATAGAGAGATGAAGACAACGGTGCTGTACTGCTGCGTGATGGTTGCGTTGTTTTGCTGTTGTTTGTAGGGAGGGAGGGAGGAAGAGTTGAAATAGGAAAAGATATTTGTGATGGTTGGACTGGTGGTATTGTCAGATAAGCACATGGTTTTTTTTTTTATGGTTGGACTGTTGGTATTGTCTCATTATAAGCACATGGTTTTTTTTTCTTTATAAATGATAGTACTAGCAATCCAGTATTTTTAATTGTAAACCTTTTGCAGGACTTTTTTTTTCTAACCATACAACACTTTATAAGTTCAAGAACTTACAATTTACAACATAAAAGATTTATTATGTGACGTAATCCGGGTCTTAAATCCGGTCGAACTGGTCGGACCGGTTCGACCTTTGACCACGTAAGACGACCGGGTCGACCTCCGGTCCGGTCCTGAAAATATTGCATAAAACAAACCATAATAAGTATCCTTGTTATTTCACACAATTCCTTTTTATTGGTCAAGATACTTGCTTTTAATTGATCGTGTTATGCTTTTTTATGTTAAGTATTTGATGAAACTTGAATCTTTTTTTATGTTTTTAACTGATGATTTGATGAGAAAAGTCATTTTTTGATGTTAAGTATTTATTATTTTATGATATATATAATTTTAATATTTATTTATTAATACCGCCTCGGACTTACGCCTCGTTCCGCCTCAATACTTACGCCTCGCGCCTCGAAGGGAAAACGCCTCGATACTCGTTTCCGTTTTTTTAAACCTTGATAAGTACACATATATTTAGTTTTGAAATTTGGATTGTGCTTAATGTGCTATACTATTGACAGCCAGTCTTCGACAATTCTTGAACCGACTTTTCAAATGGATCAGCTGCATGACCCTGCAGATTTTTTGCAGCCTGTGAGAAGTTCGAAAGTACACTACTCTTCTCTAATCTTTGTGATTCAATGTTAATTGATGTTAGACAGTGTGACACTGTTACACCACTAATCTATACCGTTTTAAAATTAATTTCCAGACACCTGTAAAGAATTGAAGAAACAGAGAGGCGAAGACCCAAATGAGCCCCAAATTCCCACTACTGCTAGGCAACGTTGACCTGAAATACCACGGTACTATTGCAAATTTGCAATACCGAGTTTACTTTTTTATTTTACTGAATTGTGTTCTTTTTACATTTTAATGGTGTAAAGTTAATTTCATACTTCAGGAGAAGAACGAGTTATCAGCATCATGTCTACTCCAGTCAGCCTGAAAATGATGCGCTATCTTCTCAAGAAGCACTGCAAGATACTGTTGAAAGTCAACCTACACACGATCCTCAACATGAAGCAGTCACACCCAACAGTCAACCCAAGGAAAAAGAAGTAGCCGGTGAGCTTATGCCTTTGAAGTTTAATTAGGGCTGTAATCGAGCCGGATCGAGTCGAGCCAGGTTAACCTCCAGCTTGAACTTAAACGAGCCAGCTCGGCTCGGCTTGTTTATTTTATCGAGCTGAAAAGTCAAGCTCGGCTCGTAAAATGTTCGAGCCAGCTCGAGCCTAATCGAGCTTGTTTGTTAACTTTTTAACAAATATTTCTAACATACAAAAATAGAAATTACAAACAATCTATTACTTTTGCTAAAGGCAGATAACTTTCTACTGGTTGGGTCAGTTACAACTTACAATTGCTTTTGAATCAATTTGGAGCAGTAGAGTGGTGATATGATTTACAAACAATCTATTACTTTTGCTACAAATTTGATATATACTTGTGCGATAAGAAAAGAATTTGAGAAAAGAACATAATTGTGCGATGAATTTAGAAATATAACTTATGATCTTTTATGGATCTGAGGTTTTTGTGCTTTTAGCTAATGTATGATTATTTTGCAACTAAATATCTAACAATTTGTGCAATATTTATATTACTTCACCAATGTAAAGCCTTACATTATTTGTTTGTCATTTTCTCTGATATATCCGGTTTATTTTTGTGCAGAGCGGTCTGGGTCTGCTGCAAGTTTTTTGGAATTTTGCTAGGCATTGTTGTGTGCTCTGTGGTCGCTGCAAAGGTCTGGATCTGTTGTCAGATCGTCCGGAGTTGCTGAATGGTTATCAGGGTGGGTTGGGTGAGGTCCGGCGTTATGATGTGGACTTTCGGGATTGTGGTTTGGGCTGGGGCTATAATCAGCTGCAGAAAGCGTGCTGTTGGGTGGAGCTGTGTAAGAGGTATGTTATTATGCCTGGGTTCATGATCACTATTAACGCCCAGGTGATTTATAAAGAGATGATGATCGTGACCCGAATGATCGTACTAGCCAAGGATGTATGTATGTGCTTAAGTTCTGGCTGCCCAGTGTTAAGTTGAATGCCCTCTGTTGGGTTTGTTGGTCTGTCTCTGGCCCAGTGTCTCGCATCCGTGTTTGGCCTCTGGGTTCTGCATCTAAGTTTGGCGTCTCAAAGTCTGGCTTACCTGAGTTTGCATTCCGGGTTTGTTATTTCTTGATTTGTTGCTTAGCTACTGGAGCTTTCGAGTTAGGCGTCTGGGTGTATAGTTACCGGGTTTGGGCTCATCTAGATTGCTATCATCAGCTGAAGGCTCTCAATGTCCTGATGTGTTTGGGCCCTGGATTTGTGACTCTGTTGCAGACCCAAGGTTGGGTCCGAAAAACCCAAGTTGGTTCTCAGCTGCTGTTTAATCTAAAGATGTTTTGAGGAGCGTATTAGTTGATTTTTTTCTGATATGTTTCTCTGTGTGAATTAGGCCAATTTTTAGATTTATGTATCTGATTATTACACAAATTGTAAATATTTAGGACAATGCGACTTAAGGAGGGGATGGAGACGAGTCGTCAGCTTTCCAACATTCATCTCGTATGGCCTTTTCTCTAGCACACATATATACATTAATATAGTTTCTCATTATGTGACATGCTCTGCCAGGTTATGGAGACACCGTGTTGCAATTTGTGAAATATGTACCAGAGCTGATCACAACCTTGAGATGATCATCTAAATGGGTTGATTTTGGTTATATTTTTATCTATAGCGCTTTAAACGGGTAAACTAGAAAATAGTTTAAAAGGAAATGCATAAGAGCACATGAAGGGGTAGCTAAAAAGAAAACCGGAGTCTATAACGATAAGTAATTACATTAGTTGAATTGTTGTAGTTTTCTATATGTAGAGGTGGAGTTTTGACCTATTTTCTTTTGAATGGGTTTTTTGGTTATGTTATATTTCTAAGAAGTTAAGTGAGTAAAATTAGAAAGATATCTAACAATGTAATAGGCCAAAAGTTTCCCAACGTGTTAAAAGATTTTAGATTTTTACTGAATTTGTATAATTTATTTTCACTATATTAGTCAAAGCTTTGGACAGAAAGTGTTTAGGGTCAGCCAGGTATCTGCTATAACCATTATCTGACCTACCCACCTGGCCCATTTCTTTCCTTCAATTGTTTTATTTTAGAAGCTAAACTTGCTTTCTGTCTGCATTGTGTTTTAGGTTTAATGAAGATCTTGGATTTGAAAAGAAAATGCTTCAACAATATGATGATCCTGTTATGAATGAGATGAATACTTCAACTTGATTTAAATGTTAAGATGACAATTTTTTTTAATTTTCTCTTGACCATATACTTTTTTTCCATGGTGTAGCTCTTGATGAGTCGAACGGGGTCTTCGATGGCGCTCACGTGAAAACAAATAGCTTTTAAGTTATAATAATTCAAACCAAGTTCATGCTTTGTCTTTTTGCTCGATCATGTAAAGTGAACAGGGCGTAGCCACTTGGTTTATAAATGAGCCGTGTTTGTAATTGCAATCCGTTGTCTAAACTTAAAGTGAACCAGGCCCACCAATCGCCGCACACCGCTGATTCTCCGCTGCTGAAGAAGGCCGCAGCCGACCCTCACGTTCTGCTACACAGCCACCATCGTCGTCGCATGCCACATCTGAAACTACATCCCCGTACATAGCCCTAAACTCACCAACCTAACTGATATGTTTCCCGCCGCATCGCGCGGGTAAACGACTAGTATATATATATATAGGGGAGGGTTATCTTGAGAACGAGGATTTTTGGGAGAACACTAAGAACAATTTTCATCCATTGATCATCCTAAATTAAGGGCTAAGATTAGAGGGGTTTAAATGAGGAGGAAACCTAAACTAAAAAGACTAAAGGGGCATTATTGTCAAAATCAAAACATAAACCCCTCAAAATCTTTCAACAAAAAACAACGATGAAAAAACCTTCAATTTGAAAATCACAAACCCTTCAATCGATTTGTGAGAATGAATCAAAAACCCTTCGATCGATCGATCTCTCACCTTGTTTCGTCTCCTTCTTCATCATTCCCAACAACATGATTATGTCCATTCACAACTTTGTAAGTTCTTATCCGATTTTTTACTTTTCAACGACAATTTTTCTATTTCGATTTCGTTTTCATTTGTTTTTTGGTTTTGCCATCATATTGTTTTTCTGCGTGTTGATTTTGGTATTATAGCTCTGATTATGGTAAGGTGACTTGAACGTTAGGTGAAGGTTATTTAGATTGTTAGGTTATGGATCTAAATAGATCTAGTGTTTACTTTTGTAGTTGTGGCTATTTGATTTGATAAAGTGTGTGTATACAACAGTTTATATGAGTTGAGGTTCACTTGAGTTTGGTATTTACTTCAGAACACGAAAGCTAGTTAGAACTAGTGTGATTGTATTAATTTTAATGGTAAACTGTAATAATTTGATGACTAAAATCTAAAGCTCAAACATTGAAGCTGTGTATTTGGAATTTCAATTTTTGAGTATTTTTGTATTATAGTTAGAGTAGTGGACTCTTTAGACAAGGAAGTAGATATCACGAGTTATTAGTGTATATGATGTTTGAAATGTTGCTATAGTTAGATAGATGTGTATGGCAAATATTGATAATTGTGCTTTTATTAAACGTTTGTTCGATATTTAATTGAAATAGTTAGCTTGCTGCAACGTAAGCTTGCTTCAATAGTTGTCTGTGGAGGAAACCATGTTCTCCCTGTTCCCGCATTCACAATAATAAGTGGTGCATGATGGGAACAATTTGGCTATACAATAAGCTGGTGTTTGACTCTATATTGTTCATTGTTATGGATTTGGTCTTATTTGGTCCACGAGTCAAGCCTAGCAACTGTTATAACCTCTGATAAAATAGTTGCAGATTTTCAAGGGAAGTAATGTTGACACTATACACCCATTCATTGACCATACAGTAGAATGGTTGTCTTAGCATGCAGAATTCCACCACAAGGACATACCCATGTGTTAGTAGTTGATGCTATGTATATATGTTGGAATAGAAGTTTTGTTAAAGCTTGCTTAGGTACAATTTCTTTGTCTTATTTTCTTTACTTATTTTTGTTCCTGCCAGTTAATAGTCATTTGCTCTTAATTTTGTTCAAAACCATTCTCTCTCGACATTCTAAGATTGACTTGTCATTAGAAGTTCTTCATAAATTATGAGTCTAACCAGTTATTGTTTTATTAAGGTTGGTATTAGAGTGGTATTGACATGATACATTTTAAAGAATGATATTTGATGTTTGTTTTATACATGTGTAAAACAGAAACACTTACACATGTGTAAAACTAACACTTACACATGTAAAACAGAAACGTACATATGTGTATGTGTTTAGAACAGAAACTTACACATGTGTAAAATAGAAACTTTGTGAAACAAATTTACACATATTTAACTGAGAGTTTACACATGTGTAAAACAAAAAGTTACATATGCGTAAAACAAATTTACACATGTGTAAGTCAGAATGTTAATTTATTGATAATTCCATGTAAACAAGTGACTTAAATATTGGTTTATGGATGTGAAAATCAGGTTGGGTTTGGTGTTTGCAGGTGATATTCTTTGGTGTATGTCTGTTTGGAGCTTGGGCATGTTGAGGAATGAGGATGATGTTGCTTCTTGGTTGAGATTAAGGTTTTGGGAAGCTCAAGATGGACTCTCTGATGTTATGCTTTAGATGTTTTAATGTTTTGGTCGTGTTTGATTATTTTTTTGAATGGTTTATTTTGTTTGAAACTTGTTTGTACAGATTTATTTTTATGTTTGACTTGGGCCGGTTGTGGCTTTAAGTCTAGAATAGGTTGTTTTTTTTATTTCTAGTTTAGCTCATGGCCGAGGCCTTGTTAGGTTCTAATTGTTAGATCATAGCTAATGGTTTGGGGTTGGTGTATTCCATAGAGTATATCTTGGGAAGCCCAATGCTTGTACATTGTAAATATTTTTGGTTATCAACAAAATTTACCAGGGTACCGCCCCCTTTTACATAAGATACTATCTTGTTTAACTCATAGTTTACACATGTGTAAATGAGCTGCAAATGTGTAAAACTAAAACCATTAATTGATAAGGAACAATTTGCACATGTGTAAATGAGCTGGAATTGTGTAAAACATAAACGATTAAGTGACCACAGAACAATAGTTGAAAATATGTAAAAAAGAACCAAATTAGTGACAGGGAACAATTAACACATATGTAATTTAGTTGAAAATGTGTAAAATGACACTTTACACATGTGTAATTCCAGAAACGAATAATTGACAGGGAACAAACTTACACATGTGTAATACCCCTGAACATATGTAAATCATAAACAAAAAATTCACAGTGAACATGTAAAACACAAAACAAACATTTACACATGTGTAAAAAAACACTTAAACATGTGTATATCACTTGTTGTATTATCTCCACCACCAAAATAGATATAAACGTTTACAAATGTGTAAATCACAACAGTTTTTAATAATAAGCATAGACATGAAGGTTTGCACATTTGTAAGTAGTTTACACATGTGTAAATCATCTTAGTTAATATTACGTTTGTGTGATTAAGAAATATACACATGTGTAAATAAGATGTTTATTCTATATAAAAAACAAAGAAATGTGATAATGAACAGTTTACACATGTGTAATTCAGTTGCACATATGTAAAATAAACACAAATATGTGACAGGAGAACAATTTACAGATATGTAATTCTGCTGCACATATGTAATACATACATTGATATGTAATAGTGAACATATTACACATGTGTAATGAGTTACACATATGTAAAACTAGGACAAATATGTGACAATGAACAATTTACGCATGTGTAATTTAACAAAATATACTTAAAACAAAAAAAGATATATGATAGCGAAATATGAACCATATGTGTTTTTAAATTTATATTTTTGTCTCAAATGTAACCGAATTCATTGTACAAACAACCCATGAAAATAAAGGTTAACCTTATAAGAATACATGATACTCGTACATTTGTAAAACATACACTTACACAGATGTATAATCAACTATTACACATACATAAATATGAATGATGAGAATCCTTGTAGCACCATCAACATTCGCATTCATCCGATGCATCCTTGCAAGCAACCTTTTTCACTTCCGTATCACATACGTACGTATGCATAAACGTCCACATATCTTCCAACATTAAGATAGTCTTTTACAATAGTAGCATATGTTAAAAGTCTTTGAACACACAATTAACAATCATAACTCTCATTCACCGGTGATCCTTTTTCAAGCCCCACCTGTACTCATATCGTTTTCGCCATCGGCTCGAGAGAGTGAACAAATTTACACATGTGTAAGACCTATTACTTAAAAATAAATGAACTTTAGTTAAAATAAAAAACCATATGATGCAACTATTACTTACATAAACACAATTGGTTTAAACGTTACTTTAGCTAATAGGATATTAAATTTATATAATCTTTTAATCACTAGAACTTCATTTAAACCATGCAAATTAGAAGCAAAACAAAAAACTCACTTTGGCATTTTAACAAACAGGTTATGTGCAATGAGAATTGATACAATAATTCCTTTCCATGTTCATATTTTATCCCTAAATTCAACAAACTCAAGACATTTAATGGAAAGATGAAAGAATCAACCAAAAAAGATAAAAATAAAGCCCAGTAATTTCAAGGTTCATGAACAACCTTTTTAAAGATATTCATCATTTCTTCATCTGCTCCTCATCTAATTAATAAACAAGTGTCAATTGTCAAGATTTCAATATGTGTCATAAAAATACATCACATAGCCACCTAAATCAATAAATCTACAATCTTGAACTTGATATTGAATTAATGGTGCGTATGAACCAAAATTGGTTATCACTACAGAACCACCTAATATCAAAATCCATTATCAACCAATTATCACCTAAAATTGAGACAACAAAACAACAATTAGGTCAAATTCAAGAGTCAGAAGACAAATACACAATGCTAATTGCAGAAAACTAGCGAAAATCAAGCGATTAAAACAAAAACTTCAAAACTGAATCGAACGACAAAAATAAGAGATCGATTGATACCTGGCCTAAACGATTCAAGGACTGGTCGATAAAAACCAAAGATCGATCAGCTCCTCCGAAGACCCTGTGCGTTCCATGGTGGTAGATGGCTAAAGAATTGTTGTTGGTGCGTTGTTGGAGATGAAGACATCAGGCAAGGTTATTCCTGGGATGATTCTTAAAGAATTTTACCAATTTACCCTTTTAATTAAAACACAAAGGAAATAAATGAGTGGCTAAGATTTGTTCTCATAGTTCTCATAAAAGATGGGTGTTCTCATTTAAACTCTCCCCTATATATATATATATATGTATATATAATTTGAGGAGAAGGATCCGTTAGGAACCACACTTTATTGCGAGAACCACGAGAAACAATGTGAACACAACCAAAAATACCTAAAAATAGCTAAAAAACACACAAATTTTTTTAATATTTTTTACTTAAAATTCGCTGTATTTCGTTATTAAAAAAATTAAAAAAAAAATTTGGCTACTAAAAGTAGCGATTTTTAAGTACAAAATATTTAAATTTTTTTTTGCGTGTTTTTTAGATTTTTTTAGCTTTTTGAGGGTTTAGTTTTTAGCATTTAGCTTGGGTGGGGGGGGGGTTATGTTTTTCTTAGATTTTTTTAGGTTATTTTGTTGTGTTCACATTGGTTCTCGCGGTTCTCACAATAAAGGTGGTTCTCAAATGAACCTTACCCTATATATATATATATATATATATATATATATATATATATATATATACTAGTGGGAATCCCGCGCGTTGCGGCGGGGGTTAAAAATTTCCGATAGCTTTTTAATCGTTTTTTTTTATGTTACGTTATAAATCATTTATATACAAAGTATCTTATATACAAAACGTTAACATATGTAATCAGAGGGTGTCCCGACTCATCAGATTCAATTATAATCCCCGTACTATGATTCAATTATAATCCCCGTACTATGAACTTTTGTCCCTTGGGCCCTATGCATTTTCCCTTTGAACCCACGTCAAGCACGTACCCCACACAGACCACACCTTTTATTATACTAAAATGAAATTAATTAAAGTAAAATCACCAACACTTTTGTAAGCATGCATATTTGAATCAATAATGACATTTCCATTTAAATTGACTTGACTGTATGTAAGCATATATAATACCAACAACTTGATGCGTATATAAATAGTTCACCTACTTGATATGAACATCTTTAGGGGTGGGGTTAGGGAAATCTCTATATACTTGACAAGGGCAAAGTCAACTGTTTAATTATATTTCTATAGAGGTCAGTTTTTGTCAACTGTTTGAGTAGTGGACAGTGGGCAACGACTCAACAGATGGTTCACCAGTGTCGGGTCGGTTGTGTAATGATGCAGGCATCAATGGATTTGACTTAAGATAAGGGGCGGGAGCTCGTGGTCCTGAGTCCTGACTGGCCAAACATGGGCTACGTGGTTGTACCAGTGTAGAGAGTAATAATTGAAAAAACGTGTTGATAACCTGCGAATCCGTCTGCACTCCTGCTCAATGGCGTATGCCTGAATGTTCAAAAACAAAATAATAAAATATCACTTTTCGAACCAATTTTGAAATCCAAATCAATTATAGGGAAAGCTTGTGCAAAAAACTTTTACGGCAAACCCTACCCGGCCATGTATAATATCATGAAAAAAATAACTAACTTATATATGAACTAATGATTATAAATAATATAAATTAATGAATAATTATATGAACTTTCATTTGTGTGGTTAATAATAAACAAACACAAACTCACCCTTGCCATGGGAAAAATTGGTGACGTATATGTCCAAATAAACTTGCCATCTGCACGTTCTTGTGCCTCCATGAAATCTTGGTCTGACTCGTTCCGTGATTTCGGATGACCCATTCGAAGTCGGCCAAATTTTGATGAGTATATCGGGAAGTCCAACTGAAAATAAGTTGTGCACACATATGCCAGTTAGGCGATGAGCTAAAAACAAATGTTGTTCAAATACAAGCTTAAAGCAAAGTAAATTTGTGTAAGGAACAAGCCAACATTATATAACTGTGCCTCGAGTGTTTCTAAATCATCACTTCCTGTACTTGACCAATACGAGGCCTGTTCAAGATTTTAATTATCGGTTCTCGATGCACTCACAGAAGCAGCAATGCAAAAAAATTGTGGAAATGCTGTGAGAGCTTAGAAAAGAGAAGCATAGGCTCAGTGCTCTATCTCCCCTGAGTTGTGACTCAGTTCCGAGTTGTCATGACTCACTTCGTCTACACGAGTAATGCTAGCAAGATGAGGAAATCTTGTAATGCAGAGCTGCTTGCTAAGTCCATAAGGTAATTAATTAACACATCATTAACTATAAAGAATAACAAATGAATAAAAATATGTGTGATATTAGTGTGTGATAGTCACCAATATTTTGCAAGTATCTAGAAACAGCAGACAAAAAAAATGATGTCAGTTGAGTCATCAACACATGTTATAAGCACAATTTTAGATTCAATAATATGTATACGAACATAATTTAATAGAGATGCTAAAAACCTGAAATCCAGATCACATACCTTCAATTTAATGATGTACTCCTCTTAACAAAGAAAGAACACGATATCCTTTTTAGCTTTTCAAGCAACTGAAATGTCACCAAGGCTGCATTCCTTCCTTCCCTTATATCATCGTACCAAACGGTATATTACCGTATAGTGACTATATGGGAGACAGAGCATCCACAATAATAATATAATAAAACATATATAAAACCCTTTCAGCAACAAAAATATAACACAAATTTAAGCTTGCAATATGTGACAAAATATAAAACAATGGCACACCGTCAATAGATCGGTTAAATAATCACCACTCTTATTATTTCCAATCCTAAAAAATTCATTGCATCTGAAACAAAAAAAACGCACATAGGATTCACTAATATGGTGTTTGTAAACTAACCGTCGGCTCCGAATAGGCCTTCTGAACTATAGAGAGATTAGTTACATTAGAAACAGTTTAGAGCTGAAACCTGTAGCTCCGACAAGAATCCCTCCAATACGGAGCATCACGATAAGAACTGCGTGAAGTACGGATCTTGCGATCGATGGGGCTCTTGCTTCGACTCCTGCCATGCCATCTGAGCTCATTTTCAAATCAAAGTTATCACCAACCAATCAACCACCCCTACAACTGTCTCCTCCACCACCCTGCTCATTTCAACCACACCCTCCATCAGACAAAATCCAATCATACTTCACCCCAACATGGAATAAACAAACTCAGTTACTAAAGATTTAACGGAGTGGTGCCAACACAAACTAAAGGTCAAGTTGAGGGTGCCGGGTGTCAAAGTGTTAGTTGGGGGTGGCAACGGCCAAAGGCCGATAGTTGGGGGTGATAAAATCCAATAACCCTTAAAAATAAGACATTGTAAAAAAAACATGTTAGCTTTTGCTGGATCTGCACATAGATTTTATTTTAAACAAAAAGAACTCCTTTTTTTGCATTGATTAAATCGTTAATCTTTTAAAAAAGTAACAAAAAGGTCTTTTTCTATATGACTAAAAAAAATCGTTAAGTTAAAAAAAAAATCTAATAAGTTTAATCGTTTAAAAACAAGTTCAAGTACTTATGTGTGAAATCAACAAAAGTCCATATGATATTTTTCAGCAATCAATTTCAACCCGTTTGACTCTTTGACCTGAAAAATAGCCTGAATCGACCCATTCACAATATTTGTCAAATTTACCAACTTAAGGAGAATTGAATTTATATAGCACATATATGGAAAAGCAAAACGTGAAGACCAGTCACGTTAACTGGCCCGCCACCACTGTCCCGGTGATGTGGGGGGCGTCCCCCTCGGCTGTTTTGCAGCGACCTCCCGCGTCAGAGACTAACGTTTAGAGGCGAGAGGGCCGGAGCTAACTCAAATGGGTAGAATGGGGTAGGCCCTGAGGATAAAACATACAAATTGATTTATGGTGGGATGCAACCATCCTGTTTGAATGGCTTTGACCGTAGCAATGGCTTCTAGACCTCCGGCTGCACCTAGGCAGTGTCCAATCATAGACTAAAACAAAAACAAGTTTTATCATTAACCGATGTTGTCAATATTAACATTTGAAGAATACAAATGACCGAAAAGATATCTCACCTTGGTTGAATTCATTTTGATCCCATCAGTGCTTTTGAACACCTTCTTTAACAAAAACAAAAACAAAAACACAGATTACAACATAAGCGGTGAAACAACTGAGTAACCGTACCTTTGAAATTGACATTCAAATTTTCGATTTTGAGCGATGACGTTCGCATAGATGAAGAGATTTTGATTCTTCAGGTTGTTCTTCATGATGGTGATGCTTTTGTTAGAAAAGAGAAGGGAACGATTATGGTTGTTGTGCTGGTGCTGGTGCTGGTGCGATTCAATACAAATACAATTGATTTTGGAATGATTTGGGGGTATAAAGGGTGAGGGGAATTGAAACCGATATGCCATTCAATTGGGGATTTTAATGGCGGTGATTATGACTTAGGGAATTCAAGGGTTATTAGCATTGAAAGAAAGAGAGACCTTTGAGTTGCAGCAGATATTGAATAGGAGAACGGAAGGGCAACAAGAGTTTCGCTGATTGAGGAGAAGAACTGATCTCTGACGTTTTGTTTCACTAACATAAATGTAGGGTTTTGATGGAATAATTTAATATTTTATGATTCTGACGTTTTGTTTCACTAACAGGGTTTTGATGGAATAATTTAATATTTTATGATTAATTTAATAGTTATGTAGAAAGACAACTTTATCCCTAAATTAATCTCATTTAGTATTGTACTATAAGCATTAAAACTTGTATTTACTTAAATTTTACCGTCATCCTTATGAAATGCTTTATAATATAGTACACTAACATAAATGTAGGGTTTTGATGGAATAATTTAATATTTTATGATTCTGACGTTTTGTTTCACTAACAGGGTTTTGATGGAATAATTTAATATTTTATGATTAATTTAATAGTTATGTAGAAAGACAACTTTATCCCTAAATTAATCTCATTTAGTATTGTACTATAAGCATTAAAACTTGTATTTACTTAAATTTTACCGTCATCCTTATGAAATGCTTTATAATATAGTATATATATATATATATTGGGATTCTAGAGTGAACACTAATGTATTTGCGAACTGAGTGAACAAATCTTGGCCATTGATTTACACACGTGGATGGCTAGGATTTCATCATCAAATCGTAAAATACACTAGTGTATTTCATCATCAAATCCTGGCCATTGATCTACACACATGTATGGCAAAGATTAGTTCGCTCAGTTCGCAAACTAAATTAGTGTTCACTCTTGAACTGAGTGAACTAATCTTAGCCCTTGATCATTTTTTAAATTAAAAGGGTAAGTTTGACATTACCCAACTATTTTTAATTAAAATACCTTAATTTTCTCATCTCTTAACTCTCTTTCTTTCTCTCTCTCTCTCTCTCTCTCATATTTAATTATTTCTCCATTATTTCTTTATCCATAGATTTTGTTTTAATTTTAACTTGAATATTGTTTTTCTTTTATTATCCGTATGTATAGATATCATAATACATTGTTTTTAACTTTTTATAATTTTCAATAAACATTAAAAAATTTCTCTGAGATTGAAATTGTAATTATTTTTGGGCATTAATGTTTTTTTTTAATTTTTGATGAAGTTATTTATTTTTACATACATGTGATATGTTTCATTTTCAATAATTTCATAATTTTTATATGAATCTACTCGTGTGCATGCCTAATATACTATATGCTGTTAATATACACATATGTAACCATTTCTGAATATCATACAAAGATGTATAAAAGACCGTACACATGTGTATAAACTAATAACTGTGTATCTTGTATAAATTGATAGTTAGCGAGACTGTACACATGTGTATAAACTAACAGCTGTGTATATTGTATAAACTGATACTAGCGAGACTGTACACATGTGTATACACTAACAACTATGTATCTTGTATATACGGAAACTAGCGAGATTTTAGCGATTTTGATTATATTGTTTAATAAATGCAATTTACAAAAGACACAAATACCCTTCTGTCATTTATTTTAAAGGGGAGTTACAACATTATAATTACAATCTTGCCATTTTTTACAAATCTTTAGATGATGTAATCCAATGGCCTAGATTAGTTCACACAGTTCATTCTCAACCTAGTGTTCACTCTAGAACCCTACCATATATATATATATATATGAGCTAGTTATGAAAATATTAAAATATTTCCAAGTTGTCATAAGAATATATTTTCCGAAAAACTGACAAATTGCTAAGTGTGAAATGTTACATGATATATATATATATATATATATATATATATATACACCACACACACACAAATATACGTAATTATGTATATTTTAACACGCTTAGCAAATACGGACTAATAGGTTGTATGTATGTAGATGTATATATTACATGATATGTGCTCACTGATTGGAAATGTGTGTGTGTCTATACATATGTATACGTATACATGGAAGATAAACATACGTTCGTGATAACAAATGATTTTTCGGCAAATAAACATGAATAATATTAAAGATATTATTTTTGATGATTAAAGGATAAATATATTTTCGGTTGCGATCAGCTTACCAATTTTGTGGAACGATACTTCACGAGATAAAAAATATTTATTTTTACAAATCGGATCAATCGTGTGCCAACACGAGCTTTATAGAAGGGGCTAGGCCCCGGATACCATTCATATAAGTATATATATGTATATGTGTAATAACATACATGTGTGGTCATTCGGATAATCAGTCACCAACGTGTCATAATAAACTAAGAGTTTTTGAAATGGAAAATACATTAAGTCTTAACAAGATTGGTGAAAGACTTGTAAAGAAACACATAGTTAGACCTTAGTGTCTTATTAAATTAGGACACTTGTAGGTCGGGAATATTTTACATTATACATTGAAATTGCTAGCTTGCACGGAACGTAAAGTTGTGAGTTTCACGACCCCTCTTTTAAACATTTTTACTTTTAAATACTACGGGATATATATGTTTTCTCAAATGGTATGGTAGTTAGATAATGAAATCACTAGGATCATTTTATTTTTGCATAAGTTGTAGTTATTGCTCTTGTGAAAATCTCCGGGGGATATTAATTTGAGTAGTCAAAAAGGACTGCGGAGCAGTTGAATAGATCTATGGGGTTTTGGCAAGCCCCACTCGTGGTCGCTCGTGATCATGTGGAAGTGTTTTCTTGTCCCTAGCCGGGCACATCGGGATTTGGTGGCATCGTACGACGGAACATTATCAAGGTTTGGTTACTAGCTTATGTCGACATCTACGTTAATGTCTTAGCTACACGTTATTTTGATTGTACGAATTTCATTAGAACTATGGATACCGGTTTATTTAAAAGTTTTCAAACATTCATTTGTGATACGAAAACCTATGAACTCACCAATAATATGATGACAATTTTATTAACATGTATTTCAGGATAGTAAGCAACATCACATGGTTGAAAGGTCAACATTAGGATGCATAAGACGATACCATTTTGGGAGGGTTTGCCGTATATTTCCCCCTTCGTGCGGGATATATCGGTCAAAGCCCTTTTTTATAAATTATAACCTTATCTATACAATTTGGTGACATGATGTTTCTTTTGGGCATGTATAATAACACAAATTCTATGGTCATGTAAACGTTTTAAAAACAATATATTGGGTATCATTTATTTATTGTAAATCATGTAGATGTTTGCTAATCGTATGCTTGAAAACCTTCCGTGGAAGCACCTCTCGTTTCCACCTTGGATGTAACACCCCCACCGACAGCGAAAACATTAGGTTGTCGTACCATAAGATTGTTCAATAGCACATGGAACTAAGTTAAAGTTTAAATATATTAATAAGACAAATTAAATGTTCAAACCAAAACATACAAACAATACAACTGATCAAAAGAACAACACAACAAGAGTTTAGTTTAAATGTCTACTCTAAGGCAGAAGCCTTGAGATTTCCTATGTGATACTAAATCTTGATGTCATCAAACAGTATCCTGAAAGATGTGAAAATCATGAGTCAACTTCAAAGAAGTTGGTGAGCAACATAGGTTTTATAGAAAAAGTTTTGAGTACAACGCAGACAACGCGAATAAACAGAAGAACCCTGAGCTATTGAGTGTTCAAACTATCTGACAACGCCAAGACCATACCTAGCAATCCCAAATCATATATTCAATCAATGGAATTTGATGCACACTATTGCCTACTGATTTTAGTTGATTATATAGTTAACCTATATTATCTCTAATAATAGGGTTAGGACGAAAATTGGCCAAATTAACGATCTAACAATTGATTTTAACATGCCTATTGTGAATCTCTTCATTGTATAAGATGATTGGAATATTTTTGGAATTTGAAGAAAAGTTTTTTTTTCTTTCAATACATATTAGTATTTTTTATGTTTTTATTTGCTTGTGTTTTTTTTTTCTCAGCCCCGTGCTTTTTTTTTTTGCACTTCTCGCCTTGGCAACCGATGAGGCCTATGCAGCTTGAGTGCGCCTTACGCATTTGATAACTATGATCCTAAAGATTATGGGATCCAGTGTCCATTGGTTGAGTCAGTCCATCTTAGCACTCCATTACGTGTTCTAATTGTTCTTCATAGTTTAGTTTCTAGGAACTAGAGAGTGGGGGTCTTGCTCTAAGCCAAATAGTTATTATAAGACTTAATCATCCTTAACAGGAGGTTGGACAGATTGGATATCAGATATTTAGTCTATTGTCAAAGTGATAAGTCATCACATGTTCCAAGGGATTCATTGCCTATATGGCTTCTCCTTTGGATTGATTTCAAGTTCTTGTTCCTAGTCGTTTGGTTGTTTAATTCATCTTAGTTTAATTTAGGACATTAGTTAATTAATAACTTAACAACCCTCAAATCAATTGAAAACCAGTTAAACGATTAGGTGAGTCAAAGTCTAGTTTAGCATCGCTAGTGTCTAGTGGGTTTTTCGATATCCGGACTTCATTAGGCTTTATACACTCGATAGGTATACTTGTTTGTCTTGTGGTCTAACATTAGGAGAGTCTAGAGTATTACTAGTGTGTTTAAGTTAGGTAAATTTATAAACCATATTTTGCACGTCAGTTTCACTCTTTGGATTGGACTGTGTGGATTAACATTATTATTTTTCTTATTTTTTCGTTTGGTTAGCAAGAGAAGCTGAAAGCTTCGGAGTGAAGGCAAAACCCATAAAGAACAACCCTTAAATACCCACTAACGAAAACAATTTTTGATGTTTATTATGACCATTTGGGTGTGCAAACTTTTGCTTTATGGCTACTTTGATGTTGGTTATTGGCTAATGTATAACTCGCTGACCCTTCATTATGGCCATTTGGGTGTGCAATGTTATTTGCATGCTCTGTGTTGGTCTTATCCTTTGTTGTTATCTGACGCACTACTCGATTAGACTACCTGGTTGAAAATAATCTTCTTCCAAATGACATAGTTGTGATGTTGTTTAGGATTTGACTTGGTATTATGTGTTGCCTCCATCTTACACCTCTTAATCAAAGAAAAATAGAGGCACACATGATCATATTCAGCAATAAATCAAAGTTATTTTAAATCAAAATGCGTCATAGGCGAAAATTCAAATATAAAAGTCAAAATAAAGGTTCTAAGTTCATCAAAACCTAGGTGGAATAATAAAACTAGCCTATTGTGACACCTGTGCCTTCGCGGCCATCAAACAAATACCAAATCAATGAAATATTGTATTTCATACTTGGGATTTGTATAAATATGTGTATCATTTGCACATATCAATTCTTGTTCAATTTCGAGCTCTAAGTCGCTTTCTGGAAAGTTATACGCGCACTGATGCGTAAACGTAATCAGTTTAATGTGACAAACACTCCGGAATAGTGACATAGGCTTAACATACCTTAAATAACCTTTACATAACTTAGAAATAAGTTTTGGAGGGTTTGGCATGGCGAAATCAAGTTTATTCGCTTACAGGGACTAATTTCGACAAACTGCGAAAGTATGCCGATTCGTACTGTAACGGACATTCCGGAACTTGATCATAAGTTAAATATACCCTAAATATCCTTTACATAGCTTAGAAATAGGCTTTGAGGGGTTCGGTATGCTAAAATAAACTTTTTGGTCATTCAGGGACTAAAAGCGTCAAAAAGTGCATAAGTTTGCATTTTCGCGCATATCTTACGTTATGAATACATCCGGATATCCAAAAATTTATGTAATCGTTAAACTATTTTATTTTAGTGATTTCCATGATAAAATTCCATTCGTCACGTAATTTGGATCGTTTTTCGCGTTCGTTCGTGTTTCGTCGTAATTAACCGAATAACGTGATCGTACGGCCAAATGAACCGACATCCGGCATATTTATGAGCATGTTTCATGTCCCCTATGTTTAGGCATCATTGTAGAGCCTTGAAAATGGCTTAACGGGCTTTAAACGTGCCAAAACGGGGCTTATATGCATGCAGGGACCAAAACTGCAAATTCTGAAAACTGGTTGCTGATCTGCACTTTCAGGCGGGCCGCGTAGCCCTTGTCTGACTCTTACGAGGGCCGCCTAAAACTCCCAGATCTGCAAAAATGATTGTCCAGCTGTTGACAGCCTGTTCCAGCCATTTCCAGCTCTTGCAAATGGTTTTAAAGTATCTATGGGCTGGTTTAGGGGTGCCCAAGGTATTACAAATTAGGGGGCACACTTGGACGACCTAGATCGAAGCACGTTTTTAAAGAAACGATCCTAATGGTCTTGGTTTTCCTATAAATACCCTCACCCATTTGCCCTCAAACTCACACCTTTGATCTGAATTGGTTCTCTAAGTTGAAGTATACACTTCATACCTGAGAATATTCGAATCAAAACTCCATTTGCTTGGACCCGTTGTAAGTATTCTTTCGTTCTTTTTCGCGTTTAAGCACGAAAGTCAAACTTTGTTTGACTTTCTGCATTGACCAGTTTATGGTCAACACGAAGTTCGTATGAACTTCATAACGTGAGCGTAATCACGATGGTTTTAGTCTCTTATGACTATACCTACTGATTACCATGTTATTTAGGCATAGTGACGAGTCGTAGTTTCGGTCAAAATGCGCATTCTTGCGTATTTTGCAACCAAACTACTTATAGGTATCAAGACCCTTTGTTTTGATACCAAACTTGTTTTCTAATGTCACACCCCGACCGCGTAAAACAAGAAATCGCGGCGGAAACATCGGGGCGTGTTGCAACAGAATTAATGTTTCATAACCATGGATACCAAAAGTGTTTCGTTTTATTAAACATTTAATAATTACATCGTCTGGAAATCTAAATACACAAATTAGACATAGTCTATCATTATTATTGAGTCACTAAGGCCTTGTCCAGTCCTATGTGAGCATGCATCTTATCAATCGATATCATTCAACAATACCTGAAACATATGTGAAAACGAGGTCAGCAAAGAAATGCTGGCGAGTACATAGGTTTTGTAGGAGCGTCGAAATCATGGCTAGTTTAGACGTTGCAATACTTTATTTAAAAACCTTGTTTTGAAAAGAGTATAATATTGCAACTTAATTAACCAACTCAAATCAAGCGGGTTATAATTTGTAAAACCTCGTAGCCATGACTCTTAACCCAAAAACATTTGTTTTAGTAAATTATTTGGAAAAATAATGATAAGTTTAGATGATATGTATAAATAAGAGAATAATGCATGATTAAATGAATAACCATGTAAAATGAGTTTGTATAATATAAGTTGTTTGTAAATAAATGTCTTGTGAAAAGTATGTTACTTGTATAAAATGTTCTATGTCTCAAACTGAAATGATTCAAATAACGCTACGATATGTAATACCATACAAACACTTATATATAGGAAGTACCAGCGGCGTATCCACCATGCTTGTATCATATTACACACGCTTCGTTACTTAATCACTTAATCCAAACCAAACCACCAAAGTAATGTTCATGCCCAAATGTAAATCGTATAATATGTATAAATGAATAATATCGTATATCGCTTTGAAACAAATCGTTTACCCAATCGTTAAAACATCGTGTGAAAACCAATCGTAAATCGTTTAATTCGTTTTAGGTCGTGAAACTACTTAAATGGTCGTCTCGCTAATAACATTCAAACCTTTTTGACTCGCATTAATAAACCCTTACCAAAGGATAGATTAACATCTCGCATTAATAAACCCTTACCAAAGAGTAAATTAACATTTACAGATTCAGTCGCTACCCACAACACCCACACATAACTACGGGTGTAGTAAATAACGGGACTTGTCAGATCCTATGGTACCATAACCTAATACTGGTCGGCTTGATCATTGCTAATGAATGTCATTTGTTATGTACTACAACCAACAAGTTTGTTCACTTTATGAAATCGTTATTAGTTTTGTATAAATCGTTTTAGTCGTTTTTGAAACCATCGTTATAATATTGAAAACATTTAGCACATATGAGTCACCCCAAAACAATTGAAAACAGTAAAATAGGGGAATAATGTACTCGCCTGGGAGTGCTTAGGAGTCTTGAACAACTACCAAGTAAGCTAGAGGAGTCCCGGAAATCAAACGGTACCTAATATAGGTAACTACATAATTAACCCGGACCTAAATCGGAAGACTAGGTAGCAGGAGGGTTTGCAAACCAAATGAGTGTAGGAACTCATATGATATGGTTTAACAAAGCCTACATACTAAATGAAACTTAACCTAAGTATTATCGACCCATCGCGACCCATTAAGGTAACTTATGCTACTTTAACGCGTCGTGCGCGTGAAACGCGTTCGGACCGTCTAACTAGTCCTATGACAAGTGTTATATGCCTAAACATGTTACATAATCAGTTATGTGACAAAAGTTTAGGTTACATATGCTTAATTACCAATTATACATGAAAAGGGTATTCTGGTAATTTACCTAAGGCATATAAACTACCTATCATACAACTACTTAAACGATGTGACCATAGGGTATAACCTCGGAAGGTTATTCCCTACCTACTATGGTCACCTAATGTGTTTGGTCGGATCCTAATGATCGACCAAACTGGGTCGGGTTCGAAGGTATAGGCGATTTATTAGATCGCCTACCCTACGACCCTAGACAACGTGGTAATCAGTGGGCATAGTCCCAAGGGACTATGACCAACGTGATTACACTCACGTTGCGAAGTTCAAACGAACTTCGCATTGACCATTACTGGTCAACGCTGAAAGTCAAACAAAGTTTGACTTTCGGACTCGAAAAGCAATAAAATAAGGAAAAGAACGAAAGAATACTTACCCAGGGTCCCCGAATGCTAATCCCGATTCAAGAATCTCAGGTATGAAACAATGGTTTCAACTTAGAGCTCCTCAAATCAGAATTCTTGTGCATTTGGAGTAATGGGGGGGTGGGGTATTTATAGTTTTCGGGTAACCGTTAAGATCGTTTCAAGGAAACCGTGCCTTAATCCAACCCGTACACTTGTCGGAACCTTATGGAAGCTAAATGCCATCCTTATCTTCATGACTAAGCATTTTAGAACATGTGGTGGAGGATCAAACATGTGCAAACAGGCTGTTAGAAACTCTGCATCTGGTCTGGACTTGGCTAGCGCACCGCTACACTAAAAGTGTAGCGCACCGCTAGCCAAAGTTTGGCAGAATTACACATTTGGTCCCTGAACTGTATTTAGGCCATTTTTGACACGTTTAAGGCCCATTAACCCCATTTCAAAGCTCTAAAATGAAGTTAAAGTATAGGGAACTTAAAATGTGTTCAAAAATATCTCGGATGTCGGTTCGTTTGGCCGTACGAACGCGATGTTCGCTTAATTACGACGGAATGCGCATAAGCGCGAAAAACGAACCAAAAGACGTGACGAATGGATTTTTCTTATGGCGAACACTAAAATAAAATATTTTAGTGCTTACTTAAATTTTTGGATGTCCGGATGTATTCAGAACGTAAGTTATGCGTAAAAATGCGAACTTGTGCACTTTTTGGCGCTTTTAGTCCCTGAATAACACAAAAGTTTATTTTAGCATACCGAACACCTCAAAGCCTATTTCTAAGCTATGTAAAGGATATTTATGGTATGTTTAACTTATGTTCATGTTCCGGAAGGTCTGTTACAGTTCAAATTGGCATACTTTCGCAGTTTGTCAACTTTAGTCCCTGTAAGCGATTAAACTTTGATTTCACCACACCAAACCTTCCAAAACTTATAACTAAGTTATGTAAAGGTTATTTAAGGTATGTTAAGCCTATTTCACTTTTCCAGAGTGTTCGTTGGATTAAACTGGTTATATCTACACATCAGAGCGCGTATAACCCTCTAGAAAGCGATTTAAAGCTTGAAATCGAACAAGAGTCGATATGTGCAAACGATACACATATTTTTACAAATCCCAAGTATGAAATACAATATTTCATTGGTTTGGTATTTGTTTGATGGCCGTGGAGGCACAGGTGTTACAGTCTCCCCTACTTTAGGAAATTTCGTCCCGAAATTTATTTAGAGGAAACTTGTGAGAGCTTGGAAATATGAAGTTGAAAAGATCGAACAACATTGGTTAGGGTTCTTGAACTTCTAGTAACCTTAATAACATTATGTTTGCAATGTAAGAGGGACACTTATATACAAGTATATGAAGCGTCATTGGTGCGTCCACCGTACCTCCATTACATCGTTCTCATTTCGTTATTTTTGTCACTATCGGTTCTTACACATAATAAATCTTACTGGGTTCCTATGCACTAAATTTCATAATTATGTACGCGTCCATAATCAGACAATTCCTTGCACAGTACACACAGTCTATTTTATAGTGTGTAGGGGAAAACCAAATGAACAATCCTGTGATGAGTGTGACTAGACCACCATAGAGTCCTTTTAATTAAATCAATAAATGATCTAAAGAGACTATCAAGGAGTCTGTCCAGCTACATCACTAGATGTCATTCTTTAACCAGATTGTGAATCAATCTTTTTTACTAGACCACTTAAGGTCACTTAAGAATCATGGAGTGGTACTATATAATCCAAGGGTCTTAACTACTACGTAGAAGCCCATAAGGATTTAAGGTAGTACCTTTTGAATATCCTACTACGAATCCATCATATGAAGATATGAAAGATTCTACGAGGATTTGGATAACGAATATCCAGAGTATACAAAAACACAAAAATCATAGAGGAGAACACATAAACACATATCATATAACCACAAAATTGTTCGTTAATTTGTCTTGTAAATTGCGTACATGCATTTAAAGCACACTAGGAATCCATTCCGTGAATTTCATTTGGTACTTTAAACGTTATCAAGAATCCAACTATAAAGATAGAAAGATTCAAAAAGAAAATTCGATTTCGATTACTAGGAACCGAAGTGTTCGAATTAAGGTACATAAGGAATCCGATTAAGGACTCTGATTTGAATGATGATTATCCACAAGGGTCTAATTGTGGAGATAAAAAGATCCCATATGGATTTTAGAAGTTGAAGATGTTTTGAAATCTTGCACGGGATGTGCTTAAGTCAAAACATGAAGTAAAATGCTTATGAAGTTGAGATGCCTGATATGTCAAGGCGACATATGAAGCGGAATTTGAAGGTTAAGTCAATGTATGAGGAAAATATTTTTGAAAACTATGCATGGGGTTCTTTTAAGAAAAAGGTGTTTAACGTTTTTGAAACCTTATATATAATACTTTTTGAAATCATAAAGTAGGTGTAATAGGTAGATATATTTACAAAAATGTTTTAAAATCATGCGAAATGAATTTTGAAATTATGTATAAGGTTTTTTTTTTTGAAAGACATGAATGATGCTTTTCGAAATCATGCACTTGATCAGAAAATGTATTGTGTTAATATTGTCTTCAGACTATATGAAATATTTTGAAATTAGAAAGTTTGGTTTTGATAACATGGCCAATGTTTTTGAAATAACATAGACAATGCATCTAGAAAAATTGTTTTCAAACTATATGAAATGTTTTGAGATCATGAAGATTGTTTTGAAATACTGGTACTGTGTATGTTGAAAAATCAAAACGTAATGGGTATGAGATTTGAAAATACCCTTAGTTATCTAACCAAGGATTTAAAGGCACAGATGTGCGAAAAGCACGATTACTCATAATGTCACTTAATTTTCTGTACTTTGTTTCTTAGAGTGAAACGAGTACTTAAAATTTTCGAGGGAATCACGAGCGATCATTTGAAAGAGAGAAATCACAAGAGTAGTTTGTAAGGTACATAGTTCCTTGATGTAGGTATCATAGGAAAAGCCATACACACATAGCAGGGGGTTGAACTGGTTGGTTGGGGACTGCTTTACCATTGTGAGCGACCATGGCGAAGTTCTGAGAAGCCTTTCGCTTCTTTGACTTCTTAGGGGATCGTTCATCCATGGTCTTTGATTCCTCGATTGGTTTATTGGCTGATGGTGTTGTCGCCTGACTAGGTCCTGCCTGTCTTGGTGACTCTTGAATGGCTTCATCCTGGAGATGATACATGGCAGTAGCTAATTCAACAGTCTTCAGGACTACTTCGCCTATTCGCTGAGCGAATTTTGGCTGCTTGCTCAGATATCTGGGCGTCATCGTGATGAAGAGACATTCTTGAAGAAAAAGAAAGGCATAGGGATAAACAGGTGAAAGATTATTGGACAATCAAAACAGAATGATAACGCATGAAAATTGCGATCATTTGTTTGTTACCTAAGGCAAACAAATGAGACGGTGACTAATCAAAGTAAATGGGTCAAAAATAATGTATCGCGAAGACATGCTCGCCTATAAGTGAACACTCATCCCAAGAATTCCCAGGTAAGCACAACTGGTCTCGCGTCTGATGAGATGTATACGAAGTGCTTGCCTAGACAGAAAACCCAGAATACAGGCATTCACCCTTCCAGTTTGCACGTGTTCACATTATTAAAAACCCAAAACCTTGACGAGAGTTTTGAAAACTCAAAGGGGTTCAAAACCATATAACAGAGAGTTCAAAACCTACTAATCAATCATCCTAGAACAGATGATTAGTTTTCAAAGCGGTTTTGAAATTTATGTTCTTGTTGTGGTCGTCGCCTAAGGATAGGTGACGGTATTGTTTTATGACTAAACGCAAGTAAGCTCGCGTTAGGGTCCTAAGAAGGTTATAGACTAGGTCAAAGCATTACTAATAACCTAATTCCCTATAACCATTGGCTCTGATACCATCTTTTCTGTCACACCCCGACCGCGTAAAACAACAAATCGCGGCGGAAACATCGGGGCGTGTTGCAACAGAATTAATGTTTCATAACCATGGATACCAAAAGTGTTTCGTTTTATTAAACATTTAATAATTACATCGTCTGGAAATCTAAATACACAAATTAGACATAGTCTATCATTATTATTGAGTCACTAAGGCCTTGTCCAGTCCTATGTGAGCATGCATCTTATCAATCGATATCATTCAACAATACCTGAAACATATGTGAAAACGAGGTCAGCAAAGAAATGCTGGCGAGTACATAGGTTTTGTAGGAGCGTCGAAATCATGGCTAGTTTAGACGTTGCAATACTTTATTTAAAAACCTTGTTTTGAAAAGAGTATAATATTGCAACTTAATTAACCAACTCAAATCAAGCGGGTTATAATTTGTAAAACCTCGTAGCCATGACTCTTAACCCAAAAACATTTGTTTTAGTAAATTATTTGGAAAAATAATGATAAGTTTAGATGATATGTATAAATAAGAGAATAATGCATGATTAAATGAATAACCATGTAAAATGAGTTTGTATAATATAAGTTGTTTGTAAATAAATGTCTTGTGAAAAGTATGTTACTTGTATAAAATGTTCTATGTCTCAAACTGAAATGATTCAAATAACGCTACGATATGTAATACCATACAAACACTTATATATAGGAAGTACCAGCGGCGTATCCACCATGCTTGTATCATATTACACACGCTTCGTTACTTAATCACTTAATCCAAACCAAACCACCAAAGTAATGTTCATGCCCAAATGTAAATCGTATAATATGTATAAATGAATAATATCGTATATCGCTTTGAAACAAATCGTTTACCCAATCGTTAAAACATCGTGTGAAACCCAATCGTTACCCAATCGTTAAAACATCGTGTGAAAACCAATCGTAAATCGTTTAATTCGTTTTAGGTCGTGAAACTACTTAAATGGTCGTCTCGCTAATAACATTCAAACCTTTTTGACTCGCATTAATAAACCCTTACCAAAGGATAGATTAACATCTCGCATTAATAAACCCTTACCAAAGGATAGATTAACATCTCGCATTAATAAACCCTTACCAAAGGATAGATTAACATCTCGCATTAATAAACCCTTACCAAAGAGTAAATTAACATTTACAGATTCAGTCGCTACCCACAACACCCACACATAACTACGGGTGTAGTAAATAACGGGACTTGTCAGATCCTATGGTACCATAACCTAATACTGGTCGGCTTGATCATTGCTAATGAATGTCATTTGTTATGTACTACAACCAACAAGTTTGTTCACTTTATGAAATCGTTATTAGTTTTGTATAAATCGTTTTAGTCGTTTTTGAAACCATCGTTATAATATTGAAAACATTTAGCACATATGAGTCACCCCAAAACAATTGAAAACAGTAAAATAGGGGAATAATGTACTCGCCTGGGAGTGCTTAGGAGTCTTGAACAACTACCAAGTAAGCTAGAGGAGTCCCGGAAATCAAACGGTACCTAATATAGGTAACTACATAATTAACCCGGACCTAAATCGGAAGACTGGGTAGCAGGAGGGTTTGTAAACCAAATGAGTGTAGGAACTCATATGATATGGTTTAACAAAGCCTACATACTAAATGAAACTTAACCTAAGTATTATCGACCCATCGCGACCCATTAAGGTAACTTATTCTACTTTAACGCGTCGTGCGCGTGAAACGCGTTCGGACCGTCTAACTAGTCCTATGACAAGTGTTATATGCCTAAACATGTTACATAATCAGTTATGTGACAAAAGTTTAGGTTACATATGCTTAATTACCAATTATACATGAAAAGGGTATTCTGGTAATTTACCTAAGGCATATAAACTACCTATCATACAACTACTTAAACGATGTGACCATAGGGTATAACCTCGGAAGGTTATTCCCTACCTACTATGGTCACCTAATGTGTTTGGTCGGATCCTAATGATCGACCAAACTGGGTCGGGTTCGAAGGTATAGGCGATTTATTAGATCGCCTACCCTACGACCCTAGACAACGTGGTAATCAGTGGGCATAGTCCCAAGGGACTATGACCAACGTGATTACACTCACGTTGCGAAGTTCAAACGAACTTCGCATTGACCATTACTGGTCAACGCTGAAAGTCAAACAAAGTTTGACTTTCGGACTCGAAAAGCAATAAAATAAGGAAAAGAACGAAAGAATACTTACCCAGGGTCCCCGAATGCTAATCCCGATTCAAGAATCTCAGGTATGAAACAATGGTTTCAACTTAGAGCTCCTCAAATCAGAATTCTTGTGCATTTGGAGTAATGGGGGGGTGGGGTATTTATAGTTTTCGGGTAACCGTTAAGATCGTTTCAAGGAAACCGTGCCTTAATCCAACCCGTACACTTGTCGGAACCTTATGGAAGCTAAATGCCATCCTTATCTTCATGACTAAGCATTTTAGAACATGTGGTGGAGGATCAAACATGTGCAAACAGGCTGTTAGAAACTCTGCATCTGGTCTGGACTTGGCTAGCGCACCGCTACACTAAAAGTGTAGCGCACCGCTAGCCAAAGTTTGGCAGAATTACACATTTGGTCCCTGAACTGTATTTAGGCCATTTTTGACACGTTTAAGGCCCGTTAACCCCATTTCAAAGCTCTAAAATGAAGTTAAAGTATAGGGAACTTAAAATGTGTTCAAAAATATCTCGGATGTCGGTTCGTTTGGCCGTACGAACGCGATGTTCGCTTAATTACGACGGAATGCGCATAAGCGCGAAAAACGAACCAAAAGACGTGACGAATGGATTTTTCTTATGGCGAACACTAAAATAAAATATTTTAGTGCTTACTTAAATTTTTGGATGTCCGGATGTATTCAGAACGTAAGTTATGCGTAAAAATGCGAACTTGTGCACTTTTTGGCGCTTTTAGTCCCTGAATGACACAAAAGTTTATTTTAGCATACCGAACACCTCAAAGCCTATTTCTAAGCTATGTAAATGATATTTATGGTATGTTTAACTTATGTTCATGTTCCGGAAGGTCTGTTACAGTTCAAATTGGCATACTTTCGCAGTTTGTCAACTTTAGTCCCTGTAAGCGATTAAACTTTGATTTCACCACACCAAACCTTCCAAAACTTATAACTAAGTTATGTAAAGGTTATTTAAGGTATGTTAAGCCTATTTCACTTTTCCAGAGTGTTCGTTGGATTAAACTGGTTATATCTACACATCAGAGCGCGTATAACCCTCTAGAAAGCGATTTAAAGCTTGAAATCGAACAAGAGTCGATATGTGCAAACGATACACATATTTTTACAAATCCCAAGTATGAAATACAATATTTCATTGGTTTGGTATTTGTTTGATGGCCGTGGAGGCACAGGTGTTACATCTAACTTCGTTAAACATGTTTTAACATGTTTAACTCGTCACTTTAGGTTAGTGCTTATATAGGGTCGTAAGGTAAGCGGTCTAAACAACCGCTTAGAATTTCTAACCCGGCCCGTTTGGTCAATCATTAGGATCCGACCAAACACATTAGGTGACCATAGTTGTATAAGGAATAACCTTCCGAGGTTATACCTTATGGTCACGTCATTTAGTTAGTTGTATGATAGGTAGTTTATATGCCTTAGGAAAATGACCAAAATGCCCTTTTGCGCATAAATTCATTTTAAGCATATGTAACCTAAATTTTGACATCTAAACTGATTAGGAAACATTATTAGACTTGTTAAGGTATATAATACTTGTCATAGGACTAGTTAGGCGGTCCGAACGCGTTTTACGCGAACGACGCGTTAAAGTAGCATAAGCCACCTAAACGGGTCGTAATGGGTCATAAGCACTTAGGATAGGTTTCATCTTAGAATGTAGGCTTTGTTAAACCATATTACATGAGTTCCTATACTCATTTGGTTTACGAAACCTCATTCTATCCGATCTTCCGATTTAGGTCCGTTTATTTACATAGTTACCTATATTAGGTGCCGTTTGATTCCGTGATCCCTCTAGCTTTGCTTGGTTGTTATTCAAGACTTCTAAGCACCCTCAGGTGAGTACATAGTCCCCTCTTTTACTGTTTTTCAAACATTTTGGGGTGAAACACATGTGCCTACTTGTTACTTTCGAGCTTTTCATGTTTTCATATCATATGCTTGTTATGTTTATTAGTACACTTATAGTACATGATTTCATTATGTTTTTGCTATGTCTGTCCATTTAGTGCATACTTAGTACATCGTTTTACATTACATTTTATGCTATGTATGTCCATTTAGTGCATACTTAGTACATTGTTTTACATTACATTTTATGCTATGTATGTTCATTTGTTGCATACTTAGTACATTGTTTTACATTACATTTTATGCTATGTATGTTCATTTGTTTCATACTTAGTACATTGTTTTACATTGCATTTCTGTTGCATATGTTCTCGTAGCATATGGACACATTGTTTTACATTTCTACCTTGTATGTTCACTTAGCATACTAGGTACATTATTTTCATAAAACATGCTTACATTTTGGTATGACATTTGGTTTGTTTAAATGGGATAAAAGTATATTCATTAACATTGATCACGCCGTTCATTAGTAGGTAGTGGTACCATAGGAATTGACAACTCCCGTTCCTGAGATCCTAGGTTTGTTTGGGTCGAAGGAACGACCGAATTCGATACACATAATTCAGATAAACCTTTAATTCGTTAGGGGTTTGTCGCCACAGTCTCAAGGCTTGAATGTATGCATTTTCACAATACCGCATAGATGTTTGTATCAGTAAAGCATGCATTATTTTGCAAAACATAACTTTTGATTATAATTTATCAAATGCATTGTTTTATACATTTCATTCTTATAGGGTTGAATAAATGCTTTTAATCAATAAATACCTTTATTCACTATACATTACATTTTACATGAACATTTTTGTCATTGGTGGTTTGTTTTGGTAAGTGATTTAAATAACGAGACGTGTGTAATATGATAAGAGCATGGTGGATACGCCGCTGGTACTTCCTATATATAAGTGCTTTTATGGTATTACATATCGTAGCGTTATTTAAACCATTTCAAGTTAGACATAATACATTTTACACTTATATCATATCTTCATTAAACATTGTTTTACAAACAACATATTTTATACAAACTCATTTTTACTTGGTTATTCATTTCATTATGCATTATTCTTTTATATCATCTGATTTCTTATCACTTTTCTATGATTTATGAAAGAAAACATTTTACAAGGATCATGACTAACTTTTAACAAACATTTTCTTTAAACTTCTAAGTCATGAATCCTAAATCAATAAAACCTATGTATCTCACAGGCATTTTTATGCTGACGTACCTATTTTCACATGTGTTTCAGGAAATGATGCATAGGATTGATCAAGATACACATAGGCAGACTCGGGCCTTAGTGATAATAAAAGATGCAAGACTAGTTAATTATGTTATGCTTCCTTGTTGTTAAGACATTGTAACTTCTTTTAATCAATAAAACAACATTTAAATTTCCATGTGTTATTAAACAATGATTCTGTTACAACACTCCCCGACGATTCCGCCACGATTTGTTGTTTTACGTGGTCGGGGTGTGACACCTCTAAACTTGTTCAGATAAACAAAACACAAGTAAACAATAGCATGTATCATGATCGAATAAGATTAAACCGAAAGAAAGAAAATCTAAAAACTAACGGGTTGCCAAATCCTTAATTCCTTGTTCTATATGTTGATACATATATGTCTAATGCCTGTGTCTTTTATATTTTGTCCTTTTATTTATAGGGTAGTACGTTTGTTTGAGTTAGTTTATGTTTTAAAATTTGAAAATTGAAATGTAAACTACTAATACGCGTGCAAGAGTCCTACACAGTGTATGAGTAGCCCCTGCGTAGGAGTCATACGCATGAGGGTCATACACCTATAAATAGGCGTTTCATGCACATGGGTTGACTTTTGGAGAGCTTTGATAGTGAGAGCAAATTGTAATGAAGTGTTGCCCTTTTGAGTACAGAGAGCTATATTTACTTCTGTGAGCCTAACACATCAACACTATTTGGATTCCGCACTTATAATGTTGTCATAGATATCATGTGCACCGATTTCAATGTTTTACAATGTCTAGTGTGTCGTTCACCATTGCTACAAGTGGTATTAGAGCTATGGACAAGATATCTACTTGTGTTCATGCTTGGAAGTGAAGATTTGGAGATAAAACTTTGTTTTTTGCAAATTGAAGCTATTTCATGGATAAAAATTTCTAAATTTCATCCCAGAAGATTTATTTTTCACTTTTGATCAACATATTGGAAAACAATTAAAAAATCATCAAGAAACACGTCAAAATTATCAAAAATGGTGCTTATTCATTTCATGATTGTTAGAGCCCATGAGTCATTCGCGCGTAAGAGTGTTAATGCAAAAGTCATCCGCACACAAGAGTATCAAACACAGGAGTCTTACGTCTAAATTTGTAATGTAAGAGAGTGTTGACCATATTGAGTCATGCGCTTTGACTTTGTACTGCTTGGTTATACACACGTAAGAGTCCTACATGCGCAAGAGTGATTTGTGAGTACATAATGTCTATTACTTCCCTCAATCACGTATCGTAGCTTAATCAGATGATACAAGACTAGTGCTGAGCAGATCTGAGCATAAAGTACATATGAGATTAAGCAGCTTCGTACGAAGGGAGACTTACAGCTTCGTACGAAGGGAGCTGGTTAGCTTCGTACGAAGCCATCACTTCTATAAATAGAGGTGTAGGGTCTTGTTCATTTGGGAACTTTGGTGATTTGAGTGGGGAAACTCTGTCAGTTTGATTTCGTGGTATTGCACTTGTCATATTATCAATAGAAATCAACAGTTAATTACTTCTTTGTGTCTAATCCACACACGTACTTGGATTCCGCACAAGATACGTGTTCATCGCATACAACGGTTAAGGAATCGATCCACGGAGCGAATCTAAAAGTGGTATCAGAGCGAGTGATTGTTTGCACGGATTGAAGACATGAAGATTGAAGCTGATTCATCAACATCAGAGCCGAATTCATCATCTTCTACTCACATCTTCTTCTACACTTCTTCTACACATTCTTTTGAACTTTAAATTCAGATCTACGAAGTTTCCACGGTTAAAATTGGCTAAATTTTGAAGATGTTGTGTGAAAACCAGTTTTAATCAATCCTTCAAAGTTTCAGATCAAAATTCTAACAAAAATGACTTTAAATCATTGAAAAACATGGCTGTTCGTATTCAAGTGGGTTCGAACGGATCCACATAGTTCATCCGTCCGGATAGCCATTAAGCCCATCCGTCCGGATAGACTTATTTTTCATACGTCCAGATAGCCGTTACTCCCATCTGTCCGGTAGACATATTCCCATCCAGACGATTAGAACCCATCCGGACGAATAGACCCATTCAGACATATTAATCCCATCTGTCGGCTACGAGTACATCCGTCCAAATCGGTTTTTGTATTGTTTGTTTTTCAAGATTGATCAAGTGTTTGATTGTTTGTAGGAATTATGGCTGAAGAATTCTACAACACATTTTACAATACGTTTACATCTAAAATAACAACTGAAGTAACACCCATGACAAAGACTGTTTCATATGTGATTTCTGAGAGTTTGAAATATGATAGTGTGTATAGAAATCATCAACGACCACTGAAACTAATGAATATATATGTATTATGTTAAAGTACATTAACTGTATGTTTATAACTAGCCCAAACCAAAACCCCATTACCCCCCCTAAATTACTTTCTGCCCACATGCCAACTTCCAAACCACCCAAGCCCACCTCTCCTTTTAAACTATTGTGCGTGTATTTGTGATTCAGGAAAAAAAAGAAAACAAACCCTAACACCCTACTCTCTATCCCTCTCGACGTCGGCTGCAGGAGAACCCCCCTTCGGTCGCGATTCCCTTCTTGGTGCACTCTCCCTCTCGCTCGAATTCTCTCCCTCTCGCACTCCATCATCGGTTAGTATGTTATTTGTTGCTTGCGGTTTGAAGTTTTTCGTTACTTAACTGCGTTTACATTATGAAACTGCTACTTGATGTTATAAGTTACTAGGATTACATATGGTGAAGATGATAGGAGTTGTTTGTGATATTACGATGAGTTCATGCACGTTTCTGTTATGAAACCGTTATGACTTGGCTATGTTTTTCTATATCCTGATGATTATGTTGATAATACTGTTAAACTTGATGAATAGCACGAATGAAAATCACATATGGCGTTTGTTTTACCGATTAGTTATGCATAGGCTTATATGTGTTAACTAGTGTTAACTAGGGTCCGTTTTTGGCTTGAATATTACTGATTTAATAGTAAATATGACGTATGATAATGATGATCCGCTGAAAATAAAAGTTATGGATCTTTGAGTGTGTTAGTTAGTCGGTTGCGGGTTCGGGGAGCGAAAATAGCAAACTGTCCGACAGTTACAACCGACTTTAATCGACTGTAACCGGGTCATAACTTAACGAAAATTTGATTTTCTTGAGTGTATAACGTGCTATTTGGAAATACGCTTCTAACGACGCTGGAATCATGATTTTTGGATGTCGTTTACTATTTTAAACAAATTATTTCGTTTCAGCAATTATAGCTGCGTTTTTCTGCAGAAAATGCAGCTCATGTTTCGTGTCATAACTTGGTATGTGTTTACTGTTTAGATGTGAAAATTTTACTGTAGATGCCCTTGCTTGATTAAGTGATGTTTTCATTGGTTTCGCGTCAATCGGATAAACGTAGATTTTTAAATAAATAATTCAGAAAACAGGGTCAGATTACGACGAATCTGATCACTGTTTGGCGCAAGATTTGTCACGGAAAATCCATAAGGAGTTTGCTCACCAAATTTTTACACAATAGTCGATGCTTGACACGTGCTGTAATGTTTTGGGAATTTTTCTGTACACGAACTATTCCGGATAACACTCCGAAAACTGTCTGAAAATGCACTATATTGCTTAATTTTTATTGAAGAGTATTTTAAATCTTTCATGACACTTGTGTTGTCGCTAAGCGATGTCGTGATAGATGCATGCATGATAATTAGTATTGTATGATAAAGTGTGCTACGTTCTAGATACGTGTAGGATTCGTGTTTTAGCGTAAGCGCACACACTAACTCTTAAATGGTAACCATAATAGGACGTGGTTGACCATACTTGCTCAAGTAATTTAATCTGCCGAGCTAGGCGAAGGTGAGTTCACACATTTTATTAAAAGCATGTATTCTAGGTGGTTGGGAACGGAATGAACAACACTTTCCCTGGTTTGGGATTGCCTAGTATTCCTGGGGATGGAATACGGTTAAATTACTATTATACTGCATGTCTTAAGCGGACTAGACATAACTCTATCTGAAAGTCCCTACACATTTTATACCGATTAATCACCGGGGCCATGGCAAACGGGGTATTTGTTAGTAGCGCTATTAGGTCTAACAAACCTCACACTGTGCCGCAAAGGACGAGAGTGAACTATTATGCCTGGGCAACTAGTCAATGATGATAGACATTGACGTGTGGCACAAAACATGACTACAGTTAGTTTTGGTATGGCACGAGTTTAGTAGCTTAAAAAGATGGGGTAGCTCCCCATGACATGTTTTATAAAATAGAGTAATTTAGCAACCTACGTTTTTGGAACAACACTGATAAACTGTGAACTCGCCAACTTTATGTTGACATACTACTGCATGCTTGCAGATCTACAGGTACAGCTGCGGACGGATGTTGCAAACGGATGGAGTGTGTGTGGTTTGGAAAGTGGTACGTTTTGTACATTTGTATAAATTGTGGTTTCTAACCGCGATAAGTTTATTTTACACTTCCACTGCAAACTTAAAGTACATTTTTAAAACTTTTAAACTAAATCACCAATTGTATCATTTGGAATAATTTACACATATCGTAAATGGTTCAAAATAATTAGTGGCTGGATCCTGGGCAGTGGCACGCCTTGCAGTAATACTCCGCATGTGGAAATTTTGTGGGTGTGACATCCTAAGAAGCCAGTATATCCAATTGTGGTTGTCTCTCTACAGACCCATACATTAAAAAAGCTGTCCTCAGCATCTGGCTTATCCATAGCTTCCTTAATTTAAGCAAAAGGCAGAAGCAGATGTTTGAGGCTGATGAATAGATGTATGACTACTACAGGAAAGTGGGATTGAAAAACCAGTTGTTATACCACACAGATACTGCCACTGACAAATTGAGAGCAGGCCACAATCACCAAACTCATCAAGAATAACTCTTCACCCAAGAAAACCATCTGATTAAAAAATTCTAAAGTGGAAGCCATCCTCAGACACCCACGAATTGACTTTCCTCAGATCAGATGGTGAAGTTCCAAGGATAAAAATGGAGGATGCATATGGTCTGAATGTAGGTGACCTCTAAGATCTGTTGAACCTTGAACTTGAAAGGGACTACGAAGATATGGTTTCCTTGAACTTTGAATTACAATTCAAAGGCCAAATCAAGGAAATGTTGATGAGAAATAAAGATTAGAAATAAAGAAGAGTTTTGGCATCATCTATTCTAGGGGGTGATTGTTGGATTTAGTGGACCCCACAAAAGAACAGATGATTGGAAAACTAAAATAGTCTACAACCTCTGATCACCAATAACAGTGCTTTGAAGATCTGCTCCTCCCAATGGCAAAGACTCGACATCTACTACTCTAAAGTCTGCTAAAGCCAAAGGTCTTTCTAAGAGAACAACTAATGATGAAGACAAAGTCTGTTGAAGCAAAGGTCTGGTCACCCTCTACTGATGAAGCTAAAGGTCTACTGTGGATCAACAGATGTTAAAGACCAATAGAGGATTGTTAACATCTGATGATCAACGAAGTTTATCAATGTAACAATGCTTAGGCTATAGCAGATGTTAGGAGTTTGTTAAGCTGTTAGATGTCGCTATCTAGGTGACGTCAGTTTAGATGCTTCAGATGTTTCGTTTGTACTATAAATTGAACAGTGCTTGTACTGTTCTATTCATCACTTTCCTCTTGACATTTTTGTACGAACAAACAAGGAGTGATCAGGCTGAGGGGGAGTTGTAATTCTCATGCATACGAAAACATTGTAATTGCAATTTTATAAAAACATGATGATGAAAGCAATATCTCCATTGTTGTGATTGAAAAGTTAATTATTCAGCTGCATATTTCCATCTTTGTTTTATCTTCTTCCATTATTATCATCTTAACTGTCACAACAATCAAACTCAGATCCTAACATTGACAGATTATCAATTTCAGACAACTCGACTTCCACCAACTTGAAAACCTTTTCAATCTTGTTCAAATTCACATTTTGAATCAGAAATTCCTCATCAGAGTATAATTTGTCAGATCCATTCATCTTGTACATCACCACATTTGTACCATCATTCAAATTAGTAGCTAATTCTAGAATATAGTTTTTGTGAAATCTTTCATCATCTTCAAAATGTGATTTTGAACTTTCATATTTGGTGGTGTCACTTTCGTTTTTTTAAAACTTTTTCAACCACTTCTTTGACCAATTTTGACTCACAATCATCATCAGATTTGGTGTAAGTGATGCGTGTGTAACGTTATATATTTTTATGTATATTTTTAGCCCTTTTTACACTTTAGTCAAGTTTTAAATTTATAAAACACGATATTTTACTAACACTAAACACACATATGGTCAAGTGCACCCATCGTGAGCGTAGTATAGCGTTGGTAAGATACCGAGGTCGTCCAAGGACACAAGAGCTTTTAGTACCGGTTTATCCTCAACGTCTAATCAAATCAAAATTTTAGAAAAAGGTTTTAAACTAGAAAATAAAAACTAAAAATGCTGAAAAATAAAAATAAAAATAAAAACAGATAGACAAGATGAATCACTTGGATCTGACTCGCCTTTAGTGTAACCTTTGATTATTTTCGCACCTTTGCACTTTTTAAGAGATTATCTTAGTTATAGTAGTAGGCCCCTCTTTTGAAGGTGACGTTACCCTCAACCCAGTCGTTTGAGTCAGCAAGGATACAATCCTAAATGGTTAGATTATTGAAAGATAATTAATTAAGTTACTAATGCATGTGGTAGGCCCCTCTTTTGAAGGTGACGTTACCCTCGGCTAAGTAGTTTGAGTCAGCAAGGATACAATCCTAAATAGCCGGGTTAAAGTTTTAATAGTAGTTTACATATGAGGGGATCAATGAGTTCGGACCCCCGCCATCCAATACCAGTGGGTATTGAAGGAGGTCCTACTAAAATTGACCCAGGTCCTTGCAGGATCTATACACTGAACAAGGCAAGACTCTTACCAAACCATTCCCTTAACCCCCGACTAGGTAGCCAACATATCTCCATATAGACCGTGGAGATATGAATGGTGAAAATCTTTTATTTTATATAGACAGTAAAATAATGCCAAGACACCACGGACAAATGATAAGGAAGATTCACCTTCAACATAAGAAACTAGTTATTAAAGTCATTAACACATAACCAAATAAAAAGTGCGAAAAGATTAAAAATAAAAAGTATTACACTAAATGCTTGTCTTCACCAAGTGATGTAAGAGACTTAGGCAAACATGGCCTTTGATTGTCAAGAACTCTTACGATCAATCTTGGATCCCGAGACTACTCACACACTCTATGATGGATGATGGATGATGGTGGTGGATGTGGGTTGTGATGATGGTGGTGGTGGGTGGGTGAAGTGTGAGAGAGGTGGTTTGCCAAGGGATGGTTTGCAACTGAGCGAAGCACCCCTATTTATAGCCTGCACAGAAGCCCGGACACGGCCCCGTGTCCATTGGGCACGACCCCGTGTCCACCCATCTTCTCTTTCTTCATTAATTGCAGTTTATCTGCATTAGTTGACCACGCCCCGTGTCCGCTGGGCACGACCCCGTGTGCTGAACCGTATCTGTACTAACAAGATTTGCCTAGATTCTGTGAATCTTTGCGTTGACCACGGCCCCGTGTCCGCTGGGCACGCCCCGTGGTGGGTGATAGAAGCTTCTACAACTTTGTCTTTTCTGCAGACACTTGGGCACGCCCCCGTGCTCATTGAGCACGGGGCGTGTTCAGCCTTCTGTTCTCTTGTTTTTGCTTGGGGAGATGCTGTCGAGGGGTCAGGAATGCCACGTTTATTCCTTTTCTTGTATTATTGTTAGAATTAGCTGCATTTTTGCTTCTTTTGTTCGTTTGAGCTCATTTAATCCTGAAAATATAAAAGGAAGACAAAAACACACTTTTTCCAACATTAGTACTAAAAAAGGGTTAGTTTTATGCCACATTTGATGTAAATTATATGTTCCATTTTGCACACATCAAATACCCCCGCACTTGAATCTTTGCTTGTCCTCAAGCAAAACTCTTTATAATGTGGCTTACACTCCCAAATGGAATGGGTAGAAGAGAAGGTTTTTGGGTTTGTCATAGAGTGTCGGGTTTCCAAGATTCTTTATTAGGTTTTATTTTTATTTTATTTTCAATCCTATTCGTCGTGATTTATTTAGAACATTACATAAGATAAATTACTTATTAGGCCATAACATGCCTCTTTAAAATTCCATTTATATACAAGTTCACATACCTCACGGGGGATCACTCAACACTTGGCCGAAGGTGTATTTTTTGTGAAGCACTCGAGAACGGCATGGAACTTACTCCTACCATAAGCTTGCCAAGCAATCAATCCTCCTCCTTTTTAACTATAAACCTTAGTAAATATCAAGAGGACTTTTGGGGGAAGGGTTAGGCTTGGGGTTAAAGGTAGGTGATTGGTTTAGTGGTTAGTAGAAAAGGGCGAAAGGCGTAAAAAGCGTCGGTTTTCGTAAAACATTTTGTTTTTGTGACTTTTTATTCCAATGAAGCATTTATTCAAACAAGCCTTCTTTTGATGAGCTTTGTTTGTTTATTTCTAACTTCATTTTTCTTTTCTTTATCATTTTTTTTCATAAGGAAGTCACAAGAAAACCGAGCTTTGTTACTAAAATAAAGGGTTTAAAATGAAAAAGGTTTTGGTGGGTAAAAAGGGTGTTTGATTTGGGTTAAGAAATGAAAAGGTTTAGGCTCAAAGGGGTTAAGTAGGGGGATTTAGGGTTGGTGGTAAAAAAATGGTGTTGAAAGAAAAAAGGGTTAGTCCTAATGCCTCCATCATTTACTTATACTTACTTATGTTTAAGTTGGTAAGGACCGGGAATGTATCGTCGTGGCAAGTTCTAGAGTAGTAAGAACCAAGTGGCTATTCACACAAGAAACAAAAAATGAGCATTTAGTTTAAAGATGTGTATTTTATATGCTCAATAAAGGCTCAAAACTCACTTTTGTGGGAATGGGTTTTTATGTGATCAAGTATATATAATCAAATTTTAACTAGATTTGTCATGCCGTTTCATAATTTTCTTATATTGGTTCTTTTTATCACGACGCTATCGGTTGTAAATTCGTAAAAATATAACCTTTTTAGAATTTGAAATTCCTGAATTAAACCAAGACAAGTAAAAAAAAAATGAAAAGATTTTGAAAAAATTTGGGGTGTTTAGCGGTTCCAATAGAGTTTTGTGCAAGGCTTGTAATTAGGATTTGCAAAATTCAAGGTTTTAGCATCCCCCCACACTTAAATTACACATTGTCCTCAATGTATCCCAAAAATAAGTTTTTAGGTTGATTGAATGTGTAAAAGTGTGTTTAAAAACAATTTTTTTTGTTACTGGGCATCTAGACACGGGCCCGTGTTGGATGAACACGACCCCGTGGTCAGATTGCCAGTAACGGGAACTTACAGAAGGTGGACACGGGGGCGTGTTGGCTGGGCACGACCCCGTGTCTGGCAAAAATCAGCATAATTTTGACAAACAACAGGTCTGGGGCAATGGGCACGGGGGCGTGTTGGCTGAACACGACCCCGTGTGGACAAACTGCAAAGGTGTAAAATAGGTTTCTTGTCACACCCTGACTTTTGCAGAAGCGTATGATGTGTGACTGGTTTAATATAATTGCATTCAATCATAATAAACAACTACATGATCAAAAACAATGTTCATCCATTCATAAAATTTGAGTATTACAAACACTGGTTATTTAAGTTTTAAAACACAACCTTCGACGAGGTTACAAACCAACAAAAGTGGATGACATCTAAACTTGAAATCTGCTGCTAGAAACAACACCCGCGCCCAAGATCCAACCTGTCACCTGAAATACATGTAATTTTGGAAAACATCAACAAAAGCTGAGCGAGTTCATGCGTTTTGTTTGAGTACTAGTAAACCTTTGAGAGACTCCTTCGAAAACAGGTATGAAAAGAATTTATAAACATATCAAATAATGTGTTACAAGGACATTAAGGCATGTGAGGACATAGGGAGCACTCGAGATGAGTAGGCTTATACCCTTGTCGATTTTCCCTCGACTTTTTCGATTTACCCCGACTATGTCAATTTACCTTGACTATGTCAATTTACCTTGACTATGTCAATTTCCCTCGACTGGGACACCGAAGCACTCAAGTGATCACATAAGGACCATGAGTGGGGCTCGGCTGTACCCGTTAGATCTAACCCTCGTCCCTAACTAAGTATTAATGGCATTTCAATATTAAGTCTATGCTCACATGATCTAGTATTGTGACAACTTGAGCCCCTGACTCTGATCGTCGAGAGGCGAGCATTCTATTGTTATTTTATTATTATCATTATTACTATGATTATTATTATTATTTATCTAATGATAATAACCATGATGAGAGGAACGTACCGTTTAACCGTCGACCCAAAACAAACATATTTAACGTAACACACTCGTATATAAAATAAATAGCATAATTGGTTGCGCGTTTTGGAATGAACCCGTTTTTATATAAAGACACCCAAACGGTATTTTACGGAATAGTATACTTGGGTCAAGCCCAACCCAACTCATCTAAACACCCTAAAACCCTAGCCTATATAACATACTAATCCCCCTCACCCCTCATTTTCTTTTCATAAACCTCAAAAACCCTAAAGAATTGGGTAGCCGCACACAACAGGCCACCTCTGTCTCCCTCTCTAAAATTCCGACGACCGGAGCCAGATACCGGTCAGTTAACCGGCCGTCACACACCCTCAAATGAGCCTAACCCTTTTACCACTCTCGCTCCTCCCTCTCGATTCGACCTTGACAGCCAAGAAGGAGCCGGTGCACCCCCCTCTCTCGTACTCTCATTTCCCCGGCGACGAAGATCAAAAGATTGAAGTAGAGAGTGAGCAGCGGAGAAGGAGACGATGGTGGCAGCACCATCTTAGGCGGCAACGCCGCCGCTCGTGGCGACGGTGGCGGTGACGCTCCACAGCGACGACGGTGGGGATTCGAGTGGTGGTGTTTTGGTTCGACAGCTTCTATTGCTGATGGTGTTTGGTTCGACAGCGTCTATTGCTGAGGCGTGACACGACGAAGACACAAACCAGTCAACCCACCGACGAGCATGGTGATCTAGGTACTTACCTTATCCTTCATTTGCCAGAGCCGTTATTCTTTGACGACTTTTCGGATTCTGTGAATAATTTCGCTAGCTTTCGTACGAACCAACAATTATTGCTTAGGGGCAGTATCCTCGCTTCCGGCGTTTCTTTATCACGACGTCCACGTTTCTTCGTATAGAAACCTTGACCAGATCTCTCTTCAGTTTGGTGAATTCAACAAACTCGACCTTTAGTCAACAAACTTTTTAGCCCTTGAAATTCAACGTGTTACTTCAATCGCGCTTTCTCGAAAACCTGTTTTCGCAGTTTCACACCGAAAGCCCCCCTCGACGACGCAAGCGCTACTCCGAACTCATTCGCACGACTTTGAACCATCCACTCGAGCTTGATTTCCCACCCATTTGAGGAATCACATCCTGCCAGACATCTTAGTAGATCCTAAAACCTACAGATCTGCACGACGATCATCCCTCTCTAGCTACTTATTGTGCTAACCACATTGACGTAACACCCCTTAACAGCAAGCAACGTTCTGTATTCTAAACGCCCATAGCTTGTGTACGACCAACTACCTCATCGATATCAGATAAATCCCTATTGCCGATCTCAAAGCCTTTATGTTTTGTCTCAAGTTAAACGCATCAATTTTGACTACCCTTCTTGCATTGTCTCGCTACTCGTGTTATGTTTCACGGATTCCATGATCCTTATCCTACTCTGCTCTGCGCAAATCTCCGTTTGGACGAATTTCTTCATACGAATGTTACTCGTTGGAGCAACGAGCCAAGGATACCCCAGGGGTAACGGGTATCGCAAGCACGATCAACACCTAGTTACGACACTCGAATTTATTTCATCCTGTCAAAATTTGACACTTGTTTCTTTCGACGACGTCCGAACCTATTCCGAAAACCAGTGGGAATCAGGACGCCTCCTACGCTCTACCCTGGTACTTCTACGATGCAAACCGCCTTACGCTAAGTTTTCAATGCACGACTTTTAACGTCGCAAAGCCCGCATTTCTCGACCGTATATGCGACCGCTCACGATTTAATCTCGAAAGAGCATCACCTAGCATTCGAGAGATGCTCAAATATCCGCAACTCCAGCAATTAGAAGATGATCTACGCGGTGCTTCTACCTTATTCTATCCTGTCCAAGGCATTGATGAAATGTCTGCTAGTAACGGCACGCGGCCAAAGAAACCAACAAGTTTTCAAATTTGCAACCATCTACTTGACAGAAGTAGATTATGAGCACAGAGTGCCAACTTCTACTGTCTATGATCGTAATCCACGTTTTGCATCCGATTAGTCGCAGGATGTGCACAAAAATCCTTTGGCTTACAGTTAGGCATGAGCACAGTCTATCACCCGCTAATGGGTCGTTAAATTGAACGCACTCTCCGAAACCTTTGAAGGCATGCTGAGAACATGTGATATCGACTTTCGAAAACGAGTGACTCTTCACCTTTGAGGAAATCTCTTCCAACAACAATTACCACACTAGCATTCAGACAGCACCATTTAAGGCATTGTACGGTCGCAAATGCCGGCCACCCTTGTGTCGGGCGGAAGTTGGTGAAAGCCTAATCATCGGCCCAGAACTTGTACTTGACACTACGGATAAGAATGCCTGAATCAGACAACGCATGGTGACAACTTGAGACCGTCAGAAAAGCTACGCGGATGAGCGTAGGAAACATCTGGAATTTCTGGTCGGAAACCGGGTTCTACTTAAAGTTTCACCCTGGAAGGGTGTGGTGAGTTTTGGCTAACGGGACGAACTTAATCCGCGATATGTTGGACCGTTCGAAATTACCGAGAGGATCGGTAAGGTAGCTTTGCAGACTAAACCTGCCTGAAGAGCTGAGTGCGGTACACAACGTCTTTCACATGCCTAATCTGAAGAAGTGTCTGTCAGATGAAACCTTCGTTGTTCTTTTTTTTAGGAACTCGTGATCAGCAACAAACTACGCTTCGTTGAAAAATCGGTTGAGATCAAGGATCAAGAAATCAAAACCCTCAAGCGTGGTATAATATGCCAACAGACCGAGTTCGTTGGATCTCGCGGTGTGGCCCAGAGCTTACCCGGGAACGGGAAAACCAGATGATGCGCATGTATCCCCAGTTCCTTACAAACATTACTTCCAGCACTGAGGCTACCGCTATATTTCGGGAAGAAATTTCAAACCAACAGGGGGTGATGTGACGCCCTACGAAAACGTTTAAACACACTAGCTTGTCAGTGGCTGCGTGCTAAATTTCGGGACGAAATTTCTTGAACTTGGGGATAATGTGACACTTCGAGCTTTCCTGCGAGATTTCATCTTTGTGTTACAATTAATTTGGTAAAAATCTATACAATGAGAGATACGTACAAACCTTGTGAATCTAATGCTATGCGATTTTACGTGCTATGTGACTATATGTGCTATGTGGCTTACATGTTCCTTCTGTGGACTTTCGTGAAACTGCTTGTATCTACGTATGGTAATGGAGTCTATGTATACATATAGAGCGTAGCGTATGACTTTTGCTTAAATTTTGAGGACGAAATTCCTGTAACATGGGGAGAATGTGACAACTTGAGCCCCTGACACTGATCGTCGAGAGGCGAGCATTCTATTGTTATTTTATTATTATTATTACTATGATTATTATTATTATTATTATTATTATTATTTATCTAATGATAATAACCATGACGAGAGGAACGTACCGTTTAACCGTCGACCCAAAACAAACATATTTAACGTAACACACTCGTATATAAAATAAATAGCATAATTGGTTGCGCGTTTTGGAATGAACCCGTTTTTATATAAAGACACCCAAACGGTATTTTATGGAATAGTATACTTGGGTCAAGCCCAACCCAACTCATCTAAACACCCTAAAACCCTAGCCTATTTAACATACTAATCCCCCTCACCCCTCATTTTCTTTTCATAAACCTCAAAAACACTAAAGAATTGGGTAGCCGCACACAACAGGCCACCTCTGTCTCCCTCTCTAAAATTCTGACGACCGGAGCCAGATTCCGGTCAGTTAACCGGCCGTCACACACCCTCAAACAAGCCTAACCCTTTTACCACTCTCGCTCCTCCCTCTCGATTCGACCTCGACAGCCAAGAAGGAGCCGGTGCACCCCCCTCTCTCGTACTCTCATTTCCCCGGCGACGAAGATCAAAAGATTGAAGTAGAGAGTGAGCAGCGGAGAAGGAGACGACGGTGGCAGCACCATCTTAGGCGGCAGCGCCGCCGCTCGCGGCGACGGTGGCGGTGACGCTCCACAGCGACGACGGTGGGGATTCGAGTGGTGGTGTTTTGGTTCGACAGCTTCTATTGCTGATGGTGTTTGGTCCGGTCAACAAGTCAGCATGACCGGGTCTCGTTTCAAGCTTCAGGCCTGTTCGGTTCAATGTTAGAGTAGAATTGGGTTTCGATTCAAGAGGTGAACTCGGTTCAGTCATGACATGGTTCAGCGGGTTGGAGTCTTGGTTCAGCCTCGGGTCAGATTTCAGTTTTGGTTCGGCTTGGGTTCAGCAGCCGTTCAGAGTCCTTAGAACAATGGTATGGTTGCCCAACGTAACACAAGTAAATTGACTACCGAGCAAAGCAAAGGTGAGTTCACTACTTTTTACTTAAAGCATGCGTTCCCGGTGGTTGGGAAACGGAACGAAACACTTTTCCTGGTTTGGGATTGCTTACTATCTCCTTGTGCGGGATACGGTATTTCTATCTTCTTGTGTGGGATACGGGTAACAACGCTATCTGTCACACCCCCAAATTCCCACCTCGGGTATATCCCTACTAGGAGTGCAACGATTCAACAGAGAGCCACCAATCATATCAAACACGTTTAATAAAATAATGAAGTACTTATTGATAAAGGAAATACTGTTTGCAAATGTAAATAAAACCAAGTAACCAGCGGAAGCAAAAGTAAATAGTTTGTACCCAACAATGTATCATAAAATATGTCAATATAAACGCTCTATCATGACCATGTCCACTCCAGCCACTTCAGATAGTAAGTCCAAGTGTACCTCAGCTAACGACCTACAAGCATGTAAACAAGGGTGTCAGACTACGCTGGTGAGTTCAAAGTTTTGATTACCGAGTTAGTTATCATTCACGTGTGTAAAACAGTTATCCAGATGATATGACGTTTCGTTGTTTTGATGTGGTTATTACTCGATTACCGAATAGCTACAAGATATGTCTGCCCAACCTCCAATGTCTCTATCAAAACATTGGTCATGTTTTAAGGTAATTAGTTCACGCCCGTCTTTCTGGGACGGTGTGAGGGTGCCAAACCTAATAGCGCTATCAACTAAATACCCCGTTGCCTTTCGCAACTGCCGGTAATGTCAAGGGGTCTTACGAGATAGATACAGAGTACATAACACAACATCCCATTAACCTGCATTCCTCCCTGGAATGTTACCCGATATCCCTTCCCGGGATGCATGCTTGGAAAAGAGCAGTGAACTCACCTTAGGTTTGCTCGGTATGTTTTAATTACCCGTCCAGTTGGTCAACCCGAACCCTACCGTGGTTACCAAACAATATCAGTTTCACAATCAGTAATCACACGTTTGTACACAGTAAATCACGTATCCGATTCATGTATTCAACCAGTCACATGTAAACAATTGTCACATAACACCTAACAAGCATTTAGATCTCATTCACGTTTATGACACAAGTTCATGTTTCCAACAGTGGTTACCAAAGACAGTCAGTTTCATGTTTTCATAATTCACGTAGTCCACATTCACAACACCAGTATCGTACAAGGAGTACACATAACGTCATACAAATCATAGCAAGAATTACGCGTCACATAGATCATAGCACCCATTGTAACAATCAGTTTCGTGTTCATTTGTACCACGCACACTAGTAAGTTGTGTGTAATAGACATCTTAACATGTAGCAACCATTTGAATTACTTATCAGTTTCCCTCTCGCGTGCTTGTATCATAATATTACTTGACAGATTAGTTTGTCACACACGAGTGTATGTGCAACAACAATTTAATGTGCGGTTGCTATATCGCTCGTACACCATGCCCGACTCAACCATATAAGGCCCAAACTAAATAAGACTATGTACCACATAGCCCACCCCTTTCCGGGCCACACGCTGAGGTGTGCGGCCCGTTAATCAAGTCAAGCCCGCATTTAATAAGTTGTGCGATGGGCTATAAGTCCCCTTTAACCTCTCGGTCCAAGGTGATAAAAATATACAACCATATCCTACTCATAATAATCAAAACCAACTGCATAAAATCTCACAGCCGACATCTTATATAAATATCAAGCCCACTGAGCACATTATATATCAAGCTGACATGTTATATGTATATAATGCAATTTATCCGATTAAGCCAATTAACTAAATAATCATTCATCATCTAACTTACCAAGCTATCATAACCATAATTATTTTCATCCTTGAAATTCCTTAGCAATCATGTGATCATCTGACAATTATGGGTAGACTTGGGTAACAACAATACGAATTTTACATGCTTATTGGACCTACTCAAGATAGTGGACCTGACAAACCCATGGACCAAGAAATTGTGTTGATCTTTTCAATTCAAGTACTACCAATTCAACACATCACATGCACCTTAATCATTTGGCAGTAACATTCATCATGACTATCATTCAACATAAAGCATATTATTTATAGTTATGTCAATTAGCCATATATTGAACGTAAACAAAAACAACCAAGTAGTATTAATCGACCAACATCAGTCAAACAATAACCATATGTTTAACAAGAATTAACCGTAAATCAAGAATTGAATCGACATTACTGAACTAACCAGACGATTGGTGTATGCTAGACACGAGGTTGATTTCTAAGAGCAAGTGACTTCGACAAAAGGGGGGAAGAATCTGCCGTCGAACAACTAGAAGCTCTAGGGTTATTGTTTTCAAAGACCAACTACGTAACTAATATTATCGTATATATCCACAACAAGGTTTTGGGCTTTGCACTTGTGTGATCGGCCCTACATAACCTATGTGGGCCGGTGGGTTTAGAAACAAGACAAGGTGGGTAGCTAAGGGGAAAATTCGCGGCCCAGATGCATACCGTGTGTGTGCGGCCCAAATACGGGTGGCCCAAACACGCAACTAAATCTCCTTGTTAACGCTTAGAAATTCTAACAAGTTTTCTAGCACAAAAGTTTAATGATTAACGTAACAAAAGGAATAAAGATGAAATCAGGGTCACAAAACTAAAAGTCACAAACCTTGAGAATTCGGGTTGTTACATCATCCCCAACTTGAAAGAAATTTCGTCCCGAAATTTGACAAGTAAGCACAGTGCAATGAAGTGATAAATCAAGATTGTTGCGGATTTTGCTCAGGTGCCACATCATCCCCAACTTGAAATGGAATTTCGTCCCGAAATTCACCAGTAGTACCCGAATTAGATTGGTCATCAGGAAAGAGTTGAGGATACTTGAGCTTCATCTGATCCTCGCGCTCCCACGTGAACTCCGGTCCACATCTTGAGTTCCAACGAACTCTCACAATCGGGATACGACTATGTTTACGAACCTTGACTTCCCGATCCATGATCTCTATAGGTTTTTCGACAAATTGCAACTTGTCGTCAATCTTCAGCTCTTGACACGGCACAATTAGTGTTTCATCAGACAAACACTTCTTCGATTGCAAAACCTGAAAGACATCGTGAACATTACCCACTCAGCAGGTAACTCGAGCTTGTAAGCCACTTTACCGATTTGCTCCAGGATTTTTAAATGGCCCTACGTAACGCGGGTTAAGCTTGCCGCACTTTGCAAAGCGCACCACACCCTCCCAGGGTGAAAACTTCAGCAAGACTCGCTCGCCTGCCGCGAACTCCCAGTGTTTCCTAAACTTATCAGTTTTCTTGAGGTCGCGCATTGCCGCCCAACAATTTCCGATCTAAGCAATCTTCCTAAGAGTTTCGAGTACAAGTTCTGGACTTGTGATTAGGTTGTCACTCACCTTAGTCCAACAAGGCGATCAGTATTATCATCCATGCGATGCCCCAAACAGAGCTGTCTCAATACTAGAGTGGTAACTGTTGCAGTAGAGCCCAACCGAAGGTAGATATCCCTCCAAATTTACTAAAGTCAATCACACACATGCTCGCAGCATGTCTTTGAGTGTCAGGATGGCTCGTTTATTCTGACCATTTATCTTACGGTGATAAGCAATGCTCATGTCTAGACGTGAGCCAAGGGTGTTGTGTATTGCCAGACATGAATCAAGTATAGGTCAAAATCAGAGGTATCAGGAGTTGGCACCTCGTGCCTAAAAGCCGCCTCTCTCCGAGGAGTATTCATAGTTGTGAAGACTCATCAGTTCTCTTGATTGCAAGAAAGTGTGCTGGTAACGTGAGACCATCGATGATCACCTAGGTGATATTGTTTCCGTTTCGAGTTGTAAGTAAACTAGTCATAGAATCCATGGCAGTCCGTCCTCATTTCCATATGGGTGTTTCTAGTTGCTGATACTTCACCTTGACTTTCCCACGAGTCAATCATCATTCACATATGTAGCTAGGTGGGCCTTCATGCCCGATCACTAGAGCAAGATTTATAGATCCTAGCATCTCTCATCAAAACTCAGAAGACTAGAATATCGAGGCCGGTGTGCTTTGCTCAACCCGAGTTCCCTACAGCAGTCGTATAGTGAGACTCACATTCGTTCCATGAGGTAGCGAATATCGTCTGACCCGCCAACGGTTGCTTCTCCATGCCCCGCATTGGTTTAACTTGAAAATTCTCTTCCTTCAGTTATCCAGTTTGAACATGGCGAGTCTAATCAGGTAGATTAGAATCGATAGTGAACTGCAAAGCCCGTGCACGTTCAGGTTTCACAGTCGTAAACATTCAAAGGTTCCATCCAGCGATGCCATCACATAATTAGCTCTCTCGAAACAAAGGTACACAGGAGGCCCTTGTGATCGGTCTAAATGGTGCAATTGGTACCGTCCAAGTAATGCCTCCGTCTTAATTCCAAGGACCATGGCTTCTACCGCAGGTTATGACTCGTGCAATTCTTCCTGTAAATCCACTACATAAACCATCACTTTCTCGTGCTGCATCGATGTGTAACTGAAACTCTGATTCGAACCCTTAAGGTATACCACTAGATCACCCGTACCCTCGGGTAAAGACGATGCTCCGTGCATTGTAGAGTTTGAAATTCAGAAGCTGAAAAGACGTTCTCCTATTTCGTCTCCGAAGAGTTCACAGCACCCTGCTGTGCTATAGAGATTAAAGTTGCGAAATCCTCGAAAATCCTGTGATGAATCTACGATAGTATCTAGCTGGACCAAGAAATTACTGTATCTCCGATGGACTATTTGCTGCCGATCAATATCTAATGAAATGGATCTTCAGCGAGATCTGCATGTATCCCCACTTCATTGACTACGTGACCAAGGAAGTGTACCTTCCTAATCCTGAAGTCACACTTAGGTAGATTTCGCGTGGAGTTGCTCCTCCCCTAGGAGTTCTAGGATAAAATACAGGTGCCGTTTATGGTGTTCCTTTCCCCTGGTAGCGATTCTAAACGTCACAGATAAACGTGATCGACGAATCTGACGAAACGAGGTTGACGCATCTACTCATGTGATTCCTGAGGCTGCTGGTGTGTTGGATATCTTAAATAACTTAAACAGGAAATCGTAGTGGTCATACTGGATCTGTAACGTCGTGTTAGGAATCATCCTCCCCATGGTCTTCCATCAGAGGACAGTCTGGTCTTAAGTCAGTTTCCGGATGGATTCTTGGTTATTGCAACGGGTCAAGCAGGTTGTCGATGCGAGACAGAGGGGGTGATGGTCTATGATAACCACCTTGTGATAGTCTGTACACGTACAAAAGGACTCGTCCTTCGTTTCCACAATAGAGCGTGTTTCCCCAAAACGAGGAGCTAGATCAATACAACTCCCATCCTGTGGTTTCCTGAAGTTGGTTGGACAGTTCTTGCAACTTTCCAGGCGCCAGACAATAAGGAGTACGACTAACCAAGGCTGCCTCTGGTCGTGAGATCAATCTGAGACTCTACCTAATCAGTGGTGGAAGTAAACCTGGAAGTTCCTCAAGTAGCATGCTGAGTGAAATCACGAACGATTGGTGGATCCTTGATCCTTTTTCCTTAGCCCAAACATTAGTAACGGTTGCCAACATAGCGGGGTAGTCCCTCTGTAGACGCTCCTGGCTTTTATTGCTGAAATGACACTAACCTTTACATCACACTAGTGTTTTAGGGTAGTCGACAATTCGTCACTAGGGAGAGAGATACTCAAAATTTTCTCCTCACAAGCTATATCCACGCGTTATCTGGATAACTAATCCACGCCAATCCTAAATGCTCTTCCACGGGCATCATTTCTAGTGTTGTTGTTACGGTTGCGCGGATTCCCAATACTATCATTATTCCCTTGGTTGTTGACGCCTTGACTTAGCAACAGTCAATCCCTGTCAATGTCACCTTCGTTTCCATGCTTTAGACTACGACTACGAGTACCTTGATGTTGCCACGACTGTTGCCTCCAATGTCGTTGCTTGAAACGAAGCCCTACGATCTTTCACCATCAAAGTCCATCTTTTCACATTCCGTGCCACGCGCTACTCACTGTGCTGGTAGCCACATATTCCACACTATAATCTGTTGTCATCGCTTATGTCCCGATTGATTCGTAAGAGTTGACTCCCACGAGTCGCTGACTAGGGTTAAGAATTCGATTGAAGTCAATTTGCTGGTGTTCGTTGCTGGTAATCAGGGTTGTCCAATTACTGAGGTCGGTAAAATACTACGCTCACCCTTTTGTCCATCGATCTAGCAAGTCGATTGAGTAATACACGGTATGCTGCGAGAGTGTTGCAGAAGTGTTCACACTTCGGAGTCTAAGACGTCAATACATAGAGTTACAGCAAACGAAGTGAAGCGAGAAAGGTATAAACCAACTCAAGGACGTTCGTGCAAGCACCTAATATTCTACACGTTTCGCTAGGCATTCAGATGTGTGTTCAGGTAATACTCGATAGCATCGAGATTCGAAGAGATTCAGAGAGGAATGAAAAGTTCACGTTCGAGTAGGAGACAATCACTGCTATGACTCCTATGGATTGGTTACGTTTCTCATTGATCGAAATACGGGACAGAACCCCTTTTTCACTTGTTAAGCCTCACTGGGACTCGCATGCACCCCACATTATTATTATGTGTGCACCCACAATAATATTGTGATTTGCATGCTCATCTCAGTTCCTCCTAACTCATGTCAAATGGTTCCTCAAACTCAGATATCAAACAGAGGTTGTCAAAGTAATAAGATCACAGAATCCAAGGACTATAACATACTATCAATGCATCATAATGTAATCAAGCAATCCATGCCATCATGCTAAAGTGACGTGTGTGTGTTCGCATGTTGCATCATAAACAAACGTGTACTAGTTATGTAATGTATGTAACAGATGTAAAAGACGAACCTTGCAATCTGGAGCTGAGTGTCATGGTCGTATTCTCGTTTTCAGAACTGTTCGGTTATAGTCTGGTTTTATAAAAACATTTTTAAAACCAAGTTCACTATAACCAGTGGCTCTGATACCAAACTGTCACACCCCCAAATTCCCACCTCGGGTATGTCCCTACTAGGAGTGCAACGATTCAACAGAGAGCCACCAATCATATCAAACACGTTTAATAAAATAATGAAGTACTTATTGATAAAGGAAATACTGTTTGCAAATGTAAATAAAACCAAGTAACCAGCGGAAGCAAAAGTAAATAGTTTCTACCCAACAATGTATCATAAAATATGACAATATAAACGCTCTATCATGACCATGTCCACTCCAGCCACTTCAGATAGCAAGTCCAAGTGTACCTCAGCTAACGACCTACAAGCATGTAAACAAGTGTGTCAGACTACGCAGGTGAGTTCAAAGTTTTGATTACCGAGTTAGTTATCATTCACGTGTGTAAAACAGTTATCCAGATGATATGACGTTTCGTTGTTTTGATGTGGTTATTACTCGATTACCGAATAGCTACAAGATATGTCTGCCCAACCTCCAATGTCTCTATCAAAACATTGGTCATGTTTTAAGGTAATTAGTTCACGCCCGTCTTTCTGGGACAGTGTGAGGGTGCCAAACCTAATAGCGCTATCAACTAAATACCCCGTTGCCTTTCGCAACTGCCGGTAATGTCAAGGGGTCTTACGAGATAGATACAGAGTACATAACACAACATCCCATTAACCTGCATTCCTCCCTGGAACGTTACCCGATATCCCTTCCCGGGATGCATGCTTGGAAAAGAGCAGTGAACTCACCTTAGGTTTGCTCGGTATGTTTTAATTACCCGTCCAGTTGGTCAACCCGAACCCTACCGTGGTTACCAAACAATATCAGTTTCACAATCAGTAATCACACGTTTGTACACAGTAAATCACGTATCCGATTCATGTATTCAACCAGTCACATGTAAACAATTGTCACATAACACCTAACAAGCATTTAGATCTCATTCACGTTTATGACACAAGTTCATGTTTCCAACAGTGGTTACCAAAGACAGTCAGTTTCATGTTTTCATAATTCACGTAGTCCACATTCACAACACCAGTATCGTACAAGGAGTACACATAACGTCATACAAATCATAGCAAGAATTACGCGTCACATAGATCATAGCACCCATTGTAACAATCAGTTTCGTGTTCATTTGTACCACGCACACTAGTAAGTTGTGTGTAATAGACATCTTAACATGTAGCAACCATTTGAATTACTTATCAGTTTCCCTCTCGCGTGCTTGTATCATAATATTACTTGACAGATTAGTTTGTCACACACGAGTGTATGTGCAACAACAATTTAATGTGCGGTTGCTATATCGCTCGTACACCATGCCCGACTCAACCATATAAGGCCCAAACTAAATAAGACTATGTACCACATAGCCCACCCCTTTCCGGCCCACACGCTGAGGTGTGCGGCCCGTTAATCAAGTCAAGCCCGCATTTAATAAGTTGTGCGATGGGCTATAAGTCCCCTTTAACCTCTCGGTCCAAGGTGATAAAAATATACAACCATATCCTACTCGTAATAATCAAAACCAACTGCATAAAATCTCACAGCCGACATCTTATATAAATATCAAGCCCACTGAGCACATTATATATCAAGCCGACATGTTATATGTATATAATGCAATTTATCCGATTAAGCCAATTAACTAAATAATCATTCATCATCTAACTTACCAAGCTATCATAACCATAATTATTTTCATCCTTGAAATTCCTTAGCAATCATGTGATCATCTGACAATTATGGGTAGACTTGGGTAACAACAATATGAATTTTACATGCTTATTGGACCTACTCAAGATAGTAGACCTGACAAACCCATGGACCAAGAAATTGTGTTGATCTTTTCAATTCAAGTACTACCAATTCAACACATCACATGCACCTTAATCATTTGGCAGTAACATTCATCATGACTATCATTCAACATAAAGCATATTATTTATAGTTATGTCAATTAGCCATATATTGAACGTAAACAGAAACAACCAAGTAGTATTAATCGACCAACATCAGTCAAACAATAACCATATGTTTAACAAGAATTAACCGTAAATCAAGAATTGAATCGACATTACTGAACTAACCAGACGATTGGTGTATGCTAGACACGAGGTTGATTTCTAAGAGCAAGTGACTTCGACAAAAGGGGGGAAGAATCTGCCGTCGAACAACTAGAAGCTCTAGGGTTATTGTTTTCAAAGACCAACTACGTAACTAATATAATCGTATATATCCACAACAAGGTTTTGGGCTTTGCACTTGTGTGATCGGCCCTACATAACCTATGTGGGCCGGTGGGTTTAGAAACAAGACAAGGTGGGTAGCTAAGGGGAAAATTCGCGGCCCAGATGCATACCGTGTGTGTGCGGCCCAAATACGGGTGGCCCAAACACGCAACTAAATCTCCTTGTTAACGCTTAGAAATTCTAACAAGTTTTCTAGCACAAAAGTTTAACGATTAACGTAACAAAAGGAATAAAGATGAAATCAGGGTCACAAAACTAAAAGTCACAAACCTTGAGAATTCGGGTTGTCACACTATCCCCTTGTGATTGATACAAACTACTTTTCTCCCCTTATGTGGGACTCTTAGTTAATTACTGTTTGTACGGAAATGCAACGAGCAACACTAAACGAAACTCTATCACTAAAGTCCCTACTACTTAATACCAATTAATCACTGGGGCCAGGCGAACGGGTTATTAGTTGATAGCGCTATTTAGGTTCGACCAGCCTCACACCGACCCTTGTTACTGGGAACGGGCGTGAACTAATAGACTCAGGCAAACCGTCAATGATGATAGAATATTGACAAACGTGGCACTACGGAAACGTACGGTTAAGTATTTATTCGGTATTGGAAAAACAGTTTAGTCGCTCACTTATGGGGTAGCTCCCCATGGCATGTATAAACGGATAAATTAACTGGTTAAAACAAGTTTTTGGAATTAAAACTGAAAAACTACAAACACGTGAACTCGCCAATGTTATGTTGACACTCTACTGCATGCTTTGCAGGTTGCTCGATACAGTTTAGGACGGACGTTGCAATCGGATGGAGTGCGTGGTTTGTAAGTTTCATGATAACAAACTTGTGGTTTTAAATTACGATGTGTTCTACTTTCCTTTCCGCTGCAAACTAGAACCATGTTTTATGAAATTTTAGATTAGGTCACTAATTATGCTAATGTTTATAACAATAACTAATCCGTTCAAAATAATTAGTGGCTAAGATCCTGGTCGTCACATGCCTCGCGGTAATACTCCGCGTGTGGATTTTGAGGGCGTGACAAGTATCTCATAGGCATTTCATACCGTTTAAGCATTCGTAACATGTATTTCACCCCCGAGAGTTATAAAAACCGAACACAGTTAAAGAAAAAAGGAGAGCATGAACTCACTGTTTTTCGTCTTCGATACTCGTAACTGAAATCTCCTTAGCAAACACGACTCCCTACAATGTACTAATGTCTATTAGACGAACGGGCCGTGCCTCGGCTTAGAGTTTAACGTTTTTGAGTTACGTTTCTTATGTTCCCAATATTATTTCAAGTTATAATTACTTGTTAAAATAAATTATTTTAACTTTAAATTATATTTAATTTTTGGAATAATTGTTAATCAATATTTTTGTATCAATACTTGTCAAGTATTTATTTCCGTATCTCCTTCCCAAGGATGGGGGTATTTCATACATGTATTTATGTATTCTTGTATTTGTAGTTCCGAAATAATATATTTTTTAAGTCTAACTAAGAAAATATATTCAAACTTATTTTGTCCAAAAATCATGTATTTCAAGAAAATATATATTTTTCTCAAAAATCATATATCTTCTAAATATTCTAGAAAAATGTATTTTATTTCCCAAAAATAATATATTTTTCTCTTTGTCAAAATATGATATAACTTTGTAATATTCACAAAAATCATATTTCCATTTATTGTATCCAAAATATTATTTACCAAAAACATATTTGTAACGGTATTTTCCGGAATGTTTTGTAAGTTACGTTCTTGCGTTCGGTTTCACAATATTAAGTGTGTAACTTATATATTTATTCCTTGTGATTTTTGGTATTATTTTGGATTGTAAATTCTTGGTATTTTGTTAAGTTATATTACTTTAAATCCTAAAATAACATAACTATTACACCAAGTATACAAATAATAACACACACTGTGTTATTAATGTAAATATATATTCTAAATACATATTTATCCATTTTTTATTTATAAAAACCAACCTCCAATACTTGTATTTTTGTAGCAAAGTCTATGGCAAAGTTTATATTGAAAACCATAGTTAAAACATACTTGTAAATATTTGTTTAGAAATTATTTTTCTAAGTGTTTATATTTTTAGAAAATTTTGCCATAGTTTCCCCTAAAAATGGAGGTGTCCATGCTATTAAAGCATATCATTTTCTTTTCAAAAATAATCATAACAATCAACAATCAATCTACATAATGATCATGAACTTGAGTTTTCATAAAACTTGTAGTAACTTGGTAGTATGTTTAGTAGACTTAGTTACCCTTTAAGGTGTGTTTATTTCTCTAAAAATCTCATTCTCAAAGGATTTAGGTGTTTACAACTTACAAGATGATTTTTCCAAAAATCATTCTTTTGAGTTTCTCTTGTAAACAAAGTGTTCTTATACTTGTTTCAACACAAGAAACATGGTTAGTTTCTTTAAAAACTATGTTTATACAAATCTTGTGATTTAGCTTGGTTTCTTTGGAAAACTATTTTAGAAATCATCCACTCACAAGTCTTGTATCTTTTAAATCATCATTACATGAAAACAACTTTTTATTTTTCAAGTTCATGTAAACATAAGGTATGATGATCTTGGTTTTTCACAAGATCATCACATCAACTTACTAGATCATGTGTTTAATCACAATCTAGTAGGTTCCATATGATGTCTAACATCACTAACACTAGTAATCAATCAACAAGAAGCAAATAATAACAAATCAACAAGATTTCATATGTTTATAAGCTTATGTTAGAGATTCATGAATATGTCTTTTAATGTTCATCATGATTAACAATGTATATCATCTTTCAACCATCAAAATGTGAAGAATCAAGAGATCATAAGGGCCTTACTACTAGCACAAGGCTAGGTATGAACACTTGATGAAGAAGATGATAAAAGTAGAGGATAAAAGCAATCGGATGAGGTCCTTCAAGATCCAAGAGCACCAAACTTCATTAAACACCTTCTAACATCATGTAAAGACCTTGGAATGGATGGAAGTGAGTTGATAAGGATGGTGGTGTTTGTTGTTGATCTCGGCCGAAGTGAGGAAAAGAGGGAGGAAGAAAGATGGTGGGTGATGAGTGTGTGAGCTTATGAGAATGATAAGCTTCTTATAACCATTTCATCCCTTTGTCCAATGTGTATTATGTCCCAATTAGTACACTACATAATCTTCATCAAATCTAAGGAAGATCATGGAGATCAAGATAAGATTACACAAGATCAAGGTGGGGCCACATGGTGACCGTCCACCATGGGGGGGGGGGGGGTCTTGGTTTGGTTTTAATGATAAGTTAGAGAATTTAGTTAGAAGTTAAGTATAATGTTTAGTGTTTATGTGTAACATGTGTTATATAGTGTGTTAAGGTGTTCGGGGATCATAACTAGCTCAGAAACATTAAAACAATGCTTTTAGTATAATTTTGGTGTTTCGGGTAATGTCCGGTTGTTCGGTTAGATACCGGTTCGTTAAAATGTCAAACTATTCCGTTTAGTGTTCTTTATGTACCATTTTGTGACACTTTTAATTCCCGACACTTAGGAAAGCATTTAGGACCATTTAGTCATATTTTTACATGAAACTAGCTTGTTAAAAAGCTGATTTTTTGCTGAATTATGCAGAATTCTGCACTTTGGGTGAGTTTTAGGCACTTCCCGGCACTTAAACTATCACTTAGGAATGCAGTTTTGTGGTCCCTACTTCCCTACACACTATACTAGTGTAGAACTTGGTTTCTGGCTCACACGGGTTCTTAAAACACTGTCTGTCTATGTACTGAACATTGTCAGCATTTTAGTTTGTCTAATAATGGTGCCAATTCTGTTCTGTGCATTATTAGAACTATATCGTGTTGCATGTTGCACGATAAAAGTCTTGCAACATGAAATGCCATTGTATGTATATAACAGTAATAAAAAATTCATTTGTCTTGTAAATTAGATCATGCACAATTATTAAAGCACATATTACTTTTCAATTAGTGTACGGAATGTACGGAAAAGTGACAGTTGTCAGAGACTCCCCCCGTTAAAAGAATTTCATCCCGAAATTCAAGTGATGCCATCGGTCGCAAGGGAGTTGTGAATCAAATGTGGTCATTTAGGTTTAAAATATGTCTTCATGTTCCCATGTAACTCTGGGTCATGATATGAATTCTAACGTACTCAAGTAAATCAACTATGTCTTCTCCATGCTTTGTGGACTCTTAGTCCGCATCCTTAAAAGGTTCTGTAGTAAATTGGAGTTTGTCGTTGACATGAATCTTGTTTGTGGGAACAACGACTGTTCCTTGAGTCAGACTCCTCTAAAGACTAGACAGAATGTGTCGCGATCACTACTGATCTTTTCTGGAAGTTTCAGCTTGTGAGCAATGATCCCGATCCCTACCAGGATCTCGAAAGGCCTAATATACCGGGGATCCAACCTTCCACGTTTTGCCAAATCGCATCACGCCTTCTCAAGGCGAGGCTCCCATTAAGCCTTACTTCCTATCTCAAATTCCTACAATTTCTGCTGCTCGTCGGCGCAATCTTTCTGTATTCCGCGGGCTGTCTTGATATGATCACATATCTGAACAATCTTGCCTCTAATTTTTCCTGAACTAACTCGGGCCAGTAGATTGTTTATCTCCGGTCTCCGTTTAACACAACGGGGATCGACTTATTATGTTCCATCCAAAGCTTTACACGAAGCGATTTAAACCGCGGTGTGATAAATACTGCTGTAGGAAACTCCACTAAGGGTAAGTGAGTGTTCCATCTTTTCATCAAAGTTTATCACACAAGCATGTAACATGTCCATACAGTCTGCATCGTTCAGTAGCTCAGCCCATCTTCGTTAATATTTAAGTTCTTACGATCAACGGTGTGCTACAACCCTTGCGATCAGTTAAGGTCATGCAGTGTTTTCTTACAGGTAATGATGCCAAGTTTGCGGCGTGCAATTACTGTATCTAGATCAAGGTTTCTTCCCATGATCCCTTAATCAACGTGACGCGTATGCAATGTCGTGGTCTCATTGCATTGGCGCGCAATTGAGACTTTGCCAAGAAGCGTCACATAATTGCAACTCTAACTCCTTAGCTCTTGATTGCAGGGTTGGCATGAATATCATTCTTATCCACCATGTATCCTAAAGTTCTTACTTTGCGAATTCAAAATCCTCCCTTCGACATCCTAGCGCATAACTGTTCTTTCTCTAAGAGTCGCAAGGTAAGTTACAGATGTTGTTCACGACCTTCCTTGGTCGTTGGGCATATAAGAATGTAGTCAATAAATATAATCATGATCTATCCAGGTATGGCTTACACATTCGATTCATGAGGTCCATGAATACTGTCGATGCATGTGTTAAGTCAAATGGTACGACAAGGAACCCGTAAAGCTCGAAGCGAGTCCTAAAGGTCGTTTTAGGGATATTTCCTTCTTGTATTCACAGTTGAGGGCATCCTGTCCTCAAGTCGATCTTTGAGTGGTAGCTAGAACCTGACGATTGGTCTATTCATGTCCTCAATCCTTGGCAAAGGATACCGATCCTTGATATCCAATTCTCTAGAATTGATGCAAAGTGGAAATTGTCAACTTTCTTCTTGTGTCCTTAACTAAGGATGTCATGTCCTTAATTCCCTGTCTAGCAGCTCTTGCAGTTATATCGGAGGCTCATGCTTCTTGGACGAAGCTAGTCGATAAGGCGTCATTCGGCACTGGTGCCGCTCCTAGCACTAGGTTCATCCTAAACTCCTCTTGTTGTTGAGGGGTATTCTTGGTAAGTTTTCAGGAAAGGCTTCTGGAAATTCCTCCACCACAGGGTTGTCTTCTAGCTCCAGCTCCTAGGTCTCCTTATCGGCAACATGAGGTAGGAAGGCAATGCAGTCTACTCGGAGGCACTTCTGTGTCTATTCGACCAATGAGAGATGTCGCAGATCCGCTGCTATGTGGGGTCTAGCACCCTTGCACCTATTGCAGGAAGGTTGTGTACTATAAATGTTTCATCATTCGCAAGAGGGATGCGATTGATTTTCCTTATATCGAACGACTTCAGCTCTATACTTGGATTTCCAATCCACGCTGACTATCATATCATGACTTCCCAAGTTAATGGTAACAGAAGGTTCCGGCCTTCTGAGTCCCCAAAATATAATCCTTAATTACTTCGTCTGCTTAAACTAGCCTTCTCTATGCCCCTTTCTAAAGAATACGGGACGTCTATTCTACTTGAAACTAGGCCAAGCAATTTCTTAAGTTCTAAGCATACAAGGTTAAAGTTGGTGCCAGTATTAATCAAAAATAGATGCATAAGGTTGGTTAATAGGAAACGTACCCGTAACCGCATCTGGATCCTGGCGTGCTTCACGAGCTCCGATCATGAAGACCTTTCCTTGCTTGGTTCTTCCTAGGGCAATCTTTCCTAAAGTGCCCTACTTCACCACACCTATAGCAGCCTGGAATTTTCCCATTATCTCCTCCGTCTGGATCCTTCGCCCAACAGGCATCCTTGCTGTGCCCTTCCTTTCCACACTTTCCACACTTAGGCCTCAGACATCGACCTTCATGGTAAAAATTGCATTCCTCGCATCTTGGCTTATTTCCCAAATAAACCTTACCACCGGCCTCTTTAGAAGCTCCATAAGCTTTCCTGCCATGGGGGGGGGGGGGTTCACTTCCCTTCTTTTGTTTGCTTTAGAGCTTCCATATTTGACTTGGGTGCCTATCTTTAGGTTTAAGACTTCCTCTTCTTGTTGCCTGATGACTCCACATGAGTCTCTTTCTTATTGTCCTCAGATTCCGAAAAGTTTCCCATGCGTAGAGCTTCTTCAGTAAGAGTGACACTCAAATCAATAGCCTCTGCGATGGTTGGGGGCTTTGAGGTAGTAACCATGCTCCTAATTTGAGGTGCAAGTCCCCAAATGAATCGCTCAATCCTCTTGAATTCTGGCTTGACTAAGTAGGGAACGGCCCTAGACAAGTCGTGAAATCGCTGGACATATTCAGGAATCTTCGGCCCGTCCATTTTCAAATTTCAGAACTCCACCTCAAGCTTCTGGATTTCAGCCATAGAACAGTATTTCTTCTCCATCATTTCCTTGAGCTCGTTCCAGCTCAGTGCATAAGCAGCATCTGCACCAAGGGTCTGAACCTGAAGGTTCCACCAGGAGAGTGCGCCATCCAAAAACAACCCTGAGATAAAGGTAACACTCTGCTGGGGCGAACAGTTACTTATTCTTAGAATGGAGTCAGTCTTTTCTGCCCAACGGACAAATGCAACGGCACCTCCTGTGCCATCAAAATTCAATGGCTTGCAGTCCAGGAACTGTTTATAGGTGCAGCCAGTTGGAGGGTTATTTCCGGAAGTGCCACCGCTGTGTTCAGAGCGGAGGGCTTCATGTCATGCAATTGCCTGTGAGATTCGTTCTTGAAGCTCGGCTTCTGTCCTTGGTAACGTACTGGAGTTTGTGTCACGTCTGGGCGGCATTCTCTTCTTTCAAAATGGTAGGGAGTAGGTTAGACAACATTCCATAATTGTCTATGAGGTACATTGTACCTTAAGCAATCATGTAATCACCCAATATCACATGCTTATATAATCAACAATGTACAAGTGAGGAAACAATTACTGAGTTTTCATAATATGAGGGTAGTAGTGATTTTCCTCCTACGTTAGCTTTCTTTGGTCTTTAGCTTCACAAGACGGGTATACTTTCCCAGGGATGGGGTTGTTCATGTAGGGGTGATAGAGAGTGTAACGTCACTGAATCTTTCCGAATGTTATCCATCTTCACTTGCTTAAATATCGGTTCTCAAACGTCTCGTACACGGGTAGAAGTGTCAGACACGAAGTAGGTAAAGACAGGTTTCCTACTTTGTAGAGTGCTAAAGCAATGGTCTAGGTGTTGTTCTATCAGATGAAGGTGTGAACACCTAGAGTTTATTTTTGAGTAGTGATCATTAGCATGGCCCGCAGAGTCTACCAGGATTTCCATGCACTACAAGTCGTTATTACGTGGGCCCCCGTAATAATAAATTGTCTTGCACAGTTACCCCAATTTTCCCTCGTCCAAGCAGATGATTAACCAAGGAGGGGACACTACTGTCCTTATACCTCTGACATGGAAAGGACCATTACGGTGGTCCACGCGCTAACACTCGATATCGTTACGCGCGTAGAGGCACGATGATTAAACGAAATAGGAATAAGGGAGAATTCCTAGTAGTTGGAGGGGCACCTTCAAGATGTATACTTCGTCTTCCTTGTCTGGTCAAGTGTGTCGTCAATCTTGCTTCACAAAAGCCGCAGGGATCTCGTCCTGCTGATTAAGAAGTTGTTCAAGGTTGCCGCCTCTGCCTCGCCGTCACTACCGTAGTCAGGCACCTTCACAATCGAGAGGGAAAAGCAGCCATTTCCTACGGAAGCAAGCTCAGAATCTCGTTTGGTAATCACTCCAGCCATGAGTTTTGCAATGAACGCGAGGGTGATAGCTTCATTGTGCGAGTAAGAATAATAATAGGATTCGGAGTCGAATGTATCTTATTCACGTCAGTAATTATTCCGTACACTTATTCGTATGTATATATATCAATAAACAAGTATGTTACTTAGCATAAGCAGGCAATTTGATGCATCATATCACGTGTAACTCTCGTTTATCCTTTGGGGGGTCATTTTGTCTTTGGCAAGTCTAACTCGTGTAGACTATGCCTTAGTTGGCACCTTATTTTGGGGTATTCCCTACTAATGTCCTTGCCTTGTCTCTTCTTTGAAAAATGTTTGACTCATGGATCTTGACGCTTATGTGAATGCAATGAAAAACCTTTTCTTTTGTAAAAATGTTTTTGTGAGAGAGTTCTAGTGATTGTAGTCTAGATTCGAGAAGGAATCCTAGTTCACTACAATCGAAGCTCTAATACCAAACTGTTACACCGTGAATTTTGTGGAAGCGTATGATGTGTGACTGGTTTAATATCATTGCATTCAATCATAATAAACAACTACATGATCAAAAACGATGTTCATCCATTCATAAAATTTGAGTATTACAAACACTGTTATTTAAGTTTTAAAACACAACCTTCGACTAGGTTACAAACCAACAAAAGTGGATGACATCTACACTTGAAATCTACTGCTAGAAACAACACTCGCGCCCAAGATCCAACCTGTCACCTGAAATACATGTAATTTTGGAAAACATCAACAAAAGTTGAGCGAGTTCATGCGTTTTGTTTGAGTACTGGTAAACCTTTGAGAGACTCATTTGAAAACAGGTATGAAAAGCATTTATGAACATATCAAATAAGTGTTTTACAAGGACATTAAGGCATGTGAGGACATAGGGAGCACTCGAGATGAGTAGGCTTATACCCTTGTCGATTTTCCCTCGACTTTGTCGATTTACCCCGACTATGTCAATTTCCCTTGACTATGTCAATTTCCCTTGACTATGTCAATTTCCCTTGACAATTTCAATTTACCTTGACTATGTCAATTTTCCTCGACTGGGACACCGAAGCACTCAAGTGATCACATAAGGACCATGAGTGGGGCTCGGCCGTACCCGTTAGATCTAACCCTCGTCCCTAATTAAGTATTAATGGCATTTCAATATTAAGTCTATGCTCACATGATCTAGTATCTCATAGGCATTTCATACCGTTTAAGCATTCGTAACATGTATTTCACCCCCGAGAGTTATAAAAACCGAAAACAGTTAAAGAAAAAGGGGGAGCGTGAACTCACTGTTTTGCGTCTTCGATACTCGTAACTCAAATCTCCTTAGCAAACACGACTCCTTACAATGTACTAATGTCTATTAGACGAACGGGTCGTGCCTCGGCTTAGAGTTTAACGTTTTTTGAGTTACGTTTCTTATGTTCCCAATATTATTCCAAGTTATAATTACTTGTTAAAATAAATTATTTTAACTTTAAATTATATTTAATTTTTGGAATAATTGTTAATCAATATTTTTGTATTAATACTTCTTAAGTATTTATTTCCGTATCTCCTTCCCAATGATGGGGGTATTTCATACATGTATTTTCTTATTCTTGTATTTGTGGTTCCGAAATAATATATTTTTTAAGTCTAACTTAGAAAATATATTCAAACTTATTTTGTCCAAAAATCATGTATTTCAAGAAAATATATATTTTTCTCAAAAATCATATATCTTCTAAATATTCTAGAAAAATGTATTTTATTTCCCAAAAATAATATATTTTTCTCCTTGTCAAAATATGATATAACTTTGTAATATTCACAAAAATCATATTTCCATTTATTGTATCCAAAATAATATTTACCAAAAACATATTTGTAACGGTATTTTCCGGAATGTTTTGTAAGTTACGTTCTTGCGTTCGGTATCAAAATATTAAGTGTGTAACTTATATATTTATTCATTGTGATTTTTGGTATTATTTTGGATTGTAAATTCTTGGTATTTTGTTAAGTTATATTACTTTAAATCCTAAAATAACATAACTATTACACCAAGTATACAAATAATCACACACAATGTGTTATTAATGTAAATATATATTCTAAATACATATTTATCCATTTTTTATTTATAAAAACCAACCTCCAATACTTGTATTTTTGTAGCAAAGTCTATGGCAAAGTTTATATTGAAAACCATAGTTAAAACATACTTGTAAATATTTGTTTAGAAATTATTTTTCTAAGTGTTTATATTTTTAGAAAATTTTGCCATAGTTTCCCCTAAAAATGGAGGTGTCCATGCTGTTAAAGCATATCATTTTCTTTTCAAAAATCATCATAACAATCAACAATCATTCTACATAATGATCATGAACTTGAGTTTTCATAAAACTTGTAGTAACTTGGTAGTATGTTTAGTAGACTTAGTTACCCTTCAAAGTGTGTTTATTTCTCTAAAAATCTCATTCTCAAAGGATTTAGGTGTATACAACTTACTAGATGATTTTTCCAAAAATCATTCTTTTGAGTTTCTCTTGTAAACAAAGTGTTCTTATACTTGTTTCAACACTAGAAACATGGTTAGTTTCTTTAAAAACTATGTTTATACAAATCTTGTGATTTAGCTTGGTTTCTTTGGAAAACTATTTTAGAAATCATCCACTCACAAGTCTTGTATCTTTTAAATCATCATTACATGAAAAAAACTTTTTATTTTTCAAGTTCATGTAAACATTGTCACACCCCTTTCTGCGGCGGAAGCACGAGGTGTGATCATGAAAGGTTCTCATTGCATACGAAAGGTAAACATGCTATATGCTCGTAAAAACATCAAATACCATAATTTGAAAACATAAGTTTAGCGTTTACATCGCTAAGTCGCATAAAACATTGTCTTGAAAAGTTTACAACTTTATTTAAAGATAAACATAAGCGACATCCACAAGCATAAGCGAGACCGCGCGCACATCCATCCTAGTTACCTGAAATACATGTGAGTTTTGGAAAAAACGTCAACATAATGTTGGTGTGAATTCATGCAGTTTTGTATTTCACGTTTGTATACTTTGTATGAAAACATAGTTTGTGAATAAATCAAGTTTTCATATATAAATCCAGTTTCATGTGTACACCACGTACTCATGTATAATTCAATTTCTTCTTGAGTACCCCACGTACTCAAGTATAATTCCCATTTTCTTGAGTACCCCACGTACTTCAAGTATAATTCAATCTTTTCTTGAGTACCCCACGTACTCAAGTATTCATCAATTTTTAGTATGGTATGACTTTTATGTAAATAAAGTATTCCTGTAAGTATCAGGATTGTTAATGGGTTGCAAAACCATTAACATGTGACACGACATAGGAAGTCACCAAACCTTAGGCATTTAATTGGTATATTCCGAGACACAAAAGCACTACTCGATTCTTGCCCTCACCGAGAGTGTGGCTGCCCGGCACCCGTTAGATCTAACCTTTTGTTCTGCGGTCTATGTATATTGTTGATTAATGGTGCTTCTGTACCCTATTCGTGACACGATTTCTCACATCATTTCTCATAACGCCTCCTACTTGGTTCTCGTTCTCACCAAGTGCGCTTCTCATATTCTTATATTTCGTCACACTTGGTTCTCGTTCTCACCAAGTGTACTTCTTGTACTCTTATATTTCGTCACACTTGGTTCTTGTTCTCACCAAGTGTACTTCTTGTTTTTTATATCATACCAATTATAAATATTGTACATTTGTACATGTATTTCACCCCCGAAGTTATAAAAACTGAAAACAGTTAAAGAGAAAAGGGGGAGCATGAACTCACCACTTTGCGTTCCTGTGCGTCGTAAACATCACCGGATTTGCTTAATTAACGTCGTAACCTATACGCGTTTTCTTAACGTTAGTCACCAGATTTGCGTCGCACAAGTACAGTCACTCTCTTTTGTGTATATTTTCTTGTGTTAAAAATATTTTATATTTTTAACTAAGTATCTTACTTATATTATTTTCTCTAAAATTAATATAAGTATCTCGTGTTTTGCACTTTGCACCCGAATTATGTATCTTGTATGTTGTATGTGAATTTTTGTGTTTATATTCCTCATGAGTATTTAGTGTATTTTTAAGTCTTAATACACTAGCACGTATAACACATACTTTATACACTTAGCACAAAAGTTGGTGATAAAATAATATATATTTTTCTCTCAAAAATATACATACTTATATCCATTTTTATTCTTGAAGAAATCCTCATTTCTTATCACCAAAAATCAGGGAAACCTTGGTAATACTTTTAAATACAATTTTAGGGAATAAGTTTCTCAAAAACTTATATTTTTCTAAGTGTCAAAATTTATAAAAATTTTGACAGAGTTTCCCCTAAAAATGGAGGTTTCCCATGTTTTCAAAACATGTGTTTATTTTCTTTTAAATCGTCAACAATCATCAACAACAATTATCAACAATAATCATCAACAATAATCACTAATTTATTCATTTCATGAACTTGAATATTTACAAAAATGTGTAGTAACTTACTAGCACATTTAGTAAGTCTTTCCATCTCTAAAAATAAAATCATTATCTCGAAAACTTTATTTTTTTTAAAGAATATGAAGTTTTGTAACTTCTAGTCGGTATTTACGAAAATATTTCTTGGTTAAATCCTTTCGTTACACAAGTGTCTACACACTTTTTGGTTCTAAAAAAAATGTCTTTATTTTGAGAAAGATCCGGCTTTTTAAACATGATTTCATCATACACTTGGTTCTTCAAAAATACCACTTGTAGATCCGTAGATCTACTAGTTTAGAACTCCATTTCATAAGAAAAATCGTTTTTACACAAGTTCATGTTTGTGAGTGAAAGGGTTCGTCATCTAATTATTTTTACACTAAACATAGTGCTAGTTCATGTTCCATGAACATGACCTAGCGTGGTTAGATGACGATCCGTTCCCCTACTAGCATCCAACAATAATAAATAATCATAACAAAACAAGTTTAACAAGTTTTACACCATTACATTTCTTTTATCCAACAAGTTCATCATTTTTATAAGACTTTTAATTTTGTTCTCTAGTGTTCATAATTTTTACCCGCTAAATCTCTTATTAACCACTTTAAACAAGATCAATAGGGTGTTTAGAGTCACTTACTACTAGCTCGTGGCTAGGGAAGAAACTAGACGAAAAATGGGTGGTTAATAGCGTTGTGGTGAGGTCCTTGGCAATCCGTATGCACCAAGCTTCCTTATACGTGATCCTTCACACTTGAAAGTATATAAAAAGGCTTGATCAAAGTTGGAAAGTGGTGAGGTGATGCTTCTTGGTCTCGGCCGTGAATGTCAAAGAGGGAAAAAGAGAGAGTAAAATTTTGTTGGTGAATTGTGAATGTGGAGGTCTTAGACTTTTAGATTAATTTATAACTCAAATCCTTATTGACCACAAGATAAAATGCCTACTAGATTTTAGGCAATTGGATTTAATTAATCAAAAGAATGTGATTGTGTGTTCCCTAGGGGGGAACCGTTCGGTTGGGGGGTTGGGCCATTTGGTTTATTTTGAACTAAAGTTTAAGTATTAGTTAGTTTAATTAGGGACTTTAAAATTAGTTACTAGTGTGTGGTGTTTTGTAACGGGTGTTAGGGTATTCGGGAACCCTAACTGGCTCAGAAAAACAAAAACAATGCTTCCAGCATTATTTTAGTGTTCCGGGTAATATCCGGTTGTTCGGTTATATACCGATTCGTTAAAGTGCTAAATTACACTTTTTAGTGACTTTAAAGTATCCTTTTGTAACACTTTCGATTCCCGACACTTAGGGAAATATTCTAACTGAAAAATTATGTTTTCTGCATAATATTCGTGTGCTAAAAGCCGAATTATTGCTGAATTATACAAAATTCTGCACTTAAAGTGCGTTTCTGGTGCTTTTTAGTGCTTATTTTTGCTTTCGTATGCCTAGGTATTAAACCCTTGTATATACTCTTGGGTTTTAATGTATTCTTATTGTTGGACCTACACCTAGGCTCCAATTTTATTGTCTGACTGCTTTCTGCAGTTCCGTTGACACATAGTGTCTTACCGGTGAGTTTACTTAGTATTTTTGACGCAACGCTCTCGTTTATGCATAAAGCAATATTTTGTAGTATACAACGTGCATGAATTCACTTGTTTAATCATGTGTTCAGACATTGCTGACAATTAAGCACATAATTGTAGTCAATAAATAATAATTAAAGTGTACGGAAATTACCGGTTTGTGCCAGTTGTCACAAACATAAGGTATGATGATCTTGGTTTTTCACAAGATCATCACATCAACTTACTAGATCATGTGTTTAATCACAATCTAGTAGGTTCCATATGATGTCTAACATCACTAACACTAGTAATCAATCAACAAGAAGCAAATAATAACAAATCAACAAGATTTCATATGTTTATAAGCTTATGTTAGAGATTCATGAATATGTCTTTTAATGTTCATCATGATTAACAATGTATATCATCTTTCAACCATCAAAATGTGAAGAATCAAGAGATCATAAGGGCCTTACTACTAGCACAAGGCTAGGTATGAACACTTGATGAAGAAGATGATAAAAGTAGAGGATAAAAGCAATCGGATGAGGTCCTTCAAGATCCAAGAGCACCAAACTTCATTAAACACCTTCTAACATCATGTAAAGACCTTGGAATGGATGGAAGTGAGTTGATAAGGATGGTGGTGTTTGTTGTTGATCTCGGCCGAAGTGAGGAAAAGAGGGAGGAAGAAAGATGGTGGGTGATGAGTGTGTGAGCTTATGAGAATGATAAGCTTTTTATAACCATTTCATCCCTTTGTCCAATGTGTATTATGTCCCAATTAGTACACTACATAATCTTCATCAAATCTAAGGAAGATCATGGAGATCAAGAGAAGATTACACAAGATCAAGGTGGGGCCACATGGTGAACGTCCACCATGGGGGGGGGGGGGGTCTTGGTTTGGTTTTAATGATAAGTTAGAGAATTTAGTTAGAAGTTAAGTATAATGTTTAGTGTTTATGTGTAACATGTGTTATATAGTGTGTTAAGGTGTTCGGGGATCATAACTAGCTCAGAAACATTAAAACAATGCTTTTAGTATAATTTTGGTGTTTCGGGTAATGTCCGGTTGTTCGGTTAGATACCGGTTCGTTAAAATGTCAAACTATTCCGTTTAGTGTTCTTTATGTACCCTTTTGTGACACTTTTAATTCCCAACACTTAGGAAAGCATTCTGGACCATTTAGTCATATTTTTACATGAAACTAGCTTGTTAAAAAGCTGATTTTTTGCTGAATTATGCAGAATTCTGCACTTTGGGTGAGTTTTAGGCACTTCCCGGCACTTAAACTATCACTTAGGAATGCAGTTTTGTGGTCCCTACTTCCCTACACACTATACTAGTGTAGAACTTGGTTTCTGGCTCACACGGGTTCTTAAAATACTGTCTGTCTATGTACTGAACATTGTCAGCATTTTAGTTTGTCAGATAATGGTGCCAATTCTGTTCTGTGCATTATTAGAACTATATCGTGTTGCATGTAGCAACGATAAAAGTCTTGCAACATGAAATGCCATTGTATGTATATAACAGTAATCAACAATTCATTTGTCTTGTAAATTAGATCATGCATAGTTATTAAAGCACAAATTACTGTTCAATTAGTGTACGAAATGTACGAAAAAGTGACAGTTGTCACATTTCTGGCTTCGGTTTTCTTATCCCGGCTTTAGTAACACTAATGTTTAGTGCTCTAAGCCTCGTATGTACCTGTTTAACTAATAAATACCACATCGATCATAACAAACATCCTAAATTACCAAAGTTAATCATCCACATCACAAGCTAAAAAGAAAAAGAAATGCAGAAATAAAAAAAAAGTGTTAGAGAAAGTAAATTGTTCAACAAGCGGCACGCAGGCCGGAAATTGTTCATAAGATAAGGGGATTAACCTGTGGGACCTCCAACCGTGGAATGCTACCTCCTACCCCTCCCGCTTAATCCATGTCCTCGTCTTCATCATCATCATCACCTCCTCCGTGGCCCGCCATATACTCCCGAATGTTTCCAATGTCATCCTGTATGTCAGAGATATTTCTCTCTATTGCTCTGACCCGGGTGTATGTGTTTCTAGCCATGTTGTAGGTGTTCCTGGTGCACATGAGGTTTTCCTGCAAAAAATCATGTAAGCTTTGAAAGATAGGAAAACCGCCTCCTTGTGAGGAGGATTGACCCGGATCACCCTGGTGCTGGTAATGGTACTTCGGAGGAGGATGGACGGGTGGAGCGTGTAAGACGAGTGCTTCTTGCGGGTTCCATGCATGCCCTTGAACTCTTTGAAAGCTAACCGCCCCATTTTCCGCTTCGTAAATCACGTTCATGGAGCGGCAAATGACCATGTCCACTCTCCCCGACCATGGTCCTTTACGGAAGGACCTCGGCATGTTCACGAAGTTTTTGAAGAGGCGGTAAATCCACCCTCCAAAGAAGATAGGAGTCGGGGGAGTAGCAAGCTGGTTCCAGTGCATGTTTCGGAGTAGGAGATATGGGACATCAAGGTTGACTCGGTTGTGGATGCAGTGAAGGGCTAGTAGATCCCACAAACCTATAACACCGCTGCTGTCATGCCTCTGACTAAGAGAGTAGGTGAGGACCCTGTGGATGTAGCGGTAAAGAGGGTCTCTCAACTGAGTACTCTTAGTTCGGCTCGGATTGTAGTTGCCATCTCCTATCTGAGCCCAAGCAGCTTGGCAGTCATTTTCCCAGATCTCGCGGAGACCGCCGATGTTTTCCTCATCCCCAGCATCTTCTTCCGAATACAACCCCACCAGAGCCCCGAACTGAGCAATTGAGATCCGGTAAGTGGTTCCTCCACAGCGAAACTCAACCCCTTCATTGTCAAATGGCTCAGCTCTTGTGTTGAAAACGAGCGTGCTGTAGAACTCCATGCTGTATTCATAAACAGAATGAAGCCGAGTGCAAAGGGCAACTCGTAGTGGCCCGGTGACGATGTTGTTGAATCGGTCCAGTTGGTTTACTACTTCAAGAGTGTTTGTGCAAACTTGTCTTGGGTTCTACTCGGGCCTAGTCCTTAACACATCATAACGAGCTTGAGCCGCCAACTCGTTAGCATTAAATCGAGTGAATTTCTTGGCCATCTGAAAGAAAACACCAAACTATTAGCAAGAAACAGTGAAAAATTCAGAAAAAACTGAAAACAGTCTACTGAACACGGCCCCGTGTTCAGTGGACACGCCCCCATGCTCAGCGAGCACGACCCCGTGTCCAGGAGTCTGTTTCCCAAAAATCCCATTTTTCGACCCGGTCCCGAAAACTTAAAAATTTTCGGTTCAGTAGGGGAGGTTTTCCCTGAAAATGAAACCCCAAGTGCCGTTTTTCCCAAAACAAACCGTTTACCCCTTCAATTTTATCTTTTTCGGTTCAAAAAAACATGGGTTTGGTGTTTTTGTGAGAAATCGGACAAATCTACAAACAATACAAGTTGGTTTACTTCCTATAATATGTATCTATACTAATGCTAACAGATCTAAGCAAAAATTTGAGGTTCGATCCAGTTGAAGTTCAAGAACCTTAGATTTTTCCCCAAATTTTTGATGTTAAACTGCATGCAAGTGCTTAATCTAACTACTAATGATGATAGAATCATACCTTGATGTTGTTATAAGTAGAGGAGACGTCGAAATCTTGCAGAAAAATCGCCGGAACCAGAGAGTTTGTGGGGAAACGAGGCGTGTGGAATGAAGAAACTGTTTGAAAAAGGGTTTTATTCCCGACAGTTGCGGGGACACGGCCCCGTGGGCGGGCAAATTAAATTTTTTTTTAGTGCTCGTGTGAGTGCCCTGTTTTCCCAAAACTTTGGTTTTAGAAATCTTACCGATTTAAATGTTCTCCCGATTGTTCGTAACTTACAAGGTATGATGTTGATGCCTTCATTCTTCGACTGTTTGAAGCGAGATTTCTTCTTCCTCATCCTCAATGAATCATTAATATAGCTTCAGCCATTGGCCATTGACTTTGAATGGAATTCCATTTAGAGATTTGATTTCTACTGCACCGTGTGGGAAAATAAGGGTGATGGAAAAAGGTCCTGACCACCTAGACTTTAATTTGCCAGGAAACAATCGAAGTCGTGAATTAAACAATAGAACCTGATCTCCTACAAGAAATTCATTAGGTTTAATATGTTTATCATGCAAAATTTTCGTTCTTTCCTTATAAACTTTCAGAGTTAGAGTATGCATAATTCCTTAATTCGTCTAATTCGTTTAATTGGCAAAATCGATTTTTACCTGCAAATTCTAAATCCAAGTTTACATTTTTAATTGCCCAGTAGGCCTTGTGAGCTATTTCTACTGGCAAGTGACAACTTTTTCCATAGACGAGCTTATATGGGGTTGTACCTATTGTTGTTTTATAAGCAGTTCGAAACACCCATAAATCTTCGTCTAACTTATCGGCCCATTCCTTTTTATTTAACCCTACGGTTTTTTCAAGTATTCGTTTTAAACCTCTATTAGTCACTTCGGCTTGTCCGTTTGTTTGAGGGTGATATGCCGTTGAGACCCGGTGATAGACCCCATACCTTGTTAAATTTTTTTCGAGTTGATGATTACAAAAATGGGTACCTCTATCACTTATTAATGATTTTGGTGTTCCAAAACGAGAGAATAATTTTTTCAGAAATCTTACCACGAGTCTCCCATCGTTGATTGGAAGTGCCTCGGCCTCGCCCCATTTAGACAAGTAATCTACCGCCACAAGTATATATTTGTTTCCTTTTGACGGTGGGAAAGGTCCCATAAAGTCGAGTCCCCACACATCAAAAAGTTCACAAACAAGAATGCCATTTTGTGGCATTTTGTTTTTGGAAGAAGTATTACCTGATCTTTGGCAAGCGTCACATGTCTTGACAAGACTTTTGGTGTCTTTGTAAATGGTTGGCCAGTAAAATCCTGAATCAAATATCTTTCGTGCGGTACTTGCGGCACCATGATGTCCTCCGTATGGACCTTCATGACAATGGCGGGGAATTCTCCTTGCTTCAGTACCATGTACACATCGGCGGATGAGTTGATCGGCACACATTTTGAAAAGATAAGGATCTTCCCAAAAATAATGCTTCACATCGGCAAAGAATTTCTTTCTTTGATGATGTGGCCATCCTTTCGTGACTATACCACTAGCTAGGTAGTTAGCATAGTCGACGTACCATGGTTCTTCTCGGTATTCCACAATTTCCAGGGACTCCATTGGGAACTTTTCATTGATTTGCTCGTCCCTGGTTGCCTCCAAAGCTGGGTCTTCTAGGCGCGAAAGATGATATGCTGCGGTGTTTTCTGCTCCTCTTTTGTCTTTGATTTCAATGTCAAATTCTTGGAGGAGTAGAATCCACCGAATCAAACGTGGTTTAGCATCCTGTTTCTTAAAGAGATATCGAATGGCTGCATGATCTGTATAGACTATTGTTTTAGAAAGAACAAGATAAGAATGAAATTTATCAAAAGCAAATACCACGGCTAGTAACTCTTTTTCTGTTGTTGTGTAATTTTCCTGTGCATCGTTAATTGTTTTACTAGCATAATAAATTGGGTGAAAATGCTTATCTTTTCTTTGTCCCAAAACGGCTCCAACTGCAAAGTCACTTGCATCGCACATGATTTCGAAAGGTAATTTCCAATCAGGCGCTATCATGATAGGTGCATTGACTAGCATTTCTTTTAGGGTTAGAAATGCTTGATTGCAATCCTTGTCAAAGATGAAAGGGGCATCTTTTTCAAGTAATTTTGTTAGAGGCCTTGAGATTTTAGAGAAGTCTTTGATAAATCATCTATAAAATCCGGCGTGCCCTAGGAAACTTCTGATAGCTTTAACGGAGGATGGGGGTGGTAATCGAGAAATCGTGTCTATTTTGGCTCGATCTACCTCCATTCCCTCGCTTGAGATCTTGTGACCGAGTACTATTCCCTCCGTTACCATGAAATGGCATTTTTCCCAGTTAAGGGCGAGGTTAGTTTCCTCACATCGGGATAGCATTCGTTCAAGATTATCGAGGCATTGGTCGTATGAATCTCCAAAGATAGAAAAGTCGTCCATGAAGACTTCCATTGTCTTTTCTATCATGTCATGGAAGATGGCCACCATGCAACGTTGAAAGGTTGCGGGGGCATTACATAGACCAAATGACATGCGTCGATAAGCAAAAGTTCCATAGGGACATGTGAATGTTGTCTTTTCTTGGTCTTCGGGTGCTATCGGGATTTGAAATTAACCTGAAAAACCATCTAAGAAACAATAAAATTTGTGACCGGAAAATCTTTCTAACATTTAATCAATAAAAGGTAAAGGAAAGTGGTCTTTCCTTGTTGCCTCATTTAATCGACGATAATCTATACATACCCTCCATCCTGTGACGGTTCTCATTGGTATTAATTCATTTTTCTCATTAGTTATTACCGTCATACCTCCTTTCTTTGGAACTACTTGGACGGGACTTACCCACGGACTATCGGAGATAGGGTAGATAAGTCCAGCGTCAAGTAATTTGATGACTTCGTTTTTAACCACTTCTTGGACATTTGGATTTACTCTACGTTGTGGTTGTATTACCGATTTATAGTCATCGTTCATTAAAATTTTGTGAGTGCACATGGAAGGACTTATGCCTTTAATATCTACAAGCTTCCAAGCGATCGCATTTTTGTGTTTTTCCAAAAGTGAAATTAATTTTCCTTTTTCTAAACTACTTAATTTTGACGAAATAATTACCGGTGATTTACTATCTTTGTCTAGAAAAGCATATTCCAAACCTTTTGGGAGTTCTTTGAGCTCAAGAGGTGGGTCTTTAGGAGACTCCTTATTTGGTTGCTCATTTTGATCAAGAACCACAAAAGTTTGTTCTATGGCGACCTCTTCTTCAACAAAGTGGTCAATTTCTTCTCTTGTATCGGGTGGTTCATCTTCTTCTTCAATTAGGGGGTCATTATTGCCGAATGGATATTTCATTAAACGCTCAAGATCGACACTTCTTTTAAATGCCCCTAATTGAATAGATAGATTGTTGTACTTCCGGTTTTTCAAAGCTTCGTGGGTTTTCACAAAGGGTCGTCCCAACACTAGAGGAGCGTCATCAAGGATGACAAAGTCGGTTGAGATTACCATTTGATTTGTTTGGACCAAGACATCCTCAACTATACCGATTGACTTCATTACTTTCCGATTGGATAGAAAAATGGGTATTTGAAGTGGAGAAAAATCACTAATACTTAATTTTTCGAAAATGTAGTTTGGCATTATATTAACACAAAGATCTTTATTGATTGTGATATTACTAATAAAGGAGTTTTGAAAAAAACATGGAACCGGTGTAATGTTAATTTCAAATGGGTCTTCTTTTATTAGCGAAGTTTGATCATTAGTTAACTTAATGCTTATCGTTTCGTCAATTTTAGCGTTAGTGTTAAACTCTTTTAAAAACTTAGCATGAGTGGATACTAAACAATGATTTTCGAAAGAGGGTGACAAGAGATTAATTTTTTCAAAATTAGACTCTTCTTGAATTTTAACTCATGTGTCGGTTTTTCACTTACTTGTTCTTCCATTTTTACATTTTCAACTATCTCTTCTTTATTACGAGTTAATTCTTCTCTTGCGCGGGACTCCTCTTCCCTTCCGTGAGATTCTTTTATGTATCGTTCGATGGTTTTAATTTTTTCTATTATCCTATCGGCTATGTCGGTGATAGAGTAAGGATCAGGATCCTCTAAGCTTGAATCCGGATGTTCGATCATTTGTTCCTCATAATACTCATAGGAAGTAGATGGTTCACACCATTGTCCTTCATTGTAAGTATATGATGGATAAGGGTCGTAATTTTGTTCTTCATAATACTCATATGAGGTGGGTTGTTCACGCCATGGTTCCTCATAATAAGCATACGAAGGTGGAGGCTCATATCTTGGTTCCTCAAAGTATGATTATGAAGGCTCATACCTTGGTTCATCAAAATATGAGTATGAGGGAGAAGGTTCATACCTTTGGTCTTCATAGGATGTGTATGAAGTGGTTGGCTCGTACCTGGGCTCCTCATAGTAGGTGTATGAAGTGGATGGTTGAAATAAGTCACAATATTGTACCGAGTGCGGGTCACCACAAATGGTGCAATAGTCTTCCCTATAATCATCCTTCTCATAGGTGTAGTTGTAGCCTCCTGAGTATTGATCCATAAGAATCACTCAGCAGACCATAGCAGAGTCTCGAGACCAGAAAAAAAAAATAAAAACGGAAACAGAGGCTGGACACGGCCTCGTGTTCAGTGAGCACGGCCCGTGTTCGGACTCTGTAACTGGGTGTTTTTAAAAAAAAATGCAGCACGGCCCCGTGTTCAGGCTACTATAAATGTAAAAACTAACTAAAATGCAGAAAACGTGCGCGCGTTTTAAAAAGGTTTTGAAAAACTGATTGGGCCGTCGATTTTAAGCTTTCTTAAAATCCTTGTGTCTCCGGGAACGGCGCCAAAAACTTGATGCGTGTGTAGCGTTATATATTTTTATGTATATTTTTAGCCCTTTTTACACTTTAGTCAAGTTTTAAATTTATAAAACATGATATTTTACTAACACTAAACACACATATGGGCAAGTGCACCCATCGTGAGCATAGTTTAGCGTTGGTAAGATACCGAGGTCGTTCAAAGACACAAGAGCTTTTAGTACCGGTTTATCCTCAACGTCTAATCAAATCAAAATTTTAGAAAAAGGTTTTAAACTAGAAAATAAAAAGTAAAAATGCTGAAAAATAAAAATAAAAATAAAAACAGATAGACAAGATGAATCACTTAGATCCGACTCGCCTTTAGTGTAACCTTTGATTATTTTCGAACTTTTGCAATTTTTAAGAGATTGTATTAGTTATAGTAGTAGGCCCCTCTTTTGAAGGTGACGTTACCCTCAACCCAGTAGTTTGAGTCAGCAAGGATACAATCCTAAAGGGTTGGATTATTGAAAGATAATTAATTAAGTTATTAATGCATAATGTGGTAGGCCCCTCTTTTGAAGGTGACGTTACCCTCGACTAAGTAGTTTGAGTCTGCAAGGATACAATCCTAAATAGTCGGGTTAAAGTTTTAATAGTAGTTTACATATGAGGGGATCAATGAGTTCGGACCCCCGCCATCCAATACCAGTGGGTATTGAAGGTGGTCCTACTAAAATTGACCCATGTCCTTGCAGGATCTATACACTGAACAAGGCAAGACTCTAATCAAACCATTCCCTTAACCCCCGACCAGGTAGCCAACATATCTTCATATAGACCGTGGAGATATGAATGGTGAAAATCTTTTATTTTATATAGACAGTAAAATAATGCCAAGACACCACGGACAAATGATAAGGAAGATTCACCTTCAACATAAGAAACTAGTTATTTAAGTCATTAATACATATCCAAATAAAAAGTGCGAAAAGATTAAACATAAAAAGTATTACACTAAATGCTTGTCTTCACCAAATGATGTAAGAGACTTAGGAAAACATGGCATTTGATTGTCAAGAACTCTTACGATCAATCTTGGATCCTGAGACTACTCACACACTCTATGATGGATGATGGTGGTGGTGGATGTGGGTTGTGATGGTGGTGGTGGGTGGGTGAAGTGTGAGAGAGGTGGTTTGCCAAGGGATGGTTTGCAAGTGAGCCAAGCACCCCTATTTATAGCCTGCATAGAAGCCCGGACACGGCTCCGTGTCCACCCATCTTCTCTTTCTTCATTAATTGCAGTTTGTCTGCATTAGCTGACCACGCCCCCGTGTCCGTTGGGCACGACCCCTAGTGCAGAAGCGTATCGGTACTATCAAGATTTGCCTAGATTCTGCGAATCTTTGCGTTGACCACGGCCCCATGTCCGCTGGGCACGCCCCCGTGGGGGGTGATAGAAGCTTCTACAACCTTGTCTTTTCTGCAGACACTTGGGCACGCCCCCGTGCTCATTGAGCACGGGGCGTGTTCCGCCTTCTATTCTCTTGTTTTTGCTTGGGGAGATGTTGTCGAGGGGTCGGGCATGCCACGTTTATTCCTTTTCTTGTATTATTGTTAGAACTAGCTGCATTTTTGCTTCTTTTGTTCATTTGAGCTCATTTAATCCTGAAAATACAAAAGGAATACAAAAACACACTTTTTCCAACATTAGTACTAAAAAAGGGTTAGTTTTATGCCACATTTGATGTAATTTATATGTTGCATTTTGCACACATCAGTAAGTCACGTTTATATCATCAGGAAACTGATCAATTTAGTTTGTTTGTTCAGTTTTTAATTTCAGATTCAGTGCCTTTTCAACCCCCTCCGGTTTCTTTCGTGAGTCACTTTCCTTCATGGGAGGTGGAACACGACGATAACCAAAACCTTTATTCCCGTACCCATACACTTCTTCCCCAGATTCATCCTTTCCAGTTGGTTTCAAAAGAATGTGATCTAAAACATAAGAAGCTGTTGAATAACTGATTAACTTTTTGTCAACCCTTTACGTTTCAATCCTAGCCTTTTCTAGATCTTGTTTTAGTTTATCAATTGTATGAATATGAATATTTATAGCCTTTTGTTTGTCCATCAGAGTTGCTTTGAGCAAAGAAAATGTGGCTTCACTCTCATGACTTGCATCGCAGTATTGGTTGATCGTTTTGCTCAGTTTATCATAAGTCTCTTTTGTTTGTTTGAAATCACTTGACAAGTTATCAGTACGTTTCTTTAGTTCCTTAAAACTCTCATCTTTTTCAATGCAGGTTTTGCACTGTTCCATGCATTTCTGTTTAAATCTTTCATCCTTTTCAATACAGGATGTGCATGGTTCTGTGCATTTATTTCACTGAGTCTCTGTTTTCTCAATTTTCTCATTCTCATCCTTCTCAATGACTGACTCAACCATCTTTACTGTCTAAGAATTTTTCTCTACCTCTTTGAGTTGAGCCATCATGGCTTTATCTACAATATCAACCAAGTTCTCTACATTCATCTCTTTCGACACATCAATGATTTCATCCACAGATTCTTTCTTTACTTCTTCACGATGCATGCCACTATAGCCTTGGTTACTGAAGAAACCTGCAAAAGAATTGAACATGTCAGGAGGCATTATGGATTTAAATGCATTTTGTAACATTTCGTGAGATTTAGAATAATAATCAGTTGGTGTATCGTCAAAACAAATTTCTTCAACATCTTCAGTCACTTCTTTAACGGTTTTGTTCCGGCTCTTCGATAATTTTAGCCAGCATCACAAGACCTTTAGTTTTTGGAATGTATTTGTTCCAGTTGAACCCCTCATCCTCTAGGGTCACTACCAAAGCCTTATTTTTTTTCTTTGGATGAACCATCTTCTATTTGGATAGGCCTAGATGAGCTTGGTGGATGCTGAGAAGTCTTGTGATATATAGCTTTCTTGTAATAGTCATTGCTGAACGGATTATTGTTGCCCTCTACTTCTCTATTTGGGCATTCCCCCTTGAAGTGTCCTTTTTCCTTGCACTTAAAGCACGTGACTTACGATTTGTCAAAAACCAGTTTTGAATAAGGTCCTGCCAAATTGTTTCACCCCGTAATCTCCATGAACCTCTGCGCTCATCTAACAATACTAGTTATGCACCACTTTATGTCAATCAGCTCTAGTTATTCTGGGTCAATTTGATCGTAATCCTCCTTAGCCATATTTGGGTTACCTATTCTTCCTGCGACTAAGCTTTCATACGACTCAAGAACAGATGCCAGAAATGTCATATGTTGCTTCGCTGCTGATTCGTCAAATCCTTGAGTATTTTGAAGTTTTACAGCTATGTTACATTAGATAACATGTGGGCTTTGATTTTTTTTTGGCTTGGGTAATTGTTGGAACTCTGCGAGGATTGTGGACTCGGAGTCGTAGAGTTTGGTTCAAAACTCAGAAATGATGAGAACCCACTGCCACTGCTTGAGTTGTTTGGAGACGATCCAGATGAATTACCTACGCTGATTGCGGTGTGGAACTTTGGACTTTGTGTGTTTGATGAACCACTACTTTTGCAGTAAAGATCCACATCTTGTTGCACATTTGAGCTCTTCATCTTGGCCATCTTTCGCAATTCGAGCTCATGTCCCTCCAACTTCTTAATAAATTCTCCAAGAGTTAACCTTTCATATTCTCTGGTATTGTTTTTCAGGATCATTAAGTATGTTGACCAGTCGCCTTCAGGTAAGGCATCGGTCAACTTATCCATAAATTCGTCATTATCTTTATCAATGTCCAACCTCTTCATCTCAGCCACCAGGTAGCAATACCTTTCAACTATCGGCTTTAAAGATTCACCCTTTAAACAAGTAAAGTTATTGAATTCTTTTTCAACAAGGCCTTTCTACACTTCTGCATCGATTGACTGCCTTGATATTTAACCCTTAGCGCTTTCCAGATTGACAACGCTGTTCCCTGGTGTTGTAGTAATGTGAAGATATCATCTTTTATAGCTTGTTGGAAAAGGTTCAGCATCTTCTTCTCCCTTACAAAATTTTCTTTTTTGATCGGTGTAAATTGCATTATGGTTTTCGTTTCACCATTTTCCGCAAGTGGATTCACATACTCCTCTTCGATTGCGTACCAACAGTCCATGTAATTTGCTTGAACCTAATTTGAAAACCTTTGATGCCAACCCTTGAATTTGACCTTATTCATCAACTTTGGTTGTTTAGTGATCGTTCCCAATTCATTATCTAAGTTTAGGTGCTGAGCCACCGCCGTTGTGGGAGCTGACGCGAGTGCGTTGTAGAATTCGTTCTCCATTTTGAAAAAAAATTAGTGTTCGTGCGGATGTCAAAGATTTGGTGGAGAAGAAGATTAATTCGTACGAACCTGAAACACAAACGATCAAACAATTCACTTTCATGCGAAAGTAATTCTTAGGACGGATGATACATGTTCGTGCGAAGGTAATTTTTCAAAGTTAAAGAATTTCTCTTCCATGCAGATGTATTACGTTCTACGGATAGAGTTCCTTCGTGCGAATGAGCAGTTTCATGTTTTTCCATTTTTTGACGATGTTGATATGATTCTGGTCGAGTTGTAAGTTGATTTTTCAGAGGGTTTGTTAAAAATGTGTTTTATGTAGTCCTTGAAAAATTCAGTACATTTCAATCGTTAAATCTATGAGAAATGATGAAAAACAAGAAAAATGAGTAGATTAGAAGTCTTCAAAGTCTTGAATCTTGTGTATAGTCTCTGAAATTGGCCTCCAAGCTCTGATACCACTTGTGAGGACCGTTTATCGACATTTTGCTTAGACCAAATCTATGTAACCTAGTCTTAATACGCGGAATTCATTAGATTAGATGACAAACACAAGATTTACTATTTAACAATGTTTCTTTAATGACTTGAACGTTTACAAATCTAGAAAACAGTTGGAGATAGTTTCGCCGTCCAGAACGCATAACTGATACTGAGCTCTCAATCCATACACCTATATATAGGCTGGCACACCTGTGAGGATGAGGATTACCTTTGTACAAATGAACATCCCCTCATTCGCACGAACTAAAATGGTTACATTCGTATGGACCGACTACATCTGTGCAAAAGTAACTATACATTACAAAACCAAATAAACTATCATTCAATCTTATTACAATCATGACTCAACTCGATGACGTAGGTAACAGACATTATGTATAAACACCACTCTTGGTTAGTAGCCCTAACCTGGTAAAGACAAAGAGTGCTTGAACTTCCGAAAAAACTATATTTCATTGTTTTGAGTGTACAATGGGCGAGGCAAAGTCTCAGTCAAGGATTGGTTATAAGCTCGTGTTTGTCACATATGTCATTGTCATAGCTAGGCATTGATTTGACCATTCACGAATTTAACTAGCTAAGCATATGGTTCTCAAATGATTTCTCAAACGATTTACCTCGAGTCTCACAAACCTGTGAGCTCACCAAATTTATGTTGACAATTTTAACTTGTTTTTCAGGTAATTGGTCACTAGGCATGGAAAAGGATTTAAGTATGCATCTTCTGGAGGATACCACTTTTGGGAAGATTTTCATTTATTTCTCATCCACTTTGAGTTATAGATGTAAGATCTTAGTTTTTCAAAAAAAATTATTTTGTGATGTAAACACTTAAGTATTTGGTATCCAAACTCATGTTATTTCATTTAGATGTTTTCTTAATCATGTGCTTGAAAACCTTGCGTTTCACACTTAAATATGCCACCTTGGCGGGGTGTGACAGCATAATGTCACACCCCGACCGCGTTAAAACAACGAAACCACGGCGGAAACGACGGGGACTGGAGTGACAGAATCATTGTTTCACAACACATGGATTGAAGTTATGTTTTATTGAATTATTAAACGTTTAACATTGTCCTAAAGTAAAAACAAACAAGTTCAACATATTGTCTATCATCGTTATTAAGTCACTAAGGCCTCGTCCGATCCTATGTGAGCATGCATCCTGGTCATCATCAACATCATCAAACACCACCTGAAACATATGTGAAAATAAAGTCAGCAAAGAAATGTCGGCGAGCACATAGGTTTTTGTGAGTGTGTCAGATTTATGGCTTGTATACTTGTTGCAATACCTCGTACGACTACAAGAGTCGATAACTAAAAACCATGTTTTGAAAAGTGTCTTGTATTGCAATATGATTAACCAACTTAAATCAAGTTGGTTATAGTTTATAAAACCTTGTTGCCATGAATCTTGACCCAAAAATATTTGCTTTTGTAAACCAAATTGTAAATCGTTCTTGTAATAAAACTCGTATGGTTTATATCATTTAGTAAACATCGTTGCGTGTCATTGTTTGAAATCATTCGTTCAAGTGAACTAAATAACGCCAGAATGTATTATGATAAAAGCATTTATATATAAGAAGTACTAGCGGCGCATCTACCATGCTTTTATCACATTACACCCGTCCCGTTATCTAATCACAAACCAAAAAAACAATTGTTCAATTGTACTTGTTTTCAATCGTTCGTGTTATCAAAGCCAACCATTCAAATTGTTTTACTCGTTTGTGTTAATAACCATCGTTCAATCGTTCAAATCGTCCCAATCGTTCAAATCGTTCATGTTTTAATTGTGAAAACTAACTTTTGGATGTCTCATCGAAGACATTCAAACCTGTGTGACTCATCCATCGTTCAACTCATATTAACAAACCACCAAAGGGTAAGTTAACAATCATCAGGTTCTGTCGTTACCCACATTACCCCTATACATAAACATGGCGATAGTCCGATAACGAGATTTGTCAGATCCTATGGTACCATAACATACTACTGGTCGGCTCGGCCAAAGCTAATGAATGTCATTCGTGTTATGTAATAACGTACCAACAAGTTCGTTCACATTATTGAAATCGTTGTATTTAATATAAACCATAGTATTTGTTTTTTAAACATCGAAATCGTTTAGCACATATGAATCACCCAAAAATATTTGAAAGCTGTAAAATAGGGGAACTATGTTCTCACATTGAATTGCAAAGTATCCTCGATTTAATGAACTATCAATGCTCGAGTAAATCAAGGAATTCAAGTGGCACCTAGTAATCGGATCACTATGTTAATAAATCGACACCTAAATCGGGACATCGGGTAGAATGAGGTCTCGTAAACCAAATGAGTATTGGAGCTCATGTGATATGGTTTAACAAAGCCTACATTCTGAATTGAATCCTATCCTAAGTGCTTATGACCCGTTATGACACGTTAAGGTAGTCTACGTTACTTTAACGCGTCATTTGCGGAAAAGCGCAAACGAATAGCCTAACCAGTCCTATGACAAGTATTTATATGCCCTAACGTATTTAATAACGTTGGATAATCAGTTTAAGTGTCAAAAATTAAGTTACATAGGGTTAAATTCAAATTATGCATGAAAAGGGCATTTTGGTCATTTTCCTAAGGCATATAAACTACCTATCATACAACTAATAAAAAAAAGTGACCATAAGGTATAACCTCGGAAGGTTATTCCCTATACAACTATGGTCACAAAATATGTTTGGTCGGATCCTAACGATCGACCAAACGGGTCGGGTTCGAAAGTCTAAGCAGTTGTCAAGACCGCATGACTTACGACCCTAAACAAGCACTAAACTAAAAGTGACGAGTTAAACATGTTAAAACCTGTTTAACTAAGTTAGAAAACTGATTTGATATCAAAACACAAGTGTTTTGATACCCGAAAATAGTTTCGTCGCAAAATGCACATAATCATGCATTTTGACCGAAACTTTGACTCATCACTTCGCCTAATCAACATGGTAATCAGTAGGTATAGTCACAAGGGACTATAACCATCGTGATTATGCTCACGTTGCAAAGTTCAAACGAACTTTGTCTTGACCAATTCATGGTTAAAGCTGAAAGTCAAACACTGTTTGACTTTCTTGCTTGAAATAAATAACCAAGCATGAAAGAATACTTACAAGAGTCCAAGCTTGGAAAAAGAACTACGAAAACCAGGTAGGAGGCCTTCAACAAGTGTGAGAGCCTCTCAAATGAGCAGATTAGAGAATAAAATGAAGATGAGGAAGGAAATGGGTTGACACCCCTTGCTATTTATAGCAATCTTGAAGCCACAAGATCATTCCAAGTGTTTTTAAGCATTATCTTGACCTTACACTTGTTAAACATTGATTGGGGAACTTGATAAACACACAAACCAGTCCACAAGATGCAAAATCAGGGATTAAAATCAAGGACAACAGCTGATTTAGAAGTTTCTGAATTCTGTGTTCCTGGGACTAGCTTACGGACCGTAAGCAATACCCCATACGGTCCGTATGGGACCTGCAGACCAGGCACTTTTGCATTTTGGCAGTTTTAGTCCCTGAGCTTGGTTTGTCGCGTTTTGGCACTTCTAACACCCGTCAAGCCCGTTTTCAAGATCCATGATGAAGTTAAAGTATTTTTAACTTGAATTATGCTAAAAAATTTCATGGATGTCGGTTCGTTTGGCCGTACGGTTACGGTTTTCGGTTAATTACGACGAAATCGTAACGAACGCGAAAACGACCCAAATTGTGCAATGAATGGTATTTTTGTATTCCTATCCCTAAAATAAAATATTATAGTGATTACAAAAATTTTTGGATGTCCGAATATGATCAGAACACAAGATATGCACGTAAATGCATGCTTTCGCAGTTTTGACGCTTTTAGTCCCGGTGATCAAATAAGCGTATTTTCGCATACCGAACCCCTCAAAACCTATTTCTAAGCTATGTAAAGGATATTTAGGGTATGTTTAGCTTATGATCATGTTCCGGAGTGTACGTTTCTATACGAATAGGCAGAATTTTGCAGTTTGTCGCAAATAGTCCCTTCGATCGAATAAACTTGTTTTTGACACACCAAACCCTTCAAAACTTATTTCTAAGTTATGTAAAGGTTATTTAAGGTACGTTAAGCATATATCACTATTATGGAGTGTTTTTCACGTTAAACTGATTACGTTTACGTAATAGTTTGCGTATAACTTTCCAGAAAGCGATTTAAAAGCTTGAAATCGAACTAGAATCGAAACATGTAATTGTCACACACAAATACACAAACATTGAGACCAAATCACATCGTTTTATTGATAATTGATATTGTTTTACATCGTTCAGTGTTTACAGAGCACAATTGTCACAGTCTCCCCTACTTTAGGAAATTTCGTCCCGAAATTTTAACTAGAGGAAACTTGTGAAAACAAATGTGGATATTTCGCCTTCATTTGGTCCTCGTGCTCCTAAGTAATATCTGGGCCACGCTTGGACTCCCAGCGAACCTTGACTAATCGTATTCGTTTGTTCTTCAGTCGCTTGACTTCACGGTCCATTATCTCCACGGGTTTCTCGACAAAGTGCATCGTATCATCAACTTGAATTTCGTCGAGTGGAACGTGAAGATCAGTATCGGCTAAACACTTTCGTAAATTGGACACATGGAATGTTGGGTGAATATTCCCAAGTTCAAAAGGCAGCTCAAGTCGATAGGAAACCTTTCCTATTCTTTCAACAATCTTAAATGGTCCAACGTATCGTGGTGCAAGTTTTCCTTTCTTTCCATATCTCACCACTCCCTTCCAAGGGGATACCTTGAGTAGGACATGGTCTCCGACTTGAAATTTCAAGGGCTTGCGTCGCATATCCGCATAACTCTTTTGACGGCTTCTATCTGTCAAAAGATTATCGCGAATTTTCTTGACTTTGTCCGTTGTTTCCAGAATGAGCTTAGGTCCAGTAAGCTGAGCTTCACCGATCTCATTCCAACAGACAGGTGAACGACATTTTCGACCGTATAAAGCTTCGAACGGTGCCATATTAATGCTAGCATGATAAATATTGTTGTAAGAGAACTCGATCAACGGTAGATGCGAATCCCAATTACCACCAAAGTCCTTCCGTTTGGGGATGATAAGTAGTGCTCAGTTTTAGTTGGGTTCCCATAGCAGATTGCATGGTCTTCCAAAAGTGAGATGAGAATCGAGCATCACTGTCAGATATGATATTTAAAGGAACACCATGTCGAGACACAATCTCATCAACATAGATCTTGGCAAGTTTATCAGCCGATAGATCCTCGCGTATTGGTAAAACGTGAGCTGACTTTGTTAGACGATCAATGACTACCCAAATGGCATCATGACCTCTAGATGTGCGTGGTAACTTAGTGATGAGATCCATTGCAATGTTCTCCAACTTCCATACCGGTATTTCTGGTTGTACAAGCAAACCAGATGGTCGTTGGTGTTCAGCCTTAACTTTGAGACAAGTTAGGCATTTAGATACATACAAGGCAACATCCTTCTTCATACCGAGCCACCAGTACTGAGTACGAAGATCCTTGTACATTTTGTCAGCCCCAAGATGGATAGAATATCGGGACTTATGAGATTCGTCCATCACTAATGTGCGAAGATTGTCTTGTTTCGGAATCCACAAACAATTCTTGAAATAGAGTAACCCATTGTATTTCGTTTCGAGTTTAAGCTCTAGTTGACGTGGTAATTCCTTACCCGTCAAGTCTTGTGTAACATAAGTATGTTGAGCTTCAGAGATGCGAGTTTGAATATTAGATTGAATTCGAACACAATGAAGCTTAACTCGTTCCTTTAGACTTAGCGCATCGGCTACGACATTCGCCTTACCAGGATGGTAGCGAATCTCACAGTCGTAATCATTCAAGAGTTCAACCCAGCGTCGTTATCTCATGTTTAGCTCCTTCTAATTGAAAATATGTTGGAGACTTTTGTGGTCTATGAAAACCACAAATTTTGTGCCATAAAGATAGTGGCTCCAAATTTTGAGAGCAAAAACCACTGCACCTAACTCAAGATCATGAGTTGTGTAGTTCTTCTCGTGTATTTTCAATTGTCTTGACGCATAATGTGGAACCCGCGGAAAATCCACAGTCTTCCTGAGTTAACATCTTGTTGTTTTGTATTGCTCGTCAAATTTCGGGACGAAATTTCTTTCAAGTTGGGGATGATGTGACAACCCGAACTTTCAAGGTTAGTATCTTTCAGTTTTGTGATTCCGATCCCTCACTACCTGTTCTTTACACGTCTTTTACTTTAGAGAGTCTGTTTAACGCTCGTGCCTTTAATGAATTTGCTTAACGTGGTGTGTAATTTGGTTTCATAATGTGTTTAGTATTTTTGGGCCGCACCTACCGTTATAATACATTGGGCCGCCATCGTTTTAATTATACACTCGGCCCAATCCCTCACTTGAAATAAACTCGGCCTAACCCGCTAGTCTTAACTAATTCGGCCCAATTCCCTTTTCTCCATATATGCATAAGATTGGTGTTTTATGTGGCAATTGGTCACAAACCCTAAATACCCTTATTCTTCCCAGGTGATCGTGCGGCAGGAGACCCCCCCCATCACGAAGACATCATCTTGTTCGAGCCAACTGTTGGTAAGTAGATGCAATATTATGTTGATTGTTTCTTTGTGTGATTTCGATTAACAAAAGTGTATATGTATGTTCTGTGATGATGATTATGTTATGGGAATGATATGTGAAATTGAAAGTTTGTTAATATGATGAGATGTTATGAAACTGGTTGTTCATAGGGCTGATCCGAATAACATATTGTGATGGTAGCGATTGTGTCTTAATCTTGAATTATGATTAAACTACGATCTGATTTAATATGATTATGGTAATCCTTATAATTATTGTTAATTGGCAAAAGAGTGATTAGCGTTCATGTGAATTCTGGAATGATTGTGTATGGAAAATTGTTTCGATCATATATGATTAATTGTGTAACTGATTGGGTTGTGTAAAAGTAAACGTGTAACCGATTTTATCTCACTGAAGAATATAGAATGATGTTAGGTGACGAAACTTAGTAGGTGTTTCGTCATATGTGAACCTCGACGAAACTTGGTGGAGTTTTGTCATGTGTGAATCCGACGAAACTTGGAGTTTCGCCACACCCTTCAAACCGACGAAACTTGGTATTTCGTCAAAGCATCGGGCCTCATACTTGGACTTGTTAGGTAGTTGGGCCACACACTAAACCGAATCACACCAGGCCCGATTGCACAATCACTTTTGGACCGGAAGGCAATAAAGGGCAACGCACATGTACTTAGGCTTTACATGCTAATTGGGATTAACATGCTAATCATGTGGGCTGCACTAGTTAAACAGTAGGTACCATGTTGATAAGGGTGATAGATACTTGTATGATACTTGTGTGTGTGAATCTTGTTGCTTGACTATGAGATTAAGAAACTTGGTTTGATTTGTACGTATAGCAAACTCACCTGTGATGTTATGTGCCACCTTGTGACATTCACATGAGATTTGAACTTGCGTTAGGAATGTGTATGTGCTAGCTAATATACCGTGATCCCATGATGGATGTAAACTGTGTAAAATAGATAACCTGATTGTTGAAAAACTGGTGTGATAGTAACCATTGCTGGAAACGTGAACTTGTGTATAAACGTGTATGAGATCTAATTGCTTATTATGGATTACGTGACAATGACTGTTACATGTGACTTGCTGAATACATGAATTGGATTTATGTTTACGAAACTGACTATTCTTGGTAACCACGGTAGGGTATGGTTGACCAACTTGGAATGGGTACTGTAATGTAACATACCGAGCAATCTAAGGTGAGTTCATTTCTCTTGAGCATGCGTCCCGGTGGTTGGGACAGTCATTGGGCATCCCTGAGAGGGATGGGGTTGGGTAAATCAATTGGGTATTCCTAAGAGGAATACGTCTTGTTGTAAATCTGGAATGTTGAATAATATACTCGTCCTATCACCTTTAAAGTCCCTCCGTGTTGTTTGGTTACCTGAGAGGTAACAAGGTATTAGTTGGTAGCGCTACTTAGGTTTGGCACCCTCACCCCGTACCGGAGAGGACGGGTGTGAACTAATGACCTAGTCATGACCAATGCTTTGATAGGAGCATTGGGGAAAAGGGCAAAATAAATCAGGATCCGTCTTGTATCCGAGGTATTATGAACATTGTAATCAATGAACGGAATTAAACACTTGGTAACTAACGTTTTCGTAAAATTATGAACTCACCAGCGTTGTCTAATACATGTGTGTGCATGCTCGCAGGTTATAGGTATGTGTGGATGTGGAACTTGCTGTCTGGGATGCTGGAGTGGTCATGGGTCGAGATACATGGAATTGCGAGACGAGTTTAATGGTTATCATACATGTGGATTAAGAAACACTTAACTTATGATTTATGCTTCCGCTGAATACGATGATTTGTAATCACTGTTTTGTAACACTTTATGTTAATGAATGAGAGTTTATTTAAAAATATTGTATGAGTTCAATGTGATTAGTGGCTAGATCCTGGTACGTCACACGCCCTGCGGTGTTTCCGCATGTGGTATTTTGGGGGTGTGACAGTTTGGTATCAGAGCCACTGGTTATAGTGAACTTGGTTTAAAAAAACGTTTTTATAAAACCAGACTATAACCGAACAAGTTCTGAATGCGACCATGATACTCAGCTCCGGACTGCAAGGTTCGTCTCTCGTTTACTCATTGCACTACATAACTAGTGAACACTTACATATGAAATTGCATGGGATTATACGTTTAACACAACAGTATGAATTCATGTATTACTTGCATGTGTTATGCGATTAATAGTGTGGTATTTCCCTAGACATTCATGATCCACATTTTGCGATGTTCTTTGTTTGCTACTCGAGCTTTAGGAACCATTTGACATGAGTTAGGAGGAGCTGAGATGAGCGTGCAAATCACAATATTATTGTGGGTGCACACATAATAATAATGTGGGGTGCATGCGAGTCCCAGGGAGACTTAACAAGTGAAAAAGGGGTTCTGTTCTGTTATTTGATCGATGAGAAACATAACAAATTTATAGGTGTCATAGAAGTGATTGTCTCCTACACGAGCGTAATCTTTTCACTCCTCTCTAAATCCTTTCGAATCTCGATGCTATCGAGTATTACCTGAACACTCATCTGAACGCCTAGCAAACTGTGTAGAATGTTAGGTGCTTGTATGAACGTCCCTGAGTTGAATGTTGCAGCATCAATGATTGGTCTATACCTCTCACACTCCTCTTTGTTTGCTGAAACTCATGTATTGACGTCTTAGATCCCGAAGTGTGATCACTTCTGCAACACTCACGCAGCAGACTGTGTATTACTCAAACAACTTGCAACACCGATGGACACGAGGATGAGCGCATTACTTTACCGACCTCAGTATTTGGACGACCCCGATTACCGGCAATGAACCCCAGAAAATTGACATCAACCGAATCCTTAACCCTAGTTAGTGACTCATGGGAGTCAACTCTCATGAATCACTCGGGACATAAGTGATGACAATTATCTATAGTGTGGAATGTGAAACTGCCAGCACAATGAGTAACGCTTTAGGACGTGACACGGAATGTGAAAAGAAAAGGTGGACCCGGTTGGTGAAAGATCGTAGGGCTCCGTTTCAAGCAACAACATTAGAGGCAATAGTCAGGGCAACATCAAGGTACTCGTAAGTGTAGCCAATAGTATGGAAACGAAGGTGACATCGACAGGGGTTGACTGTGTTAAGTCAAGATTTCAACAACCAAGGGAACAATGATAGTATTGGGAATCCACCTAACCGTAACAACAATACTAGGAATGATGGTCGTGGAAGAGCATTTAGGATCGGCATGGATGACGGCAGGCATTATAGCAACATGGTAGCTAACCGCTTCTTCTCTGTTCTGTTTGACCCTGATGCTTCTTGAAACCGAACCTGGTGTGGAATCGGCTGATGGCAAGTCAACTGAAGCCTCGTATGACCGTAGGATGCAAACTCGACCTTGTGGGACAAGTGTTCGACATCGACTTTCCTTCTACTATCTTGGATGGTTTCAACGCAATAGTTATTATGGATTGGTTATCCAGATATCGCGCAGATACACTCGGTGAGGAGAAAATTTTGCGTATCCCTCTCCATAGTGGAGAATCGTTGTCTGTCCTAAAATGTGAGAATGGTGTAAAGGTTAGTATCATTACAGCAATGAAAGCCCATAAGTGTCTACGGAGGGATTACCCCGCTACGTTCACAACCATTACAGACGTTAAGATTAACGAAGAGAGAACCGAGGATCCACCAATTGTTCGTGATTCCCCTCGGCGTGCTACCCAATGAACTTTCAGGTTTACTTCCATAACTGCTAGGCGAAATATCAGTTTGATCGCACACCAGAGGCAGTCCTGACTACTCGTACTTCTTACCGTCTTGCACCAGGAGGGTTGCAAGAACAGTTTAATCAACTACAAGAACCGCTGGACAGGAGTTTTGTCGGACCTAGCTTTTCGATTTGTGGAGCCCCAGTTATATCCGCGAGGATAAGCTTTTCGTTAGACATATCCACTGCTTATCGAGAACTCTGCAAGATGTCAGTCGAAAACCATCACCCATCACCTTACACTGATGACTCTCCTGACCAGCTATGACAACCCTCATAATTCCTTGTAACCGTACAATCTGTTAATGATAATTAAAGTGCTTGATGATTGTGCTGAATCACTTAACTGCTTTCTGAATTCTGTGTTATACTTACATGTGCTTGTTAACATACTAGTAGTGTACAGAAAAGTTACTAAATAGTCTGTTATGTTTTCCTGAGTGTTAGGAAATAAAATGATTACAAATATATATATATATAGGACACTTTACGGATTAATTAAGCACTTTGACGAATCGGTATTTAACCGAACAACCGGACATTACCCGGAACACAAAAATAATACTAGAAGCACTGTTTTATTATTACTGAGCTAGTCGTGATCCCCGAACACCCTAACACACTATATAACATCAAATACACATAAACACTAACTAATATACTTAAATTCCTAACTAGATACTTAACTTATCATCCAAACCCAACTAGATACCCCCCCTCATATTATGGTCACATGGGTGACCCCACATGCAAGATATTACTTGATCTCCCATGATCTCCTTGATCTTGCCAAGATTTGTGTAAGGATATGCCATGTACTTTGAAGACACAATATACATTGAGTATAGGGTTTAGATGGTTATAAAGGAATCACTAGCTCATTTCATCTTCAACAACACACACCTCCTCCTCCCCTCACACTTGTTCTCGGCTCCAACCTCACACATACACACATCCGTTTCAACCTCCTAATCAAGCATTCTAAGGTGACTCCAAGGTGTAAGAAGCTAAGTTAGGAAGTGTGGATGCAACGAAACTTGAAGGACCTTCTCTATTTGCTATTAACCACCTCATTTCTCCTCTTGATCTTCCCCTAGCTTTAAGCTAGTAGTAAGCACCTTCAACACCCTTATTTACTTCTATTTTTAGTGGTTAAAAGACTTGTCATGTTGAAAACTTTGAAGAACACTAAAGAACAAGAAACTTGAACATAAAATATTCAAACATAAAGCTTTACATGAAGATTTACATGATGCAATGTTTTAGTAGGATGTTGTAGTGAACATGTTGTTGATTACTTGATGATTTACTTGTTAATACTGATGTTTGATGTTGTTGTGATCACTAAACATGTTAACGAAAAACTGATTTTCTGAAGTCTAGATTTATGTATTATGAAATACGATTCTAATGGCACTAGAATCATAATTTTTGGACTTCGTTTGCTATTTTTAAAGGGTCGATTTGTAACAACAGCTAAAGCTGAGTTTTTACAGCAGTAAATGGGTGTTATATTTTTAGTTATAACTTGAATTCTATGTAGAACTAGATCATGAAACTTGTATTGTAAATGACCACTGATGTATTTGTTATCCTCCCACTGGAATTTCGTAAATCGGACTTACGATGAATTTTAAATAAATTATTCCGTGGACTGCAGTCCGGAAAATGATTTTTTATAAAATATTGGTAATGAACTGGACCCCGATATTTTTACACAATAATATTTGGATCGTTTAAGATATTCTGTAAAAATTTGGGAATTTTTGGAATAAGTAAACTATGTTATTAAAATGCCCGAAAACAGCCCAGTTTTGGACATTAAAGCTGAAACGACATAAGAAGTAATTTGCGTGCCTAAATGTCGAGTATGTTATATGAGGATGATCTAACAAGTTATGCATCAATGAAAGTATTATTGTGCAATATTGTATGCTTGTTCTTGAGTAGCTATAGGTGGAATGTTTTTATGAGCGTGAACTATTGAAGCGAACGCATGTTATGTGGTAGATACGTGTAGGAACTTTGTGCTCTATTTGAAACCACTAAATGGCTAACTGGTAATCGTATTAGGACGTGATTGACCGACCTTGACTGTTAGCTATATTTGAGAGTCAAACCGAGCAACCAAAGGTGAGTTCACACACTTTCTAAGGCATGGGATTCCCGGTGGTTGGGAATGGGTTAAAGAATTTAAAACGGAAATCTACATATCCTCCTTGGGTAGGATATGTACGACCATCCTCCATAGGTAGGATGCCAATAATAATTCTGCGTATTCTCCTTGGGTAGAATACGTACGTTCGTCCTCCTTGGGAAGACAACACCCTTAAGACTAACTAGACAAAACTCTATCATTAAGTCCCTCATTATATATCGACTTAATCACCGAGGCCGATGGCGAGCGGGTCATTAGTTAATAGCGCTATTAGGTTTAACAAACCTCACACCGTGTCGTCCGAACGGGCGTGTACTAATGGACTATGGCAAACTGTCAGTGATGATAGACACTGATGTAGGGCACAACTATTGTTCATAGTAGTCGATATCATACGGTCTAGTAGTTCACATGGGGAAGTCCCCACTGATTATGGATATGGTTTGGGTAATAAAAGGAACTGGTTAAACATACTTTCAACTATGGGGTAACCCCCACGGCACATAAGCCAACAAAAGTCAAACCACGTTTTTCAGAAACAACTTAATACTAAACAACCAAACGTGAACTCACTCAACTTTGTTGTTGACTCGTTGTTACATGCCTTACAGGTCGCTAGATGCTTATGGAGCTTGCACGAGGAGGAGGTTGTTGTGGGATGCGGACTGTTATGTCCCATGCTTATTAATTAAACTTTATAAACTTATGGAACTTATGTTTTGGGTCTTAAAACTTATGAACTGTGAACTTGTGTTTTGGTTTAACGTCTTATGCTTCCGCTGTTTAAATTGAACTTGGTTAACTTCCTTTTGGTCACCAAGTGTATTGTGGTTGGTTTTACTTAGTTAATTATGTTGTTCAATATGATTGGTGGCTCGATCCTGGTCATGTCATGCCTCCAAGCGGTGATACTCCGCGTGGTGGATTTTGGGGGTGTGACAGATTGGTATCAGAGCCATTGGTTATAGTGAACTTGGTTTTAAAAAGGGGGAAAGCTTTTTGACAAAACCAGACTATAACCTGTACAGTGCTCAACGATCCACAACGAAGCTTCACTCCACGTGCAAGACTCGACACAATAAGTGGTATGATTTATGTTTATATTGCCGGTTAGATAGTTCACACTGTGCACTAGTTAATGTGATAACTGTTACTTGAACCTTGTGTGCTTACTCTCTCCTGGTATCCCACACTTACGCACTTTCGCGACACTTTTCTCACTTGCGTTGCTTCGTTGTGAAGATCATGAACGGACGCGGAGGACGTATCAACCTAACTTAAGCCCAGCTGACGGATTTGATCAACGAACGAGTTGCTGAGGCACTCGCAGCTGTCCCTGCAGGAGGTATAACCTGCCATAAAAACCCATCTTAGGACGTTTAGATCCTACCTTCGTAAACCAACCCTCGTGCTTAACCTTGTCTTTTATTCTCACGCAACAGGTCAACATGCTCAGCCTCCTGTGTGCACGTTCAAAACCTTCATGGATTGCCGACCTACTACTTTCAGTGGCACTGAAGGAGCTGTAGGCCTTCTTCACTGGTTCGAGAAGTTGGAGTCTGTCTTTGAGATGTGCGAATGCCCTGAGGATCGTAGGGTGAAATATGCTACTGGAACTCACGAAGGTGCTGTGTTAACCTGGTTGAAAGCACAGGTTCAACTGCTAGGGCTGGCGGTTGCTAATGCCACCCCCTAGAACGGTTTCAAAGAACTGATCCAAGAAGAATACTGTAGTCGCGACGACATCCACAAGCTGGAGGTGGAATTTTTCAATCTGAAGATGACGGGGTCTGAGATTGAGGCGTATACGAAAAGGTCAAACGAGCTGGCCATCTTGTGCCCTACTATGGTAGACCCTCCCATCAAACGTATTGATATGTACCTCAAGGGTCTTGTACCAGAGATTCAGAGTCACGTGACTTCAGCTAACCTGGGTACCATTCAGCAAATCTTTAATGTCACACCCCCAAAATCCACCTGCGGAGTACTACCGCTTGGAGGCGTGACTGACCAGGATCCAGCCACCAATCATATTGAACAAGCATATAAGTAGTTATAAAAATCCACCCAATACAATTGGTGTTCAAACAAAACATAGTTAAGTTGCAAGCGGAAGCATAAGTCTTAAATCAAAACATAAGCTTAATTGTTTCATAGTTTAACGTGGACACACAGTCGTCCATGTCCCACAACGATCCTCCTCCATGCAAGCTCCAGCTTAAGAACCTAAGGACCTGCAAAGCATGTAGTAACGAGTCAACAACTAGTTGAGTGAGTTCACGGTTGGGTGTTCGTTTTAAGTTGTTTCGAAAACAGTTTCCTTTAGCTGGCATCCTGCCGTGGGGGTTACCCCATAGTTAAAAACGTGACTTGTTTATTCCCGGTTACTCTGGCTATCCAGCCGTGGGGGCTACCCCGTGTTAGTTATCTGGCATTTCGGCCGTGGGGGCTACCCCATGTATACACTAGACTCGTTACCATATCGACTGCTGACTGTAGTCATGTTTATGTGCCCTGAACTGTCAATGTCTATCATCATTGACGTGCCCCAGATCCATTAGTTCACGCCCGTCCTCTGCGGCACGGTGTGAGGTTTGTCAGACCTAAATAGCGCTATCTAACTAATGACCCGCTCGCCATTGGCCCGACGATTAAGTCGATATAAAAATGAGGGACTTCGTGATAGAGTTTTGGTCTAGTACGAGTTATCTGTCCGTGAGGACGAGGAATTACATTCCTGAACCTTTGCTGTCCTACCCAAGGAGGACGAGGAACCCAGTTCCTTAACCCCATTCCCAACCCAGGGAATCCCATGCTTTGTAGAGGGTGTGAACTCACCTTGGTTTGCTCGGTAGAAAACACAGAAAAGTCAAACAAGCAACGTTGAGGCTACTCACGTCCTATCATAGTTGTATCATACAATCAGGTTCGTATTCAAGTAGTGCACGTATGGCATACACGTTAATCATGGCAGTTAGCAAGTAATGCATACGAGTCGAACGAACAGTAACATGCCCAGAATTAAACAAAGTCCAAGGTCCGGCCCAAATACTAAGCCCACAATTAAACAAGTCCAACAGTGCGTATCTGTGCATTGTCTCGAGTAGCAACTAGGCGTTTGCGACTCGCAACCTGAGTCGCAACTACGGTCTCGGTTCATGCTGTTTTGGTTACGAGTCGCAACTGGACTCGCAACCGGGGTTTCGAGTCAAACGGTTTATGTGCTGATCACTTGTGGTTTCGAGTCGCAACCGGGTGTTTGCGACTCGCAATCTGTGTCGCAACCGGGGGTCTCGACTCGTCATGCAATGGTTTCGAGTCGCAACTGGCGGTTTCGAGTGGACAGGAGCTGATTCGGAACAGTGTACTATCCACTAACATTCTGATTTCATGCAGTTTGTACTATCCAACCAAAATCCTTAAACATGTTTCTTGTCTAGCAATTTACTAAAAATGGATCAAACACATCGGATTTCAAATATTCAACATGTTCATATGATATTCAAGTTGTTCTTCACACATTCATCATGTTCATCAATATCCAAGTAGTTCATCATGTCATAACTTGAAATAACAATCCGAAATATTCAAACAACTAATCCGATTTCCACATAAGTGCAGCCATTAACAAGCATTTTGATTTGTAACCTAAGAGCATGCAATCCGTCTTCATAACATGAATAACAATCGAGCATTCCAACAACAAATCCGAATAATATGAGCATTATACACCGATTTCATGAACACCAAGCATTTATGGTTTAAATCACATTAAATCACAAACATCATTAGCTCATCATGCAATCAATCCGAAATCTAAGTATGATAGTTCATTAACATCATCATGTATAAATCTAACAAACCAACATATTACCAAGTCACACAAGATACATTATCATCAACAAAATATCACATCATCCTCATCAACAACAACCGAAATATATAACAAGAATCATTAACCACAAGTATCATGAACACAAACCAACAAGCATTCAAACATCGAGTACACATCATCCTTAGATCATGAAAATACACTAACCGATTTGGTTCTCTAAGTGTGAGGGTATGAAGAGTGATGAGTGACTTCCGAATGATGGTCTTGAGCTCGGTCCGAGAGTCCTAATGCCACCGGTTGATCCAAGAATGAAGGAGAGGAATGTGTGGTTTAGGGTTTTAGTGTGAGAGAGTGGAGAGTGTATGTTGGTGAAGTATGAGTGTTGTTGCCCAAAAATGACAAGTATGGCTAACATGAGGATTATATACTAGTCCTAAGTAGTGCACCCTAATGGACTCGGATGAGGTGCACGGCCCAACCGGCCCATATGTCACACTAGTTCACTCGAGACCACATGGTCTCGAGTCGGGTTCATGGCTTTCGGCTCCTAAACATACTCGAATACATACACATAAGCACACATGTAACATAACACATAATCATATCAAAGGTTGTAGCTTATCATTAATCACATAAGTTTAACTATTCACACGTTTAAGCTTACAACGAAAGGTTCTAAATTTCGAGTTGTCACATCATCCCCAAGTTGAAAGAAATTTCGTCCCGAAATTTGGTAGGCACTCACTGAGGAAGCTAGTTAAGTTGTATGGTTTTCCCGGTTTTCCTGGGGTGTCACATCCACCCCCCGTTGATCTGGAATTTCATCCCGAAATTCCGTAGCTTCGGCCTCAGTAGTGGGTGTACTGTTTGCGAATAGTTGGGGATACTTTTGTTTCATCTGATCTTCGCGCTCCCAGGTGAACTCTGGGCCGCGACGTGAGTTCCAACGAACTCGAACGAGAGGTATTATAGTGCTCTTGAGGACCTTAACATCCCGGTCCGTGATCTCGACTGGTTCCTCGACGAATCGTAACTGCTCGTCGATAGTGAGTTCCTTCAAAGGAACTACGTGGGTCTCATCTGATGGACACTTCTTCAGATTCGACACGTGGAAAACGTTGTGAACTGCACCGAGTTCTGCTGGTAAGTTTAGTCTGTAGGCCACCCTGCCTATTTTCTCAATGACCTCGAAAGGTCCAACGTATCGTGGGTTAAGTTTGCCGCGTTTACCAAAACGAACCACACCCTTCCAGGGTGAAACTTTGAGTAGTACCCGCTCCCCAACCTGGAGCTCAAGTGGTTTCCTGCCCATGTCGGCGTAAACTTTCTGACGCTCACGAGCGGCCGTCATGCGTTTTCGTATCTGAGCGATCTGCTCGGTTGTATCTACCACATATTCTGGACCAGTGATCTGACTATCTCCCACCTCTGCCCAGCAAAGAGGAGACTGGCATTTACGTCCGTACAATGCCTCAAACGGAGCAGCTCCAATGCTGGTGTGGTAGCTGTTATTGTACGAGAATTCCACAAGTGGCAGATGCTTTTCCCAGCGGTTGCCAAAGTCGATCACACATGCACGAAGCATGTCTTCTAGGGTTTGAATAGTGCGCTCGGACTGCCCGTCCGTCTGAGGATGGTACGCTGTGCTCATGTCTAGTCGTGAGCCGAAGGATTTGTGCATTGCTTGCCACAGCTCTGAAGTAAAACGCGCATCTCGATCTGAGATAATGGAGGTGGGCACCCCGTGCCTCGACACGACTTCCTTAAGGTATATTTCTGCAAGAGTGGAGAACTTATCCGTCTCCTTGATAGCCAGGAAGTGTGCAGATTTTGTGAGTCGATCCACGATCACCCAAATAGTATCGTTCCCGCGCTGGGATCTAGGTAGGCCAGTAACAAAATCCATGGAAATTTGCTCCCATTTCCATTGAGGTATCTCTGGTTGTTGGAGCAGGCCTGAGGGTTTCTGGTATTCCGACTTGACCCTTGCACAAGTCAAACACTTGCTGACGTAGGTCGCTATGTGAGCCTTCATGCAAGGCCACCAGTACGTAGTCTTGATGTCGTGGTACATTTTATCCGATCCAGGATGTACCGAGTAGCGAGACTTGTGTGCTTCATCCATCACAAGCTCTCGTAGGTTGCCATAAAGTGGGACCCAAACGCGTCCCGTTACGTAGTAAGCACCGTCTTCCTTTTGTTCTAATCGTTGCCTTGATCCGCGTAGGGCTTCGGCCCTGACGTTTTCTGGTTTCAGCGCTTCTATCTGAGCTGCTCGTATCTGGGAAGGGAGACTAGAGTGGATCGTGAGTTGTAAAGCTCGCACGCGCTTAGGCGCAGTGTCCTTCCGACTGAGGGCGTCAGCCACAACATTGGCCTTGCCCAGGTGGTATCTGATTGCGCACTCGTAGTCATTCAGAAGTTCGACCCACCGTCGTTGTCGCATATTCAGTTCCTTCTGTTTGAAGATGTGTTCGAGACTCCTGTGGTCAGTGTAGATCGCGCACTTGGTACCATACAGGTAGTGCCGCCATAACTTAAGCGCAAAAACAACAGCTCCCAGCTCTAAGTCGTGCGTAGTGTAGTTCTTTTCATGAACTTTAAGTTGGCGTGAGGCGTAGGCTATAACTTTGTCTCGTTGCATCAACACGCAACCAAGACCCTGAATTGATGCGTCGCAGTAAACCACAAAGTCGTCTGTGCCCTCTGGCAAGGAAAGGATAGGTGCGCTACAAAGTCTATCCTTTAGGTGCTGAAATGCCAACTCCTGTGCGTTTCCCCAGCGATAAACAACGCCCTTCTGCGTTAGTGAGGTGAGAGGCTGTGCAATCTTAGAAAAATCCTTTATGAATCTCCGATAGTATCCCGCCAAACCCAAGAATTGGCGAATTTCCTTTGGTGTACGAGGTGCAGGCCAGTTCCTAATCGAGTCTACCTTGGATGGATCAACGTGAATCCCATCCTTGTTCACCACGTGGCCTAGGAAATGGACTTCTCGAAGCCAGAAGTCACACTTCGAGAACTTTGCATAAAGCTGTTCTGTTCGAAGGAGTTCCAGAATAAGTCGCAGATGCTGCTCATGTTCCTCCCGACTCTTGGAATAGATCAGGATGTCGTCGATGAAGACTATAACGAACTTGTCCAGGTAAGGCTTGCACACTCGGTTCATCAAGTCCATGAAAACCGCAGGTGCGTTTGTCATCCCAAAAGGCATGACCAAAAACTCATAATGCCCGTATCGAGTCCTGAAAGCTGTTTTGGAGACGTCCTCTTCCCGGACTCTCAGTTGGTGATAACCCGATCTCAAATCAATCTTCGAATAGTAGCTCGACCCTTGCAACTGGTCGAATAAGTCGTCGATACGCGGTAGAGGATAACGATTCTTCACCGTCACCTTGTTGAGTTCTCGGTAGTTGATGCACATTCTGAAAGTACCGTCCTTCTTCTTCACAAATAATACTGGAGCTCCCCAGGGCGATGAGCTAGGACGAATAAAACCTTTATCCAAGAGTTCTTGTAGTTGCGTAGAGAGTTCCTTCAACTCTGATGGGGCTAAACGATAAGGTGCACGAGCTATAGGCGCAGCTCCAGGAGCTAGTTCAATCTGAAACTCGACTTGGCGATGAGGCGGAAGACCAGGTAATTCCTCGGGAAATACCTCTGGATAGTCGCGTACAACTGGGAAATCTTCTATCTTCTTCTCTTTTTCTGCGGTGTCAGTAATAAGAGCCAAAATGGCGGTGTGGCCCTTTCGCAAGTACTTTTGGGCCTTAAGGAGAGAAATAACGTTCTCAACCGCACTCCTCTTGTCGCCATGAATCATAAGAGGTTCACCACCGGGACCTGGAATACGGACAACTTTCTCGTTGCAAAGAATCTCTGCGCGGTGTTGGGATAACCAATCCATCCCAATGACAACGTCGAAACTACCCAAGACAATAGGAATGAGGTCGATAGAGAAGGTCTGGTCAGCGAGAATAAGTTTACAACCCTTGACTACGTGTGTGGCTTCTAAACTCTTACCATTTGCTAGCTCTACGGTGTGCTTGTTGTTCAAAGGGGTTGGAACACGCTTAAGCATTCGACTAACTTCTAGTGACACGTAGCTAGTATCGGCACCCGAATCAAATAAAACTGAAACATAAAAGTCGTCGAGAAGGAACTTACCCGCCACAACATTGGGGTCATTCCTTGCTTCACCTTGGCCGATCACAAACATCCGCCCTCTGGCGCCATTGTTGTTGTTGTTCCCATTGTTACCATTCCCCTGATTGTTGTTATTGTTGTTGTTGTTCTGGTTCCTGTTTAGTTGGGGACAGTCTCTCTTGAAGTGACCCTCAGCTCCACACTGAAAGCACCCTTTGTTATCACCCTGTTGCTGTTGCTGGCGCTGGTTCTGTTGAGCTTGCTGACGATTCTGATTGGCGGGGTATAAGCTCCTGCAATCCTTTGCAGCGTGACCAGGCTTGTTGCACCGATGACAGTTGCCCCTGGTGCATGGCCCGCTGTGGTGCAGGCTGCAGCGATTGCATTTGGGATGATTCCCTTTGTATCCGCCACCAGACGATTGCTGATTAGGGCTCTTGTAGTCCTCAGTCTTTCTCTGCTGAGACTGGGACTGAACAGAAGTCGAACCCTTACTTGAAGTTCCATCCCATTTCCGTTTGTTGTCACTAGAGGTACCAGTAGTAGTTGCAGCGCCAATGCGTTTTGGTAACTTGTTCTGCTCCACCGCCTGATCCGTTAGACGGTGAGCCAACTGAACGGTTTGCTGGTAGGTGGCGAGGTTCGCTGAAGTCACATGACTTTGGATTTCCGGCACTAAGCCCTGCAGAAACAGTTCGATGCGTTTGATGGGAGGATCCACCATAGTAGGACACAGGATTGCCAGTTCGTTCGACCTTTTCACATAAGCTTCAATTTCGGACCCCGTCATCTTGAGGTTGAAGAATTCCACTTCCAGTTTGTGAATCTCATCACGACTGCAGTATTCTTCTTTGATCATTTCCTTAAAAGTTTCCCATGGGGTGGCGTTGGCAGCAACCAACCCTAGCATCTGAACTTGAGCGTTCCACCACGTGAGGGCTAAACCCTCGAGAGTACCAGTAGCGTACTTCACCCTGCACGCCTCAGGGCATTCACACATTTCGAAGACAGACTCTAGTTTCTCAAACCAGTGTAGGAGACCTACTGCTCCTTCAGTGCCGCTAAAAGTGGTTGGTCGCCAGTCCATGAAAGTCTTAAAAGTGCACACGGGTGGTTGAACATGCTGACCTATCGTAGGTGAAAGAAAAGACAGAGTTTAACACAAAGGTTGGTTCACGAGAGTAGGATCCTAAAGATCCTAGAATGAGTTCGGACTGCAGGATATACCTCCTGCGTGTGCAGCTGCAAGTGCTGCGGCAACTCGTTCGTTGATCAAAGCCGTCAACTGGGCTTGGGTCATGTTAACGCGTCCAGACATGATATTCACATCAAGAAGAACGTGAGTGAGAGGGGTTCGCGAAAGTACGATGATAGGATAGAGTAAGCACGCATGTGTTCAAGCAACAGTGGTTATACCAGCCAAGCATACCATAAGCAATGTACTATGTAACTAACAGGTAGGCAATATATACAAATCATATCACCTAGAATGTCGAGCCTTGCATGCGGAGTGAAGCATCGTTGTGGATCGTTGAGCACTGTACAGGTTATAGTCTGGTTTTAACAAAAACGTTTTCTCCTTTATTAAAACCAAGTTCTCTATAACCAATGGCTCTGATACCAATCTGTCACACCCCCAAAATCCACCTGCGGAGTACTACCGCTTGGAGGCGTGACTGACCAGGATCCAGCCACCAATCATATTGAACAAGCATATAAGTAGTTATAAAAATCCACCCAATACAATTGGTGTTCAAACAAAACATAGTTAAGTTGCAAGCGGAAGCATAAGTCTTAAATCAAAACATAAGCTTAATTGTTTCATAGTTTAACGTGGACACACAGTCGTCCATGTCCCACAACGATCCTCCTCCATGCAAGCTCCAGCTTAAGAACCTAAGGACCTGCAAAGCATGTAGTAACGAGTCAACAACTAGTTGAGTGAGTTCACGGTTGGGTGTTCGTTTTAAGTTGTTTCGAAAACAGTTTCCTTTAGCTGGCATCCTGCCGTGGGGGTTACCCCATAGTTAAAAACGTGACTTGTTTATTCCCGGTTACTCTGGCTATCCAGCCGTGGGGGCTACCCCGTGTTAGTTATCTGGCATTTCGGCCGTGGGGGCTACCCCATGTATACACTAGACTCGTTACCATATCGACTGCTGACTGTAGTCATGTTTATGTGCCCTGAACTGTCAATGTCTATCATCATTGACGTGCCCCAGATCCATTAGTTCACGCCCGTCCTCTGCGGCACGGTGTGAGGTTTGTCAGACCTAAATAGCGCTATCTAACTAATGACCCGCTCGCCATTGGCCCGGCGATTAAGTCGATATAAAAATGAGGGACTTCGTGATAGAGTTTTGGTCTAGTACGAGTTATCTGTCCGTGAGGACGAGGAATTACATTCCTGAACCTTTGCTGTCCTACCCAAGGAGGACGAGGAACCCAGTTCCTTAACCCCATTCCCAACCCAGGGAATCCCATGCTTTGTAGAGGGTGTGAACTCACCTTGGTTTGCTCGGTAGAAAACACAGAAAAGTCAAACAAGCAACGTTGAGGCTACTCACGTCCTATCATAGTTGTATCATACAATCAGGTTCGTATTCAAGTAGTGCACGTATGGCATACACGTTAATCATGGCAGTTAGCAAGTAATGCATACGAGTCGAACGAACAGTAACATGCCCAGAATTAAACAAAGTCCAAGGTCCGGCCCAAATACTAAGCCCACAATTAAACAAGTCCAACAGTGCGTATCTGTGCATTGTCTCGAGTCGCAACTAGGCGTTTGCGACTCGCAACTACGGTCTCGGTTCATGCTGTTTTGGTTACGAGTCGCAACTGGACTCGCAACCGGGGTTTCGAGTCAAACGGTTTATGTGCTGATCACTTGTGGTTTCGAGTCGCAACCGGGTGCTTGCGACTCGCAATCTGTGTCGCAACCGGGGGTCTCGACTCGTCATGCAATGGTTTCGAGTCGCAACTAGCGGTTTCGAGTGGACAGGAGCTGATTCGGAACAGTGTACTATCCACTAACATTCTGATTTCATGCAGTTTGTACTATCCAACCAAAATCCTTAAACATGTTTCTTGTCTAGCAATTTACTAAAAATGGATCAAACACATCGGATTTCAAATATTCAACATGTTCATATGATATTCAAGTTGTTCTTCACACATTCATCATGTTCATCAATATCCAAGTAGTTCATCATGTCATAACTTGAAATAACAATCCGAAATATTCAAACAACTAATCCGATTTCCACATAAGTGCAGCCATTAACAAGCATTTTGATTTGTAACCTAAGAGCATGCAATCCGTCTTCATAACATGAATAACAATCGAGCATTCCAACAACAAATCCGAATAATATGAGCATTATACACCGATTTCATGAACACCAAGCATTTATGGTTTAAATCACATTAAATCACAAACATCATTAGCTCATCATGCAATCAATCCGAAATCTAAGTATGATAGTTCATTAACATCATCATGTATAAATCTAACAAACCAACATATTACCAAGTCACACAAGATACATTATCATCAACAAAATATCACATCATCCTCATCAACAACAACCGAAATATATAACAAGAATCATTAACCACAAGTATCATGAACACAAACCAACAAGCATTCAAACATCGAGTACACATCATCCTTAGATCATGAAAATACACTAACCGATTTGGTTCTCTAAGTGTGAGGGTATGAAGAGTGATGAGTGACTTCCGAATGATGGTCTTGAGCTCGGTCCGAGAGTCCTAATGCCACCGGTTGATCCAAGAATGAAGGAGAGGAATGTGTGGTTTAGGGTTTTAGTGTGAGAGAGTGGAGAGTGTATGTTGGAGAAGTATGAGTGTTGTTGCCCAAAAATGACAAGTATGGCTAACATGAGGATTATATACTAGTCCTAAGTAGTGCACCATAATGGACTCGGATGAGGTGCACGGCCCAACCGGCCCATATGTCACACTAGTTCACTCGAGACCACATGGTCTCGAGTCGGGTTCATGGCTTTCGGCTCCTAAACATACTCGAATACATACACATAAGCACACATGTAACATAACACATAATCATATCAAAGGTTGTAGCTTATCATTAATCACATAAGTTTAACTATTCACACGTTTAAGCTTACAACGAAAGGTTCTAAATTTCGAGTTGTCACATCATCCCCAAGTTGAAAGAAATTTCGTCCCGAAATTTGGTAGGCACTCACTGAGGAAGCTAGTTAAGTTGTATGGTTTTCCCGGTTTTCCTGGGGTGTCACATTTAAGTTAGCCCATCGTCTCACCGATCAAGCAGTTGAACAAAACAGACTGCCCAAGCGTATTAGTGCTACTACTACTGACGCTCCCAATGATAACAAGCGAAAATGGGATGGGAATTCCGGAAAGGGTTCTACTTCAGTTCAGTCTCAGCAGCGAAAGACTGATGACTACCAGAGTCCTGGTCAGCAATCTTCCGGTAATCAAGGACAGGGTGGATACCGAGGGAACCACCCCAAGTGCAACCGGTGCAATAAGCATCATAGCGGGCAGTGCAATAAGGGTCGTTGTCTGAGGTGTAACAAGTTTGGTCATGAAGCAAAGGATTGCAGGAGCACACGACCAGCAAATCAGAATCGCCAACAACAACAACAAGCTCCACAGAACCACCAGCAGCAGCAACACCAGGGCAATAAAGGTTGCTTTCAGTGTGGCGCTGAAGGCCACTTTAAGAGGAACTGCCCCCAACTGAATCAGAATCAGAACAACAACAACCAGGGAAACGGGAACAGCAATGGAGGCAATAATGGAGGCAACAACGGGGGTAACAATAACGACAATGGTGCCAGGGGACGTGTCTTCGTGCTGGGTCAGGGTGATGCAAGGAACGATCCCAACGTTGTGATGGGTAAGTTTCTTCTGGATGACTTCTTTGTTACTGTTTTATTTGATTTGGGTGCCGATACTAGTTATGTGTCCTTAAAAGTTAGTCAAATGCTTAAGCGTACTCCAACACTTTTGAACACCAAGCACATCGTAGAGTTAGCGAATGGTAAAAGTTTAGAGGCTACACATGTAGTTAAGGGTTGCGAGCTTGTCCTTGCCGATCAGATCTTTTCTATCGACCTCATTCCTATCGTTCTGGGTAGTTTTGACGTCATCATTGGGATGGATTGGTTATCTCAACACCAAGCAGAGATTATTTGCAAGGAGAAAATCGTCCGTATCCCTCGTTCTGGTGAAGAACCCCTCGTGATTCGTGGTGACAAGAGTGGTGCTGTCGTAGGCATTATCTCTTTCCTTAAGGCCCAGAAGTGGTTGCGAAAGCGCCACACTACCATTCTGGCACTCGTTACTGATACATCAATGGAAGAGAAGAGAATTGAAGACATTCCTATTGTACGTGACTTTCCTGAGGTATTTCCTGAGGAATTTCCTGGTCTTCCGCCTCATCGTCAAGTCGAGTTTCAAATCGAGCTCGCTCCTGGAGCAGCGCCCATAGCTCGAGCACCTTATCGACTAGCTCCATCAGAGCTTGAAGAACTGTCCACACAACTACAAGAACTCTTGGAAAAGGGTTTCATACGTCCTAGCTCTTCGCCTTGGGGAGCTCCAGTGTTATTCGTGAAGAAGAAAGACGGTACCTTCAGAATGTGTATTGACTACCGTGAACTCAACAATGTGACCGTGAAGAATCGTTATCCTCTACCACGCATTGACGACTTGTTCGACTAGTTGCAAGGGTCGAGTTATTACTCTAAGATTGATTTGAGATCGGGATACCATCAGTTGAGAGTCCGAGAGGAGGACGTCTCCAAAACAGCATTCAGAACTCGTTACGGCCATTATGAGTTTCTAGTTATGCCTTTCGGATTAACGAATGCACCTGCGGTCTTCATGGATCTCATGAACCGAGTATGCAAACCTTACCTGTATAAGTTCGTCATTGTGTTCATCCACGACATCCTGATCTATTCTAAGAGTCAGGAGGAACACGAGCAGCATCTACGACTTATGCTGGAACTTCTTCGAGCAGAGCAGTTGTGTGCCAAATTTTCAAAATGTGACTTCTGGCTTCGCGAAGTCCATTTTCTAGGCCATGTGGTAAACAAGGATGGGATTCATGTAGATCCATCCAAGGTTGACTCGATCAAGAACTGGCCTGCACCCCATACACCAACAGAAATCCGCCAATTCTTGGGTTTGGCAGGATATTACAGAAGATTTATCAAGGATTTCTCTAAGATTACGCAACCTCTCAACTCACTGACTCAGAAGGGTGTCACCTATCGTTGGGGTGATGCACAGGAATCCGCTTTTCAGCACTTGGAAGATAGACTTTGTAGCGCTCATATCCCTCATTGCCTGAAGGCACAGAGGATTTTTTGGTTTATTGCGACGCTTCCATCCAAGGACTTGGTTGCGTGTTGATGCAACGTGACAAGGTCATTGCCTACGCATCAGGCCAACTTAAGGTTCATGAAAGGAACTACACTACTCACGATCTGGAACTGGGAGCAGTTGTTTTTGCGCTAAAGATATGGAGACATTACCTGTACGGTACCAAGTGCACCATTTACACCGATCACAGGAGTCTCGGGCATATCTTCAAGCAAAAGGAGTTAAATATGCGACAACGCCGATGGGTCGAGCTCTTGAATGATTACGAATGCGCGATCAAGTATCATCCGGGCAAAGCCAATGTTGTGGCCGACGCCCTCAGTCGAAAGGACACTATACCTAAACGTGTGCGAGCGTTACAACTTACCATCCAAACTAGTCTTCCTGCTCAAATTCGTGATGCTCAGGTCGAAGCACTGAAAACAGAAAACATCAGGGCTGAGTCCTTATGAGGATCGAGGCAGCGGCTAGAACGAAAATAAAACGGCGCCTACTATGTTAACGGGCGCATCTGGGTTCCACTGTATGGAGATCTACGCGAGCTTGTGATGGATGAAGCACATAAGTCTCGTTATTCAGTACATCCTGGTTCGGATAAGATGTACCACGACTTAAAGACTACCTATTGGTGGCCCAGTATGAAAGCCCACATAGCAACCTATGTTAGCAAATGCTTGACTTGTGCTAGGGTCAAGACCGAATATCAGAAACCCTCAGGCCTACTTCAACAACCAGAGATACCTAAATGGAAATGGGAGCAAATTTCCATGGATTTCGTTACTGGCCTGCCTAGATCTCAACGCGGAAATGATACCATTTGGGTGATCGTGGATCGACTGACCAAGTCTGCACATTTTCTGGAAATCAAGGAAACGGATAAGTTTTCTACTTTAGCAGACATCTACCTAAAAGAAGTGGTATCAAGGCACGGAGTGCCAACCTCCATCATTTCTGATCGTGACGCGCGTTTTACCTCTGAACTGTGGCAAGCTATGCACAAGTCTTTTGGCTCACGTTTAGATATGAGCACCGCTTATCACCCACAGACGGATGGGCAATCTGAACGCACCATCCAAACCCTTGAAGACATGCTTAGGGCATGTGTAATCGACTTCGGCAATTGCTGGGAAAAACACCTCCCGCTAGTGGAGTTTTCGTATAACAACAGTTACCACACCAGCATCCAGGCCGCTCCGTTCGAGGCATTGTACGGACGGAAGTACCGATCGCCTCTCTGTTGGGCAGAAGTTGGCGACAGTCAAATCACTGGCCCAGAACTTGTAGTAGATACAACCGAGAAGATTGCTCAGATACGACAACGAATGGCGGCAGCACGTGACCGTCAGAAAAGCTATGCTGATAAGCGAAGAAAGCCACTCGAGTTCCAGGTTGGGGATCGAGTGCTACTCAAAGTCTCACCTTGGAAAGGTGTGGTTCGTTTTGGCAAACGAGGAAAGCTCAATCCGCGTTATGTCGGACCATTCGAAATTATTGAGAAAATTGGCAAGGTCGCTTATAGGCTGAATCTACCTGAAGAACTCAGCGGAGTTCACAACGTATTCCACGTGTCAAATCTGAAGAAGTGTCTGTCAGACGAGACCCTCATAGTTCCTCTCAAGGAGCACACAATCGACGACCAGCTGCGATTCATCGAGGAACAAATAGAGATTACTGATTGAGATGTTAAGATCCTCAAGCGTACCAGAATACCTCTCGTCCAAGTCCGTTGGGATTCCCGTCATGGCCCAGAGTATACCTGGGAACGAGAAGACCAAATGAAACTCAAGTATCCCCAGCTGTTCAAGAAAAGTGCAACCACTACTGAGGCTGAAGCTACTACAGAATTTCGGGACGAAATTCCAAATCAACAGGGGGATGATGTGACACCCTAGGAAAACCAGGAAACCAACGCAACATAACTAGCTTCCTCAGTAACCACGAGCTAAATTTCGGGACGAAATTTTCTTAACAGGGGGAGAATGTGACAACCCTCATAATTCCTTGTAACCGTACAATCTATTAATGATAATTAAAGTGCTTGATGATTGTGCTGAATCACTTAACTGCTTTCTGAATTATGTGTTATACTTACATGTGCTTGTTAACATACTAGTAGTGTACAGAAAAGTTACTAAATAGTCCGTTATGTTTTCCTGAGTGTTGAGAATTAAAATGATTACAAAAATATATATATAGGACACTTTACGGATTAATTAAGCACTTTAACGAATCGGTATTTAACCGAACAACCGGACATTACCCAGAACACAAAAATAATACTAGAAGCACTGTTTTATTATTACTGAGCTAGTCGTGATCCCCGAACACCCTAACACACTATATAACATCAAATACACATAAACACTAACTAATATACTTAAATTCCTAACTAGATACTTAACTTATCATCCAAACCCAACTAGATACCCCCCCTCATATTACGGTCACATGGGTGACCCCACATGCAAGATATTACTTGATCTCCCATGATCTCCTTGATCTTGCCAAGATTTGTGTAAGGATATGCCATGTACTTTGAAGACACAATATACATTGAGTAAAGGGTTTAGATGGTTATAAAGGAATCACTAGCTCATTTCATCTTCAACAACACACACCTCCTCCTCCCCTCACACTTGTTCTCGGCTCCAACCTCACACATACACACATCCGTTTCAACCTCCTAATCAAGCATTCTAAGGTGACTCCAAGGTGTAAGAAGCTAAGTTAGGAAGTGTGGAAGCAACGGAACTTGAAGGACCTTCGCTATTTGCTATTAACCACCTCATTTCTCCTCTTGATCTTCCCCTAGCTTTAAGCTAGTAGTAAGCACCTTCAACACTCTTATTTACTTCTATTTTTAGTGGTTAAAAGACTTGTCATGTTGAAAACTTTGAAGAAAACTAAAGAACAAGAAACTTGAACATAAAAGATTCAAACATAAAGCTTTACATGATGAAATGTTGTAGTAGGATGTTGTAGTGAACATGTTGTTGATTACTTGATGATTTACTTGTTAATATTGATGTTTGATGTTGTTGTGATCACTAAACATGTTAACGGAATCAATCGAACATGCGTTAGAAGGTAGGGAACTAAAACAGAAAGCTGGTTGGTGTTTACAGCCAACTTCAGTTGGCTGTAACCAGACGGTAACTTAACGAAAAACTGATTTTCTGAAGTCTAGATTTATGTATTATAAAATACGGTTCTAATGGCACTGGAATCATAATTTTTGGACTTCGTTTGCTATTTTTAAAGGGTCGATTTGTAACAACAGCTAAAGCTGAGTTTTTACAGCAGTAAATGGGTGTTATATTTTTAGTCATAACATGAATTCTGTGTAGAACTAGGTCATGAAACTTGTACTGTAAATGACCACTGATGTATTTGTAATCCTTCCACTGGAATTTCGTAAATCGGACTTACGATGAATTTTAAATAAATTATTCTGTGGACTGCAGTCAGAAAAAGATAAATCTGAGTGCATTCCGGAAAATGATTTTTTATAAAATATTGGTAATGAACTGGACCCCGATATTTTTACACAATAATATTTGGATCGTTTAAGATATTCTGTAAAAATTTGGGAATTTTTGGAATAAGTTAACTATTTTATTAAAATGCCCGAAAACAGCCCAGTTTTGGACATTAAAGCTGAAATGACATAAGAAGTAATTTGCGTGCCTAAATGTCGAGTATGTTATCTGAGGATGATCTAATATGTTATGCGTCAATGAAAGTATTATTGTGCAATATTGTATGCTTGTTCTTGTGTAGCTATAGGTGGAATGTTTATATGAGCGTGAACTATTGAAGTGAATGCATGTTATGTGGTAGATACGTGTAGGAACTTTGTGCTCTATTTGAAACCACTAAATGACTAACTGGTAATCGTATTAGGACGTGATTGACCGACCTTGACTGTTAGCTATATTTGAGAGTCAAACCGAGCAACCAAAGGTGAGTTCACACACTTTCTAAGGCATGGGATTCCTGGTGGTTGGGAATGGGTTAAAGAATTTAAAACGGAAATCTACATATCCTCCTTGGGTAGGATATGTACGGCCATCCTCCATAGGTAGGATGCCAATAATAATTCTGCGTATTCTCCTTGGGTAGAATACGTACGTTCGTCCTCCTTGGGTAGGACAACACCCTTAAGACTTACTAGACAAAACTCTATCATTAAGTCCCTCATTATATATCGACTTAATCACCGAGGCCGATGGCGAGCGGGTCATTAGTTAATATCGCTATTAGGTTTAACAAAACCTCACACCGTGTCGTCTGAACGGGCGTGTACTAATGGACTATGGCAAACTGTCAGTGATGATAGACACTGATGTAGGGCACAACTATTGTTCGTAGTAGTCGATATCATACGGTCTAGTAGTTCACATGGGGAAGCCCCCACTGTTTATGGATATGGTTTGGGTAATAAAAGGAACTGGTTAAACATACTTTCAACTATGGGGTAACCCCCACGGCACATAAGCCAACGAAAGTCAAACAACGTTTTTCAAAAACAACTTAATACTAAACAACCAAACGTGAACTCACTCAACTTTGTTGTTGACTCGTTGTTACATGCCTTACAGGTCGCTAGATGCTTATGGAGCTTGCACGAGGAGGAGGTTGTTGTGGGATGCGGACTGTTATGTCCCATGCTTATTAATTAAACTTTATAAACTTATGGAACTTATGTTTTGGGTCTTAAAACTTATGAACTGTGAACTTATGTTTTGAACTTACGATTTATGCTTCCGCTGTTAACCTAAAGTGGGTTTATTTTCTTTTGGTCACCAATCGTATTGTGGTTGGTTTTACTTACTTAATTTCGTTGTTCAATATGATTAGTGGCTCGATCTTGGTCACGTCATGCCTCCAAGCAGTGGTACTCCACATGGTGGATTTTGGGGGCGTGACACCAGCCACAAGGGTCAATCATCTACTCGGAAACCGAGTTGAGATCGGGAAATCATCAGATGGAAGTCCAGGAGGAGGATGTTCCTAAGACGACATTTCAAATGCGATACAACTTGTACGATTTTCTGTGCACCAACAGCTTTATGGATCTCATGAATCATAAGTGTAAACTTCATCTCGTCAAACTGTCGACTATGTTTATTGATGACGCTTGGAATCACTTCCAGGAGAAAGGAACACCATGAGCAAAACTCGTAGCTTATCATAGGGCTCCTGGGGGAGGAGCAACTCCACGCGAAGTTTACCTAAGCGTGACTACAGGGTTTAGGAGGTACGCTTTCTTGGCCACATAGTCAACGAAGTGGGAATACACGTGGATCTCGCTAAGATCAATCTTGTCAGAAACTGATCAATACCAAAGATTCCTTCAGAGATACAGCAGTTTCGTGGTTTCGCTAGATGCTATCGCAGATTCATCGTGGGATTTTGAAGATTGCGCAGCTTTAACTTCTTTAGCACAGCAAGGTGTTGTAAATTCATGGGAGACAAAACCAGGAGAACATCTTTTCAGCTTCAAAAATTCAACTCTACAAGGCACTGAGCATCGTCTTTACCCGAGGGTACGGGTGATCTAGTGGTATACCATGACGGTCCGAATCAGAGTCTCAGTTATGCACCGATACAACACGAGAGGGTGATGGCTTACGGGGTGAATTAACTGGAAGAATTGCATGACTCACAACCTGGAGTGGAAACCACGATCTCGGATTTGAGCAGGAGGCATTACTTGGACGGTACCAAATACATTACTTAGACCGATAACAAGGGCCTCCCGTGTACCTTTGTTTTGGAAGAGCTAAAACGTGTAATGACATCGCTGGATGGAACTTTTGAATGATTACGACTGTGAAACCATAATGTACACGGGCTTTGCAACTCACTATTGACTCTAACCTACCTAATCCGACTCGCTCAGTTCAAACTGGAGAACTGAAGGAAGAAGATTTTCAAGTTGAACCCATTCGGGGCATGGAGAAGCAACCTTTGGCAGGACGGACGATATTCGCTACCTCGTGAAACAAATGTGGATCTTGTTATACGACAACTGTAGGAAACTTGTGTTAATCAAGGCACACCGGCCTCGAAATTCTAGTCGTCTGGGTTTTGATGAGAGTTATTGGGATCTATAAATATTGTACTAGTGATCGGGTATGAAGACCCACCTGGCAATGTTTGTGAATGATGTTTGACTTGTGGGAAAGTCAAGGAGGAGTGTCAGCAACTAGAAACACCCATATGGAAACAAGAACAGACTACCATGGATTTGTCACTGGTTTACTTAAAACTCAGAGCGGAACCGATACCACCTTGGTGATCGTTGATTGTCTCACGTAATCAACACACTATCTTGCAATCAAGGGAACTGACGAGTTTTCACAGCCTGTGAATATCCCTATGAGAGAGGCGGTTTTAGGCACGAGGTGCCAACTCCTGATACCCCTGGCTTTAATCTACTAACTTAGTGAAAATTGGAAGGACCCATGCCTTTGACTGAGTTCTACCGTAACAGTTACCATTCTAGTATTCAAACAGCCCTGTTTGAGGCATTACATGGACAGTAACGCTAATCTCCTTGTTGGTTTAAGGTGGGTGACAAACTAATCGCAGGTCCAGGACTTGTACTCGGAACTCTTGGGAAGATTACTTAGATCGGAAACCGTTCGGCGGCAATGAGTGACCGCCAGGAAAGTTGATAAACTTAGGAAACACTGGGAGTTCGCTGTATGCGATCGTTTCATGTTGGAAATCTCAACCTGGGAGGGTGTGGTGCGCTTGGGAAGCATGGCAAACTTAATTTAGGTACATTGAGTTATGCAGAATTCTGGGAAGAATCCGTCACGTCACCTACAAACTCGAGCTAACGGACGAATTGGGTAACGTACATGATGTCATTTATGTCTCGAATCTAGGGTAGTGTTTGTCCGATGAAACGCTTGTAAAACCCTTATTAGAGCCTGAGGTTAATGAAAAGTTGCAGTTGTTGAGGAATCTACTGAAATCATGGACCAGGATGTCAAGATTCGTTAGCATAGTCAAATTCCAATCGTGTGAGTTCGTTGGAACTCAAGACGTGGACCGGAGTTCACGTGGGAACTCAATGATCGGAGTAAGCTCTAGTATCCTCAGTTGTTCAAGCGGTTGAAGCAACTCCTGATGTCACTGGAGAATTTCTAGACGAAATTCCCTTTCAAGTTGGGGATGATGTGGTACCCGCAGAAAATCCACAGTCATCCTGAGTTAACTCCTTGTTGTTTTGTATTACTCGTCAAATTTCGGGACAGAATTTCTTTCAAGTTGGGGATGATGTGACAACCCGAACTTTCAAGGTTAGTATCTTTCAGTTTTGTGATTCTGATCCCTCACTACCTCTTCTTTACACGTCTTTTACTTTAGAGAGTCTGTTTAACGCTCGTGCTGTGACAACCGTCAAATTTGCATGCATCCGTACAATTATTAAATGATGATTAGTGCTTAATGTGTCACACCCCTTTCTATGGCGGAAGCACGAGGTGTGATCATGAATGGTTCTCATTGCAAACGAAGAGTAAACATGCTACATGCTCATAAAATAACATCAAATACCATGATTTGAAAACATAAGTTTAGCGTTTACATCGCTAGACAGCTTAAAACATTGTCTCAAAAGTTTACAATTTTATTTAAGGTTAAACACAAGCGACATCCACGAGCATAAGCAAGACCACGCGCACATCCATCCTAGTTACCTGAAATACATGTGAGTTTTTGGAAAAACGTCAACATAAAGTTGGTGTGAATTCATGCAGTTTTGTATTTCATGTTTGTATACTTTGTATGAAAACATAGTTTGTGAGTAAATCAAGTTTTCATAAATCCAGTTTCATGTGTACATCACGTACCTATGTATAATTCAATTTCTTCTTGAGTACCCCACGTACTTCAAGTTATTTATCAATCTTCTTGAGTACCCCACGTACTTCAAGTTATATATCAATTCTCTTGAGTACCCCACGTACTTCAAGTTATTTATCAATTCTTGTATGGTATGAATTTTATGTAAATACAGTATTTCTGTAATTATCAGATTGTTAATGGGTTGCAAAGCCATTAACATGTGACACGTCATAGGAAGCTACCAAACCTAAGGCATTTAATTGGTATATTCTGAGACACAAAAACACCCCTCGATTCTCGCCCCGATCGAGTGTGAGGCTGCCAGGCACCTGTTAGATCTAACCTTTTGTTCTGCGGTCTAGGTATATTGTTGATTAATGGTGCTTCTGTACCCTATTCGTGACACTATTTTTCATAACGCCTCCTACTTGGTTCTCGTTCTCACCAAGCGCGTTTCTTGTTATCATTTCTCATTACGCATCCAACTTGGTTCTCGTCCTCACCAAGCGCGTTTCTTTTTATCATTTTTCATTGCGCCTTATACTTGGTTCTTGTCTCACCAAATGCGCTTCTCATATTCTTATATTACGTCACACTTGGTTCTCGTTCTCACCAAGTGTACTTCTTGTATTTATATCATACCATTTATAAACATTGTACTTTTGTACATGTATTTCACCCCCGAAGTTATAAAAACTGAAAACAGTTAAAGAGAAAAGGGGGAGCATGAACTCACAACTTTGCGTTCCTAGCGTCGTAAACTCCACCGGATTTGCTTACTTAACGTCGTAACCTATACGCGTTTTCTTATCGTTAGTTACTAGACTTGCGTCGCACAAGTACAGTCACTCTCTTTTGTGTATATTTTCTTGTGTTAAAAATATTCTATATTTTTAACTACTTATCTTACTTATATTATTTTCTCCAAAAATAAATATAAGTCTTTTGTGTTTTGCACTTTGCACCCGAATCATGTATCTTGTGTTTTGTATGTGTATTTCTATATTTCTACTCCTCATGAGTATTTAGTGTATTTTTAAGTCTTAATACACTAGCACGTATAACACATACTATATACACTTAGCACAAAATTTGGTGATAAAATAATATATATTTTTCTCTCAAAAATATATACTTATTATCCATTTTTATTCTTGAAGAAATCCTCATTTCTTATCACCAAAAATTAGGGAAACCTTAGTAATACTCTTAAACACATTTTTAGGGAATAAGTTTCTCAAAAACTTATACTTTTCTAAGTGTCAAAATTTATAAAAATTTTGACAGAGTTTCCCCTAAAAATGGAGGTTTCCCACGTTTTCAAAACGTGTGTTTATTTTCTTTTAAATCATCATCAATCATCAATGATCAGCAACAACAATTATCAACAATAATCGTCAACAATAATCACCAATTTCATGAACTTGCATATTTACAAAAATGTGTAGTAACTTACTAGCACATTTAGTAAGTCTTGTTATCCTTAAAAACAAGTTTAATTTCTTAAGAACTTTATTTTTAAAGAGTATGAAGTTTTACAACTTCTAGTCGGTTTTTACGAAAATTATTTCTTTGTTAAAACTCTTGTTACACAGGTATCCATACACTTGTTTGTTCACAAAAACCACTTTTGTTTGTGTAAGACCCGGTTTAGAACATGTGATTTCTTTAAAGTGTGGTTCTTCAAAAATACCACTTGCAGATACGTAGATCTGCTAGTTTTAAACTCCATTGTACAAGTTAAATTACTTTTACACAAGTAAAATATTTCTACACAAGTTCATGTATCTTGTGTGGTAGAGTTTCGCCTTTTAACCCTTGTGGTTACCAAAAACGAGCTTATGTGAAGATCCATGATCTTACAAAGTCGGGTTAAACGGAGATCCGAGCTACCACATCATAGATCGGGTCTAGATAAACACAAATCTCAAATACTACAACTTTTACACAAGTTATATGTCTTTAACCACCACTTTTATGGTTTTTACTAGACTTTTGTTCATCTTTTCGCATTTTAACAAGATTTAACCAGCACAAATCCTTTTAACCACTCTAAAATAGTTCAAATACGAGTTTTAAACATTATACCTCTAGCTCGGGGCTAGGGAAGACTCTTGATGGAAAATGGGTGGATAAAAGCTAACGGAAGTGGTCCTTCGCGTTCCGAGTGCACCAAACCTCCTAATATGTGATCCTTGAAGCTTGTATGATGTTGGAATGGCTTGAACAAGATCGAAAGATGGGTGGATGCACAAGGGGTGCTTGGCCGTGAGTTGTAGAGAGAAAGAGGAGAGTGTGTGTGTTGGTATGAAGTTGGTGATAGTCATGTGTATTTATAATCCAAGCTCTATTGTCCAAGAGTCTTAATGTTCTTAAAAGTACACACATAATCTTCCCAAAATCTTAAGAAATCACATAATATCTTCCATGATCTAGTAGGATATGGCAAGATTTAAGAGGGATGTTAGTGGGGTCACTCTCTTGACCGTCCACTTTAAGAAGGGGGGGGGGGGGGTAAAGTGTAAAATCCCATGGTAATCTAATTAGACTTTAAGTATAGTGTTTAGTGTTTTAGTGTATGGTGTTTTATATAGTGTGTTAGGGTGTTCGGGAACCCTAACTAGCTTAGAAGAAGATAAATATTGTTATTAACAATATTTTCATGTTCCGGGTAATCTCCGGTTGTTCGGTTGCATACCGATTCGTTAAAGTGCTAAATTACACTTTTTAGTGTCGTTTAAGTACCTTTCTTGTACTCTTTCGATTCCCAACACCTAGGGAAATATTCTGGATAATAAAACGACATTTCTGCATAATATTTATGTGTCTAAATGCTGATTATTGCTGAATTTTTATAAATTCTGCACTTAAAGTGCGTTTCGGGTGCTTTTTAGTGCTTATTTTTGCTTTCGCAATGTATATAAATTAAACCCTTGTATGTACTCTTGGGTTTTAATGTACTCTTGTCATCGGACCTACACCTAGGCCTCTATTTTATTGTCTGACTGCTTTCTGCAGTTCAGTCGACACATTGTGTCTTACCGGTGAGTTTACTATTATTCTGACGCAACGCTCTTGTTTATGCATAACGCAATATTTTGTAGTATACAACATGCATGAATTCACTTGTTTAATCATGTGCTCAGACATTGCTGACAATTAAACTCATAATTGCAGTCATTAAGCAATAATTATAGTGTACGGAAATTACCGGTTTGTGCCAGTTGTCACAGTCTCCCCCCGTTAAAAGAATTTCGTCCCGAAATTCAGACTGAACTAACTCTCGCCGGAGTCTTCTTGAATAGGTGGGGATACTTTTTCTTGAACTGGTCTTCCCGTTCCCATGTGTATTCGGGTCCGTGCTTAGAGCTCCAACGTACTTTGACAAGTTTCACACTGCTCCTCCTGGTCTTGTTGACTTTCCAGTCAGTAACCTCAACGGGTTGTTCTATAAATCGGAGGGCTTCATTAATATGCACTTCATCCAACGGGATGGTCACGTTTTCTTGCGTTGGACTCTTCTTCAAGTTGGATACATGAAACGTATCATGTACTCCATTAAGTTCTGCCGGTAACTCCAACTTGTATGCCACGGTACCAATTCTTCTCAATATTCTGAATGGTCCGATGTATCGTGGATTCAACTTTCCACGCTTTCCAAATCTGACTACGCCCTTCCATGGTGAGACTTTTAACAACACTTTGTCTCCCACCTCGAAATCTACCGATTTTCTATTTGGATCCGCGTAGCTCTTTTGTCGTTCTCGAGCCGCCCTAATGCGCTCTCGGATCTGCGCAATCTTGTCGGTTGTCTCTTGTACAAGTTCCGGACCAACCATACGTTTATCTCCGGCATCTGCCCAACATAAGGGCGATCGGCATTTGCGGCCATACAGAGCTTCGAACGGCGCGGCTTTTATGCTTGTATGATAACTGTTATTGTAGGAAAACTCAACTAGAGGTAGATGAGTATCCCAGCTGCCGCCTAGATCCATGACACATGCGCGAAGCATATCTTCTAACGTTTGTATAGTCCGTTCGCTCTGGCCGTCTGTTTGTGGGTGGAATGCCGTGCTCAGGTCTAACTGAGATCCAAAGGCTTCCTGAAATGATTGCCAGATTCTTGAGACAAAGCGTCCATCTCTGTCTGAAATGATCGAGATTGGCACTCCATGTCGTGCCACAATTTCTCTTAAGTATATCTCTGCCAGCTTTCCAGTGCTATCCTTCTCTCGGATTGGTAGGAAATGCGCAGACTTCGTCAATCGATCAACTATTACCCATATCATATCGTGCCCTCTCGGGGTCCTGGGTAATTTCGTTATGAAGTCCATCGAGATTTGTTCCCATTTCCACACGGGAATCTCTGGTTGTTGTAGTAGGCCGGACGGTTTCTGATATTCGGCCTTAACCTTCGCACAGGTTAGGCATTTTCCAACATAGACAGCAACGTCGCTTTTGAGTCTCGGCCACCAATAGTACTCTTTCAAGTCTTGGTACATCTTGTCCGATCCTGGATGGATCGAATATCTCGATTTGTGGGCTTCATTAAGGATGACCTCACGTATGCCACCACAGAGGGGAACCCAGATACGCTTCTTGAAGTATAAGGCTCCCTCTTCATTTGGCACCATGTATTTCAATGCACCCCGGAGGTATTCAGCTTTACGGTTCTCTTCTTTAAGAGCTTCTTGTTGAGCATCTCGAATGCGTGCAGTGAGGTTCGTTCGAATCGTCATTTCCAGTGCCCGAACCCTTAGGGTTTTAACCCTTTCTTTTCGGCTCAACGCGTCTGCTACAACGTTCGCCTTTCCAGGATGGTACTTAATCTCACAGTCATAATCATTTAGCAGCTCGACCCAACGTCGCTGGCGCATATTCAATTCCTTCTGATCAAATATGTGTTGTAAGCTTTTGTGATCTGTGAAGATTGTACATCGAGTACCATATAGATAATGTCGCCAAATCTTCAAGGCGAATACCACTGCACCCAGCTCCAGGTCGTGAGTGGTATAATTTCTCTCGTGAACCTTCAGTTGTCTTGAAGCGTAAGCGATGACTTTTTGGCGTTGCATGAGCACGCAACCCAAGCCTTGTCGTGAGGCGTCGCAGTATACCACGAAGTCTTCAGTGCCTTCGGGTAATGATAGTATCGGTGCATCGCAGAGCTTGTTCTTAAGTAGCTGAAAGGCTTCTTCTTGCCTGTGACCCCAGTCGTACTTCTTGTCCTTCTGTGTCAGGGTCGTTAGCGGTTGAGCTATCTTCGAGAAATTCTCAATGAATCGCCGATAATAGCCCGCTAAGCCCAAAAATTGTCGAACTTCAGTTGGGGTCTTGGGAGCTTCCCAATTCTTTATTGCTTCAATCTTGGACGGGTCTACATGAATGCCTTTCTCATTCACCACGTGACCAAGAAATTGTACTTCGCGAATCCAGAATTCGCATTTTGAGAACTTTGCATAAAGTTTCTCTTTCTTCAGTAGCTCCAAGATGGTTCTGAGATGTTGCTCATGTTCTTCTTTCGTTCGCGAGTAAATCAGGATATCATCGATAAATACAATCACGAATTTATCGAGATATGGTTTGCATACGCGGTTCATTAGATCCATAAAGACCGCTGGCGCGTTTGTCAATCCAAACGGCATCACTAAAAATTCGTAGTGCCCATATCGCGTTCTGAATGCAGTCTTTGGCACACTTTCATCTTGGATTCTCAGCTGATGGTATCCAGATCGAAGGTCGATCTTGGAATAGTAGCTTGACCCTTGCAATTGATCAAATAAGTCATCAATCCTTGGTAGCGGATACCGATTCTTGATTGTGAGCTTGTTCAGTTCCCTGTAATCGATACACATTCGCAGTGTTCCATCCTTCTTCTTCACGAATAATACTGGAGCTCCCCAGGGTGAGAAGCTTGGCCTTATAAATCCCTTATCCAACAACTCCTGGAGTTGTGTAGATAATTCTTGCATCTCGGATGGCGCAAGTCGATAGGGTGCCTTGGCTACAGGAGCAGCTCCTGGAACCAAGTCTATACGGAATTCGACTTGTCGTTGCGGGGGTAGTCCTGGCAGATCTTCAGGGAACACATCAGGAAATTCCTTCACCACAGGAATGTCTTCGAGTTTCGGCTCCTCAGCCTTCTTGTCTATAACGTGTGCTAGGAAAGCGACACATCCTTTCCTCAAGCACTTCTGTGCCTTCATGCAACTGATGATTCGAAGAGGCGCGTCTCGTTTTTCTCCATGCACGATGAGAGTTTCACCATTCGCTAAAGGGATGCGAATGATTTTCTCATGACAAATAACTTCAGCTTTGTTCTTGGACAACCAGTCCATTCCGACTACTACATCGAAACTACCCAATTGAATAGGTAAGAGGTCGATGCTAAAATTTCGTTCGCCAAGTCCTAGTGTGCAGCCTCTGACAACTTCGCCCGATTCAACAAGTTTACCATTGGCTAGTTCTATGGAATAAGGAATTTCTAATCTACTAGATTCTATTCCGAGTATGCGTTTAAATTCCACAGACATGAAGCTATAATCGGCGCCAGTGTCGAATAATATGGATGCAAAGTGATTGTTAATGAGAAACGTACCGGTGACCACGTTAGGGTCCTCGCGTGCGTCTCTTGCTCCAATCACAAATGCTCGAGCCGGAGCGTTGTTTCTCTCTGGGCAGTTCTTCATGAAGTGATCATTGCTTCCACACTTGAAGCATCCTTACCCTTTCCCGTTACCATTCTTGTTACCAGCACCGTTTCCATTTCGGTTCTTTCCTTTTCCCCAACAGTCTTCTGTTTGATGACCCAATTTACCACATTTGTCGCACCTTGGAATGCGACAAGCTCCATCATGATGATACTTGCACTTTTGGCATCGAGGCATGGAGCCTTGGTATGCTTTAGTTGCATGGGTCTTCGCCTCCTGGGACGTGTTAGCGTCACGCTTCTTGCTGAAACCCTTGTTGTTACGAGTTGCTTGATTCAAGTTTGCATGTTTCCTTTTCTTGTTGCCAGACGACTCAGCATGCGTCTCGGCACTTTCTGTTGGGTTCAGTGAGAGCTTCTTCATACGAACACAATCTTCAGTCAGGCTGACAGCCAGAGTTACAGCCTCGGTAATTGTTTGTGGTTTGGCCGACGTCACCATGCCACGAAACTCTGAGGCCAGTCCCCAAATGTAACGTTCAACACGTTTGAATTCGGGAGTCACCATGTAGGGAAGTACTCTAGACAGATCGTGGAACCTTCGAGTGTAACCATTTATGTCAGCACCTTCCATAGTTAAGTGCCAGAACTCTGTTTCCAGCCTTTGGAGTTCTGCACGAGAGCAGTACTTCTCTCTCATTCTTTCCTTCAGTTCCTCCCAAGTGAGGCCATAAGCGGCGTCATCACCCAAGGTTTGGGCTTGCAGGTTCCACCAAGTCAGAGCTTCATCGACGAATAACCCAGTAGCAAAAGTGACTTGTTGATCCGCGGTACACTTGCTCATGCGGAAAGTAGCTTCAGTCTTCTCCGTCCAGCGCACAAATGCTACTGCACCTCCTGTGCCGTCATAGTTCATCGGCTTGCAGTCGAGGAACTGCTTGAAAGTGCAGCCTGGAATTGATTCAACCAATTCACATGTGAGCAATCGAAGAAATAATGAAACAAAGACCGTTCATAAATTTCCTCATGCTTAGTACAGTGTCTCAAGGTTACCTTGAGCTGCATTGCCTCCAGACGAATCTCCATTCCCATTACGCCTAGCGTTGCTTGGTCCACCACTGTCTTGAGTTCGGTTCGCCTCGTACTGGGCGATAGCAGCGGAGATCCTTTCCTCCAGTAGAGCGTTCAGCTCTTCAGCAGTTCTTGGCAGTGGGGGAGGCGGAGGTTGATCGTCATTGCGAGCATTCACAGCTTTCCTGGGTGCCATGTTCTGACAGAACATAACACAACAGGGTTAGGCATTGGTTTGATATCGTCACACTAGACAGTAGTAACATATATTCACAGGTATATATACCACATAAGTGACATCAAACAATTATTACTCTTTGCAGAGTACTTATTAGGCTTGTACTGAGGAAATCTATACGTGACAAGACTTGCTGTGATTTCTGTGCACTGAATTCCATAATTACGTATGCATCCATAATTACGTAACTCCTTGCACAGTCCGCACAGTTCGTTTCATCCTCGTATTTCTCCCTTCAGATGGGCCATCGCTTTCAGGTAAGGTCACATATACTTGTGACACTCTACTTCTAGTACATGCAAATTATCACACATAATTGCAAGTAATTTCTAGTCAATGACAAGTGTTACTCAAGTGCACTCTAAGTCTCGTAGTGTCTTTTCTAGACTCATGTAGACAGTTTCAGGTAGTGGATGTCGCGGGACGTTTTATGCAATGAAAACTCTTTGAAAATTGTTTTCGTGAATGGATCCTAGAGATTGTAGACTGGACTCGAGAATGAATCCTGGTTCACTACAATCGCAGCTCTGATACCAATCTGTCACACCCCTTTCTATGGCGGAAGCACGAGGTGTGATCATGAATGGTTCTCATTGCAAACGAAGAGTAAACATGCTACATGCTCATAAAATAACATCAAATACCATGATTTGAAAACATAAGTTTAGCGTTTACATCGCTAGACAGCTTAAAACATTGTCTCAAAAGTTTACAATTTTATTTAAGGTTAAACACAAGCGACATCCACGAGCATAAGCAAGACCACGCGCACATCCATCCTAGTTACCTGAAATACATGTGAGTTTTTGGAAAAACGTCAACATAAAGTTGGTGTGAATTCATGCAGTTTTGTATTTCATGTTTGTATACTTTGTATGAAAACATAGTTTGTGAGTAAATCAAGTTTTCATAAATCCAGTTTCATGTGTACATCACGTACCTATGTATAATTCAATTTCTTCTTGAGTACCCCACGTACTTCAAGTTATTTATCAATCTTCTTGAGTACCCCACGTACTTCAAGTTATATATCAATTCTCTTGAGTACCCCACGTACTTCAAGTTATTTATCAATTCTTGTATGGTATGAATTTTATGTAAATACAGTATTTCTGTAATTATCAGATTGTTAATGGGTTGCAAAGCCATTAACATGTGACACGTCATAGGAAGCTACCAAACCTAAGGCATTTAATTGGTATATTCTGAGACACAAAAACACCCCTCGATTCTCGCCCCGATCGAGTGTGAGGCTGCCAGGCACCTGTTAGATCTAACCTTTTGTTCTGCGGTCTAGGTATATTGTTGATTAATGGTGCTTCTGTACCCTATTCGTGACACTATTTTTCATAACGCCTCCTACTTGGTTCTCGTTCTCACCAAGCGCGTTTCTTGTTATCATTTCTCATTACGCATCCAACTTGGTTCTCGTCCTCACCAAGCGCGTTTCTTTTTATCATTTTTCATTGCGCCTTATACTTGGTTCTTGTCTCACCAAATGCGCTTCTCATATTCTTATATTACGTCACACTTGGTTCTCGTTCTCACCAAGTGTACTTCTTGTATTTATATCATACCATTTATAAACATTGTACTTTTGTACATGTATTTCACCCCCGAAGTTATAAAAACTGAAAACAGTTAAAGAGAAAAGGGGGAGCATGAACTCACAACTTTGCGTTCCTAGCGTCGTAAACTCCACCGGATTTGCTTACTTAACGTCGTAACCTATACGCGTTTTCTTATCGTTAGTTACTAGACTTGCGTCGCACAAGTACAGTCACTCTCTTTTGTGTATATTTTCTTGTGTTAAAAATATTCTATATTTTTAACTACTTATCTTACTTATATTATTTTCTCCAAAAATAAATATAAGTCTTTTGTGTTTTGCACTTTGCACCCGAATCATGTATCTTGTGTTTTGTATGTGTATTTCTATATTTCTACTCCTCATGAGTATTTAGTGTATTTTTAAGTCTTAATACACTAGCACGTATAACACATACTATATACACTTAGCACAAAATTTGGTGATAAAATAATATATATTTTTCTCTCAAAAATATATACTTATTATCCATTTTTATTCTTGAAGAAATCCTCATTTCTTATCACCAAAAATTAGGGAAACCTTAGTAATACTCTTAAACACATTTTTAGGGAATAAGTTTCTCAAAAACTTATACTTTTCTAAGTGTCAAAATTTATAAAAATTTTGACAGAGTTTCCCCTAAAAATGGAGGTTTCCCACGTTTTCAAAACGTGTGTTTATTTTCTTTTAAATCATCATCAATCATCAATGATCAGCAACAACAATTATCAACAATAATCGTCAACAATAATCACCAATTTCATGAACTTGCATATTTACAAAAATGTGTAGTAACTTACTAGCACATTTAGTAAGTCTTGTTATCCTTAAAAACAAGTTTAATTTCTTAAGAACTTTATTTTTAAAGAGTATGAAGTTTTACAACTTCTAGTCGGTTTTTACGAAAATTATTTCTTTGTTAAAACTCTTGTTACACAGGTATCCATACACTTGTTTGTTCACAAAAACCACTTTTGTTTGTGTAAGACCCGGTTTAGAACATGTGATTTCTTTAAAGTGTGGTTCTTCAAAAATACCACTTGCAGATACGTAGATCTGCTAGTTTTAAACTCCATTGTACAAGTTAAATTACTTTTACACAAGTAAAATATTTCTACACAAGTTCATGTATCTTGTGTGGTAGAGTTTCGCCTTTTAACCCTTGTGGTTACCAAAAACGAGCTTATGTGAAGATCCATGATCTTACAAAGTCGGGTTAAACGGAGATCCGAGCTACCACATCATAGATCGGGTCTAGATAAACACAAATCTCAAATACTACAACTTTTACACAAGTTATATGTCTTTAACCACCACTTTTATGGTTTTTACTAGACTTTTGTTCATCTTTTCGCATTTTAACAAGATTTAACCAGCACAAATCCTTTTAACCACTCTAAAATAGTTCAAATACGAGTTTTAAACATTATACCTCTAGCTCGGGGCTAGGGAAGACTCTTGATGGAAAATGGGTGGATAAAAGCTAACGGAAGTGGTCCTTCGCGTTCCGAGTGCACCAAACCTCCTAATATGTGATCCTTGAAGCTTGTATGATGTTGGAATGGCTTGAACAAGATCGAAAGATGGGTGGATGCACAAGGGGTGCTTGGCCGTGAGTTGTAGAGAGAAAGAGGAGAGTGTGTGTGTTGGTATGAAGTTGGTGATAGTCATGTGTATTTATAATCCAAGCTCTATTGTCCAAGAGTCTTAATGTTCTTAAAAGTACACACATAATCTTCCCAAAATCTTAAGAAATCACATAATATCTTCCATGATCTAGTAGGATATGGCAAGATTTAAGAGGGATGTTAGTGGGGTCACTCTCTTGACCGTCCACTTTAAGAAGGGGGGGGGGGGGGTAAAGTGTAAAATCCCATGGTAATCTAATTAGACTTTAAGTATAGTGTTTAGTGTTTTAGTGTATGGTGTTTTATATAGTGTGTTAGGGTGTTCGGGAACCCTAACTAGCTTAGAAGAAGATAAATATTGTTATTAACAATATTTTCATGTTCCGGGTAATCTCCGGTTGTTCGGTTGCATACCGATTCGTTAAAGTGCTAAATTACACTTTTTAGTGTCGTTTAAGTACCTTTCTTGTACTCTTTCGATTCCCAACACCTAGGGAAATATTCTGGATAATAAAACGACATTTCTGCATAATATTTATGTGTCTAAATGCTGATTATTGCTGAATTTTTATAAATTCTGCACTTAAAGTGCGTTTCGGGTGCTTTTTAGTGCTTATTTTTGCTTTCGCAATGTATATAAATTAAACCCTTGTATGTACTCTTGGGTTTTAATGTACTCTTGTCATCGGACCTACACCTAGGCCTCTATTTTATTGTCTGACTGCTTTCTGCAGTTCAGTCGACACATTGTGTCTTACCGGTGAGTTTACTATTATTCTGACGCAACGCTCTTGTTTATGCATAACGCAATATTTTGTAGTATACAACATGCATGAATTCACTTGTTTAATCATGTGCTCAGACATTGCTGACAATTAAACTCATAATTGCAGTCATTAAGCAATAATTATAGTGTACGGAAATTACCGGTTTGTGCCAGTTGTCACATAATGACTGTGCTGATTTACAATTTATGATCGGAATTGCTTTCTGATTACTGCATTATACTTATATGTGCATCACATACTGCAAATGACACATCATTGACTGCATGCAATCATATTGACATAAATGATGCACAAAGCACCGTTAGCACAGTCAGCGGATAACCCAGAAAAATGCTGACGAAGTTCAATACATAGACAGACAGTGTTTTGAGAACCAGTATGGGCCAGAAACCAAGTACTACATTAGTATGGTGTATAGGGAAGTAAGGACCACAAAACTGCTTTTCTAGGAAATAGTTTAAGTGCCAGAAAGTGCCTAAAACTTACCTAAAGTGCAGAATTCTGCAGAAAATTCAGCAAATCAGCATTTAAATACATTAATATTATGCAGAAACATAACTAAATGGTCCAAAATGCTTTCCTAAGTGCCGGGAATTATAAGTGTCACAAAAGGGTACATAACGAACACTAAACGGAATAGTTTGACACCTTAACGAACCGGTATCTAACCGAACAACCGGACATTACCCGAAACACCAAAATTATAATAGAAGCATTGTTTTATTTTTTCTGAGCTAGTTATGACCCCCGAACATCATATTACATGTTCTAAACACCTAACATACTTAACCATGAATTTTTAACACTTTTAACCTATTTAACTTAACTTAACCATGGGTTAAGGCTCAACTATACCCCCCCCCCCCCTTTTACCTACGGTTATGGTGGTGACCCCACACCACAATCTTAATTGATTCACCTAGATATTATTTGATATGCTTTGAGATCTTGCTAGATATGGTTAGATCTTGTAAGATTTATGAAGATATTATATAACCCACAAGATCATTCCCTCATTCTTTCACATACTAAAAACACACACAACTCTCTCCCTCCTCTCTTCTTCCTCACGACCACAACAACACCACCACATCACCTCCATTTCCAACCATTTTCCATACATTCCAAGGTGATTTAGAGGTGAAAGGAGCTAAGTTAGGAAGCTTGGAGCTTTTGTAAGTTGAAGGACCTTCACCGTTTGCTTTTATCCACTCCATTTCTTCTAGTAATCTTCCCTAGCCTTGAGCTAGTAGTAAGATCTTCTACTCTTCATTTTAAATCTATTTCAAGTGGTTAAAGAATGATACATGATGAATAACTTGAAGAACACTAAAGAACATAATCATGAAACATGAACATAAGCTTGATAAATGAAGAAATCTTGATGAACTATGTTGTTTAAGTATTGTTTTGCTTCTTGATGGTTGATTCTTGTGTTTATGATGTTAGGCATCATATGGAACCCACTAGATTGTGATTAAACACATGATCTAGTAAGTTAAGGTGATAATCTTGTGAAAGACCAAGATGATCATACCTTGTGTATACATGAACTTGAATAATAAAAATTGTTTTCATATGTAATGATGATTTAAACACAACATAAGTCTTGTAAATGGATGACTTCAAGAAATATTTTCTCAAGAAACTAAAGTTATATACAAGCTTTACATAATCAAGGATTTTAAAGAAAGCAACCATGTTTTAGTGGTGAATCAAGTATAGAAATACATTGTTAACACGAAAAATACAAGAAGATTGCTTTTTGGGAAAATCATCATACGAGTTGTAAAAGACTAAATTTTACAAGAATGAGATTTACTAACAAATAACCATATTTTTAAGGGTAACAAGTAATACTTAACAATATAGTAAGCTACTACAAGTTTTTATAGAAGTTTAAGTTCATGATTGTTGCATAAATAGCATTGTTTTGGCACTTGGTAAGCGTAGGTTGATTGTTGATTGTTGATTGTTGATGATGGTTTTAAAAGAAAATGATATGCTTTGATAGCATGGACACCTCCATTTTTAGGGGAAACTATGGCAAAATTTTCTAAAAATATAAACACCTAGAAAAGTATTTTCTAACAAATATTTACAAGTGTATTTTAACTATGGATTTCAATATAAACTTTGCCATAATTTTTGTAACAAAAATACAAGTATTGGAGGTTGCTTTTTGTAAATAAAAATGGATAAATATGTATTTAGAATATATATTTACATTAAAGACATGATGTGTGTGAATATTTGTATGCTTTGTGTAGTAGTTATATTATTTTAGGGTTAAAATAATATAACTTGACAAATACCAAGAAATTGCAATCCAAAATATTACCAAAAATCTCATGGAATAAATATACAAGTTACACACATAATATTGTGAAACCGAACAAGAAGTGTGACTTACCAAATATTCCGGAAAATACATTTATGAGTATATTTTTGGTAAATATTATTTTGGATACATAAGAAATGAGAATATGATTTTTTATTACAAAGCATATCATATTTTCGACAAGGAGAAAATATATTATTCTCGAGAAGTAAAAATATATTTTCCTAGAGTTTTTAGAAGACGCATGATTTTTAGGAAAAATATATGTTTTCTTGGATAAACTTGAAATACATTTGGAATAAAATAAGTTATATATATTTTCTAAGTAAGACTTGAAAATATATTGTTTTGGAAATATATATTGGATATTTATTAAGAAAATACGTACACACCGGAATACGACGCCAATACATGGCAAGATATACAAATACAAGAATACGAATACACATGTATGAGATACCCCCATCCTTGGGAAGAAAATACAAGTATAAATACTTGGGAAGTATTAAGATAATATACATCATTATAACTATTATTCCAAAAATTCAATAAATATAATTAAGCTAAAATATTTATTATTTTAACAAATAATTATAACTTGGAATAATGATGAAGACCCTTGGAAACGTAACTCAAAGGCACTAATTAATACTAAGTCAAGGCACGACCCGCTCGTCTAATGGACCGTAGTACGCATGTAGGTAATCGTGCGTTCTAGAGGAAGCTTTGAGTTACATCGGATACAAGGAACACAAAACAGTGAGTTCATGTTCCCCCTTTTCTTTAAACTGTTTTGTTTATCTACTTCGGGGGTGAAATACATGTTACAAAAGGATTACTTACAATACAATTGGTATGGTTAGCCTAGGAAAGAACCATAGATCATGTGAATGGGTAGGCGTATACTTGAGGCCATCAATCCTCTTGTAGGACCGAGGGGCATGAGTGATAGATCTATTTGGGTGTAGCGAGCCCCATCCATGAGTCCGCCGAATGGGCCATGAGGTGACTATGTCTTACAGCCGGAAGCCCGGTACAAAGTCTGCTAGGTTTGAGTCTTCCTGCACCATGTCACGTATATTAATGTATTAGCTACACATTATGTCACACCCCGACCGCGTTAAAACAACAAAACCGCGGCGGAAACGTCGGGGAGTGTCGTGGCAGAATTATCGTTTCATAACCATGGATACAAAAAGTGTTTCGTTTTATTGATAATATTAAACATTAACATTGTCTTAACACAAACAAACAAGTTACATATCGTCTAATATTGTTATTATGTCACTAAGGCCTCGTCCAGATCCTATGTGACTCATGCATCCTAGTAATCATCATCAAGCATCAACACCTGAAACATATGTGAAAACAAAGTCAGCAAAGAAATGCTGGCGAGTACATAGGTTTTATAGGAGTGTCGGATTCATGGCTAGTTTAAATGTTGCAATACTTTATTAAAAACCTTGTTTTGAAAAAAGTATTATATTGCAACTTATTTAACCAACTCAAATCAAGCGGGTTATAGTTTATAAAACCTCGTAGTCATGATTCTTAACCCAAAAACATTTGTTTTAGTAAAGCAAATTGTAAAACATCTCGTATTAAATCGTTAATAAAACTCGTTAATAAGTCTCGTTAATAAAACTCGTATGGTTTATATCATTTCGAAAACCTCGTTTGTGTGACATCGTTCCAAAATCGTTTACCCAAGTGAACTAAATAACGCCACGGTATGTAATATGTTGAAAACACTTATTTATAAGAAGTACCAGCGGCGTATCTACCATGTTTTCATCATATTACACCTGTCTCGTTATTTAAACACTTAACCAAAAACCAATCGTTTATCCAACTCGTTTAATCTCGTATGAATCGTTCCCAAATCGATAATTCGTTTAAATCGTTTAAATCATCCTCGTTTTAAGTGTGAAAACTATTTGTGGTCGCCTCGCTAATAACATTCAAACCTTCGTGACTCGACTATTTCGCTCTCGCATTAATAAACCACCAAAGGGTAAATTAACATTCAGATTCAGTCATTACCCACCTAACCCACACATAACCATGGGTGCAGTATGATAATGGGATTTGTCAGATCCTATGGTACCATAACCTAATACTGGTCGGCTTGATCAATGCTAATGAATGCCATTCGTTATGTAAATACAACCAACTAGTTTATTCACTTTATTGAAATCGTTACTAGTTTAGTATAAACCATCTTAATCGTTTTTGAAATCATCGTTATAATATCGAAAATCGTTTTGAAAACCATCGTTAAAACCTTGAAAACATTTAGCACATATGAATCACCCCAAAACAACTGAAAAGAGTAAAATAGGGGAACTATGTACTCACTTGGAATGCAAAGTATCCTCAATCAATAGAACTTCAACAAACTCGAGCAAACCAGAGAAATCAAACAGCACCTAGTAATCGAATCACTAGTCAAACAATAGACACCTAAATCGGAAGATCGGATAGAATGAGGTCTTGTAAACCAAATGAATGTTGGAACTCATGTGATATGGTTTAACAAAGCCTACATTCTAAATTGGAACCTAACCTAAGTGCTTTCGACCCGTTGCGACCCATTAAGGTAGCTTACGTTACTTTAACGCGTCGTGCGCGCAAAAGCGTATTCGAGACGTCTAACTAGTCCTATGACAAGTGTTATATGCCTAAACATGTTTAAATATGTTGCATAATCAGTTATGTGACAAAAGGTTAGGTTACATATGCTTAATTACTAATTATGCATGAAAAGGGTATTTTGGTAATTTACCTAAGGCATATAAACTACTTATCATACAACTACCTAAACTAGGTGACCATAAGGTATAACCTCGAAAGGTTATTCCCTATGCTACTATGGTCACTAAACATGTTTGGTCGGATCCTAATGATCGACCAAACGGGTCGTGTTCGAATGTCTAAGCGGGTGTTTAGTCCGCTTGACTTACGACTCTACACAAGCACTAAACTAAAAGTGATGAGCTAAACATGCTAGAACATGTTTAGTTAAGTTAGAAAACAGGTTTTGAAATTAAAACAAACGGTTTTGATACCCTAGAGTAGTTTGGTTACAAAATGCGCATAAACACGCATTTTGGCCGAAACTACGACTCGTCACTACGCCTAGTCAACGTGGTAATCAGTAGGTATAGTCACAAGGGACTATAACCATCGTGATTACGCTCACGTTGCAAAGTTCAACGGAACTTTGTGTTGACCATTGACTAGTCAAAGCTGAAAGTCAAACTTGTTGACTTTCATGCTTGAAACATAAGAACAAGCAAGAAGAGGACTTACAAAGGGTCCAAGAGGGTGTTTGATTCAAAATTACTCAGGTATGAGGTGTTAAAACCTCAACTTAGAGCAGAGATTGAATCAAGGTGTGAAAAACCCAAATGAGGGAGCTTGCTATTTATAGTAAGTTAGGATCAATAGGATGATTCCAAGTGGTTTGAGGGAGTGATCTTGGCCATACATTTGGGTTAATGGTATTAGAATACAATGAGAGCCGAAAACCAGCTCCAGGTATTGCAAATATTACATTAAAACCCCTGAATTCAGCCCAGATTGCTGTTTCTGAACTTTCTGTCTGGCAAGGCCATGCGGCCCGCGTAAGATGTGGCTTGGGCTTACGCGCCCCGCCTGGCCATCTTTGGCAGATTGTCAAAACAGGTCCCTGCACTTCCGAATCATGCGTTTCGGCTCATTCTTGACACGTTTAAGCCCCGTTAACCTCATTTCAAGGCTCTAAAATGAAGTTAAAGTATAGGGAACTTAAAACATGCTCAAAAATATCTCGGATGTCGGCTCGTTTGGTCGTACGGTTGCATTGTTCGGTTAATTACGACGGAAGTCGTAACGAACGAAAAAAGATCCAAATTAAGCGACGAATGGAATTTTATCATGCCAATCATTAAAATAAAATATTTTAAAGATTACATAAATTTTTGGATGTCCGGATATATTCAGAACGTAAGATATGCGCGAAAATGCAAACTTGTGCACTTTTTGACGCTTTTAGTCCCTGAATGACCAATAAAGTTTGTTTTAGCATACCGAACCCTTCAAAGCCTATTTATAAGCTATGTAAAGAATATTTATGGTATGTTTAACTTATGATCAAGTTCTGGAGTGTTCGTTACTATACAAATCAGTATAGTTTTGCAGTTTGACACAAATAGTCCCTACGATCGAACAAAGTTGATTTCAACACACCAAACCATTCAAAACTTATTTCTAAGTTATGTGGAGGTTATTTAAGGTATGTTAAGCCTATGTCACTATTCCAGAGTGTTTGTCGCGTTATACTGACTGCGTTTACGCATCAGTTTGCGTATAACCTTCCAGAAAGCGATTTAAAGCTTGAAATTGGAGTCGAATCTAATTGAAAATTCACCAAACACAAATACACACATAATAGCATCAAAACACATATAGTAACACCAAATCACATTGTTTTATTAATAATCATCATTGTTTTACATCATACATCGATTACAGAGTACAGTTGTCACACATTAATTGATCTGTTTCCTTGTTGCTTTCATACCGGGACTTATAAACTTACATACATACTTACAACGATTTCAAAGGTTTATACATACACTCAAATGAACACATGAACTCGCTCAACTTTTGTTGATATTTTCAAACTACATGTATTTCAGGGAATTTTTAAGTGGATCTTGCGGGCGTTGGAAGTTTTTATGCTGCGTTAGAAATAAAGATGTCATCCATGGTCTTTGAGTTTGGTCAGTGTGTCTTATTCCTGGATGAGACACGTCTTCCAAACCTTGGTGTTATTCAATATCTTTTGACGAGTCCTTAATGAACTCATAAACAATTTTTGCGGTTTGTAAAACTTGAATTTGAAGTCTACGTTTTAAAACAATGTTGTTATGTTTTGAACTTATTTAATGGATGACAAAACTATGGTTTTATCATATAGTTGATGTTATGATTGAATGCAATGATATTAAGAAAGTCACACCATAATCACGCTTCCGCAAATGTCAGGGTGTGACACGTGCCTTTAATGAATTTGCCTAACGTGGTGTGTAATTGGGTTTCATAATGTGTTTAGTAGTTTTAGGCTGCACCTACCGTTATAATACATTGGGCCGCCATCGTTTTAATTATACACTCGGCCCAATACCTCACTTGAAATAAACTCGGCCCAACCCGCTAGTCTTAACTAATTCGGCCCAATTCCCTTTTCTCCATATATGCGTAAGATTGGTGTTTTATGTGGCAGTTGGTCACAAACCCTAAACACCCTTATTCTTCCCAAGTGATCGTGCGGCAGGAGACCCCCCCATCATCGAAGACATCATCTTGTTCGAGCCAACTGTTGGTTAGTAGATGCAATATTATGTTGATTGTTTCTTTGTGTGATTTCGATTAACAAAAGTGTATATGTATGTTCTGTGATGATGATTATGTTATGGGAATGATATGTGAATTGAAAGTTTGTTAATATGATGAGATGTTATGAAACTGGTTTTTCATAGGGCTGATCCGAATAACATATTGTGATGGTAGCGATTGTGTCTTAATCTTGAATTATGATTAAACTACGAACTAATTTAATATGATTATGGTAATCCTTATAATTATTGTTAATTGGCAAAAGAGTGATTAGCGTTCATGTGAATTCTGGAATGATTGTGTATGGAAAACTGTTTCGATCACCTATGATTAATTGTGTAACTGATTGGGTTGTGTAAAAGTAAACGTGTAACCGATTTGATCTCACTAAAGAATATAGAACTGATGTTAGGTGACGGAACTTAGTAGGTGTTTCGTCATATGTGAACCTCGATGAAACTTGGTGGAGTTTCGTCATGTGTGAATCCGACGAAACTTAGAGTTTCGCCACACACTTCAAACCGACGAAACTTGGTATTTCGTCAAAGCATCGGGCCTCATACTTGGACTTGTTAGGTAGTTGGGCCACACACTAAACCGAATCACACCAGGCCCGATTGCACAATCACTTTTGGACCGGAAGGCAATAAAGGGCAACGCACATGTACTTGGGCTTTTCAAGCTAATTGGGATTAACATGCTAATCATGTGGGCTGCACTAGTTGAACAGTAGGTACCATGTTGATAAGGGTGATAGATACTTGTATGATACTTGTGTGTGTGATCCTTGTTGCTTGACTATGAGATTAAGAAACTTGGTTCGATTTATACGTATAGCAAACTCACCTGTGATGTTATGTGCCACCTTTTGACATTCACATGAGATGTGAACTTGCGTTAGGAATGTGTATGTTCTAGCTAATATAATGTGATCCCGTGATGGATGTAAACTGTGTAAAATAGATAACCTGATTGTTGAAAAACTGGTGTGATAGTAACCATTGCTGAAACGTGAACTTGTGTATAAACGTGTATGAGATCTAATTGCTTATTATGGATTATGTGACAATGACTGTTACATGTGACTTGCTGAATACGTGAATTGGATTTGTGTTTACGAAACTGACTATTCTTGGTAACCACGGTAGGGTATGGTTGACCAACTTGGAACGGGTAATGTAATGTAACATACCGAGCAATCTAAGGTGAGTTCATTTCTCTTGAGCATGCGTCCCGGTGGTTGCGACAGTCATTGGGCATCCCTGAGAGGGATGGGTTTGGGTAAATCAATTGGGTATTCCTGAGAGGAATACGTCTTGTGGTAAATCTGGAATGTTGGATAATATACTCGTCCTATCACCTTTAAAGTCCCTCCGTGTTGTTTCGTTACCTGAGAGGTAACATGGTATTATTTGGTAGCGCTACTTAGGTTTGGACCCTCACCCCGTACCGGAGAGGACATGTGTGAACTAATGACCTAGTCATGACCAATGCTTTGATAGGAGCATTCGGGAAAGGGCAAAATAAATCAGGAGCCGTCTTGTATCCGAGGTATTATCAACATTGTAATCAATGAACGGAATTAAACACTTGGTAACTAACGTTTTCGTAAAATTATGAACTCACCAGCGTTGTCTGATACATGTGTGTGCATGCTCGCAGGTTATAGGTATGTGTGGATGTGGAACTTGCTGTCTGGGATGCTGGAGTGGTCATGGGTCGAGATACATGGAATCGCGAGACGAGTTTAATGGTTATCATACATATGGATTAAGAAACACTTAACTTATGATTTATGCTTCCGCTGAATACGATGATTTGTAATCACTGTTTTGTAACACTTTATGTTAATGAATGAGAGTTTATTTAAAAATCTTGTATGAGTTCAATGTGATTGGTGGCTAGATCCTGGTACGCCACACGCCCTGTGGTGTTTCCGCATGTGGTATTTTGGGGGTGCGACACATAAGCTATAACTTTGCCTCGTTGCATGAGAACACAACCAAGGCCTAGATTCGACGCGTCACAATAGACAACGAAATCATCATTGCCATCAGGTAAAGATAAGACAGGAGCATCACAGAGTTTTTGTTTTAGTGTTTGAAAAGCTTTGTCTTGTTTGGGTCCCCACTCAAAAGGCTTATTCTTATGAGTCAAAGCAGTGAGAGGAACCTCGATCTTTGAGAAGTTTGCAATAAATCGTTGATAGTATCCAGCAAGACCAAGAAAAGAGCGAACTTCTGTTGGTGTAGTGGGTGTGTTCCAATCCATAATCGCTGTGATTTTGGAAGGATCCACATGAATACCATGCTCGTTGACAATATGACCCAAAAATTGAACTTCTTTAAGCCAGAATTCACACTTGGAGAATTTTGTAAAGAGTTGTTCCTTCTTCAGGAGTTCCATTGTCAGACGAAGGTATGGTTCGTGATCGGTTCGATACTTCGAATAAATGAGAATGTCGTCAATGAACACAATGATGAACTTGTCTAAATAAGGTTTACAAACCCTATTCATTAAGTCCATGAAAACAGCTGGGGCATTTGTCAAACCAAAAGGCATGACAGTGAACTCGTAGTGACCATATCTCGTGCGAAAAGCGGTTTTGGGAATATCTTCTTCGAGTACAGGAAGCTGATGATACCCAGAACGCAAATCGATTTTGGAAAAACATGTAGCACCTTGTAGCTGATCAAAGAGATCATCAATTCGTGGTAGGGGATATCGATTCTTGATGGTGAGCTTATTGTGCTCACGAAAATCAATACACATACGGAAAGATCTAACTTTCTTTTTCACAAACAGGACTGGAGCGCCCCAAGGTGAATGACTTGGACGGATGAATCCTTTTTCAGATAACTCGTGAAGTTGTTTCGATAACTCTTGCATCGCAGACGGTGCAAGACGGTAAGGTGCTTTAACAATCGGGTTGGCATTGGGTACAAGTTCACTATGAAATTCGACTTGGCGAACTGGAGGCAAACCAGGCAGTTCATCAGTAAACACCTCTTGATAATCGCGTACAATCGGAATATCTTGAATACACTTGCTCTTGCCTTTCTCCTCCACGACATGTGCCATAAAGGCCACATATCCTTTTCGTAAGTATTTTTGGGCTTTAGTGCATGACATGAGTTTCAAACCACCCGAGGGTTTCTCGCCACGAACCTCTAGGACTTGACCAGACAAAAGAGGAATACGAACAATCTTGTCGAAACAAACCACCTCAGCATGATACTTAGTTAACCAATCCATTCCTATGATAATATCAAAACTCCCAAGCTGCATCGGTGTTAGGTCAATAGGAAAAAGATGGTTATCGAGGTTCAATTGACAATTGTGAATGACAGAATCAAGTACAAGAGGTTCACTAGTAGCAACTTCGACAGGTAATGGATTTCCTAGTTTAGTTCTAGGCATCGCAAGTAATGTGACAACCCTCACCAAACCAGGTATCCGTATGAATTAATTAATATTTAATTACTGCTTAATTACTGTGCTTGCTTACAATTGTGGTTAAACTGCTACTTGAATGTTGATACATACACATACATGCATCATACTTTATTGCTGTCACTCCATTATTTACACAGAACTATAGTGACAAACTTGATGCACAAAAGCACAAAAGCACAGTAGCACACTATACGGATAAATCAGTAAACATGCTGACATAGCCAGCATCAGACAGACACTGTCTCTGAGGCCATTATGAGCCGGGAATAGTTTACTACACTAGTAGGGAGTGTATGGAGGTGAGGATTGTAGAACTGCGTCACTAGGTGATTGTTATAGTGACCGGATGTGCCTAAAACGTACTTTAAGTACAAAATCCTGCACTTTAATGCAAAAATTCAGCATTTAAAATAACTAGTAAAGTGCAAAAACATGGGAAAATAATACTAGACACTTTCCAAAGTGTCAGGAATTCCTTGTGTCACTAAAACAAATTTTAACGACACTTTAAATGCTTATTTAGCACTTTAACGGATTAATATCCAACCGAACAACCGGACTTTACCCGGAACCTAAAAATATTGTCAATGACATTGTTTTTTTTCCTTTTCTGAGCCAGTTAGGGTCCCCGAATACCCTAACACCCGTTATATTTCACAACCCACTAATAACTAATTTAAATCTCTAAACTAACAAACTAACACTTAACTATTTAGTTAAAATCCAACCAAATGCCCCATCCCCCATGTCCGATCGGTTTCCCCAAGGGTACACACCCCACCCATTTGTGATTATTTTATTAAGCTATGTCTAATATCTAGGTTACATGTTACACAATGGGTATTAAGGGAACATGGGCTATATGTATGCATAGAGGATAATTATCATCTTATCACAAAACACTTAACAAAAATTTTACTCTCTTTCTCTCCCTTTTATACCTACGGCCGAACACAACCATACCCACCTCACCATCATTCAATCTTGATCTTGTAATTCCACATACATATCAAGGTGCTAGAGTTCATACGAGGAGACCCGGTGCTTACGGAATCACAAGGACCTCTCTACATCGCTCCACCTTGTTTTCGCCTAGATTCTTCCCTAGCCTTGTGCTAGTTGTAAGTGATTCTAAACACCCTCTTGATCTTGTTTAAAGTGGTTAATAAGAAGTTTAACGGATAAAATTCATGAACATGCGAAAACAAAACTAAAAGTCTTGTAAGAATGATGAACATGGTGGTTAAAGAGAAAATAATGGTGTAAAACTCATGAATCTTGTTTAGTTATGGTTATTTTATGTTGTTGGTTGCTAGTAGGGGAACGGATCGTCATCTAACCACGCTAGTTCATGTTCATGGAACATGAACTAGCATTATGTTAAGTAGGAAAGTTACTAGATGACGAACCCTTTCATACATAAACATGAACTTGTGTAAAAATAGTTTTTCTTGTAAAATAGAGTTCTAAACTAGTAGATCTAAAGATTTACAAGTGGTATTTTCGAAGGACCAAGTAAAATATACAAGTCTTATTTAAAGCCGGATCTTTCATGAAATAAAGGCATTTTTGTGAACAAACAAGTGTGTAGACACTTGTGCGACAAAAGGTTTTAACAAAGAAGTATCTTCGTAATTTTTGACTAAGAAGTTGTGAAGTTACATATTCTTTAAAAATAAAGTATTCAAGAAACCGATTTTATTTTTAAAGATAGAAAGATCTACTAAAAATACTGGAAAGTTACTACGTAATTTTACATAACCTACAAGTTCATGTGTTTGTGATTTATGCTTATTTTGACTAGTTTGATTATTGGATATTGAATATTGATGATTGGTAAATTGTTGATTGAATTTTGAAAAGAAAATGATACGCTAGTAAGCGTGGCCACCTCCAGTTACAGAGGAAACTCTGGCGAAAATTTTCCAGAAAATAACACTTAGAATATTTTTGAGTGACAAGTGTTATGAATATATTTTTGACTTGTTTTCCAAACAAACTTTGCCATGATTTTTATTACAAAATTACCAATTGTCGGAGGTGGATTTTCGGAAATAAAATTTGTTAAATATATATTGAGAATATATATTTCATAATAAAACACTTGTGTGATTTTATGATTATTTTGAGAACTATATATTATTTTTAGGGTAAAAATAATATAACTCGTATACACTAAAAAGTAACGACTCCAAAATAAAACCAACGCTATCACAAATAAATATCTAAGTTACACCGGTATTATTGTTACCACCCGAACATTAAATGTAACTTACGTATTTTTGGAAAAATACTCTTAAATGCGTATTTTGATAAAAGTGTTATTTTAGAAATTGTAAGGTATAAAATATAATATTTTTGAGAAAAATATGTATATTTTGGAGATAGAATATTTTAGACAAATGAATAAAATATATTTTATTAAGTGAGACTTAATAATATATTTCTGGAATTACAAAACGTACATGTATTAAAACCCCCATCCTTGGGAAGGAATACAACTATTAAATAATTAAGAAGTGTAAATACGAAATAGTTGCCTAACTATTTCTCAAAAACGTTAAACCTTAAGCCAAGGCATGGCCATCCGTCTAATAGAAGTTAGTACGTGTAGGTCGTCACACAGCAGGTTACTTTGGGACGGACTATTTCGAGACGCACTCCTGTGAGTTCATGTCCCCCCTTTTTCTCTTAACTGTTTTCAGTTTTATACTTCGGGGGTGAAATACATGTTACTATGATTATGAATACTTTTTACATGGTATGGTTAGCGTAAGGAGGGTTACAACTTAGATCATGTGAGTGGGTAGGCGGGAACTGGAGGCCATTAATCCTCATAGTAGGACCGAGGGTCTTTAGCGGTAGATCTATCTGGGTGTAGCGAGCCCAGCCCCATGCCCAACAGTACAGACCTCGGGGAGACTTGGTACCCGACGCAAAAATCTGCTAGGTTTGAGTCTTCCTACAGCACTTCACACATATCAATGGCCTTGCAAACCATTGGTGATCTCTTTATTTCCTTATTTGCAACATACCAGGGATTTTTATACTTACAAAGGTTTTACATACACTTTCACATTATGTTGATTTTTCAACTTACATGTATTTCAGGGAATTAGGGATCTGGCGAAGTATGCTACATTTTCACGCTGCGTAAGAGTTATGAGGTCATCCACGTTTAGGGATTGTGACTTTTACCTGGACGAGTCGCAAGTCTTAAACGGTGTTTATTTTATGATTGTGATTATGTCGTATGAACAATGTTTTTATTTTGTTGGGTTGTAACTCGTTGCATGTGTCAACTTTAAACAATGCTGTCGTATTTTACTTTTCAAACTTAAATCAACGGATGATCTTCATGGTTTTATTTTCATATAGCTTTGTTGTGATTAAGCTATGGTATTAAGAATTCACACCATAATAAACCCACGCTTCCGCAAAGCCAGGGTGTGACAGCTTGGTATCAGAGCTTTGATCATAGCGAACTAGGATTCCTTCTCGAGTCTAGACTATGATCACTAGGGCTCTCACGAAAACATTTTTACATTGAATACACTACGTCTAGATCCAGAGTGCAAAATATTTTTAAAAAGTTATGGCTCAGTCTGAGAGGCTGAGGGAGTAGTCTAGTGGGACTAGGAGGCTCAGTCTGAGAGGCTGAGGGAGTAGTCTAGTGGGACTAGGAGGCTTAGTCTGAGAGGCTGAGGGAGTAGTCTAGTGGGACTAGGAGATTCAGTCTGAGAGGCTGGGAGGTTAATCTAGTGGGACTAGGAGATTCAGTCTGAGAGGCTGGGAGGATAGACTAGTGGGACTCGGAAAATTGCTTGATTGCTTATTGGTGACTAACATGATTATATGATTGATTATTTGTACGTATGTGTGTTTGTGTTACAGACATCATGCCTTCTTCATCAGACACTGGAGTTTCCGATACTCTGGATCCTATGGCGATAGTATCAGACGACATAGTTTCATCGGAGCACGAGGTGTACACTTCCGATACTACCAGCACAGATGATGACGACTTTCAGCCCTTTGTGCTACCTGATGTCGTAGTCGAGCCTGCTGATGGCCATCTCGCTGGGGATTTACCACTCGTGGTGATCCCTGCTCCTATACCCCTTGCTGCTTATCCGGTTGTTGATATGCCACTTGTTGATGTTTCTGACGATGATGTCGATTTATTTGAGGAGGACCCACTAGAGGATGACCTTGAGGGCGAGGCCCATATTGCTGCCGGTGATATCCTACTGCTTGCTGATGCTCCTGCAGAGGAGGCTCATGCTCATTCACCTGTCCCAGACTCCTTTGAGTCTGTGGCGTCCGCATCTGTGCATACACAGGGAGTGCAGCACCACTCACACGACGCCGACCCTGATATGGCGTCATTAGCTGCACCTACACATGACTTTGAGTTTGATCACGACATTGAGGATTATCCTGTTTTTCCACCTGGTTTTGATCCAGACCATGACATTGAGTTCATACACTTAGACCAGCCCCTGGAGGATCCTGTAGCCCCTGTTGATCCCTTGTTTGCTGATCCAGCTGATTTCGAGATGGAGTTTGTTGATCCGGAGCCGGCTGTGGCCCCTGAGCCAGGCATTGCTCTTGACCCGGCATTGGAGCATGACCCTGTTCATGCCGATGCACCTGCTGTTGCTCCTTTGGTTGATGATATACCTGTTGATGATCATCTTGTTGTTGTTCCACAGTTGGTGGATGATCATGCTGTTGATGTTCATATCGATGCTCCTGTTTCAGCTCCCATTGATGTTCCTTTGATTCCCACACATATCACAGATACTCATCGCACAGATCTCCCGATCACTTATCTCCAGGACATTCCTCCACCCTGTCCTGGGGAGGGTTCATCATGTCATCCGTTTGGTCATACACCTTTCGTGCCAGGAGGAGATCAGTTTGTACCTCAGATTTCTCATTCCACTGTTATTCCCACTGCTGCACCATTTGTTGTACCATCCTTCGCTCCATCTAGTGAGCCATTCCTCTGGAACACGCCCCCCATTATGCCACCGACGGATCCGTATTACCCATACCACGTGGGGTATTCTACGGAGGATGTTCTCACATCTTTCATGATACAGCAGGAGGCGCTGACCCGTCGCGTACAGGAGCTAGAGAGAGCTCAACGACTCCCGTGCCAGTGCCAGACCCCACCTGCCGTATCACACCCTCCTCGACCACTTTCACCTGATTCTGCCGCTTGTTTTTGGACTCCCGAGCAGCAGATAGCATAATATTGCGCTCTCATCGCGCTATGGAGGAGGACTGGCTTCATATGCGACGTTTACTCTTTTCTCGTTTTCCCCCTCCTCCACCGCCATCAGCTTAGGCCATTTTGTACGACACGGGTAGACTTTTGGTCAGACGACCGCGATTGTGCAGACTACACAGCTTTTGGAGACCACATTTTGGATGTTATGACTTTTGATGATTTGTATATTTGATGTTGTTGTCACTGACTAGATATTTTGGACTAGGGCAATGTGGCCCTTAGTCACTGATGCTGTACGATACAGTTATATACTTGTAAACCTTACATTGTGGTCTTGATTTATGACAACGCAATCGCAGTATTCTCATTATATGTGATGTTGAGTGATTGTTTATGTTCTCTAACATGAGATGTTATGTGGTTGATTTATTTATAACATGAGATGTTATGTGTTGATATTGTTGAATATATACATACACTTTACTTACTATGACCTGACCAACGTGAACCATCTTTTAGAAGATGCCACCAAGACGCGAGACGCGTATGCCTGCCAACGAGGCAGAACTTCAAGGAATCATTGCTGCCGCCATTGCACAGTATGCAGCCTCACAAGGAGGAACCAGCGGAAGCAATTCGTGTCACACCCCGACCACGTGAAACAAAATGAGGCGGAATCGTCGGGGAGTGTTGTAACAGAATCATTGTTTCATAACACATGGAAAATTGAAATATTGTTTTATTGATTAAAAGAGTTACAATGTCTTAACAAACAAAGAAGTATAACAAAATTAACTAGTCTTCCATCTTTTATTGTCACTAAGGCCCAAGTCCGCCTAAGTGTATCTTGATCAATCCTATGCATCATATCCTGAAACACATGTGAAAATAGGTACGTCAGCATAAAAATGCCGGCGAGTACATAGGTTTTGTGAAAATAGGATTCATGACTTATAAGTTTAGAAAAAGGTTGTTTAACAAAAGTCAGTCATGATCCTTGCAAAATGTTTTGTTTTATAAATCATTTGAAAAACGACGATAAAGTAGATGATATGTAAAAGAATAATGTAAGATTAAATGAATAACCAAATAAAATGAGTTTGTATAAGATAAGTTGTTTGTAAAACAATGTCTTGTGAAAAATATGTTATTTGTATAAAAATGTTATATGTCTAAACTGAAATGATTTAAATAACGCTACGATATGTAATATCATACAAGCACTTATATATAGGAAGTACCAGCGGCGTATCCACCATGCTTGTATCATATTACACAAGCCTAGTTACTTAAATCACTTTACCCAAACAAACCACCAATGTAAATTGCCCATGTCTAAACCATTTGTCAAATGTCTTTGTGTAAACCATGTCAAAATGTCTATGTCAAAATGTAGTTCATGAAATGTGTATATCAATATCAAAATGTCTATGTCAAATGTCAAATATGTAATGTGTAAACAAAATGTCATGTATGGCAAGTGAAATATATATATATAAACATATATCCACTGAGCCATAGGTAAAAATGCACAAAACAATGTATTGTAGTAAAACGTGGTTTAAATCAATGTTATGCTTTGTGGAAATGCATGCTATACTGAATACAAACATTTATGCGGTGTTGTGAAAATGCATACATTCAAGCCTTGTGACTGTGGTGATAAACCCTTAAACAAATGAAAGGACTATCTGTCTTATGTTTTAATCGTATTCGGTCATTCCGTCCATCCAAACAAACCTAGGATTTTAGGAACGGGAGTTGTCAATTCCTATGGTACCATTACCTACTAACGAGCGGCGTAGCTAATGTTAATGAATGTATATGGTCCCATTTAAACAAACCAAATGTCATATCAAAATGTAAGCATGTGATGAATATAATGTACCTAGTATGCTAAATAAACATACAAGGTAGAGATGTAAAACAATGTGTCCATATGTTACGAGAACATATGCAACAGAGATGCAATGTAAAACAAATGTACTAAGTATGATGAACATACATAGCATGAAAAAGGTAAAACAATGTACTAAGTATGCACTAAATGAACATACATAGCATAAAATGTCATGTAAAACGATGTACCAAGTATGCTACAAAGGACATACATAGCAAAAACACAATGAAATCATGTACTAATAATGTACTAATGAACATAGCAAGTATATGATATGAAAGCATGAAAAGCATGAAAATAACAAGTAGGCACATGTGTTTCACCCCAAAATGTTTGAAAAACAGTAAAAGAGGGGACTATGTACTCACTTGAGATTGCTCAATAGACTTTAGATATCCACCAAGCAAAGCTAGAAGGTCACGGATTTAAACGGCACCTAATATAGGTAACTACATTAATAACCGGACCTAAATCGGGAGATTGGGTAGTATGAGGTTTCGTAAACCAAATGAGTATTGGTACTCATATGATATGGTTTAACAAAGCCTATATACTAAAATGAAAAATAGCCTAAGTGCTTTTGACCCATTACGACCCGTCTAGGTAGCTTATGCTACTTTAACGCGTCGTCCGCGTAAAACGCGTTTGGAACGCCTAACTAGCCCTATGACAAGTAAGATATGCCTTAACATGTTTAATATTGTTACTAAATCAGGCTTAAAATGGATTTATGCGTAAAAAGGGCATTTTGGTCATTTTCCTAAGGCATATAAATTACCTATCATACAACTAAGTAAACGTTGTGACCATAAGGTATAACCTCGGAAGGTTATTCCCTATACAACTATGGTCACCTAATATGTTTGGTCAGATCCTAATGATCGACCAAACGGGTCAGGTTCAAAAGTATAAGCGATTGATTAGATCGCTTACCTTTACGACCCTAGACAAGCACAAATCTAAAAGTGACGAGCTAAACATGCTAGAACATGTTTAGTTAAGTTAGAAAACAGGTTTGGTATCAAAACAAACGGTTTTGATACCCTAGAGTAGTTTGGTTACAAAATACGCGAGAAAACGCATTTTGGCCGAAACTACGACTCGTCACTGAGCCTAGATAACGTGGTAATCAGTAGGTATAGTCACTAGGGACTATAACCATCGTGATTACACTCACGTTATGAACTTCAAACGAACTTCGCATTGACCATAAACTGGTCAATGCAGAAAGTCAAACACAGTTTGACTTTAACGCTAAAACGAATGAAAAGAACGAAGGAATACTTACAGAAGGTCCCCGCAAGTATTTGACCCAATTCACTCTCATGTAGGAAGCATATATACTTCCACTTAGAGAGCTTGAATCAGATTCAAATGTGTGGGTTTGAATGTGCAACATGGGGGGTATTTATAGTTTTCGTAGAACCGTTAGGATCGTTTCTTGAAAACCGTGCCTTAATCTCAGCCATACAACACATACCCACTGATTTACAAACCCATGGGAGTCCATAGTTTCGAAAATACCATCTACAAGAGGGCATAGCAGCTGCAACAGGCTGGAAATGGCAGGAAACCAATTTCTGATGTCTGGCACATGCTTACGGACCGTAAGACTCAGAACCTTACGGTCCGTAAGGAGCTTGCAGGTCTGAAAGTTTGAAAAATGGCAGAAGTGGCCCCTGCGACTCTGAACATGGTTTTTTTGATGCGTTTTGACACGTTTAAGCTCCGTTAACCTCACTTAAAGGCTCAAATATGAAGTTAAAGTATAGGGAACTTAAAATATGCTCAAAAATATGTCGGATGTCGGTTCGTTTGGTCGTACGGTTGCGTTGTTTGGTTAATTACGATGGAAGTCGTAACGAACGCAAAAACGATCCAAATTAAGCGACGAATGGATTTTTGGCATACCAAACACTAAAATAAAATATTTTAATGCTTACATAAATTTTGAGATCTCCGGATGTATTCAGAACGTAAGTTATGCGCAAAAATGCAAACTTATGCACTTTTTGACGCTTTTAGTCCCTGAATGAGCATAAAGTTTATTTTAGCACACCGAACCCCTCAAAGCCTATTTCTAAGCTATGTAAAGGATATTTAGGATGTGTTTAACTTATGGCCATGTTCTGGAATGTCCGTTACAGTACGAATCGACAAACTTTCGTAGTTTGTCGAATTTAGTCCCTGTAAGCGAATAAACTTGATTTCGGCACACCAAACCTTCCAAAACTTATTTCTAAGTTATGTATAGGTTATTTAAGGTATGTTAAGCCTATTTCACTATTCCGGAGTGTTTGTTGCATTAAACTGGTTATATTTACGCATCAGTGCGCGTATAACCTTCCAGAAAGCGATTTAAAGCCCGAAATCGAACAAAAATTGATATGTGAAAATGATACACATATTTATACAAATCCCAAGTATGAAATACAATATTTCATTGGTTTGGTATTTGTTTGATGGTTGAAGTGACACAGTTGTCACAGTCTCCCCTACTTCAGGAAATTTCGTCCCGAAATTTATTTTAGAGGAAACTTGTGAGAGCTTGAAACATGAAGTTGAAAACATCAAACAGTACTGGTTAGAGTCCTGAACTTCTAGTAACTTTAAATAACATCATGCTTGCAATGTGAGAGGGACACTTATATACAAGTATATAAAGTGTTATTGGTGCGTCCACCGTACCTCTATTACATTGTTCACATACCGTTATGGTTGCCACTATCGGTTCTTACACATAATAAGTCTTACCGTGGTTCCCGTGCACTGAACTTCGTAATTATGTATGCATCCATAATTACGTAATTCCTTGCATAGTCACGTAGTGCATCTTATAATGTGTAGGGGAAGAAAATAATGAACGAACTTGTCATGATTGTGACTAGACTACCAAGGAGTCGGTTCAGCTATATCACCACGTGTTGTTCTTAACCAGATTCTGAATCAATCTCTCTGACAAGACCACTCAAGGGGTCTCTTTGAAAGATGGAATGGTACTATATAATCCAAGGGTCTTAACGATTACGTTGAAGCCCATTAAGGATTTAAGGTAGTACCTTTTTGAATATCCTACCACGAATCCCTCATATGAAGATATGAAAGATTCTACGAGGATTTGGATAATGAATATCCAGAGTATTCAAAAACACAAAATGCATAAAAGAAAACACAAGATGCATAAACACATAGTCACATAACCACAAAATTGTTTACTTAGATCTTTAATTTGTTAATTTGTTTTGTTAACTGCGTACATGCATTTAAAGCACACTAGGAATCCATTCCGTGGATTTTATTTGGTACTTTAAACATTAGCAAGAATCTAACTATGAAGATAGAAAGATTCTTTTAAAGAGAAAATTTGATTTCGATTATAAGGAATCGAAATGTTCGAATTAAGGTACACAAGGAATCCAATTAAGGATTCTGATTTGAATGAAAATTATCCACAAGGGTCTAATGTGAAGATAAAAAGATCCTATATGGATTTTAGAAGTCGAAGATGTTTAGAAACCTTGCACTGGATGTGCTTAAGTCAAAACATGAAGTAAAAATGCTTATGAAGTTAAGATGCTAGATATGTCAAGGCGACATATGAATCAGAATTTGAAGGTTAAGTTAATGTATGAGAAAAATGTTTTTGAAAACTATGCATGGGGTTTCTTTTAAAAAAATGTGTTTAATGTTTTTGAAACCTTATATATATAATATTTTTGAAATCATAAAGTAGGTGTATTAGGTAAGTATATTTATAAAAAAATGTTTTAAAATCATGCGAGATGAATTTTGAAATTATGTATAAGGTTTTTGAAAACATGATTGATTCTTTTGAAATCATGCACTTGATGTAAGTAATTGTACTATATTAATAACATTTTGAAATCATGAAGGTTGTTTTTGAAAATATAGACAATGTTTTTGAAATCATGGAGATCGTTTTTGAAAACATAGACAATGTTTTTGAAAAATTGTTTTCAGACTTTATGAAATGTTTTGAAATCATGAAGGTTGTTTTTGAAAATATAGACAATGTTTTTGAAATCATGGAGATCGTTTTTGAAAACATAGACAATGTTTTTGGAAAATTGTTTTCAGACTATATGAAATGTTTTGAAATCATGAAGGTTGTTTTTGAAAATATAGACAATGTTTTTGAAATCATGGAGATTGTTTTTGAAAACATAGACAATGTTTTTGAAAAATTGTTTTCAGACTATATGAAATGTTTTGAAATCATGAAGGTTGTTTTTGAAAACTTATGCTATGCATGTTGAAAAAAAATCAGAACGTAATGGGTATGAGATTTGAAAATACCCTTAGTTATCTAACCAAGGATTCAAAGGCACAGATGTGCGTAAAGCACGATTACTCATAATGTCACTTCATTTCATGTACTAAGTTTCTTAGAATGAAACGAGTACTTAAAATTTTTCGAGGAAATCATGAGCGATCACTTGAAAAGGAGAATCACAAGAGTAGTTTGTAAGGGACATAGTTCCTTAATGTAGGTATTATAGGGAAATGCCGTACACATATGTAACTACACTTGTATATCAGTATTGTGAACTACAATTTATTTATAAACAAAACAGATTGTTTCACATTACAAGAAAAACAAAGAAACAAAAGCATAAGATTAAAACAACAACATCTTATACTCAGCCAAATGCTCATCTGTGGGTCAGATTTGCATTGACAATCTTTGATCACTTGTTCCTGAAATAGCTCGTCTCGCCGTACTTGTACCAAGTACCAGACGGTAAACGAGCTTGAGCAGGGTTGACTTGGGGTTGGTTTGGACCACCTTGGATTGGGTTGAGTTGACAAGCATTTGCCAGGTGATCGAGTCGTCCACATGATGCACACAGACGACACTGCAGGTAAGCTCGGTGAGGCGCATTACACTTGTCGCACATTAGTGCAATACCACCGGCATAAGGTTTCCTGGCAGCAGGATGAGCAGCAGCAAAGTTTGTAGCAGCTTTGTTTTGGATTGCAAAGCGGCATACATCAACCAAATGTCCCCATCGTCCACAGTAGGTACATTTGAAGCAGGGTATGAGGTTTGAATGACGACGGTTGCATCGTCTGCACCATGGGACAGCTACTATGTATGGCTTCCTAGCTGGTGGCCTTGCCACTTGGCTAGGTCCCGCTTGATTTGGTGCATTTGCTGTGGGTTTCCTTGAAGCCTTACGCTTCCTTGATTTTGGTGCTAGCTTGACTTCTGCTTCCTTTGGTGGCTCTTGAATGGCTTCATTGTTGAGACGAGACACGGCAATGCCTAAATCCACAGTCTTCAGAATCACTTCGCCTATTTGCTGGGCAAATTTGGCTGTTTGCTCGGACATTTGACCGTGGCTGAGAGGAAAAGACATTCTAGAAGAAAATGAAAGATATAGGAAGAAACAAGTGAAATGTTACTGGATAAACAAAACAGAATGGCAATGCATGAAAATTGTGATCATTTGTTTGTTACCTAAGGCAAACAAATGAGACGGTAACAAATCAAAGCAAGCGGGTCATAATAATGTATCGCTGAAGACATGCTTGCCTATAAGTGAACATTCACCCTAAGAGTTCCCAGGTAAGAGTGACTGGTCCGATACTGCGAATTTGTACGAACACTCTAGCCTTAGACAGAAAACTCAGAGTATAGGCATTCACCCTTCCAGTTTGCACGTGGTCACATTAAAAGACCCAAACTTTGACGAGATTTTGAAAACTTTGAAGGTTCAAAACCTTACAATAAATCATCCTAGAACAGATGATTGGTTTTCAAAGTGGTTTTGAAATTTGTGTTCTTGTTGTGGTTGTCGCCTAAGGATAGGTGACGGTATTGTTTTATGACTAAACGCAAGTAAACTCGCGTTAGGGTCCTAGGAAGGTTATAGACTAGGTCAAAGCATTACTAATAACCTAATTCCCTATAACCATGGGCTCTGATACCAACTTTTCTGTCACACCCCGACCACGTGAAACAAAACGTGGCAGAATCGTTGGGGAGTGTTGTAACAGAATCATTGTTTCATAACACATGGAAAATTGAAATATTGTTTTATTGATTAAAAGAGTTACAATGTCTTAACAAAGAAAGAAGTATAACAAAATTAACTAGTCTGCAATCTTTTATTGTCACTAAGGCCCAAGTCCGCCTAAGTGTATCTTGATCAATCATATGCATCATATCCTGAAACACATGTGAAAATAGGTACGTCAGCATAAAAATGCCGGCGAGTACATAGGTTTTGTGAAAATAGGATTCATGACTTATAAGTTTAGAAAAAAGGTTGTTTAACAAAAGTCAGTCATGATCCTTGTAAAATGTTTTGTTTTATAAATCATTTGAAAAACGATGATAAAGTAGATGACATGTAAAAGAATAATGTAAGATTAAATGAATAACCAAATAAATGAGTTTGTATAAGATAAGTTGTTTGTAAAACAATGTCTTGTGAAAAATATGTTATTTGTATAAAAATGTTATATGTCTAAACTGAAATGATTTAAATAACACTACGATATGTAATATCATACAAGCACTTATATATAGGAAGTACCAGCGGCGTATCCACCATGCTTGTATCATATTACACACGCCTCGTTACTTAAATCACTTTACCCAAACAAACCACCAATGTAAATTGCCCATGTCTAAACCATTTGTCAAATGTCTTTGTGTAAACCATGTCAAAATGTCTATGTCAAAATGTAGTTTATGAAATGTGTATATCAATATCAAAATGTCTATGTCAAATGTCAAATATGTAATGTGTAAACAAAATGTCATGTATAGCAAGTGAAATATATATATATATATTTAAACATATATCCACTGAGCCATAGGTAAAAATGCACAAAACAATGTATTGAAGTAAAACGTGGTTTAAATCAATGTTATGCTTTGTGGAAATGCATGTTATACTGAATACAAACATTTATGCGGTGTTGTGAAAATGCATACATTCAAGCCTTGTGACTGTGGTGATAAACCCTTAAACAAATGAAAGGACTATCTGTCTTATGTTTTAATCGTATTCGGTCATTCCGTCCATCCAAACAAACCTAGGATTTTAGGAACGGGAGTTGTCAATTCCTATGGTACCATTACCTACTAACGAGCGGCGTAGCTAATGTTAATGAATGTATATGGTCCCATTTAAACAAACCAAATGTCATATCAAAATGTAAGCATGTGATGAATATAATGTACCTAGTATGCTAAATAAACATACAAGGTAGAGATGTAAAACAATGTGTCCATATGTTACGAGAACATATGCAACAAAGATGCAATGTAAAACAAATGTACTAAGTATGATGAACATACATAGCATGAAAAAGGTAAAACAATGTACTAAGTATGCACTAAATGAACATACATAGCATAAAATGTCATGTAAAACGATGTACTAAGTATGCTACAAAGGACATACATAGCAAAAACACAATGAAATCATGTACTAATAATGTACTAATGAACATAGCAAGTATATGATATGAAAGCATGAAAAGCATGAAAATAACAAGTAGGCACATGTGTTTCACCCCAAAATGTTTGAAAACAGTAAAAGAGGGGACTATGTACTCACTTGAGATTGCTCAATAGACTTTAGATATCCACCAAGCAAAGCTAGAAGGTCACGGATTTAAACGGCACCTAATATAGGTAACTACATTAATAACCGGACCTAAATCGGGAGATTGGGTAGTATGAGGTTTCGTAAACCAAATGAGTATTGGTACTCAAATGATATGGTTTAACAAAGCCTATATACTAAAATGCAACCTAGCCTAAGTGCTTTTGACCCATTACGACCCGTCTAGGTAGCTTATGCTACTTTAACGTGTCGTCCGCGTAAAACGCGTTTGGAACGCCTAACTAGCCCTATGACAAGTAAGATATGCCTTAATATGTTTAATATTGTTACTAAATCAGTTTAGATGTCAAAAGTTACGTTACATAGGCTTAAAATGAATTTATGCGTAAAAAGGGCATTTTGGTCATTTTCCTAAGGCATATAAATTACCTATCATACAACTAAGTAAACGTTGTGACCATAATGTATAACCTCGGAAGGTTATTCCCTATACAACTATGGTCACCTAATATGTTTGGTCGGATCCTAATGATCGACCAAACGGGTCGGGTTCGAAAGTATATGCGATTGATTAGATCGCTTACCTTTACGACCCTAGACAAGCACAAATCTAAAAGTGATGAGCTAAACATGCTAGAACATGTTTAGTTAAGTTAGAAAACAGGTTTGGTATCAAAACAAACGATTTTGATACCCTAGAGTAGTTTGGTTACAAAATACACGAGAAAACGCATTTTGGCCGAAACTACGACTCGTCACTGAGCCTAGATAACGTGGTAATCAGTAGGTATAGTCACTAGGGACTATAACCATCGTGATTACGCTCACGTTATGAAGTTCAAACGAACTTCGCATTGACCATAAACTGGTCAATGCAGAAAGTCAAACACAGTTTGACTTTAACGCTAAAACGAATGAAAAGAACGAAGGAATACTTACAGAAGGTCCTCGCAAGTATTTGACCCAATTCACTCTCAGGTAGGAAGCATATATACTTCCACTTAGAGAGCTTGAATCAGATTCAAATGTGTGGGTTTGAATGTGCAACATGGGGGGGTATTTATAGTTTTCGTAGAACCGTTAGGATCGTTTCTTGAAAACCGTGCCTTAATCTCAGCCATACAATACATACCCACTGATTTACAAACCCATGGGAGTCCATAGTTTCGAAAATACCATCTACAAGAGTGCATAGCAGCTGCAACAGGCTGGAAATGGCTGGAAACCAATTTCTGCTGTCTGGCACATGCTTACGGACCGTATGACTCAGAACCTTACGGTCCGTAAGGACCTTGCAGGTCTGAAAGTTTGAAAAATGGCAGAACAGGCCCCTGCGACTCTGAACTTGGTTTTTTTGATGCGTTTTGACACGTTTAAGCCCTGTTAACCTCACTTAAAGGCTCAAATATGAAGTTAAAGTATAGGGAACTTAAAATATGCTAAAAAATATGTCGGATGTCGGTTCGTTTGGTCGTACGGTTGCGTTGTTCGGTTAATTACGATGGAAGTCGTAACGAACGCAAAAACGATCCAAATTAAGCGACGAATGGATTTTTGGCATACCAAACACTTAAATAAAATATTTTAATGCTTACATAAATTTTTGGATGTCCGGATGTATTCAGAACGTAAGTTATGCGCAAAAATGCAAACTTATGCACTTTTTTACGCTTTTAGTCCCTGAATGAGCATAAAGTTAATTTTAGCACACCGAACCCCTCAAAGCATATTTCTAAGCTATGTAAAGGATATGTAGGGTGTGTTTAACTTATGGCCATGTTCCGGAATGTCCGTTACAGTACGAATCGACATACTTTCGCGGTTTGGCGAATTTAGTCCCTGTAAGCGAATAAACTTGATTTCGGCACACCAAATCTTCCAAAACTTATTTCTAAGTTATGTATAGGTTATTTAAGGTATGTTAAGCCTATTTCACTATTCCGGAGTGTTTGTTTCATTAAACTGGTTATATTTACGCATCAGTGCGCGTATAACCTTCCAGAAAGCGATTTAAAGCCCGAAATCGAACAAAAATTGATATGTGCAAATGATACACATATTTATACAAATACCAAGTATGAAATACAATATTTCATTGGTTTGGTATTTGTTTGATGGTTGAAGTGACACAGGTGTCACAATTCGAACAATAACGGCAATAGCAATCCACCACATGGTAATGTTAAGTCGTTTGAGACGTATTACAATACATTTGGATATTTATAGCACGTCCGCTAATTCCATTTGTATATTCAGACGTATGTGCAGGGTGCACGTACAAGCTGTTCCTAGACTGCAAGCATGTGAACTTTGACGGCACCGGAGGTATGTGTCGGGGCCGAAAAGACGGAGTCTGTTCTCCGAATGAGCAAGTGCGCTCCAGACCAACAAGTGACGTACATTTCTGGGCTATTTTTGGACGGAGCCCTGTCCTGGTGAAACTTACAAGTGCAAACTCTTGGTGAAGCCGCTGCTTACGCGTTGAGCTGGGCTGAGTTAAAAGAATTGATGCGAAGGAAGTATTGTTCTCGTGCTGAGATACAAAGGTTGGAGACTAAGTTTTGGCATTTGAGGATGGACGGTCCCAAAATCGCGGAATACGTTCAGAAATTCCATGACCTGTCTCATGTGGTACCTTATATGGTTACACCGGAATTCAAGTGAATCGAGAGATTTATTTGGGGTTTAGCTCCACAGATCATGAGTATGGTCACTACTTCCAAGCCTGCGACTATCACAGAGGCTATCGATCTGAGCGTATCTCTTACTGAGGAAGCCATCCGCCTGAACAAGTTTTCGAATGTTGAACCAAAGAAGAAAGAGACTCACGTAGAGTCGTCTGGTGAGAATAAGAGGAAATTCTCGAACTTCAAACAGGGAACTAGCAATGTTGGCAAGATAGGAGAATCAAGCACACCGGTCCAAGCTGCAACCGGTGCTGGGAAGAAAGGAAAAGGATATATGGGTATGCATCCCAAGTGTAACACCTGCCAGCGTCATCATTCTGGCCGATGTGGGCCAAAAGTATGTGAAGCTTGTGGAAAAGCTGGCCACCTGAAGGATAACTGCTGGGCTAGTGCAGGCCGGGGAGGCCAAGGAGGTTTTGGTAATCGGAACAATAATCGTGGTGGCAATGGAAATCGTGTACAAGGAAACAATGAAGGAAATGGAAACCGAGGCAACAATGCAAATCAGGCTGGGGACGCGAATCGAAATCAAAACAACAATCAAGCGGGGAACGGAGGAGGTAATGGCCAAAGATTGAGTTGTTTTAACTGTGGCGACATTGGGCATTTTAAGAGGAACTGCCCAGGATTGAATCAAGCCCGCGGAAGAGTGTTTAACATTGAGGCGAGGGAAGCGCGCCAGGATCCCAAAGTTGTTACTGGTACGTTCCCTATAAACCAACGCTTTGCATCCGTTTTGTTTGATACTGGTGCGGATTATAGTTTCGTGTCATTAGAATTTAAGAAAATACTTGGGTTGACGCCTAGTAAGCTAGATGTTCCGTACTCCATCGAATTAGCAAATGGGAAACTAGTTGAGACCAGTGAAGTTGTCCGAGGATGTGTGATTGAACTAGGGGGCACGAGTTTACGCTAGACTTACTACCTGTCGAGCTGGGAAGCTTTGATGTGGTAGTAGGAATGGATTGGCTATCGAGTAACAAGGCCGAGATTGTTTGCCATGAGAAGACCATCCGCATCCCGTTGACGGATGAAGAAACGATCATAGTGCACGGAGAGAAGCATGATACGCCGCTGAGAATTATTAGCTGCCTGAAAGCTAGGAAGTGTTTACGGAAGGGATGTGTTGCATTCTTAGCACACATCGTGGACAAGGAAGTTGCTGAACCAAAGATTGAAGACATTCCAGTCATCAAGGAATATCCGGAAGTCTTTCCAGAAGACTTGCCAGGATTACCGCCTCAAAGGAAAGTCGAGTTTCACATTGACTTGGTTCCAGGTGCCGCGCCTGTAGCCAAGGCACCCTATAGACTTGCGCCGTCAGAGATGCAGGAGTTGTCGACACAACTCCAGGAGCTATTGGACAAAGGATTCATCAGACCAAGCTTCTCACCTTGGGGAGCTCCGGTACTGTTCGTTAAGAAGAAGGACGGTAGTTTTCGTATGTGTATAGACTACCGAGAGCTCAACAAGTTGACTATCAAGAACAGATACCCTCTGCCGAGAATCGATGATCTTTTCGACCAACTCCAAGGTTCAAGCTTTTATTCGAAGATTGATTTGCGATCTGGTTACCATCAGCTGAGAATACAAGAGGAAAGTATTCCTAGAACCGCTTTCAGAACTCGCTATGGACACTACCAGTTTCTGGTGATGCCGTTTGGGTTGACAAACGCGCCAGCTATTTTTATAGATTTGATGAATAGAGTTTGTAAGCCGTACTTGGACAAGTTTGTGATTGTGTTCATAGACGATATCTTGATTTATTCAAAGACGAAGAATGAACACGAACAACATCTAAGAGCTATTTTGGAGTTGCTGAAAAAGGAAAAGTTGTATGCCAAATTCTCAAAGTGCGAGTTTTGGCTACGCGAAGTCCAATTTCTTGGACACGTGGTTAATGAAAATAGAATCCATGTTGATCCCACAAAGACCGAGGCGATAAAGAGCTGGGCGACTCCAAAAACGCCGACCGAGATTCGCCAGTTCTTAGGTTTGGCTGGCTACTATTGAAGATTTATTGAGGATTTTTCAAAGATTGCTCAACCATTGACCGCGCTCACACAGAAGGATAAGAAGTTTGATTGGGGAATCAAACAGGAAGAAGCATTCCAGTTACTGAAAGACAAGCTTTGCAATGCGCCGATCTTAGCGCTACCAGAAGGAACTGATGATTTCGTGGTATACTGTGACGCCTCGCGTCAAGGATTGGGTTGCGTGTTGATGCAACGCCAGAAAGTTATAGCTTACGCTTCACGCCAATTGAAAGTTCATGAAAAGAACTATACCACGCACGATTTGGAGCTAGGCGCAGTGGTATTTGCGCTGAAAATCTGGAGGCATTATTTGTATGGTACAAAGTGTACAATCGTTACGGATCATAAGAGTCTGCAGCACATATTCGACCAGAAAGAGCTTAATATGAGACAAAGACGTTGGTTCGAATTATTGAACGATTACGACTGCGAGATCAAGTATCATCCAGGGAAAGCGAATGTGGTCGCTGATGCCCTAAGTCGAAAAGAAAGGATCAAGCCCATAAGGGTTAGGGCTTTGGAGATGATTGTCCAGACAGATCTTTCCCTGCGCATTCGCGCCGCTCAGAAAGAGGCTCTGAAAGAAAGGAACATTGAAGAGGAATATCTCCGTGGGATGGAGAAGCAATTAGTGCCAAACGAGGAAGGAACGCTATGTTTCATGAAAAGGATTTGGGTTCCTCTGTTTGGTGGTTTGAGAAGAGTTATTTTTGATGAAGCCCACAAATCACGGTACTCTGTCCACCCAGGAGCGGATAAGATGTACCAAGATCTTAAGGACTATTATTGGTGGCCTAGGATGAAAGGCGATGTTGCTGTTTATGTTAGCAAGTGTTTAACGTGTGCCAAAGTGAAAGTTGAATACCAGAAGCCTTCAGGACTCCTGCAGCAACCTGAAATTCCCAAGTGGAAATGGGAACAAATCTCAATGGATTTCATAACAAAGCTGCCAAAGACACCCAGAGGCCATGATATGATTTGGGTGATAGTTGACCGCCTAACAAAGTCCGCACATTTCTTACCAATCAAAGAAAAGGACAACACGAGTAAACTTGCGGAAATATACATGCGAGAGATCATTGCACGACATGGAGTGCCTCTCTCGATTATCTCTGATAGAGATGGACGCTTCATATTAAGGATTTGGCAATCCTTCCAAGAAGCTTTTGGCTCGCAGTTGAGCTTGAGCACTTCATTCCATCCGCAAACTGACGGCCAAAGTGAACGAACTATTCAGACATTGGAGGATATGCTGAGAGCATGTGTAATGGATCTTGGTGGTAGCTGGGATAATCATTTACCTTTGGTCGAATTTTCGTACAACAACAGCTACCACACAAGCATTGGAGCCGCGCCATTTGAAGCTCTTTACGGACGCAAGTGTCGATCACCACTATGCTGGGCTGATGCAGGTGATAGGTAGCTTGTTGGTCCCAAAATAGTCCAAGAGACGACAGACAAGATTGCGCAGATTCGAAAGCGCATCGAAGCGGCTCGCGACAGGCAGAAAGCCTATGCAGATCCAAAGCGAAAACCTTTGGAATTTCAAGTTGGGGATATGGTTTTATTGAAGGTTTCACCCTGGAAGGGTGTGGCACGCTTCGGAAAGCCTGGGAAGTTGAATCCGCGTTACATTGGCCCTTTCAGAATCCTGCAAAGGATTGGGCTTGTAGCCTACAAGTTGGACCTACCTGCTGAACTCAATGGTGTTCACGATACATTTCATGTATCAAATTTGAGAAAGAGTCCAACACAAGAGACAGTGATCATTCCTGCTGACGAGGTACATATCGACGACACGCTCCACTTCAGCGAAGAACCCGTCGAGGTTACGGATTGGAAAGTTAACAAAACTCGCAGGAGCAGTGTCAAACTAGTCAAAGTTCGGTGGAATGCAAGGCATGGACCTGAATTCACATGGGAACGTGAGGATCGTATGAAAGAGAAATACCCCCATTTATTTCCCAAGACCCCTGCAACTAGAAGCAGAGCCTAAATTTCGGGACGAACGTTATTTAACGGGGGGAGAATGTGACAACCCTCACCAAACCAGGTATCCGTATGAATTAATTAATATTTAATTACTGCTTAATTACTGTGCTTGCTACAATTGTGGTTAAACTGCTACTTGAATGTTGATACATACACATACATGCATCATACTTTATTGCTGTCACTCCATTATTTACACAGAACTATAGTGACAAACTTGATGCACAAAAGCATAGTAGCACACTATACGGATAAATCAGGAAACATGCTGACATAGCCAGCATCAGACAGACACTGTCTCTGAGGCCATTATGAGCCGAGAATAGTTTACTACACTAGTAGGGAGTGTAGGGAGGTGAGGATTGTAGAACTGCGTCACTAGGTGATTGTTATAGTGACCGGATGTGCCTAAAACGTACTTTAAGTACAAAATCCTGCACTTTAATGCAAAAATTCAGCATTTAAAATAACTAGTAAAATGCAAAAACATGGGAAAATAATACTAGACACTTTCCAAAGTGTCAGGAATTCATTGTGTCACTAAAACAAATTTTAACGACACTTTAAATGCTTATTTAGCACTTTAACGGATTAATATCCAACCGAACAACCGGACTTTACCCGGAACCTAAAAATATTGTCAATGACATTGTTTTTTTCCTTTTCTGAGCCAGTTAGGGTCCCCGAATACCCTAACACCCATAATATTTCACAACCCACTAATAACTAATTTAAATCTCTAAACTAACAAACTAACACTTAACTATTTAGTTAAAATCCAACCAAATGCCCCACCCCCCATATCCGATCGGTTTCCCCAAGGGTACACACCCCACCCATTTGTGATTATTTTATTAAGCTATGTCTAATATCTAGGTTACATGTTACACAACGGGTATTAAGGGAACATGGGCTATATGTATGCATAGAGGATAATTATCATCTTATCACAAAACACTTAACAAAAAATTTACTCTCTTTCTCTCCCTTTGATACCTACGGCCGAACACAACCATACCCACCTCACCATCATTCAATCTTGATCTTGTAATTCCACATACATATCAAGGTGCTAGAGTTCATACGAGGAGACCCGGTGCTTACGGAATCACAAGGACCTCTCTACATCGCTATTAACCACCTTGTTTTTGCCTAGATTCTTCCCTAGCCTTGTGCTAGTTGTAAGTGATTCTAAACACCCTCTTGATCTTGTTTAAAGTGGTTAATAAGAAGTTTAATGGATAAAATCATGAACATGCGAAAACAAAACTAAAAGTCTTGTAAGAATGATGAACATGGTGGTTAAAGAGAAATTAATGGTGTAAAACTCATGAATCTTGTTTAGTTATGGTTATTTTATGTTGTTGGTTGCTAGTAGGGGAACGGATCGTCATCTAACCACGCTAGATCATGTTCATGGAACATGAACTAGCATTATGTTAAGTAGGAAAGTTACTAGATGACGAACCCTTTCATACATAAACATGAACTTGTGTAAAAATAGTTTTTCTTGTAAAATAGAGTTCTAAACTAGTAGATCTAAAGATTTACAAGTGGTATTTTTGAAGGACCAAGTAAAATATACAAGTCTTATTTAAAGCCGGATCTTTCATGAAATAAAAGCATTTTTGTGAACAAACAAGTGTGTAGACACTTGTGTGACAAAAGGTTTTAACAAAGAAGTATCTTCGTAATTTTTGACTAAGAAGTTGTGAAGTTACATATTCTTTAAAAATAAAGTATTCAAGAAACCGATTTTATTTTTAAAGATAGAAAGATCTACTAAAAATACTGGAAAGTTACTACGTAATTTTACACAACCTACAAGTTCATGTGTTTGTGATTTATGCTTATTTTGACTAGTTTGATTATTGGATATTGAATATTGATGATTGGTAAATTGTTGATTGAATTTTGAAAAGAAAATGATATGCTAGTAAGCGTGGCCACCTCCAGTTACAGAGGAAACTCTGGCGAAATTTTTCCAGAAAATAACACTTAGAATATTTTTGAGTGACAAGTGTTATGAATATATTTTTGACTTGTTTTCCAAACAAACTTCGCCATGATTTTTATTACAAAATTACCAAGTGTCAGAGGTGAATTTTCGGAAATAAAACTTGTTAAATATATATTGAGAATATATATTTCATAATAAAACACTTGTGTGATTTTATGATTATTTTGAGAACTATATATTATTTTTAGGGTAAAAATAATATAACTCGTATACACTAAAAAGTAACGACTCCAAAATAATACCAACACTATCACAAATAAATATCTAAGTTACACCGGTATTATTATTACCACCCGAACTTTAAATGTAACTTACGTATTTTTGGAAAAATACTCTTAAATGCGTATTTTGATAAAAGTGTTATTTTGGAAATTGTAAGGTACAAAATATAATATTTTTGAGAAAAATATGTATATTTTGGAGATAGAATATTTTAGACAAATGAATAAAATATATTTTATTAAGTGAGACGTAATAATATATTTCTGGAATTACAAAACGCACATGTATTAAAACCCCCATCCTTGGGAAGGAATACAACTATTAAATATTTAAGAAATGTAAATACGAAATAGTTGCCTAACTATTTCCCAAAAACGTTAAACCTTAAGCCAAGGCACGGCCGTCCGTCTAATAGAAGTTAGTACGTGTAGGTCGTCACGCAGCAGGTTACTTTGGGACGGACTATTTCGAGACGCACTCCTGTGAGTTCATGTCCCCCCTTTTTCTCTTAACTGTTTTCAGTTTTATACTTCGGGGGTGAAATACATGTTACTATGATTACGAATACTTTTTACATGGTATGGTTAGCGTAAGGAGGGTTACAACTTAGATCATGTGAGTGGGTAGGCGGGAACTGGAGGCCATTAATCCTCATAGTAGGACCGAGGGTCTTTAGCGGTAGATCTATCTGGGTGTAGTGAGCCCAGCCCCAGGCCCAACAGTACGGACCTCGGGGTGACTTGGTACCCGACGCAAAAATCTGCTAGGTTTGAGTCTTCCTACAGCACTTCACACATATCAATGGCCTTGCAAACCATTGGTGATCTCTTTATTTCCTTATTTGCAACATACCAGGGATTTTTATACTTACAAAGGTTTTACATACTCACTTTCACATGAACTCGCTCAACTTTATGTTGATTTTTCAACTTACATGTATTTCAGGGAATTAGGGATCTGGCGAAGTATGCTACGCTTTCACGCTGCGTAAGAGTTATGAGGTCATCCACGTTTAGGGATTGTGACTTTTACCTGGACGAGTCGCAAGTCTTAAACGGTGTTTATTTTATGATTGTGATTATGTCGTATGAACAATGTTTTTATTTTGTTGGGTTTTAACTCGTTGCATGTGTCAACTTTAAACAATGCTGTCGTATTTTACTTTTCAAACTTAAATCAACGGATGATCTTCATGGTTTTATTTTCATATAGCTTTGTTGTGATTAAGCTATGGTATTAAGAAGTCACACCATAATAAACCCACGCTTCCGCAAAGCCAGGGTGTGACAAGTAAAGGCTCAAATGTTAATGATTCAAAACTTCTATCGGCATCAGAATAAAAAAGAACAGAAGCAGGTTGATGGTTAACGAGGAACGTACCGTTAACGACTTCGTTATCAGCATGGGCCTCGTTAGCGTTCAAGTTGTATGCTCGTCCACGAGCGGGATTTGCATTGTCGTTTGCGTTCACAAGTTTCGGGCATTTGTTCCTAAAGTGACCCATTTCTCCACAGTTAAAACATGTACCAGGTGGGAGTGGAGGCCTAGCAGCGTTTCCCTGAGCTTGTGCTGGATTCTGAGCAGCCTGATTCGGAACAACTCGACAAATATTGGCTGTGTGGCCAAGTCTACCACATGATGTACATTGTCGACACACTGACTGAGCTGAATGATGACTATTGCACCGATTACAGTATGGTGCAGTACCAACATACGACTTCTTTGCAGGAGGCTGTGCTGGTGGGTTCTGAGCGTTCTGATTGGGTTGTGCGGTAACAACAAAATTCTGAGAAGCCTTACGCTTCCTCGACCTCCTTGATGACTCGCCATTCTTCTTGTCTTTCCCTTTTTCTTGAGTGGCTGATTGTTTCCTGTCACCCTTGCGGGTTAGTTTACCCGTCCTAACCTGAGATTCAGTCAGGGTTGCAGCCAATTCGATAGCCTGACGAACAATGGTAGGGTTAGTACTAGTAACTATGTCTTGCACAGAATCAGGCAACCCATCAATATACCTCTCAATCTCTTTTTCCAACGGGGTAACCATAGTAGGACACAGTAAACTCAGCTCCTCATAATGATCCGTATAAGCACAGTGTTCTCCCCCATCCTGTTTCAAATTATCGAACTCCCTTTCCAAGGCCCTTATTTCATGTTGGGGGCAGAATTCTCTCATCATGAGAGCCCGAAGCTCTTTCCAAGTCTGTGCCATAGCCACATCGGCACCCCTATCTCTCATCGCCCCGTTCGACCATGTTAGGGCACGTTTCTCGAAAACACTAAGAATGCAGTTGCTAAACGAACTCGACCTTTCGCTCATTAGGACATTGAACATGTCTAAATGTGCTTTCTAGACTCTCGAACCATTGTAGGAATGCAGTTGCTCCTTGAGACCCATAAAATTTCAGTGGTTTAGCCGAATTGAAAGTCTTAAAACTGCACAGAGCATTGTTATTGTTGTTATTGTTATTCGCTTGATTTATCTTAGTGATTAGGTTCGGAATCACAGCAGCTATCTACTGAGCGACTAGGGCTGCGAGTGCAGCATCCTGTGTCTGATCACGTCTAGGTGGCATATTCTAAAAAGAACAAGGTAACATGAGAAACGAGTGAGATTGTCAATTGGATAAACAAAAGAGGTATTGAAAACATCGATGAAACATAAGGAAGGCGATCATTCGTTTGTTACCTCGAACAAACAAACGACACACAGTGACTAATCAAAGTAAATGGGTCAATATAATGTATCGCGAAGACATGCTTTAGACTATAAGTGGACACTCCTCCCAAGAGTTCCCAGGTAAGAGTGACTGGTCCGATTATGTGGATTTCTACGAACACTCTATCCTTAGACAGAAAACTCGGGATACAGGCACCCACCCTTCCAGATTGCACGTGTTCACATTATAAGACCCAAACTTTGACGAGATTTTTGAAAACTTTGAAGGCATAAGCCTAAAACAAATCATCTAAGAAATAGATGATTGATTTTCAAAACGGATTTGTAATTTGTGTTCTTGTTGTGGTTGTCACCTAAAGAAAGGTGACGGTTTTGTTTTAGAATCTAAACGCAAGTAAACTCGCGTTAGGGTCCTAGGAAAGTTATAGTCTAGGTCAAAGAATTACTAATAACCTAATTCCCTATAACCATGAGCTCTGATACCAACTCTTCTGTCACACCCCGATCACGTTAAAAAAACGAAACTGCGGTGGAAACATCGGGGAGTGGAGTGACAGAATCATTGTTTCACAACACATGGATTGAAGTTATGTTTTATTGAATTATTAAATGTTTAACATTGTCTTAAAGTAAAAACAAACAAGTTCAACATATTGTCTATCATCGTTATTAAGTCACTAAGGCCTCGTCAGATCCTATGTGAGCATGCATCATAGTCATCATCAACATCATCAAACACCACCTGAAACATATGTGAAAATAAAGTCAGCAAAGAAATGCCGGCGAGCACATAGGTTTTTGTGAGTGTGTCAGATTCATGGCTTGTATACTTGTTGCAATACCTCGTACGACTACAAGAGTCGATAACTGAAAACCGTGTTTTGAAAAGTGTCTCGTATTGCAATATGATTAACCAACTTAAATCAAGTTGGTTATAGTTTATAAAACCTCGTTGCCCTGGAATCTTGACCCAAAAGCATTTGCTTTTGTAAACCAAATTGTAAATCATTCTTGTAATAAAACTCGTATGGTTTATATCATTTAGTAAACATCGTTGCGTGTCATCGTTTGAAATCATTCATTCAATTGAACTAAATAATGCCACGGAATGTAATATGATAAAAGCATTTATATATAAGAAGTACCAGCGGCGTATCTACCATGCTTTTATCACATTACACCCGTCCCGTTATCTAATCACAAACCAAAAACCAATCGTTCAATTGTACTTGTTTTCAATCGTTCGTGTTATCAAAACCAATCGTTCAAATTGTTTTACTCGTTTGTGTTAATAACCATCGTTCAGTCGTTCAAATCGTTCCAATCGTTCAAATCGTTCAAATCGTTCCAATCGTTCAAATCGTTCGTGTTTTAATTGTGAAAACTAACTTTTGGACGTCTCGTCGAATACATTCAAACGTGTGTGATTCGTCCATCGTTCAATTCATATTAACAAACCACCAAAGGGTAAGTTAACAATCATCAGGTTCTGTCGTTACCCAAATTACCCCCATACATAACCATGGCGATAGTCCGATAACGGGATTTGTCAGATCCTATGGTACCATAACATACTACTGGTCGGCTCGGCCAAAGCTAATGAATGTCATTCGTGTTATGTAATAACGTACCAATAAGTTCATTCACATTATTGAAATCGTTGTATTTAATATAAACCATAGTATTTGTTTTTGAAACATCGAAATCGTTTAGCACATATGAGTCACGCCAAAATAATTGAAAGCAGTAAAATAGGGGAACTATGTACTCACATTGAATTGCAAAGTATCCTCGATTTAATGAACTATCAATGCTCGGGTAAATCAAGGAATTCAAGTGGCACCTAGTAATCGGATCACTATGTTAATAAATCGACACCTAAATCGGGAGATCGGGTAGAATGAGGTCTCGAAAACCAAATGAGTGTTGGAGCTTGTTGGATCTGAGTTTGTTTTTTATTGTATTTTCGTTTGAAATTAAGATGGAAATGAAAGAGTTGTGCAGCGGAATTAAGATGAAAACAAACTTTGCATACAATCAAACGAGAGTAATACTTTAATCAAACATCTTTACACAATGAATCGAAAGATTGAATTTGTTTCAACAACGATTACAATGATTGATGAATGAATGCAAACTCCCCCCCAGCCAGAGCTCAGTAGTTTGTTCGTGCAAAGAGACGATGTTGTGAAAGAGCTAATAGAACAGTACAAAGTACTGAACTATTTATAGGCACTTGCAAACCACTGAGCATCTTAGCTGACGTCACCATGAAAGTGACATCTAACCTCCTAACAAACTCTAACCTCTGATCTATACAAACACTGATGTACTAACTACTGCTATTACATTTCTTTACATAAAAGACACCTAAACAGCTGCTGCAACCTTCCACTGCTGTGAACCCAACAGTGCTTGTCCGGATTAGCAGTACTTGACTCAAGGCAGTAGATTGAGTCAACAGAGCTTTGTTCTTCCATCAGTCTTTGACATTGGGCAGTAAATGCAAGGCAGCAGTTGTAGGTCAGCACTTAGTAAGATCAGCAGATAGGAGGTCAGCAGATATGAAACCACTTTCAAGGGGAGAGATTTGTATGAACCAACTGTAATCGTCTGCTTATTCTAGATCCACTGCTCTGATCCAGTTTTGGCTTTAATTATCTGTTCCTCTGATAGGGTTCAATCCCAACAGAGCTCATGTGATATGGTTTAACAAAGCCTACATTCTGAATTGAATCCTATCCTAAATGCTTATGACCCGTTAAGGTAGTCTATGCTACTTTAACGCGTTATTTGCACAAAAGCGCAAACGAATAGCCTAACCAGTCCGATGGCAAGTATTTATATGCCCTAACATGTTTAATAACATTGCATAATCAGTTTAAGTGTCAAAAATTAAGTTACATAGGCTTAAATTCAAATTATGCACGAAAAGGGCATTTTGGTCATTTTTAAGGCATATAAACTACCTATCATACAACTAATCAAACAAAGTGACCATAAGGTATAACCTTGGAAGGTTATTCCCTATATAACTATGGTCACAAAATATGTTTGGTCGGATCCTAACGATAGACCAAACGGGCCGGGTTCGAAAGTCTAAGCGGTTGTCAAGACCGCTTGACTTACGACCCTAAACAAGCACTAAACTAAAAGTGACGAGTTAAACATATTAAAACATGTTTAACTAAGTTAGAGAACTGATTTGATATCAAAACAAAGTGTTTTGATACCCGAAAATAGTTTCGTCGCAAAATGCACATAATCGTGCATTATGACCGAAACTTTGACTCATCACTTCGCCTAATTAACGTGGTAATCAGTAGGTATAGTCACAAGGGACTATAACCATCGTGATTACGCTCACGTGGCAAAGTTCAAACGAACTTTATCTTGACCAATTCATGGTCAAAGCTGAAAGTCAAACACTGTTTGACTTTCTTGCTTGAAATAAATAACCAAGCATGAACGAATACTTACAAGGGTCCGAGCTTGGAAAAAGTACTAAGAAAACCAGGTAGGAGGCCTTCAACAAGTGTGAGAGCCTCTCAAATGAGCAGATTAGAGAATAAAATGAAGATGAGCAAGGAAATGGGTTGAAACCCCTTGCTATTTATAGCAATCCTGAAGCCACAAGATCATTCTAAGTGTTTTTAAACATGATATTGACCTTACACTTGTTAAACATTGATTGGGGAACTTGATAAACACACAAACCAGCCTACAAGATGCAAAATCAGAGATTAAAATCAAGGACCGCAGCTGATTTAGAAGTGTCTGAATTTTGTGGTGTTGGCACTTGCTGACAGACCGTAAGCAATACCCCATACGGTCCGTATGGGACCTGCAGACCAGGCACTTTTGCATTTTGGCAGTTTTAGTCCCTGAGCTTGGTTTGTCGCGTTTTGGCACTTCTAACACCCGTCACGCCCATTTTCAAGCTCCATGATGAAGTTAAAGTATATTTAGCTTGAATTATTCTAATAAATATCATGGATGTCGGTTCGTTTGGCCGTACGGTTACGGTTTTCGGTTAATTACGACGAAATCGTAACGAACGCGAAAACGACCCAAATTGTGCGATGAATGGTATTTTTGTATTCCTATCACTAAAATACAATATTATAGTGATTACAAAAATTTTTGGATGTCCGGATATGATCAGAACGCAAGATATGCAAGTAAATGCATACTTTCGCAGTATTGACGCTTTTAGTCCCTATGATCAAATAAGCGTATTTTCGCATACCGAACCCCTCAAAACCTATTTCTAAGCTATGTAAAGTATATTTAGGGTATGTTTAGCTTATGATCATGTTCCGGAGTGTACGTTGCTATACAAATAGGCAGACTTTTGTAGTTTGTCGCGAATAGTCCCTGCGATCGATTAAACATGTTTTTGACACACCAAACCCTTCAAAACTTATTTCTAAGTTATGTAAAGGTTATTTATGGTATGTTAAGCATATATCACTATTCCGGAGTGTATGTCACGTTAAACTGATTACGTTTACGTAACAGTTTGCGTATAACTTTCCAGAAAGTGATTTAAAAGCTTGAAATCGAACTAGAATCAAAACATGTAATTGTCAAACACAAATACAAAAACATTGAGACCAAAACACATCGTTTTATTGATAATTGATATTGTTTTACATCGTTCAGTGTTTACAGAGCACAATTGTCACACATGAGAGTATGAAGGGGAAATTTATGGTCGGGTGCATAGTTTTTCTTCTCATAGGTTGCATACTTGGTTTCGCCATAGTATCCTTATTCAACGAATTCTAGATCCATCTCTGATTTGGAAAATGTTGATACATAATGTCTAATGCCTACGTCTTAGTGATGTCTAGAATTAATGTATAGGATAGTGAATCAGTGTGATTAGGGTTTTAAGTTTGGTTTTGTTTGTAAAGTATGCTCACACGCGTGTATGAACATCACATACGTGCGCATGAGGTCTCACACGCATGAGTGAGCCTATAAAAGTACATCCTCATGATCATGTGACATAACTTCACACTTTTGCACTTTGAGAGCTTTTTAGTCATATGTAAAGATTTATTGTCAAGATTGAAATAAAAATTTGAATTATATTACAAATGTGTTACACGATCATGTCTTGAATTCCGCACTAGATTTGATCTGGTAGATGTAAAGGCTGGCATGTCCGGCAGTGGCGCAACTTAGAGGAGGCCGGATCGGGCCTCGGCCCGTGTGGTTTTTCGCCCAGTAGTGTTAAATTTCAGGTTTTCAAGAATTTTTTAAATGTGTATTGGTTCGGCCAAGGCTGATTTTATCTACAAAAAACATCAGCCCATGCTGAGTTTTAGGTCAAGATCCACCACTGCTGTCCGGGAACACCGATCCTGGATCTTGGTGCGGAAAAAGCCCCAGTGAATGGGGAGTGGTCACCGATTAGCAGGGAACTAGGGAAAGTGTTTGTGTGTGTATTTTGCAGGTTTTTATCTTTCTTTCCTATAGGTTTGGAAGACAAAAGAAGAATGTGTTTTTCTAATATTGCAAACAATTATTTGATTTTTGAAGGTATTTATTTTTTTATAAACCTTAAAGTTTGGTGTAATTTTAAAAAGGATCTAAAACAACAAAATATATTTATTTTTTGGTGTAATTTTAAAAAGGATCTAATGTGACAACTGCCACTTTCGGGTAATTTACTTACATTTAAAACAGTGATTTACATTATACAAGCATGTGTTTTGAATATTCTGACTGCATGATTACATGTTATACATCTTAGAAAACTCATGGAATATTCATTGGTTATTACTCATGATTCATTTTTATTTGGGTACATTTGAGATAGTGCAAACAATTCACCGAAACAACTAGAGTAGTGCCTAGTGAACTAGAGTGCTGACGAAAACTCCGGATTCGCAGAAAACATCAAAAAATGACATCTTTAGGACTCGGGTGAGAGTCCAATATCATTTATATATTAAACCCTATATGGGAATACAAGAGTTCGATCAATAATTTACCAATGCCCGGTAGCACTAAAAACTGTCCGAAACGCGCTAAAAATGACCATTTCATGAATTGTCCGCAAAATTCAGCAATTGTATTTTAATACAAGATGCAAAAATTGATGTTTAGGCACCAATTTCATATGAAAATATTTATGGAATATCAATTTCACACATAACGGAAACTTTTCTTACAACTTCCTTAAGTGTACTTTTCGACAATTTACTAGCGAAACGAGCGTTAAACAACTAGCCGAATTATATTTTGGCACTTGTAGCGAACTAGTTAATATTTTTTTTGGTCTTGCGAAGCTAGTTTATGGTCATTACAAGTCTCGAATCATCTCGGAAAATTGCAAACCCTAAACACCAAAGTACTTACATTTTCTTATTCTTGTGAAATCTAAAAAAAAAATAACTAACACTTTTACCACATAAGACCCCCCCCCCCCCTCTCATGACCGTGAACAAGGGGTCCCACCCCCTTGTTAATTATGGTAAAAAATATCTAGTAGTTACTTTGTGTTGCAAGTGGAATAAGTTGGTGATTATTTTCAACACTTAGCCATTAAGTCTAAACCTCATTACTTCACATTTTTATCCATCACCAACCAAGAACACTCTCACATCTTCATCTTTTTCTCAAGAACACATCAAAAACCCAATAATTTTTATCATCTCCTACATGATCAACATGGATTTCCTTGGAACATGAAGTGATCTAAGGCTTTTGGAAGTGAAAGGAAGAAGTTTCATCCATACAAAAGTGTTCTAGCACCAAGATCATCATCTTCTTTATTCTTAATAATCTCTAAGATCATCCCTAGCCTTGTGCTAGAAGTAAGCTTCTATATTTATTTTTTTTATACATATTATGTTTATGGTTATTATTATGGTTAATAAATAAAAATCATACATAATAAACAAGAAAGAAAAATACAAAGAAGCAAAGAATAAAAATCATGATATAATTATGTTTGTTTATCTTGTGATCTTAGACTTGTTATATGCTTATTTGATGTTGTGATGATGATTAGAATACAAATAAATTGTTAGAAGGTGTTTTAAAAATATGATCTAAGAATCATACATGTTTATGTTTAATGGTTTTTAACATAAAGGGTTATATGGATGATCATAACTATTAATCTTGTGAAAGTATTTAGGGTTGTTATGTAAAAACAATACTTTCACAAGATTATAAATTGTAACATACAACTAAAGATTTTTTTTACAAAAGTTGTTAAAACTAGAATTAAACTTGGTTTTTGAACTAGTTAACATATGAAAGGATCATGTTTAAAACCCTACATAATTTGGATATCATCTTGATAGTTTCATGTTATAAAAGTCTCATATGTTAAGTTAAAAGGTTGGTTAAATTGTTGGTAATTTGATAAATAAAATGATATGTTTAATGAAACATGGTTAAGATAAAATACAAATGTTATATGGCCAATTTTTATAAAAACTTTATTTTATAAAATAACAACATATTTGGCTAAAACTTTACAAGATTTAAAAAGATGTAAAGAATTCTTTTTATAAAAACAAAGTTAGTTATAAATATATATTTTTAGAAAATATATATTTAGGTGATTTAACAACTTATGTGTTATGTGATTATTTGATGGTATTAGTTATATTTATCAAATGAGGAACTTGAATATAATCACACAAATAAACACATGATAAATTACAAACAAAGTCTTACAAGACTTCACATAATAACGCCTTAAAACGAGTTACGGACGATTCGAATAATCGGACACCAAATATGGTCAAAAATGAACAACGGACGACTACATAAGTTAATTACCAATCCGGGGAGTTACTACGACGTTAGACGATCTTTCGACACGAAAATAAATATGTCATCGATAACAAATTTCGGACGTTTTGAAACTTATAAAAACTAGTGTGTTTTTATTTATTAACATCTATACTTAGTAAATTTTTATAAAAAGGGTTTTTATAAAAATGAAAGGCTTACTTATACTAGTGGGCTATTTTAATAAACTAATGGGCTTAGTTTCTTAATGGGCTTATACTTCATAATGGGCTTAACATAAACACATGGGCTAAGCCCAATACAAACACATGGGCCAAAGCCCAACACTATTCAAGCCCAACACTATACAAGCCCAACACTATTCAAGCCCAACACTATACAAGCCCAACACTATTCAAGCCCAACACTATTTGAGGCCCAACACTATTGAGGCCCAACACTATTTGAGGCCCAACACTATTTGAGGCCCAACACTATTTGAGGCCCAACACTATTTAAGCCCAATAACTTGAAAACATGGGCTTGGCCCAATGATACTATTTTTGGAAACCCAACTATACAAGTGATACATACAAGACACGAGATTCAGCGGACGAGATCCGACTATACAACTCATACATCGAATACACAGTTAACGAACATTTGAACAATTCATACATCGAATACACAATTTACGAACAGTAAAGACATGCAAGTCTTACACATACTCAATACACAAGACTTGTACTCAAGTTCTTTTCAAAGACCGAAGTGTCTAACAAAAATAAGAACGTTTGTAGGTCGCCACGCTATACAGGACGACCGCACGTGAGGTCTTATTTTCATCTATTTTCAGGACGCGATACTGTGAGTTCATGTTCCCCTATTCATTTAAATGTTTTACAAACTTTACAACTATCGGGGAGGATACATGTTCAGAGTATGATAAAGTTAGGTAATGAAACACCATAGATCATGTGCGAATTAGGGCCATACTATAAGCACCATTAATCCAGTTTGGACCAAGGAACAAAGGCTTAGATCTAATGGGTTTTGGCGAGCCCCACTCTTGGTCATGGACCCCTACGGAAGAGTGCGTTTGTGTCCCAGTCGATAGGAATCGGCATAAAATCGTCTAGGGTTGGTTTGCTTCCTTTTTCGGCACACATATTAATGTCCTTGCAAAACATTAATGATCAACGATTTCATTGACGCTTTACATACTACAACTCACGTTTTTCATACATCGTTTACAACTAAAATTGCATGAATTCACCAACTTTTGTTGATGTTTTCCAAACTTAACATGTATTTCAGGGAATTAAAGGACCATGTCGGATTTTCCAGTCAAGATAACAAGTACAGGAACTCCATGCCATGTTTTGAAGGGTTTAACTATTATATTCCGCCTCTTTGAGGAAATATGATGGCTTAACCTTTGTAGTTTATGTCAAGTTAATGTATGAAACAATAACGCTTTATTTTCATGTTAATGGTTTGTAACCGACACACTA